>OX387241.1:305812940-310695138 GCA_947561735.1 Cenchrus americanus | reverse complement strand
TCTTATGAGGTTTCAATTGGTTTTTGGGCCATAGGGTACACGTTCCATGCCTTTTACGGGCCGTTTCGTTGCCTTTCCAACGAGAATTCTTGTCAACCATTCCGGAGGACAAAGAATGATACATTTCTTCACTCTAACGGTGCCTACTCCACATACCGACCATATTTTAAGGAATAGCACCACCATGGTAGGTCTCTCCCCCAAGCCAGACGCGTATCAAATTTTATGACTTCGCGAAAAACGGCTGCTTCGGGCCATTTTCGTGAGCTATAAGCACACGATTTTCGACACCGAGTCAACTTTTTCGAAACCTCCCGATTTTTACCAAATCCTTGTAGATGACATCTTATGAGGTTTCAATTGGTTTTGGGCCATAGGGTACACGTTCCATGCCTTTTACGGGCCGTTTCGTTGCCTTTCCAACGAGAACTAGTCGTCAACCATCCGAGGAGAAAATGACACATTTCGTCACTCTACCGGCCCCTCCTCCACGTACCGACCATAGTTTAAGGCATAGCACCACCGTGGTAGGTCTCTCCGGCCAGACGGTTTCGAATTTTATGACTTCGCAAAAAACGTCCGTTTCGGGCCATTTTCGTGAGCTATAGCACACGATTTTCGGCACCCGGGTCAACTTTTTTGAAACCTCCCGGATTTTTACCAAATCCTTGTAGATGACATCTTATGAGGTTTCCATTGGTTTATGGGCCATAGGGTACACGTTCCATGCCTTTTACGGGCCGTTGTCTTTCCTTTCCAAACTCGAGAATTACTGTCAACCATTCCGGAGGACAGAATGACACATTTCGTCACTCTAACGGTCCCTCCTCCACGTACCGACCATAGTTTAAGGCATAGCACCACCATGGTAGGTCCCCGGCCGCACGGCGCCGACCTTCGCGCAAAAACGTCGTTTCGGGCCATTTTCGTGAGCTATAGCACACGATTTTCGTGCACTGGTCAACTTTTTCGAAACCTCCTGATTTTTACCAAATCCTTGTAGATGACATCTTATGAGGTTTCCATTGGTTTTTGGGCTGTAGGGTACACGTTCCATGCCTTTTACGCGCCGTTTCGTTGCCTTTCCAGCCCTAGACAATCAACATCAACCATTCGGAGGACAGAATGACACATTTCGTCACTCTAACGGTCCCTCCTCCACGTACCGACCATAGTTTAAGGCATAGCACCACCAAGGTAGGTCTCCGGCCGGACGGACTCGAATTTTATGAATTCGCGAAAAACGTCTGTTTCGAGCCATTTTCGTGAGCTATAGCACACGATTTTCGGCACCGGCTCAATCCTTTTTTCGAAACCTCCCGATTTTTACCAAATCCTTGTAGATGACATCTTATGAGGTTTCCATTGGTTTTTGGGCCATAGGGTACACGTTCCATGCCTTTTACGGGCCGTTTCGTTGCCTTTCCGCTCCGAGAATTACTCGTCAACCATTCCGGAGGACGAAATGACACATTTCGTCACTCTAACGGTCCCTCCTCCACGTACCGACCATAGTTTAAGGCATAGCACCACCATGGTAGGTCTCCGGCCGACGGTTTTGAATTTTATGACTTCGCGAACAACGTCCGTTTCGGGCCATTTGCGTGGGCAATAGCACACGATTTTCGGCACCCTGGTCAACTTTTTCGAAACCTCCTGGATTTTTACCAAATCCTTGTAGATGACATCTTATGAGGTTCCCATTGGTTTGGAGCCATAGGGTACACGTTCGATGACTTTTACGGGCCGTTTCGTTGCATTTCCAAACTAGAATTACCGTCAACCATTCCCGATGACGTAATGACACATTTCGTCACTCTAATGGTCCCTCCTCCACGTACCGACCATAGTTTAAGGCATAGCACCACCATGGTAGGTCTTCGGTACGGTTTTTAGCGAATTTTATGACTTCGCGAAAAACGTCCGTTTCGGGCCATTTTCGTGAGCTATAGCACACGATTTTCGGGACCGGTCAACTTTTTCGAAACCTCCTGGATTTTTACCAAATCCTTGTAGATGACATCTTATGAGGTTTCCATTGGTTTTTGGGCCATAGGGTACACGTTCCATGCCTTTTACGGGCCGTTTCGTTGCCTTTCCAAACAAGAGAATTACCCTCCAACCATTCCGGAGGACAGAATGACACATTTCATCACTCTAACGGTCCCTCCTCCACGTACCGACCATAGTTTAAGGCATAGCACCACCAGGGTAGGTCTCGGGGCGGACGGTTTCGAATTTTATGACTTCGACAAAAAAACGTCCCCCCCCCCCCCCACCAACCACCACACCAACACACCCCCCCCCCCGAAACCAACCACCAAGACACACCCCACCCCCCCCCCCCAGCACCCCCGGCCCGCCGCGCCCCCCCGTTTCGGGCCATTTTCGTGAGCTATAGCACACGATTTTCGGCACCCGGTCAACTTTTTCGAAACCTCCCGGATTTTTACCAAATCCTTCTAGATGACATCTTATGAGGTTTCCATTGGTTTTGGGCCATAGGGTACACGTTCCATGCCTTTTACGGGCCGTTTCGTTGCCTTTCCAAAATGAGAATTACCGTCAACCATTCCGGAGGACGAATGACACATTTCGTCACTCTAACGGTCCCCTCCTCCACGTACCGACCCCCATGTCTCCGGCATCGGTTCGATTCTCGCCGCAAAACGTCCGTTCGGCCATTTTCGGGCGGCACACGATTTTCGACTTCCGGTCACCATCCGAGGACGAGGCACATTTCACAATTCTACGGCCTCCCGACCGACCATAGTTTAAGGCATAGCACCACCATGGTAGGTCTCCGGCCGGACGGTTTCAAATTTTATGACTTCGCGAAAAAACGTTCGTTTCGGGCCATTTTCGTGAGCTATAGCACACGATTTTCGGCACCGGTCACTTTTTTCGAAACCTCCCGGATTTTTACCAAATCCTTGTAGATGACATCTTATGAGGTTTCAATTGGTTTTTGGGCCATAGGGTACACGTTCCATGCCTTTTACTTGCCGTTTCGTTGCCTTTCCAACTCGAGAATTACTAGTCAACCATTCCGGAGGACGAATGACACATTTCGTCACTCTAACGGTCCCTCCTCCACGTACCGACCATAGTTTAAGGCATAGCACCACCAGGGGTAGGTCTTCGAGCGTACGCGGTTTCGAATTTTATGAATTCGCGAAAAACGTCCGTTTCGGGCGATTTTCGTGAGCTATAGCACACGATTTTCGGCACCGTGTCAACTTTTTTAGAAACCTCCCCTGATTTTTACCAAATCCTTGTAGATGACATCTTATGAGGTTTCCATTGGTTTTTGGGCCATAGGGTACACGTTCCATGCCTTTTACGGGCCGTTTCGTTGCCTTTCCAGACTAGAGAATTACCTGTCAACCATTCCGGGAGGACGAATGACACATTTCGTCACTCTAACGGTCCCTCCTCCCCCCCACACACCCCCACCACCACCCCACCCCCCCCCCCCCCCCCCCCCCCCCCCCACCCCCGCCCCACCCCCCCCACGTACCGACCATAGTTTAAGGCATAGCACCACCATGGTAGGTCTCCGGGCCAGGCGGTTTCGAATTTTATGACTTTGCGAAAACGTCCGTTTCGGGCCATTTTCGTGAGCTACACGATTTTCGGCACCCGGGTCAACTTTTTCGAAACCTCCCGGATTTTTACCAAATCTTTGTAGATGACATCTTATGAGGTTTCCATTGGTTTTTGGGCCATAGGGTACACATTCCATGCCTTTTACAGGCCGTTTCGTTGCCTTTCCAGCCGAGATTTACTGTCAGCATTCCGGAGGACATAATGACACATTTCATCACTCTAATGGTCCCTCCTCCACGTACCGACCATAGTTTAAGGCATAGCACCACCAGGGTAGGTCTCCGGGCCAGACGGTTTCAAATTTTGTGACTTCGCGAAAAATGTCCGTTTCGGGCCATTTTCGTGAGCTAGCACACGATTTTCGGCACCCGGGTCAACTTTTTCGAAACCTCCCGGATTTTTACCAAATCCTTGTAGATGACATCTTATGAGGTTTCCATTGGTTTTTGGGCCATAGGGTACACGTTCCATGACTTTTACGGGCCGTTTCGTTGCCTTTCCAGTCGAGAATTACTGTCAACCATTCCGGAGGACAGAATGACACATTTCGTCACTCTAACGGTCCCTCCTCCACGTACCGACCATAGTTTAAGGCATAGCACCACCAGGGTAGGTCTCCGGGCCAGACGGTTTCGAATTTTATGACTTCGCGAAAAACGTCCGTTTCGGGCCATTTTCGTGAGCTATAGCACACGATTTTCGGCACCCAGGTCAACTTTTTCGAAACCTCCCGGATTTTTACCAAATCCTTGTAGATGACATCTTATGAGGTTTCCATTGGTTTTTGGGCCATAGGGTACACGTTCCATGCCTTTTACGGGCCGTTTCGTTGCCTTTCCAGCCGAGAATTACTGTCAACCATTCCGGAGGACAGAATGACACATTTCGTCACTCTAACGGTCCCTCCTCCACGTACCGACCATAGTTTATGGCATAGCACCACCATGGGTAGGTCTCGGGCCGTACGGTTTCAAATTTTATGACCTCGCGAAAACGTCCGTTTCGGGCCATTTTCGTGAGCTATAGCACACGATTTTCGGCACCCGGTCAACTTTTTCGAAACCTCCCGCATTTTTACCAAATCCTTATAGATGACATCTTATGAGGTTTCCATTGGTTTTGGGCCATAGGGTACACGTTCCATGCCTTTTACGGGCCTTTTCGTTGCCTTTCCACTAGAATTACTTTCAACCAATCGGAGGACAGAATGACACATTTCATCACTCTAACGGTCCCTCCTCCATGTACCGACCATAGTTTAAGGCATAGCACCACCATGGTAGGTCTCCGGCCCAGACGGTTTCGAATTTTATGACTTCGCAAAAAACATCTGTTTCGGGCCATTTTCGTGAGCTATAGCACACTATTTTCGGCACCGGGTCAACTTTTCGAAACCTCCCGGACTTTTACCAAATCCTTGTAGATGACATCTTATGAGGTTTCCATTGGTTTTGGGCCATAGGGTACACGTTCCATGCCTTTTACTTGCCGTTTCGTTGCCTTTCCAAATTAGAGAATTACTCTCAACCATACCGAGGACGAATGACACATTTCGTCACTCTAATGGTCCCTCCTCCACGTACCGACCATAGTTTAAGGCATAGCACCACCATGGTAGGTCTCCGGTGCCTGACGGTTTCGAATTTTATGACTTCGCGAAAAACGTCCGTTTCGGGCCATTTTCGTGAGCTATAGCACACGATTTTCGGCACCCGTCAACTTTTTCGAAACCTCCCCGCATTTTTACCAAATCCTTGTAGATGACATCTTATGAGGTTTCCATTGGTTTTTGGGCCATAGGGTACACGTTCCATGCCTTTTACGGGCCGTTTCGTTGCCTTTCAAAATGAGAATTACCGTCAACCATTCCGAGGACGAGAATGACACATTTCTTCACTCTAACGGTCCCTCCTCCACGTACCGACCATAGTTTAAGGCATAGCACCACCGGGTAGGTCTCCGGCCGTAACGGTTTCGAATTTTATGACTTCGCGAAAAACGTCCGTTTCGGGCCATTTTCGTGAGCTAATTTTCGGCACCCGGGTCAACTTTTTCGAAACCTCCCAGATTTTTACCAAATCCTGGTAGATGACATCTTATGAGGTTTCCATTGGTTTATGGGCCATAGGGTACACGTTCCATGCCTTTTACGGGCCGTTTCGTTGCCTTTCCAACCGAGAATTACTGTCAACCATTCCGGAGGACAGAATGACACATTTCGTCACTCTAACGGTCCCTCCTCCACGTACCGACCATAGTTTAAGGCATAGCACCACCAGGGTAGGTCTCCGGGCCAGACGGTTTCAAATTTTATGACTTCGCGAAAAACGTCCGTTTCGGGCCATTTTCGTGAGCTATAGCACACGATTTTCGGCACCCGGGTCAACTTTTTCGAAACCTCCCGAATTTTTACCAAATCCTTGTAGATGACATCTTATGAGGTTTCCATTGGTTTTTGGGCCATAGGGTACACGTTCCATGACTTTTATGGGCTGTTTCGTTGCCTTTCCAAATCGAAAATTATTGTCAACCATTCCGAGGACGAATGACACATTTCGTCACTCTAACGGTCCCTCCTCCACGTACCGACCATAGTTTAAGGCATAGCACCACCAGGGTAGGTCTTCGGGCCAGACAGTTTCGAATTTTATGACTTCGCGAAAAACGTCCGTTTCGGGCCATTTTCGTGAGATATAGCACACGATTTTCGGCACCAGGGTCAACTTTTTCGAAACCTCCCGGATTTTTTCCAAATCCTTGTAGATGACATCTTATGAGGTTTCCATTGGTTTTTGGGCCATAGGGTACACGTTCCATGCCTTTTACGGACCGTTTCGTTGCCTTTCCAAAGCAAATTACCTTCAACCATACCGGAGGACAGAATGACACATTTTGTCACTCTAACGGTCCCTCCTCCACGTACCGACCATAGTTTAAGGCATAGCACCACCAGGGTAGGTCTCCGGGCCAGACGGTTTCGAATTTTATGACTTCGCAAAAAACGTCCGTTTCGGGCCATTTTCGTGAGCTATAGCACACGATTTTCGGCACCCGGGTCAACTTTTTCGAAACCTCCCGGATTTTTACCAAATCCTTGTAGATGACATCTTATGAGGTTTCCATTGGTTTTGGGCCATAGGGTACACGTTCCATGACTTTTACGGGCCGTTTCGTTGCCTTTCCAGTTGGGAATTACTTGCTCAACCAATCCGGAGGACGAATGACACATTTCGTCACTCGAGCGGTCCCTCCTCGACGTACCGACCATAGTTTAAGGCATAGCACCACAAGGGTAGGGCTCCGGGCCAGACGGTTTCAAATTTTATGACTTCACGAAAAACGTCCGTTTCGGGCCATTTTCGTGAGCACACGATTTACGGCACCAGGGTCAGCTTTTTCGAAACCTCCCGGATTTTTACCAAATCCTTGTGGATGACATCTTATGAGGTTTCCATTGGTTTTTCGGCCATAGGGTACACGTTCCATGCCTTTTACAGACCGTTTCATTGCCTTTCCAACTCGAGAATTACCGTCAACCATTCGGAGGACCAATGACACATTTCGTCACTCTAACGTTCCCTACTCGACGTACCGACCATAGTTTAAGGCATAGCACCACCATGGTAGGTCTCCGGGCCGCACGGTTTTGAATTTTATGACTTCGCGAAAAACGTCCGTTTCGGACCATTTTCGTGAGCTATAGCACACGATTTTCGGCACCTGGGTCATCTTTTTCGAAACCTCCCGGATTTTTTCCAAATCCTTGTAGATGACATCTTATGAGGTTTCCATTGGTTTTTGGGCCATAGGGTACACGTTCCATGCCTTTTACGGGCCGTTTCGTTGCCTTTCCAAAATCGAGAATTATCGTCAACCATTCGGAGGACGAATGACACATTTCGTCACTCTAACGGTCCCTCCTCCACGTACCGACCATAGTTTAAGGCATAGCACCACCAGGGTGGGTCTCCAGGCCAGACGGTTTCGAATTTTATGATAGCACGAAAAACGTCTGTTTCGAGCCATTTTCGTGAGCTATAGCACACGATTTTCGGCACCCGGGTTAAATTTTTCGAAACCTCCTGTATTTTTACCAAATCCTTGTAGATGACATCTTATGAGGTTTCCATTGGTTTTTGGACCATAGGGTACACGTTCCATGCCTTTCACGGGCTGTTTCGTTGCCTTTCCAGCCGAGAATTACTGTCAACCATTCCGGGGAACAGAATGACACGTTTTGTCACTCTAACGGGTCCCTCCTCCACGTACCGACCATAGTTTAAGGCATAGCACCACCATGGTAGGTCTCCCGGGCCGGACGGCTTTCGAATTTTATGACTTCGCGAAAAACGTCCGTTTCGGGCCATTTTCGTGAGCTATAGCACACGATTTTCGAGCACCGGGTCAACTTTTTCGAAACCTCCCAGATTTTTACCAAATCATTGTAGATGACATCTTATGAGGTTTCCATTGGTTTTTGGGCCATAGGCTACACGTTCCATGACTTTTACGGGCCGTTTCATTGCCTTTCCAAATCCGAGAATTACCGTCAACCATTCCGAGGACGAATGACACATTTCGTCACTCTAACGGTCCCTCCTCCACGTACCGACCATAGTTTAAGGCATAGCAACACCATGGCAGGTCTCCGGGCCAGACGGTTTCGAATTTTATGACTTCGCGAATAATGTCCGTTTCGGGCCATTTTCGTGGGCTATAGCACACGATTTTCGGCACCCTGGTCAACTTTTTCGAAACCTGCTGGATTTTTACCAAATTTTTGTAGATGACATCTTATGAGGTTTCCATTGGTTTTGGGCCATAGGGTACACGTTCCATGACTTTTACGGGCCGTTTCATTGCCTTTCCAGTTGGGAATTACTATCAACCATTCCGAAGGACAGAATGACACATTTCGTCACTCTAACGGTCCCTCCTCCACGTACCGACCATAGTTTAAGGCATGGCAGCTCCAGGGTAGGTCTCCGGGCTAGACGGTTTCGAATTTTATGACTTCACAAAAAACGTCCGTTTCGGGCCATTTTCGTGAGCTATAGCACACGATTTTCGGCACCGGGGTCAACTTTTTTGAAACCTCCATGATTTTTACCAAATCCTTGTAGATGACATCTTATGAGGTTTCCATTGGTTTATGGGCCATAGGGTACACGTTCCATGCCTTTTACGGGCCGTTTCGTTGCCTTTCCAACCGAGAATTACTGTCAACCATTCCGTGAGGACGTAATGACACATTTCGTCACTCTAACGGTCCCTCCTCCACGTACCGACCATAGTTTAAGGCATAGCACCACCATGGTAGGTCTCTGGGCCAGACGGTTTCGAATTTTATGACTTCGCGAAAAAACGTCCGTTTCGGGCCATTTTCTTGAGCTAGCACACGATTTTCGGCACCCAGGTCAACTTTTTTGAAACCTCCCGAATTTTTACCAAATCCTTGTAGATGACATCTTATGAGGTGTCCATTGGTTTTTGGGGCATAGGGTACACGTTCCATGCCTTTTACGGGCTGTTTCGTTGCCTTTCCAGCTGAGAATTACTGTCAACCATTCCGCAGGACCGAATGACACATTTCGTCACTCTAATGGTCCATCCTCCACGTACGGACCATAGTTTAAGGCATAGCACCACCAGGGTTGGTCTCCGGGCCAGACGGTTTCGAACTTTATGACTTCGCGAAAAACGTCCGTTTCGGGCCATTTTCGTGAGCTATAGCACACGATTTTCTAGACCCGAAGTCAACTTTTTTTGAAACCTCCCGGATTTTTACCAAATCCTTGTAGATGACATCTTATGAGGTTTCCATTGGTTTTTGGGGCATAGGATAACAATTCCATGCCTTTTATGGGCCTTTTCGTTGCATTTCTAGCAGAGAATTACTGTCAGCCATTCCGGATGACAGAATGACACATTTCGTCACTATAACGGTCCCTCCTCCACGTACCGACAATAGTTTAAGGCATAGCACCACCAGGGTTGGTCTCGGGCCGTACGGTTTCGAATTTTATGACATCGCGAAAAACGTCCGTTTCGGGCCATTTTCGTGAGCTATAGCACACGATTTTCGGCACCCGGTCAACTTTTTTCGAAACCTCCCGGATTTTTACCAAACCCTTGTAAATCACATCTTATGAGGTTTCCATTGGTTTTTGGGCCATAGGGTACACGTTCCATGCCTTTTAC
Organism: Cenchrus americanus; assembly: GCA_947561735.1. Classification (NCBI taxonomy): domain Eukaryota; kingdom Viridiplantae; phylum Streptophyta; class Magnoliopsida; order Poales; family Poaceae; genus Cenchrus; species Cenchrus americanus. Next base: position 310,685,328 of record OX387241.1, on the reverse strand, counting down.
GGGCCGTTTCGTTGCCTTTCCGTAGAGAATTACAGTCAACCATTCCGGAGGACAGAATGACACATTTCGTCACTCTAACGGTCCCTCCTCCACGTACCGACCATAGTTTAAGGCATAGCACCGCCAGGGCAGGTCTCCGGGCCAGACGGTTTCGAATTTTATGACTTCGCAAAAAACGTCAGTTTCAGGCCATTTTCGTGAGCTATAGCACACGATTTTCGGCACCCGGGTCAACTTTTTCGAAAACTCTCGGATTTTTTCCAAATCCTTGTAGATGACATCTTATGAGGTTTCCATTGGTTTTTGGGCCATACGGTACACGTTCCAAGCCTTTTACAGGCCGTTTCGTTGCCTTTCCAGCTAAGAATTACTGTCAACCATTCTGGACGACTGAATGACACATTTCGTCACTCTAACTGTCCCTCCTCCACGTACCGACCATAGTTTAAGGCATAGCACCACAAGGTAGGTCTCCGGGCCAGTCGGTTTCGAATTTTATGACTTCGCGAAAACGTCCGTTTCGGGCCATTTTCGTGAGCTATAGCACACAATTTTCGGCACCCGGGTCAACTTTTTTGAAACCTCCCGGATTTTTACCAAATCCTTGTTGATGACATCTTATGAGGTTTCCATTGATTTTTGGGCCATACGGTACACGTTCCATGCCTTTTACGAACCGTTTCGTTGCCTTTCCGTAGAGAATTACCGTCAACCATTCCGGAGGACGAATGACACATTTGGTCACTCTAACGGTCCCTCCTCCACGTACCGACCATAGTTTAAGGCATAGCACCACCCGGGTAGATCTTCCGGCCAGAAGGTTTTGAATTTTATGACTTCGCCAAAAACGACCGTTTCGGGCCATTTTCGTGAGCTATAGCACACGATTTTCGGCACCGGGTCAACTTTTTCGAAACCTCCGGATTTTTACCAAATCCTTGTAGATGACATCTTATGAGGTTTCCATTGGTTTTTGGGCCATAGGGTACATGTTCCATGCCTTTTACGGGCTGTTTTGTTGCCTTTCCAAACGAGAATTACTGTCAACCATTCCGGAGGACGAATGACACATTTCGTCACTCTAATGGTCCCTCCTCCACGTACCAACCATAGTTTAAGGCATAGCACCGCCATGGTAGGTCTCGGGCCGACGGTTTCGAATTTTATGACTTCGCGAAAAACGTCCGTTTCGGGCGATTTTCGTGAGCTATAGCACACGGTTTTGGGCACCTAGGCCAATTTTTTGGAAACCTCCTGGATTTTTTACCAAATCCTTGTAGATGACATCTTATGAGGTTTCTATTGGTTTTTGGGCCATAGGGCACACGTTCCATGCCTTTTACGGGCCGTTTCGTTGCCTTTCGAGCCGAGAATTAGTGTCAACCATTCCGGAGGACGAATGACACATTTCGTCACTCTAACGGTCCCCCCTCCACGTACCAACCATAGTTTAAGGTATAGCACCACCATGGTAGGTCTCCGGCCGTACGGTTTTGAATTTTATGACTTCGCAAAAAACGTCCGTTTCGGGCCATTTTCGTGAGCTATAGCACACGATTTTCGGCACCCGGTCAACTTTTTCGAAACCTCCCGGATTTTTACCAAACCCTTGTAGATGACATCTTATGAGGTTTCTATTGGTTTTTGGGCTATAGGGTACACGTTCCATGCCTTTTACGGGCCGTTTCGTTGCCTTTCCAGCCGAGAATTACTGTCAACCATTCCGAAGGATAGAATGACACGTTTTGTCACTCTAACGTTCCCTCCTCCACGTATCGACCATAGTTTAAGGCATAGCACCGCCAGCGTAGGTTTCCGGGCCAGACGGTTTTGAATTTTATGACTTCACAAAAAAAATCCGTTTCGGGCTATTTTCGTGAGCTATAGCACACGATTTTCGGCACCCGGGTCAACTTTTTCGAAACCTCCCGATTTTTACCAAATCCTTGTACATGACATCTTATGAGGTTTTCATTGGTTTTTGGGCCATAGAGTACACATTCCATGCCTTTTACGGGCCGTTTCGATGCCTTTCCAGCCGAGAATTACTGCCAACTATTCCGGAGGACAGAATGACACATTTCGTCACTCTAATGGTCCCTCCTCCACGTACCGACCATAGTTTAAGGCATATCACCACCTGGGTAGATCTTCGGGCCAGAAAGTTTCGAATTTTATGACTCGCAAAAAACATCCGTTTCGGGCCATTTTCGTGAGCTATAGCACACGATTTTCGGCACCCGGGTCCACTTTTTCGAAACCTCCCGTATTTTTTCCAAATCCTTGTAGATGACATCTTATGAGGTTTCCATTGGTTTTTGGGCCATAGGGTACACGTTCCATGCCTTTTACAGGCCGTTTCATTGCCTTTCCAGCCGAGAATTATTGTCAACCATTCCGGAGGACAGAATGACACATTTCGTCACTCTAACGGTCCCTCCTCCACGTACCAACCATAGTTTAAGGCATAGCACCACCAGGGTAGGTCTCCGGGCCAGACGGTTTCGAATTTTATGACTTCGCGAAAAACGTCCGTTTCGGGCCATTTTCGTGAGCTATAGCACACGATTTTCGACACCCGGGTCAACTTTTTCGAAACCTCTCGAATTTTTACCAAATATTTGTACATGACATCTTATGAGGTTTCCATTGGTTTTTGGGGCATAGGGTGCACGTTCCATGCCTTTTACGGGCCGTTTCGTTGCCTTTCCAGCCGAGAATTACTGTCAACCATATCGGAGGACAGAATGACATGTTTCATCACTCTAGTGGTCCCTCCTCCATGTACCAACCATAGTTTAAGGCATAGCACCGCCAGGGCAGGTCTCCGGGCCAGACGGTTTCGAATTTTATGACTTCGCAAAAAACGTCCGTTTCGGGGCATTTTCGTGAGCTATAGCACACGATTTTCGGTACCCGTGTCAACTTTTTTGAAACCTCCCGGAATTTTTTCCAAATCCTTGTACATGACATCTTATGAGGTTTCCATTGGTTTTTGGGCCATAGGGTACACGTTCCATGCCTTTTACGGGCCGTTTCGTTGCCTTTCCAGCCGAGAATTACTGTCAACCATTCCGGAGGACAGAATGACACGTTTCATCACATTTACGGTCCCTCCTCCACGTACCAACCATAGTTTAAGGCATAGCACCGCATGTTAGGTTTCCGGGCCAGACGGTTATGAATGTTATGACATCACAAAAAACGTCCGTTTCGGGCCATTTTCGTGAGCTATAGCACACGATTTTCGGCACCCGGGTCAACTTTTTCGAAACCTCCCGGATTTTTTCCAAATCCTTGTAGATGACATCATATGAGGTTTTCATTGGTTTTTGGGCCATAGGGTACACATTCCATGTCTTTTACGGGTCGTTTCGTTGCCTTTCCAGCCGAGAATTACTGTCAACCATTCCAGAGGACAGAATGACACATTTCGTCACTCTAACGGTCCCTGCTCTACGTACTAACCATAGTTTAAGGCATAGCACCGCCAGGGTAGGTCTCCGGCCAGACGGTTTCGAATTTTATGACTTCGCGAAAAACGTCCGTTTCGGGCCATTTTCGTGAGCTATAGCACACGATTTTCGGCACCCTGGTCAACTTTTTCGAAACCTCCAAGATTTTTACCAAATCCTTGTAGATGACATTTTATGAGGTTTTCATTGGTTTTTGGGCCATAGGGTACACGTTCCATGCCTTTTACGGGCCGTTTCGTTGGCTTTCCAGCCGAGAATTTCTGTCAACCATTCCGGAGAACAGAATGACACATTTCGTCACTCGAATGGTCCCTCCTCCACGTACCGACTATAGTTTAAGGCATATCACCACCAGGGTAGGTCTCTGGGCCAGACTGTTTCGAATTTTATGACTTCGCGAAAAACGTCCGTTTCGGGCCATTTTCGTGGACTATAGCACACGATTTTCGGCACCCTGGTCAACTTTTTCGAAACCTCCCCGATTTTTACCAAATTTTTGTAGACGACATCTTATGAGGTTTCCATTGATATTTTTTGGCCTTAGGGTACACGTTCCATGACTTTTACGGGCCGTTTCGGTGCCTTTCCAGCCGAGAATTACTATCAACCATTCCGGAGGACAGAATGACACAATTCGTCACTCTAATGGTCCCTCCTCCACGTACCAACCATAGTTTAAGGCATAGCACCGCCAGGGCAGGTCTCCGGGCCGGACGGTTTCGAATTTTATGACTTCGCAAAAAACGTCCGTTTCGGGGCATTTTCGTGAGCTATATAGCACACGATTTTCGGCACCCGGGTCAACTTTTTTGAAACCTCCCGGATTTTTAGCAAATCCTTGTAGATGACATCTTATGAGGTTTCTATTGGTTTATGGGCCATAGGGTACACGTTCCATGCCTTTTACGGGCCGTTTCGTTGCCTTTCCAGCCAAGAAATACTGTCAACCATTCCGGAGGACAGAATGACACATTTCGTCACTCTAACGTTCCCTCCTCCACATACTGACCATAATTTAAGGCATAGCACCACCATGGTAGGTCTCCGGACCAGACGGTTTCGAATTTTATGACTTCGCAAAAAACATCCGTTTCGGGCCATTTTCGTGAGCTATAGCACACGATTTTTGACACCCGGGTCAACTTTTTCGTAACCTCCCGGATTTTTTCCAAATCCTTGTAGATGAAATCTTATGAGGTTTTCATTGGTTTTTGGGCCATAGGGTTCACATTCCATGCCTTTTACGGGCCGTTTCGTTGCATTTCCAGCCGAGAATTACTGTCAACCATTCCGGAGGACAGAATGACACATTTCGTCACTCTAACGGTCCCTCCTCCACGTATGCACCATAGTTTAAGGCATGGCACCACCAGGGTAGATCTTCGTGCCAGAAAGTTTTGAATTTTATGACTTCACAAAAAACCTCCGTTTCGGGCCATTTTCGTGAGCTATAGCACACGATTTTCGGCACTCGGGTCAATTTTTTCGAAACCTCCAGGATTTTTACCAAATCCTTGCAGATGACATCTTATGAGGTTTCCATTGGTTTATGGGTCGTAGGGTACACGTTCCATGCCTTTTACGGGCCGTTTCGTTGCCTTTCCAAATTTCGAGAATTACCATCAACCATTCCGTGAGGACGAATGACACATTTCGTCACTCTAATGGTCCCTCCTCCACGTACCAACCATAGTTTAAGGCATAGCACCGCCAGGTTAGGTCTCCGGCCGTACGGTTTCGAATTTTATGACTTTGCGAAAAACGTCCGATTCGGGCCATTTTTGTGAGCTATAGCACACGATTTTCAGCACACGGGTCAACTTTTTCGAAACCTCCATGATTTTTACCAAATCCTTGTAGATGACATCTTATGAGGTTTTCATTGGTTTTCGGGCCATAGGGTACACATTCCATGCCTTTTACGGGCCGTTTCGTTGCCTTTCCAGCCGAGAATTACTGTCAACCATTCCGGAGGACAGAATGACACATTTCATCACTCTAACGGTCCCTCCTCCACGTACCAACCATAGTTTAAGGCATGGCACCACAAGGGTAGGTCTCTGGGCCAGACGGTTTCGAATTTTATGACTTCACAAAAAACGTCCGTTTCGGGCCATTTTCGTGAGCTATAGCACACGATTTTCGGCACCCGGGTCAACTTTTTCGAAACCTCCCGGATTTTTTCCAAATCCTTGTAGATGAAATCTTATGAGGTTTTCATTGGTTTTTGGGCCATAGGGTACACATTCCATGCCTTTTACGGGCCGTTTCGTTGCCTTTCCAGCCGAGAATTACTGTCAACCATTCCGGTGGTCAGAATGGAACATTTCGTCACTCTAACAGTCCCTCTCCACGTACTGACCATAGTTTAAGGCATGGCACCACCAGGGTAGATCTTCGGGCCAGAAAGTTTTGAATTTTATGACTTCACAAAAAACGTCCGTTTCGGGCCATTTTCGTGAGCTATAGCACACGATTTCCGGCACCCGGGTCAACTTTTTCGAAACCTCCAGGATTTTTACAAAATCCTTGTAGATGGCATCTTATGAGGTTTCCATTGGTTTTGGGCCATAGGGTACACGTTCCACGACTTTTACTGGCCGTTTCGTTGCCTTTCCATCCGAGAATTACTGTCAACCATTCCGGAGGACAGAATGACACATTTCGTCACTCTAATAGTCCCTCCACCACGTACCAACCATAGTTTAAGGCATAGCACCACCAGGGTAGGGCTCCGGGCCAGACGGTTTCGAATTTTATTACGTCGCAAAAAACGTCGGTTTTGGGCCATTTTCGTGAGATATAGCACACGATTTTCGGCCCCAGGGTCAACTGTTTTGAAACCTCCCGGATTTTTTCCAAATCCTTGTAGATGACATCTTATGAGGTTTCCATTGGTTTTTGGGCCATAGGGTACACGTTCCATGCCTTTTACGGACCGTTTCGTTGCCTTTCCAGCCGAGAATTACTGTCAACCATTCCGGAGGACGAATGACACATTTCCTCAATCTAACGGTCCCTCCTCCACGTACCGACCATAGTTTAAGGCATGGCACCACCATGGTAGGTCTCCGGGCCGACGGTTTCGAATTTTATGACTTCGCGAAAAACGTCCGTTTCGGGCCATTTTCGTGAGCTATAGCACACGATTTTCGACACCGAGTCAAATTTTTCGAAACCTCCCGATTTTTTCCAAATCCTTGTAGATGACATCTTATGAGGTTTTCATTGGTTTTTGGGCCATAGGGTACACATTCCATGCCTTTTACGGGCCGTTTCGTTGCCTTTCCAGCCGAGAATTACTGTCAACCATTCCAAAGACGAAATGACACATTTCGTCACCCTAACGGTCCCTCCTCCACGTACCAACCATAGTTTAAGGCATAGCACCGCCATGGTAGGTCTCCGGCCGACGGTTTCGAATTTTATGACTTCGCCAAAAACGTCCGTTTCGGGCCATTTTCGTGAGCTATAGCACACGATTTTCGGGACCGTGTCAACTTTTTTGAAACCTCCCGGAATTTTTTCCAAATCCTTGTACATGACATCTTATGAGGTTTCCATTGGTTTTTGGGCCATAGGGTACACGTTTCATGCCTTTTACGGGCCGTTTCGTTGCCTTTCCAGCCGAGAATTACTGTCAACCATTCCGGAGGACAGAATGACACATTTCATCACATTTACGTTCCCTCCTCCACGTACTAACCATAGTTTAAGGCATAGCACCGCAGGGTAGGTTTCCGGGCCAGACGATTTCGAATGTTATGACATCACAAAAAAACGTCCGTTTCGGGCCATTTTCGTGAGCTATAGCACACGATTTTCGGCACCCGGGTCAACATTTTCGAAACCTCCCGGATTTTTTCCAAATCCTTGTAGATGACATCTTATGAGGTTTTCATTGGTTTTTGGGCCATAGGGTACACATTCCATGCCTTTTACGGGCCGTTTCGTTGCCTTTCCAGCCGAGAATTACTGTCAACCATTCCGGAGGACAGAATGACACATTTCGTCACTCTAACGGTCCCTGCTCCACGTACCGACCATAGTTTAAGGCATAGAACCGCCAGGGTAGGTCTCCGGGCAAGACGCTTTCGAATTTTATGACATCACAAAAAATGTCCGTTTCGGGCCATTTTCCTGAGCTATAGCACACGATTTTCGGCACTCGGGTCAACTTTTTTGAAACCTCCCGGATTTTTAGCGAATCCTTGTAGATGACATCTTATGAGGATTCTATTGGTTTATGGGCCATAGGGTACACGTTCCATTCCTTTTACGGGTCATTTCGTTGCCTTTCCAACCGAGAATTAGTGTCAACCATTCCGGAGGACAGAATGGCATATTTCGTCACTCTAACGATCCCTCCTCCACGTACCGACCATAGTTTAAGGCATACCACCGCCAGGGTAGGTTTCCGGGCGAGACGGTTTCGAATTTTATGACTTCGCAAAAAACGCCTGTTTCGGGCCATTTTCGTGAGCTATAGCACACGATTTTCGGCACCCGGGTCAACTTTTTCGAAACCTCCCGGATTTTTTCCAAATCCATGTAGATCACATCTTATGAGGTTTCCATTGGTTTTTGGGCTATAGGGTACACGTTCCATGCATTTTACAGGTCGTTTCGTTGCCTTTCCAACCGAGAATTACTATCAACCATTCTGGAGGACAAAATAACACATTTCATCACTCTAACAGTCCCTCCTCCACGTACCAACCATAGTTTAAGGCATGGCACCACCAGGGTAGGTCTCCGGGCCAGGCGGTTTTGAATTTTATGACTTCACAAAAATCGTCCGTTTCGGGCCATTTTCGTGAGCTATAGCACACGATTTTCGGCACCCGAGTCAACTTTTTCGAAACCTCCCGGATTTTTTCCAAATCCTTGTAGACGAAATCTTATGAGGTTTTCATTGGTTTTTGGGCCATAGGGTACACATTCCATGCCTTTTACGGGCCGTTTCGTTGCCTTTCCAGCCGAGAATTACTGTCAACCATTCCAGAGGACAGAATGACACATTTCGTCACCCTAACGGTCCCTCCTCCACGTACCAACCATAGTTTAAGGCATAGCACCGCCAGGGCAGGTCTCCGGGCCAGACGGTTTCGAATTTTATGACTTCGCAAAAAACGTCCGTTTCGGGGCATTTTCGTGAGCTATAGCACACGATTTTCGGTACCCGTGTCAACTTTTTTGAAACCTCCCGGAATTTTTTCCAAATCCTTGTACATGACATCTTATGAGGTTTCCATTGGTTTTTGGGCCATAGGGTACACGTTCCATGCCTTTTACGGGCCGTTTCGTTGCCTTTCCAGCCGAGAATTACTGTCAACCATTCCGGAGGACAGAATGACACGTTTCATCACATTTACGGTCCCTCCTCCACGTACCAACCATAGTTTAAGGCATAGCACCGCAGGGTAGGTTTCCGGGCCAGACGGTTTCGAATGTTATGACATCACAAAAAAAACGTCCGTTTCGGGCCATTTTCGTGAGCTATAGCACACGATTTTCGGCACCCGGGTCAACTTTTTCGAAACCTCCCGGATTTTTTCCAAATCCTTGTAGATGACATCTTATGAGGTTTTCATTGGTTTTTGGGCCATAGGGTACACATTCCATGCCTTTTACGGGCCGTTTCGTTGCCTTTCCAAATCGAGAGTTACCGTCAACCATTCCGGAGGACGAATGACACATTTCGTCACTCTAACGGACCCTCCTCCACGTACCGACCATAGTTTAAGGCATAGCACCGCCGTGGTAGGTCTCCGGCCGGACGGTTTCGAATTTTATGACATCAAAAAAAAAAACGTCCGTTTCGGGCCATTTTCGTGAGCTATAGTACACGATTTTCGGCACCGGGTCAACTTTTTCGATACCTCCAGGATTTTTAGCAAATTCTTGTACATGACATCTTATGAGGTTTCTAATGGTTTATGGGCCATAGGGTACAAGTTCAATTTCTTTTACGGGTCGTTTCGTTGCCTTTCCAACCGAGAATTAGTGTCAACCATTCCGGAGGACAGAATGACACATTTCGTCACTCTAACGGTCCCTCCTCCACGTACCGACCATATTTTAAGGCACAACACCGCCAGGGTAGATTTCCGGGCCAGACGGTTTCGAATTTTTTGACATCACAAAAAAACGTCCGTTTCGGGCCATTTTCGTGAGCTAGCACACGATTTTCAGCACCCGGGTCAACTTTTTCGAAACCTCCAAGATTTTTACCAAATCCTTGTAGTTGACATCTTATGAGGTTTTCATTAATTTTTGGGCCATATGGTACACATTCCATGCCTTTTACAGGCCGTTTCGTTGCCTTTCCAGCCGAGAATTACTGTCAACCATTCCGGAGGACAGAATGACACATTTCGTCACTCTAATGGTCCCTCCTCCACGTACCAACCATAGTGTAAGGCATATCACCACCAGGATAGGTCTCTGGGCCAGACTGTTTCGAATTTTATTACTTCGCAAAAAACGTCCGTTTCGGGCCATTTTCGTGAGCTATAGCACACGATTTTCGGTACCCGGGTCAACTTTTTCGAAACCTCCCGGATTTTTTCCAAATCCTTGTAGATCACATCTTATGAGGTTTCCATTGGTTTTTGGGCTATAGGGTACACGTTCCATGCATTTTACGGGTCGTTTCGTTGCCTTTCCAACCGAGAATTACTATCAACCATTCTGGAGGACAGAATAACACATTTCATCACTCTAACAGTCCCTCCTCCACGTACCGACAATAGTTTAAGGCATGGCACCACCAGGGTAGGTCTCCGGGCCAGGCGGTTTCGAATTTTATGACTTCACAAAAATCGTCCGTTTCGGGCCATTTTCGTGAGCTATAGCACACGATTTTCGGCACCCGGGTCAACTTTTTCGAAACCTCCCGGATTTTTAGCAAATTATTGTAGATGACATCTTATGAGGTTTCTATTGGTTTATGGGCCATAGGGTACACGTTCCATTCCTTTTGCAGGTCGTTTCGTCGCCTTTCCAACCGAGAATTAGTGTCAACCATTCTGGAGGACAGAATGACACATTTCGTCACTCTAACGGTCCCTCCACGTACCGACCATATTTTAAGGCACAACACCGCCAGGGTAGGTTTCCGGGCCAGACGGTTTCGAATTTTTTGACATCACAAAAAAAACGTCCGTTTCGGGCCATTTTCGTGAGCTAGCACACGATTTTCGGCACCCGGGTCAACTTTTTCGAAACCTCCCGGATTTTTTCCAAATCCTTGTAGGTGAAATCTTATGAGGTTTTCATTGGTTTTTGGGCCATAGGGTAAACATTCCATGCCTTTTACGTGTTGTTTCGTTGCCTTTCCAGCCGAGAATTACTGTCAACCATTCCAGAGGACAGAATGACACATTTCGTCACCCTAACGGTCCCTCCTCCACGTACCAACCATAGTTTAAGGCATAGCACCGCCAGGGCAGGTCTCCGGGCCAGACGGTTTCGAATTTTATGACTTCGCAAAAAACGTCCGTTTCGGGGCATTTTCGTGAGCTATAGCACACGATTTTCGGTACCCGTGTCAACTTTTTTGAAACCTCCCGGAATTTTTTCCAAATCCTTGTACATGACATCTTATGAGGTTTCCATTGGTTTTTGGGCCATAGGGTACACATTCCATGCCTTTTACGGGCCGTTTCGTTGCCTTTCCAGCCGAGAATTACTGTCAACCATTCCAGAGGACAGAATGACACATTTCGTCACTCTAACGGTCCCTGCTCTACGTACTGACCATAGTTTAAGGCATAGCACCGCCAGGGTAGGTCTCCGGGCCAGACGGTTTCGAATTTTATGACATCACAAAAAACGTCAGTTTCGGGCCATTTTCCTGAGCTATAGTACACGATTTTCGGCACCCGGGTCAACTTTTTCGAAACCTCCCGGATTTTTAGCAAATTCTTGTAGATGACATCTTATGAGGTTTCTATTGGTTTATGGGCCATAGGGTACACGTTCCATTCCTTTTGCAGGTCGTTTCGTCGCCTTTCCAACCGAGAATTAGTGTCAACCATTCCGGAGGACAGAATGACACATTTCGTCACTCTAACGGTCTCTCCTCCACGTACCGACCATATTTTAAGGCACAACACCGCCATGGTAGGTTTCCGGGCCCGATGGTTTCGAATTTTTTGACATCACAAAAAAACGTCCACTTCGGGCCATTTTCGTGAGCTAGCACACGATTTTCAGCACCCGGTTCAACTTTTTCGAAACCTCCAAGATTTTTACCAAATCCTTGTAGTTGACATCTTATGAGGTTTTCATTAATTTTTGGGCCATATGGTACACATTCCATGCCTTTTACAGGCCGTTTCGTTGCCTTTCCAGCCGAGAATTACTGTCAACCATTCAAGAGGACAGAATGACACATTTCGTCACCCTAACGGTCCCTCCTCCACGTACGGACCATAGTTTAAGGCATGGCACCACCAGGATAGATCTTCGGGCCAGAAAGTTTTGAATTTTATGACTTCACAAAAAACGTTCGTTTCGGGCCATTTTCGTGAGCTATAGCACACGATTTTCGGCACCCGGGTCAACTTTTTCGAAACCTCCAGGATTTTTACCAAATCCTTGTAGATGACATCTTATGAGGTTTCCATTGGTTTATGGGCCATAGGGTACACGTTCCATGCCTTTTACGGACCGTTTTGTTGTCTTTCCAGCCGAGAATGACTTTCAACCATTCCGTAGGACAGAATGACACAATTCGTCACTCTAATGGTCCCTCCTCCACGTACCAACCATAGTTTAAGGCATAGCACCGCCAGGGCAGGTCTTCGGGCCAGACGGTTTCGAATTTTATGACTTCGCAAAAAACGTTCGTTTCGGGCCATTTTCGTGAGCTATAGCACACGATTTTCGGTACCCGGGTCAACTTTGTTGAAACATCCCGGAATGTTTTCCAAATCCTTGTACATGACATCTTATGATGTTTCCATTGGTTTTTGGGCCATAGGGTACACGTTCCATGCCTTTTACGGGCCGTTTCGTTGCCTTTCCAGCCGAGAATTACTGTCAACCATTACAGAGGACAGAATGACACGTTTCATCACTCTAACGGTCCCTCCTCCACGTACCAACCATAGTTTAAGGCATAGCACCACAGGGTAGGTTTCCGGGCCAGACGGTTTCGAATGTTATGACATCACAAAAAAACGTCCGTTTCGGGCCATTTTCGTGAGCTATAGCACAAGATTTTCGGCACCCGGGTCAACTTTTTTGAAACCTTCTGGATTTTTTCCAAATCCTTGTAGATGACATCTTATGAGGTTTTCATTGGTTTTTGGGCCATAGGGTACACATTCCATGCCTTTTACGGGCTGTTTCGTTACCTTTCCAGCTGAGAATTACTGTCAACCGTTCCGGAGGACAGAATGACACATTTCATCACTCTAACGGTCCCTGCTCCACGTACCAACCATAGTTTAAGGCATAGCACCGCCAGGGTAGGTTTCCGGGCCAGACGGTTTCGAATTTTATGACATCACAAAAAAAGTCCATTTCGGGCCATTTTCGTGAGCTATAGCACACGATTTTCGGCACCCGGGTCCACTTTTTCGAAACCTCCCGGATTTTTAGCAAATCCTTGTAGACGACATCTTATGAGGTTTCTATTGGTTTATGGGCCATAGGGTACACGTTCCATTCCTTTTACGGGTCGTTTCGTTGCCTTTCCAACCGAGAATTAGTGTCAACCATTCCGGAGGACAGAATGACACATTTCGTCACTCTAACGGTCCCTCCTCCACGTACCGACCATATTTTAAGGCACAACACCGCCAGGGTAGGTTTCCGGGCCATACGGTTTCGAATTTTTAGACATCACAAAAAAACGTCCGATTCGGGCCATTTTTGTGAGCTATAGCACACGATTTTCAGCACACGGGTCAACTTTTTCGAAATCTCCAAGATTTTTACCAAATCCTTGTAGATGACATCTTATGAGGTTTTCATTGGTTTTTGGGCCACATGGTACACATTCCATGCCTTTTACGGGCCGTTTCGTTGCCTTTCCAGCCGAGAATTACTGTCAACCATTCCGGAGGACAGAATGACACATTTCGTCACTCTAATGGTCCCTCCTCCACGTACCGACCATAGTTTAAGGCATATCACCACCAGGATAGGTCTCTGGGCCAGACTGTTTCGAATTTTATTACTTCGCAAAAAACGTCCGTTTCGGGCCATTTTCGTGAGCTATAGCACACGATTTTCGGCACCCGGGTCAACTTTTTCGAAACCTCCCGGAGTTTTACCAAATCCTTGTAGATGACATCTTATGAGGTTTCCATTGGTTTATGGGCCATAGGGTACATGTTCCATGCCTTTTACGGGCTGTTTGGTTGCCTTTCCAGCCGAGAATTACTATCAACCATTCCGGAGGACAGAATGACACATTTCATCACTCTAACGGTCCCTCCTCCACGTACCGACCATAGTTTAATGTATAGCACCGCTAGGGTAGATCTGTGGGCCAGACGGTTTCGAATTTTATGACTTCGCAAAAAAACGTCCGTTTCGAGCCATTTTCGTGAGCTATAGCACACGATTTTCGGCACCCAGGTCAACTTTTTCGAAAACTCCCGGATTTTTTCCAAATCCTTGTAGATGACATCTTATGAGGTTTTCATTGGTTTTTGGGCCATAGGGTACACATTCCATGCGTTTTACGGGCCCTTTCGTTGTCTTTCCAAAACGAGAATTACTTGTCAAACCATTCCGGAGGATAGAATGACACAATTCGTCACTCTAACGGTCCCTCCTCCACGTACCAACCATAGATTAAGGCATAGCACCGCCAGGGCAGGTCTCCGGGCCAGACGGTTTCGAATTTTATGACTTCGCAAAAAACGTCCGTTTCGGGCCATTTTCGTGAGCTATAGCGCCCGATTTTCGGGACCCGGGTCAACTTTTTCGAAACCTCCCGGATTTTTTCCAAATCCTTGTAGATAAAATCTTATGAGGTTTTCATTGGTTTTTGGGCTATAGGGTTCACATTCCATGCCTTTTACGGGTCGTTTCATTGCCTTTCCAACCGAGAATTACTGTCAACCATTCCAGATGACAGAATGACACATTTCGTCACCCTAACGGTCCCTCCTCCACGTACCAACCACAGTTTAAGGCATGGCAGCACCAAGGTAGGTCTCCGGGCCACGTGGTTTCGAATTTTATGACTTCGCAACAAACGTCCGTTTCGGGCCATTTTCATGAGCTATAGCACAGGATTTTCGACACCCGGGTCAACTTTTTCGTAACCTCCCGGATTTTTTCCAAATCTTTGTAGATGAAATCTTATGAGGTTTTCATTGGTTTTTGGGCTATAGGGTTCACATTCCATGCCTTTTACAGGCCGTTTCGTTGCCTTTCCAACGAGAATTACCGTCAACCATTCCGGAGGACGAAATGACACATTTCGTCACTCTAACGGTCCCACCTCCACGTACCGACCATAGTTTAAGGCATGGCACCAACGGGTAGGTCTCCGGGCCGACGGTTTCGAATTTTATGACTTTGCAAAAAACGTCCGTTTCGGCCATTTTCGTGAGCTATCCACGATTTTCGGCACCGGTCAACTTTTTCGAAACCTCCCGGATTTTTTCCAAAACCTTGTAGATAACATCTTATGAGGTTTCCATTGGTTTTTGGGTTATAGGGTACACGTTCCATGCATTTTACGGGTCGTTTCGTTGCCTTTCCAAATAGAGAATTACTTGTTCAACCATTCCGAGGACGTAATGACACATTTCGTCACCCTAACGGTCCCTCCTCCATGTACGGACCATAGTTTAAGGCATGGCACCACCAGGATAGATCTTCGGGCAGAAAGTTTTGAATTTTATGACTTCACAAAAAACGTTCGTTTCGGGCCATTTTCGTGAGCTATAGCACACGATTTTCGGCACCCGGGTCAACTTTTTCGAAACCTCCAGGATTTTTACCAAATCCTTGTAGATGACATCTTATGAGGTTTCCATTGGTTTATGGGCCATAGGGTACACGTTCCATGCCTTTTACGTACCCTTTCGTTGTCTTTCCAGCTGAGAATTACTGACAACCATTCCGGAGGAAAGAATGACACATTTCGTCACTCTAACGGTCCCTGCTCCACGTACCAACCATAGTTTAAGGCATAGCACCGCCAGGGCAGGTCTTCGGGCCAAACGGTTTCGAATTTTATGACTTCGCAAAAAACGTCCGTTTCGGGGCATTTTCGTGAGCTATAGCACACGATTTTCGGTACCCGGGTCAACTTTTTTGAAACCTCCCGGAATTTTTTCCAAATCCTTGCACATGACATCTTAGGAGGTTTCCATTGGTTTTTGGGCCATAGGGTACACGTTCCATGCCTTTTACGGGTCGTTTCGTTGCCTTTCCAGCCGAGAATTACTGTCAACCATTCCGGAGGACAGAATGACACGTTTCATCACTCTAACAGTCCCTCCTCCACGTACCAACCATAGTTTAAGGCTTAGCACCGCCAGGGTAGGTTTCCGGGCCAGACGGTTTCGAATTTTATGACATCACAAAAAAAAGTCCGTTTCGGGCCATTTTCGTGAGTTATAGCACACGATTTTCGGCACCCGGGTCAACTTTTTCGAAACCTCCCGGATTTTTTCCAAATCCTTATAGATGACATCTTATGAGGTTTTCATTGGTTTTTGGGCCATAGGGTACACATTCAATGCCTTTTACGGGTCGTTTCGTTGCCTTTCCAGCCGAGAATTACTGACAACCATTCCGGAGGAAAGAATGACACATTTCGTCACTCTAACGGTCCCTGCTCCACGTACCGACCATAGTTTAAGGCATAGCACCACCAGGGTAGGTCTCCGGGCCAGACGGTTTCGAATTTTATGACATCACAAAAAACGTCCGTTTCGGGCCATTTTCCTGAGATATAGCACACGATTTTCGGCACCCGGGTCCACTTTTTCGAAACCTCCCGGATTTTTTAGCAAATCCTTGTAGATGACATCTTATGAGGTTTCTATTGGTTTATGGGCCATAGGTACACATTCCATTCCTTTTACGGGTCGTTTGCTTGCCTTTCCAACCGAGAATTAGTGTCAACCATTCCGGAGGACAGAATGACACATTTCGTCACTCTAACGGTCCCTCCTCCACGTACCGACCATATTTTAAGGCACAACACCGCCAGGGTAGGTTTCCGGGCCAGACGGTTTCGAATTTTTTGACATCACAAAAAAACGTCCGTTTCGGGCCATTTTCGTGAGCTATAGCACACGATTTTCAGCACCCGAGTCAACTTTTTCGAAACCTCCAAGATTTTTACCAAATCCTTGTAGATGACATCTTGTGAGGTTTTCATTGGTTTTTGGGCCATATGGTACACATTCCATGCCTTTTATGGGCCGTTTCATTGGCTTTCCAAATACCGAGAATTACGTCAAACATTCGGAGGACAGAATGACACATTTCGTCACTCTAATGGTCCCTCCTCCATGTACCGACCATAGTTTAAGGCATATCACCACCAGGATAGGTCTCTGGGCCAGACTGTTTCGAATTTTATTACTTCGCAAAAAACGTCGGTTTCGGGCCATTTTCGTGAGCTATATCACACGATTTTCGGCACCCAGGTCAACTTTTTCGAAAACTCTCGGATTTTTTCCAAATCCTTGTAGATGACATCTTATGAGGTTTCCATTGGTTTTTGGGCCATAGGGTACACGTTCCATGCCTTTTACGGGCCGTTTCGTTGCCTTTCCAGCCGAGAATTACTGTCAACCATTCCGGAGGACAGAAGGACACGTTTCATCACTCTAACGGTCCCTCCTCCACGTACCAACCATAGTTTAAGGCATAGCACCGCCAGGGTAGGTTTCCGGGCCAGACGGTTTCGAATTTTATGACATCACAAAAAAAACGTCCGTTTCGGGCCATTTTCGTGAGCTATAGCACACGATTTTCAGCACTCGGGTCAACTTTTTCGAAAACTCCCGGATTTTTTCCAAATCCTTGTACATGACATCTAATGAGGTTTTCATTGGTTTTTGGGCCATATGGGACACAGTCCATGCCTTTTACGGGCCGTTTCGTTGCCTTTCCAGCCGAGAATTACTGTCAACAATTCCGGAGGACAGAATGACACATTTCGTCACTCTAATGGTCCCTCCTCCACGTACCGACCATAGTTCAAGGAATATCACCACAAGGATAGGTCTCTGGCCAGACTGTTTCGAATTTTATGACTTCGCAAAAAACGTCCGTTTCGGGGCATTTTCGTGAGCTATAGCACAGATTTTCGGCACCCGGGTCAACTTTTTTGAAACCTCCCGGATTTTTAGCAAATCCTTGTAGATGACATCTTATGAGGTTTCTATTGGTTTATGGGCCATAGGGTACACGTTCCATTACTTTTACGGGTCGTTTCGTTGCCTTTCCAACCGAGAATTAGTGTCAACCATTCCGGAGGACAGAATGACACATTTCGTCACTCTAACGGTCCCTCCTCCACGTACCGACCATATTTTAAGGTACAACACCGCTAGGGTAGGTTTTCGGGCCAGACGGTTTCGAATTTTTTGACATCTCAAAAAAACGTCCGTTTCGGGCCATTTTCGTGAGCTATAACACACGATTTTCAGCACCCGAGTGAACTTTTTCGAAACCTCCAAGATTTTACCAAATCCTTGTAGATGACATCTTATGAGGTTTTCATTGGTTTTTGGGCCATATGGTACACATTCCATGCCTTTTACGGGCCGTTTCGTTGCCCTTCCAGCCGAGAATTACTGTCAACCATTCATGAGGACAGAATGACACATTTCGTGACTCTAATGGTTCCTCCTCCATGTACCGACCATAGTTTAAGGCATATCACCACCAGGATAGGTCTCTGGGCCAGACTGTTTCGAATTTTATGACTTCGCAAAAAACGTCAGTTTCAGGCCATTTTCGTGAGCTATAGCACACGATTTTCGGCACCCGGGTCAACTTTTTCGAAAACTCTCGGATTTTTTCCAAATCCTTGTAGATGACATCTTATGAGGTTTCCATTGGTTTTTGGGCCATAGGGGTACACGTTCCATGCATTTTACGGGCCATTTCGTTGCCTTTCCGGCCGAGAATTACTGTCAACCATTCCGGAGGACAGAATGACACATTTCGTCACTCTAACGGTCCCTCCTCCACGTACCGACCATAGTTTAAGGCATGGCAGCACCAGGGTAGGTCTCCGGGCCAGGCGGTTTCGAATTTTATGACTTCGCAACAAACGTCCGTTTCGGGCCATTTTCGTGAGCTATAGCACACGATTTTCGGCACCCGGTTCAACTTTTTCGAAACCTCCCGGATTTTTTCCAAATCCTTGTAGATGACATCTTATGAGGTTTCCATTGGTTTTTGGGCCATAGGGTACACGTTCCATGCCTTTTACGGATCGTTTCGTTGCCTTTCCAGCCGAGAATTACTATCAACCATTCCGGAGGACAGAATGACACATTTCGTTACTCTAACGGTCCCTCCTCCACGTACTGACCATAGTTTAAGGCATGGTAGCTCCAGGGTAGGTCTCCGGGCTAGACGGTTTCGAATTTTATGACTTCGCAAAAAACGTCCGTTTCGCACCATTTTCGTGAGCTATAGCACATGATTTTCGGCACCGGGGTCAACTTTTTTGAAACCTGCATGATTTTCACCAAATCCTGGTAGATGACATCTTATGAGGTTTCCATTGGTTTATGGGCCATAGGGTACACGTTCCATGCCTTTTACGGATCGTTTTGTTGTCTTTCCAGCCGAGAATTACTTTCAACCATTCCGTAGGACAGAATGACAAATTTCGTCACTCTAATGGTCCCTCCTCCACGTATCAAACATAGTTTAAGGCATAGCACCGCCAAGGTTGGTCTCCGGGCCAGACGGTTTCGGATTTTACGACTTCGCAAGAAACGTCCGTTTTGGGCCATTTTCGTGAGCTATAGCACACGATTTTCGGTACCCGGGTCAACTTTTTTGAAACCTCCCGGATTTTTTCCAAATCTTTGTAGATGAAATCTTATGAGGTTTTCATTGGTTTTTGGGCTATAGGGTTCACATTCCATGCCTTTTACAGGCCGTTTCGTTGCCTTTCCAACCGAGAATTACTGTCGACCATTCCAGATGACAGAATGAAACATTTCGTCACCCTAACGGTCCCTCCTCCATGTACGGACCATAGTTTAAGTCATGGCACCACCAGGATAGATCTTCGGGCAGAAAGTTTTGAATTTTATGACTTCACAAAAAACGTTCGTTTCGGGCCATTTTCGTGAGCTATAGCACACGATTTTCGGCACCCGGGTCAACTTTTTCGAAACCTCCAGGATTTTTACCAAATCCTTGTAGATGACATCTTATGAGGTTTCCATTGGTTTATGGGCCATAGGGTACACGTTCCATGCCTTTTACGGACCGTTTCGTTGTCTTTCCAGCCGAGAATTACTGTCAACCATTCCGGAGGACAGAATGACACAATTCGTCACTCTAATGGTCCCTCCACGTACCAACCATAGTTTAAGGCATAGCACTTCCAGGGTAGGTCTCCGGGCCAGACGGTTTCAAATTTTACGACTTCGCAAAAAACGTCCGTTTCGGGCCATTTTCGTGAGCTATAGCACACGATTTTCGGTACCCGAGTCAACTTTTTCGAAACCTCCCGGAATTTTTTCCAAATCCTTGTACATGACATCTTATGAGGTTTTCATTGGTTTTTGGGCCATATGGTACACATTCCATGCCTTTTACGGGCCGTTTCGTTGTCTTTCCAGCCGAGAATTACTTGTCAACCATTCGGAGGACGAATGACACATTTCGTCACTCTAATGGTCCCTCCTCCATGTACCGACCATAGTTTAAGGCATATCACCACCAGGATAGGTCTCTGGGCCAGACTGTTTCGAATTTTATTACTTCGCAAAAAACGTCCGTTTCGGGCCATTTTCGTGAGCTATAGCACACGATTTTCGGCACCCGGGTCAACTTTTTCGAAAACTCTCGGATTTTTTCCAAATCCTTGTAGATGACATGTTATGAGGTTTCCATTGATTTTTGGGCCATAGGGTACACGTTCCATGCCTTTTACGGGCCGTTTCGTTGCCTTTCCGGCCGAGAATTACTGTCAACCATTCCGGAGGACAGAATGACACAATTCGTCACTCTAACGGTCCCTCCTCCACGTACCGACCATAGTTTAAGGCATGGCAGCACCAGGATAGGTCTCCGAGCCAGGCGGTTTCGAATTTTATGACTTCGCAACAAACGTCCGTTTCGGGCCATTTTCATGAGCTATAGCACACGATTTTCGACACCCGGGTCAACTTTTTCGTAACCTCCCGGATTTTTTCCAAATCCTTGTAGATGAAATCTTATGAGGTTTTCATTGGTTTTTGGGCCATAGGGTTCACATTCCATGCCTTTTACGGGCCGTTTCGTTGCATTTCCAGCCGAGAATTACTTGTCGACCATTCCGGAGGACGGAATGACACATTTCGTCACTCTTACGGTCCCTCCTCCACGTACCGACCATAGTTTAAGGCATGGAAGCACCGGGGTAGGTCTCCGGGTTAGACGGTTTCGAATTTTATGACTTCACAAAAAAAACGTCCGTTTCTGGCCATTTTTGTGAGCTATAGCACACGATTTTCGGCACCCGGGTCAACTTTTTTGGAACCTCCATGATTTTTACCAAATCCTTGTAGATGACATCATATGAGGTTGCCATTAATTTATGGGCCATAGGGTACACGTTCCATGCCTTTTACGGGTCGTTTCGTTGCCTTTCCAGCCGAGAATTACTGTCAACCATTCGGAGGACGACGTAATGACACATTTTGTCACTCTAATGGTCCCTCCTCCACGTATCAAACATAGTTTAAGGCATAGCACCGCCAAGGTTGGTCTCCGGGCCAGACGGTTTCGGATTTTACGACTTCGCAAGAAACGTCCGTTTTGGGCCATTTTCGTGAGCTATAGCACACGATTTTCGGTACCCGGGTCAACTTTTTTGAAACCTCCCGGATTTTTTCCAAAACCTTGTAGATCACATCTTATGAGGTTTCCATTGGTTTTTGGGTTATAGGGTACACGTTCCATGCATTTTACGGGTCGTTTCGTTGCCTTTCCAACCGAGAATTACTGTCAACCATTATGGAGGACAGAATGACACATTTCATCACTCTAACGGTCCCTCCTCCACGTACCAACCATAGTTTAAGGCATGGCACCACAAGGGTAGGTCTCCGGGCCAGACGGTTTCGAATTTTATGACTTCACAAAAAACGTCCGTTTCGGGCCATTTTCGTGAGCTATAACACACGATTTTCGGCACCGGGTCAAATTTTTTCGAAACCTCCCGGATTTTTATCAAATCCTTGTAGATGACATCTTATGAGGTTTCCATTGGATTATGAGCCATAGGGTACACGTTCCATGCCTTTTACGGGTCGTTTCGTTGCCTTTCCAACCAAGAATTATCGTCAACCATTCCGGAGGACAGAATGACACATTTCGTCACTCTAATGGTCCCTCCTCCACGTACCGACCATAGTTTAAGGCATAGCACCACCAGGATAGGTCTCCGGGCCAGACGGTTTCGAATTTTATGACTTCGCAAAAAACGTCCGTTTCGGGCCATTTTCGTGAGTTATAGCACACGATTTTCGGCACCCGGGTCAACTTTTTCGAAACCTCCCGAATTTTTTACAAATCCTTGTAGATGACATCTTATGAGGTTTCCATTGGTTTTTGGGCAATAGGGTACACGTTCCATGCCTATTACGGGCCGTTTCTTTGCCTTCCAGCCGAGAATTACTGTCAACCATTCCGGAGGACAGAATGACACATTCCGTCACTCTAACGGTCCCTCCTCCATGTACCGACCATATTTTAAGGCATAGCACCGCCGGTAGGTACGGGCCGGCGATTTCAAATTTTATGACTTCACAAAAAACATCCGTTTCGGGCCATTTTCGTGAGCTATAGCACACGATTTTCGCACACGTGTCAACTTTTTTGAAA
The DNA here is from genome assembly GCA_947561735.1 of Cenchrus americanus. Lineage (NCBI taxonomy): Eukaryota > Viridiplantae > Streptophyta > Magnoliopsida > Poales > Poaceae > Cenchrus > Cenchrus americanus. Next base: position 310,662,796 of record OX387241.1, on the reverse strand, counting down.
CCTCGGATTTTTACCAAATCCTTGTAGATGACATTTTATGAGGTTTCCATTGGTTTATGGGCCATAGGGTACATGTTCCATGCCTTTCACGAGCCGTTTCGTTGCCTTTCCAAACCGACAATTACCGCCACTCATTCCGATGACGGAATGACACATTTCGTCACTCTAACGGTCCCTACTCCACGTACCGACCATAGTTTAAAGCATGGCACCACCAGGTTAGGTCTCCGGGCCGGACGGTTTCTAATTTTATGACTTCACAAAAAACGTCCGTTTCGGGCCATTTTCCTGAGTTGTGGCACACGATTTTCGGCACTCGGGTCAACTTTTTCGAAACCTCTTGGATTTTTTTTGAAATCCTTGTAGATGACATATTATGAGGTTTTCATTGGTTTTTGGGCCATAGGGTACAAATTCTATGCCTTTTACGGGCCGTTTCGTTTCCTTTCCGCACGAGAATTCCCGTCAACCATTCTAGAGGACGAATGACACATTTCGTCACGCTAAAGGTCCCTCCTCTATGTACTGACCATATTTTAAGGCATAGCACCGCCAGGGTAGGTCTCCAGGCCAGACGGTTTTGGATTTTATGACATCACAAAAAACGTCCGTTTCGGGCTATTTTCGTGAGCTATAGCACACGATTTTCGGCACACGGGTCAACTTTTTCGAAACCTCTCTGATTTTTACCAAATCCTTGTAGATGACATCTCATGAGGTTTCCATTGGTTTATGGGACATAGGGTACACATTCAATGCCTTTTACGGGCTGTTTCGTTGATCCTTGTAGATGACATCTTATGAGGTTTCCATTGGTTTATGGGACATAGGGTACACATTCAATGCCTTTTACGGGCTGTTTCGTTGCCTTTCCAGCCGAGAATTACTGTCAACCATTCCGAAGGACAGAAGGACACATTTCGTCACACTAATGGTCCCTCCTCCACGTACCAACCATAGTATAAGACATAGCACCACCAGGATAGGTCTCCGGGCCAGACGGTTTCAAATTTTATGACTTCGTAAAAAACGTCCATTTCGGGTCATTTTCGTGAGCTATAGCACACGATTTTCGGCACCTGGGTCAACTTTTTTGAAATCTCTCGGATTTTTTCCAAATCCTTGTAAGTGACATCTTATGAGGTTTCCATTGGATTTTGGGCCATAGGGTACACGTTCCATGCCTTTTACGGGCCGTTTCGTTGCCTTTCCAACCGAAAATTACTCGTCAACCATTCCGAAGGACAAAATGACACATTTCGTCATTCTAACGGTCCCTCCTCCACGTACCGACCATAGTTTAAAGCTTGGCACCACCGGGGTAGGTCTCCGGCCAAACGGTTTGGAATTTTATAACTTCACGTAAAACGTCCATTTCGTGCCGTTTTCGTGAGCTATAGCACACGATTTTCGGCACCGTGGGTCAACTTTTTCGAAACCTTCCGGATTTTTTCCAAATCCTTGTAGATGACATCTTATGAGGTTTCCATTGGTTTTTGGGCCATAGGGTACACGTTTCATGCCTTTTACGGACCGTTTCGTTGCCTTTCCGGTCGAGAATTACTTGTCAACCATTCCGGAGGACGAATGACACATTTCGTCACTCTAACGGTCTCTCTTCCGCGTACCGACCATAGTTTAAGGCATGGCACAATAAGGGTATGCGGTTTCGAATTTTATGACTTCACAAAAAACATCCGTTTCGGGCAATTTTCGTGAGCTATAGCACACGATTTTCGGCACCGGGTCAAATTTTTCGAAACCTCCCGGATTTTTACCAAATCCTTGTAGATGACATCTTATGAGGTTTCCATTGTATTATGAGCCATAGGGTACACGTTCCATGCCTTTTACGGGTCGTTTCGTTGCCTTTCCAACCAAGAATTATCGTCAACCATTCGGAGGACGAATGACTCATTTCGTCACTCTAACGGTCCCTCCTCCACGTACCGACCATTGTTTAAGGCATTGCACCACCAGGATAGGTCTCCGGCCATACGGTTTCGAATTTCATGACTTCGCAAAAAAACGTCCGTTTCGAGCCATTTTCGTGAGCTATAGCACACGATTTTCGGACACGAAGTCAACTTTTTCGAAACCTCCCGGATTTTTTCCAAATCCTTGTAGATGACATCTTATGAGGTTTTCATTGGTTTTTGGGCCATAGGGTACACATTCCATGCCTTTTACGGGCCGTTTCGTTGTCTTTCCAGCCGAGAATTACTGTCAACCATTCCAGAGGACAGAATGACACATTTCGTCACTCTAACGGTCCCTGCTCCACGTACCGACCATAGTTTAAGGCATAGCACCGCCAGGGTAGGTCTCCGGACCAGACGGTTTCGAATTTTATGACATCACAAAAAACGTCCGTTTCGGGGCATTTTCGTGAGCTATAGCACACGATTTTCGCACACGTGTCAACTTTTTTGAAACCTCCCGGATTTTTACCAAATCATTGTAGATGACATTTTATGAGGTTTCCATTGGTTTATGGGCCATAGGGTACACGTTCCATGCCTTTCACGGGCCGTTTCGTTGCCTTTCCAGCCGAGAATTAGTATCAACCATTCCGGAGGACAGAATGACACATGTCGTCACTCTATCGGTCCCTCCTCCATGTACCGACCATATTTTAAGGCATAGCACCGCTAGGGTAGGTCTCCGGGCGAGACAGTTTCGAATTTTATGACTTCACAAAAAACGTCCGTTTCGGGCCATTTTCCTGAGTTGTGGCACACGATTTTCGGCACTCGGGTCATCTTTTTCGAAACCTCCCGGATTTTTTCGAAATCCTTGTAGATGACATATTATGAGGTTTTCATTGGTTTTTGGGCCATAGGGTACAAATTCTATGCCTTTTACGGGCCGTTTCGTTTCCTTTCCAGCCGAGAATTCCTGTCAACCATTTTGGAGGACAGAATGACACATTTCGTCACAGTAACGGTCCCTCCTCCACGTACCGACCATAGTTTAAGGCATAGCACCACCAGGGTAGGTCTCCGGGCCAGACGGTTTCGGATTTTATGACATCACAAAAAACGTCCGTTTCGGGCCATTTTCCTGAGCTATAGCGCACGATTTTCGGCACCGGTCAACTTTTTTCGAAACCTCCCTGATTTTTACCAAATCCTTGTAGATGACATCTCATGAGGTTTCCATTGGTTTATGGGACATAGGGTACACATTCAATGCCTTTTACGGGCTGTTTCGTTGCCTTTCCAGCCGAGAATTACTGTCAACCATTCCGAAGGACAGAAGGACACATTTCGTCACACTAATGGTCCCTCCTCCACGTACCAACCATAGTATAAGACATAGCACCACCAGGATAGGTCTCCGGGCCAGACGGTTTCAAATTTTATGACTTCGTAAAAAACGTCCATTTCGGGTCATTTTCGTGAGCTATAGCACACGATTTTCGGCACCTGGGTCAACTTTTTCGAAACCTCCCAGGTTTTTACCAAATCCTGGTAGATGACATCTTATGAGGTTTCCATTGGTTTATGGGCCATAGGGTACACGTTCCATGCCTTTTACAGAGCCGTTTCGTTGCGTTTCCAACCGAGAATTACTTGTCAACCATTCCGAAGGACGAATGACACATTTCGTCATTCTAACGGTCCCTCCTCCACGTACCGACCATAGTTTAAGACATAGCACCACCAGGATAGGTCCTTGGGCCAGACGGTTTCAAATTTTATGACTTCACAAAAAACGTCTGTTTCGTGCCGTTTTCGTGAGATATAGCACACGATTTTCGGCACCTGGGTCAACTTTTTCGAAACCTCTCGGATTTTTTCCAAATCCTTGTAGATGACATCTTATGAGGTTTCCATTGGTTTTTGGGCCATAGGGTACACGTTCCATGCCTTTTACGGACCGTTTCGTTGCCTTTCCAGCCGAGAATTACTGTCAACCATTCCGGAGGACAGAATGACACATTTCGTCACTCTAACGGTCCCTCCTCCACGTACTGACCATAGTTTAAGGCATGGCAGCATAAGGGTAGGTCTCCGGGCCAGACGGTTTCGAATTTTATGACTTCACAAAAAACGTCCGTTTCGGGCAATTTTCGTGAGCTTTTTCGTAACCTCCCGGACTTTTTAGTATAGCACACAATTTTCGACACCGGGTCAACTTTTTCTTAACCTCCCGGACTTTTTTCAAATCCTTGTAGACGACATCTTATGAGGTTTCCATTGGTTTATGGGCCATAGGGTACACGTTCCACGCCTTTTACGGGCCGTTTCGTTGCCTTTCCGGCCGAGAATTCCTGTCAACCATTCGGAGGACGAATGACACATTTCGTCACTCTAACGGTCCCTCCTCCATGTAAAACCCCGGATTTTCATAGAAAACCCGAATCCTCGTACCATCACGATAGTCCCCGGATCGCGTGGCTATCGCGTACGAACGTCTCACGTATAGATACACAAAGTCATACATCGCATCACATAAAAGTTAATAGTACATTAATTTATTACATGTCCATTATGGAGTACATCATTACAAGCCTCTTGGCTGAATCGAGTGAAAACTCTACGCAACGGTAGCTATCTTCTCGAAGGGTCTCCATCATTATTCTTCCCGCCACGGGCAACTCGAGCGAAGCGTCGTATCCCTCGCTCGTACCATCCGTCGGCGTTGCAGTCGAACTCGGACTCGTACCCTGCACACCCAAAGTCTATCCCCAAGGAGTGGGATAGGTCCACGTCACCAACCGTATGCAGCTTTAAGTGGCCTAACATCTAAAGGGAAAAGAGAGTAGACAAGGAAACGGCTGGGGTTTCCTATGCAGCAGCAGCAGAGTATAAACAAGGAATCTCCATCAATATCCCAAAACCCAAGTCTCTCAACACAGCCCGGATCCAACTGGTCACCCAGAAGACCCGTCACCATCTCCTACTCCTGTCTAGGGTCGATGCGAGAACTTCCTCTCCTCGCACCTCAATGATCACATCCGGATCGACGAGGTAGATGGAGCCTCTCTCCTCTAACCGGCTGTAACCACGGCTCATCACACTCTCTCCTATAGGGTGAGGTAGAAATCCCAAAACATGAGGAACGAACATGTCTTCTAGGCAGTGTCCATAACCGAGGACGCGGCTATAGCTATAGATCGAACAACTCTATAGAGCGTGTACACCTGTACCCATCCCGTAATGGTACCCGGCCGGTGTACGGCTGACCGAGCCCATCCTACCGGCGAACTCTCGGTAGTTACGAACCCATCCCCGCATCCGGCCCTCAAAGCCGTCCCCCCCCCCCCTCGGAAGGGACTACACCGGACCGTGAAATGCTCCCGTGTGGCCACACGGGAGTCGCTCCGAGAGGGTGGTCTCACCTCCACCGCTCCCCCACCGATACCCCGCTATCCATCCTAAGCGGTATGGTTCCGCACTTGCCGAGCTCAACACGGCCCTATCCCCACTCTCGGCGGGGTGGTGTGTACGATGTCCTATAAACAAGTTGATCCACTCGATTTCGCACCGGGCGAGCTCATGTCCTCCAAGCGCACGTAAAACCCCAACACCTAGGCTCCGAAAACCGTAACGGAGGGATGCACTGAGGAGTGCACCCCTATCCCCGATCCCAGATCGGTTGTTTCGAGCTCACCCCCGCCAAAGTACCCAAAACGCCTTCTCCTGCCGGTTTTTACCCCACACACGCCAAGAACCACTATTCCCATCCCAACACATGCATCGCGAAGCTCGGCGCACATACACGCCCACATAAACATATATAGTAGTAGTAGGACAATCAAGGACAGGGTAAATAAAGAGGCAGTGCAAGGTTCATCAACATGCATACATAAAGTAAAGCGCTAGCAATACTACTCAGCAATGCCTAATGGATAGTTCGAATCGGTCGGGCGTGAACCCGGGGTCGGGTAGTCCTCCGCGGCGAAGTCGTCGGCGTAGTCGTACTCCTGGCTCAGCTCTCCGGCTCCTCCTGCTCCTAGTAGCGCGAAAAAGAAAATAAATAGCGGTCCTAGGGCAACATAAATCCAAATAAGAGCATTTAAGAACCAACAAGGGAACAAACACTATCCCAACCCGTAGTTTGAGAGTTTAGAAATTTTCTGGAAAAGGTTTCGTAATTTTCGGAGATAAAATGGATTTTCTAGGATTTTTAGAAGAGGAAAAGGATTTTCTGGAATTTTCAAATAATAAAAAGAATCCCCCCTTTACGGCCGGCCGCACGGGATCCCCGGATCCCAGCTGCGGCCGGGGCTCCCCGTGGTCCGCGCTGCGGCTCGGCCCGGCCACGGCCGGCCGCCGGCCCGTCCGGCGGCGGCCCGTGCGGCGGGCGCGGTGCGGCCGCCGTGTGGCCCGGCCTCGGGTGGCGGGCCGCACCCGATCCCGAGGATCTCTTTGCGGCCACGCGTGCGTGTGGGCTCATATGCGTCCGGGCGCTTCCCCCTTCCCCTCGCGACGACTAGACCGCCGGCCGGTGTTCGACAAAATGTCCAAGGAGAAAAGGGCGGCGGTGCGTGGGGTCTCGCCGGCGGTGATGGCCATCGACGCCCGGGTGGCCGGCCCGCAAGGCGCTCCTACGCGAGCTACTGCGGTTGGGGCTCGGTGACCGCTAGGGTGGCCGGTGTACACCGTGCGCGTCGGTCGCCGGCGTGGGCGCGGCGGCGGCGCGGCGCGGCGACGTGCAAGGGTTTCTCTCGCGCGGATACGGCGGCGTGAAGTGGAGATGGGCGTGCACGGGGTGCGCCGAGGCGTTTGGGGCAAACCTAGCGGGGCTTCGGCTCGGGCTCGCGACGGGCGTCGCGGCGGTGCTACGGCGGCGCACGGCTCGACGCCATGGGCGGCGGCGAGCGAGGCGCCCGAGGTTGGCCGGCGCGTTCTTGACCGGAGAGGGTACGGCACGGCGCTAGGTTCTCCTCGACACGGCGAGCACGGGGGCTCCGTGACGTGGTCATCCCGGCACGACGGCGGCGCGGCGAGCACGGGGCTCGGTGGCCGCGGCGGGGCTCGAAGGGAAGGCCTAGGGCCCGGTTTTGCCTATTCGGTCGCGACGCGCGCGTGCCGGGGTGCACGCGTGCGTGCTCCGTGGCGTGCGCGGCGCGCGCGCGTGAGGGCATGCTCGCGACGCGAACGCGTCGCGGCGCTCGACACGCGCGCGGCGGCGACGGACGGCGCGGTGCTAACGCAAAAAGGAGAAGAAAGAGGGCTAGGCGGGCGGCGCGCGCGTTGGCGACGGCGGTGACACCCGCAAGATTCAACCCGGCCGGCACAATGGCCGGCTTCACCGGCGACGGCGCGGCGGCGCGGGGCACGGTGCGGCGGCGCGACGGCCGGGGCATCCACGAGAGACGGGAAGTGAATGCCCTCACCTAGGTGGCCACGGGCCGAAGTGTAGACGCGTCGGTGAAGGGCGGCGGTGCAGTGACGAGGAGGGAGGCGGCGCTGGTAGAGGTTGCAGAGCGGTACGGCGCGCGGCGCGAGAGGAGGAAGAGGACGCAGAGGACGAAGGTGTTCCCGGCGGTCCCGGCTCCTCCCTCGGACGGCTCCGGCTTCGCGGCGACCAGCTTCCCGCGGGCGGCTCCTCTCCCTTCTCTCTTCTTCTCCTCCACTGCTACTCCGGCGGACGGCGAGGGGCTGCAGGGGCTCCTCCCCTGGGTGGTTAGGGTTTCTGGGGCATCCGGGCCGGTGCGGTGGTGGCCTATAAGTAGGGCGGCGCGAAAGGGGACGCGTGGGCGGTCCGGATGCTCTGAGGCGCGCGGCACCCCGCGGCGGCGCGCGCGGCGGTGTTCCCCGCGGCCTCGCCCTTTGGTCGTCGGCCAAAGCGAAAGGGGGACGATGACGCCCCCGGTGTCATCGCGCCTTTGGCCGACGCGGGCGGCGGGCCCGCTCGTCGGCGACGCGGCGCGGCGCGGCGGTTGGTGGGAGCGCGGGCGTGGCTGGCTGGGCCGCCAACGGGTAGAAAACAGAGTTGGGCCAGAAGTGAGGTCGGCGGCCCGCGGTGCAATAGTGTAGCTTACCAATTTCTCTTAGGCCTCAAAATGGATTCAAATTTGAATTCCAACTCAAATTTGAATTCACCCAAATAAAATCCAAATAAAATTTCAATTGAAGAACCAAATTTCCACACTAGCGAGGTTATAAACCCTAAAAGCATCGTCGAAGCCAAAACTAAATCTAAGAATTGTGGGGGGAAAGAAACGGGAAGACAACCTTATTCGATTTACGAGCACTCCACTTCAATTCAAGTTTTTGAAATTCGACATTTTGAATGCAAGTCAAAACTAGGGATGTTACACTCCACGTACCGACCATAGTTTAATGCATAGCACCGCTAGGGTAGGTCTCTCGGGCCGGACAATTTCGAATTTTATGACTTCGCAAAAAAACGTACGTTTCGGGCCATTTTCGTGAGCACACGATTTTGGGCACCGGGTCAACTTTTTCGAAACCTCCCGGATTTTTTCCAAATCCTTGTAGATGACATCTTATGAGGTTTCCATTGGTTTTGGGGCCATAGGGTATACATTACATGCCTTTTACGGGCCGTTTCGTTGCCTTTCCAAATAGAGAATTATCGTCAACCATTCCGGAGGACGGGAATGACACATTTCGTCACTATAACGGTCCCTACTCCACGTACCGACCATAGTTTAAGGCATGGCAGCACTAGTGTAGGTCTCTGGGCCAGGCGGTTTCGAATTTTATGACTTCGCAACACACGTCCGTTTCGGGCAATTTTCGTGAGTTGTAGCACACGATTTTCGGCACCCGGGTCAAATTTTTCGAAACCTCCCGGATTTTTACCAAATCCTTGTAGATGACATCTTATGAGGTTTCCATTGGATTATGAGCCATAGGGTACACGTTCCATGCCTTTTACGGGTCGTTTCGTTGCCTTTCCAACCAAGAATTACTGTCAACCATTCCGAAGGACAGAATGACACATTCCGTCACTCTAATGGTCCCTCCTCCACGTACCGACCATAGTTTCAGGCATAGCACCACCAGGGTAGGTCTCCGGGCCAGACGGTTTCGAATTTTATGAATTCGCAAAAAATGTCCATTTCGGGCCATTTTCGTGAGCTATAGCACACGATTTTCGGCACCCGGGTCAACTTTTTCGAAACCTCCCGGATTTTTTTCAAATCCTTGTAGATGACATCTTATAAGGTTTCCATTGGTTTTTGGGCCATAGGGTACACGTTCTATGCCTTTTACGGGCTGTTTCGTTGTATTTCCAACCGAGAATTACTGTCAACCATTCCGGAGGACAGAATGACACATTTCGTCACTCTAACGGTCCCTCCTCCACGTACTGACCATAGTTTAAGGCATGGCACCACCAGGGTACGTCTCCGAGCCAGACAGTTTCGAATTTTATGACTTCACAAAAAACGTTCGTTTCGGGCCATTTTCGCGAGCTATAGCACACGATTTTCGGCACACGGGTCAACTTTTTTGAAAACTCTCGGATTTTTACCAAATCCTTGTAGATGACATTTTATGAGGTTTCCATTGGTTTATGGGCCATAGGGTATACGTTCCATGCCTTTTACGGGCCGTTTTGTTGCCTTTCGAGCCGAGAATTACTGTCAATCATTCCGGAGGACAGAATGACACATTTCGTCGCTCTAACGGTCCCTCCTCCTCGTACCGACCATAGTTTAAGGCAGAGCTCGCCAATACACATCTTCATTGCAGTCATATACAGCTTGCTGCAAAGGCCTTGCCCATCACAGGAACTAAAGTTGATCTTCCGAAAAAAACTAGAAAAGTGGATGTTGAGAATGTTGCTGGCATGGCTTCATCAGCAACAGCAAGTGGTGGGAAGTTTGATGAGAAGTTGCCTGGTGAGAAACCTCTAAGGCCTCATTTGTTTCCACCGGATTGGATTCCGACCGGAATTGATGAATACAACTAGAAACTCATGATAATTACTATAAGAGATTCAGATTTATTTCGGGTCGAAAATTGATTTACTCATGATATGCACACAAAGAGACTCGGAATCAATCCACTAGTCAAGATGTGTGGAATCAATCCGGTTCTTCGGTCTCTTTGTTCTATCATGATGAGTAAATTAATTCTCGCTCTGAATTGAATCCGATGGAAGCAAACGAGCCCTAAAGCATTCTGGCAAACATAAAAAGGTTTTTATATCTGAATGGCTTTGATTTCTGGTTCCGCCTTAGTAGGCTGATTTTGTGCACTAGCTGAATCGTGTTGTTTCTGCGGTTCCTCCCAGTTGCTGAAGGGAAGGGAACAGCAGAACGACAAGATCCTGAACTCTCAACTTGCCGTAAACGCCTTGTTCGCTTGGCTTATCGGCCACCGCCAACGATATTTTTCTCTCGTAACAAACCAGCCACCAAGAACCACCAACAAGATTTTTTTCTCTCGGAACAAATCAGCACCAGCCACCAAAGCAACCAGCCAAACGAACAGGATTCAACGGCGTACATTAAATACTGTTTTGCCCACCATTGTTGGTACTGCTCCTTTGGTTTGATTGAGTGAGCTAACAACGTCTGTGAACTGTTTTGTAAGCAGGCAATTACAATGTACAAGGTGAAGAAGGAAAAGCAAAGAAGTAAAGATGAAAAGTTTTCCTCGAAATCTGATAAGCTTAAGACCCAGAAGAAACCCTTCAAGAAATCATTGAAGAAAAAAGCTTAGGCTCACATCTTTCCTGTGACTTGTTTCGGAGGTGACCACAGTTTTGAAGTCTCAAGGAGACCTGTCACATCTTTGCTATTGTATTTGTCCAGTTTGAATCTATGTTAGAAATATTATTGTACCGTTTACTGGTTGACACAGAGACCTGAATGGTGTTATAAGATATGCTGCTCAGATATGATGTGGTGTGATCTCAACTATTCCTGAAAGGCTTCACTCATCCAAAAGGAGCAGCAGTCCTGGACTCCTGGCTCGTTTTTGGTGTAGTTGGTTGCCCTTGGCCAATCTGATTTTCGGCTCTTCAGTGCCAATCTAATGTTTGGTTCTCCCTCCAGTGTAGTGCCGATCTGACGTTGGCCTGTGAAGTCAAGCAAAAGTGACCGAAGATTGGTCTGTTCGCTCGGCTTATCAACCACCAAACAAGCCAGATTTTTTCTCAAACAAACCAACACCAAAGAACCAGTGAAGATTTTCTCTCGAACAAACCAATGGATTTTCAACCATCACCACCAGCCCAACCGAACAGGCTGACGCATGTGTCGTCGTTTGCAGTTGTACTTGTAATAAAGTTGCGTTGCTTGGCCAAAACTTAACGGTGGCAGTAGTGTTGCTGATTGACTCCTGTTTTTAGCTAAAACTTACGGTGGCAAATTGACCGTATCTTTCTGCTTGGATTTTGAGCAGGTCGACCCCGTGGCGATCTGATCTCATGTTAGTCTCACGTATAAACGTCTGATCATTTTGACATTTACATCATATCATCAGCACGATGATCTGATCTGTTTGGAGCTGCTGTTCATCCCCACGGGATCACACCAAAAAAATGAACAGCAGCACACGAATGCCGCGTAGGAAAAGACACTCTTGGCTGCTGATTCTAGTGCAGTAATGGTGTTGGCGCTATCGGCGTTGCGCCCAGTGCTCTCTGCTCTGTGTAACTACTGGACTAGGACGGCGGTGTTAGATTCTGCCTAAACCCTAGTCAAACTGTACAGCTACCTGTCTGGCGCTGGTGCTCCACTTGCACTGAGGACGTCGGCGATCTGTCTTTTCTGTCTGAAACAAAACTAGCGTGTGTTTCATCATCTTGGACAGCATTTGGTTTCAGAAATTATCAGTCCCCATCAGCAGCAACAAGTTGTGTGATCGATCACAACGCTAGCTTTAGCTGCTGCCATTTCATTTCTACGGAGATTAGCTTGCGGGGGGCAGATTGCTCTGTTTCAACTTCCGCGCGGATCGGATGAGGGCTGCTTGCGATCTGATCTGTCTGATGATACAAAGCCATGCCGGCAGGCACTGTTCGGCTTGGCTGTTGCTTTCATCAGGCGGGCCACAGGAGGCCAAGCCACCAAACAGTGGCTTGCTTGGATTGCGGCCTCTGCTCTGGCGGCGCCCACATGCAAACAAATCAGCTGTAAATTTCTCTCGTTCGTTTCCCTGATCTCTGCATATGATGAGGTAGCATTCAAATCTCCAAATGGGTATTTTTTGGCGTCCTGCATTTCAGAGATCCTGCCACAAACACAACAGTCTCAGGCTCTCAGCTACCATGTGCTGGGCGCCAATGGTGGAGAGGGATCCACATCTCGTACAAAATCAAACGTCGCGCCACCCTTATCGCTCGGATCGATAGATACTAGCAACTAGTCTAGTGGCAACCCTGATTGGGTTTCGGCACTGCTACACTAATACTCCCGCCAATCATTGGCGCAACGAGTGCCCCCTGCTTTGCTCATCCAATTTCTTGAGCCTCACTCTCGACAGGGCATCATCGGCCTGCATCCAGTTTTGAGTACGTGAGCGCCGTTTACAATTTGCCTACTGGAGTGGATAGATTGCAACCAAAACGGATGTTGCCACCAGAGAGTTGAGTTGGTACTCTGAGTTTTGAATTTGTTGTACTGCACGCTTTCCCGCGGATTTTTGGGCAAGCGCCGCGACTGTGCAGATCAGCTGTCGCCTTAGCTTTTCAGGCCCAACTTTTGCTTCCTCTGATCACTGAAGAGTTGTGTTCTGAGCTAGCTGCTACTGTGCTATTTCACACTTGCACAGTGAATATGCATCTTACAGCCCCTTTTTTTTTTTTGACGACGAGGGGGTGCAGTGAATGTTGGTCCGTGCATATTCGTGCAGGGAAACAAAGAAAATAACTGAAAGTAAAGTTGAAACCCACAGCATTCCTACACGAAACGACCACACATTGAAACGTCGTCAGTGCTCGTTCATGTGTTGGCAGTACAGAGAAGGACTCGGAGGCAGCGTCAGGAGATGACGGTCATCAGATATATAGTACTCTAACCGACTGGTGCCGCGACTGCCCGACCTACGCTTTCCATGCATCGACCTCCCTGATCACGATGTGTTGTTGAAGCAACATTCAGAAAGATCACGACGTGCATGAGAGAAGGACGGCGGGGGTAGTAACAACCGACCAACCACATGATCAGAGAGATTTCATCTGCTAGCAATGCAATATACAAATCAGTGAATCACACATCAGTCATCAACAGCTACAATTATCACGCAGGGCAGGATCAATCAAGCGAGCGCCACGAGCATGTCGACGAAGGCGCCGACGATGAGGCTGTGCGTCTTCTTGCCGTTGGCGCTGAGGTACCAGCCGAGCATCTCCTCCAGCCAGCCCCAGTCGTCGACGCCGTGGCTCAGCACCATCTCCTCCATGGACCGCCGGAAGTCGCCGTACGGGTCGGCGGACTCGATGGCCAGCGCCGTCGCCCCGTCGAACGCCGCCGCCGCACGCCGCCGCTGTTGCCTCCTCACCTTCACGATGGAGCTCGTGGAGTCGGGCTCGAAGAAGAGCCTGCTGTTGGACCGGAGCCCGTGGATGATGACCTCGTCCTCGTCCTCGTCCGCCGCGGCCGGCGCCGTGGAGAGGGTCGTCGTCGCGGAGGAGTCGTGGCTGTCGTCGTCGTCGGCGGCGGCGGCGTAGGCCGGGTTCATGGTCGTCTTGTACTTGTACTCCTCGGCGTCGCGCTTGCTGCTGTGGCCGTCGTCGTCGCGCGTGGGCACGATCTCCGGGCTGTCGCGGCGGAAGGAGAGCGTCCTTGCCTGCGTGCACGACGGCCACTGCCACGACGCCGCCGTGCTGAAGGAGGCGGCGGACATGGAGGTGGAAGAGGAGAGGCACGGGTTGGTCTCGCTGGTGCTGAAGAAGAGGGAGGTGAGCGCGAGCTTCTTCACCATCACGTACTGCTCGATCTCGAGAGCGCGCGCGGCGAGTGTGAAGACGAGGTGGCTCTGGCTGATGCTGATGTCGAGGGGGCAGGGGAGTGAGGTGTTTTTAAAGGGGAAGGAAGATAGAGGTGGGCGGGTAGGAAGCCAAAGGGGTGAGGGAAGATGCCAAGGAAGATGCGTAATCCGGCCGGCGTGGCGGTGCGTGCCGCGTGCCAAGCATCCTTGTGTGCGTTGGGAGTCTACGCTTGTCTCCCTGACGGCCTCACCTCATCTCTCACCCTCAACCGTCCATCCATCCGGCAGGTTGAGCAAATATTGTTCCATGAACAAGTAGCATGCATGCTTTGTGGGGAGTTGCGCGTGCATGCCGGTTTCCTTTTTATTTCCAGCTCGATCTTGTGCTGATCACATCAGGTGTGCTGCAATTCAGAGACCAACTGCCTGCGCCTTAATCTGGTGTACTAGTAGTCGGTTGCTCTCTCTCTCTCTCTACCAAGAAGAGCACAGGGAGAAAGAGCAACGTCGCTTCCCCCAACACCTCAAATTAAGAATATTAATCCTGCAGGACACGCTTGCGGCGCCAGCAGGCAGCCTGAGGAATCACAAAACTGCAGAGAATTCTCCGTTTCTTTAGTCTGCTCGCGCTCGTGCGGCGTGCGCGTCGATGAGAACGAAATGCTTCCAGAAACTCACACACACACACGACGGCCGGTGACCAAGTTTTCTTTCGATGAAGGGCGACGGTGCGTGCCCGGGCCAACGCAAGGTTCTCCATCACTGCGCACGGACACTAGCTAGCTAGGGTACGGTGGTTGCTCCTTCCTGATGAGCAACTCTAGCTACTTTCCGCTTGGTTGCCGCTTGAGAGAATTATACGGACGGTGGGCTTGCATTGCAGTTGCAGAGCGGGGTTGTCTGATCGCGACCTCACCTTCCTTATCCAGGATCAAAGCCCATCTGTCATGTCATCTCAAGCGCCCCGGCCCCCTGATCTAACCAGGTCAAGATGCTCTCGATCTCCCCCTCTCCGCTCCCTTCCACTGCCACAGGCAAAAAGTGTTGCATTACTGACCCAGATATCAGAGATTCTCTTTGGCTAAGCGTAATTAGCCGAAGTGAATAACTGTAGGGGCCTCGACTGTCCTTGAGAGCCAAGGTCAGGCGCCTGGATTCATTCATTCATTTATCTGAGATTCCCAATCTTCTTTAACTTGAGCAAGTCAGTTTTCCAATCTGATACGAGGATAAACGAGAAAGTGCGTACCTGACCAATCTGAATCACAAAGCACTCTAGTACTTCCTCTGAGGTTTGAGTGTACCATACTAACAGGAAGGAATGCCAAGACCTAGAAGCAAAGATATGTATGAGATGAGAAATAAATGCCCTCTTGATATTTCAGTTCTTCTTTGCAGCAATGGTGCCGACCACTTGCTCAAGAAAATTCCTTGTGTACCCATTCTTATAGGATCACTGTTGCACTGGCAGTACTTTTCTTTTGTTTGAGCAGTTGCACTGACAGTACTGTGCAGGTTTCCTGAATATCCTTTTTTTTTTAAAAAAAAAACAGAAACTTCGGAGCATTTATGCAAGTCTGGCTAACCATGAGACCAAATTTATAACTCACCTCGCCATTCTTTCTTCAGTGGTTGCCTCATCCATCACATCACCCTCGTCTCCATATCAATCAGATATCCCATTCCCATCATCCCATGCAAGTCCAAGTGTAAGCATAGGACACTCCATCTGAATTCTGAACCTTTGCATTGTGACACGTTGTCAATACCACACACTAGTTCGCTTTTACTCAGTAGGTGGCCGGAATGCACATTTGGTCGGAAATCTTTCTTTCGTTTTCTTAAAAAGAATAAAATTTGATGTCTTTTCAGAATCGATACAGAATTGGTTCATGCAGCCATGCAGGCCCGTCAGAAATCACACCATTCAGCGACGCGGTGAGGCCGTCAGTATTAGTTACTAGTCATGTCGTACAAAGTCAGCAAAATATTCTCCAGGATCCCGGGGCGTTTGGAGAAATAGTCAAAAGCTATTTTGAGAGCTCCACTTCAAATAGCTCAATTAGCACCGCTGGGAAGATAATTTTTTTAGAGTTGGTTAGTTGCAAATAACTCTAAAATAGCCTACATATTTGCCTCTTTTTTGGCCTATTTGGGTTAAAAAGAGAGCTAAAAAATATCTATTGGATTCAAACACGCCCTTATAGAGAAGAAGAGACGGAATAATTCCATAAACCGACACGAAGTTAGCGACAAGGGGAGACCACGGCGTTGTCCTGAATGCGACGGATCGACTAATATAATCTACCAGAGCTCCATACCTGAGCATGGCCAGGAGCTCATATCATTCAGTTTAGGCATGGACACCTCTTAGGCATGATATTGTTATCTTCAGCAACCAGCCTGTTATGGCCTCGGATATTACATTGGTTTACTGAATGATCGGTGATTGAATTAGATTACTGCCAGATAGTGTTGTACCATCTGGTCGGCAGCAAGGCCGATGCCATTGCCTACCTGTGTTACTGCAGGAGCTGCAGTCTTTCCTGCAGAGGAGAGGACAAGCCCAGGTGACTGTAGGTGAAAGCCTGCATGCTGTACTGTTTGCAACAGTGTTAGTGGCAGTTAGATCATGCAAAACAGACATCTCAGACGCTTTTGTTTTAGATTTCACATTTGTTGCGAGGGGGCACATCTCAGATTGGATGCTTCACGTTCCGAATCGATTTTACACGGATCATCATCCTTTTGATACGCCAATTTAACCTCGCAGTTGGAAACGCTTCACAGAGAACTTCTGTGTTGACTATAGGGAAAATGTCAGCCATGATCATGACTCATGAGAGAAAAGATGCATGGTCGCGGTGTCCGTACCGTAGACCTCTTGCTAACAATGACAGATCCACTGCTGTGAAACATGCAGAAACGCAGCAGGTTTCCAAGAGGCAAACAGGGGTCTAGGAACTGTTGCTAATAAGATCTCCTGCATTGCTAGGAAAGAAGCAGTGTTGATGTGTTCCCTTTTGCCAGATCAATGATGGAGAGCTTTCCTGTTTGCTAATCACGATTGGTTTTTTTTATATATATGAAAAGTGGGGGGCAAAGGCAATGGCAAATGTAAATGATGAGGTCCAATGATACAAAACATGATGTCTGCTATCAACTGTGTGGTATACTATTCCTTCCCTGCTATCAACTGCATGGACACCACAGCTCCACACGGAAAATTTGAGAAATAAAAAAATAAAGGGCATCAAATCTTGCTTCTCAAGCTCTAGATCTCAGTAGGCCGTGCTGTTGCTAGTTGCTACCGGCGATTTGTTTTGTAGCCGTAGGATGCATCTGGGCTTTGTTCATTTTTGCTAGGCCCAATCCAAAGTGGATTGTGGATAAGGATGGATTCGGTATCCGAAATATCCGAATTCGTATTCGATAAAAACATAATATGAATATTCATATCCGTATTCGTTTTTAATAAGCATGATAAATAGATATATTTGTATTCGATTTTTCATATTTTCTCTACCCGATTTCGTATTCGTATTCGACAAAAATGTGGACTATCCAACATTATTCGACACTATGCGTATTTGTACATAATAAAGTAGTGATAAAGCCATCTAAAACTTATTTTTGATGACTAGTTGATAATTATAAAATGATGTTGATTAATATCCGCACTTAATTCATCTACTAGAAAGGCCGGCGCGCGCGTTGCAATATTTTACGGGATTTAAAGCCGTTGTTTAATTTTTTAAACCTTTAGGTATTTTAAGTAAAAATGTAGGGACGTGGATTGATTGTGACGAAGTTAGGTGGTTTTTCCGTAATGTTGTGAATCGTGTGATCGCATTTACAAAAAGTTTGAGGTTTTTCACAAAAGTTTGTAAACTCGTGTTAATTTCGTAAAGTTCGGTTTGTGAAAGATGCATACGGAGTAGGTCGTAGGTAGATTATTATGAATTATGCATGAATAGCAGGAATAGAAATTCTGCCGCGGCATTCTTTGCGCTCGGATTCATGGACCGGGCTAGATTTTTACCATTCTTGCGCTCGGATTCATGGACCAGGCTAGATTTTTACCATGTGAGTTGCATATTGAAATTAGGCCTTGTTTAGTTGGCAAAATTTTAGGAAAAGTTTTGCTAATTTTCCAACTCTCTCTATCACATCACATTAAATACACCAAAAGACATATGTTCGGAGCAGTAAATGTAGGTAAAAAATCACTAATTACACAGTTTTGATGTTCTTTGCGACACGAATCTTTTGAGGCCATGGTAGGATAATATTTATCACAAACAAACGAAACGTGCTACAGGAGTTCAAAATGTTGAAAAAGACAAAATTTTCACCAACTAAACGACCCCTATTTGTTTTAGCAAAAGTTGATCATGTGATTTACGTCGGTATGTTTGATCGGTGAAGTCCGTTGTTCTTTTCGGAGATGGTTCCGGGCGTCCGAACTCCAAACGTAGCGAAGAAAATTGGATGGACTCATGGACCGGTGTTACTGCCACCTCCACACGCATGTCGGCATGTGCTACACGCGAGTCTCCCGGCTCTTTTTTGGTTGGGGAAGGAAAAAAATTTCCCCAAGGGTATTAAACAATGTCGGTTTTCAAAACTACCTCCACAACCCCGTGTAAAATCGCGAGACAAATCTAATGAGGTATTTGACCGCATGATTAGAGAATGGTTACTTGTAGCATTACCGTAGCAAATCATCAATTAATTATGCTCATTAGATTCGTCTCGCGGAGTTACACTCATCCGTGAAAAGGTTTTGCAAATAGACTTCATTTATTACTTCATGCACGCAAGATTCCCTAAGCGAAGTTTTTTTCCTCTCCTAACAAAACATAGGCATGAAGCTTATCCTTCGCTTCCGTTCTTCCGCAACCACACGGGAGCATCTCCGGCGCTTTTGCCGTGCGGCCCCGCCGGCCGTTCACTCGAGCGCCGCCGGGGCGAGAAGAGGACGGGGAATCTCTCCGCGGAGCGGGCCCCGACCGGGAGGCGCGGCGGCGGTGGCCTTGGGCGCGGTGGGGCCGGCCGGGAGGAGCGGCGTCGCCGGCCCGGGGCTTGCCGCCGGCCGGAGGCGCGGCGACCTCGGCCGGGAGGCGCGGCAACCGGGACCCGGAGGTGTGGCGGCGCCGGGGCCGAGGCCCGGCCAGGAGGAGCGGCGACGGCTAGTCATCCTCGAGCTCGCCGCCGCGTAGCATCCCCCTCACCCGCGCTGGCATCGAGATCCGTCACCGCGCCCTTTGATTGCCGGCCATCATGCCCCCTGCCTTCCAGGGTGGCTGCCTTCCCGGACCGGCGGCGCGCGGGGAACACGACCTTCCCGTTCGGAGGCGGCGGTGAGGTGGCCTCCAGCGGTGACGGCGGCGTGCCCGGCTCCACCGGCGCGCGGGGGCCCGGTCCCCGCCTTTCTCTTGCGGCGGCGAAGCTTGGGCGGCGGGGGTCCGGAGGAAGGGGTGGCGCACGACGGGTGTACGCCCGGTCCGCGTGTGGATGACGGGCGGCGTCATGGCGGCGCATCCGCGGAGGACCTCACGCGGGGGCCGCGTCCAATGTCCCCCTCTCCCCGACGGTCGCGTCCTCCTTCCGCGCGCCCCTGTTCCCCCCGTGGTGGCGCTCCGCATCGAGGTCAAGCGGGAGGTACGGGTCCGCCTCGTCGCCGGCCACGACGACCTCCCCCCGCCGTTGTTCTCCGGTGCCGTTCTGGTGCCGGCTGAGATGTTTCGAGAGATGACGCGAAACCACAGGAACTCTCACAGTGCCATTGAAAGCGACAGGGGAGTGCTTGGAGCCGTTCGATCTAGTTCTGACGGTCGAGATTTTACTGGTGACGTGGCACGATGTGTGGCCGGGGAATGAACCCGACTTTCGTCTTGTAAAGATTATCTTATTACTACATAGTTAAAAGAAGCCACCACGTTCGTCGAGAGTGTCTAGAATCTATTATCTTAATACACATAGTTAAAAGAAGTCACCACGTTCGCCGAGAGGGTCCAAAAATTCCCACCTTAATCTAAAAAAGAGAAGAGTTTGAACCGTTGAATTTTATGTTGATCTAGTGGTCCATACAAATCCCTAGATATCTCCACTAGCCAAAAACACATATATTCTATTTGGAAGAAAGAAAATAATAAAAACCGGACCGCACTAAATACGGACGAAAGGAGTAAGCTATGTATTTTCAATAGATATTTAAGAAAAGTAAAATAGATAAACATATAATACAAATTGGTACAGTCCAACACGACCCACAAATCGCTCCCCACCCCTCGCACTGTTGTCATCGCCCACCGCAAGCTCAACCATTCCAATGAACTCCACCCCTCGCATGCCCCCACCTCTTATCGATCGACCCATGCATGCAAGACACGCAGCATTCGCCTCCTCCGTTTTCCTCTTCCTCCTCGCGCTCTGCCTTGTCGCGCTCCTCCTGCCATCGACCGGGTTCCCGCCGTCGTTCTTCCAACTACCGCCGGTCATCAGCAGCAAGAGCGGCACGACGGAGCATGGCAGCACCGGCGACAAATGTGACTACACGGACGGGAGATGGGTGAGGGACGCCGATGCCGGCGTGACGGCTTACACGGAGGACTGCCCGTTCCTCGACCCCGGCTTCCGGTGCCTGCGAAACGGACGCGGGGATGACTCCTTCCGGTACTGGCGTTGGCAGCCTCGCCGCTGCCACCTCCCTAAGTAGGTAGCCATGGCGCCATGCATGATGTTCTCGATCGCACTATTGTCCTCGCGGCATGCATGTGTGTGTTGCAGTTACTTGATCGGAATGGATTATTGGAGTTTTGTCCATCATCAGGTTCAACGCGACGGAGATGTTGGAGAGGAGCCGGAACGGCCGGATCGTGTTCGCGGGGGACTCGATCGGCCGGAACCAATGGGAATCCATGGTGTGCATGCTCGCCAGCGCCACGCCGACAGGCGCGTCCAGGGTGCACGAACAGTCCGGGAAGCCGATCAGCCGGCACAAGGGCTACCTCTCCATGGTCTTCGCCGACTACAACCTCTCCGTTGAGTACTACCGCGCACCAATGATTGTGATGGTCGACCGCCTCCCGGCGAAGAACGTGACTAGAGGCGGCGTTAGGGGAGCTGTTCGGCTCGATGTGCTGCCCCGGCACGCCGTCCGGTGGGCAGGCGCCGACGTGCTTGTGCTCAACACAGGCCACTGGTGGAACAAGCACAAGACGGTCAAAGCGTAAGCCATGTGTTTTTGTGATTTGGGTGCCGATCGAAGTTTACATATATCGTTATGGTTTATGAACACGGTTATCAGTTGGATGTTGCAATAATGACGAATGAGCAGAGGGAACTATTTCATGGTTGCCGGCCGCTTGAACAAGACCATGAACATCAAGGAAGCATTTCGGTTGTCCCTGCAGACTGTCAAGGACTTGGAGTTAAGCAGCAGTGCTCACTTTTCCCAAAGCTATTTCTTCTTCAGGAGTTATTCTCCTTCGCATTATAGGCAAGTTACCCGTCATGTGTTCAAATTCTTCATCAGAATATGAAACTCAGTTCATGGTACAACAACCGAGGTTCTCTAACGTAGAATTGAAATGGCAGCAATGGCACATGGAACACAGGCGGATCGTGCGCCGGCCGGCTTGATCCACTGATGGTGGCCACTACGGACCAGTCCGCTGAAGAGTACTCATGGATCAACGAGTTGATCGCAAAGACGATGGAAGGTATCATGAGCCACGGAAGGAAGGCGCAATTCTTGAACATCACCCACATGACGGAGCTCAGACCGGACGGCCACCCCTCTCGGTATCGGGAGCCGGGAACGGCGCTGGACGCACCTGAGGATTGCAGCCACTGGTGCCTGCCGGGCGTGCCGGATATTTGGAATGAGGTCCTCTACGCACATCTCTTGTCCATGGGGTATGACACAAGAATGAAACATAGATGAACAATTTTTGGTGTTCGGTGCATATATAGAATGGTACAACTAGTATTTTTGGTGTGTAAAGATAGCACTGAAACAGGGTCCTTTCTACAAATTACTACTAGGTGATACCCCGCGCGTTCTTTGCGAGAATTTTTTAAACAAAATTTTAAGGTGAAATGTGAAAGTAGTGACACCAAAGATATTACATGGCAATATTCGTTTGTAAACTCATTATGTATGAAAGCATGTTATTTTGTTAAGAGTGAATCGTTCTAAAATCGTCAGCGAGAATTTTGTGGTGTGATATACATGTTATAAGCCACAGAAAATCGATTTAAGACATAAATATGTGATTTGGTGGATAATGACATGGCGTATAGTGGATGGTGACATGGTGCATAGTGGATGATGACGTGGAATGCTTGCATGTTGAGAGAAATCCAACCATGGCTTGTAGTGGGTCTCACATATATAAGTTTTATAGATTTGGTTTTATGGGTTTCAAGATAGCACATGCACCATCAGTCCTTTTTTTTAAACACAAGCTGACACTCACATGACAAATCTCTATACGCATAGTCCTACCCAATGCATCGAGAGATGGACGATGGACATGACTGTAAGTGGTAGTCCTAAAAAAACATATTTGTCAGGTTGAGGACTGGTATCCGGTGGGTCGGATCCCCACAAGGAACATTACAACTGAGGCACACTTGTTTAGCTTTATTGATAAACCATCCACGCATATTTACAAAATATGTTGTACATTAATGGACAAACAAAAACTTTCATTTGGTGACCACGAATGAGCTGGTTGGTTAACACATGT
This sequence comes from Cenchrus americanus, assembly GCA_947561735.1. Lineage (NCBI taxonomy): Eukaryota > Viridiplantae > Streptophyta > Magnoliopsida > Poales > Poaceae > Cenchrus > Cenchrus americanus. The sequence goes on along the minus strand of OX387241.1, from coordinate 310,640,169 downwards.
ACTATGTACTACATTAACCCACCTCGCTCCCGAAAATCATTTTAAGGTGCGGGTGATAGCATCATACGCACGCACCCGCTCCTGAAAATCATTACCAGGAGGCGGGTGATGACATCACCCGCTCATGGAAATGGTCTTGTGCGAAAAAATCATAACATTTCCATATGATCTCGGATGAGGACAACCTGTATATCAAAATTATATAACTCGACGAGGCCTAAAACTTTGCAGTTGACAACTTTTCCATTTGAGATTGTTTAATATTTCAAAATATGCATTTAAGTTCACAAAACCTATCTTCTCACACGAGATTGTTTCATGAAACTATATGAGAGGTATATAAAATTTGTCAATAATGTTACTCACAATATCGGATGAGAAAATGACCAAGATAAAAGTTGTCCAACTTCGAAGTTATAGAACTTTGTAGTTGAACCATTTTTAATTTGAATTACTTTCTTGAGCGAAAAGTACGTGTGAAATAAAATATAAGCGATAAATGTCACACTTTTGCGGTAGTTGAACGACGAAAAATACACTCTTTTTTTCTTTATTCTACTATATATCCGTTAGGATATAAGTACCCGGGAGGTTGCTCATGGGCTGTTTTGTAGTTTGGTCTGCGAGTCTGTCTCTCTAGTTGGGCTCGCGGCCTCTTCGTTTGGGCTCGCGTGCCCGTTACTTATACCCGAGTGGAGAGAGGTGAGGGGTATCGAATATCCGTAAGAGAATACTTGTTCTTCTTCCTCAAGCCGCCGGCCATGACGCCGTGCTTCCTCCTCTCGTTCCCTTGCTCCTTGCCCTTGATTCCTTGCTTCCTACCCCGAATTCTACTCTCTCTTCTACCCCCACTACTCTGTTGCTAACATTTGGTATCGAGAGACTCGTCGATTCCTCCGGGATTTATCCTCCTTTCCCATCCACAAATCCATCTCGATCTCATACTCCGACCACCACCCCACCTCGTTGCCGCCATGTCCCCGAGCCCCATACTCCCGGCCGGGCGGGAGGAACGAGTTCGGTGATTTCGGCAAGGGGGAACAACCTCTCGCCGAGTGCATACAACATGTTCGACGAAATGGCCGGATGTGATTTAGATGAGTGGAGGTCACCAAATCGCACTCGGAGGTAGTCATTCACGGGGTTTGCTATCCTATCACTGAATCGGTGCTTCATCTTGTATTTCGTCCGTTTGGTGGAGTGGTGGAGCAGATCCTGGTGATTGGAGGAACTGATGTTGTGATGGCGAGTGTGGAGTTCGATTTGGTGGAAGCTGCAGCAGATGCTTATGGAGAATTGCATGGACGACAACATATATGATGGTTGTTGTCGGATGCACATCAAGTGGGGGTTGCCAACTCCGGCGGCTCGAGGGTGCGGACGAGAAGGACTCCATGGTTGCGCTCACGGCCGCGCCTTCCGCCTCGGTCGTGACCGCACCTGCGGCCTCGACCTCGGTGGCGCAAGCTTCGTACACGACTCCGACATCGACCACCGTGCCTTCTGCCGCCCTGGCTGTAGCTGTGGCGTCTGTTCCTGCCGCCACCACGCCCCCCCCCCCCCCCCCCTGCGCCGCTCATTTTATATCAATCTGTGTTGGCGTCGTGGGGGGGCGGAGTTGAGCGCAGGCATGGCAACAACGGTATGCTATGCTGCTCCGATTGGGTTGGTTGGCAGTTGGCACCGAGGAGCAAGCCGGCAAGCAGGAACAAATATAAGGGACGACGATCCGTGCGTGGTTTGACGACGTACGTGCGGACAAGTAGACTGAACTCGTTATTCAAATGTAGTATACGTGTTGGTTCAACAGGGGCCCGGCACCCATCTTGCTAATGTTTCAGTTGTTGTCAGAATAAACTAGTGGCGGCTGCGGCGTAACCGTCGTCCGTCACCGGCGAGAATAAAATAGTACATACTAGTAGTCATTAGCAAAGCGATGCGGAATTGGTTGACCCTGCTCCGTGGAATGCTTGCCTGCCACCGGTCGGTCAGTTGGTTACCCAGATACGTACAATTCTATTGGTTTGGTGCTACTACTGTAGTCTTTTTTTCCAAGCCTGAGAACCCTAAACCCTAGTAGTTTGATTCGAAGCGTCGTCCCATGCGGGGTTCCTCGTGTTGACTGGGGAGCCAAGAGAGTCACGTCACGGTGCTGCCTGCTGCTGGTCGTCCGTGCTTCATACGCACGCGCTTCAGTGACCCAGGCAGGACGAACGGGAGCGCCATCGGAGGCAGCGTCGACGCGTTCAAACGTTCTACGTCCTCGACTGCCGGTCAACCGCCGACGGCGGTGGTGTCTGCTGAGTGCTCCCGTCGGTCGCTATCACGGCCGGCCAGGCCACCATTTGGTTCATTTTCAAACGCATTTCGAATTGGACGGCCTTGGCATATCAGAATCAAACTCGGCTGCTGCTGCGGCTTCATGTCTGGTGGAGCAGAGAGCGAAACAGAGGAATCACAAAACTGGATCGAACTCGCGGAATTAAACCAATCAAAGAACCATTTTCTCTCTCTCTCTCTCTTCGTGTTGATTATTGCCGCCCCCCCGAGAACTCATTCCGGGGGGAGGAGGCTGAGCAGCAAATGCGCTCGCTACTCTGTACTACGTGTACATGAGACGAGACAAATCACGAGTCAATCATCTGGCGGTGTGCTGACGAGTGGCGGCGGCGTCGTCGGGCTCGAGTCCGTAGAGCACGCCGGCGCAGAGCTGCAGCGCGCCTTCCTCGGCGAAGTAGAGCCTCTTCATCTGCCGGAACGTGTCCCAGGTGAGGACGCTGTCGGACGCGGCCTGGTGGCACCTCCCCGCGGCGCGGCGCACCTGGAGGGCCGCCGCGACGCGCTCGAGCCCGCCGAAGAGCCCGGCGCCGCCGCCGCAGAAGCGCATCATGTGCTTGACGTCGTACACCTCGGTGCCGAAGTAGACGCGGACGTACCTGAGGAACTCCGGGAGCGACCGGGGCAGCTTGCGCCCCATGAGGGTCTTGACGAGGTAGGCGAAGTCGTAGGCGGAGTGGAAGGTGACCCAGGCCACCCCCGGGTTGCCGCAGACGAGGCCCGACGACACGAGCAGCGCGGCGAAGGCGCGCGCCGGGACGCCCCTGGCGCGGTGCGCGGCGAGGTCGAGCCCGCTGGCGGCGAGGAGGCGGACGGAGTCGGGGGAGTGGCGGTGCACGCGCGGGTCGAACTCGCGGAGGTTCACCTGGAAGGCGACCGCGGGTGGGGAGGACGGGGTGGGCGCGAAGGCGAGCCCGACCTGGATGAGGTGGAGCGCGTCGACGTTGGACTTGACGAGGGCGTAGCGCTCGGCCGGGGTCAGGGCGGCGGGGTGCTTGGAGGAGGGGTCCGGGTGGTGGATCACGCCCGGGAACTCCGTGTCCATGGACACGTAGGGGAAGCGCTCGACGGCGGCGCGGATCAGCTTGAACTCGCGGTCCACGTTGTCCGCCCACACCTGCCGGATCTCCAGCTGCTGCTGGTGGTGGTGCTGGTGGTGCAGCTGCTGGTGGTGGAGCTGGTGGTGGTGGTGCTGCTGCTTCTTCTTCGGCCTCCACCCGCCGGCGGCCAACACCTCCTCGGAAGGCATCTTGACTTCTTCTTCTTGTTGGAGTCGGGGGATCCGAAATGATTTCGCTTGCCGAGTACTAGACGAATTCCGCGGGGAGGAGATGGGAAGGAATTGTGGGAAGCTTGGTTGATCGGTGAGGGAATTCAGGAGTTGCGGCCGTGGTTTTATAGGATGGGATGGGATGGGCGCCGCCGCCGCGCGAGCGCGCGCGAGGGGAAGGGGGAGGGAGGAGGAGGGAACGGGGCAGGAGGGTGCGGGGAATTGTCTAAGGAAGGGAGGCGGCGGCGGCCGCGCGGAGATTCGTGCGAGAGGTGGTGGTGGATCATCCACGGCGGGGTGGTGCGCGACGCGTTTATGGCGTGCGGGCGACGAGGAGTGGAGGAAGGAAGGCAAAAAAAAAAAACAAATGATTGGGATGGTTGCCGTGCGTCGTCCGGGTTGACCCGCCCGACCAGACGGACTTGAGCACACAGCACTACAGCAGCAAGCGACGAGGCACCAACGGCAGCAAACCACACCCCTTGCAGTCCAATCCAATCCAAGTGGTTTCTATTTTTTTTTTTGGTTGGAGGCGAGCGACGCACCTGGACTAGCAGAAAGTACTAGTACGTGTACGTTTTGTGTTCAAGCGAGGTCGACTCGGTCAGCATTAAACAAACACTACACTTTGGGTGTATTTTATTGTGTCGCCACACGCACCTGGAATTTCGCGATGTTTTCAGCATCGAGGCCGTTGCTTTGGGGTGCAGCACGTAGCGCAGCGCGCAACTCCTTTTGTTTGCTCCATGTCGCAAGAGGCACTCGCACTTGCAGCCTGTTCGGTTAGGCAGTGACGCGCACGTCTTGTTTGTCACGCAGAGAAAATCTTCTTGGCCGGCTTCTTTGGTGGTACCGTTTTGTTACGAGAAAAAATCTTCTTTTTGGTGGCGATAAGCCAAGCGAACGCGGTGTTAGTTGAAAACATACTCCCTCCGTACCGGTTACGTCGGTCTCAATAGGAGAGCTATAAAAATTAAATAGGTTGCCACGTGGCAGGGGGAATAAGTACAAGAGACCCTCTTGGAGACTGGGTGACGCCGTCGAGCAGGCGGGGCTCGAGCCGCTGGGTGCCGAGCGTACGCAGTAGGTGTCGGTGTTGACAAAAGCAACCGGGGGGGGGGGGGCTCGAGCCCCTCCGCACGCATCAATCCAAAGCATGTCTCGGGTCCTAAATAGTAAGTCCGTGGGAGAGCAGGCATCACCGCTGGCTGCAAGTTTCCTGGCGGTGCTCATCAATGGGAACGGGAGCGGCTGCGTCTTGGGGCGATTGGAAGAACCTCCTTCAGCACGAGGTAGACTACACGGTTTGCGCTCGTGCACAGAGGGGCCGGCATCGCCCCTCTCCTTGCATGAGCGAAAGAAAAGAAGGGAATGGGAGCGGGAACAGGTACAAGAGAACTCCTCGGGTATACGTTCCGTCGACTATTTTCCATCTTTTTTTTTTTGCAACGGGTATCGACGGATGAAAAGGGGTGGTGTTGCTTTCACCCTTTCGGCCGAGCACGCGGATACGTTAGGTCGCGCTAAGACCGAAACTCTCCTCATCGAAAACCCTATCGCGGGTCGGTCTAACCGCCTTGGTCAGAAGATTCGCGAAAAAAACTAAGGTCGATGCCCCGGGTGAGACTCCGTCGGGGGCAACGTGGCTAGGGTTGCTCCGAGATCGGCGGACCACTCGGAGCGCTCTTCTAAATCGTCTCGGAGATGGAGAAGGAAGCAAAGGGATTGAAAAAAGTTAGAGTTTGGAGATAAAAAAAATAGTAAAAATGTTTGTTCGATTGGGTGATGGTCCCCCAATCGGTCACAACCCTATATATTTATACGGGGTGGTGAGGTTTTGCCCCACAAGAAATCCTTTGACAACTCTAAATCTACCGAGACTCTTTAATTCTACTCAAGGTACCCCGGTCGAACCGTCTCCGCCTGACTCCTTCGCCGGACCGGCTACAGGGCACCCCGGCCAGATCGCCTGGCGAACCAGGATGATGATGGACCATCACGATACGACTTACGGAGAAGGTGCCGATTTTGCACGTCAACATGTGTCGACCAAATAAAAGCAAGCACTCTTTGAGCTGCTCTGCCGGCGTCGTCGAATCGATCACCTGAACCTGAATGATGATCCTACTACTACTGAGCACCTGGACACCAGGCGAGCCAAGCAAATTGAAGGGGATCTCGCTAGTAAATTGAAGGGGAAGAACCCAGCCAGGCCCGGACCAAGGCGAGTAGCGTGGACTGACTGAGGACTCGTCGTCGGCAAGGACGGACCCGGTCGGCTCGGCGGTCATCTCGCTACTTCAGTCAGTCAGCGCCACTACCCTCCGCCGCTGCGGCCTGGTCGCACGTGGAAAACTGGAACACGGGGCGACTTCTCTGGCACTGTCTGGAGGCCTTCCGTTACGCGGCGGGTTCCGTTGCCTTCTGCAGCCACGAGAGATGGCTGGAGTCCAGCAGCAAGGAGGGAGCTAGCCCAGCAGGCACAGGCTGACAGGCAGGGCCCAGCCAGCAACAAGTCAGCGTCGCTCGCTCGCTCGTGCACCCCCGGTCCTGCAGTCACGGCCCTCCGCATTTGACTGACCCCACCACTCCACTCCGGCACCGTCACCGTCGGAACAGAGCGTCCGGGCGCGCGCGGTGGTTGGTGCGCAACGCACCAACGATACGGAAACCAGCAAATGAGAGAGAGTTTTTGACTAGTTTTGCGATCGACCGGCCGGCCCCGGCCCCGGCCGGCACAGGGCAGAAAGCGACTTGTGCCGTGCGCGCAGTGTGTCCCGGCCGAGAGAGCACGAGCGATTCCAATCAATCAATAGCCCGCCCGGCCGGCCGGCGGCTGCCACCGCCACAAACACTAATAGCGCGTGCAGAATTCCAACCTCCTCGACATGCACGCTCCACACATGGTTACCAGCGTCCACACGAAAGCCCCGTGCAATTTCCTCACACGCCAAACTCAGTATATCTCAGTCAAGAGCGCTTAAATTGAAGCAGTGCATGCAACGATCATCAGCTAACGTTTTGTGACTGGAGTAAGTACTAGCAGCGACGACATGCTGAGTGCTGACTCCATCTTGCGTACTATATGTATGTATGTATGTATGTATGTATGTATGTATGTATGTATGTATGTATGTATGTATGTATGTATGTATGTATGTATGTATGTATGTATGTATGTATGTATGTATGTATGTATGTATGTATGTATGTATGAGCAAGGAGGAAACCATTAGCAGCTAGGATAGCTTGGTGGAGCTAGTAGTGATTTTTCATGCAGCAGCATGGTCGTCGTCGCGGGAGAGGACTGATCGAGCTAGTAGAACTGAAGGTTGTCCCTTCGGGTGGCGGCTGCTGCAGCCTGCGGTTGTGCGGCGGGGCCCACCTTCCTTCTCGAGGTGCGTCAGGACGTGCTCCATGGTGTGTGTACTCCCGGCGCTACCGCCGCCAGCTCGCCGGCCGGCCTCCACGACGCCGGTGTCCGGGTGGACGCACTAGGTGAGGTTCATCATCCTACCTCGAGTGGAAGCGCACGGCGGCGGCGGCGGCGGGGGGGCTGCTTGTCGATCGGGGCAGTCCACCCCCGTCGCACACCAGCGCGCTTCACCTGGTAGATGCGCCCCTCGTACGTGCACGCCGTTGACCGGGCCTATGATGGTCTCCGTCCACGACCGCGTCAGCATGTCGTCGCCGCCGTCGTCGTCCACGCCGTAGCTAGCTGACGGTGCCGTCGCCGATGCCCTTCTCGCCGCGCTCTCTAGCTCCTCCAGCAGACGGAAGCTGCGGGGCACTGCTAGTGCACGGAATCGAATATATACGCAGAGGCGGCCGGAGGATGTGAATTACTTGGCTTCTCGGCTTCGCTTCGCTTGCAAACAGCAAAGCAGCAGGATGAATTCGCTCTCACGAGAAAAGTCGAACGTACGACTGCTGGGTGCTACTCAGACGCTCCGACGACCATCCAACTAGAGGTCCTTTCACGTCGTTTCGAAACAAAGAAATTTAACTAACAAGTGGGCTCCACATCAAGACCTAGATCCTCCTATAACCGAAATGTCACTTTCAAAGATTTATCGAAATTTACCCGAGTGTAGGAACGTGGAGATCGTGAACATATATACAGGAATCTCGAGTTCAAATCCCTATCAGGGATACATTTGAAGATGATCATGTATGGATGAACTGCTGAGGATTTTGTTTTTTAACCGCAAGCCAAGAAAACTGCCAGGTCGTAGTAGTTTTTTTTTAACCGAAACAAAGTACAAATAATTTGTTGTCAACAAAAGTACCAAATAATTGGCCCGTGGGTAGGTATTAGTTGATGTTTAGAAATAGGCAGCAAAGCGCTGTTTATTCTTTATTTTCTTGTGTGAATCTAGCCGTCGTCGTTTTTTTTATTATATTCTTTTTGCAAGGGAGCAGAGTTATTAATTAGTACCACTAGTCTATCAACCCGTGCCACCGCACGGGCTATAAATAGCTAATAATTATAACTATCTATCTCATGCTCCCATTCGTCTATTACATATTCTAATAATTGTAATAAGTGTAGTTAATAACATTTTTTCCCCTTAGCATAGCACCTCCATATGTGTTTCATTTGTATCTAATGGAACACTATATTTTAAGCTATGAACAACAGAAAATTTGGTATTCTTATCTACCTCTCATTCATGAATATATGAGTATATGATTACACACAGTATGAGAAGTATTTTTTTATACACATAATAACATTAATAGTATATTTTTGAGAAAAATCAAAAGTAATATATTAATAATTATAGAAGTAATTTAACAATTTATATTGATGCACTTTAAGATCTTACTACTATAACTATATGATTTAGATTCAGATTTAGAGGTTACTTTAAATTTAATAAGCACATAACTGGATAATTTATATGAAAATTTAGGGGGTTATTTGATATTGTTTTTATAATAGCATAAGTGGGTAGTTTACATGAAAATTAAGGATTAATTTACATTATTTGTTATAGTGGCATATGTGGGTAATTTAGATACATATTTAGGGGGTTACCTTGGTATATTTTCATAATGGCAGAGGTGGGTAATTTATTAGAAAGATAACATATCCAATGACTATTATGATTAGAGATGTTGAATTGATGGCAGGATGTTTCTGATTTTTGTGAGAATTTTAAGGATTTCTCTATTTTTTTTAGCCTATGCACCTAGGATCCTAGGTGGCATCACCTGGAGGCTTCAAAAGGAGCCTCCAACTAGTAATAGTAAGATTTGTTCATGTGATAAAGAAATAAATTAAGAATGTAGTATTTGATCGTATTAGATCAAATACTAATGAACATATTAGATCATATTAGATCGGGATGTACATGAACATGAGGGACAGATGCGGGGTTTTGATTCTAATGAAACTATGGTTGTTGGAAGATATAAAAAGAATCAAACGAACTCATCATATTCCCTAGCGTGTGGTATACAGCTCTGTACGAAATTACTCGTTGCTTCACTCAGCAACAGACCCAGAAAAAAAATCAAATGAATCAATTGAAGCCGAAGAAAACGACAGCGGAGCGCGCCGTGTGGTCAGGAAGAGACGATGGACTCGAAGCAGTTGATCCCGTCGAACTCCGGCGCGAACCGCGCCTGCTTCTGCTTCCTCTCCGCCGGGCGCGAGCCGGCGGGCAGCCCCTCCTCCTCCTTCTCCTGCTGCTGCTTCTGCTGCTGCTTCTTCTGGGTCCCGGCGGAGGAAGAGGTCCTCATCCTCCTCCACCACGAGAGGCCGGTGGAGAAGCCGCCGGTGGCGGAGATGTCGGCCGGCGACGAGCTCAGGATGGAGAAAGCCAGGATCTTGTCCATGATCACGTACGGCTGCAGTAGTTAGATTGCTAGAACCCTTTGCTTTCTTGGGAATTTGACTCGTTGATGACTTTCCCTTGTTGGTGTGGTCTGGGGAACGCTTGGCTTGGCTTTGGGTGCTTTGCTGCTCCGCCCGCCGGCGCCGGGCTTTTTATTTATAGATAAGGCGCGCCGTGTCCGCGACTCCGCGTGGGCGTGGTGGAAGCCGAGAAGGGGACGGGAAAGCTCCCGGGCGGACGCGGTCGGAGACTCCTCGGAGTCGGAGGCCGCGCGCGACTCGGACTCGCGCACGGCAACATTGGCAACGCACCACCACGAAAGCCGGAGACTGCTATCGCTGCATCCTACAACTAAAAAAAGGCAAATGTTATCGTCGTCGGTCCGTTATCGGACCCTACCCCTGCCCCTGCGCTAATCCGTCGCCCCGGCCGCTCCCCACGACCCCACCCCGTCCAAATCCTGCGGCCTCCCCTCCTCTCCCCCTCGTCCCCGTACGGTCTCACCAGGCGATGCAGATGAGAAGTAGATGCGACGGCGGCCTGGATCCCGCGCGAAATCCTCCACCGGCCTCCAAATCCTCCGCAGCAGCCACTAAATCCTCCCCGCCAAAAACAAATCGAGATTAAACGAGCCACCGCCAGCTCGCCACCGGGATCTCCTCATCGCGCCGCCATCGGTGGCCCACCGGAGGAAAGAGAGAGATGCGAGACAGATCAAGAATTCAAGATGCAACGAGAGAGGAGGAAGAGGAACTCCCTGGAACTCTGCCGAGGGCCGGCCGCTGCCACCACCTCCGCTCGGTGCCGCCTCCCCTACGCCCAGCGTCGCGAGAAGGAAATGGCATGGAGGGGCCGACCGACGGGAAGGGCGAGCACGGGAGCAGGCTGCTCCGCCCCGGCGGCGGATCCTCTCGCACGCGCCTACGGAGGAGCGAGCTCACTCCATGAACGTCGCGGCGCGCGCTGCTCCATCCCGGTCGCGGCGCCTAGCCGCGCCGGCACAAGCCGCGCGAGATGCCGAGAGAGGGGAAGCGGGGGCAGCGAACGGAGCTGGGTAGGGCGCCGGCGCCAGTGGTGGGCGGGAGCGAAGTCGCTGGTGGGCGAGAGCGAAGTCGCCGGTGGATTGGCTCTCGGGCGGGCCTAGATTGAGCTCAGGAGCTCGATGAGGTCATGTGGATGAGATTTACCGAAGCTGCTCGAAGCTGTTGGATACTGTAAAAAAACATGTGGTGCACAAATACTTAAATTTTTTATCCATTTGATTACTGTATGTTTACATTTAAAAACAGAAAGGACACATTGTATGCTATGAAAACGAAGAAAAAATTAGATAGATCTCGGCCAACACAGAGTAACCCAATCTTAATCAAATAGATAGCCACACAATGGTATACATAAATGCATTTGTAGTTGATTTGAAGCTACATGTGAAGCATTAAACAGCTTATAGACACATTCTCTGCCTATGGGCTGTATGAACTGTTTGTACATCTGTCTATATACGTAGTTCGAGATTCTGGCCATTTTACAAGAAATACCCCGCCGACGCGAGTAGACGGGTTCCCGTCGCCTGATCAGCAGACGACTTCGTCCCGTTCCCCGAGGCTCGAGCGACGCTTGCGCGCTGGGCTGTACCAGGCCGATGGGGCGAGGGATCTCTCACGCCTGCACCACGCTCGCCCCTTCTGTCGTGCCAAATCCATTGAGGGCAATGGGGCAGAAAGAGGAGCGGGGCCACCGCCGGCCATGGCACGCGGTAGCGCTCGCCGCCGCCGCGCCTGCTGCTTGGGACGGGGTAGGGGATAAATTAGCTAGGTTTTCCAACCCTCACCGATGTTTTCGGCCTTTTAAGCGACGCGCAGACGTCGTCTGCCGTCGGATCAGATCGACGTCCGTGATCGAGGCGGGCGGGGCGCGCGACGACGAGATGGGCCAAATTGGCGGCCCAGCCGTTGCCTGTCGGACCTCTTTCAGTTAGGCCGCGCCGAGTTTAAATTTTTCTTAAATTACATTGAAGTAGCATGAATGTTTATATATGTGATGCAACATCATATTTGGCTATCAAGTGCTTAACGCAATATCTGTGTGGAACGAAAAAGATTATAGTGTGACAGTAAATGAGGTAATAAAAAATTACAACAAGCTTTATGTTGTTCAAATTATTACGAAATTTAAATAAAAATGTATATACATTTTATGCAGGATGTGCAAAAAATAAAGAGAGATTTTGATTGACCTCCTAACTTCAGAAACAAATGAAGTAATATCATTACTACCCAAAGATATGAAAGGACTTCTTTCATGCATCAAGTCCAAGAAGATGTAAAATAATATTATTTGTTCTCTTGTATGACAAAAGCATATTATATTAATATTTTAGTTGGATTTTTTACATGCATTTACATCTCTTGTAGGATCAAAACATAGGATCTTATTGTTCATACATTTACTATCATTATTGTTATTGTTAATTATCATGAATTTCGAAAATTAAACTATGTAAGTCACTGCAAATAGTGGATTATTCTTTTGCGGAAAGGTAACATGCTTATCACCGTAGCACAATACCTAACCTATCTACTAAATATATGGTTACTTTCATTGTTCTTATTATTAATTATGAATTTCGAAAATTAAAATATGTATTTACGATGGAAGAAATGCTTCATTTAATTTAAGTGCATGGGAAGATATAATTATTTAATGTTCAATGCCCGTAGCAGCCGCACGGGCACTTCGCTAGTGACTCAAAAAGCCGGAACCCATTGTGCTACTAACTACACTATGCATGACATGACCGCCAGGCCGCGTGCCCGTGCTTTGTAACCCTAAGTGCCCCACCTCGTTCTCATATACTTCAATCACAACAAAGTCTTTAAATCATGGAAAACATCACGTGCTGCCCAAGCCCAGCCCAGCACCAGCACCAGCAATTAAGATGCACACAAGCTACGCATGTCCCTCCCTCCCTCCCTCCCTATTGCTGCTGCCGCCGCTTAATTAATTAAGCAGATGGAGGTTGATTGGATTGTATCGGATGGTGTCACAGGCTACTCCACCCAAAATTTAATTAAAAGTAGCTAGCTGCCATTAATTCCTTCCTTCTACCCTATATCGATCAATTGACGATTTTACCCAGCCAGCACTAGCTGCTAGCTGCAGGTCGTCGTCGACCGCGTCTCTCTTTTCTGTTTTTTTTTCCGATCAGCATATACTAGATATTTTCCGTTTTTCTTTGCAAATAGAGCAGTATATATATACTTGTTCAAATGAAACAATCTTCTCTAGTAGTATTCAGCAACAGAGGCGATCCATCAAATTAACAACACGCACGCACGTACAGAAGAGAGCTACGACAAATCATCAGGCCGGATCAATATCCATCGGCTAAATCAAACCAACTCACAACTGCATCACGTGCTTGCTTAATCCTAGAGAGATTAATTTTAGCCTGCTGCTCCTATCTGCTAATAGGAGCTGATAGAGGACGTACGTACGTACAGGTGGTGGTAACAAAGGAGAAACTGAAAAATGGAAGGAGATCAAACTAGAAAGGGCAGCGACAAACACAAGACCAAGACCGACCGGTTAAATTAGCTAGCTGCAGATGGCCGATCCCACTGCAAATGATCGAAGAAGAAGCTAGCTAGCTAGCTAGCTGGTGGGGCGCCTGGCGGCGGCGGCGGGCAGCTTGGTGCTGGTGGCGGCGGCGCCGGCGCCGGCGCGGAGGAAGTGCAGCAGCACGGGGCTCTTGCACCGCGGGCACTTGGGCTGCTTCTCCTCCCCGGACAGCATCACGTACATGAGGCACTGCGGGCACCCCACCACCACCATCGGCTTCGCCGCCGCCTGCACCACCACCACCTCCTCCTCCTCCTCCTCCGCGTCCGACGACACGCACGAGCTCGCCGGCGACTCTGCTGCTGCTGCCGCTGCTGCTGCCATCGCCGTCGTCGTCGTCGTCGACCGGCCGGCCGGCCTCCTCCTCTTCCCGCCCTGCTAGATCTCTCTGGCGGCTCTGCTAGCTGCTCGTGCACACCCTGTGGCCTGTGCCTGCTGCGCCGATATATGTATATTAGCTCGATCTTGCTTGCCCCCCTCGATCGATCGTGCAGACCGCGAGAGACTTGAGAGGCCTTTTTTTGGTTTGGTTTGGCTTGTGAAAGAATGGCGCCGCTCCAGACCACTATATATATAGCTGTTGCCGGTGAAGTAAGTAGCGAATGGAGAGGGGGAACACGGGAGGGCGTATCGAGCGAGCCACTCGTGGGTGCCGCATCAGCTTATTAACACTTCAGTTCCACCCCCGCTCCTCCTCCTCCTCCTCCTCCTGATCTCCTCTGAATTTTGCAAGTTTTTTTGAAAAAGTCGAATTTTGCAAGTTTTTTTGGGCAACGATCGGCCAAGGTCTCGGACCGGAAAATGCGCATCGAACTCGTGCAAGGAAGCAAAATTAAAGGGGAAGCACATATTGACATCCACACTGAAGGTAGGTTTGTCCTGCGAATTAATTCATTTATATGAAAATAGCACTCAGTTGGCGTACTAGTAGTATACTGCTGCTGCACTGCAACCACAGTGAAAGATTTTCCTTTGCAAGAATTTATGGTGCGTATGAACTCAGAAGGGCGATGCAGCTAAGCAAACATAAATATCGGGGCATAAATGGAGCACTGTTTCATCTTGTGGCGAGACTTGAATGTTGGGAGGAGGCCACTTTCGATTGAATGAAAGATACCCCGGCCAGCTAAGAGATTCGCAGCTCGCATATCACACACAAGCGCACAAGCGAGCACACACACACACACACACACACACACACACACACACACACACACACACACACACACCCCAGTCAAGAGATGTAATGCCGTCTTGTGCAGGCAGGCATTCAAAGTGCCCCCCCCGGCTAGTAAAAGCTCTCAGCTTTGGACAGGGGCGGGCAATTCCAAGCTGAATCGGGGCTGTGCTACGTTAAGGCTCATTTGATTCAAGCTGCTGTACTGAAAAGATGCCAAACCTTAAATGAGGAAAACAGTCATCATGTATATAACTCGATTGGAGCTGTACTTTGAGTCTCAACTCTCAAGAGGGAATTCGCCCCCCCCCCCCCCCCCCATTCAATCGGGCACACAGACTGCTTTGAAGCAGAAGCCCACCATATGTAAAAATTAAAATCGTAACAGCAAAGGCGAGTTGGATTAAAGTCATCAGTTGGTTTCGGTAGCACGCAATTCACAGCAAATCCGCCCGTAGCTTACCAAAGCAAGAGAAGAGGTGATGTTACAAAGCTCTGCATATACACAAGTATAACATAGGAGTACTGTCCTGGCCAAGTGCAGTTACAAGTACTGTGCTTGGAAATGCTCGCTCAATGCCAACGACAGAGCCACAGAGGCGGTATTCAACCAAAAGCCCCACAAACCCCTACTCCCTAGGCCCTACTGATGTCATACTATGAAATGAGTGCAGAGGCCTTCTAAATTTCTTATTATGGCTGGTACGATTCACATGAACAACACAAAAGAAAGCCGAGAATTTCCTTTTGCAAAATTGTTCCGCCGAGTCATTGTACAAGAAAACTACCTGGAACAGATGTCAAATAAGCTAAGCAAAAACATAGCTAAACCAGCATTTCTCTAATCATCCGAAACTGGACTTAGCTCATGAGTTAGGTTGCGCTTGGTAATAGAGCAATAATAACAAGAATGAAGGTGTCAATATCTCAAAGAGTATAGCGAATATTTACCTGTACTACAAGTCATTGGTCTGTACAGAAACACACATAACTGAGTGACCTTCGTCTGTTGCATCGACAGCCTGTGCCTTCAGCCCCAGCACAGGAGTGTTACTGAGCGTCTGTGACTCTTGAAGAAATGCCGCAGAGGCCCGACAGCTGAGGTTTAAAGACAGGGTAAGATTCCAAACCCTCCTCTTGGCAGTCCACTCGCAAATAGCCTGTAATATGAGTACTGTACATGGGGTTTCATCAGAATTCAGAAATACTATCAGTTTGAAAACAGTTTTAGCTATGATCTGGAACCACAAACTGCCGACTAGTGATCATTATAGGCAGACTTCTATTTCAATCATGGTTGTTATGAGGACTTATGGTGGACCCACTCATGATAGGCATACTAAGTTATTACATATTGTACAGAGGTCACAAAAAAAGGTGTAATAAGCACACATGTGCAGAGCATACCTTGATGGCTTAACTCTGGCACTGAAGCAGTAGTGAAGGATTGCGAAAAGGTTAGCACTGTCTCGATATTATGTCAGTGGTCATCAACATCATAATCATCACCATTGTCACTAAAATCTGAATCACTGAAAGCCTCAGAATCTCCATCACTCACAGAATTGGAAACCTCCAAATTTTCTGATGAATTCCAATCAGGTGGAAATATTCTCTGTAGTGCTTCTGTTAGTGCCCCTCCCGTCCTCTCAATCTTGTGAAGCCACTTAGACCAGTGAACAGCAGTGCGTAGGTCAACAGTCAAATCATTCTCAAACATTTCCCTACAGACACCCAAGATTCCTGTATAGGTGCTTCCCTCCATCACAGTTGCCCGTGACAGAAGTGAGGTCACCAAGCAATGATAAGCAGCTTCATCAGGCTTAAGCCCAGCCATTTTCATCTCCTCGAAACATTTCAACGCCCTATCTGGTAGTGACACCCTAGCCCAACCTTTAATCAAGGTGGTATATGTCTTGACATTAGGTTTCAATCCAACATCTGCCATTTCTTGAATCACATTTTCCGCTCTCTGCAATAAATAGTTCAAAAGAGAAGTTACCAAATAGTGTGCAACACAGGCCAGGATAAATACTTTCACATTCATAATTTTCCAGTAAGAATAAGATGAAGCCACCTAGGCGCATTGCGCAAATAAAGGGCCATACAAACATTGTGATCAACTGGCTTCGCCAACGTCCATTAATGTTTATCCCATTGCATCGTACTACCACTATCAGGCTATGCCCAGTTGTCACCACAGACTAGTAATAAATATTTTCGATGCAAAATGCGCATACCTGCATGTCTCCTGCTTTGCAGCAAGCATTTATGTAGGATGTATACGTATGGATGTTAGGAGGGACTCCATCCTCTTTCATTTGTTTCATTAAATCTGCGGCCTCCCAGACATCTCCTCTTCGAGCCCAACTGCACGAAAAAATATGTGAATGTGATAATATAAAAAAATACAATATCCAACAAGCATTTGAGAATCTATTAGTATCTTAGATTATATTATGGCTCAAATAAACAATGAATCAACATGAAATGGACGCAAGTGTCTAAGTTGCTGGAGCAAAATATTTATATTTGGTCCCTTTGAAATCATTTCTCACAAATAAGACCCATAGGGTAATAATCTCTAAACATCGACCCTTTGCCCGGCACCCTGACATTTGGTACCATGCTAGTTATTGTGTAGGAATCTGCAAGTCCACACAAAAGAAAGCACCAGATGTCAAAGCGACATGCTATTCTACAGGGGCCAAATATAATGATGCCATGCAAAAGGGTCCATTTTCCAGATTGTGCCCTGTGAGACCTATGTGTAAAAGAAAATATCTTAAAAGAGGACCAAGTTGTAAAGATTTCATTTTTACTGACGCAGTAAACAACTAAAATATTCAGATGCCATAAGACTGGATAGAAATGAAGTTAAGTGGCATTAAGTAATGTGTTTATATTAGTACCTACCCATCAATCAAAATATTATATATGAATGTATTCTTTGGTATCTTTTGAAAGCTCATCTCTCTTGTGACTGCTAAGGCACTTTGCATCCTTCCTGATTTGCAACAGGCTCTGAGCAATGTTTCATAAATGTACACATCAAGCTTAAGACCACTCTCTTTGATTTTAGTGAAATACTCAAAAGCCTTTCCAATATCTCCACCAGCAGCATAACCTCTCATAATGATAGTGTAGGTATGCTCATTCGGTGCAATGCCAGCAATAGCCATCTTGTCAAGCACAGAAACGGCTCTTTCAACCTGCAAACACACAAAAAACAGGTTGATGCCAGAAGTACAGTGTGAGTGTGAAGAACCTAACATGTAGTTAAAAAACAATTACCTGATGCTTTCTAATTAGCCCATGGATAAGAGCATTGTAAGTCATTACAGTAGGAGCACAGCCACTTCGCCGCATCAGATCAAGGGTATCCAGAGCCCTTTTCATATATCCAGCAACTGCAAATCCTTCTATGATAGGCCTGAATGTTCTATTTGATGGTTGCATTCGTTCCTTCTGCATTTTTTCAAATATGCGAATAGCTCGATCCATATTTCCCATCTTACAGAATGCCTCTATCAGCAAATTGTATATGGCACGATCAGGCTGCAAACCTGATTTTAGCATGTCCTCAAATATGCTAAAAGCATTTGCAAAGTCATGCAAATGAATAAATCCATTGATCAGCATAGAGTAAGTTTTGTTATTATGTTTGATACCATATGATTCCATTTCTTTGCTAACAGCTAACGCTTTGGGAACCTTCCCAATCTGAAAAAGGAAATTCCAAAGTGGCATCAGTGATTGTATTTCATTCGGACATGTGCAGAGGGATGTACAAATATATAAAGCTTCAAGTTCTTGTCAAACAATTTTATGACCACATGGTTTAAATCAAAGCTGCATTTCAGGTATCTTATTTTGTCAATCATCCTTCCATCCAAGACGCAACACACTAGTATAATGAAGCTACTTTGAAGTCTTTGATGCATTGACACAAAAAGGACAGCGATAGAAGAAAAAACAAAGCAGGTTTAGTATGATAATCAGACTGGAATACATGAGAACACACAAGAGGCAAACTAACCTTGACATACAGATTAATTAGGCAACCATAAGATATTATCGATGGTTTAAAGCCACACTCCTGCAAAATGAAAAAAAAACTTTGAATCAGATTGTCATGCAGCACTTCATCCCCCTTCCACCACATATCAAAAGCATCTAATATATTTTAGGTTAAGAAGGTGAGCATAACAAATGTAGAAACAATTCTTTCTCAGTAACACATGGCATTTCCCAGTTCGCACTATACCTTCAGCCTTTTGAACACAATTAGACACTTCTTTTCATCCTGAATGGTAGTATACCCATGCATCATACTGTGATAAATATCAATAGGAGCATCAATTCCGTTCTCTTCCATTTCATGGACCAGCTCTTCAGCTCGATCCATATTCCCAGATTGGCTGCAAAAGCACACACACCTGAGTGCTATAACATGATCTATTGGTAACCAAATAATGTAGCGATCGTTCTCCAGATAGCTGTATATTTCTAAGAAGTTTATGAATCTGGTAGCAGATAATTACTAACCAGTGAGCATGTATAATGTTGCTATATATGATTCCGTTTAAATTGTCGAGCTTGGTCTTGGCCTCTTTAAACAAGCTGTCTGCAGATCTTCCAGAACAAGGTAAAACAATTAGCAAGAAACCAAGGGTACTGAACAACTGATATGACAAAGACTGGAAATGAAAAGATTGAGTATCATATATGAAAGGGCAGTTCTGGTTATATTTGAGTGGAACAAAGAGTAACACTGAGGTGATGTTGGGGGGAGAGGGAGGTGGGGTGGGGTGGGGTGGGGAGAGAATACTCACTGAGCATCATTAATTTTGGCATATCCTGCAATAAGGACACTATAAGTAACAACTGTCAGCTCAAGGCCCTCAGATCTCATTTCCTCAATGCATGAAAGTGCACCACGCATATCTCTAGCAACTGCATAAGCGTGAACAAGGCTGCATGAAATGAAGTAAATTTAATGCGGGAGACAAGCCAGCACAGAGACATTGCTAGGGCTAGTTTGCCAGCATATGATACTGAATATAGTAAAGTAAGGAGAAACCAGGACTTATTTGACTTAGGACAAATCTAGATGGACTTCTATTTGTGATAGGGGGAGCATCAAAGTGAAACAAGATCAATGATGCACCTACCTTGTGAAGACAAATGCATTGGGCTCTATTCCTCTTGCTCTCATATTCTCAAATGTTGCACGAGCATGATGCTTATCACCTCGCTTGGCGTAATACACAACCATCAGACCAAATTCCCTCCTTGATGGCTGAACAATCAAGGCAAAAGGGGACTATAATCAATGCCACCAAAAGTGGAACCTAAAAACTATGAGACGGTTCTATTTCTATATTCTGAGCATAAACTACAAAGAAAGAATTCAACCTACATATTCTTTGCTTCCATTTGGAACCCTGTTCATTGAGTAAAGGAGCTACGGAACTTTTGTACGAACTTGTTAAAACATGACTACTGGTTACCCAAAAAAAAAAAGGTCGCAGCTGAAACATGACTATCACATAAAACAAATTAAATGGTCGCCAATTCCAGATATCTGACAAATCATAGGGCAAGGTAGCAAAATTTTTGTCAAAATTATCAAGGGTATGCGATAAATGTTACTAAAGAGTACATGATTATCACATAAAACAAATTAAATGGTCGCCAATTCCAGATATCTGACAAATCATAGGGCAAGGTAGCAAAATTTTTGTCAAAATTATCAAGGGTATGCGATAAATGTTACTAAAGAGTACGTTGTGGAACAAAGAAAGGCTTCGCACTTGGATATGGATTTGAAGAATGGAATTATTCATTGATGAGTACTTGAGTTAGTCACAGCCGGAGGCTGCCTGATCAAATTGGTGATTAGGTTCGGGGCTATCAGCTTTTGACTGGAAATCAAAATCAAACAAACACCGTGCAACACA
Organism: Cenchrus americanus; assembly: GCA_947561735.1. Classification (NCBI taxonomy): domain Eukaryota; kingdom Viridiplantae; phylum Streptophyta; class Magnoliopsida; order Poales; family Poaceae; genus Cenchrus; species Cenchrus americanus. The sequence goes on along the minus strand of OX387241.1, from coordinate 310,619,958 downwards.
CCTTGAAGCAACTCAAAATGGAATCCTACAGGAAACAATAAGCACGGGTGCTGACATGATCCGCGGAATCACCTTGGGTATCCGCTCGAAAGCAGAGACGACGGCCTGCCAGTCCTCGGGCCGCGACTCCAGTACCCTCCGGAAGTCGCGGCACGCGTCGTCCCTGCCCTTGTGCCACGGGGAGCGAGGCTCCCGCCGCCGCTCCCCGCCTTCCACCCAGCGCGCCCGCTCCTCCGCTCTGGCCCTCCCTTTCCTCCCGTCGTCGAGCCGCACGGTGAGCGACTTCCCCCGGAACTCCGCCCCGTCCACCTCCACCGCCCGCTCCGCCGCGGCCTCCGGGTCGTCGCCCCCGTAGTAGAGGAAGCAGAAGCCGACATTGCGCTCGGGGTCGTCGTGGCCGCGCACGAGCTCCACCTTCTCCAGGGGCCCGAACTGGCGGAAGAACTCGGCGATCTCCGGCTTCCGCGCCCACAGCGGCAGGTTCCCCACGAACACCTTGCCCTTCTGCCGGAAGTCCTCCTGGCGAGGCGGCGCCGCCTCATGCCCCGGCTCCGGTTCCGGCGGTGGCGGAGGAGGCGGAGGCGGAGGCTCCTCTGTCGCCTCGACCGACAACGGCGGAGGCGGCGGTGGGGAGAGCTTGCTGGAGAGCCATAGCTTGGAGGACAGGGGGTTCGCGGGAGGCGGCGGCGGCGGCGGGGGTGGAGGAGGAGAAGGCTTTGGGGGCGCAGGCGTAGGCGCAGGCGGCGAGGGGCGGCGGAATGAGGCGGAGGAGGAGGCGAGGGGCTTGAAGGTCCTGGGAGGCGGGAGGTGGGGAGTGGGCGAGGAGGCGGTGGGGAGCGAGAGGAATTGCATCAGCATGGTGTTCCCTTTTTCGAATGGCCCGGGAAGACGATGGATGATGCATGCCCAGCAAGCATCAGTCGTCAGGCTCAGTCACTCATGGCGGAGGTGGAGATGGAGGATAAGATTTTTCCGATTTGGCCCTTGGTTTCTTCCATTGTTCGGTGCGAGCCCCCCCACTGAAGAACTGGGCCGGATTTCTTTCAGGGCCAACTGGGCCTGGTTTCGTTCAAGGCCTAGCTGGGCCTGGATTCTTGCAAGGCCGCATGGGCTGGATCTCGCAAAATAATATATCGGTCGATTTTTTTTGCATTTAATAAGCTAATAACGCTCCGATGTACTTACTACTAATTGAGGAATGGAGCTTGATGATTACTTGACGACATTGAATAAGATCGTGTTGATCACCCTGCATTAGCAGGCAATAAATCCTGAACTGACACGACACAACAATCCACACACTTGCACGAAACACCTCATAGATAGCACAACCGAAGAAGTTGCACGATGCACGACAGCACACACGTAGACGAAATGGGTAGTAGAGACGAATTGAAGGTCGTAGGGCATATGCGATTCGATGCTCAGCGCTTCCTGATGGCGAAGGCGGCCAAGACGACGAGGAGTAGGAAGACGAGGACGGCGAGGAAGGAGGCGACGACGGCGCCGCTGGTGCGCTGGCAGAAGCCGTGGAACTGCATGCAGATGGGCACCCAGTTGGCGCGCAGGTTCCCCGAGTGCGCCAGGTCCACGACGGCCGCCGCCGCCGCCGCAGCCGCCGTCAGCATCGCGACGATTATCTGCAAACGCGCGCGCGCGTAATTAACGACGGTCAGTATAACCAATCGCCATTATGCATGCTGTTCGAGTGGGCTTCTTTGTTGATCGAGTAGTGAAAGGAACTAATAAAGGATACAAAGATAAGAGTTAACTAGCCACGCGCGCGTACCGTGTCGCAGACGAGCAGGAGGTGGCGCAAGCCGATGGCCTGTGGGCGGAGGACGACGACGGCGGAGAAGGGGAGGGACAGCACCAGGTACCCGGCCGCGATCGCGTTGGCCACCATGAAGAACCTGCGGAATTAATCGTGTCAGCAGCACGCGTTTAATTAGTTAATTTTCCATTATTAATTAGTTCATTCATATATATATACTGACAGGAGCGCCGGGAAGTCGTCGAAGCGGGCGCGGAACTGGAAGAACTGGGTGAAGACGGAGAGCGTCTCGTCGGAGGTGCCGGTGGCGATGGCGGCGGCGAGGGTAGGCCCGAAGGCCGCGATCCTGAGGACGAAGTCGACGAGCGCCACGCACCGGCTGCCGCGGTCGGCCCGCCGGAAGAACGGGACCACCCCCGTCTTGCGAGGCGCCGTGGTCGCTGCTGCTGCTGCTGCTGCGGCGGGAGGGACGGCGGCTGACGACGACGCCGCGGGAGGAGGCGCCGTGGCCACGGCCGCCGGGGCCTTGCCGTGGTGGTGGGCGACGTCGTCGATGGGGATGACGGTCGCGGCGGCGGCGGGGGCCTCGCTGGTGCTCATGGCTGGCGCTGCTGTCGTGCGCTGAAGTTGGGCACAGGCTTGTTGTGAGATATTATGGCAGGTGCTTGATCTGCTGGACTGTTGCTTATCTCTGTGTGCTTTGCCTTTGAGTGCGTCGAGAGAAGATTTATAGTCCTAGCTAAGAATCTGTTCGGGTATCTTATTCGTCTGTGCATAATTGTGAAGTGAAGTTAGTGAAGAGGGTCTGGAGCAGGAGGGTGTATGGTGGTGTGGTTTAGGATCGAGGGAATGGAGGAGGTAAGGACTAAGGAGTGGTTACCAACTGCTATGCAAGCGCCAAGCAGCAGATGGAGCAATTGGCCAACTCTGCTAGCGTGTCAGAGGACCTAGGATGAAACGAGCAACTCATGTCACATCATTCACAGCTTCCTTTTCACATTCGCTGCAAACCTTGTGGTACGTGTTGACACTGGCAGGTCCGGGCAAAACCCAGTTAGACCGCCCTAGACAAAGTTCTCAAAAGGCAATTTGGACTTCTCTATTGGATAGATCTCGTCGAGTAGATCAAGATCCATATATAGAACGTCTAATTTGGAGTTCGGATGAGGGAGATATGACTTCCGGAAGATCTGCACGTCGACCAGGCGGTTTAACCGGGTTTGGGCATTGTAAACCGAGTCGGAGCTGTATTTTAACACGGTTTTGTAAGGGTTTCGACTCCTAATAGGTTAATACATCCTCACCCTATAAATATAAAGGGTCGCGGCTGATTGAGTAGCTAATCACCCAATTGAACATATCAATTTTACCCTTTTATCTTTAAACCCTGCTTTTTCAACCTCTTTGCTTCCTTCTTCGTCTCTACGGCGATTTAGGGCGTTCTAAGTGTCCTGCCGACCTTAGAACAACCCTAGGCGCGTTGTCCCTGACGGGGTCCCTCCCAAGGCAGCAATCTTAGGTTCGGCGACGTTCCTGTCGATCCCCCCGGGCGGTTAGACCGGCCCGTGCTGAGAACCTCAACGAGGCGATTTTGACTACCGCGCGATCCAACACACTCGTGTGTTCGACCGGAAAACACTACTATTATTCTCGACCGGAAAACACTACTATTATTCGTAACATTCGCCGGAATGACCTCTTGTTCACATTCGCCGGAATGACCCCCTAGATAAGGTCATTGTGCCCGATCGGTCACGTAGCACGGGCGCGTGGCCCTTCACTCCGGCTCTCCGCCCGTTCCACTTGCCCAGCAGAGTACGACTGCGCTTGTTTTGTTGTTTACACTCTACAGATCAAATCTAACGCGTTGAGCACCAAAAATATGCCCGCACGCCGCTCGCCGTGGAGGCTGTCTGCGCACGCATGGCCACACCGGCGATGGCCTTACCGCGACGTCGCGCATCCGTGGACCAAAGCACGACTAACCATCTCACTTGGCGTCCGTACGCCGTTTGTTGCACGCATTCGGCATGACTGACAACGGCCGCCGTTGCGGCACCACCAGGCTGCAGCTACCTAGCCTGGTAATGCGGGGTCCGCGCAGCGTCAATTCAAATACGAAATCAAATACCCCAAGAATTTAAACAATCACATGACAGGCACACGCACGAACAAAATCAGACACAAGGTAACCGGCGTATGAATACCGCGGAGTCGTCGTACTTCTAGAAAAAAAAACAATAACTCGCGAGATTAAGGAATGGAACAGCCCATCGCACACAGCCATTTTTTCGCCTCTGAAAAGAATTCCACCATCTTCATCACTTCACCACAAATATACCAATGGGAGCTAACACATATGAAACAAGCACGGGGAAAGGGGGCAAAAAAACAACGCTTGCTGTACAGGTTTACACACCTACCACCAGCACGATGGACATGTACATCAGCAACCCCCTTTCTGAGGGGTTTTCCTTCGGTTTTCTTTTTTCCCCCCCCGGAGGACGGACAAAGAAAAAGCTTCCCTTTTCTCCATTAATTTCCTGTCTGCCGTACTTAATAACCTTTGGATGTCTTTGCCATCTCTTTCAGGGCATCTCTGTTGTCGCTTTCTTCCATATATACACCCTACATGAAGATATGGGAGGGACGACGTTCCAAACGCACAAAATCTGAACAAGGTTAACCAACCCCTAGCCGAATTGACAAATCACCAACACCTGCTTCCATACCCAATCATACTCTGTTCAAACAAGCACCTGCGCCACAACCCAATAATGAGTTGACAATGACACTCATACTTAGGAAACCTTGACTACAGAGTACGGTTGAGAATTGAAATTGATAAAATCTTGTCAATTAAGTGTCAATTCTGGTCAAAACAAAGCAGTGAAGCTCTTACAATGACTACCACAATCCAAACATGTCAAGTTGTTAACAGGAAGTTAAAAAAGTGCCAGGCGATCCTAGGGACAATGCTGAATGCTGCATAGCAGAAGTTCGAGTTCTTTTTAATAGCCAATACTGAAACTGGCCTCACATCAGTTAGTTCTCGAACAACTGGTTTAAGGCCATCTTCTTGTTAAATATATATAGGACCGTACAAGATATAGTTAGATTCCAAAACAACCAAGAAATCCATGGTGAGGTGGGGGGCGAACATTTGGTTTCAGGAAGGAAAGCTACCAAGTTACTATTTAAACTTACTACTACCTCCAATTTTTTTGTATATTTGATGTTAGGACATAGAATAGCTTGATTTAGTTCAAAATAACTAACCACATCAAATATATGAAACCAGAGGTAGTAATTTTAAAAACAAAACCAGAAATAACACTCTGATCATACTCCTTTACGAAATTCCAGACTACCAGGCTATTTCCCTGGTGTTTAAGCAGGGTTAGATCCCAAAACATAAGCTAATTATTTAGGCAGCTAGTAAAACATTATGATTTGTAGAAAGTATATATATACCTGAAATTATGTGCATTTTGTGACCACAAATCTGTTCACACTCAATGCCCACTGCTGCTACTTTGCTCTAGGTTACAACCATCTTTTAGTGCTTCTTGAGCTTCATTCTCCATGCCTTGTGATAGTAGTGCTGCTGCCTGAAGATAGAATGCCGTTGGCCATGTTGGAGATATTACTAGAGCCTGCATTGCATCACTCAATGCTTCCTGTGTCTTGTCATTCATCAGATATGACAGGCAGCGCCGAGCATAGATGGTTGGTGAAACCATCGTACCAACTTCAATGAACTGCATGTTAAAGAATCAGTTAAGTAAAAATGTTAACAGTCATGATGTAATTCCAATAAACATTCTCATTGTTGAGCATAGTTAAAATGTGGGACTACAATATGTATATAGGGTACGCAACCCATAATTATAGCTTACAGGAGTGCTTTAAAATATTACTAAGAGATAAATAGGAAGATGTTCAACCTATGGATGATTCTAATCACATTCAATCATGCAACTCTAGTATCCCTGTCACATCTGTATGAAATAGCATATGAAATGAAGAGAAAGTGACCTGGGAATAACAATCAATGGCTGTTGTGAAATCCTTTTGTCTAAAAGCATTGTCACCCTTCTTCTTCGAGTTCAATGTATCTTGCATTTGATTCGTCCACATCTGAAACGAGAGCTGCAGCAGAGAAGGCATAAAGAGTATCAGATAACAGGAATGTAAAATGCGTAATTTGGTGAAATAAATAGGGTGCCAACTGTAAAATTTCAAACAACGTGATCAACCCCAAAACAATGACTACTGCTAATATCCATGTTTTATCATGCAACAGCTCATAGATGCTCGCTTGCTTTAATATCTGGTAATGTTTTGTTAAAGAATGGATAAGCGATTTGTAAGCTCTAAAGAAAAAAGGCAAACCTCATTTGCTGTCCCCTCATCATCCTTGTAGCCAGTCTTTTCTAGAATTTCATGTATTGCTGTCAGATCCTTTCTGGAACAGGCTTCGGCAAGAGGGGAAAGATGCAATGACTGGATAGATGATGCACCACCACGTGGAATGTCCATTAGTTCATAAGATGGAGTCTGCAAAAGATTTAAACATCATATACTAGTTCAACAAGGATGGCAGAATAGTATCTATCTGAAGTCAAGGACAGAAATGGTCCATATAAGATGGGAGTCTGCAAAAGGTTTAAATACTGTATACTAGTTCAACCATGATGGCAAAAACATTATTTGAAGACTAAGGGCAGAAATGGTCGCTTAAACAAAAGGACTGAACTTGCCATTGTCTGATCCAATTATTTTAGGCTTTTAGCAACAGAATAAAAGGCTATCAATAATGTCTGGTGATATAAATGAACTATCTGAAGGCAATGACTGAAATGTCCCTAACTAAATCCATCACATAATTTTCTCAGCGTAGTCCTGGATAATGGATACTTGAATTCAAGCGTAGTACAAATAGAATGGGAAAGTATTCACCTCAACATCCTTCTGAAGAGGAGCTAATGATTGCAAAAGTGACCTTACATTAGGCCGCTCACGGGGTTCATAGTGAAGGCACCTTGAAGCTAATCGCACCAGTTCTGTTCCTTCTTCATTCGAAAATTGACCCTCCAAACACGAGTCTGTAAGCATATTAAAGTTCCGATCTCGAATCAGGTCAAGGGCCTGCACATATTTGTCCCAGTCATTAGTCTTGTAATGATGGAAGATAAAAACAGGATTATAATTGCATGGGTGATAGTAATTGGTGTATCTAACTGTTACTGTTGTTTTGGTATAATTAGTTCTCAGACCAGTACATTAATTGTCATCAGACAGCTCTTCCTCACAATCCAAAATAGGCAAGATGATAACCATATCACTACATTGGCCTTCTTATTGTCTAGATAACACCAATGCTGCCATGCAGGTTGATGTGAAAGAAGACCTATAAGCTGATATTAGACTGGATAACATGATATTGCTTACTAGAGATGCATACCAAAACATATAGACAAAGAAAGTGATTGCACTGATCAATGCAATTATATTTCTTGCTAAATAAGCCTTCTATGGACAATGAGCTAGTTATATTCACATACAATTTCTAGCACATGCTGCCATACCAGTAAGCATAAAAGAGTGCACAAAAGCAATCAAAAGAAGAACAGTTATTGAAGAATTAAAGTTTAATGCTGTTACATGGCTAGGAGGAATATGCTTCCCACTAAGAACGTCCAACAGCATGGTTCCAAAGCTGTATATGACACTTTCAGGAGTGATTCGTCCTGCAAATAAAACAAAATGACAAATATGCAAGAGTTGGATGTTAATGATTTGAGGCTTATACAAGAAACATAAAGTATATGGTATGTAGATTTCAATCAGTTCAACCTTTGTATAATTTTGAAGCTAAGCATAAGGCCTTTGCAAAGGACAGATGATCAAAAATATGAATTAGCATGCATGAATGGCCAGGTGAAATTCACAACATCATTAGTACAACAAGTAGGTTTTACTTTGCAGATCAAACCATCAGCAGAATGTTTTGTCCAAATTGTAGTGCTGGCACAAAATGGTCCTAAATTACTCCCTCTGTCCCAAAATTGTTGGTCGTTGTTGGCTATAATTAGGTTCATAGGTGTTTGTATGCATCTAATATAGTGTGTGTTTAGATGAATACAAACACCTATGATCTAGAAAAGCCCAAACGACCTACAGTTTGAAACGGTGGGAGTCTAACATTAATACACTTGCATTGCATTGGGATGCTCCACTGAATGGCAGGGCCAAACTAGCTTCACAAAGGTAACTTCGCTACTACTACATAAAAACTTGCTTCAAGTGATCCACAGGCAAAAAAAAAATGTTTGGTCATGAAGACATGATTAATATAATGTAGTTTCTCAGAAAATCAGCATTAGCTATTGAACTTACATTAAATGGCTATTAAACAGAACTAGGAGCGGCCGTATAGGTCATTAAGAAGTAAGAAGAGACCCACCAGTCCTCATGTATTCTGGAGGTGTAAATGCCAAATTGGTACTGTAACTTTTTCCATCCCGACTGTTCTTCATGAGACCAAAACAGGAAAGTCTAGGATTACAGTCCTGCAACAAGTAAACAACATAACTATGTTACAGAACACACTGCTGACCATGTAAAAAGAAAATCATGTGATACTCACATCATCAAACAGAACTCTATAGGCGTTGAGATCATGGTAGAGAGCACGACCCCTGCTGGTGCAATATTCTAAAGCCTCGGCGAGATAGAGAACAACCCTTAATCTCATTGGCCATTTCATTGCTTGTGACTCCCCTGCGAAATGCACAGAATAACGTGGGGGGTAATTACAGTCAATCTCATCAAGCATGACAAACAATGTATGGCCAAAAATTAAAATTATGAATCCCTATAGATGCCTTGGTCCTATTAAAAGTCTGAAGAGAAAACTCAGATCAAGTGCAGAAACGGGAAATTCAGTATAAGATATAACTGTTTTCAAATGCTAAACACAATATAAATGTCAGAGTGTGTAAAGGACTCACAATGGAAAAGATGTTTGGCTAGTGTGTCATTGGGCATATACTCTGCAACAAGCAACCTCTCATCACCTTCACAGCAACAACCAAGTAAATTTGCCAATCTTTTGCTCCGGAGCTGGCCAACTGATCTAGCTTCTTCCTGAAGAATAGATATTTCCTCAAAAGGTCAGGTTCAGACATGCCATAAAAATCCGATGTTAGTGGTAAAGCAAACAGGATCCATAACTCCGCGACAATAAAGAAGATGCTTTCCTCCATTTATTACACTATTACATATTCACATGTGACACAAGCCAAAATTAGAATGGACTGACAGAACCTTAAGTGACAAAATATCTTGTGGGTTGAGCATAAAGATATGAAAGGCATGCAAAGATCTAGCACAAGTAGACATGATAAAATCAAAACTCAAAAGTACAGCAAAAAAAAGTGTTGACAAAGTTGCTGTCCACTATTAAAGCGGCACCCTTCAGACAGGTAAAAACACCTATTGACTATGGAGATGAACTTATAAAGTCCCCTTACTTGGCACTATATCAATATTTGAGATGACAACATGTATTCCATTTCTAGATATATGTTGTGAGCTCACATTTAGCCAGTTCAATCTGAAAAAGAAGGGGGGGGGGGGGGGGCAAAAAGCAATGTCTAGCGATGGACAAAATGATGGGACTGAGAGCAGCTGATGTGATTGCTGTCTCACACAGGTAACACAAGTTTAGAAATGGAATCTAATGATCAAACAGAACAAAAGAAAAATGGTTAGGCAAACAGTTGGTAGGTGCCACCATTCCATTTGCAAGCCATCACGATATCCATCCCATCCAAAAGCGAAGTAATAAGTAAATAACAAGCACACACATCATTCATCTACGGAACAGGTACAAATCAACAACCTCCATGATAAGGGGGGCAGCACTCGAAGGCTAATCAAAAGGTTGCAGAGAATAATCTAGCACCCCCCACAGGAGTCCAATAACCAAACAAGCAGGCAGCGAACTATGGATTTCACACACACACACACACACACACACACACACACACACACACACGAAATGCAGGCATATAGAATTAGAAAGGGTGGGAGTGAAGGCAGGGAGGAGGGAGGGGAGGTTACCAGGAACTGGCGCGGGTCGGGCCAGGCGGAGCGGTTGAAGCGCTTGACGGCGATGCGGCGCTGGGCGTCGAGCTTCCCCTTGTACACCACATTGGGCGCCTTCTCGCCGTGCTCAGAGACGATGTTCTCCACCGCGAATCCTGAGGTGGCGAGGCGTAGCTGCTCGAAGGTGAACTCCTGGAACGCGGGCAGCTCGTACGCCTCCCCCCCCTGCTCCTCCGCCACTGCCGAGAGAAGAGGAGGAGGGGAGGAAAAAAAAAGGTGCTCCGCTCAAATTACTCCGAATACCGAAAGCTAATCCGCCGCGGACCTAGCAAAAACCTATGCGCAGGCAGCCGTAACGTAATCGCCGCTAGTAGGTATGTATCTAGAAAGAGCACAACCGAAATCACAGATACCGCTTCATCATCAAAAAAAAAAGAAGCGAGGTATCAGCAATCGAAATGGATGGAAATGAATGTGTGGAATCCAGAAAACCAGCGCTTGATGAATCCAGCAACCAACCCCTCGGAATGCGGATGCGGCAACCACAACCATACCATACGCGCCCGAATCCGACCAAAGACACAAAAAAATCCTACTACTAGTTACTACTACTCCTGCCGACAATCTCGGAGGGGGAATCACTAGTAGATACTAGTAGTAGCAAGTAGTAGTAAATAGCAAGCGCCAAAGCGGCGGGTGCGGGGGAGAAAAGCAGCAGCAGCAGCAGCGGGGGGGGACGGGGGAGGGGCATGATGACCCACCAGCATCAGTGCTCTCGTTGGTCACCCCGTTGTGCGGCTTGCGGCAGCAGCAGGTGACCTTGGACACGCAGGCGCCCATTTCGATCCGAGCGAGCGAACCCCCCCCGGCGGAGACGGACGGAGGGAATCGGCAGGGTCAAGCTGCTCTGCCTGCCTGCCTGCCTGCACACGGGAGCAAACACCACCAAGGGAGGGTGAGGCACGGAACTGGGAAGCGCCCGCACGCTCGGATCTGAGCGCGGGAGAGGACGGGGAAATCGAAGGCGAAGCAACGGGGACGGGGACGGGGACGGGCCTGACCTGCGCCGAGCGAAGCGAAGCGAGGCGAGGCGAGGCGGCGAAGGGGAGGGGGACGGCGACCGGAGTGGAGTGGACGGGGACGGGGACGGGGAGGGGGATCTCTCTCTCTCCTCGTCTCCTCCTTCCTTCCTCCGGGGCGCGGCCGCTGAGCGAGGAGGAGAGCAGCGCTGCGGCCTGCGGCTGCGGTGCTTGCAATTGCTGCAGGTCGGTCTGCTGAGGATTAGTATTATTATTATTATTTCCTGGGCAGGCAGGCTAATCAGCCGTGTTCGTTCGAACTTATCACCACCGTATGTAGCCAAGAAGATTTTTTGTCTGCCGGAAACAAAAATCGCCACTAAGAATCCAAAGCCAGTATTTTTCTCTCGAACAAACCAAAGACTACCTACCACCACCAAACGAACGAACGCTTAACACTCGTGCCACTGTTTGTTAATGGCGGGCGGGGTGGGGTGGGGGGGGGGTATTTCGCCGGGAATATTAATTATTTCGTGCCTTTATTTATTATTACATCTACTACTCGGAGATTTCATATACTAGTACTAGTACTAGTATGTATTAATTAATACTGTACTAGAGTACTTGGAGATCAAACGAGTTTAGGAGTAGTATTTTTCTTTTAATTTCCTCGGTGGAGTATCAGCAAGCAAGCAAACAAGACAAAATGACGTATTCGTTTGGGCTTTGGTAGGCTAATTGGCCAAATCTTGATTTTTTACGAGAGAAAATCACTGTTGCCACCGCCACGGTTTGGGGCGATTTGTTTCGAGAGAGAAATACTGTTGGTTGGTTGGTTGGCGGCTGATAAGCCGAACGAACAGGGGCGAAGAGAGCGAGGGTTCGATCGTCGTGCCACGGGGCGCGGTTTCCTGCTCGCGCTTCGTGGTGGTGGTGGTGGTTGTGTTGGAAGCAAAACAAATGTCACCGGCACGACCGACGCACGAGTGGTGACTTTCTTCGAGCTCGTTCGTGCGCCCGCCCGGCCCGCCCGCTCGCGCTGCCGGTGCCAGGTGCCCAAAGCCAAATCGATCGGAAGAGAAGAGAGAGCAAGAGGCCGGCCGGTGGCTCCAGCAGCTCGGAAAAGAAGATGCGGGGACCGGACCAGACCAGGTTTCGAGGGGGGAGAAAAGAAAGGGGGGGGGGAATCTGCGTGGAAATCAGCGACGCACGCACGCTCGCTCGCTCGCGGCGTTCGTTCCGGCCGGCGGCGAGCAACCAACCGGCCGGCGTCTTTTGTGTGCCGTGCGGGGCAGGCAGGCAGGCAGCCTTTTCCTCCTTCGGTGCATGCACGCGCAACTGTGCATTGTGCAGTGCACCACTTGTTTGTCTAGTAGTAGTAGTACTCGTGTGTGTTGTTTGTCTGACCGGCATTTCCCAAACCAACACAAAATACTACTACTACTGCTAGTATGATTTGATTTGCAGCAGCCCAGCCAGCAGGAGAGGTCAGCAGGCGGCCCTCGGGAGTTTTTGACTTTAGTAATCGGTTACAGCACCAACCACATATATATACAGCATGGCTTGGTTATGTATATACTGTGTATGTGTGTGCGTGTGTGTATTTGCATTATTCGGAATGATGTACAGTATGTATCAACTGCTGCATGCTCTGATCAGTTGTGGAAAATGACCGACGCTGCCGCTGCGTGGCGTCAGTCAAAAAAGCTACCGGCCGGACCCTCCTCCGACCTCCGTGGTGGTGGACCCGTTCGTTTGCCGCTGCCGCCGAATGTGAAGCTAGCGAAACCAAGCGAAAAGGGAAGGATCCACGGCATTCACACATGTGCGGGCAAAAAAAAAAAGAAAATTGGCTGTCCCGTCACGTCCTGCCTAACATGCGGCCATGCCATCGGATTGAGATCGACTGCTGCTGCTACTACTACGAGGATGATTAGTTAAACTAGTAATAAAACTACTACTAGGGCTAGCTAGTGGTGGTGGTGGTGTCGGGTAAATAACAAGAAGATACATGGAAAGTGCATGCGTGGTGATCTGCACGACGACGACGGTGTTCGCTTTCACTTATCACCACCAACCAAGAAGATCTTTCTCTCACGTCAAACCACCATCAAAGAATGCAACCAAATGAAGCCGTTTCTCTCTCGTAACAAACCAAAGACTAAGCAACTCCAATATAGTACCAACCGAACAGGTTAGGTTGTTACGCTGATAGATACGATTCTGCCTAGCTGCTTGTGTTGAACTGTGTACGTTTACGCGGTGTCTGAACATAATAATACTATACTAATTGAACTGGTTCGTTCCTCTATCTGTCGGCTGATGATTATGGATGCCATGGCCAGCTCCAGCTTCCACCTCCAGCCTCCACAGCTGACATGACAGGAGGGAGGGAGGCGAGAGGTCGGTGGTTTCGTACGGATTTGGTTTTGTACTGTGTGCGAGCTGGCGGCCGCGCGGCAAGTAGCCGGCCTGCTAGCCCCCTGATCGCTTGCATATATTGGACCGGCACTGCACTGCACGGCACGGCACAGGTCGATTGACCTGGCTGCCCGCCCTGTTCGTGACGACTGCTAATATTGTTTTGCTCTCGCGATCTCAAGTATACTACTACTCGCTCTAATCTCCTCTGCGAGCTGGCGCAACCCACCAAGCTGGACGCCCTGCATCCATCAAATCATATATCATCTATCTGTTGTAGTTGTAGTATCTGCTAGCTGCTGCTTCCTATTATTAGTCGTCAGTCCAGCCTGCCCCTGCTAAACAATTGCAAAAGGGGCCTCGATCAGCTCTCCAACTCCAACCGCATCATACTAGAATATATTGCTCCAATATATTGCTCTATCATACTAGTATATCATGCTCATCAGCCTGCCAGTGGTGCAAGCAGCTGCTTACAGACAGGGGGGGCAGCTAATGGCAGCTAGTAGCTAGCATTATGCGTGCGCGCGATGACCTAGCCATGGCTAATTGTACCTAGCTAGCCTGCTGTCAAATCAACAGGAGAGGAGAGAGGGGGGGGGGGGGGGGGGGGGGGGGCAATTAGCGCGTGCCACCTCACCTCACCTGACCTGATCGATCACACCGTACCTCCTCCACCGACCCCTGAATTAATTAATTTATAAGGATGAGCATGAATGAATGGTTATCCTCCGCCTGCCTAGTGCCTGCCCGCCGGCTGCCGCTGCACGCATGCCCCCCCGGCCGGCCGACGGACTGTGCGTTGACCCTGCCGTGACGCGTGTTCGTCGATCGACTTGCCTGCCATTTACTCATCACTCGCACGCCCGGGTCGGGATCGGATTCCCTGCGCCTCACGCCTTCAATTTGCACCTCTTCCTGCTGCCTGTGCCGTCGCCGACCGGCTACTTGGTAATTTCCAGACCACCCAATCCTTCTCGTCACGTCGACGCCCGTGCATGCATTCTTCACTCCTCTTTCCTTACTATTTACCATACATATACTCCCTATGCCTTCAAATGACGGTCGTCGGTCGATTTCGTACCAAAAGGTTGAATGTATAGAAAATACGTGCAATATTCGTGTCATCAAATAAATTCATTAAAAACTATGTTCAAATATCTATCTAATGATACTAATTTCGTACCACAAATATTAATATATTTACCATATAGTTCGTCAAAGTTGTTTTTTTGAAGCAAAACAATAGTCATTTTGAGACCGAGGGAGTAAGCTTGGTCAGTTTTGTTTTTTTTTCTGCCAAAAAAGTTTTGAGTAAAAATGACCCTTTTGAAAAATAGGAAAACCAGGGACAATTTTTTTTTGTTTTGCAACTTGGACCACTTGGGCCCATCTTTATCTGAAAGCATTTTAGGCCCAGCTTTTTTCCTTACTAGCATCACGAACTAAAGTTATCCACAAGCCCACGACCCAATTACAGAGATGAGAATGCCCAAGCACCTAAGTAAGGCCCACTAATATACGAGCCCCTCAATTGATGAAGCCCAACAGAACGTCGAAACGCGAATTCCGCAGCCCACTTTCGATGCAGTTGCCCTTCATCCTCCCCTCCTGCCAGGTGCTGGCGCGCAGGGTCGATCCTCGGTCTACCACCCACCGCAGCAATGGCGCTTGCCCGTGGCCATGGGTCTACCACCGCTGCTGCTGCTGCTGTTGTTGCGGGGAAAGAAAAAAGAAGAATCCCGGCCACAAGTCGCACTGCGGGTGCCTGTAGCCCTGTACTCGACCGCGCCAAGCTGCCCCTGGTGCGCGCGGCATGCTAACGCTATAGCACGCGGCAGACACGCACGCCAAGTGTTCGACGAAACGCCGGCCGGTGCCGGTGCCAATCAGCCACCATATGTCTTTTTGGGGGTGGCGCTGCGCTACGCGCCCCGCCAGTCCTGCCCGTGCTGTTCCGGTGAGTTCCATTCCGTCCCATAATTGCGCTGCCACTCACTGCACTGCACCCCCGGGCGGCCCCTTGATATTTCATCCTCCGTCCCCGGCCCCGTCGTCAAACAGAGCTTAAAATCTCTTTTTCTCCCCCCACCTCGTCCGTGCGGTTGCGTGTGCCTCCTCCTCCACAGTGAGTGGGATGGCCACTCGGGACTCCAGCATCTCGATGCTCTATAGGACCAATTAATTTCGTGTTACTACCTGACATGACTGTGTCTTTCTGGTTGGCGTGCCGGGGGCTTCATGTCCTCCACTATGCCAGCACAGTGTCCGTGCCGTGGGCATCACCCCCGTCGTCATCCAAGCTCCACACACACACAGACACCAAACTGCTGCCCCCTCCTCCTCGCCGTTCGACTGGAGATGCCGAATGAATCTGTCTTTCGAGTGGCCAGCAACATCCTTTTCCAGACCATGATCTCGACTGGAATCGATCGCCTTTCTTTCCTCATCTTCTTCCTCGACACCAGAATTTCACACACAATTCACCGTCATCTGGGTTCTTCAAGGGCCGGGTTAAGTTGAAAGCGCCCACGGTAAAAAAGACCACTTGTTAGTGCTACTTTGGTGGACTCGTGCAGCAAGCATATATATACATCTTATACTTTTTCTTTCCTGATGAAAAAAATGCTCCACATTGGATGCACTGACGCGCTGCTGCTCCTGCTGCTTGCTTAGGTTTTTCTTCAGTGCACATGACAGAATGCTGACCACTGCTGATATGTGCAACTAAACCATGTGGAGGTCAGCTTTACCGCATCTTCACCTTTTGTGCTCCTAAAGTCACTCGCAATAGTTTCATAATCCAAGTGCTTTCTTGGATGCCTCACGAGCTACCAGCTAGTTCTGTAGCTAAGTTTGGCATCAGCTATTCACCGTCTCCATCCCAGAACAAACACACTATTGGATTCTCTGTTTTTTTTTAAAAAAAGGGGGGCAGGAAAAACACAGGAATTTGTTCCTGGATCGTCCTGTTGCCCTTCATCGAACGCCCGACAATTCAATCGTCCTCAGTGTCCTTTTACTTGTCCAAATCCCACCACGCACGCCTGTCTCCACTTCTTTGTACATTCTTGGAGCCCGGAAAGCAACATGGCGCTGTTAAACAGCGACTTTGCATCACCAAAGTTCTCGCAGGTAGCTCTCAACGACACTTGCCTAGCTGTCTTTGCAGTAATCGGAGGGTGAAATATTGTTCTCACAGGAAGAGAAATGTTCTACTCCCTTTTACTATACGCAGGCCAGTGTCTGTCCAGCCTCATGGTTCAGCCAGCTTCAGGCATATGTTCCTTTTTTTCGAAAAAAAAAGAAACGGGGGTTCCAAATGAGGTCAAATTGAATACATGCTGTGTGCCCAAAGCAGCCGAATGGAAATTGCCAAAATGAAAGCAGTCAACACAGGAGAGAAAGGTTAGGGCAGCTAAAGTTTTTTTTTGACCGGGCAAATCTAAGTTGCTTTATTATGTATAAGTTTTGCACGGGTTAATTATGACCAAACTCGATGATTACTTTTAAGCTATGGTGATGCAAGTAAATATCTTTATCTTGACCCTTCTCCTCTCCTTTCAGCTTTTCAAATGTGCCATCTCACTGGGAGGGACGGTTGAAAGTTGCTTTTCATCGGCAGGCAGAGGCAGCAATATCTATCTGCCTTGACTAACTGCTGTTTCTGCCTGCGCACCCGTCCCCCTATGAGGATCTATTTCGCAACAAGTGCGCTCTGCACAAAGTGGGAGTAGTGACTTCCGAGAACTTTGCATTTCCCCTGGCCGCCGCACACGGTGGTCTAATTGGTGGTAGATAAAGTGGAGTATTTCCACCAGTGAACTTTGTCCTTTCAAAAGTAGAATCACGCATGTCACTGTTTTGCTGGTCTATGCTACGGCAACTTTGGGCATGTTTGGATGGTGGTGTTAGTGTTAGTTTGAAACTAACACCAAAACTAACACTTTTCATCCAAACACATGTGTTAGTTATGTGTTAGTTGGAACTAACACCCCAAAAAACTAACACCTCCAAGAGGTGGTAATTGGTGTTAGTTTGGTGGACCCCACCCCTTTTCTCTCTCTCCTCTCCTTTTTTAAATGATTGGAAAAGTTACTTTAAATCTGCAAACTAACACCTCCATCCAAACATCTAAGGTGTTAGTTTTTTATGTGTTAATTTGGAGGTGTTAAAAATTACCACTACCACTAACACTAACGTATACCATCCAAACATGGCCTTTCTACTAGCAGGGGTTTTCTCTTACACGGTTCACAGTGTCAGGAAAGCAAGGGCATCAAAAGTTTGCCTCATGCGTTAAGGTAGCAGCAACGCGGGGATTGAAAGGAGGCACCATCTTATTGGGATCAAAGTTGGCTAACGGGAAAGGAGAGAAGAAGAAAAAAAAAGCTTCTGGAACGGGGTTCTAGAAGTTTTGGATTTGATTGCTACAATCCTGTCTTTCTTGAGGTAAGTGATCCGTCCAAATCACATGAGCTGTCTACGCTCCATTTGCTTCACTTTCAGATCAATTTCTACTGTTGATTATGGACACTGGTCTAGAAAAGGTAAGCATATTGCTAATTAATTCAACCTTAACCACCTCTCAAAATCTTGCAAAAGTCGTACGGCCTGTTTTAATTTTTTTTTTAATGGGGCCCATGTAAGGTTGTTTTCTTTGGTAATTTTGGAGGGGTTTCGCACTCTTTATAACCCTGATGGTGAAGTAGTTTTTTTCCCACCATAAATAAATAAATAAATAAATAAATAAATAAATAACTGAAGTAGTTTGAGAAATAAAGTGAGAGCACTCAACAGCCAGCTGAATGGCAAGGACATTTCCTTCTGTGGCATGCAGTGGCACACTCATGCATGCATGTCCTCAGATCATCGCAACTTCTCACTATGATTACGTGATAAAAGAGAGAGAGAGAAGTAGATTTGTCGAGGATCATCATGCCACAGTATAATACACGAATCATTAGCTAGGCTGCTACCATACATATCAACGAGAAGCTGCACGAAATCCATCTTGAGCTTCCCTGGACATGTTGCTTCGATCGTCTCTCTCTCTCTCTCTCTCTCTCTCTCTCTCTCTCTCTCTCTCTCTCTCTCTCTCCCCCCCCCTCCCCTCCTCAGGCGGCCCTCACCGTCTTCTTGCTGAAGCATTTTTGCTTTTCTCTTCCTAAGAGAGCACCCTGCCTCACTTTTGAGGGGTTGGCAAAGAATTCAAATTCAAAAATCGGATCGAATACTGTAAGTGCATGTAGATTTAATCATGTTTCTCCATGGAGCGAGCTGGTCATGCTCCTTGGGGTTTTTTTTTTTGTTACTGTATTCTTCTTTTTATCTTTTTTCTACCCCTACATGAGAGTAACCTACCTACCTACCCTCTGTTAATGTTTACTATCAGCCTGTTCATTCGGTTGGTGGTGGCTGATGGTAGTCTTTGGTTTGTTACGAGAGAAAATCTTCTTGGCCAGTTCTTGGTGGCTTGGTTTGTTGTGAGAGAAAATCTTCTTGTTTGGTGGCTGATAAAGCCGAGCGAAGAGGCTATACTAGAGAAGTGGTGTAAAAAAAGAGGGTGAATGAAGAACTGAAGAGAAGAGGACAGCATGATGGCGGGAAGGACCAGAGAGAACAAGTGGGCCCGCCGGTGAGGCCCGCGTGAAACACAGCCCGCCAGGGGGGGGGGGGGCAGGAGGACGCATCCGCTCACAGCATGTGGGCCTGATTCTGTTGCTGTGGGCCTGGCCGGACTTTTTTTTTTACTTCCGTGTGGGGTCGACGGACACTCCACATGACCATTGTCTGTCTGTCTGTCTTGGGGGGCTGGCTTCTTGTGGTGCCGCCACGTGGCCCCCCCCCCCCAGAGGTGCGCACACGCATACAGTTACGCAGCAGCAAATCAAAGACCTGGCCTGGAAGCAGCATCACCACTTGTGCACGTGGAACCTTCCCGTTTCTTTTTTTTTTAATTCAAACTTCGAAATTCACAACATGACTAAACGAATCGTCCTTGTTAGTTCCACCTTAAGCTAGACACAATGTGCAGCTCCTCCCTGATTTTGAAACGACCAAGGTGCCCTCCATATTCAAAAAAAAAACGAAAGAATATAGTACGTAGTTGGCCTGGTGCTCACCACACACAGCTGCGTGCTATATATGCTTAATGGAAAAATCGCCTGGGTAGCTCTCCTTGTCGATCGACCTAATTCTTTCCTATTATTATATATTACCCAGAGCCGAGATTTGTAATTTGCTCTAAACAAAATGGCGAAAGTTTGGACGAATTCCGGCCGGACGCGCGTCTAATTTCTTATTGGGCGCTCGTACGTTCGTTCGCCCAAAGGAAAACTGCGGCCGGTCTGTGGATGGGATGGGATGTACTCATCTTTTTATCTCTCTGTTTTTTTTTTCCTCCTTCAATTTCAGCTTCCCTCCTCTCCTCATTTGCCTAGCTAGCTTGCGGCCGCCGATCGACGGTGCATATGCCATGCCGTCGTGCTGCGCTGCGTACGTGCTCCGGCCGCGCACATCCAAACCCCGCTGCGCCTCCGTCCTGGCCGCGCGGAGGAAGTATTTTCTAATTGCACACGGTTAGTTGTCTGGCTGGTGGTGGTGGGTTTTGCCTTGCCTGCTACCGGGGAGGGGGCCGGGGAGGGATCGGAGGAGGGGAGGCCGCTGTGCCTGTTGTTTTTATCCATTGTCCATATTCAAATCCACACCCACCTCAGTGCCGACTTTTTTAATTTTTAGCCCTTTTTTGCGAAAGATTTTCACAAATAGACCCTTTTTGGAAAGATTTCGAAAAAATGGACCCGCGAAGCTTCGGCGCCGTGAATTATGGCGCCGAGCTTACATGCCTCGGCGCCACGGATCATGGCGCGCAGGGTCTTGGGCTGAAAACAATATCGATTCACCCTACTTTGAAATTCTTTTGTGAAGAAATTTGTATGTTTTCATGGTCAACAACATACACAAAATGTTTATTAAACATCATACTACATTTGGGATCCAAATTCTTTCAATGTATATATGAAAACTTTTTCGAATAGAATTTCAAAGTTGCATGCTCGTTAATGTTTTAAGGGTTCTCGGTACTTAGAATTTTTCGGCGCATGAGTAAATGTCGACAAGACAATACTTTCAATTTTGGAATGTCATTTTAAATATGTAAACTCGCTTAGTTTTTATCCACAAATGTTGTAAGATGTTAAACAAAGTTCATAGATTCCATTTTGCATGTTATTGGCCACATTTTACATACAAATTGCTTCACAAAAGAATTTCAAAGTAGGGTAACTGATATTGTTTTTAGGCCCAAGACCTCGGCGCCATGATCTGTGGCGCCGAGGCATGTAACCCTCGGCGCCATGATCCACGGCGCCGAGCTCGGGTCCATTTTTTGAAATCTTTCCAAAAAAGGTCTACTTGTGAAAATCTTTCGCAAAAAGGGCTAAAAACCGAAAAAGACGGCAGTGGGGAGGGTACGAGTAGAAAATATGAAGAAATAGGGGGAGTAGGGTGTGGGGAGGGTGCAAATAATCGATTGGGTATGTATAGAATCTAATACAAAACTAGTTATCCATTGGGTATGGGTGAGAGTGGGGAGGGTAAGAAGTGGACGATAATTATTTGGATAGACGGACGGCGATGTCGGGCGCAGCTGCCCGGCCCCGGCCGTGCTTGCTTGGTTGTTGTTGTTCCTGCACTGCACATATGCATTGCATGCTAGCTGCAGAGGGGCGCAGGGTTCCTGCTAGTCATCGTCCCTGCTGGTGGCCGGTGCGTGCGTGGTCCTGGTGGTTGCGGCCGGGCCGGCCGGCCGGCCGGCGTGCGATCGGCCATGGCCACACCATGCATGTGCACGCAGTTAATGTGTGCCCGAGAGAGAGCGGGCAACAGCAGCACAATGCCATCCATATATGCGTCCATGTTTTTAGTTCGTTCCAGACGTCGATGCACACCGCCGCCCGCCTCATGCAGCATGCAGGATATTCAGCTATAGCTAGCTACCCCTGGGTTGAGTAGTAGTACTAGTAGTAGTGAGATCCAGAAATTATGGACCGGCCGGCCCGTGTTGAGGTAGGTAGGTAGGTGTATATGCGGTGCAGTGTGCCGGCCGGCAGCATGTACGTACGTGCACTCTGCATCACCATCCCCTCCTGCTGCTGATTCTTCACTCATCAGTCATGGACATCAGGGGGGCAAAGATCGAGTGCATGCACACATGCACGCACTCGTACGTCGATCGATCATCAGTCAGTAGATAGTGTGTGTGTATCTACACGCTGCATATATGTGTGCGTATGATGCATGCACGGCTATATATATATACACATATGTGCTGGCTGGAAGCCTGGAAATCAAACTAAACATATGATCGATCGATGATGCAGGGGCGCCAGGGATGATTGATATTAGTTACCATGCATGCATAATTAAGCAGCAACCAACCAACAGGCATTTCGCTGTGGGCGAAGACTCGATGCACGGGCCATTCGGCCCTGCTTGCCCAAAGCATGTAGTAGTACAGTACAACCCGGTTTAATTTAGTTTGGTCGCCGTGCCCATCAGCCCCCATGCCATCCATGCTAGCCTACCAGTGTTTGTTTGGCTCGGAGTAGATCGGGGGCTGGCCGGCTGGGTGGGGCACGCGAGGACACCCTCGTCATTTCCTCCCCCCCCCCGGCTCCCGGCCAGCATCTCCGTGGCGGGCCCGGCCTGTCCCCCAGGCCCATCTCACGTCCAAAGCGTGAGAGCGGGGCGCTGCCTGCCTGCCTGCCTAGTTGCCTTGCCTTGCCTAGTGAGTGAGAGAGAGAGGAAGAGAGGCAAGAGAGAGCTGCTGCAGCAAAGCAACAGCAGCCATCGCCTCTGCCTCCCTCTGCAGCTGGAGCTGTATCTGTAGCTGTAGCTGTAGCTTTCACCTGCTGCAGCACACCAGCCTCCATCTATCCCCTTCGACCTTCGTCGTCTGCTCCTCCCTCCTCCTCCTCCGATCCTCTCTACCCTGGTTCGTTCCCATCCAATCCAATCCAATTCAATCCATGGCGATATAAGCCCCCCATCTCGCTCGCTCCTCCCCCTACACATATCTAGCGAGCCTAGCTAGCCTACTACTCTAGCTACCACCGCCGCCACCACCACCACCGCAAGAGATATATATATGGATGATCGATCCATCTGCAATTTTACATCGATTCTCTGTCGTCAGTGATTCCTAGCTGCCGCCTTAGCTGCTGCTGCTGCCGCTTCTTCGTTCTTCAGTTGTTGTTGTTGTTGTTCGTCATACAGTATATATCCAGGAAGCCAGTGGAGGACTCCAAAGGGATCGCATTGATCTCACCTTTGCGCTGCCGGCCGGGCTAGCTGCGTGCGGCCCTGCATGCGCGCGAGGACAGGATCAGTGCAATCCCTTTGGAATTTTCCACCGGCGCCTCCGCGCGCACGCACGCACGTACGTCCTCGATCGATCTCCACGCCGCGCCGAGATTCGAGAAACTTCAATTCCCTCGCTCGCTCGGACGTCGTTTCCATATATGAGCCAGCTGGTTCAGGGTACCCGAAACATGCATGCATCGACTCAAATTCGGAGATCGCCGGCCGCCGGTAGGGTTCAGCAAGCTGACGTACGGCACTACGAGAGGTCCACCAATTGAGTCGAAGCTGTGTGGTTCTCGATATGACATGATCCACGGCGTGCTTCAATTTCGTCAGGAGGTAAGTAATCATTTTGGGTTATTAGTTGCTGCTAATTGTTTGATCTAATACACACAGGCAGACAGATATATAGATATATATATATATATATCTATATATATATATATATATATATATATATATATATATATATATATATATATATATATATATATATATATATATATATATGGAGATATTGGGGGCGAGAGAGTGTGTGTGTGAGATTTATTTGGTGCATGTTTGGTTTGCTTAATTTCATTCGCCCTGCTACTTCATTGTTCGTTTGTTCTTCTCCATTTCTGTTTGATTATGAACTCGGAAGCAATTTTTCCGCTTCACTGATAAAATGAAGAGAACAACCATTACTGCTTGCTTGTTTGGGAAAGTTTAACTCGGGGGAGGACCGGCCGAAAGAACACGTACAATTCCTTTGCAAGTTGCAAGCTCCGGTCCGAGCCTTTAGTTTGCTGTTCAAAGTCAATTATATATTTGCACTAGTTTATGATCCTGTATATGATAACCAAATAGTAGTGCGTGTGTGTGTGGGGTGATAAACGGGAAGAAAAAAATCAAAGGATCGAAGAAACGTGGAGAATCGGTTTTGCATGCATGAAAATCAGTTTGGCTGGTGGCTGATGGCTGGTGCTGATTTGTTCAGAGAAAATCTTGTTGGGCGATTCTTTGGTGGGTGGTTTTGTTACGAGAGAAAAGTCTGCGCTGGCTGGTGGCTGAACAGGCTGCGGCATGCTGAATGCGTGTTGCCAGCAACCTTCGGCCCTTTTTCTTGGTGGGCTGCTGATGCTGATGTATCGTCGTCGTCTATTCCCTTTCGCTCATTTGGCATCCCGCAACTCATTGCATATATTCCCCTGAAATTCGGAATCTTAATTTTTTCCAGAATATGTATGTATTTATAGACCATACGACCTGCAATTTTGAACGGATCAGAACGAATTCGTATAAAGGTGAAAAAAAACAAACATATATAAAGGACGACTCAACACATGAAAGTGATGGCTAGTATATATAATAAATTAGAGATTCTTTTTTGTTAGCCAGGAGAAGAAGATATATATAAAAGCGAATTGCCAATAAATTAAACATAAGCAGCACGTTGGCTAATTAATTTTATTTTTGCGAGGAGCATGTTGGTTGCTATAATGTTACATGCATATCACTACCATGCATGTTTAGTAATTTGTTGAGAGAAAGAGGGTTAAGTAATACTAAGCTGCTAGTGTGGGGCTCATATATCTCTTTCCCTTTGCCAGTTCAGGGTGCAAAGCCGAGACAGGTTGCATTCATGAGGATTGAATGAATATGCCTGCACTGCACCCTCGTAGCTCTTCACTTCAGCATGGCATGCAAGTCCCTATATATATATGAATGTCATCGTCTTAATTTCTTCCAAGATGCGTGCCATCCATCTCTTCCCCTGTGTCCTGCTTTCTCCTTTGCCGAAATATCTTAAAGTGTGTAGATACTATGCATAACAGTATGAGTATAACATAGCACAGATGGATATGCTGCATGCTGCTCAATTTATTGAATTGCCTCCACGTTCCCGATCGATGCAATGGGATGTATCACGCGGATGGCCATTTGCA
This sequence comes from Cenchrus americanus, assembly GCA_947561735.1. NCBI lineage: Eukaryota > Viridiplantae > Streptophyta > Magnoliopsida > Poales > Poaceae > Cenchrus > Cenchrus americanus. Next base: position 310,595,335 of record OX387241.1, on the reverse strand, counting down.
AAAAACCAATAAGCCCGGCCTGCTGGTATATATGTGCTTTTTTTTCAACAAAAACAATACACTTAACCCAATATATATATATATATATATATATATATATATATATATATATATATATATATATATATATATATATATATATATATATATATATATATATATATATATATATATATATATATATATATATATCCACAAGTACTATTATTGTGTGGATAAGTCGACAGAGCAAAACCGATTTTTTTTTTATTATTGGCACTTTGCATTGCCTGGGAGCCTCTCTACTAACTGTGGTGGAAGGGTAGTTGATAGTATAGCTAGCAAAGCTTTCTATAGCCACTCACGCAGTGTGGAGTGCGGTTGCGGTGAATTGTCGATTTTAATTAATTACCGATCGCCCATCAGCTTTGTTTTTTTCTTTGAACCAAAGCAAGAGTGTGCCTGCATGCCGGCGGAGTTCTGTAGGCAGTCTGGTTGGTACTCAGGTAGGTATATGGATTGAGCAGGCAGCGACAAAGCAAAGTTGTGTGTCTAGTGTGTGTGGGAGGGAGGAGTTAGCTGTTGGCTTTGTGTGTAAAACAGACTGTGCGGCGCGTGTCTCCATGTGTAGTAAACGAGCTGGGGTCAAACAAAGCCAAACCTGAATGTAGGTAGGTAGGGTTTCAGCTGCAGTGTCGACACGACACGTACGTAACTGTATATTAATTATCCCGTAGCTGTATAGTATTATGAGACTGGGTTTTTCTTCGTGATGAAATTTAAATGTAAGCAAAGGCCCCGTACGTCACTGCATATATTACACAGGCCGAATGAGACTATTAGTATCATTCGGCCTGTTTTACTACACGTCCTTGTTGGGCTCTGATAATGATGGGCCATTTGCTCAAATTACTTGCATCCGGACGAAGGCCCGACGACCCCTCCCTTCCTCGTTTTTTTTCCTTTTCTGTTTGATGGGCTGGCACACACGTATCGCGATGATGATCACTCAGGCCCAGCTTGCGCCTCATTTTCCTTTGCTCTTCGACGAGGCTCGACTTTTTTTTTTGTTGCTCCTCGCCTTTTCTTCTCTCTTTTCTCGTAGTATAAAAAGGACGATTGAGAAATCAGTAACTTCGAAGAAGAGCATCTACAAGAGAGGTTACCAGATTTTACTTGGGCAGATCTCGTGGTTTGCCAACTTCTAAAAAGATATGCGAGTAAAAAAACGATTTCATCTCTAACGAGTTTGGCATAATCCACTTTACATCGGGAATACCGACAGAAACGAGAATTATGCGCATGTACTTCCACCTCTTGAAAACTTACATCAGGAACCCTTCTCTATTATTTATTTTTTTTTCACCCTCCCACCTACATGGAAACGCCGATGGCTACCACGATCCGCGTGCGCATATATGCGCGTGGGGAGGTGAGTTTCGTCAAGTCTCTATTTTTGCTAAGTTGGTTTGCCAAACTGTTGGAGACCGATTTTTCTTGTTTCGCGAGAAAGTTATACGGATGCCAAGTTGGCTTAAGAAACCGTTGGAGTTGCCCTTAGGGCAGCAAATGGGAATTCTTTAGTGGATTCGGGCATGGGCGTGCATGCCCATATGGTGAGGTGATGAAGGCCTAAGGTGCGGAGGAGGAGAAAGGGACCATATATATGATGCGATTATGGATGGATGCGCATCGGGGGCATCATGATGTAGGGATGGATGGATCATCTGCTTCTGCTTTTGCTTCTGCTTCTGCTTCTGCTCATCGCGAGAGGCAATTTGGCAAATCAAGGGGGTGTTTGGGGCCGCTTTCTGCTCCCGTTTTTCCAGCCTCCGCTCCACGAACTCCACCATGGGAGCGACTCCATTGTGGAGTGCGTGGAGCGAGTGCTACTCCATAAAAAACGTGGAGTTGGTGGAGTACCCTTGAGGTACTCCAAGAAAAACGTGGAGTTGGCCTCCGGCTCCACGTTTTTCTTAGCAGCGAGTTCGTGGAGCTAGATGTGTTTGGCACCGTGAAGTTCCGGAACGGAGCCGGAAAAACGGGAGCGAGCGGTCCAAACACCCCCCTAGAGCGGCGGTCGCTGTTGGTTGGCAGTATCTTCCTTATCCTGTCAGCGTGCGTGCGCGTGGCCACACGCTTATCCATTTCCCGACCCGCAACGGACGCGGCGATGTACTAGCTCTACCTAGCTTATCAGCTACTCCCTCCGTCCCGAAATATAAGGACTTGGAGAGTTCAAACTCAAGGAATAACAGTGAGAGGAAATGACTTCTATACCCCTCATTTTACACTACCAATCAACTCTCCACCTACTCACCAACCTCATTCAATTTTGTCTTATCCTTTCAGGACCTTATATTTTGGCACAAAATTTGAAGCCTCCAGGATCCTATATTTTGGGACGGAGGGAGTAGCTAGCAAGTCGCCTGCTTAAGACATGTTTGGATCACAGGGACTAAAATTAGCCTGACTAATTTTAGCCTCTAGCAGGAGCTAAACTTCCAAACAGGTGAGGCTAAAGAGAGGCTAAAATTAGTCTTGAGGCCAAAATTTGCTAGTAGGGGGTGGGGGAGCTAAAAGGGACTAAAATCCCTTCTTCTTCTCTCCTCATTAATGAACTTGTGCATGCTGCATAGTCCCCATGCCAATCCCACCATGAGAGAGGTGAGAGAAGAGAGAGGGAGAGGAGAGAGAAGGGAGGAGGGAGAAATCTGGACTTTAATACTCTTGTAATACCACTTTTACCGCTGTCTTCCAAACAAAAAAATGGACTAAAGTTTTTTAGTCCGACTAATTTTAGTCATGGGACTAAAGGTGATCCAAACATGCTCTTAGTCACTACATACGTACATACGTGTGTGTACGGCATGCCATATGCATCCTCCAGGAGCGGCTGACTTTGGACATTTTGTCGAACCTTATTGTCCCGGTCATCTGGTACAAGACTAGAGAAGATAGCACACTGGGATCGTCGGAGCAGGCCTTGCATGCAGTGGACTTTGAACTAGGAGCTTACTAGTGCTGAAAGAACACAAGTCGTGATGGTGCAAGGAGAAAGCTAGTAGATAGTAGCTAGTTCCGTGGCACGCAGGGCGTTGGTTGAACTCCCCGTCCATCGTACGTCCATCGTCCCAGCTACGACGAATGGGGAATGCAAGGAGCAGCTGGTGGCTACTAGTAGACAATTAATCAAACAAGTTGGTCGCCGGACGGGACAGGCGCATTTGCGCCCAAAAGGTACGTTCAATTCCCGACGACAGCGCCGGCCGGGCCGCCTGCCGACCACCACCACCGTCAATCCGTCCGTCCGCCCGCCGCGGGCCACAAGTTGCGTGCGTGCGTGTCGCCGCCCGCCGCGCGCGTCCGTCGTCGCGCGCCATGCCCATGACCACCACTGCCGCTGCTCGGCTGCTGATTGCGGATGAGCTAGCGGCGACCATGATTGGGCATGCAAGTGGCCGGCCGGTGGCCGAGCCGAGAGCCACTCGATCGTCGTACGTGCCCGCCGGGCGGTGCGCGGCGCGGTGTGCCCGCACCAGCACGAGACCATTGCTGGCTATACATAGCTAGCTAGCTGCTGCTACCCTGGCTCATCGGAAAGGGACGCCACTTGGAATCCTATTATTGGGATCGATCAAGCCCGGGCCGGGGAATAATAGATCTCGACCTCGATCGCCCGCCCGGCGAGATATTTTTCTTGCTTGGTGCCTGATCGATTTCGCTAGTAGCTCCAAAAGGCGGCAGAGACAGGGAGAGAGAGGCATCAAGGTCCAGGCGTCCAGCCATGCCATGCCATGCCATGGCCGGCCGCCGCCGCCGTTGATCGACGACGAGACTAGCCAGCTACTAGATAGCTAGGCCGGCCTAGGCCCTAGGAGTAGCTACCACACACGGTGGCCATGCCTCTCATCATCCATATCGGATGCACGTCCGTTCTCGTGGCCTCTGAATTGATCGGTCGATGGGCGGGTCTTGATCGCAACATATATAATTGCGCGCGACGTTGTCGTGTGTGTACGTGTGGTGGCACGACGGGATCACACCGTACAAGCGCAGTGAACCGGCGCTTGCCATCACCCCGACGGTTGAGGACTTGAGATTACTTCTATATTACTTCTCCCGTTCCAAAATATAGATCGTTTCCATTTCTAATGCACAAATATTATTATGCAATAATACCTATATATAGAAAAGTCTAAACGACCTATAATTCGGAGCGAAAGGAGTAAAACTTTAAGCAATAGACCAATAGTGTATAAGGTAGTGTGCATGAGCAGTACGGAAACTATGAGAGTATAGTTGGAAACATGTAAAGATAACATTGTTGAAAATTATAGGTCTTTCTTAACTGAGGGGAGAGACAAGAAGAAAACTGATTATACTTATACAGTTATACTACCACTTCTTAGTAGTGTAATGCACCGTTAAAGACTAAAAAAACACCTGATTGTTCAGTACTCGGAATCAACCTGCAATATATGCGTAGGCTTTGGTCAATCGATCACACTCGCCAGCCAGTCTTGCGATACATAAGCAAGCTGCCCAATGTCACGTGGAAACCTAGTTTTGCTGCTGGCAGCAGTATGAGCAAAAGCTGGAACCCAACAGATCGAAAAGAGGATTACGTTAGCTAATTAATTAATAGCAGCAGGTTTGTGGGGGGGGGGGGGGGGGGCGAAAGTGATAGCACATATACTCGTATTGACGGGCATGGCGAATTGATCGATCGGTACATGAGATGCTTATCAGGCTCATGCTTATAATAACCCTATCACGACCTATATACTGCTACAGTTACTGATGCATGAGTGATGAAGCCTAATCCACCTGCAGGAGTCAGCAATCAGCATGACACATAGCTTTAAGCTTTGTGCTTGGACTTTGGAACGTGGGGATTGCTTCCTTCTTTTATTTGACAATAGCATAGCATTATATTAAGCAGCCAGTTTTACACAAAAGTCCTCCGAATAAGACAAAATTACTTCTTAGACCAGATAAACACAGTAGCAACAACACAGCGGCGACGGGCGACGAGCTCGCCGTCGAACAGCCGTAGAGGCACCAGTGGCGCGTACAGCCAGATGGGAGACCGTGCTAAGCATCGGTTGAAGACGGATCGACGGAGTGTTGAAGGCGCACATCGGGCGACCGAAAGATGATTTGAAAGTCGTCGCCGGCGATTGAAGAAGCTCCCGGTCAGGATCCAGGGGGGAACGAGTTCATCGAACCACCGCTGATGTAGTGGAGCTGCTTGTTTGCTAGATCTGACCTTGTAGAGGCTGCTTGGTCCGGAGATGAGGCGGAGGCGGGCGTCGGTGGATACGAAACGGAGGAGCCCAGATCTTGGCGGCGTGACGGAGATGGCGTAGCGAGAGGAGGCGGAGGGAGATCTGAGCTGAGGTGGGGATTTTTTATTTTATTTTGTACTAACCGGGTGATGAAGCACGACGGCGACGAGGCAGCGGACGAAGACACCGGCGACGACGAAGACGACGTCCTCCCGCATCGGGTAGCAGGAGCCACGAAGGGCATTGGCCATGGAAGGCACTAGGGAAAGGTAAACTAATAACTAACCTAAGCTACGCGAGGAGGCGAGGTCCCTCTCCCGTCGCGCTCGGCCACACACGAGGGAAAGGTAAACTAATAACTAACCTAAGCTACCGCGAGGGGCGGAGGGGAGCGCCGGGTCGCTTCCTTACGAAGGAGGGAAACCCCGGCCAGGAGGTTGTCACCGCGAGAAGAAGTTGTCACGGATCGGCAAGTTAGGCGGGACCTCGACCCGGCCGGTGGTGCGGAGAGAACCCCGACCGCCGATGGCGACCCTTAAGATCACCTTCGTTTCTGCCATTGATATCGCATCTCCTCCACTGTGCGTCCACCTCCACCTTCCTTGCATACCCGCCACCGCCCCCGCGGGGGGTGGGTGAGATGGATCCCAAAGTACGATGACCCGGATTATTTTGGAGTATTGGAGGTCTAGTCATTGGGGAACTGATGCGTGATGTCACAAATATGGGGGCAATATTTCTTTTAGGAGCCGCTAATACATAGTTTTGGGCAGATTTTTTAAACATTCTCTTGGAGATGCTCCAAAGTTCGGAGCTTGATTATGTTGCTAAACTGTAGCAGAGGTTTTTTTTAAAAAAATCCGCTTGATAATCCCTTCTAAATAATGACTCGCCCCAAGAAAAGCTTCTAAATAAGAGTATTGTTTCGATATTTGGATGGATATTATCTTGTATTAAGGCTTTTTACAAGCAAATTTAGAAGTACTGGGTTGGTAGTGATTAGTTTCGGAGAACCTTTGGAAGTATCGGCTGAATTTTGGGTGGTAGTGATTAGGTGTGGAGAAATTTTTTTAGGAGTGTTTTGGACTTTGCCTTAGTTTTAGCAACTCCTGATGACTTGCTAAAATGACAACTCGTTTGAGGAGTCCCAACCAAAATCCAGCAACATTTTAGTTGGAGCCAAAGTAAAGTAAGCTTTAGCAGCTAAACTTTGACAGTAGTAGGATCTAACCGGGATCCTATTGCTGCCAAAATCGCAACTGATACCGAAGGAATTAAATTTTTTTTTTTCAATAGTACCATTGAGGTGACGGCCGAGATCCTCCTCCTGCACTGCGTGGCCGCCAATCAATTTTGGTGTGTGACATCAGCTTTGCTTCGGTCCGGCTGGAGCTCTGGACATCGGATTTCGAATAGCGATAGTTCAAATGCACTACCAGCACACAGAAAACACCAACAAAATTATATCCAAATTACTACATTCAAACGGCAGGTGACCCGAGCCACCCTGTTTCGCGTCTCCTCGCCTCCGAAGGAGCAGAGCGGTCGGACTCGGACATCATGCCGCGGCCGGCGGCGGTGTGGAAAAGTCTTGCGCGATCCAAAGATTTGGATGGTGATGGATGGATTCGCGTCGCGTCGCAGCGGAGGAGGAGGTGAGGTTGAGGAGGAGGGAGGAGCGCGCTGCGCTGCGCTGGCAGGTGGGGTCCGGCGCCGATACTGTGGCGTGCGTGGGGCCAAGGACAGGCGCGGCGTGGATCGGCGGCTGGCCGGGGCAGCGACAGGCCACCGCCCGCGCGCGGATGGCGGCGACCGAACGGACCGCGACGGCGGCGGGCAACGGAAGATTGGGGCCGCGCCGCGCCCCGCCGCTTATCTTTTTCGTCGGGCGCACGGAAAATCTTATCGGCTCGAGCGAGCGAGCGAGCGAGCGCGCGGCGGGGGTGTGGAGGTGGGGGTGGGGGTGGCTGGCTGGCGATGCGCCCACACCTGACCTCCTCGCTACTTGCCATTGCCGATCCACACCGGTTGCCCTCGTGCCCTGCCCTGCTTGCCTCGCTGCCTCGCCGCCCCCCGCCGCCTCCCCTCCTCTGCTCGTGTAGGCCAAGCGCCCAGCCGCGTCATCTTATCTCTCTCCCATCATTTCATCTGATCCATCTCCTCATCCTCCTTCCTCCCTCCCTCCCTTTCCCTCTCTCCCTCTCCCTCTCCCTCTCTCTGCCCCTCTCTCCCCCCCCCCCATCTTCTTCCGTCCTCTGCCCATGTCCGTCGCACCGCGCGCGCCCCTCCCGCCTTGCACGACCCACCACCACCACCGTCTCCAGCAGCAAGGCGCCGCCGGCGGCTCCCGCACCCGCACCCGCACCGGCACGGACCTCCGCCAGAGGGGGAGCAGCGAACCGGCGACGCGGGTTTCCTCCGGCGATCGCTCGTGATCGGAGAGGAGAAGCTTATCAGAGCAAAAGCTAAGCTGCGGAGGAGAAAAGGAGAAGCTTTTTTTTTTACTTGCTTCGTTCCATGCATGGATGGCAAGGAACTCATCTCACCGTCCGACCTCCAGTCATTCTACCACCACCAGCAGCACCAGCACCAGCAGCAGCAGCACAGGGCGGCGCTCGGCGGTGGCGGCGGCGGCGGCGGCGCCCATAGCCCGTCGTCGCTGGCCGGGATGCACTCCGTCGTCATCCGCCCCATGCCCAACATGCCCAACATGAACATGAGCGCCACCGCCATCCTCAACTCCATCACCGGGGGGCCCCTCGCCGGCATGCAGTTCCAGATGGACACCACCCCGCCGCCGCCATTGCTGCACAACAGCGCCATGGGCTCCGCCGTGTCCGGCTCCGCCTCGGGCACCGTGCCGCCCGCCGAGCCCGTCAAGCGCAAGAGAGGGAGGCCGCGCAAGTACGGGCCCGACGGCACCATGAAGCAGGCCGCCGCGCAGCAGCAGCAGCAGCAGCAGCAGCAGCACCTGGTCAGCGCGCCGCCGAGGATGGGCTCGTCCATGTCAGCAGCCGAGATGCTCGCCGGCCAGGGGATGGAGGACCCGGCGCAGAAGAAGCGCCGCGGCCGGCCGCCGGGCACGGGGAAGAAGCAGCAGACGTCGCCCTCTCTAGGTATTGCTTTGCTTTCCTCTGGTATTTGTCTGTCTGTCCAAATACTCTTGATAGTAGATGATTTCCTTTTCCCTTGCACCAAATCTGAAATATCATTCCAAACGACTTCAAAACTGTTTCACCTTTATTACGTTTAATTTGGTATGTTCATGTAAGCCATATGGACTTCAAAACTAGCCAGTGAAAGTAGAAACATGTCAGGTTTTGTGATGGCAAATTGTAGAGAATACTTGCCCGCACCTGATTTCTTCAACCAGTTGGATTGGAGGAGAGAAGAATCATTCTGTGGTCTCAGAATTTGTAGGCTTTGCTTTCTGCCTTTTGCTTGTGCCACCGTATATAACCCAAACAAAGCCTGCAAACAATAGATAGGGCGGTGCTCTTTACTGTCTTCTGAACTTGAAACACCTGGAGAAATCAGGCCAAACTCAGCTACAGACCAATGCCCATTCATTGTCTGGATGCAGAACATGTTCGGCCTACTTGGCCATCTGCGAAACAGGCAACTGAAAAGCACGTTTTGTCAGTCAGGTCAGAAATCAATGATAAAACAGACCATGAGAGAAACTGAAGATAAGGATTTCTATCCTCTATCACCTGATCACGATTTCTGTGTATTCCACTTCATTGTTCCAGGCAATGCGTTCGCTGGTTCAGCTGGAACGAGCTTCACGCCGCACATCATCACGGCATCTCCTTCAGAGGTATACCTATACCTGCAAATCTGCAGTGCACGAAAGCTTCTCTGACTGAATGTTTCGAGAAAGAGAATGATTCAGGTGGCACTGACGGCGTTCGTGTCACCGTTTGGTTCCACCAGGATGTCGCGGCGAAGATCATTGCCTTCGCGAACCAGTCATCACGGGCGGTGTGCGTCCTCTCAGCGATGGGCTCTGTGTCCAGGGTCGACCTCCGCCATCCTGGAGACACCTCCCCCATGTCAAGGGTTCACACGTCGCAGCCTTACAAGAGCCCCGCCATCTACGAGGTAAACACAAGGCAACGCAACCATAATCTAAACCACTTTCTAAATGCATTTCTGGTAGGACGCATTCCACATGAACTTGGTTGGATTTGCAGAGAAACCATCATCATCACTTTCTAAATGGGGTCAGATGCTTTTCAGCTCCTAACAACTCGGTTCCGTGATGGCAGGGGTTCTATGAGATCCTGAGCCTGACTGGCTCTTACAACCTTGCCGACGGCTCACAGCAGGGCCAGCAAAGCGGCGGGCTCAGCGTCACGCTCTGCAGCCCCGAGAGGAATGTGATCGGAGGGGTTTTGGGTGGAGCGCTGGTAGCTGCCAGTACCGTGCAGGTACCTCCACATATACCAAAAGGAACATCAACTGAAGCTTTTGCAAATGTTATACAGTTGAACTAAAACTGAAGCTTACAGATGTTTTTTTTTGGAACAAAAACTTACAAATGGTATAACAGTTGAAGTAAACGTCGATCGAACAGCCAAATGCTGAAAAAAAAAATGTTCAGACGTGAATGGAATTCATAGATTTTGGGCTTGGCCTGCGCAGGTGGTGCTGGGGAGCTTTCACCAGGGAGGATCGAGATCGAAGTCGAAGAAAGCAGCGAAGCAGGCGGCCTTCAGCCCCGACTCGCTCACCGGCGGGCAAGAAGCGTCGCCCAGCTCCGGGCACAACCAACAAAATCTAACGCCACCGTCCGTAACAGGAGGCTGGCCGACCTCCGGGATATTTGACACCAGAAGTTCCAGCATTGATATCAACTCATCTAGAGGCTAGCTCATTTGTCGATAATTCCAGCTCCGAGAATTTTTTTTTCTGTTTGCACAAGAATACCCAAACTATACTTCGAAATAGCTTATTCGTTTTTTTTTCTTTTTGAGTAAATTCGTTATAGAATTCACTAGGCATCGCTAGTTGTGTTCCTGCTTCCCCCCTTCTTCCATTCAGTATGCCGAAGTCAAATGCATGTTGGATGTAGAAGACCGCGACAATTGTTTATAGCACCGTCAACAAATGCAGCGAACACCGTAACATACGGTAGCATACAAGTACAAGTCGGAACCAGCATGACGACGACGACTGATCGACCAGTAAGTAGCGAAGAAAAAGCAGAGCTCTCTATGCCTCCAGAAGCTTCTTGATGTCGTTCTGCAGAAACGAACGAACGTCAACCAGGTGAAATCACCACCATGTTCGTGCAGAAAATCGAACACATTGAAGAGCAGAGTTGCGCTAAAACGTCACCTCAATGCTCAACGGGGAGCTGGTTGGCGCATATCTGGCCACCACATGCCCGTCTTTGTCAGCTAAAAACTTGGTGAAGTTCCATTTGATGCGCTCCCCAAACAGACCGCCTTTCTCTGACTTGAGGAACTTGTAGAGCGGGGCGGCGTTGCTGCCATTCACATCAACCTGCTTTGACAACTCGATCGGGGGGTTTCTTCAGATCGAAGGAAAAAAAAATGCTAGCACAGAAAAGAAAGGTGCTTCGTTGGATATACTACCTTGCCAAAAATAGGATACTCTGCTTTGAAACGGGTGCAGGCAAACTCAGCAATCTGCTCATTGGTACCTGGCTCTTGACCACCAAACTGATTGCATGGGAACGCCAGTATCTCCAATCCTGACCACAGCAGAAAACGGCAAAGATAAATGGAAGTTACAGTCTTTTGCAGAGAACGAAAAGCATTGGCTTGTACTGTTGAGAGCAATTCATGCCGACACTGAAACGGTATAAACTTTCTTCTTTGCGGTGTAATGATAAGTAATGAGGGAAAATGGCATGAGGAGAGGGAAAATGATAAGTAATGAGCGTCCACAATAGCATGAGGAGGGGTGAAAGAATCCATTTGGACAGAAGCACAAGGGGCACATAAATTTACACTCTGTATAAAAAGTAAACAAGATATAGTTCGATTGAGAACAGAGAAAATGAAGACGCCCAAAACATCTAGCAGGAAAAATACCATGTATACTGTAACACCCCGCCCACCAAAGCCGCACCGCCCAACCCTTCCGTAGGGGCGAGCACGCATACTCATAGCACCCCCTTACACTTTCGTCCTCGCTTCGTGTAAAAGGGTTAACCCGAAGGGTGGTATGGGCAGGTGGACAAAGGGTTATAAGTTGGGCTCCACCCTTGCTCAACTAGCAATGTGGCACTAAACACGCACACCCGCGCTCATGGGCCACTCATGGGCCATCAAAATTGGGCGGGTGTGACATTCACCCCCCCTCAAAGAACCCGACGTCCTCGTCGGTCCAACTCACCCGTTCGGTGCCGACCCATACGCGCATGCATATGTCCGCACACTAACCCGAGCAAATGTCCGGGAACCTTCCCTCTTAGCGCACGACCGTACGTCCGGTGCCGACCCATATGCCATGCCGTGTGTCCCATCTCGGGCCCACACGCGCCATGCGTCCTATGTCCGCACACCGACCCGTACGCGCGCGCCGCGAGGGTCGGCTCGATACCATTTGTAACACCCCGCCCACCAAAGCCGCACCGCCCAACCCTTCCGTAGGGGCGAGCACGCATACACATAGCGCGCGCCCGCTTACACTTTCGTCCTCGCTTCGTGTAAAAGGGTTAACCCGAGGTGGTATGGGCACAGTGGACAAAGGGTTATAAGTTGGCTCCACCTTGCTCAACTAAGAATGTGGCACTAAACACGCACACACACTGCGCTCATGGGCCACTCATGGGCCATCCAAATTGGGCGGGTGTGACATATACCCAAAGTGAAAGGTAGACAAATCTTAGTTTGGTTTTGACAGTCGTTGCAGCATGCTCAATCAAGGAATAAAGGTTAACAAGTTCAGGTCTTAATGCTTATTTTCCATTGTTACTTCGAAGGGGGAAAAGCATGCAAGTATGTTCTTAAAAAAAACGCATGCGAGTATGCAATTGACATATGCAAAGTACCTTTGTCCCCATATTTCTTATGGAGTGATCCCAACTCGGTGTAGTTAGAATTCGTCAGGCCACTGCAAAGGTACCAAAGTCAGGAAAAAAAAGGAAGGGGGAGCTCGATGAAGCACATCTACATGGAATTCTAAAAATCAGACCATCGGGAAGCCACATTAACGATGAGCAGAACCTTCCCCTTGTATCTGCAAAGCTCCACATCATTCCCCCTTGCGTCCTGGAAACTTATTTGTGGAAGGTTTCAAATACCATAACCTTAAAATGAAGACCAGGAATCTGAAATCTTGTTCTCTTCTTCATCCATAATCCAATCGCATTCATTAAAAAGAATCAATGCACTCTCAAAGTTACACATGTAAACAGGAACATGTTTGATAAGAAAGATGACGGCGCAGAGAGAAATTGGGGAGAGTCATGGACCTTGACGATGAAGTCATGGACAGAGCTGGCGAGCTTGGAAGAAGACTCTGCCGCGCCCATCTTTTGTTCAAGCAAATTCTAATAAGGCGCTGGAGAAAGGATTGTAGAAGAAAGCAGCAAAATGTAAAGTGATAATACTTGGAATGAGAGGAACAATATTATGGCAACTGGCAAGTACCTATCATGGAATTTCTCTGTGCATTTCGGAAAAGTCCCCCTTTTAAGAAATCTCTCTTTTTGCTGTCCAGATGTTTTCAATAGACGCTAATGCCAGCCACACACACACACACTCAAAAAAAAAAAGACTGAACAAATTGATACTTGAATGGGCTAGTTCAGAATCACAAATATTTCAATTGCACAAAATGATACACTGGGAAACAGTGACGATTCCTAAAAGAAAAAAAGGCATTCCTATCAACAATGTATGCACGTTGAATGCTCAACCACACAACAACAATTACGAAAAAGAGCCTTCCTCCTATCCTTGCATGACAATTCAGTAGCATGCACAAACCTGGAACAATTAAAAAACAAAAATTGACAGCAGAAAGATAAAAAGGCTGCACGACAATCAGTAGCTGCTCGAGATGAAGGTTTTGAGCATAGAGCTCGCAGGTCCATAGCTAAAAGCAATTTCAGGACTACAGACGAACGAGACGGAGCACAAAAGAAACTGAGCCAGATATATTTTAGAAAGGATCGACACAAAACCAAAAACAGATAGGTCAAACCAAGATTTTGGCAATTATTCCCACACTTTAGCGACCGGTACGATTTACAGGCTCTCAAGTCCTGAACAGAGTCATAAATAGCAACAGTACCAAGAAGACTACAGTAACAGAGAAAGCATCTCTAGGTATTACAACGAAGACCACCACCGAATGGCAGCTTATTTATAGCATGCTGTCGGTCCTTGCTGGCAACCGCCTGAAGAAGTTCACTGGTACTGATGGCAACCTATGCCTGAACCTTGGGTGCCTCATGACATAGAACCCTGCTAGTGCAGCAAGAACTTGAACTGGTGTGACATACAAGACCACTGCTGCTATCAGACAAAACAGGACAAATACTCCTGTGGCCCGAGGGTCCCTCCAGCTAAGCAATGCTTGAACCCTCTCCCCTTGTGTTGCTATATCACCAACCACTGTTTGAATCCTTCCAGCAACACTCCTCAATCTGTCATACCTCATCCTTACAATCTCAGGGTTGCGGCTGGTAGGGAATGTGTCAAACTCCTCATCAAGTTCATCAGGGTGAACAGCCTCTGCATGGGAGATCTTGGTATTCATGTGTGGAGGGTAGCGAGGTCGGTAGCGGAAGTTCCAAATCCCTATAAGGAACATGTACAAGAACACTGTTGGAAGAATGAGCTCTGGAAAGCACACCAGCATTATATAGAGAATGTGAACTAGCACAGTGGTAATGGGATTCTTCCATGCACAGACACCAGTGAACCACTTGCCAACAGCAAACAACCCTGAGAAAACTGTCATGAGTCTGAAGAAGTTTGCTTTACTTTTCCTCATGCTCCACAAGTGAGAATCAAAGTCAGTCATGTATTCAACAACTTCCTTTCTCAAAGGTGGCTCCATCCGGCTAAGTCGGGCAGCCACAATCTGGACAGCTTGATGGCGCAGCATGTCAACCTGGAGTACAGGTATTGGGCGCACATAGTGCATTTTTGGAAGCAGAGGGCGAGAGTACAGGTACAACATGTTTACCAGTGATGTTGAGGAAAATCGAATTGCTAGGTGCAGTTCACCCATCTTTTTCACCCCTGATGAGTGGAGAACCAGGAGAGGATATGAATGAGTGTACACACGGCCAGTTTCAAGTGTGGAAAGGCGTATCCGGACCTTGCCTATCTTCCCATCTTTGCCACTGGATGTCTTCTCCCCACTCCTCTCTCCAAGTTGGCCATTGTCAAAAACACCAACAGTCAGGACAGTTGCAGGATCGTAGACTTCCCAGGTGTACTGTTCATTGAATTTGGGATTTGGATTGTTCATGATGGTACGTGTCCTCACCCACTTTGACCCGTACTTAGCAACACAATAGGTATCTGATGAACCTTTTCCCTCTCTTGTTTTCATAGGAACAATCCCTTGAGCACCAAGGATACCAAGTTCAAGCAAGCCAATGGATGGCTTCCAGAGTTGCTTGGCTGTTGGTCTTAGGTCACTGCTGTAGTTTGTAGACTCATCAAGAACGTGATAGCCTCCATCAAGACAGAGACGGAGATGAAGCCGAGTAGAGAACTTTTCCTTCTTCAGCTGATCAATATCAACAAGTACAGGCTTCTCAAGATTGAACCACTTTCCATGGACAATACGGTCATCGGCGCGTCTATCAATCATTGTCAATGGTATAATGACGCGGCCAAGCATTTCATCTTTATTAGGAGCTGCACGATCCTCAAGAGTCAGAATAAGGTTATCCTCAAATGGCTCAGCAGCCACAAACATAAGGTCTTCATTCCAAAAAGGGTTGAAATTTCTAGCCTGCACAGGTTTCGTCCTCCCCATTTGATGCCCCACTTGTGCTCTCACAAATACATCTGGATAGCGGGTCTTATCAAATATAGCAACATCTTGGGCCTCAACTATATTAACTCGCAGGTACCACAATCTGGGAGCATGATAAACTTTAGACTTCATGTGTGTTACGGCAGATGGATCTTCAAGTGTCGCAGCATCTGAATGCCAGGCATCAGGAAATGCTTCATCAGCTTGGGTGCCAATCCAAACTGCAAGCATGAGCTCACCCATGGACTTATCCCCGCTCTTACCAACAAGCCGGTACCATTCTGGAGCCAGTGGGCTGTCAGGGGGCACACGTATTGGAACATCATTCAAATCAAAACGCACCAAGCCAACAAAGTCATCCTTAAGCAAATCTTTGTCTTTGACCACAACCTCAAGGACAGATGCCTGCATACGATCCCTGGAAAAAGCAAAGACCGCATTCCACTCTGGATTCTTCTGCTTTTCAAAGTGCTTAGTTATCCCCCTATAGTTGCCAACTCTCACTTCGACAAAGGGATCCAGGCTTCCAGTAAGATCCATGTCAGGCAAGTCCCGAGCCCTGACCACACGAACAAAAAGATACTGCATTCGTTCCACAAGGTCATAAGTGCTAGCATGCTTTTGACCACGTATAACCCTACCACCAACAACCTGCCCACCACCAAGAAATGGACTGGTCTCTTTGAGTGCATAGTCCATGGGCTGCTGGGAGGCCGCTGAATACATCCTCACAATCCTAGGTGGCTGATGTTCAGGCTTCATCTGGTCTACAGAGTACTTGGAAGGCTGCTCACCGAAACTAGCTGGAAGATGGCCATGGTTATGATGATGGTGTGCCTCCTTAGCAATGGTGTGTAAGGTTTTCGCCTCAGACCTATGCTCCTGAGATCTGTGCAGGTTAGTACCAGTTATATCAGCTGCAATTTGCTCTGCTGGACTTGGAGCTGGAGGAGGATTATTCGAAACAGGGTCCATTGCAGGAAGAGGGTTTGAAGCTTTGATGGTGGGGTCATTGGTGATGTACACTTTCAGACCAAGTTCTCCTTTGACACGCGAGAACATCCCGCGCTTCTCTAATGGATAATGCATGACCACCGCGTCAGGAAAGGGCACAAATGAGGTTCCAGCAATCCTGACCTTCCCAAGGAAGGACCTGGAAGCTTCAACGGTCTTGTTGACGTTGTAGACATATGCTTCAAGGGCGAGCTCAGGAAGATTCGAAGGATCTGATATATTGAAGTAGAAGCACTCATTCCACACTGGGTTCAGATCCTTCTCCTTGACAGTAGTGCGGAATCGCTGCCCATCAAAGGTGAGCTCGACGCAAGCACTCGCAGAACCATGCCCGTCCTTGGGCATGAGGTCATGAGCACTTCCAACCTCCACACCCAGCTTGTATGTAGCCATTGCCATTGCTGATGTTGCAGTTCGCTACACCGCACTGCACAAGAGATTAAATTATTAGAATTATCTGGAGATAAGAATCAAACAAAAGCTAGTACCTACTTTAAGAAAAAATAGTAGCAGGCTAACACAAACAGGAACAAAAGGCAAACAGTATATGTGCATTGAAAAACTAAAAGTGCAACTATATTGAAAAACATAGCTTAGATCAGAATTTATATTTATATCATATAATACAAAATGGTACAATCATTTTTTGATCGTGGCCTAAAACTCGTAAACAGTTCATGTCAAATGAAGACCAAATCCCCAGGGAGGTGTCAGTTGAACCCCCAACTTTTTTTTTGGGGGGGGGGGGGGGGGGGGGGGGGACAAATCAATATTATTACACAACACAGCAAAAGGTACCAGTCATAATCTGGGTTGATAGGTGTCAATCATAGGATCAAATATTTGGATTTGAGGAGTGACAGACTGACAGCAAAAGAAAATATTACAGTATGCGCTAGTGAAATGAACAATCTACCCACACGAGCGAAGCGCCAGTGAAATGAACAGTGTAGCCAGGCGAGATGAGTGTTTCCTTACCAAGAAAAGAAGAAGTCAACTCAAGGCTGGATGGTTCCCCACTCCGCACGCTACGCTATATCAAAGGACGAGAGGTGCAGTTGCTTCGGAAGGATGACCGGATCTAGATCGAGGATTGCCGCAGCTGATGCTGTAGTCCAAGGCACTGCACTGCACTGCGGAGGGAGAAAATAGCGTACTGTTAGCCGTCAAGTGGCAACTTGAGAAGGAGAAATTACTGAACCAGTTACCAAAACAAATGACAGAATCTGCTTTTTCTTAATCTTAAATATACGAAGAAAGGAAGACTTGAAAAAAAACAGTCGCTGGATCATGTCCTAAAACCTGTAGGGGTGGGCCCACATCAAATCAACCTAAGACTAAAATCCCTTTCGCACCTGATGCTGATCCTGGGACCAAAAAGTTTGGTGAGGATGTGCCTAAGCACAGGTCGGTGACACCGATGTTTGGCACTAGATCAGAGGTGATGTCAACAACCCAAACCAAACCAAAAAAAAAATGAAATAAAAAAGGCTACAGATTATCTATACTTCGCTTTATGGACTTATCTGGGGGGTGCAGAATCGCATCAGACTTTTTACAGATATATATGCACAGCGCAGGGGTATCATAATCATAACATAGGACGGACGCGTAAGTGACTGAATCTGAGCACGTTGGCGCGACTAGTTAGTTCATCCATCCATCCGAAGGGAAGGGAGAGCACATACTACATACATATCGGGAAGGTGGTGCTTGCGGAAAAGGGCAGAAGAATCGGTGCGCTTTTTGACGTCGCTCCGCGCATCGCTGAAGTCGGGCGTTGGAAAGCGACGCGACTCACAGTCAGCAACTGGGAGTTGTTGGAGACCGGGAGAAAAAACAAACAACCCTATGCGCAAGATGAACACACACCCGTGGAACCAGTAGGCTTTTCCGAAACACGCGCACGGGAAGAGAACCTAGTACGATCCCATCCATCCAGAAATTAAACAAACGAGAGATAGATAGATAGAGAGAGAGAGAGAAGAGAAAAAGGGGGAACTGCTGTGGTGGTAGTAAAATTCGAGACGCGAGCACAAAAGGAAGCCAGAATCACCCCCCTCCACACACGGAGGGAGGGAGGGAGGGAGGGAGGTAGCGCATCGCAGGAGCGCAGGACGCCTGGACCCGCGCACGGAAAAAAAAGAGTAAAAAAAAAGAAAAGGAGGGCCTCCAGATCCGGTCGTCACCTGTGGACGCGACGCGACGCGGCGGCGCTGTCCAGATCCGGCCGGCGGCCCGGCCCCGCGGTAATGCGGCGCGGATCGTCGTCGGGGTGGAAGCAGGCAGCGCGGAGGCGGGACGGGCGGGCGTCGTTCAGGCGGCGTCCGTGTCCATTGGTGGGAGGGAAGGGGGGGGGGGGCAGGGAGGGGGTTTTGGGGAAAGGAAGGAGAGGCGAATGCGTAGAGGGAGGGAGAGCCCTGGGGTGGGGTGGGGTTGCTGCTGCGCAGCGCAGGCCGCAGGGAAGGGAAGGAGAGCGAGCCGAGAGCGTGCTGCACGGCACGTTTTCCGTTACCGGTGCCGCCCGCGCCTGCCGCCCGCGGCGTTTGACTTTTGACCCCCACCCCGCCGGGGGTTTCGATTTCACCGTGCCAGCGCCGAAGCCAACCCAACGGTCGTCAGCACCAAATTTACGGTTTGGGCTAGCGGGCTAAGAGGGTTAACGATATCCGGTTTACCGGTCCGGCCCGGTAGAAAAATAGACCGGTAACAGAGTGCCTGCCTTATCGGACCTAGAAAATCAGGTCAACTGAGAACTTCCGGCTAACCGGCTCGCGTGAGGGGGGGGGGGGGGGGGGGCGGAGCCAGGGAGTGGGTGGGCTGGGGCGGTCGGGTTGAAGTGAGAACGGAGGAAAGAATAATATTGCCTGTACATACATAGTTACACGTGGGGCCCGCGTGTCGTAGAGGGCCGGCGGGTACGAGGGTGAGGATAGAAAAGTTCGTTGCCTGGGGACAACTATACACTGGGTTTAGTTCGCGCCCGCGGGCGAGGAATGGCGCCCGTATCCGGACCCATCGGGTTTGCTACCCGCGGGTTCGCGGGTATTTGGCGCCCGTTGCCACCTTGGGCGGGGGCTACCGCTATGGGTGAGGGAGGAGGATGCATCATGCATCTCTTATCAGTATTCCTGGCTCATAAGGAGGTAAACAAAAGCTAGCCACGTCGCTAGCAATTCGGCCGTCGGATCGGGCGCGCGGACAGCCCGAATCGGCCAAGCAACAGTCTTCTTTGCGGAAAAGGCCTTCCATTTAGCAAGATCACGCTTGAGGTCCATGGATCTTTACATATAAACCACTAAACTTTCGGTAAATATATGTTTGTAGTCCATGGTGTTACATATCTATGATTTTTTTTTTTTACATATGGGCCTCTAAACTTTTGGAAAAAAATTGCAGCCCATAATTTTCAAAAAAAAACCTCAAACTTCGATACAACCCACCCGTAGACTCTGGACTTTTATAAAGGACTTCGACTTCCAACAAATTAACCAAATACCCAAAAATAATTAAACAACCTTAAACTTTACGACCGCCGCTCTATACTCCACTACTGTCGGAAAGAAAATGCTGCCGAATCAATGAAGGACACTGCCCCCTTTTCTAGTGGTGAAGTATTTTGTTGATCTTACGTGTTTGTCTCTTTTTTAAAAAAATGAAAGAGAAAAATAACAGCACAATTGCTTGTTTATTGGCAGCGGCCGCAAGCAACTGACTTTAGTCTTTTCTTGAGGATGATGTGATGGGATGGGGCCGGGCCCGTATCGTACGTATCTGCTGAATCCATCCATCCATCCATCCATCCATCCATCCATCCATCCATCCCTAGCAAACGGCTATGGATGGGTGCGGCGCAGTGCAGTGCCGTGCAGTGCAGCTTACTTGGACGCACAGCTTACTTGGAGGGCTTGCGTGCGTAGCGTACGTATACGGGTAGTCGCGTCGGTTTTATGGCGCGGCCATCTCTCTGATCGGCCCGAGCGCCTGCGTGTCGGGCCGCCCACACCACATGGCCATGGGATGGCCGCATGCCGCATGGTCTAGTGTGCCGACGAGACGGACGACCTCACCGAGACCGCCGAGCACCGACGACGCCCAAGGTGCTGCCTGCTGCTGCAAGGCAGTTTCTTTCCTGTTTACTCTCGTCTCGCGTGCTGTGCGCATCGCTCATTGCGGTGCGGGCGTGCGGCCCCGCCCGTGCGCCAGATGCAGTTTTTTTTTAAAAAAACGAAAAAAGATTTTTTTTTTGAAAATAAAAATAAAAACGACCACGAAGGCTAATGGGCCTCGTCTCTGATCCCCGTGCCTGTTTTTTTTTCTTTGGCTGCGGCGGGCTGAAGGAAGAGAGAGGAGGCCGGCCTGCTGTATTTATGGGCCGGCCCGCGTGTGATATCTTTCTCGCCTTAGCGCCACCAACCACTTCCGTCCACCGAGATTTCTTTTTCTGCTTTCCTTTTTTCCTTCCTTCATGGTCACCCCCCCCCCCCCTCCTCTTTTCGTAAAGGAAGAAAGAATGGCACACCCGCAGCCTTTTTTTTCACTCTTGCCCTCGGTATTATTCCATCCTCCTTATTGCTAGCTAAATCAAGGCATCTAATCACCACCTAGCCCACCAGTACGTAGTATCTGGTCCCTTGAATAAAAAGAGAGAGAGAGAGAGATACTTGTTGTACGTACAGAAAGAAAGAAAGAAGAAATTCCGCGGCATCATGCCGATGATTTTGGGCCGGTTGGCGGGTAGGCCTTCACGAGCAGCTTTTACAACTCCGTAGCCAAACAACCAGCTCTCTGGTCATCACTTCTCTGAAAACCCACTCTCATGGGGTTAAGCACATGGTTAAGCTGCAAAGACACGCTCCCCCCCACCCCCCGCTCATGGAGTTGCTCGTGGAGCTGTTTTCTTTTTTAAAAAAACAACAGCTCTACAGATAAAGCTTGAGCCGTGCAAAACGGGCCCCTTGTTATGTACTGCTACCTCTGGAGTAGCCTGCATTGGGGCCGTATTTACGCGTATCCCCCGCGCGCGCGCCCGCGCCCCTTGAAAGCGCCAAAGGTCAACAAAAGTGTCAAAAAATGGCATCGGCCTTTATCATCCAAATATTAGTAATAGTAATCTGCAAGCTAGTACTGTGTGTGTAGCTGCCAGGTGGCCTCCCTCCCTCCTGTATGCTGCTGAGACGCGACGCGACGCGACGCGACACGACCACGTACGTACCCGCGCGCGCCGCGGGGGCGACATTTGTACGATACTCTACTACGTGCTACTACTGGTGGCCGTCCAACAGCAGGAGGAGTAGTACTACGTACATATTGTTTCCAATATAGTACAGTACCCAATTGTAGCTTGCTACCAAAGTGTGTGGTAGGTCGTGTCTATCGATACAAAACCATAGCTGTTGATGTTAGTATTTGTAGTAAACAGCTAGCGCCTAGCGCGCGAGCGAGGACTGGTAATTAATTAATTAATGTATACTATACACCAACCTTAAAATACCCTCGATGGAGAGAGCACGCAGCAGCAGCAGAAGACACGTAGATATATGCCAAACTTGCAACTTGAACACCATATGCATATACATACACTAGGTGCATACCCGCGTGCGTTCTTCACGCATCTAATTATCTATAAGCGCAACACACAAAATATACAATAAAAATTTCTCAATTGAAGGCATCACATCCGAAGAACGACTTAAAGTTCAGCGCACAGTTTGATATGTTAATCTGGTAATTTGCCCAAGAAACTATGAAATACACCCAAAATGACACACTACGTCTATTCAAAATAATCCTCATCACTATTTCAGACTTAACCATTTCACAATCACTGTTAATTGAAAACACCCAATAGCATTTTGGTACTTCCAATAAAATTAGAAATCTTTAAAGTTGCACTCATTGTGCTCGTTATGTCATGTTGAATGTTACATTTTGTCAATATCACTTTAACAGGAGGAATGTACCTTGTGGGTGATGCAATTCTACGCTAGAGGACCTCCTCAACAATTGTAGATGACGCACACAGACCCGAGACAAGCAACCTTTAAACGAGAATGACAGGGATCCAGACATATATAATGCCCATTAATAAGGTCTCGAAGCACATGTTCCCTTTGAAGTTGAAGCAATCAGAATGAATGGATCTCGTCAGATGTCATCGCTGATGAAGCAAAAGCAGCCCAGTTATCAGTAAAGAATAACATGAACTTGCAGTCTACAGAACTGATCACAAAGCATAAAATGAGCTTTCAGTTTATGATTGTGAAGTTCATTTCCTGATTAAATTTGCAACAATATGAAGTTTCTTGCCTGATTCGTTCTCTTATCCTTATAAGCCTAGTTCTTCGCTACTTCTACATATTCTGATTAGCCTATTTAGAGACTGTGAAAAATCTAAACCTACAGAAAGTGCTATGTTGTGTTGAATGCCAATAAAATTGAATGCATTTGGAATTTAATAACTATCCCGTCCAAAAATGATTCAATTACTAATTATATACGAGAGACCCGATATCAATAGCACGACCATTTGATGATGTGGAGATAAATCAACATAATGCCACCCAAAGATATCCGATATCCCATACGGGTAAATACATGGCGGTGGCAACTTTGATAGGAGTCTCAACTTACATCTCTTCATATAAAATCTGTACATTTTAGAAGCCGAGAAAAAAAAGAGATATATTCACTAAGTCAACTTACTTCTTCGAATTATACCTTACCAATCAGTTTATATAGAAGAAAGAGTGTAGTTAAAATCCAAACAGTACAACAGACAATCATATATTCCTATCACAAAATGGAAACTAAGTAGAAAAAAGAAAGAAAGGAAATGGGATGTTAGAGAACACAATGATACATATACATTTAGAATTCAATTACTGTCCCGTGAAAAAAAAGAATTCAATTACTAACTATATAGAGCAAAATAAGGTAGGGATGAGTTCTTCCAATAGTAAATTGTCAGGCTAATCATATGTGTTGTGATGGATGGGGCATCACAAACCCAGGGTGTATCTCAAGAAATAAACCTAGAGAACTTGAGCTACTATGCTCATTCTGTTATTATTCGGAAAACAAGCAACCTAGAGTGTGTGTCACCTCGCCGAAATCCAAAGCTCACCATCATGTTTAATGAATCTCATTTGCTTTCGGCTCGCATTCGAAAAGAAGGCCCGAGAGTGGTGTAGGAAAAGAGACGGAGACATGTGCAACAGTATCATAGTTCATACGCCTGGACCCTCTCGCCCTGGCACGGAGCCCCAGTGCCCGCGCTCGGTCGCCGCATTCGAGTGCCACTCCAGCCATGGGCATCCACACTTGCCGACTGTCCAAGCGAAACTCGACGGCGGCCGGCCCGGATGCCCCGCCCGCCGCCCGTGTGCCTCGTATCTGCGTCGACGAGAACCGTGAGACTCGCCGACGTGTGGTAGCTTGGAGGGGATATAGCAACTTGCGCCCGCACGGTTCTCGTCCCCGTGATACCGTAACGAGCAAGCGAGCACCGAAGCAGCAACCGACGTCGCTCTTGCTTTTCAAGACCACAAGGAAGAGACAAGCGGCTGCAGTAGGTCCTGCAGTGATACATGTTGTTGTGCCTGTAAGTTGCTCGACAAAAATGCCTTGCTGATCCATGTGCATACCCTCCCTCAGTGGTGAAACAATTGGAAATCCGAATTTTGATTTGGCCTTCATAGTGTCGATTGTAGGTGCAAGGTTTTAGTCTTTATGAAGTGTATACAAGACTATAGTCTATAGGTGCAAGATTTTAATATATATTGATTAGCATACCTTCTAATCTTCATCCGAACCTAATGGAGACCCCGAAACAAAGGTTCATGAGGCTAAGATACTATCAATAACCCAAAAGTTTTTTCCTCTTTAGATTAGTGTCTTGCAACTTCAATGCTTGTCTTAAATTATTATGAGTTAAAAACTTAAAGTATACCTTTGTGCTTCTGCATACCTTCACTTTAAACTGTCCAAAGACTACACAATGACATTGGATATATTCATATTTATAGTGGCAATGAGGCTGTCATAGTTCCAATATACCTTAACCTGCCTTAGCTAGATCCACGAGTTTCGCTATTTCTATGTCTAATTATTTGAATGCAAGAGGTTACCTATTTATTGTATATGTTTCCTCACTTTTATGATGTCAGTTAAGAAAAATATCCCCCGCCGTAGTCATAGCGGCTCTCGTGCAACCTACAAGTATGTCTCGCGCAACCTACAAGTATGGTGGCTCCCTCCATGGACCGCGCGGCAACGCAGCCGCATGTGTTTCTAGTACTAACCTAGATTGGAGCAGCATAAACATAGACTCGTTGTCGTAAGTTCGGAAGCTAAGAATACCAAAACTAAGCAAAATGCAGTAAAGCACAAGCACATGGATCGGCCATCAGGCACACTTTCACACAGAGCATCATAGCATCAAAAGCCGTTCGCATCCTACCACAATAGCAACAGAGCAAAGTGGAGGAGACAAGCAAAGGCACATGCGAGCAGAGTGGGCGGACAGGAAGGTGGAGTGGAGGACGGAGCAGATGGGGAACAAGCCAACGAGCACCTGGATGTACTGAATCGGTGGAAGTGGAAGGGGTTGCAGCCGCTGAACGGCACAGCGCCGCTGTTTCCCCTTCTCTGAATCGGCGTTCTGGGCACACGGGGAGATGCAGGAGCATGAATTTGTCCACGCGCAGCTGCCGCCGCTTCTCCCGCGCGCAATCCGCTCCGTGCCCCAGCGTGAGGAACCCTGATTTCGCTCACGCGCGCAGCTGCCGCCGATTTTCCGCGCGCGCAACTCCGCGGCGGTCCGTTTTTGCCGCGCGAGGACCGAAATCCAATCGATTGACGTCCGCCTAGGCGGAAAAATGACGCCATCCACGACCTAGGCGACGATTTCGAACGCCATACGCAAGGAACTCGTGGCGTCCGTCTCGCCAAGGAGGGACGAGAAGAGGGGGCGGGCGGGCGCACGTACCGTGGGTGGCGACGCCTGGCTCGGATCGTTGGACGGCGGTGAGGACGACGGGGAGAGACAGGCAGATCGACGGTACGGGGGGAGCGAGACGTGCGCGGCGAGGTGGGCGAGTTATGCGGGAGCGGGGCGGAGCGGAAGGAGGCGGGGGCACGAGGAAAAAACCGAGCGAGAGGAGGCGAGCCACGGGCGGTGAAGCCACCGGAGCAGAAGTTTTTACGTACCAAATTTGTTCTCCACTTCATTCTTTTTAGGAGTAGAGAGACTACGCCATATATAGTAGTAATTAAACACGCCGGCGGCCCATACACGCGGTGCTAGAGTCTTCCACTGTTCGCTTCGGCTTATCGGCCACCGGGACAACAGATTTTCTCTCGGAACAAACCAACCAAGCCAGTTGCCGCAACCAGCCAAGGCAAGATTTTCTCTTTGCTCGTAACAAACCAAAGCCGTACCATCGGGCCACCAGCCCAACCGAACAAGCTGCTTGTCTTTGTCGGTTGGTAGCGGGCCGGCGGGCGGGCGCGGGTGGCGTCAGTCAAACAACGACAAGGTAACCTTGCCACCGCGCAAAGGGCGGGCGGGCGCCGTCAGTCAACGGATGACATTCGCGCCTCCCTTGGTTTGGTTTGAGAACGCCGCGCGCGTTGCATTGGTGATCTCGGTCGTCGGTGATAATGCAAGCATATATTATACGCGTGTCCCGAAGCCACGCAGGCCGGACCTCCAAACATGTGTCGCGCACGCACGTAGACACACGGCTGCTGTGCGTGCGTGGCCATGTGTCTGCATGCATGCATGGCCCGGCCGGCCCGGCGGTGACGGTGTATCTCGGGGAGGCCACGGCCACGGCCACGGCCACGGCCCACGAGACGAGAGCGAAAGAAGAGGCGGAGAAGCAAGCGAGCGAGCGTGCCTATGCATGGCCGCGCGCGCCGACGAGGCAGCTAGCAGCAGTGTGCAGGACGACTTTGGACAGGCGCAGCTGCGCAAAAGGCCGCGCGCCCGCCCGCCCGCCCGCCCGATTGGCATCGCCCCCGGTTCCCGCCTGTCCGAGCACGCCCGGGCGCGTCCACCACGCTGCATGCATTGCTATTGCTGTTGCGCACACGCATCCTCCTCACCTGCGCGCGCTCCGGCCGGGCCGTGTCCACAAGATGTACGTACCTACGCGTCGATCGTGTGCTTCAGTCCACTCTGCCTCCGCCACACGCGCACCCCTTAAAGCTACTATACTACCCTTCAACATATCTACTGTAACCCTCAACATATGCTAGTATATACGATATGATATAATCAACCAGATCGTCGAGGACAGTGACACGCTCACACCACTGCACTATATTCACCATTCGAACGGAATCCGTTCCTTCTTAATACCACTAGCGCCACGTAGGTGTACCGCCGGAGCCTTACAGTACCGCACTAGCCATCATTCGATGACGAGGATGAAGCAGACCATCATGATGACGAGCGTGAGCCGGAGGAGGTGACTCCCCCAAAAGTGCAGGGTGTGAGGAGAGGTGGAGGGGCCAGTAACATATGAAGGGTAAAGAAACCAAATACAAAGTGGTGGAAATTGGTTTCATGAACGAATGGGAAAGATTGTGGAGACGGACGAGAGGACATGTGCATCTTGTGAGTCTACTGCAAGAGGGAGGATTTATCTGGTTGTTCCATCCGGGATGTCATGGCTTTGGTTAAGGGTTGTGGGGCCAATATTCCATCAACCAGTGAGCATTTTGCCGCAACTCTAGTTTTTACTGAGGAGAGATTTGATCGCGCTGAAGAGGAAGTATGAATGGATGACTAAAAATAATGTGCCTAAGTAATTTGTGCAGTACCATGCAAACAATCATGTATCCTTTGATTTATGCTCCATTTTTCACCTCTTGTGTGTTTTGGACTTGTGATCTGCAATAATCCATTTTTTTTATCCTTTCTATGCTTGTGAACTGTTGTAGCCTTTGTATGCTTTGAACTTTGCAATATTTGCACCACTTTAATAAATCCATGAGTGATATTTGTGTGATGTACATATCGATGGTGAGATTTCCGATGATGAGTGGGGTACAAACACTTTTATCTTTGTTGCGGTCGGCTCGGAATTGTCGGTTTGCAAGCTTGCTCTTATTTGTGGTGGTAAGTACTTCATGACATATCATGATAAGCATCCTATTAGAACTCCTTATCAAAGTGGTCACGGTTGGACATTGGAGAAACTAAACACTCCAGGTGAAAGTCATAAGCAATTCCGAATGAATGCAGGTCTATTTTACATGTTGCATGATCTGTTAGTTGATAAATATGGACTGAAATCAACTATTCATATGAGTTCTATGGAATCATTAGCTATTTTCCCTCTTGTGTGCGGCCAAGCTATGTCCAGCATTGCTATTGATGGTATATTTAAGCATTCTTCGGAAACAATTAGCGAGAAAATTTGAGGAGGCGTTGATCTGTTTGGTGTCTATGGGTACGGACTACATGAGGCCGAGTTGATCATAATTTCTCTAATACTCATCCTAGGATTTGTAATGATAGAAGAATGATGCCACACTTTAAAGATTGCATTGGAGCTTTGGATGGTACTCACATTTCGGCGACACCACGTCCCAATGACCTTATTACATATATTGGTCGGAGTGGCACTGCCTACACAAAATGTTCTTGCTATGGTTGGTCTCGACATGAGGTTCACTTATGCATCTGTTGGGCAACCCAGGTCTATGCATGACACTAATGTGCTCTTTCACGCCCTTGAACTTGATGCTGACAAATTTCCACACCCCCCTCTAGGTATGTCGGTTCATTTATCTCCATTTTTTCTCAAGTCTATACCTATGTGCATGTGGCTCATAGTCATAAGCTTCATTTTTAACATGTATGTGCAGGCAAATATTATATGGTTGATGTCAGGTACCCAAATAGACCTGGATATTTGTCACCATACAAGGGTCAAAGGTATCATGTGCCGGATTGGAGGACGGGGCCGGCTCCAAATGGTGAGCAAGAGCATTTCAACCATTTGCATTCAAGTATCCGCAACGTGGTAGAGCGCTCTTTTGGTGTGTTGAAACATAGGTGGAGAATACTTTACAGGATGCCAAGTTACCCAATGGAGAAGCAAATGATGATTGTTGCCGCAACCATGTGCCTCCATAATTTCACTCGTGAGAATCATACGGAGGATAAACATTTCCTCAAATGTGACCGGAATCCCGATTATATACCCACTATACCTAAAAGATAAAGAAGCCACCGTATTTCTCAAGGCTGTTGGAGATACATCGAGTGCGGAAGCCGATGATCGGATGATGGACGGATTCCGTGACGACCTCGCTAGAGCCATCTATATTTCTAGATCCTCTTGAACATGCGAGTGGGCTTGTATGAGACAATGTAATGGACATATTATGCCTATCTTTATTATTATTATTATTAATTAACTTAAATTAATTTAAATTAATTAGTTTCATTTTGTAATACATAACGTTACAATGTTAGCTCAAACAACCCACATGACTAAGGGCTTCTAGGACATGTCTCTTACATTATTCCAACAAATACGTGTGTGTGACTAAGTTATCTGAAATTCGCCAAAGCCTATGATGGGCTGTGGAGGATTAAATTGTTGGTGATCACTGAGGCAAGGCAAGGTAGTGGTGGTGGTGGTGGCGCCCTGCTCCGATGGAGCGGAGCGAGCGGTCGTACGTGTCGCGTGTGTGTGTGTTCCTTGTACACACGAGGCTGGCTGGCTATGGCTTACGACGAGAGCATGCAGCAGCTGCTGCTGTTACACGTTTGCTCCTGGTTTCGTGGAGCGTGGACGGTAGCCATTGTTGACCATGGGTTTGGAGACCGCGACACTCCTGTCCCTGTACTGTGTGCATCCGGCTCACAAGCAATTAATCCTGTGGTGTGGGCAGGCCTCCCGTGTGGCCGTGATCGATACGAGCGCACGCACGCATGCATGGCTGGCTCTACTACCCAAAAAACCAAAAAAGGGAACCAACAAGTTAATAACCTGAGAGGTGGTGTGTGCCGCGCCGCGCGCGTGCTCCATATACTCAGGAAACAAAGCTGAGGCGCGCGGTGGTCGTCTACTCACCTCGATCGTCAGGCTCGCAACTCGCAAGCAATCTACTCCACACTAGCTTGTAGGGGGGAGATGTGAGGAGGTGGCGGGGAAAAAGGGGTGGACGGAGGGAAAAGGCTACTGTGACCGTGTGACGACCAAGAGAGCTCGGATTACGATCGACTGGCTGGGCGTGGCCGGTCTCGCGGAACCGCCGGTGCAGTGCAGAGAGCGTCCCGTTCCCGTCCGGCCGGCCGTCGGCTTCCCGCGCGACGCGAGAGGCAGGCACCACTCCACCATTCGTGGTCGCCTACACGCGCACGATCCGATACGATGCATGCATTTGCTGACACACTTGCACGAGTCCAGGCCAGCGCGTCGCTGTCGGAGCTGTTGGTGTTGGACACCAGAGAAAACGGGAAAAGTGACGACGACCTCGGCCTAACCCTGCTCGTGACCCCTGCGGAGGAGGAGACACGTCAGACCAGGCCGGCCAATGCAAATAATCTTCTCACCACCACCACCACCACCACCGCTCAGACGTCGGGTCGAGCTCGATCGCGGACGGGGGTTCGATGCCGACTCGCGGTGCGCTGCAAGCACAGATGCAGATACTAGTAGTACTAGTACCAGATGCAGATACTCTGCCACCTGCCATCGCGCGTTCCGGAACTCGCCACGTTACACCAGCCCAACCGGTGAAGCAAAGTACGTAACTCTAGGCGCAGCAGCCACAAGGCACACCACCCCGGTGGGGAGAACAGGGCAAGAGCTGACACAGAAAAGCGGTCGTGGCAATCAATCACCACACCACACGCACCCCAGAGAGAAATGTTTATCCGCTGCTTGTCCACCTCGCACTCATATGGGCAAGTTTTTTTTTTTTTTGCTTGTCCAAATTAAGTATACACTCTCCGTTCTCAGTCTCTCGTAGTCCAAAATAAGTACGAGATACTAGTTCGTGTATTTACATATAATTATGCAAAATATCATAAGAATTCTTTTGTTCTAATGGTAAAGCAAAATTCAAAAAATAACTTAAGTTTACCTATATTTACACAAACTTTTGAATGAGACGAACCGTCAAATTCAAAGTAAAAAATAAATAAAATCAAACGAAAGATGAAAAACGGTCATGGCAATCACCACACGCACCTTCCTTGTCACGTTGTCCGTCCACCTCGCACTCCTGAAAGAGGAAATACATCCAAATTAAAATGCAATCAAATTTGGGGGGAAGACCCGCATCTGCCAGGTGGCGCACTTTCGACCGTCCGACGTCTCGCTCCGATCGAAGTCCGGCCAGGTCTCCCTTTAATATAATTATTAGGTGGTCTTCCGTCACACGCGCGCTTAGTAGAATTTTAACGCGTGTTGCGAGCGTTGCTGGCGCCTTGGAGAATCTCCAGATTGCCGGTGCTTTCGATCCTTCGGAGATCTTCGCGGGGGTAGAATTTGCGTACGTGTATTCACGGGGGGCGGTGTGCGTGCGTGTTGTGAGTATCTGCGTTCTACGTGTAATCTCAAGAAAATATATAAATTAATTATCAAATTGATCATAGTTCGTGAGACAAATTCGTTAAACATGATTAATCCATCATTATACTAGATAGCTTACTATAATCCAACGTTGTTTGATTATGACATAATTAGACTCGTTAGATTCGCCTCGGAAATTGGGGGCAAAAAAAAATGAAAAGAGATTTATGAAATGAATTTTGTCGCGAAGGATGATGGTAGGACAAACATTTTGGAAACTAAACCAAAAGCGCCTCCTCTTCTTCTTCGCCTTCGCCTGCCAAATCCAGACCTTCTAGAACGACGATTGCTGCCTCGACGTCGTTTATCATCGACGCCACGCCACCACCACTCTAGTCGATCCAAAGGTCTCCTGCTGCCACTGCAGTAGGGAACCAACCTGGGACATATCATCGCCTTGCTGGGTGATTTTTTTTGAAAAAAAAGTGATGATCTTCGACTACCAGCCTGTTCGGTTGGTTGGTGGTGATGATGACCGTAGTCTTGGTTTGTTCGAGAGAAGAATACTGCTTGGTTGGTTCTTGGTTTGTTCGAGAAAAGATCTTTTGGCGGCTGGTGGCTGATAAGCCGAGCGAACAGCGCCACCCGCAGCGGCCTACGAGCTCGCCACGCGCGTCGTGTGCCATCAAGCCGCTTGCTGAGTGCTGAAAGCCTGTATATTGCCCTGTGTGTTTCATAGATACCTCAGACGCTCTAATCAAATTTTAGTCCTCTCCCCCCGAAAGGCCAAAACTGCTCATGCCATAACTTGCTAAGCCCAATGTTCAATAAATAAAAATTTATCATCGGTATATAAATGAAATTGTGTAGAAACTAATGGTAAAAAAATTATAGATTTCTTTTATAAATAGAATATGTTGTCCACTGCCATCTTACAAAGTTTCGAATTCGAATTCAACTTCTGTATATGGAGTGAAAAAATCGACGAATCACACGGTAGTAAGTTGAACCGAATAATATACTGGCATAAATTGAACCAGAACATAGTATACTGTCTTGCTTGCTATATACTACTCTTTTTTTGCTTTTCTTTTTGCCCAAAAATATATTAAAAAAGAACACACACCCACACGCGCGCGCGCGGCGCGCACTAGGCGGCGCTACCGGCCTTGGGCTGCGCGACGAAGTGCTCGGCCACGACGCGGCGCTGTATCTTGCCGGTCGCCGTCTTGGGTAGGTCATCGGTGACGAACACCTTCTTGGGCACCTTGAAGGACGCGAGGTTCCTCCGGCAGTGGGCCACCACGTCGTCCTCCCCGATGGCCGACCCCTCGCGCGGGATCACCGCGCAGTTGATCTCCTCGCCGTACTTGTCGTCGGGGACGCCGAAGGACACGGCCTGCTTGACGGCGGGGTGGCCCAGCAGCACGGCGTCCACCTCGATGGGCGAGATCTTCTCGCCGCCGCGGTTGATGAGCTCCTTGATGCGGCCCACCAGGCGGAGGTACCCTTCCTCGTCGGCGACGCCGATGTCGCCGGTGTGGAACCACCCGAAGCGGAACGCCGCCTCGTTCGCCTCCGGGCTGCCCTTGTACCCGGCGGTGACGTTGGCGCCCCGGACGCACACCTCGCCGGGCTTCCCCGGCGCGACGCGCGCCCCTTCCTCGTCGAGGATCGCCACCTCCAGGCAACCCACGGGGCGGCCGACGGAGCCGGGCTTCCTCGGCCCGTCCTGGGGAAGCGGGTTGGAGGTCATCATGTGGGACGCCTCCGTCATGGCGTACGCCTCCAGCACGGGCGCCCCGAACGCCGCCTCGAGCCTGTCGAGGATGGCGGGGGCCAGGGACGCGCTGCAGCTGCGGATGAACCGCAGCGCCGGCGGCAGCGGCTCGGGCTTGGACGCGTGGCGGTCGAGGATGATCTGGTGGATGGTGGGCACGGCGGTGTACCACGTGGCGCCGGCGGCGCGCATGTCGGCCCAGAAGGTGGAGGCCGAGAAGCGGCCGGCGGCGGGGAGCGTGACGGAGGCCCCCGAGGCGAGGGAGCTGAGGAGGCCGCAGATGAGGCCGTGGACGTGGAAGAGCGGCAGCACGACGACGGTGGCGTCGGTCTCGGCGAGGCGGTAGACGGAGCGGATGTTGGCGACGGACGCGGCGAGGTTGGCCTGCGTGAGCGGCACCCCCTTGGGGCGGCTGGTGGTCCCCGAGGTGTGGAGGAACAGGGCCACGTCGGACGGCTGGTTGTCGACGGCGTCCTGCGCCTGGTGGTGGTGGCAGCCGTTCGCGTTCGCGTTCCCGTTGGCGGCGGCTGGCGCAGCTGGCAGGCCGTCGATGCGGATTTCGTCGCCGCCGCCGTCCTTGTGGAGGAGCGTGGCGGCTGCGTGTGGGATGCCGAGTGCGGCGGCGGCGGCCCGCGCGGCGGGGGGGGCTGCCCCCCTCGGCGCCGGTGAGGAGGAGGCGCGACTCGGAGTCGGAGAGGTAGAACTCCAACTCCTCCCGCGTGTAGGCCGGGTTGAGCGGCGCGGCGACGGCGCGCGCGCGGACGACGGCGAGGAACATGACGACGAGCTCGGCGGTGTTGGGGAAGCAGAGCGCGACGGTGTGGCCCGGGCGGACGGCCCCGCCGCCGGCGGCGGCGAGGCGGGCCGCCGCGGCGTCGACGAGCGCGTCGAGCGCCGCGTGCGTGAGGTCGGCACCGCCGCCCGGGACGGCGACGGCGCGGCGGGACGGGAAGGCGGCCGCCGCCTTCTTGAGCAGCGCCGTCAGCGTGGGGGCCTCCTCCACGGCCATGGTGGTTTCTGTTTTGTTTGTTTTGTTTCGGTGCGCCGCCGCGTGGGCCGGGCGGGGGTGGCTGCCTGCCTGGGCTCGTGTGTGGTGTGTTGCTGTTCGTGTGCGGGTTTAGGCGCCGTGGTGTGGCCTCGTATTTATACGGCGCGGCTGGGCTGGTGCTGGTGGTGGTGGTCGGGGGGCGTGTGGGTGGCCGGTGGCCCCTGGCTGCCGCGTCAGCCTGCGGTGAGGTGAGGTGAGGTGAGGTGAGGTGAGGTGAGGAGGAGAACCCAAAGCAAGTTTGGTTTCCTGGTTGCTTTTCCTTCCTGGTTGCTGCCGCCCTGCTGCTGTGCTGCTGGTGCTGGTGTGCACAGGGAAGAATGGTGGCAAACGCGGCGGAAAGCGATGCAAGTGCCGAGCCGACCGTGAATCTTTCAAACTTGGAAAAGGTGCAGAACGAAATAACCCGTGTGCTTGCTGACCGCCATGGCGGCTGCTGCTGCTGGTGCTGCTTCTCAACTGCACCAGGAGGACGTTGTGTGTGTCTGTCCTTCTTTGTTCGATCGTCGTCGACACGGAGAAAAAAGCTTAGCTAGCACGAGAGAGAGATATAAAGACACACACACACACACAAAAAAGGAATTGTAGGTGGATGATCCAGCTTTATATAATTATTACGAGACCTTCTTCCTGACGCGTCCGCCCGGGTTATTATTATGTGCCGATTTGTACTTAGGTTGCGCGTGCCTGCTTAATAATACTAGTAAGATATGACTAGAGCAGATTTATTTCATTCGTCGCGGAAAAAAAAAGAAAGTAAACAAACACACGGTTGCGTGCACGCCGGGGGAAAACGGAAAAGCAGCTGCACCTGCTGCATACATTCACGCTACTAGCTGCAGGAGTAGTAGTGTAGAGTCACGAGAAAGATCCGATCCGGCCGGCCGGCCGCCCATGGCATAATCCTCTCTGCTTGCGTTCGGGGCTTGTGCCCGCGCGTAAGGCTGGCAGCACTCGTCGTACCCTATTTGCGTACCCTAAAGGGAATATTCTGCCTAGTCATCGACAAATTTACAGTGCAGTACCAATTTCTCCGCACCCGTCATCCTCTATTTCTTGTACTCCATACCAACTATCTCAGTAGGGCCCACATGTGAAATTTTTTTAACACTTCAACATCATCTCTCCTCTGCCTCTCCGCCCCCATCCTTCTCCTCTGCCTCTTCGCCCGTTCCGCCCCCACCGCCGGCGCGCCTGCTCATCCCGCGGTGACTGGCGGCGCCATCCCTCCCCATCGCTCTCCCCTTGGCCCTCCCTCCCTTTCCTGCTTGCACCGGTGTCGGCGGCTCGGCCTCCTCGCCGTGCGGACCTCTGAACCGTTGCTGGTAGCGCACCCAGTGCGACCAGTCTAAGGCCGGCCGCCACGCTGCAACAAGACCGGTAAAGATCGCAGTCAGGGTAGGTCACGGCTACGTACAGACACAGAGACAGAGAGAGAAGCTGCTGGTCCAGCGCTCTTTCTTCCGGGTGCTCCAGTGTTATTCAACTTTAGTACTAGCTGATAGTCCACTGTGGCCGGGGCAGGGCCAACCACAGGTCCACAGATCATGTCCATCGTCTGGTAGGTTGCTACTAGTGTCCTAGAGAGAAAAAAAAAACTACTACTGTCTGAGTGTTGGTTAATCGTTGATGCTGACTTTGTGTGGAAAAAAAAAGAAAGTTCGGATGATGGCCGGTGGATGATAAACCAGACGAACAAAGGGTTACGTTCACCGGCTCCTCCGCTCCGCTCTGCCTTTGGGTGTTTTGTTTTGTTGTTAAAGTAGGAAATGGCAAAAAAAAAGAAGAAGTTTAGAGACGGGCGTTAGCACTTTTCTCCAGTCTTTTTTGGACTTTCATGTAATAAGTAGACAAGCCTCTCACCTCGTTTCCCCCCCCCCCAAAAAAAAAGAGAGAGTACGGCCGGGGTAGTAAGAAATAGAGGCGACTGTTGTTGCACTAAAGTAGAAAACTACTGCTACCTTCGACCGGATCGTTATACCTGACCTGACCTCATCGTTATGTAGTTTGCTAGTCGGAAACGACAACTGAAACGTACGTACGAATGAGAAGTAGTAGTTGCGAAAGATGTATACTAAGATCGATCGAGTATGTGTGAGGTAACAACAAATCCAGATGCACTACTTTCATCGTCGTCACGCACTGACACACTGACGCAAAAAAAAAAAACAAGTTATATATACTACATAGTACTCTGTTTATGAAAAAAAGAAATAATACCGTACTATGTGACTCTGTTTAGTAGTAACTAACTAAATGCACGTCGTCACGGCTGACAACACACCCTGCAGGGCCATCATCGGTCGTCGTGACCATCGTATCTGCCGAGGTGCGTGTTGTGACGGACATTTGAAGGGTGGCTTTAGGTGCGTGTTGTGGCGGAGGCAGAGTGGACTAGTCTGAAGCACACGACACGTGCAGTACGTACGTACATCGATCTGGTGGACCGGACCGGTCGGAGTGTGCAGCTGAAATGTACAAGGAGGGGGGAGGAGGCGCAGGCGCGTGTGTGCGATGGCAATA
The DNA here is from genome assembly GCA_947561735.1 of Cenchrus americanus. Classification (NCBI taxonomy): domain Eukaryota; kingdom Viridiplantae; phylum Streptophyta; class Magnoliopsida; order Poales; family Poaceae; genus Cenchrus; species Cenchrus americanus. Next base: position 310,559,182 of record OX387241.1, on the reverse strand, counting down.
CGCGTACTACAGCTAGAGGTCGGCGCGGTGACGTCAGAGGTCGGCGCGGCCGTGGCCATGCTTGCTTGCTTGCATGTTTGCTTCGTTCCTTCCTGGCTTGCTATAGCTTGCTTCTCCGCCTCTTCGTTTTGCTCTCGTGGCCGTGTGGGGTCGTTTGTTTCTACTACCCGGCCGGGCCGGCCTCCCCGAGATACACCGCCCGGGCGGGCGGCCGGGCCATACACGCGCGACCAAGAAGAGCATCGCTGACGAATGACGACGATGTGCGACCCATCCATATATCACGCGCACGCACGTACGTGCAGTGCGGCAGCCATGCAACACAGTGATGCACGCCAACCCCCAACCCAATCCATGATGTGGTGGTAATTTGTAATGTTGCGGGGGCGGTTTTGCTGGGTCGTCTGGGTGGTGGTGGTACACAGATACAGTGCAAATGGAAGCATGCACATACATACATACATACATACATACATACATACATACATACATACATACATACATACATACATACATACATACATACATACATACATACATACATACATACATACATACATACATACATACATACATACATACATACATACATACATACATACATACATACATACATACATACATACATACATACATACATACATAAAGGCCTCTCTCTCTCTCTCTCTCTGACTCTCTCTATACGTCAAGCAGACAAGACAACTTAATAGTCGTGGCTAATATTAGTGTGGGTTTGACCGACGAAATTTACAGGGTGACGGGGCCAAAGGGGGAAGGCATGTGCATGTCACAAGGCCAGGGCCAGCTCGGCCCATGCCAGCGACGACTCCTTGAGGATGGCCGCCGCGGACAGGTCGATGCCGTTCTCCAGCACGCCCGTGATGATCTGCATCGACGGCCTCTTGGAAGGGTCAGGGTCGACGCACCGGCTCACCACGCTGCACAGCACCGCGAGGTCCTCCGCCCTCACGTTGCTCAGCTCCGGGTCCACTAGCTTCCCGATCTCGTCGGGACGCTGGAGGAACTTGGTAGCCTGCGTAAACAATTCAGAAATGCGCTTCAAATCTGCATTCCCCCGTTTCTAACTTCTGAACTTTGCTTTTCAGTCTAGCGCACGGCAGCAGGCTTTCTTGATGTAAATTATACAGCGTCGTAGGAAAATAGATAATGCACATCAACCATACTCACCCAGTCAACCAGATAGCCTTTGTCCTTGCAGTACGGAAGCCGCCCACTGATAATCTCAAGTAAAATCACCCCAAAAGCATACGTGTTGCCTTGGATATCTGCATGTTTATCCTCCGCGGAATCCCCGTGACCAGGGAAAGAAGCTTTGCTATTGAAGTGAGCCTTCTCATGCTTTGAGAACATCATTTTCCAGCACTCGAAATCGACCAGCTGCAAAGAGCCGCGGAACAGAAAAGTGATTGTTTCGCCAAGTTGCATACCGCTTGTCCGTGAAATATAAGCAAAAAACATGTAACAGACAAAATTATGTTATTTCTGAAGACAGAAAGGGCATAGTGCTGAGTGTCTGAAACTCTGAATCAACCAAGACGCACGTATTAGCTGATGCACAGGATATACCTTTGGTGTAAAATCTTCGGTAACATACACGGAGTTCGAATTCAGCTCAGATATAGCAAACGGGGGTTGCAGCTCAGTATGCAAGTATCTCAGACCCTGGGCGATCCCGATAGCTATTTTCATTCGCCTAAGCCAAGATAATTGGGCTCCTTCTCCATCTAAAGAAAAACATTCACAATAAAATCTACTAAACGTGAAATAAGGTACAGGTGACTGCCAAAACAAAAAAAAAACAACTTACAATGTAGATGCTCAAATAAGGTCCCGTTTGATGCGTACTCAAAGACTAGCATCCTTGAGAATGGATCACTCTCTCTGCAGTAGCCTAGAAACTTTGCTATGTTGTCATGATTCAGTCTTGCCAGATCAATAACCTGAAAATTCATTCCATTTAATTTCCAGAAACGGAAGTGTTTGTATCCCTTAAAATTAAATAACTTACCTTGTTCTGGTAAAAGAGTTCGTGGTGGCTAGTCCAATGACCTTCGAAGGCGCATAATGATATGACTGAAACTTCAGGACCATCATTCATGGTCCCTTTGTAGACTACTGTCTCAGGAGTCGAGCCAATAATGTTGCTAAAATCTTCACAAGCTACCTCAAGCTCCTGGCGACTTAATCTTGGTAAACTTTTCAGCATATCAGAATCTGGAGAGAACATGGATACATCAGCCAAAAATTCAGATTGATTGATTCATTGACTGTTCTTTTGGGCAATGAAGTTAATACTGACCAATCAACACTGTTATCTCATCGCTCCAACTCTTGGATCGATTCCATGAGGATATTCTTATAGAAGGCTTCAGGTTGCAGCTCCTGGAAGCAGTAACGACAGCAGTCATCACAAAGACAACCAGAAGAATGCCTGTTGCAATTTCTAAAACAAGGAGCCAAGTTGGTTGCTGCAGTTTTTCATGCTTATGTACAGGATGTTTGGCTCCATTCATGCCACCTCGCTGGCCAGTAGAACCACCTATGACAAAAGAGTATATTCATGTTCAGTGGGGATTGCAATCAGGTCCTGGGAAACTATAAAGTGTTTCCTATGAAGCATAAAGCTGCAACCACATTTTCTGCTTGTATTTCAAATTGATAGGTCATGGGTAAAAAGTAAAAAAAAATGTTCTATAATGTAAGTGTATGCAAAAAATGGTGTTTGGCGTGACACAGTGATAGCAAACTCTAACAGAAAACATCTAAAGGTATAGCACGGATAGTAGTGAAAGATGTTTATATTTAGCATTTCAATTTAGTGATAAAATCGTTCTATTCAGGTACAACATACAACAGTAGCTGAAACATATCAAGTTTAAAGTGACTATGCTGTGTGATAGAAAACAAAATACATACTTATACAAATCTGCAAAGCTCGTTGTTGGGCAGAGTACTCATCTTGGAAGCAGTTCCCTTGGAAACTTGACCTGCAAAAGGGCCTTATAAATGGGCAAACTTAATGATATACATAAATGATGGCAGGTATATCATGTAGTAATGGTACCTTGGAAGATATTTCAAGCAGGGTGGAATTTTTCCGACAAGGAAGTTGTAAGAGAAATCCCCAACATATAATCGGGGTGAAGGGCACAGTCCATTGTGAGATGTCGATCTGATGGAGCAAACAGATACAAATTCAGACAAAGTAACATAACATCAGGATTCAGAATGAATTTAACTTGGCCATACATGTATTCGTTCCATGAATATATAGTATAATAGCAGTTGCTGTAACTAAAAAGTGCATCGGGAAATCTATATAGATATCTTTGGTACAGTATGGGTCTCCGTGCAAAAGAAGAGTTGGGAGAAGTCACCAACCCAATATTTGCAGTAGGAGAAAAACTGCCAGCATTGCTTCCTGGAATCGATCCCTTCAATCTATTCCTGTCCAACCTCAGCTCAACAAGATTCTGCAGTTTTCCCAGCTCCGGTGGTATATGCCCAGTCAACCCATTGGAATGGAAATTTCTACATGAGAGCAATGAAGCAGTTGCCTTCAGTTCAGGTAAAACTGATGACGTCAAACCAGAGGGTTACCAGTGAGAAAACAAAGACAACGTGTGCCTTACATCAAGCTCACGCTGTTCAATCCGCCTAACTCGGAAGGGATAGGGCCAGTGAGCCTATTAACGCTCAAATCCAGAACCCTCAGGTTCCTCAATGAGCCTATCTGTTTTGGGATTGTGCCGAATAGAAGGTTATGGTCCAGATACCTGTCCAGAAATTGAGACAGCTTCAGAGAAACGGTGTAGCTACCTTAACAATGAAATCAAGTTGAGAGCAAGGTGGAAAAGGAACATACAGCTCTTGCAAGAAACTAAGCCGTCCAAGCTCAGGTGCAATGAATCCCTTGAGTGATGAGTTTGATAACTTCCTGCGAGACGCAAAGTCCAAATCACGGAATCCCATTTGAAAAAATGTTTTGACCTAGTAGGCAAGTACAAAAATGCTGTTGGACTTTGCCTGTCAGCCTGTGAACCGAACCTACTGACTATTCGAGTGGCGGTGACATCTAACTGGCAAATCGCCCTGCATCTTTTGAGCTGTTTGCACATGCACTATGCCAAAACATCTACGTCAAAGCTGTGCCAAGGACGGAGCCAGTGGAGGTGGTTAAGTACCAAACAAGCCAACAAGCCTTCACTTGAACACCTAATGCTACCGATTCGAAGCTTAATAAGCAACTAAAGCTCTTTTTTTTGCCCCCTTTGTCCACTTCAGCGCAAGAGCAAACAGTAGCAGGATGCTGATGCTGGCATGGTGAGATCTAGGAGCAGGAGAGCGGCGGAGTGCCTTACAGTGAGATGACGGAACCCTGCGGCGCGGAGCAGATGACGCCGAGCCAGTCGCAGGCGTTGCCGTCGGCATCAGTCCAGTCCGAGAGCACGGAGTGAGGGTCCTCGATGATGGCGCGCCTGAATGCCATGAGCGCCGACACTGGCACGAATCCACGCACGCATCAGAGACGGAGAAGGACTAGAACGGGGAAATTCAAATCGTAAGTAGGTACTACTGCAGTAAGCAGCAGCAATTAGCAGATCATATGCTACAACAGTGACACCAGCTCACAGATCAGAAAAAATGTGTGTGCAGAAGGGACAAATATTTCTTTCGAAGAAAAAAAATTCAAATCAGAGAACTGGAATTAACTGCCGCAGGCAGTAATGCGGTTGCTTTTTTTTTTGCCAATAATGGATGCATATCTGAGGAGAACAACAGATCAGGAGGACGCGAAATCTGAAAAGGCAGTCTGAAATCAAGAGGGGGGGAGAAGAGGAAAAAAAAGGAAAGAAGCTGAAGCTTCGGGGCGCAAACTGAGGCAGCAGGCAGGAAATTCGAGCACAAAATTCCCCGTGGAGAAGGAGAAGGAAACAGCACTCACCGTCGGCGCTCATGGCGGAGGCGGCGGCGGAGGAGCATTGCAGGAACACGACGCCGCACTGCAGGGCGAGGAGGACCCGCAGGAGGCTCGGCGCCGCCGCAGCCCCCCAGCGGCCGCTCATGTCGAAGTCGAACCCTCAGCGGCAGCGGCAGCGGCAGCACTAAGCTCGCCAACCCCCCCACCCAGCTTGATCGTCGGTCCACGAGAGCGGGCCTGCCGCGAGCGAACGGGGTTGATTGAGTTCACGGAGCCATGGGTGGGTGGCCGCGCCCGCGCCCGCGCCGCTGGTCGACGGCCGGGCTGCGCACCGCCGCTGCCGCTCAGCACGGGCACGTGGGGGTGTGGGGTGAAATGGGAGCGGGGGGGAGTGGAGTTGGTTGGGGAGTGGGAGCAGTTGGAGTAAAGGGAGGAGGAGGAGGAGGAGGAGGAGGAGGAGGAGGAGGAGGCGAGCAAGGGAAGGGAAGCAGCAGGCGCCGCCGGGCGCCGGGGCCAGAGCGGAGCAGAGGATGTCGCGTCGCGTCGCGTCGCGTGGAGGCCTGGAGGGAGGGAGAGGATCTAGCGCGAGGAGGCCGGAGGCGGGAGGAATTTAATGGCGGCGTGCTCGTCGGAGGAGGAAGGTGGCGGACTAGTTATTGCGCGCACTCACTGCCACTGGTCTAGTAGTAACCCAATGTGTGTGTGCTAGTAGTAATTAAGGGAAGTAGCGAGCATAATTTGACTGGTCAGGGATTAGATTAGTGGAGTATACTTATGTTGGAGGTGGGCCATCCATGGTCTTCGTCTCTCGCTTTTGTTAAGAAGAAAGACTGCTGATGATGGCATGACAGTGTTATTAGCGGTAATTTAATCTTCCTGCTGCCTGCCATTGGGGAGGGGACTCTCTTGTCTCTTCACTTGCATCCTTTTTCTTTTTTTTAAAAAAAAAGAGCTCCCCGTCTGCTTGATCTATGGTTTGATTGGTCAGAAATGTTTGGGTTTTGTTTTGTTTTGAAACGGGGAATGTTTTGGTTTTGACTGCTGTTGTTCTTGGTGACTTTTGTTCTTTTCTGTTGCAACACCACTGTCACTGTGATGTGGTCCTGCAATTTCTTTCTTTTGAATCTCCTCCTTCTTGCTTGAATTCCTCCTCTTGACTCGACTCTGAGCCTGTTCGCTTGGCTTATCAGCCACCAACAAGAAGATTTTTCTCTGAACAAACCAAATATCAAGAACTACCAAGCCAGATCTTTTGTCTCGTAACAAACCAAAGACTACCATCACCACCAAACAAAACGAACCGCTCTCTTTCCCCACCACATTAAATATGTCAAAAGGCATATGTTCGCAATACTAAATGTAGATGAAATCGAAAAAATAATTACACGACCGTGATGGCCTTTGCGACACGAATCTTTTGAGTCTAATCAGGTCAAGGTAGGACAATATTTACCAAAAAAATGTCGAAATTTACCTTTTGCTACGATACGTTAAAAATATAAATTTGTCTGACAATCTAAACAAGCTAGCTTGTCTCGACGGTAGTACTACTGTATCAGCAGTGATGAAGGGGAATGGGGTAGGCAGAAGACTGTCCGTCCAGGACAGCACGGCGGTCTCGGTAGTAATCTCAGTTTGTCTCGACGCTTGTCTCGTTGCGTTTGGACGACACTACTAGCTTTGATCACCGCCGGCCGGCAGGGGGTTAAAAAAAAAAACCCCCAGCTAGCGCCGCTCTCCCTCTCCGTCTCGTCGTAATTCGTAAATTTGTGCGCTTCAATTCAAATTCCAAGTCGTGGTAGTAGTATACCAAAAGAACACTGGCTAAACCTAGAGCCTGATAATTAAAAAAAAAAAGAAACCTAGAGCCCGAAGCTTTTCCTGCTCCCGTTTGGCCGCCCGGTTGCGGCGGTTACGTTGCTCCAAAGGCCGGTCACAGCTCTCTGTTTTTTTTTCTTTTACGGTGGACCGTAACATCTCATACCACTATTGAAAAAGGACGAAAGATCCGATGGTTGAGAATACCACTACAGCTAGCACTACTTGGTATAGAGTGGTATACATAGGTGGTATGAGGGTATTGTTGGTAGTATTTTCAGTGGTACAAACGAAATACATAATTTCTTCATTTTAGTTTTTTTTTCATTTCCCTCTCGTGATAGGGTCATTTTTTTCAAATTTCAAACAAAAATTTTCATTTCAAATTTCAAAAATGTGTTTTTTCAAAATTTTCTTGCCGGCATAAATGAAATATTTCATTTTTTTATTTCATGACCACATTTTTTTTCCAAATTTCGAAAACAAAAAAGTTTCATTCCCAATTTCAAAAATGATTTTTTTTCATTTCCCTCTAGTGGTATGGCCAGATATTTTTCAAATTTCAAAAACAAAATTTCCATTTCAAATTTCAAAGATATTTTCAAAAACAAAATCACCCCCCCCCGGGCCGTTAGATCATTACTACAAAATCTGTTTTTGTTCTGGATATTGTGGTTAAAGCTCAACTTTGCTTCAACAAACCAGTCTGCCACTGTGGTTACGAGTGAGATGACGAGGAAATATCAATCTGACAGCCTGTTCGGTTGGCTGGTGCTGGTTTGTTCTGAGAGAACGGTACCGCCGGCTGGTGGCTGACAAGCCAAGCGAACAGTGCGTGAATTTCTCTCTCTTTTTTATCATTGCCTGAATTTCTCTCGTGCGTCTCAAGATGCATCGGGAAGAGCACTAGTATAGTAAAGGGAAAGAGGTAAGCTATGCACACGCATGCAAATGCAGTCCGTAGGAGGAGGATGTGGCTTGGGAAGGAATGCCGATGCCATTTGTACTTGGATATTCAGAAGAATGGCCACATGTGGTCGTATACAATTCCGGGGGTCCTCCTGGCCGTTGAGTAATCTTGAAGCGACCAGCCTTGAAGCGATGCCTCCTGGCTCCTTTAACTTCTGACCCCACGATATATTGTGGTATGTTTTTGCTGATGTGTGCCTTGCTTAATAAAGCCATACACGAATATTGTTTGGTTTGCTTCAGATGGTGGCTACTGGTATCGCAGACAGTGAGCACCAAGTGTGTTAATTGTGCCTCTGCCCAGCTACCAGCTTGCCTTGCGATTGCATTGAGGTAGTGCATCTGCAAACTTAAAACGTCCCTTTTGAGCGAAAGAGAGAGAGAGACGGACGGAATCATCCAAAACACCGAGGTCACCGCGCAACCCCCTCGTGCATCCTTCCGCGAGCCTTTGACATACAGCCCATTAAAAAAGATGTATTGGACATCCAAGCCACTGAAAATTTATATTGGACGTCCAAGCCATCAAGCAAATTTTTTTTGACAAGTAGACCATTCCGTCCGCTTTCAGTTAGATTAGCACCGTTTGTGAGCTCTGACAGGTGGGTCCGGACTAAAAAATGACCAATCTTACCCTCGGTCCATTTCAACCGGTCACGGTTCGGAAAAAAGAAGAAAAAAAATCCAACGCTCCCTATCCTTTTTCTCGCCGCGACTAGCCTGGGCGGCGGCGGGACCAGTGGAGGCGGCGCGCGGAAGCAACAGCCGGGGAGGCGAGCACGGCTGCGAGGCCGGGAGGGGTGGCCGCCGGCGAACACGGCCGCGAGGCCTAGAGTTGCGGCGAGCACGGCCTCCTCGGCGCTTGGGACGGCGGGCGGGACCTCCTCGGCGCTCCGGACTCGCGGCGGGAGGGGTAATGGGTGGGGCCTCGTCGGCGCCGCGCGCGCGCGCGCGCGGCTGCCCGCGCCGGTCCGCGCGCGCGGCACGGTCCCCGCGCGTGGCGGCTTGCGCCCGCGGCGGAGCTTGCTTGCGCCGGAGCTCGCCTCCGGCGGCTAAGCTGGCCGATCACGCTGAAGTAGTGGGGGGCTCCGGGGCGAAGGGAGAAAGAAGAGGGCGAGGAAGGTTGAAGAAGATCCTTGCGTCTGGGCCCCACACGGCAGTGGGTGCTATGAGAAGGCAAATTTGTCAAATGTAAATGTGGGTCCCACATGTCAGGGCTTTCTATCGTTAGATCCTAACTGAATGCAAACGGAATGGGCTGGGCGTCAAAAAAGTTTGCCTCGGTGGCTTGAAGGTCCAATTCAGCTTTTCAGTGACTTTATGTCCAATGCATCTTTTTTAATGGGCTGGATGTCAAAGACTCTCCTTCCGCGACAATTGGTTCCACAAGGAGGGAGAGGGGGCCGCGACCGCGGCCGCGGCCTCGCCGGCGAGCTCCGCCCTGAAGTCGCTCGAGAAGAGGGGAGGAAGGAGGCTACGTCTGCGAGCTCCGTAAAGGAGCAGCTCACCACCAAAATCCCCGAGGTGGGATCTCTGAGGCCGGGTCTCCAAGGCCGGATCTGCGCGGGCGGCCGGCTCATCTCGGGCACAACGACGGTGCCCGCCTCGCCGCCGGTCAGACAAAGCAATGGAGCCCGTCCCGCCCCTGTCGGCTTGAAGTGGGCGCGAATCTGTGCCCTGGAGGAGGGCCGCCACGTGTGCCCCGAGGAGGGGCCTCTCGCCGCCACCGCGTGCGCTTGAGAGGAGGGCCTCTCGCCGCCACCGCGTGCGCCTCGTAGGAGGGCCGTCACGCCACCGTGTGCGCCCGAGAGAAGGGCCGTCGCCGTCGTCGCGTGCGGCCCGGAGTCCGCCGCTCCCGGAGTCTGCACCGCCCCGGAATCCGCCGCTCGGGTTGGAGGAGGTGGTGGGGTCCGACGGGGATGCAGAGCTCAGCTAGGATTTCTTCACGTTAGTAAAATGAGACATTTAAATCTTCTACTGTGTGCATGTCAAATTTCATGGCATTCAAAGTTTATACTATTGTATTAAGATGCTTTTAAGTTTATAACCATTTAATGAGAACCCTAAGTGTAATATAGGGATAATACATAACCACTTTGAAATTAAAATTTCGAAAATATGCATCACTTAGGTTTGCACATGTTGCTAAAATGGAATGTTCACACCTTATATGTTGCACATATAAGTTTCATAATATGTAAAGTTTACATTTTATTTTATTTAGGTAATTTAAACTGAGTAAATTAAATTAAAGGGGACTCACATCACATGCAGCAGCATCGCGGCAAAACAACTTTGCCACGACACATGCAGCAGCGCGGCAAGAGGAGCCCACGTGCCAACGTAGAAGGCCTGCCACGCCAGTGCATGTGGCGTGACAACGTTGTTTTGCTGCGTCATGTGGGCCCGTGCAGCTAAAAGAGTCACATGTGTAAATAATGTTTCGGTGGTATTATTTTTAAAATATATTTTTTAAAAAGTTATAATTAAAAAAAACCAAACACATCCGTATAGTGGGGACCCGTTGGGCTAACCCATGTGGCAAGCCCACATATACCTATATGCATGTTCTACTAAATCAGTGATGTTCTCCTAGGATCATAAGAAATTATGTATTTCCATTATTTTAAATAGTGAACATTTTCTATTGCTAAGTATAAAAGTAGTTTAATAACATTAATGTATTGAAATCAATAATAGGGAAATATAAAATGAAGAATTGTTCATTTTGTATTGAGAGTGCGGTAAGAAAGACTATTATCAACCTATATTGAGCTTTAAATGCTTCCACTACGTCGATTCCTAATTTAATGCGAAGTTGGAGCTGATGTATCAACACTCATTCCTTAGTCATATTTCAATTATACATATAAAAAATAGCAGTAGTGTTAAATTAAATAAGTAAAAAAAAAAGTGGGGGGAAACACGTTGCGGCAAAAGCTAGCGTGATGCTGGCCTTTTGTGTGCCTCTGCTCCCAACGCTGCCCTTCGTAGCTTACGTGCATTTACACACAAGGGGAGGGCCTTCTTTCGGACATTTACTGTTGTGTTGGGCCACCAAAGGCTTAGGATCAGAATGTGGACAACTACTTGGGTCTTGAAAAAAATCATGTTCGTTTGGTGGTGGCTAATTCAAAGCAAGAAGAAAATGATGCAGTAGTAGACTAGCAACAACAGGATGATCAAGCCTTGTGTTTTGATCCACAACATTTCCTAACTGGCTGGGGGTCCTTCTTGTCTGTGGAAGTAGTAGTAAACCAGGAAAAGGACGGCACGCCACCTAAACTTCGCATGGCTGTGTCTCCAGCTCCTATGATGGCGCTAGGCACGCCGGGGTCGTCGCAGTACGTACTAAGGCCACATGACCAACCATGTCTTTATCTTATACAATACAGTCACAAATATAAGCTCTTAATATGTTAATTAATTAACTAAGTAAGATACCACTTTGACCACCAATTTTGATAAGTACAATATATTAATTTGAACAGAGTGGTAGAAATATACAATGAGTCTAGTAAGATCAACCTTAATCATACTTGCCAAACTATTTGTAGTTTTAGTTACTACTAGCTAACAATGTCAACACCCAAATGCATTTGACTTAGAACAAACAAACACAATCAACTATTGGAATCCTCTGAATACAAGGACAACAAAGGCCGGTCCAAGAACATCTAGTAGACATTCATAAGGGTATTCCTCTTTTTTAAAAAACTGCTGGTTCTCTAAGGTAAATAAAAATAAAAAAAAGAACAATCCCAACACTTCATTGTCTCTAAAATTAAAAAAAATCCAATTATTAGTACTAAACATTATGCCCCCCCCCCCCCCCCCCCCTAAAAAGGGAGCACTCACGCTGCTGGTTGTATTCAACTGTTGATGTATATATATTTTTTTGTATTCAAAGCAGGCATGTGGTCGATCCCTTTGGTCTGGTCCGGCTCCGTTGGGTCGTCCGACGACGACCTCCTTCATCGCTCGCAGTCACCTTCCTTTCGGTCTCCGATGTTGGCCTCTCTTTTAATACCCGCAGCACCTGCATTCTCAGTGCCCATCCATGGACACAATACATGGAGATCGGAGCTGCTAGTGAGCATCAGCGGATTAGCATTGGGGCCTGTGTCCTAGATCCTGCAGAAATTTCATTCAAATGGTCCCGTGCTTTGAACAACCCAGCCATCCGTGTCACCCACCTCACCTCACCACCTCACCTCACCTCTCTCTCCAGCCGATCGCCTCCTCTTTTAATTCCCTTTCACTCGCAAATCTTAGTGGCGCTACTGATGGGTTGTAAAAAAAATTCAGAGGCTGGGGTGCAGTCAAAGCGTGCATGATGCATGGACGAGACTGGATCAGTAGTTTGTGTACTACGATGCTATCTAGGAATGCAGTTGATATATGGATGCGTGCATGTTGCGAGTATGATTAGACTGCACTAACCACAACAGCACCATGGCTTTTAAATTAATCCAAAGAGAGGTAGCAAGTGCACGCACGCACGTACTTAGCAATGATCCATGGAGGAGGGAAAGGAAACAGATGCTGGTGGCCTGTTGGGCTTTCAAGCGTCGTTAGTTGCTTTTGGAAAGTAGGATGCAGCTGCTAGTTTAATGGAGAAAATGAAGGGTCGTGGTAGACAAAGAAAAAGAAGGGGGGGAAAGAAGCTGTGGATGCTTCGTCATAGTATACTATTGTACTAGTTAATTGTGGGATATTGCTCCTGCAGGATTCCGAGTGTAGCAAGGAAATCTTGCATAGATTCTGATGCAAAACTTGAAAACTGTCGTCTGAAATCAAGGCAGGTATGTATGCATGTGCATGTGTGGTTAATCAGACAATCTGAAGGAACATTTTGCATTTCATTTTGCAGAATTCACTTTGGGGCTAGATAGTCCACTGCTGAAATGGAACCAGATCGACTGACACACAACTACCTCTCAAACTGCTTCTTCTATAGAGAAAGGGCCAAAGGGGGGAAGGCATGCATCCTGATGGTCCCCCAATATATCCCCCATGGTTGTGTTACAAGAGGCCACTAGCTAGCTAGTGTGAAGCTTAAGCAAGCACACTTGGTATATATGCTTTGGAGGAACGCTTTTGTTAAGCAAGCAGAGCATGCGGACCTGGATACTGCAGTGCAGTGCAGTGCAGGACCAAACTCTGCACTTGAACGCACACCCCACCACCACCACCGTGTTGCGTTTGGCACCGCCACTTCCAATACAGTTGTTGCTTCCTTCACGTACAAGCGAAGGATTTCAACTCAAAGTAACTGAAAGGAGTGCTGATGCAGAGTCCAAGTCCTAGAAGGAAGGCAAAGGCAAAGGCAAAGGCAAAGGCTAGAGCGAGGTAGACGAATTCAGTAGCTGCAATGCATGCCAAGCCAAATTTCTCGCTCCTGTTGTGCACGTCACTCACTGCACGCTTGCGTTGTGGGCTACAGCTGGGAGTGAGGACAGGAGTTGGCCGCCGGATGGATCGGAGGATGAAATTGCATAATTGGCCCATCTGCCACTGCCACTGAATGCTGCTGCTTGTGCTTACTATAGATCAAGATCATACTACTCCTCGACAGATGTAAAGCGCCATAGCTAGTAGCTCCGACATCGGCCCCTTTTTTATTACTCCACAGTTTGTTGTCCAGAAGAACAGTCACTGAACCGTGAAGAATCATTCAGCGGATGCTTTTGACATATGGCTCATGCATGGCTGGAGATCGAAGATGAGATGGATTCCGGGAGCGTGCAATGCAAATATGCAACGCAGGACCGGCGGGCGACGGCGGCGCCACGCGTTTTCCAGCTAGCTCTTTGACCCCTCCCCCGGTGCCGTGCAGTGCAGTGCAGCATGGCTTTGGGTAGCTGCACCTGCAATTCGGCGCGAGAACGACCGGCGGACAGCAGCTGCTAATGGCGCTGTGACCACCGGCTGCCGGTGCAGTAGTTCTGATAGATGCATGCATGCATACTCCAGCCAGCCTCCAGGCCAGGCGCACTTCGTGACAAAGCTAAGCAGTTTTTGTTTATGTTCAGAGGCACATGATGGAAATTAAGCAGTAGAGCGAAGGAGGAAGGATAGTTTCCTGAGAGACAGACAGAGGTTTGATTCTGATGCTGAGGCCCACAGACCATATATAGCTTGAGGCCCAACACATAAGTATGTTTTTCTTTAGTTCGACATAATGCGGCAATTTGCTAGCAAATCACCACTATCTATCTGTCCCATCGCAGCAAAATTTGCCAAACTAAACAAGCCTGATCATGGAGCACAACACAACCAGGAGAAATGCCTAATTACATGTTTCATTCGATCAGCAGGCAGGCAGCATCCACAGTGGTGTCCCGGACTCTGCTGGAGCTTCCTCCAGGTCGAGGGCCTCCACCTTCATGGTTCCCTCCTTCACGTTGTAGATCATGAGGTCTGTGTCCCTCGGGTACCCCGCCACGTAGACGCAGTCCTCCTCCAGCCCGCACTCGCCGGCCGGGCGCGACGCCCCGAACCTCACGGCCGACAGGAGGAACGCCCGGCCCTCCAGGTCGTGCACCCGGCGCCACTCCCGCCTGGCGAAATCCATCCTGTGCACGCTGATCTCGTACACCGCGCGGGAGAAGCTCCCCTCGAACAGCATGTTCACCATGTGCACCCGCCCCTTGGACTCCACCATGAACACCACGGCCGAGTGCGCGACGCCGTAGCCGTCCCTGAGGACCTCGCGCATGGCGACGGAGCTGAACGCCGGCGCCGGCGCCAGCGCCGGCGCCGGCGGCCGGAACTCGAGCACCCCCAGCTCCTCCAAGCCGGTGCTGAAGTAGAACTTGCCGTCGCGGCACGACGTGACGGGGGCGATCACCAGCTTCTCGTGTAGAGTTTCGTCCGGGTACAGGATCTGCGTGCCGATGTCGTACTCGTGCCTCGCCCAGACCCCGGCGCCGGCGCCGGCGACGCCGTGGAAGCAGTACCACAGGACAGGGTCCATCTTGTCGAGCAGCAGCACGACGACGCAGCCGTCGGCGGCGGCGCCGGGCTTGTCGGAGAGCAGGCAAATGCTGTCGGCAGGCACATCGTCCTGCAGAGGCGGCAGCTGGATCTTGTCGCCGTCGCTAGGGTTCCAGAGGAAGGTGTCGTCCAGGACGGGGCGGCGGACCAAGAACCACCCGTGCGGGGTCGCCCAGGTGGTGTTGCCCGCCAGTTCGGCCATACCTGACGGCCGCACGGCCTTCCTCTCCGACAGGCTGTACAGGATCGGCGCGTCGGAGTACTTGCCGCGGTTGAAGGCGAGGCACGGCAGATGAAGAACATGACTCGACGGCGGCGGCGGCGGCAAATCCATCTTTCTTGCCTACGGAGTATCTCCTAGTAGAAGATTAGAACAACGACACGGAACGTTGGTTATCTGCGTGTGGTTTGTTCGATCGATCGACCTAGGTTGGCGAGAAAACAAAAACTGGCGATGGCTTCTGTTAAATAGACGGAGCGGCGAGCCCTGCGCGCTTTTTGCAGGGTTCGGAATCGGCTAATCGGGGAGCGGAGTTCGAGACGGTCACGGAGATTATTGTTTCTCGTTCGGATCGGAGTGAATGCTTGGTTTCTTTGGATCGGTTTCCACAAAACGTGTTTTATTTGGAATACTTTGTGTCACGTAGGCAATGCCACGTACTCCCTCCCGTTCCACCCGTTCCACGTTAGAAGTCGTTTGGACAAGTTTTAAGTCAAATATTGGGAATATAAATCGGAAGGTTCTTCCACCCATGCCACGTGGATGAGATTCTGAAAATCAAGCTATATGTCAATGTGTGTACCGACTGGATCTCGTGGAATTTCGAAAAAAAAAGTGGGCTCTTCACGGTGAGAAGTTAGCTATATGCGGGATAAATATGAATTGGGTTTTACTGGCTCTAGCGCAGGAGGTGTGGGAGAGCGTAGCATTTGCAAGAAAATTTGGAAAGCACGAGTTCCATCCAAGGTGAGGGTCTTTGCCTGGAAGTTAATTAGGAATGGGCGGGCTGCCTACGCGTATGAATCGAGGAAATTCAATTGTGAGTTATGTTCCCGGAGCTGATCCCCTCCTGCGCCTGATCGAAGCCTAGGAGCAACTGCAAATGGTCCCCTCCAACTGGTCAGGTGATTAAAAATAACGTCGATGGTGCTTTCATTGTGGAGTCAGGTAAATCCTCTGTCTGTGGGAGTGATTGCAAGGAATGACAGTGGCCGGCCTCTTGCTGCGGTATGGGGGTGCCTGCTTCACTGTCGAGATGCAGAGGAAGCGGAGGCTATGGCGTTCTTGGAAGGGGTCAAGCTGGCAAACCTTTGGTCCGACCAGGAAGTAGTAGTGGAGTCGGATTGTGCACTGGTGGTCGGAAAATTGCGTAATAACTGCGTGGACAGATCTATGGTGGCTCCCATCGTGGGGGGCATCCTGAAGGAGAAGGCCCGGATGTTTGGTGTGAGCTTTAGATGCATTAGACCGTCTCCAACGGTCTCTGCAACCCATGCTGCAACCGCCGCTTGCAGATCCTGGAGCCACTGTAGCGGCTCCAGCGGTTGCCGTAAAGGCTGCAAGCCCTCCCCACTCGCGCATTCCTGGGGGGCTTGGGAGGATCGGCAGCCCAACTGCTTCCCCTCTCTCTCTCCTGCTCCCGGCTCCGACACGCCTCCTCGATCCACGCAGCGCTGGGCGGGGGCCGAGCCTCCCCTGGGCGGAGCTCATCAGGGGCGTGCCGCCGCTCGCCTGCCACCTGCTTGGCCTCCCTGGGCGGAGCTCGCCAGGGGCGCGCTGCTCGTCGGAGGCCGGCAGTCGCTCGCCCGCCGCCGCTTGCCCCCTGGCGAAGCTCGTCGGGGGCCGATCCGTCGGAGACGAAGCAGGAGGACGGCGCCGGGCTTGTCGGAGAGCAGGCAAATGCTGTCGGCAGGCACATCGTCCTGCAGAGGCGGCAGCTGGATCTTGTCGCCGTCGCTAGGGTTCCAGAGGAAGGTGTCGTCCAGGACGGGGCGGCGGACCAAGAACCACCCGTGCGGGGTCGCCCAGGTGGTGTTGCCCGCCAGTTCGGCCATACCTGACGGCCGCACGGCCTTCCTCTCCGACAGGCTGTACAGGATCGGCGCGTCGGAGTACTTGCCGCGGTTGAAGGCGAGGCACGGCAGATGAAGAACACGGCTCGACGGCGGCGGCGTCTCCATATGTCTGCTTGCTAGGTTGACGATGGTGAAGAATTACTTGCGATGACTTTGTGCTTCCCGATCGCAAAAAAATAGAGAGGCCCGTGGGCCGTGGCCTTCGTTCTCGTGTAGGAATCGGGGTTCGGCGTGGAATCGGAGCCGGTCGCAAAGGTAAACTCTGATGCTACAAACTGTCAGAGGTTGAGTCAGACACAAGAACAGGGCAGATCGACGTTGCTTGGGTTCACCCCAAATGCCAAATGACAATCGATACTGCCTAGTACAAAGTAATCAAGTATTTCTATTTTCCTGCATCCTGGGATGGAGAGTTCGTAGCTGTACTCGAACAAGGGGAGTGAACAATACGTGTTCTGAATTGCAAGCTAGTTTTCTTGTAGCATCGTGCCTAGTTTAAGACACAAGAAACCGTGCAAAAACGTAATTCCAGTGTGCTGCAAACTCTTCACCTCTGGAGCTGGGGATGACCGTCACCTTAAAACTGCGAACGAGTCCAGGGATGCAGGCTTGGCACGCCAGCAGCTGAAGAATGGAGCATTTCTTACAAGCTCAACCGCATGCTGGTACTCATGAGCCTCGTCCTGCAACAGAAACCCAACACGCTATCACAACCAAATGGTGGTGGGATCCTCGGACTGCAGGTTCCCTGCGTTTTTATGCCATCGCAAATCTGTGCACTCCCGACGGGAGATGAAATACAAATACTAGTTAGTACCTTCATTGCACGATAAGACAGCTCCCCAGATTGGAATTTTGCTACCAATGGATGTTCAAGTGACATGAAAGCTTCCGCCAATCTTCTCCTGCCATCAGTAGCCAGTACACAGATCATCGCAACAGTTCACATAAGAGTGTGAGTTGCTTGCAGGAAAAGAAGACACCCCTCTTACTTGCAGAGCAATGACTCGGTGGAGGGCAAGCATGCTGCCTTTGAAGACGTTCCTTGTTTCCTTCCGGTTGTTCCCAGGACCACTTCATGCAGACCAGAGTTATTCCAACAAATTGAGTACCTACCAAAAGATAAATGCCAATTAGTATGCTTTTAGAAAAACAGTGATATACATACAGTGAAAGAAAAAGGAAAAAGGACTAGCTCACAAAGCGACAAACCCTATACTACCCGCAAGTCAACGGCGGTACATCTTCGGAAAGCTGTTGAAACTCTTTAGGTGGAACAGGTGCCTCAAAAAACTTTGGCTGCACATAGATAGGATCCACTGTCACAGAGAAATTACTGGAAAAATAAGAAGCAAAGGAACACCAACCTTGCTTAATTTGAAAGAAGCAGGCAATCTGTTGGGTAGAGAGGACAAGCGAGCATCGAGAACTTTCTCAATATTATTTTCGATAGAGAACCCTTCAGGAGCACCATCAGGTAATTGTCCAATAGTAATGGTGGTCAAATACAAGGGTTCTAGTATGTGGGACAGCAATGCACCTGTACCAGAATGCAAAAGGCAAGAGGATTTATCACAGCTGAACCCGTTAGAGAAGAATGCACTTTATAACCTGTAACGGGAAAACTGTAATTTAAGTATTAATGAGACGCCAGAAAAAAGAAGTGTGTTTGTATGCCAACATAGTGAGTCTGACACTGTGAGTCTGTGACACATATTATCACCCCTTCCATCACATGATGAATGGCATCGAAATGTTAAAAAATTCCGGTCTTATCTAAAAAGCATAATACTGATACAGAGATGATCTTCGACAGCAAACCTTGAATTCCAACAACACTCCAACGAGTGATTTTGTCAAAGCAGCTCATGGACAATGTTGTATCACCACGGCCAGGCTTCCTTTGAACAAAGCCGATGTCTGATTGATACAAAAAAAGGTATATTTATTAGAAACCATTTGACAAATCAATAACTGGAAACATGGTTTTGTTACATTGGCACAATAGAACGAATTAGGATCCAGTTAGCAGAACCATCACAAACAAAGCTCAGCAGCTACCAATCTTCTGGACCGCATCAAACACCTATGGGATCTATATATGTGATCCGTTATTACACATTTAAGCAACAATATAAGCACTCCAGTTCCAGTCTAGCTGCACAGGTGCATGGTGGTCACTAATGTCGAGCAGCTAGAAGAGCATACTTCTATGGCACTTGTTTTTTTTTCCTGATAGGCATCAGACGTGATTCATGAGACAATCATAACTAAGACTCATCTGCGTGGCAACACCAAAGAATTCACAAACAAATTGTTTCTTCATCAAGATTCAAGGTAATATTTGTACAAAGACCAAGGACCAAACAATGTTAAATATAAAAGGCTACATGAAAATTATCAGCTCAATGCTTGAAATTACAGTTGCACAGAACACAAATATTTAGATCGAGGCATACCACTGCATCCATTCACACCACAATTCAGCTGTTCACTCGGCAATTCTGTTTCTGATGGTGGCACTGGCATAACCCCACCTGCACCAGTTCACCAAATCGATAAACCATATCATCTTTGACAGTCCAGGTATGCTCTGCAACTCCTAACTAAACATGACGCCAGATTAGACTAAACTACTTGTTAGATTGGAACAGATGCTGCTCAGCAAAACCACATAACAGCAACTGAACTGACAGTTCAGATTGAGAAATGCGAACTTATTGATCAACTGGTCCGAACAGTGCAAAAATTCTGCTAGTACCAGCTCGGCATTCTGCAGAAAATCGGAATCCAAACCAAATAAGGTAAGTTCTTTTCTCAATTCCTCGTCAGCAGCACATACATGGGAGCTGGGTGATGTAAAGATGAAGACAGTGACCATCCTTCAGCCTCCACCTTCCTCCGTCCCCGGAGGCAACCAACCAATCCGGCTGGGCGCCGCGGCCGATCTCGGAGTAGACAAGGCGGAGGAGGGCGCGGCGAGCGATGGCCTCGGCGTGCGCGTCGTGGACGAGGTCCCCGCGGGCGCCGAGCCGCGAGGCGCCGAGGCACTTGGTGCCGGTGCCCATGGACAGGACGGTGGGGCTCTGCGGGGCCTGAGCGGTGGAGAGGAGGAAGGCGGCGAGGACCGTGGACTCGCGCCCCTGGGGCTTGCCTTTCTTGGGCAGGGAGCGGTAGTGCCGGAGCGCCGCCGATGACGCGGCTTCCGCCCAGTGGGAGGGAGCGACGGCGCCCTCGCGCGGCGGCGCCGGCGAGGAGGCGGGCAGCATCGGCGGCGTCGGTGAGAGGAAGAGGAACGGAAAAATTGAGAAAACGGGGACGGACGGACCCTCTAGCTAGTCCAAAAGGCCCGAATGATGAGCCCATCCAGCCCAGCCCAGCCCAGATTCCTTTTCCCTTTTTTTTAAGAAAGATACCTTTCGGCCGGGCCTTCCCTTGCGGCCTTTCCCCTTCCCGCTCCGCCGCTCTCCCCTCCCAAAACCCTCCTCGTCGCCGCCGCCGCCGCCGCCGCCGGGCCATGGCCTCCGCCACCCTATTGGATCTGCGGATGGAGAAGGAGACCTTCCTCAAGAATGTCCCGGAGGTGCTCAGCGACCTGTTCAGTACGGCCTACTTCGACTTCTTCAGCACGGGCCTCCAGCTCAAGGCCATGGACACCAGCGGTGGCGCGCGCGTACGTCGTGCTCCAACTCCGCTCCGAGGCCTTCGATCACTACTCCTGCGACCGCAAGCGCTTCTCCATGGGTCTGGACCTCGTCGCCATGGCCAAGGCTTTCAGCTCCGCCGACAACAACAACGACATCATCACCATCAAGTCCTTAGGCGGGATGATCTTTGAAATCTCGTTGGAGTCGCCAGGTAAGTTCGCGGGACACGCACGCACGTCTTTTGCGCTAGCTGATCTTCTCACTGACCCTGTGCTGATTTTGGGTTTGTGGACAGGCAGCCGTGTCTTTAGGCGTTTTAGTTTGGATTTCGTGTGCACCGACGGCGTGTACGTCAGTGTCCCGCAACATCCGGATTCCGCGTACGAGGCCATAGTTGCCCTCTGCCAAGTTTATGCATTTCTGCAACAAGCTCAGGAGCTCAGGAAAACTGGTACATAGATTTTATCCTGGTGGTTTATAAGGCTAACTGTTACTGTTGCGCATGGAGGATTCTACTTCTGTACCTTGAACCATTTCCATCTCCTGCTGCAGTTGTCTTCTCAGTGGATGAGGACAAGGTCCGCTTCTTCACTAATGAGTTAGAAATACTTTGCCTGCAGTCCCAAAATGGTGACAAGGTGCCTACCGGTTTGACCACCTTAGCCCCTCAAATTGGAATGGATCTCATCGTCTGAATATTTGTATGGGACTGTAACATGAAAATAAAGCTAGCAGTGAACAATCATATCTGTGATGTGTTGCGTTGTCGATTCTTAATGCCCTAATATTGTTAGCAAGTGTGCATTCTTGGTTAGGTTACCTTTATCTTGTCATGTGGATAGACACTAGATTAGCAAAACATGCATATACATAAACTGCCTTAGAATTTCCTTGTCTCGCTATACCGTCTTGAGTTGCTAATTCAGTTTGTTTGCTAATGTTTCTCTTCTGTGTTGGGTATTAGTTTAGTCTGTATGACTGGATTTGTTAATTTGTCTACATATTCTTAAAGCGGAACATGACGCTTCATTTGGTTGATTACATTGGTATTGGTAAATAGGATTGAATTAGGTGTTTGCTTTTTTAGTTATTGCTTATTTCCTTCTTAACTGTAAGATCTGGGTGGAGGTCTGCGGTGCAGATTACCATCTGTTTATATATATTCTATAAATTTCAATTGGTTTTATCATATGGAGTAACATTTTTAAATCCTGTGCCATTCAACTACTATTTTAAGAAATATTGTTGAGTGGATCCTGTTTATGCATATGTGCACTAGTTAATGGGTCATGTCTGTATCAATGCAGCCAAATGAAGCTACCAGTATAGAGATGAAAGAAAAGATTTCTCTGACCTTTGGCGTGAGGTACCTGAACTGCTTCTCCAAGGCATATACCCTGTCTGATCAAGTGACAATCAAGCTTTCGTTCAAGCTACCTACTGTGTTCGAGTACAAGATCAGAGAGGTAGGCTACATCAGATACTATGTGATGCCAGCAGAAATTAAAGCTGAGACGCAGTGGATCGCTGAGGAAGATAAGATGCAGAACTGATGACTAGCGGGGATACGTGTGGTCCTGTTGCCTACTTTGTCTTTCCACCATCAATTGCTTGACTATTGTTTGCAAGCAAAAATGATGCTATTGTTTGTGAGTCCTTGGATTTACAGTGAATTTAGATGAGTCGATTTGTGCTTTGTGCATTTGGTTCCTGTTACTTCATTACTTAAATGTCGGATTGAGCTCACATTGTCTTTAACTTGTATGGACGTATTCATTTAATTTAATATTATCACCCCTTCCATCACATGATGAATGACATCAAAATGTTAAAAATTTCCGGTCTTATCTAAAAAGCATAATACTGATACAGAGATGATCTTCGACAGCAAACCTTGAATTCCAACAACACTCCAACGAGTGATTTTGTCAAAGCAGCTCATGGACAATGTTGTATCACCACGGCCAGGCTTCGTTTGAACAAAGCCGATGTCTGATACCAAAAAGACAGTGTATTTATTAGAAACCATGTGACAAATCAATCAATAACTGGAAACATGGTTTTGTTACAAGCGCGCAATAGAACGAATTAGGATCAAGTTAGCAGAACCATCACAAACAAAGCTCAGCAGCTAACAATGTTCTGGACCGCATCAAACACCTGTGGCTGCACTCCAGTTCCAGAGTAGCTGCACAGGTGTATGTGGTCACTAATGTCGAGTAGCTATGAAATGCAGGCTTCTATGACACTATTTTTTTTCCTGATAAATCACTAATGTCAAGTAGCTAGGGGATGCAGACTTCTATGACACTATTTTTTTTACAGATAACGGCATCAGACCTGATTTGATTCATGAGACAATCGTAACTAAGACTCATCTGAGTGGTAGCACCAAAGAATTCTTAAACAATTTTTTTTCTTCATCAAGATTCAAGGTAACATTTGTACAAGACCAAGGATTAAGCCATGTCCAAACTACAAGACTATTGTTAATGAAAATTATCAGCTCAAAGCTTGAAATTACAATTACACAAAGCACAAATATTTAGATAGAAGAATACCACTGCATCCATTCACACCACAATCCAGATGTTCACTCAGCAATTCTGATTCTGATGGCGGTACTGGCATGACCCCCACCTGCACCATTCACCAAATTAAGAAACCATATCAGCTCCAGCAGTCCAGATATTCTGTGTGACTAAACATGGCCACACCAGATTAGACTGAACTATGTGTTAGATTTGAACAGATGATGCTCAGGAAAACCACATAACGGCAGTTGAACTGTCAGTTCAGATTGAAAAAATGTGAACTTATTGATCAACTAGTCTTGACAATGTAAAAATTCTGCTATTGTTTAATTGAGTTCAGGTGGGCGATCTCTGCCCACCATTGCTGCCTAAAAAAAATCTGCTATTACTAGCTCCGCATTCTGCAGAAATCGGAATTCGAACCAACAAGGTAAGGTTGCTTTTTTTTATCCTCGCAAAAAAATAAAGTTGTTTTTTTAAAAAAATTCTTCGTCAGCAGCACATACATGGGAGCTGATGAAGACAGTGACCATCCTTCAGCCTCCGTCTTCCTCCGCCCCGGAGGCAACCAACCAATCCGGCTGAGCGCCGTGGCCGATCTCGGGAGTAGACAAGGCGGAGGAGAGCGCGGCGAGCGATGACCTCGGCGTGCGCGTCGTGGACGAGGTCCCCGCGGGCGCCGAGCCGCGAGGCGCCGAGGCACTTGGTGCCGGTGCCCATGGACAGGACGGTGGGGCTCTGCGGGTCCTGAGCGGTGGAGAGGAGGAAGGCAGCGATGACGCGGCAGGGCAGCATCGACGGCGTCGGTGAGAGCAAGAAGAACGGAAAAATTGAAAACGGGGACGGACGGGCCCTCTAGCTAGTCCAAAAAGCCCAAATGAGGAGCCCAGAAAGCCCAGCCCAGCCCAGATACCTTTCCCACTTTTTTAAAGAAAGATCCGCCGCCGGGCCTTCCCTTGCGGCCTTTCCCCTTCCCCTCCGCCGCTCTCCCCTCCCAAAACCCTCCGCGTCTACGCCGCCGCCGCCGCCGCCGCCGCCGCCGGGCCATGGACTCCGACTCCTACTCCTACACCACCGTACTGGAGCTGCGGATGAAGAAGGAGTGCTTGCTCAAGAATGCCCAGGAGGTGCTCAGCGGCCCGTTCAGTACGGCCTACTTCGACTTCTCCAGCACAGGCCTGGTGGTCAAGGCCAGGGACACCACCAGCGGCGGCGCGTATGCTGCCGTGCTCCAACTCAGCCCCGAGGCCTTCGACCACTACTACTACTGCGACGAAGAACACTTCTCCGTGGATCTGCACCTCGCCACCTTGGTCGATATTTTCAGCTGCGCCAACAGCGACGACGACATCATCACCATGAAGTACCAGTGTGAGGACGGGTTGAGCTTTCCCATCTCGGTGTCGCCGCCAGGTAATTAAGTTCGGGACACGCACGTCGATCTTTTGATTGTTGATGGCTAGCTGCTCTTTGCACTGGAGAAGGCCCTGTGCTGATCTTGGGGTTTCGTGGGAGATGAACAGGCAGTCATGTGGTTACGTGTTTCCGTTTGGATATCGAGCTGGACGCCAAGGACGAGACCGGCGGCCGATTTGATTCGGAATGTCCGGAGTCCATGTACCAGGCCATTGTCCGCATGCCCTCTGCCGATTTTATGGATTTCTGCAACAAGCTCAGCTGGGACACTGCCGGGGACAAGAAAGCTGGTACATAGATTTTATCCTTGTGGTTCCTAAGGCTAACTCTTACGTACTGTTGTGCATATGGAGGATTCTAGTTCTGTGCCTCGAACCATTTCCATCTCCTGTTGTAGTCGTCCGTATCACGGTGGGCGAGGACAATGTCGGCTTCTTCACTGACAAGTCATCAGCAATTGTCCGCCTGCGACAGACCCAAAATGGTGATAAGGTACCTATCGGTTTGACCCTCTTAGCCCCTCAGATTGGATTGGAATGGATATCATCATCTGAACATCTGTATGTGACCGTAACATGAAATGCAGTGAACAATCATATCTGTGATGTGTTGTCGATTCTTAATGCCCTAATATTGTTATCAAGTGCATTCTTGGTTGAGTTACCTTTTAGCCTGTCTTATGGATATACACTATATTAGCAAAACATGCATACACAAATTGCCTATTCTACAAGTTTCAATGGGTTCTATCATATGGAGTAACATTTTCATATCTTGTGCCATTCAATTACTATTGTAAGAAAATTGTTGAATGGATCCTGTTTATGCGAATGTGCACTAGTTAATTGGGTCATGTTTGTATTAATGCAGCCAAATGAATCTACCTGTGTAGAGACGGAAAAAAAGATTTCCCTGACCTTTGACCTGAGGTGCCTGAAGAACTTCTCCAAGGCGTCTACCCTGTCTGATCAAGTGACCATCAAGCTTTCGTCCGACCTACCTGCGGTGTTCGAGTACAAGATCGCAGAGATGGGCTACATCAGATATCATGTGATGCCAGCAGACAAGCAAGCTGAGGCACAGGGGAAGAAGAGGAAGATAAGATGCAGAACTGATGACTAGCGGGGATACGTATGGTCATGGTCCTAGTCACCGGAGTTCTCGGAACGACGGATCGAGGAACGACGAACCGGGAACATGGACGACGTTTTTGATGCCGTTTTTACCTTGTGGGATCGATTTCGTCCCGTCGTTCCGGCCCGGACGAACGATCCCGGAACGAGGAACGCGGCATCGTTCCCGTTCCGTAGTGACTAGGGTCATGGTTCCTACTTTGTTTTTCATGTTACCTACTTTGTCTTTCCACCATAACTTTGCTTGACTATTGTTTGCAAGCCAAAAAGATGTTATGTCTCATCTGTTTAGGCCACACAGCAGTTTTCAGCTGGTTGTGTCAGTATCTGTTGTGAGTCTTTGGATTTACAGTGAATTTAGATGAGTGGATTTGAGCTTTGTGCATTGGTATATACTGTGCTCTTTGATCTGGTCACACAATTTATTTGCAACGATCAGAAAAATATTTATACATACTATTGTATGAAATAAAGCACAAACATATCAAAAGAAAATTCAGTTTCCATGAATAATGGGATCATACATATTCAGTAGATCTCTGTATTTGATGTATTTTCAAGTATGTAACTAGATCGATTTTGATCGCAAGCACATATAGATAAGGAGAAATTTGGAAAAATCGCCGTGTGATAAGGTGACAATAGTATAGTTTTGACAATTCTTTAAAGTGTCATTTTTTTTGAAACATCGTGAAAATATATATATATATATAATATTCATGTGATAAAGGTGCGGATCCAACAGCTAGACCCACATATCTCCCTCTCTCATATTCCCACGTTCTTTATTCTCCATCCGTGCAAGAACGAGTTGGAGCTCCATCGAGCGGATGGGGGCAAAGCAAAGTTGGAGGTGGGGACAGGCGGAGCAGCGACCCGACTGAGATTATCCACAGTCGTGGATCTCTATATCTTTCTCTTAACAAAATATTCCCACTCAGAGCAACTCCAACAGAGGACTCCAAATGAGCCTTTACTCTAAAATTTCGAGGTTTGATGTAAAAATCAACTCTAAATGAGCCTCTAAACTCTAATTCCACTTCACAAACATGGTCCCACCATTTTTAGTTTCTTTGTTTTTTTTCTTTTTCACTCCTCCGCCTGTCCGCCTCGCCGCAGAACTCGGGGAAAGCCGTCGGCCAGCCACCTCTCCGACCACATCGCCCCTGCGGCCTCCCCGTTGGGGGCGCCAGAGGCCCTTCATCGCCGCAGGCCGCCTCCATCGCCGGGCGCAGGCTTGCACTGGAGCCCCGGCCACGACGAGTCGCAGGGCTTCGCGCCGGCGGCCTCCAGGAATGAGATGGCGGCACGGAGAGGCAAGATCCACCCTGCCTCGCGCACCCGGCCCGCCGTTGTCGACCTCGGATGCCGCCGTCGCCGCACTGGTCCTTGCGGCCGACCTTGTGGCCGCTGTACACGAGCTTGAGCAGGGTGCTTGATTTTACGGCGACGCTCTTCAGGCCGCCGCAGCTGCGGGCGTCGATGATGCGTAGGCCGCCGCGCGCAGCTGCGATGTGGGTGAGGTCTAGGCTCACCCGCGCCGGCGCCCACGCGCGTCGAGCTCGGAGGCGGCGGCGCCTCTTCTGTCTGCGCTCCTTCTGGCGCCGCAGCTCGCCATGATGGGCGTGCGTCAACTCGGGCGCGCTCGGCGATCAACGTCGTGGGGCAGACCGAGTTCTATAACACGCAATTCCTCCGTCTGTGCTCCCCGCCGCTATCCGTCCTTCGCTAGCTAGCGGGGCAATCGACCTCAGCTCCTGAATGTTGCTTCCTTCAGAGACCTCTCTCCTGTGTAGAGCGATGATGGCCATGCCGGCGACGGCGGAGATCCAGGCGGGCCAGCCGACAGCGACATGCTCCTTGCGCGCCCTGTTCGCGAAGCTCCTGCCACGTGAGCTGCTCCGGCTTCCTGGAGCGTCTCGGTGCGTCTGCGCCGAGGAGCGTCCCCGACGGGCGGGGGCGGGCGCAAGGGGCAGTGGCAAGGCGACAGCGAGAGCGCGCAGGCGCAACGCAAGGCAGGGCGAGTGACAAATGGAGCCCATAAGAAAATAGAGACCTAGATTGCAAATGAGTTTTAGACGGACTCCGACAATAGATACCCAAAGCAGAGACCCATTTACTAGTTTGAGTTGGCTACAGTAAAAAGGTCTGTGACCCATAAACACTCAGCTCCAACAGACGATGCAGTGCATCAGCATCTTCCCTCCCTCCTCTCGCGAGCCCGCCGAGGCCACCCGTTGCGCTACCGCACGAGCTCCGCCGGCCGTGGGCACCGCTGGCACGGGAAGGACTCGGGAGGGGGCGCCGAGGAGCGGGAGCTGAACAGCGAGCGAGGTGGCGGTGCGGGGCAAGGACGGGAGCCCCCCCCGGGGCGACCCGAGCTGGAGTCCGCCACCGCCGCGGCGCGGCGCGGCGCTGCGCGCGTGCCGACCCAATGCCGGCGCTCACCGTGCGGGGGTTGCAGGAGGAGGACGCGCACCGCGTCGTGGGAGAGCGGGCTGTTCCGGCCGTGCATTCCCGTCGCCGTCGGCACCCGCGACGGCTTTCGCCTCCTCCACCGGCGCAGCCGTAGGGACGCGGGAGGCGAGGCCGGCGCGAGGCGAGCGCCGGCGAGGCAAGCCAGGGCTGCTGGAAAAGGAGCGGTGCGGTGCGCCCGATCCGGATCCGCCCGTTCTTCACGCGAAGGCCATGGCTGCTGGTCATCGGCGGCGGCCTCTCCATCTGGGGCGGAAGAGGAGGGGGAGCCCTGCGGCGGCGGGAGGACGAGGGGCGCGGCGGCCATCTCTGCCTGCGGAGGGGGGAGATGCCGCGGAGCTCCCTGCCTCCGCGGGGAAGGGGGGGGGAAGACTGAGATTCGGTGACATTGCTCGGTGCCATTCTCGGTGACATTGAGTCACTGACGTGTGGGTCCCACATGTCAGTGGTCCCACACGTCAGTGACTCAATGTCACCGAGAATGGCACCGAGCAATGTCACCGAATCTGAGTCCGGGGAATACGCGGGTTGAGCAGCCGGCCCCACATGTCGGCGCCGTTCGAAGCAGACCCTCTCCCCCTTCCCCTACGCCGCCGCCGCCGGGCCTTCCCTTTCCCCTTCCTTCATCCGCCTCTGCCGCTCTCCCCTCCCAAACCCTTCCTCGCACCCGCACAGACCCCCATCTTCTCCCGCCCCTCTTCCCCTACGCCGCCGCCGCCGCCGTGTCATGGACTCCGACTCCGGCCGCCACCGGGCCATGGACACCGACGCCGACACCGACACCGTATTGGAGCTGCGGATGGAGAAGGCGTCCTTCCTCAAGAATGTCTCGGAGGTGCTCAGCGAACTGTTCAGTACTGCCAACTTCAAGTTCTCCAGCACGGGCCTCGAGCTCCAGGCAACGGACACCAGCGCGCTCGTCGTGCTCCAACTCGGCTCCAATGCCTTCGATCTCTACATCTGCAACAACGACCTCTCCGTGCGCCTGAACCTCGCCGACATGGCCAAGCTTTTCGGCTTCGCCAACAGCGACGACATCGTCGCCATCAAGTACCAGGGTGGCGGAAAGACCATTACCATCTCGTTGGACTCGCCAGGTAAGTTAGGGACCCGCACGTCTTTTGCGCGAGCTGCTCTTTGTACTTACCCTGTGCTGATTTCGGGTTTGTGGAAATGAACAGGCGGCGTTGTGAATTCGGATTTGGATGTTGAATTCATGGGCGTCAACGGCAAGCCCGAGACCTCGCAATACCTGTACGAGGCCATAGTCGGCATGCCCCCTGCCAAGTTTATGCATTTTTGCAACAAGCTCAGCAGCTTCTGGGACACCGGGGACATGGAAACTGGTACATAGATTTTATCCTGGTGATTTATAAGGCTAACTGTTACTGTTGCGCATGGAGGATTCTAGTTCTCTCTTTTTTTTTTGATTTGAAAAATTGGGTTCTAGTTCTGTACCTTGAACCATTTCCATCTCCTGCTGTAGTTGTCACTATCTCAGTGGATGAGGACAGAGTCAGCTTCTCCACTGATGGAGAATTTAAGTCATCAACAATTGTCTGCATGCATACCCAAAATGATGACAAGGTACCTACCGGTTTGACCCTCGAAGTCCCTCAAGTTGGAATGGGTATCATCCTCTGAATATCTGAATGTGACTAACATGAAATGCAGTGAGCAATCATATCTGTGATGCGTTGTCGATTCTTAATGCCCTAATGTTGTTAGCAAGTGTGCATTCTTGGTTAGGTTACATTTTAGCCTGGCTGGTAGATGGACACTAGATTAGCAGAACATGCATACATTATACTGCCTTAGAACGTCTTTGTCTCACTAATGTTGCTCTTCTGTGTTGGCAGTATTAGCTTAGTCTGTATAACTGGATTTTTTAAATTTGTCTACATATTCATAAAGCGGAACATGATTCTTCATTTGTTTGATTACATTGGTAGTATAGGTAAATAGGATTGAATTCAGTGTTTGCTTTTTAGTTATTGCTTATTTCCTTCTTAACTGTAAGATCTGGGTGGAGGTCTGCAGTGCAGACTACCATCCTTTTGTTCTATAAATTTCAATTGGTTCTAACATGTGGAGTAACATCTTTATATCTTGTGCCATTCAACTACTATTCTAAGAAAGTTGTCGAATGGATCCTGTTTATGTATATGTGCACTAATTAATGGGCCATGTTTGTATTAATGCAGCCAAATGAAGCTACCTGTATAGAGATGGTAAAAAAGATTTCCCTGACCTTTGACCTGAGGTACCTGAAGAACTTCTCCAAGGCATCTACCCTGTCTGATCAAATGACAATCAAGCTTTCGTCCAACCTAACTGCGGTGTTCGAGTACAAGATCGCAGAGATGGGCTACTTCAGATATCACATGATGTCAGCTCATCTCGCCCCTCCTCCCCTATGCCGCCGTCCCCCAGTCATGCCCCCCCCAACCATATTGGAGCTGCGGATGGAGACAGCAACCTTCCTCAAGAATGTCCTGGAGGTGCTCAGCCTCGACGACCTGTTCAGTGAGGCCAACGTCAACTTTTCCAGCACGGGCCTCGAGCTCCAGGCAACGGACACCATCGGCTTCGCGCTTGTCGTGCTCCAACTCTGCCCCAAGGCCTTCAATTCGTACATCTGCAACAAAGATGGCTGCTCCGTGGGCCTGATCGTCGCTGACATGGCCAAGGCTTCCAGCTTCGCCAACAATGACGACAACATCACCATCGAGGCCCAGGAAGGGGTCCAGGCCATTGACGTCACGTTCAAGTCGCCCGGTAAGTTCGGGACCCGCACGTCTTTTGTGTTAGCTGCTCTTTGCCCTGACCCTGTGCTGATTTTGGGTCTGTGGAAAT
The DNA here is from genome assembly GCA_947561735.1 of Cenchrus americanus. Classification (NCBI taxonomy): domain Eukaryota; kingdom Viridiplantae; phylum Streptophyta; class Magnoliopsida; order Poales; family Poaceae; genus Cenchrus; species Cenchrus americanus. The sequence goes on along the minus strand of OX387241.1, from coordinate 310,528,317 downwards.
GAACAGACGGTACTGTGACTCAGTATTTTAAGTTGAACTCCGTGAGTGTCAATGACTTGCCCCTCCCCATTCCGGAATATCAGGAATTTCAGTACCAGGCCATAATCCACATGCCCTCTTCTGAGTTTTTGCATATCTGCAACCGGCTCAGCAGCTTTGTCGACATAGACACTGGTACGTAGATTTTCTCCTGGTGATTTATGAGGCAGTTGTTAATGTTGCGCCCGGAGGATTCTAGTTTTGTACCTTGAACCATTTTCATCTCCTGGTGTAGCTGCTCTCATTATCTCAGTGAATGAGGAGCGTGTCCACTTCTTCACTAATAATTCATACGAAGGGTACTCAAAAATTGACTGCCAGCTGATCCAAGACAAGGTACCTACTGGTTTGACTCTCTTTACCCCTCAAATTGGAATGTATATCATCCTCTGAATATCTGTTAACTGTATCATGAAACGCAGTGAACAATCATAATTCATATCTGCGATGTGTTGTCAATTCTTAATGCCCTAATGTTGTTAGCAAGTGTGCATTCTTGGTTAGGTTACCTTTTAGCCTGTCTGGTGGGTAGACACTAGATTAGCAGAGCATGCATACATGTACTGCCTTAAATTTCCTTGTCTCACTATACCGTGTTGAGTTGCTAATTCACTTTGTTTGCTAATGTTGTTCTTTTGTGTAGGGAATATTAGTTTAGTCTGGATTTGTTAATTTGTCTACATATTCATAAAGTGGGACATGACTCTTCATTTGGTTGATTACATCTGGGCGTTTGTTTTTTAGTTGTTGCTTATTTCCTTCTCAACTGTAAGATCTTGGTGGAGGTCTGCAGTGCAGATTACCATCTGTTTATCCTATAAATATATCATATGGAGTACCTTCTTTAGTATCCTGTGCCATTCAACTACTACTTTAAGAAATATTGTAGAATGGATCCTGTTTGTGTCTGTGCATATGCACTAGTTAATGGGTCATGTTTGTATCAATGCAGTCAAAAGAAGGTACCTATATAGCGGTAAAGATGAAAGAAGAAGTTAAGCTGACCTTTAGCCTGTGTTACCTGAGCTCCTTATGCAATGCCAATACCCTGTCTGAGCAAGTGACAATCAAGCTTTCGTCCAAGATACCGGCGGTGTTCGAGTACAGTTTCCCAGAGATGGGCTACATCAGATATTTAGTGATGCCAGATGAAATAACTGAGCTGCCGGGGGAAGATGAAGATGCAGAGCTGTTGACTAGTGGGGATACGCACGATCCTTTTGCCTACTTTGTCGTTCCAGCACCATCAATTGCTTGACTATTGTTTGCTAGAAAAAAATATGTTATGTTTCGTCTGTTTTTTTTTTTTTGGGGGAACGTGCCTCATCTGTTTAGGCCAGACAGTTTCAGCTGCTTGTATCAGTATCTGTTGAGTCCTTGGATCTACAGTGAGTTTAGATTAGTGAGCTTTGTGCATTGGGGTATATGCTGTGCTGTTTGATCTGGTCACGCAATTTGTTTATGTTACTAGCAAGGGCGCTGTTTGATCTGCCCTCGTTCGCCATCGCCATCTTACAGCCTGTTCGTTTGGCTGGTGGTCGATGGCGAGTCTTGATTTGTTACGAGAGAAAATCTTCCATTGGGATTCTTTGGTGGCTGATTTGTTCGAGAGTGAATTATCACGCTTTGGTGGCTGATAAGCCAAACGAACAGGGCCATTAGTGTGACAGGTGCTGTGATGCTATGCTAGCAAGGGCGCAAGAAGAGGGCAGGCAGCAGCAGCGCAAGGATGCAAGCAACAGCGTCCAAACTTAGACCGCGCAGTGCAGGCGAAAGCTACGTCCAAAATCAATTCTCTAATCCCCCCTCTACGTACACCATCGCGTCCAACCTCTCCCCTTTGTTTAGTTATTATCCGTCTCCCTCTACCGTGGATACGCGCCGGTCCTTGTCGAAGCAGCCGGCCGGCGGCCACCTCCATTGCCGGCCTTGGGCAGCAGCGACGCACGCACCACGCCACGCGCTCCAACAACGTCACCTTCACCTTCACCTCCCCTCCTTGCTGCTGCAGGGTCAAACTACGCTACGCCCCACACACGCATATATAGCACCCATCCCATCCCTTCTTGCAGTCTCTTCACCCCAGTCAACAACACATACGACCTCCGCGACCGAGAGCCGAGCTCGGCGACGGCGGCGGCGATCACCATCAGCACTCGGGCATGAGGCAGGCGAGGCCGTACTCGGGCATGTTCTGCGGCGGGGTGTCGGCGCGGACGGGCCCGCACGCGCTGCCGCTGGCGCGCATCAAGAAGATCATGAAGCGCTCGGCGGGGGAGGCCGCGGGCGGCGGCGCGAGGATGATCTCCGGCGAGGCGCCCGTGGTGTTCTCCAAGGCGTGCGAGCTCTTCATCGCCGAGGTCACCCGCCGCGCCTGGGCGGCCACGCTCGAGGGCAAGCGCCGCACCGTGCACAGGGAGGACGTCGCCACCGCCGTGCGCAACACCGACCTCTTCGACTTCCTCGTCGACGCCGTCACGGAGGACGCCGGCGCCGGGCGCGCGGCGCCCGGGTGCGACGACGACGAGGGCGGCGGCGGCGGCGGCGGCGCGCTCGAGTGAATGAACGAATTTAATTTGCAGCCTTAATTATCGTGGTCAGGAAAACCACCGTATGTATGAATATGTATCTACCGTGTTGCGTATGATTGAACTTGATGAACAACTAATGAAGAATTCACCCCCATGGGCCTTGTTTAGTTGGTGAAAAGTTCGTCTTTTCAACATTCTGAACTCCTGTACTACACTGTAGCACGTTTCGTTTGTTCGTGGTAAATATTATCCGCTACGCTTAATCCAGCCAAAAGATCCGTGTCAGAAAGACATCAAAACGCGTGTAATTAGTATTTTTTTTACCTACATCTACCGCTCCGAACATATGTCTTTTGGTGTATTTAATGTGATGTGGTGGACGAGAAAGTTGAAAAAGTAGTAAAATTTTTGCTAAAATTTTGCCAACTAAATAAGTGGGTGCTATACTACGCCGGTACGTGTACCAGAAAAAAAAAAAGTTCAGCTACTGGTTTGACATGAAGGGCACTCGGGCAGCACGTAGTGCAGTGACAAATAAAGAAACGTCCAAATTTCTGACTTATTCATACAAGTAATTCAGAGTGGCCCCTGCAAATCTAATAACCATGAAAAAATGTTGCAATATTCAACATTTTCACACCGAGATGCAATCGGTAAAAAATTCATGAAAACGGGGCTACGCCTACCACGGGCCCCACCACCACCGCGCCCTCGAGTTGTTCGCCGCAATGCCGCGCCGTGCGGAGGGAGGGAGAGGGGTACTCGCCCCCCCCCCCCCCTCACCACCTACCCGCGCCCTGTTCATCCGTCTTACCGGCCCGGTAGTATTTTTCTCTCGGAACAAACCGGCCACCGCAATCGGCCGAACGGACATTTCTCTCGGAACAAATCGGCACCGGCCACCGGACACCGGCCAAACGAACGAGGCTACGTCGTGGACGCGTGCGCGAGGCTCAACAAGACGTGGCGGAGCGCCGAGGCCGTGCACCGCCGGCCGCTCGAGGAGCGGGGTCCGGGCGCCGTGCCGGCCGTCGGCGGTCGGCCCGCTCGCGTCCTATTCTACGTCGCCGCCGTGGCTCGGCCGGGAGGCGCGAGGATGAAGGCCTCCGTTACGGGGTCTCTCGTCGACGAAGGCCGCGGGATGTTTGACATGATGCGGGGGGGGTTACGGCGTTCCACACCGTCGTTGCGGCACAACACTACGGTTGCTTGATCGATCCGGTCGCTCTCCCCGCAACGGTCGTCTTGACGAAGCGGTGGCCGTGCTCCGAGCCATGCCTTGCCGACCCGAGACCGTCTCCGGCGGTTACCGGTCTTCATCCGCAAACGGGCGTTTACGCACGAAGGACGAAAAGGCATCACCGCCGCAAAAGAGGTGCGCTCCCGACAACGACACGCATCCCTTCGCGCGGCCGGTCACGACGGTTAGCTCCCCGCGGCCGGCCGGAGCCCGAGGGCCGGCGCGCCGCGCAGCCGCGGCTTGCGCCTTGGATGCCGCAGTGGAGCCGTTCCCCGCCGACCCCCGGAGCTCCGTGCCTGTCGTGCCCCTAGAGCCGCGAATCGAGGTTGCCGCCGGCGGATCAAAGGAGCCCCCGCGCCGCCGTGCCCCCCGAAGCTCGAATCGAGGTCGACGGGGCGGAGAGGGAGAAAAGGGGATTGGCCGGGCGCGCGCGCAGCGCCCATCGTCGATTCCGCCTCGCGCTCGGAGCCGGCGCGGTCCGAGACCGAGGATGGCGGGGAGGTCCAAGCGCCGTCGTTGGAGAGCAAGGGAAGGCGCCGTCGTGGAGCCCCCGTCCGCGCCTGCGGTTCGGCGCCAACGTGGAGCACCGGCGGAATCGTGGGGAGGAGAGCGCCGCGGTCACGAATCAAGGAGGATGTCGCCGAGGTCGGGAGGGCGTCGCCCCCGCCAACCGGGTCGGGCGGCGGCCGACGGCGTCGAGGAGAGGTCGGGGGGGTGGAGACGGCGAGCTCCAACACCGCCCCGCCTCGCACCCACCACCCCCTTCTCCCTCGGCGACGCGACGGCGGTGCGGCCTCTTCCTCGCGCGCGGATACGTGCCGGCGGCGCGGGCGGGCGGGCGGATCCGCGGCTCTGTCTCCGGCGTCGGTGGCCACGGTTCCTCGCGGCTCGTTCGTCCGCGGTCCGTCTCCGTGCCGCAACCCCGCCACGACGGCGAGCTCGCCGCACCGGGAACACCGCCGCGAGGAGGGGAGAGAGTCGGGCCAGCGCCCAGGCGGAGACCGTGCCAGACACCCCGGACTCTGATCTCATAATTAAATTAAAGGAAGTTCTATGTGAATGAAATTTCTAGAGTTCGCATAAATATCGAATTGAATTGTAAACTAGTACTATCTGGATTTGAATTCGCATTTTTTTCCTACTTACTGTGATAATCACTTTTCACTTTCACAAATCGATCAGCGTTGGTGGAAACGCTTTGAGCTTCGTTCCGATTCGAGACGGATCGCATCGGACGGCTCACGCCAACAGTCCCCGCACCATCCTCCGTAATCCGCCGTATAATAAACCGCGGAACGGACCCAAACACCGACTAGGCCTCCTCCTGTCCATTTGTGATCCAGCCAGAGACCCTTCGCCAAGCCCACCCACCACCGGCCTCTCTCTGCCCCGCCGCCGCCTCCGGCCTCACCGCCGGAGCCCGACCAGGAGGAGGAGATCCCGTTGGAGCCGGGGCGGAGGCGGAGGAGGAGGAGGAGGAGGAGATGGTGAGCTCTTCGTCGCCGGTGGTGAACGTGTACCCGCTCGCCAACTACACGTTCGGCACCAAGGAGCCCAAGATGGAGAAGGACACCTCCGTCGCCGACCGCCTCGCCCGCATGAAGGTCAAGTAAGTGCTCCTCTCCGCCGCCGCCGCGGCAGTCTTCGGCTCGGTCCCTCACCCAAACCCTAGATTTCCTACTCTCGCTGCCGGAAACCCTAAACCCTAGCGCTCGCGCGCGCGGATCACAGAGCTCGTTATTATTCAGGTTAGCGAGGGGGGTTGGCTTAACTGGAGAGTAGTGGGCAGCTTGTTGTGTCTACTGTTTGCAACGACAAGCTTATAATTTTTGCTTGGGAGTTGTAGCCTGATGTGCATTTCTGCACCATGGCTCCTTGACGGGGGGAAAAATGGGCGTGGCTATTTATGGAAACACTAGTAGTGTTAAGGTTAGATTTTGTTGACTTGTATGTTTTGTGTGGTAAAGTTTAAGTTGAGTGGATTTACTGAGTTGAGCGGAATACTGGAATTATCGGAGGTGGGTAGCAGGATGTTGCACTGCAGTTTCAGTAACGGCATACTCAGAGAATTGAAAACACTCTGGTTTGCCTCATCTTGCTTTAGTTTTTTTCTCTTTCACTTGCATGCTATCGTTCCTCTTTTCGTTTTGAACTCCTGTAGCACACTGTATCACATTTCGTTTGTTTGTGGTAAATATTATCCCGCCATGGCCTAACTAGGCTCAAAAGATCCGTGTCGCAAAGTACATCAAAACTGTGTAATTAGTATTTTTTTACCTACATTTACCGCTCCGAACATATGTCTTTTGGTGTATTTAATGTGATGTGGTGGTGAGAAAGTTGAAAATTAGTGAAATTTTTGCTAAAATTTTGCCAACTAAATAAGTGGGTGCTATACTACGCCGGTACGTGTACCAGAAAAAAGTTCAGCTACTGGTTTGACATGAAGGGCACTCGGGCAGCACGTAGTGCAGTGACAAATAAAGAAACGTCCAAATTTCTGACTTATTCATACAAGTAATTCAGAGTGGCCCCTGCAATACTAATAACCCTGAAAAAAGTGTTTCAATATTCAACATTTTCACACCGAGATGCAATCGGTAAAAAATTCATGAAAACGGGGCTACGCCTACCACGGGCCCCACCACCACCGCGCCCTCGAGCTGTTCGCCGAAGTGCCGCGCCGTGGGGAGGAAGGGAGAGGGAGTACTCGCCCCCGACGGCCACCAGCGCTTTTCTCTCGTAACAAAGCAGCCACTAGCAATCAGCCAACAGTACATTTCTCTCAGAACAGATCAGTACCAACCAAACAAACAAGCTACGTCGTGGACGCGTGCGCGAGGCTCAACAAGACGTGGCGGAGCGCCGAGGCCATGCACTGCCGGCCGCTCAAGGAGAGGGGTCTGGACGCCGTGCCGGCCGTCGGCAGGTCGCTGCTCGCGTCCTATTCTACGTCGCCGCCGTGGCTCGCTGGGAGGCGCGAGGATGAAGGCCTCCGTTACAGGGTCTCTCGTCGACGAAGGCCGAGGGATGTTTGACATGATGTAGGGGGATTACAGCGTTCCACACAGTCGTTGCAGCACAACACTACGGTTGCTTGATCGATCTGGCTGCTCTCCTGCAACGGTCGTCTTGACGAAGCGGTGGCCGTGCTCCAGGCCATGCCTTGCCGACCTGAGACCGTCTCCAGCAGTTACCCGGTCTTCATCTGCAAACAGGCGTTTCTGCGCGAAGGACAGAAAAGGCATCACCGTTGCAAAAGAGGTGCTGCTCCAGCAACGACACGCATCCCTTCGCGCAGCCGGTCACGGCGCTTGCTCCCGCGACCGGCCGCGGCCCGAGGGCCGGCGCGCCGCGCGCGAGCCGCGCTTGCGCCTTGGATGCCGCAGTGGAGCCGTTCCCCGCCGACCCCCGGAGCTACGTGCCGTCGTGCCCCTAGAGCCGCGAATCGAGGTTGCCGCCGGCCGGATCAAAGGAGCCCCCGCGCCGCCGTGCCCCCCGAAGCTCGAATCGAGGTCGACGGGCGGGAGAGGGAGAGAAGGGGATTGGCCGGCCGCGCGCGGCGCAGCGCCCATCGTCGATTCCGCCTCGCGCTCGGAGCCGGCGCAGGTCGAGACCGAGGATGGCGGGGGGGAGGTCCAAGCGCCGTCGTTGGAGAGCAAGGGAAGGCGCCGTCGTGGAGCCCCCGCCCGCGCCTCGGTTCGGCGCCAACGTGGAGCACCGGCGGAATCGTGGGGAGGAGAGCGCCGCGGTCGCGAATCGAGGAGGACGTCGCCGAGGTGGGGAGGACGTCGCCCTCGCCAACTGGGTCGGACGGTGGCCGACGACGTCGAGGAGAGGTCGGGGGGTGGAGACGGCGAGCTCCAACACCGCTCCCGCCTCGCACCCACCACCCCCCCCTTCTCCCTCGGCGACGCGACGGCGGTGCGGCCTCTTCCTCGCGCGCGGATCCGTGGCCGGCGGCGCGGGCGGGCGGGGGCGGATCCGCGGCTCCGTCTCCGGCGTCGCGTGGCCACGGTTCCTCGCGCCGTTCGTCCGCAGGTCCGTCTTCGGTGCCGCAACCCCCGCCACGACGGCGAGCTCGCCGCACCGGAACACCGCCGCGAGGAGGGGAGAGAGAGAGTCGGGCCGCGCCCAGGCGGAGACCGTGCCAGACACCCCGGACTCTGATCTCATAATTAAATTAAAGGAAGTTCTATGTGAATGAAATTTCTAGAGTTCGCATAAATATCGAATTGAATTGTAAACTAGTACTATCTGGATTTGAATTCGCATTTTTTTCCTACTTATCGTGATAATCACTTTTCACTTTCACAAATCGATCGGCGTTGGTGGAAACGCTTTGAGCTTCGTTCCGATTCGAGACGGATCGCATCGGACGGCTCACGCCAACGATCCCCGCACCATCCTCCGTAATCCGCCGTATAATAAACCGCGGAACGGACCCAAACACCGACTAGGCCTCCTCCTCGTCCATTTGTGATCCAGCCAGAGACCCTTCGCCAAGCCCACCCACCACCGGCCTCTCTCCCGCCCCGCCGCCGCCCCGGCCTCACCGCCGGAGCCCGACCGGAGGAGGAGATCCCGTTGGAGCCGGGGCGGAGGCGGAGGAGGAGGAGGAGATGGTGAGCTCTTCGTCGCCGGTGGTGAACGTGTACCCGCTCGCCAACTACACGTTCGGCACCAAGGAGCCCAAGATGGAGAAGGACACCTCCGTCGCCGACCGCCTCGCCCGCATGAAGGTCAAGTAAGTGCTCCTCTCCGCCGCCGCCGCGGCAGTCTTCGGCTCGGTCCCTCACCCTAGATTTCCTACTCTCGCTGCCGGAAACCCTAAACCCTAGCGCGCGCGGAGCTCCTTAGTATTCAAGTTAGCGAGGGGGTTGGCCTAACTGGAGAGTAGTGGGCAGCTTGTTGTGTCTACTGTTTGCAACGACAAGCTTATAATTTTTGCTTGGGAGTTGTAGCCTGATGTGCATTTCTGCACCATGGCTCCTTGACGGGGGGAAAAAATGGGCGTGGCTATTTATGGAAACACTAGTAGTGTTAAGGTTAGATTTTGTTGACTTGTATGTTTTGTGTGGTAAAGTTTAAGTTGAGTGGATTTACTGAGTTGAGCGGAATACTGGAATTATTGGAGGTGGGTAGCAGGATATTGCACTGCAGTTTCAGTAACGGCATACTCAGAGAATTGAAAACACTCTGGTTTGCCTCATCTTGCTTTAGTTTTTTTCTCTTTCACTTGCATGCTATCGAGTTGGCAATATTGGATGCGTATTTGATACTCTGCGGTAGGTAGAAAGAGAAACTGTGCTGCCATAAATTGCTAAAACCTGGTGAATAGTTCGAGTTTCAAATTTCTAGGTGGTGATGGTCCAGTCATTCTATTACCATGAGCCACCTCTTTATTTGGTCGAGCATTCCCTGAATAGTTTTACCATGCACATCGTGTTTGTAGAGACAATGTCGCAGAAGCAGAATGCCAACTATGGTTGAAATCAATCGAAACAAAAAAGCCTTGTGTTTCTTTCGATACACTCCCATACTCTTGTCTTAACAGCAGAGATTACATGGTCCATATTCTATTTGTCTTCTATAAGAACGTTCCAAAGGGCGGGCAGGCTACCTTGGTAGTTATGTTCTTGTTAATAGCTGGTTCTGTCCGATGCACTATAATCTAATCAGGACCCGCTTCTGTGAATGACAGCTACATGAAAGAAGGAATGCGCACAAGTGTCGAAGCAATCCTATTGGTAAGCAATCCTTTTCTTTTCATCAGTATTTCCTTGATAAGACTTCCTTTGGTGCTTGAATGTCAAATTAACTTTTGATGATTAGTAATGGACTTTGTAGCTTTAGAAACAAGCTATTTCTTCACATGGCACTTTCCTATACAGGTTCAAGAGCACAACCACCCCCACATACTGCTCCTGCAAATCGGAAATACATTTTGCAAGCTCCCTGGTGGACGGTTGAAGCCTGGAGAAAATGGTGACTGTTTAGTGTTCCCAGCTTCTGCGCCATCCATGTTAATGCTAATTTTATTTAGTTATATATATTTGTTTATTGACATTGCGCCTGAAACTTGCAGAAATAGAGGGTCTGAAAAGAAAACTGTGCAGCAAACTTGCAGTGAACTCGCCCTCCTTTCCACCTAACTGGCAGGTAGTGTGTTGAAGAGAGATTATTAGCAATTATTAATTAGTCACAGCATACTGTGTCAGAAATTAGTTGTATCTGAATGTTCTCTAGTTTCCATTATGCTGAGTACTGGTAGTAATTATGTGCACGGTAGCATTGAATCCTCCTGATCTTGCGCACCCCAATTCCCAACATCTCTGCTTTATTTTGGATGTTAATCTAGACTCTAGAGAAAGGAGACATGATGAATTTGTAGGTCCAGGGTTTTTGCTTGCCTCAGCTCACTATTTATGATGCTTGCTGTTGCCCTTTTGTTGTTTTTACAATAACAAAATTTGAGTATACCTAAGTTAAAATGGTTGCATGTTATTATTGTACATTATCACTGCCACAGGCTTAAGATTTGACACACAAACTGGCATAGTCTGATAGTCTCCTTGCTTATTGTGCTGCTATCCTTTTCCATGTGTAATTCTTCACATAGAAATATTCATGTAGATGCAACATGTTGTAGATGTATTTTTGGCTGATGGTAAACTTCCATCATAAGATAGAATAGAAATCAAGGGTTCAGCATGTACTATAGCGCATATTCTCTAATGCTTGGTATCTGCCAACAGCAAAATTTTGGGTACTGTTCATTTTGTACATGTGGGTTAAGAATATTGGAACCTTCAAAAAGTAGAGCTAGTACATCATAATTCTCTTCCTGTTGTTATATAAAAGGTATAACATGCTTGTAATTTCCAGGTTGGAGAGTGTGTTGCTGTGTGGTGGAGGCCAAACTTTGAGACTGTTATGTATCCTTACTGCCCTCCACATATCACCAAGCCCAAGGTACATTCTTGCTTTGGGATCTTTTTTTAACCTTGTATTGTTAGGTTCAGAAATTGGAAATGAATGATTTGTTCAACAGGAGTGCAAGAAGCTTTTCATTGTTCACCTTTCTGAAAGAGAGTATTTCGCTGTTCCGAGGAATTTGAAGCTGCTTGCTGTTCCACTCTTTGAACTCTACGACAATGTTCAGGTAATGTAGCATTCACTCCCCATAGTTGGTGTGGTACCAATCCCATGTATTAGTATTAGCCCGTGCATATAGTTTTTTTTTTAAGTGTAAGGTAGAGTGTCACCTATTTTGTTGTCGCTAACCTTGTTTGTGTCGCATATCTTCACTTTATATCTTCTTTAAGTAATTTCTCTTTGGTGCCTGTTTACTTGCTTCTTCACCATTTGTCTCTATAAGAAACATGCTGATAGGATAATGGTAGAACTTTCGTTCCTTCAGTTTTTATTCAAACCAAATCCTTCATCAGCTTAGTAACATGGTTTCCCTCATTTTGTTTGGCTTTATGAATTATGATCACCTGCAGTGTTATTTATTGTTGCTGAGCTTTTCTAGAACTAGTTACAAACTCATCTTAAACTTGCTTTATATATGTTTTTAAAAAAGTGCTCTGTGTATGTTGATGCAGCGATACGGGCCTGTCATCTCCACCATCCCACAGCAGCTTTCTAGGTTCCAGTTCAACATGGTTAGCTCTTAGGGCAACAAAGGCAGGAAAGATTAGTGTGGTTGGGGCTGCTCTTTTTTTCAGACTTGTGTTGAGATGGATCTTGATGTGCTGAGCCAGCTGGTCGACGTATGATGACTGATTTTATTTCACCATGCTGGAACTTTTTATCTAGACTACAGCAATCTAGACGTGCGTTTCTGACTGTATTTTGTGGGTCTGTTCTGTTACCGTCGCTCAAGATGGCGTGTGTGTGTGTGTGTGATGTATTCTGTGGTGCTAATCGTTTGTGTAGTTGTACTGTTATGCCGCTTTAGCTAATGCTTGTAACTCGCACCAGCACTCCATGCTGTCATGTTTTTGGTTTTAGAGCTTGTAATGTTTTTATTTTACATGGAGCAACCACTGTAAGCTGTAAACAGGAACATTGACACATACTATCTTAGGGATAGATTACACAAGATTTGATTTTAAAAAAATTCTCGTTGAATCCTACGACGGTTCCACGAATCCTTTGTGATACCGGCGTTGCCTTCTGGTTGTACACGAACGACTGACGGGAATGCTCGCGCACGCCCCTGATTTGGCGATTTCCCACGCCGCCCATACATTTGAAAGCAACACAACTTAGGCACATCAAATCCTAGTCCAAAGAAAAAGTATTTCTAAACTTAAGAAAATGAGTCGGTAAATCTGCTTGATATTAACCAAGCAACAATTATTTTTCTCAAAGTCTCGACGACCCGGCCCCGCTCTAGCGCCCAAGCACCTAACCTGCAGCACACAATATTTTTTCCCTTTAGTTACAAATCTTGCAACCTATATGTAGCTTAAAACTAAACAGCCGAGTATTGACCAAATCGGCGAAATGGGGCTCACGACCACATGCATGGGTCTGAAAGCATGTGCATGCATCGGCTGGGGCGTCGCAATTGGGGGTGGGGGGGACCTGCCCCGAGTACTGAGGAGGCGCCGCCGCCACGCTATCGTCGCCTCCTCCTCAACGGGTCCATAGTTGCTGGCAGCGCTGTTGACACCACCTCCGCCTTGCGCGCTTTAATGGCCGCGTAATCCTCCCGGAGGGTACGGAGGAAGATCCCTATAGAGAGGGGACAATGAAGCCTAACAATAACAGGCCCCACTACCTCCATCCCTCTAGCGTCCCTACCACCATCTCCCTATTGAACAAAAAGAGAAGGGATTAATGAAGAACTGACCGAGGAGCAGCTAACTATGTAAGCTGTTGCTGCAGCAGCAGGCACTACAGGTTGAAGAGTGAAAACACACACTCACCTGAGTCTGAGGTCCACCGGATCGGCCCCAGGCGCGCTTGGCTCTGAAGAACAAGCTAGCTCGAAGGCTCCTGCGTGAAGGAATTTAGGCAGAATAATAAAGATTAATTACCGAGCGGACTGGGTGATGCATGGGTCTGAAAGCATATACATGCATCAGCCGGGGCGTCGCAAATGGGGGGGGGGTGCACCCGCCCTCCTCCTCAGCAAGCCGCCTTGTCTTCATCTCTTCAAACACTCTCTGCGGTGCTCAACGAAGAAATCCTCTAAGCTAGCGCCCAAAGCACCATGTGAAGTAGATCATCCATGATCCACTTAAACTGCACAAAAATAAGAACCGACAAAAGACATGAAACGAGTTAGATGTAGCTAGTGTTCAAGAAATTAACAACGAATAACCCTCTTATTAAACACACACTGCACGTAGTACGCACCTGTCGGAGCAGCTGCGGCTACCTCTACAAGATCTGCCGCACCGCGAAGAAGGGTGTTTTGGAAGCGAGAGAATCCTTGCATCCACCTCGGGTACTGAGGAGGCGCCGCCCCCGCGCTGCTGCTGTCGCCTTGTCTTCATGCTGTCACGTTTTTGGTTCTAGAGCTTGTAATGTTTTTATTTTACATGGAGCAACAACCGCAAACAAGCACATTGGCACATACTATCTTAGGTATAGATTACACAAGATTTGATATATTAAAAAAAATCCTTGTTGAATCGTACGACGGTTCCACGAATCCTTTTGTGATACCGACGTCGCCTTTTGGTTGTGCACGACTGACGGGAATGCTCGCGTATGCCCCTGATTTGGTCGTCTCTCCCGGCTGTTGGTTCGCGGTCCCGTGTGCTCCGCTGAGGTGTGTGTGTTAGGCACACCAAATCCTAGTCCGCGCAAAAAATATTTCTAAACTTAAGACAATGGGTCTGTAAATCCGTTTGATATTAACCAAGAACCATAACGAGCCTGTAAAAGGGCGCGTGGTGAAACAATTATTTTTACCACATCTCAAAGTCTCGACGACCCTGGCCCTCCTCTAGCGCCCAAGCACCTAACTTGCAACACACATTATTTTGTTTCTTTGGTTACAAATCTTGCAACATATACGTAGCTTAAAACTAGGGGTACTGACCAAATCGGCGGAAAAGGGCTAACACGAGCACGGCCAGGGCCTGCAACATTATTTTGTTTCTTTGGTTACAAATCTTGCAACATAAGCGTAGCTTTAAAAAAACAACGGGGTATTGACCAAATCGGCGGAACAGGGCTAACACGAGCACACCCAGGGCCTGCATCCTGTTCGGCCCAACACCGACAGCTAGCGGGGCCACAACTGCTGCCACCACACACCGCCTCGCCATCGCCTTAATGGCCGCATAATCCTCCCAGAAGGTACAGAGGAAGATCCCCGGAGAGGCGGCAATGAAGCCTAATGATAACATGCCCCACTGCCCTCATCCCTGGAGCGACCCTAGCACCATCCCACCAAATCGACGACAGCAGTGGTGAAGTCAGGATTGAGCTCCAGGGGGCTCTCGCTGTACTTGTACCACCCCCCACTCCTCATCCTTCATTGTTTGCTCAAAAAATAGTAGGGGGCTCGAGCCCGCCCCACCCAAAAAAACCAATCATCAAAGATTAAATAACATGACAACATAAAGAAGGCAAACATAACGCTAGCAGTACATACTGCAATTTTGCAATTTATTTTCAAGGTAAATATGACGCAAAAGTACTATGCCATCTGTGCTCTTTATATGCATTAGTAAATGAGTGACGATGGAATATAAAACTGGAGGATCTTTAGGTTCGTGGCAATAGCTCAAACATTTTAGATGTTCTAGCAGAGGTGGAAGCAAAAAAAGTACTATTTCAATGTGCTCATTTTTTAATACTCATATTTGTGATTATAATTTAATAAAGTAAAAAAATGAGTTTAACCGTCGTGGGCCACGGCGGTTAGGCCGAGCTGCCGTGGCCCACGACGGTCAGGTCTATCCACCGTGGAGGCCCCCCTAACTGCTGTGGACGCCCTCCAATCACCGCAGGCCACGGCGGTTGCTGGATAAACGCCGTGGCGTACGACGGCTGCGGTGGTGGTATAGAACCTGTTGGGATGATAGAATGAATAGTGCTGGACTGGTAGAATGAATAGTATTATGGGAGAGGAGATAAGGCAACCGAGCACTGTTCATAGTCTTACCTATTATTAAAGAGAGAACCGCTTCTGTCCACTTTTGGGTTTGGTCCAACTTTATTACATTAACGCGTGGGCCAATTTATAATTATCTGTCACAGACGTGGGTCCGTAATCATATACGGACGGAAAAGATGTGTTTCCTTTCGTCCACCGCGGCCGCGGCTCCGTCGTCTCCGTACGTTCGGCTCTTGTTGTCTCGCCCGCGCCTCTCTACTCTCTTCTCCTTACCTACCTCGCCATGGTGGCCTCCACCGCACCGGACGGCGGGAACTCGCGCTAGCGGCGAAGCGTCTACGGACCTCCCTCCCTCTTGTCTCTCCCCTGTCCCCTCGCTCCCGTTTCCTTTCCCACCTCTTGTCATTCTTGGATCCGGAATCGTCCGCCTCTCATTGGCATCTTAGTGCTTGCCAACTTGGAATCGAACTAGCGCTTTTGTTCCTATAGATAGCAAATTTTCTCCTTGTAAATTGCGGCGAAATGTACTATATCCGGTAAGAACATAAAAATCAATCAATATATATCTACTATAGCAATCATGAGCGAGAGAGATTTTTCGGTGATTAGGATTTTTCGAGAGATTGGGAACACGGATTAGAGTTAAAAGAAATCAGCAACCATCAAGAAGAAAACACATCGAGAAACCCGCTAGACCCGTGGGCTTGGCGGTAGATGGAGGGGCGGGCGGTCAACGGGTCAAGGGGATGGGTGCCTTTGATTTTCTCGTAGGCAAATTTCAAAATCCAAATCGAATAAAAAAACCACAACATGGAATCAATCGGAGGAAGTAAAGGCCGGAATGAGTCTTTCAATGAGTCTTTACGTACTTAAAAGCTGCGAGAGCACGGACAAGGACGGCACACATCTCGGATGCCTCCTCCGTCCACCCCCGCCTCTTGATTTCTTGAAGCCGTCGATGCCTTCACTTTCCCCGAAGTGCCGGATGTCGTTGCTCGGGCTCGGTGTCGTCTGTCGCCCGTTGGGGCTTGGATCGAGGTGGGAGGCGGGCGGAACGGGGGTAGCGGCGTAACGCCGCGGCGGGTGTCCGACAAGTTGCTTTGAGGTGGGGGCGGCGAACGGTCCGAGGTTGGAGCTCGCGGTGTGGCGAGTGGATGGGGGACGAGCGGTCGAGCGGGCATCCATGTGGGCTGCGATGCGGCAAGTGGGTTGGGGCATGGCGGCGGCCGGGCGGGAGGAAAGGAGGGGGTGAGAGAACGGTTGCTCCGCGTTTATATACGTAGGGTTAGAGTGTTAGTGGGTTGGACACTTGGACCGAAAGTGTTAGCTATTGGGCCTCGAACATAACTCTAGACCATGCACAAACAATTTATCAGTTGGCCTTCTACAACTACGCCCTTAGTACCGACAAAACAAGTCTTTTTTTTAAAAAGTCATTTATGGTAGCAACACGGTCTCCAAAACACAAATATGACTTCTTATTGTTACAAAAATATTTATTTAAAACTAACATACGTATACTTTTAGGAAAGTATTTTGCAAGATAAATATATTTATTTAGTTTTCATATTTTCAAACTCAACAACCTAAAAAGTATTTATGATTCATATTTTCAATGTTTGACTAAAATCTTGCCCAAAAATGACTTACTTTATGGGTACGGAACAAGTACATCAAATTTTGATGTATTTTCTTGAGAAAGAGATACATTTATATCTACTCACTCCGTTGCAAATTATAAGTCATCCGATATTTTTTAATCTCAAATTTGACCACTCATCTTATTAAAACATTTATGCAAACGAAGTCAAATATAAGTCATTCTTGAAGAACTTCAATTGATAAAGCAAGCCACAACAAAAAAATATAATTTTTTAATAAGATGAGTGGTCAAATTTGGAGACAAAAAGTCAAATAAATTATAATTTAAAATGAAGGGAGTATTTTATTTCTTCACTTTGTGATCACAACTCCCATGATGGAGTACAACGTGCATAAAAAAAGAACTTTTAGATGGACTTACCAAAGACATCAATATTTTTCTACACAAGCAATGATGTAGTAGATATCATTTTAGCATATTGTATATTGATCATTTTAGCCAATTTAAGATCTTAGGATACAGAACCTAAGCATCTTGACTTATGTAGCCTTTGCTATTTTATATCCGGATAAAGCAAGATATTAGCACAACTTGCCCATGAATTTGAAATCTATTTCGAAACAATTGCATGAGTCATAAATCAAGTTTTTGACAATATTTTTTAGTTGGAGGAATGTTTTTCTCTCGTTGCAACGCACGGGCATATACTTGCTAGTTTTGATAAATTTCAAAACCGTCATATAAATTTGGAAATTAGAATAAAAAATATATAAAAAATTCCTGCAACTTGTCCGACAGGTCGGATAACAATGACGACAAGGCCCAAGTCACCACGGCCCAAACACAATTCCATGCGGGGCCATTCAACCCCTCAAAAAAAGAAAAAAAAGGAAAAGAAGATCCTGCAGGAGCAGGACGACGCCGTTGCCGCCGGCCGGCCGCCATTCCTCTCACCTTCGTGTTCGGCTACGGCTACGGCTGGCACAGCACATCGCCTCCCTTGATCTTCCTCTCTCTCCACGCCCGGTTCGGTTCCGTTGCTCGGCGGAGTTGGGTCCCTGTCCCTGCTAATAAATCGGAATCGGACTCAACCCAGCAGCCCAATCCGTCCGCCGGCCGAGCTGGGAGAAGCCAAGCGAATTCGATCCGCCGACTACCTCCAGAATACCAACCCCCGGAACTGGTTTTTCGCTGGTGAGGAAGCCGTAACCTAAGCTTCTATGTTGTATCGATCTAGTGCTAATGCTAGATAGCTTCCGCTTTCATCTCAACTCGCCCTATGCGGCGGCTGTGGATAATCGATTTCAGTGTATGAGGCTCGAATCCACCTTTCGTATTGCAGACGCGCGAGATCCTTCCCAAATCTTTTGGTTTCGGTTTTCGGGGATTTGCTCTCCACGCCGATTTGCGCGCGTGCATGTTTGGCGACAGGCTGAAAATCGCCAAAATTTAGTGCTGTCTACAGTAAAAGTCTTGAAATTGTCCAAATTTACTTGCTATCTACAGTAAAAAATGCCTAGAAGATGCGATGATATATATAGCTCTGGGAATTGATGTCCATCATAAGAATATCTTAACAAAGCACCTGCTTCTAACCTTCTTATCGGGTCTCATGCTAAAAGCTCATTTTTCTTTATTGTGCTCGTTTCATTGTTCTGTAATTCAGATGGTGAAATTGAGATTTGTGGCACCCGAGAAGGTACCAAAGAGTGAAGGGCGTGCCAGAAACCGCCTGAAGAAGAAGAAGACCAAGGCGTTTCCACTTCACCGTCTGCCGAATGTAAGTAGAAACTTTCATTTGCGCACCCCCCCTTGACAATGCAAAACAAACCCTGACATTAGCCCTGACATTAGTTTCGTCTGCAGGAAGTTCTATGTGTCATACTGTCACAACTTCCATTCAAAGAAGCCGCACGGACAAGCATGGTTCCTCCAGGCTCCAGCTGTGTCAAGTCTCTCTGCCTGGGGTTCGTCTCCATGAACCTGCCACCAGGCAGGCCTTGTGGCTTCGCAAACCTGAGAAACTTGGCCTTCACATGGTGTCCATCACGGGGGATCTCCAGTGCCTGCTGCCAGAATGTGACGTTCTTTGAGTAGTTAAGCCTCAACGAGTGTTCCTTGCACCCTTATCTCATCCTACACCGGCCATTGCAGCGGCTCCGCTATCTGCGTGTGCTGAATTGTAGGCTGCATAGGCTAGCGTTGCAAGCTCCAAATCTTACCAAGTTTTATAAGTAGTTTTGGCTATGCCTGCACTGACAGTCTTCTCTCAGTAAGTCTGAATATCAGAACTGAGGTACACACTGTGAGTGCTTTGTACATGTTCATAAAGGAAAACCGATTTCCAAAAGTGGAGCTCCATCATCTAATATCTTGTCCACATACTGTCACTGGTATCCTCTGGCATGCCTGCTTGAGCTGGCACCTGTTCTTGAGGAGCTGGAAATCCATGTAAGCGTGCACTGGAGAGATGCATACCATGCTTTTGAAATCCTTGCGGATGAACCTTTTTTCCAGAAAAACATGACTTGTCAGTTGTCACTATCCAGCTCGAATCGTAGCTGAACTGGGACTGGGAGAACGTCCGTCCCGGGCGTCCCCACGGGCCACGGCCGTGCCATGCCTCCCTAGCCGCCGGCTGCCGGATCCTCCTCGTCCTGCGGGGTCGTTCGCGTGGCCCGAATTCCAGTTGCGGCGCTTCGTTGAGATCCCGTTCGTGCGCCGTGGTGCCCCGCGCGAGCTGCCAATCGCCGCGCACCTCCTGCCTCATCCCCAGGAGGTCTTGTGCTCCGATCCGCCCCGTGGGTGCGCTGAAGGCGAGGAGGTGGATGAGCTGCTCGCGAGGATGCAGGCTGCCTGCTTGGCCACGTCGCGCCGGAGTCTCGCTCCCCGAACCCGGAGCCATGTACTCCGACCGCCACCGGTGCTCGTTCTACCCTCTATTTTCTTTTCGACGCGCAATCTCATATCTTAGCTGACATCAGGTTGTTCCTCCACTGATTGCCCTCCTATATATTCCAAGGAAAATGAATTTCTCATTTTATGAAATACCTCTTTCAATAAAATGAAGGTCTGATGGCTAACAATAATATGTACTCCGTAGTTATCAATCAAAATTTCCTCTCTCCTTTTGTAATTTGTCGTGTTCAAACCTTACTGCTTGCTCATGCTTTGCAATTTCTGAAATTTTCAAAATTGCACTGATCTGATCGGTCATTACATTGTTATCTACTTCCACTGATGCTCGAGGTACTGCTGGTGCTGGGGAACCTTGCACATTGATGAATCAGATTGGACTGGACAATTGTTCTTCTTCTTCTTTGTTAGGTACGTCAGGTAGTCTTCGTTTTATTCACAAAAAAATGTTGATTTTCAATGCCTGTGTGCAAACATTAACATGGTTGTTTCTAATTGCAATACTGGTTTATTACGTGTTCTTCTTTTCATTCTTTCTAATACTATGAACTTTGATTAGGACCAACTCTCCAGAAGGCCATATGCCCAAAAAGAGACCCTAAGAAAACAAAATTATGAAAAATTACAGGACCAACTCTTCAGAAAACTCCCAACTGACGGGCCCTTTGTACAGTACTTCTCCCTGAAGGTGATGTTCAACCTTCCCAAAGATAAGTACACCATGTGGCCGGAGTGAGAAATCACAAGAAATGTGTGAAAATCTCTAGCACCATTGGCTGAAAGTGCAGTTAAAGAAGAAATTACTAGAGTTTCTTCAGAGTGCAAGATGCATAACACACAGTTATAGTCATTCAGCTTCATGTTCTTTAGTCTCAGGAGGACATTCCTCTCTTTCAAAAGATGCCAAAAGAAGAACATATAGTTACTCCGACAACAAGATTTCCATATCCACTTGAAACCCAGAGGAGCAGGCATGGTACCAATCTTGAGTTAGATAGGCCTGCTTGGAGGTGAAAGTAGGAGAATCCCAAATATATGACAGTGATCTATGCCATGTGAGTCCGGTTGAATGCACCTAGAAGAATGTTAAGATCAAACAGCTAGTTGGAAGCAGAACCGAGACGGGAAGCATAAATTGCTGTTCACACCATTTGCCAAGAACCTCTTCACTGAGCTATGACCCCTCACAAAAGAAAATAACTGAAGGAATATCTTTCCACATCAGAACAGTTGATCTGTACTGAACCTGACAGTCTGCAATCATCCTAAAATTATCATGTGTGTGGGACACTTCCAGTAACTAAAGCAGTACATATTGTGACGCTTCCAAGAATAAGGTCTAAAATATTGCTAGTAAAGTTGTATTACTTGTTAGATTTACATTGACTTGGAAATGTTTATGTATAAATAGTGCTAAACATTATTAACAATGAGTTTATGTCTCGTAAGACAGGTCGGAATGAGAGTGTGCCAATAAGCAACATTAATGACTATTTATGTGTGTCAGATATAAACAAGAGACATGATATATGTCCAGATTAATGTTTAGTTCACTTGGAGGCCCACTGTCAGTCTGTAGGAGTCTGGGGAATTATGGTATGGTACCGAGCTATTCAAAACAGAACTTGATTGATGCACCATGCATTGCCTTGGTACATTTGCTGAAAGCTCATATTTTAGTATTCAAACCTAAACTGGAAAGATATTATGATGAAGTGTTGGCGGCAGCAAGAAATAAACAATCATCAAATAGTCTAAATAGTGTGGATAATTATATAGATTAATTTTATTTCCAGGCACATACGTACGTGCACTGTTGCTGGATAAGTTTGTTGATGAAAACCCACAAATAGAATTTATTATGTCTGGTAAAAATGTAAAATAGCACATGGGGGTACCTTCAAGTCCTTGTAAGGTAGATGCCACTTAGTGCTAAATTTGAGAGAGTTTTGAGATAATTATTAGAGATGCTTTTGTATAATTCATATATATTCTGTACATTTCATCACTCCTCGAAAGGCTAAAACATTAGAGGTCGCCTTTTGTCAAGTCTCTTTGTGTTCCAGTAAATGTCTATTGTAAGCTGGTAACCCCAGCAGTCCTTGGCCGGGTCGGTCTGTAAAACAATCTCATTTGCTTTCTATAAAAGCAGGGTGAACCTTTTTTCAAAAAAAAGAGGTCTGGGGACTGCAGAGAAGTTTCTTTTGTCTGTATTATACCCTTTTTTTTTGCGGGGATTGTCTATATTATACCCAGTGTTAGAGTTTGATTAGTGTATCATTTATTGTTGATCTTGGTGAGGACCACTAGGATGATAATTCAACGAAGAGGTCCAAGTTATCAGAAAACCTTGGATCTTCAGAAATTTAGTGTCAGTGACATACGATTCTCAAGTTTTTATACAATGGTTCACACGAAATAGTTATCATATAACTTGAAAAGCATTTTTTTCAAGTCTGCAGTTCACATTTTTGACAGGGTGCTTCACATGACATGACAGGGGTTTGAAATGCAAGGAGCTATTATGCAGTAAGGAGCAGTACACCAATGACAAGCACCAGTTTTACGAAAGCTGCTTTGATTCTAATTGTTGATGTGCAAATGTGTATATTTATTACTAAACCCAAGAGCACAGGCAAAATGGTCATGGTTGATTCTGTTTCCTCCACTTTGAGGTTCCACCACGTGATTGGCTAAACTCCACCTAGCTAATTGGAGGACATTTGCATCCAGAATGAGGTAGGGCTGCTTCACACTGGAGGTTACTACTGATCATTTGCAATGGTTGTGTACTAATCCCTTGTTTCAGGGTGCCAAGAGTGCATTTTTGTTTGCAAAATGCAACAAAAAATTTTGGTTGAATGACTGCAAAGTTCCATTTGATGATTTCCCTGAAAGGCTAGAGTGCTAGACTGATATATTCACTTCTTGCTTGTCACTAAGCACAATGACAAGCCTCATGATCCATGTGTGAATATATAGCCCATGTGCCTCAAGCTGTAGCTTAGTGGGCCTTACTCTTGACTATTGAGTTTGACAACAATCTTGCTGATGGTTTGATGCAAAAGATGGTGAAGCTACTGGTCAAGTGATGATGGACAGATGCTGCTACAGTACTCCATTGTGCGTCCTGGACTATCAGCATTATCTGACTACACATTTTCATTAATGACATGGTGATCATACATCCTCCTGGTGTATTGTATTTTTGCTGGTACATGCTTAGCACGGAAGGTACTTTTGTTGTTTTGTCTATTAGAAAATATCAGGGAGGCATTGTGTACCCTGGCAAGGCCATATGGTAATTTGGTAAGGATAGTACCACGACCTGGCCACCTGGGGGATCAGTTTGACTCTTCCCTTCATGGAACACTACAAAAGGAGTAAATGGCCATGATGTTGCCACTTCAGCTGCAGCAGCAGTTTGACTTGTTAATGCTGAGAAGGCATTTGGCTTTCACTGGAGCTATGGCATGTTCCTGATGGAAACCATTTAGGCATTCCACGCCCAGTGCCTCTATCTAGTTAATATAGTTTAAGCACATATGTTTCTCACTGTGTAGATGTATAGTGGATGCACCTCTATGTCAACCTTTAAACATGCATCCACCCTTAAGATGTTCTGGTGGAGTTTTGTTGACGTGATATGAGAAATTGTCCACATGGAAGCACTTCATGTAATGGACTTGCTGTAGTTTTTCAGTCATGCTACATGGAATTCTGTTTGTATATGTATTATATAATCAGCTGGAAATCCTTGAGATTGAATCGGTACGCTGTGAAATTGAATCACATGGAATAATTTTCAGCTTACCTGAGTGGTGAAAA
This sequence comes from Cenchrus americanus, assembly GCA_947561735.1. Lineage (NCBI taxonomy): Eukaryota > Viridiplantae > Streptophyta > Magnoliopsida > Poales > Poaceae > Cenchrus > Cenchrus americanus. Next base: position 310,505,071 of record OX387241.1, on the reverse strand, counting down.
GGGCAATGCCATTGGTTTTGGAATCAACACACTTTTGCAAGAACCTGACAGGCCACTAGGCCAGACTCTGCTCTTTGGTACTGAAGTGATTGAAGCGCCTTCTGATTGCCATCTTTCATGGTTCTGAAACTTGGTGACAAACTGCAACGCAAAGGAAGGGGTATGTAAATGTTAGCGCCTGAAGAAGTAGGGAGAAAATGTCAACGCTTACTATATCACCTCCTTGTTACAAGTTACTATCCTTTTGGTTTGTGTGCTGGGAAGGGGAAAGAAGGAATGGTTCATGTATGGGTCCATCATGTCAGCGGTCAGCCTGCCAGTGTTAATTGCTGCAGACAGATCTCAAAGAAATGACTATTTTGCTTCAGTGTATTTTATTGCTTAACTGTTGTGCTCTTGACAAAGTGAAAGCTATCTGAGGACATCAGGAAGTTGGATATAATCACTCATTGGCTCGAAATTCCAATGTCTGATTGTTGCACGATTGAACAAGATGTGCTTACAGTTTCAGTATTCTCTTTTCGTGTGATCTTGTCCTGTATTCATCAGTCTTATCAATTAAAAGCAGCTCTTCAAGCTTTTGTAGAAAACAAATTGCTAGTTAATATTTGCGCATTTTTCAGGTAGCTGAGTGCTGACACAGAGCTGATAGTGGAGAAAGTCTGACACGTTAAATGGAGTTATAAGCCTTGTAAGATTTCGCTAACTCTGCTTCAAAATATCTGCATCATATCACTGAGTCCATATCCTCTATTACTGTAATAAGGAAGTCTAATTTTTTTAGTGATTTGTGAGGTTAGTTTGTTCCTTTATGGAGCTTTGTTACATATTATGACAATATTACTGATGAGAACTTTAAATCTTTGTACATTATTTGGAATAGTTATTTTTGCCATGCTGCCACAATTTGTTTAGTGTTATGATATCATATATGGACGAATATATTCATCATTAGGTTTATAGGTTACATAGTTCCCCTGCTGTAGGATATTAAGTGCTACCATGCATCAATTGCAAATAGTATATATTCTATGCAACTGAGTAGACATTTGCCCTCGCATTAGAAGTAATGTTGTTCCTGCATGTAGAACCATAGCATTTGTAGTACCACTTCATAACTTCGTTACTATATATTGTCATGAATCATGTTGATAAATATTTTATATCCTATCCACTGTTTGGTCAGACGTTTGAGTTTCGACAGCGCTGAACAGCTTCAGCTACATTTGATTTTTATTAGTTTCAGTTAACTAAGGCAAAAAAAAAACAGCTGTTCTCTATGACAACTTCGGCTAAATGTTGTTGATTCTCACTACTACAATGATTTTCCTGCATTATTTGAGCAACAGATTTTTAAATCCAGACAGTTTCCTTTATCAATCTGTACAGTTTTGTGCCCCCTTTGGGTTTGGTAGATTTTTTGAATCCAGACAGTTTTGCCAACAGATACATTTCTCATTCTTGCTGCTCAGTCGTCTCACGGTCCCCGCAAGATGGCAATATAGTAGACCAGGGGTAAAAAGGATAAAAAGGTTTAATCCTCTCCCCTACCCGCACCCTGTGTTTTTCTCCCCTTCCCTTTCTCGTACTGGCAATCTCGTCTCCCCTTCGCTGGGCGCGCGGCGCCTCCCTCCTCGACTCCTCGCCGTCGCCGCCGTGCCCGGCGCCTCCCTCATCGCCGTCGCCGCCGTGCCCGGCGCCAAGCAGGATATGGATAGGGACGCCGAGCAGGCGCTTACTGCTGATGGCATACGCATCCGGCAAAACCTAGCCGCCCAGTACGGAATCCCAGGTACCTTATTCGTCCCGGCCATGGATCCTATTTTGCTTGCCGTCGATGACCACGTCCTCTTCCCACTGGCCGAAGAGTGGAGTCATAGGCGATGGGCTCGCGTTAGTAGCCTCAAGATTCTGAATCGCGTGTGCTTGTCCGCACGGAGGGTTTTAGAGGATAAGATACTCATGTTATACATCATGCCCTATCTCCCACTTGAGGACGCATTTCTGATCCACAAATCTGTTGAGAATGGAGGTGAAATCGCTGTTCGAGATCTGTTGCCTAACACTGGGGCCAGGTCAGGTGGTGTCAAACTACCAATGGAAGGAAGGCATGGTGTTCTCGTTGTGGATGATCTAGATTGCCCTCGCAACCCTGCTCCTCCACTTTTGGTGAATTTCTTCGTTATCAACTATGGACTGTTAGCATCAAAAGTAAGAGAGCACGACAGGCTTGCTGCACTTCTTGTCGAGGCCGATGATCTGTTCAGAAAAGTTAACCTACACATCTCACAGCTACTCGAGGGTCAAGCTCTCAGCAGGTTCTTGAATCCTCAGCACATGCAGAAAATCGAAAGCAAAGCCCGTGTCGCCCAAGAAGAGCTGATACTTTCTATGTACATGAATGGTAATTAATCATGATTACCCTCTCTATTGAGCAATTAGTTGATCCCGATCTCTCTCCTGTACCCTTACTCCATAGTCCATACTGATGAATCTATGTTGTCTTATTGATCTACCAGGTATGGATCCACATGATACAATATCGGATCTGGATACTGATATACATGATAGGATATATGATGAAGGTTCAGATCCATGCTACCCCAATGCACCGTCCTTCGAGGAGATGCCTCAAGATACTAGAGCAAGATTGAATGAGTATATCAATGAGTTGCAAGCATCTGGGCGTAATGTTTGCCATCCAAAGCATGCTGAGCACCAGGTGCTGGCAGCAGAAGGACATTATGATTTAGAAAACATTTTTGCTCGTGTGTCAAGTAGATTGCAGAAAAGTCTCAACGACTGCAATGAAGGACTAGATGGTCTCAAATATGATCTTACATATGCTGGTAGACGGTGTTCTTTAATTGGAGGTAACCCCCTGTTTCGTGCCAGTTAGTCTTTCCTTTATTTCTTCATTTTATATTCTTGTAACTATATGAACATTTGTGCCTTTGATCTAAACAGTCCACGGAAATAGGGCTGGTGCCATACTGCAAGCTCAAGGAGGTCGCTGATTGTTAAGCTGCTTATGGGGGGGTAATGTTCTTGCAGAAGCCCATTTTCTGTTTTATTAATGCACGATCTAATCTATGTTATATTTACCTAGATTACAACCTTACATTGTTGTTTACTTGTCATGGAAAATGTGTCCATTAGGTATTTATTTATTAGTTATAATATTGAGCTGCTGTTGCTATTGTTCATATAAACAACAATGTTATAGTCCTTGGTTCCTTGGTAAATATCATGTAGCCCCATCTATGTCATTCACCTCCATGTTCTCATGCAATCTATATAACCTATATAAATGTACCCTACTAAGGGTTATTAATTCTATTTCTATCAATATGCAAGGTATCCACGTCGCGTCACCATCCACTAGGATCATCTATGTATGACTTCCACCTATTTTCCCCAGCAAAATACCACGCTACAAAATTCTCATTGTAGAAATACATGGATGATCAATGATTTATGAGCCATTCTCTTCAACAAAATGAACATGTTTTCATGTATGATACCGTTTGCAAAAGAATGTTGCTATGCAATCAACTTGGTGTTTCTACTTTCAGATTTCAAAGAATGTTGGCATTCAATTACCTTAGTGTTTCTACTTTCAAATTTCACCTTGAATTTTGTTATACGCAGGGTATCACCTAATATATATCACAACCAAAACCTTTGCACACACTCATTTTGTTTCAACACAGCATGCTCTGCTTAATCCTTTACATATGGCAGAGTACTTCAGTTTTGTAAGCTATGCTGAAAAGTAGGAAATCATACATCTCTGTCCTCTAGGGTGCTCTGCTTAGTGCTTTGCCAAACTAACTTCAGTTATGTAGGCTATGCTGAAAGGTAGGGACTCACACATTTATGTCCTCTTTCATGAGTACATTTAACCATGTACTCCGTACAAGACTACCAAGAAGTATCCAGTTAAAGTTATCATGAACTTAAAATATAGCTCTCACAGATAAAATATTATTATTACCTTGTTGAGGCTTGCCTGGCTGCCTTCACATTTCCTCACCTAATCGGTATATCTAGTGTCTGCCATGTTGTCACAGCATCTATTTAATTAGGTCCAATCCTTGCTGAACAGTTTCATTGTGGCTATGCAGTACATTTTATGCTTTGTTTTGCCCCCCCCCCCCCACCCCACCCCACTCAACCCAACCCGAAATATCATGTGATTATCTCCTGTTTGTTGCCTTTTTCCTGAGCCTAGTGTGTATGATCATCGATTTCCAGAAGGGTATGTAACAGTGTTGTTGTTCTCCATCCACCTTCCATGAATCGATGCTAGTATTTGGATTATTATAGCTCAGGAGAAATGCTTGACACCCATTGAATGCTTTACTAGTATTATTTTGTGGACAGATTCAGAATTGTTATTGATGTGCAACATGATCCGCACACCATTTTTGTTTTTTAAGATAAACGTAATTTTCTGTACATGTGCAGCTGTGATCTGACTGGATTATTCTTTATTGTGCTCTCCAGTGTGAAAGGCGGTGGAAACTGGCTCCTAAAAATTTGGTTCCCTAGCTATGGGTGTTGCATGCTCCAAATGATCGAACGGCATTAAGTTGGTGCTCCGCAGTATCCTTCCCTGCACAGAGTGTTGCACTCTTGTAAAAATGATGGGGCGTGGCTTGAACCCTGCAGTAGTTGTAGAATAGTAGCTGGTTAATTTCATTTGCGGTAAGACAAGTGCTGGTGGTACATCCGGCTGTCCAGGCAGCGGCCGAACCCTGTGTGTCGGTGGTGTGCTGGGTTCCAGTGGCGTAATATACAGGGTTGCGTTGGTTGGAGAAAGAGAAGTCTGGAGTGCACAACTGCAAATTACTTGTCAGTGCTTAAAATTCCGAGATGCTTCTGTGCGGCTTCACCATTCATTTCCTAGCATAGGAAGTTTTTGTGAGATGTTTTTGTGGCCCTTCAATAGCAAATTAACAATTACTCGGGTAATTTTCAATCTGTACATCAGTTTTTCTTGTTTTGAGATTTTCAGTCGATTTTTGTATGTTCTTTTGTTGATTGCATTGGTGGGCCGTTTTGTCTCGTGTGTTTCTCCCCAAATCTGCCGCCCATCAGTTGGATTTGCATTTGCCTGTTCTATTGGCGGGCTGTTGTTGTCTTCTTCTTCTTTTTTTAGCTTGGCACGTTATTGTATTTGATTGATTCTGTATTGTGGTTGTCTTCGATTTGTTTTGTATTGTATTTCGTTTTTGTCTTGTGTCGGTGATTGCATTGATTAGGAGTGCCGGGAGGTGCTCAATCCCCAAAGCCATCGTCGTCTTTTCTCTCGGGGCATTCTGTAGTCTCTCGGCATATGGTATGATGTTGCATTTAAGACTTTTTAGTTCGGTGTATTTTGCCGCGTTGTGCTGCATCCCGCATGTACAGTGGAAGTTTGCATGCAGCGTCTTATACTAGCTAGTGCTTTTCTCTGCTAGCTAACATTATTTTTCTCTCGGACCCGTTTAGTCGGTGAGGTGAAACTTTTGGGGTTCCGGAAATTGCGAGAAGATAGTTAATGTAGCACGATGTTGTCTAATTATGGTATAATTATGCTTGTTAGATTCGTCTTAAAAATTAACGTAGAGTCGCGGAATGAGTTTTGTCATTAATCTATATTTAATACTCCTAATTAGTATTCAAAAATTGTTGTGACAGTTGGTGAATTTTTGCAACTAAACAGGGGCTCTGTTTGGATGGAGGGACAAATTTACCACAAAGTTGTCAAACATCAAATGTGGTAGAGTACCGTAAATGTTTTGACCTCTAATTCCATTTGCCTAACAAAGTGTCAAATGCGGGGAAAATTTAGGTGGGTCCCACATACCTCCCTTCCATCATCCCTCTCCCCGCGGGGTCGTGACTCTCCCGTCCCGCCCGGGATATTTAAATTTTTACCATTACGGTGGAGGGCACCTCCTCGGATAGCATCATACCAAATGTCACTACATTTTTACCATGTTACAGTGCTGATGGCATACATATATACCATATTTGCCGACGTGGCACGCCACGTTGCCTGTCCAGCGTGATCTGAAAGGCAGGTGTGTGCCAAATGACTCTGGCGCCCCTGTTCCTTCTCCCAGCCGAGCTCGTCCCTTCCCTTTGTGTCCTCCCCCGCTACTCACCATTGGCGCCGATGTCGAGCTTCCCTTCCAGCCAACCCTGTCGCCAACCTCCCTCACCAGCGCCTCTCTCTCGCTCCCCTCAGCTCCTAGCCCGCCTCGTTGCCCCAACCGAGCCCATGCCTCACTGACAAACGAGTCGTCGCGGGCGCACCGCCCTTGTCTCGCCGCGGCCATCACCGGAGCCACCTCCGTACTTAGCTTCATCACCAAGAGACTCGTGTGCGCCCGCCGCCGCCTCGTCGAGCTCGGCCGTGCGTGCCCGCCTCGCCTCGCTCCGACCGGGGAGGAGTAGGGTCACGCGCAGGGGACGAGGAACGTCGACGGCCACGAGGAAGGTGGAACACCGCCACCGCGCCGCCGGTGTGGCCCGAACAAGCCGCCATCCCAATCACCCGTCGCCGCCCCAACCACCCACCATTGCCCCTTCCCCGACTCGACCGCGCGCGCCGCATGCGCGCCCGAGGTGCGCGCGCCGCCTTGAGCTCCACCGTCGGCGTGCGCGGGCGAGCGGCGTCGTTGAGTGGCCGGCAACTAAGCGAAGCTCGAGCTCTCGCATTCGCATCCGCGATGGCGAGGCCGGGGAGGGGCGACGGCGACCCATGGCTCTCGGCGGATCTCGAGGTCCCACACTCACGAGCCGCCGCGGCGGGGCCATAGAGGGGCGACGGCGGCCGGGCGGAGCCGGCGGGGGACGTGGCCGGCCGCAGTCGGCGGGGGCGGTGGCCAACCGGAGCCGGCGGGAGGGCTTGGGGGAGAACGGGATGGGGAAGCGACGGGAGAGGGAGGGGCGACGAGGTTGAAGAGGAAGAACCGAGCAGAGGAAGAGGATGGGCAGGGGCAAGAGGTCATTTGCCACTCATTGTGGGGTCATATCCAATGTGTACGGATGTGTTGGCGTGCCAAGTGTGCGCCGCTGGTAAAAATGTAGGGCGTGTTTGATTTGTGTGTCTGCAAGACCCGGCCGACGAGCCGAGGTTGAGGCCGCCCATGGCTCGGTTCCCTAGGGCTCATCCTCTTGTTTGATTTCTTTGTTCCTAGTGAGCCAGGTCAATTTAGGATTGTGTTTGCTTTAGGACGAAATGGGTAGGATGACCTTGTATCAACAGTGGGGTGAAGTTACCCTTAGTTCTTTTTTTTGACATTGCATCGAACGGTGCTAGGCCGCGCCGCGCGCGACGAGCGCCCCCTCCCCCTCCGTCGAACGGCGCCGCCACGCGAGGGAGCTCCGCCCCCCGATCGTCGCCGCCGTGAGCACGGGCTTGGCGGAGCTCGCCCGACCACCACCGCCGCGCGCGGTGCGAGCGCGGGGGGGGCTCGCCCCCGTGTGTCGCCGCCGCGAGCACGGTCTCGGTGGAGCTCGCCCCCGGCCGCCGCCGCCGTGCGCGCGCGGGCGCAAGTATGAGCGCGGGGGAGCTCCGCCCCCCGCCGCCGCCGTTGCCGTGCGTGGGCGCTAGCGCGAGGAGCTCGCCCGGCCGCCGCCGCCGCCGGCGCGGGCTCGATGGAGCTTGCTCCATCCTGGTCCCACCGCCGCGAGCGCGGCGCGACCTTGGGGGACCTCGCCCGGCGCCGGCTCCTCCTCTTGCGCGCCCGCCCGCGGATTCGTGGCGTCACTAGGCACGACGACGAGGCGGCACTATCCTCTCCCGCGGCTCGCACGAGCACGGGCCAATATTGGCTCCCGAGAAAAACGAAATCCGGGAGCGTAGGCCGGGAGCCGGGAGAGAAGGTTTTTTTTCTTCGTGGGAGCCTGATCCAGGAACAGTGAATGGAAATCAAACACGCGCAAGTGGCTCCGGTGGGCTTGGCCGGCCAAATTTGGCCCATATCAAACACGCGCGTAGTGACCCTTGGTACAATGCTATCTCCTCCAGTTAATAAATATCCGGCCCGCCCGAGCCCACCCGCGCCGCCGCCGCCCCGATCCCCACCACGCCGCCGCCGGCTCCCACACGCAGTACCCGCGCCACCGCCGGGAAGGGCAAGGAGCTGCTCAACGGCGGCATCTTCCAGCCCTTCGAGGAGATAAGGTCGAGTTCTCCCTCGTGCCCCAGACCTCCGACAAAGCCGACCCTAACCCTCCCTGCATCCGGGTCCCTACTAATAAAACGGAAACGAACTCAACCCAGCAGCCCAATCCGTCCGCCGGCCTAGTTGGGGAAGCCAAGCGAATTCGATCCGCCGACTACCTCCAGAATACCAACCCCCGGAACTGGTTTTTCGCTGGTGAGGAAGCCGTAACCTAAGCTTCTATGTTGTATCGAGCTAATGCTAGATAGCTTCCGCTTTCATCTCAACTCGCCCTATGCGGTTGTGGATAATCGATTTCAGTGTATGAGGCTCGAATCCACCTTTCGTATTGCAGACGCGCGAGATCCTTCCCAAATCTTTTGGTTTTGGGTTTTGGGGATTTGCTTTCCACGCTGATTTGTGCGTGTGTATGTTTGGCAATAGGTTTGAAATCGCCCAAATTTACGTGCTATCTACTACAGTAAAAGGCTTGAAATCGTCCTTGCTATAGTTAAAAAATGCCTGGAAGATGTGAGGATATATAGCTCTGGAAATTGATGTCCATCATAAGAATATCTTAACAAAGCACCTGCTTCTAACCTTCTTATCGGGTCTCATGCTAAAAGCTCATTTTTCTTTATTGTGCTCGTTTCATTGTTCTGTAATTCAGATGGTGAAATTGAGATTTGTGGCACCCGAGAAGGTACCAAAGAGTGAAGGGCGTGCCAGAAACCGCCTTAAGAAGAAGAAGGCCAAGGCGTTTCCACTTCACCGTCTGCCGAATGTAAGTAGAAACTTTCATTTGTGCAAACTTTCATTTGTGCACCCCCCCTTGACAATGCAAAACAAACCCTGACATTAGTTTCGTCTGCAGGAAGTTCTATGTGTCATACTGTCACAACTTCCATTCAAAGAAGCCGCACGGACGAGCATAGTGTGTAGGAAGTGGAGACGGCTTTGGAGATGCTATCCAAAGTTGATCTTGACCCGAGAAACAATGTTGGGTGGCAGTGCCGCAGGAGACCACCCAACACTCGACATGGCAACATTTATCAGGCGTGTCAACAGCATCGTGCGGCAGCTATCATCTTCAGCTACTCTCAACAAGTTTGTGGTCAAGTTCCCACTCCTCAGTAAGGACGCCAGTCATCATATAGATCGATGGGTCAGCTTGTCGGCTGCATCGAGAGCAAGGCGCATTATCCTTGACCTGTGTCCCGAGGTGGCAAGCACCGATAGGAATGGGAGGTACAGTTTCCCGGTGCATCTTTTCAGTGGTTCCAGCTGTGTCAAGTACAGTTTCCCGCTGCATCTTTTCAGTGGTTCCAGCTGTGTCAAGTCTCTCTGCCTGGGGTTCGTCTCCATGAACCTGCCACCAGGCCGGCCTTGTGGCTTCACAAACCTGAAGAAGCTTGGCCTTCACATGGTGTCCATCACGGGGGATCTCCAGTGCTTGCTGCCAGAATGTGACGTTCTTGAGTGGTTAAGCCTTACCGACTGTTCCTTGCACCCTTATCTCATCCTACACCGGCCATTGCAGCGGCTCCGCTATCTGCGTGTGCTGAATTGTAGGCTGCATAGGCTAGAGTTGCAAGCTCCAAACCTTACCAAGTTTGCGTTCACAAACTACCCAGTACCGTTCACACTTGGCGATTGCCCCGACATGTCCATGGCGTCAATCGGGCTGCTGTCGCCGGAATATAGTTTTGGCTATGCCTGCACCGAGCTTCCTGCTTCTCTTCCTCATGTGCAGGACAGTCTCTCAATAAGTCTGAATATCAGAACTGAGGAGGTACACACTGTGAGCGCGGCTTTGCACATGTTCATAAAAGGAAAAACCAAGCTCCAAAAGTGGAGCTCCATCATCTAATATCTTACGCCCATTCTTAATCCTACTGCGATTTTATTTCCTTGTGTTTCTAACCATGCTCGCGTTGAGTTGCATCTCAGGCGCAGGAGTCTGTGAAAGGAAGCATCTCCGTTTTCGCTAAGTTGAGGCACCTGGCTCTAACTGTATCCATTGAGGGATGCCCAAGAACGGGCACTGGGATCCTTCATCTGGCAAGCCTGCTTCAGCTGGCACCTGTTCTTGAGGAGCTGGAAATCCATGTAAGTGACTGACTGACTGACTTCTTCCTGCAGTTCAGCAGGATATATGTCCTGTTGAGGCTGGCTGTCTGTCAGCCACATCGTTAATTATCTGCTATATATGAAAGCGCGCATGAAATGCAGATGTGCTGTCGTGAGGCACCGTTGTACACCCGCGATCTGGATGAGGCCACGTCGCCGCGGTCTTTGTACAAGCGTCTCAGGGTTGTCCACATGACCGGGTTCTATGCCATCCGCGGACAGCTTGAGCTAGCACGCCACATCCTGCAGAGCTCGGCCGCTTTGAAGCGTATGATCATCGATCCCAAAGTCAGGGTTCCCAAGGCCTGGCCTCGCGAATGCCCATACTACGCCGACCTTGGTAGGTCTGGGGCCAAATTCTCTCTAGAAACTGGGGAGTTCCCTAGTACTGTTATTACCATTCTCTAGTTCCTCCACCACAAAGAGTGTTCTCAACAGATTTCCGCGTGTTCGCATTTTGGGGCACGCTTTCTGTGTTCAGTACCCATCGTTTTGAGCTGCAACCGTGTAGTGGCACGTATATTTTTTTAGAGACAAGTACAGACTAGATTACACATTTTTGAAATAATAATTGTGGTAACTGTCGTTTATGCAAAGTACTCTGACGGTCGAGGCTATGCTTTGACACGTATGATGTATGAGTATGACTACGCATCCTGTTTGATCATGCCGCTCAATGCTTCCTGCAATGGTCTCATGTTAAATATGTTGCTGTTGAATTCAGATGATTTCAAGATTTATTTTCTTTCTTTTTGGCAAATATCGGTGGGAGCTAATGCATTTGCTAAAAGCTAGAGCCGCCATTTGTGTAGCTTTTAGTACTCCCCTGGTTCCAAATTTCGAATTCTTTTACCAAACCGGAGGGAGTACTCCCCTGGTACCAAATTTCGAAATTGTAAGTCATTCTAATCTTCTTGCAAAGTCGAAGTAAATTTATTTGGCCAAATTGACGCAAGTAAACATAAAATTGTTTGATTCTTCAAGAAAAGTTGGAATATGTTTTGGAAACGAAGGGAATACAAGATTACGTATTTATGTCACACTAATTTGCTCAGCCAAATTCCACTGTCTAATTAACAATCCACTTTTCACCAGCTTTTTATATAAGCAGCTTGTTCGTTTGGCTGGTGCTGAGAGAAAAGTACTTTGTGTTGAGAGAAAAGTACTGTTGTTGGCTGATTGTTGATGGCTGGTTAGTTTTGAGAGAAAAGTACCGCTGACTGGTGGCTGATAAGCCAAATAAACAGAGCGAAGATTGTCGCACATATTTGCCCACATATTAATTAAGTGATACAAGGTATAGAGTCCATTAAAAGCCTAAAATCAGTGCCTAGAACACCCGTTGATCTGAAGAAGCCCCGAACCCCTGAAAAACCCTCTCGTTCTCGTCCTCGCTGCCGCCCCCTCCCCATTTCCCGCGCTCGCCAGCGGAAGGCCGGCGACGCCATGGGCAAGCCGAAGCAGCAAGTCCTCTCCCGCTTCTTCGCCCCCAAGCCCGCGCCCTCCACCGCCGCCGCCCCCGACCCGCCTCCCCCGCCCGTCTCCACCGTCGCCTCCTTCTCCCCGGCCAAGCGCGCGCGGGCCCTCTCCCTCTCCCCCAAATCCCCCGCCGCCAAACGGCCCAATCCCACCCCCTCCCTCCCGTGACGCCGTCCGCCGCAGGCTCCTCGAGCCGCCCCACCAGGCACCGCCGCCGCCGCCGAACCCTACCGCCGCCGGCGGCGGCGGCAAGGGCTACACCCCGCTGGAGCAGCAGGTCGTCGACCTCAAGGCCCGCCACCCCGACGTCCTCCTCATGGTCGAGGTCGGCTACCGCTTCCGCTTCTTCGGCGAGGACGCCGCCGCCGCCGCCGCGGTGCTCGGCATCGTCGCCCACCCCGACCGCAGCTTCCTCACCGCCAGCGTCCCCACCTTCCGCCTCGGCTTCCACGTTCGCCGCCTCGTCGCCGCGGGCCACAAGGTCGGGGTCGTGCGCCAGACCGAGACCGCCGCAATCAAGGCCGCCGCCGCCGCCGCCGCGCAGAAGGGCGGGGGCGCGCCGTTCGCGCGCGGGCTGTCCGCGGTGTACACGCGCGCCACGATCGAGGCCGCCGCAGGCGAGCTGGAGGGCGGTGGCGCCGCGCCCGAGGAGGGGAGCAGGTACCTCGTCTGCGTGGTGGATAAGGAGGTGGAGGCGACGGGGAGGGAGGGCTTCGAGGTTCAGGTTGGGGTTGTGGCCATCGACGTGTCGACAGGCGAGGTCGTGCACGGGGAGTTCATGGACACCGCCTCCAGGAGTGGGCTCGAAGCTGTGCTGCTCGGATTGGCACCCGTGGAGGTCATCCTCGGGACGCCAATCACCTTTGCCACAGAGAAGGTAGGCTAACTGACAAGAATTATCGGCCCATTGATTCCAGTCATCTTATTGCTAGCTGAATAGCTGTGTGAAGATTTTTAGCTATAATCTTTGTCGATATGCTTAATTAAAGAATGTTGCATGTGGCCCTGAGACACCACAGGTTCAATTTGATGATAAGGTTGCTTGCAAAATGGCAAGACATCAAACAACTCACTGTTAGTGTAATTTGGTACTATGCATCGCTAGCTACTACGTATTATGTTCCGACCACCATTGCGATTAGTAGCTTTTTTATCTACAATGTGTCATTGCTTTTTCTGCATGCCAGCGTTGCTCAAACAAATTATTCTCCTGATAGTAGATTTTCCAATATGCTACTTTATCTACTTCGTTTGAAGTTCTTGCCAACTGAGTAAACATTTGCTCTTCCAAATTTATCTGGATCAATATCCTCTGTCTCCACTTGTTGTGTAGGTGATGACGGCATATGCGGGACCCAGCTCTAATGTGCGGGTTGAGCGTGCATCATGTGTTTGTTTTGGCGAGGGCGGTGCTTTCGCTGAATTGATTCCTTCATTTGAGAAGTCTGTGGACAATGCTTCTAGGGATGAAGATGACAGCCAGCCAATGAAAACAAATGATAATGACAACAATCTACGTGGGATCGAGGTACTGTTATCCTTTAATTTTATTTGAGTGATCTTTTGGTGCATTCATCATTATCCTGTCATCTCACCATGTGCCTCAGTCACCACTTTTCAAACTTCAATAATGTAGTTTCTGGTGTTTATAATAACATTTATTATTCACTCAAATTAGGGTGTCATGGCTATGCCAGAGCTAGTTGTTCAAGCATTAGCATTATCAGTTCGATATCTCAAGGTTTTTGGCATGGAAAGGATAATATGCTTCGGTTCTTCATTCCGGCCATTTTCTGCAGACACTGAAATGTCCTTATCAGCAAATACTCTTCAACAACTTGAGGTAGAAAGAATCCACTATGATGCTGAGGAGAAGTTTCTGTTTGGACATTTATGATTTTTTTCCTTTCTCAAGCCTACGTTTGTTCTCAAGCGTTATGGATACTTTAGTTGACAATAAGTTCTTTCTCCCATACAATCAAATCAACATGAGACCTAGAGTTAGTCTTCCTGAACTTCTGCTTCTCTTCTGTTCATTTAATAAAGTAAAATTTAATGTCCTTTCAGGTATTGAGGAACAACTCAGATGGTACAACAGAAGGGTCTCTGTTCCAAACTATGAACAATACACGCACAGCTTTTGGCTCGAGATTGTTTAGAAACTGGGTAGGATTGTCTATGCTTTGACATTAAATGAATGCTTGCATGATGCATCATTCCACAGAAACCAAATATATCGCAGAACATTTATAAAGTTTTACGACCCTAAAGTCTTTCATTATGTCAACTGTTCTTCTATAGTTCTTTGATCGTGTGATGTTCATGCAGTTGACACATCCCTTATGCGACCGACATCGGATCTGTGCTCGTCATGATGCGGTATCAGAGATTTCTGAATCAATGGGATCACGGCACTCAATTAACAATCTACAGGACGGAGGGGATGTGTTTTGTGCAGCTTTGGCGCGTAGTGATTTGAGTACTATCCTTTCATCTGTTTTAGAAATGCTGGGAAAATCACTTGACATTCAAAGAGGAATAACAAGGATTTTTCATTGCAAAGCCACATCTAAAGAGGTGAAATATGCACTCTTCTTTTTTGTGTTAGTTGATTGTGAGCCAAATCTTTTCACCATTTCATGTATCCTTCTTGCTGCCTTACAATCTGGTCACTTGGTATTTATGCAATCTGCTGACTTACCTAATTGCCTATTGTTTCATTGCAGTTTGTTGGTGTTATCCAGTCTATCCTCACAGCTGGAAAGCAGATGCAGAAGCTTGTTCTTGATGATATTGACATTGTCTCCTCTCAGCATAAACCTGTGCACTCCTCTTTGCTGAGAAGGTTGATAAGTACAGCTTCATCATCCACCGTACTAAATACTGCAGTGAAACTTCTGTCTTGTCTTAACAAAGAAGCGGCTGATCAAGGAGATATGTTAAACCTATTCATTTCATCCATTGATCACTTCCCAGAGGCAAATCCCTCCCTTCTAGTTAATTGAACTTTTTTTATTGTTTATCTTTTCTTTTTCTTTGACAGCGTTCTTTTAGCATTGATGATGCTTGATAATATCATATCCTTTTATAGGTTGCAGAAGGTCGTGTAAATGTAAATATGGCCTTACATAAACTGGAGTTATTGATCGTCGAGTACCGGAAGCAACTTGGTATGCGCAACTTGGAGTTTAAAACTGTAGCTGGAACAACCCATTTGATCGAAGTTAAGTGGCTTGACTTCAGCTACCCTCAAATATTGTTAACTGCATTCTCAAGTAGCAACAGAAAGGCTAACTGTATTCTTCACTAGATTATTAATACTATCTATTGTGTGCCTGCAGCTACCAGTAGATAGAAGGGTACCTTCAAATTGGGTAAAGATAAATAGCACAAAAAAGACCATCAGATACCACACCCCTGAAATATTGAAGAACCTGGACAATCTATTGTTGGCTAAGGAGGAGCTAGCAATTATCTGCAGGTCCACTTGGCATAAATTCCTCACAGATTTCAGCAAGTATTATGCACAGTTTCAAGCAGTTGTTGAATCTCTTGCATCTCTTGACTGCCTATACTCACTCGCTGTTCTTGCAAAGCAGAATGTAATGACCATTCATCTCTCCTTATATCAGACTTATTCTTATGTGAAATTGTTCAACAACCATTGTTCCATCGTGCAGAATTATGTGCGACCTATTTTTGTCCAAGAGAGTGAACCAAGTCAGATTCACATCAAAGATGGACGCCATCCGGTTAGTTGTAGTTGTAACTCACTTTCCATGCCATTGGCAATATCCTTAATAAGATCATACAATTTGAACGGCAAAGAACAAACAGTATAATGTACTCTTGCATCTAAACTTTCTGGTGGACTCTGGCATAGCTGAAGCGTACTTCTTTCATTTTCAATGCGGATTAGTATTTCCCTGCCAATTTTGTTTTTCCCTGCATCCACAAAGGAAGAAAACAAAAATAACTTCGAAATTTGAGAGTCATACTGAAGTTGTTGGGGCCTGGTGGCCCAGTTCTTGTTTAATAGCTTGAAAACTGCATGCATGATTAAAAGGTTCAGTCATGCCTGATTCATCTTGCCTCTCTGTATGCTATTTAAGCTTGTCAAATCCAATACAATTCATTGTGGAATTATTCTCCTTACCGTGATGCTATTTGCTAGGACAAATGACAAATTGTGCACCGTTATGCCAATTGTTAAATTGGTCCCCTCTCTTCATATGTTAGCTTAAATGTGTTTTAATATGAAGATTTAAAAGAGGAGTTATGGTGATACTTTTACCTGGTTAGGATCGTGCTTCAAACAGTGTGTTAAAAAAAATATCTGGTAGGCCTTAATACTAGGGTGCATGTGTGGGTTGCCCTTTGCCTGTCCACTGCATTGCCTGGTTAGGCAATATATCACTGCTATGTGGGTGTCAATAAAAAACATTTTATTAGTATTTAGAAAGTTACCTCCAGATCTTTAAATCCTGTTTTGGGTTTATTGCCAATGATGGTGACAGTTTTGCTGTTGGGTTTTAGGTTCTGGAGTCTTTGGTTGGAGACAACTTTGTTCCAAATGACACAGAGCTTCACGCAGGTGGTGAATACTGCCAGATTGTTACAGGACCAAACATGGGAGGAAAGAGTTGCTACATTCGCCAAGTTGCACTGATTACCATGATGGCCCAGGTATAAATTTTATCACATCCTCTATGAGAGCACATTGTGAACTTATAACATGATTAGTATGTAAGGTTTGACTGAGCTTAAAAAAGCATTTATGGATAGATCTTTATTTTTTACTCAAGTAGGGCCTTCCCCTGCTATTATGCCAAAAAAAGGGGTCATTTTTTTAGGAGCAGCTGCGTCAAACATCATCTTGATTCAGAGATGATTCTTGAAAGACATTGCTATGGTTTTCTGTAGGTTGGCTCTTTTGTACCAGCTTCTTCAGCCATGTTGCATGTTGTCGATGGTATTTATACCCGGATGGGTGCATCTGACAGTATTCAACAAGGAACAAGTACCTTCCATGAAGAGATGAATGAAGCTTCCAACATATTGCATAATTGCTCATCTCGATCCCTAGTTATCATCGATGAACTTGGTCGTGGCACAAGCACACATGATGGTGTTGCTATTGCTTATGCTACTTTACACTATCTTCTCAAAGAGAAAAAATGTATTGTCATTTTTGTCACTCATTACCCAAAGATTCTCGATATTCAGAGAGAATTTGAAGGTTCTGTTGGAGCGTACCATGTTTCATATCTAGCAACAAGGAAGCTTATGGAAGTTACCGATAAACCGTTGGAGGCTAGCCCAGAGTCAAAGGATCTTGGAGAAATTACTTTCCTGTACAAGCTTGTTGCTGGAGCTTCAGATAGAAGCTTTGGTCTTAATGTTGCCCTGCTTGCACAGGTTAGTTATGCTTATATTTAAGGTTTCGTGTGCTGCTGCTCATCTAGGTATGTACTAATCTATCATTTCATGGTTCATGGGCACTTACACTGGTGGGTCAAATGATCCTCTTGTCTCCTTCAGTAACTTTTTAATGCGTGTGCTCTGATTATCATTGTGACTGCTCGTTTCTGATATTATAGATAGATATGATTTGGTATTGCTGTCACTGTCTCATTGGAGTGCTATATGCGTTTGTTATACTGAATGTATGCTGTCTTCATTGTTCCAGTAGAACCGATGAATTCTTCTGCAATAGCGCATGCACCTGCTAATTTTTGAAGTCTGTCCTTTTCACTTACTGTTTTGCAAGAGTAGCTGTTTAAGCTAGACACTAGCAACAATCCCCCAAGTGTTAGTAATTCTTCTGTTAATGTGGTCAATCCTCCTTGTAGCTTCCATCTAGGTGTATTAAGAGGGCATCAATCATGGCAGCCAAACTGCAAGAAGAGTTAAGCGTGCGCGAGGAGAACAAACTTCAGAGGACAATGGACGCTGCGACAGTGGGTGGACCATCTGAGAGTTGCACAAAAGTTGGTTTGGTTTGTGCTCAGCCTTACCAGGCATTGGCAGAAGCATGCCGTAGGGTACTGCTGGCCATGACACTGGCTCAAAGCAATAATGACGCAACAAACACGCTGCCTTCTTTGAAGAATGCAAGGGAAGTTGCACGGGATACGATAGGAAGCTTTCATATATGAGGCGGCGGCTCATTTGAGCTGCTCTTCGTAATGTGAAGGGAGGAGCTTCTCAGTCATCAGGTAAACTGACTGCTCTGCTCAATTGGTTTTCATCTAGCTTAGCAACCAGTATTATAATAGCTCAACTCTCTCGGACTTGTGTAGCTGTGACTCGTAGCTTCCTTAAGAGTAACAGTGTACACTCTAGGATATCGCTGTTCAAGTGAACTTGCCGACATGGCACAGTCAACTAGGTATGCCAAATGGTGTGGCACAGCATCATGGTTCACGGTTTGACTGTACAACTCGCTGCTTTGTCACTTTCCATCCCCAAGAAGTCAGGTAGTTTAATAGTAAATAAAAAGAAAACAAAAAACAAACAAGAGCAGTCGTGCAGACTGCTGCGAGTTGAGGGTGTTGAAAAAGTTGTAGGATACAAATGGAGTTTCAAACTCTTTCCGAGGGAAACACTCCCTAGGGGTAATATCATGTTTACAACTATACTATACTATACTATACTATACAGCAGGGTGATGTACGTACATTGGCTTTGAGCGCTAACTTTCTGAGGACGCAGGTAGCGCGCGTGTGTATATATTTGGTTCCTGTATCTGCAACTGGTGGATGGTCGAATGAAGCTCGATTTGAGAGGATGCGGCTGTGGTTTGGGATTGCCCCCCCGCCCCGCCCCGCTCATGCCTTTCTCGATGACACAAGAGAAGCCCGGAGCACGCACGCAATCCAGCAGCAGCCAGGGGACTGACTATTGGTGCCTGGGTGGTCCGGTGCACTAGCGGCGTGTGCATGCGTCACCAGGAAGGACGTCGACCTCGTGCCCGCTCGCTCTTACCTGCCCGTTTTCCTTGCTGGGCCGTTAGCCTGCAGGCTGCTGCTGGTGTCGAAACCAGCCCAGCTCAGGCAGAATGAGAGAGAGAGAGAGAGAGAGAGAGAGAGAGAGAGAGAGAGAGAGAGAGAGAGAGAGAGAGAGAGAGAGAGAGAGAGGAGGAGCATCGAATCCAGTTGTGCGTCCGGTGCGGTCCAAGAATCACTCACTCGTGTGCGTGCGGTACCGTACCGGAATATACCGTTCAAATTATCCGAGGTGGAGGGAGGAGTAAAATACAAGGAATCCGTGCTGCGGGCTCCACCCACGCTCTCCCTTTTCTCATGTAGTAAAATCTCACTCATTTTTTGTCCTCTCAAAGAAAGAAAGGAAGAAAAATCTCACTTCCATTTCCGAGCAGGAGCAGAGCAGGTGTGTGCTCGGCCGCCTCGTCTCCTCCGCCGCCGAAACAATCAAACAAAACCGGCCCTTGGCCTTAACAACCCCCAAGGGGGGGCAACGCAATTTTTTCCTTCCTTTTTCTTTTCTTTTTGTTTGGTCGGGTTTCGTTTCTTGCGAGCGAGCACCGAGACTCCGACAGTGGAGTGTGCTCCGCCTCCGCCGCCGCCTCCTCCTCCTCCTATCCCCTTCCTCCTCCTCCGCGCTTCTCCCGTGACCTTCCTTCCTTCCGGTCGCGCCCTCCTCCCAGTTCCTCCCACCCACTCCGCATCCAATCCGTGAGCACTCGTCTCCCTCACTGCCCTTTTTCTGTTTGTGTTTTCTTCTCACCCACCATTTTCTTCTGGGCCGGGGGGTTTGATTTTTGTTTTCGATTGTCCCTCCCCCGTGCTCCCTCCCGTACAGAGAGAGAGGGGGAGGGAGAGGCGGGGGATGGATTTGTCTAGGTTCGCTCCCGGCGTCGGGCCCAGCCGCGCGGCCCCGCGCCCGGGCCCGCAGATCGGCGCCGCCGCCGGGAATGGCTTCCGCACCTGCTCCCCGCGGCGACCGCGGCACCGCTTCGTCGCCTGCGGGGGCGGGGGGAACGGCAACCACCTCATGGCCGCCTACGTCCTCCGCGGCTGCGGCACCAGCGCCGGCGGCCCCTTCCGCTTCCCGCCTTCCAGGCACGGGAGCCCCCTCGGCCTCCGCGTCAGGGGCCGCCCCCCGCCGCGGTGCCAGGGCGGGGGCCGACTCGTCGGACTACGTCGACGGCCAGCTGGAACCCACCAAGGGCTCTTCCGGCGAGGTTGACGACGACGACTCCGACGGCGGCGACGTCGACGGCGGCGGCGGCGGCGGCGGAGGGAGGGACGTCGACGTGGACGGCCTCAGGGAGGCCCTGCAGCGGTCGAGGAACGAGCTGGCGGTGGCCCGCCTCAACAGCACCATGTTCGAGGGGAAGGCGCAGCGGATATCCGAGTCGGCCATCGCGCTCAAGGACCGGGCCGACAGCGCCCAGAGGGACGTGTCCGCGGCCGTCGCGGCCGTGCAGGAGGTCATCGGCAGGGAGGGCGACGCCAAGGAGGCCGTCCGGAGGTCCACCATGGCGCTGTCCATGGCCGAGGCGAGGCTGCAGCTGGCGGCCGAGGCGCTGGACGCCAAGAGGGGCTCCGTCGGGCCGATGGAGGTCGCCGCCGCCGCCGAAGAAGAAGAAGAAGGCGTGGAGGAGGAGTCCCTCGCGTCCGCGCAGGAGGACATCAGGGACTGCCGGGCGGCCCTGTCCAGGTGCGAGGAGGAGCTGAGGCTCGTCCAGGAGAGGAAGATGGAGCTGCAGAGGGAGGTCGACCGGCTCACGGAGCTCGCCGAGAAGGCGCTGCTGGACGCGTCCAAGGCCGAAGAGGATGTCGCCAACATAATGGTGCTGGCCGAACAGGCCGTGGCTCTCGAGATGGAAGCCGCGCAGCGTGCCAACGACGCGGAGCTGGCCCTGCAGAAAGCGGAGAGAGCCATCTCCTCGGTCGACACCGTGGTGGAGCTCACGTCGGCTGCCGAGGAGCAGAAGAAAGCTGAAGAAGATGGCGTTTCGGAAGGGTGCGAGTACAGCAGTGACGGCGCTGACGATGTTTCTGTAAGAGATGAGGTGTCGAATACCGAGCGCATAATGGTTAGTGACTTGGCTGTCGAGGGCATCGAGCAGCTTGAACCACCCCGTGAGGTGTCTGACGAGGCGAGCAGTGATAAGACGTCTGTTGAGCCTCAGAAAGAAGCTGACCCTGATGTAGATAAGTCAAAGCAAGGGAAGAAGCAGGAGACGGAACGGAAAAAGGAAACCACATTGCTGAAGAGATCATCCCGCTTCTTCTCGGCATCTTTCTTCTCCTCCCAAGTTGACGGAGAATTTACACCAACATCTGTCTTTAGGGGCTTGATGGCATCGGTGCAAAAACAGGCACCAAAGCTTGTTCTTGGGATCTTTCTTCTTGGCGCAGGGTGAGTCCCATGACAGCTGTTGTGTGTTTTCTAGGTTTTGCATATTTTTTTTTTGCAGTAAGGATTTGATTTCATGCATGCATGCTTTTGTTTTGTGCCTCCTGTAGGGCATTCGTCTTAAATAGAGCTGAGAAAAGTCAACTATTTCAGCAGCAAGGCATCACTACAAGTATTGGGGAAGTGACGTCCACCACGAAGCCCATAGTTCGTGAGATACGTCAGATCCCACAGAGAGTAAAGAAGCTAATAGAGCTCTTACCTCATCAAGAGGTTTGGTTCCCCCATTTTATCTGAACCTGCACATGTGCTGATTTCATTTTGTGCATATGTATGATTTTCAACAGTTATGATGAAGCTTTGGCTTGCATGTAAATTCCTTACGTTTTTCATTTCCCTATTCAGGTGAATGAGGAAGAAGCATCACTTTTGGACGTGCTGTATTTGCTTCTGGCCAGTGTTATTTTTGTACCATTGTTTCAGAGAATGCCTGGAGGTGAGATACATATCCTAATACAGTTTGTGCGCAGGATGGCTCAATAGCATCTTTAACTTTCTCTAGTCTTTTGGTCACTGCGAATGCTTGCAATTGAATTAGATAGTCAACATTCACTAGTTTAGTCCCAACCGCGCGCCATGCATTTCACTATGATTTCCCAAATTGAAATGCCTAAAACTTTAGACCTTTGGAGTTAAAATGATGAACTTATATACACAGACATGAGAGCCAAGAAGCATTTGTGGTTAAAATCCTCAGTTTGCATGAAAGCTGTAACCTTATGCAGATATAATTTTTACCTTGATATCTTAGGCAGTCCTGTTCTTGGGTATCTTGCTGCTGGTGTCCTCATTGGTCCATACGGGCTCTCCATCATCCGTAATGTGCATGAGACAAAGGCCATTGCTGAATTCGGAGTTGTGTTCTTGCTATTTAACATTGGACTTGAGGTATGCAGCTAAGTGCCTCTGGATACTGTTTCTTGTTTCGGCAGCATACACTGGCTTAATATCCTCCATTTGCAGCTTTCTGTGGAAAGGCTAAGCTCAATGAAGAAGTACGTCTTCGGCTTGGGATCTGCTCAGGTTCTATTCATGCTACGCAACCACCAAAAAATTATTCTTCCCTAGTTACTCCCTGATAAATTGGAACAATCGGCAGGTGCTGGCTACTACTGCTGCTGTTGGTGTGATAGCCCATCGTTTTGGTGCTCTACCAGGCCCAGCAGCAATAGTTATTGGGAGTGGCCTAGCTCTGTCATCGACAGCTGTTGTATTGCAAGTACTTCCTTGAACACACTCATCTTGCTTATCAAAGTTTTGTTGCTATGTCACTGATCAGAAGTCTTTTTTATTAGCAAGTTTCTTTTTATTCATCACAATCACATCAAACTAAATGAATCTACTTGTTGAAAGTGTTGTTTCAAATATGGGCAGAAACATATAGCATTAGTATTTAGTAAGCTAGGAAATTTTAGTTTCTTGGCATGCTTCAACGAATCTGCGATCATGTTCAGGCATAAACTAGGTTTAGTTCAGGCAAGTATAACTTCAGTAATGTGAAATACAAACTTCCACCACCTCTGAAAAAACAATTCTGACCAGGCAAGGTCTCCTATCTGTAGCTTGCTCTGACCTCTTTCTATTGTAATGCAATCAAGTCGATATAGTAAGGAAGTGCTCCCCCAAATGTAGCTTTTATGTTTCCAATCCAAATGTTTTAGAATATATTGATTTTCAAAGTTTCAAATGTTTGACGGGAACCATGCCTGATCCATCGTGTTCTCGTAGCTGGGAAAGTATATGTTTGTTTGTAGGTTTTAAGTTTAGTGACAGTTGTTTGTTGCTTGCCTGTTAAGCAGTCAATGTTCTTCTTTCCTAGGTACTGCAAGAGCGTGGCGAGAGCACATCACGTCATGGACGTGCTACATTTTCTGTCTTATTGTTCCAGGTATAACTTCACTGTGCTCAGATATGTTCCCTGTTTTTCGAATATTGTGGCTTATGTTTCAGCTTTCTGTTTGCTCATTTTCTTGCTAATCTACGACTGCACATCGCTTTAGTTAATGCTTTAGATCACACCTCACAGTCGCATATCTTTATGCATCTTTTGCCGTTTCCATCTGTGATGCACACGTGCAAGTATCAACTTGCACGTCATACTCAGTCTGAAGCATGGACATCATTCAATCTTATAGAAATATTAATCTAACCTGCCTTTTTAATATATGTTTCTTGTGTTGTCCCCAGGATTTGGCTGTGGTGGTTCTGTTGATATTAATACCTCTGATATCACCTAATTCTTCAAAAGGAGGGGTAAATATTTTATCTTATTCTCTTATTATTATATGCACTATAGGACCTTTTGTTTATTGATACAAATAGTTAATGTTCTTGATAGCCCAATGAGATCTTGAGTCAAGTACTGCAACATGAGAAACTAGTCTGCAATGATAGTATGATTTTTAGTGCCAAGGAGCACTTCAAAAATCGTGTTCAGCCAAATGTTCTACTGAATTCTGGGTGCAATAAACATCTCCATATTTAGATGGCATAGGCGAGAACAAATTTGGCACAAGAACAACTTATGTGCTAGATTAGCTTTGCACTGTTATTTGTGCAAGAGAAAAATTATTCGATAATACTGGGATATCTAAATTTGGAAATAGTTTCCATCTTTAGGATGACATGTGGGGCCTGGGGACACGTGTGAGTGACACAATGGGTGCCTTTCCCACTTTACGCATATATGTTTGAATCTTGAGGCCTTGGTTCAATTTCTGTTGTTTTATAGGTTGGTTTCCAAGCAATAGCGGAAGCCATGGGGATGGCTGCAGTGAAAGCCGTAGCTGCTATAACTGCCATAATTGCTGGAGGTCGTCTGGTGAGTTGACTGTTCATTTGCATTATTTTGCCATAATTTTTCTCTATTGCATATGCTAAATGTAGACTCTGGGCTTGTTTCCTTGCATGCCTGCATTTTTAGTCTTTTATCCTTTCAGATGCATTTCTCTGTTGAATTTGTTTGCACCTATTTGACATGCAATTTCCATTTTTTGTTGAACAGTTTCTTCGGCCTATTTACAAACAAATTGCTGAAAATCGAAATGCTGAAATATTTTCGGCGAATACACTCCTTGTTATTTTTGGCACAAGTCTTCTTACAGCCCGGGTGCGTATTTTATCTGTTTATATCCTAATCTCTGCATCACTTAAAACTACTTTTCATTTATGGTACTACTCCCCTCAGGCTGGGTTATCGATGGCACTGGGAGCTTTTTTGGCTGGTCTATTACTAGCAGAAACAGAGTTCTCCTTGCAGGTTGAATCAGATATAGCTCCTTACCGTGGGCTTCTGTTAGGACTTTTCTTTATGACGGTGAGTCTGTGAACTGCATTAAGAGTTTTTTCAACACTGTTACACTGGTAATGTTATGTTGCAAGTTTTTCTAACCTTGTAGCATCATCCAGTGATGCAAATATGTAATGCAACTCTGTGGGCACTAAATTATGGTGCCACTTGCTAGTTTGTTAGTATAGTGGCATTACAAGAGCCACATGACTCACCTTTCATTATAAATTCTCTATACTTTGACTATTTAACTTCATATTTGATTGTCAGAACATATTGTAATGGAGATGGGACCATTTTCACGAGTTTTTTAGACCACGACTACTTTTATTATTGGAATAATCATGCGAGTGGCCATTTTGTTCTATCTGCCAGCAACTGTTATCAGTGTAGCATCTTGCATTACAGTCTAGACAGGAATATGTATTTTGTACCATTCATATATGTTACCTAAATAAAGTAGCATTTGGTAACTTCTTTCATCAATTTGTCAAATAAATGCATTTTAATTTATTTATTTATATGATCCTCTGTTGGGTAGAATCAAACATACGCTACTAATTGGTGCTATAGCACTTATCTATCTGTCCATTTTGCTCGTCCAACATCAAGGTATTTTTATCCCTTCCTTTAGGATTTCATGATAATTCCTTGCTTAACTCTAACATGAGGATTGTTTTTCCAGGTCGGAATGTCTATTGACCCAAAGCTGCTACTGTCAAACTTCCCAGCAATCTCTGCGATCTTAGGTCTTTTGATAATTGGAAAGACATTGTTGGTTACATTTGTTGGTAGACTGTTTGGGGTTTCTACTATAGCTGCCATTCGGGTCGGCCTCATGCTTGCACCTGGTGGTGAGTTTGCTTTTGTTGCTTTTGGAGAAGCTGTCAACCAGGTAATATCAGCCATCTTTTTTGTGAGCAGACCTAGTGTTTTGTGTTTTTCCTTAGGTTCTCTTTCTGTGTCATAGGTTTCTAGTACTCTAGACTTACTTCTCATGTACATCAGAGTTTATTGTAGGAACATCTGTAGTTGCTGTATGCCACACATCATGATTGTTGTGCTACCAGTAGATGTTTTATGGCAGTGGGAAAACTAATGAAAATAATTTTGCAGGGTCTTCTATCACCTCAATTATCATCACTGCTATTTTTAGTTGTTGGCATTTCGATGGCTATGACACCATGGTTAGCTGCTGGAGGCCAGTTTCTGGCATCAAAATTTGAGCAGCATGATGTGAGGAGTTTATTGCCAGCGGAAAGTGAGGTATTAGTTTATTCCCAATTTTGCTTCTTGCTCAGTTACATTTTCTGTAATTTCGGCCACAGTAAAAAGCACTGCCAGTCTGCCATGCCCACCCAATCAAATTTGTAATAAATTTTCCATTTAGAATTCAAGTTTTTATTGAAGGTCTACTTGTATAAGCAAGTGCATTCCCTGTGTGAAATTTAGCTAGACTCATTTGCCAATTGATGTTTGTGTGATAATTAAGCAGTCGTGGCAAGTAAGAATCAAGCAGCAGCTCAGTAGCCTTGTTTTTTGTTTGTATTTCAGTACTCTGGATGAAAGTAGTTTCTTCTTATGGTCGGCTCTCGGCTCTAAAATTATTTCTTGCTGATCAACACATCCAATATCCAGTGGAAGATTCTAATTAAAGATCGGCTGAAACTTAGAACTATGCAACTTTATCTCCTTCACGTCAGTTTACCAAGGGCAATTGATAAGCAGTGGAGAATTCTGCTTTTGTTTTGGCAACCATGATTGAGAACCGGTAGTAAATTGATGAGGAACATAGTTTCTTGTTTGTACAAATAATATGGACGTTGTGTATATGTGCTGAAACACTGCTAAATTTTTGGCTAGAACTGTTGGTTTGGTAGTCATAACTCAGGCTGAGGCATTTGTCTCCCTACCCCAGAAACAACAAGGATACAAGAAAATAGAAAGGCCTAAAAGCCAATAAGGTCAGGTATATCTCCCATTACAATGTAACTAATGTTATTGGGGTGGTAGCTAGCTAGTGTGGTAGCCATTATATATGACAATTAATCGAGGGGTTTATGCCAGAGAAGAAAAATACATGGTAAATTCCTTCTTAATATATTGATACGCAGCTCTCCTGCGTGCTCTAGAAAAAAAATACATGGTAATGTAACAGTGTGCTTCTTGTTACTATAATCTCCCAAATTTGCAGTCAATAGTATGCAAGCTCTTAAATTTGCAGCATGTCACTTTATCTAATGTTGCTATCTTCTGTTTTTTTTGTGTATGTAGACTGACGATTTACAGGACCATATTATTATATTAGGCTTTGGACGTGTTGGGCAGGTTGTATTGCAATCCTCACATACTACTAACTTTTTCCATGTTTGATGGATCGTAATAAAGCTTTTTTTTCTTGTACTAGATCATTGCCCAACTCCTGTCAGAGCGATTAATTCCTTTCGTTGCACTTGATGTTAGAAGGTATGGTTCTTACTGTAACAACATGAAGTTAAAGAAACTATGGGTGGTGATTTAGAACCTTTGTGTCCCTACTGAATGATTGTTTTCTTTCTGACTCTGTTGAACAAATGTTTTTTTTTGCCTCAAACACTTTTGAATGAATGTTTAATCATGAAGAAGTATGACTGCACGAACCTATGTAGATTTGAGTTTGTAAGTTTGTAGAGTTTACCTCTATTATGTTCATTAATAGTATGTTTAGACTGATGTGGGACTGCAAATGGAATGCAGTAAATCCACTAAATAAAACAGAAGTTGAGCCAGACACTTTCAGGGAATCAGGAAATACCAACACCAGCAATCTGATCGTTGCATATCAAGAATAACCTTACTTTGAAACCAAACTGGCCTTGTTCAATCTATACACCTTAGTGGTCAAGTTGTGGGTGTCTGCTTGACCTTTGCAACCAGTGCCTGCATGTTAAGAACAGCTTTCTTGATGTATTTATGCTTTTTCAGCGATCGGGTAGCAGTTGGTCGTGCACTTGACCTTCCAGTATATTTTGGGGATGCTGGAAGCAGAGAGGTAGGAGGAATTTGGTTACATTTTAATATCATATTGCTTGTTAAAAATACTGTTCTGAATTGAATTTTAACAGGTACTGCACAAAGTTGGAGCTGAGAGAGCTTGTGCTGCTGCGATAACTTTGGATACTCCTGGTGCAAACTACAGAGCTGTTTGGGCATTGAACAAATATTTCCCAAATGTGAAGACATTTGTTCGAGCACATGATGTTGATCATGGTGTAAATTTGGAGAAAGCAGGTGCAACAGCGGTAAGTGGATGTTACAGAGCATTCTTGGCCATAATGAGCTACCTGGTGCAACTTATATTTGCCATGTGTACTCACAATTCTTTTTTGCAAATTGAGAGTTCTGTTATTTTTATCATAACAAACTGCAAGCCGATAACCTTCCATGTGAAAATGATATACGGCGAGTACATTTAATTAATCATTCAGATACATATGGTAAATATCCAGAGCTTGTGTTTCCAAATCAATTTATTAGTTTGTTCATTTAGTGATCGGTAATACTCCTTTGGTCGCTGATACATTAAAATTTTAACATGAGAACTTGGTAAATGCTCATTTGCAACTCTTTGTGCTTCTTAAATAATGCCACCGTTGCATGGGACCAAGCATGTGCATGTCCTGTGTAATCTGTACAATGTCATGTTATTATGCACTACTGGTAGTTTTTCTTATCAGATATCTTTTCTTTTTTGGGAAAATCAGATATCTTATTTCAAATGTGGTACTGTTAACATATCTCTGATGAATCTGTTAAACAATTTTAAGGTTATCCCTGAGACCTTGGAACCAAGTCTTCAGTTGGCTGCTGCTGTTCTTGCACAAGTAAGCTCTTATGTATCTTATTGTCATCCCTTGTGCTTATGAACAATGTATGGACTTTGATGCATATGCTTAATTTCAGGCAAAACTTCCAATGTCAGAGATTCAGGAAACCATCAATGAGTTCAGGAATCGTCATCTGTCAGAGCTTACAGAGGTGTGTCATTGTGTCATCATTCAGTGGCCTGCTAAAGCTTCTTA
Organism: Cenchrus americanus; assembly: GCA_947561735.1. Taxonomy (NCBI): domain Eukaryota; kingdom Viridiplantae; phylum Streptophyta; class Magnoliopsida; order Poales; family Poaceae; genus Cenchrus; species Cenchrus americanus. Next base: position 310,476,503 of record OX387241.1, on the reverse strand, counting down.
CACACACACAAAAAAAAAAAAATCCAGCAAGTGAAATATGACAAACTGAATTTCTGAATGGTAGTAACTCAAGGTTGCTTGTGTAGATAGGTGATGAATTAAGCTTGTAAACATGGTAGTAGCTAGTTACATTATTACATGATTAAACACTATTGATATTGCTAGCAATTTGCTGTCAGGAAGAGTGATGGTGTCTTGCATGATTCTTCTGACTTTTTTAGCTCATGAAGCCAAAAACCAAAAAAATAAAATAAAAAATCACCTTGTAATGTAGGAATTTCTTCAATTTGTGTCTAGTAATCCATGTACTTCATCTTTAATGTTCTTGAGTTGAGTGGTCTTCTGAGGTCCATGTTGGAATATCACACTGTTTTAGATATAATAAATTTTAGACGACTTACTTTAATGTTCTTGAGTTGAGTGGTTTTCTGATGGCCGTGCTTGAATATCACCACAATGTGTTAAGGATAGCTTGTGCCAGGTTCATATAATTTATATATACTGTGTTCATGCGACTTATAATGAACTAATATCACTATTTATTTTGATACTACCTGATGGAAGTCATCTCCTTCCCTTTACAGCTGTGTGCTACAACAGGAAGTTCTCTAGGCTATGGATTTTCAAGAGTCATGTCAACGTCAAAATCGAAGCCTTTGACCTCTGATGACGAGAGTGAAACCGTTGATGGTGCACTGGCAATCTGAACTGGTTATATTATATAGACGAGGTCCCTTGATAATTGCAGATTGCTTGTGCTGCAGAGTAGATATTCAGTTGGCGAATCTTGTTGCATATAGAAAGGTAGCAAAATAATTCATGCAGCAGCTGTCATTGAAGTTGGCATGCAATTTTGTAAGGTAGAATGGATGTGTGAAAAAATACTGTGCAAAACACATTCTCAGTGGACGTGAAAAATCCACTAAACAGCCCATTTGTTTTGTAAAAATTTATTTGAAAAGTGGCAAATTCAATGTTCATGTCCACTAAGCAGCCACTTAGTGCACTGTGCACATGTGCATAAAATTTGTCATTTTATTTTTTCTAGAACTCCGGTGCAATGACTGCCGAAATGCTCCAGCGGGCTACTCCGGCAAATGGGGGCACGCCGTTCCGCGCTCCAGTTGCTACTTGTTGGCCACCGCTGGGCCAACTGGTTTAGTAGGCAAAAAAAAAAAATATTTAGATGAAAAAACAGATACAGGGTCACTAAAAATGACTTGAAAACAGATTTAATTGTCTTCTAAAATCATGATCTGCCTGTTGTCACATGATACGGGGTGACTAGACAATGCTCACTGAACATTCTAGTCTTATTACACGATAGGTAGGTGCGTGTGCAAGTATATAGGATTTTTGTGTAACTAATAGGATCATGTGTAACCTCAATGTCCCAAAACATTTTTTAATGAAAATTTTAATCTACAAAAGGTTATTTGTAGAGAATATTTGGACACATCTAATTACAAGCATCACATGCGCTAATAAAAAAAATTATACGAAGATACATTTAGAACCGATCAAATGATCAAATGATATTGTTTTTCTAAAAAAAAAACTGAACAAAATAGGAGTACTCCTACTCCTAGATGATTTCAGCTCTGTCCTGCCCGTTGCGGGCGGCCCATGGGCATTTCTCTTGTTGCGCAGCACGCACGGCACGACGACGGAGAAAGGTGGAAGCGAGACGACGGAGAAAGGTCGGCCGGCCACCGCGCACACACCACACCACCACCAGGCAAGCAGGCACCCAGCGACCAAAACCCCACAACCCCTCGTCGGCGGCCTCTTCCTCCCCCGTGCGCAGGCCTCCCGCCCTCGCCGCGTGACGCCGCTCCACACGTACGTCGAGGCCTCCGATCCCGATCCGCCGCCAAGCACGTCGACGCCGCTCCACCCGCGCCGCCGCGCGCCAAGGACGTCGACGCCGAGCCCGCCGATCCTGCACTGTGGTTTAGGGGGTCGCAGCAGCCCTGTCTCGCCGTCGGCGTGCGCGGCCGTCCAGTGTCCGATGCGTTCGGGCTGCGCTTGATGAACTATATACGTCCTGATGAGTTCGCGTTCTCTCATGTACGACTCACGATGCAGGGGTTGTTGCCGGGGTGCGTGAGGATGTAGGCGTAGCCCTGCATGACCTCTTGTCGGACGTCGGCCACCTCCGTCCCGGCTGGGTTTCAGGTTTGCCGCACACGGCAACGACTACGCCGTCTGGGAGAATCGAACACAGCATTCGATTAAATGAATACAGAAAAGCCAACTGATCAGGAAGATCAAGGAGGAGGCCTGTTTGTTACAAGGAAAAGGAACAGCATGAAACCCCTTCACTCCACTCCTACCATAGCGATCAATGGAAAACCAGTACAAAAGCTAGGTGTTTTGGATCGCACACTGTTACATAATGTCCAAATAATTCACAAATGTTGTTCAAAAAATTCGTAACGAATGCCACGAGAGCAGGTGCTTTTTTGCACGGTCAGCTGTTACACTGAAATAAGATTGCAACCAGATACGGACCCCTTGTCAATCAGATGATTTTGCGTCAATCTTGATCCTAGTCGCAAAGTGGTTGATAATACTAGATGTGCCTTCTGATGCTCTAAGCATCGAAACCTGCAAAAATAAAACAAAATTTGATGCATGAGATACAAATAGTCCAATAATAATAATTTTCTTGTAGAGGAAAGCATCAAGTACTGCAGTAACTACCTTTGGATTATTCATATTGCTTCCAAAATAACCAACACCAAATGATGGGGATGAGTAGGCAGCAACCAGCTCAGCGGCTTCCAGTTCAGGCACATCCCCTCCCAACTAAAATACAGCACATGGTTCAACCAACAGTGCAGGGGCTACTCATCCAAGATCAAAACAGATGGGATGGCAAATAACTGACCTTTTGAACATCAGCCTGAACAAGCAACAACCCAGCGCCTGTGTCATGAGACATCTTGCTGCTGCTTTGAACCACAGCGCGGAGGACTTTAGTACAAGCAGAAGCAGGACCAGACTGTGACCTGACAATATACATATTCAGACTTACAATTAATGGAGATATTTGCCAAAAAAAATAGCGTCCTAGATGTCTGTTCTTAATGACACACTGAACAGCTGTAAAATGGGAAGAAATGAGCATACAATGATGATGAGATGCAACATTCACGGGCAGCAAATCCTCTAATCAAATATTCTCCAGCTCCAGTCGCACAACAGGCAACCATAAATGGTGTGCCAAAGGGTCCTTTGGAAGAAGCCCAGCACCCAGAGCCATACATAGCTGCCAATCCAACCCGGCCATCTACCTGCCATCATTTTGCTTTGGTTAGTATCTGGGAGTCAATGAGTGTTATGCTACTGGCATAGTAAACATGGAATTCAATGAGAAATTGCACTCACTTATCCAGAACAATACCAAAAAAAAACTTAAAATGAAAAGGGCTTCCACATAAGAGTCATTTCAAGTGTTGTATTACAAGTGAGCTTTGATCAAGTAACTGGTGAGATTGATAACCAACAGACCTTCAGGGCAATACCACCACTAGATGCACCTGATGCTATGCTTCCGTAGCTATCTACACAAATAACACCAACAGTATCCATTACACAGTCTTGATTATCTTCCATGAGTGACTGTGTGAACATCTTCTTTGCAGTATTTTCAGGTTCAGTGCCTACAATGAAATGGACACAGCTCAGGTGGACTGGTGGAGCAGAAAGGTTTTATTTGTGGAAATATATTCCAAAATCACTACCATCTATTGATATTATTGCAGAAAACACATGCAAAAACGTAACAATAGTGCCACATTCCTGGGACTCTGATGAACATACTAAAAATTTGAGTGTTGAAATAAATATATGCAAAAGGGCTAGGTCCAAATGAAAGTAGCACATAACATGTTAGGGATAATTAACAAAAGTCTAGCAGAACTCAGACCAAACAGGCAAACACTGTATTTTCCCATATGCTCCTTCAGCTAGATAATACGACATGGTTTGTTGTGATGGTATCTGTTGAATATTGTGGCAATTGCATATGCAGTACCAAATCTTTTAAAAGACCTTGTGGGTAGCAGTAAAACCAGTGTGTTGCATGACTGGTTTGTCGCACGACAAACCAGTGAAAATTATATTTCAGATGGAACTTATTAAATATTGCCGGTGGCAACATTTTAATTATGGGATAATGAATAATAACCTAGTAGAATAGCACTTGACACAACGAACTAGAAGCACAGTGTAGGGCCAAGTTCTCAAACTACCCAACAGTCATTCAATATATTATGCTAAGTTCCAGAAGACACTTGAACAGGCTAATAAAAATTTAGAATGTAACTTGAATCAGGTCAGTAGCAAGTAAAAATGAAGGTAACCTGGTGCTTCCAACTGTACTGAACCATGTTCTGAACCAGAATCAGTGTTATGCTCTAATATTTTTTTGGAATTGACAAGCAATCCCATGTATTTTACCCACTGCGCTCTTGCATTCTCAGTCACCAACCACTGTTTGAGAATATAAATGTTCCAGTCAATTAGGAACGAACAATTGGATTAGACAACACACACAAAAAAAAAGCCGGGACTCACACTATTAGCCTCTGATGTAGATTCAAGTAGGTCCATTCCTTTAGATTTTGCCCATTTATATGCTCCTTCACCAACCAAAAACCTCAAAAGAAGGAATAATTCACGATTCAAAAACAGAGCTATGATGTGTGAAAAGTTTGGAGCAAACAAATAAAATCAGCATAAATTACTACTGAATAAATTGGCATACGTAGAATATGGAGAAAGAGTGGCAGTGGTGCATTGGCCATTGACCAGTTTACACCTTACAGCATGAGATGAGATTTTAAGGTTACTTGGTTCATGGATAAAAGCAATAGCTTCATTGAAAGATGAGATGCAGGTCATACAACTCTAAAGGACATGTCACTATCCAATTGATTGGCACAAGTGAACAAAATGACGGCCAAGAATTAAGAAAATGAAACATTCTTCCTGCAGGCAGAAAGTTAACAAGATGCATGGTTGTAATGATTACATGGGGGGTATCCGACCAAGCAATGAGGATCCAGCAATCTGTTCCTTAGCCAAGTGCAGAGCGACTTGGATTGGATTCTTCACACCTGATCTACAAGAAACGGAAACTATGGTCAGAGCTGGGGTCAAAGTTTTGAAGGCCAAACATGTAGCATCTAGCACTAATTTGAACTTCATGCTCATCTATCGACTTCTTTGTTCCAAATTATCACAAGTACCTTGAATAGCTCCAACAGCTCCAAAAGAACCAGTACTTCCATCCATGATGCTTGCATCACATTCCACATGACCACTCTCAGTCAAATTTGAACCCCGACCAGCATTTGTTATGGGATCATCCTGGTCGGTCAGGTGAGCATTAATCAGATCCAGACAACTTTTGCTTACAATAAACAAGCAAGCAGAAAATACCAGTAAACCTCTAGTACGGCTAAACTAGAACCCGCAAAGATAAGCAGAGACGTTTGGAAATTGGAAACAAATAACACAACTGGCCATTCATTTTTCACAATATATATCTTGCTCCAAATGTCAACAACAAGTTCAATTACATATAGGCGCCACAAGTGTATAACCACACCATCATAAATGTAACTATACCGACCTCCAAAACACGAATGGCAGCTGCAACCGCATCAAGGCTTGTGCCACTGCTCTGAAAAATGTATAGACCATAATTAGGAATCCAGTACTGAAAATCTACAAGGACGGAACTGAATATTGCATTTCGACATGTTCAGAATGTGAATATCACATCATAGACCGCACTGTCACAAATGCACGAGAATACGAGATGCAAACGCCAATTAAATGAGTCGGCATATGAACACCAATATCACATCATAGCCGGCATAACGTGAAGCCACAGTAATCAAACGAGTCGTCTGCAAACACCAATATTCATCGGCTCATAATGCACCAAGGTCTCCCAAGACGAAAGTGGTCGCTGCCTGTGTTCCAGTTAAATCAACCCTACGTATTCCTTCCCACAACCCCAACCAGGTGGGTAAAAAAAAAAATCCAGGCACCACCGCCACACCAAAACCATGGCAACGATAAGCAACGGGAGGGGAGAGGAGAGAGCGGGGCGCGAGAGGTTTAGTAGAGCTCAAGTATCGGACCCTTCGGAGGACAGCGGCGGCGGCGAGGCAGGCGCGCTTCATGGCCTGGCGGTACGCCCTCTCGTTCGCCGGCGCGTGGAAGCCGGCGCCCACGTGCAGCGCCACGAAGAACCTGCGGCTGGGGCTCCTCGAAGCGCTGGCACGTTCCTCCCCTGCTCCGCCGACGACGACGGCCGTCCCACCAGCTCCGCCGCCGCCGCCGCCGCCGCCGGTGGCCATCACTAGCAGCACGAGGCGAGAGGAGGTTTCAAAATTAGCAGCTGGGGGCCCTTGCAGAGTTGGGATTTTACACTTCGTGTTTCGAAGGGAAAGGAAGGGTATGGAGTAACTTTTACATCTTGGTGCCTTGCGAAAGGTTTATTAGTAACCGGGGGCCTTTTTGTCTTTTGTCTCGGACTCGAAGTCGTAAAAGATCGGGACCTCGGTCATCTCTCTCCCCACCTCCGGCGCCGCCGCTCTCTCCCCGTCTCCGGCGCCGCCGCTCTCTCCCCGTCTCCGGCGCCGCCGCCACCCCCTTCCCGGCAACTCCTCCATCACCAGATCCGCTGGTTATACAAAAATTAATGTGCCGACAGGCTTCACTGTAGCAGCCAAGCCTCCGCGTCGCGCCGAACACCTGCACGGCACACGCACACTTCCCGTGCCCCACTCGCCCACCACCCCCAGATCTGAGTCCCCTCTCCCTCCCTCCGTCACTCCCGCCCCCCAACCCCTCGGGATCCCAATGCGCAGGTGAGAGCCACACCCCGCTTCCGGCGGCGGCGGCGATTCCTTCCCTTTTCCGGTGATTTGATTTTGATTTTGATGATTCGGTTGCCGCCGCTGATTTCCGGTTGGTTTTTCGAGTGGGGACCCTTTCCTGCAGGGGCCTCGGCAGCGAGGCGTCGTCGCTCCGCCGGCGCCGCGGGCCGGCGCGGCTCTGTGTGGCCGTGGCCGCGCTGGTGGCCGGCACCATTTGGCTCTGCTCCTCCTCCTCCGTCGGCCTGTTCCGCGCCTCGTACAGGGTCCAGGTGCGCGCTCGCCACGCCGCCTGTGGTTTTCTAGTGTGTGCGGTTCTCTGCTAGGGTGTGCGGTTTCGCGCTGCTGTGTGTGTGGAATGATAATTGAAGGCATTGGCGTGGCTGGGATGTCCTGCTCGTTCGTGGGCAATTTGTGGCTGCTCTTTACAGACGTTGGAACTTGGAGCTCCTTAGAAGGGATTAAATGCTAGATGCATGGCTACATTGTGTTAGCTGCTTGCATGCATCCCATTACTAACTGATTTTAAGATAAAATCAGCACAAGTTTGATCCTGTCCACCATATCATCTTGCATCTGCATTGCTTCACAAGTTTATAGAACGGTTAAAACCTCGCGAAGTCTTCTTTAAGTGGATCAAATTCAAATATACAGTATATGGAGAAAACTACAGGAAGTTGTGGTTGTTTGAATGCTTCTCCGCGGAATTGGTTACCAACACTTTGACCATAATGTAATGCTAAGTGGAAGCATTTGGAAATAATATACTAAACAGATTAGGAGTAATGTTAAAGAAACAGCACAATTTTCTTAGATATATAGATTTTTTTGGTGTGTCACTTATCTTTCTAGTTCAGATTCATTTTGCCGTATATCCATGGTATCGGAAGATAGTTCTATAATGATATACATGCTATGCTTGAATTTTCTAACATATCGTTTCTTGTACTGACATCAATGCTACCACTCAAGGATGTTGATGTAAATAAGTTGTGGAGAACTGCAGATTCAAATGGCTGGAGAGCATCTTCCGCACCACGCACGTATTGGCCTCGTAAGCTTCTCCTTTTACCCTTGCAGAAGTTACTGGTCCAGTTGCATGCTATTCCAGGTTGAGGGTAAATGGTTATACTGAAATGTAATATCTTCACTTGCAGCCCCACCGACTGAATCTGAGAGCAGTGGGTACTTGCGTGTCCGGTGCAACGGTGGCTTGAACCAACAACGTAGTGCAGTATGATTCATACAAGAAACTTACTCTAAATCAGCATAATTCACTGTGCAAATTTATGTTCATGGTAACATAGCTAAGAAATTTGAGATCATTGCTGTCTTGATTTTGTAGATATGTAATGCTGTTGTTGCTGCACGAATCATGAATGCTACACTAGTGCTGCCAGAGTTGGACACAAATTCATTCTGGCATGATGATAGGTATGTAATTTGTCTGAAATGATTTATCATGCAGGAAGACTATTGCACGAATGCTTTACCACAAACCTTGTGTTTTTTGTTTCACCACTAGTTTTTTTTAGGCAAAATAGGCATCTTCATCTCTTAACTTTGCACAAAGGGTCGACTTCATCCCTCAACTTTCAAAACGGCTAATTTAGTCCCTCAACTTTCGTTTTTGGGTCAAACTCGTCCTTATACTAATATGTGGCTCCATATTGGTATGAAACTAATACAAAAAGGTCCATTTTACCTTTGGCTTTCTTCTCTCCAATTTTCACCTTTGGAATTTCAATAATGTACGATCGAAAATGAATATGAGGATACATATGTTTTCATATGAATTATGAATACATACATGGAGCCTGAACATACCATGAGTATTTGAGCACATGTTGATTTTAGAGTACATATATTTTGCATAAATTCATGAGCATATGCATGACTTTAATTAGTATGGATAGGTACACTTTGTAGAAACAATATTTTGTGTTAGTTTTAAAAAATATATTGTTACATGTATGTATTAATTAAGAGAGTATGAGCACATACACGTTTGACATAGATGAGCCAAGGGTAAAATGGACTTTTTGCATCAGTCTAATGCTAACATGGAGCACCACATTAACACAAGGACGAATTTGACCCAAAAATGGAAGTTGAGGGACGAAGTTAACCCTTCATAAAGTTTAGGGACCAAAGTGACTATTTTGCTTTTTTTTTTAATCTCTATGAGATATAATTAGTTTGCCCACAAAGTTAACTGAGAATTTTTACAACAAACATAAGTAACTCTTATTGTGTTTATTGAACCACATCTCTATTTGTTTCTCTAACCAAATATTCTGTATATATGTGGGATTATAACATTAGATATTTGACCTAATCCTCCATGTAGGCAGCCATGCCGATTAGTTTCTTATAATTATCTCTGGCCATGAGATTGGATATAATTTAGTGCTTTCTAGTGTTATTGTTCGGAAGCACTAGAAACACTGTTGATCTATGTCTTCTCAGAACAGTAAACAACCATGATCTTCTACTCTGCCAGCGATCCAGATTTCAGAGTTCCATCTCTTGCTGGGGAGTTGGTGACCTGAAGCCTTGAATACCCAGCTTTTGTGCCCTTTCCAGATGATTCACAATGTTAACATGACAGAGTTAATGACCTTCCAAGTAGGAAAGAGTCTTTATGAGAAATTTAAGTCTGACATTGCTTCAGTATCCAGCCTGAAAGTTACTCAATATATTTGATAAAAAAAACAATATATTCCGATTGAAAGCATGTACTGTAGACACTGCAAATAGTACCGTATTATAAGATCTTGTAGTTATTCTCATTTTTTGGGTAATGTCATCATGAAGATGTTACTGTGCCAAGATTATAACTGTTCAGCGTGGGACTAATACTTCATTGGAAGTTGAATTATTAAGTTTTGGGTAATTGATTATTTTAATGGATTTCCAAATAATAAGGTGATTGCACATTGTTAATGATTTACAAGCAGTATGATCACATTCTTTACCAGTTATTTTATTCGGTAATTATGATAAGGTTTCAGTTTCTAAATTTACATTCAGTTCACATCATCTCTGGCTTTTTAATTATCTTCGCTTTTTAATTATCTTTTTGGTCAACTTTTAGTGTTTACTTATCATCTGCATTTATATATGCACACCCAGTGGTTTTGTAGGTATTTATGATGTTCCCCACTTCATCAAGACACTGAAATATGATGTTCGAATTGTTATGAGCATTCCAGAAACAACTGCAAATGGAAAGACAAAGAAGCTCAAGGCGCATCAGGTGAATAAATTGAAAGCATACTGAATTTAATTATACTCTTTAAAATGGTCAAATTGTTAGGAGCATACTGTACTCATGGGACACTCTGTCATCACAGATTCGACCACCTAGGGATGCACCAGTATCTTGGTATGCAACAGATGCTTTGGAGAAGATGAAGAAATATGGGGCTGTATATTTAACTCCATTTTCACACCGTTTGGCAGAAGATATTGATGATCCAGAGCTCCAGAGATTGAGATGTAGGGTGAATTATCACGCACTACGATTCAAGCCACATATCATGAAAACAAGCAGTGAGATAGTGACCAAGCTTCGCTCAGAAGGCCATTTCATGTCAATTCATCTCCGTTTTGAGTTGGATATGCTTGCATTTGCTGGGTATGGATTCAATTAAATTATTATTAGAAGTAACCACTTAGTTCTGAAAAAATCCACACATATATATAATCAAACAGTATAATTGTGCACTGTATTGTTCATTGATCTTGACTACCATTGATTACCTGTGCATGAAACTTGATGCAGTTGCCATTACTTGCTGTGCCATTTTCTTTACCTTACACCAAAATGAAAATTGCAGGTGCATTGACATATTCAACCCTCAAGAACAGAAAATTCTGTTGAAGTACAGGAAAGAACATTTTGCAGACAAGATACTTATCCCTGGCGAAAGAAGGCTCATCGGAAAGTGCCCTTTAACTCCAGAGGAGGTATTGAATCTTCTTGTAGACTTTTTCATTCCTTTAGCTCTCAAGGAATGGGGGTGCAGATTTAAGTTGAATACCTATTTAAGTAAACATAGTGGTACTTGAGTACAGTTGGGAACGTCTCTGGGTGGTTTCGCAGGAGCTTTTTACATTATCATGTACTCTCACATACATCCTAGTTCAGTTTTTTAGCCAAACTCTATGGGTTGTACATTTCTGTTTTCATTTTAAACAATCAACAATGGGTCAGTCTAAAATTAGCTGACAGGAATACACATGCTTTTTGGATGTACTATTTCTCCGTACCCTTCCTTCATGTATTGTGAACAGTTCGCCGTTCCACTTCTACCTAAGCAATCTGTGATCCACATCATTTTGTTTTCCCCGTTGTTGGTTTGTGTGTATGAACACTGTTCTAATTTCCATGATTGATTGAACATCTGGTAGCATTCTGTATTCTTAACATTAACGGATCATTTTACTTGTTACAAAATGATTATATGGTGCACAGTTGGAAAATATATAGGTGAGTATTATTTTTTCTTACTAAAGCAGAAAAATAAGTGAGAGTGAAAAATCAATAACATACCTGACATTGCATAAACGACTGAAATATTTAAAGGCTCTATTTATATTGTTGTGCAGGTAGGTCTTATTCTACGTGCCATGGGATTTGACAATACAACACGCATTTACCTTGCTTCTGGTGAGCTCTTTGGTGGGAAACGTTTCATGAAGCCATTCAAGGCTATGTTTCCACGTCTGGAGAACCACAGCACGGTTGGACCTGCAAAGCTGGAGGAAAATACCCAAGGGCTAGCAGGATCGGCAGTTGATTACATGGTCTGTCTCCTGTCAGACATTTTTATACCCACATATGATGGCCCAAGCAACTTTGCAAACAACCTCATGGGCCACCGCCTGTACTACGGTTTCCGGACGACAATCACACCAAACAGGAAGGCCCTTGCCCCAATATTCATCGACAGGTCCCGAGGTCGTACTGCTGGCTTTGAGCAGAGGATCAGGCAGGTCATGTTCAACACACATTTCGGTGGCCCCCACAAGCGAATCCATCCAGAGTCTTTCTACACGAACTCGTGGCCAGAGTGTTTCTGCCAGACAAACACTAGGAACCAAGCGGACCAGTGCCCACCTGATAACATCAATGATGTTCTAGAAAGTCAGTTCCAGAGTGAAGAAGAAGTAGAAGAAGCTAGAGCAACTAATCAGACTGACTCAGGTGGCCAAGCGGAAGAGGTCATGGTTTAACTGAGGTAGCTAAGGATCATTGCTTGAGAACGTATCGTATACTTGGGCTGGAATCTTTCGACCGAGACCAGGGTGACATTTTTGGAGGAATGGGTCAATTGATGGTTGGAGATGAACCATGGGCTATTCTGTTAGATTGGAGCTGTTGAGGTCGTAATCCGGGGAGGAGACCATATTTTAGGTAGAGGGTCTGGGCATCTAGGGTTTTGATGTAGAAAAGCGAGTGCACGTCTGTAGTTTTTGCGTCATTGGCGAGCGCAGAGTTATGTGAATTATGTGACGAAAACAAATGTCGGGAGCCTTTACATGATATTCTATACGGGCTGTTTAGTTATGCTGTGCCCTTTCTTTTTGCACATATTTTTTTTTTATGGTTTGCTGGGACTGGGAGTGCTGTTTCTTATCTGCGGTGAATTGGACTGGAACATCCTCGGTGGTTGTTTTATTTTGCTATTGACCATTTCTAAAAGAATGGGTGAACCGCCCTGTTCGATTGGCTTATCACCACCACCAATGCAGATTTTCTCTCGAAAACAAGCCAAGTAATGCAGATTTTTTTTCGGAACAAACCAGCCAAACGAACAGGCTGAACGTCTTTGGCGCTCTCTGTGCAGATAATTAATCCAAGCAAGTACTTTTTTCAGATAATTTATCTCGATCTGCACATCGGCCGGCTTCATGCTATAGTCCCTAACACTGCCAAAACAATAACGCGAAGCTGAACCTGGATGAGGCAAAGCTATACCAAAGGGTAAACTAAAATGATTTCTGCTGGTTTATACGGCTAAGTTATTAATTTGTTGTAAAAGAACAATACTAGGCCTCTGACTTTACACTGTGGGATACTCCTCTACTATTTTCTTTTAAAAAAACAATACTACTACGGCAAAAAACACTCATTTCTTCGAAATTTACGCTGCGACTCGCCTAAATTTCCTTTTTTTAAAAAAAAGTAAACATACTACGTCAAGAAACAGAAACAGAAACACTACCAAGAAGAGTGAAGAGATTATTATTTTTTTTTTGAAAGTAAGAGGGAAAAGAAAGGCAATACATACATGCATGAATTTGGCCGTGCCTCTCTCTCTCTCTCTCTCTCTCTGCGTTGGCGTTGCCGTGTCCTGCAACACTTTCTTTCGTCATGCTACGGCTATACTGCAGAGACTTGTGTGTGCCGTATTTCCCGGGAAGAAAAAGATGCGGAGTTTAGCGATTCAGCCCCTCTCCACTTCCTCCTTTTTTTTTCCTTTATGATGACGGTGTTAGCACGGAGCCAAGGGCCTGCGCGAGAATTCCCATTCCTTGGAGGCTTTCTTTCTCCCCTCCCCTCCCCTCCCCTCTGCTCTCCACTACTCTCCTCCCTCCCTCCCTCCATTGTCCCATTGCAGTGCAGCTGCAGAGAGGCAGAGAAAACCCCACCTCCACCTCCCAACTACCCACCATTCCCACCACCACCACCACCGCCTCCGCCTCCGCCTCCTCCTTCGGGTCGTCGCCGCTCGGTCCGTGCTCCCGCTCCCCGTAGCCTCCTGCCACTCCGCTCCCACTCCCGCACTGCGGAGAACTCGGGTTTGATTGCGCCCTCAAGCAAGAACGCCCGCCGCCTTCTCTCGGTTCCGCCGCGAGCTCGCATTTCCCGATCGGAAGGTATATATATCCCCGCGCGACCTCGTCCCACGAACAAAACAAACAAACAACAAACCCTCGCTGCTCCGAGACGCGCTCTCGCCGTCGTTCGGTTGTTCGTTTCCGCACTGGTGGGGAGGAATCAGGTGGTGTTGATTGATGTGCGTATCGTATCGTATCGTGTCGTGTCGTGTCGTGTCGCATCTCCTCCCCCGCCCGCGTTGCTCTCGTCGGCGTGTTTCATCGGGGGTTTTTTCCCGTCTCGCCGTCGTCGTAACTTCGCTCCCTATAAGCCTTCTGTTTTTTTTTCTTTGGTAGTTGGTAGGGTTTTGAGTCGGCATCATTCTTTAAAAAATAAAGCGAATGAATGGGAAATTAGTAGGGGAGGGGGGACGAAAAATGGTTCTAGTTAGCATTCGTGTTTTTGCTGGATGAAAAGTTTGGCAAGAAAATGGCTTTAGTTGGATTGTACTGCAGATTTCGTACTAGTGACTCTGGAGCAACTAGAGGAGTTTTGATTGATAACTGTTGTTATCCTTCGATTGTTTGCTCAAAGATTTCGCGGTTCTGCGCATTTGTGCCAAACCATTGTGCTGATAGAGGTGATGGCACAGACTTGATTGAAAGTAACAGCTTTAGCTTATTACGTAACGTAACCAGTAACATTGTGTCAAATACATGAGAGGCCGGTTTCCGTCTCTTTCTGTCTGTCCCAATTGTCGAGTTCAACGACGAATCAGTTCTGTGAATCGTCTTTAGTTTGTCAGGAGGAAGCACACCGCGCAACTCATAATCCAGCTTTTTGTGCAGACACTGCTTAAGCTGATCGCGAATGTTTCATTTGAAATTTAATGTTTTCTTTTAGTAAGCTGCTGCATGTCTGGCTCTGGTTGTTCATTTGATAGTTTGGTACTTGCTTCTTTTTCGTGCTTCAGTGCCGTCCATTTCCTCCATTTTTTTCCCAGCTAGCTAATCTTCTCCTTTATGAACCAGTTGACAGCGCAAGAATGGGGAAGCATGGCTTCATTGGTCAGCTACAAGAGGACAAGACTGATGGCATGAGTGCTGCTTCTGGTTATGAGGAAGGCAGTGAGGAAGAAGAACCATACGAATGTGAATTCTATGATGACGATGATGATGAGCCACAGGATGTGGAGCACTGCGATGGCACTGCTCTGCCTGAAGATGGGGATGCTAGTGATGATGAACCTTACGAAATGGAGCTTTGCAGTGATGAAGGAAGCGGCAAGTGTGGCTCATCTCATCGAGAGTCTTACACCAATCCAGTTCCTGATGGACACCATATTTGCAGGAAGCGGCTGTATGAGGATGAATTTGTTGAGAAGAAGTCCAGCTATGTGCAACCTTTGAAACAGGAAGAAAACAAGAAAGAGCCGAGACAAATACTAAAGCACAGCAACTCTGTTCAGGAGGAGGTATCAGTGGCCAAAGAAAAGGAAACAATACCGTTCAAAAAGCGGTTATCTGTCAAGTTTGCTGCTGATGTATCTTGTTATACATACAGTACTGAAAGTTTTGCTGCTGCTACCATAGAGAAAAGGAAAGCTCAATCTGATGACCAGGACAAGCACCTGTGTAAGAGACAAGAACACTCATTTTCATCACCTAATGATGGGGGCAACCTGAAAGAAGGGGATGACACTAATTTGTTTGTGGGTAGCCTACCACTTTCCATGACTTCTCACAAGCTCATCGAGCTATTTCTACCATTTGGAAGAATTGTTAGATCGAGAGTTGTGGATGATTGTCTCACTGGTTTGAGCAAGGGATATGGCTTTGTGAAGTATTCTGATCCTCAGTGTGCTGCTGAAGCTATCAAATGCATGAATGGACGCATGGTCGAGGGGAAAATTCTAGAGGTCAGAGTGGCTGAACCATCAGCATCCAATCCATCTGTTCATGCTGTGCCAGAGACTGATCATCAACCCACAAAACAAATGGACAAGAGTAATATATATGTCCACAACCTTCCCTTGCTAATGAATACAGACAAATTGATCGATCTCTTTGCACCTTATGGGCAAGTAACTAGTGCAAAGGTAGCCATGGATTACACATCAGGAATAAGTAAAGGATATGGCTTTGTGAAGTTCTCTGATCCCCACGATGCAGCCAATGCTGTTAGGCAGTTGCATGGGCGTCTGCTTGAGGGGAGGAATATAGAGGTTCGAGTATCTGGTATGTCTCTGAGACCATCCAGCTCACCAGTGGAATCACATGCTGACAATAGGCCCCTCAAAGAGATTGACATGTCCAATCTATATGTCTGTAACATACCATCGTCCGTGAACACTGCCAAGTTGGTGGAGCTTTTCCTGCCATTTGGTAAGATCACCCATGCAAGGTTGGTGGAACAAGGCAAGAATTCAAGTAAAGGATGTGGATTCATCAAATTTGCTGATTCTCATTGTGCTGCCGAGGCGGTTACCTTGATGAATGGAGCACTGATTGAAGGGGAAACGATCATGGTCAGAGTTGCTGGCCTTTCACCATCAGTACCCAGCTCAGTTTCACAGCATACATCACAACCAGTAACAAATCTCTCTCCAGAAATCAACAAGTGTAGACTGTATGTCACCAACCTTCCACAGTCCATGACTGCTGACAAATTTGTTAGTCTTTTCACGCCGTTTGGTCAGATTGACAGAGTGGTGATGATGGTGGAGTACAGTTTTGTGCTATATGCAGATGTGAATTCAGCAGCCAAGGCTCTCAAACACATGGATGGCTACCTGATTGAAGGAAAGAATCTAGTAGTGAAGGGATCAGAGCATTGTCCAGTGAATGCAGTAGACCCTGCTTGTTCTCAGTCAGGTAGCAAGCTCATAAAAGAGATAGACATGTCTAATTTATATGTTGGCAGGGTTCCATCAGCTGTGACCTATGATCAGCTGGTGCAGCTGTTCTGCCCGTATGGAGAAATTGTACAAGCTAAGAAGTATGATGCCACCGGGTATGGCATGATTAGGTATGCTAATGCTTCGTCTGCTGCTGCCGCAATCGAACATTTAGATGGTTACCAGATTGGAGGAAACAGCCTGATTGTGAGAGTAGCAGGGCTTCCTGCAGAATCTGATGTGACCACAAATGCGCACAAACAGATCGACATGACTAACCTCTATGTGTGCCACCTCCCGCCATATGTCACTACTGAGAAGCTGATTGAACTTTTCATGTCATGTGGCCAAATCACTCAAGCGAAAGTAGTTGTGGATAAGTTCACTGGTGTCAGCAAGGGATTTGGATTTGTCAAATTTGCCGATGCTTACTCTGCTGCTGTAGCGATCACTCACATGAATGGTTACCCACTGGACGGGCATGTGTTGTCGGTTAGAATAGCGAATGTTCACCTAAGTGATATGGCCAGCTACATGGCGCACTTCTACTCCTACTTCACTTCCCCTGATCCCTCTAGGATGGCTGTCGGGATCCCAACGTCACAGTGGCCATACTATTATGGTGAATCTGCATACACCCCGTACTATTATGGTGAATACGCACACACCCCGTACTATTATGGTGGATCAGCATACACCACACCGACGGTGTATCAGGGACAAGGTACTGACTCTGCAACTGCTGCTCATCAAACCTCTCAGCTCGAAGGCCTGCCTGGATCTGAACTGGCCGGTTCATCTTCTGTGTCAAACTCGGTTGCTTCTGATCCTTCTCGGTTGGAAGGCCGGACTGGTCCACCTGGCTTTGAATCTCATGCTGCCGTGAAAAAATATGCTACTGTGTCTGTGTGGACCGGTCCACCTGGATTTGAGCCCGATGCTGTCACCAACACCAAGAAAGATGCAACTGTGTGGAATGGTCCACCTGGCTTTGAGCCTGATGCTGACACCAAGAAAGATAACACTGTAATGAATCCTCCTCAAGCTTGCTCAAAGGTTCGTTTGTCACATTCAGGTGGGAGTCAGAAAGGAAGTTCAGTTGTCTAACTTAACAACCATCTGCATCAGGCTACCTCTAGTTTGATATAACGTAGTGTGTTGCTATTCGTTCAAATGTTTTGGGGCCTCGGGGGAAGAAAATGTATCCCTAACTTCAGTAGCTTGTTTAAGTACTTAGATTATGGCTGCTTGGAAACTATATTCATGTGGAACTGTAGATTGTGATCTTAACAGTGAATGGCGTTTTCGCACGGTTGCTTATGGTGACAAGTGATGGTCAATGGAGTTTAGCATTTAGATGCTTGTCTGAAGTTAAATGTTATTTCGATGTGTTGTTACTGGTAGCCAATGGATGTGCGTCGCTTGTTGGTGAATTGCTTTATGAAATATTGGTACTTATTTGTTTAGTTAAGCATCCTTTGTTTTCTGGGAAAATCGGTGCGACATTTGTCCAATCTGTTAAAAAGAATGCACGTGTGCGCTTCTTAAATTTTGTTAGATTCACTTGATCTTTGCTGTGGTTTTCCTTCCCAGCAAACAATCTTTTCTCGGTTCTGCCAGCAGGGAATGGTGCTTCCGTTCCCTGCTTATGTTAGTTGACAGGCTCAACACCAAAATCGATGCTACACAGACGTAATCTTAATGCAGCCCAAGATAAATTCTGTGTTTATGTGATACTCAGGTTGAAGAGGATGTCTTCCATCTGTTTTTTTGGGTGCAGTTTTGCCAACTCTTGCTGGCAAAAGTTGGGATTTAATTGGGTAGACACTAGATATTCTTGACAGATTAAGGCTTACAAAGGCACACATGCAACTTCCATTTTTCTTTGAAATATTCGTCATCGCTGCTTGGGAGCTGTGGAATCTGCGTAATGGTGTAATCTTTGATGACAAAGATGCTATGGTGTGTGCTTGGACCTTGAGGTTTAGGCAACAGTGTCTTCTTCAATTTCATAGGTTTGCTATAAAAAAAGTTCCCTTCTGCATTACAATATTACAAAGGGTCTACAGGAGGCGAAACAAAATTTCAGTATGCTTCCATGCAGACAACATGCATATAGCCAGCAAAGGTGATGCACAACTATGGTCTATTCATCTTACATCACCGTCATGTCAAGATGCACTCACATAGCAGTGACAGTAAAAAAAAGGGAACTCATTTATTTTCACCAAATGTATACATGCAGTCTGAAAATCTGTGAATCTTAAGCAGTACAATACGTTTTGGACTTAAGGCAAAAATGGTTGTATGTGACCATCTTGAAAATTGTACCCCAAAAAGTCAACGAAATATCTGCTAGACCATTAGCTTGTAATTGGTGGGCTCATGATAAATTTGAAGTGAAAGAATATATGGCGCAGATAAGATGGAGATTAATTTGACATGAACAGAGATCTGCATTGCTGTGCTGTGTCATCGGGGCTGGTAACTGCAAATAAAAATGATATTAATCAGCATGTGGACACAGCAAAGGTGAGCAGTCAATTGTCAATCGGGGCTGATGGTTAAAAAAGTATGATTTCTGACAGTGAAACCTGGAGCCAAAATTTCATGCAAGTCAGCATATTAACGATGGAAAAGTGCCCACTAATTAACTATTATTCATAACATTTGACATGCAAATCATTTTGATCTTTGCATACTTCATAGTTACACTGATCCAAATTCAAGGTAAGTAGCCTGTCCAGTTAAGTACTTAGTACTGACATGACATTTTGCACTGGTGTTGTCATTTCCAATTTCCTTTTAGTTACTATAAGCAGTAAGAAGATCTCCATTTCTATTAAGTGACATTGCAAATTCATAAGCATGAGAATGTTATCCTTTGTCATACAACCAGCATACCTGTATGGCCAACTGTTCTTTCAGATTCAAATATCTCGTAATCATTGCCACCCTATTCGATAGAAAAGAAGAATGGTCAAAGAAATTATCAAAAACAGGCCATGTTAAGTTTAAGCTGCTGGTCTAGCCAGAAAATGAATCAATAACATGAAAATGTATAGCAAGGCTCGGAAAAGAAAACATACACAGAAACTAAGTACTATGCGAACCTGACAAGAAGCTACATATCCACACCAACAAATTAGACACTTTTTATAGGACAAGGCACTAATAAAGCAGATATATCACCTTGTAGGTTTTATCCCCAAAGAAATGGATTTCTTGAAATTCCTTGAGATATCTCAAGCAGTACGTTTTGTCCCATCCTTGGGGAAATACCTGTAATTTTAGTGCATCAGTCATAAATACCACGATTCCAAAAAAAAATAAAGAAAGAAAAAGTATACGAGCCTAGGAGACGTACATCAAAACTAATCTGCCCACCAATGGAAAATGTCAAGTTCAAGTGAGCAAACTTTTCACGAAGCACAGATACCATTTTAGGTCGAATGTTATGCACCTGCAGAGAAATCAATTGTTTCAGTTCATGTGTCATCGACAACTTTCCACCTCTGACTATGAAAGGTTACTGACTTCTAGAAGATGGTTCATACCTTATCGTACTTCTCAAATTCATCACGTTCTTCTTGACTGCAGTTTCTCCCAATAGGAGAGACATTAATCATTCCACTTCGGAACTCTACGAAGGTACCCCTGAGCAAAAGATTCGGTAGTGATCAGTAACGACCAATGAGAAAGTGCAGATTGGAATGACTGAGCATGGGTCTTCACTGACCTTTTAATCGGGATATCCATGTCAGCAATGTAATGAAGGGTGAAGTTAATAAATTCCTGAAAAACACATGCAAATCTTTATCAGGTCTGTTGTTCAATCAGTGAAAGGAAGCGAATACACCACATGGACTCACCTTCAGCTTGTCTTCTCCGAGAAAAGATTTAAAGCTCTGCATAAAGCAAAAGGATAGGCATCATCAGCATACACAAAGAACCTAGAGAAATCAGGTATTCGATTTCCTCGCAACCAAATTCGTTCATCTAAGATACAGCCCATCAACGGATACAAGACAGTACACATGCTAGACTTACTTGAGTTCCAATAATCTCCCCGTTCTTGTGTGCAACGAGGCCATTTTCAGAGAAGACGTAGTCGTAATCAGTAAGAACTGCAACAAGGGAAAAAAAACTAGACCAACTCAACACGACCACCTTACAGGAGGAGGGTTCAGCAACACAGTGTGATCTCCTGTCAACAACAGATGGTGACCAACACTTGTGAATGAATACCTGTTTTGCCGAGCTGCTCGGTAATCTTCACCAGATCGGATCCGCCCACCACGCCGACGGTCACATGCTGCTCCCGAAAAATTCGAAACGGAGCTGTGTAAACTTCCCTTCACACCACGAACAAAAGCAGGGGGGTGGGAGGATGAGCGAGCGATCCCATCCCAGTTCTCACTCACCTGGCGCAGCTGCTTCATGAACTCCAGCATCTCAGGCGTCACATCCTGTCACACGGAGAAGCACACGATTATTCGGCAAAAATGGGGGAAAAAACTGGGCACCACGGGCAGTAGGAGGAGGGAGAGGGAGGGGAGGGGGGGGGGGGGGGGGGGGGGACAGATCCGGGGAAGGAGGAGAACTGCGGCGGGGGCACCTTGCGGGGCGCTGTGAGGGTGCCGTCGACGTCGAAGAGCGCGAGGACGCCCGCATTCCGCACCGCGGAAGCCATCGCCACCCGCCCGCTCGTCCCGCTACCGCCGCCGCCTCCGCAACGACTGCGAGCAGCAGGAGACGAAGCAGCAGCGATCCCCGCGCGGTAATAACGACAGCAGGACGGCAGGAGGAGAGATGATGGCGTGGGTTCGAATGGTCAGCTTGGCTTGGCGGCGCGGATCTAGATGCGCCTGCGGCCCCGCCCCCCACTACCGAGCTTGGCGTGTGGATGTGGACTCTCCCTGGAGGTCGTCGCGCGCAAGGCGTCGGCGTCGGCGTCGGCGTCGGGATCTGCGCGCGCGTGGGGAGGAGGAGGAGTGGAGGACGAGGAGCTGCAGAGCCAGCCGGAATGCCGGGGATGGATGGGGGAGGCGGCTGCCGTGGCGTGGCGACGAGTGCGCGCCACGTCAGATGTGAGACGGCTGCCTGCGGCTGGGACCAGAGGAAGTGGGGCCGGGCCGTGTCAGGAAAGCGTACTTTGACGATGCGCCAATGCGGCTTTAGTCGCCTCACGCGATACAAAAGCGTATTTCGTACACAAAACGAAACGAGAGCAGGATTCGATTGACTGTGAACGTGAGACGAACCGTACCATATGCAACGTGGTACGAGTATGTAAAGAGACGTTTTTGTACACAGATGGTAAGCTATATGTTCTTTAGGTGATCTGGTGCTTTTTCTCACACGAATTTTTCTCCATCTCACCGCCACCTTTCTTCTCCGACTCCGGCGGCACTCCGACGAGGTTAGGGTTTTGGTGTTGGTTTAGGGTTCGGTTCGGAGGTTGCATGGGGGCCACTGTCATCACCGGCCCACGGAGGGAGGGTCGGGGCGGCAGGCCGGCCCGGTGGAGGTGGCGGCTGGCGCAGAGGAGATAAAGTTAGGAGGGAGAAATAGCACAAATTCCACACCCGAACTGTAGAGTGGGTGCAAAAATTGGTCTATATTTTACACGTGCGAGCCGTAGACAAAACAGAAATCATGCAAAAAAGGTGTCCTTATGCGCCAAGACAGAAACACTTCCAGCCTATGCTACTGCTAACACGTAGCTAGGGGGGTTTTCTAATAGTGGTATGGGATTAACCCTGTGTTTAATTTATGCCATAGTAAATTGATTAGAGATCATGCGACATGTCAAAGTTCAAAACCTAACCGTGTATGCTCAAGCAGCAGTTACACTGGGAAATTAATATGAGAGCAGCGATTACAGAGCGATAATTATAAGTTCAATAATACCAGAGCAGCGAGCAATAATAAGTTGTGACCAATCGAACTAGCCATTTGACAATAAAACAGACAAATATTTGCAGAAGCATCATAAAAAAAAAAGCACTCATTATTCATGCAGGGGGCACTCATGCAGGAACAGTTTCATAATGATGAAATCCAGAATGATCATGATGATCGAATGCATTGACAGTAGTGTCAAACCAACAAAACCAATAATCTGTAAACTGCATGCAGCTGCTTTAGAAAAACTAAAGACTCCACTAGGATGCATCATGAATCCCAGCTTTGGCTACTCACTAGGACTAGTAGTACGGTAGTGCACAGATTAGTCATCAGCCCAATGGAACTCCGGAGCTTGAAGGCGAGGGGGAACGAAATGTACAGAAAACCGAACACTATTTCTAATACAAAAGTCCACAAACAAATAGTAGAACTTAAGCAGTCTGGACGTCCAAACATTGATAATCAGCAGATGCGGGACTTGGTGCTCAATTGAAATCGAAACAATTCTGAATTGTGGCCTCTCAAGTAGCTGTTCACATCATTAAAGTAACCACCAAACATACACCAATTCTGAAGTGTGTAACGGAAACCTACAAAGTATATGCCGCCGTAGTAAGCTTATTAGAATTCAGAAATCATGTGACATCTCACAAGAAGCAGCAAGATATTAGCCATGTTGCCTGACAGCACACCACAATCGAATTTGGTCTAAGTCTATTAGAAATGCATCATAAAAAGAACAAATTTGATACTGAAATTCAGTCTAAAATGCCTCAAAAACTAAAGACTCACTAGGACTAACAGTAGTGCACAGCCAATGACACTTCATCTTGTGTTGAGATAAATACAACAATTATCGACGACAAAGGAAAGTATGGTGGTAACTCAAAACAAATGCATAATTGGATATACCTTTTAACATATCATTCCTCTTGATCAAATTGCTCAATGTAGTCATCAATCGCCTTCGTGGAAAACTGCGGCCGGCGCCCCTTGGCTGGGCATCCCTCGAGCAGCGGCTGCACGCTCCAGTGCCTCCAGATCTGTGCATGGCAGGAGTTGAAGTTAATTCTACGTGGCGTACGCTTGCAAACGCTAATGGTTAGGGCATTCGTGTTGCTTGGATGGACACATGATGAATGAAGCTTCAGCTCAGAAGTCACAGCTCACATAGGTAAGCAGATCTTCTGAAGGCCCTGAAACTTGGCCTTGGGTGAAGGTGTTGCGCCGGCTGGTGACAATCTCGAGGACGAGGACGCTGTAGCTGAAAACGTCGGACTTGACAGAGAAGATGCCGTGCAAGGCGTACTCCGGTGCCATGTATCCGCTGCATTTCCAAGACACGGAATATCAGGTACTTATACAACTTAGATCAATGGATTTGACGACTGCAAGCCTACAACAACGTGCATGATGGAGAACTGGAGGAGTTTGCAGATCGGAGTTAATTAATTAGCAAACCCGTTTATACTCTTACTAAGTTCCAGCAATGTGGCCCGTGTTTCCCACACCGGCCTCAATGTTGAACAGCTTTGCTAAGCCGAAGTCGGAGATTTTGGGGTTCATATCCGCGTCCAGCAAGATGTTGCTCGCCTTGAGATCGCGGTGGATGACGGTCAGCCTCGAGTCCTCGTGGGGGTAGAGCATCCCCCGGCCGATCCCCACGATGATCTTTTGCCTCAGTCCCCAGCCCAGCTCCTGCTGCCGAGCAGGATCTGCAAGTTCAATTTATTGAAATTGTTAGTGATCTGGAGCGAAATGACAGTAGTATATATGTAGTGGCGTTTTGGTTGCCTGGATGTACTAGTACCAAAGAGGATGTTGTCGAGGCTGTTGTTGGTGAGGAACTCGTAGACGAGGGAGCCTCTTGTGTTCTTCAATGCAGCGGCCAAGCAGGCACACCAAGTTTCTGTGCTGGAGCTTCGCCAACAGGACGACCTCATTCTTCATCTCCACCTGTCCTTGCTGCGAGGTTGCTGACAATGTCTTCACTGCGATTTCCTGCCCGTTTTGCAGAGTGCCCTGAAGAACATCGAGATCAGACCATCAGTATTGTACTAATGCAAAATACTATCAGGTTGCTGGATCCGGTTTCTCGGATTAATAACTTTCTGGCAGAAGGCCTAAATTCTGTTACTACTTTGTAGACTGCCCCCAAACCCGCCTCTGCCAAGCTTGTTTTCTATGGAAAAGTCATCGGTGGCAGCTCGCAGGGTGCTCAAATCGTACAGAACCAACTTGGAGCTTCTCAGTTCTTCATCTCCATTGTCTGTTCATAGGAGGATACCAAAAGTTCAAGCCTGAACTTTGCATCTCGCTATTATTTAATTTTTTTAATGAGCCATACAAGGTACTGCATGTTACCTTGATATAGCAGAAAAGTAAAGATAGTTTATTATTCAAATATATAATGGCATTGTTTCAGCATTTACCGGTGCTTGCAGGCCGCACATGCTTGTGTGGTTTTCTGCTCCTCTTGCAGAGAAAGAAAACTGGCAGCAGCACCATCAGCGTGACAGCAGCAGGAATTGCAGACTCGCAACATTCTTCCAAAACAGACATTTGCACAAGAGCAGCTCGTAAGTGGGTCAGATCACTAATCCATGAAATTTGTGTCTTTATTATTTTTATTTTTTTTTTGAAAGAAAGGCAGGAGCACTGCCATGTCATTTAAGTAGGAGAAGCAAGCTAGCAAGTACAGAGTTGTGATTACATAAGCCAACCAAACTCAAACTCAAATGAACTAACATTAAAAAGAAAAGGCACAGATTCCTTTATTGTATTCTTTGGTTGAAATCTACATCGCGGAGTACACAAGATCTCAAAGCCGAACGAGATAAAGATAAAAATGAGAGGCATAACTACATAATCTCTGCATACTCACAACATTCAGATCAGGTGTTACCAATAAGATGGTTTATTTTTGGTCTTTTGGCTCACATGGACTCAAGAAAACTGTGTCCAGGTTTGTCTCTTTGTTCTTAGTAGTGCTTCTTGTTCTTGGCATAGTAGCCCTCTATGGTAGAGAACCAATTCCACTGGAAACAAAGCGCTGCAAACCGCATGAGTCCAGCACCAATCACCTCGAGGAATGCCATTACCGGTGAACTCTGCGGGGATAAACCAGCAGTTGCTACAGCCAACATTGCGCCCTCAAAGTTGCAAGGGACAATAAACTTCGCAGATTTGATGCCTTCCAAAGCCTTCTTTGCAACATCATTGGCCTTCATTCCACCTGATGAACCCGCTATGATGTTCGTCAATTCTGGCCTCCTCTTATGCTCTGAAACCAGACAATTAACATAGTCAGCATTCGGTAAAAACGAAAAAGTGTGGAATGTGTCTTCAGAATTTGAGGGATGCCAAGTGTAGTGAAAAATGCTCTCCTTTCTTCCCATTTTTTGCATGAGCATTTGCAAAAATGATGCTATTAAACATATACCCAATGAAGCAAATAAGAGAGTAATAGCAACACATAAAGGCCACTGAATTTTAGCATAAGAACTTACAGGCAAGTGTAAATGTTAGTTAATAGATTGCTTTCAACAGGTGCTGAAGTGAGAGAATATTTTCATCAGTACAAGCTCCAAAACTTTTAGGGTTGCCAGGTTTAAAAGTTTTCAGTGTCAAATTGAACTCATGCATTCAGCACCTTCACTTGTTGGTTGCTGCTAAAGCAGAGTTGAAACAAATTCAACACGCACTGGCCAGTTCATAAGCAACACATACCCTCTTCCAAACCCGGAGTCTCAGTGTCAGGAGGGAATATCAACGAGACATGAATATTGTCAGTGATGACTTCATGCTGCAGCGCCTCCCCCAATCCACGAAGCGCAAATTTGCTCACTGAGTAAGCAGTGTACCCATAGATACCAACCTGCAGCAAAGACATTTACAGACAAAGCGATAAATAAATCTCCCAAAAAAACGCAGCATTACACCGAATACCTTAGCCGCATCGTTAACGAAGCATCAGAAAAATCAGGCGAAGCATCTACCTGGCCAGCCTGCGAGGACATGATCGCGATGGACCCAGGGAGGCGCGTCTCGCGGGCGCGCGCCTTCATGGCGGGGAGCGCGGCCTTGATGAGGTGGAAGGTGCCCATGAGGTTGATGTCCACCATCCACTTGATCTCCTCCGTGTCCTGCCTCTCGAGCTCCCGCGGCACGAACACGCCGTGGTTGCAGACGAGCACGTCGACGGGCCCGGCCTCCCGGAGCGCGCGCTCCACGGCTCCCGCGTCCCGCACGTCGGCCGCGTGCACGCCGACGTCGTCGCGGCCGGAGTCGCGCTGGACGGCGGCGCGCGCGTCCTCTAGGCGGGCGAGGTTGCGGGCCAGGATGGAGACCCGCGCGCCCTCCCGCGCCGCGGCGGTGGCCATAGCGAGCCCGATGCCGCTGGACCCGCCCGTGATGAAGACGTGGCGGCCCTCGAGAGGGACGCGCGCGGGGCGGGGCCGCGCCAGGAAGGCGAGCGCGGCGAGGAGGCCGGCGGGCGCGACCAGCAGGAGGAGGAGGAGGAGGAGCAGAGGAGAGAGCAGGAGGAACTTGAAGTAGTATATAGTTCCAGATAGTAAGAAAAGTCCTACCAGTGATTTCTAAGAACTACCAAAATCTAGCTCGAATTTGATTCAAATTTAGAATCGAATTTGCTATTCTTCAAACTTTTTAGCAAGATTATTCAAACAATTGTAAACCTAAATATCATATCTGGGCCGAATTCTCACATTAATCAACAGGCCCTTTACTTTCTATCGTTTCCCCGGTTGAGTCCTTTCTAGTTCTAGCCCGGATTTCAACTTTTTCAAGCCCATTCTTTCCCTTTACTTTGCCCATCTTCTGCTCACCTTGAATCACAGTTGTCCCAAATTACAATTTGTTTGATATTTTTATCTCAAGTTTGATCACTCATCTTATTAAAAAATTATGCAAAATATCATAGTTTTTTTGTGGTTTGTTTTATTAATAAAAATTGTTTAAGACTTAAATTTGTCTACGTCTACACATATTTATTTAATAAGACCATATTTATTTAATAAGACCAACTGTTAATTTGGGTAAAAACAAGTCAAACAACGTATAATTTGGAACCGAGGAGTGTTCAACTTCTACTCTTCTTTTCCTTAGTTTTTTCCTTCCTGATGAATTGGTGTCGTTCTGATAGATGGTCTCATGCAAATTTTTTTCAGAAGCACGCAGTACAGACACAGACATCACATACATGCATTACCACTCGCTCTTGTGAACACAAGCACGCAACCCTACTCCTATAAGCACCTCAGAAAGACTGAGTCGACAAATTCCTGATATTGACGAATTCACCACTGATGCCTTACGATCGACAAACATGTCGTCTACCATAAAAAATAACGTTGGTTAAACCTTGAAATAAATCTAAAAAATGTAAACACCAGTTCGGCGACTCGAACCCTGGTGGGCAGGTTCCACCACCACAAGGAACCTTACCAGCTCTGGTGGTCTCATGCACTAACATGTTATCTTGAGACGACTCAACACATAACTTGTACAATGAGTTATTTGTCTGGTAGAGATATACGATTTCTTAAATCGTGCGTACGAAAAAAAATATTATGAGTTGCATGACAACAACTCATAGAATGATTGTTGAGCTGCATGAGTTGTTTTTCTCACAAGGTGGTTCTCTCTCAAAACAATGATTACTTTCTCTTATCCACATCATCAAAAATTCTAAGTGACATTGCATGAGGCAATGTATGAGACTGTTTAAATCCCTTGCAGTCCCAAGACTTGGTTCACACCGTTGATTCAGTTTTATCTGGCCTGTGTTGTCTGTATGATGACTTTGATGACTTGGTTAACGTACATAGTAGATTAGACGCCAGTTTGCTAGGGAATTCCCCGCCCACTTTTGGCAATTCGACACAATTTATATAGTTTTGCTCTTCCTTTCAATCTCACCAAAGTTTTCTGACAAACACTATGGCACTGTTTCAGCTAGCATACTTATTACCGTAGCTCGGGTAATTTTCCAAAAAAGTTGGTGCTCCGTCCATTTTATTGGGCCCAAAAATAAACATACAACATTGGGGAAAAATGAAAAAGTTCATTCCACAACCCTCAACTATAGTCGCTGACTGGATTTCAACCCCCACCACAAAATGAGACATTCAGCACCCACGAACTATGAAAACCGTCTGATTTACACCCCTCGATGGTTTATGGGGTGGGTTTTCACATACGTGGCACAATATGGTCCACACGTCGGAATCCACGTCACCAGCCTCGGTAGCCTGCCTTCTTTCTTCCCCCAACCTCCTCTTCCTAGTCATTGTCACCGCTGCCCCTTCCCGACCGTCGCTGCACCGCGCCTCCCCTACCCGAACCCTAAACCCTAACCTCCTCCGCCTGCCACCCCTGCCGCCGTCGCTGGAGCACCGCGCCCGCCCGCTCGCTCGCTGCCTCTCGCTTAATAGAGTGCCTGAGGATTTTTGTGCCCCGTGTCGCGCAGGATGGTGATGAGGGGGTTCGACGTCGGCGGCACCCCCACCGCTCTTGGGCGGGCCCTCAACCGGGAGAGACGAGAAAGCGCCACTCGGTGGGTTGAGCGCCACCACCTCACGGCCTCCCCTCTGCGCCATCTAGTCGTGCCCTGCGTCGGTCCCGAGCAGCCTGAAGCCCCAATTGCAGGTGCCGACACCCAACAAGAGTCCAAGGGCTCCGGTGGCAGCGGGCAAAGGCACCGACGCGCGCGGAGCGCCCCCTTACGCCGGTGAGGAGCTTGAGGAAGCACGCGCCAAGGTTGGGGATCGCGACGGCGGGAGTGACGAGTTCTGCGAAGGTGTTGCCGTTGCTACGAGAGGCAATCTCGTTCTGGGAGGAGGAGACCCGCTCACGTGCGCCGGCTGCAGCCGCGGCGGATCTCCATCTCGCGCATGTTGCCCCTTGCTCTCCGTGCGGTGGTCGGCGGTTGTCGGGGTGAAGCGGAGGCGGCCGCCGACTGACGCTATTCAAAGGATGAGGAACCCAAGGATGCAGTGACCGGAGAGGGACGAGGTGGCAGGGGCACAGCGGCGGCAGCCCCCTCCTTCTCTAGTTCATGCGCCGGATGCGGGAGCAACCCAACCCCTCCTCGCTGACGACGACCGGGCCAGACGAAGGGAGCTCGGGCCGCTGCCGATGCGGCACACGGCCCGCCAGCATCGCGGAGCTCTGCCGCGGGCTCTGTACTCCCCCCACATGTCGTTGATCTCGACCTGCTCCCAATCGAGCCTCGCGGCCCCGCCCTCGCTCCGAATCAGGGGCGGACCCGGCACTGCGGGGGAGGCCGGATCCGACATTTCGACGCCGCGAGCCACGGTGCTCTGAGCTCCCTGCCCGTCCCTCGCTCTTCGGCGTAGATGAGCTCCGACGCTGCGGGAACCGGCACGGCGCGTGGCAAAAATTAATTGGTGACATGGATTCCGACATGTGGGCCCTATTTTGTCACGTATGCGAAAACCACCCCAGAAACCATTGAGGGGTGTAAATCAGACAGTTTTCATAGTTCGTGGGTGCTGAATACCTGGTTTTGTGGTCGGGGGTTGAAAACCGGACAGCGCGCGCCTGCAGATGAAGGTTGTGGAATGGACTTTTTCCGACAAAAAAAAACCCCGAAATTTTTGCATTTTATTGGGCCAGCAAAATGTTGAGAGACGAAAATGTCCGTCCAAGCAAGCCCTCTGGTGTTTTCGGTCTGGGCTTCTGGATCTTTTTTCTTCTTGAAAGGAATTGAATTGGGCCGGGCCTGCCGTGTGTTGGTTTTGATGTGTGTCTATCTATCTGAAACGGCAAATTCTAAAATAAAAAAAAAATCTATCTGAAACGGCAGTGATTAATTGCTGCAGCTGGTGGGGGTGCCAGCCAGCCAGCCAGCCGCCCAGCCCCTGCTCCTGGCTGGCTCACTGGATAGATGTGGCTGGATGAGCGAGCGCACAGCCAGCCAGAGGATACGCGCGAGCAACGGCGGCCTCGTCCCTGGCGTGGCGTGGCGTGGCACGTCGCGTGTGATGCATGAAGAGAGTCGCGCGCAGGGCGGCCATGCGGGCGCCCGGGCATCCAGCCAGAGCAGAGGGGGCTGCACCGGCCGGAAAGGATCGGGGGGTTTGCAGCCCGGCCCGGACGGCCAGCGCGCCTGATAAATACAAGAGTCTACACCACCACGCCAGCAGTCCACTACTCTCTCTCTCTCTCCCTCCATCAGTTTCCAAGAGCCCGGCGGCCGGCGACCAGACCAAGCAACCAAGAGTCGAAGACGACGGCGGACGACGACATGGCCGGCGGCTCCGCGGCGTTTCCCCTGGTCCTGGCCTCCGACTCCGACGACGAGAAGCCGCAGGTGGTGGCGGCGCCGCCGGTTGCTGCTGCTGCCGCCGCGGTCCCCGGTGCCGAGGAGGAGCCGCAGGCGGATCCGGAGGCGGCGCGGGACGACGACGGCCCGAGCGGCTTGCTCCCCGACGACGGAGTCGAAGCCGAGGGCTACTACGACGCCGACGACGACGACGCCAAGGTCCCCGGTGCCGAGGAGGAGGAGCAGGCGGCGCGGGATGGCCTGAGCGACTTGCTCCCGGACGGATTCGAAGCCGAGGGCTACTACGACGACGACGGCACCTTCAGACCGACGGTACGTACCGTCGTCGTCCGACCGATCCGCCGCCGCGCGCCGCCGCCTCGCGTGCGTGGTTTTATTTGCTCCCTGCTATAGCTGGTTGTTGTTGCGCGCTGCGTTAGGGTTTAGGCCGCCGTGCACGTACATGGTCCGCCGCCATGCTGCAGGGCTGCTGCGGCGTGGTCGTCGCGATCGATGTGGCCGGCGGCGGCCACCAGGTTCATCATCTATATCTATAGCTAGTATGTATATGCTGGGTCTTCTCGTCGGCTCGTCGCCGCCGCATGCACGCACCCAGCTGTTAATAATTGCCATCTAGGGAGGGGATCATGGACCGGAGGCCAGGCCATGCATAGCCCAACCATGCTAAGAGCAGTTCCATCTTGCCATCCATGGACGACGCTACTAGCTATCGGAAGCAAGTTGGGACTTGGCCGGGGGTGACCACGCTGTGGGAAGGCCGGGCCCGTGCGGGGAGACCACGGCCTAGGAGGGCTGCCGGCCGGTGGTGGCACCCACGCGCGGCCCGCAGGGAGGCCGGCGCCCGGCGGCACCGGCGAGATGCGTGAGCGAGGTGATTCGGGCGCCACGGCGAGGTCGGTGTCGAAGGCCGCAACGGCAAGGGGAGGACATGGCGAGCGGCGCGGCCACCGGTGGACACGGAAAACGGGTGAAGAAACCAGAGAGGCCCAACTCCGGTGCGGCGTCATCTCTCTGCTGCCTTGCTCCCACCCTTAGCTTGTATGACCCTGCCGCCTGCAGCCATCGCGACGCGCCGTCCGGGAACGGCGCCGTACGTCATCCCAGCCGCCCACACGAACGGCGCCACCCCCTTGCGCGCTCCAGCGCGGTGCAGTGGCGAGCGTCGCAGCATGCGGCGGGTGCAGCACAGCCACGCTCCGGAAGCTGATGTACACGATAGAGCCGTCCTCGGCGAACCTGTCGCACGCACACAGGCCGGTCGCGGGCACGACCGTCTCCCCGCAGCGACCGCCCGCGGCGTCGGCCGTCGGAGTCCGGTGCTAGCGACTCGACCACGCGCACGCGCCTGAGGCTCCGTCAGCGAACGGTGCGCCCGCCCTGGAACACGCGTTCCACGAGCTCCCCCCTCCTCACCCGCTCAGTCACTCACACGCGCCGGCATCCCGAGGAAGAAGATGTTGGATGAACACCGCGGAGCCGGTGGCTCTTGTATCTTGACCTCTCTCTCTATTCAAAACGGAACAGGTGGCTTATATAGATGGCCACCGTGCCCTGCCGGCCCGACACGCGGCACGGCCGTGCCGTGCCGGCATGGCACTGCGCCGTGTCACCGTGCCAACCGTGCCGTGTCGGACCGTGCTATGGGCCAGGCCTTCGGCCCATGACACGGCACACGGGCCGTTTACCCGTGCCGTGCCGACGCAGTCATTTTCGCCGTGCCGTGCCGGCCCATGGCACATCACCGTCTTGCTCCATGTGCATCAGTTCCACCGTCATCTCGCATCTATTCCGCCTCAAGACCCGCGAGGTGCTCCTCCGAGACAAGGCGCGCCAGCTCGACCACGACGCCGCCCTCGTCAGGCGCCGCCACAAGATCGTCGCGCGCGTCATCCGCGTCATCACGCAGCACGTCCGCGGCAGCGGCGACTCCCTCCCGCACGATCGACGCGCTCACCGTCCTGCGCGCCGCCGTGCTCGAACTCTCCAATGCCCTCGCCCTCCGCAGTTGCGCCGTCTAGATGCCCGCAGGCCATTCCATTCAGTGACCCCTACGTGGCCGCTGTCACGGCCAGCAGGAACGCCAAGGTGCTGAGGCCGGGTTCGACGCTCGGGACGACGTTGGGCCATGGAGCTGTGGCCGCCATACGAATGTCGATGCTGAGGGCGTCCAACTTCGTCAATGTGTCATCGTCACGATCGGATGAGCAGGGTCGCCGCCGCCATCTCCGCCATGAAGGCCCTGCACCGTGTCGCGCTCGTGCTGCCTTGCTCCCACCCTTAGCTTGTATGACCCTGCCGCCTGCAGCCATCGCGACGCGCCGTTCGGGAACGGCGCCGTACGTCATCCCAGCCGCCCACACGAACGGCGCCACCCCCTTGCGCGCTCCCGGCGCGGTGCAATGGCGAGCGTCGCGGCATGCGGCGGGTGCGGCACACGGCCACGCTCCCGAAGCGATGTACACGATAGAGCCGTCCTCGGCGAACTCGTCGAGCCACGCACACGAGGCGGTCGCGGGCACGACCGTCTCCCCGCGGCGACCGCCCGCGGCGTCGGCCGTCGGAGTCCGGTGCTAGCGACTCGACCACGCGCACGCGCCTGAGGCTCACGTCAGCGAACGGTGCGCCCGCCCTGGAACACGCGTTCCACGAGCTCCCCCTCCTCACCCGCTCAGGCACTCACACGCGCCGGCATCCCGAGGAAGATGCTGGATGAACACCGCGGAGCCGGTGGCTCTTGCTTGTATCTTGGCCTCTCTCTCTCTATTTAAAACGGAACCGGTGGCTTATATAGATGGCCACCGTGCCCTGCCGGCCCGACACGCGGCACGGCCGTGCCGTGCCGGCATGGCACCGCGCCGTGTCGCCGTGCCAACCGTGCTGTGTCGGACCGTGCTATGGGCCAGGCCTTCGGCCCGTGACACGGCACATGGGTCGTTTACCCGTGCCGTGCCGACGCAGTCATTTTCGTCGTGCCGTGCCGGCCCATGGCACATCACCGTCTTGCTCCATGTGCATCAGTTCCACCGTCATCTCGCAGCTACTCCGCCTCAAGACCCGCGAGGTGCTCCTCCGAGACAAGGCGCGCCAGCTCGACCACGACGCCGCCCTCGTCAGGCGCCGCCACAAGATCGTCGCGCGCGTCGTCCACGTCATCACGTAGCACGTCCGCGGCGGCCGGCGGCTC
The DNA here is from genome assembly GCA_947561735.1 of Cenchrus americanus. NCBI lineage: Eukaryota > Viridiplantae > Streptophyta > Magnoliopsida > Poales > Poaceae > Cenchrus > Cenchrus americanus. The sequence continues at coordinate 310,442,456 of OX387241.1, read as the reverse complement.
CCTCCCGCACGATGACGCGCTCGGCGTCCTGCGCGCCGCCGTGCTCAAACTCTCCGATGCCCTGGCCCTCCGCAGTTGCGCCGTCTAGATGCCCGCAGGCCATTCCAGTCAGTGACCCCTACGCTGCTGCTGTCACGGCCGGCAGGAACGCCAAGGTACTGAGGCCGGGTTCGGCGCTTGGGACGACGTTGGGCCATGGAGCTGTGGCCGCCATACGAATGTCGATGCTGAGGGCGTCCAACTTCGTCAATGTGTCATCGTCACGATCGGATGAGCAGGGTCGCCGCCGCCATCTCCGCCATGAAGGCCCTGCACCGTGCCGCGCCCGTGCTGCCGTGCCGGCCACCGTGCCGCTCTAAGCCCGTGTCGTGCCCGTGCTTGTGCCATGGGCTAGGCCGGCGGCCCATGCACGGCACGGGCCGTCGTGCCGTGCCGCCCGTGGGCCGTGCCAAAAGGCCGTGCCACCGGCCCATGGGCTGTTTGGAAATCTATAGTGGCTTACATCCGAGGAGCAAAATGGAATCGGTGGATTACATCTGAGGAGCGCAGGGGTTTTTTTAGACCGGGATGAACACCGCAGAGCGGTGGCTCCTGTATCTTGGCCTCTCTCTATTCAAAATGGAACCGGTGGCTTACATCTGAGGAGCGCAGGAGTTTTTAGGCCGGGGAGCTATCATCCACGACGACCGTTGCGGTCGATCCGCGCGAAACGCACTCGCCCACGACACCGAGTTCGTGCGCTCAACATGTTCATGGCGGCTTCATCTGCGGGATCCTCACACGCACCCCACTCACCCTCACACCCTCACGCACCCCACTCGGTCTAAAGGTGTGTATGCGGTGGAGCCAATCCTTCACGCGTCGCTGGCCCTGGACCCCGACTGAGCCCACCGCAGCACACCTGCTCGCGAGCTTGACCCCGTACGACCTGAACGTGACACAACGCGTCCGGACTCCGCCATGGCCGCAACACCTCTGCAACTCATGGCCTACACACTTGGACACACGCTGACACGCACCCACACCAGGGACACTCCATGGCGTGGTTAATCCTAACAATCTCCCCCTAAGCGGGGTTTTACACGGACATGACCGGGGTTTTACATGAGCAGGTAAGCACACCGGCTCGGCGAGAAAAGAAGAGGGGGAAGCCAGATATTTTGGGTCTACATTACATCAAGTACGTGTCTGGCGCATGACGTGAGGGGGTCCGTGTCGAGCTTCCTGGAGGCGCGGCAAGCCCACAATATGGTGTGATTGCAGATCAATGATGCAAATAGCCCTCAGAGGGAGTTGGATGGAATCGAACTTCATCTTGTTTCGGGATTTCCACACCGCCCAGAGCATAGCGGGGGTTGCAGTGTGCCGGTCGTCGACGGGGAGGACCCAAAGCTCTCAGCCACGGGCGCTGCACAATCCAGGGGAGTGAGCGATAGTGTATGTGCTGGCAGTAGTGCCGCCCAGAGCTCGGCTAGACGCGGACATGCGACGAATAGGTGTGTCGCGCATTCGGGCACATCGAGGCAGAACGGGCAGTCCGACGAGTCAAGCGCCCCATGGCGGTGCACAGAGTCCCTCGTGCGAACATGATCATCATGATCAAGGTAGAGAATCCAGAAGAAGATTTGCACCTTCTTGGGGCGGGGGGAGTCCCAGTTGAGCTTGGGCATTAGCGGCGGCGGCGAGGCGGGAGCTCGAATGCAGTTGTAGAAGTCAGTGGCGCGGGGCGCACCGCGGAAGAATCCAGGGAGGCTGCGGTCATCAGGCTGATCCCAGAGCTCCAGAGAGGTGATGGCGGCAGTGAGTAGCTTGAGCTCCCCAACCGCAACGTGGAGATACGGGGTTGGAAGTTGCCATCGAGGCCACCAGCAGACACCACCTCCATGACGCCACGGTGACATCGATGTCGAGGCTGTGTGAGTAGAGGGCAGGCAGAGTGTCTCAGAGCACGCCAACCTTTGTCGAGCGGTCGTGCCAGAAGGACATGGTCTCCCTGTTCCCAATCACCACCACCGTGATGTTACAATATGAAAGGTTTATTCGAGCTGTCTCAATCTTCCTGAACTATCTTGGCTTGCACGCCAAGCTGTCTTCTCAACTTTGGGCCCACATGTGAGGTCGAGCAGGCCTACTGACGGGTCAGTGGGTCTTGTGGTGGGCCGAACCCACTTGTCGGGGGCGACTATGAGCCTGGTCGGTGGGGACCCAGGGGAACCCATGTCTCACACAGGGCCTTGATCATGCGCCAACACGATGTGTCGTCGTCAGCGAGGCCTTCATCATACCAGCAGCGCACCGCCCAGGGGTTGCTCTCGCTGGCGAAGAGCTTGTGGACGACTGGACATGCTTCAACAAGAGACTTGTGTTGAGCGTCTTTAGCTCTTTGAGTCGAGCCCGCTGTCATCCTTCGAGCGGCATGCCGGCTCCCAGGCGACTTGGCACGCACCGCCACTACACTTTGGGGTCCAAGACCATAACAGACCACTACGAGAACGGTCGAGGCGTTCCAGCGTCGTGAGAGGGGCAGGTGCATGACAGACATGGTGTAGATGGCATGTGCCGTCAGCACCACCTCAGCTTGGTGTGCCAGCCCGGGATGGAGCGCTCAGCCTTGACCACTAACGAGTCGAGGGTAGCGATGGACAACTTGGTGGGAGATAGCACCAGTCCCAGGTAAGTATGGGGAAGCACGCAACAGGACATCAAGCAGGGCGGCGAGCTCATCAGCTCGCTCATCGTCGATGTGCAGCGGCATGAAGATGCTCTTATGGAAGTTGATGTGCAAGTCGGTGGCCGCCGTGAACGTGGTCAAAACTTGCTGGAGGTGGCGGACTTGTTCGTCGTCATCTCAGAGAAGGATCAGTGTGTCGTTAGCATATTGGATGATGGGGCATGACAGGTTGTCGACAAGCGGGTGCAGGAGGCCGGTGGTGGGGTCAACGACGAGCCGGTGCAGGAGGTCTGCCACAATCAAGAAGAGGTAGGGGCTCAACGGGTCTCCTTGTCGCAGCCCACGGCGGCAATGGATCCACGGACCCAGCACGCTGTTCAGGAGAATGACAGCCCGCCTTGTAGAAAGGAGGGCGACCACCATTCGCCGCTATTGACCCCAAAATCCTCACGCACCGAGGATCGCATGAAGAGGCCCTCATTCCACGTAATCGAATGCCTTCCTGAAGTGGGTGTGCAGCATTTGCTACAACACTAGACAAGTTCAGTCACAAAGAGGAAATTGTCGGTGATGCAGTGCCCCTTGAGGAAGCCTACCTGGAGCTCCAACTCCGGGAAGGTGATGTGTCATTGTAACCGCGTCATCTTGATCTTGGAGGCAATTTTCGTGGGTGTAATTCTGGAGACTGATGGGGTGGAAGTCCGTCGCTGCCATGACAACTTCCTTCTTGGGGAGCAGGACGACGAAAGTCCGGTTTACCTCATTGAGATCCGCGGTCCCAGCGTGGAAGACGTCGAGGAAGCTTGTGACCACGTTCTATATGGCCGTCCAGAGCACCCTAAAGAAATCCAAGCCAAACCCATTGGGGCCTGGGCTGTTGTATGTGCGCATGTCCCAAAGAGCCGCCTTCACTTCTTCCACAGTGAAAGGCTCGTCGAGGTCTGTGAGGCCAGCCACCGGTGGAAGCGTTGGCGCAAGGGCAAACAACGACATGGGGAGGCTCGTGCCTAGGAGGTCGGAGTAGAAGGTGTGGAACACTCTCTTCTTGTCTTTGTGGGTGTACACGGGCACACCGTCGCATTGGAGCATGGAGATGTGGTTGCGACGGAGTCGGGGCGAGGCAGAGGCGTGGAAGAACTTTGTGTTCTCGTCGCCCGACTTGCACTTCTTGAAGGTGTAGTGTTGTTACCAATAGACGAAGAGCTCTTTTTTAGCGGCGGAGGTCTTCGCCTCGACCGCATGCCGAAGGTGAAGCTCAACAACGACGTTCTTCCAGGAGATCCAGGAGGGCGAGAACCGTGTGGCAGTTGGAGATAACCACCGCGGACCGGCGGCGTTCATGGGCCTATATCTTACTCTCGGCCGCACTCACTTGAGACCGGACCAAGTGTTGAATGGGTCGAGCATCTTGATTCTGTGGTCTGGCACAAATCGAGGAGACCATCTCCTTGTATTGGGCCGAAAGAACCCATGTCTTCTCGAAGCGGAAGATCGACGATGTCGGGATCCGGGATGAAGCCGTCATGACAATGGGGACATGGTCGGAGACCAATCGAGAAAGAGAGGAGGGGATGGACTTGAAGAAGGCGTGATCCAAGCGCACCAGCATCGGATCCTCCCACCGGTCGCTCTAGATGAACCACCGATAAGAGAGCGGCAACTCTTGGAGCTGGGCACCGTCCACAGTGTCATTGAAGCTCCGCGCCGCCGCCACGTCGAAGTTGTCGTTGTTGTGGTTGCTGGGGTCCCGCGTGATGTTGAAGTCCCCGAAGACCATCCAGGCCCTGTTGTCCCCCGCAATGGCGGCGACCTCGGTGAGGAAGGGGCCACGACGCTCAATGGTGCAGGGGGGCGTACACCCCCGGTGACCACGAGCCTCGAGTCATCGACGAGGAAAGCGAGTTCAATGGTGACAGAGAAGGTGCCCATCTTTTATCGCATACAACGCAGGACTGCGGGGCATCATGCCGAGACGACGCTACCGACGCCGAGGTGAGGAAGGAGAAGGCGGTGAAGGTAATGGGGAGGAATGAGGTGGCTTTGCCGGCAGAGATGTGCGCGACATGTGCACGAACGAGCACCAGGAGCAATGGAGGAGAAGAGTTGGTGACAAGAGGGAGAAGAAACACACGTTCATAAAGACAAAATGGCGCCACTGCGTGTACAGACTCGACGGGGATCCTGTACTCAACCAAAAGGAACACAACTACCATGCTCATGCAATAGCTGGGAGATGATCTCGCAGGAGCTAGAACAACATGTTGGGGAGCGCTTTACCACAAAAGGCACCCGGCGATAGCGTTAGGCCACGAGGGGCGGCTCGGGCATCGGACGTGGGAGGCAATGCCCCGGCGGTGACTTCCAAGGCCACGACATTAGGGGGATCTGGCTGGCACATGTGGGCCAGAGTCTTCAGGTCGAGGGAGGTAAGAGGCGCAGGTGCCTTAGTGAGTGGCGCGATAGTGTCTCCCATGCGATGAGCCTTCAAGGTCTTTGCCATGGTCACAATCTTGCTGAATTCGGCGTCCTCCTTGTCCCGAAGCCTGGAGCTGAACCGCGAAGCCTTGACAGGGAACGCCCACGCTTTAGGGCGCACCATGGGGGCGGCCCTCCACGACAACCTCGACCACAAAGCTCGGCCTAAAGAGAGGCTAACACTGCCACATCAGCCTTCACCGGTAGGGTGGGGGCAGCCCCGGCCCTGGACGTTGCACATCTACCATGGCAAAAGAGATTACCTCACCAGCAGGGCAAATGCGGCCGACAGCGAGCCGACGACAAACGATCTCGTAGGGACACCCGAGGAGCATGCCAACGCTGTGGATGATGTCAATGGAGCCGGTAGCCAGGTTCACCATCGGGATGCCCTAAGCACCGACGGCGTCCGCCGGGTGCTAGATGCACGGGACGCGGAAGTAGGTGGTGTCCTCGTCAGCGTGAAGGATCAAGTGGTCGTTACCACCTGAGATGAAGAGCATAATGTCATCGGGGCGGGGGGAAGTCGACACGGGAGACCCATGTGAGAGCGGGCTCCGCATGCATGGGCATGGGGTCCTCGACCTCGACCCCATGCAGGAAGATATCCCCCTCCCGTAGAGGCACGAACCAAGTGCGTCCAGATGGGGCGCATTCGCGTGGGGTCAGTGTCAGGATGTGGCCGGGACCGCCCCCGCCATCACCTGGAGGAGCGAGGACGGCCCACTGCCACCGCCGACACCATTAGAGCCAGAAGGACTACGTCGGGCCCACAGGGGTGGATAGGGAGAGGAGAGGGCATGCTACCCTTCCTCGCCCTAGTGGTTGCAGTGGACGACGCGCACGTCGCCGTTCTTCATGTGGAGGGTGGAGGGGAAGTCGAGGTGTAGTACGCGCCAGAGAGGGAGAGCTGCGTGATGTTGATAGGGTTCGCCTTGGTCCCCATCTCCACTTCGACGTGGTTCTTGTTCCATTGCTCGATCGGCTAGTCCTCCAAGGCGATGATGTGAAGCCCGATTGCTCGAAGCGGAAGCGGTTCCATAGCTCCTCCGGGCGCTCCTAGTGGACCATGCACACTATCACTGGGATGGGCTCAGCGCCTGCTACCGCATCCCTATCCACCTACCGAGCAAAGACGACGACGTCGGTGCCCAAGGAGGAGGGCTGAATGCGGAGGATGTCCCCGTTGGGGATGGTGTCAGAGAGGAGACCACGCCTGAGGATGACCCTAGGGTTTGTTGTGGTAGGGTCGATGAACGCATAGGCGTGACGGCTGAAGTGGTCCCAGTTCACCAGGGGGCATTAGATCTCCTTGTATTGGTCCCTGAAGAGCTTGAGGTACTCAAAGTCGGGGACGCGAGGCGCCAAGACAGAGCTCGGGGTGGGGTCGATCGGCGAGTCGGGAGGCAAAGGTGGCGGCATCGCGTCCACTGGCTCCTCCGATAATAGGAAAGGAGTAGCAGGTGGGGTAGGAGGCACCATAGCCAGCGGGACGACGTCCGGGGCCGGTTCCGGCACGGCGACCAACGGCCCCCCTCACCTCAGGGGCGACAGTAGGACACAGCGAGAGCTCCGCGGTAGGCGTCAGGCGTGGGAACGACATTGCAGGGCGCGGGGCGACCATTTCCCACTCGGACCCGAGCATAGGGGTGCGCCTGGCATAGAGGATGAGCGTTGGAGCCGGCGATCGGGGCAGAGGTAGGAGCGGTGGCTGGAGCGGCCGCACCTCTACAAGGAATAGGATCCCAACACTCGACGACCTAGTGATCAAGAGCAAGGCAATGAAAGCAGTGAGGAGAAGGGGATGCTGGAGAAGGGAGAGGGAGGGGTTGAAAAAGGCAGGGGAAATGGGGACGAGGGGAGAGGATGGCCTGGTTGTAGGAGCAGGATGCCCAGCGTGCGACATTGCCCCGTCACGTCACCGACGTCAGGCGGCAGTGGCGACACAACGAACAGTGTGCTGATGGAGGCGGCCTCGGGAGCTGAGGAAGGCGCACGAGGAGAAGCCACTACCTCACCCGGGGCGGCCGACGTGGGCGGCACAAATGATCCCGAGCCGCCCCCAGATCCCGCACACTCAAGTGCCCTGCCACAGGGACGATAGGAGGGCGGAGTGTTCGTCGCTCACATTAACCGCGACGAGACTCTACGTGGAGAGGGTGGAGGCCGCGTCAGCAGCACATCCTAGCTGGGATGCGTGCGCCTTCCCAAGACGTCGGTTCGCACCGCCCGCTGCACGATGCCGCCGGTCGGGACGCCCCGGTTCGGTCAGGCGACCTGAGGGGCCCATGATGTTTTGAAAAATGCCCGTTGTCACGTCGTCGCAGCTGTCGGGAAGATGGCGCACCAGATGCCGCCATCGAAGAAGATGTCTGCACGGAGGATGGAGGAGGCCACCATAAAGCAAGTGTGAGAGGAGAAGACGTCGTGGCCACAAGAGACGACGGAGGCACGCTGAACCCGGAGGGGAGCACGCTCGCCACCGAGAAGGGGCGAAGCACCCTCGGTGTCACCCCGTGGACCAACCACAAAGTCACTTGCCCAGCGAGGGAGAGCGCAAGGCAAAGTGGGAAAAGACCGGGGTACGAAAGTCCATGACGCAAGCGGCATGGTGAGCAACGTCGGAGGAGAGAGAGGGATAGAACCTAGCAATGACGCGTGAGGGGCGGCAGGTGGCGGGAGCACTCTAGAGATGACCAGGAGCGGAGAAGCGGGACGTAACTTACGAGTTATGAGAGGGGACGGGGGAGGCTCCGGGGCGGGTGGCCACGGGGGTGGCCACTAGAGCCGGAGTAGCCTGGACGGCTGGATGGAGGGCAGGAGCTTGGGCGGGGGCGACTCATTCTCGGTCAATGGTCATTGGGCCCTTTAGTTTGAGAAATTGAAGGATGGAAGTGTTGGATCCATAATAAAAAGTATGAAGATGAAGGCAAATTGGTAGCGTGACTATAGATGTCCATTCGGACCGCCCGACACGGCCCTAGCCCGGGCCTGAGATGGCCTGCTAAATTTCGTGTCGGACCAACTCAGCACTAATTCCCACCGTGTCGTGCCCGCCCACAGGATGTGCCGACGGTCCAAGCCCCCGTCGTGTTGTTTCGTGTTGGCCAACATGATGTAGCCCGCCCGCCCTTACACGTGCACAAAGGCGGCCCGAAGCCTGAAACAGTAGCTGGATGCCTGGATGGGGGCCGCCGCCGCATCTGTGGTCCGTCCGAGGCTCCCAGGCGCAACCGCCCAGCTCCATGCGCCGAAGGAGAGCAGAGGGGGTGGGGGCGCCACGTCAGCAGGGGGTGCCTCGCTCTTAGAGCAAAGGACGGAGGAAAGAAGGGAGGGGGCACAAGGTAGGGGAAGAGGGGAAGGAAGCAGGGAGTAGCGCCCCGCGCGCTCGTTGGCTCGCCGCAGATCTACTGGCCCGTCGAGCTCGGGAAGGAGGAGCGCCGGAAGCATGAGCGACGGGGGCAGAGTCAGTGCGAGGGCCGAGCCGCCGAGGGGACATAACAAGGGACGGTGGCGGCGGAGGGGACGGGCGAGAGTGCAGTAGGCATCGGTCGGTGGCGAGCTGAGGAGCCGCGCCGCGACGGGGAGGACGCGGAGCGCGCTGCGAGGCAAGGCAGGGGGCGGTGGAAGGGTGTTGGCCGTGGGCAGGGAGGGACTGGGTGGGAGAGGGACAGTGAGGAACTTAGGGTTTCAAGTTTATATACCAAGAGGGAAATGCGGGCCAGTAACGGCCGACCTATCGATTTTGTGTAGGGTCCCACATCAGCTTTGTTTTTTTCCTCATGACATTTTATTTAATGCTGTGAAAACTCGTTGAGGCGGCTGGATGAGCGGAACGAACGTTAAAAAGGGAAGGTGGTACATCGTGTCGTGTCTCGTTTACCTCTTTTTTTTTCCCGCGCGCTGTCAGTTGTCACCGTGGAAGTATTACGCGTGTGTTCATCATCATAATATGTTTTTTTTTGCGAATTCATCATCATAATATGTGCGTGCGTGCAGGGCTACACCTGCCCCATTACTGGCATGAAATTCGGCCTCATAAGCGAGGTCCTGGACTACTGCTTCTCCAACGGGATGGAGCGTGCCCTCGCCGGGAAACAAACGCTCCAGGATAAGACCACCCTCCAGGTGAAATATCTATCGATCTCCTGCTTTTAAGGCCAGTCTCAGTGCATGATTTCATCGCACTATTACCAAGACTGACATGTCATCTTTTGAAGTGAATGAAACTCTCGCTCTCATTGCACAATTTTCATCGCACAATTTCATATACAACTTGTAGCATTTAATTTTTGCATGGAGTTAATGATCATGTGTGCTGTGATGTTATCTCCTGCTTTCAAGTGTGTGTAGCTGAATATTATCTCCTGCTTTTATGTAAGTGTGTGTGTGTATGAAATTAATGGATATATGCACTCATGTAGGGAAAGTACTCATGGCTAAGAGGAAAGCGCGGGTGGGCGCTGGAGATCAGAGCTGGAGAGGGTAATAAAAAGATGTTCAAGGTACAAAAACACAACAATTCTATCAAAGAGCTAGCAACGAATTTTTAATGTATATCGATATACTATTTGTACAAAATCTTCAATATATCATGTATCTCTTGCAGTTTTACGTTTACAAGCGCACCGGAATCCGACTTACGTCTAAACACGATGTACTGCACTACATGAACGAGGGAGAGCTCCCCGGTTTTGTTAATGCAGCTTGTGACATAAGCACAGATGATAACGTAAGTGAGGGTCACCCCGTGCCTATCTATCACATTGAACTCCGTCCACGGTATTATGATCGGAACTAACATTCAGAGTTGATTACATTACATGTGTGCAGATCATTGCGCAACTCGAGTTCAACGTCAATTCTCTGCCACCCGGATGGGTCAAGGAAACTGCATTCAGGAAGCGCAGTGACGGTGGGATAAGAAAGGATCACGTAAGTTTGATATATATGGAGCATAGTTCAGTCGGAAAAGAAAAAAATGAAAAATATTAATTGGTCTTAGCTAGTTTTCTTATCACTCGTTGTTTGATTCTGTAGAACTACACGGATCCGATCACCGGAAAGGTATTCCGCTCTTTGAAGGCCGCAGAAGAATACTTTGCATCCGGAAGAGAACCGGAGGACGCTCATGTACCAACCATGAGCGTCACCGACATGTACTCGTTTGATAATTGCGCTGATATGGTAAGTCTTCTCCCACTATATTTGCAATGGCGTTCTAGCACTATATATGCTTTAATTGGCAAAAAAAGCACTATATATGCTTTGGGGTATTTGCTATTTTATATATGGGTCCTTACAAAAAGATTCTACTTATGTGTTGACGTGTATAGTAACAATCTTATTACCTGCCACAGCTTCCTTGCTTATTAAAAAGATTGGAACCGGAAGGAACAAGAGAACAGGGCCACGGCCAGACTTCATGCCGTAAGTATTGCTATTTGCTAAGATGCATCTCTGGAACTTTTAATAACATTTTTATTATACTATTCCCTATTGCAAACTTGTTTAGTACCATTTTATAAATGAAGCATCACCTAGCAATTTATAAGATTTTTTTATTGCGCGTCTCTGGCCAATTGCTTTTAAATAGGTAGGAGCAGGGGCAGATATTACATTGAGCAAATTCTTTCTATACCATTGAAAAATATAACATATCCTATATGGCTCTATGTGTGATTGAAAATTAGCACATCCTCTCTATGCCACCGGTTATAATTTCTTGTCCTCTACATGTTGACATGTTGTTACTTCTGGCTGTTATTCCGCCGTTTACCACCGTCGCGCACGCCAATGGGTGAGAGGAAAATTTCCCCTTCTTCTTCCTCTTAGAACAAGCTTAAGCCCGCTGGCCGACCGCCTGCCGTGGAACTCCCACTAGCAAGCCCCGCCAACCGCCTGACCTCGTCCCCGTTGACCGCCTAGCTTGGAGCCCGCGCACTCGACCGCCTGACCTCGTCCCCGCCGTCTGCTCAAGCTCTCCTCCTAACCAAACAGCTGGCTAGACCCGCCGCTGCCACCGCGCACCAACAATGGCATACATCGTAGAGCTCATGCGCCTCCTCCACCCGTGAGCTGTGTCGCGGCCATCGAGTCGAAAATGCTCCAGACCATCCCCGCGACCACAACACGCCTACTCAAATCTCTCCCCCGCCGTTGCCCTCCCCTCTCACTCTGGTGCGCACGCTTTTTCCAAGCGGATGGCAGGGGTGAGGTTAGGCAGGCGGCAGGGATGAGGTCAGGCGGTCAGCGGGGGCTCCGCATCAGGTTGTCGCCGGCAGACTCAAGCGTGCTCGAGGACCAAGGATGAAGAGGAAACAACAATTTTTCCTCCCCCTACTGACACATGGGGCCCATAGTGGAAAATGACAAAATAACGACCGAAACTAATAACAATAGCATATAAGAGATGAGAAATTGTAACTGATGACATAGAAGGGATGAACTAACTTCCAATGGCACATAGGGGTTAAGTTATATTTTTCAATGACATAAAAGGAAATTTCTCTATTATGTGTGGGAGAGGTGTGAGGACCCTTTACCCAATTGTCGACATTTTTTGACGACTTATATGTTTTTTTACTATTGTATTTTTTTCCATATGCTAAGTAGGAAACCACTAGCATAATGGGCTTGGGCTGCCCTTAGTCGTGTATGTATAACATGAATGACCTGTATATGTGGCAAGCCATGGTAGTATGCCTCATGATGAGCATGAGGTCATATATATATATATGAGGTTTCAATTCTTTAGCCACAACCAGGTTGGACCATTCCCTGTGATCAGGCCTCAAGATGGGCCACATCCAACCAAGATCAAGGTCATTGGTGTACACCATTAATCCCCGAGCATTCGAACTCAAGATGGCACACATCTGACTACAACCATGGTGGTCGGTGGCCCACATTTGACCACGACCAGGATAAACCACTCCTAATCTCTATCGAGATGGCTCACCCTTTATATTTGAGGCCCTTGCAAGCATAACTAGTATGCACCCCTCCCCACAACATGCATGTTTGCCCCAATCTAAACGGAGGACATCATGGGTCTATGGTAGAGTTCTAAACTCCTATCATGCATGTCCATCAAATATGAGTGATAGGAACACTTGGCACTCCCCATTATTACTTTTCCCTATCATGCCAAGCGTGGAGTCCCCATATCTCATCCGAGATAGGCTCAAGGCATGCAATTGTGCCATCACACCTCATCAAAGGGTGTACCGAGTGCGGTGGAGTGGTAGAGCAATATTATCTGTGTGGTGAATGAGTTGTACTTAAGGTGAACCACAAAGCTCTCTTCAGAATAAATAATGGGAAGTTTTTTGTTGGTCGACAAGGATGAATTCCTTTCCTGCACATTGCACAAGCACGACTAGGTCTTTTACCACTCAATGAGACCTAAATCTAGGGGGATCTTTGCATCCTAAGTGGGGTCTAGTGACTCAAACTCTTCAATACCCTTTGCCTAACCCTAAACACCATCATACCCAAAATTTCCATCGGAAAAAGCTGACAAAAGGGCATGCATAGAGCTACAAGGATTCTGGTTACATTTGACTTAATTTACCAATTTTTTTATTAACCTCAAGTGAGGTTAGGCTCATGCAGCTATGACTAGTGTGACAAGGTATGTAGTCTTTTTTGCCTATCTTGTCGCCTTATGTACGTTTGGTTAGCAACAAGCGTTTGTTTATGTAGTAGTAGTTGATGAGTAATGAGGCTCTAGACTAGCACCTCATCATGTTGTATTGCATTGGTTAGTGATGTGGCTGCATTGGACACTAATAGCTCATAACCATAGTTATCATGACATCACCTAGTCAGTGACTGGCATCCAAGTGGCCGAAAGTGGATACCGAGAGGATTCACCTAATCACTCTCATGAATCTAAGCACTACGAAAGTGACAATTCTATTTTTTTAGCGGTGCAAATTACCTCTTTTAATCAATTTCTTATACTCTTGTGCTTGACTTCACTTTGAACACTTTTTATTATATCCCCATGCTTGATTTTGCCTCATCCGAATTGATTTCAACATCCCCCTAATTGATTCACTATATCCTTGAATTGATTTCAACACGCCCCTAATCGATTTCACTGTATCCTCTAGCCGTAAGGTGGAGCAGATGGTGAGGATAGGCCTGGGGGTAGCATAGGCAGAGCCGCAAAGCAGAAGCTGGGGTTAGGGTAGTGAATGTGTAGTAGGAGGGGTAAGGCACTGTCAATGGAGAAAGCAAAGGCATGTTGATAGGACCAACGAGGAGGGTGATTATTGGATGGGGGTATTATTGGAGCAAGAGATGGCGATAGGTTGAAGGCGACATATATTCTCTTGCAACACATGGATTTTTGAGTTGATGGGTGCATGGATTGTTGGGTCAGCTCAAGTAATGGGACACCATACCATAGACCATTTATGTTTATTTTTCTTTCATCCTTATATTTGCATGGGTGAACTATGTATTAATACTTGCTCATGCAACACCTAGTGACACACCTAGTCACTTAGGCGTCCTAGCGCCCACGCTTCGCCTCAACTCGGGTGACCATTGTTGCAACTATGCTAGTAATTAGGTGTTTGTCTACCCAACCTTCTTATTTCCTTCACAACCTTGCCCCTTTTAACAAACACCCAACCTCCTTCTCTCTGATATGTTCACTGGGTTGCCATTGGTATCATTGTATAACTATAACACTTGCTATTGTAAATGTTATTGTCGGGTTCTTGATACGCCCCTTGGCACCTCCTTATGTTATGTGAATGACTCATCAGTCTTGGCACTGATTGTAGACTGGGAAGGGGGTTGGAAAGGAATGTATGGTAATGTCAAGGAGGAACGTGATGAACAAGAGTGGCATGACGCTGATGAGAAGGAAGAGGCACTCTATGGTCATGTCAAGGAGGAGCAAGACTATGAAGAGACACTCTATGGTTATAGTGAAGAGGAAGAGAATGAACAAGAGGTGCTCCATGATGATGACGAGGAAGAAGATAATAAAGAGCGGAAGAATCGTTACCGTACAATTAGCGACCTCTACAAAACAACACCAAAACTGCACAATACAGCTCGACGAGTTCAAAAGAATAGTTGAAAATAGATAGTTACCCATAATACCTTCATGGTAACTTGATATTTGGAAATTCACCTTTTTTTGTATTTATCATGTCAAGAGTCTAACCAAGTATCAATCGAGGTTTCCTTAATAATCTTTTCTCTCTCTCTTTTACAATGAATTCCTATTTGTCTTCTTCAATTTTGCGTGAGTATCTTAATTGTCATGTCACTAGGGAAAAAGAGGTGGGACGCCTTTTGTCATACGCTCCAATAGTTCATCACAACATGAAAAAACATTATTATCACATTAGAAGTCAAGCTTCGCAACATCAAACAAGATGCGCACAAAAACAACTTATTATAGTGCCTAATTGATGCAATGAAGAAAATTCCCACCATAGTATTAAACACAACAATGGTTGGTGTATTAACTGAATTCTTGTAGGAATTGATGAACTAGTTCATTTTTGTGATTGGTCCTGCTCCAAAATAGCACAATGCGGTTTAGATCCTTCAAAATCGAATTTCCGCTCTAGATTAATGAGAATACTAGCCACCCAAACAATCATGATGAAACTATTGTTCAAAATGCATTACTGCAATGTCTAAAACAACTCTACCTCCATGTCAATGATTTAAACTTTCCCAAATGTACAAATGGACCTCCCTTTCCCAAATTGACCTCTCCATCAATGAGCTCAAATTAGTACCAACTAGATGCCGAAATTGGCATCCTCCCACCGTATCTCAGCAGACTGGAACGTGAAACGTAGCCATGTTTCGTGAACTTCATCCCAGAAGGGGAATGAGAATGACTGATAACATCGTCCCAAAAGCTGGTGGAACGTGATCCGCTGCAGTTGGAACATGATCCGATGCAGCTGGAACATGAACAACAAGAGAAGACAAAACGAATGCTACGGTAACGCTTTGCGGTCCAAGGAATCAAATTAAAGCTCCATGTCCAAGCCTCCAAAAACTTTCGTAGTCTAGTAAGAGTAAAATGCATCAGAGGTCCATCAACTTGTAAAAATATATCACTAAAGTTCATCAACTCAAAAAGTACATCTTTAGGTCCATAAACTTGTTGGGTCGTTCACCTCAGGTCCATAGTTTATTGTGTATTCTTTTAGTGTTGACATGACATGATGGCCTGGCTCAGAGAAACATCTCCTAGTTGAGGTATTTCATCGAGCAGTTTGCTATAGATGTTGCAGCAACTATCACAGCAGTAGATGGTGCCCACGCCGTTGTAGCCTACTCAAGCGGTGGTGTCCAGGGGCCCTACTACGAGGTCCGTGACAGCGATAGAGATGGTGTTGTTGTAGAAGCCGGCGAAGCAGCTGATGACAATATAGATGTCTTGGAGAGCCTATGAGGTTCCACGGTCATCAACTCCCCGGAAACACTACCCAATGACTTTGGTGTCGCGCGAATGTTGCTCTATGAAATGCCTCCACTAGAAGGTGCTTTTTCGAGCCAATGCAACTATGCAAGTCATCGTGCCATGTCATCACTAGAAGCATGCGTGGACTGTTATGAACAACTCAACAAGTTTATGGACCAAAAAATGCACTTTCAGTGTTGACGGATCTAAGTGACACCACTTACAAGTTGACGGACCTCTTGTGTATTTTACTTTTTTAATAATTTAGTAACCACATATAGATTGCCATCTAGCTAAGATTTGATAACTAACTTATGTTACTTCTTTTTTCTCTAGCGATATCGACTCAAATACTCTAGAACACGTTCCTCATTCTGGGAACATCGTTGATCATTCGAAACACACTTGATATGCGTTTCGTCTCTCGTGAGAACATACTTAAGAGGTATACACCTCCCGTGTATACACCCTTTGTTTCATAGTTTCTCAAAGTGGTGTTCCACGTCCCACATTTTCATTCCTCGTTCCAATGTTTCGGGAACATGACTGTTATGCACTGGACTGATCTATTAATCCCATGGGCGCCCTACTGAAGCCCTGGTAGCATTTGAGTAAAGTAATATAACTTGAAGTGCTTAGCATAAATGGGCCCCTCCAAAATATGCAAAGTTTTCCATATTTTCCACAATGATAGTGTTTCAGTGTATTTTCTGAAGGGAGATTCCCGGTCCATAGCTAGAAAAGGAAATTCAAGTGCTTGCCACTCCTAGTCCTAGATAGACATGCTACCTATAAGATGATGGTACATGCATGCATGGGTTTTACAACATTTTAGCACAAAATTGAATACTATGGCATGTCACCACGTGTGCTACTCCATTGACTACCTAGTTGGAGGACCTCTGAAATATGGCTTCACCATATCTAAGTGCACCAAATGGACATAATTGTGACCTACTGAAGTTTGATCCAACCTCTACGCCCTGCGACCCATTGAGGCTAATCTTTATCATTTATTGTGACTAACCAACATGTTCACGTCCTCGCAAAAAAACAACCAACATGTTCATGTGTTGCAACAGATCTTAAATAAAATGAAAAAGTGTTCCCAATAAAATAAATGAAACAGTAGACACTATTGGCCAAGTCATGTTTCATTATAAGTTCACTTGTACAATTTTTATGCTTATATGTCTAAACATTAGTGGAATCATAAAAACCGAATACTAATTTGTCTACCCAGGTGCCTACAATTCATGGTTCTGTATGACTCATTGACCCGTGATAATTCATAATTGTAGAGGGCTCTCCATTGGAGTAATGCAGGAGATAGAATAATTTACGTGGAAAATATTACAATAGACAGTGGATTTGCTGTGAAGTCACATATTCTGTCATATGTAGTACATCAAGAAAATAAAAAACAGTACATATTCTGCCTATATGCCTTACTTTGCATAGGTCAGTCCTTTTGTAATACAAATGTAACATACGGAGACTATCACTGTGTGCAAACAAGTAGGAACTAAGAACTAACTAAGCCTAGCTCAGTAGGTTGAGAACATAAATATACACCTACACCATCCTAGTTCAGAGGTAATCAGGTCCTCACCAAGGCGAATTCTGGGTGCCTATTGCTCCCAAGTTATAGTCCTAGTCGAGTCAAATTCGAGTGCCCATATATTCTTAATTTAAAATCCCACCTAGTTCATCATAGGTTCATCGAGTTTATTCTTAGCGTAATGCAGCCAGATTTTCAAACAATTTGCGCGGAACTTTAGTCTCACATTTTTTTTTGTAATCAGCTTCGCTAATAGGAATAGATGTTTTTGAATCTTGCTAACTTTTTTATATTTTCCATGTCAATCAAAAGGTGAGAAGGATGAAGCTGGGAAGACAAAACACAAAGCAACAACAGGGGCCCCAGGCTCCAGCAGGAGTCCTTAAGGAAAACAGATCATCACCAGTACTTCATCCGTGTGGTTTTCCAATGCTGATCAGTCCGAGGAGGAGCGATGAAGTATCTTTGTGGGCATCTTGCTTGTCCTGTATTTTCCCAAAGTCTCCTGGTTATCTGATTGCAAGTTTCAGACTCGTATGGTTGCATTTGGTTTTTGTTGTCCTCATCTCACAAAGATGTTAGCTTGGTTGGTGGCAGTTAAACACCTTAGGCGAATCCATGCTACCGAACTCCTAAGGCTGTAATTCTGTTGGTGTTTGAAAAAAGATAGTGTTGTAAATCCACTCAGGGTTACAACTTTGTTTTTGAACAGTGAAGATTCTGCAGGCGATTCCCCGTGAGGTGCGCAAACCAACAATTCTGAATAGTTATCACCATGCTGGGAGTTACACGCATGCAAATATTCAGTTCATGACAAAAAAGCAAAATGCTGTTGCATAACAATAGTAATTCTTCAGTAAATTATGCTCTTGCTCAGTGCACGCATCAGGCAGATCAATTCCAGCTGCTGTAAGCGTCGTCGGGGCGGCGTGTTTCCTGCAGGAGAAGGCTCATCGGATTAGCGTGGCATCGCATGGCTGTTTGCAGCCGCAAGGACATTGCGAGGAACATACCACTGCTGGAGTGAAGGTGAGTGCAAGCTTGATCTCTCCGCAGTATTTCTCCTCCTTGACGACTGGGTGAGCTGTCGGAGGAAGGCTGCCTTCCTGAAACAGAGCCTCCAGGGGGATGCTGAAAGTTGAGAAGTACATACAGGCATAAGCAAAGGAGTCAGGCACGCTTGAGGCGACAGATAAAGCGCAACTGAAAGTTCAGAGGCATGGACTCGTGAACTGAAGTTTGTGCAGAACGAAGAGGACGTGGATTTGGAAGGCTGTAGTGCAATCCTGTACACACAGGAGCGAAAATTCCAGGCCTGGGTACTCACGTCGCTTCACCAACGAAATCGTCGTCCGTAACGTCGCTGTCCATGATCTTGAGATGGAGCTGCGGGGTGGTGTCGTCAGAGACAGTGAAGATGAAGGTCTCGTTCCATTCAGGCTCGCTTCCTTCTCCTGAACCAATGAGGATTGGCGATCAGATTGTTGGCATCGAGTTCGATGCATATGTAGCAACGGAACGACGAAAAACGCGTACCGTTCGCAACACTGCTCTTCTGCTCCTGGGTGCGGCATGTAAGGATCACGTAGGGGTCCATGTTATCTGGTGAGCATTTTCCGTTGCCAGGAGAAGAACGGCACAACAACAACAGCAACAAAATAAATAAATAAACAGAGACATGTTTCAGGTTCGAGATTAAATACGCTAATAACCGCTAATAAGCAGCATACAAGTCTACAGTAACATCAGAAAATCACATATGGTTCTGACGATGCGAGACTGCAGCGCAGGTTAGTCACTGGTACATGGAAATTTGAGAAGTCGTCTGCGTCTCTGTTGGTAGCTGAACATTGAAGAAACGCGAGGCTGTTGACCACAGGAGCTAGCTAGAGAGATGGGCATGCTGTAAGAATTGAAGGCACAAATGACCACCTCCGGATCTACCCTAACACATGATGCAGCAAGCAGGAAGACATCTCACAAAGCTCACAGATCTGGAGAAGAAGAGATACATAGAGAGAGAGAGAGAGGGAGAGGGGTTTATTTACTGAGGAAATCGGTGTCCTCGAGGCCCTTGGCGGAGACGAGAAGAACCTCCAGCTTCCCGCGCACCATGATCGCTGTCTGGCTTCTGGCTCCTCCGACCGCGCGCAGTGATCGCAGAGAGAGAGAGAGAGAGAGAGATTCAGCAGAGGCTGAAGGAAAGAAAAAACCCAAGGGCGAGGAGGACGACACACTTTCCCCTTGGCAAACAACAAACAGACCGATGATGGAGATGGAGCAGCAAGTGGTGCGATGCGAAGAAAGTCATGGCTCATATATAGAAAAGTCAGGCACCTCGCATTCGCAATCAATCATGCCAGTCTGCATCGCAGCACATATCTTATTTTCTGATCTACCAGCCCTGGCCTGGTTGTGGTAGGTAATTACTGAAAAATAATCAAGGATGGGGTGGCAAAGGTAGCAAGGGTTGTTACTGGTTGCGACTTGCACGTCTAGCTAGCGGTTGTCGTGTATACCGACCGATGGTGTAATTTAATTTACTAATTATTATTATGACCTAGCTTCTTCTCCTGTTTGTCCTCTCCTGAGCTGGTCAGCCAGTCAGCTAGGTGTAGTTGGTTTGAGCTGGATGGGCACATGACAACATGCCCCTGCCCCTGCCCCTGGATGCTCCTAGGAGTAGTTGCCATGCAAGTTCCTTTATCTGGGAGGTCGCGGGAATACCGCAGGCCGGTCAGGGATTGATTGGCTGCTGCATCTTCTCCTTCTCCTTCTCCTAATGAATTTTATGAGCTGTTTCTATTTAAATAAATTCGAATTGATAATGGCTAGAAGAAGAAGACGAATGGTATTTAAATGAGCTTCGAATTTTTAATATCTTTTCTTCTTCTTCTTCTTCTTCTTCTTCTTTTTGCCATCGGGCAGGTTTGGGCTTCACCAACCACTGGAGTGGGCCAGGCCCACGGTGCGAAAGTATCCCATGGGCCAGACACGATTTTATTTTCTGCTCCCCCCCCTTCCGACCCGGAAGGAAGAAGGAGGAGGAGGAGGAGCGTGAGGATTACGCCAAAGAATAATGCAGAACGGGACGCAACGTGCACGCAGGGGAACGCGTGCATCTCCCTCTGGGCTTGCTTGCTTGCTCGCTTGTGCGTGCGTGCGTGCGTGCGTGGAAGCCACGGCTCGAAGCAGTGTCGTCCAATCACCCAGCAAAGCTTAGCCAGCGAGCCTAATTTTGTTTGAATATTACTTCAGTACTATATACAAGTTTCGTTTCCTTCTTCCTCGTTCTTCCAAGTCAAAAATGCTTCACAGTTTCATCTTAAAGAAAAAAGCAGCTACAAATTAAACAACATTTCCAAGTGCGTATCCTTGACAGGGATTTTGAACTCGAGATTCCTCTGCTCACGATCTCCACGTCTGTACAAGCCACACAGGTCGCCGTCTGCTCGTTCTGTGGTGAGTGGTGTGACCGTGACGTGCCCGTGCAACAAATTCCGGCACGTCCACCACCAAAACAATGCACGTAATATTTTGCTGCTTCAAGAGGGCCATGACACGTGGGCCCGTTCAAGGGCCCAATAGTCCCCAACGCCGCCGCCATACCCACACGCACGCAAGCCCCAGGGGGAGAGGAGGACACAGGCAGCCCAGTTCGATCCGAATCCCTCTCTCTCTCTCTCTCTCTCTCTCTTCTTCCTCCTGTTCCTCTTCTTCTTCCCCTTCCACCCCGCCACGCCACCTCCTCCCATCTCAATCGCCGCCTCCGCCGTGCGGCCCGATCGACCCCCCCCCCCCCCCGCGCGCGCGCCCTCAGCCGTCGGCGGCTTCCTCTCGCCGTGGCCCGGATCGCGTGCGGGGGAAAGCGAACCCCCTGTTCCCCTCCGCTTGCTTCCTAGGGCGCTTCTCCGGCGACGAGCAAGGTAACTCCCCTCCCGTCCCGTCCTCTCTCGCCCTCCCGTGCGAAATCAAACACCCAAACTCCGAATTCGGATCTGACTACCCCCATGTCTCTTTGATACTGCATCCGCACCTGCCTGCCATGTTCCCAGCTTCTTCAATATATCATGATTCGTGCTACTGTTATTATTATTTTTTTAAAAAAATTTTGTTTACTTTAGCAGTTCACCTCTGTGCGAATTCCAGTATGAACCCTGAGAGGCAGGCTACATTCTCAGAGCTGATTCGTTGCCTTCGGTAGGATACCGAGGCACACATGCGTCCTAATTAGGTGATGACGAGCTTGCCTGAGAGGGGAGAAGCACCGCCATCCGATCCTCTGTCCAAGGAAGGCACCGCGGCAGCTGCAGCCTCCTCTTCCAACTGTGACCGCAAGGAAGGCGCCGCAGCTGCTGCAGCCTCTTCTTCTAACTCTGAGCTCAAGGAAGGCGCCGCAGCTGCTGCAGCCTCCTCCTCTTCTAGCTCTGAGCACAACGAAGACGGCAGCTCCAAGCAGCAGCCAAAGGCCTCCATCCTATCCTGCGTCTTCGCGCCCCCTTTCACCGTCTTTGAGGGCCAGCAGGATCCGACACCCGCGTCCGCCGACGGCAAGTCCTCCTCGGGCTCCTATGGTTGGTCGAGGATTCTGAGGAGAATCGTGGGCAGCACCTCGATGTGGCGTCTTCTGGGTTGCGCCAAGGTTCTGACCTCCAGCGATGTGTGGTTCCTTGGCAAATGCTACAGGGAGCCGCCTGAGGAGTCGTCGTCCGGCGGCTCAGATTCCCAAAGCGGACATGCCGCGTTTTTAGAAGATTTCTCTTCCAGAATATGGATCACTTACCGAAAAGGTTGGGCCTTTGCGGGTCTACGTTCTTCTGGTGACTACACGTATTTCATCCACACATATTTGACATGTTGCCTGTCTCAGGATTTGATGTGATAGCTGATTCCAAGCTAACTAGTGACGTGAACTGGGGATGCATGGTCAGAAGCAGTCAGATGCTGGTTGCTCAGGTAAACTCTATTTCTTTGAAAGTTACCCTCTATTTGACCAGGACGGCCGCTGCAGTTTTAAGTTGTAACAGACAAGTTATATTGGCCTTTATTTTGCAGGCGCTGATTTTTCACCATCTGGGAAGGTCTTGGAGAAAGCCCCCAGAGAAGGTGAGATATATCACTTGACTATTCTGTGGGAATTTCTGATCTGTTAGAAGTTTTACATATGAAAAGAAAAATGACGAATTTCTGCTCAGATATAGTAGGTGATGGAGCTCTTTAATTCTTAATGTAGGGTTGCTTATAATGATCAAATGTTCATATGCAGCCATACAACCAAGAATATATAGGGGTCTTGCACCTATTTGGCGATTCTGAAGCTTGTGCCTTCTCTATTCATAATTTACTTCAAGCGGGAAAGGGTTATGGTCTGGCTGCTGGATCATGGGTGGGGCCATATGCTATGTGCCGGGCATGGCAGACCCTTATCCGCACAAATAGAGAGCGAGCTGATGCTGCTGTTGGGAAGGAAAATTTCCCTATGGCTCTTTATGTGGTTTCGGGTGATGAAGATGGTGAAAGAGGCGGAGCTCCAGTTGTGTGCATCGATGTTGCTGCTCAGCTTTGTTCTGATTTCAACAAAGGACAATCAACATGGTCACCTATTCTCTTGTTAGTTCCTCTGGTTCTTGGCCTTGACAAAATTAATCCAAGGTAATCAGCAAGCAAGCAATTCCAATGATTTTGGAGTTCCTATGGATCCATGCTAGGCTATCTGAATTTAAGAGTCGTCCTTAAATATTGTGATATCGTAATCCAACGAGATGGGATGTTGTATTAGATTATTTGTTCTGAAGAGACAAACCAATCTGAAACCCATGCAGCCATCAATTAGACTTGGCAATGAATAAAGATGCCCTTGAATAATAGTTGATGTTTCTGTTGGTGTATTGATATGTAATCTACTTATCTACTACTGTTCTAACTGTTTCCTGGCAATGAACCTTCTATCAGGTACATCCCATTATTAAAGGAGACATTTACATTTCCGCAAAGCTTGGGCATTTTAGGTGGAAGACCGGGAACATCTACTTACATTGCTGGGGTACAGGATGATAGGGCGCTCTACCTAGATCCTCATGAAGTTCAGATGGTAAAACTGCTTACTTATGTATATTTGTTTAGCATGTAGAAGCATCTGTACTTCTGTAAGCAACGTGCTCTATAACAAGTATTGAAATACGAGCACAATAATTAGCTTGCTTGGTTTTAGCACACTGTAATTGTTACTTAACTCTTTAATCATCACGTGGAATCAGCAAACAGTCCATGATTTGGATTAAAGAACAAAGTACAGAGCCTCGGTAGAGAAGTATCAAATGCTAGCACAGAAAGTTCCAACTGAATTCCATTCTCCCATTCATAGACAATAGTGGCATGCCTAATATGCAGCTATTCATATTTCATAGACCACTAGAATCTAGTAATTTTTATTGCAAGAGATGTGTTGTGAGTCCTAAATTTCTAAGGTTGAACCAATTGGATGGATTGCTTCACTTTTGATCGCTGCACATTCAGGTTTAAGGCATGCCCAAGCAATTAGTGATGACATGACATTTTGAGTGTACTGTAGGTTTAACTTCGCAATTATCATGTGAAATCATTAAAAAAATCATGTTCTATATTCATCATAGAAGAAAATTTCATGTGCAAACTTATCATTAACCCTTCTTACTAGGAGCCAGTGTTACACCTGTGACTGAGTTATTTGTATCCCTTACTATCCCGAAGCAATCAGTCTCGTTAAAGATAACTGTGCTTGCTTGGAGACCCATGCAGTGACCATGAAGCTTTTTTTTTAGCTATAGGCTATAGCAGTTGCTATAATAGTGGAATTGCTCTCTTTTCAGGCAGTTAACATTGCACCGGATAACTTGGAGGCAGACACCTCCTCATACCACTGCAGGTATGTGCACTTTGTGAACAAAGTTTGATGAATGGAACTGCATACCAATCCTGCTTTGTACGCCCAAATTGGCGCCTGATTTGTCTGCATTTGTGCAGTGTTGTTCGAGATTTGGCTCTAGACCAAATAGATCCGTCCCTGGCTATTGGTTTTTACTGCCATGACAAAGGTGAAGTGTTGTCCCTTGGACGATTGTTAAGGCCATGTTTGAGTTTCTCTAATCTGATTTTCTATTTACATATTTATGTAGATGACTTTGATGACTTCTGTTCCCGGGCCTCCGAGTTGGTAGAGAAGGCCAATGGAGCGCCACTCTTTACTGTTGCACAGTCAATCGAGCCATTGAAGCAGATGTACAATCAGGATGATGGGCTGGGCTGTTCGGGTAGTAGCATGGTGAACCACGATGACCTTGATGGCTCTGGTGAAGCAGGAGAAGAGGAGTGGCAGATCCTCTAAATCAGAGGAGAACCAACGACACGTTCAGTCAACAACCTTACACCGAACACGTTGTGGGGATGCCCTTGTCTGTGTGAATACAGGATATTATTTGTGATCTGAGAGAGGGTGTGGTAGTGTGGTGGAATGCCAGTGTCCCATGGGAAATGCTGAAAACACGACAGATGGAAATTCCCTTTGTACCATACATACACTGGGTTTATCATAACTATAAATGTATTTATTCCATATTCGAATAGCGTTTCACTCTGCTGTGCTGTGTGCGCCTTGTCAGCTAACCGGTTGCTAGCGTCGCACCAACCAAAATTGTGTGTGATGTTGGGATGCTTCATTTGATCTCCTGAACCGATTGCTGTCTGGGTGATTACATGTGCCGAAAATGTGTGTGTCGTGTTGATACTAATACAGTAATACTACTACACATTTGCTACAATGCCAACAGTTCCTGGAGCTTTTGGAGTCCCCCCCAGTTTGTCCCAGAAGTCACTGCGAAGAAAGGCACAAAGCTGAACATAAAAGGGTTAAGAAAAGAACCAAGCTCTCATGGGCACGGTTGAGCACGAACCCTGTAGCCCAGAGGCAAAGGAACGCATCCATGTCAGTCTGAAGCTGCAAGAGGACTCCGGAGTCACGCAATGGCCTGTGCCTATTGCCCTGATACGATCGCCGCCGTGGCATCATGCCCAAGCCCAACCCCCTCTCCCTCTTTAAAAATTGCAAGCTGCAAGCCATCCTCTCGGCATCTCACAAGTGAAGCTTCCATCACTCTGCTACTGGTGGCGGCGCTAGTCCACGATGAAGATCCTCCTCCTCCTCCTCCTCCCAATGGCGCTCTGGGTTTCTGCTGCCTTCATCAAAGGTAAATGATGGCGATCGAGTGAGCTGTCTGTGTGTGAGTGAATCCGTAGCCATGGGCACGGCACGGGCTCGTCATCACCTTGGCATTTCGCTCGCAGGGGCGGTCGCCGGCGGCGTCGGCGTGACCTACGGCACGCGGGGGACGACGCTCCCGGCGCCAGCCGACGTGGCGCGGTTCCTGGCCCGCGAGACCCTCGTCGACCGCGTGAGGCTCTTGGACGCCGACCCGGCCGTGCTGCGTGCCTTCGCCGGCACCGGCCTCGCCGTGGACGTGACGGTGCCCAACGGCGTGGTCCCGCGGCTCACGAGCCTGGCCTTCGCGCGGCGGTGGGTGCGCGAGAACGTGGCCCCCCACGCGCGCGCCGCCACCAGAATATCCCGTGTCCTCGTCGGCGACGAGGTCACCACCGAGGCCAACCGGACGCTGCTCCTCGCCCTCGTGCCGGCCATGCGGAACGTGCACACCGCGCTGGCCGCCGAGTCCCTGACCGCCGCCGGCGGTGGGGTCAAGGTCTCCACGACGCACTCGCTCGGGGTGCTCACCTCCACGGAGCGGCCGTCCGCCGCCCGGTTCCGCGACGGCTACGACGCCGCCATCGTCAGGCCGCTGCTCCGGTTCCTCCGCGCGACGGGCGCGCCCTTCATGGTGAACGCGTACCCGTTCTACGGCCTCACCGGCGACAACGACGCGCTGCTGGACATGGCGCTGTTCCGGGTGAACGCCGGCGTCGTCGACGAGGGCTCCGGGCTGGTGTACAGCAACACGCTGGACGCGCAGCTGGACGCCGTGCACTCGGCGATCCGGCGGCTCGGGTTCGGCGACGTGGACATCGCCGTGTCCGAGACCGGGTGGCCGTCGGCCGGGGAGGACTGGGAGGTGGGCGTGGGGAAGGATCTCGCCCGGGAGTACAACAGGAACGCCATCCGGCACCTCGGCTCCGGCGTGGGCACCCCGCTCATGCCCAACCGCACCTTCGAGGTCTCCATCTTCTCCCTCTTCGACGAGAACCTCAAGCCCGGCCCCGTGTCCCAGAGGAACTTCGGCCTCTTCCACGGCGACATGACGCCGGTGTACGACGCCGGCATCTTCACGGATCCGGACGTATGCGCGACTCGTTGTCCGTTCATCGTCAGCATACTGCTAATTCTATAGTATATGGAATCATATCTTGCTGCATGTGAATGCAGATCGTCGAGCCGGTGAGCACGAAAGTGACACCGCCGTCGCCAGACCAGGGTGAGCCGCCGGCGGCGGCGGCGGCGACTGGGCGGCAATGGTGCGTGCCAAAGGCGGCGGCGGACGAGATGATGTTGCAGGAGAACATCGACTTCGCGTGCGGGCAAGAGGGCGTCGACTGCGCCGCCATCCGGCCGGGCGGCGTCTGCTACGAGCCGGACACGGTGCAGGCCCACGCCGCGTACGCCATGAACCTCTTTTTCCAGTCCAACGGCCGCCATGCCTTCAACTGCGACTTCGGCCAGACCGGCGTCGTCACCACGGCTGATCCCAGTAAGATCGATCGATCGTTCCAGTTTTTTCCATTCTTCAGAGATGAAGTGGTGATCGGTGATATAACACTTGTGAAAGTATTACGTATCTAACGTATATACCATCGTAATCGTTCATGGCAGGTTATGGAAGCTGCAAATTCATGTGAAATGGACCATCACACATGACAAGATTTTTTTGGGGGGGAGGGTCTTCTACATGTGTCAACAGTATCCTGTCCTAATTAGCGCAGTACTTACATATACAAAACAGCTGTATAATGCAAACTCGACTAGTTACAGTACATTGTACATTTTGCTACATTGGGGAAAAGACGAAATGAAGAGTTGATCAATAACTTGTAGCTGCAAAGCTCGCTCTTGGGTACTTGAATCGATCGATTGATCATGGCCCCCCCTCCCAAGCTGATCCCCCTCCTCCTCATCGTACCTGCGGCCATTGCCTATTGCAAGACCAAATGCAAAAGTAGAGGAAGGCAGCATGCCAGTTGCTGCAACGTAGTTAGCCAAGCCGGAAATACATGGGGGTCTAAAAGATGGATCATTTTCCTAATTGACAGGTCATAAAAAACACTCAAAATTTGAATTGATCAATCAATCAATCACCAGTCACGAAATGTCTCCGATATCGAGCTCATCTTTTTTCCTTTTGGACCCCCTAGCTATATATACCCACCTGCCACGTAGAAAGTTTCGAGACACCTCTCCCTCTCCTCTCGCCATGCCGCAAGATCATCCCGATCGAGGCGGCGTCGCTCTCAAGCCCCGCCGACAAGCCCTACTCGCTCGGCTACCCCTCCGTGCCCGCCGTCCTCGAGGACTACACCACCGACCGCGCCCGCTACGCGCCGCCCACCGCGGCCGAGGAGGAGTCGCTCGCCGCGTCCGCCGCCGCTGGTGCCTTCCAGTTCGAGCGCCCCGGCGCCGGCGCGTTCACTACGACAGGCGGCGTCATCAGCGGCATCCTCGGAAAACCGCACGACGCACTGCGGGCCGCCGCCGTCGAGCCCCGCGGCCGTGGCGCTGAGGAGGCTGTGCAGGAGCATATATATAACTCATTAAGAAAAAATGTAGAGTAGATTCCATGTACGCCATTGGGAAATATATAACTCATCCCTTATGTGCCATTTGAAAATTTTTCATCCGTGTCATTGGTTATAATTTCTCATCCCTTCTATGCTATTGGTAGACCTTTTTCATCCCTCTGTGCTATTAAAAAAATATAACATATCCCTTATGTGTCATTGAAAAATATAACTTTCCAATGGTAAAGAGGAGACACAATGATAGAGAGGGGATGAGAAATTGTAACCGATGGCACTGAAGGGATGAGCAGATTTTTAATAGCATAAAAAGGGATGAGTTATATTTCCCTTTATATATCATATAGGGAATTTGCTCAAAAATATAAACTTGAGATGATTTACCACTAAAGTTTTTTTCTTCAGCACAATTATTTTAGGCATTTTAGGCACGTAGTATATAGGTCCTTCGTCTCGTCCTCATTCCGTCCCGACTGTGGGGCCCACACCCCGTCCGCCGTTTCCCACCCACGCCGGCCCACCGTCCCCAACTCCACCTCCAAGTCATCGCGCGCATCTAGGTCACCGCCGCCGACCATGGCCGGGGACTGGCAGGAGCTGGGCCAGGCGGCCGCCATCGGCCTCGTCTTCGCCTTCCTCGTCGCCAAGCTCATCTCCACCGTCATCGCCTTCAAGGAGGACAACCTCCGCATCACGCGCTGCTCCCCTCCGGGCTCCCCCACCGCCGCCTCCCGCTCCCCGCCGCCGCGCCCGGACACGCCGGCCCCCGCCGCGCCCCCGCAGCCCTCCCGCGGAGGCGACGGCGACGTCTCCAGCGACAGCGACTGGGAGGGCGTGGAGAGCACCGAGCTCGACGAGGAGTTCAGCGCCGCCTCCGCCTTCGTCGCCGCCTCCGCAGCGTCCGGCGCCAGCGTCCCCGAGGAGGCCCAGCTGCGGCTCTACGGCCTCTACAAGATCGCCACCGAGGGGCCCTGCACCGCGCCGCAGCCGTCCGCGCTCAAGCTCAAGGCCCGTGCCAAGTGGTAGATTCCAATCCCATCACCCCCCCTCTCTCTCTCTTGCTGAATTCCGCTGATTTACTTGGGATCTTGTCTCTCTGCTCACTTGTTCAGCTTAAGACTTACGTTGCGATAACTTAGAATCACTAGCACGCCGCATAGGAAGCAATCGTCAGCCGTAACTGTTGTGGATTTAGCCTACTTCTGAACTATATTATTCAGCGTCCCTGCTCTGTTGTGTCCTGGTCATCACGCCGCATACTTCCGCAGTGCTTAACTTTGATAGCTGGTTTTGAAAAAGGTCACCTCACTTTAGCATGCGTCGACTTGTCATCTCAACATTTCAGGAATGCCTGGCATAAGCTGGGTGCCATGCCTACAGAAGAAGCTATGCAGGAGTACATCACAATTGTTCAGGAGCTATTCCCGGACTGGGACGCCGGTTCGGGCATGGTGAATCCTACACGCCCTTATCAACCGCACTCTTGCTGTAGCCTGTGCAGACGCGCAGTGATCCTCATGACTGTTGTTTTTACCCGTGACATGATTCCAGAAAAGGAAAGATGGTGATAGCACGGCTCCTGCATCAGGTTCAAAGGGACCCATGGGACCTGTGTTTAGCAGTTTGATGTACGAGGAAGACGAAGGAAATGAATCGTAAGTGTTGTTTACCTCATGTGTATGCCTTCTTCTACAGGAGTGTATGTGTTAATTCTACCCTTGCGGATGTGACTGAGTCATGTGAAGCAAGATGACACGCTCACTGTTTCATACTAAATTGTGTATGCAGGGAACTTGGTGACATCCATGTATCAGCGAGGGAAGGAGCAACTGATGACATACTAAAACATCTGGCTGCTGGCGTGGATGTCAACGTGAGAGGTTTGTGTTTGTAGTACACTTACGAAATATCTTATGCTTATGTGCTCTTTGTAACCGTAGCTCACGCGGACGTGGTTTGTTATCATGATGTTTGCAGATACTGAAGGTAGAACTCCATTGCACTGGGCTGTTGACCGTGGCAATCTAAGTGCTGTTGAGGTTCTTGCAAAAGCAAATGCAGATCTAAATGCTAAGGTATATTTGAATTGTTTGTATATCTATTGCAATCTAATTCATGACCGAGCAATTTGCTGAGTAAGAGTGGAGCAGTGGGCGCTTGTAATATACAGAGGTGGAGCCAGAGATTGGCTAAGGCCAGGGGTAAAAGAGTCCTAATCCTGTCCTACATTTTCAGTAGCTTTGTACTGATTTTTGGGTCTAGGAGCCGTGCTGCAGCCCTAGCAGCCCAGGGCCTGCCTCCACCACTGTATTCATATAGCCGAATGAAGTATGTTCAATATATTTGCTCCTAATGAACTGAACTTAAACTGTGTCTCTGCATTGTTCAGGACAATGATGGACAAACGGCACTTCACTATGCTGTCGTTTGTGAAAGAGAAGACATTGCGGAATTGCTCGTGAAGCATCACGCTGATCTTCAGATCAAGGATGAGGATGGGAACACAGCACGGGAGTTATGCCCTTCGAGCTGGTCTTTTATGAACCAGGCAAACTGACAGCACGAATCAACTTGATATGTTGACGTCATCTGCCAAGAAACATGCTGCCGTACATTAGCTATATCCTAAGCTCATAGAAACACTTGGTCGCGTGTTTTTTATGTGGACATCTGGTGTATAAAGCTTTCTTGGGAAATCTTACGGGTTGTGGACATCCTGTACTATGAAAGTTTGGGAAATCAGATGAGTTGTTTTTCTCAACCTCATCGACTCAGTTGTCAGTATTTAGTACTTGGGTGATGCTTGTAGTGCTTTTTACACAGAAGAAAATTGTACTCACGGATCTGTGCTGAACACCAATGATACACTCGTCAGGTCTGTTTGGAGCACAGAGTTGTTCTGCTTTCTTCAAGTATCGGGATTGTGTAACCCACTACATGAACTGCATCTGACACTTTGATTATGAACGTCAGTCGGACTAAATGCATTGATAAAGCAAGAAGAAGCACAAATTAAACAAGTTGTGTTGTTTGTTTCCCTCGAATCGGCTTTTCAGAGTGTGAAAAGCACAGCACAATGGAAAGCACAGCACAATTGAGACAATCTCAAAACAAAGATAGAGCAAAATGCAAACGCAAGTATGATACTGCTTACTGCATGATTTTGAGCATGTGTCAGACTAACTAACTGCACTGCCCGTTTCCTTTTTAGCAAATAACAGCTGGTTTTCCTCCGGTTTCACAATTTAATATTATATATATATATATATATATATATATATATATATATATATATATATATATATATATATATATATATATATATATATATATATATATATGTAAAATAGAGATAGAGATACATGACACCAAAAGTCAGCAAGACACATGTCTTCTTTTATTTCACAACAAAATACGGTGGCGAATTCTCATGGATGAGCCCTTAACAGTGGCGGCCGAACGCTCCACCATACTAATAAGAGAGAGAGAGGGAAAAAAAGAGAGGAAAGTTAAATATATTCTACTCATGATCATACACACACGGGATTCTTTTCAGGAAAAAAAAAACAGTAAAGGATACTTACTTCCGCATTTGGTTCGAGGTGGCAACGGGTGTCCACAATCTTGTGCGATGTGAATGAGTTTAACGGAGCTGACTTCTCTCAACTCCTTGTTGTCAAAGATGCCACACACGCAAACCATGTCAGACGCAGCAACTGTTCGGCAACATTGGTCGCCCAGCGTTGGACGGACGTAGGGGCCGAAGATGTCGATATTTCTCTTGCATCTGCGCATAACCTTGTATTTGTCCGGATAGCAATCCTGCTCACCCCGAGTTTGATGTCTTGCGAGCATGGTGAAAGTTAAAGAAAATACCAGGACTCGAAGGATCGCCTTTAACGCCATCGATCATGTGGTGGTGATGTGTTCTAGTAGGACCAAGTGTTTCCTTTGTGGTACTAGCGCACAAATGGTGAATTGATCTTCTTCGTACGATGATTGCCCTTACACTTGTATTTATAGCCGAAAGGGTTGATCCTCGTAGCAAAATTAATAGTGAAGATCCTAATCCTATCTACCACATCGAGACACCAAGTCATAAAGCACAATATAAATGTTTGAAAATCCAAACTAAGGATATACAACATTAAATCATGAGTAGGGTAAACAAAAGATGATGCTATGAAATCTTTGAATCCATTGGCCGATAAGACGGGACTCATTTTATTTAAATATATCCCTCCTCCCATCCACAAATATATATATATATATATATATATATATATATATATATATATATATATATATATATATATATATATATATATATATATATATATATATATATATATATATATATATATATATTAGTTATATTCTATACCCTGGGTATGGAATAATAGCTATTCCATACCCGAGCCGCCCACCGCAGCCCCGCGTGTGCCCCCCGGTTCCCCTTCCCCTGCCGTTTTTTCTTTTTTTTTCTTTGGTTTTTTTCCCTCAATCCTCCTCCCCCACTCCCCCACGTCCTTCCTTCCGGTTGCTCCGCCGCGACTCACGAACCAACCCGCCGCCTCAGTGCTGCTTCCCTGGGATTCCTCCCCTCCACTGTCGGCCGCATCCGACCCGCTCCCATCGCCGCCGTTCTCATCCGGCAGCTCGCGCCCCGGCTCCTGTCGTCGATCCAGCCCGTCCACGCCGCCCCCACCCCCCTCCTACTCCGGTCCCGGTCCCCCGGGATTCCTCCCTCGTCGCATCCCACCCGCTCCCATCGCCGCCGTTCTCATCCCGGCGCTCGCGCCCGGCTCCCCGTCGTCGATCCCGGCCCGTCCACGCCGCCCCCACCCCCTCCTACTCCGGTCTCGGTCCCCCCGGGATTCCTCCTCGTCGCATCCCACCCGCTCCCATCGCCGCCGTTCTCATCCGGCAGCTCGCGCCTCGGCTTCCGCCGTCGATCCAGCCCGTCCACGCCGCCCTCAACCCCTCCTCCTCCATTGTCGTCAGCCCCGGCCCGGCGACCCATTCGGACGCCGCGGATTCGTTTCCAGCT
This sequence comes from Cenchrus americanus, assembly GCA_947561735.1. NCBI lineage: Eukaryota > Viridiplantae > Streptophyta > Magnoliopsida > Poales > Poaceae > Cenchrus > Cenchrus americanus. Next base: position 310,409,473 of record OX387241.1, on the reverse strand, counting down.
CGTCGCCGGGTGACACTGCTCGGAACGTGAATCGAAGACGCGGTTCCTCCACATCGAGATTTCGGACTGCACACCCCCTTCGACCTGTGCATCATCGAGCTGCGGTTGGGTATTCATCCTAGACCCAGCACTTCCCCCTCCAGCTCAGGCTCATCCACTTCCCCCAATTGGTTACTGATTTCTCAACGTCGAGCTAATGGATGCACCAGGTGCCGAGGTACGCTGTCTCCCTACTCAATGTCAAGTTTCTTTAAAGTTTTCTTCAAACTTATGCACTTTGCGTTTCACACTTTTTTCTCGTGTCCACAACTCAACACAGTTTTTAGCTTCATTCGAACAACAAACAGTAACCCCAGGGGAAGAATAATCAATTTGGCCTACGTAATTTTGCATGATAAGAACCAATGAACCGTGGATATCAAAATTGACATTGTAGAACAAAGATGTTGCCTGAGAGTAGTGGCTTTGTCTTTGTAAAAATCTTGACTTGTGTCACTCTGCAAAAGAAGAAACTCGGTCTTAAGGTGCTTCTGCTCTATCAACTCTTGTCATAATATTGCTTCAGCTTGATCGTCTTTTGTCCTGATAGGGCGTCAAATCATTTTTGGTATGCATTTTAACTAGTCAGTAAAGAAAAAGGCCACATCAAAGCATGCAAAACTGTATTTTTTCGCGTGATTCAGGCACTAGGAAGTAGTTATTTGCCTGTGTACATTGTGTGAATATGCAAATCTAGACACATGCACTTTCCTTTGTGAAACCCCGATGTCCATTGTCAATTCCTGTTTAGAAATTGTCAGTTAGCCTGTCTCTGACTGCGAAACATTAAGACATGCTAAAAAATCAGGCAACTAACTGCCTCCGCATCACAAACACAGTTTAGTTGTTTCTGGACTTGCCTTTTGCGGCTGGTCAAAAATCTTGGATATCGTGATAATGACAGAACTGATGATTGTTACCGTGATATCGTGCACAGTGATGGGATTCAGAAGCGTCTCGCTAATTCGTTGGATCCCACACAAGATTTGGTCCTCGCTTTTTCCGTTTTGTAAAATCTTTCCAGGTCAACAAACAATCTGATATATAGCCCATTCATTCTGAAAAAATAATCCTTTTTACACTTTTACAGCTGGCATAGTGGCATTGTAGTCAATGATGTTTCTGAGTATTAAGCTCTTCATGTTTCCCATCGAAAAGCGAGAGCGTCCTCCCCGTCGGCCCCCCTCCCGTTCGCCTCCGGCGAGCTCGCCGGAGCGCGCCGGGAGCGGGCCCCGCCTCCACTCGTCTGTAGAAGTAGTACTAGTATCCCTGTAGCTCATTAATGCCTCTATGGCTAGTTCCCTTTGTGGTAGTTTGCTCCCTGGGAAGCTCCGTCGTCACTGTCGCCGCCGCTCTCATCGGTTTCTTCGTCACGGTGATCTTTGCAGCCCAGGTTAGTACAAAATAAAATAACTCCCCCCCCTCTCTCTCTCTCCACCCAATTGTCCATCCATGGCTGATTGAGTGCTCTCCCTGTCATCCCTGATTCAACCGGGGTTGAGGTCGATTGGAGGGTTGTGGCTACGGATTGAACCGTCTCTTGGGTGGATCTGGTTCGTGGTGTTGATGCTCACCTCCTCCTCGTCCTGGTTGCGCACTCCTCTGCTCTGCCACATCTACACGATGTCTCCACCTCCAACTCTACCTTGCAACCTCAGTTCCCATCGGTCCCCACTTCTATCAAGCAACTCCGCATCCGTCGTTGGCTCGACTTCGTCTCCCCCCTGGGACGCAACTTGGAGCATCTTCTTCCATCTCGGCGACAGCAAGCAAAATATCTTTTCGGCCGCCTGGTGTGTGCTTCCGCAATGGCCCCGTCGACCCACCTTCAGCCGACGCTTAGCGCAGTCTTTCCATCCGGGTGTATGCACCATCGACACCTCTACGGCCTTCCGCCGGCGAGCTCGTCGTCGTCAACGTCTCCATTGTAGTTTTTGTTCTTATCCCGTTGCAGGACCAAGTTGTAATTTGAACTTCTTCAGAGGGCCTTTGTAAATTGGATGCTTAATATATAATATATGCAGTTGTTAAAAAAAAAAAATCAACCCTTGCACTAGCCTCCTGCACGCCGTGCTCGCCGCCTTGGCCCTCAAGTCAAGGGCCCCTAGCCTGGTGGGTGTTCCATGCTCGTCGCTCCCCATGCTCACGGGGAGGGGGGAAATGGGCCGTCCAATCGAGGCCGTTGTTGTGCCACCGCCACCGGGCCAACGATCTAGGGTTTGGGGAGGGAAGGGAAGGGATGAAAGATAGACCCAAGGGAGAGAGGATGGGGTGGGGGTGGGGGGGGGGGGGTGCGGGATAGTCTCATGTAACTTTCTATTTTTTTTCCTTGGGCCTAGAGGCCTGTATACTGTAAATATCTTTTTTTTTGCATCAGATAAACAAGGGTAGGGTAGGGGGCCTCCCCTGCCGTTCCGGCAAAAAAAATGGTATGATTTTGCAAATTTTCTATTCGGGCATATATTTTTTAAAATCTACAAAAATAAAAATAAAAAAATTATCCGCCCTTTATCTAAATAAACATGCCGCCTCTAAATGCAAACTACCAGCATGTAACATTAATTTATGAGTCATGAGGTCAAGCTATTTTTTTATGTAGCCCTCCATTATGTATGCATGTAATTAAAATAATGTGAATCACCATATCAGGATTGAAGGGTGTTTAGTTAAGTGTTTGAATTTCTTGGAATTTAAAACAAAGATTACAAACCTTTCTCTAACCTCCTTTACCAATCTAGGCCGGAACCTTTTGGCCCATTTTTCCCATGAGCCCAGTCTGGCCGGACACTTCGTACACTATTTTGACCCAACAACCCCCCCCCCCCCCCGCTCAGCTGCCGCCGCCGCCAGCCTGAAACGGCCTGTTCTGTGTTCCATCCAGTCCGCATTGGTAGCAGGCTGTTTTTCATCACCCTTCTTTCACACGTAATGTTTTTCCTGTGACTTTCACCGATAATAAGAAAGAGAGAGAGATCAAAACTTTGGGTGTCAAATAGGGATGGCGAAGTTTTGTTTTTTTTAGTGTTATTATATATCTATTTATATCGTGAGCTACAGTATGTGTTAAGAGATATGTCGTCACTGTGAAAGAGAATTGTCTCTTAAAGTGCTCAAACCTAGGTAGTAGCTCGCAACATTGGAAATGGCAACGTCTCTTTTGCACACAATTTTGATTGATTCTACATTTCTTCTTCCTTCTGAAGAAAGAGCCATTATTTTCTTTTTTCTTTTTTGCAGTGTAAATTATCAAATACACTATTCGATTTATTAGCAAGAAAGATCGGAGGACACCGATATGAGTAGTAGGTTTGGTCGAAAACAATTTCGCTTTTTTACGGAAAGGTAGCACAAGCTAGATTTCGTTTTGTCGCTATTAATTTAATTAATTAACGAGCCCGGGCGAGTTAGACTTAGACACACACACAGCCTTTATTTCGGTACGGTGGGTGGTCAGTGCGCGTATGCTGGGCTGGGACGGGGACGGGGACGGGGACGGCGGCGGGCGAGGTTGATCGCTAGTAGCTGGAGGACCGTTGAGATACATATATTGACACGGGATTTATTTTTGTCTACAACGCATCTCTAAAGTGCGCGCGCGATTTCGTGCCAAACACACATCCGTAAAAATGATCGGTTTTGCCCTGTTGGAGTGGAAGTGAATTGCCCACATTTCCCCCCTCAGCTTAAGCTTTTGGGTTGAACTGGTTGGTGCATGCAACTCAATATGGCCTTTGTGGAGCTCGGTGGGGCAGCAGGCAGGGCTCGGCGCCCCCTATGCTTCCGCAAGAAGCTTCGTCTCGGCTGCACCAAATCTCCCTATTAAACAACAACTAGGAATCTATAGATTTGTCAAAACGGTCCGCAATTTGAAACGGATGGGGGAAAAAAAAAGTATGGTTCAGTTTGGCAAAATTGGAAGACACAATAGAAAGTTTTGATTGGAAAATTAACAAAGTTTAATTTTTTTTGTTTGCGGGAAACCGTGGTTCTTGAGATGGGTGGAGGACGTGGTGCCATAGTAGGTGTCTAGCTAGTGGCACCGAACTCAAGGATGCCGCTGCTCTCAGCCGCCACGTACAGTACACTACACGAACAAAATTAAGCGCAAGCAACTGGTCGGGTGCGTGCGTCCTCGTAATAAGTCAGAAAAAGGTCGCGACGGATCGAGATGCGTGCGTGCGTGGCTCGGTCGTCGTCGCTACTACGTCTGCTAAACCTGAGAAAAGCCCAAAAGCGTCGTGCTGGGACAGCGACGCGCAAGGCTGACGACGACGGACCGCTAGCTTAGCTTGTGTAAAAGTTGGGTTGACGTGTCACACACACACACACACACGTCGTGTGTCAGTCACCGGCCGCCACACCCCGAGCATCACACGCGATCAACTTTGCAAATAGAAAAAGGGGCCTTCCGATTGCACGCCACTGTGAAAGGATGCCAGTCCGTGTAGGAAAAAGACGACGACGACGACGACGACGACTACGACGACTCAGTACTACGTGCTATGTCACTTGGAAATTCCAACGCACAGTCGCTCGGGAAGTGAAATCCACTCACAGGCTCGACTTCCGAGCATAAACTACTACTACTACAGTACGTACCATTGTGCCTAATTGTTTTGGCCTATTCTCAAAGAGAGAGAGAGAGAGAATTTGTTTCACACGAGTCACACACCACACACACACACAAAATGGATGGATGCGATCGTGCGAAGGCGGGTAGTGGGTCTCGTTGAAAAGCGCCTCGTGAATCTTGATGTGGTCTCCTCCGATCGGTTGACACGCGAGTTAACTTTCCAATGCACTCAAAACGTCCCCCACTCCGACCGTCGTACAACCACCTGTTCGTTTGAACCGGCGGCCGATGGTCGGTGCTGCTTTGTTTAAGTGAAAGATCTTCTTGACTTTTATTGGCTTGATGGGCATTTACAGTCTTTGAGAGGAAGATCTGCTGCTGGCGGTGATAAGCCAAACGAACAAGCAGAATCGAAATCAACAAGATCCGGAAAGATCTCTGGCATCTGAGACATCTCGTTAATCTCTGAAATCTGAGGCATCTAACCGTCGGAAGAAGATAATGGATACATGCTCCTCACAACGTACCTTCTCTTCTGGATTTTCGCCACTCCATTCAGTCGCTCACCATGTGCCCTGCGCGTCTCGGCAGAGCCCTGGTGGGTCGGGCCCCACCCGTCAGTGCCTCATCCTGGTCCCCGACCCACCCACCCACTTCTTCTTCCCGAGAGCAGCAGCAACTCCAAACACCCCTCTCACTGTCGACAGCCATGGCGGATCTTGCCACAAGGGAACAGAGAAACACGCAGCCATGGCGCACCTCAGAAGCTCGGACAGCGCCCATCCCAGCCGTGCTTGGACCCTCCCCGCGCCTGGGCGGCTTTTCGTTTGCGGTCAGTTTATCTTCGATCACCTCTCTGTTTTTTTGTTTTTGTTTTTTTTTTTTTGCTTCGATTTCTTTCGAGCGTCGTATTCATCCTAATTTGCTAAAAGCGATCCAGTTTCCTTATTGCGAAGAACAATCTACTTCTGGTAATCAAGAGACGTCTTAGTTTTATTCACTTCCCTCAGGGCGGCGATATAAGGGCCAAGATCGGCACTCAAGGAGCGAGGCGAGGGAGAAGAATAGTAGAAGGCCGCGGGACAGCCGACAGAGAGGAGCGAGGGGGAAGAAGGCCGCGGGACAGACGACAGAGAGGAGCGAGGGGGGAGATAGAAGACGAAGATGGAGGGAGCCGTGCCCAACCCGTCACCCATGACCTTAGATTTCCCGCCCCAGCACAGTTCCATCCTCCTCGATGCCGTTGCAGCCAGCATCGTTCCTTTCCCAGATCTCCTCGCCCGGCCGGCTCCGGCGCAGGGCTGGGAGGAAGTTGGGCGCGCCGTCAAACACTCCATCAGCCTTGACATTGGCGTTAGGGAACTGCAAGAGTTCTTTTGGCACCTCCACTCCGAGTACCAAGAGAAGAAGTCAAAGGGGAAGGAGATCACCGGCGGCGTTGCCAACCAACAAGATGAAGCCATGGAAGCCATCCTCAACCTAGCGCTCGCCGGCCCGGCTGCCCCGGCGAGGGAGTCCGCCGCCACGGCTGCCCCAGCGAGGCCGAGGGCGCTCGCCGGCCCGGCTGCCCCGGCGAGGGAGTCCGCCGCCACGGCTGCCCCGGCGAGGCCGAGGGCGCTCGCCGGCCCGGCTGCCCCGGCGAGGGAGTCCACCGCCAGGGCTGCCCCGGCGAGGGCGAGGGCGAGGGCGCTCGCCGATTCAGAGCCTGACACCGGCACGTCCGCAAGCCACGGCCTGAATCGGCGGCGCCGGGATGGCGGTGAGCAGCTTCGTTCTGCACCGCCGCGCCGCCGCTCTTCGCCTGCCTCCGTTGACACGCTGGCCCTACTGCTGGTAAAAGCGCGAGCGGCGGAGACTGTCACAAGGGAGCTTGCTGCTGTCGTTCGCGAGCTCGTCGGCGACGCGCAGGCGCAGCAGGAACCCGTGGCGCGAGCGGCGGAGACTGTCACAAGGGAGCTTGCTGCTGTCGTTCGCGAGCTCGTCGGCGACGCGCAGGCGCAGCAGGAACCCGTGGCGCGAGCGGCGGAGACTGTCGCCCGGGCGCTTGCTGTCGGTGTTCGCGAGCTCGTCGGCGCCGCGCAGGCGCAGCAGGGACCCGTGGCGCCAGCAGAATCTGATGAGCATCGCCAGGTCGGCAAAATTTTCACCTCTCTGCTTCATCAGTGTAACCCAGAAAGTTGTTCAAAAACTCAAAATGGGATATACGTATGCCCTCAGGTCGAGCTATCTGGAACGTCCACCTGGCGCTTTGAGATCTGTGCTGCCCCCTCTCTCTCTCCCCCGTATTCTCTTCGTATTCGTTTTATCGACGCGTTTGTATTCCCCGGCGTTTCTCATCCGGTCGTCTGACGCGGGCACGCGGCTGTCAGCAGCCCCACCCGGATCCCTACCGCGGCGCCCGCAGCCCCCACCCTGGCATCCCTACCGGCGCCGCAGCTCCCACCTACCGCTGAGGCGCATCCTCGATCCCGGCATCCCTACCGCGGAGCCACAGCCCCGACCATTGGTTGCCATGAAGTAGCCCCGCCGCCCCCGTCTAGCGGCATCCTGGTCGTCATCCCTGCTCCTTTCGTCGCTTTTAGGTATGCATTTCAGATTTGCAAGTTCAGTAAGGTGCCATGCGCATACATCTAGATCTGTGGCCTGCTCCTTTATTTCCATCTTCAAGTTCATCTGAATCTGCAGTTTTAGGCCTTATGCCTTTTTTATAAAGTTGACTTCAGATTATGGCTCACACTTGTAGTGCTTTATATAGTTTTAAGCTTAGTTCTTGTCGACCACTAAGATGTACAATAATGCATCTGCAGATTGTAGCTTGTTATAGTCTGACATGAATAAAACGAATATACTTTATGGAGCACTGAATATATCTTGTGATTTATGGAACACTAAATATATAAAAAAATATTTCTTGTGATTTATGAAACACTAAATATATAAAAAAATTTCTTCTGATTTATGGAACTCACTGGCCATACCGATTTCTATTGGATTTGCTACCACTTCTGATGCTGCACTTACACTTTTTTTTTTTACTTTGAAGCTGCTGCATTTACACCTGACGTATGATCATTCCTTGTAGTAATATATTGATGTAATAAAAGAAAGGTAGTGTACAATTGTTTCCTGGAGGTCAAATTAGTAGTAGGAATATATTAGTGCTTGGTTTTCCCAATCTTCAAAACAGTGAATGCATCATAATATATACATATGTCTAATTATATATAAATCTTCTCATTAGCCGAATGTAACTCGAGCCATCAGATACATATGTCTAATTATATATAAATCTTCTCATTAGCCGAATGTAACTCGAGCCATCAGATGACTGCAGTAAGAAAAATCTATTGATGCCTATTGCTGCTTGTGGAGAAGTTAGTCCTTTTCCTGCATAAGAATGGATCGGAGAAATGAAGCTTGTGAAGATACTTATCTGAGCATTTGCTAGGGAAACTGTGTAGTCACTAATAGGTTCACAGTTTCGTGCTTATGAGTTTATTTGCTAGTTCATTCATAAAATTAAGTGTACCTGACATGTACTAGCAATGGCAGCTTACTGTATTATAAAATACATGTATATTTCATTTGCAGCTTGAAGTGGTGGAAACATTCAGGTTAATAGTACCTCTACCATACTTCTGAGCATATCGATCTACCTCTCCCTGTTGCTTGCTTATTACTTGGTACTGAAGTACTTAGCACACGTGCATGTGCATCCCACCTAGAAGTTAGCGATGAACCACAGAGTAATTTCCAGAGTTAGGAAACTTTGCAATGTCTTTTTCTCACTCTTGATACTAATCATATAAGATAAATTTTGAAGGCACTCGTGCTTCATGAATTTCTCACGCTATACATATATGTGATATCCCCAAACCTTAATAATATGACATTTGAAATATTCTTGCAATAAAACTTGACATCCTTATTAACATCACAACATTATTCAAAATTCAGTTTTATTTCAGTTGTTTCATGATTCTTAATCACAACATTTATTTTTGCAGCTAAAGACATCTAGGTCACTACTTGAAGCCTCTCAGAACCAAGTTACTGGAATGTCCCAAGACAATGCATAAAGTACATCCAATTGACTTCTCAGCGCATTTAGTAGCTGAAGTCATACTATCTTCACATGATAGCGATAGGGATTCACCACTTTATTGATCCTTGTTTTATTGTTAAGTGTACTGATTACTTGGACTAAGTACTCAATCAGATTACTGTTCAGATTAGTACTATAGTACTATTACTCTTTATGCAATTGAAAATAGAGTCGTTACATTACATGTAACCTCATGAAACTGATTCATGAAATGGAGCCGTTGTCTGTACTCAGTTGTCTGTCAGTATGTACTCAGTTGTCTGTCAGTACTTATTAATAAGTACTTGTACTAGTGTGAGAAATACACTACTAGCCGTTACTATTACTATCAGTCTACTACACTTGATATTGAGCACTACTCCCTCCGGTTTGGTAAAAGAAGTTGTTTAGGACAACGACACGGTCTCCAAATCACAACTTTGACTTCTTTTTTCTATAAAAATATCTATTGAAAAGTTGTGTATGTATACTTTTATGAAAATGGTTTTCAAAACAAATTTATTGATATGATTTTCACATTTGTAAACTCAATAACTTAAAAGTTATTCATCATTTATATTCCCAATGTTTAACTCAAATCTTATCCAAAACGACTTCTTTTACCAAACCGGAGGGAGTACCTTACTACCGTTTGTACTAGTAGTGATAGTACTTGCATGAACTTTCATAGTTGCATCCGCAGTTTGTGGGGTTGTCGATGCTTATAAAAGCACTCGTCCCAAATTTTAATTAAATTATTATTATTTTTGTCTTGAATCTTGAATTACTCCCGATGCAGAGAGAGAGAGAAATTTGGGTATAGGTGGAGAAATTTTGCTAGCATCCATTGTTATGTTACATTATGGTGGATTAAAATGTTAAATAGCATTTAGTATTATTTGGTTTGTATCCTTTCATGTGACTATGTATCCTTTCAAGGTATAGGAAATAAAGCAAGTGTATATGTAAATCACATCTCTTTTCCTGCACATATTCTCTTACATACAGATATATCATATATGGATAAACGTATGTATTCAACAATATTAATTTTATCAAACCTAAGTATTATACATCAATAAAATGTCTTTACATGTCTTAGTACTGGCAGCCATAACTTGTACATGAAGGCCTTGTCACCGATCCATATCACAATATATGGAAGTATTATTAATGGCTCCTTATTGGCAGTCATTTGCATCATCGGTGATTGGTAGACCTCTGCTAACCTGCAATAATAACTCAATATCAGGAAATTCTATGACACGTATCCACAACAAAGTGGTTATACAGATTGCTCAATATCAAATATGGAACCACTTTACTTATATATATGCTGCACTACAACTCATACTATAGAGTGCACTCCTTACTAAACTTATGTACTCGTTCACATTGCATACTCCCTCCGGTTTGGTAAAGGAAGACGTTCAGGACAGCGACACGGTCTCCAAAGTGCAACTTTGACTTCCTATTTTTACAAAAATAATTATTAAAAACTAACATATGTATACTTTTATGAAAATATTTTACAAAACAAATCTACTCATGTAGTTTTCACATTTCTAAACTCAACAACTTAAAAGTTATTCATGATTTATATTCCCAATGTTTGACTCAAATCTTGTCCAAAACGTCTTCTTTTACCAAACCGGAGGGAGTACACAATATCCATTGACCATCGTACAATTATGTATCAATCACTAATAATTTAGAAGATATAAAACATTGGACAATCAGTCAGTCAGCTAGGTAGGACGACACATCCTTGATGCTACATGACATGCTTACTGAGATAAAAATAGCACACACCTGAAAAATTTCGGTGCAAGGATACACTGACTAGTGACTGGTGCAAGGATCCATCTTTTGGTACAATGAAAAATGTATGAGACCACATATATAGCTCAATGAAAATTATGACACTTGGTTATAACAAGTGGGAAAAGCTTAGTTCTTAAACCAAATGAATTTGGGGGAAATCATAGAACAGGCTTGAGAGTTATAGTTTGGACTATCCTTAGGCAACTTTCACTTATATAGACATTCGGTTGGCACCATTTGGGCTCCAAAGAGCAATTTGCAAAGGGAGCAGCCAACGCATTGCTATAATACTTGAATGCACCATGCTGAAAAAGCACAATGAAATTAACATTCAAGTACCAGTGCTTTGGTAGTAGTAGTATCCAACTACTCCTATGAGGCAACAAATAGTTCAGAATTTCTGCAAGTAGTAGTACTGCTCTGGTAGAATAGTAGGGTAGTACTCATAGGTAGATCGATCTGAGTCATATAAAAGGGATCACAAAAAGAAGATTATTCCCCCCAGCAAACACATATGAACTCTCAAAGCAATAGTAACAAAATCTGATCTGTAGGATTTACTCTCAAAGCAATAGCAAGAACCAAGAAGTGCGTACTATAGAGAAGAAGGTCCAACAAAGTCAGCTATTATTTACCTCTGTAGATGCAAAAAGGGCGTTCCATTAACAAAAGCTTCATGTCCATAAAATAGTAGTATTGTTCCAAACGAAAAATGAAAATGAATAAAAACTAGTATCAGAACAAGGAAACCCAAGTACAGGCAAAACTAGTGTCACAAGATCACAATGGGGAGCAAACCAAAAGATTAACAATGGGGAAAGAGGAGCCGGAGAGAAGGTGTAGCATTGGCCGTATATACATAGATGCCGCTGGATCTGTCACCACCGCCATGAAGAATCCTGAAAGGTCGAGAAGATGTAGACGTGTCATATGTAATGGAGAAAAAGTTGATTATTTCAAAATATGTAAGGTTCATTTCAAATTACACATTATTTTCAAACAATATGTAATCTAGAAAAATATGATTATTAGTGCACAGTGTGTCATCAGTACAATGCGTTGTACAAGCTACAATTGTGACAAAAACTGAAAGCACAAACTAATAAGTGGTGCTTTAAATCCAAAATAAAGGAATCAAATCAATATTAGAGTACACGAATGCAGAGGATTTGTCAACGGAAACTGGAAAAGGCTGGTATGACAAGATTATTGTAGCAAATTATTTTTGAAGAAAGGTGAAACATATATAGTGCTTTTAGTGGAGTACAGAGGCAATGTAAATAACAGAAAGAATGACATGCGAGATGTAGATCTACAAGACAAAAACACAACATGATTAAGAACTGGGGCACCAAAAAACATTGTTCAGAAAAGAAGAAGATCTGGAGAGAGGGGCATAGAAGGTCGAGATGTAGACGTGTCAGAGAACGGCGGCGTGCAGAGATAGAGAGAGAGAGAGACGGCGGCGGAGATGGAGAGACGAGAGCGATGGCGGCGCGGAGAAAAACGGTGGAGGTGAGAGAGAGAGATGGGAGGCGAGATCTGGAGAGAGGCGCAGGGTGCGGCGAACGACGGTGCGCGAGACGGTGGAGAGGGAAGGTGGCGGCGTACAAGGGAGATGGTGGAGAGAGAAGGCGATGGAGTAGAGGGAGAGACAAGAACGACGGAGAGGATGCGCCGGTGTCAGCGATGTCGAGGAATGAGTGCGAGAGAGGATGAGGTAGGCGCCCGTGAGTACAGTACACGGCATAGTGTAGAGCAATAGTATACGGTGAGTATTCAAGAGCGGATATTGAAAACCGGGTGGGAATACAATGTCGGCTCCACATCTCGAGACGCTGAGTCAGCAGTCGCGGACGGCCGGATAAGCAAGCCTGAGGACTGATGATCCAAAATTCGGCTTTGAAAGTTGTTTGCATCGGGTTATTAGCATATTGGCGAACGCTAGAATCCGGTTTGACAATCAACGGTTGTTCTAGAATTATTGTTTGTTTTAAAGACAGTTGTTCTTGAAAGCTCTTTACAGTCACCTAGAATTTGTTCATTTCCATGACACTTGTTCTACGGGGTGAATTTGGTTAATGAAACTAGACAAGATCTCAGACAGCATATGTATTAGAATGTTCTTAGTTTCGATTTTGTAGGTGAGTTGTAGTTCTGAGCATGCATTATTTTGATGCCATCTAGTTAATTGACGAGTCTCCGGCAGCTCCAAAGTTATCTGACATTTACCCTTTTACTATCAAAGTACTTGATGCTTCAGAGACTCAACTTCTTTCATATATCTGCTGCAGCTGGACGACTAACAAAGGGTGCAAACGATCACGGTGCTATCACTTCAACTGCACGGTTAGGATTAACCAAAATCCTGGAGGACCTACCAATACCATTAACTAGTTTCTCTTTTACGCAGACTTGAAGTGCATCGTAATTTCTTTCTTTGATGGATGGTATTCTGTATAACATAGTGCTACACGGTTATGATCTTGTTTATAAATCCCTGTAAATACATCCAGACAGGTTCCTGAGTATGCTCAAGTTGTATATGCGAGCTTAATGGGGTCTTTTTTGGGCGTGCTTGTTTTGTTTTGTTTTCCCTGCCTGCAATTATCTTGATTTCCTTAGTAACAAGTCTGCAAACTTCTACACACGTTACTTTCCGTGAATTGCGAAGAATTTTTGGAGCAACATTGAGCTGAACTCAAATCGTGGTTTAAATTCTACAAATTAAACAAAAGACAAATCTTCTTTTCAAAATCCTACCTAAAGCCGTCCTCTCCTCGCCGCGCCGCGTCGTCTGACGGCGCGTGCTCAGCAGTCCAGACTCCGTTCGGGCCCGCCTGTCAGCGTCGCTCGCTTCGTCTTCTTCCTCCGCGCTGGCCGGCGAACGCCGCCGCTTCCGTCTGTTTCTCCGGCCTCGTCACAAGTTTTTTCGTGGCGTTGACCGTTGAGTGCCAATAGTGGGCGGCCGCTAGAGCATGCATTTGGTTGGAACACATGGAAAAATAGGACTCTGGGCCATGTATGTATATGGAGCTGCATGTTTCGGCCCGATACATTTATACGCTTACGGAGTACTAGTAATGTGCCCGTGCGTTGCTACGGGCAAAAAAAATCATCAAGATAACCAGAAGGACAATGCCTCTCAAATATGTTCGCGACCATGTGTTCCAACGGTAATGATTCAGGTTGCACATTCATATAAACTAAAATCTCATTCAATACACACCCATGACATTTTCCGAATTGTTCGCATATATTGTGAAGTACTACCACGTACATCCACTTCAGTGGTGAACAATGTTGTGGAACCAAAAGTTAAGGTTTCATCACAATAACGTGAAGGAAAATACCTCTCAAATATGTCCGTGACCATGTGTTCCAACGGTAACGATTCAGGTTGCACATTCATACATTCAACCACAATCAATATTAATGCACATATAAAACCAAAATCTCATTCAATACACACCCATGACATTTTCCCAATTATTCGTATATATTGTTAAGTACTACCACATACATCCACTTCGGTGGTGAACAATGTTGTGTAACCAAAAGTTAAGGTTCCGTTTAAGTTGCTAGTTACCAAAAGTAACCCTCGATCATCAAGAACCAAAAAGCCCAAAAGTATGAAGGGTCATGTGGTGCTCGACTCCCCTCTGTTCCATTCCATGACATTGATTCCTTTAGTTGACAACAGGTGACTGACTATAACAAAGAATATGACCAAATTTAGCAAGAAAAATACATGTATATTGCTGTACAGGTAATAGCATATGGTTAACTACTATGTTTGTGTAGGAACAAAAGAAGGGCAATTATTGTAGGAACAAGTGGTATCAAGCAGTTTGAGTTTAATGGCACAAACAGAAACAGTAGAGAAGATTATCAAGTAACCCTCGATCATCAAGAACCAAAAAGCCCAAAAGTATGAAGGGTCATGTAGTGCTTGACTCCCCTGTTCCATTCCATGATAGTAACTCCTTTAGTTGACAACAGGTGAAATGAGTATAACGAAGAATATGACAAGTGAGTTTGCAAATTAGCAAGAAAATTACATGTATATTGCTGTACAGGTAATAGCATACAGTTAACTACTAAGTTTGTGTAGGAACAAAAGAAGGGCAATTGCTGACTTCATTGTAGGAACAAGTGTTATCAAGCAGCTTGGGTTTAGAGGCACAAACAGAAACAGTAGAGAAAATTACCAAGCCACCAGTTAACCATCTGTACATCTCGATCTCCTCTGCCCGACCACTCAACTGCACTGAAACCTCAGTCTCTCCAAATTGAGGGCTATAAGAGGGGATAAATCAACACCGAAAATTACAGTCTCAATGTTAAGGGCTTGAAAGCCAATGCAAGTAACAAGCCAAGACCAATTTATTCCGAACTCCCCCGTTTTTTCCGTTTTCCATTAGGCTTACTACACCAAAAAAGGCGACATTTTAAATTATAATATTCCCAATACCAAGTAGGTTGTACATATATGTGGATTTAAAATGTCTGGAACCACAACTTTAGTGCATGGTACCTGGACTGAAACAGAAAAGAGTTTGAGGTCACCATTCACAGTTAAAAGCATCCCAGAGTTCAATAGTACCCATTATCCAAAATTGTGTAGTAAATTATAAAGTTGTAGCAATCGAATAATGAGCATACATGTATTGCCAGGACAATAATACAAGGGATCTGGTGATGTTTCCCTAGAACGGTGAACTTTGAATCAAAGCATGCATACATAACAAAAGTCAAGTCGAAGCAGTTAGTGAGCCCGAACCTGAAACTAAACAACACACAAAATCAGTTTAATATAGCTGTAGCTGGCAATATGGTGAAGCAGTTAGTGAGCATTAATGATATGTTGAAGTGGAACACCTGCAAACTAAATAAAACGAACTTATGTGTAGCTCAAAGCGTAAAGAACTGGCAGTCAAGCAATAAAAGAACTTATGTGTAGCTCAAAGCATAAAAAATAATGACTATATAGTCTACGAGATCATAAACAAGCTGGACAGAACAAATCTTGATTTATACAGGATGAATACACATTTATTAACGCTAAAAAATGCTTCATCAGCCTAGAGAATATGATGCTTTCGCTGAAATAGTATTGATTTTGTAACACCAGTTGCAGGTATGAAAGCATTCATTAAGCTTTGATCCATTGCTAATATGGAAAAATGCATAATTAATCTGGTCCCAGCCCATTTAAGCTACAATAATTGAAAGCTGGATAGAGAAAAGGAAGAATGTGTTCAATCAGACAAGAGAAGAGGTGCAAAAAAAAAAAACTGCACCCGGTCCCAGCTACCCAAATACAAAAATGTATCATAGGAAAAAGAGCGCTAGATATTCATGGTTATTAACCGAAAAAGGAAGTCACATTGTTACATGCTTTGTTTCATGGATCAGAAGTGAATGTTTTCGTCGAAAAACATCGGCAGGATTACAAAAGGGTAATGCACCTAGATGGACATTGACAGGTAATGCTTTGGACAGGAACCTGATAATTGATACAAATTACGCATGGGAATCTAATGCAAGACAAATATACACGCTAGCTTGTCCAAGTACATATGGGCATATGGCCTTTAGTAGTTCTAGTGCAGAAAATGAATTTCATGACATTGGAAAAAAGATGTCACTTACTCAGGTTGGTCCAGGCGTCCAGTAGAGATGAATTCCATGCGAACCTGCAGACTGTTTTAGGCACAAAGATTGAAAATGGACCGATATCTGCTTACGTATGCAGATTTTGAAGCGCAACACGGTTGCTCCGGCGGATCCTCCAAGCGGTGTTGTGCTGTCCGGCGGCGGCTACGGCGGACAGCTCCAGGCGCTGGTGCGAGTCTCCGGCGGATGACTGATCCTCCGAGCGGGGGCGCGGGTACAGGGCTCCGGTAACGGTAGCTCCTTCGAGCGCTCGAGCGGGATCTCCGGCGGATAGCGTTTTTGCGACGCGGGAGGAGGCGTTCGTGGGAGGAGTGGATCTGAGGTGGCGGCGGTGCGGAGAGGAGGCGAGGTGGAGGGGAAGGGGCAGAGAGGCAGGTGGCGCTGCGTTGCTCCGGATCGTCGGACCCCGATGGATGAACGCAGCTCCGCCCTTGCCCGCACGGCCTACCGAGAATGACTCGGAAAGTTACCTGGGGGGGGGCGACGTCGGCAGCGTGTGGATGCGGGGACGGCGGCGGCGGGTCAACGGGGTAGGAGGGCCTCGTTGACCTCCCGCGGCAGCGGCGGCGCCGGCGGTCTCGTGTGGATTGGGGACGGCGGCGGCGGGTCAACGGGGTAGGAGGGCCTCGTCGACCTCCCGCGGTGGCGGCGGCGCCGGCGGTTTGCTTCCGCATGACGACGACGGTGAGGCGGATGCGCACCTCGACGATGGCGGCGGCGGGTCGACGGGTTAGGAGGCCGCGGCCGCCGATCCGGTCGACGGGTTGGGGGCGGGGGGCGTGACCGTGCGGGAAGGAAAGAGAAGAAGGGGCCGATTTGGCTGACCGCCGACGGCGTGGGCGGTTACGGGAGCGGGGGCGCGACTGCGCGGGGTGAAGGCGCGGGACGGGTGAAGGCGCGGAGGTGGAGGGCCAAAGTTGAACCGATGGGATTGTCTTACTTTCACACTTTTTAGGTGTACAGATTGTTCAGCATTGAATCTTTCAGCCCATCTTGGTGCATGCGTCATGGGAATTTATTTATTTTTCACGATACTGCAAAATACTCCTATACAGCTTCTACAAAGGTTTACAGAACCAACCTTGTACCCCCAAATGAAATGGGTGGGTGCTACAGTGCCTACGACGGCAGGGTACTGTAGTATCTGCTGTAGCACCTATCTTCACATTTTTTTAAAAAAATAATAGCTATTATATGAACTCGGATGGAGAAAAGTTTTATACAAAAGTTGTAGATCTCGAAGTTGCAGATCTCGACGAGATCTTACAAATTTTTAGTTCAAATGTTTCTCATTTGGAGCCATCTTTGAGAAAAGTTTTATACAAAAGTTGTAGATCTCGAAGTTGCAGATCTCGACGAGATCTTACAAATTTTTAGTTCAAATGTTTCTCATTTGGAGC
The DNA here is from genome assembly GCA_947561735.1 of Cenchrus americanus. Taxonomy (NCBI): domain Eukaryota; kingdom Viridiplantae; phylum Streptophyta; class Magnoliopsida; order Poales; family Poaceae; genus Cenchrus; species Cenchrus americanus. The sequence continues at coordinate 310,391,874 of OX387241.1, read as the reverse complement.
CATCTTTGTGCCTAAATAATTGACATGATGCTCAAATCCAATACTCAGATTTAAATGCGTTGAATATCTGAGCATGAAGAGATGAACTGCAAACATCTGAACAAGTATGTTGAATATTTGCGACAAGATCTACAATTTTGAAATAAATCTTTTCTCCTTCTAAGTTCATATAAAATAATTTTATTTTTATTTAAAAATGCTATGTCCAGAGAATCAAAATTCTTAGGTTTCACTAGATTTGAACATTTTATCGAATGTTTGGACAAGAAGATGACTCCAGATGAAACATGTTCAAGCTGGAAAGTTATAGATCTCGTCGAGATCTACAACATTCGCGTAAAGCTTTTCTACATCCGAGTCCATATGAAATAATTATGATTTTTAAAAAAACATGAAGGAAGTTACCGCCGTTTCAAACACTATGAAATAGCGGTTGGATGTGCTGCAGTACCCAACTGCCATTTTATTTGGTTTTTTTTCGAGAATTTCGGGGGGGGGGGGGGGGGGGGGGGGGGCGAGGGGTCCCACCTACTATATTAATCGAAAGCAGTGATCAAGGACCACTGAGAGTTACAGGGGGAGCTTTTTGTGCGCGCATGACGTGCGCGCTAGCTCTAGGGCGAAGCCGTCGGTTGCCTCGACACGGCGTCACTCACATGCGCGCGCCACTGCGAAATACAGAGTTTCAGTACAAGAGAGCGATATCTAAAGGACCAAAGATCAAGGTCGCGGACGAAGGCTCGGAGAGTCGACTGCGTATCCGTGTACTCAGAGCGGAAGATCACGTCGTTGCGGCTGTTCCAGATTCTCCACATCACGACCAGCAGGACGTCGTTGCTTAGGCCATTAGCAAGGTGGGGGGGATGACTGCACCCCCACGGGTTCGAAACGTCGGCGCCATCATGGGTGATGCCCAACGCCTCCCAGAGAAGAGCAACGGCGTCACATTCGTAGAAGAGGTGTCCTGCAGTCTTGATCACGTCGCATCCTCGGGGGCATTTGGCTTCGTCAGCTTCCAGGATTGTCTTGTGGAGGAGGTTGGCACATGTAGGAAGTCTGTCGTTACAGAGTAGCCATGCAAAGAATTTTACTTTCGTCGGCACACGTGTAGCCCAGATTATTGTGCTGTTGGAGTCCAAGTCTTCCACAGCAGTGAGAGCCCTGTATGCTGCACTAGAAAAAGAATTAGTCTGCCCTTCCCAATTCAGCACCCGTTCATCCGTCTCAGCACTAAGAGCAACGCTGCCAACCAGCTCACGCAAGGAGCACTGGAGCAGAGTTCGCAAGACGCAGCAGTAGACAGCCGTGGTCGGAGTTGAAGGTTCAGGGAGGGGGAAAGAGCGAGAGCAACAGAGTAGTGTGGCCGGACAACATGGGACAACAGAGCAGGAAATAGGGTTATTTTTGCAAGCTTTCAGAATGTTATATATTTTTACAAAATCGTAAAAAAGAAAATAGAAAAGTAAAAAAAGTGTATTAAGTATCGCATTGGGAAGTCGGAACCCCCAGCTCAATTGTTGTCAGGCTAACTGCACTGATACATGTTAAGATATGTAACATCTCAGCCTTGTAGCACAAGATAACGTGGCTTGTAGTTGTTGTAGATGAGCTTTGTTGTAACAAACCGTGATGTATCTATTAGTTAGTTTGCCACGTATATCTTGAGCTACTTGGATTGTAAGCCACGCCGGTGGGCTGTTCCCGGCTATATAACAAAGGTGCGGCCCCCAAAAGGGGTTCAACGCTTCCCAATTTACATGGTATCAGAGCCTAGACATAGCCACTGGTCGTATCTATATATCTCGAGATGTTGTCTTTGATGAAAATATTTTTCCCTTTGCTGATCTTCATCCTAATGCCGGCATGCGTTTTAGTTCAGAGTTGCTTTTGCTTCCCGATCATCTTCGTAATTTACCTGGGGGGCAGTACAGTACCTGATCCTGTGATTAATAGTCACACAGATGCTACTAATCCCTCCCTGGTATCTGCAGAAAATTCCATGCAAAACAATGCAGGCACCACGTCCTCGGGAACGCATGCATCAGCGGCAGGATCGCCTTCATCACCCGCCCGTGTGACAGACGCCACGCCGTCGTCTCCGGTTCGTCCGCGCGAAGCGAGGGAGGGACAGGCTGCACATGCGCCGCCAGACGCAGGATCAGATGCGTCGCCAGGATCCGGTGCAGACGTCGCCTCGCCGGACACAGCGTCGCGTGGGGACGTCGCCTCACCGGACACGGCCGATGATCGCGCTCGCCGGATCCGGTGCGCCACCGGGATCGAGTGCGGACGTCACAAGTGTGCTCTTTCCTGCTCAAGAAGCTACAGCACAGCCTCCACTTGTATCTCGTCCGACGACACGGTCTCAGCTCGGGATTCGACAGCCTAAGGTCTACACCGACGGTACTGTCAGGTATAATTTTCTTGCCAGCGCTGGTGGGCCAACTAGTCTGGATAATGCTCTTAATGATCCCAATTGGAAGCAAGCAATGGATTGTGAATATACAGCATTACTTAAGAATAATACTTGGCATCTAGTACCTCCGGCACATAAGAAAAATGTTATTGATTGTAAGTGGGTGTACAAAATAAAAAGAAAACCAGATGGCTCGATTGATCGGTATAAGGCCAGATTAGTTGCAAAAGGTTTTAAACAGAGATACGAAATTGATTATGAAGAGACTTTTAGTCCTGTGGTCAAAGCAGCTACTATCAGGTTAATATTGTCACTAGCAGTCTCTCAAGGATGGAGCCTTCGCCAGTTAGATGTACAGAACGCGTTTCTTCATGGTGTTCTTGAGGAAGAAGTTTATATGAAGCAACCACCGGATACGAGGACAAGTCTAAGCCTCATTATTTATGTAAGTTGGACAAAGCTTTATATGGTCTTAAACAAGCTCCTCGTGCATGGTATTCTAGATTAAGTATGAAATTACAGTCTCTTGGTTTTCGTGCTTCAAGGGCTGATATATCATCATTTTATTACCGCAAGGGAAATATAACAATATTCTTGTTGATATATGTTGATGATATTATAGTAGCAAGTTCATCAGAAAAAGCAACTCATGCATTGCTAGCAGACTTGAAGAGTGAATTTGCTCTAAAAGACTTAGGTGAGCTGCATTATTTCCTGGGTATTGAAGTCAAGAAGACAAGAGATGGAATTCTACTTTCACAAGAAAAGTACATATCTGATGTTCTGAAAAGGGCTGGTATGGCAGGTTGCAAACCAGTCAACACACCAATATCTACTACTGAGAAGTTGTCGGCGTTTGAAGGGGACAAGCTTGGACCGGATGACTCAAGCAAGTATAGGAGTATTGTTGGGGCATTACAGTATGTCACTCTCACGCGACCAGACATATCCTTCTCAGTTAATAAGGTTTGTCAATACTTAAATTCTCCAAGTACTACTCATATGACAGCTGTGAAAAGAATTTTGAGATACCTGCATTATACACAACAAGTTGGGTTACGAATAAGAAAGTCACGATCTACACTTGTTAGTGCCTTTTCTGATGCTGATTGGGCTGGTAGTCTGGAAGGCAGACGATCTACAGGAGGTTTTGCAGTTTTTCTAGGATCTAATTTGATATCCTGGAGTGCAAGGAAGCAGGCCACTGTCTCGCGATCCTCTACTGAAGCTGAATACAAAGCGGTAGCAAATGCCACGGCTGAAGTTATGTGGGTACAAAAGCTGCTTGAGGAATTGAGAATTCCTTCTCCTAAGAAAGCACAGTTATGGTGTGATAATATTGGTGCCACTTATTTGTCAGCCAATCCAGTGTTTCATGCAAGAACTAAACATATAGAAGTTGATTATCATTTTGTTCGAGAAAGAGTTGCACAAAGGCTTCTATCAATTGGTTTTGTGCCTACTGGAGATCAAGTAGCAGATGGGTTCACAAAACCACTCTCTGTCCGACAGCTGGAGATGTTTAGAAACAATCTCAACATGGGATGTCGTGATTGAGGGGGAATGTTAAGATATGTAACATCTCAACCTTGTAGCACAAGATAACATGGCTTGTAGTTGTTGTAGATGAGCTTTGTTGTAACAAACCGTGATGTATCTATTAGTTAGTTGGCCACGTATATCTTGAGCTACTTGGATTGTAAGCCACGCCGGTGGGCTGTTCCCGGCTATATAACAAAGGTGCGGCCCCCAAAAGGGGTTCAACACTTCCCAATTTACAATACAGGCAATAAGAACAAATTGCGCAATTTATGGACTCGTCTAAACAAATGCTAACTGAATAATTAAGTAGTTCAACTTCAAAGTCTACAAGTGGTGCTAAACTAAGAACGAGAATCAAAGCCTAAAGCTCGTCGTGGTCGTCCTCCTGGGTTCCATCCTCGGCACCGGACCTCTGGTAGGCTCCGGAGAAGACAGGGTTGCAGACATCCTCCAACTCCTTGAGCTTCTCCACGTAGTGTTCCTTCTCGGCGGCCGGGTTGGCGTCGAGCCACTCGTTCACCTCCCTCGCCGCGTCTTCGACCCTCTCCCTGTCGTCGCCGTCCATCTTGCCGCCCAGCTCGCCGTCGACGGTGCTCTTGACGCTGTAAACGTAAGTCTCGAGCCGGTTCCGGGCGTCGACTCTCTCCTTCACCTTCCTGTCTTCCTCGGCGAACTCCTTCGCCTCACCGACCATGCGGTCGATCTCATCCTGGCTAAGCCGGCTGTCCTCGCTGGTGATGGTGATCTTCTCCGACTTGCCGGTGCTCTTGTCCGCCGCCTGCACCTGGAGGATGCCATTGACATCCACCTCGAAGGTGACCTCGATCTCCGGCTTGCCCCTGTTCCGTTGTTCGCGTCAGATTATACGTCTCGTTAATTGGAGCATGCATGCAAGATATAGGTATTCATAAGCAGATGAAAGTTGATTACACATATATGTGGGACATCAGACCTTGGTGCCGGTGCGATTCCGGTGAGATCAAACTTGCCAAGAAGCATGTTGTCCTTGGTCATGCTCCTCTCACCCTGAAAGACCCTGATGGTGACCGTGGTCTGCTTGTCCTGGTACGTGGTGAACACCTGCGTCTTCTTGGTCGGCACCACCGTGCTCTTGGGGATCAGCCTCGTCATCACTCCTCCGGCGGTCTCGAGGCCCAGCGTCAGCGGCGTAACATCGAGAACCACGACATCTGCATTGCCACCATATATTTTCCATTGTTCATCAGGACCAACTTCAATTTCACAAGCAATGGTGGCGGCACGTATTTACCTCTTGTGTTTTCGTCAACCTCTCCGGACATGATGCTTCCTTGCACGGCGGCGCCATAGGCGACGGCCTCGTCGGGGTTGACCCTGGTGTTGGGCTCCTTGCCGTCGAAGTAGTCCTTGAGCAGCTGCCTCACCTTGGGGATCCTGGTGCTGCCGCCGACGAGGACGATCTCGTCGATGTCGCTCTTGGCGAGTCCGGCGTCCGCCATGGCTTTCTTCACCGGCGCCATCGTCTTGCGGAAGAGGTCGCTGTTGAGGTCCTCGAACCTGGCCCTGGTCAGCGGCTCCGACAGGTCGACGCCGTCGACGAGCGAGTCGATCTGGACGCGGACCTGGTGCTGGCTGCTGAGCGCCCTCTTGGCGCGCTCGCACTCGCGGCGCAGCTTCCCGAGCGCGCGGCGGTTGCCGGCGATGTCCCTGCCGTACTTGCGCCTGACGAGGCCGATGAAGTGCTCCATGACGCGGTGGTCGAAGTCCTCGCCGCCGAGGTGGGTGTCGCCGCTGGTGGCGCGCACCTCGAAGACGCCGCCGTCGATGGTGAGGACGCTGACGTCGAAGGTGCCGCCGCCGAGGTCGAACACGAGGACGTTCCTCTCGCCGTCGTCCTTCCTGCCGAGGCCGTAGGCCATGGCGGCGGCGGTGGGCTCGGCGAGGATCCGGGTCACGTTGAGGCCCGCGATGGCGCCGGCGTCCTTGGTGGCCTGGCGCTGCGCGTCGTTGAAGTAGGCCGGGATGGTGATGACGGCGTCGCGGACCTCGCCGCCGAGGTAGGCCTCGGCGGTGTCCTTCATCTTGGCGAGGACCATGGCGCTGATCTCCTCGGGGCTGAACGCCCGCACGTCGCCGTGCTTCACCGCCACCTCCACGTGCGGCTTGTCGCTCCTGCTGACGACCTTGTAGGGCAGGAGCTTCATGTCCTGCTGCACCTCCGCGTCGCCGTAGCTCCTCCCCATGAGGCGCTTGGCGTCGTAGACGGTGCGCTCGGGGTTGGCGGCGGCCTGGTTCTTGGCGGCCTCGCCGACGAGGCGCTCGCCGTCGTCGGTGAAGGCCACCCACGACGGCGTGATGCGGTTCCCCTGGTCGTTGGCGATGATCTCCACGCGCCCGTTCCAGTACACGCCCACGCACGAGTAGGTCGTGCCGAGGTCGATGCCGATCACCGTCCTGCCGCCGCCGCCGCCGCCGTGCTTCTTGTCCTCCGCCTCCGCCGCGACGACGACGAGCAATGCCAGGAGCAACAGCCCCAGCAGCAGCAGCAGCTTGGTCGCACGCGACATGTCGGCTCGTGCCTCGATTTCTGGGTGCGGGCTTCTTGATGTGATGCTCGACCGGTGCCTGCAGTCCTGCCGTCGATATATATCGATGGACACGACACGGTGGGGCCGGGAGAAACGGCTGACGTGCACTAGTAGCTAACGGAAGGTGACGTGTAGCACGGAGAGCTCGCGTGGGAACACGTACCTGACGCAATATGAGCCACCGATTTTCGCTGATCGGACGGTGACCAGCGCGTCATGCCCTGGCGCCGCGCGGCGGCGTGGGGACGGACCGAGGGAAAGGAACACACACGGGCCCGTAGCAAAGTTGCCTGAACAAACATATAGACATTTAATGGGCCAAGGAACATTAATCATGTGGCGGAAATAAAATGATTTTTTAAAAATGTGTTTGTTTTTTTAATAATATGGTGAACAAACATATAGACCTTCCAAAATACTTTACAAAACTACTCGTCCAAACATCAACAACAAATAAATTCGCCCAGGAGACATGAATCATTTTTAATGCTCAGGTGATAAGACCAAAATGTCTTGCCAGTTGTGGCGGTTAAGAGTGGAAGGGGCAAAAAAGAAAAAAAACTTCCCACAACAAAAATAGGTGTATCTTTCTTTATCTCCGGCCGTCCGTTCTGCTTTAACATTTGCACTCAGACTACCTCATGCAGATGTTTGTTGACCGCTCCGTGCTCCCGCAATGCCTTATGATGCCTAATCGTCAAAGCCAGATTTTTCTCTCGTGACAAACCACCACTGGGTCACCAGATTTTTTCTCTCGTAACAAACCAAAGACTACCTGTCACCACCGGCCCAAACGAACAAAGCTGCAAGTAATTCCCGCTGATGGCCCTACCTGCAGGTCCCGCAGATCGTCCTCCTTGGCCACCTCTTGTGCATCTCTGCCTCCTCCTTCGCCACCGCCGCCTCCGGGAGGAGCAAAATGTGCCTGGATTTGTGTCTAAAATATGCATGAACTAATGTCCGGGAGATAAGGGAGGCCGACAATGCTGGTGAGGCCGTTGTCGACCAAACTACGGCCGCGTGGCGATGTGGGTAAAGAGCTAAAAAGAAGATTCGGTGTTATTGACATCTCAAATTGCTTTTGAGTGGGGGCAAGTGTCCCCTGCCCTGGGTTCGAAAGTTTTTTTTATAGCATTACTTCTTAAAGTTCCATAGGGAAAGGTTATCAGGTTTAATGGCAAGTAGCATCACTATTGATATCTTTATTCTTACCCAAAATGGGAAGAAACTCCGCTGTCTGTCTGCACACTTCTGTTCATGTTTCCACACTCATGTTCTGTTTTGTTGGCAGTGTCCAAACTATTGGATTCCCCTCGTTACAGAAAAGCCAACCCATCACGCGTTCTTCATTAAATTGAGTGTACATCTTCTTTGAAACTACTGGATTGATAGCTATAGCTTGCTCTTGCGCTCTCCAACATATAGCCTACCAATCCATATATTCAAAATTTAGGACGTTGGATGAAGATAATATGTGTATGTAAATTGTAAACTTTAGATGAGCTAGATTTACGGCTATATTGCCGACCATGTCTTGATTTAAAGACATCTAGACGCCAACCAAAATGCACTAGTCTGTCTATTAGTATAGTAACGTTTGGAGTGTGTAAAACTTTACGAAGTACCATGCTGGATAAAGTTGATCTCTGCAGTTGTATGTTTTCCATTTCTCTTGGCTACAGACTCCTATTTGAAGGTAAAGAGTTTTCCTAGCACCGTCCTGGCTAAATATGTCAGAGCTCGTCGCGGTAATCACCATCAACCACCTCTTCGCTGTCGTGATGATCATCATCCACATAAACGATGTTGTAGAAGGATGTGTAATCGTTGAGCATCTCGTCCAGGGATAGCTTGCCATCTCCATCGCTGTCAGCCTGTAAAGTTCAATCTTCAAATTAGATCAAGCACGAAAATGGAATAAATCTAGCTCTCATTGTAAAAATTTTGATCCGGCTGCACCTTCATCAAGAGCTTGGCTTGCGAGGTAGCATACGAAAACTCCCCTGTAAGGAGGCTCTGGATTACAGGGCGTGCCTCTTCCACCGTCAAATAGCTGAGATGGGGAAAACATAGGAGGAAACTCTTGAGGAACTTTTTTCAAGACATTACTTGAGATAATATTTGATCCTATGTGCACTATAAGCAGCATTCGAATTCTATGTTTGAATTGATTTGTTCTTTACTTGTCCATGTCGGCATCGAGGTCCCGGAACTTCGTTTCGGCTTGGGCACGCGCGAGTCCGTGGTCACCCTCCTCCTCACCCAGGTGATTAGCAATGGAGATGTGATCCAGAGCGTGAGATAGTTGGATGAACTCCTCCAAGCTCAACCTCCTGTCTCCGTCGTGGTCCATCTCACTGTCGCCCAGCGAAACAAAATTAGCCGCAAAACTGAAACCAACAGAATAATTAAATTACGGCACATTAATTAATCACACTTGCCTTAGCTTATCCTTGAGCAGCCAGAGCTGCATTGTCTCCTTGCTGCTGTCTTCAGGGTGCAGGAAGCTGCAGGCAATGGCAAATAAGCGTGGATGCATTTCGATCGGAAGATCCAATCAGGTAAATTATTTTTTTGTGAAAAGCTAGCTGAGAATTCAAAGGGGACGTGGAATTGGATATGCATGTGCATTGCCGTCGCCCTCACTCGTTGAACTCGGCGGCCTTGAGCGAGCCGTCTCCATCGCCGTCGGCGGTCGCAAACCTGTGCAGCCACCCCCAAGGTTTGCCGGGCTCTGTGCCCGCTCCAATGTCAGTTCATTTGGTTGGCAATGGAGGAAAAAAAATTTTATCATCGATCTTGCAGTTGCAGTTGCACCGGCATTGAGCGCGTAAGTATACTGATAGATATACCTCTGTACTCGCTGAGCGTGACGGCGCCGTCGCCGTTCCGGTCGTGCTTGGCCATCTCCCTCCGCGTGGCGGCCTCGAGCCGGGCGGCGGCCTGGCGGCGCAGCCACGCCTCCAGCTCGGCGAGGCTGACGCCGCCGTCCCTCGGCGACCGGTCGAGGACGGCGAACAGGTACACGAGGCGCTCCCGCACGCCCAGCGGCGCGGCCGGGCCGAAGTAGCGGCTCAGCGGGCCGAGCTCGGCGTCGAAGCCCGACCAGTCGGCGGGCAGCCGGTCGAGCGCGTCGCGGAACGTCTCGATGTCCGGGAGGCCGTGGTGGTCGTGCTCGCGCTCGCCGGAGGAGGAGGAGGAGGAGGAGGCCAGGGGGGTGGTGTCGTCGCTGGACTCCAACGACGGCGGCGGCGGCGACGGCACGTGGTGATGCTGGTGGTGGCGGCCGGCGCGGCGGACGGGGCCGGCTGCCGGGACCGGGACCGGGGCCGGGAGGAGGAGCTGGTACAGGCAGAGCAGCGCGATGACCGACGACAGGAAGCAGACGGCCGCCGCGTTGCCCGCCATGGCTCGGTACCACGATCAGCTCCCCGGCGGGGCAGCTGGCATGCGGCCGGGATGGGATGGGCCGGCCGGGAAGGTGGAGCTCCCGTGCCGTGCTCACCCCCTCGACGGGAGAGGGTGGGCAGGGCACGGTTGCTATGGAGGTGCCTCGGCCGGGGTCGACCGTCCCGCCGCGACGGTGCATTTGTAGCATCTTTGCCCCCCCCCCCCCCGACGTTGGTGGGTGGCCGGCCGGCCGGAAGCGGGGGAACCGCGCGTCCAGCAGGCCAAATTGGGCAACGTTGCAGCTACCTCGCTCCACGAGGGCGTCTCCAATCGTATGAGCTAGCACTAGCTCTAAACTGATGAATTTAAACGAGAAAAGAGTGCAACATCTAGCTTTGAATATTGTGCAGTGAGAGAACAGTGTATTGGGAATTGAGCGAACTTATCTCTTCTCTCCTAGTCAGTCTCTTGTCTTTTGCAATGTTTCAGCGATTAAAAAATTAGTTTACTAGGCAACAAATTTAGATTGTTGGAGACGCCGTGATCGCCCGTCGGCGTCTCCCGTTCTTCCGTTTCATCTCCGTCTTTCTTTGGAACTTTTTATTTTTGCATGGATCATTATCGGATCTTTCTTTGGATCATTTTGTTGTTGGGCTTGCAGGGCCACTTCCTGTTGAAGTACTACTATTTCGTGTTGGACTCCCAACGGCGACGACGTGTTTTGTAGTACAGTAGATTTTTTGTTTCTACACTTTGAACCGCACCGGCCGCTGCAATGCGTTTTGCGGCGTTTATATCACATCATGCAACTACTGCCATCAGACCGTGCGGGAGGCGTGGTTAGCAATCTTTCAAACTCGTACAAATTATCGGGATTATTCATCAAGCACACTAAATGATGTGTTCCGCATTTTGTTTCTGACTATTTTTAAAGTTGTATGTATAAGCCATTCTCAGAGCAAGAAAGGTTTCATATTTGTGTTTCCAGAACTGCCACAAAAGGTAAGAGATCGTTTTTTGTTCATAGATGAAATAGGTCATACATCTTTTGTTATTTTCAAAACTAAATGCAAGACACAAGTTGTGTTGGAACTTAATACATCTTTTGATCGGATCGGATCGGATCGGATAATGCCTTCTCCACATCCACATCCATAATTTTTTGTCGGATGTGGAGCGGAGCGGATATTACACGGATGCGGTTACGGATGCGGATTTATTCGGATGTCGGATATCGTGCGGAGTCGGATCGGAGTCGGAGTGGATGCGGATTAATATAGTCGGATAATACATGCTTATATTCAGTTTCAAATGGTGATCAATATATTTTTAAGCAAAGCCGTGAAATAGCAACATAATATGAAAAATATTCTTTACGGTTCACCATTATGAAAGTAATCTTCATAGTCCAGAATGGCACTTCACAAATCACACTCTAACCTCGAATAAAATTATCTTGGGTTCTCAACTTATACTTAAGAGTATACCAAGCACGTCAAACGAAATAACTAAATATGGATGTTTAAAGCTCCTTTTATTCTGCTCCCTTGTCCTCCATTATTTCCTTCACTTCGATAGTTTCATCGTCTCCTGCATGTGCATTGTGCACACGCTATATAAACTAAAATTTTGTGGGCTAAAATTGGTATAGGTAAAAGTCTAAAAGGTCATAATATATGGGCTCTATGGGTTGTCATAGTAATCGGATATCCTATTATAAACTTCGGATTATCCGCATTCAATTATCGGATAATTCATATCCGTCGAATATCGCTAACACCAAATCCGCATCCGCATCCGCATCCGCACACAATCGGATTCGGATTATCCACAACCGCATGGATATCAAAAACTCTTCTCCAAATCCGCATAATTCGGATTCGGATCGGATCGGATGCGGAAATTATCCACACCACTTTCGTCCCTAGTTTCATCCACATGAAACTTGTCTCTCCTCTCACATCACAAGTAGTGTACCATGTTATCAAAATTTGTATACATGGCAGCCCATTTATTGCCCATAAAATCTCCACTGAGGATGGTCTTAGCGGCTTTTTAGGTGAATCACGATTCAAATGTGCACCATTATACATATTGGTATGCTTCTTAGCATTTTTTTGGAATTACACCCGCATACTTAGGTTTCAAGCATTTTGGATCAACGTAAAGCGCGATTTGATACTTCTAACATCAGGTTGCGGCAGAAGGGGATCCGGCGACACTCAAGCGCCTCCTCACTTTCAGAGATCTAGAGTGCTCAACAGATCTTGTGCTAATTTAGCAGACAGATTTGTTGCAGAGAAAAGTATCGTGTGTTGATTGATATAACAAATTTGCTATGAGAGAAAAGTACCGCAGGAAAAGTTGAAATAAGACAAACCGAACAGAGACTGCTGTCGGAGAGAGAAAACAAAGAGAGGTACGTAGGTGGTGGACCTGACATGTGGGGCCCACCACATGATGTGCTTAGTTTTTTGTTTTTGGTTTCTGCCTGACTTTTTTTTTTCTCAAGACATTTGGATCCCATCGGATCCCCCGAAGAGTCAAAGACCACCACCACTAATGCAACTGAAAGTCGTTGTAAAAAAGATGCAAGGAGAGAAGCTTGCAAGGCTCTTGTTACATACGAGGGCTGTTGCGTGTTGGACCCAAAAGAGTCAAAGACCACCACTACTTGTGATTCAATGATTTGTCATACACCTGAGAAATAGTTAGTAGTGGGCTTTTCTTTTCTTTTTTCCACCTCTCTGTCTCTCTCTCTCTCTAGTTTGAACCACACCGGGCGTTAGAATGGGTTTAGCAGTTGTTTATATGTCATCGCGCAACTGCGCCATCCGACCGTGTGGAAGTCATGGTTAGCAATCTCAAAACCCAAACAAATTATTAGCTAAATTCATCAATCAAACACACGCGTGATGTGCTTAGCCTTTTTTTGTTTCTTCTAATTGCCTTTTATTCATGAGCTTTATTTGAAATAATATCATTTTCATTAGGTTGCAATTAAAAAGGAGATGACATTTTGGACATAGGAAGTAGATGAGGGGAGCCACTAAAAGAAAGCGAACTACTACTTAGTGCACCGAATGATTAGACGTCCTTTAATTTCCTATATTGGAATCAATACAATATATGATTGGGAGTTGTTAGCGCCCCAGACACCCGTTCTGGACGCCAGTGGAGGGGCAGTGGTCAAAAATCCCAGCGCAACATGCATATCATTACTTTTATGTTGCACACAACATTTAACGAGAATTGCAACATCGAAAAAGAGCTTTTGCAACATTAAAAATCACAGTTTGCAACATCATAAATCACCATTTGCAACACCAAAAATATTTTGTTGAATTCTTTGCTGAGAAAAAAACCCTGCCGCAACATCTGTTTCGTGTTGTGTGGAACATTCAAAAACCCTAATTAGAAATGCAGCATTCAGCTAACACACTTGCAACATGTTTGTAAAACATATACAGCATCACAATATCCTGATTCTCTTCGAAAGATTCACATGAAACATTTGTATCATTTGTCTCAAACATTCAAAACAATATGCAGAAAAAACTAAAAAAAGATAAATGTTGCACATGTGGTGGAGGAGGATGGCGAGTCGCCTGGAGGATCCCACCCGCCGCTACCCAGATCTCCTCTGCCCGCTGGGGAGGGAGCAGCGGCCCACACGCTCGCTGTAGGTGCGACCACGAAGAAGCGATGGTCGCTCGCGGCAGCACAACTCCTCCCCAGGCAAAGCCCGCCCCTAGCCGGCGCAGCGAGGCTCTCCCCTAATGCGGGGTAACAACGACCGCAAGTGGGAGCAATACCTCCTTCGGTGGCTCGCCCCTGGCAGCTCCATGGGGGTAGCGACGCCTAGCGTTCGGCCATGCCCTGGAGCCAACACGAGCCGAATAGCACCTCGAATGACGCTAGACCTCCTCCCTCCACGCATGCGGAGATCGAGGCACGACAGTGTTTGGAGGCTAATGAGATGGAGTATGATGCGATAGAGATAAGTCTGACATGTGTGGGACCCACGATTGTTTTTTTACCTCGCGAAGTCATGTGGTCCGTGAGGAGCCATGTCGCTGTGACACGTCGGTCGGTCGGTGTGGGCATTGATCGCCTGTATTGTATCATTTCGCTACATCCATAGGACTGATGTTATGACTTTATATCATACTCTTCAGAAGTAACTTATTATCTTACAAGTAGTTTTTTATTAAATTGTAATTCAAAGGCGATGACATTTTGAATAATGGAAGTGCAGTTGTGAGGAAACTTAGAGCATTGCGCAAGATGATGAATATTATGTTTTTCTATAGAATCAGAACAATAACACAATCTACAAATATTGAAGTTATCATGTACATTGAGTAAGCTCTTGGTACACACCTTTTGCAATAGCACAACTCTAATAGGTTCTAGTCGGTTTATAAACTAGTCTGACTACTTGTTTGCGATAGTTGCAAGTTAGTCTTACTGATCAGGGTAACCGGTCTGACTGGTCTCAAAAGCACTCTCGTCGTGAGCTCATTGGGTGCCCTCATAACGTCACTCCAACATCCTGTTTGAGGATCATGATGAGCTTGACGAGTTGAGTCATACTGATGAAGTTCATTCCCGCCTCCGCGGTTGCCTTCTTTCACGCACCATTAGTGTAATGATGGGTCACCACTCACCACAATGCCGGTGCAGGTTGAACTATTATTGATGTTTTTTCAGGAGAAGTGAATTCTATCATATCTTATATAAATGTCCTTTTTATCGTAATGTTTCTGTAATGGGGATCAAATTTTATCGTAGCTTATATAGTTATTATTTAATGTGTTTGAATTTTTTCATATATATCTTTATGTAGTAGCATATTTAATGACTCATGTACTATAAACAATAAACTATTCACACAACAAGAAGACTAAATATAGTTTCAAAGATATTAGTGGTACTACTGAATCAAGTCTTATAGTAACTCGTTGTTGAGCATTTTTTAGAATTCGTCTTAGACTTTGGATATTGAAATATACAAACATCAACATTGGACTTCATTACATCATGAGTAGCCGAGCTTGCACAAGTTATATATATTCATCCTCTAAAGTGTGACCGGAGATAATTTAGTATCTAAACTTATCAGCTCAAAAATGTCTAGAATTCTCATATTGCTAATGAATGTCAACTTCTAATAAATTTTTAATATTTTTTGACGGAAGTCAGCAAGGAAGCCTCTACCTATTTTTTGTTTTTTTATTCTAGTCCTGTTTGATTCACTCTGAGTCAAATCCCAAGCTTACTAGATGCTACTCATGTGCTCTAACCACTAGGCTAGAGATCCTTTCACATATATTTTTAATGTTAATGATTATAATTGATAAGCTTTGCACAAAACAACCTTATACAAGGTTTTGTTTAAGACTGGAGGAGTAAAGAAGAAATTTATTAAAGTATATAATGTGTTGGAGCTCAATATAGAAAAAAATCTGCCACACCCATATACAGTGAATAGCAATGCAATGTTGATATTATAATTCCAAACCGTCTGGCCCGGAGACCTACCCTGGTGGTGCTATGGCTCAACTATGGTCGGTATGTGGAGGAGGGACCGTTAGAGTGACGAAATGTGTCATTCTGTCGTCCGGAATGGTTGACAGTAATTCTCGGCTGGAAAGTCAACGAAACGGCCCATAAAAGGAATGGAACGTGCACCCTATGGCCCAAAAACCAATGGAAACCTCATAAGATGTCATCTACAAGGATTTGGTAAAAATCCGAGAGGTTTCAAAAAAGTTGACCCGGGTGCCGAAAATCGTGTGCTATAGCTCACAAAAATGGCCCGAAACGAACGTTTTTCGCGAAGTCATAAAATTCGAAACCGTCTGGCCCGGAGACCTACCATGGTGGTGCTATGCCATAAACTATGGTCGGTACGTGGACGAGGGACCGTTAGAGAGACGAAATGTGTCATTACGCCCTCCGAATTATTGACGGTAATTCTCGGTGAAAAGGCAACGAAACGGCCCGTAAAAGGCATGGAACGTGTACCCTATGGTCCAAAAACCAATGGAAACCTCATAAGATGTCATCTACAAAGATTTGGTAAAAATCCGGGAGGTTTCGAAAAAGTTGACCCGTGCCGAAAATCGTGTGCTATATCTCACGAAAATGGCCCGAAAGGGACGTTTTTCGTGAAGTCATAAAATTCAAAACTGTCTGGCCCGGAGACCTACCCTGGTGGTGCTATGCCTTAAACTATGGTCAGTACCTGGAGGAGGGACCGTTAGAGTGACGAAATGTGTCATTCTGTCCTTCGGAATGGTTGACAGTAATTCTCGACTGGAAAGGCTACGAAACGGTCCGTAAAAGGCATGGAACGTGTACCCTATGGCCCAAAAACAATTGGAAACCTCATAAGATGTCATCTACAAGGAATTGGTAAAAATCCGGGAGTTTTCGAAAAAGTTGACCCGGGTGCCGAAAATCGTGTGCTATAGCTCACGAAAATGGCCCGAAACAGACGTTTTTGTCGAAGTCATAAAATTCGAAACCGTCTGGCCCGGAGACCAACCCTGCTGCGCTATGACTTAAACTATGGTCGGTACGTGGAGGAGGGACCGTTAGAGTGGCGAAATGTGTCATTTTGTCGTCCGGAATGGTTGACAGTAATTCTCGGCTGGAAAGGCAACGAAACGACCCGTAAAAGGCACGGAACGTGTACCCTATGGCCCCAAAACCAATGGAAACCTCATAATATGTCATCTACAAGGATTTGGTAAAAATCCGAGAGATTTCGAAAAAGTTTACTCGGGTGCCGAAAATCGTGTGCTATAGCTCACGAAAATTGCCCGAAACGAATGTTTTTCGCGAAGTCACTAAATTCGAAATCGTCTTGCCCAGAGTCCTACCCTGGTGGTGCTATGCCTTAAACAATGGTCGGTACGTGGAGGAGGAACCGTTAGAGTGACGAAATGTGTCATTCTTTCCTCCGGAATGTTTGACAGTAATTTTCGGCTGGAAAGGCAACGACACGGCCCGTAAAAGGCATGGAACGTGTACCCTATGGACCAAAAACCAATTGAAACCTCATAAGATGTCATCTATAAGGATTTGCTAAAAATCCGGGAGGTTTCGAAAAAGTTGACCCAGGTGCCGAAAATCGTGTGCTATAGCTCACGAAAATGGCCCGAAACGAACGTTTTTCGCGAAGTCAAAAAATTTGAAACCGTCTGGACCGGAGACCTACCATGGTGGTGCTATGCCTTAAACTATGGTCGGTACGTGCGGGGAGGGACCGTTGGAGTGAAGAAATTTATCATTCGTCCTCCGGAATGGTTGACGATAATTCTCGGTGGAAAGGCAACGAAACGGCCCGTAAAAGGCATGGAACGTGTACCCTATGGTCCAAAAACCAATGGAAACCTCATAAGATGTCATCTACAAGGAATTGGTAAAAATCCGGGAGTTTTCGAAAAAGTTGACCCGGTGCCGAAAATCGTGTGCATAGCTCACGAAAATGGCCCGAAACGGACGATTTTGTCGAAGTCATAAAATTCGAAACCATCCGCTCCGGAGACCAACCCCGGTGTGCTATGCCTTAAACTATGGTCGGTACGTGGAGGAGGGACCGTTAGAGAGACGAAATGTGTCATTCTTTCCTCCGGAATGTTTGACGATAATTTTCGGCGGAAAGGCAACGACACGGCCCGTAAAAGGCATGGAACGTGTACCCTATGGACCAAAAACCAATTGAAACCTCATAAGATGTCATCTATAAGGATTTTCTAAAAATCCGGGAGGTTTCGAGAAAGTTGACCCAGGTGCCGAAAATCGTGTGCTATAGCTCACGAAAATGGCCCGAAACGAACGTTTTTCGCGAAGTCAAAAAATTTGAAATCGTCTGGACCGGAGACCTACCATGGTGGTGCTATGCCTTAAACTATGGTCGGTACGTGGAGGAGGGACCGTTGGAGTGAAGAAATGTGTCATTCTGTCCTCCGGAATGGTTGACAGTAATTCTCGGCTGGAAAGGCAACGAAACGGCCCGTAAAAGGCATGGAACGTGTACCCTATGGTCCACAAACAATTGGAAACCTCATAAGATGTCATCTACAAGGAATTGGTAAAAATCCGGGAGTTTTCGAAAAAGTTGACCCGGGTGCCGAAAATCGTGTGCTATAGCTCACGAAAATGGCCCGAAACAGACGTGTTTGTCGAAGTCATAAAATTCGAAACCGTCTGGCCCAGAGACCAACCCTGGTGCGCTATGACTTAAACTATGGTCGGTACGTGGAGGAGGGACCGTTAGAGTGGCGAAATGTGTCATTTTGTCGTCCGGAATGGTTGACAGTAATTCTCGGCTGGAAAGGCAACGAAACGACCCGTAAAAGGCACGGAACGTGTACCCTATGGCCCCAAAACCAATGGAAACCTCATAAGATGTCATCTACAAGGATTTGGTAAAAATCCGGGGGATTTCGAAAAAGTTTACTCGGGTGTCGAAAATCGTGTGCTATAGCTCACGAAAATGGCCCGAAACGGACGTTTTTCGCGAAGTCATAAAATTCGAAACCGTCTGGCCCGGAGACCTATCCAGGTGATGCTATGCCTTAAACTATGATCGGTACATGGAGGAGGGACCGTTAGAGTGACGAAATGTGTCATTCTTTCCTCGGGAATGGTTGACGGTAATTTTCGGTTTGGAAAGGCAACGACACGGCCCGTAAAAGGCATGGAACGTGTACCCTATGGCCCAAAAACCAATTGAAACCTCATAAGATGTCATCTATAAGGATGTGCTAAAAATCCGGGAGGTTTCGAAAAAGTTGACCCGGTGCCGAAAATCGTGTGCTATAGCTCATGAAAATGGCCCGAAACGAACGTTTTTCGCGAAGTCAAAAAATTTGAAACCGTACGGACCGGAGACCTACCATGGTGGTGCTATGCCTTAAACTATGGTCGGTACGTGGAGGAGGGACCGTTGGAGTGAAGAAATGTGTCATTCTGTCGTCCGGAATGGTTGACAGTAATTCTCGACCGGAAAGGCAACGAAACGGCCCGTAAAAGGCATGGAACGTGTACCCTATGGCCCAAAAACCAATGGAAACCTCATAAGATGTCATCTACAAGGAATTGGTAAAAATCGGGGAGGTTTCGAAAAAGTTGACCCGGTGCCGAAAATCGTGTGCATAGCTCACGAAAATGGCCCGAAACGGACGATTTTGTCGAAGTCATAAAATTCGAAACCATCGCTCCGGAGACCAACCCCGGTGTGCTATGCCTTAAACTATGGTCGGTACGTGGAGGAGGGACCGTTAGAGAGACGAAATGTGTCATTCTTTCCTCCGGAATGTTTGACGGTAATTTTCGGCGGAAAGGCAACGACACGGCCCGTAAAAGGCATGGAACGTGTACCCTATGGACCAAAAACCAATTGAAACCTCATAAGATGTCATCTATAAGGATTTGCTAAAAATCCGGGAGGTTTCGAAAAAGTTGACCCAGGTGCCGAAAATTGTGTGCTATAGCTCACGAAAATGGCCCGAAACGAACGTTTTTCGCGAAGTCAAAAAATTTGAAATCGTACGGACCGGAGACCTACCATGGTGGTGCTATGCCTTAAACTATGGTCGGTACGTGGAGGAGGGACCGTTGGAGTGAAGAAATGTGTAATTCTGTCCTCCGAATGGTTGACGGTAATTCTCGGCGGAAAGGCAACGAAACGGCCCGTAAAAGGCATGGAACGTGTACCCTATGGTCCACAAACAATTGGAAACCTCATAAGATGTCATCTACAAGGAATTGGTAAAAATCCGGGAGTTTTCGAAAAAGTTAACCCGGGTGCCGAAAATCGTGTGCTATAGCTCACGAAAATGGCCCGAAACAGACGTGTTTGTCGAAGTCATAAAATTCGAAACCGTCTGGCTCGGAGACCAACCCTGGTGCGCTATGACTTAAACTATGGTCGGTACGTGGAGGAGGGACCGTTAGAGTGGCGAAATGTGTCATTTTGTCGTCCGGAATGGTTGACGAAGAATTCTCGGTACGGAAAGGCAACGAAACGACCCGTAAAAGGCACGGAACGTGTACCCTATGGCCCCAAAACCAATGGAAACCTCATAAGATGTCATCTACAAGGATTTGGTAAAAATCCGGGGGATTTCGAAAAAGTTTACTCGGGTGTCGAAAATCGTGTGCTATAGCTCACGAAAATGGCCCGAAACGGACGTTTTTCGCGAAGTCATAAAATTCGAAACCGTCTGGCCTGGAGACCTATCCAGATGATGCTATGCCTTAAACTATGATCGGTACATGGAGGAGGGACCGTTAGAGTGACGAAATGTGTCATTCTTTCCTCGGGAATGGTTGACAGTAATTTTCGACTTTGGAAAGGCAACGACACGGCCCGTAAAAGGCATGGAACGTGTACCCTATGGCCCAAAAACCAATTGAAACCTCATAAGATGTCATCTATAAGGATGTGCTAAAAATCCGGGAGGTTTCGAAAAAGTTGACCGGTGCCGAAAATCGTGTGCTATAGCTCACGAAAATGGCCCGAAACGAACGTTTTTCGCGAAGTCAAAAAATTTGAAACCGTACGGACCGGAGACCTACCATGGTGGTGCTATGCCTTAAACTATGGTCGGTACGTGGAGGAGGGACCGTTGGAGTGAAGAAATGTGTCATTCTGTCGTCCGGAATGGTTGACAGTAATTCTCGGCTGGAAAGGCAACGAAACGGCCCGTAAAAGGCACGGAACGTGTACCCTATGGCCCAAAAACCAATGGAAACCTCATAAGATGTCATCTACAAGGAATTGGTAAAAATCAGGGAGGTTTCGAAAAAGTTGACCCGGGTGCCGAAAATCGTGTGCATAGCTCACGAAAATGGCCCGAAACGGACGATTTTGTCGAAGTCATAAAATTCGAAACCATCCGCTCCGAGACCAACCCCGGTGTGCTATGCCTTAAACTATGGTCGGTACGTGGAGGAGGGACCGTTAGAGAGACGAAATGTGTCATTCTTTCCTCCGAATGTTTGACAGTAATTTTCGGCGGAAAGGCAACGACACGGCCCGTAAAAGGCATGGAACGTGTACCCTATGGACCAAAAACCAATTGAAACCTCATAAGATGTCATCTATAAGGATTTCCTAAAAATCCGGAGGTTTCGAAAAAGTTGACCCGGGTGCCGAAAATCGTGTGCTATAGCTCACGAAAATGGCCCGAAACGAACGTTTTTCGCGAAGTCAAAAAATTTGAAATCGTCTGGACCGGAGACCTACCATGGTGGTGCTATGCCTTAAACTATGGTCGGTACGTGGAGGAGGGACCGTTGGAGTGAAGAAATGTGTAATTCCGTCCTCCGAATGGTTGACGAGAATTCTCGGTTTGGAAAGGCAACGAAACGGCCCGTAAAAGGCATGGAACGTGTACCCTATGGTCCACAAACAATTGGAAACCTCATAAGATGTCATCTACAAGGAATTGGTAAAAATCCGAGAGTTTTCGAAAAAGTTGACCCGGTGCCGAAAATCGTGTGCTATAGCTCACGAAAATGGCCCGAAACGGACGTGTTTGTCGAAGTCATAAAATTCGAATCCGTCGGCCCGGAGACCAACCCCGGTGCTCTATGACTTAAACTATGGTCGGTACGTGGAGGAGGGACCGTTAGAGTGGCGAAATGTGTCATTCTTTCCTCCGAATGTTTGACAAGAATTTTCGGCCGGAAAGGCAACGACACGGCCCTTAAAAGGCATGGAACGTGTACCCTATGGTCCACAAACAATTGGAAACCTCATAAGATGTCATCTACAAGGAATTGGTAAAAATCCGGGAGTTTTCGAAAAAGTTGACCCGGTGCCGAAAATCGTGTGCTATAGCTCACGAAAATGGCCCGAAACGGACGTTTTTGTCGAAGTCATAAAATTCGAAACCGTCCGGCCCGAGACCAACCCCGGTGCGCTATGACTTAAACTATGGTCGGTACGTGGAGGAGGGACCGTTAGAGTGGCGAAATGTGTCATTTTGTCGTCCGGAATGGTTGACGAGTAATTCTCGGTGGAAAGGCAACGAAACGACCCGTAAAAGGCACGGAACGTGTACCCTATGGCCCCAAAACCAATGGAAACCTCATAAGATGTCATCTACAAGGATTTGGTAAAAATCCGGGGGGATTTCGAAAAAGTTTACTCGGGTGTCGAAAATCGTGTGCTATAGCTCACGAAAATGGCCCGAAACGGACGTTTTTCGCGAAGTCATAAAATTCGAAACCGTCTGGCCCGGAGACCTATCCTGGTGATGCTATGCCTTAAACTATGATCGGTACATGGAGGAGGGACCGTTAGAGTGACGAAATGTGTCATTCTTTCCTCGGGAATGGTTGACAGTAATTTTCGGCTGGAAAGGCAACGACACGGCCCGTAAAAGGCATGGAACGTGTACCCTATGGACCAAAAACCAATTGAAACCTCATAAGATGTCATCTATAAGGATTTGCTAAAAATCCGGGAGGTTTCGAAAAAGTTGACCGGGTGCCGAAAATCGTGTGCTATAGCTCACGAAAATGGCCCGAAACGAACGTTTTTCGCGAAGTCAAAAAATTTGAAACCGTCCGGACCGGAGACCTACCATGGTGGTGCTATGCCTTAAACTATGGTCGGTACATGCAGGAGGGACCGTTGGAGTGAAGAAATTTGTCATTCTGTCCTCCGGAATGGTTGACAGTAATTCTCGGCTGGAAAGGCAACGAAACGGCCCGTAAAAGGCATGGAACGTGTACCCTATGGTCCAAAAACCAATGGAAACCTCATAAGATGTCATCTACAAGGAATTGGTAAAAATCCGGGAGTTTTCGAAAAAGTTGACCCGGGTGCCGAAAATCGTGTGCATAGCTCACGAAAATGGCCCGAAACGGACGATTTTGTCGAAGTCATAAAATTCGAAACCATCTGCTCCGGAGACCAACCCTGGTGTGCTATGCCTTAAACTATGGTCGGTACGTGGAGGAGGGACCGTTAGAGAGACGAAATGTGTCATTCTTTCCTCCGAATGTTTGACGGTAATTTTCGGCGGAAAGGCAACGACACGGCCCGTAAAAGGCATGGAACGTGTACCCTATGGACCAAAAACCAATTGAAACCTCATAAGATGTCATCTATAAGGATTTTCTAAAAATCCGGGAGGTTTCGAAAAAGTTGACCCAGGTGCCGAAAATCGTGTGCTATAGCTCACGAAAATGGCCCGAAACGAACGTTTTTCGCGAAGTCAAAAAATTTGAAATCGTCTGGACCGGAGACCTACCATGGTGGTGCTATGCCTTAAACTATGGTCGGTACGTGGAGGAGGGACCGTTGGAGTGAAGAAATGTGTCATTCTGTCCTCCGGAATGGTTGACGATAATTCTCGGTACCGGAAAGGCAACGAAACGGCCCGTAAAAGGCATGGAACGTGTACCCTATGGTCCACAAACAATTGGAAACCTCATAAGATGTCATCTACAAGGAATTGGTAAAAATCCGGGAGTTTTCGAAAAAGTTGACCCGGGTGCCGAAAATCGTGTGCTATAGCTCACGAAAATGGCCCGAAACAGACGTGTTTGTCGAAGTCATAAAATTCGAAACCGTCTGGCCCGGAGACCAACCCTGGTGCGCTATGACTTAAACTATGGTCGGTACGTGGAGGAGGGACCGTTAGAGTGGCGAAATGTGTCATTTTGTCGTCCGGAATGGTTGACAGTAATTCTCGGCTGGAAAGGCAACGAAACGACCCGTAAAAGGCACGGAACGTGTACCCTATGGCCCCAAAACCAATGGAAACCTCATAAGATGTCATCTACAAGGATTTGGTAAAAATCCGGGGGATTTCGAAAAAGTTTACTCGGGTGTCGAAAATCGTGTGCTATAGCTCACGAAAATGGCCCGAAACGGACGTTTTTCGCGAAGTCATAAAATTTGAAACCGTCTGGCCCGGAGACCTATCCAGGTGATGCTATGCCTTAAACTATGATCGGTACATGGAGGAGGGACCGTTAGAGTGACGAAATGTGTCATTCTTTCCTCGGGAATGGTTGACAGTAATTTTCGGCTGGAAAGGCAACGACACGGCCCGTAAAAGGCATGGAACGTGTACCCTATGGCCCAAAAACCAATTGAAACCTCATAAGATGTCATCTATAAGGATGTGCTAAAAATCCGGGAGGTTTCGAAAAAGTTGACCCGGGTGCCGAAAATCGTGTGCTATAGCTCATGAAAATGGCCCGAAACGAACGTTTTTCGCGAAGTCAAAAAATTTGAAACCGTCTGGACTGGAGACCTACCATGGTGGTGCTATGCCTTAAACTATGGTCGGTACGTGGAGGAGGGACCGTTGGAGTGAAGAAATGTGTCATTCTGTCGTCCGGAATGGTTGACAGTAATTCTCGGCTGGAAAGGCAACGAAACGGCCCGTAAAAGGCATGGAACGTGTACCCTATGGCCCAAAAACCAATGGAAACCTCATAAGATGTCATCTACAAGGAATTGGTAAAAATCAGGGAGGTTTCGAAAAAGTTGACCCGGTGCCGAAAATCGTGTGCATAGCTCACGAAAATGGCCCGAAACGGACGATTTTGTCGAAGTCATAAAATTCGAAACCATCTGCTCCGGAGACCAACCCTGGTGTGCTATGCCTTAAACTATGGTCGGTACGTGGAGGAGGGACCGTTAGAGAGACGAAATGTGTCATTCTTTCCTCCGAATGTTTGACAGTAATTTTCGGCCGGAAAGGCAACGACACGGCCCGTAAAAGGCATGGAACGTGTACCCTATGGACCAAAAACCAATTGAAACCTCATAAGATGTCATCTATAAGGATTTGCTAAAAATCCGGGAGGTTTCGAAAAAGTTGACCCAGGTGCCGAAAATTGTGTGCTATAGCTCACGAAAATGGCCCGAAACGAACGTTTTTCGCGAAGTCAAAAAATTTGAAATCGTCTGGACCGGAGACCTACCATGGTGGTGCTATGCCTTAAACTATGGTCGGTACGTGGAGGAGGGACCGTTGGAGTGAAGAAATGTGTAATTCTGTCCTCCGGAATGGTTGACAAGAATTCTCGGTGGAAAGGCAACGAAACGGCCCGTAAAAGGCATGGAACGTGTACCCTATGGTCCACAAACAATTGGAAACCTCATAAGATGTCATCTACAAGGAATTGGTAAAAATCCGGGAGTTTTCGAAAAAGTTGACCCGGTGCGAAAATCGTGTGCTATAGCTCACGAAAATGGCCCGAAACGGACGTGTTTGTCGAAGTCATAAAATTCGAAACCGTCCGGCCCGAGACCAACCCCCGGTGCGCTATGACTTAAACTATGGTCGGTACGTGGAGGAGGGACCGTTAGAGTGGCGAAATGTGTCATTTTGTCGTCCGGAATGGTTGACAAGTAATTCTCGGTACCGGAAAGGCAACGAAACGACCCGTAAAAGGCACGGAACGTGTACCCTATGGCCCCAAAACCAATGGAAACCTCATAAGATGTCATCTACAAGGATTTGGTAAAAATCCGGGGGATTTCGAAAAAAGTTTACTCGGGTGTCGAAAATCGTGTGCTATAGCTCACGAAAATGGCCCGAAACGGACGTTTTCGCGAAGTCATAAAATTCGAAACCGTCTGGCCCGGAGACCTATCCTGGTGATGCTATGCCTTAAACTATGATCGGTACATGGAGGAGGGACCGTTAGAGTGACGAAATGTGTCATTCTTTCCTCGGGAATGGTTGACAGTAATTTTCGGCTGGAAAGGCAACGACACGGCCCGTAAAAGGCATGGAACGTGTACCCTATGGCCCAAAAACCAATTGAAACCTCATAAGATGTCATCTATAAGGATGTGCTAAAAATCCGGGAGGTTTCGAAAAAGTTGACCCGGGTGCCGAAAATCGTGTGCTATAGCTCACGAAAATGGCCCGAAACGAACGTTTTTCGCGAAGTCAAAAAATTTGAAACCGTACGGACCGGAGACCTACCATGGTGGTGCTATGCCTTAAACTATGGTCGGTACGTGGAGGAGGGACCGTTGGAGTGAAGAAATGTGTCATTCGTCGTCCGAATGGTTGACAGGAATTCTCGTACTGGAAAGGCAACGAAACGGCCCGTAAAAGGCACGGAACGTGTACCCTATGGCCCAAAAACCAATGGAAACCTCATAAGATGTCATCTACAAGGAATTGGTAAAAATCAGGGAGGTTTCGAAAAAGTTGACCCGGGTGCCGAAAATCGTGTGCATAGCTCACGAAAATGGCCCGAAACGGACGATTTTGTCGAAGTCATAAAATTCGAAACCATCTGCTCCGGAGACCAACCCTGGTGTGCTATGCCTTAAACTATGGTCGGTACGTGGAGGAGGGACCGTTAGAGAGACGAAATGTGTCATTCTTTCCTCCGGAATGTTTGACAGTAATTTTCGGCGGAAAGGCAACGACACGGCCCGTAAAAGGCATGGAACGTGTACCCTATGGACCAAAAACCAATTGAAACCTCATAAGATGTCATCTATAAGGATTTGCTAAAAATCCGGGAGGTTTCGAAAAAGTTGACCCAGGTGCCGAAAATCGTGTGCTATAGCTCACGAAAATGGCCCGAAACGAACGTTTTTCACGAAGTCAAAAAATTTGAAATCGTCTGGACCGGAGACCTACCATGGTGGTGCTATGCCTTAAACTATGGTCGGTACGTGGAGGAGGGACCGTTGGAGTGAAGAAATGTGTAATTCCGTCCTCCGGAATGGTTGACGATAATTCTCGACCGGAAAGGCAACGAAACGGCCCGTAAAAGGCATGGAACGTGTACCCTATGGTCCACAAACAATTGGAAACCTCATAAGATGTCATCTACAAGGAATTGGTAAAAATCCGAGAGTTTTCGAAAAAGTTGACCCGGTGCCGAAAATCGTGTGCTATAGCTCACGAAAATGGCCCGAAACAGACGTGTTTGTCGAAGTCATAAAATTCGAAACCGTCGGCCCGGAGACCAACCCCGGTGCGCTATGACTTAAACTATGGTCGGTACGTGGAGGAGGGACCGTTAGAGTGGCGAAATGTGTCATTCTTTCCTCCGGAATGTTTGACAGTAATTTTAACTTGGAAAGGCAACGACACGGCCCTTAAAAGGCATGGAACGTGTACCCTATGGTCCACAAACAATTGGAAACCTCATAAGATGTCATCTACAAGGAATTGGTAAAAATCCGGGAGTTTTCGAAAAAGTTGACCCGGGTGCCGAAAATCGTGTGCTATAGCTCACGAAAATGGCCGAAACGGACGTTTTTGTCGAAGTCATAAAATTCGAAACCGTCTGGCTCGGAGACCAACCCTGGTGCGCTATGACTTAAACTATGGTCGGTACGTGGAGGAGGGACCGTTAGAGTGGCGAAATGTGTCATTTTGTCGTCCGGAATGGTTGACAGTAATTCTCGGCTGGAAAGGCAACGAAACGACCCGTAAAAGGCACGGAACGTGTACCCTATGGCCCCAAAACCAATGGAAACCTCATAAGATGTCATCTACAAGGATTTGGTAAAAATCCGGGGGATTTCGAAAAAGTTTACTCGGGTGTCGAAAATCGTGTGCTATAGCTCACGAAAATGGCCCGAAACGGACGTTTTTCGCGAAGTCATAAAATTCGAAACCGTCTGGCCCGGAGACCTATCCTGGTGATGCTATGCCTTAAACTATGATCGGTACATGGAGGAGGGACCGTTAGAGTGACGAAATGTGTCATTCTTTCCTCGGGAATGGTTGACAGTAATTTTCGTTGGAAAGGCAACGACACGGCCCGTAAAAGGCATGGAACGTGTACCCGATGGCCCAAAAACCAATTGAAACCTCATAAGATGTCATCTATAAGGATGTGCTAAAAATCCGGGAGGTTTCGAAAAAGTTGACCCGGTGCCGAAAATCGTGTGCTATAGCTCACGAAAATGGCCCGAAACGAACGTTTTTCGCGAAGTCAAAAAATTTGAAACCGTTCGGACCGGAGACCTACCATGGTGGTGCTATGCCTTAAACTATGGTCGGTACGTGGAGGAGGGACCGTTGGAGTGAAGAAATGTGTCATTCGTCGTCCGAATGGTTGACAGTAATTCTCGGCTGGAAAGGCAACGAAACAGCCCGTAAAAGGCATGGAACGTGTACCCTATGGCCCAAAAACCAATGGAAACATCATAAGATGTCATCTACAAGGAATTGGTAAAAATCAGGGAGGTTTCGAAAAAGTTGACCCGTGTGCCGAAAATCGTGTGCATAGCTCACGAAAATGGCCCGAAACGGACGATTTTGTCGAAGTCATAAAATTCGAAACCGTGTGCTCCGGAGACCAACCCTGGTGTGCTATGCCTTAAACTATGGTCGGTACGTGGAGGAGGGACCGTTAGAGTGACGAAATGTGTCATTCTTTCCTCCGGAATGGTTGACAGTAATTCTCGGCTGGAAAGGTAACGAAACGGCCCGTAAAAGGCATGAAACGAGTACCCTATGGCCCGAAAACCAATGGAAGCCTCATTAGATGTCATCTACAAGGATTTGCTAAAAATCCGGGAGGTTTCGAAAAAGTTGACCCAGGTGCCGAAAATCGTGTGCTATAGCTCACGAAAATGGCCCGAAACGAACGTTTTTCGCGAAGTCAAAAAATTTGAAACCGTCTGGACCGGAGACCTACCATGGTGGTGCTATGCCTTAAACTATGGTCGGTACGTGGAGGAGGGACCGTTGGAGTGATGAAATGTGTCATTCTGTCCTCCGAATGGTTGACGATAATTCTCGGTACGGAAAGGCAACGAAACGGCCCGTAAAAGGCATGGAACGTGTACCCTATGGTCCACAAACAATTGGAAACCTCATAAGATGTCATCTACAAGGAATTGGTAAAAATCCGGGAGTTTTCGAAAAAGTTGACCCGGGTGCCGAAAATCGTGTGCTATAGCTCACGAAAATGGCCCGAAACAGACGTTTTTGTCCAAGTCATAAAATTCGAAACCGTCTGCCCGAGACCAACCCCCGGTGCGCTTTGCCTTAAACTATGGTCGGTACGTGGAGGAGGGACCGTTAGAGTGGCGAAATGTGTCATTTTGTCGTCCGGAATGGTTGACAGTAATTCTCGGCTGGAAAGGCAACGAAACGACCCGTAAAAGGCACGGAACGTGTACCCTATGGCCCCAAAACCAATGGAAACCTCATAAGATGTCATCTACAAGGATTTGGTAAAAATCCGGGGGATTTCGAAAAAGTTTACTCGGGTGTCGAAAATCGTGTGCTATAGCTCACGAAAATGGCCCGAAACGGACGTTTTTCGCGAAGTCATAAAATTCGAAACCGTCGGCCCGAGACCTATCCCGGTGATGCTATGCCTTAAACTATGATCGGTACATGGAGGAGGGACCGTTAGAGTGACGA
This sequence comes from Cenchrus americanus, assembly GCA_947561735.1. Taxonomy (NCBI): domain Eukaryota; kingdom Viridiplantae; phylum Streptophyta; class Magnoliopsida; order Poales; family Poaceae; genus Cenchrus; species Cenchrus americanus. The sequence continues at coordinate 310,362,553 of OX387241.1, read as the reverse complement.
AATGTGTCATTCTTTCCTCGGGAATGGTTGACGGTAATTTTTCGGCCGTAAAGGCAACGACACGGCCCGTAAAAGGCATGGAACGTGTACCCTATGGCCCAAAAACCAATTGAAACCTCATAAGATGTCATCTATAAGGATGTGCTAAAAATCCGGAGGTTTCGAAAAAGTTGACCCGGTGCCGAAAATCGTGTGCTATGGCTCACGAAAATGGCCCGAAACGAACGTTTTTCGCGAAGTCAAAAAATTTGAAACCGTCTGGACTGGAGACCTACCATGGTGGTGCTATGCCTTAAACTATGGTCGGTACATGGAGGAGGGACCGTTGGAGTGAAGAAATGTGTCATTCTGTCGTCCGGAATGGTAGACAGTAATTCTCGGCTGGAAAGGCAACGAAACGGCCCGTAAAAGGCATGGAACGTGTACCCTATGGACCAAAAACCAATGGAAACCTCATAAGATGTCATCTACAAGGAATTGGTAAAAATCAGGGAGGTTTCGAAAAAGTTGACCCGGGTGCCGAAAATCGTGTGCATAGCTCACGAAAATGGCCCGAATTGGACGATTTTGTCGAAGTCATAAAATTCGGAACCATCTGCTCCGGAGACCAACCCTGGTGTGCTATGCCTTAAACTATGGTCGGTACGTGGAGGAGGGACCGTTAGAGTGACGAAATGTGTCATTCTTTCCTCCGGAATGTTTGACAGTAATTTTCGGCTGGAAAGGCAACGACACGGCCCGTAAAAGGCATGGAACGTGTACCCTATGGACCAAAAACCAATTGAAACCTCATAAGATGTCATCTATAAGGATTTGCTAAAAATCCGGAGGTTTCGAAAAAGTTGACCCGTGCCGAAAATCGTGTGCTATAGCTCACGAAAATGGCCCGAAACGAATGTTTTTCGCGAAGTCAAAAAATTTGAAACCGTCTGGACTGGAGACCTACCATGGTGGTGCTATGCCTTAAACTATGGTCGGTACGTGGAGGAGGGACCGTTGGAGTGAAGAAATGTGTCATTCTGTCCTCCGAATGGTTGACAAGAATTCTCGGGCGGAAAGGCAACGAAACGGCCCGTAAAAGGCATGGAACGTGTACCCTATGGCCCAAAAACCAATGGAAACCTCATAAGATGTCATCTACAAGGAATTGGTAAAAATCGGGGAGGTTTCGAAAAAGTTGACCCGGTGCCGAAAATCGTGTGCATAGCTCACGAAAATGGCCCGAAACGGACGTTTTTGTCGAAGTCATAAAATTCGAAACCGTCTGCTCCGGAGACCAACCCTGGTGTGCTATGCCTTAAACTATGGTCGGTACGTGGAGGAGGGACCGTTAGAGTGACGAAATGTGTCATTTTGTCGTCGCGACTGGTTGACAGTAATTCTCGGCTGGAAAGGCAACGAAACGGCCCGTTAAAGGCATGGAACGTGTACCCTATGGTCCACAAACAATTGGAAACCTCATAAGATGTCATCTACAAGGAATTGGTAAAAATCTGGGAGTTTTCGAAAAAGTTGACCCGGGTGCCGAAAATCGTGTGCTATAGCTCACGAAAATGGCCCGAAACAGACGTGTTTGTCGAAGTCATAAAATTCGAAACCGTCTGGCCCGAGACCAACCCTGGTGCGCTATGACTTAAACTATGGTCGGTACGTGGAGGAGGGACCGTTAGAGTGGCGAAATGTGTCATTTTGTCGTCCGGAATGGTTGACAGTAATTCTCGGCCGGAAAGGCAACGAAACGACCCGTAAAAGGCACGGAACGTGTACCCTATGGCCCCAAAACCAATGGAAACCTCATAAGATGTCATCTACAAGTATTTGGTAAAAATCCCAGGGATTTCGAAAAAGTTTACTCGGGTGTCGAAAATCGTGTGCTATAGCTCACGAAAATGGCCCGAAACGGACGTTTTTCACGAAGTCATAAAATTCGAAACCGTCGGCCCGAGACCTATCCTGGTGATGCTATGCCTTAAACTATGATCGGTACATGGAGGAGGGACCGTTAGAGTGACGAAATGTGTCATTCTTTCCTCGGGAATGGTTGACAGTAATTTTCGGCTGTAAAGGCAACGACACGGCCCGTAAAAGGCATGGAACGTGTACCCTATGGCCCAAAAACCAATTGAAACCTCATAAGATGTCATCTATAAGGATGTGCTAAAAATCCGGGAGGTTTCGAAAAAGTTGACCCGGGTGCCGAAAATCGTGTGCTATGGCTCACGAAAATGGCCCGAAACGAACGTTTTTCGCGAAGTCAAAAAATTTGAAACCGTCTGGACTGGAGACCTACCATGGTGGTGCTATGCCTTAAACTATGGTCGGTACATGGAGGAGGGACCGTTGGAGTGAAGAAATGTGTCATTCTGTCGTCCGGAATGGTTGACAGTAATTCTCGGCTGGAAAGGCAACGAAACGGCCCGTAAAAGGCATGGAACGTGTACCCTATGGCCCAAAAACCAATGGAAACCTCATAAGATGTCATCTACAAGGAATTGGTAAAAATCAGGGAGGTTTCGAAAAAGTTGACCCGGGTGCCGAAAATCGTGTGCATAGCTCACGAAAATGGCCCGAAACGGACGATTTTGTCGAAGTCATAAAATTCGAAACCATCTGCTCCGGAGACCAACCCTGGTGTGCTATGCCTTAAACTATGGTCGGTACGTGGAGGAGGGACCGTTAGAGAGACGAAATGTGTCATTCTTTCCTCCGGAATGTTTGACGGTAATTTTCGGCGGAAAGGCAACGACACGGCCCGTAAAAGGCATGGAACGTGTACCCTATGGACCAAAAACCAATTGAAACCTCATAAGATGTCATCTATAAGGATTTGCTAAAAATCCGGGAGGTTTCGAAAAAGTTGACCCAGGTGCCGAAAATCGTGTGCTATAGCTCACGAAAATGGCCCGAAACGAATGTTTTTCGCGAAGTCAAAAAATTTGAAACCGTCTGGACTGGAGACCTACCATGGTGGTGCTATGCCTTAAACTATGGTCGGTACGTGGAGGAGGGACCGTTGGAGTGAAGAAATGTGTCATTCTGTCCTCCGGAATGGTTGACAGTAATTCTCGGCTGGAAAGGCAACGAAACGGCCCGTAAAAGGCATGGAACGTGTACCCTATGGCCCAAAAACCAATGGAAACCTCATAAGATGTCATCTACAAGGAATTGGTAAAAATCAGGGAGGTTTCGAAAAAGTTGACCCGGGTGCCGAAAATCGTGTGCATAGCTCACGAAAATGGCCCGAAACGGACGTTTTTGTCGAAGTCATAAAATTCGAAACCGTCTGCTCCGGAGACCAACCCTGGTGTGCTATGCCTTAAACTATGGTCGGTACGTGGAGGAGGGACCGTTAGAGTGACGAAATGTGTCATTTTGTCGTCGCGAATGGTTGACAGTAATTCTCGACTTTGGAAAGGCAACGAAACGGCCCGTTAAAGGCATGGAACGTGTACCCTATGGTCCACAAACAATTGGAAACCTCATAAGATGTCATCTACAAGGAATTGGTAAAAATCCGGGAGTTTTCGAAAAAGTTGACCCGGGTGCCGAAAATCGTGTGCTATAGCTCACGAAAATGGCCCGAAAGCAGACGTTTTTGTCGAAGTCATAAAATTTGAAACCGTACGGCCCGGAGACCAACCCCGGTGCGCTATGCCTTAAACTATGGTCGGTACGTGGAGGAGGGACCGTTAGAGTGGCGAAATGTGTCATTTTGTCGTTCGGAATGGTTGACGGTAATTCTCGGTTTGGAAAGGCAACGAAACGACCCGTAAAAGGCACGAAACGTGTACCCTATGGCCCCAAAACCAATGGAAACCTCATAAGATGTCATCTACAAGGATTTGGTAAAAAGCCGGGGGATTTCGAAAAAGTTTACTCGGGTGTCGAAAATCGTGTGCTATAGCTCACGAAAATGGCCCGAAACGGACGTTTTTCGCGAAGTCATAAAATTCGAAACCGTCTGGCCCGGAGACCTATCCAGGTGATGCTATGCCTTAAACTATGATCGGTACATGGAGGAGGGACCGTTAGAGTGACGAAATGTGTCATTCTTTCCTCGGGAATGGTTGACAGTAATTTTCGGCTGGAAAGGCAACAACACGGCCCGTAAAAGGCATGGAACGTGTACCCTATGGCCCAAAAACCAATTGAAACCTCATAAGATGTCATCTATAAGGATGTGCTAAAAATCCGGGAGGTTTCGAAAAAGTTGACCCGGGTGCCGAAAATCGTGTGCTATAGCTCACGAAAATGGCCCGAAACGAACGTTTTTCGCGAAGTCAAAAAATTTGAAACCGTACGGGACCGGAGACCTACCATGGTGGTGCTATGCCTTAAACTATGGTCGGTACGTGGAGGAGGGACCGTTGGAGTGAAGAAATGTGTCATTCTGTCGTCCGGAATGGTTGACAGTAATTCTCGGCTGGAAAGGCAACGAAACGGCCCGTAAAAGGCATGGAACGTGTACCCTATGGCCCAAAAACCAATGGAAACCTCATAAGATGTCATCTACAAGGAATTGGTAAAAATCAGGGAGGTTTCGAAAAAGTTGACCCGGGTGCCGAAAATCGTGTGCATAGCTCACGAAAATGGCCCGAAACGGACGATTTTGTCGAAGTCATAAAATTCGAAACCATCTGCTCCGGAGACCAACCCTGGTGTGCTATGCCTTAAACTATGGTCGGTACGTGGAGGAGGGACCGTTAGAGAGACGAAATGTGTCATTCTTTCCTCCGGAATGTTTGACAGTAATTTTCGGCGGAAAGGCAACGACACGGCCCGTAAAAGGCATGGAACGTGTACCCTATGGCCCAAAAACCAATTGAAACCTCATAAGATGTCATCTACAAGGATTTGCTAAAAATCCGGGAGGTTTCGAAAAAGTTGACCCGGGTGCCGAAAATCGTGTGCTATAGCTCACGAAAATGGCCCGAAACGAACGTTTTTCGCGAAGTCAAAAAATTTGAAATCGTCTGGACCGGAGACCTACCATGGTGGTGCTATGCCTTAAACTATGGTCGGTACGTGGAGGAGGGACCGTTGGAGTGAAGAAATGTGTCATTCTGTCCTCCGGAATGGTTGACAGTAATTCTCGGCTGGAAAGGCAACGAAACGGCCCGTAAAAGGCATGGAACGTGTACCCTATGGTCCACAAACAATTGGAAACCTCATAAGATGTCATCTACAAGGAATTGGTAAAAATCCGGGAGTTTTCGAAAAAGTTGACCCGGGTGCCGAAAATCGTGTGCTATAGCTCACGAAAATGGCCCGAAACAGACGTTTTTGTCGAAGTCATAAAATTCGAAACCGTCTGGCCCGGAGACCAACCCTGGTGCGCTATGCCTTAAACTATGGTCGGTACGTGGAGGAGGGACCGTTAGAGTGGCGAAATGTGTCATTTTGTCGTTCGGAATGGTTGACAGTAATTCTCGGCTGGAAAGGCAACGAAACGACCCGTAAAAGGCACGAAACGTGTACCCTATGGCCCCAAAACCAATGGAAACCTCATAAGATGTCATCTACAAGGATTTGGTAAAAATCCGGGGGATTTCGAAAAAGTTTACTCGGGTGTCGAAAATCGTGTGCTATAGCTCACGAAAATGGCCCGAAACGGACGTTTTTCGCGAAGTCATAAAATTCGAAACCGTCGGCCCGAGACCTATCCAGGTGATGCTATGCCTTAAACTATGATCGGTACATGGAGGAGGGACCGTTAGAGTGACGAAATGTGTCATTCTTTCCTCGGGAATGGTTGACGATAATTTTCGAGTGGAAAGGCAACAACACGGCCCGTAAAAGGCATGGAACGTGTACCCTATGGCCCAAAAACCAATTGAAACCTCATAAGATGTCATCTATAAGGATGTGCTAAAAATCCGGGAGGTTTCGAAAAAGTTGACCCGGTGCCGAAAATCGTGTGCTATAGCTCACGAAAATGGCCCGAAACGAACGTTTTTCGCGAAGTCAAAAAATTTGAAACCGTCTCGGACCGGGAGACCTACCATGGTGGTGCTATGCCTTAAACTATGGTCGGTACGTGGAGGAGGGACCGTTGGAGTGAAGAAATGTGTCATTCTGTCGTCCGGAATGGTTGACAGTAATTCTCGGCTGGAAAGGCAACGAAACGGCCCGTAAAAGGCATGGAACGTGTACCCTATGGCCCAAAAACCAATGGAAACCTCATAAGATGTCATCTACAAGGAATTGGTAAAAATCAGGGAGGTTTCGAAAAAGTTGACCCGGGTGCCGAAAATCGTGTGCATAGCTCACGAAAATGGCCCGAAACGGACGATTTTGTCGAAGTCATAAAATTCGAAACCATCTGCTCCGGAGACCAACCCTGGTGTGCTATGCCTTAAACTATGGTCGGTACGTGGAGGAGGGACCGTTAGAGAGACGAAATGTGTCATTCTTTCCTCCGGAATGTTTGACAGTAATTTTCGGCCGGAAAGGCAACGACACGGCCCGTAAAAGGCATGGAACGTGTACCCTATGGACCAAAAACCAATTGAAACCTCATAAGATGTCATCTATAAGGATTTTCTAAAAATCCGGGAGGTTTCGAAAAAGTTGACCCAGGTGCCGAAAATCGTGTGCTATAGCTCACGAAAATGGCCCGAAACGAACGTTTTTCGCGAAGTCAAAAAATTTGAAATCGTCTGGACCGGAGACCTACCATGGTGGTGCTATGCCTTAAACTATGGTCGGTACGTGGAGGAGGGACCGTTGGAGTGAAGAAATGTGTCATTCTGTCCTCCGGAATGGTTGACAGTAATTCTCGGGCCGGAAAGGCAACGAAACGGCCCGTAAAAGGCATGGAACGTGTACCCTATGGTCCACAAACAATTGGAAACCTCATAAGATGTCATCTACAAGGAATTGGTAAAAATCCGGGAGTTTTCGAAAAAGTTGACCCGGAGGCGCGAAAATCGTGTGCTATAGCTCACGAAAATGGCCCGAAACGGACGTTTTTGTCCAAGTCATAAAATTCGAAACCGTGTGGCCCGGAGACCAACCCCGGTGCGCTATGCCTTAAACTATGGTCGGTACGTGGAGGAGGGACCGTTAGAGTGGCGAAATGTGTCATTTTGTCGTCGGAATGGTTGACGGTAATTCTCGACCGGAAAGGCAACGAAACGACCCGTAAAAGGCACGGAACGTGTACCCTATGGCCCCAAAACAAATGGAAACCTCATAAGATGTCATCTACAAGGATTTGGTAAAAATCGGGGGATTTCGAAAAAGTTTACTCGGGTGTCGAAAATCGTGTGCTATAGCTCACGAAAATGGCCCGAAACGGACGTTTTTCGCGAAGTCATAAAATTCGAAACCGTCTGGCCTGGAGACCTATCCAGGTGATGCTATGCCTTAAACTATGATCGGTACATGGAGGAGGGACCGTTAGAGTGACGAAATGTGTCATTCTTTCCTCGGGAATGGTTGACAGTAATTTTCGGCTGGAAAGGCAACGACACGGCCCGTAAAAGGCATGGAACGTGTACCCTATGGCCCAAAAACCAATTGAAACCTCATAAGATGTCATCTATAAGGATGTGCTAAAAATCCGGGAGGTTTCGAAAAAGTTGACCCGGGTGCCGAAAATCGTGTGCTATAGCTCACGAAAATGGCCCGAAACGAACGTTTTTCGCGAAGTCAAAAAATTTGAAACCGTCTGGACTGGAGACCTACCATGGTGGTGCTATGCCTTAAACTATGGTCGGTACGTGGAGGAGGGACCGTTGGAGTGAAGAAATGTGTCATTCTGTCGTCCGGAATGGTTAACAGTAATTCTCGGCTGGAAAGGCAACGAAACGGCCCGTAAAAGGCATGGAACGTGTACCCTATGGCCCAAAAACCAATGGAAACCTCATAAGATGTCATCTACAAGGAATTGGTAAAAATCAGGGAGGTTTCGAAAAAGTTGACCCGGGTGCCGAAAATCGTGTGCATAGCTCACGAAAATGGCCCGAAACGGACGATTTTGTCGAAGTCATAAAATTCGAAACCGTCTGCTCCGGAGACCAACCCTGGTGTGCTATGCCTTAAACTATGGTCGGTACGTGGAGGAGGGACCGTTAGAGTGACGAAATGTGTCATTCTTTCCTCCGGAATGTTTGACAGTAATTTTCGGCTGGAAAGGCAACGACACGGCCCTTAAAAGGCATGGAAGGTGTACCCTATGGACCAAAAACCAATTGAAACCTCATAAGATGTCGTCTATAAGGATTTGCTAAAAATCCGGGAGGTTTCGAAAAAGTTGACCCAGGTGCCGAAAATCGTGTGCTATAGCTCACGAAAATGGCCCGAAACGAACGTTTTTCGCGAAGTCAAAAAATTTGAAACCGTCTGGACCGGAGACCTACCATGGTGGTGCTATGCCTTAAACTATGGTCGGTACGTGGAGGAGGGACCGTTGGAGTGAAGAAATGTGTCATTCTGTCCTCCGGAATGGTTGACAGTAATTCTCGGCTGGAAAGGCAACGAAACGGCCCGTAAAAGGCATGGAACGTGTACCCTATGGTCCACAAACAATTGGAAACCTCATAAGATGTCATCTACAAGGAATTGGTAAAAATCCGGGAGTTTTCGAAAAAGTTGACCCGGGTGCCGAAAATCGTGTGCTATAGCTCACGAAAATGGCCCGAAACAGACGTTTTTGTCGAAGTCATAAAATTCGAAACCGTCTGGCCCGGAGACCAACCCTGGTGCGCTATGCCTTAAACTATGGTCGGTACGTGGAGGAGGGACCGTTAGAGTGGCGAAATGTGTCATTTTGTCGTCCGGAATGGTTGACAGTAATTCTCGGCTGGAAAGGCAACGAAACGACCCGTAAAAGGCACGGAACGTGTACCCTATGGCCCCAAAACCAATGGAAACCTCATAAGATGTCATCTACAAGGATTTGGTAAAAATCCGGGGGATTTCGAAAAAGTTTACTCGGGTGTCGAAAATCGTGTGCTATAGCTCACGAAAATGGCCCGAAACGGACGTTTTTCGCGAAGTCATAAAATTCGAAACCGTCTGGCCCGGAGACCTATCCTGGTGATGCTATGCCTTAAACTATGATCGGTACATGGAGGAGGGACCGTTAGAGTGACGAAATGTGTCATTCTTTCCTCGGGAATGGTTGACAGTAATTTTCGGCTGGAAAGGCAACGACACGGCCCGTAAAAGGCATGGAACGTGTACCCTATGGCCCAAAAACCAATTGAAACCTCATAAGATGTCATCTATAAGGATGTGCTAAAAATCCGGGAGGTTTCGAAAAAGTTGACCCGGTGCCGAAAATCGTGTGCTATAGCTCACGAAAATGGCCCGAAACGAACGTTTTTCGCGAAGTCAAAAAATTTGAAACCGTCGGATTGGAGACCTACCATGGTGGTGCTATGCCTTAAACTATGGTCGGTACGTGGAGGAGGGACCGTTGGAGTGAAGAAATGTGTCATTCGTCGTCGGAATGGTTAACGGTAATTCTCGAGTTTGGAAAGGCAACGAAACGGCCCGTAAAAGGCATGGAACGTGTACCCTATGGCCCAAAAACCAATGGAAACCTCATAAGATGTCATCTACAAGGAATTGGTAAAAATCAGGGAGGTTTCGAAAAAGTTGACCCGGGTGCCGAAAATCGTGTGCATAGCTCACGAAAATGGCCCGAAACGGACGATTTTGTCGAAGTCATAAAATTCGAAACCGTCTGCTCCGGAGACCAACCCTGGTGTGCTATGCCTTAAACTATGGTCGGTACGTGGAGGAGGGACCGTTAGAGTGACGAAATGTGTCATTCTTTCCTCCGGAATGTTTGACAGTAATTTTCGGCTGGAAAGGCAACGACACGGCCCTTAAAAGGCATGGAACGTGTACCCTATGGACCAAAAACCAATTGAAACCTCATAAGATGTCGTCTATAAGGATTTGCTAAAAATCCGGGAGGTTTCGAAAAAGTTGACCCAGGTGCCGAAAATCGTGTGCTATAGCTCACGAAAATGGCCCGAAACGAACGTTTTTCGCGAAGTCAAAAAATTTGAAACCGTCTGGACCGGAGACCTACCATGTTTGTGCTATGCCTTAAACTATGGTCGGTACGTGGAGGAGGGACCGCTGGAGTGAAGAAATGTGTCATTCTGTCCTCCGGAATGGTTGACAGTAATTCTCGGCAGGAAAGGCAACGAAACGGCCCGTAAAAGGCATGGAACGTGTACCCTATGGTCCACAAACAATTGGAAACCTCATAAGATGTCATCTACAAGGAATTGGTAAAAATCCGGGAGTTTTCGAAAAAGTTGACCCGGGTGCCGAAAATCGTGTGCTATAGCTCACGAAAATGGCCCGAAACAGACGTTTTTGTCCAAGTCATAAAATTCGAAACCGTCTGGCCCGGAGACCAACCCTGGTGCGCTATGCCTTAAACTATGGTCGGTACGTGGAGGAGGGACCGTTAGAGTGGCGAAATGTGTCATTTTGTCGTCCGGAATAGTTGACAGTAATTCTCGGCTGGAAAGGCAACGAAACGACCCGTAAAAGGCACAGAACGTGTACCCTATGGCCCCAAAACCAATGGAAACCTCATAAGATGTCATCTACAAGGATTTGGTAAAAATCAGGGAGGTTTCGAAAAAGTTGACCCGGGTGCCGAAAATCGTGTGCATAGCTCACGAAAATGGCCCGAAACGGACGATTTTGTCGAAGTCATAAAATTCGAAACCGTCTGCTCCGGAGACCAACCCTGGTGTGCTATGCCTTAAACTATTGTCGGTACGTGGAGGAGGGACCGTTAGAGTGACGAAATGTGTCATTCTTTCCTCCGGAATGTTTGACAGTAATTTTCGGCTGGAAAGGCAACGACACGGCCCTTAAAAGGCATGGAAGGTGTACCCTATGGACCAAAAACCAATTGAAACCTCATAAGATGTCGTCTATAAGGATTTGCTAAAAATCCGGGAGGTTTCGAAAAAGTTGACCCGTGTGCCGAAAATCGTGTGCTATAGCTCACGAAAATGGCCCGAAACGAACGTTTTTCGCGAAGTCAAAAAATTTGAAACCGTCGTACGGAGACCTACCATGGTGGTGCTATGCCTTAAACTATGGTCGGTACGTGGAGGAGGGACCGTTGGAGTGAAGAAATGTGTCATTACGTCCTCCGGAATGGTTGACGATAATTCTCGAAAGGCAACGAAACGGCCCGTAAAAGGCATGGAACGTGTACCCTATGGTCCACAAACAATTGGAAACCTTATAAGATGTCATCTACAAGGAATTGGTAAAAATCCGGGAGTTTTCGAAAAAGTTGACCCGGTGCCGAAAATCGTGTGCTATAGCTCACGAAAATGGCCCGAAACGGACGTTTTTGTCGAAGTCATAAAATTCGAAACCGTCGGCCCGGAGACCAACCCCGGTGCGCTATGCCTTAAACTATGGTCGGTACGTGGAGGAGGGACCGTTAGAGTGGCGAAATGTGTCATTTTGTCGTCCGGAATGGTTGACAGTAATTCTCGGCTGGAAAGGCAACGAAACGACCCGTAAAAGGCACGTAACGTGTACCCTATGGCCCCAAAACCAATGGAAACCTCATAAGATGTCATCTACAAGGATTTGGTAAAAATCCGGGGGATTTCGAAAAAGTATACTCGGGTGTCGAAAATCGTGTGCTATAGCTCACGAAAATGGCCGAAACGGACGTTTTCGCGAAGTCATAAAATTCGAAACCGTCCGGCCCGAGACCTATCCGGGTGATGCTATGCCTTAAACTATGATCGGTACATGGAGGAGGGACCGTTAGAGTGACGAAATGTGTCATTCTTTCCTCGGGAATGGTTGACGGTAATTTTTACCTTGGAAAGGCAACGACACGGCCCGTAAAAGGCATGGAACGTGTACCCTATGGCCCAAAAACCAATTGAAACCTCATAAGATGTCATCTATAAGGATGTGCTAAAAATCCGGGAGGTTTCGAAAAAGTTGACCCGGTGCCGAAAATCGTGTGCTATAGCTCACGAAAATGGCCCGAAACGAACGTTTTTCGCGAAGTCAAAAAATTTGAAACCGTACGGATCGGAGACCTACCATGGTGGTGCTATGCCTTAAACTATGGTCGGTACGTGGAGGAGGGACCGTTGGAGTGAAGAAATGTGTCATTCGTCGTCGGAATGGTTAACGGTAATTCTCGAGTGGAAAGGCAACGAAACGGCCCGTAAAAGGCATGGAACGTGTACCCTATGGCCCAAAAACCAATGGAAACCTCATAAGATGTCATCTACAAGGAATTGGTAAAAATCGGGGAGGTTTCGAAAAAGTTGACCCGGTGCCGAAAATCGTGTGCATAGCTCACGAAAATGGCCCGAAACGGACGATTTTGTCGAAGTCATAAAATTCGAAACCGTTCGCTCCGGAGACCAACCCCGGTGTGCTATGCCTTAAACTATGGTCGGTACGTGGAGGAGGGACCGTTAGAGTGACGAAATGTGTCATTCTTTCCTCCGGAATGTTTGAGATGAATTTTCGAGGGGAAAGGCAACGACACGGCCCTTAAAAGGCATGGAACGTGTACCCTATGGCCCAAAAACCAATTGAAACCTCATAAGATGTCATCTATAAGGATGTGCTAAAAATCCGGGAGGTTTCGAAAAAAGTTGACCGGGTCTTGCCGAAAATCGTGTGCTATAGCTCACGAAAATGGCCCGAAACGAACGTTTTTCGCGAAGTCAAAAAATTTGAAACCGTACGGACCGGAGACCTACCATGGTGGTGCTATGCCTTAAACTATGGTCGGTACGTGGAGGAGGGACCGTTGGAGTGAAGAAATGTGTCATTCGTAGATCGGAATGGTTAACGATAATTGGAGGAAGAAACGGCTCGTAAAAGGCATGGAACGTGTACCCTATGGCCCAAAAACCAATGGAAACCTCATAAGATGTCATCTACAAGGAATTGGTAAAAATCGGGGAGGTTTCGAAAAAGTTGACCGGGTGCCGAAAATCGTGTGCATAGCTCACGAAAATGGCCGAAACGGACGATTTTGTCGAAGTCATAAAATTCGAAACCGTCCGCTCCGGAGACCAACCCCCGGTGTGCTATGCCTTAAACTATGGTCGGTACGTGGAGGAGGGACCGTTAGAGTGACGAAATGTGTCATTCTTTCCTCCGGAATGTTTGACGATAATTTTCTACCTTTGGAAAGGCAACGACACGGCCCTTAAAAGGCATGGAACGTGTACCCTATGGACCAAAAACCAATTGAAACCTCATAAGATGTCGTCTATAAGGATTTGCTAAAAATCCGGGAGGTTTCGAAAAAGTTGACCCGGTGCGAAAATCGTGTGCTATAGCTCACGAAAATGGCCCGAAACGAACGTTTTCGCGAAGTCAAAAAATTTGAAACCGTTCGGGCCCGGGAGACCTACCATGTTTGTGCTATGCCTTAAACTATGGTCGGTACGTGGAGGAGGGACCGCCGGAGTGAAGAAATGTGTCATTCGTCCTCGGAATGGTTGACGATAATTCTCGGCGGGAAAGGCAACGAAACGGCCCGTAAAAGGCATGGAACGTGTACCCTATGGTCCACAAACAATTGGAAACCTCATAAGATGTCATCTACAAGGAATTGGTAAAAATCGGGAGTTTTCGAAAAAGTTGACCGGGTGCCGAAAATCGTGTGCTATAGCTCACGAAAATGGCCCGAAACGGACGTTTTTGTCCAAGTCATAAAATTCGAAACCGTCCGGCCCGAGACCAACCCCGGTGCGCTATGCCTTAAACTATGGTCGGTACGTGGAGGAGGGACCGTTAGAGTGGCGAAATGTGTCATTTTGTCGTCGGAATGGTTGACAAGAATTCTCGGTGGAAAGGCAACGAAACGACCCGTAAAAGGCACAGAACGTGTACCCTATGGCCCCAAAACCAATGGAAACCTCATAAGATGTCATCTACAAGGATTTGGTAAAAATCAGGGAGGTTTCGAAAAAGTTGACCCGGGTGCCGAAAATCGTGTGCATAGCTCACGAAAATGGCCCGAAACGGACGATTTTGTCGAAGTCATAAAATTCGAAACCGTACGCTCCGAGACCAACCACCGGTGTGCTATGCCTTAAACTATGGTCGGTACGTGGAGGAGGGACCGTTAGAGTGACGAAATGTGTCATTCTTTCCTCCGGAATGTTTGACAGTAATTTTCGATTTGGAAAGGCAACGACACGGCCCTTAAAAGGCATGGAAGGTGTACCCTATGGACCAAAAACCAATTGAAACCTCATAAGATGTCGTCTATAAGGATTTGCTAAAAATCGGGAGGTTTCGAAAAAGTTGACCAGTGCCGAAAATCGTGTGCTATAGCTCACGAAAATGGCCCGAAACGAACGTTTTTCGCGAAGTCAAAAAATTTGAAACCGTCTGGACCGGAGACCTACCATGGTGGTGCTATGCCTTAAACTATGGTCGGTACGTGGAGGAGGGACCGTTGGAGTGAAGAAATGTGTCATTCTGTCCTCCGGAATGGTTGACAGTAATTCTCGGGGAAAGGCAACGAAACGGCCGTAAAAGGCATGGAACGTGTACCCTATGGTCCACAAACAATTGGAAACCTTATAAGATGTCATCTACAAGGAATTGGTAAAAATCCGGGAGTTTTCGAAAAAGTTGACCGGGTGCCGAAAATCGTGTGCTATAGCTCACGAAAATGGCCCGAAACGGACGTTTTTGTCGAAGTCATAAAATTCGAAACCGTACGGCCCGGAGACCAACCCCGGTGCGCTATGCCTTAAACTATGGTCGGTACGTGGAGGAGGGACCGTTAGAGTGGCGAAATGTGTCATTTTGTCGTCGGAATGGTTGACGATAATTCTCGGTTTGGAAAGGCAACGAAACGACCCGTAAAAGGCACGTAACGTGTACCCTATGGCCCCAAAACCAATGGAAACCTCATAAGATGTCATCTACAAGGATTTGGTAAAAATGCGGGGGATTTCGAAAAAGTATACTCGGGTGTCGAAAATCGTGTGCTATAGCTCACGAAAATGGCCCGAAACGGACGTTTTCGCGAAGTCATAAAATTCGAAACCGTACGGCCGGAGACCTATCCGAGGTGATGCTATGCCTTAAACTATGATCGGTACATGGAGGAGGGACCGTTAGAGTGACGAAATGTGTCATTCTTTCCTCGGGAATGGTTGACGGTAATTTTCGGGCTTGGAAAGGCAACGACACGGCCGTAAAAGGCATGGAACGTGTACCCTATGGCCCAAAAACCAATTGAAACCTCATAAGATGTCATCTATAAGGATGTGCTAAAAATCCGGGAGGTTTCGAAAAAGTTGACCCGGTGCCGAAAATCGTGTGCTATAGCTCACGAAAATGGCCCGAAACGAACGTTTTTCGCGAAGTCAAAAAATTTGAAACCGTACGGACGGAGACCTACCATGGTGGTGCTATGCCTTAAACTATGGTCGGTACGTGGAGGAGGGACCGTTGGAGTGAAGAAATGTGTCATTCGTCGTCGGAATGGTTAACGATAATTCTCGAGTGGGAAAGGCAACGAAACGGCCGTAAAAGGCATGGAACGTGTACCCTATGGCCCAAAAACCAATGGAAACCTCATAAGATGTCATCTACAAGGAATTGGTAAAAATCGGGGAGGTTTCGAAAAAGTTGACCGGGTGCCGAAAATCGTGTGCATAGCTCACGAAAATGGCCCGAAACGGACGATTTTGTCGAAGTCATAAAATTCGAAACCGTACGCTCCGGAGACCAACCCTGGTGTGCTATGCCTTAAACTATGGTCGGTACGTGGAGGAGGGACCGTTAGAGTGACGAAATGTGTCATTCTTTCCTCCGGAATGTTTGACAGTAATTTTCGGCTGGAAAGGCAACGACACGGCCCTTAAAAGGCATGGAACGTGTACCCTATGGACCAAAAACCAATTGAAACCTCATAAGATGTCGTCTATAAGGATTTGCTAAAAATCCGGGAGGTTTCGAAAAAGTTGACCCGGTGCCGAAAATCGTGTGCTATAGCTCACGAAAATGGCCCGAAAACGAACGTTTTCGCGAAGTCAAAAAATTTGAAACCGTACGGGCCGGAGACCTACCATGTTTGTGCTATGCCTTAAACTATGGTCGGTACGTGGAGGAGGGACCGTCGGAGTGAAGAAATGTGTCATTCGTCCTCCCGGAATGGTTGACGGTAATTCTCGGCGGGAAAGGCAACGAAACGGCCGTAAAAGGCATGGAACGTGTACCCTATGGTCCACAAACAATTGGAAACCTCATAAGATGTCATCTACAAGGAATTGGTAAAAATCCGGGAGTTTTCGAAAAAAGTTGACCCGGGTCGAAAATCGTGTGCTATAGCTCACGAAAATGGCCCGAAACGAGACGTTTTTGTCCAAGTCATAAAATTCGAAACCGGCGGCCGGAGACCAACCCCGGTGCGCTATGCCTTAAACTATGGTCGGTACGTGGAGGAGGGACCGTTAGAGTGGCGAAATGTGTCATTTTGTCGTCGGAATGGTTGACGAAGAATTCTCGGTGGAAAGGCAACGAAACGACCCGTAAAAGGCACGGAACGTGTACCCTATGGCCCCAAAACCAATGGAAACCTCATAAGATGTCATCTACAAGGAATTGGTAAAAATCGGGGAGGTTTCGAAAAAGTTGACCGGGTGCCGAAAATCGTGTGCATAGCTCACGAAAATGGCCCGAAACGGACGATTTTGTCGAAGTCATAAAATTCGAAACCGTCCGCTCCGGAGACCAACCCCGGTGTGCTATGCCTTAAACTATGGTCGGTACGTGGAGGAGGGACCGTTAGAGTGACGAAATGTGTCATTCTTTCCTCCGGAATGTTTGACAAGAAATTTTCGTTGGGGAAAGGCAACGACACGGCCGTAAAAGGCATGGAACGTGTACCCGATGGCCCAAAAACCAATTGAAACCTCATAAGATGTCATCTATAAGGATGTGCTAAAAATCGGGAGGTTTCGAAAAAGTTGACCGGGTGCAGAAAATCGTGTGCTATAGCTCACGAAAATGGCCCGAAACGAACGTTTTTCGCGAAGTCAAAAAATTTGAAACCGTACGGATCGGGAGACCTACCATGGTGGTGCTATGCCTTAAACTATGGTCGGTACGTGGAGGAGGGACCGTTGGAGTGAAGAAATGTGTCATTACGTAGTCGGAATGGTTGACAGTAATTCTCGGCTGGAAAGGCAACGAAACGGCCCGTAAAAGGCATGGAACGTGTACCCTATGGCCCAAAAACCAATGGAAACCTCATAAGATGTCATCTACAAGGAATTGGTAAAAATCAGGGAGGTTTCGAAAAAGTTGACCCGTGTGCCGAAAATCATGTGCATAGCTCACGAAAATAGCCCGAAACGGACGATTTTGTCGAAGTCATAAAATTCGAAACCGTCTGCTCCGGAGACCAACCCTGGTGTGCTATGCCTTAAACTATGGTCGGTACGTGGAGGAGGGACCGTTAGAGTGACGAAATGTGTCATTCTTTCCTCCGGAATGGTTGACAGTAATTCTCGGCTGGAAAGGAAACGAAACGGCCCGTAAAAGGCATGGAACGTGTACCCTATGCCCCAAAAACCAATGGAAGCCTCATCAGATGTCATCTACAAGGATTTGCTAAAAATCCGGAGGTTTCGAAAAAGTTGACCCAGTGCCGAAAATCGTGTGCTATAGCTCACGAAAATGGCCCGAAACGAACGTTTTTCGCGAAGTCAAAAAATTTGAAACCGTACGGGCCCGGAGACCTACCATGGTGGTGCTATGCCTTAAACTATGGTCGGTACGTGGAGGAGGGACCGTTGGAGTGATGAAATGTGTCATTACGTCCTCACGGAATGGTTGACGATAATTCTCGGTGGAAAGGCAACGAAACGGCCCGTAAAAGGCATGGAACGTGTACCCTATGGTCCACAAACAATTGGAAACCTCATAAGATGTCATCTACAAGGAATTGGTAAAAATCCGGGAGTTTTCGAAAAAGTTGACCGGGTGCCGAAAATCGTGTGCTATAGCTCACGAAAATGGCCGAAACGAGACGTTTTTGTCGAAGTCATAAAATTCGAAACCGTACGGCCCGAGACCAACCCTGGTGCGCTATGCCTTAAACTATGGTCGGTATGTGGAGGAGGGACCGTTAGAGTGGCGAAATGTGTCATTTTGTCGTCGGAATGGTTGACGGTAATTCTCGGCTGGAAAGGCAACGAAACGACCCGTAAAAGGCACGGAACTTGTACCCTATGGCCCCAAAACCAATGGAAACCTCATAAGATGTCATCTACAAGGATTTGGTAAAAATCCGGGGGATTTCGAAAAAGTTTACTCGGGTGTCGAAAATCGTGTGCTATAGCTCACGAAAATGGCCCGAAACGGACGTTTTTCGCGAAGTCATAAAATTCGAAACCGTCTGGCCCGGAGACCTATCCTGGTGATGCTATGCCTTAAAATATGATCGGTACATGGAGGAGGGACCGTTAGAGTGACGAAATGTGTCATTCTTTCCTCGGGAATGGTTGACAGTAATTTTCGGCTGGAAAGGCAACGACACGGCCCGTAAAAGGCATGGAACGTGTACCCTATGCCCAAAAACCAATTGAAACCTCATAAGATGTCATCTATAAGGATGTGCTAAAAATCCGGGAGGTTTCGAAAAAGTTGACCCGGGTGCCGAAAATCGTGTGCTATAGCTCACGAAAATGGCCCGAAACGAACGTTTTTCGCGAAGTCAAAAAATTTGAAACCGTACGGGTCGGAGACCTACCATGGTGGTGCTATGCCTTAAACTATGGTCGGTACGTGGAGGAGGGACCGTTGGAGTGAAGAAATGTGTCATTACTCGTCGTCGGAATGGTTGACGGTAATTCTCGCCGGAAAGGCAACGAAACGGCCCGTAAAAGGCATGGAACGTGTACCCTATGGACCAAAAACCAATGGAAACCTCATAAGATGTCATCTACAAGGAATTGGTAAAAATCAGGGAGGTTTCGAAAAAGTTGACCCGGGTGGCGAAAATCGTGTGCATAGCTCACGAAAATGGCCCGAAACGGACGATTTTGTCGAAGTCATAAAATTCGAAACCATCTGCTCCGGAGACCAACCCTGGTGTGCTATGCCTTAAACTATGGTCGGTACGTGGAGGAGGGACCGTTAGAGTGACGAAATGTGTCATTCTTTCCTCCGGAATGTTTGACAGTAATTTTCGGCTGGAAAGGCAACGACACGGCCCGTAAAAGGCATGGAACGTGTACCCTATGGACCAAAAACCAATTTAAACCTCATAAGATGTCATCTATAAGGATTTGCTAAAAATCCGAGAGGTTTCGAAAAAGTTGACCCACGTGCCGAAAATCGTGTGCTATAGCTCACGAAAATGGCCCGAAACGAATGTTTTTCGCGAAGTCAAAAAATTTGAAACCGTCTGGACTCGAGACCTACCATGGTGGTGCTATGCCTTAAACTATGGTCGATACGTGGAGGAGGGACCGTTGGAGTGAAGAAATGTGTCATTCTGTCCTCCGGAATGGTTGACAGTAATTCTCGGCTGGAAAGGCAACGAAACGGCCCGTAAAAGGCATGGAACGTGTACCCTATGGCCCAAAAACCAATGGAAACCTCATAAGATGTCATCTACAAGGAATTGGTAAAAATCAGGGAGGTTTCGAAAAAGTTGACCCGGTCTCGAAAATCGTGTGCATAGCTCACGAAAATGGCTCCGAAACGGACGTTTTTGTCGAAGTCAAAAAATTCGAAACCGTTCGCTCCGGAGACCAACCCCGGTGTGCTATTCCTTAAGCTATGGTCGGTACGTGGAGGAGGGACCGTTAGAGTGACGAAATGTGTCATTTTGTCGTCGGGAATGGTTGACAGTAATTCTCGGCTGGAAAGGAAACGAAACGGCCCGTTAAAGGCATGGAACGTGTACCCTATGGTCCACAAACAATTGGAAACCTCATAAGATGTCATCTACAAGGAATTGGTAAAAATCCGGGAGTTTTCGAAAAAAGTTGACCCGGTGCCGAAAATCGTGTGCTATAGCTCACGAAAATGGCCCGAAACGGACGTTTTTGTCGAAGTCATAAAATTCGAAACCGTCGGCCCCGAGACCAACCCCCGGTGCGCTATGCCTTAAACTATGGTCGGTACGTGGAGGAGGGACCGTTAGAGTGGCGAAATGTGTCATTTTGTCGTCCGGAATGGTTGACAGTAATTCTCGGCTGGAAAGGCAACGAAACGACCCGTAAAAGGCACGGAACTTGTACCCTATGGCCCCAAAACCAATGGAAACCTCATAAGATGTCATCTACAAGGATTTGGTAAAAATCCGGGGGATTTCGAAAAAGTTTACTCGGGTGTCGAAAATCGTGTGCTATAGCTCACGAAAATGGCCCGAAACGGACGTTTTTCGCGAAGTCATAAAATTCGAAACCGTCTGGCCCGGAGACCTATCCTGGTGATGCTATGCCTTAAAATATGATCAGTACATGGAGGAGGGACCGTTAGAGTGATGAAATGTGTCATTCTTTCCTCGGGAATGGTTGACAGTAATTTTTCGAGTTTGAAAGGCAACGACACGGCCGTAAAAGGCATGGAACGTGTACCCTATGGCCCAAAAACCAATTGAAACCTCATAAGATGTCATCTATAAGGATGTGCTAAAAATCCGGGAGGTTTCGAAAAAGTTGACCCGGTGCCGAAAATCGTGTGCTATAGCTCACGAAAATGGCCCGAAACGAACGTTTTTCGCGAAGTCAAAAAATTTGAAACCGTCCGGGATCGGAGACCTACCATGGTGGTGCTATGCCTTAAACTATGGTCGGTACGTGGAGGAGGGACCGTTGGAGTGAAGAAATGTGTCATTCGTCGTCCGAATGGTTGACGAGAATTCTCGTTGAAAGGCAACGAAACGGCCCGTAAAAGGCATGGAACGTGTACCCTATGGACCAAAAACCAATGGAAACCTCATAAGATGTCATCTACAAGGAATTGGTAAAAATCGGGGAGGTTTCGAAAAAGTTGACCCGGTGTCGAAAATCGTGTGCATAGCTCACGAAAATGGCCCGAAACGGACGATTTTGTCGAAGTCATAAAATTCGAAACCATCGCTCCGGAGACCAACCCCGGTGTGCTATGCCTTAAACTATGGTCGGTACGTGGAGGAGGGACCGTTAGAGTGACGAAATGTGTCATTCTTTCCTCCGAATGTTTGACAAGAATTTTCGGCTGGAAAGGCAACGACACGGCCCGTAAAAGGCATGGAACGTGTACCCTATGGACCAAAAACCAATTTAAACCTCATAAGATGTCATCTATAAGGATTTGCTAAAAATCCGAGAGGTTTCGAAAAAGTTGACCCACGTGCCGAAAATCGTGTGCTATAGCTCACGAAAATGGCCCGAAACGAATGTTTTTCGCGAAGTCAAAAAATTTGAAACCGTCTGGACTCGAGACCTACCATGGTGGTGCTATGCCTTAAACTATGGTCGATACGTGGAGGAGGGACCGTTGGAGTGAAGAAATGTGTCATTCCGTCCTCCGAATGGTTGACAAGAATTCTCGGGGAAAGGCAACGAAACGGCCCGTAAAAGGCATGGAACGTGTACCCTATGGCCCAAAAACCAATGGAAACCTCATAAGATGTCATCTACAAGGAATTGGTAAAAATCAGGGAGGTTTCGAAAAAGTTGACCCGGGTGCCGAAAATCGTGTGCATAGCTCACGAAAATGGCCTGAAACGGACGTTTTTGTCGAAGTCATAAAATTCGAAACCGTCTGCTCCGGAGACCAACCCTGGTGTGCTATGCCTTAAACTATGGTCGGTACGTGGAGGAGGGACCGTTAGAGTGACGAAATGTGTCATTTTGTCGTCGGGAATGGTTGACAGTAATTCTCGGCTGGAAAGGCAACGAAACGGCCCGTTAAAGGCATGGAACGTGTACCCTATGGTCCACAAACAATTGGAAACCTCATAAGATGTCATCTACAAGGAATTGGTAAAAATAAGGGAGTTTTCGAAAAAGTTGACCCGGTGCCGAAAATCGTATGCTATAGCTCACGAAAATGGCCCGAAACGAGACGTTTTTGTCGAAGTCATAAAATTCGAAACCGTCCGGCCCGCGCAGACCAACCCCCGGTGCGCTATGCCTTAAACTATGGTCGGTAAGTGGAGGAGGGACCGTTAGAGTGGCGAAATGTGTCATTTTGTCGTCCGGAATGGTTGACAAGAATTCTCGGTGGAAAGGCAACGAAACGACCCGTAAAAGGCACGGAACGTGTACCCTATGGCCCCAAAACCAATGGAAACCTCATAAGATGTCATCTACAAGGATTTGGTAAAAATCCGGGGATTTCGAAAAAGTTTACTCGGGTGTCGAAAATCGTGTGCTATAGCTCACGAAAATGGCCCGAAACGGACGTTTTTCGCGAAGTCATAAAATTCGAAACCGTCGGCCCGAGACCTATCCCGGTGATGCTATGCCTTAAACTATGATCGGTACATGGAGGAGGGACCGTTAGAGTGACGAAATGTGTCATTCTTTCCTCGGGAATGGTTGACAGTAATTTTCGGCTGGAAAGGCAACGACACGGCCCGTAAAAGGCATGGAACGTGTACCCTATGGCCCAAAAACCAATTGAAACCTCATAAGATGTCATCTATAAGGATGTGCTAAAAATCCGGGAGGTTTCGAAAAAGTTGACCCGGGTGCCGAAAATCGTGTGCTATAGCTCACGAAAATGGCCCGAAACGAACGTTTTTCGCGAAGTCAAAAAATTTGAAACCTTCTAGACTGGAGACCTACCATGGTGGTGCTATGCCTTAAATTATGGCCGGTACGTGGAGGAGGGACCGTTGGAGTGAAGAAATGTGTCATTCTGTCCTCCGGAATGGTTGACAGTAATTCTCGGCTGGAAAGGCAACGAAACGGCCCGTAAAAGGCATGGAACGTGTACCCTATGGCCCAAAAACCAATGGAAACCTCATAAGATGTCATCTACAAGGAATTGGTAAAAATCAGGGAGGTTTCGAAAAAGTTGACCCGGGTGCCGAAAATCGTGTGCATAGCTCACGAAAATGGCCTGAAACAGACGTTTTTGTCGAAGTCATAAAATTCGAAACCGTCTGCTCCGGAGACCAACCCTGGTGTGCTATGCCTTAAACTATGGTCGGTACGTGGAGGAGGGACCGTTAGAGTGACGAAATGTGTCATTTTGTCGTCCGGAATGGTTGACAGTAATTCTCGGTCCGGAAAGGCAACGAAACGGCCCGTTAAAGGCATGGAACGTGTACCCTATGGCCCCAAAACCAATGGAAACCTCATAAGATGTCATCTACAAGGATTTGGTAAAAATCCGGGAGGTTTCGAAAAAGTTGACCCGGTGCCGATAATCGTGTGTTATATCTCAAGAAAATGGCCCGAAACGGACGTTTTTCGCGAAGTCATAAAATTCGAAACCGTCCGGCCCCCAGACCTACCCCGGTGGTGCTATGCCTTAAACTATGGTCCGTACGTGGAGGAGGGACCGTTAGAGTGACGAAATGTGTCATTCTGTTGTCCGGAATGGTTGACAATAATTCTCGGCTGGAAAGGCAACGAAACGACCCGTAAAAGGCATGAAACGTGTACCCTATGTCCTGAAAACCAATTCAAACCTCATAATATGTCATCTATAAGGATTTGCTAAAAATCCGACAGGTTTCGAATAAGTTGACCCAGGTGCCGAAAATCGTGTGCTATAGCTCACAAAAATGGCTCGAAACGACGTTTTTCGCGAAGTAATAAAATTCGAAACCGTCCGGCCCCGAGAGACCTACCCCGGTGGTGCTATGCCTTAAACTATGGTCGGTCATCGGACGAGGGACCGTTACAGTGACGAAATGTGTCATTCTTTCCTCCGGAATGGTTGACAGTAATTCTCGGCTGAAAAGGCAACGAAACGGCTCGTAAAAGGCATGGAACGTGTACCCTATGGCCCAAAAACCAATGGAAACCTCATAAGATGTCATCTACAAGGAATTGGTAAAAATCAGGGAGGTTTCGAAAAAAGTTGACCCGGGGTGCCGAAAATCGTGTGCATAGCTCACGAAAATGGCCCGAAACGGACGATTTTGTCGAAGTCATAAAATTCGAAACCATCTGCTCCGGAGACCAACCCTGGTGTGCTATGCCTTAAACTATGGTCGGTACGTGGAGGAGGGACCGTTAGAGTGACGAAATGTGTCATTTTGTCGTCCGGAATGGTTGACAGTAATTCTCGGCCGGAAAGGCAACGAAACGACCCGTAAAAGGCACGGAACGTGTACCCTATGGCCCCAAAACCAATGGAAACCTCAGAAGATGTCATCTACAAGGATTTGGTAAAAATCCGGGGGATTTCGAAAAAGTTTACTCGGGTGTCGAAAATCGTGTGCTATAGCTCACGAAAATGGCCCGAAACGGACGTTTTTCGCGAAGTCATAAAATTCGAAACCGTCTGGCCCGAGACCTATCCCGGTGATGCTATGCCTTAAACTATGATCGGTACATGGAGGAGGGACCGTTAGAGTGACGAAATGTGTCATTCTTTCCTCGGGAATGGTTGACGGTAATTTTTACTGGAAAGGCAACGACACGGCCCGTAAAAGGCATGGAACGTGTACCCTATGGCCCAAAAACCAATTGAAACCTCATAAGATGTCATCTATAAGGATGTGCTAAAAATCCGGGAGGTTTCGAAAAAGTTGACCCGGTGCCGAAAATCGTGTGCTATAGCTCACGAAAATGGCCCGAAACGAACGTTTTTCGCGAAGTCAAAAAATTTGAAACCGTTCGTACCGGAGACCTACCATGGTGGTGCTATGCCTTAAACTATGGTCGGTACGTGGAGGAGGGACCGTTGGAGTGAAGAAATGTGTCATTCCTCGTCCTCCGGAATGGTTGACGAAGAATTCTCGGTACGGAAAGGCAACGAAACGGCCCGTAAAAGGCATGGAACGTGTACCCTATGGCCCAAAAACCAATGGAAACCTCATAAGATGTCATCTACAAGGAATTGGTAAAAATCGGGGAGGTTTCGAAAAAGTTGACCCGGTGCCGAAAATCGTGTGCATAGCTCACGAAAATGGCCCGAAACAGACGTTTTTGTCGAAGTCATAAAATTCGAAACCGTTCGCCCGGAGACCAACCCTAGTGTGCTATGCCTTAAACTATGGTCGGTACGTGGAGGAGGGACCGTTAGAGTGACGAAATGTGTCATTTTGTCGTCCGAATGGTTGACAGAATTCTCGGTGGAAAGGCAACGAAACGGCCCGTTAAAGGCATGGAACGTGTACCCTATGGCACCAAAACCAATGGAAACCTCATAAGATGTCATCTACAAGGATTTGGTAAAAATCCAGGAGGTTTCGAAAAAGTTGACCCGGGTGCCGATAATCGTGTGTTATATCTCAAGAAAATGGCCCGAAACGGACGTTTTTCGCGAAGTCATAAAATTCGAAACCGTCTGGCCCAGAGACCTACCCTGGTGGTGCTATGCCTTAAACTATGGTCCGTACGTGGAGGAGGGACCGTTAGAGTGACGAAATGTGTCATTCCGTTGTCCGAATGGTTGACAATAATTCTCGGCTGGAAAGGCAACGAAACGACCCGTAAAAGGCATGAAACGTGTACCCTATGTCCTGAAAACCAATTCAAACCTCATAATATGTCATCTATAAGGATTTGCTAAAAATCCGACAGGTTTCGAATAAGTTGACCCAGGTGCCGAAAATCGTGTGCTATAGCTCACAAAAATGGCTCGAAACAGACGTTTTTCGCGAAGTAATAAAATTCGAAACCGTCTGGCCCAGAGACCTACCCTGGTGGTGCTATGCCTTAAACTATGGTCGGTACTGGACGAGGGACCGTTACAGTGACGAAATGTGTCATTCTTTCCTCCGGAATGGTTGACAGTAATTCTCGGCTGAAAAGGCAACGAAACGGCCCGTAAAAGGCATGGAACGTGTACCCTATGGCCCAAAAACCAATGGAAACCTCATAAGATGTCATCTACAAGGAATTGGTAAAAATCAGGGAGGTTTCGAAAAAGTTGACCCGGGTGCCGAAAATCGTGTGCATAGCTCACGAAAATGGCCCGAAACGGACGATTTTGTCGAAGTCATAAAATTCGAAACCATCTCGCTCCGGAGACCAACCCCGGTGTGCTATGCCTTAAACTATGGTCGGTACGTGGAGGAGGGACCGTTAGAGTGACGAAATGTGTCATTTTGTCGTCCGAATGGTTGACAAGAATTCTCGGCGGAAAGGCAACGAAACGACCCGTAAAAGGCACGGAACGTGTACCCTATGGCCCCAAAACCAATGGAAACCTCGGAAGATGTCATCTACAAGGATTTGGTAAAAAATCCGGGGAGTTTCGAAAAAGTTTACTCGGGTGTCGAAAATCGTGTGCTATAGCTCACGAAAATGGCCCGAAACGGACGTTTTTCGCGAAGTCATAAAATTCGAAACCGTCTGGCCCGGAGACCTATCCTGGTGATGCTATGCCTTAAACTATGATCGGTACATGGAGGAGGGACCGTTAGAGTGACGAAATGTGTCATTCTTTCCTCGGGAATGGTTGACGAGAATTTTCGACTTGAAAGGCAACGACACGGCCCGTAAAAGGCATGGAACGTGTACCCTATGGCCCAAAAACCAATTGAAACCTCATAAGGTGTCATCTATAAGGATGTGCTAAAAATCACGGAGGTTTCGAAAAAGTTGACCCAGGTGCCGAAAATCGTGTGCTATAGCTCACGAAAATGGCCCGAAACGAACGTTTTTCGCGAAGTCAAAAAATTTGAAACCGTCTGGACCGGAGACCTACCATGGTGGTGCTATGCCTTAAACTATGGTCGGTACGTGGAGGAGGGACCGTTGGAGTGAAGAAATGTGTCATTCTGTCCTCCGGAATGGTTGACGATGTAATTCTCGGGCCGGAAAGGCAACGAAACGGCCCGTAAAAGGCATGGAACGTGTACCCTATGGCCCAAAAAACCAATGGAAACCTCATAAGATGTCATCTACAAGGAATTGGTAAAAATCGGGGAGGTTTCGAAAAAGTTGACCCGGTGCCGAAAATCGTGTGCATAGCTCACGAAAATGTCCTGAAACAGACGTTTTTGTCGAAGTCATAAAATTCGAAACCGTCTGCTCCGGAGACCAACCCTGGTGTGCTATGCCTTAAACTATGGTCGGTACGTGGAGGAGGGACCGTTAGAGTGACGAAATGTGTCATTTTGTCGTCCGGAATGGTTGACAGTAATTCTCGGCTGGAAAGGCAACGAAACGGCCCGTTAAAGGCATGGAACGTGTACCCTATGGCCCCAAAACCAATGGAAACCTCATAAGATGTCATCTACAAGGATTTGGTAAAAATCCAGGAGGTTTCGAAAAAGTTGACCCGGGTGCCGATAATCGTGTGTTATATCTCAAGAAAATGGCCCGAAACGGACGTTTTTCGCGAAGTCATAAAATTCGAAACCGTCTGGCCCAGAGACCTACCCTGGTGGTGCTATGCCTTAAACTATGGTCGGTACGTGGAGGAGGGACCGTTAGAGTGACGAAATGTGTCATTCTGTTGTCCGGAATGGTTGACAATAATTCTCGGCTGGAAAGGCAACGAAACGACCCGTAAAAGGCATGAAACGTGTACCCTATGTCCTGAAAACCAATTCAAACCTCATAATATGTCATCTATAAGGATTTGCTAAAAATCCGACAGGTTTCGAATAAGTTGACCCAGGTGCCGAAAATCGTGTGCTATAACTCACAAAAATGGCTCGAAACGGACGTTTTTCGCGAAGTAATAAAATTCGAAACCGTCCGGCCCAAAGACCTACCCCGGTGGTGCTATGCCTTAAACTATGGTCGACGGACGAGGGACCGTTACGGTGACGAAATGTGTCATTCTTTCCTCCGAATGGTTGACAAGAATTCTCCGGAAAAGGCAACGAAACGGCCCGTAAAAGGCATGGAACGTGTACCCTATGGCCCAAAAACCAATGGAAACCTCATAAGATGTCATCTACAAGGAATTGGTAAAAATCAGGGAGGTTTCGAAAAAGTTGACCCGGGTGCCGAAAATCGTGTGCATAGCTCACGAAAATGGCCCGAAACGGACGATTTTGTCGAAGTCATAAAATTCGAAACCATCTGCTCCGGAGACCAACCCTGGTGTGCTATGCCTTAAACTATGGTCGGTACGTGGAGGAGGGACCGTTAGAGTGACGAAATGTGTCATTTTGTCGTCCGGAATGGTTGACAGTAATTCTCGGCTGGAAAGGCAACGAAACGACCCGTAAAAGGCACGGAACGTGTACCCTATGGCCCCAAAACCAATGGAAACCTCATAAGATGTCATCTACAAGGATTTGGTAAAAATCCGGGGGATTTCGAAAAAAGTTTACTCGGGTGTCGAAAATCGTGTGCTATAGCTCACGAAAATGGCCCGAAACGGACGTTTTTGACGAAGTCATAAAATTCGAAACCGTACGGCCCGAGACCTATCCCGGTGATGCTATGCCTTCAACTATGATCGGTACATGGAGGAGGGACCGTTAGAGTGACGAAATGTGTCATTCTTTCCTCGGGAATGGTTGACGGAATTTTCGGCTGAAAGGCAACGACACGGCCCGTAAAAGGCATGGAACGTGTACCCTATGGCCCAAAAACCAATTGAAACCTCATAAGATGTCATCTATAAGGATGTGCTAAAAATCCGGGAGGTTTCGAAAAAGTTGACCCGGTGCCGAAAATCGTGTGCTATAGCTCACGAAAATGGCCCGAAACGAACGTTTTCGCGAAGTCAAAAAATTTGAAACCGTACGGACCGGAGACCTACCATGGTGGTGCTATGCCTTAAACTATGGTCGGTACGTGGAGGAGGGACCGTTGGAGTGAAGAAATGTGTCATTCGTCGTCTGAATGGTTGACTAATTCTTTACCGGACTGAAGGCAACGAAACGGCCCGTAAAAGGCATGGAACGTGTACCCTATGGCCCAAAAACCAATGGAAACCTCATAAGATGTCATCTACAAGGAATTGGTAAAAATCGGGAGGTTTCGAAAAAGTTGACCGCGATGCGAAAATCGTGTGCATAGCTCACGAAAATGGCCTGAAACAGACGATTTTGTCGAAGTCATAAAATTCGAAACCGTCTGGACTGGAGACCTACCATGGTGGTGCTATGCCTTAAACTATGGTCGGTACGTGGAGGAGGGACCGTTGGAGTGAAGAAATGTGTCATTCTGTCGTCCGGAATGGTTGACAGTAATTCTCGGCTGGAAAGGCAACGAAACGGCCCGTTAAAGGCATGGAACGTGTACCCTATGGCCCCAAAACCAATGGAAACCTCATAAGATGTCATCTACAAGAATTTGGTAAAAATCCGGGGGATTTCGAAAAAGTTTACTCGGGTGTCGATAATCGTGTGCTATAGCTCACGAAAATGGCCCGAAACGGACGTTTTTCGCGAAGTCATAAAATTCGAAACCGTCTGGCCCGGAGACCTATCCTGGTGATGCTATGCCTTAAACTATGATCGGTACATGGAGGAGGGACCGTTAGAGTGACGAAATGTGTCATTCTTTCCTCGGGAATGGTTGACGGTAATTTTCGACTTGGAAAGGCAACGACACGGCCCGTAAAAGGCATGGAACGTGTACCCTATGGCCCAAAAACCAATTGAAACCTCATAAGATGTCATCTATAAGGATGTGCTAAAAATCCGGGAGGTTTCGAAAAAGTTGACCCGGTGCCGAAAATCGTGTGCTATAGCTCACGAAAATGGCCCGAAACGAACGTTTTCGCGAAGTCAAAAAATTTGAAACCGTTCGGATGTGGAGACCTACCATGGTGGTGCTATGCCTTAAACTATGGTCGGTACGTGGAGGAGGGACCGTTGGAGTGAAGAAATGTGTCATTCGTCCTCCGAATGGTTGACAAGAATTCTCGGTCGGAAAGGCAACGAAACGGCCCGTAAAAGGCATGGAACGTGTACCCTATGGCCCAAAAACCAATGGAAACCTCATAAGATGTCATCTACAAGGAATTGGTAAAAATCGAGGAGGTTTCGAAAAAGTTGACCCGGTGTCGAAAATCGTGTGCATAGCTCACGAAAATGGCCCGAAACAGACGTTTTTGTCGAAGTCATAAAATTCGAAACCGTCGCCTCCGAGACCAACCCCGGTGTGCTATGCCTTAAACTATGGTCGGTACGTGGAGGAGGGACCGTTAGAGTGACGAAATGTGTCATTTTGTCGTCCGGAATGGTTGACAGTAATTCTCGGCTGGAAAGGCAACGAAACGGCCCGTTAAAGGCATGGAACGTGTACCCTATGGCCCCAAAACCAATGGAAACCTCATAAGATGTCATCTACAAGGATTTGGTAAAAATCCAGGAGGTTTCGAAAAAGTTGACCCGGGTGCCGATAATCGTGTGTTATATCTCAAGAAAATGGCCCGAAACGGACGTTTTTCGCGAAGTCATAAAATTCGAAACCGTCTGGCCCGCAGACCTACCCCGGTGGTGCTATGCCTTAAACTATGGTCGGTACGTGGAGGAGGGACCGTTAGAGTGACGAAATGTGTCATTCTCGTTTGTCCGGAATGGTTGACAATAATTCTCGGCTGGAAAGGCAACGAAACGACCCGTAAAAGGCATGAAACGTGTACCCTATGTCCTGAAAACCAATTCAAACCTCATAATATGTCATCTATAAGGATTTGCTAAAAATCCGACAGGTTTCGAATAAGTTGACCCAGGTGCCGAAAATCGTGTGCTATAGCTCACAAAAATGGCTCGAAACAGACGTTTTTCGCGAAGTAATAAAATTCGAAACCGTCTGGCCCAGAGACCTACCCTGGTGGTGCTATGCCTTAAACTATGGTCGGTGACGGACGAGGGACCGTTACGCTGACGAAATGTGTCATTCTTTTCCTCCGAATGGTTGACAGAATTCTCGCCGAAAAGGCAACGAAACGGCCCGTAAAAGGCATGGAACGTGTACCCTATGGCCCAAAAACCAATGGAAACCTCATAAGATGTCATCTACAAGGAATTGGTAAAAATCGTGGAGGTTTCGAAAAAGTTGACCCGGTGCCGAAAATCGTGTGCATAGCTCACGAAAATGGCCCGAAACGGACGATTTTGTCGAAGTCATAAAATTCGAAACCATCTGCTCCGGAGACCAACCCTGGTGTGCTATGCCTTAAACTATGGTCGGTATGTGGAGGAGGGACCGTTAGAGTGACGAAATGTGTCATTCTTTCCTCCGAATGTTTGACAAGAATTCTCGAGCCGGAAAGGCAACGAAACGACCCGTAAAAGGCACGGAACGTGTACCCTATGGCCCCAAAACCAATGGAAACCTCATAAGATGTCATCTACAAGGATTTGGTAAAAATCCGGGGATTTCGAAAAAGTTTACTCGGGTGTCGAAAATCGTGTGCTATAGCTCACGAAAATGGCCCGAAACGGACGTTTTTCGCGAAGTCATAAAATTCGAAACCGTCCGGCCCGAGACCTATCCCGGTGATGCTATGCCTTAAACTATGATCGGTACATGGAGGAGGGACCGTTAGAGTGACGAAATGTGTCATTCTTTCCTTGGGAATGGTTGACGGAATTTTCGGTGGGGAAAGGCAACGACACGGCCCGTAAAAGGCATGGAACGTGTACCCTATGGCCCAAAAACCAATTGAAACCTCATAAGATGTCATCTATAAGGATGTGCTAAAAATCCGGGAGGTTTCGAAAAAGTTGACCCGGTGCCGAAAATCGTGTGCTATAGCTCACGAAAATGGCCCGAAACGAACGTTTTTCGCGAAGTCAAAAAATTTGAAACCGTACGGACCGGAGACCTACCATGGTGGTGCTATGCCTTAAACTATGGTCGGTACGTGGAGGAGGGACCGTTGGAGTGAAGAAATGTGTCATTCCTGTCCTCCGAATGGTTGACAAGAATTTCGGCCGGAAAGGCAACGAAACGCGCCCGTAAAAGGCATGGAACGTGTACCCTATGGCCCAAAAACCAATGGAAACCTCATAAGATGTCATCTACAAGGAATTGGTAAAAATCGAGGGAGGTTTCGAAAAAGTTGACCCGGTGTGCCGAAAATCGTGTGCATAGCTCACGAAAATGGCTCGAAACGGACGTTTTTGTCGAAGTCATAAAATTCGAAACCGTCCGCTCCGGAGACCAACCCCGGTGTGCTATGCCTTAAACTATGGCGGTACGTGGAGGAGGGACCGTTAGAGTGACGAAATGTGTCATTTTGTCGTCCGAATGGTTGACGGGAATTCTCGACTGGAAAGGCAACGAAACGGCCCGTTAAAGGCATGGAACGTGTACCCTATGGCCCCAAAACCAATGGAAACCTCATAAGATGTCATCTACAAGGATTTGGTAAAAATCCAGGAGGTTTCGAAAAAGTTGACCCGGGTGCCGATAATCGTGTGTTATATCTCAAGAAAATGGCCCGAAACGGACGTTTTTCGCGAAGTCATAAAATTCGAAACCGTCTGGCCCAGAGACCTACCCTGGTGGTGCTATGCCTTAAACTATGGTCGGTACGTGGAGGAGGGACCGTTAGAGTGACGAAATGTGTCATTCCGCCGTCCGAATGGTTGACAATAATTCTCGGTACGGAAAGGCAACGAAACGACCCGTAAAAGGCATGAAACGTGTACCCTATGTCCTGAAAACCAATTCAAACCTCATAATATGTCATCTATAAGGATTTGCTAAAAATCCGACAGGTTTCGAATAAGTTGACCCAGGTGCCGAAAATCGTGTGCTATAGCTCACAAAAATGGCTCGAAACAGACGTTTTTCGCGAAGTAATAAAATTCGAAACCGTCTGGCCCAGAGACCTACCCTGGTGGTGCTATGCCTTAAACTATGGTCGGTGCGGACGAGGGACCGTTACAAGTTGACGAAATGTGTCATTCTTTCCTCCGAATGGTTGACGAGAATTCTCGCCGAAAAGGCAATGAAACGGCCCGTAAAAGGAATGGAACGTGTACCCTATGGCCCAAAAACCAATGGAAACCTCATAAGATGTCATCTACAAGGAATTGGTAAAAATCGGGGAGGTTTCGAAAAAAGTTGACACGGGTGCCGAAAATCGTGTGCATAGCTCACGAAAATGGCCCGAAACGGACGATTTTGTCGAAGTCATAAAATTCGAAACCATCTGCTCCGGAGACCAACCCTGGTGTGCTATGCCTTAAACTATGGTCGGTACGTGGAGGAGGGACCGTTAGAGTGACGAAATGTGTCATTTTGTCGTCCGAATGGTTGACAAGAATTCTACGGGGAAAGGCAACGAAACGACCCGTAAAAGGCACGGAACGTGTACCCTATGGCCCCAAAACCAATGGAAACCTCATAAGATGTCATCTACAAGGATTTGGTAAAAATCCGGGGGCTTTCGAAAAAGTTTACTCGGGTGTCGAAAATCGTGTGCTATAGCTCACGAAAATGGCCCGAAACGGACGTTTTCGCGAAGTCATAAAATTCGAAACCGTCCGGCCCGAGACCTATCCCGGTGATGCTATGCCTTAAACTATGATCGGTACATGGAGGAGGGACCGTTAGAGTGACGAAATGTGTCATTCTTTCCTCGGGAATGGTTGACGAGAATTTTCGACTGGAAAGGCAACGACACGGCCCGTAAAAGGCATGGAACGTGTACCCTATGGCCCAAAAACCAATTGAAACCTCATAAGATGTCATCTATAAGGATGTGCTAAAAATCCGGGAGGTTTCGAAAAAGTTGACCCGGGTGCCGAAAATCGTGTGCTATAGCTCACGAAAATGGCCCGAAACGAACGTTTTTCGCGAAGTCAAAAAATTTGAAACCGTCCGGACCGGAGACCTACCATGGTGGTGCTATGCCTTAAACTATGGTCGGTACATGCAGGAGGGACCGTTGGAGTGAAGAAATGTGTCATTCTGTCCTCCGGAATGGTTGACAAGAATTCCTACGGAAAGGCAACGAAACGGCCCGTAAAAGGCATGGAACGTGTACCCTATGGCCCAAAAACCAATGGAAACCTCATAAGATGTCATCTACAAGGAATTGGTAAAAATCGGGGAGGTTTCGAAAAAGTTGACCCGGTGCCGAAAATCGTGTGCATAGCTCACGAAAATGGCTCGAAACGGACGTTTTTGTCGAAGTCATAAAATTCGAAACCGTTCGCTCGGAGACCAACCCCGGTGTGCTATGCCTTAAACTATGGTCGGTACGTGGAGGAGGGACCGTTAGAGTGACGAAATGTGTCATTTTGTCGTCCGAATGGTTGACGAATTCTCGGTACCGGAAAGGCAACGAAACGGCCCGTTAAAGGCATGGAACGTGTACCCTATGGCCCCAAAACCAATGGAAACCTCATAAGATGTCATCTACAAGGATTTGGTAAAAATCCGGGAGGTTTCGAAAAAGTTGACCGGTGCCGATAATCGTGTGTTATATCTCAAGAAAATGGCCCGAAACGGACGTTTTTCGCGAAGTCATAAAATTCGAAACCGTCTGGCCCGGAGACCTACCCCGGTGGTGCTATGCCTTAAACTATGGTCGGTACGTGGAGGAGGGACCGTTAGAGTGACGAAATGTGTCATTCTGTTGTCCGGAATGGTTGACAATAATTCTCGGCTGGAAAGGCAACGAAACGACCCGTAAAAGGCATGAAACGTGTACCCTATGTCCTGAAAACCAATTCAAACCTCATAATATGTCATCTATAAGGATTTGCTAAAAATCCGACAGGTTTCGAATAAGTTGACCCAGGTGCCGAAAATCGTGTGCTATAGCTCACAAAAATGGCTCGAAACAGACGTTTTTCGCGAAGTAATAAAATTCGAAACCGTCCGGCCCGCAGACCTACCCCGGTGGTGCTATGCCTTAAACTATGGTCGGTGCGGACGAGGGACCGTTACGTTGACGAAATGTGTCATTCTTTCCTCCGAATGGTTGACAAGTAATTCTCGCCGAAAAGGCAACGAAACGGCCCGTAAAAGGCATGGAACGTGTACCCTATGGCCCAAAAACCAATGGAAACCTCATAAGATGTCATCTACAAGGAATTGGTAAAAATCGGGGAGGTTTCGAAAAAAAGTTGACCCGGTGCCGAAAATCGTGTGCATAGCTCACGAAAATGGCCCGAAACGGACGATTTTGTCGAAGTCATAAAATTCGAAACCATATGCTCCGGAGACCAACCCTGGTGTGCTATGCCTTAAACTATGGTCGGTACGTGGAGGAGGGACCTTTAGAGTGACGAAATGTGTCATTCTTTCCTCCGGAATGTTTGACAGTAATTCTCGGCTGGAAAGGCAACGAAACGGCCCGTAAAAGGCATGGAACGTGTACCCTATGGCCCAAAAACCAATGGAAACCTCATAAGATGTCATCTACAAGGAATTGGTAAAAATCAGGGAGGTTTCGAAAAAGTTGACCCGGGTGCCGAAAATCGTGTGCATAGCTCACGAAAATGGCCTGAAACAGACGATTTTGTCGAAGTCATAAAATTCGAAACCGTCCGCTCCGGAGACCAACCCCGGTGTGCTATGCCATAAACTATGGTCGGTACGTGGAGGAGGAACCGTTAGAGTGACAAAATGTGTCATTCTTTCCTCCCGAATGTTTGACAAGAATTTTCTGGCGGAAAGGCAATGACACGGCCCGTAAAAGGCATGGAACGTGTACCCTATGGACCAAAAACCAATTGAAACCTCATAAGATGTCATCTATAAGGATTTGTTAAAAATCCGGAGGTTTCGAAAAAAGTTGACCCGGGTGCCGAAAATCGTGTGCTATAGCTCACGAAAATGGCCCGAAACGAATGTTTTTCGCGAAGTCAAAAAATTTGAAACCGTCTGGACTGGAGACCTACCATGGTGGTGCTATGCCTTAAACTATGGTCGGTACGTGGAGGAGGGACCGTTGGAGTGAAGAAATGTGTCATTCTGTCCTCCGGAATGGTTGACAGTAATTCTCGGCTGGAAAGGCAACGAAACGGCCCGTAAAAGGCATGGAACGTGTAGCCTATGGTCCAAAAACCAATGGAAACCTCATAAGATGTCATCTACAAAGATTTGGTAAAAAACCAAAAGGTTTCAAAAAAGTTGACTCGGGTGCCGAAAATCGTGTGCTATATCTCAAGAAAATGGCCCGAAACGGACGTTTTTCGCGAAGTTATAAAATTCGAAACCGTCTGGCCCAGAGACCTACCCTGGTGGTGCTATGCCTTAAACTATGGTCGGTACGTGGAGGAGGGACCGTTAGAGTGACGAAATGTGTCATTTTGTCGTCGGGAATGGTTGACAGTAATTCTCGAGTTTGGAAAGGCAACGAAACGGCCCGTTAAAGGCATGGAACGTGTACCCTATGGTCCACAAACAATTGGAAACCTCATAAGATGTCATCTACAAGGAATTGGTAAAAATCCAGGAGTTTTCGAAAAAGTTGACCCGGTGCCGAAAATCGTGTGCTATAGCTCACGAAAATGGCCCGAAACGGACGTTTTTGTCGAAGTCATAAAATTCGAAACCGTCCGGCCCGAGACCAACCCCGGTGCGCTATGCCTTAAACTATGGTCGGTACGTGGAGGAGGGACCGTTAGAGTGGCGAAATGTGTCATTTTGTCGTCCGAATGGTTGACGATAATTCTCGGGAAAGGCAACGAAACGACCCGTAAAAGGCACGGAATGTGTACCCTATGGCCCCAAAACCAATGGAAAC
Source organism: Cenchrus americanus (assembly GCA_947561735.1). Classification (NCBI taxonomy): domain Eukaryota; kingdom Viridiplantae; phylum Streptophyta; class Magnoliopsida; order Poales; family Poaceae; genus Cenchrus; species Cenchrus americanus. Next base: position 310,325,788 of record OX387241.1, on the reverse strand, counting down.
CTCATAAGATGTCATCTACAAGGATTTGCTAAAAATCCGGGGGATTTCGAAAAAGTTTACTCGGGTGTCGAAAATCGTATGCTATAGCTCACGAAAATGGCCCGAAACGGACGTTTTTCGCGAAGTCATAAAATTCGAAACCGTCTGGCCCGGAGACCTATCCTGGTGATGCTATGCCTTAAACTATGATCGGTACATGGACAAGGGACCGTTAGAGTGACGAAATGTGTCATTCTTTCCTCGGGAAAGGTTGACTGTAATTTTCGGCTGGAAAGGCAACGACACGGCCCGTAAAAGGCATGGAACGTGTACCCTATGGTCCAAAAACCAATGGAAACCTCATAAGATGTCATCTACAAGGATTTGGTAAAAATCCAGGAGGTTTCGAAAAAGTTGACCCGGGTGCCGAAAATCGTGTGTTATATCTCAAGAAAATGGCCCGAAACGGACGTTTTTCGCGAAGTCATAAAATTCGAAACCGTCTGGCCCAGAGACCTACCCTGGTGGTGCTATGCCTTAAACTATGGTCGGTACGTGGAGGAGGGACCGTTAGAGTGACGAAATGTGTCATTCTGTTGTCCGGAATGGTTGACAATAATTCTCGGCTGGAAAGGCAACGAAACGACCCGTAAAAGGCATGAAACGTGTACCCTATGGCCTGAAAACCAATTCAAACCTCATAATATGTCATCTATAAGGATTTGCTAAAAATCCGACAGGTTTCGAATAAGTTGACCCAGGTGACGAAAATCGTGTGCTATAGCTCACAAAAATGGCTCGAAACGGACGTTTTTCGCGAAGTAATAAAATTCGAAACCGTCTGGCCCAGAGACCTACCCTGGTGGTGCTATGCCTTAAACTATGGTCGGCACTGGACGAGGGACCGTTACAGTGACGAAATGTGTCATTCTTTCCTCCGGAATGGTTGACAGTAATTCTCGGCTGAAAAGGCAACGAAACGGCCCGTAAAAGGCATGGAACGTGTACCCTATGGTCCAAAAACCAATGGAAACCTCATAAGATGTCATCTACAAGGATTTGGTAAAAATCCGGGAGGTTTCAGAAAAGTTGACCCAAGTGCCGAAAATCGTGTGCTATTACACACGAAAATGGCCTGAAACAGACGTTTTTTGCGAAGTCATAAAATTCGAAACCGTCTGGCCCGGAGACCTACGCTGGTGGTGCTATGCCTTAAACTATGGTCGATACATAGAGGAGGAACCGTTAGAGTGACAGAATGTGTCATTCTGTCGTCCGGAATGGTTGACAGTAATTCTCGTCCGGAAAGGCAACGAAACGGCCCGTAAAAGGCACGGAACGTGTACCCTATGACCCAAAAACCAATGGAAACCTCAGAAGATGTCATCTACAAGGAATTGGTAAAAACCCGAGAGGTTTCGAAATAGTTGACCCGGGTGCCGAAAATCGTGTGCTATAGCTCACAAAAATGGCCCGAAACGGACGTTTTTGTCGAAGTCATAAAATTCGAAACCGTCTGGCCCGGAGACCAACCCTGGTGTGCTATGCCTTAAACTATGGTCGGTACGTGGAGGAGGGACAGTTAGAGTGACGAAATGTGTCATTTTGTCATCCGGAATGGTTGACAGTAATTCTCGGCTGGAAAGGCAACGAAACGGCCCGTTAAAGGCATGGAACGTGTACCCTATGGCCCAAAAACCAATGGAAACCTCATAAGATGTCATCTACAAGGATTTGGTAAAAATCCAGGAGGTTTCGAAAAAAGTTGACCGGTGCCGAAAATCGTGTGTTATATCTCAAGAAAATGGCCCGAAACGGACGTTTTTCGCGAAGTCATAAAATTCGAAACCGTCGGCCCGAGACCTACCCCGGTGGTGCTATGCCTTAAACTATGGTCGGTACGTGGAGGAGGGACCGTTAGAGTGATGAAATATGTCATTCGTCGTCCGAATGGTTGACAATAATTTTCTGGTCGGAAAGGCAACGAAACGGCCCGCAAAAGGCATGGAACGTGTACCCTATGGCTCGAAAACTAATTCAAACCTCATAAGATGTCATTTATAAGGATTTGCTAAAAATTTGGGAAGTTTCGAATAAGTTGACCCAGGTGCCGAAAATCGTGTGCTATAGCTCACAAAAATGGCCCGAAACGGACGTTTTTCGCGAAGTAATAAAATTCGAAACCGTCTGGCCCAGAGACCTACCCTCGGTGGTGCTATGCCTTAAACTATGGTCGGTACGGGACGAGGGACAGATTCTGATGACGAAATGTGTCATTCTGTCCTCCAGAATGGTTGACAGTAATTCTTGGCTGGAAAGGCAACGAAACGGCCCGTAAAAGGCATGGAACGTGTAGCCTATGGTCCAAAAACCAATGGAAACCTCATAAGATGTCATCTACAAGGATTTGGTAAAAAATCCGGTAGGTTTCAAAAACGTTGACCCAGGTGCCGAAAATCGTGTGCTATTGTTCACAAAAATGGCCTGAACAGACATTTTTTGCGAAGTCATAAAATTCGAAACCGTCTGGCCCGGAGACCTACGCTGGTGGTGCTATGCCTTAAAATATGGTCGATACATGGAGGAGGGACCGTTAGAGTGACAAAATGTGTCATTCTGGGAATGGTTGACAGTAATTCTCGGCTCGAAAGGCAACGAAACGGCCCGTAAAAGGCACGGAACGTGTACCTTATGGCCCAAAAACCAATGGAAACCTCATAAGATGTCATCTACATGGATTTGGTAAAAGTCCGAGAGATTTCGAAAAAGTTGACTCGGGTGCCGAAAATCGTGTGCTATAGCTCACGAAAATGGCCCGAAACGGACGTTTTTCGCGAAGTCATAAAATTCAAAACCGTCTGGCCCGGAGACCTACCGTGGTTATTCTATAAACTATGGTCGGAACATGGAGGAGGGACCGTTAGAGTGACGAAATGTGCCATTCTTTCCTCCGGAATGGTTGACAGTAATTCTCGGCTGGAAAGGTAACGAAACGGCTCGTAAAAGGCATGATACGTGTACCCTATGACCCCAAAACCAATGGAAACCTCATAAGATGTCATCTACAAGGAATTGGTAAAAATCCGGGAGGTTTCGAAAAAGTTGACCCGGGTTCCGAAAATCGTGTGCTATAGCTCACGAAAATGGCCCGAAACGGACGTTTTTCTCGAAGTCATAAAGTCGGTACGTGGAGGAAGACTGTTAGAGTGACGAAATGTGTCATTCTATCGTCCGGAATGGTTGACAGTAATTCTCGGCTGGAAAGGCAACGAAACGGCCCGTAAAAGGCATGGAACGTGTACCCTATGACACAAAAACCAATGGAAACCTCATAAGATGTCATTTACAAGGATTTGGTAAAATTCCGTGAGGTTTCGAAAAAGTTGACCCGGGTGCCGAAAATCGTGTGCTATATCTCAAGAAAATGGCCCGAAACGGACGTTTTTCGCGAAGTCATAAAATTCGAAACCGTCTGGCCCAGAGACCTACCCTGGTGGTGCTATGCCTTAAACTATGGTCGGTACGTGGAGGAGGGACCGTTAGAGTGACGAAATATGTCATTCTGTCGTCCGGAATGGTTGACAATAATTCTCTGCTGGAAAGGCAACGAAACGACCCGTAAAAGGCATGGAACATGTACCCTATGGCCTGAAAACTAATTGATACCTCATAAGATGTCATCTATAAGGATTTGCTAAAAATCCGGGAGGTTTCGAATAAGTTGACCCAGGTGCCGAAAATCGTGTGCTATAGCTCACAAAAATGGCCCGAAACGGACGTTTTTCGCGAAGTCATAAAATTCGAAACCGTCTGGCCCAAAGACCTACCCTGGTGGTGCTATGCCTTAAACTATGGTCGGTACGTGGAGGAGGGACCGTTAGAGTGACGAAATATGTCATTCTGTCGTCCGGAATGGTTGACAATAATTTTCGGCTGGAAAGGCAACGAAACGGCCCGCAAAAGGCATGGAACGTGTACCCTATGGCCTGAAAACTAATTCAAACCTCATAAGATGTCATTTATAAGGATTTGCTAAAAATTTGGGAAGTTTCGAATAAGTTGACCCAGGTGCCGAAAATCGTGTGCTATAGCTCACAAAAATGGCCCGAAACGGACGTTTTTCGCGAAGTAATAAAATTCGAAACCGTCTGGCCCAGAGACCTACCCTGGTGGTGCTATGCCTTAAACTATGGTCGGTACTGGACGAGGGACAGTTACAGTGACGAAATGTGTCATTCTGTCCTCCAGAATGGTTGACAGTAATTCTTGGCTGGAAAGGCAACGAAACGGCCCGTAAAAGGCATGGAACGTGTAGCCTATGGTCCAAAAACCAATGGAAACCTCATAAGATGTCATCTACAAGGATTTGGTAAAAATCCGGTAGGTTTCAAAAACGTTGACCCAGGTGCCGAAAATCGTGTGCTATTGTTCACGAAAATGGCCTGAACAGACATTTTTTGCGAAATCATAAAATTCGAAACCGTCTGGCCCGGAGACCTACGCTGGTGGTGCTATGCCTTAAACTATGGTCGATACATGAAGGAGGGACCGTTAGAGTGACAAAATGTGTCATTCTGTCGTCCGGAATGGTTGACAGTAATTCTCGGCGGGGAAGGCAACGAAACTGCCCGTAAAGGCATGGAACTTGTACCCTATGGCCCAAAAACCAATGGAAACCTCATAAGATGTCATCTACAAGGAATTGGTAAAAATCCGGGAGGTTTCGAAAAAGTTGACCCGGGTGCCGAAAATCGTATGCTATAGCTCACGAAAATGGCCCGAAACGAACGTTTTTCGCGAAGTCATAAAATTTGAAACCGTCTCGACCGGAGACCTACCATGATGGTGCTATGCCCTAAACTATGGTCGGTACGTGGAGGAGGGACCGTTTGAGTGAAGAAATGTGTCATTCTGTCCTCCGGAATGGTTTACAGTAATTCTCGGCTGGAAAGGCAACGAAACGGTACGTAAAAGGCATGGAACGTGTACCTTATGGCCAAAAAACCAATGGAAACCTCATAAGATGTCATCTACAAGGAATTGGTAAAAATCCGGGAGGTTTCGAAAATGTTGACCCGGGTTCCGAAAATCGTGTGCTATAGCTCACGAAAATGGCCCAAAACGGACGTTTTTCTCGAAGTCATAAAGTCGGTACGTGGAGGAGGGACCGTTAGAGTGACGAAATGTGTCATTCTATCGTCCGGAATGGTTGACAGTAATTCTCGGCTGGAAAGGCAACGAAACGACCCGTAAAAGGCACGGAACGTGTACCCTATGGCCCCAAAACCAATGGAAACCTCATAAGCTGTCATCTACAAAGATTTGGTAAAAATCCGAAAGGTTTCGAAAAAGTTGACCGGGGTGCCGAAAATCATGTGCTATATCTCAAGAAAATGCCCCGAAACGGACGTTTTTCGCGAAGTCATAAAATTCGAAACCGTCTGGCCCAGAGACCTACCCTGGTGGTGCTATGCCTTAAACTATGGTCGGTACGTGGAGGAGGGACCGTTAGAGTGACGAAATGTGTCATTCTGTCGTCCGGAATGGTTGACAGTAATTCTCGGCTGGAAAGGCAACGAAACGGCCCGTAAAAGGCATGTAACGTGTACCCTATGGCCCAAAAACCAATGGAAATCTCATAAGATGTCATTTACAAGGATTTGGTAAAAATCCAGGAGGTTTCGAAAAAGTTAACCCGGGTGCCGAAAATCGTGTGCTATATCTCAAGAAAATGGCCCAAAACGGACGTTTTTCGCGAAGTCATAAAATTCGAAACCGTATGGCCTAGAGACCTACCCTGGTGGTGCTATGCCTTAAACTATGCTCGGTACATGGAGGAGGGACCGTTAGAGTGACGAAATGTGTCATTCTGTCATCCGGAGTGGTTGACAGTAATTCTCGGCTGGAAAGGCAACGAAATGGCCGGTAAAAGGCATGGAACTTGTACCCTATGGCCCAAAAACCAATGGAAACCTCATAAGATGTCATCTACAAGGATTTGGTAAAATTCCGGGAGGTTTCAAAAAAGTTGACCCAGGTGCCGAAAATTGTGTGCTATAGCTCACGAAAATGGCCTGAAACGGACGTTTTTCGCGAAGTCATAAAATTCGAAACCGTCTGCCCCGGAGACTACCCTAGTGGTTCTATGCCTTAAACTATGGTCGGTACGTGGAGGAGGGACCGTTAGAGTGACGAAATGTGTTATTTTGTCGTCCGGAATGGTTGACAATAATTCTCGGCTGGAAAGGCAACGAAACGGCCCGTAAAAGGCATGGAACGTGTACCCTATGGCCTGAAAACTAATTGAAACCTCATAAGATGTCATCTATAAGGATTTGCTAAAAATCCGGGAGGTTTCGAAAAAGTTGACCCGTGTGCCGAAAATCGTGTGCTATAGCTCACAAAAATGGCCCGAAACGGGCGTTTTTCGCGAAGTAATAAAATTAGAAACCGTCTGGCCCAGAGACCTACCCTGGTGGTGCTATGCCTTAAACTATGGTCGGTATTGTACGAGGGACCGTTACAGTGACGAAATGTGTCATTCTGTCCTCTGGAATGGTTGACAGTAATTCTCGGCTGAAAAGGCAACGAAACGACCCGTAAAAGGCATGGAACGTGTACCCTATGGTCCAAAAACCAATGGAAACCTCATAAGATGTCATCTACAAGGATTTGGTAAAAATCCGGGTGGTTTCAAAAAAGTTGACCCAGGTGCCGAAATTCGTGTGCTATAGCTCACGAATATGGCCTGAAACGGACGTTTATTGCGAAGTCATAAAATTCGAAACCGTCTGGCCCGGAGACTTACGCTGGTGGTGCTATGCCTTAAACTATGGTCGATACATGGAGGAGGGACCGTTAGAGTGACAAAATGTGTCATTCTGTCGTCTGGAATGGTTGATAGTAATTCTCGACTGGAAAGGCAACGAAACGGCCCGTAAAAGGCATGGAACGTGTACCCTATGGCCCAAAAACCAATGGAAACCTCATAAGATGTCATCTACAAGGATTTGGTAAAAATCTGGGAGATTTCGAAAAAGTTGACCCGGGTGCCGAAAATAGTGTGCTATAGCTCACGAAAATGGCCCGAAACGGACGTTTTTCGCGAAGTCATAAAATTCGAAACCGTCTGGCCCGGAGACCTACCCTGGTGATGCTATGCCTTAAACTATGGTCGGTACATGGAGGAGGGACCGTTAGAGTGACGAAATGTGTCATTCTTTCCTCCAGATGGTTGACAAGAATTTTCGGCAGAAAAGGCAACGACACGGCCCGTAAAAGGCATGGAACGTGTACCCTATGGCCCAAAAACAAATTGAAACCTCATAAGATTTCATTTATAAGGATTTGCTAAAAATCCGGGAGGTTTCGAAAAAGTTGACCCGGGTGCCGAAAATCGTGTGCAGCTCACGAAAATGGCCCGCAACGAACGTTTTTCGCGAAGTCATAAAATTTGAAACCGTCCGGACCGGAGACCTACCATGGTGGTGCTATGCCTTAAACTATGGTCGGTACGTGGAGGAGGGACCGTTGGAGTGAAGAAATGTGTCATTTTGTCCTCCGGAATGGTTGACAGTAATTCTCGGCTGGAAAGGCAACGAAACGGCCCGTAAAAGGCATGGAACGTGTACCCTATGGCCCAAAAACCAATGGAAACCTCATAAGATGTCATCTACAAGGAATTGGTAAAAATCCGGGAGGTTTCGAAAAAGTTGACCCGGGTGCCGAAAATCGTGTGCTATGGCTCACGAAAATGGCCCGAAACTGACGTTTTTCTCGAAGTCATAAAGTCGGTACGTGGAGGAGGGACCGTTAGTGTGACGAAATGTGTCATTCTGTCGCCCGGAATGGTTGACAGTAATTCTCGGCTGGAAAGGCAACGAAACGACCCGTATAAGGCATGGAACGTGTACCCTATAGCCCAAAAACCAATGGAAACCTCATAAGATGTCATCTACAAAGATTTGGTAAAAAACCGAAAGGTTTCAAAAAATTTGACCCGGGTGCCGAAAATCGTGTGCTATATCTCAAGAAAATGGCCCGAAACGGACGTTTTTCGCGAAGTTATAAAATTCGAAACCGTCTGGCCCAGAGACCTACCCTGGTGGTGCTATGCCTTAAACTATGGTCGGTACGTGGAGGAGGGACCGTTAGAGTGAAGAAATGTGTCATTCTGTCCTCCGGAATGGTTGACAGTAATTCTCGGCAAGAAAGGCAATGAAACGGCCTGTAAAAGGCATGGAACGTGTACCCTATGGCCCCAAAACCAATTGAAACCTCATAATATGTCATCTATAAGGATTTGCTAAAAATCTGGGAGGTTTTGAAAAAGTTGACCCGGGTGCCGAAAATCGTGTGCTATAGCTCACGAAAATGGCCCGAAACGGACGTTTTTCTCGAAGTCATAAAGTCGGTACGTGGAGGAGGGACCGTTAGAGTGACGAAATGTGTCATTCTATCGTCCGGAATGGTTGACAGTAATTCTCAGCTGGAAAGGCAACGAAACGGCCCGTAAAAGGCATGGAACGTGTACCCTATGGCCCCAAAACCAATGGAAACCTCATAAGATGTCATCTACAAAGATTTGGTAAAAATCCGAAAGGTTTCGAAAAAGTTGAGTGGGGTGCCGAAAATCGTGTGCTATATCTCAAGCAAATGGCCCGAAACGGACGTTTTTCGCGAAGTCATAAAATTCGAAACCGTCTGGCCCAGAGACCTACCCTGGTGGTGCTATGCCTTAAACTATGGTCGGTACGTGGAGGAGGGACCGTTAGAGTGACGAAATGTGTCATTCTGTCGTCCGGAATGGTTGACAGTAATTCTCGGCTGGAAAGGCAACGAAACGGCCCGTAAAAGGCATGGAACTTGTACCCTATGGCCCAAAAACCAATGGAAACCTCATAAGATGTCATCTACAAGGAATTGGTAAAAATCCGGGAGGTTTCGAAAAAGTTGACCCGGGTGCCGAAAATCGTATGCTATAGCTCACGAAAATGGCCCGAAACGAACGTTTTTCGCGAAGTCATAAAATTTGAAACCGTCTGGACCGGAGACCTTCCATGGTGGTGCTATGCCTTAAACTATGGTCGGTACGTGGAGGAGGGACCGTTGGAGTGAAGAAATGTGTCATTCTGTCCTCCGGAATGGTTTACAGTAATTCTCGGCTGGAAAGGCAACGAAACGGTACGTAAAAGGCATGGAACGTGTACCTTATGGCCCAAAAACCAATGGAAACCTCATAAGATGTCATCTACAAGGAATTGGTAAAAATCCGAGAGGTTTCTAAAAAGTTGACCCGGGTTCCGAAAATCGTGTGCTATAGCTCACGAAAATGGCCCGAAACGGACGTTTTTCTCGAAGTCATAAAGTCGGTACGTGGAGGAGGGACCGTTAGAGTGACGAAATGTGCCATTCTATCGTCCGGAATGGTTGACAGTAATTCTCGGCTGGAAAGGCAACGAAACGGCCCGTAAAAGGCATGGAACGTGTACCCTATGGCCCCAAAACCAATGGAAACCTCATAAGATGTCATCTACAAATATTTGGTAAAAATCCGAAAGGTTTCGAAAAAGTTGACCGGGGTGCCGAAAATCATGTGCTATATCTCAAGAAAATGCCCCGAAACGGACGTTTTTCGCGAAGTCATAAAATTCGAAACCGTCTGGCCCAGAGACCTACCCTGGTGGTGCTATGCCTTAAACTATGGTCGGTACGTGGAGGAGGGACCGTTAGAGTGACGAAATGTGTCATTCTGTCGTCCGGAATGGTTGACAGTAATTCTCGGCTGGAAAGGCAACGAAACGGCCCGTAAAAGGCATGTAACGTGTATCCTATGGCCCAAAAACCAATGGAAATCTCATAAGATGTCATTTACAAGGATTTGGTAAAAATCCAGGAGGTTTCGAAAAAGTTAACCCGGGTGCCGAAAATCGTGTGCTATATCTCAAGAAAATGGCCCAAAACGAACGTTTTTCGCGAAGTCATAAAATTCGAAACCGTCTGGCCCAGAGACCTACCCTGGTGGTGCTATGCCTTAAACTATGGTCGGTACGTGGAGGAGGGACCGTTAGAGTGACGAAATGTGTCATTCTGTCATCCGGAAAGGTTGACAGTAATTCTCGGCTGGAAAGGCAACGAAACGGCCGGTAAAAGGCATGGAACTTGTACCCTATGGCCCAAAAACCAATGGAAACCTCATAAGATGTCATCTACAAGGATTTGGTAAAATTCCGGGAGGTTTCAAAAAAGTTGACCCAGGTGCCGAAAATTGTGTGCTATAGCTCACGAAAATGGCCTGAAACGGACGTTTTTCGCGAAGTCATAAAATTCGAAACCGTCTGCCCCGGAGACTACCCTAGTGGTTCTATGCCTTAAACTATGGTCGGTACGTGGAGGAGGGACCGTTAGAGTGACGAAATGTGTTATTCTGTCGTCCGGAATGGTTGACAATAATTCTCGGCTGGAAAGGCAATGAAACGGCCCGTAAAAGGCATGGAACGTGTACCCTATGGCCTGAAAACTAATTGAAACCTCATAAGATGTCATCTATAAGGATTTGCTAAAAATCCGGGAGGTTTCGAATAAGTTGACCCAGGTGCCGAAAATCGTGTGCTATAGCTCACAAAAATGGCCCGAAACGGGCGTTTTTCGCGAAGTAATAAAATTAGAAACCGTCTGGCCCAGAGACCTACCCTGGTGGTGCTATGCCTTAAACTATGGTCGGTATTGTACGAGGGACCGTTACAGTGACGAAATGTGTCATTCTGTCCTCTGGAATGGTTGACAGTAATTCTCGGCTGAAAAGGCAACGAAACGACCCGTAAAAGGCATGGAACGTGTACCCTATGGTCCAAAAACCAATGGAAACCTCATAAGATGTCATCTACAAGGATTTGGTAAAAATCCGGGTGGTTTCAAAAAAGTTGACCCAGGTGCCGAAAATCGTGTGCTATAGCTCACGAAAATGGCCTGAAACGGACGTTTATTGCGAAGTCATAAAATTCGAAACCGTCTGGCTCGGAGACCTACGCTGGTGGTGCTATGCCTTAAACTACGGTCGATACACGGAGGAGGGACCGTTAGAGTGACAAAATGTGTCATTCTGTCGTCCGGAATGGTTGATAGTAATTCTCGACTGGAAAGGCAACGAAACGGCCCGTAAAAGGCATGGAACGTGTACCCTATGGCCCAAAAACCAATGGAAACCTCATAAGATGTCATCTACAAGGATTTGGTAAAAATCTGGGAGATTTCGAAAAAGTTGACCCGGGTGCCGAAAATAGTGTGCTATAGCTCACGAAAATGGCCCGAAACGGACGTTTTTCGCGAAGTCATAAAATTCGAAACCGTCTGGCCCGGAGACCTACCCTGGTGATGCTATGCCTTAAACTATGGTCGGTACATGGAGGAGGGACCGTTAGAGTGACGAAATGTGTCATTCTTTCCTCCGGAATGGTTGACAGTAATTTTCGGCAGAAAAGGCAACGACACGGCCCGTAAAAGGCATGGAACGTGTACCCTATGGCCCAAAAACAAATTGAAACCTCATAAGATTTCATTTATAAGGATTTGCTAAAAATCCGGGAGGTTTCGAAAAAGTTGACCCGGGTGCCGAAAATCGTGTGCAGCTCACGAAAATGGCCCGCAACGAACGTTTTTCGCGAAGTCATAAAATTTGAAACCGTCCGGACCGGAGACCTACCATGGTGGTGCTATGCCTTAAACTATGGTCGGTACGTGGAGGAGGGACCGTTGGAGTGAAGAAATGTGTCATTTTGTCCTCCGGAATGGTTGACAGTAATTCTCGGCTGGAAAGGCAACGAAACGGCCCGTAAAAGGCATGGAACGTGTACCCTATGGCCCAAAAACCAATGGAAACCTCATAAGATGTCATCTACAAGGAATTGGTAAAAATCCGGGAGGTTTCGAAAAAGTTGACCCGGGTGCCGAAAATCGTGTGCTATGGCTCACGAAAATGGCCCGAAACTGACGTTTTTCTTGAAGTCATAAAGTCGGTACGTGGAGGAGGGACCGTTAGTGTGACGAAATGTGTCATTCTGTCGCCCGGAATGGTTGACAGTAATTCTCGGCTGGAAAGGCAACGAAACGACCCGTATAAGGCATGGAACGTGTACCCTATAGCCCAAAAACCAATGGAAACCTCATAAGATGTCATCTACAAAGATTTGGTAAAAAACCAAAAGGTTTCAAAAAAGTTGACTCGGGTGCCGAAAATCGTGTGCTATATCTCAAGAAAATGGCCCGAAACGGACGTTTTTCGCGAAGTTATAAAATTCGAAACCGTCTGGCCCAGAGACCTACCCTGGTGGTGCTATGCCTTAAACTATGGTCGGTACGTGGAGGAGGGACCGTTAGAGTGAAGAAATGTGTCATTCTGTCCTCCGGAATGGTTGACAGTAATTCTCGGCTGGAAAGGCAACGAAACGGCCTGTAAAAGGCATGGAACGTGTACCCTATGGCCCCAAAACCAATTGAAACCTCATAATATGTCATCTATAAGGATTTGCTAAAAATCTGGGAGGTTTTGAAAAAGTTGACCCGGGTGCCGAAAATCGTGTGCTATAGCTCACGAAAATGGCCCGAAACGGACGTTTTTCTCGAAGTCATAAAGTCGGTACGTGGAGGAGGGACCGTTAGAGTGACGAAATGTGTCATTCTATCGTCCGGAATGGTTGACAGTAATTCTCGGCTGGAAAGGCAACGAAACGGCCCGTAAAAGGCATGGAACGTGTACCCTATGGCCCCAAAACCAATGGAAACCTCATAAGATGTCATCTACAAATATTTGGTAAAAATCCGAAAGGTTTCGAAAAAGTTGACCGGGGTGCCGAAAATCATGTGCTATATCTCAAGAAAATGCCCCGAAACGGACGTTTTTCGCGAAGTCATAAAATTCGAAACCGTCTGGCCCAGAGACCTACCCCCGGTGGTGCTATGCCTTAAACTATGGTCGGTACGTGGAGGAGGGACCGTTAGAGTGACGAAATGTGTCATTCGTCGTCCGAATGGTTGACGGAATTCTCGACCGGAAAGGCAACGAAACGGGCCGTAAAAGGCATGTAACGTGTACCCTATGGCCCAAAAACCAATGGAAATCTCATAATATGTCATTTACAAGGATTTGGTAAAAATCCAGGAGGTTTCGAAAAAGTTAACCCGGGTGCCGAAAATCGTGTGCTATATCTCAAGAAAATGGCCCAAAACGGACGTTTTTCGCGAAGTCATAAAATTCGAAACCGTATGGCCCAGAGACCTACCCTGGTGGTGCTATGCCTTAAACTATGCTCGGTACATGGAGGAGGGACCGTTAGAGTGACGAAATGTGTCATTCTGTCATCCGGAAAGGTTGACAGTAATTCTCGGCTGGAAAGGCAACGAAACGGCCGGTAAAAGGCATGGAACTTGTACCCTATGGCCCAAAAACCAATGGAAACCTCATAAGATGTCATCTACAAGGATTTGGTAAAATTCCGGGAGGTTTCAAAAAAGTTGACCCAGGTGCCGAAAATTGTGTGCTATAGCTCACGAAAATGGCCTGAAACGGACGTTTTTCGCGAAGTCATAAAATTCGAAACCGTCTGCCCCGGAGACTACCCTAGTGGTTCTATGTCTTAAACTATGGTCGGTACGTGGAGGAGGGACCGTTAGAGTGACGAAATGTGTTATTCTGTCGTCCGGAATGGTTGACAATAATTCTCGGCTGGAAAGGCAATGAAACGGCCCGTAAAAGGCATGGAACGTGTACCTATGGCCTGAAAACCAATTGAAACCTCATAAGATGTCATCTATAAGGATTTGCTAAAAATCCGAGAGGTTTCGAAAAAGTTGACCCGGGTGCCGAAAATCGTGTGCAGCTCACGAAAATGGCCCGCAACGAACGTTTTTCGCGAAGTCATAAAATTTGAAACCGTCTGGACCGGAGACCTACCATGGTGGTGCTATGCCTTAAACTATGGTCGGTATGTGGAGGAGGGACCGTTGGAGTGAAGAAATGTGTCATTTTGTCCTCCGGAATGGTTGACAAGAATTTCTCGGTGAAAGGCAACGAAACGGCCCGTAAAAGGCATGGAACGTGTACCATATGGCCCAAAAACCAATGGAAACCTCATAAGATGTCATCTACAAGGAATTGGTAAAAATCCGGGAGGTTTCGAAAAAGTTGACCCGGGTGCCGAAAATCGTGTGCTATAGCTCACGAAAATGGCCCGAAACTGACGTTTTTCTCGAAGTCATAAAGTTGGTACGTGGAGGAGGGACCGTTAGTGTGACGAAATGTGTCATTCTGTCGCCCGGAATGGTTGACAGTAATTCTCGGCTGGAAAGGCAACGAAACGGCCCGTATAAGGCATGGAACGTGTACCCTATAGCCCAAAAACCAATGGAAACCTCATAAGATGTCATCTACAAAGATTTGGTAAAAAACCGAAAGGTTTCAAAAAAGTTGACCCGGGTGCCGAAAATCGTGTGCTATATCTCAAGAAAATGGCCCGAAACGGACGTTTTTCGCGAAGTTATAAAATTCGAAACCGTCTTGCCCAGAGACCTACCCTGGTGGTGCTATGCCTTAAACTATGGTCGGTACGTGGAGGAGGGACCGTTAGAGTGACGAAATGTGTCATTCCCCGTCCTCCGAATGGTTGACAGTAATTCTCTACTGGAAAGGCAACGAAACGGCCTGTAAAAGGCATGGAACGTGTACCCTATGGCCCAAAAACCAATTGAAACCTCATAAGATGTCATCTATAAAGATTTGCTAAAAATCTGGGAGGTTTTGAAAAAGTTGACCCGGGTGCCGAAAATCGTGTGCTATACCTCACGAAAATGGCCCGAAACGAACGTTTTTCGCGAAGTCATAAAATTTGAAACCGTCTGGCCCGGAGACCTACCATGATAGTGCTATGCCTTAAACTATGGTCGGTACATGGAGGAGGGACCGTTAGAGTGACGAAATGTGTCATTCTGTCGTCCGGAATGGATGACAGTAATTCTCGGCTCGAAAGGCAACGAAACGGCCCGTAAAAGGCATGGAACGTGTACCCTATGGCCAAAAAACAATTGAACCCTCATAAGATGTCATCTATAAGGATTTGCTAAAAATCCGGGAGGTTTCGATAAAGTTGACCCGGGTGCCGAAAATCGTGTGCTATAGCTCACGAAAATGGCCCGAAACGAACATTTTTCGCGAAGTCATAAAATTTGAAACCGTCTGGCGCAGAGACCAACCACGGTGGTGCTATGCCTTAAACTATAGTCGGTACATGGAGGAGGGACCGTTGGAGTAACGAAATGTGTCATTCTGTTCTCCGGAATGGTTGACAGTAATTTTCGGCTGGAAAGGCAACGAAACGGCCCGTAAAAGGCATGGAACGTGTAACCTATGGCCTAAAAACCAATTGAAACCTCAAAATATGCCATCTACAAGGATTTGGTAAAAATCTGGGAGGTTTTGAAAACGTTGACCCGGGTGCCGAAAATCGTGTGCTATAGCTCACGAAAATGGCCCGAAACGAACGTTTTTCGCGAAGTCATAAAATTTGATACCGTCTGGCCCAGAGACCTACCATGGTGGTGCTATGCCTTAAACTATGGTCGGTATGTGGAGGAGGCACCGTTAGAGTGAAGAAATGTGTCATTCTATCCTCCGGAATGGTTGACAGTAATTCTCGGCTGGAAAGGCAAAGAAACGGACCGTAAAAGGCATGGAACGTGTACCCTATGGCCCAAAAACCAATGGAACCTCAGAAGATGTCATCTACAAGGATTTGGTCAAAATCCGGGAAGTTTCGAAAAAGTTGACCCGGGTGCCGAAAATCGTATGCTATATCTCACGAAAATGGCCCCAAACGAACGTTTTTCGCGAAGTCATAAAATTCGAAACCGTCTGGCCCGGAGACCTACTCTAGGGGTGCTATGCCTTAAACTATGGTCTGTACGTGGAGGAGGTACCATTAGAGTGATGAAATGTGTCATTCTGTCCTCCGGAATGGTTGACAGTAATTCTCGGCTGGAAAGGCAACGAAACGGCCCGTAAAAGGCATGGAACGTGTACCATATGGCCCAAAAACCAATTGAAACCTCATAAGACGTCATCTACAAGGATTTGGTAAAAATCCGGGAGGTTTCGAAAAAGTTGACCCGGGTGCCGAAAATCGTGTGCTATAGCTCACGAAAATGGTCCGAAACGGATGTTTTTTGCGAATTCATAAAATTCGAAACCGTCTGGCCCGGAGACCTACCCTGGTGGTGCTATGCCTTAAACTATGGTCGGTACGTGGAGGAGGGACCGTTATAGTGACGAAATGTGTCATTCTGTCCTCCGGTATGGTTGACAGTAATTTTCGGCTGGAAAGGCAACGAAACGGCCCGTAAAAGGCATGGAACGTCTACCCTATGGCCCAAGAACCAATTGAAACCTGATAAGATGTCATCTAGAAGGATTTGATAAAAATCCGGGAGG
The DNA here is from genome assembly GCA_947561735.1 of Cenchrus americanus. Taxonomy (NCBI): domain Eukaryota; kingdom Viridiplantae; phylum Streptophyta; class Magnoliopsida; order Poales; family Poaceae; genus Cenchrus; species Cenchrus americanus. Next base: position 310,309,332 of record OX387241.1, on the reverse strand, counting down.
TTTCGAAAAAGTTGACCCGGGTGCCGAAAATCGTGTGCTATAGCTCACGAAAATGGCTCGAAACGAACGTTTTTCGCGAAGTCATAAAATTTGAAACCGTCTGGCCCGGAGACCTACCATGGTGGTGCTATGCCATAAACTATGGTCGGTACGTGGAGGAGGGACCGTTCGAGTGAAGAAATGTGTCATTCTGTCCTTCGGATTGGTAGACAGTAATTCTCGGCTGGAAAGGCAACGAAACGGCCCGTAAAAGGCATGGAACGTGTACCCTATGGCCAAAAAACCAATTGAAACCTCATAAGATGTCATCTATAAGGATTTGCTAAAAATCCGGGAGGTTTCGAAAAAGTTGACCCGAGTGCCGAAAATCGTGTGCTATAGCTCACGAAAATGGCCAGAAACGAACGTTTTTCGCAAAGTCATAAAATTTGAAACCGTCTGGCCCATAGACCTACCATGGTGGTGATATGCCTTGAACTATGGTCGGTACGTGGAGGAGGGACCGTTAGAGTGACGAAATGTGTCATTCTGTCCTCCGGATTGGTTGACAGAAATTTTCGGCTGGAAAGGCAACGAAACGGCCCGTAAAAGGCATGGAACGTGTGCCCTATGGCCCAAAAACCAATTGAAACCTCATAAGATATCCTCTATAAGGATTTGCTAAAAATCCGGGAGGTTTCAAAAAAGTTGACCCGGGTGCCGAAAATCGTGTGCTATAGCTCACGAAAATGGCGCGAAACGACGTTTTTCGCGAAGTCATAAAATTTGAAACCGTCTGGCCCGGAGACATACCATGGTGGTGCTATGCCATAAACTATGGTCGGTACGTGGAGGAGGGACCGTTCGAGTGAAGAAATGTGTCATTCTGTCCTCCGGATTGGTAGACAATAATTCTCGGCTGGAAAGGCAACGAAATGGCCCGTAAAAGGCATGGAACGTGAACCCTATGGCCCCAAAACCAATGGAAACCTCATAAGATGTCATCTACAAGGATTTGGTAAAAAACCGGGAGGTTTCGAAAAAGTTGACCTGGGTGCCGAAAATCGTGTGCTATAGCTCACGAAAATGGCCCGAAACAGACGTTTTTCTCGAAGTCATAAAACTCGAAAACGTCTCGCCCGGAGACCTACCATGGTCGGTACGTGGAGGAGGGACCGTTAGAGTGATGTAATGTGTCATTCTGTCGTCCGGAATGGTTGACAGTAATTCTCGGCTGGAAAGGCAACGAAACGGCCCGTAAAAGGCATTGAACGTGTACCCTATGGCCCAAAAACCAATGGAAACCTCATAAGATGTCATCTACAAGGATTTGGTAAAAATCCGGGAGATTTCGAAAAAGTGGACCAGGGTGCCGAAAATCGTGTGCTATAGTTCACGAAAATGGCCCGAAACGGACGTTTTTGGCGAAGTCATAAAATTCAAAACCGTCTGGCCCGGAGACCTGCCCTAGTGATGCTATGCCTTAAACTATGGTCGGTACGTGGAGGAGGGACCGTTAGAGTGACGAAACGTTTCATTCTGTCCTCCGGAATGGTTGTCAGTAATTTTCGGCTAGAAAGGCAACGATACGGCTCGTAAAAGGCATGGAACGTGTACCCTATGGCCCAAAAACCAATTGAAACCTCATAAAATGTCATCTGTAAGGATTTGCTAAAAATCCGGGAGGTTTCTAAAAAGTTGACCCGTGTGCCGAAAATCGTGTGCTATAGCTCACGAAAATGGCCCGAAACGGACGTTTTTCGCGAAGTCATAAAATTTGAAACCGTCTGGCCCGGAGACCTACCATGATAGTGCTATGCCTTAAACTATGGTCGGTACATGGAGGAGGGACCGTTGGAGTGAAGAAATGTGTCATTCTGTCCCCTGAAATGGTTGACAGTAATTCTCAGCAAGAAAGGCAAGGAAACGGCCCGTAAAAGGCATTGAACGTGTACCCTATGGCCCAAAAACCAACGGAAACCTCATAAGATGTCATCTACAAGGAATTGATAAAAATCCGGGAGGTTTCGAAAAAGTTGACCCGGGTGCCGAAAATCGTGTGCTATAGCTCACGAAAATGGCCCGAAACTGACGTTTTTCTCGAAGTCATAAAGTCGGTACGTGGAGGAGGGACCGTTAGAGTGACGAAATGTGTCATTCTGTCGTCCGGAATGGATGACAGTAATTCTCGGCTCGAAAGGCAACGAAACGGCCCGTAAAAGGCATGGAACGTGTACCCTATGGCCAAAAAACAATTGAACCCTCATAAGATGTAACATCCCTAGTTTTGACTTGCATTCAAATGTCGAATTTCAAAAACAAACTTGAATTGAATTGGAGTGCTCGTAAATCGGATAAGGTTGTCTTCCTTTCCTCTCCCTTAATTCCTAGATTTATCTTTGAGCTAAATAAAATCCCTAGGAAATATAAGAAAATGTTAGTGTGAGAATCTTGGAGTTCTTTTGGTTTTATTTGGAGTTTATTTGGGTAGAGTTTCAAATTTGAAACTGCATTCAAATTTGAAATCTAAATAGGAGGGGGGGGTTTGAAAGGAAATAGAAAAAAAGGGAAAACAGAGTAATACTTCTGGGCCGCGAGCCCAACTTCTCAAGGTCCGCCGAGCCTCCCTCCTTTCCCAATTCCAGCGCGCCGCGCCACCCTCATTCCGTTCCCATTTCAGCCCACCGCGGCCCAGCTACCGCCGGCCCGCCTCCCACCTACCGCAACCACCCCAGGACGCCGACAGGTGGGGCCCAGGTGACGTCGCCCCCGGCGTCAGCCGTCTTCCTCCCGTCACCCCTTCGCCTTTTTGCTTTCCCCTTTCCCTTTACGACGTCGTCGGGCATCAGCGCCGCCCCGCTCTCCCCGCCGCCCGTCCGCGCCCGCCGAGCGATCCGCGCCGTCCACGCGTCCCGCGTCCCGCCATGCACTATAAGAGGGCCGCCGCCGCGCCACGGGAAGCCGCAACCCTAGCCACCGCGGGGAAGTCCACCCGCTCCACACCGCCACCGCCCGCCGGGAGGAGAAGGAGGAGGAGAAGGAGAGGAGGAAACCCGAGGCCGCCGCCGCCCGCCGTCGGCCGCGCGGAGCCGGAGGCCCACTCGAGGGAGCCCGAGGACGCCGCGAAGCCAAGGACCGCGACGCCCCCGCTTCCTCGCCCCGCGCCGCCGACCGCGCCGCCACCTCTACCGCCGCCGCCTCCATCCTCGTCTCTCGCACCACCACTCTTCACCGCCGCCCGCACGTCGGCCCGTGGCCACCAAGGTGAGGCAAACCCCCCTCGCCCTCTCGTGGTTGACCCGCCTTCGAGCCGCGGCCCCTTGCGCACGCCATGCCGCCGCCGCGCCGCCGCCGGGTGAAGCCGCCATCGTGCCAGCCGGGAAGCTTGTCTCTCGCAGCATGCCGCCGCCGCCGCCGCAAGCGCGCGCTCTCGCCGTCGTTCCTTTTTCTTTCCGTACCGCACCGCCCTCGCGAAGCCGACGCGCGTCGCGCCGCCGGCCGAGCTCCGCAGCGCCGCGCCGCCGCCGCTCGGGCCCCGTTCTACCCGCGCACGAACACGAACCGCCCACACGAGCCCGCACCGCGACCGCCTCGACGCACCGGCCACCGCGCGCACGCACGCAGGCCCCCCCGTGCCGGAGCATTGCCCGCGCCGTACGCTACCGCCGGCCCGAGCTCTGCCGCGGAGGGCAAGGGCCATTCCAGGCGACTTAAGGGGGGAAAGACCCCAGCTTTAGGCGATTACGCGCCGTAGGACCCGTCTCGACCAAAAACTGAGCGCTAGACTTCGATGGGCGCCGTCGCCGCGACCCTCGCCGCGCCGCCACCCACACCGTCGCCGCCGCTCCTTGCCATGCCGCGCCACCGCCCATCCTTGGCCAAGACCGCGCACGGGTAAGGGGTAGACCAAGCCCCGCCGCGCCCTCACCCTCACCGCGGTCGCATGCGGACCCGCCCGAGCGCACCTCGCCGCCGGCAAGCCGCCGCCACGCCGCCGCCGTCTCGGGCATTTCGTCGAGCACACCACGCGCGGGGGGGGAAGAACCCCTAGGCTCTACACGCACGAGCGCCTACACACACGCGCGCGGCCGCGGCGCATCCGCGGGATCCGGTGCGGCCCGCCTCTCGCGCCCCCGCCGCACGAGACCCACACCGCGCCCCGCCCGCACGGCGGCCGCGGACGGGCCGCGCCGGCCGTTGGGGAGCCGAGCCGCACCGCGGGCCACGGGGAGCCCCGCCGCGACCCCGGGATCCGGGGATCCCGTGCGGCCGTAAAAAGGGGGAGTTTTCTTTTTGATTAAAAATTCCAGGAAAATTCTTTTCTCTTCTAAAAATCCTAGAAAATCCATTTTATCTCCGAAAATTATGAAACCTTTTCCAGAAAATATCTAAAATCTTAAGCTATGGGTTGGGATAGTGTTGGTTCCCGTTTTGGATCTTAATTGGTCTTATTTGGATTTAAGTTGCAATAGGACCGCGATTTATTTTCTTTTTCGCGTTACTAGGAGCAGGAGGAGCCGGAGAGCTGAGTCAGGAGTACGACTACACCGACGACTTCGCCGCGGAGGACTACCCGACCCCAGGTTCACGCCCGACCGATTCTGACTACCCATTAGGCATTGCTGAGTAGTATTGCTAGCGCTTTACTTTATGTATGCATGTTGATGAACCTTGCACTGCCTCTTTATTTACCCTGTCCTTGATTGTCCTACTACTACTATATAAGTTTATGTGGGTGTATATGTGCGCCGAGCTTCGCGATGCATGTGTTGGGATGGGACTAGTGGTTCTTGGCGTGTGTGGGGTAAAAACCGGCAGGAGAAGGCGTTTTTGGGTACTTTGGCGGGGGTGAGCTCGAAACAACCGATCTGGGATCGGGGATAGGGGTGCACTCCTCAAAGGCATCCCTCCCCGTTACGGAAAATTTCTTGCGTTTCACAGAGATGGAGCACCGGTCGCGGAGATCACCCCCGAGACGTGCGGGGCGATCCGCCACCGGATGGAGAGGGCCCTTCTCGGGCTTGGAGTCCCTCCGACCTACGTCACGTACCGCGCCGAGTACGTACCCGCCGTGACCGGGCGGATGGTGCTCGCACGGCCGCCGTGCTCCCTCACCCGAGTCTCCCCGGTTTAAGGGAGAGGTCCGCGCGCCGCCGCACTCACCGTCGCGACCACGCTCGACGCCGCCCGCCGCCGTGCCCCGGGCTGCCTACTCGCACGCACCGCGCCTCCTTCGAGACCGGGACTCTTCGGGCCGCTACCCCCCGGACTACCGGCACCTCGCACCGCTCGTGGACCCGAGTTCCTTCGTACGAGGGGATCCAGACGACGTCGACGCCGCTCCCCCTTCCGCGAGACCGACGAGACTCGGTGGAGACCGCCGCCTACTTGGTCGACCTCGACAAGTACACGCGCCGGGCCGGAGGACGAGTCACGTACCCTCTACGGCCGGGTCGTGGACGCTACCATCGACGCGCTCCGCACTCGCCCCGCCGCGCCGAGCCGGGAGAGGGAGAACACGCTCTACGCCACCGTGTTCGCCGCCCGAGTTGAGCCTCGACCGCACGACCGCCGTCCCCGCCGCAGTCCGAGAGGGAGAGGGTGGACACCAGGGAGGAGATGCTACACGCCAAGGAGGACCTACGCAGCCTGACCGCGAGTCGAACAGGCTGAAGGACAAGCTCGAGCGCAAGGACGACCTCGCTCACGGCGCGCTCACCCGCTCGGGTGTGAGCGGCTCAAGGTGGAGAAGCTGGAGAAGAGCCGAGCGGACAACGTCGCCAACATCGCGTGGCTCACGCGCACGGCCGTCTACCTGAGGGACAAGGCCGAGAGACCGAGGAGGACTTGGGAGGACGCCGACTCGCTCGCGTGGACGAGCTCTTCGAGCTCAACGGAGAGCTACCCCCCCCGAGTCTCGGCGCATGAGATTCGCACCGAGACCTTCGAGCCGCACCCGGGCCACGCCTCAAGCTCCACCTGTGCCCGATGGCCCGTCTGCCGACTCCCGTCGAGACCGAGGAGGTTCGAGAGGCTCACTCCTTGGTGTCCCGATCTTCCCGCCGGACTACCCCACCGAGGACCGCTACCCCGTCACGTACCAGCCGGCACGCACGGAGTAGAGAGCTGAGCAGGAGGCATGACCTAGAGTAGTGTTCTATGCTAGTAGTTTCCATGAGATGTTCCATGCAGCCGCGAGCATGTTCCGTGCATGAAGAGAGTCATGCCACACCATGTAGACACTACCCTTTTGAGATTGTACCGATGTATTAGATCGTTGACTTGTTGCTGCTACCCCAAGGTCTGAGTCAGCCTCAGGGGAGCAAGTGTAATGATCATGTTTGATGTGTGCTTGGATCTTAATGGTGTTATTTGTGTCTTAATGCTTCTTCTGCTTGAGTGTAGGTTATAATTAGAACTATTTTCTTGATTGCTTAAGACTCATGTGTGAGTTGGTGAGTGACGTGCGTAAACCCCATTCTTTTCCTTTATGCTTTCAGAAGGATGTCGATCCGCCGCTCCAACCGGCTGATGGCTCGCCTCGAGGAGGCAGCTGCTGAGGAAGAAGCCCAGCAGGGGCGTGGACGCGGTCGTGGCCGTGGCCGCCCACCCATGCGTGGAGGAGCCTTGGGGGCTAGGGCCCGAGGTGACGGGGCACAGCCACCGCCGCCCGAGAACCCTGAGGCCGAGGTTGAGCAAGGAGCCGCCGCGCAAGGCCGCCCCGAGCCGAACGAATGCCCACCACCACCCCCGCCTAACTTGGTGGAAGTGATGGCGCTCCGTACTCGCCCGATGCGCAGAGGATGGCAGAGGCCATGGAGCACCGTGGCAACGGTGGGAACCGCGTCGCTCCGCAAGACGAGGACCTCACGCGGAAGATCGAGAGGTTCATCCGCCTGAAGGCCCCCACCTTCAGCTACTCGGATGACCCACTCGAGGCCGACGACTGGCTGAGGGTGATCGAGACCAAGCTCGACCTCACCGTCTGCTCCGACGAGGAGTGCGTTGCTATCGCCGCGCACCAGCTGGAGGGTCCTGCCAAGGCATGGTGGGACAACTACACTGCCACCCACCCGAACCCGGCCTTTCATCACCGGGCCGGGAGTTCCGCGAGGCGTTCCGCGAGCGCACCTCCCCGACGAGCCGCCGGTCCGGTAAGGCGCAGGAGTTCCGCACCATGACTCGGGTGCGATGAGGGTCGAGGAGTACGAGCGTCACTTCATGAAGATGATGCGGTACGCCCCCGACGACACCAACACCGACCGAAGAAGCAGTTCTGGTTCCTGCGAGGCCTCCACCACGGCCTTCGCCGTGCACCGAAGGCGAGTGAGCACAAGTCCCCGTGCCATCTCGTCAACCACGCCATCGCGGTCGAGGACGAGAGGAGGGGCCACGAGGAACGCATGAGGGGCAAGAAGAGGATGGGAGATCGGGATCAACCTGACCGATCCTTCCGTGGCCGAGAAGCGACGCAGCAACATGCCGAGGGGGGAGCTACCGCCCGGGCACAACCACCCGGGCGTGGCTTCGGAGGTGGTGGACGTAGCCCGTCTCCCCCGAGGGAGGAACCCCGGCTACCCCCGGCCAGACCGGAGGCTACACCCGTGCTCCCCCGAGCACCGCGCGACCCGCCGGCAGAGGCTTCACCGTCACCGCTTCGCGTGTGGCAAGCCGGGCCACAAGTCCTACGACCGCCCCGACAAGAAGGTCGCCGCCACCCCCGCGAGGGCACCTCGCTCCAGAAGCCGACCTCCTCAGCCCGCACCGCCTCCGCCGCCGGCCGTGGGAGGCCGAACCACCTCACCGAGGAGGAGGCCGCCGATGCCCCCGACGTCGTGATCGGTAAGTTTTTGGTTTGTGGTACTTCTGCTCTGGTTCTCTTTGACACCGGTGCAACCGGGTCTTATATCACCTCTCGGTTCGTGAGTAAACTCTCCCTCCCTACAACCACCCGACCGATGCCCATCATCACGAGCTCTCCGCTCGGGGATATCCGATGCACCCTGCTGTGCAAAGGAGTGGAAGTGGTCATCCAGGGTCACACATTCTATGGGGATCTCACCGTGCTGCCTTCCCATGGTATCGACGTGATACTGGGGATGGATTGGATCACTGCTCACAAGGGTGTCATATCCACTTCACCGAGGCTGGTGACACTACTGCACCCTGACGGGACAAGGGTGACCTTCGAGCCAATGAAGTCTCGAGACATACCGGCCGTATACAGCCTTCACACGAAGGCCATATCGGACGTGCCGGTAGTATGTGAGTATGAGGATGTGTTTCCAGAGGAGTTGCCCGGATTGCCTCCTGATCGTGATGTGGAATTCGTGATTAACTTGGTGCCGGGAACGGCGCCGATAGCCCAGAGTCCGTACCGTATGGCAGAGGTGGAGCTGAAACTGTTGAAGGCAGAGCTAGACTCGCTACTCGAGAAAGGGTTCATTCGGCCGAGTGCCTCACCCTGGGGTTCACCGGCACTATTCGTACCAAAGAAGGATGGGACGCAACGTCTGTGCGTCGACTACCGCGCCTTAAACGCGGTGACCATCAAGAACAAGTACCCGCTGCCCAGGATTGACGATTTGATGGACCACCGAGGCAAGCCCGCGACTTCGAGCAAGATCGATCTCCGGTCGGGTTATCACCGTATGAAGATCCGCCCGGAGGACATCCACAAGACGCATTCGTGACCAGATATGGGCAGTATGAGTACACAGTCGTGTCGTTTGGCCTCACAAATGCCCCGGCATACTTCATGAACATGATGAACAAGGTCTTCATGGATGAGTTGGACAAGTGTGTCGTCGTCTTCATTGACGATATACTGGTCTACTCCCAAACAGTAGAAGAGCACGAGGAGCACCTGAGGATCGTACTGGGAAAGCTCAGGCAGCATCAGTTATACGCCAAGTTCAGCAAGTGTGAGTTCTGGATGGAGGAAGTCGCGTTTCTGGGTCATGTGTTGTCAGCTAAAGGAGTTGCTGTAGACCCGAGCAAAATTGAGGCCGTATCGAAGTGGCGGGGCCACCGAAGTCCGTGACGAGATCCGCGCTTTTCTCGGTTTGGCCGGGTACTACCGCCGGTTTATCGAGAACTTCTCCAAGATCGCCAAGCCCATGACCGAGCCGTTGAAGAGCAACACGCCGTATGTGTGGTCGGACAAGTGTGAAGCCGCTTTCCGGAGCTCAAAACTCGTCTCACCACTACCCCGGTCCCGACCCCCGCCCGACGCGAGCAAGGATTTCGTGGTGTACTGTGACGCGTCAAGACAAGGACTTGGCTGCGTGTTGATGCAAGGAGGCAAGGTAGTGGCATACGCTTCACGACAGTTAAGGAAGCATGAGGAGAACTACCCGACACACGACCTCGAGCTAGCCGCTGTCATTCATGCGTTGAAGATATGGAGGCACTACCTGATGGGAAACAAGTGCGACATCTACACGGATCACAAGAGTCTGAAGTATATCTTCACCCAGTCGGAGTTGAATCTGAGGCAAAGGAGATGGCTAGAGCTGATTAAGGACTACGACCTGAGCATTCACTACCACCCCCGGTAAGGCAAACGTCGTGGCCGACGCTCCGAGCCGCAAGCACTATTGCAACAATCCGATGGTGCGAGAGGAACAACGGCCTTGCATGAAGAGCCGGAAAAGCCGAGCCTAGAAATTGTGGAGGAAGGGCAATTGAACCGCCTTGCGGGTAAAGTACACACTCGAAGACCGGATCCGCCAAGCTCGAAGGGGTGCCCCGAGATCCAAGAGGTGAAGCGCCTGATGGAGAATGGCAAAGCAGCTGACTATCGCCTCGACGAGCAGGTACACCGTGGCTGAAGGACCGCATCTGCGTGCCTCGGGACAAGGAGATTCGGGACTCGATCCTCAAAGAGGCCCACGATTCTCGGTACTCGATCCACCCCCGGTTGTACCAAGATGTACAAAGACCTGAAGGTACGGTTTTGGTGGGAAAAGATGAGGGAAGACATTGCCGAATACTTCGCTCGATGCGACACGTGCCGCCGAGTGAAGGCCGAACACCGTAGGCCCGCCGGCCGCTACAACCGCTCGAGATACCCACGTGGAAGTGGGATGATATCGCATGGACTTCATTGTGGGGTTGCCGCGCACGCAAAAAGGGCATGACTCCATTTGGGTGATTGTTGATCGTCTGACCAAGGCAGCCCATTTCTTACCCGTTAGGGCGGACTACCGCGTGAGCCGACTTGCAGAACTGTATGTGGACAACATCCTGAAGCTTCATGGAGCTCCGAGGAGCATAGTGTCAGACAGAGGGCCCCAGTTCACTGCTCAATTCTGGAAGAGCTTACACGCTTCTATGGGCACCCAGCTGAATTACAGCACAGCGTTCCACCCACAGACTGACGGACAGACAGAGAGGGTAAATCAGGTACTGGAAGACTTGCTGAGAGCTTGTGTGTTAACCTATGGATCGGATTGGGAGAAGAGCCTGTCGTATGCCGAGTTCTCTTACAACAACGGCTACCAGGCCAGCTTGAAGATGGCTCCGTTCGAAGCCCTGTATGGCCGAAAGTGTCGGACACCGTTGATGTGGTCCGAGGTGGGGGAGCGAACCTTTTTCGGTCCCGCCACTATTGTTGAGGCCGAGGAAAATGTCGCCAAGGTGCGAGAGAACCTGAAGATAGCTCAGAGCAGGCAAAAGAGCTATGCCGACGCCAAACGGAAGGACGTCTCATTTGAAGTAGGGGATCACGTCTACTTGAAGGTGTCACCCCTCCGAGGTACGAAGAGGTTCCACATCAGGGGGAAGCTGTCCCCTAGGTACGTTGGACCCTACCCTATTGTGAGCAAGGTCGGGAGGGTAGCTTACAAACTCGAGCTACCTCCGGAGCTTGCGGGAGTCCACCCGGTGTTCCATGTTTCCCAACTTCGGAAGTGTGTGGTCGTTGAGAAGAGAGTGCCTGCTCAGGCGCTCGACGTCCAGGAAACCCTGGAGTACTTGGAGTACCCGGTTCGGATCCTGGACTGGGCGGAGAAGTCGACCAGGAACACCACCACGCGCTTCTGCAAGGTGCTCTGGAGTAACCACTCCGAGCGCGAAGCCACGTGGGAGAAGGAGTCAGCATTGAGGGAGAAATACCCTCATCTCTTCGAAACGGAGGTAACTTCCTAATCTCGGGGACGAGATTCTTGTGAGGGGGGGAGTTCTGTAACATCCCTAGTTTTGACTTGCATTCAAATGTCGAATTTCAAAAACAAACTTGAATTGAATTGGAGTGCTCGTAAATCGGATAAGGTTGTCTTCCTTTCCTCTCCCTTAATTCCTAGATTTATCTTTGAGCTAAATAAAATCCCTAGGAAATATAAGAAAATGTTAGTGTGAGAATCTTGGAGTTCTTTTGGTTTTATTTGGAGTTTATTTGGGTAGAGTTTCAAATTTGAAACTGCATTCAAATTTGAAATCTAAATAGGAGGGGGGTTTGAAAGGAAGTAGAAAAAAAAGGGAAAACAGAGTAATACTTCTGGGCCGCGAGCCCAAATTCTCAAGGTCCGCCGAGCCTCCCTCCTTTCCCAATTCCAGCGCGCCGCGCCACCCTCATTCCGTTCCCATTTCGCCCACCGCGGCCCGCCTACCGCCGGCCCGCCTCCCACCTACCGCAACCACCCCAGGACGCCGACAGGTGGGGCCCAGGTGACGTCGCCCCCCGGCGTCGCCCGTCTTCCTCCCGTCACCCCTTCACCTTTTTGCTTTCCCCTTTCCCTTTACGACGTCGCCGGCATCGCCGCCGCCCCCGCTCTCCCGCCGGCCCGTCCGCGCCCGCCGGAGCGATCCGCGCCGTCCACGCGTCCCGCGTCCCGCCATGCACTATAAGAGGGCCGCCGCCGCGCCACGGGGGAAGCCGCAACCCCTAGCCACCGCGGGGAAGTCCACCCGCTCCACACCGCCACCGCCCGCCGGGAGGAGAAGGAGGAGGAGAAGGAGAGGAGGAGACCCGGAGGCCGCCGCCCGCCTCGCCGTCGGCCGCGCGGAGCGAGGCCCACTCGAGGGAGCCCGAGGACGCCGCGAAGCCAAGGACCGCGACGCCCTCGCTTCCTCTCGCCCCGCGCCGCCGACCGCGCCGCCACCTCTACCCGCCGCCTCCATCCTCGTCTCCTACACCACCACTCTTCACCGCCGCCCGCACGTCGGCCCGTGGCCACCAAGGTGAGGCAAACCCCCCTCTCCCTCTCCGTGGTTGACCCGCCTTCGAGCCGCGGCCCCTTGCGCACGCCATGCCGCCGCGCCCGCCGCCGCCGGTGAAGCCGGCCATCGTGCCGGCCGGGAAGCTTGTCTCCTCGCAGTGCCACCGCCGCCGCCGCCGCAAGCGCGCACTCTCGCCGCCGTTCCTTTTTTCTTTCCGTACCGCACCGCCCTCGCGAAGCCGACGCGCGTCGCGCCGCCGTCGAGCTCCCGGGCGCGCGCGCCGCCGCCCGCTCGGTCCCGTTCTACCCACGCACGAACACGAACCGCCCACACGAGCCCGGCACCGCGACCGCCTCGACGCACGGCCACCGCGCGCACGCACGCAGCCCCCCCCCGTGCCGGAGCAAAGGCCCGCGCCGTACGCTACCGCCGGCCCGAGCTCTGCCGCGGAGGGCAAGGGCCGTTCCAGGCGACTTAAGGGGGGAAAGACCCCAGCTTTAGGCGATTACGCGCCGTAGGACCCGTCTCGACCAAAAACTGAGCGCTAGACTTCGATGGGCGCCGTCGCCGGCGACCCTCGCCGCGCCGCCACCCACACCGTCGCCGCCGCTCCTTGCCATGCCGCGCCACCGCCCATCCTTGGCCAAGACCGCGCACGGTAAGGGGTAGACCAAGCCCTCGCCGCGCCTCACCCTTCCCGCGGTCGCATGCGGACCCGCCCGAGCGCACCTCGCCGCCGGCAAGCCGCCGCCACGCCGCCGCCGTCTTGGGCATTTCGTCGAGCACACCACGCGCGGGGGGGGGGGGGGGGGGGGGGGAAGAACCCCTAGGCTCTACACGCACGAGCGCCTACACACACGCGCGTCCGCGCGCATCCGCGGGATCCGGTGCGGCCCGCCTCTCGCGCCCCCGGCCGCACAGAGACCCACACCGCGCCCGCCCGCACCGGCGCCGCCGGATCGGCCGCGGGCCGGCCGGGGGGAGCCGAGCCACACCGCGGGCCACGGGGAGCCCCGGCCGCAGCTCGGGATCCGGGATCCCGTGCGGCCGACAGAAAAGGGGGAGTTTTCTTTTGATTAAAAATTCCAGGAAAATCCTTTTCTCTTCTAAAAATCCTAGAAAATCCATTTTATCTCCGAAAATTATGAAACCTTTTCCAGAAAATATCTAAAATCTTAAGCTACGGGTTGGGATAGTGTTGGTTCCCGTTTTGGATCTTAATTGGTCTTATTTGGATTTAAGTTGCAATAGGACCGCGATTTATTTTCTTTTTCGCGTTACTAGGAGCAGGAGGAGCCGAGAGCCGAGTCGGAGTACGACTACACCGACGACTTCGCCGCGGAGGACTACCCGACCCCGAGTTCACGCCCGACCGATTCCGACTACCCATTAGGCATTGCCTGAGTAGTATTGCTAGCGCTTTACTTTATGTATGCATGTTGATGAACCTTGCACCGCCTCTTTATTTACCCCCGTCCTTGATTGTCCTACTACTACTATATAAGTTTATGTGGGTGTATATGTGCGCCGAGCTTCGCGATGCATGTGTTGGGATGGGACTAGTGGTTCTTGGCGTGTGTGGGGTAAAACCGGCAGGAGAAGGCGTTTTTGGGTACTTTGGCGGGGGGTGAGCTCGAAACAACCGATCCGGGGATCGGGGATAGGGGTGCACTCCTCGCTGCATCCCTCCCGTTACGGTTTTCGGAGCCTAGGTGTTGGGGTTTTCGTGCGCTTGGAGGACATGAGCTCGCCCCGGTCTGAAATCGAGTGGATCAACTTGTTTATAGGACCTCGTACACACCACACCGCCGAGAGTGGGGATAGGGCCGTGTTGAGCTCGGCAAGTGCGGAACCATACCTGCTTAGGATGGATAGCGGGGTATCGTGGGGGGAGCGGTGGAGGTGAGACCACCCTCTCGGAGCGACTCCCGTGTGGCCACACGGGAGCATTTCACGCTTCCGTGTAGTCCCTTCCGAGGGGGGACAACTTTGAGGGCGGATGCGGATGGGATCGTAACTACCGAGAGTTCGCCGGAGGGATGGGCTCGGTCGGCCGTACACCGGCCGGTACCATTCCGGATGGGTACAGGTGTACACGCTCTGCAGAGTTGTTCGAACTATAGCTATAGCCGCGTCCTCGGTCATGGACACTGCCTAGAAGACGTACTTGATCCTCATGTTTTGGGATTTCTACCTCCCCCCAATAGGTGAGAGTGTGGTGAGCCGTGGTTACAGCCGGCTAGAGGAGAGAGGCTCCATCTACCTCGTCGATCCGGTTGTAATCATTGAGATGCGAGGAGAGGAAGTTCTCGCATCGCCCCTAGACAGGAGTAGGAGCTGGTGACGGGTCTTCCGGGGCGACCGCATGGATCCGGTTGTGTTGAGAGACTTGGGTTTTGGGATATTGATGGAGATACCTTGTTTATACTCTGCCGTCGTCGCTCGCTAGGAAACCACAACCGATTCCTTGTCTACTCTCTTTTCCCTTTAGATGTTAGGCCACTTAAAGCTGCATACGGTTGGTGACGTGGACCTATCCCGCTCCTTGGGGATAGACTTTGGGTGTGCAGGGTACGAGTCCGACTTCGACTGCAACGCCGACGGATGGTACGACTGAGGGATACGTCGCTTCACTCGAGTTGCCTGTGGCGGGAAGTATAAAGATGGAGACCCTTCTGAGAAGATAGCTACCGTTGCGTAGAATTTTTACTCTGATTCAGCCAAGAGGCTTGTAATGATGTACTCCATCATGGACATGTAATAAATTAATGTACTATTACCTTTATGTGATGCGATGTATGACCTTGTGTATCATTCTGTGAGACGTTCTGTACGCGATAGCCACTGATCCAGGGACTATCGCGATGGTACAGGGATTCGGGTTTTCTATGAAAATCCGGGGTTTTACATAAGATGTCATCTATAAGGATTTGCTAAAAATCCGGGAGGTTTCGATAAAGTTGACCCGGGTGCCGAAAATCGTGTGCTATAGCTCACGAAAATGGCCCGAAACGAACATTTTTCGCGAAGTCATAAAATTTGAAACCGTCTGGCTCGAAGACCTACCATGGTGGTGCTATGCCATAAACTATGGTCGGTACGTGGAGGAGGGACCGTTCGAGTGAAGAAATGTGTCATTCTGTCCTCCGGATTGCTAGACAGTAATTCTCGTCTGGAAAGGCAACGAAACGGCCTGTAAAAGGCATGGAACGTGTACCCTATGGCCCAAAAACCAATTGAAACCTCATTAGATGTCATCTATAAGGATTTGCTAAAAATCCGGGAGGTTTCGAAAAAGTTGACCCGAGTGCCGAAAATCGTGTGCTATAGCTCATGAAAATGGCCAGAAACGAACGTTTTTCGCAAAGTCATAAAATTTGAAACCATCTGGCCCAGAGACCTACCATGGTGGTGCTATGCCTTAAATTATGGTCGGTACGTGGAGGAGGAACCGTTAGAGTGACGAAATGTGTCATTCTGTGCTCCGGAATGGTTGACAGTAATTTTCGGCTGGAAAGGCAACGAAACGGCCCGTAAAAGGCATGGAACGTGTACCCTATGGCTCAAAAACCTATTGAAACCTCATAAGATGTCATCTATAAGGATTTGCTAAAAATCCGGGAGGTTTCGAAAAAGTTGACCCGGGTGCCGAAAATCGTGTGCTATAGCCGGGGTTTACCTTACCGGCCCGCATGAACCGAACCGCCGGCCGTCGGTAACGGTTTACCGACCGTAAGCCGCGGTTACCGCTCATTATCGAACAAATTCAAATTTTCAAATCCGCGCCCAGCTTCAATCGGTTTGGCACCGGTTTACCGATCGGTTTGGACCGGTTACTCGATCGGTTAGGCCGGTAAACCGCGGCTAGACACGAAAAACCGACGATGCATTTGTGCTTCTCCGTGATGAATTAATGAAAATATTAGCATGTTTTATGCATAACTTAATGTAAAGAACATCACAAAACCCCACCATAGGAGAAATAACATAGTTTTGCATACAAACAATGTCATAGTAATAATTGTGCATACAATACCATAATAATTAATAATAGTGCTAATCGTGCATACAAATACAATACCAAAGTCATAGACTCATAGTAATAAAAGATCAACGCGGTAGAAATGGGAAGACCCCCATTTGGGTCGCCATCTGGTACTCGGCGGTGGACATGACATTCAAACCTTGCACTCTAAGCACTCGGCCTTGTAGTCTTGCCAACTTCGCCCCGTCCACGCTGCGCGTCGTCCGCCATTGCCGAAGTAACATATTGTAGAAATGTGGATCTTCCCATTCGTACACCCATCTTGTCGGTGGCTGCGTGCTAATGTCGGCCCGTAATAATGAAAAGTCCGGGAGCCGGAGGTATCGCCGTACGAGGAAGAAGAGTACCGAGGAGTGTCGTAGTCCGTCGGTCCAACCATTCTCCTCTCGCGATTCCGTGCTCCATGGTCTTGGTCCCGAGTAGCATGTGTGAAATCGGTCTCCCCCGCATTGAAGCATACATCACAATTAGTAATCATAGTCGAAACAAGAGTGCATATTAGGTTTCAATGTATACCCGTGAAACGAATAACACCACCACCACTAGCACCAAGACCATCACCACCACCACCACCACCACCACCACCACCACCACTACCACCATCACCACCGTCACCATCACTATCATCACCATCACCGTCATCGCCCGAGCCGCCGTCCTCTCGACTCCCCGATACGGTGGACTACGCCGACCTTCGCCATCATCGGTGGAGGTGTCGCCGTCCACCGGAATTGTTGTTGTTTTGCCTTTTCCCCGTTGACGCTTCGGTCACCCTTCTTAGGCCCCTCCCCGAAACTTCCTCTTCCCAAGGTGACCGTCTCCCACCACTCGCGTGCCCAATCACCGATGCAATCATCACCCGTAGTGTCACGTAGATCGAGGGGTCTACGTGATCACGACAAGATGAGACGGTAGAGGGACGTCTCTGTCATCATCATCATCCTCATCCAAAACTCGGTTCTTGGTTAGATCTACCATATTCAAACCATTCCCGAACCGGATGGTGCTCGTCATAGAATGAGAGATGGGCAAGTTGGTCAACAAAATCACCTTCATCATGACTTGGGGTGGAGACATCCTTCACCCGAGGCGAAGGTTGTAGTTCACGTAGACAAGCTTGTTCGGTCTTGTGCGTCAAGCGGTTGCGAACCTTTGTATGCGGCAAGGCAAAAGTACTCCGCTTACGCTCGCATCCACTTGAAGACACACATTGGGAAACTAGCCTCACGAGCAAGCTTCCGTAGCGCCGGGGTGGTAGAGCCGAACATCATCCACCAAGATGCCGCAGTGCAAGTGAACCGAATTAGTGACCAAAATATTTGAAATTTGCAACAGAGAAACAACAATGGCGTATGGAGGTTCTCTTACATGGGCTTGTCCTAGGGTCAATCGCCGCCCTTCTTGCCATATCGCTGCCAAACTCGCCAAGCTTCGGCGAAACACCTCGGCCTCCCCCGCAATGCTTGCACGGCGGTCCGGACATCCGTCATGCTCGAAATGTATCCTTCAGGGACCGAAACATTTCGGAGTTGGATCCATCATAAAAGCATGCCTTGGATGTAAGCAAGCGGCCGCAAAACATAAATCATTTCAAATATTCGAAACAATGCATGTGGAGAGTAGAGATTCAAAAAAAGAGGAGTAATACAATCTTACTCGAACCAACATATGTGCCCCGAGACACATCACGAATCCTATTGTCCAAAATCTCCTTGTACTCATTCCAAGTGTGAACATTGGAGCCAAAGTAAGACTCCAACTCCGCTTTCATCCGCCGGAAGGCCATCACAACATCTCCCATGTTGGGTTTCTTGTCCCGATCGGCGAATCGTAGCATCTTGTAAATTGGTTCAACTTGTCTTGATAATGTAATCCATTCCCTCCCAAAACTCGATACTTGATAACCTCACTTGCGCAAAGCGTCCTTCGGCCGGTTTTGGCCCACTTGCTATCTAAAAACGCCGGAGATGTCATCCATCGCATGAATCTATCACGTTTGCGATGTAGGCTTTCCAAGAACATATAGTTAGTCCCAAATCGAGTGGCATTCCACTTGACCAACTCACCACCAATAGCCTCCCTCATCATTGCATTTAGCCGAGCATGATTATGTAACCAAGCCGAAATCCGCTTGCGCTTAGTGATCATACCTTGATGTTCGGGCCTCCGACCAATATCCTTCAACATCAAATTGACAAGTGTGTGCCAAACATGGTGTCCACACAATGTGTTCATACACCTCTTTCAATTGCCTACATGCTTTCTTGTAGTTGGAGCCATTGTCGGTGACTATATGGACGATATGCTCGGACCAATCTCATCCACCACCTTTCGAATCTCCCCGAAAAAAATATGCACAAACTTTAGTAATCCTTGAACACATAATCAATGTCGGTGGCAAGTGTGTAGTTACTACCTTGAGCAAGAATTTGGAATCCCGAGATTTACCGGGCCGCATCAATGGACTTGTGGAACCACGTGACCCCATTACAATATATCAAAAAGTTTATGACACTCATCCTCGTCGGGCCAGTCCCAAGAATCACACATCAACGTGACGCCAAAGATGTCCCACTCTTTTCGAAACTCGTTTGTACCTATCCATCAAATCTTTCTCGTTTTGATCAAGGTACTTGCCATCAATATCCTTTCCACTGGGTGATGCGATACCTTCACCTGCAACCACATGGAAATCAAAAGATTAGTTACAGCAATGTAATCTCATAGTTTGTGTGTGATATCAATGATAGAAACCTTACCCCACTTCTGTGTCTCTCTGACCGCACTAACAAAGTACGGATTATCGACCGTCTCCCGTGTACTCCCGCGATATGGAAGAATTTTGACCACGCTTTACCAATAGGTTCCTTTGCATTCTTACCCTTCCGTGTCCAGGAGCCCGTATCAATCCTTGGTTGCGTCATTCCTCTTCTCCCACCCCGCAGCCAAGTTATAGTCCTCCACCACCACGGTGTGTATCCCTTCGCGAACCACTTCTTCGCAACATCCTTTGCAAAGGATTCTCCCTCGTGGCACCCGAACCACTACCCCCTCCATGCTCATATGCACCACCTCTCTCGTTCCACTCCCCGACGCGTACAATTCTTCGCCTCTCGATAGGTGGATGGCACGCTCCAATTGAGCCTCCTCATCATCTTCAGCAGTAGGATAGTTTCCCTCGGCTGCAACCGCCTCCTTTCTCAACCTCTCTTTATTCCGTTCATACGTAGCCTTTTTAGTCCTCTCAATCTCACGCTGAAAGTATTCCCGCACAGGTGGTGACACATTTTTGCAATGGACCACCTGGGTCCCTCTTCCAGCCAAATGTTGTTTGAACCTAGTCGCACCACCTCCACTTTTCCGCATATGACAATAGTTGCATCGCCATCCGGGTGTTGATTTTCACCGTGTTCCCACACAACATCTCTAGATGCCATTTTGTATCCGCAAAAATGGACACCACACACAAACTAATCACATGAATCATATAAAGTTTTAAACAATATGTCTAAAATCAAACCTAAAATCTACACCCTAAATCAAATCATATCTACCTCCTCAATCAAACCCTATCTACATCCTAATTCAAACCCTATATACACCCTAAATCAAATCCTATCTATATCCTAAATCAAACCCTATCTAAACCCTAAATCAAATCCTATCTACATCCTACAACAAATCCTATCTACATCCTACAACAAATCCTATCTACAACCTACATCCTACAACAAATCTAATCTACAAGCAATGAACTCACCCGCCGCCCGTTAGCCGTCGATCCGCGGCGGTTAACCGCCGGCCGGTCGGTAAACCGACGCCGCCGCTCGGCTTACCGACGCGCTCGGAAGGATCCGCGCCCGGCGCGGTTTACCGCCCCCCCTAACCGAGCGGTAAACCGCCGCCCCGGCGGCGGTTGCGCGCCGGCGGCCGGTCGCGAGCGGGGGGAGCGGACGGGGGCGGAGGGGGGCCGGGAGAGCTCTCCGGATGCCTAGCATCGGTCCGGGGCGCTTTTGACCCCCCCCCCCCCACCGGTTGGGCCTATGTGGGCCGAGCCGGGCCGCCTCCTTTTTTTTTTTTTTCTTTTTTGGTTTAACTTCTTTTGGTTGAAATTTATACTAAACGAACTAAGTTTGCAACAAATTTGACACCATTAGACTCCATAAATCACGAAGTATTTTTAGGGATTTTTTGCACAATTTTCATTTTTTGAAATTCAAATTCAAAAAACCCTAACCCTAACGGTTGGTAACCGGTAGACCGTAACCGGTCCAGCCGGTAAGGCCGGTTACCGCGGTAAACCGGCCGGTTACCAACGGTAAGTCTAACCCCGGCTATAGCTCACGAAAATGGACCGAAACGAACGTTTTTCTCGAAGTCATAAAATTTGAAATCGTCTCACCTGGAGACCTACCATGGTGGTGCTATGCCATAAACTATGGTCGGTACGTAGGAGGGACCGTTCGAGTGAAGAAATGTGTCATTCTGTCCTCCGGATTGGTAGACAGTAATTCTCGGCTGGAAAGGCAACGAAACGGCCCGTAAAAGGCATGGAACGTGTACCCTATGGCCCCAAAACCAATGGAAATCTCATAAGATGTCATCTACAAGGATTTGGTAAAAATTCGGGAGGTTTCGGAAAAGATGACCCGGGTGCCGAAAATCGTGTGCTAGAGATGGCAACGAAAATGGCCCAAAACTGACATTTTTCTCGAAGTCATAAAATTCAAAACCATCTGGCTCGGAGACCTACCCTGGTGTGCTATGCCTTAAACTATGGTCGGTACGTGGTGGAGGGACCGTTAGAGTGACGAAATGTGTCATTCTGTCGTCCGGAATGGTTGAGAGTAATTCTCGGCTGGAAAGGCAACGAAACGGCCCATAAAAGGCATGGAACGTGTACCCTATGGCCCAAAAACCAATGGAAACCTTATAAGATGTCATCTACAAGGATTTGGTAAAAATCTGGGAGGTTTCGAAAAAGTTGACCCGGGTGCCGAAAATCATGTGCTATAGGTCACGAAAATGGCCCGAAACGAACGTTTTTCGCGAAGTCATAAAATTCAAAACCGTCTGGCCCGAAGACCTACCCTGGTGGTGCTTTGCCTTAATCTATGGTCGGTACGTGGACAAGGGACCGTTAGAGTGACGAAATGTGTCATTCTGTCATCCGGAATGGTTGGCAGTAATTCTCGGCTGGAAAGGCAACGAAACGGCCGGTAAAAGGCATGGAATGTGTACCCTATGGCCCAAAAACCAATGTAAACCTCATAAGATGTCATCACAAGGATTTGGTAAAAATCCGGGAGGTTTCGAAAAACTTGACCCGGGTGCCGAAAATCGTGTGCTATATAGCTCACGAAAATGTCCCGAAACGGACGTTTTTTGCGAATTCGTAAAATTCGAAACCGTCTGGCCCGGAGACCTACCCTGGTGGTGCTATGCCTTAAACTATGGTCGGTACGTGGAGGAGGGACCGTTAGAGTGACGAAATGTGTCATTCTGTCCTCCGGATTGGCTGACAGAAATTTTCGGCTGGAAAGGCAACGAAACGGCCCGTAAAAGGCATGGAACGTGTGCCCTATGGCCCAAAAACCAATTGAAACCTCATAAGATATCCTCTATAAGGATTTGCTAAAAATCCGAGAGGTTTCAAAAAAGTTGACCTGGGTGCCAAAAATCGTGTGCTATAGCTCACGAAAATGGCATGAAACGACGTTTTTCGCGAAGTCATAAAATTTGAAACCGTCTGGCCCGGAGACCTATCATGGTGGTGCTATGCCATAAACTATGGTCGGTACGTGGAGGAGGGACCGTTCGAGTGAAGAAATGTGTCATTCTGTCCTCCGGATTGGTAGACAGTAATTCTCGGCTGGAAAGGCAACGAAACGGCCCGTAAGAGGCATGGAACATGAACCCTATGGCCCCAAAACCAATGGAAACCTCATAAGATGTCATCTACAAGGATTTGGTAAAAAACCGGGAGGTTTCGAAAAAGTTGACCCGGGTGCCGAAACTCGTGTGCTATAGCTCACGAAAATGGCCCGAAACGGACGTTTTTCTCGAAGTCATAAAATTCAAAACCGTCTGGCCCGGAGACCTACCCTGGTGTGCTATGCCTTAAACTATGGTCGGTACATGGAGGAGGGACCGTTAGAGTGACAAAATGTGTCATTCTGTCGTCCGGAATGGTTGACATTAATTCTCAGCGGGAAAGGCAACGAAATGGCTCGTAAAAGGCATGGAACGTGTACCCTATGGCCCAAAAACCAATGGAAACCTCATAAGATGTCATCTACAAGTATTTGGTAAAACTCCGGGACGTTTCGAAAAAGTTGACCCAGGTGCCGAAAATCATGTGCTATAGCTCACGAAAATGGCCGGAAACGAACGTTTTTCGCGAAGTCATAAAATTCGAATCCGTCTGGCCCGGAGACCTGCCCTGGTGGTGCTATGCCTTAAACTATGGTCGGTACGTGGACGAGGGACCGTTAGAGTGACGAAATGTGTCATTCTGTCGTCAGGAATGGTTGACAGTAATTCTCGGCTGGAAAGGCAACGAAACGACCCGTAAAAGGCATGGAACGTGTACCCTATGGCCCAAAAACCAATGGAAACCTCATAAGATGTCATCTACAAGGATTTGGTAAAAATCTGGGAGGTTTTGAAAAAGTTGACCCGGGTGCCGAAAATCGTGTGCTATAGCTCACGAAAATGGCCCGAAACGAACGTTTTTCGCGAAATGATAAAATTCGAAACCGTCTGGCCCGGAGACCTACCCTAGTGGTGCTATGCCTTAAACTATGGTCTGTACGTGGAGGAGGTACCGTTAGAGTGCTGAAATGTGTCATTCTGTCCTCCGGAATGGTTGACAGTAATTCTCGGCTGGAAAGGCAACGTATAACCTATGGCCCAAGAACCAATTGAAACCTCATAAGATGTCATCTAGAAGGATTTGATAAAAATCCGGGAGGTTTCGAAAAAGTTGACCCGGGTGCCGAAAATCGTGTGCTATAGCTCACGAAAATGGCTCGACACGAACGTTTTTCGCGAAGTCATAAAATTTGAAACCGTCTGGCTCGAAGACCTACCATGGTGGTGCTATGCCATAAACTATGGTCGGTACGTGGAGGAGGGACCGTTCGAGTGAAGAAATGTGTCATTCTGTCCTCCGGATTGCTAGACAGTAATTCTCGGCTGGAAAGGCAACGAAACGACCTGTAAAAGGCATGGAACGTGTACCCTATGGCCCAAAAACCAATTGAAACCTCATAAGATGTCATCTATAAGGATTTGCTAAAAATCCGAGAGGTTTCTAAAAAGTTGACCCGAGTGCCGAAAATCGTGTGCTATAGCTCACGAAAATGGCCAGAAACGAACGTTTTTCGCAAAGTCATAAAATTCAAAACCATCTGGCTCGGAGACCTACCCTGGTGTGCTATGCCTGAAACTATGGTCGGTACGTGGTGGAGGGACCGTTAGAGTGACGAAATGTGTCATTCTGTCGTCCGGAATGGTCGAGAGAAATTCTCGGCTGGAAAGGCAACGAAACGGCCCGTAAAAGGCATGGAACGTGTACCCTATGGCCCAAAAACCAATGGAAACCTCATAAGATGTCATCTACAAGGATTTGGTAAAAATCCAGGAGGTTTCGAAAAAGTTGACCCGGGTGCCGAAAATCGTGTGCTATAGGTCACGAAAATGGCCCGAAACGAACGTTTTTCGCGAAGTCATAAAATTCAAAACCGTCTGGCCCGGAGACCTACCCTGATGGTGCTTTGCCTTAAACTATGGTCGGTACGTGGACGAGGGACCGTTAAGTGATGAAATGTGTCATTCGTCGTCCGAATGGTTGCGACGTAATTCTCGGTGGAAAGGCAACGAAACGGCCGGTAAAAGGCATGGAACGTGTACCCTATGGCCCAAAACCAATGGAAACCTCATAAGATGTCATCTACAAGGATTTGGTAAAAATCGGGAGGTTTCGAAAAAGTTGACCGGTGCCGAAAATCGTGTGCTATAGCTCACGAAAATGGCCCGAAACGGACGTTTTCGCGAAGTCATAAAATTCGAAACCGTCGGCCGGAGACCTACCATGGTGGTGCTATGCCTTAAACTATGGTCGGTACGTGGAGGAGGGACCGTTAGAGTGACGAAATGTGTCATTCGTCCTCCGAATGGTTGACAGTAATTCTCGTGGAAAGGCAACGAAACGGCCGTAAAAGGCATGGAACGTGTACCCTATGGCCCAAAACCAATGGAAACCTCATAAGATGTCATCTACAAGGATTTGGTAAAAATCGGAGGTTTCGAAAAAGTTGACCCGGTGCCGAAAATCGTGTGCTATAGCTCACGAAAATGGCCCGAAACGAACGTTTTCGCGAAGTCATAAAATTCGAAACCGTCCGGCCCGAGACCTACCATGGTGGTGCTATGCCTTAAACTATGGTCGGTACGTGGAGGAGGGACCGTTGGAGTGAGAAATGTGTCATTCGTCCTCCGAATGGTTGACGTAATTCTCGGGGAAAGGCAACGAAACGGCCCGTAAAAGGCATGGAACGTGTACCCTATGGCCCCAAAACCAATAGAAACCTCATAAGATGTCATCTACAAGGATTTGCTAAAAATCCGGGAGGTTTCGAAAAAGTTGACCCGGGTGCCGAAAATCGTGTGCTATAGCTCAGGAAAATGGCCCGAAACGGACGTTTTTTGTGATGTCATAAAATTCGAAACCGTCTGGCCCGGAGACCTACCCTGGTGGTGCTATGCCTTAAACTATGGTCGGTACGTGGAGCAGGGACCGTTAGAGTGACGAAATGTGTCATTCTGTCCTCCGGAATGGTTGACAGTAATTCTCGGCTGGAAAGGCAACGAAACGGCCCGTAAAAGGCATGAAACGTGTACCCTATGGCCCAAAAACCAATGTAAACCTCATAAGATGTCATCACCAGGATTTGGTAAAAATCCGGGAGGTTTCGAAAAACTTGACCCGGGTGCCGAAAATCGTGTGCTATAGCTCAGAAAAATTTCCCGAAACGGACGTTTTTTTGCGAATTCGTAAAATTCGAAACCGTCTGGCCCGGAGACCTACCCTGGTGGTGCTATGCCTTAAACTATGGTCGGTACGTGGAGGAGGGACCGTTATAGTGACGAAATGTGTCATTCTGTCCTCCGGTATGGTTGACAGTAATTTTCGGCTGGAAAGGCAATGAAACGGCCCGTAAAAGGCATGGAACGTCTACCCTATGGCCCAAGAACCAATTGAAACCTGATAAGATGTCATCTAGAAGGATTTGATAAAAATTCGGGAGGTTTCGAAAAAGTTGACCCGGGTGCCGAAATTCGTGTGCTATAGCTCACGAAAATGGCTCGAAACGAACGTTTTTCGCGAAGTCATAAAATTTGAAACCGTCTGGCTCAAAGACCTACCATGGTGGTGCTATGCCATAAACTATGGTCGGTACGTGGAGGAGGGACCGTTCGAGTGAAGAAATGTGTCATTCTGTCGTCCGGAATGGTTGAGAGTAATTCTCGGCTGGAAAGGCAACGAAACGGCCCGTAAAAGGCATGGAACGTGTACCCTATGGCCCAAAAACCAATGGAAACCTTATAAGATGTCATCTAAAAGGATTTGGTAAAAATCCGGGAGGTTTCGAAAAAGTTGACCCGGGTGCCGAAAATCATGTGCTATAGGTCACGAAAATGGCCCGAAACGAACGTTTTTCGCGAAGTCATAAAATTCAAAACCGTCTGGCCCGAAGACCTACCCTGGTGGTGCTTTGCCTTAATCTATGGTCGGTACGTGGACAAGGGACCGTTAGAGTGACGAAATGTGTCATTCCCGTCATCCGAATGGTTGGCAAGTAATTCTCGGCTGGAAAGGCAACGAAACGGCCGGTAAAAGGCATGGAACGTGTACCCTATGGCCCAAAAACCAATGTAAACATCATAAGATGTCATCACAAGGATTTGGTAAAAATCCGGGAGGTTTCGAAAAACTTGACCCGGGTGCCGAAAATTGTGTGCTATAGCTCACGAAAATGTCCCGAAACGGACGTTTTTTGCGAATTCGTAAAATTCGAAACCGTCTGGCCTGGAGACCTACCCTGGTGGTGCTATGCCTTAAACTATGGTCGGTACGTGGAGGAGGGACCGTTAGAGTGACGAAATGTGTCATTCTGGCCTCCGGATTGCTAGACAGAAATTTTCGGCTGGAAAGGCAACGAAACGGCCCGTAAAAGGCATGGAACGTGTTCCCTATGGCCCAAAAAACAATTGAAACCTCATAAGATATCCTCTATAAGGATTTGCTAAAAATCCGGGAGGTTTCAAAAAAGTTGACCCGGGTGCCGAAAATCGTGTGCTATAGCTCACGAAAATGGCGCGAAACGACGTTTTTCGCGAAGTCATAAAATTTGAAACCGTCTGGCCCGGAGACATACCATGGTGGTGCTATGCCATAAACTATGGTCGGTACGTGGAGGAGGGACCGTTCGAGTGAAGAAATGTGTCATTCTGTCCTCCGGATTGGTAGACAGTAATTCTCGGCTGGAAAGGCAACGAAATGCCCGTAAAAGGCATGGAACGTGAACCCTATGGCCCCAAAACCAATGGAAACCTCATAAGATGTCATCTACAAGGATTTGGTAAAAAACCGGGAGGTTTCGAAAAAGTTGACCCGGGTGCCGAAACTCGTGTGCTATAGCTCACGAAAATGGCCCAAAACTGACGTTTTTCTCGAAGTCATAAAATTCAAAACCGTCTGGCCCGGAGACCTACCATGGTGTGCTATGCCTTAAACTATGGTCGGTACATGGAGGAGGGACCGTTAGAGTGACGAAATGTGTCATTTTGTCGTCCGGAATGGTTGACATTAATTCTCGGCTGGAAAGGCAACGAAATGGCCCGTAAAAGGCATGGAACGTGTACCCTGTGGCCCAAAAACCAATGGAAACCTCATAAGATGTCATCTACAAGTATTTGGTAAAACTCCGGGACGTTTCGAAAAAGTTGACCCAGGTGCCGAAAATCATGTGCTATAGCTCACGAAAATGGCCGGAAACGAACGTTTTTCGCGAAGTCATAAAATTCGAATCCGTCTGGCCCGAGACCTGCCCTGGTGGTGCTATGCCTTAAACTATGGTCGGTACGTGGACGAGGGACCGTTAGAGTGACGAAATGTGTCATTCCGTCGTCGGGAATGGTTGACAAGTAATTCTCGGGCCGGAAAGGCAACGAAACGACCCGTAAAAGGCATGGAACGTGTACCCTATGGCCCAAAAACCAATGGAAACCTCATAAGATGTCATCTACAAGGATTTGGTAAAAATCTAGGAGGTTTTGAAAAAGTTGACCCGGGTGCCGAAAATCGTGTGCTATAGCTCACGAAAATGGCCCGAAACGAACGTTTTTCGCGAAATGATAAAATTCGAAACCGTCTGGCCCGGAGACCTACCCTAGTGGTGCTATGCCTTAAACTATGGTCGGTACGTGGAGGAGGGACCGTTAGTGACGAAATGTGTCATTCGTCCGGAATGGTTGCAAGTAATTCTCGGTTGGAAGGGCAACGAAACGGCCCGTAAAAGGCATGGAACGTGTACCCTACGACCCATAAACCAATGGAAACCTCATAAGATGTCATCTGCAAGGATTTGGTAAAAATCCTGGAGGTTTCGAAAAAATTGACCCGGGTGCCGAAAATCGTGTGCTATAGCTCACGAAAATGGCCCGAAACGGACGTTTTTCGCGAAGTCATAAAATTCGAAACCGTCTGGCCCGGAGACCTACCCTAGTGGTGCTATGCCTTAAACTATGGTCAGTACGTGGAGGAGGGACCGTTAGAGTGAGGAAATGTGTCATTCTGTCCTCCGGAATGGTTGACAGTAATTCTCGGCTGGAAAGGCAACGAAACGGTCCGTAAAAGGCATGGAACGTGTACCCTATGGCCCAAAAACCAATGGAAACCTCATAAGATGTCATCTAGAAGGATTTGATAAAAATCCGGGAGGTTTCGAAAAAGTTGACCCGGGTGCCGAAAATCGTGTGCTATAGCTCACGAAAATGGCTCGAAACGAACGTTTTTCGCGAAGTCATAAAATTTGAAACCGTCTGGCTCGAAGACCTACCATGGTGGTGCTATGCCATAAACTATGGTCGGTACGTGGAGGAGGGACCGTTCGAGTGAAGAAATGTGTCATTCTGTCCTCCGGATGGTTGCAAGTAATTCTCGGGGAAAGGCAATGAAACGGCCCGTAAAAGGCATGAACGTGTACCCTATGGCCCCAAAACCAATGGAAATCTCATAAGATGTCATCTACAAGGATTTGGTAAAAATCCGAGAGGTTTCTAAAAAGTTGACCCGAGTGCCGAAAATCGTGTGCTATAGCTCACAAAAATGGCCAGAAACGAACGTTTTTCGCAAAGTCATAAAATTCAAAACCATCTGGCTCGGAGACCTACCCTGGTGTGCTATGCCTTAAACTATGGTCGGTAGGTGGTGGAGGGACCGTTAGAGTGACGAAATGTGTCATTCGTCCTCCGGAATGGTTGAGAGTAATTCTCGAGTTGGAAAGGCAACGAAATGGCCCGTAAAAGGCATGGAACGTGTACCCTATGGCCCAAAAACCAATGGAAACCTCATAAGATGTCATCTACAAAGATTTGGTAAAAATCCAGGAGGTTTCGAAAAAGTTGACCCGGGTGCCGAAAATCGTGTGCTATAGGTCACGAAAATGGCCCGAAACGAACGTTTTTCGCGAAGTCATAAAATTCAAAACCGTCTGGCCCGGAGACCTACCCTGATGGTGCTTTGCCTTAAACTATGGTCGGTACGTGGACGAGGGACCGTTAGTGATGAAATGTGTAATTCTGTCGTCCGGAATGGTTGGCAGTAATTCTCGGCTGGAAAGGCAACGAAACGGCCGGTAAAAGGCATGAAACGTGTACCCTATGGCCCAAAAACCAATGTAAACCTCATAAGATGTCATCACCAGGATTTGGTAAAAATCCGGGAGGTTTCGAAAAACTTGACCCGGGTGCCGAAAATCGTGTGCTATAGCTCACGAAAATGGCCCGAAACGGACGTTTTTTTGCGAAGTCATAAAATTCGAAACCGTCCGGCCCGAGACCTACCCCGGTGGTGCTATGCCTTAAACTATGGCTCGGTACGTGGAGGAGGGACCGTTATAGTGACGAAATGTGTCATTCCGTCCTCCGGTAATGGTTGACAAGTAATTTCGGCCCGGAAAGGCAACGAAACGGCCCGTAAAAGGCATGGAACGTCTACCCTATGGCCCAAAAACCAATTGAAACCTCATAAGATGTCATCTAGAAGGATTTGATAAAAATCCGGGAGGTTTCGAAAAAGTTGACCCGGTGCCGAAATTCGTGTGCTATAGCTCACGAAAATGGCTCGAAACGAACGTTTTTCGCGAAGTCATAAAATTTGAAACCGTCTGGCTCCAAGACCTACCATGGTGGTGCTATGCCATAAACTATGGTCGGTACGTGGAGGAGGGACCGTTCGAGTGAAGAAATGTGTCATTCTGTCGTCCTCCGAATTGGTTGACAGTAATTCTCGGCTGGAAAGGCAACGAAACGGCCCGTAAAAGGCATGGAACGTGTACCCTATGGCCCAAAAACCAATGGAAACCTCATAAGATGTCATCTACAAGGATTTGGTAAAAATCCGGGAGGTTTCGAAAAAGTTGACCCGGTGCCGAAAATCGTGTGCTATAGCTCACGAAAATGGCCCGAAACGAACGTTTTTCGCGAAGTCATAAAATTCGAAACTGTCTGGCCCGAGACCTACCCTGGTGGTGCTATGCCTTAAACTATGGTCGGTACGTGGAGGATGGACCTTTATAGTGACGAAATGTGTCATTCTGGCCTCCGGATTGGTTGCAAGTAATTCTCGGCTGGAAAGGCAACGAAACGGCCCGTAAAAGGCATGGAACGTGTACCCTGTGGCCCAAAAACCAATGGAAACCTCATAAGATGTCATCTACAAGGATTTGGTAAAAATCCGGGAGGTTTCGAAAAAAATTGACCCGGTGCCGAAAATCGTGTGCTATATAGCTCACGAAAATGGCCCGAAACGGACGTTTTTCGCGAAGTCATAAAATTCGAAACCGTCCGGCCCGAGACCTACCCCGGTGGTGCTATGCCTTAAACTATGGTCGGTACGTGGAGGAGGGACCGTTAGAGTGACGAAATGTGTCATTCGGCCTCCGGAATGGTTGCAAGTAATTTTCGGGCCGGAAAGGCAACGAAACGGCCCGTAAAAGGCATGGAACGTGTGCCCTATGGCCCAAAAACCAATTGAAACGTCATAAGATATCCTCTATAAGGATTTGCTAAAAATCCTGGAGGTTTCAAAAAAGTTGACCCGGTTGGCGAAAATCGTGTGCTATAGCTCACGAAAATGGCGTGAAACGACATTTTTCGCGAAGTCATAAAATTTGAAACCGTCTGGCCCAGAGACCTACCATGGTGGTGCTATGCCATAAACTATGGTCGGTACGTGGAGGAGGGACCGTTCGAGTGAAGAAATGTGTCATTCTGTCCTCCAGATTGGTAGACAGTAATTCTCGGCTGGAAAGGCAACGAAACGGCCCGTAAAAGGCATGGAACGTGTACCCTATGGCCCCAAAACCAATGGAAACCTCATAAGATGTCATCTACAAGGATTTGGTAAAAATCCGGGAGGTTTCGAAAAAGTTGACCCGGGTGCCGAAAATCGTGTGCTATAGCTCACGAAAATGGCCCGAAACGGACGTTTTTCTCGAAGTCATAAAATTCAAAACCGTCTGGCCCGGAGACCTACCCTGGCGGTGCTATGCCTTAAACTATGGTCGGTACATGGAGGAGGGACCGTTAGAGTGACGAAATGTGTCATTCTGTCCTCCGGAATGGTTGACAGTAATTCTCGGCTGGAAAGGCAACGAAACGGTCCGTAAAAGGCATGGAACGTGTACCCTATGGCCCAAAAACCAATGGAAACCTCATAAGATGTCATCTACAAGGATTTGGAAAAAATCCGGAGGTTTCGAAAAAGTTGACCCGGGTGCCGAAAATCGTGTGCTATAGCCCACGAAAATGGCCCGAAACAGACGTTTTTCGCGAAGTCATAAAATTCGAAACCATCTGCCCGGGAGACCTACCCTGGTGGTGCTATGCCTTAAACTATGGTCGGTACATGGAGGAGGGACCGTTAGAGTGACGAAATGTGTCATTCTGTCCTCCGGAATGGTTGACAGTAATTCTCGGCTGGAAAGGCAACGAAACGGTCCGTAAAAGGCATGGAACGTGTACCCTATGGCCCAAAAACCAATGGAAACCTCATAAGATGTCATCTACAAGGATTTGGAAAAAATCCGGGAGGTTTCGAAACAGTTGACCCTGGTGCCGAAAATCGTGTGCTATATCTCACGAAAATGGCCCGAAACGAATGTTTTTCGCGAAGTCATTAAATTCGAAACCGTCGGCCCGAGACCTACCCTGGTGATGCTATGCCTTAAACTATGGTCGGTACGTGGAGGAGGGACCGTTAGAGTGACGAAATGTGTCATTCTGTCCTCCGGAATGGTTGACAGTAATTCTCGGCTGGAAAGGATGCGAAACGGCCCGTAAAAGGCATGGAACGTGTACCCTATGGCCCAAGAACCAATTGAAACCTCATAAGATGTCATCTAGAAGGATTTGATAAAAATCCGGGAGGTTTCGAAAAAGTTGACCCGGGTGCCGAAAATCGTGTGCTATAGCTCACGAAAATGGCTCGAAACGAACGTTTTTCGCGAAGTCATAAAATTTGAAACCGTCTGGCCCGGAGACCTACCATGGTGGTGCTATGCCATAAACTATGGTCGGTACGTGGAGGAGGGACCGTTCGAGTGAAGAAATGTGTCATTCTGTCCTCCGGTATGGTTGACAGTAATTCTCAGCTGGAAAGGCAACGAAATGGCCCGTAGAAGGCATGGAACGTGTACCCTATGGCCCATAAACCAATGGAAACCTCATGAGATGTCATCTACAAGGATTTGCTAAAAATCCGGGAGGTTTCGAAAAAGTTGACCCGAGTGCCGAAAATCTTGTGCTATAGCTCAGGAAAATGGCCCGAAATGGACGTTTTTTGCGATGTCATAAAATTCGAAACCGTCTGGCCCGGAGTCCTACCCTGGTGGTGCTATGCCTTAAACTATGGTCGGTACGTGGAGGAGGGACCATTAGAGTGACGAAATGTGTCATTCTGTCCTCCGGAATGGTTGACAGTAATTCTCGACTGGAAAGGCAACGAAACGGCCCGTAAAAGTCATGGAACGTGTACCCTATGGCCCAAAAACCAATGGAAACCTCATAAGATGTCATCTACAAAAATTTGGTAAAAATCCGGGAGGTTTCGAAAAAGTTGACCAAGGTGCCGAAAATCGTGTGCTATAGCCCACGAAAATGGCCTGAAACGAACGTTTTTCGCGAAGTCATAAAATTCGAAACCGTCTGGCCTAGAGACCTATCCTAGTGGTGCTATGCCTTAAACTATGGTCAGTACGTGGAGGAGGGACCGTTAGAGTGAGGAAATGTGTCATTCTGTCCTCCGAATGGTTGCAAGTAATTCTCGGGCCGGAAAGGCAACGAAACGGCCCGTAAAAGGCATGGAACGTGTACCTTGTGGCCCAAAAACCAATGGAAACCTCATAAGATGTCATCTACAAGGATTTGGTAGAAATCCGGGAGGTTTCGAAAAAATTGACCCGGATGCCGAAAATTGTGTGCTATGGCTCACGAAAATGGTCCGAAACGGACGTTTTTTTGCGAAGTCATAAAATTCGAAACCGTCTGGCCCGAGACCTACCCCGGTGGTGCTATGCCTTAAACTATGGTCGGTACGTGGAGGAGGGACCGTTATAGTGACGAAATGTGTCATTCCGTCCTCCGTAATGGTTGACAAGTAATTCTCGGCCGGAAAGGCAACGAAACGGCCCGTAAAAGGCATGGAACGTGTACCCTATGGCCCAAAAACCAATGGAAACCTCATAAGATGTCATCTACAAGGATTTGGTAAAAATCCGGGAGGTTTCGAAAAGGTTGACCCGGTGCCGAAAATCGTGTGCTATATCCCACGAAAATGGCCCGAAACAGACGTTTTTCGCGAAGTCATAAAATTCGAAACCGTCTGGCCTGGAGACCTACCCTGGTGGTGCTATGCCTTAAACAATGGTCGGTACATGGAGGAGGGATCGTTAGAGTGATGAAATGTGTCATTCTGTCCTCCGGAATAGTTGAAAGTAATTCTCGCTGGAAAGGCAACGAAACGACCCGTAAAAGGCATGGAGCGTGTACCCTATGGCCTGAAACCAATGGAAACCTCATAAAGATGTCATCTACAAGGATTTGGTAAAAGTCCGGGAGGTTTCGAAAAAGTTGACCCGGATGCCGAAAATCGTGTGCTATAGCTCACCAAAATTACCGAAACGGACGTTTTTCGCAAAGTCATAAAATTTGAAGCCGTCTGGCCCGAAGACC
Organism: Cenchrus americanus; assembly: GCA_947561735.1. NCBI lineage: Eukaryota > Viridiplantae > Streptophyta > Magnoliopsida > Poales > Poaceae > Cenchrus > Cenchrus americanus. The sequence goes on along the minus strand of OX387241.1, from coordinate 310,275,626 downwards.
CACCCTGGTGGTGCTATGCCTTAAACTATGGTCGGTACGTGGAGGAGGGACCGTTAGAGTGACGAAATGTGTCATTCCGTCCTCCGAATGGTTGACAAGTAATTCTCGTGCCGGAAAGGCAACGAAACGGCCCGTAAAAGGCATGGAACGTCTACCCTATGGCCCAAGAACCAATTGAAACCTCATAACATGTCATCTAGAAGGATTTGATAAAAATCCGGGAGGTTTTGAAAAAGTTGACCCGGGTGCCGAAAATCGTGTGCTATAGCTCACGAAAATGGCCCGAAACGAACGTTTTTCGCGAAGTCATAAAATTTGATACCGTCTGGCCCGGAGACCTACCATGGTGGTGCTATTCCTTAAAATATGGTCGGTATGTGGAGTAGGCACCGTTAGAGTGAAGAAATGTGTCATTCTGTCCTCCGGAATGGTTGACAGTAATTCTCGGCTGGAAAGGCAACGAAACGGACCGTAAAAGGCATGGAACGTGTACCCTATGGCCCCAAAACCAATGGAAACCTCATAAGATGTCATCTACAAGGATTTGGTAAAAATCAGGGAGGTTTCGAAAAAGTTGACCCGGTGCCGAAAATCGTGTGCTATAGCTCACGAAAATGGCCCGAAACGGAACGTTTTTCGCGAAGTCATAAAATTCGAAACCGTCTGGCCCGGAGACCTACCCTGGTGGTGCCATGCCTTAAACTATGGTCGATACGTGGAGGAGGGAACGTTAGAGTGACAAAACGTGTCATTCTATCCTCCGGAATGGTTGACAGTAATTCTCGGCTGGAAAGGCAACGAAACGGCCCGTAAAAGGCATGGAACGTGTACCCTATAGCCCCAAAACCAATGGAGGCCTCATAAGATGTCATCTACAAGGATTTGTTAAAAATCCTGGAGGTTGCAAACAAGTTGACCCTGGTACCGAAAATCGTGTGCTATAGCTCAAAAAAATGGCCCGAAACGGACGTTTTTTGCGAAGTCATAAAATTCGAAACCGTCGGCCCGAGACCTACCCCGGTGGTGCTATGCCTTAAACTATGGTCGGTATGTGGAGTAGGCACCGTTAGAGTGAAGAAATGTGTCATTCTGTCCTCCGGAATGGTTGACAGTAATTCTCGGCTGGAAAGGCAACGAAACGGACCGTAAAAGGCATGGAACGTGTACCCTATGGCCCAAAAACCAATGGAACCTCAGAAGATGTCATCTACAAGAATTTGATAAAAATCCGGGAGGTTTCGAAAAAGTTGACCCGGGTGCCGAAAATCGTGTGCTATAGCTCACGAAAATGGCTCGAAACGAACGTTTTTCTCGAAGTCATAAAATTTGAAACTGTCTGGCCCGGAGACCTACCATGGTGGTGCTATGCCATAAACTATGGTCGGTACGTGGAGGAGGGACCGTTCGAGTGAAGAAATGTGTCATTCTGTCCTCCAGATTGGTAGATAAGTAATTCTCGGTGCACGAAAGGCAACGAAACGGCTCGTAAAAGGCATGGAACGTGTACCCTATGCCCCCAAAACCAATGGAAACCTCATAAGATGTCATCTACTAGGATTTGGAAAAAATCCGGGAGGTTTCGAAAAAATTGACCCGGTGCCGAAAATCGTGTGCTATAGCTCACGAAAATGGCCCGAAACGGACGTTTTTCGCGAAGTCATAAAATTCGAAACCGTCTGGCCCGGAGACCTACCCTGGTGGTGCTATGCCTTAAACTATGGTCGGTACGTGGAGGAGGGACCGTTAGAGTGACGAAATGTGTCATTCTGTCCTCCGGAATGGTTGACAGTAATTCTCGGCTGGAAAGGCAACGAAACGGCCCGTAAAAGGCATGGAACGTGTACCCTATGGCCAAACACCAATGGAAACCTCATAAGATGTCATCTACCAGGATTTGGTAAAAATCCGAGAGGTTTCGAAAAAGTTGACTCGGGTGCCAAAAATCGTGTGCTATAGCTCACGAAAATGGCCCGAAACGGACATTATTCGCGAAGTCATAAAATTTGAAACCGTCTGGCCCGGAGACCTACCCTGGTGGTGCTATGCCTTAAACTATGGTCAGTACGTGGAGGAGGGACCGTTAGAGTGACGAAATGTGTCATTCGTTCCTCCGGAATCGTTGAAAGTAATTCTCGGCTGGAAAGGCAACGAAATGGCCCGTAAAAGGCAGGGAACGTGTACCCTATGGCCCAAAAACCAATTGAAACCTCATAAGATGTCATCTACAAGGATTTGGTAAAAATCCGGGAGGTTTCAAAAAAGTTGACCTGGGTGCAGAGAATCGTGTGCTACAGCTCACGAAAATGGCCCGAAACGGACGCTTTCCGCGAAGTCATAAAATTTCAAGCTGTCTGGCCCAGAGACCTATCTTGGTGGTGCTATGCCTTAAACTATGGTCGGTACATGGAGGAGGGACCGTTAGAGTGAAGAAATGTGTCATTCAGTCCTCCGGAATTGTTGATAGTAATTCTCGTCTGGAAAGGCAATGAAACGGCCCGTAAAAGGCATGGAACGTGTACCTTATGGCCCAAAAGCCAATGGAAACCTCATAAGATGTCATCTACAAGGACTTGGTAAAAATCCGTGAGGTTTCGAAAAAGTTGACCCGGGTGCCGAAAATCGTGTAGCTCACGAAAATGGCCCGAAACGGACGTTTTTCGCGAAGTCATAAAATTCGAAACCGTCCGGCCCGAGACCTACCCCGGTGGTGCTATGCCTTAAACTATGGTCGGTACGTGGAGGAGGGACCGTTAGAGTGACGAAATGTGTCATTCTGTCCTCCGGAATGGTTGACAAGTAATTTCGGCACGGAAAGGCAACGAAACGGCCCGTAAAAGGCATGGAACGTGTACCCTATGGCCCAAAACCAATGGAAACCTCATAAGATGTCATCTACAAGGATTTGGTAAAAATCTGGGAGGTTTCGAAAAAGTTGACCCGGGTGCCGAAAATCGTGTGCTATTGCTCACGAAAATGGCCCGAAACGGACGTTTTTCGTGAATTCATAAAATTCGAGACCGTCTGGCCCGGAGACCTACCCTGGTGGTGCTATGCCATAAACTATGGTCGGTACGTGGAGGAGGGACCGTTCGAGTGAAGAAATGTGTCATTCTGTCCTCCGGATTGGTAGACAGTAATTCTCGGCTGGAAAGGCAACGAAACGGCACGTAAAAGGCATGGAACGTGTACCCTATGGCCCCAAAACCAATGGAAACCTCATAAGATGTCATCTACAAGGATTTGGTAAAAATCCGGGAGGTTTCGAAAAAGTTGACCCGGGTGCCGAAAATCGTGTGCTATAGCTCACGAAAATGGCCCGAAACGGACGTTTTTCTCGAAGTCATAAAATTCGAAACCGTCCGGCCCGAGACCTACCCCGGTGGTGCTATGCCTTAAACTATGGTCGGTACGTGGAGGAGGGACCGTTAGAGTGACGAAATGTGTCATTCGTCCTCCGGAATGGTTGAGAGTAATTCTCGGGCACGGAAAGGCAACGAAACGGCCCGTAAAAGGCATGGAACGTGTACCCTATGGCCCAAAAACCAATGGAAACCTCATAAGATGTCATCTACAAGAATTTGGTAAAAATCCGGGAGGTTTCGAAAAAGTTGACCCGGGTGCCGAAAATCGTGTGCTATAGCCCACGAAAATGGCCCGAAACGGACGTTTTTCGCGAAGTCATAAAATTCGAAACCGTCTGGCCCGGAGACCTACCCTGGTGGTGCTATGCCTTAAACTATGGTCAGTACGTGGAGGAGGGACCGTTAGAGTGACGAAATGTGTCATTCTGTCCTCCGGAATGGTTGACAGTAATTCTCGGCTGGAAAGGCAACGAAACGGCCCGTAAAAGGCATGGAACGTGTACCCTATGGCCCAAAAACCAATGGAAACCTCATAAGATGTCATCTACAAGGATTTGGTAAAAATCCGGGAGGTTTCGAAAAAGTTGACCCGGTGCCGAAAATCGTGTGCTATAGCTCACGAAAATGGCCCGAAACGGACGTTTTTTGCGAAGTCATAAAATTCGAAACCGTCTGGCCCGGAGACCTACCCTGGTGGTGCTATGCCTTAAACTATGGTCGGTACGTGGAGGAGGGACCATTATAGTGACGAAATGTGTCATTCTGTCCTCCGGATGGTTGACAAGTAATTTTCGGGCCGGAAAGGCAACGAAACGGCCCGTAAAAGGCATGGAACGTCTACCCTATGGCCCAAAAACCAATGGAAACCTCATAAGATGTCATCTACAAGGATTTGGTAAAAATCCGGGAGGTTTCGAAAAAGTTGACCCGGTGCCGAAAATCGTGTGCTATAGCTCACGAAAATGGCCCGAAACGGACGTTTTTCGCGAAGTCATAAAATTCGAAACCGTCTAGGCCGGAGACCTACCCTGGTGGTGCTATGCCTTAAACTATGGTCAGTACCTGGAGGAGCGACCGTTAGAGTGACGAAATGTGTCATTCTGTCCTTCGGAATGGTTGACAGTAATTCTCGACTGGAAAGGCAACGAAACGGCCTGTAAAAGTCATCGAACGTGTACCCTATGGCCCCAAACCAATGGGAACCTCATAAGATGTCATCTACAAGGATTTGGTAAAAATCCGGGAGGTTTCGAAAAAGTTGACCAGGGTGCCGAAAATCGTGTGCTATATCTCACGAAAATGGCCCGAAACGGACGTTTTTCGCGAAGTCAAAAAATTTGAAATCGTCTAGCCTGGAGACCTACCCTAGTGGTGCTATGCCTTAAACTATGGTCGGTACGTGGAGGAGGGACCGTTAGAGTGACGAAATGTGTCATTCTGTCCTTCGGAATGGTTGCAAGTAATTCTCGGGCACGGAAAGGCAACGAAACGGCCCGTAAAAGGCATGGAACGTGTACCCTATGGCCCAAAAACCAATGGAAACCTCATAAGATGTCATCTACAAGGATTTGGTAAAAATCCGGGAGGTTTCGAAAAAGTTGACCCGGTGCCGAAAATCGTGTGCTATAGCTCACGAAAATGGCCCGAAACGGACATTTTTCGCGAAGTCATAAAATTCGAAACCGTCTGGCCCGGAGACCTACCCTGGTGGTGCTATGCCTTAAACTATGGTCGGTACGTGGAGGAGGGACCGTTAGAGTGACGAAATGTGTCATTCCGTCCTCCGGAATGGTTGCAAGTAATTCTCGGCTCGAAAGGCAACGAAACGACCCGTAAAAGGCATGAAACGTGTACCCTATGGCCCTAAAATCAATGGAAACCTCATAAGATGTCATCTACAAGGATTTGGTAAAAATCCAGGAGGTTTCGAAAAAAATTGACCGGGGTGCCGAAAATCGTGTGCTATAGCACACAAAAATGGCCCAAAACGGACGTTTTCGCGAAGTCATAAAATTCGAAACCGTCTGGCCCGGAGACCTACCCTGGTGGTGCCATGCCTTAAAATATGGTCGGTACGTGGAGGAGGGACCGTTAGAGTGACGAAATGTGTCATTCCGTCCTCCGAATGGTTGACAAGTAATTCTCGGTTGGAAAGGCAACGAAGTGGCCCGTAAAAGGCATGAAACGTGTACCCTATGGCCCAAAAACCAATTGAAACCTCATAAGATGTCATCTACAAGGATTTGCTAAAAATCCGGGAGGTTTCGAAAAAGTTGACCCGGGTGCCGAAAATCGTGTGCTATAGCTCACGAAAATGGCCGAAACGAACGTTTTTCGCGAAGTCATAAAATTAGAAACCGTCTGGCCCGAGACCTACCCTGGTGGTGCTATGCCTTAAACTATGGTCGGTACGTGGAGGAGGGACTGTTAGAGTGACGAAATGTGTCATTCTGTCCTCCGGAATGGTTGACAGTAATTCTCGGCTGGAAAGGCAACGAAACGGCCCGTAAAAGGCATGGAACGTGTACCCTATGGCCCAAAAACCAATGGAAACCTCATAAGATGTCATCTACAAGGATTTGGTAAAAATCCGGGAGGTTTCGAAAAAGTTGACCCGGATGTCGAAAATCGTGTGCTATAGCTCATGAAAATGGCCCGAAACGGATGTTTTTCGCGAAGTCATAAAATTCGAAACCGTCCCGGCCCGGAGACCTACCCCGGTGGTGCTATGCCTTAAACTATGGTCGGTACGTGGAGGAGGGACCGTTAGAGTGACGAAATGTGTCATTCCGTCCTCCGAATGGTTGAGAGTAATTCTCGGGCACGGAAAGGCAACGAAACGGCCCGTAAAAGGTATGAAACGTGTACCCTATGCCCCAAAAACCAATGGAAACCTCATAAGATGTCATCTACAAGGATTTGGTAAAAATCCGGGAGGTTTCGAAAAAAAGTTGACCCGGTGCCGAAAATCGTGTGCTATAGCTCACGAAAATGGCCCGAAACGGACGTTTTTCGCGAAGTCATAAAATTCGAAACCGTCTGGCCCGGAGACCTACCCTGGCGGTGCTATGCCTTAAACTATGGTTGGTACGTGGAGCAGGGACCGTTAGAGTGACGAAATGTGTCATTCTTTCCTCCGGAATGGTTGTTAGTAATTCTCAGCTGGAAAGACAACGAAAGGGTACGTAAAAGGCATTGAACGTGTACCCTATGGCCCATAAACCAATGGAAACCTCATAAGATGTCATCTACAAGGATTTGGTAAAAATCCTGAAGGTTTCGAAAAACTTGACCCGGTGCCGAAAATCGTGTGCTATAGCTCACGAAAATGGCCCGAAACGGACGTTTTTCGCGAAGTCATAAAATTCGAAACCGTCCGGCCCGAGACCTACCCCGGTGGTGCTATGCCTTAAACTATGGTCGGTACGTGGAGGAGGGACCGTTAGAGTGACGAAATGTGTCATTCCGTCCTCCGAATGGTTGACAAGTAATTCTCGGTTGGAAAGGCAACGAAAGGGCCCGTAAAAGGCATGGAACGTGTACCCTATGGCCCAAAAACCAATTGAAACCTCATAAGATGTCATCTACAAGGATTTGGTAAAAATTCGGGAGGTTTCGAAAAAGTTGACCCGGTGCCGAAAATCGTGTGCTATAGCTCACGAAAATGGCCCGAAACGGACGTTTTTCGCGAAGTCATAAAATTCGAAACCGTCTGGCCCAGAGACCTACCCTAGTGGTGCTATGCCTTAAACTATGGTCGGTACGTGGAGGAGGGACCGTTAGAGTGACGAAATGTGTCATTCTGTCCTCCGGAATGGTTGACAGTAATTCTCGGCTTGAAAGGCAACGAAACGGCCCGTACAAGGCATGGAACGTGTACCCTATGACCCAAAAATCAATGGAAACCTCATAAGATGTCATCTACAGGGATTTGGTAAAAATCCGGGAGGTTTCGAAAAAGTTGACCCGAGTGCCGAAAATCGTGTGCTATAGCCCACGAAAATGGCCCGAAACGGACGTTTTTCGCAAAGTCATAAAATTCGAAACCGTCTGGCCAGGAGATCTACCCTGGTGGTGCTATGCCTTAAACTATGGTCGGTACGTGGAGGAGGGACCATTAGAGTGACGAAATGTGTCATTCTGTCCTTTGAATGGTTGACAGTAATTCTCGGCTGTAAAGGCAACGAAACGGCCCGTAAAAGGCATGGAACGTGTACCCTATGGCCCATAAACCAATTGCAACCTCATATGATGTCATCTACAAGGATTTGGTAAAAATTCGGGAGGTTTCGAAAAAGTTGACCCAGGTGCCGAAAATCGTGTGCTATATCTCACGAAAATGGCCCGAAACGGACGTTTTTCGTGAAGTCATAAAATTTGAAATCGTCTAGCCTGGAGACCTACCCTAGTGGTGCTATGCCTTAAACTATGGTCGGTACGTGGAGGAGGGACCGTTAGAGTGAGGAAATGTGTCATTCTGTCCTCCGAATTGGTTGACAGTAATTCTCGGCTTGAAAGGCAAAGAAACGGCCCGTAAAAGGCATGGAACGTGTACCCTATGGCCCAAAAATCCATGGAAAACTCATAAGATGTCATCTACAAGGATTTGGTCAAAATCCGGGAGGTTTCGAAAAAGTTGACCCGGGTGCCGAAAATCGTGTGCTATAGCCCACGAAAATGGCCCGAATGGACGTTTTTCGCAAAGTCATAAAATTCGAAACCGTCTGGCCCAGAGACCTACCCTGGTGGTGCTATGCCTTAAACTATGGTCGGTATGTGGAGGAGGGACCGTTATAGTGACGAAATGTGTCATTCTGTCCTCCGGTATGGTTGACAGTAATTTTCGGCTGGAAAGGATACGAAACGGCCCGTAAAAGGCATGGAACGTGTACCCTATGGCCCAAAAACCTATTGAAACCTCATAAGATGTCATCTATAAGGATTTGATAAAAATCCGGGAGGTTTCGAAAAAGTTGACCCGGATGCCGAAAATCGTGTGCTATAGCTCACGAAAATGGCTTGAAACGAACGTTTTTCGCGAAGTCATAAAATTCGAAACCGTCTGGCCCGGAGACCTACCATGGTGGTGCTATGCCTTAAACTATGGTCGGTACGTGGAGGAGGGACCGTTAGAGTGACGAAATGTGTCATTCTGTCCTCCGGAATGGTTGATAGTAATTCTCGGCTGGAAAGGCAACGAAAAGGCCCGTAAAAGGCATGGAACGTGTACCCTATGCCCCAAAAACCAATGGAAACCTCATAAGATGTCATCTACAAGGATTTGGTAAAAATCTGGGAGGTTTCGAAAAAGTTGACCCGGGTGCCGAAAATCGTGTGCTATAGCTCACGAAAATGGCCCGAAACGGACGTTTTTCGCGAAGTCATAAAATTCGAAACCGTCTGGCCCGGAGACCTACCCTGGTGGTGCTATGCCTTAAACTATGGTCGGTACGTGGAGGAGGGACCGTTAGAGTGACGAAATGTGTCATTCTGTCCTCCGGAATGATTGACAGTAATTCTCGGTTGGAAGGGCAACGAAACGGCCCGTAAAAGGCATGGAACGTGTACCCTACGACCCATAAACCAATGGAAACCTCATAAGATGTCATCTGCAAGGATTTGGTAAAAATCCTGGAGGTTTCGAAAAAATTGACCCGAGTGCCGAAAATCGTGTGCTATAGCTCACGAAAATGGCCCGAATTGACGTTTTTCGCGAAGTCATAAAATTCGAAACCGTCTGGCCCGGAGACCTACCCTGGTGGTGCCATGCCTTAAAATATGGTCGGTACGTGGAGGAGGGACCGTTAGAGTGACGAAATGTGTCATTCTGTCCTCCGGAATGGTTGCAACTAATTCTCGGCACGAAAGGCAACGAAACGGCCCGTAAAAGGCATGGAACGTGTACCTTGTGGCCCAAAAACCAATGGAAACCTCATAAGATGTCGTCTACAAAAATTTGGTAAAAATCCGGGAGGTTTCGAAAAAGTTGACCAGGGTGCCGAAAATCGTGTGCTATAGCCCACGAAAATGGCCCGAAACGGACTTTTTTCGCGAAGTCATAAAATTCGAAACCGTCTGGCCCGGAGACCTACCCTAGTGGTGCTATGCCTTAAACTATGGTCAGTACGTGGAGGAGGGACCGTTAGAGTGAGGAAATGTGTCATTCTGTCCTCCGGAATGGTTGACAGTAATTCTCGGCTGGAAAGGCAACGAAACGGTCCGTAAAAGGCATGGAACGTGTACCCTATGGCCCAAAAACCAATGGAAACCTCATAAGATGTCATCTACCAGGATTTGGTAAAAATCCGGGAGGTTTCAAAAAAGTTGACCCGGGTGCCGAAAATCGGGTGATATAGCTCACGAAAATAGCCGAAACGAACGTTTTTCGCGAAGTCATAAAATTTGAAACCGTCGGCCCGAGACCTACCATGGTGGTGCTATGCCTTAAACTATGGTCGGTACGTGGAGGAGGGACCGTTAGAGTGACGAAATGTGTCATTCTGTCCTCCGAATGGTTGACAGTAATTCTCGGGCCGGAAAGGCAACGAAACGGCCAGTAAAAGTCGTGGAACGTGTACCCTATGGCCAAAAAATATCAATGGAAACCTCATAAGATGCCATCTACAAGGATTTGGTCAAAATCCGGGAGGTTTCGAAAAAGTTGACCCGGGTGCTGAAAATCGTGTGCTATATCCCACGAAAATGGCCCGAAACAGACGTTTTTCGCGAAGTCATAAAATTCGAAACCGTCTGGCCCGGAGACCTACCCTGGTGGTGCTATGCCTTAAACTATGGTCGGTCCGTGGAGGAGGGACTGTTAGAGTGACAAAATGTATCATTCTGTCCTCCGGAATGGTTGATAGTAATTCTCGGCTGGAAAGGCACCGAAACGGCCCGTAAAAGTCATGGAACGTGTACCCTAAGGCCAAAAAATATCAATGGAAACCTCATAAGATGTCGTCTACAAAAATTTGGTAAAAATCGGGGAGGTTTCGAAAAAGTTGACCCAGGTGCCGAAAATCGTGTGCTATAACTCACGAAAACGGCCCGAAACGGACATTTTTCTCGAAGTCATAAAATTCGAAACCGTCCGGCCCGGAGACCTACCCCGGTGGTGCTATGCCTTAAACTATGGTCGGTACGTGGAGGAGGGACCGTTAGAGTGACGAAATGTGTCATTCGTCGTCCGAATGGTTGCAAATAATTCTCGGCTGGAAAGGCAACGAAACGGCTCGTAAAAGGCATGGAACGTGTACCCTATGGCCCAAAAATCAATGGAAACCTCATAAGATGTCATCTACAAGGATTTGGTAAAAATCCGGGAGGTTTCGAAAAAATTGACCCGGGTGCCGAAAATCGTGTGCTATAGCTCACGAAAATGGCCCGAAACGGACGTTTTCGCGAAGTCATAAAATTCGAAACCGTCTGGCTCGGAGACCTACCCTGGTGGTGCTATTCCTTAAACTATGGTCGGTACGTGGAGGAGGGACCGTTACAGTGACGAAATGTGTCATTCGTCCTCCGAATGGTTGACAATAATTCTCGGTTGGAAAGACAACGAAACGGCCCGTAAAAGGCATGGAACGTGTACCCTATGGCCCAAAAACCAATTGAACCCTCATAAGATGTCATCTATAAGGATTTGCTAAAAATCCGGGAGGTTTCGAAAAAGTTGACCAGGGTGCCGAAAATCGTGTGCTATAGCCCACGCAAATGGCCCGAAACGGACGTTTTTCGCGAAGTCATAAAATTCGAATCTGTCTTGCCCGGAGACATACCCTGGTGGTGCTATGCCTTAAACTATGGTCGGTACGTGGAGGAGGGACTGTTAGAGTGACGAAATGTGTCATTCTTTCCTCTGGAATGGTTGACAGTAATTCTCGGCTGGAAAGGCACCGAAACGGCCCGTAAAAGTCATCGAACGTGTACCCTATGGCCCCAAACCAATGGAAACCTCATAAGATGCCATCTACAAGGATTTGGTAAAAATTCGGCAGGTTTCGAAAAAGTTGACCCTAGTGCCGAAAATCGTGAGCTATAACTCACGAAAATGGCCCGAAATGGACATTTTTCGCAAAGTCATAAAATTCGAAACTGTCTGGCCCGAAGACCTACCCTGGTGGTACTATGCCTTAAACTATGGTCTGTACGTGGAGGAGGGACCGTTAGAGTGACGAAATGTGTCATTCTGTCCTCCGGAATGGTTGACAGTAATTCTCGGCTGGAAAGGCAACGAAACGGCCCGTAAAAGGCATGAAACGTGTACCCTATGGCCCAAAAACCAATTGAAACCTCATAAGATGTCATCTACAAGGATTTGCTAAAAATCCGGGAGGTTTCGAAAAAGTTGACCCGGGTGCCGAAAATTGTGTGCTATAGCTCACGAAAATGGACCGAAACGAACGTTTTTCTCGAAGTCATAAAATTTGAAACTGTCTGGCCCGGAGACCTAACCTGGTGCTGCCATGCCTTAAACTATGGTCGGTACGTGGAGGAGGGACCGTTAGAGTGACGAAATGTGTCATTCTGTCCTCCGGAATGGTTGACAGTAATTCTCGGCCGGAAAGGCAACGAAACGGCCCGTAAAAGGCATGGAACGTGTACCCTATGGCCCAAAAATCAATGGAAACCTCATAACATGTCATCTACAAGGATTTGGTAAAAATCCGAGAGGTTTCGAAAAAGTTGACCCGGGTGCCGAAAATCGTGTGCTATAGCCCACGAAAATGGCCCGAATGGACGTTTTTCGCAAAGTCATAAAATTCGAAACTGTATGGCCCAGAGACGTACCCTGGTGATGCTATGCCTTAAAGTATGTTCGGTACGTGGAGGAGGGATCGTTAGAGTGACGAAATGTGTCATTCTGTCCTCCGGAATGGTTGACAATAATTCTCGGCTGGAAAGGCAACGAAACGGCCCGTAAAAGGCATGGAACGTGTACCCTATGGCCAAACACCAATGGAAACCTCATAAGATGTCATCTACCAGGATTTGGTAAAAATCCGGGAGGTTTCGAAAAAGTTGACCCAGGTGCCGAAAATCGTGTGCTATAGCTCACGAAAATGGTCCGAAACAGACGTTTTTCTCGAAGTCATAAAATTCGAAACCGTCTGCCCGGAGACCTAACATGGTGGTGTTATGCCTTAAACTATGGTCGGTACGTGGAGGAGGGAACGTTAGTGTGTGAAATGTGTCATTCTGTCCTCCGGAATGGTTGCAAGTAATTCTCGGTGGAAAGGCAACGAAACGGCCCGTAAAAGGCATGGAACGTGTACCCTATGGCCCAAAAACCAATGGAAACCTCATAAGATGTCATCTACAAGGATTTGGTAAAAATCCGGGAGGTTTCAAAAAAGTTGACCCGGGTGCCGAAAATCGTGTGCTATAGCTCACGAAAATGGACCGAAACGGACGTTTTTCGCGAAGTCATAAAGTTCGAAACCGTCTGGCCCGGAGACCTACCCTGGTGGTGCTATGCCTTAAACTATGGTCGGTACGTGGAGGAGGGACCGTTAGAGTGACGAAATGTGTCATTCTGTCCTCCGGAATGGTTGACAGTAATTCTCGGCTGGAAAGGCAACGAAACGGCCTGTAAAAGGCATGGAACGTGTACCCTATGGCCCAAAAACCAATTGAAACCTCATAAGATGTCATCTATAAAGATTTGCTAAAAATCTGGGAGGTTTTGAAAAAGTTGACCCGGGTGCCGAAAATCGTGTGCTATATCTCACGAAAATGGCCCGAAACGAACGTTTTTCGCGAAGTCATAAAATTTGAAATCGTCTAGCCTGGAGACCTACCCTAGTGGTGCTATGCCTTAAACTATGGTCGGTACGTGGAGGACGGACCGTTAGAGTGAGGAAATGTGTCATTCTGTCCTCCGGATTGGTTGACAGTAATTCTCGGCTTGAAAGACAACGAAACGGCCCGTAAAAGTCATCGAACGTGTACCCTATGGCCCAAAAATCAATGGAAAACTCATAAGATGTCATCTACAAGGATTGGGTCAAAATCCGAGAGGTTTCGAAAAAGTTGACCCGGGTGCCGAAAATCGTGTGCTATATCCCACGAAAATGGCCCGAATGGACGTTTTTTGCGAAGTCATAAAATTCGAAACCGTCCGGCCCGAGACCTACCCCGGGTGGTGCTATGCCTTAAACTATGGTCGGTACGTGGAGGAGGGACCGTTATAGTGACGAAATGTGTCATTCCGTCGTCCTCCGGAATGGTTGACAAGTAATTCTCATCCGGAAAGGCAACGAAACGGCCCGTAAAAGGCATGGAACGTGTACCCTATGCCCCAAAAACCAATGGAAACCTCATAAGATGTCATCTACAAGGATTTGGTAAAAATCCGGGAGGTTTCGAAAGAGTAGACCCGGGTGCTTGAAATCGTGTGCTATAGCTCACGATAATGGCCCGAAACGGACATTTTTCGCGAAGTCGCAAAATTTGAAACCGTCTGGCCCAGAGACCAACCCTGGTGGTGCTATGCCTTAAACTATTGTCGGTACGTGGAGGAGGGACCGTTATAGTGACGAAATGTGTCATTCTTTCCTCTGGAATGGTTGACAGTAATTCTCGGCTGGAAAGGCACCGAAACGGCCCGTAAAAGTCATCGAACGTGTACCCTATGGCCCCAAACCAATGGGAACCTCATAAGATGTCATCTACAAGGATTTGGTAAAAATTCGGGAGGTTTCGAAAAAGTTGACCAGGGTGCCGAAAATCTTGTGCTATAGCCCACGAAAATGGCCCGAAACGGACGTTTTTCGCGAAGTCATAAAATTCCAAACTGTCTGGCCCAGAGACCTACCCTGGTGGTGCTATGCCTTAAACTATGGTCAGTACGTGGAGGAGGGACCGTTAGAGTGACGAAATGTGTCATTCTGTCTTCCGGAATGGTTGACAGTAATTCTCGGCTGGAAAGGCAACGAAACGGCCCGTAAAAGGCATGGAACGTGTACCCTATGCCCCAAAAACCAATGGAAACCTCATAAGATGTCATCTACAAGGATTTGGTAAAAATCCGGGAGGTTTCGAAAAAGTTGACCCGGTGCCGAAAATCGTGTGCTATAGCTCACGAAAATGGCCCGAAACGAACGTTTTTCGCGAAGTCATAAAATTCGAAACCGTGTGGCCCGAGACCTACCCCGGTGGTGCTATGCCTTAAACTATGGTCGGTACGTGGACGGAGGGACCGTTAGAGTGACGAAATGTGTCATTCTGTCCTCCGGAATGGTTGACAGTAATTCTCGGCTGGAAAGGCAACGAAACGGCCCGTAAAAGGCATGGAACGTGTACCCTATGGCCCCAAAACCAATGGAAACCTCATAAGATGTCATCTACAAGGATTTGGTAAAAATCCGGGAGGTTTCGAAAAAGTTGACCCGGGTGCCGAAAATCGTGTGCTATAGCTCACGAAAATGGCCCGAAACGGACGTTTTTCTCGAAGTCATAAAATTCGAAACCGTGTGGCCCGAGACCTACCCCGGTGGTGCTATGCCTTAAACTATGGTCGGTACGTGGAGGAGGGACCGTTAGAGTGACGAAATGTGTCATTCGTCGTCCTCCGGAATGGTTGACAAGTAATTCTCGGCAGGAAAGGCAACGAAACGGCCCGTAAAAGGCATGGAACGTGTACCCTATGGCCCAAAACCAAATGGAAACCTCATAAGATGTCATCTACAAGGATTTGGTAAAAATCCGGGAGGTTTCGAAAAAGTTGACCCGGTGCCGAAAATCGTGTGCTATAGCTCACGAAAATGGCCCGAAACGGACGTTTTTCGCGAAGTCATAAAATTCGAAACCGTCCCGGCCCGAGACCTACCCTGGTGGTGCTATGCCATAAACTATGGTCGGTACGTGGAGGAGGGACCGTTCGAGTGAAGAAATGTGTCATTCTGTCCTCCAGATTGGTTGACAAGAATTCTCGGGCCGGAAAGGCAACGAAACGGCCCGTAAAAGGCATGGAACGTGTACCCTATGGCCCAAAAACCAATTGAAACCTCATAAGATGTCATCTATAAGGATTTGCTAAAAATCCGGGAGGTTTCGAAAAAGTTGACCCGAGTGCCGAAAATCGTGTGCTATAGCTCACGAAAATGGCCAGAAACGAACGTTTTTCGCAAAGTCATAAAATTTGAAACCATCTGGCCCAGAGACCTACCATGGTGGTGCTATGCCTTAAATTATGGTCGGTACGTGGAGGAGGAACCGTTAGAGGAGTGAAAAAAATTTTTCCGTCCCCGAATGGTTGACCCGAGTGTCGAAAATTGTGTGCTATAGCTCACGAAAATGCCCAAAACGGTTTTTTTTCTCGAAGTCATAAAACTCGAAACCGTGTGGCCGGAGACCTACCCCCGGTGTGCTATGCCTTAAACTATGGTCGGTACGTGGAGGAGGGACCGTTAGAGTGACGAAATGTGTCATTCCGTCGTCCGAATGGTTAACAAGTACCCCGATTTTTTTACAGAAAGGCAACGAAACGGCCCGTAAAAGGCATGAAACGTGTACCCTATGGCCCAAAAACCAATGGAAACCTCATAAGATGTCATCTACAAGGATTTGGTAAAAATCCGGGAGGTTTCGAAAAAAGTTGACCCGGTGCCGAAAATCGTGTGCTATAGCTCACGAAAATGGCCCGAAACGGACGTTTTTCGCGAAGTCATAAAATTCGAAACCGTCCGGCCCGGAGACCTACCATGGTGGTGCTATGCCTTAAACTATGGTCGGTACATGGAGGAGGGACCGTTCGAGTGAAGAAATGTGTCATTCTGTCCTCCAGATTGGTATATAGTAATTCTCGGCTGAAAAGGCAACGAAACGGCCCGTAAAAGGCATGGAACGTGTACCCTATGGCCCAAAAACCAATTGAAACCTCATAAGATGTCATCTATAAGGATTTGCTAAAAATCCGGGAGGTTTCGAAAAAGTTGACCCGAGTGCCGAAAATCGTGTGCTATAGCTCACGAAAATCGTGTGCCAGAGACCTACCATGGTGGTGCTATGCCTTAAATTATGGTCGGTACGTGGAGGAGGAACCGTTAGAGTGACGAAATGTGTCACTCTGTCCTCCGGAATGGTTGACCAGAGTGCCGAAAATCGTGTGCTATAGCTCACGAAAATGGCCCGAAACGGACGTTTTTTGCGAATTCGTAAAATTCGAAACCGTCTGGCCCGGAGACCTACCCTGGTGGTGCTATGCCTTAAACTATGGTCGGTACGTGGAGGAGGGACCGTTATAGTGACGAAATGTGTCATTCTGTCCTCCGGTATGGTTGACAGTAATTTTCGGCTGGAAAGGCAACGAAACGGCCCGTAAAAGGCATGGAACGTCTACCCTATGGCCCAAGAACCAATTGAAACCTCATAACATGTCATCTAGAAGGATTTGATAAAAATCCGGGAGGTTTCGAAAAAGTTGACCCGGGTGCCGAAAATCGTGTGCTATAGCTCACGAAAATGGCTCAAAACGAACGTTTTTCTCGAAGTCATAAAAGTTGAAACCGTCTAGCCCGGAGAACTACCATGGTGGTGCTATGCCATAAACTATGGTCGATACGTGGAGGAGGGACCGTTCGAGTGAAGAAATGTGTCATTCTGTCCTCCGGATTGGTAGACAGTAATTCTCGGCTGGAAAGGCAACGAAACGGCCTGTAAAAGGCATGGAACGTGTACCCTATGGCCCCAATACCAATGGAAACCTCATAAGATGTCATCTACAAGGATTTGGTAAAAATCCGGGAGGTTTCGAAAAAGTTGACCCGGGTGCCGAAAATCGTGTGTTATAGCTCACGAAAATGGCCCGAAACGGACGTTTTTCTCGAAGTCATAAAATTCGAAACCGTCTGGCCCGAAGACCTACCCTGGTGTGCTATGCCTTAAACTATGGTCGGTACGTGGACGAGGGACCGTTAAAGTGACGAAATATGTCATTCTGTCGTCCGGAATGGTTGACAGTAATTCTCGGCTGGAAAGGCAACGAAACGGCCCGTAAAAGGCATGGAACGTGTACCCTATGGCCCAAAAACCAATGGAAACCTCATAAGATGTCATCTACAAGGATTTGGTAAAAATCCGGGAGGTTTCGAAAAAGTTGACCCGGGTGCCGAAAATCGTGTGCTACTCACGAAAATGGCCCGAAACGGACGTTTTTCGCGAATTCATAAAATTCGAAACCGTCTGGCCCGGAGACCTACCCTGGTGATGCTATGCCTTAAACTATGGTCGGTACGTGGAGGAGGGACCGTTATAGTGACGAAATGTGTCATTCTGTCCTCCGGTATGGTTGACAGTAATTTTCGGCTGGAAAGGCAACGAAACGGCCCGTAAAAGGCATGGAACGTGTACCCTGTGGCCCAAGAACCAATTGAAACCTCATAAGATGTCATCTACAAGGATTTGGTAAAAATCCGGGAGGTTTCGAAAAAGCTGACTCGGGTGCCAAAAAAACGTGTGCTATAGCTCACGAAAATGGCCCGAAACGAACGTTTTTCGCGAAGTCATACAATTTGAAACCGTCTGGCCCGGAGACCTACCATGGTGGTGGTATGCCATAAACTATGGTCAGTACGTGGAGGAGGGACCGTTCGAGTGAAGAAATGTGTCATCCTGTCCTCCAGATTGGTTGACAGTAATTCTCGGCTGGAAAGGCAACGAAACGGCCCGTAAAAGGCATGGAATGTGTACCCTATGGCCCCAAAACCAATGGAAACCTCATAAGATGTCATCTACAAGGATTTGGTAAAAATCTGGGAGGTTTCGAAAAAGTTGACCCGGGTGCCGAAAATCTTGTGCTATAGCTCACGAAAATGGCCCCAAACGGACGTTTTTCTCGAAGTCATAAAATTCGAAACTGTCTGGCCCGGAGACCTACCCTGGTGTGCTATGCCTTAAACTATGGTCGGTACGTGGAGGAGGGACCGTTAGAGTGACGAAATGTGTCATTCTGTCGTCCGGAATGGTTGACAGTAATTCTCGGACGGAAAGGCAACGAAACGACCCGTAAAAGGCATGGAACGTGTACACCTATGGCCCAACACCAATGGAAACCTCATAAGATGTCATCTAAAAGGGTTTGGTAAAAATCTGGGAGGTTTCGAAAAAGTTGACCTGGGTGCCGAAAATCATGTGTTATAGCTCACGAAAATGGCCCGAAACGGACGTTTTTCGCGAATTCATAAAATTCGAGACCGTCTGGCCCGGAGACCTACCCTGGTGGTGCTATGCCATAAACTATGGTCGGTACGTGGAGGAGGGACCGTTCGAGTGAAGAAATGTGTCATTCTGTCCTCCGGATTGGTAGACAGTAATTCTCGGCTGGAAAGGCAACGAAACGGCCCGTAAAAGGCATGGAACGTGTACCCTATGGCCCCAAAACCAATGGAAACCTCATAAGATGTCATCTACAAGGATTTGGTAAAAATCCGGGAGGTTTCGAAAAAGTTGACCCGGGTGCCGAAAATCGTGTGCTATAGCTCACGAAAATGGCCCGAAACGGACGTTTTTCTCGAAGTCATAAAATTCGAAACCGTGTGGCCCGGAGACCTACCCTGGTGGTGCTGTGCCTTAAACTATGGTCGGTACGTGGAGGAGGGACCGTTATAGTGACGAAATGTGTCACTCTGTCCTCCGGTATGGTTGACAGTAATTTTCGGCTGGAAAGGCAACGAAACGGCCCGTAAAAGGCATGGAACGTGTTCCCTATGGCCCAAAACCAATGGAAACCTCATAAGATGTCATCTATAAGGATTTGGTAAAAATCCGGGAGGTTTCGAAAAAGTTGACCCAGGTGCCGAAAATCGTGTGCTATAGCTCACGAAAATGGCCCGAAACGGACGTTTTCTCGAATTCATAAAATTCGAAACCGTCTGGCCCAGAGACCTACCCTGGTGGTGCTATGCCTTAAACTATGGTCGGTACGTGGAGGAGGGACCGTTATAGTGACGAAATGTGTCATTCGTCGTCCGAATGGTTGACAAGAATTCTCGGCTGGAAAGGCAACGAAACGGCCCGTAAAAGGCATGGAATGTGTACCCTATGGCCCCAAAACCAATGGAAACCTCATAAGATGTCATCTACAAGGATTTGGTAAAAATCTGGGAGGTTTCGAAAAAGTTGACCTGGGTGCCGAAAATCGTGTGCTATAGCTCACGAAAATGGCCCGAAACGGACGTTTTTCGCGAATTCATAAAATTCGAGACCGTCTGGCCCGGAGACCTACCCTGGTGGTGCTATGCCATAAACTATGGTCGGTACGTGGAGGAGGGACCGTTCGAGTGAAGAAATGTGTCATTCTGTCCTCCGATTGGTTAGACAAGTAATTCTTGGCCGGAAAGGCAACGAAACGGCCCGTAAAAGGCATGGAACGTGTACCCTATGGCCCAAAAACCAATTGAAACCTCATAAGATGTCATCTATAAGGATTTGCTAAAAATCCGGGAGGTTTCGAAAAAGTTGACCCGAGTGCCGAAAATCGTGTGCTATAGCTCACGAAAATGGCCAGAAACGAACGTTTTTCGCAAAGTCATAAAATTTGAAACCATCTGGCCCAGAGACCTACCATGGTGGTGCTATGCCTTAAATTATGGTCGGTACGTGGAGGAGGAACCGTTAGAGTGACGAAATGTGTCATTCCCCCCCCCAATAATTGAACCGACGAGCGAAAAAAATAATGTAAAATACAACAAAAAAAGGCCAAACGCACACGTTTGCGAAACCCAAAAAAACAAAACCGTTGGCCCGAGACCACCCTGGTGGTGCTATGCCTTAAACTATGGTTACGTGGGGGGAGGGACCGTTATAGTGACGAAATGTGTCATTCGTCCTCCGGTATGGCAAAGGCAACGAAACGGCCCGTAAAAGGCATGGAACGTCTACCCTATGGCCCAAGAACCAATTGAAACCTCAAAACATGTCATCTAGAAGGATTTGATAAAAATCCGGGAGGTTTCGAAAAAGTTGACCCGGGTGCCGAAAATCGTGTGCTATAGCTCACGAAAATGGCTCGAAACGAACGTTTTCGCGAAGTCATAAAAGTTGAAACCGTCTAGCCCGGAGAACTACCATGGTGGTGCTATGCCATAAACTATGGTCGATACGTGGAGGAGGGACCGTTCGAGTGAAGAAATGTGTCATTCTGTCCTCCGGATTGGTAGACAGTAATTCTCGGCTGGAAAGGCAACGAAACGGCCTGTAAAAGGCATGGAACGTGTACCCTATGGCCCCAATACCAATGGAAACCTCATAAGATGTCATCTACAAGGATTTGGTAAAAATCCGGGAGGTTTCGAAAAAGTTGACCCGGGTGCCGAAAATCGTGTGTTATAGCTCACGAAAATGGCCCGAAACGGACGTTTTTCTCGAAGTCATAAAATTCGAAACCGTCTGGCCCGAAGACCTACCCTGGTGTGCTATGCCTTAAACTATGGTCGGTACGTGGACGAGGGACCGTTAAAGTGACGAAATATGTCATTCTGTCGTCCGGAATGGTTGACAGTAATTCTCGGCTGGAAAGGCAACGAAACGGCCCGTAAAAGGCATGGAACGTGTACCCTATGGCCCAAAAACCAATGGAAACCTCATAAGATGTCATCTACAAGGATTTGGTAAAAATCCGGGAGGTTTCGAAAAAGTTGACCCGGGTGCCGAAAATCGTGTGCTATAGCTCACGAAAATGGCCCGAAACGGACGTTTTTCGCGAATTCATAAAATTCGAAACCGTCTGGCCCGGAGACCTACCCTGGTGATGCTATGCCTTAAACTATGGTTGGTACGTGGAGGAGGGACCGTTATAGTGACGAAATGTGTCATTCTGTCCTCCGGTATGGTTGACAGTAATTTTCGGCTGGAAAGGCAACGAAACGGCCCGTAAAAGGCATGGAACGTGTACCCTGTGGCCCAAGAACCAATTGAAACCTCATAAGATGTCATCTACAAGGATTTGATAAAAATCCGGGAGGTTTCGAAAAAGTTGACCCGGGTGCCAAAAAACGTGTGCTATAGCTCACGAAAATGGCCCGAAACGAACGTTTTTCGCGAAGTCATACAATTCGAAACCGTCTGGCCCGGAGACCTACCATGGTGGTGCTATGCCATAAACTATGGTCGGTACGTGGAGGAGGGACCGTTCGAGTGAAGAAATGTGTCATCATGTCCTCCGGATTGGTTGACAGTAATTCTCGGCTGGAAACGCAACGAAACGGCCCGTAAAAGGCATGGAATGTGTACCCTATGGCCCCAAAACCAATGGAAAACACATAAGATGTCATCTACAAGGATTTGGTAAAAATCTGGGAGGTTTCGAAAAAGTTGACCCGGGTGCCGAAAATCGTGTGCTATAGCTCACGAAAATGGCCCCAAGCGGACGTTTTTCTCGAAGCCATAAAATTCAAAACCGTCTGGCCCGGAGACCTACCCTGGTGTGCTATGCCTTAAACTATGGTCGGTACGTGGTGGAGGGACCGTTAGAGTGACGAAATGTGTCATTCTGTCGTCCGGAATGGTTGACAGTAATTCTCGGCTGGAAAGGCAACGAAACAGCCCGTAAAAGGCATGGAACTTGTACACTATGGCCCAACACCAATGGAAACCTCATAAGATGTCATCTACAAGGATTTGGTAAAAATCCGGTAGGCTTCGAAAAAGTTGACCCGGGTGCCGAAAATCGTGTGCTATAGCTCACGAAAATGGCCCGAAACGGACGTTTTTCGCGAATTCATAAAATTCGAAACCATCTGGCCCGGAGACCTACCCTGGTGGTGCTATGCCATAAACTATGGTCGGTACATGGAGGAGGGACCGTTCGAGTGAAGAAATGTGTCATTCTGTCCTTCGGATTGGTAGATAGTAATTCTCGGCTGGAAAGGCAACGAAACGGCCCGTAAAAGGCATGGAACGTGTACCCTGTGGCCCCAAAACCAATGGAAACCTCATAAGATGTCATCTACAAGGATTTGGTAAAAATCCGGGAGGTTTCGAAAAAGTTGACCCGGGTGCCGAAAATCGTGTGCTATAGCTCACGAAAATGGCCCGAAACGGACGTTTTTCTCGAAGTCATAAAATTCGAAACCGTCTGGCCCGGAGACCTACCCTTGTGGTGCCGTGCCTTAAACTATGGTCGGTACGTGGAGGAGGGACCGTTATAGTGACGAAATGTGTCACTCTGTCCTCCGGTATGGTTGACAGTAATTTTCGGCTGGAAAGGCAACGAAACGGCCCGTAAAAGGCATGGAACGTCTACCCTATGGCCCAACACCAATGGAAACCTCATAAGATGTCATCTATAAGGATTTGGTAAAAATCCGGGAGGTTTCGAAAAAGTTGACCCGGGTGCCGAAAATCGTGTACTATAGCTCACGAAAATGGCCCGAAACGGACGTTTTTCTCGAATTCATAAAATTCGGAACCGTCTGGCCCAGAGACCTACCCTGGTGGTGCTATGCCTTAAACTATGGTCGGTACGTGGAGGAGGGACCGTTATAGTGACGAAATGTGTCATTCTGTCCTCCGGTATGGTTGACAGTAATTTTCGGCCGGAAAGGCAAAGAAACGGCTCGTAAAAGGCATGGAACGTGTACCCTATGGCCCCAAAACCAATGGAAACCTCATAAGATGTTATCTACAAGGATTCGGTAAAAATTCGGGAGGTTTCGAAAAAGTTGAACCGGGTGCCGAAAATCGTGTGCTAGCTCACGAAAATGGCCCGAAACGGACGTTTTTCTCGAAGTCATAAAATTCGAAACCGTCTGGCCCGGAGACCTACCCTGGTGTGCTATGCCTTAAACTATGGTCGGTACGTGGAGGAGGGACCGTTAGAGTGACGAAATGTGTCATTCTGTCGTCCGGAATGGTTAACAGTAATTCTCGGCTGGAAAGGCAACGAAACGGCCCGTAAAAGGCATGGAACGTGTACCCTATGGCCCAAAAACCAATTGAAACCTCATAAGATGTCATCTATAAGGATTTGCTAAAAATTCGGGAGGTTTCGAAAAAGTTGACCCGGGTGCCGAAAATCGTGTGCTATAGCTCGAGAAAATGTCCTGAAACGGACGTTTTTCGCAAAGTCATAAAATTCGAAACCGTCTGGCCCAGAGATCTACCCTGGTGGTGCTATGCCTTAAACTATGGTCGGTACGTGGAGGAGGGACCGTTAGAGTGACGAAATGTGTCATTCTGTCGTCCGGAATGGTTGACAATAATTCTCGGTTGGAAAGACAACGAAACGGCCCGTAAAAGGCATGGAACGTGTACCCTATTGCCCAAAAACCAATTTAAACCTCATAAGATGTCATCTATAAGGATTTGCTAAAAATTCGGGAGGTTTCGAAAAAGTTGACCCGGGTGCTGAAAATCGTGTGCTATAGCTCACGAAAATGGCCAGAAACGAACGTTTTTCGCAAAGTCATAAAATTTGAAACCGTCTGGCCTAGAGACCTACCATGGTGGTGCTATGCCTTAAACTATGGTCGGTACGTGGAGGAGGGACCATTAGAGTGACGAAATGTGTCATTCTGTCATCCGGAATGGTTGACAATAATTCTCGGCTGGAAAGGCAACGAAACGGCCCGTAAAAGGCATGGAACGTGTACCCTATGGCCCAAAACCAATGGAAACCTCATAAGATGTCATCTATAAGGATTTGGTAAAAATCCGGGAGGTTTCGAAAAAGTTGACCCGGGTGCCGAAAATCGTGTGCTATAGCTCACGAAAATGGCCCGAAACGGATGTTTTTCTCGAATTCATAAAATTCGAAACCGTCTGGTCCAGAGACCTACCCTGGTGGTGCTATGCCTTAAACTATGGTCGGTACGTGGAGGAGGGACCGTTATAGTGACGAAATGTGTCATTCTGTCCTCCGGTATGGTTGACGGAATTTTCTACCGGAAAGGCAACGAAACGGCCCGTAAAAGGCATGGAACGTGTACCCTATGGCCCCAAAACCAATGGAAACCTCATAAGATGTTATCTACAAGGATTTGGTAAAAATTCGGGAGGTTTCGAAAAAGTTGAACCGGGTGCCGAAAATCGTGTGCTAGCTCACGAAAATGGCCCGAAACGGACGTTTTTCTCGAAGTCATAAAATTCGAAACCGTCTGGCCCGGAGACCTACCCTGGTGTGCTATGCCTTAAACTATGGTCGGTACGTGGAGGAGGGACCGTTAGAGTGACGAAATGTGTCATTCTGTCGTCCGGAATGGTTAACAGTAATTCTCGGCTGGAAAGGCAACGAAACGGCCCGTAGAAGGCATGGAACGTGTACCCTATGGCCCAAAAACCAATGGAAACCTCATAAGAATGTCATCTACATGGATTTGGTAAAAATCCGGGAGGTTTCGAAAAAGTTGACTCGGGTGCCGAAAATCGTGTGCTATAGCTCAAGAAAATGTCCTGAAACGGACGTTTTTCGCAAAGTCATAAAATTCGAAACCGTCTGGCCCAGAGACCTACCCTGGTGGTGCTATGACTTAAACTATGTCGGTACGTGGAGGAGGGACCGTTAGAGTGACGAAATGTGTCATTCTGTCGTCCGGAATGGTTGACAATAATTCTCGGTTGGAAAGACAACGAAACGGCCCGTAAAAGGCATGGAACGTGTACCCTATGGCCCAAGAACCAATTGAAACCTCATAAGATGTCATGTACAAGGATTTGGTAAAAATCCGGGAGGTTTCGAAAAGGTTGACCCGGGTGCCGAAAATCGTGTGCTATAGCTCACGAAAATGGCCCGAAATAGACGTTTTTCGCGAAGTCATAAAATTTGAAACCGTCTGGCCCGGAGACCTACCCTGGTGGTGCTATGCCATAAACTATGGTCGGTACGTGGAGGAGGGACCGTTATAGTGACGAAATGTGTCATTCTGTCCTCCAGTATGGTTGACAGTAATTTTCGGCTGGGAAGGCAACGACGGCCCGTAAAAGGCATGGAACGTGTACCCTATGGCCCAAAACCAATGGAAACCTCATAAGATGTCATCTACAAGGATATGGTAAAAATTCGGGAGGTTTCGAAAAAGTTGATCCGGGTGCCGAAAATCGTGTGCTAGCTCACAAAAATGGCCCGAAACGGACGTTTTTCTCGAAGTCATAAAATTCGAAACCGTCTGGCCCGGAGACCTACCATGGTAGTGTTATGCCTTAAACTATGGTTGGTACGTGGAGGAGGGACCGTTAGAGTGACGAAATGTGTCATTCTGTCCTCCGGAATGGTCGACAGTAATTTTCGGCTGGAAAGACAACGGAACGGCTTGTAAAAGGCATGGAACGTGTACCCTATGACCCAAAAACCAATTGACACCTCATAAGATGTCATCTATAAGGATTTGCTAAAAATCCGGAGGTTTCGAAAAAGTTGACCCGGGTGCCGAAAATCGTGTGCTATAGCTCACGAAAAGGCCCGAAACGAACGTTTTTCTCGAAGTCATAAAATTCGAAGCCGTGTGGCCCGGAGACCTACCCTGGTGGTGCTATGCCTTAAACTATGGTCGGTACGTGGAGGAGGGACCGTTAGGGTGACGAAATGTGTCATTCTGTCATCCGGAATGGTTGACAATAATTCTCGGCTGGAAAGGCAATGAAACGGCCCGTAAAAGGCATGGAACGTGTACCCTATGGCCCAAAACCAATGGAAACCTCATAAGATGTCATCTATAAGGATTTGGTAAAAATCCGGGAGGTTTCGAAAAAGTTGACCCAGGTGCCGAAAATCGTGTGCTATAGCTCACGAAAATGGCCCGAAACGGACGTTTTTCGCGAATTCATAAAATTCGAAACCGTCTGGTCCAGAGACCTACCCTGGTGGTGATATGCCTTAAACTATGGTCGGTACGTGGAGGAGGGACCGTTATAGTGACGAAATGTGTCATTCTGTCCTCCGGTATGGTTGACAGTAATTTTCGGCTGGAAAGGCAACGAAACGGCCCGTAAAAGGCATGGAACGTGTACCCTATGGCCCCAAAACCAATGGAAACCTCATAAGATGTTATCTACAAGGATTTGGTAAAAATTCGGGAGGTTTCGAAAAAGTTGAACCGGGTGCCGAAAATCGTGTGCTAGCTCACGAAAATGGCCCGAAACGGACGTTTTTCTCGAAGTCATAAAATTCGAAACCATCTGGCCCGGAGACCTACCCTGGTGTGCTATGCCTTAAACTATGGTCGGTACGTGGAGGAGGGACCGTTAGAGTGACGAAATGTGTCATTCTGTCGTCCGGAATGGTTAACAGTAATTCTCGGTTGGAAAGGCAACGAAACGGCCCGTAGAAGGCATGGAACGTGTACCCTATGGCCCAAAAACCAATGGAAACCTCATAAGATGTCATCTACATGGATTTGGTAAAAATCCAGGAGGTTTCGAAAAAGTTGACTCGGGTGCCGAAAATCGTGTGCTATAGCTCAAGAAAATGTCCTGAAACGGACGTTTTTCGCAAAGTCATAAAATTCGAAACTGTCTGGCCCAGAGACCTACCCTGGTGGTTCTATGCCTTAAACTATGTCGGTACGTGGAGGAGGGACCGTTAGAGTGACGAAATGTGTCATTCTGTCGTCCGGAATGGTTGACAATAATTCTCGGTTGGAAAGACAACGAAACGGCCCGTAAAAGGCATGGAACGTGTACCCTATGGCCCAAGAACCAATTGAAACCTCATAAGATGTCATGTACAAGGATTTGGTAAAAATCCGGGAGGTTTCGAAAAGGTTGACCCGGGTGCCGAAAATCGTGTGCTATAGCTCACGAAAATGGCCCGAAATAGACGTTTTTCGCGAAGTCATAAAATTTGAAACCGTCTGGCCCGGAGACCTACCCTGGTGGTGCTATGCCATAAACTATGGTCGGTACGTGGAGGAGGGACCGTTATAGTGACGAAATGTGTCATTCTGTCCTCCGGTATGGTTGACAGTAATTTTCGGCTGGGAAGGCAACGACGGCCCGTAAAAGGCAAGGAACGTGTACCCTATGGCCCAAAACCAATGTAAACCTCATAAGATGTCATCTACAAGGATTTGGTAAAAATTCGGGAGGTTTCGAAAAAGTTGATCCGGGTGCCGAAAATCGTGTGCTAGCTCACAAAAATGGCCCGACACGGACGTTTTTCTCGAAGTCATAAAATTCGAAACCGTCTGGCCCGGAGACCTACCATGGTAGTGCTATGCCTTAAACTATGGTTGGTACGTGGAGGAGGGACCGTTAGAGTGACGAAATGTGTCATTCTGTCCTCCGGAATGGTCGACAGTAATTTTCGGCTGGAAAGACAACGGAACGGCCCGTAAAAGGCATGGAACGTGTACCCTATGACCCAAAAACCAATTGACACCTCATAAGATGTCATCTATAAGGATTTTCTAAAAATCCGGGAGGTTTCGAAAAAGTTGACCCGGGTGCCGAAAATCGTGTGCTATAGCTCACGAAAATGGCCCGAAACGAACGTTTTTCGCGAAGTCATAAAATTCGAAGCCGTGTGGCCCGGAGACCTACCCTGGTGGTGCTATGCCTTAAACTATGGTCGGTACGTGGACGAGGGACCGTTAGAGTGACGAAATGTGTCATTCTGTCCTCTGGAATGGTTGAAAGTAATTCTCGGCTGAAAAGGCAACGAAACGGCCCGTAAAAGGCATGGAACGTGTACCCTAAGGCCCCAAAACCAATGGAAACCTCATAAGATGTCATCTACAAGGATTTGGTAAAAATCCGACAGGTTTCGAAAAAGTTGACCCGGGTGCCGAAAATCGTGTGCCTCACGAAAATGGCCCGAAACGGTTGTTTTTCTCGAAGTCATAAAACTCGAAACCGTGTGGCCTGGAGACCTACCCTGGTGTGCTATGCCTTAAACTATGGTCGGTACGTGGAGGAGGGACCGTTAGAGTGACGAAATGTGTCATTCTGTCGTCCGGAATGGTTAACAGTAATTCTCGGCAGGAAAGGCAACGAAACGGCCCGTAAAAGGCATGGAACGTGTACCCTATGGCCCAAAAACCAATGGAAACCTCATAAGATGTCATCTACAAGGATTTGGTAAAAATCCGGGAGGTTTCGAAAAAGTTGACCCGGGTGCCGAAAATCGTGTGCTATAGCTCACGAAAATTGCCCGAAACGGACGTTTTTCGCGAATTCATAAAATTCGAAACCGTCTGGCCCGGATACCTACCCTGGTGGTGCTATGCCATAAACTATGGTTGGTACGTGGAGGAGGGACCGTTCGAGTGAAGAAATGTGTCATTCTGTCCTCCGGATTGGTAGACAGTAATTCTCGGCTGGAAAGGCAACGAAACGGCACGTAAAAGGCATGGAACGTGTACCCTATGGCCCCAAAACCAATGGAAACCTCATAAGATGTCATCTACAAGGATTTGGTAAAAATCTGGGAGGTTTCGAAAAAGTTGACCCGGGTGCCGAAAATCGTGTGCTATAGCTCACGAAAATGGCCCGAAACGGACGTTTTTCTCGAAGTCATAAAATTCGAAACCGTCTGGCCCGGAGACCTACCCTGGTGTGCTATGCCTTAAACTATGGTCGGTACGTGGAGGAGGGACCATTAGAGTGACGAAATGTGTCATTCTGTCATCCGGAATGGTTGACAATAATTCTCGGCTGGAAAGGCAACGAAACGGCCCGTAAAAGGCATGGAACGTGTACCCTATGGCCCAAAACCAATGGAAACCTCATAAGATGTCATCTAGAAGAATTTGGTAAAAATCCGGGAGGTTTCGAAAAATTTGACCCGGGTGCCGAAAATCGTGTGCTATAGCTCACGAAAATGGCCCGAAACAGACGTTTTTCTCGAATTCATAAAATTCGAAACCGTCTGGCCCAGAGACCTACCCTGGTGGTGTTATGCCTTAAACTATGGTCGGTACGTGGAGGAGGGACCGTTATAGTGACGAAATGTGTCATTCTGTCCTCCGGTATGGTTGACAGTAATTTTCGACTGGAAAGGCAACGAAACGGCCCGTAAAAGGCATGGAACGTGTACCCTATGGCCCCAAAACCAATGGAAACCTCATAAGATGTTATCTACAAGGATTTGGCAAAAATTCCGGAGGTTTCGAAAAAGTTGAACCGGGTGCCGAAAATCATGTGCTAGCTCACGAAAATGGCCCGAAACAGACGTTTTTCTCGAAGTCATAGAATTCGAAACCGTCTGGCCCGAAGACCTACCCTGGTGTGCTATGCCTTAAACTATGGTCAGTACGTGGAGGAGGGACCGTTAGAGTGACGAAATGTGTCATTCTGTTGTCCGGAATGGTTAACAGTAATTCTCGTCTGGAAAGGCAACGAAACGGCCCGTAAAAGGCATGGAACGTGTACCCTATGGCCCAAAAACCAATGGAAACCTCATAAGATGTCATCTACATGGATTTGGTAAAAATCCGGGAGGTTTCGAAAAAGTTGACTCGGGTGCCGAAAATCGTGTGCTATAGCTCAAGAAAATGTCCTGAAACGGACGTTTTTCGCAAAGTCATAAAATTCGAAACCGTCTGGCCCAGAGACCTACCCTGGTGGTGCTATGACTTAAACTATGTCGGTACGTGGAGGAGGGACCGTTAGAGTGACGAAATGTGTCATTCTGTCGTCCGGAATGGTTGACAATAATTCTCGGTTGGAAAGACAACGAAACGGCCCGTAAAAGGCATGGAACGTGTACCCTATGGCCCAAAAACCAATTGAAACCTCATAAGATGTCATCTATAAGGATTTGCTAAAAATACGGGAGGTTCGAAAAAGTTGACCCGGGTGCCGAAAATCGTGTGCTATAGGTCACGAAAATGGCCAGAAACGAACGTTTTTCGCAAAGTCATAAAATTTGAAACCATCTGGCCCAGAGACCTACCATGGTGGTGCTATACCTTAAACTATGGTCGGTATGTGGAGGAGGGACCGTTAGAGTGACAAAATGTGTCATTCTGTCGTCCGGATTGGTAGACAGTAATTCTCGGCTGGAAAGGCAACGAAACGGCCCGTAAAAGGCATAGAACGTGTACCCTATGGCCCCAAAACCAATGGAAACCTCATAAGATGTCATCTACAAGGATTTGGTAAAAATCTGGGAGGTTTCGAAAAAGTTGACCAGGGTGCCGAAAATCGTGTGCTATAGCTCACGAAAATGGCCCGAAACGGACGTTTTTCGCGAATTCATAAAATTCGAAACCGTCTGGCCCGGAGACCTACATGGTGGTGCTATGCCTTAAACTATGGTCGGTACGTGGAGGAGGGACCGTTATAGTGACGAAATGTGTCATTCTGTCCTCCGGAATGGTTGACAGTAATTCTCGGCTCGAAAGGCAACGAAACGGCCCGTAAAAGGCATGGAATGTGTACCCTATGGCCCAAGAACCAATTGAAACCTCATAAGATGTCATGTACAAGGATTTGGTAAAAATCCGGGAGGTTTCGAAAAAGTTGACCCGGGTGCCGAAAATCGTGTGCTATAGCTCACGAAAATGGCCCGAAACAGACGTTTTTCGCGAAGTCATAAAATTTGAAACCGTGTGGCCCGAAGACCTACCCTGGTGGTGCTATGCCATAAACTATGGTCGGTACGTGGAGGAGGGACCGTTATAGTGACGAAATGTGTCATTCTGTCCTCCGGTATGGTTGACAGTAATTTTCGGCTGGGAAGGCAACGACGGCCCGTAAAAGGCATGGAACGTGTACCCTATGGTCCAAAACCAATGGAAACCTCATAAGATGTCATCTACAAGGATTTGGTAAAAATCCGGGAGGTTTCGAAAAAGTTGACCCGGGTGCCGAAAATCGTGTGCGAGCTCACGAAAATGGCCCGAAACGGACGTTTTTCGCGAATTCATAAAATTCGAAACCGTCTGGCCCGGAGACCTACATGGTGGTGCTATGCCTTAAACTATGGTCGGTACGTGGAGGAGGGACCGTTATAGTGACGAAATGTGTCATTCTGTCCTCCGGAATGGTTGCCACCGGTGTCTCCAACCGTCTGGGCCATGCATTGTCCCTGCCTCATGCCCACCAGTGTCATGTTGTCGATCCATGCAGGGATGAAAGCGGATCGGATTGGATAATACCTCTACCACAACCGCATCCATATTTTTTGTCAGATGTGGAGTGGAGCAGATATTACACAGATGCAGTTACGGATGCGGATTTTTTCGGATATCGGATATGGCGCGGAGTCGGATTGGTTGCGGAGCGGATGCAGATTAATATAGTTGGATAATACATGCTTATATTTTGTTTCAAATGGTGACAAATGATGCTCTACGCATGACTGTGGTTAAGATTTTTGATGCACATGCACACACTATATATATAGCTAAAATTTTGTGGGCTAAAAATTATGTATAGGTAAAAGATTAGTGTATAAGTCGTATTGGGCCGTCATAATAGTCGGATATCCTATTATAGGCATAAGATTATCCGCATTCTATTATTGGATAATCCATATCCATCGGATATCACTAACACCATATCCTAATCGGCATCCGCACACAATCAGATTCGGATTATCCACATTCGCATGGATATCAAAAACTCTTCTCCATATCCGCATAATTCGGATTCGGATCGTATGCAGAAATTATCCACACCACTTTCATCCCTAGATCCATGCCTACCGGCCGGAGCTGGATAGAACTATAGAACGACAGGACTGGATAAAGTGAAGAGAAGAGAAGAGTTGCAATAAATGAGACTAACATGCGGGCCCAAATCACAATTCAATAATAGACATCTCAATGTCATGTTTCTACGGCTAATTTTTTCTACCAAACATGTCAGGGGTGAGACCTGGCAGATCCGCGAGGGGGTGACCCGAACGGTTGTAGATTGATTGGTGGGGGGATCGGGACCTAAGAGCGTAGGTGGTAGTTCGCTGGGAGAACTCGGAACACGGCGAGAATGACAAGGGACGCGAGGGTTTAGACTAGTTCAGGCCTCCGGAGAGTAAAACCCTACGTCCAGTATGCGGTGGGATTAGGCGTGAATGGAGAAGTCCCCTTGAATGGAGCTCCTAGTCCGCCTTATATGGACAGCAGGCTAGAGCTTCCATTCAAGGCCGGTGCCCACTTGAAGATTGGCGGGGCTTTTGGCAGGTCGGGTCCACTTGAAAGGGACCTCCGAGACCCTGGTCGGCGGTAACCCATGGGTACCCATGTCTCTCAAAACATGTATAACAACTCCATATTTTTTTCAGAGTTGGTGGAGTGGAGCCGGTAAAGTGTGGAGTTAATTTTTGAGTTTTTTGTAAGAACCCAAACCCACAAGCAAACGTACAAGCTAGAGCTTCAGCTCAGTTTGGCTCAATCTTTAAACCACCAACCCAAACCTCAATTTTAACTCATTTTCTTAACGGGCCAGCTTGTGAATTGTCGTGAATAGGTTGATCGGCTCATAAAGCTTGATATAGATGACAATATCAAACTTATTTTGTTTTAATATAGTTATGTTACTATTATTTGATAAAATATGCTTGTCATTTAGGTTGTAAGTCAAAATTTATATTAAGAGTTTGTTTGGATAGAAGAGTATTAAAGTGTCTCGTGAGTCTATTTTTCTCACATTGCACTTCGATCCACCCGTACCCAAGCAAATCTTGAATGTATTTTGATTCTCTAAACACCTACATTATCCTAATTTTTGAATTATATTATTTATTTCTTTAAAATTATTGTGAGTTAAATGTTTAGATATTATTACTATCACATTTTAATTAATATTATAATTGATTTTAACTTCATATTAAATAATATTTGGCTCGTGAACCAAACGAGCAGCTTTCAAACCGAGCAACTTGATTTTTTAGCTCCTCAACCTTAACATGCTGAGTTGAGCTTTTCTCTAGAGACCTCCCACCACTTGAGCTTAGGCTATGCTATGTACTTATACATCATTAAAATCTGATAAATGTGTTTGTTTATTTTCATCTGCAAATTAATGTATTATAAATATATTTTGCATAGTATCTATACAGATATAATATCAAAGTGCCATCGTCTGCGGCTGTCATCAATTAGCATATGATTAACAGGTAGCCCTCAAGCCACAATTAGACCTGAGCATTTTTCGGGTCGAGCCGGGTTCGGGCCGGGTTGAAAAAAATTCTGTTATTTCGGGCCGAAAAAAATCCTGCCCATGACCATCCCACTGGACGTGTCGGGCCTCAATTTTCGGGCCGGGCCCGGGCTTGGGCGGGTCACTTGTGTATTTTATAGTGTAAAACAACTAAAAACAACATTTCCTATCGGGCTCGGGCCAAAAAAATTTCGCGGGCTTCAAGATCTCTGCCCACGTCCGTCCGGTAAAATTCGTGGGCGGGCCGGGCCCGGGCCGGGCCGGGCCGGGCTCAAAATGCTCAAGTGTAGCCACAATACATTAGATGGGCCGACAATCCCCGTACATGTACATAGGATTTATCCAACCCGCCACATGAAAAAAAAAGCCACGACTCTTTGGTTTTAGAACAGTTTGATACGCTGGTTGATTATAAAAAAGATGAGGGATTTTTTTTTTTGATGACGGTTAAAGAAACAATGACACTTAGCAAAATGCTTTGTCACTTTATTTTTATTGCACTCGATGGTCACTACGCGGAGGTATCGGTGACTAGACCAGCGTATCACACTGCGCGGAGGCTAAGCACCCTACGATCCTTTTTTTGCTTGTCCCGAGAGCAGGTGCTCCTTGTCACCGCCAATATTAATTCTTGTTTCCAGAAATTAAAAAAGGAAATTGCAAGTGCTCCTTTGTGTCTCCTGCCGGCCGCACATGGGGGCAGCTATCAACGCTCATCAAGCTGCGCGCGCCATGCACGAAAAGAAAACGTCGCGATCCAAATATGTTTTCGATTTTGCTCCCCACCCCCAAAGGATGGAGTAAAGACAGACAGACTAGGAGACTACTAGAGGTGATTAGAAAGTGTACGATCTCGTCAAACGACACTAGCGGCATGCATGATAAGTACATGCCCCAAGCTCAAACTGCTGATCAAGAGAGAGAGAGAAAAGAATAGGCTTTGTGCCTGGAGGACCAGAAAAGAAGAATTAAAAAAAATGCTGCAATGATCTCTGGTTTCCACCCGACTCCAATCTTGTGAGTAACTAAGCGGCCCTTTCGCGCTTTTCCACCGCTTCTTCCACCGGCCTACGTAAGCCCCCGCCAAACCCCTAACAAAAAAACGGCCCAAGTGAAGGAGAAAGCCATTTTCGCAATTTGTACTACGGAGGTGAAGCCAAAAATAATGGCTTCCCCGCGCTTCCTCCCCACACGTGACATGTGCCTAAAACCACAAACCCATTTTTGCAAACACTTTACTAAAATGGGCAGCTTCACCAAAGTCATAGCCATGCGCGGTACACAAGTTTTAGCGCGGTAGAAGTCGTGCCAACGAAAGATTAGTCCGGGTCGGTCCTCAGAGGAAAACACACGCATGTTTCGTCGACTAGCCCGGGTGGTGAAATGCGTTGGTAATTACAGAGTGATGTATAGTATAGGGGTGCTGCGCATGTGATGCTACTGTACGCTCTCTCCATCTGCAGTGCGGACCCTCTGCAGGGATGCAGAGAGAGAGAGAGCAGCAGCAGCAGCAGCAGCACTGCAGCAGCAGCAGACCAAAAAAAGTGGCCACTCCTCTCTCTCTCTTGCTCCTTTTCACAAGGCAGGCAGCAGGAAAAGGCCAAAACCTCTCTCTCTCTCTCTCTTTCACACGGCCACTCCACTCCACTCCCCCGCAGGCTGCTGGCTGCTGCTGCAGTGCAGAGGCGGGCAGCACGCACTCCACTCTCCCTCCCCCCTCCCCAGTCGTCGGCCACAGATCGCCGCCCGGCCCAAGCAAGCCACCGCGCCGAATCCACCAAATCCAAGCGACCTCACCTCTCACAAGGCGGAGGCGGAGGCGGAGGCGAAGGCGGCCGGAATGGGATTGGGAGGAGGTCCCCTCGGCGCCATCATCGGCCGCTACCCGTCGGCGGCCGCGGGCGAAGACGAGCTCGGCGGCGGCGGCGGCGGCGGCGGCGGCGGCGCTGCGGGCGCCGGCATTATAAGCCACAACCGCAGGTGCCGCGACGTCACCTTCCTCGTCGCCTTCGCCGCCTTCTGGGTCGCCATGATCGTCAACTCCAGCTTCGGATTCAACCAGGGCAACCCGCTCAGGTCAGATTCCGATTTTAGTGGGCTGCTGCTCATCGTTTCCTTTCCTTTTCCGAAGCGAAGCAGTTTGGGTGGCTCGCGATCTTACCAATATTCTCCAGCGGATCTCGTCGTCGCTTCCTACGGACTACTACTACTACTAGTATATGTTGCTAATGCGTAGCGAATCTCGTCTTGCCTCAGTATTCCAACGACCGGGTTAGGTAAAGAATGACGAACGCATCTTCAGCTTTCATCAAGAGGAGGTAAAAATAAAGGGGAGCGTGTCAAAGTGCTGATAAAAAGAGCTGTGCGGTGTGTGGTGTGGTGGTCCTCGGAATTGCATTCCCCTCCTCCACCTAAACGCTACTAGCTCAAAGGGTTGTGCTCTTGTAGGCCGAAAGCAGATGAAAGTAAATTTTTGCTCTTGCCTGGTCCTGACAAATAACCTTCACTCTTTTTTTTTCAAGGATAAAATGAAATCCACTGTGATGATTTATACTGGTGTATATATGCATCATATATAGGTCGCTACCATTTGACCACTGCTAATACAAACCAGCTGGTACATTTTAGTTCTAGATGCAGGTACTATTTTGTACTAGCTGTCTTTATCCACGGAACCAGCCGTCGCTGATACCTGTTTGGTTGCTGGAGCTCCCACCACATTAGTTCTTAATCATATTTAGCTGAAACCAGCTCCTTGCCCTATCAGCCGGAATGAGGATCGATCCACATCGTCAAGCTATGCATCTGCATCAGTTGAACAAGAAAGAGATGACCTTTTCTGCTTTAAATCACGCAGGCTGACCTATGAACTGGACTACAAAGGGAACATCTGTGGCGATAAGCACGGTGACCCGAATTTGCGTGAGCTGGATGTCAGATACTGGATGAACCCGAACCAAGTCTACCAAAGTGGACTCAAGAACAGCAAGGTTAACCTGGCCGATGCCAAAGCCGTCTGCCTCATGGAGTGCCCGAATCCAGCGGTAGACGGATTGAACTTCATCTGTGATTATCCGGAAGGGGACATTCACCTCTCTGTTGATGATTGGATCAATAGGGACTACGACTATTTTGAGTTTCTCGCACCAGACATGAGAAACAGCTCACTTCAGCTCCAGGGCCCATGCTACCCTGTCATATTTCCAACTGTTAATGGTAATAATTCGTCCTGTAGCCATTCTCTACCTTCTTTCTAAAGTAAAGGGCTAAGTAGTATGGCTTGATTTATTCGTTCAGTAAACACATGCTGAGATAATAAGCAATTCAAATTAATCTTTCCTTTCAGTCTATTGGAGCTGCCAGTTTATTGCACGGGCATCCAATGTCTCTCTGAAGCACTGGCAGCAGCTGGGTGGTGTTAGCATCGATGAAAATATTCTCATTGATAAAACAGTCCACAAGGCCATTGATTCAAGATCTGCTGTAATGAAGGTTTGTAGACTTCCTGGCATCATCCCTTTGCGGTTTTGCCCATGTAGTCCGTTTTACCCTCACAAAAGAATTCCTGTTTTTGTAATGACAGCAAGTGACAAATGGTTTATGCTGAATTTGCTTTAAACTATGCATGTAATATTCTTCCTTGAAAAAAAGAGAGATTATTATGACATGGATGAATATTGTAAAAAGAAAGTATAATTGGTACTTGGGGGCCATCTTTAGGCTGAACCTTCTCAAGATTGATAGATATTTTGTTGTGTTTAAAGGAATTTGTGATGCAACCTGATGTATATAGCTAATTGCTTTATCTTTTGGCTGCAGAGATACATTGCAGACATTGGGAAGTCCTGGCCTGTGTTTATCGTTTGTGGTGGAATCCTCCCTGTTTTCTTGTCAGTGATCTGGTTGCTTATGATTCGTTATTTCGTTGCTGCCATGACTTGGATAACAGTAGTCCTCTTCAATGCCCTTGTTATATCTGTAACAATGTTTTTTTACATTAAAGGTACAGTTCACTATCATGTTCCCAGTTACTAGGTACCTATGTGCAAAGAAAGCTGCATGTTACACATGGTACATGTCTGATTAATGTTTCACTACTTGTAACTGGTTATGCACACATTCAGCTGGCTGGATAGGGAATGACCCTTTAACTGTTGTCATTGGTGAAAGTGATCCATATGTTCACATAAGTGGGCGGGTAAGTACATCAATTTGAACCAATGTGTTAGAAGATATAGCTGCTTCTGTTTGAAATCTGATAGTCTAATTTCTTACCAGGAGATAAGCCACCTCCATACTGTTACAATTTTCATGACAGCAGTAATGATCATTGCGTTCCTATCATCCATAGCAATTGTCCGGCGTATTCTGATTGCTACACCAGTCTTAAGGGTAATTCCACCTCTGTTCTGAATGTGGTACTAGCTAATAGTTTCTAAAAAGTAACCATGATGTGTGGTTTCAGGTTGCCGCAAAAGTTATTGGTGAGGTTCAGGCATTAATGGTTTTTCCACTTGTGCCATTCTTTATCCTTGCTATCTTCTACATGTTCTGGTTTTCTGCCACACTCCATCTCTTCAGCTCCGGTCAAGTTGTCCGGAACGACTGCAATACCGACTGTTGTGCATATGATCTGAAGCTGGGCAAAGTAAATTGTGACAACTGTTGTGGGTACAGTATCCATTACACCCCTCATATCAGCATTGCCATTCTATTCCACTTATTTGGCTGCTACTGGGCGACACAATTCTTTCTCGCATGCTCTTCAACTGTGATTGCGGGATCAGTCGCTTCTTACTACTGGGCACGTGGTGAAATATCAGTAAGTGTTTTGAAGTTCATAATTTAACTGAATTGGCTCATAATTTTTTCCTGTATTTAAGTTTTTTTTTCCATTTTAGTTTATGTACTCTCCCTTGCTGACCATTCAAGCAAACTTCAATGCAGCATGATATACCATTTCTCACCGTAGTTGCTTCGCTGAAGCGGCTGATGCGCTACAGCCTTGGATCTGTCGCTCTGGGTTCGCTTGTTGTATCAGTTGTCGAGTGGGTGCGTTTTATACTAGAATGCCTTCGTCGCAAGTTGAAGTTTGTTAGTTCTACTCGTGAAAGCTGCTTTGGGAAAGCGACATCTTCTTCTTCTGAATGCTGCCTTGGCTGCATAGATTGGACCCTCAAGTCAGTAAATCGAAATGCCTATATAATGGTGAGTGCAAAGGTTTCTTACAGATCGCAATAGCCTCCCTCCTGAATTTGGTTGTCAACTTATCATTTTGCTCACTTTGTGGGACTGGTTCGGTCCCTTCACAGCCTAATGGATCTCTGCAAATTGCCCATAGATGTACTTGATTTGTAGCTCAAACTCCATTATGCCCATGTTGTATTGCCTATAAGTATTGACTTTTGACCTGCATCCTGCAGGGTTTTATATTTCCTGTTTGTATTGTGTGTGAAAGCATATGCTACTCATGTTGGGTTATTCTCGCATGAGACTGAAAAGCTCAGCATTTCATTTTCTGCTGCAGATTGCCATTACTGGGAAGGGTTTCCACAAAGCTTCTGTTCTTGCAACTGGATTGATAATGAATAACATACTGCGCATTGGAAAAGTCAATGTCATTGGAGATGTGATCCTCTTCCTGGGAAAACTTTGTGTGAGCCTATTCTGTGCTCTTTTCGCCTTTCTGATGTTGGACACTCACAAGTACAAATCTGCACACAACAAGATATCATCTCCACTGATCCCTGTGCTGGTGAGAATTCCAACCTTATTTTGTTTATCGAAGTCCTTGGGCTCTGTTAAATTTCATTTCCGTTGCTGAAACCTGAATCTAACTGCATTGTGATGATACACGGATACTGCAGGTAACATGGGCCCTCGGTTACATTGTCGCCAAGCTTTTCTTTGCAGTGGTGGAGATGTCGATCGACACCATAATCCTCTCCTTCTGCCAGGACGCTGAAGAGCACCAGGGCAACGCGCAGTACGCGCCCCCTCTTCTGATGGAAACTCTGGATGAACAGAGTGATCTGCAAAGACTAACTCAGGGACCGTGATTTCCTCTGGGGTTTTGCCCTTGGTACTAGTAGACCTAAAAGGATGGAAACCTGGTAGCAGCTTGCCTTGTGGGGAGAGGTCCACCGTTTTGCACTCTGCTTTCCTCTACAAGTCTAAGCCTGAAGGGTTTGCCTGGCGTATCTGGCAATTGTAGGAGCCTTATCTAATGTATGTACTATTGCTGATTTGCTGATAGTGTTAGTGAAGAAAGTTGAAATCTATATGATAAGTATGTGAGTTCGTCTATTTATCTTCACTTTTGCATCGCAAGCCAATTGTTAGCAGTGAAGCACTGACCGGGCTAGTGCTGTTGGATGAATCTCGAATCAGTTTTGTTCAGAGTTTTCAGACAAAGTTTCAGTTCCGTATTCGGATGTGTATATCATCAGAATCCTACCTCAATAGTAATGTGCAGTTCTACACTAGCAGCCCAATGTCTTGAGTGATCTGTACGCACGTTGTTCTAGAGGCTAGAGCACTAGTACTGTCATGTCTGTCAACTGCAGCGTCTTTCTATTGTGTCATGCCGGGCACCAGCCTGTGTGTCGAGTGATCGGCAGCGCGTCACGACGACTCGTCATGGCCCATGTGCGTCGGCGTGCCGGCGCCCGTCCGCAGCGAGGAGATCCCGGGCATGGACGCGGACCTCGTCACGTTGCCTCCCCGGTACGATGGCGACGACGGCGCCGAGGCCGAGGACGGCTGCCGGAGGAGCATCGGGTGGCTGCTGCTGCTGCCGCCGCCGTGGTGGGTCGAGCTGCTGCTGCCCGGCATGGCCACAGGATGGAAGCACGGCGTGCGGGCCCTGAAGGGGCCGTGCTGCGTCTGCTGCAGCTCGACCTTGAGGTACGGCGGCGGGCCCCTGGCGGTTCTCGGGGTCTCCTCGAACGGCCCATGGTGGTGGTCGTCCAAGTCGTCGTCGTCCTCGTCGGTGAGGGAGCACACGGTGCTCGTCTCCGTGCGGACTGTCGAGTCGTCCCAGGCGCCGCGCCGCCGGCGACGCTTCTTCCGGGTGGCCTTTCCCCAGCCGTGTATGGTTTCTCTGATCCGCCGAGGGATCAGCGCCGCCTTGTACTTGGACCCCATCTGTGTTGTCGTACAAGCACAGTTTTTTTAGTAAGATGCTTTCATCTCTTCTGAAAACAGTATTTCTATCTAGTGCAGATGCTATTATAATATCAAGTTTAGCATGCCGCTCTTCATGGTTGATTGATTATTGCAGATCAGAACAGTCAACCGGTCTGAAACTTAATATTGCAACATAAACGTGTTGCCTACCTGAGTCACTAATGCATAAACAGGCAATGTGCTGTAACTGCAAAGGAACTGCCCGGCAAACCTGAAATTTGAAACAGCACATCAATCACTTGCATACATATATGAAACGAAAGAACGGGGTCTGTTTTTTCAGATTCATGATTTAGTAAGTGGTGTTCTGAGATGCATACCCGAGTATAAGGCGGCAATACACCAAAAGGTGGTTTTTTATAAAGCATGAATCATAACCGAATTGCCACTGCAGCAAAGTCAACGGATGTGTTATTATAACTTTAAAATGATCACAAGCTAGGCCTCTCACCACATAAACATAATTCGTTTGTAAACTTAAACTGGACAGAAA
Organism: Cenchrus americanus; assembly: GCA_947561735.1. Lineage (NCBI taxonomy): Eukaryota > Viridiplantae > Streptophyta > Magnoliopsida > Poales > Poaceae > Cenchrus > Cenchrus americanus. The sequence goes on along the minus strand of OX387241.1, from coordinate 310,234,544 downwards.
TGATACCCAAAACCAGAAGAAAGAAGCCAACTCAAAAGCATTCTGCACAATTATGAGACCGAAAACATGAGTAAGCTTATGTTCATCTCGTAACTGTTTCCAAACAGAAAGATTACCGAGGAGTATATATGTACCTGAAACAGAACGAAGTGTATTAACCAAAGGAGAAACTCCGGTTTCTTGAACCAAAAGAGATCATCCCTCGGTTGTATCCTTGGACCGTAGGTAGTCAACTTTGCACCCTCTGCTGTTAGTGTTGCAATGACATGCTGCAGCTTCGCACCAACTAGAAGAACAAGCTACACAATATTTTCAGTCCAGTTGAGGCCACGACATTTCAGAGGGAAAACCTTAAAAATGTTCGAGAATCAGGCTGCAACTTACAGCTACAGGAAGAATTGCTATCCAAAAGTACAGGTTGGATCCTAAAATAAAATCACCATTCACGATGTTGGACACTCAGGAAGCAAGAATATTTCAATGGAAGGAAAGTGGTTTAAAGTTTACCATCAATATTGAATAGCATAAAAGCAACAACGAAGCCCCACAGCACTCCACTGCATAAAAGGAGTAGGTTAGCTGATCATATTTCTCCAATGCAAAAAAAAGAGAGTAAAGATCCATACACAGTCAAGCACACTACACTAAACAGGGTTTGTCATTCACTAACCTCACTCCAACAATCTTCTCAAACTCCTCTTCCATTGAGCGTATCATGTAATTGTGGAAGTCATAGGTTGGCGGAAGATGGTGGGTCTGCAATCATCAGCGAGTCAAAAATCCAAACAGACCACAAGGGTGTCCAACTGGTACAGTAGCAATATCAATGGAGTAGCACGTCTTTCTAATGGGTTATAAAAAGAAATACTTAATAAACCATTTATCTGAACAAACATACTGGAGACCAAGTAAATAAAAATTCTACTCAGGATGGAAAAGACCAAAGAACACGCATATGTACCATTATGAAACCCTTGCGAAGGATAAGGTAGTCTGCTCGAACAACAGACTGACCAAATTGTGCGATAAAGCAAACCTGCAGGGCAACATGATCAAAATCTTAAGTGTATCTGCATTCTGCAACAGTGAAATGGTAATAGTATTTCTGTATTTGTAAGACGTATGGAGGGAAAGAGAACTTTATGCTTCAAATGAACTATAAAACTACTGGTCTCAAGTAATCGACGTACAATCCACATGACCGCATTATTTTGGCTCCATGAGCGGAACGAATAGGATTTTGTGAGCGCCGGTTGCCTTCTAGTTGCTGACTCATATGCGATCTCTGTCAAATGAAAATTAGAAGAGGAATAATCAGGTGCAGTTAAATATGTAGTGTTGCCAGTGACACAGGAAAATACTCTGGCTACGAAAGTAAGTGAAGAGAAGCTATGTTGAATAGTCAATCAGAGGACTCCCTACTAGGGTTGTGAAAACGCTTTTCTTTTGAAAGCAGGACTAAAACTATTGCAGAACTACTTTTGGGGAAAAATATAAAATGTTTGCAAGTGATGAACTGCTAGAGCAACGATAAAAAGATGATATTATAATCTCCCTGACCAATGTTTTTAATGTGCACATTGCCCCCAAAATGTGTTATTTAAACAAGACCAGTACAAAGTTAATACAGATTTCCTTATTCTGAGTTAATGATTTAACAAATATTATTCTCAAAAGCCTTCCCCAGGATGCTAAGAGAGAATTTCTGTACCTCTATTTCACATCATTAAATCAAATGCATTTCCTATCTGAATCCAATAATTTCTTTAATGGTCAAAGGGTGCACTTACGAGAAAACGATTCGTGATTATCCCTGAATGCTTCATCCTCCCATTTTCTCCACTTATGGATCTAGCATGCAAAGATTAGGATCAAGATGATATTGATGACAATTGTAATATGTGTGAGAACCAACAAAATGCATGGAAGTGTTCAGTTTGTCTATATATTATCAGATGTTTGTCTAGCATATTCAAAATGCTAAGTGTTTCATCATGTGTCCTGCAATTGTTATCAATAGATTGACACAACACAGGACCTCATAAATGTCAATTTTCCAAGTACGAAGTCTTGAGTAGAGCATCAGCTATGCACAGTACAGTGTATTTCGATAGAAAGGATTAATCTGTGCTTTAACATGGAACTATAATAGGTGAACACCTTGAGTATTGCTAGTAGCATCGTCAAGCAGCTATATGTCACATGAGTTACAGCCATCACAAATATAAACCGGTGCAGCTGCTCCAGACCTTCATGCGAAACAAATGACTCATGTCCCTGCACACCAAATGAACTTTCCAAATGAAAAGATGAAAAATCAAAAGTAATATAAATTCTAGTAGGATAATTAGATATGCTCAAATTCTAGTAAGATAATTAGATACTCTCAATTCTCCTCAAGACACATCGGAAAGCAAAAACATTTACGCACCTCAGGGCAGCCTTGATGGTTATGGTAACGAACTTTTAGATTTCTCCTGAGCGAATGGTGCAGAATGACTTCGATTAGATGCTTGCGCGCGTGGGCAACGGCATGCTCTGCATTTAAAGATTCTTCAACCTCTTCTTTGGTGCACGGAGAGAATCTGCTGTTGTAGTACTTGGAATCGATGCAGATCCCTGAGATAATTCTTGATGTAGCAGCCAGAAGCAGAGATATGAACCCAAGCAACATCATTTCTAAGCAAATGTAGCATAATGTTAATCCACGCTTTGTAGCAAACCCAACAAAATAAGCTAGTAGAGAAATACAGCAAAGAACTGTACCTTCTTTCATCTTCTCCATGGCTTTGTAAAGTGGATTCCGGTGGGTTTTCTTCAACCACTGAAAAAGTAGGAGATTATTCTCGAGTTATTTGGGGGCAAGAAGCTCATGATACTGATAATGAAGCCAATGAGGAATACCGCAAAAAAAAAAAAGCCAATGAGGAAAAGGAGCATCAGATTAAGTTTACAGAACAGCAGTCCACTGTTCAGCTGAACTGCTGGCGGAAAAGGAATTTTGCTCTGGAGAAGAATCGCTACCAACAGAAGTTCCCACCCCTGTTTTTGCTCAAAACCTCATGGGAAAAAGGGTAATTGGTCCAAACAAACAGGAGTACCTGATCACATCTCACCGCAATATACCTTAATCATAAGCTAAATCATTTCCCCAAACTCAAGAAGTGCACATAGACAGACACACGATAAGACAAGATAAAGGTAATAGTAATAAGCAGGTAATCATGAGGAGCACAGACTGCATCTCTTTATATACGTGTCTGCTTCTGGATTGGGAACTCACATTGCTGAGCCGGTGGATGGAGCGCTCGATGATGAGCGAGCCCGCGACGAGGAGAGTGAGCACGGTGGCGACGGACCACGTCGGCGTGAGCGCCAGCGACCGCATCTCCCCCTCCCCCGTGACCGCGGCCGCGGCCGTCCCCTCGCCACCCGCCATCTTCCTCTCCAAAGATGCTCCCGGCGCTCGCTCTCTCCTCCTCCTCAGGAACAACCGCCCCTCCGCCTCACATTGCAGGCAGTGCCATGGGAGCTAGCTAGGGTGGAGGCGGCGTGGGGGGAAGTTCAGGTCTCAAGGTCAAGGATCAAGAAATAAAGAGACCGAGGAAATGGGGGAGGAGTTTGCTGGCCTCGGTCGGGGGCGGGCGACATCACATCGCCATTGACACGTAGAAAACGCTGGAAATGCGAAGGGAAACGGGGGATCTTGGAATACAAAAGGTTCGTATCTCTCCTCCTGCGTTCGATGAGTCTAAGTCTGATGATGAATGGGGCTTTGCTATATTTAGTCACCAGCTTTTGGAGCTTGCGGGGAGATGACGATGCGGTGCAGGCAGAACAACTCTCGTCGCGGACTCTCTCCTCCTGATCAACAACAGCAAATCGTGTAAACCAACCAACCACACTCGCTCAGCTACTGGGACTGGGAGCGAGAAATGGCAGAAGAGAACTTTTTGAGCAGTTTCATCAGAAGAAGAAGGTCGATTCGATGAATGGAGAAGCAAGGAGAGGAAACAAGAATTCAGGGATGGGGCATGCAGGAAGGTAGAGCGAGGATGGAAGGTTCGTTTTGGGAGCTTGTGGCCTCCAAGATCAAAGGCAAGCAGCTAGGAAAAGGACGCGTGCTGGTGGTAATCTGTTTCTGCAGAAGCAATTTGTCCTGCTGCTGCTGCTGCTGCAGCATCACAATGTGGTGGAAGAATCAGCACGAGAAAAAAAGGGCAAGATCAAGGGAGATTAGGACAAATGTTGCCAGGCAAAAGGGGATCTTGGAGCAATAAACCCACCACTAGGAGGCAGAGGAGAAATTGCCCAGGGATTTATATTTTAGCTCCTCCATCCATGACTCGCTGCTGCTGCTGCTGCTTAAACAATGGCGCGGCCACGCAGGAAGAAGATTCGACGAGGGTGGTGGCTCCCTCCTCCCTCTGACTGCTCTCCGCAAGTACAGCGATCTGACACGGGCACGAGGAGGTGGGCCCGGGCGCATCCCCATGCACATTAGCTAGCTAGAGGTTGACGGTCACCGAACTGACAGGTGGGTCCGGGTGAGAGGTGGGCCCGTCCGGTCCGGTGTGGCGGTTGGTTGGGGTGGCGGATGAGCCTTCAATTAGGCAGGCGACTGCAAGCATGAAGCAAGTGATTGCTCATTGCTGTGCTCGCCTCGCATTGATCGGCCTCCCTCACTCACTCACCTCGCACACTAATCACCTCCCTGTTCGTGTGATCCTGCGATTTGGGGGCGGGGATTTGATGTGGTCCACAGTCCCTGTACGTGCCACCAAACTTCAGTTGGTCGAAAGAGTCTAGACTGCTACGACACTCCCTCCGATCTAAACATACCAGATACATAGGAAAAAAAAACTACTATATGCACACAGAAGAAAAAAAACAACTCAACCTGCAAGGTTACAACTTATGGAGCTCTCAAATTTCTTGTTTCCTCCATTGGTCTTATCTCTTACTTAGATACAGGGCGTGTTTGGAGAAATAGGCTAGAGCTATTCCGAGGACTAAAATTTAGCTTAAGGAAATAGCCCTCTAGTAAAATAGTCTATTTGGATCCAAGGGCTATTTGAGCTATTTGACCTTACCCCCCTCTCTCTTACCCCTCTCCCCCTTGTCCTTAGAAAAAATAGCCCAATTAACATGTATTTTGGGGATAATTTTTGGGGTGAGCCACAGTTCCACATGTGCACGCACCTTGCTTCCGCTCTGGATTTGCCAAGATCACACGGTTGCCAAGATCGCTTACCCGATCCCGATCCGCCCAGCAATCAGCAAGCGAAATCATCACCAAGAGCGCCATTCCCCCCACACGCGTGATCCGGACGCAGGGAGCGAGGCCTCCTGTGCTGCCGGCCGGTTTCCACCAATCCGAGAAAAAAAAAACAAAAAAACACCAGTATGTAGTAAATTAGTAGTAATATGAGAAATTTTAAGGTACTTCTTTTTTAATGAGAAATCTCTAGCAATATTCATCAAATCTCCTTCCCGTTCCAGGTGATCTAGAACAATGCCGCAATGGCACTAGGAAATTGTACAAGCAATGAACCTGTGATCATCATCGCTACAGCCAGGCACACTACTTGAATGCCTGCCACAATATATGGTAGTATCACTGCAGGCGTCACCATCGTCTCCTCCTTTTCCCTGGGCCATGCTTTTGTCCTGGTATACTCGTTCAGAATCAAGCAAGGCCAGACATCCAAGGAAACACTGTCACACAGGCTGTATATAACTATATATATATATATATACACATTGCAATCTCCAAGCTGCTGTACACCGCTTGTAACGCCTGCTTCACTGAATGTAGGCGACGGTGCAGCCGTAGTTGAGAGGGCTCTCGTCCTCCAACTTGGCCACTCGAGGGTGGTTCCGGAGGACACCCATGGCGCAGTCCTTCACGGCTCCCGTGCCCACGCCGTGCACCACGAACAGCACCTGGTAAGGCCTGCACGCGTCGATCGCCATCCCGAGCTCGTACGGCACCTCGCTCACCCGCTTCCCGCGCAGGTCCACCGTGTTCTTGGACGTCTGCACCGCGGGGCCGAATGAGACGACGCCGCCGCCGCCATCTTGTTGGCTCTGGTTCGCCTCGGGTCGCTGCTTCGGCGTTCGGCCCTGGCAGAAAGCGGGAGCTGTGTCACAACACGATTGGAGCGAGCCACGACAATCAAAGATTGGTCCTAGAGTGCCTAACAACTAATCTAGCTAGGTACGACAGCATATGCAGACTTAACAAAGGTTCATGCATGCGACAGCATTTGCATCGCATGGACCAATCTCTAGGTCCAGCCTGTTCTTCCATACTGCTGGTGTGCTGCATGCATCTACCCGAACTAAAGCGGAGACCATCAATGCCAGGAATTAGAAAGCCAGAATCAATGCATCCTGCAGGCCGCAAGCTAACTTGGTTTCCCAGACTTGCTATCACAATGTGCCACACGTTAGATGATGAGAATGCCCACAAAATCGATTAAATTGGTTGCTGGATATGCCACATGTATCAATTAGAACCTTGTTTTTTTTTTATTTCAGTCACTGCTAAATGGAAACACACGGCTTAGTTGATACATCTCTATCATCCTCAACATATATGTTTGTTCTTAACGTCAGTGCTTTATGTAAAACTGCTGAAACTAGAATCGATGCGAACGGATACCATGATCAGAAGATGCAAGTGTACCTTTGGTTTTACAGAGGATGAAGTTGCTGCCTCATTCGCACCTCGTTGAACCAATTTCATCTTGCTTCTCTTGACTTGAACCTTTATCTTCCCATACTGAACCATGCAGCTCCCATCTTCTCCAAGAGTTTCAATAACAGTAGCCATAGTTTCTCCACCCAGCCCTTGAATATACACCTTGTCTCCAATTTGTGGAACAAACAAGGTTTGATTTTCATCATCAGTGAAAGTTATTTCATCTGGCTGATGAGCAGCAACCACTGAAGCAGTGGCAGCTTCCGCTTTCCTCATTAGCAAATTGTATTGTTCGAGTTTTGAATTCTTCAGTTGAACTTCGAAGTTCTTGATTATTGTGTCCATCTGAGACTTCACAACCTTCAATTCTTGTTGTACCTTTTGGGTCTCTCTAGTCCTCAGAGCAGCTACTCGACTTTCAAGATCATCAGCTTCCGAGCGAATCTTCAAAGTCAGAATATACAAAGTAGGATTTCAGATTAGAATCTTTGTACATCACTGCCATGGAAAATTGAAGTAATTAGACCGAATCGTTAGAGAGTAGAAATACCTCATTATACAACCCCTCAACTTGTGAAAGAACAGATGCAGCTTCATTTGCCTGAGACTCCAAAATGTTTCTTTCGTTGAGGAGAGAATCATAAAGTAAACCTTGGCGTTCCTTTTGCTTATCAGGCAATAGTTTCTCAACCCATTCCTGTGCCCGATCAAGCACTTTTTGATCAAAACCGATTGACTTTGCAATACTAAGTGCATTGGAATCACCAGCACTGCCCCATAAGATTCGGTATGTTGGTTGCAGAGTTTTTACACAAAACTCCATTGCAGCATTCTCAAATCGGCTATCAACTGACTGGAGACGACTTAGGTCAGCATAATGAGTCGTCACAATGGCCAGATTCACTTTACTCGCAAGATACTTCAAAATGCTGGTTGAAAGAGCTACACCTTCCGATGGATCAGTGCCACTGCCAATCTCATCAATTAGAACTAGAGAATCTTCCGATGCAACTTCTACAATCTTTCGCAGGCGTGATATGTGCCCACTGAATGTAGAGAGGCTGTGCTCCAGTGACTTCAATCCAAAAAATATTTTGTGTCAATAAGCTTATTGTGCCCCACAAGTGACTAACTTAATTCTCAAAGGACAGAGACTACCTGGTGATCACCAATATCTGCAAGAACATGATCGAACCATGGAATCCTAGGCCTTCCTTTGGCTGGGAAGAACATTCCAGCTTTTGACATAAGTGAGGACAGCCCCAAGGTCTTCATAGAGGCAGTTTTGCCTCCAGTGTTGGGTCCAGAGATCACAACTACCCTTGCATCCTTTTTTACCCACATGTCCAACGGAACAGGCATTTCAGATGCATCCGCAGTTGAACCTTCTGCCATAAGAGACTGTTCAAGTAGCAAAGGATGCCGAATGCCCTCAATATAAACTGAATACTCGCTGCTCTGATCCGATTGGCTACTGCTATAACTGTCACTGAAAGTTGGTCTGACACCATTTGTCCATAAGGCATATGACCCTCTAGCACAGGCAAGATCCAATTCCAAAACCTTCTCCATCAAATTTCTTATCTTCAGTTGGGAGTCAGCGATAGTTGAAGTTAGCAAGCCCAGTATTACCAATTCCTCTGCTCTCTCATCACCTGAGAGTTTCACTTCCCTGTTATTGAGTTCAACAGCATCCCTTGGCTCCATAAAGTAAGTTGCGCCAGAGCCACTGGAACTCAGAACGATTCCACCTGGCACCAAATGCTTGTGTGAAGCTTTGACACCAACACACATCCTAGAACGGCGCTTAGTGACCACAGGACTATCAATTCCACCGGCTTGGAAAATCTTTGCAGCCGTATCTTTCAACAGAGATTCTAACATCTCGATGTTCCTCCTCCTTTCTCTGCGGATCGCTTCTAGCTTCTTGCTGGCCCGATCCAGGACCACAGAAAAAGTAGAATCAAGGCAAAACTCTATCCTTTGCACAAGCTCTGTCAGGAAATCACAACCTTGCAGTATATCCAGAAGGGGAGAGTACCTGCAGGAATAGCAAAAATATTTGAATAGCAAATATCTAAGAACATTTGTAATCTGCAAACATATTTGAATAGCAGAAATCGTGATTGATTTGCATAAGCTATCATGAAATGGAAACAATATCCACACTACGGCAAGCAACAGTTGGAACCGTCTGCATATTGCCATGAGCCTGATATTCGAAGAAACTCCTCACCTCCCGTCTTGCGTTTCCTCGGCGAGGCTCTGCAGTTGACCGAACAGCCCGCGCGCGGCCTGGACGCTGCGCCCGACCGCACAAATCTGTCGAACGGCAAGCAACCGCCCACCGGCCGCCGCGGCGACGATCGCGGACACGTCCTCCACGCCGGCGAAGTCCAACGGCGCCGACAGCAACACCGCCGCCGCCGTCTGCTCAATCAGCCCCTCGCTCTCCCCCCGGCTCCGCCCGACGGCGACCCGACCTTCCACGCAGGCGGCGCGCCCGGCGGCGGTGGCGGCGAAGTCGGCCAGGCGCGCGCACACGCCGCCCCATTCCAGTGCGGACTCCGTCTCTAGGCGTATCTGCCTCGCCTCCGGTGTTTCCAGCGTGTGGGGCGATGGTGGTGGTGATAAGGTTTGGGCGGACGGCGAGGCGGAGGCGGCGACGACTATGAGGCGCTGCGGCAGAGGGAATGGCTTCTGTACGAGGCGGGTGGGGAAGGAAACCGTAGAGGTGAGAGTGGTTGGGAGGAGAAGCGTGAGCTTGGCGGTGGCTGCCATGGCCGCGGCTGGCCGTGGTCCGTGGGTGGGTGGAAGCGGGAGAGCTCCACCTCCACGCTTGAAGCTGCTGCGCGCAGACCGCCTTATCCGTTGGAGGCGACCCCACACATTACGCTTCCGTTAGGTTTTGACGTAAAACATAGAATACGCTTTCTACTAACATTGAGCGAGTGCAACGTTTAGGCGTTTGGAGACGGTCCCGGACATCTAAGCGTTTCCGTAGCGTCTTGACGTAAACATAGAATACGCTTTCTGCTATCATGAACGAGTACTACGTTTTCCTGCTCTTTTGCAGGGTCCCTTCACTGTTCATTTACTAGTATCACTAGAACAAGTATGGCAACAGCAAACTTGCACAGGTTGGTTTTTTTTTCCATATCAAATATACTTTTTTCAATACAGAAGGTCCAACAGGCCAAATGGCAACTGGGGCAAAATTTCAGGCCAGTCCAATTGCAGGTTCTACTATACAACAATGGCATAAATGGATTGAATTATGCACAGGGGTAACCTACAGAGACACACAGCGCATACGAGAGTATACGTTATGGATCAACAAGTGCAGTACTGGAGCAGCTTTTGCATATCCTCCTGCCACGCAAGAAGAAAACAAACAGTCAGTACTGAAAAATGCAAATCGTTAGCTTATCAAACTCTTATCCCAGATACATGCATGTAATTTGACTTTCTAACGTTTATGCAGTGATTAAGCTAGCCACCATACCATTGAGCCTTCAATTTCATTTCGCAAGGATTTGAACACCACAGGCAGCCTTTGCGTGCTTGTCTTCAGCAAATACAAGATTCCCTCTCACGAAAGTAGACAGGACCTTACCAGAAAGCTCTTTACCTAAATATGCTGAAATATTCTGCAAAGTTTGTATGAATCTCCTGTCATTGGTCCAGTATTGAAAGAATCGACAACAACTGGAATCTATAAGATCCTAGATCATTTGTCACTGGGAGCATACCCGATGTTTATGATATACAGAATGGCTGTCATCGAGTTCGAACTGTGACTCAGGTTTCCATACTACAATGTCAGCATGGTATCCCGGCAGAATAGCTCCCTACACAAATCAAAACTACACTTGATATTCTTTATTGCGATAATATATATAATAGGAATATAATCAACATTTCCATTTTCAGTACCTTGTTCTTTTGCCCTGCAAGCTTAGCTGGATTTTCACTCCACCATGTGGCTAGTTGATTCAGAGTAATGCCATATTTCTTCCCATACGACCATGTCACAGGAAGAACAAACTGCAGATATTTATGCCAAACAGGTTACAAGGTGTTCACAAGTAATCCATCAGACATTAATTTTTAGTATTTAGTTTGCTTGAAATAAGATTTGCGTTGGAACTTCTGAAGTCACATGTACTACTGTCCTGGAAAACTGAAACTAGGAGAAACTAACCTGCAATGATGATATGCCTCCCCATGCCTTTAAAAAGTTGCCTTCCTCCATTAGTTTGAGATCAGGAGCTGACGGTGAGTGGTCTGAGCTCAACATGTCTATGTGCCCGTCCTGGTATTAATCATGTGACAGTTAACTCAATAAGTTTACTAGAAGATTTCAAGAAGTCGGAACCAGTGTAAAGAAGTAGCATACAAGCAGAGCTTTCCAAAGATTTTCTCTGTTCATGTCATCACGTATCGGAGGAGCGCATTTGAAGCGAGTATCCCCATCTGGAACTTCCTCAGCTGAAAATGCCAGGTAATGAGGACATGTTTCTACAGTCACACTTGCACCAGTGCGTTTAGCATCCTGCACTCAGAGATTTACAGTAATATGCATAAGCTTTTTCGACGGCAATAGTTCCACATTTTAGAGAAGAAGGACCTGTCGTTCATATTGTTTCTGTGCTGCTTGTTTCTGAACTTGTTGAAACCAGAAATTCATATAAGTCATGCAAATATTGCATGATGTTTCGTGATGATGTTTTTTATACCTTCATTAGTTCAAGGGAAGTTTTGGCATCTGACAGATGAACAATGTGAATATGAGCTCCTTCTGATCGACCCCCTGCCTCCGTATCCTTCATCGCACGTTGCAAATCTCGGATAGCTGATTCCTCCCTGTGTTTAAGCAATCACAAAATTCATAAAATGAGGTCACTTATGTTAAAGCTTATCCTTCAGAGTTCAGACCATTAAAGTTCTTAACCGTACGGCTCAAGAACAGAGCTGGCATTTGAACTCCTCAGAGACTTGTTGTTTACCCATTTTTTCCAGAGAATAAGACTATTCCATGATCTAAATCCCCAAAAGAACTACAGATACAGAAACCCAGCACTCGAGATGCAGACTAACACAATTACCATGCTGGTGGTCTAGACTTCAGATACGTTGCATAGGATCGAGGATCTAGTTCGCCATCGAGTCCATCATCATCCTCAACATCAGGTATACGTTCAGCATGGATAAGCAAAGGTCTCTTGTATTTTGCCAGTGTAACCAATCCTTGCTACAGTGTTACAACATGGAGGGAAACACATCAGAGATTCCATAGGGAAAAATTGAATGAAAATCCTGTGAATCTAGAGTGATAAGGAAAATAATGAACACACCTCGATATGAGTTGAATTTGTCATGGGAAAGTCGTTGATGCCTGAGGGGCACATAAAAGACTAGAACCATGAAAAGTGAGAGCAGTCAGTTTGTGTGTACACAGGCTAGGAGGAAAAGAAGCAGAAACCTACTACTTCAATTCCTAGCAAGAAAACCTAATGTTTGTGTGCATCATCCAGTCATCCTAAAGTTGCTACTGCACATGACGGCAAAAAAACCTTCCTTGCGCTAAACAAGGAACATGGAAAAGAGACTGAAAATGGTGTCCAAAACCTAGTGAAATATGAGATTTCCTTGCTAACTACTACTCTGTAGCTGAGAAACAGACCTTCAGTCCTAAAACTCCAGCATTTAGGAGGCTCTCCAGAGCACTTGGGTTGAAGGCGTTCTCTGGCACGAGGCCTCCCCAGAACCCTGTATGTGAGTACCATAGGAGTCAGATTTGTGGACATGGGAGTCTTATGGTAAAAGAGATTCTTTTTTTTTATTTCCTTCAGAGAAGATGTCAGCTTGAGAAATTGTGCTTCCATTTTGGAAACATGAAAGAGACAGAACTGTCAGTTTCAAGCGTTTCGATCGGCCAACTTACCTACATCAACATATAGCTTATCCCGAGCTGCTTCGAGCTGAAAGTAAGGCACGTGAGCCCAGTGTTAATCGTGGATAAGAGCCAAGTAGCGACTATAATATGTGCATCATGTTCTAGTGCAGTGACACTGCAACTGACAGAGAAACCTGACCTTCAGCTTGAGAGTTTCTTCGGAAACTGTTGACGGAAAGCTGTTGAGCGGCATGTCCACCAGCGTTGTTATCCCGCCTGAAACAAAATAAAGGGATCGCACGATTACCTGTCGTGCTTGCTCTTGCCTTACCGGTGACAGAGACTCAGGCCATGGTCGTTCATATAAGACTACAGGTGCTGGTGCACCGAGAACATGCCGTAACAAATGGCCAAAAGTTGGCTGTAACACTAATGAGACTCTGAAGTGAGCTTTGCACCTGCAGCAGCTGCCCTTGTACCGGTGGAGAAGCCCTCCCACTCTTCACGTCCAGGCTCGTCGAGATGTGCGTGCCTGAACGGGAAAAAAAAATGAGGCGTCATCAGTAAAGTGAGAGCAAGCATCACTGTTTTACAACGCCATTTTAATTGGCCGTGCCTAATAATCTCCTATCGGTATCCAGCATATTCAGTATAGTAGTAGTGAGGACGAAGGTTCGCTTACACGTCGATGAGTCCGGGCATGATGACCGCGTCGCCGTAGTCGAGGAGCGGCCGCCGGAGCACGAAGCTGCGGTAGTCCCCGACGGCGATCGCGTTGACGAGCCCCGCTTTGACCTCCACTGCGCACGAACGCACGCACGCACGAACACACAGGGAACGACCATCAGCAGCAGAGAGCGAACCCGAAGGAAGGAAGGAAGGAAGGAGGTCAACGCGCGAGCTCGGCCCGGCTCGGCCCGGCTCGGCTCGCTCGTCACCTGCGGCGGGCCCGACGCGGCCGAGCGTGACGACGCGCTCGCTGGCGATCCAGAAGTGGTCGTGCGGGAGGAGGCTGCACCCTTCGCCGCCCAAACTCTGCAAACAAAACCACACCACCATCAGCACCCCTCCATTATTCCGGCCACCACGCAGCAGATTACCGAACCGATCGCTAGCCGTCGGGAGTAATCCCCGGTGACCTTGGAGAAGGGCGCGCGGTAGAGGAGCGCCGCCACGAGCGCCGCCGCCACCGCGAGCACCGGCACGAGCCGCCCCTTCGCGGACGCCGCCGCCATGGCTCCTCCTCCTCGCGTGACGACGACGAGAGAGCGAGCGCCGTCCCTTTCTGTTTTTTTTTCTGCGTCGTCGTGGTGCGGGCGGTGCGCCCCGCCCCCCCTCCCTCTCTAGTGGCCTGGCGGCTCCTGCGCTGCTGGCTGAGGAGGGAGCGCCAGTTGGAGGCCGTGGGTCCGTGGGCGCGGAGCACCGACCCCCGTGAGGAGGGAGACTCGCGTGGGGCCGGGGTGTCGGCGGGGTCAGGTCTACTGGACCGGGTGTGCGGCCCGGGGCGCGGCGTGGCCGTGTGGGCCCAACGTCGCGATCCAAGTGGATCGAACCTTTGGGAATCTCTCTCTACTCCGTTCCTTTTCCGTGAATCGCAAAAATCCGAGATTCCTTTCATTTATGACTACTAGCAAAAAAAAACATAATTAAAATAATCTAGTCCGTGTGCGCGGGGTCGCGGGTGGTGGTTGGGCGAGTGTTGGTTGAGTGTGACGCGGAGATCTCCGTTTTGGAGGGTCACACCATTGGCCGCCTGCTCCGCCTCCCAAACGCCACTTGCATCTGCATAGAGATTTTTTTAAAACCAAAAAAAAAGCAGCACGGAGACTTTTTTTTATATAAAAAAATATAGAGCATGGAGAAAATACGGTTCGTAAAAACCGGTGGGAACCGGTCCGGTTCGGTCGGTCCGGTTCTCACCTCTAAGCCGTGCCTACAATTTCTACCTCCTAGTAAACCGGTCAGTTTGATCGGTTTACCGGCCGGTATTTTGAACTGTGGGAACCGGTACGCCCACGGGTCAGCACTAGTACTTGAGTACTTCCCTGTTACACACGGAATTTAAGCTGAAAACAGTCGGCAAAGTCAAAATGGTGACGTGAGCGCCCGAGGAAGATGCGCCACTCGTGTTTTCCTGCAGATTCTGTTCTGTCACACGACTCACGAGGGAAGCTATAGATCCCACCTACTGTACTCTTTCACATGACAGTGTCACAGCAAGGCCGATCACCGAGAGCATAGTTTTTTTTTTTTTTTGATGAAGGGAGAAAAATAGATCAAACACCTGTATAAGAATCGGCAAAGAGGAAGGAAACCTCTTGAAGAAGTGACAAGTACCATGGTCTAGTGCCATGTCAAAATATTAGGATTATTAGACTGCCTCCGGCAGCAAACCGCACCCCATATGCAAAAACAGAGTTTTGAGAGAAGGAGAGAGATGAAAACATTAGCTCGAGGTCCAGCATCACGCGGATCCCCTCCTTGCATCCCAGCTCTGGCTGTTGCCTCCCGCGCGCCATGGATTCCACCGAGCTGAGGGCAGGCGCCCCGCGGGGTGGAGCTGCTGCGCCGGGGAAGGAGGTGGGGAGGACGAGGTCGCGGGATCGAGCGCCGGCGAGGAGGCCGCGAATCGAACACGACGAGGACGACAAGTGGTGGCGGAGCGACCGCCGCGGGGTGGACGACGGCGGAGGCGCCATGGCCGCCCGTCCGATCCGCCTACGCGTGCGATGGCGGGCTTCTCCGAGGTCGGGCGGCGTTGGATCTTGGGCGGCGCGGTTTCGACGGCCTCGACGACCTCGTGTGAGTGGAGGAGGTCCTCGATGAACTCAAATCCGACGCGGCGTCGGGGCGAGGAGCTCCTACAGCAGTCGAATCCGACGCGAGGAGCTGCGGTGGCGGCTGGATCCGGCGCCGGCGAGCCCTCCGTCTACCCCTTCCTCCGCTCCTCTCCCTGGATCCGGCGGCGGGTGGAGTAGCGCGGCCGCGGATGGGGAGGTCGGCGAGAGAGGGTGTGGTGGAGCTCGAGCAGGCGTCGGCATCGGCAGGTCGTGCTCCTCGCTTTGCCCACCTCGAGGCCGCCGCAGGGGTCGGGGCCAGCCGTCTTTTTTTATTTTTAACCCTTTTTGCAAAAGATTTTCACAAGTAGACCCTTTTTGGAAAGATTTCAAAAAATGGACCCTGAGCTCGGCGCCGTGGATCATGGCGCCGAGGTTACATGCCTCGGCGCCACAGATCATGGCGTCGAGGTCTTGGGCCTAAAAACAATATCAGTTACCCTACTTTGAAAATCTTTTGTGAAGAAATTTGTATGTAAAATGTGGCCAATAACATGCAAAATGGAATCTATGAACTTTGTTCAACATCTTACGACATTTGTGGATAAAAACTAAGCGAGTTTACATATTTAAAATGACATTCCAAAATTGAAAGTATTGCTGTCGGCATTTACTCATGCGCTGAAAAATTCTAAGTGCTGAGAACCCTTAAAACATTAACAGGCATGCAACTTTGAAATTCTATTCCGAAAAGTTTTCATATATACATTGAAAGAATTTGGATCCCCAATGCAGTATGATGTTTAATAAACATTTTGTGTATGTTGTTGACCATGAAAACATACAAATTTCTTCAGAAAAGAATTTCAAAGTAGGGCAACTGATATTGTTTTCAGGCTCAAGACCTCGGCGCCATGATCTGTGGCACCGAGGCATGTAAGCTCGGCGCCATGATCCACGGCGCCGAGCTCAGGGTCCATTTTTTGAAATCTTTCCAAAAAGGGTCTACTTGTGAAAATCTTTCGCAAAAAGGGCTAATATGTAAAAAAGTCGGCGGGGTCAGCCCCGCCGCGCGAGCGCGGAAGCCGCCGCGGAGGAAGGCGGAGGAGTCGAGGAGGGAGAGAGTGTGGGGCGGCCAGACGTGTGGGTCCGTGGGGGTGGGCAGCGGTGGCGGTTGGGCTGCAGTATCCCCAGGATTGCGCAACGGGGGAGGGGTTGCTGCATTTTGTAGCAGGGGATGCATTAGCTGCTGGAGCCCCTACAGTGGCTGGTCTTTGTGCATTTTGGAGATGCAGCATGGGATGCAGTGGCCGCTGGAGACGGTCTTAGCTGTGTATACTCGATCAAGAGAAAAAAAACTTATGCAAGTGGCTCGTAGCACAATAATTTCCCCCCTATACTATTAAACTTAAAGTAAAATTTGGTTGCTAACTTTTCGAATAGCTCAAACATTTGGAGATGTAAAACTTTATTTCTAAAATCGTCTCTAGCACTAAATTTCAAAATACGTTCTTGTGTACATTATTTTTTTTAGAAATTGTCAATTAAGCAGCTTAGGAAAACGTTATTGTTTTTTTTATCTGGAAGGAGCAGCAACTCAAAGAAGCAGCAATAATGCGCACAAGCTTAAAAGCTTTCAACCGCTGGTTCGTTTGGTGCAGTAGCGATTTGCTTCCGAGAGAAAATAATCATGTGGCAGTTCTTGATAAGCGCAAAGCGAACAGGGCGTTTGTCTCCAACAATACTGTACCAAAGTACCATGCTCTGACGTCCAAGCCATCTTTTTAGGATTAGGATTCGAATAATCGAGACACCATGCTTACCACAAAACGACCTCACAAGACCGACTCGAATCCTGATGCGGAATTGCATTAAAGCAAGGGGGGTGTTCTAGTATATAAATCGATTTTCGAGGGACCTGTCTCTGTCTGTCGGATAAATTTCCTCGGCCGCCGCTCCTCCCCCCCCCCCCCCCCAAATTGCTCCGCGCCGACCACGAACCGAACAGCGCGCCGCCGCCGCCGCTCCCTCTCCACCTCCATTTCCCTCCTCCTTTCTCTTCGCCTTCCACCCTTACCGGAGCCACCAGAAGCGTCCCCGGCAGTCTCGCTGCCCCGTTCGCTTTCGCCGACCGACCGACCGACCGATCCGGCCGCGCGGGGAGGCGGGAGGAGGGTTTGGCGACGGAGGCACGGCAGGGGGGGGGGGGGGGGGATGTTCTCCGGCGACTGGACGCCGCCGTGCGGCAGCTGCTGCACCAAGAAGTACGCGAGCCTCGTGCAGATCCCGTGTCAGTGTCTCGGTCCATCCTCTCCCGCAAAATTAATTGTTTTGTTTTTTTTTTGGAAACTAACGGTATCATTTTTCCCCCCATTCTGCAATTGGGTCTTGGGGTGATTGGGCGTTGGCTTGCAGGGAGGGTGTTCTGCAAGAAGGGGTGCAACGCGGACGGTGACACCTGGGAAGAGTGTGAGTATGCTTGCTATGGAGTGCAATGCCTATTGCTGGTTGTAGTGATCCCCTGGTTTTCAGTTGCTCTGGAAGCTAAACTGTTTTGGTTTCAGACTTTGCTTGTTCGGGTCCCTTTCAATTGTTGATCCATGGCTGTAGGTTAGGGTATGCATTGGCTTCGTGTCCTATCTGTCTGCCTCTTCTATTAGGATCAATCGAGTCGGCTAGTTAAGATTACACGTATATGCTCATATTCACGAAAATCTGTTCAGAATCTATTGGTACATTGCCGTAGTCACCAGGTTACCCCTCATCAGGTTATCACGCGCACGGTACACTCACAATGGTAAATCGACTGATGGAAGATATTGTTTGTATAGTATAATAAAATGGGGTTTTCATGTTGGTGATACACTGATGCTGGTATTGGTGGATGGTGCAGTGGGTTATTTTGCCGACCTACTGCCTTGTTCAGTACACTGATTGCTCTAAAGAGTTTTATTTCTGTCACTAAATCAAGATGAGGAAAATTTTCCTGTGACAACTCATATATATAGGACTGTAGTTTCTTGTCAACAATGTATTTGTAAGTGTGTGAGATAACTTGCTGTGAAATTCTCAGGCATAGGAAAATGTACTGAGATCTGCTACAAGGATCCAGTGTTGGAAGATCGCCAGTGGAGTGCTTACATTGATCGATCTCCAGGGCAGGATAGTTACTCTTTGGTGAGTACCTCATTTTGCTGCCTTACTGATTTGATCTGGTTGCTACATCATGCAGAAGTCATGCAAATAGACCATTTACCGTCTATTCTAGTTATTGTTGTCCTTCTGCAACATTTCTAATTTTCTATCCATTTGCGCTTCACAGAATCATGTTAGAATCATGTTTTTGACAACTGTATGATTAGGAAGAGCTATACATGATGCCATTATGAACTATAGAGGTGCTCTTGGCCTAACATAGTTCACTTTTAGTATCAGATTGTTGTTTGATCTGCATAGGAAGCCAACAAAGGCGTTTTTTTAATGTGAAGCATATAACTTTGTTTACATATTATTTGATATGAAGCATATAACTTAGTTGTTCTAGACGGATAGGATTGATATGCTTGGTATTTATAGCCGCGCTTCCTGACAATTAAGTTTTCCCTGCAGGAATGCTTCAATGCTTGTGTGTCTGGCTGTGGATTCAGGGTACATATTAAATATCCAGAAACACCCTATCTCTTATGCTTGCTGCTTCTTGGTTTCTGTGACCAGTATAATTTGGTGCCGTCGCATTGCAGTTTGATGTCCCAACAGAGAAGGTTGAAGAGATCAAGCCCAACAGGCCGTCAAAGCCGCCGCCACCTCCCGAAGTGAAGCGAAGTACGACGAGTCCACCAGAGTCCACTGGGGGAAGCCGTGAAGACGTGCCATGCACATCGGCGTAGTTTCACACGCCCCCCCCCCCCCCCCCACCCACCCACCCCCACCCGCAAAATTTTGTAAAAGCCGAAGTGTTTCTTCGTGCTCGATCTGTTCTTCCTTCCTCACCCATCCACACATCTCCTCCCCCGTTCCGAAGAACGTACCGGAGGTTTATCAGACGTAATAGCTGGTAGTGATTGCTACCTAAACCAGAGTGACTTGAGTTCCAGCACTGGCGGTGAGAGATTCACTGGGAGACGGGGGAATGCAGCGATGTGGTGCTATTGTGCTCAACCTGACGGAGTTTTCTGTTGCACGCATGGCATGTTTCTTTGCGTCACAATACTGAAGGGAAGTATTGTGACCACTAATTAAGGGTATTAACCAAAGTCAGTTTTTAAAACTACCTCCACATCCTTGTGTAAAATCGCGAGACGAATCTAATGAGGTATTTGACCGCATGATTAGCGGATGATTACTGTAGCATTACTGTAGCAAATTATTGATTAACTATGGTCATTAGATTCGTCGCGCAAAGTTACACTCATAAGTGAAAAAGTTTTGCAAATAGATTTCATTTAGTACTCCATGCAAATAAGATTCCCTGGACGTAAAAAATTACGCCCTCCAAGGGCCCATATTTGGAATCTACTGCATTTATGTAACCCATGGGCTTCTTCTTGAGCCATGTATCCCCCAACTCGATCGCCCACATGCGCGCTAGCTAATATGAGATAGGGCTAATAGAGAAACAGCCTTTCATCCAACTCATTGAACCTCGATTGATTTTGAATCTAGCAATCCTTTTAGTCCCGATTGCTAACAGCATGTACAAAATGCCACTTGCAATAGAGATTAGTCTGTATTGGTAACACCAACCGGAACTAAAGGTAACAGCAACAAGGACTAAAGGTACCCCTAGGAGTTACTATAAGAGAATTGCATTATCTACTAAGTAAATGTGTTGTGTAGGTGAGATGGTAAAGAAGGTACGCATGAGGCTAAGTTCAGATCCGATCCTAGCACCGGGCACACACATATTTTATGTGATAAATCGCTTGACTCGTGACTTGGGTCGTGCGTGTGCGTGGAAGCCTCCCGAGAATTTTCGTTTTTTTTTTTGCAAGCCCAGTCTCGTTTGGTCTTGAGTGACCACTAGACAAAGGGCCGCGCTTCGCGCGCCCTATCATTTCAATAAAAAATCACATAAGATTTAAGAAAAATCATCAGATCCCATAAAAACAACTCATTTTGATGCTATCAAGGAATTCAGTACCATTAATGACAGGATATCCTCTATGAGCAATATCATCCAGAAACTCTGAATTGTCATTAAGGAAAGTGTAGTTCTGCATGTCTGCCTTGTCAAGGTGGCAAATCAAGTTTCTTGCAAATCTCTCCTCTATCGAGTAAAAACTTACAAGTACAACAGTACCTTTTTGTTGTACTGATTTCAGCACAGAAACAGGACTCGCTATTTTCTGGTTGAGTGGTAGAGGGTTTCCCGGATTCCCTAATAAACTTCCATCAAATTAGAAAGGAGACAATTTTTAAACATACAGCACACCCTAGCAGACCGGTAGAAAATTTTACCACTCAGCCCTCTAACCATGTCAGCTAAAGAACCTTAGGCACAACCAAACAAAATTAAGGCAGAGGAATATTGTTGACGCAAAAATCGGACAGGCTCTAAGCAAGGCTGTGTTAACTCTTAAACCCCAGTCTTGTAGAATATACCATTGACGAGGCTCCAGGGTCAAAAAAACTAATTCCTGTCATCCTCCTTCCCCTTGCTCAAAACAAAGGTATCCAAGTGACCATCCTACCCGATGCCCAAAACATAATAAATCAAAGTGGCATTGCACCAATCAACATCCACTTATGACTTAAACAAAGGCATTTGACTTCTGCAAAAATGAACCATTTTCAACATCTGCAGAAACCATCAAACTCAAACAATCCATCCCTGCCAAGTACTAACTGAGGAAACAATGGTGATAAATGCCATCAAAATCACCGAATCATACGAAACCCAACCAAGGCTAGCCCAATCTGATCATACCACGATTCAACAACGCCCAAACCTCAACCAATCCACGAATCCGGAATCGAACGGGTAGAGAGCGAGGAGGGGGTCGCAACAATACCATCCACGGGGTTGCTGAAGTTGACGTAATTAAACAGTCTACACTGCGCCCGCACGCACCCATGCGCCATCATCGATCGACTCCTGTGCGTCGCGACCACAAGCATGGCGTTCCTCCGAATGACCAGCCATTTCAAGGAAGAAGATGGTGGATGTGGACCTGCTGTTGTTGTTGCTGAGTAGTTGAGCCTAAGGCAGCAAGCAGGCCAGGCCAGGCGTCAGGCGCGAACTGGAATCTTTCTGCCGGTGGTGGCTGATCAGGTTGAGCACAGGCCGCCGGTAGTTTTGAAAGCTGCAGGCTGCGGCAGAAGCAACCTACATTGTCGTAAAAGGTGTTCGGAAGAGGCCGCTGGCTGGGGCAGCAGGGGACAGGAACTGGTGTACAACAACAAGATACGAGCGCAGTTCAGCTCGGCCCGGCCGGTGTTGCTTTTCGAGGTCACGACTCACCGCCGTTGCACACCACCACCACCAGGCTAGGCCCGCCCGTCCTCTCCTGCTGTTTGTCGTGCGCCTCTCGCCTGCCGGCCGGGTTGGCTGGTTCTCTTCGCTTGCGAGATGCCCCCCATCCTGCGCAGCCAGCCAGCCAGGTGCGTGCGCTTTAGGCCGACTTGCGCGAGCCATTGGATTTGCATCCAGCGATGGACATCAAGAGTTCGAGAACATTCCCTCACCACTTGTATATAACACACACCCGCTCCCCGACCAGTTTCTCACAGGCTGCGACACCGGACTAGTACTACTCCTCGGCCGCTCGAGAGCCCCCCAACCAAAACCCTAGCAACTGTTGCAAGAGCCATGGCGGAAGGGGGAGAGAACCCGATCCCAACCACCTCTGTTGCCCCGCGCGGCCGCATGCCCACCACCACCGCCGCCGCGCCGCCGCCTCGTCCCCACTACTCGTCAGTTGAGGTCGCCCGGCGCAGTGGCGGCCCACGTGTTCATGAAGGTGGCGATCCCAGCGACCACTACGTCCAGCTAGATGGCGCCAACGGTAGCGAGCTTGTTCGGAAGAAGAAGCACCTTCGGACCTGCCCGAGGACTGGACCATCGACGACTCTGCCGGCGCCGAGGAGGAGGAGGCCATCCAGGTTGTCCCTGCCAGCGGCGAGGAGGAAGAAGATGCGTAGAGGTCTTACAGAGAGGGCTTAAGGGGGGTGATCTTTCCAGCTTACAGCTGAGTTTGTTTTGATGCAGTACGTGTTACAGATTAGTTGTTTGGTGTTGTGTGTCTGATGCTGGCCATGTATGCACCATGTGTATCTAATTCCCGCTGATGAATTGAATAGTGAAAACTGCGAGATGTTGTGCGCCTTTAATTTTTCATCAGCGATTAGTACTAGGTACTTTTGCAGGCGTATGTAGAGCTCCTGCTGCTTTTCGCAACCGCCCACGCGACACTGCAACAACGCTGGTTTCGCATAGGGGGGCATCGTAGGCGCTGTAGCATCCTCCGCGCGCTGCGCCAAGAGCTAGCCCAACACGCACTCTCACCTCGATCTCCCAACGATCGAGCACTTGCATTATTGTCACCAGTCGAGCTAGGAAAAGCATGCGCACGCAACGAGCCGAAGCTACTGTACGATGAGTACAACGACAGCGCATCAGAGGTCTGAAGCGCGGTAAGTGCCACGTCGGCTTGC
This sequence comes from Cenchrus americanus, assembly GCA_947561735.1. Classification (NCBI taxonomy): domain Eukaryota; kingdom Viridiplantae; phylum Streptophyta; class Magnoliopsida; order Poales; family Poaceae; genus Cenchrus; species Cenchrus americanus. Next base: position 310,211,509 of record OX387241.1, on the reverse strand, counting down.
GTGGTGAGTGAGAGACGTCGCTTGCGCTTCCTCTCTCTTCTTTCACCTGCCTTTGCCTGGCGCCTGCTCCCTCTGCCTGCCTCCCGAGTCCCGAGTCCACTGCAAGCGCCTCCTCCCACGGTGCCTTCCGGCGGGCGGGGCAGGAGGCCAGCCAACCAGCTGCATGCGACGCAAGCGCCATCTCCCCCCTCTAGCTATAAACGATACCTCTGGACTGACATCTCAAGGCATAGGCACTCCAACCCACCTACCATCTCCATATGTTGATTCAGTACGTGCAGTTTGATTTTAATCATTTTGTGTGTTCAGCTAGTTGCCATGCACTTTGATTTTGAATTACTTTGTGCGTTATTGTTGTTGGAGTGCTTGGTTGCAGAGCATAGCTAGCGCCCAAATAGCTAGACAAAATGTGTATGCAATGCAATGACGACCTGCGGCGCTACCACTACCTCCGCTCAATTGATTGTGCATTGATAATAGAACGATTGGCGTAGCTCGGTACCAAAGTTAAAGTTTGTGAGGCTCTATTGCGAAACATAAAATGAGAGACTATATCTATGATTTATGTCATCAGTTTTCTAAAGTGTGAGCCTCATTGCTATTCATTTATCATTCTGATTTTCATCATTATCTACCTAAGAGTACCATTTTGAGTTTCAACAATTTAAATCTTATTTTACTTCTTTCACTTTTGTTAATGAAATTATATTTCCTACCACAAGAACATAATTAAACATATCGTGTTGTTCACCAATTAAAAATCATAAAATTAAATCAGAGAAAAATATCAATGACTTTTTAAATAGAAATATCAGTGACTTTGAAGGTAACTTATACATGATTAAAAATGTTAGTGGTCAAATCATGATTTGATGAAGCGGAGTGTGAATATGTGGGCATGTCAAGGAAAGGGCTCTTTATATATAACGTTAGGAAGCCGCACATATATCTATGGTCTCATACTCTTCCATGATTCTACTATTTTAAAGAAAAATCTAGAAATATTCCTAGAATTAGAATGATAACCGTCTTATCAGCAACCAACAAAGATAAATATGTAGTACATGACCACGTAAGATATTTTAGCCATCATCCATTTTTTGATTTTGCGATAAATCATCAAGACATGAAAAAATTGACAAAATGCAAACAAATCAGGGAGACCCTGCAAATTACGATCCAAACACTAGTGCACCGCTTGTTCGTGATGAACAACTTGAAAGTCATCGCTGTGAGCTCCTAAAATATGGGGGCCTGGTAGGGATGTCCCACTTGCACCGTTTCATATACGACCGTGAATTGCCACATCCAAAAAAACAGTTCATGAAAAACAGTATGGATCAAGGAAGTATTCATGTTGTCCATACAGGCAAGTGATTTTTAAAATATTTTTATGAATTCACAACAATATACTTCCGAATACAAAATTTCAAAACTACCTCAGCTCTAAGCGGCTTGAAACTAGAAAGTTATCAACTACAAAGTTGTCAACTACAAAGTTGTCAACTACAACTTTCATTTTGAGAGTTTGTCCGTTCGAGGTTGCTTACAAAATTTGAATTCAAATATGAGAGATTCAAACTTAATTTTCCGTTGACAATATGATTTCAAAAAAAAAAAGTTGCGAACAACAAAGTTTCATAATGTTTCAATAGCTACAACTTTTATTTAGAATGTTTCTCCATTCGAGGTTCTTTGAAAAAAAATCAAATTTTCAAATTTGAGAAATTTCACATGTACTTTCCGTTCACGAAAGTAATTCAAATTAAAAATGGTTCAACTACAAAGTTCTATAACTTCTGAAGCTAGACAACTTTTATTTTGGTCATTTTCTCATCTGATATTGTGAGTAACATTCTTCACAAATCTTATATACCTCTCATATAGTTTCATGAAACAATCTCGTGTGAGAAGATAGGTTTTGCGAACTTAAATGGATATTTTGAAATATTAAACAATCTCAGATGGAAAAGTTGCGAACTCCAAAGTTTTAGACCTCGTCGAGCTATACAATTTTGATACACATGTTGTCTTAATCCGAGATCATATGAAAAAGTTATGATTTTTTTCTCACAAGACCATTTCCAGAAGCGGGTGATGACATCACCCACCTGCTAGGGGTGCATCCGATGCACCCGTTGAAAATCATTTTAAGGTGCGTATGATGCTATCACCCGCACCTTAAAATGATTTTCAGGAGCAGGTGCGTCAGTGTAGTGTATAACTATACTTGTGTTTTAACCATCTAGCACATTCGTAGTCACCAAATGAAACCTTTTGTTTGTCCATTAATGCACAACATATTTTGTAAATATATGCGTGGATGGTTTATCAATAAAGCTAAACAAGTGCACCTCAGTTGTAATGTTCCTTGTGGGGATCCAACCCACCAGATACCAGTCCTCAACCCGACACATATGTTTTTTTTAGGATTTAACTAGTACTACTACTTACAGTCATGTCCATTGTCAATCTCAAGGACCTCTAGGCTCAGTCTCTTGAAGCATTGGGTAGGATTATGCGTATAGAGCTTTGTCAGGTGAGTGTGAGCTTGTGTTAAAAAAAGAACTAATGGTGCATGGTGCTATCTTGAAACCCATAAAACCAAATAATAATTTGTAGAAAGGACCCTGTTTCAGTGCTATCTTTACACACCAAAAACACTAGTTGTACCATTCTATATATGCACCGAACACCAAAATTGATCATCTATATTTCATTCTTGTGTCATACCCCATGGACAAGAGATGTGCGTAGAGGACCTCATTCCAAATATCCGGCACGCCCGGCAGGCACCAGTGGCTGCAATCCTCAGGTGCGTCCAGCGCCGTTCCCGGCTCCCGATACCGAGAGGGGTGGCCGTCCGGTCTGAGCTCTGTCATGTGAGTGATGTTCAAGAACTGCGCGTTCCTTCCATGGCTCATGATACCTTCCATCGTCTTTGCGATCAACTCGTTGATCCATGAGTACTCTTCAGCGGACTGGTTTGTAGTGGCCATCAGTGGATCAAGCTGGCCGGCGCACGACCCACGTGTGTTCCATGTGCCATTGCTGCCATTTCAATTCTATGTTAGAGAACCTCGGTTATCGTACCGTGAACTGAGTTTCATATTTTGATGAATAATTTGAACACGACGGGTAACTTGCCTATAATGCGAAGGAGAATAACTCCTGAAGAAAAAATAGCTTTGAGAAAAGTGAGCACTGCTGAACTCCAAGTCCTTGACAGTTTGCAGGGACAACCGAAATGCTTCCTTGATGTTCATGGTCTTGTTCAAGCGGCCGCCAACCATGAAATAGTTCCCTCTGCTCATTCGTCATTGCAACACTCAACTGATAACCATGTTCATAAATCATAAGGATATAGTATGTAAACTTCGATCAGCACCCAAATCACAAAATACATGGCTTACGCTTTGACCGTCTTGTGCTTGTTCCACCAGTGGCCTGTGTTAAGCACAAGAACGTCGGCGCCTGCCCACCGGGCGGCGTGCCGGGGCAGCACATCGAGCCGAACAGCTCCCCTAACGCCGCCTCCAGTCACGTTTTTCGCCGGGAAGCGGTCGACCATCACAATCATTGGTGCGCGGTAGTACTCAACGGAGAGGTTGTAGTCGGCGAAGACCATGGAGAGGTAGCCCTTGTGCCGGCTGATCGGCTTCCCGGACTGTTCGTGCACCCTGGATGCGCCTGTCGGCGTGGCGCTGGCGAGCATGCACACCATGGACTCCCACTGGTTCCGGCCGATCGAGTCCCCCGCGAAGACGATCCGGCCGTTCCGGCTCCTCTCCAACATCTCCGTCGCGTTGAACCTGATGATGGACAAAACTCCAATAATCCATTCCGATCAAGTATAGTAGCTGCATGCAACACGCGTGCATCATACCACGAGGACGTACAATAGGGCTAGAACATCATGCATGGCGCCATGGCTACCTACTTAGGGAGGTGGCAGCGGCGAGGCCGCCAACGCCAGTACTGGAAGGAGTCATCCCCGCGTCCGTTTCGCAGGCACCGGAAGCCGGGGTCGAGGAATGGGCAGTCCTCCGTGTAATAAGCCGTCACACCGGCATCGGCGTCCCTCACCCATCTCCCGTCCGTGTAGTCACATTTGTTGCCGCCGGCGCTACCGTGCTCCGTGCCGCTCTTGCTGCTGATGACCGGCGGTAGTTGGAAGAACGACGGCGGGAACCAGGTCGATGGCAGGAGGAGCGCGACGAGGCAGAGCGCGAGGAGGAAGAGGAAAACGAAGGAGACGAATGCTGCGTGTCTTGCATGCATATGGGTCAATCGATAAGAGGTGGTGGGCATGCGAGGGGTGGAGTTCATTGGAATGGTTGAGCTTACGGTGGGCGATGACAACAGTGCGAGGGGTGGGGAGCGATTTGTGGGTCCTGTTGGACTGTGCCAATATGTATTATATGTTTATCTATTTTACTTTTCTTATTAAATATCTATTGAAAATACATAGCTTACTCCTTTCTGTATGGATTTAGTGTGGTCTGGTTTTTATTCTTTTCTTTCTTCCGAATAGAATATATGTGTTTTTGGCTAGTTGAGATATCTAGGGATTTGTATGAACCACTAGATCATCATAAAATCCAACGGTCTAAACTCTTCTCTTTTTTAGATTAAGGTGGGAATTTCTAGACCCTTTCGACGAATGTGTGGTGGCTTCTTTTTTAACTATGTAGTAATAAGATAATAGATGAAGTTTCTATGAACACGTTCATGGCGTATAAATGGAAATGGATTGTACACCAATCGCAATCAAGCGCGGATGTTAATATATGGAAAGAGATTGGTATGCATAGATCACAATTTTCAATTTTGACCACCCTTCTTTAATGGATCCGGATCCATAACCTTGCCTTTAAAAGCATTTAGTTTGATTTGAGTAATTTGTAACTACTAATGACTAAATATAATTTAAACATATCGTGTTGTTCACCAATTAAAAATCATAAAATCAAATCAGAGAAAAATATCAATGACTTTTTAAATAAAAATATCAGTGACTTTGAAGGTAACTTATACATGATTAAAAATGCTAGTGGTCAAATCACGATTTGATGAAGCGGAGTGTGAATATGTGGGCATGTCAAGGAAAAGGCTCTTTATATATAACATTAGAAAGCCGCACATATATCTATGGTCCCATACTCTTCCATGATTCTACTCTTCTAAAGAAAAATCTAGAAATATTCCTAGAATTAGAATCATAACCCTCTGATCAGCAACCGACAAAGATAAATATGTAGTACATGACCACATAAGATATTTTAGCCATCATCCATTTTTTGATTTTGCGACAAATCATCAAGACATGAAAAAATTGACAAAATGCAAACAAATCAGGGAGACCCTGCAAATTACAGTCCAGCGCTAGTGCACTGCTGTTCGTGATGAACAACTTGAAGGTCATCGCTGTGAGCTCCTAAAATATGGGGGCCCTGGTAGGGATGTCCCACTTGCACCGTTTCATATACGACCGTGAATTGCCACGTGCAAAAAAAAAACAGTTCATGAAAAACAATATGGATCAAGGAAGTATTCATGCTGTCCATACAGGCAAGTGATTTTTTATTTTTAATATTTTTATGAATTCGCAGAAATATACTTCCGAATACAAAAATTTCAAAACTACCTCAGCCAGTATATTTTTTGCAAAATCTTAAAAATATATTATAAATAAAAAATGCTATCAAATGACAAAGTTTTGGGCTGGACCGGTAATCTCAGGCCCAGCCATCAATTCATTCACCCACCAAGAAGGAGAACGAACAAACAGAGGAAGGAAACAAAAACCCGCCACGAGCCCACAACACCACCTGCCCGCGCCCGACTCTCCCCTCCTCTCCTCCACCACTCCACTAGGGTTTTAACTCTCCCGCCGCCGCCGCCGCCACCGCCACCGCCCCCAGCGAGAGAGAGACCTCCGCGAAGAAGCCATGGCGGGGGGGAAGAAGCGCAAGTCCGGTTCCGAGAAGCAGCCGAAGCACCGCCTCCCGCTGGGCGCCGATGCCGACGCGGTCGCCGAAGCTTCCAAGCGCCGCCGCTCGGGCGCCGCCAAGCAGCACCAGGCGGACGAGGAGGCGTCCGTCCCGTCCTCCCTCAGCGCCAAGATCCTCCGCGAGGCGCGCAAGCAGCAGCAGGAGGAGATGCTCGCCGACTCCAGCGACGAGGGGCCCTCAGCCGCCGCCAACGCCAACGCCCAGGCGGCCGCGGGGCCGTCCACGTCCTCCTCGTTCCCCCCCGTCCTCGCCGCGGGTGACGACCAGGACGACGACGTCGACGAGTTCGATGGCTTTGACGCGCTCAGCGAGTACGACGGCGGCGAGGTGTGTTGAGTGAAAATGAGTAACTTAATTATTGCACTGCACGTGTCTTAGCTTGTCTCTGAGATGAGAATTTTCTGGCTGTGGTGTCGGTAGGTGGAGATCAACGAGGAGGACGAGAAGGCACTTGCTGCCTTCATGTCAAAGGACAAAGCTGCCGAGCTCACACTTGGCGATATCATTCTCCAGAAGATCAGAGAGAAGGACGCCGAGGTCTCGACGGGTGTGTATGCTCTTTTTAACTGTTGCACTTCACCCCCACTTGGAATTGTAGTCCGTTCAGCTTTTTGTGAGCTATTTTTTAGTGGCTTCAACTGCATTTTTGGTATGAATAGAGTTCAGTGAATTAGTAAACCCTGCTACAAACAGCGACTTGTTGATTGTACAATTTCTGATGTTTGCATTTCTTCGAACAGAAGGACGGCCTCGTGTAAAACTGGACAGCAGCATCATTGAACTTTATAAAGAGTATGTGACTGCCTTCTTTCTTGTTTTTTCCTGTAAAAGAAGTACTGCATGTTTCTACGCAGTGCTGACTTTTGTATATGCAGGGTTGGGAAGTTCTTAAGCCGGTACACAAGTGGGAAGATTCCAAAAGCATTCAAGCGCATACCATCATTGGAGTGCTGGGCAGAGGTGCTGCAGCTAACTGAGCCAGAGAATTGGTCTCCTAATGCAGTATATCAAGCAACACGCCTCTTCTCTTCAAACATGAACACCAAGAATGCTGAACGGTTCTATGAAGCCATTTTGCTCCCTCGTGTTCGCAATGACATAAGGCAGAACAAGAGGCTGCATTTTGCGCTCTACCAGTCGCTCAAGAAGTCCCTTTATAAGCCTGCAGCATTTAACAAGGGAATTCTGCTGCCACTCTGTCGGGTAATTTGTTCAACAACTTTTGGGATCAGCTTTTGGTAGACCATTGGGTCTATCTATTTCCTTTGTAGTGCTCTATGGAGTCTGGATTAATATCTCAAATGCTCGTTTGGATTGTGCATGATTGCATCTCTTATTTGGTTACTCGTTAAAATTCTGTCAAACAACATTTTGCTGAGGATTGGTGATTGAAAAGAACTATATTGTACAACACATCATTTTGAGAAATTGAATGATAATTGATTTTTCTTCCATCTATTGCAATGTCTTATCAGGCATCTTTGATCATTATTTAGTTACTAGCAGCACGGATTAGATTTTGCTTCCTTCTCTTTGTGTCCACTTTATAAGCTCATTTCCTAACTGCAGGAAAGGAATTGCACCCTCCGTGAAGCGGTAATTATTGGAAGTATCATCCAAAAAGTTTCCATTCCATTTCTTCATGCAAGGTCAGCTGAATAGTGCATGTGATTCATGTCCAAGATGATTGTGAGTTAGCATCTCATTTCCAATTGATATTTTGATTGGATGCAGTGTAGCTCTAGTGAAATTAGCAGAGATGGAGTATTGTGGCACTACCAGGTAAGTGAGCAACATCAGCATCTTTTGTATTCTTTCATATATGTTAATGTATTTTTTGCATATTTTTAGATTATTTTGCTAAATGCTCAATCTTTTCTCATCAGAAACCATTTGTCTTTGAATGAACTTTCTGTGCTCATTATAATATGTTGACATAGCATCTGCAATCTTTATTAAAGCTGTTAAATCAAAACAACAACTCTTTTGTCCCAAGCAAGTTGTGGTAGGCTAGAGATGAAACCCAATAAAGCTGTTAAATAAACATGTTGCTGAAAGTTCACTGGACTTTACTTTGCCCCCCTCCCTGGCGGTACTTTCTTTTACATTCCATGCAACCTAAGTTTGCTAAATACTTCCTATCATTGTGCCCATGCCAACAAGCCACCAGCATAATTCCATCTTATGTGGTGTAAAATTTAGAAGCTTCTGGTAATCTGCATCACATAATATGGACTAATTTTTTGCGATGCAATGCTGTTGTTTTCATGAATAGCATGCTGCCTTATTTGACAGAATGCATGTTCTCTTACTAAATGCATCACATCTCCCTTACTGTTTTGTTCTGAAAACTTTGAAGCTGCTGTAATATAAGCTCTCTTGCAGTTACTTCATTAAGCTATTTCTAGACAAGAAATATGCTCTGCCATACCGGGCGCTTGATGCAGTACTTGCTCATTTCATGCGGTTTCTTGACGACGAGAGAATCATGCCTGTTATATGGCATCAATCACTGCTCGCGTTTGTGGAGAGGTTAGTGGTGAATGTCTAGAATTGAAGCATGTTTTTGCTATTCTGAAATGATTCATCCTTTTATTTTTGGTATGCAACACGATGGCGTTCATGCTTCAAATATGAGAAAAGTTCCTTCTGTGTTGTCTGTTCCATTAGTTTACGTATGTCTTTGTTTGCTGTGACAATAGGTCACCTGGATTTTTTTAGGAAGTGTGTTCCTGTGTGATTATATAGTCTGAACATGTTTAAGCGGCTCCAATCAACCTCAAACTATGAGTTTGTTACAGTGAATTGATTGTTGGTTTGCAAGTGTCCTGCTCACTCTTACAATTGTTTACTCATGTTTCACACTAAAAATTTTGTCACAGATACAAGAATGAGTTGGAGAAAAAGGATAAGGAGAGACTTGCACGTTTGTTGGATCACCAGAAGCACTATTTGGTAGCTATTTTGGTCCCCATCATTTATACGCACTGTTTACAGATTTGCCGCATTAACTGAAATGTGCTAAGCCTTGTTACTTAAACCCCTCTCTAAATAGGTTACTCCAGAAATTCGTAGGGAACTTCGGGGCAGCTGCAACAGGGGTGAAAAGGATACCACTTTGCAGACTTATATCCTTGCAATGCATTCCTTCTTTTGCATGTCATTCTATATTCTGTTGGTTAGGGGAAAAATATTTTGATTTTGTGAAGTTTCAGTTTTTTATAATGTGAAATGCTGCTCAATTATCATGTTGACATCTGTTCAGTCTGCTTATTTCCTTAACATTTTGTTCTTACCCTCACCAATCTCTGTCATCACAAAACCTATTGAGGAGGACAAGTGGGACGTACCACAAGTACCAATGGAGGAGGATTAGTCTGTTCGAATGTTTATCCACTGCGAGTGTCACATTCCCCGCAATCAATTTTTGCACTTCTTTATTGAGCAATGTTTTATATAGGGAACTGCTGTAATGAGCTTTTATATGTTTTAAACTTTGAAATGGATTTCCCATGTACGCTGCTCTAACCTTTTTATGCTGTGGTGGGGCCTGCACATGGAGTTTGGTGACGATATTCAATTTTTTTTAATATGATATATGCAATGGGATGGAATTAAGTTGAAAGTTACAATGACTATTTGCTGCTGCCTGTAGCTGAATATTGGGAAGGAACATTTGGGAATTGCTGAACTTCAGCTTTTGCGTTTGTATGCAGTCTGCCCGTGCAAAATGAATTTAGTACTTCCTCATATTTGGCAAAATGAATATAGATCTTGAGACAAGATGCAAGCTAGATCTTTGATTCTTACTTTACCAGCCCAGAAATAGAATAGGAGGACAAGATTGTAGCCAAAATTTACACAGTGCTCAAAAAATAACTGCCTCAAGTATGGTTGTGCTACTAGCCCCCCCCCCCCCCCCCCCATGAAAAAAATTGCACTAAATAATCGTGTATGTACTGATACAATGGATTATGTAGCAATATAATATACCCCACTGTCACTTCATTTTTGTTAACATATAATGTCAAACACACCTATGAGTCTATGACCATTGCATTTTTAATTGTATATATGTGAACACTTGACTGCATTTTATGACTAAAAAAAAAGTAAAACAGAACGGAAGTAAGCAGCATAATTAGGCGTTACCTGCTCAGCAGCTATTCCATTCTCAAAAGCACCATAAATACTTTCTTTTGTAATAGCTCCCACAATGAGGTTTGGAAAAGAGTTAATTGTTTTTATTTTCCTGCATGACACCTTGACTTTTTTTTCATTCGGTTGACTATTCGTTTTTTTTTTGTTTGCAATATCCTTGCAAATCGATAAACTTACAAGTTAAGTATAAATCACATGTGAGAATAGACATAATATAATGATGCATAGGAGTATTTCACTTTAGTTAACTAACTTGGTCAAAAGATATTTGTGGTTAAAATCAGAGTAAAAAAAAAATTCAACGGTGTCATATGTATTTAAGAACGGAGGCAGGCGGTAGCGAATTGGGTATATATTGAGTATTTTCCCTCCCACGGTGTCATATATATATATATATATATATATATATATATATATATATATATATATATATATATATATATTATTTTGCTCCCAACGTACTAATACTACCATTCACCTGTGTTGATTTTTTAGCCGCGTAATGTGAAAAAAAAATACTGTAGTACGAAGACACACGACATCATATTACCAACACGCACGTAGCTACTACTAATCACTGCAGGAATCAAATGCGTTGCAACCTCTCTCTCTACTAAATGCAAATCCGGAATGAATCCCGGATATTCCAGGAGAAATGAAGACCTGGCATGGCACGGTCGGTGCTAATAAAAGCTCTCTCGATTGCTTCAACCCGGGCTCGCACGTGTCAGTTGGTACCCCCCATCTGGGCATCATAGCACATCATTGGCACGTTGTTGTCGTGCTGCCGGCTGCCGCACCACAAATAGTAGGAGCGAATATCTCAGGATTTAACGGCGTCTGTGCTTTCGGTGAGCGGCGACGTTCAATCGCGCCGACAATGGCGCGTGTATGCGTAGGCGAGTTCGCCAATCTTGGCGATTTATCGACGCTCTTCAAAGATCTTTCCTACGGGTAGAGTTTGCGTGCGTTGTGATTGCCTCCCATGTGTACCGTGTAATTCGGCAACAAGGTCAACAGGAACCGCCAAGCAAACCCATGCGGCGCGGGACGTGACGGCGAAGGCTGCCGTACAACCCCCCGCGTCCCCGTCCCCGTCCCCGTCCGCAGGCACGCACGCTGCGCACGGCACACTGGCTTGTCCGCGATTCGTCAACAAATCTCGCCGCGGCCGCTTTTTTCTCCTCCCTCCCCTCCCCACGGCCACCACGGCACCTCACCACTCCGCCGCTCAAGGCTTCTTTCGTTTCTCCAGAACCCCACTCCACCCCGTCAAACCCGGCCGCTGAAGAAGCACCCCACCCCCCACCCGGGTCTCCGCTTCCCCCCCCCCCCACACACGAGTTCCTCCTGCTGCGGTGCGACCACCACAGCACAGCTTCGTCTCCGTCGCTCGCTCAACAAAAAGTAAAGGAGGGAAGAGGGAGGGAGGGAGGGAGGGAGAGGAAGAGGAAGAGGAAGAGGAAGAGGAAGGAGGAGCTGCCGGAGCTGGTCTTCGCTCGGGTCGGCCACGGCGGCGGCGGCGGCGGCGGCGGCATATGGCGGGGCGGATGGTGCGGAGCTGCGTGCAGACGGCGCTCAAGGCGGCGAACTCCGTCGTGGGGCTCGCCGGCATGGCCGTCATCCTCTACGCGCTCTGGATGCTCCGCGCGTGGTACAGGGAGGTCGCCCAACTCCACCAACGCCTCCCCGTCCCCTGGTCAGCAACCGCTCGCTCGCTCCTGCTTCAATCAGCAGATCTCAGTCCCCGTTCTTGCTTGCTTCTGCAGTTCTGCTCCCTCTCTCCCTCTCCCTCTCGCGCGCGCTACGAGGAGTCGAAGCTCCTGATGACTTCATATGTTCGCAGCTTTCTTGGCCCCCCCCCTTCTCTTCGCTGCTCTCGCCGATCCGTCGTCCGTCGCCTTGAGAAATGCGTTTGATTTCGGCCAACAAAATTCTATTACTGTACCACTGTTTCATTCATTCACCGGAGCCTTTGGATGTAGTACCAACCAGTTGAGGGTGCCGTGCGGAAGTGAGAGATTGAGGAAATGGCGTGCAAAGCGAACCTTACTCGGCCTCCACCGAAATACACTAGTAGCTTCCTTTCTTTCTTTTTTTCTTTCTTCTATGGCAGTTTTAAAGGCTACATACACTTTGTGGATGGGTGGTGGTGGGCAGGGCCTCTCTGAGACAGACCAATTACCTCAGCATACCACTATCGCCGAAGATCTGCCTACAGTTTGTGACGCACACGCATAAGGCCGCAAGGGAAAAGAAACGGTATCCGTCCAGTGGATGCTAGTGCTGTTCGGTGGACAAGGTGATCCGCTTTTGCGTTCCTGTTCTGGAGTCTGGACTCGGGACTCTAGAGAATTAGAGATTTTTTTTAAATTTTTTTTTGAGGGCTAGAGAATTTAGTAGAGATTTAGGTGGCGGCTGCAAAATGTGGCGTCAGGTCGGGACGCATGATGTGATGCAAGGGAAGGGACGGCCTAACTCAAAAGGAGATCCACGGTTAGTTGATTGGTGGGACAGACAAGCGCACTGATGAAGAATACGGAAAAAATGATGATGATACTGATGTTAAACAACCAAATAGGGACCATGTTTAACTATCGCTTTCCTCATCTTAACCCTGTAGTATTAATCAAATGGGCCAAGGGTTCTTGCTTTTGCTGCTGTTACAAACATATGATGTCAGAGGGGTGTGCACTTGCTAATTTAATAATAAGTAGTTAAATGCAATTGTTGAGCAACATCTTGGTACCATGCCCCCCCCAAAAAAAACTGCCCTGCGTATACTCCTATATACCATGGTAGTTGATTTTCACTTTTACTGAGAAAAATTTACTGGTCATGCAGGTTCATCTACACATTTCTTGGCATGGGGATCTTTTTGTGCCTTCTGACTTGCTCTGGGCATATTGCTGCAGAAACTGCAAATGGCCACTGCCTCTCTTGTGTATCCTTAATTGCTAGATGCATGAAATTCACATGTTTTTTTATGTACCAGCTTCCATCACTTTGTGTTTTACTTGCTGGCAACCTATAGTGAATTGCTAGATACATGAAATTACATGTTTGTCTGATACACCAACTTCCATGACTTGTGTTTTGCTCCCTGGCTACCCACTATGAATTAGTTTAGCAGCTCTGCTGGCTCATCAAGGTTTTCCATTAGGTGCAAAAGCTATATTTTGTTCTGGCGTATATAATCTTTATATATGAGATATTGGGATGCCACAAAAAAAAGGGTATAACCAAATGGAGAGTGCAGGCCACTACTTTGTTCACACAAGCCTCCAATTTTTAGTCATATTCTTTGAGTTCCATAATGCTCAGTACAATATGTTGACAGTTATATTCGGTCTCCTTTAACCTTGCATTCAGTACATGATCATCGTATTTGTGCTTATTATACTGGAAGGTGCGATCACTGTGGATGTATTTTTGAATAACAACTGGGAAGAGGTAAGGAGCTCCTCAGCTGTGAGCTATGAAGGATCATCGAGCTCCTTCATCCTTATACTTGCTATTTGATGATTTTCAATTCTTCAGGATTTCCCCCCTGATCCATCAGGCAAGTTTGATGAATTCAAGGTATTTGTGATATCAAATTCTGAGATATGTGAATGGGTAGGCCTCTCAGTGGTGGCTGCTCAGGTGAGATTCTTCTGCACCCCTGCTGCATTAGAACTTATTCTTCGTTACAGTGTAGTTGTAACTTGCATATGAGCAGTACATGTTGTGTTCTTGTGAATGGACATAGAAGACACCATTATTGCTTATGTTAAGTGTGGGGCACTTTTTAGTAGGGTGTTAAACATTCTGTCTTCTTAGAGCGTTGAGTCAGAACGGACTATTCTTTTGCCTTTGTAGAATGCCTAGAAACATATTTGACCCCCGGCATATGTTCTGTTAAAAATGCTTGAGAAACAGCCAAACATGAATGCTACAATGAGATTGCACTTATTTGTTTAATACTGTCAGTAAACAATTTTCTGAATGAAATCAGAGGCTGCCCTGTTTTGGGGAAAGAAAACTTCGTTTGACCTCTGCCTCTGGTTGATTTGAGTAACTGCATCTGCAATAGTACCTTGTGAATGGAAACTAACTTTTTTTCCGAAAAGGAAACTAAGCTATTTGATCATGGTGATCCTCTATTAACCATTCAGTTAACTTTCAGGTGTTATCAATCATTCTTGGGATGGTACTCAGGACACTTGGGCCCGACCGAGAGACTGACTATGACAGTGATGATGACATTACTGTGCCTGCAAGGCTGCCTCTCCTAAGAAACCAGTCCCAGCATGGTCCAACAGACTATGCCGAACCTAACACATCTCGTGGGAGTGATTCATGGAAACTGCGGATTTTAGACAAGGTGAGATGTTTCCAGACAAGTGTGCTTTCTTTTGCAGCCTGAAACATTGTAAATGTTAACCAATAGGCCTTGCTACCGTTTTTTCATTTCAGGTCAACAACTAAGATTTTATCGGTGTCACATGAGGAACCCTTCCGGAAAGTTTTGCTCCAGAGGGTTTGGGAAGGATGATAAGAGTATACCTTTTTTCTTCTTATGGAGAGATGAGTCTCATGGTGGGGTAGAAGCAGCGGTAGAATAGTTAGGAATGGCTACTTTTGAATGCCTTTCAACATGCACAGATATTTGAGTAGCATGTGACTGACCAGCAATGTTGGAGAAGAATGCCGTATTGAAATGTTTCGGAAAAAGTTGAAGGCATGACTGGTGCCTTCACTGAAAAAACACAGAAATATTTGATTTGTTTTTTCCTTTTTTCATCAGCTGCATCTGCATCCTCCATGTTTCCAGCTTACAAGTTGCATCACCTCTCTAAGCCAAAAGATAAAATGACTTATTTCCTCTCACACGATACTATGCAATCTACAACCGAATACTATTCATTCTGCCAGCTGCCAGCCTCAAAATGTTTGTTTTGAAACATGAGGAGGTAGGAGTACCTACTGATATACAGCCTTCGTAATTGTCAATCGACAGTTTCCTTTTTTTTAAAAAAAATGGAAGAGAATCAGCATCATACAGTTGTTTTGTTGTGATTGTACGGGGCAGTACGGTGCACCCCACATGCTTGTCCATAATTACCCGGGGAGTACAGGCTAGTGTGCTTCAACATTGTTTCATAGCCAACGATTTCAGTATCATAGCTTTGCACCCTTTCATGTACGGTGAATATTTTGACACCGGAGTTAACCATTCTAACCCAACGGTTTCAGTATCATAGCTTTGCATCGATACTAAGCAGACATGATTGAAACACAAATATATCCAGTTGAAACTGCAAAGCATTTCAAGCTTAAAACGGAACCCAATACATGCACCAAGTTTATCTCAATTAGATCTTGCATACTTCAGAACACAATGCTTTTCCCCTGAAGGGTTTTCTCGTTACACCATAAATACTCCTATATGTACAGACATGTACAAAACCTGAACAGACTCTACACCCAGTGAGACGCTCTCAAGGTCTCTTGTCAGAGTCCACAGGCTACTCCCAAGATTAGCCACATCCTAGGACGAGTAACATCCTCTGCATGAATCAATAAGCCATGCGTCATCGCTCTCAGAAAACAATGGTGAGCAAGTCATCATCATGTGCAGCTCGAGCTATTTTACATGATGAGAATCATAGGGGTAAAAGATGTTGTTCGGCGTCACGAGAGGCAGCTTCTCGATGTACATAAACAGGCGCCTGATGTCCTCTCTGGTCACCGTTGCCATGTCAACTATGTCTCGGCAGTCAGTGAACATCCACAAGTCACCGGAGTTTACTCTTTTGAGGCTATCCCGACAGAAGGGGCAGGACTGAGATCTTGAGCGCCTGCAACCCAGATAGATACCACATGGTTCAATCAACATACACAGCTGGTTTAACTACTTTTTTTTTTTGAAAAACTCTGATTACATTTTTCCAGTAGATAGTTCAGTGAATTGAATGCACACTTCATATATATCTTACAGCAGAGAAAGTTGTGTCTTAGAGCTCAGGCAATGAGTTATTACTCGAACAATTGGCTGTTCCGGACCTTATTGGGCCTCTGACTCTGATGGAAAGGAATAGGCAGTGCTGCTCCTCAATTAAGGTGGCCATGCTTGACAGCAGAGCTTTGTAGATGGCTAGCAATCTAGCATTGAGAAAACCAAATGCTACGCATGTCCTGCTTTTCTCATCAGGATCAGGGACCACTCCCTTATGATAACTTATGTCATGGCAGGTACTAGGAGAACTAAATGGATCGAATTATCAGTTTAAAATCACACCTTTGAACTGATGGACAGGTATCTGAATGATCAGGCGAAATGCAGGGACTGTTGCAAGTTATTGTGCACTGATGTAATGTAATCATCAGGTTCAGAGTACAGGCTACAAGCAAGGTAGTGCTAGCTTGTTTACAGGAAATGAAAATTCGAGCACAAAGGTCCAATGCTGACAGTTAAGAAAGCACAAATGCAGCAGTTTTGTCAACCAAATGCGATAGCACTATGCCATCTAGAAGAGATGCCTAAGCAAACCATCTTTCAAACATTGCAGCAAAAATTGATTAAAATGAGAGGGTTTGGTTCCCGGTTCTCACCATTGGCGGTAGCACTTGATGCACATAGCGTGGCTGCAGGTGGGTAGCACAACCTTGCTGTTCATCTCCATGCAAATGCCACACTCTTCCTCCCTCTCGATATCGATCTCAGAAACCGGCCTCTTGCTCTCATCCTCGTCTCTCCTTCTGTATCTCTCGACACAGACGGCCCTCTGCCTGCGGTCATCGACGTCGCCGATCCCCTTGGGCAGTTGCATGAGGGAGGGGAATATAACAGCTGCAAGCAATGTGTGTCAACATTCAGAACACCAACTGGCTGCCTCATCACCAATCACATCTTTCGGTAACAGAGCACTTGCCGTAAAATTCCCTGACGCTCGCTTTCCTCTCATGTGTGGACATGGTGGTACTCCCGTCTACATAAACCTGCACAGGAAAGCAGCCTGGGATCAGGATCCTTGCTTGAGTGCACGCACACCAATGATGACATGGCATCAAACCCTGAACACCAGAGTACCATACCATACCACACCTCAGGAAAAGGGGAAAAAAAAAGAAACAGACCTTGTAGATTAGGATCCTGAGGAGGCCGAGCGCGCCGGCGAGGCTGTAGGACATGCGCATCTGGAGGCACGCCCCGTCGTAGTCCCTGGAGAAATCCGCCGCCCTGTCGAATCCAGCCACAATGGCAGCACGCGTCAGTGAGTGAGTCGGTCAGTGAGTCCGGAGCGGTCGGCAACCACCGCCCCCCGGCATCGTATCACCCACTCACTCATGCGCGCAGCATGAGCTCCGCTTCCGCTCCTAAATTTTTTTTTAAAAAAAAAATTCAATCAACCGCCGGCTGCTGCAGCACCCACTGAACAACAAACAGACTTTGTAGTTGGCTGGCCCCAAACTTGCAGAGAAATCGGAGTCACTTGCAACTTGCAGAAATCGGCCGGCAGCGACGGGAACAGAACAGCCCCCGGAAAGAAAAGGAGGCGAAATCAGAGGGGGGCTTGCAGCTGGTGCAGAGATTGTGTACAGTTAGTTACTCACAGGGTGTTGGCGTGCTGGATGTCGGCCTCGAGCACCTTGAGCGAGTCCTTGAACGGCCTGCGCATGGAGCACACCACCATCTCCTCTGCCTCCGCCGCCGCCGCCGCCCCGCCGTGGCCTGCCTCTCGCTCCGCCGCCGCAACACCCGCCCGGCTCCAGGATTCAGGTGTCCACCATGTACTCGTGGTGGTGGACCGCGCGCACGGGGAGAGTGGACGGTGACCGGAATGGATTTGGTGCGGTGCTGCCGTCAAAGCGGTGGTTCGCATGCACGACTAATGACTAGGTTCTTGCCGGTGACTTGCTACGGGCATCCAATGGGCATCCAATTATATGCAACGCAATACACAAAACATATAATACAAATTATACAGTATGACACTGTATTTCTCAATTTAACACAACATATCCGAAGAATGACTCGAAATTGAGCGAACATTTTGATGTTTGACCGGTAATTTGCCTACACGTGTCTCAAAATCACAATAATTAAAACAAAGCTGGTATACCAAAACCGTGTGATCGATACATTGTCTGCTTGAAAACAGACTGCCCTTATTGGATAGAATGTAAATAATAAATAACTAACGATTAACCAGTAGAATTATAGTGAAATAAAAAATTGGCCAATATTGCACGACAGTACAACACATTTTCCAATGTATTATAACATAGTAGTAGTTGTTTGCAACTCCTTCCAAGCTTCCAACTGCATATAGAAAAATACAACCTTGTTCTCATTTCAGTCAATACGGCTAACGGAGAGTAAATCTTAAGCATTCGAGAATACCTGAACATCTACAGCAGGACACTCAATTACTTGACTATCAGTAGAATAACAAGCCAATAGCAATGGTTTAGGTTCAACAGTAAGTTTTCTCATACAAGTATTTCCACCAATAGTAATGATGCTATGATTGCCACTTGGAGTCAAATTTAATTGCATGAAATAGGCACCTTGTAGTCAATGCAAATAAAAAGCATCCACACAGGCAAGGAGCGAAGAGCGAACCTACCTTCCCAGACATTTGAATTAAGAATCATCACCTGTTCGATATGTATTTGTGAGATCGCCAAGAGGGATCCCAAACAGGTGCGATGGTGACTGATGGTCCATGGTCAATAACCCAAAACATGAAAATGAGTCAGTGAATTGCTTCACCAATCTGTATGTACGCTTCTGAATCTCTTAGGAGTAATCTACTTTATAAACCAAACAAGTTGTCATATTGTACCCCAAATTACCACTGCTATATCTGACTTGAGAGGTAAATATTGCATATAAGTAGCTACATGCTAAACAAATTTATTCATCAAGTTACCAAAATGATATATAGCAATAGAGGCATATACCTTGACTCAGAATAACCTAAGAACGGATCATTATTAAGACTAATGAGTCTTCTACTCAGCAATTTTTTTCCATAGGTAATCAATGTCTAGGATCAAACAAAACACCAACTTGTAACATTGTGGATGTCCAAAGTATTTTAGTACGTTTGACTTCCATCATTTTTCCAAACCTTGTAGGTCTGTATATATTTATTTATTTATTTATTTGACAAAATAGAAACAATGTCACAAGAACATCACTTGTTTCCATAAGACCCTAAACCATGTGGTACTACCTGGAATCTCTACCAGCTTGCTGCATTGCAATGAATCCACTCACATATGAACAACCCCTGCAACAAAATAGAGCATTGTTGTGAGGAATAAAGGAAGATGATTTGCAATAAACAATTAGCAGGATACAATGATCACGCAACCTCTTAGTATTGTTGCAGAAGTAATTGAAGAGGAGATGCAACTGCACTTCTATCCCTACATTGAAAAAACAGCAATGCTTCACAATCTTTCTTCTGTCAACACACGATGTGTAACTGTGACCATTATTTCAATTCCTATGCAAAAATAATGGTGTTATGGCATGGAGTCTATCTAAGGAAAATAAAGAAACATCAAGGCAACAACGCACTGTGATAAGACAGACATTCAGATATCCCAGTCTCATTAGAGATTCAGAACTACAAAGAAAGCAGGAGATGATCATTTTGTCACGAGACATGATGTTGTTTTCACAGATGGGCCATAGACTAAAACAATTATGCACCCATAGACACGTGAAACGAAGAGGTGGCGGTGGTTCATGTACAACAATGGCTGACCTGTTGTTGCCTCAACACACAACAGCACCACAAGCCTTCCTGCAGCCCTATACACAACACAAGGCTGACTTCGTTGCATGCTTGATTGATTGATTACACACTTAAGAAAAGAAAAGATGCAATGGATACCAAGCTGCTGCCTCACTCTAATGCTACAAATACAAATGACTACCACGCCATCATCTACTACACAAGAAATATTGTACAAAATGACGACCCACACAAAATGGAGCTGCTGTGCTCCAAGCAGTCATGGAATGGGGTCCCTCTGCGCGCCGGGTGGAGCAGCAGGCATTGGGAAGTTATACGAACAGTAACCCCAAATTGAGGGGCCTCCACATATGGACTCTAAACAGAAAGAAAACAGTTGTTCAAGATTTTGTTTGACTGAGCAAAAATTCATGGCAAAAGAATGTTTGTTTATCATATAAGCATCTTTAATCATATACAAAACAACGGATATACTGTTTTCTATTTCTTTGTTAGTTAAATGCAATGTTGGTATTCTTTTTCAAAATAGTTGATGGAATGAAAGATAATCTAGGATGGACATAACTTGGAACTGATGTTATGCATGGCGATCGAAAAGCCGGAGTTGAGCTTAGCCACATCGAGCACATGCATAAGCAAACAGATTGGTTCACTGTTCACCCATGTGAGATGTAAAAAGTTCTTTTGCAAAGCACACAACACCGATCAATCGATCATTAGATCTAGCACCGGAGAAAGCAATAAAGGGAGCTTGTACGAAATTGCAAGAGGAAAAACGGTGAAACTCGATGATTGAAGCAAGATTTGTATTTCGGTCCAACATGCCGAGGTTTAGCTAACAACAATGACTTGTCCAATGAGCAAGTGGAAGTTGAAGCCTTGAAGGTGAAAATAGAGGTGTCAATGCTAAATAGAGCTTGACAACGTATGATGCTCTGTTCAAATTTTAGTACCATGTCTGCTGAGTATTTTCTGCATGCCGGTCAGATTGATCCGTCATTCATTGTCAATAGTTTTTCCAACTCACACATTGCAACATATCGACATAGATTCATGAATGATGATCAACTGTGGATGACCACACATACAGCTGATGTATCATTTTGATACTGCAGCTGTACCTTTTCTTTAATTGACATAAAATTTTTCAGTATATAGTGTTAATTTGATGGCCCAAACATGCTGCTGAATACATATGATCAGTACAGGAGCATGAGCAAGAATTCTTGGCTGTAGTACCCTGAGAATTCTTGGTTGTAGTGCCCTACATCCATACAACATATGTAAGCCTTTACAACAAGGCAATCTGATCAGTCACCCCATACATCTTTTCCTGAATCTTTTCCTGAATCTCTTGGGTGGTATCTAAAACATTCATATGTACATCAACTACTCTGTTTAATGCAGTGCTACTGTACAACATCTGAGTATGTGAATAATTAGTAGTGCAGACAGAAACATCTACATATATATCATTCAGTTTTTCTTCGTGCGCTGCTCTTGCCGTGACACCGTCCTCCACCACTTGGCACCGCCGACTCGGTCATCCTCACCGAGATGTTTTGGCTCAGATTAGTCGCAGTGGAGATATCTCTTGCACTAGGGCTACTGCTGAGCACCTCTGTCAGGCATGCCAGCTTGGTCGTCATGTTCGACTTCCTTTTTCTTCTTCTTCTTCTTCGCATACTGCGCATGCTTTTGATCACTAATTTCATCACAACAATACAACATTACATCACTTATAATATCTCACATACACGGGGGGAAATCGGTGGTGGCTACACCACAGATGAAACGATTCACAATTTCTTGAACTTGAAAGATCACTTAACCAGAACGAACACCATAGATGAAATCCCCTAACAGCTATACACACATCTGCACCACCAGTCCAATCACTTGGCAAGAATTACTCACTACAAATTATTCACAAAAGAAAAAATCACTGCAAATGGGCTGGAGGGCTACTTCACAGATCACCAGCACACTTTCATAAATCAAAGAAAAAAATCCCATGATCAAATCAGCAACAATTTCCTTTGCCTTGACAAAGATGAGTGGAAAAAAAAATACAGCATGATCTTCAATCGACAGAGAATGAAAAAAAAACCCAACATTGTACAACGACCATTAGAGGCATGAATGCATAGTTAAATTTCATTGCACAAAGAAAAAGAGTTGCGAGCATCGTAGAGGCATCCACATTGTAACAACCACATCATTTGAACACAGATAAATATTGGCAAACAAGCCCCCAACAGAAACACCGTACCCCAACTAGCCCCCACACACCTACACTGCAAATTAAACAACCGCATCATTTGAACACGGTACCCCGCTCCTACTGCTCTTTCACTGTCTCCACACCCCTGGAATCAGCCTCGGCAACCAGAGTGGACGTGAAGGTGGAACCCACAACAACAAGTCCTGCCATTAGCCATGCCCACCTCGCTTTTTGAAGCATCTTGTTCTCACAGTCCAGCTTGACGCTACAAATTCAAGGGGAAAATAAATGTTAAGCCAAGGTAAGGACGATGCTACGAAAGAAGTTGAGACCAAAAGCTTGTTCGTTTGGTTTGGTACAATGGTACTTGGCATGGCTTTGGTTTGTTAGAAAAAACTACTGTTCTTTGGTTGTTGGTGGTGGTTTGTTCCGAGATAAAAGTACTGCTTGGTTGGTGGGCGATAAGCCAAACAAACAGGGCGCAAACAAGATATGACGCCCCCCTGGTTACCTGCTAACCGTCTGGCGCAGAGTTTCCTTTCCCACCGAGCAAACGCCTGTTTGCTTCACCTCCTCGACCATTGCAGCAACCTACAAACAGGGAGAGCGCCGGTCACCAAGGCGATCCACAGCCTCTAAATTGCTACTAAAGGGGCCAAATGCTCCGTCGTCAATGCTCTGCACCCAGCTTTTGGTTAACTGAACATTACCATAGTCTCGAGGGGGTAAGGAATCTCAAACGGATGGCAACTGCAAATTGCAACTCGACACCCTGCTTTTGGTTAACCGATGAACATCATGACATTCTTGAGGGGGTAAGTAGTGTCGAACGGATGGCAGTTGCAGATTGCAACGGGTTGGTAGCGTTGACACGTTTTGGCATCGGACCAAGAAGAACTCCGCCCCCCCTTCTTCTACGTTAGAGAGCAAAAAGGAAGTGCTTTTTCCCCTTTTGTTGTTGTGTGTGTATGTGTGTATGTAGAGAAAAGAGGAACACCTTGGCAGCGCTGGAAAGGCAGCGGATCGACTGCGCGCCGCCGCAGTCGCCGCCGATGGCCCTCTTCATCCCCGCCATGGCCGACCTGACGAGCACCCGCGCCATGTACCTACGAATACGATCGCTGAATCCCTGCCGCCCCCAGTAAATGGAGGGGGGAGAGAAATCAACTTCTTCCCCAACCAGAAGAAGAGGACTACTCCTAGATGAGGACGAAGAAGCCCCGAGCGCGAGCTGCGGCGGAAGTTGCGGCTCTGAGCCTCTGACGGAGGAGGAGGGGGGGAGAAGGACCAGCCAGAGGCAGAGAGGGATATATTCGCGGCCGGGCCGGGCCAGGCCAGGCCGAAACGAACTCTGGATGGGCGTGAGCTTTGGACTAGGCAGGCGAGCACTTGAATTTTTACCTTTTCTTTTTCTTTTTTATTTAAATAATCTACATAATATATCTCCGATGGGATGCAAATTCACTGTGTTGCTGTCCTTTGATGAGCGGTCAGATTTACCAAGAATAAAATACATCAGGGTCTAGCATGGCACGAACTGTATTACTGGAAGCACTTTGAAGTATGTATTTGACAAGATTTCATCATATTTGCCACAACAAATCCCTGCATGAGTAAATAACATCCAACAATTATCATCCATCCATACAAGGTATACATCTCAAGACCAAAGAAATATCACAAACATCCAGGGGCACTCGATCCTGAAACTGCACAAGATTTCACCAACTTCAGTTACGTGGAGATGCCTGATAATTTACTTCTGCTGCCGCTCAACAAAACTGCAAATGTGGGGAGTGAAAACAACAAGGGTGGTCAGCACGATGCATGAGTCACAAAGCAGAGAATGAACTATCAAACACATGCGCAAACTTCCAAGTGTTTCGTCAAGTTATCAATATTATTCATAAATGAAATGAACACGCCTTCAATTCTTTCTGCGAGTACTAAGAAAAAGCAAGCATAGTGTATATACCTCAACTGCTGATGCAACAAAGTGGTGATTCATGCAAAAAAAAAGTGTCTAGCTATCTACATCCACCGATTGGACCTTCCCACTGTCTTACATTGGGAGGGATAAGTAAAATTCACATAAGTAGATTTTTTCTTCCCATACAAGCAAACAACTTTGTAGAGAAGGAATTGCAAAAGCCCGACGTGGAACGCCGTGTGTCGGGGCAGCCGGCCCAGTCCGCGTCGGTGTAGGCGATGAGCTGTGGCGTCGCGGCGGCGAGGAGGTGAAGTCCGAAGTCGATGGTGCCCTTCACGTACCGAAGCACGCGCTTGAGCATGTTGGCGTGGGCGTCGCGCGGGGGCATGCATATGAAGGCATACTTGTTGAACGGCGTACGCGATGTCGGGCCTCGTGAGCGTCAAGTGCCGGAGAGCGCCGGCCATACTTCGGTACCGGGAGATGTCGGAGAATGGCTCGCCGTCGGAGCCGGCAACCTTGGACTTGGCCTCGGTCGGTGTTGTCGCCGGTTTACGGTTCGCCATTCGGCGCGGTCAAGAACGTCTCGGGCATAGGCGGCTTGGGAGAGGTAGAACCCGTCCCGGCGGCGTTGAACATCGATGCCGAGGAAGAATCGGAGGGGGCCCATATCCTTGATCGCGAACTCGGTCTTGAGACGGTCAACAATGTGCGGAGCGACTCGGTGGAGGACGCCGAGAGGATGATATCGTCGACGTAGAGTAGGAGGTATGCCATGGCGGGCCCTTGGCGTAGGACGAACGGGGATGGATCCGCCTTGGATTGGACGAAGCCAAGTGTGACAACGTAGTCGACGAAGCGGTGGAACCATGCGCGCGGAGCTTGACGGAGGCCGTAGAGTGATCCGGACAACGGGCGGACGTCCGCCGGGCGTGCCGGTCGGCGAACCCGGTTGGCTCGTTGCGGTAAACCTCTTCGTGAATGTTGCCATGGAGAAAGGCATTGGAGACATCCAACCGATGCGCCGGCCAAGCATGGGATGCAATGAGCGCCGAACGGTACGAATCGTTGCCGGCTTGACGACAGGAGAGAACGTCTCGTGAAATCAACGCCGGCCGCCGATGGAAGCCGCGAACGACCCGGCGCGCCTTGTACCGGTCCAAAGTGCCGTCGGGATGGAGCTTTATGCGAAAGACCCATTTGCGGGAGATGACGCGAGCATGCGGTGGAGGAGACACGAGGGTCCGGGTTTTGTTCGCGAGCGGGCGCGTCGAACTCGGCCCGCATGGCGGCGCGCCGGTTCGGATCCTTCATAGCTTCGCGTGCGGACTTGGGAATGGGTGACGGGGACGGTGAGCAGGCCGTCATGGCATATTTGGGGTTAGGTTTGAACACGCCCGCTTTGCCGCGCGTGGTCATGGGATGTGGCGGTGGAGCCATCGGACGAGATGCCGTGAGTGGGTCGGGTCGCGGTGGCGGCCCGGATGACGAGGGTGCGGCGCGCGGATGGAGGAGAGCTCGTGGCCACGTCGATGGCCGAGTGCGCCGGCCGGGCGGCCCGGTGGAGAGGGCGTCGGTGACACGGGCGACATAGACGGCGACGTCGCCGAGGGCGGCGTGGGCGCGTGTGCGTCTCGCATCGTGGGCGCGGAAGGCCCGAGCGACGTGGGCGTATGGGCGGCTTGCGGTGGTAGCGAGCCGGGTGTAGGCCGTGGAGGACGCCATTTGGGGCGGGGTGTGCGGCGGCGAGGACAACAGACATGGCACGTCGGGTGACACGGGGGGCCGGTACACCGGCGTCGCGGAGGTGTAGGTGCCGGAGCGGCGTCGTCGTCACCGTCACCGGTGGATGCATGCGGCTTGGCGGCGGCGGAGTGTCACGATCCTTGAAGGGGAAGCATCGTTCGTTGAAGATGACGTGCCGTGACGTGATGACGCGACGCGTGTCGATGTCGAGGCAACGATATCCCCGATGATCGGATGGGTACCCAAGGAAGACGCAGGCGGTGGACCTCGGACCGAGTTTGTGCGGTGCCGTGGCACCGAGGTTTGGGTAACGCAGGCACCCAAAAACTCGTAGCTCGTCGTACCTCGGTGGCGTGCCTAGGAGGAGGTGATGCGGCGTGAGGATGCGGTGGCGCGACACGGGGCGGCGGTTCGGCGAGAACGTGGCCGTGTTCAATGCCTCTCGCCCGCACGTCGTGGGAAGTGCGCCGTGAATCAACGCAGTTCGCAAGCGCTTGTTCGCAGTGCGAATCACACGTTCGGCTTTGCCATTCGCCGTGAGGTATACGGGCAAGAAAGGCGTAGGGAGATGCCATGGGCGAGAGAAGAATGAGCGCGAGGCGTGGGAGTCGTACTCGCGGCGGTTGTCGGTTGGAACGCGACGATCGGTAGACGGAATTGTGTTTGCACATAAGCATGAAAGGTTCGATGATAGGCGGTACCTCGGACTTAGCACGAATCGGGAACGTCCAAAGGTAGTGCGTGAAATCATCAAGGAAAACAACGTAGTATTTAAAACCTGAATTGCTAAGCACGGTGATGTCCATACATCGAGTGAACAATTTGGAAAGGGAAATAGGTTGTTGTGTCCGAAGAATGGAAGGGGAGACGAGCATGCTTGCCCAACCGACAAGAGTGGCAAGTATGAGGTTCCGACTTATTGCAACCGAAGTCGAAGGAAGCTAAGACCCGAGACATGGAGCGCGCGCCGGGATGTCCAAGCCGGTGATGCCACAAGTCGACCGTAGGCTCCAAAGTAGCGGTGAAGGTCCGAGGAAGCGGCGGCGGAGTGGGTAGAGGTCGCCGGCGGCTCGTCACGGCGGTGAATCTCCATTCTCCGCCGGTAAGGTCCTTTACGTAAAACCCGGATGGATCAAATTCAATGGAGACGTTGTTGTCACGTGTTAGGCGACGAACGGAAACAAGGTTCTTGACCAAAGAAGGAGAAACGAGAACATTGCGAAGATGCGAGAGAACGATGGAATGTAGGGACCGTGGTGTCGGCGGCATGCGTAACGGTAGACGAGCACCATTGCCAACGATGATCGAAGATGAAAGGGGGCGGGCGAGAGGTGAGATTACCGGCGGACGTGGACATGTGGTTGCCGGCCCCGGTGTCGAGGAACCACTCGGAGGAGCCGGGCGGGCGTGTAGCGACGCCGGCGGAGTTGAGGGCGGAGTACAACGCCCGGTTGTCCCGTGCGGCGGCGTTAGACGGCGGCGAGAGGTTGATGAAGGGCCGTCGCGTGCCGCCGTGGTTGGAACGGTGGTCTTGGGCCGAGGACGCCGGAGCGGGGCCCGTAACGCCATGGGCCGGGCCCGAACCGGCCCGGGCCGGGGGTTATAGCCGGCAGCCCACGGCGCGGCGGGGTGGCGGAGCG
Source organism: Cenchrus americanus (assembly GCA_947561735.1). Taxonomy (NCBI): domain Eukaryota; kingdom Viridiplantae; phylum Streptophyta; class Magnoliopsida; order Poales; family Poaceae; genus Cenchrus; species Cenchrus americanus. The sequence continues at coordinate 310,184,036 of OX387241.1, read as the reverse complement.
CCGAGGGTGGCCACCAAAGACCGCCGTACGTGCGCCGCCGCCGCCGGAGGAGTTGGATCCCTTGGGCTTCTTCTTGTGCTTCGACCGGAAGGGGTTGGATCCGCCGGAGCCGCCTGCGAGTCCGGCGGAGCCACCCGCCGAGGCCACCGGCCGCCGAGCCACCGCAGGCGCCCGTCGAGGAACCGCCGGCGAGAGGTGCCATCTTGCCGCGCCGTGTAGGCTCGCGCGGCATCGTTCGGGCGTCATGGGAGTCGGAGGCCTCCTCGAGCAACGGTACGACATCGCGCTCCCCGAAGGTGTGGGGTGGGGATTTGGATTTGATGACGAGCTTGAGGTGGCGGAATTTTGGGTTGAGGCCACGAAGGAGGTTGAGGACTTGGCTCGGCTCCGAGACGGCGTGGACCGACGTTCCGGAGTTGATCGGCGAGACGTTTGAGTTTGGAGCGAGAATCGTGGATGGAGAGATCGCCTTGTTGCACACCGCGAAACTCGCCTCCGGAGAACAGCCCGCTCAAGTTCGTTGTCACGGAAGTGGCCTTCAACATCGGACCGAGAGAGAAGGAGGTGATGCGAGGCTGGTAGACCAGATCGAAGACGTTGGTGATGATGGTGGTGTAGATCCAGTTGACGATGCAACTATCGATCCGCCGCCACTCGGCGTCGCGCCGAGCGATTGGCGTCGGGGAGCGGACATGGTCCTCAAGACCAAACTTGCCCAGCACGAGTCGAAACAGCACCGCCACCGGCTGTGGTTGGCGTTAGCGTAGTCGAGGATGATGGGGATGTGATTGTGGATGTTCACCATATGAATGACGAAGGCCGGGGCTGGTTGAGGAGTGGCACCATTGTATTCGCCGTCGTCGGAGCAAGAGGAGTGGGTCGGGGAGTGAGCCATGGATGCGGAAGCAGAGGAAACAGAGGAGGTAGGGGAGGCTGAGGCGAAAGGATTGGTGAAGGTGCATCGTTCGGTGTCCGATACCATGTAGAGAAGGAATTGCAAAAACCAGCAAATATATTCATCGTTGATGTACAGATTAAATACACTCATGAAGCTAACTGTCTATGCTAATTCTCGGGGAGCGAGGCGCAGCCGAGTCGCGTACGTGCGCGTCGTGCGCCCGGGCGTGCGGCGGACGCGTGCGGCGGGAGCGCGGCGAGGCTGACTGCGTCGCGGGCGCGAGAAGCGCGCATGCCGTTGCGCTGGAGCTTGGACGTGCCCAGCACTGCAGGAACCGTGTCAACAAACTTCACTTTTTGTGGCACAAAATAACCTAACACTTCCAGCCAGGAAGACGAGTGTGTCCCAATTCGCAGTTCAGCCCTTCCTAGTGCCGTTAGGCTGACATTAACTTGGCTGCGACACAGCCTTTCTAACATGCCAGTTTTCATTAAGTTAGCCCAAGGATATCTAAGCGACTTGCTATGCTCGGCCCCCACATGGCTATTAGTATTAGAGCCACGTTGATTAAACAGTAATAGCAACAACATGTCCTAATCACAGGTGTGATGGCTGTCAGTCTGGTTAAAGATGAAGGAAATATATTTTTTAAAATGTTTGCAGCACAAAATGTGAGTCTTTCAGACAAGTGGTAAGCAAGGTTCTTTGGGAAGAACAAGTGTGGTACAATAAAAAAAGGTACAGCAGAAATATATGATGCCATCAAGCTTATATCAATGGATTCCAGATCATATTGACTTGCCTACTTTGGGAGTTGAAAATACTCCATAATGGGCTACAGTCAGTAAAATGGTATAATTTCTTTAATCAAATATGAAATGTGCAGACACTGTTGTGATGGAGGACTGAAGGGATATCTCCCGGTTGGGATTTCACACAATTTCAGTGAGCAAGTTTCACCATCTAACACAATGGGAAATGCTCTCTACAGAGATATTACACTGGTTACAGCGGTGCCCATGAGAATAAGCTGCATCAAGCAGATTGAAAGCTGGGAAAAGCTAGAATTAATAAGTTAGAGTTGATGGTGTTTCCAAGAATTATATTAGATAACACCCTCAACTTTAGTGAATTCCTCCTTTCTACTAGCATGCCACATGCATATTATTTTTCCATAAAACACCATTACTAAGAAAGTAGGATTGCATTTTTTTCCCACTTCCATCATAAACCAACAAAAAGTTGTGCCTATTCATTATCAAATGATGATTGTGAGACTGTCCAAGCATAAAAGTAAAGAGTGTTGTGTGTGCAATGTACAAGGGGGCACTAAGGGGCATTACATACCTGCTCCTAGGTGGCATAGCTTGTGGTTTCTTCTTGCTGTTGTCCCACTAGATATGTGTGAGCCTGCCTGTGGCCAGCCCACAAAGATAGAGCGAAGGCGGAGGCAATGCTGCAACGCCAAAGCATCTTTTCCCTGTGCACACCATTGGGCACTCCAAAGAAGGTCAGCACCCTGCACCACATTGCAAATGGTAGAAAACAAGCAAGGTCAGCATTCGCAGCCAGGGCGGAGATCATCTCCCAAATCATAGAATTGGAAGCAAGGAGTGGGCACGCACCTATCAAAATTCCCTGTATCATTCACCGTGGTTGGGGTTTGGAGCTGAACAAGTTTCCTCTGAACCTCTGCATCCATCTGGTCCAGGTACTTGGACACTTGGGCTCTTTCCGCCTCTCCAAGCTGTGCAATCTAGTAGAGAAAATAAGAAAAGAAAAGAAATTGTGAGTGGTGGTGCTTAAATTACAGAGAAAGAAGGCATTTTTTTCACAATTTGGCATAAACGGTACTGCTCTGGCAGAGGGCGGCGGCTGGGTGGGCGGCTCCGGGCGACCCAATGGGGGACGAACGGTGTCCACGCCGGCGGCCAGGGACGGGGAAGGAAGGCGGCGGCGGCGGCGGCGCCACCGAACCGTAGCTACGGTAGAAAGGACGGGTCGATGCGAGGAGAGGGATGGAAAACTACCTTGTCCACAACGGTGCCCGGCGGCCGGCGGCGGGCCAACTCTCTCCCGACGGCGATCACTCGCGACATGATTGAATTTGGTTAGGGTTTGTGTGCGTCTCCACTGACTCACCACGACGAACTTGGGTTTTTCCCCCTTTTCTGCGACGCCACAGATAAGAGTTCGGTAAGTCCGGTTGACGGATTTTCGTTTTAAATTCCGACGAGACGAGGTCAATGTGTCCATGACCAAGTCGGTTTCTGGGAGCACAACACTTTCTATCTATAAAATAAAATTCTGAAAAACAAAAATTGGTAGCCGTAGCATGTTGTGGACTTTGTTCCTTTTGCAAAGACTCATACAAAAAGTGAATAGGCTTGTAGGAAATAGAATCATGCCTGCTAAATGTACTTTTGCGAAATGTATTTCTACTAAATCCCCTTTACACTCTCCACATAAATGCATTTTTGCACATATTTGTACACAACATAAATGTACTTTTGCAAAAAAAAAATGAAACTTGAACTTTTGCAAAATTTGAAACCAGACAACTACGCTAATCAATTATTCTTTTAGCATGCTCCCATATAGTCATATAGACAACTACGCAAATCAATTATTCTTTTGGCATGCTCCCATATCATCTTTCAATGGCGAATGAATGAATTATGTTCATAGTAAATAACTAAATATCCCACTTTGCAAAACGTAGCCCGACAGTGAATCAATAACTGATCTATACACTGTCATGGGATGACAAGGGTGAAGGGTCCACATGAAGACAATCAGAACTGACTAGCAGGCCACCCATGGCCTGATCCTGACTGATACAAACCACAAAGATAGAAGGCTAGAACATACACAGGTCATCTCAGGAGACGGCAATTGGCAAGAGACATATATGGTAGTTCAATTCCAATGTACAAACAACAGGAAAAAACATGAGGTGATCTCAGTTCTCAGGATACAGCAATTCGTTCAGAAGCATATAGCAGCTTGCCAACAAGGTGATCATGCAGATATTAGTTTCCACTAGACCCTTAAGCTTAAGTGCTTAACATACCATTGTCTACTAAACCTAAGCTAACTGGCTGTATTCTGTATGTTCTTGGTAAGCTTATTTGCTGCTTGGTCCGCACCCACTTGATGCCCTGCCACAAACACAACAACAAATGCTACTCCCAGAAACCATGGGAATGCTGACCCCTCTCGAATCGGTGATCCATACCCCCCCTTCTGCTCCTGCACTAATCTGCATGCGAACACAAAACACAGTTATGCTTCCAACTCGATCTTTTCAACAATGTAGCTAGAGGCGGGGCTTCAGTGTACCTTTTGGCGTACTCAAACAAAACCTCCTTTTTGGCCACACCTTCAGCTTTGTTTATCAACTGATCAACCCGCTTCAGGGGGGAAAAACGAGAATACATGATGTTAATAAAACCACATTGAATGCCAAATTTACTAAAACCAAGAACATTCATCCATACAAAGTGCAGGAAAATATTAACCAAGAACTATGAGCTGCTGCTACTGATTACGTAATGGCAGAGACAGGAAATCGAACTCCATCTAAAATTGTAAGATGGAGAGTGACTCAAAGTTAAAAAGAGGAAGGGAGAGGGTTGCTAACCCGGCACAATTGAGATCAAGCACAGTGATACATTCCTATGCAGAGAGGGCGGCGAAAGCTGGTACCTTTGCCATGACAGGGGCAAAGGGGGGCAGGGATTGAGGCAAAACTAGAACAACACCATACCTGGGAGGCTGGGAACGATTTTCCCCAATCGCAACATTGTTTGCCTCATCAAATGCAAACGAACTTACCTGAGGCACGGGAACCGCTCTCTGTTTGGTAATAAATTACTAATATATAGATAAACTTATTAATTGATACCCAAGTGCCGTCTGGTTCGGAGTAAGCACTTATATTCTGAAAGGCAAGAAACGAGAGAGGCACACACAGAAGAAGAAGAAGAAGAAATTGTTTTGCGCTGAAGACGAAGAATACAGGTTCCACAAAAGGTAGGGCCAAGATCGAGGCCTCCGACTCCGGCGGGCCCAAAGATGAAGGCTTTTCTAACGAATTGGTGGAAGGCGCGCATCCGCGACAAGCGGTAAGGCTAAGGGGTCGAAGTAAAAAATCCAGGGGCGTGAGCGCGTGACCACCTCGGGCGGCTGCCGCGGCGCAAGGTTGGGACGGCCGGCGTGGAGAAGGCGGCGCGGCGGCGGCTGCTGGGGAAGAAGGCCCGACGAGGCGGCGCCACTGACGGCCCGCCGGAGAGTAGCGCGCAGGATCGCCGCCATCCGGTCTGCTTTTCCCTTCCTCCTCTCGTCGCCGCCTTGGGTGGGGCTCCTTCCTCTCGATCCGGACGGTGTGGCGTGGTGCTTCTTCAGCTTTGGTTTGGTTCTCGAATCCCGACCGCGTCCGCGTCCGCGTCCGCCTCCGCCCCCGCCTCCGCCCCGACGTCCCCTCGTGTCCTCGGCTGGGCTGCTGGTGGGCAGGTGAATAACTTTCTTTCCTGGCAGGCCGCGCGTCGGATTCCACAACCCAAGCCACTCGACACCAGGCCCACCATATATAATTTCCTAAACTGAGAATTTCGGTGAGACCGTTCACACTCGATATCATTCGTTTTCCTCCCCGCTGATTCTCTCGTTTGTATCTACTTCTCTCGCATCCATCTCCCTTTGGAGCAGCTCCAACGGTCTGTATTTTCTTAGCTAGATTTGAAGATTTTAACAATCGGGCCCACTCGAATTTTTTTATCCCCTTCCTCCCCTCCCACCCGCCTACCCCCCCTCTACCTCTCTCCACCCCCGTCTCTCTTCTTTGCTCTCCCACCGTCGGCGAGGAAAGCTCCGGCAGCGCGGCGCAGAGAGGCGCGGCCGTCCTCGGTCGGCGCGCGGCTCTTCAACCAACCGTTAGGTTTCGGTACGTAGTAGCTCTTCAACAGATGGCGGGAGGTAACCGACCTTACCGGTCGATAAACCGAAAGGCACGGCTTGACCTGGTTTTAAACCAGGTCTGATCAGAGGTGGTAACCAGTGGGGTTTTTTTTTACCGAGGCGGACCGGTAAGAACCGTCGTCTTACCGGTCCGGTTCAAACCGGTTTTGCGAACTCTGGGGGAGTAGTACGCGTGCAGAATAACCGTTCGTCGTTGCCTCTGTATGGCACCAGCTGAGGAGCCGATCATACACACGTGCTCCTCCGGTCTGCTGCTAGCTGCATGCACGCACTGCACGTACCCTGCCTGCTGCACCGCAGGCTGCTTGTCCGCTCCCGTACGTTTGCAGCTAGCTGCATGCGCGGCGGCGCGTGGCGCGTTGTTGTCCTCGACCGGCCACGTACGCGCGCGTCGATCGTGTTAATTCCCCGCTAGCACGGGCCACCGCTAGCTCTAGCCTCTACCTCTACCCATGAGGAGGACTGGACGGCTATATACTACTGTACGTACCTATACCACACCACCACGTACGTATGCGCCGATCGGGCCACCTACCTACCTACCTACCTACCTGTATTTGGTTGGGTGGGCATGCCGTTCAGTAGTATCCAGCTCTCCATCTGCTGGTCGCCACCACGCCGCACTTGTACATGTACATACATACGTAAACGCGTACGGCACACCGTCCCTTCGTTGCGTGTTGCACGTACGCTACTAGTCCCAGTCCCACGTATCACATGCATTATACTACACTGGCCTCATTTTCACCGAGAAACAAGTGGCATGCACACGTTTGCAGGCAGCACGTACACGCCAAAACCACTCGCCCGATCGAGGGTAGGGTACTCTATATATATATATATATATATACTAGGAAATTGCCCGTGCGTTGCTACGGGCAACAAAATATTGAAACCAATGGGATAATAGTCATTTGAACACAGTGAAAAATATAAAACAAGTATATGTAATCCAAAATCATAGCTACAACATTTAAAAAAGATAGTACAACGCATCATATGAAGGCTTACGCTCCAATCTTCATCTATGTTTTTTCTTAGACTAAAGTAAAAATTCTGTCAATAACAAAACAATGTAACATCATTAGTTGGAGGTTTAAATGAGAAACTAAATGTTTCGAATAGAAGCAACAACCCAACGAAGCAGCTACTTCCTATGCTGATAAAATAGGAGGGGCTTCTGGTGCTTAGGAAATGAGTTCTTGAACCGTAAACTTATCCACACCACTCTGGAATGTGGTGCTCTTTTCATACTGGATAGATTGTATCATCCTCGGAAACAAACTCTTATTCAGAACTAAGAAAGGATGGCCATGAACTTTGATCTGAAATGGACATTAAATAAATTGCATATAAAAGAAAACAACAGTAATTTGGCAAGCACCAAACCTTATAGCTAACAGTACATGATCACATTCAAACAAATTATATTTCAAGTTCATTTTCGAAATGGAGACAAGTTTATTGCAAAATATGACTGCACACAAGAGAATAAGTTATAAAACATTACTAACTATTAAGGAAACACAATCATATCTTGAGTAGAAGCAGAAGACATACTAACATCAACTTTTACATGTCTTGCGCTCAATAGAGAAGATAAATCTCATTTCAGACAAGTGGGGATTGCCTATGTTGTAAATAGAGAATTTGAAAAATCAACCGGGGCAAACAAAGGAACACAGAAGAGATTAGTGAAAACTGTATTTTTAAAGTCTAAACATGCCTGATACATATCATGAAAAAACATTTGAAATGTTAATCAACAAACATGTTTTTCTCCATAACCGAATTTGCTGCCAACCAAAGGAGACTGAATTATGAAAGGTCTCAAATAAATCATTTGTTGCCGGAGAGGTTCAGGCAGGAATCTGCCATAACCACAAGCGCAAGAGTGAAAACCAAAAAGACAGGAGATAAAAATTACTTTCTTATAAGACTGGAGTCAGTTATTGCCTATGCATGACAACTTAAATGAATAAAGATTGTGAAATAATCTACTATCTGCAAATTTTACCAGTCTTCCATATTAAAAATAAATCATAATACAATCAAGTTACATGCTATGTCACATAACAAATTAGAAATATGATTTCTTGGTAATCATATTATACAGGATTGATGGTTACATAATTTTAAATATAAACTCAATAAATGTTTTGATTACCTCCTCTTTGAAACTCTAGTTGGATTTCCCCCAACATATGAAAATCATTTCCCTGTCGCACTTCAAATTTCACAAATCCCCTGTTGTTTTCATCACTCATTATTTCTTTCTACATGTGAATTGAAAAAAGATTATTTAGCACGAAAATAAAAGGCACAGAGCTAACTCTACATCAAAGATAATTTGTTAATCAAGAAGCACATAACTGACTCTGCATGAAAAAATTGAGAGCCAGGAGCTCAAGTAAAATAAAGAGAGACTAATAGAAATGTTTAGTGGAACAAACCGGGAAGTGAAATAAAGATTAAAAAATATCCATGAGCTGAATAAAAGAGCTTCAATCAATGATCTGATGATGTTGGCTCACACAAAAATACAGTAGGTTCATCGCCACAATTATCTAATTGAACTTAATCATATATTATCAATAGGAGATGGTACCTGAAATTATCCTAAGCTTCAGCCACTGTGGTTTTTACCCTGGGCAAGATTGTATGGTTATGCCTCGAGAAATATGCTTATATCATATTAGAATACGCCGCAAGCACATATGGTTGCCTTAAGTGCAGACTGCAAAGAACAAACAATTCATTGCCATTTATGTGGATTGCTATGAACTTTCTTTATGTGTGTGCGCGACCATGCAGAAGCAACATCCGTTTCAAAATTAAACTAATGTCTGACCATTCTTACCTTAGGGGATAGTAGCCTGAGTTTCCTTGCTTCCTGTTTGCTTCTTTCATCAGTCAGATCTTTTCAGCTACACATATAACCACTTCCATTCTTGTTTCTGCAGAAACTTGAACATGACAGGTGTTAAAATTAGTCACTGATATTATTACAATAAGTTTGATTTTAAAATGGAGCAGGAAGCCCATAGTCTAATCAACTACACTGAAGCCTCATAGGATACAAGATGATCTAGGATGGGAATGAAATGCAGAAACATGCATAATTCTTTAATGGAAGAAATGAGTACTGACAACAAAGAAGGAAATAAAATTCTCACCTTTCAGCCATGGTTATTATCCAGTGTTGGCAATGCCCATGGTAGCTGCATCCATAGAAGACGAAGACCAGCCTATACTACTACACCTGTGGTCATGGCATCCAAATTACTGAATTATGATATGCACATCTGGATCCTTTGGATAAAAGAAACTATATTACCAAACAAGTACCATTGATGATCATGGACATTAGAATGTGCATTGTTTGCATCAAATCCCCTAATTACCCGATTAAGCAAAATCTATTATGATCCCATATCAAATACGATGATCCCCTAATCATTACTAATCAATAGGCACTCGGAGCTTGAAACATTCACCACCTAATGCAACCAAAGCAAGGGAATCGAATCCCTTAAGAAAACTATATTGATTGACATGATAACTCTGAGAATTATCTCATGCAACCTATTTTCCAAAAGCTATAGAAACAACCGGAGAGAGTTTTGCTTCCTCGCGAACTACTAATGCAGAGAGTTGTTTCCTCGCTAATATTTACTTGTCTGGAGATCTAAACAAAAATTACTACATAGCTTATGCTTACCAATTCTACCCTCTCATTCCTGTATAACAGAACCACACTCCCTACTCTCTTGGCAATTCATAACTCATCTAGCGTTGAGGTGAACAGAATCAAGTGATGCAGTGAACAAATAGAGGATGTTCTCTATAGCTGAACCGGCCAATTACCTGAGCGACGGCGGATGTGATCGCCAGCGACGGCAGAGATCACGGCCGCCTGCGGGATGTGGCTGGAGGCAGCAGCGGCATCCACAGGCGCTTGCGAATGGGATTGGGCGACGACATATGGGATCAGCGTCAACGAGATACATGGAGTGCGAGCGGAAGGCGCGAAGGTGGAGGGCACGGCGGACGGCGGACGGAGCACGACGAACGGCGCAAAGGCGGAGGGCGCGACAGACAGCGCAAAGGCGGAGGGCCAACATGCGCCAGCCATCGCCGCATCTCACACCAACAGACCCCACCGCCGGATCAAGCGTCGGTCGTTGTCGCCGGATCCCGCATGTGCCGGTCGTGCTCAACTGCATAAACAAAATCAGAGGATGAGAAGTTAGGGTTTCTGTTTATCCAAAATCGCTGATCCTACCTCCCGCTTTGCGGCGCGTCACCGGATAGGTCGGGGCGACGGAGCCCCCGCCGCGACGGCTCCCTTGCCCGCGGTCGCGCCGCCCGCGACGGCGTCCTTGCCCGCGGCCGCGCCGCCCGCGACGACGCCCCCGGCCGCGTCCGCGCCGCCGCCGACGCGCGCCCCCCGCCCCCGCGTGGCGCGGAACGCAGGTTCGGCGGAGGAAAGGTGGCGGCGGTGGGAGGCGAGGAGCAGCGGCGGCGGTGGGAGGCGAGGGAGCAGCGACGGCGGATTCACCGTGGAGAGGGGGGCGCGGGTGCGCAGAGGGGGAGGAGAGGCTCGGGTGGGGCGCTTTGCGTTTTTTTTTACCGTGGAGAGGGTGGGGCGCGGGACGGGGTGGCACGCGAGGCGGAACGTACGTTCACCGGGGGTGGGAGTTTGACCGGGAAAAATTCTCCACTTCACACTTTTATATATATATATATATATATATATATATATATATATATATATATATATATATATATATATATATATATATATATAGACACATACTCCTAATATATGTGTATGCATGGACTGTGCCGTATTTCATATGGATTGAATAACAGGGCCCGGACGTGACATCGTCTCGCTCGTAGTGTGTGTGCATCTCAGATTGGTCGCACTGTCAGACGACTAGTCTGCATCAACTCATGACGTACGGGATGCACCTGCTGGCACGGACGGATGATCTATATCAAAGTGCCGGAGCGTTGTTTGACCTCGATCGTGATCAGCAACAGAGCGCGCGGGGGTTCATCACATCATTGCAGATCGAGTACTGTACTACCAATCTACCATGCATGTAGAACAGAGCGTGGACGCATCCCGTGCTACCACGACAACTCTGTCCTCTCCTGTGACAATGCAGGAAAACCCAACGAAGCAACCCCCTGCAATCTTGCATTAATACATATACATATTCTCTGTTGCGCGCCACGTCGGTCTACCCCCGAACAGCACTCTCTGTTGCTTCCGCTGCCGCACAGTGCCACATCTCCCCCCTGGATCGCTGTCATCGCCCGGGCCGAGCTGCCGGCTGCCGCTGCCGCTCGCTGCCACGCCGAGCACACACGCCAACAACACCTTGCTCTGTAGTATTTAAGCCGTGCCTCTCTCCTCACCCTGTTCACCACAGGAGGAGAGTCCACAGGTGATGAGCAACGCTTGTTTTTTTTTTGCCTTTTCCGTCAATCCACCGCTTTCGGGTTGAGTTATAGCGTCTCGTACCCGAGCGGCGGCCGCAGCAGCAGCCGTCACCCCGAGCGAGCTCGCCGCCGCCGCTACGTACGTGCAGCTCCACGACCGATCGGCGGCGGCGCACGCCATGGCGGTGGCGCTGCTGCAGGCGCGTGACGTGTCGGACCTCTGCATCGGCAAGCCGGCGCTGCGGTGGCTGCCGCCGTCCGCCACCGTGGCGGACGCCGCCGCCGAGCTCGAGGCTGGCGCGGGGGCCGTCGCGGTGTGGGACGGCGAGGAGGGGTCGGACGTGGCCGGCCGGGTGTGCATGGCCGACGTGCTCCTCTTCCTCTGCGCCGCCGCCGACAACCCCGCCTTCGCCTCCCCGGCCGCCGCGCTCCAGGCCGCCACGCTCTCCGACCTGCTGGAGGCAGTGGACTCGCTCTTGGGCGGCGCGCACTGCCTCGTCGTGCCGCTCCGGGAGCGGTGGCGCCGCCGCCGCGGCGAGCTGTGCTGCTGGCTCACGCTGGAGGACGTGGCGCGCTTCTTCCTCTGCTCCATCGGGCTCTTCTCCCCGACCGCCTCCCGCTCCGTCTCCGACCTCGGCGTCGTCCGCCCGGCCGCCCTCGCCGTCTCCGCCGGGGACTCCGCGCTCTCGTCCCTGCCGCTCATCCGCGCCGCGACGGCGGCGCACACCTCCGTGGCCGTCGTCCACACAGGCCTCGGCCCGTTCCCCAACCGCCTCGTCGGGGAGATCTCGCCGTCCGCCCTCTGCTCCTGCGGCGTGTCCGTCGCGGCGGCCTTCGCGGCGCTCTCGGCCGGCGACCTCACGTCCTTCATCGGCTGGGGCGCCGCCCCGCCCGAGGCCGCGCTACACGCCGTCCGCTCCCGGCTCCGCCGCCGCAACCTCCTCGGCATCCTCGACCTGCTCTACGGCGCGGACGCCACCTCGCCGTCGTCTTCCTCCTCCTCCGTATCCTCCTCCTCGTCGTCGTCCTCTTCCTCCTCCTCCGACGACGAAGGCGACGTCGGCGGCGGAAAGAGCCGCCATGTGGCCTCGCCTGGCGCGAGGCGAGGCAAGCGCGGCCCGTTCGCCGTGGCGAGGCGGCCGGCGGCGGAGGCGATCGCGTGCCGCAGGGGGAGCTCGCTGGTGGCGGTGATGGTGCAGGCGATGGCGCACCGGTCGACGCACGTGTGGGTGGTGGATGAGGCGGAGGGGGAGCTGGTGGGCGTCGTCGGCCTGCTCGACGTGCTGCGGGTGCTCAGGCACCACCTGCAGCAGCAGCAGCAGCAGCCGCCTCCTCCCATGGCGAAGTAGATGGATCAGGGGGGAAGGGGATATGGATTGATTTTGTAGCAATTAATTTTGCAAGTGAGAGTGTGCATGGATGGCGATTTTGCCGTATGAATCCGTGAAAGCGGAGGAGTCGAATCGCTTGCTAACTGAGCACTGACAGTGATCAGTAGCAGTATGAGAGGTAGGTAGCGCCCCGACAATTCGTGCGCAGGTGGGAGATGGCGCTTTGCACCGTTTGGCAGGCCTGGGACGCGAGCAGATTTCCCCAGTTCCGATGCTTTTTTGGCGGGTGCTCCTGAACCTTTGTTTGTCGGTTCGAAAAGCATGGCGTTGTCGTTATCTGCAGAGCCAGGTCAGTATGGTTATGCAGAATGTCCATTCCATGATCGATGCAGTCCTACTAGTGTTCTAGTAGTGCAGGATCAGATCAGGCGTGTTCACTGCATGTCTGCATTGTTAGTACATGTAAATCACCAGAGTGAGTCTTATGTTATGCAGTGTCAGTAAGACGTTTAGGGATATGTACGAGTTGTTCATTCTTTGAGGGTTGGGTTGGGAGATGATTGGATGAAGCAGCAGCAGGAGACAAGGTGGGTGGATTGTGGGAAGACTACTGCATAGTACTGGGTTGTTCTGTTCAGTCATTATGCAAAAATCATAATCAGGCCCATGACTGAAAAAATAAATTCTGGCCTATGACTAGCTGGGCCATTCCTTGAATTTGGGCCCTACGTTGATGAACTTTTTGACAATATCTTTATGTGGAAAAAGTCCTTCTCACGTCTCTTATCTATTATTTATCGAAGTCTAATTTTGGTCCCTCATCCGCAAAACCGGGTATCTGAGGTCCCTCAACTATCAAACCCGTTTATTTTGGGTCCCTTGGCTGTTTTGGAAGGTGGTTTTCACATGATTTGGCCGCAAGATTGTTTTAGAGGGTGGTTTTCGCGTAATGTGATGATGAATCCCACATGCTAGGTACATGTGATGGTGGGTCCCACGTGCTCTGTGTCTTCCTTCTTTCCTCTCCTCTTTCTCTACCACACGAGCCGTCCAGGCTCCGCCACACAAGCCCTTCGTGCCGTATCGCTCTGCGTGCTCCATCACAGGAGCTCGCTGTAGTTTCTCTCGTCTTTCTCCACCGCACTAGCCTGCCGCCGTCGGAATCGACGACCCTACAGCTCCGTCGTTCTGGATAGGGATGATGAGATAGAGAGAAAGAAGTGTTAGGGGGCGGGAAGGAAGAATGAGAAAGAGGGGCAAGATAGCCACGTGACATGGGGTCCCAACTCCACATGTTCTTGGCATGTTGACCCAACACCACGTCATGCGAATATCACCTTCCAAAAGAGTCAAGGGGAAAAATAAATAGATTTGACAGTTGAGGGACCAAAAATAAACATATTTGATAGTTGAGGGGCCTTATATACCCAGTTGCGGCAACGTCATGCGGAAACCACCCTCCAAAACAGCCGAGGGACAAAAAAAAATAACCGGATTTGATAGTTGAGGGACCTGAAATATCCGGTTTTACACATGAAGGATGAAAACTAGACTTTGGCAATAGGTGAGGGACGTCAAATGGACGTTTTCCTGTTTCTGTCGAGTTTTGGATGTTATTCGAAGCAGATTAGATGCGCGATATGGGCTGTACTTGAATGCAGCCCAAATCACGAAGTCCAGTTTCTCTAAGTGGTCGTCGACAGTGACCCAACAATAAAGGGTGGTCTCACTAACTTTCTTCTCCAACAAAAGAAATCCAATCCCGTGCTTATCTGGAACAAAGATAAGATTACCATGCGATACGGAGGGGAGAAAAATGTACCCAACATGTGACAAAAAAATAAAATAAATTCCTTCGCATGTCAGCATCGTGTCGCAAGCCAAGGCACTAGTTTCTGTATTTTTATAATAAGAACAAAAAAAAAAGGAAGTCATTAGTTTGTGCAGAAAAAAAAAACCCAGACACGGGGATTCCTTGACCATCCTTGGTTCCGATCCATCGTGACGAGTTCGGCCTTTCGTGTCACGGTGTGCAGGCAGGCCGCAGCCAGGCACCCTCCACCCTTCCTCGTCCTTGATAAACACATGGCATGATGGCAACAGTCGGGGTTTCATGCGTGACCAAGTATACATACGAGGGTGTTTGGATCTCGCGTGAGTCACCGGACTAAAGTTTTTAGTCAGACTAAAATCTTTTAATCCGTCCCTGTTTGGAGGGTGACTAAAATTAGTCAGCATCAATGCCTCATTCCCCATTAAAGCCCCATCCCACCCATTCCACTCTCTCCCACCCGCCACCTCGCCCCCGTCGCCGGCCTAGGTCCCTCCCTGTGCTCGCCTGCTCCCTCCCCTGCGTCGCGGCGTGCCGCGTCCCCCGTCTCCTCCCTCCGGCGCGCCGCCCCGCGCTCGAGGTCACCGTCCGTGGTGCTGCTCTGCGCGCTCGATCCGGTGAGGAGAATGGGCGCGATGGCGCTGGCGTAGAGCGACCGCGACGGGGACAATGGCATCGAGGTCCCGCTCCCCCGGTTTTCTCTCCTCCTCCGGTCACACGCCGTCGTGGCTGTCGAGCCATGCCACGGCCGCGGGGGGGGGGAGCGCGGTGGGCCGGCGCGCGGTGGAATGGAGCGCGGCGGGCGGCGGCAGAGAAGGGTCGTGGGCGGAGGAGGGCATCGCGGCGGGCGGTGGGGCGACGGGCATCACGCGGAAAAGGGGAGCACGGCGGGCCGCAGCGGAGGGAGGGGGACCGGCGGGCGGCGGGGCGGCGGCGGAGGCCACGGCGGGCCGCGGGCGGAAGAGGGGACTGGCGGAAGTAGTCTAGTCACCTCCAGTCACTCGGATCCAAACTAGTTAGGTTATCGAAAAGAAGATTAAGAGCCTGATTCCAAAGTGATGCGCGCGCTAATCCGTGGCAGCAGCCGGGGTTTCGTGCGTGACCAACGTATATATAAGCTGGCAGCACACACCAGTTTAGGTTATCTACTATAAAAGAAGATTAAGAGGCTGATTTGAACGTGATGCGCGCGCTAATTAATCCGCGGAGATTAGCGACACCGACACGCCCGAGTCGCGCTGTGGGAAGGTGATCCAACGGCCGCCTCCGACGTGGTTGCACCCAGCTCAGTCTCAGTCAACCTAGCTAATCTGCAGCTAATTAATTTGTCTGGAAAGAAGATTAAGGTGGATAAACAACACACGCGGAGGCCGTGGGGTTGTTTAACAACACAACGAAGCAAAGTCAGTACTGTTACCCAGCAGCAGGAGTGCTCAACACGCGAGGAAGGAGGAGGAGGGATGGATGGATGACGTGTCAGGAGTAGCAGTAGTAGTAAGCTGTGGCAAAAGAAAAAAAACGGAGGCCCTGAATGGATGGTTGGTGTCAGTGTTAGTTTTAGTGGTAGTCTTTTGCACCCCAAACTAACACATAAAGAAACTAACGCCTAGATGCGTGACACACGTGTATACTTTTGCGTCTGGATCTACTTTTTGTACTCGTTGGATGATCTAGAGGGAGAAAGAGAAAGAGCGAAAAGGTGCGGGGTCCACTGTAACTAACACCAATTACCGCGTCTCCCGGGTGTTAGTTTGCTTGGGGTGTTTCCCCAAACTAACACCTAAACAACACCTATGCATGGATCTTGTGTGTTAAGTTTACCCCGAACTAACGCTAACCCACCCATAGTGATCCATTCATGGCCGGAGGAAAAGGGTGCGTCGGGGCGGGGCCGAGGTGGGTGGTGGACACGTGAGGCAAGTCTGTCCGGTCGGGCCTTCCCTTATCGCCCCGGTCCGTCCGACGCAGGGGTGACGTGCCGTGCCGTGCCCCCGGCCGGGCGGGCCGTGCCGTGCCAGCCTTATCCCTATCCGCCGCGTACACCAGGTGGGCCCCGTGCGGTGCCGGTGCGGGACCAATCAAAAGGGTGGGAGTGGGACCCGCCAGCCAGACGTGCCTGCCTGCCAAACCGCGGGGCGGGCGCGCGCACCCTACACCTGGGCCCCCGCGCGTCAGCCTCGGTGGGACTGGTGCCGTGTCTTGGCATGACACGACACGCGGTGGGGTCTGAGGCACCAGGCATTCGGTTTTACGGTCTTGCGATGGGTGGTGCGCGCGGCACACGTCGTCTCACTCCTACCAAACTGACGGCGGCGGCCGCCGGCCGCCGGCTGCCGCCCCCAGACAAAAAAACAACGGCTGCTGTTTTACTGCGTCTTCTAACCTGCTGAGCAGAGAGAGCGACGGGTGATTATGCTTCCCAGTAGCTGCTTGCCACGCATCCATTTATCCACCAAATTCCTGATGATTTCGCCGAGGAGAGAGGGGATCGATTTGATGCACGTATTGGTATACTTGGTGGTAGTAACAAACACGCGGCTGTACCGGGGCATGTACGAAAGTGTAGACGGTTGCTGTCTATTTGACATATATATGCATTAAATAAATAGGCGATAAATTATACAACATGCTTGCCTATTTAGATGCCTCGACATTTAATGGATCTCTTGACACAAGAAACTATGATGATTTACGTGCATTGGATGGTTGTAGCTATTTTGTAGTTGCAAGAGAGAACACAATCACATCAAATGATAGAAATGTCATATGTTGTTTATATACTTCTTAACCTAGAGGATTTTGTTTCGCTAGTGTTTAGAAAGGATTTTAATGCCCAAAGCAAAATGGAAAGGTCCAATTTGTAAACACACTAGGCCTCGTGTGAGGCCGTCGTCTCTCTGGGGCGTTCGTTCTTATCCTCTCCCCAGGCAACTCAATCTCTCCCATCTCTATCTAAATAGACAACATGTTCGCCAGGGCGGAGCAGGCCGCAGCGGTGCTCGCGACGGCCGCGGCGGGAGGGCGGGCGAGCTCCCCCACGGGTGCGCGCGCGCGCGCACACGGTGAGCACCTCCTCCCCCCCCCCCGTGCGGGCCGCAACGCGCGTCAAGGCGCAGCGTCCTCTCGTCGGCCGTCGCCCGGCCGCTTCTCCCTCGCGCACCTGTCGTCACCCAGCTGCTACTCCTTCGCCAGCCTACCATCGCCCGGCCGTTGCTCCCTCGCACGGGTGGATTGATTCGTGGCGCCAAAGCTCGGTGCCACACGGGATTGACCTCAGCCGTCGGTCGAGCGTACAACGGTGCTGAGACTGGCGATAAGGCCTGGGAGCACGAGCCACCGTCGCCCTTTCGCGAGACGACGGTGCGCTCGTCGCCTCGCCGAGGGGAGGGGATTTTTGAAAAAAATGCCGGCTCGCAGACGGCTCGCAGTCACCCGTTGTACGTGCCCTTAGAAGCAAACGAATTACGTACTACGGCATTCCGTGGTCTGTCTGGGATCAATCAAAGCCAGCGGGCAGTCAGTATCAAACCCACCGGATTTCACCTTCAAACTACTGGTGTCAGTGTCGCGTCTCATCACATCACATCTCATCCCATGATCGGGGGGGATTACTCCTACGTGATGATCTTATCCTCTCCGGCTTGCGGCTTTATCCCATCCCGTCCGTCGTCTTCCCCTGCTCTCACTCAACCCGGCACGCTTCAGATCCACCCACGGCCACGGATATCTGCTGCCTGCATTTCGTTCGTTCGTTCGTTCGTTCGGTTCGCGCTATAAAAAGGCCACCCGCATCTCTATCCAAACCTCCATTCCATCCCCCGTTCAGATCCACACCCCTATTCCCTTCTCTTC
Organism: Cenchrus americanus; assembly: GCA_947561735.1. Taxonomy (NCBI): domain Eukaryota; kingdom Viridiplantae; phylum Streptophyta; class Magnoliopsida; order Poales; family Poaceae; genus Cenchrus; species Cenchrus americanus. The sequence goes on along the minus strand of OX387241.1, from coordinate 310,165,690 downwards.
GATCTCTTCTTCCACCGCGGTACCAGTAACCTGCCTGCCTGCCTGCACCTGCACTGCAGCGGCCGTCTAACTCAACAACACCGAGAAGATGCTGGCCATCTTCCAGAAGCAGGTGGCGCACGCGCCGCAGGAGCTCAACAGCCCCCGCAGCGCGTCCCCCAAGCCCATGAACCCCGACGAGATCCTCAGGGACTTCCACGCCGCGCACCCAGCCGGCGCCTTCTCCACCTCCTTCGGCGGCGGCGCCGCGCTCGCCTGCGTCGGCGGGTGCCAGCAGCAGCACCGCCACCGCCGCGTGTTCTGCGGCCTCGACGACATCTACTGCGTCTTCCTCGGCAGGCTCGACAACCTCAGCGGCCTCATCCGCCAGTACGGCCTCTGCGGCAAGTCCACCGACGAGGCGCTCCTCGTCACCGAGGCCTACCGCACCCTCCGCGACCGGGGGCCGTACCCCGCCGACCAGGTCGTCAAGGACCTCGCCGGCTCCTTCGCCTTCGTCGTCTTCGACAACAAGTCCGGCGCCGTCTTCGCTGCCCTGAGCGCCGACGGCGGCGTGCCGCTCTACTGGGGCGTCGCGGCGGGCGGCTCCGTGGTGATCTGCGACGACCGGGACGCCGTCAAGCGCGGCTGCGGCAGGTCCTACGCGCCCTTCCCCGCGGGGTGCATGTTCCACAGCGAGGGCGGGCTCAAGAGCTTCGAGCACCCCATGAACCGGCTCAGGGCCCTGCCCCGCGTCGACAGCGAGGGCGCCATGTGCGGCGCCACCTTCAAGGTCGACACCTTCGCCAAGGTCAACTCCATGCCACGCGTCGGCAGCGCCGCCAACTGGGCCGCCGCGTGGGACGAGTAAGCCGCCGCCAGCATGGGCATCTAGCTAGTAGTCTTGTGCTCCTCCATCTCTCTTCAGTTCTGCTGCCTCACTCACCACCAGGCCATGTCCTCCCTCCTTTCGTCTTAGTTAATCTCGTCTCAATCCAGCAGCGGCAGACTCGTCATGTAATCAGGCTAGTGCTTTTCCATCATGTTGGAAGGCCTGGCTGGGGTCTGTCTGTCTGTCTGTCAACGCAGTCGCATTCAGGATAGGACTACTACTACTACTATCATCCCTGTCTTCCCACCACCTCTTGGCATTGTACATTAATTTCCCTGTGCTTCTCGACTCTTGGCTGTTGAGAGCGTGATCAATAATAATAAAAGAGCTTTGCTTCAAGTCTCGTCATTCCTCTGTTAACTCACAGACGTATTTAGTTTCTAGATGCATCTAGATGCAAAAAGAAGAAGAAGAAGAAGAATTGGCGAGGAAAGGCCGGATATTAGCCGGATTTAAGCCACACCGATTGAAACTGAGAAGCGGTTACGAATGAGTTTGAAGATGAATTAATATTACTGACAGTGGTTCTGTGGCCGCTGGATAGCCTTTGTTTGGATCTTCACATGCTAACTCCAGAGACTAAATTACTACTAGTCCTACTAACAATAAATAAATAAATAAATAAATAAATAAATAAATAAATAAATAAATAAATAAATAAATAAATAAATAAATAAATAAATAAATAAATAAATAAATGGGCGGGGACGTACGTCTGTGGAGAAGTTATCTCCCCTGGCCTAGTAAAAGTAGCTGGAGAGGACAAGAAGCCCAAGTACTACCGCTGAGGCCCAATAGACACCCCCCCGTGTTGGTCCGCTGGGCTGTGCACGGTAATACCTCTCGGGCCGTGCTAGACTAATACAGGGGCTGTTTGGTGTCCCGCACCACACCGTGCAAGCAAGCATCTCCGCGTGCAGGGATTAGGCTGCACGTACTTCCGAGCCAGACCCTCCGCGTGCAAATCCCCCCCTCCCCCGTGGCCAGGCTCCCTAGCTACGCCCAAATCGACCTTCTCTGCCGGGCCTGGCTGGCTGGGTGCAGCCATTTCTCTCCTAATGACAATATTAGTATATGATTAGCGAATAACAAGTGATAACTAACACATTGTTAGATATCGTAAGCACTTTAGAAGTGTATTTTCGTAAAATAAAAATATTATTTATAAATTTTATAATATTTTTGTCTCATGCAGCCAATCTTCGTACAGGCAACCAAACAACACCTCTTCTCAACCAGAGTGGGTAGATACAACTAACCAAACACGACACACTGCATGCACTCAGCCTGTCCAGGTGAGCCTGGCTCGTTAGTGCGATGCAGACCCAAGCCGTGCAGGACACCAGACAGGCCCGTAATAAATGTAGGTCGCTGCAGTTTGTTAGCCTGTTGCTGGAGGTACCGTACCATCAATGACCAATCAAAGCAACCTTTTTGCCGGAGGCAAAAGAAGAGCGATGATCCACCAAAGTCAGCGGGAGCTTTCGGATTGTGATTCGAAGGAGCCGAAAACGAAAATCCATGCGCCGGAATCGTTGGCCTTGGCCCCCCGATAAATGTCAGCGCTTTTGACCCCCCCAAGCTAAGATTAAAGTTTGTTCAGCGCACACCACAAAACTACCACCACCGGCGGCGCGTCCGGCTCCCAAAAGTCAGCAGGACCAGACACAAGACAGCGATCGAATCGACCAAAACTTGCCTGACCACAGATCGAGGAGAGTGCCAATAGATTTGCGTCCAAACAAGCCAACAAAAAAAAGGCCGCCGGCGAGCAGCCGGCGACTGTTTCATGCTTATGATTGTCCAAAACAAGAACAGGTCGGTCACCCTCGCCGCGCGAGTTGGTGGGACGTGGATCATTTCCAATCCCCTACCCTGCCGAGATCCGTTCCAGCAAGGTTTTCTTATTTCATCTGGAAACCGGCACGGCACTCCCAAGTGAAAATAGGCACAATATGGTCAACACCATGCGTATTCACAAACCGTAAAATAGATAGATCAGTTACGAATAATCAGTCGATTGATCACTGGTTTATGTATGGTTAATTATTATAAATACATTATCACGAATAAATGTATATTACATGTTTAATCAAACATTGGGGGGGCATTAGCCCCCCCTCGTTCGTTTGGCTTATCACCACCGCGCCGCCAATACTTTTCTCTCCACAAACCAAAAATCAACCAACAAGATTTCTTTTCTCTCGTAACAAATCAAGACTACCATCGCCCACCAGCCCAAACGAACAGGCCACCCTTGGCTACGCCGCTCGGAGGGACCGAGGGAGGGAAGAGCAAGCCGCAAGACACAGTCAGACAATATTGAAAACCACTCGGTGTTTGATGTTCAAAGTCACATTACATGTTTAATCAAACATTAGGGGGGGCATTAGCGCCCCGCCCTGTTCGTTTGGCTTATCGCCCACCGCGGCCCGATTTTTCTCTCGTAACAAACCAAGAATCGCCCAACAAGATTTTCTCTCGGAACAAATCAGCACCAGCCATCAGCCACCAGCCAAACGAACATGCCACCCTTGGCTACGCAGCTCGGAGGGACCGAGGGAGGGAAGAGCAAGCCGCAAGACACAGTCAGACAATATCGAAAACCACTCGGTGTTTGATGTTCAAAGTAGAAGATGATAAAACAAACGTCTCGGGTTAATCACTACTGACTACCACACACACGCCACCGGCTGCGCTCCCTCCACTGCCGCCCCACTTCAGGCCTGCTCCACCTCCTCCCCCGCCACCTGGGTCGTTTCACCAGCAGCAACAACAGCAACACAGGCCCCCGGTCCGTATGGGCACTTCTACAACATGCGGCTTCTGATCCGCGTCTGTCGGGTCACGACACCTTCTTCTACAGTCCCACCCGCGCCGCGCCGCTCCCCTTGTTACCCATCTACATCGCGGTGAATCTCGACATCGACAACACTCCGCCGCCGCTGCCCTCGCCGAAGCCGGCCTACCTCGACCCCCCCCCCCCACCGCACCCACCGCGCGCGCGTACCGAATCCCAAATTAATTAAAGAGAAGAAAAGGACAAACTCTCCAAAAACATGAATCGAGCAAAATCAGAAAGAAGAGGCAAAGGTGAGCAAAATCAGAAAGAAGAGGCAAAGGTGATGAAGACATGTACAGCAGGTTGGATGAACAAATTCAAGAGGAGGAAAGGGGCTCGATCGTCACCTGAGGCTGAGGTCCGCCGCGCCAGATCGTCGGAATGCGAATGCCCCTGGGCGCGCGCTCGCTAGGTTCTTGGTTCTGAACCTGAAGGAGTGAGTGATCGAGTGAATGAGGGGGAAATAAAGGAGAAATAATGGAAGCAGGAAAGTTGGGGAAGAGCTAGCTGTAGTGACCGACCTGCTACTGGTGATGAGATAGAGCCGCGCGTGCTGGTGCCGGCCGGTCCGGTGGGGAGCGCCACTTTATAGATGGAGCGGAGCGAGCGAGGAGCAGCAACATAGGCCGGCCTGCAGCAGCACACGCTTGGGTGGGTCAGGCGTTAGAGAGGACTCGCTCTCATCATGCAATGCAATGCATCTCCTCCTTGCCTCTCTCCCTCCCTCCCTCCCTCCCCCAGCTCACCATTTGTCAGTTTAGGAATGGAGCCCCGCGCATGCATGTGATGATAGACGACGATGCAGAGTGTGAAGCAAGCACCAAAAGTGAAAATAGGCAAAATGGTTAATACCATATTCACAAACCATAAAACAGATCAGTCAATTGATCACTAGTTTATGTATGGTTAATTATTACAAATACATTCCCACTAATAAATGTATATTACATGTTTAATCAAAACATTAGGGGGGCATGAGCCCCCCTTGGCTACGCCACTCGGAGGGTAGAAGATGATAAAACAAACGTCTCATGTTAATCACTACTGACTACCACACACACGCCGCCGGCTGCGCTCCCTCCACCGCCGTCCCACTTCAGGCCTGCTCCACCTCCTCCCCCGCCACCTGGGCCGTTTGAGCAGCAGCGGCAACAACACGGGCCCCCGGTCCGTATGGGCACTTCTACAACATGCGGCCTCTGACCCGCGTCCGTCGGGTCACGACACCTTCTGTAGGCCCATCCGTGCCGCGCCGCTCCCCTTGTCCCCCATCTGCATCGCGGTGGATCTCGACATCGACAACACTCCGCCGCCCGCAACGCGCCGGAGCCGTGCTCCCGCAAGCTCAAGAACAGGTGGCGAAGCGGGGGGGGGGGGTGCTCCGTGGCAAAGGCAAGCCAATCGTCGCGACCGGATAAACACGTTATTTGTTGAAGACATTCAATTTGATTGTAGGGACATAACTGAATCGAAAGACTGCAATTCAAAGACTAAATTGGCCGGCGCAAAAGTATAATGCCGAACCTGGCCCTTTCCTCCAGAGTTGGAGGATGATTTCGTCTATCGATCTCGAGCTTCGTCAAACGTGTGACATACGTACACGCGTGCAGGGAAGTTTGGTTGACGCGTACTAGTATATTGAGTTATATTATTGACGCTATAAAAAAATGTGAGTTCCTTGGTCTTGACCTGTCCGGGTAATTATCCAGCACGCTGTGATAACACATGCAAGTAAAGGTGTTTTTTTTTCTTTTTTACTACAGGTGTGCGACCAATAAATGCGGTGGAGGCGATAGATGCTCCTCTCACCTGTTTCACTTTCGCCTGCCGGATTAGTAAACGGAATGGACTTGACCGCGGTGACAATCCGTGGCAGGACAGGAGAGCAACAGATTCTCCATCGTGTGCGTGCCTGCGTGCGTGCGTACGTGGAGGTGTTGACTTTGTGCAATTACAGTAATATTCAGGGCCCTTTTGGCACAACTCAGCTTCAACTGTATAGTTGTTTTTTTAGAGAATAACTCCGTGAGCAACTTCATGAGTGGGGGAGAGAGTCATGTTTTTGCAGCTTCACCGTGTGCTTAACTCTGTGAGAGTGAGTTTTCAGAGAAGCTGACCAGAGAGTTAGTTGTTTGGCTATTGCAGTCGTGGAAATTCGCCACGGTTCGTATCAAACGCCCTCATTTTCTCACGGCCGCCGCCGCCGCCGGTCGATCGGGTTTATTATTTGATGGGGTACACACACAGCGACGCTAGCTTAATGATCTCCAGCTTAATCAATCAGATATACTAGAGATTACACTCCGGCTGTCAATGATACTGCAAGCAATAACTAACCTCCGTGGCAATGCATGCATCAGGCGCTTTGACTTGGATTAGATCTATATCTGATTTTGTACTATCTATTCTTCTATTTTAACTTGCAGGGCCAACAACCGGCGCGCGCACCGTTTGAGATTGGAATTGGAAAAAAAAGCAGCATTAGCAACGTATTCTTAATTCAGATAGCAGCAACAACACATGGAGTAGCATGACAATTCCGATCGGTCATAACTGCTCCTGGAAAGGGAAAGGGACCGGACGTGGCAAAAATTGTGGTGAGAGGAGCTAATAACTAGCATAGATAGATGATCGCGTCGCATATATCCTACACGGGAACTAATTACGAGTGCAATTAAGGGGGGGCCTCGATCGATCGATCGATCGATGACGGATCGTCAGCATCTTAATCGGGACAAGAGCTAGAGACTAATACGTACTACGTGCAGTGCAGCCGTGCAGGAGACGATCGAGAGGCGAGTCAAAAAAAAAAAACAAAAAACAAAGCACAACACGCAAGCTGATCGATCGAGAGTCATCGATCGATCACGCACGCACATCAATCAGCATATGTAGTACCACCGTTGCTAGTAGTCCGAACCTGAAAAGTCGTTTTTACACTCGGCTCGCGTGGGGGTTCTCTCCACAAGTTGCATGTTCGTGCCCCCTTCCTTCTCAGTAATTAAAAAAAAAAATGTGATAAGCACATTTTAAAAGGATACATTTTTTTTTTTGAAAAAATGAAACTAAAGATGCGGAAGCAAGCGTTTCTTTAGAAATTTCTAGAATGCTTTTAGTTAACACGAGTCATTCGTATGATTAAACCTAACGATGGTAGCACCAGTATGGTAGTGTCGAGTGTTGGATTAATTGGGTCTCGGGCCATTTAGTCTCAATTAATTCTAAGAATTAAAAGGTCCACAAAATAAATGCTAGGGATCGAATCCCGCATTGAAAGCCAATGAGAATCTTAACTAACTTAAAGGGTGGACCAAAGGGTGGACCACTTGTGAAGTTGGTAAAAGGAGAAGGACGTGCCACACGCGCGCGCGCTCGCTCGCCGGGCCGTGGCGGTGGCGTGGCGTGTCGAGACCGAGACCGTGACCCGTATGCACTGTTTTTGTCATTCATGTCAGTCATAATCTTCTGTATTAAAACGACTGTTACTGGTAACTGATGACGTTGAATACGACGATTCTTGTGAATCGTCGTTTAATGAGAATTATGGTGGTCAGCAGCGTCCAGGTTCATCCCCCTCTCCTCTCCTCTGCGCCTATATAAGAGGACTCCCTCCTCCCGCACGTACACACATTCTCACACCCGTGCGTACTCCCGCTTGGAGACCTCTCTCTCTCTCCCTCTCGTGTTGTCGCTCTCTGTCATTCCCGGCGCAAGCTTTGCGCGCACACCGCTTGCGTGAGCGCTTTCCTCCGAACCTCGTCCACCTAGCGATCCCTGCTCGGGATAGGCGGGCGATAAGGTTTTTGGGGAGCGTACCCGTACGCGCCTCGCTCGCTCTCCCCGTACGTCTACGTCCCCGTCCGCGAGAACGACTACTTCCGCACGACTACGTCCTCTCGCGAGAACGAATACTTCCAAAGACGACTACATCCGCGTGAACGACTACTTCCCGGGCGCCGTTCGTGGGACTTCACCGTAACGACTCGCCATCGCATCAACTCGTCTGTACAACTACACCGAACAAGGTCCCTCCACGATTAAGCATGTCTAGTCCAAGGGATAACGGCAGAAAGTATGAAACCGTCGTGTACTATATTGTTGTGGTGTGTGAACGGCGACGGTGCAAGGGAATAAAGTTGACGGCCGGCCGGGGGAAGGAAGGAAGGAAGGAAGGAAGGGTTCACAACGCACCGAAACCACAGGAGCGCGTCGCGTCGGTCACAGCGATGGATGGGCCGGGTTGACTGGTGACCAGCCCTTGCACTGCGGCTGGCTATTTATTTGCCCCGGCGACGAGACAGACGGATACGAATCCAATCCGCGAGCCAAACAAAAACCATCGTGGTAACTGGGCCCTTGTTTAGTTTGGCTACAATTCCTCCCTCCTTTCAACTCTTTCAACTCTCTCCCCGCCCCCACCACATTAATTAAATACACCAAAAGACATAGGAGTATGTTTTTTTATAAAAAAAAAAGAATACAGAGGGAGTATGTTCGGAATATTAAATGTAGACGAAAATCAAAAACTAATCACGCGATTGTGATGGACTCTGCGGCACGAAACTTTTGAGTCTAGTTAGGCAATGGTAGGACAATATTTACCAAAGAAAAAAAGGTTGAAATTTACCTTTTACTACGGCGCTAGAAAAGACAGATTTTTTCTGAAAGCTAAACAGCGGCCCTGGTATGCGATGCAACCACCCCCAAACCGTAATAGTATCTACATACCGTAGTGTGTATGTACACGACGAGTCGTAGTACGTGCACGAGGAAAAAAAAATCAAAGGCGGCGGCAAGGAGCTGCCAGAAGCTCCAGTTTCAGGTCTTGATTACCCGAGAGGCTGAGACTGACTCAGATGAAATATTCGGTGATTGCTCAGGTTACAATTGTAGTAGGCTTTGTAGCATCGACACGTGCGCACACTGCGCTATGAAAATACTAGCTTTAGATGGTGGCGCTGACTATTCCACGGTGGAAAAGTCCACGGGCGGCACGGTTTGTGTCTGAATCGATCATTCCGAGGTGCGTGCGTGCGCTGCTGCCGGGCCCGGAGGAGGGTTTTGCCGGTGCGGCTCATCATGGCGCCTCTGCTGGTGAGTGGTGAGTGGTGAGCGTGCATGGCTATGGATGGTGGTGGCAGTGGCAGCCACCCAGCCAGCAGGAGCAGGGCCCGCCCGCGGCGGCCGGGTGTGGAAGCGCCGGCGCCGGCGCGCGCGCGTGCTCATCCGCGGGACGGCGGGTTCACGTCCGCGCACGGCATGGGAGGCGGGACGACGACCGGCAGCAATCCCAGTTGCCGCTGTCGCCGTTGCTGGCACTGGCAATGGCACACCCGCAACAGTGCCCAATCCTTCCCGGCCGCTGTCGCCGCCCCCACCACAGGAGCCGCCACAGCCCAGATGTGCTCTCAATTTGTTAGGCGGATTAATGAAGGAAGGCGGCAGAAATATCAGTTATAGACTGGTATACTCCCGTCTGGACCCGTCGAAATCCCAGCTCGCTGCCGTCGCATTCAGACCAACCAGGAGACAAACCCACGACGACAGTTTGGAGGGATCGATCTCAGGGGCAGGGCCCCGGCCGGCACCAGCAGCAACTCCCCGGAGTCGAGACCCCTTCTTCTTCCTCTTCTTCTTCCACCCCCCGGCCCGGCTGCTACCGTCAGCCTGTTCGGTGGTTGGTGGCTGATGGTAGTCTTTGGTTTATTCGGCAGAGAAATCTTGTTGTTGGCACGTGGTTCTTTGGTGGTACGGTTTGTTGTGAGAGGAAAGCATCTGCTGGCTGGTGGCTGATAAACCGCGAACAAGACGCGTGTTTTCTTCCCCCTTTCCATCTTCTTCTTTTTTTTCCCACCCTCCCTCCCTTCCTTCCTTCATTCCCCGGTCAGGTGGGTGTTGGTGGTGCAGACCGTTCCTGTTCCCCTCCACGCTTTTCCTGGTCCTTGCCGGTAGTATTTCTGCTTGCTCGCCTTCATTGCTCCTGCTCCTGCCCACCGGCACCAGCAGCGCCAATAAGCCACGCCACCGGCCTGCTCAACTAGCGGCGGACGTCCATCTTCCACAACTAGTCGTCAGTCAGGACTCAGGAGTATAATTGATACGAGGGGCCCCAACTGAACAACCTTCCTCTTCCTCCCGACGCCCTCCCTGGCCAGCCCGCCTCCTCTTCCCTCATCGATCCATCTCGCCGCCGCTGGAGGTGAACCGAACGACGCACAGACACAGCTAGCTACGACGACGACGCGCTGCTTGCCGACGGCTTCCCCTTCCCAGGTACCCCACTCCGTCTCCTCTCCATCTTCTCTCTGTCTCTGTCTGACTGTCTCTCCGTGCTGCTAGCTAGTTCTTTTTTCTTCTTCTTGCACTGGATCGACCATGGACGAGACGAGGGCGTCCTTGCCTTGCGATTCTCACCTCTGATGAATTGATGATTCTCTTCCGCCCGCGTGATGGCGCGGTCACTCTCTTCCTTTGTTTCCTGGGTCCGGGACATGGCAAGTGCCGCCTGATTTCTACCTACTTTGTGTGTGTTGAGTTGTGTGCCGGTCGTACCGCGCTCTCTCCATCGGATAAGAGTATCCAGCAATCTTCTCCGATTGGTATTCCAGTCTGAGCCCAAATTGCAGAATTGTTCAGCAGTTGCCCCGCAACAAGGCGAGCCATGCTGAATTCTCTCTGTTCCCAGGGACAACTTTTCGTGTTCAAGAGGAGTTGTCATCTCAGTTGAACAAAAAGTACGAGATTGAGTTCTGATGGTGCTTTTGACTTTGGGAAATCAAGGTGGATACTTCAGAGTTCAGAGTTGGGGGTGTTGCCATGTGGTTATGCTGCAGTTGGTGAGCTGAGGATGGTGTAGGAACAAATCCAACCATCACATGTCCTTTTACTGCAGCAATCATATGATGGTTTCATCTGTAAGATGAGGAAGCAGATGCCCTGATTCAATAAATGGACAATAGGGATGAGAGGGCACTCACCACTCTCCTGGTTTGTGTTCCGATCGTCAGAGCTGTGCTCAGTGCAGATTCCACCCGTTCCCAGTGAAAAGTTTTAATTCGCCATTACAATCTCATATATGCAACACTTCTCAGTGGGATGCATTTAGTCACCACCTTACCTTAAAAATCACAATTACCTTTTTTTGCAGACTGAAATTTTGCTGAAGGTTCCTGTGCTGCATGTTGAATTCCTCAAGGCTACCGTAACGAGTGAGGATATGAATTGGTGCTGTCTTCCTAGAACCAAGAAGCAAGAGAATCCTTACTCCAACAGCATAGGCGGTAAGAATAATGTATTTGCATGCTGCAAGATTTGCCGCATTGGCATGCAGCCAACAAGTTCCCTAGTTGCAAATTGCGATGCATTGAGCCAGCATGTATTAGCCTTTCAACAATTTTATTTTCAAAACTGATCCTTGGAATATTTCGATGCGATTGAATAGAATTATATTGCTTTTATAGCTGAAGTATATCAAATTTGTTTGTATAGCAGAATACGGGATGGATGTACTTGTGCAGTATGCCTAACCCTTTTACCCTTGCCTTTTTATAGTATTGAGATATGCTAGACTATAAAAAGCCCATTTTGTACATCTTAACAATATCAAATGCTACTGCCTTTTCAGGTATTTATTCCGAGAAGAACATAAGGCTCTTTTCCTATGCGGAGTTAAGATCGGCCACAGACAACTTCAATCGCACAAACAAAGTAGGTCGAGGTGGCTTCGGGACAGTTTACAAGGTAACAGTTCATTTCTTGATGTGATATTCACTTTGGAGGTCTTTTACGGTACACAATACCACCCAACGGTGGTACGGTGGTATTATCCTTTTTTTCAGTTTTTTACTATGGGTAAAATGATAATTTGTTCCATGTATATTGTTTGGAAAAAAATTCCCCGCTGCCAAGGTTACATAAAAAGACTTCATTTCATATATTACAACAATATTATTTTGTATATTTCCGATAATACCTATGTACTACTCATACCACCTATAAATACCACCCATACCACACTAAAAAAACCGGTGGTACAGAATTAATCTCAACTGTCAGATCCTTACATATATGTCCTTTTATATTACATACGAGTCATTTTCAACCGATGGTAGAGGGTGGTATTGTGTACCGTAAAAAACCTCTCACTTTGAGGGTTCAGGGGATAAACTGCAGTTTGGCTATTTTTCCTCAAAACTTGAATGATCTTGTAGTCCTTGCATATCTTAGCAGTATCTCTTGTTACTTTTCAGGGAACCATTCGAAATGGGCGAGAGGTTGCAGTAAAGGTTCTTTCTGCTGAATCCAGGCAGGGCATCAGAGAATTCTTGACAGAAATTGATGTCATTAGCAATGTGAAGCATCCCAACCTGGTTGAATTAGTTGGCTGTTGTGTAGAAGGAAATAATCGAATTTTGGTGTATGAGTATCTTAAGAACAGCAGTCTTGATCGTGCACTATTGGGTATGAACCTTACACTGTTATACTAAAACGGATGTTCTGCTACATTACATGAATGCATTGCCACGTTGATTTCAGATGCCTTATTAGCAATTTACCTTGTGCTTCTGCAGGTTCTAACAGTGAACCTGCTGACTTCACCTGGAGCATAAGATCTGCTATATGCCTTGGAGTTGCTCGAGGTCTTGCGTACCTGCACGAAGAGATTGCATCACCGATTGTTCATAGAGACATTAAGGCTAGCAATATACTTCTGGACAAAAATTACATACCCAAGATCGGGGACTTTGGTCTGGCCAAGCTATTTCCTGATAATGTCACTCACATCAGCACCAGGGTAGCTGGAACAACGTGAGTATCAGTTCTATTTGCAGTTTTGGTGTGTGACTGAATTTGTTGTCATATTTCCTTATGGACTTGATTGTTGTGCTGCTTGCAGAGGCTACCTTGCACCTGAATATGCATGGCATGGACAGTTAACGAAGAAAGCTGACATATATAGCTTTGGGGTCCTTGTGCTGGAGATAGTAAGCGGCACAAGTAGTTCCAGGAGCATACTGATAGACGACAAGATTCTTATGGAGAAGGTCAGTATTTTAACGTTTTATGAACGTTTTGTCATCCACAAGAGGCATAGAACTCTGAAAACAGCATCAGAACAGCAATGCCTGGCAAAAGATTTTCTGACAAGTTGTACACACATATCAACCACAATCCCAATCCTAACCCTGAACATTCACAAGCACATATCAACCCCCTATCCAACAAGTCTAACTCTGAACATTCACAACCACAGACATGGGAGCTGTATGAAGCGAACAAGCTCAAGGAGCTGATCGACCCGACGATCGCAGATTACCCCGAAGAAGAGGTCATCAGGTACATCAAGGTGGCCCTCTTCTGCATACAGGCGGCAGCGAACCGGCGGCCGTCGATGCCGCAGGTCGTCACCATGCTGTCCAAGCCGATCCGGATCAACGAGAGGGAGCTGACGGCGCCGGGGTACATGCACGAGTACAAGAGCAATGAGTCCAAGGCGAGTACGTCGAGCCACCCGGGGTCCAAGAACACGGCGTCAGAGGACTCCAACACGTTCAGCACGGTTGTCCCACCGACAGTGACCGAGATGAGCCCCAGGTGAAGAAACACCAGGCAGCAGTTGCGTTGTGAACTGGCGATGTAGAGGAATGACCGGCCTGACGGTACAATAGAGTGCATGTGTGTGTGATGTTGTTTTCCAACTGCAAACGCGGCATCTAGATCTTGTACATATAGATTAGTGATTCTTGCCAGGGCAATGCAAGATTGCTGCTTGTTGCACAAGCTTGAGATATCAATAATCATGTTGGAGCAGTGGTCTATCATCCAGTATTCAGTTAAGCTCCCGTAACAATTTCAGATCTGGTGGAGCTACTTGGGCAAAGGAGAGAACAGTAAAGATACAGCTGCTGTGATATTACTAACATGAATGTTCCTCGCTGATATAAAGCCATCCTGAAGCAAATCTCTACAAAAGATCGCTACAGGATACATAGTCTGCAAATCAGAAATAAAACAAGCTTCCATCTACGCACAGTCAAGGCTTTTGTGTTTCTGTAATGCTACCCTTTATTAAGTCACTCCGACGGTGCAGGCTGCTCTTTCTCTGCCCCGGACCGGCCATTGGCGGGGGTCTCTTTGCTCTCTGCGGGCTGCTTTGTGCCGTTTGCCGGGGCTGCGGATCCTTCTTTCGCACCATCCTTTGCACCTTCTTTGGCGCCATCCTTCGCACCATCTTTGGCAGCAGGCGCTGGTGGAGGCTGCAGCATGTGTGGCGGAGGAGCATGCTTCAGCTTCACCAAGACCTGGCGCATCCGGGAGAGGTCGGTGGGCTTGCCTGGCTTCGGGCCCTGGACCACCGTGATGGATGGCTTCTTGTCCTTGTCTTTCTTTGCCCCTCGCTTCTCAATGGTGGCTATTTCATGTGGAATGAGCTCCGAAATCGACTTCCAGTACTGCTTGTCCGCACTTGCATGGAATTTCTCCTGACTCGCTACAAAAATCTGCAGCATGGCAATAAAGAAATTAGTAATCATCGCACATTAGCTTACAGATATAGAGAAATGCACTAATAACTTCAAAGACTTCATCACGTACCTTCTCCCTTTCTCTGTTGTGGACCTTATTTGTCTCACAGTTCTGTATCCTCTTCTCATAGAAAGCTATCTTGAACTCTTCAGCTTCAGCAATTATTTGAGCCCGTAGCTCCTTCTCCATCTGCTCCTTTTTCTCAAGTTCTATAGCATTTTGCCTGAGAGCATTGTTAAAAAAAAATCAAAGCTAATTAAAGCAAGGGTGACAGGTACAAATACCAAAATAGTTAAGGGAGGTTAGAAAAAACAAGATTGTTCGACTTAACGACAAAATATGTAACAGCATCAATCAGAATTCAGGGCAGTAACATGACTTGCACTCAAGCACCCTACAGAATGGTTACAGGCTCCTTGCAAAGTTTGTTTACTGGAGTTCCATGTTCCATAAGACAAGTGACACAGCCAAATTAAGGCCATAAAATTTGCTACTGCTATAGCAGATAAATACCCCTTAAATTAGATTACAACACAATTCCCGCATTAAAAAACCTGCTATCTAAGTATTACTAAAGAAGATTCAAAACAAAATATGGGCATGCACCAAAATCAAAAAATAAACAAGGATGTATGGAAAGACAATTTAGTGCATAGATTATCATGCTCGAAAATGCACGTGGTGTTAAAAAAAGGCTTTTTCTCCTGCTGGTACACCTTTACTGATTTAAAGGATTTAAAGTAAAGCAGCAGATATAGAATCCAAAAAGAAGAAAACATATGCCCACCTAATTGTTAGGGCTCATGACTAGGGGCATATCAGCAAACCATACAACTGGAAGAGTAACACACAAGGCAGCACTAGATGAAGCCACTGACAAAGAGATTACTGATCTGCAACTAACTAGCTACACTCACAATGTGTGCACATGTGGCTCATACACAGATTGGTAACACACCAACAGTTACTGCTATAATAATCTAGAAATGTACCAAGTACCAACCACCTGATGGAGAACCATACTTACAAATATACTATGTTCTCAGCTTATAAAGTGATCCAACATTCAACATTGTATCCCCAATGAAATTGAGCTAACATATAATCAATTTTCAAACAAAAACAAAAACTGCACTTACTACCTCTGAGTTACTGCACTTGTAACTTGGTAAAAGCACAAGAAAACAACTCAAAGTGCTGAAAGAATATGCACTAAATGATCACGGAAGATCACTCATGCATATTGAACTAATCATGCCCACAAGTTTCCCATTTTTTATGGCGATTTTGCATACAGTAGCTACCTACCAGCCTACACAAGATATCGCAGTTTCTAAATCATATATGTTGATTGCTTGACCTTCCAATAGTTGGCACTTTTTTTAGCAGCGCGTCAGCTACCGAACTTTTCCAGTTCTGAGCTTAGAAACCAGCCACAACTGGTTACAACTCACTCCCTTAACATAAAATTCCAGTTTCAAGTAGCGCTAGCTAATAGGAACCACATATGTCCGTACCAAAAACCACCTCTGAATTGCTGAAGCGGCTGAAACTAGGCGAAACAGCACGGCAGCACTTCAGATCTGACTCGAACAGCCCGAACCCTAACCCACACGCGAGCACCAGGCCGTATACAGGCAGCAGAACAGCACGTCCCCAAACAGATCGGAAGCGGGCGATGCTCACCTCCGCCATTCGCGGAGGAGGAAGCCCTCCTCCCGTCCCATCTCGGTCGGCGGGGGCAGGATCGGGCCGTCGCCGCCGCCGCCGCCGCCGTTGGGCTCGAGGTCGGGGGAGAAGGGCGAGGGCGAGTAGCCGCCCCCGGAGACGTGGCGGATCGGGACCCCGTCGGACTCGACGGTGATCTCCTCCTCCTCCTCCACGTCCTCGACGGCCCCGTCGGCGAAGGAGGAGTACCCGCCGTACCCCCCGCCGCCGGCCGCGGCGGGGTCGGCGGCGCCGAAGTCGTCGGAGTCGAAGGGGTGGGAGGTGGTGCGCGGGAGCTCGTCGGCGCCGTCGTCGGCGAAGAAGGAGGCCATGGTGGAGGGGGGGAGGGGGGAGACGCGGAGGTTTTGGGCGGCGCCGGCCTGGTGGTGGACTGGTGGTGCGGTGCGGTGTGCGGCTGTGCGGGTGCGTGCGCGTGACCACCGCCGCGTGGGGTGCGCTCTGCTTTGCTTTGCTTTGCTTGGTCCGTCGTCAGGCTGTGCTCGCTGATTAATAAATGCAAATGCATTTTTAATTCGCGTCATCGGTTACAAAAAAAAATCATTTGGTCGGTCGTGGGCTTTCCCGTTGTGATGGTTGAGATTAAGCCCAATAGGCCCTGGTTGCTTTTTTTTTTTCGTTTTCCTTATTTCTATTTCAATCAATATTCCCCCAGTATGCCATACGACTATACTGTTTTATACGAAGGCAACATATCAGGTGGAAGCCAACCTCTCCGTGAAAACTATGAAAACCTCAATCTGAGCCACATGATGTTGATCCAACGGAGCGCTTAAGGGAGGTGGGATGAAACGTTTTTCGGCTGATTAAGAGCCTATTTGTTTGACTTGGTGACTGGTTGCTGATGTTGATTTGTTTTGAGAGAAAAGTATCACTGGTTGGTGGCTGCTAAGCCAGACAATACAGTTATACAATACCCTTAAGTGTGTGGTTAAGAGTATTTGTGTCTTTGTTGCGTCTAGTTCCTTGGTACTTTCCTCATTTCAAATTGCATGTCGTTTTGTTTTTAGGTGCATAAATTTTGTTACTCACTCGTGCGTATTTAGATGTATAATACGTATAATTTTTTTTGAGAGTAAAGGACATAATTTGGAACATTAGGGGTGCAAATTGAATATGATGTGGTGCACTTCCGAACCTCTTTAGTTCAATTATTTGCACTACTTCAGCTCAATTTTGAAGAAGTTGTACAAATAATTGAACTAAGGAGGTTCAGAGCTGCACCTAACTGTTACCCTTTTGCAGGAGCTGCACCTAACGGCTACCCCTTTGCAGCCTTATGGAACATCGCTGCTTGCTTTTGCAGTAAGGGGTGTTTGGGAGAGCTCCAAACAGCTCCAGATTCAAAAAACGGATCCACTCCATTTTTTTTCTGCCAAACACCCTAGCTCCAAAAACTTCAGATCCACGAAATCCATGAATCTGTCTCCCAACTCCACCAATTTCATGGAGTGCCTCAAGGGGTACTCTGCAAACACGTTTTTCATAACAACTCGTGGAGTTTGGGGTGATTACCCACCACTGCCACCGATTACACAACATACCGGTTCATCTTTTTTTCCCCGGACAGAAGCCGCCCCTCGCGACCCTCTTCTTCGCGCGGCCGGCCGCGACCCCTCGTCTTCACGGACGCGACGGACGGACCGCCGCCGCCGCCCGCACTCGGCCCCGGGGCATACCCGCGGCCGGGCCTAGCCGGGCGGGCCGCGCCGCCCATGGCCACACGACCGTCGCCGCGGTCGAGCGACGGCACGCGCCCAAGAAGCAAGATCGGGGCCGGCGGACCCCCGTCGAGCCCGCGCGGCCTTCGATCCGTCGCGCCCGTCCACGGCCGCTCGTCCGCGCCGGCGTCCGACAAGCCGTTGGCGTCGTTCCTCCGCCCCCACCGTGAGCTCGTCGGCGCACGCCCTCCTCGTCATCTTCTTCCTTGGTGTCGCCCTCCTCCTCCCCCCCTCCGGCTCCAAGGGAACGGCGAGGGCGGTCCGCCGACAAGGCCCCGGCGCGGCCCGCCGGGCGCGGCCGATCACGCCCAAGGACAAGGCCAAGGCGCCCGCGGCGCGTCGTCGGCGTCGTCATCCTTGACGCGATGGTCCGCGGTGTCGCCGAGGCGGCCGATGCGAAGGCATCCAACGCCCTCAAAACTACCAAAGCAAGTCCCACGGCAAGAAGAGCAAGGAGGCGGCGGCGTCCGGAAGGGCGGGGCCGGTGGTTCCGCTAGGGCCAAAGCGAGGCGTCGAGAGAACGACCCCATCGGCCGAGACGCCGCCGAGCCGTCGCCCGCCGTGACCCCCATGGACACGGAGGAGCCCGTTCTGTTGGAGCCCGAAGGTGGTGTTCGAATGAAGAGCACGGAGCGACGTCGTTGCGGGGAGGGTGTCGATGCGACATCGCGACCGTGGAGGAGAAAGATCACGAGGAGCAGGCCGTCGAGGTGGAGAAGACCATACTGGAGGAGCCTGAAGCAGTGAAGGAGGCGGCGCCGGTGCCGGAGCCTCAGCTGCAAGAAGAGAAGCCGCAGAGTAGTGCGGTTGCGGAGACAGAGGCGAAGTCCCAGGAGAATGCCGCACAGCACAGCACGCATGCACAGGCACAGCACAACACGCATGCACAGGCACAGCACAACACGCATGCACAGGCACAGCATGCACACAGCACGCACATAGCGAACGGGAAAAAAACTTGAGAGCGGGACAAACAATTGAAATTATCAATTTGTGGAGTTGGAGTTGTTGTCTGTGCCAAACACTTGTCCTCAGCTCCAAAACAAGAGTCCATCTCCACAGTGGAGCTGGAAATTGGTGGAGTTGCAGCTCCGGAGTGAGTTTCGTGGAGTTGGAGCTCTGCCAAACACGCCCAGTGTTTACAACCAATGAGTCATATGCTTCTGCCGCTTGTACGCCCGTGCCATGCCCACGGAGGAAAACTTCCGGGCAGTGTTCGCAATACGGGCGTGCTGCTACTAACTGCTAAACACCAAAACGTCTCGCCGCAACAACACTCATCAGCTTGACGGGTGCGGTACTAGTCTCTTGTGCTCAAGACGCTCGGCGTCGCCGAGCTCCACCTCGCCGGACATCGTCGCACCACCACCACCACCACCACCGAACAGCGACTCTATCTGCTCCAACGTCTTGCCACTCGTCTCCGGCACGAACAGGTGCACGAACACCATCGACAGCGCCGAGACGACCGCGAACGCCGTGAACGCGCCCGCGACGGTGACGGCGCGGTAGATGGACAGGAACGACATGGCCACGCCACCGCTGGCCATCCGGTTCAGCGCGAATCCGACCGCCACGGCCTGCGCGCGCAGCCGCAGTGGGTAGATCTCCGAGCTCAGCACCATGTTGATGGGCCCGATCCCCAACCAAAAGAACGCCATGAAGCCGCACACCGTCAAGACGGCGAGCCCGACCGCGACGCCGCCAGGCAGCGCGCCGCGCGCGAGCGGGGACAGCGACGCCGCGAGCACTGCCAGGCACGCCGTGATGCCGACCGTGCTGGCGTACAGGAGCGGCTTGCGCCCGACGCGGTCGACCAGGGCGATGGCGACCACGATGAAGGCCACCTTGGAGATCCCCACCGCGACGGTGGCGGCGAGGAGCTGGCTCTCCGTCGCGACGCCCGAGTCGCGGAAGATGGTCGGGCTGTAGTACACCAGCGCGTCGATGCCCGTGGCCTGCTGGAAGAACTGCACGCCCAGTCCGGTGGTCAGCATCCGGCGGACGACCGGCGAGGGTCGCAGGAGCTCCCGCCACGCCGCCTTGTCTGAGGCGGTGACACGCGCCGCCTCCTCGATCTCGGCGAGCCTCCCCCGCGCCTCGTCCTCGCTGTCCGAGACCTTGGCGAGCACCGCACGCGCTTCGGCGAGCCGGCTCCGCATGACCAGCCACCGCGGCGACTCCGGGATCATCGTCAGCACGAACGCGATGGAGATGGACGGGAGGATCCCGGCGCCGAGCATGACGCGCCAGTTGACGTGGTCGGGCAGGCCCGCGAAGGCGAGGTTGGAGACGTAGCCGAGGAGGATGCCGAAGCTGATGAAGATCTCGGGGAAGGACGCGAAGGTGCCCCGCAGCGTCGCCGGCGAGATCTCCGAGATGTACACTGGCGCGACCATGATGCCGATCCCGATGCCGATGCCTGCCAGCAGCCGCCCCGCCATGAGCGCCGCGAAGGACGGCGCGAACGTCATGATTGCCGCGCCGGCCTGGAACACGGCGGCGGCGAGGCCGATTGTCCACTTCCGTCCGATGGCGTCCGACGTTCGACCGGCGGCGAGACTGCCGAGGAGGGAGATGAAGCTGAGGCACCCGACAAGTACTTCTTGCTGCACCTCCGTGATGTGGAGATCCTTTTGGATAAAGATGATGCAGCCGCTCATCACACCCACGTCTGGACAGACCAACACAAGAGTAGGACACTGTCATTGGATGACCACAATTCGGTGCAGGCACATGAAACAGTACCCTAGTGAATTCAGTTTGTGGTTGAAAAGTATCAGTAAGTTTCAGTTTCAGGTTGAGCATCCTAACAATGAGTCACCATAGTAAGAATTTGTAACAGAAGTTTAATATCATCTCATTATGGGAAGCTCTACTGGTTTGATTCATGTCATTCATGGTTCAGTAATGTGGATATCTACAATATTTGATGGCCATGAGCAAACATCACAGATTGCTGCAAATAAAAGTCAACGCCAATTGTCCAGTTCTTCTTTATAAACCACTATAAAATGCAATAGCCAATAGCCATGTCTGAACAAGTGAAACCCAAATCTGCATCAAGAAACGGCATTCCAGCAGAGACGACCTCACCGTAGCCGAGCAGGACATGGTTGAGCGACGCGAAGACCGAGCAGGCGAAGACGTATCTCCTGCTGCCGCCGCCGCCGCGAACACGGACGCCGCCGCCGTCTTCCGGCTCCGGCGGGAGCACGTCGTCCATGCGCGCGTACCTGCTCTTCCTCCCCAAAAGACCCGGCAAGCTGCCGCCGGCAGCCGCCACCTCGGCCCCCATCACCTCACCTGTAGTAGCTTACTCAGACCCTCCTGGGCTCCTCCTCCGATAAACCCGGCAAGCACGGCCGGGTAACGAACGGGGGCAACGGGAAGAGTAGCAATGGATCTGAGGAAGGAGGAAGGAGGCGAGCGAGGAAAAGAGATGGAGCAGGAAACAAGGCGGGATTTCTTTAAGACATGCAGGTAATTTTATATGCTTCGGTGCTTGTCAGCTGAGCTCAGGCCGGGGGTGTGTACTTCACCAGCTCACTTGCTGAACTCTCAAAGAAGCCAGGAATGAGGAATCTTCACGACATGTATATCATTTTTGCTATTTTTCGTTATGGCATAAAAACTCATATACTACTGTATGAAATGGCGTATAAAAGTACCAAAATAGTACTTATACTCCTAGCAATGTACTCCTAAGTACAATCTCACAAAGATTCTCAGTGTGTCAATTGGGCAAGTCGAATTGTCAATGTGTGTCTACGTATTAGTTTAGTCTTCAGTGTTCACAAAGGTGAAAGACAACCATTAGTTTCTCTGCATCAGCGAAAATTGAAGTGAACTTGAATCCATCACTTGCTACCATCTCCGAGCGATCAGCGCCACCTCTAGCATGTCTGTGTCGCGTGTCCTGCAATCCCATCACTTGGAAGCTGAACCACTGAGTTTCAGTTACACCTTCGGCAAGTCTGTACCATGGCATCAGGAATCCACCAGTTCATACCCCTGCTAGAAAACATCGAGCGGTTCTAGTGCTGAGCAGAACGATCCGAAGACCAATTGCTGCTGTCACCCTCATCCCTTCTGCACCAATTGCTCCACGTCGCCGAGCTCCAGCTCTCCCCGCCCCTCGCCGTCGCCGCCGCCACCACCAAACAGCAGCTCGATTTGCTCCAGCGTCTTGCCGCTGGTCTCCGGCACAAACTTACGCACGAACACCACGGAGAGGGCGGATATGACAGCGAACGCGGAGAACGCGCCGGCGACGGAGATGGCGCGGCAGATGGACAGGAACGACATGGCCACCGCGCCGCTGGTCACCCTGTTCGCCGCGGCCCCGAGCGCCGCGGCCTGTCCGCGCAGCCGCAGCGGGAAGATCTCCGAGCTCATTACCCAGCAGATGGGCCCGATCCCCACCGAGAAGAACGCCACGTCGCCGCACACCGTCAGGATGGCGACGGCGATGCCGGCGCCTCTCGGCACCCACCCGTGCGCGAGGAGGAAGAGCACGGCGGACAGGACCGCCAGGCACACCGTCATGCCGGCCGTGCTGACGTAGAGCAGCGGCTTCCGGCCGACGCGGTCGATGAGCGCGATGGCGAGCGCGATGAACGCCGTCTTGAAGAACCCGACGGCGACCGTGGCGGCGAGGAGCTGGCTCTCGGTGGTGATCCCGGCGTCCCGGAATATGGTCGGGCTGTAGTACACCAGCGCGTCGATGCCGGTGATCTGCTGGAAGCACTGGATGCCCAGCCCGGTGACGAGCATCCGGGCGATCACCGGCGACGGCCTCGACAGCTCCTGCCACACCGTCTTGGCGCCGTACTTGCCGGCGTTCGTGGCGGCGGCGGCGGCGGCTGCCTCGATCTCGGCGAGCCTCTCTCTCGCCTCGTCCTCGCTGTCAGTGACCTTGAGCAGCACGGCGCGCGCCTCGTCGGCCCTGTTCCGCATGACCAGCCACCGCGGCGACTCGGGGATCACGAGCAGCGCGAATGCGATGGACACGGACGGGAGGATGCCGACGGCGAGCATGACGCGCCAGTTGACGTGGTCGGGGAGGCCGGAGAAGGCGTAGTTGGAGATGTACCCGAGAAGGATTCCCAGGTTGATGAAGATCTCCGGGAAGGAGGTGAACGAGCCCCTGGACGCGGCGGGGGATATCTCGGCGATGTACACCGGCGCGATCATGACGCCGAACCCGATGCCGACGCCGGCCAGCAGCCGGCCGATCATGAGGACCCGGAAGGACGGGGCGAGCGTCATGACGGCCGCGCCGGCCTGGAAGACGACGGCGGCGAGGCCGATGGTCCACTTGCGGCCGATGGCGTCCGACGTCCTCCCGCCGGCGAGGCTGCCGAGGAGGGAGATGAAGCTGAGGCAGCCGACCAGGACTTCTTGCTGCACCTCGTTGATGTGGAGATCCCTCTGAATGAACAGAATGCAACCGCTCATCACACCAACATCTGGCATTTGGGTATGAATTGTGAAACTTCATCAGCATCTGAGTATCGCATTGCACATTGGTGATGTTTTACTTTCTGTTACACTAAAGACAAAGTTGTAACTACTAGCCATTGATTCCCTGGGCAAAAAAGTCAACTCCTAATCCTACGCTCGCGAAGAAACTCGCATGAAATTAACCTAATCGAAGTAGCCGGGGGAGAAAGTGCTCAGATGACTGCCGGAGATGGCGAGGGGAGGTTCTTCAATTACCGTAGCCGAGCAGAACGGAGTTGAGGGAGGCGAAGACGGAGCAGGCGAAGACGTATCTCCTGCTGCTCTGGCGCTCACGTACACGTACACGGACGCCGCCGCCGTCGTCCCCTTCCTGCTCCGGCGGGAGCACGTCGTCCATGCGCACGTACTTGCTCTTCCTGCCCATGAAATCCGGCAGGGTCGGCAGGCCATTGGCGCCGCCGCCGTTGGACGCCGGCAGCTCGGCGCCTGGAAGCATCATATGCTTTGCTCTGCCTCTACCTTCCCGCGCTATCTTTCCCAACTTCCTCCGGTTCACAAGATCCGTTCCGGCGGCTCTTGAATGGCAGCGTTGAACTTGCAGGTGGCAAATAGTGCTGGATCCTGAGGGACGGAGGAGGAAGACGAAGGGGATTCGTGACCAAGAAGATTTTAATAGGCTCGTCGTCGTGTACTTTTCGCGACGCGCGAGTTGGTCGCCGTTCAACTCTTTGGCGTCGGCGCGTTTTCAAATGTGCCGTCTTTCGTGTAAGCCCCCTGGATTGTCGGCGAATTCTGAACAGAGTGCCTCAAACACATGGGGATCTGTGAATCTGTATGCCATTTGGTATCTCTGGTCAACAAGCCAACGACCGCATTTGGTAGCAGGTCCAGGTCAGTTCGCCACGGACGTCAAACTTGAACAAGAAAAGTGTGTGACCACAACCATATGATCAATTGTATAGCAACTTTAAGAACATACACAAACAGTACAGAATTTGGGCTCCAAAGTTCTATGGACATCAACCTATGAGCACTGGCCATGGATAATGTACACTGAAATGAACTGATACAAAAAAGAAACAGACAAGAAATCACCAGCATTCCTAAGTTCTTGTGTTTCGTCCATAGTGTTTCTGAAATTCCTGCTAAGGTGCCGCTAAGCACTGCTCTTCAGAAGCAGCTTTGCTTATAGCTGCATGTGCAGAACCAGGAACAATTGGAGGCAAGAATGGCTGACGAATTGCTGCTCTGATATTACGTCAAATGCTAAACTTTCTGTAGCGTATTTATGTACGTATAACTTGCGAACATGACGAACAACCTTCTAAACCTGCACAAACATATGGAATGGTTTAACCTTCTAGCATATAGTGTGGAAAGCAGATGAAACAGTCAGAATCTAAAATTTTGCTTTTAATTCTGAGATAGATCGAATGGCATGTTCATTTAGAAAAACCAGAGCAAATCAATTATCGCTAATGCAAAAGGAGGTTCCCAAATACCGTCTTAAACAAGATTCCCTATTGTTTCACAATGCAGCCAATGATAGATGCTCACTAATATATTGGCAGCAATCAGCAAGATTCCTTGTGGAGTCATATAATCAAATACATGATAAAACCAGGAACTTCATCTTGAACTTACAGAACAACAGATTGACCTCCAACGTCCTATTAAATTTGAGTTTCTAAACCCAGATGCAGAAATAATGCTTTCTCTGCGGAAATGTGAACAGCATTGGAAATATGAAGTGTTTATACTTACCAAACCCACTGACTTCTGTGCGCAGCCATTGCCTCATAACTTCTGGACGGACTACTGTTAACTAGTGTATAGACTGGTTGCTTTGAACTTGAGGAGGAGATCAACGAAGATAGCCAAATGTCAACTGGACCACTGTACTTACGAAGAATATTCAGGCTTGCCTACATTTACAAATAATCCAACATGGATCATCTTTGCTTCCATACTAATGTGTCACTTTCAAGGAGAACAAAAACAAGAACCAACATGGCACAACAGAACTTGAGCAATGCAGAAATGACCTTTATCTATAAAATAGCAAGGTCAACAGCTTTGCATCTATCCAATATCCATATAGCATAAGAAAGCAACTACTCAAATTTGCGCATGTCAAAATCCACTCAACTGGAGTTAGAGGTCAGTTATCTTAGTGGCAAAGACTCTGAAAAAATAATTGAAACAAACAAAGTCATCAACTCAATGGAAAGAATTAAAGATTACAATTTTATCATCAAGTTTCTGCGTTTCTGATTACAAAGAAACAATGAGATCTGTATCTTTAAGTAAGTGTAGTTTTGATGAAGTCAAGAAAATATATTCTTTTCTGTCCACAATGAAACAAGAGAAGCACAATCTGACAAAAAAAATCTAAAGAAGGTGTTCCAAGGATTTTACAAAAGAAACTTACAAGTTCCCAAGCTTCAATGTTTCCTTGCCCGTTTGCACGGAGCAGATTGCTGTTCATACAGAATAGTTTTTAGACTCTTGAGCGACATAATACAAATGCATAGAAAATCCATAAGTAAATCAAATAAAAGCAAGTGATGCACAGTCAAAGACAACATCAGTTTTGATGCCAGTAATATTGGAATCGGAATCTTAATAAACCATTTGAGTAAGCCTATAGTACTGTGGCTACTCATAAAGTGTGAAACCAGATTGCAAAACTAACCATATGCCTTGATGAACATCTTTGTGGTTTGGGTGGCCTGATACTCCATATGAATCAAATGTTACGATCTAAAATGGCATCAAATATTGTGTCAGTAAACAGGGTCTGTCAAGGGAAATATCCATAAAATTTTGAGGTAATAGCAAATGAAGGTAAAACAATTAAATTGTGCATCTTGCAGTCATATGGTATACAGTATTAATTAATGATTTTTGGAAAGAAATCATATCGAGATTTGAAAATGGTAGAAATTTACAGACATATCCTATAACAAAGCTTCACTTCATGGTTAAGCAGGGGTAGTTCACAAGCTGCTGTCAAGCATCTTGTTTCTTACGAAAAGAAGTTAGAACGTTTGAACAGGCATATCCCATATATGTAACTTGCTTAATTACTCAGGATAAGTAAGAAAAAAGGAGAACTGGCATCTTGGTGATAATTGCTCTGTACACATTTATTATATTGCACGAAACCCACCAGCTCATTTGTTTACTCAGCTATTCATGTTCCTTCAACATTATAATCTGGAAGATGGAAGAAATATTCACTCTCAACAGCTCAAGGCCACTTCATATGAGTGAGAGGAGCAGCTGGTAGCAAACTATGAGAAATAAAAACGCACTGTACTTTGAAGTTCATAAGGTCTCCAGGATGTAGCCACTACCGTGTCGATGGCCCACAGTTGAACATGCTCCATAGTGAGTTCTGCTAGTAGTCCATGGTCCCATTTCTCATGAAATCCATCCTACGAAATGTATAGGATTTATCACATGTTTTTCAAACATTACGTACAGGTACGCAGACATGGACTTAAAATAAGGTACCTGCAATTTTGGGTGGTCCAAGACTTTAACTTGTTCACGTGGAATCTGTAATGACAAGAGTGGATTCAGGAACTGTACGAAGCTTGCTCTTCGAGTGTAAAATGGACCTAGTTTAGGATCTGAGTACCTTAAGGGTCTCACAGGCATGGTACAACTCTTCCTTCCGAGTAATTCCAAGACCATCAGCATTACCTGTGGAAGGAGCGCATAAGTTTCTAGTGATTTAGATTTACTATTTTCACTTCATCAGTTGCCACGTTATGAAATCACTGAAAATACTAGTAAAAGCTTCCATAGCACATTAGATTTAATATTTTCACTTCGTCAGTTGTCTACGTTACTGCAAATCATGCATATCCAGGTCACAGGGGCACTGCATGTTCAAGCACCATGCACGATCAGAGATGAATATCTGCTCTGTGCTCTCGAAGTTCTCAAGCATACATCGGCCATACTAGTTCAAATGAACAAGTTTATGGGACAGCAGAATTACACATACAGCGCATACAACGTTTATAGATTGCCATCTAACCTTGAGACATGCACAAAACGTGAATATTGTGACCTTTTGACTTGAGGAACAGAATAGATGGAGCAAAGAACCTGTGGCAACAAGATGAGAAAATTAAAATTAACCCACACATAAAACTCGAACTAAGCAAACGTTTCACAAACAAGGCAACTGATAATTCAATGGATAACAGGAGTGAATTCATCTGAATTCTGGTAAAAAGAGATGAGCCATGATTCTCTTTCTCCAAGTCAGTTAAGTCCCGTCCAATACACTTAATCGGCAGATCAGCCTGGGGTGAGCAGGAATTTAATCGAACATGTGGCATGCAAATGCACAGGAAGGGAAATCTACTAAACGAACAGGGGTGGTTCCTATTCCTACGTTGCATTGCAAACCAGGGCTTGATTGGGAATGAAGGGCATTGGGGTGGAGGAATTTTCATTATAAGTCAAAATTTCCCAAAATCCCCTTCGATCCTCTTCCATCCACTTAGAATCCTCCATTTCCCAAACAAGCCCTCAACAGGGTGGGAATGCAGGGGAAGGAGAGAAACAAAATACATGGACTCGTCGTCGGGGTGGGCGACGACCAGCAGCACGTTCCGGCTCCTCCTGTCGCCGCGGAGAGGGGCCAGGAAGGGCGGGCTCGGGGGCACGCATGTCGGCGCGGGGAAGGTGAAGATCCGACCCAGGGAGACCGCCCACAGCAGCACGGCTCCCGCCGCGAAGGCCATCCAGAGGAACCCCATGCGCTGCCGGTCGGCCGGCGCGCCTCTGCTCCCTGCTCTTATCACGACTGCAGCGTGCTGCGCGGCTGTAAGGTGACCTCCGGCGTCAGTGGCCGCCCCAGTGCCCGACGCCGCGGCGAACTCGACGGCAGCAGATGCCCTCAGCGAGATGAGGTCGCACGACTACGGCTTTTTACATTTTTGCCATTATAACGAATGGTAAGCACTCGAAAGTCATTCTTACGATTGCCCTTACACATTTGTCACTCTTATTTCAGCACCCATTCACAATTACCCTTTTCGCTGATGTGGCACGCCACGACCACTTGCCACGCAGGCACCCACACGCCACACGAACACCTTCACGGGAAATTCGGTTGTGCCCATGCCTACAACTCCACTCGACCACTGACATGTGGGACCCACATGTCGGGGTCATCTTCAACCTTAAGCACCCTCCATGGTCGGAGTCTCCCCGTGCGCGGTCTCGCCGCGGGAGGCCGCCGCGGCCGACTCTTGGCGCGGACGGGCGCCATGGCCGGCGCGTGGTGCCGGCGGCGTCCCGGCCGACGCCGCGACTCCCGGGGCGGCGCCCCCCCTAGGCGGGCCGCCGCCGCCTCCCATCCCGGCGTCCCCGGACGCGAGCGAACCCGAGTCCGCCTCTGCCCGGGACCGGAGAGATCTCTCACTCCCCCTCGCCCTCACCTCACCGTGTGACCGTCCGCCATGGCCATGACCTGGCCGGTGGTGATGTCGTCCCCCCGCTCCTCCTCGCGTCGTTGACCGCGCTGCCGGTCCCCGGCCCCGCGCCCGTCCCCGCCGGCGACGAACCGCCCCCGCGCTCCCGGGGGAGGGTGTTGGCGCGACGAGCAAAGGCCGGCGTCGGCGAGGAGGCCGACGACCTACGTTCCGGCGCGTGGCGCTCGAGACGGAGCCCATGCCCCGAATAAACCGGAGAGGAGAGGAGAAAGAAGAAGATGTCAGGGGTGTTTTAGTCGTTTCGCATTTCGATCCACGTTGGCATGAGTTGGTACAAGTGGGATGGGTGCCACATAAGCAAAAATTGGCACGCTAGCGTGCCACATAGGCAAAAAGGGTATACTTGAGTGAGGTCTCAACTAAGAATGACAAATATGTAGGTGCAATTCTAACGATAGCTTTCGAGCTAATGTCATCCGTTATAATGACAAAAATGTAAAAAGCCCGCACGACTGGCTTCGAGCGCCGCGCCGGCGATGGACTTGGTTGGGCCTCAGCCAGAGCCGCGTGATGCGTGAGCTATTTGGGCCTGGCTGGATCCTCAAAACAAGAAATTATTTGGGCCAGGCTCGCTACATCATCTTGCAGGCAGGGCCGGCCGGGCAAGCTCCATGTGTTTCTGCATACATTTCCTTTGATATACTAAAATAGTTTAGGCGAATTGACTTGTACTCCAATCGTAGGACACGGTTGATTAGGACGCTACCAATCAAATTTCAAAACCGTCGACAATGAGACGCTAACGATGACTTCTGGAATCTCTAGATACGTCGGGTGCCCAGTTCTTCAGAGGTTCTCCTAGAGATAGTGTCAGGGGTTAGTGTGTGAGCGTCCGCGTTGTACAGTGTAATTCCTAAGAAAACTAAACTAATTTGGAGATTACCCTATTTAACCATCTGTTGACTTTTTTTAAAAAAAAAAGGGCTCCCTCTTTTCACAATTCTTAGCTCGCCATGACCTTTAGGAGCATAAGCATGTTGTAAAAAAAGGGGAAAAATAACTTCGTACATCGCACAGATGGTGAACAACGATAATCTTATATTAAGCCTGTTGTTTTATTCCATGGGTTGTGAAAAAAAATTGTACACGTGCATGACAAATCGACAATTACAGGCCTAATTATCTGACTGTCATCACCAGGCCAGCTCCTAAGAACAAAATGGTTACTAATAATGGTACAAATCAAACAACGAAGCAAACGCTCCTCTGCTCGACGGAGACACACACGAGCGTCCACCGTACTGGCACACGCTAGTCCTCCAAGCTACGACAAGTGTCGGCGAGCTCAGGCGAGTCCGACGAGCTTCTCGCTGATCTCCCAGAGCTTCCTCGCCTTCTCCGGGTCGCTGGCCTCCTGCGAGAGCTGGTTCTCGAAGGAGGCCGAGTCCTTGTTCCAGCTCCAGTACACCCCGGACTTGGTGAGGCTGGGGTCGCTCACCACCTGCGCCAGCCTCTTGCCGGACTCCGCCTCGGACACGAAGCCCTTGGTGACGAACTTCTGGAACGGCGGGAAGAGGAGGCGGAAGAGCGGGATGTGCTCGCGGAAGAGGCCGGTGGTGGCGATGCAGCCCGGGTAGAGCGACGCGAAGGTGATGCCCGTCTCCTCGTGGTAGCGGCGGTGGAGCTCCTGCATGGTGAGCATGTTGCAGATCTTGCTGTCCTTGTACGCCTTGGCGCCGTCGAAGCTCTCGGAGCCGTCGATCATGGCGGACCCGTTCTGGCCGCGGAGGCCGCCGGCGAGGCCGCGGAGGTCGCCCAGCCCGGCCTTGGGCGGGATGTTCCCGGCCAGCGTGTTGGTGTTCCCGGTGATGGAGCCGAGGATGATGAGTCGGCGCGACGGGTAGTCGGACCTCTGGAGGTCGTCGAGGAGGAGGCGCGCGAGGAGGAAGTGGCCGAGGTGGTTGACGCCGACGCTCATCTCGTAGCCGTCGGCGGTGAAGGTGGGCGCCCGCGCCGTCGGGCGGTAGATGGCGGCGTTGCAGACGAGGGAGTCGAGCGGCATCCCGGAGCGGCGGAAGCTGTCGACGAACTGGCGGACGCTGTCGAGGGAGGCGAGGTCGAGGTGCATGATGGTGTAGCTGCCCTCCGCCATGCCGGCGCCCCTGGCGGCCTTGGCCGCCTTGAGGAAGTCGCGGCAGGCCATGACGACGTGCCACTTGCCCGTCTCCGCCAGCGCCTTGGCCGCCGCCAGGCCGAGCCCCGACGACGCGCCCGTGATCACCACCACGCCCTGCCGCAGCGTCTTCTTGCTGTCCCTGGCCGACGTGGTGACGCCCGGGGTGGCCACGGGCGCCGCCGCCGCCGCCGCCGCCGCCGCCTGAGCCCTCACCGAAAGCGACGACGGCACCTGATGCAGCTTCTGCAGACACGACGCACACCTCAATTTTGAAGTAATCGATCGAGCATATATACAAGTGTTGACGTGCAAATGCAGCATTGCAGCAGGTGGTAAGTGGTAACTGACCTTGTGGGGGACGCTGAGGAAAGCCGCCGTGTCCTTGACGGCGGCGGCGTGGCTGCCCTTGTTGTGGACGACGACGGAGAGAGTGGACGGGAGGAGAGCAGCCTGCAGAGCCATGTCCGCGGCGGAGTTTGGAGCGTAGTAGCTAAAGCTGACTTCAGCTGCTGAGAGCGACAGCGAGAGGCGCGCGCTGTTGCTTGCGGCGCGGTGACTTTGTTCGGAGGTGGTGGTGACTGGTGAGTACTGGTGGCTGGTGAGCTCGCCGGCGGGAGGTATTTATACGCGGCCCGAGGAGCGAGGAGCGCCACGGAGATAGGATAAGGGGGTGGGGCCCGGCCGCCACGGTGGAGCTTCCCCCAGCCAATCGCAGCGCGTGGCCCGGATTTTCTCGGACGTGTCATTTTCCGGCGGCATAGTACTATTTTCCAAAAGAAAATAGTAAATGTGTTTTATATTATATATATTCCCGCGGGATATTGTTTGCGAGAGCGACGGCGTGGGTGGGGGGATATTTATTTTTTCTTTATGCGATGCGAGACGGCGACGTCACGGGATCTTCTGCGCGGACGCCGTGCTCTTGGATGTGGGCGGTGGTGCGTGGGGTCGGAGCAGCGGATCGAGATGGGCAATGATGCAGCATGGGGGAGGAGCGGCTTGCCGGAGCCCGCACGCACGCACGGGGACCAGACCAGCTGCTGCCCCCGGATCTGTTGTTTTGCACGATGGCACGGGCGTTCGGCCGTCGGATAGAGCCCACGTGAGCGTGCGGCGAACGAGTGGGTGCGAGGCGTGACACGTAGGAGAGGCCCATTGGGCTTCGAGCTGGCGTGGCATCCTACGTGGACAACGGTCTTTTTACACCTTTCACCTACGCTGCTGGCAGGCAGCTGTGAAACTACTGCACGGAGGTAGTAACAAATTGGTTTTCTTTGGGGGGCAACTCACGGGTAACAAAATTTAATGGAAAGGAAATCTCTATTATCATGTACGTACAACTATTTTAAGTACTACTCCTATCATTCATTGTTTCGTCAGGAGATGGATCTTTATTTTATTTGTTGAAAACACTGTCTCGACGCTTGCACTACTCGTACTTTCTTAATTTTTTTTCCGTATTTTGGGCATTCTTTTGCTTATAGTTATTCGTTTTAAGATGCGGCAAAACTCACCTCCCCACGCGTAGATATACACGTTGATCCTAGTTGGGTGCTGGTGCTTCTCCCACGCGCAAAACAAGCGGGAGGGAGGGTGAAAAGGGAAATAAATAAGAAAGAAGGGTTCCTGATGCAAGTTTTTAAGAGATTGAATGACACTAACATGATTTTGTTTCTCTCTCAGTGTTCCTGATGTAAGTTAGATCTGAGTTTGGTAAGTGAATTATGGCAAATTATTGGAGGCAAATTCTTTTTTTCTCTTTTTTTTATTTTTTACTTGGCATATATTTTTAGAAGTTGGCAAAAACACAAGATTTACCAAGTAAAGTTTGACAAACTCTTCGAGATGCTCTAAGAGGGTGTTCGGATCCAGGTGAATAGAAGTAGCTTCACTGATTTTAGTCACTTTGAGAGACTAATTCTCAAACATATGGGACTAAAAGGTGACTAAAATTAGTTTAGTCTCTAGTTAGGGGTGACCCAGCTAAAACGTGACTAAGGGCGTGATTGGTTGCCTGAACGGGGCCGTCCAAAGGCCCATCCGGGACGAGTCGTTGCAGACAGCCCATGTTTGGTTGCCCTCGTCGCAGCATTTACCTGCACCACGGCGTGCATCTGGCCTCCGCCGTCCGGGACGAGGCCATCCGCTGGGCGCGAGCTTCCCTCGTCAACAGGGACGGAACAGTGTTTCGCGGGAAGAGCGGGGGCGTGCGCGGGAGATGGCGCGCATGGATAGGGTCACCACCAGGAGTTGCGCCACCACGGTCGCCCCGCCCCGCCTCTCCTCACGCTCCACCTCCACCCTTCCCCCACCTCTAGCCCGCGGAGCTCGGCCATGGTGACCTCCATCGATCCGCTGGCGCTGGTTGATTTGGGAAAAGGGAGGAGAGAGATCTCGCCGCCGGGAGGAGTAGCTCCGGCGGAGGCGTAGTAGGGAGATGCAGAGCTCGGACGGAGCAGGGGAGAGGTGAGGTCCGGCGGCGCCAAGGGAAGGAACATGAGCGGTATCGGGGACGACGTCGGCGAGGGCGGGAACGTGGAGGAGGCGCGACGCTGCTCGTCCTGCTCCTGCGGCGGTGCATGGTCTCCCGCTACGCCTCGTCAACGCCGGATCTTGGTGGGGATCGTGGAGGATGGGGAGGAAGAATCGACCGTGGGTGGCCAGGAGGGTCGATCGATTCGATCCGGAAAGCCCAAGAGATAATGGGCACTTTGGTCCTTTCACCGGCCAGAAAAATGCAAAATAAATTATAATCAATGAAATGGACACAAATAAAGACAAATACTACATAATTTAATTGTAATTATAGATCTCTAAATAATTAATGTAATCAAGTAATTCAAGTGTTGTAAAAATCTATTGTTTATGTGTTGATGATCATGCATGTATTGGTGGTAACCTCACCAAACTCATACATGGGTGCTTGCACCTCCATCCATACGCCGAACCAATCAGCAGCTGTCCAACTAAATCATATATCAAAATCGTCCGAGCGGGAAACCAATCACAGTACCTGTCGATCAAGATGGCAATCTCAAATGCAACCAAACACAACACCTTGTATGCTTTCATCCCGGCTCTCATGAGCCTGTACAGGCCCTTCTCCCCGGCTCAGACCCTCTTGGGCAACCAATCACGCCCTAAAGGGGGAGAAGGGACAGGGATAGTAAAATCTGGATTGTAATTGTGACACCCCATGTTTTCATATGTCCCTGATGATCTAGTCAAACGAGTTGTCTTTGGTCAAACAATGATCAACCTCGATCATCACCTCGAAAACACCACCAACAACCCCTAATGACCCACCTTGGTCAACTTTTGGTCACGATTGGTCAGACCCTTGTCAAAACCCCACTTAAACCCTTTGACCCTCCTATGTCACCGAGAACTTTTGCCGCGTTCTCCAAATTTCATCTAAACACTTCAAATTCTCCCAATATAAAAGTTGTGCAGTTTGTCAAGGGACACAACTTTCATGATGAGTGGCATTTGATATTTGGAGTGTAAATATGTGAAAAAGCTTGGTCAATGCCAGCTGACATTGTTCACCGGCTCCCAGAAAACAGCAAAGTTGGCATCCACCACCACTAGGGTTTTACATCTCCGTCGCTTCTGCTTCCCACCGCGCGTCGCCGCTTCCTCCCCCAACGCAGAGGAGATGGATATGGGATACTGGTGAGTGACGGAGGCACAAATGGAGGGGTTGGTTCCACTTCTCCTTTGTCCATCCCCTTCTTCTTCTCGACTTCTCCTTCCTCTGCTTTTTTTATCCGTACCTGATCTCATTCTCCCTTTCCTTTTACATGATTTTAGTGAGAAATTAGTTGATGAATTCATTATATGTAGGGTTTAAGACAGCTGCTGAAGCAAAAGGTTTCGAATTCTATGCGGCAGAAAACGCTAGACGAATACAACAGTCAAAAAATTGCAATCGATGCTAACATTGTCTTGTTTGAATTTATGGTGTGTGCGCTCTAACATAGTTTTTGAATTCATAAATATTTCAATGCATATAGTCTTCTCTTGAGATATCAATTTCCAAATATTGTGACATTGTCTTATGCTATGTTTAAAAGACTACACTGAGTCATCTCAAGTAAAAAAATCATTCGACCACCTTTTAGTCTTTTTACAGCATGTTACAAAGTTTGAGATTCCAGATTGACCCTATGTAAGTACTTATTTAATTTTATGATAATGATTTAGACATGCATATGAATAGAGCTTAGCTATTAATAGGGCTATAATATTTGCATGATGCTTATATCCTAAAACTATCATTTTCAAAAGAAGTTGGAAGATCTGGAAATATGATGGGGCTGAAAATGTCGGGACGGGAAAAAGTATGGAGAAAAAATGAATTTTGTGTAATTTATCATTTTGCACTAGGTTATTTAGTTTTCCCTTAATTCTTTTGGCTCTTTTGGCTCCATGAATAGGTAACTATACAACACTATAAGGACTGCAAATAGTTGTTGTTGCTCATGAGCATTTAATGCATAAAGGTAAATTAAGTGAATAAATCAATATATATAATCATTATATATAAATAATTGCATCTGTCTTGTAGTCATTATTTATCGATTCGCTAACAAATGATTTTATTTCTTTGCCCAAAGGAAGTGTTAGACTAAAGATTGAAAAAATATACAAGAAATTAGTGATTGACTAGCATTATAGAAGTTTGTTTTTCTTAGTATTCATGGGTGGGGGATATGAGTGCACAAACATGTGTATTTTCAGTTCATATTGTGAGGCTTCCACCCCTCTCACTATTTATTCTTTCTCATCCTTGTAAAAGTGTTTGGATCTAAAGGTTCTTGTCACATTGAATCTTTAGATATTAATTAAAACTAGTAGATCTTAAATATATGTTAGATAAGTTGGTTGGGAAAAGAGATCGATGTCACCACATAAGTAAGTGAAAATGTTGTTTCCACAATGAAAGTTGAGAGATTGTCTCTTTAGCTTCCTCTCTTTTTATAAATGTATAACGAGTTGTTTTGTATTATTACGTTGTTATCAAAAGGAAGTATATTTTTTTTGTTCTATCGTCTTTTGTACGTGAGATATTATCTTCTTCTAGAGGATTACTAGCTAAATGCCCGTGCGTTGCTACGGTTGAATGCTAACCATATCATCATCATATCATATACAACTATATAATTGGTACCCACTAACGATTTCTCCTATCTCTCAATGCGCCATATCATATCCCACAAAACGTCATGTTACTATCCACTATAAGTCATGTCAACATCTACCGAACCATATATTTATGTCTTCATCCATTTCCTGTGACTAATAGCATGTTGTATTAGCGAGTAGCGCGCCATAAAGTTCTCGTAGTTGAAATATATGTACAATCAATCAATTAAGAATGGTTATCTCTCAACAAAATTAACATGCTTTCATATATAATATTATTTACATATGAATATCGCCATGTAATCGCTTTGTTGTTTCTACTTTCACATTTCACCTTAAAATTTTGTCTAAAAATTCCTGCGGCAACATGCGGGGTATCACTTAGTTTTATTTTTAAAACTCGTGTTTTTTATTTATCTACCACTATATATATGTTTATTAAATTTAGTGGATTTATGCATATATCCTTATATTCGAATAAGAATTCATTTATATCCTTCTTATAAAAATATAAAACGATTTGCTAAGATGACAAATAGGTATAATGATATTGTACCATACAACGTCACACTTTCTTATATGAATTGATGTATACTACTCCATCCGTTTCAAATTATTTATTTTTTAAGACTTTGTAGACCCAAGGTTGACAGCTCATCTCATTCAAAAAAAATTTTGCATACATGAATCTATTTATTAATGCAAGTGAGTAGCATGTACCAAACAAGTTAACATCATGTGTGGATGCATGCACATTATTTTTGAGTAAAGATTTTTTTTATACGAAACTAATAAAGGGGCCTTCCGTATGACATATTTTAGTGGTTTGCTAGATAATTTTCAATATTTAGTTAACTAAAATCAAATGCGTGCATACGCCACAAGTTAAGTTGTCGGTGGAGACATGGTATTGAATTCCACTTCGGCCACCTTAAATATAAAATTTTGTATTGGTATTTTTAAAAAAAATTGACATGGCCAGGTTTATGCCTACCACGTATTAAAATATTTATCCAACACTATATACATATGTATATATATATATATTAAATTTAGTGGATTTATGCATATATCCTTATACACGAATAAGAATTCATGTCTATCATTCTTATAAAAAATATAAAACGATTTGCTAAGATGACAAATAGGTACAATGATATTGTACATACAACGTCACACTTTCTTATGTGAAATGATGTATACTACTCCATCCGTTTCAATCATATTTTTTAACTTTGTAGACCCAAGGTTGACAGCTCATCTCATTCAAAAAAATTTACATACATGAATCTATTTCTTAATGCAAGTGAGTAGCATGTACCAAACAAGTTAACATCATGTGTGGATGCATGCACATTATTTTTGAGTAAAGATTTTTTATACGAAACTAATAAAGGAACGTTCTGTCGTATGGACCTCCCTGGGCCCACTGCCTTGGTGGGTACCAGGACCGACTACTCGGTGGGCCCCTGGGACTACCCGACTTGCGCTACACGGCACACCGAAGGCGTGGAGCACAAGGACAAAGACACGGGAGTAGTACTCGGTTAGGACTCTGTACATGTTCCGCATTGTGTAGAGGTCTCCTAGACGTACTCGACTAGTACTCCTTCCCTACTCCGACTTGTAACCCTGCCTCCCGGACTATATAAGGCGAGGCAGGGACCGATCCCCGGATCATCTCATCCAATCTCAACTCACGGCGCACTATTGCACCAACCTGTAATCGTGCCCTATCAATCCAGAGCTACGCAGCATACAGGACGTAGGGTATTACGCACCTCGCGGCCCGAACCTCGTCTAAATTGTGTGCCGCGTGCCTCTTCCTTCGAGTTACCGATCTCGGCGAGTCACATTCATCTACTTCGGGTACTCCCCGTAGTAGGTTGCCGGTCCAAAACACCGACACGGCGGCGCGCCCGGTAGGGGCTCTCGCTCGAGATCACATGGCGAACTCGACGGCTTCCGTTCTCATCAAGCCAACCGTCGCTTTCAACCGCGGCGACACCTTCGTCTTCGGCGCACCGGGTCCGCACGCGCGATGGCGCGGGCTCCTTCCAGCGCCGCTTGATCATGCAACCCGACTCGAGGACAGGCCTTGTGACGCTTCCCGAAGTTGTCACGGGCAAGCTCGCCGGCAAGTTCGGCGAGATTTCGCTTTCCAACCTCCACGGCTGACTTCGAGCTCGAGTCCGTCTCCAACTCGAACCCGACGTCGCCATGGGCCGTCGCGTGCGAGCCGGCTCCTCAGCCATCGCAGGCGGTCCCCTCTCCACGTCAGCGCTCTGTGCGTGGCCCCCGCGCTCCCAGCCGGGCCCGCACGGAGGCTTCTACACCACGCCGGCCGGCAAGGAGCCCGTAACCGAGTACAACTCGGACTCCGACGCCGTCCCCCGGCCGCGTCTCGGACTCCGGCCCTCTCTCCGAGTTCTACTCGAACCCGGACTACGAGTTCGACTTTGGGTCGGACCCGAGGAGCCCGAGTCCGAAGACGACTCCTCCGAGCTTCCCTTGTCGGGGCCGGCCTGCGGGCCGGTTATAAGATCAACGCCGGCGGGAGATACGTCTCTGCGGCCAAACCTCAAGCCCGCCGAGGCGACAACGAGAGGACTCACGCTACGTCGCCTACATCGACTCGCTACCGTTCCGGAGGGAACACCACTAGCCCAAGCCGACTCAAGTACACCAACTGAGGTGGCACCTTCTGAGCCAAGCTTGGGCACGCCTGATCGTCAAGTCTTCATGGCTGCCGGCGACACCCCGGGGACCTCGAGCACGGCCGCGGACAAGTACTTGGAGGACATCTCCGCGGACGAGCTGTCTGCTGATGCCCCTGCGGACGAGACCGACGCCAACAGGGACACCGGCGCGAACGTAACAGGAAGCGCAACGAACGACGCCGGCGGCTCAGAGACAACCTTCCCATCCGCAACCTTGCGGAAGCTCTCGGCCGGTTGAGAGCGAGTCCACACCACTCCCGAGCGATGCCTCATGTCGATCACGGCGATCGCACGCCGAGCTCGGGGCATACGAGCCGGGGAGGTCATCGCCAAGCTCGGCCGAAGAAGCCTACTTCATGCGGGTGGACAAGAGAGTCGGCCCAACCTCCTCCGGCCAAGCCTCGCGACAACGAGGCTACTAGTCGCGGTGTTGACCCCGGTCCTAACCGTACTCGGAGCGACATCCCGGGCCGAGCCAAACCGTCGACGCTCCACCGCCGGCGGACCCTCACGACAAGACAACGTCAACGGAGAAGTCGTCCCCCACCGTGCTCCGGCCGGTGGTGGCGGCAACGACCCCGACGGCGGCGGCGGCGCGGCGGCGGCGGCTCCAACCACGGGGCCAACAAGAAGGCCGGAGGCGGCGGCGGTCGCGGCGGCCGCGGCCACGCGCACAGCCACGCCTCCGGCGCCTCTCACGGCGGGTACGATGCTCGCCAGAGAATCGACGAGTTGCGGCGAGAAGAAGTCGACGACCGCTGCTGAAGGCGACGGCTTCCCTGCCTTCTCACCTCGGCTTCGCAACCTACTCCTCCCCGACAAGTTCAAGCCTTTGGGGATCACCAAATACGACGCGAAGCAGGATCCCATTCAGTGGCTCCGATGCTACGCTCTCTCCATCGAGAACGCTGGCGGCAACAGCGACACCAAGTGCCTCTACTTCCCCTTACGCTCGGACCAAGCCCCACTCACGTGGCTCGAGTCGGCCGGACAAGCACTCAATCGACAAGTGGGACCGGTCGAAGGAACAGTTCACGAGCAACTTCACGGGCGCCATGGGCCGTTCGGGTACTCGCATGGACCTTGCCATGATCAAGCGGGAACAAGGCGAGACCCTCCGCAAGTACATGCGCCGCTTCTTCGACAAGCGCGCTACCGTCGTGGACGTCACCGACAAAGAGGTCATCGACCTCTTCCAGGACGGGCTCTACCATCGCCGCACCTTCGAGGACTTCGGCCGGCGCCGCCCCAGGTCCATTCCCCACCTCAAGGACATGATCACGTCCTGGGCGGACGAAGAGGACAAGGCCAACGCCAAGTACGACGCCATCCGCGGCAAGTCCAAGCGGAACCAAGGTGGCGGCGGCGGCAAGAACCCAAACCAAGGCGGCCGCAACAACAACAACAACAACAACAACAACTTCTCGGGTCCCAACCGCAAGCGCAAGCCAGACAACACCGTCGCGGCTATCCAGCGCCCTCCGAAAGGGAACTCGAAGAAGAACTCCGGCGGGTTCAAAGACCTGCTGAAGGAGAAGTGCCCGTGGCATCCAAACGGCAACCATACCACCGAGCGGTGCTACCGGCTCGGGCATGCGCTCAAGGATACGCCGGAGCCACCGCATCCTCACGATCGGAAGAACAAGAAGAAGGACGGCGACGACTTCCAAGAACCCGAGAAGACCGTCAACGTCCTCTTCGGCGGACTACCCCGCAGGGCGGGAGCGAAGGCTACTCGCCGTGAAGTGATGTCCATTGAACCGGCGGTTATGACCCCTCTCGGGTGGTCGAGAGACACCCATCACCTTCTCCCGCGCGGACCAATGGACCGGCTTCTCCGAACCGGACGCTTCCCCCTCGTCCCGAAACCGAACGGTGGCGGGCTCTAAGCTCAACAAGGTGCTCATCGACGGCGGAAGCGGGCTCAACGTCCTCTTCACCAAGACTCTCAGGAAGATGAACCTTGACGTCACCCCCATGCTCGACAAGAGCAGCATGCCCTTCTACGGCATTGTCCCGGGCAACGCGGCTATCCCACTGGGTTCAGTGGTACTGCCAGTTACCTTCGGGGCGTCTCGCGACAACTACCGCACCGAGTACATCAAGTTCGAGGTCGCGGATATCGAGACTTCCTACCATGCCATCCTCGGCAGACCGGCCATCGCCAAGTTCATGGCGGTGCCCCACTACACATACTTGGTACTCAAAATGCCAAGTCCACTGGCGTACTCTCCCTCCAAGGGGACTTGAAGATCTCTCACGGCCGCGATACGAGAGGCCGTGGTGATTGCTTCGACAAATCAAGTACCCACCCCAATGATGGAGGTCTACGCCGCGTCGAAGAAGCTTGCCACAAGCGAACTCGACATCCCGAGAGAAGTCGACGGCGCCAACAAGCCTCGGCCACCCGAGGAGGTGCTCACCAAGACGGTCGACCTCGGAACGGGCGACCCCACCAAGACTACCACCATCGGGGCCGGCCTCGACCCCAAATAGGAAGACGCGCTCATCGGCTTCCTTCGGGCTAACCGCGACATCTTCGCGTGGAAGCCGACGGACATGCCGGGAGTGCCCGGGGAGCCGATCGAGCACCGCCTCAACGTCGACCCAAAGGCTACCCCCAAGCGACAACATCTCCGACGCTTCGCCGACGACGGACGGGACGCCATCAAGAAGGAGCTCGCCAAGCTACTCGGCTGCGGCTTCATCGAGAGAAGTCTTCCATCTCGAGTGGCTCGCCAACCCCGTCCTCGTCCGCAAGAAGAACTCGAACGAGTGGAGGATGTGCGTCGACTACACCGAGCCTCAACAAGCACGCGCCCCAAGGACCCCTTCGGGTTGCCGCGGATTGATCAAGTCATCGACTCCACGGCGGGGGCCGCGACACGCTCTGCTTCCTCGGCGCTACTCCGGTACCACCGGATCGCAATCAAGGAGGAAGACCGAGGAGAAGACCGCGTTCATCACCCCGTTTGGCGCGTCTTGCTACACGACCATGTCCTTCGGGTTGAAGAACGCCGGCGCTACCTACCAACGGGCCATCCGGGCTCGCTTCAAGCGGCAACTCAACAAGAACGTCGAGGCCTACGTGGATGACGTGGTTGTCAAAACCGGGGACTCCGGTACCCTCATCGACGACCTTGAAGAGACCTTCGCATCGCTACGCGAGTACCGCCGGAAGCTCAACCCGAACAAGTGCGTCTTCGGCGTCCCTTCGGGCAAACTACTCGGCTTCATCATCGGCCCGGCGCGGCATCGAAGCCAACCCCGAGAAGATCTCCGCCATCACCGGCATGAAAGCTCCCACGAGCATCAAGGACGTCCGTAAGGCGACGGGGGTGCATGGCGGCGTTGAACGATTCATCTCGAAGCTAGGAGAACGGGGTCTCCCCTTCTTCAAACTACTCAAGCACCATGAGAAGTTCGTGTGGACCGCAGAGGCGGACCAAGCCCTTGCCCGGCTCAAGGACTTCTCGTCGAAGCCGCCGGTCCTCACGGCTCCCTACAAGGGCGAGCGGCCTCTTGCTCTACCTCGCCGCGACTACTCACGTGGTCGATACCGCCATCGTTGTCGAGCGGCGGGGAAGACGGCCACGCCTACCCCGGTCCGGCGCCCGGTCTACTTCGTCGGTGAGGTTCTATCGAGTCCAAGGCTCGCTACCGGCCCGTACGAAGCTTCGTACGCTCTACTCATCACCTCGCGGAAGCTACGACACTACTTCCGGGAGTACTCGGTCTCCGTCGTCACCGACTACCCGCTCGGCGACATCCCGAGGAACCCGGACGCCACCGGAAGGATCTCCAAATGGGCCGTCGAGCTCGGCGCCCTCACCATCGACTTCAAGCCACGCACGGCCATCAAGTCGCAAGCTCTAGTCGACTTCATGGCGAGTGGCGGGAGAACCGGCTACCTACTCCCACCGTGCGACCGAGCATTGGGTGATGTACTTCGACGGCTCACTCAACCTCGAGGGCGCGGCGCGAGGGGTACTCCCCGATCTCTCCAACGGGCGAACAACTTAAGTACGTCCCGCGATCTTCCGGAAGGTCTCAAACAACGAAGCCGAGTACGAAGCCCTCCTACACGGGCTCCGCCTCGCGGCTTCACTTGGCATCAAGCGGCTACTAGTCTACGGCGACTCCGCGGTGGTCATCAACCAAGTCAACAAGTCCCGGGACCGCAACAAGGAGAACATGGACGCCTACGCCTAGAAGTCCGCAAGCTCGAGAACAAATTCTATGGTCTCGAGTTCCACCACATCGTTCGCGACAACAACGTTGCGGCGGACGTCCTCTCGAAGCTCGGATCCACCCGTGCCCAAGTACCCGCGGGCGTCTTCGTCCATGAGCTTCACGCGCCATCCATCCGGAGCCGGCGCCGCCAACCACCGTCCCGGCTAACCAACCGGTGGGCGAGGAGGTCATGATGATCGACGTGGACCGGAGGCAACCCTTCATCGACTACCTCGGCGAGCGAGAGGTCCCCTCCGACAAGAACGCGGCCGAACAACTCGTCCGCCGCGCCAAGTCTTACGTCCTCGTCGGCGACAAGCTTTACAAGCGAGGCGCATCTTCCGGAGTACTCATGAAATGCGTCCCTCGCGAAGAAGGCAAGGACATCTTGGAGGAAATCCACAAGGGTGTCCGCGGCAACCACGCGTCCTCCCGCACGCCGGTCGGCAAGGCCTTCGGCGAGCCTTCTGCGGCCCACGGCCACGGGCGATGCCGAAGAACTCGTCGGTCACCGCCAAGGATGTCGGTTCTTCGCCAAGCGGCAACACGTCCCTCGCCTACAAGCTAGTCACCATACCACCAACCCGGCCCTTTGCCTGCCGGGGGCTCGACATGATTGGGCCACCGCCAACCGCGCCGGGGAGGATTCAACCGGTGCTGGTGGCTATCGACAAGTTCACCAAATGGATCGAGGTCAAGCCGGTCACATGCCCCAAGGGCGACGAGTACTCGACTTCTGGATGAACTCGTGCACCGCTACGGGCTACCCCACCGCATCATCACGGACACGGGGTCCAACTTCAACAACCACCGGTTCGGGAGTACCGCGAGAACGGCGGAATCGACGTCGGATACGTCTCCGTCGCCCATCCACGGGCCAACGGACAAGTCGAGCGCGCCAACGGGATGGTGCTCGACGCCCTCAAGAAGCGGCTACACGACGCGCTAACTCAAAAGGGGGCAAGTGGATCAAGGAACTACCCAACGCACTGCGGGGGCCGCGGACTCAACCATCCAAGCCAACGGGGCAATCCCCCCTACTTCTGGTCTACGGCTGCGAAGCCATCCTCCCTGCCGATGTCATATGGAACTCGCCAGCA
This sequence comes from Cenchrus americanus, assembly GCA_947561735.1. Classification (NCBI taxonomy): domain Eukaryota; kingdom Viridiplantae; phylum Streptophyta; class Magnoliopsida; order Poales; family Poaceae; genus Cenchrus; species Cenchrus americanus. Next base: position 310,121,705 of record OX387241.1, on the reverse strand, counting down.
GTGGAGCATTACGACGAAGGCGTCTCAGAAGACAGCAGACGAGTTGATATCGACAGCCTCGAAGAAGCTCGCTGCGCCGCCCTAGTCCAATCAGCAAGGTACCTGGAGGGTATCCGACGCTACCACGATCGCAACGTCAAGGAACGCTCCTTCAACGTTGGAGATCTTGTCCTCCGCCGTATCCAGAACACGGAGGGACTTCACAAGCTCAGCTCCCCTTGGGAAGGCCCCTTCACCGTGGCTAAGGTGACCGGGCCAGGCTCCTACCGCCTCCAAACACTCGAAGGCGAAGAAGTCAACAACTCGTGGAACGTCGACCGGCTACTGTCGATTCTACGCCTAGTCTACTCGACTACTCCGGGTTCAAGTCTACACGACTACACCAACACCCCCTTGCCGCGAGCGACCCTCCGGTCCCGGCTTCAAGTCTCCGGACTACTCCACTCCGAGTCCCGGCCCCGTGCGGCTACCTACGGACCACGGGGCCGCAATGAGCGTCAAGGACTCTAGCGGCGGTCTACCAAGAAGACCACACTCCAAGATCCGGCCTCGCACGGCTACCTACGGATGCGCGATCCGGCCTACACGGCTACCTACGGATCACTCAACGTAAGCGGATACCCGCTCCAGTACTACTCAGTTGTAAGCGGCCTTCGGGTCCGGGCGACTACTTGTAACTACGGCCCTGGCCACCCAGGTGTACTTCTTCAGTAATAAAGTTTGATTGTTCATCAACTTCTTTCTTGTCTACTCCTAACGACGGACCGCTAAGCCGAGTACTACTACTCGCACCTACTCCACGATGGGCGCTCCGCACTGCGAGATCGCGGTTACGAGTACTCATTGATGGAACTTCACATTTCATTGATATATGAGATAGTTCATTACAAGCGTTTCCTATACAACCATGGCTACTAGCTATCTACGCGGGGCTACCGGAGATTCAACTTATCGGCTACCCCTCCGCGATGGGAGCCATCTCGCTCCCGACAACTCGGCGTGCTTGCTCGTCCGGCCGGTTGGCGGCTACCCCGCCGGCGACTACCTCCACCGGGGCCTTCGGGAAGTACGACTTCATGAAGGCCAGCACCTGCTTCGGGATCGACTTGGCCATGTGCTTCACGTAGGCGGCCAGCCGGCTTGGCGCTTCACGAAGTCGATCCGCCAACGGAGCGATCTTGGGGCCGCCCGGGTGCGGCACCAGGAGCCTCGCGATCGGGAGGGCAGCCTCTTCCAGGTCCTTGAGTTGGGCTCGGAGCGCCTCGCAGTCTTCGTTCAACTTCTGCAAGGATTTGTAGCAGTTGACAAGATCCCGGTCAGAAGCAATTCTCAACTCCATGTGCTTCTCGCACTCGACGGCCGGCTCCTTGTAGTCGAGTTCAAGTACACGGCGGGCTTCTTGCTCCCGGTAGAAGAGATTCTTCATGCTTGATCTCCGAGCCTTTCGGTCGCTCCACCGGCCTTCGAGTTCGCAACACCGAACGCAACAACGGGTCGAGCTTGGTGACTTCCAACAAGTACCCGACAAGTCAAGAGACGTACCTTTGTTCTTGTTGCGGAGGCCTTTGTTTTTCCGCACCGGCTCGTCGCTCTTCGCCGCAGGGTCCATCACATCGTTGTGATACTTGGCGAAGGCGGCGTCAAGCTTCGACTCGCATGGCGGCCGCGTGCTTCCTCGACTTCACGAGCTGCTCCTCCAAGGCTTCGGCTCGCGGCACCGTGTCCCCATAGCCTTGCGGCGATTGGACTTCTCGCGGGATCGCTCCGCGACGTCTGCGAGAAGACAAGTCCAAGTCAGCGAGTACTCAACGAAAGGATTGACTACTCGGGAGGCAACGGCTACGTACCTTCATCCTTTGTTCGGCTCGTCGCATCGCCTCCGGATGCTTCGCGCCAACACCGCCGGCTCGATCGGATCGTCGGCAAGCGGCTCGATCCCGCCACGGCTACTTGTCGTAGCCTCCGTCATCGGCGCCGAGCGGATAGGCTCCGCGTCTTGGATCTCGGGGGCCGGATCGCCACCTCCCGGGGCAACCCCCGGCGACGTGGAAGCCGCCTCCTCCTCGGCGGACTTCTCGACGGTCTCCCCCATGGGCTCGGGGGGCTTCTACGCGGCCTCCCGGGGCTTCGGTGTCAACTCCCGCATGGGTACCCCTGCGGGGATGTCACCCCCCTTCGGCCGCTTTGTCACCAAGGAGCACGCGCATCGGTATCTACGACTACTCCTTTCGGGGCTCTATAGCTTCGGGAGGAGTACTCACCTTCGACTACGACCGCCTCCCGGCGGCGGCGCTTCGGCGGTGGTGGCTCGGTCGCGGCTTGGGCCTCGGGAGCGGGCTCTTCGACGAGCGGCGCGACCCTCTCTGCCTCCGCTGCCGTGGGCTCCTCTCCGTCCCAGCTCAAGTCGGTGGATTTTATGCACAAGTACCCACAAAGGTTCATCAGACAATATCGACTACTGCAATGAGTACTACTCATGAAGGCGTGGTACTTACAAGTTCGACCGGACGATAGTCACGGCCGGCGCACCGAGGATGCTGGCAATGTCAACCAGTCCACCCTCGGCGGGCGTTTCTTCCTCCGCCTCTCCGACTACCGCCTCCTCCACGGCGGCGGTGGCCGGCGCAGACGTTCTCTGCGCCCCTGCGGCTTCCACCTCCTCAGCGGCGGCGGTCGCGGGTACTCTGCTCCCTTCTGGGGCAGGGGGCTGGCGCCCCAGCTGCGCCAGAAGTTCTTCGACGGTAGGGGCTGGACTTCGGCTTCCAGCCGGTTCCCCCACCGTGGGCCACGTGCCCTCATCGCCCTCCTCCACGGGCTCTGTTGGCGGCCTCTCCTGCACACATGGATGACTACTCGTCAGCACCGTACTCGATCGTTGGGTACTCGACTACTCCGCTCGAGATGATTTACCTCAGGAGGCGTGGTCTCTGAGACCTTCATCTTCTTGGCTACCCGCTTCTTGGCGGGGTTGCGCGGCTTCCTCGGCGGCGCGGCAAGGCTAGCCTCCAAGCTAGCGGAGGGTCTTGGATGAGAGGTACATGAGGCAAGCACGGACGGCTAAACCTCGACCGCGGTGGAAAGCGGTCCCGCAGCGTCTCCTCGTCCTCCTCATCGTCGGAGGTATCCTCCACGATGACGGGATCGTCGTCGTCTCCGACTACTCGGCGCTCCTTCGCCTTCTCCACCGTCGGGACCTCAATTCCGCTTGGTGGGGGCTGCGGCTCGGAGACAAACCGCTTCACATCATCCTGCGCAAACAGCGACAAGGCGTCAGCAACTCTGCTACAAGTGCCTACTACTCGACGAGGCGGGTACGACTACCTACCTCGTTGGGCGGGCGCGCGGCGGAGAACTCCTCGACGGGGGCACGCCGTGTACTCGGCATGTCCTTGAAGATCCTCGACAACCTCTCGACGATGTCGTTGTCTTCAATTTCGCCCCCCGGCATCCGCGACGTGTCGTCGTCGCCGGTGTACTCGAAGCCCATCGTATCCCGCGCTGACAGCGGGCCGGATCCGGCGCTTCATGAACCGAAGGCCACATGCTCGGCCCTCGGTCCCGCATCCGCGGGGTCTTGATCCGTGTCAGCAACTCCGGGAGCTGGATCCCCTCTTGCATGGTGGGTTCCGTGTTCCACCACTCTTGATGCTTGGGCTGCCGTCCGCTCGGCTTCGGCAGCTCGGGATGGTGGTTCGTGGTGTAGAACCACCTCGTCTTCCAATCCGTGTTGGAGTCCACGAGCTTGTACGCCGAGTGCGCTCGGCGGCATCCTCCCTCAAGCGGATCCCGCCCCCCCGACTACTGCGGGGTTGGAGGCGGCGGGTTGCGGCTTCACGCGGAAGAATTTCCGGAAGAGAATCCAATGTGGCTTGATTCCCAAAAAAGCTTCGCGAGAAATGGACGAAGACGAAGTGTGGAAGATTCCGTTGGGGTTCAAGTTGAGGTACTCGATGCCATAGTACACGAGAAGCCCTTTGAAGAAATCGCTCGGCGGGAGCGCAAGCCCGCGCTCCACGAAGCGCGAGAACATCGGGATCTCGTCTTGTGCCTTCTCCATCGGATAGGGATCTCCGGCGGCGGATCTCCACATATCGATCTCCTTTTCCCCGATGAACCCGAGTTCAACGGGGTCAGCAAGTCTTCGGTCTTCACCTTCGACCTCTTCCACTCGCGGCTTGGGTCAGCGCGCGGTGGAGATGTGGGCGGCGCCGCTCCGTGCGGCCGCGGCGGCCTCCGCATGGCTCCTCTTCTTCCCGCCGGCCTTCGACGTCTTCGACGGGGACGGCTTCATCCTCCAAGAACAGGGAGTCTTCACTCGCATCCGCTCGGGGGCTACCCTACAGCTTTCGGGTGGCGATGCGCTCGGATCTACTGCGGCGGCAGTGCTCGTTGGAGTGGATCTACTTCAAGATTCAAGTGGCGAATGACTGCGGCTCACTTGGGTGAAAAACCCTAAGGGTTCCGGCTTGAATTTATAAGCCAAATCGCCTCCGTAACGGGCGGCCGATAAGCCCGCGCGTGGGCGACTCGGCGGGCTCGCGCGTGACTCTTCGTATTCTACTAGTCGACGCGCCTCACCTCGGGGGCTCGGCTACTTCTACTCGACTACCTGGGACGCGGCTAGTCTCAAGGGCATCTCAGGACACATTCTCTAAGAAGACCCTTCAATTCGAGAGGAAGTACTCGACTCAAGGCTCGGGGGCTCCGTGCCACGTGTCATTCGGTTTTTTCTCTCCGGATTTTTTGGGATTTTCTCGCCAAGACTTCGGATAGATCCTCAGCCAGAGCCCGCGGCTCGAGGCTCGGGGGCTACTCCACGTGGATTGCGGCTACGCAAATCGCATCTTCTTGACGGCTCGGCTTCAAGACAAGGCGAGGCATTTTTGAAGACCTTCGAAGGGAGATTTCAAGGACGCTTGGGACTACTCGAGAAGACTTCAAGATTGCTCATACATCGGTGGAGTACATTCCGGCCCTCGGGATGCTTCGACTACTCTTGAGGACTTTTGACTTGTAGCACTCGGGGACGCTTGAGGACTACTCGTTAAGGCCGTCAAGACTACCTGGAAGCTATCCTTCTCGACTACAAAGTACTCGGGGGCTTGTCGTATGGACCTCCCCGGGCCCCCTGCCTCGGTGGGTACCGGGACCGACTACTCGGTGGGCCCCCGGGACTACCCGACTTGCGCTACACGGCACACGAAGGCGTGGAGCACAAGGACGACACAGGAGTAGTACTCGGTTAGGACTCTGTACATGTTCCGCTCTGTATAGAGGTCTCCTAGATGTACTCGACTAGTACTCCTTCCCTACTCCGACTTGTAACCCTGCCTCCCGGACTATATAAGGCGAGGCGGGGGACCGATCCGGATCATCTCATCCAATCTCAACTCACGGCGCACTATTGCACCAACCCGTAATCGTGCCCTATCAATCCGAGCTACGCGGCATACAGGACGTAGGGTATTACGCACCTCGCGGCCCGAACCTGTCTAAATTGTGTGCCGCGTGCCTCTTCCTTCGAGTTACCGATCTCGGCGAGTCACATTCATCTACTTCGGGTACTCCCCGTAGTAGGTTGCCGGTCCAAAACACCGACACGTTCCGTATGACATATTTTAGTGGTTTGCTAAATAATTTTCAATATTTAGTTAACTAAAATCATTTCAATATTTAGTTAACTAAAATCAAATGCGTGCATACGCCACAAGTTAAGTGGTCGGTGGAGACGTGGTATTGAATTCCACTTCGGCCACCTTAAATATAAAATGTTGTATTGGTATTTTTTAAATCGACATGGCTACATATTAAAAAGAAGTAGAGATTGAGGTGTCACAATTTATTTTTTACATTTTCCCTCCATCTCTCGGTTTTTCCCAACTGCTGACGGTTCAGGACTGCGGTTGCCCGGTTTTTACTCTCTCCTGCGGTTGAGCGTGGTTTTGCTCCGATTTAGCATGCAAGCAAGCGGTTTAAGACCGGTTTCTTACCGTAACCTACTCGATTTCGGATGACGGACCAAAATTTTGAGCAGAAGCGGTCCTTACTTTACTATTAGGTAAAGATAAAGATAAAGATATTATCTTCCTCTAGAGTATTCTATATTTTTCTATATGCACTATATTTTTAACTCCTCTTTTTCTTACGTAACATAGGAATCTCAAGATTGACGAAGTCACCACAGGCGTCTCGCTGTCGACGGGAATGTCGCCTACCACTGAAAGCACAAACGCCGTTAAATCCTGAGAAATTCGCTCCCACATGGAGTCGAACCAAGGACCTGAAGTGCTACCGAAGCTCTTGTAACCACTAGGCTACAGGCCCTTACGCTTGGCTCAGGTATCTAATATCGAAAGATGCCTGAACACTTCTTTCTTCGCCTGGAAGCCTCTCGTCTCCTCTCCCTCACCTCGCTACCTCTGCCTTCCACCTCGGGCCCCTCCCTTCCTCGCCTCCGGCGCCTATGCCGACGGTGGGAAGGGAAGGGAGTCCTCCTGTCGTTGCTCTTAGATGTATGTTAGCTTGTTTACTTTTTAGTGCCTCTGTGGCTCGTCCCTTTAGTGGTTTTCGCCGCCTGGTGGCCATCACCGTCGTCCTTGTTGCTGGGCCTTGCCTCGGCTTCCTCGTCGCCGACATCGATGCCTCCCTGGTGAGTCATAATAAATCTCCCAACCTTCCGTAACCTCCTGCAGTCTCCACGTCATGCCCATCCTTCCCCTGCTGCCGGAGTTTTCATCTCGCCGTCCCAGATCCAGTTGGTTCTGAGGTCGATCTGCGGCCGTCGTGTGTGGATCAGGCCCCCTCTGGGGCAGATCTGTTCCCTACGGTTGTCTCCGGTCACCTCCCGGTTCCGGTTGCGTCTACTGCCGCCTTCGCCGCCGCCTCCCCGTCACAGCTTCCTTCGGCCCTGAAGCTTGAGTATTCAACACGGTGGCCCCGTTCCTGGTACCTGCTCGAAGGAGTGGCCCCCCTGGGATCCTGGTGCAAGTTGCTTCATCAACCTCCGGCGATGTCCAACCACATCTACATGTCGTCGGTGTGCTCTTCCGACCGTGGCTTCACCAGCCCGCCTTCAACCGACGCTTTGCGCGGTATCCGCCTGGGCGCAAGCATCCATGATGCCTCTGCGTTCCCCCCGCCGGCGACTCCTTCGACACCTTCGCCATGGACTACATCGTCTTGCTGCTCCATGCTTCCTGGACTTTTGTGTAATTCAGTCTTCTTTGGAGGACCTATCTGTAATATGGATGCTGTGACACTTTAATATATTTCTGTTTGTTGTAAAAAAAAATATCGAAAGATGCCACATTTTGCATTTGCCACCTCCCTGGTCGTGAGTACTGAGTACCTCTTGCACCCTTGCTCATCTGCTTGCAAGATTGACTCTTTTGCTTGCTCCTTTTCTCTCGACCTTGCTGCTCCTTTCAGTACTCGCGCCCGACAGGCAAGCCACCGCTGCCAGCGCCCGGCAGCTTTGCGCGTTCTTGCTCCTTAATCCTCGATCCCGCTCATGCAAGCATCAATTTGCTCTTCCTTCCCAAGCACTCGTTGATGCAATGATGCTCGGTGAAGGCGGCACCAGCGAAGGTGACGTGAGGCAAACAAAATGCTAAGGAGCTATAACGGGCCAATTTTTTATGGTACATATCTCAACCAAATCTTTTAATGGTAGATGTACAGTAGCTCTTTAGATGCTATACTATGATCCAAAATAATAATTTTAGCTTCTAGAGGATTCTATATTTTTCTTCAATGGTATGCACCTATCCATTGATTTAAGATCTGACGGGTGACGACTAATAGAAAATTAGATACTACGTGTGGCTCAATAAGATGAGCTGGATATGCACCGGCTCTAAAATAGTTACATTACATTAGATTAGATAGATTCTAAAATAGTTACATTAAATATCATCACTAAACATAAGACTGTTGATTTGGTCGATGCTAATGTCTGAAACGGGCTCGATGGGCCTCTCTTCTTCTTCCATCGCAGGAGAGAAAGTCGTGCGCTCCCGACTATTTTCATCTGCGAAATTATTTACTATTAACAAGTGCAACCGCTCACTGCAACAAGAAGAACAGCAGGTTGATGGTAATATGCACGCGCTGGGAATTGCATGCAAAACAACAGTACATCCATTTTGAAGGGGAATGGGGGAAGGAACTGAAGTAAGGGCGCTCACCAAAGATGGTACTGAAGCAAGTCGGGGGAGGAGTGGCGACGAAGTTGAGACCCATGTAGATGGCCATGGACAGCGCCACGGCCACGATCACGAACGACGGCACCGCCAGTGCCCAGTACCTGAACGGAAACAAAGCCTCTGCAATCAGCTGCAGCCGAACGCGCCCATCCGATTTGAGATGATTTATTTGTATATATGTACCGAGGGGCAAATCTTGTCGCTGCCACTCATTTCAGAAATTCAGGTTTCGTTCAATTTCATCCAGATTGCGGACATTCGGTGTCTGTTCCGGTGGTGAGGATTCAGGAATTTGAATGAGCAAAAACCAAAAGGACGACAAAAAAAAAAACCGCCCGCAGGAGGAGGATGCGCAACGCAAGGATGGGAGGAGGGTCAGACAGAATTGAAGGAGCATTTCGTACTTGCTAGGGTAGTAGGTGATGCCGAGGGAGCGGAGGGCGGGCTCGGGCGTGTACGCCCAGGCGACGTAGACGGCGGTGGCGATGACGGTGGTGATGGATCCGACGAAGCCGTACACCTCCGACGGCTTGGGCCCGTGGTCGCGGGCGGCGGCGAAGGAGGGGGCCCTCGACGAGTTGTCCCAGTCGCGGTGGGGCCGGCGGTTCCGGATCAGGCTCACCGTCTGCCTGGGGCTCCGCACCACCAGCGACGGCGGCGAGGTCGGCGGCGGCGGCGGCCACTCCGTCGTCTTCCTCGCCCCCTCGTCCATCTCGGCGAGACGGCGGACGGACAGGACAGCGAAGCGAAGCGGGCGGTGCACGTGGTGGAATTGGGATTGGGTGCTCTTCGTGGGCCAACAGGCCGTCACGTAGGAGGAAGCCCATATCAGAAGAGTGTGCAATGGGCCTAATCGAATTGGGCCACACCGAACGGAGCAGCCTCAGCATTTTCAGACTAGTTTTTTTTTAAAAGAATGAATTCTTTTCAGACTACTTTTTTTTAGAATGATTTCTTTTCAGACTTTAATTCGCTTTCCTAACCATAATAATTACTAGTAAGCATAGACAGAGGTTGCACACTGATCCTCGAGATTTTTTTAAAAAAAACAGAGAGGATCCGCATTGTATTCTCCTCTGAGAGAAAGAAAAATAAAGAAGGTGCTTGTGTGATTGCGTGGGGGTGACCACCATCTTGGCATCATACCTATCGCATTCGTCGAATGTTGTTTATTCGCTCAGCTTATTAATTTGGACTACGCTTATCTGTTCATCTTTGACCGGGAGACAGCCATGCATGCATCCTGATCTCTGATCACACGGACCAAGACCAAAGCTAGTCATCATTCATTTTGTGGCAACGCCCCTCCCATGGCGGGCAACTACTTAACAGCTAAGGCCGGCGGATGATCGATCGATCGACGACAGTCGACGACCGACGCATGCATATGTCGAGAGGTGGTAGGAGGCGTGCGTGCACGAGCAACGACAGCGAGCGTCTCTGATTGATTAGTTGTCTATTAAGCGTCACCACCACTTGCGCGCGGTTTCATTCATTACTCGAAACCTCGCTGTCAGGCGGCCGCGCGCGGATACGTACGCCGCCGCCCGTCGTCGCCCCCCTTGCATGTGCAGGCCAAGGCGTATGTACATACGTCGCCGTCGCCAACAAGCCAAGGATTATTATTGGTCGTCACGTAGAGAGCAGGGCGTTAACTGTGTACGTGTGTGTATAGGACGTACGTAGTTTGTCGCGTCACCGTCACGTACGTAACAGCAACAGCACTTGTTTTTTTTTTCAGACTCCAAGTTGCTAGCTGCTGCAAACGTGCGTGCCGTTGTTTGCTGGTATCCACCGTGCTCCAAAGCCAGGAGTGTGACATCTTCGACGGTTTGCTAAATCGAGTCGTCATCTTTCCATTTTTTTTTTGAAAAAAAGTTATAAATACTTTTCCAACAGCTTGGGGAAAGACTTGACAATTTTTTGGCAACTTACGAAAAAAATTCAGCTTCTACCGCGCAAATATACGCGCACGCTTGACATCTTCGTTTCTAGCCAGGTGGGAGAGTGAAAAATAATAAATAACAAAGAAGGATCAACCGCATTTAGCCAATTTTTTTAGACCAACCGCATTGGCGTCCTTTATCCCCGCCTGCAGGACGGCGATAAGGGAAAACCAACTGCGGCGGTGTCCTTTATCGCGGACTTCATTTTGAAGTCGACGCCCGTTCACTTTAGATTCGAAGGAGTGGCGGACCTCCTTCATCGGGCAGGCGCGGGGCCCGCACAGTCCTCTCCCTCTCTCGCGACCACACTCGGAGCCTTCGTCCGGCCGCTGCAAACGCCTGGAGGCGGCCTCCCCTCACCATCTATCACCGCGGAGAAGAGGGAGGCGCCTCCGAGGCCTCGCCGGCGAGCGGCCAAGCGCGCCGCCCGACCGACCACGCGCGGATCCACGCACAGGCGGACCCACCGGAGAGGGCGTGAGGCCCACCGGAGCGGGGGAAGGGGAGAGGGAGCGTCGTGGGAGATCGACGGCGACAAGAAGTGGGAGCGCGCGGCGGTCCGTCACGGCCCGGCCATGGAGACGCGCGCGAGCAGAGGAGGCCAGCCTCTCTCGCGTCTTCCCTCGGAACCCACCCCATCCCGCGGTGCGGAGCAGGGGAGAGGACGACCTCGCCGACGCACCCAACTTCAACGGCCGAGCCGTCGGAGCCCGCGAAGACGACACCGAAGCAGAGGTCCGTCGGACGGAGCTCCTCGCGCCGTCACACGGAGCTCACGCCGCCGGGATGAGCCGGGATTCGAGTTTCCCCGAGCCACCATGGCCGCCTTCGTGTCCCTCCTCTCCATGGCCGCCGGCGCAGGGAAGGGCGCCGCCATCCTCGTCCCAAGGAGGCAAGGCCGCCGCGTCGAGTCCGACTCGGAGTCCTCCGTGGATGCGCCGCCCTCGCCGCAGCCCCCGTCCTCGCGTGGATCCGCCGCCGCTCCTCCGTGGTGACAAGCTCCTCCGCGTGTGCTTGCTCCGCGTCCGCCGGAGTTGCGGAAGGGGAGCTCCGCCGCCGCGCCCCTTCGGCGCCGCCGCCGGAGAGAGAGGGACGCGGGCGGCGGCGGGAGGAAACGAGGAGGGAGGGAGGGAGAAGACCGGGGAAGAAAATAATGGCCGGCGTGTTCGGGTGGATGGGGTGGGTGGGTTGTATTTTAATGTTGACAAGTGGACCCTATGGTTGGTTGTTGCTACGGAGGAGAGTTATAAAGGAATATGAGTGCAGAAGAATAGAATATGGGTGAGAGAATATTGATGATTATGATGGCATATTCCGTTTTGAAGGAGAAGATGAAAGAGAACGAGTGTGGATGGTTTTAGAAGCTGGTGAAACATATGTTTTGCCAAATTAAATTTTAGCAAACTCTTAGAGCGAGACGGGATCTCTTCAGCCCAGCAGGAGATCGTCGTGCAACTGTATGCGGTTGTAGGCTTGTAGCTTCCTGACGTAGAAACCGTGATGATACATACATTCGTTCCAGAAGAAACCATTTGAGGTGATGAACAAAAGAAACCGTGTACATACGTGCGACTGGTTTCTACGACCATAGAGTGGCCATTTCAGGACTTTGAGGTGGTTCGTTGCAGACTTGCAGCTAGCTAGATTGTCTCTCCGGCGTGCAGACGATCGATGGCGACCAGCCGTAGCCATAGGTGAGTTGAGACTAGCTGGAGGGAGGGAATGCCCACACGCCCACGGCTCTCCAGTCAAAGCGAGCTCAATCGATCGATCTCAGCTTGGTGCTTGGGGTTTCTAAGCAGAATCGAGTGCTGTCATTTTCGCTTTGTTGCCGGCCTTGTTTAATTGGTCGAAAAATTTACAAATTTAACTGCTGGAACTACAGTAGCATACTGTAGCATGTTTCATTTGTTTGTGGCGAATATTACCTACCATGATCTAATTAGGCTCAAAAGATTCGCATCGCAAAAGACATTCAAATTGTGTAATTAGTTATTTTTTACCTATATTTAATACTTCGAACATATGTTCTTTGGCGTATTTAATGTGATGTAATGGAGAGTGGGAAAAGGTTAGAAACTTTAGAGCATGTTTGGATCATAGGGACTAAAATTAGCCTGACTAAAATTAGCCTCTAGCAGGAGCTAAACTTCCAAACAAGTGAGGCTAAAGTGAGGCTAAAATTAGTCTTGAGGCTAAACTTTGATAGTAGGGGGTGGGGGAGCTAAAAGGGACTAAAATCTGCTCTTTCTCTTTCCTCATTAATGACCACATACATGCTGTCAATAGCTCCAAGCCATGCCCACCTTGAGAGAGGAGAGAGAGGAGAGAGGGAGAGGAGAGAGAGGGAGAGAGAGAGGGAGAAGAAATAGAGTCTTTAATCTTTCTTTTAATGCACTTTACTTCGTCTTTCCAAACTAAAAAAAGAAACTTTTTAGCCTGACTAATTTTAATCATGAGACTAAAGGTGATCCAAACAAACCTTTTAGCCATATAAAGCAGGCCTCGGCAGGCATCGATCACCACACTCCGATCGATCCCCAATGCCCGCACTTGCACGGATCGCATCAAGACCTGATGAAGCACCCGCGAGTCTGCGATGCGCCAACAACAAGATCGCATCGCGCGGTAAATTGGTGAGCTGTAAGAAAGCTGCCTCGCGCGTGTCACCGCCACAAGGGGCAGTCCTAATGGTCCGAGAAGGATGGAGTCCATCCCTAAATAAATGAGACGACACACACCAAATTGGTGACGTGGCGGCATAGTTAGCGAAGGAAAAGAACGAAAAATACAAGATATGGTTTCTTTTCTCTAGACTTGACCTCCTCGCGCAAATCAAGACCTAGCAAAATCGTCATTGGAAAGACCTGGCTGGAGTCTTGCGCCGCCGCAGCCCCGCCTGCCATTGTAGGAGACGACTCCACCACATTTATTGTCTTGGCCTTGGTACCATTGTATAAAGATGATTTTAGTGTTCAATTTTCTTTTTACTGACGTGGTTGTGTGAAACTTTACAGCCCACCGCTCATGGCACCGCCCTAAGCCCATGGTGATGGCCGGTCTTGGTTTGTTCCCGAGATAAAATCTTCTTCAGGCCCGGTTCTTGTGGTGGTTTGTTGTGAGAGAAAAGTGCTGCTGGCTGCTGACTGATAAGCCAAGCGAACAGGGCGTGGTCTGGCTTACTACGGGGCACATGGTGGAGAGCGCAGTCGTGCTCGTGCAGGCGGCGCGCAGCGACACAAAGCTAGAGGCAAGGCAACACCCACGTCGTCGATCGCGTTGGAGTCGACGACACCAACCCAAACCCTTGTGTCATCTGCCCCTAGCAGCATTGGCCAGGCGGCGGCCGGTGTGGCCCGACGCCCCGCGTGGCCGTGCAGCCAGCCGACGAGCCCCCACCTGTGGACGAAGGGAGCCCTGCCATGCTGCCGCCGCGACGGCCGGCGACCGACGGCGACATACATCGCGCGCTGCCGCTGCCGATCGAGCTTTCGCGGGGCCCGGCGCCCGCGTACGAAAGCCACCGACCACGACCCCACCACGCGTCGCGTCTTTTCTCCAGCCAGCCAACCTCTCTACTCTACTACCACCACCTCCCCCACGCGCGCGGGGCCCAGGCCAGTCGCCGCTCCGGTCGGCCTCGATCTCCGGTCATTTACGCCGCCACGCATCGTACACGACCCATCGATCGATGATCCCTTGCCGCCCTGCCCGCCGCTGTTTGCGCGAGCTGGCCTCCGATGCCCAAGTTCCCAACGGCGGCGCAAGGCGCCAGCCGCCAGGGAGCGGAATAATTGAACGCGTCACTAGCGAAAGCTAGCGATAGACAGCAGCGGCGAGAGCAAGAACTCTCTGGGGGCGCCGCGGTCTGTTTCCTCGGCAGGGCGAACGACGACTCGTCGGAGTGCCCGTGTGTACGCGCCATTGCTGCTCGTGGCTCGTGCCGAGCAAATACTAGTAGCTACGTGGGTCGCGGCGGCGCGCACGGTGGTTGTCACCAGCCCGCGCGTTCGGGCTTTATCGAACTGTCAACAATGCGTAGATCTTTCTGCCGGAAACAAATCGGCCCACCAAAGAATCGCCCAACGATACTTTTCTCGCAACAAAACCAAAGACTACCCATCGCCCACGAGGCAAACGAACAAGCTGCGGTTCACGCGCGGTAGCTTCACGACGAAGAAGAGCATCTCTGCTGCGTCAGCCGGAGGGGGGAGCCCACCGCCGCCGCCCACACTGATCAGTGCGTTGTGTGCGGCCGTCTCTCTCTTCTCCACCGCTCTCCTTGTTGGCCTTTGACGATGTTTAATTGTCTGGCTGGCTGCTGGCCGTCTCCTCATCATCAAATACCGCATGAACGATCATCAAAGGCAAAAAAAAAAAACACGATAGAAGAGGTAGTAAGTATAAACACGATTTCTTCGATAAGATTCTAGCAGCAAATATTAACCGAATAGGAGTACTACTTACATACTGTAGGTCCGTAGGCCGGAGTTGGACGAGACCCAAGAGCCAGATAACCAGTCGATTCGGGAGACAGTGTAACCAACCGAGGAAGCTGACTGCCATCCAGGTCGGACTGACGGCTACGTCTCGCCGCTGTTGCAGCCACTGCCACTCCAGCCACCATCTGCTTCTGCTTCTGCTTGCTACAAATAGCTAGCCCACCCCTGGCCGGCGGCTACCTGCCTACCACCTCGCCCGCCTCGCCGTAGCATTTCCTAGCTCCTCCTCCCCAGGCCGATCGATCACTTCAATTCGCCGGCCCACAGCGCGAGTGGGATCGCACGCCCAACGCACTAGCTAGCTAGCTCACGAATGCAATCTCGGTCTCGGCTGCTTCTCGTTGCGGTAGGTTTTTAACGCGACGGCCGCCCTCGGCATGCGCTGTCCTGCCCGCCCGGGAAATGGCGCCCGCAGCTTCGATCCTCTCGGCCACCGCCACCGCCGCCGCCGCTTCCTCCAAGCGTCCGCACGCTTCCGACGCTGAGCCGCCGCCGACGCTTCAGGTGCAGGTGCAGGCAGGAGACGGCGCCGAGGCGGCGCGCAATAAGGGCCAGCAGCAGCAGCTCGAGTGCCCGCGCTGCCAGTCCACCAACACCAAGTTCTGCTACTACAACAACTACAGCACGGCGCAGCCCCGCCACTTCTGCCGCGCCTGCCGCCGCTACTGGACGCACGGCGGCACGCTCCGCGACGTGCCCGTCGGCGGCGCGTCCCGCCGCAGCAGTACCGGCGCCGGCGGCGGCAAGCGCCGCAGGGTCTCCGCCGAGCCGTCGCCGCCGCTCTCGCCGCCGCCGCCGCCGCAGACGGCGGCGGCGGCGGCGGGGGCCGACGCGTTCCTGCTGGCGCCGGACCTCCCGGCCTTCCCGTTCCTCAGCGACGGCAGCTTCCTCATGCCGCCGCCGCAGCTCGACCTCGGCGGCGTCGCACAACCGGCGACGTTGTTCTCCTCGTGGCAGTCGGTGGTCCCGGACTTCTACGACGGGCTCGCGCCGTGGGACGACGACGGCGCCGCCGCTGGCATGACGGGTCCGGCGTGGGGCGACATCGCCGGCGGCCTCGACCTCAGCTGGCCACCACCGCCGGGCAACTGATCGTCGTGGTGGCGGGCGCCGGTCGCCGTTGTGAGGCTCCGGTTTTAGCAGTGCGGCCTCATCATCAGGTTCAGGTAGCTAGTGAGTGCTTCAAAAGTTCCTAGCTACTAGTATGCAGTATGTTTTGACGAGCTATATAAATACATCCAGCTAGGAACGCAAGCAGCTCAATTCTCCTCCTGGTTTCGCTATTTGTTCTTGTCCTTACTACGAAATGAAACGGTGGACACTAGTTAGATCAGTGGATCATGATCTGCAGTAGCTGCCTGGAGGGGGAGGATGTAAGATCTGTGCAGTGATTGTTATGACAATAAAATTAAGTTTGTGTAGCACATGCTGATCTCTAGACATCACAAATGCCGAACAGTACTGATAGCGCAAGCAAAACACCAAGGACTGGGAAGATTGTAATAATATAAGTGCACTGACAAAAAATGCCAACACATGTGATTTTTTAAACCATACAATTACACAATGCCTTGTATCAACAGTGATAGTGTTAATCATATGATAGTGTGGTTCTTGGAGTACAATCAGCATCCAACCAGACAGGGAAACAGAGAGAACTTTTCAGTAAATCTGTCAGACGGACTAACCCATATCTATACAGTAAATAAAGAACCAAACAACCCTGAATAATCTCACGCTAGCTTTACACTTGAACTGGGAAACCAAAATTCTGGAAAACCCTGATCTCACCTCCCCGTCCTGCCGTGACAATCACCAAACCCCACGCCGACCGACGCTGGACATCCATAGCTCCAATGCAGAGATCAGAGGAGCAGTGACCAGGGCTGCTCTTGGCAGACGGTAATTTCTCGTCAGGCCAGGGTGCGGATGCACCATCGCCTGCGTGATTGCTGGCATTTCTGCTTGCCGCACCTTCACAAACTGGGCTCTCATTGTATCTGTTATCAGCTGCATCAGAATTGTGCTCAGTGTTCTCTACAGGGACGTCTCGGCCAGAGTTCACTGCTCCATCTGAATCACTGTGCCTGCTGCTACGAGATCCAAACGAGCCTCGGGATTCGGAACCGGGCCATGTGATAGCCACCGTCACACCATGACAGTGGAAGTGTTCATATGAGTTGGTGACATCAACTGTACTCCTACTTCTGCTTGGGTGGGAACTGTTGTCATGTCTCCACACATAGACGTGAGAATCCTCACTGGCACAGACAACATATTTCCCGTTTGGAGCTACAGAAGCTGAGATTTGGCTACTCGTGTTTCGAAATCCTGATGAAAACATTAAAGTTAAACACCAAGTAATGTCAAATCCTGAAACTATCACAGTAGCTTATACAGGTCATAAGGCAAGTAAACCCCCTTTATATTTGCAGAAAAATAGTACATGTGACTATCTGAAAAATGAACCATGTATTGTGATTTACATTCCAGGAGAATGAGACATTACCTTTAAACTTGTGAACAAATTCATCGCCATTAACAACTCGTATTCTTGAATCTGCAGAAGTGATCAGAACTTCCGAGGAGCTTCCAGGGGCAAACTGTTGCATTGAACACAGATATTTAACAAAGTAATAGACAAACAATATCACACAGGAGGGTGGAGTCACCAAATTAATGTATGCCTTCTAGAGTCCAAGAAAAAAAATAAGCTCTCTTGACAATAATAAATAAAGAAATTGGCCAGGAATGGCACGCTGTGCGCTACATTACCTGGAAGCCGGTGATCTTCTTCTGGCCAGACTTCTTTTTCCTGATTCTTAAATCTATCTGACTTTTGTACAGAAGTTTTTTCTCTGCAATGATTAAAACAATGTGTGGATTCATCATTTGAGGAACTGGAATTCTATATCGGTATTTAACAAATACAGAGTATTTAGTAAACATACAAAAAAGAATAAATGCACATGAGACCGAGTATATGGATAATGGGAACAAGACTGTCGTACCAGATGTATCAAATATATGACAGCTTCCCTTGTGAGAGCCCACCAGTGCAACCTTCAAAGGCCACAGATATTAAATGTAAGCATGTCAAGTTTCATGGTAAACAGAAATATGTAGCAGATGGGAACTACTTCAACCTGTCCATCAGGGGAATAACAAGCAGCGGTAACCATCTCATGAAGATCATTCCAATCCTCAATCTTACGATCTCGGACATTCCAGATGCGAACTTTCTCATCCAGTGATCCACTAATGAAGAAGTTATCATCTACGGGATTGAACTGGATGCAAGTCACTGCAAAAAGATCAATTGCAAAGAAGTAAATCAATTATAATGCTGGTCAAAATTCCAAACAAATAGAATTGAAAAACAAAAGTGAATGATAACAAATCGACACAAATGTATCCTCTGACCAAGACCAACTCACCATAGTCTGTGTGTGAGAATGTTTTCAAACAGGTACTGGTAGTAATGTCCCAAAGTTTAACGGTTTTGTCCATGGATGATGAGATCAAGTACTGCAAGAGAACGTTATAATCATTAAATATTTTGTCACAGTAAGTTATTTATGTTTTCTGATTTGACAATAGCAAGACCTGAAATGCTAGAAGGAAGCAGGATTAAAGAGAAAAGCAATGACCTACTTATGACTGTTGACAAGGCTTGTAAAAAAATGCAAAAACGTTGCACCTTAACGTTGCATGGACAACACCCAAGTCAACATTTGAAACCAATCAGGATGATCAGCTAAAATTGCAATATCTGAACTATATTATATGTTTAAATGGATGGAACCTGTTTTCAAACATAAAGAGTACAGCAACAGCAAATGGGCAGAAACTGTTTTAAACAGAGTCAATTAGCAGAACATGTGCAGCATGTCTTCGGTCTGTACTATGTAGTCTGAAAAATAATGAGTAATTAGAATTTTTACTGGATGCAGAAACGATACAAGGTTTTTATAGATAAGTAATGGAAAAATCAAAGCAAGATAGATTCATTCGGTACTGTTGGACAATTACTGTAGCGCTCAGCAGCCACATCACCTGTTCTATAGGCAACATGCAGTCTAATGTTGCGTGCTGAAACCTATGCCCAATTTCAGATGAGGCAAAATGCCAAACATGTCTTTGTTTGCCTCATTGCACATTCATTTGGTTTTTAGCCATTTTGACAACCATAGTCCTTACAACCATACTTGAGCTCATCAGAAAAAGGACATAAGTAATGTCTGAGCAACACAAGGATGCACAACTGTTGAATGAGGTTTCAGAATTACTGCCAAAAATATGCTTGAGCAGTTGAAGATTCAATGGAAGATGGCAAATTCTCACCTGAGATTTGGACCATGACAGATCAAGCACGTCAGCGGCATGCCCCAGGAGCGAGCAAACTGGCTTGTCCCTGAAACCAAAGACGCACTCCGGCACAACTAGATGATCAGAACCTACAGACTTTCGATTGCTCTGCTTCCTCGGCCTCCTCTTCTTGTCAACATATCCCCCATCAGCACAGGTCAATGACAATGCGGCAATCTCTGGTGAATCATTCCCGGCAACTGCAAGAAACGGGCTGCAGGCACCGCCATTCTCCTTGGTCACTGAAGCTTCCCCGAGCAACTCACCTCTTCTCTCCCCCTCCGACACCTCCCACACATGGATCACACGGTCCTCCCCAGCAGTTGCAAGGTATCGCCCATCCAGGCTGAAGTTGATGCACCACACAGAGCCCGAGTGTGCAGGCAGTTCCTGGGTCATGAACATCCCGGTGAGCTCCTTGCACGCCTTCCCGTACTGGCGCACGCGGACCCTTCCGGCAGCATTGCGCGAGCCGGAGCCGTCAAGGCTGTCGTCGGTGGCAGAGCTGAGGCGCCGCGCTTCCCGCTCCTTCTTATTGTCCTTGTCCCCCTCGTCGGTGCTGCTGCGGCGCCCGTAGGCGACACTGCCCGCGAGCTGCCTGATGCCGCGCAGCCACCCTCCCCCGGGCTTCCTCCGGGGCTTGGACGCGGGGGCGGCGTGGCCGGAGGAGGCGGAGGAGGACGCGTCGGTGGTCGTCCGCTTCATGAGCTCGTGCACGATCGGGGAGCGGCCGACGCAGAGCTCGAACTCCTCGAAGGTGAGCTGGCGGCCGGTGCCCAGCTCCCGGACCACCTCGTCGTGCACCTCGACGACCTCGAACTCCGTGCCGTCGTCGAGGTTCCGGATCCGGCATTGCTCCCCGCCGCTGGAGCTGGGGTTCCGCGCCAGCGGCGGCTTCCCGAGGCCGCCAGATCTGGTGGGCTCGTCGGCGGTGGGCGGGGGAGACGTCGGAGGCGAGGGCGAGCGAGGCGAGCGGCACGGCGATGGGGGCTGCTGCTGCGTCGTGTCGGAGGAGGAGGAGGAGGAGAGGCCGAGGCGCTGGAGCAGGAGGCGGCGGCGCTCCTCGACGGAGGTGGGCTCGGAGATCCAGACGTCGTACGCGGAGGCCGAGGCGGCGTGCGTCGGCGCGGGCTGCTGCTGCTGCAGGTGGCGGTGGGAGGAACGCCTGCGGCGGCGGTGGTCGGCGTCGTCGTCGGAGGCGGAGGTGGAGGAGCACGAGGAGGAGAGGATCCGATCCAGCGACTCGTAGAACTCCTCCTCCTCCTCCTGCTCGGCCTCCTCGCCCGCCGGATCCGGGCCCGGCGGCCGCGCCGCGGCCTCCGGCATTGCCTCGGCTCCCACCGGCACGGGGCAGCCGACCGACCGACCGACCGACCAACCACTCCCGCGGCGTGGCGGGGCGGGGCCGGGCGGCGACGAGCGGGGGAGGGAGGCGCCCGCGGCCCGCCCAAATGGCGAGCGGATTTATATGGTGTGGGGGAGGTTTTGGTTTCTTCGTGTTGCTCGGCCTCCTGCCTGCCTGCTTGGCTTGTTTGTTACTGCTGCTGCGTGCGCGGGGCGCCGTCGTCACCTCCACGGCTCCACTCTCCCCTCCAGCTGGAACTGGAAGCTGCAATGGCCAAGGGGAAGGGGGGGAAGACGAGACGAGACGAGCCGAGCCGAGCCGACACCTCTACACCACCGGCGTCAGCGACGAGGCGAGGTGGCTGGCGCTCCTCTCCAGTCCTGCTCGGCACGTCGAGGCCGAGGCCGAGAGCCCCAGCAGAGCAGAGCAGACACGACGAGGAGCGAGGTCAGTGCGCCACCGTGCCAGGTGCTGATCCCAGGGCCAGGGATCCGGCCGAGGATGTCCCGGGTGTGACGATGACATGTGGGGGCCAGCCGAAATATATCCCGTTAAAATAGTGATTCTCGTGCGACCACTAGCGCTCGGAAATGTGTTGGATTGGATCATGCTGGCGTGGCCTCCGGGGCTGTCCTCACAAGTCACAACCGGAGCGCCGTTCCGTTTGGAAATCAAAATATGTTATTAAAAATTAAAAAAATCAACTGCTAACTTATTTTATCCAAGAAGCACTCTTGTGAATAGGGTTAAGTGTATCCGTGCCATTATAATTATCACGATTTTCAAGGACATCATTACTATTCCACTTACTACTGGACCGCAATTAGAATTTCACAAATTGTTTGAGATATGCCACTATGTACCTCCGACACCGTCACGGGCCCACTTGCAGGTGTATTGGAGTGAAGAATGGGAGGGAAATGTCTTCTTTACCCTCATCTTCAACCTCCGTCACCCCCTCCATCTCATTCCTGCTGCCCCCTTCCTCTGTCCCGTCGTCGTCCCTCCGGCACACCTTGTCCATCTCCCTGACTCCGTAGCTCGCGCCCGCGAATGAATCCCCTCCAGCCTTCACTCGCTTGCCCATCCGCAACGGAGCCGGAGACGACCAGAGGGGCAGGGCGGGCCGGTGATGGTGCCGCGGCAAGCCCTGGCGGCCACCGGGCCCGGAACCGCCGACGCAGGGGAGCAGGAGAAGGGGCGCGCGTGGGGGCGAGCAGCACGGGGCTTGGCCCGGCCTGGAGAGAGCGCGCACGTGGGAGGAGAGACACGGCGGGAGGTTGAAGAAGCCTGACGTGTGGGTCCCACACGTCAATGAGATGATAGGGAGGGAAAAAGAAAATTGAGCAGGGGTAATATTGTCCATACGAATATACGTACCCGTTATACATCTGACAGTGGGCCTAAAGTGGTCTCAAAGCGTACATAACGGCATATCTCAAACAACATCATAATTATAATGGCACTGACATAGTAAGTCGAATAGTAATGGCGTACTTCAAAAACAGCAAAGTTATAATGGCACGATTCCAATTAACTCTTATGAATAACATTCCAAACAGGGTCAAGTCTCCCATTTTTAAACCATTGGCACGGTGAAATATTCCTAGCTGGGAAGCTTGAAGCCAAAATTTATAGAAATTTGTATGTTTTGAAGTTCGCTTTTGCATTATCCCGTGGTACGTAGTTTTGAAAAATATGCATTTCGAAATAGTTTTGCTGCAACACTGCACCTTGAACCTGCGAGATGGTACAAAGGTTGATGACGTTTGGTGGTCCACAAAGGTAAGAACAGATGACACTGCAAAGGTCTTTTCTGTTTACTTTAGTGATTAGCACAAGTAACATTTCGAAAGAACAAATATCATTGGTTACATCAGCGAATTGTGTCACACAAGGATGGAAAGAATGACATCCAACGCAAGTAGAGTAAAAACGAATGAGATGCACAGAGAAAAGTCAAAGCAAAGTGGTATCAGCTAATAAGCTATCAATCGATTTATTATAGCGTGAGTGGTTAGCATAAAATTCAACTAGAAATCAGAACCTTCGTGCAAACCCGTGCAAACCACAACAAAAAAAATCGTCTGAAATCACTAAAAAATCACACATGTAGATGATACGATGACTCACAACCTTGTAAAATATCTTGTCCAAACTCCACTTTGTTTTTGAGATATAAAAATAACAAATTTCAGATCAGAAAGTTGTCCAAAAGATTTGTTAGAAATTTGTTATTTTATATCTCACAAACGAAATCGAGTTTGCAGAATATATTTTACAAGTTTGTGTATCATCATATCATCTACATGTGTGATTTTTTTGTGAATTGAGACAACTTTTTGCCGTGGTTTGCGCGGATTTTCACAAAGTTTGTGGTTTCCACCTCACACGCTTGCAACTATCAATGCTCAATAACTATGTCATTGCAGCACTTTACGATATAGTTTGTTAATGCCAGGGCTGAATAAATTGCTCAACTAATTACATTGTTAGCAATTCTCTATTTATGATTGCGATGTCGTTGTTTTCTAATATTAAATTAACATGTGTAAAGCATTGATGACCACCCCATTTTATTACTTTGTGGTCATTTTTCCGGTTTATTGATGGATCATGATGATGGGATGACAAACAAAGATGCTAAGTTGTTAAGCTTGTAATGGTAGCAAATCTACGTCGATCGAGTTACTAAATTAAGTAATGGTTAAGTTAAGTGTGAATTAGGTAGGGTAACAAAGACATGCCCATGATTAGCTTTTAGGCTTACACTCCCAGCATGATCACGGGAACAACTACATAGCTCCTATGTTATTAGCATGACTAGATTTTACTTGTCAATCAGTCGTCGATATAACATTGAAGCCGTGTTCTTTTGCTAAGGGAGCGTCGTCCTGTTTGAAACCATTTGAATCCATATTATGATCAAAATACGTTAAAATTAAAAATCAATTGCTAACTTATTTTATCTGAGAAGCATTTTTTTTAAAACATTCCAAACAGGGTCAAGCCTCCCGTTTTTAAACCATCGGCATGATGAAATATTCCTAGTTGGGATGCTTGAAGCCAAAATCTATAGAAACTCATACATTTTGAAGTTCGATTTTGCATTATCCAAGGTACATAGTTTTGAAATATATGCATTTTGAAATAGTTTTGCTGCAACACTGGACCTTGAACCCGCGAGATGGTACAGAGGCTGATGATGTTTGGTGGCCTGCAAAGGTTGACACTGCGATGTACTCTGTGTTTACTTACTGATTAGCACAAGCAACTGTTAAAAAAATATTAGCGGTTACATCAGCAAGTCATGTCACAGAAAGACGGAAAGAATGACGTCCAGCGCAAGTAGAGTAAAAAAGAATGAGATGCACAGAGCAAAGTCAAAGCAGAGTGGTATCAGCTAATAAGCTGTCAAACGATTTATTATAACGCGAGTGGTTAGCATAACTATCAATGCTCAACAACTATGCCACTGTAGCACTTGGCGATTTGTAGTTTGTTAATGGCAAGTGCTGAATAAATTTCTCAACTAATTACGCTGTTAGCAGTTCTCCGTTTCTGATTGGAAGGCACCTGTTTTCTAGTATTGGATTGACATGTGCAAAGCATCGATGATCACTTTGTTTTATTACTTTGTGACCGTTTCTCCGGTTTCTTGATGGACTGTGATGATGGAGTGGCAAACGAAGGCGCTAAGTTGCTTAAATAGTAGTACATATACGCCGAGTTACTAAACTAAAGTGATGATTAAGTGTGAATTAGGCGAGGCAACAGCTGTGCGCCAATGATTAGCTTTTAGGCGGCATGATCACCGGAACAATTACGTGCCTCCTGCGTTACCACCACGGCTGGATTTTACTTGTCAACCCGTCCGTCATCACAGACAGATTCACAGGAGAGCGACAACTGAACGAGCCACGGTATATTTTACTTGGCACCTTCCTCACTAGGCGCATGTCCATGAATCACAATAATCCCTGCATAGTTCATATGTGCACCTGCTGATTCTCCCTGCTGGTTGGTTAGTTGTTGCATACCGCAACTATGTCCATCTAAACACAGACACTTTTGCGGTCGGCTGATTTTAATTTTGATCGCGTCCTTGCATGTGTTTTGTTGATGAAGAATGGTCGAGACAGTAAAAAGAATACATTACAATTCTTGTACCATGACACTACAAATACAGTGGAATTTGCCAAACATACACCGATGGATTTATTAATAACATTCTTTTAAAAAAAATGAATTTTCTTCCCATAAAAGTAGGTACCAAGGGCCTGTGGCACTTATAACTTTGTGCCTTTTGACGACAGAGGAGGTTTAATTTAAATTGGTCGTCGTCGTCATATCTGAAATCAGGGTCAAACTAAACAAAATATACCGACCCATTATTCAACCCGAGAGAATTTTCTCTCATCCAATGTCGTCGTTTTTCCCTCCGGCGGTTTGAGCATATATGGGAGCATGTTTGATATAATAGAGTCGTCGTCTGCGGCACGTCGGGAAGCTAGCTTTTGGGTCATCAGGTCAATGGCTGCTGGCTGGCTAGGAATGGCGGCATGCTAGCTAGCTGCATCTGCAATGCAAGCCCTTTTGCAAAATACTCCGTAAATTAGCCGCCACGGATTAAAGACAGCTAGAGATCTAGAGAGAGAGGGGCTAGCTAGCTAGATAGGCCATCGTATTGACAGCTCTGTTACTGTTAGCAAGGACCCCCTCCATCATATTCCATCGTCTCATCTAGCTGCTGCTAATCGCTTTATAGGTGAGACCCACTACAAGTCGTGGTTAGATTTCTCTCAACACGCAAAGATTCCACGCCATCATCCACTATGTCTACGTCACCATCCACTATACGCCGTGTCATCATCCACCAAATCACATATTTATGTCTTCAATCGATTTTCTGCTCTTATAAGCATGTATATCACACCACAAAATTCTTGGCTTGATGATTTTAGAATGATTCACTCTCAACAAAATAACATGCTTTCATATATAATGAGTTTACAAACGAATATTGCCATGTAATATCTTTGGTGTCACTACTTTCACATTTCACCTTAAAATTTTGTTTAAAAAAATTCTCGCAAAGAACGCGGGGTATCACCTAGTTAATTATAATAATCCACGCGGCCACCCCACACGGCGCCTGATAGCAAAAAAAAATTGGGGGGGGGGGGGGGGGGCACGTTCGAGGGTTTCGTTTGGCTGGACTAGCTAGAGAGTCTTTAATTTGCTATTACCCCTACTAGATGTGCTGTGATCAGACGTACGATTCCAGCCTAGATCGTTCGATCGTTAGCTCACCGCCGACGATCGATCATCACCATTCACCAGCTAGCTCTAGCTATATATATATAGCTTGGTTTATGATCCTTATTGCGCTCCAGCCAGCTTTGGCTCGGCCATGCATGTCTGCGCCGTAGAACACATGCCTCGCATGATCCGCCACGCACCGTGCATATATGTTTCCCTTCTGTTACAGCGTCCTGTTAGATCTTAAGCACTTAACCGAACACAAAACACCGGTAGCTAATCACTTCGGGTAGATACTTAATGATTACTGATATGAACTCACCCACCTAGATCTAGATCTACTACACCTAAAACAACTACTAAAGAAAACGAGAGAGAGAACGAGGAGACGCGGACCATCCGGGTTCGAGGGGAGCGCGGAGTCGGAGGCCATCTCCGGGGTCGGGGGTCGCGAGGGGCGGCGCCGGCCTGACGTAGAGGGCGAAGACGGGCTCGGGGACGACGGGATGCGGAACTCTCCGGTCGAGCGTCGGGCGGTGGCACCGGTGCGCCGGATCCGGGAGGAGGGACGCGGTGGCGGCGGTGGCGGAGCTTCCCGCCGCTCCGGTGCTCCCTCGGTCGGTTAGGGTTTGTGGGGTGGGGTGTGGCGGCGGCGCGGTGAACCTCGTACTTGCGAGCCGTGGCCCCCACCCCCCTCTTTATAGCACGTGCGACGGGGGCCCACCAACCATGGTTTGGTTGGGCGCCCCCGACCGGGCGCGGGATCTAACCCGTTACGGCCTTTGGGCCGTAACGGTGAAGAGATCGAACTAACATTCTCCCTCTCGATCTCTTCTACAACAATCACTTAATCTCGAGTCCTTTACTTGACATCCATCTCATCACAAATAAACATATTGAGCATGGGTCATCTAAATTGTAATCACAACCAGATTAACCACCACAATACACTTATCCATTTTGATAGGATCTTAACATGGGCCCGGTCCCAGGAATCATAGGCTTTCCCTTAAACCCATACGGCTAAGTGTTCTCCGAACACATTGGGTGGTAAGCCTTTTGTGAGCGGATCCGCTAACATTTCTTTAGTGCCTAAATGCTCCGGACTTATAGTTTTATCCCGGACTCTGTCTTTCACCGCATAGAATTTTATTTCTATCGGTTTGGTAGAATTACTTAACTTGTTGTTGTGAGCATAGAATACTGCCGGTTTATTATCGCGGATAACCGTAGTGGTTTGTGAATACAATCCACTACTCTTAAGTCGTGTATAAACTTCTTTAGCCACATCACCCGTCCCGTTGCCTCATAACGAGCAATGAACTCTGCATACATCGTAGATGTTGCAACTAGTTCTTGTTTTGAGCTTCTCCACGAAATAGCTCCTCCCCGCGAGAGTGAATATATATCCCGATGTGGATTTTCTATCATCCCTATCTCCCGCATAATCGACATCCGAGTACCCTTTTATCTCTAGGGAATCGGACCTTCTATATGTTAGCATTAAATCTTTCGCGCCTTGTAGATACCGAAAGGCCTTCTTTACCATCATCCGGTGATCCTTTCCCGGATTACTTTGATATCTACCAAGCACTCCCCGTAACAAATGCTAAATCGGGCGAGTGCACACTTGTGCATACCGTAAGCTACCAACTGCTGAAGCATATGGAACCATTTTCATTTGATCGATCTCATATTGGTTCCTTGGACATTGGTGAAGTCCAAACTTATCGCCCTTTACTATAGGAGCGGTGTGGCTCTACTCGCATGCATATTATATTTCTTTAGTACCTTTTCAAGATATGCCTTTTGCGATAATCCTAAGACCCCCTTCTTCCTATCTCGATGAATCTCAATGCCTAAAACATATGAGGCTTCACCAAGATCTTTCATATCAAATTTTGAAGACAAGAACTTTTTCGTTTCTGTAGTAGTCTAACATCACTACTAGCTAGTAGAATGTCATCCACATACGGTATTAGGAAAATGAATTTCCCATTCTTAAACTTTGCATAAACGCGAGTTGTCCTCAACATTTGCCTTAAAACCAAATTTTGTGATGGTCTCATCAAACTTTAGATTCCACTTGTCTAGAGGCTTGCTTTAAACCATAAATGGATTTTCTTAAACGACACCCTAAATGTTCCTTCCCTTTCACAACAAAACCTTTGGGTTGAGTCATGTATACATCTTCATATAAATCTCCATTCGAAATGCCGTCTTAACATCCATCCGGTGTAATTCCAAATCATAGTGCGCCACCAAAGCCATTATGATCCTAAAAGAATCCTTACATGAGGCTGGAGAGAACGTCTCATTGTAATCTATCCCTTCTCTTTGCGTGTATCCCTTAGCCACAAGCCGTCCTTTATACTTTTCTATATTCCCTTTGGAGTCATATTTAATCTTGTAGACCCATTTGCGACCCTACTTTGTTTTGGCTCCTTTAGGAACTTCCTCTAAGTCCCAAACTCGTTGGTACTCATTGACTTCATTTCATCTTCCATGGCTTCTTGCCACTTCGATGCATCGGACGACTCATAGCTTCTTCATAAGAAGTAGGATCACCTTCTATGTGAATTTCTTCACATTCATAAACTTCATAATCGTCGGGGATAGCCGACTTTCGACTCTTGATGACCTTCTCGGAGCCTCCGCAATCGGCTCTTCCTCGCACTTGGGGCCGTTGTGTTTCTTCCGTGCATCAGTTGTACTTGTAGTATTCTGTGGAACAGTTTCCTCATTTTCTTCCACTGATGGCACGGGCGTACTAACAACAGGTTCCGGTACCACAGTGGGTTGCGCTGTGGCTATCGGAACAACAGGCAACTCAAAATACGGTTCTTCAACCATCGGAGTGGGTGCGCACACCCGCTTTTCTTCAAGATCAACCTTTCGAACTGCCTTGCTCCCTCTGATCATTTCATCCTCTAGAAAAACAGCGTGTCTCGTTTCCACGAACCTTGTATGTCCGGTAGGACAGTAGAAACGATATCCTTTAGATTTTTCCGTGTAGCCAATGAAATGGCAACTTACTGTCTTGGGGTCTAACTTCCCAATATTTGGGTTGAAAACTTTAGCCTCTGCAGGACATCCCCACACACGCATATAATTCAAGGAGGGTTCCCTACCCGTCCATAACTCATATGGTGTAGTAGGTACTGACTTACTAGGTACTTTATTTAGAATGTGAGTGGCGGTTTTTAATGCCTCCATCCACAAACTAATCGGTAATGTCGAGTAGCTTAACATACTTCTAACCATATCCATCAAGGTACGGTTCCTTCTTTCAGCTACTCCATTCTGTTGAGGTTCACCCGGTGTACTATACTGGGCAACTATGCCATTTTCCCCGTAGAAACCTTGCAAAAGGTCCAGGAACTTGGCCATACGGGGTGTGTCGACCGTAGTACTCCCCACCTCGGTCGGACCTCACCACCTTAATCTTTAAGTTGTGCTGATTTTCAACTTCACCTTAAATATCTTAAATTTCTCAAGCGCTTCGACTTCTCCTTAATTGGATAGATGTACCCATATCGAGAATAATCATCTGTGAATGTAATGAACGAATCAAAACCATCCACGGATGCCACGGGGAACGGACCACAAATGTCCGTGTGGATTATCTCCAACACTCCCCGTGCTTCGCTTTGCGCCTTTCTTAATTTGTTTAATGAACTTTCCTTTAATGCAATCTATGCATTGTTCTAAATCATTAAATTCTAACGGCGGAAGAATTGATTCCTTAACTAAGCGTTCCATCCTTCCCCTCGAAATATGGCCTAAGCGACAGTGCCATAATTTCGATGATACGGTATCAATTCGCTTCCGCTTCTTGCTTACATTCGTAGATGATTCAACATTCGCATTTTCACACACAGAATCAACACATTCAGAGCAATCATCATGAATAGCCAACATGTAAAGTTTGTCTTGTCGGATGGCAAGACCCACAATCACATTATTGAACTTAATAGAACAATGTTTTGCACTAAACCGGCACTCAAACCCATTGTCCGCTAAACATGAAACCGAAATTAAGTTGCGACTCAACGATGGAACATAAAGAACGTCATGAAGCGAAGCGTGAAGCCGTCCTTCAACTTGATGGGGAGATCACCAATGGCTTCAACTTCAGCCTCGACGCCATTCGCAACCTTAATTGTTCTTGCTCCTCTTGTTAGGATTCTCGTTGTAGTCATACCCCGCATAGAATTAGCAACATGAATAGTTGCACCCGAATCAATCCACCAAGTAGATTTACTATAACTTAAGTACGGGATTCATCTACAAATGTAATAATGTCCTCACCCTTTGACCACATGAAGTGCAACCACTTAGGACACTCGCTTCTTCCAATGCCCTCGTCTTCTTGCACCGGTGACACCGGTTTGGAGCAAACTCCATCCGCCGAGGCGGTTTCGAGGTTTAGGAGGCCGATCAATCCGCATGGGAGCTTTTCCATTTGACTTCATCCGTCCCCGAGGAGGTGCATTGGAAGGTCCGCTTTCCGCTTGATTCTTAGCTTGAAAGTTCTTATGTGGAAAGCTTCGCTTCGTGGCTTCTTACCATGGTTTACATAGTTAACAAGACCACCATTCCGAGCCTTTAACCTTTCCTCCTCCCGGACCGACATGGCAATCGGCTTGTGCACATCCCACTTATCCGGTATGGTGTTATAGTTAACCTCAAAAGCCGAAAACTCGGGGAGGCGGGACTTAAAAATCAAATGAATGACAAACTCATTGGGAAGGACCATGCCCATCTCGGCAAGCTTGCCGTTCATGTTGCTCATCTTAAGTATGTGGTCCCTTATACCACCACCGGTGTATTTCATTGCAACCAAACTCGCCAATAGTAGTACCGGCATAAGTCTTAGTGTGATGAGAGTGCCGCTTATCCACTATCTCCAAATACTCGGAGGCGTGAGTAACCTTCCGTCCTTATCCTTTTCGGGAATAGACGCCTTAATTGCCTCCGTCATCTTAGTCCGGATGATCGCTAGACACCTCTTGTTGTCTAGATCCCACCTCGCTTTAGCGAGTTGATGCTCACTTTCCGCCTTGATATGGGCGTCTTCCCTTAATTTCCATGCATCATCGGTCTCATTTGCCTCTCGACGGTGTGCCCGAGGCTCAACGGGACGCTCCGTGGTCGGCCACATACTCCATACCCAGCATTAGAAATGCCAGTTTCACCAACTTGCGCCAAGCCGTGTAGTTATTGCCGGTCAACTCAGGGATCTGACCAACATACCCAGCTTGAGCTGAAAATAAAATTCAGAAAAAAGTGTGAGAACATTTAACAATAAATATTGCATGCATCAATTTAACTTTGGTCAAAATTAATACATACAACATGCTACTACATTAATTCTATATCACCTTTGGGCAGAAAAATAGAACTAATGCATAAAACTTTAGTATATCAGGTTATAATATTGTAATTATCAGCTTTGGCCAGAAAAATAACAATATCATAACATATTCTTAAAAGAAAACCTTCTCTAATTAAATATCCCTTTGGTTCAATTTAACTAGAGACAATAAATCAACGCAGCGGAAAAACAAACAAATTAACAGAGAAAAACTTTAATTTCAGAAGCATTCAACTCTCTGTTAAATTTAATGAATTGATCAAAAATTAAACAGAGATATTAACTTAAATTAAAACAGACAAAGAAAACAGGGAAAACAAGACAAAAAAAAATGCTTCGAAATTGAAAAACTTAAATTGGAAAAGTCACTTGTTCATTGCACGCCTAAGTTAGGCCCAAAGAAGAGAAGCCGGCCCGCGCCTGCTTATACCGCCCGCCCGGGCTCCGGGCCCAACGGCCCGACGGCCGGACCGCGAAACGGCCCGGCGTCGCCTCCCGCCCGGGCTCAAAGTAGCCCAGCCGGCGCCAGGCACACCGCAGCCGTCGATCTCCAATCAACGGTTGAGGATCACTCCACCAAAATCGCTGGTGTATATAAGGCAGATGACCCTGAAAACCCTAACTCCCCTTCATTTTTTTCCCCCACCCGCGGCCACAAGACAAGAGCCCGGCGGCGGTCTGTCTCCCCCGCGGCCGGCGGCCCCGCCCGGCGGCGGTGAGCGCGCGCCGCCCGCTCAAAAACCGCGGCGGCTCCACCTTTCCTTCTCCTTCCCCCATTTCACCACCAAAAAACTTTAGAATCGCCATGAACAGAGAGGAAACAACCCATGGTGGCTTGATGGAGGAAGATGGCGGCGCCGCCCGCCCCCTCGCCGGCGCGCGCGTCCACCCCATGGGTGAGCGCGCGGCCGTCGAGCGGCCGTGGCGGCGCCCACGGCGCGGCGGCTCGATGCCGACGTGGCGGCGGCGAGCATGTGCTCATACATGCCCCGCACGCCGGCGGGTCAAACCCGCATAGATGCGGTCTTTTCCGGTTGGAGTTTCTTTAGGTGATTGATCTCGGGGAAAAAAATATATTTTTGGATCTAGGGTTTGATTTTACTCGATTTGCATCTTTTTGCTTAATTTCTTCCCCTAACCCGAGTAGATCTAGGGTTAGGGTAGTCTCCGGATGCATGTTCGTGTGTTTCCTTCCCCCTAACCCGAGCAAGATCTAGGGTTAGGGTTTGAACCTTTATTCGTTTTTCAACGATTTTATTTCGAATCCAGTGTTCTCTCCCCCGCATCTAAAAGATTTGGGGTCATCTCCTTCTACTTGCTACACTGAACGAAATAGATCTAACCCCGAAATGAATTGCTAATCGGCCCGACCACCGATACCATTGTTAGATCTTAAGCACTTAACCGAACACAAAACACCGGTAGCTAATCACTTCGGGTAGATACTTAATGATTACGGATATGAACTCACCCACCTAGATCTAGATCTACTACACCTAAAACAACTACTAAAGAAAACAGAGAGAGAACGAGGAGACGCGGACCATCCGGGTTCGAGGGGAGCGCGGAGTCGGAGGCCATCTCCGGGGTCGGGGTCGCGGGGCGGCGCCGGCCGACGTAGAGGCGACGAGACGGGCTCGGGGACGACGGGATCCGGAACTCTCCCGGTCGAGCGTCGGGCGGTGGCACCGGTGCGCCGGATCCGGGAGGAGGGACGCGGTGGCGGCGGTGGCGGAGCTTCCCGCCGCTCCCGGTGCTCCCTCGGTCGGTTAGGGTTTGTGGGGTGGGGTGTGGCGGCGGCGCGGTGAACCTCGTCGCATCGCGAGCCGTGGCCCCCACCCCCCTCTTTATAAAGATCAGCGTGCGACGGGGGCCCACCAACCATGGTTTGGTTGGGCGCCCCCGACTGCGCGCGGATCTAACCCGTTACGGCCTTTGGGCCGTAACGGTGAAGAGATCGAACTAACACGTCCAAGTGACGCATGCATCAAAAAGCTACAGGGAGCAGATCGATCGACGACAGGCGCAGATCCTGACATGCTTGCACGCACTACACTATCTTCTACCTATCTATGCGTGTCATCGTCGATCGAGGACTTTTATCAACACGGCCGCCGTCGTCACGCCTGTACCAAATGGCATATCAATTCTAAATTGGCAATGCACGCATGTTGGATGGGAAACGGCATGTGCGCGCAGCTGGATGGAACTAGCAGCTCGATCGCTCCCTTAGAAATAAGCATACTACGGAGCTAGCTAGCTAGCGGCGCGCCGGCCGGCCGGTGCTTCATTTCTTGACATGCATGTTGCTCTATGCTAGCTTAGCTAGGAGAATCTTTGCTACCTAGTCGCTCCAGCTTTTTAATTTGACATATTATATATTGTCGCTTCTAATTATATTAGTTGCTCTTATATTATTAACTACTACTGCTACATCCAGAAAATTAGAAGGCTAGGTAGCCTTTTCTTTTGAACGATTTTTTTTTCTTTTCGAACAAGAAGCCTTTTCGGTAAACTACTTTCTTATATATATACATGCGCGTTACATTTCCTTTGATTTTCGGTAAAATAGCAAGCACTTAACTTTTCTGAACCTAGAAATTAAACTTTCAGCAAGCCAACAAGCCCACCGATTTATAAGGAAAGTGACAGTACTACTGTAAGATAATGTTGTGTGGCGGCGGCCACGCCCGCTTCGTTTGGCTTATCAACCACCAGCCAACGCCGCTTGCTTTTCTCTCGGGAACAGACCAGTGACACCTGCAACCAGCCAAAACGAACGGGTTATAGTCTTGACGAACGTAACCATAGTAGCTAATTAGTATGCGTGTTCCACATACAGTGCGATCTGTGAAGAAGCTAGGCATGCATGTGGGTTAGGTTGCCCCCTACCTAGCAACACTAGTGCTGTGCAAGCAGATGAGCATACAGAGGCGTTGGCATACATACCAGGCCAGACAGTCTTCAATGGCGTGAGATGTCGCTGCTGGATATGGTTTGTCTTATTTCCGGACCTACGTTTACCTGGCTAGCTACTACGTGCGTCGTGCCGAGCAAGCTTGAATCGTCACGTCACCGACCGGGAATCATGCACATGCTGGTGCACGCAGCTAGCGATCCGTCGTCCATCCATGGGAGAATGAAACGTGAAAGCAGCCCCAGGACCCTCTCCCCCTACCCCTAGACGACGACGAGTCGACGACGAAGACCAAAACCCCGATTGGCCCCCTGACGACGACCGAGATCCGCCACGGAGTAGGAGTAGGGGTCCGGCTCCGGCCTTGTGTGTGAGACCAACCACGACGTGTGACGGAGCTAGCGACGCCGATCAGTCACCGTAATGCTAGCTAGCTAGCAGCACAATCAGCATGTTGAGACGACTTCACCAGTAGGAGTACGATCGATAGAACGAGAAACCGGTACAACATATGGGAGGTGCAATTCACTCTCACCCAACAGATCAGTAGTACATATCGATCGACGGAAGGTAAAACGCGTGCAGCTTATCCTTGCGTCACGCACGCCAGTCAGGTGAAAATGTCAAGGCGTGAATTCGATCGGTTCCCGGGGAAGAACACTCGGACCGACCCAAGGATTGTCCTCATGAGAGCAGCATAGCAGCAGCAGCAGCAGAAGAGCAGACAAAGGGAGAAATCAAAGGCCGCCGTTGTCGCCGGCAGACATACATGCGCATACATACGGCATACTAGTAGTACCCTGCAGCTCCATTCGTGGTTCCGTACAGGCACGCACGATCTATGATTTCCATTCCGCGCAGATCGATCAAAGATCATCTTGACTGTCGGGTATCGACAGGCAGACAACAATGACAGCAACAGAGTTTTTAGTTCTGAATGTAGTATGCACATCCATAAAAATCATCTGATCAGACGGCAATGCAGGCAGGTCTTCAGAATCGCAGACGAGAGATTCACACCAAGCAGTAGCAGTACTACTATCACAGATCACACACAGACACACACACACACACTCTCTCTCTGGTCGTTGGTCAAATGGCAGCCTGTTTGAGCTAGCGGAACAACAACAGCAAGGCGCTCCGCACATGCACAAAAGCAGTCCATCGACCACCATCAGTCCAAGCACCACGCCACTCAACTCCTTGCCCTGAACCAACAATGCAGCGATAGAGAGAGAGGAGACCACGAACGAATCGATCACATGCGGGTCATGCCGATGCCGCCGACGATGGGCGGCGCGACGTCGGCGATGGCGCGCGACCTGGCGTAGAAGATGTAGTGGAGCTCGGTGAGGAGCGCCGTGAGGAAGGTGAAGGCGGCGCCGGCGGCGAAGACGCCCTTGCGCAGCATGGCGCACGCCGGCGGCCTGTCGCTCGGCCTCGGGACGTACTTGGTGTGGTACGCGTTCCGGACCGACCCCGCCATCAGGCACAGCTCCGCGATCACGAATGTCAGCCTGCGCGCGCGCACGCGTCACACACACACACACACACCATAGCAGGGTTATATAATATCGAAAATTAGAATTCAGTTCCCCAGCAGATGTCATCAGTGGCCAACATCTGAATACCTAATCGATTCGGTCCATTTTCCGGCTAAGAATGAATTGTGATGAACAACTACACCAACCAGCAACAGACAAGGTTGCCAAGGATATATATATATATATATAGTATTTACTAGGTTGCAAAAGCTCACACAAAGTCAACGGGCCAAATTCTGCAACAGACTGAGCGGATTAGCAGCAGCTGGCTGCGCTGGGGTATGCGACTGCGAGAACCCGAAATTTGCAGGGGCGTAATTGCACAGCGAGCGAACCCCGAATTTGCAGGGGAGTAGCCGACAAGTGATTGAGAAAAAAAATGATTTGGTGGTGATTCGAAGTTTACCAGCAGGCGACGAAGCAGATGCCGGACCACGCCCGCCAGCGCCCCGGCGAGAGTGCGCGGCCGCAGCAGAAGCAGCGCGTGGCGACCATGGCGACGGCCTGGCCGGCGAGGAGCAGCAGCAGCGCGCTGACGCCGTACGCCGTGGAGGCGTCGGAGCTGTAGACGCAGTAGGACCGGCCGTAGGTGTCCGTGTTCACGTAGTTCACCTGCGCGCGGGATGTGGATGGACGGATGTTCAGCAGTTGGCCCTCTGGTTGCGAATCGAATTAGTAATAAATCACTGCTCCATCTATTATCCTCCATGGCTGATGGCCGGTGGCCGGCTCCAGACAGAATCGAAATGGTAGAGATGGATCGAGTACGTCGAGATGAGTCAGACGGAATTCGGAAAAGAAGGAAGGAAGCTGAGCGAAAGGTGTTAGTTGTGACGACGCACGTAGCTGCGGCGGCGCTCGGCGCCGACGGCGAGGACGAAGGCGAGGACGTCCAAGACGAAGACGACGGCGATGACGATGACGGACGCCATGACCGGCCGAGGAGTTCCCTGGACACGGGCGGGCGGAGGAGGGGAACTGACGACTGATGCAGCGCTGCTAGCCTGCTGCTACGGGTGGGGTGGGGTGGGGTGGGGTTCGCTTTCCTCTCCGGCAGGCCGTGTCGCGCGCGTCGCCCGTCGGCACCAAAAAAAAATACACCCTCTGTCCCAAAATATTTGCACCATTTGACTTTTACGAACACGTTTGACCATCTGTCTTATTCAAAAAATTTGTGCAAATGTAAAAACAATTATGATATACTTAAAACATATATGATGATAAAACATGTAATAACGAAAATAAATAATATTTTCACAATTTTTTCAAATAAGACAGATAATTGAAACGTGAATCGCAGTGATTCAACAAGTCGCAATTATTTTGGGACGGAGGGAGTAGATAAAGAGATGGATCGAGGATGGATTAGGCTGAGGGGCGAGGCGAGGCGATGCGGCACTGACGTTGACGTGCGCCCGCTCGCGCTCGCGAGTCGCGAGTGCGCTGCTGCACTGCACCTTTCCCGGCCCTGCTGCCTGCCTGCCTCTGGTCTGGTACTCAGCTGGTTGACGCGGCGGTCCCAGCTCAGCTCAGCTCAGATTCTTTGGTGCATGATTGATTGGCAAGTGGAGCATCAGCCAGCTTTAATTTACCAGTAAATTCCCTTCAACGAGTTTCCTTCTCCGCGAAGAATTTGCTGCTTTTGCCAGCCAATGCAAAGTGGAAAAGAGAGTGGAAGCTACTCACTCGTGGACTCGCGGTGGTGCAAGTCGAAACCTTTTTCTTTGTGGCCCCGTGCCCGTCCGGCCTGCTAGTGCTAAGCTTTGCGATACGTGTCCGCTTGCAACGCGTGCCATCCGCACCACCCGATTCACGCCGGCCGGATCGGATCGGAGCGGAGACGCGCACCCAACCCGACGAAAGGGACACGAGAACATCGTGACAGCTGATCGACCACCACGCTAGCCAGCCCAGTGTGCCTGCGCGCACGTCGCACGTAGCTCTTCCTACGACGACCGTACCGCTTGGTTTTCCAACCGTGGAGTGGGGAGAGTCTCAAAGCCGGTGGACCCGCGCTATATATACTTTGGGTCATTCATTCATTCATTCGTTCGTTCATTCATCGTCATCGCCACTGACCCACCATGCATACTCCCTCCGTATTAAAAAAAATTAGGCGTTTTGGACAAGGTTTTCGTCAGACTATTGGGAGACGATATCTGATCGTTTGCTTTGGTTTGGGCGATGGTGACTTTGGTTTGTTCGGAGAGAAAAGTAGTCTTCTTTTCAGTTCTTTGGTGGTTGTTTCTTTCTGAGAGAAAATCTTCTTTGGTGATAAGTTTTATTACGGTTTTCCCCTTCTCCAGACCTTTTCTAAAAGACTTTTTCCATATGTTTGTTGTTGTATAATATGCAGCTATTTATTCACGGGCCGAAAGCGAGCAGAAAACCCCAACCGTTCAGGATCAACAAGTGGGCCGGCCCAACTGAAAGCGAGACAAAAAGCCCATATGTGCTTGTATGGAGGAGGAGGAGAGGAATTCCGCAGAGGATGATGACGTCGATTTCCGGCGACTGCTCCCCTCCTCTTCCCCACTCCACTGCTCGTGTGTTGTGGCGCCTTCCCCCCCGCGAGCCCGCTCCTCGATTCGACCTGAGGTCGCGTGCGTGAGCGCGCGCCTTGGAGCCCCGTCGTGACTGTGCTGGGATCCGGGCCGAGGATCGAGGCCGCGCAGTCGGTAAGCGCGTGTAATCCCTGATTGCTCCCCTGCTCCCCTTCCCTATGGGTTGGTGGGTAATCTCGTGTGTGGATGGGGGGGGGGGGCGAGGCGTGGTTGCGTGGCTGGTTCGTCCGCCATTATGTAATGTAGCGGGGGACTTGGGGATTCAAGCTGCCGATCGCGCAGTTGGGGAGTAGGTTTCTCGAGCTCTTAGGGGGGGCATCGTGGTCAGCCGCGACCCCGCGATTCGTGCTGAATTTAGGTCTCTGCCCTTTCCTTGGATGCACTCCCCCGACGCATTTGCTTCCGCAGTTTGTTTTGTTTGTTTACTTCGAATGTTTTGGGCTACCTGGTTCGGGAGTTTCTGATGCTGGCTAGTAGGTCTGTATTTCCCGCACATTTGATTCTGCCACCACCACTCCCCATTGTCCAGCACTGTTGCTTTCCGTTCCGGAGCACATACCAGGGATGGATGCTCCTGTGTTTGGATCTCAACGTGGACAATGGATCGTGTCTTATTCGAATCACCACTCAACTATGGTAGTCCCTCCGAGGCTAACATGCAACGGTTGGTATGAACCCAGACCCTTGAAGATAACACGCAGCAGGTGGGGCAACAACAGGGATAGTAGGTCTGCGCATAAGAGATGGTGAGCTGACAGTTTTCACTAGCTAAATTAGCATGACGGGTTCCATTTTTTTTCACAACCCCATGAACTATCCATTTGAATGCTACTCTGAAGGTTGCTGATTACTCGCTAACTACTCTCTAGTTTGTCCCCGTGTTAGATAACAGGTCTGATATTGAGAAGCACTCTGCAAATACTGGGATGTGGCGTTGCTCCATTTGCACGCATGCAAACGATACAAGTAATACATCCTGTGAGCTGTGCGGTGTACTTGGTGATCTGTCACTGTATTTCAACAACATCGGTGGAGCTGAAGCTGGAGGTATCTAATATCGTTTACATTGTATTCTACTACTTTGATGCAGTATAATTACTTCTGTTTAGCATGTTAATATAGCTACGTTCCCTCCTGAAATCAAGCTAAACGCAGAAACAAGTATTCCGGAGTATCCGTACTGGCACGATCTCTTTTTGCACCATCTAGTTCAAAGTCAGAGGCTATTATTTTCTCTGATGGGTCCCAAGACAAAAGAAATTCAGCAGGGAGTAATACCATGGATGCTCTGCATAAGACATACATGCCCAGCAAAAAGCGCCACATTAACATAGGTACTCTACATGGCTACACCCAGCATTCAGCAGTCATACTTTGTACAAGTTAGTTTTTAGTGAAATATGTAATTCGATTTTTTGTTGTTGTACTATCATTTATCCTGTCTAAGTCACTTATTTTGCATATATATTAATATTAACTGTACATCTTCACTGTAGTCATTATCTTTTTATTAATAACTGTACTTATGGAGGACCATGTTGAGCTGAGCCATAATGATAAGTAACTCCTTCAACTAGTACTAACTTACAAATTTATGTTTGAGCTACAAGCTTAAGCCTGAACTTTGCATCTCCAGAAGTAGAAGCACGCAATTGGTGTCTGGCTAGTTGGTCTTAGAATTTTATTATGAAGGTTTACAGTTAGATTCTCATAAGCTACTCTGCTATACAGGAATTTGTGGATTGAGCAGTTAGTGAGTGATTGGCAATGAAATTTGCTTTATCTAGGCCTACCTTGAGTTCCTCTCCTTTGTAATTTGGACAATCTATTTGGGTCGATTTGTTTGTTGTTCCTAGGGGGCATATATTGTAGTTCTATAGTGACACAGTTCATTTTTCTTACTGTCTGCTTCATATTTGTTTCATTTTCTTATTTGCTTCCAGAGTAAAATTACCTGGAACATGACTGCATATTTTTTTATATTGACAGTGCCTTTCAAGTTTGACACGCCATCTCCTGATGACATGGTCACTACAGGCTTAAAATCATCAAGAAATTTTAGAAAAGGTACTTGTTGCAATGATCTCCCCCTCCATTTGATAGGTGGATAGTATACGCATGTAGCATTCAATTTGCTGCGGATCCTTTACTTTTCATTGTTTGTGAGGTTGTATTTTCCTAGTTAATCTGGAGTTGATTACGTAGGATCCTTAACGGGTAAGTTAAGAGAGGTAGTCGACGCAGCAGTTAGGAGGTGTGTAAATATCCTTTGCGTTCAGGAGACTAAGTGGAAGGGTCAGAAGGCGAAAGAGGTGGAGGGTTCTGGTTTCAAGCTTTGGTACACGGGGGCAGCGTCGGGCAGGAATGGAGTGCATCTTGATCGATAGGAGTTTTAAGGATGGAGTTGTAGATGTTAAGAGGCAAGGTGACCGGATTATTCTAGTCCGATTGGTAGTTGGGGATATGACTCTGAATGTGATCAGTGCCTATGCCCTACAGGTAGGTCTTAGTGAGAGCGTCAAGATGCAGTTTTGGGAAGACTTGGATAGCATGGTTAGTACCGTGCCCATCAGGGAGAAGCTCTTCATAGGAGGAGACCTCAATGGCCATGTGGGTGCGACGAATGCTGGTTACGAGCGAGTGCATGGGGGGTTTGGGTATGGTGGCAGGAACCAAGAGGGAGAAGATGTGTTGAACTTCGCGCTGGCCTACGACTTGTTGATAGCAAATACCCTCTTTAGGAAGCGAGAGTCCCACTTGGTGACCTTTCAGAGTGGTAACACTCGAGCCAGATTGACTTTATCCTTGCAAGGAGGGAGGATAGACGTGCTTGCTTAGATTGTAAGGTGATACCTGGAGAGTGTTGTTCCCCAACACAAGCTTGTGGTGGCGGACTTTAGTTTTCGGGTACGTGTCGTCCGGGACAAACGTGCCGAGATTGCGAGAACGAGGTGGTGGAAGCTTAGAGGAGTAGAGGCGCAAGTTTCAAGGATAGGATGCTAGGTGAGGGGCCTTGGGAAGAAGGAGAAGATGCAAATGACATGTGGCTGAAGATGGCAACATGTGTTCGGAAGATGGCAGCGGAAGTGTTTGGCGCGAGTAGAGGAGGCAGGCAAGAGGCGAAAGACACTTGGTGGTGGAGTGAGGAGGTGCAAAAGGCTATTAAGGAAAAGAAGGAGTGTTTCAAGCGACTCCACCCCGGACGGAGTGCAACCAACATCGATAGCTATAAAATAGCAAAGAGGGCCGCAAAGCGAGCTGTGAGTGTAGCCAAGGGCCAGGCGTACGATGACCTTTATCAGCGGCTAGGCATGAAGGAAGGGGAGAAGGACATTTTCCGGTTGGCAAGGATCCGAGAGAGGAAGACAAGAGACATCAACCAAATCAAATGCATCAAGGATGGGACAGACCAACTGCTGGTGAAGGATGAGGAGATCAAGGGCTGATGGCGGGAGTACTTTGATAGGTTGTTTAATAGGGAGGATGAGAATCCTACTATTGAGTTGGATGACTCTTTTGATGACACCAACAGACGTTTTTTGAGGAGAATTCAGGAGGCAGAGATTGAGGAGGCTTTGAAGAGGATGAAGAGAGGTAAAGCGATGGGCCCCAATGGCATTCCCATTGAGGTGTGGAGATGTTTGGGTGCTAGAGCCATAGTTTGGCTAGCAAAGCTTTTTAACCTCATTTTCCGAAAAAACAAGATGCCTGAGGAATGGAGTGTATTAGTGCCGATCTTCACGAAAAAGGGAGATGTTCAAAGTTGCACTAATTACCGAGGGATTAATCTGATGAGCCATACGATGAAGCTCTGGGAGAGGGTTATCGAGCATCGCCTCAGGACAGCGACAAGCGTGACCCAAAACCAGTTTGGGTTCATGCCTGGAAGGTCGACTATGGAGGCGATTTTCTTGCTACGACAATTGATGGAGAGGTTTAGGGAGCAGAAGAAGGACTTGCACATGGTCTTTATTGACCTCGAGAAGGCGTATGACAAAGTACCAAGAAATGTCATGTGGTGGGCCTTGGAAAAACACAAAGTTCCAACTAAGTACATTACCCTTATCAAGGATATGTACAAAGATGTGGTGACGTGTGTGTGTACATGCGGTGGTAACACTAGTGACTTTCCAATTAAAATAGGACTACATCAGGGGTCAGCCTTGAGCCCTTATTTATTTGCTTTGGTGATGGATGAGGTCACAAGGGACATCCAAGGTAGTATCCCATGGTGTATGCTTTTTGCTGATGATGTGGTGCTAGTTGACGAGACTAGGGCAGGGGTTAATGGGAAGCTTGAGTTGTGGAAGGACGCTTTAGAGTCGAAAGGTTTTAGAATCAGCAGGACCAAGA
The DNA here is from genome assembly GCA_947561735.1 of Cenchrus americanus. NCBI lineage: Eukaryota > Viridiplantae > Streptophyta > Magnoliopsida > Poales > Poaceae > Cenchrus > Cenchrus americanus. The sequence continues at coordinate 310,079,323 of OX387241.1, read as the reverse complement.
CCGAGTACATGATGTGCGATTTCAGCATGACTGGACATGAAGATGGAGTTGTGAGCCTCGACGGACAAGTGGTGGCCAAGAAAGAGACCTTTAGGTATTTGGGATCAATGCTACAGAAGGATGGTGACATTGATGAGGATGTTAGGCGCTGGATTTCAGCCGGTTGGCTGAAATGGCGCCAAGCTTCTGGCGTCCTCTATGACAAGAAGGTGCCCCAAAAGCTAAAAGGTAAGTTCTATAGAATGGCGATTCGCCCGACGATGTTATACAGTGCTGAATGTTGGCCTACAAAGAGACGACATGTCCAGCAACTGAGTGTTGCCGAGATGCGTATGTTGCGATGGATTTGTGGGCATACAAGAAGAGATAGAGTCCGAAATGAAGACATTCGGGATAGAGTTGGAGTGGCACCAATTGAGGAAAAATTGGTCCAACACCGGTTGAGATGGTTTGGTCATGTCCAGAGGAGGCCTCTCGAGGCACCGATGCGTAGTGGGGTGCTAGACCGGGTCGGTAGTGTAAGGAGGGGTAGAGGTCGACCTAAACTAACTTGGGAGGAGGCGGTCAAGAGAGACCTTAAGGAGTGGGACATCCCCAAGGAATTAGTTATGGATAGAAGTGCTTGGAGACTTGCAATCAATGTGCCTGAGACATGATCTTCCCTTTTTCTTTTGGGCTTTTGTGTTCTTGTGCTTTGTGCTTCTCCTTTCCTTGTTTCTTGTGGGTTTCATCTCTAGTCTACCCCAACTTGCTTGGGACAAAAGGCTAAGTTGTTGTTGTTGTTGTTGTTGTTGTTGTTGTTGTTGTTGTTGTAATCTGGAGTTGATTAATTTACATGTTTACGTGCTTTAGAACAAGTCTAGTCAAACAGATTGCATATTGTTGTCAATATCATTATGAACCATGGACTGGCCCGTGCCATAGCTATCCTTGGCTCTGTTTTCTTGCCCCCTTGAGCCGTTGCTATAAATGGTGCTATGAATGTTTTTTAAACTGAAAAATTCTTTCCATAAGAAACTTGTGTTATGTATACCTTGCTATATTTGTATGTTGACTTAAATTTATACCAGTTGACACAGAGGTTTTAGTTGAAGATTCAGTTGATGCTGCTGGAAAGAAGACGATGGATAGTGGTATTCTTGTAACTGAAAAGGACACAAAGATGGACCCGACTGCATCAGCAGAGTTGGATGAACTTGTCGAAAGTAGTAGCAGTGTTCCTTCCAGTAGTCAAAATGTAACTCTTGCTTTGGGACATGAGCTACAGCATTTGAGTTTGGAGAGCAAGCCAAAGGGTAGTAAACCCAAGATTAAGAAACCGGCTTCTGTTTCACAGTACAAGCCAGAACCATGGATGCTCCAGAGTGAAGATCAAGAAATGCGTAGACAGCTAAATCTTGCCATTGTAAGCAACAATTGCTTATTTGCTTTTCAACCGTTTATATACTGATATTTCATTTGTTCTGCTCTAAGTCTGTCGGAAATGTTATACTAGGTTGGTCATGTTGATTCTGGGAAATCAACTTTATGTGGTCGATTACTGCATGCTCTAGGATTGATTTCAAAAAAGCAGATGCATAAATATGAGAAAGAAGCTAAAGAAAAGGTCAGTTCTGTTATTCAGATTGCTACCGCATCTTGGCCTGCATTAGCTGCTTATATTTTTAAAATGCTTCTTCTGTCAGGGGAAAGGGTCATTTGCATATGCTTGGGCCATGGATGACAGCACTGATGAAAGGGAGCGTGGAATTACAATGACTGTGGCTGTAAAATACTTTGACACTGAGAAATACCATGTAGTTTTGCTCGACTCCCCTGGTCATAAAGATTTTGTTCCTAATATGATATCTGGTGCTACACAAGCTGATGCGGCCATTCTAGTTATTGATGCATCTATAGGCTCATTTGAAGCAGGCATGGGTGTTAACGGGATTGGTCAGACAAAGGAGCACTCACAGCTTGTTAGGAGCTTTGGTGTTGAGAACTTGATTGTTGCTGTTAATAAGATGGATCAGGTGGAATATTCGAAGGAACGGTTTAATTTTGTTAAATCGCAACTTGGTATATTTCTTCGATCATGTGGCTTCAAAGACTCTTCAATCACCTGGGTTCCTCTGAGTGCAATGGCAAACGAAAACTTAGTGACTGCTGCTTCAGATTCTCGTCTTTTGTCATGGTAAGATATCGCTAATGTTTGGCATGTTTACGCATCACTTGTTTTCGTGGACTTTGTAGTTGATTATCGATTTATTTTATGCCTGATTTCAGGTACAATGGAAATTGTCTACTAAAATCCATTGACTCGCTACCTCCTCCTCATCGTGATGTTTCAAGGCCGCTACGCCTTCCAATTTGTGATGTTATTGCATCTATCACACTGGGGCAGGTGGCAGTTTGCGGTAAAGTCGAGGCTGGAGGAATCCGAGCTGGTTCCAAGGTACTATTCTGATGTTCTGCTTGGCAAAGTATGAGCTTTGAACTTGTAAACTGTAACTGTAATGCTTGCTACTACAATTTGCTGTGCAAAAGATTTCCTTATGATTGTACATCATGTTTTAGTTATCCACTTCGTTCCATTCCTGTCGTGTGTGCCATTACCTGCTAAGCAGCTATGATACCTACATTTTCCTTGCTTTATTTACAACCTGCTCATTTTTTTTTAATTTTGGCCCTGAATATTCTGTCGCCAGGTTCTTGTTATGCCTTCCGGAGATTCAGCTACAGTTAAAACCATAGAGCGGGATTCCTCTGGTTGCAACTCGGCAAGAGCTGGGGACAACATTGCTGTTGGTTTGCAAGGGGTCGATCCCAGCCATCTTGTGTCAGGTGGAGTTATTTGCCATCCAGATTTCCCCGTGCATGTCGCCTCTCGCTTGGAGCTGAAAATCTTGGTTCTAGAAATCACCACACCGATACTAGTCGGCCTCCAGGTTAGTGGAACAGCACGACAGACTGGATAACATATCAAGCTTAACTTTTAATACGATCATCACCTGACATGGTTTCGATCAAAATATTCCAGTTTGAACTGCACATACATCATGCGAGGGTATCTGCAAGCCTGGTTAAAATACTGTCGTTGCTGGATCAGAAGACCGGCAAGGCTTCAAAGAAAATGCCACGTCTGCTCACTGCGAGGCAGGCTGCTATGGTTGAAGTAAGCTTCGCGTCACATGTAGTAGTCAAACGTTGTTGCTAGTCGAAGGAAGGAAAACTTTTGATTTTGTAATTTTTCAAAATTTGCTGCTTGTGCATCAGGTGAAGCTGGACAAGGAAGTGTGTGTGGAGGAATTCTCGACTCTGAAGGCGCTTGGGCGGGTGTTCCTGCGATCTCGAGGCAACACCGTTGCCGTGGGCATTGTGACTCGAATTCTGGACCAGGAGGCTTAGATTAATTAGATTAGAACCCCTCGACTAACCAACCAGACATGTCGTACATGGTGTATCTATCTCGATCATGTTACCAGTTTGCTAGTTAAGTAGTTAACAGATCTGTAATGTGTACTTTGGGCGGAGGATGTGTTCGTGCAGCTGTATTAGCTGTACACGCGTCTGTATTAACGCATCTGTGATGTGGTCGGAAAGTATTCATTATAGCACCCCGCACATATTTGGGTTGCAGTCTACAAGAAATCGGTTTAACTGTTTCATTCTACCAAGGTGAGGTCAGGACTGAATCCGATATGATACCACACACACCTCATATTTGATAATAAAGAGGTGACAGACAAGTTACATTTATGTCAAATACTGTGATTTACTGAATATGTATGATCCCATTGTTAGTAGAAACTGAATTTTCTTTTGATATGTTAGCACTTTCTATCATACTACAGTATGGTTGAATAATTTGGGTATTGTACTACTCCCTCCGTTCTTAAATAGATGACGTTTAAAACAAAAAAAAATTAGTTCATTTTAAACTAAATTTCTTGTCCTAAACGTCATATATTTAAGAAAAGAGGTAGTATTACATATTTTGCTACCGGTAGCAACGTAAATAAATTTTGTGACCAGATCAAACAGCACAAATCCACTGATTTAAATTCACTGTGAATCCAAGGACTCAACAGATACTGATACAAGCAGCTGAAATGAGCTATAACATTCACAAATACTTCTCAATTTGATCAAAATCTTGTAGGGTGCGTTTGGAAGTAAATATTGAGAGGCTTGACATTGAATTGAGTTCAATACAAATTCATCCATCGTATTGAAATGAGCTACAATTCAAATGTTATTGTTTGGATGGCTATTGTATTTTCATTTGGAATCATAATAAGCAATCAAATCCAATTTTTGTTTCGATGTACACAAGCATGGAATTGGTTTCTAACCACTTCTTCCACAACATGGAAGGGGGCAGGCGAGGTGCCCGTCGGCAGAGGGACGTAGGGTTCACCGCGGAGCGGCTTGCCGGCGAAGAGGAGCAGTCACGCGTGTCGCCGATGGAGGGACGGAAGAAGGCAGGGTTCTGCGCATATCGAGGATGGAAGGGAGTGACACAGCGATGCTCGACTCCTGGTGGAGGGAACTGCGCAGCGGGAACTGCGCGACACAGCTCGATTCGGCTCCGTCCACCCCAACCCTGTTGCGCCTTCGCTGGAGTTCCACGCCGGAGGCCGGGAAGAGAAGAAGGGATGGAGGAGGGAGCTCGTTGTGTCTCAGAGGTGAGGCCAGGGAGGCAGTGGGCAACAGTGGAGGGAGCTCGCCGGATCTCGAAGGTGGACGAGGTGGTGGTAGTTTCTCTTTTTTCCACAAGGAGGCAGACGGGGTGAGGGGTTGAGGCAAATGCAGTGGAATACGGAGGGGTGAGGCTCCAAATTGGAGGAAGGTGCTCGCAAGTGGATGGAATGTCGCGCGGTATTCACTTCAATTTCCAGTTCCAATGCTATTGGACATCCAAAGAGTGGCATTCGAGGTCACAGATTCCAATTCCCAATTCCACGAAACTTGTAATATGATTGGTCACCCTCCCAGCGATAGGTTTCATGCAAGCAAAAACTTGATTGTTTACTCACTCGGTTCTTTTACTTGAGCGTGAATTTGAAATCTAATACTGAGTGGTCAAATGGCACTGTGTACAAAGTTTGGTTTTCTTGTCTCGGTTTGATTATTTTCCACACACACTGGAGCTAGCATTTGGAATCCACACATGACAATTGAAGGAAATAAATTATCCGTTGTTACAAGATATACGCATTCAACAATATCATGCAGTAGTCATGTTTCTACGAGTCACAAGTGGTCAATATGTCCAACCGTTGCTTTGCTGGAATACATATTGTGACAAAAATTGTGATAGTCATGTATGTGTCGCACATTTGTGCCCTTGTAAAATAGTGTCGATATATTGTATTTAGTAGTCAAATAGTTGATAACGTTTTCCCTAGGCTTGATGTAGCATGCCTAGGGCGGAACACCATTTTGTTAGTGTCATCTTAAAAGCAACTTTTGGATAGTTTGAATAGGGAAACAAATATGGTCCTCAACATTTGGGCAAATGTCCATCTTTCACTTAGGCCATTATTTGTTTTCACATTTGGACAAATGCAATTGACAACCATTTTAGTTAGCTAGGGAAATCCATAATACCTTGATAGATCCATGATTAAAATGGACGACCATGGAAGATGGAAAACCAAATAAATAATAGATTTAAGGTACAAACTTTTTAAAAATGCAGTATATTTAGATTGGCAACCACTCCCATATTCCTTCTCATTTTAGACACAGTCCCAAAACTATATCAAAACATTTAATAGAAAATTATCCTAATTTTATTAAATCTCCTACACCTTTTCTAAGTATTTCAACTCTCTATTTTTTGACCTTTCATGACTTGATACTATGATCAAACAACATTGGAATTTCAGAGATGTGAAAAATATCAGTGGCAAGTGCAAAAGTGGATATTTCTTATATGAGGGTGAAATCTTCCACGGTCAATGGGTCAATTACCATATATGTAACAAAGTTCATGTTATTTTAATATGGACACACACCATATCTCGAGGTTTAAATCAAATGTCATGCATGTACCAAAACTGTAAGTACATAACCACCAGTGTCTAGTCTAGCCATAACTATAGTGCATACAAATCTGAATGTACTAGATTATTGCCGAGGAGGTATGGGTACACAATACGGTCATGGATGGGGTCATGTTGAATGTGGTAGTCGGTTTTGATCTATTGCTTATATGGGAATTGTTATGCTATGCTATGTGGCTAGCTAGTCATACAAGAGTCACATACATATAACTCTATATAGTTTACACATACATGATTTAGAATATACATTTAAAAACACTAATGGTTGACAAATCTTTTTTGGTTATGCCCATTTGTTTCACCTTCCATCATATAATGTTATCCTTTGGATGAAACTCACACCAGTATTTGGGAAATTATATAATGAAAAAGGATTAAATGACCCTTCTAAAACCACTTATCTTTATTTTTTAGAATTCTATTTTTTTCTCGACTTCGAACCGCTATTAGTAGGCTAGTGCACCTCCTCCATTTTATTATTTTCTTGTTTGGGTCCTTAGGATGAACACCACTAACTCTTCATTGCTAGAAGCATTGGCGCCCCTAGGATCAGTCACACATGGACACTTATTACCACTACAATATATGGAGCTTTGCCAATGGTCAACGGAGGATTCTTCATACCACCCTTATTGCACATTTGGTGTATTCACCACGTTAGCAGAAGAGCCAGAAAAAGAGGAGCAACACATGCCAATGATGAAGGTTTTTTTGACAACAAACTTTCATTAAATTATCAGCAAGATGCTGCAAGGATCCTTGTGTGAACAAGGTTTACAGAGGTCAGTGCAGCCATGAGAGGGCACTGGTGATCATGGTGCTCATAGGAGCAACAATGTACATAATTTGATACTGCACAACGGGAGAGGAGAAAGATGGTCGAGTTAATGAATATGCAGTACAATTTAGCATTCTGTCTATCTGAGGGACTTGAGTCCTGGTGTTGTGGGTGGAAGTGTCAAAGACCTAAGTGTGGATCTTCATGCACCAATCAGGAGGGGCTGAGTGATCCTGTGAATTAAGAAATGCCACCAACTGAGCACAGTCAGAGAGGAAGGAGACTTGTTAAAGGTTCATCTTGTTTAGCAGAAGTGCAGCAATAGCAATCACCACTGCCTCTGTCGAGAAGACAATATGTGTCTCCTCCAGATAGGCTCTGATGTAGATGGAGTTGGTCGGCTGCACCTACGAGTTGACAACAATTACCCAAACCCGCTCCTCTTGAAGTTGGATGATGGTGATCGGGAGTGGTAGAAGCATTCACATAGCATTTTATTGTTGATAGGTTTGCCTGCATGGATGTCTGACTCATGTTGAATACTGTTATGAACTGCGATGCGAGGGGAAGTGAATTGCGAGGGATTTGGGGATGATTTGTGGAAATTAGGGCTGCTGCGCTACAGTACCCGCGGGTACTGTTCACGTGGAGAAGGCTGAAAGATGGCGGCTAGGGTTGGAGGGGCGTAGGGAACGCCGGCCGCGGGGCTTTGCCCACGGCCGGCAAGAGAGAAGGGTTTTCCTTCTAATCTCTTGCTTGATTAGATTGATACATCTCCTCTCTTTAAATAGAGAGGATTACTTGACCCCTAAGTAAGGATTCAATCTTATCCCTAAACATAACCCTAACGGGCCTCCCGGCCCATTAGGCCCTTGACACCTGACAAATACACTTGGCTGGGAAGTGGGTGCAGTAGGAGGGTTTGGTTGGTGGCTGGTTGTGTTTGTGGACTCTATAAAGGTTGAGTTTGTATTGTTGGTGGCATGTTTGCTATGTAGTTGTTGGGGCCGGATTTGTATGTGAATCTCTATGAGCTGCAGGAGATGGTTTTGTGGGAGTAAGCCGGTGTTGTTGCTGCTGGTGTTCCATTGTAGTGAGATGGGTTTGCCTGTGAGCCTGCGCCTCCATGAGTACATGAAAAGATGTTCATTTTTCCTTTGGAAGCGAATATCAATGCGTGCTTTCCAAATGTACCAAGCAATAAAGAGAAATTGAGAATGAGAATCTTCACAGGGAGTTGTGGTAATTAAGAAAGGTAAGGCAAAGATGTTCATTTTTCCTTTGGAAGCGAATATCAATGCGTGCTTTCCAAATGTACCAAGCAATAAAGAGAAATTGAGAAAGAGAATCTTCAGAGGGAGTTGTGGTAATTAAGGAAGGTAAGGCAAACTGAACACCATCCACATGAGGGTCAAGAAAATGCAATAGTAGAGTGAAGGTGGATGAAGTCCACACTTGCATTGGTGTATCTGTGACATCCCGGCCCAAGGCTTAATAGGATTGATAAGAATACTCATACCAATAAATTGCAATTTCTTTTCCGGAAACCCATCACTAAAAACTCCAAAGTTAAGCATGCTTGGCTTGGAGCGATGGGCGACCGACCGGGAAGTCCTTCCCGAGTGTGCATGAGTGAGGACAAAGTGTGCAGAAAAGACATGTGTTGGTCTGTGGGGATATTATTGGGGTCCTAGAGAGCGAGCCGGTGTAGGCCCGCCCGGGGGGGGGGGGGGGGGCGGGTTGTCACAGTATCACAAAGAAAAAAAGAGGTGAATACCATTTTCAATTGCCTCGCAATTGGTGCAATGCTGATCTATATGAGTAGACCATCTACTAGCTCTTTCAGCGATAACTAGAGCCCTTCTAATAAGCCTCCGAGCAAAAGTTTTGAGAAAAGGAGGAACGGATTTAGCTTTACATACCTTTTGTAAGGTGGAGTTTGCTTGAGGGGTTAAGTTGCTGGGGTACCTTGTGGTGGGAGGCTGTGGTGTTGAAGATCTGCTAGATATGAGTATGTTGTGGTGTAGACGAGCACTTGACATTAGCAGTCGGAGACCATCTTAGGATATCATCTTGTTGAGAATGAATCACCAGGACTGAAGTGATGGACTATGCCATGTGAGGGTCAAAAGAGGGAGAAGTCGGTGATCCTATGTTTTTGTTCCCTGCAGCCAAAGATCCAACACTGTAGAAGGCAAGAGGGGAGGGGTTAACAATGGGTAAAGTTAGGTAATCATGTATAGTCTCTGATTCAAGGACAAGAAAACCCAATTACTGTGAGGAGTAAATGCTTCGATATTTGTTGAGAAAGTCAAGCTTGAGTGGATCGAGTGCAAAACTATAAAGGGTAGCGGTGTGATGTGGGCGTGTGGCCACCCGCCATATACAGTGGTACGAGACGCATTATATCACCCAAATGTATTTCATAAGTTCTAGCAACCCTCATATTGAGTTTGATAATAAACCACTGAACCGGTTACCAATGCCAGATTGCATGTATTAAGTTTTAGTTGATTTGTATATACTGTTGGATTTTAATCATACACAGTCATATATTTTTTAGCGAAAAAGGATTTCAATCATATTGACAACGAATGGGTGAAAAATACTCGTATGCAATTAGAAAAACGGTAAAAATTTCGAATCTTCTTCACATGTTGGATTTCAAATCATGTTTAAGTGTTCCTCATTCAAATTTCCTTGGTAGGCGGATGGCAGAGTTGAGAAGGCAATGAAGTACCGGTGAGAGCAACTCCAGCAGCATTATGCAAATTGAGGCCTCCAAATTGTATTTGCAGGTCCAACTGCAAAAAATAGAGGCCCAAATTTAGCATTCAACTCCAGTGGGGATATCAATCCGGGCCTCTATTTTTCTGCGGGTCCCATCTGCCAGCGAGAGAGGGGGGCTATCTTCCTTGCAACAGAGCAGAGGCAGGGGAGACACGGGTGGCCAGCGGCGGCGGCTCCTGCCGCCGAGCCGGGGCACGGCGGTGGCCGGGAAGCGGGGCAAAAGAGAGGGGAGTGAGGGGATTAGACCCCCCTCCCCATCTCGGGTGGAGACGGCGCACGGAGGGGCACCCCAGTTCAGCTGCAAGCTCTAGGCGGAGGCTGCCCGTGGCGCGGCGAGGATGACGAAGCGAGGTCGAGCCAGTCCCCAACACCATTGTTGTCGCTACTGATCTCGCCGCTGCTACTGCCGCTGGTGCCCGCGGCCTCCTGGTTGTGGCTGCCGGCGGTCTGCAGCAGCCGCAGCGCCAACGACTTTCAACTCCAGAGGCGCCGGCTGCCGCACGGGTGACCACCGCATTGGTGTACCCGTACGGGAGTTCCTGTAGCTCCACGACGCCCTCCCCGGTGGCTTGTGTGCCCCCATGTAGTGCGTCTGGGAGGAGAAGGCGAGGTCGTGGTTCTTGAATAGATCTGTTGGACACGACGTCCCGCACCGCGTCGACGGGCATCCGGCATGCGAATAACTCGCGCCTGCCAAGAAGGAGCCCGCCAGCCCGGTGCCGCTCTACAGCGACGACGGTGACATCAACTGGGCGACGGCCAGTGGCTCGGACATCAGCGTCACAGGGAACCTGCCGGACTGGTCACTCGTCGACGAGCAGTTCAGCACTCTGGTGCCCAGAACCGCGACGGATGGCGCCCGCGCGGGCACGCGAAGGAGGTGTAAAAGCAGTTGCGCAGGCTGGGCGGCGCCTGGGCAGAGCCGTTGGTCGTCAACCTCGCGTCAGTGGAGTCGTCCTCGGCTTGCACGAGGCGCGCGAACTCGGTGGCATCCAGCAGCCTGTCGCCGTCCGCGTCCACCGATGCCATCAGCGCTTCGGCGGAGCCGTCCTCACCCAGTGTCTCCCCGCATGCAGAGCCTTAGCTCCGCGACGGAGATCCGGCCGTCAGCGTCCTTGTTGAACGCTGCAAACAGGGACCCCAGCTCATTGTCGTTGCACTCCTCAGACATATGTGGTGATCGACGAGCAATAGGAAGGAAGGAGTCGTGTGTTGGATTGGGGCTGCAATTGGATTGTTGGCGAACATGGTGGGCTTCGGGGCGGGCTCCGCGGTGGCCGCCGGCGCCACGACATTCGCGCTCGCGTAGTCCGGGGCGCGCGGCGGCGCACGAGGAGGAGGTAGTGCCGGGCGGCCGCACGTAGTGCCGGGCCGCGTCGGCGTCGCGTAGCGCCGGATTCGTAGTCGAGCAGCAGGAGGGGGCGGATGGCTTGTTGGGCTGGTGCGCCTCGACCCGGCTAGTGTCGCCGGCAAGAGAGCGGCATGGCGAGCGGTGGCGGCACGGAGGAGAGGGGCCGCAGGTGGCCGAGACGGCACATATCGTATTCCAGGGCGGCCTCGGCAGCGAGGAGGAACGTCGACCCTCGCGCTCGCGCACGGGAGCAAACCCGCACGTCGTCGTGCTCGCGTTGGCCATTGGCGGCCGCACGTGCACTCGGCCACCACGGCCGGTCGGCGAGCTCGGGGATGCCGCGCCCGGGCCCGCAAGCTCGGGGAGCCGCAACAAGGCCGGGAGTTCCGGGTCCACGACATTTGCACCGCAAGACCTCGCCACCGACGCGGTGGTGGGCGACCTCGCCGACGTGGAGGCCGCGGACGCCGACTCCTCGGCGGCGGCGGCGCGTCGACGACATAGGGCGGGCGGGGGTGCGGGTGGTTGGTCCGCGGGGGAGATGGGGGAGGAAAAGGAAAAAAATGGTGGGTCCCACGTTTGGAGGGGGGGTGGAGGGCCTCTAGAAATGGAGGGTGGGAAGGGGGAATTTGAAGGAGCATGCAAAATGGAGATCTGTTTAGAGGCACTGCTGGAGTTGGGTTTTTTTACACAAAACCTCTAAATTTTGAAGTAGAAGCCCGTATGGAGGCCCCGTGGAGTTCCTCTGATGGCGCTAACAATAACAGCCACTCGGGAGGGATCTCACTCCAGTCTCCAGCGGCAGAGGCCGGAGCTCGCTTCCCACTCCGACGCACCCCGCGGCGGCGCCACCTCCGGCGATCCCCGGCACCGTCCCCGATGCCTTCTCCGCCACGCCGGAACCCCGCCGGCCACCCTGACGCCGCGCCCACCACCTCAGATTCAGGTATGGTCAAGCTCCTAGGCGACATCCTCGACCACACCGCGCCATCCACCTGGCCGTCCGCCCTCGCCGCGCCGCTGCTGCGCAGCCGCCTCGCCCCGGCGCACGTCTCCTCCCTCCTCCCTCCTCCTCCTACCGGCCTCCCTCTACCGGCCCGATCTTTCCCGCCGCTTCATCCTCCTGTTGCCGCCCGAGCTCGTCTCCCCGGTCTCCATTTCCCTCCTCGCCCTCTCTTTCCTCTCCTCGTCGCCCTCCCCATCATCTTCTGCATCCTCCCCGCACGCCGCCTCCCTCCTGCTCTCCCTCGCGTCATCCACTCCGTCCGCGTCATCCTCATTTTCGTCACTCTCACAAGCTAATTCACTCGCCACGTTCCGACCTGGGGCCGCCGCCGCTGCCACCACGCTGCTTGCCTCCTCGTACCTCCGACTCCGCCGCGCCCGCGACGCCGCCGCCGTCCTACGCCTATCCCTATCGTCCGGCATTGCTGTGAAGCAATATACCGCTTCTCAGATATTGTTCGCTCTTATCAAGATCCGGTAGTTTGCTCTCGCCCGCGACCTGTTCGATGAAATGCTTGGGACAGGTGTTCGTGTGGATGAGTACGTTTACACGGCTGGAATTCGTGCTTATTGTGAGACAAATAATTTGGATGGTGCAAGGGGGCTGTTGGCAAGGATGGAAAGCAAGGGCATCAAGGGCAGTGCTGTGCCATACAATGTGCTGATGTATGGCCTCTGCAGAAATAATCGTGTTCTGGAGGCAGTGGAAGTGAAGAATGGCATGGTGGAGAGAGGAGTTAAGGCTGATGAAGTTACATACCGGATTCTAGTTTATGGGTTTTCCCGGACTGAGGCACTGGAAATGGCAATGAAAATGACTGATGACATGCTTAGGCTGGGGTTTGTGCCATCAGAGGCCAGTTGCTCCTTTATGCTTAATGGGCTACGGAAGAGAGGGTGTGTTGAGGAGGCCTTCGGGTTAGCTTGTCGCTTGGGTGAGTTGGGCATGGTACCAAACCTGTTTGCATGTAATGCATTGATTGATAAACTGTGTAAGGATGGAAGATTCAGTGAGGCAGAAAGGCTCTTCACAGGGATGGGAAACAGAGCCCAATGAAGTGACCTATGCTATATTGATACATTCCTTGTGTAAGAGGGGATTGATGGATGACGCACTCTGCATGTTTGATAGGATGAGGGAGAAGGGAATCGGAGTTACAGCTTATCCATACAACTCTTTAATTAATGGTTACTGCCAATGTGATGATTTTGACCGGGCAAGGAAATTTCTGAATGAGATGGTTAAGGAGGGATTAACACCAAGTGCAGCATCATATTCCCCGCTTATCGCTGATTTATGCCGGAAAGGGGATCCAGCCAGTGCAATGGAGCTCCACAATGAGATGGCCAGAAATGGTGTTTTAGGGAATGTATACACATTTACAGCGCTTATCAATGGTTTCTGCAAGGACAGAAATATGGACAAAGCTGCTAGGCTGTTTGATAATATGATTGACAGTTCCTTAGTACCAAATGAAGTGACTTATAATGTCATGATAGACGGGTATTGCTGTGTAGGAAATGTTAGGAAGGCATTCCAGTTATATGATCAGATGGTGGATAGGGGCCTAACACCTGACAATTACACATACAGGTCATTGATCAGTGTACTTTGTTTGGTGCTAGGTGCCTCAAAAGCAAAGGAATTTGTTGATAATCTAGAAAATAGCTGTGCTGTGCTAAATAGTTTTAGCTTAACAGCACTTTTACACGGATTGTGCAAAGAAGGACGGTTAACTGAAGCATACCATGTTTGGAATGAGATGGGAGCACGGGGGGTCAACCTTGATCTTATCAGTTTTACTGTAATTGTATATGCGGCTCTGAAACAACATGACAAGGAAAAAGCAACCATGTTGATTAGGCAACTGAAAGAAAAAGGGGTGGAGCCAGAAAATGTGTTCCATACATGCATGATTGATGTGCATTCAAAGGAAGCAAATATAGTTGAAGCTTTAAACTGCTGGGATAAGATGATAGCTGATGGGTGCTCTCCTAATGTTGTCACATATACAGTTTTAATAAATAATCTCTGCAAGTCTGGATATTTGAGCAGCGCAGAGATCCTTTGTAAAGAAATGTTAGCTGGGCGCTTTTTACCTGATAGCTTTACTTATAATTGCTTTCTTAATTATATGGCAACTGAAGGAGAGCTGGAAAAGGCTAAAGTTCTACATGCAGCAATGCTTAAAGGTTGCTTAGCTAACACAGTGACATTTAACACATTGATCAAAGGGTTCTGTAAGGTTGGGCAGATCCAAGAGGCAATTGACCTTATGCAGAAGATTACTGAAAGTGGTTTCTTTCCTGATTGCATCAGCTATTCTACAATAATAAATGAGCTCTGTAAGATGGGTAACACAAATAAAGCATTTGAGCTTTGGAACGAAATGTTATACAAGGGACTAAAGCCTGATATTGTGGCATACAATATTTTGATACGCTGGTGCAGTATCCATGGTGAATTTTATAAGGGTTTAGGAATTTACAGTGGTATGCTTAAGAATGGGGTGCAACCAAACTGGGATACATATGGAGCTCTTGGAGCTTCATTGATGACCAGGAAGGGAAAAACTTTACTGTTGACCACCTGATGTGAGAACAATTTTTTTCCATGTTCTCATATATGGAATTGGCTGGCAAAATCAATCAGTCACTGAACTGTTGCTTCATATACAAGTGCCCAAACCATACATGTGCATATTGACCCTATGTTTTAGCAGATGGATTCGGACTTCTGGCATTTAAGGTAAGACATCTAAGATCACTTTTCTATCAACATGGTATTTTGGTGTTTAGGGAACTGTATTTTGCTGTTTCATTACAGCCAGCTTTTGATGTCTGCCGTTTAAACATAGCCATGTTTTGATGTTGTTTTCCTTTCTCCCACTTTGCATCACGGGTAATTGCCCTGCTTGGCCCAAAATAAGCTGATTAAGAATTAAGAATAAGACAGATTTTGTCTTAGTTAAGTCCTTGTTGATGTCTGTAACTGCATGGACGACATGGAGAAGTCCCCGTTTAAAGTTTACTTAAATAAATACTCAAGCTGGGATTTATGTGCTGAACATTCGTTTGAACGAAATTTTAAGATACATGTTGGTCAACATGGTGACACCTCCTCTAGCATCGAAAGATCGCGATATCCGGAAAATACCATCAAACTTTCACTGCTCCGTAAATTTCTTTAAGATTTTAAGGTGCGAACACGAGGTTTTAATTTTAGGGGTCCGACTCTTAATGTAGATGCTACAAGCAATATAAGCAAATAACTACAACCCATTTCCACCCACACATAATGAGGCGGGGTGGGGTTGGTTGCAAGTTAAATGGGGTGGGGCGGGTTGGGTTGATATAATTTAATTATTAAGTATGGGGAGGAGTGGGTTTGGGGCGGGTTTGCCCCCATTAGCAGGCCTACGCAGGGGGTCACAAAGGAAGATAAGATGCAGACCTACTTTGTCTAATATTGTCTTTCCACCATCAATTGCCTGCAGCAGCAGGGAGCCAATCAACACCAAAATTATTGATGAGTACATGAACATGAGAGAATTTTTTAGCAATGAGCAGCAGTTTGCTAAACAACCAGCTGCAGTTTTGTTGGCAGCAAGGAGGAACATCGCTTTGCATTAGATTTGCAGGGGATCAGATGAATCATCTATTTATGCTTTATTAACAGGTGGAGGGTGCTGCATAATGCACGCAGGCGCCACATGCCTGGGCTGGGCAGAGACCGATGATTGTGCCGTGTGCGCGCGCTCCCGCTCCCCCATGTGACGGTCGTATACCCC
Organism: Cenchrus americanus; assembly: GCA_947561735.1. Taxonomy (NCBI): domain Eukaryota; kingdom Viridiplantae; phylum Streptophyta; class Magnoliopsida; order Poales; family Poaceae; genus Cenchrus; species Cenchrus americanus. The sequence goes on along the minus strand of OX387241.1, from coordinate 310,063,555 downwards.
AAACACAAATCATAGCCACGTAACACGTTGAGGCTTCAGAACACAACTCACCACCATTGCACAGATGCATGCTATCAACGATGGGGTTTCAGAACACAACATGCACTACCGTACACTCTGCCTGCGGTTGGTTGCCCATGGGCCATAGGAAGAAGGCAACTGAAGAATCTCAAAGTCATCAATCATTCTTCTGATTTTTCAAGTTAGTGCCGTCTGTTACCGTTAATACAGTTACAGACGCGTGTACTAGCTGATACAGCTGCACGAACATGTCCTCGGTCCTCTGCCAAAAGTACACATCACAGATCTGTTAACTAGCAAACTGTAACTGTTCCACTTTATCTAACATAGCAGGAAAATCAAGCTTATCTGCCTTCTTAAGAATATCTGCAAATAAGATAGGCACTGTAGTTGATTCTGATAATTTTTTAACCTTCTTCTTATTCTTATATTCACTGGAGTACATTGGTTGAAAGTTCATGGCCATACTTTATGTCTGCGCTGTTCATGTTTCAGGCTTATAGTTTGAACACTCTGACTGATGTCCAAAGAATTGCCATCAGGGATCTTGCAGAATTGGGATCAGTCAAACTGCAGCAGGTATTATTTTTGTTTTTTCCACAGATCATCTTGATGATAATGACAAGTACTGAATTTCAGGGTCGAAAGGATAGCTGGTTCATTCCTACCCAATTGGCTACAAATCTCTCAGCAAATCTTGTCAGATTCATCGTCCAGCAAAGAGGTTGCATATCATATCCTTCCCTACTCCAACTATTTTTGTTTTCAAATCTTGTCTGTAACTTCCACAGTTCCACCTACTTGACCATTAATCATCGATCATAATGAAGATGTATATAGGGGGTGATTGATTTCCTGCAGGAGGCGGAGCCTGGCTCACCGCATGCAGGTGGCGTTAGTTCGGTTGCCTGATCCGACCTCCGAGCCAGGCTGTACGCATGGAAAAAGGCTCCCGCGGCCAGGCTCGACGGGAACGAGAGAAATGGCCGTTTCTACCGGGCCTGGCTGGAGTGGTGCTACACACGCGCACGGATGAGGAAAAATGACTTGCGTGCGCAGAGATTTGCTTTGCGTGCAGCTTACCAATCAGCAACTCCAAAGAGCCAGGCTAACTACAAGCAGACAACTAAACAGTGTCGCATGCATGTGCTTGGCCAGGCCATCGAGAGCCAGGCTCCCCTGGTACGAGCCAGGCTCACCCCAACAGGAAACCAATCACACCCATAAGTTCTACATTTAATGTAAGAGATGATATTGGTAATGTTTTGCAGGGCTTTGTTGTTATGCATACTCTACCTCCAAATTGCTTTGTGAAATTCTGTGCCTTTTCTCAAGGTATATGAGGTGCCCTGTGAGTGACACAACCTAGCTCCTCAATCTACCACTTTTTTATTAAAGCAACAGCATCATAGCTCACTACTTCCTGTTCGGGCATTACTTGCTTTGTTTAGTGTGCTATGTGATTTGTGTTGCACACAAAGAGAGCAAGAGCCACTGATTTGTCATAACTGTATGCTCTTTCTTAAAGCTTCTTTACCTGATGCCTTGAGTACATGCAACCTATGTGGATGGGTTGTAATCGACTTTTCTCTGCTTAATACAATGATACGCAGCTCTCCTGCATATTCGAGAAAGAAAAACAGTGGTTGCATTTGTGAATTCCATGCAGCTGCTTGTTTAGTTGTGCTTTTGGACCTGATAAATTAGACTGCATAGGTTAAGTTTCTAGAATAATCCAGTGCTATATCTAGGCAAAAAATCTAACTTAATAGAGTAAGACATTTCTAGACTTCACTTGGAGGTGCTAAGCCCTTTAGAACTGGGCCATAGGGACCTTGTAGATCTAGCTGTTTGAACCACTTGCATCTGAAAATATTGATGTCTGCTTTGCACTCTTGACTGTAGTATGTTAGTTCATATGGCGCTTTGCCCCCTGGCACTATTGTCTTGCTCTGTCGATGGCAAGTAGGAGTTTATCTTTTGCATCCAACTCAGTTGATTTCAGATTCCAAGATTTGAAACAGAAAACTGTTTTGAACGGCTCTGGTTTGCAGTTTTTTCCGTAAAGGCTGATTATAGTTGCTTGATTAGTTATGTGGTATTATCCTGTATGCTATTATTAATATTCCAATATTTTTTTGTGGACTCACTTTGAAACAGAATTATTGACTATATGCTTTTCTTTCCAGGGTGGAGTATCAACTTCCAAACCTCATCGTAGGAGCTATTACAAAAGAAAGTATTTATGGTGCTTTTGATAATGGAATAACTGCTGAGCAGGTAATGCCTAATTATGCTACTTCCGTTCTGTTTTACTTCTATTCTTAAAATGCACACAGTCGAGTGTTCACATATATAATTAAAAAAAATGCAATGGTCATAGGTTTGTTTGCGATTATGTTAACAAAAACGACAACCAACAGTGGGGTATTATGTTGCTACAGAATCCATTGCATCAGTACATACATGATTATTTTAGTGCAAGTTTTTAAAAAAGTTTGGGCCTACTAGTACAACCATACATAAGAGTTTATTTTTTGGGCACCATGTAAATTTTGGCTAGAATCTTGTCCTCCTGCTTAGCTTCTATTCTTTTTCTTGGCTGGTAAAGCAGTTCCATTTAAGATCTACTCCCTCTGTTTCATAATACTTGACATTTTGGCTTTTCATATATATATATATATATATATTGTTTTGCTATAATGCACCCGGGTGCATTCGTATAGAGAATGCACCCACCCTTGTTGCAACTAGGTCTTGTCCGGTTGCAACCGGAGCTCATTCTCGGTTGCAATTTGTTCACGTCGGGTTGCAATTAGGAGTCTAGTTGCAATTGGTTCGTGTCCAATTGCAACGGAGTCGATTTGTTATAATTAGTTCCGTCGAGTTGCAATTAGTGTAGTGTCACGGTTGCGGTCGGTTACTCTCTTTGTTGCAACCGGTTCGCGCACGGTTGCGGCTCGGCCTAGGTCTAGTTGCAATTGGTTCTCGTTGAGTTGCAATTGGTCCAGTCAAGTTGCAATTGGTTAAGCCGCGAAGTTGCAACCGCAGGGTCCGTGCATTTGTTATACGAAATGCACCCGGGTGCATTTTAGTATCACCCTATATATATACACTAAAATGCACCCGGGTGCATTTTAGTTCGCCAATGCACGGACCCCAACCACCGAGCCCAAGCTTCCCACCCCCCGCCCCCCGCCCGACCGGTCCGACCAGGAGACCCCACCGAGCGCGATATCCACCCCTCCCCCCCATAAAATCGCCATCGGGTCTCCCACCCCCCCCCCCCCCCGCCCAATCAAAACCAATGGCCGTGCCGTCTCCTCCCACGCCTCGGATCGCCGAGCCGCTCCACGCCTAAACCAATGGCTCCACCGTCGCTTCCGCGCCTGGGATCACCACAGACGGGGCAGCACGTGGTCCCGGAGCAGATGACGGTTGTTACGACGACTGGGTCTCGGCCGATATCATCGGCACCGCCGCCGATTGCATCTGCGCCGACGGCACCTCCTACGTCAGTAACGCCCACAGCAGGGGCGTGGGGCTGCGGATCGGGTGATCCCTCGCATCACGCGACGTTGCTGACGCCTCCGCCGTCGATTCCGCCTGGCTCAATGATCACACCTGATCCGTCGGAGTTGTTCATCCGGTAACGGAAAAAAAATCAAACACGGAAACGTCAAACCTCGTTTCTCGCTATTTAGTTTGTTGTTGGTTTGCAAACTTACGGTTGCAAAACCCAAACATCCGGATGATTTGAGGTTTCATTGTCGGTATTTTTGTGTGTGATGTTTGCGAAAGTTTTGGTGGTTCCGAAAGTTTTGGTGGGTTCTCGGTTGCAATCGAGAGATCTCGCGTGCGATTGCAAAAAAAAGTAGGGTGCCCTCCAAAGAGATTCTTCTTTGGAACAAATTGTCGCGCTTGTTTGCAACGTAGGGTGACCTCTGGTTGGAACATGATTCTCATGTGCGTTACAAAAAAACAAAAAAAAGGGGGTCGTAGTCTGTCGTGTGTGCTAATCGCAATTATTTTTGTTGCGCTTGTTTGCATCGTGTAATGCTTTGTCTGGTTGCAACATTATTCCCATGTGCATTGCAAAAACAAAAAAAAGGGGTCGTATTACGTGTGTGTGCTAATACGCAATTATTTTTGTTACGCTTGTTTGCAACGTGTAATGCTTTGTCTGGTTGCAACATTATTCCCATGTGCATTGCAAAAACAAAAAAGGGGTCGTAGTCTGCTTGTGTGTGCTAATACGCATTTATTATATTGCGCTTGTATGCAACGTGTAATGTTTGTCTGGTTGCAACATTATTCCCATGTGCATTGCAAAAACAAAAAAGGCCAAAAAACTTATGGTTGGTTATTTTCTCCACACGGGATGCAAACATTCTTGATGTGTTTGTCCCAAGAGCGCGGCGAGTTTGATTCAATAGAAGCGGCACACCAATTTTACCTTGATTATGCAAAAATGGTGGATTCGGTGTGAGAACCATGAGAACTAGTAAAGAGAATAAACAACGGGTTTGCAACGGGTCGAGGTTTTATGAAGCCAGGCAAGGAAAATGATGAACCACAAGCGATAAAAGATCGATGAGAATTGGTTGCCCGACATATGCTAAAGTTAAGGAGGACAAAAAACGCAAAATGCGGTACTTCGACGGAATCGAGGAAGCACACAACTATAAACTTCGGCCATCGACCGGGATGGTTAGATATATGCATGCTCATAGACGGAGGGAGATCTGCTATGGATGACTTGTTTGCAATCATGTCAAGGAGTGGCGTGCCAAACCGGCTGCGATGAATGTGATGTCGAAATTGTATGGAGGACGTCAAAACGGCCATTCACGGAGAAAGACATCCAAAACATGTAAGTCATATGTCGGACTATGATTGCAATCCTGGGTAGTGTGTGATTGCAATAAACTAAAGTGTCATTGCAAAATCTCTTGGTTTATTTCGATAAGCGCAAAAAAAGAAAAATAAAAGCGAACCAATGTGTGATTGCAACTAAATTGCGTGAGTGATTGCAACTAGGAATTATGTGCGTTTGCAAAAAAAAAAAAAGAACCCGACTTTGTCGTGTGGTTGAAAAAAAACTTTGTTGTTTGGAACTAACTTGGTGCAACTAAGTTTGCAACCAAGTTCTTTTTTTAACCACACGGATAAAGTCGGGTTCTTTTTTTTGCAAACGCACATAATTCCTAGTTGCAATCACTCACGCAATTTAGTTGCAATTACACATTGGTTCGGTTTTATTTTTCTTTTTTTGCAGCTTATCGAAATAAACCAAATAGATTTTGCAATGAGACACTTTAGTTTCTTGCAATCACACACTACCCAGATTGCAATCATAGTCCGGACATATGACTTACATGTTTTGGATGTCCTTCTCTCGTGAATGGCCGCTTTGACGTCCTCCATACAATTTCGACATCACATTCATCGCAACCTCGGTTTGGCACGCCACTACTTGACATGATTGCAAACAAGTCATTCATAGCAGCCTCCCTCTCGCTTATGAGCATACATATATCTAACCATCCCGGGCCGATGGCTAAAGTTTATGGTTGTGTGCTTCCCCGATTCCGTCGAAGTACCGCATTTTGCGTTTTTTGTCCTCCTTAACTTTAGCATATGCCGGGCAAACAATTCTCATCGATCTTTTATCGGCTTGTGCTTCATCATGTTCCTTGTCCGGCTTCATAAAACCCCCGACGTTGCAAAACCCGTTGTTTAGTCTCTTTACTAGTCCTCATGGTTCTCACACCGAATCCACCATTTTTGCATAATCAATGTAAAATTGGTGTGCCGCTTCTATTGAATCAAACTCCTCGTCGCGCTCTTGGGACAAACACATCAAGCATGTTTGCATCCTGTGTGGAGAAAATAACCAACCATAAGTTTTTTTTGGCCTTTTTTGTTTTTGCAATGCACATGGGAATAATGTTGCAACCAGACAGCATTACACGTTGCAAACAAGCGCAACATAATAAATGCAGATTAGCACACACAGCAGACTACGACCCCCTTTTTTGTTTTTGCAATGCACATGGGAATAATGTTGCAACCAGACAGCATTACACGTTGCAAACAAGCGCAACAAAAATAATTGCAGATTAGCACACACAAACAGACTACGACCCCTTTTTTTGTTTTTTTGTAACGCACATGAGAATCATGTTGCAACCGGAGGTCACCCTACGTTGCAAACAAGCGCGACAATTTGTTCCAAAGAAGAATCTCTTTGGAGGGCACCCTACTTTTTTTTGCAATCGCACGCGAGATCTCTCGATTGCAACCGGAACCCACCAAAACTTTCGGAACCACCAAAACTTTCGCAAACATCACACACAAAAACACCGACAATGAAACCTCAAATCATCCCGATCTTTGGGTTTTGCAACCGAAGTTTGCAAACCAACAAAGAACTAAATAGCGAAACGAGGTTTGACGTTTCCGTGTTTGATTTTTTTTTCCGTTACGGGATGAACAACTCCGATGGATCGACGTGATCATTGAGCCGGGCGGAATCGACGGCGGAGGCGTCGGCAACGTCGCGTGATGCAAGGGATCACCCGATCCGCGCCCCGAGCCCCCCGCTCGTGGGCGTTACCGACGTAGGAGTAAAGATGGCAATGGGTATCCGAAACCCGAGTACCCGACGGGTTTTACCCGATAAGGAGGTGGGTACGGAAGGAACTTCGTACCCGCGGGTACGTTATTGGGCAAAATCTCATACCCATCGGCTATGCGGGTACGGGTGTGGGTGTAGACTACCCATACCCGTCTACCCGCGGTAAGAAAAACCCGCATAAATAACGACCACCCTAAGTCATTTTAGCTCATATGGTGCATGAATTTGGCCTATATATTGGTGCTAATGTGTGTTACTCTATTAGCTTGTTGCAATGATATGGTTATATCAATATTTATAATTTGTAACTTACTAAAAAGTTGGAATTATTTATTATTTTTGTGTGACGATGTCCGATTATTTATGCAATTCTCGGGTATGTTGTCGGGTACGGGTTACCCGTCGGGTAGAATTTACCCAACGGGTACGGGTATGGAATTATTTTCCTACCCGTGTGCATTTGCGGGTAACCCGACGGGTAAAATTTAGTCCTAACGGGTACGGGTACGGGTGGGCACTACCCATCGGGTATGTACCCGTTGCCATCTCCACGTAGGAGGTGCCGCCGGAGCAGATGCAATCGGCGGCGGTGCCGACGATATCGGCCGAGCCCCAGTCGTCGTAACAACCGCCATCTGCTCCGGGACCACGCGCCGCCCCGTTTGTGGTGATCCCAGGCGCGGAAGCGACGGTGGAGCCATTGGTTTAGGCGTGGAGCGGCTCGGCGATCCGAGGCGTGGAGGAGACGGCGCAGCCATTGGTTTTGATTGGGCGGGGGGTGGGAGACCCGATGGCGATTTTATGGGGGGGGAGGGGGGCATTGTCGGAGGTGGGATATCGCGCTCGGTGGAGTCTCCCCGATCGGACCCGGTCGGGCGGGGGGCGGGGGTGGGAAGCTTGGGCTCGGTGGTTGGGGTACGCGCATTGGCGAACTAAAATGCACCCGGGTGCATTTTAGTGTCGTCGTATATATATATATATATATATATATATATATATCTGTGTGTGTGTGTGTCTACATACATAATAAAAAGAATGTATCTAGAAAAGTCAAAACAATAAGTATTATGAAATGAAGGGAGTAGCTTGCATCTTGTTTCAAGATCTATTGTCTTTTTTTTTTTCTAGATAATTTCATTTCTTAAGCAAAATGCTCACCCTCGTGTTGTTGACAAGATACCTGCTGTTCCGGAGAATGTCACTGATCAGGTGAGAATAGAGATAGTTGTCTCTCTGTATAGCAGCTATCAGTTAGTCTGGAGAAACAATGTAATGGATGATTAATATAATACTCACCTATGCAGATTATGCTGTGGGAAACAGACCATAGCAGGGTTGAGTTGATTCCATCACATTTGTATGAAGATTTTCCTAGCAAGGTGATCACAGTTCTTATGGTCAGACATTAGCTTGCTTACTGTGCTCCTCAGTGTTTTTCTCTTGTAAACTGACAGTTTACTTAATTATGCTTCTTATGCAGGAATGGTTTGAACAATGCTGTGATCACGCAAGAGATCATGGATACTTGCTGTGGGAGGACTCTAAGAGAATGAGGCTGATTGTACGAGGGGAGTTCCTCCGCAGGCAAAGATGAAAATGACCCTCTGTTTTTTTACCTTGGCAGGCCATGTTGATCGAAGGGAAGGGCCATATTGGATAGACCAAGCAATTCGTGTGCATAGAGCTGCTCCTCTATGCAAATGCCCTACACAAGTCAACCAACATGGCGATGGTTCATGTGCCTTGTCTCAGCGCGCATGCCACAAGGCGTGCATTCCAGGGTTCAATAAACCGGTGGTGCCGGCCCGGTACCTAAAATCGGTCGGTTTTCGACCTCTAACTTGACCTAGAAATTGTCACCTTGGTAAACCGCTTGGTTTTATCGGTAAACCGGACCGGTTTTTTTCGGTTTAGAAAACCGGCCGGTTCACGATTCGTTTTAACCCTGGTTCATTCAAGAGATTCTAATTGAAGATGAAGAAGAACTAAGAAGATGCAATCCCGTCTGCAGCAGACGGCTGCATACATTGTATACATTTGTGGGGCCCAACCACAACCACGAGCCCACGACAACATCTGACTCCTCCACTAGCGTTTTAATTTTGAACTCTCCCAGCGCCGCCGTCCTCAGATTTTTTTTATAGTTTTTCTTTGATTTTTGAAAAATAAATGGACGAACCAAAAATTTCGAGAAATATACATCCGCCGTCGTACCTCACGGCGGCGAGTCTACGGCCGTCGTCGCATGGAGGCGACATACCCGCCGCCATGCCCCACGGCGTTAAGTCCCTGTTGTTGTGGGGTATGGCGGCGGGAGAGCACCTCCCGGCGGCGGGACCTGCCGCCCGCCGCCACGGCGGCAGGTCCCAAGGCCATTTTTATTTTTTTAAAAAATCATTTTTAAAACACTTTTAATCTTTTTTAAAAAACAACAAACTGATAAGTGTAAGTATAATCACAATATCATATCACAGTTAACGTAGATGCAAATAGTTTATACAAAATTATGGTAAAAGTACTACTACATCTAAATGTGTCGGTGCCTCTTCGACCTAACAGCTCTAGCCCCAACCCAGGCGTGGTCCCGATCGTACGTCCAGGGGTCAGGTGCCCTGACCACCCGCGGTCCAAGCTGGTCGGGAGACGGTGTCGCCATGGCCGCCCGTGACAAGCACCGTAGCATCCGGTGTCCCTCTGCGGCGGTGTCGCTCCGCCCGCCAACGACGAGCCTGCACCGGCCGGTGTCGCTCTGCCGGCCGCCAAGGTGCAACCATAACTAAAAAATAACATAATTTAATCAATTAGTCGAATTATAGTAATTAAAATGAATTATGTGAATTAAACTATTTTCTACGAATCTTATATCAATTTAATCTAATTATGTGAATTATAACCATTTTCTAGGAATTTTAAATGAATTAAAATATGTGAATTAAAAAATTCTAAGAATTTTATATCAATTTAATCTAATTATGTGAATTCTATAAATTTTATATCAATTTAATCTAATTATGTGAATTATAACCATTTTCTAGGAATTATAAATGAATTAATACGAATTATGTGAATTTAAACTATTTTCTACAAAATTTATATTAATTATGTGAATTACAATCATTTTCCAAGAATTTAAATGAATTAATACGAATTATGTGAATTTAAACTATTTTCTACTAATTTTACATCAATTTAATCTAATTATATGAATTATAACCATTTTCTAAAAGTTTAAAACCAATTCAAACGAATTATGTTAATTAAAATAATTTTTTAATACTCTTATATTAATATAAGCTAATTATTCTAATTTTTTTGAAATTTCTAAACTAAACTAAGTTAACTAAACTAACTAAACTAAGTTAACTAAACTAACTACACTAACTAAACTAACTAAATTTATAAACCTAGCTCAGTCAAAAGTGCTTTGAATGGTTGAAAGCCGAAGTTTTAGAGGAGTGAGAGAGGCGCGTGGCGACAACCGTCGCTCCCTTATATAGGGGTGACGCCGCTCGCCGCCGTGGGGCACGGCTAGGGCTCATGCCGCCGGCTCATGGAGGGCTCTCATTTTAGTCTTAGGTGGAGAGCCCTTCATAAATAGTAAGATTTCCATATTTGGAAACCTACCCCACCGGCACCCCCGCGCACCCGCCCCTCCGCACGCAATCCGCGCGCGGGAGGGAAGTTATTCCGCCGAACGGAAAAGGCGCGGGAAAGCATGCGCTAAGGTTACTTCCTGTTCGCGCGGGAAACGTAACTAAACGAGATAACAATGGGCCATCCCATTAACCGTTCAACAAAAACGACCTCCTCGTGATTGGGCTTGTAGTCTAATGGTAGGACAATCCTGTGGTACGCTACCCACCAGGTGTTCAAATCCTGGTGCTCGCACATTTTCCTAGATTTTCCAGGATTTACCAGCGTCATGCGATAAGTGGTAAGCGGTGTTCCCATCGACGACGAGCGCCGTCGGTGACTTCGAGAATCTCCGGATCTGCCGGTGCTCGGTCCTTCGGAGGTGCTTCGTAGGGGGTAGGGTTTGCGTACATTTATTCATACGGGCGTGTGTATTGTGAACATCTGTGTTGTACCGTAATTTTTTTTAGAAAAACAGCCTCCTCGTACGACGATAAGCTGGTATGGCGGCCATGTGACTAGGACGAGGGTTTGGTGAGTGAGTGCACGCGGGCTCCTCGTACTACGTACGCGGCTGGCTGGCCCTCGTTGCGTGCTGCCCGCCCGTGCTGCCGCGGCGCCTGCGGCGGTCGGCGTCGCTCCCGGCGCGTGGAGCATTTAAGAAGGTCACGCGCGGGCGGGGGGGGGGGGGGGGGGGGGCCGATGGAGGCTCCCGCCCCGCGCGCCGTGACGGACCTGCATGCCGACCTGGTCTGGTCTGTCTGTCTCATGGATACCCACCACCAACACCACCGCCGCCGCCGCCGGGGCCTGCCGGGAAGGGGACCGCGCGCGGCCGGAAGCCGGAGGGACGCGTCCGTGCGTGCGCGCGCGCGCGCGTCACACACGTTTTTTCTCCCTCGTTACTACTCTAAAAAAACTGCCGCTGCCAGCAGATCATCAGGCGCCGGCCGGCTCCATCTGCCCCGTGCAAAAAGCCAAGGAAGCGGTCGGTAGGTGCTGCTGCTGTGCCACCGACTCACCGGCGGCCGGCGACGGGAGCAGAAGGGGCCGGATCCTCCTCTTCGCCGCGCGCGCGGAACCGTGGCGAGGCGAGGCGACCGGTGGCGCGTCGGTTTCACGGAATCCCCGCCGAGGATGCGCTGCTCCCCGGGGGTCGCCGTGCGTCGCCGTCGCCGGGCTCCGCTGGTTTGCTTCTTCTAGTAGTACTACCGGTCGTTCGCTTGTTGCCATCCGGCGACGACGTCGCTAATTAACTAACCGCTCCTCTCACTCGCTCCTTGTCAGATGAAGGAAAGGGACCAGCCCGCACCGACACGGCACACAACACTGTGACGTACGTACTCATTCCCAACGACCAGGGCTGCCGTCTTGGACTTGCAGTACGCTCAGGACTCTGGGGTCTGGGTGGCGCGCGGCGCGGCGGTCATATTGTAAGACCCTGCGGGCGCACACGTACTCTGCAGTGCAGAGGTATAGTACGGTAGGGCATTGTGTGCTCAACCTGCAATGGTGAGTTGTGACTCCGACATGGGGGGATTATTGCATTGGGAGCGGGATCGTGCACACAATCATCGGCGCCCCCGCCCGGTCCGGGCGTCGCCGCCGGGCACGACGACATCGACAGGGCTGCCCGGCCAGGCCATGTGGCGGCTGCGTGCATTATGCACCAGCTCCTCCTCCACCTGTTAAAGCATAAACACATGATTAAGCGGATATGGGGCCCTCGCCCTCTCCCCCTGCAAATCCAATGCAGTGTTCTGACATTTTGCTGCCAACAAAAACCTGCAAGCTGCCGGCCATCTACTCCAACGCCAACGCCTGGTTGCCTTTTCCTTTCCGAGCTCCATCGATCGAGAGTCGTGACCAAAGGTTTAAGGTTTGTGTTGGCTCGCTGCTGTTCCTAATTAAATCGTGTGTGTGTTCGTTGAGGTCGTTGTATACTTACTTGCCCGTCGCTTTATCATCTGCTGCGTCACCCGATCGGGCCTGCCTGCCTGCCTGCCTGCCGTTTTCGATCTCGAAAGCAGGTACGTACTACTCGTATAGTATAGTATGTTGGACGGAGACGCCCCGCGCACGCAGTCGGTGTGTGTGTGTGTGTGACAGCGTCTAGGCCACCAGACATCACGCTCAAGCATATTCAAGCTAGCTCACATATGACACATCAAATTGAATTGAATGTTATTAGAGACCCTCCCTCCGTGCACTCTCCTGCGCGCATTCCAGAAAATCACTCTCCGTGCACTTTTTTTTTTAATAAAGGAGCGGCGAGAGGATCGCCGTAATTTCTATTAGAAGAAGAGCGTTAAGAAAACGCAAAGAAAACACGGGAAAAAAAGAAAAAAAAACACAGATGTGCAACAACTACAAGCCCCGGCCCCCAAGCCACTCCGGTCACAACGTACTAGAAAACAACTGAGGCAACTACAAAAAAAAACATAAAAAGAAACGACTTCCGGACAGTCACTAAGCAAATCAACCAGGCGCGCGGGGTCGTTCTTGTCCGTTTGAAAGTCCTCGCTTCCCGGTACGACTTGGTGTCATTTGCGATCAATTGGGCCACTTCGGCTACTTCCAACGAGTTTCTTTGAAAAAAATTCTTCTGTTGCGCTCCTTCAGAATGTTCCACCAGAAATACAACATGAGCCCGTCAAATTTGGGTTTCTGTTTTTTTTTCAAAGGAACGCCGCAGCCGTCTCCGGTCTTGTCTTCCGAGATGAGATGTCAAATGCATCTGGACATTTTGGGTGAACGGGCATTGAAGGCATGATAAATGTGTGGGCGTCTCCGGTGCTGCGTTACACGGGGGGCACATCGGGTCATGAGGCCATAATCCACGCTTGGCCAGATTATTGGCGGTGAGTATTTTATGCTGGAGTATCAGGATCCATGCAAAAATCCGACATTTAGGCTCCGAAAGCATGTCAGAAGAAACTTCTCATCTTATCAATTGCAACTGTACGTGTGTGTGGTACTGCATCAAATATCCAAATGCATGCATGCAGCATGTGATGAGGTGGACAAGTACATGATGTGCCGGGATTCTACCTGGAGCGGAGCCTACACCCGTTCTGGCCAAGCAAATGTTGTGGGCACACCGTGTGTGTGTGGATTCGGCGCTGGGAGATCGATATATAATATGCCTGCGACCGCATCGAAAGGACTGGATCGTTGGACCCGGCCCGCCCCGTAACGGAAGTGGGTGTCGTGTCGACTTGCAAACCAACCCCAACCGGATGAAACGGATGGATCCTCTGCTCCCTGTTGCTCCCACGATACTACTGGTACAACACGTAGGGCTGGATACCGAGCTGGGCTCGGCTCACCAGAGCTCGGCTCGTTTTAGCTCGTTATCTTAGCGAGCTAGGAATCTAGCTTGGCTCGGCTCGTTAAGAAGCTCGAGCTGCCTCGTTAAGCTCGCGAGCCAGCTCGTTAACAATTATAAATTTTAAAAGTCACAATTAACAGATAAATACGGAATAAAAGCGCAACATGTTTACAAGACACCCAACAATGAAACCAAGTAGCCAGCAAACAATTTAGTACTCCAAGTTATTAGGCTGCGATTGAAGTTGGACGTATTAGCTAGGTTGTTTGTTGGCTGCTGCAACCCTGGCTCGTTAGGGCTCGCGAGCCAGCTCGCTCGAGCTCGGCTCGTCATCATAGCGAGCTAAAACCTGAGCTCGGCTCGTTACGAATTTATTAACGAGCCGAGCCGAGCTACTAACGAGGGAGTTCGAGCGAGCTAACGACTAACGAGCTTCGAGCTTTTCGTCCAGTGATCCGACCATGATACGCGTATACGTACCCACCGTACGTGCAGTGGCGTCGTCTACGGCCTTCTCTCTTCCCGCACGGCTGGCTAGCCGGCCAACCTTTTCCTTCTTCGCTCATTTTCATTTTCCCTTTTTTAAAAGTCAGCAAGGAATTGAACGCGTCGTCTAGCTTGACTAGCTAGCTGCTGCTGAACAATGCATGCATTATTCAGGCAGCATAGACATGCTTCCGTAGTCTCTGCCACGTTTTGCTGGCCTCAAGGGGATCGGTTACGGAAATTGGCCGTACGTAATACTGCATAGTAGTATGCTATATGAACATGAAGCTAGTGTTACGTGATAGTCGCCGTCGCATATCTCCCTAATACGGAGTATTTCATCCAACATTTCCCCCCCAAAAAAAAACATTTCATCACACAGCTCTCATGTTATCTTGCACCGCCTTTCTTTCTTCGGCGACGGTGGAGGTGGGAGAGACGAAATTTAGTGAGTGAATTTCATTGCAGGTCTGTGGACTATTCCCGAGATTTCGTCTAGGTCCGCAAACTACAAAAGCGGTCATTTATGTTCGTAAACTTTTCCTGAGGTCTCGTCTAGGTCCGCGAACTAAATAAACGGCCATCCAGGTCCACGAACTTTTAAAGAGCGATCGTCTAGGTCCAAGGTGGTGGCAATAAGTCACGTGCGGCCGCAGGCATGGGCACGGTGCAGCCCGCTCCTCCGTTGTTGAAACAACACCACCTCCACACCTCCCGCTGCCAGGAGGCTCGACGCCACCGTCTCGGACCCAGACGACCGTCCTTTAAAAGTTCATGGACCTAGATGACTGCTCTTTAGAAGTTAATGGACCTAGATGGCTACTCATTTAGTTTGCAGACCTAGATAAGATGTCGGAAAAAGTTTACGGACCTAGGTGGCTGCTTTTGCAGTTTGCGTACCTAGGTGAGATCTCGAAAAAAAAGTATATGGACCTACTATATATGATCGCTTTTGTTGGAGGAAATGGCGTCATTATCCAAATTATTTAATTTAAAAAGAAAAATAATGACAAAGCATACAAGCTAATTCATTTCAGCAAATAAAAGTTGTGTAAGCAAGTAAGAAGAAAATTACGTCACGTAGCGATTTCCATGCATTTCACCAGCAAAATTAAAAAGAAGAGGAGATGCATGCATGGGCCAACAGACAATTTCATCGATCGGATCTTTCATCCCCCACCCCCCCCCTCGACAAGCCAACTGAACTACTGCTAATCATCAAGGCACCAAGCTGGCCTTATATTTAATAATTAGCCATCACAGCTGCTTCGGCTAACATTGATATTTATTTATTCGATCCCTACTACTACTAACGTCGTCGGCGGTGCACTTGGGAATTAATTACGTACTACAACCGTATGATTAATTTTTTGGAGATGAGGTGCAGCGTGCACGTACCAACAGCCTGTTCGTTCGTTTGGTGGGCGATGGTAGTCTTTGGTTTGTTACGAGAGGAAAGATCTTGTTGGTACGGTTGGTGATGGGTAGTTTGTTCGAGAGAAAATCTTGTTGGTGGTGGTGATAAAGCCAAAACGAACGAGGCGCAAGTATTTTGCATTCTCCTCCACGACGGATGGATGGATTTTAGGAGGAGAGAAAAAAAAACGAGTAAAATACATCGGAGGTCCATCAACTTATAAGGAGGTGTCACTTAGGTCCATCAACTCCCAAAATGCATTTCTGGGTCCATGAACTTGTTGAGTCATTCACCACAGGTCCATAACTGTCCAAATATGCTTGTACGGGTGGCATGACATGATGACTTGGCTCAAGAAGCACCTTCTTCTAGCTAAGACATTTCAATGACTAGGTTACAAATGGGCGACACATATACTCAGACATTCCTTGGGTTGAATAACGGTAGCCTCCTCGCGTGTACAATAGGAGTAGGCTGTTGTCTTCAGCTCCAGAAATGTCAACCATGTGTCACTCATAAGCCGCTCGGTGAAATGCCTTAATTAGGGTATACTTCTTTTGGCAAGTCATCATGTCATGTCGCAAGTAGAAGCGTATCTGGAGAGTTATGAACCTGCGGTGAATGACTTAACAAGTTCACGGACCCAGAAATGCGTTTTGAGAGTTGATGGACCTAAGTGATACCTCCTTACAAGTTGATGTACCTCCGGTGCATTTTACTAAAAAAAAAACCAAACCTTAATTTGAAAACAAACTAACTAGCCATGCATGGCATGGCACCCGTGAAAATAAAGGAACCACCACCACCACCACCCCCATCCTAGTATCGTGAACCCCCTCCCTGTCCAGCACATCGCGTCCAACCAAAACCAAGTAGAGGAGAGGACATTTGTCACCCAACCCAACCGATTACCCCATTACCTTATTTCGCTTAGACACTTCAGCTTGTTGATTTTGCATAGTCTTAGCGTGCAAATAACCCGAGAGAAGCAACTCAACTCATCACCGTGTGCTCAGTCCAGATCACCATTCTTTTTTCTCCGACTACCGACGCGAATCAAAATCAAATCGATTCAATTCATGTGAAAATCCCCTACTTCTTCAAAAAAAAAAACAATGTCATATCACAAATTGAGCAAAACTATGTGAAAATTCCCGCGTTCCGAAACAGATTTCGCTCGAGAGCTCTCACTCTGTTTGAGCTCGGGGCCAGGAGCTGGAGACAAGATCCAGCTCCATCCCCACTGCCCAACGCCTCCATTTTTTTTAAAAAAATCTGCGAGCCCTCTCCAACCCCAACCCTTTTTTTTAATTCGAAAATTTTCGAACCAAACCACCCCCCCTCGCTCTCTCTCTCTCGTCTTCCACCTCCTTCCTGCGCCTCCACCCCACCCCACCGCACACACAGCCCCCCCCGGCCCGGCCCCAACCAGACAGCTCCGTTTCCCCTCCCCCCCTCCCCCCTCCACCTCGACCGCGCACCAAACCCAAAAGCGCAGCCGCATTCCCTCCCCCTCCACCTCCCCCCGCCCTCTCACGCCCCCCTTCCGCATCGCCCGGAGCGGCGGCGGCGCCCACCCATCCCACCCGGGGCAGTGGCGGCGGGCAGCAGCAGCCGGCGGCTGCGGCGGAAAGGGTTCGCACCCGGAAGATTTGGAGAGGCTTCTTCTGGGCGGGAGTGTGTACGGCCGCCGGCTTCGTGCTGGTGGGTGGGGGCACAGGCGCGGTCGCGCGGAGCGAGATCCGGGGCCGGAAGGTGCGCGGTGTGGGGGTGTGGCGCCGTGGCGTCGGCGTGATCTGAAATGAGATTGGCCCCGGAGGCGCAGCGGAGGTGCCGGGCATGACGACCAACACCAAGCGCGCCTACAAGCTCCGTATCCTCGCCAATTTGCTTGCCTGCCCTCTCTCTCTCTCTCTGCTGCTGTTCCGCTAACTTTTTTTTTGAATTTTCTTCCCGGGGTTGCCGCGTAGTTGGCTTTCCGTATGACCCCGATCCATTGGCTACTCTGCCGCCGACGGTCGTTCGACCAGTTGGGCGATTCGATTCAGCGAAATTTCGGAGGGGGCTTTCTGAGAGTCTCAGTTTTCTGCTTCTGAAATCACCCCCCCACCCCACCCCCCTCGTTAAGATGAACAGGGATTTGGTGGTTGGGTGGGACGGTGGGTCTCGCGCCTTTATCTGTTGGCGATTACCGAGCGGTCGCCGCTGATTTGCTGTGTTTGATCATTCGAGAAGCGCGATTGCTGCCTGTCGTGTGCCTGTGAAATGTCTGAAGTGGTACATTGACATGGCACTGGTTTTTTTTGTTTGGGGGGGGGGGGGGGGGGGTTATTCGAGTTGCTAAACTCTCGACATTGGGACGCCTTGACTTGCATTTCACGCAGAGGAGTTTGTGGCGCACTCGTCCAATGTTAACTGCCTCAAGATCGGAAGGAAGACCTCACGGGTTCTTGTCACAGGAGGAGAGGATCATAAGGTCAATCTTTGGGCTATCGGGAAGCCCAATTCAATATTGGTAAGACCGCTTCGTCTAGTGATGTTGCCGACTGAATGCAAAGTGTAGTGTACAGTTGAGCAGGAAAAACAATTAGCTCACTCAGCAAAACTGCTTGCTGAACCTACTGCACAGTAATGTGTTTCAGCATTGCTGGTTTAGCTAACATAGTGTCATCATGTATAATATTGTAGGGATGCACTACTTTATTTCATCCGCTCCGTTTAACTTTTTGGTGGCTGTGCAGAGTTTATCTGGGCATACAAGTGCTGTGGAGTCCGTTGGTTTTGATTCCACAGAAGTTTTTGTGGCTGCAGGAGCAGCCAGTGGAACCATTAAATTATGGGATTTGGAGGAAGCCAAGAGTACGTCACTGTGGATATTTAACTTACTAGTATATGCATTTATGGATGTTTCGGTAATTTCATCTGTTGGTTCGTTTCCTGTGCAGTTGTCCGCACTCTTACCGGACATAGGTCAAATTGTATGTCAGTTGATTTCCATCCCTTTGGGGAATTCTTTGCCTCGGGGTCATTGGACACCAATCTGAAGATATGGGATATAAGAAGGAAGAATTGCATCCATACATACAAAGGTCACACGCGAGGGGTGAATGCTATTCGATTCACACCTGATGGGCGGTGGGTTGTGTCAGGCGGTGAAGATAATACAGTTAAGGTAAGAATTCGCCAACAAGTCAGTGTTATGTGTTTCAATACCAGTTCTTGTTCTGGAATGCCATTTTTCTTTTGTCTTAACCCTTATCTGTGTGGAACTCACGGCAAGTGTTTCCTTCGCAGCTCTGGGATCTGACAGCTGGAAAATTATTACATGAATTCAAGTGCCATGAGGGTCAGATTCAGTGCATAGATTTCCATCCTCATGAGTTCCTTCTGGCAACAGGTTAGGTTAAGATTTTTTATTTTACAGTGCTGATCTATCTCTGAATTGTTAACTTTCCTTTGTCCCTTTTGGTTGTACTATGTCTTGTTTATGGTTAATTCTTCGATTTCTGTTTTGGCATTTGGTTGAAGAAAAGACTCATCTGTTCATAGAGTTGTAAAATTAATTTACGTATATACACACTTTAAAAGCAAGGCTTGACATTTGTCTGTTGAATGGAACATTTCTGTAAGCATGACATCATAAATTTATAACTGAAAATAAGAACCCTGGCAAAGTGTAAATAAACATTTCCTTGACGCTGTATGCCTGTAACTGGTAGAGTGTAATGTACCATATTATGGTTGTTTATGTGCTGTACATGTTCCAGATGTAAATAACTGTTCCATTGTTTGCCAAAATTCCAAATAGTCGTGTCCTGGTGTAATTTTGCTTGTTGTAAGTAAATCGGTAATTCATGTACTGTCTAAGTTTTTGTTGTGAAATATCATGCTCGTTTCCTTTCCATTTATAAGATCCCCACTATTCATCGGTTACATTTCCGAGGAAATGTATTTTGAACTGTGCATTTATTTGCATTGATTAAGAAATTCCATTTCTGTTCTTGTGGAGACGCATATTGTTTCCTGAAAGGTAGTGAAGCGGATTTGCATGTTCCTGTGGGAACTCAAAAGAGTGTATTCATTTTGAAACTAAATCTTTCTGACATATAAAACCTGTTGCTTCACTCAGGTTCAGCTGATAAAACTGTCAAGTTCTGGGATTTGGAGACTTTTGAGTTGATTGGATCTACTGGACCTGAGGTATACTATTATAATTTATAAGCATTCATTGTTTGTTTTGTTTTTTTGCCTTTGTAGCATCATATATTTCAGCATTATGTCCTTAATAAGTAACTTGGGTGTGGGCGCCCTTTCTCTGTTCCACAAAAAAGGAATGGAAAATGAACAGAAAAAAACTAATATCACTCTGTTTATGCTACTTTATACCAAAGAATCATATATGCATATTATGCAGCAAAATTCAGTTAAATGGGGCACTCATTTGATTCATTTGAATTACTGTTTGATGTCTCCATCAAAATTATCAGACAACAGGTGTTCGGTCCATGACATTCAATCCTGACGGAAGATCTCTGTTATGTGGGTTGCACGAAAGCTTAAAGGTAGCACTATTATTTTCTCAAGTGATTGTGCCGTGTCAGCTTCTTGTGCCCCTTCACTTCCAGAAATAATCTTTTCTCAAACGAGCAGGTTTTCTCTTGGGAGCCAATAAGATGCCATGATACTGTGGATGTGGGATGGTCTAGACTTGCTGATTTGAATGTCCACGAGGGAAAACTTCTTGGTTGTTCTTTCAATCAAAGTTGTGTTGGAATATGGGTTGTTGATCTGACGGTATGTTGGCTTCAGCTGCATTTTTTACACTTTTCTGTCACCGCCAATTGGAGCCTTCCTTTTTTTGGAATGTACTAACAAAGTAATCAATTGGCAGCGTCTTGAGCCATATGCAACTGGTACATCAAGTAAGCTCAATGGTCATTCTGAATTGAAGACTGTGTCAAGTGGCACTATGCCTTTACAAAATGACACTGGTTCAAAAGCAAACATCGGGCGACCATCAGTTTTGCAAAATTCAGAGAATAACTTAAAAGCTTCTTCAGGAAGACTGTCAGTCTCTCAAAACTCAGATTCTGCACTAAAAGAGGCAAAATCAACAGCATGTATGTTCCTGTTTATCTCTTTCTACACATTTTTCCATTTAATGGTTAAAGCATTTCGTATGCCTCATCTGTCTTTTACTGTTCTTACCATACTGAAGCAAGCGGATTGGTCCCAAGCACACCGCAGCGGGCTGGAGTTGGCTCCAATAATAGATCTTTTGGAAATTCAGCCTTTGCATCTGGTGGTACCACCTTGAAGAGAAGTTTGCTGAGGAGTCACAACGCCTCTAGTGTTAGCAATTTCAGTAAATCTGATGTAGTGCCTGTGATTGTTCCAAGAACTAGCTCAGGAGGGGAGCTGGCTACTGATTCTAGAAGTGATGCTGCTGATGTGGCACCTGTTCTTTCTAAGGCAAACAGAAGGGTTGATCCTGCTACTGATTCTAGAAAAGAAAGTACTGATGCGGAACCTGTTATTCCTAAAGCAAGCTCTAGAATGGAAATATCTTCTGATTCGACACCTTCCAAGTCAAGCAGAAGGCTGGAGTCTGGTGCTGATTCCAAAAAAGAAAGCGCCGATGCAGCACCTGCTGTTGTTCCTAGGGAAAATACAAAAATGGAAATGGCCTCTGATTCTGCACCTGTTCTTTCAAAGGCAAGCAGAAAGGTAGATCCTGGTACCGATTCAAAGAAAGAAAGTGCTGATGCAACACCTGTCATTCCCCCCAGGACAAGTTCAAGAACGGAAATGGCCTCAGATTCTAGGAGAGAACCTTCTTCTGGAAGAATATCACCATTCAGAATCCAGTCAAGATATGCTGAGCTACGCAAGCTAACCCATGCGAAAGTTGATGCAAACAAAGCTGAAAGCAGAAATAAAAATACTGAAACGGATGACTTCAATTGCCAAATATTTCTCCCCCGAAGAAATGGTGTTTTTCATACAATAAGTTCTGAAGAAACTCGTGAAGATATAAAGCATGGTGCAGTTGACAGGATGGCATTTTCGAATCCAGCAGAACTGAATGCAAGTGTCCGCAGTGAGAACTGTATGATCTGTACCCACTTATCTATTTTATGTGCTGCTACATTTTGATCTGCATATCATTTCACAATTGTTTGTGGTGTTTTGATTTCCTTCACCGTGTGCTTAAGGCTGAAATAGCTCTATTTCTTGCTATGTAAGTTGTGTTCCATGCACATGCACATTTTGCACGTATATGGCCCTACATGTATGCAATTAACTGATTGTGAATTTTGTTAGTTGTGCATCCATGTGCACATATTAGTAATATTATTAATTAAACAATACCTACAAAAATACATATAGTAGCATTGTACAGTAAGGTGCCCATCCTCATATAAAGGTTTACATTCTTCAGAATTGTGTATTTCAATCCACAGACAATGATCCTTACAAGATAGTCACATTTCCATTTTCTTTGAAGCATTAATGAGCAAACAATATACTCTTTAAGGAAAGAATTAACATATTTATTTGTCCAAGGTGCTTGACAGTTTGTAGATCTAGTTGTTCAGCATGTTTTGCATTTCATCTGAATTTAATAATTAATCAATATCCAGTTTACTCAGCATTAACTGGATGTAGCATGGGTTTTCAGAGCTTACATTCTAAATCGTGCGAGAAACATGTTGCCTGTTATCTTGTTGATCTATTAGCTATCTTTTCGTTTCAACAAAATAAAATTATTATCTGTGAAATCGTGCCATTTTCTTCTGTTTTACAGATGTTTCTAGAGTGCGTAAACCAAGAGATAACTGCTATGTTGAAGTTTCAAGAGCAGGTACAGTCATACTTTTTTTTAAAAAAATGGAAGATGCTGCTATCTTGTGCTTCCAATAATATGTTCAGTGGATTCCAATAAATTATCATGTAGGAAGAGCAAGGTCAAGTGTCTCTAATTGGGAAGGGAGGGATCAATCCCCTAGTCATGAAGAACCAACAACGAGCAGTTCTTCGCTGGCTCCTACAGGCCGTTCATATTCATCTGTACGTCTTTGACAAGCCATAAGCTTTTTATACATTCTGTAACTTCTGTGTTCTTTATGTTAATTCCTGAAGGTTGTATAATGGCCTCGGTTCATCTTGTTTATTGATCTTCATGCATTCCCCTTTTTCCTCCAGCAATTAGAAGATACTGTGCTTGCTTTATCGCGTGCTTTAATGTTTCTTAGTGGTTGCTTCTGCCCCATTCATTCATGTGCATGGATCATGGACCAATGATAGAGTATGTCTTAACCATTCCATCAATCATACTCTTGCCCCAGTATTACCTAAACCTATCATAGTTCCCATTGAAATACGGTAAACTTTCTCTGATTCCTGTGAAATTATCGCGGCACTAATGCTTGCGTAGCTTGTGCTTACTCTATTGAAGAGTTGCAGTCTTAGACTTTGTTTGGCATCTCAGTTTATATCTCAAACTGGAAAGTAGGTAGAATTTGTAGCTCTCCAGCATGTATTAAAAAACTCGGCCAGTGGGGGTAAGATCGCCCTCACTGCAGTTCGATAAGAGCTCAACCAGTTTGTATGGTTATCTTTTTTTCTTTACGCTGAGATTTATATGAGATCTTTTGTCTTTTCCAGAGAGGAAGCAATCAAGCTTCTGAAACTCCAACCATAGCTAGCGATGAAGATGTTCTATCCCTTCTAATGGAGCAACATGAGCTATTTCTAAGCTCAACACGGTCTCGCCTGACAAAATTGCAGGTCAGTGCAGTGCTTCACCAGTTAGCTTTATTGGTTGTGTAATAATATATCAATTCTAATGAAGAAACAATTTTTGGTTAGCTTTTACCCTACCAATTAGTCAGATAGTATACATTCCCCATGTTATTTCCCTCAATGGTGTAAAGCACCCATTTGGTTTAATGGTAGGCTTTTAAAGTGCGATTTCTCAAATGCTGTCTCTTTTGTTGGCATGCAGATTATTCATCAAATGTGGGTACGAAACGACATCAGAGGTGTTCTCTCTGCAATGGAGAAGATGTGTGATCATGCTGTCAGTATTTGGCCACTCTTTCTCATGTATGCAATAATCTGCATGGTATTTATTTTATGGTTTCTGTAATTGCAGGTATCTGCTGATATGGCAAGTGTTTTGATGGAGAAAAGTGAAACAATCACACTGGATTTATGTACATCCATCCTGCCTGTCGCCGCTGACCTTCTGGAGAGTAAAACTGACAGGTACTTTGATGCAGCTTTTGTGAGTGATTATGACGTTTTCTGGGATTACATCAGTTCATCATTATCGGGACGAGATTTGATTGATTCATGTATGATGACTGTCATCCAAGTGACCATCCTGATGTCTAATTGATTGATATATGCAGACACTTAGGCGTTTCATTGGAGTTGTTGGTGAAGCTTGTCAGGACCTTTGGTCCAATGATACATTCAACAGTATCAGCAGGTCCTTTTTCTGTTGGTGTAGATCTTGAGGCAGAGCAAAGGTATTGTTGCAGAACATCTTGCTTCTAGAAAGGCTGTTACTACAGTACAGGGTGTGATTTACTTATTTTTTTCATCTTAGGCGGGAGCGCTGCAACTTATGCTTCGTTGAATTGGAGAAAGTAAAAAATAAGCTTCCTTTTCTTACCAGGTATTGGGCAATCTTAATATTATACTTCAGGGAATTCGTACTTATGACCTGTAATAGCCATGTAACTAAGATAGCAGTGAGCTGCATTTACTTCTTTGGGTCATCTGAGTCAAAGTGTACCATTGTTTCATCATTGCCAAACATGACTATCCACACAAAAATTGGGAAAAAGCTTCGCTGCTATATTTAAACTGCTATAAACCTTTAGGTACATGTTATAGCCTACTTTATTCAGTTGAGGAAATTATTCATTGTACCTTTGAGGCCTTACTTGTCTTAAGTACTAACTAAGTTTATGGCTTTCCGTCATTTAGTCAGCACATGAAGCTCTTTACAATTTGCATTTTCATAACATCCATATCTTGATATTTCTGCTGCACTTCAACAGAAGAAAAGGTGCAGTTGCAAACGCAGCACAGGAGCTCACTCTTGTCTTCCAGGAAGTTATGAGTTGACTGAAGACACACTCATAAGCATACACCATATCAGAGTGGCACCTAGAT
Source organism: Cenchrus americanus (assembly GCA_947561735.1). Classification (NCBI taxonomy): domain Eukaryota; kingdom Viridiplantae; phylum Streptophyta; class Magnoliopsida; order Poales; family Poaceae; genus Cenchrus; species Cenchrus americanus. The sequence goes on along the minus strand of OX387241.1, from coordinate 310,038,838 downwards.
ATCAGCTGCTGCTGAGCTCTAGTTGCTCGATCTTGAGCTGCCATCAAGCTCCAAGGCCACACCAGCAGGAGAAGCATTTTGTTGCTGCTGCTCGTGCCTTTTGTACACATGCTAACACCAGAGGGACTGACACCCATGTCATTTGGGAAGAGCAGCAGCCATGAACAGTGACTTCGGCCACACTATTACATATGTGGATGCTGTTTCGGCTGTTGCTGAAGATGTTGTAGTTCTGAATCAAAATGGTGGTGAAAAGGGTAGATGGTGAGCTTTTCGAGCAATTGTAGTACTTGGCCGTCTATAGTGTGTTGTGTGGACGATTCAGACACAGGATTGACGAGTGTTGTGTGGTTGATTCTGTCACAAGATTGACAAGTGAAGCGAGCCATGTACATCATTTTTCTTTTTGTCTTTTTTTTTGAATTTTTTTGATATCCAGATGACTCTTCTCTTCTGCTTCAAGCGCGAAAAATGATTTCACTCTGCTCTTTTGATTCTGATTGTGGCGAACTATCATTTTGTTTGGACTGGTAAGGAAAACTGCAGGTCTGTCTGGCATGGTAAACAAGTCCGATGTCTGATCGGTCTATGCGGAAGTCTGGTTTCAGAAACCAGGTGAATGCCAAGTTGTAGCTCCTTTCATGACAGCAACAGTGCAGCGATAGTAGCGGAGCTGAATGTGGCCGAATACATACATACCAAACGCACCCTAAACAGACTGAATTTCCATTCGTATTAGTAAAATTCTGCTGACAAGATGTATCCATCACGTGAGCGACCCACTAACCGCGACAGTATGCCCTAAACACAAACCTGTTTTTTGAACAAAACTAGACACGAACATTTAACACAAACCAAAGATAGACACCAGAGAGGCACGCATGCAGCTAGCAAGCAAGTACCCCTCCCTTAATCCTTATTCCCTCCATCTACTCCAGAATTGACTGACGCAACGCAACGCAACGCAACGCAACGCAACGCGCGAGATAACTTGACCACAGAACTGAAGAATGAAGGACTGGCTCCTCCTAATAAGGCTCCTAGCAGGTGGGGACGCATGACTTGGCGCACTTGGCGGCGCACTTGCTGTGTGCCGAGAGCGTGCAGCCCTTGCCGCAGAGCATCTTCGTCTTGTGGCACTCCTCCTTGGTGAGGCAGCTCCTCCCCTGCTTCTCGCCCTCCTTACTGCTGCCGCCGCTCCCTTCCTCCTTGCCGTGCTCGCCGCCGCCCGGCGAGCTCTGGTCGTCGTCGCCCTGCGTGGCCACGCCGCCGCCGCCGCCCGACGAGCTCTGCTGGTCGCCGCCGCCGCTCAGCGTGGCCACGCCGCCGGCGCCGCCGCCGCTCGGCTTCACCTCGAGCGGCGGCTTCTCCTGCGCCTGCGCCTGCGCATGCGCCTGCATGTCCTTCTTCGCCGCCCAGATGGAGGTGGCCGCCAGCGTCGCGCCGGCGCCGCCCTCCGCGGCCTCGGTCTCGGCCTCGGCCTCGTCGCTCGGGATGGTCCGCTTGTCCTGCTGGCGCGCCTCGTACGGCGAGTCCGGCGCGGCGGCGGCGGCTGCTGCCACCACGGCGAGCGCGAGGAGCAGTGACGCCGCGACGTGGCGAGAGGGAGACATCGCTGCTGCTGCTGCTGCGTGCACTGCAGGCCTGCAGCTAAGCTACTAGCTCGATGTAGAGTAGAGTGTGGTTGGCTGGTGCGAGGAGGAGCGCGAACTGCAAGGCTCTCGGTTTCGTGGCTAGCTATTTATACTAGTTATTACTACTTCTGCGACGTTTGAGGGCTGCTGGGTGGGCATCAGCGATCAGTGCGTGGCTCAACTAATTAAGCTGGTCGATCGGGTAGCAGGCGCCAACTACGTGCCCGGCCGTGACGACTGACGGGAGACGGTGAAATGGATTCCGAGTGCTCTGGATGGTTTATCTGAATCTAGTTTTCTAATAAATTTATTTGGAGATCTAAATGTTGCGTGTATTTTCTACGAATCGAGCCAAACTTCCGACGCCAAAACCAAAAACGACTAGCAAAATGAGACAGAGGGAGTATAATATGCATGCAATTTCTAGATATGGCACGATGTTCGTGAAGTGCAAGCGTTGAATACTCAGAACTTCAAACAAATTTAAATGTAGGCGATAGGTAAAGGACAAACATGGTCTTCAAAAGTAAATTTGAGCAAAACATAGACATAGAACAAAGAAAAAAAAAACAATCCGTGATAATTTCTCCGTACATGTAAAGAGTAGACTTCATGTGTCATTTCAACAGTCGCTTACTCAAACTCGAAATCCAAAGTAAGCATTCCTATATAAATCCACCTAATAATAAAGTGCTATTATACAAGCTACAACTACCCCAAAGAGATAGAGCAACCATAGTTGTATAAAAGTATATCAAGGGTTATATAAATTCACAGGCTTCTCATTGCTTCAGAGTCTGACTTATCTCCTTCAACGCTTCTTTCTTTCCGCGGCATGGTGTGTAGTAACGGGCTCATTACGAATACAAGATGTAAACTCCGATGATGCTTGCAGAAATAGAAGTAGCCAGCTCTTCTTATACGACGATCCTTGTAGTACCTCGCAAGAGCTTTGCGAAGAATACCAAATGATTGTTGGATGCTTTGTTTGTGCTCCTTGTCGCAGACTTCCCAACTCAACAGGCCTTTTTCCCCTCATGCAAAAAATGCCTTTCTGTGATTTTCCTTGCATTGAGGCGCAACATTAATTCTCGGTATAGGTATGTGTACGTATTTGACCATAACCCTTCGCTTCAAGTTAGTAATACCGTATTCATCACGACGCGGCATAATATCAGCGGTTGTTGTGCTCGGAGTGTGCTGGCCAAAGTAATCCAACGAGACCTCAACCTTTTTGGTCCAATCATGAACTGAGTTTTCCCTAATCTGTGTATTATCCTGCATACATTTAGGATATAAAGGTCATTAGAATTAAACCAACTAGATTTAGTGCTCCAGCATTTGAAGATTATTAGTAAAGGATTGATTGCACGGTATGAAAGAAAGTTAAATGCAGATGTTCCGAATCTATTATTAGCACACATCAAGCTTTTCGTACGTACCTGTGGCTGTAGGATTCCATGCGAGCGCCAACAAATAAATAAATAAATAAATTTGCTGAGGACGTGTCCCTATACGAAACAAAAGGCTTTTTAATTTATACCAGCAACTATGCCTGTGTGTTGCAACGGGAGAAAACATTTCACTCGCGAGGTTGTCGTCCGTGCCGACCCCACCGCACCTGCAGCTTTCCAACCTCATCGTTGTTCCCGTCACCCGCACAATTCTAACCTCATCCGCCCTCGTCCATACCTCTCGAGTCTTACTATCATCTACACGACCTCAATTTGTCCAATAGCAATGTTGTTCCAATTACGCACACACCACCCAACCTCGTCTACCGTCCTCCGTGCCTCCCCAGCATTGCCTTCAATTTATCAGTTGTGTTTTTTAAACTCCTTTGAGTTTTTTAATTTCTACCACCATATTTATTTTTATTATTTTTTTATTACATTTAATGGATCTCTACATATTTTCTAGAATGGTTATAGAATTTAAAATTCAAATATTTCCTTCTACTCATATGCAAACTTTCTACTCTGCTATCTGTTGTACTCTCGTAAATGTCCTACTCCCTCCGTTCCAAAAAGAATGTCATTCTGGAAATTTTAGGACAGATTATTAAGTAGGTGAAATGACATCAATTGCTCCTATTTATTTGCCATATTAGGTGCTAATTGATTGTTGCATGCCTACATGCACATGCACACATACCAAATTAAGCAAAACGTCATTCTTTTGGGGACAAATTTTGAATCCTATAACGTCATTCTTTTTGGGACGGAGGGAGGATTCATTTTAAGCCAAAAAGGTATGATTTTTTTTAAAAAAAATACTTGACACCATGTATGGACGGATGCAATTGCGTTTTGTGAAGAAACTATATTAGCAATAATAAAATTAATTTGGCTATATCTGTTGGCGCATTATATCAGGTTCATTAATATCCTATTTTAGAGTAGTGAAATGGACTCGAACACAAGAAATGTGTAGCTTGGGTAGTGCGAGTGTTTTGGGAAAAGCTTTGAGGTCCTGTATTTGAATGTCAACCATGCACCTTTTTTGTGTGTTATTTTTCTCCCTCGACCGATTCACGTGGAGGAAGCGGGCTCAGTTTATGGCAGGCGCGGTTTTCTCTCCGGTTTCGGTTCACGTGAAGGAGGTGGACTCGGTCTGTTATTGCAGGCGGCGGTTTTCTCTCAGTTTATGGCTGTAGGGGCGGTTTTCCATGGTTTTACCGCTTATAAGTGCCGGTTCACGTTGTGGGAGTTTGTTTTCTTCTTTTTTTACCGATTCCACGAAATTTTGGGCAGAAACAATTCTTTTTTTAATATTAGGTAGAGATTGAAGGAACATGCATGCTCACGCGGATTAGGACTTAGGAGTCCTTTCTTCCATTGATAAGAACTAGAAGTCCCTTTAGAACTAATTTGTTTTTTTTTCTAAAGTGCTACACACACCATCGTGAAAACATGATTTGTGAGACGCTTCCTCCCGCTATTTTTCTACTCCTAGCAGTGTACTACTCCGTACATGACTACAAGAGGAGCTTTTGCCGATTCCTTTCCAGCAAGTCCAAAATTCTGACAAATCAATTTGACGTCCATCTAATTTTGACAAAACAAGAAAAAAATGGTCTCCAACAGTTTGGCAAACCAACTTAGCAAAAATAGAAATTTGGCAAAACTCACCTCTCTGCGCACATATATGAGCGCGCGGATCGTAGTTGCCATCGTCGTTTCCCTCTAGGTGGGAGGGTGAAAAAAAGAAATAAAGAATAGAGAAGGATTCCTGATGTAAGTTTTTAAGAGTTGGAATGGCACAAACATAATTTTATTTCTCTCAGAATTTCTGATGTAAGTTAGATCTGAGTTTGACAAGTGAATTATGTCAAATTGTTGGAGACTTCGCATATCTTTTTAGGAGGTGGCAAAACACAAGATTTGCCAAGTAAAATTTGACAAATTATTGGAGATGCTCAATAATATATGCTATAAGAGTTGAGCAAGTTGAAAACAATTCTCACCCAAGTTTAAGTCTACGCACCTCTTGCAAGGGCCCCACTTGTCAGGCCAGGCCCACCCAAATTTGCTTCACCAAACAGCTTGAGGACTAAAAACGATGTGCTAGAAAATTTTCCCACCGAATCCCCTTGTTTTTTTGCACCCACCCCATTCTTGCACACCCGCGTGTACCAACCCGACCCGCTCCCGTCAATCATGGCTATTGTTTCCTTTCTTCATTCATTTTCAAACGTCAAAGGCAATCACGATTGTTATTTTCTTTCTTCATTCTTTTCTCAAAGAAAGAGATATTGATTGGCGTGATTGATAGCATGACTCAAAACGAAATACTCAGGTGCTCAAAAGGAAGGAGATATTAACGAAATACTCAGGTGCTCAAAAGGAAGGAGATATTGGTGTACAAAATAAAGAAAAATTGATTGGTGTGATTGGTTACACATAAAGGAAAGGAAAAACAAGGAAAAATCATTATGTGATATGAACTAGGGAAAGAATTGCTGGACGATTCATAGATAGTTAGCAAGGAAAGATCAATTAAGGAAATATTCACCGCGTCATTAGATTAAAAACATTCAAATGCAATTAGATGGACGTCATTTATATGTAAATGATGCTTTGAATCCTTGACTATTTCCTTTTGAGTTCGATGACTTCAATCACGCCAATCAATACTCCTTCCTTTTTTTATCACCTCATGTCCCTATAAAACTCAATTCTCTCCACCCCAATTCCCATATCCACGAGCTCTAGTGCCACCACCGCCTCCCCGCACCTCCTCCGCCGACCTCCTCCTTGTGTTGGCTCCCCGTGGGCGTCGACCCCTCCTCATGTCGGTCTCCTGCTCAGCGTGAGCCTCGTCTTCCCTACTGGCTGGTGGCGAGCTCCCCCGTTAAGGATCGAGCACATGGGTGGCGCGGTTGGCCTCGGGGCAGGCTCCCCCGTTGGATCTGCAGACCCTCATCCCCGCCTTGAAGGTGGCGGCAGTGACGCATCGCCCTCCCCGACCAGTCTCCTTCAAAGCCGTTTTGAAGGTGGCATTGGTGATGCGACACGGTGCGGACGCGGATGCAGTTAGATTTACTTTAGTATCCTTTTATTTTTCTACGTATATACTAATTAAACTTTTATGTAATCCTTTTTATATCACATACTCCCTCCGGTGCAGGTTTAGAGGTCCATCTGGGCGCCGCGTCGATTGCGAAATAGAAGGGCATCGCGGCCTCGCGCGGGTGATTTGGACGCGAATACCCCTAATTAACTGCGATTTGTGCTTCGTACTCGACGCCGCACGTTACCGGTTCTCGTACTCCTCCCTCCGTATTAATCACGCACGCGCGCCTCGCCTTCATATCCGGTCGGTCGTTCCATCTGCTCGCCTCCATCCGTTCCCGTCGCCGCTCGCCTCCATCCGTTCCCGTCGCCGCTCGCCTCCATCCGCTTGCCGTCGCCGCTCGCCGTCGCCGCTCGCCGTCGCCGCGCGCAGCCTTCATCAGCTCGGCGCGGCTCGCCATGGAGGCCGACGGCGACTTCCTTCTCTCGTCGGGCTCGGACGATGAGTTACTGCTATCGCAGGACTCCATGGCCTCCTCGCCGGACTCCATGGCCGGCTCGCCGGACTCCATGGCCGCCTCGCCTGACTCCATGGCCGGCTCGCCTGACTCCATGGCCGCGACGATGGACAACGAGTTGCCGGACTCCGAGTCTGTCCAGTTTGTGCCTGACTCAGAGCCATTTGACGTCGTGAAGGATTCACAGGCAGTGGACCGCGTGCCGGTGGAGGTCGTGGCAAAGCCCGGCGAGCTCGACCTCGGCCCGTTTTTGTGTCGCCGATGTAGAATCATCCATCGCACACGCGAAGAGTGGAATCTTGTTCACGTGTATCGTCCATGCTCTCGTTGCGGTGTGGTGAACAAGGAGCACAAACATGACGCTAGCATGTATGGTGAAAAAGAGTGGGACTGCAAGCATGATTGTGTCACCAAACCATCGGTAAGTTCATGCTTAAAACAAAATGTTCCTGTTACACATGGTGATGAGTCCTTTGCAGCTAAGATATGCCTAACAATTCAGCCTCTAATTAGCATATTTATGCCTACATTGCAGCTAATGTAGCCTCAGCTTCTTCTAGCAAATTTGGTGGACAAGGAATACTAATAGGCAGCATGTCTACTCTTTCTAATCCCTCCTTGTTCATGTGAGGGATTTTGTATCCATTGCATCCTTTCTTCTTCATTGATTCCAACAAAACAGTTTGTAATGTTAAAAATAGGCGATTTGCTTTGTGTGGACAGAACTCCATGAATGCCTACAAAAAACATTGCTGCCATTAGATGAATGTGATCATGAAAAATGTGGAAAATCATTGATAAATGTTTTACCTCTTGCACTGCTGGTACTAATGCTTGAATAGTTCTTGCATGTTTCTTGTATTGGATTGTTTGAATTGCTCGGAAAAACCCCAAGTCTAAGATGTTGAAATCGGGGAGAGTTGGGAGGTTGGCTAATGATGCGAAAATCAAAACCATGTTGCTTTGCTGCCTCACAAAACAATGGATCATCAACCTTCAAATGTGTAGGTGCATTGTCTTGTTGAATGTAAATAGGACTTCTCACATCCTCTCTTGGCCACTTGGCTCTAATGGCCGGCAAAATCTTGTTAATCATGAAATCGCGTATGACATCTCTTGTGATATTTTGAATGGGCTTCATAATCAAATCTCCCCTAACACGGCCGGTAGCAGCATTTCCTCTCATAGCCGGTTCATAAGTGACAAAAGGAAAGCACCCAATTTTACCATCAAAAATGCACTCCCCATCTCTAAACCTTGGCCGAGCAACAACAGTGATAAACATGAGCCTAGGGATGTAGTTTTTGTTCTTGCAAGTTCTAATTGGGTCATCTTCTTCAGGGAGGAGATAAACTCTCTCTCGATTTTTGATATAGGTAAAACCATTTCTCATCAATGTGAACGAAGTCAAAGAAATCTCTAAACCTTGCATCACCATTCACCCCCCTCTTGATCATGTCAATACAAAACTCGCATTCTAGTTTTTCCGTTTGCGGGGAGTGAGGAAGGGTTTTAGGCTACTAGAATGACGCCTAATCTTTCCTTGTCTCAAGTATCTAATCAACTTCCATTTGCTAATGTTTAGCCTTGCACAAACATCCTCTAGGGTCATCCTATCCTTTAGAGGGACATCACGCAAAACTTCCAAATCAACCGGTGTTGGTTTACGACCAACTCTCCCTTTTTTAAGACTACCAACCTCAACTAGCACACCATTTTGAAGTTGTGTTTTACCTCTCCTCCATACGCGACGAACTGACCGAATGTGAAGATCAAATTGTTCGGCAACAATTTGGGTATCCTTCTTGTGGAGTTTGCCGTTGTTGCTTCTCGCCAACAAGGTTTGATACACTTGCTTCCTCAATTCTTCAGTCATCTCTATACGACGGTGGGGACAGGAGCCGGACCACCATGACCTTTAAAATGCAAAAAGGAAGCAAATCATGTCCAGTAACATAACAAACATGAGCAAATGCAAAACATTGAAATGAGTTCACACAAATACCATTCATGTTTTGCATGAATTCCATATCAACCGCGCCAAACTCATCAAGAGGCAAGTTGAGATCCAAGTCTGTGCAAGCCAAGTGTGTAAAATGAGAGAGAGTACACAAAAAAAGGTTAAACCAAAATCAAGCTAAAGTGCAAACCAGGAGGTCCTTCTTCTTCTACAATGTCATGGGCTTCACCACGAGGTCCTTCTTCTTCTACAACAACATCGGCTTCTTCCTGAGGAGGAGCATTGAGGTCAAACATTGTAGCCGGCGGTGAATGAAAAGGCACGGCGAAAAAACGGCGCCCTACTGTTTATATAGCGATGCACGGCCAAAAAAACGGCGCCCACGTTAGCTTTTGGCGAAAAAAAAGGCGCCCACGTTAGCTTTTGGCGAAAAAAAAGCGCCGAAACGGAACCGAAATTGCTCACTAGCGCGCCATGGTAACAAAAAACGCGAAAACAACGCGCCCAGCACGTCCCCGAACGCGCCATGCAGAGCCATGCAAAAAAAGCAACGTTGCGCCATGCAAAAAATGCCGCATACGGGGCTCGAACCCGGGACCTCGCAGCTGCGGAGAATTGAGACGCGTTGCGCTAGCCAATCCAGTGCCAATTCGTTGGTGTCCTTTAACCACCCTTTACCCTATTTATTAGGGGCATACAAGGAAAAATTACCCCTAATAAATGACTCCTTGGTATTAGAAATCTTGTCTTGACGGACCTCTAAACCTGCACCGGAGGGAGTACGTGCTGCATGCGCCCTTCCACTAGTAAACTATAAAAAACAAGCTAAATATATGCATACCCAAGCAAAGGAATGATCTGATATTCTCAACGAGTGGAAGTAGGTCTTGAGGAAATTATGTACATGGTGGCTCAAACCTTATACGATCCTTAGTATATCGATATACTATCTACATTTATATACTATGAAAAAGAAAAATGATTGAAAATCTTTCTCACGGACCAGGTCGACGGGTACTTCTCATGCCGAACTTCTTGTCACGTATTTGAGAAACAAAATTGAAGATTAGAAAATACTTATACCTTTTAGACATTTTTTCACCACGTCGCGGATTACGATTACCCCCCTTGGTGCCCACGTCTCACCGCGCGTCCATCATGCATGTCGTCTCCGCGCACTCTATCTCTGTGCCCGGCATCTTCACGACCCAGCAACACGCTATTTAATTTGGAGCTATTTTATCTTCTGAGATTTTGGTTGCTTACAACTATACTAATCTTTGAGTTGCTTTGTAATTTTCAGCCTGTTCGGTTGGCTGGTGGCTGATGGCTGGTGGTGGTTTGTTCTGAGAGAAGAGTACTGCTGGCTGGTTGCTGGTGGTTGGTTTGTTGTGAGAGAAAAGTACTGCCGGCCGGTGGCTGATAAGCCAAGCGAACAGGGCGTTTACACGGTGATGCTTTAGTAATTTTAGGATAACTAGCGAAGTGCCCGTGCGTTGCTACGGGCATCCAATTATCTATAAGGAAACACACAAAACATACAATAAAAATTTCTCAATTGAAGTCATCACATCCGAAGGACGACTTGAAGTTGAGCGCACAATTTGATATGTTAATCTGGTAATTTGTCCAAGTGACTGACAAAATACACTCAAAATGACAGACTGCGTCTATTCAAAATTAACGTCGTGATGCGCCGAAGTTATTGTTTACAATGTTTGGTAGGTACTTTCTCCAAGCATTTGTTTCGTGCGCCACAAGATCGACGAAAAAATTATGTCGCATAGCAAGACTATCCTGAAACATTTGAATATTTATTGCTTAAAGTCAAAACACAACATGTAATATATTGTTTGCATATTTTAAGATCATGGAAAAGTAAAATTTAATAAAGTTTATTTACTCACTGTGCAGATGTCAACTTTTTATGACTTTTCCAGCTTGTTATGTATTATAGAATGAGTCATCCAGTTACCTATTCATTTCAAAGAGAAACAATATATATTCAGCTCCAGCCACCAGCATAGAATGAATAACTCATGATCCCAAATAATATGCTAAGAACAAACTTTTTGTTTATGCAAGAAACTCTTCACATTTTATCTTTATATATTCATGTACAATTAAATAATACATGACATTATTTGAATTTGGACATCATTCACTAATCGTAGCTCTATAAAAAAATCACAGTAAATACCATAGCATAAAATGGACTTTTGTGTACCTGAATTATTAAATTGACACAAACCATGTCGGGTTGAAACATCATGGCACGAAAGTATCATGGATCATTTAATTTTACCTGAAGAGAAAGAGAGAGACAATAAATGGCATCATTTCTTTTCCAAACATGCATTAATATGTAAGATACACGTGAATAATAAACAAAGTGACCTAGGTTTAGCCTTCAAGATGCAGTTGGTCTATTTATCTGGAAATATTCGACATCAACTTTCTACAAGAACTCAGTGGAGATCATTCTCATTGATAACTAAAACAACAATTTACTTCATCCTCTTAATGTCACTATTAACGGCAGGATAGAAATGGTAGAGTTTTTTTACCGAGCAATCATATTAAGGGCACGAGACTCGGTCAGCAACAAATTAAATGGGGCATCACCTTGCTAAAGTAGGGCAATCATATTATACAGTATGATCCACGTGATCCATCTTCCACTAATTTAATCAACAAGTTGGATAAATCAGAACTCAGATTAAAAAAAGAAACAATCAGTTACGGTCTTGATTGATTTTAAGCATTCACAAAATAGACTGCTCATCATGCACAACATTACAGCTTCAAACATTTAGACCATTCCTTGGGGGTGATCGGTCAAACAATAGAAATGTGTGCTGACTCATCCTGTTAATTATCACGTTGCATCATTGACATTAACACATCCATATCACAGATTGTGACATGCTTAATAGTATGTCATTATAATAAGGCAAAAGGTTCATGTTTGGTGCCCCAGATTCATTATTACTTTACTCAGGCAGAGAGGTTAACCATATCACAGACTGCTGACTCAGTCAGGTTAGAAAGAGAAGCTGATGCCTGATCCATTTTGTTCTTCCAGGCCCTGACAACATGGATCACCTGAGGAGGATTGCTGAAGAGATTGAGAAGCAGGTGGCTGCTGGTGGTGCCACGCCACAGGCCAAGGAAGATAACGATGATGATGTTCCAGAGCTTGTTCCTGGAGAAACTTTTGAGGAAGTAGCTCAGGAGGAAAAAGCCTGATCGTAGGATTCCAAATAGTGAAATGTGAGGTCATGGTTTTCTTGTGATGGCACTCTTTTGCAACCCCCCACTTAGGCCAGCCACTCTTTGTATTCGCAATCAGAAACTTTTAGTTTCTCCCAGCTTTACCTAAAGTTATGCATGTTGAGATGCCATGAAATCCATTTTGCTGGTTTTTGATGATTACATTTGTGGTTGGTTGACTACATACATGAGCACTGCTGCACCAGATTTTGCCTGGTCACTTTATAATGTTTGTGTTGTCTATCTGAAGGTAACCCGTTGCAGTAATTCTGCAACTGTGTCGTGTGGTTTTCAGATCTCTCTTCCTCGTTGTTCCAAGATACCACTTTGATTTCTCGAAGCTGTTGAGATTACTGGGCAGTGGATGTTATACTAAAGCTTTAGCTGTGCCGCCACAGACATCAGCAAATACTTGGAGGCATTATTAGTGATAAACTGAGATTTAAAACCAAGATAATCTGAGGCAAGAAGCATTGGATAACCGTCACCTGCAGAGTCAAAGGTTTTGGTTGCCGTCACCTGCAGAGACCAAAAAAAAGTGAAGATGGGAAGGATTTGGATGGTGGGCGGCTTGGGGGCGGTTAGAAAAAAAAGAAGGAGGGAGGGGTTAATGGCAAAGTGTTCTTCTTCTTCCCCTCGACAGAAACAACAGAGGAGGGGGGACGGACAGGGGCGGCCTGCCGGCGGCGGGCGGCGGCCCTCCCGGGAACGGCGGCGGACGGGAAGTGGGGGAACGGAGAGAGGAGGTCGAGGGCGACCAATTCCTATCCTCACCTCGGGCGGAGACGGTTCAGGGAGGGAGATCGACGGGCGGCGGCGGTGGAGAGCTCGGGAGGGAGACAGAGGGATGGGGACCTTCGTGGCGCGGTCGAGCAGAGGGGGCGGCGCGCTGGATTGTGTCGAGGGCGGCGGTCGCGGAGGGAGGACCGGAGGAGGCCCGCGGTGGGATCGGGTGGGCCTCACGAGGCGCGCGCGAGGGGGCAAGCGCGGTCGTCCAAGCGGAAAGAGACAGACCCATAATTTTTCTCCTCTTCGAACTTTTTAGTAGTAGAGATTGTAGTACCCATCCGTTCCAGATCGTAGTCAGTTTTAGCTTTTTCCTAAGTCAAAGGCTACCCTTGACAAAATTTACAAAGAATATTAACATGTACAACATCAAATTTAATACACCATCAAAATATATATCATGATGTAAGAAATAAAAAATATTATTCTCTATTTGACACCGGAAAACTTTCTCGAAATAGGAAACCAAAATTGCACTCCATGTCAAATAGGGAACACTTTTTTTCAAGGTTAAAAAAGGATTTCATTGCCAAATAGAAAATAATCTCGAAATAAAACTACTTTGATGATTGCTTCAAAAAACCTAGTTTGATGTTGTTTATCTATGCATTTTCCCATAAATTTGGTAAAAATAAAGAAGTTTGACTTAGAACAAAATAAAAAACTTACAATTTGAAAATCATAAATTGTTAGTCTATGTAATTGTAATCTTTTTGTATTGGTGGTATCAAATAAGTTTAACTTTTTTTTCGGGTAAAACAAGTTTAATTATTGAAAAACTAAAACATCATATATTTTGAAAGTAACATACAAATGCATGAACTTCATTGTGCCGTATATATAATCATTTAAAAAGGAGGTTATTTGTCCCAGGGCATAGACGGTGATAGTTTTAGGATGACTGATTTAGCCAACAGAAGCCACTAGCACCTGTTGAGAAGAAACTCTTTTCTCAATAGTGAAAAGGGATCACTCACATCCAAGACTCCCTCACGTCCAAAGAAAGCCTCGAAGGGTAATAATGCATGAAGCACATCACGTGCGGCGTCGGCCGTCGGGAACGCAAGGAGCAGACCCGCAGCCCGATGGCGTCGGGATCCGACGACGCAAGCGGAGGGAGAGCGACATTAACGAGTAGAGAGGCAAAACTCAACAAGGAGCGAGTGGAGTCAGGGACCTAGGCATGTAGCACCGTCAACCATGTCTCAGATCAACTTGATATATCAAACCGTTAACATACGGTCCTTAGCATGACAAAATCGATCGCAAAGACCACTAGAAATTGCACAAGCCAAAGAAACTGGGTTCTCAACATGACAAAATCGATCACACGGACCACTAGAAATTGCACACAAGTAGTGCACCCACACAACCAAGCGACGACCGGGGCGCTACTCGTCACCGTGAGCGCCTACTCGTCACCGTGAGGAAGAACGTGGCCCTGACAGTCACCCTTGGGCGCCTCAACCGCCGCCGCCGGGTCCTCGTCGGTCTTTGCACTGGGACGGGCGCCGGCACGGGGGCTGGTGGAGCCGGAGCGACCCCCGACGGAGGGGGCACTGGGGCGGGGGTGAGAGCGGGGGCCGACACGACAGGAAACACCATCGGGTATGCCGATGACACCGCTGCGTGGGCACTCATCATCCTGACGGCCGTCATGCACTTGATGGCCTCCTTGCTCACGCGGTGGCGGTGCGAACCGCCTGGGGGATTGAGAGATATCCGATGTTGTTGTAAGCATAAAGCTCGCAAAGAGATATCCGTTGGCGCTATGGATACATATTAGACATGATCATACTTGCCGGGGTGTACATATTCTCATTGTTCGTGAAGCAAAATGAGATGTTATACAAATATGTGTACATAAATTTTCAATTTTATTACTAAATATATATAATCTTATGACATGATTTTTAACTTGCTGAAACTAATCCTAAATATACATTTCATATATTTTGCAAGTTTTTTTCTTAAATACATTTTAACTATTTGACAAAAATATACATTTCATGGGTCACAAAATATTTCGAGAGATGTAAAAAATATATTTGTTGATAAATTTCACTGAAAATTTAGTAGATCACAATATAGTTTCACTAGCCAAATGTATAATACTTTTACAATATCTTATTTCAAAATGTTCACTTTGCGGCGATGATATTTTGTTAAAAATATCTTTTATCTCTTTCTTTTCAAAAAAAATCTTTCATCTAGAACCAACATTGAAAATGAAAAATCTTGAAATTATTTTATATTATTTTGAAAGATGTATATATCTATTTGATTTCAATGATATTCCAAAAGTATGTTCACAAAGTAAAATTTCAGAGATAAAATAACATATATTATGTTAAGGTAAGAACATCTCTACGAGTATTTCTAAATATTACCGTCTAAACCATAAATTAGAGAGCTATTTACATAAAAATAATTTTCTATGTTTTTTATCTGATGTGCACCCTGTCGGGCATACTCCCCGGGTACCCAACCACTTCGTGGGCTAAGCTTTTCAACAAGAACGTCCTCTTCGGCGGACTACCCAGCAGACGGGAACAAAAGGCTACCCATCGAGAAGTCATGAGCATTGAACCAGCGGTCCCGACCCCTCTCAGGTGGTCGGAGGTACCCATTACCTTCTCCTGCGCGGATCAATGGACTAGCTTCTCCGAACCAAGGTGGTTCCCACTCGTCCTCAAGCTGGTGGTCGCAGGCTCAAAGCTCAACAAGCTCCTCATCGACGGTGGAAGCGGGCTCAACGTCCTTTTCACCAAGACCTTGAAGAAGATGAAGCTCGACATCACCCACATGCTCACCAAGAGCACCTCGCCTTTTTACGGCATCGTCCCCGGCAACGCGGCTATCCCACTAGGCTCAGTGGTCCTGCCAGTTACCTTCGGGGAATCTCGGGACAACTACCGTACCGAGTACATCAAGTTCGAAGTCGCGGACTTCGAGACATCCTACCATGCCATCCTCGGTAGACCGGCTATCGCCAAATTCATGGCGGTACCCCACCACACCTACTTGGTACTCAAGATGCCAAGTCTAGCGGGTGTACTCTCACTGCAAGGGGACTTGAAGATTTCGCACGACTGCGACACAAAAGCTGTGGAGACCGCCTCCACAAATCAAGTACCCAACGCCATGATGGAGATCTACGCTGCATCGAAGAAGCTTGCCCCAAGCGAACTCGACATCCCAGAGAAGTCGGACAAAGCTAACAAGCCTCAGCCAGCTGAGGAGGTTCTGGTCAAAACAGTTGACCTCGGGACAGGCGACAGCAGCAAGACCACCACCATCGGGGCGGGTCTCGACCCCAAATAGGAAGACATGCTCATCAACTTTCTCCGGGCTAACCGCGACATCTTCGCGTGGAAGCCAGCCGACATGCCAGGGGTGCTCAAGGAGTTGATTGAGCATTCCCTCAACGTCGATCCTAAAGCTACCCCGAAGCCACAACACTTCCGCCGCTTCGCCGACGATAGACGGGACGCCATCAAGAAGGAACTCGGCAAACTACTCGCGGCTGGCTTCATCAGAGAAGTCTTCCATCCTGAGTGGCTCGCCAACCCCGTCCTCGTCTGCAAGAAGAACTCGAACGAGTGGAGGATGTGCGTCGACTACACCGACCTCAATAAGCACTGCCCCAAGGACCCCTTCGGGTTGCCGCGGATTGACCAAGTCATCGACTCCACGGCGGGCTGCGACCTGCTCTGCTTCCTCGACTGCTACTCCGGGTACCACCAGATCGCGATCAAGGAAGAATACCAGGAGAAGACCACGTTCATCACCCCGTTTGGCGCGTAATGCTACACGATCATGTCCTTCGGGTTGAAGAACGCCGGCGCTACATACCAACGAGCTATCCAGGCCTGCTTCAAGAGGCAACTCAACAAGAACGTCGAAGCCTACATGAATATAGCTAGTCATTCTCGTCTGTTGTATTTGACTAGCAAAACGTCTAAAATAGAAAATAGCTATATTCGGATGACCACTTAGATAAGTTGTTGAGGGTGGTTTTCACTAAAATATGTATTCCTAGCATTTAGAAAGGATATGAAGTTTAGAAAAATAACACTAAATATTTATACCAGATTCAGATCACTTGTGCTCACTACACGCTCTACCCTTGTTTCCATACATTAAGACCATCTCCGCCATGCACTGCCTATTGTGGTTGTTGCGGTGCCTCATGAACACCGTCCCATTGTGGTTGCCCATGCTCTTTGAGCGTTCATTCTTAGCTCATCCACGACAGTGGCTTATCGATGTTGTCTATTTCCACGACGTGCTACTAGTACTTACCATAGCGCCTTTTAGCTACTGCCTGTGGGAATGAAGAAGAAAAGAACTAACATTTCAAAAAAAATTTCTTTACTTTGAAAAATGTTGAATTTGTTGTATTCATATTTCATATGCAATTTGAAAAATAATGAGTGTGATACTTTCTACAAAATGTCGCTAGTCCCCAACCCGACGAGCACACAAAAAGACACACTATGTCGCCGGTCCTTGACGGCTTACCCATCTGCACGACGCCCACACAAGTGTTGCACTACTATTGCCCTTCGAAGAAGAAGGTTCGTTGGAGGACACTCTACGGTTCTGTTTGCTCACGAACGTGTAGCTCTGCCATACTTGTTGCAGACATCTCAGGTGATATTCTTCCCCTTAAGAGTGTTCAGACTTTAGATGTTGTTCCCTTTCTCACTAGTGTGGCGTGGTTCTCAGTCTCTCGGTCTCCCCTCTTTCTCCCTGCGAACCCACCGTGCGTCGCTCTCCATGTGGTCCTCCCGTGCGTCACCCTCCACTCTCCATCTGTTGCCTAGTTGCAGCTCGAGTCTGTCCGTGGCAGCATCATACTTTCTCACGAAATTTCTGTTATGTCTTGGTCTCGCTCTTCCTTTAATTTCTAGCGACCATGATAGGGCGAGTTGCATTGCTCGTTGTTCATCGAGCGACGAGCGCTTCGCAAGTGATGCCCCTCCTTTCCATTTTGTTGCGCGAAATCAAACACCCAAACTTCTAACGTATGATATTGTATTCAGATTTGATCGTGTTTTTTACCTACTAAATTTGATCTTTCCAACCGTTATTGGGTGTGCATATGTACACCCTACACCCATGTTCTATATTGGTCCGCCTATGGTCTGCATGCATTGGATTCTTTCTTGAGGCACCCCATACGGATCCATTTAACTATTTTAGGGTGGTGAATGGAACAAAACCCAAACCATCCACTAGATGAGCGGAGTAGGTGATCTCTCTGTATCTCTCTCCTTCCCCACCGCTCCTACGTTCTCTCATCCTAATGCTACATTCTCGTGGCAATTCGTTGCCTTCCTGATCCCTTCGCGACCCACCCCAAATCCGATGTTTGGATAGCTCGGCATATTGTCGGGTTTGTTGGTGCTTGCCGGGCAATTTCAAATCGGCGGGGGCAAACTGCTTTTTGATGGTGTTCTTCGATGGAGGAGGCAGGGAAAGAGAGGGATATGGCGGTGGCGGTGGTAGTGGAGGATGATGGCCCAGCCACCAAGGTCGAGCAAATGCTCTTTAATTTCTCTACCTAGTGATCTATTGTTTCTTCATTAAAATGCCCAGTCTATTGTTTCCCGCATTTTACAAATTTTCTGTTTTTTTGGAGGGAATGTCCAATTTGGATCATGCCAAATCACTTCTATAATGAAATGTGTTTTCAATTGCAGGATGCAACTGCTATAAGCACAAAGCCCGCTAAGAGATATCCATTGGCGTTATCGGTAGCCATAATAGGCCTAATCATGCTTGTGGGGGTGTACATATTTTCACTATCCATGAAGCAAAACGGGATGTTGTTTGGTCTCTTGCAGACCAACATGATAGAAAAGGAAAGGGAGAAGCCCTGCCACGATCCTAGAATTCTAGACACAGAAATTCCTTACGTGCACTACCCGACGCCAAGCACGTATGACAGGTAATTGATGATGATATGCTTGGTGATAAGATTTCTCAGTTATTTTCCAGGTTATTAGCGACTCACTTGAGTGCTGCTTATTTGCTAGGGAAGAATGCGCGTGCACGGGGGTTAGGTTCTTTGCTATCCTGTCCATGCAGAGGTCGGGGAGTGGATGGGTTGAGACATTGTTGAATAGCCATCCGAACGTGAGCTCCAACGGAGAGATTTTCTCCGTCAAACCAAGACGCAGTAATATCACCGAGATAACGAAAACACTAGATAAACTATACAATCTGGATTGGTACAGTAGTGCCGCTAAGAACGAATGTACGGCTGCTGTGGGGTTGAAGTGGATGCTCAATCAGGTGATTAATATAATCCCTCTTTTAATTAACGCGCAAGCAGGAAGGAGGAATAACGCACTGAGATTTGCACAGCTTCGGTATTGCCAATTTATTTGCATGGTAAATTGCTTGCTTGAAACTTGCAAGTGTTAAACGGTATATGTTGATGGACAACCACACTACTGGTAGAAGGTGCCTACAGTGAGCATTCTATAGGATTTTTTGCCAGATATGTTAGGTTGATGGACTTATAATTTAAGATGGGTCCTCTGGGTGTATATATGTGTTGAATTCAAAAGAGTCATTGAATTATCCCTTTGATGTGCACATATATAGGAATGGTAAATTTCCCAAGATAGATGCAGCTTACTTCTCTTCATTATTTCCTTTTTTTTTTGATATGCTTATTATTCTGGTGAAAATTTACAGGGTCTAATGAAGCATCATAAAGAGGTAGTCAAATACTTCAACCAAAGAGGCGTATCCGCAATTTTCCTGTTAAGAAGAAACCTCCTCCAGCGCTATGTCTCCATATTAGCAAATGCCCATGATAGTGCCGTGAAACAACTAAACGGAACCCATAAAGCTCACGTGCACTCCAAACAAGAGGTGAACATCTTTTCCTTCCTTTTTATTTTATTTTATTTTATTTTATTTTACTCGCACCTGGAAATCAGATCAAACGCAAACGTTGCCATTTTTCTTTGTATGATAAATCAAGCACTTATGCTTAGTACAACACGTTTATCAAGCAAATGGCATCTTTTTTTCATCTCTGTACGCAGGCTGAAATTCTCGCTCGATACAAGCCAACCATCGACGTGAAAACGTTGATCACCGAACTAAAGCGGTCTGATAAGTCGGCAGCTGACGCCTTGACGAATTTCAAGAACACCAGGCACATCGTTCTGTATTATGAGGACGTTGTCAAAAATCGCACGGTGAGTCGTTACCTCACTTCGCGTCAATCCCGCGGAGGCAAAAAAGAAAAAAGAAAAAAAAATCAATTTTTTCCTTTCTAACCAGCATATATATATTGTTGTTGTTGCATCAATTTCATCTGCTCAGAAGCTCATGGACGTCCTGGAATTTCTGAGATTGCCCAAGAGGGAGCTGTCGAGCCGGCACGTGAAAATCCACACTAAACGGCTGCGTGACCACATCGAGAACTGGGCGGATGTTAGCAGCGGTTTGACAGGGACACGCTTCGAGAGCTTTCTGAGTGGCCGAAGCAGTCGACGACGAAGCTATTATTAGCTGCTGGTGCAGATGATGTGGTGATTGCGTCGTTCGTCCTTCAGTTTCGATCCCCGCCTTCTATGTAGCTGACAGAGACTTAGGCAATGTAGTAATAGGCGATTTTGGACGTCGGGAGCTATACTTTGTACTGTAGCGTGTGTAGTAGTTGGTTAAATTAATAACAGTCGACCATTAACAAAAAAAACTGGTTTGCGTGTACGAAGTGATTCCTCTTTTTTTTTCCTAAAGATATTTTCACACCGTTTGATGTTTTTTTTGTTTTTACTGCAAAGTTTAGAATGATAAGAAAAAAACATAAGTTTATCTGTTGAGCATAAATATTTATGCACTCTCTCCGGTTTGGTAAAATAATAAGTCGTTTCGGACAATATTTGAGTCAAATATCGGGACTATAAATCATGAATAATCTTTAAGTCGTTGGGTTTTGGACTCAAGGTGAACATGAATAGATTTGTCTTGCAAAAGACTTTCATAAAAATATACACATGTTAGTTTTTAACAATTGGTTTTAGAAAGAATAGTTTGATCCCTTGCCCCCCCCCTTCTATATACATGAACACTCTTTTTATTAATTAACGTGGAGAATCTTTACGAAGTTTCCATAGTTTTTGCTGTAGTTGTTGTTTTACTCGTCAGCATATATAAAAACAAGTATTCCGGAGAGCGCTGTACGTGGATGCTTCCTGATGGCTGCTGACTCTCACCGAGTAGGTTCAGATTGAAATCGCTTTTTTTTTTTGAAAGAAAGTTCAAATTGAAATCTGCTACTGCTACTTCGCACAAAAAAAAAAGAAAAAGAAATCTACTACTCCAAATTAATCTGGAGACCGAAGCAAATAATACGTGCTGATGATAGTCGTGTCCGTGCCAGCAGCCATCGGCCGGCCCTCTCACTCCCTCGGTTATAGTCATCGCACCGCACGGTCGATCTCACTCTCACACCGACCGGGGCGCTGTCAAAGATGCATGACGGGCATCTCGCCGTCGCCGTCGCCGTCGACCGCCTTTGCCGCCGGGCGCGCTGTGCCCACACACACACACACACGGACGGACGGACGGCGGGGGGGGAAGCCGCGCCGCGGATCGGAGGCAGCCGGCGGACGGCGGCATGCAGCCGGCAGGTTGTTGGTGCCGCCGCCGCCGGCCCTCGCACGGCGGCGACACCGCGCGTCGCACTCGCACTCGCACTCGCACTGGTGGCCCCTCGCATTATTCGGTGCGTAGCGTAGCAGCAGCTGCAGCACTACGATAGTCGATAGAGAGAGGCGGGGGGCCGCGCGGCGGGGGTTTGCAGTTGCAGAGTTTCTTTCTAATCGCCGTTCCACATGGACCAGTAGATTAAGAAAGAACCCTATTAGCTTCCAATAATCACCCACGCAAAAAAGGAAAAGAACCTTGCAGTTGCAGGAGGAGTAATAATAATTAGTAAGAAACAAGAAGAAGGAATTTATTTATTTATTTATTTTTTAAAAAAAGATCAGAGAATGTCGCGTGCCCGACCGGCGGCGAGGTGGCGGCCACGGGTGCAACAAGTTTGACCGGCGTCGAGCGAGGACGCCAGGCCTCTGCCTAGGATGCACGCCTGCATCCTTCGTCACACACAGCCGAAAGCTAAACTAAAAAAGAAGGAAAATGACCGCGAAATAAAAAGAAACCAGCAGCGACGCTGCCGGCGAACCAAACGGAGTGGGGGGAGGAGGTCACGGTTTCTCTGACGTCGCCGGTTTCTGCCGCTCGGTCCGTCCGCCCGCCGCCGCCCACGGTCGCGGACCCTCCCCGCCGCCGTGCCGCGCTGCCGCCTGCCGGTGGCAATGGCATATCCTTCCTCTCGTCTCCCTAGGAATCATGTACTAACTGCAGCGATTAGTTAACGAGAGTTTAATTAATTATTTCTTTCTTTCTTCTTCTTCTTCCCCAAGAAGAAGAAGACGACGACGACGCGGTGCCTCACTGCGCTGCGGGCCACCACCGCTCCCACTCGAGAAAATTATCAGCAGGTGGCGACCACGTGTCCGCCCGGTCTCTCTCACCATCATCCCCCCCTCTATCTCTCTCTCCCTCCGCTGGCGCTCGTCGTCGTCCTCGCCCGCCCACGGAACCGCAAAAAAATTCCCCATCCCTCCCCTCTCCCATTCTATAAAGCTCCGCCACCAAATCTCAGGCCGCCACATCTCGCTCTCCTCCTCTCGCTCGCTCTTGTCCTCTCGCCGCTGCCACGTTCCGGATCGCCGCACCTCGCACGCAGATCCAGCCAGCCAGCCCTGCCAGAGGCACACACGCACCCCGCGGCGGCAACCCGCGGCGAGCGAGCGCCATGGCCAACATCGACATGGCGGCGATCCTGGCGGACCTGGAGCGCGCGGGGGAGCCCGACGCGCGGGTGCCCAAGACCAAGCTCGTCTGCACCATCGGCCCGGCCTCCCGCTCCGTCCCCATGCTCGAGAAGCTCCTCCGCGCCGGCATGAACGTCGCGCGCTTCAACTTCTCCCACGGCACCCACGAGTACCACCAGGAGACGCTCGACAACCTCCGCCAGGCCATGCACAACACCGGCATCCTCTGCGCCACCATGCTCGACACCAAGGTCCGTCCCGTCCGTCGGTCCCGTCCCGCTCTACCCCCCCCCCCCCCCCCCCCCCCCCCGCTGTTACTTGATTTTCACCACGCTCGCGTCACACTGGGTACCTACTCGGATCGGGTAGAGGGGGTTGCTTGCTTCCCGTCTGCCACCGGGAGGATTTGAAACCAGGATCTGCGGGATCTAGCTATGCCGGTCGGTCAAAGCTAGTTACTACTAGAATGTTTCGAGGGTCCGTCTAGATTTGGGCCTTTTGAGGGATTATTGTTGCGTATTCCTGAAGTATGTGTGCTTGCTTGCCATATGTCGACATGCCGCTTGCTGTCACGTATGTGAAAAAGGAAGTGGCTATTTCGGATTTTGTTTGTCCATTAGCACTTTCAGTTGTGTGCCCAGAGTGTGTATGTGTACTGAGTGTTGCTCTGCATAGTAGAATATATTCAGCTGCTGCTTTAGAGTTGGTTAGACGAGGAAGATCGCCACACTTTTAAGTCAGAGTGTACTGAGTGTTACCCGGTGTTTGCTGTTGGTAACAAGTTCAGATCTTCCTCTTTACGTTAATTATTGCATCCTACGTACTCCCTCCGGTTTGATAAATGAAGTCGTTTAGGACAGCGACACGGTCTCCAAAGTACAACTTTGACTTCTTCTTTTTATAAAAATATTTGTTAAAAACTAACCGGAGGGAGTATATGATTAGGCCGAATGATAATATGAACCTGAAGCACGCTTATAGTGGCTATATTTTTCCTTAAATAACAGTGTACTGACTTTTTGACATTGGGCAGGATGGTTAGATTTGCGTGCGCCTTTCGATTTGCCCTGTTGGTAGTTTTGGGATTTTGTCTGTCTGCTGTTCAAGGGCCGGGAACTTTCTTGTATTTGAGATGTTTTGACTGCTTATGGAGTTGATGCAACATTAAAGTCAAAGGACTTTGTTCTTTAATTTCTTGACATTTCCTGCTTCTTTAATTTAATGTTGGTTGAGGTTAGTTTCATATTTTTTTCACCATGTTCAAGCCTGTAAGTTACTTTGTCCATTAGGACTTTCGGCTGTGTGTTAAGCTGCCCAGAGTTTACCTCAAATTCGGTGGGTATTGGAGTAGTTTGGCTGCTGCGGGAGTTAGATACGAAGAGCTCATTTTCTCTCTATGCGTTGAAGGTTGGCTTGTTGTAAAGGAATAATTGATACATGCTGCATTTGTGATTAACTACTGTAATAACGTACAAAACTGAAGTACTTCATTAATACATGCTACATATATGATTAGGCCAAATAATAATATGAAACTGAAGCATGCTTATAGTAGCTATATTTTTCCTTAAATAACAGTGCACTGACTTTTGACATTGGGCAGGATGGTTAGATTTGCGTGTGCCTTTCAATTTGCCCTGTTTCTAGTTTTGGGATTTTGTCTGTTTGCTGTTCAGGGGCTGGGAACTTTCTTGTATTTGAGATGTTTTGACTGCTTATGGAGTTGATGCAATGGAAGTCAAAGGACTTTGTTCTTTAATTTCTTGACATTTCCTGCTTCTTTAATTTAATGTTGGTTGAAGTTAGTTTCATATTTTTTTCACCATGTTCAAGCCTGTAAGTTACTTTGTCCATTAGGACTTTCGGCTGTGTGTTAAGCTGCCCAGAGTTTACCTCAAATTCGGTGGGTATTGGAGTAGTTTGGCTGCTGCGGGAGTTAGATACGAAGAGCTCATTTTTCTCTGTACACGTTGAAGGCTGGTTTATTGTAAAGGAATGATTGATACATGCTACATATGTGATTAACTATTGTAATAATGTACAAAACTGAAGTACTCCATCAATACATGCTACATATGTGATTAACTATTGTAATAATGTACAAAACTGAAGTATGATCATAGTGTTTGCTTTCTTAAGTAACATTATACCGACTTTTGAAGGTTGACAGATTAGTGCTGAAGAGTAGATTTGCCCCTGGCTCCATATTTGCCTTGTTATGCAATGCTCACTCTTGTATGTTTGAACATGGTTCCAAATTTTTGTATGTTTGTTATTCGAGTTGCTTTCTCCATGAGTAAATGGTTCTTAGGTTACTGTGTTATTTTTGGACTTGAGATGGTTTGGCTCTTTCTGAGAGCACAATACCAAAGCCTCTTGACTGTCCAGATGATCAGGGTTGGTCAATTTACAGTTGTCGATTCAATTTGTTGATACAATAATCTATCTGTAATGTACTTTCAAGGGTTTTTTGTTCCTCCAATTCTTGTCAGTTGCACTTTGATATAAGTCTCATTTGGTCATGCCATGATATGTGGTTTCAGTTCTGACTTTATTCTTTTTAATATGAGCTTTAATATCATTATATGAAGTGTTTTGAATCTGTCTTTTGTTGCCGCAGGGTCCTGAGATCCGTACTGGATTTTTGAAGGATGGTAAACCAATTAAGCTAACCAAGGGTCAAGAACTCACCGTCACCACTGATTATGATATCAAGGGTGATGAGAATATGATCTCCATGAGTTACAAGAAACTACCTGTAGATGTGAAGCCTGGAAATGTCATACTATGTGCAGATGGTACTATCTCTTTGACTGTCCTATCATGCGATCCTGATGCTGGAACTGTGAGATGTAGGTGTGAGAACACCGCAATGCTCGGCGAAAGAAAGAACTGCAATTTGCCAGGCATTGTTGTTGATCTTCCTACACTGACTGAGAAAGATAAAGAGGACATTTTGGAATGGGGCGTTCCAAACGATGTTGATATGATTGCTCTATCCTTTGTTCGTAAAGGGTCAGATTTGGTGAATGTCAGACAGCTTCTTGGGCCGCATGCCAAGCGCATTAAGTTGATGTCAAAGGTCTGTATACATTATTGCTGTTGGGTTCTATTAGCTATTCATTTGATTAACTTCATTTTTTCTTGTGCTCAAGTAATTTTTGCCTTTGTAGACAACTAGACATGGGTATTTGAGAGACTGTTTTCTCATGCATTTAATATATTTATAGATGCACAATGAAACCATGCTTTGTCTTTTTATATGGATCCCTTTTGGATTTCACCTTTTTAACCCTGAAACTGGTATAGGAACTCTTCTGCATGCTTCCAATTCTTGTCTAGACTACAATTTTTCACATGATTGTTTTACTTCACAGTTGGTTAGTGAAATGCAAAATATGTTGCTTTCATCCTGCATTTCCACCTATTACGTTCATCCTTTGTTGTGGTTCATAAAATATGTTGCTTATGTGCTGCACTGTTACTTAAAATTTTTGGAACCTAGATGATTTCCCGCTATAGCTTGACATGATGATAATGTACTTATAGTCATATAGAACTTCCTGTGATCATATTGGCTGTGCTCTCATGGATCTTGCTCTGATTTCTTTCATAATATGGTCATGTTGAACTGTCAGGTTGAAAACCAAGAGGGTGTTGTAAATTTTGATGATATCTTGAGGGAGACTGATTCGTTTATGGTTGCTAGAGGTGATCTGGGAATGGAGATTCCAGTTGAGAAGATTTTCCTTGCACAGAAAATGATGATCTACAAGTGCAACATTGCTGGCAAACCTGTGGTTACTGCTACCCAGATGCTTGAGTCTATGATCAAATCCCCAAGGCCAACTCGTGCTGAGGCCACAGATGTTGCAAATGCTGTTCTTGATGGGAGTGACTGTGTCATGCTCAGTGGTGAGAGTGCTGCTGGAGCATACCCTGAGCTGGCTGTGAAGATCATGGCTCGCATCTGCATTGAGGCAGAATCTTCCCTGGACTACGAGGCTGTTTTCAAGGCAATGATCAGGTCTGCACCCCTTCCAATGAGCCCACTTGAGTCTCTTGCATCATCCGCCGTGCGAACTGCCAACGTGTCGAATGCTGCGCTGATTGTCGTCTTGACTCGTGGTGGCACCACCGCCAAGCTTGTCGCAAAGTACCGCCCCAGGGTTCCAATCCTCTCCGTGGTTGTCCCGGTGCTGACCACCGACAACTTCGACTGGACCATCAGCTCCGAGGGCCCCGCGAGGTACAGCCTGATCTACAGAGGCCTCATCCCTCTCCTTGCGGAGGGCTCTGCCAAGGCTACAGAGTCCGAGTCGACAGAGGTGTTCCTGGAGGCTGCGCTGAAGTCCGCGGTGCAGAAGCAGCTGTGCAAGCCTGGTGACTCCATCGTGGCTCTTCACCGTATCGGCGCGGCATCTGTCATCAAGATCTGCATCGTGAAGTGATCATCAGAGTCGATCACTTGAAATCCCAGGGTTCTCGAGTGCTCGTCTCTGGGCTTTTCATGGAACAAAAAAACTTCTATGCCTGTTTTTACTACTGCATCCCCCCCGGGGACAGTTTACCCTGTCAAGCCTGCTGTGCGCGCAGGATGTTTTTGTTTGCATAGTTTCTTGAAAGAGCTGGTGATTGAGGAGGGAGAGGACTCCATTATGTAGTGATAATAATAAGATTTTGTTAAAAAGCGCCATGAATTATTCGCGTTGCATGTTCAGCACGAACATTGTGTAGCTGGTAAACCAGTTGTTTGTATTAGCGAGCTTTCAGAACAGGTTTCAGATTCCTGTCACCAGTATTTCGACGGACTGCTCATCTGTCCACATATTCGCAAAGATACAAACTCCGAATAAACAGCACATACCGAAAACGCAGCAACAACAAAAAAAAGAAAAACATTAGATCTTCTCTGCATCAAAGATCAAACAGAGTCACCGTTCTCTTTTTTTTTTCTCAAGGCACATCTGATCTCGACAGCAACATTGTATCAGTGGTGCTTGCTTTGCAGGCCAAGTTAAGTTCGTAGTGGTGGATGGATGCGCTCGCGACCTGCGCGCTGCTTGCTGCTCCCGCCTCACAGTGCTCAGTGGACGTCGGTCCGACCCTGGCGGAGCTCGCGGCTAACCGTCCATCCATCCTTCCTATCCCACGGGGAAAAGGGCAAAGGAAACGCAGCGAGCGCATGCGCATGCGCATCCCGTCAAATCCACGGCACGCCACGCAAACGCGCGATCCCTTCTCCTTCTTCTTGCCTGCCTTAACCGGCCGGGGCGGTGAGGTGAGCAGAGCACGACGGGAGGGGCTCTTCGGCGGGGACCGGCGCTGCAGCCACAGCAGCAGGGGGGGGGGGGGGGGGGGGGGGGGGCCCCAACAGGGCGAGCGGCGGCAGCGCAGCGGCGGCCGCCGCCATGGCGGCAGACGCGAACGGCGACGCCATCCCGCCCCTCTCGTCCGCCGCCGCCGCCGTCGTCCGCCGATGCGCTAGGTTCGTTCGTATAGTACGATCCGACGTCGTCGTCGTCGCCGCAGGCACGCCGTGACGGACGTCTTCATTTTAAATTAATTCACGCCGGCAAACGCAACGTAACGTCGCGTTCGGCCGTGGCACAGGATCGCCGGCGTGCCGGTGGACCAGCTGCTCCGGCGGCTCGACGACGCGGACGACGAGCGGGCCGGCCGCCAGCCGGCGGCGTACGCCAGGAGCGTGGTGGAGTACTGCTCCTACGTCGCCCTCCGCGTGGAGGCCAGGCGGCACGACCACCTCGGCGACAGGGAGTTCCACTTGCTCACCTACGACATGATGCTCGCCTGGGAGGCGCCCGACGAGGAGACGGACGCCATGTTTCAGGTCAGATCGGCTCTTCCCTTCTTCCTCGCATCAACTGAACAAACCATGTACTGTATGTAATTCGGATCAAACGCTGATCGAGATTGGGTTTTTTTTTTTCTCGATGCAGAGAACGGCCTTTAGTGTTCTCCGTGACGAGGACGACGATGACGGTGGATCCATTTTCTATTCAAGCCCAACGCAAATGGCCATTCAGGTCTCTTCTTTCGATTGCCTTCGTTGTATTGTATATATATGTGTGTGTTCTTGATCTTGATCAAGATCAAGCCCTTCCATCAGATTCATGCTCTGCCTTGCCTGATCTTCTTCTTTGTTGTGTGGAACGACCACTGGCTTTGGCTAGGTCGATGGGAGGAGGACGGTTGGACCCGAGGCATTTGCCAAGATCGCTCCTGCCTGTCCTGCCATAGCACATCCCATCACCGCTCGTAACCTATTTGACGCACTCACCAATTCAACCGGAGGACGGCTGCATTTCCTTATCTACCACAAGTACCTCAAAAAATTAGACCAGTATGTCGTACATGCATCGACCATCATCACGTTTACATTGTACAAGAGTATTGCGTTCTCTGAACTGACAACATTATGGTGTCATCTCTGATCGATGCCAGGGTGCTCAGCTCTGCAAAAAGTATATCAGGGGGGCACAGAGCTCCTGACCTTCAGCTCTCTGATGGCGAAGTAATCCTCGACATCTATGGCACTGCAACGACCAAGCCAGTTCTTCAGCATATCGGGACGTCCACATGGCCTGGTTAAGCACCCTCCTTATGGTAATTTTGATCGGTGCTGGTGAGTTGTGCTTCTTCACGAGATCCTTAATGTGGAGTATGTGCTGCACGTTCTGCAGGAAGGCTCACACTGACGAATCACGCACTCTACTTCGAGGCTATTGGTGTCGATTTCTCGTATAGCGAGGCTGTTGTGTATGATCTGGCAAGGGACTCGAAACAGTCGGTAAGGCGTGAGTCCACCGGGCCATGGGGTGCCCACCTCTTTGACAAAGCTGTCATGTACAAGTCTAACTCAACGTGAGTAGCAGCACAACAAGAAGGCTTACTTTCTTATTTATACCCTATTTGAATAGGGATTAACTTTTACTGCTCTTGAAGTACAGAGACTAACACTTGTGTATTGCTGACAGAAGTGAACCCGTCTTCTTTGAATTCACACAATTCAAAGGCCACACTCGTCGGGACTATTGGTTTGCAGTTATCAAAGAAGTGTTGCACGCACATAAGTTCATCAGGAAGTATAGGCTTGGTAGTTTCCAAAAGGCAGAGGCTCTCTCTGTCGCCACGTTAGGGATTCTAAGGTACCGCACTTTAAAAGAGGGATTCCACATACTGCCAGCACATTTCAAGACCACCCTTGCCTTCAACTTAGCAGAGAAACTACCCAAAGGAGACAAAATTTTGGAGGCAATGTACGCCCAGCTCAAGCAGCATTGCCCAAGATTCAGAGCGAGCCAGGATTTTGGTCAAACCAGTTCTGATGAATTGATGCTTGCTGACCCCTTCCCACTTTCTGCGTATACTATGGTCACAATGGGTTTGTTGACACTAAAAGAAGAGGACAATCCCGAGGAAAGGGATTTAACAGTGCGAGATGTGCAGATTGGAGGAACTAGCTCAATGCAGATGGCTCTAGAGCGATCGGTTGGGTATTCAGGCAGAGTGGAAGCAGCAAGGGCCACACTTGATCAGGTCAAAGTGGAAGACATAGACACTAATGTAGCTGTTCTAAAGGTATTGTTCTCCATTCCAAAGCAGTTCAATCCTATTACTACTACAATTGGATGCTCCTTTTGAAGCCTTAAGGCGAAGATACCTAAGATCTTAGTGGACACTTTAGAAAATGAAAAAAAACTTAAAAATTCTCACAAAAAAGCAAAATATTTGGCTATCAATCAGTAGACTCAAATAATCATAACCATCAGATCTGTTATGTTTTCTAAAAAATTATCAACCTATGCTACTATGAAAATATTCCACACCCATATCTACCCACCTATGTCGTTATATAAAATAAACTAAGGTAACACTGAATCTTAATAAAAAAACTAAACACTTACACCCTTATAAAATCATTTGAAATAACCACCTAAATTTGCAACTAAATTACCCACCACCAATAAAAAACAATTTAAAGTAACCACATGATGTCATTATCAAAATTAACATGAGGTAACCCTAAATTTTATTTGAAATCAATTTAACCAAAAATATACATCAATATATGATTCTAAATCATTTATTTCTTACACTACTGGTATAAGATATACTAATTAAGGTATACACGCATGATGTGGATCACTATTTATAAAGATATTGAAGTGGTGGAGGGATAGTTTTTTGTGTTAAATTATAGCTCAAACTTAGGGTCTGTTAATTAACTTCAAATGCACATGTGATGCATGAAGAGTTAAATATTACGTATGTCTATGAAAACATTGTAGAGTAATTACTAACTAAAATATATCATAATAAGATAAAGATAATAACTATATGTTTTTTCCGTGATTTTACTATGATTTTTCAAAACTGCTCTGGAGGGTAATTTGACCCGTTTAGGAAAGTTCGAGAGGGTGATGCAAACCAGTTTTATAGGTTGAGGGGGGGGGGTACGTAGTCTACCCCTCATAGGTGAAGGGGGTGATATAGACTTTTTCCGTTTATATAAATACTAAGTTAAGACATATATGCATGGTGAGCATGAGGATGTAGACCATTTATATATGTATGCGAAGAAGTGATGAAAATATTTTTTTATTATGCTAAACACGATGTATGATTGATACAAAAAAAATTTGAATGTGGATGAAATAATATATAGAGTAAAATCAATTAAAAAAACAACGGCAAACATACAAAGATAAGTATACATGTATATGAGTATTATGTTGAAGTGTTGGAAAATAAGAGAATAGTAGTTAAATATTTTTTGTTATTTTCTGGTAGTTTATATTTCAAAATAATTTTTAAATATAATAGATTTCAAAATCATTAGCTCATGCGGTAGCGTGGGTTGATAGACTAGTATGTTGCTAATTCAGATAACTTAAAGACTATAACTGTGCCACATGGAGATACCTAAATTTCCATTGAAATATGAATGACAACTTAGATCTTTTTGCATATGTCATCCATGTTGGTCATGATCTTACTTAATACTTATTTAAAGACTATTAATGTAATGACTTTGGTTACCTCCTTCCAGGAACTACTATATCCTTTGATTGAAATAGGCAAAAGGTTGCTTGCTTTGGCCGAATGGGAAGAGCCCTTCAAATCTTATGTCTTCTTGTTATGTTTCCTCTACATGGTCTGCAGGTATTGTTTCCTGATATGTAATTATATAATTTCTAATGCAATCAAAGTATTTTTTTTACAAATGTGTTAGGAAAAAGACCTTTCTTCAAGTATTTATAGAAGCTACACATTTTGAAGGAAATTGTTGGTTTTTTAATGCAGCGGGTGGATCTGGTATATGTTTCCCGGATTTTTGCTTGGCTCTACTATCTTCATGCTAGGGAACAAACATTGGAACAAACATCGTGGGAACATGCAGTCAATAGGAGCATTTGAGATCACAACTCCTCCTCGAAGAAGAACGGTAGAGCAACTACTAGCTCTACAAGAGGCCATCTCGCAGCTAGAAGCACACGTGCAGGCCGGGAACATTTTTCTCCTTAAGCTTCGGTCCCTCATGCTTGCAGCATTTCCTCAGGTTCGTCATCACTTCTATTTTATTTGCAGTGATATATGGTTTGGCACATTGTCACTCTAACTAGTGAGATTTGTTGCTTGAATTCAGAGCACCAACAAAGTTGCAGCTGCGATGGTTGTTGCGGCTATGGCATTCACGCTCATGCCACTAAGAACTATCATTCTAATCATTCTTCTAGAAGTATACACGAGACAGATGCCAGTGAGAAAGAAGAGCAGCGAGAAACTAGTGAGGAGGTTAAGGGAGTGGTGGCTTCGGATTCCAGCCGCGCCTGTGCAACTTCTAAAGCCTCAGGAAACTACAAGATGGAGATCAAGGCTGAGATCAAGATAAGCAAAATTAATGTTAGGATCAGGATGAGCAAGTCGAAAATGTTGGTTTGCTCTTCTCACCCCATGATACATGTACATTCTTCATAGTGCGTGGTAGAAATGTTAGTATCACATGGTAAGGATGAAGATTATATTCAAATGACAGAAGGCTCTTGATTAATGTCGGTCCTAGTTTTGACAAGTCAGATGAAGAACTAGTGTCTTATTCGTTATTGCAAACTTTTTTTTTGGAAAGTTATTTTTCATTCCCGAACTATCAACCAAGGCTCAATTTAGTCCTCGAATTACCAAAACGACCGTTTGTCCATTTCAGTTCTCCAACTTTTTCGAGTGCCTTAGTTTTGACCTTCGTCCTATGTGTCGTGATGTGTTAGCATGTCATGTCAGCATCCAATCAACTAGAGTTCTAAAATAGCCTTTTTCTATCATCTATATGTTGCATACATCCATGCTCGTTTACCATCTGTATTAGCTCGATATTTGTGACACCGTTCTTCTCCCCCTACCGATTTTAAAAACAATCGGTTTGAAATTGCTCATTGAAGTTTACATTCTCTGTTTGTGGGTGTGTAAAAAAGGTTAAGTTATTTGATAGAATTTACTAACACGGAGATAGGATGTGTCAATCGTTCTACAACAGTATAGTAAGTAACTTAGTTGGGAGATGGAGCCTGGAGGATGGGGCTCTCATCTGTAGCATAAAATTAAACCGACTTGGAACTAACTTGTTCGGGTTGCATAGGATTCATTTCGGATCCGGAATGGTTCATATGCAACCCCCAGGACCTTACATGGCACGCCAACGTGGCACGAAATAGGATGAAGAATGAAGTTGAGTCACACTAGAGAGTTTAAGAACTAAGACGACCGTTTTGATGGTTCAAAGATTAAATTGAGCCTCGGTAGATAGATTGGGGATGAAAACGACTATTCCACCCTTTTCTTAAAGCAACTCCAACAGCTTAGCTAATTTCTACTATCTATATTCTCATTTAGCTAGTCATTTAGTCAAGATTCACTCTCTAAATTGAGATCAATTCCAACAGCCTAGCCAAATAGACTTGGTATTCTACACAGTATTTTGGTGGGTCCCATGTGTCATTCTCACGATGTCTTCTTCCTCCCGTCTCCCGCCTGCTCCGACTGGCCGTCCTGCCGGTGCTCAGGCTGGCCGCCCCGCTCGCGCGCCCCCACCTCGCTAACTCCGGCCAGCCGCCCCGCCCACGTTGCGAGCTCTGATTCGGCGCGAGGAACTCCGCCGCGGCTCCGAGGTGGCGCGGCATGAGGACCATGTCCCAGACAAGAGCTCCTGCCGCCACCGTGCTCTATTTGGCCTCGTTGTTGCTGATTTGGCCCACCACCATGGTCGATTTGGCCCCGCCGGCTCTGACATGACGGGAACCAAATCTCGTGTCACGACATGGGAACTGATCACTAAATTGGGGGTCGTCTTAGCATTTCAATACCAAACGAATGACTACATTTAAGAGTTGAGATGTTGATATAAAGTGGGTTATATTCAATACCAAACGAAATGCATTTTATATTAGTTGACTGACTAAATGCATTCTAAGGCGGCATGCCTTCATGCATGATGCAAAGTGGGTTACATGCTCTTTACACAGCCTGATGATTGATGAAGAGCAAATTAAAACCGTTCATGCCAATATGGCGTGGATGCTGATGCTGTGATGCAATGCAGCCACTGCAAAAGCAGCGGCATGCACGGAGGAAGACATCGCCATTGACTGGTCAACTGCCGTCCACGTGTGCAGTCCACGTATCCAGCTGCCAAAGCCAGGTTCTTGGTGCTGCTGGGACAGGGACCAAATAGACTAACGCCTGTTCTCGTTTGGTGGTGGTTGATGGTACGTCTTGATTTGTTCAGAGAAAATCTTGTTGGGCGATTCTTTGGTGGGCTGGTTTGTTCCGAGAGAAAATCTTCTAGCTGCCACGGTGGTGATAAAGCCAAACGAACGGGTGTCTCGGACTTCGGAGGTTATTATCCAAAAAAAAAATCAGAGGAGGAGGAAGTCTGGCTCATTCTATTACCAACACGGTTTTTTTTTTTGTTTTTGTTTTTGAGAACATTGTTACCAACACGGAATTAGTTGGGTGAACCCCTGCAGCAAGCGAGGAACGCGCGTACTACCGTGCAAATATGGAATGGGGGAAAGTTTGCCGGCAACCGTTTGAATGTTGGACGAATTAACAACCACCGGTCAACAGAATCATGCTTGGCTGCAGGGGTTAGGCATCTTCCAGAAAACTAATTTACTCGCTCCTTTTCGTCTTGCCCCCTGATACGACAGGGGTGAGCTCGGCATGACAAAGGCCCGGAGCCGGACTCGCCGTCGGCACAGCACACCGACCGACCGACCGACCGACCGTCTGCCCGTTCACGCCAACGGCAACGCGTGCGTGCGTGACGCTCTCTGAAACCGTACGTGGAATGGCTCTTGGTCTCGTGTCTCGACAGCGACTCCATGCCCGGCGGCGAACGGTCGACGCCGACGGCCCTGCGAAGGATTTCAGCAGTCGACGACCGGGCCCGTGATCCTCACCTGCACCTGCGCCTACGTGCAAAGCGAACGGAGGAGAGATTTCCGTGTCCAACTGCGGCACGACAAAGCATAGATAGCCTGCCTGGCCGGCCAGCCACATGAATTACCTGCTCTCTCTGGGCAGCAGTGATGTTCGTCGTGTTCGCTAGAACGCGTGGTTCACCATCACCGGCGCCTCGGCGTCGGTCAGAAATTTTTATCCCGGAAAAAGACACGAGCATCATCACATGAGAACAGAGCGCCATGCGATTCCTCCTCCTCCTCCTCCCCCTCCTTCTTCCACGAAACACAGGAAAAGGGCGAAGGGGTTAGGAAGTCAATCACACGCGCCGCCATGGGGCCATCCCCTCTGGCGAGCCAAGTCAAGAGCATCCCGATGCCGAGTGCCCCAACAATCCAGTGTCTAGAAAGCCAAGACGACGCCAGGGCGACGGCATCGCACGACACGAGCTTATATAAACACGACCCAGTGCCGAGAACGCTAACTTTTCACCAGACCAAACCAGGATTGGACCAGCTACAGCCTGCAGCGCCGTCCGGCCAAGCTCTTACCTTTTGCGTTCGTGCCGGCAACTCCTTCGAGCGCGGACATGGCCGATTACCACAGGATCCACCCGGTGACGGTGGGCTCGCCGCCGCCGCCGCCGCCGCCGTCGGCGCCGCCGGAGCAGGCCCGAGGCAAGAAGCCCAGCCACGACCAGCTGCAGCTGCAGCTGCCGGTCACGGCGCCGGACGCGCCCGCGCCGCTGCCCCCGCCGCCGCGGCGCCGGCGGCACAGCCGGTGCTGCCGGTGCGTGTGCCGCACCCTGCTCGCCGTCCTCGCGCTCGTCGTCGCGCTCGGCGCCACGGCGGGCGTCCTGTACCTCGTG
Organism: Cenchrus americanus; assembly: GCA_947561735.1. NCBI lineage: Eukaryota > Viridiplantae > Streptophyta > Magnoliopsida > Poales > Poaceae > Cenchrus > Cenchrus americanus. The sequence continues at coordinate 310,002,930 of OX387241.1, read as the reverse complement.
TTCAGGCCCAAGATCCCCAACTTCAGGGTGGACCGGCTCACCGTCACCCGGTTCGACGTGAACACCACGACCATGACGGTGACCGACGCGTTCGACGTCGACGTGACGGCCACCAACCCCAACAAGCGCATCGGCATCTACTACGGCGGCGGCGGCGAGGTCACGGCGTCCTTCAACGGCACGCAGCTCTGCCGCGGCGGCTTCCCCGCGCTGTACCAGGGCCACCGGACCACCGTGCGCCCGCGCGTCTCGCTCGCCGGAGAGACGAGGCTGGACAGTGCCGTCGCCGGGCAGCTGCTGCAGCAACAGCAGGCCGGGTTTGTGCCGCTGACGGTGCGTGCCCGCGTGCCGATCCGCATCAAGTTCGGAGCCGTCAAGCTGTGGAAGATGACGGGGAAGGCTAACTGCAACTTGGTGGTCGACAATATCCAGGCAGGCACTCAACTTCGCATCCGATCCAACAGTTGCAGCTTTAAGCTCAAGATCTAGTAGGCATCTTTTGCTCACTATACGTGTACAGTGCGTAGCTATCAATAAGATTGCATCCCCATTTTGTGGTAGAGATGTACGACAATTTCACCGCATTCTTTTCGGCATGTAGATTCATCAGTTGAGTGTAATAAGTGCTAGCTATGTGATTATTTATATATATACATCAATAAAGCATTCTATAGGTGGTATTATTTAGTATATTGTTTCAATAAGATCACATCTCCTTTTTTTTGGCATGTGCTTCTTTTTAATATTCACCCTGTTCGTTTGGCTTATCACCACCACCAACTAACGATGATCTTTTTCTTTCGTGAACAAACCAAACGAACACAATCACCAAGAAGATTTTCTCTCTCGTAATAAACCAAAGACCGGCCATCACCACCAGCCAAACGAAACGAACAGTGATTGTTATTTGAATATGTTCTTATCTTCCTTAAATTAATGAAATAGATTATGTATGGAACTAATGTGTTATACTTATACACCTTATACTAAAATAGGTTAGAGTATTTAAAACGTACAATAATTTGCTCCTATAGACAATAGAGTTTTTAGCATGGGCATATATTATTATGTATATGAAAATTACATATATTAAGTATTTTAAATACATGTATAAAGGAGCTTATTAAATTCAAAATATGATGGAATCTTTCTTTTTTGACCGAAACAGCAGGGGGCACTGACTTTTTATATATAAATAAGGAACAAACAGACATTTACAAAATACAAGCTCATAGACCCAAAGGAAGACCGTAATGTAAAAGTTCACAAGAAAATATTACAAAACTAGCTTTCTAACTCCAGTTTGGAACTCACCTAGATTGAGACAGGTTAGGTGGAGTTAGCTTACTCCGGCTCTGCTCTAGTTCTGTATCACAAACTCCTGGTATTTCCGTTTCGAGAAATGGAAACGGGGGAAAGCCCTCGGTTCGGGGAAAAAAAAGAAAAACTCCAGTTTCAAAGACGGGTTTTCACGGCAAATCGGCAATGCAAACTCCTCCTTAAAACAACCTATAAGACCAATGCAAACTCCTCCATTTATATTTCCATTCTCCAATAATATAAAAGTCTCTTATTCGCACTTCATTTTTTACAAATAGAAACAATTTGCATAGTAAATACATACAGAGATACCCCAAACTCTAATTTGAACTATAACAGTGCAACATTATGTTAATAAGTCCACACCATTTCAACCAAGTACGGATAGCATTTCTTTTGGCTCGTCACCTAGCTCGCCCCTGCTGCTCCTTGACATCTCTCGTGCTTGTCAAATCTTCCTGCACGGTGGTAACGGCTTACCGCATAGGCACAGGTTGTGCGCATACGCGGCCGCACGGAACAAGTTGAATGGCTTGGCCTGCGGTATCCGCCCACACAACCTGTTGCGCCTAAAGCTCGCGTGCCGCACGCTCGCGAGTCTTGTGAAGTTGTCTGGTATCCTCCCGACGAGCGCGTTGCTGGACAAGTCCAGCCACTGCAGGTGCACCATCTCTGCCATGGATGCAGGGATGACGCCCCCGATTCGGTTCCTGGATACGTCCAGCCTCTCCAGGCTGCTCAGCTTCGAGATCGAGACCGGTATCTGGCCGCTGATGGCGTTGCTCGAGATGTCAAGCCACTTGAGCCCTACGCCGCGGGTGAAGTCAGGTAGGGAACCGGTGATCCTGTTCCCTGACAGGTCCAGGTGCTCTAGCTTTTGGGGGAGAGCAATCTGTGAAGGATTGACATCGTGGACTGATGTCGATAAGCTTCTGAAGAATCGATCGATGTCGCCTGTGAGGTGGTGGTTGTCGGAGAGGTCCATGGTTACCAAAGAAGGCAAAGCGTTGCGGGTGCCGGTGGGGAGTGGGCCGGAGAGCCCGTTTCCTGACAGGTTCATGTACCACAGTTTCTGCAGGCCGAGGAATGATGCTGGGATGGAGCCTGCAAACATGTTGCCATCCATGGCCAAGGAGTTCAGAGACCGGAGGCTGCCCATCTGAGGTGGAATCTGGCCGCCGAGCTTGTTATGGCTCAGTGACAAGTCTGTCAGGCTGTGCAAGGTGCAGAGCGAAGCCGGTATCTCACCGGAAAAGCTGTTGTTGCTGAGATCAATCAGGGCGAGGTTCTTGAACTGGCCGATGAACCCGGGCACCGCACCAGACAAGAGGTTGTTGCTGAGATCGAGGTACGCCAGCCTCGAAAGATTCTTGTAGCTCGGAGGCACCGCGCCGGAGAGGCGGTTCCGGGCGACGTTGATCTGCTCCAGGCCGGAGACGGCCCCGAGCTCCGGCGGGAGCTGCCCGTCGAGGCGGTTGCCGGCGAGCGAAAGGTACTGGAGCGATCCCAGCTTGCCGAGGCTCCCCGGGATGGCCCCGGCGAGCATGTTGCCCTCGAGGTAGAGCTCCCTGAGGCGCGTCAGCCGCGACATGGCCGCCGGGATGGCGCCGCCGATCCTGCCCATGTCGCGGATCACCAAGGCCTGCAGGAACTCGAGGCCCGCGAGGGACGGGGACAGGGCGCCCTCCATGTAGTGGCGCTGCTCGGGGGGCGGCGCCTCCAGCTGCAGCGACACGACCCTCCCCGTGGCGGCGTCGCAGGTCACGCCCTCCCACGTGCCGCAGCAGTCGTTCCCGACCCACGTGGCGAGGATGCCCGTGGTGTCCGCGGCGACGCCGGCCTTGAAGCCGAGCAGCGCGGCACGGTCCGCCGGCGAGCACGGCGGCGGCGGCGGCCTGCCGTCGCCGCCGCCGTGCCCCGCCGCCGCGCCGACGGCCGCGGTGTCACTCGCCGCGTGGCCCGCGGAGCGCGACGGCAGCGCGACAAGGAGAACGGCGAGAGCACGCAGGAGCCTTGCAGAAGGCCGCATTGCTCAAGTAAGTAAGTAAGTAATCTCTGTGCCTGATCGAGCGGATGCGGTTGCAACTAGTGCGCTACTGCACTAGCCCCCCCTATGATAGCAATGGAGGAACTAATGGCGTGATCGATCCGTGATCATGAAGAGCATGGGGGTTTCAGAAGGAAAGGGGAGATGTGGATATGGGCTCGTGGCCGTGGCTTAACGTAGGGAACACGAGTGTGTGTGTGTGTGATGGTGTGGTCGTGGCGATGCGAGTGCGATCTCTGCGACGCCGCGCGAGTATTTATAGCGCCGCGTCGACGCCGAGGACGACGAGGAGGAGGAGGAGCCTCGCGCGCGCGCATTCACTGAGCTCATGCGTTGGGGCTTCTCATGGGAGCTAGGCGAAGTTATTAGTGCGACTCCGGAGCGTTAAGTTTGTGAGGCCTCTCGAATCCACCGACCTCGCCGGCGCCGGCCACGAGGGGGGGGGGGGGGCAACGGCGTGAGCTGCCGATGGAATCATGGAAACTGAACTCGACGGGAGTTGGCCGTTGCGTTTTCCCGGCGGTTACGCGCCGACATGGGCGTGAGGAGCGAAAGGCTCTTGACGATGGGGCTACAAAGAGGAGTGAGAGCACTCGATCGATGCGCAGGACGGCCGTTAGCTTAGCTGCTGCCGGGTTCGGTTGACTGGTCCGTTGCACGCATTGATCGGTGATGAATTGAAGTTGAAGTTGAAGTTAGAAGCTGAAGCTGATCGAAGCCTGCGGTTTCGTAGGTTTTACAGGCAGCTCCGGGTCACGGGAGTTCGTAGTGGAGAGCGTACGCGCTTCAGTTACCACGACGTACGTCTCCTTCCAAAATTTCTAAAGCCAAAAAAAAAAAGTCACTTGTGGATTTGTTTCGAAGAAAGTGATGGATTTTCTCGGCGTGCAATTCCAGTGTCGGACATGTTCTCACTCACGATCAAGCTAGCGGTAGCATGCCCTCACACTCACTCATGCTCCATGATTTGATGCTTACTAATCCGGAATAGAACTTTTATTTCCGGCCTAGACTGACATTAGAAAATATAAGCTGATTTTTTTGCTCGTGTGGCACCCAGCTGAATGGCTTAGCTTTTTCACACGTGCGGGGGCAAGTCGAGAAACAGCTGAAGCATTTGGATAAGTGGGCTCTGTTCTCGGCCCAACTTTTTTAAGGAACTTTGAAGGCCGTAAGTTCAGTTGGGCTGCTCGTGTAATCTGCCAACGTTTGAAATTCGTACAAACACGCACCTCTATGGGATCAATCCCTATCTACTACACTCAAACCTTAGATGATCACTCCCGCCGCCTTCCTCCTGCTCGTTTACTCCCTATGCCCGTGCCACTACCCTGTGCGGGCCTCACATCGTCAGGCCGGCACCATACCCCACATGTGGTATGTCCCCATCCCGTGCTCCCCGTGCAACCCCGCTTGCGTGTCGCGCGCCATCTGTCGGTGCGGAAAGTAGTCCCGACACTAACTAGTAAGAGCGCTGAGATCTATCTCTCGATGGCCGGTGATAAGCAACCAGTGACACGGGGTTTATCCTGGTACCGGCCTGGGCCGTACGTCCAGCAGTGGTGTGATTGAGGCACTATATTGCGCTACATAGTGGTGCTTGCAGAGGGGAGCTACAAGCGAGGTGGGAGAGGAGGCAGGGCCCCCAGGTCCCTGATTGAGGCTAAGTGTCAATATCGTGGCGAAGGCGGTAACCGTGCGAGTGAGTGATGTCTCTCCGTCGTCCCCCCTGCGGCCAGGAGACTGCCCCTCCTTTTATAGGCCAAGGAGAGGCAGTTTACAGGCGTGCCGCACTGTTCTAGCTACGTGTGATGGCATGGCGTATAGTGCAGCGGAGTGACGGCCGTCCTGGCGAATCTCGCTTCTAGCGGAGCATCATGGCGTGCCCTGTGTTAGTCCAGGAGCGGCTTCGAGGGTGGTGGTGTGGGAGCTTCCCGTTCGGTCGTTGTCCATACGCTGACTCGAGGGTGCAGCTGACGGGAGGCCGAAAGGGGCACAGCAGCAGGCGTGGCGGCGTCTTGTCGCCCCGCACTTCCACAGTGTCGAGGATGGCGCTGCAGTGCCCAGGATGACGTCGTGATGACGGGGATGGCCGCACAGGGCCGATGGTGACGGAGGAGACGCGCCTTACTGGTCCGACGTCACGGCGTGGTCCTGGGCGAGCGCGGAACAGGCGTCCGTCCCCTTTTTCAAGGGTTTCGTCGTCCTCCTACGAGGGTGCGGCGCATCGGCCGTACGAAAGTGGGCGGCACGGTGTCACGGAGCTGACAATAGCTTTATCGCACAGTGTCGTACAGTGGCGGGGATGGCCTCACTGGGAGGGTTGGCGGAACAGCGCCGGGATATGATTCCCAAGCGTGTCAGAGGGACGGCACGGCGTGGATTCGTCTTTGACCCGAGCGCCTGCATGCGTCAGAACATTAAATGCTCCGGACGGAGGAGCAGGTGCGGGGGCGGCGAGCCCGTGATAGCCTCGAGCGACGTAGATACTCGCGCGGACGCGGATACCCATGAGTAAAAAGACTGTTTTAACGAGTTGTTTAGTGAAGCCCACAGTAGTAGCTAACACTCTAGCTTGGAGTCTTATTGTGGAAAAGCTCCAAAGCAAAATAGTTGTGATGTCATGGGTTGGGTATACCCAAAGTTTAGCATGATATGAGGCTACAGAACATGTTAAATGTTTAAAGAAACCTTTACTCGGAATAGATAATGGTAGACAACAGCAACATACCATTCAAGTGTATTGTCTCCAACAGCAACATGTGAAGTGTGCCGCGAAACACATTGAAAGTGAGTTATATGTTGCAAAGGAGAAAATCCAGAATCATTTTTGATAGTATTGAGTATAGAAGTACCGAGCAAGTACTTGCGGATCCGCTTACCAGAGGTTTACCGCCCAGTGTGTTGAGAGAACACATAGTCGACATGGGTCTATGGTGGAACCTATGATTTCTGGATTACTGAGGGCCTAGAGTAAGATCCGTTCAAAACAGGTGAGTGTATTGTGGCTGATTAATTAGATGGTAATTACTATTATGATGACCCATGCTCGGTATGCCTATTTGGTGATGAAGTGGGTACCAACCGAAGAGCTGAGGTTTAAGAGACATAAGATGAGATCGATGGGGAGAATGTTAGTTTGATCTCTACCGGTTGGCCCAAAAAAGGCCAACCGGGCCCTTGACCGCTCCCTGATCGGGGGAGTCCATCCCAATAGGTGGCTGGTGGGCCCCTCTCGCGCAGCGTCATAAATAGGAGGTGTGGACCACAGCACGACTCACGAGGTTCGTCACTGCCGCCGGTCCCCACCGTCCTAAACCCTAGTCCGATCTAAAGGGGCGCGACAGAGGCGGGAAGCCCACTGCCAGTCGGCACTGCGCTTCACCGGCGGTCGTCACGGCACTGCACAGCACCGACGAGCTTCATCGACACCGACGAGTTCCTCCTCTTCTTCCCTAATCCCACTATGGATCTCTGGAGATAACAGTGGAAACTGTTAACTGTGCAGTACGTGTGTAGCAACAGGAGTATCGAGGAGAAGATCTGGCCAAGCTATAAAGTCAGGGAAGAAGCGTCCGGTGATCGAACGCCGGCAGGCGAGGTGGTCACACGTCCTAGTATGAGATCACAAAGATCACCATCAGGTTGGTCTAGAGCTTTACTGGATCTTTCTCTCACGGGGTTTTCTTTTCAATTAGTTTCGCGTCGATTTGGTGACGGCTTGCTTGTAGCTCCAATAATTCCAAAAGTGGTGTCTGTGTGTGCCTCCCACCAGGAACATGCATGGACACGCATTAGCTCTGGTCAGGCCAGTTCCTTCTCTTTCACTGGCGCGCTGCACAGCGTCTCCGTTGGCGCTGCCGCTGCTGGGTGACATCTCCACTACAGCGACGGCCAGAATTAGTTCATTGTCGCATTGCCCCGGCCCTCTATTATTTCAGCAGCCGCCCCGCCTGCTGCGCGCCTAAGCATCCCTTGGCAGCACGCCTTCTCTTTTCATTTGTTTAAGCGATCCTTTCATCTCCTCCTAACCGCATTTTGTCGCATTTTGTCATAAAGTTTAGTGCTGCTAATTGGGCAGGTTCAAATGTCGTTGGTATCGCCCTAATCAATCTCTACTGCTGCTGTGTAGTGGATGATAATACGCATGATCAGCACGAGCATAGGCCGGAGCAGTGCTATATATACTTAATGGTACTTACAAATTGAGTCATACATAAGAATAGGTTCATACGGTACAAAACCAAATTAAAAGAGATTGTCATGTTTGTAGTTTCATATATACAGACCACCTCGCTTTTCAGTAGAAAACACGGTGATCTTACAGTTACAGCAGTCTCTCTCTCTCTCTCTCTCTCTCTCTCTCTCTCTCTCTCTCTCTCTCTCTCTCTCTCTCTCTCTCTCTCTCTCTCTCTCTCTCTCTCTCTATATATATATATATATATATATATATATATATATATATATAGAATAAGTGGACTGTCATTTTCTGCCGTACAAGTTAGCAATATGAGCTAGTTACCGCTTTCTAGTAGTGTGTACATGTAGGCTTTTGGTGACCGGGCATGCACGCATGCAGGTGACTGGAAATACTGCTAAAGAATTGCAGCAGCACTAGTGACAAGGGAGCAAATCATACGCTAATCTTTCAGGAATGAACTGCCAACCTAGCGTTCAACACTTCAACTAACTCGAGCTACCGTTCTTTTTTGTTTGTTCGATCAGTGGCTGGTGAGCACGCCATTTTGAATTGGCCGCAAAGAGGATGGGAAAGGGTTTTAAAGGGCGAAAGGACAGCCGACTCAGATGTCATGTTTCACCCAATGACATGTGTTTGCACTGCGCGTGATCTCTGTCTTTTCCCCCACTGCAAGTTGATGCATGCAACATTGCCATATCCATTACTATAACCAAAAGAAGCCTCGCTTTCTAACTCATCCCACTCAGTGGCAGATAATAATTACATTGTAAAAGCTCACAATGATTGTAACTTTCTTCATGCAATCAAGATGGTTTGTGCACTGCATGCAACGGTTTTGTTTCTAGATGGTTGTTTGTTGGATTCTCATGCATGGTACTAGATTTCTGCTAACACAATCTGCAGTTTTGCACTTCTGCATGGCAAGGAAGTGTCGTAGGTTGATTAGGATGTACTTTCTGTTTTCTTCGTGAGCTCTTGTTGTTCACTGATGTCTCAAGAGCAAAGTTGTATATTTTTTTGTTTTCACCATGAATCTTTTTGGATGAAATAACAGTGCTCCTACCTATATGTGGTTGAGTGGTTCAGTGGTTCTAAAGAAACAACTTATACATGTTCATCTTGAAGGATGCTAGTCAAGTTGGAGTTTGATCAGCATAAAAACCTAGTCTTTACACGTAGAGAGAGATGGATCGATCAACACGACCAAACTAAAGACTGATCTGGTCGTACAAGGATTGGAGCTTTTATTATGTGGTCCATGGATACCTTTGTTAACAAGGCCAGCAATACTATACGTTTGATAGCTACTGGACATCAAAAACATATGGCCGGCCGGCTTGGTAAGGTCCTCGTCACCATGTACCCATTGGGAAGATGATGTGGATTCCTTAACATACACACTGAAATATATACCTCTCTTTGGCCGATACTAATCGAAAAGGGATTATATACATATAAGTATGCAAGCAGCATTGTCTTGTAACCTGCTCTGAGAAAATTAAAGAAGATTCAAGAAAGCTAAAGGGCGGGATCCAATCTATTAGCAAAAGGCGTTTTTATTGAAGCAAAGGGAGGGAAAGCAAAGCAAGCACCTTAAGACGACTCAAGAATGCCCAAACCTGACGAAACTGAATCATGTTGCCTCGCTATCCAACTTCACTTGTGCCAGCACGCACAAGAGGATGCCAAATGAATATCCTGGCTTTGTTAGTCCTGAATTGTGACTGACTTTTCACGAAATTACTTCTCACTTCAAAATCAAATTTTAAATCAATATCCTGTCAAGACTGAAGAGAAGTGGGCAAGCATGTAGTCACACATAGCTTTAGTTCTGCTTGTGCACCAACCACACCATTGGGCATTGGCTCTGCCACTGCGGTTACACTACACAACACTGCAAGTCTGCCACAGCTATTGCAATCTGCAAAGAGAAGCTACCACTACCAGTGACACGCAGGTTAGGTGCTGCCGGCACAAATAAATCCACCCCCCCTCACTGGCTCGTGCTTCCTCACTTCCAGAGCAATTCAGCTCACTTGATCACTTCACAGCTGCAGCAGCATACAGAGAGAAGAAAAGGAGCTCGCGCCCACGCATCCACAAGCTCATCGCCATGCACGCCACAACCACCAGCAAGCTTCTCCTCGGCTTCGTCTCCACGTTGATGCTGATCACCTCCCACGCATCATCCCTACGCTTCCAATACATCAACCAACACAACTTCACCACGAAGACGAGCGCCTCCTCCTCCTCCTCGTCGTCGTCGTCCTCCGCTGCTCGCCGCAGCCGCAGCCCTTCTCTCGCCTTGGTTCACCGCGACGCGATCTCCGGCGCGACGTACCCCTCGCGCCGCCACGCGGTGCTCGACCGCGTCGCCCGCGACAATGCGCGCGCCGAGTACCTGGCGAGGCGCCTGTCCCCGACGACGGCGTACCAGCCGGCGACGACGGACCTGGGCTCCGAGGTGGTGTCCGGCCTCGACGAGGGCAGCGGCGAGTACTTCGTCCGCGTCGGCGTCGGCTCGCCGCCCACGGAGCAGTACCTGGTGGTGGACTCCGGCAGCGACGTCATCTGGGTGCAGTGCAAGCCGTGCTCGCAGTGCTACGCGCAGGCCGACCCGCTCTTCGACCCGGCCTCGTCGTCGACCTTCTCCGCCGTGTCGTGCGGCTCGGCCATCTGCCGGATGCTCCCCGGCTCCGGGTGCGGCGGCTCCGACGACCGGTGCCAGTACGAGGTGTCGTACGGGGACGGGTCGGACACCAAGGGCGTGCTCGCGCTGGAGACGCTCACGGTCGGGGGCGCGGCGGTGGAGGGCGTCGCGATCGGCTGCGGCCACCGCAACCACGGCCTCTTCGTCGGAGCGGCGGGGCTGCTGGGCCTCGGGTGGGGCCCCATGTCGCTCGTCGGGCAGCTCGGCGGCGCGGCCGGCGGCGCGTTCAGCTACTGCCTCGCGAGCCGCGGCCCGGGGTCCGACGCCGACGCCGGGTCGCTGGTCCTGGGCCGGGGCGAGGCGGTGCCGGAGGGCGCCGTGTGGGTGCCGCTGGTGCGGAACCCGCAGGCGCCGAGCTTCTACTACGTCGGGCTGTCGGGGATCGGCGTCGGGGACGAGAGGCTGCCGCTGCAGGACGGGCTGTTCCAGCTGGCCGACGACGGCGCCGGGGGCGTGGTGATGGACACGGGCACGGCGGTGACGCGGCTGCCGGCGGGGGCGTACGCGGCGCTGCGGGACGCGTTCGCGGGCGCCGTGGGCGCGCTCCCGCGCGCGCCCGGCGTGTCGCTGCTGGACACGTGCTACGACCTGAGCGGGTACACGAGCGTGCGCGTGCCCACCGTGTCCTTGTACTTCGGCGAGGCCGCGACGCTGACGCTGCCGGCGAGGAACCTGCTGGTGGAGGTGGACGGCGGGGTGTACTGCCTGGCGTTCGCGCCGTCGCCGTCGGGCATGTCCATCCTCGGCAACATACAGCAGGAAGGGATCCAGATCACCGTCGACTCGGCCAACGGGTACATTGGCTTTGGGCCCGGCACGTGCTAGACCTAGACCAGCGCCACCCCCTGCTAGTGCTACACGCTGATGCTGTCACCCAGCTACTGCAAGCTAAGCTGTAAACTCTAGCGGCGCACACGTGCCTGCTAAAACGTAGGCATACGGTTTGAGAGTGTATCGTACAGTCTGTGTGTATATATATACGATTGAGTAGTAAGTAGTACGTAAGAGAGGTAACAGAGTATGGTTTTCCTGTGTGTCGGGAAAGGTCCGGAAGTTTGCAAAGATTGGAAGAATATAATACCTTGAGTTGATCATGTGATCCGCGAAGATCACAATTCCAGACAGGCCAGTCCACAGCTGCATGATTGCTGTTGCCTTGCATTCTGAGACTGTGCGGAACATGTTCACTTGGCGTGTGCAAGTGCAAGGCTGCAGCCTGCAGGGGATGATGTCCCCGGCCAATAATTCAGTTCGTCAGCTTTCACCCTTCAATCCGGCCTGTACAGACGTGGAGATGGACAGCGCAAGCAACAATTTGCCCCAGAATTGTGTGATCACAAGCCCGTACACCGGTTTCAGGCACACGCAAAGACTGCATTTTTTTAAAAAAAAAAACAGTGCAGCAAACCACAACAGCGACAGGTTCAGCTTTTTAATATTACTGCCCGTGCTAAGGGTGCAAAGGGGTAACCATTAGGTGCACCTCCTTCAATCATTTAAACTACTTTTTCAAAATTTTGAAGAAGTAGTGCACATAATTGCACTAAAGAGGTTCGGAGGTGCGCCACATTATAAGAGCAACTCCAGCAGATGGAGTAAATTTCATCCCCTATATGAAGTTATTAGGGGTGGAGTAAAAATATTTTCATCTCTAAAACACAACTTGCTCCAGCAGTTTCCCTATTTTCCTTCCCAACTCGTGGGTCCCACAATGCCACATCATCTTCTCCTCCCCTCCCCCAAATCATCTGTAGCGGTGTGGATGCAGGAGGGGTAATCGAGTGGGTCCCACTGATAGTGGGTGGAGGAGAGGTTCCCTTTATAAAGGGGGTGAAGAGGGAGTTTTAGTCCATGGAGAAAAAGAGGGAAGGGGATAGCGAGGCTGCTGGAGAGGTTTTTTTTAGCATCTGATCCCCTATATCACTGTTTTTTTTATTGGGGATGGGAAAGGGGAGCTGCTAAAGTTGCTCTAATCAACTTGCACCCCTAGCCCATACCATGCATTTGCTTTGATTCAAAGACACCATATCCATGTTTTTCACTGCAGCAAAAGGGGGCGGCGCAAGTCAATCTACTTGAGTTTGCAGAACTCGCAATTGGACAGCACCATCAAAAGTTTCCTCTTTCTGCAGGCTTTTCCACCATGACTAAAATGCAAGCCTCTCAAAGCCAAAGGTCAAGCAGTAGCTCGGCTTGAAGAGGAAAAACAGCTCAGCTCAATTTACCCACCTTTTTCTACTTTTATCCTTCTCATCTCATGTCAAAGACACAAACTCCTAGACAGTGAGCCGGGCTTTAGTCTGACGATGCAGAGGCAAAGAAAAACGAGCTAAAATCCTGCTATCCAGCATTTCAATAAAAATGGCCAAATAGCAAAAACAATCTCTGCTTCCAGTAAAGAAATCAGAAAATAGAGGAAATAAATTGTCACTGCAGATTCTTGAACTCCTCGCTGTCAATGCTACAATTCAGTTTTCAGAAGCAGAAATAAAGAAAGGGGGAGCCCAGCCAGATACAGTATGGTAAGCAAAAAGTATATTCATCGGTCATCGCATGGTACAATCCTTTACCAATGTCTGCCCTCCTGTGCTGTTATACCAAGATAAAAAAACATGAGGGAAGCCAGATTTCTAATAATTGATCTATAAAATGACATAACTATTACGTGCAGACTATCCACATCTTAATGCAAAACTAGTTCAAATGGCATGATATAAAAAATATAGTGCTGCAGAAATTTGAACGAAAACTTGAGCAAGCTTTTATCAAATATGTTCAGTCTGAGACATTTGTTATCATATTCCCAAATTAAGCCAAACTTGTGGAATCTACAACGGTTGGGATAACTTGGCTGGTTGGCTTTCTTACGTTCAAAAACGTAGTAGGCAGTAAGGATGTAATATTTAGGCAGCATATGTCATTCTTCATCCCTGCATCTCTGAAATGCCTATATGTACTGCTAAAATGTCACCAGACCACTTCAGAACAGTATTACATACTAAGTGATATGATGTAGCACACCAAATCTGTATCCATGAAAAAAAATCAGACAACAGGAGTTTTGCTGAGCAACTATACTGCTATGGACAGCATACTAGAAGTAGCATATGCTCAGACAGAACTACTAAAGTATAACAGATAAAGGAACTTACGAGCACTCTAGATGAATATTAAGAAAACGTGGGTTCTCCTTGCTCTGGGACACCATTACACAGCCTTCTACAGTTTGATCCTGCTTCACCTCTATAGGATCAGGAAAGTACAGAATAGTCTGCAGATGATGATTCAAGATCATTATACTCTAGAAGAGTAAGAAAACGGAATTATTTCTGTTTATTAAGGAAAAAGACATTTGTCACAAATCAAACCTGTTGCCAATGGGTTGGCTCGTCCTCCGGGGCTGTGGACAGAAGAACGGTATCTTCAGATGATCGTCTCCTTTTCTTCTGAATAATTTCAAGTGGATTCAAATTGGAAGGAATATTATGTGAGGACTCTTGGGGCCCATTGAACTCCACCTCAAACCAGAAACCAAAGCCATGAATAGGAGCTTCAAGCAGGAAAAGCAGAAGTTTCAGATTTCTCATCAAGGAACTAAGATAAGCGACTTATCATGTGAGTTTGGCAGAAAAATAATAATCCCAGACTCAGCATTAATTTCCATGTATAGTAAATAGGTGCAACTGTGAAAGTTAGATTGTACTGCAAGTAAAAAAATACTAAAATAACATTAATGCTCATGAAGAATTGATGGTGCCTTCTCAATTTCCTGTATAAATCTTATCTAGTTCTTTATCTATTGTAAAAATCAGACGTCAGTAGCTACAAATACAAATAAGATATTCTTTTACTTAAAAATAGATTCAGAGATTCCTTTTCATTTGATATGGCCGGCCTATAAGAATTAAGAATGCTACATCAATAGAAGTTAAGTAGAAGGTTGATGTCTCCTATAGTTTGATATTTACAACTTAGATGAAGGGAGCAGCCAAAGAAATGAACGACACATCGGTACAGAAATTATATATTTAAACCTTAAGAATCATTGCTATTTTAGGACAGATTATTAATGAGAAAAGCCTAAGCAATATAATAAAAGGAGCACAAAGCAATCTGGGCTTTGAATGCAGTTGACAACATGATATCTTCAAAGAGATGACAACTAATGTAGTGCATCTTTTTTTGAAAAATATGTAGTGTAATTAATGACCAAACAGTGTTTGCATTAGCTGTCAGCTCAACTGATGGCAAAATACCACCACCAACATGGTGCGAAACTAAGCTGAGACAAATGGGAAGATGATAACCTAACGCGACCGATCCACTTTTCTTGTTTGTTAGCTCAAGCAATGGCAAATATTATTACCAAGCAGTTGGAATAATATGAGTTGACTCTATGAATCGAACTTGTATTCAACATTTACAAAAAAAAGGAGTTTAAACAGAATCTAACAGCATGCTACAGCTGACAAATCAACTTACTTCCCTATGCATATGGTAGTTGCAAGAACATATGAGCAAATGTGTATGCTCCACTAACCACTAAGTGAACTATCATAACGCCTTAAGGATTTTGTCAAATTGGTCAATATTGCTCCTAAAATCCATTTATACAAAGGAGCACACATGAATGTGAATGTAAGAAACTTCAGTCGGTATTAGGTAACATATCAGAGTCCTCACATCAAGGACAACAAACAGATAATACCATACTATATACAGTGGAACTAACATAGCAAATACAGAATGCACGAAGAAAATTATGGTTGAAGCCACATAGCTCACCTAACATCATTGACGAAACCTTGTAGTTTGCGGTGATAGATTTGAACTCCTCAGCAGTAAAATTATAGCAATCGATGTGTTTGACCTGTGTAATGCACGCCCGAGGACAAAAAAAATGTCACAAGCGCAATTATAGCTCAGTCACAAAAGGCTGTAAGAATAAAACGTGATGACTTCTTGACACTATGGGATTAGGAAACCTCGCCAAGACTCACCACCGATGGCCAACTTATAACATTCTCTCCACCAATTGTTTCAATGGAGGGTTCTTCAGATGTAAATTTTTTGGCAAGTGGCACAAGAGCAGACACTGTGGCAAAAAAGTTTGAGATCATAATATAGCATGCAGAAGCCACCACCCAAGATCAGGTGAACAATTTGTACCAAAACTCTTAAAAGGATTGGGCAGTAGCTTACTATTTATGCCATAGACATCACACCAGAAATCAACACTGCCTTCATATCTTTCAGGATTTGTTATGGGAGCCATGAAGAGCTACAAGGAAAGGATCATGGATAAGTATTTAGCTTTGGCCGTAGATGTCTCATTGCAAAAGATGGTAAATCAAGATTTTCAGCTAGAGAACTACAAATGGCCTGACAAGATAAAACCTTTAAATTAAAAAAAATAGAACAGAAATATTGCTTCCATCTATTTTAAACAAAAGACTATTAAATGACTTGAACAAAATAGCAAATAGGCAGGCCACATCTTTAGTGTAACTTTTTTTTTCGTGCAAGACTGCAAGTGTTTTATGTTATTGTGGGCAGGTGGTGCGGTGATGCCACATGTAATGATGTAAACGAGCTCATTGATGATGAATTAAACATGGTGTGCTAATTATACCGTAGCATGAGAAGGAAGAATAAGACCCCCAGGTTTAAGCCATTTATCTCTTGCAAATAGGACGCTTGGCAGCATACTCTACAGGAAAAAACATAAGAATTATAACCAACAAAAGTAAGAAAACATCAAAATGCACTGCAAGGAAATATCACTGAAATAGAAACCTCGTACAGAAGCATATAGCCCATCCATTCTGATATTATTACATCAACCTTCTCCTCAAGGTCAACATCCTGCACTGCCAGTTCAACGGTAATGAAAAAAAAATAATGCAGATCAAAAGGCAAGAGGGTATGGAATGAGATGTTAGTGAATACGAGATTATGTCATACAAAATGCAAAATGGAACACAAGTTATGTCCTGATCATGCTAACAACGCATTAACCCCATGGCACAAATGGAGATAATAACAACATCTACATTCAGAGTAGGTATCAAACTTGTTCTAGGTATGAAAAACCAACAATGCCAAGTTGCCAACACATAATGAAGAAAATATTAAGAAGCTATAATGGGGTAAACTCACCTCAACACGTCCATGGATGACTACAACCTGATCAGTTAGATTGTTTGCTTTTACAATTTCACGAGCCTGCATCAGAAACCATTTAATTTATTGTTTTTATAAGAAAAACAGTTATAGCAAAGCCGCCTTATGATTGGGGCTATTTAGACATATAAAACAACTTAGGACCAAGCAGTCACAATATCAGATGTAGAAAACTAACTCCAAAAGGTTGTTCTATATGCAATGGTCAAGACGTTATTTATCATACCGTGCTCTCATACATATGCTTGTTGCTGATGATACTTTATGGTAAATAATCATTGAAGGGTCTCTTGTCAAATTTAACTACAAGGTACAACCTACTGGATTATCTTCTAATCATAGCCTCATGGGAATGGATTGCATCATGTCACTTTGCAAACATGTATTTATCTAACTGAAACCATGTTCATTGATTCAATAACTAGCCAAATTGAATTTCTTAACTTGAAACCATTGGAAACAAAAACTTTTAGACATGTCACAGAAAGAAAAAGGAACTAAAGAATATGAGCAGCTGTGAGAGCATATCTTCAGAAGTAACATATTACCTGGTTAGCAATTTCACTAGCATCAACAGCGTACACCTAAGAGAGGGTGCAAAGAGAGAGGGACAAAAAATTAATGCTAGAGTGCAAAACAATGATAGATACAACTCTCTCAACCCTTATTACTTTATTAATTTTTTCAGCTATCTCAGGTTCCTGTAACCACCATAAAGACAAATAGAGCAAAAGAACAGATATATTTAAACTGTACTCTTCTGATGAACAGACAAAGGTCTAATTTCATTTTACAAATTTTAGTGCTCTCAGTGGGAACATACAATTCATTTAGTCTGCTAATTTGCAAGCAAAATTTGAAAGCGCAAAACTACATTTGGATCTTATTGTTGACTGCTGTGTTGTGTCAAAGGGCAATGCCAAATTAGTTTTGCATTGTCTAAGGGACCAGAGGTCCAGAACTAATTAAGTGCTCCAGGAAAACAATATCCATCTAACATGAGCAGCTGTTGCAACAGAATGAGAGCATTCGCATAGCTTACCCGTTTCGCACCTGCACGAGCACAGAACACGGAGAGTATTCCAGTCCCGCACCCCACATCTAGCACAACCTGCAAAATTTCGGAAGCCGTCACCAAAATCCACTAATCCAGACCTCTGACAGAACGTGGAGCACTTGGTCAACCCTCGATTCAGATAGCACAATTTCACCTTCCCCTCGATGAATTTCTGATGGTGCATAATCGCTTTGTGGTAGGCATCCGTCCTGACGCGGTCCTGCCAGAAACGAAACGTTAACGGACGCCACCATTTCACCGAATCACTGTTCGGATTCAGAACACGGGGCCTACGGAGTCGGTTCAGCGGCGGCGCTGCTTAGGGTTTAGTGGGGGTTTATAGACTACACCTACACGGTTGTGGTCTTGTGGATGTGATCACAGACAGGCACGGTGGGTTACCTTGATCATAGCCTCGTGGATGCCGATGTGGGAGTAGGACTGGAAGTAGATCCGGTCATGCTCCCCCAGCGAAAGCGCCGCCGACGTCGCCCCCGGCCCAACCCCCGCTGCTGGGGACTCACCGGCGGCGGAGAGGCGCGGCCGGCGGCGTGCGAGTGGGGAGTGGCCGTTGAGGTGCGACGGCAGCATGGCGAATTGGTGAGCGAGAGAGGGAGGGATTCGAATTGGAGGGAGAATTCTGAGCGGAATGTGCTGCCCTCTGCTCTGCTCTCCCGCAACGGCTCGGCTGCCTGCCTTTTATCTTGCCCGGGTGGTTTTGGAACCAAAACTGTAAAAACCGCTCGAAACAAATGCACCAAGTGCAGGCAATGTAATATAATGCCCTAATATAATCTACACATAATAGACTATTAGGATTTTTCTATTGTGCCTCTACACTGAGGTGTAATTATGATTTTACTCTCAGAACTTTGTGACTGCTCCTCGACTACTCCCTTTGTCCAGTAAAACATACAATAAAACATACAATCTTAGTATTTGAATTTTGTCCACAAAAGAATGTAATATTACCCTTTCCTTTTCCGATGTGTAACGTGGCAGCCACTTGTGGTTTGGGTCAAATAAAAAACCAGATAACAGAGTCAAGGGGGAAGTGTAACACCCAAAAATTTTAATTATTGTTTTAATAAAATTTTGCTTAGCAACAAATGCTTGTTTAAGGATTCTTAAG
Source organism: Cenchrus americanus (assembly GCA_947561735.1). Classification (NCBI taxonomy): domain Eukaryota; kingdom Viridiplantae; phylum Streptophyta; class Magnoliopsida; order Poales; family Poaceae; genus Cenchrus; species Cenchrus americanus. The sequence goes on along the minus strand of OX387241.1, from coordinate 309,984,280 downwards.
GTTTTATTTAATTTTTATAGGCATTTAATTAATTTTTCTCAATTAAATTAATGAAATATAGGAGTTTACTGTTGCACTCATGCTGTTGCATTGTTCGCATTTGTTTGAATTCAAATTTGTGTTTGAATTCAAGTTTTGTGAGCTCTTTTGAAACTGGCAAAAAGAAGTTCTTTCCCTCCTTTACCTTCTCCTCTTTTGGCCCAAACCCTCCTTTGCGACCCAAAGACCGTTGTTTTCTTTCTCCGTGGCCCGGCTCGCTTAGTCGGCCGCGCGGCCCGGCCACGCGGCCCGGCTAGCTCTCGCGCGGCCCCGCATCCGGCGCCCCACTAGCGGCCCCGATGGCCGACCCGCGCCGCCTCCTCTCTCGCGTCTCGGCCCGACGGGTGGGGCCCGTGGTCATCCCCGACCTCCCGCGCCGGACCCCCCCGAGCCGGACTCGACCGCGCGCGCCGCACCTCGCGCGGCCGCACCCGCGCACCCCCGCTCCCCTTGGGCCCACGCGTCGGGGGCCGCCCTACCTTTTAAAGCGCGTCGCCGCGTGCGCCGCATCGGTTTCCCCTAACCCTAGCTACCCGTGCCGCCCAAACCTTCAAACCCTAGGCCGCCGGCCGCCGCTTCGATTCCGCTCCGTCGCCGCCTTTCCGCCCGTCGGGCATACTCCCCGGTACTCATGCAAGGAAGGAAGAATAGTAGAAGACGGACTCCTAGTAGAATTCCCCCCCGTACTCCTACTAGGACTCGTTCGTGTACTCCTACTAGGACTCTCGCCTTGTAACCGACTAGGAACCCGCCCCCGGACTATATAAAGGAGGGCGGGGTACCTAGCCGCACATCCCCAATCCCTCCGGGGACAACCCAACACCAAGCGCGGGCGCCATACTTGATCCCCAAACGGGACGTAGGGCTCACCACCTTGGCGGCTCGAACTCCGTATAAATCTTGTGTCCCGTGTCCTTGCGCATACCTTCGAGTTCTCGGTCTCCCGATCACGATCCCCACCGCACAATCTACTACCTCGGGTACCCCCTCGGTAGGTTTGCCGGGCCTAAAACACCGACACCGGCGCGCCGGGTAGGGGCGATCATCACCACCGGCAAATTCGAAGGATCTCATCTACAAGATCAAATCTCCTGGACATGACAACGTGGTCGTTCGGTTCCATCTATCGGCGATGCGCCGGAGCAATCCAAGACGGGTTCAAGCGTTCTCGCCGAATTCGAAATCAAGTACATAGGCCGATCGAGAGTCCGAGGCCTACATGCGGTTGATTGCGCGTTGCGCCCACGGAATAAAAAAAATCAACGCCGATTTCTAGTCGAAGTCACCTATACGGGGTAAGATCGGTTAAAAATCCCTCTCCGTCACTTGCTAGTACACGGATAAGGCTACAACCACCTTGATTACTCGAATGCAAAGCCACGTTTTGGAGTTCCACTACACGCATATGTTGTTGTACACACAAAGGCTACCAACAAGGCTCCAAGATCTTTGGCTTGGTACACACACAAGACAAGACGTGGGTACGTGGTACTCGGGTACAACTACCCTCGGCCACGTCGACCTCGCCATGCGCCGCGACTACTCGTCTCCCGCCGCACGCGCTCTACGTCAACCTCGCCGGTGCACCGCGAGTACTCGTCTCCACTCCCCGTGCCGCGCGATCTACTTCAACTCCGCCGCGTGTCCCGGTTGCCTCGGCACGTCGCGCGGCTCGTCACGTGGCTCGTCGCGCCGCTCGTCGTCGACTACTCCGGGCTCGTCGTCGATTACTTCACCTCCGCCGCGCGTCCGGGGTGCGTCGGCACGTCGCGCGGCTCGTCACGCGGCTCGTCGCTCCGGCCGACGACGACTACTTCTCCTACGCCGCGCGTCCGGGGTGCCTCGGCACGTCGCGCGGCTCGTCACGCGGCTCCTCGCGCCGCTCGTCGTCGACTACTCCGGGCTCGTCGTCGACTACTTCTCCCTACGCCGCACGTCCGGGTGCCTCGGCGCGTCGCGCGGCTCCTCGCGCCGCTCGTCGTCGACTACTCGGGCTCGTCGTCGACTACTTCTCCTACACCGCGCGTCCCGGGTGCCTCGGCGCGTCGCGCGGCTCGTCACGCGGCTCCTCGCGCGCTCGTCGTCGACTACTCGGGCTCGTCGTCGACTACTTCTCCTACGCCGCGCGTCCGGGTGCCTCGGCACGTCGCGCGGCTCGTCACGCGGCTCCTCGCGCCGCTCGTCGTCGACTACTCGCCTCGCTCGGGCTCGTCGTCGACTACTTCGTCTTCGCCGCGCGTCGGGGTGCCTCGGCACGTCGCGTGGCTCGTCCACGCGGCTTGTCGCGCCGCTCGTCGTCGACTACTCGTCGTCGACTACTCGCCTCGCCCGGGCTCGTCGTCGACTACTTCGTCTTCGCCACGCGTCGGGTGCCTCGGCACGTCGCGCGGCTCGTCACGCGGCTTGTCGCGCCGCTCGTCGTCGACTACTTGTCGTCGACTACTTCGCCTTCGTCGAGCGTCCGGGTGCTTCGGCACGTCGCGCGGCTCGCCACGCGGCTTGTCGCGCCTTCTCGTCGTCGACTACTTCGCCTCACGCAGGCTCATCGTCGACTACTCCGCCTACGCTGCGCGTCCAGGTGCCTCGGCACGTCGCGCAGCCCGTCACACGGCTCATCATCGACTACTCCGTGCGCCGCGACTTCGTCTTGCGGCCACACTGGCTTTACTTCAGCCACACCGTACGTGGTGACTACTTGTCTCGCGGCAACACTGTCTCTACTTCGAGTACGCCGCGCGCCGCCACGACGTCATCTTCCCCGGTCGCATCGCGTCGACCATTCATCTCGACTAGTTTTCCAAACTAGTCGAGAACGGCAGTCACGCCCCCAACAACTAGTCGGAATCAACTCGACTAGTCGACTTCGACGACAACCGTCGCGGCTCCATCGCCGATCGCCACGGCTTCATCTCGCAAGTCGCCCGAGCGGCAACGACTAAGTCATTTATCTAAATGATTGTTTGTTTTCTTGGCTTGTTCTCCTCATCATGTAGGACCGCTTGCCGACTACTCATTTGCGTATGCTTCTCGGCGGGTTTTCACGGAGCTACACTCTGCCGACTACTCTTGGGGCATATCAATCAAGTCGCCGCGAGTCTACTTCATAAACTCGGGGGCTATCCCTAGGAAGCGACTTCTAAAGTCCGCTACGCGCGGCAATCCAAAGTCGACTTCGGTTTTTAAGTCGCATTCTAAAGTCCGCTCCGTGCGGCATCTTAAAGTCGACTTCGGTCGCATCTTCGCCTGCTTCAGTGGCATACTACGTGTGTAAGCTTCGATGGAACCTAGCTGTAAGCGGCCCTCGGGTCTTGGCGACGATGGAACCTAGCTGCACGTGGTCTTCACGCTCTGTACCATGGGTCCAAGTGCCCTAAGTACTCGCGCTCCGTACCTTGGGTCTGAAATCCATGGCCCAGGTACGCAAGTCGACTCCGGTCGCACCTTCAAGTCCACTACGGTGGCACCCGTACCTTGGGTCTGAAATCCATGGCCTAGGTACACAAGCCGACTCCGGTCGCACCTTCAAGCCCACTCCCGGTGGCACAAGCCCGCTCCGGCGGCAATCGTACCTTGGGTCCGAAATCCATGGCTCGGTACTTAAGCCCACTCCCGGTGGCACAAGCCGACTCCGGTCGCAATCTTAAGCCCGCTCCGCGGCAAAACTACTCGTTTTCTCGATTTTTCATTCGCTTTGGCTTTCCGGAAAGTGCTTTTCGTTTTTTGCATCTTAAGTCCACCCCGCGTGGCACAAAGTCGACTTCTTCAGTCGCATATCAAAGTCCGTTACGCGCGGCATTCTAAAGTCGACTTCTTCGGTCGCATATCAAAGTCCGTTCTGCGCGGCATTCTAAAGTCAACTTCTAAAGTCGCATATCAAAGTCCGCTCTGTGCGGCACCCTAAAGTCGACTTCGGTTTTCAAGTCGCAACTCAAAGTCCACTCCACGCGGCATCACAAAGTCGACTTCGGTTTTTAAGTCGCATATCAAAGTCCGCTCCGCGCGGCAACTAAAGTCGACTTCGGATTTCAAGTCGCATCTCAAAGTCCGCTCCGCGCGGCACAAAGCCGACTTCGGTTTTTAAGTCGCATTCTAAAGTCCACTCGACGCACGACTACTTCTCAAGCTCCACGGCTCGACGCCAAACCGCTACTTGGAATCTCTCCGGCTCGAGGGCTACTTGAAGATAACTTCGGCAAGATGCTTCGCTCGCTCTCAAGCTCGGGGGCTCCTCATCAATCACTACTCGACATGGCTCATACGACTCTCTTATCTCGGGGGCTACACGCCGCAAGAGTACTCGGATGATGGCTTCGCGAACACCGAAGACCCTTGGATTGATTACCTAATCATTTCAAGGCTCGGGGGTCGCTATGCTACACCCATCATTCAAATTTTTTCAAGACTAATGAGTGGACCACCTTCCGGCCTCGCGGCGATTCAAGTACTATTGAAGACTTCTCCAAGCGAGTACTCGAGGACGCTCAAGAACTACTCGAAGAGGCTTCAAGACTACTCGAACTACTTCTCTCGACTCCAACGTGCTCGGGGGCTTGTCGGGCATACTCCCCGGTACTCATGCAAGGAAGGAAGAATAGTAGAAGACGGACTCCTAGTAGAATTCCCCCGTACTCCTACTAGGACTCGTTCGTGTACTCCTACTAGGACTCCTGCCTTGTAACCGACTAGGAACCCGCCCCCTGGACTATATAAAGGAGGGCCGGGTACCTAGCCGCACATCCCCAATCCCTCCGGGGACAATCAACACCAAGTGCAGGGCGCCATACTTGATCCCCAAACAGGACGTAGGGCTCGCCACCTTGGCGGCCTGAACCTGTATAAATCTTGTGTCCCGTGTCTTTGCGCATACCTTCGAGTTCTCGGTCTCCCGATCACGATCCCCACCGCACAATCTACTACCTCGGGTACCCCCTCGGTAGGTTTGCCGGTCTAAAACACCGACACCGCCGCCGTGAATCGCTTCGGGAGCCGCGTGTGAAGGTGAGGAGCACGCCGATGCGTCTCGCGCGCGATTCCGCGTTTCACCGCGCGTTCCCGGCTCGCCGGACTTGCCCCGCCGCGGCCGCTCGCCGTGCGCCGCCGCGCTCGCCGTCGCCACTCCGAAGCCCACCGATGAGTCCGCGGGCGCTCGCCGTCGTCCCGGTGGAGTTTCCGCGGCGAACGGAGCACCCCCGGCCCCCAAACGCCGTTGCGCCGCCGCCGCCGTCGACGCGCCGCCGTGCCCGCGTCGCCGCCGGCCGTGCCTCGCCGCCGCCCACGCTCGCGCGGCACCAGCGCCATTAGATCTCCATCTGACGGTCCAGATCGCGTCAACTCCCTGGTCAAAGATAACCTTACCGGTCAACCCTGTGGGTTAGGTCCCGGCCGTTGGATCTTGATCCGATGGATCAGATCCATCCCTATAGCTTAACCGTGCGTTTTTATCTAAGAAACCCTGGGTTTTTCCGAATTCGCAACCCGGTCCTTCCACCTTAGGAAACCCTTGCAGTTAGGTCCTGTTTTCTTCAGTTTAGCCCGAAACTTAAATTTTATCTGCAGATTAGCCCCTGAAACTTGTTTTAACCGTATCTGTCGCGTTTTAGCTCCGTTTTTAGCGTTCTTTATATCCATTTGTTCGTCTCAGCGAGTAGATCAGTTTAGTGAAGCTTTTGTTCCTGTTTGAAATGATTGGTGAATTGTTTTCTTATTTTATTGTTTTGTCTTTTGCATGTGAATGTGTGTTGCGTAGAGAACGAGCCGTCCGAAGATATTTCTGTGGTGAAGACTTGAAGACTCTGAGCAAATCCGGATCTTGTGAGAGGCAAGTGTCCTTGGTCATACCCGTTTTATCCTATATGAACATGCATTTAATCACTGTATTTACTTTCTTGCTTGCATTAATTTTGACGGGTTCCTATTAAGGACTATGCCTAGATTCTTTTGACCGTTGCCTTGTAACTGGGTTACTTAATTAATCTTGATGGTAGATGCTGCTTAGTTGCTCAACTGGGTTGGTAATAAACAACATGATATCCGTTTATGCTTTGTGTTCTTTGATGGTAATTTAACTGCAAGACCATATGCTTAATTGGAACATGGAGAACCACCCAGGACAACAGTACAACCACAAGGCTATATGGCTCTGGCTTGGCTGAATAATTAGAAACCTTGGTGTTGTGGTAATCTTACCTGAAAGGGACAAATGGGGAGGCGTTGACGGAGTATAGACCTGCTCTAGCGGGGAGTTGGGCTTTGCTAAGACACGGTACCCGCTAGGGAGCTTTATGCCCCGCTTCGTCCTGAAACCTAGTGGGTTACTGCACATTAGGGAATCTTTGTAAAGGCCTCGTAGCGTCCCTATGCAATCACACCTCGGCAGTGTGGTATGATGCCTGATCAGCATCGCGTGGTTGGGTCCAAAACTCTTCGGAGTTTTTACGCGACTTGTGGGTAAAGATGTACAACCTCTGCAGAGTGTTTAAAACTAATCGATTAGCCGTGCTCACGGTCAAGAGCGGCCTGGACCCTCACATGATTAATCTATCGGAAGATGAATTCAATTTATCCTTTACTTTATGTTCATGGTTATGATGTTACACATTAATTGTGGGATAGTATATACTTACATTTGCTAGTAAGTAAGTTGCTTAATAAAATTTGATCAACTAAAATGCTAACCTGCTTAAACCCCTTAGCTATCCACTTATACAACCCTTGTATGTTTATTGTGATATTCCTCCCTTCTTCGAGTACGGCATGTGCTCACGCTTGTTTATTTATTGCATCTACACAACCCGGGTTGTTGCTCGGACTAGAAGTTTGATGAGGAGTGCTAGGCGGGCGTGCCATCGATCGGTACACGCTCGTGGAGTTCCTTTACGAAGATCCGCCGCTAGTTGCTCGCTTCCGATGATACGATGTTGAGACTCTCGGTCATGTAATGGTTTTAATACTCTCTTTTACGCTTTGGCACCGTATCCGATATTCACCGAGTCATTACGTGTGTGTAACTTGATCCCGGCGCACATGTAATTTATGCATTCGAGTTTGCCTTCAAATTCGGGTGTGACGAGAAGTTGCGGGAGAAAAACAAGACACGACTCCTACCGAATCATCTAGACCGAAGGATCCAGACTTCATTCTCTATCATCCACATCCTCCCCAACACACTGTGGCAGGGGCGAATTCGTCTTTTCACCCTGTCCTTGGATTGTGTGCGACAACCTAAAACTGCATATTTTCCTGAACGAGGAGAGTGTTCACAAGTCATTGTGATTTTGCCTCTAATCTTTGCGTGTTTGCTCGTTGGTTTGGGACAAAATAATTATGTTTCTAATTTCATTTTCAATCGTTTTAGCTTGAATTACCCAATAGTATATATTGTTTTCACATGTTGTTTGAGTTCTGTGTAAGTGTAAGCACACTTGTAAAAAAATTTTATATTTTTGTTGTGATTGGGTGCTACAAACAAAGTCATATATTTCTCAATCATTTCAAAGTTTGAGGTTCCTCGAGAAAAAGGTTGAAAGTTTCACTATTCACCAATCACATCCATCGCATCTTCTCTTAAAAAAAGTACCATTCCAGCACTATCTATACCCTCTCTCCACTCATCCAAACATCCGTAAGCGAACTTATAGGCTTTGTTCGGTTCCTTTTATTCAACTTCTTCTTCAATATTTCCTCTCGCAATAATTTTATCGTAAAAAATATGCACACATTATTTCTCTCACAATAAATTCATCGTACAAATATGCTGAAGAACTACAAAACGGAGACCTATTGATACTATGGTAATAAGATCATGAACTTCGCTCATCGGTAACATGGCTACCTTGTTACTAAGTTGTTTAATCTAGTAAAAGAAAAGCTTGCTAAGTTGTTGTCCTAATTTCACCAACTTTTTTCTGTCTGTGTTATCCATCGTCTCATCCGTTCTAATTTTCGACAGTATGGCTACTAACAACCGGAGTTCATTTTTTAGATTCGTATGTATTGATTGATGATTGGCGCTGTTATTCAGAGTTGGTTGCTAGCTTACCTAGTGTCGAAGAGAAATAATGGTATTCATGTAGAGTCAAGGATACGATATCAGTTAAAACAAGCTGAAAATGGGTTGCGAATTTTCAATTTATTAAAAACAAGCCTTCTCAAGAAGGCCAAGACGAATTTTTCACTACTACTAAAAATATGAAGTGGAGAAAAAAAACATTAGTACTTTCATCCGGTCCCACATGCGTCCGCCCCCCCCCCCCCCCCCGTGCGTCCGCACCCCCCCCCCCCCCGCCGCACGCGTCCACAACCCTACGCGCCGCGACATCGGCGACTTGACGGGTATTTACTCCATTAGGGTGCCAATATGGAGTAAAACTAGTACCCATGGGTACATAAATGGAGCAAACCTTTCACCCATTGGGTACACGGGTATGGGGACGTTCTAGTAGTCCCCATACCCATTTACCCATGGGTGAAAAATATCCACCCAAAACTTGCTAATTGTAATGTCTTAAGTGCTAGCGACTACCGCTAGATGCTAGCAAAGTACTACTATCTACTACGTAATGTGTATGGATCATGAACTATTATGATGTTGTGGTTAGTGGTCACGAGAGAAATTATTATGTTACTATGCTTGTGAATTTCTGATGTTTGGCGGGTATGGGTGACCCACCGGGTCTAATTTACCCGTTCGGGTATGGGTCTGGGGAAATCCCCCCACCCGTGATCGTATATGCGGATACCCGTGGCGTCATATTGTTACCATGGGGATGGGTCTGGGGAGTCCATACCCGATGGGGATTTACCCATTGCCATCCGGAGCAAAGCACCAAGGCGCCGCCACCTCCCCTCCGCCAACGCCGCAACGAGCCACGACGCCACCTCCGCCAACGCGTTGCCGATCTAGCCGCCGCCATTCGTGGAATCGCAATCTCCACGCCGTCGGTGACCTCGTCCCCGCCGCGAACCTCGTCCCCGCCGCGACCTCCCCCCTCCGCTCCTCATCTGGAGCGCACCGTGGCCTCGCCTCATCTGGAGTCTGGAGCGCGTCGCGACGTCCCCTCCGCCAACGCGCCGCCGATCTCCACGCCGCCGCTGGTCTTCCCCCGTCGCTTCCACCACCAACACCGTCAACACCTGCAATGTCCTCGCGCTCTCATGGATGGCCGCGCCCCTCACGCCTGCACTCCACGACCTACCGCGCCGTCGTCGTTCCGAATCCGTTGTTAGTAGGGCGCAAGCCCTCAAGGTGAGCGATCAATCAATTTCAATTTTTCCAGTGATTTCATCTATTCGACTTGCACCGGCTTGCATCCGCTGGCCGGGTTCATCCGGCCATGGCCGAAGTTCGATCAAACTCGGATTAGAAACATAGCGTGGTGTTGCCGAGTCCGATAGCCACCATTAGTGAACTCTAGGATTATGCGGCTTGCCCGATAGAGTTAGTCGGATTGGCTAAACCTTGATGGAGCTCATTAAGGTCATTGAACCACGGTGGCAATAGCGAGCTTTTAATTTGGAACAATAACCAAGTAAACTCATCGAGTTTCTCATGAAAAGGCCAAATCGCTTTGGTTCTTTGATGAATCATCCTCTGTTTATGTCACTGATGTTTTCAAGTTCAGAAACTACATTTGTAGAATAGGATAAGCAATTAGCCCAGCTCTCTGGTTATGTGAGCAACACAATTTTTATTTTTTATTTTTTGCCTTTCAACATTACTCATACATACCCTTGGTGTATTTAAACTAATCACTGGCTGCAAGCTCCATTAGATAGCTTGCAGCAGTTATCTGTAAATTGGATATTATCTTATTAAAATTCTTTATATCATCTGTCATGCTATAACATAAAAAGATTTAGACATTTGATTTGTCATGTGAAAAGCTCTCCCTAGGTACTTTGAAAAGCTTGTTGTCAGGTGCTGCTGGTTTAGTCTTGTGGTCCATTTCATTAGGTTTCTCATCCTTCGTGATCGGACGCATCGCCATATGCTCGGTTGCAAGATAGTAATATTATCCTACTATGCCAATGTATAGGTTAAAATGGAAAAATGGCCTCTTGGTGCAGCCATGTCACTCTGTTCTTGATGGGGGGGGCAGAGCCAAATCATAGCAGAACTCATTGTTTTGGTGAACCGGCTACGGGCGGCCGCATGCTTGTGTTTTTGAAAGCTCCAGTCTTGATCCCAGGTTAATTATTTTAAAAAGCTCCATCTTTTATTGTGGTAGGATCACTGCAATTGAAGACTCTATAGGATTCATTAATCAGTATTCTTCAAATTTTCAGGCGTCCTAGGTAGAGTGTTACCCCTTATCTTTTTGAGTGAATGTCCATTTAAACTGAGCATTGCCGTTGCACAATCATTTTTCAGGGCAATATTGCCATGACTGGAAAATATACTGGCCTGCTATAAATGTAACCTTTTTTACTAAGTTCAGATGCACACTTGTACTTGCAATGATGGTAATAATTTCTGTACACATGAAGTTTCAGCCAATCAGTTGGTATCTATAATTCTATGTTTGATTACGAGTCAATGAAAAAACTAGACCAAAGCGACTCACAAGTAATTATTTATCTTTGTGATAATACAGTGTCCATACAATAACATTTCTAAGTTGGTGTACAACATATATTACTATCTCAGTTGAATATGAGCATAATTAACCCAAAAAAAGTCAAAACAATGCATGACTCCTATTGCACCTGGGTAAATACTAAGATCTTGGTAAAACACTTGAGGGTATTACAAGTTGTGGTGTGTTTCTGAATTCCAAATTTCGTCTTTGTTTCTCGTATTGTTTTGGCACTTTAAAAGTTGAAAGATTCTTGAAAATTGAGTTTCTTTATTAGACGTCAATATGTCATTAGGGTGAGTGAGTTATCATAATTGGGACAGCTGACCTTGGGCTAAATCATTTGCATGCTGTCTGGTATGATGACATTTTCTGCTTGATTAGTTCGTTGCTTATCATCTAGCGTATGCCACATCATGCTCCCATAGCTCAAACGTTTGTGAGAATCGCATCACTGGATAGCCTTACATGAAGACTCATTTTTCATATATATAGAATCATGTGTTTTGTCCCTATGGTGGTTATTTTGGTAACTGATTTCTCATAATGATAATTTGGCCACTTTTCCTGAATAAATTATGTGGCCCTACTTTGTTTACATACTTTATTGTATACAAGGAGGTTTTGACATTGTAGGCCAGATAATATTATGATATTTATTATTTATGTATATCTTACATATTAATGTGTATTTGGATAGAATACTGAAATTTAATGCTTCTTTCTTTCTCTCTAGGAAAAATCAAATGCTTTATTATGATACTGTGCATGAGATGGTGTTTTAGCTCCACATGGTTTGTCTCAATCCAGGTAAACATTTTTTAATATGTTACTACATTATCTTTGTAATATGTTACTAGAATGTCTTCATGTTTTTTTTCAAATACCCTATAGTGCCATTTTGTACAGACTTGACCTTTGTAACATTTTTGTTGTAGGTTTTCAGCATGATTTATCGTGTTCATAGCTTTGAGTTACTAAAGGCATGTATTGAAGACATACTCTCTACAATAAAACCAGGGGAAGATGATCGAAAGAAATGATTGCGTGCAATTGAGGAGCTGGAAGATTCCATTTACTCCGTTGGGGCCTTGTAATTAAGCATATGTTAAGTTTTGTTTGTGATTCTCCTAGGTGGTAGCTTTATGAAGACATGAGAGGTGACATGCTTATAGAATTCATGATCTTAGAAAAAAGGATAAGTTTGGTTTATTACCATTCAATGGTGATGGTTGTCAGTGTAATTGCTGTAGATGGGAGGAGGAAGACCCTTCTTTCAGTTAATTTAACGAGCAAAATAATGCCACCATGCATTAAAATGTTCTGCCCATTGCATCATGCTGACAATGTGAGTTCACTCTTACTTTTGGTTGTTTGCTGTGCTGTTTCAGTTGTGTATGGTAAAGTTGTCAACCATAGTTAGCTTGTATGCCAAAAGATTTCAAGAGTTGTAAGTGTTGTATGTGCGCTAAGTATCCGGTAAAATGGTAGTCATTTCTATTCATGAGGTGTGGATGGATTTGTGCATTGTTTGACTGAAACCTCAAATTAGTCTGAAATGCGAATTTGATAATGGTCAATGGACTGTCCTTGTCGGGAAGCAGATCTTGGGACGAGGTTCTAACATGGTGATCTTTCTTCGGCCACACAAGAAGGAATGACATATTCTGTACCTGTTTGTATAGTGAGCTCTAAGGAAAGACTGCAGGAGCAATCAAGCAGGCCGCAACAAGAGGAGTGCCACCGGTGATATATGGCATTTCCATGGAAAGTTCTTACGAAAATAATGCCACCTAAGATTAGCATCTTTGGTAGAGGGCTTTGCATAATTTCTCAGATCTGTTATGGTGAAAAATACATCTTTTTTCTTATTCCAACAAATAGAATGTGATTATTCTGTAAGGGTGTGTTTTGGTGAAAAAATACATCTTTTTTCTTATTCCAACAAATAGAATGTTATTATTTTGTAAGGGTGTGTCCGAACATACTTGCAGATCTGCCTCCTGCATTAGTCCATATTTCACAAATTGGAATGTGTCTCAAGTTACATATAACTGTATGTATGCAGCTTTGTTTACTTCAATAACTACAATCTTGATTTTTTAAGGTTCAACCTTATTTCATATTAATATTCTCATTCAATACTTAGTGTATTTTAGTATTAATATTTTGTTGCCCGTGAAAATCAATTCACGATTAGTTGGCCGATGCAGCCAGCGACGGAGACCAGTTAACCGGCGCCAATCATCCGAGTCGAGCCGTCGCTGTCCAGCTCAAAAAAGGAGCAGGGACACGGCCGGCACCAGCGGCCAGCAGCCCAACACGCTTGCCATCCCTCTCCTCTCCTCTCCTCTCCCCCTCTCGCGCACACAAGAAAAACTGGGGACGCAGCAGCCAGCCGCACGGGACGGTGAAACCGAAAATATCCCCCCCCGCGCGGTAACGCACGTCTCCCCGGCCGGGGCCCCGGTAGATCTCCGCCTCCGACCCTTCCATCCTTCCCCCTCCTCCTCCATTCTCGAGGCCCCAGATTATTCATCCCCCCTTCCCCGCAATCCCGCCCGCCGCTGTGCCCTGCCCAAACCCAACTCCGCACTCTCTCCTCTCTGTCTCGCCGCGCCGCCGCTTCCCCGTTTCCCCTCCCATCCTCACCACCACCACCCCCCGCCGAAACCCTTCGAAACCCTACCCGTGGGATCCCGCCCGCCTCCCGCAGCCATGACCGTCGTGGAGGAGGCGAGCAGCAGCGGCGGCGAGGAGGGGGGGTCCGGGGCGTGGACCCGCGAGCAGGAGAAGGCGTTCGAGAACGCCGTCGCGACGACGGCGGCGGAGGACGCGGACGGCGGGGACGCGCGGTGGGAGAAGATAGCGGCGGCCGTCGAGGGGAAGACGGCGGGCGAGGTCAGGCGGCACTACGAGCTCCTGGTGGAGGACGTCGAGGGCATCGACTCGGGCCGCGTCCCGCTCCCGACCTACTCGGCTGACTGCGGCGCCGCCGAGGAAGGCGGCGGCGGCGGCGGAGGGAAGAAGGGGTCTGGGGGAGGAGGAGGAGGGGCCCACGGGGAGAAGGGGTCGGCCAAGTCGGCCGAGCAGGAGCGCAGGAAGGGGATCGCCTGGACAGAAGACGAGCACAGGTTGACCTTCGTCACCTTCCGTTTCCGCTGGCTGCAAAAAATAATCGCAGCGATGGTTCGGGTAGTACTAGTCGATTGGTTGCCGAATTGCTTGTTTTTTTTCCCCCAATCAAGTAGGAGAAAGCGGTTAGGATGGTGGATGATACTGTTTCATCGAGGGTTCATCTAGCTAATTGATCAGCATAGTTGTTTTGTAGATTTCTGAAAGGAATTGTTCAGACAGTGTGCCTGGTACTCTCGCTGGCGAAACTGTGTGGGCTAGGTAGGTCGGTTTGCAGCTTCACATATTCCTGGGGAGTTAGGTGTTCTCCTCCCGCAGGAACTTTAATTGGCTTGGCTTGGGGACTAGAGAGGTAGGATCCAATGGCACTTCCGCAGGTGGATGCATGCTCTAGGATGCTACTACTATTGATTGTATTTGGGATTATTTGTGTCCTTGTCGTGTTGTGTCCAATATCCGGAACGGTGTAACTTTGACGGTTAGCTGCTTGTGCTCAATGCGTAAGCTGAGTGCATGGAGTGCTGTTGGTGTGTTTTGGCGGCTGTCGGTTTGTGTTCTGCGTGATTCTTTTCAGCTGGCGTTCACCTATTGGCGGTTTTGATAAATTGTCGCTTGCTAGGTTAGTCTGATGTAATGCTTGCATTTTTAATATATTCATTTATGGTTTGTCAATGCCTTTCTCATTTGGAATGAGTGAGCTATATTGAAGTTACACAGTTAGTGTGAAGTGCTTTTAGAGGTAAATGGGTAATTATTAGTAGCACAGGGATAATTTAATTTGATTTGATTCTTTTTTTTCAGAACAATGGTAATTGCATTTTACATAAGCATCATAGTTTTTGAGCAATAAGAGCATTGTCGATGGGTTTTTCCATGTTTCTTGTTATGTCCATGTTTGATGGACTCATTCCTGTGGACCATTTATTTTTTTGGGCAAACTTTCCATCTATATTTGCTGAATGAAAATTAAAAAACTATTTATCCATGCCAGATTGTTTCCAACACATTTGACGGTTTTCATTTGCTGTGCTTACCACCTTATGAGTTTTTTAAGGAAGTCTGTCTTATGATACTTGGCGTGTGACACCTTTGAGACGATGCTTTATTCACTGTTAAATGGTCAAGCTGCAATAAGTTATCGTAAATTTGTGTTTGCGTGGAGTAGTTGTTAAATGTGCATTTAGCTGGTTATTAGTACTACTCTTTTTGTGTGCAACTCATGTATCATGCTATGCTATCTTGCATACAGTACTTCCTGTAGGTGATAAATTCACAATATGTTGTATGCTGTCTGAGTGATAAAGAGCAAATGAATGTGACATAGATGGGTTCCTCACTTGTGATTTTAGTTTTAAATTTAACGGGTGAATGACTTAAATGAAGCAGCAGTTGGATGCAAGAAAAGTAGTAAATAGCAGTTACAAATGTACTGAGAATGCAGGTACTTCCACATATGTGTATTATGCATATAGATTGAAGAGATGTATTTTTCACTAATTATGGACTTAGGTTTTCTTTTTCTTCATCTGAAACCTATATTTAACAATATTATCTTACATGCAAAGATTTAATTATTTATCAAACCAATGCTTCTTCCTTCCGGAGATAAAGTGCAGGGGGAATTTATTCCCAAAAGCTTGCTTCCTCTAGGTTTTACTTTAGTTGCTTCTGACATGCTCTTTAACTTGAATTTGTTTTTGCAGATTGTTTCTTCTTGGACTTGAAAAGTATGGCAAAGGTGACTGGCGGAGCATCTCGCGGAACTTTGTGATCTCAAGGACGCCTACTCAAGTAGCTAGTCACGCACAGAAGTATTTTATCCGTCTGAACTCAATGAACAGAGAGAGGCGGCGATCAAGTATACATGACATCACCAGTGTGAACAATGGAGATGCTGCTCAGGGTCCAATCACAGGTCAAGCAAATGGGCAGGCCCCAAATCCTGGGAAGCCCTCTAAGCAATCTCCGCAGCTGGCAACTACACCTCCAGGTGTCGATGCTTATGGAACAACAATTGGACAACCTGTTGGTGGGCCCCTTGTCTCGGCGGTTGGGACTCCTGTTACACTTCCTGTTCCTGCTCCACCTCATATAGCTTACGGCATGCACGCCCCAGTTCCAGGAGCTGTAGTACCTGGAGCCCCAGTAAACATTGCTCCAATGCCATATCCAATGCCACCCCCATCATCTCATGGGTGAGGGACATTTCAGAGTGCTGCATGGCTTGATAACCTCTCTATGTTGCTTTTAGTGGCTATGCTACCATGTTGCAATAAAGCAATATCAATAAACTCTGTGTACATTACAAACTGTTGTTACATGTAGCATTTTGAGGACATTGCAGATTATGTTCTTGTTGCATGCAAACTTTCCATGTACACCCGCTCCAAATGTTTCAGGGTTGGTGCTGTCACTGTGTTGCGGACTTGCGGTTTGGCAGCATTCAGGATAGATGTTGTGTACTACTGGTTCAGTCAGTATCTGTGTGATTTGTAATTGTGTATCTACTGCAACAAGATGAAAGATACGAGTTACAACACTTATTTCATGTGTTAATTTGCAGAACTGGGAATATTGGCGGTGTTAATTTGTTCAGAGATCTACGGTTCTTTGGAAGTTGCAAATAGTCAACAATGTTTGCAACTTGAAGTGTAGATTGATAAAAACCATCAACAATGTCTATGGTGATTTGCATTACATATTTACCTTTTTATTTTCTTCATATTTAAATATACAATTGGAGGGACGGATAAGATTTGTTGACTCTAAACATTATATGAAGACCATAAGATAAAACGTTTCAAGAGGCATTTGTTATAAAACTAATTGTACAGATGGAGTGCCCTGTCACTAGCGATACTTCTCTGCTAACAAATCCTCACACCAGCCAACCAGCAACGAGCCAACCTAACAAGGCTAATTTGTTTTCCCGGAAATTCCGAACCTGAAACCCTAACTCCGAACTCTAATCTTGTTGGAATGGCTCACCAAAGTTAGAGAAGAATGCGATGAGGAGGAAGAAAAAATTAGATGAGAAGAGAAAAGGCATGTAACATAGTGGTTACATGAGTCTTAGTAGCACTTTAGGTTCCGGGTTGGACTCCCCGTGGGAGTGAATTTTTTCATGAATAAACAACGTTTGTGCCTTCGGTGGTAGAAATTTGCGCACTTCGGTCTTCGAAGATACTCCTAAGGGTAGGGTTTGCACGATAGGGATGAATATGCGTGTAGATGAGAAAGATCTCTAAATTATGCGGAGTATGAGTGATATGTTTATAAAAATTTACGCAAAGATTATTGTGAGACCACCGCACGCAGAAACCATGGTTTCATGGTTTGTGCGGGTTGTGGTGAGGGCGCGAGGCCTATTGGGATGACTGCCACGAGACTCTCCCCCCTCCTCCGCTCCACTGTCGCCGCCCTCACCCCCCTCCTCCGCTGGCCGGCGCCGCCCCGAGCTCCCCTCCCCCGACGGCCGCAGCCGCCCCGAGCTCCCCTCCCCCCAACGGCCGGCGCCGGCGCCGGCGCCGCCCCTCCGTTGCTCACTCCGCCCCCCAAATCCGCAGCCGTACCTTCCCGAGCTCCCCGGCTTCCATGTCGTCGCCGCCCTGAGGTACCCCCTCCCTCGATGCCGTTGCCACCCGAGATCATCCCCTCCCTCTGCGGCTTCCTTGACCTCTTCGGGTGCCCTCCTCCCTCGGCGGCAGCCACCACCCTCAAGCTCCCCTCGATGATGACCTGCACAAGCGGATGGCCAAAAACCAGTTTCCCGGGCCAGCGCGCCGAGCTTCCCCAGGAAGCGGTTTTGGAAAATCTGCAGATCCCCCCAAACAGGGCCTAAGAGTCCGGATCCCACCGAGCGAGAGGCGAGAGTTTTTCTTCAGGGCTAGTATGAGGTTAGTTATTTCAAGGATGGAGAGCTTGATGAATCCTAGTATATATTTTCGGCTTCCATTCCATTTTTAGGTTTGGTTCGGCAGTGCCGGACGGCTTCTTCCCCAGAGATATTTTACCCCGTCGAAAATTTCCCCAAATCCCGAAAATAAATCAAGCAGCGTCCTGACCTGTTCAAAGGCCACAGCCGCGGCCACCACCACCACCTCGCCCCGCCCTCCCCCAATCGCCCCTTGTGTTTCTTTCACTTCCAAGCCATACACAGACAATCGCGCTGCTGCGCATGGCCAACGCCAACATGAAGGGTTCGTCAGCCGGTGGCACCGGCGCAGGCCATGGCGATCTTGGCAGGGCCATTTCGCATGAGCAATACCAGGCATTCCTGGCGTCCGTGCACAGGGCTGCGCCAGGCGCCACCAACATGCACCAGTACCACCACCACCACCACCATTACCCCACCGGCCTGATCCAGTCGCCGCCGATGGCAATGCCGCCTCACATGCCCGTGCCGCGGCCCCAGATCGCCGTGCCGCCGCCGCAGCCGTTCGTGCGGCCGCCAGAGCACAGCGGGCAGTCCCAGCCGCCTACCGGTCAGTGCTGCCGGCGCGCTTGCTGATTTAATTCCGCGTCGAGTCTCTATGATCCTGCTGTTTAGGGTTTCTCTGAGGTTGTTCCTAGGGTTTTGATGCGTGTTTGGATCTGCGCGCCGTGTGGCGTCGCGCGCTACATTTCCCTAAATGTTGGATCCGGTTCAGTCATGGTCGCCGATTTTTATATGATACGGTGTCTGCTTTGCCGGTTTAGACAAACCTTGTGGTTTGAAAGATGTGTTCAGCACTGCACAATGATCTCAATCATTTTTCCATTGTGATCGCTTCAACGTCTTTTTATATGCCAGCATAATATGAGAAGTTACTATTTGCAGGCAGGCGTGTAGGGATTTTGTTTAAAAATCTTGTAGATGACTGTGTACTAGTAGATGGTTAAATGATTACCATTTTCCTGCAGAGAATATATCATTAATCAACATTTTTGCTAATATACCATTATTCTTGAGAGCTTTAGTGTTGCATGTTGCTTCATATATTAATTCTTCTTCACTCATCATTTTCAATTTTTTTCACTATGTGAAGATCTAAGCTTTGCTCCATATTCTCCAGGACACTATCAGGACTATTCTCCATACGGCAACACTGCATCATCACAGTATATTAGAGGTTTTGCAGACTGGGGAGGAACACGCAACAATGCACTCATGTCTTTGGCTCATGCCACTACTTTCGGCAGTGGCAGCAACAGTATCATCAGCAATGGAATTCATCAAAATTTTACCTCCTACAACACCCATACATGGACTGCTACTTACATGCCACGGAACCCTTACAACACGGCTTATGGTCCTGCAACGATGAATATGATGCTTCAGACTCCTTCCTTTCACAGTAACAGCCTTGAAAATGATTCAGGTATATATACATATATAGCATGTACATTTGGCATTTGAAAAAGGAATGTCTGCATTACTTTGTGTTAGTGCTGTGGTGGGGCTGGGCTGATTGTTTCTGATCAAAAAAGTAGGTGCCTCAACAGGAGGACAAGGCCTGTACCCTCAAGTTCCTGGAACTGAGAGGGAAGAGGATATGACGATAATCATTTGTTTCCTTGTATTCTTGTCAGCTCTTCTCCTTAAATAGAGATGTCTGGGTGTAACAAAACCTCTAAAAATTAGCAAACCAAATTAATGTCTGAGCAAACAAAACAATTTTATCTAATGGCTTAACTACTACCCCCTCTGTCCCAAATTACTATTTGCTTTAACTTTTCGAAATACATAGAAAAAAACTATGTATCTGGACATAAGTATATAGGTATATAGTAAAAGCTATGCATCTAAAAAAGCCAAAGGGAATAGTAATTTGGGACAAAGGTAGTAAATCACAATCTTCCTACTTGGGTGGAGGGCCTAGCCTGGCTAGACTTCTATTTGAACGACAAATATATACATATATAATAAAGTTGCTAGAAATGGTTCCTATACAGTACATCAATTGCTAGAAATGGTTTTGTCCTGTTTTCTATTGTTTTAGCAAGGGGCGACCATGTGGAGTGTGATAATAAGATATGTGGAATAAAGGCATGTTTTTTTTTCTTAGGAGAGATTCTTTCCAAGATCATTATCTCATTAACAATCCTGGGGGCATGTATAGCCCATTGTTCACCTTGTGACGTGGATATACATGTCAATCCACTTTATCCTCAAGTGCTAATTAATTAGTGAGTTTTATTTCATCATGTATATATGAGCCTGCCTAAGTCTTGCAGACATTATAGACAACCTGCTTACCTTTTAGGGTTGTACCTAGCACCCAGCTTCTTTGTTGTTGAAAGCGACAGATAATAAAAATAGGATCTGGGTCCATTAGACCAGTGAGGTTTAAGGAGTGAGGCCTTGTCACTGTTGTCATAAGAACACACAGGGTGGTGTGTGGATGAGAAGTTGTAGAGGTTATGGTGAATGGATTGAAGATAGTGTGGTTGGTGTGAGGAAAATAATTAACAAGATGGGTAGGAAGCTTGGGAAGTCACTCATGTACCACTTGCCAGTTGGTAACCAGTGGGGTAGAAATCCACCAAGATTTTGTGTGTGTGTGGAAACTGATGCACATAAAGAGTGTGAATCTGTGCTTTAAATTTTCAAACAGCTCAGTCCAAAAGATTATTTTTTGATCCATCTGAATGCATGTATTACAAATCTGTCATATTGTAGTACAGCATGCTAGTCTCTAATCCTTGCATTTTGTTGGCAATAATGTATGAATCACATGCAGCTAAGTATGATTGGAAATGGCAACTCATGTAATGATTCATTACTTCGTGGCATTTGGTGGTGCACAGATGCAGGTTTTGCAGCTAGCAGCTTTACGGTGTCTCCAACAGTGGTACCTACCTCCCCTTTTCAACTGATGTCCCCAAAATCCCCAAAGTATACCTCCACTCAAATCTTCGAGGAAACCAATAATGTAGAGGTACCATTTGGACTCTTTCAAGGTCTTCTGTAAGAAAATTTCCACTTCGTATGAGTAGTTATGGTATCACAATTCTCCAGGATACTTCAACGGTCTTTGGAAGTGGTGATATGGAGAGCGACAACAGTGAGGAACAAGATCCCACTCCGGTCGCAGAGATCAAAGACCAAAACCAGGGCAATGGACATATTGTTAATGCTATGAGTAAAACGGTATGTTATCATGCTGATGCATATGTTCTTTGTTGATACTATTATTGTTTGCACTATTTAACTCAAGAAAATCATTTTACTCATTTGTTGTTTAAGAGCAAAAATTTGTTTATGTAATCTTTTCAAGACTAGGGGAGATGAATTCACAAATTTTAACCAATTGATTCTACCTATAGTTTTTTTCAATTGTGAAAACTACATATCTTGTGGTGAAGAAGTGGGAACAACACTTTTGAATATGGAAAAACAATGATTTTAGGTAGCTAAAATAAATAAATTTATGCTAAAAATGCCCAAATTCAAAGCTGTACCTTGAACCTTAACCAAGTCCGATGTTTTCCCCTGTTGCAAATCCGTTACAAAAGGTCAACTGTCAAGACTACCGAATCATCTTGCGCAAGGACTTGACAAACAGCGATGTTGGAAACATTGGAAGAATTGTGCTGCCAAAGGTAGATACGTATATTTTATTAATTGAATTCTACTCTCTAGTTTATTCAGTGTATGCTATATCATTTATGTTTCCAGCACAAACCATGGCTGTAATGTAACATAAACTATGAGATGCAAGCCTGCTTTGCAATCTTATCGGTTTCTGAATTTTGTAGAAGGATGCAGAACCTAACCTTCCAATCTTGGAAGATAAAGATGGCTTGATACTGGAAATGGACGATTTTGAGCTCCCAGCTGTATGGAAATTTAAATACAGGTACTGTACAGCAATTCCTAATCCAGAGTTTCTGATGATCAGCAATTTAGGGTGCATACTTTCCTGTCCTCCAGACACCAAAAGGAAATGTTTACATAGTTCAAATCTCATCTTTGAGAGCTGATATATCTTTATGTTGTCAGCAAACGAAGACTATCATACTGATTAAAATATATTTTATTTCAGGTACTGGCCCAATAATAAGAGCAGAATGTATATCTTGGAAACTACTGGTATGTTCATCAGAGATTAATAAAAGTAAATAAACTAAATCATACAGGTGTAAATGAATTGCTTGCCCTATTTTCAGGTGAATTTGTTAAGAGGCATGGCCTTCAAGCTAAGGACATCCTCGTCATTTACAAAAACAAGAAGTCTGGCAGATATGTATGTAATGTTCTATTCTCCCCTTCTTTCTGATGCACTCTGTTGTTCATCTTATGGTCATGTCCATCTTGCACCTTTTTTGTTATTTGAAAGTCACTTTCCATGACAACATGCATTCTTTATGTTTCTTTTCCTGGCAATGCTCTTGTCACCTCATGCCTCTGCCGTCTTTGTGCTAGGTTGCCCGTGCAGTGAAGGCTGAGGACACACAAGTCCCGGAATGCGAGTGCATGAAGGCTGGAAACCTCAGTGAAGAATGTGGGTTCGCCGTGAGTCCTTCCGCCAAGAAGGTTATTAGCTAGATGCATGGACCTTTGCCTGAATTTGAACAATCAGAAACACTTGAAATGTGGTTTTTTGCTGTTGTTGTGCTGGATCAAACCAGCAACTGAGCTGTTGTGATTTTGTGTATCATCATTCAAACTGAATTCCGGCCGTACTTTCCGTAGGCCTGTAGAGCAAATAGGTGCCTGTCGCCTGAAAGAATTCCATTTTTCCGTTTCATGTAGTTTGAGTTGAATTAGTTTGTTTTGTATCTGTACATATATTCTGTGTTTGGCGGCAGGATTTTACAAAATAATGTGATTGTGCACTTGCACTGCCGATGCAAGGTATTTACATCTCTAGCTAGTAGGAGTACAGTGTCTCTTATTTCTTTCATATCTGAAGCTGTTCATGTCATGAAGAAACACAGCTTAAGCAGTAGTACAGCTAATTCACATCTCTAGCGAGTATTAGTTTTCTTTTTTTCCCGACAAGCAGATAAGAACATGGATTGGTGGGGGCAACCATAAAGACATCAAGTCGGCTCACTATTAAGGGCAGCTATATGTTTGTGATTGGACCTGGCTGTAGTAGGTTAAATCTTTTCGGCTCAACAGCCAGGGCTAAGGTTCTAGCGAGATGTTAGCTCAACAAGTTGGTGTGATTCAAAACGCAAGCCACATACATAGGCGCAGTAGCACGGAATAAAAAGGTATCATGGGAGAAGACATGGAAAAAGCATGTAGAACAAGCTGAGAGTCCCCTGTAGCATCTATGAGCGCATAACCTAACCTAGGAATCCA
Organism: Cenchrus americanus; assembly: GCA_947561735.1. Lineage (NCBI taxonomy): Eukaryota > Viridiplantae > Streptophyta > Magnoliopsida > Poales > Poaceae > Cenchrus > Cenchrus americanus. Next base: position 309,961,237 of record OX387241.1, on the reverse strand, counting down.
TGATGATCAGAACCAATCATGTGTGTACCTTCTTGTCGCTTTTCTAATAAGGGAAATAAGGACTTTGGGAACATAATTTAGTTTTGCTTCATTTTCAGTTAAACAAGTTGGAGCAGAAAAGGGCTAGCTAACTGCGTGTAAAAAAAAAAATACATCCTTAGTGCACATCAGGGTGAAGGTTCATTTTTTTTTCCTGTCCTTGATGATCATCATCACTACGATTAAAGGCCATCACTTTCTGATAAAAACGTGTCCGCTTTCAATTTCATTCTATATATAAAAAAACGTGTACGCTTTCTCTCTGTGGATACCTACGCTGTCACTGTACCTTCAATGCTTCCTCAGTGAGTTAGTACTAATTTAATTTTGCTGACATTTTAAGACAGTCCAAGTCCCATTTCAGGTTGGCGAACGGTATTCCAATCATCTCTGCAGGTTACTCAGCCACGTCAGGTACCCAGGTTACAGTACAGGGACCAAAGCTAGCGGAGGTGTGTGTGTGTGTGTGTGACCCAGGTCCAGCGAAGCACACCTAAAACAGTGACCTCTTCACTCCTCAGCGCTTGCACTTGGACCGGGCGAAAGAAAAAATCTAACTCATTTTGACCCAAATCTAATCCAGGTATCAACCTGACGAGTACGCAATCTCGTGGTTGGGTTTGGGGCACCACCACAGATACCTGGCCTGACAACGACTACACCTACTTTCTACATACACCAAATGTGTAGGACGATCTGCACTCTCTAAGCTAGTGTAACCTTGACAGTGATTTTTTTTCTCTCTGCCTCCGAATCCACCCAACATTTCAGAAGTCACGCACGCATATCAACCGACGTCCAGAGCCTTTGCTTCCCGTCTCGTGCCATTTTAACAGTTTCCTCCTGTCCCTGCAGTGCAGATAACCCTCCTTTTTTTGGTGCCCTGAAACACACACACCTTGTGTGATGGCTAATAATGACGAGTGTTTCCTCATTTGCTCATTAGCGCGTGACACGAGACCGAACACGGCGTGCTCACGAGCGGGAGGGGGCCGGGGGGTGGTGGCTCGATGCATCGGCGGATGGCGACAAGCCTTAGCTAGGCCGGCGGCGGTGGTGGTGGGGGGGTCGGCCGGCGGCGACGGCGCTTTTGCCGATGCTCCTCTCAAGGAACCTCACTCACATCAGCCATGGCCCCGCCGCCTCCTGCTGGCCGCCGGCCGGCCGGCTTGATGCATCCATCCATCACGCCGAGAGCCGATGCCATTGCTCATGGACTCGTCTCGCGCCCGGCCTTGTTCACCGCACTTTGCCCCGGCCGTCCCTGCCAACCGGACAGGGTAGGCGCAGCCGATCGCGGCAGGTGCAGATACAACAAGCTAGCACGGCAGATTGCAGGTCGCATTGCCCTCCAAAAACGATGTAGTGATCACTGATCAGCAGCATATATGTATATATGCATATATACAACAAGCATACACTTCTGGGTGGTGACTGGTGACTGGCCTACATGAGGACCACAGCAGGTGCAGGGATGCAGCAGAAGCTGAAAGCCATCCGTGCAGAAATGTCCTCCAGATGCTCCATGGCGGTGGTTGCCATGTCACCATAACCACCACAACAGTACTCTGATGTTGTTGCGGGGCCAGTGGAATTGGTGATTAGACCCTGTTCAGGGATAGTTTAAGTGCCATAATTGAAGCCTAGGAAGAGGCCCTATGACCCTAAGCTATTGAGATTCTCAAAGCAAAAAGGGGCAGCCACAAAACAAGGGCTTGTCCATGCATCCGTGGCACAGGTGTTGCTGCCAGATGAGATTTGTCTGAAGACGCATGATCATCAGAGCTTGTGACATCTTGTCTAGAGGTAGTAGGAAGCTAGCAACTCTGAGGGGGGGGGGGGGGGGTGTAGTGTAGCTAGCCTTTTACAAATCTGAGTGCATCCATCTACTCCTTTTGATGTTGAGATGGATGCAGCCCATGGAATTGTGCAGGCTACGGGGAGCTGCAGGGGGAAGAATCCACCATGCAGATCTGAATTCTCATTTCCTCTGTCTAAAAAAATAAGATCTGAGTTCTCATGGATAAGTTGACTGTGGATGACAAGGATGAAATGCGCTTTCGAAATTGTGATGGAGGGGGTGGCGTGGTTTGCGACTCGTTGGTGCTGCCGCCTTTCACGCCGAGCCTGCATGTCTGCATCCCTGCTTCACCCCGAATCACAATCATGCAGTTGTGCTTGTAGAAGGAATGGTTCAGTGTATGGCCCTTTTCCCAGTGCGATGCGAAGAGCCATGCGGTTGAAGCAGTTCGGGTGCCACTTTCAGGGACACGCACTCCACTTGTGCCTCGTCTCAAGAAAATTTACAACAGTTCGCCATGTACTACAGTACGAGCATATCACCTGTAATATCCAAAGGAAATTATTGGAAGACAAGCAACCTAGTACATACTTGCACAAATCACAACTTTTGAAATTTGAAAACAAACAGAATTTAGTCCCTGAATATGACATCAAGTAGAACTGACTTCGTACTCGTCAGGAACAGATTCTGCATGTCACTGAAAGCAATACTGCAGAGTTTCAGAGTTCACAGCAAAGTATGTAGTACTGCTGCTAGATAGCTACTGTACTGAATATCTGCAAAATGGAAGCTGGACATGTTCTCTGGACATCATTGCCCATGTCCACGATGATTTGTTTGTCGTTAGCGTCTTCGTTACACATGGGAGGACCGGAGGAGCATAGAAGAAGGAACGGCATGTGAGGAAGAGAGAGGAACCGAACATCAGGGCGAAACAAATCCTTTGCTCTCACAGCAGTGACTTGCCATCTGGATGCATATGTGATATTTTGATTGATCAACAGTAGCACATGCATCTAAAGCTTTTCTTTCAAGAATTGCTGACTGTCCACTTCAGACAAAAACAGTGGCTATGAACATACTGTAGCAACACTGAACAGGAGCCATCTAATGATCATTCCATGAAAAGAAGAAAGGATGATCATGGAGCAAAGGTAGTGCCATGAACAGGTTGTAGGCTTTGTGGCTCTCTCTATCCCACTCCCACACACACATACACAACACACCCCATGTGGTAGTAACAGTTGATAGATAATCACAGGCGCATCCACTACCTCACCAACACATATATATATATGAACTTGCACGATTAGCATCGGTATAATCAGTAAAAGAGCTGTAGGAAAGAAGAGAGAGATGGGGAAGAAGAACAAATGCCAGGCTAGCAAGGGCAACAACTGAAAAGGAGAACCTAACAGCCACAGGTACCAACTCAAACCATCATTTCAGCGCATTAATAAGGTCGTCTCTAGCTACTCCCACACAGCACCTCCATCGGTCCATCCATCCAGAACGTTCGCGGTCTGCAAATTCCAGAAAAGATCGAGACAAATTCGTCAGTTCCAGCGTTTTGGTCACTTGTTCATGACGAAGCTTACTGCAGGCATCTTTTTTCCTTTTCCTTTTCCTTTTTCTTTTTCTTTTTTTTAAAAAAAACAAAATAGACATCTTGCTCTGCTAATTTTAGTGCCATCAGGGGACATATAACTTAGTCCACAGCCAATGATTCGTATAGCTTTCTGGTAGTTTACTGATGAGAACATCTGTTGCTTCCATCTATCTATCACTGAAGATTCAGGTATTCAGAATACACCCTTTGAGTTTTGACAGACAATTTTGACTATGATTGCACTCGCAGGGAGGAATATCCATTACTAGCAGTAGTCAGCAGCACTAAGCCAAGCATGCATATGCATTTACAGTTAGATCCTGGTGGCACCGAAAGGGAAAGACGAAAGAAGTGGACCGGACTGCTATGGCAGACGCCGACCAGTTTCTTGCTTTGTTACGGAAAGCAGCCACGCCAATGCATCGCCAACCTCCGGACAACTCATTCCGGCTTAACCAAGCAGCCGACGACTAATCTTAACCAACAAGGGATTATTTTTTTTATTTTACTGTTTCACCAACGAGATCAATCACTAATAGTTTACCTATAAGCATGGCGATCGGGATCGACCCGCCTCCCTCCGCTCCGGCGATCGCTTCGGCGGCACACCCAGCTGACGAGAAAAACCAAAGATGCATGCGTCTATATACGCATCGTACGGCCGCGGCGGCGAGGCTGGGTCGGATCGGACTTCGGAGGGCGGCGCCTATTGCCGCCCGAAGGAGTTGCGGTTCTTCTTGATGAAGTCGTCGAACCGCCGGTTCATCTCCTCCGCGCCGACCGACGGGTCCCGCGCCCTCGGCGGCGGCCGCTGCGGCGATCGCTGCGCGGGAGGGGGGGACGCCGGCGCCGGCGCCGGCGCTGGTGCAGGTGCAGCGGCAGCAGCCGGGCGCGTCTTCTGCATGATGGCCTTCCACGTGGCGTCCAAGTCATCGTCGCCGTCGCCGTCGCCGCCGCCGCCGCAGTCCACCACGGTCTGGGACGGCAGCGAGAGCTCCCGCTCGAGGACCGCGCGCTCCTGCGCCGGCGCGATGCTGCGCCGCCACGAGCCCGTGACGTAGGACGACGGGGAGGAGGAGGAGGACGCGTCCTCGTCGGACTCCGTGGTGACGCAGGACTCGCCGCCGCCGGAGTAGTCCGGGGGGGAGAACTCGTGGTCCACCAGCAGGTGCCCGGCGGCGTACCCGGCCGCCGCGGCGTCGAGCTCCTCCTCCTTGGCCTTGACGGCGGCGGGCGCAGCAGCCACCACCTCGGCGGCTGCGACAGGGACCGCCGGCGGCGCCGGTGGGTGCGCCGTCGTGTGGTGGTGCGCGACCGCCGGCCAGGGGTCCTTGTGCAGCGGGTTGTTGGCCTGCGCCTGCGCCTGCGCCTGATGCTGGGAGTGCTTGTGGTCGGAGAGCTTCCAGATGACGAGGATGATGAGGTGCACGGTGACGAAAAGGTAGGGCGGGGCGAGCCAGAAGCGCGCCGCGGCCCACGCGCGCGGGAGCACGGCGCCGGCCACGGACACGAGGTGCGGGACGGCGAGGCGCGCGAAGGACGCGGCCGCGGCCAGCGCCGCGGACGCGAACGCCACCTTGGCCGCGAGCACCACCGTGGCCGCGGACATGCCGCGGTGCCGCGACGCGTAGGCGGACGACATGGGCGCCGGCCGGTGGAATTGGGTGGCGCGTGTGCTGGGGCTGGGGCTGGGGCGGCGGGGGAGGTGGTGGTGGTGGATGGCGAGGAGGAGGGCGAGGAGGCGTCGAGGCGCTGGACAGAGAGGCGAGTGGAGCGGGTGCTGCGGCTATTTATCGGAGGGGAGAGGGGGTCTGTGGATTTTTGCTCTGAACTGGAGTATTGTTTCTTTTCCAGATTTGTTTGTTTATTATTTGCTTACGTAACTGATGATTGTGGTTAAAACTTCAGAGGGAAAGTAAAAAATCGAGTATTTACATCTCCTTGATGTTTTGGTCGATGGTGAAATGGTGATGGCAAAGAATAAATATATTTAGCACATCTCCCAAGATGTTAGCACCACTCGGTGTGTCTGTCTAGGGCAGGAGCAGTAATCTCCTTGTGGTGGTAATTGATTGATGGACACTTACTTATCTTTGTGTGATTGCGAAGGGGAGGGGACGAGGGAGGAAAGGGATCGTTCATGGGCATGGCCATGGGACGGGAGGGACCGACCAACCAACCTGTGTGGCGAGTGGCTGGCTGTGCCGCGCCATCCACGGTTGGACCTCGCTGTTCCCGGTAGTCATCATTTTTAGTTTCCACTTTTCCGGCTGATCCACCTGGATTACGGGTGGCTTTCTTCCTTCTTAAGATGATTCGGTGCCAGATCAACACATAAATCCTTTCGAGGCAAGAAGGAAGAAAAATTCAGAGCAATATACGCGTAGGTACTCTGTACTCTGTGGAAGCATAAGCAATTTGGACTCGCAAGCCTCGTCGGCAGGTTCAGCACCGGCACGACGAGCACGTAATTTGGAATTTGGGTGCGTGATGAGAAATCTCAGCTGCAGGCCCGGCGAGACGCAGGAGGTCGAGCTCCCCGATCCGGCTACACTACACATGGTGCATGGGGATGCTCGGGAAAGACAGCGCAGCTAGTGCGTACACACACCACACGGTGGCATGGCAAGGCATGGCATGGCATGGCGTTGGCATCTGCCCTCTGGCAAGTCAACTCCTCATACCGGAGTAAACAATGCGTGCGTTCCCCGAGATCACCGCCGGCCGGATCCAGATCAGACGAGGAGCATGCCATGGTCAAACGCCAAACGTTCGTTCCAGGGGGGGAGGGATGGAGGGAGTTGCTGGACAGGCAGACAGAACAAGCAGAGCAGGTGGTGTGGTGGGGAGACTGGTGAGCCAGCGATCACCCTGGTCTTCTACCAAACCGTTAAGTTTGACAGCGCTCTGTGGATTTGTTTGACCACTAGCCGTTCGTTCACCGAATGATCCCACAAAAACTTTTTTACCCTGTGGACTCACTCACTCAGGAGGGGGTAAGAAGAACACGAACGAGATCGAGCATGCACTAGTCATTTGGCCATGGAAGACGGACGGATAGGGAAGTGTGCGGACGCGGACGCGGACGCGGCGGAGATTTGTTGGGTTCCGGCGGCAGACAGGCAGGCAGGCAGGCAGGCAGGCCTTCCAGATTCTTCTCCTCCCCTGCCGCCGCGGCGCTCTAACAGACAAACGTCACCCGCGGCGCCGCTGATCCACGGCCACGGGGTGGTGGCGGTGGTGCTGCAGCTATTTCGTTCGCCGACTAGCTCACGGTCCGGTCCCTGCAGCTGTTTCGTTCGCCGATCCCCAGAAGAGACCGAGAGATGCCGGGCACGTCGTCGTCGGCAGGCAGGCAACCCAGCGCGGAGACTGCACTGTGGAGTGCGTCGCGATACACCGCGCTCACAACGGCGCCATACTGAACAAACTTGCGATCCAACGAACACACACAATGCATGGCAGCCCAGCCCTGATGAGATGTCCGTCCGGGACGGACTCGGAACGGGACGGCACGGCACGGCACGCAGCTGTCGTCGTCTGTCAGTGTCACCCTGGCCATCGTCCTCGTCCGAATTAGTATCAGCGCGCGGGCTGTCGTCGCCGCCGTTGCTGTCGTCCGTCCGACAGCGGCACGCCGGCGAGCCGGTCTGGGCGCTGCAGCAGCCCAAGGGAGTGGTCGCCGATGGCGACCGCCCCATGCGTGCATTCACTGCGGCCGGCCGGCGACCGACTGACCGAGGTCGACCTGCCGACGTGTGCGTGATCTATCCCACCCCGCCCGGACACCGATCGGTCGATGTGAACCACCTGATGACGGCCGGCGCGAGGCTGAGATTAGCATCAACTACGACGTAGTACGCGAGGCTGTCTAAATCACGTGAGATTAGCGGAATCCGCAGCGTTAACGACGTAAGCAAGGCTGTCTGTCTCTAGCTTAGCTAGCTTTAGCTTCCTTCTCTATCTCTGTCTCTGCACCAGTAGCTTGCTGCACAAGCGCCGGTAGGTGCCTTTGTTCTCCTTCGCTTTTGCCAAAGCCGTGCAGGTGCAGCTCCGATCCATCAGGTGGTCCGATCGATCCTTCCTCTGCATATGCCGTGACCAACGGATCCAAGAACACCAACGTCGTTGCGTAGGTCACCACTGGATTCGCCGCCCCGTTCGTCTAGCTTATCCGCCACCAAACACCAGACGTTTTCTCGAACGAACCAACCTATCAATAACTGATGGATTTCGTATCGCCTCGCGGTCGCCACATCACCAGTGGTATTCTGGCTTCGCTTTTTTTGTAAACTACTACTAAAAAGCGTGGTAGGAGTGCATCATAGATTATAGTAAGTTGTACTTGTGAATGGGAAAGGGATGGCGTGTTCATGTACGTACTTGCTTGCTGCTACATTAATTTCTTAACAAAAAGAGCACCCCCCTGTCCATGCATTTGTTAAACTTAAACTAAAAAAAGCAGAGATGGGGGCTTTGCTAGGGTGGATTAACAAACTAACTAAACAAACGTTCCAAAGTTTCAGGCTCGAACCCGGCCCCTACTAACCGCCCGAGTTTGGTTCCCTTCCGTACAGTCCAGTTCATCACGCAGGGTGGTGTGGCTTTCCCCCTGATGCCCCCCTCATCCTGCTTTATTCCTTGCTTCTCCTAAACCGAATGCCACTTGACGCGAAATAAACGATCGGATCAGACGTGCTGCCCGTGCATTATTCGTTACTCCTCCATCGGTCGCTACTTAATTATTAGTTGGGACAACCCAAGAATAAGCTACATATAGTTCCATTACGGGATTAATTAAGCTCTTTGAAATATCTGGTCCACTGACCTCAATCAGTGGTGCGGATTGTGGGATCCGGTCCAACTGCAATTGAATATCAGCTCGAGAACGAACTTCTGATGTTTCATGCAATTGGGATGAGCTGGTGTTGTTAGGCACTTAAGCAGCAGGGGTTTCACATAATCTCACAGAAAAAATATAATACATTCTCTTCACATATTCTTTTTTTTTTTTTTGGAACAAATCATCCACCACCAAAACCAGCACTACTGTGCATGTGCATCTATCCAAGAGGCCAGGCACAATAATGAACTCGATCGCAATCAGTATGATCGGTGGTACTTAACTAACAACATATAGTATGGTATAGTGCTAAGAACGAACCACCTTCAAATCAAACGCAACGTCGCTTTCAGATTCAAATTCGAAAAACCAGGGGGGGCACTGTAGTAGGGGTTGCTTTAATTTTTGCGGCCTGATGAATTCTTGATGGGCCCTTGGGCATCGGCAGGCGGCATCCCCATCCCCCATCACTAATAATAAGTAAGCTAGGTGGTCGATAATGGTGGTGGGGCTCTCATCTTTTGCCCATGGGCGGTGCCATCGTGCATGGTGGCCTGGCCCTTCTCTTTCCACCACCACCACCACCTCCTCCTCCTCCTCCTTCTTCGATTCTTTTCGATTCTTCCTTCCTCTTTAGACCATTGCCGCCACCATCGTCGTCGCCACTCACCGATGATGACACCCCATGCCCAAATCAATTTTTCTTGTTAAAACGACCAACTACTTCTCCTCTGGCTTTAATTTTCCCGGCCTGTGCTGCCTTGTTGTTTTGAAAGTTGTGTGGAGCTCAGCTCCCTGCCTCCTCCTGTGGTGCCATGTTTGATCTGCTCGTTTAGCATTTGTTTACCACCAATTCATGGGCACTGTGGTGGTGATGGGGGAAGAAGATCTCAGTGAAAGCGATGGGCCGCGCGCGCCAAATGGGATCTCGCGACCGCAAAGTTCCGGGATAAGCACGGGCTCGGTGCCGGTGGTGAGTGGTGACAACTGACAAAGGGCGCGCAGTAGTGTTAAATTGCTAATGCAGCAGCCAGCGGATCGGGGAATTTCTTCGCGCATGCACTTGTGCGTTCGTTCAGCGGTCAAGGTCTTTAAATTCGACGAGAGGGGCCGGGGCCCCCCTGCAGGATTTGCAGGCGTTTTAGAATTGAGATCGATATCTCAGTCGTCTGTTGCTGTTGTTCATGCTGCGTTGCTGCCGGGGTCGATCCATCGAATCGGATCCTGATGATCTTTCAGGCGCTATGATTGGGAGGGGAAAATGCCGGGTGGACGGGGTGCTTTTGTTTGGCGCGTCAAAGATGCCTGCTGAACTGATCAAACACTGCTGCTGCTGCATCGATCCGCCCATGGCATGGCATGCATGGCAATGCTGGTCTGGTGGTGACTGGTCTCTTTGGGTGGGTGGCCTGGACGGGCCACGGGCCACCGGCGGACGGAGAGGCGCCGCCGTACGTCGGCTTGGCCGTGGCCCCCATTTGCTCCGGCGCCATCATGGCATGTATAGATGACCATTTAGCACGAGGCCCATGGGCCAGCCCATAGCACGATTTTTTGGCGCGACACGAGCACGAGCCCAAAGACGATTTTTTTCGGGCCCGGCCGCACGAGCACGACGTTGGGCCGGGCCGGGCTTCATTCTCGGCCCATAGTGCCGGCCCAAAGACGACACGAAGTCGGCCGGCACGACGCGGCCCACGGACTAGCACGACGGCCCAACGGCCCCCATCCGGCCCATTTAGCACGACGGTATATAACTCGGTGGCTCCTTCTCCCAAACCCTAGCGCCTCCCCCTTCTTTGTCCCGCCGCCGCCCCTCCTTTGTCCCGCCGCCGCGCCTCCCCCGGCCTCCTCTCGTCCCACCGCTATGGCAAGCCGCGGCCGGGGAGCCGCACGCCCGCAGCGGCAAGCCGCCCGCCGGGGCAAGCCGCGTTGCGAGCCGTGCCGACACAACACCGCGCCGTGGGTCGCGGTCGGCGGGCCGGGAGGTGCAAGGCGCGGCACCGCCGCGCGCGAAGGAAGAAGCCGAGCAGGGGCCGCCGACCGTCGCGGTGGAGGGGTGGAGCAAGGGCCGCTAGTGCCTACGCCGATGGAAGTGGAGCAAGAGTCGCTAATGTCCGCGGTGGCACCGCCGGTGCCCTCATCCCCACCTTCCTCCGCCATCGGCCACCTCGTCCACCGCCGGACAACGATCTCCCTCCTCCACACCCTCCGGATGTCGTGTTGCGGCCTGGCACGCGACCCATCGGCACGATGGGCTGTAGTCGTGCCTCGGGCTGGCCCAGCACGAAAAAATAGCCTCGGGCTAGTGCTGGGCTATGATCTCAGCCCATAGTGCCGCCCAAAGCACGAGCACGAAGTCCGTCGGGCCATGTCGGGCCGGGCCGCTTCGTGCCTGGGCCGCATCGTGCTTGGGCCGGGCTGGGCTGGGCGGGCCAAATGGCTATCTATAACGGCATGTGATGAGCTCCGATCCGATTCCTTGCTTGGCCTTGGCCGGCCCGAGCCGCTCGTTTTTGGCGCTGCCGCGCGCATCGGCGTTTGCGTGTGGGGTTGGATACGCTAATCATTTTTAGCATCACTCCCTTCTTACTTAAAAAAAAGAAGATATGCCAGCAGCATCTCTGGAGTGAGTCTCCCTGGTGTTGGGTTGGGACTTATTGGGAGCATTAGCCGACGGTGATGCTTTTTTCTCTCGATGGAGTTTGCGTGAAGCAAACAAACACATTAACGCCACAAGCAGAAAAAAGGAAAAGGAAATCGTCACTATCTGTTAGAGCTTCAACCTGATCAAGCTATCTACCAACAGCAGAGGTAGATCAGCAGGTAAGATCTATCAGCAGCAGAGATGGATCAACAGGTAATAAGATCCATCAACAGATCATCAGCAGTGAGCAGTGTATCTAGTCTGCTCGTTGCAATTGCAGTAGAGAGAAGAGAACACTATATATGGAGACTGCCCGTGCCCGGCAAGTAGGTCGTAGCCGAGCATGTGTTTTGCCGTGTGCCGTCACGCGCCGCCCTGGTCGTGTGCTTACAGGTAGAGGCTAGCCTACGTGAACTCCAAGCGGGCAGATGCAACGGTTCAGGAGCGGCGACACGACATGCTACGCTAGTAGTCACGACACGAGGTCGATCGAACACTGTCAGACTGTCTACCCCCCCCCCCCCCCCCCCCCGGCCGCGTTGGCACGGCACGACGTCAGACGCGTCACTTTCATCGGCGGGGCTGTCAGGTGTGTGTGTGTGTGTGCCCGTGCGGCCGGCGAGCTACGCCGACGAGCCGGCCACTCGAGCAGCAGCAGCCGCCGGAGTTGGAATTGGATTTGTGCCCGCGAGCTGGGCGATCGCTGTCGGCGGGGCGGCAGCCTACAGCTTATCCGGGGCTGTCTGCCGCCCGTCCCCGCACGCGCCCAGCTGGTGAGCACGAATCCCGTCTCCGCCAGTCGCCACTAGCGGCCGACCCCGGCAAGCGGCGCCGGCGCCGGCGTGGTCAGCGCGCCCGCCCATCGTGGGTCAAAGTCTAGCGCCGAAGCCCAAAGCCACGGCGTGTCAGCGCTTGCTCCTGTGTCCTGTCCTGTTGCAACGATCGAGCAAATCGCTACTGTTCGTTGCTGTGTTATATACAGTTTTGCTGAGGTACACGTCAAAGATTTCGCCGAAAACTGTTCAAGTTCCATGTTTTGGGTTAAAAACACGTCAAAGATTCCATGCAAAGTTGCTGCTACCTGGAACTGGAAGAGGCAGCTTCATCGCTCCAGAGTCGTCCGGATTCAGTCGTCAGATTTTGGACGATGCTGTCTCTTGGGCGGATGTTGCTGCTCTCCATGGCACGATACTACTAACAAGAGTCGCCTTTCAGAAGAGTCAAGCGACAAAGTGGCGATCAACAAGCGACAGAGACGTGTGTCACGAAGCAGCAGAGGATGGCTCGCCACCACTTCCCTTTCATCTGGGCGGCGGCGGCGAACAAGCAAATCGGGAGGAGCAGAGCAGAGTGGTAGGTGGCGCTCCATCCCCACACAGAAAAAGGACGCCATCCATCATCACTGACTACGGTAAAAGTATTCAGATGGATCGTGGCACTGAGAGCTATTTAATGGAAAGCACTGGAAACTGGGTGAATCATTTGTTTGTTGGTCGTGGCGCCGAGTTACATTACTCCCTCCATATGGGTAGCAGAAGACGTTCTCTTCGTACTGCGACACTCTGCCTTCAAAACACAACTTTAACTTGTTTTTTTATAAAAAGATATTTATTCAAAAACGATATATTTATACTTTTACGAAAACACATTTTTCAAGACGAATCTATTGATAGATTTTCACATTTTCAAACTCAATAACTTAAAAACTATTCATTATTTATAATCCCAATGTCTGACTCGAACCTTGTCCTAAACGTCTCCTGGTACCAATACGGAGGGAGTGCGTTGTTATGAAAAAGATTAGACCACCCGCACCGGGGGACGACAAACACTCCTTCATCCCCCGCCGCGTTGTACTTTGCAGAAACGCAACCCGCAGCGGCAACGGGATACCGCCCGGAAAATGCCGTCGGTCCCCGATTCCTTCGTATCCGGAGGGATCGAGAGCCTCCGAGAGGGCGCGCCGCCCCACCACACGTCCTTGGTGGCGCGGGCCGCAACGGCCTTGCGATGGAGAGGAGGCGGATGCCGCGGTGGAGGTCCGCCGCCGCAGCCCCCCGCGCCGCCGCTCCCCCGAGCTCCGCGCCGCCGTAGCCTCGCCGTGGAGCTCCGGCCGCCGCCGCCGGCGTTGCCGAGCCGCGCGAAGGAGGACACGGGACAGGGAAGCGAGGAGGCCGCGGAGTTGGAAGCGCAGCCCGCCGCCGGCACGCCGCCGGCCGATGCCGTCCGTCGTCGTTGCCGAGGCGAGGCAAGCGCCGGAGGAGGGGAAGCCGCAGATACCGAGCCCGCACATGCCGAAGGCCGGCCGCGCCGCGTCGCGGCGGAGGAGCCGAGGAGAGCGCGGGGCCGCCATCACCGTCCGAGGCGTCCGCCAAGCCTCTCCGCGTCACCGCCGCACTCCTCCATCACCGCCGTGCCCCTCCTCTCGCGCATCCGCCGTCGGCGGCGGCGCGTTGAGGAGGGAGACGGCGCCGGTGGTGGCACGTCGAGGGGGAGGGAGGGGCACCCCGCGCCGGCGGGGAGAAGAAGGGGATTCGAAGGGCGGGAGGGGGGCGGGAGGAGCGAGGGAAGGGAGCGGCGCCATCGGCCGAGCACGGGGAGAGGGGGCAAGGCGCCGGCGAGAGAGGAGGTCGGCCCGCGTGCCCCACCACACCTTTCCCGCGGAGACCCGCCGCCGCGATGCCGCCACCGGCAGCCTCGGATTTGGGGGCGGCCGCCGCCCCGGCTCGGGAAGAAGAGAAGCAGAGGACAGGGGAGGAGACTGGTGGAGAAGGGAGGAGAAGAAAAAACGAAAGAGAGGAGGGTAGTTGGAGATGGTGGAATAGAATATATGATTGTTGGGATAGAGTGGGTGATATAAAGGATGACGAGTGCGAGAGAAGTGAATATAAAGGAGAGGATTTTGCTGACGAGGCAGGAATATTCTGTTATGAAGGAGAATTTGGAGGAGCACCAGTGTGGGTGGTCTTAGCACTAGAAAACTGCAAAAGCAGCAGCCCAAGCAAGCAAGAAGTAACAAACAAGGGTCGGTAATCTTGGTTTGATGCTGACCTTCTTCCACGGGCTTCGGATTAACAGGCAGCATCAGTCACGCGGCGACAAATGGCCATCCCGATGTGGGCGGCGCGATCAGCAAGCGATTAACATGAGTAGTAGATGACAAAGTACGTAACTAATTAAACCTACATCACCCACCAGGAGGGCCAGTAGACCTCATCACATTGGTAGTAAATAAACAAAAACAGTTGCTGATGGTCGTGTGTGAGGAGCAGGAGCAGCGAACATGACACCTTACCAACCCTGTAGCTGCAGATGCTGGCATCAAGGACTCTGTTCGTGCACATGCTGATGGCAATACGGCACGCACCATGCGTGGGGGGTGGTCGGTCAGCTCCAACCGGAAGGGAGATGCATGAATCGCATTCCATCATGGTTTTTCTAGACTTGTAAACGGGGACATTTCAAATGAGCTACATATGATTGAGCGTGTAATGAGTGATGAGTTGCAATTCAACTTAAACGAAGATGACTGATAACATGTTTTCTGATACTTGCTCAGAAGTACATTCAACCACCTCAAAGGGCAACTAATAAAAGGTAGACCTGATGATCTGAAACGTTTGTAGTTCAAAGTGGTAGGTTTGTCAGTTTAAAAGAAAAATTTGCTTACACACACACAAAGCGTGACGAGAACCAACAGGAAAACGCATGATGATACAGCAACATATACAGATCGAAAGCATCAGGGGATTAAAAATAAGGGCAACCGCCAATTTCAGATATATTATTATTGAACTTTAAACTATTCTGAACTCCTGACCCATCAAACCAACGTGTACCTTCCAAAAGGACGCCGCAAAATATACACATTACTTGTACAAGTTGCTTGAACCACAGGCAAAGAGCTCATGTATATGCACGTGATACAGCCACTCATTTACTCATGTTAATGAGTACCGCTCACCCAAAAAAGTTTCAACTTGGTATTCCATTTCAAGTACTGTCCAAATGAAATTGGCAAGCATGCTGACAGAAAAGTCAGCAGAATCATATGAACTTAAACGGAATGGTTATTCAGGCCTTCTCATCTGCTATGATCACCTGAAATCTGCCCCAACTGCTTCCTGAACAGATTTGAAACCATCTCTTTCCAAACATTCTGCCAGCTCAGCCTGAAATGTCAAATGATATATTAGTATCAAACTTGGAATGGTTCCTAAAATATTTTGAGCAGATAGTTGGAATCATTTCTATTAAAACATTGAGAACACTCTGGAAAAAAAACTGTTCTTTTTATATGTTTATAACTTACAACTACATCTCCTGCACTTTCGAGACAAAAAAAAACTTACAACTACATCTCTTTTGCACTAGCTAAATATGTTTGTCTCCTAAACTACCTTTGCCTTATGGCCAATGTAATAAAGAATCATACTATTGTAGTTGTAAAGTGTAGGACACATTAGAGGAAGTAGGTGCACTTCAGGAAAATATCTCTTCAAATAATCCTATAATACTGACTATGAAAATAGCATTTTAATTTTTACTGCTTAAACTTTGAATTAAGAACGTAATGATGTATTTCATATGTAACAGTCCTATTTAACTTATACTGACCTTTATTCTAGGTATAAGAGCTGGACCACCATAGGCAAGAGCAGTGTAAATTTGAACAAGAGTAGCTCCAGAACGGATCTTCTTGTATGCATCCTCACCGCTGTAATTATATACACAAACTTGATTGAAACTATGCGCACTAAAAGCGCAAAAAAAAAAGTAGATATAGAAATCCTAGTACCTGCTTACACCACCACAGCCTATGAGGGGAATCTTGCCCTGCAAGTGATACACAAGAGTTGCTCATGAACAAGGCATACCAATAAACTGCTATTTTACTTTAATAAAGGTAATACATTTGCTGAGCAGTGCAAAGAAGCTTAAACAAAAATATGTAGTTTTACGTAAGCAACAGGGGTAACACACTTACGCGTGTAAGCATATACATCTCCCTGAGAATGTTAGTAGACAAGTCAAATAAAGGCTTCCCACTTAATCCACCGGTTTCCTGAGCCAATGGATGTGTATCTGTGGGCGGTGGTCTGGAAACTGTGGTGTTTGATATAATCTGTGTGGTCAACAACATCGTAAAATATTAGAACAAAATCTGGATGAGAGGAATTGAAATTACACAACATTAGGCCAGTCAGTGCCTTAAGTTGTGGCAGGATTGTAAACCTACCAGGCCATCCAATCTAAGAGCAAGTGCAACCTGGAAAACGTTAAGAAAGGCGTAAGATTCTTGATGGACAAGTTTGTATAACAAGGGACAAGGCTAAGTTCAGTATGTCACCGCAGCAATATCCTCAAGATCCTGCTTAGACAAGTCTGGTGCAATTTTCACGAGCAATGGTGGAGGACCATCTTCAGCCCACTGCATCTCGTCTCGTGCAGCTTGCACCTGAACATCCAATGTGAGTCATATAGATTTCCCATGCAAACATAGAGAATATGCACTTCAATTAAAACAGCTACACACCTTCTTAACAAGATCTTTCAGTTGTTTTCTACCTTGCAATTTGCGAAGACCAGGAGTATTTGGGGAAGAAATATTTATGACCTGCATTAATAGGAGAGAAAATAAGCCTCATACTAAACCAGGTCCAAAAATACTGTCCACCCAGAAAAGCCATCAAACTTCACAATAAAAAATGAAAGAAAATGTTAAGATATTCTGTTTCTCTAGATAGACTTCTAAATGAAAATGCATAACATAAAAATATGCAAAATTTCTAATCTACCGGCATTATTTATCTGAACCTACAGTCCATATGAAACGATAAGTACCAAGTTGTAGTGTGAAGTTAGTAAGTGCAAGGATGGATACCAAGTAATCAGCATATTGTGACAATGTATGAACCCCTTGCACATAATCAGCAGCAGCATCTTCACTAGTCTTGTTCTTGCCAAGATTGACTCCCAGGATTCCAGGTCCTGCTTTCCCTCCTTGTTTTATATCACTGGTTGAGGGGGACGTGGAGCTCGAAGTTTCTTCCATCTTCCGCTTACCATGTTGTGCCCCAAGACGCTTAGCAACAACTACGATTCCTTCACTATTGAATCCGTATCGATTTATTACAGCACTGAAGGGGAACAAAGAAAACAGCAGCATAAGACACAAATTACCAACATTCTGAATTTTATGGAACTTTATTGACATGGAACAGTTTGAATATCGATGACAAGACACCAATGCTTACCCATGCTCCTTTAATCTGAAAACTCGAGGCTTGGGATTTCCCTCTTGAGGATGAGGTGTCACAGAGCCAACTTCCACAAAGCCAAACCCCATGCCTAAGAGGCCTTCAACTGCCTCAGCATTTTTATCAAAGCCAGCAGCGAGACCAATTGGATTGGCAAACTTCCTTCCCCAAACCTCTAGCCCGAGAACCGCTGGGTCAGGTCTCTTTTCTCTTGGAACAAATCCGTGGGCAGCAGCTTTAACAGCCAAACGATGAGCAGTCTCTGCATCTAGCAGTGCAAAAAGTGGGTTCACGAGTTCTGTCGACTTGAATAACCAGCCACTGCACAATCAGCAAGGGTTTAACTCAAGGGGCTTAGTAGATTAATAAAGCTAAATAGTTACAGATCAATGAGCTTTTAAGAAATACCACTCCTCACAGATTTCCAAGCACATAAGGGGGGTGGTCCCATGGCATTCCAAATAGTAAAAATTTAAAATAGTTTCAGAGAAATTATTGTCAAGAACTCAATGTCACGCACCAAAACCTGGCCTCATCAGCAGTACTAACATAAGCACCTCCACCAATGGCCAACCCTATCAGGGCACCAGTTAAAAGCCTTCCCTGACAAATGATAAGAAACACAAAACAGATTATTGAAACAAAACACAAAAAGGGCTACGGAAGAATCAGTCCGAAAAACAAATTCAAATCTAGGATCAAGACCTCACAAGATCCTTCACAGTCACAGTAATTAATTCACTAATTTGTGTTAGTTGATTAGTAATGCTGGAAAGATCACAAGTTTTTTAGCAACGTAATCAGAATCTCATATTGAAGAGTGCGGCATTCATCGTTGACTTGTTGTAGAACACATGCAAGTCACCCAATCAGAGCTAGGCTTAATATGACATCATGTCAAGACTGATTGTAAACAGCTGTAGCGAAAAGGCTTAACAAAAAGACAGCTTTCTTTATGCAACAGCGTTTAAGCGGCATGTAAGATGCAACGAATCAGCGGCGTCGAGCAAAATAAGGTCGCTAAAGTTAGCAAGAAGAAAATAATCAGCACAAATACTTCAGCCCGCAGATTCTGAAGCCATTGTTGCATCATCTCATGCTAAGCAGCTTTTGATGAAAGAAAAAAAAAGGCAGCGGGGGAAGCTCAGCAAGATCACTCTGCCCGTGACATGTATGTTCAAATGCCGAGGTGACGGTGGGGGCGTGAGCGGGCGCGTTACCTTGCGGGGTGACGGGGGCACCTTCTTCGGTGCGGCCGCTGCCTCCGCCGCCGCGCCGGACGCCGAGGCCGTGCTGGCCGACCGCGCGGATGCGCCGCCGCGCCATGTGGAGCCGCGCAGGAGGACGCCGCGGAGAGAGCGCCGCCACACGCGCGCCGCGGCTGAAGAAGAAGACATCGGGAGGGAGAGACCAGGCGCGGGAAGGGAGGAAGGCGTTGGAGTGCGTGAGGAGGACGGGGCGGCGGTGGCGGCGATGTAGGGGGGGGGGGGGGGGGGGGGGGGTCAGCGTGGGGAACAAGCAGAAGCAGCGTGGGGTTCTCAAGGGCTGAAGCGAGCGAGGAACAGGAACAGAGAGAGGGGCACGATTTGGGTCGGGCCCGAATTTGATGCTCGGCCCACTTCGCATCTTGGGTCTGGCCCAGGTTACTAACTTCTGCTCAGTTTCGCGAATTTCCTTTTTATATATTTTTTTTCGCGACTACTTGCACATCAGCCCTCGTTCTTCATTCCATGGCCGTGGCAGCAGCGCTCCCCTCTGCCGCCGGCGAGATGGACGTGCAGCAGAGCTGCGGCCGGAGGTGCAAGACAACTGTCCGTTCGCGCCTTCCCATAATGTCGGTGCTCCTACTTCTTTCCTCCGAGTAACCAACCATATTTGCTCCGCTTCCTCCTCTCTTCTCCGCCTCCGGCGGCGGCTGGGTGTCCGTCCTCACACGGAGCCACGACTGGGTTCATGTGGAGGCGCCAGTGCCTTCGACAACTCGCGCATGCTTAACCGCCGCCGCTCAGGCTTAACTGCTCGAGCCAAACCCGGAGCCGGAGGAGGCCCCGGCCGCGCGTGCAACCGATCGACGGTGCGGCCGCAATGCCGCTGCGCGCGCCGCCTGCCGTGCCGCGTCTTCGATCTCCGGCCTCCGTGAAACCCCGTCGTTTCCACGCTGCAACCCACCACCACCAAGATCCCGTCCCTGTCCCTGCCTACACCTACACGGCCCTCCTCCAGCGCAGCGCCGCCACTGCCGATCCTATCCTCGCCGCCTCCCTCCACGCGGCGCTTCTCAAGCCGGGCCTCCTCTCCTCCGACCTCTTCCTGTCCAACCACCTCCTCATCGCCTACTTCAAGTCCCGCCTCCTTCGCCACGGCCTCCGCCTGCTCGACGAAATGCCCCGGCGCAACGCCGTCTCGTGGTCCGTCGCCATTGCGGGGCTCACGCAGGGGGACCAGCCCCGCGAAGCGCTTGCTCTGTTCCGGCGGATGCGTGTCGCCGGGTGCCCGCCCAACGCGTTCGCGCTGGTGAGCGCGCTCAACGCGAGCTCGTTCGTAGGTGCCACGGGCGCTGGCCGCGCGCGGCAGCTGTACGCTCTCGCGGTGCGCCTTGGCTTTGAGTCCAATGTCTTCCTGATGAACGCGTTCCTCGCTGCGATGGTCCGTCACGGGCAGCTCGCCGACGCGGTGCAGCTGTTCGATGACGCTTGTGGCCGGGACACCGTCTCGTGGAACACGCTGCTGGCAGGGTACGCGCGCCGTTGGTGCGTGCAGGGATGGATTCTATGGCGATGGATGGTCAGGGAAGCTGTTGGTGCCGACGGGTTCTCGTTCAGCACCGTGCTCTCTGGATTGGCGGCAAGGGCGAGCTTGGCAAGCGGCTTGCAAGTTCACGCGCAGCTTGTCAAGAGTGGCTTTGGGGATGATGTATATGTGGGGAACTCTCTAGTGGAGATGTATATGAAGAGCAAGTGCCTAGTTGACGGCATCAGAGCCTTCACTGAGATTCGCCGCAAAGATGTTGTGTCATGGACAGAGATGGCCGCCGGATGCCTGCATTGTGGTGAGCCTGCAAAGGCAATTGGCATTTTCAGTCACATGATGCTGGATGGAGTTATGCCTAACAGTTACACATTTGCAACGGCGGCTAACGCTTGCGCAAGCCTCACAGATCTTGATGAAGGAAGGAGAGTTCATGGATATGTCATCAAGCTGGGGGATGACTCGGATGTTGGTGTCGACAATGCGCTCATTGACATGTATGCGAAGTGCGGGTCAGTGAGCTGTGCTTACAAGGTGTTCCAGCTGATGCAGCAGCGGCATGTTATCTCCTGGACAGCGATGATCATGGGTTTTGCACATAACGGGCTAGCTCGGGAGGCTGTGGAGGTGTTCGACGACATGCTGTTGGAAGGCGTGGCACCCAACTATGTCACGTTAATCTGCGTTCTCTACGCTTGCAGCCAAGGTGGGTTTGTGGATGAAGGTTGGATATACTTCAACGCCATGGAGGGTAAGTTTGGAGTTCAGCCTGGCGAGGACCACTACGCCTGCATGGTCGATCTGCTTGGAAAAGCAGGCCATATCGAGGAGGCTGAAGAGCTGATATCAAGAATGCCATTTCGGCCTGGGGTTCTTGTCTGGCAGGCATTGCTTGGTGCCTGTCGTCTTCATGGCAACGAGGCTGTGGGCAGGAGAGCTGCAGAGCATGTACTTGCGCTCGAAAACGATGATCCATCGACATACACGTTGCTGTCCAACATGCTCGCCGGCCATCAAAATTGGGACAGTGCAGGAAGGGTGAGAGGGTTCATGGGAGACACAGAAATCACAAAGCTACCTGGATCTTCATGGTTTCAGTCCCCACCTTGCAGAAACTAAGCCTGCATCAGGTAAACTTCAGTTCAACAGAATATAAGCATCTGGTTGTGCATTTGACCTGGAAGCATCAAACTACAGAAAGAAGCAGGTACTTAGATCATGAATATCTGATTGGACAAGCTTATGCAAACACCTCACAGGTGAAGGGAAGTGGCTTGTATTTGACCAGCAATGTAACATGGCTATACCATAACTGAACTGCAGTTTGCTCCTTTGCATCGGTCATACAATTGGGAAACAACAAATGTTGTATGCACAAAGAATATCATAAAATGAACTTGCTTGATACTATTAAGCTTTTCAAATTAACTTTGGTACATACTCATCACAGGCCATCATCATATACACTCAATTTGCCAACGACAATCGTATGTAGTCAAGCAAAGATAGTGTAGTTAATTACAAAGTAGGAAAAACAGTGCTCATGTAAGACCAGATGCTTCAACATTCCCGATGCTTTGTGCAAGCCAATGCCAGTGACATCCTCAGGGCTTAAACTGTTGGCACTGATATTAAGCAACAGTTGCCGCCAATAGAGGCTCCAGGTATTGCTTGAACTTGTCTTTTGTCATTGCACCTTCTCTTCGGCTACCTGGTACCTCTTGCCCATTCTTGAAGAGAATGAGAGCCGGAAGACCATATACCTTGTACTCTTCAATCAACTCAGGATTTGTGTCATGATCAATCTTGACAATCTTTAATCTCCCATCATATTCCTGTTTCACAAAATTTCAGTTTATAATTGATGATATAATTTCCTCTCAAAAAATCAGTATGTTGGACCATATTAAAAAATTCCTACATAGGAATTCACATGTGCAATTGGTCTTGGTCATGCTACGTTGCTGCTCATTTGAACTACTATTTCCCTCCAGTAAAGAAAAACATAGTAGTTTGCTTTTGCTAATAAAAAAAAGGTGAAACTGTCTCACATACATATAACAATAGCTAAAACACTGATGTTTCAGTTAGGTCTTCCATTGATTTTCTACACCAGTTTGGGAAGGTATCACACTATGGATAAAGTCCTTAAGGCTTTAGGCTAACATTACATATTGAAAATCAAACGTACCACCATGTTTCTGTAGCCCCGCAATTATAGTATATCAGTATTGGCTTTGGCTGATTTTTATGTATATATATATATATAAAACAAACACTCTGCCTTGGAGTTTGATTGTGTTCTTATAAAACACTCTGCGCCTTGGGAGTTTTATCACAATCAAACTGACAAACTGTATTTATTATTATTGCCGATGTGAAGCTTTGTTGCTCTATCCTCATGACAACTATCCAAAAGATTGTTTATAACTACAGCAACCGCATTTTCTCACCTGTCTCAGTGCATATCTAGTCTCAGTCTCGCATGTCAGTCATTTGCGGCACCCATTTGCGATTTACTGGATTATAACGGCGCCACGTGGCAAATTCTATGACAATTATTAACGCTTGCATCGTTCGCTGTATCTATCGGGAAGCAATTATTCTTTCACACATCTGTATGAACACTTCTTCTGTCAAGGAGCAGCAGAGCAGCAGTGTATATACTACCTCTGAGGCCCAATCGACGACGGGGGCGATGAGGCGGCACGGCCCGCACCAGTCGGCGACGAAATCAACGAGGACGGGCAGCTCCGACTCGAGCACCTCCGCCGGGAACTCGCTCTGCGCGATGAACTTGGCGGCCGCGGCGCACCGAACGCGCGCGCGCGGGCACGGGCGCGTGAGCCGGCCTGCTGGCGCCGCGCGGCAGCCGGGCCCGGGCGAGAGGCGGAGCGCGGCCTGGACCGGGAGTCGGGTCCCGCGGGGGGCCGAGGAGGAGAACGGCGAGCGGGGGGAGGGCGGGAGGAGGGTGGACGCGGTGGTGGTGCTCGGCGCGGACGCCATGGGCGGATGAGTGGGGAGTACAGGAGGAGGACGAGGAGGAATCTTCTGGAAGGTGCCAAATAGCCATCCGCCACCAGTTTTTCCCCTTCCGCGGGCGAGATTTGTATGTAATAGGCGAGGACCCGATTTTTTTTTCTTCTTCTGTCTGAGGCGTGGTATTCGGCCCAAGCCCATGTAAAATTGCAGGCCCGTTCGTCCATCGAGGAAGATTCATTTTTTATGTATATATATATGATTTTTTTAGATTAGAAAAAAAATCTTATAAGGTTCTAAAAAATCAAAAAATCTAAGCGACCTCGGCATAGAGGAAACGACATTTTTGTTAGCTTGTGCCTTCCTGAGGATTAAGGGCAGTTCAGTGCTACCTTATGGTGTGGGTAGTAGTAGCTGTTCTAAATTCAAAAGATTTTTTGAACCATTCTACTAATAATATTCATAAAAACACGTTGAAATGAAACTGCTGGCTAGGCAATAAAACCAAAATCAATAGTAATGAAGGCTCCATTCGGTTTCTTCTACAATATTTTTCTCTTAGAATAAGAACAATAGTAATAAAGCAACCAGAACAACGGAGGCTTACCTAGATGAGAAGCAGTACATGTGTCGCAAGCGGTTAAGAACAATTGGGCCGCCCCTGTCCATGTCCGCCGGCAGTGCTGGGGACGGCGGCGGTCACAACTCACAACTGGGGACGGCGGCGGCGGCGCTCTGGGCCACGGCGCTCGGCGCAACAACCGGTTTGGCCCTTCCCTTACCTGCGAAGAAGGCGATTGATAGAGGACATACATGACGGCACATCTGCTGCTGCAAGGGATTGCAGGGAGGGGTGCGCGGACAAATACGAGAAAAAGTACGTTTTCATTGACACCGAACAATCAACTGTAGGGGGGGCATGAAGCAAGTCATGGCTTGGTGTACAACTAAAACAGAGGGGAAAAGATAAAAGACGATGCCACACAAAAAAAAACCACACTGACAGTTGCGTTGTTCTTTTTCTTCCATATCATCCAACAGTGTAGGACGAGTTCCAAAGCAGGTTCACCTTACCGCAACAGTAGTGGTTTTCCAAACCGGCAAAACCGGTCCGGTAAACCGGTGAAACCGACCGGTAAACCGACAAGAGCGGTTTTAGGATTCTTGACAGCTCGGTTAGAGAGCGTGCAGAACCGAGCCTTTTCCTTACCGAGCCGGACCGGTAAGGCCGGTTACTGCGGTAACCGGGCCGGTTACCAACGGTAAGGTGAACCCTGTTCCAAAGAACATCGAACAAATCAGTCGGACTTCTAACCTCCTCCTCCACCTTGATTCGGGGCGTCGGCCGAGCAAGAGGCAGAGCAGCGCGTGTGTCGATTTCCCCAGGGGCCTCCTCCTCCTCCTTCTTGGGGGCAAGCAAGGCGGCGTCGTCGGCCTCTTTCTTGAGGCCTTGGCCACCGACGTCGGCGGTGAGCTGACGCCGAGGCCGCATCTGCTTCGCCCCCCACCTAATACTTATGATGTCCGTCGGCGGCGCTCCCTCCTTCGCCACCAGCGCCGCCTCTGGTGCTGTGTTGAACTCCCCAGGGGCCTCCTTCTTGGGGGCAAGCAAGGCGGCGGCGTCGGCCTCTTTCTTGAGGCCTTGCCCACCGATGTCGGTGAGCTGATGCCGAGGTCGCTTCTGCTTTGCCCCCCAACTAATACTTGAGATGTCCTCCGTCGGCGGCGATCCCTCCTTCGCCACCAGCGCCGCCTCTGGTGCTGTGTTGAGCTGCTGCCGAGATCTTTTGCGCCCCTTGCTCGCCCACCCAGATCCAACCTCCGTCGTCACCGGTTGCTTCTGACCGGCCGCCTCCGGTGGCGCCTTCACCTTCCCGACGTGCGACGAAGCCGCGCTCCGGCTCCGATACAGCTTGCAAATCACCAGTTCCTCCTCCCCCTCCTCTTCTCCGACGTCCGCCTTCCCCCCTTGTCCGTGGCGTCGATGTCCGGCCGGGCGCCGCAGGCGCAGCTCTCGCAGGCGCCACCCGGTCCGGTCTCCTCGCCCCTTGCTTCCAGGCGCCTTGCGCAGGAACGTGAAATGCTTGGCTTCGCCGACCACCACGCGGCGGCCGCCGTCACGGATGAAGACGACAGGCGCGGGTCCGGCGTCGCCGTACCACGTGCCGCTCCCGTCGGCCACCGTTCGGCTCACCCCGCGCCGATCCTTGGTCCGGAGCTTGGAGAAGCAATACCACGCGAGCTCGCCGGAGTCCGACAGCGCCGCCGGCAACCGGCGTGCCAGGTCCTTGGGTTTGGCGCCGCAAACCCAAGGTTGCCCGTCGTCGTGGTCCTGGACGAAGGGGTCGCTGTGGCGGGAGCCCCAGAGGAAGCGCGGGAGCAGGTGCCAGACGATGAGCTCGGCCTCCTTGGGGTGACAGCCGACGGGGATGGGCGGCGGCGGTGAAGGTGGGGTGGGGGTAGCGAAGCTTCTCCTGGTTTGCGTGGCCATGGCGTGAGGCCGAGGCGTGGTGGTGCGGCGGGCGGGGCGGGGCGTCGTCACGGCGCGAAGCATCATGATGCGAATGCTCTGCTTCTGGGATTTGCTGTGCGGGGGTGGGTGAACTCATCTATATAAGCGAAGAGATGGATGATCACACACGTCAAAAAGTGAAACGCCCAAGTCTTCACTCTTCACTTTACAGCACATGCACAGCACCGACCGGGGGTCGGGGAGCTCTTCCACCACAGTCCACACAGCGTTGCTCAGCAAGCTCTCTCCACCGTCCATACAGGTCCGCTTTTCACACCACCACAGTCCACAGCGTTTAGTTCTCCTACGTGGGCACAAAATTTGAACGCATCAATTACTGTTTCAAAAGCAAAATCTTGCAAAAACAATAAGGGCACCTTAGCCATCCCAACTCTTCATAGGCTCGTTGTTAGTGAGATCATGCTAATATTTTTCGTAATACTATTTATCATATTCGGTATTCTTTTTTCGCCTGGCGAACAACTCCACTTTTGTTCCGAATGAAGGTATACCCTGAGCAAATCACTGGCTAGAAAAGTCCAACATTGATGGAGCGTGATTTTATAAAAAAAACCACTCGATTCGGAATTAAAATTGAAAACAATGGAGGGTCATGAGCTTATAAGGAATTATTGTTGAATTATAGGGACTAACACACAAATTTCTCTAGAGTCAGCAAATAGACTCCGTGAATATTCCGAATGGATGGGATCTCAAGGTCACGATATTTACATGGTTTGTTATGCAAGATTGTCAAGACAGAAATTTGTGAGTGGGATTTCTTGATTGCCCGGGGTGACTTTGAAAAAAATCTTGTCCTTATCTTCTACTCCCTGCCCGGTGACGGGAGGAGACAGGGAGTGGTGGCCCGCGAGCACACTGGCCGCGAGCACACGCTGCTGGCCTGAGCGTCAGTCTTGGCACCGACGGGTGGCGGCGCGCATCCGCGGCCCGCCGCCGAAAGGACCTTGATGTCGCCAGAGGGGGGGGGTGAATAGGCGTGACGATCGAATTAAACTTTTTCCCCCAAATCACTTGAGTCGTCGGTGCTCCACCGGTCGGACCGGTGGTGGTGACCGGTCGGACCGGCCAAGCATCGGTCTTCACGGATGACACCGGCCGCACGGCAGCACCTCACCGGCCGGACCGGTGTAGCACGAGAACTCCGCAAAAACAACTTCAAGCGCCTCTTGGCTTCTAGCACGAACCAAACTCGGGGTGTGGCTCTTGTAGATGATCACAAGCGCAGTAATGAGCCCCGCACACACAAGTAACACACCCAAGTAGATCGAAGCGGAAGCAAATGATATATGCTAGAAAAACAACTTAGAGAGAAGAACCACACGAGGAAGCAAGGATTTGTTTCCCGAAGTTCACCACCCACTGAGGAATGGCTACGTCTCCGTTGAGGAGCTTGTAAGGGACAATTCCCACAACAAGCCGGGTCTCTTTCAACCACTTTCCTCCTTTCCACTAAGGTGATCTTTTCCACGAAGAGGCAAGATCGCGGCCCTCACAAACTTCCCCGCTTTGCTCACCACAACCTTGGGAGCTAGCCGGCGACACCTAGCCGTCTAGGAGGCAAACCTCCAAGAGTAACAAATGCACCAAAGTTTGTAGACTCGTAACCAAAGTGCTCAAGCTATGGAACCCGCTCTTGTTAGCTCACAAAGTCACTCCTAGGCTCACTTTCTCAACCCAACACAAAGATGATGGCTTGAATCCACAAATCTCACAAAGAGATGGTTGGGGAGAGCCACTAAGGCTTAGAGCTAGTTAGAAATGGCTTGGGATCTCGAGCAACAATACTAGAAGCAACAACCCACACCCGAAGAGGGCTTGGGGTATTTATACCCCTCAAGGAAGAAAACTAGCCGTTAGACCCGGCGGCACCGGTCGGACCGGTGCCCTACACCGGTCGGGCCGGTGTAAGAAAAACTAGCCGTTGGGCTAGCGGCACCGGCCGGGCCCGGTGCCCCCGACCGGTCGACCGGTCGGTGCCCCGAGTTGCCCAAAAACCCTTTTTAGAGAAACTAGCACTTCACCATCAAGATGAAATGACCCGGGTTAGGTTAGGAGGGTTGGTTAGCACACTCAAGGGCTAGATATCACTTAGGTCAACTAATGAGCACTTTGACTTGGTCAACTTGCTAAGTTGCATCCCTCTTGATAGTACGGCATACCTATACTCAAGAAAAGAGTAAAAGAGCTTTGATGACCCCTTGAGCTTGAACAACTTCAATTCTTGCCATACTTGATCGATAACCACTTGAGGGCTTTCAACATAGCCTTTGACTTGAGCATGTCCATACTTGAGCTAGTGACTTAGGATCTTTCCATATAGCATAAGAATGCACACTTGGATCCATGGCCACTCCATGTTGCCAATCTTAACGAGTTGATGACTTGCAAAGCTTCCCTCGGTTAAGGTTTGAATATGATACTTGAAGACCCCACGGATGCTAGACCTTCACCCTAGCAAAACACTTATGGCGGCTTAGCTACGGCCCCAAAGATTGCTTAGTCCCTCACCCTAGACATCTCGGTTGATCTCTTCATCACTTATCCAATCCACTTTGAGTTCCACTTTGCTTCACACGCAATTAACCTTCATTTGAAAGTCCCGTTTCAAATGCTTGATCTTGATTGACAACGGATATGCAAGCTTCCATTTTTAGAACCATGAAATGTATACTCATCATCTTGTTCTCTTTTAATACACTCATGAAGCCTTGCACCAAATACTTATCTTTGTAGATGTGAGCCATAAAATACATCCATATATAAAATACTTCAAAAGTAGCTCATGAATATACAATGAAAACCTGCTCACGATCTTAAACAAAAACATTAGTCCTTTAATCGCCTTGTCATTCAATTCACCAAAATCCACTTAGGGGCCTAGATGCACTTTCAATCTCCCCCTTTTTGGTGATTGATGACAACTCGATTAAAGCTTACAAATAAAACAATGAAGCGCATTTAGATTCTCGGATATAGCTAGAGCTCCCCCTTAATTTGTGCTTTGAGTTTGATTTCAAGAAAATGGCCTTAAATGCCATTAGCACAAATTTGGAAGAAGAGACGTGTGAGCTCCCCCTATATCTTAGAATCAGTGGAGTGCAACAAGTGTGAGCGACAAAATAAAATCCGTGATGCGTATGACAAGATATGCACAAAGCAAAGAAAAGTGAGGCGACTAGGCGGCACGGCGGACCGGTGCCCACGACCGGTCCGGAGGCCGGTCGAGTCCGGCCCGGCCAATCAGGGGCGGCACCGGTCGGACCGGTGCCACGACCGCGGGACCGGTCGAGTCCGATCAGCGCACAAAGCAACGAAGTGCGTGCTATTTGGTCCAAGGTGATCATGCCGGGGTTGCAAGTCGGTTTAGATCACCTTGCTCCATTTAGCCAACACAAACAATCATCATTTAAAACATGCATCACAATCTAACAATAAGGTCGCTTAAATATTACAATAGGGATTAAAACACACGGTGGCACTCATACAAAAGTTCTCAAGTCCACTAAGATCAAATTCTAACTTATTACACGATTTTTCTCAAATGCCGGCGAGCACCTGGCCGAGCCGGTGCGGGGGCCTGGTCGAGCCGGTGCAACACGAACAGACGATCCCCGACAAAGACAAACTTGAGGCTTTAATCGCAATTCTTCTCCCCCTTTGTCATCAAGCATCCAAGAAGGGCCTCGGAGAAGAAGCGACGGCCCGATCACCGTCCTTGTGATCCGTCTCCCGGGTGAGAGCTCCCTCCTATTTGAAAGTCGTCAAGAATCCAATGCAAAGGAGAGTTTAGGTAAATTGATTCCGAGACGTTGATCCGAGATGGATGAGCTATGGGAGCACGCTTTTACCATAGAAGTACGGGTCGTAGCCAAAGATCTCGGCGGAGAAGCGAGCGCCCCAATCGTGTACTTGCTCGGGAGGTGGAGGAGGTGGGGGTGCTTGCTCCTGTTCCATGAAGTGAGACGATCCTGCTACGTCCGGAGGAGGTGGTACAAATGGTGGTGGAGGAGGATGTACTGATGAAGATGATCCTTGCCCTTGCTGAGACTCGAAGAACATAGGGCCGTATTGATTAAGCAAATCCGAGTTGGCCCATCCTCTCATCCTTTCTTCAAAGGAAGGTATCTCAGCCGGAGGAGATTCTGGAGATGGTGGAGATCGAGGTGGTTGAAAACCTTGGGCATTGTGCATGAGCTTCATCGTATCCCGCATTTGTTTATTTGCCCGCCTTGACCTTTCTTTGCTCCACCCGGATGTCATGCTGGCTCCGACACATCCCAAAAATGAAGTTGAGAAACTTCTTCAAAGGAGAGGTGGATCTGCGGGGTCTGCCTGGCTGCCAGCCTCCCCACCGGTCAGACCGGTGCTCGCACCGGCCGACCGGACCGGCTCGAGCACCGGCCGCAGGCGAAACCGGCCGAGCTGCACCCTCCTCAAAAATTTCTTCCTCCTGTCCTGGTGCATGCTCAACCCTAGGAGATGGAACCCGTGGATTCTTGCTTGGATTGAGCTTTAGAGGCTTGTGAGTGACATTCTTCGGAAACTCGGTCTTTGCAACCTTTTCAATCATATACATGATGTAGGGGCCGTAGCCGCAAATTTTCTTGGGGTCTTCGGATAGATGCTTAATCTCTTGCCAAATGAAGTCCCCAACACCGAATTCCGGAGCTCCCGGCCTCAAAGCCACCATCAAATTTTTCCCGAAACTTAGTAATCTCCGAGGGGTTTCCATCTCTAGGTGTGATAGATACCCTAAGTAGCCTATTTAGGACAGCGAAGTAGGTATAGAGGTTCTTCACCTTCCCAAAGTTGGCGTGCTCACCGCGAGGGTACATCACGTGCAAAGCATCCTTCTCTAGCTCCCCCTCATCATGGAGCTTCCTTAGCTCCCCATCTCCTCGCCATGATCCCAAAGCATCTCAAGAATCTGTGGAACGTAATGGAGTACTTTTGGCCGTTAGTCATCCAAATCATGGCCCCGTCGGCCTCAATGTGACCAAAGTGCACCGTGGCAAAGAACTCGGGCAATGATCTCTTTGTTCCAATCGTGTCGGAACCCCATAAGTGACTTGACCCTTTGCCTCTCACGATTCTTGATTACTTCATCAAAAATAGGGTCTCCTTTCCTTGCCATGTGCCCCCAATCCACAACCGAGCCTTGTGTGTGATCTTGGGCTTCTTTATAATCACCGTAGCATAGTAGTCTTGCTGAAATTTAGCCCAAAATCCGGGATCCGAAGCGCTCTTGGCCTCCTCATAAGGGTTCTTGTCCCTTAGCTTCTTCGGGGCCTTGGTCATCCCCCGACCCGTGGTACTTAACCGGCCGATCGGGATAAATGTAGGTAGGTGGCATGATCCTCGGCCTACCCCGATCGTCGTCGTCCTCTTCCATAGGATCCACATCCTCTTCTTCTTCCTCCTCATCCTCCTCCTCATCCTCATCCCCCAGCATCATCGCCGTCGACCCCGGCCTCCTCGGTGTCTTCTCAACTCAAACCGACCCGGATAAGTCTCATCTTCAACATTGTCATCGCCGCTTGTTCCGGTGTCACCTCCTAGATCGGGATCCTCGGCACTAGCTTGAGTTGAGCGGCGTCTCAATCTCTTGCCGCCGGTGTTTACAGTCTTGCCCCCTTCCCCAAAATCACCGGGGATGGCTCCTCGGCGAGTGAGGACTTCTTCTCTTCTTTTCTTAGCCCCTTCCTTTTCCCGCACCATAGCCGCCGTCCTTTGGAGAGATGAACTCGAGTTGAATCCGAGAAACACGAAGGGGAAAGTGAAGAGGGGCCTTAGGAGATCCTTTTGCTTCCAATCTTGAGGCTTTTCCTTGGTTGAATCTTCAAATCTCCAAGGGGTTGATGGAGTTGCAAGAGAGGTGAAGGGGAGGAAGGTGTCACGGTTTGGAGCCGGAGATGTGATGGTGAATGATAGAGGAGAGAGAAGGAAGAGGGGGGGTAAAAGGATTCCTTTTATCGTGGCCCCACGGGCCGACGCCGGCGTCCACCGGTCGGAGCCGGTGACGCGTCACCGGCCGGGACCGGTGACAACCGCAGTCAAGCCGCAGAGGCCATATCGGTTTTTTTTTTTTTTTTTTTGGCCCCTTTTCCTCCTTTTTGAGATTTTTCTCCTTGAAACTTCTCCAAAAAGGTTATAGGACAATTTCCATCCACTTAGGTTGCATAACCATGATTATGTGACTTCAAGGTATCCACCGGTCAGACCGGTGGCTTGCACCGATCGGACGGTGCGGCCTTGAGAAACAAATTTGAGCCACAATGAAGAAATTCATCTCAACCTTTAGAGATGTTTTGGATATGAGATATTAAGATGATATTGATCCAAAAACCATCAATTCTTAGAAGAATGAGGATTACCAATCTAATTTGCGAATTCTTGATTCTTCCAAGATTGAGAGAGAGATAAACGAATGGATTTTTAGGGACTTGAGAAAATCTTCTTAACTCGTGACTAGCCATCAATCAAACAAGGAGAACTATAGTCACAACTAAGTTGATTGGGTCACTAAGACCAAGAACCAAATATTTTTCAAAGAAAGCACACTTCCTATACATGCTAGTTGATTTTTCAAAAAAATTTATCCTATATCACAAAGTGCATGTATCCACTTCAAATGAATGCCCTAACAAGCATATTTGGCTCATATCTCCATCCTCGAGACACAAAGACGAGTAGAAGAAAAGATATCAACCAAATATCTAGAGAGGAGCGCAAGAGGTCCATTTGAAGCAATTACATGCCAAGGATGGCACACTAGCATGTTGTTATGGCCTAGATGCATTACGGTATTTCAATGAGTTTCGTGAAAAACATACCTTTGCCTTAAGACCATTTCATTTGTGCATATACTAACTTTCAAACAATGTTAGCTCTTACTTGTTCTTTTGGAAGTTACGCTTATCGAGAGCTTCCTTTGAGATGCACAAACGCATGAGACTACAAGATCACTCAGACGAAATTGTTAGTCCCATAAGTGACTCAAGTTTTGTAATGAGCTCCCCCTTAAGTAGTGCTAGAGAATTTGAATTTCTCGACCAAGGCACTTTGCTCAATCAAGAACATGTTGAGGCTCATTCCAAAACTTGGTCAAAACACATAAATGATTTGATAATTGACATGTGTTCAGCTTCTCATAACCTTTGACGCCATATCACCCTTCATCTTGAGGGTTTGGACAACCCCGGTCACCCGGCACTCATGCCGGGTCACCTCGCAAAGCATTCGAGGCGTACGGGTCACCCGGCACTTGTGCCGGGTCACCCCGCAAGCATTCGGAGGCGTACACGGTCACCCGGCACTTGTGCCGGTCACCCGCTCAAGGTTCATCGGGTCGCGTTGGCACCGGTCGGACCGGCACACACGTCCGATCGGGCAGGTGACCACCCTACCGACCCATTTTGGTGATTTTTCCTTCCCTTTTCCTTGAGTGAGTGGATGTATCACTAATTTCGGACCCGCATCCAAGGATAAGGTATTGCTCTACTAGAGAGCCATTAAAGGTATCGAATGGCATGAGAAGGTAAAAATTTTTTTTTTTTAAAAAATAGTCAAAGTCACCACCTCATGCTTTGCTCATGCAAGAAGAGCTTCACATGAGTGTTCACCAAGAACCAAAGTGACTTAGACTCAATCGGGCGCAATAGTTACCGAGATGTCATTGATTTCACGAAATATATGAGTTTGCTCTTCACATGGTCAATTGAATTCATCAAGATTTCTAAGTCCTCCAACCATGTGCTCAATGCATCTCTTTCAACCCGCAAGCTCGGTAAGCATTCCTCGGTGCCCAACACTTGTTGGGTCCTATTGGGTTAGTCACAAGGTGCTTAGGAACCCAAATAGTTCTCATGCTACAATGAGGTGAACTAATCTCCCTCATAGCACAAGTTCTATTCTTATCGTTCCTAAGCTTATGGAAATCATAATGGACAAGGTTTGATTTAGGAACGTTACCATTTGGGCAATCCTTGCCCATGTGACCCTTTTGACGGCATTCGTAGCAAATGCGACTT
Organism: Cenchrus americanus; assembly: GCA_947561735.1. Taxonomy (NCBI): domain Eukaryota; kingdom Viridiplantae; phylum Streptophyta; class Magnoliopsida; order Poales; family Poaceae; genus Cenchrus; species Cenchrus americanus. Next base: position 309,927,742 of record OX387241.1, on the reverse strand, counting down.
TTGTTCTTGTTGGTCACCCCATTCCTTGCAATTTCTTTTCTACACTTGCTTCTGAGACTTGTTCTTGGAGAAGGTGGCTTCCTTGCCTTGTTTGCTTGAAGTGGGGCTGCCCTGGCCAGCACCGGTCTGACCGGTGGCACGCACCGGTCTCGACCGGTCACGGTAGAGCCACTTCCCGTTGTTGCTTTTGGACACGAGTCGGCAAGGTGTCCCTTCTCTCTCGCACTTGTAGCACACCCTCCACTTGTTGGAGCTCCTAGGCTTCTTGGAGAGTGGTTCTTGTGCCTTGTGCTTGATCGGGCGATATTGGGGTTTGATTTGCCCAACCTCGCTCTTTTCTTGAATCTTGTGCTTGTGGAACCTTGTAGCTTGTTGAGGAGTTGAACTAGTTGCGGTTGATCCCTTCCCAAGCTTCTTCACCATGCTTTCACGGTTATCTTGAGAAGGTTGCACTTTGCTCTTCTCCTTCAACACACACAAGTCCTTTTGGAGCTTTTCGACCTCTTGCTTTAGTTTGTCATTTTCAGCAGCAATGAGGTCTTCACAAGATTCTACAAGTACATGCTCAATGCTAGATTGGCTTGCTTGAGACAAACAATCATTAGCGCTAGATAAAACAACTTGAACTTGTGAGCAAGTGCATGTGTGAGATGGAGGTTGTAGAGATTTTACCGATGAAAGCACAACCTCATGGGCTATCTCTAGTGTTGCATAAGAATCAACAAGCTTCTCAAAGGAAAGTTCAAGTTCTTTGTGATTAGCTTGTAGGACCATATGCTCGCTAGTGAGCTTCGCTAGTTTGGCTTCTAGATCATCATTGGCATCTTCTTCTAATTTAGCTCTACAAGCAAAGGATTTGATGTCATGATCATATTTGTTAGCCAATGTTTCATACTTACAAGCCAAGGATGCAAGCTCGGATTTGAGAAGCTCAAGTTCTCTTGACGAAGAGCTTGAGGCTTCAATCTTTTGGTCCTTAGCCCCTTTGGCTTGTCTCTTCTTCTTGCTTCTCTTCTCCTTCTTGGCCATCAAGCAAGTTGGTGTGCCTCTGCTGGCACCCTCGACCGGTGGGTGTCACCGGTCCGACCGGTCCTCGCAGAGGGGACAGCGTCTTCGCTTCTTTGCTCTTCTTCTTGCTTGAAGTTTGATGCTTGATGCTCAGTGGATGTTGTAGAGGTAGGGCACATCTCCACTGACTCATCTTCATCATCGCTCTCGAGTTCATCCCATTTGGTGTTTACTAACTCAAGTAGTAATTTCCAAATGAGATGAGCATCTTCGGAAATCTTTTTGCTCTTCAAGATAATGTACTTTAGTTCTCTACATACACAGCTACACAAAAGGTTAGTAATAACGGCATTGAGTTGCTTCTTCTCCAAGTCCATTGGCGAGACACATGTCTCATCCTTTGGAAGGATACTCGCAACCGTGATGCTCTCAGCGGTAGGGCCCAAAACCTTAAGTGCAATGTGAACATTAGAGCACCAAGAAGAATAGTTTGAGCCATCTAGAGTTAGAGGCTCAAACGGTACCTCACAAGTTGTCGACATCGAAGAACTCCAAGCGGTTAAGCTCGAATCGGAGAACCAAGCTCGATACCAATTGAAAGGACCTTGATGTCGCCTAGAGGGGGGGGGGTGAATAGGCGTGACGATCGAATTAAACTTTTTCCCCCAAATCACTTGAGTCGTCGGTGCTCCACCGGTCGGACCGGTGGTGGTGACCGGTCGAGCCGGTCAAGCACTCGGTCTTCACGGATGACACCGGTCGGACGGGTGCACCTCACCTGGCCGGGCCGGTGTAGCACGAACCCGCAAAAACAACTTCAAGCGCCTCTTGGCTTCTAGCACGAACCAAACTCGGGGTGTGGCTCTTGTAGATGATCACAAGCGAGTAATGAGCCCCGCACACACAAGTAACACACCCAAGTAGATCGAAGCGGAAGCAAATGATATATGCTAGAAAAACAACTTAGAGAGAAGAACCACACGAGGAAGCAAGGATTTGTTTCCCGAAGTTCACCACCCACCGAGGAATGGCTACGTCTCCGTTGAGGAGCTTGTAAGGGACAATTCCCACAACAAGCCGGTCTCTTTCAACCACTTTCCTCCTTTCCACTAAGGTGATCTTTTCCACGAAGAGGCAAGATCGCGGCCCTCACAAACTTCCTGCTGCTCACCACAACCTTGGGAGCTAGCCGGCGACACCTAGCCGTCTAGGAGGCAAACCTCCAAGAGTAACAAATGCACCAAAGTTTGTAGACTCGTAACCAAAGTGCTCAAGCTATGGAACCTGCTCTTGTTAGCTCACAAAGTCACTCCTAGGCTCACTTTCTCAACCCAACACAAAGATGATGGCTTGAATCCACAAATCTCACAAAGAGATGGTTGGGGAGAGCCACTAAGGCTTAGAGCTAGTTAGAAATGGCTTGGGATCTCGGCAACAATACTAGAAGCAACAACCCACACCCGAAGAGGGCTTGGGGTATTTATACCCCTCAAGGAAGAAAACTAGCCGTTAGACCCGGGCGGCACCGGTCGAGGCCGAGGTGCCCTACACCGGTCGGACCGGTGTAAGAAAAACTAGCCGTTGGGCTAGCGGCACCGGTCGGGCCGGGTGCCCCGACCGGTCGGACCGGTCGGCCCCGAGTTGCCCAAAAACCCTTTTTAGAGAAACTAGCACTTCACCATCAAGATGAAATGACCCGAGTTAGGTTAGGAGGGTTGGTTAGCACACTCAAGGGCTAGATATCACTTAGGTCAACTAATGAGCACTTTGACTTGGTCAACTTGCTAAGTTGCATCCCTCTTGATAGTACGGCATACCTATACTCAAGAAAAGAGTAAAAGAGCTTTGATGACCCCTTGAGCTTGAACAACTTCAATTCTTGCCATACTTGATCGATAACCACTTGAGGGCTTTCAACATAGCCTTTGACTTGAGCATGTCCATACTTGAGCTAGTGACTTAGGATCTTTCCATATAGCATAAGAATGCACACTTGGATCCATGGCCACTCCATGTTGCCAATCTTAACGAGTTGATGACTTGCAAAGCTTCCCTCGGTTAAGGTTTGAATATGATACTTGAAGACCCCACGGATGCTAGACCTTCACCCTAGCAAAACACTTATGGCGGCTTAGCTACGGCCCCAAAGATTGCTTAGTCCCTCACCCTAGACATCTCGGTTGATCTCTTCATCACTTATCCAATCCACTTTGAGTTCCACTTTGCTTCACACGCAATTAACCTTCATTTGAAAGTCCCGTTTCAAATGCTTGATCTTGATTGACAACGGATATGCAAGCTTCCATTTTTAGAACCATGAAATGTATACTCATCATCTTGTTCTCTTTTAATAAACTCATGAAGCCTTGCACCAAATACTTATCTTTGTAGATGTGAGCCATAAAATACATCCATATATAAAATACTTCAAAAGTAGCTCATGAATATACAATGAAAACTCGCTCACGATCTTAAACAAAAACGTTAGTCCTTTAATCGCCTTGTCATTCAATTCACCAAAATCCACTTAGGGGCCTAGATGCACTTTCGCCCGCTCCCTCTCTTTCTTCCCTCTCTCCCTCTAGGTCGTCGCCTCCAACCTCTCCTCCATTCTCCTGTTCCCTTGGCCGTCAAGCTCTGCTTTCTCTCTGTCGATTCGGGGCAAGGCGATCAGGCAGAGCTTGATTGGAGGCGAGGCGGAGCACTGGGCCTTGGGGCTGCTGCCTCGGAGCTCGATTCGGGGTGCAGCGGAGCTCTTAAGGACAACGATTTGCTGTTGCGCGTGGCCGGACGGTGAGCTCAAGCTGCGGCTGCCGGGATCTGCGGCGGCTCAAGCTCCCTGCCAACACCGCGGTGTGCCTTGAGGTCTACGTGGCGGCGGAGGGCCAACGCCCGCTCGGAGGCTCCGCCTCGAGCTCGGGCGGATCTTGTGGCGGCGGCGCGGGGAGGTCGGGCTACCGCTGCTACAAGCTTGGCCTAGTGCGCCCCCCTGTTTTCCGCTCGCTCCCTCGTCCCCGCCGCGAGTTCGACTCCCTCCTGGTTGCAGGAACGAAGCAGAGCCAGCGGCCGACGGAGGGCGTGGTGGCTGGCGGACTCGAGCTCTGCAGCCTCCTCCAGCAGCAACGGCCCTACTCCCGGTCGTGGGTCTGCGGTGGAGGTTCCCGGTGCAGTGGCTTCGAAGTGCAGCGGCAACCTCGGGGGCGGGGCATGGAAGCCGGAAACGCGGTGGCGAGGCGGCGTGCTCGAGTCGAGCCCTTGGCTCCGGCGACAACCTCCTCTACTCTGGCATCGTCCCAGCGCCACCTCACCGGAGCGAGACACACACAAGCACCTTCGCCACGTGAAGGAGAGAGGCTAAGGGAGAGAGAGGTAGGAGTGGGGACCACCTGTCGGCACGCCGGCAGAACCACGCACGTGGGCAGAACCAGGGCGGAGGCGTTGCCCTTATAGTCTTTTTAGGGGTAGATATTTTTTATATTAGAAAAAAATCTTATAAAGTTCTAAAAAATCATAAAATCTAAGGGACCTCGGCATAGAGAAATTGACATTTTGTTAACCTGTGCCTTCCTGAGGATTAAGGACAGTTCAGTGCTACCTTATGGTATGGGTAGCTGTTCTAGATTCAAAAGAATTGTTGAACCATTCTACTAATAATATTCATAGAAACACGTTGAAACGAAATTGCTGGGCTAGGCAATAAAACCAAAATCAATAGTAATGAAGGCTCCATTCGGTTTATTCTACAATATTTTTCTCTTAGAATAAATTTGTCGTAAAAATCTACATGTAGTAATTTTTTTTCCGCAGCAAATCTGCTGGGTTAGGCAATAAAATCAAATCAAAAGTAACGAAGGCTCCACTCGTCTTCTTCTACGATATTTTCCTTTTAGAATAAATTTATTATGAAAATCTACACGCGGTATTGTTTTTACAACAAAATTGCTGTACACAATTGTCGGGAAAAAAAAAGTGGTTTGTCACTGTCAGCACCTGAAATCGCGCCCACATCCACATGCCCCGTCGCATGGACCGAGTCCACGGAGAGAGAGCACGACCCGTCGCCCCCCGAGCCCCTCTCTCCCTCCTCCGGCGGCTTCGCCATCACGACGCCTCCTCTCTCTCTCCTCCTCACTGACGCTTTCTCCCTTCGCCTCGCCTCCTGCTTTATTCCCACCCCCCACCCCCCCGCAAAACCCCCCCAAAGCTCCGCACATGGAGCCCTCCGGTTAGGGTTGGTTTCTCGGTGGGGGCCCGGCCATGGTGATGCCGACGGTGGCCTCCGCGGCCGCGGCGTCGCTTCACCCGGTGGTCTCGACGCGGCGTCTGGGGGTCGGGAACGGCAATGCGTTCCCCGCGGCGGGCGGGCGGCGGGCGGCGGCGGCGGCGGCGGGGTCGGTGCGTGCCAGGGTGGCCGAGGCCGCGCCGGTGGCCGCCGAGGGCAGCAGGCAGCGGGAGGCTCAGGAGGCTCCCGCTGCCCCGATGGTGGAGATCCCCGTCACTTGCTACCAGGTGAATAATTCGAGGCGCCTGGTCTTTTGTTTACCGATTGCAAATGCCGCTCCCGTTCGGTTCTTGTACTACTGATCGTCGCTTGATCCGGTACCGCCCATTTTGCCGGCCCAAGTTATATCAGTTATTACAGATTAAGTCCGATTTTTTTTCATTGTAATTCAAACTTCAGTCTGAACATACAAAAAAAAAAAAGCCCTCTACAATCTGCATCTGTAATTCACGTGCTTCCCTCGTTTAGGAGTAAGAGAGATGTTTGGAACAGGCATTGATAGTTCGTTGTTATCACTTCTGAAGTGATTGGGCCATCTGCTTGACGTATCTTTCAAATGGACATGCAGATTCTAGGTGTTACAGAGAAGGCTGAGAAGGATGAGATTGTGAAGGCAGCAATGGAGTTGAAAATTACCGGGATAGAAGATGGATACACGGCTGAGGTTTCCACTTTCAGACAGGTCGCTGATTGATTTCTGCAACTATATTATCACGGATGTATGTGTAGTCTGCTCAATGAGGGGATGCAAAGAATACTGATGTTTATCATTGTGTTGTTGCCTTTTATCAGGCTCTGCTGGTAGATGTCAGAGATAAACTTCTGTTTGAACAAGATTACGCGGGAAACATAAAGGAGAAGGTTCCACCTAGATCCTCTCTTCATATACCTTGGAGCTGGTTGCCTGCTGCTCTTTGTATCCTGCAGGAGGTAATGTATGCACAGACATTTCTCATAAAAATAACATGCCATTGTCAAGTTAATGCTGGTATAATTTGGTTAAGACTTCTCTCTATTGGTGGATGTGCTCTGTGAATTTGTAGTTACCATGCTTTATTTTCGAAATCCACCAAAACAATACACATTCTGCAGATCACTGTCTCTGAGTATTCTTTATTGTAGATCTATCTTGTGCTTCTTTGTAATGTACAATTCACATTTCAGGTTTAAGATTTGTGCCACTCGATTTCAGAACTAAAGTTTAATAGGGAATCGAACAAATTTCTCTAATTTAATGCCCCTAAGCTCTGAAATAGTCACGAAAGGGCATAGCCAAGTCATCATCTTTAGAATCATGGTGTGGTGTATTTAGATAGCGTAAAATGCTGAAAATATCACTATGAAATTTTTTTCATGCTGAATCTAGGGAATATACCTCTTTTACATATTTGGCATGCACAAAGCTTTGAGGATCATGCACTTGCAGTACTGGATATTTGATTGTCGTCAATGTAAGATGTGGCCGTATCATGGCAGGTTGGAGAAGAGAAACTAGTTTTGGAGATCGGTCAGGCAGCTCTGAGACGCCCTGATTCAAAGCCTTATGTTAATGACATACTTCTTGCAATGGCACTAGCAGAAGTAAGAATTGCATAGTTTTTTTTTCATTTCTTGAAGCTGCTTCATAAAATGCACATTAACCTATTTGTCTCATTTATATGATTCCATGATTTTTCTTTTGTAGTGCTCTATAGCAAAAGCCAGCTTTGAGAAAAGTAAGGTTTCCCTTGGCTTTGAGGCTCTAGCACGTGCTCAATATCTTTTGAGGAGAAAACCGTCATTGGAGAAGATGCCGCTTCTTGAACAGGTAAAATATTGTTACTTCTACTTGAGCAGTTCTTTTAAATATAAAATCATGTGGTAACTTATTTCATTGGGTAATTCAGATTGAAGAATCACTTGAGGAGCTTGCACCTGCTTGCACTTTAGAGCTTTTAAGCTTGCCTCAGACACCTGAAAATTCTGAACGTAGGCGAGGTGCTATTGCAGCTCTCTGTGAATTGCTTAGACAGGGCCTTGATGTTGAATCATCTTGTAGAGTCCATGACTGGCCTTGCTTCTTGGGTCAAGCAATGAACAAATTATTAGCCACTGAAATTGTGGATCTACTTTCTTGGGACACTTTGGCTACAACTCGTAGAAATAAAAGATCATTGGAGTCCCAAAGCCAGCGGGTGGTAGTTGACTTCAACTGTTTCTATGTGGCAATGCTTGCTCACCTTGCATTTGGATTTTCAACCCGCCAGACTGAGTTGGTACCTCTTTTTTCTCACCTGCTTCATAGTCTACAGAAGTTGCTTTTACATTATTTTGAATTATTTTACCTTTGTGCAGATCAAGAAAGCTAAAACTATCTGTGAATGTTTAGTTGCATCTGAGAGTACAGATCTAAAATTTGAGGAATCTTTCTGCTCATATCTTCTTGGGGAGGTGATAAGCTTATGTCAAGTTGTATGATTTGTTAGTTTTGTTTCCTCACTTTACTAGGACTAACGATTAGCTCTCAGGAAACTAGTGCCACAGTTTTTGAAAAGCTTCAGCAGCTTCAAAGTAATGGAAATTCAAATTCGAAGAGTTATGGGTTGGATAAAAAGAAAGACAGCAGCGACAAGGTTACGGTCAATCAATCACTGGTATGTTGTTGATTGTATGCTTCTGAGAATCTTTAGTGTCCCATATGACTTTTCTATCTATGCTGTTATACTGTATCTATCTTGATTTGATTTTTTTTCATGGCGGGCAACTTTTTATAACCAGGAACTGTGGCTGAAGGATGTGGTGCTCTCTCGTTTCGCAGATACAAAAGATTGCCTGCCATCATTGGTTTGTGTGAACTACTTTTAGTAATCGCATGCGCAACATTACAACATCATCTCTATGAAGTAATTTGGTTTCTCAACCTCTTATGACAGGCCAACTTTTTTGGAGCTCCTAAACGCATCCTTAACACATCCAAGCAGAAACTGGGCCCCCCAAGATCAGTCCTTTTGAGCTCTCAGCCATCTTCTAGTGTCTCATCATGCAACAGAATTTCAGGGGAGCAGACCCCAAGATTGAGTCCTAACAGCCATTTGGGTGAGGCTGTTAAGCAACTTGCGCCTACTAACCTAGGTCTTCATTCATCAATGGATAGGGAAGTAAATGGCTCAGTAACAACATCTGTTCCCCTAAAGCGCAACCCTGGTTCCCATCCTCTCAGAACATTGGAGTTATGGGGACTGACTGGTGATGTTATTGGAAAACTTGCCTATAGCGCACTCCTAGGCTTTGTTGTGTTTGGCTCATTAAAATTGATCAGATTTCAGTTAGCGCACATGAAATATGCCAACCCAAGTAGAGAGTCTACATCCATGTCATCCCTGAATGAAGCATCTGCACCAGAAGGTTCTTTTATTACTAGCAGTGTTCGGAAGCATTTTGAAAATTTGTCGAAATTGCTTTCGCTGAGTGATAGGATTCATTCAAGTAGTGAAGAAAGAGAGAGACACCCAGTGCCAAACGATACCACCGCTACAGTTTGCAAGCAAAAGATGGATATACAGGAAGCAGAAGCACTTGTAAAACAGTGGCAAGACATAAAATCTGAAGCTCTTGGCCCTGACTATCAAATTGACATGCTCCCTGAGATTCTCGATGGTTCAATGCTCTCAAAGGTTTGCTTTTTCCCTATGTGGTTGCATGTGCACTGATTTTCTCTTTATTTTACTGTGCATAATCGAAGACCATCTTGTGGTGCAGTGGCAAGATTTAGCCTTATCGGCAAGGGACCTGTCCTGCTATTGGAGATTTGTTTTGTTAAATCTCGATGTTGTTCGAGCTGAGATAGTCGTGGATGAAGTTGGTGCTGGTGAAGCAGCAGAAATTGATGCTGTACTTGAGGAGGCGGCTGAGCTTGTTGATGACTCCCAGCCCAAGAAACCCAGTTATTACAGGTATTAAATCATTGCTGTTGATTATTCTTTTGCGCTCTGCCCTATGCTGATAAGCACGGTAATATTTGTATGGATGTAATTGCAGCACATACGAAGTTCAGTACATATTGAGAAGGCAGAATGATGGATCATGGAAAATCTGCAAAGCTGTTGTCCAGGACTAAACGTGATTTCTGCCAACAGAGCAAAAGGACTACATTAACCATCAGCTGTTAGGTCACAGGGTAGTACTGATCTTGTCATTGTTCCAACATGGCAAGCAAGAAACATATATTGGAAATATTCAGTGGCACTGTTAGGTTACCTCGGGATTCCTTTTTGAGTACCATGCCATAGTTAGTTGAGTTCCATTAGGAAGCTTGGGACACTTCTCGCGCCACAGGGTTTGACAGAATAGTTTGCTGGTAGTACAGATGCTAACCACTGCTGATACCACATTCCTTTGTTCCTTTTTTTTACCTCCACGGTGTGAGTTCATGTGACCTAGGTGCTGAGTTTTACCCACGTGTAAGTGATTTTGCGACCTCCATTGTTCAAAGAACAATGCAATTTGCTGACTGGCTGTTAAATCTTCCTTCACCTGTTACTCTGTGTGACTGTAAGCTCCAGGCTTCCTTGTTAACCTCATAGTTCAATAAAGCAAGCACATTTTTTACTTGCATCTGTTTGATATTATCAAATCACCATGTTTTTAACCTCGATGGGCAGGATTTTGGGCCATCTCTTGCATCAGTCCTAATTAATTTACTCGATGCTTTGATTCGTGCCTAGCACCAGATCTCACATCTCACCATCTTCCACCTCGTCCTCGTAGCATCACGGTCACTGCCTTTCGGTGTGCAGCGGTCATCGTCGCCGTTGCAGCTGCGCACCCCGCCGCAAATTCGTTTCTCTTCGCTGCAACCCGCATCACCACCACCGCGCCTCCGCCGTGCTCTATGCCCGCCGGCGCATGGCCGGCCGCAGCCGCAGCCACCTCCGCTCCGCTCTCCGCCGCGGTGCGCGCGGCCATGCGCACGCTCGGCGGCCTCCTCCCCCGCGCCCACCGCCCGCACTCCACCACGGCCACCACCACGGCCTCAGACGCCGCCGCCGCCGCCTCCTCCTCTTCGTCGTCGCACACCCTCCACGACTACAACCGCCTCCTGGACACGTTCGCGCGGGACGGCGACGGCGACGCGGCGCTCCGCGTCCTCCGCCGCATGCGCCTCTCCTCCCCGGCCTGCGCGCCCACCGTCGTCTCCTACACCTCCGCCATGTCCGCACTCGCCAAGGCCGGGCGCCCCGCCGACGCAGCGTCCCTCTTCGACGACATGCTCGCCAACGGCGTCGCCCCCGACAGGTCCGCCTTCTCGCTCCTCCTCCACGTCTACTCCTCGCACCTCCATCTCCCCGCCGCCGCGCACTCGGTGCTCCTCTGGATGACCCGCCTGGGCCTCCCGCCGACCCCCATCGACTACACCGACCTCATCTTCTCCTTCTGCCGCGCCGGCCGCCTGGCCGACGCCCTCCAGCTGCTCGACGAAATGCGCACCCTCAATTACCCACTCACACCACATACATTCGCGCCGATCCTCAAGGCATTCTGCGATGATGCCGACATCCAAGCAGCTGACGCACTCATCAGCTCCATGCGCTGCTCCGGCTGCCTCTCTGATGTCGTTATTTACAACATCTACATACACGGCCTGTGTAAGATGGGGTATTTTGATGCTGTCGAGCAGGTTATTGATGAGAGTAACCGGAATGGGTGGGTGCCGGATGCAGTCACGTACAGCACATACATAGCTGGGCTTTGCCGCTTTGGATACATTGAGGAAGCATTTCAGCAGCTGGAAATTTTGGTAGCAAAGGGGCTGCAGCCGACAGTAGTTGGTCTGAATATACTGCTGGACCACGTCGCGCAGGATCTTGATATGTGGGTAGGTAAGGAGGTCCTGGAGCGATGCCAAGAGCTTGGTTTTGTGGTTGATGTCGTGACATACAACATTGTCATGGATCATTTCTCCAAGAAAGGGAAGTGGCTGCGTGCCTTGAAGCTGTTCACAGACCTTCTCAAGAAACCCATAACACCCAATGTGCAGACATACAACATTTTGATTTCATGTCTGTGCCGAGCTGGCAAGTTTCAGTTTGCCAAATTCTTGTTCAGCAGCAAGGGGTTTGTGGCGGACACTGTTACTTGTAACATTCTGATCCATGAGTTCTATGAAGCCGGAAAGGAGGATGAGCTTGGTTTTTTGTTTGCTGATGTGAATGCAGGGAAAATTGCCCCAGATACCATCACATATAATACACTGGTCGATTGTCTCTTTAGGTCCGGGAGGAAGTTGGAGGCTGTCAATTTTGTCAGGCATATCGATGATGGCTACCCTACGGAGCCTGTTGCCCATTTGACTTATTGGTTAGTTAGGAGTGGAAATACACCTGAGGCGTTGAGGCTGTTTGATGATATCCAAATAAAAGGACTTGTTCTGGATAGTAAGATTTTTAGTAATGTGATCAAGGCTTTCTGCAGAAAGGGTCCAGTAGAATGTTCAGATATGTCACAATTATGCTCTGTATTGGATAGGATGCTTGGGGTTGGATAATTTTTTTTTCTGTTTCATGGGTTTATAACTTGGAAAAGCTTGGAGCTCTGCTGATTCTTTTTCACTACTTGGCATGGTAGCGATCTCATGTATAATTTTTCTTAACGTGTATTGTTGTACCAGTACGTAATAACCATTGAAGGTAAAATGTGATTTTGGTTTCTTCATGTACTAGTTCTTTATACTACTATAAATATACTTGTGAAATACAGTCTGTGATCTAAGAATTAATTATGCTTGGCTTCTGGAGCTATATACTTACATAGAATGTTCTATCCTAAAGTTGTGGGGTTCTTCTGCAGGTCCACGGCTAACTTGTGTATTGAGTTGGTTTATTGAACCAAATTAGTATTTTTAAGCAAACCAAATTAGTGTTTTGTGGTAAAGGATGGATATTGGTTCTGTTTGCCAAACTCCTGATCAGATTTGTGGATGACAAATTGTTAGCGCACCTTTTCTCCTATCTGAACTGAAAGACTTATTGCAGTGCAACATGGACCAACCAAGGGTAACTCCTATTTTGTGTTGATGATCTGTTCCAGTACTCAAAGATGGTTTTGCTCTCTCCTAGGTTGTTCTGTTATAGCAGAGGAATGTTTAGCTTTATTGATCCAAATCTCACAAGCAAATCCTAACCAAATCTAGCAGATGAGTCTATCCGCCCTCCAAAGAGGCTCTGTACTTCAACAACTCAATCTCTGCTTGCCTGACTACTCTAATCCGGTTGGTTTATATGACACCACCGGCTAACAAACTCTCCTATCTATAAGCACTGAACTAACAACGCTAATCCTCTGCAACTATCTGAACTAACCTTGACTTGGCGCCTGCTTGCAGCGACACCTGTACCTCTGCAACTATCTGAACTAACCTTGACTTGGCGCCTGCTTGCAGCGACACCTGTACCGACGCCCATAGAAGGCGTCCATAACATGTTCATTATGTTACTTGACTTGAGTATGAAAACTTCCCTATACAGCACTTGGTTTGATTTTGAACATGTTCAGTTCATGGTTATCAAGGATTTTGGACAATTAACGACACGAAAAAAACAAGGCCCCTCGACGCCCCGTCCGCCCCGAGGGCGACTCCGCCGGCGCCGTCGTTTGCGGCTCCCGACCCCTCGCCTCCGGCCTCACCGCCGGTGGTGGAGGAGCTGGGGTCCATCTCTTCAACACGCTGTCTTCGTAGGGTCTTAGTCGAGTCCAACTAGGTCCAGGGTTTGCTCGCCGCCGATGCTCGGCGGTAGAGTTAGGTTTTGCCGGAGGAGCGTGGCTCCTTTGCGGCTTGGTTTTCCTAGCGGTGCCGGCGATGCGGAAGCGACGACGTTGCAAAAGAATAATTTCTCCCACTTCTTCTGTCCTCCGATGGCTATCTACTCCGACGTCAACGGAGAGTCTGGGGAGACCTGTCCAGGAGTCGAGGCCGGCGCATCATCGTCTTCTTCAGGTGATGATGTTGCTGACCCTGTTAATCTCAAGGAAGATGTTCTTTGGAGGAAATCTGGGCATTGCTCGGGTTGCTGGTGATGGAAACGAAAGATGCGTCGTGGGTACTGGAGTTGGCCGATGCGCCTGGGAGGCAGCGTAATCGGCTGTTTCGCCTAGCAGTAAGCCCTCCTCTGCGGCTTTCACTTTGTGGAGTTTGGCTCTGGTGAGCAGCGACAATTGGGAAGCGGTTTCGATGGCGGCGACGAACGGATAATAAACAGGACTAAGACTTCGAGGAAGATAAACAGGAGTTTTGAACTTCTTTGTAATTTTCCTTTTTTCGGATCCTGTTTGTGAACAGAACGGTGTAATGCGTTTAGATCAATACATGTTCCTTTAAAAAAGGATTTTGGACAATTTGACATCTATTTTTCTTTATTGTGGTTTCATTCATAGCACATAATGACATTTTTTAAGACACAAAAAACATTAATATATTTTATACAAATTTGGTCATATGTAAGGTAATATATTTTATACTCCACAAATTTATACACCTCAGTTCCACAGCTTCTAGTACTAGGCTGAGCTCATCACCAGGATCGAACAATCTTTTTCGTCAGTGCACGCACACACACGTGTTCACTGCCCTTTCAGCCAATCGCATGTTCCAGTTCCAGTGGGACCCAGATCACCGTGACACAGCGGCAGCCTCCACGTCAGACAACTGCCTCGGCCGGCCTACCCTGTCCCACCAGTCAGAACATTAATGGATATCCACTAGGATGGATCCCCGACCCGACCCGAGGACCTGGCTCGCCGTCGCCTCCGCATTCGTCTTCGTCTTCCCCCCTCCGTCCCTGATCTCAGATCCAACCCACACGAGCTCAACACTAAACCCCCCCTGCCGCACGCCGCGCGCGCATGAAACCCTAGTGAACCGCCCAGATCTCCGCGTCCCCGGGTCGCCGCCCCGCCGCCATGGCGACCACCGCGCTGGACTTCCTCCCGGCGCCGCTCCGGTCGCTGCGGCTCAAGACGAAGCAGCAGGAGCTCCTCCTCCGCGTCTCCGCGCTGGCGCTCATCTACGTGCTCGCCTTCGCCGTCCGCCTCTTCTCCGTCCTCCGCTACGAGTCCATGATCCACGAGTTCGACCCCTACTTCAACTACCGCACCACGCTCTTCCTCACCGAGAACGGCTTCGGCGAGTTCTGGAACTGGTTCGACTCCGAGAGCTGGTACCCGCTCGGGCGCGTCGTCGGCGGGACGCTCTTCCCGGGCCTCATGGTCACCGCCGCGCTGCTCCACCGCCTCCTCCGCGCGCTCTCCCTCGCCGTCCACATCCGGGAGGTCTGCGTCCTCACCGCGCCCTTCTTCGCCGCCAACACCACGCTCGTCGCCTACGCCTTCGGCCGCGAGATCTGGGACTCCGGGGCCGGGCTCGTCGCCGCCGCGCTCATCGCCATCGTCCCGGGCTACATCTCCCGCTCCGTCGCGGGCTCCTACGACAACGAGGGTGTCGCCATCTTCGCGCTGCTGCTCACATTCTACCTCTTCGTGCGCGCCGTCAACACGGGCTCCCTCGCGTGGGCGCTCGCCTCCGCGTTCGGCTACTTCTACATGGTGTCGGCGTGGGGAGGCTACGTGTTCATTATCAACCTCGTCCCGCTTTATGTGCTTGTGCTGCTTGTCACTGGGAGGTACTCGCAGAGGCTCTATGTGGCCTACAATTGCATGTATGTGCTCGGGATGCTGCTTGCGATGCAGATCCGGTTTGTCGGGTTCCAGCATGTGCAGTCCGGGGAGCACATGGCCGCGATGGGAGTCTTCTTCCTGTTGCAGGTAATTTTCATCCGGACGCTCTTATGGTACGGACAAGGAATTTGGAAACTGAGACCAAATTCACATCCATTTGTAGACTAGCTGATCTTAGTAGATATTGAAGACAGATGAACGGTACCAGCTGATCCTACTAGAGATATTTAAGACACATGAACGTTTTGATGGCTGACATGTTAGAATAGTCAAAATTGACTTGAAGACTGAGATCAAACTAAATGCCATATTAGTTGCTTGGGATCTTTAAATTGTTAACTGACCGCAGCACACATCAAGAATAACTGATTTGGAAAATGCGTTCAGATTCCTACAGTTTCTGTCAACATAATCATGCACTACTGGTACCAATATAGGCATATTTAGATAGGGTTGCACTGTTGCTGCTTATCCATGTTTCCATTAGGATACTTGGCTGTCGATTATGTATCTGTCTAGTAAAGGCAAAATGGGCAACACTTGATCTCTCTCTCCAGTAATGTGATGTTTGTTACCTATCTTTTTCATTGTCAGTGGAAATGTGTAGATGGCATGCATGTTCTTATTACATTTTCTGCCTAATTATCGATTCTAGTTGAAGGTCTTCTCTATGCTTTAAATACATGACAGCTAAAACAAAGTATTCTTTTCCAGGTTTTCTTCTTCTTGGACTGGGTGAAATATTTGCTGAATGATGCCAGACTGTTCAAGTCATTCCTTCGAATTACTCTTACATGTGTGTTTACTGTTGGGGCCTTGGCTCTTGGAATTGGTACTGCGTCTGGTTACATCTCCCCCTGGACAGGGCGGTTTTACTCCCTTCTTGATCCTACCTATGCGAAGGACCATATTCCGATCATTGCGTCTGTCTCTGAGCATCAGCCAACAGCATGGTCATCATTCATGTTTGACTTCCACATCCTTCTTTTCCTGTTCCCAGCTGGCCTCTATTTCTGTTTCAAGCGCCTGTCAGATGCCACGATATTCATTGTTATGTATGGCCTCACAAGTATGTACTTTGCTGGTGTGATGGTTCGGTTAATTCTTGTGGCTGCACCAGCTGTTTGCCTTATCAGTGCCATTGCTGCATCTGCTACAATTAAAAATCTGACCACCTTGATCCGGACAAAGAGCAAAAGGCCACAGGCTACTTCTGGAAAAACAACTGGTTCAAAGGCAGCTGCAAAGGTATTTTATTCTCTTTTTTCTCTTTTTATCTTATCTGCATCTTGTTGAAGCTATTGTCCAGTTGCAAAGCTAGTAGTGGGTCTGTTAACTTAGCCCTTCAGAAATCAAGTTGCCGACTCCCATTTTGACATTTTACCCCCTTTTCTAAAAATGGTGGAAAGCTAATTCACAATTTAACATACTGATGAAACAGATGGGTCTAAAAGGGTCACTGGTGTGGGTGTGCACATGGGTATCCAATGGGCAGTGAATCGCCACCTTAACTTACATCCCTAGTCATTGCTTTTCTAGATTTTCTCCAGACCACTACTTAAAAATGTGTGCGCTCCTCTCTTATTTTAAGTTGTCATTGTACTTTATTTGGGACTTGCAATATGGAATTTTTTAACAAGGGAAAATTTGATTACTTCCATTGTTGCCACAAGTAAAATTTGACCCTTTTTCAATGGGATTTACCAAAAATTTTATTTATCTATTGAAATTTTAAATGACCTGGGCTCTTGTGTAAACAGGGAGCAGTTGATCAATCTTTGCCATTCCAACATAACGCAGCTATTGCTCTTCTTCTGGGCGCCTTTTACTTGCTCAGTAGGTATGCCATTCACTGCACTTGGGTGACATCTGAGGCTTACTCTTCTCCATCTATTGTTTTGGCCGCGAGGGGTCATAATGGTGGAAGAGTAATCTTTGATGATTATCGTGAGGCATACTATTGGCTTCGTCAGAACACTCCTCCTGATGCCAAGATTATGTCTTGGTGGGACTATGGGTACCAAATTACAGCTATGGGTAACAGAACTGTTATCGTCGACAACAACACATGGAATAACACACATATAGCTACTGTTGGGCGTGCGATGTCTTCTTATGAAGATGAAGCATATGAAATTATGCAGTCACTGGACGTGAATTATGTGCTTGTTGTATTTGGAGGTGTTACTGGCTATTCTTCAGATGACATTAATAAGTAAGCTAATCTATTTAACCACAGGGCATTTTTAAATGCCCTGATGATGACTGAACACCCTATCTTACTTTAGCTGGTCTCTTCCAGGTTCTTATGGATGGTTCGTATTGGTGGGGGTGTTTTTCCTGTAATCAAAGAGCCTGATTACCTTGTTAATGGGGAATATCGTGTTGATAAGGGTGCAGCACCGAAAATGTTGAATTGCCTAATGTAAGTTCTTGATACATTTGCAAGCAAATGACTTTTTTTGTGTTATAAGCAAAACATTTGCTATGAAAGAAATATTTGATAAATTTCAATAAGTAAACAATTTCCTTGGTGAGCTTTACTATATGTATTTCTTGCTCTCATTCATGCCCGAATTGTAGCTGACGCTTTTCGTTAATATATATTTTATGAGGTGCAGTACTTCACTCACCTTGTGCCTAGCTGGAATATCAACTGCGCGGCCAAAGTTTTTAATTGGGGGATGTCTTTTCAAAGTATTCATAAGGAAATTATGTTTTATCTCATAACATTAGCATGCATTATTCTGGCTTGTTATGGTAATGGCATGGTAGTCAAACTTCAGTTGAAATGGACTGCATCAGTTTTCTGCCCTATACATGTAATTTGATTAGATTTTTGTCAGGAATATTTATTTATTTCTAAATGCCACCTCTGGAAATAGTGAAATACTCAATTTGTCATGTTATCTTTCCAAATCCATGCTACTATTATTTGTTTCTTCTGTGCTTTATCATAACCTCTGCTTGGCAGGTACAAGCTTTGTTACTACCGATTTGGAGAACTTACCACAGAGTATGGAAAGCCTCCAGGGTATGTCTTTACATTTTACATTGCTTTGGGCCATTCTTGTAGTCCTTTAATAAGTTCAAAATTGTCTTGTGGTCTAAAATGAAGATGTCAATACTTTTTGGTATTTCAGAAATAACTGACAATAAGCTATAGAAGTGTAATTGCTCCTTACCGCTTGCACATGATGACTTCAGGCGATTAAGTAATACTCATATTTCTCTCTTCCTTTTTGCTTTTTTTTTTGTTGTGATGCAGATATGATCGTGTACGAGGAGTGGAGATTGGCAACAAAGATATAAAGCTTGAATACTTGGAAGAGGCATTTACAACATCAAACTGGATAGTGCGTATATACAAGGTCAAACCCCCGAAGAATAGGTCCTGAGGTATGGGTGGTGAAGTGTTCGGAACTTCAGACAAGTACATTATTGTCAAAAATCTGAGTGGCTACAGGAGATGGGGTGGTTGTTTTGATATTTGCAACGGAAGCCCCTCAAAACATGGGCAGTGCTTTGGCGAGACTGACTGTAGTAGCCTAGTGTCAGTTGTGCTCAAAGTCAAGAACCATCTTCCCCCTCATTTGGTTTGGTGATCCGTGTCATTGAGAAGGACCAGTTGTACAACGACGAGCACTTTTTGATTGTTGAGCTTAAGCATGTCATGACCCAACTTTAAAAGTTTTTGTAGGCACAATGGCTTATTTTAGTAACTTGGAATTGTCTTTGATTAGTATTGCAAGGCAAAGGAAATTTCTCAGAACTAAAAGGATGAAAGACTGTTTTCTTTTCCGGGAAAAGGATGAAAGACTGTCGGTTCTGTTCTCCCTGCATGTTTAATCATAGAAGAGGGGGTGCTTTTTTAAGCACGCAGTCTTTAGATGCTTGAAATTATGCTGCGCCCCTTGTTAAATAGAATTTGCTCTTCCTTATCAAAAGGAATTTTTTGAAATTCTGATCTCTGCGGACCAAGTAAAAGATACATTCATTGGTAGTTTACCCCGGTTTCTTTAGCTTAAGATGTAACAGTACTTAACAGCTTACTACTTGGGGTACATGCCATTGTGTACTTACAATCACGTGATAGTCTTATGATGGACTATCGTTGTTTTTTTGGAGTAAATTACACTCAACGTACTATGAACTTGTAAAATGCTAGAGCAAAAATCTTGGAAAGTTGATGCATCCGCAGTCCAAATATTATAAAAGTAACATATTTGCCGTCAGATGTATTATTTGACCATTGATATTCGTGTCTCAATAATAAAATATTTGGCCAGTTCTAGAACTTTTTGTGTTTGGTAGATTAATGTTATATCTTTGTATTAATTATTTTTTATGCAATGATTTAAGTTTGATTGGACATATTTAATTTTCTATTCAATATTCTTTTACAAGAGTTTTTTATTCAATATTGATAAATTCACCTTCACTATTTTTATGTTTAATTATATGTGTTTTTGTTTAGATAAAAAACTTCAATATGTTCATACATATTGGCAATACCTTTTAGAATTTTTTTAAAAATATATTTTTAAAGGTTCGTGTACTTGTTTGGAAGATAAATTAAGGTAAAATAACACAGCCAAAAATATTTCTTTATAGTTGTTGAATACATGAGCAGAACCGCAGAAAAAGGGTAAGGGCCTAGGGTCTCTAGTCTTTTCGGTAATATCAACGACAATTCTAAAAATTGATTCAATTTGAAGTGATGAAAAAAAATCTTATGTGCACAGTTTAGAGGCAACATATTGTTGGTCATGAATAGCAACTTTATTGATTAAAAAAAATAAGAATTATTGATCATAAGAAAATTCAAACGTTGGTCTACTTTGCTTTATATGTTGTCGTTGTAGAGTTTGGACTGTTTGTGCACCAAAAATGTTTAGTTATTGCACTAAATTAAGTTTTTACATGTTGAATCAATTTGCATCCACCTATCAAGGTTCAAGGTCGTATACTAAATCAAACATTTTACAAGTTGTTGAACTAATTTGCACCCACCTGACAAGTTGCTGTATGGTGGGTGCAATTTACTCTTTTCATTTTTTTAAAAAAAGTGTGAACTCTCCTGTTTGTAAACCCTCTGAACTATATCCTGGATGCCGGAACGCCGGATGACCCGTATTGCCCTTGAGTGCCGCCGTCCAGTGCAGAACAAGCACGCTCGAGGTGCAGAACAGCAGGAGCATGTCACGGAGGAGCTTGCCATAGTAAAAAAAGTTATTTTCCGCAATCGTATCTCCTCTTCGATTGCAGCCCCTTTCAGCTTAAAACTGGTGAATTTATGATGCTACACTCTACTTAGATTCTTGAATGCAACAGTGGCAATCGGCCCAATCGTCGGAGCTCGTTCAGTTTCTGAAATCTAGTTTGCTATGATTTATGCTAATCATCATTTTACACCTCCGATTGCATCGGTTGACGATCCGGTATGCTCGATTCTTCACTATCCTAGATACACACACACACACACCATCAGTTTCACAAGCACCTTCATTTCCAGATGTCCTGTTCGCTTCTTCCAAGCACCTGGATCACCCCGGCAATGGCGGCGCCGATGACGAACCAAGTCACCCCGGCCAACACGACCTTCATCTCGAAGCTGTTCACGATCCCAAGAGCAACGGCGCCGCCAAAGTGCTCCCGGATGCCGCCGCCGGCCGCCTCCTCCCCGTTGTAACCCACGAACCCCGCCGAGACGATCCCCATCAGCAACGGCGCCGTCAGGTCGACGCTCACACCCTTCCTCCTCATGAACCCGGCGGCGGTCGCTTCGTCGTCACCGGCGGCGGCCCGTCGCCCACGGCTGTTGCGGTGGTGGCCTTGCGGAGCGTCGTCCCTTCCCCGCTGGTGAATGCTCGGCGGGGAAGCGGACGACGGCAGGTTCAGCTGCGGGGTCCAGTAGTCGTCGTCGCGGCGCGCGGTCGCGGTCGCGGTCGTTGTCGCCGCCGCGCCTTCCCTCTTGCGCCGGGCGGCGACGGCTTCTTGCAGTCTGTCCGCCACCGGGTCGGCGGCTCTAGAAGGTGCCGCCGCGGCCGCCGCCGGCGGCGGCGGCGGCAGGAGGCGCGAAGCGAGGACGATGGTTGCCGGCGCCGACGACCCGAATGGGCGCCAGTACCACCAGTTTGACATGGATCTGATGGTGTGAAGTGCCGAAGTCCTCGACTGCTTGACTGTCTCCGAGTCCTGGCGTCGTGCAGATTTCAGACGAGTTCGACAGAGAAGATGCATGCATGCATGGGAGGTGCTAATTGCTACTAGCTAGGTAGGACGACGAACAAGGGATCACCTGGGATTCTCTTGTCGCAGATTTCTGCTTCATCTCGTCGAACCTCTTCTGGAACTTGGCGACCTCGTTGAAGATGTTTGGCGCGCGAGCTCCGACGGCGTTGCCTTCGGAGACGCGGACTCTGCCGCGCGGCTGCTTGGACATGAGGAACTCGAGAGCCGCCAGGTCCGACCTCTCTACCATCCTGGGGCAAAAAAAAAAAAAAAAAAAATGATGAGAATCAGATCAGGTGGATGCTCATGGAGGATTCTTGGGGTGAATCAGCTAGATTTAAAGCCATTTATTATATATCAAGCACGTACGAGATGCAGTCGACGGGGCAGGTGCTGATGGCGTCGGCGACCCTGTCCTCGTCGTCGGCCCACTGCGCGACGACGCGGGCGCGGCCGTAGACGGACTCGACGGCGAAGGTCCTGGGCGCGTGGAGCGCGCACTTGAGGCAGCCGACGCAGCGCACCTCGTCGACGAAGACGGCGCGGCGCTCGGCGTCGGGGCCGAGCCAGGAGGAGTAGAGCGGGCGGCCCGTGTAGCCGGCGAACTCGGAGCGGCGCGCCCGCTCGTGGTCGTAGGCGAGGCGCGCGGCCGGGTCGGACAGCAGCGCGTACACCTCGTTGAGGACGACGGCCATGTCGTGGCCCGCGGCGGCGCCGGCCACGTCCGGGTGGCACCGCTTCTGCAGCGACCGGTACGCCGCCTTGATCTCCGACTGCGGCGACGAGCGCTCCACGCCGAGAAGCTCGTACAGGTCGTAGTCCGAGACCCACGACCCGCGGACGCCGCCACCGGGCGTGTACCCGCCGCCGCCGCCGCGGTTGCTGCTTCCGCCGGACGACGGCGACGGTTCGGCTCGGCACGTGTAGCGAGTCCTGCTAGCTCGCCGCGTTGTGGTGGGCGGCGATAGCAGCTTTGGACTGGCGGGGGAGACCGACACGGTGTTCACGAGAAGCGCAGGCATGGCTGGCTGCTTCGCGGGAACTGATGATGAGGAGAGTTGCAGGCGGGAGCGTCGGGGTCGACGGGCAGATACTAGATATTTGGGCGTGCTGCCTCCTGCACTTTTTCTCTCGCTTTTCCTCCACGTACGTGTGCAGGTGGAAATGCTGAGTGCAAGATATTTTGGGGAGAGGGGGCAACGTGGACGCTGGGCGTGCTAGCATGCTGTAGAGATTATCCAACAGCGAGGAAAGCAAAATGTAAATCCAGGGTCACGTCTTCCGATTATCAGAGAACGTAGTGAAGTGGTAGCAGATATTTTTCTTCTGAAGCCGATCGATATGCACATCCGTGCGTGTAAATCCATCCAGGGATAACAAAATATGGAGAATTGGCGTCAGCTTATATTGGTAGTTCATACAGGGAAACGTCAATTCCAGGCAACACTGAGCGATACGAGAGCTTGAGCATGAAGCTTCAACCGGAGGTTTTTGTTGAAGCCTTTAGCCGGGCAACGATTTTGTAAAATAATCTGTACACTACAACGCGCTGTGGCTGTACAAACTAACTATATTTACACTCTACCGAAGGAGGGCCGCACCTCACCGCAACCATTCCGTTTTAGCACATCATGGAAAATGATATGCAATTTTTGCACTGAACCACCACCACCAGGAAGCCCGATATCGTAATCCACAACACATCCACACTGAAGCTTAGACTAAATGCCCCCTCCGATATTCCTATGGCCTGAATATCTTCATCATTCTAGACACCTGCGTCCGGCAAAATGGGCATCGTGAAACCGAACTAGAGCATCGGCTACATAGGACATGACCGCATGGTACTACAGTCGTGTTGACCTCAGCGTTCAGGCAGATTCGGCATGACCAAGCCGCCTTGGCAACATCAGCTTCTCTGATGGCGGCATCGGCCTTTTCCTGCAAATGTAGTTTAAACAACATTCAGTGTGAAAAAAAAATAGGCATACACAAACAACCTTATATTCAGGATGCTACAGACAAAAAAAAAATGAATAAGAGGAAGTAAGCAAACCTGCTCCACCAAGAGAGCAACTTGAGATTCTTTAAGCTGATCTTGCAAGGAAAGAGTAGTCTGCAGCAGTGTTTCCTTCTCGGCATCCATCCTTACTCCCGCAGCTGAAAGCATATCATGGACTGCTTGTACCAGCTCAGTGGAAGACACTTTGCCATATTCAAGCCCAGCAGCCTGCAGATGTAAAACCAAATGAATTAGGGCAAAGAATCAAGAATCCAGCTTGAGAAAGTAGAAGATGCACTTGGAAACTAACCAAGTCCTCGGTGACCTCGTTGCTAGTGTTGATGGACGAGAGGTCCTCCACTCTATCACCGTCCACTTGGAAAGGTGTGGATGAGAGATCAGCCATTGAAACACTTTTAAAAGAGTAAATCTGACTGGAAAGCAGCATGCGAGTCTCCCCAGGAGCAGTCTCCACTGGAAACCTATAAAGTGCTTGGCCAGCTGAGGGTCTTACATCTTCAGGGACCCTACCATACCTGAGCTTTTCCCCCTCTTTCCCTGTCTTCCATGCAACAATTTCGCCAGTATAGAATGGTCTTAGAGGAAGGAATTGCACCTGACGAGCATCTTGTGATAACAACTCTGCTCCCAGGGAAGCATCGTACCTCCCTTCACGTTTTGAAACTCCAATGTCAGTGCCCAGATGAAGTATTTTAAGGACTTCTTTCTCCGAGCCATCTGGGCATGCAAACAATGAAGCAATAGGCAAGATTACCGGTGCCCCCAATCTGTGACTAACAACAATCGCAATAACATCATATATTGTCAAAAAACTAGGGGGCTCTGCAACTAGGATAGAACCCGTAGATTTGTTGACAAAACAAATGCTTCGGTGCATTCCATTGCTTGACCATTCAGGAATAGAAGGATGCTGAACAGTTTTTGTAACATCTAGGAGACCAGGAAGTAAGAGAAAACGAGTATGGATGCATTGAACCAGCTGCAGATTCTGTGATATGTCCTCTAGTATAAGTTCTATCTGGACCAAAGTGAGGGCTTCAAATGAAGGGAAATGATTGGCTATGCCGATCATCACAATTCTCAATGCGTCTTGCAAGGATTTACTTTGCAGCTTCTCTTTTATTCTGTCTAGAGTAACTGAGTGAATGCTATTGACAGGCTTGATTTCTTCTTTTTCATCAAGTTCCTGACAACAAATGCAAATTTAATGTAAGCAATGGAGGTTACCAGGGAATAATAGATTGATTATAGGAGATACATGTGTTAAGGTATATATAGGCAATGTGACCCTCGATAGATTTATGCAAACAGCACCATCCAAGGGAATCGTTGCCTAACTCCTAACCAATCAAGAGATATGCAAGGCATGGAGCCGGCAATATCCCAGGCACACATGACTTATCCCTAACATGCACACAGGGCACATAGAAATGCCAACATTTAAGTAGTTTTAGTACGCAATTAATTATCTACTTTGCTAAAAAAAGTCAAGTTACATTCACCAAAAAAATAGTTAAAGTACATCTACCTAATTACTTGAATGGAAAAGAAACTAAAAAACAAAAAGATCTCATTATTGTATACCTCTATGATGACATCAGAGAGCTTTTTTATGCCCAAGGTCTTGCAAATATTCTGAGGAAGATCTGGATGAGAAAATCTTAGCCTTGATGTATTAACGTTACTCAGTAAATGAGAACCATATGGGTCAACATATACACAAGATGAAGCAGTGACCAGCCTGCAGCCATCATCTGGTATTACTGAATCAATAATCCCATCTGATCGATCTGTGGTATTTTGGCTGATTCCAGAACACATGAAATCCAAGATTTCCATCACTGCACGGAGTTCATTTGGGTTCAAGCGTTGGTATCCACAAGCCTTTTGGATGTCCAAGAGAAGTTCTCTAGCATAAGAGTCTGTAAGGCTTTCCTGCATCCCAATTTCTCTAAGAAGGGAGACAAATGGAAGATACCGACTTGGAAGCTCAAAAGCAAAAGGTGACATGTTAATTGTCAAACGAGCAAAAAGTGATTTCACCGGAACTAAGCGAGTACCATTTGCAACTGGTATAAATGCCAGTTTTTCCAATTCTTTTTTTTCTGAAAATACAAGCAAAGAAACATTTGGTTTAGAGTATAGACAAATAAATGATCCCAAAGCAATACAAATTAATTCCTGTTTGTTATTTTGGCTATCTTGTACAGACTAGAATCATGGTCCTGTTGTATAATCTCATAGTTAAAAATTTTGGCTGTGGTTATGACTATTTCTGGACAGCCCTCATAACGAGTTTTGGCTTAGGAAATATGACCCTCAAGTCTGTTAAAGCCCATACAATATTTGCCTTACTTCAGTGAAATATGATTGTACACCATTTTGAATTGCATGGCTCTTGATACATCAAGGGCCAGATTGTATACTAATTTCTAACATGTTACTCCGAAAAGTTGAACAAAAGAACGAATGTTCCCTATTCATATTCAGTGCAAGGAGAGTATAAAATTAGTATTTCAGAGCAACAAACTAGTCTACAAGTATAGCAAAAAGTGCATCCCAGTTAAAGAAATAACTAATTTTACTTCTAATAATTAAAATTAATGACAGTTGACAAATATAGGCATACACAAGCATACCACATTTTGTGCTACCTGAGAAAGATATTGTTCCCCATATTTTATCCAAGTATTGCAAGATCAGATGAAAGGCATCTTCCACCGTCATTATCCCTGAAGAGGTTGGCCAGTGTGCTAGTGTGTCCTCACCATTGCCTCTCCCAACAATCTGTTCCATTTCAGAAAAAGTTAAGGAAGACATCATTTTCAATAACATAATCCATGTATTGTACGGTACTCACCTGCAAGTGCCTAAAAACTGTACTGAAGGCAGGAGGGCTCCTAAGACGAAATGCTCCCCATGAATATTCAGGAGGGACAGCTGTTTGCTTGGTAAGAATTGGTGCAGAACTCCATGCTAATGGCCAGTCTTTTGATAAGATAGATTCGTTATATGAGGCAAGTACCCTTTTACCACCTCTCTTACCACCAATACTTGGAAAACCTCTTTCAGCAGGCACAAACGCAATTTTCCCAATCTTTTCGCAAAAAGAACTGTCATATAAAGTAGCAAAATTTGCAAAAATCACATTTACAACAGATTCTGCCAAAGCCCATATCTCAAAAGGAATTTCATTTTTGCTGTCTGAGAAGTCTGCCACAAAGTCGTCAGGATCCTCTGAAGACGACATGACATCATGCCCCATGGTTTCTATTTTTGTTGCACACTGTACTATCATATCAGCCTCTGTGGATGTCCGAAGGCCTGCTTTTCTGAGTATACCAAGCCAAGCATCTGACATGAACCTTTCAGCAGGGAACCTATTTCTCTCCCCTGAGAATACTGAAGTCAGCAAAGCATCTGAAGGGTCAAGTAATTCCTTTGGTTTGAAAAACTCTTTACAAGATTCATTTGCATTGGCCACGAAATTGGTCTCCTTTAAGGTTTCCACTACAGCAGAGTTCATATGTAGATCTTTCCAGTTAGCATACAAGTAGGTCAAAATGGCATCCTGCTCTTGAGCTATTTTATTTCCAAATCCAGGCAATGCAAACTTCACTAGTATTTCATGGTCACTTAGTTGTTCAACCCCCAAAGTCTGAAGAAACAAGGTTGCATCAGATGAGCAAGAAATGCATCGGTCATCACTGGGGTGAAAGAATGCACTAGGAGAAAGAATGCAATGATTAGATCCTAACAAACTGGTGTATTTTCCTGTAACTGTCTTATAGATTGGAAGTGTTCTCAAGACATCCAGTTCTTCTCTCTGATACAAGTGGTCACTAGCTAACCTGAACTCTGAAACAAATAATCCAAACAGTCTATCGCAGTCTCCACTCGATAGACTAAGTGGTGAAGGTAAATGGGCAACATTTTTTGCTGCGACCAGCTTAGAAACAATTGTCTGTCCAAGAGTCCGACTATTTGAAGGAAACAAATTGCATATTGCACCACACTCTGGGAAAGAGGAATCAAAAATTGGTACATTCAACTGGTTAAGCAGTGCAGGTAACCATGGAAACTTTGAGTTCATTGACTCGAATGCAGTATCAAGTACATTCTTCTGTTCCGCTGCTCTTGCATCATCTCTGGGTGGGTCTGATGTATCCAGCTGTCCAGATACACCATTAACAGGCCCTGTGACTGTATTTGAATCATCAATTGGTGGCACAAATACTAGATGGCATTCCTTTACACGACAGAGAACCGGGTTGTCCAAATAAGCAGGAATTAAGGGCCAATCAGATAAAAGAGAAAGGTCGCCATTCAAAGAACTAAATATTGTCCAGAAGCTTCTAATCCATTTGGGAGTTGGCCAAGCAGTTGATGAGTCAGCATTATTATCCCAAGGAATCCATGAGGACTTGTTATCTAGTGCAAAGTGTACCCAACGCTCATCAAGTATGCGCTTCAAATTACCTGCTAATAACTGAGGAGAAAAACTCCTCAACTTCAGAGACCCATGGATTACCTGAGTGGATAGCAGCAGTGCCAAGAAGGGCTTTTCCAGACATTTATAGTGGATAAAGTGATCCAGCAAAGGGCTCATCAGTAGCTGCTGCTCCTCATTGCCTATCCAAAGTTCAGAAATTCCAAGCCTTATTGGACGCTTTCTTGATGTTGGAAATGGAACACCTTTGAGCTCAGCAATGATGGATGACAACACATCGTTTTCAGTAGCTTGAGATCTGTTGGATGCTGGGCCACTGGTTTTGCTGATATCCTCAACAACTCCCCTGCCGAAGTCATATAGAGCTTTTCCAAAGTATGTCATAATTTCCAGTGCATCACCTCCAGAAGTACCTGGCGACTGGGTATTTGAGTTGTAAGATAGTGAGCTGCTTGAAGATGGCATAGAATTTGAGCTGGAAGCATTTGTTGTGCCAACATGTTGGCTGTTAACTCGTGATTCATCAGGCATACGAAGATCTGAGAAGCGGTAAGGATCCATATCTGAGAAGCAATATTCAAGAACATCTATATACGTTTCAATGGACCTAAGTAAAATTGACGGAGAAGCTTTTAGCAGATCCCGAATCATTTTAGGCCTGATCTCTCTTATGGTAACTCCAACTGCCTGAATTTCACTAACCAACTCCCATGGTACAGAAAAAACAGGATAATGCTCTTTAATGAAACTACACACACTAGCGGATGGGAGGTTATCATTATCTCCATTTCCTGAGTGGGCTAAGAACATACCCTCATCCACTTTAACAAGATTTCCACGGTAAAGTTGCCACACTGGAAGATCAGCTAATCGTAGATAGAAAGGTCTTATCACTTGCTCTATTAAGGATTGCCAATCAGCTTTAGATGCTCTAGGTGAATCCGAATTGATTACAGCAGAACTGTGCCCAGTGAATGAAGTAGGATACTGCTTCGATCTTGGCCAAAAAGAATATACCCTATCACCATATGTTTGTAATATAGCACTCATGGACTCTGCAGACCTTAGTTCAATAGTAGAAGATAGAGGGTCTTTTTTAAGTTTTTGAAATTCAAGTGCCATCTCAACATATGAGTCGCGCACGCATAGCATGAGCTCTTTATTCCATGCTTCAACCAATCTGTCTCTGTCCAGTTTAAGTTCTGGCAGAGATGCATCATGTGTGCTGCCAAAAATGTAGCGCCCACCACTATGTCTCACAATGAAATGACCCAAAGTTGTGACTGGCATGCTTAAAAACCCAGATAGTGGTAAGGGAGATAATAAACAGCTGGATGGATGGATATTGGTTGATACTCCATTTCGAGCTATGTGTGCTGCTACTCCAGCAACAGGGGTTAGGTTATAGGCAAGATACCGCCTGAAACAAACAGAAACCAAATATCCTTCAATCAGCACATTAGTTTAGAGTCAGTCGTTAAAGTTTCTTGGATTATGTCGAAAGTAGATAAGGCAAGTGGGGTTCAAAAGTAGACAAGTCAAGATACTGCCTGAAACAGAAATAAATCAAAGATACCTGTCCAGAGCCATGTTTCGTGTTTGACCTGATCCAAGGGAAAGGGAAACAAACCACTTGTCAATATAACTGCAGCCACTTTCGATTACATGCACATCTATAGCTTGCATTTTGATAGCGGCACTTGTACTTGAAAATATTCTGGATATTTGGAACTTCCTCCATTTCTTTTCCGAAAATGGATTCCTCAAAGAAGCAACTGATGGATCAACAAGCACAGAATAGTTCAGGGTTGGCTGAGAGGCTCCATCCTCCCATGTTGACAAAGATACCTGTTTGAATTACATTGGCAGCAATATTAGAGTTTAGACATCAGAAGGTCTGGTCTGAGGTTTTCATGGCCATGTTTCACAATCGTCCAACAAATGTTCCTTGCCACTATTTCTTAACAGCTAAGACGTCTCTAACATAACTATGTAAGTATGGCTATCTTAAAATTTGGAGTATCAAATATCGAGTTTAGATATTAGAACACCTAACAGTGTACCTAAAAAAACATTAAAACATTGAAGTAGTACAGCATGCTTTGCACTATTACAAATCCAATTTTTTAGTTTAAATATGTTCATCTGTCTATAACATTTCACAGTATAGAGTGAACAGAAGTCATTGATATCGAACATCTTTCAATAAAACATTTTGAAAGGTAAAGATTTCAGTCAAGCAAAGCAGTCTACTATGCATTATATAGATAGTACTTCATTTACAATTAACAAAGCAACAAAAGCTTTCAGTACCGTAACAATGGAAGAATATGCATGTCTGTCCAAACATACCAGCTTATGTGATTTCTCAGGATAAGTATAAACAAAGTGCCTTATTCTAACTAAAGTACATTGATATTCGATGTGGTTTCAGTACGAAATTCCATGATAACAAAACAATTATGAGTGTAGAAACTAGAAATCAAAACCAAATAAGGTTACACTTTGAAGAGTAAAGCTTGCACATGTATGTAAATTACAACAACAGGCTGGCAGCCTGTCTCAAATAATCCATACCTGAATGATTGACCTCAGAGACAGGAGAGTACTGGATGGATTCTGTGTAAATCGATCAAAAATCTGTTTTACTCTATTGGAACCTGCTTCGAGCTCTTTCAGGCATTTTGATGATAAAGGCATTCGAATGACTGTGGAGTTTGCAGTAGATAATGAAGCATCCTGTGTAACACGCATTGGGAGGAACTGATCACGAAACCTCTCGACCAAATCATTTCCTGAAAAACAATAGCATTTTCACGAATTCATCCGGAACAAAGACATCAATGCGAGAAAATTAGATGATAATAAACTGTTCTAGATATGCACATCAACAGGTACAGTACAGTTATATTGATGAATTGCCGCATTGTCACAATAAAGAATATAGCAGCTAATACATGTTCAAGCATGGGACCAAAACAGACTTTGTGGGTTAATGAATTCTATACTAAGATTTCGACCATCAGCATAGTCATCTGCATAAAAGGAAATGGTGCATATTTTTCCCCTTGTCTTTCTATGTTAACTGTTTATGTTGCCTAGTTTCTAAGAATATAAAAAATAAATGTAATGTAGTTTGGCACATCAGTTAAATTTAACTCACAGCATACAAGTTTCTGCATAACATTTATCAAAACTAAAGATTGAATATCGATTTCTCAAATATGACTATCTTCCACATATCATGCAAGTTCACAATCAGAAACTCAAAAGCAGGAAGGTAGATGCCCTTAAAGTAAATTGTGACGCAGTTTGCTACAGAGTGATTCTCATTGTTTTCATGAGTGAGATAATAAAAGGTTTTTCGTTTATTTTCATCATTAGCAAGCAAACTATACAACAAAAATATTCAACTTATTGACATGCTTTGCAGCATGATATGATTTTCTCATGGATAAACAGCTTCTTTTGCTTATGAATGTGGTATGAATATAATATAATAGTGAATTTAATGGAATTTCAAGTTAACCAAGTCTGTACTGTAATTCAGTCATGCAGATTTCAGAGTTTGCATTGATCACTTTGAGTGCACTGTGTTAGAAGATACAAAAATGTAGAATCGGAACCTGGCAGAAGGAAAAGGTCATGACTTGAGAGGATATGCTTTTACAGAATCTACATGTTATGTCAAGTGTACAGAGCAGAAAAAGAAATTGTGATGCTAAATTGGTAAACTATGTTGAGTGGTCATGTTTCGCACCTAACAAAGAGAAGTATCGGGCTGATGAGGTAGAAGTGGAAGTAGCACCACCAGTCAAGCCCAAGGGATCAAAGATGTAAAAATAGCCACCAGAAAGAATAGTCAATGTATCGCACACAAAGTAACTGCTAAGAAGTCCCAAGCCATAGTTAAGCATGTTTCCCCTCAATTTCCAGGGAGGAGGAAGTTGAAGGCTGCAAACTTCTTCTCGGCTCATTATGGTTCCTTCAAAGACCACAGTCAACGAAGAACCCTGGAGATCACCTATAAACATGTTTTTCACACAAAACAGCAGATAATCAAAAGGTTGTAATTTTTAAGGGAACTTCCGAACTTGAATTGCAGTAATTAGATTAAGTACATATATAAATAAACATAAACTGACAGCTCAATTATATTGAAAACAAAATACAAGCGAAATAATTGACTAGAGAGTTTCGACCATACCTAGACTCTGCTGCAGCAAAGACTGCTTGGGATGTTCTCTTTTATCATAGATCAGATGCACTTTTTTTGCATTGCAATAATCTGCTAGCTCCATAAGGTCAAACAAAAGAAAGTCACTCTCACCATACAAAGCCAACAATTCACTTATTTTAGCATATTCCATGCATGGCAAATTCCTCATTAACTCGTCGTCCAACAATGCTGATCCACGAAGAGATCGTACGCCAAGCCTATTAGCTAGATCATTGCCAATGCTAATATGCACAAAATTCTTTGAAGTAGAATCAGCATTCATCCAGGGTGCGTCATTGTATACAAGGTTTCTAGCAGGTGTCAAAATCCCAAATGAATCTGGAATCACCAATGAGTTCAGTAACACATCAGGAACCTGACTGTCAGGGTAACAGTCAACAAATGCCTCCAATACACAATGAACAAAACTCAGTTGTTCCGTAGAGAGTGGCTCTCCTTTCACATCTTCTTGTAAACGGTGAAGCACATTCAGATAGTCCATTGCATCAAATGTCTGCCTCACACCCAACTCTAAGAGTAAAATTTTAAACTCTGACAGTTCAGATGGAACTGTGTAAAGATATGGATGATATTTTACAGGTGAATCAAAAGCAAGTGCCTGTGGTGCTACAAATCTATCCCCGATATAAACCCACGGAAATCCATCAAGATACTCTTTTAGAATGATGGCATTGGTAGTGCCAATGATATCTTGCAATTTTGAGTAGATTATTTGAACTTCCTTTTGCAGAATAGCATCAATGTCCGTGTCTGCAGAAGACGTCTTGAGCTCATCATAAGACTTGGAGAGCTCAACTAATTGGGACGATAAAATGTTCACATTTGGTGCATCACACCAACCAAGTTTTCTTTGCAGGTACATGGAACAGGATTCAGCACTAAGAATTCGCATTTTTGATGAAACAAGCCACATCTGTGATTTCGGCCTTGTGATGACTGGAGGTGCTACACTATCTTCAGATAAAAACCATGGAAGTCCTTTGAGCAATGGCGCAACATGGACTGGACACCATGAAATATTTTTCAGCTCGGACCAAAACAAATCCTCTGGCATATCATGGTCAAAATTTGAGAACAAAGATACAATAGTTGGGTCACTCAGGTCACACCCATCCCCATTAGTTTCTGCTTCCGAATTTTCACTGATTTCAGATGCTTCTGGATTCTCATCCTTGACGAAAGTTTTCCTGTCCTCCATGTTTGAAGTCTTGGATTCAAGAACATTTAGGTAGGCAAGTACCTTTTGCCCACACACAAATGCATCATCTTGCCCTGAACCGTGCACCAATGAAACTGATCTAGCCATGTCAAGCAAAGTACTAAAGCCCAAATTTCTTTTCAGTCCAAAACTAGCTAGCAATTCAATAACTTCAGTCATCATGAACTGTTCTGAAGGAAAGAAGGTTTCTTTGTGCAGCAACTTCTGTAGCTCAGGCACACGGGGATCGTAAAGCCTGAAAAAAAAGCAAAGATTACTTCTTTGTAATAAATAATAAACATTGTTGAATATTCAAAGCCAGAGAGCAAAACAGGAAGAGGGGGGAGGGGTAAGTGAAGAGAGACACTGACCTGGAGGGCTGGACCCACTCCCCATTGGCTGACAGAACAAAAGGGGTCTCACATAATGCAGCTCTCGCAGAATTATCATTGTCGACCAACAGTTTCACATCACGAATAACTGCTGAAACAACATCTGGCTGGGATACAAACTCTGACATTCGAGGAAGAACGTGATCCTTGTAAAAATCAACCTTTTGAGGTTCCTTGATATCAAAGTAGGATACCAAAATTGACCTCTCCTTTGCCGATTCAGTTCTTATAAAACTTGCACTCAATAAATCTTCATGAACCCCTTCTGGTTTAAGCCATTTTCTAGGATTTGTCAAATTAACAAGCTCCCTAGATTTATAAGATTCAAATATAGGGAAATTCCTAATTGTATTCATATGGGAGGAGGTGATCTGATTTCCTGAAAACCACTTTGATTGGAAAATAAAACTGCGAAGTTCATGTGCTTCTGCCAATGAAATACCCACGAACAATTCATTAATATCCTGGAGATCAGGAGCTACAGACTGCACAGCATTCAAAACACCAGCTGCAGTGGATTCCTGAACAAATTTTGCTAACTGGGGATGTTCTATCTGCATATCAGATCGCAGAAAGAAACATCCCAGTTTCTGAAGTAATGAGTACATATTTTCGCTCCATCCATCATCTCTTACTACATTTGAAGCATTCCCAAGTTGCACAACCTTGCCATCTAAAAGAGGTAGTATAGGCCACTTTGCAAAAATTGAAATATCTTCACATGAATGCCTCAGAAAATTCCAAAGTGACATCATCCATTGCACACTTGGCTGACCTTGCTGCTCTGGAAACCAAGATAACTGCTTAGCATGTTGCCATTCAGGTGGCAAGATCCTAGGTAACAGTTCAAGGAGAACAGTGCATGTGAATAGATACACGTTCATGCGTTCAGAATAAGCTATGTCATACAACTTCTTCAGAACACCATCTGGTAAACAGTTGTCAATAACAAGATGTGGTATGGAATCCTTAAGAAGGTCAAATTCTATTTGTGAAGTGAAGAATACTCTTTCGCTCTCCCCTCGCTTGTTGAATGTTGTGAATGATCCATTTGCCACAGGAAGAAGAGTCAAACCTTGCAATTTATCATAAAAGGAAGGATCCCCCATATCACTCAAGCAGTACTCTAGAACAAGTATAGCCTCTTCTCTGCTTCTGAAGCCACGCTTCCGTCGGATCAACAAGTTTCTCAACAAATGAGGATTTAGTAGATGAACTGATGGACATGCATTAATGAAGCTGTCAATTATTGGCTTGGATACAGACACTAAAGGCAAACCAGCCTGAGAGAGAACCTCTGCCAGCTCCATTGCCTTTGGAAAACTGAAATCTGGAAAAATAGCTTGCCTTGTTGACACCCAGTGGCCACCTCGAGCTTTTGTATACAAAACATGAAGTCCAAGTTCCGCAATAGATACATAAAGCTTCCTAACCATGGAAGACCATGGCTCCACACCTACAGCACTAGGCCAAAATGACAGAAAAAGGTCGGAGGGACCAAGCTCTTCTGCAATGGCTGCGAGCAGGTGGCCATAAGCAGGAGCAACAACATCTTCAAGCAGTGCCAGATTCCATTCTGATCGTACTCTTCCTCCCCCAGCCATGTCATTTCCAATCCAGATATCCCTTCGATTTGAAGATAGTTCAAAATAAGCATTTACATGAACCGGTATGCTAGTGTTGATTGGTAGAGGGAGAAAGCAAAATGCCCGACCCTCGAAATTTTTCCTGAACCGAGAAGATCCGACGTCTGAGTTTGTGGAAATTGAATTTTCATGGTTTGCTTCAGCTACAGAAGATAGTTCTTTTGTATCATCTACACTCACTGAATGCAGATATGCAGCAACAGATGCCCATGGGACAAAGAAGTGAGATTTACTACCAGAGGCAGTTGACAACTTTCTAGCATGACCCCCTCCTATACACTCAGCTAAAATCCATGAATGCACCAAGTGCACAGAAGGATTTTTCTCAAGAATAGCAACTTTCTGACAACTCCAGGGCAGATCATTGTCTTTAGTTCTGTTCAACTTACTGAAAAATTGATTCCTGTCCATTCCTGATGGTTGGTTTCCGTGTATATATGCCAGCATTGTATTAAGTGCATGTGGTTCTTTATGCATCTGAGAACTATTATGCTTCGAGGCACAATGAACAAGCCGCATCTCCTGACTGCTGTTCTCCTTGACATATAGAGTTACCTTTTTAACATTGCGGAGAAAAAGTAGAGCCTCAGATACAACTTCAGAAAATGAAGAGAAAAGCATTTCCACATCATGTGGTGCATATTGCTCTTGCTTTATTTGACTCCTTGAAGCAGCAGCCTCATTCCTAAGAGGGAACCGGAACAGTGTACCCGGAAATGGCTGTTGCAAATTGCAACCAAAGTGTAAGAATGGGGCGAACTGATCAGGAAACTGATCTAAGATCCTTCTTCCTACAAACTTTATCCTTAAACCTGGATGGGACGGCGATATTCCTGGCAAGTAACAGGCATGTGGATCAAACATGACGATATTCTCCCCAGAAACAAATCCAGGAATGTCTGTGAAGTGATACACACAATTGAAGCCAAGACCAAACCTTCCAATTGCAAAAGGTTTCTCAAGTTTACTATCTTGACCTATTCGTGAGATGGCATAAAGATCCTGTGGGCTAAAAACTGAATCATTAAAGCAGTAGAGAGCAGGCCCTTGCCATTCAGCCATTTCAGGTGAAAGAATGGATGAAGTACCGTACTGAGTCTTATCCAGCAAAAACACAACCTCAGAAGCCTTAGCATCTTCTGCATTCTGTACCAACTCAAAGAGAATTCCAGGGCCATCCGCATACATCTCAACGATGTGTTTGAGTCGTGTAGTCAAGTCTTCATGCTGTCCAAAAGCTTCAGCAACCCCTGACAAACTCAAATTCATCGAATCGGAACTCTCAGCAAGTAAGAGGCGGCGAAGAGAGCGGACACCAAGCCTTTCTGCCACATCATTTGAAATGTTCCCATGAACAAAATTGTGAACATACTTTTTCGAGCTTAAAGCCATGCTTGATGCACTCCCAGAGATGTCATGACCAAAATCAAGCAGCCAAGGAGCATCATTAAACACAAGTTCGGAAGATAGACAGAGCCTAGATGAAGAATCAGGTAAATATATTTGCGTTTGCTGGTCTTGAAACCGGAACTCAGCTAGATGCTGCACAACTAAGATAGCTGTTCTTAGTTCTACAGCTTCAAGTGAAGCTGAAGCTTTCCTTATGGCCATTCTGCTAAGAATACTAGCATAATCCACAGGGTGCAGGTGCTCCTTAATGCCAAGCTCCAAGAACAAGTCCTTAAACACTGCCAAATCAATTGGAACAACACGGATATATGGTGCCAGGTGAAGGTGGCCACTTAAAACAACTTCATCCACTTTCGCAAATCCATCCCCCACCCAAATCCATCTGCAGCCCTCCAGAACGACTTTCACAATATCCATTTCATCAGAACCAATCAAGCTTGTCAGCAGAGAATAAATCTTAGGCATCACCAAAGCTAATTCTTGCCGAAGGACTTGATCAGTCACAATTTCATTGTTCTTGCCTAATTCAAGGAGTTGAGCTGCAATAATGCTTCCTGATGGAGGTGACAACCAACCTAAGCTGGATGACAAGGCTGAGGAAGTGCATTCACCATCAAGAATACGCGAGCTAGCGGAAACAATCCACATATCTTCTTGCATCCTTACTTGCTTAGGTGGAGCTATCATTGATGATACTGAAGGCCATGGCAAAGCTGGACTTGGTGCAGTAACCAACACAGGACACCAACAAATCATTCTCAAATCACTCCAAAACTTTTCAAGATCAAATTCCCAAGATTTATCACGAGGCCTGAGTGCAGTGGTAACTTTAGCCAGCATGTTTACCTTCTTCCGTCCATCAGATATCTTATTTACATACCATTTGTGAGCATGAACTTCAAGATATGAAAGAAGGACCTTACCCCTTGAATGAGCCTTCTGCTGATCTATGTTCACGAGTGAATCAATTTGCCGGGCACTTTGTATTATGGTATCAGTAGAAACAGAAGTTCTAAGCCCCAAGCAAAGTAGCATATCAAGAACATCTGGATTTTGAAATAAACCATGCGGAAAGCAATCTGATTCCTGGAGAAGAACATATAGTTCTTCTACCCGGGGATCATAAAGAGATTGTGGGCTTTTCAAAGTCCCGTTGACAGTGGGAACAAATCTAAGGACTTTCAAGGCTTCCTTGAACATTGGATCCTCCAAGGACAGCTGAGGCAGATCTTGCAAGATCGTTAATAGAACTGAATCACGCAAATCTGTTGGCAGCTTGTCTAATCTATTCAGAACATACCTCTGGTAGAAGTTTGACTTTGGCATGCGTTTGACACCATAATATCTCATTAAGATATCTTCATCGCTTGGGCAGACAGAGAAGATGAAGTCAGCATTGAGTAAGTGATCAGGAACACCAAGAGGTGGCAGATACTTTACTGAACTATATAAATCTGAGAAGCCATAAGAACTGGGAGAACCTCCATCAAATACCCTGAAGATTGGCAGCTTTTTGCAATTACTTATGCTTATGTCAGAAAGGCAGACTCCTAAATACCATTTTGGATCCAGAAGATACTGGTATAGTTCATTTTTTTCACCGGGAGTAATGCGTTGAAACAGAGATTGCAAATGGACACCCCCCAATGATACAACCCCAAAGATTGACTGAATAACTCCAGTTGCATTGCCATCATACACATAATATGGCAATTGCTTATGCTCACTAAGATGTTCGGTATCCAGTATCTTGCAACCTAACTTTGCCAGGAGTTCATTCATCAAACTCGACAGTGATTCTGTCTTGATTAACTTCGAGCCTGTATGTGCCCTGTGAAGGTGACCAGAAGTAGATGGCAGTATAGGCCACTCACTAAACAAATAAAGGTCATAGGAGCGTTCCCCTATATACTGCCAAAAAAGTTTAAACCAGGCTGCTGAAGGCCATGACCCATCCAATCCTGGATTCCAGGGAACTTGATCTTTGCACTTCCATCCTGGAGGAAATATCCTCGGTAAGAGCTGACGAAAGATTGGGCCGTCAATAAGCTTAATGTTGGCTTGAGAATCACTGGCTATCTGATACAGTTTGTTTAGTAGTACAGGGGGGATGCTTCTGTCAACTATTCTATCACCAACTTTAGAGAGAAGCTCATATTCTATGTTGTCACACACATAATAATAGTCCTCTTGGGAACTATCTGAAAACATCCCGTACTGCATATTTGCTAGTGGGATCAGTGGGAGGCCATTCATACATTTACCAATATCAGCACTGTCAACATCAGTGAGGCAATATTCCAATAACACTAGCTTATGAGATGTTCCTAGTGTGGCAAATTTTCTGTAATTCTTGAGGAAATTCCTCACTATAGTGGGACTTATTGTGTTGAGCATAGCTTGTGTATAAAATTTTGAAAACATATCGACAATTGCCTTAGGTAGACAAACAATGGGCATGCCTATCAACACAAGAGCCTCATTAAGATTACTGCATCCTGAGAACCTCTCATCATGAAGCAAAGAATTGGCTGGAGATATCCAGGTCCCACCTTCAATCTCTGAATGCAAGACTGGAGAGGTGTAAATAACTTTGTAAATTTGTTCCACAAGGATACTCCAGGGCTCCTCATATAAACCAGTTGGCCACAATGAATAATATGATACTCTGGAATCTAAAAGCATCCGCAATTCCATCAGCAGTTCCCTGAACAGTGGAGCTACAACATCTTCCAAGAGTAGCCTGTTCCAGTCAGAGCGAAGCTTACCACCCCTGTCCATGTCAGCACCATACCATATGTCACGACGGTTGGAAGAAACTTCAAAATAACCATTGACGTGCACAGATAACCCTGTCCTTACTGGCAAAGGAAGAAAACAGAATGCATGCCCCTCTCTGAAAACAGTATCCTGTAAAATTAACCAGCAGACTTGGTATGAATTCTTTTTGATAACCAACAGTAGAGAACAACAGGCAGAGCCCAGCTATTGCAAAAAATTGCATATACCAAAACCAAAAATACAGAACACCACAATAGTCTTGATCCCTAACCAAAATTGTACCTATGAACTCCACAGCTTGGGCCTGTCACCTACCCTTCTTGCCAATTTTCATAAGTGAGAAGCTAGATGAAAATAAACAAAGTTGACACCACACAACAACAATTTAATTCAGTTAACTAAGAACGACGAAGATAGTTGCATGATTACATGCATGAATCATGCTTCCTACAGTTCTGACTCATGAGCCTATAGCAAAAAAAACATACTGAAAGAAACAGAAAGTTCCTAGGTAGTGACTGAGAAAAGTCTTGGGTATTTTAACTGACATTCCAGATAACATGCAAGAGCTTGCGCAGTTTGCATCAGGAGGGAAAAAACGTTCAAGCCCAAAATTTACATGGGAGAATAGACAGCCTGGCAACCTAAAAGCCAATACTAAATCAAAATGAAAGTGATCTGGGTATTACCTCGAGCCCTGCTTCGGAGATGCAAGCAGCAACAGAAGCCCAAGGCAGTAAGTGAAGATCATACTCCTTTGCAGCTGCAGTTGCAAAAATACCAATTTTACTTAATGCAGGTGCCATTCCCTGAGCAATAAAATAGGTGGACCTCTTTTTCTCAAACTCGTTGCCCAAGTATGCCTCTGATATGAAATCCATCGAGAATGAATCCACCTTATGACTAGAAGATTCAGCATGACTGCCAGAGAACCTGATGAGGGCTTGGCGATGCCAGGACAGATTTTCAGCTTTTGATCCTAAGGAGCAAGAGTATACTATCTTTGGCTCAGTCATACCAGATTCCCATACATACATCTCAAGTGACACTACATTTTTAAGGAAAAGCAAATTATATACAGCTTCTTGGTACAGTTGAGCAAAAAGGGATAAAATATCATCCTCTGTGTATGACTGTCTTGATAGCCGGCTCGAAGATGCTTGCTCAGTACTCCTCAAAGGAAAACGAAACAAAGTTCCCTGAAATGATGCTTTCATGTCGCAGCCAAATGCGCAATACGGTGAAAGCTGATCATGGTACATTGTAAGTGCTGATGAATTGACATAGTCTATGCGCTTTCCAGGATTCGCTGCTGACACATTCGGAAGGTAAGCACCCTGTGGATCGAATAAGACAACATACTTGCCACTCACGAATGATGGCAAGTCGGTCAAGTGGTAAACTGAGTTAAAACCAACCCTGCAGAAATACAATTGTGTTTTGTGCTTCAGATGCCTTCCGATGATAAATAAATTACTAAATGATGGAATAAAAAAAAGCTCCTTAAACATAACATTACAAGACGTTATACTTCAGTGGGAAAAGGCTAGTTACATTGCAACAAAAATGTTAAGGACGGAAATAAAAATGGGTCACAGAACAAGGCGGCACAGAATACCCATTCATTTGTCACTGTATCCCAAGTTTCTCCTTGCACAGCCTACTAGGTATTGCATTTCATAATCAGCTGGGTCAGAATAGACGGCAGCCTTGACACATTGTAGTGGTCCATAACACAAAAGCAATCATGTAGGTAACACACACCACGGGTGCAATTTCACCAGTTCGGAAGCTCGGCATTGCAAGCTACGTACAGCTCCTCGAAGCAAGCTCGCGCGTGAGAATGGGGGGGGCAGTACTATAGAGGGCGTACCCGAAGCGGCCCGTCTTCCACGTCTGCGCGACCTTCCTGCTGTCCCCGACGCGGGAGATGCTGGCGAAGTCCTCGTCGGTGAAGACGGCGTCGTTGTAGGCGAGCAGCGCGGGGCCCTGCCACTGCGCGAGCGCGGGGGCGAGCAGCGACGCCCGGCCGTGCGGCCGGCGGTCGAGGCAGAGGCGGACGCGCGCGGCGCCGGCGTCGTCGGCGTTCTGGACGAGCTCCCGGAGCGCGGTGGTGCCCTCCGGGTAGTTGGCGAGCACCTCGCGGATGCGGCGCGTGAGGTCCACGCGCTGGCCGAAGTCCTCGAGGAGGAGCGTCGTCGCGCCGCCGCCCCCGCCCCCGCCGCCGCCCGGATCCATGGCGGTGCCGGTGAGGGGCCGCGATCGGAGGAGGAGCTGCTACTGGGGCATTCCGGAAGCGAGAGGCTAGGGTTTCGGAGAGGGGGGGGGGGGGGGGGGGGAGCCAGGGAGGGTTTCCGATTTGGGCGTGCTGGTGGCGCGGTGCGTGGGTTGGTTGGTCTCGCGGGGATTTGACTCTGGCTTTGGCTTTTCGTCGCCGAGTCTCTTCTCTTCTTCTTCTTCTTCTTCTCCTCCTCCTTCTTGTTGGAGGGGAAGGAAGGGGATTGCGGGAACCGAGCGAGGGATTCGCGGCGGCAGCT
The DNA here is from genome assembly GCA_947561735.1 of Cenchrus americanus. Taxonomy (NCBI): domain Eukaryota; kingdom Viridiplantae; phylum Streptophyta; class Magnoliopsida; order Poales; family Poaceae; genus Cenchrus; species Cenchrus americanus. The sequence goes on along the minus strand of OX387241.1, from coordinate 309,885,833 downwards.
CCCCGGCTGACGGATGGGACCCGTACATGACCGTACGGACTGCTGGGAGAGGCCAGAGGGGGCTGTGGCTTGGGCCGTGTAGTGGCAGGCTGGGCAAGTCTGGCCCACCACGGATGTTTGTCATCTGGGTGGCCCAGTTGTGGGATTGGTACACGAATTTTTTTATATATTTTTTCTATCTCCATTTCACAAAAATATATGGTCCCGCCCGAAATTTTGCAAAACTATACATTTGTCGCCGTGGCCCACGGCGTCAGGAAGTGGCCCACGGCGGTAGGAGCCGCCAGCAGTGGGCCCGTAGGTCTTACCGCCGCGGGCCACGGCGTTAGGTCCCCGACGCCGTGGGCCACGGCGGTAGGAGCCTACCGCGCCGCGGCGGCGTGGCCCCAAGGTAGCGTCGCAGGCCACGGCGTATGTATGGACCTACCGTGGAATGCAGCAGTAGGATTTTTTTTTGTGAATTTCAATTTTTGAAGCATTGATAAAACGACGAACCATTAATACTTGACAGCGAATTTTGATACACGATTACAACATTTGCCATGGCACGTGCGACACAATTACCCTAACTTTGTGCCATGCTACTATTCCTAACGTGCCTTAGGGAATTTAGATAAACGATTACAACAATTGTAGCCTAGTTGTACGAATAGTACCCAGAGAATCCGGACATCATAGACCTGCTGGAGTGTTGGGAGGGCATGTAGTACCCCGACGGGGGTGGAGTTGGATCAGATGGTGGCGGGGGTGGAGTTGCTGGTAGAGTGTTGTCCTTCTTTTCGTGGCACGGATAACAGCAGTACTCGTCCTCACAGCCGGTGTTCGTCTTCACCACCATTGGTCCAATCACCGGTCCGTCGTCGTCGTTGGAAGATGTCGGATCTGGAGAAGCTAATGCTGACACGAGTTCTTGCTTCAGGTTGAAGATGACAACATCCTCGAGGTAGTTGATGTACTCTTGATTCTGGTGAATAGTTGGGGATCCACCCATTGCACGAAACCGCAGTTATATAGTCGTTCGGAAATACTGCAGAAACCGTGATTACTTTAGTAAATCATAAAATGATGAAGTACAGAGTTCACAGAGTTTTGCTTACTCGTGAGCAATGCCAGAAGCGTCGACCAAAGTTGTCCCATCCCTGATAAACCGGCAGAGCTTCGCACCTTCACCACCTCCTCCTCACTCCCTTCTCAACCCCCCCCCCCCTTTCTTTTTTTCGAATTATTATGACATTTAAGGCTGAATTTCGGTGTTATATAGGGAGCCAGATCCTAGCGTCGTGGCCCACGGCGCTAGGACACAACGACGTAGCCCACGTCGCTATGTTCCTAACAACGTGGGTTACAACGCTATCTCTGTCCCACTCTAAGGGCCCACTGCTGGTGGCTCCTACCGTCGTAGGCCACGGCGTTATGTCCCTGACGTCGTGGGCCACGACGACAGATGTATAGTTTTGCAAAATTTCAGACGGGCCATATATTTTTGCAAAATCGTGATAGAAAAAATATAAAAAAATTCTTGGTACAGTCCATTATTATATTCTCATTCGTGTACTTTTATAGCCCAAAAAATCATTTTTTTATTAAGATTATCTTAAAGAGTTTGACAAATTTATGGTAAATGTTGTGTTTTGCCAACTTCTATAAATATGTGCCAAGTAAAAAAAATCATCTCCAACAGTTTGGCATAATCCACTCGTCAAACCTAGATGTAACTTACTTCAGGAACGTGAGAGAGAACAAAATTATGTTTGTGCTCTTCCACCTCTTAAAAACTTACATCAGGAACTCTTCGTTGTTATTTACTCCCTTCCACCTGTGTGGAAACAACAACGCCAATCGCGAGCCGCCCACGGTTTTTCCATAGTTGCCAAAAAATTGACAAGTCTTTTGCCAAACTATTGGAGAAGTATTTTTAGCGTTTTAAAATGTTTCTCACACGAGCCATGCATCTAAGGTATGGGAACACATGAACATGGTGCATTGCACCATCGAGTGTACATGTTTCATACACGAGCTGGATCGTGAATTTTGACTCCGGATTGACAAATTTTTAGCGGAACTTATGGATGGATATCTTCGTGGATCCGGATTGCCATGGCGTGGTGCCACGTCTTCGTGGATCGCAGATTAAATAAGGTTTTGACCTTCCAACTGCACGTTCAGAACGAAACGGCACAACGCGATATTTCTTTTCTCGCATCAGGTAGTCAGGTCAGACGTTCGAGGATCATCAACACTGATGAGACGAGGGACGAAATTATTTGTTGGCCCTTTGCTAATGGAGTCTCTTACATCTCGGCCGACACAACACATACAGAGATGAGATGTTCCTTCCCGGCTTTGCAAATGCAGCCGCGCGCGGTGCACAGATTCCCCGACGTGCGTGGCTCAAACTCCGGCAAGCTCCCGCGGCAAACCCCCCGTCTCCCTCCCGACGTGCCAGGCACCACACACAACACACGCACTGCGTGCGCCACCATCCATGTCGCGGCCGCCCACTCATCCCCAACCGTACCAGCAGACCGCCCTTATAAAACTCGCCGTGCCGGTCGCGTCGTCTCGATCTCAAGCCCCGACGACGACGACGACGACGGCGACGGAAGCAATCATCACCCTGATCGAGGTCGAGCCATGGCGCGGTTCGTGACCAAGCAGACGTCGGCCACCTTGCTGGTAGTGGCAGCCGCCGCCGCGTTCCTCCTCGCGGCGGCGGCGGCGGCGGACGCGCCGCCGCCGCCGTCGTACGACTACGCCGGCGCGTTCGACAAGTGCCTGCGGTTCTTCGAGGCGCAGCGGTCGGGGAAGCTCCCCGCCGACAACCGCGTCAAGTGGCGCGGCGACTCCGCCCTCACCGACGGCTTCTCCCAGGGGGTACGTACGCGTTGTTGTTCTCAGTTCAGTTCTCTCTCGATCGCCGGCCGGCCCGATCGATCAGCGGATCGATCGCCGCAACCACTGCATTGCATTGCTTCGAGGGGTGCGTGAACTCGTGGACGCTGTGATGCATACATGCCTACATGGGCAGGTGGATTTGGTGGGTGGGTACTACGACTCGGGCGACCACGTCAAGTTCGGGTTCCCCATGGCGTACGCGGTGACGATGATGTCCTGGAGCGTGCTCGAGTTCGAGAAGGAGATGGTCGCCGCCGACAACCTCCAGCGGGCGCTCGACGCCATCCGCTGGGGCACCAACTACTTCATCAAGGCCCACACCGAGCCCAACGGCCTATGGGTCCAGGTGGGCGACGGCGAGAGCGACCACCTGTGCTGGCAGCGCGCCGAGGACATGACCACGCCGAGAACGGCGTTCAAGATCGACAGGAACCGCCCGGGATCCGATGTCGCCGGCGAGACGGCGGCCGCGCTGGCCGCCGCCGCCAAGGCCTTCCGCCCGTACGACTCCATGTACGCGGACCTCCTGCTGCTGCACGCCAAGCAGGTAACAAGTACAGCACGTACTTAACGCGCTGCAGCTCTCAGCTCTGAATGCTCCACTGATCGAAATCTTGCTCTTGTGTGTGTGGTCGACAGCTCTTCACGTTCGCCGACACGTTCAGAGGCAGATACGACGACTCCCTGCAGAATGCCAAGAAGTTCTACCCTTCTGAATCTGGCTACCAGGTACCAACAAGCAATGCAATTGCAAAGATTGCATATATATATATTGATCGCAGTCGTGTCACCATAACCGATGCAAATCCACGATCTGATCGATCGATTTATCAGGACGAGCTGCTCTGGGCGGCGGCGTGGCTGTACGAGGCGACCGGCGACGAGGAGTACCTGCGGTACGTGTCCCAGAACGCCGAGGCCTTCGGCGGGATCGGCTGGTCCGTGCTCCAGTTCTCCTGGGACAACAAGTACGCCGGCCTCCAGGTGCTCCTCTCCAAGGTGCTCTTCGAGGGCCGCAGCGGCAGCGGCGGCGCCGCCGCCTACGCCGACACGCTGAAGCAGTTCCAGGGCAAGGCCGAGTTCTTCCTCTGCGCCTGCCTCCAGAAGAACAACGGCCACAACATCAGGATGACCCCCGGCGGGCTCCTGTTCGTGGACGACTGGAACAACATGCAGTACGTGAGCTCCGCCACCTTCCTCCTCACCGTGTACGCCGACTACCTCGCCGCGTCGCGCGGCGCGCTCAAGTGCCCCGACGGCGAGGTCGAGCCCGCCGAGATGGTCAGGTTCGCCAAGTCCCAGGCGGACTACGTCCTGGGCAAGAACCCCAAGGGCATGAGCTACATGGTCGGCTACGGCAGCTACTTCCCGACGCACGTCCACCACCGCGGCGCGTCCATCCCGTACGCCCGCGGCGGCAAGGCCACGGCCGGGTGCATGGACGGCTTCGACAAGTACTACAACAGCAAGGGCGCCGACCCCAACGTGCTCCACGGCGCCATCGTCGGCGGGCCCGACGGCAACGACGGCTTCTCCGACGACCGCTGCAACTACCAGAGCGCCGAGCCCACCATCGCCGGGAACGCGCCCATCTGCGGCGTCTTCGCCCGCCTCGCCTCCCAGCCGCCCGCCGCCTCCGGTAACACAAGCAAGCTAGATCACTCTTCCTTCAGAATTCAGACATGAGATTGCGACATCGACCGTTCAGTCACTGAAGACGTGAGCTTGTGATTGCAGACGACAAGAGCCCGGCGCCTGCCTACTCGCCGCCACACGAGTCTTCGCCGTCAAAGGGTGAGGATGGAGGATCGAAACATACTACCAATTGCATCTGCAATCAGATGAGCAGGACCTCCTTTTAATTTGATATATCTCACTGTCACTGTGGCTCGCTGCAGGCTCCCCGCTGGAGTTCGTGCACACGGTGAGCAACTCGTGGACGACGAACGGCGTGGAGTACTACCGGCACGTGGTCACGGCCAAGAACACGTGCGGCCACCCCGTCACGTACCTGAAGCTGCACATCAAGGGGCTGTCCGGGGACATCTACGGCGTGTCCGCCGCCAAGGAGAAGGACACGTACGAGTTCCCGGCGTGGCTCACCCGCCTCGGCGCCGGCGAGCAGTTCACCATCGTGTACATCCAGGGCGGCCCCGCGGCCAAGATCTCCGTGGTCAACTACAAGACCGCTTGAGGAGGGGGATACAAGCTGCCGGCCGGCCGTTCTGCTTTGCACGTCAGATTTTCCCGTCCGATGCTACAGTCCATTTGCCATTCTCTTTTTTTTTTGGTTGTGTGTATCGATCTGTCGGTCGACGCGATTGGAACTGATTAGTAGGTAAGAACATCGTGCGACGCATTCAGTTGTATGTATCAATACATTATTTTTTCCCCAATGTTTCCCAACGATTTATCGTCAGTTTCCATTCAAAAACAGGAATAGACACACGTTTTGGAATACAAGCCGTCAGGGGTGCCTCCGGCGCCCCCCCCCCCACCCACGCACCTTCAATTTCAACTCCCTTTGTCTCTGTAGCCCTGTTCGTTCGGCTTATCACCACCGCAAGAATATTTTTCTCCGAACAAATTAGCCACCAAAGAACAACCAAGAAGATCTTTTCTCTCACAAAAATCAGCACCAGCCAGGGTTCACCTTACCGGTGGTAACGCCGATTCTACGGCACGGACCGGTTTGAGATGCCGTGGTTACATTAATCGGGGTATTTAAATTTTTTGGATTTGAATTCAAAAAATTGAAAAATGAGGAAAAATGTCTAAAAATAGTTCATGATTTATTGAGTCTAATGGTATCAATTTTTTTTGCAAACTTCGTTCGTTTAGTATAGTTTGCGGCCAATACAAGTTAAACCAAAAAGAAAAAAAATGCGGTGGCCCAGCAAGGCCCGCTTCGGCCCAATGTTTGGGGGGTCAAAATATCCCCAGCTGATGCTCCCCACGCCTGTGACGCTTCTTGCCCGTACCTCCCAGGCTCTCGCCCGCTACCGTCCGCAGCCCCTGGATCCTGTCCGGCCGTAGGTGCCGTGCAACCGCTCCCTGTCCGCGGTTTGCCGCGCGGTAGGCGCGGTGAGCCGGCGGTCGGCGGATCTACGGCCCGCGGCGGTTAGCCGGCGGTTGGGGCCGGTTTGCCGCCCCGGCCGTTCGGTAAGCCGCCGCCTAGGCGCGGTTTGCCGGTCCAAACGCAGGTAAGTCACCTCCCCTTCATAAATGTTGGATTGATCTATGTGCTAAGTATGTTTTGATATGATTTAGTAGAATCATAGATAATATATGATTTAGGATGTAGATATGATTTGATTTAGGGTGTAGATATGGTTTACGTATGATTTAGGTATATAAAATAACTATATATATGATTTAGATAAGATATGTTTTGATATATATTTTAGGTCTATAACTCTATATATGATTTATGTGATTGATTTGTGAGTGTTGTCCATTTTTGCAGATACACAAGATGGGTGTACGAATGGGAAGATCCACAATTTTACGCTATGTTAATTCAGCAGTGGGAGACAAGGCGGCGTGGACGGGTCAAACATGGTAAGACTACAAGGCTGAGTTGCTTAGAGTGCAAGGTCTGAATGTGATGTCCACCGCTGAGTACCAGATGGCGACCCAAATGAGGGTCTTCCCATTTATACAACACCATTGATATTTTATTGATGTACGATTATTGTCATGGGATTGTGTGCATAATTATCACTATCACTATGGTATTGTATGAACGATTATTACTATGACTTTTTTATGCAAAACTATGATATTATTCCTTTGGTGAGGTTTTGTGAGGTCCTTTACATTATTATACGCATAAGTCATGCTAAAATTTTCATTAATTTACCACCGGGGAACCGCACAAATGTTTTCGGTTTTTATGTCTGTTTGACCGGTTTACCGAAGAAACCGAGCAGTAACCGGTCCTTGCCGATCGGTAAACCGTTTCAAACCGATTGCACCGACATTTCGGTTTGGTTTTTTGAATTTGTTCGGTTTTTAGCGGTAACCGCGGCTTACCGATCGGTTTACCGAAACCGACGACCGGCGGTTTGAGGGTCCGGTTCGGTAAGGTTAACCCTGGCACCAGCCATCAGCCAGCAGCCAAATGAACAAACTGAATTCGGGATGGATGGAGTATGTATCAATATATGTTCTTTTTTTTCTTGCCGTCGAGAGTGACAACGATATATTTCTGAACGATTCACGGTAAATCTCCATTAAAAAACAGGATTAGACGACACTTTGGAATATATGCCTTTTTCCCGAGAATTTGGGGGTGGGGGGAGGGTAGGGAGGGGGGAAAGCCCCACCTACTGCATAATCCAAAAGTGATCAAGGATCTATGTGACCGAAGGTCCAAGTCACGTGCAATGGCTCGGAGAGTCGCCTGGATGTCCACGTACTCGGAACGGAAGATGACGTCGTTACGGCTGTTCCAAATGCTCCACATCACAAGCATTGTGTTGGACTTCAAATTAGCAGTTCTACGCAGTGAACATATAATATGGAATGCTTTAGTACATATTTTTTTTGTGTAACTTTAGATTTGTGCTTTTCTCCATAATTGTAAAAAATGTAATAAATATATCACATTGTATGTTCATTGTGTAGATGTACTCGTTTAGAATCCAACACAATTGGATATTCCATTTTATGATTTTTCAAAACTGCTTCAAGTGGTGATTTGTCCTGTTTTAGAAAATTCAGGGGGTAAGAAAAAATCCATTTTCATAGGTTGGGGGAGGGGGTGGTGTGTTCCAATCCTCATAGGTTGGGGGGTGAAGTAGACTTTTTCCTTCAGCAAAATGGGTCCTGCGGTGAAGACTAAAGACGACCAGCTCTTTCGAGTGCTGCAGGAAAAAAAAAAGTTAAACACCATAGGGCATGTTTAGTTCGCGGAAGGAAACTTTCGGCTCACCATGCATCTTGGTGCTGTTGAATAAATATACGAATGGACGAATCCATCGGGTCCAATTAATCCGTCATCAGAGATTTCTATTCCTCTCGACATATAAGACCGCCGATTCGTCGGGGAAAAAAAAACGCAAGGAAAACAAACAGGGCGTGTGTTGCGACTTGCGACGCGAGGCGAGACCCTTTTGGTCGAGCATGTCCCGTCCTGGAAGAACGTTGCCGTCAGAACACTCACCCTCACCCTCCGCGCGCGTGGCACGCGCGGCGCGAGTGCAGGGCAGAACGACGACGACCGGCGCGCGGCGATTAATTAGGACCGCGACCTGCACTGGCGACCCTAGTGCAACGAAACACAAACCAACTAGGAACAGAGGGTGATTGCTACAGTACCCACGGGGGGGGCGGTCCGGGCTGGCCGGGCGGGTCAGTCTCGGACATGCATGCCCACGGCGCGGCCGCGCAACAACCAACCTCAGACAGACAGACACACTCACACACACACACTCACTTTTGCATTATCGGTCAGGTCATCCCGTTCCTTCGGCGTCGCCCCGGTCCCGCGACGACGACGACGACGACGACGACGACGACGACGACGTGCTCGTACGTGTGGCTCGGGTCACGCGCGCGTGAAAGTCCCCCTCTGCACTTTGCGCCTTCATTCGCTCGCCCCGTCACCGCACCGCACCACGCCACCACCACTGCCTGCCTGTTAGTACGCGCAGCAACTTAACCCGCGCGCGGCGGCAAGAACAGGTTTCACATTACAGGCACCCCCGCGGGGTCGTGACCGGCGGCCGTTTAGCCGGCGGCCGAACAGGTTCGTTCGTTTATCTCGTGCGGCGGTGCAAGTGCGACACGGAACTCCGAGAGCGACGCTATACACGACGCAGCCGCACCGCAGCAGCAGGAGGAGGGTGTGGAGGATATGGTTGCTTAGCTGCTCCTCATCCGAACGCGTGGAGCTGACGACGATCCCTCGCTCTCTGCTATGTACTACCACACACTAAGTATATACTGCAGCCAGCCAGGTCAATGCTCATCGAGTGCAGTGCAACCAGCTCTCCTCCATCCTCCCTCCTACTACTCATCCGTACCAATCTGTCCAATTAAGCAGCATAACGCAAAAACCATATGGGGTTTTCAGAAAAGGGACGTACGGAGCTCCATTTTTTTTCCTCATGCGCAGCTAACTCTCCTATATGCTTTTGGAGGAGGAGGGGGAGAAAAAAAAACGGACGGAGCTCCATCCGTCTCACAATGTTCTAGAAAAGAGATCGGATCGACTCCATCTGGTGTAATTTGTCCCCGGTGCCGGTGGTCAGCAGCTGCTGTTGCTACCCTACAGCGACATTTTTGTTACTAGTGTTTGGTTTGGGGCAAAAAAAAATCTTTTTTCTTGAAATTAGGGGAAAAAATTCATTAGGCAGGGAATACTGGGTCGCAAAATAAGAGCGTGTTTGGATCATAGGACTAAAATTAAATTTCGACTAAAATTAGAAAGACGTGTTTGGATCACAGGGGCTAAAATTAGCCGACTAATTTTAACCTCTAACAGAGCTAATCTTCCAAACGGGTGGGGCCAAAGTGAGACTAATTTTAGCCTTGAGGCTAAAATTTGCTAAACTGGGGTGGGAGGAGCTAAAAGGGGCTAAAAGGGGCTAAAAGGAGAGGAGAGAGAAGTTAGGGGAGAGAAATCGAAGTAATTAATGCTCTTTTAATGCGGTTTAGCCTCTGCCTCCAAACAAGAAAGGACTAAAGTTCTTTAGCTTTGACTAATTTTAATCATAGGGCTAAAGGTGATCCAAACATGCTCTTAGCTTCTAGCAGAGCTAAACTTCCAAACGGGTGAGGCTAAAGTGAGGCTAAAATTAGTCTTGAGACTAAACTTTCTAGTAGGGGTGGGGGAGCTAAAAGGACTAAAATCTCATCTTCCTCTTTCCTCATTAATGACCACACGTGCACGCTTGCCGATAGCTCAAGCCATGGGAGAAGAGAGAGGAAGAGGAGAGAGAAGAGAAAGGGAGAGAGAGAATATGACTTTAATACTCTTTTATTACACTTTAAATTTCGCTTCCAAACTAAAAAAAATGACTAAAACTTTTTAGCCGACTAATTTTAACATCGTGAGACTAAAGGTGATCCAAACATGCCTTAAGTCTATTTACAAAATCTTGTAATATGTTCACACAGAGGAGTGCAGATCTAATTAAGTTCGTCTCGTCTCGCGAGTTAGCACAGGAGTTGTGGGGGCAGGCAGTTTTGGAGTAAACTGATTCCATTTTAACATCTCTTGATTGATTGGCAGTCCAAGACGTGAACAGAAACGCAAACACAGACTCGGTTTGCATAGGCTGCTCTGATCTGACTGAACCGGCCTTCAGAGAATCCTGAGACGGCACAAAGTGGCATCAGCATTTTTTTGAAGTCCCCCATCTTGGATCAGTACTCTATCTACTGCAACTGATGATGACGTCTGCTCTCTCGAATCCTGATCGAATCGCGAGCCGGCGGATTTGCAGGACAAGGCGCCTCCAGCCAAACACCTGGACCTGGCTAGGCTCCATATAAGACCACTGCCTCTGTCTGTCTCCGTGTCTCACTTTGCTCACTCTCCCTCCAGTCTCCTCAACGGCTCAGCTCAACCACCACCACCCTCCGGTTGCTGGGTCCGTCCACGGGAGCCGGGTCTCCTCCACCGGCACCGGTGACCCCCCCGCCGCGGCATGGACAGCCTCGGCGCCAACCCGGCCAACTCGTGCCCGCTCACGCCGCTGGCCTTCCTCGAGCGCTCCGCGACCGTGTTCGGCGACTGCCCCTCCGTCGTCTACCACGACACCGTCTTCACCTGGTCCCAGACGCACCGGAGGTGCCTCCGCCTCGCCTCCGCGCTCGCCTCCCTCGGCATCTCCCGCGGCGACATCGTAAGCCACCCGTCGTCCGTCCGTCCACCCTCTCTCTCCCTCTCCCTCTCTGTCGCTCAGCTCCGCGAGTCAACCCCTCCCTCCTGCCCGAGTTGGTGGTCACCGCGAGCAAAACTGATTCGAATCCGCAGGTGTCCGTGCTGCTGCCCAACGTGCCGGCCATGTACGAGGCGCACTTCGGCGTGCCCATGAGCGGCGCCGTGCTCAACACCATCAACACGCGCCTCGACGCGCGCACGGTCGCCGTCCTGCTCCGCCACTCGGGCTCCAAGCTCGTCCTCGCCGACCCGGCGTCGCTCCCGCTCCTCCGCGACGCGATGGGGCGGCTCCCGCCGGGCCACCCGGCGCCGCGCGTCGTCCCCGTCGAGGACCCCCACGAGGGGGAGGAGCTCCCGCCCGCCCCGCCGGGCACCCTGACGTACGAGGGGCTCCTCGAGAAGGGCGACCCGGAGTTCGCGTGGGTGCGGCCGGCCAGCGAGTGGGACCCGATGGTACTCAACTACACCTCCGGCACGACGTCGGCGCCCAAGGGCGTCGTGCACTGCCACCGCGGCATCTTCCTGGTCACCGTGGACTCGCTCGTGTCGTGGGCGGTGCCGCCGCAGCCGACGTACCTGTGGACGCTGCCCATGTTCCACGCCAACGGCTGGAGCTTCCCGTGGGGGACGGCCGTGGTGGGCGGCACCAACGTGTGCCTCCGCCGCGTCGACGCCGCCGAGGTGTACGCCACCATCGCGCGCCGCGGGGTCGACCACCTCTGCGGCGCGCCCGTCGTGCTCAACATGCTGGCCAACGCCCCCGACGGGGTGCGGCGGCCGCTCCCGGGGAAGGTGCGCATCCTCACCGCCGGCGCGCCGCCTCCGGCGGCCGTGCTGAGCCGCACGGAGTCCATCGGGTTCGAGGTCAGCCACGGGTACGGGCTGACCGAGACCGCGGGGCTCGTGGTGAGCTGCGCGTGGAAGGGCGAGTGGAACAGGCTCCCGGCGTCGGAGCGGGCTCGGCTCAAGGCGAGGCAGGGCGTGCGCACGCCGGGGATGGCCGAGGTGGACATCATCGACGGCGAGACCGGGCGCAGCGTGCCCCGGGACGGGTCGACGATGGGCGAGGTCGTGCTCCGCGGCGGGTGCGTCATGCTCGGGTACCTCAAGGACGACGGGGCGACCACGGCGGCGATACGGGGCAACGGGTGGTTCTACACGGGGGACGTGGGCGTGATGCACCCGGACGGGTACATGGAGATCCGGGACCGGTCCAAGGACGTGATCATCAGCGGCGGGGAGAACATCAGCAGCGTGGAGGTGGAGTCGGTGCTCTACGCGCACCCGGCGGTGAACGAGGCGGCGGTGGTGGCGCGGCCGGACGAGTTCTGGGGGGAGACGCCGTGCGCGTTCCTGAGCCTCAAGGAGGGAACGCCGGGCGCGGTGACCGCCGGCGACGTCGTGGCGTGGTGCAGGGAGCGCATGCCGCGGTACATGGTGCCCAAGACGGTGGTGTTCCGGGCCGAGCTGCCCAAGACGTCCACGGGCAAGATCCAGAAGTACGTGCTCCGGAACCTTGCCAAGGAGATGGGGCCGACGCGCAAGGGCGCCACTACCACCACCACCACCACCACCACCAGCAGCAGCAGCAGCAGCAGCAGGATGTAGAGTGCGTGGTGCTGTCTGTCTGTCTTGATTGGTACCGCGATTTGGCATGGACATGTGATCTGCTGCTTATCTGCAGCATGGGCTCGGCAATGCATCTTCTTGGCCTGCCTCTTGGGGTTCAGCAAAAGGCCTAAACTTCTCTGTTTGTCTCGCGCCGGTGATTGCGAAGGGCTGATGATTGTGAGTGATATACGAAGTAGCAGATCTGATATTCTGCACAAGTTTGCTTGTGGTGACTCACAAGGTGAATAAATATGATTGATACGACTACGGCCGATGTGAAGATTGCAAGTCCGAAGAATGATCTCGACAAAAAGATCTAATATCTTCTCTTCAGATATAAACCAAAATAAGATTCTTATGTCGCTAACAATAACTTCAGCAAGTTCAGCATTGAAAAGAACCACCAAATTTGCTTAGGTCGATCTCGATGGAAGTTTCATGATATTGAATATCATCAATTTTGTTGACGTGGCGGGAAAAAAGAATGAGAGAGTTTCATTAGATGTAATAAAGTGTCATCTCCACGAAACTGCAATACCACATTAATTGGTAAAAATCCGGCCCACACCTATTTTGGGCCTGACTTAGGCCTCGTTTGGCACGGAGCTGGAGCAGGGGAGCTTCCTGTAGCTCCACCTGTTGGTTAATAAAAACAGCTCCACCTGTTTGGGAGAGCTCCAACTCTGCAAAAACAGCCCCAGAGCTGCAGATCCACGGAATTTCACGGTGGAGCAGCTCCACCGTGGATCTGAAATTCCAAAGAGTGTTTGGTACAGCTCCAGATTTGCCATCATCACTATGACATATAGGGCCCACATGTCATCACGGAATAAAAAAACAAATCCCCTTCTAGTCTTCTACCGAAGACACGCGACCGCGCGCCCGGCCGGGCGGGCGCGGCACGGCCTCGCCGGGGCGGGCGCGGCCGGCCTCGCCGCGCGGGCGCGGCGCGACCATGCCGGCCGGGCGGGCGCGGCCTCACACCGGCCGCGGGCGGCGCGGCCTCGCGCCGCGCGGGCGGGCGCGCCACGCCGGGGCGAGGGCGGCACGACGGCCTTGCCGAGGCGAGCCCTCACCTTCGGGCAAGCGAGGGCGACCTTACAAGCACGGCGCGCGCGGCGGCCTCGCGCGGCGGCGGGATGCGGTGAGCGGCAAGACGGCGGCGGGGCACGACGAGTTGCTCGATTCATTGGCTTGGGACCTCCAATCCGCCCGCGCCGCCGCCAATATCCCGCCGGGCGCGGGCGATGGCCATGGCGGCGGGCGGCGCACGACCTCGCCGGGCGAGAGGACCTCGCCGGGGCGCCGGGGCGAGGGACATCGCTCGGGAGGAGAGGCGCGCCGCGCGCGCGGGGGAGGCGCGAGGGGTCGCCGAGGAGGAAAAAATAGAAGAACGAACCGTTTTTTGTGTAATCAGTGGTAGTGGTGGGTAATTTCGCCCAACTCCAGGAAATTTGGATTTGGTGGAGTACCTCTTGAGGCACTCCATGAAAACCATGGAGTTGGGGGTCCGCTCCACCTTTTTTCTTGGAGCAGATGCACGGTGGAGCTGCTGGAGTTGGGTGTGTTTGGCGGAGAAAATTTGGAGTGGAGCTGTTTTTTTGGATCTGGAGCTGCGTGGAGCTCTCCCAAACACGCCCTTAGGCTAGCAGAATCACTTCACGTGTGGAGGTGTTTGGTGTAGCTCCAGCTGGAGCTCTACCAAACTAGCCCTTACAACAACGGTGTGGGTCAACCAAGATATCATATTGGCAATCTGTCAGGATATTGCTTAGGACTAAAAATGCACTGTGCTATTGTTCCTTTGAAACTAATTTGTTTTTTTCAATTCTTATCTTTGCACTTACCGCACTTGTGCTGGGACTGGGGGCACATGCTGCTAGATCCAAAAATCGGTTTTAATCAATCATTCACGTGAACATATATGCTGGCTATATCGTGCAGCTACAAACCGTCGTACGGACTCGGAAGCACAAGCAAAACATTGAGGGAAAAATGTACTACCACCACCTCTATTTTCTGTACACACGACATTTCCGAGAAGCACTTCGGTGTTAATCAGTTCCAGTTTCCAACCACCCACGGCAAATATATGAAAGCGGAGGCAGTAGTACGTGATGGAGACGGAACAGTGAAGGACAAGGGGGGCAAGGAATCCAATTCGACAGAGAACGAAGGAGCTCAACGTGGCGCGTGCGTCGATGAACACATATGTAGGCGATGGTCTGAAAAATTCGATTTGCAAAAAAAATGATTTTTTACGTGTATCTCCTTTACTACAGGTGATGCGAGAATCACGTCGATCTGCTAGAGCTACTTGCAATAAGCAAACCACGTGACGAGAGGGGGGGTCGGAGTTCTTGCTGTAACAGCAAGCTGGATGGGTAGGACATGCCGCGCCTTGATTTGGCTAGAGCTGGTAAGAGCAACTAAATTTGATCCCCTATATGAGGTTATTGGGGTGGAGTAAAAATATTTGTATCCCCAAAACACAATTTCGTTATGCACGCTTCCCTATTTTCGCATCCCAACCCGTGGGCCCACCATTCCAATCCTTCCCCTCCCGTGGGCCCACCATTCCAATCCTTCCCCTCCCCCAAACATGCATCTTTCGCCCAACCGCGCCGCCCGCCGCTCCCGTCCCGCCCGACATAGCCCGTCGCCTCCGCCTCCGCTCCAAGCCCGGCGCGCCGGCCACCACCACTTCGCCTCCGCCTTCGTGCTCCTCCTCGTCGCCCTCCACCGGTCCGCTCGTCGCCGCGCCCACCCCTCGCCAACCTCTACCGCTGTGACGTACCGAGGGACGGAGGAAGCACAAGTCCCTCGCTGTGGCCGCCGCACCGGCAGCACAAGGCCTCGTCCGCGACCTCTGCCGCCGCGGCCGCCCCACTGACGCCCGTGATTCGGGGCGGTCAATCTCTGGCCAACGTGCGCTCACGCTCTTTGGTCGACGGTACATGGGCGTGAAGCTCCCGAGAAAGAGGATGCTCTTCCAAGGGTCGAGCAGAGAAACCCGTAGATAGGCCGCGCTGGACATTGGCATGGTATGCTCTTCGGAGAAGCATTTCTGCTTTCTACTACTTACCGATTCAAAAACTCGGAATCTCCCCGATATTGTATAACAGGATGTAAACCTATAGGGTGTAGGTTGGCTCTTTAATTTAGTGTTAACTCTACTATAACTATTTGGAATTTAGAATATTAGGAGCAAATCCGATGATAGGAGCACAAAGTCATTATTAGTATCAGCACAAGCATATCTTCCGTCCTTGCGCCGCGTTTCGCCTTCTAGCCTTGTCATGATTCGGTCTTGCCGGATCAATAACCCGAAAATTCATTGATCGATTCATTGAGAATGGATCAAACTTTTGCTAATTGAGTGATTCAGTCATCAGCCAAATTTTAGATTGATTGATTCATTGATCGTAAACATAACAACATGTAGTTACCTTATCCCCGTGTATCTCTGTATTATTCTCGTTGGCAATCGGAACAGATGCATGCATGCTGTATGTATGTATGGAACATAATTGAAAATCGGAAAAGCTGTAACAACAACGACTGTAACAATTAATTTTGATTGCATCTTGCATGCCTCCCTACGGTTTGGTGGCAAGCTAATGGATTTCATTGTATATGTTCGATTTTGTTTGATCGGATTGAGCCCAAGTGCTCATGATTTTTGTACTTGTAATTAGTTTTTGTATGGGTCCTCTGTCGCTTCCATGTAACTTACATTTTGCTTGCAAGTTACGCACCTCAAGTTATACATATGCTATATGTTCTCTGTTTTATTTGACAATTTAATAATAATATTTCCCCTGCCGCAAATGAACAATTTAATTGACATGTTCTTTGAGGATTCCTCATCGGATGATGACGATGACTTGGACATGTTCACATTGCTTCGGTGGATTATGCAAAGAAGAAAAAGCGCAAGCGTCGTGGTTCCATCGTCGGTCGTGAGGTCGTTCGTTGTCCGCGGAATCGGGACATGACAAGCTCTTCCAGGATTACTTCGTGAGAATCCTATCTACGGGCATCGCTTTTTCCGCGGACGTTTTAGGATGTCGCGTCGCTTGTTCATTCGTATTGCAAATGCCTTGTGAAGGAGCATTGCTCGTATTTTGTGTGCGAAGAGAAATGCAACTTGGGAAGCTTGGACACAAATTTGCTTCAAGAAGGTAGCAACATCAATTCGAATGTTAGCCTCTGGGTGTGCCGCGGATTTGGTTGATGATTGGCTCTACATTGGTGAGAGTATCGCCATCAAGAGCATGAGGTTGTTTGTGAAGTCCGTGGTGGAGATCTTCGGAGATAGATACTTACGAGCACCAAATGAAGAGGACACGGCAAGACTCATGCAATATAGTGAGTATATCGGATTCCGTGGGATGTTGGGGAGCATTGATTGCATGCACCGGCCATGGGAAAGGTGTCCTACGGCATTGCACGGCCGGTTCTACGGTCATTACCATGATCCGACAATTATCTTGGAGGCCGTCGCATCACATGATTTGTGGATTTGGCACGCATACTTTGGGATGCCCGAAGCCGCAACGATATCAATGTTTTGCATAGATCTCCATTGTTTGCACGGTTAGGCTATAGGAGAAGCACCACCGCTAACTTTGAGGTCAACGGTCACCGGTACAACATGGGCTACTATTTGGGCCGATGGTATCTATCCTCGGTGGGCGACTTTCGTGAAGCCAATCTCCAAACCTAGAGGTAACAAAAGAATTCACTTTGCACAAGCTCAAGAGTCTCAAAGGAAGGATGTTGAGAGAGCTTTTGGGGTATTAAAAGCTCGGTGGGGAATTGTTCGAGGACCCGCTAGATTTTGGGATAAAAAAACTCGTGGTACATCATGACGGCGTGCATCATCACGCACAATATGATCATAGACGCCGCGACGCCGTGGGACCTCGGCATACCGTCGGCGGCGCCTCCTCCGACGGGCTCACCGAGACGTGGCCCTCCACGCCGCCGGCCGGGCGATGCGCCCTCCGTCCGTGTCCATGCGCGGCGCCGGGCCGTGGAGGAGCGGGAGTAGGGGCGAGGGGTGGGAGCGAGGGCGAGGCGGCCGGCTCGCGGCCCACGGCCCCGCGGCGGCCGCCGGCGAGTACGGGCGTAGGGGCGGGCGGCGTGGGTGTCCGCGTGGGCGGCGGCGGCTCGACCCGATCCGGGTGGTACGGGCGGCGAGCGGGAGTAGAGCGGCGGGGTGGGAGCGGGGGCGAGGGCGGCGGCTCGCGGCCCACGGCCGCGCGCGGCCGCCGGCGAGTACGGGCGTAGGGGCGGGGGGGTCCGCGTGGGCGGCGGCGGCGGCTCGACCCGATCCGGGCGATCCGCGAGTGGGCCCCACGGTTTAGGGAGTGGAGGAGAGGTTCCCTCCGTAGAGGGGATGGAGAGGAGTTTTTAGTCCATGGAGAAAAAAAAAGGGAGGGGATAGGGAAGGCTGCTGGAGATGGTTTCATCCCCTATATGAGCACTTTTTGGCTATTGGGGATGGGATAGGGGACCCGTTGAAGTTGCTCTAAGGACCGCGGAAATCGCCGGGGTCCCTAACAAAGTGGCCTAGCTCGGCCCTGCCTATGTACCCGCAACAGTCCTGCTGGTTGGTGGTTAGTGACCGATTTGTCCCGAGAAAAAAAAAGTCAGTGGTCAGTGCTACTAACTAGACGAACATGACGAATGTCGTCGGCCGGCAGCCAAATCATTGTGTATCACACTAGTACTAGTGTTTAAGCTCGAATAAGTAGTAGGTGGGAAACATATAGTGTCCTTCCCTGATCAGTTGATTAGCAAAGCCATCTTACTGCACGTCGATTTGAGTAGGAGGTCGTCAATGGCGAAATGGAAGACCGTTCGGTTGGTAGTGGCGACGGGCTAGTCTTTGGTTTGTTACGAGAGAAAATCTTCTTGACCGATTATGGGTATTACGTTCTTTGGTGGCCGATTCGCTCGAGCAGAAAAGATTCTTGGTGGTGGCTGATAAGCCGAGCGAACAGGCTGGAAGACCGTTCGTTCAGTTGATTGATACTATATGTCCCCTCAGTGGTCCTCACATCGACCAACGAATGGCATTTGCAGGCCCAAGTCGAGCGCCAAGAGGAAAACAGAACAACCCGGAGTGCTCTGTTCTGCAGTCGGACGAGGTAAAAGGGTCCACGATCACGGTTTCATGCCCCCCCCCCCCCCCTTCTTGTAACGACAAGACGAAACTGCCTGTGCCTGCCGCCCTGCCCGTCTCTTTCGTCACGTCTCTTCTCTTTACTTCTTCTACAGGGTTTTCGCAACAAATCTACTGACTTGTACAGGGTTTTCGCAACAAATCTACCGACTTCTACAAATCCGATGACCGCATGATTAGAGGATGATTACCGTAGCAAATCATGAATTAATTATTCTCATTAGATTCGTCGCGCAAAGCTACACTCATCTGCGAAAAGTTTTTTCTTTTTTGCAAATAGACTTCATTTTGTACCTGATGCACGCTAAGATTCCCTGAGCGTACTTTGCTCACACAACAAATCTGTGTCGAACGACCCCAATTTATCATTTTACAAGAAACAAAGAAAGGAAGGAAAGAAAAAAAAAAGTTATTGTCACGTCTCACAAGTGGGGTCAGACACATCTCTTTTACCTAACGCCGCCGCCGCCTCCTCCTCCGGCAACCGGCATCATCGTTCTGACCGCCACGCACGACCACACAGCCGGCGGTCGGTGGGCCCCCCACCGCACCTTCCCCACCCAACACCCAAATCTTGCGGCCACAAGCAAAGCAAAGACCACCCACCCTTCCCCTCTCCCGGTCTTCCCCTCACCCGCGCGGCCGGCCCGGGCGTGCCAATCCGATGGCAGCTTGACTGCCCCTCCCCCAGCGCACCGACGGCGCCCACAAGCTCCCGCCACGCCGCCGCCGCCGCCGCCGCCGTTGGCGGCGGCGGCGTCGGCGTCTGCCGTCGCCCTGGCTGGTGCGCCGGCACGGACGCCGCCCTCTGCGACGACCTGCTGCAGGAGGTGTTCCGCCTCCTGCCGCCCGCCGCCGCGCCGGCCGTGTCCCTCGTCTCCCGCCGCTGGCTCTCGCTCCTCAGGGCCTCCACGTCGTCCCTGACCCTCCGCCTGCCGGCCGCCTCCCCGGACGCCACGGCGGCGGCGGCGGCGGCCCTCGCCGCCCTGCTGTCCCACTACCCGTTCCTCTCCGCGCTGACCGTCGTCCCCGCCGACGCCACTCCGGCCGGCGACGCCGACGCCGTGCTGCTCGCCGTCGCGGCCGCGCCGGCCGCCGCCCGGTTCTCCGCGCTGCGGCTGCTGCTGCCGCCCGACTCGGCGGTCTCCCCCGCGGCGCTGCTCGCCGCCTGCCCCGCCCTGCCCGGCCTCACGTCGCTCCACCTCACCGCCGTCCGCCCGCTGTCGTTCCGCTGGCTCCGGCTCTTGCCGCGCCTCAGGTCGCTCGCCCTCGTCAACTCCGCCGCCAGCGTTGTCGACTGCGCCGGCGGCTCGGGCTCGGGCTCGGATGGCACCGACGGCGGGGGCGGAGAAGCCGAGGAGGACGCGGCGGGGGCGTTGCCGCTCGAAAGGCTGTCGCTTTGCGGCGTCCGCTCAGGGGACCGAGGGCTCGGGTGGCTCTGGCGGCGGTGCGGGAGCCTCAAGTGGCTGCAGCTGCGCGCCTGCGACGGCACCGGAGACGGGCCCGCGTCTCTGGCCTTCGCGGGCTGCCTCGCTGGATTGCTCGCGCTCGAGCTCCGTGCCTGCCGTGCTGTCGCCGACCGTGTTCTCCTCCTCGCGGCCGACCATTGCCACGCGCTGACGTCCCTCCTGGTTTATGACGGCGGCGGCAGCGACGCCCTTCACCGGTTCATCCAACAGCGCGCTGCCGGTCTGCACACCTTGGACCTCCGCCTACCGCTGGACCTGCACAATGATCATCTCCTTGCCATCGGAGCTGAGCAGCCGGTGCGCGGCGGTGCGGACCCCAAACACAGCCTAGCGGCGCTTCGCCTTCAGAGCTGCGTCCTAATCACAGGTGATGGGCTCCGGTCTCTCGCGCGAACAGCCATTGGGGCAGGCATTGAAGAGCTTGCCTTGGTTAGCTGTGACGTCGTGGAGCGGGAGCCCGGGTTACTGACGTTTCTCAGTCAAAGCATGCGGCGTCTTCGCCGCCTTGACTTGTCTTACAATGAGACACTGAGTGACAAGGTGATTGGTGCCATGCTGTCATCCTGCCGGAATCTCATCGACATCAGACTCAGGGGATGCCGGGGACTGACTGGGGGCTTCCTGGTCTCGCTCCTCAGGTATTGTGGGCAATCACTGGAGATCCTTGACCTCTCCCGCTGTCCGAGCATTGCTGTTGGCAGTGTTGAACTCTTTGCTCAGCGCGCCACTCGATTGAATCATATGATCATTGAGGAGAGCGTGATATCAGAGGAATTGAAGGCAATCGCTCAGAAGAAAGGACTGAAGATTGGCTCATTATTGCCATGCGAAGGACCATTCTGAAGTCAGGTAACCCCCTTCAGAATGCAACCGATGGATACTTGTGATTTCTGTGTGCCCCTGAATATTGGAATAAGGTGCTGCTGCTGCTGCTCTGTACTACTTGTGTATGCAACTTCATAACTATACAATTCAATGTATATACCATACTTGTATTCTTGTCATGGCGAGCCTCTTGGTGCCTCACATGTAAACCGAGGACCAAGAATGTGCTGCCGTATGTCTTCAAATAATTGGCATGGAAATAACACAGTGAATCTCAAATTTCCCATTCTTCTATTACAATTCAATTATGTTGTTGCATCAATGATGGCCGTAATGGCAGATATTGGTAAACATGCAACGTAATCGTTGAGTTGATGTATATTTGAGCAGATACAATGGTGTAATTGTCGATATAATTTGGTAGTGGCCGTGCATTTGTCAATTCAGGTACAATCAGCAAGGATGCGCATGACGCTGATTCAAATGTCAGTTTTCTTTGTATTCAAATGGGTTTGGGTAGCTGTATACATTATGCACCTTGTCATAGCTGGACCGGCATGTTTTCTCATCCAACTGGATGTGGCTTATTGAGCTATTGCAATCTGTTGCATTCTATACATTGTTTGATAGTGTGATTTGTTATGCGTTGAAAAAAAAATGTGTTTGTTATAATAAACGTGGTATGGTTCTCTCCACAGTAACCAAATTAACCATTGAGTCATATTTTGTTGGCAAACTAACGCTGCCTGCCGGGCTAGGACCAGGAGTCACGCTGGCGCGATGTGCTCTGAAAGATGTTAAGCGAAAGTACTGATAGAATATGATTTGTCGATGATCAATGATCGTGTCGATGCATCGAACCAAACAAAATAAAATAAAATCTATAATCTAACCAATTGCATCCAATATTAAATTTATGCATTTTTAAAGCTTTAGTAAATGCATCTTGGAAATTAGGAAATGCTCCAAATCATGTAGCATCGGAATGTTTGTGTCCATATGGAGTTGAAGAAGAAAAAGTCACCCCCTCACTTATAAAGAGTGGACTACATAACCTCCAACATATGAAACGCTATATATCACGCTATATATTACCCCCTGAACTTTACAAAACCGGGCAAATTACCCTCTAAAACAATTTTAAAAAATCATAGTCAATCACAGAAAAATCGTAAAATGGGAAATCAAATTTGTCCAAATGAGTAGATCTACATAATGAACCTATGATATAATATTCTTTTTATCATAAATGTCTACTCCCTCCGTCCCATGAATAGTGCAATCCTAGAAAATAGATCTAATTAACTATCTAATTAATAATTAGATCTGATGTACAAGTCAAAACTTACTGAATATGGCTAGCAAATAAGGGTATTAAAGTCTTTCCATCGCCACCATTAATCCGTCATAGAAAAACTACAATTGGACTCTTCTTGGGATGGAGGGAGTATCTCTTACTTGATGTTAGTGTAGCACACTGTTCTTGATATATTTACTAGTGTGTTATTTTATTAAAAATTGAATGCTTTCGAATCATCATTTTCCCAGTGAAATTAACATGTAACTGATACAATACAATTCCTTTCTCGAAAATGAGCTTGGATCTTCAGAATGCTATGATCACGAGATAAGTTCTCTATGGACATACATTACATTCTGCTAGCGAAATCAGTGCCTCAACCATGGCTCTCATGAAACATTCATGAAGGTAATTTCTCTTCATTCTGTCTTGGGAGGAGGTCCGCAAATGAAAAATCATGATATGGCGGACCTGAAAATATTTGAAGCAAGAAATAGCAAGTCCGTTTACAATTCAGCATTCTTCATTCGATTCTATAAAACTTTAGTTTTATCCTTAGTTAACATGTATAATTTCACTATACTTAAGTTGCAAGCATAGCTCTGTTAAGAAAATGAAAGGATGGTCATTCTACATTTAACTATTGAAGGGTTTGCAGAATGTTTTACCTTTTTGCTCGGCTAAAAGGTAAAAGGGAACATGAGCTACCATCTTTGTTCCTCCTTCGCTCCAGTCAACAATACCAGGACCATTTCCTTGGGCAGTGGACGGTCCCAGTACAGATAAACAGATGGCCGGCTCATTCATGAGCCCCAAATAGTCACAGGCACGTTGCCAGACTCTCTTGTCTGAGGTTCGGGTATGCGCAACCTACAGGAAACAAAGCAGTTAGAAATGCTGTGCGAGACGTAACACTAATGGATGATGTAAACACATCTAACACTGATCATTTATCTCATATTCACATAAGGAAGGGCTGAGTCAGCACCTTAGCCAATGATATGCGTGCTCTTGGAAGCAACTCACTGTGGCATGTTGCTAATTTTGCAATGGCCGTCACCACAAAGCAGAGGAGCCTAGCTTGGGATGATTTTCTAGAAGATGCACCCATCGAATCAAATCCTGGTTCCTGGCTTAATCCCAAACGACTTGACAAGATATTTAAAAAAAAGTCAAATCATGTGTCATGCATGAAAGTATAGAAAAATAAAAACAGTAGACTGGCCTCACCTAGTTGCCAGGTTTTCATACAGTAACAATTCCAAACTTTCAAATAGCTCACGAGCTACATCTTTGCAATTTACCCCTCCAGCTCCATGCTCACCAATGGCCCAGCACAAGTGCAACGCTAATTCTGTCTGCATAGGTCGGTCCATAAGAAAATGCAGATGCAGTGAAAGGACATAAAAGTTATTTGAGCAAGTGATGATGCAGCGATTTCAGTGGTATCATGAACTCGAACATAGATGTAAGAACTCCAAAGATATACTTGCCTTTGCAGGATCATCATAAGCCTCACCAAGTCTGTCAGTAATAGGCTTCTGCAGAATGGTCCAAAGTTATCATGTGAAATTGTTAAAACTCTGTATATAAAAGAAAGTTCTTAAAGCAGAATGGTCCAAAGTTTACATGCGAACTTGTTAGCAAAACTATGTATATAATAAGTTATTAAAGGCCTCCTTATTGGCTTATTGTTGCTAAGTACTCCATAACATGGGCATTTATTTGGTTCAGACTTTGGAGTTCTGAATTGTATGTATAGTAAGAAATAAAACAACAAAATTTACATCCATTACCTTTAGTATCGCAATGATGTCAGGAGACCGCTGGAAAGCAGCCAATATGAAATCCGACAGTCTTTTCCTAACCTACAAGAATGTAATATCAGGAGAATATACAATTGGAAGTTGGAACTTATAGAAGTCGTGTTAGGAAAATAATGGACTGACAAGACATAAGGACGTAGCATCATTGTGGATAATGGGTGAAGGTGGTTATGTCAAAATTTAGTTTTGTACTTCTTTCATTTAGCTCTTCCAACATATTCCAACAAAAAAGTAGATGGACTTAACATGTCACTGCTGCATCAGTTGGTCAAAGGATCGTTTAGGATGGCTTTCAGAATGAGTAAGTTTGGCAAAAACACAACAGCTGCAATAGTTCAACATATATGGTGAATCCTTCAACTTTGCCACGTTCTTTATTAATTTCTTATTAATCGGTTTCCAACAGAATTAATCAGTTACGTTAGAACAAGCAAACAGAGATATTGGTAAGGTAATATATCCCTGGTTACAAACGGAACCCAGCTTATATATCTAACTATCATTACAATATATCAGTATGACACATAAGAGACAAGGAAAATTTGAAATAAATTCAAGTTGTCTACCTCGAATGAGAAAATCTTGTCAGGGAACATTGCAGCATATCTTGACATAACTATTGGAATAAGAGCACACAACAAAGCTGAACCAACAAACACAGATATTTCACATGAACTATATATTGGTAATTTAGTATGTGTATCAATAGCAATCATAATTAAAAAAAAGGTAGGAGACCTACAGTCGTTAACATCCCGCAATGTGGTTGCAAAATACAAAGAAAGAAAGTGAGGTGCCATTTCCAGCGACTGTTTTAATCTGTCTGATTGTGTGCTGTTAGCTGCTGCTTGTAGTGTCGAAGATATTGTAGGGGATATCCAATGTTTTGCCTGAGGAAACAACAGAAAAAGGTGCCATTAGTACTAAGAATTGAGGGAGGATATAGAAACGGTGAACATACACTATTGTATAGGAGAAACTCTTACGGCAATGCCATCGTTCTCATCTTTCAGAAGGTCTAGGAACATCGGGTCAGCGAGGTCTAGAGAGCTACTATCATCAGAACCTGAAATACCACTAGAATCTTCTATTGCAGAACCAGTGTATGCCTCATCCATCAGTGCAAGAAGCATCTGCACAGTAGAAAAGAAAAATGGCTTAGCTAATTTGGACTGGGTAATTCATTCACAATTTTGTGAATTTATTCGACGATAACCTCAGGAGCAGCACTCTTCTGAATTGTGGCTATACTACTACCAATGAGAGTTCCAGAACTTCTTTCCACCTTCTCCAGTGCCACCACCAACACTGGATGCCCAAGTAGTGAGAGAAAAACAAAGGAGTCAAAATCAACCGTTATTACAGGACAAAGACCAACAATGCATGGTAGAAAGTTAAAAACACTCAGAAAAGGAGATAAATACCTAAAGCAAACAATAAATTTTTGCAATCTACAATTAGGATCAGTCAGAGCTGCTTGATAATGTGCACAGAATATTAAAACTTAAAGATAAAACAGTGCTTTATTAAAACAAACCTATATAGTGTGACAACAAGTTGAGTTCATGTTTATAAATAAAGAGGATCATGACACACAGGGACTGTGTTATGTAAATATATCCATTATGCAAATCTTTCGCATTTAAGGATGTGCTCCAGATGAAAGTAGAAATAAGAATTTAATTATGTCATTGTGCACCTAACTCATAAGCCAGGGGCGAAGCGAGGCCACTTAATCATGCTATATGAATGCAGGATGGGGGTCTTTAGTTACTGTGAACTGTGCTTTTCCATTTAAATACAAAAACCATCAGTAAATTGCCCTGGCTCCACCCCTATCATAAGTTAATTAGCTGCTAAAATCATGCGGCTTAAAATAAATTCAAGGAAGTCCTGAAAGCACATAATCAACAGGCTTACTTGGCAGATCCATAAGTGACAGGAAGAGCGGAAGAAAAGATCCTGCTGACATCATTAATGGAAGTACTTCCAAAAACTTCTTTTCCAGTCTAGAATGTTAGCAAACAGATTAGGTAGTTTGACATGATTCATATGAGATATTTATGCTACCAATGTCAGGAAACATGTACATAAAACTCTCAGAAGTTATATCAATAGAAGGGGACATACCTCTCACCATTTGACGCAATTAACTTCAATAGCAATGGATAAAACTGCATCACAAGCATTGTCACGTGCTAACATGCTTAGATCGATTTGGAAAATAGAAAGAGGAGAGATAGATATGCTTAAAAATAAACAAGTTTAATTGGCACATTGATATATTAAAAGCAATGGTTTGTGACAACATAAAGTGCATTATTTACTATTTCGAAGTAAGTAATCATTTCACGTGTATGCACCTGTGGAATCAAGGTGGGAAAAGAACCAAGAATCTTTGTCTTGTTTGCTATAAGGAATTCAAGTGTGCGCTCTGCAACAATAGGATCCGCAAACTCCCTGTTTATAAGAAAGAAAATTGGAGTGATTTTAAAAGCTTTTGAAAGCAATACATAATAGTATACACACCAAGAGACAAACGCAGAGAGCAATATTACCTACTTAAGCAAGAGCGGAAGAAGGTTTTCAAACTACCATCAGCATCATGCAAGACTGCCTCCCCAAAGTCCAGGACGAATTGCAGAATGGTCTGTGAAGGAAGAATACATGCCATTAAAGTCTAAACAACTCTTGCTAGAAGTATAAGTGAACCCTTTACAAAATAAGGAAACATTTAAAAGTAATTCTAACACCAATAACCACGCAGATAAAATTGAGTGTTGGGTGAATCAGGAAGTAATGCATTTATCATGTGCATAGCAATATATTAACTCTCCCCAAATGACTAGATATACACACGTTACTGAGAATTTTGATAAAATTGAAAAAAAGAAGTACATCTCTACACGAGCATTTATACATCAAAATGCTAATAATAAGATCTTTACAAGAAGCAGCAAGCCGGTGGAGGCTACGGCCTGTGTTGGAGCAGTGGCGCATCGCTGAAACAGCTTGCTCATCACCGGGAATGCCCGCACCACCATCTCGTCCCTTGCCTCCTTCGCCTCCCGGCACATCTCGCACACCCTCCTCACCTTCACGCGGGAAAAGAAAAATGGCGCAAGAAGCAACAAACTAAAAATCCATATGTATATATCCAACAAACCAGAGATGAGGAGAAGGGCCAAGGGAGATGCGATTACGGATTGGAGGAGGTTGGGGTCGGAGGCTGGGTCGGAGGCTGCAGCGGAGTCCCGTGAGGCCGCGGAGAGCGAGCGTAAGTGGAAATGGTAGCTGCTGCTGTCGCTGCCACCGAGCTCTGGCGAAGCCATGGCCGTCTCCATCATGGCCTCGTTTTAGATAATATATTTTACCTTAAGATTATTTTTTAAAAATAAACTGTGAGAAACATCCCAGACAGATTGTAAAACAGATAAACAGTTGTTTGACACATTTTTTAGACCAAATCATTACCAACATGTATGCTCAGGCACAGATCTCTGCATCATCATCATAGCTGAGGCAAATGCAGCAGCCCTACACTGAGCAAGAGCATTGAATTAATTAGCAGTACAAAAAGATTAGCTCACAAAGAAACATTCAGCTGGAACAAGCAACACCATAGGATGGAACCATCATGCATACATGCTAATCTATGATGAGTTTGCAACAAAGTTTGTAGGAAGATCTAAAAGTTATAGCCATAGTTTGGCCATAAACAAGTATAGAAAATCATTGATCTATCACATCACTTAATTTTATAAAAACTGCTTCCATTTCCAGATAGGTGCAGCAAAAAGGTGTAAAAAAGAGTGAAGCAAAGGTGTTGGTGGTAGATTGGTAACAGTGGGCAGTTTAGCAGTGACTGAACTTGTAAAAGCAGACCCAGTAATTGGTCACTAAATAACTAGCTGTGTAAGCTAATAGTATGACCAGCATGACATGTTGAAGGGTTACTGGTATCTACATCTGACACAGCTCACAGGCATAGGGTCACTACTCACTAGTCACTTTGGAGTTTTCTGACACGACATTATTAGTACTGAACCTAGCAAAACGGTGCCGATCTCTTAAGCTGATCCACCTAGTGGAATTTGCAAGAACTATTAAACACTTGCTGCAATAGTGCTGGTACTTTTTGGAAATCTACTATATAATTAAGGGCATCATAATCTCCCATTTGGAATGCTTGGTCACATTAGAAATAGCATACGAAGCAGAGGCTGTATAATCTATATAGGTAGCAGCATAATTTTCATGGGAAGAAGAAATTTCTTACAATGAGAAGAGATTGATAAGATTCCCAATTTCTTTATGAAGAAAAGTTCCACGTGACTGATTCATTGCCACGTCTGTTGTAATTTTACCCAATGGTTGTGCAAAGTCAGACTTTCAAAATTCATTATTACAAAGTATACTGCAATTTTGCAATGAGTGAGTCAAATAATTTGACATTAGGTTCTTGAAAAAATAATGAAACAGTCAAAGACAAGATTCTTGCCAAAAAGAACCCAAAACACCCTATTGAGTTCCATTCACAGGAAAAGGCACCATACAAGTTATTCAGATAGGTGCGATTCTGAATAGTATTCAGACAGTAGTAGAGATTCATATATCCATGATTGCAAATTTCTCGATGAGACAAGGGGTCACAATTTAAAATGAGTAACAAATCTTTTATCAATCCGAAAGCTTTACTCTAAGAGTCCAGATAAATATTTGGTCTTGCGTGAAATTCTTTAAAGAAACCTGCACAGGTCTACTACTACAAATGAATTTATACCAAGAACTGAGGAAAAGGTCCCCATAAACGAAACTTGTAGGAGTATAGCTCGACCTGAACAGGTGATGCCTGCCTCCAGTGAAGGTGGCTGCTCGAATTTGGATCTGGATGTGAACGTGTGCTTCAGAGAGGGTGGGAGGGTGAGAGTCACCTGCATCTGGCACATCGTTGGAGTTGGGGAAGCCGGAGGAGTAGATGCAATATTCACAGCAGGGGTAGCGTCTGATACTCTGATGAACCAGAGGGAGGCGACGGAGCACAGGGTGAAGGGCGTGCCGACGGTGTCCCGGCTCGACCGCGGTGGCGGGGGAAGGGAGGACCGGAGGAGGACGAGGAGGAGTCTCTCCCTCCTGACAGTTATTGGGCCGGGCAGTTGCGGTGCGGGATGGCGAATTGGGCTTCCTGTTCGGTTACTGCTACTACTATTTGACTATTCATATCCTCTGTAAATATTTTTCAAAAAACGATAAACTTACAATCTTTACAAGACCTAAAGTGGGGGATTTTTGCCCCCACATTGAGCCACGTCATCAACAAAACGAGAGCCGTCGGATCGTGCGTGGATGGCTCGGATCATCCACAGGTACTGTTCCATGCGGGACCCACAATATGTTTAGGTGGGACCCACGTGCGGGACCCACATGGATTCATGAGATATTCGTATGGGACCCACATTAGGTGGGACCCACACATTTTTGTTTTGTGGGACCCACAATTTTATTGTGGGATTCATGATTAAAAATTTATGTTAACTTATTCATGATCCCATTTTAAATTATATTATTCATTATTTTCCATCGATTTTGTTAATTAACAAATGACTTCTCAAATTATATTATTCAATCAATATTTCCATCGAATTGGTGTTCTAACTTATTTAAGAACAGTGCTCTCAAAACTATATATTTACATAATTATAGATAATATTTTATGAACTTATTTATTTTATTTACACAAAATTATGATGTGTGAGCCTATGTAGTATGTAATTCAGCCATCACCCAGGTAATTTTACAAAGAACCCCTCGAACTTTGTGAAAATATTATTTGAAAAACCACCTCTCAGGTTTTGTGGAAATCACCTCAAGTTTTGAAGGAATGCCAACAGGGTTGTCACTTTTACAAAGTCACCCTAAAACTTTATCAAAATTAATATGTAGTTCGGCCCACAAAGATAATTTTATGGAAACCCTCTCAAACTTCGCAAAAATATATTTTCATTCTAACCGCCTCTCAAACAGCTTTACGAAACCCCCTATAGAGCTTTGAAGGAATGCTAAGAGGGTCGCTAATTATATAGAACCCACTCAAACTTTATCGAAAATAAACGAGTAGTCCAACCACATTTTAATTAAGCCCCTCAAATTTAAAAAACTAACATTTCTTTAAGCCACCTATTAGAAAAATTGACGACATCAACCTCGCTCAAACCACCTCTCATGTAATTTTATTATAATAATTAACCCGCGATCCATGCATCTCCAACAAACTTGAACTTTACGGAAGTAATATATGGTCCACACACTTTTATGGAAAAGAACATAAACTATCTACAAATCTAACCACAACTCCAAATTTTGCAGAAAAGTCTCCTAACTCTATCATAATGAATCCATAGTCCCTTCTTTTTAACTAAGAAATAGCATAAACTCTTAAGGAGTTAGCCGAGAACCTAAAATGTTGTAAAATATCCACAACCTTCCTACCAATCACTGGGCTACATGTCATGGCGCGGCAACGCCGCACCAGTCTTTCTAGTTTACATCTAAAGTACAAGTGACAATAGACATAATAACACATGGTTTACTTTAGCTAACTTTTTAATAGATATTAGTGGTCACTTTTTAATAGATATTGGTGGTCAAAATTGAAGTAAAAAGTCAACAGTATTATATTTAAGAACGGAAGGATTACGAGGGAAATGCACTGTCGCATGTAAGTCTACGAACTTGGCAGCGAGTATCACCTAGCGCCCTGTTCGTTTGGCTTATCACCACCAACCGTAATTTTCTTTTCTCGGAAACAAATCGGCCATCAAGAATCAAATGCCAACGATTTTTCTCTCGTAACTAACAAAGACTGGCCATCTGGTACCAAAGCGAAAACGAATGTAGTAGATATGTAAACTTTCAAAGTGCATATATGCATTTACACTACTTGCGTGGAAGGCTGACTGTTGCGCTGATATGACCGGCCGACATATGGGATCCACGTGTCCTCTCTACTGCCTTCTCTCCTTCCTCTCACTAGTCACTCTACCTCACCTTTCTTCTCTCTCACCTAGCGAATGGTGAAGATGATTATTATGGATGTCTTGGACCGTGAATTCTTGATTAGGGGTAACTGATGATCTCAACCATTACTTGCGTGCGGGCCCCATCTCCATGGCGAGGTTTCGCAGCACGTACTTCTGGATCTTGCCGGTGGAGGTCTTGGGCAGCTCCGCGCGGAAGACAACCGTTCTGGGCACCATGTACTGCGGCATGCGCTCCCGGCACCACGCCATGAGGTCGGCCGCGGTCACCGCCCCCGCCGCGTCCTCCCTGAGGCTCACGAACGCGCACGGCGTCTCGCCCCGCGACTCGTCGGGCCGCGCCACCACCGCCGCCTCGTTCACCGCCGGGTGCGCGTAGAGCACCGACTCCACCTCCACGCTGCTGATGTTCTCCCCGGCGTTGATGATCACGTCCTTGGAACGGTCGCGGATCTCCAGGTACCCGTCCGGGTGCACCACGCCGACGTCCCCCGTGTAGAACCACCCGTCGTCGCGTATCGCCTCCCCGGTCGCCTCGTCGTCGCCCAGGTAGCCGAGCATGACGTAGCCGCCGCGGATCACAACCTCGCCCATCGTAGACCCGTCGCGGGGCACGCTGCGGCCGGTCTCGCCGTCGACGACGTCGACATCAGCGATGCCAGGCAAGCGCACGCCCTGTCTCGCCTTGAGCCGCGCGCGCTCCGGCGCCGGGAGGTTGTCCCACTCGCGCTTCCAGGTGCACGACACCGACATCCCCGCCGTCTCCGTCAGCCCGTACCCGTGGCTGACCTCGAAGCCGATGGCCTCCGTGCGCTGTAGCACGGCCGCGGGCGGTGGCGCGCCGGCCGTGAGGACGCGCACCTTCCCCGGGAGCGGCCGCCGCACGCCCCGGGGGGCGTTGGCCAGCATGTTGAGCACGACGGGCGCGCAGCAGAGGTGGGTGACCCCGCGGCCCGCGATGGCGGCGTACACCGCGGCGGCGCTGACGCGGCGGAGGCACACGTTGGCGCCGCCCACCGCGGCCATCCCCCACGTGAAGCTCCAGCCGTTGGCGTGGAACATGGGCAGCGTCCACAGGTACGTCGGCCGCGGCGGCACGGACCATTCCACGAGCCAGTCGAGTGTGATGAGGAAGAGCCCGCGGTGGCAGTGCACGACGCCCTTGGGCGCCGACGTCGTGCCGGAGGTGTAGTTGAGGACCATCGGGTCCCACTCGCTGGCCGGCCGCACCCACGCGAACTCCGGGTCGCCCTTCTCGAGGAGCCCCTCGTACGTCAGGGTGCCCGGCGGGGCGGGCGGGAACTCCTCCCCCTCGTGGGGGTCCTCGACGGGGACGACACGCGGCGCCGGGTGGCCCGGCGGGAGCCGCCTCATCGCGTCGCGGAGGAGCGGGAGCGACGCCGGGTCGGCGAGTACGAGCTTGGAGCCCGAGTGGCGGAGCAGGACGGCGACCGTGCGCGCGTCGAGGCGCGTGTTGATGGTGTTGAGCACGGCGCCGCTCATGGGCACGCCGAAGTGCGCCTCGTACATGGCCGGCACGTTGGGCAGCAGCACGGACACCTGATCAAGCAGATCGATCGACACGCGGTGCGGATGAACGAACAAGAGGTGCGGGGTAAATGGTCGGTCGGTCGGTTTGCTTACGATGTCGCCGGGGGAGATGCCGAGGGAGACGAGCGCGGAGGCGAGGCGGAGGCAGCGCCGGTGCGTCTGCGACCAGGTGAAGACGGTGCCGTGGTAGACGACGGAGGCGCGGTCGGCGAACACGGTCGCGGCGCGTTCCAGGAAGCCGAGCGGCGTGAGCGGGCACGAGTTGGCCGGGTTGGCGCCGAGGTTGCGCGGCCGGAGGCGGCTCGTCGGCGGCTCGGCGGCCTTGTGTTGGTCTGCAAGGTTTGCCAGCACGGTGGCCTGCTTGTCCCCCTTCCCATGCTTTGGACTGCAACAGGATACTCTGAAGAAGTGGAACATCGGAGTGGCATTACTGTCATTTCTGGATCATTTTTTACTCTCAAACAGTCAAACTGTTGATGTACAAGTATCCCAAATCATTTTTTTTAAAAAAAAGAAGGGATTAAGGGATCAGTCAGCTTGGCCTCATGTAGTAGTACTAGTACATATACATATTCAGGTGGAACAAGAAAATCAACATCTCGGAGCATGTGAGTGAACTTTCCGTGCAAGACATTTGAAACTTGCCGTCCTAATTTGAACACAGAACGTCTGAAAACTTTAATTTGCAACTGAAAATCGAACTGCCGAGCAGTATCAAGGAAGAAGCCAAATTTAAGGTTTATTGGATGGAGTAGTTCGACGAAAATAGTTGGAACTTACTGAAAACCTTACTATTTTTTTGTTTGGGTTTGGGTGAAGTGAAGACTGGCGCACCTGGTGAGTTGTGACCGGGACGAGACTGAAGACCACGAGGCATGAGTGGTTTGCACGGCGGCGCGCGGCAGCGCGGTGCCCGGGCGGCGGCTCATCGCCGGCAGCGGTGGTGGGCGGCTGAGCTCGAGGTCGAGGGTGACGGATGGCCTGGATGGAATGGTATACTTGGTGGTGTGTGCGATGTGGGCTAGTATATGTAGGCCAGGGAGATCGAAGCAGGCAACTTAATTTGTTCAAGAGGAAGAAGCGAAGCTAATTTTTGAAATGAAGTGTGGGCGTTGATACTGATATTCACATAAAGGTGATGTGGATTTTTGGACACTGTACGCACCGTAGCACGTCCATGCCCATGTGACGCGAATGTGGCTAGACAGCTGGAGGATGGCGGCTAACACGATAGAGGATTGTTCGGTTTATCTCGACTTACTTATTTTCTTCCACACAACAGTAATCATTTAATTTACTAATCCAAAACTATTCTTGACCCTTCGATTAGGCGGCTATTAGCTTATTGGTGGAGCTTGTAGCCAGTAACGAGGTCGCATGGTGAACAAGAAGATACGTGGAAGCCTATGATAGAACCAGGGGTTCATCTAGGAGTAAACGGTAATGCTCCTCATCAGGCGCCACAAACTCACAACGTCGCTCGCAACATGTACACTATGTTAGGGAAGGAGGGGGGGTGCAACATGAAAAAAAAAGTGTTCGCAACATAGCAAAAGGTGTTCGCAACATGAGAAAAAACGTTCGCGGCATGAGAAAAGGTGTTCGCAACATTCGCGACACGCTTCGCAACGTCATGATCCGACGGCTGATATGTTTCCTGATTCGAATCGTGTGGCTAGGAAGGTGTTCGATGTTAGTGCCCGGATCGGACGTCCGGGCGCTAGCAGATCCGAGGAGTAAATCAGAGGGGTTGTACCCTTTACGATGATGAGACATGGTCGTTCTTGAGGTTGATTGAGGTAGTCGAGAGGCAGAGAGGAACTAGCCACTGTATCCGGAAGTAGAGGATGTCATCTCGTCTACTATGTAGATGCGTCCTTCGTTGTTGTGCAGTGATGAGTGATGGCCTTTGACGAAGCGCAGCACCTCGCGAACGGTAGGCAGAGCGGGTGGGGCGAGTGGAGACCGTGTGTTGGCGTAACCTCCCTCGCGGTCCCCACCTCCCTTATATGGTGTTGCGCGAAGGGGGGCGCGCCCCTAGTGGGTTGGCCTAGCCGAGTCAAGGGCTCGAGTAGATTGTCGCGTCTGACTCGGAGAAGATCAACCTAACATCCCCTGATCTCATCTTATACTTTTAACTTTATTGCTCGACACAACTCCTTTACTTGCTTTACTTTATGTCCTCATCTTAGTGCAGATCAGTATGTAGGGCATGTCTCGTCATATCAAGTATCAGTTACTGACTTACTGTAGCCACAATGTACCTTTCTATAGTGAAACAAGACCTTAACTTTTACTTGGTCATTTGTTATCCGGAAATCATAGGCCTCCCATAAAACCCATGTCGACTTGGGTGGTCGGCTTTTGTTAAGCAGGTCCGCAAGCAGTTGCTTGAAACTTTTGTGCTCACTATTATCATATGATTATGGGATTTCTCCTTTGCAACATATAACTATGTGTCAATGTATTTGGCAGAACATTTGACTTGTTGCCTTATGAGAGAAAACAATCGAATGGTGTATTGCTATTGACTACCATTATCAATTCCAGGTAAAGATTTCTTCAACCATTTAGCCTCTCTAGTAGCCTCATATCATGCATAACTCGTGATATTAAAACTATTTTGCTGTGGAGCTTTTCGACAATAAAACTCTAACTGCGAGTGTTAGCTACTACCGTGGGCTTCACTAAACATCTCGCCAAAACTCAGTTCTTGCTACCCACGACCTTCTGAAAAAGTACGTGTTCTTTTCTTACTTAGCATGAAGCTTGAAATACTTTGCAAGATTTGCAAAAAACATTTTTTTAACTCCGTACCAGTGATCTATTGATGGATCGGACTTCTGCCAAAACATCCCGGATACTTAAGCTATGTCAGGGTAAATTCCTTTTGAGCACTTATTCTGCTTCCAACAGTGAAGCACGTGGAACCTCTTTCTCGTGATCGGTCTCATCACGTAGGTTCATGGAATGCTAGAAAATTCCAAAACTATTACCCTCGACTATTTGACAGGCGTAAGCTTACAACTTTGTTCGCTTGGCTTATCACCACCACCAAAGAAGATCTTTTCTCTCACAACAAACCAAACACCAAAGAACTAACCAAAGTAAAGATCTTTTCTCTCGAAACAAACCAAGATGCAACCATCGTACCAGCCAAACGAACAGGATGTTACTCGCGTGCACACTGCAATTTCTTTTTTAGAATTTCCTTTTTAAGCATGCCACTGTAATACCTCTCTTTCTTCTGTGTCTCGGCGAATTTCCATCCCCAGATAGAGCCAATGGATCATCAACAAGGTCATTCTTTTCGAAATCGTAGGTCGCAACGACCTTCCTCTTCTCCAACGGTAGGTTGAGTATCACCACCAGCAAGACAGCAAGTGGCACACTATCCACGTACA
Source organism: Cenchrus americanus (assembly GCA_947561735.1). NCBI lineage: Eukaryota > Viridiplantae > Streptophyta > Magnoliopsida > Poales > Poaceae > Cenchrus > Cenchrus americanus. The sequence continues at coordinate 309,849,828 of OX387241.1, read as the reverse complement.
GAGTGTGTGGGAAATGCATTCCCCATTCTTTGAACTCGGCATGTACACGATTAATCGTCTCGACTTTTTTGCTAGCATGCATGTGTTTGTGTTGGATCAAATACCAATGGGTCCGGTCCGCATGCAATTCACACGAGTCGGAGAGTGCCGCGGCCCACGCCCACCCTTAATACTACGCGTACAGTACGGGGGTGCGAAGCAATCAAGCAGATGGATGCTCGACGCGGCGGAGTCATTAAATTGTGTAGTATCGAGCAGGAGCACTGCTCATTTTTCAGACGTTGTACTGGGACTAATGACGATAGTACTTTAATTTTTTTTACTTCCCTCAAATTATGATAATATTATTTCAGTTTGTACCATCAATTTTTTAGATCGACCCAATAACACACGGACTCTTGCGCATACGCCGCTTATGGCCTATCAATGCAAGTAAAAGATCTTTCTCTCCAACAAACCAATAAAAATAGCGTGAAGAACTGCCCAAAGTCTTTTCTCTCGAACAAAACCAAGACCAACATCACCATCAAAATGGCGATCCGAACAGGCTGTTGACCGTGGAGCATGTATATATCAAGGGTTTGTTTGGGAGAGCTATGCTAAAAAAAACAGCTTCATTCTATGCAAAAAAAATCCAAACAGGCCAACCAACTTCCACTTCACTCCACTCTAACAAGTATTAGCTCTACTCCAGTTTTTTTTAAGCTCCTCAAGAGGTGCTTCACCAATTTTGAGAGTTGGTGGAGTTGGAAATAATTACCCATCGCCACTGGTTACACACCTCATACCTTTTTAAAAAGAAAATAAAAAACATCAACATGTCCTCGCAGCCGTGCCGCCGAGCCCTTCCTCCTGCCACGAGCTCGCCGGCTGCCTCGCGGCACCCCGCCACCACGTCCTGCGCCGACCACCGCCCACCACCGGCCGGCACCACCGGCCACCGGCGCGCCCCGCCTCCCTCCCCTTTCTTGTCGGCGGCCGAGCCATCCCTCTCCTCCCCCCGCTCCATCCACCTATGGGTCGCCCCCATCCTCTCCTCCATGGCCGGCGCGGTGAATCGACGGCATGCGCCCTGTTCACCAGCCAGCGATCTTTTCTCCCGAACAAACCAGTGCCATCAAGAATCGCCAACAAGATTTTCTCTCACAACAAATCAGCATCAGCCAGCAGCCAAACGAACAGGCTCATGGTCGGGCGCGCCGTCGCGCTGTCAACAGCCGCCTCTCCTGCTGTCCCATTGTTTCGAGCGAACAGTGCACCTTAGTTCGGAAAAGGACGACACAGTGTGCACTTGAACCAAGACGTTTTAGCTGGATACACACAGTAACAAAAAAAAAATTAACCCCTGTCGTAAGGGACATTGGTGTCCTGGTGTCCGACGTACAGTTTTAGTTGTCCGACGTGCAACAGCCCAAACACACCACCACCTTGTCGCCGAGCCCCAAGTCCCCAGCCGGCGCCGGCGCCGGCGCCTCCAAAACCGGCGAAAAGGCCTGCCTTTCCTCCAAGCCGCCGTGCCGTGTGCCGCGTGCCCGGTGCAGGGGTTATTGTTGCGCCGCGCACTTGCACGACGGACGCACTTGAAACTGCCGCAGTCGGCAGGACAGACACGGCCGAGAGCCCGCCGTGCATGGCGTCCGGAACCACCGTTCCTTTCCAGCACTCGGGCTCTCCTTTCCAACTCACCCCCTACTGTCACACGTACGCCGCCTCACATTACGTCACGTTCCGGCGGGAGGCCTTTATATACGGGGAGGGGCTTCTCCTCACTTGGCGATTCAGTTTCAAGCTACAGGCTGCAGCAGGCAGCAGACCACCACCACCATCTCCAGTTGTTGTCACTGATCGGCTTGTGTTTTGCTGCCTCCTGTAAGTCCTGTTGCTCTTGCCCGAGAGCACTGCCAGTGCCAATGGCGTCGGCGTCCGGCCGTATCATCGCCTGCGGGCACGGGCTCCTTGTGTTGTTGCTTGTTCTGGGTGCCGCGGCGGCCGCCGCCGCCGGTGATCGTCCCAACCAGGAGCAGGTACGGTACACTTTGCTAGTACGTACTCTGACAGCAGCCTCTTTTATTCAGTCATATACTATGGAAGTCGTTGGTCTGAATTAAAACTCCGATGAGATCAGTGGCGACTGATGCTTTGCTTGTGTGCAGGTGCCGTGGAGTCCTGCTGCTCCTGCACCGTCCCCCGTGATCCCCATCAGTAAGACCTATAGCACCTAGCAGCAACCTAATCAATAATCAACTGCTCTTTCCTCTTTTTCCCTTTCCGCGAACGAGGACGATCAAGAGTTTGTTGACAGTCAGATACTGTCAGTACGGAGTAGTAGATCAGCATTTTCCCCCTTGAGGCCTTGACAGTCAGTTACTGATCTGTTTTGATTTGGCTGACATGGGTATGATCTCCGTCTCTTCTTCAGACTGCGGGAGCGCGTGCGCGGCGCGGTGCGCGCTGTCGTCGCGGCCGAACCTGTGCGGGAGGGCGTGCGGGTCCTGCTGCGCGCGCTGCCACTGCGTGCCGCCGGGCACCGCCGGGAACCACCACTTGTGCCCCTGCTACGCCGCCATCACCACCCGCGGCGGGCGCCCCAAGTGCCCCTGACGACGAACGATCTTGCGGATGAAACAACAGCTCTCGGCCTCTCGGGTTGGGGGGACGATGAACTATGAACAGCTCTCATGTAAAATTCTAGCCGGGTTTTATCCTTAATCCCCCCCAAAAAATGTAATTCTACCCAGTCTCGTGTGCGCGCGCAACCATATATATATGGCTGATTTAGCATCAGCGACGACTGGTTCTTGTTGTTTCTTGGTTCACCACGGCCTGATGTCTGATGACAAAATTAGCCGCGCGCATGCACACAGGCGCACGGCGATGGGTGCGACGACCGCGTGCGAGTGCATACATGCGCGCGAGCGAGACAGTGGCCGGGAGAACCGGATCCCAGACGCGACGAACTCCTCCGCTCCTGCTAACCGCAACCCCCGGCGGCATTGGTGTGTCTGTCACTCACTCACCCAAGGACCATTTGCCCCGGCGAAACCGCTTGTCGAACGGAACTCGAGAGACGACCATGCGTCCCCACTGACCCTAACCCCCCTCCACCATCGAACACAACGCACGTACGTACGTACGTACGGCACGGGAGATCGAGGAGCGAACCGTCGACGTCGACGACGTACGGGAAGAGAAGAAGAGGGAACCGCCGCGGCGCGACCGCGACCGACCGACCGGGCGGCGATGGCGAGGAGACGGGCGGCGGCGGAGGACGGCGGCGACGAGGAGGAGGACGAGGCGTCGGAGTCGGTGGAGCGGGTGTTCGAGGGGCGGGTGGTGCCCGGGTGGCGGGAGCAGCTGACGGTGCGGGCGTTCGCGGTCAGCGTGCTCCTCGGCGCCATGTTCAGCGTCATCGTCATGAAGCTCAACCTCACCACCGGGATCATCCCCTCGCTCAACGTCTCCGCGGGGCTCCTCGGCTTCTTCCTCCTCACGTCCTGGACCAAGCTCCTCGACAAGGCCGGCGTCGCCGGCGTCCGACCCTTCACACGCCAGGAGAACACCGTCGTCCAGACCTGCGTCGTCGCCTGCTCCGGCATCGCCTTCAGCGGTAACGACCACCACTTCTTGCGTCGTCGAGTCGATTATCATCAACAACTAATTCCTTTGCGAGTGATCGCTAGTTCCGAATTCCGATCACGATGGATGAACGCGATCTTCTCCAAAACTGACTGCATCGCTTCTTCTCGATTGGGCTCTATGCATTTTATTGTGGGCCGTACGTAGCAAGTTTTTCTGCTCTTTTTTCAGGCCCAGCCCGGTTAGGTTTGGGTGTTCGTCATCAACAATTTAACTGCATCTTTGTTCTCTAAAAAAATGCATCCATGCTAATCGATTTGACCCTAAACATTAACAAAGTCCAAGGAAAATGGTTAAAAAATGAAGATTTGGGAGTGGAGTGGAACCTTGCAGTTCCTTTTCGGTATCGACGGTTTGCTTGCTCCGTGCGGCGTCAGTGATTCCGCTCGCATGGATTGCTGAACTCTGCCTATTCTGCAGGCGGGTTTGGAAGTTACATGTTCGGGATGAGCGAGAAGATCAGCGAGCAGTCGGGGGAAACCTTGGACGAGCACAACGTCAAGAACCCCGCCTTGGGCTGGATGATCGGCTTCCTCTTCATCGTCAGCTTCCTCGGCCTCTTCTCTGTCGTGCCCCTCAGGAAGGTACACACATTCTGACATTCAGTATCAACTCTGGCAGACACTGCAATTTCTCCCTGTCCAGCATGCTTAATCATCATATGATTGTGTTCGTTGTGTTCAGATAATGATCATCGATTATAAGCTCATCTACCCGAGTGGCACTGCCACTGCCCACCTCATCAACAGCTTCCACACTCCCCAGGGTGCCAAGCTTGCCAAGTACACTGACTGATCTCTGAATGATGCAGAGACCGGATCTATCTCTGTCCTATCATAACCTGAAATGCATGCTTCCTGAAACTCTCATTGCTGCAGGAGGCAGGTCAAGACTCTGGGGAAGTTCTTCGCCGGCAGCTTCACTTGGGGCTTCTTCCAGTGGTTCTACACCGGCGGCGAGGGCTGCGGCTTCATGTCCTTCCCGACGCTGGGCCTCGAGGCCTACAGGCAGAAGTAAGCAAGTGATGTTCACATTTTTCGAAACTGAATTCCCGTTGTTGCCTCAGCCACCATGGATGGCGGTGCCGACTCTGCAGATGCTGTTCATCACTTATCGCAGGTTCTTCTTCGACTTCTCGGCGACGTACGTCGGCGTCGGGATGATCTGCCCGTACCTCGTTAACGTCTCCGTCCTCCTGGGAGGAGTCGTGTCGTGGGGCATCATGTGGCCTCTCATCGAGAGGAAGAAGGGCGACTGGTACCCCGCCGACCTCAAACCCAGCAGCCTCCGCGGCATCGTCGGCTACCGGGTGCGTTGCGTTCTCCATGAGATGGAGCAGCAGGGTTTCTCGGTCATCGTCCTCTGTTCATCGGTAACAGATTTGGATTTTGTTCCTAACAATCAAGCAAGTAATCAATCATATGTGCAGGTGTTCGTCTCCATCGCGCTGATCCTTGGCGACGGCCTGTACAACTTCCTCAAGGTGATGACCAAGACGGTGAGCGCGCTGGTGGTGCAGGTGCGCGGGATGATGTCGGAGCCGACGCTCCCGATCTCGGGCGGCGTCGGCGTCGGCGGCGGCGGCGACGCGGGTCTGCCGACGCCGGAGGAGACGTTCGACGACAAGCGTCGCACGGAGCTGTTCCTCAAGGACCAGATCCCGAACACGCTGGCGCTGGGCGCGTACGCGGTGATCGCCGTGGTGTCCATCGCCACGGTGCCGCACATCTTCCACCAGCTCAAGTGGTACCACGTGGCGGTGTCGTACGTGGTCGCGCCCGTGCTGGCCTTCTGCAACGCGTACGGGTGCGGGCTGACGGACTGGTCCCTGGCGACGACGTACGGCAAGCTGGCCATCTTCACGGTGGGCGCGTGGGCGGGCGCGTCGGAGGGCGGCATCATCGCCGGCCTGGCGGCGTGCGGCGTGATGATCGGGATCGTCTCGACGGCGTCGGACCTGACCCAGGACTTCAAGACGGGATACATGACGCTGGCGTCGCCGCGGTCCATGTTCGTGAGCCAGGTGGTCGGCACGGCGATGGGTTGCGTGGTGGCGCCGTCGGTGTTCTGGCTCTTCTACAACGCGTTCGGCGACATCGGGACGCCCGGGTCGGAGTACCCGTCCCCGAACGCGCTGGTGTACCGGAACATGGCGATCCTCGGGGTGCAGGGGCTGGGTTCCCTGCCACGCCACTGCCTGGACCTGTGCGTCGCCGCCTTCGCGGCGGCCGTCGCCATCAACCTGGCGCGCGACCTCGCGGGGCCCCGGGCGGCGGCGTACATCCCGCTGCCGATGGCCATGGCGATCCCCTTCTACCTCGGGCCCTACTTCGGCATCGACATGTGCATCGGCAGCCTGGTGCGGCTGGCGTGGGACCGGCTGGACCCGGCGCGGGCCAAGGCGTTCGCGCCGCCCGTGGCGTCGGGGCTCATCTGCGGCGACGGGATCTGGACGCTGCCGCAGTCGGTGCTGGCGCTCGCCGGCGTGAAGCCGCCCATCTGCATGAAGTTCCTGGCGCGCGCCGTCAACAAGGAGGTGGACGCCTTCCTCCGCGGCAGGAGGCACTGACACTGACCGGGACTGAGTCAGCTACTAGCAGTGTACGTAGGGGGTGGTGCTAGGGAGGGGGAGGCTGTCTTGTTCGCTTTGTGGAATCAGATGCTTGGCGTGCAGGCACACTGCTGCTGGCTGCTGCTGCTGCTGCCGCCGCATAAATAGCTGCTAGGAAGTGGGAGCACAGCAGTGCTGAATTTGTTGGGGTGGTGAAGTGAAGTGAAGTGAGGCAGCAGCAGCTCTGAACTGTCAAGTGCAAGTGCCCTGCCACTCTGCCAGTGCCTGCCCTTCCTATTTCTGCAGGAGGGAGATATTCACCTTTCCGGCTAGCTGCGCTGTGCTGTGCCTGTGCGCTCGCCGTCGTCCATCTCTGCTTTGTTGCTTAGTAGCAGCCGTAGCCATGCAGTAGGGAGTAGGCTCATGTGGGCAGCAGCCATCGATGGAGCAGCGAGCGAGGAATATCTCGTAGTATGCCCCGTGGGAGATCTGGTTGGTCCCCGGGGGGCAGGAAGGGTCTGGATCGGCACAGCCCAGAGTGGGTCAGGCCCCCCCGCCCATCATTGCGAATCATGTGATCCATATAACTCGAGCAGAGCTCGCCTCCTTCGCCGCCCATCGTCGCCGCGGCCACTGCCCACAGCACACCCCGCGGCGCGTCGCAGGCCGCCGGCCGGCCTGCATGCAGCAGCAGGTGTAGTAGGATCAGATGCCATGCCAATGCGGCAACGGCAATGCATGTCCTGGCGGCCGCGGCCTGGCCGCCGTCACGACGCGAGACTGCTGGAACCGCGCCATGCTCCGGGAGCGTGGGGGGGGGGGGGGGGGGGGGGGGGGAAATCCCCTCGCTTTCAGCGCCCGCCTGATCATCGGTTCGGTTGCAGGGGCTCGCAGGCACCACTGCACCCGGCGCCGCGGATAGATGGGCGTGATTTCATGGCTTTAAAGAATGTGGGGGATTGTTTTCAGCCTTTGGGACGGAGGGGATGTTGCCAACCAAACCAACCCAACCTTTTTGCTATTGCTGCTTTCCCCCCTGTCCCTTCATCAGATCTCTTTCCTCCCCCGCTGCGCGAGCGTGATTTCCACCACCTGCCGTGCCCCATGGACAACAGCAGCAGCAGCAGCAGCATAGTAGACTCATGATGCGTCAAATGCTGCATGGCTGCGTGCGTTAACTCTGATGCTGATGCTGCTGCGGCACTGGCCCTGCCTGAGTTTTTTTTTTTAAAAAAAAACTGATCGGGATCCCGCACTGTGCATTTGATGGCTTGGGGCGTTCAGTTTCGTCAGTTAAGGTTTCCCACTTCCGATCTTTGGGCTTCAAAACCAAATCGATTTCCGTCTTTTCTGGGGTCAGCAACAAACCAAAATACTATCTGAATACCGAGGATCAATTGTGGACCATTAAAGCTTCAACATTCGCACGCGAAAACCTTCCAATTCTGAGCTCGAAAATGGCTAATCCTCACTGTTTTCAGCATCTTCAGACCTGGAAAAATTTGAGTCTGTCAGCTGGAGGCTGACAGCATCACATAAGCCACTTTTGGAGCTCAGATTAAACTGCCAAACTTCGTCTTCTGAGATTAGAAGCTGCTGTCCTTTGCCACCCAAGGTGCAATGGTTCCATTTTGCATATTAGAGCTAAATCCTTGAACACAATTTCCTTGCTAAAAGCTCATGCCAAAAAATTCGCTGTTTCTCTCTGTTCTGGAACTGATGTGGCGATGGTCATTCAGTTTTGTCAGTTAAACTGAGTGCTTTTCAATTGTGAGTTGCCAATATATATTTTAACCCCTGTCTCTTCCTTTTTGCAAGACACTGGACCAAGATAACTCTTGACATGACAAAATGTGCTTTCCCACCAGCATTCTTGTAACTCAAAACTGAAATTTACCAAATTGCCCCCAAAACCGGTGGTACTGTTTTCTCCAAACCAATGGCACTGGTTTTCTCTCGCGTCCCAACCAAATTCCCTTCAGCCCACCTGCAAACTCTGAACTCAAATTTAAATTGCTACATCTCTTCTTTGTTTCTCTCAACCCATTGTTCTCTGTCCCTCACAGACTATAAATCCCATTTTGCAGATTAGTAGGTAAAGCCTATGTGCATCTAACTGAAACTATTCCAGATTCGATTGCTTCTCTGAATTTTCAGATGTGCATCAGTAACTCTAGGCATCTTTCTTAAATTTTTGGTTTGAAGCTCATATAAACTGATTGTGGCTCAAAACTATGCAACTTCCTTTTAGTTTAAAATGCTCCACACTTCCATTTCCATACTTTTGACAAAATTTTCAGAACCCAAAGCTCAAATGTTGACTTCGGTCAACATTGGTGTTACAGTGATTTATAGTCTTAAGACATATTACGAACTTCTTAAGCTTTATTAAGACATATTATAAACTTAAACACCTAGGGTGTTACAGTGATTTCCACCACTTTCCTTGCCCGAGGACACGAGCAGCGCTGCAGCAGAGGACGCCATGCCATTTGCCATGCACTGCCTGACTGCCCTGTGCCCTTGGAAGCCCATGGGGGGGCTCATGCATCGTCGCTGCATGGCCGCGTGCGTTAACTCTGATGCTGCTGCACGGCCCTGCCCCGAGTAAAAACTGATCCGGATCCGGCCAGGGGGGGCAGCAAACGCCACGGCCAAAAGCACCAGCTTGCCTTTGTGTTTGCTTTTGCCTCTCTCTCCCCCCGCAGTCCCGCACTGTGCCTTTAACGCGGCGGCGAGTAATTGAACTGTGCCTCGTGCTAAAACCTGCAGGTGCTGCAACTGGAAATTACTATGGCAGGGAGCTCCGGCCGTTTCTGTTCAGCGAAAGGAAAACAAATGCAGACGTATTAATTTGTGTTTAAAAATGGAACTTTGGTTTTCAGGCTGTTGTGTTCTTCTGGATGGACAAGTACGGGGCCCCGTTCAGGTTCAGATTACGGCAACCGCAGATCTAGCGGAGCCGTGGGTGCCGAGTTTTGAATTTTGAACATGGGGATTGTAAGACGCAGATGCTGACTGAATTGTGCCCTGCAGGCATGAATTCTGTGCGTTGGCGCTCCGGAAGCAAAGCCGTCGTCCGGGCGTTTCTGGCTTGGGTTCTCATCGGAGTGCCACTGCCTGCAGGGGGGCAAAAAAAAACCTGAAGACTGGTTTCAGTGAAGCAAACAGAAATCTGAAAACTGCTCCAGCCAAACCTTCCGAAGCCAACTGTGATGTGAATTCAGAATTCTTCATGTTCGCGGCAATTCCTGACAACGTAAGCTTCCCTTGGAGCTCCCAGTTCTGCAGTCTAATGTTTCATAACAATCTGTACTGGATTTTTCATAAACAGCAGCAGGGCACTGAGCAAATTCAAACTCCCACCCGAAAGAGAAACCAAATTTATAGTTTGGGGAAAAAAACGGGGGTAAATTTCGCCAGCAATTGAAACAACCAAAGCAGAAAATAGTGCAAGATCCAGGGAAGGCAGCACCCAAGCAAAGAAATCTACACTGGATTATTGCACCAGAAAAAAAAACAAGCATCAGAGAAGGCGAAATTGAGAAGGACAGAGCCATCCCGTACCTGAATTACACCAGTTAGAAGGCAATTTGCGCCGCAATTCTCATCCTGGCACGAAGGTAACTCACGCGCGCACGAAACAAGATCTCGCGAGCAGAGAAAGAATTCCCTGAATTCTCACTGAATTACCCCCCACAGAGCCACGAGGCACCCGAATTCAGAGCAAAGGACGCAGAATTCCCTCGAGCAAGCAAGCGCACCCCCCCAATCGGCAGAATTCCCCGCTAGAACACACAAGAGGCTGCATGGTTTCCATGGGCTTTCTTGAACCATCAACAGGTAGAGCCGAGCGAGGCGGCGACGCACAATTCAATTCACGGGGGGAAGAGAATTGCTGTGTGTGGGGGGGGGTTTGTTGCATCCGTCCGCGACACGCCCCCCACGAGTTCACAGTTCAAGAAAGCCTGTGGAAAGCATGCCCGCGCACCTTTCTTCCCTTCCCCGGCCGGCCGTCCGGCGACGACGAGGGGGCCGGGACACGCAGACCGCAATTCTCGCCTCGTCGCCATCGGCTAGCTCCAGTCCACAGCGAGAGACCACCGAAAGAGAGGAACACTGCGGGGATGGGGGATGCAGCAGCAGAGCCAGCCTCTCAGAGGTGGTTGAGAGCGAGGTAGAGAGAGATGGAGGTTTGCTTTGGAGTGAGAGCAACGGCCCACAGAGGCCGGGGGATATAAATAGCTGGGGGGGAAGTAACCAACCGGGCGGGTGGTGTGGCACAGCAGCGGCAGCAGCGGTCAGAGGCACGGGCCGGTACCGAGCCGTAGCCGGTGGTGGGGTGGTAGCTCCTCCTCTCCTCTCATGGATGGGTGATGGGCAGGACAGGAGGGCTCGCTCATGGCGCGCGAGGGCGGACGGAGCCAGGCGGGCAGGAGCCCCACGCGCCCGCCCGCCCGCCCCCCCTCCTTTTCCGTGCGCCTGCCTCTGCCTGCCGGTGCCGGCACCGCAGCGCCGCACCGGGGGGGAAGAATATTTAACCCCACACGTCCCCATCCCCGCTCGGCTTCCGCCATTGATTTTGATTTTACCATCGCCGTCGTGAAATTAAAAAACGAGAGAAATTAAATAAAGCAGGGGTTAGATCACCACCACACCACCCCGCTATTTTGTAATTTTGGTCGAGACAGGGACGAAAGAACTGCAGTTGCCAGGCCAGCTGCATCTACTACTACTATCTCACGATCACATCATCGCACCCACCTACTGGTTGTCCGGCCGGGAGCCCCTACGGCTTTAGGCGAGGATTCCGGTCACCGTTAGGGCAGCCCGGCCGGCCGGCCGGGTCCAGCTTAGCTTTTATCGCCGATCCGCGCGGCAAGGGCTAGCTAGCCAGCGGTCTAGCCTCTCTCTGGTGGTGTACGCTACTCTACCGATGATCTTAGTAGCTGCCTGATCCCCGCGTTGGCATGGCAGCTGCATAGCTTGCACCTCGCCGTGAATCGGCGCCGGTGGGGATGCTGCTGGCGGATCGATCGCCATGAATCGGCGAGGCCGCCATCACCAGCGTTAACTTCGCATGCGTCTGTACAGTGTGACCTCTGATCCTGACCTGGCCCCGCGCGCGCGCATCAGGGATTCAGGGCTCAGGCGTGACGCTCCGTGGTGGATGCGTGTGGATATGGTGGATGGCCGCCGCTGCTGCTGCTGCCAGAGAGCCGGGTCGGAGAGTCGCCGGCGACACCGCACACATGCCGGCCGCTTATCTTGGGCGCGACGCAGGACGTGAATGATGATCTGCCAAATCGAGGCCGGTGGCGGCCTCTTTATCCGCGCGCTGCTGCTGGTCTGCCGCCTAGCGAGCGGCCCATGCTCGATATATCCCTCCCGCGCATTATTGATGCTCAAATCGGCCGGGGATCTCGCAAGATGGGAGGAGTGGGAGGCGAACACGCGCGCCATGACTGACGATATCGAGTTCGCGATCTGCGGTATCTCGCCATGACTGGCCTGGCCATTGCAAGAACATGGAAAAGGGGATGAACGCAGTTACCATTACCAACAACTGCCACTTGCGAGCGAGCGAGCGAGTAGGAGGAGCTGGAACAGATCGACACCACCAACCGCGAGCGACCAGATCGAGCAGAGCAGGCAGGAAGGCACATATGCTCCTTCCATTCTCTTCCAAAAGCAATTAAAAAGAGGCTTTGTTGTGTAGCTCCAGTTGGTTGTTTGTCCTCCTAGCTCCTCCGAGACGTAAAGAAAAAAAAACCCGAGCTTGTCGTGCGCATTGGTGGCCATCGCCTCGGTGTCGCGTCCATGTGCCGCCTGGCCGGCCGGAGGCTCCGCTGGCTATCAGACAATGCGCTCCGAGATTTTCTAAACCATCTTGAATGGCCCTGTGCCCTCACTTTGTTCGTCATGGCCATGTGTTTGCCGCCTAAACAAACCTCACAAATATGCCCCCCCCCCAAAGGTAGTAGTAAAGATTGGCCTAGCAGCGATACGATGCGTCTTCAGACAGAATGACCGGCAGGATAGGACAGTAATAAACCCCTGTGTTGAACTGTTGATGCAATCGCAGGGGCTCGCTCGCTGTCAGTAATAACTGGGCGCTGAATTTAAGGAAGATCTGGACCACAAGTACTGTCAGGGAAATGGATCGGACATGCATGCCCCCCCCTGCTGCTCTGCTCCTCTCCTCTTCTCTTCTACTATTTGCTGGTGTGATGAGTGGGAGAGAAATTTGGTGTGAAGTCACACTGTTGGAACAGGGCTTTTCTACATGGGCAAGTACACTGTTAATCTGGCCGCCATGGCCATGAGGTCCGGTGAATACTTGGCAGGTGGCAGGCAGATACACTACACAGACCAATGCAGAGAGGAGGAGGAGGAGGAGGAGGAGGAGGAGGAGGCCCCGATCCATCCTTCTTCTTCCCCCCGCCCCGGTGGAGGTCGCCATCATGAGCATATGACACCACCATGCATGCAAAAAAAAAACATTCGCCGGATGATGATTGATCACCAAAGCTTTTCGCTGCACTGCAGGGATATCATTGTCGTCGCGGAAAGACGTGGATGATGGTCTGCCTGCCTGCCTGCCTGCCGGAACAAAAGAGAAAAAACGGTGTGCTTTTACAGTCAGACAGCAATCAGCGCTACAGGATCCTGATGGCATGTACTGGTGTATGTATCAGTATCAGGTGAGGATCAAGACACGCATGGAGCTACTACTAGTATTTCTGATGATGTTGCCCCCGAGAGCTTCGCTTGGCCAATGTGCGTGGTCACCGGCCAGCAACAAACCAACAATGCCCTGCCCTGAATACCATCGTTGCCTTTTTTTTTTCTGCCTTGGCATTGTTCACCTGCCAAGAAGATTTGGGAGTTTGTTACAGGCAGGGACAGGATCCGGTTGGTTTGGTTCCAACCTGCTGCGCTGACGGCAACTGCACGGCACCAACAGCTTATCAGTAGCATGGCCATTAAGAAGGCCCAGAGCATGCACGCTACAGCAGGGTGTGAGCAAAAGGAGGGGGAGAGCAGCGAGGAGCCAGCCACACAGGCATGGCGGCATTCCTATCAGTATCAGGTGGTAGTTCACCAAAGGCAGCAGGCAGGGGGGGGGGGGGGGGGGCAGCAGGGCGGACATCGACGCCGGCCGGCCGGCCGTCCGGCCCCAGCACAGCGGCTACCCGGTGAGCGATCGAGCGCCAATTCATTCCGATCGGAAAGCGGATTTCTGTTGGATCGATCTGAAGCCGATTGGCAGCCAGCCAGCATTATTGTTTATTCCCCCGGCCGGAGGGTGAGGGGGGCGGCGCCATGTGCCATTTGTGAATCTTTGAGCTGTAAAGACGACGACGGGGGCCGGGCCGCCCCAGCTCTTCGATCGATCCACGCGCCCTGGAGGCTGCTGCTGCTGCGAGTGAGAACTGTGCAACACATACAAAAAAAAAAAAAAGATTCACATGGTGAAACGACAGTCGGCACGGCAGGGGCACAAGTGGCTTTCGTTGGCTACGTTGCGCCTCTTGTGCTCACGATGGCAGAATTACTCACTCCATTCACCAATGTAAGTCTCGCTAAGTCAAAATATCACAAATCTAACCACCGATGAGCGAAGAGGCCGGTACACAGCCTAGTTCCTAGTGGTTACAGTAGTCTCGGTAACACACGAGTCGCCCCCGGTTCGGCTCCACGTGGAAGTGAATTTATTGGGGTTTAGCGACGACGCGACGTTGTGCTTGCAGTGGTGGTAGACGACATTATTCCCGCTGGCAACGAGGTGTTTGTGGTAACTTCGTCAATCTTTGATGATGTGTTGGTCAGCCTTGCTAATTGTAATCTTGATGAAACGACAGCCTGCCATGGCAGGCACAAGTGGCTTTCATTGGCTACATTCACCCATGTACGTCTCGATACGTTTGAGAGCACGTTCCATTTATCTCGGCCCGGCTTATTTTGATTTATTTCTTCTCACGTAAAACTATTCAATCCATCAAAACCGAATACTATTCTTCGTATCAACCGACCAGGCCATTGTACGATAAATTGTACTCCCTCCGTCCCAAATTCTTGACGAGTAGTGATCGGGAAGGAAGGAGTACCATCCTTTGATTTGTCGTCACGCAGAACAAGACGTTGGCTAACCCAGCAGAGCAGCAGTAAAATTTGCGCCATGCCATGCCACGGTGCTGCCGGCGAGTGCCGCCGGCAGTGCAGCGCGGCGAGCACATGCTGGCAACATGCCAAGCCGAGGTCCGGCCGGCCGGCCAGCCTTGCCCGGCCTGTTCCTCCACCACAGCCGGCTCTCTTTTTTTTTTGTTTTGTTTTGCATTTACCTGTTGACTTCGCAAACGCGCTGACGGCGGGGTCGTCGACCGAATTACTCATAACCCATGCATGATGCAGCAGTTTATGCGCAGCACGTCGATCTACACATGTGCGTCGTGCACTGAACACGAAAGCGAGATTGCATTATTACTTACAGGTGTGGTTAAGCTAACAAAACTATGAGGAAGTGCGTACGGAATCACGGTGTGTCCTCCCGTCCCTTAATGGAGAGCTGCTAGCTGCTGCAAGGATCAACACGGATCATGCAGGCAGGCAGGCCCTGCGCGTGCATGCAAGTTGCATGAAGGCAGCGGCGTTAACTGGCCAGCACATGCCATGTGGCTGCTGGAAACAGAGCGGATTAGTTAGTAGTAGTAGCAGCTCATGCATGGGACATGGATCGGAGAACAGGGAGATCTGTCGTCATGTGTTGGATCGATCATCAGGGGAAGGGGCGGGGTTCCGGGGACAACGGGGCACGCAAGGACAAAGACAGCCAATCAAATCGGCCGTGACAGTCTCGCTTGCGATCCAAGGAAAGGAAAAGCTTGCGGTGTGTGTACGTACGTGTGGAGCAACTGAAGTTCAGGGGCGCGCGCACGTACGTACCCCCGATCGGCGATCTCGACGACGCCGACGACGTCTGCGGCCGGGCCGGGCCGGCGGCGCGGCAGCCCGATCTGCCGACGACTCCTACGACGAGTCGATCGATCTCCGCCTCTCTCTCCTCCTGCCCTGGCCAAAGATGTGTGCCATGGTCTCCATGGACTTTCTTGAACGACCGGCGGCGCCAAAATTACCCGTGGGATTCTGATCAGGCCACTGTCCGTTCAAGAAAGCCTGTGGAGAGCATGGCCACGCTCTTGCTCCGCCGTGTAGCACCATCAACGCGACGGCAATTCTATTCGTATTCCCTGGCCGCCAAAACCCTACGCTAGCTAGCACGCGGGGAGCAAAGGGATTAAGCCGCCGTCGGTTTATATGGACGGACGGAGCAAAAGTGCCAATGGCGTCGTCGTGCCCGGGATTTGCGTGGCCCGAGCGAGCCGCGGAACCCGCGGGGAAAGAGGAGGTGATCCCGGGAGCGTTGCTGGCCGGCGGCCCGCACGTGTGGGGGCGTGTGGCTCCCCTTCGCAGTTTCCCTGGGGGCGTGTTTCCGGCGGATGCGCTGCCCTGCCTGCCGTCGAGATGATAAGGACCGGACGGAAACGCACTCTGGGAAAGCATGGTGGGCCCGGGGAAACCTTTGGTGTGATGGGATTTGTTTGCCGTTAATAAAAACGGTATAAAGAAAGGGCCATGACCCTAGTGCATCGTCCACAAATCAACTAGGCCCTTTTGTTTTTCTAGTTCAAAATTGAATAGAATTAGGGCTCGATCCTTATGGGCCCGATCCTTAAATTTCTTAGTACAGTGCTGGGGAATTCAGGAAAACCCCTCACCTTCGAAACGTCGAGTTTAACGAAATTATTAAGACGTGTTTTTCAGGGGCAAAGCATTCGCGATCTTCAGGAATCTCGGGCCTGCAAAGCCTCGGGGTCGCAAATATGCGATTTTCGGGAATCTTGAATCTGCGAAGCCTCGGAGCCGTGAACATGCGAAAGTCTGGAATCTCGAACCAGCGAAGTTACGAACTTCGGGAGATGGCAAATTCGGGAATCTGTTGGAAGTATGGTTCGGGAGTCGCGAACGGGAAAATTCACGAACCAGTGAGAAGCAAAGTCAAAGTTGTCGTCCCAAAAAGTCCGGGTTTAGAGTGTGAACTAGTGTCACGCTTGTAAATGTATGAGATGAAAAAGACATTCTTGTATGTGTTCACATTAGGAATATTCTTTGAGCTCGAGGGTGTTTTCGGAATGTAAAAGTCCCTTCATCTCCCTGTAAAAGGGGGCGCGAGGGCACGTGTAAATGCATTCATGATTTTGGGAATTTGTGCCACTAGTGGGAGATTCTTAGTCTCCTTCCGTTTTGTTGCTGTGCCCGAACGTGTTTACTGCTCTTACTCTCTTCCGTGTTCGGGAACCCATCCGAACTTTTCGGATACCCCCCAACATACAAAATTTAGGGCCCGTTACCACCTAATGCTAGGCCTCGGGCGTCCGAGGTGCCCCCCCCCCGACGCTTACGTGGAGCAACCTCGTCCATGTATACAAACCTTATCTCTCCTTGTACATGGCTTTCCTAGTAATCTCTCTCCCTTTCTATCTCTTCCTCACTCTCTCGGTTGCACCATCCACACTGGAGAGGGCATGCTCACCGGGGAGCTCTGTGCGTGGAAGTGCCTTGGCCGTCGCACGACGGAGGAGGATTTGGCTATCAGCAACTTGGGCAGCGGAGCTCGATGGTGGCACAGGCCGCCGCTTGTCGCGACGAGGGGCGACGCGGGCGGGCATGAGTGGCAAGGCTCACTAGAACGCAGCAGGGCGCGAGCCCCGGCTCCTCGCGACTCGGGAAGTCAAAGGTCGCCGGAGACGCAGTCCATCGCTCCCCACGAGCAAGGGTAGTGTTGCCGAGCATGGCCTCCCCTGAGCTCGCTGACGGCGCGAGCGACCCGCTGCTCCCTCCACGGCCGAGCGCGGGGCAATGCAGCTCTAGCCCCAAGGCGCGGTCGTGCGTCGGCTCCTCCTCCTCCTACGATTTTGGGGCGTGTTGCGCCAGTGTTGGAAGATCTGCGCGCGGAGCAGAGTGTCGAGACATGGTCGAGCACTGATGAGACGCTTCCCTTTGGCTTGAGGCGAGCCACACCATCCACTGCTCCCCTGTAGTCTGCGGCAAGCTACACCGACCGACTGCATGTGGCCATAGCGAGCTTTCATCGTGCGCTGCAAATGCTCCCTCGTGCCAGATTTGTTGTATGTTGCAAATGTATGTTTCAGATGTTTCGGACATTTTAGAAGAATGTTGCATGTATTTCATGTCAATGTTGCAAAAGCAGAGCTAGGATGTTGCAATGTTGCAATAGCTATGCAAGTATGTTGCAAACGTGTGTTCCAAATGTTGCAAGTGTTTTTTAATCTGAATATTGCGAGTGTTTTCCACATTTGACTTGATGTTGTAAGTGTTTTTTAATCTGCTCTCAATGAAAAGAGGATTAAACACCCTGCTGAAATCTTCATACATGCTTGTGACTTCATGTCTTACTAGGCAGGGTTGCTCATCATGTGGCTACTGGGTGGAGACGCTGCTCAAGATCGCTTATAGGTTGCTGTCGTGTCAGTCTAGATCTTCAAGAGTCGAGAGACTACCTGAAGACGGCTCAGCTGAAGACGAGGAGGAATGATACCAGCTTGGAGTAAAGGAGAAGCTGTCTCTAAGCTAGAGGTTGTCTGTTAAAGCTTTTCATTATAAATTTGTAGTGACCGTTGATAGATATCTATATTTTATAATACTACTCTGATTCCTTTCACTACTATTTCTTTATGGATAGTTTATGTATTTTCGTTCCTTGCTGATGGAAATGAGGGCAGATCACTCGAGTCGGAAAAACTGATAGGCTCCTGACGCATCTATATAAAGTTGGCATGATAACTTTATAAAAGACCTTCATTGTGTTCATATTATAACATGTGAAATATATTTTAACTGACTTCTATTCTTTTGTCCACAAGGTATTAAAGACATTCAATCATTTATTTTAAAAAATTTATCATCCAGTGGCCTCACTCTATTACGGGTTCGATCTTACGAGTATGTTTAGTTGCCAAAAAATGACAACATTTTAACCTAATTAGAAATATTAAATATAAATTAATTATACGAATTGACGGAAAATTGCGAGACGATTCGTCTCACGATTTGAACTGAAGGCTATGAGATGAGTTTTGTCTTTCATTCAAGTTTAATATTTCAAATTAGTGTCCATAGTTTCGATGTGATGAATGAAAATTTATGGTATGTGAACTAAACAAACCTCCTCCCCCCCTCTAGAAAGTCTCTCAATTTATCTTCTCTAACATTTTCACATTCTAATACGAAAATTGTAGAGGACTAGAGGCAGAAGCTAACATACCTTCACGCATACTCACCACCCTTTTATACATTAATAGAGTTTAGTATAACATGCGGTTAGTTTTTTTTACAACAAACATGCGGTTAGTTTGTCTTCAAAAGCAAAGTATATAAATAAAGATATTACTATATATATTCTAGATAGCATAAGCAGAGATATTAATACATATTCTGGATACCATATTCTAGATAGCATAAAAATCAGCTAATTTTTCAAGCATTAGAACTAATGTTTGCATGCAGCTATGCTGAGCGCTTGCGTATACGAAGCCAAGTAAAAGTGAATGTTCCGCACACCGGTATGCCGTCAGTACATAATGGCAGAACAGGTGGAAAATATGTACCGCAAGCATCTACATGGCTAGTCAGAGTGAATGTTACAAAAACAACTGTGGGGTTGTTTTCCTGCACATGTCAGTGTATTAACATCAAAAAGAGGTGGTCCATGATTTTCACCCCCTCGACATCCAGCGTCATTCGAGCCACTGCCAAATTCAATCCTGATGTCCATTTCTTCTGGAGCAACCAAGCGTGAAGCTGCGGTCTGCAATTCATCGAAAAAGGATAGTGATGATGCGCAGAATTTCAGATATCTCAATTTATTGCAAGACCATCAGCACCTTATGATTATCTGCAGGGCAATAAATATGCAGACCACATGCTACTGTAGCATCCACCGAAATGGTTCTGGTAAATCAATGTGAGAGAAACATCCACTAAAGAACTAATGCTAGCTCCAGAATACGGATAAACCATGAGTACTATGTTCCTGAACAACTTCAGTTATACAAACTAACTTAATGGTGGTCAACTGAGATTCACAATTCTATGGGTAACTGAACCATCTTGACTGCAAAGACATAGAGTAAAGCACCAAAGCCTACATATAAATGAAACTATTTATTAACTCATGAATGAGTAGCAGCATGGGAAAATAATCAGGGATTTAATTGTGAGGAACGAAGAAGAATAAATAATACTTAACACTATCCTCCATCTAATCTTACAAGTACAAGAAAAAATATGGAGCAAGGAAATGCAGTCTATACCTCTAAAGAAGTTTTGAGCCTGAATTATCCTGCAACTTGCCAGCGTTTGAATATCGCAAAAAAACTCTGGAAATTAGATAGGGGCACCCAAAAAATCTAACAATGTTCTGCAACCCCCTCTCTCCATGCATGGCATTTGGTGAACTTAAATGGTTGAGATATGTATTTCCTTCATAGATATAACTAAGCTGCTGGCACAGTAATACACTTATACCGGCATTGACTGATAAACTAGCGAATGCTAGATATACCAGGACTAGACCCCTTGCGGATAAGAAGAATGCAGAGCCTGCTACTGTAGTAATAATTTCCAACAATATTTTCATAGAACTCATTGATTGATGAGATGATGCTAGGTTTGGGAAATCGACAGAGGGCCATATCTGATAGCTCGCATATATGGTCATTCCAGCAGCATAAGCACAACTAATAACCACAGATATCAGAAAAATTACAAAAACTTGATGATTCGATGCTCCCACACAGTTTCCAATCTGAACACAAAGATGAATAAATAAACAAGTAAGGCTACCGATCAACAAAATAAATGTAACAGAATTCATATATATCATGGTGTTAGCAGAATAGCAGTTATCGTACTTACAAATGGGCAATGATGATCCATGTCCACAACACACATTTTACAAGATCGACAGTGGTGTGCTCTTGGGGGCTTTGGTTTATTGCAGTATGTACAGAATGTATAGTTCTCAAGATCATTTTGCCCGACCATGGGGTAGCTGCCCCATCGTATGTTTGTTGGTGCACCAGCAGACTTAAAAGAGGCCAAACAATAACTTGTGATGGTAAATACAGACAACATAGCTGTTACCATGCAGTGAAAGATACCGCAAAATTTGCTGATTGAGAAAACAATTGGGTATACCGCCCAGACCCCACCACCTGTTAAGTGAAAAGAACATGCTAAACAAACAACATATGGCGGGTAGAAAGTGGCATTAACATTTAAAATACTAGTCGCATAAACTGCATGAATAAACAACTAGCTCTGGCGAGTTATAAATTACGCCGATTGCAACAGACAGGGGACCTACATATAACAAAGAGCATGAAGAACACGAGCACAGTCACAAAGAACCTGTCCCGTAATCGCCTCCAGTGGGAAAAACATATACTGTCGGGTTTTCTCGCAGTCTGGTTGCTTTGTGTAATTGCTCCGCACCAGCCACACTTATAGACAGGTGAATAACTTGCAAAGACGAGCCGGAGCCCACAGCCCCAACATGTGGCTTCATGATCTTCTGGTATAGATGTGACACATTGCTCTACCTGAATGAAAGGAGTGTGGCAATTAGCACAATGCTGCAGAAAGAGACTGGTTAACTTTAAAAAGTACTGTTATTGCACCAATACGGAATATCATATTTGTCGATGAGCACAAGCATTGCACTTTAGCACCCTCAGTACGACAGTACACCATGCATACCCATGACATGTGTTAGAGAATGAGGAAGTGACGATACTGCATCCATGCATCGGTTCAATACCAAAGTAATCTTCAGTGCAACTTCACATTCTAGTTGCAGTTACTTCACTGAAGCAAACACGGCTAAATGAGAATAAATTTCTCCAATGACAAACAGAGTATTTCGCCATGGTTGTTGGCTCACAACCAGTAGCTGGTCAACTGCCAAATACCACAGGTATACCTATCCATTTTGCCTCTCGGGTACGAGCTCTGAACTGAACTGACAAAGGATGTACCTAAATGGGCCTTGGGTTATAACAATCCAGAGCGAACCCCGGCATAATCGACACAGTAACGTGGTCAGAGCCTTCTTTCGGTACGGGGCGTCAAAAAAAAAAATTCGAACACCAATATAAGGACGAGGGTCCTAAACGTTGACCAATTCCGCGAAGCGAAGCGAAGCAAAGGAAGCAAACCACCACACAGCCTAATTCCCCCTTGTCCGGATTTCAAATGGTTCTGCTGAGGGCGCGGCGCGGCGCGGCGGGGGAGTGGGAGCGACGAAGACGAACCTCGAGCAGCGGGCGCTGCTCCGGCCCCACCATCGCCCGTGGCCGCGCGCAGGCAGATCCACGGGGAGCGAGGTGCTGAGAGCTGGGGAGGGTCGTCCGGATCGGCGCGGGCGGTGGAGACGACGAAGGCGGGCCGGCGGGCGGGCGTGCCTGCAGCTTCGCGCCGCTGCTTTTTTTTTTTGGGTGGATGTTTCGGGGGACGAAGGGAGGAGGAAAGACGAGCGGAGCACGACGAACGGAGGGGAGGGGAGAATTTGTGCGACCCCGCCAGAGCCGAGTAGTCACGAACGAACGGTCGGGATCTGCGAGTCGGCTGGCCTGGCCGGGCTCAAAAAACGGGTCGCTGCGGTCTGCCGGTCTCCACGCCTCCGCCGCACTGGTCGGGTCCAGGGTTTTTTTAACCGACCGTTGAATTCTTACCGGTACCCAGCGGTAACGGTTCCTACCGAGTATACCGCTAAATACCGCTCGAATTCAAATTTCAAACCAAAACCGCTTGTAACCGCTAGTTCAAACGGTATGGAACGGTATACCGCGGTATAAATAGTTTTTACCATGGTATAAACTATTTATACCGCGGTATAAACTATTTATACCGCTGCAAATAAAAAGACCACCCGGCTTCGAATAAATGAAAATTTTGGCATGGTGTTGGCACAAATTAGTGTTAAATAGCACCCCCAATCAATGATTTATAGTTATACATAGAAATACTACACCAAACACAATAATACTAGCCGTGCATAAGTGAGTTGGTAGTTCAAATACAAATAGTTCATACAAATAATTCATACAAATAGTTCATACAACACAAGTTCAATGGTACAAATCCTAACTAAAATTGGATCCTACACAAATGCTACATCATGCCACAAATTATCCTCCTAAACCTAAAAGCTAAAGCAACAATTCCATTTCTACCTAAAGCGACATTTCTATTTCTACCTCTACCTCACATCCTAAATCCTACCAATAATTCTAAACCAAAGTAAACCTAAATCCTAACACAAATTCTAGATCCTAACACAATTTCTAAAGCCTAAATCTACTCAAAAGCAAAAAAAAAAACTAACCGCGGTATCCGCGCGCTATACCGCGCTTCCGCGCGGCTAACCGCGCCGACCGCGCGGTAGGGCGTAGATCCGCCGCGCGCGCGCGCGCGTGCGCGCCCGCGCGCGCGCGCGGTAGGGGCGAAGCGGCGGCGGACGGGTAGTGGTGGCTTGCGGACGGGGGAAGCTCGGACGCCGGGGGGGGGCCGGGGGGCACGCAGTTGGGCACGGGGTAGGTTATCTACTTCATTTGGGCTTCATGGAGGCCGCCCCATATTTTTTTCTTTTTCTTTTTTTGTTTCAACTTCTAAAGCTACAAATAAATACCAAATGCACTCAAATTTGAAAACATTCAACACCATAAGACTCTACAAATCATGAACTATTTTTTGGTGATTTTTATTGATTTTTTCATTTTTTTTAATTCAAATTCAAATTTGAATTTTGGGGCGGTTCTCTACCGCCGGGTACAATTACCGTACCCCGGCGGTAGGAGCGGTTACCGCGGTAAGCCGCGCGGTAACCAACGGTAAAAAAAACCCTGGTCGGGTCCCGAGCCCGACTGGAGCAACCTCAACACAATTCTTCCTCTCCAAGTTGTACGTACTTTCTTTTTTTTTTTTGCAAACCTGCTACAAAATCACAGGTCAACGAGATTGCTAATTGGGATGGTCAACCTATTTGGCTGGCCAAATGTTCCCTTCCCTTTGCTTGCCAAACTTGACAAGCCAATAGGTCCCATGCACAATGACTGCCCTTTTTTTTTAAAAAAAAAGAGTGGAGTTTGAAATGAAGAAGCTGTTGGAGTACTAGATGGATATTTGCTGAGAAGAAATTAACCATCGAGATTTTGATTGGGATTAAAAAACAGCCATCCTGCTGAAATTTTGAAAAACTTGCCAATTAACATTCGGATTTCGAAATTTCTCTATACTCTTAAAACCCTTTTTTTTGTTTTTTTACCAGCCACCACTTTTTTTTTTTTGTTGTTGTTCTTACTAGCCACCACAAATCGGCTTATTCTCATTCTCATGACGATCACTGCTTGGGCCCGAAGGCCATAGCCACACAAGTAAGGGTGCATGAACAATCCAACTCAGATCTGATTACTTTTAGCTCAAAAATTACATAATAATATTACGAATTTAGCCCGACCGATCCTTAAGTTTGAGGGTCCTTTACCGCCCCCCACACTACACACAGGTCTCCATATTGCGCTTGTTACAAACTTTAGGTGAAGATGGATGTATAAGCCCATCAAAGTTTTGATATCAAACCCCCCATCAGCACACGTGTGAAAAATGGAGAGCAAACTCGAGTCACACGCACACACATGCCTAACAGGTCTACTTCACCTCAAGTGTTCTTCATGTTGTAAGCATCACTACTTAACCACCAATGTAACGTCCAAAGGAACTGAAAAGAACAAAATGACCAAGGTAATCTCTATATCCTGCTCTTGGCCTCTTGCCGATGTTCACCCGTATCTGATGCCATCACATGTCCGCAGCAAGGAAATTGCTAGACAAGGAAACCTACCAATTGGATAAAACAGCAGTAAGCATCTGGCATTACGGATCGATATCCAAACTACAACCGACATATTTGATCTCCTTGATAATCTAGATGCAAATGATTACCTTCTCGCCAGGCTTGAATGGTGGGAGACCTCTGTACGGACAGGTGCCACATCGAAAGGCGTCACCCAACCCACACTGCAAGAATCATTCAAAGAGATCACCAGAGGCAATATCAGTAACCCAGGAGGCGATAATTGCGACATACAATGGAGTCTCCACAAAAAAGAACTAATTGGTACTGATATTCTAGAAGCAATACTTACACTGCCACAAGCTGACTGAGGATTGTTGATCTGCTCGGCAGTGAGCTCTAGCTTCTCTACTTTTGCCTCAGCCTCAGCCCTTCCACAAGTACAGTTCTTGCATGCCTTCCTTGTTGCACCAACTTCACAGTCCCCAACTAGTGAAACCCAAGAGAAACTATCAGGTTACTAAACTTGAATTGAGTATCTTTACAGATGTCAAAATAGGTTGATGGGTTTCAAGACTGTACCAACTGGAAGTTGTGGTTTCTTCAGGTCTTCCTCAGTCAAGAGGCTGTCTTCGTCAATAAGTTCTGAGTCATCATCAATTTGAATCTTTGGAAGGGCCTTCGTTGCTTTCTTAAGGGGGAAAGAAGAACCCACACTCCAGCTGGCCTTCTTTGCCTTAACCTGTAAGTGCTTCAAGTTAGCTTCAAAATTAAAACCTAGACAGCAACGTTCTGTAACATGTGAGTTTAGACCACTGACAGTAACAGACTGCACAGTATCCTGCGAGCTTGCAGCGGATGCTTGCACTTCAACAAATCCCCCCATCAATAGCTTGCGCTCAATATCAGTGTTTGGCTGACAGAGACATTCATAGAATTAAGCAACTCGATATATGCAGCACAATAGAAATGACTGTCAGTAAGCTATATTTGAATAAGTTACCTTCTGGCTAGAGGAGGGTGCGGCAGAGCTCTGAACCAGAACTTTTCCGCCAGCTTTCAGCACCCGGTTAATCTCAGCAACCAGCTGTTCCCTCAAGCTTTCCACATTTTTAATGACAACAAGAACAGCACCAACTGACCCATCATCAAAAGGCAACTTCCCACCTGTTCCATGTAAACATAATAGTCAGATAACAGGTTTATGATTAAACCAAAGTTCAAAGACATACAAAAAAACAACATAAACCAAAGTTAAACAAAGACATGGTATACCCAAGCTTTACGAAAATGACATGAACCAAAGTTCAACAAAGACATGGCATAGCCAAGCTTAGGGATGTCAATGGGTACCCGCCACCCGTTTACCCGCGGGTAAAAACCCTATTAGGGTGTGGGTATGGGAGGATTTCCCCCCCGACGGGTGACTTAGTGGGTGATTCCTTCCCCCGTTAGGTATGGTGGGTGTGGGTACGTTCTTGCGTCCCCCATACCCGCTACCCGTTGGGGGTTCATTTACATATAATATTATGTATTATTTCTAATATATAGCATATAGTTTAAGAGATGAAAGGCTCCATTTGTGTGCGATATAATTAAAATTAGTATTCTTACCTTACATTGTTATTGTACGACTAACATTATTGATAAAATGATGATTTGATGTTGCTTGCATAATTAATTACATGTTTTATTACATTAGCTACAATTATAGTGAAGCGGGTATGGGTCACCCGCTACCCGATGGGTGGTGGGTGTGGGGGAACTTGAGACCCGTGGTGGGTGATGGGTATGGGTGGTGGGGTGTTTTGCCTATTGTGGGTGTGGGTATGGGGAGGTCATACCCGATGGGTATGTACCCGTTGCCATCCCTAGCCAAGCTTTACAAAAAAAAGAAAGTTTTGAATATTAATTAAGCATAGGTTTCCGCAGATAATTTGAAGTACTAGCCCAGCTTGTGCACTCAACATCAGCTCAAATTCATAGCCATGAAGCATATACTTTGTTACATGAACTCGGATGTAGGGTCCAAGGATAAAAGCTGATTTGTTTTCATGTACAATATCCTAGTTTTCTTCTGTGGCTGATATATATATAGGAGTATATTATATAGTACCATGGGTACCGAATAAGTATATTCAGTACCCGAGTCGATCTGCAAGACTGGCTCAGCCCCGCCTCGCGCCGGTTTTCTCCGGTCCCCCGGTATCGGATATAATTAAATTAATTAATTACATCGTGGGTTCGCTGTCGGTTATCACCCCCACTCGCCATCCGCCCCCGTCCCCGGCTGCCCCCACCGCCCGCTAGAGCTGGATCGCCGTCGGCCCGCGACCTGCTCGCCTCGCCGTCGGCCCACGACCTGCTCGCCTCACCGTCGGCCATCCCGTTTCCTCGCGTTGGACTCCACTCGCCACTCTACTCCTGTTGCCCTGAGTTCCAGACCCAATTGGGGTGGTGATCGAAGCCCGGCTCCAACCCCGGTGAGATCTCCCACCGGAGCAGTGGACGAAGGAGGCGACAGGCCCATACGTACTCCCAATAGGTGGTGGTGCGGTGGCTGCCCCTCCCCCCGTTTTCACCCAGACTCGGTGGCTGCCCCCTCCGCTGGCCATGCGGATCCAAGATTCCAAGGTGCCCCTGCTCCCGCGATGGCTCGATGCGGATACATGGCGGGCAGACTACGGGCGTGCCGTCATGGTTGATGGGATTTGTGATGCCGATCTGCCACAGTGGCACGACGGTGGCTCCCCAACTCCACGCAACGTCCAGCCTTAGCTTTCCCAACCGTAACTCGCCCGCCTCCATGAACAGAGCTTCAGGTTAGCTCCCATCCCTAATGGAGTGACACATTCAAGATTTCTGTTTTTTTCCTGCGAAATATATGACAAGCAGCCTGTTTTAGGCAAGTTGGCACCCCTGGAATCAAATATTTCTCCCTCGAGATGAAGTTCCGCCGGGAGTTCTCAACTGGGTGCTCTCTAGCCACTGCATTGTGGAGGTCAGCAACGATATGTATGTGTACTCAACAGTCAACTGGGACTTCAAGTTCTTTGAAGTATTATTACCATGTTCATTTTTTACACAGATTGTTGAGTTTTATTTGTGAATGGTGAAGATGCGTATCTGTTCAGAATTCAGGTATTCTAGATGTTCATTTTCAGAGATGTAAACTGAATCTGATAAGGTTTCATTCATCAGAAACTACTTTTATTCAAATTTTTCAGATGCATAATGATACTATATTTTTATATCAATGATTCTGATAGTGTGTACAATAATACAGATGGATATGTTAAATATCATTGTAAATTAGAATAATAACGTAATTCGCCAGAACCAGGGCTTTCTTATTTTATGTTCCCCTGTACTTGAAAAAAAATGTTATCTCCATCTTTACATTAGCAAAATTGAACTTCAGGTTTAGGTACTATTTTCTGACGTATTGGTGCGACTAGATTAGCTATGTGTTTTGATGGATCAATAATCCGGTCCACATTTAATCAGCTTCAGCCTTTAGTTCTACAAAGGTACAACAGTTAAATAGTGTGTCCTTTACTTTCCAATTATATAGACTATAGTTTGATAGCAACAATAGGAAATTAAAACTGCTACTTCCTCCGTCCCAAAAAGAATGACGTTTTAGGCATGCAACAATCAAGTAGCACCTAATATGGCAAATAAATAGGGGCAATCAAGGTCATTTCACCTCCTTAATAATCTGTCCTAAAATTTCTAGAATGACATTCTTTTGGGACGGAGGGAGCACTGTGGATGATTTAAAATCACATTAGTACTTGAACTGGGACTTCCGATTATAGACTATTACTCTTTAGTTTGATAGCAACAATAGGAAATTAAAATTGCTACTGTGGATGATTTAAAATCACATTAGTACTTGAACTGGGACTGCTTGATTTATCTGCCTAGTTTACCTCCAGGCATGCTTGTGTTTGCTAGTGAGACAGTTGTGACCTCATTCCATCATTACTAATGATTTCATGCAGGTTTGTACAAATGTGCATTTAAGAACTAATTTTGATTGGACTATCAACTAGATGTGAATATTACTGTGGATGGTTTCTGCAGTTTACATAAATTATTGCAATCCTTTGACCTCTGTGTATGAGCATTTTGGTGCCATTCTAGTTGCAATATTGGTGAGGTATTTTCCTTACAATCTTCTCCAACACCAGGTACGTGCATCTGAAATTCTGTGCAAAATTTGCAACTAGCAATATATTGTCCACTACTGCATTTTCATCTAGCAAGATACAGTTGCACTATATTGACTGCTACTGCATTCCATCTACATGTCTATACTTCTGTACAAATTTTGATGTTATTTGTTGATATGGGGCTCTGTCATATGTCTAATATTTATTTTATCTGGAGAATGGATTGTGAGCCTGTCTAGATTTTGTGCTTTTGTATCTTTTAATGCTATTATTACACAAGTATATTCCACAGTTTTGTCGAGGACCACAGAAAGCATGCGAAATGAGAAAGACGTGGGGGAGCAGAACTGGGGGAGAACGTTAATTTCTTACGGAAGTTTTTACTGGTCTTTTTATTTAAGATTTATTTAGGCTCATCCGGATATCCAGCTGCTGCTCATCATCAATGCCTGTCTTGCAAAGAGCTTCCTGAGCTTTGCTACTAGGTCTAACACCATCTTTGTTCTTTCTGGCATGCCGTTTGAAGCACAACCTCCTCCTCATTGTGGTCATGCCCGCCCGAAGCTCAAATTATGTTTGTAACTTGCGAGATAATGAAGTTTTATGCATTGATGTCATTATTTAATAACTAGTTACTACCAAAGAGTAGATGATAAACCATTTGTCACGCAAAAAATAAATCTCAAATACCAAACTGGTCTCTTAAGACCACGACTAAGATGAAGTGGCAGATATAAAATCATTGTGTTCAGCTAGCACTAAATGACGTCGCATTGTCGAAACAACAAATGAAAATATTAAGTATAGTTGGATCGTCAACAGAGATTTTGGTTGACGCAACAATTGCTTGTGTGTCTGGACATGAATGCTTACTGTACTGTATTTTGTGGAGAAGAAATAAAATTACATGGACCTCATGTCACATACTTGTTCCGACTAAAATTCTAAATTATTCTTGAAATAAATCACTGATACTCTGTATGATGCGACCAAACGGTGGATGTTGAAAAACGTAAATCGGTGGTTCGTGCACTTGCTGACAGCATGCAAGTCATGTCCAACAACAACAACAACAACAACAACAACAACAACTAAGCCTTTTGTCCCAAGCAAGTCGGGGTAGGCTAGATATGAAACCCAAAGGTACCAACAACATAAAGACACGTAGAAGAAGTCATGGCTCCGGAACGTTGATGGCTAGTCTCCAAGCGCCCCTATCCAAAGCTAAGTCCTTGGAGATATTCCACTCCCTAATGTCTCTCTTAACCGACTCATCCCGAGGTCGGTTTAGGTCGACCTCTAACTTTCTTCACATTGTCGTCCCGCTCTAGGACCCCACTACGCACGGAGCCTCGGGAGGCCTTCGTTGGACATGTCCAAACCATCTCAACCGATCTTTGGATCGGTTTCTCCTCAATTGGCGCCACCCCGACCCTATCCCGAATATCATCGTTCCGTACTCTATCCCTCCTCGTGTGCCCACAAACCCAACGCAACATACGCATCTCCGCCACACTCAATTGCTTTGGACATGTCGCCTTTTTGTAGGCCAACACTCCGCACCGTATAACATCGCCGGGCGAATCACCGTCCTATAAAACTTACCTTTTAGCTTCGAGGCACCCTTTTGTCACGAGAGGACGCCGGAGGCTTGACGCCATTTCAACCAACCGAGTGAAATTCTATGCCTAACATCTTCGTCGATGTCGCCATCCTTCCGTAGTAACGAACCTAAATACCTTAAAGTATCCTTCTTGGTCACCACTTGCCCATCAAGGGTGACGTCTCCCTCCTCACGCGTCGTACCGCTAAAGTCGCACCTCATGTACTCGGTCTTGGTCCTACTAAGTCTAAACCCTTTCGATTCTAACGTATGCCTCCACAGTTCTAACTTCCTATTTACCCCCGCCCTACTCTCTTCAACTAGCACCACATCATCGGCAAAGAGCATACACCGGGGGATATCACCTTGAATGTCCCTTGTGACCACATCCATCACCAAAGCAAATAGATAAGGGCTCAACGCCGACCCTTGATGTAGTCCTATTTTAATTGGGAAATCACTAGTATCGCCATCGCATGTCCCGACACACGTCACCACATCCCCGTACATATCCTTGATGAGGTTAACATACTTAGTGGGGACCTTGTGCTTCTCCGGTGCCCACCACATGACGTGTCTCGGCACTTTGTCGTATGCCTTCTCGAGGTCAATAAATACCATGTGCAAGTCCTTCTTCTCGCTCCCTATATCTCTCCATCAATTGGCGTATTAAGAAAATCGCCTCCATGGTTGACCTACCGGGCATGAACCCAAACGATTTTGGGTCACACTCGTCCCTCTTCTTAGGCGATGCTCGATAACCCTCTCCCGCAGCTTCATCGTATGGCTCAACAACTTAATTCCACGGTAGTTCGTACAACTCGAACGTCCCCCTTGTTCTTGAAGATCGGTACTAATATGCTTCTCCTCCATTCTTTAGGCATCTTGTTTGACCGAAAAATAAGGTTAAAAAGCTTAGTTAACCAAACTACCGCTCCGGCACCCGGCATCTCCACACCTCAATGGGGATACCATCGGGTCCCAATGCCTTGCCTCCCGTCATCCTCTTCAAGGCCTCTGCGGTCTCTCGCCTCTTGAATTCTCCTCACAAAGCGTCTGTTGGTATCATCAAATGAATCATCCAACTCAAGGGTAGGATCCTCATTCTCTCCATTAAACGACTTGTCGAAGTACTCTCTCCATCCGTCCTTGATTTCCTCATCCTTCACCGAAGTCGATTTGTTCCGTCCTTGATGCATTTGATTTGGTTGATGTCCCTTGTCTTCCTCTCTCGGATCTTAGCCAACCTATAGATGTCCTTCTCCCCTTCCTTCGTGCCTAGCCGCCGGTAAAGGTCATCATACGCCCGACCTTTTGCTACACTCACCGCTCGCTTTGCAACCCTCTTTGCTATTTTATATCCCTCAATGTTGGCTGCACTCTTGTCATGATGGAGGCGCTTGTAACACTCTTTCTTCTCCTTGATATGCAAGTCATGTCCACATGTGCGAATAAAAAAAAACCAACATGCATCGCGGGCACACATGTAGAAATAAAACAATATAAACCGACGGACGATGCGCATGCGCTAGGTGGAATTCGAACCGGGGCGCACCGCAACTAACCGCCATGCGCTCGGTCGCGGGGGGAAGCGAGCACCGGGCGGGCGTCGAAGTGCCTCGGGTCTTGAATAACTATTCGGTACCACAGGGTACCAAATAGCGGAGTCCTATATATATATACCTTTGTTTTGCTATAGTGCACCTGGGTGCATTCGGTATACGAATGCACCCACCCTTGACTAGGTTTTGTCCGGTTGCAAGCGGGGCCCATTCCGGTTGCAATTTGTTCACGTCGGGTTGCAACTAGGAGTCTAGTTGCAATTGGTTTGATCGTGTCCAATTGCGGCGGTCGGATTCGTTGTAATTAGTTCCGTCGAGTTGCAATCAATGTAGTGTCACAGTTGCAATCAGTTAGTCTCTTTGTTGCAATTCGTTCGCGCCTAGTTGCGGTTCGGTACTGGTCTGGTTGCAATTGGTTCGCGTTGAGTTGCAATTGGTCCGTCAAGTTGCAATTGGTTCGCGTCGAGTTGCAATTGGTTCGAGTTTGCGAAGTTGCAAGCTGCTTCTTGATTTCTCCTACTACCTTTCCACGGTGTGTGAAGGATCGACAGGGATAGATTGAACCATCAAGTAAGAAACTACAAAGAAAGCTTCAAGTATGAAGAAGTTTCCGAGTGATGTTCATGGATTCAATACTATTGCAAAGTTGGGAGCTAATTCAATTTTTGGTTACATAAGTGCAAGTTTACATTCCAAGCAATGGAAAGCAGCAATACCGCTGAGGCGCTGAATAAAGATTACAGGTCCAAAATTCAGGATCATCTGACTGCACCTTCACATCTATTAGCCACTCTATTCCTGAGAACATCAGGCGAGGTACGGTACGGAGGATTTTGAAATACGGGGAAGTAGTGCTAGCTATTTCAAACATGCAGGCAAAGGCAAGAAAAAGAAGAAAAAAAGAAGGGCATATGTTCCTGCATCTTCCAGTTTCTGGTCGCACAAACGAAGCGGAGGAGGAGAAGCTCACCGAGCGACGCGCACTGGGTGATGACGGCCACCTCCTCCCGCGAGACGTCGGCGGCTGCCGCCAGATCCCCCACCGCCCGGATCGGCAGCGCCACCTCGTCCGTCACCACGAGCGCCGCCGCCATGGAGTCACCACCTGCAAACCGAGAGAGCGGGAGACACGACCCCCGTCGTCACGCCCGCGATGGGAGAATGATCCCCAGTTGTGGGTTTCGCTGCCGCGGCACGGCACGGTACCTGAGACGAAGAAGGGGGATCGGATCTGACGGAGGCGGCGGAGGGGAGGAAACCCTGGGGCGGCTCGGCCGGGCTCGGCTCGGCGATCGATTGGGGTTGGGGAGGCGAAATTGGGGTTTGGGTTCGTGGCTCCCCTCCCTCCCTCTCGAAGCTTCCGGCAATCACCAATAGACTAATCCCGTGAGCTCCTCTCTCTCTCTCTCTCTCTCTGGTTCCTGCCGCCGCCTCCCGCCGCCGTTCGTTTCAGCCCGTCGCCCGCCGAGGTGAGCGATGACGTTTTCTGCGGGAGTAAACGGGCCTACTTCTTCCACTCTCTCTCTCTCTCTTTCTGGCCCGACGCGCGTTCGCTTGGACTGGGCTCGCTTGCCTTGTTCGTTCAGGCGTGGCGTTGTGTTGGCCCATGGGCCAGAATCGCGGGTGGAGAGGGCGATCGTGGGCGTCGCTGTCGTCGAATCGCTGCGCGAGATGCTCCGAATGGATCTGTTTAACTTGCTCGATAGTTGCTTGTCTGTTGTGTTCCTCTCCCCGGATAACCAGCTCCGTGAGCAATTTAACTGACTGAAACGTGAACACTCATTCCTGCACACGAAAGAGCATCACTGGCTGCCTGGCTGCTACTTACTTCATGCCAATGCCACTGGCTACTACTCTTGGTGCCAATGTCATCAGTCATGTGCTCAGCGTGTTCATGGCTTTTCCTGCCGTGGAGTTCCATATATTTCCTACTAGGCTCGCTGCTGTCCTTTTGGCCCAGAGTTCGGAAGTGTTTAAATGTGTGTTTGCAGCAATTTGCATGATGCGGCAGCATAAATCGAGTGCCTTGTGACTCTAGCCAAAAGATTATCAAAACAAGTAGACTGGGCAGGCACAGCATTCACGGCCGGGCCATGCCCATGCATGCAGGGAAAACGATAGGCCCGGCGTTTATTTATCCTTTCTCTCTTCGCTGCCTGCCCGCCCTGCCCTCGCCTTCCGGCGCTCGTGATCCCTCCCTGCCCAGCGAAACGCCGTGGCGCCGGGGGAGTCGTCACCACCCGTTTCAGTTGGTGAGTGGAACCAAGAGAACATTCATCTCCATTTCCCAACACCTTATTTTAGCCGACGCCAACCTATGGCTGTCTCCCGGAGCATCTCCCGTGATCCGCGTCGCTGGGGATAATCGCCGCGAAATGTGGATATCTGCTCCGTATGGACAGAGATTGGTCATCGCCTGAGCTATTCAGTAGCATCACCGTTCTTGCCACTGCTCTGATCCTAGATCATCGACCAGCTGTATCCACAGACCAAAATGCAGAACTTAGCCACTGCACTTGAACTATATACATAGGTGCACAGCAAGTTTATACATCTACAAAAAAAAAAACCTACATCTTGGAACGGATGGAGTGCTGAAACTAGCCCACCCCACATGCAAAGGTATTTGAATTGCTACTGATGAAACCAGGCCTCTGTTCAGTGCCCTCCCTTTTGCGCATCATACTTCGTTAAGAGATTTTTTAGCAAAACGCACCGAATTCGGACTCCTCGAATAGATATGTTCAGTAGCACTGTTCTGCAGGGTCAAACCAATTCAAGTTCTTCCTTGATGACTGGCTCTAGTTCCTACTCCCAAGGTGGTTAATTTTCCCATCACAAACACGCTGCTGTACTCGGTGGTGGTATTGTGGCTGCACATTTTGGAGTTGCTGCACCACCTGCTGATTGATTAACACCAGAGGCATTTCTTCTGTCACTTGTGACTGGATTCCTTAGCTAGTGCTGGCACCATTGCGCTGCTGCATCATGTTGTTGTTCTTGCCGAGCTCGGAGGCATCTGCGGCTGCATTATCCTATGGCGCTATTCGTCCTAATTAACCCTCTCCAAGTTCTGTCGACGCCTTTAGAATAATGAACTAGCCTTCGACCGGTTTGTCCCTTGTTAGCTTCCGGTTGTTTATCGACTAATCTGATGTTAATTAGAGCCTAAACCTGAAGATTTGATAAGCAAACTCCCGGCAAATCTCGCCGTGCTTATTACTCGCGATAGCTTGGCAATCAGACAGCTCATCCCTGAACCAGAAGATGCCGTTGTTTTTGCATGCTTGTTCTTGTTCATCTTAATGTATGTTTGCAGGTTCTTCAGCTAAATCCACTAACATGTCAACAAAAAAAGACATTGTTGCAAATGCATGGTCCATGCATTTGCGCCGTGTCGCTCCTCCTCCTCCTCCTCCTTAACGAACACCTCACGCTCCACATAATTTAAGGATGAAAGGGCCCTCCCTTGCATTGCAACTCCCACATGGAGTAAGGCTGTGAGCTACAGTGAAGTTCCAGAAAACTTGTCTGAGCGAGAGACAAATACAAAAACCCTGGATGGCCTAAGCCACCAATGTGACAAATAAACCTGGCACGATTAGTAGTTTTTTTGGACGAGTAAATCCACGGCAATCGCACCAGCTCCTGACAAAAGCACACATGCCTGAACAAATTGTCACGGCCTCACAAGTAAACTAAAATATGGAGGGTGATGTGTCCTCCTGTTGTCTTCTCTTTGCTCAATATGTTTATTTCTTTTCTCAATTCGAGATTTTTTCACAGTACTTTGTTATAGGATCCTAGTAGCATGTGTACATGAGTGTAGGGCCAGGTACGAGTACGGGGGGGCATCATTTGCAACTTGCAGCAGCTACTTGATTTCTACATCCTAGCTTTGTTATACAAATTGTCATAAACAAAGAATCAAAAGGCTTTGTGATTTCTTAGAGATCGAGAATTAGGGTCGAAGCTGATGTGGCAGGCAATATGTTTCCAAGTGTATCCTGCCGTTGCAATCTTTTCACAAAGTTTTGGATGAGCTTGCAAGGTGCTCCCTTGTCTCATGTTTTGGTGCGTCGATCGAGTCTTGGCACGTACAGAGCTCGCGTACAGATTCTGCACAGCGCAAAAGCTTAACCCACAGTGTCCGTGCCATGAATGAATGAATGAATGATTCAGGGCAGCGCAACAGAACAATGCGTTTTTTGTTTGTAGCTCTAGTGCATTTCGAAGGCGAGCTCCTTTTTTTTTTGCACGTTATGCTTTGAGTCATCAGCACGCACGTACTGAAGAGTTCAGAGTACCTGGAGCCTACCCGGACCAAAACCTGCTTTTGTTTTCTTGTTAGGGATCATGCCTGAGTCACCCAATATCTCTGCACGGGACAACACATGCGCACTCAATCAACTTGCATCTCGTCGTCTCACAGTAACCCATACACTACTGTGACCTTGTGACTGTGCATGCCTTTGCCTTGAGGAGGCAAGGCCCGTCCCAGTGAAAGCGGCCGTGCAAGCTGAGGCAAATCTTCTTCCCAGTCTCGCCTTCCCAGATTTTATACTCCACTGGCAGCACACCTGCACGTCCCATTTTCCTCCCTTTCTCCTTCCCCCTCTCGTGAGCCATGAATGAGCTCTGCGACCTCAAGGTGCACATCAATGGCCATCACACGCTTCATCTCCACCAGGCATGTACCACCACCTGCCGCCAACTTGTTCTTCCGATCCTAAAGGCCATCTTTTTCTTCTTTCCTGTCTCTGGAAGTCTGAATTGATCTCATCTCACCGTCGTTGCAATGTACACAGAGCGTCATGTGCGCCTTCTCGGGGAGGCTGCGGACAATGGTGAAGCAGGAGAAGAAGATGGCGAGCAGAAAGGAGGCCCTGTCCATCAAGCTCGCCGGCGATTTCCCGGGCGGCGCCGAGGGCTTCGAGCTCGTCGCCAGGTTCTGCTACAACAATGGCCGCGTGCTGCTCTGCCCCTCCAACCTCCCGCTCCTGCACTGCGCCGCCGTGTTCCTGGAGATGACCGAGGAGGTGTGCCCCTGCAACCTGCTGGCGCAGGCGGAGGCCTTCGTGAACGGGCTCTACTACTGGACCTGGGCCGACGTGCTCACCGCGGTCAAGAGCTGCGAGCCGTTCGCCGCGGCGGCCGACGCCTCCGGCCTCCTCGAGAGGCTCATCTCCGCGCTCTTCTCCAAGATCACCGCCAGCCCGGACACGCCCAACGCCGCCTTCGCCGCCGTGGGGACGCCGAACCGCTCCTCGTCGTCGTGCTCCTCGTCGCCGGACACGGTGGGCTTCGCCCGGTCGTCGTCCACCATCAAGACGCCCGAGTCGATGAGGCCCTGCGTCGGCAGGGAGTGGTGGTTCGACGACCTGACGTCGCTGTCCCCGCAGACCATCGAGAAGGTGATGCGAGTGCTCGGCTGCTACGGCGTCGAGAACAAGAACCTCATACTGACGCGGTTCCTGCTCCACTACCTCCGCGCGGCCACGCGCAGCCCGGCGCTCGTGCTCTGCAAGGCCAAGGAGGCCACCCTCGCCGGCCTCGCGGACACGGCCGTGCACGGCGTGGCGCTCGTCGGCGGCACGGCGTTCTCGTGCCGGGGCCTCTTCTGGGTGCTCAGGACCGTGTCGGCCGTGGGGCTCAGCAGGGAGTGCAGGCACAAGCTGGAGAGGCTCATGGGCCTGATGCTGGACCACGCGACGCTGGACGACCTCCTCGTCTCCGGCGACGACGGCGGCGTCTACGACGTGAACCTGGTCATGAGGCTGGTCAGGGTGTTCGTGGGCTCCGAAGAGGAAGCCGAGGCGCCGTCGCAGAGGATGAGGAAGGTGGGGAGGCTGATCGACAAGTACCTCGGCGAGATCTCGCCGGACCAGGCGTTGAAGGTGTCCAAGTTCCTCGCCGTCGCCGAGAGCCTGCCGGACTCAGCCAGGGACTGCTACGACGGCGTTTACAGGGCATTGGACATTTACCTCGAGGTAAACAACGCGGCTAATTTCCTTCATGAACGAGTTGCATTCGGTTCACGAAGTTCATTTCTTTTGAACGTTTTTTTTTTTGGTGAATGAAACGAGGTTCATTTCTGCATTGAAGCTTACTACTGATTTTCGTCCTAGTAGTTGCTAATGTTTGGAACCATGATTGGGACATGATAACTGAAAGCTTGATGCTATCAAGTAGCTAATCATAGGGTGCTAGGGGTAGATACTAGACACAGCAGTGCTTTTATCGTACCGTGTAAATTAAAGAGGAAAAAGAAAAAAGCAGTAGTACCTTACAGATTACTAGTAGCAAGTAGAGATCTGCTAGTAAAAAGAAAATTACTTTTACCCTTTTCGCAATGTTCAGAAATCAGAATTCCCTGTTCATTGGGATTTTATCTGAATCTCCACAAGCTGGAGTTCTGCGTTTGCCAGCTTTGGTGCAAGCCAGTCCTTTTCACCTGGTTTCAGATACTCTGGCTTCGTGAGTCCTGAGTCCTGACGGAACAATGCAAGTGCACCGGGATTCCATGTAACCTGGCAGCGAATATCCTGTTAGTTTATGATTTGGTCACGATAAGCTAGGCACAAGGCAGCACTGAAATGACGGTGACATGGTTAAAAATCAGGGCCCGTGTAATTTCTGTTACATGAAGGTGGCAGAACATTTCGGCATTCCTCCTCTCGATCCTCTGTTGCTGCTGCTTGTTTTCCCTTGAGACACTGCACATTTATTTATTTTTTGCTTTCTCCCCCATATGCTGGTGATTGCTCTTTATCTAGTCCATGGGACATCAACTAAATAAAGGTTGGCAGTACTATCATGGGATGCTAATGATGGACAGATAGATCGCCTGGTACTTTGGTTATGGAGGGCAGGCTTTAGTTGCGACGCCTTTAGCCCTTTTGCACTGTGCAAGCGTGCATTGTTTGGCTCATCACATCCACATCCGAAAGTCTTGCGTCTGCTGCTATGCTAGGGTACTGTGGGTGTCTCTGCCTTTTCTTGCTGTCTGAAGTAACTCTCTTGGTTCATGTTCATAAATTCAAGTTACCGAGGATTTCGAAGTACATCTACCTTTGGCTGCTTCTCCCAGTAAAACAGCTGAATTCGCAGGTAGGCATTTCATCGTTGTTGTTCTTCGGAAAACGATGGCTGTGAGAGTGGCTGTCAGCTGCAGATTGTCTGCTGTGAGAGTGGCTGTCAAAACTTTATCTGCATGCATGCAGACGTAACTTTAACCTTTTGCTCTGTTTGCAGCGCGCTTTTGGTTCATCTTGTCATCGGCCCATCGAGCCAGTTCCCCTTTGTCTTGGTCCCTGATCGTTTAACAAGAACTAAGGTCTCGGCTTTGTTTTATCACTGGTGCGATGGCCATCGTGCCAGATCGCCTTTAGTCTGGCCTTTGATGCTTTCTATGATCAAATGGATCTTCTTTAATCATCTCGGTCCTTTATGTTTCTGCATTGTAATTTCCCTCTTCCTTTCTTGCTGTTTTGACACCGTCCCATGGTCTTTCTGAACGACTGAACCTAACTAACATCTTGCTCTCACAACAGTCTGCAAAATTTATGCAGAGGAGGAGCACTATCTACGAATTTTGGCTGAATTCGCTCTGAACAATTCGTGCCATTTTTGTTTTTTTGCATGAACGCAGTCGCACCCGACGCTGTCCCTGGAGGACCGCACGACGCTGTGCCGGTGCCTGAACTACGAGAAGCTGACCCTGGAGGCTTGCAAGGACCTGGCCAAGAACCGGCGGATCCCGCCGGGCGTGGCGGTGCAGGCGCTGGCGTCGCAGCAGTGCAAGCTCCAGATCAGCAAGCCCGCGGCAGCCAAGGAGGGCCGGGCCGACCCGTCGCGGGCGACGCCGAGGAGGGTCGCCGCCGGGCGCGCGAGGGCGCGCACCCGCAGCGTGAGCGTGGACCTGGACGGCGGCGGCGGAAGCGGAAGCGACGAGAAGGAGGCGCTGCGGCTGAACCTGCAGAGGATGCAGAGCCGGGTGGTGGAGCTGGAGCGGGCGTGCAAGGAGATGAAGGGCCAGATGTCCAAGATGGCCAAGGGCAAGTCCCCCTTCGGCGCCGCCTCCTGCCACCAGACCGGCGGCGGCAGGGGCCTGCCGAGGCTGTGCTGAGACTGGAGACTGCTAAATGGAGCGAGCAGCAGGAGGTTACCTCTTGTGGTAAAGACTAAAAGACTGTCACATAGTAGCTAGCTTGCAGATTTTTCCTCCTGATTGATCCCTTTTTTTTTGTAAAGGTGATTACTCGGTGGTGCATTGGTCCTTTTTGGGTTGCCCTTGTCACTTTTATGCTTTCTTCCATTCTTTTTACCGCTGTAGTAAACCTCATCACTCCGATGGAGGGGGTAACAAAAAAAATGCATCTTTTGGGACACCCTTTTGAGCAGAGCAGGTAAGTTGCTGTCAGAGAGGTAGTGAGTGGTGTGGA
This sequence comes from Cenchrus americanus, assembly GCA_947561735.1. Lineage (NCBI taxonomy): Eukaryota > Viridiplantae > Streptophyta > Magnoliopsida > Poales > Poaceae > Cenchrus > Cenchrus americanus. The sequence continues at coordinate 309,809,919 of OX387241.1, read as the reverse complement.
GTGTTGACTGGAGCAGCTTTTATCTTTGGCCATGGATAAAATGAAGCTGCAACTCTGTAGTAAGAAGGGATCTCCACATCCTCTGGGCACCGATTCTGCGGCCGGTGTTCCAACATGAAAGGACATCCAAGGATCAGAGCCCATACATATTCGGATATTCCAGACGGACAAAAACCAGTCTCGGCGGCTCTCGATCCAAAAGCGGGCACGGTCGCCAACGACCACCGTGGGCCGTGGCACGGACCAACTCGCAGCCTCGCCGTCTGGCTTGAGCAGAGCAAAGCAGCGGTTAGGTGCATTTCGCCGCTGCTCACAGTCACAGGCTGCTAGTAGCAGAGTAAGCAGGTGGCCACGGTCCACGCGCCGGGACGCCCCAAGCAAGTTGGAGCGCGCGCGCCTCTCGCGGCCCGGTGCTCTCCTCGTGCGCACGTACACCGCGCGCGCCCAAACCCAGCCGAGCGGCGGTTCTTGAGTTGGCGCGACGGACGACAGCACCAGCAGCTGGCCGGCGGCGGTTGGGTGGTCGCGGCGAGTTCGCGACGACGACGACCACACACACAACACAGGGATTTTCGGCCCATTACACGCGGCAACCGTGCATGCGCGGCCCAACTCAATAGAACGAGCCCATTATACGGAACTAGCAGGTTGGCCCGCGCTAATAGCGCGGCTAGATTTGATAAACCGTATTTTTGAAATACTATGTTAGCATCGTATTTTCTTTATCCATCTTAATTTATTATCCATCCTCTTGAAATCACTAATACCGATGTAATTGCACTTGAATTTTGATCAACCCCAAAATTTAAAAATATTACAACTTCTATTTACCTAAAGTATATTCCTAAAAAAATAACTTTCATAATTATTTGATTAAAATAGCTTATATTAAGAGTTAAGTTATAACTAAAAATAAATATTAAGAATAAATATTCAAACAGGGTAGTCTTATAATTTAGTTTATTAGGTTAATTTATGAAAGTTATTAGACACAAAACTGATATTGATACACTTGAATTTTGTTATTAGATGGTGTTTTAATTGGTGGATGAAATTTGACCTAATAACAAATGCTATTCGATTAGTTATTTGACGCTTTGTTGCACCCTTCATACAGTGTCAACCTCTGAGCTCTGTATTGGACAGAAATTGTTATTCACCCTCTCATCACTTAGTCCTCGTCTCAATCGACTGAGCCTCTTACTCCCCACTCTCGATGATCGAACTCTGCCTTGTTGATTATATGGCTCCTAAGTTTGGCTTGGTTGTTGACCTCACACGGAGTCTGGGTTCTCCACTTTCTAATGCACAGTTTCAACACCTCCAGCAAGCTCGTCGTACCTCGTGGCACCGTTGGTTGCGACGTAGGTAACCTTGAAGCTTGATCTGGGGTGGGCTCAAGCAACGGTAGCGTAGGTCCTCCTCTCTTTTCCATATGGGTGCACCTCCTTCTTCATCTCATCAAATGGTATCTTCTTCCTCTCATCTGAAAGTTTCTCTTCCTTACGATCAACAACGGTCGATGCTCCTTTCTTTTTCTTCTTCCTGCTCATTGATGGTGCATGGCGGTCGGTTATCTCTCTTCTAACTTGCAATCCCCATAAATACATAGGATGCTTCTTATATATATACACATTATATCATGTTTCCTAGGATATATATTTATTGCTTGAAATGTTATGTCCTTATTCATTGTTAAATATACCTTGTCCTCTAAAATGTAACCATTATGTTTGACACTACTTTATAACTTCCAAGATAACTACTGATCATCAATAGTAGGTAACGTTATTCATTGTGGGCATACTTGTGTTCATCATCGTGTTCATTGTGTTGTTTGGTTCTTCACGCATCACATACCAACCTAATTTCAAAAGTTTTCAAATGATTAGAAGATATACAGCAAACCAACTTGATCTCATGACTTTCATTCTTATTTGGAAGTTTACTATGCTTATAGATATGTGTAGTCGAAGAATTGTTCCTCTCTATTTATTATAGAGGATCCCATGTCACTAACAGGTGGTCTATTCGCAAGCAAGCCCATGTTCTAGGACACAAAGTCCCTCTACTGCAGAGCATGCTTATCCTAAATGGTGACATCATACTGATAATTCAATTATCTCCCTCATGTCTATTGTGCAAGATAGATATTTGCATTGGGTAACTTAAATTTTTCCGCACATCGTGATAACTTCTCAGATGTATCACAATACTTGTTCATATTACAATGCTTATGTTTTCTCTTGTTGTCTTCCCTTTTTTGTCAACCTTACACCTTCTTATTTTTTCAAGCATTTTGCCAATTTGTTGTAGCCATTTATATCCACCTACTTTGTCCACTATTGTTGTCTACTGTCGGTGCGGAATGTAGTCCCGACACTAAATAGTAATAAGCGCTGAGATTTATCCCTCGATGGTCGGTGCTAAGCAACTAAAGACACGGGGTTTATCCTGGTTCCGGCCGGGGCCGTACGTCCAGCAGTGGTGTGCTCGAGGCACTGTATTGCTTTGCACCAGGGTGCCTGTAGTGGGGCGGCTACAAGTGAGACGGGAGAGGAGGTGTGGCCTCCAAGTCCCAAGCGGAGTGATTGAGTGCCAATATCGTGGGAGAAGGAGTGTGTGCGTGATGTGTTGTTTTTTCGATGTCCTCTGCAGCGAGGGGGATCACCTTCCTTTTATAGACCAAGGAGGGGGCGATTTACAGGCATGTCGCACCGTTTAGCTACAGGTGGGGGTATGGCGTGCAGCGCCGGGGAGTTGGCGGCCGTCGTGGCGGCCCTTGCTACGGTCTTGTCGTCGTGGCCCGTCCCGTACTTGAACAGGGGCGGCTTCGAGGGTGAAGGCGTAGTGGTTGGCCGCGGCGTCCTCAGACGGGCTCGAGGAAGCTGTTGACGGCGATCCGTACGGGGTACAGTGGCAGGCGTGGCGGCGTCCCGTCCCCGCGTGCCCAACAGCGCCGGAGTTGTTGTAGCAGTGCCCGGCGTGGCGCTACAGGGGCGGGGATGGCGTTCCCGCCGTCCTGACGTCATGGTTTGACCCTGCAGATTCACGAGGGAAGGGTTCGAGGGTGCAGCCCGCCCCCCTTTGAGGGTGCGGCGCGTTAGCCGTACGGGAGTGGGCAGCACAGTGTCACGAAACTGACACTGGCCATGTCGCACAGTCCCCTATAGTGGCGGGGATGGGTTCCCCATAGGGAGTTGGTGGAACAGCGCCGAGGCGTGATTCCCAGGCGCGTAATGGCGCGGCTTTACTGCGTCAGAACATTAAATGCTCGTACCCGCGTGCGGGAGCAGGTGCGCGCGTGAGGGAGCCTCGAGCGAGGCGGAGGCGAACCCTCGAGCGAGGCGGAGCCCGCTCAAGGGAGGCGTGAGCCCTCGAGCGAGGCAGAACCCGCTCGAGGGAGGTGTGGGCCCTCGAGCGAGGCGGAACTTTCTTGAGGGGGCCTTTGACTGGGCCACTCCGGTGAGCCGCAGGGGCCACCGCGGCGTGGGTCGTGCCCTGTGTGTGTTTAAGTAAGATGTGTGTTTTGTTTTTGTTTTTTGCAGGTTTTAAGCAGGATTCCCCCGGTTTTTTAGGGACCCTCAGGGCTATCCTCGACAGTAGCCCCCGAGCATCTGCGTGTGCGCCGGCCGGGCTCCCGCAGATGCTGAAGCCTACTGGTAGGACGCTCTTCCCCCTGGTTGCCAATGCCTTCCGTGGGGCCGCATCAGCAGACCCGCGGGTCTAGCCCCCGTAGCCCTGTAGGAGTGTGGGTGCTGCTGCAGGGGTTTCACCGCGGAATCTGGTCAGTGGGTGTGGTACGTGTTCCAACCGGCGTCGGCGATATTTCAGCCGGCTTCGGTGACGCATGCGCGACTGGCACTATTCGTGGCCGGTGCATCCCGGGAGGTGTAGCCATGCGTCGAGCCCCCGAGCCTGGGCCCATTCGAGGCGATCGGGGGCGAGCTCTTCAACTTGTTTTAGACGCGCCCTCGCTGTCCCTCCGCGGGATGGAGGCTGAGGTTTCCACAACCCCCATCGATCGGGTCGCGGATTGCGGATTTCTCATTGAGCTGTTAGCGGGTGGTTCAAGTGGACGCTCATGCCCCGTTCAATAAGGGTAGGCTCGTGGTCCGGAGACTCGTCCATTAAAGCGCTTGCATGGGTTTGCTAGGTGGGGCTCGGTCCCATTCGCTAGGGACCGAGTAAAAGTGCATCTAGGCCCCTAAGTGGATTTTGGTAAATTGAATGACAAAGCGATTAAAGGGCTAATGTTTTTGTCTAAGATTATGAGCAGGTTTTCTTTATATATTCATGAGCAACCATTGAAGTATTTTAATTATGGATATATTTTATGGCTCACATTTACAAAGACAAACATATGCTGCAAGACTTCATGAGTTTATTGAAAGGGAACAAGATGATAAATGTACACACTATGGTTCTAAAAGTGGAAGCTTGCATATCCGTTGTCAATCAAGATCTCGCATTTGAAGCAGTGTTTTCAAATGAAAGGTTAACTGTGTATGAAGCAAAGTGGAACTCAAAGTGGATTGGATAAGTGATGAAGAGACCAACCGAGATGTCTAGGGTGAGGGACTAAGCAATCTTTGGGGTCTTGGCCGGCCGCCATTAGTGTTTTGCTAGGGTGAAGTTCTAGCATCCGTGGGGTCTTCAAGTATCATATCCAAGCCTTAACCGAGGGAAGCGTTGCAACATATCAAAATGTTATGATTGACAATATGGAGTGACTTAAGGACTAAAGTGTTCACTCTCATGCAAAAAGGGAAAATCCTAAGTCACTAGCTCAAGTATGAAGTTGCTCAAGACATCGGCTATGTTAAAAGCCCTCTCATTGGATTTACAAAAGTACGACAAGATTGAAGATCTACCAACTTAAGCGATCAACCGGTTTTATATTTATTCTTGGGTTTAGGTATGCCGTACTATCAAGAGGGATGCAACATTAGCTCTAAGACAAAATATCAAAAGTGCTCATTAGTTGACCTAAGCGAGAACAAGCCTTGATAGAATCTCTGAGTAGTCTAACAAACCTCTAACCCAGCCTTTGCCATTTCAACTCGTGTTGAAGTGCTTGTGAGAAGAGAAAAGGGTTTTGGGGCTCTCTCTCTGCCAGGGCGGTCTAACCGCCCAAGGGGGGCGGTCTAACCGCCCCTAGCAGCCCAACGGCTAGTTTTCAAACTGACCGTTGGGAGGCGGTCTAACCGCCCTGACCAGGCGGTCTAACCGCCTTTGTCAGAGAACTAACGGCTAGTTTTCCTTGTGAGGGGTATAAGTACCCCACGAGCTCCACTTGTTGGAGCTGCTGATTCTAGGGTTGCTGAGGTGCTTCCCCTGCTATTTTTCATAAGCCAAAGCCAAAGAAACCCTCTCCAACTCTCTCTTTGTGAGATTAGCTATTCAAGCCTTATCCTTGTGTTGGGTTTAGAGTTTAAGCCTTTGTGAGCTTGTGTGAGCTGAGAAAGAGCATCCCATAGCTTGAGCACTTGTGATTCACGTCGGAAAGCCTTTGAAGCATTTGTTACTCTTGGAGGTTTGCCTCCTAGACGGCTAGGCGTCGCCGGATAGCTCCCAAAGTTGTGGTGAGCAGCGGCAAGTTTGTAAGGGCTGTAATCTTGCCTCTTGGTGGAAAAGATCGCCTTAGTGGAAGTGAGGAAAGCGGTTGAAAGAGACCCGGCTTGTTGTGAGAGAATTCCCTTACAAGCTCCTCAACGGAGACGTAGCCGTTCCTTTGTGGGCGGTGAACTTCGGGAAACAAATCCTCGTCTCTCCTTTGTGGTTTGCCTCACTTGTTTTGATCTCTAGCACATTTACTTTGCTTCCGCTCGATCTACTTGGGTGTGCTTGTCTTTGAGTGCAGGGATCATTACCCTGCTCGTGATCATCTACAGGAGCTACTCAAGAATTTCAGTTCGTGCTAGAAGTCAAAAGAAGACTTGAGTTGTTTTGCAGGTTTACTGAGCAAGGCGGTCTAACCGCCCCCGGACCCGGTCTAACCGCCCCCTGTGGTTCTGCACATCAAGGGTGGTCTTACCGCCTGGAACGGGCGGTCTAACCGCCTTGGCCAGTGAAGCTCAAGTTTTTCGGGGAAAAAGGGTTTTATTTGGTCGTCGCGCCTATTCATCCCCCCTCTAGGCGGCATCAAGGTCCTTTCAATTGGTATCAGAGCTTGGTGCTCCGATTCGAGATTAACCGCTCGGAGTTTTTCGATGTCGACTACTTGTGAGGTACCGTTTGAGCCTCTAGCTTTTGATGGCTCAAACTACTCTTCTTGGCATTCCAATGTTCTCATTGCACTTAAGGTTTTGGGTCCCACCGCTGAGGGCATTATGGTTGCGAGTATCCTTCGGAGGATGAGACTTGTGTCTTACCAACGGAATTGGAGAAGAAGCGACTCAATGCCGTTGTTACTAACCTTTTGTGTAGTTGTGTATGTAGTGAACTAAATCATCTCATTCTAACAAGTAAGGGAATTAGCAAGGATGCTCATCTCATTTGGAAATTGCTATTTGGGATAGCACACATCAAATGGGATGAGGTTGAGAGTGAGGATGATGATGAACCAGTGGAGATGTGCCCTACAACCTGTACAACAACCACTGAACATCAAACATCAACTTTCAAGCAAGAAGGAGACAAGAGAAGCGAAAGAAGAGTCTCTCTGGAGGAGGCGGTTCAACCGCTCCCTAGGGGCGGTCTAACCGCCCCAGCAGAGAAGCCTCAACCTTCTGTGATGAAGGCGCTTGTCTCGTGGCCAAGAAGAAAAGCAAGAAAAAGAGGCAGGCCAAGGGTGCAAAGAGTCAAAAGATCGAAGATTCAAGATCTTCGTCAAAAGAACTTGATCTTCTCAAATCCGAACTTGCTTCCCTGGTTTGTAAGTATGAATTGTTGGCTAACAAATATGATCATGATATCAAATCTTTCTCATCTAGAACGAAGATAGAAGAAGAAGCCAATGATGTGCTAGAAGCTCAACTGGCAAAGCTCACTAGTGAGCATATGACTTTGCAAGCAACTCACAAAGAACTTAAGTGTTCACATGAGAAGCTTGTGGATTCATATGCCTCACTAGAAATTGCTCATGAGGTTGTCCTCTCATCGGTAAAATATCTACAACCTCTCACACCCATTTGCACATTCTCACTTGTCAATAATGAATTTGCTTGTACTAAACCTTGTTGTATCCAAGCAAGCCAATCTAGTATTGAGCATGTATTTGTAGAAACCTGTGATGAACTCATTGCCTAAGAAAATGATGAACTCAAGCAAGAAGTTGAAAAACTTAAAAGAGACTTGCATGTGTTGAAGGAAGAGAGCCAAGTGCAACCTTCTCAAGATAACCGTGACAACATGGTGAAGAAGCTTGAGAAGGGTTCAACCGTCACAAGCTCAACTCCCCAACAACATATCAAGATAATCAAAGGCAACATCAAGCAAAGAAAACGGGGCATGGCACTCCACATCGCCCCACCAAGCTCAAGACTCAAGAAACAATCTCCAAGAAGAAAAGAAAATCAACCAGAGGGAGATTGTGCTATATATGTAAAGAGAAGGGTCATTTGGCTGCGGATTGCAAAGAAGACAGCTACACAGACCATGGGCGGTCTAACCGCCCCCCAGGGGCGGTTAAACCGGGTCTAGTGCATCAACGCAGCGAGGAGAAGAAAGTTCACCCTTCAAGCAAGAAGCCTCTATGCAAGCCAAGACAAGACAGGCAAATGGATCCCAAGCCCAGAAGTGCCAAAGGCCGCATTTGCTACGCATGTCGTAAGAAGGGTCACTTGGGCAATAATTGCCCGAATGGTAACACTCTTCAATCCAACCTTGTCCATTATGATCTTCATAAGCTTAGGAATGACAAGGTGGACATTTGTACTATGAGGTTGATTTGTTCACCTCAAGTCAGTACAAGGGCCATATGGGTTCCAAAGCACATTGTGACTAATCTTGTAGGACCCAACAAGCGTTGGGTACCAAAAGGTGCTTGCTGAGCTTGTAGGTTAATCGAGTTGCATTGAAGTCATGGCAATGGAGAAACGATTAGCTACTTGATAACTTGCCATGAGACGGACTAGCAAGAGAGCATCTCTCAACCAATGCAATCTCGATAACTAGTACTTGAGCTGTGCCTTGGTCACTCTCAGTCCTTTGTGAACACTCATGAATCACTAGACCTAGGTTTGTGAAGCATGAGGAAGTGACCTTGAAACTTTCAATAATTTCATTGTCTCATGCCATTCGATGCTCCTAATGGCTCTATAAAAGAGCACTTGTTTTGATAAGCCTTGCAGGGTGTATTACAGGTAAAATAGAGGCTTATCAAGAATCTAGAGCCAAAAGATCACCAAAACGACCAAGGAAGAGTAGGGCGGTCTAACCGCCCCAAGGGGCGGTCTAACCGCCTGGCCCCCAGAGGTGTGTTTCGCGGGTGACCCGGCACCAGTGGCAGGGTGACCCGATGCGCCTCTGGAGTGTGGCAGGTGACCCGGCACCTATGCCCGAGTAACCCGACTTGGAGCAGATCGTCGACATTTTGGTGATTACAAGGCAGTGGTAATGAGACCATCGACATATTTGATTATTGTAAACCATTTCATGCCAAAGACATGCCTTTGTAGCAATCTCCCTTATTCTTAATTGAAATATGTGCTAAGTCTGAGAAATTCAAAATTCTCTACGCACTAATCAAGGGGGAGTTTACTTCAAAGGTTGTGTCTCTTGTGGGACTAACAATTTCTTCTAGTAAACTTGTAGTCTCATATGTTTGTGCATCTTAAGCGAGCGCTTGACTCCATCGATAAATCTCAAATAATCAAGTAAGAGCTATTTGTTCGCAAACATTACCTATGCACAAATTCAAGTTGTCTAAATGCAAAGGTATGTCATCATGAACTCATTTGTTTACCGAAATGCATCTAGGCCATAAAACCATGCTAGTGTGCCTCCTTTAGCTTGTAATTGCCACAAATGAATCCTTGTGGGCTACTCTAGATATTTGATTGATATCTTTCTATCACTCGTCTTTGTGTCTCGAGGATGGAGGTATGAGTCAAATATTCTTGAAAAGCCATTCATTTGAAGTGGATGCATGCACTTTGTGAAATAGGATAGATTTCTCAAAAATCCAACTAGCATGTGTAGGAAGTGTGCTTATTTTTAAAAAATATACTTGGTTCTTGGTCTTTGTGACCCTATTGATCCATTTGTGACTATAGTTCTCCGTGTTTGTTTGATGGCTAGTCACAAGTGGTGATATGTTACTCAAGTCCATATTATCCCTAGATCCATATCTTTATCTCTCTCTCTCAAAATCTTTTGGAAGAATCAAGAATATGACTCATTTGGATTATCTCAAATTCTTCTAAGATTAGTGAATGTTGGATCAAACTCTACTCTATATCTTTTATCCAAACATTCCATGGAAATAAAGGATCAAATCCACTATTGCTGAAAAAAGGTGTTTTCCAGATCTACCGACCCTAGGGCGGAACTACCGATAAGAGCTCTCTGTCCAAAATACTGGAATTTCTCGGTACTTCCGACACCATGTCGGTATTACCGATATGGCGTCTCTGGAAGAATTTTTCTGGAGGGCGGTTTAACCGGGGGTGGGGGCGGTCTAACCGCCACCCCAGGTTTTCTATCCTGTACTCCTTCTCTTTTCTAAGTTAAATATCAGGCATCCCAGGGACCTATATGGAAAAAGGAGTCAAACCCTAAGGCTGGATCGCAACCTGCTGAGTCAGCGGCGGGGGGCGGTCTAACCGGGTCCCGCACCCGGTTAGACCGGGTACCACGGGTTTTTCTGTTTTCACCCCAACCCGTGACTCTACACCCCCTCAACCCTATCCTCTCACTCCTATCTCTCTCCAACGACCAGGAACAGGTCATTTTCGACCTGAGCTTCAACTCCTTCTTCCACCTCATGCTCTCACACCCTCCCATGGAGATTTCAAGTTTCCACCCCTAAAAATCAAATCCAATCCGTGGAGAGCACTCCCCTAAGGCGGCTGAACCGGCTCCCCACCCGGTTCTTTGGATTTCATCCCGGTTTCATCTCTCCAAAGGTATTCAAATCTTGTTTTTACCCGATCTATCAACTTCATGAGTAGTTTTGAATATCCTTTGGTAGAACATATCCTGGCAACCCCTAGAAGACATTCCTAAAGTTTGGTTCCATTTCCTTTAGTACATTGTCATGAACTCAATTTTTGGTTGACTGCGGGGGGGGCGGTCTAACCGCCCCTGAAGGGTGGTCTAACCGCCCTGCGCTTTTTTGAGCCATTTGTTGATCTCTGCATGTACTTGAATCCTCTATCACTTTAGGGTTGTCTCATGAACGATGAATCGCCTATTCAAAATCGTGTTCTTGTGTTTGGCCGAAAGAAGCCATTGGCTCAAAACTAGCGGGCGGTCTAACCGGCCCCACAGGGCGGTTTAACCGCCCCGGCCGATTTTGTGCCAATTGCTCGGATTGCCGAGCCTCGACGCTCATTCAAGCCAATCTTGTTCCCGGTATCTCACACTCGCTTTTTCACATCTTATGATCCGGGAACGGCGAAATGCCAAAGGGTGCAGGTGTTCAGAAAAGGTAGAAAAGAGGTAGTGGTGATGCTGGACCATCCTCCGATCCTAGCGTTAATTTGAGGCCAAGAGGACCGCCACCACCTCCTGTCTACTATGGGGATGATATTGAGATGAGTGATAGGGTGGAGAGTAGTGATGATGATGTTGAAGATCCCTCTCTCAACTTTGAGCTCAGCTGGAGAAACCGGGAGTTGCGGGTGGAGGAAATGATAGCAATGATGACGGTGATGAGGAAGAGGATGAGGAAGAAGAGCGACAAGGTGTTCGGCGAGCGAGATTGGTAGGCCATACATCGAGAGCCTAACTATCCTTCCTACGAGAGGGCCGTTGATTATTATCGAGCGGGGATGGCGGACACCGTAGTGAACTTGAGAAGGACTAACCCGGCTAATGAGGAGAGGACCGCTACGGATTAAAGGTTTCGTACCATCTTTCGACGGGACTACTACACCACGGCTATCATCAACGGCGAGAAAATCAAAAATCACTAATGATGCTCAGTATGTGGATTGGGAGTTTATGGAGAGGAAGAATAATCCGATCTTTGATGAGGTGATTCAGGCTTGTGAGGCTAAAGGGATTAAGGCCCTCATGGGGTTCAAGCAGCATTGGAACAAAGAACTCATTGCCCAGTTTTATGCGACAGTGTATTTTGGCTATGTGCCAAAAGAGGATGGGCGGAGTGACAGAGCCATGTTTTGGATGACTGAGGGTGAGAGTCATCACCTCTCATTCTCCAACTTTCTCACTCTATTCAGGTTACCTGATGATGGGTACGCTAGATTTCTTCATGATGAGGGTCCGCTTGAGGCAAAAAGGATGGCATTTATGTATCCCAGAAGTGCAAGGGACAGTTGGGGACATGTGAAGGGCCTATACACATACTACTCCATCCTCAACCGTCTATTCAGAAAAACGCTCACTCCTAGGGATGGCAACACCTCGGACATCACCGCTTTTCGGAGGAACTTGATGGTGGCTATGAAGCCCGTGGTGAGCCGCATTTCATGTTGGTGACTTTTTGTGGCAAGAAATAAAGAACTCATCTGAAAATCCACAAAGGTTATGTAGCTATGGCCCCTACATTAGCTACATCATCAAGAAAGTAACACAAAGAGCTTATCCAAGTGACACAAAGCATCATCCGTTGCAACCTAAACCCAGTAGGACAGTGAGTGTGCCCTCTCCACAGGATGATATGCAAGAGGAACAAGAAATTTTTGAAGAAAGGGAGGCGCCGCGCAGCTGGGAGGCTTACCAGCCTGGGGGCGGTTCAACCTGTGGCAGGAAGAGAGGAAGCACACATCGCCTCTTCGCAAATTGATCAGTATCTTCTTTGGTATGTGCAAAACACAGAGAGACATTGAAGTTGCTCAGCAAGATGAAAGGAAGAAGAATAAGAAGATGAGGGATACAATGAAAGCTCTTCATAATCGAGTAGGTTGTCGGCCACCTAGGTCTCCCATCTCACCATCCCCTCCAGAGGTTGAGATACCCTCCGTGGATGATAGGGTGAATGCTTTTCTCAACTCCGATCTTTACAATCAGTACGGGAGCAACTTTGGTTCAGACATTGGTGCATCTTCCTCCTCGGCTCCTCCTCCTCCACCCCTACTGGTTTTGATGCGATGTTTGAAGATGACACTACTGCCCCACCTCCATGGTTTCCTCCTCCATCGACTGATGAGTGGGCGGCACGTGTCTCACATGAATTCTTTGATCAGCCTGCCACTTCCTATGGTATGGATAGTTCACTCTTGTCTTTATTTCTGAAATCCATCCATATTTAGCTCTTTATTATCCTAAGCCTCTCTTTTGTGGGTGCCTAGTTGCAAATCCAAGCACCAGAGGCGACACATGGGATCAGTGGCAGCAGCAGTAATTTGGCAGCAGAGATTACTTCTCCAGGCCCTTTATGGATGTTTGATGACAAAGGGGGAGAAGAGATGGATTAAAGCTTTGTGTTTGTAGCTATTCTGTAGGGGGCGGTCTAACCGCCTTGTGGCGGTCTAACCGCCCGCCCCTATGAGTTGAGAGTGAGTGGCTTGTAATAATTGGATCTCTACCCTATCTTGTGGACTTGAGTATTTGTATGAGTGCTACTGAGTGTGAAGAACTTCTTTATGTATCTTAAGTGACATTTGTGATAGTTTGTGATGCATAGCTTGTTTGATGAATGCTTTTGTAAGCTGAATTGGGGAGGCGGTCTAACCGGCCTGCAACCCCGGTCTGACCGCCCCTGCCCAAACAGCCTACACTTCACTTTGTTGAGTGATTGCCATGCCATATGCATCACGGTTTTATCTTGTCACTCACACTTGTTGCACTCCACTGATTCCTAGATATAGGGGGAGCTCACACGCCTTTTCTTTCCCAAATTTGTGCTATTGGCATTTGAGGCCAACTTTTTGAAATCCAACTCAAAGCACAAATTAAGGGGGAGCTCTAGCTATATCTAAGAATCTAAATACGCCTTATTGTTTTATTTGTAAGCTTTAATCGAATTGTCATCAATCACCAAAAAGGGGGAGATTGAAAGTGCATCCAGGCCCCTAAGTGGATTTTGGTAAATTGAATGACAAAGCGATTAAAGGGCTAATGTTTTTGTCTAAGATTATGAGCAGGTTTTCTTTATATATTCATGAGCAACCATTGAAGTATTTTAATTATGGATATATTTTATGACTCACATTTACAAAGACAAACATATGGTGCAAGACTTCATGAGTTTATTGAAAGGGAACAAGATGATGAATGTACACACTATGGTTCTAAAAGTGGAAGCTTGCATATCCGTTGTCAATCAAGATCTCGCATTTGAAGCAGTGTTTTCAAATGAAAGGTTAACTGTGTATGAAGCAAAGTGGAACTCAAAGTGGATTGGATAAGTGATGAAGAGACCAACCGAGATGTCTAGGGTGAGGGACTAAGCAATCTTTGGGGTCTTGGCCCGGCCGCCATTAGTGTTTTGCTAGGGTAAAGTTCTAGCATCCGTGGGGTCTTCAAGTATCATATCCAAGCCTTAACCGAGGGAAGCGTTGCAACATATCAAAATGTTATGATTGACAATATGGAGTGACTTAAGGACTAAAGTGTTCACTCTCATGCAAAAAGGGAAAATCCTAAGTCACTAGCTCAAGTATGAAGTTGCTCAAGACATCGGCTATGTTAAAAGCCCTCTCATTGGATTTACAAAAGTACGACAAGATTGAAGATCTACCAACTTAAGCAATCAACCGGTTTTATATTTATTCTTGGGTTTAGGTATGTCGTACTATCAAGAGGGATGCAACATTAGCTCTAAGACAAAAGATCAAAAGTGCTCATTAGTTGACCTAAGCGAGAACAAGCCTTGATAGAGTCTCTGAGTAGTCTAACAAACCTCTAACCCAGCCTTTGCCATTTCAACTCGTGTTGAAGTGCTTGTGAGAAGAGAAAAGGGTTTTGGGGCTCTCTCTCTGCCAGGGCGGTCTAACCGCCCAAGGGGGGCGGTCTAACCGCCCCTAGCGACCAACGGCTAGTTTTCAAGCCGACCGTTGGGAGGCGGTCTAACCGCCACGACCGGGCGGTCTAACCGCCTTTGTCGGAGAACTAACGGCTAGTTTTCCTTGTGAGGGGTATAAGTACCCCACGAGCTCCACTTGTTGGAGGCTGCCGATTCTAGGGTTGCCGAGGTGCTTCCCCTGCTTGTTTTTCATAAGCCAAAGCCAAAGAAACCCTCTCCAACTCTCTCTTTGTGAGATTAGCTATTCAAGCCTTATCCTTGTGTTGGGTTGAGAGTTTAAGCCTTTGTGAGCTTGTGTGAGCTGAGCAAGAGCATCCCATAGCTTGAGCACTTGTGATTCACGTCGGAAAGCCTTTGAAGCATTTGTTACTCTTGGAGGTTTGCCTCCTAGACGGCTAGGCGTCGCCGGATAGCTCCCAAAGTTGTGGTGAGCAGCGGCAAGTTTGTAAGGGCTGTGTTCTTGCCTCTTGGTGGAAAAGATCGCCTTAGTGGAAGTGAGGAAAGCGGTTGAAAAAGACCCGGCTTGTTGTGGGAGAATTCCCTTACAAGCTCCTCAACGGAGACGTAGCCGTTCCTTTGTGGGCGGTGAACTTCGGGAAACAAATCCTCGTCTCTCCTTTGTGGTTTGCCTCACTTGTTTTGATCTCTAGCACTTTTACTTTGCTTCCGCTCGATCTACTTGGGTGTGCTTGTCTTTGAGTGCAGGGATCATTACCCTGCTCGTGATCATCTACAGGAGCTACTCAAGAATTTCAGTTCGTGCTAGAAGTCAAAAGAAGACTTGAGTTGTTTTGCAGGTTTACTGAGCAAGGCGGTCTAACCGCCCCCGGACCCGGTCTAACCGCCCCCTGTGGTTCTGCACATCAAGGGCGGTCTTACCGCCTGGAACGGGCGGTCTAACCGCCTTGGCCAGTGAAGCTCAAGTTTTTCAGGAAAAAGGGTTTTATTTAGTCGTCGCGCCTATTCAGCCCCCCTCTAGGTGGCATCAAGGTCCTTTCACCGAGTGTGCAGAAGCTCTCCCTCGGTGGGATCCCCCCGGCTAGCTGCCCTTGCTGGATCTCGAACACGACATGTGGGGCACCCTCGAGCCGGTGGGCTCGAGGAAAGGCTCGAATGCGCGTGCCCTCGTCGTCCCTGACTCTGGTGATCTGGGGCGCCTGTTCGAACCCATCGAGGGTCAGGCTTCGAACCCCTGATCAGTAGGGCCGTGCGGGGTAGCGGCTGGGTGCTCCCGTCTTTCGCATCTGCAGGTTTCGAGGGTCCTTGGCTGTGCCGGTTCTCGAGCCGCGGATCAGTAGTTTCTGTCAATCGGGCTTCGAGGCCACTGGTCAGTGTTCGCACCCTTCGAGGGTCGCATTTGTTTGAGCCAGGGGCTTGGGCCGCTCGAGGGTCCTCCTTACTTGGTAAGGGACGGGGCCATTTAATGCCTGCAGTCGCGGCTATAGTCACGCGCCGCGGGCGCGCCTTTTCAGGCACCGCGGGCGCGCGCGTAGTGGGCGGAGTGGGCGGCGGACGTTTACGCCCGCCGCGGCCCTCCGATTACCACGCCGTGATGATGGCGCGCGTGCGGTTATGCGGCCGCCGCGGTCGTGGTGGGCCCCACTCGTCAGTGAGTGAGCATTTCGCCTGTAGTTAATGCGCGCAGGGTGTGCGCTCCTGAGAGCATGCCTCACGCCTTATAAATTTGATAGGCGGGGAAGGGGTGATTTTTACCTTTGCATTCAGCGTTTGCCGTCTCTGCTTCTTGCTCCTCAGCTACCGAGCCATTCTTGCTCTCGCGCCTCCATTCTTGGAGCTGCTCCATCTTCCAGTTCTTTGTTCCCTCGCCCGCTCGCATGGCTCCCCAACAACCCCTTACCATCATCGACCCGCCGTCGTGGGAGCGCTCGACGGCGACGACGCTGGGCTTGAGTCAGCTAGTGGCCGGCGACGAACGTGGATGGGCAACCTCCGGAGTGGATCGTACCGTCGGAGAAGGGTCGAGTCCCCAACCCTCCGCGCGGCTACATCGTCAGCTTCACGCGCTTCCACGAGCGCGGCTTCACGGCGTCGGCGAGCCGTTTCCTGCGGGGCCTCTGCCACCACTACGGCGTGGAGCTTCAAAACTTCGCGCCGAACGCGATTTCGCAGGCGGCCACGTTCGTCGGCGTCTGCGAGGGCTTCCTGGGGTCCCTGTGAACTGGGATCTTTGGGTCCACCTCTTCCGTGCGGAGCTACACACGCTGCCGACGTCGGAGTTGAGGACTCGCTGCGCGGCGCGCGCCGGCGGCTTGTCCCTCGCAGTGCGGGGCTCGCGCAAGGAGGAGTACATCCCCTGCACGATGACCACCAACAACGCGGACTGGGAGCGAGGATGGTTCTACCTCCGCAACGCCGAGCCCGACCTCCCCCCTACACCGGCAAGGTGCTCCGAGAGAGGGCCCCCTCCCGGTACCACGGGGTGTCCCCGCCCCAACACCAGGCGCGGTTGGACTCGCTCGTGGCCGCGCTGAAGAAGCTGGCGGACCGGGGCTGACTGCGGGGTGTGTCCTCGCCAACCTCCACCACCGGCGGGTCGTCCCCTTGATGGAGAGGCCGCTCCGCGTCTTCGGGATGATCGAGGTCACAGACCCCGTCGCGTTGGCGAGATCGCGGCTGCTGCAAGATCCCTTCCCGCGGGCGTTTGCAGCCACCCGGGCGCGGCGCGCCATCGACCTCAGGTCGGGACGCTGCGGCGACGATGTCCTGTGGGCATTTGAGATGCTCCCCACCGACCCACTAGTGAGCAGAGTTCTTGACCTCATTTCCAACTTAGCTGGTTTTTCGAGTTGTCGACGCGTTTTGAGGCTTCGCCTGACCCCTGCAGATGGTGAGCGTGAGCACTGCGAAGTCCGATCCGCCCACGCCCTGGTCCCGTGTGCTCGCGCGCGCGGCGCAACAGCGAGAGCGGGTGGTCCGCGGGAGGGAGCGTGACGCGCGGCACCGGGAGCGCCGCGAACGGAGGAGCGAGGAGTTTCGGCTGCGCGAGCAGCAGGGGCTCTCCTCGCCAGGGACGGAGGAGTACTCGTCATCGTACGAGGAGGAGGAAGAGGAGGAAGAAGTCAGGGAGCAGGTTCTCCCTGATAGGTGGGAGCCCGCTCCCCCGTCACCGGAGCCGACTCCGGTGGCGGGGGGGGGGGCCATCGCCTCGGGCGGGCGCGGCGCCCGTCACCGGGTAGTCTACGACGGAGGCGGCACGAGCCGCGGAGGCGCACGCCACGGAGGCGTCCGTGCGCGCGGCGGGGGACGTCCGTGCGCGAGGCGGGGCCCGCGTGCGCGGCGGAGATGGTTGGGGGCGCGGCGGCGGCCGCGCGGCGCGCCCGCAACGTCGGCAGGGACCTCGAGGAAGAGGAAGCGCGCCTTCTCCTCCTTGAGGTAAGAAATTGTCTCTCGAGGGGTTGCGTGCCCGATAGGCGGGGACCTGATGGTTTGTTCCCATGTTCACAGGGTGGCGCCAACCGTGCCCCCCCTCGCGCCAGCCAGGTGTTGAGGGCGGACGCGTCCATCCCGACCAGGCGGCACTCATCGAGGGCGCCGCGGGCGGGCACATGCACGGTGGCGGCGGCGAGCGAGGGCTCGCAAAGTGCGGCCGAGGCCTCGGGGCCACGGTCGGTGGCCTCGCCCGCCGGGCCGCGGGCGGCGGTCGCCGAGGAGCGGCGGGCGACGGCCGGTGGCGAAAGCGCGGCAAGAGACGGCCGTGGCGGAAGCGCGGCGAGCGGCGGCCGCGGTGGAGGGGGCACGGTGGCGGCGCGGCCGTCGTGGCGCCGCCGGCGACGTCGGTCGCGCGAGCTCATCCGCGCTCGCGGCCGCCGCGAGACACGGCCGGAGGCGGGGCCGCGGGGCGCAAGCGAGAGCCCGCGGCCACGGAGGCGCGGTCGGAAGTGGCCGTGGAGGCGGCGGGCGGGGCGGGCGGCGAGGAGCTCACCCTCGCCCGGCGGCTCCCCGACGACGACGGTGGAAATCCCGACGACGACGCCCCGCCGCCCGGGTGGGACCAGTGGGCAAGCCTGCCCGTGCCAGCCCCCGAGCCCCAGGCGGGGGAGCTCGTTAGATGGTGGTACAGCCATATGGTGGCTGGGGGCTCGAGGCGCGGTGCCGAAGCTTCTTCTTCTCGCGCCGCCCCCAGCCTCGGGCGAGGAGCGCGTTGACAAGCCGCCCCCTTCTTCGACGACGCCCAGGAGGAGCAGCAACTGTGGGAGGAGCTCCGTGATCACGGCGCCTCGCTCAACCGAGCGCTGAACGAGGCGCTGCGGATCCATGGCGGCCCGGCGTGGTGCGTTTTCCAGGTGAGATGCTGTTGTTTTTTCCTTTGATCTTTGTCGTTCCCGTGCTTACTTCTCGCGGCACGACGCTTATTGGTTCCCGTCTGTTGGCGGCAGGCGCTCGAGCGCCACGCCCGCGATAGGTACGACGCCCTCGACCAAATGGACGCCGAGCTCCGCCAACTCCGGGAGCAGCGCGATGCTCTAGAAGCGCTCGCGGAGGCCCTGAGGACCCAGGACGGCTGGCTGTCGTACCGGGCGGAGGCCCTGCGTGACCAGCTCTTGGAGCAGGAGGGGCAGGCCGCGGTGCGTCCCCCCGCCATCGAGTGGATTTGTACAGCCCTCATCGATCGGGATGAGGCGCTGCAGCAGGCGAGGGGGGATTTGGAGAAGGTGCGCACCGTGGCGTCTGATTGGGAGGTGGAGGTGTCGTTTGTCTAGGCCGAGAACCGGGAGGTCCGCACGTGGCTCCGAGAGGCGCAGTCCCAGCAAAGCTGGGCCAAGGACAGGGTGCGGGAAGCCGAGCAGAAGGACAAGAAGGCAGACGAGTTGAAGGCCGCCCTCGCCGCCAAGGTCGCCGCGGTCGCCACAGCGGAGGAGCGGCCTCCGGCGAGGAGCGTGCCGCCCGCCGGAGGCCGAGGGCCAGCTCCAGCAGGAGCGGGCCGCCCTTGCCGATGCCCGGTCGGTGCTTGAGCGGGAGCGCACTGCCCTCGAGAGGACGAAGAAGTCGCTGGAGGAGCGGGATGCCGAGGTCTCGAGGCTCGATGGGGAGATGATAGCCCTCCGCATCTCGAACGCGGATCAGCAGCGGTCCCTCGAGGAGCAGGGCACCACGGTTGTCAACTTGCAACATGCGGTCGAGGCCGAGCGCCGGCTCTCGAGACGGAGAGGAAGCAGGTTGAAGGTGAGTCGCCACTTCGTTTTTTGTTTTGGTGATCTTCCCTTCGGGGGTCCGTTCCCTTTTTTGATTTTTCTTGTTCGCGTCGTCCAGGCCTGCGCACCGCGCTGGGGCACGCGACCAACCGGGCCGAAACGCTGCAGGCTACCTACAACTCTTCCGAGCAGGAGTTGGTGGAGCTGCGCACCGCGACCCTCGAGGCCTGCCAGGCGGTCGAGGAGGGCGAGGCACAGGCCGGAAGTTCGCTGGCCAGCCGTCTGCGCGCCCTCAGCGGGCACGTCTCGAGGCGCATGCGTCGCGCGCTCCACCTAGGCGTCCAGAAGGTCCTCGGTGTGGTGCGCTCCCACTACGAGGTGAACCTCGAGGCCGTGGCGTAAGGCTACGTCGTCCCGGAAGGCGTCGAGGACGAGGAGGCGATGGAGCAGGCGGACGCGCTTGCCACTGATGCTGCGGAGGCGCTCACCGAGGCGTTCTCGAAGTTCTTGTTCTCGGACGCTGCCGACGGCGACGAGCCTCAGGCCTGAAAACCTGCTGGGCACTAGGCCCATTTTTGTCTAGATGTTAGTATCTTGGTCGTGCGACCATGTAAATAGACAAGTGAAACTTGTGGGATTTTTAAACACTTGTAAATTTAAGTGATGCCTTCCATTTGTCGCGCCTTTCGGTTTTTTCCCTTTGCTCGAGCGGATTTAGGTTGGGAGAATTCGATTTCGTGAGCGGTCCGCTGGGCCGGAGGCAAGAGAGAAGGACCATATCCTCACGGAGGCGTAGGCTATCTCTGACTCGCGCGTCCTTCCTGCATGACCACCCGCGCCCTGCCTTGATTCGCTCGGGACTTTGGTCGAAACGTACTTGGCGCGTTCACAAGTTAGATTTTTGCGAAAAAATGGGACCGTTTTTTGGGGGGGGGGGAGTGCCCCCCGCAGTAGCCCCCGAGGGTGACTTGGTTTTCAGGGGAAAGTCGAGATGCCCTTTAACTTTATTGAACTGCTGCTATTTACATTTTCGTTGCCAACTGGGGTGTTGGGCATGTAATTTACAACAAAAGACTTGGAGATCCTAGCTAGGGGTAGAAGCGACGTAGCTGCTGGATGTTCCAAGCGTTGGTGAGTTCCTCGCCGTCCTCGTTGGCTAGCTTGTACGTGCCGGGCTTGAGCACCTTCGCCACAACGTAGGGTCCCTCCCACGGAGGTGATAACTTGTGGCGTCCTCGATTGTCCTGGCGTAGCCTTAGGACCAAGTCCCCTTCGCTGAAGTCCCGCCGGCGCACCTTTCGAGCTTGGTAGCGCCTTAAGGACTACTGGTATCTTGCAGAGTGCATCAGGGGCACGAGGCGTGCTTCGTCCAGCTGGTCCAGTGAGTCCTCGCGGGCTCGCTGGTTGGTGTCTTCGTCATAGCCCCGCACTCTGGGTGACCCATATTCTAAGTCCGTGGGGAGGACGGCCTCCACGCCATGGACTAGAAAGAACGTGGTGAACTCGGTGGCTCTGCTTGGGGTGGTCCTGAAGCTCCATACGACCGCAGGTAGTTCCTGGAGCCATTTTCGACCAGACTTGTTCACCTGGTCGAAAATTCTGGGCTTGAGGCCTTGTAGAATCATGCCGTTGGCACGCTCCACTTGGCCGTTGGTCTGTGGGTGTGCCATGGCTGCCCAGTCCACACGGATGTGGAACTTATCGCAAAACTCCAGGAATTTCCTGCCCGTGAATTGGGACCCATTGTCGGTGATGATAGAGTTCGGCACTCCAAACCGATAAACGATGTCGGTGAAGAACGTCACCGCCTGCTCCGCCCTGAGATTTGTGATGAGGCGCACCTCCACCCACTTGGAGAATTTGTCGACCGCGACCAACAGGTGGGTGTAACCCCCAGGCGCCTTTCGCAAGGGCCCGACGATGTCCAGCCCCCACACGGCGAAAGGCCATGTGATGGGGATGGTCTGCAGGACGTGCGCAGGGAGGTTGGATTTACGGGCGTAGAACTGGCACCCTTCGCAGGTGCGTACGATCTCGCTGGCGTCAGCGACCGCGGTGGGCCAGTAGAAGCCCTGGCGGAACGCGTTGCCTATGAGGGTGCAGGGCGCGGCATGGTGGCCGCAGATACCCGCGTGTATATCCCGGAGGAGCTCGCGCCCCTCGGGGATGGGCACGCATCGCTGCAGGATGCCGGAGGTAGCGCGCTTGTACAGCTCGCCGTCGACGAGGGCGAAGGATTTGGCCATCCTGGCGATGCGCCTGGCCTCGGACCGGTCCGAGGGGAGTTCCCCTCGGTCCATCCAGGCGATGTATTTGTCGCGCCAGTCCGACCCGCTGGGGGCCGGCTCGACATCCATGACTTCGGCCTCGCCAGCGCCGTACCCCTCGAGGAGGGAGAGCACGTATGCCTCGTTCGAGGGGTCCTCGTCCATGGGCTCTGCCCCTGCTCGATTCGATGGAGCCCCCGAGGGTTCCGCGCGGCTCGAGGGGTGCGGCTCGAGGGCGACGGACGGTTGAGCGACGTCCCGAGCGAAGACGTTCGGGGGATGGTGATCCGCCCCGATGCGATCTTGGCGAGCTCGTCCGCCTCCTCGTTATATCGGCGGGGCACGTGATTGAGCTCGATGCCGTAGAACTTGTCCTCGAGGGCCCGCACGGCCTTGCAGTACGCCTCCATCTTGTCGTCGTGGCAGCACGCGTTCTTCATAACCTGGTCGATCACGAGCTGCGAGTCTCCCGCACGTCGAGGCTTTTGATGCCTATCTCGATGGCGATCTTGAGGCCGCAAAGCAGGGCCTCGTACTCCGCCATGTTGTTCGACGCGGGGAAGTGAAGGCACACAGCATACCGCATGTGCTTCCTGAGGGGCGAGACGAAGAGCAGGCCCGCGCCCGCCCCTGTCTTCATCACCGATCCGTCGAAGTACAGAGTCCAGCACTCTGCCTGGATCTGTGGCGGCGGCAACTGCGTGTCCGTCCACTCGGCGACGAAATCCGCCAAGATTTGGGACTTGATGGCCTTGCGCGGGACGTAGGCGAGCGTTTCGCCCATCAGCTCCACCGACCACTTGGCGATCCTGCCTGCCGCATCCGGATTGCGGATGATTTCCCCTAACGGAAAGGAGAAGACCACCGTGACAGGATGGGCCTCAAAGTAGTGGCGGAGTTTGCGCCGCGCGAGGACCACCGCGTAGAGCAGCTTCTGGACTTGTGGGTAGCGCGTCTTGGTGTCAGACAAGACTTCGCTGATGTAGTACACCGGCCGCTGAACCGGCAGAGTGTGTCCTTCCTCCGTGCGCTCCACCACGATCACGGCGCTGACCACCTGGGTAGTCGCAGCCACATAGAGGTACAGAGGCTCGCCATCTTGCGGTGGTGTGAGGATTGGGGCATGGGCAAGGGACGCCTTCAGCTTGTCAAGCGCCTCCTGGGCCTCGGCGGTCCAGGAGAAGCGCTCGTGCTTCTTGAGGAGCCGGTAGAGGGCCAAGCCTTTTTCGCGGAGCCGCGAGATGAAGCGGCTCAAGGCGGCGAGGCACCCCAGCACCCTTTGCACCCCCTTGAGGTCCCGAATCGGACCCATCCGTTCGAGGGCTACAACCTTTTCGGGGTTAGCCTCGATGCCTCGCTGGGAGACAATGTATCCCAAAAGCATACCCCGCGGTACGCCAAAGACACATTTTTGGGGTTCAGTTTTACCTCGTTAGACCGTAGGCAGCCGAACGCGATGTTGAGGTCGTCAACCAGGTCGTCCGCCTTCCTGGTTTTTACGACTATGTCGTCTACGTACGCTTCAACGGTCCGCCCGATGTGGTCTCCGAAGACGTGCTGCATACACCGTTGGTACGTCGCGCCCGCATTTCGGAGGCCGATCGGCATCGTGACGTAGCAGTACATCCCGAACGGCGTGATGAACGAAGTCGCGAGCTAGTCGGACTCCTTCATTTTGATTTGGTGGTACACGGAGTAGGCATCAAGGAAACAAAGTAGTTCACACCCGGCGGTCGAATCAACGATTTGATCGATACGTGGCAAAGGAAAAGGAACTTTAGGACATGCTTTATTAAGACTAGTGTAGTCTACACACATCCGCCACTTCCCATTCTTTTTCCTTTACTAGAACGGATTGGCTAGCCACGTAGGGTGGAACACTTCCTTGATGAACCCAGCCTCGAGGAGCTTCCGCCGCTCCGCTCCGATCGCCCGCCGCCGCTCCTCGTCGAAGCGGCGGAGCCGCGTCGCACGGCGCGGGAGTGAGGTAGGATATCAAGGGAGTGCTCGGCGACCTCCCTCGGGATGCCTGGCATGTCCGAGGGGCTCCACGCGAAGATGTCGACGTTGGCGCGGAGAAAGTCGACGAGCACCACTTCCTATTTCGGGTCGAGGGTAGAACTGACCCTCAACGCCTTGCCCTCGGGGGCAGCAGGGTCGAGGGGTACCTCGTTGGTCTGCTCACCAGCCTCGAAGCTGCCAGCATGCTTGGCGGTGGAGTCGAGGTCCTCGTTGACCATCTTCTCCATGTTGGCCACTAGCGCTTCGTCCAGCGCTAGGGCCTCTGCGTGCTCCACGTACTCGACGTCGCAGTCGAAGGCGTGCTCGATGGATGAGCCCACGGTAATGACGTCGTTGGGCCCCGACATCTTCATCTTGAGGTAGGTGTAGTTGGGGACCGCCATGAACTTAGCGTAGCAGGGCCGCCCGAGTATGGCGTCGTACGCGCCCCTAAACCCCACCACCTCAAAGGTGAGCGTCTCCTTGCAGTAGTTGTCCGGTGTGCCAAACCAGACCGGCAGGTCGATCTGCCCGAGGGGCTGGACGCGCTTGTCGGGCGCGACGCCATGGAACGGCGTCGTGCTGGGCCGCAGTTGGTCCAACCCGATCCCCAGCGGCGCAGCGTGTGCGCGTAGAGGATGTTGAGGCTACTGCCTCCGTCCATCAGGACCTTCGAGAACCGCGCGTTCCCGATGACCGGGTCGACCACCAGCGGGTACTGGCCCGAATTGGGGATGCGGTTCGGGTGATCCTCGCGGCTGAAGGTGATAGCGTCCTCCGACCAATCGAGGAAGGAAGGAGGCGCCTTCTCCGCGGCGAGAACCTCGTGCCGCTCCCGCTTGCGCTGGCGGCTCGACACGTCGACGGTTGGCCCCCCGAAGATGAGAAAGACGTTTTCCACGACGGGGAAGCCGCCAGCGTCGCCATCACTCCCGTCCTTCTTGGCCTCGTCGTCCTTCGCGGCGGCGCGGCCATAGAACCGCTTGAGCATGTCGCACTGCTCGAGGGTGTGGTTGACCGGTGTCTTGTGGTAGGGACATGGCTTCTTCAGCATGTCGTCGAAAACCCCCGGGCCTCGAGGGGCCGGTCGAGGGCCCCGTCGAGCCGGGTCAACATCAAGGGCCTCGCCGTCGTCGTTGTCGCGTCCCTGCTCGCGCGCCTCGCGGCGTGGCTTCTTCCCCTTTTGCCCCGCTTGTTCTTCTGGTGGAGCTCCTTGGACTTGCCGCCCTCCGCGGGGGTGTCGTCCGCTCGCTTGCCCTTCTTGCCGTCGAAGATCGCTCCCACCGCCTCTTCACCCGAGGCAAAGCTGGTAGCGATGTCGAACAGCTCGTTTGAATTGACCGGCGGGCTGCGCCCCAGCTCGCGCACGAGGTCCCGGCACGTGGTGCCCTCGAGGAAGGCGTGCACGATTTCAGATTGCGCCACACTCGGGAGTTCCGTACAGCGCTTGGAGAAGCGCCGTATGAAGTCCCGGAGCGATTCGCTGGGCTTCTGGGTGCAAGAACGCAGGTCCCAGGAGTTCCCATGGCGCACGTACGTGCCCTGGAAATTTCTCACGAACGTGCGTAACAGGTCGTCCCAGTTGTGGATCTGGCTGGCCGGCAGGTGCTCGAGCCACGTCCGCGCCGAGTCGGCGAGGTGCAGGGGGAGGTTGCGGATGATGACCTCGTCGCTGGTGGCCCCGCCCAGCTGGCATGCTAGGCGGTAGTCGTTGAGCCATACACGGGGGTCCGTCTCCCCGTTGTACTTGACGATCGTCGTGGGCTGGTGGAAGCGCTGGGGAAAGGCCGCCGTGCGGATCTCCCGGCTGAACACAGGAGTTCCCGGGGGTTCCGGCGTCGGTGAGCGATCTTCTCCGCTGTCATAGCATCCACCCCGCTGAGGGTGGTAGCCTGCCGCCGCCCGTGCCTCTGCGTTGCTCGTCCGTCGGGCGTTGATGATGTTGCGGGCGTCGCCATCTCGGGCTTGCCCGCGCGTGTCGAGGAGCCGCTCTTTGGCCGGCGTGCGCCCGGGTTGACGGGGCGCTCCGGTGCCCCACCCGCGTGTGCGAGGGTTCGGGGCCTTGCACGCCCCCGTCGTCCCGCGCGCTCCCCTGTTGGCGAATGCGGGACGCCGAGCTCTCGGCCTGTTGAACGGCCGCTTGCTCGATGAGCGCCTGCGCCTCGCGGTGCAGGTTTCGCGCCTCGGGTGTCGAAGGGGTGGGCATAGCTCGGAGCAGCATCGCGGCGGCAATGAGTTTTTGGCTCGCTCGTGGGGGCGTATCTGGGTTGTCAACGTTGAAGTCGGCGTTGATGCGGTCACGGGCTTGCCTGCCCAGTTCACGCGCGCGTTCGCTGCACGCGGAGGCTTCCCCCGCGATGGAGGCGCGAAGCAACCGCACCGTGCGGTACTCTTCCGCCAGCTTGGCCTCGAGCTCGCGTGCCCCGGCTAGGCGCGCGTTGATGTCGGCCCCCCCTCGGCGGTGAGGAGGGAGGGGCGCTTGGCCCCGCGGCCAGGCGCGATGCAGTCCCCACAGCGGGGGGAACCTCTCCGTCGCGCGCCAGGCGCGTCAGCGGCGTTTGCTGGGTCTTTGGCGATGACGACGCAACACTCCTGCGCGGGGTCGTAGCTCCCGGCGGCGGTCGTCGGAGTAGGCGAACCGGTAGTCGCGGCGTCGAGGAACCGCCCCGAACATCACCGGGGTCCCGTACACGGAGAAGTCCCACTCCGCATATCCATGCGAGGTGGCGGGTGGCAGCGCGTCGACAGAGCCTAGGGACGACTCGTCGCCGGCGGAGGCGCTAGGGTCCCTGGCAACCAAGACGTGGCGGCCAGGGGGAACCCTGCGCATCGTCGTATTGATGTTGGCGTTGGCGGCGTAGGCCGTCGCGGCGCCGCGCAGACCGATGGGGAAGCGTGGTCCAGAGACCGAGTGCTCCCCCGCCGGGGCGGCCGTGCGTTGTGCCGGCGGGCGCATCGCGTTGCGCGGCGACACGCGCCGCATGCCGGTGCTCCGACCGCGCCGGCGCGAGCGCCGGCCGGAGCGGCGGCGGCGCCGTGACGCCGATGGACCCGCGTCCGTGCCGGCGGGGGGCGGCATTGCGACGGCGCGTGCGGCGGCGACCGAGGCTGACCCAGCTTGGCGCCCCTCACGGTTAGTGAGGCGCATTAGGTAGCCGTTCCCCGAGGCCTGAAAGTTCAGGCCCCCGAACCGGATCTCGAACCCGACGGGGAGGGGGTCCGAGCTGCCCATGGAGTAACACTGACCGCGGTACTCGGTGCGAGTCACCATCGAGAGAGTTGATGACGGGTGATCTTCAGCGCGCGAGCCCCACGGTGGGCGCCAACTGTCGGTGCGGAATGTAGTCCCGACACTAACTAGTAATAAGCGCTGAGATCTATCCCTCGATGGTCGGTGCTAAGCAACTAAAGACACGGGGTTTATCCTGGTTCCGGCCGGGGCCGTACGTCCAGCAGTGGTGTGCTCGAGGCACTGTATTGCTTTGCACCGGGGTGCATGTAGTGGGGCGTCTACAAGCGAGATGGGAGAGGAGGTGTGGCCTCCAAGTCCCAAGCGGAGTGATTGAGTGCCAATATCGTGGGAGAAGGAGTGTGTGTGTGATGTGTTGTTTTTTCGATGTCGTCTGTAGCGAGGGGGATCACCTTCCTTTTATAGACCAAGGAGGGGGCGATTTACAGGCATGCCGCACCGTTTATCTACAGGTGGGGGTATGGCGTGCAGCGCCGGGGAGTTGGCGGCCGTCCAGGCGGCCCTTGCTTCAGTCTTGTCGTCGTGGCGCGTCCCGTACTTGAACAGGGGCGGCTTCGAGGGTGAAGGTGTAGTGGTTGGCCGCGACGTCCTCAGACGGGCTCGAGGAAGCTGTTGACGGCGATCCGTACGGGGTACAGTGGCAGGCGTGGCGGCGTCCCGTCCCCGCGTGCCCAACAGCGCCGGAGTTGTAGCAGTGCCCGGCGTGGCGCTACAGGGGCGGGGATGGCGTTCCCGCCGGCCTGACGTCATGGTTTGACCCTGCAGATTCACGAGGGAAGGGCTCGAGGGTGCAGACGGCCCCCCTTGAGGGCGCGACGCGTTAGCCGTACGGGAGTGGGCAGCACAGTGTCACGGAGCTGACACTGGCCATGTCGCACAGTCCCCTATAGTGGCGGGGATGGGTTCCCCCTAGGGAGTTGGCGGATCAGCGCCGGGGCATGATTCCCAGGCGCGTGATGGCGCGGCTTTACTGCGTCAGAACATTAAATGCTCATACCCGCGTGCGGGAGCAGGTGCGCGCGTGAGGGAGCCTCGAGCGAGGCGGAGGCGAACCCTCGAGCGAGGCGGAGCCCGCTCGAGGGAGGCGTGAGCCCTCGAGCGAGGCGGAACCGGCTCGAGGGAGGCGTGAGCCCTCGAGCGAGGAGGAACCCGGTCGAGGGAGGTGTGGGCCCTCGAGCGAGGAGGAACCCGGTCGAGGGAGGTGTGGGCCCTCGAGCGAGGCGGAACCTGCTCGAGGGGGCCTTTGACTAGGCCACTCCGGTGGGCCGCAGGGGCCACCGCTGCGTGGGCCGTGCCCTTTGTGTGTTTAAATAAGAGGTGTGTTTTGTTTTTGTTTTTTGCACGTTTTAAGCAGGATTCCTCCGATTTTTTAGGGGACCCTCAGGGCTGTCCCCGACATCTACTACCTTAGTTCTTCTCTGACCAAAGCCGTCGTATCGCGTTAGTTGCTATCTAGGAAGCCATTATCTCGCTTTTGGTTTCCAAACCCCATATGGTTGATGCCAAATCATAGTTAACATCTTCTTTGTCAAATTAATGCTACGCAACCCTACATGAATTGCTCATCAAATCTATCTTATTTTATCATCTCTGGTGGCATCCGATTTTTTGTCTACATAAAATCCAACGGTGTATATTCTTCTTTTTTTATTAAACATTTACTACTATTTTTCTTATTTTTAATTCTGAATTTATGTATTTATTAATTGTATTTGTATTGAATACAAACTCTTTGAATTTCCTTATTTTAATTCCGAATTTATGTATTCTTTGGATTAATATAGACCTTCAAATCTTCATAAAATCCAATGGTGTATATTCTTCTCTTTTTTATTAAACATTAACTACTATTTTTCTTATTTTTAACTTCGAATTTATGTATTTATTAATTGTATTTGTATTGATACCGACTCTTTGGATTTCCTTATTTTAATTCCGAATTTATGTATTCTTTCGATTAATTTAGACCTTCAGATCTTCATAAAATCCAACGGTGTATATTCTTCTCTTTTTGGATTAACGTGGGAATTTCTAGACCCTCTCGGCGAACGTGGTGGCTTCTTTTAACACTCAAGTATAAAGATAATAATAGATTATGTATTTTTTTGGATTAATATAGACCTTCAAATCTTCATAAAATGCAATGGTGTATATTCTTCTCTTTTTTATTAAACATTAACTACTATTTTTCTTATTTTTAATTTCGAATTTATATATTTATTAATTGTATTTGTATTGAATACAGACTCTTTGGATTTCCTTATTTTAATTCCGAATTTATGTATTCTTTGATTAATCTAGACCTTTAGATCTTCATAAAATCCAATGGTGTATATTCTTCTCTTTTTTGATTAGCGTGTGAATTTCTAGACCGTCTCAGCGATCGTGGTGGCTTCTTTTAACACTCGTGTATAAAGATAATAATAGATTATGTATTCTTTGGATTAATATAGACCTTCAAATCTTCATAAAATCCAATGGTGTATACTCTTCTCTTTTTTATTAAACATTAACTACTATTTTTCTTATTTTAATTTCCAATTTATGTATTTATTAATTGTATTTGTATTGAATACAAACTCTTTGGATTTCCTTATTTTTAATTCCGAATTTATGTATTCTTTGGATTAATCTAGACCTTCAGATCTTCATAAAATCCAACGGTGTATATTCTTCTCTTTTTTGGATTAACGTGGGAATTTCTAGACCCTCTCGGCGAACGTGGTGGCTTCTTTTACACTCAAGTATAAAGATAATAATAGATTTTTACTATTTGGAGCTGCGGACAAGAATTTTGACACAGGGAGAGCAGTAGTAGTACTCCTTCCTTCCGTGAGACATTGATTTACGACCTGTTCGCTTGGCTTATCAGCCACCGGCCAACAGTACTTTTCCCTCGGAACAAACCAGCCACCAGCACCTAGCCACCAATACTTTTCTTTCCGAACAAACAAATTATCATCCACCAGCCAAACGAACAGGCCATGTCTCGTGCCACACAACACTTTTGCACTCACTTATGTCTGACGCTGTATAGCGTCGTGAGTCACCCGGGCGGAATTGCTTAGACAAAAAAGGAGAGAAAATCCAACGGGGGGGCGGCATGGTGGTGCGCGGCTCTGTCCGTGACCTCAGCGCGTCGCGTGGACAACGTCGCATATACTACTATACAATCCTACAGCTAAAAAGACCCAAATGTTATCGTCGTTCGGACCCCCCTCTCCTCCAAACCGCACGCACACGCCGGTTCCTCATTTTTTCCCTGACCCCATCGCGTCCTCGCCTCCCTCCCGTGCCGCCGCCAGACCCCAACGCGCACGCCGCCGGACCCCAACGCGCACGACGCGTCCCACGACCCGCCCTCGCACCTCCGCACGCCGCCTCCCTCTTCCTTCGCTCGCCGCCACCCCCACCGCGCCGCCTCCGCCCCCTTCCTCCGCACGCCGCCACCCCCACCGGCTCCCCCATCGCGCCTCCTCCTCCTACGCTTCCCCCTCCGAATAGATCCCCACCAGACCACCATCACCCTACCGTCCCGCCGGTCCACTCCCGGTACCTCCATTCGCGTCGTCCGAGCAGCCTAGCTGTGACTGGGGTGGAGCGCGACCGTTGAGGTGGTGCGCGGGGCGAGCTCATCCGACCGACGGGCTCCGCGCGCGGTCGGATCTACATGGCGGCACCGTGGTGGTGGAGGCGAGACTGCGCGGACGGACGGCGACGAGGTTGGGTACGTGCAGTTACAGCTGTGGTCAGCCATGCCGGCACCGTGGCTGGCCTTGCAGCCCGTTGGCTCCTTGTCGGCGTGACGACGTGGCCGGCGGTGCCACCTCCAGCCAGAGGAGTTGCGAGGCTCGAGGCCTCCAGGCAGGGCACTTGCGGCCGGCGGAGCAGGCTCCAGCCGGGGGCGCTGCCAGTCTCAAGACCTCCAGGAAGGGGCTACTCCCCCGGCGCTCCGATGACAAAGGTGGTGAAACAAGCTAGTGATGACTAAGGTATGTCCATCCTCCTCACTCGATTTGGTAGCATGGGATGCCAATCTCATGACATTTGTTTTGCCATGCAGGGGAGGAGAGGTGTTTCCATTCGGTTTGATATTTGCAAGAAGACAAGTTGTTTCTGTTTCTTGATTTTCTTGGTACAAGATGCAAATCTCATGAGATCTATTTCTGGTTCTACCCTTTACTTTTCTTTATCGATTTTACATTGCATTCTCAGATCCGTGGTCTGCTACATTTCTTCCTCCCTAGACCTGCTTGTCGGGGACCGCCCTAGGGGTCCCCTCAAACAATGGGGGGAACCCTTACTTAAATTCCTGCATCAAAATAAGCTAAGCCTAACCATGCAGGAAACTAACCATGCAGGACATGGCCCATGCAGCAGGACTTCGGAGGCCCACCAAGACGGCTCGTCTGTAAGACCCCTCGAGCAGGCTCCGCCTCGCCCGAGGGTACGCTCCTCCTCGGACGGGCTCCGCCCCGTTCGAGGGGCAACCCCCTCCTCGAACGGGCTCCGCCCCGTTCGAGGGGCGACCCTTCCCTCGAGCGGTCCCGCCCCGCTCGAGGGCTCGATCCCCCCTCGAGCGGGCCTCGCCTCGCTCGAGGGTCCGCTCCACCCTCGGGCGGGGCCCGCCACGCTCACGGGCGCCCCGCGCGCGTGCGCCGCCCCCGTACTTGGGCATTTAACGCCCGACGCCGCGGGACGGCGTCATCATGCGCCGGGGCTCACGCCCCGTGCCGCCGCACCAACTCCCCGGGGAGGAGCCCATCCCCGCTACCGTGGGATGGACCGTGCGGTACGGCCGGTGTCGGTCCCGTGACACCGTGCGCCCGCCACCTGTACGGCTAACGCGCCCGACCCTCGAAAGGGGGCCGGCGCACCCTCGACTCCACTTTCCCCGTGACCCCGCAGTTAGGGTGAGGGGCGCTAGGCCGGTGGGCGGCCATCCCGGCCACCGTAACGGCGCGGCCGCCGTACCCACGCGTGCGGGCGCACGCCCCGACTCCGCGGGCGCACGCCCGAGCACCGGCAGCAACCACTCCACCACCGCGAGCTCATTGGGAAGGAACGCCGTTCGCCCGCTCCCCGTACTCCGTACCGCCCATCATCGGCACCTCCCTCGAAGCCTATCGGGGGACGCCATCGCCATCTGCCGCCTCCCTACCCCTCGAACCGCCACCGTTCGGGTACGAGGTAGGCCATCATGGCCGGATCGCAGCGAAGATCGTCCGACGACCGCCCACTCTACGCCGTAGCACGACGTGCTTCCACACGTAGCTAGGTAGCGCGGCGTGCATGTAACTCGCCGCCCCCTTGGCCTATAAAAGGGGAGGCGAGCCCCCGGCCGCGGAGGAGGGACGAATCCGAGAGGAACACGGCGCACCGTGCACTCACTCTCTTATTCTCCCACAACATCTCCACCCACTCACCCGGGGACTTGGAAGCCACGATTCCTCTCCCGCCTTGCTTGTATTTGCCCCACTACAAGCACCCCGGTGCCGAGCAATATAGTGCCACGAGCACGCCCCTCGTCGGACGTACGGCCCCATCGGCCGGAACCGGGATAAAACCTTGTGTCATTTGTTGCTTAGCATCGACCATTGAGGGATAGACCTAGGCGTTATCTACCGGTTAGTGTCGGGACCATATTCCGCACCGACGCTTGGCGCCCACCGTGGGGCAAACGAGCGCCTAAGGTCATTTCGCTAACTCCCTCCATGGTGATTCGCACTGAGTACCGTAGCACCCGCTACAACATGGGTAGCTCGGACCCTCTTCCGGCCGGGTTCGAGATCCGCTTCGGGGACTTGAACTTCCAGGCCACGGGGAACGGCTATCTCATGCGCCTCACCAACCGTGAGGAGCTCCGCGCGCCGCCGCGAGGCCGTGTCCGCTCCGGTCTCCGCCGCACGCACGACACCGCGCGGGCACACCCGCAGGCGCGGATGCCGCGGGCCCGTCGACGCCGCGACGCCGTCGTCGCTCCGGGCTACGCTCGCGTCGGGCGCGGTCCGAGCGGCGGCGGCCGAGCGCGCCGCCGCTCAACGCGGTGCACCCACCGTCACGACGGTCGCCACCGCCCCAGCGGGACCGCGTGCGGTCTCCGACCACGCATCCCCATCGGCCGCGTGGCGCCACTACGGCCTACAACGCCAACGTCAACACGACAATGCGCGGGGGTTCCGCCCGGTCGGCACGTCTTCGTCGCCGGGGATCCCGGCACCCCCGGCCGACGGACGAGTCGTCCCCCGGGCTCCGTCGACACGATGCCACCCGCCAACCGACATGGGTACGCGGAGTGGGACTTCTCCGGCGTGCCGGGACCCGGGCCGCGTTCGGGCGCTTCCTCGACGCCGCGGACTGCCGGTTTGGTCGCTCCGACGACTCCCGACCGGGAGCTACGACCCCACGCGGGAGTGCCGCGCCGTCATCACCAACGACCGGCCAACGCCGCCGGTGCGGCGGCGCCGGAGACGGGGGAAGTCACGCCGCCCCGGGGGATCGCCACGCGCCCGGCCGCGGGGCCGAGCGCTCCCGCCGGGGCCGACGTCGACGCACGCCGGCCCAAGCTCGCGAGCTCGAGGCCAAGGCGCGGCGGAGGAGTACGGACGGTGCGGCTACTCCGCGCCTCGATGGCGGGGAGAGGCCTCCGCGCGTGGCGAGCGCGCGCGGGAGCCGGGCCGACGGGTCCGTGACCGCCTCAACCCCGTCCCCAACGTCGACAACGCGGATACGCCACCACGGGCGAGCCAAAAGCTCATCGCCGCCGCGACGTTGCTACGCGCCATGCCGCACCCTCGACCCCCGAGGCTCGAGACATGCACCGCGAGGTGCGGACTCTCCTTGAGCAAGCGGCCGTCCGGCGGGCCGAGAGCTCGCCCTCACGCATCCGCCAACGGGGGGACGCACGGGGCGATGATCTCGCACCGGGAGGCGAACCCTCGGTGCACGTAGGTCAACCCCGTCCGACCGGGGACGCACGCCGGCCAAGGAACGGCTCCTCGACACGCGCGGGCGCCGGATGGCGATGCCCGCAACGTCATCAACGCCAAGCGCACCAGCAAGGCGGACGCGCGAGCGGCTAGGGGCTACCACCCTCGAAGGGGTGGACGCTACGACAGCGGTGAGGATCGCTCCCCGACACCGGAGCCCCCGGCACCCGTGTGTTCAGCCGGGAGATCCGCACAGCGGCGTTCCCCCAGCGCTTCCGTCAGCCCTCGACGATCGTCAAATACAACGGGGAGACGGACCCTCGTGTCTGGCTCAACGATTACCGCCTGGCCTGTCAGCTGGGCGGGGCCACCAACGACGAAGTAATCATCCGCAACCTGCCCCTGCATCTGGGCGACGCGGCCCGGACATGGCTCGAGCACTTGCCCGCCAGCCAGATCCATAGCTGGGACGATCTAGTCCACACCTTCGTGGGCAACTTCCAGGGCACGTACGTGCGCCCTGGGAACTCCTGGGATCTGCGCTCCTGCACGCAGAAGCCGGGCGAGTCGCTACGGGACTTCATACGGCGCTTCTCCAAGCGCTGCACAGAGCTCCCCAGCGTGGCACAATCCGAGATCGTGCACGCGTTCCTCGAGGGCACCTCGTGCCGGGACCTTGTGCGCGAGCTGGGACGCAGCCCGCCCACGGACTCGAACGAGCTGTTCGACATTGCCACCAGCTTCGCCTCCGGAGAGGAGGCCGTGGGGGCAATCTTCGACGGCAAGAAGGGCAAGCGCTCCGAGGACACGCCCGCGGAGGGCAGCGGGTCCAAGGAGCCGCGCCGCAACGACAAGCGGGGCAAGAAGGGGAAGAAGCCGCGCCGCGAGGCACGCGAGCAGGGGCGCAACGACGGCAACGCCGAGGCCCTCGTTGTTGACCCGGCCCGACGGGGGCCCTCGACCGGCTCCTCGAGGCCCGGGGTGTTCGACGACATGATGAAGAAGCCATGCCCCTACCACAAGACCCCCGTAAACCACACTCTTGAGCAAAGTGCGACATGCTCAAGAAGTTCTATGGCCGTGCCGCCGCGAAGGAGGCGCAGGCCAAGAAGGATGGGGGCGACGGCGACGCGGGTGGTTTCCCCGCCGTCGAAAATGTGTTCCTCATCTTTGGGGGGACCTACCGTCGATATGTCGACCCGGCGGCGCAAGAAGGAGCGGCACGAAGTCCTCGCCGCGGAGAGGGCACCTCCGGCCTTTCTCAACCGGTCGAAGGATGCCATCACCTTTAGCCGGGATGATCACCCAAATCGCATCCCGAACCCGGCCGCACCCACCGGTGGTCGATCCCATCATTGGCAACGCCCGGTTTCGAAGGTCCTTATGGACGGAGGCGTAGCCTCAATATCCTCTTCGCGCATACATTGCGCCCGATGGGGATTGGGTCGGACCGTGCCGCGGCCCAGCACGAAGCCGTTTCACCCGCATCGCGCCCGGCAAGCGGAGTTCAACCCCTCGGGCAGTCGATCCGCCCGTCCGGTTCGGGACCCCCAAGAATTTCCGCAAGGAAACCCTCACCTTCGAGGTGGTGGGATTCAAAGGGGCCTACCATGCCATCCTTGGGCGACCATGCTATGCCAAGTTCATGGCGGTCCCCAACTACACGTACCTGAAGATGAAGATGCCAGGTCCAAACGGCGTCATCACCGTCGGGTCATCGATCGAGCACGCGTTCGACTGCGATGTCGAGTGCGTGGAACATGCAGAGGCACTAGCGCTGGATGAAGCGCTGGTGAACACACTGGAGAAGATGGTCAACGACGACCTCAGCTCCGCCGCCAAACACATCGGCACCTTCGAGGCCGCCGAGCAAACCAAAGGGGTCCCCCTCGACCCGACGCCCCCGAGGGCAAGGTGTTGAGGGTCAGCTCGACCCTCGACCCTAAATAGGAAGCGGTGCTCGTCGACTTCCTCCGCGCCAACGCCGACGTCTTCGCGTGGAGCCCCTCGGACATGCCGGGCATCCCGAGGGAGGTCGCCGAGCACTCCCTTGATATCTCCGCCTAACGCTCGCGCTGTTCGGCGGCCGGCCGCGCCGCTTCGACGAGGAACGGCGACGGGCGATCGGAGCGGAGCCGCGGAAGCTCCTCGAGGCCGGATTCATCAAGGAAGTGTTCCACCCTACGTGGCTAGCTAATCCTGTGCTTGTAAAAAAGAAAAATGGGAAGTGGAGGATGTGTATTGACTACACCGGCCTCAATAAAGCATGTCCAAAGGTTCCTTTTCCTTTGCCACGCATAGATCGATCGTTGATTCCACCGCCGGTGTGAACTACTCGTTTCCTTGATGCCTACTCGGGATATCACCAAATAAAAATGAAGGAGTCCGACCAGCTCGCGACTTCGTTCATCACACCGTTCGGGACGTTCGTTACGTCACGATGCCTTTTGGCCTCGTAAACGCGGGCGCAACATATCGGCGCGCGCATGCGAGCACGTTTTTGGAGACCATATCGGGCGAACGGTCGAGGCTTACGTGGACGACATCGTCGTCAAGACCAGGAAGGCGGACGACCCGGTTAGCGATCTTGGCATCGCGTTCACCGCCCGCGGCCAACGGGGGTCAAGCTCAACCCCGAAAAATGTGTCTTCGGAGTGCCGCGGGGGCATGCTCCTAGGATACATCGTCTCCCGACGGGGAATCGAGGCCAACCCCCGAAAAGGTCGCGGCCCTCGAGCGAATGGGTCCAATTCGGGACCTCAAAGGGGTGCGGAGGTGTTGGGGTGCCTTGCCGCCTTGAGCCGCTTCGTCTCGAGGCTCGGTGAGAAGGGTCCGCCCCTCTACCGGCCGCTCAAGAAGCACGAACGCTTCTCTTGGACCGCCGAGGCCCGGAAGCGCTCGACAAGCCGAAGGCGTCTCCGACACACGCCCCAATCCTTACGCCGCCGCGAGACGGCGAACCCCTCCAACTCTACGTGGCCGCAACCACCCGGGTGGTCGCGCCGTGATCGTTGTGGAGCGCACGGAGGAAGGGCATGCCTTGCCCGTGCGAGAGGCTCGGTCTACTACATCGGCGAAGTCCCGTCGGACACGAAGACGCGCTACCCCCGTGTCCGAAGGCTGTTGTATGCGGTAGTCCTCGCGCGGCGCAAGCTCCGCCACTACTTCGAGGCCCACCCGCCCTTACGGTGGTCTCTTCCTTCCCGTTAAGAGAGATCATTCGCAACCCCGACGCGGCGAGCGGCGTTGCCAAGTGGTCCGTGGAATTGATGGGCGAGACGCTCGCCTACGCTCTCCGCGCAAGGCCATCAAATCGCAAATCCTAGCCGATTTCGTCGGCCGAGTGGACGGACACGCAGCCGCCGCCCCCTCGCATTCAAGCGAGTGCCGGACTCTGTTCTTCGACGGCCTCGGTGATGAAGACAGGAGCGGGCGCGGGCCGCTCTTCGTGTCACCCCTCGGGGAGCACATGCGCTACGCAAGGCGTCTCCACTTCCCCGCGTCCAACAATATGGCGGAATACGAGGCCCTTCTCTCGCGGCCTCAAAATCGCCATTGAGTTGGGCATCAAGCGCCTCGACGTGCGAGGGGATTCGCGGCTCGTGATTGACCAAGTCATGAAGAACGCGAGTCGCCACGACGACAAGATGGAGGCCTACTGTAAAGCCGTGCGGGCCCTCGAAGACAAGTTCTACGGCATCGAGCTTAATCACGTACCCCGCCGATACAACGAGGAAGCGGATGAACTTGCCAAGATCGCGTCCGGGCGGATCACCGTTCCCCCGGAACGTTTCGCGCGCGACATCGCGCAGCCCTCGGTCACCTTCGAGCCTTACCCCTCGAGCGACGGCGGACCCTCGGGGGCTCCCTTGAACCCATCGGGTGCGGAACCCATGGAAGAGGACCCCTCGAACGAGGCGTACGTGCTCTCCCTTCTCGAGAGGTACGGCTCCCACGAGGGCGTCGCGATGGACATCGAGCCGGCTCCCCGTCCGGGCGGACCGGCGGGAGAAGTACATCGCCCGGATTGCTCGAGGGGAACTCCCCGCGCACCGGGCCACGCCCGGCGCATCGCCGGGATGGCCAAGTCATTCACCCTCGTCGACGGCGAGCCGTACAAGCGCGCCGCGTCGGGCATCCTCCGCCGGTGTATACCCATTCCCGAGGGGCGCGAGCTCCTACGGGACATCCACGCGGGGATCCGTGGCCACCACGCCGCGCCGCGCACCCTCGTTGGCAACGCGTTCCGCCAAGGCTTCTATTGGCCTACCGCGGTCGCGGATGCCGGCCGAAATAGTGCGCACCCGCGAAGGGTGCCGCTTCTACGCCCGCAAGACCAATTTGCCCGCTCACGCCCGCAAACGATCCCCGTGACATGGCCGTTCGCCGTGTGGGGGTTGGATATCGTCGGGCCCCGCGGAAGGCGCCGGGGGCTTCACCCACCCGCTTGTCGCGATTGACAAATTCTCCAAGTGGGTGGAGGTGCGCCCCATCACGAATTTGAAGGCCGAGCGGGCGGTCACGTTCTTCACCGACATCGTCTACCGCTTTGGAGTGCCAAACTCCATCATCACGGACAACGGGTCCCGGTTCACGGCCGGAAGTTCTTGGAGTTCTCGCGACAAGTTCCACATCCGCGTGGATTGGGCGGTGTGGCACACCCACGGACCAACGGCCAAGTGGAGCGCGCCAACGGCATGATTCTCGCAGGCCTCAAGCCCCCGAATTTTTGACCAGCTCAACAAATCTGGCCGGAAATGGCTCCAAGAACTACCCGGCGGTCGTGTGGAGCCTAAGGACCACCCCAAGCGAGCCACCGGTTCACACCGTTCTTCCTAGTTCATGGCGCGGAGGCCATCCTCCCCACAGATCTGGAATACGGGTCGCCCAAGGTTCGAGGCTACAACGAAGATGCTAACCGGCCGAGCCCGCGAGGACTCACCGGACCGCCTAGACGAAGTACGCCTCATGGCGTTGATGCACTCCGCGAGGTATCAACGGTCCCTACGACGCTACCAAGCACGCAAGATACATCGGAGGGATTTCGGCGAGGGGGATTTGGTCCTAAGGCTACGCCAAGACAATCGAGGGCGCCACAAGCTATCGCCCCCATGGGAGGGACCCTACGTCGTGGTGAAGGTGCTCAAACCGGCACATACAAGTCGGCCAACGAGGACGGCGAAGAACTCACCAACGCTTGGAATATCCAACGCCTACGTCGCTTCTACCTTTAACTAGGATTTCCAAGTATTTTCTCGTCGTAAAAACGCATGGCCAACGCCCCGCTTGGTGTCACCTATGTAAATACTCCAAGTCTAATAAAAGGGCAACTCGGCTTTCCCCCGAAACCCAAGTTACCCTCGGGGACCGCGGGGGGCACCCCCCCAAATGGTCCCATTTTTTTCGCGCAAAAAAATGTAACAACACACGCTAAGTTTGATTCCTACTTCAACCACGAGCCACGATTCGAACAGGCGTAGGCGGCACGGCGGAAGGAGCGCGCGAGCCAGAGACAGCCTACGCCGCGTGGCTATGGCCCGTCTCTCTCGCCTCCAACCCGGCGGGCCCCTTACGAAAAACGAACTCCCCTAACTAGAATCTACTCAGGAAGAAGGAGAAACAAAAAGCGTAATAAGCAAACGATTTCATTTACAACAACTGCCCATGTTCATGAAATAACTTGTTTATTTACAAAAAGGCCACGAGGCCAGAATTCTGATACACATAAAACAAAAAACGGGCCCAGCGCCCAGATGCTTTTCGGGCGGGGCGGAGCGAGCGCATCGGCGGCGTCCGGAAGAGGAATTCTTCGAAGGCCTCGGCGAGCGACCCGGCGGCGTCAGCAACAAGCGCGTCCGCACGCTCCATGACCACCTCGTCCTCGACGCCCTCGGGCACGATGTAGCCTTCCGCCACCGCCTCGAGGTTGACCTCGTAGTGGGATCGCACCACTCCGAGGGCCTTCTGCACGCCTAGATGCAACGCCCGCGCATCCGCTCCGTGACGTGGCCGCCGAGGGCGCGCGGGCGGCGGCCGCCACGCCGCCGCCCGGGCCTCGCCTTCCTCGACGACGCGGCAGTCTCGAGGGCCGCGTCACGCGCCCCCCCGCAGCCTCCCGGCCGGAGGAGTTGTAGGAGGCTCGCAGGGGCCTCGGCCCGCCCGGCCAGCGTGCCCCAAGGCGGTGCGCAAGCCCGGAATCAACAAGACGGCAAGAAATCGAAAGGGGAAGCGAACCCTCTAAAACAAAAAAACCGGCAAGAAACGCAGTCGAAAAGTCTCACCCTCGACTTGCTTCCTCTCCGCATTGAGGTCGCGGCGCGCGGACTCGAGTGCCGCCGAGACGCCGGACGGCCTCGCCTTGCTCGCGGAGGGCCGCTCCTCCGGCCGGCGTTGCCGATGCCGAGCGCGAGCGCTTCATCCTCAACCTTGGAGAATGCGGCGTTCCGCTCCTCCGGGCGACTTCTCCGTCGCTCGCGAGCAACGCGCTCCCCGCTCCGGCCGCCGTTCGCGGCATCGCCGAGGGCGCCCTCGCTCTTGCCTTGGAGCCGCCCCTCGCCCCCCGGCGGGGCGACGCGCTCTCGCCGGAGCCGCTCCTCGCCGACGACGAGGGCCGCGGCCTTGGCGTCGAGGGCCGCCCTCGGGTCATCGCCTCCTTGGCGCGCTGCTCCCGCCCGCGCGCCCGCTCCTCGGCCCGGCGCCGCCGCGCCCGTGCCCCCTCGAGCGACGTGCGGAGCTCCCGGGTCTCGGCGCGAGTGGTGGCCACCTCCGCCTCCCCGTGTGGCGGCCGGCCGTCCGCGTCTTGTCCGTGTCCTCACGCGCGTTCCACGCCGCCTCGTCGCGATCGACGAGGGCCGCGCGGATCCGCTCGAGGCTCGCGGCCCCGAGCTCTCGGGGAGCACGTCGCACCACGCCATCGCCCGTACACCGGCCACCGTCCGCGTCCCGAGAGCTTCCGCAAGCGCGTCGAAAGCGCCGCATCGCTCCCCGGAGGCCGGCGGGCCTCGGCGTTCACCCCGGTCGAACGCGCCGTACTTCTCATGGGCGCGGCGCTCGAGCTCCCGGCATCCACACATCGAACCTCGTAAGCGCCAAGTCTTGAATGCGGCACGCGAAAACGAAAAAAGGAAGGGAGAAGAGCCACCGTGGCTCACCCGGAAGACGATCCAGAGCCGGGCCGCCGTGGACCCGCGCCGCCTCGTTCAACACGCGGTTGAGCGTGGCGCCGTGGCTCCGAGCTCGCCCCGCAGCTCTCCGCTCCCCCCCCGGCGTCGGCAAACGCAGGGGGATCCTCCACGGCCCCCCCCCACCCCCGGGCGGGGGCGGCCGGCGTGGGAGGACGAGGCCCCGCCACCGTGCCCTTGACCCCCCACCGTCGGTGACCCTCGCGCCGCCTCACGAGGGCCCCCTCCCGGGGCTCGGGGAGGTCGTGGGCCGGCCGGCCCACCGGTTCCACCCGGGCGGCGGGGAGTCATCCGAGAGCTCCACCACCTCCGCCCCCGGAGACCGCCGGGCGGAGGGAGCCGCCCTCGCTCCGCCTCCGCCGGCGCCTCCACCGCGCCTCCGCGGCCACGGCGCCCGTCGTGGCACCGTTGCCGCCACCTCCGCCCGTGCCGCCGCATCCACGGCGCCCCCGCAGGTTGCGCCCGCTCCGCCTCCTCCGCAAAGGGCCGCCACCGCGGCGGCACCTCCACCGTAGCCACCGCCGCGGCCTCGCGCCTCCGTGGCGACCGGCGCCGGCCGCCCCCGGCGACCTCTCCGGCCGCGCCGCGGCGGCCGATCCGCCGGCCGGGGCCTCGAGGCCCCGCCCGGCCTTGCGAGCTCGTGCCCACCGCCGCGCCCGTCCCCGGCGCGACCCCCTCGACGAACGCCGCCGGGGTGGGGATCGACGCGTCCGTCCTCGGCACCTTGGCCGGTGCAAGAGGAGGGACGGTTGGCACCGCCCCCGCGCAAACACGAACGGAGGGTTAGAGCATCTAATAACCAACAAACTAAAGCCAAGCAAAGGAAGAACAGAGTTCCTTACCTCGCGGAGGAAAAGGCCCGCTTCCTTTTTCCTCAAGGCCTCCGACGAGGCCGGCGCGCAGGGGCCGCGCCCGCCGCGCCGCCTCCCCGACGGCGCCGCCGCACGCGCGGGCACGCCCGCCTCACGCGTGGGCGCGCCCGATGCCGTACCCCCCGATGACGCCACCGCGCGCGGCACGCTCGCCCCGCGCGCGGGCACGCCCCGCCGACGCGCCCCTTGACGATGACGCGCGCGCGCGCGACGCGCTCCCGCGCGCGCGCGGCACGCTTGACGCGCGCGCGAGCACGTCCGCCGCGCGCGCCTCCGTGGCGCGCGCCGGCACCCCGCGGCGCGTGCCGCCCTCGACGATGATTGCTCGGCGACGGGCGCCGGTGCGCCCACCCCGAGCAAAGCCGCCCCCGACGCCGCGCGGGTTCCGCGACGGGGGCGCGGCCGCCACCGTCCGAGGGGCCCTCCCCCTCGGACTCTTCCTCCTCGTCCTCGCTCCGAGGACGAGGGCTCCTCGATGTCCGGGGGAGGAGAGCCCCAGCCTCCTCCCCGCCGCCGGTACTCCGCGGACCGTGCGTCGCGGCGCGCTTGGCGCCGCCTCGCGTGCTCCCTCCCCGCGCGCCGCTCGCTCCCCGCTACCCCCGCCGCGCCGCCCGGCCGAGCGCACGGGAGTCGGGGGTGGGTGGAACGGACTTGGCGGCGTTGAACTGCACCAGCTGCGCGCGAGAGCAACGATGGCGCATCAGGAAATGGAAGCAAGAACAAGGACTAAAACAGAATCAAAAACCACACTCACCAACGGGCCGACGGGGAGCATCTCGATATCCCACGGGGTCCGACCCGCAGGCGCCGGCGTCCGGGTGTCGACGGCGCTCCGCGCCCGGTGAGCGCGTACGGCCGCTCCAGCGGCGTCGGGAGCATCCGCGACCTCGCCAGGTCGACGGGGTTGGCCGCCTCCGTCATCTCGAAGATGCAGAGGGGCCTCTCCATCAACGGCACGACCCGCCGGTGGTGGAGGAAGGCGAGGACGCCCATCGCGTTGAGCCCCTCCTTCGCCAGCCGCTGCAGGGCGGCAAGGACGGACCCCTGGCGCGCCCGGTGATTGGCCGTAGGCAACCCGTAGCCCCAGGAGTCCGGCCTCTTCTTGAACACCCGGCCGGTGTAGGGAGGGAGGCCGGGCTCGGCGTTGCGCAGATAAAACCATCCCCGCTCCCGGCCGGCGTTGTTCGTCGTCATGGTGCGGGGGATGTAGAAATCCTTGAGCCGCCCCCCGCGAGCGAGCGACATCCCGCCGGCGCGCACCGCGCGCGCGGGTCCCCGGCTCCGACGTGGGCCGCGTGATGAGCTCCCCGCGGAAGAGGTGTACCCGCAGCTCCCAATTGATCGGGATCCCCGGGTACCCTTCGCGACGCCCACGAATGTGGCCGCCCGCGAGATCGCATTGGGGGCAAAGTTGTGCGGCTCCACCCCATAGTGGTAGCACAATGCCCGCATGAATGTGCTCGCCGCGCGTTGAAGCCGCGCTCGTGATAGCGGAGGAAGCTCACCACGTAACCCTCCGGCGGATTGGGCTCGAGGTGCGTCGACGGCGGCACGATCCACTCCGTCGGGCGCCCTTCTTCGTTGGCCGACGGTGGCCGGCGGCGACCGGCTCGCCCGTGGCGAGCCGGTCACGGCCGACCTCTCCCCGTGCGTACGGCTCCAGGACCCTGATCGGAAGCTGAGGCGGCGCCATAAGGGGGGACGAACGAGTGCAAAGGCGGAGGACAAGGAAACGAGGAAAAAGCTCTAAGCAGCGAGCCCGCACGACGGCAAGAGTGAGGCGAAGGCGAAAGGACGGAGGACTGAAAACGGTGAGGAGCCAAGGTAAAAAACCGCCGTCCCTTCCTCACCGCAGTTTTATAGGCAACGGGCGAGTTCTCCGGAGCGGACGCCCCGCCAACATTAACTGCAGGAATCTTTCCATCGCGTCGACGGGCGGGCCCCACCACGACTGCGGCGGCTCTAACACCGCAGGCGGGTCATCATTACGGCAAGACCGGCGGCCGACCGAGGCAAAACCGTCACGTCCGCCGGCCACGTCGCCCACTACGCGCGCGCGCGCGCGCGCCGCCTAAAAAGGCGCGCCCGCGCTGCAAAACCGCGGCCACGACCGCAAGGCAATTAAATGCCCGGCCCCTTGCCAAGCAAGGAGAGCCCTCGAGCGAGGCGAATCCTCGGCTCGAGACAAAGGCGACCCTCGATGGGATGACAACGTGAGAAGGTCGCCGGGACTGCTCGGTGTAGAGCGAGCCCGCGGGCACCCATGCCACGTGAAGCCCTCGAGTGGCGTGACCCTCGGCACGAAACAAGGCGACCCTCGATGG
The DNA here is from genome assembly GCA_947561735.1 of Cenchrus americanus. Classification (NCBI taxonomy): domain Eukaryota; kingdom Viridiplantae; phylum Streptophyta; class Magnoliopsida; order Poales; family Poaceae; genus Cenchrus; species Cenchrus americanus. The sequence goes on along the minus strand of OX387241.1, from coordinate 309,765,847 downwards.
GATATCAGCGTGAGAAGGACGCCGGGACCTCGCTCGACGTAGAGCAGACCACCGCGGGCACCCATGCCACGTAGGACCCTCGAGCGGCATGACCCCCAACTCGAGACAATGTCAACCCCCTAAAAGAAGGCACGCGCGTAAGAGGATCGCCCAGGTCACGCTTGAAATAGAGCGACACCGAAAGCACTCATACCGCGCCGTGCTGCCAACAAGCACCTCGAGGGCTGGCACGTCCAGACCCCTCGACGGCCGCAAACGCGAAAAGACGGGGCTGTCCATGCACGGCCCCGCACGGCCTTACTGATCAGAGGTTCGAAGCCTGACCCTCGATGGGTTCGAACGGGCGCCCCGCATCACGCAGTTAGGGACGACGAGGGTGCGCGCATTCGAGCCGTTCCTCGAGCCCGTCGGCTCGAGGGTGCCCCACATGTCGTGTTCGAGAGCCGGCGAGGGCGCCTAGCGGGGGGATCCCACCGAGGGAGAGCTTCCGCGCCCTCGGTCCCCTAGCGAACGGGACCGAGCCCCACCTAGCAAACCCACGCAAGCGCTTCCATGGACGTGTCTCCGACCGCGCGGCCTACCCTTATCGAACGGGGCATGGACGTCCACTTGAACCACCCGCTAGCGGCTCGATGAGGAATCCGCGATTCGCGACCCGCTCGATGGGAGTCGTGGAAACCTCACCCTCCGTCCCGCGGAGGGACGGCGAGGGCGCGATAAAAAACAAGTCGTCAGGCTCGACCCGATCGCCTCGAACGAGCCAAGGCTCGGGGGCTTGACGCACGGCTACACCTCCTTGGAATTGCACCCGCCGGGAGACAAGTGACGGGGGAGCGTGCACCCCCGATGCCGGCCGAAATACCGCCGATGCCGGTTGGCATATGTGCCACGCCTTTCTGACCGAATTGCTCGCGGTTAACCCCTGCAGGAGAGCCCACACTCCTGCAGGGCTTCGGGGGCTAGACCCGCGGGTCCGCTGACGCGGCCCCACGGAAAGCGTTCGCAAACAAGGAGGGAAGAACGTCCTATCAGTAGGTTCCAGCATCTGCGGGAGCCTCAATGGCAAACCCGCAGATGCTCGGGGGCTACTGTCGGGGACCGCCCTAGGGGTCCCCTCAAACAATGGGGGGAACCCTTACTTAAATTCCTGCATCAAAATAAGCTAAGCCTAACCATGCAGGAAACTAACCATGCAGGACATGGCCCATGCAGCAGGACTTCGGAGGCCCACCAAGACGGCTCGTCTGTAAGACCCCTCGAGCGAGGCTCGGCCTCGCCCGAGGGTACGCTCCTCCTCGGACGGGCTCCGCCCCGTTCGAGGGGCAACCCCCCTCCCTCGAACGGGCTCCGCCCCGTTCGAGGGGCGACCCTTCCCTCGAGCGGTCCCGCCCCGCTCGAGGGCTCGATCCCCCTCGAGCGGGCCTCGCCTCGCTCGAGGGTCCGCTCCACCCTCGGGCGGGGCCCGCCACGCTCACGGGCGCCCGCGCGCGCGTGCGCCGCCCCCGTACTTGGGCATTTAACGCCCGACGCCGCGGGGCGGCGTCATCATGCGCCGGGGCTCACGCCCGGTGCCGCCGCACCAACTCCCCGAGGGAGGAGCCCATCCCCGCTGCGTGGGATGGACCGTGCGGTACGGCCGGTGTCGTCCCGTGACACCGTGCGCCCGCTACCGTACGGCTAACGCGCCCGACCCTCGAAAGGGGGCCGGCGCACCCTCGACTCCACTTTCCCCGTGACCCCGCAGGTTGGGTGAGGGGCGCTAGGCCGGTGGGCGGCCATCCCGCCACCGCACGGCGCGGCCGCCGTACCCACGCGTGCGGGCGCACGCCCGACTCCGCAGCGCACGCCCGAGCACCTGCAACAACCACTCCACCACCGCGAGCTCATTGGGAAGGAACGCCGTTCGCCCGCTCCCCGTACTCCGTACCGCCCATCATCGCACCTCCCCTCGAAGCCTATCGGGGGACGCCATCGCCATCTCGCCGCCTCCTACCCTCGAACCGCCACTGTTCGGGTACGAGGTAGGCCATCATGGCCGGATCGCAGCGAAGATCGTCCGGACGACCGCCCACTCTACGTCGTAGCACGACGTGCTTCCACACGTAGCTAGGTAGCGCGGCGTGCATGTAACTCGCCGCCCCCTTGGCCTATAAAAGGGGAGGCGAGCCCCCAGCCGCGGAGGAGGACGAATCCAGAGGAACACAGCGCACCGTGCACTCACTCTCTTATTCTCCCACAACATCTCCAGCCACTCACCCAGGGACTTGGAAGCCACGATTCCTCTCCCGCCTTGCTTGTATTTGCCCCACTACAAGCACCCCCGGTGCTGAGCAATATAGTGCCACGAGCACGCCCCTGCTGGACGTACGGCCCCATCGGCCGGAACCAGGATAAAACCTTGTGTCATTTGTTGCTTAGCATCGACCATTGAGGGATAGACCTAGGCGTTATCTACTGGTTAGTGTCGGGACCATATTCCGCACCGACACTGCTGTCCTACTACGACAATGAAAAATCATTCCCTTTCATCTCCTTTAGGTGTTCCACATATATAATGGACAAAAAAATCTGATTTGTGCTATTAGTCAAATCTGATGCATCTCAGCCCACAATTCATTTGAGCCATGCTATTAGTTTGTCATCAGGTTTGTAAGTAACAATGGGGGTCATGAATATTAGATTCAAAATGTTCTCTACTAGGATATTATTACATTGATCTATCATGCATTAACTCTCAAAGTAGAATTTTGTGTCCACATGGACAAGCACCTTTTGAAAGAACTTTTTAGTAAGGATTGATGCCTGAGTTCATCCAGTGAACGTTTGGCTTTGTGCCAAGAAACCAAGTATCCGACTATCTATATTAATGAAGTAACTTCCCCTATAGATGTAACACTTTTAAACTTTTCTTTATGCATCTTAAATTTATTTCGTCTCAGAATCGTTGCTGAAACTATTTTTGAATAAATAATATTTTTTGCCACATCTTAGGACTAATTGCTTAATTCCTTTAATTGCGCTTCCGACTTCTAAGGTCGTATCTATACCTTTTCATTCATGCTCTTGTAGCTGGCCTGCTTCATTGTCATTGAACTTTGGCAAGCATAAGGTTACTCTTATTTTGCTTTTCTTGGACATCTTTATATTTGCTACTTGATTCTTTTCTTTTTCTGGACAAGGAGTCATATGAGAATAAGAACACCAAGTTCCATTTAATCTCTATCCACTGTCTGTAATTGTAGTATTTTGTAGATATCCTAATTATTATATCCAGTTGTCTTTTGGAATTATTTTTGTTTTTTTAATCGACTCATCCTTGGTTTTCTTCTACCTCACAATTTTGTTAAGGAACCATTTGTTCTGTTTGATTAGCCACCATGAACAGTAGATAAATGTTGTAAGTATAGGCAACAAAAATGACTATTATTGAAACTTTCATGTTTAGGTTGAGAGCTAACCTTGATGAGACACGTCTCACCCTGGAGGCCAAAAACAATTCCCTCGAGAAACTGCAACAATCAGTGCTTGAAAAAGAGCAGTATGTAAACGTAATGTTTTTTTGTCTTTTTTTGTTTGATGACCTTAAAAAGTGGAAATGCATGGCCTAATATAGGCTTAAAGAGTTGCATGGCATGTAGTTGGAAACCTAAAGTTCTTTTATGGCTTTAGGAGGGCGCCAATTTCAATGGTGCTTATATGGATGGCCGAAGGGGGATTTAGGTCTAGCTAGCACTAGGATGACTTTGACTAAGTTACTTTCTAAAATATTGGTTTATATATCTAAGATAAAATAGCAAAGTGAAATTGTAAGAGATTCGAGGCTCATTTCAACAGTCTAATATATAAGTTGTATAACAGGATGTCGATGTATTCGGTCAGCACTAGCAATTATCATTTGTTCTGATCTAAACTGCTCACATTTTGTGTCAAATCTACAGAACTGTTAATATAATTGTGTTAGATTATTTAATTTATGTAACAAGTACACAAGTGACGGATGTGATGTTTGTAAAGTTGCTAGAGAAAGTTCAAGGATCCCTTCAATCTGCTGAAGATAAGAGGATGGCAATAATTACAGAGCTCACTCGCTAAGCATCGAAGGTAAGAGCAAAAAATTCGGGAATTAAATTTCGAGAGCCGATTTCACAAAAAAATGTTTTCGATAATCCGAGCTAGCTTCTTTTTTGTCTTCAAGCAATTAGAAAGCTTGCAGCACGCACGGCTAGCTGAAATTTCCGCAGAAAGGACGAATGCATCCGAAACCATAGTCTTTACGGGTAATGGACCCGTAAATAGCATCATTTATATGTCATAAAACTATATTTCCATTAATTGTTAATTCATGTTAAGGTGTTGGCTAATTTCTTTGTAATATTACCATGTTCTTGGTCTCGTTTTAATGTTGGCAAAGTAGTGAGTAGCCGAATAGATTGATTTCATTATGCTGGGAATAAATGGTGAAGTATAGCAAAAAAGCACATTTAGCCGATTGTTTTTCATATGATAATACTTTTTCGGGCGGTACTTACAGAGAGACTCGAAATAGCTGAAATAGAAGAAGCATCAACGGTGAAGTCGCCCGCTTAGAGCTACTCGGAGGAGGTTAAAGGGGAGCTTGCTCATCTAAAGGATGAACACGTATGTTTCTCTATTTGTGCTGATACATCCCATATTTTACGAAGTTATGCATACCTTGTCATAGATGTCAAATTCAAATTGGCAGACAAATGAAGAGTAGTTCTAATGCTGATTAGTTTCATACAAACCATGATGAGTTTTAGATTAGTGAGTGTACTTCTTTCTCGCATTTGAGGTTGGCATAACCGCAAAAGAATGCTGAACAAGACTTGAAACTCTGCCCATTAGTCAGAGCAGACAGAGCATTCTGTTAGTAGATTACGGTAACATGAAGTTTAATCGGTTGTACAACTTCTAGGCCTCACATGATTTAATTTGCTTTGTCACATTCCAAGGCCTCACATGAACAGTAGATAAATGTTGTAAATATAGGCAACAAAAATGACTATTATTGTCACTTTCAGTTCTTTGCAAAATGCAATGGAATTGTTGAAGATGATTGGAGCCTTGGATGGGAATGAGAACCTTATGATCGAGGAGCGAGCATGCTGGTTGGGATTGAGGATCCTATTGAACATATCTATTTTACGTTAGTAGGTGTAGTCAGGTTTTTGAGTGGCCTCTACACATTGCACGATGTGTGGGAAAGACCTCCCGCTAATAACCTCCCCCAGACCCTGCATAGTGCGGGAGTCTACGGCACTGGGGTACGTCAGGTGTAGTCAGGTTTTGCACTTTGGAGCAAGAGCAACAATTTGCTGTTGATAATCATGAGTTCTGTATGGCATTAGCTTCCCATTATTCTTTTTAAATTCCCATATGGTACTTTCTCAGTCTTACATTGGCTATTGAACTTTCCTCAAATTTGGTTTGTAGTGCTTATATGTATAGTTTCTCTTGGCTGACAACAAAGGCATACACAGTAGTCTTCTGTTTTGGCTCTTGTGTCTGAAACTTTTAGTATGGAATTGCGTTTTCCCATCTGCAACTAATATTAGTATACCACATATTCTCAGATTTGATTCTCTATTCTGAACAATTGGTGCATTGTAATTAAGCTACAGTTTATTCAACTTTGGGCTTTTTCCATTTGCCTGCAGCTCGAAGAACCATAGAACAGACAGGTCAGAACAAGTAAGCTTTGCTCTGCTCCGCCTTAACTTGAAAGTTCTTTTGTAGTCAGAACTACATATTGGCAGCTGGATGGATTGGTAGAACTACTTCAGCGAGATATAACTTATTTGTAGGATGGGTGACATGCCTTGTTAAGCATGAGTGATTTTGCTTTTGAGTCATTTGAATCCTTTGCATGAGACTTTTGTAATTGAAACCTTGTTGTCAGTGTGGACATTATATTATGAATTGTAAACATCCTATGTGAAGTGCATCCATTATGTGTGTGATCTTTTAGTTGTCCGTAGCAACGTACGGGCATTACACTAGTAAAAAAAAAGTTTGGAAAACGAAAGGAGGTGGGCTGTTGCGTTCAGTCCGAACGGGTCGGTGCCGCCGGCCCGCCGCCGTAACGCAAAAACGCTGCGTGCGTGGCCTCAACTTCCGGATGACCTGGGGCGGCTGCCTGTGCCTAATTTGGAATGTTACCCAACCGGCAAGGCGAGATTATCACCACACGTGTCGAAGCATGTTTTTTTGCCGAACACAAACGGCGGTGGCAGTTTACGCATCTCGTAAGCTTCAGCGTTGACAGCCTGAGAGAAGGGTGTGATTGTCAGTCTCACTTCTTGCCAACGTGGCAACGTGTTTACTGTTCGCCGACGTCAATGGCAGCAAAGACGATGAAAATGAGGCTGTTCGGCTGGCATATCTCGGCTTGTCTTGACTTATTTCCTCTCACAAAATACTATTCATTCTACCAGCCGAGCACTATTCATTCTACCAGCCGAACACCCTTAATCTTAATTGCCGGGCTTCCGATCCAAATCCACGTGCCGCACGGTTCGTCTAGCAAGTAGCAAGCCGAAGCTCCCGAACCCGATCAAACTCGCGGTCACGGCCACGAGCCGAGGAGGCTCGGCTGTCGGCTCCTTCACATACGCCCAGCCGACCCGACTCGGCTGGCTGGACTCGATCGGATCGACTAGTTTAAAGCGTTATTAACGACAAATTGATAGACGAACACCAACGCAACGCAACGCAACGCAAGCAAAAACTCCCGGCTCCAACTTTTTTACACGCGGACCCCCGGGTTCGCCAGAAAATCGTCTCGGAACGGGAGATCTCGCCTCGCGGGGCCATCGACAACCATCATCAGGCATCAGCGGCGGGCGGCGAGGATGTCCACCGCGCGGCGCGCCCACCCGCCGCTGCAGAACGGCGCGGGGGGCCACGACGGGGACGACGAGCGGGAGGAGGAGGAGGAGGACGGCGACGAGGAGGAATTGGAGGAGGAGGAATTGGAGGATGAGGCCGAGGAGGAGGAGGAGCCGCGGCTCAAGTACCAGCGGCTCGGCGGGAGCGTGCCGGCGATCCTCTCCACCGACGCCGCCGCGTCCGTCGCCGTCGCAGACCGGATGGTCGCGCTCGGCACCCACAACGGCACCCTCCACATCCTCGACTTCCAGGGCAATCAGGTACTACCACCCCTCGCGACGACGGGGCGCTCTCTCTCTCTCTCTCTCCTTTCGGAATCGGACGATTGGGATTCGTGGTGGTGGTGGGGAATGGATGGATGGGGGGGACGTGGCGTGGAGTGAACCGGGATCGTGGCATTGCCGTACCGTTGGACTCTGCTTGCTGCTGGCCACTTCGATGTTGAAATTTTGAGAAACTGATCGGTTAGGATACTCGATAAGCTCTAAAGCTGACTTGACATAGCTGCGACTGCAAGCCTTGCGCCGTTACTGGAGACATAAAATTGAGGTCGCTGCTAGTTCCCTTCATTTTGCAGCTTCAAATCACGTTATTATAGTTTTGGTCCTAATAATAACGATCACACTACTGTAGTTTTGTCCTGCCTCGAATTTGTTAGTCTGATGGTTCTGTGCAACTTATGGAGCCAAAAAAAAAACAACAACCCCGGCACATGGTATGCAGAAGTGAAGTGTGTGCCCCAACGCCTTTTTGTCGACCTGCGTGCATTCCTTCCGTCCGATACAAATGCTACCAATACTCATCAATTCCCGTTTTTTTGTGCTCAATATGTTCTTTAGGTGAAGGAAATTGCTGCCCACACGGCAACTGTGAACGACATCAGCTTTGACGCAGACGGCGAATATATAGGCAGCTGCTCGGATGATGGCACAGTAGCAATAAGCAGCCTCTTCACTGATGAAAAACTGAAGTTTGAGTACCATCGCCCCATGAAAGCAATTGCTCTAGACCCTAACTATTCCCGGAACTATAGGAGGTTTGCTACTGGTGGTTTAGCAGGTCAAGTACTTGTGCTGACAAAGAAGACTTGGGGCGGTTACCATAAGAAGGTGAGCTTGATTTCCTTAGGATAACAGGTAATCTGATGTATCCAGTGAACTCTAATGGCTGCCTCGTCTATTACTTTGTAGGTTTTGCGTGATGGTGAAGGGCCAATCCATTCTATGAAGTGGAGAACAGACCTGCTTGCTTGGGCTAACGATGCAGGGGTGAAAGTGCATGATATGAAAACAGACAAAGGAATTGCATTCATAGAACGACCGAAAGGCATTCCTCGGCCAGAGTTCTTACTTCCCCATCTAGTATGGCAGGTAAATATCTCTATATCAGGAAGCCATAATTTAGTCGAACCATGTACTCAAGCATTTTAATTTTGTCAATATACAAGGAAAATATTATTAGAAGGGTGTAAAAGCAAAAGATTTTGTCGAGCTGAATGCAATAAGGATATGAGATATGTGGGTTACTTTACTGAGTGGAAGACAGTGGCTATTAGCCAATACACACATACTGTTAATTGTGTCAAGGAGCATGATAGCTGTTTTATTTGCTGGGGAGATAAAGAAAGTATTCACCTTTTTAGCGTGTCTGATTCACAAGACGACGACAACAACAACATAGCCTTTTTTTAGAATTACACAGTACAACGCAGACGCTCACAACACGCACACACACTCATCCCTATGAACACACGCACACAAACCCTACCCCTATGAGCACCTCCGAAGGACTAAGCACCGACAGATCTGGAGATTTCCAAAGTCACCACTGGCGCCTCGTCGTCGACGGGAACGTCGCTTACCACTTAATGCATAACGTCGGAAAATCCTGGACCAGGAAAAGGTGCGAGCACTAGGATTTGAAGCCTGGTGGGTAGCGTCCCACTGAGCCGTCCTACCATTGGACTACAAGCCTATTCGCAACAACAACATAGCCTTTTGTCTCAAGCAAGTGTGTCTGATTCACAAGACCAACTTCAAAAATTTTCTTTTCTATTATATAGTTTAATGTAAAATGTGTGTGTTGTATTTACTGATGTTTACATTCTTTAGGATGATACTGTCTTAGTTATTGGATGGGGAACAAGTGTCAAGATTGCAGCAATTCGAACAGATTCGTCCCAGGGACTCAATGGCATACAAAGGACCATCGCTGCAGTGGGTTCCGAGAAGTATGTAGATATTGTTGGTTCATTCCAAACAGGCTACCACATATCTGGGATTGCTCCTTTTGGCGACCTTTTAGTTGTGCTCGCCTATATTCCTGATGAGGATGAAAAAGAAAAAAAATTTAGTACTTCTGTTACTTCACGACAGGTATTTAACAGTACTTGCCCTTCACATCACAGTCTTTAAATCTATGTTGCGTCTGTAACCTTTGCTTGTAGAATGCTGCTGCTAAGATTTTTTAACATTTTGTAGGGAACTGCACAGCGTCCAGAAATACATCTTGTGTCATGGAAAAATGATGAAGTTACTACAGATGCTCTTCCTATTCATGGTTATGAACATTACAAGGCAAAAGATTATGCTCTTGCGCATGCACCTTTCTCAGGTTTAATAGACTGTGTTCTATACTTCTATTGGTAGGCATTTTTTTTCTTGGAAATTTTCCTAATGAAGGAAATTTTCTGTTCAGGAAGTAGCAATGCAGGTGGACAGTGGGCTGCTGGCGACGAACCTTTGTATTACATCGTGTCTCCTAAGGATATTGTGGTGGCGAAACCAAGGTTTGTGAAAATGTTACAAAGCAAGACCTTGCTTTAACCTCTGTTTTTTTGTATCCAATGTTATCTGATTAATTTCAAGTAAGTGAGCTTTCATAGCTGAGCTAGCTAGTGACAAAATTAAGAAAATGTCGATACCATTCTATTTAATTATTCTTGACTTACAGAGGTCCAGGTTAGTTAGATATTTGAGTCTTTTTTAGTTTTGGCCAGTTTTCTGAGCTTTATGTCCTTTCTGTAACAACGATCTCATGGCAGTTTTCATATAATACTATATGTTCATATAATACTATATGTTCATTCTAATTAGAGATGCTGAAGATCATATTGCTTGGCTTCTTCAACATGATTGTCACGAAAAAGCATTGGCTGCTGTTGAGGCAGGGCAAGGGCCGACTGAGCTTCTTGATGAGGTGAGCTAGAAAATAGTTAAGCTAGGTAGTAGATGTCACCCCTATGATTATGAGGATGCCCCTTTTAGTACTTTGTTAAAAATCTACCTGTATGCACCTCTAAGGAGTTGTCAAGGTGACCAAGGTCTCTAGTATTGGTGTTTTTAGCATATAAAATTGGTTATTAGCTATTTTTCAGTATATGTGATGCATGAATGTTCCATTCAAAATGGGTCATTTTTAGACTTTTAAGAGTTTCATTTCAGGCGGTTGGTTTGTTGTGGGCGGATTGGGGAGGTTGTAGCCTTAGTGGGAGGTGGGTCTAGGGCAGGGGTGGACCCAGGTGCAAAAATCATCAGAGTCAGCTCCACTAGTCACTACTAAGTGTTCTTAGTAAATAGCAAATTTGCATAGGGTTTGCTTAAATTTATCATTGTCATCTGACCGGGTAAACAGTTGTAGTCCTAGGCCCTGATCTAGGTTTTGGGAAGCTCCAGTCGTTTCATCCCCTCCCGTCAGGTTTCATAGTTAGTGATGACTATTGACTGGACACCTTAGCCGCCTAGATTGGATCCATCTTCCAAAACAATCGCAATTCCAACTTTCATCTTCCAAAACAATCGCAATTCCAACTTCCTAAACCGAAACAAGAACCAAAGTCTCAAACTTCCTAAATGGAGAGTTCTAATGATTACTGCCTGTGGGCTGAGCCAACTCATGGGTGCTTGGCCCATGATACCCTGGTCCATGCCAGTCCCGTTCCAAACTATCCCTAATAATGCAGATAACACATAAAGTGTCCCATTTTCTTTATCTTATGTGTTACCTAGTCCAATGTACTTTTTAAAAAAGTGTGGCATGTTTAACAGCCAATCTAATTGGTGTACCACATGTGAGCCACTGAGCCCATGTATGATAATTTCAAAGGACCTTCAGAACTAGAATTAATTTTCATAAGAAAATACTCGAGTATTAAAATTAGTTTCATGTTATTTCATTGCAGGTTGGTTCAAGATACCTTGATCACTTGATAATTGAAAGAAAATATGCTGAAGCCGCTCAACGCTGTCCAAAGTTGCTGCGAGGATCTCCTTCAGCATGGGAGAGGTCAGAAAATATGTTGATACTCACGTCTCAGTCATGTGATCTAGTTTAATTCCAATCGTTCAAGATTTTGACGGGCCTCTTTGTGTTAGACTGTTAGTTGAGTGATTGTTTAACCAAGACTTCTATGCCGCAGATGGGTCTTTCACTTTGCTCATCTCCGCCAACTTCCTGTTTTGGTCCCTTATATACCTACAGAAAATCCTCAGCTGAGTGATACTGCGTATGAGGTGTGGTGCTGATTTGTAAGTTCTGTTTACTTATTTCGATACCTATTTGTTTGCAATATAATTTTGAATTCCTTGTGCAGGTTGCCCTTGTTGCTCTAACTACCAATCCTTCTTTCCATGAACTTCTGCTGACCACTGTAAAAAATTGGCCACCTACACTGTACTCAGCTTCACCTGTCATATCTGCCATTGAGCCACAACTCGAATCATCATCGATGACTGATACATTGAAAGAGGTGCAGAGGAACATTGTTTCATGGATTTGAAACATACACATCTCATTCTTTTTAGTTCTTTGATTGATATCTGTCTTATGTGCCCTGTAGGCGTTAGCTGAGCTGTATGTAATCAATAGTCAACATGAAAAGGCACTTTCTCTGTATGCTGAAGTAAGTACATCCTAAATTTTAGTATCTGTACGTACATCTCAAAGTATTTTTTTACTATCAAAATATAATTCTAATTAATGTTATTTGGTTCAGCTCCTGAAGCCAGAAGTGTTCGAGTTTATTGAGAAGTACAACTTGCATGATGCCATTCGTGATAAGGTACCAAATGGACGGGATCTAATTTAGCTCTAATACAGATTATATTCTTCAGGTATATAAATTGGAAAAGTCGTCCATTTCCTGGACTTAAGAACTTATTGCTTTTTTATGTCTACAGGTCGTCAATCTTATGATACTGGATAGTAAAAGAACAGTTCACCTACTAATCCAACATCGTGATATCATTCCCCCATATGAAGTTGTGGAGCAGTTGTTGCATACCAATAAAAAATGTGACAAGAGACATTTTTTACATCTATATTTGCATGCTCTATTTGAGATAGATATACATGCTGGAAAAGATTTTCATGATATGCAGGTATTCAGTTACTCAATTTTACCATAATTCTTGCAATGTCTACCTTATTGTTAACTAGTATGCCCATATCCCCCCATTTGTTTACATGTACTTTGTGTTTTCACAATAACTAGCAAGTCAAAGCTGTTTTCTTTACAGGTGGAGCTTTATGCGGACTACGAGCAAAGGATGCTACTACCCTTCCTCCGTACTAGTCAACATTACAGGCTTGATAAGGTCATAGTAGCAAACAAAACATCATCAAATTTATCATTTAATTAATTATGGGCTTGACAATTTGTTTTCTTCCAGGCATATGAAATCTTTGCGCAAAGGGAACTTGTAAGGGAACAGGTTTTTGTCCTTGGTCGAATGGGCAATGCCAAAGAAGCTCTTTCAACAATTATAAACAAACTGGAAAACATAGAGGAGGTTCCAACTTGTTTCTCTATTATTGTACCAGTTTATAAGAAATCATATTCTATATTAGATAAATTGTATATAAGGTTGGATGGTAACATTCATCTTGAACTGCATTATACAGGCTGTTGAATTTGTTATGGATCAACATGATGACGAACTATGGGATGAATTGATTAGACAGTGCCTCCAGAAGCCTGAAATGGTAATTGGCATGATGTGCTTAACCTTCCTTGAGACAGAAGCATCTTCTTTATTTCTTAATTCAATTTCTTTCTATTGAGCAGGTTGGGATGCTATTGGAACATACTGTTGGCAATCTTGATCCTCTGTACATTGTCAGTTTGGTTCCTGATGGGTTAGAAATACCTCGGTATGTTTGCACTAGGATTTATTTGTTGAAATTCTATAAAATGTCTTACATGACAATAGACAAAAAAAGGATCTACCATGGCCCCTTGTTGAGATTACGATGAACCATCATAGGATCATGTTGATATTGTAAAACAGAATCAATTGAAAACTGTGGTCATCATAGATTTTTTTTTTTGCAATTTTCATCCAGCTGATACACGCCCTTGTTTAGTCTAATTATTTCTTCGTGCTTTTGATAGGTTGCGGGATCGGCTTGTGAAAATTGTGACGGACTACCGGACGGAAACTTCACTGCGACATGGATGCAATGATATACTTAAGGTTAACTATATTTTGGTTTACCATCTTTCATCCATCTGAAGTTCTGAACGTTTCCAAACTTGGTCTTGTACAGGCTGACTGTGTGAACCTTTTGGTTAAATACTACCACGAGGCTCGACGTGGAGTTTACATGGCAAGCATGGACGAGGAGGTACATGGAAACAGGGTTGATGATGGATCATCACGAGCAAATGAGAGATCATCCAGTCTTCAGGCTCTAGATATTAAGTCCAGAACGAGATGTGGTGCCCGGTGTTGCTTATGCTTCGATCCTTTGCCAATTCAGGACATATCTGTCATTTTGTTCTACTGCTGCCATGCGTATCATCTGTCTTGTTTGGAAGGTGGGTTGGACTTAATGAGATCAAACAGTAATCAAGATACAGACAATGGCTCAGACGACGAGGATGGTTCCCCATCCGGCGAGTCTCGTATGCGCTGTGTATTGTGCACTACTGCCTCTGCATGATTTATACCTTGTTGGGTAGCCCATGCTACCTTGTGTTGTGTTGTAAGTTTTGAGCCCTGTAAGTATTGTGTTCTTTTGGTGTTATTACATATGTACAATAGCATAATTCTTTGAGGGTAGCCAATGTCCTCAGCCAGAGGAATTTTGTGTAAATTTACTGAACAAACATGAGCAAGTTGTGCGGCATTTTCATTTTTTAATGCCACGTTTGCCAGATAATGAAAGGTTAATTACAAGATGCAGAATTGCTCTTTCAGAAACTTATAGGAGAAGCTAAATTATGACTATGATTTTCCCTTGTTCGTTTGTGTATGGTTCTGCAAAGCTGAGAATAAGTAGAGCGCTAATTGTTTACAGCCTCCTGTCTTGGAAATCATACTTGACTAAAGAAGAATATCATAGAAATAAAAGACATTGAAGTAAATCTCAGGCATAACCGTATAAATGATATAAGCAACTTGTTCGACTCCCAGAGCATCGCAAATGTCAGGAGCGTACATACGTACATACTTTGTAACTTGCTAATGTATCAGTAAACATTGCTCATGCCGTTATTCCAAAAGAACGAACCAACAAGCAAAGATGAAATCTAAATACAAGTTCACGCAGAATATGCCAGTCTCAGTCTATACACCTCTCCTTTTGGGATCAGGGCATGGTAGAATTCCCCAGTTTCTTCTCACTTCCTCCAGATCTTCATGAAAGTGCTTCTCATAGTATACAGACATCAGGTCCGTGCATTTGAGACCTGCTTTTGTTGCCCATGGGAAGTAATGCTGGAAAAACAAGGTCCTTTGTTTCTCATTGAACCTTGCAGAGCCCCCGACAACTGACAGCATGCACATTGGGAGGAACATCTGTTCAAATTCTATCACCTTGAGGGCCGTCTCGCCAATCAGGTTTGTCGGAAGGCCGAACAGCACATGCCAAAAGTCATGCACCTCACGAGCACGTGTTGCAACATAGGCAAGCTCGTCAGTGTCCATGAAACGGACAGGTGGGCGATCATCTGGTGAGAAGTTCCTTGATCCCATGAACTGAGCATAGGCTGCACCGAATGTGTTCTCGGGCATGTCCCAGGCATGAGAAACCTGTGAGGAGATGACACGAGGACGCTCCAAAAGAACTTCCTGAACAAAAATGTTATGTCAGTAATATGCATAGATGAAGAAGATCCATGCCACAATAGTAGACAACTACATATGCAGGGAAAGGTGAAGTTATTTTCCATATTACATCAAAAGATTGCAAATCAAAATTCAAATCATACATTGGATATATATGTACTATGTAGAATACAGCATCTGGCTACAACATCCTTAATCACAAGGGGCGACTTAATCAGATATCTCCTTGATAACATTGGCATGCTATACATCTAAATGACAGTGAAAATAATAAATAATCACAGGCATCCTAGTGTCACAGTGTCATCATCTTGGTGATTGTTCGCATTTCAAATGAGAAAAGAAAACTATATTGCACTAATGGGGATGATTCTGCATATGAATTACAAAAATATGCTAGTACCAAACTTCCTAAAAAATGCTAGTACAAACGTTAGGAATTTTAACTTTCTGACAAAAGAGGGGGCAGTAGTTTACCCTGCCTTCTGCGTTATTCTTCATTCGCTGAAGCACACGGTCAAATGCTGGCTTCCCAGTAGTCTCTCCAAGAGCAGCTATCAGATCAGCCCTTCTAGGGTCAAGCAAGGCCCCGAAAGCAGAGCCAAATGCAACAGCCGCCTGTTGCCACCCCTTCAGCTGAACACGTGCCCCTAGCATGGCTCTACACAAACTAAGAAAAAAATATTGAGAAAGGTACTACTCATGCCAATGCCACTCTGTAGTTTATAATTGCAATTATCAAGCAGTAACATACAACTTTAACCACACACCACACCATAGTGCAATGTGTTTTCTACTAGTAAGATCGATACTCATGCTGCACGCAAACGAAATTTTGGGCAACTATAATGGAAAAGAACAAGAAGCCAAGGCCATTGATCAGTAGTGCCAGTCGGTGCCTTTCAAGATACCACACTTACACAGACATTTAATCGAACATATGGAGAGCAACATCTCTGACATAATTGACTATTCAGGCAACTCGATAACAGACGAAGCTTGCATGGTATATTGGTATGAGCAAAATCCCGGAAGAGCCGCTCTCAACTAGGGCACTGAGAACCCTGATGCAGTGTAATTCTAAACTCGAGTTCACCTAATCAAGTACTGGGGTCTAGCGGCCTAGGGGTAGGGGTGGAGCCATGGTTACACACGCGGAGGCCACTCCTCGACTGCGCGGAGCACGGCAAGACCTTCTAACTCCTGATGTGGGTTGATATGATACTTACTACGAATTTACGATTGGCAGCATGCCGCGAGACAATTGGCGATTGTCGAGGAGACAAGACTCCCGCCGCTCTAGCCGACTCGAGAAGACAAGGGCGTTTCCAAATTGCCACACCCTAACCCTGGACAGGGTTCCGTGGTTGGGGTTGGGGGTCTTGGGTTACCTGTGACCTTCGGGCCTAGAGGACGCTTCAGAGCGGTTCGCCGGCCGGCCGGCCGGTCGAGACGGTGGCGGAGCAGAGGCGGCTGTCGAGACGGCGGCGGGGGCGTCGAGCTCCCAGAGATTAGCGTCGGCAGCGCGGTTCGTCGGAGGTGGCGGAGGCGGCGAAGGCCACCGGAGCACGGCGGCGGAGCAGCGGCGAGACGGAGGCGGCGACGCCGCGTCGGGGCTCGGAGGGAGAGTCGGGATGACGAGGCCCCGGCGGCGTCAGGGGTGTCGGGAAGATGAGAGAGACAGGGGGTGGGGGAGAGAGAAACAACGTGAGCTGTTGATTTCCAATCCAACGATCGGAAAAAAAATATTGAGAGATGGATAAATAATAAATCTCAACGAAATACTAATTTGGGAAGAAGCTGCCCGCCTCGTCAAGTCATCAGCACATCATCCTTGCCAGTAATGGCGGTGGCGGTGGCGGTTGCGGGAGTGACCCCGACCCCGACCCACCACCGTTCCTGCCGCCTCGCCCACGCTCCACGACGGGCGCTGCTGCATCGCCGCCGCCTGCGTCCTGCGCCGCCGCCGCCGCGCGCTTCTGGGGCGGTGGAGGTGCGGGTCTGCACGAACCGCACTTGCGCGCGGCAGGGCGGGCGCGAGGTCCTGGCTGCGCTCGCGGGCCTCGCGCCCCCGCGCGTCGACGTGGGCTCCTGCGGGTGCCTCGGCCGCTGCGGCGCGGGGCCCAACGTCGCCGCCTCCGTCGCCGGGAGCGCCGCGGTGTTCGGCCACGTGGGCACGGCGGCGCGCGGCGCTCAGCTCCTGGAGCACCTCCTCGGCGCTGCGGAGTTCGACGCGACCGCGGGCCTCGCCGCGCTCGCCGCGCGGGAGAAGGCGGAGGCTGCCCTCGAGAAGGGAAACGCGGCTGAAGCAGAGGCCCTTCTGGATGAGGTCTGGACATGTGCACACTTCTGCAGCTGTGCATAGCCCATCAGTTGCTTGGTTCTTACTTGATTTCACTTGTTTGTTTGTAGGCTATTGGGCTTAATGCTTGTGGTGGTCGGCATTTGGTGTATAAGAGCAGGTTGCATTCTGCTATTCTAAGTTTGGTGTGCGAATTTAATGTTTCTAAGTCAAATAGTGTGCTTCATGTGAGTTTGCCGTGTGACGATTTGTCGAAATTATGCAGGTCTAAGGCGAGATTAGCATTAGGGGATACCTCCGGTGCGCTTGAGGATGCCGATGAAGCAATAAGAATAGCTCCTAGATTTCCTCAGGTATTTGATTTTTTTGAACCCCCAAATTTCCTAGGTATCACTCTGCTTGTAGATTCATATCCATGCCTTGCTATTCATGTTATAATGTCTACCTTCACGGGAATACGCTTGAAAAGTACCAGCTATAATGTCTATTAGTGTTTTCATTGTTTCGATTATGAATTGGCTGGTTGCTTGGTTCCAGTCGCCAATGTTTGCTGCAACCTTGTGTGAATGCCTACACAGTAGCTAGCAACTTGGTGATAGGTGAAGTGAGGAAGGTTTGTTACTTATTACAATCATCCAGTCGATCTGTACTTTTACTAAAGTGTGTTTGTTTTTCTTAATGCGGTTGGCGTTAGTGGACTTTGGGTTAGTATATACACATAAACTAATCCATCATTCTTATTCTGAATGACTTTCACTTCTGTATCCTTACATTTATGAAATGCAATTTCCATGGTATGATTGTAAGCCAAAACATTTCTATTTGAGACTTTGATGAACAGCAATCTTCAATGTATCCTTAGCCATGTCAGGCATGCCTTTTCTCCAAACTGCCGCTTTTTTAATTGTTATTATTAAGCATGTCAATATGTCATGGTCTTTGCTGCCTTTATTGATGATGTTTTGCAGGCTCACTTATTGAGAGGTGATGCGCTTCTTTCGATGGGCGAATATTGTGCTGCAGAAGATGCTTATGCACATGCCTTGGATCTTGATCCATCTATTCGCCGATCCAAGTCTTTCAAGGTTTGGATCAGAGATTTGCCTTGCAGACACTACAATTTCGTGTTCTGTTGCAGCTACCTAATTTAGCTCAAAGCTCAATAGCTCATGCATTCTGTCACATTCCTTTGTTCAGGCCCGAGTGGAGATGCTACGAGAGAAGCTTGTCAGTGCCACTAATCAATAGCTCATTTTAAAACTTCCTCCCTGTCAGTAGTTCCACCCAACAAGTAATGTAGATGTGTACTTGGTAGGTCTGAATGGCTCAATCCATAGTTAGCTGCACCCCCTGCCTTATGAGCTGTGCACAGTGTACAGTCTCTTCTTGATTATTGTTGTTAATCTCGTATTTGGAATAAATGGGATAATGAGATTAAGAGGCTGGCGATCCCTTTTTGGATCAAGATGTTGATTATTGAACATGTGAAGGCAATTATGTTCACATACTTTCAGGCTTCAGCCACTACAAATGGTAAGGAATTTGTTTGTTGCAACAGAGTGGACGGTCCAACAGTTCATATGAATGGAAGGCATTGTTGTTTTTCCTCCCACGTGAACAAATCTATGTGATACAAACTTAGTATAATCTTATAGCTCTTATTGTATATTTGTACCTGACTAAATATGCTACTGATTTCCAAACCGTGCAGTTATGTATTGTGAGTCATTCTCATTCAGATGTGAATTTGTATTCTAATTTGGTCAGCATTTGTTTAATTTTATTGGTAAATGAGAAATTGGGAATACTCCCAAGGATTTAATTCTAAGCATCAATAAAAATAACTATTGGCTGCTCTCTATCCATTCATCACACCTTCCTATTTGATCTATGTTATACATAACCTCCTATCGGATTTTAAACAGATTCTCAGAGTTTTCTTTTTCAAGATCGAATCATCATATCATTTTTTTTAGTAAATTCCCTGTATGCCATTGAAAATTTAACTCATCCCCTATATGCCACCTGATGACATATAGGGGACTTTTTGTGTGTCTATAACATGTGGGTCGAGTAGCATACAAGGGATGAGTTAAATTTCTGATGACATCATTGTTTTATCCTATGGATTGCCTCAATTTAGTGGGAGGTAGTAACCTGATGTCCATAATCAGTTATCCTCTCCCTCTGTACTCTTTCTATTCTTATGGAACACATAAAATTGCGTACCTTTGTGTTAGCAGGGCTTCCGGTGCTGTAGTGATCAATGCAATATTGTTATTGGCTTGCATGAGTACCCAGCTGATATGTTCACCCATTTGGATTCCTAAAATGTTAGGTAAGTATTCCCATGCTTTGCTACTAGAAACTATCAGGTATGTGATTTTTATTCACATTTTCTGGCAATTGATTGAAAGTTGCAGTTTGTACTCATTGTGCTTCTGAGGATTTATGACCAGAAGGTGTCCTTTGCAGAAACTAGTTTAGAGTCCCTTTAATTTGATTGTACTTCACTACTTCTATCTTTCTTTTATCTTACTTTGTGTTCTTTGTGCATCTGTTAGGCAGAATCTTTCTTAATCTCGCTTTGGCCCCTTTGGGTGTTATTATGAGTGATAACTTTTTTAACTCCTGTTGCGTATCCCAATATCTAGGAGGATAGTTCTGAGTTTTTCTTTAATTAAAAATGGTTCCTTCTCCCTTGACCTAAACCAAAGAAACCAAAATATTTAATCAAGGCTTACGATCCAGATGGCTCAGTTTATTTATTGGAGGATTTGTTGGCAGCGGATGGCTTGTGCTCATTTTAAGGAACTCAGGCGTGCTAGCATCTGAAAGAGGACTTTCCCCTCCTTTCATGGTGTCTTTCTGAAGTAACAGCTAACAGCTGCACATGTAAATCATGAGAATCTGAATAATGTCGTTGACTGCCAGTTTACTTTTTTCTTGGTATTGTGGTTTGGTGGTTTTACAACTTTAGTTGGTGTGATAATAGAAGTGTTCGACGCTATTAGACATAAAACATTGCTGGTCTTTTAACTTACAAAAGTCATTCACCATAACTCTGTAAGCATGCTCAAATAGTTCTTTTCCCCCTCAAACCTTTGGTATCTTAACCTTTCTCCAAACTTAACAAGGGTAAGAGGCAAGAACTAGACATGACGAAAATATGATGGAAGCAGGTGACCAATTGTTAATGAACACATTTAACAAATATAAATATAATAGCCAAACATTTGCAAAAGGGCACTGAGCACTAATTTTGTAGGATTCAAATTGTAGCAGATGTGTTGTGCCTGGAGTTTTCTATTTCTTAATCCTTTTCTTTAACGGTGCTACCCATTCTTTTTCGTTGATGAAGGTAAGCTTGTTCCTATCAAGTTTTGAGTCTGAATGTCAAACATGTACCCCTTGTCCGTCCCACATAATGGAATTCAATCATTTTCTTCACCCATATTTTGTGGGGAGCCAGTTCTTTTTGTCCCCAAAGTCACTGTACATAAATATTTTTATATACAAGGATATGGGTCTACATATGGCCCACAAAATTGAAGTCTGAACTTGCAATTCTGGTCTTCAAAGCTGACCGGACCATTTTGCCATACTGCCAGCAAGTTGCCAGTTTGCCACCTTGCTGGGATTCCAAACCAGCTTTAATTTAGAGATAGGAAAAAGTAGTTTATTTCATGGCATACTGTGGGCCATCAGCTGGATTGTTTTAAGCACATGCAAGATGATAAGAACATTCTTAGCAAGTTAGCATGCTATTTTTAATTTAAAAATAAAGAAGGAAATCATAGCTGTTTTGATTGTGATGTTTAGCTGATTTGCTTCCCGTGTGATGCAGTGTACAGAAAGAAAGCTTATGGATAACATAAGCTGACCTTGCACATTGTCTGCCTGAGTTTGGGTCAACAAATCGCGTCCTGTCTTGCACATTAAAGATTGTTGAAATTGTCATATCATCTGTATTACATTGCAGCCATTTTGTTACAGTTGCAGGCATGCCCTCGTGACGCCTTTTATGGTGCCATGATGCATAAACAAAACCATATTGTAACTTGCACCACCCTGAGCTGAGATATCGGTCAACTGTATGAAAAAATTGATTAGCCGACTGTGGTAAGCAATTTGACTTCATATGCTGAACAATATGTGTGTCTACTGATCTGCACCTCCAATTCCATTACCCATCGCAGCATGCGCAATCATGCCAAATCAGATGCTTCAGTAGCTTAACTTTGTTTCTACTGGCTGCTAGTAATCATTGCTATGATGATATGTCTAGTTTTATAATACTGAAATCATTTGATCTGTGAGCTTCAGTTACTTGTGGGCTTACCGTAGTTGAAGGTCACACATTTCAAACTTCGGGACTACCTCTCCCCCACATGTAAAACATCAGTGTTCAGTTGATGAAATGATCTGTCTGCATCGACGGATCCGTAATTTCAGGGTTATACCCTCTGTATCCATGTGTTGTGTCTTGTGTGTACTTGTGTGCAGCTCAAGTTTTCTCCCCCTGAGGTCAAAGCCGATGGGCGGGCGGCGAGCCGGCGACCACGCACACCTGACCTGACGAAGAAGCGCGCGGGAGGTTGGTTCTTCCCACGCCGACGTTTTCGTTCCCACCGCGCTTCGGATGCGTGGCGCGAAAGCGAAGCACGCGTGGAGGCAAACTGTAGCGCTACCAAACGGCGCCGCAGGCCGCAGGTATGTTTCTTGGCCAGTCGCTGGTTTCCGCTCTCTCTCAGCCGTGGTTTTTCTGCTTTTGCACCGGATGGCACGAAGTGCTTGCTATTCACGCGTGCAGAATGGGCGCCACCTGAAGTTCTGAACTTTAAAAGGGTGTGATGACGATGTGCCATGGCCTAGGTTGGGTTCGTTGCGTCCACGGTAAGTATAGGAAGAAAAGAATGGAATGAAAATGAGAGGTCATGAGCACATATCGGCAAAGTGGCCAAAAAAAAAAAATCATGGACGCAGAGCATGTTTTCCACGCTGGCGTCGTCATACTTTAGACTTTCGAGACATGCCAAGTTACCGACAGAGACAGGATGTCTAGCCACTAATTGAAATCGAAATTTTTCTGTGTGTACCAAATTTTGCTGAGTTTTTTTTTTTCGTGCGCACACAGGAAAAATCGGTGAAACAAACCTAGTAGTAGTACGAAGCGTGTGGGAATTCGAGCCCCTGGTACTGTGATTTACATTAGGATTTCCTCTTTTTTTTTTGAATCACACGGCGCATCCGTATATTCACTTGGGCTTAATTAGCTGGAGAAGAAGAAGCCCGTTTGTACGGCTGATTTCGTTGTTGAAAGCGTGTGTATCGAACTGTTCTTTCATGCTACTATTGTCTTTGCTTATCCTTCCTAAACCCAGAAGAAGATGAAGGAATTAATGTTTATAAGCTTTCAGAAAAAGGGAAATGTTTGCGAGAGATAACGACTAACCGGTGGCTTAAGAGGCGAACACAAAGCACGGAGAACTTTCGCGTAGGAGGCCACATTTTGAATCCTTGATCAAGTTCGAAGTACTATCAGATGAGATAAAGATTTGCCGCCGCGATAAAAGTGAGGTTCGTCCGTACCCCCATTCAATCCCCTCCTGCCCTGTTCGTCAGTTTTGTTTGTTGTACGTACCTCACTTCACTTGACATCCAACACCACCTGGCAGCAGAGGTTCCTCTCAGTAGTGTGAACCGATTCCCTTTCGTTTGGGCAAATTGGAACTCGTGTCATAGGGGTGTGAACCCTGGATGAGTGCAAGTTTCGCGCTGAAAATCACCCGTACGATGACCGTGCGATGCGGACCCGGGCCGGCCGGAGCCTTGAGATCGGATGTCGCTGTAATCAGTGATCAGTGTGACCCGATGGGGGTTGAAATCAATACCTCCACAGTGACAGAGGCTCTTCCAGTATGTTTAGCTGGTGGCTAATGGCTGGTGATGGTTTGTTCTGAGAGAAAAGTACTGCTAGATTGTGGTTGGTTTGTTCTGAGAGAAAATCTGTTGGCTGGTGGCTGATGGGCCAAGCGACCAGGGCAATGTATCGATTCTCTACCTTTTGCGGTACCCTTTACAACCTAAAAAAATCAAAATCAGAATAATACATTGCACATCATTCCAATACTAGGCTCACACGCTCATGCATGACAGATTGTTTACCTTTGTTTTGTTCTGATGAGAAAGTTGTTTATGCCGCGCACAGGGAAAAAAAAGCTCCACTCATTGTTCCCCACAAGAAAAAGAATATAGGAAAAGGTCGCACGGGTCGCATGCTCTGCTTGCATTGCCCAACAGAGTTACCATCCAAGCCGCAAAACACATATAGAATTAGCCAGGCAGATAAACATGCTTTAGATTGCAACAATCGCCCAACACCCGCTGGGTTTGTGAGGTCCGCAAGTTTTTTCAGGAGTATTATATATCAGCACTCCAAAAAAAATCTCTTTCTTTGAGAAAAGTGGCACTCCAAATCTCTTTCTTTGAGAAAAGTGGCACTCCATTTCAGTTGTGGGTCTGCTTTTATTATTTTTTTTCTCAGGAAAATAAAACTGGCAAATGTGTCGGCCAGGGGAGAGGAAAGGAAAGAAGCGTCAGGCAGGAAGCGAGGGCGGCAGGGAGGAGAGATAAAGCAAGCGTTCCGGGGACGCGTTACGCGGCGGGCCCACGCAGCGACCTCGCTCCGCGCTCCTCTCGTCATCCCCTTCCCGGAAACGCATCCTTGCCGGCGTTTGCCGGCGACCAAAGGCTCCCGTCACCTCACCTCACCTCACCCATCCCTCCGCGTCCCGCTCACACCGTCCGTCCCCCCCCCCCCCCCCCCCCCGACCCTCTTTTCACACGGCCCCGACGCAACCTCGCCGCAGCCCCGCAGCTATATCCTCCCCCACCGCCCGCTATCCTCACCTCGCCAGCCAGCCTCTGATCAATCCCAACCAACGCCGCCGCGAATCCATCCCCAGCAGCAGCTTTAGCCGCCCGCCCGCCCGCCCAGACCAGATGTTCCTCACCGACAAGTACAGCTCGCTCCTCCCGCCCCACCACCACCACTCGGACGCCGCGCCGCCCAACAAGCCCACCAGCAGCAGCAGCCGCCGCCGCCAGCAGCAGCTGACGGGCAAGGCGGCCTGCTTCGACGCGGCGCTGGCCGCGCGCCTCCGCGCCCTGCTGCTCCCGCCTCTTCCCGGCGGGCCGGCGTCGTGCTCCTCCACCTCCTCCCCGCTCGCGGCGCTCGCGCGCCTCGCCGACCTCCTCGCGCTCACGCTCGCCGACGCGGCGCAGGCGCTCGCCGCGGAGGGTGGGCACGCGGCGGCCGCCGCCGCCGTCGCCGCGCACCTGGACGCCGGCGTCGCGCTCCTCGACGCCTGCAACGCCATCACCGCGCGCCTCGAGGTCCTCCGCCGCCGCCGCCTCCTCGCCCGCTTCGCGCTCCACCTGCTCGCTTCGTCGCCGTCGCCGTCGTCGACGGGCCGTGCGCGCGCGCGCGCGGCGCTGGCCGACCGCGACGACCGCAGCAACAGCTCCTCCTCCTCCTCGGCCTCGGCGCCCCCGCTGCCTTCGCTCCCGTTCGACCAGCCCCGCGGCGGCGGCCGCCGCCGCCTCTCCGCCGCCGCGCGCGTCCTCGCCGCCGTGAACGCCGTCTCCTCCCTCGCGGCGGCGGCCGCGGCCGCCGTCCTCGGAGGGGGCCCCCTCCCCGCGACCGCCTTCCCGCGGGTCTCCGGCTCCGGCGCCGCCGACGACTTCCCCTGGGCCGAGCCGTTCAACGCCGTGTCCAGCCAGCTCGCGGCGCTCGCCGTCTCCAACGGCGGCGGCGAGGTGGGCGCGGTCGACGAGGCCGTGCAGAGGCTCGCGTCGGTGCTGGACGGGGGGAAGGGCGGCGGGGACGGCGACGAGGCCGCGGTGCGCGCCGCGGCGCGGGAGGTGGAGGAGCGGACGGAGGAGCTGACGGCGCGGCTGGACCGCCTGTCGGACGCCGTGCACGGCGTGTTCCGCGCGGCGCTGGGCCTCCGCAACGCCGAGCTGGGCGCCTTCATGGCGGGCCCCCCCGCCGGGAAGACGTGTGGGTAGCTGTCACTCCACCTACGACTGCAAGCGTGCGTGTACACGCGGCTGTTGTACGGAGTATACTGCTACAGTTGATGAGTTACTAGCGTCGTAGCCGAAGGCAGGTTTGGGTGGGCGAGTCTTCTGTCAGTAAAAATTGTGTGTCGAACAGGAACAGTCAAAGTCAAAGAGGTCATACTTGCATTTTGTTGCACCCTTTTGGGCATGTGGAATCCATATCCATCCAATACTGTATGGAAAGGGAAATGTGTTTGCAAATGTTCGATCCGTCTCTGTAATCTTGCGGCATACTATACAATGAGGAATTTGAGATGCATACAAGTGCTCTGTTTGTAAAGTTGGGGCTCGTCAGAGCGCATGCTAACCACTACACTACTAGTACTCCGGATTTACAAGCAGATGAGAGGTACTGCTTCCAGTTGTCCGTGTGTCGAATCAGTTCAGATTCCAAAGCAGCAAGGCGTATAGAGGGCCTGCTCGACCTCGACCTCGACGTCGAATCCCAAGTCCTGGAACGAGAACGAGCGCCGCCGACCGGCAAACCAAAAACGCTTCCGTCGCAGCGCGCCTCCCAGGAAAGAAAAAGCCATGGGTTTCTTTCGTCGGCGCGGAAGCAACCCGGCCGCACACGCCGAAATGTCAGCGTCGCATGGGGCGCGCGCCGCACCACGGCATGACGAGGAACGGAGGGGGGGGGGGGACCCCTCGCCCGAACGGGTCGGCGAGTCGGGCCGAGTGCCGCCGGCCGAACGTGCGCGGTCGCCGGAGCCGTCACGCAACGCGACACTATAGCTCAAGCACCAGCACGAGCAGGAGCAGGCGGGCAGGCACGGCGCCCTTGCCGTCGCGGCAAGCGCATGGGCGGGCCGGTCGCGGCCGCTAGCTGCACGCTGCCGGCCGTCGCCACCACCCACGCGCGCGCGCTCGCGGCGCACGGGGGGGGCAAGGCTGAGGTCGGCGGCTTCCTTTGCCTGCTGGTGCTGATGCGGCGATGCCAACGGGCGGGCGCTTGCCCTCACACTTCCCCTACTCCCTCCCTTCCCTGAGAGGGACGCCGTGCCTGCTTGTGTGGCATAGGAGTATACCGCCGCTAGCCCGCTACTACTGCACCCGTTGTTAGCATGCGCTGTCGTGTGAGAGATACGTACGGACTGGCGGAATGCCTTGATCCGCCACTTCTAGAACGTACGTACTCGATCCGTCTTTTTCTTGCCACCCAGCTTCTGCAAATTTGCGCCTGCAACTGCGTCCCATTTACGGATAACGGGTGTGTGAATGACTTTCAGGGGGATGTAGGGAGAGAGCTATACACGACTCCCTCTGTACATAATTTTTGTTTTTATATTTGTAGATTTTGTTATGCACATAAATTTGTAGATTTTGTTATACACATACATAGTTCGTGGATTAGGTTTAGATTTAGAAAACTATTTTAGATTTAGAAAATTAAAAAATTAGTTATTTTGATTAGTTTAGATTTAGAAAACTAGTTTTTAGATTATAAAATTTAGAAATTAGTTAATTTAATTAGTTTAGGTTTAGAAAATTAGTTTTTAGATTAGAGAATTTGTTTTTTTATTAGAACCTTTGGAGTGGGCCCAAGCCCAGGAGGCACGCGGTTTAGGCACGGATGCCGAGCTCGGTTGAAACCGGGTCCGACTCGGTGTGATTTGTCCGAGGTGGGAGATGACGACGCTGGCCCACCTGGCAGCGACTGCGGAAGGAGGGAGGCGCCGCGGTCTGTGATGGGACGGAGCGAAGCGGCCTGCTGGGCTGGAAACAGGACTAGGTCGGACTGCGAAGAGGATCTGGGCCAGAAGGAAGAAAAAGGGAGGGAAAAGAAAACCTTTTGCTATTGTTCAAAAAAGCTCACAAAATTGAATTCAAACATAAATTTGAATTCAATCAAACAAAGACAATGCGGCAGCATGTATGCAACAATAAACTTCTATAGTTCATTAATTTAATTAAGAAAATAATTAAACACCTAAGAAAATTAAATAAAATCTTATAAATCCTTAAACATAAACATTGTTGCTAGCACAATTTTAATAAAAGTAATAATTAAATTTTTAGGATGTTACAGGTTGTTGAGGCAGTTCGGCCGCTACCAGGAGTGGCCTGTGCCTGTGGTGCACACCGTTCCTAGCCCCCACCATAGGTGAGTTCTCGTTAATTTTTAAATTTAATTCAGCGTTTGAAGATTTAGCCGCAGACAAATATGTTTAATTCGTCGTAGGTGGTCTCAGAGGGGTGTTGCGGGCGTGTTAAGGTGTAGCCGTACATGGACGGTTGGGCTACCGCGTCGGAGAATGTCGTCACGGAGGACCGGTCCCACGACGACACGGCGTGGGGGGCGTACATCCAGTGGTACACCCCGAGGACTCAGTCGTGTGTGATGTACGTCCCACCATAGCCACCAGCGCCTGTTCCAGACGCGGCGAGGGCTATCGTTCCTAGCGTCCCGTACCCGGTGCGACGGTATCATCACTATGACGCGACTGTGAGTTTGAAAATGCAACTATTTTTTTTTGTGGTACTTCGCATTCTAACATTTACTAATAATTTCTTTTGCAGTTCAACGTGATCGTGGACCTTTCAGGTATTATAGGGGAGCACATTGCTAATGTCATCGATTAGAAACAGATATAAGATCCATCTCTATCGACGGCGCCAGAAATGCAAAGATATATCTTAACATGATGCTAAGTGTATATCAGATGTTGTTTTCAGATAAACTAAAAAGATAAATCCAATACGAGTCATAGTACAACTCGATCTAGGTTGTCATCCATGACAGAAGTGCCAAAACACATGGAAAAGAGGGCTGATTGGTCTGGGGACGGTGGAGACGTCAGGGGGGAGTTACGTATGCGTGTTAACAGGTTGGGGAGGGAGGGTGGTGGGATCCGATTGGCTAAGTGTGGCTTCCGTTGGATGGTTGTTGGGTGTAGAATTCTGCACATACAGGATAGCACTACCATATAATATACACACACAATTGGGTGTTGATATCTTCGTGATCTAGATTTTCCTTATCCTCATCATATAATTTGTTATTTTTTATATTATTTATTTTTTGATTTTGCAAAAATGTACTGTCGTACCTCATGGCGGTTGGGGAAAACGCCATGTGCTACGGCGATTGCAGGCGCTACAGTGACCAACTGCTGCGGCCCACGGCGGTTGGTCCTATAGCACCTGCAACCGTCGTGGCCTATGGTGTTAGGGTTAGTTCGTTTTCATAAAATCACTTTTTTTATGAACTCGGATGGAGATAAATTTTGTATGAAACTTGTAGCTTTCGATGAGATCTATAAACTTTGTAGTTCAAACTTTTTCCATTGAAGTCACCTTATGACACAAATAATTGATATATTATCCAGATCTGGATACCGAAAACTGAGATCTGAACACTGTATCTCTTTTTAGCCACAAGAGGACTTTAAATGAAAAAAGTTTGGACTACAAATTTATAGATCTCGTCGAAAACTTCAAGTTTCATATAAAATTTATTTCCGTCCGAGTTTATAAAAAAAAGTTAAGATTTTCGAAAATAGACTCGTACCGTTGTGGACCACAGCAGTCGGACACTGTAACACCAGCAACCACCGTGACAGTCCCAACCGTTATGGGGTACGGCGAGTATAGTTTTGATAAATTGGAGTTCCGTTAGTATACTTATCAAAAATGAAAAAATAATATAAAAATAAAAAATTCCTCGTCATGGAAGTTTCGATTCGTGGTAGAAACTACCTGGCTTTTGGCCCATTATCTGAAGCAGAAAGGCCCAAAGTCTATAGAGAGCAGTTGCTTCCCAATTCACAGCCGCCGCACGGAACAAGAATTCCAGATCTAGAGAGCTTGCCTTGATTTAGGGTTCCTGTTGTTTCGGAGGAGAGGCGAGATGCTTGAGGTTGAGTGCCCGGCTCTTGCGCCTCCTCCCTGTGCCCAGGAGACCCCGTCGGCAGCGGTGTTCGGCGGGTTCGACGGCGGCGTGGACGGCGACGCGGCGGGCGTGGGCGTGGGCGTGGGCGAGTTCGAGTCCCCCAAGGCTGCTGCTGCGGCGACCGTCGAGCGCAAGATGCTGGTGAAGGGGAAGTCCGGGGAGAAGAAGCGGGGCGACGCGGCGGCCGTGGGCGCGAGGGATTGCGATCGCCCCAGGGTGGCTGATACGGCGACCGTCGAGCGCAAGATGCCGGTGAAGGGGAAGGGGGGCGAGAAGAAGAAGAGGCGCGTCATGGTGGGCGCGAGGATGAGGCCCTTCCCCGTGCTGACCGAGGAGCAGCTCGCCTGGTTCAAGGACCCCGTGGAGCGGGAGGAGTGGAGGGAACTGATGGCCCGGGGGGCAAGGCTTTACTACGGGTCCTGAAGTAGCGCTCGCCTGTACGCGGACGCCGGTCACGGGTCACCGACGAGGAGGATGGCAACTGATCGTATATTCGTATCTACTGTCATCAGTACTGTTTATACACCTATGTAGTTGGTTTATGTTTCTGCCGCTGGATCAACCTTTTAGGGACTATATAT
The DNA here is from genome assembly GCA_947561735.1 of Cenchrus americanus. Taxonomy (NCBI): domain Eukaryota; kingdom Viridiplantae; phylum Streptophyta; class Magnoliopsida; order Poales; family Poaceae; genus Cenchrus; species Cenchrus americanus. The sequence goes on along the minus strand of OX387241.1, from coordinate 309,735,967 downwards.
ATATATTCCTTGTTTATGCTCTACAGCCTGTTCGGTTGGCTGGTGGCTGATGGTAGTCTTTGGTTTGTTCGAGAGAAAATCTACTTTGCTGGTTACATGGCTGGTTCTTGTGGTACGGTTCGTTCGGAGAGAAAATCTTTGCCGGCTGGTGGTGATAAGCGAACAAACAGGCTGCTAGTTGTGAACTTGTTATGGTTCGGCTTATCTATATGCTTGGTACCTCTGGTGATAATTGGTTGTATGGCTGCATTTCTTGTCCAAAATTAGATGTTTGTCAGTGTTGCTTAGCATGAATTGCTAGCAGTCTTCTCAATACAACTTGTTAAATAACATTTTAGTTCATATGCACAATGAGATGTTGTCCTTGAAAGTTCAAACGCTAGATGGTTTTAAGCATATAATACGGTTCCTGTCATATTATAGGAGAAACGAAACTGTAATTCAGGTGTGAATCAACTTATTTCTGCCGGTGCTGCCATCATCAACAAATATTGCAAATGAACTGTATCACATCCGATCTAACGCTTAAATCTGTAATCGCACATCGCACATATGAGATACAGTTCAAATTTTTGAAACATTTGGATACCAAAACTTCTTCATACAGATTCCTATCAGTCTGCATAAGTAACAGTACCAAGAACAAAAAAGCGTGCACAGGTCTGAATGGCCATCGACTCCTATCAGTCTGCCAAGGAGTACCAGAACAAAAAACGGCGCAGTCTGCAAGCAGGCGTACCAAGAACAAAATCTCTTCCACATCAGCATAGGAGACAACCCGAGGCTTAGGGCATCCTGCACATGCATTAAATAATGATCAGTTACAAGAAAAAGAAAATTTTCATACTCCTATCCTCTGCACAATTAACACTACCCAGAACAAAGAAACTTCTTAATTCTTGCCTGGTGGTGGGATCAGCAATCTCATCTGGAATGGGCATCGCCAAGACCCCCAGGTCTCTGATCCTCACAGTTAGCTGATCCACCTTAGCATAGTAATCATTCAAAGCCTCCGGCATCCCTGCATATGCATTAAATTATTAATGATCAACAAGGAAAAGCAATTCAAGCAAAATCGTTGTTAATAACTGTGAGGACATAAGATTTAGGGAGAAAACCTGAAGTCATGCTGTCGAACTCCCACATAGGTGGTGGACAGAAGGACGTTAATGAAATCAATATCAGATCCTTGGTTTTGATACTTCTTAGGCACGGGGAAAAGGACACCCTGCAAGGAGTAACAAATTAATCAGTTTGGAGAGTTGTGCCCTTCCTCATATATCTACCCTCCAAAGCGCAGTCCAAGGATACAATTTGTTTTACGAGTACTACAACACTGATACTTGGAACCTACTCAGGCAACTGGGACTACATGAACTCATGGTTGCATAAATATCAGGCTCATGGTACAGGACTTCACAGATAACTGCCATAATTACTTCTTCCAGTGCCATCAGCAAAATGCAACAATAAAAAGAATGAAAGAAACCATACAAACTTTGAGGAACAGCAAGACTTAATTTTCTGAACATTGACAGTCTACTTCTACCTTACAAAATAGGAACACTGAAAGAATGAACATGTACCTCACGGTTTATCACAATTAACCAAAAAATGATATAATTTTGAACATGACACTGACTGAATCAAATAAATGCGATCACAACAATACCTCATCTGTAAATGACCCAAACTCTATGATGTGCATGCATCTCAGAAACAAACAAAATATCCTATGCACAAACCACAGGAAAAGATGGGGATTCAATTTTGGCATTTTAGGGTCCTCATGATAAACACCAGCTACTCCCCTAATCATTGCCACCGCCATCCCCTGATGGGTCTTCCTCATCTATCTACCCTCCAAAGCATATCCCAAGGGTGCAATTTGTTTTACGAGTACTACAACACTTATTAAAGGATTTTATGTGAGAGCCAACATTCAGTCCCACATACACTATACCACAGAGCAACATAACATCTACAGCATACATAAGGAGAACATTAGTCACTTTTCTCATATGACAAAACAACCATCTATATTGGACAAAACAACCATGAGAAACATTTAAAGCTGTAGGCCTGTAGCAATGTAATTTGTAACATATTAATCAAAGCCGAGAAGCAAGTTTATGTTTAAATCATTACTTAGGTTGATAAACTCTTTACTTGATGTGTTTGCACACCTCACAGAAATGAAAGAAACCAGGAAATGAGAAAGATACAAAATTGACATTAGCAATGAAAAGAGACTAGAGAGTTAAAGCGAGCCCTGGGAAGATTAAATATCTATTAATGATAAATTTGGTGTGATCAAGTCATGCTGCACATCTGAACATATATGATGATTTGCTAGCATATAAAGATGTCATATAGGTTATCTATGATGTAAGCATGTCCTTCTCTTCCGGAATAACTTGTTCAAATTCTATACTCTCTTTATCTCTAAGTGCAAGTGCGTGCAAAACCCATAGAATTTTGGCATGAGAATGGACCATGTTCATACATAAACTTGCCAGTTCTGTAGATCATATTACACATATTTGAAAACGTGAGAATTCTCACTTTTGGTTGTTTGGGACCTTGCAATTGACATGAAAGTAGGTTAAAAAGTGACACTGTGAGCAGTTTGCAATGGAAACATTAGACAATCTCATTAACATAAATGAAATTGTTGCTGCCCAACTTATCTGTTTTATCTGATTGGTTAAATGGTCAGAATATTTGAAAACATCATAAAACATTCCATGTCCACTAAGCATTTACATTCATGTCTGTATGCAGGAAAATTAATCCAAGGATTCAGACGGTGGTTAATGGAACAATTACAAATGAATTTCTCCCAAAGTGCAATATCTTAGCAGGGAAAAACGACATGATAACTGAAACAATATGGTGCAACATTCAGGCTTGATTATGGTTTGGTCTACTGGAACTCAAGACTTAAGCTCACATCAGAATGGTTTCCCATTTCAGGAAAGCAAATGTTATACTCAGAAGGGATGTGACATGTTTGCTGGCCTAGGTCCATTTTCTATCCCAGCTGCTCAAAAAGGATGTGCTGTGAACACAAATTACTTGAACTCAGACTCAAAGAATGAACAGGTGCAAAATGCTTCACGATTTATCACAAACAACCAAAAAATGATATCAACAAATTGACTTGGGAAATAACTTTGAACAAAAATCCACTAACTGAATGAAATAAATGTGATCACAACAATACATCATCTGTAAATGACGCAAACTCACTGATATGGGTGCATCTCATGAACAAACAAAATATCCAATACACAAATCACAGGAAAAAGATGGAGAATCAATTTTGGCATTTTAGGGCCCTCATAATAAGCACCAGCTACTCTCCTAATCACTCCCACCACCATCCCCTGATGTGCCCTTCCTCATCTACCTACCCTCCAAAGCATAGTCCAAGGGTGCGGATTTTTTACAAGTACTACAACCTAGGACTACATGAACTCAGCATCCACAGCCCTAAGCAAAATCAATAGCCATCGCACGATGAGGCAAACAACCCATCCCACGGTGAAGCAAAACATAGATCTCCTGAGCACACATCCGTTCTTACCTTGAAAGAGAGCGCGTCCTCCAGAGAGGACTCGTCGTCCTCCTCGTCCTCCCAGTCGTCATGCTCGTCGGCGTCCTCCCAGTCGTCCTGCTCGTCGGCGTCCAGAGAAGGAGCGCCGTCCTCGACATCCACGGAAGTAACGTCTTCCATGGTGGCATCCTTGACACCCCCCTCGATCACTGTAGCGCGGTCATCCTTACCGCACTGCTTCTCCTCGTCCTCCAACACCTGCTCTCGTTCCCACACACACAAAAAAAAAAAAGATGAATAAATGCGATTCGAAAAAACAGAACACGAAAATAAGCGTCTCAAGATGGGTCACCTCTGAGGACCGCCATGGAAGCGCCGCCGGCAGCTGGAGGGGAGCAGCGGCGACGGCAGCTGGAACGGGGGGGGGGTGGGGGTGGGGGGGGGGGGGGGGGGGGCGCCCGTGATTTTTCTTTTTCCGGAACTTTGCTGAGGGACAACGAGCACAAGATGGGCCAGCCCGGAGATGGGCCTGCCGGTGGATGATGGATGAGCCAGCCAGCATAAGGCCTCCATGGGCTGTGACTATGTGGGCAAAGGATTTGAAGCTCGCTCGCTGCTGCCAGGATTTACGGATTTATGTCTTCGGACTAGGAAGACGGATCAGCAGCAGGCTTAAAACGGGATCTGCGAGAAAACAGGGGTCCGAGATGCGAGAAACTGGATTGGATCCGGACGGCCATCGAGGAACGAAAGGCAAAAGCTGAAGTCGACGCATCATGAAACCCCCGGGGAACCGCATATGCCGCTACACAACGAAGATGGAGAAACCATGCTCAACGGCCATAGCCATATCGTGTTAGGCGGGGGGGGGGGGGGGGCGGTCGGGAACTTCGATGTACGACGGACGATAGGAGGTCGGGATCTTGCACGAGCAGGAGGAAGAAGAAAGAGAGCCCGAGGCTCACAAGAAAGATGTGAACAAAGAGGAGGGCGGCCGCGCAAGGAGGAAGAAGAGGGGGAGGATCCACATGAGCAAGATGTGAAGGACCTAACATCTTGCTCGGCCTAATTGACAGAGATGTGTGCTTTGAATAGACCCGTAGGCCATCCACCTCCGCCCGCTTAAATAATGGCGGGCGGTAGCTGCCGTGTCTCTTTTGTCGTGTCGTGCACATGGCATTGGCACCGATCGCATTCTATCTTCTACTCACCGACGGGTGGGGTACACCGCTCCAAGTGCAACAGTAGGTCCACTTGCCATTGGACAAAGCACGTCCGACACGAGGTAAAAGAAGTTTTAAAGATTCACGAAATCGGATCTACGGCGGAAAAGGAAATAAACTAGTACTCGATTTCGTTAACGAGACGAGCGAGGACACCCACCACCGGGTTTTTTTTTTAGCGGACACCCACCACCGGTATGCAAATTTTAGGGTGCCTTTGCCACCGATTCACCTCATTTCGGCTTCGTGATCGCGGCGTGACCGTAGTGTGAAGCATGGGAAGCGTCTCTCGGCCGCTTCACCGGTTCCTCCCCCCCGCACGATTGGGCGTAGCATAGAGCGCTTTGTTTTGCTTCGCGCTACGGTTCTTTGTACGGTTCGGACATCGACGTTTTTCGTAGCACGAAGCGGGCGGCGCGGTGCGAAGCGACTCTAGCAAGCTGTTGGGTCCCCATCCGCAAAATCCCACTTCGAGAAAAAGAGAGAAGCAAATAGTAGCTACCACTCCCGGCGGCGGACGGTTCCCCTTGCGCATCCGAGTCCGGTCGTTGCCTCCCGTGGCACCCCGGATTCCACTATCCCCTTCGCTCGTGGCGCGGTGCCACGCCGCCCACCGTCGGTCCCCCGCCACCACCAAGCGCCGCGGGAGCCCACTTAAGTCCCTCGTGTCCGCGCCCGACACCATCGCCACGAACTTCGATCGCTCCGTCCACCGCCTCCTCCTCAAGCTCGTGGCGCCGGTGATTTTTTCTTTTCCCGAACTTTGTTGATGTACGGCAAGCACAAGATGGTCCACGGCCCGGGAGATGGGCTCTTGGGTGGATGATGGATGAGCCGGCCAACACAAGGCCTCCACGGGTTGTGACTATGTGGGCAAAGGATTTGAAGCTCGCTCGGCTATGCGTCGCCCGGATTTACGTCTCGGGAGACGGGATTTACACCTTCGGACTAGGAAGACGGATGCGCGCAGGCTTAAAACGGGATCTCGCGAGAAAACGGGGGTCCGAGATGCGAGAAACCGGATTGGATCCGGACGGCCATCGAGAGGAACGAAAGGCAAAAACGAACAATACTAAAACTCACCGATCTTGGTCCCATGGCGTGAAGATGCAACCGGGGAGCTCCAAACTTAGGGTAGGCTCAACTCATTTTCGGCTTTGGTCGCCGCCATCTCATTGGTTGACTTGTAGCATGAACTGCGGCGCGTTTTATATTATACGTTAGACGACCGAGATCCGCACCTAGTAGCACGAATAAAAGCGAGTTTCCACGAACTCACCGTTAGCCGGCGGCTCTTCTCCGCTTGCGTAAAGCCGAAGTCGACGCATCACGAAACCCCCGAGGAACCGCATATGCCGCTACACAACGAAGATGGAGAAACCATGCTCAACGGCCATAGCCATATCGTGTTGGGCAACGGGGGGGGGGGGGGGTCGGGAACTTCGATGTACGACGGACGAAAGGGGGTTAGGATCTTGCACGAGGAGGAGGAAGAAGAAAGAGAGCCCGAGGCTCACAAGAAAGATGTGAACCAAGAGGAGGACGATCGCGCAAGGAGGAAGAAGAGGGGGAGGATCCGCATGAGCAAGATGTGAAGGACCTAAAACCTGCTCGGTCAAACGACAGAGACGCGTGCTTTGAATAGACCCGTAGGCCATCCACCTCCGTCCGCTTAAATAATGGCGGGCGGTAGGCCGCGTGTCTCTTTTGCCGTGTCATGCATATGGCATTGGCACCGACCGCATTCTATCTTCTACTCACTAACGGGTGGGGTACACTTGCTCCAAGTGCAACAAGTAGGTCCACTTTCCATTGGACAAAGCACGTCCAAGCACAAGGTAAAAGAAGTTTTAAAGATTCATGAAATCAGATCTACGGCGGAAAAGGAAATAAAAAAGTACTGCGATTTCGTTAACGAGACGAGCAGGACACCCACCACCGGGTTTTTTTTAGCAGGACACCCACCACCCGGTATGCGGATTTTAGGGTGCCGTTGCCACCGATTCACCTCATTTCGGTTTCGTGATCGCGGCGTGATCGTAGTGTGAAGAAGGGGAAGGCGTCTCTCGGCCGCTTCGCCGGTTCCTCCCCCCGCACGCTTAGGCGTAGCATAGAGCGCTTTGTTTTGTTTCGCGCTACAATTGTTGTACGGTTCGGACAACGACGTTTTACCGTAGCACGAAGGCGAAGCGGAGCGGTGCGAAGGCGACTCTAGCAAGCTGCCTGGATCGCCATCCGCAAAATCCCACTTCGAGAGAAGGAGAGAAGCAAATAGTAGCTACCACTCCGGCGCGAGACGGTTCCCCTTGCGCATCCGGGTCCGGCGGTTGCCTCCCGTGGCACCCCGGATTCCACCTGTCCCCTTCGCTCATGGCGTGGTGCCACGCCGCCCACCGTCCGTCCCCTCGCCACCACCAAGCGCCGCGGAGCCCACTTAAGTCCCTCGTGTCCGCGCCCGACACCATCGCCACGACCTTCGACCACTCCGTCCACCGCCTCCTCCTCAAGCTCGTGGCGCGGTGATTTTTTTCTTTTCCGAACTTTGCCTTGATGTACGGCAAGCACAAGATGGGCCAGCCGAAGATGGGCCTGCCGGTGGATGATGGATGAGCCGGCCCGGCACAAGGCCTCCATGGGCCGTGACTATGTGGGCAAAGGATTTGAAGCTCGCTCGGCGTCGCCAGGATTTACGTCTCGGGAGACGGGATTTACGCCTTCGGACTAGGAAGACGGATGCAGCGAGGCTTAAAACGGGATCTACGAGAAAACGGGGGTCCGAGATGCGTGAAACCGGATTGGATCCGGACGGCCATCGAGAGGAACGAAAGGCAAAAACCGAACAATACTAAAACTCACCAATCTTGGTCCCATGGCGTGAAGATGCAACCGGGAGCTCCAAACTTAGGTCGGGCTTAACTCATTTTCGGTTTCGGCCGCCGCCATCTCATTGGTTGACTTGTAGCATGAACCTACGACGCGTTTTATATTATACGTTAGACGACCGAGATCCGCACCTAGTAGCACGGAAAAAAACGAGTTTGCACGAACTCACCGTTAGCCCGGCGACTCTTCTCCGCTTGCGTAAAGCGAAGTCGACGCATCACGAAACCCCTAGGGAACCGCATATGCCGCTACACAACGAAGATGGAGAAACCATGCTCAACGGCCATAGCCATATCGTGTTGGGCAACGGGGGGGGGGGGGGGTCGGGAACTTCGATGTACGACGGACGATAGGAGGTTAGGATCTTGCACGAGCGAGGAGGAAGAAGAAAGAGAGCCCGAGGCTCACAAGAAAGATGTGAACAAAGAGGAGGGCGGTCGCGCGAGGAGGAAGATGAGGGGGAGGATCCGCATGAGCAAGATGTGAAGGACCTAAAACCTCGCTCGGCCCTAATTGACAGAGACGCGTGCTTTGAATAGACCCGTAGGCCATCCACCTCCGTCCGCTTAAATAATGGCGGGCGGTAGGCGCCGTGTCTCTATTGCCGTGTCGTGCATATATCATTGGCACCGACCGCATTCTATCTTCTACTCACTAACGAATGTGGGGTACACTACTCCAAGTGCAACGGTAGGTTCACTTGCCATTGGACAAAGCACGTCCAGCACGAGGTAAAAGAAGTTTTAAAGATTCACGAAATCGGATCTAAGGCGGAAAAGGAAATAAACTAGTACTGCGATTTCATTAACAAGACGAGCGGACACCCACCACCGAGGTTTTTTTAGCATGACACCCACCACCCGTATGCAGATTTTAGGGTGCCTTTGCCACCGATTCACCTCATTTCGGCTTCGTGACTACGACGTGACCGTAGTGTGAAGCGAGGGCAGCTGTCTCTCGGCCGCTTCGCAAGTTCCTCCCCCGCACGCTTGGGCGCAGCATAGAGCGCTTTGTTTTGCTTCGCGCTACGGTTCTTTGTATAGTTCGGACAACGACGTTTCTTTGCAGCACGAAGCGAAGCGGCGCGGTGCGAAGCCGACTCCAACAAGCCGCCGGATCCCCATCCGCAAAATCCCACCGCGAGAGAAAGAGAGAAGCATATTGTAGCTACCACTCCGGCCAGCGGACGATTCCCCTTGCGCATCCGAGTCCGACCGGTGCCTCCCGTGGAACCATGGATTCCACCGTCCCCTTCGCTCGTGGCGCGGTGCCACGCCGCCCACCGCCGGTCCCCTCGCCACGACCAAGCGCCGCGGGAGCCCACTTAAGTCCCTCGTGTCCGCGCCCGACACCATCACCACGAGCTTCGACCGCTCCGTCCACCGCCTCCTCCTCAAGCTCGTGGCGCGGTGATTTTTTCTTTTCCCGAACTTTGCCGATGTACGGCAAGCACAAGATGGGCCGGCCGGAGATGGGCTGTAGGTGGATGATGGATGAGCCGGCCCGGCACAAGGCCTCCATGGGCCGTGACTATGTGGGCAAAGGATTTGAAGCTCGCTCGGCTATCGCCGGGATTTACGTCTCGGGAGACGGGATTTACGCCTTCGGACTAGGAAGACGGATCTACGGCGAGGCTTAAAACGGGATGCGCGAGAAAACGGGGGTCCGAGATGCGAGAAACCGGATTGGATCCGAACGACCATCGAGGAAACGAAAGGCAAAAACCGAACAATACTAAAACTCACCAATCTTGGTCCCATGGCGTGAAGATGCAACCGGGAGCTCCAAACTTAGGGCGGGCTCAACTCATTTTCGGCTTCGAGTGCTTTGCCATCTCATTGGTTGACTTGTAGCATGAACCTACGACGCGTTTTATATTATACGTTAGACGACCGAGATCCGCACCTAGTAGCACGGGAAAAAAACGAGTTTGCATGAACTCACCGTTAGCTCGGCGCGCTCTTCTCCGCTTGCGTAAAGTGAAGTCGACGCATCACGAAACCCCCGGGGAACCGCATATGCCGCTACACAACGAAGATGGAGAAACCATGCTCAACGACCATAGCCATATCATGTTGGGCAACGGGGAGGGGGCGGTCGGGAACTTCGATGTACGACGAACGATAGGAGGTTAGGATCTTGCACGAGCGAGGAGGAAGAAGAAAGAGAGCCCGAGGCTCACAAGAAAGATGTGAACAAAGAGGAGGGCGGCCCCGTAAGGAGGAAGAAGAGGGGGAGGATCCGCATGAGCAAGATGTAAAGGACCTTGTTGACGGTTAATAGTTGTATCAAAGTTCGTTTGTGACTTGCAAGCGGACAAGTCTCCCGTCGTAGTCAAGGGACCCTTCTTCCCTCGAGTGGTGAACCCAAGGTATCGAATCCGTGGAACAATGTGCAACGCAAGGATTCAATCTAGTAAAGCAAGGTAAGCTATCTTATGAAAGTAAGTTGCATCTAATCTATTAACTCATAAAGAAAACGAATCTAATCTACTAAAGAGGTAGCAAGAGAAAACAAGAGATAACCAATCTAGAGAATCTAGATCATGCTTATGTTGTAGCTCCAAACAAGATAGATGAAGATAGAAGAGCGAATCTCATTAAAAGCATCTTTAAATCGTGGCCTTCCCATCCGACTCCGAAAACATCCGCCTTTCGAGACCCCCGTTCTGTCACAACGTATCCCTATTCATGCGGGGAGCTTAGGGCGAGTTCGATAGAACAAGTTGAAATCACTTGGCCGGTCCGGTATGCACCTCTAGCCACCGCGGCTACAAGAGCACCCTATGTAATCTAGCTATAGACTAGATCGTAGAAGAAGCAAAACCAAGAAGAAATCAAAATCATCGAGAAGGCACTTAATCGCTAGAAATCGGATTCACTTACAAACTTCACCATGAATGATTACATGAACAAGATCACCACCGGGCCCTCCCTCGATCTTGATCCTCGCTCCGGAGCTCCGACGTGGTCTTCCATGCAAGGTTCCCACGTCGGCCGGGGAAACCCTAGACAACTAGCACGACCCTCATCTTCAAGTTGGTGTCCCTCAAGCTTCTCTCGCTCCTCGGCGGCGGAATACGACTTCGGTTCTGCGTGGCTCTCGGTCGGGGGGCTATTTATAGCCCGAGAAGCAATTAGGTCAAAGGAGAGGCCGATTGGGCCCCGAATGGGGCTGGGCGGCCGGCTGGGCCGGCCGGCACGGGCCCAATCGGCCCATCCCGCGGCCTGCTTCGCCGGTGTTGCTTCCCACGTCTTCTAGATGTTCTCCCCTTTTGCATGTGGGTCCATGTCGTCGGTTTCTCTCCGAATTGGACTCAACTCCTTGTCTTGCAAGATTCGAAGCACTTTTCCGGTCGGGTCCCCGGAGTCCGTCGTCTTCTCGGATCAAGTCCCCCGCTTCTTGGAGTTAATTTTGCTTCATTGCATGACTTGTTCGGGGGCTTCAAGGTCTTGTCATGAGGTGCTTGATGAACTTATCCCGAAAGTCTTGCATTCAACACTAAATCCCTGCATAAACATTAAACTCCAAAAACGACATGCACACGTGAACTTGTTATACCACGGGGGTTAGTACCAATGGATAAGGTATAAAACTCATGCCAACACCGAAGGTAAACTCATGGCTAGGTTGACGGATTTTCACCGTCAACATCTCCCCCATGCTTAAACCTTGCTCGTCCTCGAGTAAGCCTTCGATGGATATCATCATTGCCAAACAATGTTTAAACCTTGCACTTGATCATACATGAAAAAAAACATAATGCTCTCAAAAATTTAATTCGTTAAAGTTCCATAATGTACTAGCCTTCACCTCTACGGAGGGTAGATTCTTATTAAGCTTATCCCACAAGTATTAACATGCTCCCAAAATTTAAATAGATCTCGGAATTTTTGAAATAAAGAACGAGATAAAGAAAAGCTAAACCAAGTTCACAAATTTAAATCATCTTGTATATTGCTCATAAACTCTCATCTCACTTGTCTCTCAAGCCTATATATTCTACTCCTTTCCCTCTCATATATATGTGGTAGGCTTTATATGGAGCTTTGGGAAAGTTTAGTCCTAACAAGATTTTATAAATGAGGTGTTGTCAAAACAAGACAAGCTTCTCATGGTCTTACCGAGACTCGTCAAAAAGGTCATTGGAAAATAATGTTAAATCAAGGAGGGGAAAGAGAAAAATACACACACTTTTAGATAAGTGGACATGTGCAAATGGCAAAGAGTGATCCCGAGGCACAAAGGAAGTCCTCGTTATCGGATTGCACATGGTTGGAAAATGAGAATGGATCTTTTTATCTTGAAGCCTTGAATGCACTCTTGGAGAACCGGGGAGTCCACTTTACGCACAAATATATTTTTTTCTTATATTCTTTTCTTTCTTTCTTTCATCATTTTTTTTCGTCATATATTCAGCCCATGACTTTCACAACGAAGTTTTGATTTTTTTTTATACCTTGAAAGTCATGAGTATCACTGGATTTTTTTTACCCAACCCTATACATCTCTTTCATCATTATATATTTTTTTTAAAATACTCCCTTTTGAACTCTAAGACTGCACCGTACCTACCTCCTCCCCCATGCTTAGACGTTGCTCGTCCTCGAGCAAAGAGGCGAAAAATAAGGTAGGTACCGGAGATATTTTTCCTTGGAGAGATACTTGAAATCTTCAACGTTGGCACCGTCTTGCGATCTTCCTTGAATTGATGATCCATTCTCAACGATAGGTTGTGGTCAAGGAGGTAATCACAAAAAGATGATATTTGGTTTAAAGGTGGATATCCGGCGAAGTTTGTGGGATCACCGATGCGGGGATACACAATGCACGGATAAAAGGCTAGCAAAAAGATAGATACGCAAAAACGGAATGACCAACTTTCTTAGTCTCGGGCCAGAGAAATCATGGCCTGCAATAACTCACTCAAAAATAAATCTTGTACACTAAGGTTTATGCACTCAAATATATATAAGGCTCTGGATAGGTTGAGCAACACACAAGTGATATTTATGACAAGGTTAGCAAGATTTTTTAACATAAAAGACATCTTTAATCTATTCATAACTTGAGAGCACATAAAACACTATGGGTCTTTATTTTAATCATAACCTCCGCTGAAGATTGAGCTAGCATTTAGATAATTTCAGATTTGTATTTTTAAGAGAGCACTAGTTCAAACATGCATAAATCAATTACAAAGATAAACAAAGCGGCAATTATAATCATATATCATCATGGCACAAACTTTGTAACTTTACCAAAGGTAAAAACTTGGTGGCGACATTATTCATGATGAAAATAAACACTAAGATACATGCTGAAAAAATTAAACTAACACACTTTCTGAAATTTAAATAAAAAAACTGAAAACACTACGCATACATAGGCGCAAACAAGCTGAAAATTAAAGAAAAGGGGTAAAGGAAAGATAACTAAAGCTCCTCCTCTCTCTAATCTTCCGCCGGTGGTTGATATTGATAGTCTTGGTTGTTGTACCCTTACTTGTAATAGGAATGCACCACTACTCCTATGAATTGTCTGATGGTGCTAGGTGAAGGTGTCCAAGCACATAAGCTATGTTTGCATTTCCTTCACCTATTTGGTTTGCATTGGTTTGGATGGCTGCAATAAATTGCATGTTCCTTGCAGCGTATCCTCCAATGGTGGCCACATTTTGTTGTGGTTGAGGAAGGTGGTGGTTGATATTGATAGTCTTGGTTGTTGTACCCTTACTTGTAATAGGAATGCACCACTACTCCTATGAATTGTCCGATGGTGCTAGGTGAAGGTGTCCAAGCACATAAGCTATGTTTGCATTTCCTTCACCTATTTGGTTTGCATTGGTTTGGATGGCTGCAATAAATTGCATGTTCCTTGCAGCGTATCCTCCAATGGTGGCCACATTTTGTTGTGGTTGAGGAAGGTGTGCATATGGCTCCGCAAAGGCTACGTTGGGCACCGCAAAATTGGTGGGGGTATGGCTGCACCACTCCCCCATGCTTGCATTGGTACATCACCGTAGTAACTCGGCGGCGCCGGGGTTCCTCCCAATGGTGGGACATAATTTTGTTGTGCACCTCCTTCTTGGGTCGTGGAAGATCCTTCTCCTATAATTCTTCTCCTTTTATTATTTTTTTTTCTTCGCCGGCACAAGAAGTCCTTCCTCTAACCGATCTTCTTCCCCTCAAGAAAAGTCTTAATCTTCAATCCGGAAGGGGAAAATTCACCTAGGCCACTTGGAAGCCTCCTCTCTCATCTTCACTCTTATATTTTCCTTTCTTCATATATTCCTAGGGAAGTCCCAGGTAGGAGATGATTCGGGTTCCTTGTAATACCCGATTTTAAAGAGATAGCCAATATGGAGAGGCAACACCCCGAACCAATATCTTCCGAACTCGATGTTGCTTAACACCACCGGTTGATCATAGGTGAGTAGGGTTGATTGGCTGCGAGTAAATCTAATTCAACTCCGTGTTGGTTATCTATGTCTCTCTTGTTCTCCCAAAAATCCACTTGCACAAAAGTGACACACTTGGATGATGGGGTTCCGGATAGTATTTCTTCGTTGATGGTCTCTTCCCGTAATCATACTCCAAAAGAATTCCCATGTGCCTTCATGCACATACTTGTTCCGGAGCTCCCTTTTGAAAATAGGAGACACTCGCCCATGGGTCTACGATACTAGACATGCAATCGTTTCGAACATGAAAACCAATCTAATCTATCGGGGATTGTGTTGAATGGATCCAAGGAAGCATTGAGGCCTATACTCCCTTTACGGCATGGTTGCTAGCCTTAAGCATTAAAGTATTTTCAGCACAAGATGATAGATAGATAATCCAACAAAGTGTGATTACATCTCTAGATCGATTGCAACCCATGGATGAAAGGAGATTACCCCATCAAGGTGCTAGAAATAGCATCATTGATCAAGGTTACCCTTCCGACGATGTCTTCCTTCTTCTCCACTTGTGGGCTCCCTCTAAACGGAATGAGAGACTCAGCACTCCTTCATCAAGGGTATGCGCCATGGTCACGAAAATTTCCTAGGCGAATTCCTTGTCGGTGTTTGCCGACACTCCGTTAGAGAATTTCACCGGTGTCCCGTGTGAAACCCAATATGTGGAGAGCTTGGTCGTCGATGTCGACGTTCGCTACAAGCCTCTACTTAAGGCGAGCGAGCTTCTTCTCCTCCTCCGTCATGATGACATACCCCTCGGAATACCAGTGGAGCATATGGAGGTGGAGCGGATGATCGTGTCAAGTGGTGAGGTTGGACGGGCGGCTCCTCCATATGTTATTGAAGTTTGGTGAACCTCATAAACGAGTTTCGTGTGGCCCTCATGCCACCAAGGAGAAGAGTGGTTCCTCCTCGGCGGTGCCGTGTCCTCCTCCATACTCCGAGGAAACTCGGAAACCGAGCGCCTCCTCGAAGAGGTTGTCGATGATGGCTTAGACGACGATGATCCCTTCTTCTTCGGTGAAAAGACTTGTAGTTTCTTCCTTGATTGCAGCGCTCTCCCTCACAAATAAATATCCGGGGTTTTCACCCGGTAACAAGGTACACAAATATTATTTTGGAGTCTGGACTTTGAGTGGATTAAGGATGTGGATTTTTTTTCTTGAGCTATCAAGCTTGGGAAGGTTGGCTATGTCTACGGAGGTTTTGAGCACACAAACTTGAACACACAAACAAAGGAAGGAGAGGGAAGCTTGCCTGCAGAAAACGGGAGCCGGGGGGCTCCTTATGTAGGTGAGGCCGGCCTCGGTGCTCCTCCCCGCCTCGTCTTTCTTCCGGCACGATCATTTCACCTCTCGCAACTTTCCCCGCTCGCGTGCTCTACGAGTTGCACCGCCCAAACGCTCTCGTCCACTCCTTGGTCCTTCCACTTGATGCTTCATGTTTTGGGTTATGTCCATGCTCCCCGGCTCCATTTGCTTCACATGCCACCATGAAATTCCTACAAAGTTGATGCTTGCTGCCCACCATGCTTGTCCTTTGCATGTGGAATTAGTGAAAGTTGATGAAAGGGAATCCAATGGTGCATGCATGATTACTAGATTGCCTCCCTTTAAGGCTAAGCACTCCTCTAATTTCGAAATTTAAAAATATTTTTCAGAGCCATGCAAGTGCTCGAACATAATTTTAGAGAATTTTTTAAACCATTAAAAACAAATGCAAGTCGAAAATATTTTTTTATTACGTCGATTTCGGTCTCACCGGTATAGTTTGCCTTCATTGGTTGAGAGCAAGCTTTTCCCGGCTTGATCATGGGGGCATAGGTTTAGGTCCTAATTTTGATTAGATGAGAGAGATTTTGAATGAAATAAAATTAAGTGAGGCTTAGAAAAATTCTAATCTTAGAGAAACCAAGGATATGGATTTTTAAACCAACCAAAAATCAAGTTTCTAGGTTCACGCGAGTCCTACCACGTGCTGAAATTTAAATAACATCTAGATACAAGTTGTGGCTCTACTCGAGCGTTTTTAGCATGAAAAACAAGTCAACCACAACACCATAATGAGGGTGAAGGGTTGAGTTAGGTTCTGAAATTTTTTTCTTTTTGGTTGTGGTTTCTCGAA
Organism: Cenchrus americanus; assembly: GCA_947561735.1. NCBI lineage: Eukaryota > Viridiplantae > Streptophyta > Magnoliopsida > Poales > Poaceae > Cenchrus > Cenchrus americanus. The sequence goes on along the minus strand of OX387241.1, from coordinate 309,719,715 downwards.
AAAGAAGCAAACAATCACATAGGATGGTTCATGTAAAGGGTTTATGATCAAGCAAAATATTCAACCAAGAATTATGTCTTGTTGACGGATAAAAGACGTATCCCTCTACGATCCGCAAGCGTACGGACCCCACACCTTTTTCACCACGGGATTCCCAAGGTTCTTGTCAATCCGCGGAGCAAGGGGATTACAAGCGTTTGATCAACAACGACACACTAGCTACTAAAACCCTAACTACTATTATACTAGAAAAACAACTAAACTCACTAGAGAGAATGATAAACGATCAAGAGAGAAGACACTCGCCCACGGGTCTACGATACTAGAACATGCAATCGCTTAAAGACATGAAAAACCAATCTAATCTATCGGGGTTGTGACCACGGTTTCGCCCTTTCCCTCCTCTCGTCTTGTCACTACGCGAAGGTATTCATGACTAGACCTTTGATGGCCACGGCGTATTGAATGGATCCAAGGAAGCATTGGAGCTCGTACTCCCTTTACGGCACGGTAGCTAACCTTTAAGCATTAAAGTATATTCAACACAAGATGATAGATAGAAAATCCGACAAAGTGCGATTACATCTCACGATCGATTACAACCCATGGACGAATGAGAAGATTACCCCATCAAGGTGCCGATCATGGCACCGTTGATCATGGTTTCCCTTCCGCCGGTGTCTTCCTCCTTCTCCACGAGAGGGTGCTTCCTTCGAGGTGGTTGATCTCCAGCCGGAGATCCTCCTCCTCTCTCTCTAGCTTGTGGATGGCCTTCTGGTGCGAATAAACTCCTCTCCTGTGTTGGCGGCGCGTCGGGGGTTTTAGGGTCGAAGATCCTTCGAGGGGCAAGGAAGACGGGACCGAACCGGTGCCCGAAGTGGGCCGGGCCGATCCGGCGGGGCCGGCCGGCCCGAGCCCGGTTTCGGCCCGGTTCGGTCGCCCTTTTTGCTCCGTGGGTCCTCGTGCACTTATCTACTTCGCCCCCTCCACTTGGATGATTTTGACGCCGTTATCCTCGCGATCAAGATGGAGACTCTCTTTGCATGAAGTTTGATCTTTTACGCTTCAATCCCGGGGGTGTTCCTCGTAGCACTTCGGTCCTCACCACCATTGGAAGTAATTTCAGCGAGCTCATGAACACGAACTAGACTCCATGAATGCTCCTTTGAACTCATTGCGAATCCGTCCTTTATGTCCATGATTTCCTACATAAACACAACACTTCCAAATGCATGCACAAAGATGAACTTGTTATATGATTAGTGTGCCTAGTGGCGGGTTAGTTCAATAATCAAATCCAAACCAAAGTGTAATGAACATGCTAGGTGCACCAAAATACACCGTCAACATCTCCCCCACACTTAGCTCTTGCTCGTCCTCGAGCAAGTACTCGTAAAAGAACTTCGTCCAAGGCGTGTAATCGTGTACCACTTATCCTTCTTCACAAGTTAGTCAATCCCTTCATCATTAATACATAAACACAAAGTAATGATAATCAAACATAAACATGGGCGTTTAGAACTTTTACCACGTCAAGATTTACCCCACAACTCAAACTCTTCACTCGAAGCTTTTCATTTTCAGCCACACTTACTTCTTTGCTTCCATCGGAGGGTTTTTGTGATTTTCAAAACAAAAATTCCTGCAACAAGTATTAGACAAAAACCTTTCTCCAAGCTCTCTCAGGTCACTCATATGAAGTGTCTATCCTAACCAAATTTTATAAAACTCTCACCTCCCATTAATCTCTCATATATCATGTAAAAGTGGAGCTATAGGTAGGGCTAGCGCAATCAACACAAGTATTGTCAAACTAAGAACTTCCTCTAATGGTTGTCTACCTTTCAAAGCCAATGATCATGAGAATTAACCATATGTAGGGATATCAAGGACGAGAAGATTTAGAATGGTGGACATGTGCAAGGGCAAAAGAAAATTGTGACTTCAAGGCACCAATGATGTCCTCGTTGTCGGATTGCACATGGTTGGAAATAGAGTAAAAGTTTCGTCTCACAATCAACGTGACATCCTTCCTTACACTTTATTATTTTTCTTTTCTTTCACTTGATCTATCCCTCTCATATCTTCATTGCTAACTCATCTTTTTTTTTTCTTTTCTTCTTTCATTCACATATGATATATTATTTTTTTTTCTTTTCCATACACATACTTTTTCTCTTTATTTTTCTCTCTCTTGACATCTTTTCAAAGCTTTCAATTCTCACTTTCCTCGCATGCACACAATCTGAAATTTTTAAATAAACCATGCTAGAGACGAGACGAAACTTTGAAAATAGGTTGTGTTCAAGGAATACGATGTTCAAAAGAGGTGTATAGGTTTGGGTATGGAATTCGGCGATGTACATGACTTCCGTTGTGAAAGACATGTTACCGAATGAATGACGAGGCTAGCAACAAAAGATAAGCACAAGGACATGATCATTGCTCGAAATTAAAACTCACCAAGAGAGAAGGATCCTAGCCTAACTCATCGTGCTAATCACGCTTATAGTGGAGCGAAAAAACAAACTTGGCTTTGGATAGGAATTTTTTATACTCTCAACTTGGAAAAAGAGATTTTGCTAACCTTTATTACAAGGGTTTTAATATAATTTTCAGAACTGAAATCCTCCAATTTTTAGCATCGAACATAGCACAACTAGCATGTGAAGCTCAAGATCGAAGTGCGGTATGGGTACTTTAAGTAGTAGCGATTCCACTAAGCACCACGGTAAACGATTTTCAAACCATATACTTGTATTCATATATCAAGAATCGAAGATTAAACAAACAAGTACATAAAGATAAACAATACATAAAACACAAAGATATGTATAAAGACTCTTTTTATTTGGTTTTCTTGACTCAACACTAATTTAAGACACTTGCAAAAATTTAAAAACTGACTCGAAAACTAAAAACTCATTAAAACGCTAAGACTCTCACACGAAGATTAAACCGAGCCTAAATTTGAAGTTCAAAAGCTAAGGCTAGCGAGCTAGCTCTCCCCCGCACTTAAAACATACGACGTCCTCGTCGTATCTTACAAAAACCAAAGGGGAAAACTAGATCTAATGGCATTTCGAGCAAGCCTTGCACCACTTGCCTCTCATGTTTCCAACCATGCCGAAAAGTTTGCGCACGTTACGGTTAAGGAACTTGTAGTTATCTTCAACTACGCGCTCCAAGTCCTCCATACGCCGCTTCATTGCTTCCATGGTTTGAAGACATTCGTCGGCCGACGCGTAGAGAGCTGCGATGGATTGACGGCAAACTCGACGGCCACCGGATGCAATCCGACGGGGTCGTCGTCGCCATAATCTCCACCGTTGTCACCACCGTCGTCGCCACCTCCATTGTTGTCGCCTTCGCCACCGCCGTCGCCGTCGCCGTTGGGGCCCTCGGGAGTCCTTTCGTAGGGCTGCTCGCCCCAATCATCATCATCTCTACCGGCGGCCGCCCACGAGCTCGGGCTACGATCGTCGGAGTAGTCGCTATCCCCATATTCCTTAGGCTCCGGCGACACCTCCTTGTAATCCTTACGCTTGATGCCTTGGAGACGTGCCGACCTTCGAACGGGTGTAGGGACCTTCTCTCCTTTGACGGGGTTGCGAGATGCAAGAGCTCGGTCGGGACACGTCCTCCGCAACGGATACGTGCGGTCCTCTTGACGGGTAGCTTGACCTCGCATCGCATCGCCTCCTCCATCGATGGCTTCTTGGCTTCTACCTTCAACTCTAAGCTTCTTGGAGGCTCAATGGTCGCTACAAGGGTGCAACACATTGCTTGAAAGGATTGATTCTCGAGCTCCCAATTCGGCCAAATATATAGTCCCGAGAGAAAAGCCACGGGAACCTTATTTTCCTTTTTTACACTTCCCTTAAAATTTTCCGACCAAACAAGGAAGTCAAAAAGGAGCAATTCGGGCGAAATCGGGGACATCGGGCGTCGGGCCCCGCCCGGGCCGATCCTCTTTGGGCCGGCCGGCCCACCCCCGCCTCGGGGGCCGGGCCGGTCCGGTTTTTTGCACACCGCCCTATTTTTTCGTCCTCGGCCCATGGGAAAAAGTTGGCCCGGTTAATCTTCGCGAAAAACTCCCGAAAAGCTAAAAGAAAAATTATTTACGAGGTTGGTGCCTTGTTTTTCGTCCTAGGCAGGATGTTCGGGCTCTTCCTCCATGGTAAAGACGTCAACATGATGAATGGGCACGACATCGGGTTCGTAGTAAACCTTAAGCCGCTGTCCATTCACCACAAATTGATCGCCGTTTATATCCATAATGGTTACCGCTCCGTTGGAGAACACCGAATGCACAACATAAGGTCCGTCCCACTTGCTTTGCAATTTCCCCTTTCCGAAGGTTTTAAACCTCGAATTGTAGAGGAGGACCTTATCTCCTTCTTTGAATTCTTTTTTCTTCAATCTTTTATCATACCACCTTTTGATTCTCTCTTTGTATATGCTTGCGTTTTCATAAGCTTTCAACCTCAACTCCTCTAGCTCGCTTATTTGAATTCTCCGTTTCACCACCGCGGCATCGAGATCAAGGTTCATCTCTTTAATCGCCCAATAGGCTTTATGTTCTAACTCAACCGGAAGGTGGCAAGCTTTTCCATAGACGAATTGATAGGGGGTCATACCTATCGGTGTTTTAAACGCCGTTCGATAAGCCCATAAAGCGCCGTCTAATTTCTTTGACCAATCCTTGCCTCCCTTCTCTATGGTCTTGTTAAGTATGCTTTTTAATTGCCTATTTGACGTCTCCGCTTGTCCGTTGGTTTGTGGGTGATAGGCCGTGGAGACCCTATGCTCAATTCCCAACTTGGACAAGCACTTTTTGAAGTTCTTCCCGGTGAAATGAGTTCCTCCATCACTTATCAAGATTCTCGGTGTACCGAAACGGGGAAAAATCACGTTCTTGATCATAGTGATGGACTCCTCCGTGGAAGCTTTACGACATGGTATAGCCTCTACCCACTTGGATACGTAATCGACCATAACAAGTATATACTCGAATCCAAATGAGTTTTTAAAAGGCCCCATGAAGTCTATGCCCCATACATCGAATATGTCGACTTGCAAGTTGTATTTCAAAGGCATAGAATTTCTTTGAGAGATGTTTCCGGTTCTTTGGCATTCGGGGCATGACGCAACATATCTTTTAGTATCTTCATGCATCTCCGGCCAATAGAATCCGCTCGACCATACTTTGGCTTCGGTTCGAAAATGGCTATAGTGCCCACCGTACTCCGCCGAGTGGCACTTCCTTAGAATCTCAAGCCTCTCTTCTCTTGGCACGCATCTTCTCATCACTCCATCATTGCCAAGCTTGAAGAGGTATGGTGCATCCCAAAAATATTTCTTACTTTCAGAAATTATCTTCCTTTGAGTGTTTTTGTCTAAATGATCGAGGGGCATCTTTCGAATCGCTCGAATGATGTCGATCATCCAAGTATCTTTATCAAGCACTCTATAGAGGTGGTCATCTCTCATCTTGTCTTCTATGGGCTCTTTATCATCTTGCCCACGATTCATCCTAGACAAATGATCGGCCACAACATTCTCCACCCCCTTTTTATCACGAATTTCAACATCGAACTCTTGGAGAAGAAGGATCCAACGAATCAAACGAGGTTTAGCTTCCTTCTTAGCCAAGAGATACTTTATAGCTGCGTGATCGGTGTAAACAATGACTTTCGAGTTCACGATGTAGGATCTGAATTTTTCGAAAGCGAATACCACCGCTAGCAACTCTTTTTCCGTAGTAGCGTAATTTAATTGTGCCCCACTAAGAGTTTTGCTAGCGTAGTAAACGGCGTGAACTCGGCCTTCCTTTCTTTGTCCCAAGACCGCGCCTACGGCGTAGTCACTTGCGTCACACATGATCTCGAAAGGTTGGCTCCAATCCGGAGGTTGGATGATGGGAGCACTCACCAACGCATTTTTCAAGGTCCGGAATGCCGCTAGGCACTTCTCATCAAAGTCGAAAGCCACATCCTTTTGAAGAAGGTGTGTCAAAGGCTTAGTGATCTTCGAGAAGTCCTTTATAAATCTTCTATAGAATCCGGCATGGCCTAGAAAGCTCCTTAAGGACTTAACATCCGTAGGAGGTGGGAGTTGCTCAACCGTCTCTACCTTAGCCTTGTCCACTTCAATTCCTCTCTCGGATATAACATGTCCGAGCACTATGCCTTGCTTAACCATGAAGTGGCACTTTTCCCAATTTAAAACCAAATCTACCTCCGCACACCTTGTAAGGACCTTTTCTAAGTTTGCTAAGCAATCCATGAACGTCTTCCCGTAAACGGAAAAATCATCCATAAACACTTCAACAATTTCTTCGATGAATTCCGAAAACACGGCCATCATGCAACGTTGAAAAGAGGCCGGAGCGTTGCATAGGCCGAAGGGCATCCTCCTATATGCAAACGTTCCGTAAGGACACGTAAATGTTGTCTTATGTTGATCTTCGGGTGAATGGGAATTTGCATGAACCCCGAGTATCCATCGAGAAAGCAAAAATAAGCGTGGTTTGCTAACCTCTCGAGCATCTCGTCTATGAACGGTAGGGGGAAGTGATCTTTCTTCGTCGCTTTGTTAAGCTTACGGTAATCAATACACATCCGCCACCCGGTCACGGTTCTTTGCGGTATCAATTCGTTCTTCTCATTCTTCACCACGGTCAAACCTCCTTTCTTCGGTACACAATGTACCGGGCTCACCCATTCGCTATGTGGAACCGGGTAGATGATTCCGGCATCAAGTAACTTGATAACCTCTTTCTTTACTACCTCTCGCATGGCATGGGTTAGCCTCCTTTGATGGTCCACTACGGCTTACATTGGTCTTCCATTGGTATACGATGAGTGCAAAAGGCTGGGCTAATACCTTTGAGATCATTAATTGAATATCCAATCACCTTCCTATGTTCTTTTAATAAAATCAGCAACGCTTCATTTTCTTCGGGGCTCAACTCGTCGCTCACAATGACCGGATAGGTTTTGTCCGGCCCCAAAAATTCATATTTTAATCCCTTGGGCAAAGGTTTAAGGTCTACTTCGGGCACTTGTGGCTCCTCGGGTTTGATTTCTCCTATGTCTTCGAACTTCTCTTCCTCCACGCTACCATCATGCGGCTCTAAGCCTTTTGTTGCTTCCTCTAGTTCTTCATCTTGTTGATTACTAATTTGATTTTCCATCGCTCTTTGCAGCGGGTCTCTAAGGGTTTCAACAAAACAAAGACTATCTATCTCTTCTATTTCTTCATCTTCGGGAGGAAAAGGAGTAAGGTGTTTAGAAGCACGAAGAAAGTTATATGTGTACTTTGTTCCATTAAGGTTCATTGTTACTTTGCCTTCTCCGGCATCTAACACGGCATCAACCAACTTAAGAAAAGGCCTACCTAAGATTATATGATCAGAATTACCATGGTAAGCATCAATAACAAAGAAATCGGTTGGTATATAGTTTCTAGAGATTTTTACTTTCATGTTGCAAGCAATACCTAGAGGTTTGATAGTTCTACCATCTCCCATAATTAATCTCGTTGATGTTGGAGCTAAGTCTAGGTTGTGGTATTGAACTTTATCGTAAATTTTAGAAGATAGAACACTTACTTGGGCTCCGATGTCGCATAAAGCTTTGCATTGAACTCCGTTGATCTCGCAACTCAAGTGCGGCGTCATCTTCTCTTCTTCTTCGGATCCGATCGAGTAAATTTCAGCAAGGCGAGCGTATGGTGATGCTTCGGGCTTGATCCCCATGATCCTCTTCACCTCGGCAATATGTTCCGGATCCACCACATCATCTCCAAAGAGCTTTTCAAAAATCTCACCGGTGGTTTCGAGGTCGTATGAATTTTCGGCTTTCCTCTCCCGGTGGGAAATCCACTTCCAATGCTCTTGCCATTCCCTTTTGATTAGGGAACGGTCTTCTCTTGTCGAATACTTCTCCGTAATCAATAGGAACCCAATCCATTGGCTCGAACTCCCTTAGTGGCTTCGCGCTTGACATGCTTCTCTTGGTCGTCTCATTTGGTGTGGCGAAGTCGACGTTTGGTGTAGTTCTTGACTTGATGTGTTCTTGTTCAAGCTTCTCCATGATTGGCTCCTCTTTTGTGACTTCCGGGGTTGCCTCTTTAGAAAAATCAGCAAGCTTTTTCTTCCTTGAATTAAATTCCGGCTCTTCCGCAAGTCTTGTTTCCCAATCTCTTCGCATGGCGCCGCTTTACTAACTTTTTGTAGAAGTTGGGCGGCTTCCGTGAGTGTTTTCTCCATGAGATCCCCACCCGCACACATTTCGACGTGTCGCATGCAACTAGGGGTTAGGGAAAAGAAAAATGTATGCAAGAGTACGTCACCGGTGAAGCCGAGTTTTGGTCCTTGTTCTATTAATTCATTAAACCTTTCCCCGAGCTTGGTCTATCCCTTCCTCTTCTCCTTGCATAAAATTGATCACTTGCCTCCTTAGATGTTGAACCTTGCTCATTGGAAAGAACTTCTCGCAAAACTTCTTTGTCAACTTGTTCCAATTGCCTTCAACTTCAAAGGACGCAACCGAATACCATGTCTTTGCTTTGCCTAGGCAAGTGAGTAGGGAAAGAGATTCCATTTGAACCATTCATCGGGAACTCCTTCTTGACGCACTTTGTGTTGCATATTGTCGTGAAATCCCTTATGTGTCTATATGGGTTCTCCGTAACCATCCCTTCAAATGGGTTTTCCGCCACCATCTTCATGATCTTGGATTTAATTTCATACTTGGTCGCTTCGAGCTTCGAATCCGACTCTTGTACCTTTATGTCTTCACATCGAGGGCTAGCGTAATCCCTTAATGATTTCTCCGGTTCTTCCACGGGTTGATTAACGAACTCCATCTAGACAATAAGATAAAAACAAAAACAAAAAAGAAACAAGTGCTTTTCTGATAATATATGTTAGATATAGCAAATAAAAGATAAACTAAAATATAAAACTAAGTTAGATGCAAATCAAACGATGTAAACTAACTTACTCCCCGGCAACGGCGCCAGAAAAAGGGGCTTGTTGACGGATAAAAGACGTATCCCTCTACGATCCGCAAGCGTACGGACCCCACACCTTTTTCACCACGGGATTCCCAAGGTTCTTGTCAATCCGCGGAGCAAGGGGATTACAAGCGTTTGATCAACAACGACACACTAGCTACTAAAACCCTAACTACTATTATACTAGAAAAACAACTAAACTCACTAGAGAGAATGATAAACGATCAAGAGAGAAGACACTCGCCCACGGGTCTACGATACTAGAACATGCAATCGCTTAAAGACATGAAAAACCAATCTAATCTATCGGGGTTGTGACCACGGTTTCGCCCTTTCCCTCCTCTCGTACTTGTCACTACGCGAAGGTATTCATGACTAGACCTTTGATGGCCACGGCGTATTGAATGGATCCAAGGAAGCATTGGAGCTCGTACTCCCTTTACGGCACGGTAGCTAACCTTTAAGCATTAAAGTATATTCAACACAAGATGATAGATAGAAAATCCGACAAAGTGCGATTACATCTCACGATCGATTACAACCCATGGACGAATGAGAAGATTACCCCATCAAGGTGCCGATCATGGCACCGTTGATCATGGTTTCCCTTCCGCCGGTGTCTTCCTCCTTCTCCACGAGAGGGTGCTTCCTTCGAGGTGGTTGATCTCCGGCCCGAGATCCTCCTCCTCTCTCTCTAGCTTGTGGATGGCCTTCGGTGCGAATAAACTCCTCTCCCTGTGTTGGCGGCGCGTCGGGGGTTTTAGGGTCGAAGATCCTTCGAGGGCAAGGAAGACGGGACCGAACCGGTGCCCGAAGTGGGGCGGGCCGATCCGGCGGGCCGGCCGGCCCGGGCCCGGTCCCGGCCCGGTTCGGTCGCCCTTTTTGCTCCGTGGGTCCTCGTGCACTTATCTACTTCGCCCCCTCCACTTGGATGATTTTGACGCCGTTATCCTCGCGATCAAGATGGAGACTCTCTTTGCATGAAGTTTGATCTTTTACGCTTCAATCCCCGGGGGTGTTCCTCGTAGCACTTCGGTCCTCACCACCATTGGAAGTAATTTCAGCGAGCTCATGAACACGAACTAGACTCCATGAATGCTCCTTTGAACTCATTGCGAATCCGTCCTTTATGTCCATGATTTCCTACATAAACACAACACTTCCAAATGCATGCACAAAGATGAACTTGTTATATGATTAGTGTGCCTAGTGGCGGGTTAGTTCAATAATCAAATCCAAACCAAAGTGTAATGAACATGCTAGGTGCACCAAAATACACCGTCAACATGTCTCTAATATTGTTCAACCATTCTAAGTCTAAGGTTTTGCGTAGTAAAATTCGGAACCGAATTAAATTTAAAAAGACTTGAAAAACCCGGAATCGGGTTGTCCTCCCGTAGCTTATTCTTGACTTGACGAAACGGGTTGCCTCCCCGCCTAGCGCTTCGTTTATAGTCCATGGCTAGACTTCTTCACTTGATTACTCCGGATCAACGCTCTTTGCGGGCGTTGCAATCTTGGGTACCCACTTTGGCTTAGTCAATTTTTTTTGGTCTTCACGGTCGGCTTTGTCCTTTGGTCTTGACAGATGCAACATCTTCCTTGTGGCTCGGCATCTCGAACTCCGGTCCTTCGGTCGTGATCTTCATAGTCTCTAGTGTGATCCTTCATCTCTCCCGAATGAGTTTGAGTAGCCTTCGCCGTCTTGGGACCTTGGAGTTGTCTCGGATATTCTTCTTTGTTGCCCATCGGGCGCCGGCAAGTTGTCCCACTTGCGTCTAGCATCTTCATCATGATGAACACCCCGCATGTGGATCTTGCCTTGGCGACCTTTAGGTGTTGAGCTTCTTTCTCCATCTCCATCTTCTCCATCCTCGTTGATCTTGAACGGCCTTCCGGCGTCTTGACTTGGAGGTGGTGATTCCCTTGGAGATTTTGATGGTCCTTCGAGCTTGTGTTGCACGTCACCTTTGCACCGTAAAGTTTTCTGGATCATCCACAAAAAAGTTTGGGTTTCTTGGAGAGGTAGCCAACCATCTCCGGTTAGGGTTAGTGATAAAACAAAAATCTAAAAGAAGAAAAATTAGGGTTAATCAAAACTAGATTAGATTGATTTTTTTTTCTTTTCGAGGATGATCAAACATAAGAGATGCAAAAGAAAATCAAAAGAAAAAGCTGAAAGATAAGCGATACTAGATCGGATCTTGATTGCTTGTTCCCCGGCAACGGCGCCAGAAAAAGGGGCTTGTTGACGGTTAATAGTTGTATCAAAGTTCGTTTGTGACTTGCAAGTGGACAAGTCTCCCGTCGTAGTCAAGGGACCCTTCTTCCCTCGAGTGGTGAACCCAAGGTATCGAATCCGTGGAACAATGTGCAACGCAAGGATTCAATCTAGTAAAGCAAGGTAAGCTATCTTATGAAAGTAAGTTGCATCTAATCTACTAACTCATAAAGAAAACGAATCTAATCTACTAAAGAGGTAGCAAGAGAAAACAAGAGATAATCAATCTAGAGAATCTAGATCATGCTTATGTTGTAGCTCCAAACAAGATAGATGAAGACAGAAAAGCGAATCTCATTAAAAGCATCTTTAAATCGTGGCCTTCCCATCCGACTACATCCGCCTTTCGAGACCCCCGTTCTGTCACAACGTATCCCTATTCATGCGGGGAGCTTAGGGCGAGTTCGATAGAACAAGTTGAAATCACTTGGCCGGTCCGTATGCACCTCTAGCCACCGCGGCTACAAGAGCACCCTATGTAATCTAGCTATAGACTAGATCGTAGAAGAAGCAAAACCAAGAAGAAATCAAAATCATCGAGAAGGCACTTAATCGCTAGAAATCGGATTCACTTACAAACTTCACCATGAATGATTACATGAACAAGATCACCACCGGGCCCTCCCTCGATCTTGATCCTCGCTCCGAGCTCCGACGTGGTCTTCCATGCAAGGTTCCCACGTCGGCCGGGGAAACCCTAGACAACTAGCACGACCCTCATCTTCAAGTTGGTGTCCCTCAAGCTTCTCTCGCTCCTCGGCGGCGGAATACGACTTCGGTTCTGCGTGGCTCTCGGTCGGGGGGCTATTTATAGCCCGAGAAGCAATTAGGTCAAAGGAGAGGCCGATTGGGCCCCGAATGGGGCCGGGCCGGCCGGCTCGGGGCCGACCGGCTCGGGCCCAATTCGGCCCATCCCCGCGGCTGCTTCGCTCGGTGTTGCTTCCCACGTCTTCTAGATGTTCTCCCCTTTTGCATGTGGGTCCATGTCGTCGGTTTCTCTCCGAATTGGACTCAACTCCTTGTCTTGCAAGATTCGAGCACTTTTCCGGTCGGGTCCCCGGAGTCCGTCGTCTTCTCGGATCAAGTCCCCGGCTTCTTGGAGTTAATTTTGCTTCATTGCATGACTTGTTCGGGGCTTCAAGGTCTTGTCATGAGGTGCTTGATGAACTTATCCCGAAAGTCTTGCATTCAACACTAAATCCCCGCATAAACATTAAACTCCAAAAACGACATGCACACGTGAACTTGTTATACCACGGGGGTTAGTACCAATGGATAAGGTATAAAACTCATGCCAACACCGAAGGTAAACTCATGGCTAGGTTGACGGATTTTCACCGTCAACGGACCTATAATCTCGCTCGTCCTAGCCGACAGAGACGCGTGCTTTGAATAGACCCATAGGCCATCCACCTCCGTCCGCTTAAATAATGGCGGGCGGTAGGCTGCCGGTCTCTTTTGCCGTGTCGTGCATATGGCATTGGCACCGACCGCATTCTATCTTCTACTCACCGATAGGTGGGGTACACTTGCTCCAAGTGCAATAGTAGGTCCACTTGCCATTGGACAAAGCACGTCCAGCACGAGGTAACGAAGTTTTAATGATTCAACAAATCAGATCTAAGGCGGAAAAGGAAATAAACTACTACTCGATTTCGTTAGCGAGACGAGTAGGACACCCACCACCGGGTTTTTTTAGCAAGACACCCACCACCCGTATGCAGATTTTAGGGTGCCTTTGCCACCGATTCACCTCATTTCAGCTTCGTGACTACGGCGTGATCGTAGTGTGAAGCGAGGGAAGCTTGTCTCTCGGTACGCTTCGCCGCCCTCCCCCCGCACGCTTAGTTGTAGCATAGAGCACTTTGTTTTGCTTCACGCTAATGTTGTTGTATAGTTCGGACAACGACGTTTTACTATAGCACGAAGGCGGGCGGCGCGGTGCGAAGCTGCACCAAACACACCCTTGGGCCGACTCCGGCAAGGCGCCGGATCCCCATCCGCAAAATCCCACTTCGAGAGAAAGAGAGAAGCAAATAGTAGCTACCACTCCGGCGGTGACGACGGTTCCCCTTGCGCATCCGAGGTCCGACCGTTGCCTCCCCGTGGCACCCCGGATTCCATTGTCCCCCTTCGCTCGTGGTGCGGTGCCACGCCGCCCACCGTCGGTCCCCCCGCCACCACCAAGCGCCGCGGGAGCCCACTTAAGTCCCTCGTGTCCGCGCCCGACACCATCACCACGACCTTCGACCGCTCGTCCACCTGCCTCCTCCTCAAGATCTTCGAGGTCCTCGGCTCCCCCGCGCAAGCACCTGCGCCGCCGCCGCGGGGTTCCGGCGCCTCCGCTCCCACTCGCCTCCCGACCGCCACGCCGGCTCCACCGACGACGGAGGTTCGTGGCGCCGCTCATCTGCATCGGCGGGATCGATTGATGGAGGAGGAGGGGGTCGGCGGGCCCCGCCTCGTCTCACCGGGTAGAGAGACGCCGCCGCGGACCCTAGCCGACACCGTCGGCTCTCGTCGTCGTCGCGGTGGGAGGAGGCCGGAGCGGCGGGACCCACCACGGTGGTGAAGTGGCGGAGGAGGAGACGGAGGGCGGTGCGAGAGGCGGCAACCGGGGACGGACGGAGCGGCGCGGCCTTCTCCTTCCGCCGTCGGGGGTACGAGGCGTTTCGCCGCGGGAAGAGCTCGAAAGGATCTTGATGTCGCCTAGAGGGGGTGTGAATAGGCAAGTCCCGAAAATCACCACTTCAAACAATTTTATCGGTGAGACCCGGATACTCCGGACTTTTCTCCGCAGTTTCGGAAAGTCCGGAATCTCGGACTAGCGCCCACGCGCGGAATATGCACACTACCCAAAACCGGGGCCACCGGTTTTGCAAATCCGGTGCCACCGGGTTTGCTCGGCATTGACTCCCCCTCTAACCTCCTTGTTTGCTTGCTTGAAATCAACTAAAGCTGGATGAGTAGTTCGAGTGAAGTTCTATGATGAATATTCAATGCCTCGCACTTCACAAACACCAACATCCGAGTAGATCGACAAATATGACGAAGAGCAAGCTAGGAATAAGAAGTAAGGTAAATGCGAGGTAAATCAAAAAGAGACACAATGATTTGTTTTACCGAAGTTCGATTCACCACCGTGTGAATCCTAGTCTCCGTTGGGTGCTTCGAGCTTCTCCTACGAAGCCGGGTTCCATTCAACCCTTTTCCCGATCCACTAGATGGCTTCTTCCCTTGCGGAGGCGAAGCAAGACCTTCACAAACTTTCCCACAGCTCACCACACCTTGGGAGCTTATGGGCGACGCCTAACCGTCTAGGAGGCAACCCTCCAAGAGTAACAAACGCCACGAAGATCTTTTGCTATGAACTCGAGTGCTCAAGGATGGATTAGCTCAACTTTCACTCAATCTTTCAATCCCTCACCCAAATCTCTTCTCTTCTCAATTCTCTTGCTATACTAGAGATGGGAGGGCTTAAAAGGGCTGTGGATATGTGTTTTTCATGTGGGGAACGAGCAGCCCCAAATGGGAGAGGGTGAGGGGTATTTATACCCATCATCCAAAAACTCGCCGTTGGCTGTTAAGTCCCAGAATCTCCGGAAAACCCCCGGATACTCCGGAATCCCCAAAGCTAACCATTAGGTTCAAAAGTTCCAGATTTTCTGGACAATTTTCCGGAATCTTTGGAAAGTCCAGAGTCTCCGGAAAATTCCCCAGAATATCCGAAGCTTCATTGGACAGCACAGGTCACCTTGGAGAAAAAGTCATAACTTTTTACTTCGGACTCCGAATTCGATGATCTTGGATTATATGGAAAGCTTATTCAGAGGAGCTTCCATTCCAACTGAAAATAAGCTCTAAAACCATTAGGTGCATGTGTTGTGGTAAGAGTTTCTCTCATGATAGCACTTGGGAGGTTAGGTTTGAGCACCGAGACATAAGTAAAGCTATCCACGTTGCATCCCTCTTGATAGTACGACGTACCTATACTCAAGATCAAGTATAAATGCAATATTAGAACTCTTGAGCTTCTTCTTCAAGAATGGTCATACTTGATCAATATATCCTCATGAGAAATCCATCCATCAATGCCTCATTGATTTGAGCACTTCTACCTTAAGCTAGTGACTTTGATATTTATATAAGAATGAAACCCAATTCTTGATTAAGTCACCCTTCACATGACTCGACAAATATGTAATGCTTCTTCATTGCTTCACTCGGTTAGGCTCGACTTGATACCTCGAAACTTTCCAAGCTATAGCCACTTCACCCTAGCAAAGCACATGGTCCAAGTCACTACTCGGCCAACCTTAGCTTAGTACGTCGTTGCTAATCCCTTGATTGATTTCTTCATCCATTCATTGCCAATTTGAGTTAAGCTTTGATTCAACATTAAGAGTGGAATTCTATTGAGAACATGCCTTCTTTTAATTTAAATATCCCCTTTTATTATAACAAGCTTCTTCCTTCAATAAGAGGACATCCAATGTTCCAAAATCAATATGCCTCTTTCTTATCCTTCATTAGCTTGTCATATACCATCTATATGCTTCATGGAAACACACATATCAAATATCATGACATTCACCATTGAGTTAAGCCATTTCACAATATGAGGCTAAAACCATGCCTCAATTTAACTTGTATACACACAACTTGTTTTCATCATGTAGATAACCAATGTCATAAGGGTGAAGTCACCGAAGCCCCGAGTGTCGATAAATTGCTCTCTGAAGGGTCCGTCATCCGTACCGCATACTTGCGGCCTAACGTGTTTTAACGCCCATCAACATTTGCGGTTCCTTTGCACCGGGATCAAGATCCAACGGACAACGAGTTTTCTTTTACCTCGTGCCACTCCTTTTTCCCTATCAAAACTTCCCTCTTGCTGATTGCCACGACTTTTCATTCACGGCCAAAAGTGCGGGACACGCTTGTTACAAAACGAAATTGCCGACATGCTAATTCGGACGGACAACAAATTCATCACCCAAATAATCATAGAAACACCAATGACCAAGAGAGAAGAAGAGGACGGTCGGTTCATATGATCGTGACGTCGGGGAGAGCTCACCGGAGTAGCCCCGGGCAAAAAGAACCGGAACCGAGAACCGAACCGAAAGAACCGGAACCGGAACCGAAAGAACCGAACCGAAAAATTTGGTTCCTCTTCGGTTCCGATTCTTGGGAACCGAACTACCTCGGTTCTTTCGGTTCGGTTCTCGGGTACCCGAAGAACCGAGGAAATAGCACATCTACACATATAGCCTAGCAAAAACCCAATAAGATAGGATGTCAAAAGTCCAAAACCCTAGCACCCCCACTCCAACGGTCAACGGTCAGTGGCTCAGTGGTGTGTCGACCACACCACACCACCGCGCAATGGTCCAATATCACAACGGCTACATCAATTGCATCCTGCCGGTGTAAGTGTGCTACTCATCCGTGAATGATAATACACCGATTTAGATGTGGGGATTTTTAGACTAATTTTTATGCTTCATTTGTTTGAACTTGTCTTGTTGATTGGATTTAAATGTAGCCGAAATGCTTTGCTAAAATTTCCTATTGATTGGATTGTTTTCTCGCATTTTGAAAAAATCGGTTCCTTCGGTTAGAACCGGAACCGGAACCGAAAGAACCGGAACCGAAATTCGTCGGTTCTGCTTTGGAAAAGAACCGATCGGTTCCTAAAATTTGGGAACCGAAATTTCATAGGAACCGAAGAACCGACCCGATCGGTTCGGGTAGAACCGAACGCCCGGGCCTACACTTGGAGGGCCGGCCTGCGTAGGTCGCCGGCCGGTCCGACCCTCGCCGCCGCTTCCGCGGGGAGAGCTCGCCGGGAAGCGGGGAGCTTGCATCCCCACGGCCGGGCATCTCGACCCCGTCGGCTCGCTATTGCGGAGGCCGCCCCTACGCCGCTAATCGCACGGGTGAAGCCCGCCGCCGCCGGCCACCGACCACCGCTCCCCCGGTGGTGACGGATGAGATACTCCCTCCTTTCCCATTTATAAGGCGCGGGCGGACACGACACTTGTCTCCTAAACTATATTTTGACCACTAATTCCTCTTATATTATTTTTTATGGTTATGAACATATAATCATTAGAAACTATATTTGAATACAAATTTAACCATGTCAAATTTACATTACAAAACAAAAAATGGTGAGTAAATTAGTAGTCAAAGATTGTAAAGTTTGAATCTTGTTATACGTGCACCGTGACAACCCCACCCGAGATAATTCCGTACTATCGCCTAAACCACTCCATTTGGTCATTAAGCGATAATAAAGAAGCATCCCGTTGAGTATTGCGGGTTTACACCCGCAAATCACTTGGAAACACAGAGAGGATCGAACGAATGCATTTTAACTCCCACGGAGGAGAGTCCAGAGTGCCTTACACATTAATACTAATCTCCCCGTAGGGTCCAATTATTACAAACCATTATTTCTAACATGGTAATAAATCACTCAAAGTTTTACTAAAACAGCGGAAGTTCTAATAACGATACGTTACGACATCACCAGAGGCCATCTGTGACGCCATTACTCAACGTCCTCATCCACCCATTCCAGCTCCCAGCCGGGTGGAATCTTACCAGGCCAAACAACTTCACCTGAAAACAACAATTATAGCAAGTCTGAGTATACTAATACTCAGCAAGACTTACCCGACCAAAAGTTACCTCTAAACATGCCTACTTTTGGCTGGTGGGTTGGTTTTGCCAAAGAGCAACTAGAATCATGGATCCTTACTTTCAACATTTTAGCTCGATTTCTAGTGAGATTATCATTACTAAATGAGCAACTAATACAAACAAGAATTGTACAACACATTTAATTCACGCAGAAGGTTTCACATAGTTCCATCATTAAGGGATATCATGGCCACCGATTAAGCGAGTCTCGGATAACGGTGAGAGGCCGACAATCGATTGATTCATACACCTTGCAAGGTAACCTAAACACACGGAACGGTGCCCCACGGAGCCGACACCGACCAAACGGTTCCCAAAAATCCTCGGGTTGGGATGATAGCCTACGATCCCGGGTACGGGGCTATTCGAATGCCCCACACGGTGCATCCAGCCCTCACACATGTGCCCTCCTTCCGGTTGCAAGCGGGCAGAGACGAATTGGGATTAGTAGTAGTAAAATCCCGTACCGTCTCATTAAGGTACTAGGCTTACCGGTCCCATTCCCGACAAGTGCTTACTACATTCAAAAGCTTAGCCCACGAAGCCACTGGACAGGAGCCCAAATCCCATGCCCTTACCACATGAGCAATCCATTTAATCAACATGGTGATTCCATAGAGGAGATCCTATTCTCGCGAGTGACGAACATCACTCGACTTGTACCGGATCCTTAAACATAACAACTAGCGACCTAACATGCTAGTAAAAGATCATAGGTACTTATGGATCATGCAACTAGGGTTTCATTTCAACTCCTGAACGTAAATGCACATACAATAACGAGAAGTAAATTCGAAGTTTTAAAGAAACATAGGTGTGACGCCCCGGAGTTTTCGGCGGGTTAATTAACCCTAATGATCCGATCAACGGGGTTGACTTTGGTCAAACGACGGTCAACCCGGGCCATCACCTCGAAAACATCACCGACAACCCCTAATGACACCCCTTGGTCAACTCATGGTCAAGATTGGGTCAAAACCCTAGTCAAACCCCTTGAACCCCTTTTGACCCACCGGTGTCATCCGGACTTTTGCCTCGTTCTCAAAATTTTCCCTAAACACTTCAAATTCTCCCAATACAAAAGTTGTGTAGTTTTTCACGAACACAACTTTCATGTTGAGTGGCATTTGAGATTTGGAGTGGAAATTCATGAAAAAGCTTGGTCAACGCTCCTCGACACTTCGTTCACCGGCGCCCGGGAAATCTGCAACTTGGCATACGAATTTTGCACAAATGGTTGAGAAAAAGGCCATACGCCCTTTGTGAAAGTTGTAGAGGGTAGTGTGGTGTACAACTTCGGTATTCAAACCTTGGGCCACTTTAGTTGGAAAAATTGGAGAAAATCGCGTTTGAACAGGGCCACTCGAATTTGAACTGTGTCGGTTCGCGCCCGCGCACGACGTCGCGCGCTGGGCCGCGTCGGCCGCGCCGCCGACCGGCACGGACGCGGTACCCCGCCGTGAGCGCCGGTCCCAAGGCCTTGCACCGACGTTCGCGCCCATCCCTACGTTGCCATGCGCCACACGCTCACGGGCCGCGCGAAACCGACTTACGCCGACCCACCAATGGCGTCGCCGCCGTACCCGGCCGCACGCACGCACGTCGCCGCCGCCCCACCGCCCATGCCTTGACTCCTCGTGTCCTCCGCGCACGCTAGCCGTGACTCCTTCCCCAAGGCACGAGCGCCTATTTAAAGGACGAGGCTCGCCCGGCCGCGCGCGTTGCCGCCGGACACCGAGCCGCGCACCGCCGGCCGCCATTGCTAGCCACCGCCCCGGCCCCTTCTTCTCGCCGGCTCCGGGGATATCCCACCCTCCTAGCCCCTCCTCTAGGACACCGTGAAGCTTCCCGCGCCGCCCGTGCGTGCTCCCCCGCCAAGAGCTCGCCGGAGCAGTCCTCCCCACGGTCACCACCGCCGGTCTCCGTCGCACCCCCTCGCCGGAGATGCCCCGACCCCAAATCCATCACCAATAGTCCCGTGGTTAGCTCCCGATCGTTATTCCCCACTTTCCCGGCCGGTCGCGCCGCCGCCTCGCCGAATCCGGCCGGCCGCGCCGCCCCCCTCTTGGCCGAGGGCTACATTGCGGGACCGGAATTCTTTCCAAGGGTGTTTCGGCAAATGAAGGGTATATCCGTGAACCTCAAACTCTTTCCAAGGGTCCGTTCGCAAGTTGCATCTTATCCTCTTATGAGTTTCAACCGCAAATTGTAAAATTGATTAAAAATCATAGAAAAATCCAAAAATTACAAACCCAACTTTTTCGTGCTCGGTGTAACAGAACTACAACTTTCTCCAAAGTTGTATATACTTTTGAGCTACGCTTTTTGCTTGAAAAATAGAACCGTAAAATCCCTAGATCTATGTTTCTGCAAAATCTACACAAGTTCTTGATCTATATTTTGGATATGTTGTACACCATGCCATGTCTGGTCACCACACCAAAAATTGCACAAAGTTACTGCAGAAATAGTTTTTAAAAAATCATTTTGTGAAATTGACAAATCTGCCTAGATGATTTTTGTAGCTTCAAAAATAATTAGTTTTGAACCCAACTCCTGGCTATCATCTTATAATGTTGAAGTTCACCTATGGTGAATTTATCATGATTTTATCCATATTAGAAATAATTATTCCTGATTTATGCTTGTTTTTAATCATAAATATGTGTAGCGTGTTTCATAAAGGCTATAGGTGTGTTTCTTGGTTCTTTGGGCTTGTTTTGGACCTAAGCATGTGTAGGGGAAAGTTGGGTTTCAATTATGATGTATTTATTTTAATATGTATTATTCCCTTTATGCTAATCGGTAATGCCTTTAAATTTTGTACATTAAATTCGGTTGTGCAAAATCAATTCCTTGTCGTCCAAGGGAGTGTTCCTGGTCCTTGGGGCCAGTGGGCACTGTTGGATAAGTTTGTTATGTGTTTAGTTGTTAAAAGGTTGCTAACTAGAATAATTTAGTAAAAGGGAAATAGGAAAAATGCCTCCTTTTGTGCATAAGTGAAATAAATGAGTTAGAAAAGTAAAATGGTGGTGCAAAAGTAAATTCCTTGCTGTTTGTGTTTAAATAAGATATTCCTTAATAGATGTGCACACAATCACCCTAAAGAGAAGGCTAAATAAGGCTTTTAAATTATCTTTAAAAGGGAGAAATGTTTAAATGCATTTCTTAAGGTGAATATGACCCACCCTATCTAACTTGTAGGCTAACTCTTCGTTTTGTTGTGTGAATTACATTAATCCATTTAAATATATATGTACACAGTCACCGTAAAAGTCTAGATAATAAAGCAACACATATTGTTCCTTTATAGGAAGAGTATCTTGAATGTATTATTATCTAGGTGAATGTGTTCAATCATGCACCCCATGTTGTCATAAGATGTTTGGAAAGTAATAATCAAATGGTCACCGTTAACGGTGAAAATCCGTCAACCTAGCCATGAGTTTACCTTCGGTGTTGGCATGAGTTTTATACCTTATCCATTGGTACTAACCTCCGTGGTATAACAAGTTCACGTGTGCATGTCGGTTTTGGATGTTTATGTAGGGTTTTAGTGTTGAATGCAAGACTTTCGGGATAAGTTCATCAAGCACCTCATGACAAGACCTTGAAGCCCCGTACAAGTCATGCAACGAAGCAAACTTAACTCCAAGAAGCCGGGGACTTGATCCGAGAAGACGACGGACTCCGAGGACCCGACCGAAAAAGTGCTTCGAATCTTGCAAGACAAGGAGTTGAGTCCAATTCGAGAGAAACTGACGACATGGACCTACATGCAGAAGGGGGAAACATCCAGGAAGCAAGGGAACTGACATGGGGCAAAGGAGCCCTCGGGCTGGGCCTGAATGGGCCCAGGGCGGCCGACCCAGTCCAGTCGGCCCTGGCCCATCCAGGGCCCAATTGCCCCCTCCTTTGCCCTAGCCGCCAATCGAGCTATTTATAGCCCCCTGACCGAGAGCCTCGGAGAGAAGAATTCATCATCGGCCGCCGAGGAGCAGAGAAGAGAGGGACACCATCTCGGAGAGGAGAGGGTCGAGCTAGTTGACTAGGGTTCCCCTAGCCGACGTGGGAACCTTGCACGGAAGACCACGTCGGAGTTCCCGGAGCTAGAAGCAAGATCAAGGAAGGATCCCGGTGGTGATCTTGTGTATGTATCATTGTTATAGTTGAATTATCAAGTTGAATCTTTTCCTAGCGATCAAGTGTTTCCTCGAAGATTTCGTTTTTCGGTCGGCTTTGCTTATTCCAATTCTATTCTCGAGATAGATTACATAGGGTGTTCTTGTAGCCGCGGTGGCTAGAGGTACACGCCGGATCTTCCGAAAGAATCTCGACTTGTCTTTTGACTCGCCCTAAGCTACCCGCATGAATAGGGATACGTTGTGACGAACGGGGGTATGTCCGAAAGGCCGATGTTTTCGGATTTGGACGGAAACCACGATTTAAAGAGGCTTCTATTAAGATTCGATTTGCTACTTCTTCTCTTGCTTGGAACTTCAACAAAAGGCTTACCCCGATCCCTCTAGATTGGTTTATCTACCCAATCTTACTTTGTTTTCTCCGGTCTTTAGTAGATTAGATTCGTTTTGTGTCTTTTACTTAGATGCATTAGGGTTTCTTTTATCGAAGATTGAAGTTACATGGTTTTAATAGATTAAGTTTTGCGTCACACATTTGTTCCACGGATTCAATACCTTGGGTTCACCACTCGAGGGAAGAAGGGTCCCTTGACTACGACGGGAAACTTGTACGCTTGCGAGTCACAAACGAACTTTGATACAATTATTAACCGTCAACAAGCCCCTTTTTCTCAGGCGCCGTTGCGGGGAACAAGTGATCAAGATTTGATTTTTTATTGCCTTTTTGTAATTTTCAGTTTTCTCTTTGTTTTTATTTTTGCATCTACTAAATTTTGATCATCCTCAAAATACATCTAATCTAGTTTGTCTAACTCTAGTTTTTTTATATAGATTTGTTTTTACTTTCTAGTTTTTTTGCATACTTTGTTTATTGCTAACCCTAACGGAGATGGACGGCTACCTCTCCAACAAACCTAATAATTTTGTGGATGATCCGGAGAAAAACTTTACGAGGCTAAGGAGACGTGAAGCACATCAAGCTAAAAAGTCGGATTTTGTAGATTCGGAGTCGGAAGGCAAAGGATCGCGAGAATCTCCGAAGAATTCACCACCTCAAAGTCCTCGGGAGAATCGACTTCCACCGGTGGGTGACCAACCACCGCAAGAACGCAAGATTGGGGAGCTATGCACCCCAGACATCATCGACCTACCAATCTTGAACCTTGAGGAGATCGGAAGACCGTTTGAGATCAAGACCTCAACAATCCGCATGGTGCAACATTCACCCTTCACCGGTAAAGAGGATCCGAACCTTCACCTCCAAGCATTCATTCAACTATGTCGACTTTCAACATGGATGGGGTGACTCAAGACCAAATGAGGGCAAGGCTTTTCCGTTTTCACTACTCGGGAAGGCTTTGCAATGGTTCCACTCTCAACCGGCGGAGACGGTGCAAAATTGGAACATGTTGATGAAGGCCTTCATGAAGGAATACTACTCGCCGGGTAAAACTCAAAGCTTGCGTAATAAGATTGCCACTTTTGCTCAATATCCTACGGAAACTATCTCGGAGGCATTCGAGCGGTTCCACATCACAAGTTCCCGAAGGAAGACCTCATGAAAAAGTTCTATCAAGGGCTCACCATGGCGTCAAGGACGATCATCGATGCATCGGCGGGAGGATCCATCATCGAACTTACACCGACGGAAGCTTTCACTCTATTCAAGAAGGTCGCGGATAATGACACATGGGCGTCATCCGGTGCCTACATCCGGTTCAACCCACGGGAAACGTCAAAGGAGTCTTGCAAGTGGAGAAGGAGAACATACTTGAAGGCAAGATCGACTCGCTCATGAGGAGGTTGGAGAAGATGGAGATGGAAAAGAAAGAGGCTCAAGACTTGAAGGCCGCCGAAGCAAGGTCCACATGTGAAGAATGTGGAGAGTATGGCCATTGTTGGGGGGACTCGAAATCGAGCCTTCACATACCCAAAAAATAGAGAGCGGTTATGCGAAGGATGCCGGTAGCAAAACCTCCGAAAGCGACAAATCCTATTTCCTTTCTCCGGGCATTGCATTTTCATCGGGCACCCTTCGCCGCTACGAAAGCCTTCGTGCGAAACCTCCGGAACGATTCCACGACGAAACCTCAAGGGCGAATGCTATTCACCCGCGGGTTTCGGCTTGGGATTCGAACAAAGGGTTTCGGAGTTTCTAACACTTAATGAATCCAAACTTGAGTATGGTTTTGTTTCAGGTGGTGAAGAATGCTAGGCGAAAGGGGGGATCTCCAGAAAGGCCCGAGGGCCCTCTCTCCGACAGGCGCACGTGATGGAGGCTGGAAAGGCGCCGCGATTTGCGGCATGACGTCACGGAGCGCCGATTACGTGGAGAGCTAATTGGAGATCACCCGAAGATAGCCTAGCACATTCCATTCTGATTCGTTTTACACGAGGGTATACTCGGAATGTAAAAAGTCCGCTCGCCTCCCTATAAAAGGAGACGGACCGGCGCATGTTAAGGGGATCGACTTTTGAGAAATCAACTGTTGAGTAAAGAACTTTTGGTTGTCCTTTGTCCTTTGTCCTGAGTTTTGGTTTTGATCCTTGAGCTTTTGTATTCCCTCATTGTTCGTGTGCGAGAGCCGGGGCTTTCGCCACAACAATTGGCGCCCACCGTTTGTGTTTGGCTCGAGTATCAAACCCAGAATGTCCACAAGGAAGAAGAGAACCACCGTCAATTCCACGAAAGGAGCGTCGTCCTCCCTGGACGAGGAGCTCAACCTCTCAGCCATGCTCACCCAGGGAGAGGCGCTCCCGGATCCCGACCCAACACAGGAGGCGGAGCTGGCCAAACTGCGCAAGGAGGCTGAGGAATTGGCCAGGACCAAAAAACGGCTCTTGGCAATCCAACACGAAGCCGAGATCCAAAAACAAAAAGCAGAAATAGCTACCCTAAAGGAAGAATTGCGCGCTCTAAAAGCAAAACAATCCTTAAGCTTCACCCAACCTTCACCTGAATACACAGTTCCCAATCAGCCTAATTTCAGCGAGCGCACCGAGTTTTTCACCCAGCCCCCTCCGCACACTACATTCAGCCGCAATCCCTTCGCGAGCCACTTTGAGTCTGGTCCTTCGCACCAAGACATCCACACCATTCGCACGAGACCATGGGACCCTAAATCCCCCTTGTCTCAAGAGATCCAAATCACCCCATGGCCGCAAACCTACAGGCCAGTTCCATTGCCTAGATTCTCGGGCCAGTCTGACCCAAGACAATTCCTAATGAGCTACGAAGCCGCCATCCTTTCAGCCGGCGGTGACGACTCTGTGCTAGTGAAATCCTTCATCATCGCCGCTGATGACGCAGCAGCACAGTGGTATTCTCTCCTGAGCCCAGGCGTGATTCATGGATGGGATGATCTGAAGCAGCGAATCCTCTCAAACTTCCAAGGTTTCCAGCGTCCAGAACTTACAGAGAGTGACCTTTTCTCCTGTAAGCAGAAGGACAAAGAACCCCTTCAAAACTACTTCAGAAGATTTGTCCACTTAAGAGCCCAGGCACCAAACGTGTTGGACGCCGTCGCCATCAACGCCGCCATCGTGGGTTTAAGAGCCGGTCAATTCCGCTCACATCTCATGCGCGAAAGGCCCAAAACTATTCAGCGCCTCTACGAAGAATTCGAGAAGTATTGTCGCTCAGACAATGACTTCAGAATGTGCATGGAAGAACAATCCCAGCAGAAAAAATCTGCGAAAGCCAACCAGCCCAGCGAAAGGGAATGGTCCAATCCCAGAAACACCTCCCATACTAATCCTCGAAGCGTTTTCGGCCTGGAGGGCGAAAACACCCAAGAGAATCCATGCCCTCAAGCTGACCCACAGAGTCTGGTCCCAAGCCCACCCAGTCCTCCTCATCCCAACCAGGGGGGAGGCCGCAGAGGCGGAAGAGGTGGAGGCGGGGCGGGAGGCCGAGGCAGAGGCCGAGGCCATAACGAGAAAAGAAAATGGTACTGCATTTTCCACAAGGAAAACGATGACCATAGCTCAAACTATTGCCCAGATAAGAAAAGGTTTGAAGCTATCCTCGAGGAAGAGAGGAAGGAGAAAGAAAGAGCGAGTGCTGTAAACCATTCTGCTCCGCTTGGCAAAATCCTAATTTTGGGAGAAACCCTTTCGCAAACCCATTCCAACCACCTCAATACCAGCCACCACTACACAATTACCCACAGCCTCCGCCTTGGCAATCACAAACTTTCCAAGCTCAGAATATCGAGCGCGAGCCCATCGAGCAACATCCTATTCCGCCCCCTCCCCCTCCATACAAAGGTCCTTCAGCTCCACCGCTCCCAGCCAAGCTCGAGGGCCAAAACGATCCTCTACCATCCGTCGGCACCATAATGCCTATTTCGGGGGCTCCGCCCCGGAGTTCGAAACCAAGAAGGAACGAAAACACTACTTTCGCGAGGTGCGAAACATCCGTGTGGAAGGTAGAGCGGAAAAAACAAGATGGTCTCACATCCCAATCACCTTCTCGGAGGAAGACGTAAGGCCGCAAGGTTTCCCTCACAACGATGCTCTCGTGATAGAAGCCAATATTGCGAGCCGGACTCTCGGAAAACTTTTGGTGGACAACGGTTCATCGACGGACATCATTTTCGCCGATGCCTTCGACAAGATGGGGCTCAATAGAGACTTGCCGCAACCACCGACACACCTCTATATGGCTTCGGGGGGCGTGTCATCCACGCAAGTAGGGCAAGGTGGTCCTCCCCGTATCTTTCGGCACGATCCAAAATGCCGGAACCGAGTACTTATCCTTCGATGTTGTGGAAATGTACTACCCATACAACGGTATCCTAGGCCGAGGGTTCCTCAACAAGTTTGAAGCGGTCATCCACCAAGCGTTCCTATGCATCAAAATCCCGGCGACGTTAGGGGTCATCACAATTTGGGGTCATCAAAACGATGGCCGAAACCTAGAAAGAGGCCGCACCCCGGGGCAGCGAAACGTGCACGCCCTTGACGAGGCAATCGAACGCAATGACGCGAGAAAAGCGGCCGAAGCGCGGACAAAGAAAAAAATCAACATCCGGCCCAGACTCGCGAGACCAAGCGAGTCCTTCCGGACGCAATGATCCTCGATCAGGCAGTCGTCATCGGCTCGGACCTTTCGGCTGACGAGGAAGCAAGTCTAGTTTTCTTTCTCCAGAAAAACAAAGATGTCTTCGCATGGTCCGCCAAAGATCTCACCGGCGTCGACCGAAGCTTCATCGAACACAAATTGAACATCGACCCGTCGGTCAAGCCGCGTAAGCAGAAACTAAGAAAGATGTCCGACGACAAGGTGGTGGCCGTCAAATCAGAGGTCCAAAGGCTACTTGACGCCACCGTCATTCGCGAAGTCATGTACCCTAAATGGCTGGCAAACACTGTACCAGTCAAGAAAAAGAACGGCAAATGGCGCATGTGCATCGATTTCACCGATCTCAACAAGGCAACGCCAAAAGATAACTATCCGTTGCCTAGAATGGATCAAGTGGTAGATTCTGCGGCCAACGCTGCGATCATGTCTCTCGCTAGATCGTTTCTCCGGTTACCATCAATGTTGGATGGCGAAAGAAGACGAGGAGAAAACCAGTTTCATCACACCCTTCGGAACCTTCTGTTTCGTCCGTATGCCAGAGGGGTTAAAAAATGCCGGCTCAACATTCACCAGAATGACCGGAACAGTATTCAAGCCCCAAATCGGCAAGAATATTCAGGCTTATGTCGATGACCTCATCGTCAAAAGCTCCGACAGAGCCAGCCACATAAATGATCTGGCCGAAACCTTCGCCAACATGAGGAGGGCAGGCTTGAAACTAAACCCAGACAAATGTGTGTTTGGCGTTACAAAAGGAAAAATTCTAGGGTGCCTCATCTCTGCTAAGAGAATCGAAGCCAATCCCGATAAAATCAAAGCAATCAGGGAAATGGAGGAACCCAAAACAAAGAAAGACACCCAAAAATTGAACGGCCGAGTTGCAGCCTTAAACAGATTCATCTCAAGGTCCGCAGAGCGAAGCCTCCCATTCTTCAAGGCGCTGAAAGGCAAAGGCGCAATCGAATGGGGCCCTGAGCAAAGCAAGGCTTTCGCCGAGCTCAAAGATTACATAGAGAAGATGGCAATCTTATCCCCACCTTCACCTTCGGAACCGTTACTCCTCTACGTAGCCGCCTCAAAAGCCGCAGTCAGCGCTGCTTTGGTTCGAGAGGTCGAAACTGAAAAAAGCAAATATCAATCCCCAGTCTACTTTGTCTCCGAAGCCTTAGCAGGGTCAAAACTGCACTATTCAGAGCTAGAGAAAATTGCCTATGCTGTAGTCATGACCACAAGAAAGCTCAGGCATTACTTCGAGGCTCACAAAGTCACAGTGCTTACAGACCAACCTTTGAACGACCTGTTCATTAACAAGGAGGCCTCGTCCAGAATCGCCAAGTGGGCAACCGAACTGTCAGAGTACACAATAGACTTTGGAAAAAGATCAGCAATCAAATCCCAAGTCCTAGCAGACTTCATCGTAGATTGGACCTCACCTAGCAATGTCAATACTGACGAAGAGCTAGTACCAATCTGGGAAATCAGATGTGACGGAGCCTGGGGGCGCAAGGGCGCTGGCATTGCAGCTATCATCACCTCCCCGGCAGGCATCAAGCTAAGATATGCCGCCCGGCTAGATTACAAGGATCCATCCGACAGATGCACTAACAACACCACTGAGTACGAAGCCTTGCTGCTAGGCCTTCGCAAAGTAAGAGCTCTAGGGGCCAGCAACTTCCTAGTCAAGTGCGACGCCAAGGTCATAAAAGATCATGTGGAAAAAGAGAGCGAGGCCAAAGAGCCAGAGCTGATCAAATACCTAGCGGAAGTACGCAAAATGGAAAGGCACTTTCGGGGTTTCACCATCGAACACCTACCCAGGAAACACAACGGCGAAGCCGATGAGCTCGCCAAGAAAGCCGCAAGGGGGGAGGCGATGCCCTCAGATGTATTTTTTGAAATTCTAGTTGCCCCATCCACAAAGCCAGACAAGCAACCTCTTAGCACCATCAATGCAATCGCAAGCCTGGACTGGAGAGCCCCCATAATTGCTTTCCTTCGTGGGCACTATGAACCTGTCGAAACTCATGACCTCAAAAGAATGCAGGCACGAGCCAAGGGTTACGTCCTCAAGAATGATGTCTTGTTCAAGCTGGGCGTATGTGCACCACTGCTCAAATGCATTTCCCAAGATCAAGGCATCGAGCTCATGAGAGAAATCCATGGAGGGATGTGCGGCTCGCACATCGCGGCGAGAGCATTGGCGGGGAAAAGCCTTCGGGCAAGGTTTTTATTGGCCAATGGCCATAAAAGATGCGGACCACATCGTGAAAACTTGCAAGGCATGCCGGTTCGCCGCAAAGCACCGGCGAAGGCCCGCGCGCCATCGCAGCTCATCACACCAACCCGGCCGTTGCGGCGATGGGGAATGGACATCGTCGGGCCGCTCCCCACCGCCCGGGGCAACTTCAAGTTCGCGGTGGTAGCGATCGAGTACTTCACAAAATGGATCGAAGCAAGACCTCTCGCTACCATCACCTCAGTCACTATCAGGAAATTCTTTTGGCAGCAGATCATTTGCAGATTTGGGGTACCCAAAGAGCTCACTGTCGACAATGGAAAGCAATTTGATTGTCAAGATTTCAGGGAATACTGTCGTTCAATTGGGACAAAGCTATGTTTCGCTTCCGTGTACCACCCCCAATCTAATGGCGCTGTGGAAAGGGCCAATGGCCAAATTTTCTCTGCTATCAAGAAATGTCTCTTTGAACAGAAGAAAGGAAAATGGGCAGACGAGCTCTCGCGGGTTGTCTGGTCGCACAACACTACTGAGTCAAGAACAACTAAATTCACACCATTCAGACTGCTGTACGGGGCCGAAGCAATGTGCCCCGAAGAATTATCTAACCAGAGCGCTAGAGTTTTGGCTGGTAGCTCTCGCGAGAGCGAAGAAGCCGACAAGGACTTGGTGGAAATCGACAGACTCGATGCAGTCCAAAATTTGTTGAAGTATCAAGAGGAAACCAGGAAATGGAGGAACAAGAAAGTATCCCTCAAGAACATCGAAGTGGGAGACTTCGTCCTGAAGAGAAAGAAGAACGCCGACGCTTTAGGAAAATTCCAATTCGCCTGGGAAGGACCCTACGTGGTCTCAAGCTCAGTTCGAGACGGGGCCTTTCGTCTCAAAGACGAGGCAGGTGTGGAGTTGCCTTATTCATGGAATGTGGACAACTTGTGTAAGTTTTTTCCGTAGTTTACTTTCAGTAGGAGCCCTTCGCGCGTTACTATAAGTGCGAAGGATTCATCTTAGATTTACCTTTTCTAGCATCTATTTTCGCGGCTTTACAATTCAATAACAAGGCGGGTACTCTTTTCCTCACATAGGGAGGACTCCACTCTGGAGCGTGAGGTTTTTAACGAGGCAGCCTTGATGTAAAATTTATTCCCAAAATGAATGGAATACTTCCTCCCTAAAAGTTTTGTCGTGTATCTTTCGCATGATTTGAAGTGCTATCTTAACATAGCCCATCCCAAAAGAGGATGAATTGAAGTGCTATTTCAAAATAGCCCTCTCCGAAAGCGAGAGCATCAAAGTGCTACTCATTAGTAGCCCACCCACAAGTGGTGTAGTCATAACGATTCACAAGAATCAATGTTTTAAGAGCTGCCCTCTCGGCAGCCCGTCCTGGCAGGGCGTTTAAAAGCGATTCAATCCCGAATCGAAACAAATCGATAGCCGAAACGTTACAGTCCTTAGCTTGCGCGAAAACCACGTCGCAAGTAATAAGGCGCACTCCAAAGTCGATCGTTTCTCAAAAATAAAGAAGCAAGCAGACGCTTCGTCAAAAAACAGCTTAAAAGCTGTAAAATTTGACAAATCCGAAACGGCTCCTAGTCCTTCGACACGTCACACGCCTAGGCGTCGCGTCGAAGGCTAGCTTCGTATTCGTTTTTTACCAAAAAAAAATTTGCAAGCAACAAACGAGAAAATGCAACACTCAGCATCGTGAAACATCTCAATGAACCAACAAGTTCTAAGCTTTGATTACATAACAATCCCAAGCAAGATAGTCGAACTTAAGTTATCCCTGCTTCCGAAGGGGGGGAAGACGTTTTCTTTCGAAACCTGCAACTCGAAAGCAGCGATAACTTAAGCTCCGAGTGTTCAGCAGCCTTAACACAGCAAAAAACTACGATCGACATCTATAGCGCATAACAGTGGCATCCAAGTTTTCACGTCATCTTTCAAATGTTTAACGGGCTCACACGCCATTCCCAATTTTTCGTTCACAACATTGGTGCACTAATTCAGAGCCGAAGGGGAGCCAGCGTTTCTCCGGTGACGGGGTCCACCTGGCTGCTTTCGCCTTGAGGCGCCTCGCGAACTGGGGCTCCGGGAATCGCCTGTTCAGGGGCATCATCTGCGGGCTTCGGCGGCCAATCCCTTGCGGGTCCGTAAGGCCCCAAAGTAGCCTCAGGACCGTGCGTTGTGCGATGCTCTCGAAGCTCCAAAGCTTGTTTTGCCTGCCCAAAATGGAGCTATGAGAAGAAAGAAAGCATTAACAACCATTATAAGCAGTCGATTAGTAAAGGTGACCGAAGCTGAAATAAACCCAAAACGACTTACCTTCGCCAAGCGGTCCACCGCCTTCTTCCGTGCATGCGCTCGCCCACTTTTGGCCCAAAAGTTCCGAAGGATGATCTTGTTTATCAGATCAACCGTCTTGCTTGGGGCTGGAGCGTCGTCGGGTGAGGGAAACACGAAGCCTCGGCTCCCAAAAGTTTTGAAGTGCTCGCAACCCTGTTGCTCGAGAAGGCTCAGCAACATCTCAGAGCAAGTAGCGGCGCCATAGTCCCCAATCTTGCTCATGGTGTCGGGAAGAAGCTTCAATTCGCTATGTAGCCATTCCACGAAACTTGAGATGTTGTCGGTAATCTTAAAGTCTTGGGCTTCGGCACCAAAGCTTTCCAAAGCTCGACGATACTCAGTCGCC
Source organism: Cenchrus americanus (assembly GCA_947561735.1). Taxonomy (NCBI): domain Eukaryota; kingdom Viridiplantae; phylum Streptophyta; class Magnoliopsida; order Poales; family Poaceae; genus Cenchrus; species Cenchrus americanus. The sequence goes on along the minus strand of OX387241.1, from coordinate 309,687,540 downwards.
AGATACGCCCCCCATTGGTGGCAGTAAGCTTCATTTTTCTCCAAAGTATCTTTGAGCTCGCCTTTTACTTTTTTCAGCTCTGTAATGAGATTGGCGTTGGCCTCCAACAGGATGTTCTGCGCGTCGTTTTGCGTCACCATATCTTTTAACTCCTGACGACACTCTTCATAACATTTAACGCTCAACTCGAGCTCCCTTTTTAAGGCGTCGAGGGCCTCTTGATGCTTGACGCGCTGACTCGCCCAACCATCGGCGTCGCGTCTCAACTTCTCATTCTCTTCCCTCAGGCGTCGATTCTCATCTTCCAACGCCTTTTGCCTATCAACTGAGGTTTTTGCTTCCGACGTAGCCCTTTCGAAGCCCTTTTGGCAGGCGAGGATGCCCCTCGAAAGATAAGCGCGTACAATCTTCATCAGATCATCAGCGCCGAGGCCCTCCAAGGTACGCTCAAAATCTACGAGATGGTTAGTAACAAAGTCCACATCGTTAGCACGACGAAGGGGCAAAATCGAAAATCAGAAAGCAAAACGGCAAGCAAAACATCACACCTGGCTCCCCTAGCATTGACGCGAGACCCGGCCCTGATGCGGAGGGATCCGCCTCAATCTGGAACACTTCTTTCTCCCGGTCTTTAACGCTCAAGTTGACCAAAGTGTTCGACGCCAAAAACAATATCAAAGCAAAAAGCGTAAACAAACGAAAACGCGTAATGAAAAGGAAAAACACGAAAGAAAAAAGTTCGGAAATTTGTATCGTACCAGCATCTTCGGGCTGAAGACTTTCGGACGCCGTTAATTTTCCCGACGCGGCAGCCTCAATAGGTTTCGCCAACGCCGGGCCAACATCCTGTGACACCGGAGGAGGCGAGCGAGACGTCGGTGCCGCCGAAGCCTCAACTTCCGGAGCATCCAGATCAATCACATTCTGGGCTTCGTTTAGAGTCGTCGCAGCTTCGCCTTGGGGCTGTGACAGCGGCACATCTGGTCCTCGTTCCGATCGAGTGGTGTCGTCATCAATATAACAAAGCGATTCCGATTCATCCACAACATCCACAAGACCGGCCATACGCCCTCTTGGAGCTGCCTCAGCCATGGCAATATCCTTCTGAATCAATTCAGCCACGCGCCTACCTCTAGCCTCCCGCGCCTCCAACTCTTCTGCATCAGTTTGATCCAACGGCGGAGGCCCCTCAACCAATTTCTTTGCCGATCCCTTCGGAGGATACTTAGTGCACGGTTGAATCTGAGGTGCGGGCATAATATCAACATCTTCGTCAGTTTCAGCAACCGGATCAACCCGAGCTCTTTTAGCAGAAATTTCAGCGTCTTCAGGTTCTTTTTCCTTAGTCGCAAGCTGTTTCACCTTCTCGACGGTGTCCAGCGGTCTCTTCTTCAGGCCTTGCCCCTTGTCAGTTTCCACAGTGACGACGGGGTCCTGCGCTTTCTTCTTCTCCCTTTCGGCCGCAGCTACCTTCGCCGCTTCAACCTTACGACGGGCCAAGGTCTCGCTAACCTTCGACAACTTCGTAGACTTTTCAGCAAGCGGTGGCAGGGTCGCTTTCGCAGCGTCCGCCTTCCGCTTGGCCAAGATATCTTGGGCTTTATTGCTCTTCACGGTACTCTCAACAACCGAGCTGGTCTTACTCAACTTCACCTTTCGTGAGACTTCGACGACCTCGGAGCCAACATTGCCCGGAGGTTGCATTTTCTTGCTCGCCGTCGGAGGCACCGGGCGAGGAGAATATGTCACGCCCATCTCATCAAAAACCCGGTTAACACGGCCTTGATGCTTCAAAATTCTCTGGGCACACTCCCATTCCTTGTGGGTAAAGTTTCCTATCATTTGTACAACCTTTCTCTCCACTTCAGCGACGACCTCTTCGTCGGTCATATTCTCCGGTCGCTTGACATTGAAAATAGGGCTTCGTACATCATTATCAAGTCCGGGTAGCCACTGCACCTTAAATGCCCACGACCCCCATCGGGCCGGCACGGCCAAATATCGGTGCCACAAACTCTTCCGGGGCATCGCGCGTAGTGATCACCCGCGTCGCTCGGTAAAATGCCGCCGTACTTGCCGAAGACCCGCGGCTTTCGTCAACTCGGTGACAATTCAACCTCCATATCAACCATGCGACTAGCCAAATCATATGTCGTCACTTCTTCTTGCTTTGAATTCCGACCAACTACCTCAATGGGAACGTAAAACCAATATGAAGTCCACCTAGGTTAGCCCACTTGTTCTTGTACGCGGGGCCAATTCCACGGAGCTCGATTTTTGGCCAAGCGGCGGTGTTGACGGTGTATTTTGGTGCACCTAGCATGTTCATTACACTTTGGTTTGGATTTGATTATTGAACTAACCCGCCACTAGGCACACTAATCATATAACAAGTTCATCTTTGTGCATGCATTTGGAAGTGTTGTGTTTATGTAGGAAATCATGGACATAAAGGACGGATTTGCAATAAGTTCAAAGGAGCATTCATGGAGTCTTGTTCGTGTTCATGAGCTCGCCGAAATTACTTCCAATGGTGGCGAGGACCGAAGTGCTACGAGGAACACCCCGGGGGATTGAAGCGTAAAAGATCAAACTTCATGCAAAGAGAGCCTCCATCTTGATCGCGAGGATAACGGCGTCAAAATCATCCAAGTGGAGGGGGCGAAGTAGATAAGTGCAAGAGGACCCACGGAGCAAAAAGGGCGACCGAACCGGGCCGAACCGGGCACGGGCCGGCCGGCCCGGGCCGGATCGGCCCGGCCCACTTCGGGCACCGGTTCGGTCCCGTTTTCCTTGCCCTCGAAGGATCTTCGACCCTAAAACCCCCGACGCGCCGCCAACGGACGAGAGAGGAGTTTATTCGCACCCGAAGGCCATCTACAAGCTAGAGAGAGAGGAGGAGGATCTCGGGCCGGAGATTAACCACCTCGAAGGAAGCACCCTCTCGTGGAGAAGGAGGAAGACACGGCGGAAGGGAAACCATGATCAACGGTGCCATGGTCGGCACCTTGATGGGGTAATCTTCTCATTCGTCCATGGGTTGTAATCGATCGTGAGATGTAATCGCACTTTGTCGGATTTTCTATCTATCATCTTGTGTTGAATATACTTTAATGCTTAAAGGTTAGCTACCATGCCGTAGAGGGAGTACGAGCTCCAATGCTTCCTTGGATCCATTCAATACGCCGTGGCCATCAAAGGTCTAGTCATGAATACCTTCGCGTAGTGACGAGTACGAGAGGAGGGAAAGGGCGAAACCGTGGTCACAACCCCGATAGATTAGATTGGTTTTTCATGTCTTTAAGCGATTGCATGTTCTAGTATCGTAGACCCGTGGGCGAGTGTCTTCTCTCTTGATCGTTTATCATTCTCTCTAGTGAGTTTAGTTGTTTTTCTAGTATAATAGTAGTTAGGGTTTTAGTAGCTAGTGTGTCGTTGTTGATCAAACGCTTGTAATCCCCTTGCTCCGCGGATTGACAAGAACCTTGGGAATCCCGTGGTGAAAAAGGTGTGGGGTCCGTACGCTTGCGGATCGTAGAGGGATACGTCTTCTATCCGTCAACAAGCCCCTTTTTTCTCGGCGCCGTTGCCGGGGTGCAAGTTAGTTTACATCGTTTGATTTGCATCTAACTTAGTTTTATATTTTAGTTTATCTTTTATTCGCTATATCTAACATTTATTATCGAAAAAACACTTGTTTCTTTTTTTGTTTTTGTTTTTATCTTATTGTCTAGATGGAGTTCGTTAATCAACCCGTGGAAGAACCGGAGAAATCATTAAGGGATTACGCTAGCCCTCGATGTGAAGACATAAAGGTACAAGAGTCGGATTCGAAGCTCGAAGCGACCAAGTATGAAATTAAATCCAAGATCATGAAGATGGTGGCGGAAAACCCATTTGAAGGGATGGTTGAGGAGAACCCATATAGACACATAAGGGATTTCACGACAATATGCAACACGGTGCGTCAAGAAGGAGTTCCCGATGAATGGTTCAAATGGAATCTCTTTCCCTACTCACTTGCCGGCAAAGCAAAGACATGGTATTCGGTTGCGTCCTTTGAAGTTGAAGGCAATTGGAACAAGTTGACAAAGAAGTTTTGCGAGAAGTTCTTTCCAATGAGCAAGGTTCAACATCTAAGGAGGCAAGTGATCAATTTTATGCAAGGAGAAGAGGAAGGGATAGACCAAGCCCGGGAAAGGTTTAATGAATTAATCGAACAAGGACCAAAACTCGGCTTCACCGGTGACGTACTCTTGCATACATTTTTCTTTTCCCTAACCCCTAGTTGCATGCGACACGTCGAAATGTGTGCGGTGGGGATCTCATGGAGAAAACACTCACGGAAGCCGCCCAACTTCTACAAAAAGTTAGCAAAGCGGCTGCCATGCGAAGAGATTGGGAAACAAGACTTGCGGAAGAGCCGGAATTTAATTCAAGGAAGAAAAAGCTTGCTGATTTTTCTAAAGAGGCAACCCGGAAGTCACAAAAGAGGAGCCAATCATGGAGAAGCTTGAACAAGAACACATCAAGTCAAGAACTATACCAAACGTCGACTTCGCCGCACCAAATGAGACGAACAAGAGAAGCATGTCAAGCGCGAAGCCACTAAGGGAGTTCGAGCCAATGGATTGGGTTCCTATTGATTACGGAGAAGTATTCGACAAGAGAAGACCGTTCCCTAATCAAAAGGGAATGGCAAGAGCATTGGAAGTCGATTTCCCACCGGAGAGGAAGGCTGAAAATTCATACGACCTCGAAACCACCGGTGAGATTTTTGAAAAGCTCTTTGGAGATGATGTGGTGGATCCGGAACATATTGCCGAGGTGAAGAGGATCATGGGGATCAAGCCCGAAGCATCACCATACGCTCGCCTTGCTGAAATTTATTCGATCGGATCCGAAGAAGAAGAGAAGATGACGCCGCACTTGAGTTGCGAGATCAACGGAGTTCAATGCAAAGCTTTATGCGACATCGGAGCCCAAGTAAGTGTCCTATCTTCTAAAATTTACGATAAAGTTCAATACCACAACCTAGACTTAGCTCCAACATCAACGAAATTAATTATGGGAGATGGTAGAACTATCAAACCTCTAGGTATTGCTTGCAACATGAAAGTAAAAATCTCTAGAACTATATACCAACCGATTTCTTTGTTATTGATGCTTACCATGATAATTCTGATCATATAATCTTAGGTAGGCCTTTTCTTAAGTTGGTTGATGCCGTGTTAGATGCCGGAGAAGGCAAAGTGACAATGAACCTTAATGGAACAAAGTACACATATAACTTTCTTCGTGCTTCTAAACACCTTACTCCTTTTCCTCCCGAAGATGAAGAAATAGAAGAGATAGATAGTCTTTGTTTTGTTGAAACCCTTAGAGACCCGCTGCAAAGAGCGATGGAAAATCAAATTAGTAATCAACAAGATGAAGAACTAGAGGAAGCAACAAAAGGCTTAGAGCCGCATGATGGTAGCGTGGAGGAAGAGAAGTTCGAAGACATAGGTGAAATCAAACCCGAGGAGCCACAAGTGCCCGAAGTAGACCTTAAACCTTTGCCGAAGGGATTAAAATATGAATTTTTGGGCCCAGACAAAACCTATCCAGTCATTGTGAGCGACGAGTTGAGCCCCGAAGAAAATGAAGCGTTGCTGATTTTATTAAAAGAACATAGGAAGGTGATTGGATATTCAATTAATGATCTCAAAGGTATTAGCCCAGCCTTTTGCACTCATCGTATACCAATGGAAGACCAATGTAAGCCTGTAGTGGACCATCAAAGGAGGCTAACCCATGCCATGCGAGAGGTAGTAAAGAAAGAGGTTATCAAGTTACTTGATGCCGGAATCATCTACCCGGTTCCACATAGCGAATGGGTGAGCCGGTACATTGTGTACCGAAGAAAGGAGGTTTGACCGTGGTGAAGAATGAGAAGAACGAATTGATACCGCAAAGAACCGTGACCGGGTGGCGGATGTGTATTGATTACCGTAAGCTTAACAAAGCGACGAAGAAAGATCACTTCCCCCTACCGTTCATAGACGAGATGCTCGAGAGGTTAGCAAACCACGCTTATTTTTGCTTTCTCGATGGATACTCGGGGTTCATGCAAATTCCCATTCACCCGAAGATCAACATAAGACAACATTTACGTGTCCTTACGGAACGTTTGCATATAGGAGGATGCCCTTCGGCCTATGCAACGCTCCGGCCTCTTTTCAACGTTGCATGATGGCCGTGTTTTCGGAATTCATCGAAGAAATTGTTGAAGTGTTTATGGATGATTTTTCCGTTTACGGGAAGACGTTCATGGATTGCTTAGCAAACTTAGAAAAGGTCCTTACAAGGTGTGCGGAGGTAGATTTGGTTTTAAATTGGGAAAAGTGCCACTTCATGGTTAAGCAAGGCATAGTGCTCGGACATGTTATATCCGAGAGAGGAATTGAAGTGGACAAAGCAAAGGTAGAGACGGTTGAGCAACTCCCACCTCCTACGGATATTAAGTCCTTAAGGAGCTTTCTAGGCCATGCCGGATTCTATAGAAGATTTATAAAGGACTTCTCGAAGATCACTAAGCCTTTAACACACCTTCTTCAAAAGGATGTGGCTTTCGACTTTGATGAGAAGTGTCTAGCGGCATTCCGGACCTTGAAAAATGCGTTGGTGAGTGCTCCCATCATCCAACCTCCGGATTGGAGCCAACCTTTCGAGATCATGTGTGACGCGAGTGACTACGCCGTAGGCGCGGTCTTGGGACAAAGAAAGGAAGGCCGAGTTCACGCCGTTTACTACGCTAGCAAAACTCTTAGTGGGGCACAATTAAATTACGCTACTACGGAAAAAGAGTTGCTAGCGGTGGTATTCGCTTTCGAAAAATTCAGATCCTACATCGTGAACTCGAAAGTCATTGTTTACACCGATCACGCGGCTATAAAGTATCTCTTGGCTAAGAAGGAAGCTAAACCTCGTTTGATTCGTTGGATCCTTCTTCTCCAAGAGTTCGATGTTGAAATTCGTGATAAAAAGGGGGTGGAGAATGTTGTGGCCGATCATTTGTCTAGGATGAATCGTGGGCAAGATGATAAAGAGCCCATAGAAGACAAGATGAGAGATGACCACCTCTATAGAGTGCTTGATAAAGATACTTGGATGATCGACATCATTCGAGCGATTCGAAAGATGCCCCTCGATCATTTAGACAAAAACACTCAAAGGAAGATAATTTCGAAAGTAAGAAATATTTTTGGGATGCACCATACCTCTTCAAGCTTGGCAATGATGGAGTGATGAGAAGATGCGTGCCAAGAGAAGAGAGGCTTGAGATTCTAAGGAAGTGCCACTCGGCGGAGTACGGTGGGCACTATAGCCATTTTCGAACCGAAGCCAAAGTATGGTCGAGCGGATTCTATTGGCCGGAGATGCATGAAGATACTAAAAGATATGTTGCGTCATGCCCCGAATGCCAAAGAACCGGAAACATCTCTCAAAGAAATTCTATGCCTTTGAAATACAACTTACAAGTCGACATATTCGATGTATGGGGCATAGACTTCATGGGGCCTTTTAAAAACTCATTTGGATTCGAGTATATACTTGTTATGGTCGATTACGTATCCAAGTGGGTAGAGGCTATACCATGTCGTAAAGCTTCCACGGAGGAGTCCATCACTATGATCAAGAACGTGATTTTTCCCCGTTTCGGTACACCGAGAATCTTGATAAGTGATGGAGGAACTCATTTCACCGGAAGAACTTCAAAAAGTGCTTGTCCAAGTTGGGAATTGAGCATAGGGTCTCCACGGCCTATCACCCACAAACCAACGGACAAGCGGAGACGTCAAATAGGCAATTAAAAAGCATACTTAACAAGACCATAGAGAAGGGAGGCAAGGATTGGTCAAAGAAATTAGACGGAGCTTTATGGGCTTATCGAACGGCGTTTAAAACACCGATAGGTATGACCCCCTATCAATTCGTCTATGGAAAAGCTTGCCACCTTCCGGTTGAGTTAGAACATAAAGCCTATTGGGCGATTAAAGAGATGAACCTTGATCTCGATGCCGCGGTGGTGAAACGGAGAATTCAAATAAGCGAGCTAGAGGAGTTGAGGTTGAAAGCTTATGAAAACGCAAGCATATACAAAGAGAGAATCAAAAGGTGGTATGATAAAAGATTGAAGAAAAAAGAATTTAAAGAAGGAGATAAGGTCCTCCTCTACAATTCGAGGTTTAAAACCTTCGGAAAGGGGAAATTGCAAAGCAAGTGGGACGGACCTTATGTTGTGCATTCGGTGTTCTCCAACGGAGCGGTAACCATTATGGATATAAACGGCGATCAATTTGTGGTGAATGGACAGCGGCTTAAGGTTTACTACGAACCCGATGTCGTGCCCATTCATCATGTTGACGTCTTTACCATGGAGGAAGAACCCGAACGTCCCGCCTAGGACGAAAAACAAGGCACCAACTTCGTAAATAATTTTTCTTTTAGCTTTCGGGAGTTTTTCGCGAAGATTAATCGGGCCAACTTTTTCCCACGGGGCCGAGGACGAAAAAAATAGGGCGGTGTGCAAAAAACCGGACCGGCCGGCCCCCGAGGCGGGGTGGGCCGGCCGGCCCGATAGGATCGGCCCGGCGGGGCCCGACGCCCGATGTCCCCGAATTTCGCCCGAATTGCTCCTTTTCGACTTCCTTGTTTGGTCGAGAAAATTTTAAGGGAAGTGTAAAAAAGGAAAATAAGGTTCCCGGGGCTTTTCTCTCGGGACTATATATTTGGCCGAATTGGGAGCTCGAGAATCAAACGTTTCAAGCAATGTGTTGCACCCTTGTAGCGACCATTGAGCCTCCAAAAAGCTTAGAGTTGAAGGTAGAAGCCAAGAAGCCATCGATGGAGGAGGCGATGCGATGCGAGGTCAAGCTACCCGTCAAGAGGACCGCACGTATCCGTTGCGGAGGACGTGTCCCGACCGGAGCTCTTGCATCTCGCAACCCCGTCAAAGGAGAGAAGGTCCCTACACCCGTTCGAAGGTCGGCACGTCTCCAAGGCATCAAGCGTAAGGATTACAAGGAGGTGTCGCCGAGCCTAAGGAATATGGGGATAGCGACTACTCCGACGATCGTAGCTCGAGCTCGTGGGCGGGCCGCCGGTAGAGATGATGATGATTGGGGCGAGCGGCCCCTACGAAAGGACTCCCGAGGGCCCCAACGGCGACGGCAACGGCGGTGGCGAAGGCGACAACAATGGAGGTGGCGACGACGGTGGTGACAACGGTGGAGATTATGGCGACGACGACCCCTTCGGATTGCATCCGGTGTGTTGTCGATTTTGCCGTCAATCCATCGCAGCTCTCTACGCGTCGGCCGACGAGTGTCTTCAAACCATGGAAGCGATGAAGCGGCGTATGGAGGACTTGGAGCGCGTAGTTGAAGATGACTACAAGTTCCTTAACCGTAACGTGCGCAAACTTTTCGGCATGGTTGGAAACATGAGAGGCAAGTGGTGCAAAGCTTGCTCGAAGTACCATTAGATCTAGTTTTCCCCTTAGGATTTTTGTAAGATACGACGAGGACGTCGTATGTTTTAAGTGTGGGGGAGAGCTAGCTCGCTAGCCTTAGCTTTTGAACTTCAAATTTAGGTTCGGTTTAATCTTCGTGTGAGAGTCTTAGCGTTTTAATGAGTTTTTAGTTTTCGAGTCAGTTTTTAAATTTTTGCAAGTGTCTTAAATTAGTGTTGAGTCAAGAAAACCAAATAAAAAGAGTCTTTATACATATCTTTGTGTTTTATGTATTGTTTATCTTTATTTACTTGTTTGTCTAATCTTCGATTCTTGATATATGAACACAAGTATGTGGTTTGAAAATCGTTTACCGTGGTGCTTAGTGGAATCGCTACTACTTAAAGTACCCATACCGCACTTCGATCTTGAGCTTCACATGCTAGTTGTGCTATGTTCGATGCTAAAAATTGGAGGATTTCAGTTCTGAAAATTATATTAAAACCCTTGTAATAAAGGTTAGCAAAATCTCTTTTTCCAAGTTGAGAGTATAAAAAATTCCTATCCAAAGCCAAGTTTGTTTTTTCGCTCCACTATAAGCGTGATTAGCACGATGAGTTAGGCTAGGACCCTTCTCTCTTGGTGAGTTTTAATTTCGAGCAATGATCATGTCCTTGTGCTTATCTTTTGTTGCTAGCCTCGTCATTCATTCGGTAACATGTCTTTCACAACGGAAGTCATGTACATCGCCGAATTCCATACCCAAACCTATACACCTCTTTTGAACATCGTATTCCTTGAACACAACCTATTTTCAAAGTTTCGTCTCGTCTCTAGCATGATTTATTTAAAAAAAATTCAGATTGTATGCATGCGAGAAAAGGGAGAATTGAAAGCTTTGAAAAGTCGTCAAGAGAGAGAAAAATAAAGAGAAAAAGTATGTGTATGGAAAAGAAAGAAAGAAAGAAAAACCATATGTGAATGAAAGAAGAAAAGAAAAAAAAAAGATGAGTTAGCAATGAAGATATGAGAGGGATAGATCAAGTGAAAGAAAAGAAAAATAATAAAGTGTAAGGAAGGATGTCACGTTGATTGTGAGACGAAACTCTTACTCTATTTCCAACCATGTGCAATCCGACAACGAGGACATCATCGGTGCCTTGCGGTCACAATTTTCTTTTGCCCTTGCACATGTCCACCATTCTAAATCTTCTCGTCCTTGATATCCCTACATATGGTTAATTCTCATGATCATTGGCTCGAAAGGTAGACAACCATTAGAGGAAGTTCTTAGTTTGACAATACTTGTGTTGATTGCGCTAGCCCTACCTATAGCTCCACTTTTACATGATATATGAGAGATTAATGGGAGGTGAGAGTTTTATAAAATTTGGTTAGGATAGACACTTCATATGAGCGACTCGAGAGAGCTTGGAGAAAGGTTTTTGTCTAATACTTGTTGCAGGAATTTTTGTTTTGAAAACCATAAAAACCCTCCGATGGAAGCAAAGAAGTAAGTATGGCTGAAAATGAAGGCTTCGAGTGAAGAGTTTGAGTTGTGGGGTAAATCTTGACGTGGCAAAAGTTCTAAACGCCCATGTTTATGTTTGATTATCATTACTTTGTGTTTATGTATTAATGATGAAGGGATTGACTAACTTGTGAAGAAGGATAAGTGGTACACGATTACACGCCTTGGACGAAGTTCTTTTACGAGTACTTGCTCGAGGACGAGCAAGAGCTAAGTGTGGGGGGAGATGTTGACGGTGTATTTTGGTGCACCTAGCATGTTCATTACACTTTGGTTTGGATTTGATTATTGAACTAACCCGCCACTAGGCACACTAATCATATAACAAGTTCATCTTTGTGCATGCATTTGGAAGTGTTGTGTTTATGTAGGAAATCATGGACATAAAGGACGGATTTGCAATAAGTTCAAAGGAGCATTCATGGAGTCTTGTTCGTGTTCATGAGCTCGCTGAAATTACTTCCAATGGTGGCGAGGACCGAAGTGCTACGAGGAACACCCCCGGGGATTGAAGCGTAAAAGATCAAACTTCATGCAAAGAGAGCCTCCATCTTGATCGCGAGGATAACAGCGTCAAAATCATCCAAGTGGAGGGGGCGAAGTAGATAAGTGCAAGAGGACCCACGGAGCAAAAAGGGCGACCGAACCGGGCCGAAACTGGGCCTGGGCCGGCCGGCCCAGTCGGATCGGCCCAGCCCACTTCGGGCACCGGTTCGGTCCCGTTTTCCTTGCCCTCGAAGGATCTTCGACCCTAAAACCCCCGACGCGCCGCCAACAGACAGAGAGGAGTTTATTCGCACCAGAAGGCCATCTACAAGCTAGAGAGAGAGGAGGAGGATCTCCGGGCTGGAGATTAACCACCTCGAAGGAAGCACCCTCTCGTGGAGAAGGAGGAAGACACCGGCGGAAGGGAAACCATGATCAACGGTGCCATGATCAGCACCTTGATGGGGTAATCTTCTCATTCGTCCATGGGTTGTAATCGATCGTGAGATGTAATCGCACTTTGTCGGATTTTCTATCTATCATCTTGTGTTGAATATACTTTAATGCTTAAAGGTTAGCTACCATGCCGTAGAGGGAGTACGAGCTCCAATGCTTCCTTGGATCCATTCAATATGCCGTGGCCATCAAAGGTCTAGTCATGAATACCTTCGCGTAGTGACAGTACGAGAGGAGGGAAAGGGCGAAACCGTGGTCACAACCCCGATAGATTAGATTGGTTTTTCATGTCTTTAAGCGATTGCATGTTCTAGTATCGTAGACCCGTGGGCGAGTGTCTTCTCTCTTGATCGTTTATCATTCTCTCTAGTGAGTTTAGTTGTTTTTCTAGTATAATAGTAGTTAGGGTTTTAGTAGCTAGTGTGTCGTTGTTGATCAAACGCTTGTAATCCCCCTTGCTCCGCGGATTGACAAGAACCTTGGGAATCCCGTGGTGAAAAAGGTGTGGGGTCCGTACGCTTGCGGATCGTAGAGGGATACGTCTTCTATCCGTCAACGGGCGGGTCCGAAAGGTGCAGCAGCCATATTGAGCTTCTTTATCTTCATCGTCAACCTTCACAAGCCGCCTAGCCCAATGAATCTCAAAATGTCGAACAAAGGTTTCGACATCATTGTCCCCGGCGAAGGTCCGGCAGGCCCACAAAAACTTCAAAACTTGAGGGATAGAGTTGGGAGTTAGCTGATGAATTTGAACACTATAGGCCGCCAAAATATCGGCAAATCTCTTGGATACTGGCAATCGAAGGCCCGCAGTGAAAAAATCCCGGAACACCACACTCTCATTTTTCCGGGGTTTCGGCGTGGTTTCCTTCCCAGGCAATCGACACACCCCTGGCTCGAAGCATCCTTCCAGCCGTAAAGTATCCAAATCAGCTTGTGTCATCAAGGACCGGCCAATATAACAAGTCCGGGCCCTTGCCCCAGCAGGATTCCCCTCAGACTCTTCTACGGCCGCGTCAGCCTCCACTCCTATTTCGCCCTCCTCCATGTCCACAGGCACTCGTTTTTCAACATCTGTGTCGCTAGGCATTATTTCGACATAACTCCCACCCGAACCACTATTTGCATCGCTACTAGAAGAAGACGAGGTACTGCCACTCTCACGAGAGCTGGCAGACCAATCCAAACCAGAAATCTTACCAGACTCCGAGCTAGACGTCGAGGTGGAGGAAGTCGCGGTAGCTTCCGAAAGCTGTTTGGTGCAACCCGTTTCCCACGGTTTGACGATGATCCTTCGTCCTCCATGTCTTCGCAAGCGCGCTTGACACAAGCAACTAATTTCCTCGGTAACATAGATTCAAGCGCGCGGTATCGGAAATTGAAAGCGAAAGCGAGTGCGAAAAGCGGAGCGCGGGCCGACCTCGCAAATTGGGCGGGGGCTTCCGGCCGAAGCGATTTGCGGAAGCGAGGGCAAAAATAGCAATCGAAGTCGCGAGAGACAAATGAGAGTGCGAGCGCGAGTGGGGGGCCGCACCGGCGGCGATCCCCGACTATTTATAGGCGGTAAAATCCCAACGGTCGAAAATTTTAAACCCAACGGTAAAAAACGCCCGTTCGAGGGCAGTCTAGGTATTTTAAGAGAGACCCTGGGGGCACCGCCGCCGTGGAAGACGTTTTCTTTCGCCTCGATTCTCGATCCCAAGGTTTCGCTGGCTCGGGTTTGCAATCAGGGCAAGCGCCTCGCCATCGAGGGGCTTCTGTTGGGGGGACTCGAAATCGAGCCTTCACATACCCAAAAAATAAAGAGCGGTTATGCGAAGGATGCCAGTAGCAAAACCTCCAGAAGCGACAAATCCTATTTCCTTTCTCTCGGGCATTGCATTTTCATCGGGCACCCTTCGCCGCTACGAAAGCCTTCGTGCGAAACCTCCCGGAACGATTCCACGACGAAACCTCAAGGGCGAATGCTATTCACCCGGCAGGTTTCGGCTTGGGATTCGAACAAAGGGTTTCGGAGTTTCTAACACTTAACGAATCCAAACTTGAGTATGGTTTTGTTTCAGGTGGTGAAGAACGCTAGGCGAAAGGGGGGATCTCCAGAAAGGCCCGAGGGCCCTCTCTCCGACGGCGCACGTGATGGAGGCTGGAAAGACGCCGCGATTTGCGGCATGACGTCACGGAGCGCCGATTACGTGGAGAGCTAATTGGAGATTACCCGAAGATAGCCTAGCACATTCCATTCTGATTCGTTTTACACGAGGGTATACTCGGAATGTAAAAAGTCCGCTCGCCTCCCTATAAAAGGAGACGGACCGGCGCATGTTAAGGGGATCGACTTTTGAGAAATCAACTGTTGAGTAAAGAACTTTTGGTTGTCCTTTGTCCTTTGTCCTGAGTTTTGGTTTTGATCCTTGAGCTTTTGTATTCCCTCATTGTTCGTGTGCGAGAGCCGGGGCTTTCGCCACAACGACCCATGTCCGCAAAGATTGTCGGAGGAAGCCAAAGTGCTCGACTACATGAGGAAGGGAGAATTGCCGAACTTCCGCTACGGGCAAGGTAGGCCTCAATTTAATGCAAGCTAATCTATTCCTAACGCGGTCCCGCTTCGTATACAATTGAAGGAGTTCATGTATGAGCAAGCTAAGATCAACAAGGACACCGTCACCAAGTTCAAGACCATAGACAAGGTGTTGGAGAACATCGATAGCAAAGTGACGGAGGTCGGAAGTTCCAATCATCAAGTGCTCAACATGATGAAGATGCTCGAGACGCAAGTTGGACAACTTGCGAGGCGCCTCACTAATGATGAAGGGAAGCTTCTGGGACAATCCAAATGTCCCGAATCGGCGAAGGCCATTCAAACGCGTTCGGGGAAGGAGACCGAAGATCCGGAACGTTCCGCGGGAGCAAGGAAGCTTAAACCATCCACCGAGGTGGAAGGAGTTGCTAAAGAGAAGGTTACGGGGATCGTCACCGAGGAACCCGAATTTGAGATGCGGAGGAAGACACGAGGATACCGCAACTCAAGCCACGCTTCTTCCGAGGTAAACTTGACAACCACTTTGAGAAGTTTGTGGAAGTTGTGCGTAGACTTAGCATCAACATGCCATTACTAGATGCCCTACAAGTACCTACATATTCTCATTACTTTAAAGACATACTTGCAAATAAATATGAGATAGCAACACTCGGGGTAGATCATGTCAAGATGTCCGAGGAGTGTAGTGCCGCTATTGCTAATGGGCTAGAGAAGCAAAAAGACCCCGGGTGCCCTACAATTCCATGTTCAGTTGGTTCTTTCAACTTCGAGAAGGCGTTATGCGACCTTGGAGCTAGTGTGAGCATCATGCCGAGGGATGTGTTCGAGAAGCTACGCCTACCAATGGAGCCTACGGGAATATGTTTGGAGTTGGGAGACAACTCCATTCGCTATCCCTTGGGCATTGCTGAAGATGTACCCGTGAAGATTGGACACCACTTCATCCCCGTCGACTTCGTTGTGCTCGAGATGGGAGAGAGGGAGAAGCCGCCGCTCATCCTAGGGAGGTCGTTCCTCAAGACCGTGGGAGCTACTATTGATGTTGGCAAGGGGGAGATCATGTTCGATATCAACGGAGAAAGGAGTTCCTTCAAGTTCCGTCCAAGAATTGAGGCATGCAACATGATTGGAGTGAAGGGAAAACCAAAACAAATGGAGGGGCTGAAAAAGAAGAAGGAGCCGAAAAAAATGAACGTAAAGAAAATCAAAGAAGGTGTTGCATCCGTCAAGACAAAGGAAGAGAAGCCGCCCGTGAAGACCAAAAAAATGACTAAGCCGACTAAGCCGGAAGACAAGCCCGCGCCCAAGATGGTGCGGAAGTGGGTACCGAAGCGTCCCCTCATCCGAGGTGACCAAATGTGACACAAATACCGGTCCCGGAGGGCCGGTAGCACATTCATTACAACGGTGGAATCGGTCTTTTACATTACGGTTACGAAAAGGGCACGGTAGTGCCAACGCTACAATGAACAACACAAACGCTAGCGACCACACTACGATAGCAAAGGCTTCCATAGCCTCCTCAGAGTACCACACCATGGAAGCTTTAGGTAGGGCCCTGGTACACAGGCACGGTTGGGTGTAGGGCAGTGACCTACTCAACGTCTTCTGGAATGTAATCGGGATCCTCCTCTGTAACATAGTTAGTAAACAAGAGTGAGTACATACGTACTCAGCAAATCCAACCCCACCCACGGAGGGGCTTATAAGCAGAATCATGCATAAGGTATAACAAGGATCAGGTTAAGGTTCATTTAACAATCTCACACATGCAGGGGTTCTTTTCGGAAAGGTTTTTCGCAAATCATTTTTATAACCCAAGTAACTCAAATGTTTTGAGAAAAACCCACTGTGGAACTACCGGACTTCCCGTCCGTCGTAGCCCAGGCACACAGCCACACACTTCACCCAGAAAACAACTCACGCCAGAAAACATCCCATCCCAAACACTAGTTTTTGTGACCACACCGTGACTCGTCCAATACCGTGGACACGGCTATTCGAATAGGTTCGACACTCTGCAGAGGTTGTACATCTTTACCCACAAGTAGGGTACCGTCACACGGACACCTCAGTGCCGGTACGGATCCTATCATAGCCATTACCCACCTTAGCTAACACTACGAGCCACCACGGAAGCACCCCAAGGGGTTATACCACCTAACCGGGGCGTACCTCACACAGAGCGTACCCCTGCTCCTTGGTCTCCCGCTGCTCACCCGCACACCAGATGGCAAGTAGATTAACTAGTGGGGTTTATGCTAAGCCGTTGCCACATACAACGGTCGAGTGGTTGTACGAGGGTTTGGGTCAGGTGAGATGTCACGCAACCCGGTCCTTAACCGACAAGATGGACAACTCCCAACACGCTCAACCACACAGGTACGAGCTCACCCATACTCCTGACACACACGTCCATCCCGTCTACCTAGTTCTTTACTCATTCTCCAAACATATCCCCTTTTTTTGTTTTTAAAGCACTCACACCTTTTGAAAGCACACACACGTTTTAAAGCACTCGTTTAGGCCAAAACAAGGTTCAATCATAGCAATCAAGGGTGGCTATCCTAACCATGTTTTGTAGTAAAACAATATGCAATTTATAAAACGGGTACAGGGTATATTTGTAAAACTAGGACGAAGCATGCATCAAAGGGGGAAGTTGAACTTGCCGTCTTCGAAGTCTTCGGGGAGGGCCGGCTCGGCGTTCGGGACCTCGGGCTCCCGCTCGCGGTAGTCGGCTTCGATCTCTCGGCTCGGGGTACCTTCCTCCGTCTACACCGTCGGCTATGGCGTGCACACAAGCAAGCAAGCGCATTAGCACACATATTTCCGACCGAGCTCGGGGAGGGGGAGTGAGCGGAGGAGGGGTATATATATAGGCGCGGTAGGGTTTGGTCTTAACCGAGAAGGAAGGGCGTGTATGAAAAGGGACTAGGTTAAGGGGGGCTATAGATATTAAGGACCCGTTGGTAATTTTCCTTTAATGAGGGGGTTTAGGCATGATTGGGATTAAACCCACGCATGAAATGTCGGGTAAAAGGGATGCTTAGGGTTAATTCGGGCCGGTTAGTAATTTTAGTTTTAAACAAAAGGACCTAAACATAATGCTTAAGTAAGGTGAGGGTTAACTAAAAATAGCCTTAGGGATTCATTTGAAAAAGGGCGGGGGGGTCTTGGTGTATTTGTTTAAAGGGTAGGGGCTAAATGAAAGGAGAGAGAGAGAGGGAATAGTGACAAGGGATCCCGGGGAAAAAGGAAAAGGGGCGGGGGGGTTTCGGCAAAACGGCCCCCCCCCTTCATCCCCTACCTCGTGACATTCGGAGGGGGGGGCGGCCGCGGGGCCTCGGGCGGCGACGGCCGGCCGGCCTCCCGGCCACGGAGGCGGACGGCGAGAGGGGGGGAAAGGATGAGGGCGACGAGGGGGTTTGTTTCCCTTACTCACCTTGGGTCGAGGCGGCGCGAGGGGGCGGCTCCACGGGCGGCGGCGGACCGGTGGTGATGGTGTTAGTGGCGGTGGCGCTCTAGTGCTTAGGCAAGGGGAGGGAGATGGCCGTGGGGAAGTGCGGTGGCGGGGGAAGCCGTCGGCCCCTTTTATAGGCGGCGAGAGGCGGTTCGGGAGGGGAAGATATTTTCCCCGGCGAGGCCGCCGGCGAGCTCGGGGAGCTTCGCGAGCTCCCGGCCGGCGATGCGACGGCTCGGTTGGGTCGGCGTGTGCGGGGGTTTGGCCGGGGATTAGACCCGTCATGCGGGCGTGGGGCGGCTGCGGCGGCCGGTGAGGGAGTTGACGGCTCGGACGGGGGGGCATTAATGGCGTCCCCGGCGGCCGGCCGGTCTCCCGGCGGGCGCGGGGCGGGGGCGGGGCCGCGGTGGCGTGCGAGGCGGCTTCCTTGCTGGCCGGTGGCGTGCGGAGGCGGGGGGAGAGCCGGCGCGCGCGGGGCCTCGGCCGGCGGCGGGCGGCGCCGGTCGGCCGTGCGCTGCTAGCGCGAAGGCGGGGGGGAAAAAGGAGGAGAGGGGAGGAGGGGTCACCGGTGCGGTGGCCGGCGTGCCGTCGGCCGGCCGGCTTCTGCGCCGCGGCGGGGCGCGGGCCGGGTCAACCCGGTGTCGGCTCCGGTCGGGAGGCGCGGGATGCGGCCGCGGGCGCGCGCGCGGCCGGGAGGGGGGAGCGAGGGAAGAAGAAGGAGGAAAAAAGGAAAGAAGGAAAAAGAAAAGGGAAAAAGAAAAGAAGAAAGGAGAGGAAAGAAGGAAAGAGAAAAAGAAAAGGAAAGAAGGGAAGGAAAAATAAGAGAGGGAGAAAAATAGGAGAAGGGATTTTGGAAAATCCGGGAAATTATCGGGGAAATTTGGGGAGGGTTTTGCGGGGGTTTGTCCCGGTTTTCGGGGCGTCGGCGCATTTTCCGGGGACGGCGGTGATGGCGAGGCGGACCGGTCATCGGGACCGCGGCGTGCGCGGGATTCCCGGCCGGTGGCCGACCGCGGCGTTGGGGAAAGTGCGCGGGGGCGCGACCGAGGTGCGGTGCGGCGGGGAATCGCGGCACGCGCGTCGGGGAGAGAGAGAGAGAGAGAGAGAGAGAGCGAGTGGCTAGGATTTGAATGGTAACCGAGCTCGGCGGATTGGTTTTTGAAATTACGCGTGATTTAATGGGTGATTTATTTAGAGCTAAAACGCGGGCGTTACGGTACCCAAGATTGCAACGCCCGCAAAGAGCGTTGATCCGGAGTAATCAAGCGAAGAAGTCTAGCTATAGACTATAAACGAAGCGCTAGGCGGGAGGCAACCCGTTTCGTCGAGTCAAGAATAAGCTACGGGAGGACAACCCGATTCCGGGTTTGTCGAGTATTTTTAATAATTTAGTTTTTGAGTTTTATTACGCAAAGACATTAGACTTAGAAGTGGTTGAACAATATTAGAGACATAATTCTTGATTGAATGTTTGCTTTATCATAAACCCTTTGCATGAACCCTCCTATGTGCTTGTTTGTTCTTTTCTTTTTGAGAAACCTCAACCAAATAATTTCAGAACCTAACTCAACCTTTCACCCTCATTATGGTGCTGAGGTTGACTTACTTTTCATGCTAAAACCACACGAGTAGAGCCACGATTTATATTTAAGTGTCAATAAAATTCAGCACGTGGTAGAACTCGCGTGAACCTAGAAATCAAAACTTTTGGTTGGTTTTAAAAATCTTTATCCTTGGTTTCTCTAGGATTAGAATTTTTCTAAGCCTATTCTAATTTTGTTTTATTCAAAATCTTTCCTATTTAACCAAAATTAGAACCTAAACCTATGCCCCCATGATCAAGCGGAAAAAGTCTGCTCTCAACCGATGAAGGCAAACTATACCGGTGAGATCGAAATCGACGTAGTCGAAAAATATTTTCGACTTACATTTGTTTTTAATGGTTTAAAAACTTCTCTAAAATTATGTTTGAGCTCTTGCATGCTCTGAAAAATATTTTAAATTTCGAATTAGAGGAGTGCTTAACCTTAAACACACCTAAATGGAGGCAATCTAGTTTGAATTAATCATGCATGCACCATTGGATTCCCTTTTATCAACTTTCACCAATTCCACATGCAAAGGACAAGCATGGTGGGCAGCAAGCATCAACTTTGCAGGAATTTCATGGTGGCATGTGAAGCAAGTGGAGCTAGGGAGCATGGACATGACCCAAAGCATGGAGCATCAAGTGGGAGGACCAATAATGCAAGAAAAGGACCGGACGAGAGCGTTTGGGCGGTGCAACTCGTGGAGCACGCGGGCGGGGAAAGTTGCAAAGGCGAAATGATCGTGCTTTGGAAGAAAGACGAGGCGGGGAGGAGCCGGGAGGACCCCGGGCCGGCCGGCCCGGTGCCGGCCGGCCTCACCTACTTAAGGAGCCCCCGGCTCCCGTTTTCTGCAGCAAGCTTCCCTCTCCTTCCTTTGTTTGTGTGTTCAAGTTTGTGTGCTCAAAACCTCCGTAGACATAGCCAACCTTCCCAAGCTTGATAGCTCAAGAAAAAAAAATCCACATCTTTAATCCACTCAAAGTCCACATCCGAAGCAAAGAGTTTAAGTGCCTAGTTACCGGTTGCAACCCGGAGTTTTAGTTGAAGAAAAGAGTGCAAGCAACCATGTGGAAGAAAACCACAAGTCTCTTCTCCAAGAAGAAGAGTTCGTCGTCATCCAAGCCGTCATCAACCACGTCTTCGAGGAGGCACTCGGTTTCCGAGTCTCCCGGAGCATGGAGACGGATACGGCACCACCGAGGAGGAACGATGCTCTCCTCCTTGGGGGTATGAGGGCTGCAAGAAGCACGTCCATGAGGTTTACCGAACCTCGTGGGCACACAGAGGAGCAGCCCGCGCCACCACGACGATCGACCCGTTCAACCGCGCCACCTCCTTACACCTCGACATACTATTCGTACGGCTTCATCATCTTGTCGGCGAAGGAGGAGGAGAGGCTCTCTAATCTTGAGAAGAGGCTTGTGCCAACGTCGAGTTCGACGACCAAGCACTCTACACCTTGGGTTTTGGCACCGACATATACTATATGTTGGGGCACCTTGGATGGGTGCAGTTCTCCAACGGAGTATCGGTGGACACCCACTTGGGGTTCGCCTTGGAAATTTTGATGACTATTGCACCCATCCTTGATGATGATGGGGTGCAAAGCTTGTCATTCCATTTGGAGGGAGTCCAACAAGTGGTTCCCTACGAGCACGTTAGGGAGCTACTTGGATTCCACAAGGGAGCTCCGGAGAAAGTTGACGTGCCACCCGGCATGTTAGCGGGATTTTGGAACATGATCTCCGGAGAAGCCCATCAACAACGCAATTGCATCCGCAACCCCATTATCCGGATATTTCACTCTTGGATGTGCAAGAGGGTATTGGGGAGGATGAAGGAGACAAAGGTGACCGACACGGAGTTGAATTGGCTATACTCGGCTTTAATTGCCAGGCAGCCAATAGACCCTTCTTACCTTATGATCAACCGTTGGTGTTGTGAAGCAACATCGGGGGCGGGTAATATTGGTTCGGGGTGCTATCTCTCCATGTTGGCCTTCTCCTTGCGGTCGGGGATCGCAAGAAACCCCGACCACCTTTTGCGTGGTACCTCTCTCGGCATTGAGTATTTGCGGCAAGGAAAATACATTAGTGGAGATGAGAGAGGAGGTTATCGGTTGGCCATAGTGAACCTACCCCTTCCCAACGAGAGGCTTAGGCTTTTCAACGAAGGAAGAGAAGATTGGTTGGAAGAGGGACTACTTGTCCCTGCAAGGAAAAACAAAAGAGGAAGAATCGTAGAGGAGGGAACATCCTCCGCACAAGCGAGTGGAGCACAACCCAATGTGCAACCATTCGGCGGGATCCCTCCTCCGCCAAGTTATTACGGAGGGCCACAAGAGCAAGCATGGGGGGGGTGGTGCACGGTACCCCCACCAAATTATGTTGTGCCCAACGCTAACTTCGCGGAGTCCTACGCTCATCATCCCCAACCACAACAAAGCATGGCCATAATTGGAGGGTATGCTGCAAGAAACACCCAAAACATCGCAGCCATCCAAGCTAACGCGCTCAACTTGGTGAAGGCAACGCAAATATTGCCTTTGAGCTCGGACGCCTTCACCTTGTGGAGCCAAATCAATTCGTCGGAGGAAATGTCCAATCATATTATGAGCAAGGGTATTATTATCAAGATCATCAACATCAACCACCGGCAGAGGACTAGAAGATTTAGGAACTTTAGTTTTCTTTTCTTTTCTTTTTCTCTGTAATTTTCAGCTTTTGCTTATGTGTGTTTGCGTAGTATTTTCTGTTTTTATTTAAATTTCAGCAAGCATGTTTGTTTATTTTCAGTTTGTATTTCAACTTGATGTCATCATTAATAAAGACACCACCTTGATTATATCATTGGAGAAGTTACAAAATTCGTGCCATGATGATATATGATTATAATTGCTGCTTTGTTTATCTTTGTAATTGATTTACGCATGATTAAGCTAGTGATCTCTTAAAAATACAAATCTGAATTTATTTAAATGCTAGCTTAATTTTCAGCGGAGGTTATGATTAAAATAAAGACCCATAGTGTTTTATGTGCTCTCAAGATAGATTAAAGATGTCTTTTATGCTCAAAAATATTGCTAACCTTGTCACAAATATCACTTGTGTGTTGCTCAACCTATCCAAAGCCTTATATATATTTGAGTGCATAACCTTAGTGTACGAGATTTATTTTTGAGTGAGTTATTGCAGGCCATGATTTCTCTGGCCCGAGACTAAGAAGCTGGTCATTCCATTTTTGCGTATCTATCTTTTTGCTAGCCTTTTATCCGTGCATTGTGTATCCCCGCGTCGGAGATCTCACAAACTTCGCCGGATATCCACCCTTAAACCAAATATCATCTTTTGTGATTACCTCTTTGACCACAACCTATTGTTGAGGATGGATCATCAATTCAAGGAAGATCGCAAGACGGTGCCAACATTGAAGATTTCAAGTATCTCTCCAAGGAAAAATACTCCGGTACCTACCTTATTTTTCGCCTCTTTGCTCGAGGACGAGCAACGTCCAAGCATGGGGGAGGAGGTAGGTACGGTGCGGTTTTAGAGTTAAAAGGGGAATATTTAAAAAAATGATGAAAGAAAAAATCCGGCGACGATCATGACTTTCAAGGTGAAGAAAGAAAAAAAATATATATATATATAATGAATGAAAGAAAGAAAGAAAAGAATGAGAAATATGAGAAAGAGAAAAAAATATATGCGTAAAGTAAACTCCCCGGTTCTCTAAGAGTGCATTCAAGGCTTCAAGTTAAAAAGATCCATTCTCATTTTCCAACCATGTGCAATCCGATAACGAGGACTTACTTTGTGCCTCGGGATCATTCTTTGCCATTTGCACATGTCTACTCATCTAAAAGTGTGTGTATTTTTCTCTTTCCCCTCCTTGATTTAACATTATTTTCCAATGACCTTTTTGACGAGTCTCGGTAAGACCATGAGAAGCTTGTCTTGTTTTGACAACACCTCATTTATAAAATCTTGTTAGGACTAAACTTTCCCAAAGCTCCATATAAAGCCTACCACATATATATGAGAGGGAAAGGAGTAGAATATATAGGCTTGAGAGACAAGTGAGATGAGAGTTCATGAGCAATATACAAGATGATTTAAATTTGTGAACTTGGTTTAGCTTTTCTTTATCTCGTTCTTTATTTCAAAAAATTCGAGATCTATTTAAACTTTGTGAGCATGTTAATACTCGTGGGATAAGCTTAATAAGAATCTACCCTCCGTAGAGATGAAGGCTAGTACATTATGGAACTTTAATGAATTAAAATTTTGAGAGCATTATGTTTTCTCATGTGTGATCAAGTGCAAAGTTTAAACATTGTTTGGCAATGATGATATCCATCAAAGGCTTACTCGAGGACGAGCAAGGTTTAAGCATGGGGGAGATGTTGACGGTGAAAATCCGTCAACCTAGCCATGAGTTTACCTTCGGTGTTGGCATGAGTTTTATACCTTATCCATTGGTACTAACCCCCGGGGTATAACAAGTTCACGTGTGCATGTCGGTTTTGGAGTTTAATGTTTATGCAGGGTTTGAGTGTTGAATGCAAGACTTTCGGGATAAGTTCATCAAGCACCTCATGACAAGACCTTAAAGCCCCGTACAAGTCATGCAATGAAGCAAACTTAACTCCAAGAAGCCGGGGACTTGATCCGAGAAGACGACGGACTCCGAGGACCCGACCGAAAAGTGCTTCGAATCTTGCAAGACAAGGAGTTGAGTCCAATTCGGAGAGAAACCGACGACATGGACCTACATGCGAAGGGGGGAACATCCGGGAAGCAAGGGAACCGACGTGGGGCAAAGGAGCCCTCGGGGGCCGGGCCCCGAATGGGCCCGGGCCGGCCGGCCCCGGTCCGGTCGGCCCGAGCCCATCCGGGGCCCAATTGCCCCCTCCTTTGCCCTAGCCGCCAATCGGGCTATTTATAGCCCCCTGACCGAGAGCCTCGGAGAGAAGAATTCGTCATCGGCCGCCGAGGAGCAGAGAAGAGAGGGACACCATCTCGGAGAGGAGAGGGTCGAGCTAGTTGACTAGGGTTCCCCTAGCCGACGTGGGAACCTTGCACGGAAGACCACGTCGGAGTTCCCGGAGCTAGAAGCAAGATCAAGGAAGGATCCCGGTGGTGATCTTGTGTATGTATCATTGTTATAGTTGAATTATCAAGTTGAATCTTTTCCTAGCGATCAAGTGTTTCCTCGAAGATTTCGTTTTTGGTCGGCTTTACTTATTCCAATTCTATTCTCGAGATAGATTACATAGGGTGTCCTTGTAGCCGCGGTGGCTAGAGGTACACGCCGGATCTTCCGAAAGAATCTCGACTTGTCTTTTGACTCGCCCTAAGCTACCCGCATGAATAGGGATACGTTGTGACGAACGGGGGTTCCGAAAGGCGGATGTTTTCGGATTTGGATGGGAAACCACGATTTAAAGAGGCTTCTATTAAGATTCGATTTGCTACTTCTTCTCTTGCTTGGAACTTCAACAAAAGGCTTACCCCGATCCCTCTAGATCGGTTTATCTACCCAATCTTACTTTGTTTTCTCCGGTCTTTAGTAGATTAGATTCGTTTTGTGTCTTTTACTTAGATGCATTAGGGTTCCTTTTATCGAAGATTGAAGTTACTTGGCTTTAATAGATTAAGTTTTGCTTCACACATTTGTTCCACGGATTCGATACCTTGGGTTCACCACTCGAGGGAAGAAGGGTCCCTTGACTACGACAGGAGACTTGTACGCTTGCAAGTCACAAACGAACTTTGATACAATTATTATCCGTCAACGATCACTTAAGTCTTGCATTGCATCCTCCGTGTAGAAGTTCCCGACGGTAGCTACACGCTCATGCCGGCGGACGTGAACGAGGGAGCCGGAGGAGACGTGCACTACGTGACCGTAGAACAAGACCCGGGCCAAAGTCCGGAAGTGTGTCTAACTACTTGTGCCAACGAAGGCAAGCCCCGGTTTATTCATTAACCCCGGTGTTTCTTTAAAAAAACTTCGAATGTACTCTTGTTATTGTATCTGCATTTACGTTCAGGAGTTGAAATGAAACCCTAGTTGCATGATCCATAAGTACCTATGATCTTTTACTAGCATGTTAGGTCGCTAGTTGCTATGCTTAAGGATCCGGTACAAGTCGAGTGATGTTCGTCACTCACAAGAATAGGATCTCCTTTCTGGAATCACCATATGAATTAATGGATTGCTCATGTGGTAAGAGCATGGGATTTGGGCTCCGGGCCAATGGCTTCGTTGGTTAAGTGTTTGAAAGTACTAAACACTTGTCGGAAATGGGCACGGTAAGACTAGTACCTAATTGAGGCGGTACGGGGTTTTACTATCACTACTCTTAGGGTTGCGGCCCCGGCTTGCTCCCCGAGTGCATGCGTGAGGCTGGGTGACCTTAGTGGCGTAGCCCAGATAAACCTTGTACTTAAGACTGTGAGCTATTATCCCCAAACCGAAGAATGATGGGAACCGCCCGGTTGGTGAACTCTTAGTGAGGGCACCTCCCGTGTGTTTAGGTCCACCTTGCAAGGTTATGAATCAATCGATTGTCGGCCTCCCACCGTTATCCGAGACTCGCTTAATTAGTTGTCCATGATATCCCTTTATGATGGAACTTTGTGAAGATTATTACTTTGGTTAATTGTTTGTACAACTTTGGTTGCAATAGTTGCTTACCTAGTAATGATTACTTCTACTAGAACATGAGCTAAAATATGGAAAGTAAGGATTCACTACTTAGTAGCTTTTTGGCAAACAAACACACAAGCCAAAAGCCTTGCATAACCGGAGGTAAAGTCTTTCTTTTAGAAGGGTAAGTCTTGCTGAGTATCGGTATACTCGGCCTTGCTTTATAAATGTTGTTCCGGGTAATGCATCGATGTGTGGCCCAGAGAACTTCCACCGGCCGGGAGCCGGAATGGGTGGATGACGAAGAATGATTGCATCATCGACGGGCCTTCTATGATGTGATCGTACCGTTTAGTTATCTTCCGCCGTTTTCAATAAACTGCGAACCATTTACTTTCATGTCAAAGAACTATATTTGTATTAATGACCCCTACGGGGATGTGATGGATAATTTTGTAAGGCACTCCGGACTCTCCTTCGTGGGAGTTTTAATGCATTCGTTCGATCCTCTCTTGTGTTTCCAAGTGATTTACGGGTGTAAACCCGCAACACTCAACGGGATGCTTCTTTATTATCACTTAATGACCAAATGGAGTGGTTTAGGCGATAGTACGGAATTATCTCGGGTGGGGTTGTCACAATAGGGTTAATGAATAAACCGGGGCTTGCCTTCGCTAGCACAAGCGGTTAGACAATCTTCCGGACTTTGGCCGGGTCTTGCTCTATGGCGACGTGCACGTTTCCTCCGGCTCCCTCGTTCACGTCCTCGGCACGAGCGTGTAACTACCGTCGGGAACTTCTACACGGAGGATGCGGATGCAAGACTTAAATGACAATTTCGATTTAATTAATCTCAATACAACTTATGACGGACATGGGGTGTGTGTTTGGACACTTTCACCTAGATAATAATACATTCAAGCATACTCTTCCTATAAAGGAACATTATGTGTTGCTTTATTATCTAGACTTTTAACGGTGATTGTGTGTGTGTGTGTATATATATATATATATATAAATAAATAAATAAATTTAATTCACATCATAAAACAGTAGCAACAACTACAAGTTGGATAGGGTTGGTCATATTCACCTTAAGAAAAGTATTTAAACTTTTCTTCCTTTAAGGATAATCAAAAAGCCTATTTAGCCTTTCCTTTAATATGATGGTGTGCACATCTACTAAAGAATATTTAATTTTAAATACAACCAGCAAGGAAATTTACTTTTGATACCACCATTTGACTTCATTAGCTCATTCCCTTAACTTCTCTACTCCCGAAAAGAGCGAAAGTAAGACAATTCCATCGGTTCACATTTGGCCCTCCACCTCCGTGCCTTCACCCGTGCCGCGCCTTCACCCCGCACGGTCGCCCCCCCTCCCCCCAACATTTTTTCCCGCCCCCATAACCGCCCACGCCGCCAACCATCGACATCCATCGTTCCCATCACAACCGTCGACCCGCCGCCGCCTACCCCGTCGATCCGCCCGGAGGACGCCCAACTATCCGTCCCCGCCCGGATCGGTGTGCCCGGCCGGCGGATCTTGTGGTGTGGAGGTTATCAAGAGATCGACGGTGAGGGAGCGAGACCGCCTACGGCGGGCCGCCCGCGATTGGTTGCCGCCGTGTCACACCCGACTTTCCGAAGAAAACCAAGTGCATACCTATATGCATGCCGGGATCAAGTTTCATGCATATAGTGACATAAAAGTGTATACAGAAACAGTATCACGTAAGAAAAAGAAAGATTATCAGAGATTTACGCTTAATCCTGGAAACGAAGGCTGCAAACATCACATGCAGTCGACTGGGGGTTGCGTACGCCTAGCACCAGCAACATCTTCACATCATGTTCATGTAGCTTCCTCCTTCTGAGCAACATTGTTTATAGCAAGGGTGAGCACTTGTCGTACTCAGCAAGTGTGGAAAAAGATATGAATGCAAAGGCTTTATAGTGGACTGGCTCAAAGCATTTAGCATTTTAGTTGGTCAAATTTTAATAGCACCTGATTACTAATAAAGTATAAGTTTATACCAACCCACATTAAGCATAAGGTAAGAGGTACACCATAAGCACATGGACGGAATAACCGGAGAGAACGATTTAAGTCCATCTTCAAGTTTAATTATCATGTGAGGGTCCGGGCCGCTCTTGACCGTGAGCACGGCTAATCGATTAGTTTTACACTCTGCAGAGGTTGTACATCTTTACCCACAAGTCGCGTAAAAGTCCCGAAGAACTTTAAACCCAACCACGCCTGTGCAAAAGTAGGCACAATACCACACTACCGAGGTGTGGCCGCATAGGGACGCTACGAGGCCTTTACAAAGAGTCCTCCCGTGCGTATTAGTCCATAGTAGTATGTCATAGAGGCTATCTTTCGTACCACACTTCTATTACGGACGGTAAGCCATAGAGTCTTCCGTTCCATCACCGCTCCGAATAGAAGAGCCATAAAAGCATTCCTCCGTCCCCAACCTACTATGCGAATAATAACCACACAAAGACTTCCCTAATTACTCGGCCAAGACCGAGCCATATAGTCCTTGTGGTTGCACTGTTGTCCCGGGTGGTCGCTCCATGTTCCGATTAAACATATGGTCTTGTATTAACATCCAAAGATATAACATAAAGGTAAAACAAGTTCATCATTGTTGTTCATTAAAACCACCATAACCCAGGTATAGCAACTAAGCATAACTACCCAACATAAATGTAAACCCGGTTAACAAGGAATGACAATCAAAGACTAGGATAAACCTTAATAGGAACCCATCAAAATTAATGCAAGCAATGCAATGAGTCATTAAATATAGTTCTTAGGACAAAAGATCAAGGACACACTTGCCTTTAACCAAAGTAATGTCGTTGCTCAGAATATCTTCAACTTCAAGCTCTTCCAAACTTCTCGAACGGCGTTCACTCTAAGCGCATCAATCATCGGGCACCAACATACACAAAGCAAACAAACACATATACTAAGAACAAAGCACCAATCATAAGAAAGCTTTAAAAGAACGCACTAAAGGATAGGCTTGATTAGATGGATCACTACGAGAACACAAAGGGTGCTTGGAAAGGCTTGGTTAGCTTTAAAGAGATAGTTGTGAAAGGCGAGCAAGAACCGGAAAGATCACACTTAGATAAAGCTTGATAAAGAATGTCTAACGAACCATTTGCATTTATGAGAGAGCAAGGCTATGAGCTAGGTTCATTTTAATTAACAAAACAAATGTAAAGGATATTTCGAAATAAAATACCCTATGTTGACATTAATGCAATATTAAACTTTATTTATGAAACCGGTGTAAAGGACTAGTCAAGTTTTATTAATAAAGATTCATATATTGATTAAACCGATTAAACATTTTAATTTAGAAAAACTAAACTATATGAACAATCTAAACGAAACTTTGTAATTCGAGTTCACCATATTATTATCAAAAACAGTATTAAATTGGCATTAATCAAGATTAACATTTATTTATAAAGCCGGAGTAGAAGCCTAATCAACTTTTAATTATAAAAGTTAATTAACTATTAAGCAAATTAATATTTGACTTATGGAAAACCGAG
This sequence comes from Cenchrus americanus, assembly GCA_947561735.1. Taxonomy (NCBI): domain Eukaryota; kingdom Viridiplantae; phylum Streptophyta; class Magnoliopsida; order Poales; family Poaceae; genus Cenchrus; species Cenchrus americanus. The sequence goes on along the minus strand of OX387241.1, from coordinate 309,657,750 downwards.
TAAAAGGTCTAATTAGATTTTATTCATAAAAGCATGTAAAGTAATCATTAATCAAATTAAATTTGATTATGAATAACGATATATAGATCTATATTGCTTTTATTTAGAAAAGACATGCATAACTAGTCATTAATCAAAATTATTATTAATTTTATTTTCAGAAACAAAACATGGTGAAAACACACCACTAACGCGTGCTTTACATTATTATGGACCTAACGCAACTTGAACGGATGAAATCGGAGCTAAAACGAAAAAGATATGAGAAAAACAAGATTGCAGGGACCTAGTCGTGATTAACCGTAGATTTCGGGGGCTAGCAAAGAAGATTCCCGAGACACATCAAACAGTGCTCGCAAATGGATCTAATCTGGGGGTTAGATCTGCAAAAAGTTTCGGGATGGATGCGGTGTCGGGGATCTAATAGATCTAGGGGGTCACGTGCAAGATCTGCAAGACACAAGAAAAGATCTAAAAATTACCACGGAAGACAGGGACTTGGATGCAAATCCACCTTATCTTCAACCTCCAGAACTCGCACACAGGAGCACCTGCAGGGGGCGGCGGCCCCGGTGGCCAAGGGCGTCGGTGCTCGGGCACGAAGGAGCTCAATTGAGGCACGGAACGGGTAGAGGAGATCGAGACGAACACGATGGGGGGGCTCACCTCGGGCGGAGGACGATGGCGGCGGCCGGATTTCGAGGGTCAAAGCCGGCGGCTTGGCTTTGGCGGCGGCGGCTCGGTCCGAGCGCGGGGCGGCGGCGCGGGCCGGGGACCGCAGGGCGGCGGCGCGGCGCGGGAAGCGCCGGGGCGCGGCTAGGGCGGCGCGCGGGGGGGCGGCGCCCTTTATGGGGGCGGGGAGCCGCGCACGCCCCCGGGCGGCGGCGGCGCGGCCCCGGCCGGCCTCCCCGGTCGATGGGCCGCGGCGGGCCGGGCGGGGCGGAGCGGAGCGGGCGCGGGCGGGTTGGGCCGAGCCTCGGCTCGGCCCAATCCGGTAGATAGGTTTTTTTTCGAATCTATTTCCGGTGCGAAAAATAATCCGGAAAAATTACGTAAATTATTTTAAAGCACGAAAAATACTCGAAAATCACAAAAACTCCGGGAAAATTCCTAGAGATAGATTAAAACACGAACAACCCAAATAAAGCATTTGGTGCTCATGAAAAAGATTTTAGAGCCTTCCAATAAATAGAAATAGCTCAAGGAAAATGAGAATAAATTCCGGAAAAATCCGGAAAATTCTCGAGAGAGTTGGACGACTCCTAAACGCATTTTTGGAACCTTTTACACTCAAGAACCACTAGATGCATCGGCATGAATGCAACACACATAACTTTTTATTTAATTTAGAAAATCAAACAAATGATTTTTCCTATACTATATTTCCGTAAAGAAAAATAAATGTTGGAAAATTTTTAAAATTAGGAGAAAATCGTTATTTAATTATTCTCTCTATTCACATCCTTAAATTGGAAATTTCGGGATGTGACAAATCTACCCCTCTTAAAAGGAATCTCGTCCCGAGATTCGAAAAAGGCTAGCAAGAGACAAGGGTTTATTCGGAACTCTTTTCATATCCTTCAACAATATTATTCCTTTTCATACTACAGAAAAACTTTCCAAGCCTAACTTATACCAACATCCTTAAATATCGGGGGTCTTGTCGTGCTTGTGTCGTTGTCTCCATTCCTTCTTAAAATGACAATCAAGAAATTTCTTCGGGCATCTGTTGATAAAGTGTCCACCAGCTTTGCAATAAAAACAAGCTTTACTTTCCCTAATGTTTCGACGATTCTGTGGTGTCTCATAAATCACTGGTATTGTGACACCATGGGGATATTCTAGATATGCATCTTCATTGTGATCTTCGGGAAAACCTTGGGCTTGAGACATATGATGTAGGTGAGAATTGTTATTGGCTTCCCCTGGATATTCCCGTTTTCTCTTCTTACTCATGATCTCCTGTAGCTTGCTTTCTAGCCCAATGGCTTTGTTGATTAAATCTTGTAGACTCGAATAATCGTGTAAGCTTAGTATACTTTGAAGATCTTCATTCAACCCTTTGATGAAATGCTCTCGTTTCTTCTTATCACTTTCAGCTGATCTTGGGGCATACAGAGATAATTGAACAAACTTATCCCCGTACTCAGTTACCGTCATCTGTCCTTGCTTTAAGTTAAGGAACTCCTTCCTCTTGAGCTTCATCGCACTCACAGGAGTATGGTGTAAGATAAAGTTGTCTTTGAATTCCTTCCACACAATACTCTCAGGTTGCTGATGTCCATTGATGTAAGAATTCCACCACTCTAAGCCGCTCCCGTAAGTTGCCAAGATGCATACAAAGCTTTCTCTCCGTTGACGGATAAAAGACGTATCCCTCTACGATCCGCAAGCGTACGGACCCCACACCTTTTTCACCACGAGATTCCCAAGGTTCTTGTCAATCCGCGGAGCAAGGGGATTACAAGCGTTCGATCAACAACGACACACTAGCTACTAAAACCCTAACTACTATTATACTAGAAAACACTAAACTACACTAGAGAGAATGATAAACGATCAAGATAGAAGACACTCGCCCACGGGTCTACGATGCTAGAGCATGCAATCGCTTAAAGACATGAAAACCAATCTAATCTATCGGGGTTGTGACCACGGTTTCGCCCTTTCCCTCCTCTCGTACATCGTCACTACGCGAAGGTATTCATGACTAGACCTTTGATGGCCACGACGTATTGAATGGATCCAAGGAAGCATTGAGGCCTATACTCCCTTTACGGCATGGTTGCAAGCCTTAAGCATTAAAGTATATTCAACACAAGATGATAGATAGATAAACCGACAAAGTGCGATTACATCTCACGATCGATTACAACCCATGGACGAATGAGAAGATTACCCCATCAAGGTGCTGATCATGGCACCGTTGATCATGGTTTCCCTTCCGCCGGTGTCTTCCTTCTTCTCCACGAGAGGGTGCTTCCTTCGAGGTGGTTGATCTCCCGCCGGAGATCCTCCTCCTCTCTCTCTAGCTTGTGGATGGCCTTCTGGTGCGAATAACTCTTCTCCTCTCGTGTTGGCGGCGCGTCGGGGGTTTTAGGGTCGAAGATCCTTCGAGGGCAAGGAAGACGGGACCGAACCGGTGCCCGAAGTGGGCTGGGCCGGCCCGCCTGGGCCGGCCGGCCCAGGCCCAATTTCGGCCCGGTTCGGTCGCCCTTTTTGCTCCGTGGGTCCTCGTGCACTTATCTACTTTGCCCCCTCCACTTGCATGATTTTGACGCTGTTATCCTCGCGATCAAGATGGAGGCTCTCTTTGCATGAAGTTTGATCTTTTACACTTCAATCCCCGGGGGTGTTCCTCGTAGCACTTCGGTCCTCGCCACCATTGGAAGTGATTTCAGCAAGCTCATGAACACGAACAAGACTCCATGAATGCTCCTTTGAACTTGTTGCGAATCCGTCCTTTATGTCCATGTTTTCCTACATAAACATAACACTTCCAAATGCATGCACAAAGATGAACTCGTTATATGATTAGTGTGCCTAGTGGCGGGTTAGTTCCATAATCAAATTCAAACCAAAGTGTAATGAACATGCTAGGTGCACCAAAATACACCGTCAACATCTCCCCCACACTTAGCTCTTGGTCGTCCTCGAGCAAGTACTCGTAAAAGAACTTCGTCCAAGGAGTGTAATCGTGTACCACTTATCCTTCTTCACAAGTTAGTCAATCCCTTCATCTTTAATACATAAACACAAAGTAATGATAATCAAACATAAACATGGGCGTTTAGAATTTTTACCACGTCAAGATTTACCCCACAACTCAAACTCTTCACTCGAAGCTTTCAATTTCAGCCATACTTACTTCTTTGCTTCCATCGGAGGGTTTTTATGATTTTCAAAGCAAAAATTCCTGCAACAAGTATTAGACAAAAACCTTTCTCCAAGCTCTCTCAAGTCACTCATATGAAGTGGCTATCCTAACCAAATTTTATAAAACTCTCACCTCCCATTAATCTCTCATATATCATGTAAAAGTGGAGCTATAGGTAGGGCTAGCGCAATCAACACAAGTATTGTTAAACTAAGAACTTCCTCTAATGGTTGTCCACCTTTCAAAGCCAATGATCATGAGAATTAACCATATGTAGGGATATCAAGGATGAGAAGATTTAGAATGGTGGACATGTGCAAGGGCAAAAGAAAATTGTGACTTCAAGGCACCAATGATGTCCTCGTTGTCGGATTGCACATGGTTGGAAATAGAGTAAAAGTTTCGTCTCACAATCAACGTGACATCCTTCCTTACACTTTATTTTATTATTTTTTTCTTTTCTTTCACTTGATCCATCCCTCTCATATCTTCATTGCTAACTCATCTTTCTCTCTTTTTCTTTTCTTCTTTCATTCACATATGATTTTTCTTTCTTTCTTTCTTTCTTTTCCATACACATACTTTTTCTCTTTATTTTTCTCTCTCTTGACAACTTTTCAAAGCTTTCAATTCTCTCTTTCCTCGCATGCATACAATCTGAAATTTTTAAATAAATCATGCTAGAGACGAGACGAAACTTTGAAAATAGGTTGTGTTCAAGGAATACGATGTACAAAAGAGATGTATAGGGTTGGGTATGGAATCCAGCGATATTCATGACTTTCGTTGTGAAAGTCATGGACTGAATATATGACGAGGCTAGCAACAAAAGATAAGCACAAGGACATGATCATTGCTCGAAATTAAAACTCACCAAGAGAGAAGGGTCCTAGCCTAACTCATCGTGCTAATCACACTTATGGTGGAGCGAAAAAATAAACTTGGCTTTGGATAGGAATTTTTTCTTACCCTCAACTTGGAAAAAGAGGTTTTGCTAACCTTTATTACAAGGGTTTTAAAATAATTTTCAGAACTGAAATCCTCCAATTTTTAGCATCGAACATAGCACAACTAGCATGTGAAGCTCAAGATCGAAGTGCGGTATGGGTACTTTAAGTAGTAGCGATTCCACTAAGCACCACGGTAAACGATTTCAAACCACATACTTGTGTTCATATATCAAGAATCGAAGATTAAACAAACAAGTAAATAAAGATAAACAATACATAAAACACAAAGATATATATAAAGACTCTTTTTATTTGATTTTCTTGACTCAACACTAATTTAAGACACTTGCAAAAATTTTAAAACAGACTCAAAAACTAAAGACTCATTAAAACACTAAGACTCTCACACGAAGATTAAACCGAACCTAAACTTGAAGTTCAAAAGCTAAGGCTAGCGAGCTAGCTCTCCCCCACACTTAAAACATACGACGTCCTCGTCGTATCTTACAAAAATCCTAAGGGGAAAACTAGATCTAGTGGTACTTCAAGCAAGTTTTGCACCACTTGCCTCTCATGTTTCCAACCATGCCGAAAAGTTTGCGCACGTTGCGGTTAAGGAACTTGTAGTCATCTTCAACTACGCGCTCCAAGTCCTCCATACGCTGCTTCATTGCTTCCATGGCTTGGAGACATTCGTCGGCCGACGTGTAGAGATCCGCGATGGATTGACGGCAAACTCGACGGCAGACACCGGATGCAATCCGAAGGGGTCGTCGTCGCCATAATCTCCACCGTTGTCACCACCGTCGTCGCCACCTCCATTGTCGTTGCCTTCGCCACCGCCGTTGCCATTGCCGTTGGGGCCTTCGGGAGTCCATTCATTGGGGCTGCTCATCCCAATCGTCATCGTCTCTACGGAAGCCGCCCACGAGCTCGGGCTACGATCGTCGGAGTAGTCGCTATCCCGATAATCCTTAGGCTCCGGCGACACCTCCTTGTAATCCTTGCGCTTGATGCCTTGGAGGCGTGCCGACCTTCGAACGGGTGTAGGGACCTTCTCTCCTTCGACGGGGTTGCGAGATGCAAGAGCTCCGGTCGGGACACGTCCTCCGCAACGGATACGTGCGGTCCTCTTGACGGGTAGCTTGACCTCGCATCGCATCGCCTCCTCCATCGATGGCTTCTTGGCTTCTAGCTTCAACTCTAAGCTTTTTGGAGGCTCAATGGCCGGTACAAGGGTGCAACACATTGCTTGAAAGGTTTGATTCTCGAGCTCCCAATTCGGCCAAATATATAGTCCCGAGAGAAAAGCCACCGGGAACCTTATTTTCCTTTTTTACACTTCCCTTAAAATTTTCCGACCAAACAAGGAAGTCAAAAAGGAGCAATTCGGGCAAAATTCGGGGTCATCGGGCGTCGGGCCACCCCCCGGGCCGGTCCGCCCAGGGCCGGCCGGCCCACCCCCGCCTCGGGGCCGGGCCGGTCCGGTTTTTTGCACACCGCCCTATTTTTTTTCTTCCTCAGCCCATGGGAAAAAGTTGGCCCGGAAATCTTCGCGAAAAACTCCCGAAAAGCTAAAAGAAAAAATATTTACGAAGTTGATGCCTTGTTTTCCGTCCTAGGCGGGACGTTCGGGCTCTTCCTCCATGGTAAAGACGTCAACATGATGAATGGGCACGACATCGGGTTCGTAGTAAACCTTAAGCCGCTGTCCATTCACCACAAATTGATCGCCATTTATATCCATAATGGTTACCGCTCCGTTGGAGAACACCGAATGCACAACATAAGGTCCGTCCCACTTGCTTTGCAATTTCCCCTTTCCGAAGGTTTTAAACCTCGAATTGTAGAGGAGGACCTTATCTCCTTCTTTAAATTCTTTTTTCTTCAATCTTTTATCATACCACCTTTTGATTCTCTCCTTGTATATGCTTGCGTTTTCATATGCTTTCAACCTCAACTCCTCTAGTCGCTTATTTGAATTCTCCGTTTCACCACCGCGGCATCGAGATCAAGGTTCATCTCTTTAATCGCCCAATAGGCTTTATGTTCTAACTCAACCGGAAGGTGGCAAGCTTTTCCATAGACGAATTGATAAGGGGTCATACCTATCGGTGTTTTAAACGCCGTTCGATAAGCCCATAAAGCTCCGTCTCTATGGTTTTGTTAAGTATGCTTTTTAATTGCCTATTTGACGTCTCCGCTTGTCCGTTGGTTTGTGGGTGATAGGCCGTGGAGACCCTATGCTCAATTCCCAACTTGGACAAGCACTTTTTGAAGTTCTTCCCGGTGAAATGAGTTCCTCCATCACTTATCAAGATTCTCGGTGTACCGAAACGGGGAAAAATCACGTTCTTGATCATAGTGATGGACTCATCCGTGGAAGCTTTACGACATGGTATAGCCTCTACCCACTTGGATACATAATCGACCATAACAAGTATATACTCGAATCCAAATGAGTTTTTAAAAGGCCCCATGAAGTCTATGCCCCATACATCGAATATGTCGATTTGCAAGTTGTATTTCAAAGGCATAGAATTTCTTTGAGAGATGTTTCCGGTTCTTTGGCATTCGGGGCATGACGCAACATATCTTTTAGTATCTTCATGCATCTCCGGCCAATAGAATCCGCTCGACCATACTTTGGCTTCGGTTCGAAAATGGCTATAGTGCCCACCGTACTCCGCCGAGTGGCACTTCCTTAGAATCTCAAGCCTCTCTTCTCTTGGCACACATCTTTTCATCACTCCATCATTGCCAAGCTTGAAGAGGTATGGTGCATCCCAAAAATATTTCTTACTTTCGGAAATTATCTTCCTTTGAGTGTTTTTGTCTAGATGGTCGAGGGGCATTTTTCGAATTGCTCGAATGATGTCGATCATCCAAGTATCTTTATCGAGCACTCTATAGAGGTGGTCATCTCTCATCTTATCTTCTATGGGCTCTTTATCATCTTGTCCACGATTCATCCTAGACAAATGATCGGCCACAACATTTTCCACCCCCTTTTTATCACGAATTTCAACATCGAACTCTTGGAGAAGAAGGATCCAACGAATCAAACGTGGTTTAGCTTCCTTCTTAGCCAAGAGATACTTGATGGCTGCGTGATCGGTGTAAACAATGACTTTCGAGTTCACGATGTAAGATCTGAATTTTTCGAAAGCGAATACCACCGCTAACAACTCTTTTTCCGTAGTAGCGTAATTTAATTGTGCCCCACTAAGAGTTTTGCTAGCGTAGTAAACGGCGTGAACTCGGCCTTCCTTTCTTTGTCCCAAGACTGCGCCTACGGCGTAGTCACTTGCGTCACACATGATCTCGAAAGGTTGGCTCCAATCCGGAGGTTGGATGATGGGAGCACTCACCAACGCATTTTTCAAGGTCCGGAATGCCGCTAGGCACTTCTCATCAAAGTCGAAAGCCACATCCTTTTGGAGAAGATGCGTTAAAGGCTTAGTGATCTTCGAGAAGTCCTTTATAAATCTTCTATAGAATCCGGCATGGCCTAGAAAGCTCCTTAAGGACTTAACATCCATAGGAGGTGGGAGTTGCTCAACCGTCTCTACCTTAGCCTTGTCCACTTCAATTCCTCTCTCGGATATAACATGTCCGAGCACTATGCCTTGCTTAACCATGAAGTGGCATTTTTCCCAATTTAAAACCAAATCTACCTCCGCACACCTTGTAAGGACCTTTTCTAAGTTTGCTAAGCAATCCATGAACGTCTTCCCGTAAACGGAAAAATCATCCATAAACACTTCAACAATTTCTTCGATGAATTTCGAAAACACGGCCATCATGCAACGTTGAAAAGAGGCCGGAGCGTTGCATAGGCCGAAGGGCATCCTCCTATATGCAAACGTTCCGTAAGGACACGTAAACGTTGTCTTATGTTGATCTTCGGGTGAATGGGGATTTGCATGAACCCCGAGTATCCATCGAGAAAGCAAAAATAAGCGTGGTTTGCTAACCTCTCGAGCATCTCGTCTATGAACGGTAGGGGGAAGTGATCTTTCTTCGTCGCTTTGTTAAGCTTACGGTAATCGATACACATCCGCCACCCGGTCACGGTTCTTTGCGGTATCAATTCGTTCTTCTCATTCTTCACCACGGTCAAACCTCCTTTCTTCGGTACACAATGTACGGGCTCACCCATTCACTATGCGGAACCGGGTAGATGATTCCGGCATCAAGTAACTTGATAACCTCTTTCTTTACTACCTCTCGCATGGCATGGGTTAGCCTCCTTTGATGGTCCTACGGAGCTTACATTGGTCTTCCATTGGTATACGATGAGTGCAAAAGGCTGGGCTAATACCTTTGAGATCATTAATTGAATATCCAATCACCTTCCTATGTTTTTTTAATAAAATCAGCAACGCTTCATTTTCTTCGGGGCTCAACTCGTCGCTCACAATGACTGGATAGGTTTTGTCTGGGCCCAAAAATTCATATTTTAATCCCTTGGGCAAAGGTTTAAGGTCTACCTCGGGCACTTGTGGCTCCTCGGGTTTGATTTCTCCTATGTCTTCGAATTTCTCTTCCTCCACACTACCATCATGCGGCTCTAAGCCTTTTGTTGCTTCCTCTAGTTCTTCATCTTGTTGATTACTAATTTGATTTTCCATCGCTCTTTGCAGCGGGTCTCTAAGGGTTTCAACAAAACAAAGACTATCTATCTCTTCTACTTCTTCATCTTCGGGAGGAAAAGGAGTAAGGTGTTTAGAAGCACGAAGAAAGTTATATGTGTACTTTGTTCCATTAAGGTTCATTGTTACTTTGCCTTCTCCGGCATCTAACACGGCATCTACCAACTTAAGAAAAGGCCTACCTAAGATTATATGATCAGAATTACCATGGTAAGCATCAATAACAAAGAAATCGGTTGGTATGTAGTTTCTAGAAATTTTTACCTTCATGTTGCAAGCAATACCTAGAGGTTTGATAGTTCTACCATCTCCCATAATTAATTTCATTGATGTTGGGGCTAAGTCTAGGTTGTGGTATTGAACTTTATCATAAATTTTAGAAGATAGAACACTTACTTGGGCTCCGATGTCGCATAAAGCTTTGCATTGAACTCCGTTGATCTCGCAACTCAAGTGCGGCGTCGTCTTCTCTTCTTCTTCGGATCCGATCGAATAAATTTCAGCAAGGCGAGCGTATGGTGACGCTTCGGGCTTGATCCCCATGATTCTCTTCACCTTGGCAATATGTTCCGGATCCACCACGTCATCTCCAAAGAGCTTTTCAAAAATCTCACCGGTGGTTTCGAGGTCGTATGAATTTTCAGCTTTCTTCTCCGGTGGGAAATCAATTTCCAATGCTCTTGCCATTCCCTTTTGATTAGGGAACGGTCTTCTCTTGTCGAATACTTCTCCGTAATCAATAGGAACCCAATCCATTGGCTCGAACTCCCTTAGTGGCTTCGCGCTTGACATGCTTCTCTTGTTCGTCTCATTTGGCGCGGCGAAGTCGACGTTTGGTGTAGTTCTTGACTTGATGTGTTCTTGTTCAAGCTTTTCCATGATTGGTTCCTCTTTTGTGACTTCCGGGTTGCCTCTCTAGAAAAATCAGCAAGCTTTTTCTTCCTTGAATTGAATTCGGCTCTTCCGCAAGTCTTGTTTCCCAATCTCTTCGCATGGCGACCGCTTTACTAACTTTTTGTAGAAGTTGGGCGGCTTCCGTGAGTGTTTTCTCCATGAGATCCCCACCGCACACATTTCGACGTGTCGCATGCAACTAGGGGTTAGGGAAAAGAAAAATGTATGCAAGAGTACGTCACCGGTGAAGCCGAGTTTTGGTCCTTGTTCGATTAATTCATTAAACCTATCCCGGGCTTGGTCTATTCCTTCCTCTTCTCCTTGCATGAAAGTGATCACTTGCCTCCTTAGATGTTGAACCTTGCTAATTGGAAAGAACTTCTCGCAAAACTTCTTTGTCAACTTGTTCTAATTGCCTTCAACTTCAAAGGACGCAACCGAATACCATGTCTTCGCTTTTCCGGCAAGTGAGTAGGGAAAGAGATTCCATTTGAACCATTCATCGGGAACTCCTTCTTGACGCACCGTGTTGCATATTGTCGTGAAATCCCTTATGTGTCTATATGGGTTCTCCGTAACCATCCCTTCAAATGGGTTTTCCGCCACCATCTTGATGATCTTGGATTTAATTTCATACTTGGTCGCTTCGAGCTTCGAATCCGACTCTTGTACCTTTATGTCTTCACATCGAGGGCTAGCGTAATCCCTTAATGATTTCTCCGGTTCTTCCACGGGTTGATTAACGAACTCCATCTAGACAATAAGATAAAAACAAAAACAAAAAAGAAACAAGTGTTTTTCCCGGAAAATATATGTTAGATATAGCAAATAAAAGATAAACTAAAATATAAAACTAAGTTAGATGCAAATCAAACGATGTAAACTAACTTGCTCCCCGGCAACGGCGCCGGAAAAAGGGGCTTGTTGACGGATAAAAGACGTATCCCTCTACGATCCGCAAGCGTACGGACCCCACACCTTTTTCACCACGGGATTCCCAAGGTTCTTGTCAATCCGCGGAGCAAGGGGATTACAAGCGTTCGATCAACAACGACACACTAGCTACTAAAACCCTAACTACTATTATACTAGAAAACACTAAACTACACTAGAGAGAATGATAAACGATCAAGATAGAAGACACTCGCCCACGGGTCTACGATGCTAGAGCATGCAATCGCTTAAAGACATGAAAACCAATCTAATCTATCGGGGATGTGACCACGGTTTCGCCCTTTCCCTCCTCTCGTACTGTCACTACGCGAAGGTATTCATGACTAGACCTTTGATGGCCACGGCGTATTGAATGGATCTAAGGAAGCATTGAGGCCTATACTCCCTTTACGGCATGGTTGCAAGCCTTAAGCATTAAAGTATATTCAACACAAGATGATAGATAGATAAACCGACAAAGTGCGATTACATCTCACGATCGATTACAACCCATGGACGAATGAGAAGATTACCCCATCAAGGTGCTGATCATGGCACCGTTGATCATGGTTTCCCTTCCGCCGTGTCTTCCTTCTTCTCCACGAGAGGGTGCTTCCTTCGAGGTGGTTGATCTCCCGCCGGAGATCCTCCTCCTCGAAGCGTCCCCTCATCCGAGGTGACCAAATGTGACACAAATACCGGTCCCGGAGGGCGGTGGCACATTTATTACAACGGTGGAATCGCTCTTTTACATTACGGTTACAAAAAGGGCACGGTAGTGCCAACGCTACGATGAACAACACAAACGCTAGCGACCATACTACGATAGCAAAGGCTTCCATAGCCTCCTCAGAGTACCACACCATGGAAGCTTTCGGTAGGGCCCTGGTACACAGGCGCGGTTGGGTGTAGGGCACAACCTACTCAACGTCTTCGGGGATGTAATCGGGATCCTCCTCTGTAACATAGTGAGTAAAACAAGAGTGAGTACATACGTACTCAGCAAATCCAACCCCACCCACGGAGGGGCTTATAAGCGAGAGTCATGCATAAGGTATAGCAAGGATCGGGTTAAGGTTCACTTTGCAAATTTACACATGCGGGGGTTCATTTCAAGAAGGTTTTCGCAAATCATTTTTGTAACCAAAGTGACTCAAGCGTTTTAAGAAAACCCACCGTGGAACTACCGGACTTCCCATCCGTCGTAGCCCGGGCACACGGCCCACACACACACATCGCCGGGAAAACAACTCACGCCGAAAAAACATCCCATCCCAAACACTAGTTTTTGTGACCACACCGTGACTCGTCCAATACCGTGGACACGGCTATTCGAATAGGTTTGACACTCTGCGCAGAGGTTGTACATCTTTACCCACAAGTAGGGTACGGTCACACGGACACCTCGGCGCCGGTACGGATCCTATCATAGCCATTACCCACCTTAGCTAACACTACGAGCCACCACGGGAGCACCCCAAGGGGTTATATCACCTAACCGGGCGTACCTCACACGGAGCGTACCCCTGCTCCTTGGTCTCCCCGCTGCTCACCCGCACACCGGATGGCAAGTAGATTAACTAGTGGGGTTTATGCTAAGCCGTTGCCACATACAACGGTCGAGTGGTTGTACGGGGGTTTGGGTCGGGTGAGATGTCACGCAACCCGGTCCTTAACCGACAAGATGGACAACTCCAATCATGCTCAACCACACGGTACGAGCTCACCCATACTCCTGACACACACGTCCATCCCGTCTACCCAGTTCTTTACTCATTTTCCAAACCCATCCCCTTTTTGTTTTTAAAGCACTCACACATTTTGAAAGCACACACACATTTTTAACGCACTCATTTAGGCCAAACAAGGTTCAATCATAGCAATCAAGGGTGGCTATCCTACCATGTTTTTGCAGTAAAACAATATGCAATTTATAAAACGGCATAGGGTTATATTTATAAAACTAGGACAGAAACATGCATCAAAGGATGAGATTGAACTTGCCGTCTTCGAAGTCTTCGGGGAGTGCCGGCTCGGTGTTCGGGACCTCGGGCTCCTGCTCGCAGTAGTCGGCTTCGATCTCTGGCTCGGGGTACCTTCCTCCGTCTACCCCGTCAGCTATGGCGTACACACAAGCAAGCAAGCAGTATTAGCACACATATTTCCGACCGAGCTCGGGGAGGGGGAGTGAGCGGAGGAGGGGTATATATATAGGCGCGGTAGGGTTTGGTCTTAACCGAGAAGGAAGGGCGTGTATGAAAAGGGACTAGGTTAAGGGGGCTATAGATATTAAGGACCTATTGGTAATTTTCCTTTAATGAGGGGGGTTTAGGCATGATTGGGATTAAACCCGCGCATGAAATGTCGGGTTAACGCGATGTTTGGGGTTAATTAGGGCCGGTTAGTAATTTAGTTTTAAATAAAAGGGCCTAAATATAATACTTAAGTAAGGTGAGGGTTAACTAAAATAGCCCTAGGGATATATTTGTAAAAGGCCAGGGAGTTTTGGTAGATTTGTTTAAAGGGTAGGGGCTAAATGAAAGGAAAGGGAGAGAGAGGGAATAGTGACAGGGGTCCCGGGGAAAAAGGAAAGGGGCGGGGGGGTTTTTGGCTAAACGGCCTTCTTCTCCCTTGCGAATCGGAACCGAGACGAAAGAAAGGGGGGGGGCGGTTCGTGCGGGAAGGCGGCCGGGGGGGGGGGGGGTGCCCGCCGGCGACCTCGGCCATGGGCGCGGCGGGAGATGGGGCAAAACGGAGAGGAGACCGAGGGGATCTCATTCCCGTGCTCACCTTGGGTTGAGGCGCCTCGGGGAGGTGGCTCGCGGCTCGGTTCGGGCGGCGGCGGGAGCTAATGGTGGCGGCGCGATTGGAGGCGGTGGTGGAGCAAAGGGGGGCTATTGAGGTTTGGTTGCGGGGTGAGGAGCGACGAGGGGCCCGCCGCCTCCATTTATAGGCGTGGGTAGGCGGCATGGCGGGATTTCTTCCGAGCTCGTGAAGCTTCGAGGTTCAACAATGGTGGGGAGGCAAATATCTCGCCGTTGACTTGCACGACGAGGCCGCGGCGGGGGTTCACGGTGGGGCGCGGCGCCGTGGACGGGACTCGTCGTGCGGACGCGGGCGGTCGGAGATGGTGGAGGTGACCGGTCGGGCGGTGCCTTTAATGGCGGTCGTCGGCAACGAGGGGTGTGCTGCCGGCCTTTCTTTGCGGCCGTGGACGAGCGGCGGCGTGTTGTCCGGGCGATGCGGGGAGAGGGAAGGCGGGGTGTCGTCCCGTAGGGGCGCTCGGGGGGTGCCGTGCGTGGGGGGAGGTCGCGACCCTCCCCTGCGTCGCGCGTGGGGAAACGGGGGCCGCGCGGGGAGAGGCCGCGGTCGGGCTCGGCCCGGCCGCGGGAGGAAGAAGGGGGCGGTGGAAAAAGAAAAGAAGGAAGAAAAAAAAGAAAAAGAAAAAGGAGAAAAGGGAAAGAAAAAGAAGAAAAGAAAAAGGAAAATAGGAAAAATCGGGGAAGAAAAATAGAAAGGGATTTAGAAAATTAGGAGAATTCCTAGAAAAATTAGGAGAAGGGTTTTGCGGATTTTTCCGGGTTTCTCGGATACCGGCGTCAATTTCGGAACGGCGGTGACGGCGAGGCGGACCGGCCGGCGGGACCGCGGCGTGCGCGGGATTCCCGGCGTGGTGGCCGACCGCGGTGGCGGGGCGGCACGCGACGGGCGCACGTCCCGAGCGCGGGCGGTGCCGGCGGGATTCGCGGCACGCGCGCGCGAGTGTGGGAGAGAGAGAGAGAGAAAAGAAAACGTGGCTAGGGTTTGAATGGTAGCCGAGCTCGGCGGATCGGTTTTTGAAATTACGCATGATTTAATAGGTGATTTATTTAGGGCTAAAAACGCGGGCGTTACATCCTCTCTCTCTAGCTTGTGGATGGCCTTACGGTGCGAATAACTCTTCTCCTCTCGTGTTGGCGGCGCGTCGGGGGTTTTAGGGTCGAAGATCCTTCGAGGGCAAGGAAGACGGGACCGAACCGGTGCCCGAAGTGGGGGCTGGGCCGGCCCGCACGGGCCGGCCGGCCCGAGCCCATTTCGGCCCGGTTCGGTCGCCCTTTTTGCTCCGTGGGTCCTCGTGCACTTATCTACTTTGCCCCCTCCACTTGCATGATTTTGACGCTGTTATCCTCGCGATCAAGATGGAGGCTCTCTTTGCATGAAGTTTGATCTTTTACGCTTCAATCCCCTCGGGGGTGTTCCTCGTAGCACTTCGGTCCTCGCCACCATTGGAAGTGATTTCATCAAGCTCATGAACACGAACAAGACTCCATGAATGCTCCTTTGAACTTGTTGCGAATCCGTCCTTTATGTCCATGTTTTCCTACATAAACATAACACTTCCAAATGCATGCACAAAGATGAACTCGTTATATGATTAGTGTGCCTAGTGGCGGATTAGTTCCATAATCAAATCCAAACCAAAGTGTAATGAACATGCTAGGTGCACCAAAATACACCGTCAACACTCTCCATCATTGCATTGTACCACATCTAGCTTCTCTTCAATTGTCTAGATCCGAGTCTTCGACTTCTAAGGGATATGTGGTACTTGGAGAACATTGGCGGCTCGGCCTTCATGAACTCTGCATACTTATCCTCCGGGGGTGGAAATGATAGCGCATCTTGGTTGTATCCATAGTCATCACCGTTCTCGTAGCTTGTCGGGGACAGCCCTAGGGGTCCCCTTAAACAACGGGGAAACCCTCACCTAAAGCCCGCAACGAAACCAAAACACGCTAAGCCTAACCATGCGGGTGCCTAACCATGCGGGACACGGCCACGCCGTAGGGACCCCCGACGGCCCATCAAGGCGGCTCTCTTAGAGATGATCCCTCGGCGAGGCTCAGCCTCGCTCGAGGATGCGCGCCCCCTCGGGCGGGCTACGCCCACGTTCGAGGGGCAGCACTTCCCCTCGAGCGAGTTCGGCCTCGCTCGAGGCTCGCTCCCCCTTGAGCGGGTTTCCGCCTCGCTCGAGGGTGCGTCCCGCCCTCGGCCGGGGTCCGCCACACTCGAGGGCGCCCCTCACGCGTGCGCCGGCCCCCCGTACACGGGCATTTAACGCCCTGACACCGGCGGGGCGGCGCCATCATGCGCCGGGGCTCGCGCCCCGGTGCCGCCGCACCAACTCCCCGGGGAGGAGCCCATCCCCACCCGCGTGGGGAGGGACTGTGCAGAGCGGCCGGTGTCAGTCCCGTGACACCGCGCGCCTGCTCCAGTACGGCTAACGCGCCAAGGCCCTCGAAGGGGGGCCGGGTGCACCCTCGATTCACTTTCTTGTGACCCTACGAGTTAGGTGAAGGCGCTAGGCCGGTGGATCGCCATCCCGCCACCGTAACAAAGCATGGCCGCCGTCCCCGCGCGTGCGGGCGCACGCCGGGCGCCGTGGCAACGACCCCAAGGCCTTTGTGGAGCGCGTTGGGAAGGGGACGCCGTTCTACCTACCTCCCGTGCTCCGTACGAGCCAACGTCGGCACCTCCCTCGAGCCCATCGGAGGACATCGCCACCATTTGCCGCCCTTCTACCCTCGAACCGCCACCGTTCGGGTACAAGGTAGGCCATCATGGCCGATCGCCGCAAGGATCGTCCCGGACGGCCGCCCACTCTACAGCATAGCACATCGTGCTTCCCCACGTAGCTAGATAGCGCGGCGCGCATGTAATCCGCCTCCCCCCTTGATCTATAAAAGGGGGGCGAACCCCCGGCCCGCGAGGAGAGACTCCGGCGACATACGAAACAGAACACATCGCACACCACGTACTCATTCTCCAATTCTCCCACAATATCTTCACCACTCCTCCGGGGACTTGGAAGCCGGGCTTCCTCTCCCGCTCCGCTTGTAGCCGCCCCACTACGGGCACCCCCGGTGCTAAGTAATATAGTGCCTTGAGCACGCCTCGGCCGGGACGTACGGCCCCCTCGGCGGAACCGGGGATAAAACCTCGTGTCACTTGTTACTTAGCATCGACCATTGAGGGATAGACCTCGGCGCTATCTAGCGGTTAGTGTCGGGACCATATTCCGCACCGACAGGTTGGCGCCCACCGTGGGGCAATCGAGCGCCTAAGGTCATTCCGTCAACTCCCTCCATGGTGATCCGCACCGAGTACCGTGGTACACGCTACCGCATGGGTAGCTCGGACCCCCTCCCCGGCGGGTTCGAAGTCGCTTCGGGGACTCGAACTTTCGGGCCACGGGGAACGGCTATCTCATGCGCCTCACCAACCGTGAGGAGCTCCGCGCGCGGCGCCGGGGCCGGAGTCCGCCCGGTCCCCGCCGCACGCGCGGGGCCACGGCGCGACGCCCCGCGAGGCACGGATGCCGCGGGCCCGTCGACGCCACGACGCCGCCGCCGCTGCGGGCCGCGTTCGCGCCGAGGGCGCGGTCCGAGCGGCGCGGGCCGAGCGCGCCGCCTCTCAACACGGCGCACCCACCGTCACGACCGCCTCCGCGGGACGGCGCACGGTCTCGGACCGCGCATCCCCATCGGGCCGCGTGGTGCTACGTCGGCCTACAACGCCAACGTCAACACCACGATGCGCGAGGGTTCCGCCCGGCCGCCACGTCTTCGCCGCACGGGACCCCGGCGCCTCGGCCAGGGATGAGTCGTCCCTGGGTTCCATCGACGCGTTGCCACCCGCCAACCGCCACGGGTACGCGGAGTGGGACTTCTCCGGCGTGCCGGACCCAGTCATGTTCAGGCGTTTCCTCGACGCTACGGACTGCGGTTCGGCTGCTCCGACGACTCCAGCACCGGGAGCTACGACCCCGCGCGGGAGTGCTACGCCGTCATCACCAACGACCCGGCCAATGCCGCTGGCGCGGTGGGCGCGGAGACCGGGGGAGATCACCCCCGCCCCGGGGGATCGCAACGCGCATGGCCGCGGGGCCAAGCGCTCCCGCCGCGGCCGACGCCGACGCGCAGGCGGCCCAAGCCCGCGAGCTCGAGGCCAAGGCCCGGCGGAGGAATACCGGACGGTGCGGGCGCTCCGCGCCTCAGTGGCGGGGGGAAGCCTCCACGCGCGGCGAACGCGCGCGGGGGGCCGGGCCGACAGTCCGCGACCGCATAACACCGTCCCCCAACGTCGACAACGCGGACGCGCGCCCCGCGGGCGAGCCAAAACTCATCGCCGCCGCGGCCGCCGCGGGCCATGCGGCGGCACCCTCAACCCCCGAGGCTCGGACCCGCACCGCGAGGTGCAAACTCTCATCGAGCAAGTGGCCGTCCAGCGAGCCGAGAGCTCGGCCTCGCGCATCCGCCAACGGGGAGATGCGCGGGCGACGAAGCCGCACCGGGAGGCGAACCCTCGGTGCACGCGGGGGACCGGCGGGGGCAACCCGCCGACCAAGGACGCACGCCGCCAAGGAACGGCTCCTTGATGCACGCCGGCGCCGGATGGCGACGCCCGCAACGTAATCAACGCCGGGCGCACGAGCGGGGGCGGACGCACGAGCAACAAGGGGCTACCACCCTCGACGGGGTGGACGCTACGACGGCGGCGAGGACCGCTCCCCGACGCCGGAGCCCCCGAGGCACCCGCGTGTTCGGCGGGAGATCCGCGCGGCGGCGTTCCCCCGCGCTTTCACCAACCCTCGACCATCGTCAAGTACAATGGGGAGACGGACCCCCGCGTGTGGCTTAACGACTACCGCTTGGCTTGTCGACCGGGCGGAGCCACCGCCGATGAGGTCATCATCCGCAACTTGCCCCTTTGCATCTCGGCGACGCGGCCGGAAATGGCTCGAGCACTTGCCCGCCGGACCCAAATCCACAAGCCCCGGGACGATCCGGTCCACACGTTCGTGGGCAACTTCCGGGGCACATACGTGCGCCACGGAAAGTCGTGGGACCCGCGCTCCGCACGCGTGGCCCGGCGAGTCACCGTGGGACTTCATACGGCGCTTCTCCAAGCGGCGCACGGAGCTCCCCGGCGTGGCGCGGTCCGAGATTGTGCACGCCTTCCTCGAGGGCACCACGTGCGGGGACCTCGTGCGGGAGGGCCGGGACGCGAGCCCGCCCGCGGACTCTAACGAGCTGTTCGACATCGCCACCGGCTTCGCCTCGGGGAGAAGAGGCCGTGGGGGCGATCTTCGACGCGCAAGAAGGGCAAGCGCTCGAGAGGACGCGCCCCGCGGAGGGCGGCAAGTCCAAGGAGCCCCACCGCAACGACAAGCGGGGCAAGAAGGGGGAAGAAGCCGCGCCGCGAGGCGCGCGAGCGAGGGGCGCGACGGCGGCAATGCCGAGGCCCTTGCCGTTGACCCGGCTTGACGGGGCCCTCGACCGGCTCCTCGAGGCCGGGGGTGTTCGACGACATGCTTCGAAAAGGCCATGTCCTTACCACAAGACCCCGGTGAACCACACCCTTGAGCGAGTGCGATATGCTCAAGAAATTCTATGGCCGTGCCGCCGCGAAGGAGGCGAGAGGCCAAGAAAGACGGAGGCGATGGCGACGCGGGCGGCTTCCCCCGCCGTTGAAAATGTGTTCCTCATCTTTGGGGGGCCAACCGTCGACATGTCGACCCGCCGGCGCAAGAAGGAGCGGCACGAGGTCCTCGCCGCGGAGAGGGCGCCTCCGTCCTTCCTCAATTGGTCGGAGGATGCTATCACCTTCGGCCGGGAGGACCATCCGAACCGCGTCCCCAACCGGGCCGGTGCACCCGCCGGTGGTCGACCCCATCATCGGGAACGCCCGATTCTCGAAGGTCCTCATGGACGGAGGCGGCAGCCTCAACATCCTCTACGCGCATACGCCGCGCCTCATGGGGATCGGGGCCGGGACCGGTGCGGCCCGGCACGAAGCCGTTCCACGGCATCGCGCCGGCAAGCGGGTCCAGCCCCTTGGGCGGATCGACCCGCCGGTTGGTTTGGCACCACGAAAAACTTCCGCAAGGAGACCCTCACCTTCGAGGTGGTGGGGGTTCAAGGGGGCCTACCACGCTATACTTGGGCGACCCTCGCTACGCCAAATTCATGGCGGTCCCCAATTATACGTACTTGAAGATGAAGATGCCGGGACCGAACGGGCGTCATCACCGTCGGCTCATCCGTCGAGCACGCGTTCGAGCGCGACGTGGAGTGCGTAGAGCACGCGAGGCACCGGCGCCGGATGAAGCGCCGGTGAATACGTTGGAGAAGATGGTCAACGAAGACCTCGAATCCGCCGCCAAGCACGCCGGCACCTTCGAGGCGGCGGAGCGGACCAAGGGGGTCCCACTCGACCCGTCGCCCCCGAGGGGCAAGGCGTTGAGGGTCAGCTCCACCCTCGACCCCAAATAGGAAGTGGTGCTCGTCGACTTCCTCCGCGCCAACGCCGACATCTTCGCGTGGAGCCCCTCGGATATGCCAGGCATCCCGAGGAAAGTCGCCGAGCACTCCCTTGACATCTCGCCAAATGCCCGCGGCGTGCGGCAGCGGCTGCGCCGCTTCGACGAGGAGCGGCGACGGGCAATCGGAGCAGAGCTGCGGAAGCTTCTCGAGGCCGGATTCATCAAGGAGGTGTTCCACCCCACGTGGCTAGCAAACCCCGTGCTTGTAAAGAAAAAGAATGGGAAGTGGCGGATGTGTGTAGACTACACTAGTCTTAATAAAGCATGTCCTAAAGTTCCTTTTCCTTTGCCACGCATTGATCAGATCGTTGATTCAACGGCTGGGTGTGAATTGCTTTGCTTCCTTGATGCTTACTCCGGATACCACCAAATAAAAATGAAGGAGTCCGACCAGCTCGCGACTTCGTTCATCACGCCGTTCGGGACGTTCTGCTACGTCACGATGCCGTTTGGCCTCAGAAATGCGGGTGCAACATATCAGCGTTGCATGCAGCATGTTTTTGGGGATCACATCGGACGGACGGTCGAAGCATACGTGGACGACATCGTCGTAAAGACCGGGGAAGGCGGACGACACGGGTTGGCGACCTCGGCCGTCGCGTTCAACTGCCTACGGGCCAATGGGGTCAAGCTAAACCCCGAAAAATGTGTCTTTGGAGTGCCGCGAGGCATGCTCCCGGGATACATTGTCTCCCGGCGGGGAATCGAGGCCAACCCACGAAAAGGTCGCGACCCTCGAACGAATGGGTCCGATCCGGGACCTCAAAGGGGTGCAGAAGGTGCTCGGGGTGCCTCGGCCGCCTTGAGCCGCTTCATCTCGCGGCCTCGGTGAGAAGGGCCTCGCCCCTCTACCGCCTACTTAAGAAGCACGAGCGCTTCTCCGGACCACCGAGGCCCGGGGACGCGCTTGACAAGCCGAAGGCGTCTCTAACGCACGCCCCGATTCTCACGCCGCCGCAAGATGGCGAACCCCTATGACTCTACGTGGCCGCAACCACCCGGGTGGTCGGCGCCGTGATCGTCGTAGAGCGCATGGAGGAAGGGCACGCCCCCGCCGTACGGCGGCCGGTCTACTACATCGGTGAGGTCTGTCGGACACGAAGACGCGCTACCCCCGGGTCCGAGAAGTTGCGTACGCGGTAGTCCTTGCACGGCGCAAGCTCCGCCACTACTTCGAGGCCCACCCCGTCACGGTGGTTTCCTCCTTTCCGCTAGGAGAAATCATCCGCAACCCCGACGCCGGCGGAAGGATCGCCAAGTGGTTCGTAGAACCGATGGGCGAGACACTTGCCTACGCCCCGCGCAAGGCCATCAAGTCGCAAATCCTGGCCGATTTCGTCGCCGAGTGGTCGGATACACGGCCTACCGCCGCCACGGATCCAAGCGAGTCTTTGGACTCTATTCTTCGATGGCTCGGTGATGAAAACGGGAGCGGGGCGCGGTCCTCGCTCTTCGTGTCACCCCTTGGGGAGCACATGCGCTACGCGGTGCGCCTTCACTTCCCCGCATCCAACAATATGGCTGAATACGAGGCCCTTCTCTGCGGCCTCAAAATCGCCATTGAGTTGGGCGTCAAGCGCCTCGACGTGCGGGGGGACTCGCAGCTCGTAATCGATCAGGTCATGAAGAACGCGAGCTGTCACGATGACAAGATGGAGGCCTATTGCAAGGCCGTGCGGGCACTCGAGGACAAGTTCTATGGCATCGAGCTCAACCATGTGCCCCGCTGGTACAACGAGGAGGCGGATGAGCCCCCGGCCAAGATTGCGTCGGGCGGATCACCGTTCCCCCGAACGTTTTCGCGCGCGACATCGCGCAACCCTCGGCCGCCTTCGAGCCCTACCCCTCGAGCCACGACGGTCCCTCGGGGGCTCCCTCGAATCCAGCGGGTGCGGAACCCATGGACGAGGACCCCTCGAACGAGGCGTACGTGCTCTCCCCTCCTCGAGGGGTACGGCTTCCACGAGGCCGTCGCGATGGACATCGAGCCGGCTCCTGCCCAAGAGGACTGGCGCGAAAAATACATCGCCTGGATCGCTCGAGGGGAACTCCCCGCGGACCGGCCGCGGCCGGGCGCATCGCCAGGATGGCCAAATCTTTTGCCCTCGTCGACGGCGAGCCGCAAGCGCGCGCGCCTCCGTATCCTACGGCGGTGCGTGCCCATTCCCGAGGGGCGCGAGCTCCTACGGGACATTCACGCGGGGATCTGCGGCCACCACGCCGCGCCCCGCACCCTCGTCGGCAACGCGTTCCGCCAGGGCTTTTACTGGCCTACCGCGGTCACGGACGCCAGCGAGATCGTGCGCACCTGCGAAGGGTGCCAGTTCTACGCCCGCAAGTCCAACTTGCCCGCCCATGCCCTGCAAACCATCCCCGTGACATGGCCATTCGCCGTGTGGGGGCTGGACATCGTCGGGCCCCTGCGGAAGGCGCCCGGGGGCTTCACCCACTTGCTGGTCGCGATCGACAAGTTCTCCAAGTGGGTGGAGGTGCGCCCCATCACGAATCTAAGGGCAGAGCAGGCGGTAACATTCTTCACCGACATCGTCTACCGCTTTGGAGTACCAAACTCCATCATCACAGACAATGGGTCCCAGTTCACGGGCCGGAAGTTCTTGGAGTTCCCGCGACAAGTTCCACATCCGCGTGGATTGGGCGGGCGTGGCACACCCACGGACCAACGGCCAAGTAGAGCGTGCCAACGGCATGATCCTACGGGGCCTCAAGCCCGGAATTTTCGACCAACTCAACAAATGCGGGGCGAAAATGGCTCCAAGAACTACCCGGCGGTTGTGTGGAGCCTAAGGACCACCCCCGAGCGAGCCACCGGGTTCACCCCGTTTTCCTAGTCCATGGCTCGGAGGCCGTCCTCCCCACGGACTTAGAATACGGGTCGCCCGGGGTTCGAGGCTACGACGAGGATGCTAACCGGGCGAGCCCGCGAGGACTCGGCCGGACCGGTGGACGAGGCACGCCTCGTAGCCTTAATGCATTCCGCGAGGTATCAGCGGTCCCTCGGGCGCTATCAAGCACGCAAGATACGCGGCGGGATTTCGGCGAAGGGGATTCGGTCCTAAGGCTGCGCCAAGACAACCGAGGGCGCCATAAACTATCGCCCCCATGGGAGGGACCCTACGTCGTGGTGAAGGTACTCAAGCCGGGCACATACAAGGCGGCCAACGAGGACGGTGAAGAGCTCACCAACGCTTGGAACATCCAACGCCTACGTCGCTTCTACCCTTAGCTAGGTTTTCCAAGTATTTTTGTTGTAAAAACCGTACGACCAACGCCCCGATTGGTAACAACTATGTAAATGCTTCAAGTCTAATAAAAGGGCAACTCGGCTTTCCCCTGAAACCCAAGTTACCCTCGGGGGCTACTGCGGGGGGCACCCCCCCCAAACGGTCCCACTTTTTGCGCAAAAATAAAAACAACTCACTCGCGCTAAGTCTGTTTCCTACTTCAACCTCGAGCAACGATTTGAACAGGGCGCGGGCGGCCCAGCGGGAGGAGCGTGCGAGCCAGAGATAGCCTACGCCGCGTGGATATGGCCCTTCTCTCTCGCCTCCAACCCAGCGGGCCCCCAGCGAAAATCGAACTCCCCTAAGTAAAATCTACTCAGGAAGAAGGAGAAACAAAAAAGCGCAATAAGCAAAACACTTCATTACGTATCATCAAATGTTTACGATGGAGATAATGTGCTTATTTACAAAGGCCCCATGGCCAGAATACTGATACACAAAAAACGGGCCTAGCGCCCATCTGCTTTCAGGCGGGAGGAGGCTGCCGGCGCCGGCCGGCGTCCGGGAAGAGGAACTCCTCGAAGGCCTCGGCGAGCGACCGGCGGCATCGGCGGCAAGCGCATCCACACGCTCCATGGCCACCTCGTCCTCGACGCCCTCGGGAACGATGTAGCCCTCCGCCGCCGCCTCGAAGTTGACCTCGTAGTGGGACCGCACCACTCCGAGGGCCTTCGGACGCCCGGTTGCAACGCCCAACGCATCCGCTCGGTGACGTGACCACCAAGGGCGCGTAGGCGACTGGCCAACGAGCTGCCAGCCTGAGCCTCGCCCTCCTCCATGGTACGGCAAGTCTCGAGGGCCGCATCGCGCAATTCCTGCAGCTCCCGCTCGGAGGAGTTGTAAGAAGCCTGCAGCGCCTCGGCCCGCTCAGCTGCGTGCCCCCGGAGCGGTGCGCAAGCCTGGAACCGCCAAGACAGGAAAGAAATCAGAAAGGGGGAAGCGAACCCTCTAACGAAAAACCAACCAAATAAGAAGTCAAGCAGCAGCTCACCTTCGACTTGCTTCCTCTCCGTCTCAAAGTCGCGGCGCACGGCCTCGACGAGTCGGCTCGAGGCGCTTGGACGGCCTCACCTTGCTCTCGGAGGGCCGCTCCCGATTGGCGTTGGTGATGCCGAGCATAATCACCTCGCCCTCGGCCTTGGAGAGCTTGTCGTCCCGCTCCGCCAACGACCCCCCCGCGCCGCCTCCCGGCGACGCGCTCTCGATCCCGGCGCCGTCCGGCGTCGACGAGGGCGGCTCGCTCTCGCCGGAGCCGCCCCTCGGCCCCTTGGCGGGCGGTGCGCTCTTGCGGGAGCGCTCCCGGCGGCGACGAGCGCGCGCGGCCTTGGCGTCGTGGGCGGCCTTCGGGTCGTCGGCCTCCTTGGCCCGCTGCTCCCGGCCCGCGCACCCGCTCCTCGGCGCGGCTGCTGCGCTTGCGCCCCCTCGAGCGACGAGCGGAGCTCCCGGTTCTCGCCGCGGACGTTGGCCACCTCCGCCTCCCCGGTTGGCGGCCGCCGTCCGCGTCTTCTCCAAGTCCGAGCGCGCCGTCCGCGGCGCCTCATCACGATCGATGAGGGCTGCGCGGACCCCGCTCGAGGCTCGAGCGGCGCGCTGGGTCCTGCCTCGAGCTCTCGGGGAGCTCGTCGCGCCACACCATGGCCCGTACGCCGGCCAGGCGTCGGCGTCCCGAGGGCGTCGGCAAGCGCGTCGAAAGCGGCGCGGCGCTCCCGGAGGCCGGTGGACCTCGGCGTTTACCCGGTCGAAGGCGTCATACTTGTCGTGGGCGCGACGCTCGAGCTCCCGGCACCCACGAACCAAAACCCATAAGCGCCGAGACACAAAGGCGGCACGCAAAAATGATAAATGAAAGAAAAACGAGGCAACCATGCCCTACCCGGAAGACGAGCCATGCGGGGGCCGCCATGGACCCGCGGCGCCTCGTTCAACGCGCGGTTGAGCGTGGCGCCGTGGCTCCGGGAGCTCGCCCCGGAGCTCCCGCTCCCCCCCCGGCGTCGGCAAACGCGGGGGGATCGTCCGCAACCTCCTCCACCGGGCGGAGCGGCCGGCCGGGAGGACGAGGCCTCGGCGTCGCGTCCTCGGCCCCCGTCACAATGTGACCCTCGTGCCGCCTCACGAGGGCCCCCCTCCCGGGGCTCGGGGGAGCGTGTGGGGAGGCTAGCCCACCGATCCCACCCGGTGGCGGGGAATCGTCATCCGGGACCTCCACCACCTCCACCGGGAACCGCCGGGGCGGGCGCCGATCCCCGCGCCGCCTCCACGGGCGCCTCCACTGCGCCTCCGTGGCCGCGGGCGCTGTCGTGGCGCCGCGGCCATCACCTCCGCCGTGCCGCCGCGTCCACGGGTGCCGCCGCGGGTTGCGCCCGCTCCGCCTCCTCTCGCAGCCGGCGCCACGGGCCGCGCCTCCGCGGCGGCGCCCTCCGTGGGCCGCACCTCCACCGCGGCCGCCGCCGCGCCTCGCGTCCCCACGACGGCCGGCCGCCGGCCGCTCCTCGGCGACCGCCGGCCGCGCCGCGGTGGGCTGATCCGCCGGCCGAGGCCTCGAAGCCTCGCCCGGACTCGCGAGCTCTCGCCCGCCGCCGCGCTTGTCCCCGGCCGCGACGCCCTCGACGAGCGCCGCCGGGTGGGGATGGACGCGTCCGTCCTCAGCACCTTGGCTGGTGCAAGGGGAGGCACGGTTGGCACCACCTGCGCGGGCACAAACGAGAGGGTTAGAACACCTGATCATCAACAAATCAAACCAAGCAAAGGATCGAACCCCTTACCTCGAGGAGGAAAAGGCGCGCTTCCTCTTCCTCGAAGCCTCGGCGGATGAGGCGGTGCGGTCGGCGCGCCTGCCGTTGCGCCTCCTGACGGCGCCGCCGCCGCGCGCGTGGGCGCGCCCGCCCCCGCGCGCGGTCACGCCCGACGCCGCGCCTCCCGGAGGCGCCGCGCGCGCGCGCGCGGAACGCTCGCCCGCGTGCGGGCACGCTTGCCGTAGCGCCACCCCCCCGACGACGCCGCCGCGCGCGCAGCACGCTCGCCCGCGTGCGGGCGTGCCCGCCCCGCGCGCGAGCACGCTTGATGCGCGCACGGGAGCGCTCGCCGCGCGCGCCTCCGTGGCGCACGCCGGCACCTCCGCGGCGCGCGGCGCCCCCGATGTCGATTGCCCGACGGCGGGCGCCGTTGCGCCCGCCCCGGGCGATGCCGCCCTTGCCGCCGGCGGCGGTTCGGCGACGGGGGCGCAGGGGCGCCACCTATCGGAGGGGCCCTCCCCCCTCGGCCTCTTCCTCTTCGTCATCCTTCGAGGATGAGTACTCCTCGGTCCCCCGGGAAGAGAGCCCCGGCTCTTCGCGCGCCGTACTCCGCGCTCCGCCGGTCGCGGTGCGCTTGATGTCGCCTCGCGCGCTCCCTCCGTGCGCCGCCCGCTCCTCGCTCCCCCGCTGCCGCGCCGCCGGCCAAGCGCGCGGGAGTCGGGGGGTGGGCGGAACGGACTTGGAGGCGGTAAAGCTCACCACCGCACACGGGAGCATCAACGACACGTCGGGGGGACGAAGCAACACCAAGAACTAAAACACAATCAAGGGTCACACTCACCGGCGGGCCGGTGGGGAGCATCTCGAGGTCCCATGGGGTCCGGTCCCGCGAGCACGGCACCCGGTGTCGACGGCGCTCCGCGCCGGGGTGAGCGCATATGGCCGCTCGAGGGGCGTCGGAAGCATCCGCGACCTCGCCGGATCGACGGGGTTGGCCGCCTCTCGTCATCTCGAAGATGCAGAGCGGCCTCTCCATCGAGGGCACGACCCGCCGGTGATGGAGGAAGGCGAGGACGCCCATCGCGTTCGGCCCCGGCGCCGCCGGGCGGCGCGGGGGCGGCCGGGACCGAGTCCCGCCGCCTCCGATGCTTGGGGCGTGGACACCCCGTAGCCCCAAGAGTCGGGCCTCTCCTTGAACACCCGACCGTGTAGGGGGGGGAGGCCGGGCTCGGCGTTGCGCAAGTAGAACCATCCCCGCTCCCAGCCGGCGTTGTTCGTCGTCATGGTGCAGGGGATGTAGACGTTCTTGAATTGCCCCCGCGGGGCAAGCGACATCTCGCCGGCGCGCACCGCGTGGCGGGTCCTCGGCTTCCGTCGTGGGCTGCGTGAAGAGCTCCGCGCGGAAAAGGTGTACCCGCAGCTCCCGGTTGAGCGGGATCCCTAGGTAGCCCTTCGCGAGACGCCCACGAACGTGGCCGCCGCGCACGTTGGGTGCGAAGTTGTGCGGCTCCACTTCGTAGTGGTGGCACAACGCCCGCATGAAGCGGCTCGCCGGCGCGTTGAAGCCCCGCTCGTGGTAGCGGATGAAGCTCACCACGTAGCCCTCCAGGCGGGTTGGGCGCGCGGTCCCCCGCCGGCGGCACGATCCACTCCGCCGGGCGTCCATCTTCATTGGCCGCCAGCTGGCCGGCGGCGGCGACCAGCTCGCCAAGGGCCAGCTGGGTCACCGACGACCTCTCCCAGGCGTATGGGTCCAAGATCGTGAGGGGCTGCTGAGGCGGCGCCATGAAGAAGGGCGGAGGAAAGCGAGAGCGGAGGACGTAAAACGGAAGAAAAGCTCTAATGGAGACACCGCGCGGTGGCAAGGGCGAGGTGAAGACGAAGGGACAAGGGGCTGAAATGGTGAGGCGTTGAGGTAAAAAACCGCCGTCTCCCCCTCCCCTCAGATTTATAAGCCGCGGGCGAGTTCTCCGGGGCGGATGTCCCGCAAACATTAACTGCAGGGAATCTTCTCCTCACACCGACGGGCGGGCCCCACCACGACCGCAGCGGCCACATCACCGCAGACGGGCCATCATCACGGCGAAGACCTGCAGGGACCGAGGCGAGCCGTCACGTCCGCCCGCCACGCCGCCCACTACGCGCGCGCGCGCGCGCGCCGCCTAAAAAGGCGCGCCCGCGCCGCAAAAACCGCGGCCCTCGACCGAGAGGCATTTAATGACCCGGTCCCTTGCCAAGAAAGGAGAACCCTCGAGCGGGGCGAACCCCCGGCTCGAGACAAGGGCAGCCCTCGAAGGGACATCGGCGTGAGAAGGCCGCCGGGGGCCCCGCTGGTGTAAAGGGGCACGCGGGCACCCATGCCACGCAAAACCCTCGAGCGGCACGAGCCCCTGGCTCGAGACAAAAACAGCCCTCGAAGGGACATCGACGTGAGAAGGCCGCCCGGGGCCTGCTTGATGTAAGCGAGAACCGCGGTACCCATGCCACGTAAAACCCTCGAGCGGCACGAGCCCACGGCTCGAGACGATGTCAGCCCTCGAAGGGACATCGACGTGAGAAGGCCGCCGGGGCACCGCGATGTAAGCAGAACCGCGGGTACCCATGCCACGTAAAACCCTCGAGCGGCACGAGCCCACGGCTCGAAACGATGTCAGCCCTCGAAGGGACATCGACGTGAGAAGGCCGCCCGGGGCCTGCTTGATGTAAAGCAGGCACCGCGGGTACCCATGCCACGTAAAACCCTCGAGCGGCACGAGCCCCTGGCTCGAGACAATATCAACCCTCTAAAGAGGGCACGCGCGTGAGAGGGTCGCCCAGGGCCTGCTTGAAGTAAAGCGGGCACCGCAAGCACCCATGCCGCGCTGTGCTACCAACCAGCGCCTCAAGGGCTGGCTCGCCCGGATCCCTCGACGGCCGCAAACGCAAAGACGGGGCCGTCCAGGCACGGCCCCGCACGACCCTACTGATCGAGGTTCGAAGCCTGACCCTCGACGGGTTCGAACGGGCGCCACGGATCGCGAGTTAGGGACGACGAGGGCACGCGCATTCGAGCCGTTCCTCGAGCCCGTCGGCTCGAGGGTGCCCCACATGTCGTGTTCGAGAGCCGGCCGAGGGCGGCTAGCCGGGGGATCCCACCGAGGGAGAGCTTCCGCGCCCTCGGTCCCTATCGAACGGGACCGAGCCCCACCTAGCAAACCCATGCAAGCGCTTCCATGGACGCGTCTCGGGACCACGCGGCCTACCCATATCGAACGGGGCATGGGCGTCCACTTGAACCACCCGCTAGCGGCTCGACGAGGAATCCGCAATTCGCGACCCGCTCGATGGGGGTTGCAGAGACCTCACCCTCCGTCCCGCGGAGGGACGGCGAGGGCGCGTAAGAAAACAAGTCGTAAAGCTCTACCCGATCGCCTCGAACGGGCCGGGGCTCGGGGGCTTGGACGCACGGCCTACACCTCCTTGAAATTGCACCCGCGGGAGACGGTGCCGGCGGCGCGTGCGCCACCGAGGCCGGGCCGAGACATCGCCGATGCGGTTGGAACATGTGCCATGCCCTCCGACCAATTCTCGCGGTTAACCCCTCGCAGAGCACCCACACTCTGCGGGGCTTCGGGGCTAGACCCGCGGGTCCGCCGACGTGGCCCCACGGAAAGCGTTCGCAAAACAAGGAGGGAAGAACGTCCTATCGTAGGTTCCGGCATCCGCGGGAGCCTCAATGGCAAACCCACGGATGCTCGGGGGCTACCGTCGGGGACAACCCTAGGGGTCCCATTAAACAATGGGGAAACCCTCACTTAAAGCCCGCAACGAAACCAAAACACGCTAAGCCTAACCATGCGGGTGTCTAACCATGCGAGACACGGCCCACGCCGCAGGGACCCCCGACGGCCCATCAAGGCGGCTCTCTTAGAGATCCCCTCGAGCGAGGCTCCGCCTCGCTCGAGGATGCGCGCCCCCCTCGGGCGGGCTCCGCCCGTTCGAGGGGCGGCACTTCCCTCGAGCGGGTTCGGCCTCGCTCGAGGGCTCCTCGCTCCCCTCGAGCGGGTTTCCGCCTCGCTCGAGGGTGCGTCCCCGCCCTCGGCGGGGTCCGCCACGCTCGAGGGAGCCCCTCACGCGTGCGCCGGCCCCCGTACACGGGCATTTAACGCCCGACACCGGCGGGCGGCGCCATCATGCGCCGGGGCTCGCGCCCCGTGCCGCCGCACCAACTCCCCGGGGAGGAGCCCATCCCCACCACCGTGGGGAGGGGACCGTGCGCAGCGGCCGGTGTCGGCCCCGTGACACCGCGCGCGCTCGCTCCGAAGACGGCTAACGCGCCGGGCCCTCGAAGGGGGCCGGGTGCACCCTCGATTCACTTTCTTGTGACCCTACGAGTTAGGTGAAGGCGCTAGGCCGGTGGATCGCCATCCCGCCACCGTAACAAAGATGGCCGCCGTCCCCCGCGCGTGCGGCGCACGCCGTGCGCCGTGGCAACGACCCCCGACGCGTGGAGCGCGTTGGGAAGGGACGCCGTTTTACCTACTCCTGTGCCCCGTACGAGCCAACGTCAGCACCTCCCTCGAGCCCATCAGAGGACACCGTCACCGTCTGCCGCCCTTCTACCCTCGAACCGCCACTGTTCGGGTACAAGGTAGGCCATCATGGCCAGATCGCTGCAAGGATCGTCCGGACGGCCGCCCACTCTACAGCATAGCACGTCGTGCTTCCCCACGTAGCTAGGTAGCGCGGCGCGCATGTAATCCGCCTCCCCCTTGATCTATAAAAGGGGGGGGCGAACCCCCAGCCGCGAGGAGAGACTCGCCGACATACGAAACAGAACACATCGCACACCACGTACTCATTCTCCAATTCTCCCACAATATCTTCGACCACTCCTCCGGGGACTTGGAAGCCGGGCTTCCTCTCCGCTTCTCGCTTGTAGCCGCTCCACTACGGGCACCCCGGTGCTAAGTAATATAGTTCCTTGAGCACGCCTCTGCGTGGGACGTACGGCCCCCTCGGCGGGAACCGGGATAAAACCTCCGTGTCACTTGTTACTTAGCATCGACCATTGAGGGATAGACCTCGGCGCTATCTTCTGGTTAGTGTCGGGACCATATTCCGCACCGACGCTGGCGCCCACCGTGGGGCAATCGAGCGCCTAAGGTCATTCCGTCAACTCCCTCCATGGTGATCCGCACCGAGTACCGTGGTACACGCCTACCGCATGGGTAGCTCGGACCCCCTCCCGCCCGGGTTCGAAAGTCGCTTCGGGGACCCGAACTTTCGGGCCACGGGGAACGGCTATCTCATGCGCCTCACCAACCGTGAGGAGCTCCGCGCGCGCGGCGCCGGGCCGGTCCGCTGCGGTCCCCGGCCGCACGCGCCGCCACGGCGCGGACGCCCGCAAGCACGGATGCCGCGGGCCCGTCGACGCCACGACGCCGCCGCCGCTGCGGGGCGCGTTCGCGCCGGGGCGCGGTCCGAGCGGCGGCAGCCAAGAGCGCCGCCTCTCAACACGGCGCACCCACCGTCACGACCGCCTCCGCGGGGCGGCGCACGGTCTCGACCGCGCATCCCCATCGGGCCGCGTGGTGCTACGTCGGCCTACAACGCCAACGTCAACACCACGATGCGCGAGGGTTCCGCCCGGCCGCCACGTCTTCGTCGCCGGGGACCCCGGCGCCTCGGCCAGGGGACGAGTCGTCCCCGGGTTCCATCGACGCGTTGCCACCCGCCAACCGCCACGGGTACGCGCGGAGTGGGACTTCTCGGCGTGCCGGACCCGGCCACGTTCGGAGCGTTTCCTCGACGCCGCGGACCACCGGTTCGGCCGCTCCGACGACTCCGACCGGGAGATACGACCCCGCGCGGGAGTGCTACGCCGTCATCACCAACGACCCGGCCCAATGCCGTTGGCGCAAGGGGGCGCCGGGAGACGGGGAGATCACCCCCGCCCCTGGGGATCGCAACGCGCATGGCCGCGGGGCCAAGCGCTCCCCGCCGCGGCCGACGCCGACGCGCGGTGGCCCAAGCCCGCGAGCTCGAGTCCAAGCCGGCGGAGGAATACGGACGGTGCGGCCGCTCCGCGCCTCAATGGGGGGGGGAAGCCTCCGCGCGCGGCGAACGCGCGCGGGAGCTAGGCCGACAGTCCGCGACCGCATTAACACCATCCCCAACGTCGACAACGCGGACGCGCCCCCGCGGGCGAGCCGGATAAAACCTCTTCGTGCTAAGTAATATAGTGCCTTGAGCACGCCTCTCGCCGGACGTACGGCGCCCTCGGCGGGAACCAGGATAAAACCTCTCGTGTCACTTGTTACTTAGCATCGACCATTCGGGGATAGACCTCGGCGCTATCTATCGGTTAGTGTCGGGACCATATTCCGCACCGACATAGCTTTCTCCTTGGTTTCCTCCTTCTTGGTTTTCCATCCGGTTGGTAGGTAAAGATATTATCGAAGGGAACAAGAGTAGTGCAAAACGAGTGGGGGAGAACAAGGAGGTGGGAGGTACAAAAGAAGAACCCAACTAGGCAACCGATGTTATTGCGGATGTAAGACTCACAATACACCAACACTCACTTCAAAGAAACGAATCAATCAAGTTCATAAAACCAATCATCATCATGCAAACACCCAATTCCACCAATCAAGGCATAGCTAAAGGGGAACGACACTACACGTTGTTAATAAAGTCGGGGGTATCCTCCTAATAGATCAGATATATCTCCTAGCAAGGATATCCATAAATAATGGATTTTTCCCAAATCAAGGAGTACGAAATTATGAGTTCAACCCAACTGGAATCACCTCAATCGGAGGTTCGGAACTCGAGATATGAATTAAAGAAGACGACTATGTCAGCAGTGTTGGCAGATTCCGAATGCTCCACTAATTCGTAGGTATCTCCCTGGATACAAAACGAATACTGCTGAATTTTGGACAGAATGAAGCTGATGAAATTCCTGAACTACTCCAATTGGATTTACCTCAATCGGAGGTCCATAGCCCGAGATATAGAATATTGAAGGTAACTAGGTCAGCAGAGTTTACAGATTCTGATAGCTCCAATGTTTCGGGCATAGCTCCTGGAACAAGTACTGGATAGGGCTGAATTTTTGGTAGAAATTCACTTATGAAATTTAGGAACTAACCCAACTAGTTTCATGTCGATCGGAGTTCCGTAGCTCAAGAAAGAATTAAAACAGCGCTGATGTGTCGGGGAGGTGCGCGAGCAGATAGAATGCTAAGGGTAACGGTTCTACCCATGAATCAAGGGGGTGTTTATTGCTTGAGGGAATGAGTAGGCGAGGTCAAAGAGATGTTCAAGGAGAGTGAAGATAAATATATAAGAATTCATGGTATGGAGAAAAGAAGATGGTTAAGATGTGAGGTCCTTCATCAGAGAGGTCAAGGATACGGTAAGAATGGACTTGTAGAACAAAAGAGGCATTAAGAAACGACCAGTGCTAACTAGGCTTACGTCCTATAGTCGATACAGCTCTCATACCACTCTGTCACACCCGATTTTCCGAAGGAAACCAAGTGCATACCTATATGCATGCCAGGATCAAGTTTCATGCATATAGTGACATAAAAGTGTATACAGAAACAGTATCACGTAAGAAAAATAAAGATTATCAGAGATTTACGCTTAATCCTGGAAACAAAGGCTGCAAACATCACAGGCAGTCGACTGGGGGTTGCGTACGCCTAGCACCAGCAACATCTTCACATCATGTTCATGTAGCTTCCTCCTTCTGAGCAACAATGTTTATAGCAAGGGTGAGCACTTGTCGTACTCAGGAAGTGTGGAAAAAGATATGAATGCAAAGGCTTTATAGTGGACTGGCTCAAAGCATTTAGCATTTTAGTTGGTCAAATTTTATTAGCACCTGATTACTAATAAAGTATAAGTTTATACCAACCCACATTAAGCATAAGGTAAGAGGTACACCATAAGCACATGGCCGAATAACCGGAGAGAACGATTTAAGTCCATCTTCAAGTTTAATTATCATGTGAGGGTCTAGGCCGCTCTTGACCGTGAGCACGGCTAATCGATTAGTTTTACACTCGCAGAGGTTGTACATCTTTACCCACAAGTCGCGTAAAAGTCCCGAAGAACTTTAAACCCAACCACGCCGTGCAAAAGTAGGCACAATACCACACTACCGAGGTGTGGTCGCATAGGGACGCTACGAGGCCTTTACAAAGAGTCCTCCCGTGCGTATTAGTCCATAGTAGTATGTCATAGAGGCTATCTTTCGTACCACACTTCTATTACGGACGGTAAGCCATAGAGTCTTCTGTTCCATCACCGCTCCGGAATAGAAGAGTCATAAAAGCATTCCTCCGTCCCCAACCTACTATGCGAGTAATAACCACACAAAGACTTCCCTAATTAATCGGCCAAGACCAGAGCCATATAGTCCTTGTGGTTGCACTGTTGTCCCGGGTGGTCTCTCCATGTTCCGATTAAACATATGGTCTTGTATTAACATCCAAAGATATAACATAAAGGTAAAACAAGTTCATCATTGTTGTTCATTAAAACCACCATAACCCGGGTATAGCAACTAAGCATAACTACCCAACATAAATGTAAACCCGTGTTAACAAGGAATGACAATCAAAGACTAGGATAAACCTTAATAGGAACCCATCAAAATTAATGCAAGCAATGCAATGAGTGATTAAGTATAATTCTTAGGACAAAAGATCAAGGACACACTTGCCTTTAACCAAAGTAATGTCGTTGCTCAGAATATCTTCAACTTCAAGCTCTTCCAAACTTCTCGAACGGCGTTCACTCTAAGCGCATCAATCATCGGGCACCAACATACACAAAGCAAACAAACACATATACTAAGAACAAAGCACCAATCATAAGAAAGCTTTAAAAGAACGCACTAAAGGATAGGCTTGATTAGATGGATCACTGAAGAACACAAAGGGTGCTTGGAAAGGCTTGGTTAGCTTTAAAGAGATAGTTGTGAAAGATTGAGCAAGAACCGGAAAGATCACACTTAGATAAAGCTTGATAAAGAACGTCTAACGAACCATTTGCATTTATGAGAGAGCAAGGCTATGAGCTAGTTCATTTTAATTAACAAAACAAATGTAAAGGATATTTCGGAAATAAAATACCCTATGTTGACATTAATGCAATATTAAACTTTATTTATGAAACCGGTGTAAAGGACTAGTCAAGTTTTATTAATAAAGATTCATATATTGATTAAACCGATTAAACATTTTAATTTAGAAAAACTAAACTATATGAACAATCTAAACGAAACTTTGTAATTCGAGTTCATCATATTATTATCAGAACAGTATTAAATTGGTATTAATCAAGATTAACATTTATTTATAAAGCCGGAGTAAAAGCCTAATCAACTTTTACTTATAAAAGTTAATTAACCATTAAGCAAATTAATATTTGACTTATGGAAAACCGAGTAAAAGGTCTAATTAGATTTTATTCATAAAAGCATGTAAAGTAATCATTAATCAAATTAAATTTGATTATGAAAAACGATATATAGATCTATATTGCTTTTATTTAGAAAAGACATGCATAACTAGTCATTAATCAAAATTAATATTTATTTTATTTCCGGAAAATAAAACATGGTGAAAACACACCACTAACGCGTGCTTTACATTATTATGGACCTAACGCAACTTGAATGGATGAAATCGGAGCTAAAACGAAAAAGATATGAGAAAAACAAGATTGAAAGGATCTAGTCGTGATTAACCGTAGATTTCGGGGGCTAGCAAAGAAGATTCCCGAGACACATCAAACAGTGCTCGCGAATGGATCTAATCTGGGGGTTAGATCTGTAAAAAGTTTCGGGATGGATCTGGTGGCAGGGATCTAATAGATCTAGGGGGTCACGTGCAAGATCTGCAAGACACAAGAAAAGATCTAAAAATTACCACGGAAGACAGGGACTTGGATGCAAATCCACCTTATCTTCAACCTCTAGAACTCGCACACAGGAGCACCTGCGGGGGCGGCGGCGGCCCCGGTGGCCAAGGGCGCCGGTGCTCCGGCACGAAGGAGCTCGATTGAGGCACGGAACGGGTAGAGGAGATCGAGACGAACACGATGGGGGGCTCACCTCGGGCGGAGGACGACGGCGGCCGACCGGATTTCGAGGGTCAAAGCCGGCGGCTTGGCTTTGGCGGCGGCGGCTCGGTCCGAGCGCGGGCGGCGGCGCGGCCGGGACCGCAGGGCGGCGGCGCGGCGCAAGAAGCGGGCCGGGGCGCGGCTAGGGCGGCGCGCGGGGGGGGGGGCGGCGCCCTTTATGGGGGGGGGAGCCACGCACGCCCCCGGCGGCGGCGGCGCGCGGCCCGGCCGGCCTCCCCGGGTCGATGGGCCGCGGCGGGCCGGGCCGGGCCGGGAGCGGAGCGGGGGCGCGGGCGGGTTGGGCTGAGCCTCGTCTCGGCCCAATCCGGTAGATAGGTTTTTTTTCGAATCTATTTCCGGTGCGAAAAATAATCCGAAAAATTCGTAAATTATTTTAAAGCACGAAAATACTAAGAAAATCACAAAAATTCCGGGAAAATTCCTAGAGATAGATTAAGACACGAACAACCCAAATAAAGCATTTGGTGCTCATGAAAAAGATTTTAGAGCCTTCTAATAAATAGAAATAGCTCAAGGAAAATGAGAATAAATTCCAGAAAAATCCGGAAAATTCTCGAGAGAGTTGGACAGCTCCTAAACGCATTTTTGGAACCTTTTACACTCAAGAACCACTAGATGCATCGGCATGAATGCAACACACATAACTTTTTATTTAATTTAGAAAATCAAACAAATGATTTTTCCTATACTATATTTCCTGTAAAGAAAAATAAATGTTGGAAAATTTTTAAAATTAGGAGAAAATCGTTATTTAATTATTCTCTCTATTCACATCCTTAAATTGGAAATTTCGGGATGTGACACGCCGCCGCCTTCTAACCCGTCGACCCGCCACCGCCATCGTCGAGGTCAAGCCGTCTGCCGCATCCGCCGGCCTTTCGCCTCACCGTCGTCGTCACGAGGCGCGGACCGCCGCGCCGCCGCCCTCCGGGAGGTCGACGAGGCCCTCCTACTCGTTGACCCGCCGTCGCCGTCCCCGCGTCCACACGCCGCCACCGTCGCCTCCCCCGAGGTAACTTTCCGAGTCATTCTCGGTAGGCCGTGCGGGTGCGGATCGCCAGGTGAGCTTTCGATCCGTCGTAGACCCTAACGCTTCTTGTTTGAAATAGAACCGAAGCATACATGACATCTCATATTCATTCATCAATATTTTAGGAGCACACATTTCCAATATATGATACCGTTGCCCGACCTCCCGCTAGACGAGAAGGAATTCGAGCATTGGGCGATTCACGGATGATTTTGGATATATATACCGCATACTACAAA
Source organism: Cenchrus americanus (assembly GCA_947561735.1). Lineage (NCBI taxonomy): Eukaryota > Viridiplantae > Streptophyta > Magnoliopsida > Poales > Poaceae > Cenchrus > Cenchrus americanus. Next base: position 309,619,631 of record OX387241.1, on the reverse strand, counting down.
CGAGAATAATGCGAGAGAGGGCTAAACATGAATATTCCAATGTGGTTATGAACCGCACATGAACACATGGACATAGTTTATTCAAGTAATTTGGTCAAAATTATTCCCTACGGATTTGCCTAAATTACCATATGAGCCTTGTGACATCATGATGCGGCTAACTTTGCAAAGAACTTATTTGCCAATAGAGACATCTAAGGAAAATAGAAAAGCATTTAACTGAAACACATCCATTTCATTTAGTCCCCACCTTCCGGGTGCCGTATTGGTTTTTGTAATTTTCATACATCATGGTAATCTCCAGGTTACTGCTACTCAAGCACTACCTGCAGTACAACTGGGGAAAAAAGCAACAATTCTTTTGCACTACCACAGAAGGAACTGAACGGTTTGCACTTGCAAAGACCATAGCATAGCAAAGAAGACCTTGCGAAGGCTTGGACATTACTAACTTGTATTTGCTTGTAGTTGCTCGATAAGTAGGTGGCTTCATTGCACACAATGATTACATTGGAAAAAATGTGCATGGTGTATAATTCATGGTTTACGAGTTAATTTTATGCAGTCAGTTTCACTGTGAAGATGGATCCCTCGGAAGCAGGCGATTGCTCTACTCCTTTTGCAGATATCACAAACACTACAAACCAAGGTTCGCACTTCCACTTTTTAGCATTGAATAATTTTTTTTATCCTTAATGATATATGCACTAATGTTTGTTAAGCTCACCATTTTCTATCTTGCCGTAACCCGGTACATTCCGCAATTCAGCCACACCTATATTTTTTATGAGAAACCATGTTCATCCTCCATTCATATGCAACATGTAATTTTTATTGTTGGTTGTTTCTAACCTCGTCGGACGTGCGTTTTCCTTCCGACATTCGGTTCTCTAGGAATATTTGGAGCATAAGTGAATTGGTCTAACGGATCATCCTCCTCGACAAAGCCGAGATGCCATATGCACTTAAAATAGCAAAATCTTGTTTGTGTATACTATTTATCTTTATTTTGTATTTTGTACGAAAAGTTCATTAGCAAAATCTTAACTAGGATCTTGGATGATATGTTTATTCCATATTTGCACCTGGTTTCACGTAATCATTTGTTATTTTGTTGTATCAAATGTGTATTCAATATAAATGAGTATTCAATATAAATGATTTGTTGTCGGTAGCAACGCACGTACATGATCCCGTGATGTCTTAATTTGAGAAATATAATGTCGTAGTATATTGTACATTTTTTATTGCGTTGTAGACATTTGGATGTCCGTAGCAACGCACGGGCACGAACCTAGTATACACAAAGGATGCATTTTTCCTATTTTTCCCTTTACTAGATTAATCGGATTTGTACTCCTTTAATCAATTAAAAACATATCAAACCTATCCAACAGCACCTACTAGTCCTAACGACCGAGAGCACTTCCTTGGACAAAGAAAAAGTCTAGCCTTTGCCCACCGATATTAATTACACAAATTTAAGGTATTACTAGTTAGTATATAAGGGGCTAATGTATATTAAATTTAATTACAACGAAATGAGTTCAAACTTTCTCTCACACATGCTTTGGTCCAAAAAAAGCTTAAAGATCTAACAAACACACATATAGCCTTTATGAAACATGCTACACATATTTATGTTTAAAAGCATGCATAAATGAGTAAATATTATTTCTAACAGGGACAAAATCATGGTAAATTCACCCAAGGTGCTTTTTAACATAACAAGATCATGGCCAGAAGTTGGGCTCAAAAATAATTATATTTGGAGCTACAAAAATCATCTAGGCAGATTTATCAATTTCACAAAATGATTTTTATAAAAAGATTTCTTCAGTAACTTTGTGCAATTTTTGGCACAAATCCTTGACCTACTAGTTCCCACAACATATGCAAAGTCCAGTTACAGATCAGTTGTAGATTTTACAGAATCACAGATCTAGGTATTTCACATTTGTATTTTTCAAGCAAAAACTAAAGCTCAAAAATATATACACCTTTGGACAAAGTTGTAGTTTTAGGTACACAGAGCACAACAAAATTGGGTTTGCTATTTTTGGATTTTTCTGTGATTTGTTATGGATTTTACAAGTTCCAGCTAAAACACACAAAGAGTAAAGAATCATTTTGCGAAGGGACCCCCGGTAAGACTAAAAGCGTTCGCGGCAGTCTGCCCCTAGTTTACGCCAAGGCCCCCGTAAAGAAAACTTGTTAAGCAATTGGGTCCCTATGGCATAGTGGCGGCGCGGCTTGCCGGACTACGGCAAGACCGGCGGCGCGGGCCGTCCGGAAGAGTGGGGGAAAGTGGCCGGGGGCTCACCGCGGTTCCGATGGTGGCTGGAATTCGGGTCGGTGCGGCGCGGTGATGGGGCTCGGCGGACGCCGGCGATGGGCGCCGCCGGTTCTCGGGCGCCGGCGAGGGGGTAGCGCGTCGGGGCAACGGGCGAGCGTGCAAGCTTCAATGTGGTCTAGCGCGGGGGCTAGAAGCGTGCGTTGGCTCGGCAGAGCGAGCAGAGGTACAAGCTCGGCGACGGTGACCCGGCGGCGGCCGCGGGGGGGGGGGGGGGGTCGGACGCCGGCGAGCTGGGGGTTTGGCCTGAGCAACAAGTGACCGGGGAAGCTACTAGGTGTCCTAGGGCGAGGCGGGGAGCGGGACGTGTTGGCGATGCAAGCGACCGGGGGGGGTCGAGTTCCACCGTGAGCACCAATGGCGGCAATGGCGGCTCGGTGTGGGGGGCAAGGCGCGCGGTAGGGGCGGAGAGGGGGGGCTTTTGTAGCCGGGCACCCGTGAAGGCGGTGCGCGACGGACCGGTCGAGCGGCGACTCGACATGGGCTCGAACGGCATGGGCGGGGACCGGCGACGACGTGCGGCGGCCGACCGGCTAATGGCGGCGCTCGGGCGGCGCGGCGTGGCCGGCGCGCACGGACCACGTGGCTCGGTGTAGGACCCACCGACATCGCGCACGGGGACCACGGAGTATGGCGCACGGACCTCCGGACGCGGGCCCGCCTCGGCGTGCGTGTACGGCGTCGTACGGCGGCGGCCGTCGCGACCGGGCACGACGTCGCGCGCGCGGCGCGAGCGCGCGTTCCGGCGCCAAAACCGTTCGGTTTAGCCCCGCTCAAACGCGATTTTCTCCAAAATCTTCAACTAAAGTGCACCAAGGGCTAATAACCAAAGTTGTAGACCACGTGACCAGCTACAACTTCTACAAAGGCCAGGTGGTATTTTTCTCTACCGATCGTGCACAAAACGCATGCCAAGATGCGGATTCCCTGGGCGCTGATGAATAGTGACACTGCGTTTTGACTTGCAGTTTTTACCAATTTAGGCTTCGATTCTCAAATGCCACTCAACACGAAAGTTGTGTCCCTCGACAAAATACACAACTTTTGTATTGGGAGAATTTGAAGTGTTTAGGGAAAATTTGGAGAACGCGGCAAAAGTTCCGGGCCGACATGGATGGTTCAACAAGGAATCGAGGAGGGGTTTTGACCAAGGTGAACTTTGGTTGACCAAAAGGTGTCATTAGGGTTTGTCGGTGATGTTTTCGAGGTAATGACCCAGGTGAACCGTCGTTTGACCAAGGTCAACACTGTTGACTGGGTGACTAGGGTTAATTAACCCGGCCGAAAACCTGGGGTGTCACCGCCTACCCCCCTTAAACAGAATCTCGTCCCGAGATTCGCCAATAAGAGTAGAGCAACACCTTCTAGCAAGATAAGGGTTACAAGATGGAAATATGTACTTGCTTACATTTCTAGGTAGCGAGAATTCATATAGGGCAAAAGATACATGGGACTCTCCTCACTGCCTCATCGCAGTTCATGAGGGAGAGGACGATGGATGTGTACATGGAAAACTAAAAGAAGGCAAACTCCGCCGACTAAGCAGAGGTACATCGCTACAAGCGTCCAGCGGAGGGACTCAAACATCTCCACGATCTGGGACATGGCCGATGATGGAGTCGGGTTCTCCCCTCGGTCTTCTTCGAGCTTCTTCTGGAGGTGGTCGACGAAGACGGTTAACAAGCTTACTCGGTGAGTGGGTGAAGCAGCAGCAGAGATGTACTAGTAGTGGGTTGGCCAAAACTAGCCAGAGGGAAAATAAGAGTGGCGACACTGTCGAACTCGAAGGCAGGCGAGACTTGGCAATGGCCACACCGCGGAAGGGTTTCTCCTTTTTATAGCCCCACGGAACGCAACGGTCATCCCAACCGACTGAGGTAGGGGCTCGCGGAGCGATCCAGCGGTTGCCACACGGGGCTCGATAATGGTCGGCCCGTGAGGTCTCGACGACGTGATCGTGGTTGCGGGAAAAGAGATGGCAGGGCGACGCTATGGCGCCGTACCAGCGTGGCATTGAAACGAATGGGGTCCAACGGTCCACAGATCTGACCGTGATTTCTCAAGAAATCTTTAATCCTACTCCTTCGACTTATCCAGTTGACTGGTGTGAAACTTGGGGATTCCGGTGGAAGGCTAAGTTGAGAAAGAGCTGATTACTTTAAAGATTTTTATGAAGAAAGGGAAGGCTAGTAAACAAATGTTTCATTACATTTGTTCACCAAGATTTCTGGGTTTAGCTCTTAAACAACTAGAATGTGGGAAAGGGGTAAGTCCCATCATTAAGGTAAATGGTATAGAGGCACGCTCTCGGATAGAAAGGTTACCCGTGAAGTTAAGCTGACCTTGCTTCACTTGAATCATGGGCTTCTTGTCACGATTGCCCTTAGCTACTCCGGGGTTCGGGGTTTGTTGCTCGGTCTTGATCCTCTTAGGGTTTGGGCACTCATTGGCATAATGCCCGGGTTGTCTACAATTGTAGCAAACACGGGGTTGAAATTCTTTTGGCTTGAAGACTTGTGGCTGAGACGGACGGTACTGAAAATTTCCCGAAGGCTTATGTTGAGATGGAGTCATTCTCCAATGGCCTGATGCGGATGATTGGAACGAACCATGCGCATTCTTCTTGACGAAACGAAATTTCTTGCCTGATCCAATTCCCGAAGCGAATTCATTATGCCTCTTCTTCTCCTTCGTACCATCATCACGGCATCCTCTTGCGAGATAGCTTTGTTCACTAACTCATGATAACTCGTTTGGCTCTAATAGGTTTAGTCTTTCATACAACTCACTCCCGAGGCCATCACGAAAACGTTCCATCTTTTTGGCATCGGTGTCCACGTGATGCTCTCCATATTGACAAAGGTCGTTAAACTTCGTGCATACCGATACACCGTGTCATCACCTTGCTTAAGAGCAAGCAACTCTTTCATTTTCCCCGACCATGAGTCCTTTTGGGATGTGGTGGTCCTTGAAATCTCTCTTGTATTCCGTCCAAGTAACTTCATGTCCAGTAGGTTGCATGATCTTAAAGTGCTCCCACCACATTAAGGCTTCTCCACGAAGCTGCAAGGCTGCAAACCTAGCCTTGTGCTCCTCAGAACACGGTAGGACAAATGCAGAGAATTTGGCCTCAATGGCCCTAACCCATGCATCTACATCAAGGGGTTCTTCGGCTTTGGTGAAGGTTGGGGGCTTCATCCCGATAAACTGGGAATATGTGGTAACCATCTGCGGTCCATCTGGATTAGCTCCCACTGGTGGTCTCTGGTGCATCTGTTGCGCGATTTCTTTGTTGCGTCGCGAGAATCTGGCGCAACACTTCAGTCTGAGCGGCCATGAAAGTCTCCACTAGCGTCATGGGTGGCGGCGGTGGTAGATCACCATTACCCGATGCGTCAAAACCGCTGGTTCGATGGACATCACTTCACGACGGGTAGCCTTCGCTCCCACCCGCCGGGCAATCCGCCGAAGAGGACGTTGACGGTTTTGTCGCGTCTCCGGAAGTCGTTGTTGTCGTCGTCCTTCTTCTTGCCCTTTTGATCGTGAGGGTGCGGTGGCTCGGCATATCCTTGAGTGCATGCCTGAGTTGGTAGCACTGTTCGGTGGTGTGGTTGCCGTTTGGATGCCACGGGCACTTCTCCTTCGGCGAGGTCCTTGAAGCCGCCGGAGTTCTTCTTCGAGTTCCCCTTCGCGGGGGGCGCTGGATAGCCGCGACAGTGTTGTCTGGCTTGCGCTTGCGGTTGGGACCCGAGTAGTTGTTGTTGTTGCGGCCGCCTTGGTTTGCGTTGCTGCCGCTGCCGCCGCCCTGGTTCTGCTTGGTCTTGCCACGGATGGCGTCGTACTTGGCATTGGCCTTGTCCTCTTCATCCGCCCAGGACGTGATCATGTCCTTGAGGTGGGGGATGGACCTGGGGCGACGACGACCGAAGTCTTCGAAGGTGCGGCGATGATAGAGGCCGTCCTGGAAGAGGTCGATGACCTCCTTGTCGGTGACGTCGACGACGGTGGCGCGCTTGTCGAAGAAGCGGCGCATGTACTTGCGGAGGGTCTCGCCTTGTTCCTGCTTGATCATGGCCAGGTCCATGCGAGTACCCGAGCGGCCCATGGCGCCCGCGAAGTTGCTCGTGAATCGCTCCTTCAGCTGGTCCCACTTGTCGATCGAGTGCTTGTCCAGCGACTCGAGCCATGTGAGCGGTGCTTGGTCCAGGCAGAAGGGGAAGTAGAGGCACTTGGTGTCGCTGTTGCCGCCAGCGTTCTCGATGGAGAGGGCGTAGCATCGGAGCCACTGGATGGGATCCTGCTTCGCGTCGTACTTGGTGATCCCCAAAGGCTTGAACTTGTCGGGGAGGAGCAAGTTGCGAAGTCGAGGTGAGAAGGCGGGGAAGTCGTCGCCTTCGGCGGCGGTGGTCGACTTCTTCGCCGCGGCTCCTCAATCTTACGGCGAGCGTCGTACCGCCATGTGAGGTGCGGAGGCGTGGCCGTTCGCGTGGCCTCGGCCGCCGCGGCCGCCGCCGCCTCCGGCCCTCCCCGTTGGCTCCATGATTTGAGCTTCCGCCGTCGGCCGCCGCCGGTCGGGGTCGTTGCCGCCGCCACCTGCCGGAGCGCGGTGGGGAACAACTTCTCGGTTGTCGTGGTCTTGTCTGTGAAGGTCCGCCGCATTGGAGCGACGACGGTTTGGCTCGGCTGGGAGGTCAGCTCGAGTACGGTTGGGACCGTTGTTGGCGCTGCGACTTGTGGCTTCGTTGTCCCGTGCACGGCCGAAGGAGGTTGGTTGACTCTGTTGTCGACCCGCATGCGATGGCGTCTTCGGCGAGCTTGGCGATGACCTCTCCGGCGCGTATGCCCCGAGCACGGCGTGCGATCACCGTGATCGACATGAGGCATTGCTCGGGGGGTGGTGTGTACTCTGTTCTCGAGCGCCTCGAGAGCTTCCGCAAGGTTGCGGACGGGGAAGTTGTCGCGGAGGCGGCGGCGACGTTCGCCGCGCTTCGGTTACGCTCACGCCGAGCGTCTGTCGTGCGGGGTTATCGTTAGGTGGAGCATCAGTAGAGAGCTCGTCGGAGGAGATGTCTTCCAGGTATCTGTCCTGGGCCGTCCCTGAAGGCCCTGGGGTGTCGCCGGCAGCCATGAAGACTTGGCGATCAGGGGTGCCAAGGCTGGACTCAGAAGGTGCCACCTCAGTTGGTGTGCTCGAGTCAGCCCGGGCTAGCGGTGTTCCCTCCTGGAACGGTAGCGAGTCGATGTAGGCGACGTAGCGTGAGTCTCCCTTTACCCGTTCGACGGGCTTGCGGTCGGCCGAGAGCGTATCTCCCGGCCGGTGTGGATGTTATAACCAGCCCAGCGGCTGGCCCTGACAAGGGGAGCTCGGTGGAGTTGTCCTCGGACTCGGGCTCCTCAGGGTCCGACCCGAAGTCGAACTCGTAGTCCGGGTTCGAGTAGAACTCGGAGAGAGGGCCGGAGTCCGAAGCGCGATCGGGGGCGGCGTCGGAGTCCGAGTTGTACTCGGGCACGGGCTCCTTGCCGGCCGGCGCGAAGTGGGAGCCCCCACACGGGCCGGCGAGAGGGTGCGGGGGGCCGCGCGCGGAGCGCTCGCGAGATGAGGGGACCGCCTGCGATGGCTGAGCGGCCGGCTCGCACGCGATGGCCCATGGTGACGTCGAGTTCGGGTTGGAGACGGATTCGAGCTCGAAGTCAGCGTGGTGGTTGAAGAGTGAAACTTCGCCGAACTTGCCGGCGAGTTCACCTGTGACAACTTCAGGAAGCGTCACGAAGCCTGTCTTCGGGTTGGGCTGCATGGTCAGGCGGCGGTGGAAGGAGCCCGCGCCATCAGCAGTGCAGACCCAGGCGCCGAACACAAAGGTGTCGCCGCGGTTGAAAGCGACGGTTGGCTTGAAGTGGACGGGAGCCGTCGAGTTCGCCATGTGATCTCGGGCGAGATCCCCTACCTAGCGCGCCAGCTGTCGGTGTTTTAGACCGGCAACCTACTAAGGGGAGTACCCGAAGTAGATGAATGTGATTCGCCGAGATCGGTAACTCGAAGGAAGAGACACGTGGCACACAATTTAGACAGGTTCGAGCCGCGAGGTGCGTAATACCCTACGTCCTTTATGCTTTGCGTAGCTACGGATTGATTGGGCACGATTACAAGATGGTGCAATGGTGTGCCGTGGGTTGTATGAGAGGAGATTGGATGCTAGAGATCGGTCCCTCGCCTCGCCTTATATAGTCGGGAGGCGGGGTTACAAGTCGGAGTAGGGGAGAGAGTACTAGTCGAGTACGTCTAGGAGTCCTCTATACGGTGCGGAACATGTACGGCTCCCTAACCGAGTACTACTCTGCGTAGTCCTTGTGCTCCACGCCTTCGGGTGCCGTGTAGCGCAAGCCGGTAGTCCCGGGGGCCCACCGAGTAGTCGGTCCCGGTACCCACCGAGGTAGTGGGCCCGGGGGAGGTCCATACGACGGTTACGTGTCGGTCCGACCATCTGAAAATTTTGAGCTCTCATTAAACACATATCTGTAAGCTTGCTCATATAAATTAACAAGTACACTATGTACGACGAAAACTCATTCGAGGCAACTTTTCAGAATCGGGCCGCACGACGGTCATAAACCTAAAGTTCATAATCCTTGCTTATACACCGAAAATTCTCATTTTCGGTCAGTGGATGCATGATTTCATGTGCTCCAAGATTGGTATTCAGCCGTAAGTCAAATTTCCAACATTGTCATGCCCGAAAAATTCCGTAACCGAGATTTCGCCTAGTTGTTTTCACATAAGGCCTAGGTGTACGTAAATCACCATAACTCTCGGTACGCACATGCAAACATGATAACAGCCAGCGAGCAAGATTTCCACCACATTTAACATAAGTTGATATCCATCACATGGCCCAAGTCGATCGTAGCCAACGTCATTTCAAGATCCAATCTTACAACACATTACTTTATTGAAAGCGTAACTAACATCATCTAGATACACTTCTAGCCTAAGTTCACTTAAGGTGAAGCGGGTCCAGACTCCACTCCATATTCTCCTTGGATCTCTTCGGGATCTTCTTCCTCTTCTGGATTAGGAGGTGGAGCTGCTACAGCTTCTAGTTGGTTCTCTAAGTCAAGCATATATTGATCATTATGCCGCAACAAGAAGTTCGTTCATGAATGACTTCGCTCAATTCTTGTATTGTTCTTTTGTCCTTTCTTCTTTTCTTCTTAAGATTGGCTATCGTTGCTCGAGCGTCCTTCAACTCTTGGGTGATAGCTCCTGCACCGTTGACTTGCTGTCTATAAATTTGGTGCCTATAGAACATACTTTCTCCAACCATTGATTGATAGAGGTCCAACATAGCTTTGGAGAAACAGACTGAGGTGTCAAGTTCAGGACTATAGTGAGGAGTACCCTGAGCGGAGAGAAAAGCTTCGCGTTCGATGCCCTGCCCGGAATGCTGCTTAGGTAATGGAATCATCTTAGTTGTAGTACTAGCTACCAAATCAGCATGCTTCTCACAAAAAAGTTGTGAGTGCTTCCAACGCAGCCTTTTGCACGGTGCCAGCCAATTTCCACCCTTGTGCCTTCACCTCCCACTCTTCCCAAGTAGGATGTGTCGGACACACGGTGATCTTCACATTCACTTCCCAACGAAGCAATTGGCCTGTTGTCATGAGCTCACGTGCCGAGTACTCGGGATACACTGTGTACCCAAAGTCCTTTAGGGTGTTCCACAAAAGTGCAGGAAAACCACCCTCCTCAAGGCAGTTCAAGTGAGTCCACGCCTGCGCGTCAACGTTCACAGATCCGGAAGCAGACATCTGGAATAAGTGACACATGTCAGAACCAGAGGCGAACACGCGTACAGAGTTAAGTTCTCATGATTACAAGGGAATGTTGCCTCCCAGGCCACTACCACAGGTTTCCAACTTTCCTAAGGTTTCAATTAGAAAATAGGTAGTTGAATTATCAATTTGGTGAAATTCAGGGCAGCCATCAGCATAAGGTGCAACATATGCCAAAACTCGAAATGAGTACGCATAAAATGATGGCGTAAAGTTCGGGGGTTGTGCATCAAAAATTCATAACTCAGAACCTATAACCCTAAAGATTACCAATTCTTGGTAGCAACTCGGTGACTTCATTATGCACACCTTTGGTATTCAATGGTAGGGCTAGATTGGATTGGATCATGATCGAAAATTTTCATCCGCAGAAAGGAACTGTTCTGAACACAGCAGAACAGGGACAAACTAAACTGGGCATAACTTTCTACAGAAAATTCCTAAAATCCTGGAAAATTCACAATGGATGCTCAACTTCACAAGAAACAACTTTCCTAAAGGATGTCTAGCCATATTCCTTACAGATTGGGTTACAAAAATTGAGAAATGACAGAGACAGAATCTGCCAGCATTTTCCTAAATTCAAAAGAGAAGAAAACCTTATCTAAGATCAAGCAATTCACCCTAGAAAAATGATTCAAGCAATTGGGAACCAATTTTAGGTTTATCAAGATTTTAATTATGCATGCACACGCCTTGTACGACTTTACAACTAGATCCAAAAGACGTAGTTAGTGTCGGTGGCAAGCTTATAGTCGGCTCTCCTTATAATAACTAATCGGAGCTATTCGATTCGCATTTAACGATTTTCGAACGTTGTTAGTGTACCTGCAAGAAATGAACCTTTTGCGCCAGCACATCACGAAAGCATCCACATACATTACCGTTCACTTATAGAAACGGTATCCATGCGTAAAGCCGCTGCATGGACAGCGTCCAACCTCAGAAACCCTCCGTTTGAATGGAGTGTAGCCTTGCCTCGCATGATCGACATGCGGAATGCACACGTATGAGACACGTGGCGACACCATAACTCATATCTAGACGCGGAGATGGGATCCATGGAAGGGATCACTCCATCAACCCTCGCAATTCCGTGATGCGGAACGGCACACGTATGAAACACGTGGCCCATCTAGTTTGGTTGTGCAATAAAGTAAGTCGACGTAAAGTAGAGTCTTCGGAAGTTAGCAAAATAAATCATAGATTCTTATGCCACCTTAAAGAACCCAAAATTCCCTCTAGGGCCTCTTGACCTAGATCATTCCTTAACGATCCAACAGATTTTCGAAATCCAATCAATCTTGGCAAGTTTTATTGTAAAACATGTGATTAGTATTAAGCTAATCACTCTGGTGCATTCGATCGCTATGATACCAGCTGTGACAACCCCACCCGAGATAATATCGTACTATCGCCTAAACCACTCCATTTGGTCATTAAGCGATAATAAAGAAGCATCCCGTTGAGTATTGCCGGGTTTACACCCGGTAAATCACTTGGAAACACAGAGAGGATCAAACGAATGCATTAAAACTCCCACAAAGGGGAGTCCAGAGTGCCTTACACATTAATACAAATCTCCCCGTAGGGTCCAATTATTACAAATCATTATTTCTGACATGGAAGTAAATCATTCAGAGTTTTATTAAAACGGCGGAAGTTCTAATAACAATACGTTACGACATCACCGGAGGCCATCCGTGACGCCATTACTCAACGTCCTCATCCACCCATTCCAGCTCCCAACCGGGTGGAATCCTACCAGGCCAAACATCTTCACCTGAAAACAAAAATTACAGCAAGTCTGAGTATACTAATACTCAGCAAGACTTACCCGACCAAAAACTACCTCTAGACATGTCGGCTTTTGGCTGGTGGGTTTGTTTTGCCAAAAACAACTAAGATCATGGATCCTTACTTTCAATATTTTAGCTCGGTTTCTAGTGAGGATATCATTACTAAATGAGCAACTAGTACAAACAAGATTTGTACAACACAATTAATTCACGCGAAGGTTTCACGTAGTTCCATTATTACGGGATATCATGGCCGATTGATTAAGCGATCTCGGATAACGGTGAGAGGCGGACAATCGATTGATTCATACACCTTGCAAGGTAACCTAAACACACGGAGTGGTGCCCCACGTAGCCGACACCGACCAAACGGTTCCCAAAAATCCTCGGGTTGGGATGATAGCCTACGGTCCGGGTACGGGGCTATCCGAATGCCCCACACGGTGCATCCGGCCTCACACATGTACCCTCCTTCCGGTTGCAAGTCGGGCGGAGAGACGAATCGGGATTAGTAGTAGTAAAATCTCGTACCCTCTCATTAAGGTACTAGGCCTACCGGTCCCATTCCCGATAAGTTCTTAGTACATTCAAAAGCTTAGCCCACGAAGCCACCGGACCGGAGCCCAATTCCCATGCTCTTACCACATGAGCAATCCATTTAATCAATATGGTGATTCCATAGAGGAGATCCTATTCTCGCGAGTGACGAATATCACTCGACTTGTACGGATCCTTAAGGCATAGCAACTAGCGACCTAACATGCTAGTAAAAGATCATAGGTACTTATGGATCATGCAACTAGGGTTTCATTTCAACTTCGAACGTAAATGCACATACAATAACGAGAAGTAAATTCGGAAGTTTTGAAGAAACATAGGTGTGACGCCCCGGTTTTCGGCCGGGTTGATTAACCCTAATTATCCGGACAACAGAGTTGACTTTGGTCAAACGACGGTCAACTGGGGCCATCACCTCGAAAACATCACCGACAACCCCTAATGACACCCCTTGGTCAACTCATGGTGAAGGTTGGGTCAAAACCCTAGTCAAACCCCTTGAACCCCTTTTGACCCACCAGTGTCAGCCGGAACTTTTGCCGCGTTCTCCAAATTTCGCCTAGACACTTCAAATTCTCCTTTGGGAAGATCCGTGATTGGTTTTCTTTGACCGATGATGTTGTTGTATCAAACGATTCAAGTGATGTTGATTGGTTTGCGCATGGATGGTGGTGCAAGAACCCATGTATGGATTTGGTGAGGTTACCACAACAATGCAAGGATGATCATCTAGTCAACACAATACACATTCTTACAACACTTGATTACATGAATTATTTACGCATGATTAACACAAGCGAGGCCCACAATAATTACAAACTCAAGAACCACTACGATTAACGAGACAATTAGTTTTGCTAATGACCATTTGTGGTGGTTGGTAATAAACAGGAACGGTGGCTTCACCGGTGAACTCAAGAAATGCTGCATTTGCATCTTCTTCGTTCTTTGAAGCCCTTGTAGCAACAATTGGGATACCCACTAACCTCGTTGATGACAAGTAGCCCATTTTGCATAAACCCGGGCTTCCGACCTCTCGTATACTACATACCGGGTCATTGTTCCTTCAAAACAAAACAAAATGAAAGGAAAAAATTAGCTAAAATATAGAGGAGAATTTTTTGAGGCCTCGAAGGAGCTGAATGGGTACATGGGAATCATGGAAACATCGAAGTCACCGAGTCCGGCTTGAAAACTTGACCATGGATGAGTTCGACATTCCGATGACACATGAGAAGCAATAATCATACACCAAATCATCATTGGACATAAGTTCAATTGAACTGGAGCATTTACAAAAACATGTAACCATCGGCCTCGGGTTTGTAAAAAACAGTAGCAAATGGTTCATGCCAATCATGGAAGCATGGGAGACATCCAGCCCAATGTTGGAAAACATGGGCATGGATGTCTCACATGTTTATATGGGTGCCATGAGAGGTATATTAGTTCCAGATCAGGTTCATCATAGGCTAGACAGGAGGAAAGCAAGACCACAAAAAATTGGCCTCAGACTAGTTTGAGTGTATCATTTGAACTGGTACTTGGAGCATAAGGACTAGTTTCCAGTCCCTCACAAGTTCAAGTTCATCAATTCTGTGCAACTTACCATATTATAGCAAACATGTTTGTCATCATAGGCCAGATGAAAGAAAAACAAGTAAACAACAACCATGATCAGGAAATGTAAACAACAACCATGATCAAAAGATGTCAAAAAAATGTTTGTCATCATAGGCCAATTGAAAGGAAAACATTCAAACAGCAAATGGTTCATGCCAACCATGGAACCGTGGGACAAATCTAGCCCAATGTTGGAAAAACATGGGTATAGATGTGTCCCACGGTTTGATGGGTGGCATGATAGTATACAAGAAAAAATTGGCTGCAGACTAATTGTTTCATATCATACGAACTGGAACTTGGAGCATAAAGAAGGTCCGGTCCCTCACAAGATGCAGTTCATCAATTTTATGCTAGTGAACAACCAAAATCGAGACGGCATGGTGGCAAGCAAAGAAGAACGAAATTAACCAAATGATCACATCAAGTGTTTTCATCAACCAACATAGCTGTTATTGTTTCAGCCAATCAAGCAATCCATCCCAGCCTCATATGCATCACCATGGCCCTATGCTATACAAAAATAAGTGAAGCCTTGGTCAGGCTTCAATGGTTCAATCTAGCACTATGATGAGGTCAGTGCTACACATCAAAATACACCCTACAGCACTAGGCAGTTAGCATGGCTATAACCAAAAGAAGAGAGGCTATGTGTTGTCATCCTACACAAGGTTGGTTGTGCTCAGGTAGGTCTTGAGCCACAGGATCCTATGCTCCTCACTCATCTGGACAAAGCAAAGCCCTCTGCCTTGTTCTTGAGCAAGTACACAAGTGCTACCATGAGGGCCTCCTGTGTGTACCCAGGGCAGGACATGACACAGCCATAGAGGTCAGCATGCACCTCATTGTGTTGTGGAGTCCTGAGATCATCACCAACAGACTCCACTGCCTTTATCATTCCAGACATCATGTCTATTTCTTCAGCTAACTTCCTTTTCTTTATTGGTCTGTCCTTATCATCAGATCCCTTAGACCTCTCACCTAGAGATTCCTTTCCCTTCCTAGACTGGACTTCAGGGCTAGCTAAGTCACTCTTATCTTCGACAAAGCAATAGCATCTACCGAGCCCATGTCGGTACCTAAAGGTTTATTTGAACCCATAGCATATTTCCCGGTGGACGGTGCCACCAAAGATAGCTTCCATCCGAACATAGTTCTCAAGTGGGGTGTTCAAGAACTTTGCATCACCGGGATGATCCTAGGTAGTGAAACATATTTAACTATTAGACACGGAGTTAGCATAAGATAAGCAAGGCACCGAGTACTAACTACTAGGTATCTAACCTTAGTGTGTCCATTTAGGTGCTCATCATCCGAACTATCATTGGTACTCCTCACTCCGAGAGCACCACTCAGATCCTTCAGCCTCTCAATTTTAACCCATTCTGTCTCCACTTTCTCAAGTGATTATAGATCTGCTGGGTGGACACATTAACTTGAGCAAAATCAGATAGCATGGTAGCTACCTACCTAACATGCACCTCCTTGAATCCCTTATCAGTTTTGACACCCTGCCCAACAAGGTCATGGAACCTCCTAAGCATGAAAGAAGACAGCACTAGAGTCCAGTGCATAGGTCCATTTACTTGGGCAGGGGCAGCACCATCATCATCAACTCCAACTATAGGTGCCCCAGCAAGCATGCCACCCTCATCAATTATGTTAATTTGCTCACCCAACCCTGCCATAGCCTATGGACACAAGCATCACATGAACACCTTAACAAATACAGCATGATAGCAAACAAGGAGAAATGAATATTTGAATTAGCATGACATCATTGCTCAGTGCCTTAGGTCTCATAAAAAAATATTGTTCACATCACAAATACTACAACACAAAGCACAAGTGGTTCAACACAAATGATCCTAATTTCTAGTAGACCCCCTTGTGCTTCGCCACATTTGAGTAGCCCATGCCTCTCTCTTTGCTTTGCCCAAGTAGCATTGTCAAGCACACGATCTTCTTCCCCATTGTCTCGATGTTAGGTTCCCATGTATTCTCATCGGGAACATGTTCATCAAACCCATGCCTAAGTATCCAATTATGAAGGATACAACAAGCTAAAACAATCTTAACTTGAGTTTTGTAAAGGTGTAAATGTTTGCTATCCATAATCCGAACCTATTCTTCAAAGCACCAAAAGCTCTCTCTACGTAACTCTAAGGGAGGGGTGCCTTAAATTGAATAGTTCTCGGCATTTTGAGGTCTATTCCGGCCATACCCCCGAGGTGGTACCTTGTACCACTAAATGGTGGTAAGAAACCGAGCCTCCGCATAACCGACATCAACAAGATAGAATTTTCCTAGACAAAGTGAACATGCAATTATTCTTTAGTACCTACATTATGCAAAAGAACTAAATAAGCTGGTATGTGCTTTCAATTATACCCGCCGGGACTCTAAGTCCATCACCGCACTCAAGTGCATCAGCCAAAATAAGGGCATCATGTGCTGAACCCTCCCAACCAGCTAGCACATAAGTGAACCTTAAATCAAAGTCCACTGCAGCCGTAACATTCGAGTGATGGTATGCTTCCGCCTCTAAAGGCGGCTTGCATTTTCACGGGAACCCTAGCTAACACATGTGTTCCATCAATTGCTCCTATGCAATCCTATAAAACAACAAACAATGTGGTTGTCAAATTTAACAGAGACTCAAATGTGTTATCTAATGATGGAGGCCCTGCGGGACAATGAGGAACCAACCTTGAAATAGGTGTCGGTGCGGAATGTGGTCCCGACACTAACCAGTAATGAGCGCCAAGGTCCATCCCTCAATGGTCAATTCTAAGCAATCAGAGACACAGAGTTTATCCTGGTTCCGGCCGAGGGGCCGTACGTCCAGCAGTGGCGTGCTCGTGGCACTATATTGCTCAGCACCGGGGTGCCTGTAGTGGGGCTGCTACAAGCAAGACGGGAGAGGAAGCGTGGCTTCCAAGTCCCTGGTGAAGTGGCTGAAGATGTTGTGGGAGAATAGGAGCACAAGTGCGTGGCGTGTTGCGTCCTAACTTGTCCGTCTCGTGTTGTCCGTGTCCGTCTGTCCCCTGCGGCGGGGGAGTTCGTCCTCCTTTTATAGGCCAAGGAGAGAGCGAATCACATGTATGCCGCGCTATTTAGCTACGTGGGGAAGCGTGGTGCGCTACGCTTTGAAGAGTAGGCGGCCGCACGGACGGTCCTCGCCGCGATGCGGCCATCATGGCGTATCTTGTACCCGAACAGTGGCGGCTTCGAGGGTAGGAGTGCGAGAGGACGGCCGTTATGTCTTTAGGCGGGTTCGAGGGAGTTGCGACGTCGGTCCGTACGGGGCACGGTGGCGGGGGAAGGCGGCGTCCGTTCTCGCACGCTCCACGGCGCGGATGCGTTGCCACGGCGCCGGCGTGGGTTCGTACGCGCGGGGGCGGGCGCCATGCCGTTGCGGTGGCGGGGATGGCGCCCGCGCCGCCTACCGCCTCCACCTAACCCCGCGGGGTCACAAGAAAGCAAATCGAGGGTATGGCCGGCCCCCTTCGAGGGCTCGGCGCGTTAGCCGTACCGGAGCCGGGCGGCGCGGCGTCACGGGACTGGCACCGGCCACGTCGCACAGTCCCCCACAGTGGCGGGGATGGGTTCCCTCCTGGGGAGTTGGTGCGACGGCACGGGCGCGAGCCCCGGGCGCATGATGGCGTCGCCCCGCTGTTGTCAGAACATTAAATGCCCGTGTACGGGGACGGGCGTGCGCGTGCGGAGCGCCCTTGAGCGAGGCGGAGCCCGCTCGAGGGCGGAGCGGACCCTCGAGCGAGGCGAAGCCTGCTCGAGGTAAGCGCACCCCCCTCGAACGGGCGGAGCCCGCCCGAGGACGGCGTGAGCCCTCAAGCGAGGGGGAGCACGCTCCGGGGGGATCTTTGAGTGGGCCGCCTTGGTGGGCCGTCGGGGCCACCGCGGCGTGGGCCATGCCCTGTGTGCTTAAGCGAGGCGCGTTTGGCTTTGGCTTGTTGTGGGTTTTAAGTGGGGATTCCCCCGGTTTGTTTAAGGGGACCCCTAGGGGCGTCCCCCGACGGTAGCCCCCGAGCATGCGGGTTTGCCATTGAGGCTCCCGCGATGTTGGAGCCTGCGATGGGACGTTCTTCCCTCCCGGTCTTGCGAACGCTTTCGGTGGGGCCGCGTCGGCGGACCCGCGGGTCTAGCCCGAAGCCCTGCGAAGCGCGGGCGCTCTGTAGGGGTTTTACCGTGAGACTTGGTCGGAGGGCGTGGTACATGTTTCAGGCGGCTTCGGCAATGTCTCGGCCCGGCTTCGGTGACGCACGCGGCCGCCGGCACCGTCCCCGGCGGGTGCAATCCGGGAGGTGTAGCGGGTGCGTCAAGCCCCCCGAGCCCGGGCCCGTTCAAGGTGATCGGGTAGAGCTCCACGACTTGTTTTTTAACGCGCCCTCGCCGTCCCTCCGCGGGACGGAGGGTGAGGTTTCCGCAACCCCCATCGGTCGGGTCGCGAATCACGGATTCCTCATTGAGCCGTTAGTGGGTAGTTCGAGTGGACACCCATGCCCCGTTCGATAAGGGTAGGCTGCGTGGTCCGGGGACACGTCCATTGAAGCGCTTGTGTGGGTTTGCTAGGTGGGGCTCGGTCCCGTTCTCTAGGGACCGAGGGCGCGAAGCTCTCCCTCGGTGGGATCCCCCGGCTAGCCGCCCTCGGCGGCTCTCGAACACGACATGTGGGGCACCCTCGGCGGCGGGCTCGAGGAACGGCTCGAATGCGCATGCCCTCGTCGTCCCCGACTGCGGTGATGCGGGGCGCCTGTTCGAACCCGTCGAGGGTCAGGCTTCGAACCTCTGATCAGTAGGGCCGTGCGGGGTGACGCCTAGGCGGCCCCGTCTTCACATGCGAATCCTTGAGGGGCACGGGGCGAGCCGGCCCTCGAGGCGGCCGATCGTAAAGTGGTGCGGGGTGGCGGCTAAGCGCTCCCATCCCGGCATCTCGCAAACCTTCGAGGGGCCCGGGCGAGCCGGCCCTCGAGGCGCCCGATCGGTAGAGTGGTGCGGGGGTGGCGGCTAAGCGCCCCCGTCCTGGCATCTGCGAACCTTCGAGGGGCCTGGGCGAGCCGGCCCTCGAGGCGCTGATCAGTAAAGTGGTGCGGGGTGGCGGCTAAGTGCTCCGTCACGGCATCCGCGAAACTTCGAGGGGCCGGGCGAGCCGGCCCTCGAGGTGCCGATCGGGAGAAGAACGGCGTGGCATTGGTGCTTGCGGTGCCCGTTTTATCTCAAACGGGCCCCGAGGTGACCGCCTCACGCACGCACCCTTTCGAGGGTTGAATTTTGCCGAGCCGGGAGCTCGTGCCGCTCGAGGGTCCTCCTTAGCGGGTAAGGGGGCTGGGCCATTTAATGCTCCATAGTCGAGGCTGCGGTTTTGCGTCGCGGGCGCGCCTTTTTAGGCACCGCGGCCGCACGCGTAGTGGGCGGCGTGGGCGGGCGGACGTGACCGCCGCCACGGCCCCTCCCGGTTCTACGCCGTGATGATGGCCCATCTGCGGTAGCGTGGCCGCCGCGGTCGTGGTGGGACCCGCCCGTCAGCGAGAAAAAGATTCCCTGCAGTTAATGCGCGCGGGACGTGCGCTCCGGAGAGCACGCCCGTGGCTTATAAATCTGAGGAGAGGGAAAACGGCGGTTTTTACCTTAGCGTTTCGCCGTCCTCGCCCCTTGCGCGTCTGCCTCTATCTAGTTTGAACCACCGCGCCCTTTTGCCGTCGGAGCTCTTCTTCTTCTTCTCGTCCTCTGCTCTCAGATCCCTCGCTTTTCCTCATGGCGCCTCTTCCGCCCCTCACGATCGTCGACCCGTACGCGTGGGAATGCTCGTTGGTGAACCGGCTGGCACTCGGCGACCTGGTGTCCGCCGGTCAGCTGGCGGCGAACAAGGAGGGCCGGCCGGCGGAGTGGATCGTGCCGCCGGCGGGGACCACGCGCCCAACCCGCCGGGACGGCTACGTGGTGAGCTTCATCCGCTTCCACGAGCGGCGGCTTCGCGCGCGCCGCGAGCCGCTTCATGCGGGCGCTCGCCACCGCTACGGCGTGGAGTTGCACAACTTCGCGCCGAACGCGATTTCGCGAGCGGCCACGTTCGTGGGCGTCCGCGAAGGGTGGTCCGGGGATCCCGGTGGGCGGGATCTCTGCGGGTCACACCTCTTCCGCGGCGGGCGGTTCACGCGGCCGACGACGGAGCGAGAGGACCCCGCCGCGTGGTGCGCGCGGCGGGCATGTCGCTCGCTTTGCGGGCGCGGACAAGGACGACTACATCCCTTGTACCATGACGACCAACAACACCGGCCGGGAATGGGGGTGGTTCTACCTTCGCAACGCCGAGCCCGGCCTCCCCCCCTACACCGGTGCGGTGCTCGGGAGAAGCCCAACTCCCGGGGCCACGGGGTGTCCACGGTCCACTATAGGAGGCGGGGCCGGACTCGCTCCGGCCGCAGCGAGGAGCTCCGGGCGGCGCGCGGACCGACCGCGGCAACCGTCCTCGCCTTCCTCCACCACCGGCGGATCGTGCCCCCGATGGAGAGGCCGCTCTCGCATCTTTGAGATAACGGAGGCGGCGAACCCCGTCGCGCGCGGCGAGGTCGCGGATGCTTCCGAGCCCCCCTCGAACGGGGGTATGCGCTCACACGGGCATGGAGCGCCGTCGACACCGGATGCGCGCGCGGCCGCGGTCCCCCGTGGGACCTCGAGATGCTCCCCACCGGCCCGCTGGTAAGTAGAATTCTTGGCCCCGTTTTTGATCTTGATGATGCTCGGGCTTCGACGTGCTCTTGACATTTTCGCTCGCAGATGGTGAGCCTGAGCGCCGCAAAGTCCGTTCCGCCCACTCCCGACTCCCCCGCGCTTGGTCGGGCGTCACGGCAACGGGAGCGGGGAGCGGGCGACGCGCAAGAAGGAGCTCGCTGGCGGCACCGCGGCGCGCGGCGGGGGGAACGAGGGAGCACGGGCCGCGCGAGCGACGGGGGGCTCTCCTCTCCCGGGGACCGAGGGAGTACTCGTCCTCGGAGGAAGATGAGGAGGAAGAAGGCGGGGGGGCGGGGCCCCTCCGATAGGTGGGACGCCCGCGCCCCCGTCGCCGAGCCGGATCCGGCGGCAAGGGCGACATCGCCCGGGGCGGGCGTGGAGGCGCCGCCGCGGGGCAACCGACAACGGGAGCGGCGCGGGCGCGGAGGCGCGGCGCGCGCCACGCAGGCGCGCGCGGCGGGGCCGCGCGCGCGCGGCGGAGATGGCGGGGAGGCGCGGCGGCGGCCGCCGCGCGGCCGCGCCGGCGTCATCCACCGAGGCCTCGAGGAAGAGGAAGTGCGCCTTCTCCTCTTCGAGGTGAGGAGTTCGTTCCTTTGCGGGACGGCATTTCGACATCCAAGATTTCGATTAGTCGTTTGTGTTTATGCGGGGTGGTGTCGGCCGGTGCCTCCCCTCGCACCGGCCAAGGTGTTGAGGGCGGACGCGTCCGTCCCCACCCGGCGGCGCTCGTCGAGGGCGCCGCGGGTGGGGGCGAGTGCGGCGGCCACGGCGGGTGTCGTATGGACCTCCCACGGGCCCCCTGTCTCGGTGGGTACCGGGACCAGACTACTCGGTGGGCCCACGGGACTACCCGACTTGCGCTACACGGCACACGGAGGCGTGGAGCACAAGGACGCACGGGGAGTAGTACTCGGTTAAGGCTGCGTACACGTTCCGCCCGTATAGAGGTCTCCTAGACGTACTCGACTAGTACTCCTTCCCTACTCCGACTTGTAACCACGCCTCCGGGACTATATAAGGCGAGGCGGGGACCGATCCCGGGATCACCTCACCTCATCCAATCTCAACTCACGGCGCACCGTTGCACCATCCGTAACCGTGCCCTATCAATCCCGAGCTACGCGGCATACGGGACGTAGGGTATTACGCATCTCGCGGCCGAACTCCGTCTAAATTGTGTGCCACGTGCCTCTTCCTTCGAGTTACCGATCTCGGCGAGTCACATTCATCTACTTCGGGTACTCCCCGTAGTAGGTTGCCGGTCCAAAACACCGGCAGCGGCGCGCCAGGTAGGGGATCTCGCTCGAGATCACATGGCGAACTCGACGGCTTCCGTTCACATCAAGCCAACCGTCGCCTTCAACCGCGGCGACACCTTCGTCTTCGGGGGCTTGGGTGCACGCGCCGATGGCGCGGGCTCTTTCCGGCGCCGCTTGATCATGCAACCCGACTCGAGGACGGACGCGCTTGTGACGCTTCCCGAAGTTGTCACGGGCAAGCTCGCCGGCAAGTTCGGCGAAATTTCGCTCTCCAACCTCCACGGCGACTTCGAGCTCGAGTCCGTCTCCAACTCGAACCCGACGTCGCCATGGGCCATCGCATGCGAGCCGGCTCCTCGGCCATCGCGGGCGGTTCCCTCTCCACGTCGGCGCTGCGTGCGTGGCCCTCGCGTTCCCGGCCCGGGCCCGCACGGAGGCCTCTACGCCACGCCGGGCCGGCAAGGAGCCCGTAACCGAGTACAACTCGGACTCCGACGCCGTCTCCAACCGCGTCTCGGACTCCGGCCCTCTCTCCGAGTTCTACTCGAACCCGGACTACGAGTTCGACTTCGGGTCGGACCACGAGGAGCCCGAGTCCGAAGACAACTCCTCCGAGCTTCCCTTGTCGGGGCCGGCCTGCGGGGCGGGTTATAAGATCAACGCGGGCCGGGGAGATACGTCTGCGGCCGGACCACAAACCTCGCCGAGCCGACAACGAGAGGACTCGCGCTACGTCGCCTACATCGACTCGCTACCGGGTTCCGGGAGGGAACACCACTAGCCCAAGCCGACTCAAGCACACCAAGCGGGGTGGCACCTTCGAGCCAAGCTTGGGTACCCCGACCGTCAAGTCTTCATGGCTGCGGCGGATCTCCACATATCGATCTCCTTCTCCCCGATGAACCGGAGTTCAACGGGGTCGGCGGAGTCCTCGGTCTTCACCTTCGACCTTTTCCACTCGCGGCTTGGATCGGCGCGCGGTGGAGATGTGGGCGGCGCGCCGGTGCGGCGCGCGCGGCTTCTCCATGGCTCCTCTTCTTCCCGCCGGCCTTCAACGTCTTCGACGGGGGACGGCTTCATCCTCCAAGAACGGGGGGGTCTTCACTCGCATCCGCTCGGGGGCTACCCTACGGCTTTCGGGTGGCGATGCGCTTGGATCTCTTGCGGCGGCGGTGCTCGTTGGAGTGGATCTACTTCAAGATTCAAGTGGCGAATGATTGCGGCTCACTTGGGTGAAAAACCCTAAGGGTTTCGGCTTGAATTTATAAGCCAAATCGCCTCCGTAACGGGCGGCGGATAAGTCCGCGCGTGGGCGACTCGGCGGCGCGCGCGTGACTCTTCGTATTCTACTAGTCGACGTGCCTCACCTCGGTGGCTTGGCTACTTTTACTCGACTACACGGGACGCGGCTAATCTCAAGAGCATCTCGGGACACATTCTTCAAGAAGACCCTTCAATTCGAGAGGAAGTACTCGACTCAAGGCTCGGGGGCTCCGTGCCACGTGTCCTTCGGTTTTTTTCTCTCGGATTTTTCGGGATTTTCTCGTGAAGGCTTCGGATAGATCCTCGGCCCGAGCCCGCGGCTCGAGGCTCGGGGGCTACTCCACGTGGATTGCGGTTCGGCAAATCGCATTTTCTTGACGGCTCCGGCTTCAAGACAAGGCGGGCATTTTTGAAGACCTTCGAAGGCGATTTCAAGGACGCTTGGGACTACTCGAGAAGACTTCAAGATTGCTCAAACATCGAGTGGAGTACATTCCGGCCCTCGGGATGCTTCGACTACTCTTGAGGACTTTTGACTTGTAGCACTCGGGGACGCTTGAGGACTACTCGTTAAGGCCGTCAAGACTACTGGAAGCTATCCTTCTCGACTACAAAGTACTCGGGGGCTTGTCGTATGGACCTCCACGGGCCCCCTGTCTCGGTGGGTACCGGGACCGACTACTCGGTGGGCCCCGGGACTACCCGACTTGCGCTACACGGCACACGGAGGCGTGGAGCACAAGAACGACACGGGAGTAGTACTCGGTTAAGGCTGCGTACACGTTCCGCACTATATAGAGGTCTCCTAGACGTACTCGACTAGTACTCCTTCCCTACTCCGACTTGTAACCACTGCCTCCGGGACTATATAAGGCGAGGCGGGGGACCGATCCCGGGATCACCTCACCTCATCCAATCTCAACTCACGGCGCACGGGTGCACCATCCCGTAGCGGTGCCCTATCAATCCCGAGCTACGCGGCATACGGGACGTAGGGTATTACGCATCTCGCGGCCCGAACTGTCTAAATTGTGTGCCACGTGCCTCTTCCTTCGAGTTACCGATCTCGGCGAGTCACATTCATCTACTTCGGGTACTCCCCGTAGTAGGTTGCCGGTCCAAAACACCGACGGCGGGCGAGAGCTCGTAGGGCGCGGGCGAGGCCTCGAGGCCTCAGCGGGCGGATCGGCCCCACCGTGCGCGGCCGGCGGCCGTCGAGCGGCGGGCGCGGTCGTGGCGGAGGCGCGGCCCGGCGGCGGCCGTGGTGGAGGCGCCGCTCCGCGGCGCCGGTCGTGGCGGGAGGCCTAGTCCGCGGAGCCGGCGGTGGTGGAGGCGCGGTCGCGGGCGCGGATGAGGAGGGCGGTCGGGCGCTTGTGGTCGCGGGGGCGCGGCGGGAGCGGTGGTCGCGGCACCGCGGCGGGGAGCCCGCGGCTACGGAGGCGCGGGCGGAGGCGTCGACGGAGCGACGCGGGGGCGGCACCCGCCGGCGGCTCCCGGCGGTGGTGGTAGAGATCCGGACGACGACTCCCCCGCCGCCGGGTGGGACCGGTGGGTGAGTTTCCCCACGCCTTCCCCGAGTCCCCGGGCGGGGGCCCTCGTGAGGGCGGCGTGAGGGCCACATGGTGGCGAGGGGCCGAGGGCACGGTGCGAGGCCTCGTCTTCCCGCGCGGCCATTCCGCCCGAGGGCAGAGGGGATCGGCCGGTGACCCGCTCGCGTTCGCCGACGCCCGGGGGAGCGGGAGGAGGCGTGGGGGGGAGCTTCGCAACCACGGCGCCGCGCTCGACCGGGCGTTGAACGAGGCGCTGAGGATCCACGACGGCCCCGCGTGGCGCGTCTTCCAGGTGGGGTGCCGTAGCTTGCTTTTCTCTTTTTATTGTTTCTGCGCGCAATCCTTGCAGCGTGGTGCTTACAGGTTTTGATTCGTGGGTGACAGGAGCTTGAGCGCCGCACCCGCGACAAGTACGGCGCCTTTGACCAGGTGAACGCCGAGCTCCACCAGCTCCGGGAGCGGTGCGACGCCTTCGACGCGCTCGCCGACGCTCTGAGGACCCGGACGACGGGCCGTCGTGCGGGGCCATGGCCCGCGCGATCAACTCCATGAGAGCGCAAGGCAGGACCCGGCGCGCCCCTCCACCCTCGAGTGGGTCCGCACGCCCTCATCGCCCGGGATGAGGCGCGCGGCGGCGCGGGCGGACTGGAGAAGAGCGCGCACTGCGGGCGCCCACCGGGAGGCGGAGGTGGTGGCGCCCGCCGGTGACAGGCGGGAGCTCCGCTCGTCGCTCCGGGGGCGCGAGGCTCGGCGAGCCGGGGCCGAGGAGCGGGCGCGCGCGCTCGAGCGAAGGCCAAGGAGGCCGACGACTTGAAGGCCGCCCTCGACGGCAAGGTCGCGGCGCTCGGCCGCCGCTCGAGGGACCGGCCTCTGCGGAGAGCGTGCCGCCCGTCAAGGGGCCGAGGGGCGGCTCCGGCAGAGCGAGCCGCCCTTGCCGACACCCGGTCGGCACCGGAGCGGGGGAGCGCGTCGCTCGCGAGGCGGCGCGATGTCGCCGGGAGGACCGGAACACCGAGTTCTCCAAGCTCGAGGGCGAGGCCGATGGTGCTCGGCATCACGAGCACGAGCCGAGAGCCGGCCCTCCGAGAGCAAGGCGAGACCATCAAGGGCCTTGAGCAAGGCGGTCGGGGCGGGCGCCGCGCCCTCGAGGTGGAGAGGAAGCAAGTCGAAGGTAAGTCACCGTTTGACTCGTTTTGCCGGTTTTTCTCTTAGAGGGTTCGCACCCCTTTCGACTTCTTTCTTGCCTAGCAACTTCGGGGCTTGCGCACCGCGCCCGGGGCACGCACCGAGCGGGGCGAGGCGGCCGGCAGACCTCCTACAACTCCTCCCGGCGGGGAGCAGCTCGGAGTTGCGCACTTCGCGGCCCTCGAGACCCGCCGGGCCGTGGAGGAGGGCGAGGCGCGGGCGGGAGCTTGCCGGCCGGCCCGCCCGCGCGCCCTCGGCGGCCACGTCACCGGCGCGTGCGCCGGCGCGCGCGTCCGAGAAGGCCCTCGGGGTGGTGCGATCTCACTACGAGGTCAACTTTGAGGCACCGGCGGAGGGCTACGTCATCCCCGAGGGTGTCGAGGACGAGGTGGCGATGGAGCACGTGGACGCGCTAGGCCGCCGACGCCGCCGGACGCTTGCCGAGGCCTTCGAGGAGTTCCTCTTCCGGATGCCGGCGATGCCGCCGCTCCTCCGGCTCGAAGACGGCGGGCGGCGCTAGGCCCTTTTTGTTCATGTATCAGTATGTTGGCCATGGGGCCTTGTAAATAAACATGTCATTTTGCTATGAACATTTGTGAAAGTGAAAAGATGTCTTTTGCTCATTGCACTTTTTTGTTTCTCCTTCTTCCTGAGTAAATTCTAGTTAGGGGAGTTCGATTTTCGCAGGTGGCCTGCTGGGTTGGAGGCAAGGGAGAAGGACCGTATCCTCGCGGAGGCGTAGGCTATCTCTGGCTCTCGCGTTCCTTCCGCTGGGCTGCCTACGCCCTGTTCGAATCTTTGCTCGAGGACGAAGTAGAAACATACTTAGCGCGCATGAGTTGTTTCATTTTTGCGCGAAAATGGGACCATTTTGGGGGGGGGATGCCCCCCGCAGTAGCCCCCGAGGGTAACTTGGGTTTCAGGGGAAAGCCGAGTTGCCCTTTTTATTAAACTGACGATGTTTTACATGGTTGTCACCAACTGGGGTGCTGGTTACGTGATTTTACAACAAAATACTTGGAAATCCTAGCTAGGGATAGAAGCGACGTAGCTGTTGGATGTTCCAAGCGTTGGTGAGTTCTTCGCCGTCCTCGTTGGCCAGCTTGTACGTGCCGGGCTTGAGTACTTTCACCACGACGTAGGGTCCCTCCCACAGAGGTGATAGCTTGTGGCGTCCTCGGTTGTCTTGGCGTAGCCTTAGGACCAAATCCCCTTCGCTGAAGTCCCGCCGCGTATCTTCCGTGCTTGATAGCGCCCGAGGGACCGTTGATCACCTCGCGGAGTGCATCAAGGCCACGAGGCGTGCTTCGTCTAGCCGGTCCCGGTGAGTCCTCGCGGGCTCGGCGGTTAGCGTCCTCGTCGTAGCCTCGAACCCCGGGCGACCCGTATTCTAGATCCGTGGGGAGGACGGCCTCCGCGCCATGGACTAGAAAAACGGGGTGAACCCGGTGGCTCGCTCGGGGGTGGTCCTTAGGCTCCACACGACCGCCGGTAACTCTTGGAGCCACTTCCGACCGCATTTATTTAGGCGGTCGAAAATTCTGGGCTTAAGGCCTTGTAGGATCATGCCGTTGGCACGCTCTACTTGGCCGTTAGTCTGCGGGTGTGCCACAGCTGCCCAATCCACACGGATGTGGAAATTGTCGCAGAACTCCAAGAATTTCCTGCCCGTGAACTGGGACCCGTTGTCGGTGATGATGGAGTTGGGCACTCCAAAGCGATGGATGATATCGGTGAAGAACGTCACCGCTTGCTCTGCCCTGAGGTTCGTAATGGGGCGCACTTCTACCCACTTGGAAAACTTGTCGATCGCAACCAGCAGATGAGTGAAGCCCCCGGGCGCCTTCCGCAGGGGCCCGACGATGTCCAGCCCCCACACGGTGAACGACCATGTTATGGGGATGGTTTGCAGGACATGAGCAGGGAGGTTGGACTTGCGGGCGTGGGCGGCACCCTTTGCGGTGCGCACGATCTCACCGGCATCCGCGACCGCGGTTGGCCGATAAAAGCCTTGACGGAAAGCCTTGCCAACAAGGGTGCGGGGTGCGGCGTGATGGCCACGGATCCCCGCATGGATGTCCTGCGGGAGAGCTCGCGCCCCTCGGGGATGGGGATGCACCGTTGCGGGATGCGGGAGGCGCGCGCGCTTGTGCGGCTCGCCGTCGACGAGGGCGAAGGACTTGGCCATCCGGCGATGCGCCGGCCTCGGTCGGTTCGAGGGGAGTTCCCCTCGAGCCATCCAGGCGACATACTTGTCGCGCCAATCGGCCTTGACAGGGCCGGCTCGATATCCATTACATCGCCTCGTAGGCGCCATACCCCTCGAGGAGGGAGAGGACATACGCCTCGTTCGAGGGGTCCTCGTCCATGGGCTCGCGCCCGCCGGATTCAAGGGAGCCCCCGAGGGTTCGCGTGGCTCGAGGGGTGAGGCTCGAAGACGACGGAGGGCTGGGCGACGTCACGGGCAAAAACGTTCGGAGGGACGGTGATCCGCCCGGACGTGATCTTGGCCAGCTCGTCCGCCTCCTCGTTGTACCGGCGGGGCACGTGATTGAGCTCGATGCCGTAGAACTTGTCCTCAAGGGCTCGCACGACCTTGCAGTAGGCTTCCATCTTGTCATCATGGAAACTCGCATTCTTCATGACTTGGTCAATCACGAGCTGCGAATCCCCCCGCACGTCGAGGTGCTTGACGCCTATCTCGATGGCGATCTTGAGGCCGCAAAGGAGGGCCTCGTACTCAGCCATATTGTTTGATGCGGGGAAGTGGAGGCGCACCGCGTACCGCATGTGCTCCCCAAGGGGTGACACTAAAAGCGAGGCCCGCGCCCGCCCCCGTTTTCATTACCGAGCCATCGAAATACGAGTCCGGCCTCGCTTGGATGCGGCGGTGGTAGCCGCGTATCCGTCCACTCAGCGACAAAATCCGCCAGGATGTGGGACTTGATAGCCTTGCGCGGGCGTGGCGAGCGTCTCGCCCATCGGCTCCACGGACCACTTGGCGATCCCGCCCGCCGCGTCCGGATTGCGGATGATCTCCCCTAGCGGGAAGGAGGAGACCACCGTGACGGGGGTGGGCCTCGAAGTAGTGGCGGAGCTTGCGCCGCGCGAGGACCACCGCATACGGCCAGCCTCTTGTACTTGAGGGTAGCGCGTCTTGGTGTCGACAAGACCTCGCCGATGTAATAGGCCGCCGGCCCGGACCGGCGGGCGTGCCCTTCCTCCGTGCGCTCCACTACGATCACGCGCCGACCACCACGGGTGGTCGCGGCCACGTAGAGCTGCGAGGGGTTCGCCGTCTGTGGCGGCGTGAGGATCGGGGCGTGGGTCAAGGATGCCTTCAGCTTGTCGAGCGTGTCTTGGGCCTCGGCGGTCCGAGAGAAGCGCTCGTGCTTCTTGAGGAGGCGGTAGAGGGGCAGGCCTTTCTCGTCGAGCCGCGAGATGAAGCGGCTCAAGGCGGCAAGGCACCCCAGCACCTTTTGCACCCCTTTGAGGTCCCGAATTGGGCCCATTCGCTCGAGGGCCGCAACCTTCTCGGGGTTGGCCTCGATGCCCCGTTGGGAGACGATGTATCCTAGGAGCATGCCTCGCGGCACTCCAAAGACACATTTTTCGGGGTTTAGTTTGACCCCATTGGCCCGTAGGCAGCCGAACGCGATGTTAAGATCGCCAACCAGGTCGTCCGCCTTCCTGGTCTTTACGACGATGTCGTCTACGTACGCCTCAACCGTTCGCCCGATGTGATCTCCGAAAACGTGTTGCATGCAGCGTTGATACGTTGCACCCGCGTTTCGGAGGCCGAACGGCATCGTGACGTAACAGAACATCCCGAACGGCGTGATGAACGAAGTCGCGAGCTGGTCGGACTCCTTCATCTTTATTTGGTGATACCGGAGTAGGCATCAAGAAAGCAAAGCAGACTCACACCCGGCCGTTGAATCAACAATTTGATCAATGCGTGGCAAAGGAAAAGGAACTTTAGGACATGCTTTATTAAGACTAGTGTAGTCTATACACATCCGCCATTTCCGTTCTTTTTCTTTATAAGTACGGGGGTTTGCTAGCCACGTTGGGTGGAACACTTCCTTGATGAACCCGGCCTCGAGAAGCTTCCGCGGCTCCGCTCCGATAGCCCGTCGCCGCTCCTCGTCGAAGCGGCGGAGCCGTTGCCGCACGGCGCGGGCGTGAGGCGGATGTCAAGGGAGTGCTCGGCGACCTCCCTCGGGATGCCTGGCATATCCGAGGGGCTCCACGCGAAGATGTCGGCGTTGGCGCGGAGGAAGTCGACGAGCACCACTTCCTATTTTGGATCGAGGGTGGAGCCGACCCTCAACGCCTTGCCCTCGGAGGCGGCGGGGTCGAGGGGCACCTCCTTGGTCGCGCTCCGTGGCCTCGAAGTTGCGGTGTGCTTGGTGGTGGAGTCGAGGTCCTCGTTGACCATCTTCTCCAAGGTGGTGACCGGCGCTTCGTCCCGGCGCCGGTGCTTCCGCGTGCTCTATGCACTCGACGTCGCGAGTCGAATGCGTGCTCGATGGACGAGCCCACGGTGATGACGCCGTTCGGTCCCGACATCTTCATCTTGAGGTAGGTGTAGTTGGGGACCGCCATGAACTTGGCGTAGCGGGGGCCGCCCAAGTATGGCGTGATAGGCGCCCTTGAACCCCACCACCTCAAAGGTGAGCGTTTCCTTGCGGAAATTCTTCGCGATCGCCGAACCAAGGCGGCAGTCGATCCGCCCGAGGGGCCGGACACGCTTGCCGGCGCGACGCCATGAAACGGCGTCGTGCCGGGCCGCCGGTTTCCCGGTCCAACCCGATCCCTAACGTACGCAGCGGCGTATGCGCGTAGAGGATGTTGAGGCTACCGCCCCCCGCCCATTAAGACTTTTGAGAACCGCGCGTTCCCAATGATCGGGTCGACCACCGGCGGTGCGGCCCGGGGGTTGGGGATGCGGTTCGGGTGGTCTTCCGGCCGAAGGTGATGGCGTCCTCCGAGGCCGGTCGAGGAAGGAGGGAGACGCCTTCTCCGCGGCGAGGACCTCGTGCCGCTCCCGCTTGCGCTGGCGGGTTGACATGTCGACGGTGGGTCCCCCGAAGATGAGGAACACGTTCTCCACGGCGGGGAAGCCGCCGGCGTCGCCATCTCCTCCGTCCTTCTTGGCCTCCGCGTCCTTCGCGGCGGCGCGACCGTAGAACTTCTTGAGCATGTCGCATTGCTCAAGGGTGTGGTTTACAGGGGTCTTGTGGTATGGACATGGCTTTTTCAAAGATGTCGTCAAACACCCCGGTCCTCGAGGGGCCGGTCGAGGGCCTCGTCGGCGGGTCAACGGCAAGGGCCTCGGCATCATCGCCGTCGCACCCCTGCTCGCGCGCCTCGCGGCGCGGCCCGCCCTTTCTTGCCCCGCTTGTCCTTCCGGGTGGGGCTCCCGGACTTGCTACCCTCCGCGGGCGCATCGTCCGAGCACTTGCCCTTCTTGCCATCAAAGATCGCCCCCACAGCCCTCCTCTCCCGAGGCGAAGCCGGTGGCGATGTCGGACCGGCTCGTTGGAGTCCGCGGGCGGGCTGCGTCCCGGCCTCTCGCACGAGGTCCCGCACGTGGTGCCCTCGAGGAAGGCGTGCACAATCTCGGATTGCGCCACGCTTGGGAGCTCCGTACGGCCGCTTGGAGAAGCGTCGTATGAAGTCCGGAGCGACTCGCCGGCTTGCGGGTGCAGGAGCGCAGTCCCGAGAATTCCCAAGGCGCACGTACGTGCCCCGGGAAGTTGCCCACGAATGTGCGGACCGATCGTCCCGGTTGTGGATGCGGGCCGGCGAGCGGTGCTCGATCCACGTCCGGCCGAATCGTCGAGGTGTAGGGGCGAGGTTACGGATGATGACCTCGTCGGCTCGTTGGCCCCACCCGCCGGCACGCCGGGCGGTAATCGTTGAGCCACACGCGGGGATCCATCTCCCCGTTGTACTTGACGATGGTCGAGGCCCGGCGGAAGCGCCGGGGGAAGGCCGCCGCGCGGATCTCCCGCCGAACACACGGGTTCCGGGGGGCTCGGCGTCGGGGAACGGTCCTCATCGCCGCCGTAGCGCCCACCCCGTCGAGGGTGGTAGCCCGCCGCCACTCGCGCATCCGCCTTGCTCATGCGCCGGCGTTGATGACGTTACGGGCGTCGCCGTCCAGCCGCCCCGCGCGCGTCGAGGAGCCAATCCTTGGTCGGCGTGCGTCCGGGTTGGCGGGTCGCCCCGCCGCTTCACCCGCATGGACCGAGGGTTCGCCCCCCCCGTGCGGCCCCGTCGCCTCGTGCATCCCCCTGTTGGCGAATGCGTGACGCTAAGCTTTCGGCCTGCTGGACGGCCGCCTGCTCGATGAGAGCCTGCACCTCGCGGTGCAGGTTCCGCGCCTCAGGGGTCGAGGGGGCCGGCATGGCCCGTAGAAGTGTCGCGGCGGCAATGAGCTTCTGACTCGCCCGCGGGGGCGTGTCCGGGTTGTCGACGTTGAAGTCGGCGTTGATGCGGTCGCGGGCCTGTTTGCCCAGCTCCCGTGCGCGTTCGCCGCGTGCGGGAGGCTTCCCCGGCCATTGAGGCGCGGGCGGCGCCCGCACCGTTCGATACTCCTCCACCGGCCTTGGCCTCGAGCTCGCGAGCTTGGGCCACTCGTGTGTCGACGTCGTCCCCGGTAGGGGGTGCTCGGCCCCCGCGGCTCGGCGCGGAGCGATGCCGCGGGCGGGCGTGACCTCCCCGTCGCCGGCGCCCACGGCGCGCGGGTGGCGTTTGCCGGGTCGTTGGCGATGACGACGCGGCATTCCCCGCGCGGGGTCGTAGCTCCCGGTGCCGGAGTCGTCGGAGCGGCCCGAACCGTAGTCCGTGGCGTCAAGAAAACGCCCGAACATGACCGGGTCCGCACGCGGAGAAGTCCCCATTCCGCGTACCCATGGAGGTTGGCGGGTGGCAACGCATCAAGGGAGCCCAGGGACGACTCGTCGGCCGCGGAGGCGCCAGGGTCCCTGGCGACGAAAACGTGACGACCAGGAGGAACCCTGCGCATCGCAGTGTTGACGTTGGCGGTGTAGGCCGTCGTGGCACCGCGCAGACCGATGGGGACATGACACAACCATAGAGGTCGGCATGCACCTCATTGTGTTGTGGAGTCCCGAGAGCATCACCAACGGACTCCTTCGCCTTTATCATCCCGTACATCATGTCTACTTCTTCGCCTAACTTCCTTTTCTTTATTGGTCCGTCCTTATCATCGGATCCCTTAGACCTCTCACCTAGAGTTTCCTTTCCCTTCCCGGACTCGACTTCGGGGCTAAGTCACTCTTATCTTCAGGAAGCAATAGCATCTATCGGGCCCATGTCGGTACCTAAAGGTTCATTTGAACCCATAGCATATTTCCCGGTGGACGGCCGCCACCAAAGATAGCTTCCATCTGAACATAGTTCTCAAGTGGGGTGTTCGAGAACTTTGCATCACCAGAATGATCCTAGGTAGTGAAACATATTTAACTATTAGACACATGTTAGCATAAGATAAGCAAGGCAGCAGAGTACTAACTACTAGGTATCTAACCTTAGTGTGTCCATTTAGGTGCTCATCATCCAGAACTATCATATGGTGCTCCTCACTCCAGAGAGCACCACTCAGATCATTCAGCCTCTCAATTTTAACCCATCTCTGTCTCCACTTTCTCAAGCGATTATAGATCTGTTGGGTGGACACATTAACTTGAGCAAAATCAGATAGCATGGTAGCTACCTGCCTAACATGCACCTCCTTGAATCCCTTATCGGTTTTGACACCCTGCCCAACAAGGTCATGGAACCTCCTAAGCATGAAAGAATACAGCACTGGAGTCCAGTGCATAGGTCCATTTACTTGGGCAGGGGCAGCACCATCATCATCAACTCCAACTATAGGTGCCCCAGCAAGCATGCCACCCTCATCAATTATGTTAATTTGCTCACCCAACCCCGCCGTAGCCTATGGACACAAGCATCACATGAACACCTTAACAAATACAACATGATAGCAAACAAGGAGAAATGAATATTTGAATTAGCATCACATCATTGCTCGGTGCCTTAGGTCTCATAAAAAATATTGTTCACATCACAAATACCGCAACACAAAGCACAAGTGGTTCAACACAAATGATCCTAATTTCTAGTAGACCCCCTATGCTGCCACATTTGAGCAACCCATGCCTCTCTCTTTGCTGCCCAAGTAGCATTGTCAGGCACATGATCTTCTTCCCCATTGTCTCTGATGTTAGGTTCCCATGTAGCCTCATCAGGAATATGTTCATCAAACCCATGCCTAAGTATCCAATTATGAAGGATACAACAAGCTAAAACAATCTTAACTTGAGTTTTGTAAAGGTGGAAATGTTTGCTATCCATAATCCCGAACCTATTCTTCAAAGCACCAAAAGCTCTCTCTCGTAACTCTAAGGGAGGGGTGTCTTAAATTGAATAGTTCTACGGCATTTTGAGGTCCGTTTCGGCCATACCCCCGAGGTGGTACCTTGTACCACTAAATGGTGGTAAGAAACCGAGCCTCACCGCATAACCGAGCATCAACAAGATAGAATTTTCCTAGACAAAGTGAACATGCGGTTATTCTTTAGTACCTACATTATGCAAAAGAACTAAATAAGCTGGTATGTGCTTTCAATTATACCTCCGTCGGGAATCTAAGTCCATCACCGCACTCAAGTGCATCGGGCAAAATAAGGGCATCATGTGTTGAACCCTCCCAACCGGCTAGCACATAAGTGAACCTTAAATCAAAGTCACCGCGGCCGTAACATTCGAGTGATGGTATGCTTCTTGCCTCTAAAGGCGACTTGCATTTTCACGGGAACCCTAGCTAACACATGTGTTCCATCAATTGCTCCTATGCAATCCTATAAAACAACAAACAATGTGGTTGTCAAATTTAACGAGACTCAAATGTGTTATCTAATGATGGAGGCCACCGGCAGACAATGAGGAACCAACCTTGAAATAGGTGTCGGTGCGGAATGTGGTCCCGACACTAACCGCAATGAGCGCCAAGGTCTATCCCTCAATGGTCGATGCTAAGCAATTAGAGACACGAGTTTATCCTGGTTCCCGCCAAGGGGGCCGTACGTCCCGAGCGCGGTGGCGTGCTCGTGGCACTATATTGCTCGGCACGGGTGCCTGTAGTGGGGCTGCTACAAGCAAGGTGGTAGAGGAAGCGTGGCTTCCAAGTCCCTGGTGAAGTGGCTGAAGATGTTGTGGGAGAATAGGAGCACAAGTGCGTGGCGTGTTGCGTCCTAACTTGTCCGTCTCGTGTTGTCCGTGTCCGTCTGTCCCCTGCGGCGGGGAAGTTCGTCCTCCTTTTATAGGCCAAGGAGAGAGCGAATCACATGTATGCCGCGCTATTTAGCTACGTGGGGAAGTGTCGTGTGCTATCTTTGTAGAGTAGGCGGCCGCCCGGACGGTCCTCGCCGCGATCCGGCCATCATGGCGTATCTTGTACCCGAACGGTGGCGGCTTCGAGGGTAGGAGTGCGACGGACGGCCGTTATGTCTTCGGGGCGGGTTCGAGGGAGTTGCGCGTCGGTCCGTACGGGGCACGGTGGCGAGGTAAGGCGGCGTCCCGTTCCCCTGCACGCTCCACGGCGCCGGAGGCCGTTGCCACGGCGCCGACGTGGGTTCGTACGCGCGGGGGCGGCCGCCATGCCGTTAACGCGTGGCGGGGATGGCGCCCCGCCGCCTACCGCCTCCACCTAACCCTGCGCGGGGTCACAAGAAAGCAAATCGAGGGTATGGCCGGCCCCCTTCGAGGGCTCGGCGCGTTAGCCGTACCGCAGTGGGCGGCGCGGCGTCACGGGACCGGCACCGCCACGTCGCACGCTCCCCCACGGTGGCGGGGATGGGTTCCCTCCCGGGGAGTTGGTGCGACGCACCGGGGTGCGAGCCCCCGGGCGCATGATGGCGCCACCCCGCCGTTGTCGGGACATTAAATGCCCGTGTACGGGGACAGGCCGAAGCGTCCCCTCATCCGAGGTGACCAAATGTGACACAAATACCGGTCCCGGGAGGCGGTAGCACATTCATTACAACGGTGGAATCGATCTTTTACATTACGGTTACGAAAGGGCACGGTAGTGCTAACGCTACAATGAACAACACAAACGCTAGCAACCACACTACGATAGCAAAGGCTTCCATAGCCTCCTCAGAGTACCACCCCATGGAAGCTTTAGGTAGGGCCCTGGTACACAGGCACGGTTGGGTGTAGGGAAGTGACCTACTCAACGTCTTCTGGGATGTAATCGGGATCCTCCTTTGTAACATAGTTAGTAAACAAGAGTGAGTACATACGTACTCGAAGCAAATCCAACCCCACCCACGGAGGGGCTTATAAAGCGAGAATCATGCATAAGGTATAACAAGGATCAGGTTAAGGTTCATTTAACAATCTCACACATGCAGGGGTTCTTTTCGGAAAGGTTTTTCGCAAATCATTTTTATAACCCAAGTAACTCAAATGTTTTGAGGAAAAACCACTGTGGAACTACCGGACTTCCCGTCCATCGTAGCCCAGGCACACGGCCACACACTTCACCCAGAAAACAACTCACGCCAGAAAACATCCCATCCCAAACACTAGTTTTTGTGACCACACCGTGACTCGTCCAATACCGTGGACACGGCTATTCGAATAGGTTCGACACTGCGGAGGTTGTACATCTTTACCCACAAGTAGGGTACGCGTCACACGGACACCTCGGTGCCGCTACGGATCCTATCATAGCCATTACCCACCTTAGCTAACACTACGAGCCACCACGGAAGCACCCCAAGGGGTTATACCACCTAACCGGGGCGTACCTCACACGGAGCGTACCCCCTGCTCCTTGGTCTCCCGCCTGCTCACCCGCACACCGGATGGCAAGTAGATTAACTAGTGGGGTTTATGCTAAGCCGTTGCCACATACAACGGTCGAGTGGTTGTACGAGGGTTTGGGTCAGGTGAGATGTCACGCAACCCGGTCCTTAACCGACAAGATGGACAACTCCCAACACGCTCAACCACACGGTACGAGCTCACCCATACTCCGACACACACGTCCATCCCGTCTACCCGAGTTCTTTACTCATTTTCCAAACATATCCCCTTTTTTGTTTTTAAAGCACTCACACATTTTGAAAGCACACACACGTTTTAAAGCACTCGTTTAGGCCAAAACAAGGTTCAATCATAGCAATCAAGGGTGGCTATCCGTTGACGGTTAATAGTTGTATCAAAGTTCGTTTATGACTTGCAAGCGGACAAGTCTCCCGTCGTAGTCAAGGGACCCTTCTTCCCTCGAGTGGTGAACCCAAGGTATCGAATCCGTGGAACAATGTGCAACGCAAGGATTCAATCTAGTAAAGCAAGGTAAGCTATCTTATGAAGGTAAGTTGCATCTAATCTACTAACTCATAAAGAAAACGAATCTAATCTAATCTAATCTACTAAAGAGGTAGCAAGAGAAAGCAAGAGATAACCAATCTAGAGAATCTAGATCATGCTTATGTTGTAGCTCCAAACAAGATAGATGAAGATAGCAAAGCGAATCTCATTAAAAGCATCTTTAAATCGTGGCCTTCCCATCCGACTCCGAAAACATCCGCCTTTCGAGACCCCCGTTCTGTCACAACGTATCCCTATTCATGCGGGGAGCTTAGGGCGAGTTCGATAGAACAAGTTGAAATCACTTGGCCGGTCCGTATGCACCTCTAGCCACGCGGCTACAAGAGCACCCTATGTAATCTAGCTGCAAACTAAATCGTAGAAGAAGCAAAACCAAGAAGAAAACAAAATCATCGAGAAGGCACTTGATCGCTAGAAATCGAATTCACTTACAAACTTCACCATGAATGATTACATGAACAAGATCACCACCGGGGCCCTCCCTCGATCTTGATCCTCGCTCCGAGCTCCGACGTGGTCTTCCATGCAAGGTTCCCACGTCGGCCGGGGAAACCCTAGACAACTAGCACGACCCTCATCTTCAAGTTGGTGTCCCTCAAGCTTCTGCTCCTCGGCGGCGGATTACGACTTCCGTTCTGCGTGGCTCTCGGTCGGGGGGCTATTTATAGCACGAGAAGCAATTAGGTCAAAGGAGAGCCCGATTAGGCCCCGGAGTGGGGCCGGGCCGACCGGCTCGGCTGGCCGGCCGGCCTGGGCCCAGTCGGCCCATCCCGCGGCCTGCTTCGCCGGTGTTGCTTCCCACGACTTCCGGATGTTCTCCCCTTTTGCATGTGGGCCCTTGACGTCGGTTTCTCTCGGGTGGACTCAACTCCTTGTCTTGCAAGATTCGGCACTTTTCCGGTTCGGTCCTCGGAGTTTATCATCTTCTCGGGCTTGGTCCTTGGGCTCTTGGAGTCATGTTCACTTCATTGCTTGACTTGTATCGGGCTTCAAGATCTTGTCATGAGGTGCTTAATGAACTTATCCGGAAGTCTTGCTTTCAACGTTAAAACCTGCGTAAACACATAACTCCAAAACCGACATGCACAAGTGAACTTGTTATACCACGGGGGTTAGTACCAATGAATAAGATACAAAAGTTATGCCAACACCGAAGGTAAACTCATGGCTAGGTTGACGGATTTTCACCGTCAACATCTCCCCCATGCTTAAACCTTGCTCGTCCTCGAGTAATCCTTCGATGGATATCATCATTGCCAAACAATGTTTAAACCTTGCACTTGATCATACATGAAAAAAAAATATAATGCTCTCAAAAGTTTAATTCGTTAAAGTTCCATAAGGTACTAGCCTTCACCTCTACGGAGGGTAGATTCTTATTAAGCTTATCCCACAAGTATTGACATGCTCACAAAGTTTAAATAGACCTCAGAATTTTTGAAATAAAGAACGAGATAAAGAAAAGAGCTAAACCAAATTCACAAATTTAAATCACCTTGCATGTTGCTCATAAACTCTCATCTCACTTGTCTCTCAAGCCTA
Organism: Cenchrus americanus; assembly: GCA_947561735.1. Classification (NCBI taxonomy): domain Eukaryota; kingdom Viridiplantae; phylum Streptophyta; class Magnoliopsida; order Poales; family Poaceae; genus Cenchrus; species Cenchrus americanus. The sequence continues at coordinate 309,580,477 of OX387241.1, read as the reverse complement.
TATATTCTACTCCTTTCCCTCTCATAACATATATGTGTGGTAGGCTTTATATGGAGCTTTGGGAAAGTTTAGTCCTAACAAGATTTTATAAATGAGGTGTTGTCAAAACAAGACAAGCTTCTCATGGTCTTACCGAGACTCGTCAAAAAGGTCATTGGAAAATAATGTTGAATCAAGGAGGGGAAAGAGAAAAATACACACACTTTAGATAAGTGGACATGTGCAAATGGCAAAGAGTGATCCGAGGCACAAAGGAAGTCCTCGTTATCGGATTGCACATGGTTGGAAAATGAGAATGGATCTTTTAAACTTGAAGCCTTGATTGCACTCTTAGAGAACCGGGGAGTTCACTTTTACACACATTTTTTTTTCTTTCTCATATTTCTCATTCTTTTCTTTCTTTCTTTCATTCATTTTTTTCCTCGTCATACATTCGGCCCATGACTTTCACAACGAAGTTTTGATTTTTTTATACCTTGAAAGTCATGAGTATCACTGGATTTTTTTTTACCCAACCCTATACATCTCTTTCATCATTATATATTTTTTTAAAATACTCCCTTTTGAACTCTAAGACTGCACCGTACCTACCTCCTCCCCCATGCTTAGACGTTGCTCGTCCTCGAGCAAAGAGGCGAAAAATAAGGTAGGTACGGAGATATTTTTCCTTGGAGAGATACTTGAAATCTTCAACGTTGGCACCGTCTTGCGATCTTCCTTGAATTGATGATCCATTCTCAACGATAGGTTGTGGTCAAGGAGGTAATCACAAAAGATGATATTTGGTTTAAGGGTGGATATCCGGCGAGGTTTGTGAAATCTCCGATGCGGGGATACACAATGCACGGATAAAAGGCTAGCAAAAAGATAGATACGCAAAAACGGAATGACCAGCTTCTTAGTCTCGGGCCAGAGAAATCATGGCCTGCAATAACTCACTCAAAAATAAATCTTGTACACTAAGGTTCATGCACTCAAATATATATATATATAAGGCTCGGATAGGTTGAGCAACACACAAGTGATATTTATGACAAGGTTAGCGATATTTTTGAACATAAAAGACATCTTTAATCTATTCATAACTTGAGAGCACATAAAACACTATGGGTCTTTATTTTAATCATAACCTCCGCTGAAGATTGAGCTAGCATTTAGATAATTTCAGATTTGTATTTTTAAGAGAGCACTAGTTCAAACATGCATAAACCAATTACAAAGATAAACAAAGCGGAAATTATAATCATATATCATCCTGGCACAAACTTTGTAACTTTACCAAAGGTAAAAACTTGGTGGTGACATTATTCATGATGAAAATAAAAACTAAGACACACGCTGAAAATTAAACTAAAAACTGAAAACTAAAGCAAAGCTGAAAATACTAAGCAAACATAGGTGCATACAAGCTGAAAATTAAAGAAAAGGGGGGTAAAGGAAAGATAACTAAAGCTTCTCCTCTCTCTAATCTTCCGCCGGTGGTTGATATTGATAGTCTTGGTTGTTGTACCCTTACTTGTAATAGGAATGCACCACTACTCCTATGAATTGTACGACGGTGCTAGGTGAAGGTGTCCAAGCTCATAAGCGACGTTTGCATTTCCTTCACCCATTTGGTTTGCATTGGTTAGGATGGCTGCAATAATTTGCATGTTCCTTGCAGCGTATCCTCCAATGGTGGCCACATTTTGTTGTGGTTGAGGAAGGTGTGCATATGGCTCCGCAAAGGCTACGTTGGGCACCGCAAAAATGGTGGGGGTATGGCTGCACCACTCCCCCATGCTTGAATTGGTACACCACCGTAGTAATTCGGCGGCGCGGGGTTCCTCCCAATGGTGGGACATAATTTTGTTGTGCACCTCCTTCTTGGGTTGTGGAAAAACCTTCTCCTAATCCGTCTCTATTATATTTTTTTTCGCCGGCACAAGAAGTCCTTCCTCTAACCGATCTTCTTCCCCTCAAGAAAAGTCTTAATCTTCAATCCGATAGGGGCAAATTTACTTTGGCCACTTTGAAGCCTCCTCCCTCATCTTCAAATAAATTTTCCTTTCTTCATATATTCCTAGGGAAGTCCGGGTAGGAGATGATTCGGGTTCCTTGTAATAACCGGTTTTAAAGAGATAGTCAACATGGAGAGGTAACAACCCGATCTCCCGAATCCGATGTTGCCACAACACCACCGGTTGATCATAGGTGAGTAGGGTTGATTGGCTGCGAGTAAATCCAATTCAACTCCGTGTTGGTTATCTATGTCTCTCTTATTCTCCCCAAAAATCCACTTGCACAAAAGTGACACACTTGGATGATGGGGTTCGGATAGTATTTCTTCGTTGATGGTCTCTTCCGTGATCATACTCCAAAAGTCTTCCCATGTGCCTTCATGCACATACTTGTTCCGGAGCTCCCTTTTTGAAAATAGGGGACACTCGCCCATGGGTCTACGATACTAGAACATGCAATCGTTTCGAACATGAAAACCAATCTAATCTATCGGGGATTGTGTTGAATGGGTCCAAGGAAGCATTGAGGCCTATACTCCCTTTATGGCATGGTTGCTAGCCTTAAGCATTAAAGTATTTTCAGCACAAGATGATAGATAGATAATCCAACAAAGTATGATCACATCTCAAGATCGATTGCAACCCATGGATGAAAGGAGGTTACCCCATCAAGGTGCTAGAAATAGCATCACCGATCAAGGTTACCCTTCCGACGGTGTCTTCCTTCTTCTCCACTTGTGGGCTCCCTCCAACGGAATGAGAGACTCGGCACTCCTTCATCAAGGGTATACGCCATGGTCATGAAAATTTCCTAGGCGAATTTCTTGTGGGTGTTTGCCGACACTCCGTTAGAGAACTGCACCGGTGTCCCGTGTGAAACCCAATATGTGGAGAGCTTGGTCGTCGATGTCGACGTTCGCTACAAGCCTCTACTTAAGGCGAGTGAGCTTCTTCTCCTCCTCCGTCATGATGACATACCCCTTGGAATACCGCAGAGCATATGGAGGTGGAGCGGATGATCGTGTCAAGTGGTGAGGTTGGACAGGCGGCTCCTCCATATGTTATTGAAGTTTGGTAACCCTAACAAACGAGTTTCGTGTGGCCCTCATGCCACCAAGGAGAAGAGTGGTTCCTCCTCGGCGGTGCCGTGTCCTCCTCCATACTCCAAGGAGACTCGGAAACCGAGCGCCTCCTCGAAGAGGTTGTCGATGATGGCTTAGACGACGATGATCCCTTCTTCTTCGGTGAAAAGGCTTGTAGTTTTCTTCCATGATTGCAGCACTCTCCCTCACAAATAAATATCCGGGGTTTCCACCCGGTAACAAGGTACACAAATATTATTTTGGAGTACGGACTTTGAGTGGATTAAGGATGTGGATTTTTTTTTTCTTGAGCTATCAAGCTTGGGAAGGTTGGCTATGTCTACGGAGGTTTTGAGCACACAAACTTGAACACACAAACAAAGGAAGGAGAGGGAAGCTTGCCTGCGAGAAAACGGGAGCGGGGGGGGCTCCTTATGTCGGTGAGGCCGGCCTCGGTGCTCCTCCCCGCCTCGTCTTTCTTCCGGCCACGATCATTTCACCTCCGCAACTTTCCCCGCCCGCGTGCTCCACGAGTTGCACCGCCCAAACGCTCTCGTCCACTCCTTTATTGGTCCTTCCACTTGATGCTTCATGTTTTGACTCACTTCCATACTCCCTTGCCTCACATGCATCCATGATATTCCTACAAAACAAAGCCTTGGCTGCCCCCCCATGCTTGTACTTTGCATGTGGTTTAAATATGTTGGAGGGGCATCCCGTGATGTACCATGGTGCATGCATGGTTAGGTTAACTAGATTGCCTCCCTTTAAGGCTAAGCACTCCTCTAATTTCGAAATTTAAAAATATTTTTCAGAGCCATGCAAGAGCTCGAACATAATTTTAGAGAAGTTTTTAAACCATTAAAAACAAATGCAAGTCGAAAATATTTTTTTATTACGTCGGTTTCGGTCTCACCGGTATAGTTTGCCTTCATTGGTTGAGAGCAAGCTTTTCCGGCTTGATCATGGGGGCATAGGTTTAGGTCCTAATTTTGATTAGATGAGAGAGATTTTGAATGAAATAAAATTAAGTGAGGCTTAGAAAAATTCTAATCTTAGAGAAACCAAGGATATGGATTTTTAGACCAACCAAAAATCAAGTTTCTAGGTTCACGCGAGTCCTACCACGTGCTGAAATTTAAATAACATCTAGATACAAGTCGTGGCTCTACTCGTGTGTTTTTAGCATGAAAAACAAGTCAACCTCAGCACCTTAATGAGGTTGAAAGGTTGATTAAGGTTCTGAAATTTTTTTGGTTTTGGTTGTGGTTTCTCGAAAAGAAGCAAACAATCACATAGGATGGTTCATGTAAAGGGTTTATGATCAAGCAAAATATTCAACCAAGAATTATGTCTCTAATATTGTTCAACCATTCTAAGTCTAAGGTTTTGCGTAGTAAAATTCAAAACTGAATTATATTTAAAAAGACTTGAAAAAAACCTGGAATCGGGTTGTCCTCCCGGTAGCTTATTCTTGACTCGACGAAACGGGTTGCCTCCCGCCTAGCGCTTCGTTTATAGTCCATGGCTAGACTTCTTCACTTGATTACTCCGGATCAATGCTCTTTGTGGGTGTTGCAATCTTGGGTACCCACTTTGGCTTAGTCAATTTTTTTGGTCTTCACGGTGGCTTTGTCCTTTGGTCTTGACGGATGCAACATCTTCCTTGTGGCTCGGCATCTCGAACTCCGGTCCTTCGGTCGTGATCTTCATGGTTTCTAGTGTGATCCTTCATCTCTCCCGAATGAGTTTGAGTAGCCTTCGCCGTCTTGGAACCTTGGAGTTGTCTCGGATATTCTTCTTTGTCACCAATCGGTTGTCCAGGCAAGTTGTCCCACTTGCGTCTCTAACATCTTCATCACGATGAACACCCCGCATGTGGATCTTGCCTTGGTAGCCTTTAGGTGTTGAGCTTCTTTCTCCGTCTCCATCTTCTCCATCCTCGTTGATCTTGAACGGCCTTCCGGCGTCTTGACTTGGAGGGGGTGATTCCCTTGGAGATTTTGATGGTCCTTCGAGCTTGTGTTGCACGTCACCTTTGCACGTAAAGTTTTCTGGATCATCCACAAAAAAGTTTTGGGTTTCTTGGAGAGGTAGCCAACCATCTCCGGTTAGGGTTAGTGATAAAACAAAAATCTAACAAGAGAAATTAGGGTTAATCAAAACTAGATTAGATTGACTCTTTTTTTTTTTTTTCTTTTCGGGGATGATCAAACATAAGAGATGCAAAAGAAAATCAAAAGAAAAAGCGAAAGATAAGCGATACTAGATCGGATCTTGATTGCTTGTTCCCGGCAACGGCGCCGGAAAAAGGGGCTTGTTGACGGTTAATAGTTGTATCAAAGTTCGTTTATGACTTGCAAGCGGACAAGTCTCCCGTCGTAGTCAAGGGACCCTTCTTCCCTCGAGTGGTGAACCCAAGGTATCGAATCCGTGGAACAATGTGCAACGCAAGGATTCAATCTAGTAAAGCAAGGTAAGCTATCTTATGAAGGTAAGTTGCATCTAATCTACTAACTCATAAAGAAAACGAATCTAATCTAATCTAATCTACTAAAGAGGTAGCAAGAGAAAGCAAGAGATAACCAATCTAGAGAATCTAGATCATGCTTATGTTGTAGCTCCAAACAAGATAGATGAAGATAGCAAAGCGAATCTCATTAAAAGCATCTTTAAATCGTGGCCTTCCCATCCGACTCCGAAAACATCCGCCTTTCGAGACCCCCGTTCTGTCACAACGTATCCCTATTCATGCGGGGAGCTTAGGGCGAGTTCGATAGAACAAGTTGAAATCACTTGGCCGGTCCGGTATGCACCTCTAGCCACCGCGGCTACAAGAGCACCCTATGTAATCTAGCTGCAAACTAGATCGTAGAAGAAGCAAAACCAAGAAGAAAACAAAATCATCGAGAAGGCACTTGATCGCTAGAAATCGAATTCACTTACAAACTTCACCATGAATGATTACATGAACAAGATCACCACCGGGGCCCTCCCTCGATCTTGATCCTCGCTCCGGAGCTCCGACGTGGTCTTCCATGCAAGGTTCCCACGTCGGCCGGGGGAAACCCTAGACAACTAGCACGACCCTCATCTTCAAGTTGGTGTCCCTCAAGCTTCTCTGCTCCTCGGCGGCGGATTACGACTTCCGTTCTGCGTGGCTCTCGGTCAGGGGGCTATTTATAGCCCGAGAAGCAATTGGGTCAAAGGAGAGCCCGATTAGGCCCCGAATGGGCTGGGCCGACCGGCCTGGGCCGGCCGGCCCGGGCCCAAGTCGGCCCATCCCGCGGCTGCTTCGCCGGTGTTGCTTCCCACGACTTCCGAGATGTTCTCCCCTTTTGCATGTGGGCCCTTGACGTCGGTTTCTCTCCGAATTGGACTCAACTCCTTGTCTTGCAAGATTCACGCACTTTACGGTTCGGTCCTCGGAGTTTATCATCTTCTCGGGCTTGGTCCTTGGGCTCTTGGAGTCATGTTCACTTCATTGCTTGACTTGTATCGGGCTTCAAGATCTTGTCATGAGGTGCTTAATGAACTTATCCGGAAGTCTTGCTTTCAACGTTAAAACCCTGCGTAAACACATAACTCCAAAACCGACATGCACAAGTGAACTTGTTATACCACGGGGGTTAGTACCAATGAATAAGATACAAAAGTTATGCCAACACCGAAGGTAAACTCATGGCTAGGTTGACGGATTTTCACCGTCAACACTATCCTACCATGTTTTGCAGTAAAACAATATGCAATTTATAAAACGGGTATAGGGTATATTTATAAAACTAGGACAGAAGCATGCATCAAAGGGGGAAGTTGAACTTGCCGTCTTCGAAGTCTTCGGGGAGGGCCGGCTCGGTGTTCGGGACCTCGGGCTCCTGCTCGCAGTAGTCGGCTTCGATCTCTGGCTCGGGGTACCTTCCTCCGTCTACCCCGTCAGCTATGGCGTACACACAAGCAAGCAGTATTAGCACACATATTTCCGACCGAGCTCGGGGAGGGGGAGTGAGCGGAGGAGGGGTATATATATAGGCGCGGTAGGGTTTGGTCTTAACCGAGAAGGAAGGGCGTGTATGAAAAGGGACTAGGTTAAGGGGGCTATAGATATTAAGGACCTATTGGTAATTTTCCTTTAATGAGGGGGTTTAGGCATGATTGGGATTAAACCCGCGCATGAAATGTCGGGTAAAAGGGATGCTTAGGGTTAATTCGGGCCGGTTAGTAATTTTAGTTTTAAACAAAAGGGCCTAAACATAATACTTAAGTAAGGTGAGGGTTAACTAAAAATAGCCTTAGGGATTCATTTGAAAAAGGGCGGGGGTCTTGGTGTATTTGTTTAAAGGGTAGGGGCTAAATGAAAGGAGAGAGAGAGAGAGAGGGGGAATAGTGACAAGGGATCCGGGGAAAAAAGGAAAAGGGCGGGGGGGGTTTCGGCAAAACGGCCCCCCCTTCATCCCCTACCTCGTGACATTCGGGGGAGGCGGGGGGCGGCCGCGGGGCCTCGGGCGGCGACGGCCGGCCGGCCTCCCGGCCACGGAGGCGGACGGCGAGAGGGGGAAAAGGATGAGGGCGACGAGGGGGTTTGTTTCCCTCACTCACCTTGGGTCGAGGCGGCGCGAGGGGGCGGCTCCACGGGCGGCGGCGGACCGGTGGTGATGGTGTTAGTGGCGGCGGCGCTCTAGTGCTTAGGCAAGGGGGAGGGAGATGGCCGTGGGGAAGTGCGGTGGCGGGGAAGCCGTCGGCCCCTTTTATAGGCGGCGAGAGGCGGTTCGGGAGGGGAAGATATTTTCCCCGGCGAGGCGCGCCGGCGAGCTCGGGGAGCTTTGCGAGCTCGGCCGGCGATGCGACGGCTCGGTTGGGTCGGCATGCGCGAGGGGTTTGGCCGGGGGATTAGACCCGTCGTGCGGGCGTGGGGCGGCTGCGGCGGCCGGTGAGAGGAGTTGACGGCTCGGACGGGGGGCATTAATGGCGTCCCGGCGGCCGGCCGGTCTCCGGCGGGCGCGGGGCGCGGCGGGGCCGCGGTGGCGTGCGCAGGCGGCTTCCTTGCGGCCGGTGGCGTGCGGAGGCGGGGGGAGGGCGGCGCGCGCGGGGCCGGCCGGCGGCGGGCGGGGCGCCGGTCGGCCCGTCCGCTAGTGCGGAAGGCGGGGGAAAAAGGAGGAGAGGGGGAGGAGGGGTCACGGTGCGGTGGCCCGGCGTGCCGTCGGCCCGGCCGGCTTCCGCGCCGCGCGGCGGGGCGCGGGCCGGGTCAACCCCGGTGTCGGCTCCGGTCGGGAGGCGCGGGATGCCGGCCGCGGGCGGGCGCGCGGCCGGGGAGGGGAGCGAGGGAAGAAGAAGGAGGAAAAAAGGAAAGAAGGAAAAAGAAAAGGGAAAAAGAAAAGAAGAAAGGAGAGGAAAGAAGGAAAGAGAGAAAGAAAAGGAAAGAAGGGAAGGAAAAATAAGAGAGGGAGAAAAATAGGAGAAGGGATTTTGGAAAATCCGGGAAATTATCGGGGGAAATTTGGGGAGGGTTTTGCGGGGGGTTTGTCCCGGTTTTTCGGGCGTCGGCGCATTTTACGGGACGGCGGTGATGGCGAGGCGGACCGGTCACGGGACCGCGGCGTGCGCGGGATTCCCGGCCGGTGGCCGACCGCTGCGTTGGGGAAAGTGCGCGGGGGCGCGACCGAGGTGCGGTGCCGGCGGGGAATCGCGGCACGCGCGTCGAGGGAGAGAGAGAGAGAGAGAGAGAGAGAGAGAGCGAGTGGCTAGGATTTGAATGGTAGCGAGCTCGGCGGATTGGTTTTTGAAATTACGCGTGATTTAATGGGTGATTTATTTAGAGCTAAAACGCGGGCGTTACAAACCTACCCCCACTTAAAATGAATCTCGTCCTCGAGATTCGGCTAAGTCTCGAATAGGTGGGGGAATTCCTTCCTCGGTGCATCCTCTCATTCCCACGTAGCTTCTTCCACCCCGTGTCTACTCCATTGGACTCTCGCACACCCGTACTTCGGTCGTCCTTGTCCGCTTGACCACGGTGTCTAAGATCTTGACGGGCACCTCCGGTACCTAAGGTCCGGCCGTAGATCGATGGTCTCCACGGTACTCGCTTTTCTTCCGAACCTTCAAACATCGGCGTAGGCCGAGAGATGTGGAATACCGGGTGTATATCCGCCATTTCTTCGGGTAGCTCCGGTCGATATGCTCTCGCTCCGACTTTCTTGAGCACTTTATACGGGCCGATGTACCGAGGGGCCAACTTCCCGTGTACTTGAAATCTCCGAGTCCCCCCGGATGGGTGAAACCTTGAGGTAGACGAAGTCTCCCGGGTTGAAGCTTGCTTCACGCCTTTTACGGTCCGCGTAGCTCTTCGTCGGGGACCGGGCGGCTTTCAACTTTTCTCGAATATCGGCTACGCGCTCCTCGGCTTCCTTTATGAGTGCGGGCCCAACCGGGGGCACGCTCTCCTACTTCCGACCACATCGGGGGTGTTCGCATTTTCTTCCGTATAGCGCTTCGAATGGCGACATTCCCGGGCTTGCTTGGTAGCCGTTGTTGTAGGAAAATTCGGCATACGGTAGGCTCGCTCCCAATCTTTGCCATAGGTGAGGACGCGAGCTCTCAACATATCCTCCGAATTTGATTCACCCTTTCGGTCCGCCCGTCCGTCCGGGGGTGGTATGCCGAGCCGAAGTCCCGGCTTGGTGCCCATGGCCTTGTGCGGGCTTTTCCGAACCTAGAGGTGAACTCGGGTCCCTCTCGTCCGAGACTATTCTCGCTAGGCACTCCATGCGGCTTCACTATATTATCTATGTAGAGTTTCGCCAGTTTCTCTCCACCATAAGTGGTCCGTACGGGTAGAAAGTGAGCGACTTTAGTGAGTCGATCCACGATCACCCATATGGAGTCATGTCCTTTCTGAGTCCTTGGCAACCCTACTATGAAGTCCATACCTATCTCGTCCCACTTCCACACCGGGATTGGTAAGGGTTGCAACGATCTGTTGAGCTTCGATGTTCGGCTTTGATCCTCGACAAGTGTCACGGTGGGCGACGAACCGTGCAATGTCCGCTTTCATTTCGTTCCACCAATACTTCGTTTTAAGTCCATGTACATCTTGGTGGATCCGGGTGAATGGAGTAGGCCGAGTTGTGTGCCTCATCCATGATGGTCCGTCGGAAGTCTCCACCTTCGGTCACGCATATCCTGTTCTTGTACCACGGGGTGCCTTGGTCATCTACCCGAAGTCGGGGGCCTTGTTCTCTCGGTATGCTTGCGGATCCTCATCGGATCTTCATCGGTCTCTTGGGCCTTCCGGATCTCTTCCTCTAGGGTAGGCCGAACACTCGGTGGCGGACGTAGCCTTGGGGAACGATGTGTACGTTGAGTCGGGCCATCTCCTCTTGCAAGCGAGCACTCTTGGGTGCGCCTTCTCGTAGGTTTTCGGCTTAGGGCATCGGCTACCACGTTGGCTTTCCGGGGTGGTAGTGAATTTCTAGGTTGTAGTCCTTGACTAGCTCTAGCCATCTTCTCTCGCCTTAGGTTCAAGTCGGGCCGGGTGAAGATGTACTTTAGACTCTTGTGGTCTGTGTAGATTTCACACTTATTCCCGATCAGATAGTGTCTCCAGATCTTCAGGGCATGCACTACGGCCGCAAACTCCGGATCATGGGTGGGATAGTTACGCTCATGGGGTTTGAGGTGGCGGGAGGCGTATGCCACTACCTTCCCGTCTTGCATGAGCACACATCCCAACCCTTGTCGGGAGGCGTCGCAATATACGACAAAGTCCCGTTGAATGTCGGGCGGGGGTCGGACCGGGCCGTGGTCAACCTCTTCTTCAACTCTTGGAAACTTCTCTCACGAGGCCTCGGCCCGAGTTAAATTTCTTCTCTTTCTTGAGCAGCTCTGTCATGGGCGGGCGATCTTGGAAAATCCCTCGATAAACCTCCGTAGTACCCGGCTAAACCTAGGAAACTCCCGATTTCACTCACGTTGGTTGGTTGCGCCGGTTGGAGACCTGTCTCAACTTTCCGGGGTCTACGGCTACTCCTTCCGCGATCAATATGTGCCCAAGGAAGGATATTTTCTCTAGCCAAAACTCACACTTGCCGAACTTGGCGTATAGCTTGTGTGCCCTCGTTTTCCCGGTACCACTCGAAGATGTTGTCCATGCTCTTCCACGCTCTTGGAGTAAACAAGTATGTCGTCAATGAAGACCACGACAAACTTGTCCGGTTCCTCCATGAACACCTTATTCATTAGGTTCATGAAGTAGGCCGGTGCATTGGTTAGTCCAAAGGACATCACCGTGAACTCATATTGCCCGTAGCGAGTGACAAAGGCGAGTCTTGGGGATGTCACTCTCCCCGATCTTGAGTGGTGGTACCCACGACCTTAGATCCACCTTCGAGAAGTACTTGGCTCCCTTCAGTTGGTCAAACGAGTCATCTATTACGGGAAGAGGGTACTTGTTCTTAATTGTGACCTCATTCGGCGAGCGATAGTCCACACACATCCTCATGCTCTTATCCTTCTTCTCCACGAAGAGCACCGGGGCTCCCCAAGGTGATGAGCTTGGTCTGATGAACCCGCTTCGCCGAAGCTCGCTAGTCGCTTCTTCAATTCTGCCAACTCAGGGGCTGCCATCCTATAGGGCCTCTTGGCTATGGGAGAGGTTCCAGGGATAAGGTCGATTACGAACTCTATATCCCTGTCTGGTGGCATTCCAGGGAGTTCTTCGGGGAACACATCTGGGTATTCTCGTACTACTGGGACATCTTCTATGGACTTGGCTTCTATGTTGAAAACCATTATATCCGCCTGTGTCCCTCGGGTGTGGCGAGTCACTTGTATCCCGTCCGGGTTGGTCAAGTGCACTACTTTATCGGCGCAACTTATGAGGCCATGGTGTTGGCTTAACCGGTCCATACCAAGGATCACGTCTATCCCCTTGGATTTCGGTACTACCCGGTGTCTACTAAGAATTCTACCCCACTTAAAATGATCCTCACCCGGGGGCATCCCGGTTGACGATTAATGTCACCTCCGGGCGTTCGAGTTATTAGGGGTGCTTTGAGTAGTACTGTGGGTATGCTATGCTTCTCCACAAAGCTTGAGGATATAAATGAGTGCGATGCTCCCGAATCGAATAGTATGGTAGCCAAAACTGAGCTGACCAGGAACTCACCGAGTACCACTCCTTGTGCTTCCTGCGCCTCCTGCGCATTGATGTGATTCACTCGGGCGCGTCCATACGACTGCTGGGGCTGCCTCATCTGCTGGTTGCCGGTGTTGTTGCCGAAGTTGTTGTTGCTGCGCACCGGCATGCGGTTGGCTCCGACGCAAGTGGCCTTGGCCCGTTCACCGAGTTGGAGTAGGTGGTGGTGGCGGCTTTTTAGCATAGGGGCGGTTGGAGATGAAGTGCCGGTTTCCGGCAGTTAAAACACACTCGGGAGTTGTTGTTGTTGTTGTTGTGGGTAGTGATCCGTGGTGTTGTTTTGTGGGGGCTTCATGGTATTCTGGTTGTAGGAGGGCTTGGGCGGGCTGCGGGGGCTTGTGAGCTTGTGGCTTGGGTTTGGGTTCCCTGCTCGCATAGGGTCTTGGAACCTGGACATGGGGTGTCCAAAGTTTCTCGGTCTCTCGGGACCGCTCTTCTCGCTTGGCCTTGTGTTCCATGAACTTGCGCTTGTTTTCCTTCTTCTCGGCCTTTGCCCTTTCCGTGAGGATTGCCATGTTCATAAGGGTATTAAAGTCCGGGTAAATCCGAGGAGTCGGCGGTGTCCTCGGTTCGGAGTCGGCCCCTTCTTGAACATCTCTTGCTTTTTGGAGTCTTTATCCACCTCCTCGGGGGCATAGCGTGCCGGCTCTATGAAGCGGTACGTGTATTCCTCCACGGACATGTTGCCTTGGCGGAGTTCGCGGAACTCGTCCGCCTTCCGCTTCGGTGTGGCCTCCGGGATGTGGTAGCGGCGGAACTCCTCCACGAATTCATCCCATGTGATGGCGGAGGGATCCTTGGGCGCAGCGCGGTAGTTCTCCCACCAAGCTAGGGGCCGTCCGGTGAGTTGGTGAGCTGCCAAGAGCACCTTGTCATGGTCTTCGCGGTGGAGGGGCTCCGGTTCCCTCGAGATGGCTCTCGGCCAATCGTCGGCGTCCGGAGGATTCCACCGACCCGCTAAAGGTGGGCGGCTTAGTCCTGAGGAACTCGATCAGCTTCTCATTCATGCTCATGGCACGGGGTCTTGGGCGGTTGATGGCATTGAAGATAGCCTCCATCAGGACAGTCTGGTTGGCTAAGACTTGGGCCAAGTCAATAGGAGGGGGTGGTGGTGGCAGGACCACGTTCTCTCCTCCTTCTTCATTCTGGTTAACCTCCTGTTCGGGGAGACGCTCCCTCCGATCGGCTTGCGATCCCTCGCCGTCCGACCAGGTGGGTCCTGACAGGGCGCCTGGAAACCATCTGTAAAGGAACGGGTTTTCTAAGAGACCTAGTTTTATGTGATGTTTAAGTGTATTATAACGGGTTTCTTTTTGAAAAGGCAGGGTTTAGTCTGCCGGTAAGCACACAACAAGCACATGGCAAACAAGCAAGCACAAACAAGTTTTTATTACAAACCAGCGAGGAGGATACATCCCGACTACGCGGACACTCTACACGACTAAAGGCTAAGGGCGCGACTTGGACCGGTACGGCTTCATTCCCTGGGTCTTGGGGCACATCACTCGCGAGGGGAGCTGTCTTCTGGGGTCGAGTGCTCTTCCAGCGGAATGAGCAACTCGTCATCGTTTCCGCCTTCGGGGTCTCCGTTTTCCGGGGCCGTGCCGCGGCTTCGGTGGTAGGCCGTTGGGGGTTCGGTGACCGCCGGGGGGTGCTTTGGTGGGGCTTCTATGGTTCCTCCCCATCCTACAAGGGGTGTTCCCGGCGGGACTTGAGGTTCTCCAATGGCCGGAACCGGCGTTCCGCCGTGGGTCCATTCTTGCATGCGTTGGTCCCGGATTCTTCGAGGCTTTCCGGGCACCGGCTTCACCGCTATGGCCGCCGCGGTCCTTGCTTCGGCTTGAGCCACTCGGACTTGGTGCATCCGCACCGTGACCTCGGCTTGCTCGGCCCGGCCGATCCGCTCCCTCAAGTGTCCGGCTCGATCATCAAAGAGCTTGTCCGGGGAGACAAGGTAGGCGACGACATGGTACAGCGGGTCTTCTTGGTGGCGACGCCGTTCCAGGTTCCTCATGCGGGCTTGCCAAACGGGGGTTCGATGGCGGGGAGGGAAGTACCTCATTGGTGTGGGGACGAGGTGTTCCTCGTAGATTCGGCACGGGTAGCGGAGGGCTTTTCCGAGGGCCAAAGGGTAGGTATCCCGTGTCGGAACCCCGTGGCGGTCACACGCCACGGCTCGATGTTGGTGTGGCGGTTGCTTCTAGCGACGGAGAGGACCACTCTACGGCGGAGAGTGCCGAGTTGCTCGTACTCTCTCGCTGTAGTACCTAGGGCGCTCGGTGATGCCGAGGCGCTCCGGGGAGTTGATGAGCGGGCGAGCAAAACCAGGCTCCTCCCGGCATACGCCTTGGGTCCATCCATCTTCCGCCATCCGAAAACAAAGGTAGAGTTGAACGGGTGGTGGTGGGGTACAAGAGATGGATAACTTTATTTAGTAGGGAAGTTGGGGTACATCCTTCGGGGTACACTTATTACTAGGATTCAACTTCTAGCCTAACATTCTAGTCTTATCCTCATGGTGACTCTTCCTCTAGCCGGATACGGCGCTTCTTTAGTGGAAGATCTTGCTCCGTATCTCATCTTCGGTCCGGGTTCCTTTGTCCCGGTGGGTTTCTTCGGGTTCATTCTCTTCTCGCTCCGGCTCCCTCATCTCTCGCTTCTACGCTCCTTCGGTTCATCCCATAGGGCCTTATGGGCCAACGGCGTGCGCTCTCTTTCCCCGAGGTATTCTTGCTTTGTGTTGTGTAGCTCAACTCGCTATGGTTGTCTTCACCCTTTCTAGTTCTATCCTCGTTCTTGCTCTTTCGCTCCGTCGATCCGTCGCTTCGCTTCTTGGGCTTGCTCTTGATAAAGGTGGTCTAGGCCTGCGAGGTATATGGATAGGTGGGAGATCGCTTCTTCTAAGTCTTCTTCCTCTCGTTCCAAACCTCTCATGCGATCAATCCACGAGCGTCCTCTTCCTCCGGAGGGTGGAAAGAATCCCATTGGAGTCCTTCGGAGGTGTTGTCTGTAAGCCACTCGTAGCTGACGCAGGGCCTTCCGAGCAGCCTTGGGGTAGGTGTCGGCAAAGCGAAAACCAGTGGCGTTGACGAACCATGGCTCAATGTCGGGGTAAAGCGTGCTTCTTCCCACAAAGATCAGCAGCTTACACCGGAGGGTGCCGAAGCGTTCGTACTCCCGGTAGACGAACTCTGGCGGGTCCCTTACTCCGACGCGCTCTAGGCTGAGTAGCAACAGGTTAGGGAGGCCAGGCTGGACGGGGCAAATCCCTCCGTTCCACTCGGGGTTAGGCATCTGGAAATGGGCAAGAATCAAGGTAAGAATTTGGGAAAAGGTGAGCTTAGCAAAGGAAAGGTTAGAGAGGGCCGGAGGAGGTCTCGTATCCTAGGGTCATGTCCTACGGCCAACCTACGGCTGCGATACCACCGAAGCGTCCCCTCATCCGAGGTGACCAAATGTGACACAAATACCGGTCCCGGGAGGTCGGTAGCACATTCATTACAACAGGTGGAATCGGTCTTTTACATTACGGTTACGAAAGGGCACGGTAGTGCCAACGCTACAATGAACAACACAAACGCTAGCGACCACACTACGATAGCAAAGGCTTCCATAGCCTCCTCGCAGTACCACACCATGGAAGCTTTAGGTAGGGCTGCGGTACACGAGGCACGGTTGGGTGTAGGGCGGTGACCTACTCAACGTCTTCTCGGGGATGTAATCGGGATCCTCCTTTGTAACATAGTTAGTAAACAAGAGTGAGTACATACGTACTCGGCAAATCCAACCCCACCCACGGAGGGGCTTATAAGCATAATCATGCATAAGGTATAACAAGGATCGAGTTAAGGTTCATTTAACAATATCACACATGTAGGGGTTCTTTTCGTAAAGGTTTTTCGCAAATCATTTTCATAACCCAAGTAACTCAAAGGTTTTTAGGAAAAACCATCGTGGAACTACGGACTTCCCGTCCGTCGTAGCCGGTGCACACGACCACACACTTCACCCGAGAAAACAACTCACGCCGGAAAACATCCCATCCCAAACACTAGTTTTTGTGACCACACCGTGACTCGTCCAATACCGTGGACACGGCTATTCAAATAGGTTCGACACTCTGCGAGAGGTTGTACATCTTTACCCACAAGTAGGGTACCGTCACACGGACACCTCGGTCTTGCGGTACGGATCCTATCATAGCCATTACCCACCTTAGCTAACACTACGAGCCACCACGGAAGCACCCCAAGGGGTTATACCACCTACGGGGGCGGACCCACGGGGTATGCGGGGTGGTCCACCGCATACCCCGTGGTCCCCCGTCATATATATAGAGTAGGAATTTTCGAGAGAAAAAAAAAAAGAAAAAACCATCTCGGTACGTGACTCCCAGGACCAGTAGACGATTTGGCTTCCTTCGCATGCCTCCCGTCCATAAGCGCACGCTAGAATCACGGAGATATGGTCGAGGGAAGTTAGGAAGTCAAACAATCACCGTGCGGGCGTCGACACTCGACCGTCTTCTACGCGGCCGGCGACGCGCGCGACCGCCCACCGGCACCGGCCGGCCGATCCGCTTGCCTTGCCGCCCCGGTCCGCTTCTGCCGCGAAGGGCTCGCCGGGATCGTACAGGCGGACGGCGGCGGGCGCCGGTCGCGGTTGCCAACGGCAACGGGCGACCGAAGAAGACGATAACGTTCGTTTCGCCCGTAAGTTCCAGCAAATTCCAATTTTGATTCAATAATCAATATCGCATGTGAGTTTGCACTTCTGTTAAATACTAATTGGTAAACTATTTTCAGATTTTGAATTATGAAGAGAAGTGGAGACATCCGATCCCTTTTTGATAAAGGCAAAAAAAGAAGGCGGCCGCCGATGCTTTGAACCATGCGCGGCTCCGATTGAATCTATTGTGGAAGAGCGAGAATCAAGATGCTAGAGCGAAGTTGAAGAAAACGCGGATCCTTCGCCCCCGCCAATGTCACCGCAACCGTCGGCGCCGCAAAGCAAAGCCACCGGTGTATGACATCAATCTTCTTCCATATGATCCAGGTGAAAGGCTACCCATAAAAGATTATCCCGTTAATGATCAAGATGCCATTCGTAGAGCATATATCACTAAAGGTCCTTGCAAACCTTATATACATGATTTTCCGTACCGATACATTGCAAGCGTACCACGTCGATTCGGTTTACAATGGTTGTATAATTATCAGTGGCTTGAATATAGTATCAAGAAGGATTCTGTATTTTGCTTTATATGCTACTTGTTCAAGAAGGGCAGCGGGTCGGATGCATTTGTTGTTGAGGGATGGGATAATTGGAATATAGGAAATTTCGCACTCAATAAACATAGTGCTTCTAAGTCACACAATGCAGCTCAGGAGAGGTATCTTGGTTTTATAAATCCCAAGGTAGCAATTGATTATCACATTGACAAGTGGACCGATGAGGATCTTGACTTTACAAGAAAAGATTGACATATTCACTTAGATGCATCAAATTTCTTTTGCATCAAGGATTGGCATTCCGTGGACATGATGAAAGTGAAGAGTCTAGCAACGAGAGGCAACTTCATTGAACTTTTGAAGTTTCTTGCGGGAAATAGTGATGAAGTGAACAAGTATGTCTTGAACAATGCACCAGGTAATTGCACTTTGACTAGCCCAAAGATACAAAAGCAAATTATTCATTGTTGTGCCATAGAAACCAGAAAGAAAATAATTGAGGAACTTGGTGATGAGCCCTTTGCAATTTTAGCTGATGAGTCTAGTGACATATCACATAAAGAACAGCTAGCTGTTTGCTTGCGTTTTGTTGACAAACTTGGAAGGCCATGTGAGCACTTCATTGGGGTTGTTCATGTAGATGATACTACATCTTTGTCACTTAAGGAAGCAATCGAAGGTTTACTTGTTAGTAATGGATTGAGTATGACTCGGATTAGAGGTCAAGGTTATGATGGGGCTAGCAATATGAAAGGTGATATTAAAGGGTCGAAAACATTAATCATGAAAGAATCACCTTTCGCTTATTATATTCATTGCTTTGCACATAAACTCCAACTAGTTCTTGTAGCAGTTGCCAAGGGAAATACTGACTGCAAGACATTTTTTGATCAAGTATCTATCTTGTTGAACATTGTTGGGGTTTCTTGTAAGCGTCATGGTATGCTTCGAAATGCTAGGCTTGAAAATGTCAAGAAATCACTAGAGTCTGGTGAGCTTGAATCAGGGAGTGGATTAAATCAAGAGATGGGGTTGGCTAGGCCTGGTGACACTCGGTGGGGCTCGCATTACAAAACTATATGTAGCATCATCACTATGTATTCCTCAATCCATGATGTGCTCATTGAGCTTGGTGCTGATATTGGACATAAGGATGATTGGACGAAGATTCATTTTGTGCTTGGAGCATTTGAAACCTTTGAGTTTGTTTTCTTTGTGCACTTAATGTATGTTATTCTTGGATACACAAATGAGTTATCTGAGTGTTTGCAGAGAAGGGATCAAGATATTCTTAATGCAATCTCACTTGTTAATGTGGCAAAGAGCGAGAATGCGGTACCGTTGAGGTCTAATGGTTGGGATAATTTTCTTAATAAGGTCACTTCTTTTTGCATTACACATGGTGTCGAAGTTCCTCCTATGGATGCTGCTTATGTGCCTTATGGAAAATCAGCAAGGTATGCCCGTGCCCGAAACCAAACAAATGATGACCATTTTAGAAGAGAAGTGTACATTGGTGTCATTGATCAAATTAGTCAAGAGCTTGATAACCGATTTGATGAGATCAATATGGAGCTACTCTCTTGCATGTCAGCCTTTAGTCCTTCTCGAACTTTGCTTCATTTGATGCACGAAGTTACGCGGATTGGCTGAATTTTATCCTAATGACTTCTCCAACAATAATTTGCTACAACTAGAATTGCAACTTGATAATTATTTTGATAGCGTCAAACAAGATGAACGGTTCCAAGGACTAGACAACATTGTTGATCTCTCAATTAAGCTTGTTGACACAAATAGGCACAAAGTGTATGATATGGTGTACTTGCTTCTCAAATTGGTGTTGCTTTTACCGGTGGCAACCGCAAGTGTTGAAAGGGTATTCTCTCGCATTGGTTATAGTGAAAACCAAATCAAGAAATAAGCTAGGTGATGTTGTTTTGGATGATTGTCTACAAACATTTATTGAGCGGGATATTTTTTTTCAAGTTGATGAAGATGATATAATTGAAACATTCATGTCATTGAGAAAGCGACGGATCAAGTAATATTGTAAGTCTCTTATTTGGCTATATTTTGAAGCATTTTGTATTTCTTTTCAATAATATGTGATTTTAGAATATGGTTTTACTGAATTAGAATATGGTTTTAACGAATTATGTATAGTTTACCGAATTGCATGTGAAATTTTTTTTTCGCGCATACCCGAGGTAAAAAGTCGGGTCCGCCACCGACCACCTAACCGGGGCGTACCTCACACAGAGCGTACCCCTGCTCCTTGGTCTCCCGCTGCTCACCCGCACACCAGATGGCAAGTAGATTAACTAGTGGGGTTTATGCTAAGCCGTTGCCACATACAACGGTCGAGTGGTTGTACGAGGGTTTGGGTCAGGTGAGATGTCACGCAACCCGGTCCTTAACCGACAAGATGGACAACTCCCAACACGCTCAACCACACAGGTACGAGCTCACCCATACTCCTGACACACACGTCCATCCCGTCTACCCAGTTCTTTACTCATTTTTCAAACATATCCCTTTTTTTGTTTTTAAAGCACTCACACCTTTTGAAAGCACACACACGTTTTAAAGCACTCGTTTAGGCCAAAACAAGGTTCAATCATAGCAATCAAGGGTGGCTATCCTAACCATGTTTTGTAGTAAAACAATATGCAATTTATAAAACGGGTACAGGGTATATTTGTAAAACTAGGACAGAAGCATGCATCAAAGGGGGAAGTTGAACTTGCCGTCTTCGAAGTCTTCGGGGAGGGCCGGTTCGGCGTTCGGGACCTCGGGCTCCTGCTCGCAGTAGTCGGCTTCGATCTCCGGCTCGGGGTACCTTCCTCCGTCTACACCGTCGGCTATGGCGTGCACACAAGCAAGCAAGCGGTATTAGCACACATATTTCCGACCGAGCTCGGGGAGGGGGGGAGTGAGCGGAGGAGGGGATATATATAGGCGCGGTAGGGTTTGGTCTTAACCGGGAAGGAAGGGCGTGTATGAAAAGGGGCTAGGTTAAGGGGGCTATAGATATTAAGGACCTATTGGTAATTTTCCTTTAATGAGGGGGTTTAGGCATGATTGGGATTAAACCCGCGCATGAAATGTCGGGTAAAAGGGATGCTTAGGGTTAATTCGGGCCGGTTAGTAATTTTAGTTTTAAACAAAAGGACCTAAACATAATACTTAAGTAAGGTGAGGGTTAACTAAAAATAGCCTTAGGGATTCATTTGAAAAAGGGCGGGGGGTCTTGGTGTATTTGTTTAAAGGGTAGGGGCTAAATGAAAGGAGAGAGAGAGAGAGAGAGGGAATAGTGACAAGGGATCCTGGGAAAAAAGGAAAAGGGGGCGGGGGGGGTTTCGGCAAAACGGCCCCCCCTTCATCCCCTACCTCGTGACATTCGAGAGGGGGGGGGGCCGCGGGGCCTCGGGCGGCGACGGCGGCCGGCCTCCCGCCACGGAGGCGGACGGCGAGAGGGGGAAAAGGATGAGGGCGACGAGGGGGTTTGTTTCCCTCACTCACCTTGGGTCGAGGCGGCGCGAGGGGGCGGCTCCACGGGCGGCGGCGGACCGGTGGTGATGGTGTTAGTGGCGGCGGCGCTCTAGTGCTTAGGCAAGGGGGAGGGAGATGGCCGTGGGGGAAGTGCGGTGGCGGGGAAGCCGTCGGCCCCTTTTATAGGCGGCGAGAGGCGGTTCGGGAGGGGAAGATATTTTCCCCCGGCGAGGCCGCCGGCGAGCTCGGGGAGCTTCGCGAGCTCCGGCCGGCGATGCGACGGCTCGGTTGGGTCGGCGTGCGCGGGGGTTTGGCCGGGGGATTAGACCCGTCGTGCGGGCGTGGGGCGGGCGCGGCGGCCGGTGAGGGAGTTGACGGCTCGGACGGGGGGGGCATTAATGGCGTCCGGCGGCCGGCCGGTCTCCGGCGGGCGCGGGGCGGGCGGGGCCGCGGTGGCGTGCGCAGGCGGCTTCCTTGCCGGCCGGTGGCGTGCGGAGGCGGGGGGGAGAGGCCGGCGCGCGCGGGGCCCCGGCCGGCGGCGGGCGGCGCGGTCGGCCGGTGCGCCGTGCGCTAGCGCGGAAGGCGGGGGGAAAAAGGAGGAGAGGGGGAGGAGGGGTCACGGCGGTGCGGTGGCCGGCGTGCCGTCGGCCGGCCGGCTTCTGCGCGCGCGGCGGGCGCGGGCCCGGTCAACCGGTGTCGGCCCTCGGTCGGGAGCGCGGGATGCGGCCGCGGGCGGCGCGCGCGCGGCCGGGGGAGGGGAGCGAGGGAAGAAGAAGGAGGAAAAAAGGAAAGAAGGAAAAAGAAAAGGGAAAAAGAAAAGAAGAAAGGAGAGGAAAGAAGGAAAGAGAGAAAGAAAAGGAAAGAAGGGAAGGAAAAATAAGAGAGGGAGAAAAATAGGAGAAGGGATTTTGGAAAATCCGGAAATTATCGGGGAAATTTGGGGAGGGTTTTGCGGGGGTTTGTCCCGGTTTTTCGGGCGTCGGCGCATTTTTACGGGGACGGCGGTGATGGCGAGGCGGACCGGTCACCGGGACCGCGGCGTGCGCGGGATTCCCGGCCGGTGGCCGACCGCGGCGTTGGGAAAGTGCGCGGGGGCGCGACCGAGGTGCGGTGCGGCGGGAATCGCGGCACGCGCGTCGGGGAGAGAGAGAGAGAGAGAGAGAGAGAGTGGCTAGGATTTGAATGGTAACCGAGCTCGGCGGATTGGTTTTTGAAATTACGCGTGATTTAATGGGTGATTTATTTAGAGCTAAAACGCGGGCGTTACACGGGCGTGCGTGTGCGGAGCGCCCTCGAGCGAGGCGGAGCCCGCTCGAGGGCGGAGCGACCTTCGAGCGAGGGCGGAGCCTCGCTCGAGGTAAGCGCACCCCCCTCGAACGGGGCGGAGCCCGCCCGAGGACGGCGTGAGCCCTCGAGCGAGGGCGGAGCCCCGCTCGAGGGGATCTTTGAGTGGGCCGCCTTGGTGGGCCGTTGGGGCCACCGCGGCGTGGGCCATGCCCCGTGTGCTTAAGCGAGACGCGTTTGGCTTTGGCTTGTTGTGGGTTTTAAGTGGGGATTCCCAAGTTTGTTTAAGGGGACCCCTAGGGTCGTCCCCGACAATAGGGGTACCACCTTCGCTCCCATGAACCTTAGGATGGACATTAGTGCTAGGAGGAACAATCATTTCATTCCTCAATTCACCTACCGCATACAAGACCCTCTAAAAAAAAAACCCGCCGATTGTTTCAACTAACCTCCGAATGTGAGATCAACCACTCTAAACCCTCGACCGTGGCCAACCACATGCAAGAACATTGCAACTTGCTCCTCAACGAAGCATGTATGCTATCCGTAACAAGCTCTCTCTTGCGAAAAAGGTCACACAAATCGAAAGAAAGGTGCCCTCCTCATCCTAAGCGATTCACACGGTTCACATCACCGGACTCATAGATGTACCTAAGGTTGTTAATCCTCTCGCCGGTCTCTCTCGGCCATTGGCCGTAGGTAACCGACCTAGCATCGGCAACTCTCCTCCTAAACCACATGAAAAACCGTGCCGCAACGGCCACTATCATTGCAGAGAAAGACGCCTTCTACCTTCAAAATCCATCACTACCAACAGCAAACAATATCACAAATTAGACATGCATGAACCACTTGTGCTATGAACTAGTAAGTATTCAGTGAAAAGATTCAAATCAGACGCGGCTGCCACACCAAATGGTGCTCCTCCGGCGCCTATTCATCCCCAAATCATATAATCATCGACCTAGGCACCGAGCTCAGCAAAATCAATGAAATAACCATCATCATCGCATACAAAACGAGTAGATCTGATAGGGGAATAAGTAGGGCGTAATTGGTTGCCCGTAGATCCGCTCGAAATCGCACGGATCTAGCAAAATCACAACGAACCCTAACCACAATGGAGTTCGCAAACAACAAGACGAGTACGAATCGGGAGGGGCGAGGTGGAGGTAGGCGAGGTATACCGTCCGACCCACCGGAGGACCAACAAGGAACCGCCGGAGGTGGTGACCGCCGCCGAAAACGGAGAGCGAGAGGGGGAGAAGAAAGGGCGCACCGCAGCAATGGAGGCAAGAATGAGGGGTAACCCTAGCGCCCGCCTCCCCCGCGCGCTTTTATGCTCGCACCGCGCCATCTCCCGCGCTTCCCCCAATTCTTCCCGCCAAGCACCATCCCGTCCCGGGGCCGGGCGAGGGAAGCTCGCGTGCGGCGGACGGCCTCGTCCCGAACGGCAGAGGGGAAGTGCACGGGGCGGTGCAGATAAGTGGTGCGAGTCAGGGAACCAAACATGGGCCTCCTGCACGGCCTCGTCCCGGATGGGCCTTTGGACGGCCTCATACGTGCAACCAAACACGCCCTAAAGGTGCTGTCTGCTGTGAATGGATTCATTACCGTGGGGCCCGCGCACATGGAAAATCGACGGTGAGGAGCAAGACTCACCGGTCAACAGTAAACTCCACATCGTGCGCATACAAGTAGCGTGACGCAGCGGTGGCAGCCGGCAGCCGCCTCCCAACTCAGCCAAGAGCGCCAGTTGCTCTTTCTTTCCGCGCCGCCGCCATTCTGCCTCGCCCGCTCCTGCTCTTCCCAACAGCCCTGCTCCTCTTTTCTTCCCGCGCCGCCGCCGCCGCTCCGTCTCGCTGGCTCCCTCCTCGCCTTCCCGCCGTGGGACGAGAGTTGCCATCCGGTGGCCGGCGCCGTGCGATGAGAGAGTTCCCGTCCGTGGTGTCTGAGAGGCGGCCAGTGGGCTCCGTCGACGACGCTGCCTGTGACGCCGCCACCGCCGGTGAGAGCCTGGAGGCCGCCCGCGAGCTCCGGTGCGTCGGTCGTCGCTGGCGGGCCTGTACCATGTCTCAGGAGGAGGTAAGATGTCAAAGCTCTAACCTTTATTTCATTTGCACCAGCCAGCCTCTCCGGTCCCCTCTCGCCGCCGGCCGGCGTTCGCATACGGCGGCGCAGGCGCGCCGGTCCATGGTGGACCGAGCCGCGGGCATAATGGTGGGATCGGTCCACCGTGGACCAGGGCCCACCCAAATTCGAGTTATTCGCATATCCCCTTTCGATTCGAAAACCGAAATCTCATTCGCGCGCCCAACCCATCCAAAACATTTCGCCAGCCCGCGCAGCCGCAGAGCGCGCTTTCCAAATTTCCCCGCGCGAGGATCCGGCGGCCGTGCTTGCTCCGCCGCGCCGAGATCGGACGCCCGGAAGCACCTGGCACACGGATCGCCACATCAGCAGAGCACGCGGATCGCCAAATCGGCGAGCACGCGGATCGCTCCCCTCCCGGCTCGGATCGACGGCCGCCGTGGTTCCGCCGCGCCGCGATCCAACGGCCGTGGCACGGATCACACGGATCGCTAATGGCAGCCGGTTTCGCTATAAATACTGCTCTGTTTCCCCTGTCAATCCCACCAAATCTACAGCCAAAAAGCCTTCCCACCCGATAGAAGAGACTGCGGAAGAGAGGAAGGAGGGGGGATGGCGGTGGTGGTGGTGGTGCGTTCCCTGGAGGAGATCATGGAGCTGGAGGTCCAGGTCGGGGTCGGGGCCGAGGTCGAGGTCCGGGGACCTCTGCTGAAGCTGTGCGACGCCCCGGCGATGAGGAACCGGCTCAAGAAGCTCGTGAGGAACAGCGGCTGGAGGGTCGTGGGCGCCTTCAGGCTCGAGCCGCTGATCCCCATCGCGCAAGCCGTCAACGAGGCGAACAAGAAGGTCTCCGAGCTCCTTCCCCTCTTCGACACCGACAAGACTCCCTCCCTCGCCGCCAACGCCCGCGACCTGCGCCGCCGTACAAACGGGCTGAGCTACTACGCCACAGAGCTGCAGCGCCTCGGAAAGGAGGTGCTCGCCGAAGCCACAAGCCTCGGCGACGACCTGGAGGAGATCGTGACGCTCATCAGGGCGCGCAAGGTCACCATCGAGTTCGTCCACAAGAAGCTCTGCGCGGCAAAGGATTCATGCTCTGAAGTGTACAACATGGAGACACCCCTCGAGGACGACGATGAGGAAGGCAACTAGAGGAGTCTATAGGACTAATGGAGAGGGGTTAGTGGGGGCTAAGTTTTGCTATTGGGTCATATGCGAGTACAGTCTGCTTATGAGAGTAGTACGAGAGGGGAGCCATTTTAGTGAGTAAAGTAAAGGTCATTAGATGCTGTCTAAATATGTACGGAGTCGAATTTGTATCTATCTCTTTCAAATCAATATTATATAATCTGGTGGATCCTTCATTTCCCGAATTTTGATGTGCTCTATTTTTTTAAAAAAAATTGTGATACTTTGGCTCTTTCTTCTATGATACGTTCCAAGCTTTATTCCTGTTTTGAGCAATTTCAATATCTGTTTCGGAGAAAATACAACAAATCTGGTCTCTTTGCTGTTTTAAGGCTGTCAGGAGTATTCCCAAATTATTGTACATCTCAGGTGAAGGTGTAGCGAAAGCTAGTGCCCAGAGTTCTGCACCCCAATTGCAGCAGCAGCAGCAGCAGCAGAAGCAGAACAGCCGTATTGATCCCAGGGAGCTGAAACGCTCAGCTGGAGAAGCAGGTTGGTCCGGATTGCTCGCCGCGATATTTTGGCTACTCGAATGGCTACTTATCAGAGAGGCTCAGCAGGCATGACTTTGGAAAACTGTGCCTGCAGACCCTGGGGAGGGAGAACCTCCAGCCGCACAACACAATGGAGACGCCAGGTTGTTGCAGGTCCAGGGATCGAGGCCTATTGGCACAGTGCAGGATCATGCTTTGAAAAATTGGATGAATAACATGGGTCCAAATTGTAGGGTGATGGCTGCTGTCAACCACAACCAGGTTGCTCATGCTGTTTCTGGATCTCTGGAGAATGGTGCTCTTAGTCCACTTGAGTTGAAGAGATCAGTGCATTCTCAACAATGTGAACCTGCAGAGCCATTGGCAATGCATCCACGCGTGGAGCAGAATCTGATCTCGCAGAGAAGTATGAGCAGCACAGCACGGCGTTCTGCAGAAATATTGAAAAGTCCTGGACGAGCTCCACTTGGGTGGTGCAAGAAAATTTCCCCAGACACCAATTGGTGCAAGTGACGGTCGCTTTAACAGCAGTTTTGAGCATGGTGAGCTGTCCAACACAGAGTTGCTGCACAGACGGATGGAGAAAACAGCAGAAACACTTACACTGGGCTTAGCTGGTGTCACAATGGATAGTGCAGAGCTCCTGAATTGTGCTCTGGATAAGTACTTGAAAAACCTGATTAGGTCATCTGTTCAGATAGTAGGAGGTAGTGTTCAAAGGATGCAAGGAAAGGGACACCATCATACAAGCAACAAGCTTAAGGAAAGCAAATTAATGACGTCTTGCTGCCAAACCATGTTCACATGCAATCAAGCAGCGGGTTATCAGGATCCACAAATGAGATCAGAAGTAACCACTTGATCTCCATAAATGATTTTAAGATGGCTATGCAGCTAAACTCTCAACAACTCGGGGAGGACTGGCCAGTCCTTCCGGATAAGATATGTCTATGTTCTTCAGAGGAAAATGACTAACAGATAGCCTTTTTTACTTCGCATGAAGTTTTGTACCAATGCACTTCTTGGTGCCCATCCAATGTACATTTGAGCTGGAAGTGGCAAGACTGCAGGCACAACACAGAATATGCAATCAACTGCCAGAGTTGTAGTGAAAAGAAGGCATTCTTTTTCCTGATAAATGATGGCCTGAATAAAGGAAGACATCTTCTGTCCGTGGAGCTTAGGCCTCATTAGCACTTACAAGTTGGATAGTGCTACATCCAAAGTACCAATTTCTATGTAACATCTGGCATAAGGGACTGGAGGGCAGCAAAATGCAAGTGCTGTCTTGTAACTTATAGGAAAATGTTCTGTAAGTTTCTAGGTCAGGATGTACATTATTGATTGCAAAATTTTCTAGGTACCTTGAGTACTAATTTCAGGGATCTTGAATGCTAATTTTATTTGATTCTTTTTGTAACTGTGCTTTGAAATTATATGTTAGATGTCTAATATTTTACCTTTCTCTCTTATGTGCGCATATCTGTGTCTTCAGGGTTAGGTTTGGTGCCCCCGTACATCTTTTGGTGTTGATTACTCAAAGATATATTGATAATCTCTATGTGTTCTATGTTCTTCACATGTCTGAAATGGACCCAATTTCAAAAACTGTGATACCTGGCTGCTCTTTCTACTATGATACTGTTCAACCTTTGTTCCTTTTTGAACAATTTTTCAATGTTTGTTTCAGAGAAAAGACGACATATCTGGTCTCTTTGCCGTTTTAAGGCTGTCAGGAGCATTCACAAATTATTATACATTGCAGTTGCAGTTATGTTGTCTCTTATCTAAGTTAGGGAAGGGCCAGGGGACCCTGAATTGCTGACTGTCTCTGTTTCTGAATGTTCTTTGTGTTTGAAGTCTGCACGAACAGTTACTGAGTCCAATGCATCCTGTTCAAGAATACAACAGTGGATATCTGCTAATGCATTTCCATTTCTGCTGCCTGTGGTGTTTAAGGTTGGCTTGCAATATTATATTGCATTTACTGCTGGAACATTACGGGCTATTTTTTTACCAGGATGATACCACGTTCCTGAAAAGTATTTGGCATTAATGTATTCTGTTGCAGTACTGTGTTACATTCTGCAGGATGCTTGTGCAGTTTTGTGACACCCTACACGCAGCTTGAAACATCCGAATAAGTTCTTCTCAGTTGTCAGTTTGTCACTATTGTGTTTTCAGACGGGTGGCAGTCATCGTTGAAGTTACAGAGCAAACCTTGCTGCTCATCTCGATGTCTGTCTTCACACTTCAGGTACATATCTGGTCATGAATTCATGTGTAAAACCAGTAAAGTTCACTATTGTGTGCGGAAGTAGAGAACTAGCTGTGTTGTTGTCAGTATCGTTTTTGAATGTGCAACTGAGTTACAGGAGTAATTTTTTACATGAGCCAAATAAAATCAGTGGACAGCTTGCACGGACCTGTTCCTCCCTACCACTAAATGCATAGCTACTCAGTCTTTGAGGCGTGTGTGTTCATTGTCGTTTGTCCGTCAGGCTATCAGTTCAAGTTTGAACCAAATTCAGATTGTCTGGCTGAACTTTTAGTGGCAACCTTTGTTGGTCCCTAACATTCAGATCGTCTGTCTCAGTATATATTTTCATCTCGTTTTCGGGTATGCTTGCTGGGATAGCTGAGGCCCTCTTTGGATATGAGAAGTTTTCCTGCTTCTTTCAGGAATGGAACTGTTTCCCGCGAGGTGACATGAGCAGATGAAGTGCAAAACTGGTATGAAGCCACAGCAGCGCCGGCGCGGGTCCATCTTGTGGCGGCGGCGCAGCCAGACGAGCGCGCGCGCACATCTGGATGTCGTCGTGCAGCTGTTGCTGGATACAGTTAACTAATTCCTCCTTTTGTGTCCCTGGCGTGCTGTTGCTGTTGCTGTTGGTGTGCTGGGGGGTTAGCGGTCCCTGGGTGACCGGTTCGATGCTGGAAATGCTGTAATAAGTAAGTTGTCTTCTTGGCGAACTGGTGAACTGTGTAATTTCGTTACTCAAGTAATGAAATTCGGGCGAGGCCCAGGTTGGAAAAAAAATTCCTCCTTTTGTGTGAGCCTGACAGGGGGGGGGGGATGAGAGATGTGATGCTTCGGCAGCCCGATCCTGGCCGCCCGAGTGAGGCCGGGCCGCGGCCGCCGGGGCATGCGTCGGTCTCAACGATTGCCCCCCCCCCCCCCCCCCCCCCCGGCACCGCTCGTCGTCTCGCAAGCATCACCGAAGCAACGGACTCGGGACCGAACCCGAACTTGAGTAGTCACACACACGGGGGACATCGGCGCGTGTTCGGATAGTCGACGGAGTCGGCTTTTTCAGAGGAGGCCCCCGCCGATCGTTCATATCAACGAGCAAGGTTCCGAATGGATGTTTATACGCTAAGCTGGACTTCTAGAAGACATTCTTAGTTTTTGTTTTAGATTTGCTACTTCAAATGCTTGAGATCTGTTGATCTCTCAATCACATTTTTCTTGTCCGTTCGATCTATCATCAACGTGAAGCCTATGTTATCTTTTGTCTTATCGGGCCCGCGGTGGCACCCGGTACTACGCCCTCAAACCCGTTAGGGGGGGAGGTCAACGGTGGACCCGCAGAGAACACTCGGACGCGTCTCTTCATTTCCACACAACCTCGATGGCCGGGCGGAGAGGTTGACGCGGCAGTGCGGTGAGCGGCGGCGGAGGCGATTCGGCGGGGGAGGGTTGCCAAGGACGGCCCCGCGGCGTGGTCGACTTCGACGACGTGCGTGCGTGCACCAACGCGCCATCCGCATCGACACCACACCGTACCACCACTACGGTCTCGTTAGGGTTTCATTGCCCCCCTCCCCAATCATCTCAGCTCGTTTTAATCGTTTTTCCACACGGCCTCGGTCGTTGATTCCACCCCCCGTCTTTGAATTTGAGATCTTTTTGAGCGCCGTAGTAGGATGCGGACCCCGGTGTGAATGATTGATTATTTTACTAGTGCTAGGGTTTTCCCCATTTGGGGGGGGGGAGGGGGTGGTGGAGGGACCTTTTCGATATGATATATCCGAAGCACCGGCACCCTATCGATCCGATGTGTTGGTTCCATTTTCGCGGCGGATTCGCCCGCATTTTTATGAATCTCATGTGTTTTAGGTTCCATTTCCGGTCCGGTTGATGTCATGGAGGGGGTGGGGGTGGGGTGGGGGGGGTGGGGGAGGTCAACAGGGGACCCGAGAGAACACTGCGGACGTGTCTCTTCATTTCCACACAACCTCGATGGCCGGGCGGAGAGGTTGACGCGGCGAGCGGTGAGCGGCGGCGGAGGCGATTCCGGTGGGGAGGGTTGCCAAGGACGGTCCCGTGGCGTGGTCGACTTCGACGACGCGCGCGCAAGCACCCGGCGCGCCATCCGCATCGACACCACACCGTACCACCACTACGGTCTCGTTAGGGTTTTCATTGCCCCCCCCCAATCATCTCAGTTCGTTTTAACCGTTTTTCCACACGGCCCGGTCGTTGATTCCACCCCCGTCTTTGAATTTGAGATCTTTTTGAGCGCCGTAGTAGGATGCGAGCCACCGGTGTGAATGATTGATTTTTTTCTAGTGCTAGGGTTTTCCCCATTTCGGGGGGAGGGGGTGGTGGAGGGACCTTTTCTAATCCGATATATCCGAAGCACTAGCACCCTATCGATGTGGCATAGTATATCAATGTTTTTGTTCTTGATGTGTTGGTTCCATTTCCGCGGTGGATTCGCCCGGATTTTTATGAATCTCATGTGTTTTAGGTTCCATTTCCGATCCGGTTGATGTCATGGAGGGGGGTTTTGGTCCGGAATCCGATGCATTTTGCGCACTATAGCCCTTTTTCCGATTCCTTTTTCATTGTGTTATTTTTGAGATCTTTTGTTTTGGTGCTATCTAGGGTTTCGCGTGTTGTTCAATTTTTCGGGATGGGGGAGTTGTGGGCTTTACTCGATCTTTGCGAGGACTCGTCATCCTATCGAGGTGGCGGGACATTTTTCCCGTCATTATTTTTTCGGTCCCGTCCATGATGCGCTTTTAGCTATCGTTCCCCCCCCCTCCGTGCGACGATCATCTTGGACACATGTGACATATGGAGCATCATGTCCGGTTCTAATCCCTTGTTTTTTTTGTCATTAGGCACCCGATCTTAAAATTTTTAGTTTTGGTGTGTGTATACCCAACCTGAGCTTGTTTTTCATATGTTTTAGCAAGGCTTGCAACGTGTATCACCTATCTAGCTATAAATACCCCCGGAAATGACACCATTTTTTGGTTACGTACCTTTTTAATATATTTTTGTGCATGAGCCTACACGCCAAAATATCTTCATCACCACGCGAAGATTCATCCAAGTTTATTGTGCCGATTACCATGCGAAGATTCATCCGATGTAGTTGTTGTGCTTATGTTTTTGCTCGCTATAAGTCACTTGCTGCGATGTTTTGTTATAATCTCCACATCATAAGTCATTTTCGCTGAATGATTTTTCTCGTTTTCAATTACCTTTGTTATAATTTTGTGATGTGGTTTTTTGATGCATCCGTCCCAGTCATGTGCAATAGTGGGCAATATTAGACTATATCCCCCGTGCATGTTAGTTTCATGTTTACTAGAAAGTTCACCGTTGTTTTTTGCTGTTTTTTATGGATCCGTTGGTATACAATTGAGTTCATTTTTCGGGGTTCATCTTTTTGTCTTTTTTTGTCCTCCATTTTTTAGATTATTTGGGTGGGAGTTCCTATTTTATGTGTTGTCCTCTCTTTTTCACCCGATGTCTTCCATTTTTCTTTTGATTTTTAAAATTTAGTCATATACACACTCCTCTTATCATTACTAGTACATTCATTTAATCTTTTTTCCCGGATGACTACCGAGGGAGGTGGCGGGTCCGTTTACGAGGACCCTCGGCTTGGTGTAGATTCGCTCATTGCACCGATGAAGAAGACCATGTTGCGGACCAAAGAACAACCGAGCGAACAACGTTCAACGGTTGTTAGCATCACTTGACGACGATGCTATCTTCTCTTCTTTTAAAAAACCGGTAAGCCCCCTCCCGTTTCCCCCCTTTATTATTTCAAGGCATGAACTTTAATCTTTTTTCTCGCCTGCCCATGAAAGTGCTGATTTTCTTGGTGGTATGTTTTTCCTTATCAAATAGAAATCATGTTTTTTATGTCCATTTTTGTCTGTTTGTGTATGGTTGTAACTAAGGTATTATTTAGTTTATGCATTTTTTTTCAAAATGCGATGAATATTTTTGTTATCTTATTTCTTTTTTTTTCAACCATATTATTTTTTCAGCATGCCTAACTAATTTACATGCTATTTTTTCTAATTGATTAAGCTAGATTCTCCAGCTTGTTAGATTTTTAGAAATGGCAATATAATTAGTGAAGTAGCAAAGTACGTAAAAGACATGACCACACATGATCTTATATGCTCTAAACAGAATCCGTGTGTTAGTTTCATTTTTTTTCTCCCGAATGTATGTCGTGTTACATTGTGTCGACAGTGGATTTTTGTCATGTAGATTGGTGGCTCTATTTTTGTTTGTTGTGCTCATTTGGAACTCGTTTCATATATAATATTCATCAAATCCCGATATATGTGTCACATTAGGTTATTTTGAGCAGATTTGTTCCATTACTATTTTGTAAAGTTTTTTATCAGTCCTTCAACTCGCTAGTATTTAATTTTTTTTTTCGACACACCAATTTTCTCAGCTTTGCAACCGTATCGGGAAAATAGTTTGTGATGCAAGCAGTTCCTCCATCTTCCAACCCCCCGAACTGCTACAAACATCTTTGGTGCCTTCAATCAACAGCGAGACTCTTCGTGCACAACAAAGGTTGTTTCGAGGTCCAGCGCTTCTGTGTTCTTTAATGTGGTCAGTTCACAAAGCTCAGCGGAGAGGATTGTTATTGAAGAATATTGTTTTGGCTCCCTACTCATTTTCCAGAAGTGTCCAATACCACCTGCTTTCTTCAGATGGGCAGTCGATCATGTCCATGTCAGCACATCAAGTATTTTGTTAAATGGAATCAGTATCCCCATCAGCCCGCAGACTGTACATGATGCTCCTCGGCAAAATGAACCTTACCTCTCTGCCAATGTTAAAGGACTGTGCTGAAAATTGTTGCAGATATATCTGATAAGGAGCTTCTTCGCAACTTCCTAATTGTTGCTGCAGTCACGTTTCTATGCCCCAATTCGACACCTTACCCCATGTTGACGGTGAAAATCCGTCAACCTAGCCATGAGTTTACCTTCGGTGTTGGAATTAGTTTTATACCTTATCCATTGGTACTAACCCCCGTGGTATGACAAGTTCACGTGTGCATGTCGTTTTTGGAGTTTAATGTTTATGCGTGGTTTTAGTGTTGAATGCAAGACTTTCGGGATAAGTTCATCAAGCACCTCATGACAAGACCTTGAAGCCCCGAACAAGTCATGCAATAAAGCAAACTTAACTCCAAGAAGCCGGGGACTTGATCCGAGAAGACGACGGACTCCGGGGACCCGACCGAAAAGTGTCGAATCTTGCAAGACAAGGAGTTGAGTCCAATTCGGAGAGAAACCGACGACATGGACCCACATGCGAAGGGGGAAACATCCGAGAAGCAAGGGAACCGACGTGGGGCAAAGGAGCCCACGGGCCGGGCCTAAATGGGCCCGGGCCGCCGGCCCGGTCCGGTCGGCCCCGTGCCCATTTGGGCCCAATTTCGCCCTCCTTTGCCCTAGCCTCCAATCGGGCTATTTATAGTCCCCCGACCGAGAGCCACGCGGGAGAAGATTTCGTCTTCGGCCGCCGAGGAGCAAGAGAAGAGAGGGACACCATGTCGGAGAGGAGAGGGTCGAGCTAGTTGACTAGGGTTTCCCTAGCCGACGTGGGAACCTTGCATGGAAGACCACGTCGGAGTTCCCGAGCTAGAAGCAAGATCAAGGAAGGATCCCGGTGGTGATCTTGTGTATGTATCATTGTCATAGTTGAATTATCAAGTTGAATCTTTTCTTAGCGATCAAGTGTTTCCTCGAAGATTTCGTTTTTCGATCGGCTTTGCTTATTCCAATTCTATTCGCGCGATAGATTACATAGGGTGTTCTTGTAGCCGCGGTGGCTAGAGGTACACGCCGGATCTTCCAAAAGAATCTCGACTTGTCTTTTGACTCGCCCTAAGCTCCCCGCATGAATAGGGATACGTTGTGACGAACGGGGGTCTCGAAAGGCGGATGTTTTCGGATTTGGACGGGAAACCACGATTTAAAGAGGCTTCTATTAAGATTCGATTTGCTACTTCTTCTCTTGCTTGGAACTTCAACAAAAGGCTTACCCCGATCCCTCTAGATCGGTTTATCCGCCCAATCTTACTTTGTTTTCTCCGGTCTTTAGTAGATTAGATTTATCTTTGTTTTGTGTTCTTATCTAGATGCATTAGGGGTTTCTCTTTTACCAAAGATTGAAGTTACTTGGCTTTACTAGATCAACTCTTGCGTCACACATTTGTTCCACGGATTCGATACCTTGGGTTCACCACTCGAGGGAAGAAGGGTCCCTTGACTACGACGGGAGACTTGTCCACTTGCAAGTCACGAACGAACTTTGATACAATTATTAACCGTCAACAAGCCCCTTTTTCTGGCGCCGTTGCCGGGGAACAAGTGATCAAGATTTGATTTTTTATTGCTTTTTTTGTAATTTTCAGTACTGTTTTTGTTTTATTTTTGCATCTACTAAACTTTGATCATCCTCAAAATACATCTAATCTAGTTTGTCTAACCCTAGTTTTCATAGATTTATTTTTACTTTCTAGTTTTTGCATACTTTGCTTATTGCTAACCCTAACCGGAGATGGTTGGCTACCTCTCCAAGAAACCCAAACTTTTTTGTGGATGATCCAGGAAAACTTTACAGGCAAAGGTGACATGCAACACAAGCTAAAGGGGTGGAAACCCTAGATTCAAAAGTTGAAGTCGAAGGACCGTCAAAATCTCCAAGGGAATCACCACCTCCAAGTCAAGACGCCGGGAGGCCGTTCAAGATCAAGGTCTCAACTATCCGCATGACGATTGCGAGAGCTGAATGCATACGAGCCGGATTCCTTGAGTGGCATATCGGTTTACTTAAGAGGAGGATGGAGAAGATGGAGATGGAGAAATAAGCTCAACACCTAAAGGCCGCCGAAGCAAGATCCTCATGCAAGGAGTGTGTGGAGTACGACCATGTCCAAGGACGCCGTCACTAAGTTCGAGGCTATGGAGAAAATATTGAAGAATTTAGATGGCAAGGTGACGGAGGTCGGAAGCTCTATACGTGAAGTGTTCATCGTGATGAAGATGCTAGACGCAAGTGGGACAACTTGCCGGCGCCCGATGGGTAACGAAGAAGAATATCCGAGACAACTCCAAGGTCCCAAGACGGCGAAGGCTACTCAAGCTCATTCGGGAGAGATGAAGGATCACACTAGAGACCATGTAGATCACGACCGAAGGACCGGAGTTTGAGATGCCGAGCCACAAGGAAGTTGTTGCATCCGTCAAGACCAAAGGACAAAGCCACTGTGAAGACCAAAAAAAAATTGACTAAGCCAAAGCGGGGACCCAAGATTGCAACGCCCACAAAGAGCGTTGATCCGAAGTAATCAAGTGAAGAAGTCTAGCCATGGACTATAAACGAAGCGCTAGGCGGGAGGCAACCCGTTTCGTCAAGTCAAGAATAAGCTACCGGGAGGACAACCCGATTCCAGGTTTTTCGAGTCTTTTTAATAATTTAGTTTTTGAGTTTTATTACGCAAAGACATTAGACTTAGAAGTGATTGAACAATATTAGAGACATAATTCTTGATTGAATGTTTGCTTTATCATAAACCCTTTGCATGAGCCCTCCTATGTGCTTGTTTGATTCTTTTCTTTTCGAGAAACCTCAACCAAATAATTTCAGAACCTTAACTCAACCTTTCACCCTCATTATGGTGCTGAGGTTGACTTATTTTTCATGCTAAAACCACACGAGTAGAGCCACGATTTACGTTTAAGTATTAATAAAATTCAGCACGTGGTAGGACTCGCGTGAACCTAGAAATCCAAACTTTTGGTTGGTTTTAAAAATCTATATCCTTGGTTTCTCTAGGATTAGAATTTTTCTAAGCCTATTCTAATTTTGTTTTATTCAAAATCTTTCTTATTTAGCCAAAATTAGAACCTAAACCTATGCCCCCATTATCAAGCCGGGAAAAGTCTGCTCTCAACCGATGAAGGCAAACTATACCGGTGAGACCAAAATCGACGTAAAAAGAAAATATTTTCGACTTGCATTTGTTTTTAATGGTTTAAAAACTTCTCTAAAATTATGTTCGAGCTCTTGCATGGCTCTGAAAAATATTTTAAATTTCGAATTAGAGGAATGCTTAACCTTAAACACACCATAATGGAGGCAATCTAGTAATCATGCATGCA
This sequence comes from Cenchrus americanus, assembly GCA_947561735.1. Classification (NCBI taxonomy): domain Eukaryota; kingdom Viridiplantae; phylum Streptophyta; class Magnoliopsida; order Poales; family Poaceae; genus Cenchrus; species Cenchrus americanus. The sequence goes on along the minus strand of OX387241.1, from coordinate 309,543,973 downwards.
CCATTGGATTCCCTTTCATCAACTTTCACCAATTCCACACGCAAAGGACAAGCATGGTGGGCAGCAAGCATCAACTTTGTAGGAATTTCATGGTGGCATGTGAAGCAAGTGGAGCTAGGGAGCATGGACACGACCCAAAACATGAAGCATCAAGTGGAAGGACCAAGGAGTGGACGAGAGCGTTTGGGCGGTGCAACTCATGGAGCACGCGGGCAGGAAAGTTGCGAGAGGTGAAATGATCGTCTTTGGAAGAAAGACGAGGCGGGGAGGAGCACCGAGGCCGGCCTCACCTATATAAGGAGCCCCCCCGGCTCCCGTTTTCTGCAGGCAAGCTTCCCTCTCCTTCCTTTGTTTGTGTGTTGAAGTTTGTGTGCTCAAAATCTCCGTAGACTTAGCCAACCTTCCCAAGCTTGATAGCTCAAGAAAAAAAATCCACATCCTTAATCCACTCAAAGTCCACATCCGAATCAAAGAGTTTAAGTGCCTAGTTACCGGTTGCAACCCGGAGTTTTAGTTGAAGAAAAGAGTGCAGCAACCATGTGGAAGAAGACCACAAGTCTCTTCTCCAAGAAGAAGAGTTCGTCGTCGTCCAAGCCGTCATCAACCATGTCTTCGAGGAGGCACTCGGTTTCCGAGTCTCCCCGGAGCATGGAGACGGATACGGCACCACCGAGAAGGAACGTTGCTCTCCTCCTTGGTGGTATGAGGGCTGCGAGAAGCACTTCCATGAGGTTTACCGAACCTCGTGGGCACACGGAGGAGCAGCCCGCGCCACCACAACGATCGACTCGCTCAACCGCGCCACCTCCTTACACCCCGACATACTCTTCGTACGGCTTCATCATCTTGTCGGCGGAGGAGGAGGAGGAGAGGCTCTCTAATCTTGAGAAGAGGCTTGTGCCCAACGTCGAGTTCGACGACCAAGCACTCTACACCTTGGGTTTTTGCACCGACATATACTATATGTTGGGGCACCTCGGATGGGTGCAGTTCTCCAACGGAGTATCGGTGGACACCCATTTGGGGTTCGCCTTGGAAATTTTAATGACTATTGCACCCATCGTTGATGATGATGGGGTGCAAAGCTTGTCATTCCGTTTGGAGGGAGTCCAACAAGAGGTTCCCTACGAGCACGTTAGGGAGCCGCTTGGATTCCACAAGGGAGCTCCGGAGAAAGTCGACGTGCCACCCGCACATTAGCGGGATTTTGGAACATTATCTCCGGAGAAGCCCATCAACAACGCAATTGCATCCGCAACCCCATTATCCGGATATTTCACTCTTGGATGTGCAAGAGGGTATTGGGGAGGATGAAGGAAACAAAGGTGACCGACGCGGAGTTGAATTGGCTATACTCGGCTTTAATTGCCGGGCAGCCAATAGACCCCTCTTACCTCATGATCAACCGTTGGTGTTGTGAAGCAACATCGGGGGCGGGTAATATTGGTTCGGGGTGTTACCTCTCCATGTTGGCCTTTTCCTTGCGGCCGGGGATCGCAAGAAACCCCCGACCACCTTTTGCGTGGTACCTCTCTCGGCATTGAATATTTGCGGCAAGGCAAATACATTAGTGGAGATGAGAGAGGAGGTTATCGGTTGGCCATAGTGAACCTACCCCTTCCCAACGAGAGGCTTAGGCTTTTCAACGAAGGGAGAGAAGATTGGTTGGAAGAGGGACTACTTGTCCCTGCAAGGAAGAACAAAAGAGGAAGAATCGTAGAGGAGGGAACATCCTCCGCACATGCGAGTGGAGCACAACCCAATGTGCAACCATTCGGCGGGATCCCTCCTCCGCCAAGTTATTACGGAGGGCCACAAGAGCAAGCATGGGGGGGGGTGGTGCACCGGTACCCCCTCAAAATTATGTTGTGCCCAACGCTAACTTCGCGGAGTCCTACGCTCATCATCCCCAACCACAACAAAGCATGGCCATTATTGGAGGGTATGTTGCAAGAAACGCTCAAAACATCGCAGCCATCCAAGCTAACGCAACTCAACTTGGTGAAGGCAACACAAATATTGCCTTTGAACTTGGACGCCTTCACCTTGTGGAGCCAAATCAATTCGTCGGAGGAAATGTCCAATCATATTATGAGCAAGGGTATTATTATCAAGATCATCAACATCAACCACCGGCGGAGGACTAGAAGATTTAGGAACTTTAGTTTTCTTTTCTTTTCTTTTTCTCTGTAATTTTCAGCTTTTGCTTATGTGTGTTTGCGTAGTATTTTTCTGTTTTTATTTAATTTTCAGCAAGCATGTTTGTTTATTTTCAGATTGTATTTCAACTTGATGTCACCATTAATAAAGTCACCACCTTGATTTTATCATTGGAAAAGTTACAAAATTCGTGCCATGATGATATATGATTAAAATTGCAGCTTTGTTCATCTTTGTAATTGATTTATGCATGTTTAAGCTAGTGCTCTCTTAAAAATACAGATCTGAATTTATTTAAATACTAGCTTAATTTTCAGCGGAGGTTATGATTAAAATAAAGACCCATAGTGTTTTATGTGCTCTCAAGTTATGAATAGATTAAAGATGTCTTTTATGCTCAAAAATATTGCTAACCTTGTCACAAATATCACTTGTGTGTTGCTCAACCTATCCAAAGCCTTATATATTTGAGTGCATAAACCTTAGTGTACAAGATTTATTTTTGAGTGCGTTATTGCAGGCCATGATTTCTCTGGCCCGAGACTAAGAAGCTGGTCATTCCGTTTTTGCGTATCTATCTTTTTGCTAGCCTTTTATCCGTGCATTGTGTATCCCCGTATTGGAGATCTCACAAACCTCGCCGGATATCCACCCTTAAACCAAATATCATCTTTTGTGATTACCTCCTTGACCACAACCTATCGTTGAGAATGGATCATCAATTCAAGGAAGATCGCAAGACGGTGCCAACGTTGAAGATTTCAAGTATCTCTCCAAGGAAAAATATTTCGGTACCTACCTTATTTATCGCCTCTTTGCTCGAGGACGAGCAACGTCTAAGCATGGGGGAGGAGGTAGGTACGATGCAATTTTTAGAGTTCAAAGGGGAGCAATTAAAAAAAAAGTTCAAAAGAGGAGCAAGCAAATAAAAAAAATCAAAACTTCGTTGTGAAAGTCATGGACTGAATATATGACAAGAAAAAAAAAACGAATGAATGAAAGAAAGAAAAGAATGAGAAATATGAGAAAGAGAAAAAATATATGTGCGTAAAGTGAACTCCCCGGTCCTCTAAGAGTGCATTCAAGGCTTCAAGTTAAAAAGATCCATTCTCATTTTCCAACCATGTGCAATCCGATAACGAGGACTTCCTTTGTGCCTCGGGATCACTCTTTGCCATTTGCACATGTCCACTCATCTAAAAGTGTGTGTATTTTTCTCTTTCCCCTCCTTGATTTAACATTATTTTCCAATGACCTTTTTGACAAGTCTCGGTAAGACCATGAGAAGCTTGTCTTGTTTTGACAACACCTCATTTATAAAATCTTGTTAGGACTAAACTTTCCCAAAGCTCCATATAAAGCCTACCACATATATATGAGAGGGAAAGGAGTAGAATATATAGGCTTGAGAGACAAGTGAGATGAGAGTTCATGAGCAATACACGAGAAGGTTTAAATTTGTGAACTTGGTTTAGCTTTTCTTTATCGTTCTTCATTTCAAAAATTCTGAGATCTATTTAAAACTTTGTGAGCATGTTAATACTTGTGGGATAAGCTTAACAAGAATCTACCCTCCGTTGAGATGAAGGCTAGTACATTATGGAACTTTAATGAATTAAAATTTTGAGAGCATTATGTTTTCTCATGTGTAATCAAGTGCAAAGTTTAAACATTGTTTAGCAATGATGATATCCATCGAAGGCTTACTCGAGGACGAGCAAGGTTTAAGCATGGGGGAGATGTTGACGGTGAAAATCCGTCAACCTAGCCATGAGTTTACCTTCGGTGTTGGCATTAGTTTTATACCTTATCCATTGGTACTAACCCCCGTGGTATGACAAGTTCATGTGTGCATGTCGTTTTTGGAGTTTAATGTTTATGCGGGGTTTTAGTGTTGAATGCAAGACTTTCGGGATAAGTTCATCAAGCACCTCATGACAAGACCTTGAAGCCCCGAACAAGTCATGCAATAAAGCAAACTTAACTCCAAGAAGCCGGGGACTTGATCCGAGAAGACGATAGACTCCGGGGACCCGACCAGAAAAGTGCTGAATCTTGCAAGACAAGGAGTTGAGTCCAATTCGGAGAGAAACCGACGACATGGACCCACATGCAGAAGGGGGAAACATCCAGGAAGCAAGGGAACCGACGTGGGGCAAAGGAGCCCACGGGCTGGGCCTAAATGGGCCCAGGCCGGCCGGCCCAGTCCGGTCGGCCCAGGCCCATTTTGGGCCCAATTTCGCCCTCCTTTGCCCTAGCCGCCAATCGGGCTATTTATAGTCCCCTGACCGAGAGCCACGCAGAGAAGATTTCGTCTTCGGCCGCCGAGGAGCAGAGAAGAGAGGGACACCATGTCGGAGAGGAGAGGGTCGAGCTAGTTGACTAGGGTTTCCCTAGCCGACGTGGGAACCTTGCATGGAAGACCACGTCGGAGTTCCCGGAGCTAGAAGCAAGATCAAGGAAGGATCCCGGTGGTGATCTTGTGTATGTATCATTGTCATAGTTGAATTATCAAGTTGAATCTTTTCTTAGCGATCAAGTGTTTCCTCGAAGATTTCGTTTTTCGATCGGCTTTGCTTATTCCAATTCTATTCGCGCGATAGATTACATAGGGTGTTCTTGTAGCCGCGGTGGCTAGAGGTACACGCCGGATCTTCCGAAAGAATCTCGACTTGTCTTTTGACTCGCCCTAAGCTCCCCGCATGAATAGGGATACGTTGTGACAGAACGGGGGTCTCGAAAGGCGGATGTTTTCGGATTTGGACGGGAAACCACGATTTAAAGAGGCTTCTATTAAGATTCGATTTGCTACTTCTTCTCTTGCTTGGAACTTCAACAAAAGGCTTACCCCGATCCCTCTAGATCGGTTTATCTCCCCCAATCTTACTTTGTTTTCTCCGGTCTTTAGTAGATTAGATTTATCTTTGTTTTGTGTTCTTATCTAGATGCATTAGGGGTTTCTCTTTTACCAAAGATTGAAGTTACTTGGCTTTACTAGATCAACTCTTGCGTCACACATTTGTTCCACGGATTCGATACCTTGGGTTCACCACTCGAGGGAAGAAGGGTCCCTTGACTACGACGGGAGACTTGTCCGCTTGCAAGTCACGAACGAACTTTGATACAATTATTAACCGTCAACAAGCCCCTTTTTCTGGCGCCGTTGCCGGGGAACAAGTGATCAAGATTTGATTTTTTATTGCTTTTTTTTGTAATTTTCAGTACTGTTTTTGTTTTATTTTTGCATCTACTAAACTTTGATCATCCTCAAAATACATCTAATCTAGTTTGTCTAACCCTAGTTTTCATAGATTTATTTTTACTTTCTAGTTTTTGCATACTTTGCTTATTGCTAACCCTAACCGGAGATGGTTGGCTACCTCTCCAAGAAACCCAAACTTTTTTGTGGATGATCCAGGAAAACTTTACAGGCAAAGGTGACATGCAACACAAGCTAAAGGGGTGGAAACCCTAGATTCAAAAGTTGAAGTCGAAGGACCGTCAAAATCTCCAAGGGAATCACCACCTCCAAGTCAAGACGCCGGGAGGCCGTTCAAGATCAAGGTCTCAACTATCCGCATGACGATTGCGAGAGCTGAATGCATACGAGCCGGATTCCTTGAGTGGCATATCGGTTTACTTAAGAGGAGGATGGAGAAGATGGAGATGGAGAAATAAGCTCAACACCTAAAGGCCGCCGAAGCAAGATCCTCATGCAAGGAGTGTGTGGAGTACGACCATGTCCAAGGACGCCGTCACTAAGTTCGAGGCTATGGAGAAAATATTGAAGAATTTAGATGGCAAGGTGACGGAGGTCGGAAGCTCTATACGTGAAGTGTTCATCGTGATGAAGATGCTAGACGCAAGTGGGACAACTTGCCGGGCGCCCGATGGGTAACGAAGAAGAATATCCGAGACAACTCCAAGGTCCCAAGACGGCGAAGGCTACTCAAGCTCATTCGGGAGAGATGAAGGATCACACTAGAGACCATGTAGATCACGACCGAAGGACCGGAGTTTGAGATGCCGAGCCACAAGGAAGTTGTTGCATCCGTCAAGACCAAAGGACAAAGCCAGCCTGTGAAGACCAAAAAAAAATTGACTAAGCCAAAGCGGGGACCCAAGATTGCAACGCCCACAAAGAGCGTTGATCCGAAGTAATCAAGTGAAGAAGTCTAGCCATGGACTATAAACGAAGCGCTAGGCGGGAGGCAACCCGTTTCGTCAAGTCAAGAATAAGCTACCGGGAGGACAACCCGATTCCAGGTTTTTCGAGTCTTTTTAATAATTTAGTTTTTGAGTTTTATTACGCAAAGACATTAGACTTAGAAGTGATTGAACAATATTAGAGACATAATTCTTGATTGAATGTTTGCTTTATCATAAACCCTTTGCATGAGCCCTCCTATGTGCTTGTTTGATTCTTTTCTTTTCGAGAAACCTCAACCAAATAATTTCAGAACCTTAACTCAACCTTTCACCCTCATTATGGTGCTGAGGTTGACTTATTTTTCATGCTAAAACCACACGAGTAGAGCCACGATTTACGTTTAAGTATTAATAAAATTCAGCACGTGGTAGGACTCGCGTGAACCTAGAAATCCAAACTTTTGGTTGGTTTTAAAAATCTATATCCTTGGTTTCTCTAGGATTAGAATTTTTCTAAGCCTATTCTAATTTTGTTTTATTCAAAATCTTTCTTATTTAGCCAAAATTAGGACCTAAACCTATGCCCCCATGATCAAGCCGGAAAAAGTCTGCTCTCAACCAATGAAGGCAAACTATACCGGTGAGACCAAAATCGACGTAAAAAGAAAATATTTTCGACTTGCATTTGTTTTTAATGGTTTAAAAACTTCTCTAAAATTATGTTCGAGCTCTTGCATGGCTCTGAAAAATATTTTAAATTTCGAATTAGAGGAATGCTTAACCTTAAACACACCTTAATGGAGGCAATCTAGTAATCATGCATGCACCATTGGATTCCCTTTCATCAACTTTCACCAATTCCACACGCAAAGGACAAGCATGGTGGGCAGCAAGCATCAACTTTGTAGGAATTTCATGGTGGCATGTGAAGCAAGTGGAGCTAGGGAGCATGGACACGACCCAAAACATGAAGCATCAAGTGGAAGGACCAAGGAGTGGACGAGAGCGTTTGGGCGGTGCAACTCATGGAGCACGCGGGCAGGAAAGTTGCAGAGGTGAAATGATCGTGCTGGAAGAAAGACGAGGCGGGGAGGAGCACCGAGGCCGGCCTCACCTATATAAGGAGCCCCCCCGGCTCCCGTTTTCTGCAGGCAAGCTTCCCTCTCCTTCCTTTGTTTGTGTGTTGAAGTTTGTGTGCTCAAAATCTCCGTAGACTTAGCCAACCTTCCCAAGCTTGATAGCTCAAGAAAAAAAATCCACATCCTTAATCCACTCAAAGTCTACATCCGAATCAAAGAGTTTAAGTGCCTAGTTACCGGTTGCAACCCGGAGTTTTAGTTGAGGAAAAGAGTGCAGCAACCATATGGAAGAAGACCACAAGTCTCTTCTCCAAGAAGAAGAGTTCGTCGTCGTCCAAGCCGTCATCAACCATGTCTTCGAGGAGGCACTCGGTTTCCGAGTCTCCCCGAGCATGGAGACGGATACGGCACCACCGAGAAGGAACGTTGCTCTCCTCCTTGGTGGTATGAGGGCTGCGAGAAGCACTTCCATGAGGTTTACCGAACCTCGTGGGCACACGGAGGAGCAGCCCGCGCCACCACAACGATCGACTCGCTCAACCGCGCCACCTCCTTACACCCCGACATACTCTTCGTACGGCTTCATCATCTTGTCGGCGGAGGAGGAGGAGAGGCTCTCTAATCTTGAGAAGAGGCTTGTGCCCAACGTCGAGTTCGACGACCAAGCACTCTACACCTTGGGTTCTTGCACCGACATATACTATATGTTGGGGCACCTCGGATGGGTGCAGTTCTCCAACGGAGTATCGGTGGACACCCATTTGGGGTTCGCCTTGGAAATTTTAATGACTATTGCACCCATCGTTGATGATAATGGGGTGCAAAGCTTGTCATTCCGTTTGGAGGGAGTCCAACAAGAGGTTCCCTACGAGCACGTTAGGGAGCTGCTTGGATTCCACAAGGGAGATCCGGAGAAAGTCGACGTGCCACCCGGCACATTAGCGGGATTTTGGAACATGATCTCCGGAGAAGCCCATCAACAACGCAATTGCATCCGCAACCCCATTATCCGGATATTTCACTCTTGGATGTGCAAGAGGGTATTGGGGAGGATGAAGGAAACAAAGGTGACCGACGCGGAGTTGAATTGGCTATACTCGGCTTTAATTGCCAGGCAGCCAATAGACCCCTCTTACCTCATGATCAACCGTTGGTGTTGTGAAGCAACATCGGGGGCGGGTAATATTGGTTCGGGGTGTTACCTCTCCATGTTGGCCTTTTCCTTGCGGCCGGGGATCGCAAGAAACCCCGACCACCTTTTGTGAGGTACCTCTCTCGGCATTGAATATTTGCGGCAAGGCAAATACATTAGTGGAGATGAGAGAGGAGGTTATCGGTTGGCCATAGTGAACATACCCCTTCCCAACGAGAGGCTTAGGCTTTTCAACGAAGGGAGAGAAGATTGGTTAGAAGAGGGACTACTTGTCCCTGCAAGGAAGAACAAAAGAGGAAGAATCGTAGAGGAGGGAACATCCTCCGCACATGCGAGTGGAGCACAACCCAATGTGCAACCATTCGGCGGGATCCCTCCTCCGCCAAGTTATTACGGAGGGCCACAAGAGCAAGCATGGGGGGGTGGTGCACCGGTACCCCCTCAAAATTATGTTGTGCCCAACGCTAACTTCGCGGAGTCCTACGCTCATCATCCCCAACCACAACAAAGCATGGCCATTATTGGAGGGTATGTTGCAAGAAACGCTCAAAACATCGCAGCCATCCAAGCTAACGCAACTCAACATGGTGAAGGCAACGCAAATATTGCCTTTGAACTTGGACGCCTTCACCTTGTGGAGCCAAATCAATTCGTCGGAGGAAATGTCCAATCATATTATGAGCAAGGGTATTATTATCAAGATCATCAACATCAACCACCGGCGGAGGACTAGAAGATTTAGGAACTTTAGTTTTCTTTTCTTTTCTTTTTCTCTGTAATTTTCAGCTTTTGCTTATGTGTGTTTGCGTAGTATTTTTCTGTTTTTATTTAATTTTCAGCAAGCATGTTTGTTTATTTTCAGATTGTATTTCAACTTGATGTCACCATTAATAAAGTCACCACCTTGATTATATCATTGGAAAAGTTACAAAATTCGTGCCATGATGATATATGATTAAAATTGCAGCTTTGTTCATCTTTGTAATTGATTTATGCATGTTTAAGCTAGTGCTCTCTTAAAAATACAGATCTGAATTTATTTAAATACTAGCTTAATTTTCAGCGGAGGTTATGATTAAAATAAAGACCCATAGTGTTTTATGTGCTCTCAAGTTATGAATAGATTAAAGATGTCTTTTATGCTCAAAAATATTGCTAACCTTGTCACAAATATCACTTGTGTGTTGCTCAACCTATCCAAAGCCTTATATATTTGAGTGCATAAACCTTAGTGTACAAGATTTATTTTTGAGTGCGTTATTGCAGGCCATGATTTCTCCGGCCCGAGACTAAGAAGCCTGGTCATTCCGTTTTTGCGTATCTATCTTTTTGCTAGCCTTTTATCCGTGCATTGTGTATCCCCGTATTGGAGATCTCACAAACCTCGCCGGATATCCACCCTTAAACCAAATATCATCTTTTGTGATTACCTCCTTGACCACAACCTATCGTTGAGAATGGATCATCAATTCAAGGAAGATCGCAAGACGGTGCCAACGTTGAAGATTTCAAGTATCTCTCCAAGGAAAAATATTTCGGTACCTACCTTATTTATCGCCTCTTTGCTCGAGGACGAGCAACGTCTAAGCATGGGGGAGGAGGTAGGTACGATGCAATTTTTAGAGTTCAAAGGGGAGCAATTAAAAAAAAAGTTCAAAAGAGGAGCAAGCAAATAAAAAAAATCAAAACTTCGTTGTGAAAGTCATGGACCGAATATATGACAAGAAAAAAACGAATGAATGAAAGAAAGAAAAGAATGAGAAATATGAGAAAGAGAAAAAATATATGTGCGTAAAGTGAACTCCCCGGTCCTCTAAGAGTGCATTCAAGGCTTCAAGTTAAAAAGATCCATTCTCATTTTCCAACCATGTGCAATCCGATAACGAGGACTTCCTTTGTGCCTCGGGATCACTCTTTGCCATTTGCACATGTCCACTCATCTAAAAGTGTGTGTATTTTTCTCTTTCCCCTCCTTGATTTAACATTATTTTCCCCAATTCTTTACTCCTTTTCCCAAAATATCTCATTCCCATTTTTAAAGCACTCACACATTTTTAAAGCAACCATTTAGGACAAACAAAGGTCAATCATAGCAATCAAGGGTGGATATCCTACCATGTTTTTGCAGTAAAACAATATGCAATTTATAAAACAGGTATGGGGTTATGTTCATAAAACTAGGACCAAAGCATGCATCAAAGGATGAGATTGAACTTGCCATCTTCGAAGTCCTCGGGGAGGTCCTGCTCGGGGTTCGGGATCTCAGGCTCCTGTACGCAGTACTCGGCTTCAAGCTCCGGCTCGTGGTATCCTCCTCCATTCACTCCGTCGGCTATAGCGTACACACAAGCAAGCACGCAATCAATACAAGCACACACAATTTTACCGGCTGAGCTCGAGAAAAAGTAAGTAGATAAAATGGAGGAATAAATGTTATGCAGGGGGTTTGGACGATGGATCAGTAGAGGTGTACCCGGGACGGGTGTGATGAATTTTGGGCAGGATTTGAATTAAAATCACGCATGAAATGATGGGTTAAAGGGGGTGTTTAGGACTAATTAGGAAGTTAAGGACCTATTAGTAATTAGGTTTTAAAGAAAGGGGCCTAATTATAATGTATAGATAGGATGGGGGTCTAAATAGAATGGCCTAAGGGCTTATTTGCAATTGAGCAGGGGCTGTTTTGTGGGGTGGTTTAAAGGATAGGGTCTAATCGAAAAAAGGGGAGAGAGAGATTAGAGAGGGGGGCTCGGTGGGGGAAGGAAGGTTGGGGGGGTTTTGGCAAAACCGCCATCCCCTTCCTTCAAACAGAACAGAGACAGGGGAGGGGGATTGACCGCGTGGCTGGTCCGGCCGGCGTCGGTAATTGCCGGCGCCACGGGGTTCGGCGGCGGCCGGGGGTAGGGGGAAACGGAGCGGAGGACGCGTGCTACCTATTCCGGCGCTCACCTTGGTCGGGGGCGTCTTGTGGAGGTGGCTCCGCGGCGAGGAACGGCCAGCGGCGGAGGTTAGCGGCGGTGGTGCAAATGGCAGCGGTGGTGGAGCAAGGGAGTGCTGCGGGTGATCAATGGTGGGGTGAGGGACGGCGAGGAGGCCTGGGTGCTATTTATAGGCGTCTTGAGGTGGTTTAGGGGAGAAATTTCGGCGGTGGGGTTCGCCAGCGGTGCTCAGGCGGGTCCTCGATGCCCGGCCGGATTCTCGGCCTTAATGGCGGCGTCAGGCCACGAGACGACTCGAGTGGTGATGGGACAGCACGAGACACGACGCGTGCGGTAGTGGAGTGAGGCCGGCGCGACACGCTCGTCGCGGCGCGGGCCGGTCGGCCGGCGCGTGCGTGCGCGAGTGCCGGCCGGCCGACGCGTGCATACGCGGGTGCGCGAGTACGGCGCGGCGCAACCGTGGTGGTGGAGAGGGGAGGCCGTACGGCGGCCAAGGCCGTACAAGGTGCGGGGTCGGGGTGGCGTGCTCGGCGGGACACGGGGTCGGCGACGCGACGCGTCGTGGCGGCGGCGGCCGGGCCGCCGCGCGCATGCGTCGTGGTGCGCGGGCGCGGCCGGGGGCGCCGCCCCGCGCGGCCCCGGCGCGTCGCGTGCGGGAGGCGCGGCGAGCGCCGGCTCGGGCGCGCAGCCGAGGAGGCCAAACGCGCGGGCCAGAGGGGGGAGAAAGGAGAAGGAAGGTAGAGAGGAGGAAAGAAAGGAAAAAAGGAAAGGAAGAAAAAGGGAAAAAAGGAAATGGGGAAAAGAAAGGGAAGTAAAGAAATAGGGAAAAGGGAAAGGAAGGAAAAGAAAAAGGAAAAGGGGTTTAGAAAATTAGGAGAAATCCTAGGAAACTTAGGAGGGAGGGAAAAAAGGTTTTGTGGGGGTTTTCCGGTTTCTTTTGGGTGTCGGCGTGATTTTCGAGACGACGGTGATGGCGAGGCGAACCGGCCGACGGGACCGCGGCGTGCGCGGGATTCCCGCCGAGGTGGCCGACGGGCGGCGCCGGGGCGGCACGCGGTGGGCGGCGGTGGCCCGAGTGATAGCGGGCGGTGCGGCGGGATTCGCGGCACGCGCGCTGAGGGTGAGAGAGGGAGAAGATGACCGGGGTTTCGAAGGGGATAATTGAGCTCAGCGGGAAAGTTTTGAAAATACGCGTGATTTAGTAGGTGATTTATTATTAGCTAAAAACGCGGGCGTTACAAACCTACCCCACTTAAAATGAATCTCATCCTCGAGATTCGGCTAGTTCCCGAACAGTTGGGGGAAACTCTTTCCTCAACGCATCCTCTCGTTCCCACGTGGCTTCTTCTACTCCATGTCTACTCCATTGGACTCTACACACTCGCACTTCTGATGTTCTTGTCCTTTTGACCAATGTGTCCAAAATCTTGACGGTCACTTCCTGGTACCTAAGATCTTGCTGCAAATTGATTGCCTCTACCCGCACTCGTTTCTCTTCGAGTACTTTTAAACACCTTCGCAACTGGGAGACATGAAACACCGGATGTATATCTGACATTTCCTCTGGTAGCTCCAACCGGTATGCTACTTCTCTAACTCTCTTCAGCACTTTGTATGGTCCAATGTATCGAGGGGCCAACTTCCCGTGCACTTGAAATCTTCGAGTTCCTCGGATAGGTGAAACCTTGAGGTAAGCAAAGTCTCCCGGATTGAAGCTTACTTCTCACTTCTTCTTGTCTGCATAGCTCTTCTGTCGGGATTGGGCAACCTTCAACTTTTCTTGGATCTCGGCTACTCCCTCCTCGGCTTCCTTTATAAGTGCGGGCCCAACTAGGGCACGTTCTCCTACTTCTGACCACACAAGGGTGTCCTACATTTCCTTCCATATAAGGCTTCAAACGGCGACATACCTAGGCTCGCCTGATAGCCGTTGTTGTAGGAGAACTCTGCATACGACAGACTTTGTTCCCAGTCCTTGCCATAGGTGAGGACACATGCTCTCAACATGTCTTCCATGATTTGGTTTACCCTCTCGGTCTGTCCATTTGTCTGCGGGTGATATGCTGAACTGAAATCCAGTGTGGTACCCATGGCTTTATGCAAGCTTTTCCAAAATCTAGAGGTAAACTGGGTCCCTCTATCTGAGACTATCCTGCTCGGTACTCCGTGTAATTTCACTATGTTCTCTATGTAGAGCTTCGCCAACTTCTCTCCACCATAAGTGGTTCGTACGGGTAAAAAGTGAGCGACCTTAGTGAGTCGATCTACTATTACCCATTTGGAATCGTGTCCCTTCCTCGTTACTTTAAAGACATACTTGCAAATAAATATGAGATAGCAACACTCGGGGTAGATCATGTCAAAATGTCCGAGGAGTGTAGTGCCGCTATTGCTAATGGGCTAGAGAAGCAAAAGGATCCCGGATGCCCTACAATTCCATGTTCAGTTGATTCTTTCAAGTTCGAGAAGGCGTTATGCGACCTTGGAGCAAGTGTGAGCGTCATGCCAAGGGATGTGTTCGAGAAGCTACGCCTACCATTGGAGCCTACGAGTATGTGTTTGGAGTTGGGAGATAACTCCATTCGCTATCCCTTGGGCATTGCCGAAGATGTACCCGTGAAGGTCGGACACCACTTCATCCCCGTCGACTTCGTGGTGCTCGAGATGGGAGAAAGGGAGAAGCCGACGCTCATCCTTGGGAGGCCTTTCCTCAAGATCGTGGGAGCTACTATTGATGTTGGCAAGGGGGAGATCATGTTCGATATCAACGGAGAAAGGAGTTCCTTCACATTCCGACCACGACTCGAGGCATGCAATATGATTGAAGTTAAAAATGTTGAAAGGACCTTGATGTCGCCTAGAGGGGGGGGTGAATAGGCGAGACAACCAGTTTAAACTCTTTTCCCCCAAACACTTGAGCTGATAGTGCTCCACCGGTCAGACCGGTGGCGGTAACCGGTCAGACCGGTCAGGCACTGAACTTCACAGGTGACACCGGTCAGACCGGTTCGCCGCACCGGTCAGACCAGTGTAGCACAGAGAACCTGCAGAAACAACTTCAAGCACCTCTTGGCTTCTTAGCACGAACTAAACTCAGAGTGTGGCCTTTGTAGATGATCACAAGCAGAGTAATGAGCCCTACACACACAAGTAACACACCCAAGTAGATCGAAGCGGAAGCAAATGTAATATGCTAGAATGAACAACTTAGAGAGTCGAACCACACGAAGAAGCAAGGATTTGTTTCCCGAAGTTCACCACCCACTGAGGAATGGCTACGTCTCCGTTGAGGAGCTTGTAAGGGACAATTCCCACAACAAGCCGGGTCTCTTTCAACCATTTTCCTCCTTTCCACTAAGGTGATCTTTTCCACAAAGAGGCAAGATCGCAGCCCTTACAAACTTCCCGCTACTCACCACAACCTTGGGAGCTAGCCGGCGACGCCTAGCCGTCTAGGAGGCAAACCTCCAAGAGTAACAAATGCTTCAAAGTTTGTAGACGCGAAACCAAAGTGCTCAAGCTATGGAAACTGCTCTTGTTAGCTCGTAAAGTCACTCTTAAGCTCACTTCCCCAACCCAACACAAAGATGATGGATTGAATCCACAAATCTCACAAAGAGATGGTTGGGGAGAGCCACTAAGGCTTAGAGCTAGTTAGAAATGACTTGGGACCTCAAAAACTCACTAGAAACAAGAACCCTCACTTGAAGAAGGCTTGGGGTATTAATACCCCTCAAAGGAGAAAACTAGCCGTTAGTCCTCGGCAAGCACCGGTCGGACGGTGCTTCACACCGGTCGACCGGTGTTCGAAAAACTAGTCGTTGGGCTAGCGGCACCGGCCGGACGGTGCCTCGACCGGTCGACCGGTCAGGCCCGAGTCACCCCCAAAACCTCTTTTAAAGAAACTAGCACTTCACCACCAAGATGAAATGACCCAGGTTAGGTTAGGAGGGTTTGTTAGCACACTCTAAGGCTAATTCTCACTTAGGTCAACTAAAGAGCACTTTGACTTGGTCAACTCACTAAGTTGCATCCCTCTTGATAGTACGACATACATATACTCAAGAAAAGAATAAAAGAGCTTCGATGACCTCTTGAGCTTGAACAACTTCAATTCTTGCTATACATGATCAATAACCACATGAGGGCTTTCAACATAGCCTTTGACTTGAGCATGTCCATACTTGAGCTAGTGACTTAGGATTTTTCCATATAGCATAAGAATGCACACTTGGATCCATGGTCACTCCATGTTGCCAATCTTAACGAGTTGATGACTTGCAAAGCTTCCCTCGGTTAAGGTTTGAACATGATACTTGAAGACCCCACGGATGCTAGACCTTCACCTTAGCAAAACACGAATGGCGGCTTAGCTACGTGTCGGTGTTTTAGACCGGCAAACCTACCAAGGGGTACCCGAGGTAGTAGATTGTGCGGTGGGGATCGTGATCGGGAGACCGAGAACTCGAAGGTATGCGCAAGGACACGGGACACAAGATTTATACAGTTCGGGTCGCCAAGGTGGCGAGCCCTACGTCCCGTTTGGGGGATCAAGTATGGCGCCCGCGCTTGGTGTTGGGTTGTCCCCGGAGGGATTGGGGATGTGCGGCTAGGTACCCGCCCTCCTTTATATAGTCCAGGGGGCGGGTTCCTAGTCGGTTACAAGGCGAGAGTCCTAGTAGGAGTACACGGAGCGAGTCCTAGTAGGAGTACGGGGGAATTCTACCAGAGTCCGTCTTCTACTATTCTTCCTTCCTTGCATGAGTACCGGGGAGTATGCCCGACAAGCCCCCGAGCACGTTGGAGTCGAGAGTAGTAGTTCGAGTAGTCTTGAAGCCTCTTCGAGTAGTTCTTGAGCGTCCTCGGGCATCGCTTGGAGAAGTCTTCAATAGTACTTGAATCGCCGCGAGGGCCGGAAGGTGGTCCGGCTCAATCGCCTTGAAAAAATTTGAATGATGGGTGTAGCATAGCAGCCCCCGAGCCTTGAAATGATTAGGTAATCAATCCAAGGGCCTTCGGTGTTCGCGAAGCCATCATCCGAGTACTCTTGCAGCGTGTAGCCCCCGAGATAAGAGAGCCGTATGAGCCACGTCGAGTACTGATTGGTGAGGAGCCCCCGAGCTTGAGAGCGAGCGAAGCATGCTGAAGTTATCTTCAAGTAGCCCCCGAGCTGGAGAGATTCCAAGTAGCAGTTTGGCGTCGAGCCGTGGAGCTTGAGAAGTAGTCGTGCCGTCAGAGCGGACTTTAGTTGCGACCGAAGTCGACTTTAGATGCCGGCAGAGCGGACTTTAGAATGCGACTTAAAAACCGAAGTCGACTTTGTGCCGCGCGGAGCGGACTTTGAGATGCGACTTGAAAACCGAAGTCGACTTTGTGCCGCGCGGAGCGGACTTTGAGATGCGACTTTAGAAGTCGACTTTAGGATGCCGCGCGGAGCGGACTTTAGATGCGACTGCAATAGTCGACTTTGTGCCACGCGGGGTGGACTTAAGATGCAAAAAACGAAAAGCACTTTCCGAAAGCCAAAGCGAATAAAAAATCGGAAAAAACGAGTAGTTTTGCCGCCGGAGCGGGCTTAAGATTGCGACCGGAGTCGGCTTGTGCCACCGGAGTGGGCTTAAGTACCTGAGCCATGGATTTCAGACCCAAGGTACAGTTGCCGCCGGAGCGGGCTTGAGGGTGCGACCGGAGTCGGCTTGTGCCACCGGAGTGGGCTTGGATGCGACCGTTAGCGTCGACTTGTGCCACCGGAGTGGACTTGAGTACCTGAGCCATGGATTTCAGACCCAAGGTACGATTGCCGCCAGAGCGGGCTTGTGCCACTGGAGTGGGCTTGAGTACCTGAGCCATGGATTTCAGACCCAAGGTACGGGTACCACCGTAGTGGACTTGAAGGTGCGACCGGAGTCGACTTGCATACCTGGGCCATGGATTTCAGACCCAAGGTACGAAGCACGAGTACTTAGGGCACTTGGACCCATGGTACAGAGCGTGAAGACCACGTGCAGCTAGGTTCCATCGTCGCCAGGACCCGAGGGCCGCTTACAGCTAGGTTCCATCGAAGCTTACACACGTAGTATGCCACTGAAGCAGGCGAAGATGCGACCGGAGTCGACTTTAAGATGCCGCACGGAGCGGACTTTAGAATGCGACTTTAGAAGTCGACTTTAGATTGTCGCGCGTAGCGGACTTTAGAAACTGCCTCCTAGGGATAGCCCCCGAGTTGATGAAGTAGACTCGTGGCGACTTGATTGATATGCCCCAAGAGTAGTCAGCAGAGTGTAGCTCCCGTGAAAACCCGCCGAGAAGCATACACAAATGAGTAGTCGGCAAGTAGTCCTACATGATGAGGAGAACAAGCCAAGAAACAAGAATCATTTAGATAAATGACTTAGCCGTTCTTTGCCGCCGGGTACTTGTAGATGAAACCGTGGCGATCGGCGATGGAGCCGCGACGGTTGTTGTTGAAGTCGACTAGTCGAGTTGATTCCGACTAGTTGTTGGGGGGCGCGATCGCCGTTCTCGACTAGTTTGGAAAACTAGTCGAGATGAATGGTCGACGCGATGCGACCGAGGTCGATGACGTCGTGGCGGCGCGCGGCGTACTCGGCGAGAGCCGGTGTTGCCGCGAGACAAGTAGTCGCACCCCACGGCGTGGCTGAAGTAGAGCTAGCGTGGCCGCAAGACGAAATCGCGGCGCACGGAGTAGTCGACGACGAGACTGCGCGACGCGGAGTAGTCGATGACGAGCGGCGCGACGTGCCGAGGCACCCGGACGCGCGGCGTAGGCGAAGTAGTCGACGACGAGCGGCGCGACAAGCCGCGTGACGAGCCGCGTGACGTGCCGAGGCATCCGGACGCGCGGCGGAGACGAAGTAGTCGACGACGAGTAGTCGACGACGAGCGGCGCGACAAGCCGCGTGACGAGCCGCGCGACGTGCCGAGGCACCCGGACGCGCGGCGGAGGCGAAGTAGTCGACGACGACGAGCGGCGCGACGAGCCGCATGACGAGCCGCGCGACGTGCCGAGGCACCCGGGACGCGCGCGCGAGGCGAAGTAGTCGACGATGAGCCCGGGCGAGGCGGAGTAGTCGACGACGAGACCGCGCGAGCCGCGGAGTAGTCGACGATGACGAGCTCGCGCGAGGCGAAGTAGCCGACGACGAGCGCCGCGACGAGCCGCGTGACGAGCCGCGCGACGTGCCGAGGCACCCTGGGACGCGCGGCGAAGACGAAGTAGTCGACGACGAGTAGTCGACGACGAGCGGCGCGACAAGCCGCGTGACGAGCCTCGGGCGAGGCGCAGAGTAGTCGACGACGAGCGGCGCGACAAGCCGCGTGACGACGAGCCGCGCGACGTGCCGAGGCACCCGGACGCGCGGCGGAGACAAAGTAGTCGACGACGAGTAGTCGACGACGAGCGGCGCGACAAGCCGCGCGACGAGCCGCGCGACGTGCCGAGGCACCCGGACGCGCGCGGCGAAGACGAAGTAGTCGACGACGAGCGGCGCGACAAGCCGCGTGACGAGCGCGCGCGACGTGCCGAGGCACCGGCGACGCGCGGCGAAGACGAAGTAGTCGACGACGAGCGGCGCGACAAGCCGCGCGACGAGCCGCGCGACGTGCCGAGGCACCCCGACGCGCGGCGAAGACGAAGCAGTCGACGACGAGCGGCGCGACAAGCCGCGTGACGAGCCGCGCGACGTGCCGAGGCACCCCGGGACGCGCGGCGAAGACGAAGTAGTCGACGACGAGCGGCGCGACAAGCCGCGTGACGAGCCGCGCGACGTGCCGAGGCATCCGGACGCGCGGCGGAGACGAAGTAGTCGACGACGAGTAGTCGACGACGAGCGGCGCGACAAGCCGCGTGACGAGCCCGGGCGAGCGCGGAGTAGTCGACGACGAGCGGCGCGACAAGCCGCGTGACGAGCCGCGCGACGTGCCGAGGCACCCCGGACGCGCGGCGAAGACGAAGTAGTCGACGACGAGCGGCGCGACAAGCCGCGTGACGAGCCGCGTGACGTGCCGAGGCATCCGCACGCGCGGTGGAGACGAAGTAGTCGACGACGACGAGCGGCGCGACGAGCCGCATGACGAGCCGCGCGACGTGCCGAGGCACCCCGGGACGCGCGGCGGAGGCGAAGTAGTCGACGATGAGCCCGGGCGAGGCGGAGTAGTCGACGACGAGCGGCGCGACGAGCCGCGTGATGAGCCGTGCGCGGCGTAGGAAAATTGACTCCGCTTTGACAAGAGCAAGGCGACTTGCTTCATTGGATCTCGGCGAGTCGACGAGTAGATTGATCTTGTTGACGAGGGTCCTTCGAATTCGCCCGGTGGTGATGATCACCCCTACCTGGCGCGCCAGCTGTCGGTGTTTTAGACCGGCAAACCTACCAAGGGGTACCCGAGGTAGTAGATTGTGCGGTGGGGATCGTGATCGGGAGACCGAGAACTCGAAGGTATGCGCAAGGACACGGGACACAAGATTTATACAGGTTCGGGTCGCCAAGGTGGCGAGCCCTACGTCCTGTTTGGGGGATCAAGTATGGCGCCCTGCGCTTGGTGTTGGGTTGTCCCCGGAGGGATTGGGGATGTGCGGCTAGGTACCCGACCCTCCTTTATATAGTCCAGGGGGCGGGTTCCTAGTCGGTTACAAGGCAAGAGTCCTAGTAGGAGTACACAAAGCGAGTCCTAGTAGGAGTACGGGGGAATTCTACCAGGAGTCCGTCTTCTACTATTCTTCCTTCCTTGCATGAGTACCCGGGGAGTATGCCCGACACTACGGCCCCAAAGATTGCTTAGTCCCTCACCCTATCCATCTCGGTTGATCTCTTCATCACTTATCCAATCCACTTTTGAGTTCCACTTTGCTTCACACGCAATTAACCTTCATTTGAAAATCCCGCTTCAAATGCTTGATCTTGATTGACAACGGATATGCAAGCTTCCATTTTTAGAACCATGTTGTGTACACTCATCAACTTGTTCTCTTTCGATAAACTCATGAAGTCTTGCACCATATACTTGTCTTTGTAGATGTGAGCCATAAAATACATCCATAATTAAGATACTTCAATGGTTGCTCATGAATTTATAAAGAAAACATGCTCACAACCTTAGACAAAAACATTAGTCCTTTAATCGCCTTGTCATTCAATTCACCAAAATCCACTTAGGGGCCTAGATGCACTTTCAAATGCTCCACCTCAACGTCGTGTTGTGAAGGAAGAACCAAAGAATAAGGAAGGGCTGAAGAAGAAGAAAGGGCCGAAGAAGAAGGACGTAAAGAAAATCAAGGAAGGTGTTGCATCCGTCAAGACAAAGGAAGAAAAGCCGCCTGTGAAGACCAAAAAAATGACCAAGCCGGAAGACAAGCCCATGCCCAAGATGGTGCGGAAGTGGGTACCCAAGATTGCAACGCCCGCAAGGAGTGTGGATCCGAAGTAATCAAGTGAAGAAGTCTAGCCATGGACTATAAACGAAGCGCTAGGCGGGAGGCAACCCGTTTCATCGAGTCAAGAATAAGCTACCGGGAGGACAACCCGATTCCATGTTTTTCGAGTCTTTTTAATTTAGTTTTAAATTTTATTATGCAATGACATTAGACTTAGAAGTGGTTGAACAATATTAGAGACATAATTCTTGGTTGAATATTTTGCTTTATCATAAACCCTTTACATGAACCCTCCTATGTGTTTGTTTGTTCTTTTTCAAGAAACCACAACCAAATAAATTCAGAACCTAACTCAACCATTCATCCTAATTATGGTGTTGTGGTTGATTTATTTTTCATGCTAAAAATACACGAGTAGAGCCACGACTTATACCTAGGTGTTATTTAAGTTTCAGCACGTGGTAGGACTCGTGTGAACATAGAAACTAAACTTTTGGTTGATTTGAAAATCTATATCCTTGGTTTCTCTAGGATTAGAATTTTTTCTAAGCCTCATTTAATTTAATTTTATTCAAAATCTCTCTCATTTAGCCAAAATTAGAACCTAAACCTATGCCCCCATGATCAAGCCGGGAGAAGTTTGCTCTCAACCGATGAAGGCAAACTATACCGGTGAGACCAATATCAACGTAGTCGGAAAATATTTTCGACTTAAATTTGTTTTTAATGGTTTAAAAACTTCTCTAAATTTATACTTGAGCCCTTCCATAGCTCTGAAAATATTTTTAATTTTCGAAAATTAGAGGAGTGCTTAGCCTAAACATACTTAGAGGGAGGCAATCTAGTTAAAGTTAATCATGCATGCACCATTGGATGCTCTTTCATCAACTTTCATCAAGACCACATGCAAAGGACAAGCATGGGTGGGCAGCAAACATAACTTTGCAGGAAATTCATGGTGACATGTGAAGCAAGTGGAGCAAGGGAGCATGGACATGACTCAAAGCATGAAGCATCAAGTGGAAGGACCAATAATGCAAGAAAAGGAGTGGACGAGAGCGTTTGGGCGGTGCAACTCGTGGAGCACGCGGGCAAGAAAGTCATGGAGGAGAAATGATCACGCTGGGGGAAAACGAAGCCCTGGGGAGGCACGTGGCCACCCAGGCCGGTCGGCCCAGGCCGTCCGGCCTTCCCTACAAAAGGAGCCCCCCGGCTCCCGTCTTCTGCAGGCAAGCATCCCTCTCCTTCCTCAGTTTGTGTGCTCAAGTTCTTGTGCCCAAAACCACCGTAGACATAGCCAACCTTCCCAAGCTTGATAGCTCAAACAATTCACACCCTTAATCCACTCAAAGTCCACATCCCGAAGTAAGTTTTTCAGTGCCTAGTTACCGGTTGCAACCCGGAATTTTAGTAGAGAGAAGAGTGCTGCAATCATGTGGAAGAAAACCACAAGTCTCTTCACCAAGAAGAAGGGGTCATCGTCATCCAAGCCATCTTCGACGACGTCTTCGAGGAGGCACTCGGTTTCCGAGTCTCCTCGGAGCATGGAGGAGGATACGGCACCGCCAAGGAGGAACGACACTCTCCTCCTTGGTGGCATGAGGTCAACAAGGAGCACGTCCATGAGGTTTACCGAACCTCAAGGGCATACGGAGCAGCCGCCCGTTCCACCTCAACGATCGACCCGTTCATCCGCGCCACCTCCATATACTCCACGGTATTCCACATATGGCTTCATCATATTGTCGGAGGAGGAGGAGAAGAAACTCTCTCGTCTTGAGAAGAGGCTTGTGGCAAACGTCGATTTTGACGATCAAGCACTCAACTATTTGGGTTTCGGCATGTACATATATTATATGTTGGGGCACCTTGGATGGGTGCAATTCTCCAACAGGGTGTCTGCAAACACCCACAAGGAGTTTGCCTTGGAAATCTTGATGACTATTGCGCCTATCCTTGATGATGGGGTGCAAAGTTTATCATTCCGTTTGGAGGGAATCCAACAAGTGGTTCCCTACGAGTATGTTAGGGAGCTACTTGGGTTCCAAAAGGGAGCTCCGGAGAAAGTCGACGTACCGGACGGCTTGTTAGATGGGTTTTGGAATTTGATCTCCGGAGAAGCCCACCAACAACGCAATTGCATCCGTAACCCCATTATCCAAGTATTCCACTCTTGGATGTGCAAGAGGATTATGGGGAGGATGAGGGAGAAGAAGGTGAGCGACACGGAGTTGAATTGGCTCTACTCGGCTTTGATTGCCAAGCAGCCAATAGACCCCTCATACCTTATGATCAACCGATGGTGTTGCGAGGCAACATCAGGATCGGGAGATATTGGTTCGGGGTGCTACCTCTCTATGTTGGCATCTCTTTAAGGCCGGGGATCACAAGAAATCCCGAATATCTTTTACATGGGACCCCTCTCGGTTTTGAGTATTTGAAACAAGGAAAATATATTAGTGGAGATGAGAGAGGAGGCTTTCATGTGGCCAAAGTGAACCTACCCCTTCCGGACCCAAGGCTTAGGCTTTTCATTCAAGGGAAGTTAGATTGGTTGGAAGAGGGACTCCTCGTCCCGGCAAGGAAAAATAAAAGGGGAAGAATTGTAGAGGAGGGATCTCTTCCGCGCAAGAGGGCAGTGCACAACCCAATATTGTGCCACCTTTCGGCGGGATCCCTACTCCGCCAAGTTATTACGGAGGGCCACAAATGCAAGCATGGGGGGTGGTGCACCGGTGCCCCCACAAACTTAAGTGGTGCCCAACGTGACCAACGCGGAGCCCTACACACAATATCCCCAACCGCAACAAAGTATGGCCATAATTGGAGGGTATGTTGCGAGAAACATGCAAAATGTCGCAACCATCCAATCCAATGCGGCTCAACTTGGTGATGGCAATGCAAATATTGCTTATGAGCTTGGACGCCTTCACCTAGTACCGCCGGATCAATTCGTTGGAGGGGATGTCCAAACTTACTACGAGCAAGGGTACAACTACCAAGACCACCAACACCAACCACCGGCGGAGGATTAAGAAGAAGGAGGAGCTTTAGTTTTCTTTTCTTTTCCCTTTTTCTATAATTTTCAGCTTATGTTAACTTGTGTTTGCGTAGTATTTCCAGTTTTCATTTAAATTTCAGCAAGTGTGTTAGTTTATTTCAACTTGTATTTCAGCTTGTTTTCATCATTAATAAAGATACCACCTTGATCGCACCATTGGAAAAGTTACAAAATTTGTGCCATAATGATATATGATTATAATTGCCGCTTTGTTTATCTTTGTAATTGATTTATGCATGTTAAAACTAGTGCTCTCTTGAAATACGAATCTGATTTTATCTTAATGTTAGCTTAATCTTTAGCGGAGGATATGATTAAAATAAAGACCCATAGTGTTTTATGTGCTCTCAAGTTATAGATAGATTAAAGATGGTTTTTATGCTAAAAAATATCGCTAACCTTGTCATGAATATCACTTGTGTGTTGCTCAACCTATCCAGAGCCTTATATATATTTGAGTGCATAAACCTTAGTGTACAAGATTTATTTTTGAGTGAGTTATTGCAGGCCATGATTTCTCTGGCCCGAGACTAAGAAGCTGGTCATTCCATTTTTGCGTATCTATCTTTTTGCTAGCCTTTTTATCCGTGCATTTTGTATCCCCACATTGGAGATCTCACAAACCTCGCCGGATATCCACCCTTAAAACCAAATATCATCTTTTGTGATTACCTCCTTGACCACAACCTATCGTTGAGAATGGATTATCAATTCAAGGAAGATCGCAAGACGGTGCTAACATTGAAGGAATCAAGTACCTCTCCAAGAAAAAAAAATTCTGGTACCTACCTTATTTATCACCTCTTTGCTCGAGGACGAGCAAACGTCTAAGCATGGGGGAGGAGGTAGGTACGATGCAATTTTAGAGTTCAAAAGGGGAGCAAATAAAAAAATTTATGAGAAAGAAAAAAAATAAAAACAAAGAGAAAGGGAAAAGAAAGAAAGAGAAATATGAGAAAAAGAAAAAAATATGAGTATGTGTAAAACTAAAAATAAAGTGAACTCCCCGGTTCTCTAAAGTGCATTAGGAATTTCAAGGCTTCAAGATTAAAAGATCTATACTCAATTTTCCAACCATGTGCAATCTGATAACGAGGACTTTCTTTGTGCCTCGGGATCATTCTTTGGCATTTGCACATGTCCACTCATCTCAAGTGTGTGTATTTTTTCTCTTTCCCCTCCTTGATATAACATTATTTTCCAATGACCTTTTTGACGAGTCTCGGTAAGACCATGAGAAGCTTGTCTTGTTTTGACAACATCTCATTTGTAATATCTTGGTAGGACTAAACTTTCCAAAAAAAGCTCCATATAAAGCCTGCCACATACATATATGTTATGAGAGGGAAAGAAGTAGAATATGTAGGCTTGAGAGACAAGATGAGATGAGAGTCCATGAGCAATATGCAAGGTGATTTAAATTTGTCAACTTGGTTTAGCTCTTTTCCATCTCGTTCTCTATTTTCAAAATTTCTGAGATCTATTTAAATTTTTGGGAGCATGTTAATATTTGTGGGATAAGCCTAATTAAGAATCTACCCTCCGTAGAGATGAAGGCTAGTACATTATGGAACTTTAATGAATTAAAATTTCGAGAGCATTATGTTTTCTCATGTATGATCAAGTGCAGGGTTTAAACATTGATAGGCAACGATGATATCCATCAAAGGCTTACTCGAGGACGAGCAAGGTTTAAGCATGGAGGAGCTGTTGACGGTGAAAATCCGTCAACCTAGCCATGAGTTTACCTTCAGTGTTAGCATAAGTTTTATACTTTATCTATTGGTACTAACCCCCGTGGTATAACAAGTTCACTTGTGCATGTCGGATTTGGAGTTTAGTGTTTATGCAGGGTTTTAGTGTTGAAAGCAAGACTTTCGGGATAAGTTCATAAAGCACCTTGTGACAAGACCTGGAGGCCCCGTACAAGTCATGCAATGAAGCAAACGTAACTCAAAGAAGCAGGGGACTTAATCCGAGAAGATGACAAACTCTGAGGACCTAACCAGAAAAGTGTTGAATCTTGCAAGATAAGGAGCTATGTCCAATTCGGAGAGAAACTGACGACAAAGGCCTACATGCAGAAGGGGGAAGGATCTAGGAAACTCGGGAACCGACACCACGCAAAGGAGGCTGTGAACTGGGCCTGGATGGGCCCAGGCCGGCCGGCCCAGCCCAGTCCAGGGCCCAATAGCCCCCCTTTGACCTAGCCGCCAATCGGGATATTTATAGCCCCGGGGTCGAGAGCCATGCATCAATGAATTCGTGATCGGCCGCCGAGGAGCAGAGAAGAGAGGGACACCATCTCAGAGAGGAGAGGGTCGAGCTAGTTGACTAGGGTTACCCTAGCCGACGTGGGAACCTTGCACGGAGGACGGCGAAGGGGCGCACAGAACAAGTCGAAGGGCTTAACCCGATCGCCTCAAATGGGCCCAGGCTCAGGGGCTCAACGCACGGCTACACCTCCTAGGGTGCACCGAATGCAAGAGGAACCAGTCATGCGCGTGCGACCGAGGCCGGCTGGAATATCGCCGATGCCGGTTGAAACAAATGCCCCGCACACTGGTGATAACTCGCGAAAAAACCCCTGCAAGAGCACTCACGCTCCCGCAGGGCTTCGGGGGCTAGACCCGCGGGTCCGCTGACGCGGCCCCACGGAACGGCATTGGCAACTAGGGGGGAAGAATGTCCTATCAGTTAGCATCAACATCTGCGGGATCCTAACGGATACACCCGCAGATGCTCGGGGGCTACTGTCGGGGACAACCATAAGGGTCCCCTAAACAACCCGGGGAATCCCGCTTAAAACCTGCAAAAAATGCAAAACGTAAACTAACCTCGAGCCTAACACAACACGATCGACACCATGGTGGCCCCCGCGGCCCACCAAGGTAGCACAGCGAAGCGCCCCCTCGGGCGAAGTCCGCCTCGCTCGAGGGCTCACGCCCCCCTCGGGTGAGGTCCGCCTCGCTCGAGGGCTCACGCCCCCCTCGGGCGAGGTCCGCCTCGCTCGAGGGCCTCCGCGCGCGCCTGTTCCCGCCCGTGCGTACGAGCATTTAATGCTCTGACGCCACAGGGCCGCGCCACTACTCTGACACGCCTGAGAATCACGCCCCGGTGCTGTTCCACCAACTCCCTAGGGGGAACCCATCCCCACCACTGTGGAACGCTGTGCGACGAGGTCGGTGTCAGCTCCATGACACTGTGCCGCCCACTCCGGTACGGCTAACGCGCCAGGCCCTCGAAGGGGGCCGGCGGAATCCTCGAATCCTCTTTCCGTGACTACACAGGGTCAAACCATGACGTCAGGCCGGCGGGAGCGTCATCCCCGTCGCTGTCAACCCTGTGCGGCCATCCTCGCCCCTGCAGCGCCACGCCGCGCACTGCTGCAACTATTCCAGCACTATTGAAGCGCGCAGGGACGGGACACCGCCATGTCTGCCGCTGCACCTCGTACGGACCTCCGTCAACGGCTCCCTCGAGCCCGTCCGCAGACGAAGACTGGACGGTCAACCACAACGTCTCTACCCTCGAAGCCGCTCCTATTCGAGCACAGGATGCGTCATGACGCCAAGACTGGGCCAAGACTCACCAGGATGGCTGTCAGCTCCCCGACACTGCTCACCACGCCTTCACACGTAGAAGAATAGTGTGGCACGCCTGTAAATCATCCCCTCTTTGGCCTATAAAAGGAAGGGAGATCCCCCAGCCGCAGGGGGGACGGACGACAGAGCACGACACACACGCACGCATCTCACCTCCACCACGATATTGGCACTTGCCTCAATCAATACCTCTGGAACTTGGAGGCCAGGCCTCCTCTCCCTCCTTGCTTGTAGCCCCCTCTACGAGCACCACGGTGCAACGCAATATAGTGCCTCGAGCACACCACTGCTGGACGTACGACCCCGGACAGAACCAGGATAAATCCGGTGTCATTAGTTGCTAGCACCGAACCATCGAGATGTTGATCCCAGCGCTCATTACTAGTTAGTGTCGGGACTACTTTCCGCACCGACAACTTCGGGGAAGACCATATAATTGAAGAATGTGCAGTATGTACCTAGCATCAAGAAGAATCTACTACTATGTAGAGACAGATTTAAATTAGTCTTTAAGTCAAATAAATGTATCATTTCTAAGTTTGGTACCTTTGTTGGAAAAGGCTATAATAACGGAGGCTTGTTTCGCTTTTCTTTATTGTTTGATAATAATGTTGTGAACCATGTGATGAATGATGAATCGGATGTTTGACATTCGAGGCTTTGTCATGCTAATTTTGGTTGTATGATGCGCTTAGCTAGTTTGAGTTTAATTCCAAAGTTTACCTCTGTCAAAAATTCCAAGTGCCACGTATGTGTTGAATCAAAACAAACTCGCAAGCCTGATAAGGCAGCTGAGGCGAGAAACTTGACACCTCTAGAATTAGTTCATTCCGATTTGAGTGAAATGAATAGTGTGTTGACAAAGGGTGGTAAAAGATATTTCATGACTTTGATAGATGATAGCACAAGATTTTGTTACATCTACTTGTTAAAATCAAAAGATGAAGCGTTACACTACTTTAAAATCTATAAAGCTGAAGTAGAAAATCAACTTGAAAGAAAGATTAAACACCTAAGGTCTGATCGAGGTGGCGAATACTTCTCTAACACTTTTGATTCATTCTGTGAGGAACACAGTATCGTTCATGAGAGGACACCGCCTTATTCACCCCAATCTAATGGGATTGCCGAAAGAAAGAACCGCACACTGACTGACTTGGTGAATGACATGTTGGAAACCGTGGGACTATCTAAGGAATCGTGGGGTGGGACGATACTGACAGCCTGTCATGTTCTGAACCGTGTGCTTATAAAGAATAATGAAGTGACACCATTCGAGAAATGGAGAAGAAGAGACACACGTGGCGTCCTCACCGTCCGTGGGTCCCACGCGTCATAGGTGACACCGCGCCCAGGCACACCTCCCCGAGGCTTCCCAGGCCGGATGGCACACGCCAGGGGGGAGCGCAGCGCCCGTGCCCGCCTTGCAGCCTGTTCGTTTGGGCAGAATCGACGCCGATTTGTTCGAGAGAAAATACTACTAGGCTGGTTCTTCGATTTATTACGAGAGAAAGATCTTGTTGGTGGTGGATGATAAGCCAAGCGAACAGGGCCTTGGCCGCCGCTGGTGTGCATAAGAAAAGGCAGCCGCATGTCGTCCTGCTCCTGCAGCTGCTCGTCGCCGCCTATGCGAAGCCAGGTGAAGTGTATGCGACCACAAGCGGTTGTGAGAATGATTTTTCGGTGTATATTTAATATTTCTAATAAACTTTGAAAGATGACTCAAAAATATCTTCAAAAATTTCCATCGAAAACAGAGGTAAGTTCTCCAGCCAGCCAGGGCGGTCGGCCCCGGCACCATCGAGGGCTCGCCAGGGCCATGCTGCCGTTGCAGAGATGCAGTAGCAATTGATAAGATTAAACACAGTGAAACAGTGATTATTAAAAATTAAAGTTATGGGAACCTATGTAATGATGCATAGTTATTTATTGGACTCAACCATCACACACATACACGCATGCAGCTAAAGAAAGCACTCAGATCAGCGTAAAACTTGATAGTTATGGAAACTTAATAGTTATGCAACACTGCAGAATGGTGAAATATTGCTAAGTCAACGTGACTTAACATCTATATAGCATGGCACCGACTGCAAGGCTCCCAAACATTTAACTTGGTGGCAGGAGATACTCTTCCCACGATAAAGCTACTGACAGCCCTGAGTGCTTTATGTGCTTCCAATATCATACACCTGGGAATGCGCCAGCAATCACCTTTCTTTTGGAGAAAACACCTACGAACATCATCACCCGTGAACCCATCATATGTGGTGTTCACTGTAAGACTTTCAAGGGATGTTGCATGCTCCAGAACATGACAAGTTAGCTCAACCATGCTTTTTGCTGAGCAGAAGCCATTGATGTGCACCTTCCTGAGCCTATCATGTTTGTGCCCAAGAATCTGCCTCATATGCGAGGCATCCCCGAAAACATTATCATGCTTCACATCAACCTGATTTACCTGCACAGGATCAAATTGACATCACTTAAAACTAATCACAGATATTGCAAGATAAACACTTCCTTTTCTGAATAGAATTGCAAGATGAAAAGCAACTTACACTCAAGATGAAAGTCTCCAAGGAAGGTGAAGCATCCAGAAACGAAACCAAAGACAAATAGTCATAGGATGGGGAAAATGCCCCATGACCAGAAAGATAAATCTGTAAGCACTTCAGATTTAGGAACTTGTCAGCTGCCATAGGTGTATTAACCCTCTGCATAAAGATATCATGTTAATTATACTCCAGGACATGACTACTGTTATCATAAACAATGGTATCAGTAACCTGAAGTTTCAGAGGATACCTCATTAAATGAAGTTACTCTAAGAGTTTCAAGAGTTGGCACAGTGGAAGGAAGCTTAGTAATAGCATAAGTCATAGAACTATTCTTTGAAATCCTAAAATCTAGGCTCTTCACTTGCGAAAATTCTCTGAGCATGAGGTGTCGTTGGGTACCGGAGAATTTAAAAGTGTGAAGGTTTGGAGCTTTGCTCTCAATCTCTTGGAGCATGTTGCAGTCAACCACACAAATGAAGCTTAGCCCCTCCAACCAGAATGGTATCTTCAGGGAGATTAGCTCCCTGCACGAGAGGAGTTCCAATTTCTCCAAAGCGAAAGAATAGGAGAAAAGATTCCCCAACTCATCCCCCGTGATACACACTTCACATAGATGCAGCTTTGTTAGACTTCTCAAGCAATCAAATCCAACCGGGGGACGGAAGGCACAGTCAGCGAGGCGGAGATATCGAATTGAGTTTCCACACCCACCAAATAAAAGTGAGCATGGGAAGCTGTACTTTGTCTTATAATTTTCAGGCAGAAGAATTGTGACTTCTTCAATCCCTGGTGCAATGGCAATCTGAAGCCAATGATTAAGACGACAAATGCCAATCTTGCAAGAATCAGGGATGTTAAGAATGAGTGTCTTCACACCAATGCCTGAGTGATTTTTTAGAATATGGTCAACTCTCATGGTGAAACACCTTGCTACACCACCCTTTCCACGTGCATTTTGTTTCAAGCATAGTGTTTCCTCACTGAAATTTAGATTGGGGTGGCATCTCCAAGAACGTAAAAAAGTACGAGATACACAAGCAGAAAAGGCAGCATCTTGCAGTGGCATTAGGGAATGTATATGGCACCAGATATCCTGCAAATGAATGAAGAAAAAACTTCAACGTTGGAGCTGTAAAGGCGAATAATTTCTTCAGTTTTTTTCTTAAGCAATGGGATTTCATGGAGTAAAATTCTATCACAGGTGATCTCTTCATGTTTGTACAAATGTGCAGTCCGGGCACATTTGAATGGCTTCCAATATTAGCCTTTCCAAATTTTTGGTTAGCATACACAAGTTGGCAATTGTTTGGATTACTGCCAAAAATTGACGTGCCAACTTGCTTGACAATTTAAAACAGATGTTACTAGATTCACCATGTAAGGCATTTTCTAAAGAATTTATCAGTTAAAGCTTTATCATACAAATGCCTAAACGACATGTTATTATATTAGGATCATAGAGAACATTAATTCCAAAGTATCAATGAATATTTAAACAGCCTAACAAGTTTTGACAGCTACAAAACAAAGACATGTGTCACAGGCCTTCGCAACTACACAGGACCAGTACAAGGATGTGCAGTTCAATAGGATATCTGTACTAGATGTATGAAGCATCGTAGTGAAATCAAACCTGTGCGCGGAAATATAAAGACTTGTAGAAACTTGGTTGCAGCATAGCTTTGAAACAATGTAGTAAAGTGACTCACTTATGCTCTAGTTCGCAAGTGATTATCTTTCTTTTTATCCAAACATACAGCTATGGTTAGTCCTTTCTACGAATAGCAAGTGGAAGGTTTCATATTGAAATGAAACCAGGAATTTAGAATGGAGAACCACAAAGCAAAGTCCTGCTACTTCGTCTTAAAGTGATATCATGATACAAAAACTGCCAAAGTGCTACAAACTAGCTTTTTAACTCATGTCAATCTGCTAGCAACTACTGACTATCTTTTTCATGCTACAGAAGGTGGTAACCAGGCAACAGAAGGATATGATTTGGTTATGTGTTTTCATCTTTTCCCCAGGGGAAAGTGAACCAAAGGTGCACAGATTTCTGAAAGCTGGATATTTTAAATAAACAATTTTGTTATGATCACAGTCAGTATTGAGGAAGCTAGACTTTAGCCCTCAGTGTCACAATTTCGAAGAAATACAGGATCTCATTCACAAACATGTATGTAGCTAGCATAGGTCCATCAATTTGATAAGTTCGAGAAAGCATACTGATCTTTTAGTGTTGATATAAGCTTTCCATAACCAACATTCATGCCGTACCTCAGGAAGGCCTGACCCTGAATATCTTGAAATTTTATCACCCTCAGGATGATCATCTTCTTCACAGAGCAAGTCCTTTTTCTTGGGCACTTCAGTAGAATTTTGATCTGCAGCATGTCATGCATGTTACTGAGCAGATCTAATATCAATATTAACAGAAGAAAACAACCAAGTCAATCATATAACATGTGCAAAACAATCCAACCTTTTCTATGGTTCAACTTTTGCAGGAATACCAGATTATTTACTATGGAAGTAATTACACCAAAGCATATAAAAGGCAACTTGTTTCAATTCAAGAAAAATGCTAGAATGGACAGTAAAAACTTGCAATAACCCATCTGCAAAAATATTGCCATCTCCCCAAGTACATGATGGAGAAGTCTGCCAGCCAATGTGGTCAATATCCTTTCCCAAACATCTTCTCCCTGTGAAGGTTCACATGAATCTCAATATGTCACACTAGCCGAACAACGAAGGCTTCACAGCTAACTTGACAATGTAGCACATGGCGCCGCAGATTTCTCTCAAGTCGCAAATCTTGTCATATTTATGGATAACACTAACCATGATAAATATTTATTTTTATACCTCTTGAATTCTCCAAATTATTCTTGGACTCCACAAAACAGGTGGCTGGATATAGATTAGGGTTGTTAACCCTACTAAACATTTTTTGTGCATGGCGTCCACAACATTAGGATTCATGGTCGAATAAACATTGGGCAGACAGCTTAGATAAAATGGTTGTGACAAAAAAGAACTTATGCAACACTGCACAATTAAATACTGGACACTACCTAAACAATTAAGAGTGAAACAGCATATGCGTTGCACACTTAAGTATTGGATAGCGTGAGACCGGCAAAAAGGCTCCTCAACATTCAAATTAACCGAAGAGGGGACTCTTCCCACGATGTATCATTTGATAACGCCAAGTACTATGTGCTTCCAAGATCAAATCCCTGTGTATGGTCCTGCATTCATCCGCAGCACCTACTAATGTTACCATCCTCCTTCGGATTATACATAATGTCCACTGTAGGATTTCCAAGTGATATTGCAATCTCCACGAACTACATGATGGAGGAGCTCATCAGCTAGTGGAATTAAGATCTGTCCACACCACTTTCATATCCCTACCTATGAGGCTTGGCAAATGGCACCTTCCGCTTCTCAAATCATGTCATTCACTAGAGTGTTTGAGTTGGAGTTGGTTCTTGTCAAACCATCATATGCAATCATCATTACATGCTAGGTAAATATTTTCACCTCTCGAAATCTCAAGCCAAAGTATTATTTTGTAATGAGCAAATCCACATTTTGACCAAAAAAATGAGTATTGTCGCACCTTCTAAGGCTTGAAGCCCGAATCCACATGAAATAGGAAAAAGGAGCAATCTTGGTCGATTTGAGGTCAAACAAACACTCGGAAGACTAGTCCAAATGTATCAGTTTGCTCCTTCATAAAAAAGGAGGTATTTTTTGGTTCTTCTTCCAGAAGAAACATTATGTAAACACCAAAACAAAGCAGATACCATAAAAAGTTAAATCTTTTTTATGAAGAAATATTAAGGTAGATATAGAGGCTCGTACCATAGGGCTATGGACCAAAAATACGCAGAACAGGTAATGAACACAAGCAGAGACGAGTAACAGAAAGGTCGAGTGGACCAAGAGGTGGCTTACTGCGGGCTTGGATTCGCCAGCGACGCCTCCGCTCCTGCTTGAGCATGAGGCGATTTAGCGACAGCATCCCCATGGCACCTGGTATCGAGAGCACAAAGGCGACGGGCGGGCGACCTCTCTCCTCCCTACTGTCTCTGCGTGCGCAAGAGTTCGCGTGGCCCAGTGCTTGTAATCTATCTGTCCCGCCAGATCTCGCTACTCCGCGTCTCGCGGGCTCTCGGTTTCGATTCGAAACCAAAACAGCGGAAGAGGGCGCGATAGGAAGAAATCGAGTTGGCGCCGCCGAGGGAGGAGGGGGAGGAGAAGAGCGGGGCTCTCTTTTCTTTTCCTTTTGTGGGGAGAGACCTGGAGCAAAGCTGTTGCGTGGGCTGAAATCGGAAGGCTATTTTTTTCTTTAGAGTCCTTAAACTTCCGTTGTTTACGCTTTTTTACTCAATAAGAATCCTTTTATCTGTATTACTCGGGAATCCTATATCTCCCGGAAGATTTTTCTTACGGAACTGCTAGCGCCCGGACGTCCGATCCGGACGCTAGGATCGGACACCCTCTCAGCCACACGATTCGAATCAGGAAACATATCAGCCGCCAGATCATGATGTTGCGAAGCGTGTTGCGAATGTTGCGAACACCTTTTCTCATGTTGCGAACACTTTTTCAATGTTGCGAACACATTTTCCCATGTTGCGAACACCTTTTCCCCATGTTGTGAATACCTTTTTCCCATGTTGCGAACACTTTTTCCATGTTGCGCCCCTCCCTCCTCCACTGACATAGTGTACATGTTGCGAGTGATGTTACGAGTTTGTGGCGAACATGTTACGAGCTTGTGACGAACATGTTGCGACCAACATCCAAACATCGTGTTGCGAACATTTTTTCCATGTTGCGAACAACTTTTCCCATGTTGCGAACACTTTTTCCTTTTTGCGCCCCCTCCCTCCTCCCCGATATAGTGTACATATTGCGAGTGATGTTACGAGCTTGTGGCACGCATGTTGCGAACTTGTGGCGAGCATGTTGCGATCACCGTCCAAACATCAGATGCAAGGTTGGTGAGCGGTTGGGAGGGCGTCCGATTTTTTTCCCGTCGAACGTCTGATCCGGAGCGTTACCGTTTTTCTTAGGGTAGTCCCAACCGACGACCTCAGTTGATGTCTTGGACTGTCCGCACTCGTCAACCTCCAAATCCAACCTCTAAAAGGAATATTTTCGAAATTTTCCAGTTCAGTTCCAATTTCTCTGCACCCGTCAACCTTCATGTCTCAAACTCCATATCAACAACCAGGTGCGTGCCCCACGCTTCATACTATTTCTTTCCCCCTCTCTCTCCACTCTCTCTCTCCTTTCCCAATCCCCACCTACCCTGGCGCGCCCCTTCCTCCCGAGGCGGCATCTCCTCTGCTCCCTTCGTCGGCGCCCAAATCCCTCCTCTGCTCCCTCCGACGGCAGAGGCGAGGTCAGCCGCGGTCGGCAACAACGCTCGGTGGCGGATCTGGCACGAGCGAGGCACGAGGGCGGCGCGAGGCCGGCGAGGCGAGGTCGACGGCGCGAAGGCCGACGCGGAGGTCGAGCTTCCCATGGAGGCAAGGGCGGCGGAGCAAGCGGCTCGAGGTCTGCCATGGCCATGGCCGGAGCAGTCGTCCCCCTCCGCCACATGGCCCATGGAGGTCCCGGCGGAGAAGGCGGCTCGAGCTCGCCCGGTGCTTGGAGCAGAGGCGGAGTGGAGCAGGGTCGCGGCGGGGACACCCACCGCCACGCCACCCCTCCCCGTGCTCCCATCGACGGCAGCATCCTCTCTCCAACATTTTTCGCCGCCCTTTCCCCCACCTCCGGCTCCGCCATCTCTCCCACCTCTAGTCGCGGGCACCATCCCTCCTCTACTGCCTCTCCATGGCGTCTGCGGCGGCCTCCCTCCTCGCCTCAAGCGGTTGGGATGGCGCGCGAGCGTGTGGGCCCGCCGCCACGTCCGCGCGTCCAGGCCGAATGGGACGCCGCCGGATTTGGCATCCCCGCAGCAGAACGGAACAATCGCGTAGAGTTTGGCGTCCCTCGGTGCAGCCAAAAAATAGCAAAAGTGACCTGGAGGTCGCTTTACTGGCCCTATCCAGGCCCCCAGTGCGGACAGTCTTAGAGCAAGGCCTATGTTCATCAAAAAATCGTAGCGCGTGGACACGTCACGTAGCAGGCCCAGAGCCACGAGCGGTCCAGCGTTGAGCTCTATCTCTACTCCTAAAAAGTTTAGAATGTGGACAAAACATCGTAGTATACCAGGCTAGCCCGGGATGGGTCTGCCTCTCGACGCCCACGACTCCCACTACACGCTCCTCCGCCCTCCAATTTACACCCTTTGATCGGTGTTCCTTTTTCCTCGGACTCCATCTGCATTTCACCACCATCCCTTCCTCCATCACCCCGTGCACGCCTCGCACGTCCCACAAAAATCAACGCTGAAACAACCATAGACTTCCCGATGCCACGCACTTCCTCCCACGCCACGCACTTCCTCCCCTCCGCGTCGCTCGGATCGACGATCCCCGCTCTCCAGAGTTCGGCGCCATCCACGCCGACAACATTGCCGCTAGCCACTCGACTCCTTCTCGCGATGGGAAAACGGTGAGGCCGCCCAGCGCCCTCACATCCAGAATCGGCGCCCTACACTGCCTGCTGTCGGGGACAGCCATAGGGGTCCCCTAAACAACCGGGGGAAACCCATTTTCTTTCGCAAACAACAAAACACAAAATGATCTCACAAATTATAAATCATACCCTAAACGATCAGCCTCGGCACCCCTCGGGTGAAACCCTGCTTCGCTCGAGGGATACACAGCCGTGCTGCCAAGATTCCGCCTCGCTCGAGGGCTGGACGCCTCCTCGGGTGAGGTTCCGCCTCGCTCGAGGGCCGGAAGCCCCCTCGGGTGAGGTTCCGCCTCGCTCGAGGGCCGGACGCCCCCTCGGGTGAGGTTCCGCCTCGCTCGAGGGCCGGACGCCCCCTCGGGTGAGGTTCCGCCTCGCTCGAGACTCTCACGGGCTCGCCGCTTCCACACCCACTCCCCGACCGGGGCATTTAATGTTCTGACACATGCGGGCACCCAAGTCAAAGACGAATCCGCGCCATGCCGTCCCTCTGACACCGCCTGAGAATCAGATCCCGGCGCTGTTCTGCCACCCCTCCCGGTGAGGCCATCCCCGCCACTGTACGTCACTATGCGGCGAGGCCAGTGTCAGCTCCGTGACACTGTGCCGCCCACTCTCGTACTGCTCGCACGCCGCACCCTCGAAAGAGGACGGCAGAACCCTCGAAAGAGGGACGGACGCCTGTCTCACGCCCGCCCAGGACAACGCCATGACGTCGGACCAGTGAGACGCGTATCCTCCGTCACCATCAGCTCTGTGCGGCCATCCCTGCTACCACACCGCCATCCCGTGCACTGCAGCGCCATCCCCGACACTGTGGGAATTCAGGACGACAAGACGCCACCACGCCTGCTGCTGTGCGCCTCATGGACTCCCGTTAGCCGCACCCTCGAGTCGACGTACGGACGGCGACCAAACGGGAAGTCTCCACGCGGCCACCCTCGAAGCCGCTCCTGGACGGATACAGGACGCGCCCTGACGCTCGGCTAGGAGCAAGATTCGCCAGGACGGCCGTCTACTACACGGTGTTGTGCACCATACCGCCATACATAGCTGAAACTATGCGGCACGATTGTAAACTACCTCCCCTTGGCCTATAAAAGGAGGAGGCAGTCCCCTTGCCGCAGGGGACAGGGGAACGGCAGACGGCAGATAGCGCACACTTACACGCTTTCCGCCCTCACCACGATATTGGCACTTCGCCTCAATCAAACCTCAGGGACCTAGAGGTCTCTCCTCCTCTCCTGCCTCGCTTGTAGCCCCCTCTGCAAGCACCACGGTGCAACGCAAATACAGTGCCTCGAGCACACCCCTGCTGGATGTACGGGGCCGGCCGGAACCAGGATAGACCTCGTGTCACCTAGTTGCTTAGCTGTTGACGGATAAAACTCGTATCCACCTACGATCCGCAAGCGTACGGACCTACACCTTTTTCACCACAGGATTCCCAAGGTTCTTGTCAATCCGCGGAGCAAGGGGATTACTAGCGCTTAACCAAGTACTAATCTAGTTGACTAAGGAAACCTTTAAAAAGAGTATTAATCTAAAATTAAAGACAATCTAACCTAAGTTAATCTAAGTTAAGTTGATCAAACAAATGTAGGGTTAAACTAGATGGTAAAGGGGTGAACACAAGAGAGTGAGTAAGAAAGATAAGCGTTCCCTCCCTAGGATCTAGGATAACATGGTAAGCATCTACTACACGAAAGCGGTAAACCAATCTACGGGGGTTGTGACCACGGTTTCGCCCTTTCCCTCATCTCGTCTCGTCACTACGCGAAGGTATTCGTGACTATACCTCCGATGGACACGGTATGTTGATGGAATCTATGGGAGTAGCGGATATCATACACCGAAAAACACGGTGGCCTACCTTAATCATCAAAGCATCATCAACATGAAAACAATAGATTGAAACCATGAATCAAGTAGCGATCACATAGCATGTATCCATCTAATCCTAGGGATGAACGGAGACATTACCCCATCATCTTACATGGATTGAAGCACATAGGGGTGATGGAGACTCGGAGAACGTCGTCGATGAAGATGGCGGCGATGGAGCTTGGGAACACCCCTAGGTCGGCGGCTTGGAGTCCTCCTCTTGCTTCCTTCTCTCCGCCGGCGTTGATCCTTGTGATGAGCTCATCTAACTCTCTCCCTCATCTTGCGGCGGCGGTTTTTTTCGGTGATTGGCGTCGTTAGGATGATTTGTTCGATGTGGCGGTCGACGGCGGCGGAGGCAATAAATAGACGAACACCTAGGGCAAAGGGGGGACCGAACCGACCCCGGAATGGGGTGGGCCGGTCGGCCCGGCCGGTCGGCCCAGGCCCATTTTGGCCGGTTCGGCCCGGTTTCCTCCCGGTTGCTTCTCGCGTGATCCCTTATTTGTGTGCACTTGCATGTGGGCCTTTGACGTCGTTTCCTTCACGGTTAAGGCTTGAATCCTTGCTATGCAAGCTTCGCTGTTTTCTGGTTGAGTCCCTGAAGACTTGCACGTTGACGCTTCGGTCCTCGGGTCATTTGGAGTCATGTTCATCACGTGTCTTGACTCTTATCGGGCTTCATGATCTTCTTCCAAAGTGCTTGGTGAACTTATCCCGAAAGTCTCCTCTTTAGCGTAGATTTCCTGCGTAAACAACAAACTCCAAAATCGACATGCAAGTGTGAACTTGTTATATCATTAGTATGCCTAGTGGCGGGTTAGTTGCAAATCATAATCGAAACCAATGTATAACAAGTACTCTAGGTTGACGGAAATTCACCGTCAACATCTCCCCCATGCTTAAACCTTGCTCGTCCTCGAGTAAGTAATCCTTGCTTAAAAGGGAAATCAGTGTTGCCTTCCAATGTTGTCCCTGCACTTAGTCATTCATGACGAGGCAAATTGCTCTCTCTTAAGAATTTATTTTTAAAGTTCTAGTTGTGACCGACTTCTTTTTCATTATGGAAGATAGACTAACAATAAAGAACAAGCCACATTTAACACGATGCTCTCAAACTTAAGTGAACTTCAAACCATTACCTTGTCACATGGAAGATTTTCAAAAAGATGCATATCCAACATAAGTGAAAATCTCTTGCAAGAGCTCATGGAACACTCATCTCATCAAGTCACTCAAGCCTATACTAGATTATTTTCAACCTACTCTACTCATATGTGATAGAGGAAGGCTTATGTGGAGCTTGGAAGGTTAAAAACAATCCTAGAAAAACATATATCCGAAATATTGTCAAATTAAGAGAGAGGTCTATTGGAATTACCGAGACTCGTCAAAAAGGCCATGGAAAATAAATGTTGGAAAGAGAGAGGGATGAAACACACATTTAAATAAGTGGACATGTGCAAGTGGCAAATGGATGATCCCGAGGCACGAGTGAAGTCCTCATTATCGGATTGCACATGGTTGGAAGATTTGAGTGTGGATTTGTCATCAAGACACTTGAGAACTTATGAAGCAAAAATATCCGAGGAGCATCTTTATTTTTTTCTTTATTTTATTTCCTTCTCATTTTTCTCTTTTTCTTTTTTTCACTTTATTCTTCCTATTTTTCTTACTTTTCTTTTCTTCTTATCATATGTTTTTTCTTCTTTCATTTTTTTTCTTTTTTTTTGCTCCTCAAAACTTTTTGCAACATAATACTTACATAGCATTTGTGTCAGAGAATGACTCCTCCCCCATGCTTGAACGATGCTCGTCCTCGAGCATAAAAGAGAGGGGAAATGACTGCTAAAGTAAGTATAAATTCCATAATCTTGCGGAATATTTGAATCTCCATCGAGAATTTTACTCCATACTCAAATTGGGTTGTGGACAAGGAGGTGATCACAAAAAGATGTTTTTGGTTTAGGGTGGATGCCCAGCGAAGTTTGTGAAATTTTTGATGTGAAAACCCACAATGCATGGACAAAAAGGCTAGCATGAAAAAGTTACACAAAGGAATGACCAGCTTCTTAGTCTCTAACCATAAAAATCAATCCTAATCCAACTCATCAAAACATATGTTTGCAATCTACGGGTTTTTATCATAAAACATATATGTATATGGCTTTGGTAGGTAGAACTTTGCAAGAGCATCACAAATATGTAGATAGCATAAAAGTTAAGTTTTCATAAAAACAACAAGTTATCCGGCTATCCATAAACTTAAATCAAAGAGCAAAGATATGTATGTGGGTCTAGAGCATAGTCATTTCACCTCCACAAATAAAAGAGCCGGTATTTAAATTAATTTCAGATCATATTATAGAGAGCAATTAGCCAAGACATGTATAACTTCATGTAGGTAAAACAAAGCGGCAACTTTCATCATCTTTCCGTAAGCATAGGCAATATAGAACATCGAGGTGAACACATGGTCATGCTTATCTATTGAAAGTAAAAAGAAACCTAGGTTGTCCTCCTAGTAGCCATGTTATTGTTTGAAGAGAAAACAAAAGGTTGCACCTAGTTGATGTTGAAGGCATACTTACAAGCATTTGTGTTTGGAAAAGAGAAGGTCCATGGAGATGTTACCATCCTTTGTAATTCTTCGCTGCCTTCTTCCGACATCTCCATGTATCGATGTGAATTTTGCTTTTGTATTAATTTATTAATGCTCCTAAACTTCTGAATTTGATCTTGTATGCTTAATGGAGTCATTGGTCACCCTTCTCTTCAATGTTGTCATCACCATCTCCTCTTTCTTGTTCTCATCATCTCCTTGATGTCTCTTTTTCATGGATTTCCCCCTCTGTCCAGAACATAACATATATCAAAATATAGATCTATTGAAAAGTTTATGAAATTACCTTTCCAACGTGTGGTCATTCATCGAAAACGGAGTTCAAACAAGGGAGCTATGCCCGTTTTACTTCAGCGCTGCGTGCTGTCCAAAACTGATTTCAGGGCGTGTTGCACTCGGTGATTCGGGCATAACCGCTTGTAGGAACCTCCGATTGTCTTGATTCTTGATTTGTTGGAATCGTAACTTCATGGGGCTTCTAAATATCCAAAAATACCCAGTGTTTTCCCTTCGAGACAATGCGGAATTTTGATGAGATCGATAGCTTCTCGCGCATTGATCCAGTGATATTAACGATCTTGATCATTCTATCTTCTAGAACGTCATGTTGCACTTCCGTGTTGAAGATTCAGTATCTCCCCCATGCTTAGCATTTTGCTAGTCATGGAAGAAGAAGACAAAGAATTTTTATCTTAGCCATCCTTCAATTTCTTTGTAGTGAGAGTCTTTATCTTGCCCGCAAGACGTTTTAAGCACATTCTACCCCCAAGGTGACGGTTGGGAGTAGATAAAATTGCCAATAATCCAACAATGTCTCCTAAGATTCTTAACTTGTGGCATAATTAGTTTAATGAGGAATAAAAACCTAATGAGTGTACGTGGTGCAAGGTGTGTATGCACATGATAGGAAAGCATATAAACAAAGACAATGTTTTCACCTAGTTCTAAACACCATGTTTACAACTAAGTTGCCGAATTTCTCCATAGCCATAAAGGTTTATATATCTAGGGTTAAAACACCATGTCTATCCCTAAATCAATAACTCTTATAGCACAAGAAAAATTAAGCACATTGCAAAGCTTATAAACTAACCAAAGCAACATGAAAACATATGAAAAGCCAGCTAGGTTTATCGAACTTAACGATGATGGTCCGCAATCTTGTTTAAACACCACGTTTACCCAAGATCACAAAAGGAAAATACCCATAGGTACCTATGAAGTATTAACATGGAAACTGAAGCATACATCATTAAGTATATAAAACAACCAAGCCAACTATGTGCAAAACATGTATACACAAAGAAACATCACATTGATAACAAAATGCAGTGCATACAAATAAATATTATCATGAACATGATGGTGGTTCTAAAAAGGAAAACTGAACTTAGATTAATAACCACAAGTTGATCATCATAAGATAGTGTCATTCTTTATTTTCTCTAAGAAAGTAGTAAAAATATAAAGAAACGGGTTGCCTCCCGAAAAGCGCTTCATTTAACGTCATAGAGCTGGACTTTCTCACATACCTTCTTTTCGTTGCATAGCCATGGCCCTTCATGCAAGAAGAAAAGGTACCAATGCAGCTTTAATTTACTTCTCATGTTGTGCTTGATCACTTATAGAAGACTTGCCCAAAGCATCATTTTGTTTCATCGTTATCTCCTTCTCTATCATCCTTCGGTGCTGCCTTCACTCTATGATTTTTTAATGTCCAGAACAGAAAGTATACTCAAGCTCTACTCCATTGTACAGTGCACAAAATTTCCTTTCCAACGAGTCTTTATTTGCTCAAATCGGACTCCGGACAAGAGAGTTACGTCCGTTTTACTTCGGCGATGAAATCTGTCCCGAAATTTCAGAACGCGCAACGCTCAATGTTTCCTCCATAACTCCTTGCACGGGTCTTCAAACTTGTTGGTTCTTGATGCGTTGGAATGGTAATTTGATGGATCTTCTGAATATCTCATTTTCTTCATT
Source organism: Cenchrus americanus (assembly GCA_947561735.1). Classification (NCBI taxonomy): domain Eukaryota; kingdom Viridiplantae; phylum Streptophyta; class Magnoliopsida; order Poales; family Poaceae; genus Cenchrus; species Cenchrus americanus. Next base: position 309,500,782 of record OX387241.1, on the reverse strand, counting down.
TGTACACCTCTAAACAATCTCTCAAATTGATGAAGACAGCAGCATCCATTGCGGGATTTGGAGAGGTTGATGATTTATCTTGCAACTTTTTAAGCATGACTTCTCTTTTCATTATTCAAGCCTACTCCCGACATGTTCTTTAGGGTCATTAGCTTGACCAAGCGCAAAGCATGATCGAGATTTACAAAACTTATTGTAAACATACGCGTCCATCATTAACACCACATGTGAATTGTAGCAACAAGTCAAGATGTAAATAAAAGAAGCATATGTTTCATGCATAGCACTTAGCTCATCATTAGGAAAAGGTTGTTTAGGTGTGAGATTAATTGGATCAAACATAAATGTTTCCTCTTTTTCATTCTCAAGAAAATCTAGCCTATCAACATGATCACTATTGGAACAAGGCATAGACATTAAACTATCATTCATATTATTGGTTGAGCATGAGTATTTGAATTTATCAACATCAATACCAATAATATCTTGAGATTTCAGCGTGTACCTTGGCCTTAGAGATTTTTCAACAAGAGTGATATTTGGTTCATCAAGCGGTGTTGAAGGCGAATCGATCTCAACAAGTGTAGTTGCCTCTTCATCGCCATCTTGCAATTTCTTCAACTCATCATGTGGAACATGTAATCCTTCAACTATATACGCATTCATCTCTTCTTTGAAGTCTTCTTTATCAACCAAATCTTCATCTTCAAAGACTTGTATGTTGCTTTCTTTATCTCCCGTGTACCACATGTCGTCAAGATCGCTCATCATTGATTCACTCTTTTCTTCATCCTTGAGTACTTCCATGTCTTGATTTGCTAGTGTGTAGGCTTCAATAGCACACAAGCTATCACCTTGTGGGGAGGGGCCTTCTTGGAGTACTTGATCTATGTCAACCCCTTCCCATTCATCTTCTAGCTTGAGTCCTATCTCCTCCCATTTATCCTTTGAGTCACTAGGCTCATCACGGTTGTACTCTTCTCTTCCTTCATCATAAATCTTTGAGTTGTCAAACCGGTCGATCCATCCTTCATCTCCTTCTTCTCTTTCTTCTTCAAAAATCTTTTGGATCGACTCTCCACTCATCTCTTGATCAAATATATCTTCAATTAGTTTGGCAACATGTCAGCGTTCCTCCTTCCTTCGGTAGTTAATTAGTGGGGCGAAATCAACTTGAACCCAACTGGATTGAATGAACTCCGCCAATGGTCTAGCATTCCACATACTTCGGCCTACATTCATGTTAGTTTCAACATTTTTAACATCCGAAATGACCTCTCTTACCTTGGGAAGTGGATCTTCACTTTCTTGTATGGTTGGTTCATCTTCCTTGACCTTCGGTTTATCTTTTTCTTAAATTTCAGCAAGCACCTTGGGCTTGCTTTTGTCATTTTGCTCCTCTCGACAACATCTTTGCCAATCTCGTAGTGTTCTTTGTTCATTGCTTATCCCTTGTAAGATTTGTGTGGCTTCACTAATTGTTTTATCCATTATATCACCGCCTGCACACATGCTTACAAAACGAGACGAGTTAGGGGTTAGTGAAAAATAAAAGGTATGCAACATCAAGTCACCGGAAAATCCCAAGTTCGGGCCTCGCTCAAGTAGTTCATGAAAACGGTCCCATGCTTCATCAATTCCTTCATCCTCTCCTTGCTTGAAATTGAGCACTTGCCTCCTTAAGTCTTGGACCGCTTATGGGAAAGAACTTCAAAAGAAACTTCTTCACTAGCTCATCCCAATTTCCTTTTGCTTCAACGGACGCAAGTGTGTACCATCTTCGCGCTTCATCTTCGAGAGAGAACGGAAAAAGATTCCACTTGAACCAAGCGGCCGGAACTCCTTTTTGTTGCACCGTGTTGCATAACATCGTGAATTCCTTAATGTGTCTATATGGGTTTTCATCCTCCAATCCTCTAAATGGTTTTGTCGACACTAACTTGATGATTCTAGGCTTCACTTCATAGTGGGTTGTAGCAAACGTCAATTCGATTTTTGCATCTCAATGTCTTCCATTGACGGCATTGCTAGCTCCCTTAGCTACATCTCTTCGTCTTCCAATGGTGAGGTGAACAAATCCATCTAGGCACAAGAAAAGTAGAAAGAAAAACAAAAAAGATTTTTTTTTTTTTTTTTTAGAAAATAAGGGTTAGGTGTTAGTAATCAACAAAATTAATACTAGATTAAACGTAGCAAGCTGGCTTGCTCCTCGGCAACGGTGCCGGAAAAAGGGGCTTGTTGACGGATAAAACTCGTATCCACCTACGATCCGCAAGCGTACGGACCTACACCTTTTTCACCACGGGATTCCCAAGGTTCTTGTCAATCCGCGGAGCAAGGGGATTACTAGCGCTTAACCAAGTACTAATCTAGTTGACTAAGGAAACCTTTAAAGAGAGTATTAATCTAAAAGTAAAGACAATCTAACCTAAGTAAATCTAAGTTAAGTTGATCAAACAAATCTAGGGTTAAACTAGATTGTAAAGGGGTGAACACAAGAGAGTGAGTAAGAAAGATAAGCGTTCCCTCCCTAGGATCTAGGATAACATGGTAAGCATCTACTACACGAAAGCGGTAAACCAATCTACCGGGGGTTGTGACCACGGTTTCGCCCTTTCCCTCCTCTCGTACTGTCACTACGCGAAGGTATTCGTGACTATACCTATGATGGACACGGTATGTTGATGGAATCTATGGGAGTAGCGGATATCATACACCCGAAAAACACGGTGGCCTACCTTAATCATCAAAGCATCATCAACATGAAAACAATAGATCGAAACCACGAATCAAGTAGCGATCACATAGCATGTATCCATCAAATCCTAGGGATGAACGGAGACATTACCCCATCATCTTACACGGATTGAAGCACATAGGGGTGATGGAGACTCGGAGAACGTCGTCGATGAAGATGGCGGCGATGGAGCTTGGGAACACCCCTAGGCCGGCGGCTTGGAGTCCTCCTCTTGCTTCCTTCTCTGCCGGCGGCGTTGATCCTTGCGACGAGCTCATCTAACTTTCTCCCTCATCTTGCGGCGGCGGTTTTCGGTGATTGGCGTCGGTAGGATGATTTGTTCGATGTGGCGGTCGACGGCGGCGGAGGCAATAAATAAACGAACACCTAGGGCAAAGGGGGGACCGAACCGACCCCGGAATGGGCTGGGCCGGTCGGCCCGGGCCGGCCGGCCCGAGCCCATTTCGGCCCGGTTCGGCCCCGGTTTCCTCCCGGTTGCTTCTCGCGTGATCCCTTGTTTGTGTGCACTTGCATGTGGGCCTTTGACGTCGTTTCCTTCACGGTTAAGGCTTGAATCCTTGCTATGCAAGCTTCGCTATTTTACGGTTGAGTCCCTGAAGACTTGCACGTTGACGCTTCGGTCCTCGGGTCATTTGGAGTCATGTTCATCGCGTGTCTTGACTCTTATCGGGCTTCATGATCTTCTTCCAAAGTGCTTGGTGAACTTATCCCGAAAGTCTCCTCTTTAGCGTAGATTTCCTGCGTAAACAACAAACTCCAAAATCGACATGCAAGTGTGAACTTGTTATATCATTAGTATGCCTAGTGGCGGGTTAGTTGCAAATCATAATCGAAACCAATGTATAACAAGTACTTTAGGTTGACGGAAATTCACCGTCAACATTAGCACCGGCCATCGAGAGATAGATCTCAGCGCTCGTACTAGTAAGTGTCGGGACTACTTTCCGCACTGATAGTTGGCGCGCCACATAGGGGGAGCGCGCTGAAGATCAGCTTTCCACCAGCCATCTCGATGGTGATCCGCATCGAGTACAGGTCCCAGAGGTACTCCATGGGCAGCTTGGACCCCTTCCCGTCCGGATTCGAAATCCGGTTCGGGAGCCTGAACTTCCAGACCACGAGGAACGACTACCTCATGCGCATCACCAACCGTGACGAGCTCCACCCGTGGCGGTCGACCGGGCCAGGATCGATTCCCACCACCCCTGCTGCTGACGCTCCAGCACCCGCACAAGCGGACGCTGCGGGCCCTTCAGCACCTCGACACCGGCGACACTCCGACCAGCGTTCGCGCCAGGCACGAATGGAACGACGTCGGGTCGCGCGTGCTGCGGCACAACACGACGCACCTGCCAGCGGGACGACGGTAACACCCGCGGGGGAGGGCGAGGCTTCCGGGACCCGATTCCCCCACGGGATGCGCAATGCTGCGGCAGCCTGCGCTTCGTGCGCCAGCACCGACGTGGCGGCGTATGAGGACCTCCCTGGCGAACGAAGACGGCGAGGAACTCACCAACGCTTAGAACGTCCAACAACTATGTCGCTTCTACCCTTAAGAATTTCCAAGTCTTTTTTCGTTATTTACATACCCAACACCCAAGTTGGTTGTACAAACGTAAATCTAATCGATTAATAAAGTCAAAGGGCGACTCAGCCTTCCCCTGAAACCAAGTCCCCCTCGGGGGCTACTACGGGGGGGGGGGGGGTTTCCCCCCCAAAAAATGACCCCATTTTTTCACAAAAATTCGTCGCAAATGTGCTAAGTATGCCTCGACCCAAGCTTTGGGTGAATTCACGCGGGACGCGAGCAGCCAAAGGGCGAAGAAGCGCGAGCCGGGGATAGCCCGCGCCTCCAGCGGGATACGACCCTCCCCCCTCGTCGCTTTGCCTACAAGCTACTCGTGCGAACGAAACCTTTCCGACCAAAATTCACCCAAAGAAAATGGGGAGAAAGAACAACACAGCTGCTTAAATAAATAACAAGTGCTTCAACTTGCGAACATTCAAATGTTTTAAACAACAAATGTTCATTACACAGCCGCATGGCTCAAATGCTAACACAAAAGACATAAAGGGCACGAATGCCCAACAGTTTTCAGGCTTGAGGGCCGCCAGCCGGGGGAGCGTCCGGAAACAAGAACTCCAGGAAGTGTTCGGTGAGGATATCGACAGCAGGAGCAGCGAGCGTGTCCACGCGGTTCATCGCCACCTCATCCTCGACGCCGACAGGGATGACGTAGGCCGTTGAGATGGCCTCGAAGTCGACCTGGTAATGAAAAGCCACCACACCAAGGGCCTTTTGGACACCCGGGTGAAGGGCGCGGCGCATGCGCTCGGCGACGCGCCTGCTAAGGGCACGGAGGCGACTTGCCATAGAGCTCCCGGCCTGCACCTCGCCTTCCTCGACTACCTGGCACGCCTCGAGGGTGGCGGCCCGCAGCTCTTCCAACTCCTACTAACGGATCCAGCGCTAATGGCTACTAACAGATCTCGGGCTGCTCAGAGCGTCAAGGACTCAAGCAGCGGTCTATCAAAAGACCATGTACTTCTAGATCCAGCCTATACGGCTACTAACGGATCTACAGTTGTAAGCGGCCACGCGCCCTAGCACTATACTTGTAAACAGCCCTGGCCATCCAGGTGTATTTTTTCAGTAATAAAGTTTGATTCTCGATCAACTCATTTACTGTGTCTCCCTCGACGGGCCTACTGTCGAGTACTACTACTCGCAACAACTCCATGATGGGCACTCCGCACATACATACCGGGACAACGAGTACTCATTTATGGAAGATCTTGTCATTCAAACTTCAAACAAGTTCCTTACAACTTTGTTTATATTACAACTACTGCCACAAGCTAACCCTACAGGACAACTACTGGAGGTTCAGCTTCTCCGTGACTTGTTCCGCGATTAGCGCCATCTGCTCCAGAAGCTCCTTGTACTGCTCATCTGTGCAATTGGCGGCTAGTCCTCCCGTGACTACATCGACTGGAGCCTTGGGGAAGTACGACTTCATGTACGCCAAGACTTGGTTCGAGATGGACTTCGCCAGATGCTTGACATAAGTTGCCAGACGTCCGGGGGCTTCCTTCAGTCGATCAACCAAAGGAGCTACCTTTGGCCCGCCCGGGTGTGGCACCAGCAGCCTTGCGATGAGAAGTGCGGCTTCTTCAAGTTCCTTGAGCTGGCCCCGCAGCTTCTCGTAGTCCTCGTTGAGCTTCTGCAGAGATTTATAGTAGTTGACAAGGTCACGGTCTGAGGCTTCTCGGAGCTCCATGTGCTTTACGCACTCATAAGACAACTGCTTATATTCATACTCAAGTACCTCTCGGGCATCTTTCTCTCGGTAGACGATGTTCTTCAGATCGGTCTCTGATGCCTTCAGCTGGTCTACCCAGGCCTCGAGATCTGCAAAAGTCCAGAGAAACAAGTCAGGCTACTACAAAGGTACTCTCAATAAGTACTCAACAGGCTAGCCGCGGCATACCTTTATTCTTCTGGCGCAACGACTTGTTCTTGCGAATCAAGTCATCGTTCTTCGCCTGCATCTCTTATACCTCGTTGTGGTACTGGGCGAAGGCTCCATCCAGTTTGGATTGCAGCATGGCGGAGTGCTTCCTGGCCTTGCAGAGTTCTTTCTCCAGCTCCTCCGTCTGAAGCACTGTATCGCCATATCCCTGGAGCATGTCAGACTTCTGTCGGGATCTCTCCACGACTTCCTGCAATAAGTCAATAATTGTCTTTGAGTACTCAGCTCTCATGGAACTCGACTACCCAAGGGCATTGCCGCGTACCTTCATCCACTGCTCGGTCCGGCGCATCGACTCCAAGTTGCAGGCCAGCGTCGCCGGGTCGACGAGGTCATCCACCAGAAGCTCGATCTCACCACGACTAGTCGCCGCAGCCTCTTACATCGGCGCCGCACGGATCGGCTCCGCGTCTTGGATCTCCGGCGACCGGACGACAACGTCCATGCTTGACTCTGGCAGTGCGTCATCGTGCACTTCTTCTGTGGCATCGGAGGCTACTGTCACCGCCGGCTTGGAAGCTGCTCCCGCGAGCACCTCGGCCTCAGACACGACGCCTTCAACCGGCACGGCTTCGAGGATTGTGGTCCCTCCGACTTGCGTCTCTGTCAACACAAGGCATACAGCGTCAGTACTAGGGGCTACGACTACCACTCGGGGCAGACGACATCACCACCGTCTACGTACCTTCTACTACGGTAGCTTCCGACGGTGTAGCCTCTGCGCTCGGCGCCATGATTTCGGCCTGGGGAAGGGGAGTGGATTCCTCAACAGCTGGCGGCGGATTCTCCTCAATAGTCGCTGTGTTGGGTTGTTCTCCTTCCCGGAGGAGATCAGTCGACTTCTTGCACAATACAAGTTTGGTGGTCAACCAAGCAAGATTACCAAGGTACAAGTACTACTCGGGAATGGTTTTCACTTATAAGATGGACCGGACAACAGTCACGGTCGGAGCACCAAGTATGCTGGCAATATCGACGAGCCCGGCTTCCGCGGGCGCCTCCTCTTCAGCTTGGGCTGCTACTGGTTCTCTGGCTCCAGCAGTCGCGCTAGGCTCTGACCTGCTCTCTTCTGCTGGCACTTGTGGCTCGGCGGTACTAGTCGCTTGTTGTGCCATCTGTGGGGGCTGGATTGCGGCTCCTTTCAGTCGGCTCGCCCACCGTGTCCCAGTCGTCTTCCTCCCCTTGTTCCACGCGGCCGGACGATGGAATTTCCTGCGACAACTCAGAACTCAACTGTCAGCATGCAATACTTCAAGACAAGTACTCGACTACTCTACTTGAGGAACTCACCTCTTGGGACGTAGTCTCAGTCATTTTCAACTTCTTAGCGACACGTTTGCGTGCCACATTGCGCGGCCTTCTCGGCGGCCCAGGGATACTAGCCTCTAAGTAGTCGGCGGATCTTCAATGAGGGGGGTGTGGGGCAGCCCAGGTCGGCTAAACCTGGACCGCAGCTGAAATCTCTCTTGGAGTGTTTCCCCATCCTCCTCGTCGGACGTATCTTCAATGGTGACATTCTTTTGCCTTGCCCTCCTCTGGAATATCTACAAGTCGAGGAGGGGGAGCTGGGTCAGAGACAAACTTCGCAATATCATCCTACAACAAACAACTCGGGTGAGCACGATTATTCCAACTTAATCAGTACTCGGAGGCAGAGGTCATCGACAACTAACATTGTTCAGCGGACGAGCTGCGGAGTACTTGGGGACTTGGCAGGGTGTGTACGGTGGCATGTCCTTGAATATCCTACCTAGCCTCTCGACAATGTCTTCATCGCCGACTTTGTTGCCGGGCATCCTCGACGTATCCTCGTCGCCCGTGTACTGGTACCCGAGGGTGTCGCGTGCCATCAATGGCTGCACCCTCCTCTTCATGAAGCTGAAGGCCACGTGTTCGGCCCTCAGCCCAGCTTCTCTCAAAGCCTTGATCTTCTGCAACAACTCGGGCAGTTGGATACCCTCTTGCATTGTCGGTTCAGTGTTCCACCACGCCTGATGCTTCAAATGCTTCCCGCTCGGCTTCGGCAGCTCTGGGTGGTGGTTGCTGATGTAGAACCACTTCGCCTTCCAGTCTTGGTTTGAATCGATGCGCTTGTACGCCAAGTACTGGTCGGATGCGTCTTCTCGCATTTGAATGTCGGCTCCTCCGACTAGTCGCGGGTCATTGGCGCTCGGCTGCGGCTTCACACGGAAAAACTTCCGGAACAAGATCCAGTGGGGTTTGATCCCCACGAAGGCTCCGCAGAAGTGAACAAAGACAGAGACATGAAAAATGCCATTAGGGTTCAAGTTCAAGTACTCGATACCGTAGTACTTGAGGAGACCCTTGAAGAAATCGCTCGCCGGGAGTGCCAGTCCGTGCTCCACAAATCTGGCGAACATGGGGACTTCGTCGGGATTCTTCTCCATGGGGTACGGATCTCCCGCGGCGGCGCGCCACATGTCCATCTCCTTTTCCCACAAGAACTCGTTGTTCACCAGAGCAAGCAGATCTTCGGTCTTCATTTTTGACTTCTTCCATTCCTTGGTTGGATTGGGGCGCGGGGGAGATGTCGGCGGCGTCGACCCTCCGCCTCACTTCGGGATCTCTTCTTCCCGGCACCGGCACCAGCCTTTTGCGCCCTTGGACGGAGATGGCTTCATCCTCCAAGTGCACGGGGTCTTCACTCGCATCCGCTCGGGGGCTTCACTGGTGGCGAGCAGCGGTGGTGCGCGTGGACTCGCAAACTACGGCACGATGGCTGAAGCACGAGTGGATGGTTGGCTAGATCTACTCCAACGACTACTACTATGGGGAATTAAAACCCCTAAAGGTTTCGGCGTCTATTTATAATCCAACCGGCGGCGCTGCAACGGTCGGACGAATAAGTATCGGTGGCTGACTCAGCGGCGACTACCTGACTCTTCGGCTTCTGGTACTCTATACAGCCCATTTCGGGGGCTCGGCTACATTCGCTCAGTCCAATGGGTGACGACCAGATTCAAGATTCACTCAGGACACCTTCTATAGACAAGATGACCCTTTAATTCGAAAGGAAGTACTCGACTCAAGTCTCGGGGGCTCCGTGCCACGTGTCCTTCAGTTTTTTCTCCGGATTTTATGGGATAAGCTTGGCAGAACTTCAGATTGACCCTCAGCTTGAATCTACGATTCGACCTAAGGCTCGGGGGCTACATTCCATATGGAATGCGATTCTTCGAATCGCATTTCCATATGGTTTCTTCTTCAAGACAATGCGAGCACTATTGAAGACCTTCAAGAGGAGAACTCGAGGACACTTGAGAACTACTCGAGAAGACTTCAAGACTACTCAAGGATCAGCTGGAGTACCTTCCAGCCTCAGGATGCTTTAAGTAATCTTGAGGACTTTTGGCTTGTACTACACGGGGACGCTTGAGAACTACTCATCAAGGACATCAAGACTACTCGAAACTATCCTGCTCGACTACAAAGTACTCGAGGGCTTGTGATATGGACCTCCCTGGGCCTACTACCTCGGTGGATACCAGGACCGACTACTCGGTAGGTCCCTGGGACTACTCGGCTTGTGCCACACGGCACCTGATGGCGTGGGACGCAAGGACTGCGGTGGAGAAGTACTCGGATAGGAAGCTGTGCATGTCCTGTACTATGTAGAGAACTCCTAGATGTACCCGACTAGTACTCTCTCCTCAAACCGACTTGTAACCCTGCCTCTTGGACTATATAAGGCGAGGCAGGGACCCCTATCTCTCTCATACGCATCATCTTGTAAACACACCCAATCAATCCAGAGCTATGCAGCATACAGGACGTAGGGTATTACGCACCTCGCGGCCCGAACCTGTCTAAATTGTGTGCCACGTGTCTCTTCCTTCGAGTTACCGATCTCGGTGAGGCCACATTCATCTACCTCGGGTACTCCCCTTGGTAGGTTGCGGTCTAGAACACCGACAGCGTGTGCGGTCTCAGCCGCCTGCTGTAGCTCGAGGATGGAGGCGTCCTTCTCCTCGCCAGCCTGGCACTGGTCCTCGTAGGAGACGCTCAGCTGGTTCAGCTCCTCGTTAAGCCGCGTGACTTCTTCGTCCCGCAACTTGAGGGTCGCCCGCGCCTCCTCGAGTGCAGCGCGCCCCTACTGGAGTAGACCCTGGGCCTCCACTCGCGCCATGCGCTCTCACTCAAGGGTAGCCTGGGCCTCAGCAAGGGCGCCCCGCTCATGCTGGAGTTGAGCCTCTGCCTACTGGCACACACCTCGCTCCTGCTGGAGTTGCTCCTCCATCGCGGCGAGTGAAGCGACCTTCTCCGCCAAGCCGACCCTCAGCTGCTCGGCCTCCTTGGCCTTCTCCTCAGCCTGGCTTTGCCAGGACCGTGCCCCCTCGAGAGTTGAGCGGTCCTGCTGGAGCTGGGCTCGAGCGGAAGCTAACTCCGTCTCGAACTCTGCCGCTGCGGCCCGCACCGCGGCCATGTCCTCGTGCGCCTTTCGTAGCGCCTCGTCCCGCTCCAAGAGCGTCACCCTCACCTTGATGACCGCAGAGGCGTCTTCTGCAGCCTGGGCGTCCTGCTCCAGGAGCTCATCCCGCACGACTTCCAGCTGGTACTCCAGCCACCCGTTGTCGGTCCGCAAGGCCTCGACGAGGGCGTCGTACTGGTCCCGGTACCAGTCGCGATCGGAGCTCAATCGGGCAAGGTGGTTGTACCTCTCCCGAGCCCGGCCCTCAAGCTCCTGTCACCAGCAGACGAAGTGCGGAAGGAAACAAAGTCAGGAAACGCACAGATGCGGAAGGGAAAAGGGGAGAAAACTACGAATTCAACAACAAAAACACACCTAGAAAATCCGCCACGCGGGACCCGCATGGATCCGCAGCGCCTCGTTCAATGCGTTGTTGAGCGAGGTGCCGTGGTCTCGAAATTCTTGCCACAGCGCCTGCTCGGCCTGGGCCTCATCAAAGTGGGCCGGAGGCGCGCCGGCGTGCCCCCGCTCCTGCTCTGGGCGCGCGACAACGGCGTCTGAGGCGGGTAGAGGGGCGCATGATGATGAGGCCTCGGCACCGTGTTTTGGGCGGCGTGGCATCACGTAGCCATCCTTCTGCATCACCAACACCCCCGCCGCCGGCTCGGGGGCTGGCGCGGGCCAGTCGTCCCATTGGCCCCACCCGGGAGGCGGGGCGTCATTGTCGGGAATCTCCACCACGGTCGCGCGGCCGCCCACGGTGGGGGGCGGTGCCGCTGGGACCGTCATTGCCGCGAGTTGCCGCCTGCCGTGGCCGCCGCGCGCCGCCGCTTCTTCCGCTGCGACCCCCTAGCCACGGCCCGTGCCGCGCGGTGGCTCGCGTGTCGTCGCAGCGTTCCGCGCCACCCGTGGCGCTCTCGACAAGCGCCGCCTCGTTGGCACGGATGCATCCGACCTGAGCGCCCTAGCAGGCGCAAGGGCAGGGACGGTCGACGCCACCCTACGAACGAAGAAACACAAGGTTGAACTCCAACCCCTCGAAAACAGGGGCACGTGGGGAGAGAACTGCTTACCTCAAACTGGAGAAGCCCTGCTTCCTGTTCCTCGAGGGTTCGGGGGGCGCCACTGTGGCGCCCCTCGTCGTCGCCGTAGCGCTCGCCAGCGCCCCTGTGGCGCCCGCCGGCACCTTCGTGGCACGCACGACCCCCTCCACTAACCGCCCGACAGCGGGTGCCCCCGCACCCGCCACGGGCGCCAGCTCCTCTGCCGCCTCTGCGGCCCTTGGTGACGGGGGTGGGGGATTCCACCTCTCGGAGGGGGGCCACCCCCCGTCGCTCTCCTCTTCCTCCTCCTCCTTCGACGATGAGTTTTCCGGGGTCGCCAGGGGGAAAGTCCCTGCTGCTCGCGCAGTCAGTACTCCTCGTCCTGTTGCTCCCGGCGCTCCCTCCGCCGGATTCTCCTCTTCTTCCTGCGCACCGCCTTTTCTTGTTCTCGCCGCTGCACAGCGCGGGCGGCCGCCTGGGCCTGGGCGTTGGTGGACCCGATCGTGAGGCGTCCACGGTCACCCTCTGCTAAAAGCACCCGTTAAGGTCACACCGATGAACCGCAAGAGAACGAAGGGGAAGGTGAAGCCCACTCACCGTCGGGGCGTCGGGGAGCATAACGAACGACCAGAGGTCATCGTTGTTGTGCCACACGACCTTGAGGCTGATGGCACGCCTTGCCCTCATGGCCGCGTACTCCGGGGGAAGGTGTTCGTGTCGTAGCCACGAGCGCGCCAACGTCGTAGGGTTGGCCGCTTCGCTCATCTCGTAGATGCGGAGTTCCCTCTCCATGAGGGGGACGACCCGCCTGTGGTGAAGGTTGGTGAGGACCAAAGTTGCCCCCAGCACGGCGTTTGCCAGGCCCTTTAGCGCAGTCAGGAGCGACTCCAGCCACTCCTGGCGCGAGGAGGGAGACACGCCATGATGCCAGGAGTCGGTCTTCTCCTTCAGCACCTTGCCGGTGTAGGGGGAGGCTGGTGCCGTCGTTGCGAAGGTAGAACCACCCCCGCTCCCACTCCGCGTTGTTGGACGTCATCGTGCACGAGAGGTAGAACTCCCTGCGCGAGTCCCGCAGCGCGATCGACAGGCCGCCGGCGGGCACCGCCCGACGCACCCGTGTTTCGGCCGTGGCGAGCGTGTGCAGCTCCGCACGGAACAAGTGGACCCAGAGGTCCCAGTTCACGGGGATGCCCCGGAACCCCTTGCAGACGCCGACGAAGGTGGCCGCCTGCGAAATCGCATTGGGGGCGAAGTTGTGGAGCTCCACCCCGTAGTGGTGGCACAGCCCACGCATGAAGCGGCTCGCCAGCGCGGCGAAGCCGCGCTCGTGATGCCTGATAAAGCTGACGACATAGCCGAATGGTGGGTTCGGCTCCCGGTCCGTCGCCGGTGGAACAATCCACGCCGGGGATGCCCTCTCCACGTTCGGCGCCAGCTGCCCGCTGTTCATGAGCTCGCGCAGAGCCAATTTCGTCACCGTCGACCGAGTCCACGGCAGGGGGTCCAGACCACGATGGGCTGAGTCGGGGCCATTGCAGGCGAGTGTTGAGGCAATGGAAGCGGAGGCGCGCGAAGGTGAAACAAGCAGGGGGCGAGAGCGAAAGGGCGCGTAGAGACGAAGCGAGCAGGAGGCAAGAGGCAGCGGATGCTAAGTGATAAGGTAAGGGGTTTCTCCCACCCTCTCCTGTGATTTATAGATTTAGGGGGGCGTGCTCCCGAAACCACGCACACCGTGCGCATTAACTGCAGGCGGCATCATCTATCACTGACAAACGGGGCCCACTGTGCTGAAACTGCCGGGCGCGCGCGTGTGCGCGATCATTACGGCGCGGCAACCGAAGGGCCGCGGTGGCCCGTCACATCCGCCCCCACGTCGCCCACTACTCGCACGGCCGCACCGCCTGAAAAGGCGCGCCCGCCGTGCACGACCACAACCACGACTGTGGGCATTTAATGGCCTGGTCCCTTACCGCGTAAGCACGATCCTCACACCGTCGCACGACCCGAGCCTAGGGCTCGAAAAAACCAGATCCTTGAAGGCTGCGCATACTAACCAGTGGTTCCAAGCCCCGCTCGGCAAGACTGGGCACCACAGGTACCCTCGAATATAGAGGATTACTGATCAGCAGCTCGAGGGCTGGCTTGGCCGCGAACCCACGAATCCTGCAGATGTAACTAAGACAGGGGCACCTAGATCGTCCTCAAGATCCGATCTAGTATCGCTTATTTTTCAGTTTTTCTTTTGATTTTCTTTTGCATCTCTTAAGTTTGATCATCCTCAAAAGAAAAAAAATCAATCTAATCTAGTTCTTGTCTAACCCTAATTTTTCTTTTTAGATTTTTGTTTTATTACTAACCCTAACCGGAGATGGTTGGCTACCTCTCCAAGAAACCCAAACTTTTTTTTGGATGATCCAGGAAAACTTTACAGGCAGAGGTGACGTGCAACACAAGCTAAAGGGTTGGAAACCCTAGATTCAAAAGTCAAACTCGAAGGACCATCAAAATCTCCAAGGGAATCACCACCTCCAAGTCAAGATGTCGGAAGACCTTCAAATCAAGAGGAGGATGGAGAAGATGGAGATAGAGAAAGTCGTTGCATCCATCAAGACCAAAGGACAAAGCCAACCTGTGAAGACCAAAAAAATGACTAAGCCGAAGTGGGTACCCAAGATTGCAACACCCGCAAAGAGCGTTGATCCGGAGTAATCAAGTGAAGAAGTCTAGCCATGGACTATAAATGAAGCGCTAGGCGGGAGGCAACCCGTTTCGTCGAGTCAAGAATAAGCTACCGGGAGGACAACCCGATTCCAGGTTTTTCAAGTCTTTTTAAATATAATTCAGTTTTGAATTTTACTACGCAAAACATTAGACTTAGAATGGTTGAACAATATTAGAGACATAATTCTTGGTTGAATATTTTGCTTGATCATAAACCCTTTACATGAACCATCCTATGTTGTTTGCTTCTTTTTCGAGAAACCAAAACCAAAAAAAATTCAGAACCTAACTCAACCATTCATCATCTTTATGATGTTGTGGTTGACTTGCTTTTCATGCTAAAAACACACGAGTAGAGCCACGACTTGTATCTAGGTGTTAATTAAATTTCAGCACGTGGTAGGACTCGCGTGAACCTAGAAACTAAACTTTTGGTTGGTTTAAAAATCCTTATCCTTGGTTTCTCTAAGATTAGAATTTTTCTAAGCCTCATCTTATTTTATTCTATTCAAAATCTCTCTTATCTAATCAAAATTAGAACCTAAACTTATGCCCCCATGATCAACCCGGGAAAAGCTTGCTCTCAACTAATGAAGGCAAACTATACCGGTGAGACCGATATCAACGTAGTCGGAAAATATTTTCGACTTACATTTGTTTTTAGTGGTTTAAAAACTTCTCTAAATTTATGCTTCAGCTCTTGCATGGCTCGGAAAAATATTTTTAAATTTTGAAATTAGAGGAGTGCTTAGCCTTAAACACACTTAAAGGGAGGCAATCTAGTTTGAATTAATCATGCATGCACCATTGGATACTCTTTCATCAACTTTCACCAAGTCCACATGCAAAGGACAAGCATGGTGGGCAGCAAGCATGAACTTTGCAGGAATTTCATGGTGGCATGTGAAGCAAGTGGAGCAAGGGAGCATGGACATGACTCAAGGCATGAAGCATCAAGTGGAAGGACAAATAATGCAAGAAAAGGAGTGGACGAGAGCGTTTGGGCGGTGCAACTCGTGGAGCACGCGGGCAGGAAAGTTGTAGAGGCGAAATGATAGTGCTGGAAGAAAGCCGAGGCGGGAAGGAGCACCAGGCCACCCAGGCCGGTCGGCCCCGGCCGGCTGGCCCCCCTACTTAAGGTGCCCCCGGCTCCCGTTTTCTGCAGACAAGCTTCCCTCTCCTTCCTCAGTTTGTGTGTTCAAATTTGTGTGCCCAGAACCTCCGTAGACATAGCCAACCTTCCCAAGCTTGATAGCTCAAAAAAATCCACACCCTTAATCCACTCAAAGTCCAGACTCCAAAATAATATTTGTGTACCTTGTTACCGGGTGAAAACCCCGGATATATATTTGTGAGGGAGAGTGCTGCGATCATGGAAGAAACTACAAGCCTTTTCACCGAAGAAGAAGGGATCATCGTGGTCTAAGCCATTATCGACTTCGAGGAGGCAGTCGGTTTCCGAGTCTCCTCGGAGTATGGAGGAGGACACGGCACCGCCGAGGAGGAACCACACTCTTCTCCTCGGTGGCATGAGGGCTACACGAAACTCATTTATGAGGTTCACCAAACTTCAAGGACATATGGAGGAGCCACTCGTCCAACCTCGCCACTCGACACGATCATCCGCTCCACCTCCATACGCTCCGCGGTATTCCGAGGGGTATGTCATCATGACAGAGGAGGAGGAGAAGAAGCTCGCTCGTCTTAAGTAGAGGCTTGTAGTGAACGTCGACATCGACGACCAAGCTCTCCACATATTGGGTTTCATACAGGACACCGGTGCAATTCTCTAATGGAGTGTCGGCAAACACCCACAAGGAATTCGCCTAGGAAATTTTCATGACCATGGCGCATACCCTTGATGAAGGAGTGTTGAGTCTCTCATTCCGTTTGGAGGGAGCCCACAAGTGGAGAAGAAGGAAGACACCGTCGGAAGGGTAACCTTGATCAACGATGCTATTTCTAGCACCTTGATGGGGTAATCTCCTTTCATCCATGGGTTGCAATCGATCTTGAGATGTAATCACACTTTGTTGGATTATCTATCTATCATCTTACACCGTGACCATCATAGGTCTAGTCATGATACCTTCGCGTAGTGAGAGTACGAGAGGAGGGAAAGGGCGAAACCGTGGTCACAACCCCCGATAGATTAGATCGGTTTTCATGTTCAAAACGATTGCATGTTCTAGTATCGTAGACCCATGGGCGAGTGTCTCCTATTTTCAAAAGGGAGCTCCGGAACAAGTGGATGTGCATGAAGGCACATGGGAAAGTTTTTGGAGTATGATCACGGGAGGAGACCATCAACAAAGAAATACTATCCGGAACCCCATCATCCAAGTGTGTCACTTTTGTGCAAGTGGATTTTTGGGAGAATGAGAGAGACAAAGATAACCAACATGGAGTTGAATTGGCTTTACTCGGCTTTGCCAGGCAGCCAATCAACCCCACTCACCTATGATCAACCGGTGGTGTTGTGAAGCAACATCGAGTTCGGGAGATATTTTCGGGGTGATACCTCTCTATGTTGGCTATCTCTTTGAGACAGGGTATTGCAAGGAACCCGAATCATCTCCTATCCGGACTTCCCTAAGATTTGAAGATGAGAGAGGAGGCTTCAAAGTGGCCAAAGTAAATTTGCCCCTATCGGATGGAAGGTTTCTTGAGGGGAAGAAGATCGGTTAGAGGAAGGACTTCTTGTGCCGGCAAAGAGAAGGATTGTGGGAGAAGGTTTTTCCACGACCCAAGAAGGAGGTGCACAACAAAATTATGTCCCTCCATTGGGAGGAACCCCGGCGCCGCCGAGTTACTACAGTGGTGTACCAATGCAAGCATAGGGGAGTGGTGCAGCTGTGACGCCCCAGGTTTTTAATTACCGTCATTAACACTAATGACCGGATCAGCCGAGTCAAACCAGTCAAACCCCGGTCAAACCTAGGTCAACCTGGGTCATCACCCGAAAACCTCGCCAATGAACCCTAATGAACCCCTTGACCAAGCCTACACACACCCGTAGTCAACCCTTGGTCAAAGGTACGGTCAAAACCGGCTTAACCGTTGACGTCAGCGAATGTCGTCCGAAATTCACCTAAACACTTAAAAATCTACCTTTATGAAAGTTGTCTATCTTGTTGAGGGACACAACTTTCATGTAGATTGGCATTTCGAATTTTTAGTGGAAATTGGTGAAAAACTCGATCGACTGACAGTACCCCCTTTTTTCCAGAACAGGCCGACATTCAAAGTTGGCACGACGTTCCTGCAAAATCCGTCGAGAAAAACACTATATGGCCTTTTTGAAAGTTGTAGAGGGTAGTTAGATCTACAACTTTCCTATTCATTGTTTGGTGCACTTTTATTCAACTTTTTGGAGTTTGACACGTTCAAACAGGGGCACTCTAAAATTTTTCCATCCGGCCGACGCCACCCCGCGACGTCGCCCGCGCCCGCGCTCAAAGCCCGCGCGCGCACCGCCGGCCCACGTCCCCGGGGGCGGTGCGTCGCCCGAGGCGCGCCTTCCCCAAGCGTGGCGCCTTCCCGAGGCAGCACGCACGCCGAGGCGCCCCGGAGCCCGCGCCGCCCGCCCGCCCGTGCCCCGAACGCGCGCCGCCGTACGCCCTCCCCGCCCGACGCCGTACGGCACCGCGCCGCCGTCCTTGCGCCCGCGTGCGCACCCCTAGGCGCCCGCGCCCTCCCTCCCCCGCGCCGCCTATTTAGGCGGCCGCGCCGCCCCGCGCACGGCCGCGCCCGCGCCGGCCCGCACGGCGGGCCGCCACCGCGCCGCCATGGCCGACCACGGTTGCATCGCCACCCCACCGCCCTCCACCGCCAATTGAAGCCCCGGCGCCCTCCTCTAGCTCCTCCACAACTCGCCGGCCAACTTTAGCCACCGCCCGAGCCTCCCCCTCGCCGGCTTGGCCAACCGCGCGGCCGGCGCCACCGGCCGCCGGTGCTTCCCCCTCCACCGGCCCTCCTCACCTCCAAGCAACCCACAAACCAAACCCCAAGGAGCCCTAGATCACTCCCTTGCCCTCCCGACCGATCCCGCCGCCGGCGATCGCCGGGAATAGAGCCGTCCGCGCCGGCCGGCCGCCCCGGGGACCCGATTGCAAGGCGCCAGATCTTTCTGAGGGGTATTCTGCAAACCAGGGGCTTATCTGTAAGGAAACTTAAAGTTTCAGGGGCTGTGGTAGAAGTAAATTCTTAAATAGTGTTTGGGTAATTGCTGGAACTTTGAAAATTCGTATAAAATCGTGGGAAAATCAGAAAAATGCACACCTAATTTTGTTGAATCCGTTGTGAATTATACTACAACTTTTGTTATTCTGGACTGAGCTAATTCCTGTTAGTTTTTGCATGAAAAATACAAATGTGAAAAACCTAGATCTGCAATATCTCAAAATATATAAATCCTCTGTAGCTAATTTTTGGATATGTTGTGTGTTAGGTCATGACAAGCTCCTGAGCCAAAAATTGCACAAAGTTATGATGTGAATCTTTTTATAAAAATATTTTACCATTTCTGCCAGATATGCATAAATGATTTTTATTGCTAAATATATTTATGTTTTTAAGCTCAACTTGTGCACACTGTCTTGTAATATCAAAATACACATCTTGTGAATTAATCATGATTTTTGGATTAACATAAATAATTATGCTTGATTTATGCATGTTTTCCTTTGTAAATTAATAAACCAAGTTCAGTAGAGATTCCATGTGAACATGCTGGTTCTTTAGACTTGCTTAGGATCAGAGAGCATGCACAAGAAAGTTGGGAGCATTTTGATGCTTATTTATTTTTATATGCATTTAAATGGAACCACTAGCTAGCCTTTGATATTTTCCATAATATTTAATTTTCTACCATACAACTTTTACATGTGGGTCCAATGGACCAGGATAGGTGCTCATATGCCTAAGAAACACTTCTTTAATTTTTGGTAATTTAATTGCTTAATAAAAAGCCTAAATGCCCTTTTAATAATAAAGAGAAATTAAATAAAGAAAAGCCCTTATTTAATTCTTTTCCATTTTGAAAAAATTATCTAATTTATTTAAAAGGTAATTAATTACCATTGCTGGTCAGGATTAAATTCATGAATAAAAATGTTGTTTATACCCTTGCTTGTGAAAGTAAAAGGAATTTAAGCCTTCACATGAAATGATAAGTAATAAGAACTTTTATTCAAATATTTAATAAAGAGTTGCATATTGTTCCTTTATGGAAGAGTATGCTGAATGTATTCTTATCTAGGTGAATGTGTCTAACTAATACACCCCTTGATTGTCACTTGTGGTTTGTGGTGGATTAAATTGAAATCGTCAATTAAAGCTTGCATTTGCATCCTCGTGTAGATCTCCCGAACGGTAGGCCGTACGCGTGTGCCGGACGGAGGGAGACGAGAGGAGGCCGACAGAGACGTGCACCACGTCGTTGTAGAGCAAGACCCGCACCAAGTCCGGGAAGGGCCCAAGGCCAACCTTGCCATCGAAGGCAAGCCCCGGATCATTAACCCCGTCTTTTTAAAATTATGCAATTATGTTTGCTACGATTGTGCATTTACGTTTCGAGAGTTGATTTGAAACCCTAGATGCATGATCCCTAGGTACCTATGCTCTATCACTAGTATGCTAGGTCGATAGCTGCTATGCTATAGGACCGATAGAAGTCGAGTGATGTTCGTCACTCGCGAGAATAGGTTCTTATGTTGGAATCATAAGATCTTTATAAATGGATTGCTCATGTGGTAAGAGCATGGGATTTGGGCTCCGGTCCAGTGGCTTTCGTGGGCTAAGCTTTTGAACGTACTAAACATATGCCGGGTATGGGACCGGTAAGCCTAGTACCCGATTGACGCGGTAAGGGAACCTTTCCCTACTAAACCTGGGGCACTTGTGTCCCCCTGCTTGCAACAGTGTGGTACCCAAGTGAGTCTGGACGTTCGTGTGGGAGCGATCCAGTAAACCTTGTACCAAGGAATGTAGGTTCCGCTCCCGAGCCGAAGATCGACGGGAACGACTTGGGAAAGTTGTCCTTGCGGGGGCAGCCTACCGTGTGTTTGGGTTTACCTTGCAAGGTTTAAATCAATCGATTGTCGGCCTCTCACCATTATCCGAGACTGCTTAATCAACTGGCCATGATATCCCATAATGATGGAACTCGAGGAATATTGCTGTATGAATTAATTGCTTGCCCAATTCTTGATTGAATTAGATGGCACATTTAGAAATGGTAATCAACTAGAACTTGTGCTAAAAGATTGAAAATAAGGATCTCCTCTTAGTAGCTGTTCAGCAAAAGAACCTCCACTGGCCAAAAGCCTTTCATGTCTAGAGTTGGTGATGTAGTTATCACCCGACGGTTAAGTCTTGCTGAGTATTAGTATACTCAGCCTTGCTTTAAAACTGTGGTTGCAGGTGTTGTTGACCGGATGGGTGACGACAAGTGATGACATCACGGATGGCCTCCTGTGATGTCTACCGTTGCGCTAGTTTATTTTATTTCCGCTGTTTTCGAACTCTGAACCTTTACTCCATGTCATGAACAATGGTTTGTAATAAATTATGTTAACTCGTGTTGTACTCTGGACTCGCCTTCGCGTGAGTTTTAATGCATATGTCGATCCTCTGTTTGAATTCCAAGTGATTTGCCGGGCGTTAACCCAGCAACTAACGACAGGATGATACTTTACTATTGCTTAATGGCCAAAGTGGATCGGTCTTAGGCGATAGTAAGGTATTTTCCTGGGCGGGTTGTCACAGCAGCCATGCCCCCACCAAATTTTGCGGTGCCCAACGTAGCCTTTGCGGAGCCATATGCACACCTTCCTCAACCACAACAAAATGTGGCCACCATTGGAGGATACGCTGCAAGAAACATTCAAATTATTGCAGTCATCCAAACCAATGTAAACTAAATGGGTGAAGGAGATGCAAACATCGCTTATGAGCTTTGACACCTTCACCTAGTACCGTCGGACAATTCATAGGAGGAGTAGTGCATTCCTATTATGAGTAAGGGTACAACAACCAAGACTATCAATATCAACCACCGGCGGAAGATTAGAGAGAGGAGGAACTTTAGTTATCTTTCCTTTACCCCCCTTCTTTAATTTTCAGCTTGTTTGCGCCTATGTATGCGTAGTATTTTCAGCTTTGCTTTAATTTTTAGTTTTTAGTTTAATTTTCAGCTTGTGTCTTAGTTTTTATCTTCATCGTGAATAATGTCACCACCTAGTTTTTACCTTTGGTAAAGTTACAAAGTTTGTGCCATGATGATATATGATTATAATTGCCGCTTTGTTTATCTTTGTAATTGATTTATGCATGTTTAACCTAGTGCCCTCTTAAAAATACAAATCTGAAATTATCTAAATGCTAGCTTAATCTTTAGCGGAGGTTACGACAAAGATAAAGACCCATAGTGTTTTATGTGCTCTCAAGTTTTAGATGGATTAAAGATGATTTATTTTTGTTCTTAAATGTAAAGCTAACCTTGTCATAAATACCACTTGCGTGTTGCTCTACCTATCCAGAGCCATATAAATATTTGAGTGCAAAAACTTAGTATACAAGATTTATTTTTGAGTGAGTTATTGCAGACCATGATTTCTCTGGCCCGAGACTAAGAAGCTGATCATTCCGTTTTTGCGTATCTATCTTTTGCTAGCCTTTTATCCGTGCATTGTGTATCCCCGCATCGGAGATCTCACAAACTTCGCCGGATATCCACCCTTAAAACCAAATAAAATCTTTTGTGTTTACCTCCTTGACCACAACCTATCATTGAGAATGGATCATCAATTCAAGGAAGATCGCAAGACGGTGCCAACATTGAAGAATTCAAGTATCTCTCCAAGGAAAAATATTTCCAGTACCTACCTTATTTATCGCCTCTTTGCTCGAGGACGAGCAACCTCTAAGCATGGGGCAGGAGGTAGGTACGATGCAATTTTTAGAGTTCAAAGGGGAGTAATTAAAAAAATCAAGGGCTGCAAATGAAAAAAATCAAAACTCCGATGTGAAAGTCTCGTGACCGAATGTATGACAAAAAAAATGAATGAATGAGAAAAAGAATGAATGAAAGAAAGAAATATGAGAAAAAGAAAAAATATGAGTATGCGTAAAGTGAACTCCCCGGTTCTCTAAAGTGCATTAGGAAATTCAAGGCTTCAAGATTAAAAGATCCATTCTCAATTTTCCAACCATGTGCAATCCGATAACGAGGACTTCCTTTGTGCCTCGGGATCACTCTTTGCCATTTGCACATATCCACCTATCTCAAGCGTGTGTATTTTTCTCTTTGTCCTCCTTGATTTAACATTATTTTCCAATGACCTTTTTGACGAGTCTCGGTGAGACCATGAGAAGCTTGTCTTGTTTTGACAACATCTCATTTATAATATCTTGGCAGGACTAAACTTTCCCAAAAAGCTCCATATAAAGCCTACCACATATATGTGTGTTATGAGAGGGAAAGGAGTAGAATAAATAGGCTTGAGAGACAAAGATGAGATGAGAGTTCATAAGCAAGATGCAAGGTGGTTTAAATTTATGAACTTGGTTTAGCTCTTTTTCATCATGTTCTTTATTTCAAAATTTTCGAGATCCATTTGAATTTTGGGAGCATGTTAATACTTGTGGGATAAGCTTAATTAAATATCTACCCTCCGTAGGGATGAAGGCTAGTACATCATGGAACTTTAAGGAATTAAACTTTTGAGAGCATTATGTTTTTTTCATGTATGATCAAGTGCAAGGTTTACACAATGAAGGGCAACGATGATATCCATCGAAGGCTTACTCGAGGACGAGCAAGGTCTAAGCATGGGGGAGTTGTTGACGGTGAAAATCCGTCAACCTAGCCATGAGTTTACCTTCGGTGTTGGCATGACTTTTGTATCTTATCCATTGGTACTAACCCCCGTGGTATAACAAGTTCACTCGTACATGCTGGTTTTGGAGTTAAGTGTTTACGCAGGGTTTTAACGTTAAAAGCAAGACTTCCGGGATAAGTTCATTAAGCACCTCATGACAAGACCTTGAAGCCCGATACAAGTCAAGCAATGAAGTGAACATGACTCCAAGAGCCCAAGGACCAAGCCTGAGAAGATGATAAACTCCGAGGACCGAACCAGAAAAGTGTTGAATCTTGCAAGACAAGGAGTTGAGTCCAATTCGGAGAGAAACCGACGTCAAGGGCCCACATGCAAAAGGGGAGAGGTTCTAGAAGACTCGGGAAGCAATACCAGACGAAGGAGGACACGGGCTGGGCCTGGATGGGCCCAGGCCGGCCGGTCGGCCCAGCCTGATCCAGGGCCCAGTCGGCCTCCCCTTTGACCTAGATGCCTCTCGGGCTATTTATAGCCCCCTGACCAAGAGCCACGCATCAATCAATTCGTCATCCGCCACCGAGGAGCAGAGAAGCTTGAGGGACACCATCTCAGAGATGAGGGTCGTGCTAGTTGTCTAGGGTCTCCCTAGCCGACGTGGGAACCTTGCATGGAAGACCACGTCGGAGCTCTGGAGCGAGGATCAAGATCGAGGTAGGGCCCCGGTGGTGATCTTGTTCATGTAATCATTCATGGTGAAGTCTTTAAGTGAATCCGATTTCTAGCGATCAAGTGCCTTCTCGATGATTTTGTTTTTTTATTGGTTTTGCTTCTTCTACGATCTATACTTAAGATAGATTACATAGGGTGCTCTTGTAGCCGCGGTATGAAAATCCTGCGCCTATGGCCGCAAGGGTTATCCATTTCATAGGCGAGGGTGGGGGGAGAAGCAAGCCGAACCTCCGATCGACCCGACTAGAGGTGCATACGGACCGGCCAAATGTTTTCAACTTGTTCTTATCGAACTCGCCCTAGACTACCCGCATGAGTAGGGATACGTTGTGACAGAACGGGGGTTCCGAAAGGCGGGCGTTTTCGGAGTCCTACGGAAGGCCACGATTTAAAGATGCTTTTAATGAGATTCGCTTTTCTATCTTCATCTATCTTGTTTGGAGCTACAACATAAGCATGATCTAGACTCTCTAGATCGGTTATCTCTTGCTTTCTCTTGCTACCTCTTTAGTAGATTAGATTAGATTCGTTTTCTTTATGAGTTAGTAGATTAGATGCAACTTGTCTTCATAAGATAGCTTACCTTGCTTTACTAGATTGAATCCTTGCGTTGCACATTGTTCTACGGATTCGATACCTTGGGTTCACCACTCGAGGGAAGAAGGGTCCCTTGACTAGACTTATCCGCTTGCAAGTCTAAACGAACTTTGATACAACTATTAACCGTCAACAGGATCCCAACTTTATCACACACGGCCTTTGATACAAATCTAAGCTAGGCATGCAACCTATACACCTAGAGCTACTATAGATCTCGAGCTATGCATTTACAAATAAAATTAGGCATAAAACAATATTAAATATTTATGAAAGATATAAAATCACGATTAATTCACCAGAGATGCATTTAGGCATAACAAGCTCACATGCAGAAGTTGAGCATACAAATCTAATATTATTTAGCTACAAAAATCATTTGGACAGATTCATCATAAATACAAAACAATTCATAATAAAAGATCACACAATAACTTTGTGCAATGTTTGGTATAGAAGCTAGACATGACATAACACACAACATATCCAAAATTCAGTTGCAGAGCACTTGTGTATTTTGAACTACAACAGATCTAGGTTTAGCAATTTTCTACTTTTCATGCAAAAACTAACAGGCAAAAGTATGGTCACGCTTTACAAAAGTTGTAAGGTTATTCACAAGGAGTCCAACAAAATTGATTTCGCAAATTTTTTGATTTTTCTACAATTTTCTACAAATTTTACAAGATTCGGCACAAACCCAAACACTATTTAAAAATCACTTTACAAGCAGACTCCTGGAAAGGTTTTGGAAATCACACCTATGCCCTCGAGGCCAGTAATCCTCACAAGTAAGCCCTTGTCGGTGGTAGCGGCTCACCGACAACGATGTGGGACTGGACGCGGCCAACAAGCGACCTAGGAATGAAATTAGGTGGTGGCTGGCTCGGGAGCGCAAGGCGACGACGATCACCGCGGGTCGAATTCCAACGAGACGGCGGCCACGACGGAGCAACAAGCGACGGCTCCAACTCTAGGGGGTCCTAGGGGAGAGCCTAGGGCGGTTGGGCGGCCGTGGGCACGAGCGGAGGGGCGGCTCGGCCAAGGCGGCGACAATGGCGCTGACGGCGGGCTCACAGGAACGGTGTTGGCGCGTGCGGGAGCACAGGTGTTGCACCTTTTATTGGAGGTCTCCCTTCACTTCAAGGCACGAGGGAGGGCGAGGGGGACCCGGCCGACGCTTCAGGGCGCGGGCAAGTCCCGCGGGCGGCGTGACGAGGTCCCGGCGTGCGCGCGCGGGGGGGCGACACACGGCGGGCGTGGGCTCCCAAGGCTCTTGGGGTGTGTGCGCGCCTCGGGAGCGCGACTTGTGGCGCGGACCGACGTGGGAGGGCCCGGATGCCAAGGAGCGACGGAGTGACACGCGGCGGGCGCGCGCGTGGGCGCGGCGCGCTGGGGTGTGACGTCGCGGCGCGGTGCCGATTCAATTCCGCTTAGCACTTTTTGACTGCGAAGTTCTCTAAAAACTTGAACTAGAGTGGATCAAGAGAAAATAAGCAAAGTTGTAGATTAAAGAATCCTCTACAACTTTTACAAAGGCTCATAGGGGTTTAGATAAACATAATTTGCATA
Organism: Cenchrus americanus; assembly: GCA_947561735.1. NCBI lineage: Eukaryota > Viridiplantae > Streptophyta > Magnoliopsida > Poales > Poaceae > Cenchrus > Cenchrus americanus. The sequence goes on along the minus strand of OX387241.1, from coordinate 309,474,560 downwards.
AACTGCATGCCAAGTTTGCAGTTTTCTTGGCATCGATGAATAGTAATTGAAGGTGTTGACCAAGCCTTTTCACCATTTTTCACTCCAAATCTCAAATGCCACCGATTATGAAAAATGTGTCCCTCGAAAAGATGAACAACTTTTGTATTGGCCAATTTTTGAGTGTTTAGATGAATTTTGGAGAACACGACAAAAGTTCTAGGAATGGGGCATGGACATTAGGGGCTTGAAAGGGTTGGGGGTTTTGACCATTGGTTGACCTAGAGTATGACCAAAGACTAGGTGTTTGACTTGGTTAACAAGGTCATTAGTGATTGTTGACTAGGTTTTCGAGGTGATGACCTTGGTTGACCAAGGTTTGACTAGAGTCAACAGGTTGTCATTAGCACTAATGATGCTAATTAAAAACTTGGGGCGTCACAGTGTTAGCAGATCCACGCAGGTGACCCGTTGACGTACCCTCGCGAGCAGACGCACGCCGCAGTCCGAGCTGACAAGTTGCTCAAGAAGACCAGGTGATGCTAGATTAGGTCGCATATTGTTTGGACAAGAGCACTATTATATTTGATTATGACTATTTTTTAGTATGTCACTTTGCTGTTCTTTTATCACCACCTAATTTTCTTTGTCATAAAGTTAAAAAACAAAAAATCAATCGTTAAGTTAAAAAAACAACTCGTCGAAAAGCAACCGCGACGGTACGGTAGGCAGTAGGTTCGAGATAGAGTATTATTGAAGTCGAAAAGCAACCGCCGTGGACCACAGTGGTAGATCCAACCGTCGTGGACTACGACGGTTGGTGTCAGATGTCGCGCTTATACAAAGGACGACGACACCAGTCGTCTTGCTCGACCCTGTCGCCGCCTCCCTCTCCGCACGGGCAGCTCCTCCCTCTTAGGTGGGTTTCCTCTCTTTTTTAATTTTATGTAATTAGTTAAATTAGTTTAGAATAGTGTAATTAGTTAAATTAGTTATGATTTTGTGTAACTAGAGATGTCTACTGCTGCCGCCGGAGGGGTGAGGATGGTAATGGTGATCCGAAGGGGAAAACATAAATGCGACACCTGATCCGAGGAAAATGAGCATACTCGAAAGAGGCATGCTTCGATATATGCAAGAAAAAACTGCAAATGTCATTGCAAGAGGAGAGGAACCTCCTTGAGATGCCTTTTATGCTCACGAGACATGCATCATTATTTGCAAAGAGAAACTGCATATGACATTGCAAGAGGAGAGGAACCTCCTTATGGTGGTCTTTATGCCCCACCAACACACCCTTGTGTTCCTAATCCACCAGATAAAAAAGCTACTAGGAAAGATAAACCTTCGTCGTCACATCGCAAGAATGACTGAAGTTTGTCATTTTTTAAGATGATGTTATCGTTCCTGAAGTGCTACAATATTTGAACAGGATCCTATTGTGATTGTGTTATAATAATTCGAACCAACAGTCCTTAATTTACCTTTTTAGTTTTCTACTAGATTTAATAATATTTTATCAAAAAATTAAAATGATCCCAACCGGTCCAACTGTCGTGGAGGTTCCCCAACTGCCGTGGACGGCCACCAATTGCCGTAGGCCATGCCGGTTGGGATGTAAACACCGTGGCGTACGGCGGCGGCTGTGGCTAACCGCCGTACGCCACCGCGGTTGACGTATATTTTTGATAAATTTCAAAACAGTCGTATAAATTTGCAAAATAATTAAAAAACAGATCCTTGAAAGTAGTCACGATGCCCATCTCCACGGACCACGGCGCGAGAGGCAAATTACAGCCCGCAAGGTGAACGAGCGCATGCGGTTTTTTTATTTCTTATTTACTTTTTCATGATTTTTCGAAAATATATATGAATTCAAAAATTCGCAAAAGTATCCATGAGCCGCCGTGGTAAATAGCGGCAGGGACCTACCGCTACCGGGAACGGTGGTAGGGGCACTGTGGCGCTATTTACCACAGCGGAAGATACTTTTGCAAATTTTTGGATCCGCTGTATATGTTCGAAAAAATTGTGGAAAATAGATATATTTTAAAAAAATCGCGCATGCGTCAACACGACGAGAGAGAACGAACCGACGACCCGCGCGCGGCGAGCCAACTCCGCCCGGCCGCACCCCCACGTTCTCGCGGTCTCCACGATTCCCTCCCTCGTCGAGACTCTCTCTAACCACCACCTCCCTCCCCTCCCCTCCGTTCGTATTAATTCCCTCCTCCTGCCACACACACCACGCACGCACGGAGGAGCAGCTCTTTAGCCCATCGCAGCAACTGTCGGTGCTGATCCATCGAAGAACACACGACGGGCGGCGGCAGCAGCATCAGCAGCAGGAGCGATGGCGAACAATAACCTCGTTCCGCTTGCGCTTCTTCTTGCCCTCCTCGGCGCTTTCTGCCGCCGCGGCGACGCCACCGCCTTCGAGGTCGGCGGCGACGACGGGTGGGTCGTGCCGCCGGCTAGCGACGGCGGCAGGTACAACCAGTGGGCGTCCAAGAACCGCTTCCTCGTCGGCGACATCGTCCGTAAGATCCATTTATATTCCCTCGCCCCTCGTCGTTGCATATACAGCTGATCCGATCCCCCGATAGATCATCCTCCTCATCACGGTCATGCATGTGTACGTGCATGCCATTTCTTTTCTGTTAATTTCTGCCAAAGCCATCAATAATCTTGCCAACTCAAACTGATCTGTGTTCGATCAGATTTCAAGTACAAGAAGGACTCGGTGATGGTGGTGACGGAGGGCGACTACAACAACTGCCGCGCGTCGCACCCGATCTTCTTCTCCAACAACGGCGACACGGAGGTGGAGCTGGACCGCCCGGGCCTCTTCTACTTCATCAGCGGCGTCGCGGGGCACTGCGAGCGCGGGCAGAGGATGGTCGTCAAGGCCATCGGCAAGGGCGGCGCGCCCCCTCCGTCGTCGCCCCTGCCGCCGCCGCCGGCTCCTCCCAGCCCGCCGCACCCGAGCGCCGCCGCGCCAGGCGCCACCACCGCGCTCGCCGCCGCCATTACTGCCGTGGCGGCGATGGCGCTGGCGCTGCCGGTCCTCATGATCGGGATCGGCGTCTAAATCCGATCCGCGAACGCTGTCTCTGGCTGGGCGGCGGTTGTGCACACATCTTTATATGATTTCCCAGGTCGCGTTCCATTCATCTTTTTCTGTGGTGGTGAAATTGGTAGGTTTGTGAATTGTGATCGTGCGGAGGGATTTATATTTGTGGCTATTGTTGTGATCAGATTCATATCGTTTGAACTGTATGTTTTTTTTAGAACATTTGAACTGTATGTATTGCGCGTACCTTACCTATCTGAAGAAATGAAGATAATATTTTACATTACGACCATGACGATTATTAAACCAAACTTGATTACGGGCCCACAATCACTTCGGCCAGCACCAGTTTTGGGCTTTCGGCCACTGGTATAGCTAGCTCACAACACGGCCCAAACTTTCTTTGCCGCGTCAATTTTTAATTCCTGGCAAATAAATCTGGCAGACCCCAACGATTTTGCCATTTCCCACAAGTCGAATTTGCGCGCGCCCGCGAGAAAAAGCGCAAAGTTCACTCCGAAATGCGTCCAATTCGCGCGTTTTTTTTATCCAACCGCGAGGTCCGTGGCGGTGGCCGGTGGCGCCAACTCCGTCTCCTCGCGCGCCCAAAACCGGTAGACCTTGCCGCCGCCGCTCTTCCCCTCCCCTGACTTCTCCTCGCGACGGACCCCCCAGCAAAATCCCAAGCGAAGCTGCAGTTGCTGAGCGAACACTCTCCCCTCCCTCTCCGGCGCCTCCCGAAACCTCTCCAAACCCGGAGCCCCAATGCCGCCGTCCCCTCCCGCTCCCACCCCGACGGCGCCCAAAACCATCGCCGACTTCTTCACGCGCCCCGCCAAGCGCCTCCGAGCGGGCGCTCCCGCCCCATCGAACGCCTCCCTCCCCTCCTCCTCGCTGACGCCGGAGCAGCGCCGCCGCGCCGACACCAACCTCGCGCTCGCCCGCGCGCGACGCAACCTCCGCCTCGCCGAATCGAGAGCCAAAGGTACGGCCACGCCGCCTCCGCCCCCCCTGTCTCCCCCTCCCCAACCCTAGGGGTTATTTCCATTTCCGCGCGCGCGCGTACGACGCTGCTCATCTGGCCGCCCTTTTGCGAGTGACCGTTTGCTTTTGGTTGCGGCGGGGGTGTGGTGTTTTTGTGTAGCGTCGGGAGGTGCCCCGAAGCTGGAGGAGCTCCTCGTGGAGGAGACGTGGGCGGAGGCGCTCGACGGCGAGCTGACCAAGCCCTACGCGCTCGAGCTCTGCCGTTTCGTCACCCACGAGCGGCTGCACGGCCCGCTGCCCATCTACCCGCCGCCGCACCTCGTCTTCCACGCGCTCAACGCCACCCCGTTCGACCGCGTCAAGGCCGTCATCATCGGCCAGGTACCCCCTGCTCCCCCCCCCCCCCCCCCCAACCCTATTATACCCAGGAACAGAACCCCTGCCTCTTGAGTTGTAAACTGCCAAGCTATCGAATCATGCTGATTTTGTACTGCATAGCAGCAGGAACTTGATGTATTGTGGCCAAATCGTCATTATCCATACCATATGAAATTTATGATTTGTGGCTAATTTGTTAGAGTTGTGAATAGATGCCCTATTGGTTATTTGGATTACCAATAATGTTACACTACCTATCTGATTATTCTAATGATGTGGCGACAACTTGTTTTGTTGGCGTGCTTTCACAAGCATTGGTACATCGAGTGCTTCTAAGGGCTATCAGTATTTGCTCTGCACCCCGCTATCATGAGTATATTAAGCATTGGAGTCTGAATTTGTCTATTCTAGTAGTTCTGCAGTGTTAATGTGTTGCAGTTCTGGCCGTGTAACATAAATTTTCTAATATGATGATATGATAGCCTTACTGTGTAAAAGTGTAACAGGATTCAGTTATTCAAAGTTGGTTTTCTCTTACTGGTAAACTAAAACATGGATGGGCCAATCATAAGTTGCAGCTCAGTTACACAAGTGTTTGCTTCTGTTCTTTGTGCATTGCATGGTGCCATAAGATTTGTTGCTTCCCGAGTTAATTGATTAGAGCCTATGTTACCTGTGTTTTGCATCGTTTGAACTTACTGCACAGTTTCAGATATCATAATGCCCATATCTTTTTCTTATCATGCTGCTAACCTGCTTGGTGTTAGGTCACACTGGTTATATTTGTTGATCAGTGTCAAGATGCTACCTTGATATATTCATTGCATTGATATATCCATTGCTTACCTTCTGTTCAGCTTTCATTTGACTAAGCTTTTCTTGAACTACTTGGTTTCAAGGTAATGTTATTAGTGCAAGTCATCTACAAAATGAGCCCTGTGTCTGTAAGGGTCCAAATGCATTTCTACTATTGTTTCTCAGTACTTCATAGTGCAGCATGCCTACTTTTCAGGATCCATATCACGGCCCTGGTCAAGCTATGGGACTGTCTTTTTCAGTACCTGAGGGGATAAAAAAACCTTCCAGCTTAGGTAACATATTTAAAGAGCTGGAAAAGGACCTAGGTTGTACCGTGCCATCACATGGAAATTTGGAAAGATGGGCTGTGCAGGTAAGATGATTTCATATTCAATCTTGTCCTAGAAGAGGATACACCTATGGGACATCAATTTGCAAGAAAAAGGCATTACACTGCTTCACTACCTATTGAATCCAAGGAATCTGCTAGTATTCACAATTTTGTATGTTTCTTATCCATGCTTTATACAATACACTTGTTATTAGTTTCCAGAGTTTGTTGTTAGTAGCTAAATTAGTTCATTGGAAGGGTTTAAGGAAGATTGCTACAACAACAACATAGCATTCTGTCCGGCTAGAGATGAAAACCAAAAGTACAAGAGAAACACAAAAAGGGCACAAGACAGATGATAGAGTTAGGGGTAGACAGAAAAAGAAACAAAGAAAGATTGCTATATATTTTAACTGAAGGAGCTATGCAAGAAAATTAGAAAATAAAGTGTCTGATGTGGTTGTATTGGTCAATTTAAATTGAGGGTTAACAAAATGACGGTGCTGATGTTCCTTTAGCTTCTTACTCCCTCCCTCCCAAATTATAGGTCGTTTTGGGCTTTCTAAATTCGTACCTTTTACTATGCATCTAGACATAATATATATTTAGGTGCATAGCAAAACCTATGAATCTAAAAAAGCCAAAACAACTTATAATTTGAGACTGAGGGAGTACATAACACCTTATTCCAAAAAGTCCTCATTTAATGTCATAATTCTCCTCTTTCTGGCTTCTGGAGATATTCATTAATTTGGACAAAAACATGTGTATTTTGCAGGGTGTTCTTATGCTCAATACCGTACTGACTGGTATGGCTATTTTCTCGATCAGAACAAAAGAATATTTCCCCAGCTCCCCTCAGTTCTTATCTATCCGCAATCTTAACCAAACCATGTTTCTGTAAATTGTTTTATTGCTACATGTATGTTCAGGTTGTACTTAAATGTGCTTCACTTTATTCTTCTAGTCACAACTTTATTTGGATTTGTCCATATCGATTTCCTCTATCTTGATTTTCCACCTCGCTTGATTGAGGCCTGGAAAATTCCGTCATTTTTTCTGTACCTCATTTCCTTCATCACTCCTAGAAGTAGGCTTAGATTTGTCTTGTTTTTGCACACAACTCCTGTCCAAACCGAACCCTTCTGCCTGTTGACTTTTTGTGATCACAAGTCATTACAGATCTAGTATGCATGCATACTAGTCGTGTTTTAGAGTAACCCAAAGTTAAAAGAGAATTGTGAACATATTAGTTGTGAAGTTTCCAAAAGGCAAACACACTAGCTCTGTGATCACAACATACTAGGCATGGTTTTGCTTGGTTGCATGTTATTGACAATCTGTGGTATTTTGGAATCTTGATGATGATATTAGAGTAGATTTTGCTTGCTTGTAATGCCTATCATAACCTTGAGGTTGTTTTGTGCTCTTTTTTTTTTGCTTTCATTGTTCCCTTAGTTTTATTCAAAATTAAAGTTCTATCTGTTATTTCTGTGCTTGTGGGTTATATCTTTTGTGATACACTGATATCTGTTATCACAAGTTCTATCTGTTATTTCTGTTCCCTGAGCTTGTGAAATCTTGCCTTTCCAGTGCGGGAGCATCAAGCAAACTCACATGCCAAGAAAGGTTGGGAGGAGTTTACTGATGCTGTCATTAAGACTATATCAAAAAAGAGATCAGGACTGGTCTTTCTTCTTTGGGGAAATTCTGCTCAATCGAAAACAAGGTAGATGCTTATTTTACACCTGGCTCGTCTGGAAGACTTGAACTCAAGTTCCAGCACATAGCATGACCAGATATGTGGTGGTGGGATTCACCAGGTGCATGTTTGTGCTGTTTTGCAGATTGATTGATGAAACAAAACACCACATTTTGAAATCAGCTCACCCGTCAGGCCTGTCTGCAAACAGGGGATTCTTTGGGTGCAGGTTTGTTTCTTTTCTCTAAGCAAACTTTCTTCTATACTGTTTTCCTGGCTAGAAAAAGACTTGTCCTCAACCCCAAGATAAACAAACGAAACAGATTAAACAAGTAAAGAAATGATGAATGATTTCCTGATTCACTGTGATGCTTATTTGATGCTAAGCCATGTGGACGCCCACATACAGGCTGGTGTCTGGCTGAAGTTTCAGTGGGTTCATAATGGATCTATCCCATGAAAAATAACCACCACGTGTAATGCAACTGTCGGTCCATTGCTTATGGCCGCCACGTCCTGTCTTGTTTTTTTTTTTTTTTTGCCAACTTGATGCTACTTTTGCCTTTTCACTTACTAGTGTTAATGGCTACTGCCGTGTGAGCATTAGCCTGAGAGTCTGAGACCCGGTACATGGAACGTCGATATGACATGATCTCCTCAGCATCTCAGATCCTGTTTGAGGGGGCCAGTCGAATAGCTGAAGTGGTAGCTTTTGCTGTGATTATCGATTATCCTTGCATCCTTTCTTTCTGATGTGGTGCTATGATTTCATGATTACCAGGCACTTCTCCAAAACAAATCAGATCCTGGAGAAGCTGGGGCTATCCGCAATCGATTGGCAGCTCTAGACAATACCAAGAAGTCGACATGTGGTTTTGCCTGCTTCAGCTGGACAGCCACCGCTGTATGAAGTGGATCGAGCGGAAGGCACTTCGCGTTAATGACCATCCTGACATCCTGTTCGGCAAAGATTTTGCAGCAACTTAAATTACTAACCCTTTGTACAGCAGCAGCCCTTCTTTTTTGCGTCATGACTGACTGGTACCGAACCGTTGTGGCAGCTGTTTCGGTTGTCGTACGTACGTGCAGCTGCTTTATCTGGCACTAGGACGCGGGCGCCCCATTTGTGGCGCCGCGCTCGCTGTCCTTAGATCTGACGTGGTAGAGCTTAACCACCACCGTGCTGCCTTTTGGTGCCCTCAGCTACCGTAAAGTCAGATCGTCCTTGCTCATTTGGGATCTCCTTGTCTCGCAACTCTCTCCGTACTCGTAAGATCTGCTCGTGGGGACTCGGCACCAACTCTTGGATCCTACGAAATCAAAACCGCAGTGGCAAAAAGAAAGGCACGGCTTTGCTTCGTTTGTTTAAGATCGACGAGCACAGCAGTAGTGCCCCGTCAGCTACCGTTGCGTCAGGCCATCAGCTATGTCACGTACCACACGTATCTGGCCACGACCAAATCAGGTGCGCTGAGCTTGGAGATGGGGTGCACGTCCGTCTCGCGCCTACCTCCTGCCGGTGTAGCAGCACCGGACGGCAGGGGGTGATAAACTGTGAGAAATCGGGCACGTCGTCAGCTTGCGTATGTGGTGTTGGAGGGTGTGACACGCGATGACGCAGTAGCAGTATCGTACTCTTATCTAGCTCGTAACGTACGCGTCAGTACGTGTTCGCCCACCCCGGATGTGCGCGCGCGCCCGGACCCGGATCGGAAGCCAAGCTTTGCCGCTCCCCGTCGTCCCGATCGTTCGTGGACTCGTGGTCACGCGGTTGCAACAAAGCGCAGGCACCGGGAGGTGTCCGTCCGGGTCTGTCTCCTCCGGTGGAGGAAAAAAACAGCGAGCGGCAGTCCAACCCCGCAGGTCTAGAAAACGAGCTACGCATTCTGACTGAACCCAGCAGTCTTCCTCCACACGGATGCTACCTGAACAGACGCCGACCCCCCGGCCAGGCAACTGTCGCGGTCCGCAGGTGGCACTGTGCGCCAACGTTGGCTGCCGCCTGCCAGGATCGGAGGAGATGCCGCCCGCGATCCCGGTGGGCTGCGACTCCACGAGGAGGGTGCCGTGCGCCGCGCCCGTGCCCCGGTCGACGAGGGAGGGACCCGATCAAACACGCGATCGATCTCTTGCCGAGCAATCACGGCCGGCGATCGTGGCGACCCCGGCCGAACCAGACAGAACCAACCAACCAACAGACCACCACCGCGCGGGCCCCGTCCCCGTCCCCGTCCCCGTCCCGTCTCCTCCTCCTCCGCCGCCGCCTCCCGCCTCGTCGTGGCTCCCACGCCGGGCGCCCACGTTTCCCTCGTGAAGCCACCAGGATCCGACGCTGTGGTTGTGAAGGATGGGATGCGGGCTGTGATCCGGCCGACCCTGACGGCAGATTTTGTCCCTTGCCCCTCCCGTCCTCAACTCCCCCATCCATCCATCCATGCCTATATTCCCCTTTCGCCTTCAGCACAGCCTCGTCACTCGATTCTGCCGGCGATTTGCATATACTACTGCTACACAAAATGCTTTTCGCATGGTGTACGGAGACAATTGTCTCCCTACCAGGAGAAAAAAAAAGAAGCAGCAGCAGAGAAGAACGTCCGTTCGCCGATAGCGCGCGCTACGAGTTGTGGAAGTTGCAAGGACCAGATCTGGACCGACCCAAAAGAAGAGTAATAGTAGGAGTAGCAGCATCGAAAAGCAAGCGACCATAGCAAGCAGGACAGGAGTACGGTGGTGACCGGCTTGTGCCGTGGGCCGTGTGGCATGTGGGAGTGAGCGACACGGTTCGGACAGGGCCGGGCAGGGGCCAGGGCAGCGCAGCGAAGCCGAAGAACTGCCCGAAGCGACCGCGTCCGTGGCGCGGCGAACGCCACTGCCATCGCATTGCTTACACGCCACCAGTCGCCGTGCGTTCTTCTATACGTGCCTTCTTCGCAGCATTTTCGGCATCAGTTCGGTCGACCATCTCCCGGCCACACTCAAAGGTGATGAGCGATGAGCCCAGTCGGTTCAGGGGAAGTGCCCTCATCACTGCCAAACAAATACCTGGAACGAATTGAATGTGGGACTGGCCGTGCTGGTGTTGTCATCCCCTTTGCTGTCGAGTAGTAGTGAAAATCAAGGAGGAACTATAAATCTGACATTCAGAAGAAACTTTGGAGAAGCTGAACAAACAGAATGGGAGATCCTCGGGAGCGCTTTGGAGGGTGTGGCCTTAACTTTTGAAAAAAAAAAGACACTATTAGATGGATTTTGGTGAAATCCGGGCAATTCACCACATCATCATCTCTGTACAGAGAGCTTACTTTTCCTGGGATGTATAACAAATGGATGTGTAGTATCTGGTCTGCTGAACTACCCTTGAAAATCAAGATTTTTCTCCGGCAGATATGTAATGACAAGATACACTCTGCAGATCAGCTTGCTAGGAGAAATTGGGTTGGTCCAACAGACTGCAAGCTGTGCGGTAGCTTCGAGAATACTGAACATATCTCCACCCAGTGTGCGCTGGCCACACCGGGACGGAGTGTTTTGAGAGGTGTGTTAGAATGGAGCTATATACCTGCAAATTTGGACGACTTGCACAACAAATTGGTAGAAGGATCTGTCAAAAATAATGGATTGTTTGTCTACATTTTCGGCTGCCTTGCCCGGAGTTTCTGGCTCACTAGAAATGATTCAGTGTTCAATGACATAGTTGTAAATCATCATGATGTAATCGTTTTCCGTACAATCTCATTCCCGCAGAAGTGGGAGCTATTACTCAGGGAACAAGAGCAACGGTGGATGGAATCGGTGGTATTCAAGCTGCAACGTCAACTCTATTTGTTAAGATATGAAGAATAATGAAATGTTTCAGTAGTACCTCTTTGTTAAGCTTGGGCTTGCTTTTAGTTTTCTGCTGGTGTTTCTTGTCGTCCTGAACTGTTGCTTTTAGAGGGTGCTTAGAGCCTTGTGCGTGTCGGGACTAGCTCCTTCGTCCAGTCTTAATATGTGAAATGAAATCCCTTTTAGGAGTATCGCGTAAACAATTCAGAGGGAAATCAAGTCAACCTCGCAAATCATTTTCACAAAAGGCCAGGGGGGGGTGGAGGGGGTCGCCGGAGACTGACTTCTTCAGCGAGCGAGACAAACCCCAGCCCGGAGCCCCAGCTTTGACGTTTCCCTTGGAGAAGAACACGCGACACGCAGAATTTGAATTTTTCAGACGGGTTGGTTGAGATCGATCATTCCACAGTTGCGCCGCACACCGACCTGACCTGACCTGACCTGCCTGTCAAATCACGCGGATTTCCTCTCGCGATCCTGCAGGTTTCCGGCCAGCCAGCGTCCCTTTTGCAGAATCCTCTTCCAGGTAAGCAAATCTTTGAAGAGATCCTTCCCACTGTCTTTACTATCATATCTCCTCTCCCCCTTGGACCTTTTCTTGCCCCCCATTTCTTTAATTTCTTTTTTTCCAGAATACTACAGCAACAGCTCACCTACGACCAAGCCAGCCAAGAACGGTTGTACTGCAGTATACAGTATGGTATACTTTGCCGATACGATACGCACAAGCACCAGAATGGCAGGGGAATAACAATCTCTTTCCCGATTTGATTCCCACGGGGCACGGGCTCGGCTAGGCTAACCCACCACAAGGAGATCGTGCAAACAATACTGGCGCACGGCCGGCCCCAGCTGATTAGCAACAGCGAGGCGACCAATCATTTCTTTCTTGGCCTGCCAATCACGGGCAGGCAAAACAGATCGCGGGTGAACCCCGGACGGACGTGTTGGGGAAGATGGGATGCGAGCAGAATCCCGGGCGTGGAGGTACTAAGCGGTCTGTTAAAAGCAGCTGCGAATCTGATCTTGGAAAGGTCAACAGGTTTGCTGCACCTGAGATGCCGGATCTCTTTTCATTTCGGCAAAACGGAGCTTCTCTGAACAACATACATATTCAGAGGAACATATTCAGGTTTGCAGCAGCGAGCGAGCGAGCGAGCGAGCGATCGAGCAGAGCAAGCAAGCGCTCGCATATGCTCTGCCGCTGCTCGATCCCCCATTTTCTAACCTCCTAAATCTAGTCTGCTCAAATGTTAGCTTCTCGTCTGACGCGGCGGCGGTAGATCTACTATGTCCAAAAAAAAAATGGGGGGAAAATTAAAGAAAGAGCAACAAGAAAAGAAAAACTTCTCCTTCCTAAAGCTTGAGGTGACCAGTCGCTGCATGCAGGCGCAGCAGCACCGGCGGCGTCTATCTGATCCGGCTGCAGAGCCTGGACACGTCGGAGGGGCGGACGGGCTTGAGGAGGAAGTCCTCGGCGCCCTCCTCGAGGCAGCGGGTGATCCGGTTGGGCACGTTCTCCGACGACATGATCACGACGGGGATCCCCCTGAGCTTGGACGACTCCTTGACGCGCTTGAGGAGCTCGTACCCGGTCATCCCGGGCATCCAGTAGTCGGTGATGATCATGTTCACGTCGGGGAGCAGGCCCAGCGCCAGCAGCTCCAGCGCCCTCGTCGCCGACTCCACGGTGGTCACTGCAAGAAGGATTTGAGAGACCAAATTTAGCGTCCCGACGAGCGCTTCTTTCTTTGCTTTGTTGTTGGCGCGCGCGCGGAAGGATGGGTGGAGCCGTGGAGGTTTATTTATTTACCTCTGTACTTGGAGCTGCGGAGGATCTTGGCGATGACGGCGCGGTCGACGGAGCTGTCGTCGACGGCGAGGACGTGCTTCTCCTCCTCCAGCTCGACGGCCACGTCGGCCGCCGTCACCGCCAGCTTCCTGTCGCCGGCGGCGGCCTTGGGCGAGTTGGGCGCGGGGCAGGGGACGGGGACGGGGACGGCGCGGGAGACGGGGCGGCGGCGGCGGCGGCGGCGGCCATTGCAGCTAGCACCAGCAGCAGGAGTTGCTAGCGGCGGCGGCAGAGGCGATCGGCTTCAAATCTCGTCCAACCGAACACGATCGAGACTCCGACTCGAGAGGGACGAAGCAGCAGCAAGCCGGCAACCGACCGAGCGGATGTCCTTGTTGTCTAGCTCTTGCGGCGGCGGGGATCGACTGCACTGCAGTGGGGTCGACGAGAAAACTCCGCGCGCGCCGCCTTGTCGTGAGGAGTGAACGAACGAACGGAACGAACGGTGGAGGAGGAGGAGGAGGGAGAACGAGTCCGGTTGCGGTGGGAGGCGGAGTATATATACACACACAGCCACACACAGGTGTGGTGGAAAGGGCGGAGGAGGAGGAGGAAGACTCAGCCGCGGATAGCAGAGGAGGAGTAGAGGAAGTAAATGCGGGGGAAATGAAATCCTGCGAGATCTCAAAGGGGATCCGAGGCGCGCGGATCGAGTAACCCCCCCTCCCCCGCCGCGTGGGCCAGCCAGGCCGATCCGGGCGCGGGATCCGCGGGGCCCGCGGCGACGGCTCCAGCTTCCGGCCGCCGGGGGCGGGAGTGGTGGGGCCCGCGCGGCGATCCGGGCGGGATTTCCCCCCTGCCTCGCCTCGCCTCTCGCTTTCCACGCCTGTCTGTCAGCCCCCCCCCCCCCCCCCCCCCCCCCCCCCCCTCGTCGGCACGCACGCACGCTTCGGACGGAGGATCTCCTCCTCCTCTCTCCTCCACGGCTCCACTCTTCTTTCCTTTCCTTTTTTCTCCCTTCACCGACGCGGCGGGGCACGCACGCACGCACGCATCCTGCGTTGTTGCTTTTGATGCCGATTGACCCTGCCTTTTGAAGGTGCAGCTGCTGTTTATCCAGCACCGGTTCCTTCGAATCTCCTCGGATTCCCGAACCGATCTCGAGCTCTTTTCTCTGCAGAGAAGAGATTGTCGTTTTACGATTCCCCAGCGGATGCATGGAATTCTGAGCCAACCCAAACCAGACCAGTTCGTTGCCGGTTGGATTTGAATTGAATTGGATTGGATTGGATACACGCCCCCCGGCCCCCGATCGATCGATCAAACGTGCTCCGTGCATGAGGCGGGTAGCCAGCCCGCGGAATGGGACGCTGGATGACCAGTGTCGATGTCAATCACTAGTAATTGGCTCCCTGGTGATGAGTGAGTCCTGAGGAGGACGGGATGAGAATGATGACGCAAGCGCACCTCCCTCTCTCCTGTTGATCCTCCTCCTCCTGCCTGTCAGCCTGGGTGTGTGTGTGTGTGTGTGTGAAGGGTTGCAATGTTGCATGCGTGTGCGAACCTTCTCCCATAGTCCCATGGCGCGCACACGACGTGCGTGCGCACGCCAGCTCGGAGATCTCCCTCCCGACACACCCTGTCGTAATCGTATCTCCCCGCGCCCCCGACCCGTGCTACGCGCGTTGCATTTGCGCTTGCATTGCGTGGTCCAGTCCAGTGCGGTCCGGGAAGATCGCGATACCGGGTCCGGTCTGTGCCCCCGTCGGATCGGATCGGGTCGTTCCGTGGCCGGAGATCGCGACTCCGCCCACCGCCGGCGTGCGTGTGACTGGCTGCGCGGCGCGGCGCCCACCGGCCGCCGCCGCCGCTGAACCGGCTGCCGGCCGGGCCAGCCTCAGAGCCATCGTCGCACGGCGGGGGGACAAGTCCCGGTGGCCGTAGCCATGGATTCTGTAGTATATGCGCTTCTGCAACAAGTGGAGCAGCACTTTTTTTTTTTTGTGAGTGGATTCGGGAGATCCCGTACGTGTGCCAGTGCCAGCGGATCCTCCTCGACTGAATGTGGTGGGGGTGTACTGTACTACCAGATTTGGGCAGGGTGCTGGAAAAAAGATCGCCCAGATCCCCTGCGGCAGACGATGGTACAGTTGCGTCCAATACGCAGGCAGGCGCAGTAGACAGTAGTGAGTGCCTGACCCTGTTGTGCACGCGGGCATCGCCACCAAACACAGTCCCACAGATTGCCCACCTCTACGGCTCTACCGTTACAATCAGTTTAGGGGAGTATCACCTCTACCGTACACGAAACCGTCAACTAGTACGCGCTTAGTATAACAGTAAACAGCACTCGTATAAAAGAAAAATACTACCGTGCAGGGAAGATCTGCTTCTTTGTCCATTTCCTCCCGTTTTCAATGGCCAACAATTGCTGAGAGAGATGCATGTCCACTCCACGCAGTTGACCTGCTAGGTGCTGCAGCCGGAAGATCTCGACTGACATCACCAGAGAAAATCAAGATCAACGGTAAAAAATCTACTAGTACTGATCAACTGGAGAAGAGGTCAAGGCATTTTTTTTGCAAAAGGAATCCCAAATTTCGTACGACGCTAGCTTTGGCGTGGCATCTCACATTCGTTCTCGTCGCCGATCCGCTCGCGTCAACCGCGTATCCCCCAGCGGATTCGAGCGGAAACTTCTCACCTGTCTCCGTTGAAAAGTTGAAGGAACCTCCCAATGCAACAACCCTTCTACCCCCTCGTGTGACGTGTGTGTGTGTCAGTGTCTGTGCCGTTCAACGTAATCATCCATGCCTCCTTTTTTTTTTCTTGTGTGTGATAATAATCCTCTGCTAATCCCGTATGCCTGCATTGACCTCCGGACCCCTGAATTCCTTACCCTTTCGCTTTCTCGTCTCTCAGGTGTGGCCTATATCTATATATACGTCTAGTCAAGGTGCAAAGAAGATCGATGGGGGGAGACGTCAGAGCAAAAACATAGTAATTTTTTTTTAAAAAAAAAAAACCAGGCCGCAGCTTGTGCTTCACAAATTCACTGTCACACTGTTGTGCTGTCATGCGTAGTATCTCGCTCACATAGTCACATCGGAGAGAGATATCAAGATCCTTGTGCCGTGAAGTAGGTGTGTGCATTGTAGTGGCTAAAAGGTGGAGAGAAAAAAAATCATCAGTTATATATTGCTTGACGGAACGAACGGATTTTACTTGAAAACTTTCTTCATAATCAGTTTAGCTCGGTGCTGCCGAACTATGTTGTATATACAGTATTGTCAAGGAAGTGCACATCAGTTATATATTGCATGCAGCGCAGTAGTAACGCATAGTGTGCATCTAGAAGGTCGGAAACGGGCCAGCACTCCATGAGATATAGTAGACGAACAGGGAGGGAGCAAGCCCTCACTGACCGGAAAACGAAGGGGAAATTTTGTCCAAAGACGCGCCCGGTTTTCCACGCAGCGGCGGATAGTCGGAGAGACCAATCAAACCCAATCTCTATCTCTCTGTTTTTTTTTTGGGTTGCCTTGAGAGAATTCAAACTGCAAATCCCTTTTGCTCTGGTTGACGTTGGCAACATGGGACGACGGATACGGAGAATCAGGAGGGCGCGGACAGGATCCTGGTGGGCAGGTGAGGGGATAACCGTACGTGGACAAACCCCGTTTCCTACCTTTCCCATTTGGCCTTTCCGATGCGACGAGAAAATAGAATGGCTCCGGTGAAAGACTGACTACACGACGACAGTGCAAGTCACCTGGCCGACAAACCATTCGTCTCAAGTTTCAAGATATAAGTTCTCCCAGAAGCATTAAAAAAAAAAGCTTAACCTCCAAAACCACATCCATTGCGTTGTATTATCTTTCTCACACCTGTGGAGAAAATCTCCAAACTTATGTCCCGTCCATACACACCGAAATCGCAACCCCCGTACGATCAGACTGGTTTAGACACGTGATTTGGTGTGTGAGACAGATGAGGAGATTTTCCTTTTACGACAGTAGTAGACTTCTAAAAGGCCCACCCGACTGCTCAATCACGGGGCACACGGTGCGCACTGCTAGGGAATAAATTGTAGCGGGGGACCTCGCCGTTGCGAGTGTCCACCACTGGTCCGTTCGCCCCACGGACCATTTGTACAACACATATTTTGTCTGCAAATTTATACCAACTCTCCACCCACTCACCAACCTCATTTAATTTTGTCTCATCCCTCCAAATCCTTATATTTTTGGTACAAAATTGACCTGGTTCGCATGCAAATCCTCTCTGCTCCATCGTCTGGCATGCGCGAAGCAAGCAAAGCAGGGACTGTCACTGCAGATCTCGGCTTTTGAGCTGCCGATACGCGCAGCGGTCGAGACGATTGCGCCGACCGAGAGCCGGTAGGATTCCCCGCCGGCGTGTGAGCTAGCTGGGCGTCGTGACGCGTGAGCCGTGAGGATACTCTATCACACAGCACAGGGGAAAGCGATGATATCTCTCGGGAGGTGCATTTTTTATAGTATAGTAAGCGGCAACGAGCCAACATGCTTTGGTGCCGGGGGAATCGTATCGTATCCCCCGTAGCCGGCTACATCGTTTGCCGAGATCCCGTGGTTCGGGTGACCCCTGGAAAAGAGAGATTCTTTCCCAAAGTGGACGCCCCGTACGAGAATGGATGGAGGATCTCAGGATCAGTGGATCACACACTGACTGACTGACTGACTGACTGACTGACTGACACACAGCATCTGATTCGAGAGAACAGACGACTCGCTAGCCGGCGTGCGTTGCGTTGCGTTGCTATCCATCCCCCACACACCCGGGGCCGGAGCCGGAGCCACTACTAGGTGCGTGCGTGACGAGGCCCACGACGCAGTGACAGCGAGAGACTTTGAACTTTTGCAAGGAGCCAGCCGCCAGCCAAGGACGCGGAGATCTTCCTTGATATGATCGAACTGAGCGACTAGAGACAGCACGGTGATGGCGACGCGTGCTCGGCGTCGCCACTGCCGCTTTATATTTTTCTTGCCAACTGATGAAAAGGATGGGTGTCGAGGCTGCAATGGATATGCACTGCCGAGGCCGAGCAAACCGGACCATCCAAACGGATACTACGTGCCTCGGACGACACCGGCGGCGAGCCGTCGAAAAGGGCGGAACCGCGGCCGGCAACCGGCATGGCGCGACGCGGCGCGGCACGGAGTGCGCGCCCCGGCCTGCCGCCTGCGCTGCGCACCCCCACCCCCCCCCCCCCCCCCCCGCCGCCCAGCGGGCTCGCAGAAACACCCGAAGCGGATGGCGAGGGACAGCGGTGGCGCCGTGGCGGTGGCGGTGTCTCCTGGTGGGTGTGTGTCATCACCGGTCACAGCACACCAGCACAGGGTCAGGGTGAGGGAGGAGGGATCAGCTACTAGCCATCACGGCGCCCCCACGCACGCTGTCGGGCTGACGCAGCTGCGAGGCCGATGAGACCGGGCAAGGATCATCAGCAGGTCGGCAGGGGGGGGGGGGGGCACCGCCCGCACATGCTCACACTCCGCATGCATGGCTCACGCGGCGGCCTTATCTATCTTACGCGATCTGCTGCAGGTGGGTGGGGCCGTGGGGGTGGGGTGCGGTTCGTCTTCGTCAGGTTCAGTAGTAATCAGGAGTTGCCAGGCTCAGCGGCACTGGCCTGCTGTCACCTGCGCAGATCGTTGATCGATATCAGCAGGACAGCAGGGTGTGTGGGGGTGGCGGAGTGCCTGCCGTACGCCGCGCACAACCCATCCCTCCGGCCATCCGTCCATGGTCCCGGACCCGGGGCACATGCTCCAGGTTGTTGCTCTTGTTCTTATCCGGACTGCACGTTTGGCCGGTGGCCGATGACTGTCTTTGGTTAGATTCGAGAGGAAATCTTCTTGGCCGATTCTGCGTGGGCCGATTTGTTTGAGATAAAAATCTTTTGGCCACGGTGCCGATAAACCAAAAACGAACAGGGCGGATGGATCATCGGAGATCCTTTGGGGTCACGACATGGCCTTCTCGATCGGTGCTCCCCTCCCGTCACATTCTCTCGTCACGGTCATCTTGATTTTTCCTGCAGTGATATGGACAAGAGCAGGCAAGCAAGCGAGCGAGTCACGTTATTCTCCGGATCGCCACGTCAAAGCCACGACCCCGTATTGTTTAGTGATCCGTATCGGCGCGAAACTAGCAACGCGCTGCACGCAGGAATTGTCAACGGGGTATACGAAGGAGATGGGTTCTTTTAATCTCGGAACGGTCAACGAGATAGAATAGAATACTACTAAGGTTTAAACAACCAAGCTAATACGCACTCTGCCCCTCTGCACCATTATCTGAAAGATCTTGTTCTTCGATAACCAACCTGGAAGTCCAGTCCAGACAAAGGGGGGATGTCAAACCTCTGCGTCGTCCAGCTCTCCAACCACTCATATTTATTCACAAGCGCAACACACGACTTGGCGGGGGGAAAAATTCCGAAGGGATCGGATCGCATCGGATATTTCCCGGGATTCGACAGCAGCATTTCGAACAAGTATTACTACCACTAGTAAACAGTGACTGACTATTAAGCATGGGACCAAAGTCAGATTCAATACCCGAACATATGTAATATTGCGAGGGAGCCACACGCCACGATATCTAAGATAATGGCCGCAAGCCCCCTAAAGATCTCCTTCAGGAGGGCTTGGATAGCAATCTTAGAGATTGGCTTGGATTAGTGGCACTAATCTCACACGTGCAACTTACGGAAGGCTCCGACCCTTTAAAATGGAGCCTAACCAAGTCCGTCTTGTTCACCGTCCGGTCGTTGTGTCACCATCTTATCGATACAAATCCTCCCTTTCAGCATCGAAAGATTTTGGAAGATGAGGGATCCCACTGAAGATAAAGATCTTTCTCTGGTTTCTGCAAAGGGGAGTTGCTCTCACTAAAGATAACCTGGCTAGGAAAAAATTGGAAAGGTAGCCAGAAATGTGTTAGTTGTAACGGGAATGAGGATATCCAACACCTATTCCTTGACTGCCCCTTGCTAAAAACGATTTGGCACACATAATCTTCTCCGCTACAAATCTTAAACAACCCAGATCTGTTAGCCATTTGTTTGGTGCTTGGCTTAATATTCAACCTAAGACCATGACAGGTTTCATCTGGGTGGGTGTAGCTGCGCTATGCTGGGCTATCTGGCGATGCCGGAATGATGTAATCTTGAACAAATTGAAAACTAACTCTATCGCGCAGGTTATTTTCAGGGGAGCGTATTGGCTACGCTCTTGGTCCCGGTTCCAGCGTGACGAGCACGCCAAGGACACCCTCATCGCGCTGAGCAAGGGATTGGAACTGATTGCTCTAGACATTTCAAATAGGGGGTGGAACCACCTTTACCGTTTTGCTTTAGTCTATGGATCTTGTTTTGACTTTGGTTTGCTGCGTCTCTGAACCAGCTTTGGTCTGTAATAATTGGCTGTGCACATCCCTGGATGTAGAGGCCGGATTTTGTAATCCCTTATTAAAAAAACAGAGACTGACTGGGTCCAGTTCAAATATACTCCATTGTCATTGTGGTTTCGTCGTGAGAAGCATCTGTGGTTGACTGGTTGCAGTAGCTGAATGCGAAGGAAGTTGGAGCGCAGATATTTAGTTTCGCAACTCGCAATTAATTCACGCAATCGCTAAGTACTAAACACGGCAAAGATAGCAAGCCCAGCTTTAATCAGAAATATGGGTGAACCCTATCAGGGTCTTCGTTTGTAAAAATTAGCATTTTGCAGGTTGCGCCTCCCACCTTTGCACGAGCATCCGAAGTAAGAGAGCTAAGAGAGGAGGGGGTAGAAGGAGGGGAAAAAAAAACACGAATGCTTACCACATCTGAATACTTATCGTTAGGGAGCCGATAGCCGTACTGACGAAGTCGATAGATTCAACCTTAATGGCCAAACTGAAACATGCTGACAAAGCACAAATGACCATCCATGCTTCTTCTTCTTTTCTTTTGTTTTTTTTTTGAAATGGGACCATCCATGCATTTTACTCTAACAAAAACATGGCTGTGTTTGTTTGTATCTATCATACATACTAGAGGCTTTGCTTGCTCGAGAGAACACAAGAGGGCGAGTCTTGGTGAATGGCCCGAAGCTGCATGTCTAATCCGAATGGGCTGGTGAAGCAGAGCCCAGTGTGACTGTATGGAGAGAAGGCCGGCCGTGCGTGCGGCGGCCTGCTCCCCAAGATGAAATCAACAACATCTAGCCTTTTTTCTTTGGGTTGTTGCTGGGCTAACAAAAAAAGATAAGCCCGCAATATCAACTGATGGGCCTCGTCACTGAGATACTACCTCAGAGAGAGCCGGGACCCGGGAGTGCAGGAAGGAATCAGATCTCCCCGCTTTGGAGGGTGGAGTCGTCAAACAAGATCTCCCACTTTCTGTCCAGGGTATGCCCAAGTTCTCTCAAAAGGAGAAGTACAGTGACGGAACAGCACGAATTCAATTCGTTCTCTCTTTTTTTTCCTTTCAAAAGAAAAGGGAAGGAAAGAAAACGGGGGCAAAAAGTGCAGGAATACCAATCTCTACAGGGGAAAACATATATTCTCCCGAGCCCCGAGCCAAGAAAAGCTCACACGTATGTATATATATTCCGCAGAGGGGGGGTATAAAGGTGACAGGTGCACGTGCTTACTAGGATCTTAGGCCAGTCTCAATGGAGAGTTTCACCGTACCGGTTTCGAAGATGTGAAACTTTGGTATGAAATAGATGTCTCACATCGATGCATAGTTTATTTACGCGGTTCATAGGCTAAAGGGTCCCACAACCTCTCTCTCATTGTATGGTTTAATTGCATAGTTGCATGGTGAAACTGTATTTGTGTCTCAATGGGGGTTTCACACAGTTTTCCAACGCATGTGAAACTGTGCCCAAAGTATCTTCCCGTCAAGAGAGTTGGTGGTGGTGGCCTGAAAATCACAGCAGAAGACGGACATGCCCTGTTTTTTTTTTTTGAAAATTTGGAACATGCCCTGTGCAGTGCCATCCGGAGAGCATCTGCTCGGCGCCACTGCTCGCCGGGCACAACTGGACACCCGGGTATGGCCACCGCCGGCACGATGAACAGTGCAGTAGGCGTGCAGCTAACGGCCGAGCACGCGTGACCCTTCCTCCTCCTTCGAGTCTTCTTCCTCCTCCCGGCCCCGTGCGCGATCGTGCTGTCCTGTCCTCGTGCGGCCAAGCGGGTCTTGCTTCTTCTTCTTCTTCTTTTTTTTGTTCGGAGTAAAATTTTCGAAAAATATCACATCACAAGCTTGTCGATAGTGATTAAAATTGAATGTGATTCACCGCGATGCCACACCGTCTAATCGTGACCTGATCAGTCTCGATAATAAGCTCGTCCTGTGAGTGAATTTTTTACCATCGATTTCGTGGTTAAATACAAGAGATTACTTGTAGCAACATGAGGATATTCGATGTAGCAAGTGGATAGTACTACTATAAACTTGACGACCTACGTACAGGCCCAAGCACTCCTCCTCCTGCACTTGCCCTCGCATCGCATGCACCACGTGCCCACACGGGTGGGGGTCAGCCAACCAAACCGGGCAGGCTGTCTGCCTGCCTGTCTGTCGCTCACTCGCTCGCTCTCACACACACACGCCGCCGCCCGCCGGTGCAGACAGAGCAGGAAAGGCAGCAGGCAAGTACGCACGCGCCCCCAAGCCCCCCCCCCCCCCCCCCCCCGAATGATTGAGCCCAGCCGCAGCAAGCCGGCCAATGGGGGGGTCGCCGCCTCGCCGGCGGCGCCCGCGCTGCCGTGCCGCCTCGCGTCGCGTCGCGTCGCGTCGCGCGCCGCTTAGTACTTTAATTAATTAAGATCCGGCGAGCTGCACTCCACCCTCCCTCGCTCCCTCCGGCGAGCGGCGGCGACGAACGGCGATGATTAGTTGGTTAGTCAACCTTAAACTGGACGGCGGCGATGGTAATCAAAAGGCTGGCAGCAGGCAGGGGCTAGGGTTAGCTAGTGATGATGCCAGCTGATCTGATGCCCCATCGGCGGTCTCTGCTACTCCAATTGGTCGTCGCCTTCTTCTTGACGTACGAGGCTAGCGCTTTGTTTGGCGTTTGTTTAGCCGGGGTGAGAGAGAGATATTTCGCTACCTAGGGGGACCTTTTTCCGGCATCAGTTGGGCGCTTTAGGGTGGTTTGTTAATCCCATGGGCGGCATTTTTTAATCTGCAGTAGTATACTCCTCCACTCGAGAAAGCTAATTAAAATACGACGCGAGTCTAATTAAGCTAAGCTAGCAGCTTCCCCCCCTGCCCGTGTAGCAGCGCGTCATGCGTGGCGGGGGCAATAGTGGATTAGGTTCCGCGCGCGGAGTCCCGTCGCTTTCTCTGCGCTACGCTCCTCCTCGTCGTCTCTGGAATGCTAGTATACACGTACAAATATGCTTCGGCTTCATAGGTTCTCCTCCCCCCCTTTTTTTTTTGGATCCATGAATGATGCAATCACGAGCAACCATTTCTTTTTCGTCGTCGTCGTCGTCGTCGTCTCGACGACTCACTCGGCAAAACAAAGATGCACTAGCTAACTAGTAGCTACTAGCTGCTCCCTACGTAGTAGTATGTATGTATCTTGGTCTTGGCAGGATTATATCCGACCCGTGCCGAATTGCGGGTCGTTTTGACTACTGGTTGTTAGTAGCTTCTGCGGCGGATGACATTATCGACATACTTGTCGCCGTTGACTTTTTTCTTCAAACTTTGACCATTCGTGGTATCAAAAAAAAAAATTACGCAGACATCATTTGCTTTTGCTTGCTACATACTTTGTTATTGTAGGTAATTTTAAGCTCGACTCATCTCTTATTACACATTTGCGATAATTTTTTTTTGAATCAGACGGATGATCGGAGTCGTAAGAAAAAGTCGATGATGACAGATTTTTTTTTTTGATACGGAGGGAGGAGTGCTAGCTTAGCCGCTAGGGATGGTGCTCCACCGGTGAGCTTTTCTTTCTTTGTTCCTTTCTTTTTCTAAAACCAGCTAGCATCGGCCCTGTGTATTTGTTTCTATGCGGCGTGCGTGGTTTTTTTTATGGACATGTAGTTGACGCATCGAGGATCGATCAGGATAGGCTCTCCAGCTATATACCTAGCCGTAACACACACAATGCAGGATGCATGCATGCAACTAAGCAAGCGTAACGTTAGGTTGGCCGATTTCGCGTATGAAAGGGCGTGCTCGAGCTCGATCAAATAAAGCACGCAGCACATTTATATATTGCTGCGTGCAACGCCGTAAACAAAGCGCTCATGCACAACACTACTGCCGCTACTAGCTAGTTGGAGCACATCATCACAGATCGATGGACTATATATATATATATATATATATATATATATATATATATATATATATATATATATATATATATATATATATATATATATATATATATATATATATATATATATATATATATATATATAACTATTCAATGTCAGTACGTGTTGTTGCTTTAGGGGCAATCAACAAGGTGCATCGTCTTGCTGAAAGCACAAGTCTTGCAGCTACTTCCCTATACGTCGTGCTGCCCTTCATGCCAGTCATCACGAGCCAAACTCCACTTTCGTCGTTGGACGAAGAATCTTCTCTTTTCTTTTGTTTTCTTTTTGTTTCTCCGTCCGGTCGGACCGGACCACACCATGCTCTGAGCCTCTGACCATTCATCATCTTACATTAATTTACAACACGTAGTACTAGTATGCTAATCTAGTATGTAGGACTTATCCATACTCGACACCATGCATTGGCTGCAACACGCTTTTAACAGTTGATCTAATCTAACTAACTAACGAACCAACCAACCAACCGTGTCGTCATGTGGTTAGAAAGTAACAGTAGTAGAGTATTTTTTTTAAAGAAAAATCGCACATCACTGTCACCCTGTACATGGGGGGGGGGGGGGGGGACTATATATCTACTCGTCAGATAAAAAAACAAAAAAGTGTCTGCTCTATAGCTATATATATATATATATATATATATATATATATATATATATATATATATATATATATATATATATATATAATGGTAAAAACAACCATCTCTATTCCAGTTGTCATAGTAGTAATCTAGCGTGATGTGCGATTGTTCCAGCTGCTGCAGGCAAGCAATAATCTAGCCGGGCGCGCGATCGCATCAGCGTGACAACGCTAGCTTTGTGTACGTACGTGCTTTTTTGCTGTCGTGTGCACGCAGGGCTTTGTTTGCTTGCTGTTGGTACTTGCTGCATACAGCGCGGATCGATGTACCATCACTTGACAATACCGCCGGCCCGCGGTCTGGGGGTGGTTCGTTCGTTAATTAGTTTCCCAAATCTCTTAATCTGTTTTATATATATGGTTGTTTAATTTGTTATTAGGAGGTCGGAGCTGTCACCGGGAGGTCAGGAATTAAGATTCTTCAGACAGCAGACCGCTAGCTAGCATATGCAGAGAGAGAGAGGAAATGAAGAGATAGACGGTTGACGAGAACGAGAACGAAGGGCCTTCTTTTTAACAGGCACGCCACCGGAGACCGGATCGGGTGCTGGTTGTTTTTCACAGCGAGACGAAACCAGGCAGGGAATTCGAATTAACCCAGCATGCAGCAGCCACGGTTTCACGCTCTGCACCACACGAGCAATGCAAAAGTAGTATTCCACTCCACACTACAGCTGCTTGCTGCGTGAACGGAACATGGATGCCTTCGAGTGGTAGCATCGATCAGCTAGCAAGATGTGATGCCATGCATATGGGGGAAAAGAAGCTTCATTATTAGCAGTGACGACGACGTGATGTGGTTTTGTTCGCAGGAGGAGAGTCAGAGGGATGGCCGGCCGCGGAACCAGCGGTTCTGCGGGGAGCTAGCAGATCAAACAGGCAACGTACGGCAACTCTATCGTACGTACGTACGTGATTGTGCTCGTCCAAGTCACGTCGTTGCTGGTGCTTTGTCTCCCCGTTGCCTGGGGGATAATTAATTAATTTCAATCCGATGTGCTAATAGCAAAGACAACTGCTTTTTTGTGTGTGTGGAAAAAAACTGTACTCAAAACTAAAGACAAACGGTAAAAAAAAAGAAATTATCCCTACTTTACTTACTACTAGCTAGCATCCATGCCCCAAAAAAAAAAACTACATAGAGGAGGTTAAACACAGGTGCCTGGCAATAATGAGTGGTTTGGGTACGAAGGACCCCAGCGACTCTAGCAGGCAACTGACAGGACGACACGTACGTACCTCTGCAAGTTGATCAGTGTCAGGCGCAAGTTGGCCGGCCAAGTTGCAGCGCCGCGCGCGGCGTGGCTGGCCGTCGTGGCGTGTCCATGCCGAAAGGAGAAAGGGCGAGACCGGTAACTAACCACGCGTGCTTATTTATCTGGTCGATGATGGTGGTAGCTTATGACTAGCTTTAATTTGCACATGGAGAGTGGTAGTAGTAGTGGTGGCGCTAAATAAAACAACAGAGCAAGTGACAAAATACCAGTCCCGCGGCACAGTCGTCCGCACTGCGCCAGCACAAGACGCACGCATGCATCTTCTCTTTCTAGCCGTACTAGGATCCAACCTAAATTGAGATGATTTGCCCTACTTTTTTTTGGGGGGGGGGGGGGGGGGGGATGGTAGCACACCCGAGAAAAAAAATGTAAAATATTCAATGCACGCACAAAAATATACTTATCTATGCGCACTCCAAAATTTTCTCTATAATTGGTTTCCCATAAAAGAAGGGAAAAAACAACATTTCCTTTAAGAAAAGCACACACACATGAAAAAAAGAGAGCTGGGGAGGGAAGCCAAGGGGTCGGAGAGATTGTATTGGGTGGGAAAAAGTAAAGCACATGGGAAAAGATCGCATTGCATCCATGCAACACCACCGGGCACCGGCTTTGGTGTGTGTGGATCGAGTGAGCGGTACGTAGTAGGATTTGGTGTCTTTTCCGCGAGGTTTGGGAGATGCAGCCGGTCAGGCATGCATTTGCCCCCCTCTCCCATCTGGCCATCTCTTTACATTTGCTGCTGCTTTCAAAATTAAAGTACGAAATGGTGGGGACGGCCTGCGCGTGCGGTGTTCCTTCCCCCACAGGCGAATTTTGTGTCGCACTCACTCACTCACTCACTCACTCTTCAGCGGTCGTTGTTGGCTTATACACTCGATCGTGAGCATTCAGCGGATGAAGGAATTTGTTTTTTCTTTCAAAGAAAAGGCGAAGAAGGAAGAGACCATGCATGCAAACAATCGAGAACACAGGATGTGTGTGTAGTGCGCTGCGCCCAAGCAACCAAACCATCGAATACATCAGGAATAAAATTTGACATGCGAACAATAGCATCTTAAATTTGATTGGTCGGTGACTGTGTAGCGTCCAATGATTATCTGAAACTAGCAACGTAGTATTGCTTATATACTATGTTTCAGCTTCTCATCAGGTACCTCAGTATCTTCATCTTTAGCCGCCGGGTATTATATATGATGATAGATTTGATAAAAAAGAAACAAGGCTATATAGAAAACTTGAGACTTGCGGTCTGTTCGCAGCTTGTTTTATCGCCCACCGTAGAGATTTTTCTCCCGAACAAACCAGATGCCATCAAGAACTAACCAAATACACTTTTCTGCCGAAAGAATCAAGATGTACCAAACGAACAGGCTGTTGATTTTCGTGGACGCTTATTTTACGAGAGGTTGCCATCATCGGTGGGTGCGTGCATGGCCCCCACGAATCCGCACTTTACGAGACCGTTATTCCCAACATAAAGCCATATATTGTAATGATGTATATATACGTGCTTCACACCCTTTATGCCTAAGGTTGCAAGATTCTAGAGATGACAAAGTCCTGATGCAAATCTCTGTGTGGTTTTGTAGATTATTATGTGTATCACTACGGTCACGTTGGGCACCATGACGGCGTTTCGTCTTGTCTTATGTTTATCGTAATCACTAAGCATAAAAAAAAAACACTTGATGTGTTTTACATAAAAAAAACATATGGCACACGGTGGCAATGAAGCGAAACCGTGTCTTTTTCCCCACGCATGATAATGATTATGAGTGCCTTGCAATCAAACCCACCGGGTTTCTGATTCCACGGAACCGTTTTTATTCTTACAAAAGAAGCACGAAAAACCCACTGATGAAAACCTTCTAAAATATACTACGGACCCGTTTGGCACAGCTCAGCTTCACCTGTAGAGCTGTTTTTTTAGAAAACAACTACATGAGCAACTTCATGAGCGGGGGAGAGAGCCATGTTTTTGCAGCTTCACCATGTGCTTAACTCTGTGAGAGTGAGTTTTCGAAGTTCTACCAGAGAGTTGAGGTGAGAGTTGGTTGTTTGGCTATTGAAGTTGTGCTCGCTCGTGAAGGCTCGCTTTCGTGAAGTTCGTACTCAAACGGGCACTACATGTAAGTGACCGGAAAAAATAACTTGATTAGTTTGTTTTACCTAAAAAAATGCATGGCAGACGATAGCTAGTGCAGGGGAACCCATATGTCTTTTTCCTAGGCTGCTGCTACGCATAATGATGATTACGAGCGGAGTGTCTTGCAATCAAATCTACTATTGGGTTTCTTATTCCATTGGGAGAATTATTGTTTCTGTTCTTCCGAAAGGGGCGCAAAAAAAAAAGGAAAAAAACATCAGGCTGGTAGGAGAGTTTAGGGGCGCGTTTGGGATGGTGGCCCTCGGGCTCGGCTGCGCCAGCCAGAGCGCAAATTCTTGTTTGGTGTCGTTTTTGTCTCCATCGGCCTGGCTCACACGGTCCTCAAAGCAGCCTGCAGCTCGGCTCAATTGATACGCCAAAAGCTGGCGTAGCAAATTGGCCCGGCCGAGTGGAGCGCGTGTGGGTGCTCATGGGGAGATGGCCTCACCTACCGGCCCGTCCTCTCTCACCCATCCCAGCATCTATTTGGCACCACTCCACCGCCGGCGGCGCCACCGGCCGTGCTATGCCCAACGCCCCGAGCCCACCCCGCCGCGCGGGCGCGTAAGAGCACGCGGCCCGCGCGCGCTCGCGGCGGGCGGCCGGCGTCGGTCGCGCCGAGACCGGCGGCGCTCACGGTAGGCGGCGGGCCGAGCTTGCATCCCACAACGCTCGCAGACGGGCGCCCCGGCGTCGGCGAGACGGGCGGTGGAGCTCGCGGCCGCACGCGGGCGGCCGGGAGCTCGCGGCCGCACGCGGGAGGAGGAACCCCCGGCGGGGAGCGCTCGCGAGCAGGTGACCGACGGAGCTCGCGCCGTGGGCGGTCGAAGGTCGCCGCCGCACGCGGGTGGAGTGGCCGGCGGGAGGACCGGAGGAGGGCGGCGGGGGAGAAGCTCGTGGGCGGCTAGATCCGGGCGCATGGGGATGAGGACGAAGATGAAGGCATGTATGACATACGGGACCCACTGAACCAAACACGATCTGTACAAGCAATTGCCAAACACGATCTCTGGAGGCCGAGCTCGCGGCGGCGAAGTTGCCAAACACGACGCGTACCGCGTTTGTCAACCCGACTGGCCGACCATGCCATGGCCAGCGGACCAGGCCATCCTGGTACACCCTCCCAAACACGCCCCAGCTGTCCAGTCCTTGAGCTTCGGCGCGCCGCCCACCACCACGAGTAGCAGTCAGTAGTTCCGGTGCTGTTGAGCAGCGACAGGTGGGTCCCACTATCAGCAATTTAGCCTGGTCCCACCTGTAAATGACCCCTTTGGGGTTGGGGGAAACCTTTTTTTTTTGCACGAGTGCGCGGGGGAAAACCTTTATTACTGTTGGTGATTCCATCCACGAACTGACAGCCAGATTCGAGCGAGATTCCCCCCTTCGGGCCCACCCTTTTTCTCTTTGCCCGCGAGAAAATGGCAGACCCGCGTAATTAGCTGCAAACCCTGTGGGCGATTCCGCCGCCGCTCAAGCATGGGCGTGAGGAGAGAGCTAGCTGGGGGGGGGGGGGGGCGCCGGTAGGGGGTGGTGGTGTTTTAAGAAGAAGGACTCGAATTTTTTTTAAGATCAATCAAAACGGGCCGTAGAAAAAAGGTGGGGACGTGGGGTTTTATGCCCCCCCCCCCGGCGGGTGCGCTCGGTTGCTTGCTCGCGTGCGTGACCCCCGACGACGAGCTAGCTGATCTATTTAGCACGCGACGGGGAGGGGAGGGGAGGGGAGGGGAGGCACCTCCCTCGATTCGTCGCACCTCGCTCGCGAATCACCCCAGCAGCACAGCGACGACGGAGCGAGCGCCCCGGCCGGCGGCGGAGCGAGTCGAATTCGAATCGGATTTCGGCCGCTTTTGATTTGCGGCGGGCCGCGGCGGCTCCGGTGTGGGGTGGGGTGGGAACTCGTTCGTTCTCGTCGCCTCCCCCGTGAGGTGAGGGCAGCGGCGCGTCAGCGAGCGAGCGAGCGAGCTCGTCGTCCTCGCACCATTGGGCCGGGAGCCGGCCGGGGGGGCGGTCGCTGGCCCCCGCCGTCGCCGCTGGAGGCAGGTGAGTCGGCCGGATTCCGCGGGTGTGTGTTCGTGGGCGGGGGCGATTTGGTCGGGGTCTCGTTCTCGTTGCGGGTGGTTGCTGCTTCCGTGGTGGTTGGGAACGGCTTACAGGTGTGGTGAGGTTGGAGGGGTTGCCGGGCTGGGGGGTCCTCCTGGTCGCCGCCCGCTCCGCCCGCCCAGGGACTTCGATCGGGATCCTCCTCGGGAGTCGGAAATGCGAGCCTTGTGCTGCGGGAGTTGAGCCGAGCCTCGGCACGGCCCCCGAGGCTGGGGGGGTCCCCCTCGGTGCTCGTGCTGGGTTCGTGGGATTCAGCTGCCCTCCCTCTCAGCTGCGGCTGAATTTGTTTCGCTCACCCAGCCGTGTGATTCTCTCTTCTGGGTTCGATTCGTGCAGGTTGATCCAAATTCGAGCGCGCGCTGCGCCCCCCGATTTCTCAAGAGTATTTTGGGTGCGGAGGCCGTGTTCATGGCCGGCTAGATCGGGGAGCTTTCAGCTGCTCTGTTGTGTGTGATGGCAGCTGATTCCAGCATGGGGTTTCACCAGGGGATCACCGCCTCGATGTACAACCACCACATGCTCTCCTTCCAGTCCAACAACAGCAGCAGCAGCGACGTTGGCGGCATCGGCGGCGGCGGCGGCACTACCGGTGCTGGTATGGTCATGCCACCGAGGAGCGTGAGTGGGACCAGTAGCAACGCTGGCCTGTTCCTCTCCTCAAACACCACCGGCGGGACCGGCACCCCTGCGTCGGGGGTTGGCCCGTCGAGGACCTCGTCGGGGGATGGGTTCCGAGCCACGGGTACCCCTCCCCCCAAGTACAGGTTCGTCACCGGTTCGCCTTGGGATTGGACTGACCATGAGCTGGCCATACTGAAGGAAGGGCTTGCAAGGTAAATTCAGCGGCCCTCTTTGCATCCTGAATTGCTTTTTGCCTGTGCTGTGCTGTTGCAAATTGTCGCCTATGCTGATGGAAGGGACTTGGTTACGCAGTTAGCTTTCTTTTCGCATCTTTTAATGTGTTCCGAGGTAGTGGAGCATCAATTACAAAGTCTAAAATGATAATTATGCAACGGGACCTTTTTCTGTCATTTGCGAGCAACATCAAACTTTTTCTATTTCGCTTTTGTGGTTGTTCGGAATACTGTGGAGCAGCACTTGGTTTCATCCACGAGCACTTTAATAGCCACACTTGAGTGCTTTATGACCATTTTTCCCCATCATCAATCTGGCCACAACGCCCCCTATATTTGTTGGCAAGTGCTGCCATTTGCTTGACAAATTTTATCTGTGAGACTATTCATTTCATTTCCACTTCCAATTCCTTCTTCATTGGCATTGGCAGATATGCTTGTAAACCTAATATCATGAGGTACATTAAGATAGCAGCTATGCTGCCTAACAGGACCATCAGGGATGTTGCGCCGCGATGCTGTACAGTTAAGTCATTTCTTTCAGATGTTTTTGTCATTTCTTCCTCATGTTTTTTTGATTCCAATGTTGGTTCTGGACTTTGCCTGCACTCCATTTCTGAAAAGATTATTAGTTTCTCCCAAAAGAAATTTATGAGATTTGCACTTACTACCCATCATATATTGTACCCAAAAAATTCTGTCCCAGAAGAAGGGAACCTGTATGTTGCACTTGAAGTTATACTAGGTTACCTATCACCAGGGGGTAGATAAAGTACAACATATAAGAGTCTGATATGGCTTTCCCTGGCTAAAAGTTTTTGCTATGCTCATGAATATAAAAATAATCATGTCGAGGTCTAGCCCTTTAAGAGTCTGATATGGCTTTCCTTTTGGGTGTATGCTATTTGGTCGGACATTCTTTACCAACATGTTTCCTTTTATTACCTGCACTAGAATAAGCAGCTCATGGAAGTAAGCACTATATTCTGCTGACTTGATTCAGTTATTGCAGGGTAAAGACAGAAGGAAGAAACCTGATGGATTTTACATAGGGAAAAAGATTAGAGACATGAAGGTAGTTCTCAACTTATGTGTAGATCCTTAAAAGCAATGTCCCTTTTGGTTGTCAAATCTTTAGACTTGCCTAGTATTCTCTTCATTTCTTATCATGTTTGTTCTGACAAAGTTTCTCAACAGCCAATCCAAGGGAAAATGGGTGCATCTGTCCCAATGGCTAATTTTCACATGACATCCACAAACACTGTAACCCCCTTTTCAATATCAATGCAACAACATCCAAACCAACAAA
The DNA here is from genome assembly GCA_947561735.1 of Cenchrus americanus. Classification (NCBI taxonomy): domain Eukaryota; kingdom Viridiplantae; phylum Streptophyta; class Magnoliopsida; order Poales; family Poaceae; genus Cenchrus; species Cenchrus americanus. The sequence continues at coordinate 309,441,964 of OX387241.1, read as the reverse complement.
GTCAGGTTCCCAAAGAAGGTTAGCATCCGTCATCTTGTTTTATCATATTCACTTCATCTAACAAGTCTTAAGGTTTAAGTTGGTGTTTGGTGAAACATGTACCTTACTAATTTCATTAGGTTGTCAATGGAGTCAACTTTCAGAATTCAGCTAGTTTCATCATTATTCTCTGCAGTTCTTAGTTAGTGGCATATAAATGGTTTGCATGTCATCTGTATGGAGCTAGACATTAAATTTTTCATAGGTTGACTATTGCCTATTTGTGTACATATTCCTACTATGATATAATAAGAAGTTGACGATTTTGAGGATCAAAAAGAAAACTCATTTGCTTATGTTCTTTCTTAGTCCTGCTCTGCTTTGCAAAGATCCTATTACAGGCGTGAGCACGAAGCAGGACAGAACACAAGCAAGTAGCAAAATTTCTATCCAAAACACTTTTTTATGTAGGATTATGGGTCCCTTAGCATGTCTCTAGATACGGTTAAAGTTAAAATACATTGGCATGTCGGAATGGTTTGCTTTACTGTTATTTCATGATGGCAAGCTTATAATGCCGTCTGATGTTGCTTTGAAGATCGCTTTGTTGGGTTGAACTGTAGCTATGAAAGGTCACTCACATATCACATAGAAGTAGCCAAGTAGGCAAAGAATCTGCTACCTTGTACGCACCCATATTCCTTTTGCTATTGCCCTTCACTTTTTCATTGAGCTTAAATGTAATATTCTAGGAAGATGAACAGTATTAACTTTTTTGGGTCATATTGTGGTGCATAACTATGGTGGTCTTGTTTTTCTTTTCTGTCCAGATTGATTAGTTCTGAGGAACTCCTTTGATAGTAATAAAAAAACTAGACTTTTTTATGTGGTTATGTAACTACATCCGTCTATCCAATGTTGGTCCTGTTATCTTCCATCAAAGTTCAATTCTATTCATTCATTCATATGGTTGATCTTCTAACAGCGCTCATTTGGTTGCATTATGAAGCAGCTCCTGTTGTCGACAGTGCAACCCAGCGTCTCCTGGAGGAAAATAATCAGTTTCTTAACCAGATTGCTGCAAATATCGAAATATTCAAGGTCTGTATTTAGTTAGGCTTATCATGTCTGGAGCCTAAACTTACCACTTTTACTCTGAATGGCTGTCACATGGTTTATGGTGCTTGTAAATATTCAAATTTAAATATGGCTGTTAGTTATACAGTTCATACCTATTAAAAATGTGTCACTATTAACGTTCACCAGAAATCGATATGAACCTCTACTAATGTATTGGCATTAAGTTGGATCTGGGATGAAACTGAAAAAAAAATCAATAGACAAATAGCAGGTACCTTGCGTATGTAATGCTTGCATGGACCTGAAAAATGGTTGCAGTGCCTTTGGCCTCTGTTTGCACTGATACTATATCCATAAATTGCCCAAAAGTTCTGTTATTTTTAAGGTTTCATTTCACCTTTAAGTATGATTTAGTCACGTTCTTTGGAAGGTTCGGTTGACATTTGTTGCACCAAGAGCATTGATAACTGAGTATATCATGTGAAATAAATCTGTCTGCCATCATACAATTGATAGGGGCAAATGTTTAATTTTTTGAACATGTCGCTCTCATTGGCTTGATGAAGACAGTAGCTTTCATGGGTTTTAGAAATCGTGATAATCGGTGAATCCATTGGTGATCTCTATTTTCATGCCTAATTTTCTTGCAGACAGTGGAGAACACAGATCTCTTTCTCCGCACGAGTAGCAACATAAAAATGATTTTAAGCAGGTACATTTTTGTGATAAATTAGTATTAAGTTGAGGCCTGAATAACTGATAAACCGTACATTACTGATGTTACTTGTATTGTCCTGTACGGCTGTACCACGTTGCAGAATGAGTGAAACGCCTGGTATCATGGGTCGGATGGAGCCGTTACCTTTATCTATAAATGAGGATCACCTAAATTCGCTTATACAACTGAACAGAATGGTAAGAACACATGACTTGTAAGCGATAGGAGAGATGGATGGTATTTGCATGAGATTTCAATAGCAGACTCTCAACTATGTCTGACCAACATTCTCTTGTCATGAAAGGTTGCATCATATGGCACACCAAGCATGTCTCATCATACGAAGCAAGAGCCACAAAGCTAATGTGCCATACATACTGAGAGAAAAATGAGACGATCCGATGGTCAGAGCTTTACCAATTCTGTAAACACGCTGCGATGAAGCCTTACATGTTATACTGACCAAGCACCAGGGACGGTCACTGCTTTCCAGAGAGTGTTTTTGCAGTGATCTGACTGTTTTCAATCCGGCTGCCTGCCTGTCCGTCCACCAATTGTTGAAGCATTTGGAAGTCCACAGTTGTGGTGCAAGAGCTGCAAGGTATTTGCTTTGCTGCTGTTTCTATTGTACGCATTACCCGACATATAGACCAGAGTACCAGACACTTGTGTCCGGGGCTCCGCAAGTGACTGTAAATATGGGACGGTTGGAGGCCTTCACGTTTTGTTTCTCCGATTGCTCATGAATGTATTCCTTTTTTCTTCGTCCCCCGAAGGGGCTCCCAATATGTACAATAGCCATTGTATTAGAATGCTAGGCGTAGGGTAACTCCATTTTCTGACAAATTGGACACTGGAACCCACACCTGTTTTGTCCTGACGATCCTCAATTCTTTTTTTCCACTTCAGAAGGAACAGCTGTGCCTGAACATTAACAACAGCAACCAATGTGTCAATTGCTACCCGGATCGTCGTTCTACGAATCGTATACTAGCTTTTTTTTTTGTTCCGTCGATGTTGTCGAGAAGTCGATATCAGGCCTGCTGAGTCTTAAATTTTTTTATACTAAAACACTAACATGTACTATGGTCAGCTCGGCCCCTCAAAAAGAGAATGAGCCAGAGGAGCCATTTTTTTTACTTCGATTTGTTAATATAAAACAGCTCTGGCTCCTCTGATGCTTTAATGAAGTCATTTTCTTATCAAACTATTTGGTAGGATTTCATCTAAAACCGCAGGAGAAACTGAAGCCAGTCCTAGTCCTACCGAAGAGACCATAGATGTTGTGATGTCAGCATCATATTCCAAAAACTAGAAGAGCAGAGCAAGCAAGTTGTTAAAACCAAAAAGGATGCCGAGTGCCTTTCAAATAAACTATACACTCAATTAACAAACAAAGACGAAAGAAATAGAAATCCCATCATCATCATCCAGGCCGCTGGGGTGCCAGCAAGTGGGCGTTGTCCTGGTACCCTAGGATAGAATCCACAATATGAAGGAAGCCACCAAGGGCTACCAGCTGCCACACACCAAATCATGCACGAAACATGGTACTCTATATGCTACGTGGTAGGTACAAAAATTTGGACTCCCCCACACAAATCCCACACAACACCTTCGCATATACGTAAAATTTACAGGAAATGAAGAGCTCAACTGGCAGGCTGGTCACTGCTTGCCTTCTCCCCAGAATCTTCAGCGGAGAGTTCTTCAACGGTTGGCAGGCTGCCTGCGACAGGACTTGCAACACCGGAGCTTGCAAGGCTTGCACCCGCTTGGTCAACGATTGTGTCGGATTGAGAACTAGGACTCTCCTTGCCAGAACTAGGTACCAATTCATGGTCCTCGTGTTGGCGGGATCCATTGAGGGCATTGCAGTGAGGACAGTAGTACGTGATGAACGCAAAGTCCTCTTTCCTTGCAAGACCTGGCAGAAGGGAAGTGGTTAATAGAGCCTGTAGAAATCAGTTGCCATGAATAGACAGTTTTCGTCACCTACCATTATGCATATGGCAGTTGCCACATATTAGAGCGTAGCACTGTGTTGGATCCTCCCCTACAAGGAGAGCAGCCACTCGTGCAAGCCACCCCCCATCATTACCAGCTGGACCTCTGAAGTGCTCAACAGTCCTCTGGTTTGGAGTGCCGGGGCTACCTTCTTCATTACCATCGTACACATTTGAGCCCTCAAATGGCTCAGAGGAATGGATCCTTCCAGTGCCATTGCTTAAGTGAGCTTGTTTTCTTTGCCTGAGTCCGGTAGGTTGTCCAAGATTATTGTCATTACTTTTACCCAGTGCTGCGTCCCTGCTTGATTCATCTCCCAAAAAGACTCTCAATCCAGAATCAGCACCCAACTTGGATGCCAAAACAGTAGCTGCAGCAGCCTTTGCCGCGGGGTCAAGATCGTATCTCTGGTTAACCAAAATAAAGAGTCAGTTGTATGAAGATACCAACAGGAACCACAGAAAAGCCTTTCAGTCCCAAGAGCATCGGGCTAGGCTGTACACACGACAAATGACAAATAGGGAAGCAAATGAACCTGTATAAGTTGCTGGGTCATGTAGTAATTTGTCCTCTCCTTCAATTCATCAATCTTAGCTTGCCTTTCGGTTCGAAGCTTTTCAAGAGTATGTTGATCTCTATTATCAACTGCAGATAAGGTAGGGTGGTAGTAATGAGACACGAAGTAGTACGCATGTACTACTTAAATACAAAATTATTCTGAGATAACACTGCTCAGATATGACACATTGAGAAGCTATTAGGAAACATGCAGGTCACACATTTTAAATCACTTAATTTGCTCAACTAGAACCGCAAGAAAGTCCGCGACACCAGAGCATGTAGTAAATGAAGATGAGCATGTAGTACTTACGCATTTTGGTGAGGCTTGTAATGGATGAGTAGATTAAAGCAGCCAGAGCAGGAACCAGAAACATGGGCAGCACCCGGACCGCCCTCATCTGCCAGCTGAGGTCGAGCGATCTTGTAGTCATGATAGCATATCCAACCGCAACAATCTGGTCCAAAAAAAACGAAATAGCACAAAAACATATCAAAACACCAATTCATCCTGACCCAAAGCAGCACTCGTGATTCGTGAACTCGTCACAATGCAATTCCATTCGACATCAGTTCTGGTAACTATTCGCTGAACTGAAGCGTGCATCAAAGTTGTTTAAATTCAAACAATAACATTGCAACGACAGATTGCAGAGTAATGTAACGGACAGGAAACTCAGATGATCAAACAAACTTTGGTTAGACCATTAAAACGCATTGATTTCCCTAGTAAGGAAGAGGGGATTTCTATTCATCCATCTATCGCACATGAATACGGCAGATTGGCCCGCAGATACACTTGCTGGACCAGCTCGAACGAATCGAATGGATGGAATCACCTCGACCGCGGCGGCGAGGCCGAGGACGTTGTGCGCGGACTGGCGGGAGGCGCGGGCGCGGCGGCGGAGGCGGGCCCGCACGGCCTCCTCCTCCTTGGACAGCGCCTGCAGCAGCTTCTCCACGTCCTCGCGGCCGCCGAAGATGCCCTTCCACACCCGCGACACGAGCCCCCGCTGCCGCCGCTTCAGCGTCGACGGCGTCTCCGGCGGCACGGGCGACTGCGGGGACGTCGCGGCCGCCGCAGAGGCGGCGGCGGGCGCGTCGCCTTCGGCCATGCGCCGGGGGTCGGTCGGTCGGTCGGTCGGAGACCGGTGTAGGGAGGATCCGATCCCGATCAAACGGCTCGAGCTCGACGGGTCCGATGAGGGAGGGCCTACTGCCTGTGCCGTGACGCCCGCGGATCCCGGTGCGGTTCCCTTCCTCGTGGAGGCGCTCCTCGATTGTGTATGCGGATTGCGGAGGAGGAGGAGGAATGGAGGATTGCGTCGTGGAGGAGGCGCGCGCTTTTGGGGAAGGAGGAAAAGAAGCGAAGCGAAGGCGAGGCCGGAAAGGAGAGGGAGGGGGAGGGGGAGGGGGAAGGGAAAGGCAGGCGTGCGTGGCGTCGCGAGGTCGGTGTTACGTGTCACCTTTTTTCCAAGCTTTTTTTATTATTATTAATCAGACAGCGCGCCATCGTGCGTGCAGTCGTGCTGCAGTTCGTCGGCCAGGTAGGCATGGTCCATGGAATTAATTAATGTCGTGGACTCGGTGTATGGATATGATTGGGGGCGCCTTTGAGCACAGTTGATTCATGGACAATGGTCGTGGACCGAGGTGGCTTCAAATGCAATCGGCTAATCTGGGCGTGGGCGCATGCGCGTGGATTAGCGTTCGATGACAGCGAAACCGCCGGTCTCAGCATTCCCCAGCTGCTCTCCGACCACTCCCCGTGTTGAACGCCACAAGAAATGACCCGAGCAAAGATAGATTTTCTGGTCCTCACAAACAGTCACATCCAGAAGAGTAGCAGTAGCAGCAGCAGCACACCTCGATCAGGAGGGGTTCAGGAATCAGGACCATACGAACTTGAATCTCATTGATGGATGGCCAAACATCACTGCAGCATTTGCCTCCATGCCACAGTTTTTTTTTTTTAAGAATGGCCCCACGAGCGGACATGCACAGAAAAAAAAAGACCTGAAGTTCACTCTTAAACAACATTTTTTTACACTACTTTCACACAAATCGATTCAGTTCCAGCTCGATTCATCTCTCCTGCATTCCGAATGAAGCATGAAGTGAGCTCGGGACAGCGAACACAAACAACAGCATGATAGACGGTTGCTTCCTTCGGGTCTGTACAGGCACAAGTCAGCTGCACAAAGTAAAGACGGCTGATTATGGAAACCAAAATGACTCCGGTATTATTCATGTTACATTATCAGCGAGGAGGATCTATCTTAGCGTTCTCATTATATACAGCACACTCAACCATGGCCCAATTGGAAGAGCAGACACTACTTGCCGCGCGAAATGAGCTCCACTGTATGCCTGCCTGATTTGATTGACATCTAAATGGAAAGGCTCTACACTGCCAAATTGGAGTCACAAGTTTGCATGACACCATCACACCAAACAGCTTCAAAATAATGTGCTGCTAAAACCAGCACCTTTAAGCTTCAGAGGATCCGTTGTTTGTTTCCCGGATTCAAGAGAAGAACTTCTCAAGACTTGGAGAATTGAGTATGTTGGCTGCAAGCTGCCCCCCTTCCATTGAGGAAATGAATAGCTGGCATCGGATGAATCTCTGGTAGCAAACGAAAAACACAGCACACCATGTAAAACATGAATATCAAAAGAAACCCTGCACCAAGGAGAAAAGTAGAGAAACAAGATAATAACATACAGATAGTTGAGAAACTATATCGAGGTTCGAATCAATGTGAAAATCTGCCTCCAATTGTCGCACAAATGAAGTTCTTCCAACTTCAGTGCTGCAGAAGAGCACCTGACAAAGTACACAACATTTCACTTAGACAAATACAGAAGAGAGAAACAGGTGAGCGAAGTAGCAAACCATCTTAAACATGTTCACAGGTTTCCACGTCTGGTCTAAGTGTCTAGCTATAACCAAGGGGAACTATTGTTAACAAAATATTGAAGTGAATATTCTATCAGTGAAGAACTCAGTGGGTCATCTTATCGTGATACACATCCAAATCCAGCATTCCAGGAGGAAAAGATGGTTCAGGTTCTATTATGAGAGCAAGAAAAAAAAATAGTACAGTATAAGATCTAATGTGAAATCATCACCTTTTCTTTCATCAAGCCACCTGCCTTAAAAAGTCCAGCACTCTCCAGTGCTGAGAGTGCGTTCTCCTACAAGTTAGTAATCACTCAGTCATACTCCAGAGTCCAGAATAATCAATGTAATCATTTGAAAGACAAAGATACAGTGATATGTAATGATAGCTATGAAAATAATACCTCGCTGGCGTCATCAAGTACAGTCTCCATCAGGTAGAGATCACAGTATCTGGATATTTGCAGTAATAGCTCTACCACCGAAGGTCTAACTGTGGCATGCTTCTGCATCAAGGATAGATAGCAAAAAGTTTAGCAGTTGTAATAGGAAAGACATTGATATCTGATGAGCATTGCAAATCGCACCTGAAGCTCCTCAGGAGTTTTCTCCTCAAAAATAACACCGAGAAGTTGGCAGGTAACCTGCAAAAATAATATGCATGAGATTGTGTGAATTCTGAGTGTATGTGTAGTAGTTTATTTAAGGGTTAATTGGAAATATGCCATTACAATTTTTAAGGATTGGAGATCTGCCATTAAAAATCACCTAATTGGTAATTTGCCATTGCAGTTGAACCACACGCCGAAATTTGCCATTGCAATTTAGAGTGATATTGGGAGCTTGCCATTGCAATTCGGAGCGATATTGGAAATTTGCCATTCAATTTCGACATCTTGTTGAACTACAATGGCATATATCCAATTAGGTGATTTCCAATGGCAGATCTCCAATCCATGAAAGTTGTAATGGCATGTTTCCAATTAACCGAAACATGGGCCATTATTTCTGAAGATCGTGTCAAATTTTATCACTGCAGTTTTCCGCTCTACTCATTACTAACATGGTTCATCTGAGCACAGCAAGATTGTGCATCATCAAACAGATAAACTACTTAATTGCTTAGCGTGCTTTGTTTTCCTAACAGATAACTTCTAATACTACTACCAAGTTGCATGGACATAGACTCTTCCTAACCCAACCCTAAGCAAATACTACACCACTAGGTGCAACGGGAGGAAGAAGGCGCACCTTTCTGCACCCGCTCAATCGCTTCGCCACAATGTTCCGTGTTGCCCGCTGCCAAAGCACAATTTCCCGTCACAGATCGAGGCTCAGGCATTCAACAGTACCACGGGATCACCATATTGTGTAGCAGAGCCTACCTTGCCTGAGTCGTCGACAAGCCCGGGCGCGTCAGAAGCAACAGATTCGGGCGGCGCCCCCGCAGCTGCAGGGGTGGTAGGCGGGGGTTGCTTGGGCGCGGGCCTTCGGGGGCGGGCCTGCTGCGACGGGCGCATGAACCTCCACGCGAACACGACGGCGATGGCGAACCCGGCGACGGCGCCGAGCGATCCAGCGCTCTGGGAAAACAAAAGCGGAGCCACACACAGTCACACACACACAGAGTCACAGTCAGTTAGGGTTAGGGCCTTAGGAGGGGGAGGGGGAGGGTCGCCCGCGGGGTCGAGAGGGATGCTAGGGGAGGGGAACCCCCCCACCGGCTTTACTTTACTTTACCTTGTGGTTGAAGAGCAGCGCGACGATGTCGGTGACCCGGCGGTTGAGGGTGCGGGCGACGCGGCGCACCAGCGAGACGGCGGCGTCGTGCTCCGCGGCGAGGCCCGGCATTGCGAGCGCGGCGGGGGAGAGAGGGGGGGTGTGGGACTCCCAAGTTTGATCTCCCCGTGCGGAATCGGCGGCGAGGGGAGGCGGGGTCAGGTGGGTGTGGGGGAGGTTGATTGCCTCGCCGGATCGGGGAGGCCGATAGGGGGAAAAGAAAAAGGCAGTCGCCGGCCGCGCGAGGAAACGAACGAGGGAGGCGCAGGCGCAGGCGCAACGCAATGGGTAGCTGGGCAGGGGGGCGGAGAGCGCACCGGTGCTTATCTTCTTTGTTTGTCCGGGGAAGTGGTCGCCCGACAAAGTGACCTCAAATAAAAAGCGTTTCAAACGGACGAAGTGACTAGTAGTAGTAGTATTTTTTCTACTCTCAAGTGGTCGACTTTTGATTTCGCCACCTTCAAATGTACTCGTACACCCTCTTCGTTTGGTTTGGTGGTGATGATGGTGGTATTTGGTTTGTTTCGAGAGAAAATCTTCTTGGTGATTGGTGGTAGTTTGTTCACGAGAGAAAGATCTTCTTGTTTGGTGGGCGATAAAGGCAAAGGCTAACATGCTCATATATCTTCTTTTCTTCAATTCAAACAAGAAGAGTGTTCATATTTTTCTGGTACAATTCAAACAAGAAGAGTGTTCATATTTTTCTGGTAGTAGCACATACTATACTATGAGCGGGAAAACCCAACCTCTACCTTCGACAAGCTTCTCCACGTTCTCGTTTCAAAAAAAATATATATTCAAATGTTCAGCTGTCAGAACTCGAATCAAACGCTTGTTAACGGCTTATCAACCAGCGTAAACAATATTTTTTCTCCGAAACAAAGCGGGTCACCAAAGAATGACCAAGAAGATTTTCTTCTCTGAACAAATCAAGATTGTAGTAATGGATTACACATGCCTAACCGAACGGTGAGATAAACACACGTGGCATTAATTTTTTTAATGGTTTGAAAATGCAGTCGCAAGGCGAGCGTAATTGCGCGAGGTTTTGTTTATTTGGACGCTACCCGTCGACACGATTGTGTTAACTAAAGGCTGTCCTGAGAGTTCTATATCATTTGATGATGTGATGTTGCGGGCGGTGTGTGCGAGCGAGCCCAACCAGCCTGGCTGGCTGGCCTCTCCTTACCTTGGCCTAATCATCTTTGTCCATGTGCTGTTGGTGTGTGGATTACTTTACGTGGCGCTGGCGCCTGCCTGCCTGCCTGCCTTCTGCTCTGCTCTCACGCCGCCGGCCAGGCCAAGGCAGGCGGCAAAGGCCCCTACGGCCCTACCCACCCCCGTCTTTTTGGCTGGCCTGAACAGACGCCACCACCGCACACCTTCGCGTCGCGTCGCGTCGTCGCAATTCCTTTTCCTCGGCTGATCACCACCGCACCTGCTGCTTTGCTCGTGTGCGGCGGGAGAGAGTATTTTATCGGGCGACCATCCGGTCGCCTCCCCCGGCCGGCGGCGACGAACGTGATGCGTCCGACAATTCCCCTACTCTTCCTGCGTGCGGTGCAAAATGAAACCCTAAAACCTAAACTCATTTTCGGGCAAAGTCTCGTATACTGTTGTAAGGAAGTATAGTATGTTTTTTTGACAAACCACCCGATATATATATATTAGAAAACAGCAACCAAATTGCAAGTAGGTCCTCGGAAGAAGACCATATAACAACCAAGTCCTTCAACTCAATCTTCATCCGGAGGCAGCTAGGACGCCGGTGGCGAAGAAGGTCGGCGGAGGGTAGCAGGGGCGCCAGAGACGCGTGCACCCAAGTGATGGGACCGCGCAAAGCGTCAGTCGAAGCGGCACCAGTGAAGAAGCTGTCAAGCCGGAGGGTGGTGCGTCGGAACCGGAGGCTGCCGATGGGAGATGGAAGCGGCCAGGGGTGTAGGGAGCGAAACGTGGTGGTGCAGATCCCGACAGTGGCGAGCGGAATAGGTGGTGATGAACTGATGATGGAAGAAAGTGGATCTATAAGGGAGGGGGGATTTATTTTATTACCACATACCTTGACGCCGTTGAGGGCAACATCGGAGACGCCGAAGAAGGCCATAGCGGCGAATCCGACGAGCCGACGACTGAGACGACGAAGGTACGGGACGAAGCCATGCGACAAAGCACAAAGGCAACATAGGAACTGCTAGCTAAAGACTAAAGGACTACAAGCTAAAACGACGGCGGCCTCGCTCCCTTCTCGCTGCGGCGAGCTCACCGGAGACGGGAGGGAGGGCCGGCAAGAGTTAGATCTGGGGAGAGCTCTCGAAGACTTCTAGGGGAATAAAGAAGATCGTATAGTCTGCAATTTTTTTTCCAATTGGGAGTAATCCTACGGAGGTTTGGTATCCTTGTAAGGTTTTAGACTGCCTTTGGTTATTTCTCTGGGCAGCATGAAGGTGGTGCTCCTGGCTGGAGTCTTTTCCTTTAATCTCCATCAGGGCCTGTTCCTTCTGGTTATGATGGTAAGACATGACATGTTGAGGACTTCAATAAAAACAATTAGAAGAATGATGGTAGGACGTGACTTATTGAAGACTTATGGAAGACTTCAATAAAATCAATTGGAAGAAGGATTGTAAGACATGACATTTCGGACGACGTTATGGTTATGATTAACTTAGGGCTTGTTCGCTTCCGTGGGATTCAATCCGGCCGGAATAATAAATGTATGAAGAAAATTATGATAGGGACTCGGATTTATTCCGGATCAAAAATTAATTTACCAATCATGATAGGTAGAACAAGAGACCGTAGAGCTGGATTGGTTCCACACCTCTTCACTAGTGGATTGATTCCGAGCCTTTTGGTGTACCTATCATGATCAAATTAGTTTTCGACCCGGAATAAATCCGGATCTCTTATAGTTACTATCATGATTTTCTTGTTGTATTTATCCATCCCGTGGAAACGAATGAGGCATTTATTCATCAATACATGCCGTTTTGGACAAAAGAAACTAAAACAATTTCACTTTGTTTGTCCCAAATGTCATATATTAATGACAGGAGGTAGTACAACAGCTCAGTTCCTTTTGTTCAGCTAGATCAGCGTAGGTGCCTTACCTCTTTAACAAATCACTTCACTTCAAGGCACTGGCGGAGCTTCTTTGCTGCTTCTCTATGGTCTTTTCTCTACACGGATTTAGAATCCAGGGAACGCTATGGCTCAGTGGGCAGCAGTGGCTCAGCTGGAGGTGAGGTACATTGGGCTTTGATATCTCCAAAATTTTCCTTGATCTTCTCTGTACATGTAGAGGAAATGCTCCTTGATGCTAATGGCAATATCTTTCTGGGACCTTTACCTACCATGCCAAAAAGAAAATACTGTGGTCACTGGTCAACAGTCAAGGTCAACCACAGCTGAACCTAAGATGATGTGAGAGCGTGTTCGAGCAAAAAAAAAAAAAAAAGGATGTGGCAGCTTCTCTCAGCAGTAAGCACCCCACCGGAGCAGGGATGAGAGGCTACTGCTGTTTCCTACGCTTCTCGGTCGCCTTCGTACTGCTGCACTTCCATGGCGCCGCCGGGCAGTCCTTGAACCAGACTTGCGACCACGCTAACCTGCAGGCGCTCATTGACTTCTCCGATGGCTTGGACAGCAAGGCCGCTGGGCTTGTCGGGTGGAGTCCCGGCGACGCCTCCTGTTGTTCCTGGACCGGCGTCACCTGCAACCTTGGGAGGGTGATCGCGCTGGAACTCTCCAACAAGAGCCTTTACGGCGGCATCTCCTCCTCGGTCGCCTCCCTGGACGACCTCGTCACGCTGAACCTCTCCCGGAACTCGCTTCACGGCGCGGCACCGGCGCTGCTCGGCCGGCTGGCGAGGCTGCAGGTGCTCGACCTCAGCGCGAACAGGCTATCCGGCCCGTTCCCAGCGAGCGACGGCGGATTCCCGGCGGTCGAGGTGGTCGACATCTCCTTCAACAGCTTCGACGGGCCGCACCCTACGCTCCCCGCCGCGCCGAACCTGACTGTTCTTGATGTCTCCGGTAACAGCTTCTCTGGTGGCATCAACTCATCCACGCTGTGTCTTGCGCCGGTCAAGGTCTTGCGGTTCTCGGGGAATAAATTCTCTGGTAAGATCCCTAGAGGCCTGAGCCGATGCAAGGCGCTCGTGGAGCTCTCTCTAGACGGCAACGATCTTACCGGTAACATCCCTAGTGACCTTTACACGTTGCCCAAGTTGACGAGACTGAGGTTACAGGAGAATCAACTCACCGGCAAACTCGGCAATGACCTTGGTAACCTTTCTCAGCTTGTGCAGCTCGACTTGTCCTATAACAGGTTCTCTGGCTCCATTCCTGATGTGTTTGGAGGTATGAGGAGGCTGGAGCGCTTAAAGTTGGCCTCCAATATGTTCCATGGTGAATTGCCTGCTTCCCTGTCAAGTTGTCGAATGCTGAGGGTAATCAGCATAAGGAATAACTCGCTGTCTGGTGAGATTGCTATCAACTTCGAATTGCTGCCGAAGCTGACTACTTTTGATGCTGGAACCAACAATCTGATTGGTACTATACCTTCTGGCATCTCATCCTGCACTGAGTTGAGGACTCTGAACCTTGGAAGGAACAAGCTCGTGGGGGAGATACCGGCGAGCTTTAAGGATTTGAAATCCCTGTCGTACCTCTCACTGGCAGGAAATGGCTTCAGGAACCTGCCATCAGCGTTGCAAGTCTTGCAGCACCTGCCCAACTTGACAAGTTTGGTGCTCACCAGGAACTTCTGTGGTGGTGAGACAATGCCAGTGGATGACATTAATGGGTTCAAGGGCATGAAGGTGCTTGTCCTGGCAAATTGCTTACTCACAGGCACAATCCCGCCTTGGCTTCAGACCTTGGAAAGTCTCCTTGTGCTGGACATTTCATGGAACAAGTTCAATGGGAACATCCCGCCATGGCTAGGGAAGCTGAACAATGTCTTCTACATTGATATGTCAAACAATTCTTTCACTGGGGAGCTTCCTGTGAGCTTCACACAGATGTGGAGTTTGGTTTCAAGTAAGGTTTCAAGGGAGCAGTCACCAACAGAGGACCTGCAAATATTCATCAAGAAGAAGAACTCAACTGGCAAAGGTTTGCAGTATAACCAAGTCAGCAGCTTTCCACCGTCCCTTATACTCTCGAACAACTTGCTTGTTGGGCCGATCTGGTCAAGCTTTGGTCATCTTGTGAAGCTTCACGTTCTGGACTTGAGCTGGAACAACTTCTCCGGGCCAATTCCTAATGAGTTGTCAAATATGTCGAGCTTGGAAGTGCTGAATTTAGCCCACAACAGTCTCAATGGAACAATACCCTCATCTCTAACGAAGCTGAATTTTCTCTCCAAGTTTGATGTGTCCTACAACAATTTGACCGGAGATATCCCTACTGGTGGGCAATTCTCCACATTCACAAATGAGTATTTTGAAGGTAACTCTGCACTCTGCCTTCTTCGGAATTCTCCATGCTCGGAGAATGCTTCTTTTGTGGAGGAAATTGAGGACATGGATACTGCAGTGCATATCACGTACACCGTTGTTGAAGTAGGATTTGTTTTTGGGCTGGTAACGGTCTCGACTGTACTGTTGTTTGCAAAGGCTCGGAGGGCTGCGTATTTTCTGATGGTTGATAGATTCTTTGATACACTTTATGTTTTGACAATGGTGAACGTGAACAGACTCAGACGGAAATGGGAGAATGGAAGTCATCCTTAAAGAGCTTCCGGTGCTGCTTTCCACAGCTTCTAGCTTGTCGCTTCTGTACAAATGTGTAACTATAGTGAGTAGAATGATTCCCATGGATTGTATTAGAGTGGTCTGTTCGAATGGAATGTTAATCATAGTAGAGTTGTCCTAAAGTTAAATTTAGGCCATCATGTTCTAGTTGAAGAGTACTCCCAACTCCAAAGGGCTGCTCGATGGACAGGCACCTTCTCGATAGGGCCTTTCGAGTTGCTGGTTTCGAAATGGTGTTTGTGTATTTGTGTTGTTAAATATTTATAATTTTTATATTTTTTTGTTACATATCGACATGTGTTTGTGTTTTGGGCTCGGTGTCAAAATGCCATGTCTAAGTTAAAAATGTTCTTCGGTACACTTAATGGTTTAAAAGATTGTTCGAGAAAAATTTTCTTAAGATTTTATTGTTAGAATTTTAATGATTAAATCGTAGTGTTTTGGAAATACAACCTTTTTAAGTTATATCTGTATGGTGTATAATAAGGAACTAACTCAGTGCTGGGGCAGCCCAAAAACAGGACAACCAAGCAGAAATTAGGTGGGTAGTATTCATATATTTCACATCATATCGAAAGATAGACACCAAAATTTGAGTTGAGGAGGATTTAAACATGTGGTGCTCGACCACTTCCCCCCCTGCCTCAAGCCCTCAACCAATTGAGCTAAGGCTCACTTTCTAACTGCCATCCACGCTCTCTCAATAATCTCCGTGCAGGCCAGGCCATCTGTGATCAGTGTTAATCAACAGAGAACCTTTTGAACTTGAGCTCAGCTTTAGTGTGATCATATGGAGGTAGTAACAGCCAGCAAACCAGCCAAGGGACGCAGTTAATAAGCTAAGCAGGAGAGAGCATGCACTGGGCAGAGAGCTTCGACCGCGGCCCGCAACAGTCCAGCACACAGCTTGGACTCGCCTCGCCGTGGCCCTGCAGTGGAGTTCCGCTGCGTCTCGCCATCGCCACGACGCCATCGCCAACCAGGAAGGGAAGGCGTCCAGGGCTCCAGGCCAGGGCGCAGCCGGCCGGCGCCTCCGCCGGAAATTCTGGGCTCGCCACATGATCGAAGAACATACTGCTTGACTCAGACTGGGGCGACACCGATACGCTGTACTTGGGGGTCCAAAGCGTCCATGAGCCTGATGACCTGCAGTGCAAGTCTTCAGAGGAGGCCAAAACGGCACCAACCCGTGATCCCAGACCGGTCTGGGCGTCTGGCCGATCTGAACATGGCTGCTGCTCGGCTACGAAGCAAAACCCAACTGCCCCTCGATTTTTCTCTACACGGATTTCAGAATCCAGGAAACATCATGCATCCTTCCAAACCTTCAAGGTTGGCAGTTGCCCTAAAAAAAAAACCCTTCAAGGTTGGCAATAGGCATGGCTAACCACCACCACACATGCGCGTACAAGTGACATGTGAGCCGGCACCGAAATAAACATGCGGATCTCCTCCACTGACGCGTCTGAGCGTGCCGTTGTGCCGATCGTTTGCTGTCCGCCCTGT
Source organism: Cenchrus americanus (assembly GCA_947561735.1). NCBI lineage: Eukaryota > Viridiplantae > Streptophyta > Magnoliopsida > Poales > Poaceae > Cenchrus > Cenchrus americanus. Next base: position 309,425,676 of record OX387241.1, on the reverse strand, counting down.
TAGCTTCGCTTATCACCACCACCGCCAAAGTGATTTTCTCTCCGAACAAACCAATGCGCCCACCAAAGAACGTACCAACAATACTCTTCTTTCGTAACAAACCAAAGACAACCATCATCGCCCACCAACCAACCGAAACGTGCTCATATGATCCTCGTTTGCGAAATCCTTCATTGGAGTCGGCGGAGCTGGAGACCTAATATATATATACATCCAAATGGCAACATGCCAACGTTTGCCATCTGATGGGAGGGAGGAGATCAGGAGCCGGCCGGCCGGGCGGGCGGCGCCACGGTGGTTGGCGATTGCGTGCCACCGCCGGTCGGCCGGCGGCTCGTCGCTTCTTGATCGATGGGCGCGGTGCGCGGCGGTAGGACAGGCAGCTGGATCGGGCCGGTTGGTGGGGCGCAGGGGCGCTCGCCATGCCATCGATCATCTCTCGCGCCCGTGATTGAACCAACGGCGCTGTGCCGCGAGATCCGCCCGTGCCGCCTTTCACGCCACCTCTGTCTGTCGCCTCTAGAACGTCGGTCACGTCGCAAATGCGGCCAAACGCCAGTCGGAATGGCGAGCGGCGGCGCGACGTCGTCGCCCGGGCTCCGACGCCGACGCGGCGGTCCGGTGGCGCGGTGACGAGACTGCACGAGGCCTACCAAAATGTTCTTCCCGTCTTCGGCGCCGGGGGCGTGTGGCCGTTGCTCCTGCTGCACGCTGCTCCTGCTGCAGCATGGCGACGGGCGGGCCCGGGAGGGGAGTCTCCTCGTCGAGGAGGACACGCACGCAGCCAGAAACGCCACGCTCCCGTCTCTCCACTGGCCGACGTCTCGGGCGCCGCGCCCGTGCTGGGCCTTCCTAGCCCCCACCTGCCAGGAGGAAGGGAGGGTAAGCTGCACCCAGCCCATGAGCCGTAGAGGCAGACAGGCAGGCGGGCCTCTCTCTGCTAGAGAGGCGGCGGCTCTGCTGCTTCCCGGGCGTCGTCAGTATGGACCTGGTCTACGCGGGCGTGGGACCGGGGGGCGCAAGCGCGACGCCCTCGTGAGCCTGCCAAACCAAAACCGCCTGCCTCCTCTCCTGCTCTGCGCCCCCCCCCCCCCCCTGCCGTTTACCACTCTTCTTCTTCCACCTCCCGACTCCCCCTCCCTCCTCCCCGGCCGCTGCTCCTCTCTCTCTCTCTGCTCTCCGATCCGTCGATAAAATTGCGCCATTGGATCGCGGGGAGGTGGAGTAGACCCAGGACTCGACCCTTACCCGCCGGCGCCGCTCACGCCTCCGCCTTCCAACCCAGGCATCCTTCCCATTCCACCACGGTTCTGCCTATCCTGTGCTACCCTCGTCGTCGTCCTCGCGTCGCGCCCCCTCTGGACCTCGCGGGCAGCGAACGTTCATCCGGACTCGTTTCACTTCTTCGTCTTCGCTTCCTTGCTGGTAACTGGTAAGGAAGCCATTGCTTTCTTTGATGGGTTGCTCGTTTCGTTCCGCGACATCTTTTTCTTTGCTCAGAGCCCTCGGAAATCCAAATCTTTCTCTCTCGTAACTCTACTGCACTCCATCCGGTGTGTTGCAGATTTTTTTTTGGCTGTGCAGCGGATTAGCAATTTAATTTTTCTCCCCTATTTTTCTGCAATCTGCATTTCCAGTAAGAAAAGAGCTGTTCGTAAACTTCTGGGCCTACTTCTTCAGGTTTGGAAAGAAGACTGCTGCAGGGTTAAAAGTGTAGGAACCTCACGGCATCTCTACCTTGAGGGAGCCGGTGGGAGAAAAGGGAGTGGATAGGTAGCCTTTAAGATCTGACCCATTTCTTGTCTCTGCTTTTTAAAATTCTCATTGGCTGCAATGACCCAAGAAACGACTAGCCAAAAGCAAAAGAACAAACTTGTGCAGCTTTTGTTCTAACATATATACACATCTGCAGTTTACTTGAGAGCATGTGTCTATCCAATACATTGTGTTTCTGTTCACACTTGTTAATTCTGCCATGCACTTGTCACATTTTGCCTGTCACATTGTGTAAATAGGATCATATAACGGTCGCTAAACTGCAGATTCTTTTCTACCCTAGCAGCTGGTTGTTTGTGCAGGATACGACCACATCAGGTCCACTCATTGATTTCTCGCTTCTTTTTTCGGTTGTAGTGGGCGCGTTGCTTTCTTCATTATTCTTTGTTTGGTAAACTTATTATGAAAGATGTGGCCTACATAGGGGAATTTGTTATGGGTATTGGAAAGACTGGCATTTTGGTACTGGGCGCAGTTTTATAGAAAAAGGAGGCCCTAATAAGTGCTAATTGATTTGGTTTATAGACTAGGTGGTAGATGTGAAATCACTACGAGAAATAATGATATCCATTCTGCCACTAATCTAGTGCCTTGATTAAATGTATGCTGTTTGCGCAATTGTCCTTTGCAAACAATGCAGGATAGTGGAAACTGTCCTGACAGCTTTGGGTGAGGCACATTAGTGCACTATTAGATGGTGCAATGATATACTAACTGAACAAGCAGATGATGGCGGTAAGGGAAGATATCTGTACTTCTCACTGATTTGATCAGATTTGTGCTGCAGGGCCAGATCACAAGCATGGACAAAACTGCCAGTGTGGTATTGGATATTGAAGGCCTGCCTCAACCACCTGATAAATGCTGCTCTGGAAGTCCCAAAATGACTGTATATCCTCCTCACACACACCCAATAGCTATTTGAGTTCTTTGTTTCACACACACAGAAAAAGAGTTTCTTAAGCCCTCGATTTTTACCTGCAGAGAGCCCTGTCGCGTAAGGGTTCAAATCGCATGGAGAGGAGGGGTGGTGACGAGCAGGAGCAAGAGGATTTGTTAAAGAAGCTTATCATCAAAGGTATCAAGAGGGTGTTGTTTCTTACCTTTTTACTGTTTGGGCTTGTTGATATCTAAGGAAGTCGCTTATGTTGTTTAACGATGCATTGGCTAATCATATGTGCCTTTAGATCCAATATGTTGCGTTTTGTCTGGATCAGATTTTTTTTTTAAAAAAAAGAACCGTTGCCACTTACACCTGATGTTGGTATTGTTTCATAGGAAATTGTTTTCCCGAATAATATTGACCCTATTCTTTACAGTATATCTTTTGACTATATGTCTATATCTTATGGCCTTCAAATTGACACCTACAAAAATTTTCTAAAACTTTTACATTAAGCTAGCATAATGCTGTCATGGTCCTCATACTTCTATGGCTGTAGTTTTGTTTCCCTTTTATTTTCCCTACTGTACCGCAGACAGTATTTAACAGCCATAACTACTGGTATTTATGCTTTTGTTGAATCTGATTGTCTGCAGTTGCACCATCTCAACTGGATCAGCCCCTGGTTCAGAACAAGTCTCTGGTGGCTCCCCACTCTACTCCCTGCACACCTGTTCTTATTGATTGTGGTGAAGGAAGGTGCAAAAGATTTAACCGGTTCACATCTATCAACCCTCGGAAAATTCTTCTCTTATTTGCGACGCTGTAAGTGACCAGTTCTTCTCCTCTTTGTAATGTTATACCTGGCTGCTTCTTTTGTAATGTCAACACTGTTCTTCGGGCTGGATCTTCTTTCTTGGTCGCTCTGGGATTATAGTTAAATGCCACAAATAGTCTCTTTCATGGGATAAATGGATGTGATTATTATATACACAGAAAATGGCCAACACCATGCGTGTGCTTTCCCACTGGTCCTGCTTCTGGCATTGTTTCTGTGCTGGTCAATTGCACTGGACAAATGTGGTCTGCTTTCTCATCATTAGATATCATTTAAAAAAAATCATAGCCCAGTCAGAACAACAACATTTTGAGTATGATTTAATTCACATTTGCTTTTTTGATCACCTGGGTTCTAGGCAAAATACATACATGGCCCAACATAAAAAAACTGATTGTGCCAAAAGTTTCTTTCTTTATATTGGCATCTTTACAAAGCTTCATCTTTTTGGTGTGGGAAATGTTACGATAAATGTACCATCTCACAGGAACATTATAGCAATACTATTCATGGAATTGAAGAAGGCACGGAAGGACATTTACCTTGGTGTTTTCCTATCGATAACATTAGCCTCAGCCCCTCAGTTGGGCTGCTTTCTGACGCCTGATTGGACATTGCTTCTCCTCCCATGACAGGTCGAGCGTGGGGACGACGATCCTGATATACTTCACCCTGGGAATCAACAGCAAAGCGGAGGCTTAGTCGTTAGCGCAGGCACGCATTTACTTCGCCGCGGCATCAGTACATTCCAAGCTTTGAGTTTGCTCCGTTTTGAGATTGTGTTTTGTTGGGGGGGGGGGGGGGGGGGACCACACAGGGTCCCACACCAGCAACAGCTGCTGCTAGATGCGGGCCAGTCAGGTTCCTATCTGCGAGTGAGACGCTGCGCTCGTCCTCGCTGTACACATACATACAGGCATACCTTCAGCTCCTCGCCTCCGATCCCAGATTTCCCTCATCTGTATGTATAGAGATTGGTTTGGTGCGACCTGTGCTCTGTGAGTCCATGGAGGTATATGAGCCATTTGGGTGTTTTGGTGATGACTGATGAGTGCGATGTGCTGTGCTGCGTATGGTGCAGTGTCAAGCTGGGGTCCCCGGGTCAGTGATCTCTGCCTGCTGATCCAATCCAGTGATGATCCCCTGCCGCCGGTGGCCAGCGCCCCCATCTGTAAAAGTCGAGGTCCGAATTATTGTGTCCCGTGGAGCCTGCACCGGCGACCCCCTTGAATGCCCCGGTGCGCCCGCCGCGCGCTCGCGTTTGATTGCGCTGGCAACGGTCGCCGCCTGCTCCCCATTTACGCCGCGACGTGCAGAGCCGCCGCCGCCGCCGCTGCGGCGGCAGAGCTCGTCGGAGGAGGAAAAGCGATTGGATTGGATTGGCCCGTTAAAGAATTTTCCGGCCCAAGAGTTCAACAATACTATCGAAGGGCCCGGCCCATTGACGGATAAGCCCACGTACGATTCGGCCCAACCCGAGAGCAGACCCAGTAACCAACCAACCAACCAACCCTAGCGCGCGGCGCGAGGCGGAGTCACGCGCAACGGCAGGCAGGCACCGCCTCTCTCTCGAGTCTCTCGTAGCTTTCTTCCCCCGTCGGCGAGTTCCGCCCGCTTCCGCCGCAAGAAACGGGCGTTGCCCTTGCCCTCGCTGTAAGTTTTCCCACCCCCACCCCCACCCCCACCCCCCCCCCCCCTCGTCGTCCCTATCCAACCTACTAGACCCCACCGCTCCCCGACGAGTCCCTATCCGCAGGCCCCCACCCGCCTCCGCGCGCCGCCACCTCACCCGCCGCCCACTCGTGGCTCGCCTGCCTCGCCCACCACCTGGTCTTCTCCTCGCGGCAACCCCCCGACGCGGCCGTAGAAAGCAGTGGGGGCGTGAGAGAGGGAGCCACCGCCGGTTTCCCTTCGGTGCAACCCTCGTGACCTCCTCCCGCTTCTACTACCTCGCAACAATGGGGATCTAGAGAGACCCGACTACCACCCCCCCGTACCCGTAGGCTCCTCCTCCATCATCCCTGCTCCTCTCACATGCGCTTCTGCGTGCGACTGTCTTCCTTACCTTCGCGCGGAGAATTTTTTTTTTTTTGTTTCGTGGCGCTTGTTTAGGCTAGATGTTTGTTTCAAATCGAACTCTGTTCTTAGACGGCACGCGGATGTATGTATTCTGTTTGCGTCGTACCTTTCCTGGATGTTTGGTTATGATTCTCGATTCTCTTGTGTCTTTAACACCTGTAGGAGAGGAATTTTATGTTTGCGAATTTCCTGGTTCCTGTTGATCATCTCTGTGCTTTGGTTACTGTTTCTCGTCTTGAAATGGCATGTCATTGTGGATTGTTAGCGATCTAATATGGTTTTGCTGGTCTCTTGGAATAAGCTGACGATCGCGGGGGGTCGGGGATTTTTTTACTGTCTCTGTTTGCTAGATTGTGTTGGTTAAGGTGGTGTTTCCAGAGGAATTTCATGTCTTGTCCGTACAAAAATGAGTATTTTAGTGTAGCATCGCCGAAATAATTTCACGCGAACAATAGTGTCCCGCGCAGTGTTATTTCTGGATGTTATTTCTGCTGATTCCAATTTTGTCGGCTCACTACTTGTTCAGTTGATCGCACATGTCGCAATACTGTCAGTGTGAACTAAATCGGGTTGGTTGGTACTGTAAGCCTTGTGGAAATATGATTTCTTGGGCCGCAAGTTGTTGAATAAGACATCATTGCGCATTTGCGAGGAACATTAGATAAATTTATATAGCAGCCCTAACATGTTTCTATAGCTTGTACAGTGCCAGAGAGGCCGACTCGAAAATATTGTGTACTAGTTAGTAGTTGCAGTGGATGGTTTCTTGGTTTGCAAGCAATGAGCTCGATTGCCAATCCTATTATTCAGCATTTGCATATTTCCTTCAAAATTTTGCACGCGACTTGTATGTATAGAAATGCAAATTTTAGGGTATGCATTGTATCTTCTATCTTGGCATCTTGCAATGAATGCACAAACGGACTGCCAGATTTGTTTCTTTGTAACGCTATGCTGTTTGTGCATGTTGCTTATATTAATTCCAATTGAGGTCACTTGTTCCACGTGATGAGTTGACAGGACAGGCTGTTGTATCTTCAATACAGACCAGTTGTGTTATTTTGGGAGGGGTAGGTATCGGTAACTCGTTATATGGGTTACACCATGTTATTATGATTAATCTTTAATCATGACTTGACGTAGCATAAGAAGTAGTTGGGAATATACGATGTTGATACTTACAGAATTGTATTTCTTGATTCATTAGTATTTTTAAGGTGTGGTTCATTATTATATTCATGTGCAAGTATTTTCTTACATTCATGCGCCATGTATTTAGAAAGCTTTTAGTCGCGTTCGTTTAATTTATATCAAATTCTGTGCTCTTGCACTCTCAAGTCTCAAATGCCAAAATAGAGTCATGCATAGGAGAAGATTAAAATAAGTCACCAAATGTTCTTTTAAATGGTATACTTGGGTCATCTGTGCTTTTGAGCTGCAACTTCTACAAATAAAGTATGAAAATTAGACCCAAGTTTTTTAAATTGAATTATGGCTACCTACCCGGGCATGAACCCAGACGCTTGCAAGTCGTGTGGTCACTCCTCTGTTCAGACAGCCAGAGGGACATCACATCGTGTTCGAGTTTTTTCCCTTTATTCTTGTTTTTAGTTTTCTATATCAGGTATTCATTCATTACCTTTTACAGGGTTATTCTCTACCACTGAGAGTTAAAAATGGTTGGAGGTCTGTAAATCTTGTATCATATTAGGTTTGTTTTTCTATTTCTTTCCCATTTGTTCTGGACTTCTGGTGGTCTTCAAGCCTTCCATGGCATCTCCGTGTGAGTCCAAACCCATGTGCTTGAAGCGGAAACTTGTGGAAGACCACCTGTCAAAAGAGTGCAAATCTCGTCGCGTCAAAGCAGAGAATGGCCCCTCATTTGATTCACCTGCCAGGCGATGCAACTGCTGCTGCATACGACCTAACCTTGCCAATGATTGTGTCAATTTTCTGAAGAGTGGAGTCCCAAACCGTATCATGTATTACAAACAAGGTTCTTGGCATAATTTTCCTGAGCAAATAATGAAGTTCCTGATTGAAGAATTCAGTGGCAACAAATCAAGTGTTGTTTCTGTGTTGGATGGTGAGCCTATTCTAATTGATTTCTTGTCAATGACCGTAGTCAACCTAAAATCCAGAAAGCAGCGATCTGTTGCTTGGATCGATGATACTAGTAAATGTTTTTCTCCTTCTCTCTTCTTTGATGAGGAAACTAGTGGTATGGCCAAAGGTGGTGCTGCTAATGTCCAGGGAACTGCACAGGGAATTATGTTGGATAAGGCTGTGAATTCCCCACCTGAAGTGGTGAAGCAAGTTGTTGTTGAATCTAGCCAGAAACCTTCTAATTCAGATATATTGCGCAAGAAGATCGTATATGTGGAAAGAGGCAGCAAAGACTTTCTATTTGTCCAGGACCTTTTCCTCTCTGGTATGGGCCCATTTGCAAAACCGGACAATCTACTTCATGTTTACCGCTACTCGCCAAATGATATAACTGCACAGTGTAGACTTCAAGCTTTTGAAAGACAGATAATGTCCACCAAAGAAAACCGTGGCGATGCAAATGTAAGATATGGATGGCTAGGATCAAGGAAGAATGACATAGTCAGGATTCTAATTAATGGTTTGGGTACCACTGGAAAACCTGGTGAGAAATCAGATTTAATTTCTGGTGTTTATCTTTCACCAGAAGACCGAACATTTACCAGGTGCGCTTTCTTAACTTAATCGTCATGGTTGTTCTGCTTTAAATGTTTTGGGACATTAACCTCATCTATCTTCTACCAGTGTCGGTCTTTGTGATGTTGACGAAAAAGGCGTGCAGCATATACTGCTGTGCCAAGTGATATTGGGCAACATGGAAGCTGTGGATCCTGGATCACAGGAGTTGTTTCCAAGCAGCGACATATATGATTCTGGTGTCGATGATTGCCTGAACCCAAAGTGCTACGTGATGTGGCCGTCACATCTAAGCACTCACATGCGTTTAGAGTATCTTGTTACTTTCAAGCTTGCCCCGGATGTTCGAAGTAAGATTTTCAATAAGAGTTAATACCTCTACATCATGTCATGTGGAAATATGTGGAGTTAATCTTCTTTCTGATGCACTTATTTTCAGGCTATTTACTTCACTTGAAAGGCTTATGGTTTCGCCCATCTCCGAAGGAAGTTGCAGTGGATATTTCTACTCTTCAACCTGTGAGTCAACCTGAATCTTGTTAACCTGCTGTTAGATTCATGTCTAGTTATCACAATGGGAGAACATTACTGCCCAATGATTCCCCTTCTCTTCTTCTTGCAATGATGATTTCTTTTAGCTTTTGTTTGTAGTATACACTTATCCAAGTGGATTGATCTGTATGCAGGCTCCGTGCGAAATAGGTGAAGCACCAACTACCCCATGGATATCATTCAAAGTCCTATTTGGATTAGTTCAAGACAATATATCATCCATAGCAAGGGAACTGCTCTTCCATCACTATGAAGAGTTTGAGGTACTTATGCTCAGCAAGTTATGTGTCAGTTTGGTGTTGATTATGATTGGAATGTTAGGCACTGAAACATTCAAATTTTTTCTGTTTGACAGGAAAGTAAAATAACTCGTGAAGAAATGGTGAAGAAGATGATGATAATAGTTGGACAGAAAATACTTCTGGAAGCTCTGGATAAAATCCATTACTGTGTAAGCCTCAAGCAGCAATGCATATTCCTTGTTTCACAGACATTAAGAAATCTTACAGGCCCATGTTGGTTACTCCCTGTATACAGTCACAAAATTATATAGGAAGGATGCAATGCTTGTGAATTTACACATAAATAGCGTTGGATTGGATGCTATACTCACTGTAAACAGCCTATGTCTATGCTCATGCCCTTACAATATATACCCCTGTTATCAATGATGGAATATAATAGAACTTTCTAGCTTTTAAAGACCAACACCTGTTACCTTTCTTGAAGGCTGTAGATGTTTGATCCTTTTGATGAAATTTGGTGTTTCTTGATAGAATTGCTGTAGACATGTTTTTGATGAATCCTTGTAAAGTAATGATAATGGGGAGTAACTAATTAAGCTGAGTCTGTTCTGTGCTTACTATCAACTTTCCTCTTTTTTGTTGGTTGATCTTTTTCCTCATTTATGGTAGGAAATAAAAAATACCAAGCAACAGCATGTCCATCGAATGTAGGGAAAACATTGTGACATACTAAACCAGTCATGTGATAATGGCCATGTTTGGATGGAGGTGTTAGTGTTAGTTTGTAGCAAACTAACACCAAAACTAACACTTTGGAGCCAAACACATGTGTTAGTTTGGTGTTAGTTGGAACTAACACCCCCAAAAAACTAACACCTCCAAGAGATGGTAATTGGTGTTAGTTTGGTGGACCCCACCCCTTTTCTCTCTCCCTCTCTTTTTTCAAATGATTGGAAAAGTTACTTTAAATGCAAACTAACACCTCCATCCAACATCCAAGGTGTTAGTTTTTTATGTGTTAATTTGGAGGTGTTAAAAACTACCACTAACACTAACACTAACATCTATCGTCCAAACATGGCCAATATGCTACCTTTCTTTGTTGGCGTGTGTATCGGTATATGTTCTTAGCGTGACTTTTTTATTGGATTCTATTGCAGCCATCATTATGGTACAAGTCTTCTGTTAAAGCTTTGCCTAGCGATCCTGCAAGGATGGCAGAAGCAGAGAACGATCCTGCAAGGACAGCAGCAGAGCAGTTATCCTTGGAGGGGACAATCAGGGACTGTTCAGTAACTCTTAGCAGCAACCATGTTGATTCGCATACACCAAATGATGTGGCTGAACATTCCGCAGCTCTTAGCACCAAAGGATGCAGTGCCCTTCCTACTAATATGGTGCCCAAAGGCCATGACTGCCCAGCACAAAGTGGTGTGCCAAAAATTTCTAGCTCAGCTGATGCCAAAAGCCGCCCAGATTCTCTTAGCAGCAACCATGTTGATTCACATGTACCAAATGCTGTGGCTGAACATTCCACAGCTCTTACCTCCAAAGGATGCAGTGCCTTTCCTACTGGTATGGTGCCCAAAGGTCTTGACTGCCCAGCACAAAGTAGTTTGCCAAAAAATTCTACTTCTGCTAGTGCCAAAAGCCCAGGTTTTCAAGGGGTGGAACTCAAATGCAGGGCTTCTCCTAGTAGACAAGTAATGTCACTGGGAAATTCTGCATCCCGATGTGCCAGGTATCAAGATCCTGTTGTAACAAGAATGCCGCCTGTAAGTCACAATGGCCTTTTGAGGATGACTTCTGGAATGTCTGCATCTCCTGGTATGGAAGTTTGCAATTCTGTTGCACCAACCACAGGGCTTCCTGGTTGTGCTTCTTTACCACGAATTAATAATACTTCAAAGAGCCATGGGATTATGGCTCCAGGTTTTGCTCCTAGTCCCAAGGGCAGTGAATCTGTTTTGCCAAGCTTGGCACTTGGGAACTCAAAAGATGTAGGTGCCGAATGCCTCAATTCTGCACCGGTGACACCTGGAGGTCAGGAATTTCTTTCACTGAGCATTGCATCACAAAACCCCGTGCCCCTTTCAGTGAAAGGCCCAGATGGTTCAGCGTCAGCTGCCAGACCTCCACTCTACGCACCAGGTAAGCCTTTTTATACTATCAACAACTTCAACTCAAGCCCATGGGAGACATGTGTGGTAACGGAAGACAGACTGTTGCCTACCAAAAGTTGATCGTGGACGCTGCCATTTTCTTGCAGGGCGTGCACATTCCCCATCTGTGAGCTCCGGGGTCCATGATTCTCGCACCCCGAGTATAACGGCAAAAGGCCGCGGTCCACCTGCATCATCAGGTCCAGTGCCAAAGCCCCATGAATCTCCAACAGCTGCTACATTGCCAGAAAGTCATCGCCCTGAGGCCATGGATGTGGACACCAAGGCTCATAGTGCTCCCACACCAAGTACGGTCCTGATAGAAAACTCACTTGAGAACACGCCGTAGCATTTGTTTCAGACATTCGCTTTCACTAACACCCAATGCTTGCGCTCTTGACACTGCAGTAACCGGGGTGCCGAAAGACCAGGCTGCCAAGCCACCCGAGTCAGGCTCAGGCCTTGAAGATAGCAGCGTTCGTGCAGCGGATACCCTCGTCGCCCTCTCAAACTCCTCGAGAGAAGGGCAAGCACTAGAGTAGGCGTCGCCAGCTCTGTACATGTTTTGGTAGTGGTGAAAAGTCAACCCCCCCTTCCGTCGACTCTGAAGTCTGAACATAAATGGTTTACAGTCCGTGGTATAGCAAACTGTTACCGACAATGTCTGACCCCGTGCTCTGCTTGCTTGCTTTTCTGTGGCTACTGTGCTGCTGCCTGCTGGGCTCGTGCGGAACTCGGTCGCTAGAATGGGGCTGGGCTGTGGTTTCGTTTCGGGCCTCTGCCCGCATTTACTTTGACGGCCCAAGTTGTTCGTTCGATTTCTCCAAATCTACTCCTTTTAAAATTTGATTTGGGCGAGCTCCAAACACACGGCGTAGATTTGCTTGCTTCAAGGGAAAAAGTGGCTGGGTTGCAAATCAAGGACCCTATAGTAGGCTACAAAGGGCATGGAGAGGCATGGATGGGACGCTGGAGCACTTATCCTCTGCTGCTGTGGCTGTGCAGGCCACCTGGGACTATGATTGGCTACGGTACAAAAAAAAGGCGCCGGCGTAGGCCCATGAGTGAGCTGGTGCTGGTCACACGGCCGGCCGGCCGGCCGCCTTTTCCCTCTCTGGTCGGCTCGCCGCCGCCACTTGCAATGCACGCACTTGAGATGTCGCCTCCGCCGTACTCGGCAAGGATGCGCCATTAACCTCCTCCTCCACCAGACCACCACGACGACGAGCAGAGATCACTAGCTGATCACCTCTCCATTAACTAGGTCTCGGTTAACAACGCAAGCACCCACTTGCCCTGTTGGGCGGCGTGCGTGCGTTAACCTCCCCCAGCCCAGCTAGTACGATAGCGGCGTCGTGTCGCGTCGTGTCACGACGTCCTCTCCTTCACCGTTGAAATTGGACTGCACAAAAGTTTCTCTCTTTCCTTTCTTTCCTTCTCTCTCTTTGTTTTTTTTTAAAAAAAAAGAAGAGGGGAGGAATTCTCTGTGGGGTTCGTTCAACGGCAACAGAAAAAGGATAGTAGAGGCGTAGCATATAGCCGCCGCCGGCCGGGGCGGCGAGCGGCGGCGAGCCACTCCTTTTCCACCGTCGTCTCTCGTCTCAGCTTCAGTTTCTGTGCTCGCGCATTTTTTGCGTCGGGGCACCGCAAAGCATATCCTTCATTCTCTTGCGACTACCGAATAACAATATACTACGTCGGCATCCTGCTTTCTTATTTCTTCATTCACGGCATCGGAAAGCAAAAATGTTCTACAGCGCCACCATCAGAACAAAACGAAACTTATATTGTATCCCAAGGTAGTAACGTCTAGTCTAGTCAGACAAATTTTGTTCAAAGCCCTAGTACTTGTCCAAGTTGCAGGCAGCAGGCACGCCTGTGCAGCTTCAGTGTAACGATACACTTTTAATCTGCTCCTGCAAATGTACCCTCACTGTCACACATCTAATTGATGGGGCGAGGTCAAGAGAAAGAGGACAGGGACGAAAATGCATGTTGCTGTTATTCCCTTTTGCTGTAGCCTATACTGTATAGCTGTCCTCATGCATGAGCCGGCCGCTGTTCAGCAGGGCGGGAGGTCAAATCCGATCCGTGGAGCGCAAGTAGCAGCAGTAGTAGTAGTAGGGTTAGTCGCCGTGGCCCAGAGGTTTCTCGTGCTCTCAAGTGGATTAGCAGTCGCCAAAGCACGCCAACTTTGCAGAAAAGGTGAAAGCCTGACCGCTAACTGCCTGCCTGCCTGCTTGCGCGCGGGCACCGTATAGCTCTGACGATGCACATGTTAGCTAGGCGATGCAAAAACCTAGCTTACGTGCGGTTGCAGAGTATTCCTTTTTCTTTTTCTTTTTTTTTTGAAAAAAAAAACTACTAGGCGATGCAAGGAGGTTCAGTTCCTCGTCCTCTTCTTCTTCAACCTTTAATTTACTTTCAAGCTTGGTATCCACGCGTCCCTTTCATTTTGTTTCTCCTAACGGATTCGATATCAAAAGGACACGTGTTGTCGAGAGAGTCAAAGTGGACACTTTTTTGCGGGACGGAGGAAGTATGACATATTATTCCGCCACAGGAAATCGTCAAAACTGTGACCAGACATTTCGACCCCTACTACAATTTCTTCATTCACAGGCGCTTTCAAAGACGAGGTTCAGCTCGCAGCCTGTTTCTGTAGTACGTGCAACAAGCAGCACAGACACTGACTGAAGCGATATTGTATGAGGTTTGTAATGAGCTATGGGTGGTGTGGGGTGGATGGATCGGGTGAGAGCAGAGCACTGCACATCGATCGGGCGATGGGTCGAGTCGTCCCCCACTCTACCACTCGTGCGTGCGTGCTGATCGCAGCCGCTTTTCGGCCAGCTTTCCTTTTGCAACCTCGCCGTCGCCGCTGGGGGGGATCATCGATCGATGGGAGTGCGTGCGTGCGTGGTCGTGACGGTGACCCACGCCGGCCGCCGAAGTGTTTGTCCAGATGGGCTGCCCATCAGATTCCCAAGCCAAGCTCCCGAGTAGTGTGGCTGGCTGGTGACCAAACCGTCCACGTGCGTCTGCATGTGTGTTGACCCTTTCAGATGGCAACGTCTAGCTCCATGCGCGCGCACACACACACACCCTGTACTACTGGTGCTTGTGTGTTCAGACTCCAGCCAGCCAAGACAGAGTCTTCATCGGTTCATCCTCCCTATTAGGCTATTACTCACTGTGCTTGCTGCTTTTGCTGGATTGGTCATGACCGTTAATTGGATGTGCTCATCTGAGGAAACGGCCTTTGTTGGTCTACTGACGTCCGGCCCGTACTGACGAGAGAGCAAAAAAAAAAAAAACTCGCGGAAAAATAAAATAAGTCAAGGATCAATTACAATACTACTAACGATCCGGCTTAACTATTGCAGTAGGTTGTTTAATTCACTTTGTTAGGTACGAGTCCACCCATTGTCAGAACAAAAACAGACTCCGATCGATCCGGTTCATACAACTTATTCATACGTGACGCGCATGTGAAGCCGGCGGCATCGGGATCCAACGCACTCCGTGCATTGCCGGGCATAATTTAGTGGTGGTAATCATAGCTTAAGAGGACTCCAGATCCATCATGTTCGTATCTCTGACTGCTGCTGATGCTTTTGTTTTTTTTTTTTTGTTTCTTTTTCAAGTGCCGTTGCTCGCTTGACACGGAAGAGAGACGACTTTGATTTTCCCTAGCTAGCTAGTTCGCCGCGCGCAGGGATAGATTTATCCAAAGGATTCCTCTGCTCATGCATGCATGCATCCACACAAACTGAAGCTGACTTCAACACAGCTAATGAAGCCAATAATAATGGAACCCGAGTTGGCATTGTGATAAGACTGCAACCATATATACCACTCCCTCCGTCTCAAAAAAAAACATGTCGTTTTAGGATATAAAATTTGTCTAGAACAATGTCGTTTTACTTAATTTGGCATTTGTGCATGCGCATGTAGACATGTAACAATCAATTAACACTAAATATGTCAAACAAATAGGGGTGACGAGGTTGTTTTACCACTTAATAATCCGTCCTAAAATTTCCAGAATGACATTCTTTTTGACATCAAAGGGCCTATTTGGGAAATCAATCTGTGCCCCCCCCCCCGAACTTGCCTGAGCAAGTATTTCTTTAAGGTTTCGTTTGGATGCAAATATTGGAAGCCTTGGCATTTAATTGATTGGAATACCAAATCAGAGTTGTATTGGTATTAGGTTACAGTACCAAAGCTATTATTTGGATGTTGATGAATTTGCTAGAAGGAATCGAAGAAACTAGTGAATACCGATTTGTGTTTGGATATTCACACCATGGCATTGAGAAATGACCATCTTCTTCATCTCGTCTCCACACTAGAGTCTTCACGCACCCGTACGGAGGCCCCCCTCGCCGCCGGTGAGCGGTACCCCACAACCTTATCTTCTTCTCTCTGTCGGCGCG
This sequence comes from Cenchrus americanus, assembly GCA_947561735.1. Taxonomy (NCBI): domain Eukaryota; kingdom Viridiplantae; phylum Streptophyta; class Magnoliopsida; order Poales; family Poaceae; genus Cenchrus; species Cenchrus americanus. The sequence goes on along the minus strand of OX387241.1, from coordinate 309,410,017 downwards.
GGAGGCAGAGGGGGCGGCGTAGCACGAGCATCTGACAAAGGAGGCAGAGGGGCGGCGCAGCACTGTCATCCGACGAAGGGAGGGGCGGGGCGGTACGGGCCATCGTCGTGGGGCTAGGGAAGGGCGCGGGGAGGGCTCGCCGGCGGGGATAGGGCGCGGCCGCGCGGGCGGTTGGCCGCCGGATGGGGAGGGTAGCTCGCCGGGTGGAGGGGAAGGGCGGCTCACCGGCGGAGCTCGAGCGAGGCCATCGGCGGCGCGACACGGACCACCGTCGCGGGGGCTCACCGGCGGAGGGGGAGGGCGGCTCGCCGGCGGAGCTCGAGAAGGCCGTCCGTGTCGTGCGATTTAGGGGTGGAGCCAATGCCAGCCAATACAGAGGTTCCAAGCCCTGAATTGTTGGAGGGTGCAGGCAGTTGAAAGGAATGTCGCAGGTGTCGGGGACAGCCACGAGGGTCCCTAAAAAACCGGGGAATCCTGCTTAAAACTCCGCAAAAAACACAATCACTGCTCGAACATAACACAAAACATACGCACACAGCACAGCCCACGCCGCGGCGGCCCACCAGAGCGGCCCAACAAGGCGCCCCCTCGAGCGGGTTCCGCCTCGCTCGAGGGTCCCCGCCTCCCTCGAGCGGGCTCCGCCTCGCTCGAGGCTCCCTCACGGGCGCACCTGCTCCCGCACGCGAGTACGAGCATTTAATGCTCTGACACAGCAGAGTCGCGCCATCACACGCCTGGGAATCACGCCCCGGCGCTGTTCCGCCAACTCCCTAGGGGGAGCCCATCCCCGCCACTGTGGGGGACTGTGCGACGAGGCCGGTGTCAGCTCTGTGACACTGTGCCGCCCACTTTAGTACGACTAACGCGCCGCGCCCTCGAAGGGGGGCCGGCCGCACCCTCGAGCCCTCCTCTCGTTACTCTGCAGGGCCAAACCGTGACGTCAGGCCGGCGGGAGCGCCATCCCCGTCGCTGTCAGTCCTGCGCGGCCATCCCCGCCCCTGCAGCGCCACGCTGTGCACTGCTACAACTACTCTGATGCTGTTGGGCACGCGGGGACGGGACGCCGCCACGCCTGCTACTGCACCCCGTACGGGTCACCGTCAACGGCTCTCTCGAGCCCGCCTGGAGACGCTCCGGTCAACCACCACGCCACCACCCTCGAAGCCGCCTCTGTTCAAGCACAGGGCACGCCACGACGCCGCGACTGGAGTAAGATTCGCCAGGACGACCGTCAACTCCCCGACATTGTACACCATACCATCGCACGTAGTGAAATAGTGTGGCATGCTTGTAAATCGCCCTCTCCTTGGTCTATAAAAGGAAGGTGATCCCCCTCGCCGCAGGGGAGACACGAGACAGCGGATAGCGATCGTTCGCACGCTTCCCGTCTTCCCCACGATATTGGCACTCGCCTCAATCATTCCTCTTGGGACTTGGAGGCCACGCCTCCTCTCCCGCCTCGCTTGTAGCCGCCCCACTACAGGCACCCCGGTTCAAAGCAATATAGTGCCTCGAGCACACCCCTGCTGGACGTACGGCCCCGGCCGGAACCAGGATAAACCAGTTGTCCTTAGTTGCTTAGCACCGACCATCGAGAGACAGATCTCAGCGCTTATTACTAGTTAGTGTCGGGACTACATTCCGCACCGACAGCAGGGTTTTGAACTTTTCAACTTTGACCGTCGTAAATAGCAAAATAATCACAAAGATTCATAACACGAAAATGACCTTGGTAGATTTATCATGAGACCAACTATCAAAACTTGTATTCTTTTTCTATTTGAAATAAATTATTATAAGAGTTATAGTTAGTCAAAGTTGAAAAAGGTGTGACTTTGAATTTTGAAAAAAATCTAAACGTAGCTACATCCTGGGACGGGGGAGTACGTACCTAGCACTCTAGCAGTAAAAAAATTGTTGGAGCTGAGATGTGGAGACGTGCCAAACCAGCCAGCCCGAGAAGAATAGTGTAGATAAGCGGATATTCAGTGCCGTGCATTTGTTAATTGAGAGCCGTGCCCGTGCGTGTTTCCGGCCGTGATCCCACGCAACCGCCGGCATCCGGGGATCGGCCCGTTCGAGACCTTTGACCTGGCTGGCGATGGAATAATCGACGATGAACCCTTTACGGACAGAAACGCGCGCGAGGAAACAAACATGCTTGACACCGAAGCAATTCAAGCAGCGCTCGTCGTCGCCTCCTAGCTAGCTAGCTACTACTACTACTAGCATAGTCTCTAGATTCGCGTCGCCAACCAACACACACGTCCCTTTCAATTCTCTGCGCTGCGGCCAAGCAAGTCAAGCGTGTGTGTGTACGCAGGCAGGCATGCATGCATGCGTCGAGATCTCTGTGACTCTCGATCTCTAGCTTTCAGCAGGCTGCTTGTGGTTCTGGAACCGGAAAGAAGCAGCCTAGAAGAAGGGAAAGAAAAAAACTTTTCAGCCGCCGATTTAGCCCGCAACGCGACACAGTGACGTCAACAGAAACAGACTTAATTCTTCAAGAGTTGAGCTCTCCACCGTATGTAACTGTAAACGCTCGACCGGGCTGGCTCACTGCATGCATGCATGCATGTGGCACTGTGGTTGTGGTGGCTTGAACAAGAAGCGTACGTACGTGTGGGGGCGTGTGGCTTTTCGGATGCGTCGATCGTCTCTCCATTCTTTTGTGCACAGCTGAGTATAGTATAGTACAACGTTCGCGTGCACGATAAGCACGGCACACAGTGTAGCTGCTCACGGTACCGGACGGCGGAGCCTCACTGTATATCTAGCTAGGCACTACACACTACAGTTAAAAGAGTCAACCTGCAGATGGAGATGCGATGATGGCCCCTTTTTTAGGCTGTACCCCAGTACTGTACTAAAATAAAGCAAGGGCCGGGTTTGCAATCTCGGTGCGCGCGTCGACTTTTTGCAAAGTGCATGTGAACTCATCTCATCACGGCCCAGCTAGACTAGAGAGCCACTTTGGAAGTACTATACAGTAGGAAATCCAATGCCAGTCGCGCGCGTATATAGCGTAATCTAATCCAATCCAGCTAGCTAGCGCCCTGCTGTCAGATACGTACGCGTCGTTGCTGCAATTGCAACGACGATCGGCATGCATCACATGCAGCTAGCGGAGATCGATCCGTCGATCCAGCAAATGCAAGCCTCGTCGCCGTCGTTTCGTGAGTCTCTCTCTCGATCACCGCCGTCTCAGCAAATACCGCACTGCACTGTACTGTCTGCGTTTCACACAGTGCCAGTACGTGGTGGTCGAGGAGCTAGTTTAATTTGTACACATGCATGCATGGATAGTTCCGGCGATCCGGAGTAAGTATCTCTCAGTCGAAGGGACCGAGAAGATAGTATATAGCTAGCTACTAGTCACTTTGCTTGCGCGGCGGAGCGAGGAATATAGAAAAGCGCGATCCGGCCGGGGACAGAATTGCGTGAGCGCTAAGCCAAAACTGACCAAAAATAAAGCTCCATTCCCCGGCCGTCTCGTCTCGTCTCGGATCGGCTGTCCGTCAACAAGCAAAGTCGGTGCCGGGCGGCGCCATTGCCAATTCGTTGCCCGGCCGCGCGGGCGCCGTGTCTGACTCGCACATATTGCCCCCGCCCCCGGGGGATGCGCCGCGCGCCGCGGGGTTCCTATAGCTTGGATTTCGCGTGCCCGGCACGGTTGCCTCGCTACGTACAGTAGTACTGGACAAGGTTTTTAAAGCTTTTTCTCTACTCGGCTGATCCGCTCAGAAGTAAGCCCTCCTTTGCGGCCTCTGCGTTGTGGAGATTGGCTCGATCAGGTGCCCGGCGATGATTGTGAAGCGGCTTCGGCGGCGGCGGAGGCGGCGAACGGATCTCTTAAGACTTCGAGGGGGATGAACATGAGCTCTAGACTTCTTTGTAATTTTTTTTCTTTGAGGTCATGTTTGCAAAAAAGGTCAGTGTAACAGGTTAAGATCAATGTATTTTCCTTCTCTCGAATTTTTCTTCCTACTAGTTTCCAGTAGTACTCCGTAGTAGGAAGTAAAAGGGAGAAATGGCAGCAGCACTCCCATTATTGTACAAGCGTAGCTACGCCAAATGAGTAGTGTGGGTTTAAACAAAGACGCGAGCGTGACGAAAGTGATTTTTGTTCGATCAAACCCAGCAAAATGATTAAAACCCCATGGTGCATGGCACTCAGATAATGTTCGAGTACGTGTCACGCCACCACGCATGTCAGATCAAGTGCACGCTTCGGCATGCATGCATGCATCAACAGTTGAACACCACCACGGGGAATGTCACCGAATCTGAATCCCCGGCAATGTGGCTGGCTGCTACCTCCATGAGAGGAGGCACCAGACCGGAATGGCACGGTGTAGGCCTTACCTCTGTCTCCTCTCGCTCCTTCATTCACTCAACCCCTCGCTTTGCCCGTTGCTCCGATTTCCCTCACCCCTTTCTCTTTCGACTCCGTCCGACCGAGCTATTTGACTTTCCCGTTGGATGCTATGCTACGCTCCCAAATTAAGCGGCGGCCAGCTCTTCACGCTCACCGTCCAGTCCCACCAAAAATCCTGCGTCCGCCATAAAGACCACCACCACCAAACTCTTTCACGCAGACGACGAATTCAAGACGGGGTGGTGGTGGGGGCTTCTGCGTCCATGCAGAGAGGTCCGTCCGTCTCCGTCCGTGTCGCCAACGCCATTGCGCCGGAAAAACCAACGGGTGGTGGTACTACTGCACCACCTGGTACTGCGCTGTCCTGTGTAGTACGTTAACGGCAGTAATTTGATCTAGAAAAAACGGCGGTAATTTGATCTAGAAAAAACGGCAGTAATTTGAGTGGCCTGTTTTTTTTTTCCCACAGAGACACTCTTTACTGTCACAATTCACAAGGCGCTTACTATTTTTTGGTATCAAATCAATAACTGCTAATCACCTCGCAAAGAAACTGCTGATCAGAAACCAAGGTCTCAAACCAGCCAAGGTTCCAGCCTGATCCATCCAGCCGAATCATGGATAGATTTTTTTTTTATTTAGTACTACTAAATTATTCCATTGTAATGTGTAGTAGTAACTGCACAGCCATAGGATGCCATTTGCCAAGGATATCACGGCACAAAATCTTGAAGATCCCCCTGGATTTAATCGATTAATGAATATCTCCGCCGATTAATCCAATTCCATGCCCCTACTCGCAACTCTGCGCAGGCCCGGCGAGATTTTACTGAAAACTGATGCTAGCTGCAGCCTGCAGTGTACTGTACAGTGGGCGGCAGTAGTAGCGCCAATCCTCTGACCCGAGTCCATCCAAACCGCCGCCCGCCCCGTTTGATCCGCGTCCGCTTCCTCCACTGAACGGTGAACGCCCGCCGCTAATTAATTGCAGTTGAATCAAATGCGCAACTGGTACTGGTGCGCCTACCACGAGACTTGAGAGAGAGGAGAGGACACGAGAAAGTATGAGAGAGAGAGAGAGAGACGCTGCTGAATAAAGAAAGCGCAGGCAGGGCAGGCAGGGAGAGATGGGGATAAACAAATCCGATCCGCACTGCTGCTGAGCGCATCGGAGTCAAAACTAACCGTCCCTGTCTTTCTTCTGACTTTCCTCCCCCCTCTCGCTCCTGTCCTGTGATGTCCTCGTCCCCTCTCCGCGTCTCCCTCTCATCAAAATCTCGGCGCGGCCGAGACGAGAGAGCGATTTTTTTGTTTTTGTTTTTGTTTTGAGGAAATCGTCCATGCAAAGCTGCCCGCTCTTGTGCTTCTCCGATTCTGAAACCTCTGTGTGTCCGGATTTTGCTTAAAGGGTGCGCCTTTTCCTCTTCGAAGCTGTGTGGTGTGGGTGGTGTGCCTGTTCTTCTTCATCCTCGGGATGATGCAGCATGCGGGATGCGGCGTAGCGAGGTGGTGTGAGTGAGTTCCGGCGAGGATTCCTCTGCGCAGTCGTTCATGCCCTGCGGGGGAAAGCGCCTCCTTTCCGGATCCCGCCGCCGCCATTCCTCGCCGCAGATGAGGGGGGGCTTCCGCTGTCTGCTCCACTTCTCGCTCGCCGCCGTGCTGCTGCTCCACGCCGTCCGTGGCGGCCTGTCGCTGAACCAGACGTGCCACCGCGGCGACCTGCGGGCGCTCCTCGACTTCTCCAATGGCTTCGACAGCAAGGCCGCCGGGCTCGTCGGGTGGCGTCCCGCCGCCGCCGCCGATTGCTGTTCCTGGACCGGCGTCTCCTGCGATCTTGGTGGGCGCGTCGTCGGCCTGGATCTCTCCAACAAGAGCCTGCACGGCGGCATCTCCTCCTCGGTCGCCTCCCTCGACGGCCTCGTCACGCTCAACCTCTCCCGGAACTCGCTCCGCGGCGCGGCGCCGGGGGCGCTCAGCCGGCTGCCGAGGCTGCGGGTGCTCGACCTCAGCGCCAACGGGCTCTCCGGCCCGTTCCCGGCCGGCGACGGCGGCTTCCCGGCGATCCAAGTGCTCAACATCTCCTCCAACAGCTTCGACGGGCCGCACCCCGCGTTCCCCGCCGCGGCCAACCTGACGGTTCTTGACATCTCCGGCAACAACTTCTCCGGCGGCATCAACTCGTCCGCGCTCTGTGCCGCGCCTGTCGAGGTCCTGCGGTTCTCGGGGAATGCCTTCTCCGGCGAGGTCCCCAGCGGCCTTAGCCGATGCAAGGCGCTCGCGGAGCTCGCTCTCGACGGCAATGTCTTAACTGGCAACATCCCCGGCGACCTGTACACGATGCCCAAGTTGATGAGGCTGAGCTTACAGGAAAACATGCTCACCGGCAACCTCGGCAGTGACCTTGGTAACCTCTCTCAGCTTGTGCAGCTCGACTTGTCCTACAACAGGTTCTCTGGCTCCATTCCTGATGTGTTTGGAGGTATGAGGAGGCTGGAGTGCTTAAACTTGGCCTCCAATATGTTCCATGGTGAATTGCCTGCCTCCCTATCGAGATGTCCGACGCTGAAGGTAATCAGCCTAAGGAATAACTCGCTGTCTGGTGAGATTGCTATCGACTTCAAATTTCTGCCGAAGCTCAACACTTTTGATGTTGGAACCAACAATCTGATTGGTGCTATACCTTCTGGCATCTCATCCTGCACTGAGTTGAAGACTCTGAACCTTGCAAGGAACAAACTAGTGGGTGAGATACCAGAGACCTTCAAGGATTTGATATCCGTATCCTATCTCTCACTGACAGGAAATGGCTTCACAAACCTGTCATCTGCCTTGCAAGTCTTGCAACACCTGCCCAACCTGACAAGTTTGGTGCTCACCAGGAACTTCCGTGGTGGTGAGACAATGCCAGTGGATGGCATCAGTGGGTTCAAGAGCATCGAGGTGCTTGTCCTGGCAAATTGCTTACTCACAGGCACAATCCCACCTTGGCTTCAGACTTTGGAAAGTCTGAACGTGCTGGACATTTCATGGAACAAGTTAAACGGGAACATCCCGCCATGGCTAGGGAAGCTCAACAATCTCTTCTACATCGACCTGTCAAACAATTCTTTCAGTGGGGAGCTTCCTGTGAGCCTCACACAGATGAGGAGTTTGATTTCAAGTAATGGCTCGAGTGAGCAGTCACCAACAGAGGACCTGCCATTATTCATCAGGAAGAACTCAACTGGCAAAGGTTTGCAGTACAACCAAGTCAGCAGCTTTCCACCATCCCTTATACTCTCGAACAACTTGCTTGTCGGGTCGATCTGGTCAAGCTTTGGTCATCTTGTGAAGCTTCATGTTCTGGACTTGAGCTGGAACAACTTCTCGGGGCCAATTCCTGATGAGTTGTCAAATATGTCGAGCTTGGAAGTGCTGAATTTGGCCCACAACAGTCTCAATGGGACAATACCCTCATCTCTAACAAAGCTGAATTTTCTCTCCAAGTTTGATGTGTCACACAACAACCTGACTGGAGATATCCCTACTGGTGGGCAATTCTCCACATTCACAAATGAGGATTTTGATGGTAACTCTGCACTCTGCCTTCTTCGGAATTCTTCATGCTCAGAGAAGGCTTCATCAGTAGAAGCTGCACACAGTAAGAAGAGCAAAGGCGCGCTTGTCGGTCTTGGACTGGGAACTGCAGTCGGGGTTGTCTCTTTCTTGTTTTGTTCTTATGTGATTGTGGCAAGGATTGTTCATTCAAGAATGCAGGAGCGTAATCCAAAGGCTGTAGCAAATGCTGAAGATTCGGAGTCTTCTAACTCATGTCTTGTGCTGCTTTTCCAAAACAACAAAGAATTTAGCATTGAGGATATCATGAAGTCCACCAACAACTTTGATCAAGCCTATATAGTTGGATGTGGCGGGTTCGGCCTTGTCTACAAGTCGACACTACCGGATGGGAGGAGGGTTGCGATCAAAAAGCTTTCAGGTGACTACTCTCAGATCGAGCGGGAATTCCAAGCCGAGGTGGAGACACTATCACGGGCTCAACATGAGAACCTTGTTTTGCTGCAAGGTTATTGCAAGGTCGGTAATGACAGGCTACTGATCTACTCGTACATGGAGAATGGCAGCTTGGATTACTGGCTTCACGAGAGGGCTGATAGTGGGGTGCTGCTGGATTGGCAGAAGCGACTAAGGATAGCACAGGGTTCAGCAAGGGGGCTGGCATACTTGCATATGTCTTGTGATCCCCACATATTGCACCGAGATATCAAGTCAAGCAATATCCTTCTGGATGAGAACTTTGAGGCCCATCTGGCCGATTTTGGTTTAGCAAGACTTATCTGTGCGTACGAGACACATGTCACCACCGACGTGGTGGGAACCTTGGGCTACATTCCTCCTGAATATGGACAGTCACCTGTGGCAACTTACAAGGGTGATATATACAGCTTCGGTATTGTTCTGCTTGAGCTGCTCACCGGTCGAAGGCCAGTGGACATGTGCAGGCCAAAAGGGACCAGGGATGTCGTGTCATGGGTGCTTCAGATGAAAGAGGAGGGCAGGGAAACCGAAGTCTTCCATCCAATCATACATCACGAGGAGAATGAAAGCCAGCTGGTGAGAGTCCTCGAGGTAGCATGCCACTGTGTGACTGCCGCTCCCAAGTCAAGACCAACATCGCAGCAGCTAGTTGCATGGCTCGACGGCATCGCGGAAGACGGAGGGTTAACGCAGCCTGAAGTTTCCGGTGGTTTCGATTTGCTTGCTTGAGCAGGGATCGGGCGACCAGCCTTATAGTTTGTTAAGGATATGACTAGCTGTGTACATAATATTTACATAGAGTGATGATATGCCGAGAGTTGCTCTCATCTCAAGTAATAACATGAGCATCTTTGTTTTTTTTCTCTCTCTCTCTCTTCATAAGGTGGCTGCAAGATCACCTAGTGTAAAAGAAAATGCTTTGCAGGTTCAAACCATCGGAGCAATAATCTAGCCGAGCAACTTGTTCTGCGGAAATGTGGCGCGTCTTGTAACTAACTTCAGTTTCTCTGTACGGTACAGGTTTTGCAGGTCTTTGTTTCTGTGATTTTTCTTGTATTTATCATGTCTGTGCTGATGAGCCTTGGTCCATTCTGCTGGAAGCTAAAGCATGGTCCATGAACGCTGCTACTGCAAGTAGTAGCTGGCTAGCTGCAGTGGGTTCATATAGCGGAGAGAGCCTGCGCTGACAAATTGGCAAGGCCAGTATGATCATGCAGGGGGAACACGGTCGAATCGAAATATGTTTCTGTCACCCCACGGCACTGTGTGCTAATTTTCTGGCTGTTTGTGCTGCTTGACCTCTGACTCTGAGATGACTCGTAAGTGCTGGCTGAAGGCATCGACACGACAGGCATCTTTTGATTGCCCTCTTTCCCAAAAGAGGTAGTAGTAGTAGTAGTAGTAGAGAGAAGGGGAGAAAAAGTACTGTATGCTCGATCATCATGGCATCGACTGTGGCAGGGAGAGTACATCTCGATGGAATTCACCATTGTAGGCCAAAAGTCTTGAGGGGGGGACCGACTAACTAGCGATCGGTCGCTAGGATGGTTCCTAGCGACCGGTCCACTCCCCCTTCCAAACATTCGTTTAGTTTTCCTTCTCACGAGTTTTCATTTCGAAAAATCATAACTTATATACACAACTTTGATGCATAACTTCGAGATATAAAATTTTGTAGATAATTTTTGAGTATAAGTTTGATATGCGCAGAGCTTATACGTACAACTTGTATGCACAACTTGTTTGAAGAATACTTGTGTGTATACTTTTTTTTCTCTAACGATAAGTTGACGCATAATTTTTACGTAAATGATGAGTTGACACATAACTTTTTATGAATGTGCATGCTTATACACATAAATTATGTAGAAGAAATTTTTGTTGATTAAAAAAAGAATAAAAAAAGGAAAACGAAGCACGTGTCCGATCGGTCGCTCCAAGCGACCGATTGTTAATTTGGTTTTGCGGTCTTGAGGCCCCGTGTTGCTCTTTCCGGAGGACGACTCCATCAGATTTTGAACTTTTGTGCGCGTGAAGGAAACACACAAGAGGCCGGTGGCGAAACAAGAGCGTGGCTGGCTCCACCTGTTTTGGCCCCTGACTCGACATGTGAGATTCTGGCCGCGTCTGCGGTCGCTTCCCTCGCGCGTCAGCCAGCGTTCTTGCGGCGTGCGATGATGCCACCGTAAGAGCAAACTCCATCTGATGGAGTAAATTTCAACCCCTATACGAAGTTATTTGGGGTGGAGTAAAAATATTTCCATCCCTAAAACACAACTTGCTACAGCAGTTTCCTTATTTTCCTTCCCAACTCGTGAGTCCCACAATACCACATCATCTTCTCCTCCCCTCCCCCGAATCTTGCATCTGTAGCGGTGTGGAGGCAGGAGGGGGAATCGAGTGGGTCCCACTAATAGGGGGTGGAGGAGAGATTCCTTTGTAAAGGGGATGGAGAGGGAGTTTTAGTCGCGTGGAGAAAAGGAGGGAATGAGATAGGGAGGCAGCGCGGAGAGATTTTTTAAAGCGTCGATCCCCTATATCACTGTTTTTTTTTAATTGTTGATGGGAAAGGGAAGCTGCTAAAGTCACGCCGGAGTCCGGTAAAGGGGAGAGTGGTCTCGGCGGCGGCCGGCCGGCCGGCCTCGTGCCGTTGCCCCTTGGCAGACAGCGGCGGCGGCGGCGGCGGCGGCCTTTTTGTGTGGGAACGAGAGACGGGCCGAAACCAAGCAGTGGGCTAGCCGGCCCACAAAGAAATAAAGGATCGCACCCTAGTACTTATATACTACTTAAAGCAACATTCGGCCTACGTACGGTGGTGCTGCTGAAACAACAAGAGAGGACGAAGAAGAAACGATGTTTTTGGCCCAAAGAAGGTGGAAGGCCCGTACCGTCGTATTTCCCGTTGTTCTGCTGCAAGGTGGTGATGCAGGCGCCTCCTATACGTATCTTTCAGACGCAGGCAGGCAGGCAGGCAGAGCTCTGAACTGAACGACTGCTGCTCCGGCATCCTCCAGTGAGCAGGGAGAGGTACACCGCCTCTTTGTTCGCAGCGCCCGGTGTAGTTTTGTTTTGCCGCAGCTTTTCCTCAACTTTTGCTCTCGTCCGTCCGTTGGTTGAAGCCTCAGGATATGGGTGACCGTGGGAAGGAGCATGGTTAGGGTTGTTTTTCCTTTCTTTTTTTTGCAGTACAAACGATTGTGTTTGTTAGAGTAGTAGTAGTAGTCACAAACTCCCCCTAGATAAAACCATTTTGCGACGGCCGCCGGTCCGGCTCGCAACCGATGGTTCGTGGAAAGAAAAAAATCGGGTACCGCTAGGAGCCCAGGAGCAATTTCGTTCGGACGATGATGGGCGAGTACACATGGCAAACCGTCAAGTTATTAACCCATGTGTTCCTTCTAGATGAACCATTTGTAACGGTCGCCGGTCCCGCTCGCTATTGATGGTTCGTGGAGAAATCGGGTACCCGGAGCGATTCTGACGATGCGCCAACCCGTGGGCTTTAGGAATCCGAGGGCCGCGACCGTCTATCCTGCACCACACAAAGTTTTATCCCATGCTAATACATATACAAACAACTATATTCACTCACTTCTTCTCGACCTTTAATTAGTGCACCAGCATAACAGTTATCTGTAATTTTTTCCCCCATGGCTATCTTTTAAAAGTTTCGACATGTGCATAGGTCTAAAATGAGTTGGGTTTGACATCTGAGGAAGCAACCGAGCACGGCATGCTCTTTTTTTGTTTCGTGTGCACAAATCTGGAGTTTATTTGTTTCAAAAACATATGGGGATTTCCAAACAACAAAACGAAATAACCTAACCCTGGCGGAGCGAGACCACCGGTGAGCCAGCCAAAGGCCCAAAGCACACTGGAGGGGCTGGCTCGCCCAGAAAGAGTGTGGGTTGCGTTGCGGCAGGGTAGAGTGGTGGGTGGTTAGGGGTCCTAGTGAGGGGTGGCTTTTGCTTTTTACTGATCCCGGAGCCCCCCCCCGACCCCTCTCATCACATGTACTACTCCTCCTACTGGGGGCTGGCAGCCCTGCCGTGCCGTGCCGTGCGGCGCAGAGAGATGGCTGGCGCTGGCACTGGCACTGGCACTGGCACTGGCAGATGGCACTGGCCTCGCTCGCTTCACACACACCACAGTTTGACAGCAGGCGGCCCAGGCGCGGCGAGGGAGGAGGAGGCGACGAGAAACAAAGGCTGCGCACATCCCCACAGCCGTGCGCACCTGGCCAAAGCGCATGGCCCCCGCCGCCGCTGTGCCAGTCGTGCGTGCATGCATGCGCGCGCTGGTGCACGCACGCTCTCGCGCGTCACGGGGGAGGGAGCGCCGCCCCTCCCTGTCCCACCTCCTGGCTTCCTGCGGCAAGCAGTCTGTGTTGTTGCTCATCCAGTATCTACACCTACATGCTGTGTACTAATTTTGCACTACTACGTGTGTGCGGTTGCATGTATTGCACACGTATATGCTCGTTTGCATATCTAGACCCGACTTATTTTCTCTCGTACAATACACTATGCAATCTATCATCGGTCGAACACTTTTTTTTTGCCGTACCGGCTGAAAGGGCTTAATTGTTAGTTTATGCATGCTGCTTGCTGTCAGGCAGTAGCTAGGGAGACAGGAAGGGGACAGAAAGAGGGAAGCCGCAGGGAGGAGATGGAACGGATGACACGAGAGGGGAGGAGATGCGTGCTCATAAGCCGCCTAAAAGCAACGCGTCAACAACAACAAAAAAAAGAGAGAGAGTCAAGATGCTGATCAAGTCGATCGTGTGGGAAAAGGCCAGCGACGAGGTTAATTAATTTATGAAATAGTCGTGGCTTTGGATGGATTATGGGACGACAGCTCCAGTGATTCTCTCTCTCTCTCTCTCAGCTCGCCCGGCCCCTTTTCTTAGGGGATAGACGCTGACCGGTGGCCTGGGTTTGGTGATGAGCTAATAAGCGGCTGTGGGTCGATCCACACGGATCAATTGGGGCCGGCCAGTGTGTGTGTGCTACCTCCTCGATCGCCCCTTACATAATGAGAGTTCCTGAAAATCATCAGGGGCCAAAGTAACACACGGAAAAGCTGCCAGCAGTAACCATATCCAAAAGGGTGGCCTGTTCGGATCTCAACCCAGTGGTAAACTTTTCCGAAAAGATTTTTTTACGGTGCATTTGTGGTATTGGGAAGTATTGAGAAGTATGGGGTAGTATTGAGAAGTATCAAGCATTTTGATATTCCCACCACATCTTAAAAAATCAACTAAATGTTGGTGTGGGCCCCACCAATTTGATACTTCCTAGCTAATACTTGTCCATAGCAACTTCCATGTACTTCCTGATACTTACACCGTTAGATTTCGTCGGATGGACGGGCATAAAAAAAGAAGAAGCACCTTAAGATTCCTCAACTTTTCCACCTGATACTATTCTAAGAGTATTAAGTAGTAAATATAAGTTAATGACAAAATTCCTTACATAATCATCACGTTAATTCACGATGATTGAGACGATAATATGTGTCTAAGTGGACCATTATTAGATAACGTGGTGTCGCAGTAAACATGTGCTGATGATTAATAAAGTAATTAGGTTTAATATATTGGCCTCGCGAGTTACCCTTCAACCGCGTAATTAGTTTTGTACTTAACTATTCAGTTCTTCTATATATACTAACACCTTGAATAATCCAACATTTCGCGGGGCCGTTTGGGTACACATTTCTGTTGTTGTTGTTGTTTTTTTTTTAAAATTTGTCACCGTAGTAGTACTATTAGACAAGTGGCACCGATGATGAAGCATGAACCGGCTAGCTATGGGCTACCATCAGCAGGTGTGTTTGTTAGTTAGGGCATGTACAATGGTACAGACAACTGCCGTCTGTAAGTACCTGGAACATCGTATACAGACAACTAAGTAGACAATTTGTACAATGGATTGTCTTTTTAGTCATCTATAAACTATTTAATGAATACATGCATCCATGATCTAGTCTAAATATGATCTTTGTATGCACTTCTGTCACAACAATTGAGATCTTTGTACATTGCATTGTTGCTTGCTAGAGAATATTGATATGTGAATTTATCTAGACATGAAAGAAAAAAAGGAAAAGTAAAAAAACTGCCAGTCCTACGGTCTACGATGCCCAATCCGGCCTTATCTCGGCCCATGTTCATTCTCTTTCCTCGTTATCTTCTTATTCTTCTGAGTTCATTCATCCTCACATCCAAGGCCTGCAGGCGGCAGGACACCAACGCCGCCGCCCGTGTGCAGTGTGCTCGCCCCCACGCGCCACCAGCATACCGCGGGGCTCCGGCGGCGAGGATGTCGCCTCCGCCACTGTCCTCCACCACTGCCTCACGCTAATCCTTTTCTAGCATTCCCCTTCCCGGCATCTTCTTGGTCAACTCCCCGCGTCTTTGACGCCGGCACCGTCCGAATGGTGACGCGGCCGGCCGGCTCGACGTGGCCAGCAATGGCGGCGGGATGCGACCGCGGGGCCGCCGGCGGGCCGAACACACGGCGACGACGTGTGAAGGTAAGGCACAGGCACTCCATGGATTTTTGGCGCCATCTTTCTTCCTCCGTGCCAAATCCTAACTCCCTCCACACCAGATCAGAAGGTGTCGTCGTCTGCTGCAGACGAGGCCTACAACGGAGCACGAGCCGGCGGTGTGACATGGGAGCACGAGCCTCTGCCGTCCTCTCGCGAGGCGACGGAGAGCTCCGTCCTTTTCCGGTTCATCATTTAATTAGCTTTGGTAACCACAATAAACCAGTTGTAGACGGCTTATTAATTAGCGTTGTACATGCCCTTACACGATGAAGAGAGGCCAGCAGGCCGGCCACTATAGAATGACGGTACATGAGCACCGTACCTGGGGACAAAGTAGCCTTGTGACGCACACGTACGCGAGACACTGTTGGGCAACGTCCACGCACTAGCTACTAGCTAGCATAGCATTCGTCCTCCCCGCACTAGCCTATACCACCACGACCATCACTCACTCTCTAATGCCAGCACTTCCGGCACAAACAAAACCGAATAATCTGCCAAAACCAGATCAGCCGGGGATTCCTGGGAAATCTCGAACCAAAATTAACGAGATCCCGCGGCGGGCCGGGGACCGGGGTAGTAGTAGTGGCGTAGTACGCGCGCGTGGGAATAGGAGGATTTTGACTGCCGCGACTTGCCACTACCGGTAGGACACGGAGTACAAGCGCCTTGCAGAGAGAGAAGGAAGGCTATAGGCAAGGGAGGCAGTACGCAGCGACGACGGGAATCATGGAGGGGGATGATTTGCGGCGGAGGTCGTTGAATGGCCGGAGGACGATGACGCCACGACGACGGGGGGCGCGGGCGCCGCGCCGGCGGGCCTCCGCCCGTGGATCTGCTCGAGGCTGTTGCGCGGTACGGTGTTGCTGGCGACAGGACTGGACTTCACTGGTAGGGTATGGTAGGGTAGGGCACCCCCGCTTACGCGACGCGACGCGACGCGACGCGATGCGCGCGAGTGCTAGGTGGGGGGCCTCGCGCGTACGTGGCGCTGGCGAGAGACTGCGACTCTGCGAGTGGTGGCGTGGTGGTGCCGATATTTTTCAAGCCAAAACTTGGCGATCGATCCTCTGTGCCCGGCCGGCCGGCCGCCTGCATCTAGCGTTGCGGTTTCGTTCGCTGCATATACAGTACTGTTAGATCTTAAGCACTTAACCGAACACAAACCACCGGTAGTTTAATCATTCCGGGTAGACACTTAATGATTACGGATAAGGAACTTGACCACCAGATGCAGATCTACTACACCTAAAACAACTACTAAAAGGAGACGAGAGGGAGAACGAGGAGACGCGGACCATCCGGGTTCGAGGGGAGCGCGGAGTCGGAGGCCATCTCTTGCGTCGGGGTCGCGGGGGGCGGCGCGGCGACGTCGTAGAGGTAGCAAGCACGGGCTCGGGGACGACGGGATCCGGAACTCTCGGTCGAGCGTGGGGGCGGTGGCACCGGTGCGCCGGATCCGGGGAGGAGGGACGCGGTGGCGGCGGTGGCGGAGCTTCCCGCCGCTCCGGTGCTCCCTCGGTCGGTTAGGGTTTGTGGGGTGGGGTGTGTTGGCGGCGCGGTGAACCTCGTGCGCGAGCCGTGGCCCCCACCCCCTCTTTATAGCACCGTGCGACGGGGGCCCACCAACCATGGTTTGGTTGGGCGCCCCCGACCGGGCGCGGGATCCAACCCGTTACGGCCTTTGGGCCGTAACGGTGAAGAGATCGAACTAACATTCTCCCTCTCGATCTCTTCTACAACAATCACTTAATCTCGAGTCCTTTACTTGACATCCACCTCATCACAAATAAACATATTGAGCATGGGTCATCTAAATTGTAATCACAACCGGATTAACCGGCCACAATACACTTATCCATTTTGATAGGATCTTAACATGGGCCCGGTCCGGAATCATAGGCTTTCCCTTAAACCCATACGGCTAAGTGTTCTCCGAACACATTGGGTGGTAAGCCTTTTGTGAGCGGATCCGCTAACATTTCTTTAGTGCCTAAATGCTCCGGACTTATAGTTTTATCCGGACTCTGTCTTTCACCGCATAGAATTTTATTTCTATCGGTTTGGTAGCATTACTTAACTTGTTGTTGTGAGCATAGAATACTTTCTTTGGTTTATTATCGCGGTACAACCGTAGTGGTTTGTGAATACAATCCACTACTCTTAAGTCGGTATAAACTTCTTGAGCCACATCACCGTCCTGTTGCCTCATAACGAGCAATGAACTCGCATACATCGTAGATGTTGCAACTAGTTCTTGTTTTGAGCTTCTCCACGAAATAGCTCCTCCGCGAGAGTGAATATATATCCCGACGTGGATTTTCTATCATCCCTATCTCCCGCATAATCGGCATCCGAGTACCCTTTTATCTCTAGGGAATCGGACCTTCTATATGTTAGCATTAAATCTTTCGTGCCTTGTAGATATCGAAAGGCCTTCTTTACCATCATCCGGTGATCCTTTCCTGGATTACTTTGATATCTACCAAGCACTCCCGTAACAAATGCTAAATCGGGGCGAGTGCACACTTGTGCATACCGTAAGCTACCAACCGCTTGAAGCATATGGAACCATTTTCATTTGATCGATCTCATATTGGTTCCTTGGACATTGGTGAAGTCCAAACTTATCGCCCTTTACTATAGGAGCGAGGTGTGGCTCTACTCGCATGCATATTATATTTCTTGAGTACCTTTTCAAGATATGCCTTTTGCGATAATCCTAAGACCCCCTTCTTCCTATCTCGATGAATCTCAATGCCTAAAACATATGAGGCTTCACCAAGATCTTTCATATCAAATTTTGAAGACAAGAACTTTTTCGTTTCTGTAGTAGTCTAACATCACTACTAGCTAGTAGAATGTCATCCACATACGGTATTAGGAAAATGAATTTCCCATTCTTAAACTTTGCATAAACGCGGTTGTCCTCAACATTTGCCTTAAAACCAAATTTTGTGATGGTCTCATCAAACTTTAGATTCCACTTTGTCTAGAGGCTTGCTTTAAACCATAAATGGATTTTCTTAAACGACACCCTAAATGTTCCTTCCCTTTCACAACAAAACCTTTGGGTTGAGTCATGTATACATCTTCATATAAATCTCCATTCAGAAATGCCGTCTTAACATCCATCTGGTGTAATTCCAAATCATAGTGCGCCACCAAAGCCATTATGATCCTAAAAGAATCCTTACATGAGACTGGAGAGAACGTCTCATTGTAATCTATCCCTTCTCTTTGCGTGTATCCCTTAGCCACAAGCCGTCCTTTATACTTTTCTACATTCCCTTTGGAGTCATATTTAATCTTGTAGACCCATTTGCAGCCTACTGTTTTGGCTCCTTTAGGAACTTCCTCTAAGTCCCAAACTCTGTTGGTACTCATTGACTTCATTTCATCTTCCATGGCTTCTTGCCACTTCGATGCATCAGGACGACTCATAGCTTCTTCATAAGAAGTAGGATCACCTTCTATGTGAATTTCTTCACATTCATAAACTTCATAATCGTCGGGGATAGCGACTTTCGACTCTTGATGACCTTCTCGGAGCCTCTCGCAATCGGCTCTTCGCACTTGGGGTCGTTGTGTTTCTTCGGTGCATCGGTTGTACTTGTAGGATTACGTGGAACGAGTTTCCTCATTTTCTTCCACCGATGGCACGGGCGTACTAACAACGGGTTCCGGTACCACGGTGGGTTGCCTTGTGGCTATCGGAACAACGAGCGGCTCAAAATACGGTTCTTCAACCATCGGAGTGGGTGCGCACACCCGCTTTTCTTCAAGATCAACCTTTCGAACTGCCTTGCTCCCTCGATCATTTCATCCTCTAGAAAAACGGCGTGTCTCGTTTCCACGAACCTTGTATGTCCGGTAGGACAAGAGAAACGATATCCTTTAGATTTTTCCGTGTAGCCAATGAAATGGCAACTTCTTGTCTTGGGGTCTAACTTCCCAATATTTGGGTTGAAAACTTTAGCCTCTGCGGGACATCCCCACACACGCATATAATTCAAGGAGGGTTCCCTACCCGTCCATAACTCATATGGTGTAGTAGGTACCGACTTACTAGGTACTTTATTTAGAATGTGAGTGGCGGTTTTTAATGCCTCCATCCACAAACTAATCGGTAATGTCGAGTAGCTTAACATACTTCTAACCATATCCATCAAGGTACGGTTCCTTCTTTCGGCTACTCCATTCCGTTGAGGTTCACCGGTGTACTATATCTTGGGCAACTATGCCATTTTCCCGTAGAAACCTTGCAAAAGGTCCGGGAACTTGGCCATACGGGGTGTGTCGACCGTAGTACTCCCCACCTCGGTCGGACCTCACCACCTTAATCTTTAAGTTGTGCTCGATTTTCAACTTGACCTTAAATATCTTAAATTTCTCAAGCGCTTCGACTTCTCCTTGATTGGATAGATGTACCCATATCGAGAATAATCATCTGTGAATGTAATGAACGAATCAAAACCATCCACGGATGCCACGGGGAATGGACCACAAATGTACGTGTGGATTATCTCCAACACTCCGTGCTTCGCTTTGCGCCTTTCTTAATTTGTTTAATGAACTTTCCTTTAATGCAATCTATGCATTGTTCTAAATCATTAAATTCTAACGGCGGAAGAATTGATTCCTTAACTAAGCGTTCCATCCTTCCCCTCGAAATATGGCCTAAGCGACAGTGCCATAATTTCGATGATACGGTATCAATTCGCTTCCGCTTCTTGCTTACATTCGTAGATGATTCAACATTCGCATTTTCACACACAGAATCAACACATTCAGAGCAATCATCATGAATAGCCAACATGTAAAGTTTGTCTTGTCGGATGGCAAGACCCACAATCACATTATTTAACTTAATAGAACAATGTTTTGCACTAAGCGGCACTCAAACCCATTGTACGCTAAACATGAAACCGAAATTAAGTTGCGACTCAACGATGGAACATAAAGAACGTCATGAAGCGAAGCGTGAAGCCGTCCTTCAACTTGATGGGGAGATCACCAATGGCTTCAACTTCAGCCTCGACGCCATTCGCAACCTTAATTGTTCTTGCTCCTTTTGTTAGGATTCTGGTTGTAGTCATACCCTGCATAGAATTAGCAACATGAATTGTTGCACCTGAATCAATCCACCAAGTAGATTTACTATAACTTAAGTACGGGGATTCATCTACAAATGTAATAATGTCCTCACCCTTTGACCACATGAAGTGCAACCACTTAGGACACTCGCTTCTTCCAATGCCCTGTCTTCTTGCACCGGTGACAACGGTTTGGAGCAAACTCCATCTCGCCGAGGCGGTTTCGAGGTTTAGGAGGCTGATCAATCCGCATGGGAGCTTTTCCATTTGACTTCATCGTCCCCGAGGAGGTGCATTGGAAGGTCCGCTTTCCGCTTGATTCTTAGCTTGAAAGTTCTTATGTGGAAAGCTTCGCTTCGTGGCTTCTTACCATGGTTTACATAGTTAACAAGACCACCATTCCGAGCCTTTAACCTTTCCTCCTCCGGACCGACATGGCAATCGGCTTGTGCACATCCCACTTATCTGGTATGGTGTTATAGTTAACCTCAAAAGCCGAAAACTCAGGAGGCAGGGACTTAAAAATCAAATGAATGACAAACTCATTGGGAAGGACCATGCCCATCTCAGCAAGCTTGCCGTTCATGTTGCTCATCTTAAGTATGTGGTCCCTTATACCACCACCAGTGTACTTCATTGCAACCAAACTGCCAATAGTAGTACTGGCATAAGTCTTAGTGTGATGAGAGTGCTGCTTATCCACTATCTCCAAATACTCGGAGGCAGTGAGTAACCTTCCGTCCTTATCCTTTTCAGGAATAGACGCCTTAATTGCCTCTCGTCATCTTAGTACGGATGATCGCTAGACACCTCTTGTTGTCTAGATCCCACCTCGCTTTAGCGAGTTGATGCTCACTTTCCGCCTTGATATGGGCGTCTTCCCTTAATTTCCATGCATCATCAGTCTCATTTGCCTCTCTGACAGGTGCCTGAGGCTCAGCAGGACGCTCTGTGGTCAGCACATACTCCATACCCAGCATTAAGAATGCCAGTTTCACCAACTTGCGCCAAGCCGTGTAGTTGTTGCCGGTCAACTCAGGGATCTGACCAACATACCCAGCTTGAGCTGAAAATAAAATTCAGAAAAGAAAGTGTGAGAACATTTTAACAACAAATATTGCATGCATCAATTTAACTTTGGTCAAAATTAATACATACAACATGCTACTACATTAATTCTATATCACCTTTGGGCAGAAAAATAGAACTAATGCATAAAACTTTAGTATATCAGGTTATAATATTGTAATTATCAGCTTTGGCCAGAAAATAACAATATTATAACATATTCTTAAGAAAGAAAACATTCTCTAATTAAATATCCCTTTGGTTCAATTTAACTAGAGACAATAAATCAACGCAGCGGAAAAACAACCAAATTAACAGAGAAAAACTTTAATTTCGAAGCATTCAACTCTCTCGTAAAATTTCATGAATTTATCAAAAAATTAAACAGAGATATTAACTTTAATTAAAACAAGCAAGAAAACAAGAAAAAAACAATACAAAAAATGCTTCGAAATCTAAAACTTAAATGAGAAATTTCACTGTTCACGGGCAAACGAATCGGCCCCGGATCATAAAGCGGCCCGCGGCGCCCGTGCTCGCCCGCGTGGGCTCCGAGCCCAGCGGCCAACGGCCGGGCGCGCGAGTCGGCCCGGCCTCGCCACCCTTTGCCGGTGAAAGCGCCCGCGCGGCGCCAAGCAATACCGTGCCGTCGATCCGAAATCAACGGTGAAAATCATCCCACCAATTTCGGTGGTGTATAAAAGGCGGCCGCCAACCCCGAAAACCCTAGAGCCTTTCATTTCTTCACCTTCCCCCGAACCGCACGGCGGTCTGCGGGCGGCGGCGGCCACCGGACCCGCGCCGGCGCCCGGCGGCGGCGGCCATCCGGCCCGCGCCGGCGGCCCGCCGGCCGGCGGTGAGGGTGCCGCCCCCCCGTAACCCTTCCTTCACCCCCGCTTGCTCCCCAAAAAATCCACCAAAAACTTTAGAACCACAAGCAACGGGGAGTACAACCACCCATGGTGGCTCGGTGCGGAACGGCGGCGGCGCTGCCGGCCTTCTCGCCGGCGCGCGCGTCCACCTCGCCGGTGAACGCGCGGCCGTCGAGAGGCCCGGTGGCCGCGCCCAACGGTGCGAGCCCCGCACGCCGTCGCGGCGGCGAGCACCGCTCCCCTAAGCCCCGCACGGCGGTGGGTCGGACCCGCATAGAGGCGGTCTTTACTGGTTGGAGTTTCTTTAGGTGATTAATCTCGGGGAAAAAAGAAAAAATTTTAGATCTAGGGTTTGATTTCTCGATTTGCATCTTTTTGCTTGATTTCTTCCCCTAACCCGAGTGGATCTGGGGTTAGGTAGCCTCTGTTGATGCGGTTTTTGGTTTCCTTCCCCTAACCCGAGCAAGATCTAGGGTTAGGGTTGCTTTGTCTTTATTCGTTTTTTTTTTTTTTTTTAACGATTTTGTTGCGAATCCAGGTGTCTCTCCCCCGGATCTAAAAGATTTGGGGTCATCTCCTTCTACTTGCTACACCGAACGCAATAGATCTAACCCCGAAATAAAAGTGCTAGCGGCCCGAGCTCGATACCATTGTTAGATCTTAAGCACTTAACCGAACACAAACCACCGGTAGCTAATCATTCGGGTAGACACTTAATGATTACAGATAAGGAACTTGACCACCTAGATCTAGATCTACTACACCTAAAACAACTACTAAAAGGAGACGAGAGGGAGAACGAGGAGACGCAGACCATCTGGGTTCGAGGGGAGCGCAGAGTCGGAGGCCATCTCTTGCGTCGGGGTCGCGGGGGCGGCGCCGGCTGACGTAGAGGTAGCGAAGACGGGCTCGGGGACGACGGGATGCGGAACTCTCCGGTCGAGCGTGGGGCGGTGGCACCGGTGCGCCGGATCCGGGGGAGGAGGGACGCGGTGGCGGCGGTGGCGGAGCTTCCCGCCGCTCCAGTGCTCCCTCGGTCGGTTAGGGTTTGTGGGGTGGGGTGTGTTGGCGGCGCGGTGAACCTCGTACTGCGAGCCGTGGCCCCCACCCCCTCTTTATAGCACTGTGCGACGGGGGCCCACCAACCATGGTTTGGTTGGGCGCCCCCGACGCGAGGCGCGGGATCCAACCCGTTACGGCCTTTGGGCCGTAACGGTGAAGAGATCGAACTAACAAGTACTACTCTATCTGCGTACAGTATGTATGGTCGTGGACTGTCCACTGCGTTTGCAATTGCAGCAGCTGCTGCCAGTGCCTCCCCCCGAACAAGGTGGTGTACAGTACGTTCTTACGGCCTCACCGGCACCGCGCCGTGGACATTAGCTAGCTAGCTAAGTGAGTTGGTGACGCGGCGCGCACAAGCGCCGGCGAGGTCGTCGCGCAGCCCCTGCTAGCCACCCGGCCGGCCGGCCGGCCGTCTACGGTAGACCCGCCCCCTCGCTGCGGTGCGCCGCCGGCCGGCCGCCGCAACAACAACAAGTGCGCCGGCGACGACGCCGCGCGCGCGCGCACACGCGCGCGCGCGTGCGCGCGCGCGCGCGCGCACGGTAATAGTATGAGTATCACGTCGTCGTCGTACGTCCCTGGTCCGTCGTCCTCACCCACCCAACCCAAGACTGAAAAAAGGGGGTGGGTCGCGAGCGGCGGAGATCCTGATCGATGATCGAGAAAATTCCTTGTATGCCACGGAAAATTGTAGCTCATGTGCTCTATGCCATTGAAAATTAGAATTTGAGCTCTATGCCATAGGTTGTATTTTTTGATGTGTTCTATGCCATTTTTTTGCATTTTTTGATGTGCTTTATGCCATTGAATGTATTTTTACGGTGTCTTATATGCCATCAAAAATGGCATAGAGCACATTAAAAAATACAACCTATGACATGTTTCAAATTCTAATTTTCATCGTCATAGAGCGTACATACGCGCTATATTTTTCTATGGCATAGAGGGAATTTTCTCTTGATGATCTGATCGATCAACACACGCGCGCTCTCGCGCAGTCGCAGAGTCGCAGTCGCGGGCGTGTCACTGCACCCCGCCCATCGGCCGCGCGGCGCAGGCTGGCTGGGGCGGCGGGCCCGGCCGCACGGTGGTCGTCGGCAGGGAGAGCGACGGACACGGGCAGAGCTAGGGGGCCCAGGCCGGGCCAGCCACTCCATCTTTTGGGCATGCAGCCGCGCGGGCCCGGGCGCTGTTCCCGCCTCGATCGAAACGCGCCGTGGAACACGACACGAACACGCCGCGCCCCCACGGCCTCCACCTGATATGATGCGCCGGCGCCGCTACTACTCCTAGATCGAAGCGCCTGCTGCGTGCACTCATTCCGGCCAGACCGGAGCTTTTATTTGTTCACGTACTCCTACGCCCAGTACTACCATACCAGCCACACGTACGAGTACGTATGTAGGTCGCCGGCGGCGGCGACCTACCGCTACCGGCCCGTACCTCGGACGTCACGAGACGAGACGGACATGCATGCATGCGGTCGTCAGAGGCATATCGTCATGGGCATACGGATACGGCACGGCAGGGTTTGCATGCATGCATGCCATGCCATGCCCGTTTAACTGTTGGGGGGCGGCGCACAGTGTTTGCACGGATCCAATCCAACCACCACAGTGTAGCCGGCCCGGCCGCCTCTCCTCAGTCCTCCCTCCTCGCGAGGGTAACACCTTGCCGACGACGACCTAGACTAAGACCGGATGGAACAGCGAGCGAGGAACTCGTAAAGCTGTTTCAAACATGTCTCGGCATATTGTCGACGGTCGAGACCACACCCTACTACTAGCTAGCTCCGTGCATCACCGAACAGACAGACGCGCGATAAAAGGCGGTTTCCATGCGTGATCTGATCTCTCAAGCCGTGGCCCGTCAGTGTGTGTGTGGATCGTGTGCGGTCTGCGCTGCAGGGGCCATGGGCGCACCGCGTCCGGGGAACAGGCGCAGGACACCCTTGCTGGATGTGTCGTGCTGGTGTGAACTCATGATGCTTCCGTGCATGCTAGCATCATGCATATGGATGCATGCATGCTCCGTGTCTTTATTACTGTAGGGGATGTAAACTTGGCCCAACTTTAACTTGCCTAATAAAATGACACCTTTTCTTTTTTTTTCCATAACAAAAATATTTACGCGTTACTAGCACATCTTCAATATAAATCTATCCATGTATAAGACACCAAATCGAACACTAGAAATTTCAAATTAGTAGAGCATTATTCTGGATAGAAATTTATGGCTTATATATATCGCACATAGTACATGCTGGCAATGGTGCAACTGACGAACTGTTTACGGCCTTCCTATACACATTGTAAAGGGCGGGCCATGCCCCCCCCCCTCATGTTCCAGGTACTTCCTCTGTCCCAATAAGATTGCAATTCTAGGACCAGGGGGAGAAACCAAGGTGGTTAAGTTGCCAGGTGACAAAAATATCCCTATATCTGACAGTTTGGTTTTTAGAAAAGAACCGGTGGTTCTAGAGTAGACGCCGAGATAAACGTGTGGAGGGGGGACACACAACAATTTAGGATGTAATTTCAAGTTTAGTCTAAACTTGAAATTGACTCAGTTCGGGAGGGGACCAAAAGGTTCCCCCCTGCGACCCCCCTCCAAAAGTAGTGGAATGATTGAGCCAGCTCTCAAATGATGGATTTTGAAGGCTCAATCAACTACTTTTCTCCGAATATTACTACCGAGTCGTCTCACCCCTGAGACGACGACCCCCGCCAACCAAAGGGATTTTACTCCTTTTCCCAGGCCGACACACCCCTCATTCCCCTCGAGGGGATGGTGTTTTAGGTAGTACTTTTATTCGGAATAGGAGGAGTCGCTCCCGCTTCCGGAAATCCTTTAATTTTTTATTGCCTTGTTGCCTCTTTCCTATGAAAGTTGAATGAGCCCTACTAGCCCTGCATCCTATGCTGTTACCGGCAGCGAGCGTTCTCTCCAGGACAAATTTCAAACCGTAAAGTTGCATTTTTTGGACGGAGGGAGTACACATTTTTGTGCATATATGTATATTTGATATATTAAGTTGGTTTGGATACCATTATTTACCATGCATTTTTGCCACAGTTCGCTTCGCGTCGTTATGCCTTCGTCCCTTGAACAAGTCGACGATGTTAGCAAGGGATGCATGCATGCTCCCTTGCTCCGTGTCTTTATTATTGTAGGGGATATACAATGAATTTTTTATCCACCAAATTGAACACTAGAAATTTCAAATCAGTAGAGCATTATTATTGATACAAATTTATGGCTTATATATCGCACATACATGCTGGCAATGGTGTAACTGACGAACTGTTTACTGCCGTGGTATACACATTGTAGAGGACGGTGTCGGTGTTTTAGACCGGCAAACCTACCAAGGGGGTACCCGAGGTAGTAGATTGTGCGGTGGGGATCGTGATCGGGAGACCGAGAACTCGAAGGTATGCGCAAGGACACGGGACACAAGATTTATACAGTCCCGGACCGCCAAGGTGGCGAGCCCTACGTCCCGTTTGGGGGATCAAGTATGGCGCCCGCGCTTGGTGTTGGTTGTCCCCGGAGGGAGTGGGGATGTGCGGCTAGGTACCCGCCCTCCTTTATATAGTACAGGGGGCGGGTTCCTAGTCGGTTACAAGGCAGGAGTCCTAGTAGGATTACACAGAGCGAGTCCTAGTAGGAGTACAGGAGAATTCTACTAGGAGTCCGTCTTCTACTATTCTTCCTTCCTTGCACGAGTACCCGGGGAGTATGCCCGACAAGCCCCCGAGCACGTTGGAGTCGAGAGAAGTAGTTCGAGTAGTCTTGAAGCCTCTTCGAGTAGTTCTTGAGCGTCCTCGAGTACTGCTTGGAGAAGCCTTCAATAGTACTTGAATCGCCGCGAGGCCGGAAGGTGGTCCGACTCATCGGTCTTGAAAAAATTTGAATGATGGGTGTAGCATAGCGACCCCGAGCCTTGAAATGATTAGGTAATCAATCCAAGGGTCTTCAGTGTTCGCGAAGCCATCATCCGAGTACTCTTGCAGCGTGTAGCCCCCGAGATAAGAGAGCTGTATGAGCCACGTCGAGTAGTGATTGGTGAGGAGCCCCCGAGCTTGAGAGCGAGCGAAGCATGCTTAAGTTATCTTCGAGTAGCCCCCGAGCTGGAGAGATTCCAAGTAGCAGTTTGGCGTCGAGCCGTGGAGCTTGAGAAGTAGTCGTGCCGTCAGAGCGGACTTTAGAATGCGACTTAAAAACCGAAGTCGACTTTGTGCCGCGCGGAGCGGACTTTGAGATGCGACTTGAAATCCGAAGTCGACTTTAGTTGCCGCGCGGAGCGGACTTTGAGTTGCGACTTGAAAACCGAAGTCGACTTTAGGGTGCCGCACAGAGCGGACTTTGATATGCAACTTTAGAAGTCGACTTTAGAATGCCGCGCGAATGGACTTTGAGATGCGACCGAAGAAGTCGACTTTGTGCCACGCGGGGTGGACTTAAGATGCAAAAAATGAAAAGCACTTTCCGGAAAGCCAAAGCGAATGAAAATCGAGAAAACGAGTAGTTTTGCCGCCGGAGCGGGCTTAAGATTGCGACCGGAGTCGGCTTGTGCCACCGGAGTGGGCTTGGGTGCGACCGGAGTCGGCTTGTGCCACCGGAGTGGGCTTAAGTACCCGAGCCATGGATTTCAGACCCAAAGTACAGTTGCCGCCAGAGCGGGCTTGTGCCACCGGGAGTGGGCTTAAGTACCGAGCCATGGATTTCAGACCCAAGGTACGATTGCCGCCAGAGCGGGCTTGTGCCACCGGAGTGGGCTTGAGTACCTGAGCCATGGATTTCAGACCCAAGGTATGGTTGCCACCAGAGCGGGCTTGTGCCACCGGAGTGGGCTTCAGTACCTGAGCCATGGATTTCAGACCCAAGGTATGGTTGCCACCGTAGTGGACTTGAAGGTGCGACCGGAGTCGACTTGTGTACCTGGGCCATGGATTTCAGACCCAAGGTACGGAGCGCGAGTACTTAGGGTACTTGGACCCATGGTACGGAGCATGAAGACCACGTGCAGCTAGGTTCCATCGTCGCCAGGACCGAGGGCCGCTTACGCCTAGGTTCCATCGAAGCTTACACATGTAGTATGCCATCGAAGCGAGGCGAAGATGCGACCGGAGTCGACTTTAAGTTGCCGCACGGAGCGGACTTTAGAATGCGACTTTAAAAGTCGACTTTAGATTGCCGCGTAGCGGACTTTAGAAGCTGCCTCCTAGGGATAGCCCCCGAGTTGATGAAGTAGGCTCGTGGTGACTTGATTGATATACCCCAAGAGTAGTCAGCAGAGTGTAGCTCCCGTGTAAACCCGCCGAGAAGCATACACAAATGAGTAGTCGGCAAGTAGTCCTACATGATGAGGAGAACAAGCCAAGAGAACAAGAATCATTTAGATAAATGACTTAGCCGTTGCTACCTCGGCGGATCGATGATGAAGCCGTGGCGATCAACGATGGAGCCGCGACGGTTGTTGTTAGAGTTGACTAGTCGAGTTGATTCCGACTACTTGTTGGGGGCGTGATCGTCGTTCTCGACTAGTTTGGTCGAGATGAATGGTCAACGCGATGCGGCCGGAAGACGACGTTGTGGCGGTGCGCGGCGTACTCGAAGTAGAGCCAGTGTTGCCGCAAGACAAGTAGTCACCACGTACGGTGTGGCTGAAGTAAAGCCAGTGTGGCCGCAAGACGAAGTCGCGGCGCACGGGGTAGTCGATGATGAGCCGTGTGACGGGCCGCGCGACGTGCCGAGGCACCCGGGACGCGTTAGCCGTAGGTGGAGTAGTCGACGATGAGCCCGTGTGAGGCGAAGTAGTCGACGACGAGCGGCGCGAAAGCCGCGTGGCGAGCCGCGCGACGTGCCGAAGCACCCAGACGCGCGACGAAGGCGAAGTAGTCGACGACAAGTAGTTGACGACGAGCGGCACGACAAGCCGCGTGACGAGCCGCGCGACGTGCCGAGGCACCCGGGACGCGCGGCGAAGACGAAGTAGTCGACGACGAGCCCGGGCGAGGCGAGTAGTCGACGAGCGGCGCGACAAGCCGCGTGAGGAGCCGCGCGACGTGCCGAGGCACCCGGGACGCACCCGCGAAGACGAAGTAGTCGACGACGAGCCCGGGCGAGGTGGAGTAGTCGACGAGCGGTGCGGCGAGCCGCGTGACGAGCCGCGCGACGTGCCGAAGCACCCGACGCGCGACGAAGGCGAAGTAGTCGACGACGAGTAGTCGACGACGAGCGGCGCGACAAGCCGCGTGACGAGCCGCGCGACGTGCCGAGGCACCCCGACGCGCGGCGAAGACGAAGTAGTCGACGACGAGCCCGGGCGAGGCGAGTAGTCGACGAGCGGCGCGACAAGCCGCGCGACGAGCCGCGCGACGTGCCGAGGCACCCGGACGCGCGGCGAAGACGAAGTAGTCGACGACGAGCTCGCGCGAGGCGGAGTAGTCGACGACGAGCGCGCGCGACGATCCGCGTGACGAGCCGCGCGACGTGCCGAGGCACCCCGGACGCGCGGCGAAGACGAAGTAGTCGACGACGAGCCCGGGCGAGGCGGAGTAGTCGACGAGCGGCGCGGCCAGCCGCGTGACGAGCCGCGCGACGTGCCGACGCAACCGAAGCGCGGCGTAGGAAAATTGATTCCGCTTTGACAAGAGCAAGGCGACTTGCTTCAATGGATCTCGGCGAGTCGACGAGTGGATTGATCTTGTTGACGAGGGTCCTTCGAACTCGCCCGGTGGTGATGATCACCCCTACCCGGCGCGCCAGTGTCGGTGTTTTAGACCGAAAAACCTACCAAGGGGGTACCCGAGGTAGTAGATTGTGCGGTGGGGATCGTGATCGGGAGACCGAGAACTCGAAGGTATGCGCAAGGACACGGGACACAAGATTTATACGAGTTCGGACCGCCAAGGTGGCGAGCCCTACGTTCGTTTGGGGATCAAGTATGGCGCCCTGCGCTTGGTGTTGGTTGTCCCCGGAGGGATTGGGGATGTGCGGCTAGGTACCCGGCCCTCCTTTATATAGTCCAGGGGGCGGGTTCCTAGTCGGTTACAAGGCAGGAGTCCTAGTAGGATTACACAGAGCGAGTCCTAGTAGGAGTACAGGAGAATTCTACTAGGAGTCCGTCTTCTACTATTCTTCCTTCCTTGCACGAGTACCAGGGGAGTATGCCCGACGGACGGTCCAATCGGTAATAGCCGTCTGATGAGCATGATGTATATGGTACCCAGTGTTCAAAGGAAAAAAGTGTTTACCTATACGAGATGATTGGTTTTGTGAATATACAAGTCAGAAGCACTGTCATGCATTTAAGATTAAAAAAATCAGGTTACGAACAAAGTAGATGGATATTGCATAAATGAAATAGCTCATACTCTAAGAACAATAACATTAAAAATACATATGAGCTCTCCCCAGATTTGAAGTGATGCACCACGATCCGTGGGAGGTGATTCAACAACTTAATTGCTAGATAAATCTGAAATTGTGTACATGATCATCAATATGTTCTCGTACATTCTTCGGTTCCTTCCCATATATAACAACTCGTGTATACATGAGCAACGAGATAGCTGAGGCGAGACTAGAAGGATGACAAGGGGGCCCATGCCCTCCACTTAAATGTTCCGGGTACACGTTTTTGTGCATATATGTCTATTTGATATATTAAGTTGGTTTGGATACCATTATTTACCATGCATTGTAATGTTTTTTTTGCCATAGTTCGCTTCGCGTCGTTATGCCTTCGTCCCTTGAACAAGTCGACGATGCTAGGATGCTGTATAGGTTGAGTTTGTTATGACACTTACGACACATAGGAGAGGTGGGCCTAGGTAGCTACGAGAGGTCATAAGCGGAAGAAGAAAGAGAGCTTGAGGATAAAATGATCGAAATTGAGGACATATTTAGCGTTGATTGAGAAACAACACAACTTGACGACATATCAAAACCTTACTGAACTGTTGAGATGACGGACCGAGTTTTGCACTTATTGAAAACAACACAATGTTAGGGCCCTGTTTGGGATCGCGTTGGCGTGGCTTCTATGCGGAATACGTAGAAAAAGCCCGCCGAACGCCCCGCGACGAGACGCGTGTTTCCCGGCCGCCCGCCACCACGTAAAACGTAGGCGAATCAAAATCGCAGCATCGGGCCTCCTGTCGCTTCTCGCGGTCGCGCTTCTCGCCGTTGCGGTCCCAAACAGGGCCTAAGACTATCTCCGTAAAGAATCTACGGGCGCGATTGGTTCACGTTTTATGGGCCAACCAGGCCCGTGGGCTGCGGGCACGCGCCGTTTGGTCGCCCGCACGCCCCGGCAGGCCCGTGCCCCGCGGATGCTTTTCCTTCCCCGCCGCCCGCATCCGGGCGAAACGCTCGAAGCTTCCGTTTCCCGGGAGCCGGGCTGCGGAGCTCCAAGGTCGCGTGATGGCGGGGCGAAAATTTTTCTCGGCGCGTGCGGGCGGGAGATGAGGCGGTGTGCGCGGGAAAGTTAGGGTTACCGCACTCCATTTC
Organism: Cenchrus americanus; assembly: GCA_947561735.1. NCBI lineage: Eukaryota > Viridiplantae > Streptophyta > Magnoliopsida > Poales > Poaceae > Cenchrus > Cenchrus americanus. The sequence goes on along the minus strand of OX387241.1, from coordinate 309,378,428 downwards.
GCGCCATCCTCCCTCCTTATATCCTCACCTCCTCGCGCTCTTCGTCCCCATCGCCTCCTCGGTTTCTTCCGCCCGGTCGCCGAGATCCGCTCGTTGCGGTAAGTGGTGTGTCCGGTTCGTCCTCGTTCGTCCTCCTTCCTCTCATCCGTCTCGATTTGTAGTCGGATTCATCGATTGCCGACACTAGGGTTGTTCCTCTCTTACTCACCCACCGCAGGTTCCTCCTCTCAGATCCAGTTTCTTCCCTCTCGTTCTTTGTAAGGTGAAGTGAAATCCACCTCAGATCTGTTGCTTTCCTCCCTCTTCTGTACCATATGATTGTGTGCTTATGTACCGTATGATTTTCAGGGCTGGATCTGTGCTGGTTGATCCTGTTGGTGTTGAAAAGCCAAGTATTCCCCCTCTAGGTTTTCGATCTATGCATCCATGTCCTCGATCCGGCTAAATCTCTTGTTTTTGATGCTATGCTTTCGTACTAATAAGTGTGCATCTGTAGGTTCTTGCTGGTTTGGTTTGGTCTGACCGGTTGCTTGAGGATTCGCGTTGACGGTGCGTGCTAGGCTCGCACGGTAACATCTGTGTAACCCACCCCTTTTTGTTTGCATGGCCGATGATGCTCTACCTGGTTTACTGTGTTTTGATGGACATGATTATATCAGGAAATGATAGCTTGGTTCATGTTTAATGTTATCTTAAACTGAGCACAACTAGTTGGCCGATGATAGTTGGTACTACACAATTAATTCTGAGCACATGTTCTTAGTCGATGATGTATGCTTACATGCAATGAAATGTTCTTTTGAATGTGCACAAGTTCTTGGCCTGTGATAGCACTTCATATTTCTGAGCACATGTTCTTAGTTGTTGATGTATGCTTGCCTGCAATGAAATGTTTTTCTGAATGTGAGCCCAAGTATTTGGCCTATGACATCACTTGATATTTGTGAGCACATATCTTGGTCTGTGATAGCACTTGAATTTCTGAGTTTGTTTTGTTCCTACTCTGAGACATGTGCTTTGAACTTGTCATGTTTTAGATGAATCCTGCTGAGCAGAGGAGGTTGCTTGTGATCCAAGCTGCTGCTTTTGTGTCTCGTTGTTTATGCATGTCTGATGACTAGGTTGAGGATGGCACGTAGTTCACGGCCTAGGATTAGTTATGCCCCAATGAGTGCAATGGACTTGGAAAGGCAAGCCAACCTTAACAAAATCTATAATTGCAATGACACTGAGTGCATTAACATGCTTCGTATGCGTAGAGCTCCCTTTTTCAATCTGTGTAACCTATTTAGGGAGAGAAACTTGTTGAGGGACACTATACATAGCTCGTGGAGGAACAAGTTGCAATGTTTCTCCATGTAGTGGGGCATAATCAAAGATTTAGGGTGATCCATCAAAACTTTAGGAGGTCCATGGAAACGGTTAGTAGGTACTTTAGAGAGGTTTTGTATGCTTCGTTGGAGAGCTCGGGGGGAGATGATAAGGTCGCCATCAACTCGGACATCCCTTAAAATCAGTAATAGTCCAAGATGGTACCCATATTTGAAGGTAATTACATGAACATAATGTTCACCTCTTTTTTGCTATAGTTCAGCCCAAATTGAAACCATGAGTCTTGCTGACCTGTAGGATTGTATTGGTGCAATAGATGGCACCCATGTTCATGCTAGGGTGCCAGCAAAGATCTCAGCAGCATTTCGGGGTAGGAAAAATTATCCTACTCAGAATGTGCTTGCGACGATTGACTTTGATTTGAGGTTTACCTATGTGCTAGCCGGATGGGAAGGGTCACGCACATGATGCCCTTATTTTGGCCGATGCTCTAGAGCGGGATGATGGATTGAGGGTTGCACCGGTACCTATAAGCCAACTATATAGTTGAGATTAAACATAATCACTACAACTAATTGTTACCTACCTAATTAATTATATAGGTAAATACTACCTAGTGGATGCCGGGTATGCTTGTCGGCTCGGGTTTCTACCGCCATACCGGGGTACTAGATATCATTTGAAAGAGTATGGTGGGAGGAATTATCCTACTAACAAGAAAGAGTTGTTCAATTTGAGGCATTCAAGCTTGAGAGTCACAGTTGAGAGGGCTTTTGGGGCTTTAAAGAACCGTTTTCGTATTCTTGACAATAAGCCCTTCCACCCCTACAAGACACAAGTTAAATTAGTCCTTGCATGCCTGCATTCTACACAACTGGATTGTGGGTCATGGGGAAGATGAGTTGTTCCCTGATGCTGCCACCTGGGAACCAAACCCACCATCAAATATTTCAGCTGAGGAAGTAGCTGATAATGTAGCTTGGGGTCAAAGAAGGGATGCCATAGCTGATGCCATGTGGAACAATAGGGGCCACTATCATGTCTAGCTGTATCACATGTTGTACTTTGAATGTTAATGTTGGGACTAATTACTTTGTGCAATGATGATCTATGACGATCTTTTTCCCTACCCGCTTTGACTTGTTGAGGCCAAGTGATTTGTGCAATGATGCTTAAAACTATATTTTTCCCTACCTACTTCATTTCGCCGAGGCTAAGAACATGTGCAATGATGCTTAAAACTATATGTTGAGGCCAACTAGTTATGCTTGTGATGTTTTGTTTCATTGTAGCCGAGGCCAATTATTCTCATTGTGTCCTCTTTTTTGTGCAATGATGATAAAAGCATGCATTGTTAACTGAAATAGGCAATGAGTTGTGCTGTGATGACTTGGATAATATCTGAAACTTGTTCCTATACCTTCTCTCTACTCCTCTTTTTTGTGCAATGATGATAAAAGCATGCATTGTTAACTGAAATAGGCAATGAGTTGTGCTGTGATGACTTGGATAATATCTGAAACTTGTTCCTATACCTTCTCCTCTCTACTCCTCTTTTTTGTGCAATGATGATAAAAGCATGCATTGTTAACTGAGGCATACTGTGACTGGTCCATTAGGAGATGGCTGAGCAGGTGCCTAGAATTGACTTGGAGGAGCCTTCTGAGGTTATCACCTTAGAGGGTGAGGGTGCTAAGGAGGTCACCATGGGGTCTGTGGCTCAGGAGGGTAATGAGCAGCGCAATAGAGGAGCAATGCGCTGGACAAGTGCGATGTCAAGCTTTGTGCTGAGGCGCATGTGCCAGCTCATTGAGACCGGGGTTAGAACTGACAAAGGTTTTAAGGAGGTCCATTTGAACCAGGTTGCAAAGTACCTGGCTGAGTTTAGTGGGTTGGAGGTAAGTGGAACTCAGGTCTATAATCACTTGAGGAAGTGGAGACAGCGGTGGCTGAAAGTGTCAAAACTGAGGGAGCTCAGTGGTGCCCAGTGGGTTGAAGATGTGTCCATGATTAGCCTAGATGATGAGCACTACCTAGGTCACATCAAGGTGTGTTGTGTGCTCACTACTTCCTTTCTTATTTATTTGTTGCTCACTACTTCCTAACTAATTTTGCAAAAATAAACCTAGGCTCACCCTAAGGATGCAGAATTCCTCAATGTGCCTATTGTCAATTACAAGGAGATGGAAACCATATTTGGGAATGGTTTGGCAACTGGCAAGTATGCAATGGGTTCTAATGAAGCTTTAGGCGGCCCTTCTCTCTTTTATGATAGTGATGTGAAGAGTGAGCCATATGATGAGGAGAAGGCAGCAAAGGGGATGGAGGAGCATGCCAAGATGTTTGCTAATGTGCCTAAGGAGGTGACCATTGAGCCAAAAGAGACCGGGGAAGAGGAAGAGGTCTGTCCTCTCCGAGGAGGATCATGCTATCTTCTCTAGTATGACCGATGCTGTGAAGGATGTTGCCGTTGCTATTCGTGAGACCAAGGTTGAGGTGCTCAATCCGGAACTCTATGGGGCGGTGATGTACATGCACGGGTTTAGTGATGAGTCTTTGATTGTTGCTTTCTCCCATCCGGGCCGACAACAAGGCCCAAGGTGATGCTTTTGTGAAGATGACGATGCACACCGTGTCCTCCGGCTTAGGACATGGCTTGCCAAACACTACTACCAAGTAGATTCTTTCGCGAGTTAACCGACTAGTCCCTCTTTTGAGGAGTGAAGCCTCTTTTGTGGTTTCCTCGCTTCCTCCAACTTTTGTGCGGCCTCTTTTGTGCGGGGTTACGGCTAACTGGAGCATGCAACACTTTGCTCCTATGATTTTGGACAGTTGGGTCATGGTTGGCCATGTGATTTAGGTCTAGGTGGTGATGGTTGTTGAGACTAGTCACATTATTTGCCAATGATGTAAGACTTTTAAACTGCCTGTGCAGAGATATTGCACTCATGATCTGTGAACCACCTCTTATTTTTATCTTGTTATGTTCTATTTCCAAAATCTGATTGTGAGTTTGTTTGCCTACTGTTTTCCTCATATGATGAAATGTTGAGTGTCTGAGCACAACTCATAGGCCTGTTATGATTCAATTGAGATATTGCATGCATATCTGAGCATATCTGTGTTCCATGTTACATTCTATTTGCCTCAAATGATCTGAGCACAACTCATTGCCATTGTTGATGTATTTGTTAACATATATGCATGATCTGAGCACTATTTTGTCCATACTTCCCTTGTTGTACATATATGATCTGAGCACAACTCATGAGCCTATTTGATTAACCTGATATATTGCATGCATGATCTGGGGACCACCCAAATATTTGTGTCTTTTGGTTCTTATGCAATCTGTTTTGAGATTTGGCCAGATCTGAGCACAACTCATTAACTTGAGAGATCTACACATTGGTTCTTATGCAACCTCGTTGTTTTATTTCTCACAAGTGCTTGTTACTTCTAACCGTTTGTGCATGCTAAAGATCTAACAACGACCATAGCTCTCACGGGTAAAACCAAGGATGCATCCGTGTTTGATGAAGACCCGATCATCCTCTTCCTAGTGATCAATTGATGAAGACCTAGTAAAACCAAGGATGCGGCCATCTCTCGAAGCCGGGAGGGCTAAACAAGCTCTTGTGTAACCTCGAATTGTTTTTGAACCGATCCGTTCTAGTGTAAACCGAATGTTATTCCAACATATTGTAATAAGCTTGATTAATTGCTATTTCAACTCGTTAATTAGGACATGTGTTATTTGACAAAGCTCATAATTTGTTTGTAAGGAGAATAACTTGAGAGCCGCCGTTTGCAAAGCATGTATGTGGTAACCTCACCATTCTATGCAATCGGTGATTGTACTTCTTTTTATTCGGGCAACCAAACAAGATTTGTTGCATGATTTCCTTGCATCCGCATGTACATCCGGGCAACCAATCACCGGCTCCCTACAACCCGGCTCGCAAGTGCTCGGAGACCAAACTACGCCTCATTGCATGCTCCCGGCTCCGGCCGGCCGGAACTCGCACATGCGGATGCGAGGCCACGGAAACGGAGATGAGAACCAAACACATCCTACATCTGCATCTGCAAACAACCAGCATGCATCAAAGAAAGAGAAGAACCTTGTCGCTCAAAAATCAGAGGCTTCCAGCGGTGAGCGGATCCCCTCGCGCATCCGTCGGCGGACGTTGGCTCCCGCCTCCAAGAAGACGAAGAGGGGCGCCGCGCACAGGGGAGGAGGCATGGCGCCGAGGGAGAAGGAGCAGGTGCGCCCAGCACCTCCGCCTCCGCCTCCAGGGAGCCCCGCTCGTGCTACAGGCAAAGATGAAGGAGAGGGTGGAGGACACGGAGAGGGACAAGCGCCGCCCGAATCGGCGAGCGCCGTCGCTACCGAATCGAGTGTCGCCGCCGCCGAATCGAGCAGTGCGCGTCGCGGGGGTGGAGGTGGTCGAGCCTGCCCCGGCCCGTGTCACCGTGGCGGGGAGGAGACGGCGAAGGCGGGAACGGAGGCGGCAGTTGGCTCAACCTCGACCTCAGGATCAACGGCGCGGCGCGGCGCGACTCCGGCAGCGGTGGGGGCTAGGGTTCCACCAAATGCGGGTGGGGTGGCTCCCCTCGCCACGACGGGATCCAGTGCCGCCGACGACGGTTCCCCTCAGCGCGGCGGGGACGGTGGAGAGCCCTGACGATGGCGGAGGTGAGCCGCGACGACCTCGAGCATTTTGGTGGATACGGTGATGGTGCTGCGGCAGAGGCGGGCGGTGGTGGAGCAGGTAGACTGTGTGGAGGAGAGGTGACGGTTGGTGAAGATGGATGCAGCGAAGAGAGAGAACCGCTAGGAATGGGCGACCGGGGGAGAGTATCTGCATTTTGCAGCAGCGGGCCCAGGATCTGCTGGAGGTTGAACAGTAGTGTTTCATTCTTCATTTTGGGGGTGCAGCAGTGGGTGCACATGCTTGTTGGAGATAGTCTAAGCCGCCTGCATGAGTGAAAATAAAATGTTACCGTACTGCTGTAGTATATAAGTTACCCTGACATTGTACTTTTGAGCTGGTAGGTGGGGCAGCACCTCTTGAATAAGAGGCAAGTACGACGAGAGATCGATCTAGCAAGGTAAATTAAACCACACGGTAAAAAATGGAAAGTGCCATGCTCCTGGGCGCCAGAGAGTACGGCACACTACTACAAACATCACTCCCCACCCCTCCAGCACCCAACTGTCTACCCTACCGATGTGGCGCGGTCAAAAGCAACGTGTACGGATTGGCACGGCCACCTCTCGTTTCGTTCAGGCTTGGGGGGGGGGGGGGGGGGCACACATGAAGATCCTTTTCCCCTTTGGATTTTTGCCCCCCGGCGAGATCGCTTGCCAGCAGTTTGGAGCGAGGTTCGGCGCAATTAGAGCGTCTCCAACAATCTAGCTTAGAGCTAGTGAAACTAGTTTTTTAATCACGAAACATTTGCAAAAGACAAGAGACTAACTAGGAGAGAAGAGATAAGCTCGCTCAATTCCCAATACACTGTTCTCTCACTGCACAATATTCAAATTTGGTTGTTCAGACTGACTCTTTTTTTTCGTTTAAATTCATGGGGTTAGCGTAGTCTTGCATACCATACGATTGGAGACGCTGATGAGCCCCACCCCACTTGTGCTAGAAAAAAAAACTTCATTGGGGCACGTACACACATCATTTTCAAAGCTAGAAAGGTGGCACTCCATTAGCACCGTCGCCAAGATCTTGGGATACGCCTGGGCGAGTTTGCATCGCATCGGAGCCCTTAAACTATGGCATGCTACAGTAACCTCTCGCATTGGAGTATTAGCTACTAGCTAGGCGGCTTGGCTTTGGCATCCAGCTACAGAAACGGAGATGGTGACGCGCGCGCGCGCGCGCTCTCTCTCAACAATGTGCGTGGACGGTGTGCGTGATCGGGACACGATCGAGACGACACGAACGGCCCCCCGTTCGTTTCACTGCACCTGCTCGGCCGCACAGTCGTCGTCCAACAGTAGCATAGAGGTCGACTGCTGTAAAGCTATTCATTTTTTTCCATAGCAAAATGTCGTCTACGTCAATGTCGTATGTATATATACTAGATCGATGTTGCTGTAAATTAACCCACCGCTGCGCCGAAAGGTAAAAGAAAACGAAAAAGAAAGAAATCTCTCTGTGGTGTGGATTTGTATAGTACGGGTAGGGATAACCATTTCTCCATGCATGTGATTAGTATGTGCATGGTTTGGGGTATAATTTGTTCTTTACCATGGTGGACGTTATCAGTTGCAACAGTATGTACGTAGCATGTTAGCATCGCCGTCGCGCTCTTCATGAAATGTACGTACTCCGACGATGCACGTATATGTAGTAAGTTGACTGCATGCTGAGCTTCCACGTGGGTGTAGCAGCAGTCTGAGAAGAACGCGCACGTACTCCCTCCCACTGTACGTGTATGGGGGGTGGAGTGGACACACGTACGCCAGGTTTTCACAGCGACGAGACCAGTAAAAGGTGAAAGCGTGGGCGGGAGGGGAGGGGTGGCCGGGAGAATAAGAATATCCCTGCTCCCCACCTCCGGCACGTCACGTCACGTACGAGTCAAACGTGTTTTCCGTGTCGTCCCACGCTCGTCACCTTCACCCTCCCTCCTCTTCTTTCTCTCTCTCTCTTTATTTCAAGAAAAAAAATATCGGTCCACAAAGCTCCGAGGTGACTGACACACGCCGCAGCGAGCGACACACAAAGGGGAGGGGGGAAAAAAATTCGGTTCCACCATTACTGTAGTATTTTTCTTCTTTAAATTTTCTTTTTTGCGTCGTTGCACCCCCAATGCTTGCTCGGACTGGTCACGTCACGGTGGTACGATGGGCCTGCATGCATGCCGCCCGCGCGCACACCACCAATAAGTTTGACGTGACAAGATTGCTCCGTACCCTCCCTCCCCTCGCGCGCCCGTCCGTCCGTTTTTTTTTATATTTTAATAATGCCTCCTCGTGCCGTGCCGGCCCGTCACGTACGTACTAGGTGTAGTAGTACGCGACCCGGGTTCGGTCGCGCGCGGGGTAGCGGCAGGGTGGCGACACGCGACACGCACGGGTTGAGGAGGCAGCAGCCAGGCCGGGCGCCGGCCGGTGTGCGGTGACCAACAAGCAACTTAAAAGCCTAGCTAGCACACGCGCGTCGTGATATATATGCTGCTCCAAGCAAGCAAAGATCTAGTTGGGGTGATTTAGCAGAGCATGCAGTTGCTCCCTAGCTAGGGCCTCCGCGTACGTACGTCACCGATGGTATTCCCGGAAACTCCTGGGGTTTGATCCAGGGGCGAGATGAGGTCATCGGGTGAGGTTTTGCTTGAGAGGGTTGGACGAGCCGAGTTGGGCAAGGTGCTGGATCACGGAGAGAAAGCGCGCGGCTACGCAGCAGCGATAGCGGTCAGCAGTACTAGCAGCAGCAGCGGTGGTGGTGTGGTGGTGCTGGAAAACACGGTGGGCACCTTGCCGCTTTCAGTAGCGAGCTAGCGGCGAGCCTTGTAATGTTAGGCAAACCGCGCACGCAGATTATAGTGTGCCGAGAAAGTTTCACGAGAGCCTGCTCTCGATCTCGTCGTCGCCATCATCGATCGCCGCGCGCGCGCGCACAAGCAGAAGCAGGAAGACGGGGGGGTGGAAATCCGGTAGTAGCTTAGCTCGATGTAGCCAGGCACGCAGAATCTGTCCCCCGCGCACTCTCACATGAGAAGAATTAAAGAGGGCAAAGCTAAAGCAAAGCGCCTGCCTAATCCGGACCATCATGCTACGCTTAGAGCAAGTATTATAAGGCCACATAGGCGGGCCGGATGCATGGACACGTCGAAAAATCCTCGCCGGCGGTGAGAGAACGGAAGAGAGAGAAGGAAGCGGGCGCTCGCATCCCGCCCGGCCTCGACACCGTAACCGAGAAAACAACGCCCGCTCCCGGCCCGTGCGAGCGGATAGGCCGGCGTTTTCTTCCTCTTCCCGATCCCGTACGCCGCTCCGCCCTCACCCGCGCCTCCCGCGCCTTCCCCGCGCCGCGCCTCCCCGCCAAACCTCCTCCGAATCGATTTACGGCGCCCAAATCGATTCCCCTCGCGCCAAATAGCTGCATAAAGCCCCAAATCCAAACCCTAGACACCAAATCGCCCCCAAATCCAAACCTCCCAAACCTGCCGCCGCCGATGAGTCGTCAATCGAAGAGGACCTCCGCGCCGGCGCCTATGGAGACTCCGCCGTCGGGGCCTCAGGCCGTTCCTCCCCCAACGACTCAGCCCGCTCCGTCGATGGCCGGTATGTTTGGACCTGGCGCTTGGTGTCCTCCGCGTCCAGCGCAGTCCATGGCTGCCTCCTCTGTGCCATACTGGCTCGCCGGGCTACAGCACCCGGGCATGGCCGGCTCGTCGACTCAAGGACCTTGGTGGGCACCTCCTGCCACGGGTGCCTCTGCAAGTAGGGAGGGCTTCGATCTGCAAGCATGGTATGTGTTTCCCATAGCAATAGTTGTTTAATTTTTCTATGTGTCTACTATAGTAAATCATGACGGCAAGGTTCTGATTTGGGGGCCAGTGAAGATTGATACTGAGCAACTTTTGTAGAGGGCCATATGTGTTTAGATCCCCGGTTTGAGAGATCAATTGCCCAAAAGTTCGGAGAAAAACTATAACTAAATCGAAATTCAATACTCGAATTTTATTTCATTTGACGAACTTTGTCCACGATTTAACATACTCAAGAGTTTGAATCCTTGGACCAGATCATGATATCACTGTAGTCTGAACATAGGGCTTTCCATTTTGGTTAAGTTTGAGGGCTAGTGTTTAACAAAATCAAAAGATATAAGCATGCAAGGATAGGGTTATATCACTGTCCATTAGGGATTCGTCAGAACTGAACCATTTTGCAGATTCGTCATGTTTCTTATCTAATTACACAGCAATTTGTTAGTGCAGTACTCTACTTTTTTATTAATTGATGTATACATTTTTTGGACAGGGGACCAGATTCTCACCCCCCTGGTGGTTTTGTTAATTTTTTGAAGAAAAACACTCCCAGCCATGCACAAGTTGAGAGCAATGGGAACTCATCGCAACCCATCAATGTTGGCGATGGTGCTAATGATGGCGCAAGGACCGAAAAGCGCTTGCTATGGACAAAAGAAGAGGACCTTAGATTGGTATGTTTCATTTCCTTTTACATGCTGGTCTTTATGTGTCACATTAGTATCATAGAGCAATAAACATCAATTTGTGATAATGTAGGTCAGTGCTTGGTTGAATAATTCAAACGATCCAATCCAATCAAACTACAAGAAGAATGATCAATATTGGAAAGGCGTTGCCACTGTCTTTAACAAAGACCACCCCCAAAAATCGTGTGAGGCTACCTAAGCAAGTAAAGGATCACTTTGGGAGAATTAAGAAGAGGGTGGCATGGTTTTGTGGTAGGCTGGAAGGAGGCTAATGCTTTGTGGGCTAGTGGTGAATCTGATGTGGATTTAATGGATAGAGCATTGGCAAGTTACGAAGCAGATCACAAAAAAGATGGTCCATTTATGTTTAAGCATTGTTGGGATGTTCTTCGCAAGGAACCAAAATGGGATGCTTATTTGGAGCGCCTTGAAGAGATAGAGCCAGAGAATAGAAAGTTTAGCGTTGAGGAGGATGTGGGGCAACATTTCTCTCTAGATGATGCTAGAGATGAAAGGCCGATAGGTGGCAAGAAAGCTAAAGAGCAGAGAAACGAAAAAGAAAGGACGAGCCTTGTATAATTGATCTTGAAGATGACCTTCACAAGTTTGTGAATGCTCAGAACACAGCGAACGAAGGCCGCGACAAGATGCTAGAAACTCAGAAGCATGTGTCTAGTGAGAAGCTTGAAGGTCGGAAGCTTGCATACCTTGCAGCAAAAGAACACAAGGAGTCAACAATGCATGAAACCTACCGTTCACTGATCATGCTAGACACTACTGTGATGCATGAAGATGTTAGATCCGAGCATGTGTCTTTGGCGTTGAGGTGTTTCGGGGAGAAACTATTTGGGAAAACCGACTAAGGTATTATGCATTGTTCGTAATGTAATTTAATTCTTTCTTCGAAATTTAGTCCTTTGTGCAAGTTACCATGCATAGTTATCCGGTGAGTTTAGTGCTTTGCATTACTACGGATATTTTCACGAATACAAGTTGAAATTGTTCTCTCGTTGCAAAAAATCACATTTACTTTAAGATCGATAGTCAATAGTCACATTTCTTTGCAAAGTACGAGATAATTATGTAGTCAACAATCCAATTAACCTAACTACAATGCAATACGGATAACCATGTACAATAACTATACACATAATCCGGTGCGGGATGCATCTATATAATGCTCTAGTACACCCCACCTCTCATCTCACTACTCGACTCGCCAACTTCATCTTCCTTCCAATACCTCTCGACCTTCCCGACCATGTCGGATTCGACCTTCTCCTCCGATGAACTATCCGGCCATGATGAGCTATCCCCTTCCGGAGTCATTGCGAGAGTGTGTTGCCGAGCAAAGTGCGCCTTAGACTCCCTTGCTAAGAGACTTGCAGTGAAGATCAAGGATGCATTCTCAGCAAGAAGAGGATCTCAGCGTCAGTATGGTCCAAGGAAGAGCATCAAGAGGGATCATGGAGGTGCTCATCAGCGTCTCGTGGAGGACTACTTCGCTGAGGAACCCCTATACCCCAACAAGTATGTTTCGTACTAGATTCCGTATGAATAGAGATCCGTTTCGCGCATTGTGAATGCCCTTGGACGGTGGTCTCCCTATTTCACTTATAGGGCGGTGTCTTGGCCGCATAGGGCTTTCACCACTGCAAAAGTGTACGGCCGCAATGCGTATGCTAGCATATGGCACCCCTGCAGATGCCCTTGATGAATACTTGAAGATAGGGAAGAGCACTGCATTAAACTGCTTGGATAAGTTTGCACAAGGAGTGATTGAGGTGTTTGGTGGGGAGTACTTGCGACGCCCCACACGTGAGGATGTTGAGCATATACTTCAGGTTAATGAGGCTCGTGGTTTTCCTGGAATGGTAGGAAGCATAGATTGCATGCACTGGCGCTGGGAGAAGTGTCCTTTAGCATGGAGGGGGCAGTTCACACGTGGTGATTATGGAGTGCCAACTATGATCCTAGAAGCTGTTGCTTCCCAGGACCTTCGTATTTGGCATGCTTTCTTTGGAATTGCTGGGTCAAACAATGACCTTAATGTGCTCAACAACTCTCCATTGTTTTTTGATGCACTGAAAGGAGAAGCCCCTCAGGTTCAGTTTTCAGTCAATGGGAATGAGTATAGCACGGGTTACTACCTTGCTGATGGTATATACCCAGAGTGGGCTGCCTTCATGAAGACTATATCACTTCCTCAAACACAGAAGCATAAGTTGTTTGCCGAGTACCAAGAAGGGGCAAGGAAGGATGTGGAGCGTGCTTTTGGTGTGCTGCAGTCCCGGTTTACCATTATTCGCCGCCCTGCACGACTTTGGAATCGAAAGAGTGTTGGGAGGATCATGCTAGCTTGTGTGATTCTCCACAATATGATAATTGAAGATGAGAGAGAGGAGGCTACCATTCACATTGACTTGAATGAGAATCCAGGGGCATCTTTGGCTCTACCCCCTGAAGTGAATGTTGGTGGTAATCTGTGTTTTGCTGATGTGCCGCGTAGGAAAGCCGATATCCGTGATTATCCACAACATACCCAACTTAAAAATGATTTGGTTGAACATATCCGGCATAGGTTCGGGGAATAGACCTCGGAACTAATCATGGTAGGACACTTATATATGCATATGTTTATATTAATTTTCCATTAGCATGGTATCTTATATATATGTGTATTTTATTTCGGGACCTTGTTGTGTCTATGATTGCTTGTGGTTCTACTACGGTATGCATTCTCGGTTGTGTTTTTTTATTGTAACATTAAATTAGATTCTATTTATTATTTGTAATATTGGATTTTTGCTAAACCTCAACCCGCCTACAAGTTTGATCTCGCTATGTCTCAGTAACTTGTATGTTTTTGTTGAACCTCAACCCGCCAAAGATATTTGATCTGTTGTTGTCCGTTATGCACCGAATGCATGGAGTTATTTGCTCTTATCTGATAATTGTGTCAGTTTCTATTGGCTAAATATTTATCCATGCTTTTGTTTCTTTTTTCATACAGTGACAGAAGGTTGTTGATTCGAATGTGCTGGCTAGTCCTTTCAGTGAAGATGCAGATGTGGCTACATGCCTTTATCTATCGTCGTTTAGATCAATAATTAACGGTTTCATGCCGGATCTAATGTTTTTTCAAGACTTTTTCGATGTTTGTCATGGCGTTATGTGTCTGTCATGGTGTTGTGCGCCATTAAGTTATCTATGTGATGTTGAAATGAACCATGTTGCCTAGATTTGATCAATTTCATGTGTCTGTCATGGGGTCTTGTGCGCCATGTATTATGTTGTTTGATAAATGGCCACAAAGATGTAGACCACAGCTGATGTTGTGCACATGCAAGCATTGAGTACTTGCTAATTAATGCAGCGTTTCTCCTAGCCCACCTAATAGCCAATCCATTATATCAGCTGGCTATTGTGATGGTGTATATGACTTGGCATTGGCATACAAAAAAGCAGCAGGCTGGGTTATTAACCTTGCTCTTAGGGAGCAAGCAGGAGGGTCGAGTTACTAGTACTAACCCCCTACTGAAACCCATGCAAATGCCCCCCGAGTACTAGTAGTAGCATAGGAGTAGTAGTAAAATTTGGATTAGGGGCGCCTAGATAGAATCTAGTGGAGGGCAAAACTGGACAAACACGTACTAGCAGTAGAAGCAAGCTAGCAGCAGATGATCACTGCACTGGGCACAAGAGGGCAGGCGTAAACCCATGGCACTGGCCGCCACACCCACACTGGCAGGCAGAGACAGAGTTGGCCCACGCGGCGCGGCAGTGACCAGTCAATCCGGCCGGTCCATCCAACAAGGGGTGGTGTGGTGCCGTGGTGGTGGCCCGGAGACTCGCCGCCGTGTGGTGTGGCTACCCAACCCCAAACCCCAAACGCCAAAGGGTTTGGCAGTGGCAGTGGCAGTGGCAGTGCTGCTGCGTGCTGCGGTGCGGCCCCCGACAGGCGCTTACATGAGCCCATAAAATACGGCTTTTTTAATGCTGCTACTCCTACGACTCGCTTTCCAGCTTTCTTTTCTGCAATTATTATTATTATTTCCCTCGCCCTCTCTCTCTCCTCCGCTTTTTTTTTTTAAAAAAAAAAACTGCGCAGGGGGGGTGCGCAGCGGCGGCACAGTGGCGGGCGAACTCGCTCGCAGTCTCGCTCGCCGGCCGCAGCACTACGGCGCTGCGCTGCGCTGCGCACGCACACACGCTGCTGCCCTCTCTCCTCATTCGCTCGCTTAAATGCCCCAAACCTAATCATTCCGAGCCCCTCTCTCTTTCTCTCTCTCTCGCCCCCCCTCTCCTCCCCTCCGCTCCCACACACACAGGCAGCAGCCCCCACCCCCACCCCCTTCTCTCCCCCCCCCCCCCCCCCCCCACACGCACGCACCATGGCGATCTCCGAGCTCGGGTGACCTGACGAGGTACGCGTCCCTGCAGCACCCTCCCCCTCTCCGTGTCGGCGGCGAGGAGGAGGGTTACAGCTCGCTCGCGCCCGCCCGCACGGCTATCGGCTACTGACGCGCCGGCTTTGGCTTTGCCTTTGGCTTGTTGCAGAATGCGGGCGATTTGAGGAGGGCGGGGCGATGATGGGGGTTCCGGGCGGATTGCTCGCCAGGGTGTGTGTAGATTAGGTTTCGCTCCCGGTTTGCTCGCGTGGGAGGGGTGAGCATGAGCTCGTCGTCCGCCGCGGCCAGCATCGGCCAGCCGCCGCCGCCGCCGTCGCCCGCGCCGCCGCCGGAGGAAGGTGGGTACTGCTGCTGCTGCTGATGCTGATGCTGCTGCTGGCCCTCTCCCTCTCTCTCTCTCTCCTAGGTTTCGCTGCTGCCTGCTTCATATACGCCCTTTGGTTTCGTCTGGTGGTTGGTTTGTTACCTGATGCTGCTGCTTGCTGCTTGCTGCTGCTGCTCTCGGAATCGATTCGTTTTGTTGCTGGCTGTGCGCGCAGAGAAGAAGTGCCTCAACTCGGAGCTGTGGCACGCGTGCGCCGGCCCGCTCGTCTGCCTCCCCACCGTCGGCACCCGCGTCGTCTACTTCCCGCAGGGACACAGCGAGCAGGTGAGTGATCTAGTCCCCCCGTGCCCGGCCGGCCCTCCTCCCGCCCGCGCGCGGTGGTGGCGCGCGTCCAAGGTGTTTGGTTGTTTTGCCGCACCGCGTTCGTTGCGGGGGCTGCCTTGATAGCTAGCTAATGCGTGCGAGCGCCTGTGTTTGTGGACCAAGGTGGCGGCGTCGACGAACAAGGAGGTGGACGGCCACATCCCCAACTACCCCAACCTGCCGCCGCAGCTGATCTGCCAGCTCCATGATGTCACAATGCATGTGCGCGATTTTTTCTCCCTCGAAAATTTCTCGGCGATTCGTCTGCTTTGTTTATATGTTGCTGCGCGCGGATGCTAATGATAAGCTGATGAGCTCGAAAAAACATGCGCAGGCGGATGTGGAGACTGATGAAGTGTACGCGCAGATGACGCTGCAGCCGCTGAACCCAGTAAGCTAAGAGGCACCGGGGGGCTGATGTTTGATTCGCGCTGCTCAGCTTCTGATGGCTATGGCTCCTTATGGTTTCACTTGCTTGTGCTCATCTCGTGCAGCAAGAGCAGAACGATGCGTACCTCCCGGCGGAGATGGGGATCATGAGCAAGCAGCCTACGAATTACTTCTGCAAGACGCTCACGGCGAGCGACACCAGCACGCATGGCGGGTTCTCTGTGCCCCGCCGTGCTGCGGAGCGCGTCTTCCCCCCTCTGGTGTGATGAGTGTGTATTTTGCGGTGGTGCTCCTTTGTTTGGTTGCATGGATTGTTGGGTTTGCTGTTGCCAATAACAGGTGGTATAGTGTGGTTTGTAGGATTTCACACAGCAGCCCCCAGCACAGGAGCTTATTGCGCGGGATATTCATGATGTGGAGTGGAAGTTCAGGCATATCTTCCGAGGCAAGTTCAGAAAAAGAAAATCGATGCTTTGCTCCTTACAAACTTGTTTTCTCCTTTTTTTTGTCCGGTTGGAACTCTTAATCACTTACGGTATCAGTTGTTATTCATTCTATTTTTATTTATGAAAAACCTACTCCCAAAACATTTCCAAGCGCGCTTGCAAAATATACATTGCTGTTTAATCACTTTTAAAGTAAAACCATCCTATCTGTCTATGCCATTGTTTCGTACAATCAAGGACCTCTACAAACTACAAAGTAACATTAATTTGGTCAGTACGTTGGAAACCTTTTTATCTTTATTATGTAAGGATAGTGCAGTACCGGATTACGCATAAGATGCCCAAGTTACAATTGACAGGAATATTTCTTCTGATGTTTCTGTGCTACCCGGGAGTTAATAAGGTGCTAAAAGGTTGCACATGGGCCTCTGGATGTACTGATGTGCATTTTCTTTCCTAGCTAGTACAAATGTGCCACACGGTTGGTTCTTTTCTTATGTGTTGATAGATTTAAGTTCCACAGTGTTTATTTTATTCATGGTTGATTCCTCTGTGCAGAGCATACTTTTGCTTTGTATGCCTGTAAATGCTAAAGTTTGATTAGTAGTGTTAGTGTCATTCATGAATGTGGGCCCGCCTACTATTCTGATTTGTGAAAAGGGGTCGCCAGCACTAAAATTGTTGATGACAGGTTGAATTATTTAACAACAATGTCGCTATCTTTTGAACTAAATACGCTTCTTTTCACAGGCCAACCCAAGAGACACCTGCTGACTACTGGCTGGAGTGTGTTTGTCAGTGCTAAGAGACTTGTTGCTGGAGATTCCGTGCTATTCATATGGTTTGTTCCATTGTCTCAATCCGCACTTGAGAAAAAGAATCTAATAACTAGGACTTACTCTTCGCCCTCTAATTTAGGAACGAGAAGAATCAGCTTTTGCTTGGAATCAGACGTGCCAGCCGGCCACAGACTGTGATGCCCTCTTCTGTTCTTTCGAGTGACAGCATGCACATTGGGCTCCTTGCCGCAGCAGCTCATGCTGCTGCAACAAATAGCCGCTTCACAATTTTCTTTAATCCCAGGTAAATTTAAACTGTTTGATTAGCAAATGAGAACTCTGTTCTGTGTTTCCTATGTTCCACTTGACCAGAAAAATAAATATGCTTGCAGGGCAAGTCCATCAGAATTTGTTATACCTCTTTCGAAATACATCAAGGCTGTTTTCCACACCCGGATATCGGTTGGGATGCGATTCAGGATGTTGTTCGAGACTGAGGAATCTAGTGTCCGCAGGTGTGGAAGCAATACCAAAATCTCTTTATGATTCTTGGGAAAAAAAATTGTCCATGCAACCAGAGCACTTTTTCTTTAGTTGTACCTGGTGGTGGAATGTTTTCAAATTATGTGAAACCATGTGTCCATGAGAGTGCCAATTTCATGCTCAATGTTTATGAAAGAAACTCATAAAAAAGATACTAAATAATTGCAGGTACATGGGGACGATAACAGAAGTAAGTGATGCGGACCCAGTGCGCTGGCCTAGTTCCTATTGGAGATCGGTAAAGGTAAGAGTTTTTTCATCTTGATTTTTCCTTGTTAGCTTCTTACTCCTTCTGCTTGCTGGTTCCCTCTATGATCTGACTCTCTTTTTTTTGCCTGCCGATTTTTATACTGACCATCGTTTCATTCTTTGAGAGGTTAAACTTTCATAGCAAAATCTTTATTCCTTCTTTTTTCCATTTCAAAACCTTTGTTCTTCTTCATCTCATAATAACCATCTTACACATTTGGTTACTCCTTTCATTTCATCATACCTGCTTGAAATTATGATACTGCAAAGTATTTCCCTAACCTAACTATTATGTACTGATATTGTAACACAGGTTGGTTGGGATGAATCAACAGCAGGGGAAAGACCGCCTAGAGTTTCTCTCTGGGAAATTGAGCCATTGACAACCTTTCCAATGTATCCATCCCTGTTCCCACTGCGAGTGAAGCATCCTTGGTATTCTGGAGTTGCTGCTCTTCATGGTATGCTTCAAGATACTTAAGCTTGTTTCATGAAGGAATACTCATGCTTGTTGCTATGACTCTGAACCCAGCATATCTGGTGTTGGAATTATTTCCTGCATTTTTGCTTGTCACTGCCACACTAGTAGTACTGCAGGAGTTGGCATTCTTAACATTAACCTTCTAATGGGTTTTCCCCAGTATGAATGCAAGTTAGGTATTCATAATTGGAGCTGTTAGATCTAACCATTGGTGGGAACTAGCAGTAAAACTGTAATACGACTGAGAGGTGGATATATTCTAAGCATATATACCAAATTCCCAGCATTTAAGCACCATGACATGATAGACCAATGTTATTTCACTTATTTGCTGAAGCCCTTCCTTCAATTTTATTTTTGTTTTATAATTGTGTCATTGTGGTCCTTGCTATTCATTTTTCATTATGGTTTTATTGATTGTCATATTACACTTAAGATGACAGCAATGCTTTGATGTGGCTGAGAGGAGTTGCTGGTGAAGGAGGTTTCCAGTCTTTGAACTTCCAGTCACCTGGTATGGGTTCCTGGGGACAACAGCGACTCCATCCATCCTTACTTAGCACTGATCACGACCAGTATCAAGCAGTGGTTGCTGCTGCAGCTGCTTCCCAGTCCGGTGGTTATCTGAAGCAGCAATTCCTACACCTTCAACAGCCTATGCAGTCCCCTCAGGAACAGTGCAACCTCAACCCGCTGCTGCAGCAACAGATTATGCAGCAAGCGAGCCAACAGCAACTTGTTAGTCCTGATTCTCAAAATATTCAGTCTGTGCTCAGCCCTAGTGCTATCCAGCAGCAGCTCCACCAACTCCAGCAAATGCAGCATGCTCATAATGACCAGAAGCAGAAGATTCAACCAGATCAATCTTACCAAGTTCCTACCAGTGCGGTTCTCCCTAGCCCAACGTCATTACCAAGCCATTTGCGTGAAAAATTTGGCTTCTCTGATCCCAATGTGAACTCTTCCAGCTTCATCAGCTCTAGCAGCAGCGAAAACATGTTGGAATCGAACTTCCTTCAGGGAAGCTCAAAATGCGTGGATCTGTCTAGATTCAACCAACCAGCAGTTAGTGAGCAGCAGCAGCAACAGGCGTGGAAGCAAAAGTTTATGGGCTCACAATCAATGTCTTTTGGGGGCTCGGTTTCGCTTAACTCACCCACTAGCAAAGATGGTTCTGTTGACAACAAAGTTGGCCGTGATGTGCAGAACCAGTCCCTTTTTAGTCCTCAAGTTGACAATTCCTCCCTACTGTACAATATGGTACCTAATCTGGCTTCAAATGTTGCGGATAACAATATGTCTACGATTCCCTCTGGGTCAACATATCTGCAAAATCCAATGTACGGTTGTCTGGATGACTCTTCTGGTTTGTTGCAAAACACAGGAGAGAATGACCCAACGACCAGAACTTTCGTTAAGGTGAGTGTAATTGTCCCTACTAAGGACAAATTTATGACCCATCAACTAGAACTTTTGTTAAGGTTAGTGTAATTGTCCCTACTAAAACAAATTTAAGTCCCTTTCATGTAACCATTTTACTAAATGCAGGTTTACAAGTCAGGATCAGTGGGGAGGTCATTGGACATCACCCGGTTCTCTAACTATGCTGAACTTCGAGAAGAACTGGGTCAGATGTTCGGTATTAAGGGTCAGTTGGACGACCCTGATAGATCAGGCTGGCAGCTTGTATTCGTCGACAGGGAGAACGATGTGCTTCTCCTTGGAGACGACCCGTGGGAGTAAGCAACCATTACTGGAATTATAGTTTCACTTGTGATTTATAAGTACTACATGTTTAAATTTTGTCATGATCTCTACTATGCAATAGTAAAACTGCACAACATAGTCATGTGAGAGGAGCTACCGTATATCATAAAATAAAAAAGATGGTAGACCTAATTGTAAGTACACTACAGGTAACATATTGTAGCACTTTAAACATGATTATATGATTTTATTTGCTCAAAACAATTTCTCATGTGAACATAAATATAGTTTTGCAAAGCTACACCACAAAGCAGCACAATGTAACTTTTTTAGTTTGGTCTATCACATTTTTTTTCAAACTAGAAGCGCAAAATGGCATAGAGCCAAGGTAGCTGTGTCATAGATTTTCTTTTTCTCTTGTTGATTTATGGACCACCAGTTCAAAGCTTATTAAGCCAATAGGACAAGTTATAAGCAGGTGATTTTTGTTGATATACTTTCAAATTTGAATGTATAGGATATTACATTAAAATAAGAACGTATAGAATAATATTTTTATTTTACAGTGTCATGAATCAACCATAGTGTACACACAAAGTTGGGAAATATTGGGCTTCCTATGCATAGGCATTTTTTTGCCCAAGCACCAATCAGCCTTTTCCCAGTGCATATTGATGGTGATAAATTCCGATCTTGTGTGGATTTCTTTTAGATATTTTAGGCATCTAGAATTACTATAGCAGGTCTACCTGAAAAGGAGTATGTGGACTTGCGGAGTGTCCATATAACTTTCTTTCTATCAAGATATACCACTACTATTGTTTTGCCTGCTCGCTTCTTTTACACTCATATAACTCTAAATATATCCCTGAAAACTAAAATATGTAATTCAATATAAGAATTTGAAAACTCCTTACATTCAGTTACCTTTTTTTTGTTCAGAAAGATATAGTTTTCACAGGAACGAGAAACTTACATCTTCAATCACTTCTAAGTTATATCTATTGCAGCATGCATTTTGAATGGAGTCAAATGCTATTTTAAGGCTATTTAATCCATAAAAGATCTTCATTTTACATGTATTTAACTAGTGCTTAATGCTGTCATACATCTTTCATATGTATTTATTTAACTTACAAAAAAAGATGACTTCATAGTTCTTGATTTTTGCATTATGATACTCAATAGAAGATCCAATTACTTGTGATATAGATACTTCTGAATTTATGTAACGTGATCAATGTAACTGGAATGTAAGTTAGCATCTGCTACACCTATACATACCTGTTATAAATAGCCTGAAAACTGAGCTTGCTCACTTGATGCAGGTCATTTGTGAATAGTGTGTGGTACATCAAGATACTTTCACCTGAGGATGTGCATAAGATGGGAAAGCAAGGAAACGATCCACGCTACCTATCTTAAATTGGTACATGGAGCTGTTTCTGGTAACTTATGCCATCTTGTTACTTTGTTAGCCCTTTGTCTCTGCTTCTCTAACTTTGTTGGATGTTTTCTACTACTGCATTTTTTTTTGCTTATTTGGTTATAATTGCTGGTCTATAAACGAGCAAGTTTATATTTGTATATTAGGGATGGTAAAATTATCCTAGTAAATGGTATTGTCTGGACTCGAAAATTGTCTGTTTAGTGTTAGCATAAACGTGGGAACTATAAAACTGGCTGAATTGTATGATGACTTTCATGTTGTTTAGCATATAAAATATTTTTGAGTGGAAGTAAATATTTTGCCCCATCATTAAAGAAAGGGTGAGATTTTCTTGGCAGATTAATAATGCCACTGAAAGTGTGCTTTGGTGCTAGTCTTAAACCTTCAGCCTCTGTAGTTGCTATAAAAGTTGTACTTTTTAGCAGATAAAGCCATTATGATGAAGTATATACCTAAAATATCCCTGGATTTTACCAAAACATTCAAGACACTGGTTTCTTGTAGCTAAGCAAATGATCAAACCTAATATTCACTTGTTCAGTATTTTTTCTTAGGCTTTTAGTGTTCCAGCTTTGTTGTGAAAAAAACTAACAGGCTAGAAGTCTCTTACAACTAAAACTGATAGCTGAAATATTCAGGAATAGTATGCCCTTCTGCTGAGAACTCCAGTCCACATCGCCCTGAGTAAGCTCAGACAATTGCTGACGTGTGTGGGCACAATGACTTTAGATGATCACATAAACTGCAAGTCCGAACAAAAGACAATGTGTCTGTTAACAGTGCACCCATCCCTTTCTCTTAATACGACCGCTAGCTCATTATATTTTATTTTGCCTTTTCTAATCCTTGTTTTCGAAGAATAGATTTGAGTTAAGAGTTTTCATTTATTTAGCTGCAGGGCATTTACTAATATCCAACATTCTGACTTGGGTCACATGTACAGGCTCCCATGACGATTCTGCAGCACATGGTAGCACTCTTGCTCGTGACAGTTTGCGCCGCTGTGCTCGCATGTTCGCCCATGTCCTCTCGGGCATGTACACCATGCACTTCTTCAGAACTCCCCGTTATCTGTATCCGGTGCAGGCCACCGATACTCTGGACTGATATTTTGTAAGTTCCACTTAGGAATCAGTATCAGGAACTCTATCCTAGTTGGCTTGTAGCTCTCATGGTGCTTGTGTCGCGTCAAATCTTTGGACTAAATGCTTAGTTGAAACTGTATCGTGATTCGTAAGTTATGTATTTGAGGATTCCTCGCATGCGTTCGACGATGAACTGCAATAATTTGAATGCAGGAGAATTGTTTTAATTTTGTTGTTCCTTTTTTTTTTGGTGTGGCGGGGTACAAGATTTCTGTGAATTGCGATAAGTCTGGCTGACGATGTTTCACGTGTTACCTGAAACCTATTTTCACGAATTGTGATCATAGGAATGCAGGAGGATTCTTTTAAAATTTTATATTGTATGCAGTACGTAACAGCGTTGCTATCTATGGCTGAGTCCCCACGCGGGGACGTGCACGTACTTGCATTATGCAGCTCCTGAGAGCAGAATTGTGGCGATAAAACGGTGGTCTCCTTGTCTTGCGTCAACCCCCGTGGCAAATTTGCGCTAAGGTTAAGCTAACACACCAGCAAGCTCAAACGTCTTAAGGACTCTACCGATTTGTGGGCTCCATCACATGGGGAGTGTTGGTTCATGGTTCGGTTGTACGACATGTATAGAGCAGCTTTGAGCGTCCTATGCTATGAAGGATCATGGCTTCCGTCGTACTCCTTCCGTCCTATGAACTTTCTACATGTATGCATGTGTAATAAAAGTTATGTGTCTCGAAAAAACCAAACACCAAAATGAATAGTAATTTGAAATAGATAGAGTAATATTTTTTTTTTCTTGATGCCACTAGTTGAACTTGTTTAAAATTGATGGATCATAAGAGAAAGAGATTGACAATTGTTTGTATATTATCTAACAACTAGTGTGATTGAAGAATAGAACTCAGTGGTGTAATGCTAAGAGGTAAAACAACATGATTACATGAACGGTGTCAACTCAAGAGAAAATATTTATTACAAAGCTCAAAGTTAAGGTGAGATGAGGTTAAACGATTTTTTCGAGAAATTCAAGTGGGGCTTTAAGTACTCCTTATCCGTGGGGTGCGACATTTACGTGCTTGGATCCCTGGACCCTGGCTGAGCATTGTGTTACTTTGCTTAGCAAAGATAGCAAGTTAGGTCATGAGTTTGGATATAGCTTGGGGGCTAAAGCCCCCTACCCCGCGCACTTCATTCAACTCCCTTGAAACATGCTGAACAATTTAGCCATGATTGAAGAAGAGAAAGAGAGAAGGGAAGAGGAAGAAGTAGGAGGAAAATAAACTCCTTTCTTAAATCCCTAGATCCGCCACTGATACAACTTGTTGTCGGCGTCGGTTAGGCCAGTCTCAGTGTGGATTTCATAGACATTAAATAGGCTGTCATGTGAGCACTTTTGATGATGTGGCAGTGTATTGGTAAAATGAGTTTCATGGGGATGACACTCCCTATACACAATTACCTAGACAACTTGTGTCTTGCATGCAACTTAGGAAACAACGACAGGTAGAAATGATGAATGATTTCTATCTGAGTAAGTTAGATATTGCAAGACTTAATTACGGGGTGATTACGCTGATTCCAAAAGTGCTGGAAGCTAATAGCGTAAAAACAATTTAGACCGATCTTCTTATTGAATGTTAGTTTCAAAATCTTCACAAAATTACTAGCAGACAGATTGGCGCTGTTTGCGGATAAACTTGTTAGTTCAAGCCAGACTGCTTTCATTAAAGGTAGAATGATAGTGGATGGGGCAGTTATCTTACATGAGGTGATGCATGAGTTAAAGGTGAAGAAGATGAAGGGGTGATCTTTAAGATTGACTTTGATAAGGCATACGACAGCATCAGGTGGGACTTTGTAGAGAAAGTTCTCACAAGGAAAGGCTTCGACAGCCGACTAAGGGGGTGGATTATGAGCACCGTGGGGGCGGGGGGGTCTGCATTAATATCAATGGGGAACACAGGCCCTACTTCAAGACACACAGAGGGCTCTGTCAAGGTGACCCTCTGTCCCCGTTGCTGTGTAACCTTGCAGCCGACGCACTGGCCTTTATTATACAGCAGACCCGGGATAAAGGTCTCATCTCCGAGGTGGTACCACACTTAGTTCAGGGAGGGGTGACACACCTACAATATGCAGATGACACGGTGTTGTTGTGTCGGGGGACAAAAAATCTATCACAAACCTGAAGTTCCTTCTATACTGTTTCGAATGGATGTCTGGTCTGAAGATAAATTACCACAAAAGCGAGATCGTAGCATTCAGGATGGACAGGGAGACAGAAAAGGGGATTGCAAACATGCTCAACTGTCAGGTGGGGGGCTGCCAATGAAGTACCTGGGCTTTCCAATCAGCGACAAGAGATTAGGAATGGGGGCCTTCAAGGGCATATTTGAGAAGACGAGGAGCAAGCTCCAGCCTTGGAAGGGGAAAAACTTGACCTCGGGGGGAGAGCAATCTTAACTAATACATCGATGAGTAGCATGCCCATCTATATGATGAGCATGTTCCAACTTCATGAAGGGGTTCATCTCCAAATGGACAAGCTGCGATCCAAGTTTTTCTGGGGGAGTGATGGGGGAAAATTCAAGTATCACATGGTGAGATGGGAGCACACATGCCTACTGAGGGAGTTTGGGGGAGCATGCATCATAACCACAAGAGTGTTGAATGAAGCTTTGTTATCATAATCATAAGGATGGGGACATTTGCTGCCAGCTCTTGGAAAAGAAATGCCTGAGACGGAAAACATTTGCAAGATGTAATCCTAAAAAAGGATCCCAATTTTGGGAGGGGGTGAATAGGGTGAAACATAAACTTAAGTTTGGGGCAACTATGGTGGTGAACAATGGAGAGAACACCCAGTTCTGGGAAGATGCATGGGCGCGGGGGCGCTTAAGCTCTCTTTCCCAAAACTGTATGAGTATAGTAGGGACAAGAGTTGTGAGTGAATGCTATGACAAGGGGGATTGGTACATGGATTTCAGGAGGACACTTACACAGGTTGCAGCGATGCAATGGGAAGCCTTAGTGAGATAACTGAAGGAGGTGTGTATGAATGAGGGCAGGGATAAAATGACTTGGGAACTCGAAAAAGGGGCTTTACACCACAAGATCGATGTATAGATGGCTTTTTACATCGAGGGGTGAGCAGAGGAGGATGAAAAAATTATCCAAAAGTAAACTTCTGATGAAACTTAAATTGTTTATGTGGCTGGTAAGTCAGGACAGGATCCAGTCGGGGGTGAACTTGAAAAGGATGCTTTGGAAAGGAGATCCAAGATGTGTGGTGTGCAGTAGGCCTGAGAGTTCATATCATATATTCTTTTCGTGTGTGCTAGCTAGATTCACTTGGGGCTGTCTGGGGCGGTGTGATGCCCCAGGTTTCTAATTAACGGCGTTAGTGCTAACGACCGGTTCAGCCGAGTCAAACCCACTGACAATGGTCAAACCTAGGTCAACCTGGGTCATCACCCCGAAAACCTCGCCATTAAACCCTATTGAACCCCTTGACCAAGCCTACACACACCCGTGGTCAACCCGTGGTCAAAGACACGGTCAAAACCAGCTTAACCGTTGACGTCGGCGAATGTCGTCCGGAACATTTGCCGCGTTCTCCAAATTTCACCTAAACACTTCAAAATCTACCTTTATGAAAGTTGTCCATCTTGTCGAGGGACACAACTTTCGTGTAGATTGGCATTTCAAATTTTGAGCAGAAAAGGGTGAAAACTTGGTCAACCGACAATACCTCCTGTTTTCCAGAACAGGCCGGCATTCAAAGTTGGCACGACGTTCCTGCAAAATCCGTTGAGAAAAACACTAGACGGCCTTTACAAAAGTTGTAGAGGGTAGTTAGATCTACAACTTTCCTGTTGACCACATTATGCACTTCTATTCGGAAATTTTGGGTAAAACGCGGTCGAACACGGCCACACCGACACGTCTCGGACCGCCTCGCGCGCCGGCCCGCGCCGCGCCGCGCGCGCGGCCGCGCGCGCGCGCGCGCGCGCGCCGGGCCGCCTCGGCGTGCGGCCGTCGGCCCGCGCCCGAGGACGAGCGCCCGGCCCGAGGACCCCGCGCCCCAAGGTCTCGCGCGCCCCGAGCCGTCCGGTGTCGTACCGCGACTTAACCGCCGCGAACGCCGTACCACGGTCGGCATTCCCCCCGGTGACCGGCGGTCCGTCCGTCGCTCGTCCGCGCGAACGCCCCGCGTATAAAGGCCGGGTCCTCTCGCTCACGCGCGTGCACCCCCCCCCCCCCTCCTTCCCCTCGCCACGCCCCCGCCCACTCCGGCGAGGTCCGGCCGCGCCCCCGGCACGGCCGGCGGCGGCGGCCACCACCGGCCGCCGGCGCGCCCCCTCCCCACCGGCCACCCCTTGCTCCAAGCGACCCACAAACCGAACCCCTAGGACCCCTAGATCGCTCCCTTGCCCTCCCCGCCGGAATCCGGCGGCGCATCGCCGGAATTTGGCCACCCCGCGCCGGCCACCGCGCCCGGGGGACCACATTGCGAAAACATAAATCTTCCCGGGGACCCCGTTGCAAAAGCGCAACTCCAATAGTAAAAGTGAGTTGCCCGATTCTTGTAAATTGCATAGAAAATCACAGAAAATCAGAAAAATGTGAAACCAATTTTGATGGGTTCGTGGTGAATTATCCTACAACTTTTGTTATTCTGGCCTGAGCTAATTCCTGTTAGTTTTTGCATGAAAAATACAAATGTGAAAACCCTAGATCTACAATAACTCAAAAACTATAAATCCTCTGTGTCCAATTTTTTGTTATGTTGTGTGTTAGGTCATGACTAGCTCCTATGCCGAAAATTGCACAAAGTTATGATGTAAATCTTTTTATAAAAAGGTTTTTCCATTTCTTCCAGATCTGCATAAATGATTTTTCTTGCTAAATATGTTTATTTTTTTAAGCTCAACTTGTGCACACTGTCTTGTAATATCAACATACACATCTTGTGAATTAATCATGATTTTTGGATTAACAGAATTAATTATTCTTGATTTATGCATGTTTTCCTTTGTAAATTAATAAACCAAGTTCAGTAGAGATTACATGTGAACATGTTGGTTCTTTAGACTTGTTTAGGATCATAGAGCATGCACAAGAAAGTTGGGAGCATTTTGATGCTTATTTATTTTTGTGTGCATTTAAATTGAATCACTAGCTAGTCTTTGTTATTTTCCATAATCTTTATTTTCTAGCTATCCAAAGCTTGCATGGGTGTTCAATAGCTTGTTATAGGTGTTTAGTGGTTAATACACCCTTCCAATAAATTTTATTAATTAATTTCATGAATTAAAGCATTGGAAGTAATTAAGGGCTTAATAGTCATTAAATGGGGAAAATCACCAAACCATCCTTGCTAACTTGTGTGTGGTTGTAAATAGATTTAAAATGCTAAATGCATCTACCCACTACTGTTTGTGAAATTGAATTAAATTATTTACATATATATGTACACGATCACCGTCAAAAAGAATTTTTAATAAAGAATTGCATATTGTTCCTTTTTGGAAGAGTATGTTAAATGTATTCTTATCTAAGTGAATGTGTCCAACTAATGCACCCTATGGTTGTCATTTATTATTTGTGATTAATTAAATTAAAAATCATCAATTAAATCTTGCGTTTGCATCCTCGTGTAGATCTCCCGAACGGTAGTCGTACGCATGTGCGGACGGAGGAGACGGAGGAGCCGACGGAGGCGTGCACCACGTCGTCGTAGAGCAAGACCCGTACCAAGTCCGGAAGGGCCCAAGGCCAACCTTGCCATCGAAGGCAAGCCCCGGATCATTAACCCCGTCTTTTAAAATTACGCAATTATGTTTGCTATGTTTTTGCATTTACGTTCCGAGGAGTTGATTTGAAACCCTAGATGCATGATCCCTAGGTGCCTATGCTCCTTTTTGTAACACCCCGGGTGTTTATTATAGATAAATACCTCAATTAGTTGTGTTAATCATGTTTAATCGGCTCATAAACATGTTTGACATGATCTTGCTCACATTTGCACAAAAGACCTTGGTCAAAGTTCAAATTCCTGGTCAAACCCCTAGATCTCCTTTAAGGTCGAAATGGTTTTCTTGCGCGTTCTCCAAATTTCACTATAGAAGTTCAAAATCGGCCAATACGAAAGTTGTTCGTTATTTCCGGAACACATTTTTCGTAATTGGCGGACATTCCAATTTTGAGTGCAAATTGGGCAAAAATCGAGTTGAACGCGCTCGCGAACAAGAACCGAGCCGTGGAAAATCTGCAACTTCGGCCGACATTCCCGAACAAACGGTTGATCAAAACATATGACGCCCTTTGGGAAAGTTGTAGGTCTATAGTTCCTCTACAACGAGCTTGTTTTTGGAGATTTTCAAGTTAGTTGTCACTTTTTCGAGTTTTGCAATTTCGAAAAGGCTTAAACGGAATAAAACTTGAGACGCCGGAGTGCGCGCGCCCGTGTCCAAGCACTACCACACGTTGTACCGAGCAATCTTCGACGTACGAACGTCCCGATGCCTCCGCCGTGGACTCGCGCTCGACCGTGGGGCCTCCACCTCGCTTTCTCCCATACACCGCGCGCAAGCGGCCTTGGGTTGCATGCGCGAGCCACGCGTCGAACCGCGGCGGCGGCAAAGCATCGCGCCCGGTTTCGTGTGCCCGCGCGACCTGGCAAGAAGGGCGCGGAGTTAAGGCAGGACAGGCGTCGTTTCCCTCGTCGACCTCGCCCCTCTCGCCCCTGGCTCGCCTCGTGCGCGCCGCACGGGGTCGCTCCGGCCAGAGAAGGCACGGTCGCCGTCCAGTGCCGCACCTCCATGGCCGCCACCTAGACGCTCCTCTGTCCAAAGCCACAGTCTCCCCCACACCCTTCCTCCACGTCCTCACAACTCCACTGGAGCCGGACAAGCCGCTTGCTCACCTCCACGGCCGGCCAACTCGCCGGAGCAGAGGCAGAGGCGGCCGGAGATCCACGACGCCGTTGTTCTCCATCGCCGGAGCACCTCCCGACGCCCGGAACGACAAAAATCGAACCCTAGGCGAGCCTACACCACTCCCCCGCCCTTTCCGGTGAAGTCCGGCCTCCTCCTCGCCGGATTCCGGCCATCTTCATCCCCGTCCGCGGTCTGGACCACATTGCGAGGTCTGAGGTCTTTCTAGGGGCTGGAACGCAAAACCCAGGGGACCTGTTCGTAAGAAATCGGTTTTCGGATCTAGGGTGTCCAGTCTGAACCTTTGAAAAATCGTTAAAAATCGTAGAAAAATCAGAAAAATGTAAAACCGATTTTGTTGGTCTCATGGTGAAGAAATCTATCTTTTCTAGAAAACATGTATAGGGTTTTTCTATACAGTTTTTAAATTAAAAATTCAAACTCAGTTTGGAGTGTTTTTAGTGTGATTTAAAATATACACATGCTATGAACTTGAATTTTGGATATGTTGCTCTTTATGGCATGTCTAGATCTGTGGCAAAAGTTTGCATGAATTTGATGTATATATTTTCAGTTATGATTTATTTAAGCTTTATGCTAGAATAAGTTTGATGCTTTTTATAACCCCCTTCAATGAACTTTTCTGTAACCGCATATGCACCCTAGGGCCTTGAATTGATGATTAGTACCCCTGGTGTGATGGATATGAATTTAGGGAATTGTTTAATATATGTTTTGGATTTAATCTTGTGTAGGAGTTTAAATTCAAAATCTGAAAAATAATTTGAATCTGCAACCATGCTTTGGTCAGAAACTCATTCTTGGCATACATGACCTGTAGGAGAAATTTGAGATCAAAAAGTTTATTAAATCTTTTTATATAAATTAATGTTGATTTACTAGGCTGCAATTTGTCTTTTTCGTATAAATTAATTTACAAATGATCTTCAGCCAAATTTTGGTGTGAGAGCTTAAACTAAGCATATGTTGCTGTGTGCAAAAGATTAGGTTCATTGGAAGTGTTTTTGATTTAATTTGGATTTATGGTTGAAAGGCTTGTTGTGAGTAATTAAAGAAAGAAATGGAAATTAAAAGTGCTAAATTGTGAAATCATTTTTGTTTCTGTTTTTAGTAATTTAAACACGCCCCTTGCTGTTTGGTGAATTTAAATAACTTAATTTGCTTATATGTACACAGTCACCATCAAGATTAACTTTAATTAATGCATATGCATGTATACGTGTAGATTTACCGGACGGTACGTACACACTCGCCCGGAGGGAGACGGGACCGTTGATGGTGAGCTGAACCAGCTTGGTGTGCAGCAAGACCTGGACCAAAGTCCAGAAGAGCCCAAGGCTTGTGTTGGTGTTGAGTCTGAGGAAGGCAAGCACCGGTGTCATCTAACCCATCTTTTAACAATGAAAATCATGTCCTTTACTTTTCAGCATTTATGCTTTACTTTGTGCATTTAAGTTTCAGGAGTTGTTTTGAAACCTAGTTGCATGATCCTTAGGACTCCTATGCTCTTTTACTAGTATGTTAGGAACGCTAGTGCCATGCTCTAAGGATACGGTAGAAGTCGAGTAATGACTCATTGCTCGCGAGATATAGGATGCTTATGTTGGAATCCTAAATTGGTTAAATTGACTCGCTCATGTGGTAAGAGCAATGGGTTCGGTCTCGACCGAGTAGCATGGTGCTTGGTCCTAAGCTATTGAACGTACCTTCCGGACCGGTAAGCCTAGTACCTTCTGAACCGGGGCGGGATCTTTCTAGCTACCCGCTTGGGATGCGTCTCCGGGCTAGCTACCCGTGGTATAGTGTGTGAGTCCGGACTGGTCGGTTTAGACCCTCCGGATAACCGTGTACCAGAGTTTGTAGCGTCTGATCCTAAACTGTGGGATGTTGGGAACCGCCTGGTTGGGGTAGACACTGCACTTGGTCTACCTTCTTCCGTGTATCTTGGGTTTACCTTGCAAGGATATAAATCGATCGATCGTCGGTCACTCGCCGTTATCTGAGTCGGCTTGACCACTGGCTACCCCATGTTTATTATGGAACATTTTGGATTAATATTGTTACCTGTTTAATATTGTTTGCACAACATGCTTGTTTAGTGCAGGTGCTCACATAGAATGGTTAACATACTAGAACTTGAGCTAAAACATGAGAGTAAGGATCAACTCTTAGTCGCTTTTGGCAAAACAAACCCACAAGCCAAAAAGTCTTGCATGTCTAGTCTTACTTTATTTTTGTCGGGTAAGTCTTGCTTTGAGTATTAGTACTCGGCCTTGCTTAATTTGTTGATTTCGGGTAATCCTCTGCGGCCCGGTGTCATTCCGGAGGGATGGGAGGTTGAATGGGAGAACGATGATGATGAGTGATATGCATGGATGGCCTCCTATGTGTATCACGCGTTAGTTTACTTCCGTTGTTTAAACTCGAATCACTTTTACTTTTATGTACTAAAAACCTGGTTTGTAATAATGTTGAACTTGTGAACCTTTAATGTAATGTAATGTTGTACTCGGTCCCGCCTTCGTGTGGGCTTAGCGCATATCGGCGATCCGTTGTATGTGATTTACGGGCTTTACCGGCGGAAGCGACAGAATAGTTCTTTATTATTGCTTAACGGCCACGTGGACAGGGCTTAGGCGATAATACGGAACTATTTTGGGCGGTTTCGTCACACTTTTACTAGTATGCTAGGTCGATAGTCTGCTATGTTATAGGATCGGTACAAGTCAAGTGATGTTCGTCACTCGCGAGAATAGGTTCTTATGTTGGAATCATTAGATATTTATAAATGGATTGCTCATGTGGTAACAGCATGGGATTTGGGCTCCGGTCCGGTGGCTTTCGTGGGCTAAGCTTTTGAACGTACTAAACATATGCGGGTATGGGACCGGTAAGCCTAGTACCCGATTGACGCGGTAAGGGAACCTTTCCCTACTACACCTGGGGCACTTGTGTCCCCCTGCTTGCAACAGTGTGGTACCTGCGTGAGTCTGGACGTTCGTGTGGGAGCGATCCAGTAAAACCTTGTACCAAGGAATGTAGGTTCCGCTCCCGAGCCGAAGATCGACGGGAACGGCCTGGGAAAGTTGTCCTTGCGGGGACAGCCTACCGTGTGTTTGGGTTTACCTTGCAAGGTTTAAATCAATCGATTGTCGGCCTCTCACCGTTATCTGAGACTGCTTAATCAATTGGCCATGATATCCCATATTGATGGAACTCGGGGAATATGGTTGTATGAATTAATTGTTTGTCCAATTCTTAGTTGAATTAGACGGCATACTTAGCAATGGTAATCAACTAGAACTTGTGCTAAAAGATTGAAAGTAAGGATCTACTCTTAGTAGCTTTCCAAAGCAAAAGAAACTCCATCGGCCAAAAGCCTTTCATGTCTAGAGTTTGGTGATGTAGGTTGTCACCCGACGGTTAAGTCTTGCTGAGTATTAGTATACTCAGCCTTGCTTAAAACTGTTGTTGCAGGTGTGATTGACCGGATGGGTGACGACAAGTGATGACATCACGGATGGCCTCATGTGATGTTTACCGTTGCGCTAGTTTAAATTATTTCCGCTGTATTTTCGAACTCTGAACCTTTACTCCATGACGTGAACAATGGTTTGTAAGAAAAGGTTTAATTCATGTTGTACTTTGGACTCGCCTTCGCGTGAGTTTTAATGCATGTGTCGATCCTCTGTTCGATGTCCAAGTGATTTACCGAGCGTTAACCCGGCAACTAACGACAGGATAATACTTTACTATTGCTTAATGACCAAAGTGGATCGGCCTTAGACGATAGTACGGTATTTTCCTGGGCGGGTTGTCACGGGCGGGCCTTGGGATGGAACAAGAGCCCGACTAGTCTCCAGGACTTCCTGGATGGCTGGCTACATTTGAACGATAATGATTATAAATTCAAATTGTTTTATTCACAATGGTTCTTTGGGTGCTTTGGATTACCAGAAACAAGATGGTTATGGAGGGGGTGTTCCGGTCAGACCCAGCTGATGTGTTGTTCAAAATTTACGTCTTTCTACAGAAATGGAAGCCAAGGCTGAAGTGTTCTGATGTGGAGAAGCTGGATGTCTTGATTGCCCAAGTGCATTGATGGACGATGGATTTTGCGGAGGAGAGAAGACGGTGACCGACGAAGGACGTAGTTTGCTAGCTAGCTCTGTTTCATGTCGTCTCCCTGGCTGTCAGAATTGTAGGCCTTTGGCGTCTGCCTTTTCTTCTTTCTCTTGTCTTTGGCCTTCTGGATCTTGTCATTGGTAAGCTGGTGTCCCCAACATGCGACTTGGATGTACCGAAACTCTTATAAGCTTTCTATAAAAGCAGGGTAAACCCCTTTCTTTAAAAAGGAAACAACAATAGGTGAAATTATGCATTGCGAGTGAGGTGTTTCATTATTGTTTTAAATGTTTTTAAGATGTCACTCTAGGTAATCGTGTTCGTGATAACTGGACAAACTAGTTGTTAACCTTGACAAATATTCACATGTGAATCAAACAAATATTTCGTTTTTGCCCCTGTCGAGATGAACGGTCAATGCGGAACCAGTAGACCAGGAAAGGAAAGATGCAGGCGCCACGCCACGCGCCGCAAACCCGCCGATTCGTTGGGTCGGTCGGGGCCCCGCGCTTGTGCCTTTCGTTTAAGCCGCGGGGCAGGCAGGCAAATCCGTGGCGGCTCCCCTCCAACCCTCCCAGTCCACACGCGCAGGCGCAGCCAAGAGCCGAGCGCGACCCCCATCCCCCAACCCTAGCTCCTCTCGCCCCTCGGCGGCGGGCATAGATCTACCCCCGCCGCCGCCGCCAGGCTCCGCCGAGGCCTAGCTCCCCCCCTCTTCACCGATCGGTGCCGCGTCGCGCGGGCTGCGGTAGGGAGAGGAGGATCCCGCGGCCCCCCCACCCCCCTGTCCGAGACGGGGGGCCATGGAGGTGGACGGAGCCGCGGAGGTGGCGGCGCCGGCGGCGGGCGCAGCGAAGCCGCTGACGCCGGAGGAGGAGGCGCTGAGGCGGAGCACCGACTGCGTCTACTTCCTCGCCTCGCCCCTCACCTGCAAGAAGGTACACCCCCCCCCCCCCCCCCCCCACGGCCCCCGGTTTTCTCTGGTGCCTCTGATTGCGAGCTCGTTTGGTTTCCATGTGGTGGTTCGAGCGGTTGGTTGGGGCCTGTGATTCTTCGCGTGCGGTGGCGGGTTTGGTCTGGTGGTGAAAACATCGAATTTCGTTTTGAATTTTTGGACTTGTGTTGATTAGTTGTGATAAGTGGAACCGTTTACTGTTGCTGTGAATCAAGCGGCATCAGGGAGTTTGAGGAATCAAGAGCTTAAATAAGACCCCTGGCCCCTGGGCGCAAGCGTGTGCATTTTCTGTGTCTGTGATGCTAGAGCCAGATTAAATTGCATTAACAACACTATGGTGGTATAGGGAATTGATGTCCCAGATGATGGAACAACCCTCTACAATCAGATATGTCTGATCGGGCACAGCACCCTTGGGGTTACCGATGCAGCTTCTGGGTGTCAACAAAGGTTGCGAGATAAATTTTGTAGTGCCTGCATCCTCACTGGGATTACTGGATTGGTACAAGAGTACCCGTTTATCCTAGCATTGATTCGTGCTTGGATGTCCTCTGTTTCTTCTGTGTAGTTCACAAATTGTTGGGTCATTCAATGATAATAACATTCATAGTTGTGCTTGAGTAGACTATTGTTTCCTCACTTGTAATACTACGCACAGTTGAGTTTTTAATTATTGATCATGTTCGCCTGCTATTGTTTCTTATTACTACCTTGTAAAGCCTTAAACTGATCATTGTTTCTTCCTTTTCCCTTCTGTTAGGGTAATGAATGTGATTTTCGTCACAGTGAGGGTGCTCGGATGAACCCTAGAGACTGTTGGTACTGGTTAAATGGCAGTTGTTTGAACCCGAAATGTTCATTTCGCCATCCGGTACGTCAGTTTCCATCTCCTGAATAATCACTATTAGATTTATGATTGATTAAAGATTCTTTGCACATTTCATCTGTTAAAAATTATTTTCTGAAGTTTGATTTTCTTGTTTTTGCCTTCTCCAGCCAATTGATGGTCTCTTCAGTGGTGCCCCAACTCCTGGAGTACCTCCAGTTTCTTCTTCGCACTACGGTGCTTATAACTCAGGCAAGCAGATGGTCCCATGCTATTACTTCCAGAAAGGGAACTGCCTGAAGGGTGATAGATGCCCTTTTTATCATGGACCTCAAGGGGCTGGTAATAATCCCGCAGAGCAGGTGGCGAAGGTTTCTTCCTTCCCTGTGGAACTGCCCCAGGCTAAAAAGAACGAGGAGTCTGCAGCTCCTAATAATTTGATGCAGCAAGGTGCTCTAATAATTGATGACAGGACTACGGTCCATGTTGCCAAGAGTGTTGTAGGTGCAATACCTCCTGAACTACCTTCCAGTGCAGTGAAGTCTAGGCCAACCTCAGAGCAGGCACCCAATAATATGCCAGCAGCGAAGAAAAGTTTCACCACTGAGGAGGATCATCCTATGAACCACGAGAATATGCTCCCTGTGGAAGGTGATTTTGTCCAAGAGTGGAACCAAAATTTCCAAATGCTCCCAACAGATGACCTGCCACAGAATAGCAGGGAGGCTGATGATTTTTTGGGGGAGTCTTCTCCTGGTTTCGATGTTCTTGTAGACAATGATGCAGATGGTGCTGCTTATTTACATGACGAGGAAGATTTTGGAAGAGAGATGTACCCTGTAGAAGATTATGAATATGCTCCAGCTGATTTTAATATTCGGGCTCAGCATGAAAGTGAGCAGTTCAATGGAATGGGTGAAAATGGACAGACTAGACAGCTGTATGATGGCTATGAGAGGAAACGACGCAGATCCTCATCTGAGAGGAGCATGGACAGACCTTTCCATTCAGATAGAAGGTTTCTCCACAGAGGGCCTGATCGTGATGGGATAGATGGATCAGATCTACGCCACCAGCTCCGAAGGAGACGAATAAGTGGGCCTTCAACAGCCATTAGCCCAGAACGGGCTAATGGGGGCCGACACTGGAGGGATGACCGCTACAGAGAAATAGCACATGGTCACCACATGCACAGTGATCGTCGTCAGGGCCCACGAGGAAGCACTCTGAGTTCCCGTCTGCAGGCCAGAATAAAGCTTCCCGGAAGATCGCCTGATAGAGTTGATACTCGCTTCGAGGATGAGCGAGACAGGAGACTCCGGGAAAGGTTTTCCCCAGCAGCTAGACGTGCGGATTTTCATGGCAGTAGGCATCGGGAGCCAGGTCAGCATCAAGAGAGGAGCCACCGGAGATCAAGTGAGCTTGTCTCAAGTGCCAGGCATGCAGATGGCCTCTCTTTTAGAAGAGATTCAGTTGATTCAGGTCGCTTTTCTGCTGGTAGAAACTTTGGAGAGCCAAGGAAAGCAAATGGAATTGTGGAATCCGAAGCTACTCTTGATTTTGAGGGTCCAAAACCCCTCAGTGTCATCTTGCAGAGGAAAAGAGAGGCAGCAGGGGGCAATAACTTATCTTCCAGCTACGACAAATCTGCTGAGGCTGTGGTCGTGCAGGCTGGTTCTCTGGTTGAACCTGAGAAGAAAGGACGCGACAACATTATTATCTCTGAAAATTGCAAGAGTGGTTCAGGTGATGAAGAATACAAAGAGGAATATCATGTCCCTGTGGAGGGTCATGGACAGTCTTCAGCACGTGGTGATAAATTTGAGGCCGAAGATGCTGCTGAAGTTGATCCAGAAAGAAATCAAGAGGCAGATAACTATGACCAGAGAGAGGGTGAGTCTGATGACTACGAGGCAGTGGAAGGTCATGACTACAAGTCTGAAGATGAAAATGCATACCAAGACGATGAAGATTTCGATGATGATGATGATGACTTCGCTCAGAAAGTAGGGGTTGTTTTCTCTTAAGCTCGACGGTGTCATTGCATATGTTGCTTGAGGCAGAGTGCTCTAGGTTTTTGTCATTGATTCTGTTGCTTGAAGCAGAGCGCTCTAGGTGCTGCCGTTGCTTCTATTGCTTGAAGCATGCTGAAATGCCTGCTTTGGGCGGCATCTC
Organism: Cenchrus americanus; assembly: GCA_947561735.1. Lineage (NCBI taxonomy): Eukaryota > Viridiplantae > Streptophyta > Magnoliopsida > Poales > Poaceae > Cenchrus > Cenchrus americanus. The sequence continues at coordinate 309,340,608 of OX387241.1, read as the reverse complement.
TTGGATGATTTCATCTGGCGCCTTATGTTTCCTTTTTCACTTTGATAGTGCTGAAGCCTATTATTTTTTCTGAGGCTCATAACTGATGAGTATAGGTATATGAAGCAGAGGTGGCATCATTCATAAACGGTTGAGGCATGTAAACAGCTGTGCTTTGTTCAGCATATCTGACCTATCCTCAAACTTTGTATTGTATTAGTTTCCTTACTAACAGCAGGACATTTCTTGGATCAATTTATGCCCAAAATGAAAAAAAATATATAATCAACCCCCCAAAGGGGGTCTTTTTCTTTGGTATATTCTTTGAGGTACAATGGTGGTTGGTTTGAATGGTTGGAAATTATGATTAGCTTGAAGTTCTTTGGGGCAGTAAACACTAATTTTCACCGTAAAATCACATCGACTTTGCGTTAATGTTGCTGTAGGAATCCTCAGCAACCAGAGCTGAAGGGATGTCGACATGTATTGTTCAACATCTGTATGCCCACGTTCAATTACATGTGGATCGCTTCCTGTTAGGAGTCAACTGTACACGTGTGTATCTGATGACTCTCATTCATATTGTCCTAAGTGGATCTGGCTCCCATTCTTGTGCACCTGTGACACTGAATTACCAGTAATGATCCTGTCGAATGTACTCAAATCCTGCTAATACAAAAAAAAAACAAGGCCTGGTTTAGATGGCAATTTTTTTGCCAAAAATTTATTACTTTTTCAACTCTCCCTCCATCACATCATATTAAATACACCAAAAGATATATGTTCAGAGCAGTACATGTATAGGTAAAAAATTACTAATCACACAGTTATGTTGTACATCAGGAGCCGAATCTTTTGAGCCTGATTACCCCGTGGTATGATAATAGTTACCACAAACAAACGAAAAATACTACAAGAGTTCAATTTTTTTTCAACTAAACAAGGCCCAAATGTGTGCTGGCCGGCAGCAACTGCCCTGGGGACATCATGAGTCATGACCGTCAAAAAGTTCAAACGCAATGTACTTCTCCAAATCAGACATGGTGCTGCTCCATGTCGTCGCGCCTCGCCTTCTACAACCTTGAGCCGGCGCTCGCCGCGGCGGCCGAGTCGCTGTTCCGCTCCGGCTCCCCGCGGCGCGCCGTGCTACGCCGCGCGCGCGCGCTGCACGCGCTCCTCGTGGTCTCCTCCCTGCCCTCCGCGCCCCGCCCGGCCACCTTCCTCGTCAACCAGCTGCTGGCCCTCTACTGCCGCCACTCCGCCGTCCCCGACGCCCTCGCGCTCCTCCGCTCCACGCCGTTCCCCTCCGTCGTGTCCTACAACACCGTCCTCTCCGCACTCTCGCGCGCCCCGAGGCACGCGCCCGACGCTTTCGCGCTCTTCCGCGGCCTGCACGCGTCGGGTCTCCGCCCCACCGCACCCTCCCTGTGCGCCGTCCTCCGCGCCGCCGGTGCGCTCCGCGACGGTCGCGCGGGGGCAGCCGCGCACTCTCAGGCCCTGGCGCTCGGCTTCCTCGCCAGCGACATCGTTCCTACCGCGCTCCTCCAGATGTATTCTGGGTGTGGGTCGCCGAGGGAAGCCAACCAGGTGTTCGATGAAATGGCAGCGCCGGACGTGGTGGCGTGGAACTGCGTGATGCACTGCAACGTACGGTACGGTTACCTGGAGCGCGCGCTGAGGAAGTTCTGCCGGATGGTGCGCATTGGGCTGGCGCCTACCGAGAGCACGCTTTCTTCGGTGCTGAGTGGGTGCGGCCGCTCTGGGGACTCGCACCATGGCCGTGCACTCCATGGATGGGTGGTGAAATTGGAGGAGCTTGATCCTGATTTGCCGTTGCAGAATGCCCTGCTCGATATGTACTGCTGCTGTGGTGATCTGGACACTGCATTGTGTGTGTTTCAGAGGATTGAGACACCAGACTTGGTGTCATGGAACACCATAATTGCCGGATTTTATGGCATTGGTGATGGTTGGGGCGCCATTCAGGCCTTTGTGCAGCTCAAAGCCGTGTCCTGCAAACAACTTGCTCCTGATGAATATACATTTGCAGCTGTGGTATCTGCTTCTGCTGCATTACCAGCAATGTGTAGTGGCAAGCCGCTTCATGCCAACGTTATCAAGGCTGGGTTGGAGGGCAGTGTCTTTGTTGCAAACACACTAATCAATATGTATTTCACAAATGAGGAGCCGGGCTCTGCTCAGATTTTGTTTGATTCCGTTACGGTGAAAGATGTAATCATGTGGACTGAAATGGTTGCCGGCCATTCTGCACTAGGTGAAGGAGAACTGGCCCTGAAGTATTTTATTAGCATGCTGGAGCAAGGGCACAAGGTTGATAACTTCTCTCTTAGTAGTGCTTTGAACTCCACAGCAGATCTTGCAGGCCTTAAGCAAGGGGAAATGCTCCATGCTCAAGTGGTGAAAAGTGGCCATGAAAGAAATATATGTGTCTCTGGAAGCCTTATTGACATGTATGCAAAAAACGGTACGCTTGGAGGTGCCCATTCAGTTTTCTGCACCCTACAGAAGCCAGATTTGAAGTGCTGGAATTCTATGATAGGAGGATATGGCAATCATGGTGATTCTGAAATGGCATTCAAACTATTTGGTGACATGATTCATGGTGGACTGCAACCTGATCATGTGACTTACATCTCCCTCCTTTCAGCTTGTAGCCATCGTGGACTGGTCGACAAAGGAAACCTTTATTGGTTCTGCATGATGAATGATGGCATTGTGCCAGGGTTCAAACACTACACTAGCATGGTGAGTTTGTTGAGTAGGGCAGGTTTATTGGAGGAAGCAGCCAATTTAATTGATAGATCCCCTTCTGCCAAGAGATATCCTGAGCTGTGGAGAATTCTGCTAAGCTCTTGTGTTACATACAAAGATTTGTCCATTGGTTCTCATGCTGCTCAACAGGCACTGGAGCAGGATCCAGATGATATCTCAACACTCATACTGCTTTCAAACCTTTATGCCTCTATAGGGAAATGGGACAATGTGTCTGAAATAAGGAGAAGGATCAGAAGGCTGACGACTGAAAAGGAGCCTGGGCTTAGCTGGATTGAACTTAAGAAAGTGGTCCATGTGTTCTCTGCAGATGATGAATGCCACACTCAGATAGGTGATTGTCGTGACGAGTTGCTTAGAGTCAAGGCAAACATGGAGCTTTTGGATAGTTGTGAAAATGATTTAGTGTCAAATGGCTAAGTGACGTGGACTGATTACAGTTAAATACACTTGTCATCAAGATTTTTTCAGCATACCAACAAAGCTGATTTCTACAGTAAGATTTTGAGCATGAGAAACAACATGAGATGTTATATATCATGTTCTCTACTGAACCGCTGAGAATTGCTCACATATGCTTACAGAGAGAGGGAGGGAAGCTATGTCTATGTGAGCCATATTGCTTACACTCTGTGTCTACTGCTTCATTGTCCCTGTTTGGCTTGTTTCAACCTCTTTGTGACCACTGACCAGTAAAGGATTTCTAGGTATAAAACTTTTCTTAGACCGGTACAGATAAATGCTTTATGCTGCTTGCCTATTTATTCTCTAACAAATACTTCTTGAGTTTATATCTAAACAAACACTCCTTGAGTCCACAGGTTAAATGGTTTCCTGCCTTGGTGACTTCATCGGTTTAGTATTTTACGCAGTGAAGATTTTTTTTTCCAAAAGACAGTCTATGTGGACCAGGCGATGAAGAGTACAAATAGGCATGTCCCTGTGGAGGGTCATGGACAGTCTTCATCACTTGGTGATAAATTTGAGGTTGAAGATGCTGCTGAAGTTGGTCCAGAAAGAAATCAAGAGGCAGATAACTACGACCAGAGAGAGGGTGAGTCTGATGACTACGAGACAATGGAAGGTCATGACTACAAATCTGAAGATGAAAATGCATACCAAGATGATGAAGATTTCGATGATGATGATGATGATGACTTCGCTCGGAAAGTAGGGATTGTTTTCTCTTGAGCTCGACAGTATCATTGCTTCTGTTGCTTGAGGCAGAGCGCTCTAGGTTTTGTCATTGATTTTGTTGCTTGAAGCGGAGCGCTCTAGGTTCTGCCGTTGCTTCTGTTGCTTGAAGCATGCTGAAATGCCTGCTTTGGGCGGCATCTCTTGGATGATTTCATCTGGCGCTTTATGTTTCCTTTTCACTTTGATAGTGCTGAAGCCTATTATTTTTCTGAGGCTCATAACTCATAAGTCATAACTGATAAGTGTAGGTCAGATATGAAGCAGAGGTAGCATTCATAAACGACTAAGGCATGTAAACAGCTGTGCTTTGTTCAGCATACCTGACCTATTCTCAAACTTTGTATTAGGTTGGGTATGAGCACATTTTAACAATCCTCAGCAACCAGAGCTGAAGGAATGTCCACATGTATGGCTTGTTTAACAATCTGTATCCCCACGTTCAATTACATGTGTATCCGATGACTTTGCCATCCATATTGGTGATCTGGCTCCCATTCTCGTGCACCTGTGACACTTGGGATTGCCAGTAGTGATCCTGTCGAATGTACTCAAATCCTGCTATTAACAGGGAAAAAAAAGTGTGCTGCCAGCAACCGCTTGGGGACACCATGGCCGGCAAAAAGTTCAAAAACAATGTACTTCCTCCTAAGCACATGGTGCCGCACTCCCTGATATCCCCTTAATCATCTGCCGGCAAGTTTAGTACTACGCTACTATGCACTACTCTCAAAGTACTACGGAGTGCAGATCTGGGAATCAATGATCAGGCAATGCAGTATAAACTTCTGATCTCTCAACTATTCTGTATCGAAGTAAACGATTTGCAGAATCTGTTCATCATGAATGTAAGATCAGTAAGAGCATGTTTGGATCATAGGGACTAAAATTAGCCTGACTAAAATTAGCTTCTAGCAGGAGCTAAACAGGTGAGGCTAAAATTAGTCTTGAGGCTAAACTTTGCTAGTAGGGGGTGAGGGAGCTAAAAGAGACTAAAATCTCCTCTTCCTCTTTCCTCATTAATGACCACACGCACATCTTGCTAATAAACAAGCCTACGCCCACCTTGGGAGAGGAGAGAGAAAAGAAAGGGAGAGAGAAATAGAGACTTTAATGCTTTCTTTTAATACACTTTTAAATTCTCCGCCTCCAAAACTATGGGGTGACTAAAACTTTTTAGCCTGACTAATTTTAGTCATGAGACTAAAGGTGATCCAAACATGCCTTAAGTCAATTCCAGTGTCTAACAGAACAATTGGAGAGGACCACGAAAATATTCCCAGAAATATAAACTAACGAAACATCCAAAAAAAAAGAAAAGGCCACAAATGAGAGCCAGGGGTTCTCCGGATGACTCTCCAGTGGCATATAAAACAACACTACTCCCACAGACTAGAGAGGAGAGAGGCTTCTAGGCTCCCGAGGTCGACGACGACACAAGCCTGGGCGGTTGCAGGCGTGCGAGGGGCGATTGGAGATGGCGCCGAAGAAGGTGCTCCTGCTCTGCGGCGACTACATGGAGGACTACGAGGTCTCCTCTTTCTCCTCCTGCTGAATTAGTTGTGTTAGGATCAAGAATCAGCTCTGGATCGGTGTGTCCTGAGACCAAATCCTGTTCTTGAATTGATGGGTTAGGTCATGGTCCCGTTCCAAGCGCTGCAAGCGTATGGGGTCTCCGTGGATGCCGCATGCCCCGGCAAGAAGGCCGGCGACGTCTGCCGCACCGCCGTGCATCAGGGGATCGGCCACCAGGTACCTTGGATTGATCTCCCCGTGTTCCTTAATTTTTTTTCCGTGGGCCCGTTCCTTTGGGTAGGGTTAGTTATTTTGTCGGTCTGGCTTCCAGTGAGATGGATTCAAGGAAGTTGTGTAGGAACCTTGTTCAGTGTTTGTTAAGATTGATAGTGATTCTGTGAAGAGTGAATCCTTGCACAGTAGATTTGAGACACTGCTTCTATTTAGTTGACTACTCCTTGACAACCAAATTGCAGGCAACTCATGTTTCTTTAGTCAGGGTAGGTGAGGTTTAACCTTTTGAAATGTAGATGGCACAGGGTCTCTCTTAATTTGATCTGAACATCTGATGGTCAAATGTAAAATGTAAAGGCATTTCGAGCTTGTCTGTCGATTGCTGATTTCCAAATACATTGTATGTAAGATTCCACATATTTGGCAACTTTACTGCGTATTTCAGTTGTAGTGGTTGAAATTTGTGTGCTATGAGATATTTGGAGATTTGTCTAGCACTGGCAGATAGTTGCCTGGTTGATATCCCTCTCTGTTCCTGTTAGGTTTTGTTTCTGTATAATATATTTGTTCTTGAGGCCCTGCAGCATTGTACTAACTCACTAACACTGCTCAGTCATGCTTCTCTTGCTTACCTCTTCTGGCATCTACGCTTATCTGTATCAGCTGTAACAATGAATCATACTGTTTGTTCTTCTATCTGTTTCATGGTACGTTACCTCTTTATTGTTTCTCAGACATCCCAGCCATATTAGATGACTTGTTATCTGTGCAAATGGGGAATGGAACTGTGGTTCTAGTTCCAGTCTACAACGAGCCCTGCCACATTGTTGTTCTGACAAGCCTGCACTCATTCTATCATTTTCATTTTTCATGTAGACATACGCTGAGACAAGGGGTCATAATTTCGCACTGAATGCTTCATTTGATGAAATTAGTGCTGATGGATATGACGGATTGGTAATCCCTGGAGGCCGTGCACCAGAATACCTTGCAATGAATGACAAGGTGCTTGATTTGGTCAGAAAATTCTCTGATGCTAAGAAGCCTATTGCATCAGTTTGCCATGGACAGTTGATTTTGGCAGCAGCAGGAGTAGTTCAGAACCGCACCTGCACAGCATATCCAGCTGTTAAACCAGTTTTGGTTGCTGCTGGTGCAAAATGGGACGAACCTGATACCATGGCAAAATGTTCCGTTGATGGCAATCTCATCACTGCTGCGACTTATGATTCTCATCCTGAATTCATCAGCCTCTTTGTCAAAGCACTTGGAGGCTCTGTGGCAGGCTCAGACAAGAAAATTCTGTTCCTTTGTGGGGTATGTATTGGAAAAATCCATGATCTCCAAGTCTTTCCACGTTCATACTGTATACCCTTTTACCATCTTTGTTTTTATATTTCATGCACTGCATAAATGGGATGAAGCCAAACAGAAGCAGGTCTTCTGGCTTCTCAGACAATCTTTCATTTTCTGGATCTTTATATATCTTTGCTGAACAATTTTGCTTAAATGTATGATTAATAGGACTACATGGAGGATTATGAGGTTATGGTCCCATTCCAATCTCTTCAAGCTCTCGGCTGCCATGTCGATGCTGTTTGCCCTGACAAGGGTGCTGGGGAGAAGTGCCCTACAGCCATTCATGACTTTGAAGGTGATCAAACTTACAGTGAGAAGCCTGGTCATGATTTTACTTTGACAGCATCATTTGAAAGTGTGGATGCTTCAAGCTATGACGCACTTGTGATTCCTGGGGGGAGGGCCCCTGAGTATCTGGCCCTGAATGATAAGGTCATTAGCTTGGTCAAGGGCTTCTCAGATAAAGGAAAACCAATTGCATCAATCTGCCATGGCCAGCAGATTTTATCTGCTGCTGGAGTCCTTAAGGTACATATTAATCTATATATTATATGGTTGTGATCTGTTAACTCTATTTCCTTCTATATGCCAGTATTCTGTAGTTGAGAGCGGAGAGAGCTCTTTTAATGTTTCTTTTGGTACAAAGCCCTTGCACTTTCTGGCCTGGTAATTTTTACTTTGAACAACAGAGAACTGTGATATCGTGTCTTGCTAATTTCTGGCTTTAGAAAGTGTTTTTGAGCCTGGTTTTCCTCGTGGTCAAGTCTCTTCTTGTATAGGAAATCTTCCAAAGGTTTATTTGGGAGGGAAAAAGGACGTCAGGAAGGGTGATAGTGTTTTGAAAACGCAGGAGAACTGCGAGGAAGGGTGACAGTTAAAACTCGATAGATGATTTGATCACTGGCGATGTTCACCATTGTATTCTCCCTGGTATTTCAAGGAGCATTTCTCAGAGATTTTGATGGTGGATATGAACTGACACGCTTCCTTTGCTGGGTGATTGATGCGCAGGGGAAGAAGTGCACCGCGTACCCGGCGGTGAAGCTGAACGTGGTGCTCGGGGGCGGAACCTGGCTGGAGCCCGACCCGATCGACCGCTGCTTCACCGACGGCAACCTCGTGACAGGCGCAGCTTGGCCCGGGCACCCGGAGTTCGTCGCCCAGCTCATGGCTTTGCTGGGCGTCAAGGTATCCTTCTGAAGTCTGAACCGAAGGATGAGAGAGCTCCGAGCGCTCCTGGGCGCAGCCGCGCAAGATGGTGTAGCTAGCTTTCCCTTGGGACCTCCTCCATACCATACAGAACTAGATGATACTGGATACTATACCCTGGTGGCACAGTTGCTGTACTGAGTAGTGATTACTGCTGGTTTCAAGTTTCAGACTTCTTGCCCTGTTTTGGTGCTGTCTGTTGTCGTTGCACTCTCCTCGTCTAGGCTTTGACAATAAAAAGTCTTTTCTGTCTTGATAATGCAATTTGTCGGGCTAGCTGGGCTTGACTCGGTTCTGTTCGGCTGCTGGTCTGCTGCTTGCGTGCCACACGTACGTAAGCAGAGGCATGCATGCGTGCTTTGCTACAAAGGTTGCAGCTGCACAACAAGCTGGATGAAACAGCGTGCCGTGTGCGCGCTGGCACCGCCGGCACTCAGTCGCTGCTGCCGTGAGCGTGCCGACTGCGAGCGAACTCTCTCACTGCTGCCTCTGCCTGCATGCGCTTCCAATTCGGATCCCACGACAGACAGCACGGCAGGAAGGAAGCTTCAAACGCAAACAGGGAGGTGACCTCGGGGACCGATCAACCCCGTCCCGTCCATGTTCACCACGTCAAAGTCTGGGATCGGAACACCCGGTTTTTGCCACGTCAAAGTGCCGAGTCAGTCGGTATTGGTTTAGGTCGACGGCAGGTAAAGCGCATGCATGCAGCCACGCACCACATATGCCTGCAGCACTGCAGATCTATCTATCCCGACCTAAAAGGAGGCGGCGCAAGCGAAAGAGATCCGGCTGCTTTCCGGGTCACGCACGCACCCGCGCCAAAGCAGCAAGCCACGACGATTGATGAGGCTGCAGCGTGTTTGTTTGTTTGTTTCGCGGGTGGCCGGAGTTGATTTGGTTTGAGAGAAAAAAAAATACTGCTGCCTGGCTGATCCCTCAGCAGCAGCAGCTGGCGTGATAGCTCCTACTAACACCTTGTCGCATTGCGTATTCGCATTGCCAGGGACAAAAGATCACAAGAATTGTCTCCGTCCCGCCCAGATGCAGATCAGCGCGATCAGTGGTGGTGGTGCCAGCGGCAGCGGGTGACTGACTGCAAGTAGCTGTAGCCACGCATATGGTGTCCATCCAGAGTCCAGGCAGATCGTACCCCCCCCCCCCCCCATCCCATCTTCAACTCGTCAATCAGAGCGCTCTGCTTTGCCTTGAGCCACCAAGAAACGTCTAGTCACGCGCTCACTATTCAGATCCGCATCCGCCGCCCTTTGCCCTGTTCTTTGGATTATACTAGTGTACCCATCATCATCTAGCGCCCGGGGTACCGGGCCAAAGTGTATCGAAGTCGGTCGAGAAATGCCAATGTCCACTTCCTCCTGTTCCTAAGCAAGTATTACTCGCAAACACGGTTCATAAGTGACACTTATTCCGAGACGGAGAAAGTGCGTGGTAACAGGTACCTAGCTCGCCGGTTGATCCATACAGTTCGATGTTTTTTACACATTACATTAGCTAGCTATAAGATGGTGTGTTTGGGTATTTTTTACACGGAAGGAGGAGCAGCAAGGTTGAAGTAAAGGGGGAACAGCTCTAAAACATTTGAGGTGTGCATAGTTGGACATAATTCTACGACGAGACCATCTCACTTAAATTATCAATCAATCAATCAGTCACTCGTGGCAAGCAGACAAAACATCTGCAAGCGTCAAGATACGCTCACGTCCATAGATGGCCGAGAAAAGGGCACCAGAGTCCATAGACTAGAGGGCCGGCACCTAACCTATAAGCTATGAGTAGGATGGAATTCGGTCAGTGAAAGGAGCTTTCCAAAACTCTGCATACTATCTTCCCAATAATGATGCTTATATGATGCATATACTAATCTCAAGTCCAACAGCGGGAGGGAAAAGCATTTTTCTCTCCCGCTGACTACTGCGCATGGCCAAAATCGCCTCCAACAGAGGTTGCAATGGGTGAGGCAAACTGCCTATGGAGGAGAGAGAGAATGCAAAATTGCATCCTCTCTCTCCTCGAAGGCATAATCTTGCCGGCTCGAGCGGAGGGGGGTGGAGGACGGGAGGAGAGCTCCGCCGTCGCCAGGCGGGAGAAGCTCGAATTGACGACGGTGAAGCTCGAATCAACGACGGTGAAGCTTGAATCGGCGCCTACGGAGTTGAATCGACGCCACGTGAGCTCCTCTGCTCCTCCATCGCGGCCGCCTCGGCTCCTCGTCGTGGAGCTCCTCCGCGGCGGGCGGTGTCGACGGGGCTTGCCGCGGCGGCCGGCCGCCGCCCTCGGCGCCTTCTCCGGCCACGGAGCTACCCCCGCGCCGCCGTCGACCGCCGCCCCCAAGGGCTCCGCCGCGGAGCCGGGCCGCTCTCCGTGGCCGGGGGCCGACGGGGGACGGGCGCGCGCGACGGAGGAGGCGGTGGCGGTGGAAGGGGAGGGGACCGGCGGGTCAACGGAGGAGGCGGTGGCGACGGAAGAGGAGAGGGGAGGGGGCGGCGCGGTGGTAGCGAGGAAGGAGGGGGATTTTTTGCCTTCGTCGTTTGCGTCTCGGACCGTTGGAGATGGGGATTTTTGCCTCTTTTGTGCGCGAGGCAAATGCGGGAATGCACCTCCCTTTTTGCACTATGTTGTTGGAGTTAGCCTAAGGGCGTTGCTGACTCGTTACTCCAGGAGACGTGGTTCTCATCCGGTAGCCGGTCACGTTTTGTTCACAATTTTTTTTAAAAAAAATGGCAATTGCGATTTTCTTGCTCACAATTTAAAAAATGGCTATCCGCGAACTCCGCTGTGGGCGCCTCTAAGAAGGGCGAGGTCCTGCTCATGCGCAAGCCGGACAAACTGAGCACGCGTCACACGGAAGGCCATGCGGTTGCGGCCCAAGATGCCACCGCAGCCGATCAGGGTCTTGCTGCGGTTTTCGCTGGACCTGAACCGGTCGACAAGGAGTTTTTCGGCGCTTTCCGCGACCTCTTCCCGGCGGGCGGGCGGGCGAGCTCTCTCTGACGCGGACCTTATGGCCGCGGTCAGGCAGGTCAATAATGTGAGCCCCGTGTGTAGAGTCTAGTGGTTATCCTGCAAGGGTTTAGGTTGTCTTTCCCGGAAAAAAAAAAACCAAAACCAAGTGCCCCTAACAAAGTTGCAAAGCATGGGAGTTTGTTATAACCCCGTCATTGATCTCATCCTCAGCATGTAATAAAGGCAATCAGAAAGAAATACTACTACTCTCGTCCGAAAAAAAGAAGAAGAATAAAGAAACCCTTCACAATGGAAAGGGGGAAAAATGCAAAAAAGGTAGGAGAAAGTTGCCCTTTAACGTTACTGTACCCGTTGCCATCAGCCTTCAGCTGACAATTCATAACAGTGCGAGTCCATCAGATGGGCCTCTGATGAATATTCGCATCGCGCTGCCCGGCTTGACGGGACGGCCAATGCAGACTTTTGCAAAGCCGAAAAGGGTTTCCGCCGGTACGGTGAATCTAACAGGCAGCAGAAAAAAAAATCCACACCGCGATTCTAAAAGTTCACTCCTCTAAAAAATTCTCAAGTACCCCTGTCCTGATCAGGGCAGCATCAGCAGGAACACATGCAAGATTTGGGAAATACACACATGATCAGTAGTATCCTGAATGTTCAAGTAGTCTGAAACCATCAGTTGTTGCGTTTGCCCCCCCCCCCCCCCCCCCCCTGTAAAACGGACATTCAGTTTTGATCACTGTCACTGCCGAGGCATCAAAATATATAAACCTTCCGCGATCTCGAGCCGGGCAGGCCCCAACCTAAACCTAGGTGGGGCCATCGGGAGTCAGTGGCGGGACCGGGTGGCTGGGCCCCACCTGCAGTGATATTTTGCAGTTTTTTTTTTTGGTGAAGATGATGATATTTTGCAGCTTCTTTGCTTGAGAGAGAGACGAGAGGAGGATGATATTTTCGCAGCTTGATTGGTGACACACAAAGGCGAGAGCGAATCCGGGGGGCGGCGGCGAGCGGGTCGGAGTAACGGACAACCGATGCAGCTTCCCTCTGCCTTCCCTGCCTTATCATTGTGCCTGTGGCGTGCGTCGTCGTCTTTGGACTTTTGCCCTGTTCGCTTGGCTCATCAGCAACCGGTCAGCGGTACTTTTCTCTCGGAACAAACCAGCACCAACCATCAGCCACCAGCCAAACGAACATGGTCTTTGGCTTTGGTTTGGTCCAACACATGGCCTAACTAAACATCTGTCTGGATCTCAATCAATCCCATGCTGCATCACGGCACTGGTGCAAAATCAATCCTTCGATCGCCATTTGGGGGGGAAAAAAACGGGAGGTTGCAAATAAAGCTGCCAAGTTTTATTCAATTTAAGCTTTGATTTGCAAGTTTCAGGCATCGATGTTCAGAATTCATCGTCTGATGAATTGACGAAGCTCCGCAGTCTTTTGGCACCCATGCATGTGTCACTGTTTCCTGCTGCTGCTGCTGCTAGATGGGGGTAGCTAGCTAGGTAGCATGATCCGTGACCCCGACTGTAGCAAAGGCCACCAAAAGATCGCCTCCTGCGGGGGCGGGGCCAAGCGAATCCAATAATTCAGTGCCTTTTGGGGCCTATAGGGATTTGCAGTTTTCTTGGTGGATGCAGGCGTCCACCTCCGATCCTCCCCCCAACATATATATCGAGGCATCATCCACCACGTCCATACCCCGATCAGCACCTACCGGCCCCAGGCGGACCACGTACGTACTCGGGTTGTTGGTTTTTCAGATTGTTGGGCTCTCGATCGGGGTGTCTGACGAGAGTGAAGACTCAACGGAAGCGTCTGTAATGAGCCAATCAAGGTGGCACGGTTAACAAACCTCCTAAACATTTGAATCAAACGGTACAATGCTGGCGCTTACGACATGCGCGCGCACCCACCTTTATGAATATACTAAAGACCGAACAAACGAGATGGACAGCGGAAACCAACATGTATGTGTATACATGGTCATGAGTGAGAGTTGTGGAGAAACACGCCAAATGAAGGTGCTGGTGCCCATGCATGGCAGAATCCGGAAATTCAACCAAAACATGTGGAGTAGCATATAATACTACTACTAGCTAATAAGCTCGATCTTCCAGTTCCACCTTTGTGATATGGAAGTTGGAAGGGGTAACATGCCCGCCGCTAGCTATATTTCCTGGAACGACGGAATATACCCTCCAGGTTGATGCAGTTTGCCAAGAACAGCACGTCGGAATATACGCTACCCTACCCTACCCTACCTACTTGCGGCCGGAGTGACCCATGCATGCGTGTCGTGTCCGGGTCTTTTGGCAAGTCGGAGGGCCATCCGCCCCCCCCTCGCCCTTTTGCTTGCTCTGCTTTGCTTTGCTTGGGATACCCACGCAAAGGTGGTGGGTGGCTCTCAGTTCCTCCTCCTCCTCCTCCTTGACGCACGCTCTTTGAGGATTTAACGTACTGCTACGTGGACAATCAGATGAGCTAGCATTATTGTGATTATTATTAATTTGGTGTTGATCGATGATGCTAATCGAGGCACAATCACGTGTTGGGCGAGACACGTAGTACGTACGTACGTTGCTCTCTTCATTCTCACGGTCACGGCCGGCCCATTCACGTGCAGATAAACACAAACTGATGCGTGTTTGGTTGTTGTGTGCCCCTGTGCGTTGCTAATGACGGGGCTGGGTAGATGCATGGAGTCACGCATCTCCATCCATCCCTAGCTCTCTGTGGGTGCAGAGTCATCTCCATCCAAACAGGTCCAGAACGCTAGCGCGGCGGGGACGTCACTGCACTGCACGTTCTGAAGCAGAGGCGACGAATATTTGGTGACCCAGGATAACACGGGAACGACCACGAGCTACACCATGTCACCATGGCCGAGCCTATTAAAAAAAAAAAAGCCCGGATCGGATCGATGGCGGCGGCGGCAGGAGTCTCTTCTAATTTGCAGTCTGTTTGTCCGCCACCTGCCAACAGTAATTTCATCGCAGAAAAAGTCGTCAGCAACCACCAGCCGGCCCGGCTAGCTGCTAGTATTGTTGAACGGAAGCTTTTGCTGTGGATTATTGCTCGTCAGGGGCAGAACCTTCGATCCTTACTGGCAGGTGCCGTGGCAGCAGGGTATGGACACGCTCACCGGATCCTCACCATCTGGTACGCACTGCAAGGATTATCTGCTTCCATTTGTCTGCAAAGACCAAAATGCAGAAAAGTTACCACCGAGACAAGATCGTTGCTTTCTTCCAACACAGCTCACCAAATTCGACCGGGCCCGAATCCAGTTTTCTTTTTTAAAATTTGGGAATCGAATTCAGTTTCGTTTGTTTGCCGAATTTCTCGCGGCGTGCCGTCGTGGTCGTGGCGGATCGATCGACCCACCACCCCCCGTCCCGCTCCGGCGAACGGCAGAGGCCCCAGCGCGCAGAGCGGTGGAGCCTATAAAAGGCCACGCCTCCGCCACGGCATCCCCGCACCGCACCGGCACCGAGCGAGAGCCGCGACAGCCACCAGCTAGGCAGCTACCCCTACCCCGCTCCGTGTGTCCCTCCCTCTCCACCGCTCGGCTCGGCTCGGCTCGGCTCGCGCGCGCAAGCGGCGGCGGCGTGGCTCCGGGGGCGGGAGGCGCCGGTCTGGGGACGTCGGCGGCGGCGGGGGGCCTCGCCGGCGGCGAGCTGGTTTGGGTATGATAGGGGTTATCCATGCGGCGCCGACCACCAGCGTCCGGCCCTGCGGATTCATGGACGGCCTCCTCATCTTCGTCTTCTACCTCTCGCTTCCTATACGTGGCGGCCGCAACCACTCCTTAACCGCCGCATCTAATTGTTAGCCGCCGCCGCCGGCCCCGATCGGTCGGTGGGTCCGTCGCCCCACCCCACACGTCGATCTCCCCACCTCGCCGCACGCGCGCTCCCCTCCTCCCGCTCGTCACCCCCCCTTCCCTCCCGTTCCACGACGCCGTCTCGGATCGGGTCGGCTTCGTCTCGTCGCCGCGCGTACAGGATGGACCAGCCACCCAATGGCTTCGCCGCTGGAGGTGCGTGCGAGATCGAATCGCTTCCCCCCCCCCCCCCCCCCTCCCTTTTCGTTATGATTATGATGATGATGAATGCTTGTCCAGTCCGGTTGTGCGATTTGATTTCATTTGTGCTGACGCATTTAGGAGAAATGAGTTTTGACGTCCCGCGACGCTTGAAATCTACTTAGTGCGCAATTTGAAATTGCTTCCAGTGGCATTGCACAGAAGTAACAACCTGATTGATTGAGTTACGCCAAACGTCTCTGTCATGGACTCTGCCGTCCTAATCTATATTGACTCTATGTCAGCCTAGTGGCCCCTCCAATGCTAAAAGGGTAATAAAGTGATGATTACGGAAGGAAAACCTTGATTTGATTTCTTTTAGTATTGGTGGGGGCCTCTTTCGTGTCCGGGGAACACAATAATTATGCATAATTCTAGTGGCCTCACTTGAATAATTATTATAGGGTAAATACTGAAAAGTTATGGTGATCTCAAGGATCTAGATTGAAGAATATTTACAAGGAACCTCTAGGAGGAAAGACAGAGATACTCTTACGAGAAGGTGATGACTGAGGAAATTGACAAGTGAAAGGGATGTAGCTTCCAAACTAGAGGTCACTGTAAGCTGTGAAAGAAGATAAACATGCCTCTTTGCTCCTTGAAGAGATATTGAGGAGAAACATCCCATGCCAGCTGGCTTCCTCGTTCCTTTTTGCATTTTTGCAGAATATCATCTCTTTTGTTTTCTGAAAAAAGTGACATAATATCATCTCCATTGGTTCGTCCAGAT
This sequence comes from Cenchrus americanus, assembly GCA_947561735.1. Classification (NCBI taxonomy): domain Eukaryota; kingdom Viridiplantae; phylum Streptophyta; class Magnoliopsida; order Poales; family Poaceae; genus Cenchrus; species Cenchrus americanus. Next base: position 309,324,523 of record OX387241.1, on the reverse strand, counting down.
TGATACACATCGAATAATTATTAGTGCCATTCAATTTTATCGAATAATTATTAGTGCCATTCAATTTTATCCGAGTCTGACATCACACCTTTTGTCTCTAATCAACCGGAAAGAATACCCGACATATATTCCTATGGAAATCTTCACCCCAGAAGACAAGACAATCCCCTTCAGGCAGCCACTGCATGCTAAGACAGCCAAACTAGGCACCCCATTCAGGCTTCAGCGGTGTTAAGACAACAAACTTTTCTAGCTCACAATTAACCATTAATTGACAGATGAACACAACACAGAGAATTGCCCTGAATGGACCATTTTCTATGTATTTATTCAGGTAGATGGGTGAGAAACATGTGATACTAGTTTCAGTTTTAATGCTTTATTGGCTCTAACATGTGAAGTTTCCATAAACTTGATGACTCTTATTCACTAGATACCTTTCATTTTTGCCATCAGGTTTTTTCAAGCACATCGATGGGCAAAACTCCTCTCCCCCTTCCGTAATTGTAATAGGGGGTGGGATTTCAGGCATTGCAGCCGCTCGTGCTTTGTCAAATGCTTCATTCAAGGTAAATTTCTATATTACAGTCCAGAAGAAGGGTCAAAATGATTGATACTTACATAAAGTTAGATAATAACAGGTCACACTCTTAGAGTCGAGGGACCGACTTGGTGGTCGTGTGCACACTGACTATTCTTTTGGATGTCCAATTGACATGGGTGCATCTTGGTTAGTTGCATCTCAGAGCTAATGTGTAGTGCTTTTATCGACCTTATTTTGGGTTGAACAAGTGTGACATTTGTGCTTATATCTTGTGATTTAGGTTGCATGGTGTGTGCAATGAGAATTCTTTGGCGCCATTGATTAGGATGCTTGGGCTTAGGTTATATCGCACAAGTGGTGATAACTCTATTTTGTATGACCATGATTTAGAGAGGTATACATAATCCATAATGAACATTGTGCCTAGTCTCTCGTAACTTGGTGGGCAAACTTCTTTAACATTTCTGGGTTTTTTTCAGCTATGCCCTATTTGATAAAAATGGTCAGCAAGTTCCCCAGGAGATAGTTACAAAAGTTGGGGAAATATTTGAGAGAATTCTCAAAGAGGTACTGCAATCCATGGCACTTATATATTATTTGTCCAATGCTTTTTGTGGAACTATGATAAGCTCACTTCCTGTTAAAATCTCAGACGGCCAAAGTAAGAGATGAACATGCAAACGACATGGCTCTTATTCAAGCCATGGCAATTGTGCTTGACAGGAATCCACATCTGAAGTAAGTGGGATTTACAATTCACCTAAAAATATGTTACAGTGGTGAGTTAAGTTCTTTGATGTTGTGCACTTACACTTGCAGGCTGGAGGGGCTGGAATATGAAGTGCTGCAGTGGTGTATATGTAGGCTGGAGGCATGGTTTGCCACAGACACGGACAATATATCTCTGAAAAATTGGGATCAGGTATGCCGTGTCAGAGTATGCTTTATTATATTTTCCAGATTAGTGTAAGATTACAATTACATGACAACTGTGCTGAGATTTTTTTTTGCAAACTTGCAGGAACATGTGCTTACTGGTGGACATGGTCTTATGGTGAATGGCTATGATCCTGTCATCAAAGCTCTCGCTCGAGATCTTGATATTCATCTCAACCACAGGTGTGCAGAAGAACCATGTGATACTCTGATTGTCAGATTGAACCCCAATTAATTAGCTTATAATATCTGTTTTATGTGTTGCCCAGGGTCACAAAGATCATTCAGCGTTATAATAAGGTTATTGTTTGTGTGGAAGATGGCGCAAGTTTCGTTGCAGATGCTGCCATAATAACTGTCCCTCTCGGTGTACTTAAGGCAAATATCATCAAGTTTGAACCTGAGCTACCAAGAGAGAAACTTTCAGCAATCGCAGATCTTGGTGTTGGCATTGAGAACAAGATAGCTCTCAAGTTCAACACTGTATTTTGGCCTAATGTAGAAGTACTAGGCAGGGTTGCCCCAATGTCAAATGCATGCGGTTACTTTCTCAACCTTCACAAAGCCACAGGAAATCCAGTCCTGGTATGCATGGTAGCTGGAAGTTTCGCATACGAAATCGAGAAGCTATCAGATGAAGAATCAGTGAACTTTGTTATGTCCCAGCTCAGGAAAATGCTACCGCTGGCGACTGAACCGGTAAAGCTCTAGCGAAGACACTGGAATTTGTTCACTCTGTCTCTGCAACCTACAGAGTGTTTTGCAAATCCTGACGGCTGTGCCTCTCTTTTCCAGGTTCAGTATTTGGTTTCACGGTGGGGCAGCGACCCGAACTCACTCGGTTCCTACTCGTGCGACCTAGTAGGGAAACCAGCTGACTTGTATGAAAGATTCTGCGCTCCGGTGGGCAACCTTTTTTTCGCTGGGGAGGCCGCCTGCATCGATCACTCTGGGTCAGTGCATGGAGCTTATTCTTCAGGCATTGCCGCTGCAGAGGACTGCCGAAGGCGTCTCTCGACGCAGCTAGGCATCTCTGACCTGTTCCAGGTCGGGAAGATTGTTGTGAGGGAGGAGATGGCTGAAGCCATGGTTCCCTTCCAGATATCCAGGCTGTAATAAAAGGAAGTCATCTATTTGAACACCGTGCTATCCCGAAGGAGCGGAGAAGGTCAATTATATCACTAAACAATGTAGCTGCCCCGCAGTATGTATTGCCTCCAAAACTGTTTGCATTATCACAGTTTGATGTAACTTCAAACAGTATGGACCCTGTGTTAGAATTTATGGATGCTATGCTACCGTACTCTTCTGTTTGATTCAGCTGCCAATGCTTGATTTGGGAAACTGGTGACTCGGCTGTTCAACCATCTCGTTCTGAATTTTATTGAATGATGAATTTGGCGATTGTGTGGTGATGTTTCTTACTGAATCATGTGGGGAATAGGGGCTCAATTTGTAGAATCATTCTACGGTTGATTTTTTTTAAAAAAACGTACATTGAAGCTTATGATCCTCTGCCGACAAATAAGCAGTGCAACTTGCAAAAGATGTCACACCAACAATTGGGCTCTGTACGCTCCAGAACCGTGTATATATTATCTGCACATATCCGCGAACAATTCGAGTAATCGAAACCAAACGCATCCAATTCGCTGTTACATCTTGCGCTGCAACATGTAGTCAATTCCTCCTATTCCAAATCTTGCGCTGCAACATGTAGTCAATTCCTCCTATTCCATTCTGTATCGCCATCTCGCCGACCAACCACACACAATTCCTCCTATTCCATTCTGTATCGCCATCTCGCCCATCAACCACACACACAACACTAAGTCTGTTCGACTGGTGCGAAAAATAATGTTCGGTTAGTGGATTGAATAACGTTGTGTGGGAGGAAATAAACGGAAAACGGAACCGAAATAAGCCGGCAGAATTCACTCTTTTTTGAGTCCTCGGCCGGCCGGCCGGCGGCAAAACAGAGAGGCGTCGGCCGGCTGGCTAAAGGAAACAGAGAGGCGAAAACAATATTTAAAAAAAAAAAACGCACGAAAAGTATGGGCCCTTCCTTGTCGACCCGGACCCGGAAAGCCGACGCGGCTGGTGGCTGGCTACGCAGAAGCAACGCGCGCCAGCGCCGTGTCGTCGCCGACTTCCTCTCCTCCCCAGTCCCCACGTCTATTTAAAGCCCACAGCCTCCCCAGCCTTCTTCATCTTCCTCCTGCCTTTAACTTGAAACCCAAACCCAACAGCCAAGACCAAAAGCGTAGCCGCAAAAACTCCATCCCATTAAACGCGCACGCCTGCCATCCAGATCAAAGGCTCACCACCGCCCACCTACCTACCTATACCGGAGAAGAGACGGGAAAAATATCTTCGCCCCCCCCCCCCCCCATCGGATCGGATCCTCGATTTCTCCTCCTGCTGCCGATCTTCGATCGAACGCGAGGGGGAGGTGCGCGTGTGTGGGGGGACGAGATCTTGCCGGTTTGGAGCCAGCTAGGGGTATGAGCTGTTTCGCGCACCGCCGCTGCTCCGACGCCGCCCGCCGCCAGGACGGCCTCCTCGTCTTCGTCTTCTTCCTCTCGATTCCCATACGTAGTACTAGTAATAATAGTGGTGATTCTAATTTAAGTAGTAGCGATCTCTTGTAAACTGCGGTCGTGTTCTTCGCGGTCACGCGCTCTTTCTGTTTGGCGCTTGCTCCTCTTTCCCCCACTCCCTCTCTCCTCCTCTTCTTCTTCTTCCTCCTCCTTGGCGGCAGCGGCAGCGGCGGTTATGGATCCCAATGGCCTCAAAACAGGAGGTATTGATATATTTCTCTATCGCACTTGTTGTTTAATTTTAGATATTTTGCCGATGTCCTTGTTTTTAGAATTTCATTTGTTTTTTTATCCTTGTTATTTACAGTATATTGTATATAAATATATATGTTGTTGTACCGGACGAAAAGAGTTTTTTTAATAATTTTCATTGGAAATTTAGATCATAATAACTTGTTATTGTTCAGACGATTAATTCATAATTTGGAGTATGTAGCAGTTTGTTGTTGGTATGGAGTTGTAGAAGCTCGTAGATATTTTGTTATTATCTGATTTCCCTAAATTGATCCCTAGTCATATTAAAAAAAAAAAATGAAATTTCAGGCCTTCTGCTCCCAACCATTGAGAGGCGGTGCACGTCACCTCCATCCGTCGTCGTGATCGGCGGTGGCATCTCAGGCGTTGCAGCTGCTCGTGCTCTCTCCAACTCGTCATTTAATGTGACCGTTCTGGAGTCCAGGGATCGGATTGGTGGACGTGTTCATACGGATTACTCATTCGGATGCCCAATTGATATGGGAGCATCATGGTTAGTTGCCTTTACTTGAATTTGCTCAACATGGCCAGCGCGATTTTTTACTTACCTTTTTCGTTGGTGTTTTCGCAAATTCAGGCTGCACGGTGTGTGCAACGAGAATTCACTGGCACCATTGATTGGATATCTTGGGCTGAGGTTATACCGCACCAGCGATGACAACTCTGTTCTATATGATCATGATTTAGAAAGGTATACCTATTGTCTCGTGTACTCAAAAATTCATTTGCCACTATCATCTTGTTCTTCCATCTCACATTGATTCCTCTGCAGCTATGCTCTCTTTGATAAGGATGGCAATCAGGTCCCAAAGGAGACAGTCGATAAAGTCGGAGAAGTATTTGGAAGAATTCTTGAGGAGGTACAGAGTTAACACAATTCGTGTGTGGTACTTTTTGGTGCTTCTTTAAAAGCATTTTTAGCTCACTTTATCTATGATGTGTTCTGTTACAGACGGTGAAAGTGCGTGATGAGCAGGAACATGACATGCCCCTTCTACAAGCAATTTCCATTGTGTTCGAGAGGCACCCCGAGTTAAAGTAATTATTCTTGTGCCACACTGTCAATATTGTTGTTAAAATCAAATAGCTCACGAGATCTGCTTTGATAGTACTTTGACTGACATGGTTGCCACTTTTGTAGGCTAGAAGGGCTATATGATCAGGTCTTGCAATGGTGTGTCTGCCGGCTTGAGGCATGGTTTGCCGCAGATGCAGATGAAATATCCCTGAAAAATTGGGATCAGGTTAGCGCAATGCCCTGGAGCGTGGTTTTAGTCATCCATCTAACTGATTGTAGAAATCTGTTCTGTACTCGAGTTGTCTCATTCTGAGTAACCTTTCCTTCCTTTATTGATCTGTATGTAGGAGCATGTTCTTACTGGGGGCCATGGACTGATGGTAAATGGATACTATCCTGTTATTGAGGCTCTAGCTCAAGGTCTTGACATCAGGCTTAATCAAAGGTTTGTTTTCCCACTGATCTTTTATTGTTGGATTGTACTCTTTCCAAACATGGTGCCAGGATAATTATGGAAAAATCATGATGTAGTAGTGTTCTAATATAAATGCACTGGTTAATAAGAATTTTAATCTTCATTATGTATATCTGAAACGAATGATCCGGTGATTAATAAATTTGCTCACACTAACGGAATGATGATCTTCCAGGGTCACCAAAATTAACCGGCAACACAATGGAGTTAAGGTCACTACTGAAGATGGCACGAACTACTTCGCCGACGCTTGCATAATCACAGTGCCACTCGGTGTGCTCAAGGCGAACATAATCAAGTTCGAGCCTGAACTGCCCCCATGGAAGAGTTCTGCCATTGCAGACCTAGGTGTTGGCATTGAGAACAAGATCGCCATGCACTTCGACAGCGTGTTCTGGCCCAACGTTGAGGTGCTGGGCATAACTGGCCCGACACCGAAAGCTTGTGGATACTTCCTGAACCTCCACAAGGCTACCGGCAATCCAGTCCTCGTGTACATGGCTGCTGGAAGGTTCGCCCAGGAAGTGGAGAAACTGTCGGACAAAGAAGCCGTTGATCTGGTTGTTTCTCACCTGAAGAAGATGCTTCCAGATGCTACCGAACCTGTAAGTTGTCGCTGCACCTGCCGGTTTCAGTTTCTAAATGTCTGTTCATGGACTGCCCGCATTAAGTTGTCGCTGCACCTGCCGGTTTCAGTTTCTAAATGTCTGTTCATGGACTGACGCATTTGCATTTGGCTATCTCTTGCCTTTGCAGACGAAGTTCTTGGTGTCACGCTGGGGATCTGACCCCAACTCTCTGGGGTCCTATTCGTGCGACCTGGTCGGGAAGCCGGCCGACGTCTGCGCGAGGTTCTCCGCTCCCGTGGAGAACCTCTACTTCGCCGGTGAGGCGGCCAGCGCCGACCACTCGGGGTCCGTGCACGGCGCGTACTCGTCGGGCCTCGCCGCCGCAGAAGATTGCAGGAAGCGTCTCCTGACGCTGAAGGGCATCCCGGACCTTGTACAGGTCGCGGCGTGGGAGGAGCTCGCCGGAGTCGTGGCTCCCCTGCAGATTTGCAGGACCTGAGCTTTGAATTGCTGCGCCCGATATGCCGCGCGGATTTGATTTCACCACTTCGGCACTACCTCACCTCAGAACGCGGCGAAGGCGTGAAATTTCCTAGTCGGTGCGCGTGAAGGATTGCAATTGTAAAAAAAAAAAAACTCATGACACATTTTACGATGATACTCTAAAGTGTTACCGTCTGGAATAAGTCGAGCACTCGGGCACTGAAACTCTATCAAAATCAAGCCCTATGTTGTATAAAAATTTAGAATAAAGAAAAATCAATTGGTTTGAGCTTTTACTGCTAGAGCGACGTGTAATGTTACGCAGTGCTCGGTAGCTACTAAAAATCGCCGACATTTTGAATCCCTTTCTATATCACTTTTAAGATTATCTTGAATTCTATCTTTTTGATGAAAAGCAGTTTATATTACAACTTTGACGTTCTCAGACTCTAGACATTATATTATTATATAAAATATTATAATATATATTTTCTTGCAAAGTGAAAACAAATATTTTCTCAACTACAATTTTTTTTTGTAACATTTTTAATTCTAACACTTATTTTGCTTTAAAAAATAAGATCAGAGGAATAGTACTATAAAATTATGAGATATTAAGAGAATACATATAATTAAATTAAATTGATCACGAGCCGCGTGAGGCGTTGTGGCCAAGTGGGAAAAAAAGTTGGCTATCGGATGTCCGCTCCCTTGGCCGATTGGGCTACCGACCTCCTAGCAGACATACTATACACACGTATGTGTACTTATACATATAGGGCTCGGGCCCTCGACGGTTGCATCCGATGCCCTCCCCTTGGACAACTTTTTAATTTTAACCTTTTTTTAATTATTTTTAAAATTAACTCTTGACAAACATTATTTGCACCCGGTGACCCTTTGGGCGTGCCCCGCGCGTGGCGCGGCAGAGTCTAATTTTGAGCTTTTATTTTTTTGCGGTGAGGTCCGCAAATACGTTTTGGAGGCTCGAATTTGCATACTCCGCCGGGAGTTGCTCTTATCCTACAACTAAAAAAAGCGAAATGTTATCGTCGTCATCCGATTTGGGACCGCCGCCCTCCGCTTGTCCGCCCACCCCCTTCGCGCGTCCTCCCACCCCCTTCGCGAAAGAAAAAAAACCGTCGCTCCTCCCCCTCCGCGCGGATCATGTGCGCCGTTGACCCCGCGCGCATCCGGTGAGCCGCCGGCCCCGCACGCCGCCGGCCGTGGTGCCACGGCGCGCGCGCGCGCCGGCCGTGGTGCCACGCGCGCGCGCCGGCCGTCGTCCCCCGGACCCCGCGAGCCGTCGCGCTCGGATCTCCCGCCGTATCTCCCCGCGAGCCCGTGCCCGTCGCGGCGATGGCGCTCGGAGGACGACCGCGTTGTCGCCGTCCCCCTTCTCCACCTCGACCGCCGCGACAGATGCGGCCGGCGTCGCCTCATCGGGCCGGGGGAGCGGCCGGACCCGGGACCCCGGTAAACCCAAACCTAACACCTTTCTATTGAAATCCGGTTGGCGGTGCGACGGCGGCGGTGCTCTCCACCGCAGTTCGGCGGCGACATACTCTCCGCCTCGATCCAGTTGGTGGTGTACCTTCCCGGCTTCTCCGCACGCGGATTCGACGCGGGCGCACAAAGATCAGGTGGCGGCACGCGGCGGCGGCGTTGACCCGAGTTCCTTCCGCGACGGTGACCTCGAGTTTCCCTGCCTTCCGCGACAGCTTCCCCGAGCTATTCCTACAGCAGCGACCTCGCACCCTCCCGCGGCTGCCCCGAGATCCTCCCGCGGCAGCAACCGCGAGCTCTCCGGCGGCGTTGGCCCGAGCGTACCCCGAGGGGGCGATCATGAGCGGCCGGTGGGGTCGGCCCGAGCTTGCCTCACGTCCTTCATCGAGTGGTGGGGTAGGGCCTCCTTCACACAAAAATCGCTGGCCTCACGTCCTTCATCTTCTCTTTCATCTCTCTTCTCACCCAATCTCAGGTGAATCGAGCAGCCGCCGGTGATGAGGGATGGGGCTCCAAGTGAGGATTTGTCCAATTCCCATCACCGAGTTGCCTATTTAATCTACATCGTTGTAAGGTTGTAGCCCATCCGTCAAACGTACAACCCGATTTTTCCTTTGATCTATGCAGTTTTCTATCAATTGTGGTTTGATACCTCTGCGATTCTTATTTGTCGAGGTTTGATGCTAAAATCTTGTTAAGACTGTTTTACTGTTTTCTGATAGGAGCTACGCATGCTGACGAATGAAATATGTCTAGGTAAATGTTCTTACCAATGCTTTTGTTTCACTGAAACATTCTTTTTCATTTCAAGTCCGACTTTTATTCGGTGAAACAAATTGTTTGCTCCACACGATGGTACCGGCTTGGTCGTTGAGAATTCTAACGAGGAGGATTACGTAACCGCAAAGTTTTTTCGGTCGTTAGTAGCAGGTAATGATTTATGCCCATATCTTTCCACCCACACAAATTCCCTTTGTAAATTCTCTTCCACCCATTGACGAAATATTTTCTCGAATTGTTATTCTTGATAAACTACCAATTCTAGAGCTGGATTTAGATATTATATTTGTGAAGTCTCAAAGTGTAACTAGAATGTATTCACCGAATATTCCATTTTGCTTCACTCCGGGTTCCATTCACCGAATATTCGGGAGTTTTCTCCAGGAGAAGGTGCGATATTACATATTAAGGAGCTTGATGATGTTGCTTCGGCTGCTAAGACAATAAAAAATATTGCTTCAAATCTCGATGCCTTCAATCAATCGTTGAGGTAAATGCTCTGCCAAGCATTGCAGTCATGGTTTACATTTACTTTACATTTGGAATGAATAAGTCATTATGTGTCTCTATCTGAGTTTAGTTCGACCGAGCGGAGTTGCATATATTACGTTATCAACATTCATTTTATTGGTGAACCGGTCTTTGCTTTGGCCATTTAATTTTTTTCATATCAAGAACAGTGGCAACAAACATTTTATTTATAAAGATTCGGCTTCCTAAGGAACAGAATCACCATGTAATTAAAGAGTTTTCCCTCAACAAATCTATTTCTCATGGAGAAGGTGTAGTGTGGCAATCACTTCGGTAGTACGGCTCACAAAGTTGTTTTTAGTAAAGCTCACCATGTATACACCTGGTTCGTCTTGCTCCACCCATTCAGCCTCATGGCAAGATTCAGAATCAGGTAGCCTACTTCCATTCTTGCCAACTTCTCGCGGGGATCGTCTTATTCCTAACGAACTTGGTCCATTCGAAGCAAGCAATCCATTATGACCATTTTTGATTTGTTCTCCGGAATCGCTTGGGCTGCCCAAACTCTCTGTACCCACAGATGAAATGTCATTTGGAATGGAAATTCCAGGAAGATATGGCAGTTTAGTGTTCTTGTCAGCTCCTCCTGGAAACCTCTCGGCCATCCCCTTTAACTGTTACAAAACAAATGGAATTGACCCTTAGACGATAGCTGTAAAGCTCTTTTACCATTTACGTTTAGCTAAGAATAATTGATGCAAAAATTATGCAAACCTTCATAGTTTTTTAATTAAACCAAAAGCTTCATTCAAATTTCATATCCAGGTTGTAACATATACTAACATAAATGTGGTTTTTAATATGGGATCTAGAATATAGCTCAAAGGCCTTTACTCTACATGCTAACATTGAAACAGATTTGAATACAATTAGATGTGTGTACAAAAGGAGACAAACCAAACCGCTTCATTCAAATTTCATACCCAGGTTGTAACATATAGTCATATACTAACATAAATGCGGTAGTTAATATGGGATCTAGAATATAGCTCAAAGGCCTTTACTCTACATGCTAACATTGAAACCGATTTAGATGTGTGTATAAAAGGAGACAAAATTGAATGTCCGCGGAGTAAGCGGACTTACTTGTGCACCGAGTGACTTGATTACTTCCTTTGTCGCCTTGCATTTTCCAGTTTCCTCCCCGGCAATGGAAATAGCTTCCTTCAATTGTTTGATAGTTCTCTCCACCTCCACTTCAAGCAGCTTGAGACTTCTTAGGGATTCACCACTATTACATTATAGTGGATGCCATAATATATTTCCAATGTATCTCACCATTTACATCCAAAACTATGCAATGATAGGGATTGACCAGGGCATTTTGGATGCAGTTGACCACAACTTTCTATGGCATCAATTGTATAATGTTGTTTCCAATGCAAATCTTTAGCGGTTGTTTGACTGAATTGCAATTGATCACTGAGCAAAATTTGTGCCTGTGTTTTGTATGCATGCCATAGTTCGGTTTGCTTTCCCCCCCGTCCCGGAATCCATCCTAGCCATGGCATGTAGCCGAAGGTACAATATGATAATGCTCCTGCAGCTCTTGAACAAGAGGCATTGTTCCCTCTCTGTACAGCAAATTTCTCTGACGGGCCATGTATATGCAAATTTCAGGTCGCCTTGCAGTCGTCGTTGGGTCGCCTAGCCGTACGCCGCCGTGTGCGTGTCTTTTTTTTTCAATTCCTCCCGCTTGATGCCCCGTAGATAACGGAGCCGATTTCATCTTTGTAGGTTACGGTGTACTGTCAATTGCTTCATTGGGGATCTACAAGTCGCGTGTTCGGTCGTTCCTCGATGTGCCTCTATTTTTCGGGTAATTCAGATCCGTGAGGACGGCTCTTTGTGCTTAGGAATTTAATTGCACATCCCTTCTACCCTATTTTCTCGTTGTGGCCTGAGCATAATTTTTTGGGGTTATTGTTGCAGTTATGAGCACTTGTTTCTGTAAGCATCATGGTTGCTATGATATGCTTCATATGCTAGAAGTGAATTTTTTTGCATGTGCACTCATCACATAGACACCCTTTGTGTAAGACAACCTATATAACACTGCAACATGTTATCTTCAGTGCCCAGCTCAATTTAGCACTTCAGCTCTTCATAGTGGAAGACTGCCAGTTGTTTGTTATTTCTACATGGGTCTCAATGTTGATGTGTGTATGGCTGCATTTATTCTGACTACTGTGAATCAATCATATGGATGAGGCCCTGGCACCTCCTGCATTTTTTTACTTTGCCTACTAAGATTTTCTTGTGAGAATCTAATCTTGCAATGATCCGATCTTACAATACGGTTGGTAGCGCCGCCTCGTCAATCATTACGAAAGGGTCATCCGTTCGCAGCCACAAAGAACCAATATAGAAAGGTCGGATGTTGGATTTTTGCTTCACCACATCTACGAATTCAAGCAACATTACATTTCAATTTTATCTCCCGGTGATGGTATTTGGATGAATTTTGTCGGAAATCTAGGATGATATGTATGCTCCATATGCTTATTATTTTTAAAATTGAATGTATCCGGACAATATAGATTAGTGAATATATATTAGTGCATACCACTCCATTTGCTCCTACGATTCTTGTCATTGGTGCGATCACCGAAAGATAGGATACATTGTAGCCAATGTTAGTGTTGCCTCGCCAATTCTAACTCATTTTGGTAATCCGCCTTGAGTGCTACAAGGGGTTATCAATGAAATTTATTAACATCCTCTCTCGTTCTTGAATGAAGTTGAAGTAGCGTGTACTATTTTCATATTTTTCTCGTTCTCAATTGAAGTTGAAGGATCGGTAGTCTCGTGGTCCATGGAGGTCCGGATCCTAAATATTGGAACGAAGGTCTTTGTGAGAGTGATGTGATTGTCGTTGGTTGCCGCTGTACTTGGAGTGTCTCGGGCGATGGAATTTGAGTGTTCGAGTCAAATCTTGTTACTTCCAATTCCATAGTATGCAATTCGGATCAAATGCCGGATTTATGTAGGATCTTATCGGCAGTTGACATTTGACCGTTGAGATGCAAGCATAGTATAACCCACCAATTATAGTTCATGCCGCAAACCGAATTCTTCGGGGGACATGCCATCTCCGAAAAATAATCGTTGTTTAAGTGTTCGATGAATGGATGGCTTTGGATTGTGTTGATTGTACCAGTCGTTGCTCTCGGTGGAGAAAGGGAGTCCGGTGGAGAACCCGATGTATCAAAAACCTCTCGTGGGCCAATGAGGTTAGGATCCTTGGTTTGAATGAAAATCTTTCATGGATGCGATATCATTGTTGATCGCTTGTTGTGTTTGGAATATTTCGGGGGGTAGCGATGGCATCGTGCCCAAGGAAAGATGTGGAGAACTTCAAGGAGAAGCTGGTTGAAGAAAACTTCTACTTAATTAGTGAGGTACATGGGCGATTAGTGCATCGGACATGATTTCTCTGCAAGTGGGTATCACACTTCGGTTTGGTTCCTTGAGATGTAACTTTTGGCCCGTAGCCCGAGCCAATCACATCTAAGCGATCTCAAGAGGCGGTAGAAGAGCAAATAGCCTTACCGCACATGTGGGTAACTACTCTATTGTCGACATGTGTGTGTGTTGGGGGGGGGGGGGGGGGCCGAGATCCGATTCACATGCATTTCACCCTATTCCGGAATCAAATCACGCTTGTTTGGTTTTAATTTTATTTTGCTTTTCTTTTCCTAAACAAAAGAGCTTGTTTACTACTTTTCCAAACAGCTAGGTGAACAAGGACGTGTACTGTACCGCCGCCGAAACTTGATGAACCCGTTCCTAAAAGAAAACCGGTTATTGTATTCTTTCATAGCTCTTACAAATGCAAAGAATGGTCGTGCTTGCTTGAGGTAAAATGACCTCTTATTTGTACTACTAAGTGCACACCACTATGTAGCATGTTTTTTTATCCGATGAGTTTGCTTTTGCAGGCATATGCTTCGGGGGTTACATTTGTGTTGCTATTGACTCTCGCTATCATGGTGAACGAGCCGGCAATGAGACCACCTACATTGATGTAACCAACTTATGATGGGCCCAATTTACATGTAGTTGCCTCCACTAAATTTGATAGTTGTATCCATCTATTTCGTTCGGCTTGACTACCCCGTTTGCTACTTCACTTTTAAACTCGGGCACCGAAATCGGCTTGGCGGAATGGGGATACATTTAATCTGTCTATTAGTTTTAATTTTGTTCTTGGACTATTTCAAGGAAATCCGAAAAGATAAGTAGCACGGTCGACAATCAAATATGGTTTGAGCATCCCTGCCGTCCTCTCGTTGGAAAAAAAGATTGTTCCATCCTATATGGAATATCAGTACTGCAGGAAGCATCACCAATCCAAAAGAATCAACATCTTCTCATTTTCATAATATAAAAAAGACACCTCACTTTTCTTATTAGGAAGAGAAACCCCAATCAAGTAACAATTTGCGCTCCTTTTAAAAGCAACCGAGCGATTCAGTTGTTTTAACATTGGAAATCACCAATTCGGGCTCTCGCATGCAATTTCGTATACTAAAATTAACATACCTCGGCTAATTAATTAAAAAATTGAAAGGAAAAGTTATCTTGCAGTTGAGTTTGGATGTCCGTAGCAACGCACGGGTACGTACGTAGTATTAATAAAAATCCACCCTCCATCCATCCTCCGCTGCTCTACCTCGCACCCGCCCAGCCCAGATCCTAGCTAGGGTTTCTCCATCTCTCTCGCCCCTCTCCCGCTATCCCATCCCAAACCCCTCCTCGCACCCGCACAGACCCCCCATCTTCTCCCGCCCCTCTTCCCCTGCGCCGCCGCCGCCGCCGCTCGGCCATGGCCCCCACCATCACATTGAAGCTGCCGATGAAGCACGCGACTGTCCTCAAGAATGTCCCGGAGGTGCTCGGCGAACTGTTCAGTACGGCCAAATTCAAGTTCTCCAGCACGGGCCTCGAGGTACAGGCAATGGACACCGGCCGCTTCTCGATCGTCGTGCTCCAACTCTGCCCCAAGCCCTTCGATCTCTGCATCTGCAACGACGACGACCTCTCCATGGACCTGAACCTCCGCGACCTCTCCGTGGACCTGAACCTCGCCGACATAGCCGATGCGTTCAGCTTCTCCAACAACGACGACATCGTCACCAACTCACCATGAAGTACCAGAATGGCGGGAAGACTGTTACCATCTCGTTGGACTCGCAAGGTAAGTTCGGGACGCGAACGTCTTTTGCGCTAGCTGCTCTTTGCACTGACCCTGTACTGTGCTGATTTTCGGTTTGTGGAAATGAACAGACGCTGTGATTTCGGAAGATTTGAAAATCATGGACGTCGACGAGGGCGTGCCCATCAACACCTGGGGATACCCGGAATTCCTGTACGACACCATAATCCGCATGCCCTCTGCCAAGTTTATGCATCTTTGCAACAAGCTCATCAGCTTCTGGGGCACCGAGGACGAAACTGGTACATAGATTTTGTCTTGGTGATTTATAAGGCTAACTGTTACTGTTGCGAACGAAGGATTCTAATTCTGTACCTGAACCATTTCCATCTGCTGTAGTTGTCAATATCTTAGTGGATGAGGACAAGGTCAGCTTCTTCGCTGATGGGGAGCTTAAGTCATCAACAATTGTCTTCCAGCCGATCAAAACTGTTGACAAGGTACCTACCGGTTTGACCCTCTTAGCCCCTCAAATTGGAATGGATATCATCCTCTGAATATCTTTATGTGACTGTAACATGAAATGCAGTGAACAATCATATCTGTGACAGTCCATTCTTAATGCTCTAATGTTTTAAGCAAGTGTGCATTCATTATTAGGTACCTTTTAGCCTGTCTGGTAGATAGACACTTGATTAGCAGAACACGCATACATATACTGCCTTACAATTTCTCTGTCTCACTAATGTTGCTCTTTTGTGTTGGGAGATAAAGCTGAACATGATTCTTCATTTGGTTGATTACATTGGTAGTATTGGTAAATAGAAGTGAATTAGGTGTTTGCTTTTTATTCCTTCTTAACTGTAAGATCTGGGTGGAGGTCTGCAGTGCAGACTACCATATAGTTCTATCATATGGAGTAGCATCTTATATTATGTGCCATTCAACTACTATTTTAAGTAATATTGTAGAATGGATTCGGCCATGTGGGTGCGACTAATGTGGGATGGGAGCGTGTGCATGGGGGGTTCGGGTATGGTAGTAGGAATCAAGAGGGGGAGGATGTCCCGAACTTCGCATTAGCCTACGACCTATTGATATCGAACACCCTCTTTAGGAAGAGGGAATCCCATCTAGTGACTTTCCGTAGTGGTCAACACTCTAGCCGGATCGACTTTATTCTTGCAAGGTGGGAGGATAGACGTGCGTGCTTAGACTGCGGGGTGTTTCTGGGGAGTGTGTTGTCCCTCAACACAAGCTTGTGGTGGCGGATTTTCGCTTTCGGGTACGTGTCCTCCGGACAAACAAGCCAAGATTGCAAGAACGAAGTGGTGGAAACTTAGAGGAGAAGAAGCGCAAAGGTTTAAGGAGAGGATGCTAGTCGAGGGGCCTTGGGAGGAAGGCGAAGATGCGAAGACACGTGGCTAAAGATGGCAACATGTGTTCGGAAGGTGGCTTCGGAAGTGTTTGGTGTGAGCAAGGGAGGCAAACGGGAAGTGAAAGACACCTGGTGGTGGAATGACGAGGTGCAAAGGACTATCAAGGAGAAGAAAGAGTGTTACAAGCGCCTCCATCATGACAAGAGTGCAGCCAACATTGAGGGATATAAAATAGCAAAGAGGGGCGCAAAGCGAGCGGTGAGTGTAGCAAAAGGTCGGGCGTATGATGACCTTTATCGGCGGCTAGGCACGAAGGAAGGGGAGAAGGACATCTATAGGTTGGCTAAGATCCGAGAGAGGAAGACAAGGGACATCAACCAAATCAAATGCATCAAGGACGGAACAAATCGACTTCTGGTGAAGGATGAGGAAATCAAGGACAGATGGAGAGAGTACTTCGACAAGCCGTTTAATGGAGAGAATGAGGATCCTACCCTTGAGTTGGATGATTCATTTGATGATACCAACAGACGCTTTGTGAGGAGAATTCAAGAGGCGAGAGACCGCATAGGCCTTGAAGAGGATGACGGGAGGCAAGGCATTGGGACCTTATGGTATCCCCATTGAGGTGTGGAGATGCCGGGTGCCGGAGCGGTAGTTTGGTTAACTAAGCTTTTTAACCTTATTTTTCGTTCAAACAAGATGCCTAAAGAATGGAGGAGAAGCATATTAGTACCGATCTTCAAGAACAAGGGAGACGTTCGAGTTGTACGAACTACCGTGGAATTAAGTTGATGAGCCATACGATGAAGCTGCGGGAGAGGGTTATCGAGCATCGCCTAAGAAGAGGGACGAGTGTGACCCAAAATCGGTTTGGGTTCATGCCGGTAGGTCGACCATGGAGGCGATTTTCTTAATACGCCAATTGATGGAGAGATATAGGGAGCGAGAAGAAGGACTTGCACATGGTATTTATTGACCTCGAGAAGGCATACGACAAAGTGCCGAGACACGTCATGTGGTGGGCACGGAGAAGCACAAGGTCCCAACTAAGTATGTTAACCTCATCAAGGATATGTACGGGGATGTGGTGACGTGTGTCGGACATGCGATGGCGATACTAGTGATTTCCCAATTAAAATAGGACTACATCAAGGGTCGGCGTTGAGCCCTTATCTATTTGCTTTGGTGATGGATGAGGTCACAAGGGACATTCAAGGTGATATCCCCGGTGTATGCTCTTTGCGATGATGTGGTGCTAGTTGATGAGAGTAGGGGCGGGGGTAAATAGGAAGTTAGAAGCGTGGAGGCATACGTTAGAATCGAAAGGGTTTAGACTTAGTAGGACCAAGACCGAGTACATGAGGTGCGACTTTAGCGGTACGACGCGTGAGGAGGGAGACGTCACCCTTGATGGGCAAGTGGTGACCAAGAAGGATACTTTTCGGTATTTAGGTTCGATACTACAGAAGGATGGCGACATCGACGAAGATGTTAGGCATAGAATTTCAACTCGGTTGGTTGAAATGGCGTCAAGCCTCTGGCGTCCTCTGTGACAAAAGGGTGCCTCAGAAGCTAAAAGGTAAGTTTTATAGGACGGTGATTCGCCCGGCGATGTTATACGGTGCGGAGTGTTGGCCTACAAAAAGGCGACATGTCCAAGAATTGAGTGTGGCGGAGATGCGTATGTTGCGTTGGGTTTGTGGGCACATGAGGAGGGATGGAGTACGGAACGATGATATTCGGGACGGGGGTCGGGGTGGCGCCAATTGAGGAGAAACCGATCCAGCATCGGTTGAGATGGTTTGGACATGTCCAACGAAGGCCTCCCGAGGCTCCGGTGCGTAGTGGGGTCCTAGAGCGGGACGACAATGTAGAGAAAGTTAGAGGTCGACCTAAACCGACTCCGGGATGAGTCGGTCAAGAGAGACCTTAGGGAGTGGAATATCTCCAAGGACTTAGCTTTGGATAGGGGCGCTTGGAGACTAGCCATCAACGTTCCCGAGCCATGACTTCTTCTACGTGTCTTTATGTTGGTGGTACCTTTGGGTTTCATATCTAGCCTACCCCGACTTGCTTGGGACAAAAGGCTAAGTTGTTGTTGTTGTTGTTGTAGAATGGATTCTGTTTATGCGTTTGTGCACTAGTTAATGGGTCATGTTTGTATCAATGCAGTCAAAAGGAACTAGCTATATGGAGGTAAAGATGAAAGGAAATGTTTCCCTGGCCCTTGGCCTGAGGTACCTGAGCTCCTTATGCAAGTTGTCTACCCTGTCTGATCAAGTGACAATCAAGCTTTCATCCGGGCCACCTGCGGTGTTCGAGTACAATATCACAGATACAGACTGCATCAGATATTACATGATACCAATTTCTCCCGCCCCTTGTCCCCTACGCTGCCCCCGCCCGGACATGGCCCCCCCCACCACATTGAAGCTGCGGATTAAGAATGTGACCTTCCTCAAGAATGTACTGGAGGTGCTCAGCGACCCGTTCAGTAAGGCCAACTTTGAGTTCTCCAGCGCAGGCCTTGAGCTCCAGGCAATGGACCCCAGCCGCTGCACGCTTGTCGTGTTTCAACTCTGCCCTGAGGCCTTTGATCCCTACATCTGCAACAGTGGCGGCACCTCTGTGGGCCTGAACCTCGCCGACATGGCCAAGGCTTTCAGCTTTGCCAACAACGATGACATCGTCACCATCGAGGCCCAAGATGGGGTTGAGGACGTTGTCATCATGTTTAAGTCGCCTGGTAAGTTCAGGACCCGCACGTATTTTGCGCTAGCTACTCTTTGCCCTGACCCGGCCCTGTGCTGATTTTGGGCCTGTGAAAATGACAGACGGTAGTGTGACCGAGTATTTTAAGTTGAATTCCGTGTCCGTCAACAACGTGCCTGTCGCCATTCCGGATGACCAGGAAATGGAGTACCAGGCCGTAATCCGCATGCCCTGTGCCGAGTTTATGCATTTCTGCAACCAGTTCAGCATCTTCACCGAGGACATGGAAACTGGTACATAGATTTTCTCCTGGTGATTTATAAGGCTAACTGTTAATGTTGTGCATGGAGGATTCTAGTTCTGTATCTTGAACCATTTCCATCTCTTGCTGTAGTTGGTGTCTGTATCTCAGTGGATAAGGACCGTGTCCACTTCTTCACTGATGGAATGCTTGATTTCAAGTGCGAGCTGATCCAAACTATTGACAAGGTACCTACCGGTTTGACCCTCTTAGCCCCTCAAATTGGAATGGATATCATCCTCTGAATCTGAATATCTGTTGACTGTAACATGAAATGCAGTGAACAATCATATATGTGATGTGTTGTCAATTCCTAGTGCCCCAATGTTGTTAGCAAGTGTGCATTCTTGGTTAGGTTAAAGCCTATCTGGTGGGTAGACACTAGATTAGTAGAACATGCATACATGTATTGCCTTAGAATTTCCTTGTATCACTATACTGTGTTGAGTTGCTAATTCACTTTGTTTGCTAATGTTATTCTTCTGTGTAGGGAATATTAGTTTAGTTTGTATAACTGGATTTGTTAATTTGTCTACATATTCATAAAGTGGAACATGACTCTTATGGTTTGATTACATTGGTACTGAATTAGGCATTTGTTTTTTTAGTTATTGCTTATTTCCTTCTCAACTGTAAGGCGTCCTCCAATGAACTGAGATAACATAGGAATTAAGTCTGCTGTTACAGTTGAAAACACCAACACAGTGATTCGGAAAACGTGCACGGGACTACGTGAGAGGGAGAAGAGTTGGAGAACGTGTGAGCTAGCGCTCCGCATCGTGCTAGTGTGGGTGTTTCATCTCTGTTTGGTACTTTAGATCGAATAAAAAATTCTATAAGCTAGCACAAAAGTTTGTCATTGGAGAAGGCCTATGATCTGGGTGGAGGTCTGCAGTGCAGATTACCATCTGTTTATTTTATAAATTTATCATATGGACTAACATCTTTAGTATCCTGTGCCATTCAACTACTACTTTAAAAAGAATGGATCCTGTTTATGTGTATGTGCACTAGTTAATGGGTCATGTTTGTATCAAAGCAGTCAAAAGAAGCTACCAATATGGAGGTACAGATGAAAGAAAAAGTTTCTATGATCTTTGGCATGAGTTACATGTTCTCCATATGCAAGTTGTCTACCCTGTCTGATCACCTGTCTGATCAAGTGACAATCAAGCTTTCACCCGAGCTACTGCGGTGTTCGAGTACAATATCAAAGAGATGGGCTACA
This sequence comes from Cenchrus americanus, assembly GCA_947561735.1. Classification (NCBI taxonomy): domain Eukaryota; kingdom Viridiplantae; phylum Streptophyta; class Magnoliopsida; order Poales; family Poaceae; genus Cenchrus; species Cenchrus americanus. The sequence goes on along the minus strand of OX387241.1, from coordinate 309,304,045 downwards.
TCAGATATTATGTGGTGCCAGCAGAACTTGAAATTACGCCTCGGAGGATTGCTGAGGAAGATAAGATGCAGAACTGATGACTAGCGGGATACATAAGGTCCTGTTGCCAACTGTCTTTTCACCATCAATTGCTTGACTATTGTTTGCAAGCAAAAATGATGTTATGTTTCATCATTTCTTTGGGAACATGTCTCATCTGTTTAGGCCAGACAGTTTCAGCTGCTTGTATTGTATCAGTATCTGTTGTGAGTCTTTGGATTTGCACTGAATTTGGATTAGTGGATTTGTGCTTTGTGCATTGGTATATACTAATCATATGCTAGTTATGCTAATCAAGCTTGTGCGCCATGAAACCAGATAGACATGTTGTGGTGTTATACTATAATGAATACTTTCCAACCGCATCATGCATGTGTATATATGTGTTTACTGCATACTGCAATCCAGCTCTGTTTGATCATATGCATTAGTGGTTTGCTGTCTAGCACAATATTGTGCATAATCAAAGAAATTATTTTTGATGTATAACAATAGAAGTCAGGTTTATATATGTGAAAGTGAAGGAGAATGAAACTGGACGCAACAATGACAAGGCTATCCGCACCGGGGTACGCCACCCCCACGCCATAGCATCCCGTAGTATGCCTTTGGTGTTTTTTCCGCACCGGGGTACTGGGAAGGGAATGGGAACGGAAGCATGGCGTAGGGGAGCGGGGACGCCATTCCTGGGTCCTTCCCGGACGTGCTACGCTGCTACGACACTCTCGCGCGGCCTCACCTTGTCTCCCGCCGCCGCATGCTCCAACCACCCCCCCGCCTGCACTTGGAGCTCGCTGAGACAGGGAGGGAGGGGTCGGTGTCACCGCGTCGATGCAGATTGAACCCGCGGCGGTGGACCGAGATGATCAGAGAGGGAGGAACCGACCGGAGGGGTGCGCGCGGCCGTCGGTGCTCCTCCGCCGCGCGTAGAGCACGCCGACGTCCGCTCGTCGTCAGGCTTGTAGAGGAGGAGGGACGCGGTGGAGGAGAATGGCGCCCCACCACCCGTCCTGCCACCCTGCATCATGCGGTGCTGCGCCCCTGCTCCACCTCCACCTCGGCGCCGCACAAGTGTATATTCAAATTATTTTTCAAGTTATTAATTTAATATCCCACGCAAGATTAAATCCAAAACATATACCAAATTACATCCAAAAATCTCATCTACTTTACCAGGGGTATTCCTAGCCATGACAAAGCCATGGGGTTCATTTGTGCTTATAGAAAGTTTATTTAAAGGGGCTATAAAAGGCATCAAGATTAATATATCATAAAGCTTACATAAATCATAACTAAATACTAACTCATGTCAACTTTGGTCACAAGTCTAAACATGTAATGAAGAACAACATATCCAAAGTTTACTTCAATATCACGAGTATATTTTAAACTACAACAAAAACACCTGAAATTGAGTTTGAATTTTCATTAAAAAACTACAGAGAAAAATCCTATACAACCTTTCTAGAAAAGGTAGAGTTCTTCACCAGGAAACCAACAAAATTGAATTTGCATTTTTCTGATTTTTCTATGTTTTTTAATGATTTTCCTAAGTTGTAGCCGAAACCCTAAAGAATCTTATTACAACCAGGTCCCTGGATTCGCAGGTAGGTCCTCAGAATTTACAACTAGGTCCCCGGATGAGAATCCCAATCACAACCAGGTCCCCAAGCGCCATGGCCGGTGATGGAGGTCAAAATCCGGCGAGCTCGTCGCCGGGATGGACTGGGAAAGTGGTGGGGAGAGACGAGGGGCTCACCAGTCCGATTTGGGGCTCTGCCTCGAAGGCCCTATCCGCGGCTCGACCAACTGGACTGCCTACATGCGCGACTTTCCTGGGTGGTGCGTAGCGCGGTCGGCTGTTGACGGTTGAAACACGTAACAACCTTCGATCCGCAAGCGTACGAACCTACACCTTTTTCACCACGGGGATTCCCTAGGTTTTTATCAATCCGCGAAGCAAGGGGATTGCTAGCGATTAACCAAGTACTAATCTAGTTGATGGGAAACCTTTGAAAGGGGTATTAATCTAAAGGTAAAGACAATCTAACCTAAGTTGATCAAACAAATCTAGGGTTAAACTAGATGGTAAAGGGTGGACACAAGAGAGAGGTTAAGATAGATAAGCGTTCCCTCCCTAGCGTTTAGGATCACATGAACATGCATCTAATACATGAAAAGGGAGTTGCCTACACTAGCTTCAAGGTGATTATGCGGCCGCTAAGCCTTTTCCCTAAATCGTACTGTCACTACGCAAGGTAATCACACACTTTCACATATAACCGCACCTATATCTAAGCATCCATAGGGTTAAGTTAATCACCACGATTACCACAAACCCTACTAAGACCACATTTTGCGCAAACATATGTAAACAAAGCATACGCGAAGACATAGACCATGAAGCATTGATTGGCATAAGGTTCATGTATAAATTACATATCATGCATCCATCTAACCCTAGGGACGAACGGAGACATTACCCCATCATCTTACACGGATTGAAGCACATACAGGTGATGGAGACTCCGGAGAACCTCGTCGATGAAGATGGCGGCGATGAAGCTTGGGAACACCCCTAGACCAGCGGCTTGGAGTCCTCCTCTTGCTTCCTTCCCTCCGCCGACGTTGATCCTTGCGACGAGCTCATCCAACTCTCTCCCTCATCTTGCGGCGGCGGTTTTCTGGTGAATGGCGTCGGTAGAATGATTGAATGTCAATGGGTAACCATCTTGGGGCGCCTAGGGGGTTGTATTTATGTCCTTGGGTGCCTTTGGGCGTGCTCCACCTTGTCTTGCACGAGATCCTTCTTGGGAGTGAAGCAAACTTGGTTTCCATAAAACCAGCCAGATTTTCCTGATTCAAAGTCCTTCCTTTCCGGTGCCATATCTCCCACGTCTGGACTCCAAATAATGCAAATTCGGTGTCCAGATTGTGTGCCACACAATTATCTTCAACTTTAGTATTCATTTCTTTCCTTGGAAACGAAGATAAGATCTCCAAATCGGCCTTGGAAGAAAATCTGTTCTGATTTCGGACTGACTGCACAGCAGGGATTTCGGGGTCATATCTCCTAGCTCCGCTATCCGAATTGGGTCTTCCACATGTCCAAATCGAAGGTATCATCAAGTCCCACAACTTTGGTAGTCAAACTTTTGCCATTAAAGGCCGTTTAAGTCTCCGAATCTGCACCGGAAGATCATGATGTCCCGGGGTCATGAGAATATCTCTCCGGTTGAGTTGATCTCGTTGGTTAACATCCAAGTTCCGGAGTTTTGCATGTTGATGCTTCGGTCCTTGGGTTGTTTGGAGTCTTGTTCACTTTGTGTCTTGACTTGTGACGAGCTTCATGATCTTCTCTTGAAGTGCTTGATGAACTTATCCCGAAAGTCTCCTCTTTAACGTTAATTTCCTGCGTAAACAACAAACTCCAAAATCGACATGCAAGTGTGAACTTGTTACATCATTAGTATGCCTAGTGGCGGGTTAGTTGCAAATCATAATCGAAACCAATGTATAACAAGTACTCTAGGTTGACGGAAATTCACCGTCAACATCGGCCTGGGCACAGCTCAGTGGCGGGCCTTCGGAGCTCCCAACGACGCGCGTGGTCCACCACGGGTAAGTCGAGGCATCCGTACGCCGGAGGGCGCGGACTGCGACGCGCGGCAACACGGAACACGGCGCACACACGCGCGACGTGGAGGGCGGTGACGCCGGCGGTGGCCCCACCTTGCCTTCTACCGCCGCATGCTCCAACCTGTTAACACCAAAATTTGGTAAGGAGTCTGACTTGTGGGTCCGGCTCGATGAGGAGTCCGTCCGGTGGAAGGAAGGTTTTTCTTAGATGTATTCGGCAGAAAGATCTGCGGTCGGCTATCTGCTTCCGTTCGGCAAGGGAACAGTTGAGCTGATTTTGCGGGTTTGGACGGTGACGTGGCTCAAGCAGGAAGGACGAATGGATGGATAAGCGATCAAGCCTAGAGATAAGTTAGGCAACAAATCCATTCGAGGTTGTGCTTGGCAGGGTATAAATATGAGCCCTGAATGTATGTAACAGATACGATCTTTCTTCAATACAAACCGGCCTTACGCCAAACCCTAGAGTCCATTTGTCGTGTCGTCGAGTTCTTCGAGAGGGTTCATCGATCCGTCGACCTCCGTGAGTACCGGCAACCTTGTATCATGTCTAGTATCATGCGGTGGATTTAGATCTGATGCAAGTAGTCTTGTTACCATGCTTCGTGTCATGCGGTAGATTCAAGCTTGGTTCAAGAAGGTTTCTTGTTAGGTCATGAGCCATGCGGTAGGCTAAGATCTAGCTTGAAGCTAGTTATCGGCTCTATTGGATTTTGGCAAGATCCAATAGATTCATCAAGTTACCCCGTGTTGCTTTGAGTTTTTACTTTATGTTTAAATTCATGTAACATCTTTTGCCCAATCTAGATGGGTTTGGATCGGCTTTATCCTTCTTGTGATCCTTATGCGTGTAGGATTCGTGCTTTAACACGTGGATCTTGTGCTTTCCGATAGCCGAAACCGAATCGATCTAGGTTGTCACGTGTTGCGGGTTCAAGCTTGCTAACGTTGGAATAAATCTTGAAAGAACTGAGTATCATGCGGTAGATGTAGGTTTTTGGGTTGCTTTTGGAGCTAGTCATCCGGTGGATTAGATTTCAAATCAATCTGATAGATTTATTTCGCTTGGTAATGTTCGTTCCTTCTTCATGGACCCCGAATCAGCTGTTCAGCCGTATTCGGTTATGTTTCTCACGAGTAGAACACGTGCGTAATTCATGTTTTAAATAATGTATGCTTTTAGCTTTCCAGATTTAGATTGTATCATGCGGTGGATAGATCTATTTGTGGAAAGTGGTACGATTTTTCATGCAAGTTGTATCATGCGGTGGATAGATTTGTTTGACATCGTACCCGACGGGTTTTTAAAGTACCTAGACATGCGGTAGACTAGTGCTTTGGATCTATGCATGCTTGTTTATTACATGTTTATGCTCGCGCTTTACTTTATTTATTTATTTAATGTTAATCACCATGGGGATCGGTCGCGGTCTTACGCACGTGTATCTTTGCCCAAACAAAGACCGATCGCCGTCATGCTTACGTCATCCATTCGGCTATGTTACCTTTTCCTTCTTTAAGTTCCCGAATGGTGTCAGTTTGCTGGCAGATAGCTTTCTATAGCTATATGTCGTCTTACCTGGCTTTGTGGCCGTAAATATGGAACTGTCTGGTACCACCCGGCAAGTTCCAAGCTTTGGTATCTAACTACTTTGTCTTTTGTTAATTTTCAGGGAAAATTGACTGGCACGTCTTGTGATTCTTTGCACGTGTGAAGCCAGCTTGTTCGGCTTGCTGTGTGCTTGGCGCTAGGTGCACGTTTTGCGTCAACACACTTTTTGGCACGCCTAGTGGGACCACAGCCAAAAAAGATCAAGATGCCTGACATAGCGGATATCATGGATGTCAACATTGAAGACCTCTCTCCTGAACAACGACAGCAGCTCCAGGACGCCGTGGACCAGTTCCAGCAGAAGTGTTTACTGTCCTTCAAGAAGAACAGGAGCGACGTCCCGTACTTGAAGAATGAGATGCCCAGGGTATTGCTGCCAGGGGAGAGCGACGCCACAACCCAGCAGGAGAGAGAGGAATGCATGCAAGCGTTCCGAGACACCGCGGATTTCGTTTTGAGCAAGCACCACAAAGCTTTCCTTGGTGCGTTCCAGCAAATGATGGTGGCCGTCTTTGGCCCAGGCATGGAGCAGGCATTCAGCAAGGCACCCATCCAAGCGGGCACCGTGGAATTGGGCGAGTCAAGCTCTCGACCACCATTACAGAGCCAGCCGGTCCAGCCTCCTCCTCAGAGCGCTGGGAGTCAAGTTTTCCAGCCTCCTCCGCAAGGCGCTGGGGGTCAGCCAGTTCAGCCCCCACTACAGGCCTCAGGAGGACAACCAATCCAGCCACCACCGCAGGGCAGCACGGGTCAACCTGTGCAACAGCCGAACCCGTACCAGCCCACGTACGGAGAGATAGCGTTCGGCTCGCCTGGGGCCCCGCTCGCCTCCGGCCACAGGATTGCTCCGGCAACCAACTGGCTACAGAGGAACCTATACGGCGGAGGCTACCACGAGGTGGGAAACTACGGAGCCATCGACGCTTTCCCGCATCCAGGTTACGCACCGGTTGCGGGCACACGGGGAGGACGACGCCCTGGCGCGGAAGATGGCCGAGTTGATGCAAAATCAGTTCGGCCTCAAACCGAAAATGCAGGGACCTACCTACAAGCCGCCGTTCCCAAAGTGGTACTTCAACGTGCTCCTCCCGCCAAGGGTGAAACCTCCGACGGAATTCACGAAATTTTCCGGGCAAGATGACACAAGCACGGTGGAGCACATTGCTCGTTACCTGATGCAGCTCGGAGAATGCTCAGCTGAGGAAGCGTTCAGGGTCAGATACTTCCCCGCGTCACTGACGGGCCCAGCATTCCAGTGGTTCTCGTCCTTGCCCCCTAAGTCAGTTAGCAGATGGAAGGACCTAGAATGAAAATTCCACGCCCACTATTTCAGCGGCAACTCAGAGAAGAAGCTGATCGACCTTGCCACCCTGAAGCAGAGGCACAACGAGACACCATTGGAGTTTCTCAGGAGGTTCAGGGAGGTTAAGGGCATGTGCTTTTCGCTCAACTTGCCAGATGACCAGCTGGCCGACATGGCCGTTGCCGGGATGCTGTCGGCCGTACGTGAGAAACTGTATGGTATGGAGTTTGAAAACCTGGGCCAGCTGTCTCAAAAGCTGTCATTAATGAGCAACCAAGCGTATGGCTTCAAGAAGGATGCCAGGTTCGGCAAGCAGCATGACGTGGCGGACATCTACAACCAGTTCTTGGACAATGCCGACCTGATAGAAGATTCTGATGATGAACTGGACGTGGCCGCAACCTGAAATTATGTGGGGAAAAGAGCCATTAACGATGAATCAACGCTGGGTCAAACAGACCAAAGGTACCTACGATTTCGACATCACGAAGGCTGACAAGCTGTTTGAGCTCCTAGTGAAGGAAGGCCGAATCAGATTGCCTGAAGGGCATTCCATGCTTCGGCCCGATGGGGTAAAGGAGAAGCGTTACTGCGGCTTTCACGACAGGAACTCGCACTCCATCAACGACTGCCGGGTCTTCAGGATGAGGATCCAGAAAGCCATCCAGGAAGGGCACCTCAAATTTGACAACAAGATGAAGCTGGATGGCCACCCCTTCCCTCAGAACATGGTGGGCTTTTCCGTCAGCATGGTGACTGCTGAGGAGAAGGGCAAGGTCAAAGTCTTGACCTCAGCCAGGGCTAGGCAGGACGGAACCGTGGACCCGGGGCGTCAAGTAACTTTGGAGCAGGTGCATGGTGAAGCCCCCCGCATTCTCAAGAGCCACATCGAAATCGGGGAATCATCCAAAGCCAAGCCCAGGGTGACCACGCGTATCCTCCTCAACAAGTGGCAGCGCCAGTTGGAAAAAGAGCGTTACCAGAAGCGAAGATACGAAGAGGAGAAGCACAGAGCTGAAGAGGAAGCACACAAAAGGGACCTGGAGCAATACACGCGCGAGCAGGAGCGCGCGCACTGGGGATGTGCGTTCTTCAGGCACTGTTGGAATGAAGGTTTGAAGCTGCCCACACTGAGGAACTGCCCTGATTGCAGTGACAGGTATTTTGAGTACAGGCAGGAGACTGCCAATCGCCGATCCGTCCACGAAAGAATTGGAAGGATCCATCCTAACGGGGACCGGCGCCAAAAAATTGAAATCATCGATCATCCCAGGAAAAGGCAAGCTGATTCAAGGTGGGCTGATCAAGAGGAGGACGAGGACGAGTACATCTGGCAAAAGGGGCAATGGTGCCCGCCCGGCCTAAGGAGAAGCCAGAAGAGACGGGTTCAACGCTTGAGGAACCGTGAACTGAGGCAAACAGGGATCCAAACGAAGCAGGTGTGGCGTCCAAAGGATCAACCTGAAGGGTCAAAGCGTTCGGCTCCAACATGCATGGTATATTTTCTGCCGAACGAATTCATGGCCCCTGCTAACCAGGTTGTGCAGGAGGAGGCGTCCCTGGATGATGAGCAAATCGAGGGGATGATGGCGCAGCTGGTGCTAGCCAAGCAAGCCGTCTTCGACAAACCGGCCAAAAATCGACACATGAGGTCGCTGTACTTGAGGGGATATGTCAATGACAAGCCATTGACCAAGATGTTTGTCGACGGCGGAGCGGCAGTCAACGTAATGCCGTACACCACCTTCAGGAAACTTGGCATGGGCCCTAGCGATCTGACGCCTACAAGCATAATACTGAACGATTTCACTGGGAATCCTTCAGACACCAAGGGATGCGCTCACGTGGATCTGATGATCGGGTCCAAGACACTGCTCACGACCTTCTTCGTTATCGAAGGTAAAGGAGCCTACAGCCTACTGCTTGGACGGGACTGGATTCATGCCAATTGCTGCGTCCCATCCACCATGCATCAGCAACTCATCCAATGGGTGGATGATGATATTGAGGTGGTCCAAGCAGATGACTCTGCGAGCGTTGCAAACATGGAACCAGCTTTCTGGGAGTATCAAGGCATTGATCGTTTCTCGGGGAAAAGGCGGGGAGAAGGTCCTATTGAACCTGTCAGCAGCGATCAACAGCCGATTCAAGCAGTCGGCTCTTATAGCAATTTTTAAATGGAGAACCCTGTCGATGGCACTGACGGCAAGTTGGGGCGAGGATTTATGTCGGCTGATAAATTAGAAGAAGTTGACATTGGAAGCGGTGATAAGCCAAGGCCGACGTTCATCAGCGCGAACTTGCAACCAGACTTCAGGGAGGAGTTAATCAAGCTGCTCAAGGAATATAAAGATTGCTTCGCCTGGGACTATTCGGAGATGCCTGGACTGGATCGCTCCATCGTTGAGCATAGGTTGCCCATCAAATCTGGTTTCAAACCGTACAAGCAACCACCCCGGAAAATCTACAAGGATGAGGTATTGGCCGATGTGAAGAAAGAAGTTGAAAGATTACTTGATGCAAACTTCGTTCGGCCATGCAGATACGCGGAGTGGATTTCTAACATTGTCCCTGTTTACAAGAAGAATGGAAAGATGAGGGTCTGCATAGATTTCAGGGACTTGAACAGAGCTACTCCGATGGATGGCTACCCCATGCCTATTGCCGATTTGTTGGTTGACGCCGTTGCCGTGCACAAGGTTATCCGTTTCATGGACGGCAATGCGGGATACAACCAAATTTTCATGGCAGTAGAGGATATATCGAAGACGGCCTTCAGATGCCCTGGTCATATAGGCCTATTTGAATGGATAGTCATGACTTTTGGATTGAAGAATGCCGGTGCAACTTATCAGCGAGCCATGAATTACATCTTTCATGAGTTGATCGGCAAAGTTGTTGAAATTTACATCGATGATGTCGTGATCAAGTCCCTAAGTCATGACACACATTTGGAAGATGTGAAAAGGACCTTGGAGTGCACCCGAAAGCATGGTTTAAAGATGAATCCGAACAAATGCGCTTTCGGGGTATCAGCCGGAGAATTCTTGGGATTTTTGGTCCACGAAGGGGGAATTGAGGTTGGTAAGAAGAGCATGAAAGCAATTGATGAAGTTATCCCTCCAACCAATCTCAAGAAATTGCAATCATTGCTCGGCAAAATTAACTTCGTAAGGAGATTCATTTCAAATCTGTCACAGAAGTTTTTGCCGTTCTCTCCATTGCTGAAGCTAAAGAAAGATCAGAAGTTCACGTGGGGTGACGAACAACAAAAGGCTTTTGATGAGATCAAGCAATACATGAAGGAGCCGCCAGTGCTGGTCCCTCCTCAGCTAGAGAAGCCTTTCAAGTTGTACGTGGCGGCCGATACCCAAACCATTGGATCGGCCCTTATTCAAGAATTCGAAGGGAAGGAACGGGTAGTAGCATATCTTAGCCGAAAATTACTTGATCCTGAGACCAGGTATTCGGCTGCAGAGAAGCTGTGTCTGTGCGTATACTACTCGTGTACAAAGTTTCGGCACTATTTGTTGAATGCCGAATGCACTGTCTATTCCAAGTTTGATGTAATAAAACATATGTTATCTATGCCAATTTTGAACGGCGGGATTGACAAATGGATTTTGGCTTTATCAGAATTCGAGTTGAAGTTCGAATCGGCAAAAGCTATCAAAGGTCAGATCATTGCCGATTTTATAACTGAACATCGCGATCCATCAATTGATTTGCTCGAAATTACTCCTTGGGCTTTGTTTTTTGATGGATCATCATGTGGTAAAGGTGGGGGAGTAGGGATCCTACTGATTTCGCCTAGAGGTGAGATGTTTGAATTTGCCATCCCTATACAGCCCACTGTCACAAATAATCAGGCTGGATACGAAGCATTACTTCGAGGGCTTCAATATTTGAGAGAAGCCGGGGCCGTTTCGGTTGAGGTTTGTGGAGATTCGAGCTAGTGATCAAGCAATTGAACGGCCAATACGAATGCAAAAGTGAAGCACCGAGGAGTTACTACGAAGAATGCGGGGGAAATCTTGAGGAGCTTTCCGTTGGTAACTCTACAGAGATATTCCTAGGGAACATAACGAAGAAGCGAACAGGTTGGCTCAGAGCGCCTCGGGTTACAAAGAGAACCAAGAAGCGTTTGCTTGCGCAGATGTGTGTGCACTAGGGACGGATCTTGCGGAGGATGATTGGAGAAAAGAGATCGTCGACTATTTGAAGGATCCATCCCGAAAGGTCTCTAGGAAGCTCGTGTACAAGGCCATAAAATTCGTTCTTCCGGATGACAATTTGTTTTTACAAATCATTAGATGGGGTGTTGTTACGATGCCTGGGTCCAGAAGAAGCGAAGAGGATGATGAGTGAAGTGCATGATGGGATATGCGGAGCACACCAATCGGCCTACCGCATGAAATGGGTTGTCAGGCAAGCTGGGTGCTTTTGGCCGACAATATTAGAGGATTGCTTTGAGTATTACAAAGGATGTCAGGATTGCCAAAGGTTTGGAAATAAAACAGAAGGTCTCGGAGACCACGCCTCAGGAGGTAAGTTGTCTTGAGCAGAGTAATCGAGTACCCGTTGTTCGAGTACGTTGCTGACGAGTAGTCTTCCTTTGTGTGCAGGAGGTACCGCCAGCGGAGCCCGTCGAAGAGGGCGACGAAGGCGTGTGGGATACGGTGGGGGAACCGGCTGGAAGTCGTAGTCCAGCCCCCACTGTTGAAGAACTCCTGGCGCAACTGGAGCGCCAGCCCCCTGCTCCAGAAGAGAGCACAGGACCCGTGGCCGCCGCCGTTGGAGAGGTGGTGGCCTCAGGAGCGCAGGAGACATCTGCGCCGGCCGCCGCCGCCGTGGAGGAGGCAGTAGCCGCAGGGGCGGAGGAAGAGGCGCCCGCCGAGGGTGGACTGGTTGATATTGCCAGCATCCTCGGTGCTCCGGCCGTGACCATTGTCCGGTCGAACTTGTAAGTACCATATCCTCACGAGTAGTACTTGTTGCAGTAGTCGATCTTGTCTGACGACCCTCCGTGAATATTTCTGCAGAAAATCCACGGATCTGACCTGGGATGGGGACGAGCCCTCATCAGCGGTGGCGGAAGAAGTTGCGCGCGCCCGCCGAAGAGACCGCTCCCGCTGCCCAAGCCGTGACCGAGCCACCGGCTACCGGAGTGCCGCCGCCGGGAGGCCGGTGTAGTCGAAGGTGAGTACCCTTCGTGAAGCTGCGGAGCTCCAGGAGGAGTAGTCGTAGGCACTGATGCACATGTTGTTTTGTTGACAGGTGCTGAAGGTGGTGACATCCCTGCGGGGGTGCCAATGCAGAGGTTGACACCAGAGGCCCCGGAGGCTGCAGAGGGAGCCCCCAAGCCTATGGCGGAGGTCGTCGAGAAGACCGGCGGGGGAGAGGCGGTCACCACGTCGCCAGAGATTGCTCTGGAGGTGGCTATCCGCTCCCCTGAGATCCAAGACGCAGAGCCCCTCCGGTCTGCACCGATGACGGAGGCCACCTCGAGTAGCCGCGGCGGATAGAGCTTCTTGCGGACGATCTCGTCGAGCCGGCGACGGTAGCCAAGCACCTGGAGGCGATCCGTCGAGCCGAGCAATGGATGAAGGTAAGTAGCCGTACCCTTTCGAGTAGTCAATCCTTTTGCCGTTGAGTACTCTTCTTGACTTGAGTTGTCTTGTGCAGGATGTCGCGGAGTGGTCCCGCGACAAGTCGAACCTGCTGCAGGGTTATGGCGACACCGTGCTCCGAGCAGAGGCGCTGGAGGAGCAACTTGTGAAGTCGCGGAAGCACGCGGCGGCCATGCAATCAAAGCTCGACGCTGCCTTCGCCAAGTACCACAACGACGTCCTGGAGTTGCAGGCGAAGGGCGACGACTTGGTGCGGAAGAACAAGGGCCTCCGCAACAAGAATAAAGGTATATCCTTCGACTTGTCGAGTACTTATTGGAAGTCGAGAAGCATCTGACCCGCTGTTGCATTGATGTGTTGCAGAGCTTGAGGGCCGGGTGGAGCGGTCGAAGGCCTCGGAGACGAGCATGAAGAACCTCTTCTACCGGGAGCGAGGAAGCCCGCCAGGTACTTGAGCTCGACTACAAGGAACTCGCCTTCGAGTGCGAGAAGCATATGGAGCTGAGGATTGCCTCGACGGAGATCTCGTCAACCCCGCTACAAATCTTTGCGAAGTTGAACGAAGATCGCGAGGCATTGCGGGCCCGTTGAAGGAGTTGGAAGAGGCCGCTCTGCCAATCGCAAGGCTCCCGGTGCCGCACCGGGCGGCCCCAAGATCGCTCCTCCGGTGGATCGCCTTCGTGAAGCTCCAAGCCGGCTGGCCGCCTACGTCAAGCATATGGCCGGGTCGATCCCAAGACAAGTCTTGGCCTTCATGAAGTCGTACTTCCCGAAGGCTCCAGTGGAGGTGGTCGCCGGCGGGGTAGCCGCCAACTGCTCGGATGAGCGGTATGCGCAGCCGTCGGGAGCGAGATGGCTCCCATCGCGGAGCAGGTAGCCGAGAAGCTGAACCTCCAGTAGCCCTGTAATAGGTAGCTAGTAGCCATAGTTGTACAGGAAAACAATTGTAATGAATTGTTCAAGTATCAATGAAAGAAAAATTTCCAGCAATGAGTACTCGTGGTCGCGATCTCAGAGTGCGTAGCGCCTATCGTGGAGTAGATGCGAGTAGTAGTACTCGGCTTTGGTAGTCCCGTTGTAGGGAGTGGACAGTAAAGAAGTTGATGAACAATCAAACTTTATTACTGAAGAAGTACACACGGGTGGCCGGTGGCCGTAGTTACAAAGTAGTCGCCCGGACCGGAGGCCGCTTACGGCTAAGTAGCGCCGGAGCGGGTGGCCGCTTGCGGCAGGTTGATCCATAGGTAGCCGTGTAGGCCGGATCGTAGATCCGTAGGTAGCCGTGCGGGCCGGATCTTGGAGTGTGGTCTCTTGGTAGACCGCCGCTAGAGTCCTTGACGCTCGTCGCGGCCCGGGGTCCGTAGGTAGCCGCACGGGGCCGGACCCCGGAGAAGAGTAGTCGGGGACCGGAGCCGGGACCGGAGGGTCGCTTGCGGCGAGGGGTGTTGATGTAGTCGATTAGACTTGAACCCCGAGTAGTCGTGTAGACTAGGCCTAGAATCGACGAGAGTTGGTCGACGTTCCACGAGTTGTTGACGTCTTCGCCTTCAAGTGTTTGGAGGCGGTAGGAGCCCGGCCCGGTCACCTTTGCCACGGTGAAGGGGCCTTCCCGTGGGGAGCCGAGCTTGTGAAGTCCTTCCGTGTTCGGGATACGGCGGAGGACAAGATCTCCAACGTTGAAGGAGCGTTTCTTGACGTTGCGATCATGGTAGCGTCGGATACCCTCCGGTGTACCTTGCCGATTGGACGAGGGCGGCGCGGCCGAGCTTCTTCGAGGCTATCGATGTCGACTCGTCTGCGTCGTCTTCCGAGACGCCTTCGTCGTAGTGCTCCACCGCCGGCGAGATCCATATGACGTCGGCGGGGAGGATGGCTTCGCAGCCGTAGACCGAGAAGTAGGGGGGATTGCCCCGTTGGCTTGGATGGTTGAGTCCGCGGCCCCCGAGTGCGTTGGGTAGTTCCTTGATCCACTTGCCCCCTTTGGAGTTAGCGGCGTCGTGTAGCCGCTTCTTGAGGGCGTCGAGCACCATTCCATTGGCGCGCTCGACTTGTCCGTTGGCCCGTAGATGGGCGACCGAGACGTATCGGACGTCAATCCCGCCGTTCTCGCGGTACTCCCGGGCGGTGGTTGTTGAAGTTGGACCCCGGTGTCCGTGATGATGCGGTGGGGTAGCCCATAGCGGTGTACGAGTTCATCCGGGAAGTCGAGTACTCGTCGCCCTTGGGGCATGTGACCGAGCTTGACCTCGATCCACTTGGTGAACTTGTCGATAGCCACCGCACCTCGTTGAATCCTCCTGGCGCGGTTGGCGGTGGCCCAATCATGTCGAGCCCCCGGCGGGCAAAGGGCCGGGGTTGGCGGTATGGTGACTAGCTTGTAGGCCGGGACGTGTTGTCGCTTGGCGAAGTACCGACATCCTTGGCACCTTCGACGAGTTCTTCGGCATCGCCCAGGGCTGTGGGCCAGTAGAAAGCTCGCCGGAAGGCCTTGCTGACCAGCGTGCGTGAGGACGCGTGGTTGCCGCAGACGCCCTTGTGGATCTCCTCCAAGATGTCCTTGCCTTCTTCGCGAGGGACGCACTTCATGAGTACTCCAGAAGATGCGCCCCGCTTGTAAAGCTTGTCTCCGACGAGGACGTAAGACTTGGCGCGGCGGACGAGTTGTTCGGTTGCGTTCTTGTCGGAGGGGACCTTCTGCTCGCTGAGGTAGTCGATGAAGGGTTGCCTCTAGTCCACGTCGATCATCATGACCTCTGCTCGGTGGGTGGATGGGCTGGGATAGTGGTCGGTGGCGCCGGCTCCGGGATGGATGGCGCATGAAGCTCATGGACGAAGACGCCCGCTGGTACTTGGGCGCGGGTGGATCCAAGCTTCGAGAGGACGTCCGCTGCAACGTTGTTGTCGCGGACGATGTGATGGAACTCGAGACCATAGAATTTGTTCTCGAGCTTGCGGACTTCTAGGCGAAGGCGTCCATGTTCTCCTTGTTGCGGTCCCGGGACTTGTTGACTTGGTTGATGACCACCGCGGAGTCGCCGTAGACTAGTAGCCGCTTGATGCCCGGTGAAGGCCGCGAGACGGAGCCCGTGTAGGAGAGCTTCGTACTCGGCTTCGTTGTTTGAGACCTTCCGGAAGATGCGGGACGTACTTGAGTTGTTCGCCCGTTGGAGAGATCGGGGAGTACCCCCGCGCCTACGCCCTCGAGGTTGAGTGAGCCATCAAAGTACATCACCCAATGCTGCGGTCGCACGGTGGGAGTAGGCGGGTGGTTCTCCCGCCACTCGCCATGAAATCGACTAGTGCCTGCGACTTGATGGCCGTGCGTGGCTTGAAGTCGATGGTGAGGGCGCCGAGCTCGACGACCCCACTTGGAGATTCTTCCGGTGGCGTCTTGGTTCCTCGGGATGTCGCCGAGCGGGTAGTCGGTGACGACGGAGACCGAGTACTCCCGGAAGTAGTGTCGTAGCTTCCGCGAGGTGATGAGTAGAGCGTACGGGGAGCTTCGCACGGGGCCGGTAGCGAGCCTTGGACTCGATAAAACCTCGCCGACGAAGAAGACCGGGCGCCCGGGACCGGGTAGGCGTGGCCGTCTTCCCCGCCGCTCGACAACGATGGCGATGCGACCACGTGAGTAGTCGCGGCTAGGTAGAGCAATAGGCGCTCGCCCTTGTGAGGAGCCGTGAGGATTGGTGGTTTTGACGAGAAGTCCTTGAGCCGGGCAAGGGCTTGATCCGCCTCCGGAGTCCACACGAACTTCTCGTGGTGCTTGAGTAGTTTGAAGAAGGGGAGGCCCCGTTCTCCTAGCCTCGAGATGAATGCGTTCGGTGCCGCCATGCACCCCGTCGGCTTTTGGACGTCTTTGATGCTCGTGGGAGCTTTCATGTCGGTGATGGCGGAGATCTTCTCGGGGTTGGCTTCAATGCCGCGCCGGTCGATGATGAAGCCGGTAGTTTGCCCGAAGGGACACCGAAGACGCACTTGTTCGGGTTGAGCTTCCGGCGGTACTCGCGTAGCGATGCGAAAGTCTCTTCAAGGTCGTCGATGAGGGTCCCGGAGTCCCCGGTCTTGACAACTACGTCATCCACGTAAGCCTCGACGTTCTTGTTGAGTTGCCGCTTGAAGCGGGCACGGATGGCTCGTTGATAGGTAGCACCGGCGTTCTTCAACCCGAATGACATGGTCGTGTAGCGATGACGCGCCAAACGGGGTGATGAACGAGGTCTTTTCCTTGTCTTCCTCCTTGATTGCGATGCGGTGGTACCGGAGTAGCGATCGAGGAAGCAAAGCAGGTCGCGGCCGCCGTGGAGTCGATGACTTGATCAATCCGCGGCAACCCGAAGGGGTCCTTGGGGCGATGCTTGTTGAGGTCGGTGTAGTCGACGCACATCCTACACTCGTTCGAGTTCTTCTTGCGGACGAGGATGGGGTTGGCGAGCCACTCGGGGATGAAAGACTTCTCCGATGAAGCCGGTGTGAGTAGCTTGGCGAGCTCCTTCTTGATGGCGTCCCGTCCGTCATCGGCAAAACGTCGGAGGTGTTGTCGCTTAGGGGTGGCCTTTGGATCGACGTTAAGGCAGTGCTCAATCAGCTCCATGGGCACTCCTGGCATGTCCGTGGCTTCCCACGCGAAGATGTCGCGGTTAGCCCGAAGAAAGCTGATGAGCGCGTCTTCCTATTTGGGGTCGAGGCCGGCCCCGATGGTGGTGGTCTTGCTTCGGGGTCGCCCGTTCCGAGGTCGACCGTCCCGACGAGTACCTCCTCGGGTGGATGAGGCTTGTTGGGCGGCGTCGGTCTTCTGCGGGATGTCGAGTTCGCTCGTGGCAAGCTTCTTCGACGCGGTGTAGACCTCCATCATCGCGTTGGGTACTTGGTTTGTGGAGGCGATCACCACGGCTTCTGTGTCGCAGTCGTGGGAGATCTTCAAGTCCCCTTGGAGGGAGAGTACACCGGCTGGACTTGGCATCTTGAGTACCAAGTAGGTGTAGTGGGGGACCGCCATGAACTTGGCGATGGTCGGTCTGCCGAGAATGGCGTGGTAAGAGGTCTCGAAATCCGCGACCTCGAATTTGATGTACTCGGTGCGGTAGTTGTCCCGAGAAGCCCCGAAGGTAGCGCGTACCACCGAGCCCGGTGGGATAGCCGCGTTGCTCGGGACGATGCCGTAGAAGGGTGTCTTGCTCTTGGTGAGCATGGGGGTGACGTCGAGCTTCATTTTCTTCAAGGTTTTGGTGAAGAGGACGTTGAGCCCGCTTCCACCGTCGATGAGCACCTTGTTGAGCTTGGAGCCCGCCACCGTTGGCTTCGGGACGAGGGGGGACCGTCCTAGTTCGGAGAAGCCGGTCCATTGGTCCGCGCGGGAGAAGGTGATGGGTACCTCCGACCACCGAGAGGGGTCGGGACCGCCGGCTCAATGGACATCACTTCACGACGGGTAGCCTTCTCGCTCCCGCCTTGGGCGATCCGCCGAAGAGGACGTTGACGGTCTTCTCGGGTTCTTGGAAGTCATTGTTGTCGCCGTCCTTCTTCTTGCCCTTTTGGTCGTGAGGATGCGGTGGCTCCGGGTATCCTTGAGTGCATGCTTGAGTTGGTAGCACCTTGCTCGGTAGTGTGGTTGCCGTTTGGATGCCACGAGCACTTCTCCTTCGACGGGTCTTTAAAACCGCCGAGTTCTTCTTCGAGTTCCCTTTCGCGGGCGCTGGATAGCCGCGACGGTGTTGTACGGCTTGCGCTTGCGGTTGGGACCCGAGTAGTTGTTGTTGTTGTTGTTCTTTGTTGCGGCCGCCTTGGTTTGCATTGCCGCGCCGCCGCCGCCGCCCGGTTCTCGCTTGGACTTGCCGCGGATGGCGTCGTACTTGGCGTTGGACTTGTCCTCTTCATCCGCCCGGGACGTGATGCGGGGCGGCGACGACCGAAGTCCTCGAAGGTGCGGCGATGGTAGAGGCCGTCCCGGAAGAGGTCGATGACCTCCTTGTCGGTGACGTCGACGACGATGAGCGCGCTTGTCGAAAAAGCGGCGCATGTACTTGCGGAGGGTCTCGCCCTGTTCCTGCTTGATCATGGCTAGGTCCATGCGAGTACCCGAACGGCCCATGGCGCCGCGAAGTTGCTCGTGAACTGCTCCTTGAGCTGGTCCCACTTGTCGATCGAGTGCTTGTCGAGCGACTCGAGCCAAGTGAGTGGTGCTTGGTCCAGACAGAAGGGGAAGTAGAGGCATTTGGTGTCGCTGTTGCCGCCAGCGTTCTCGATGGAGAGGGCGTAGCATCGGAGCCACTGAATAGGATCCTGCTTCGCGTCGTACTTGGTGATCCCCAAAGGTTTGAACTTGTCGGGGAGGAGCAGGTTGCGAAGTCGAGGTGAGAAGGCGGGGAAGCCGTCGCCCTCAGCGGCAGTGGTCGACTTCTTCCGCCGCAGCTCCTCAATCTTCGGCGAGCGTCGTACCCGCCGTGCGAGGCGCCGGAGGCGTGGGCGTTCGCGTGGCCTCGGCCGCCGCGACCGCCGCCGCCTCCGGCTCTCCTGTTGGCCCCGTGGTTGGAGTCGCCGTCGTCGGCCGCCGTCGTCGGCCGCCGCCGCCGTCGGGGGTCGTTGCCGCCGCCCCCGGCCGGAGCGCGGTGGGGAACAACTTCTCGGTTGCCTTGGTCTTGTTGTGAAGGTCCGCCGGCGTTGGAGCGGCGGTGGTTTAGATCGGCCGGAAGGTCGGCTCGAGTACGGTTGGGGCCGGCGTTGGCGGCGCGACTAGTAGCTTCGTTGTCGCGGGGGGTTTAGGCCGGGAGGAGGTTGGTTGACTGCGTTGTCGACCCGCATGAAGTAGGCTTCTTCGGCCGAGCTTGGCGATGACCTCTCTAGCGCGTATACCCCGAGCACGGCGTGCGATCGTTGTGATCGACATGAGGCAATTGCTCGGGGGTGGTGTGTACTCGCTCTCGACCGCCTCGAGAGCTTCTGCAAGGTTGCGGATGGGGAGGTTGTCTCTGAGCCGCCGGCGTCGTTCGCTGCGCTTCCTGTTGCGTTCGCGTCGAGCGTCCCTGTTGGCGACGGTCTCATCTGCAGGTGCGTTGGCAGACAGCTCGTCTGCGGAGATGTCCTCCGATTACTCGTCCTCAGCCGTGCCTGAAGGTCCTGGGGTGTCGCCGGCAGCCATGAAGACTTGGCGATCGGGGGTACCCAGGCTGGACTCAGAGGGTGCCACCTCAGTTGGTGTATTTGAGTCGGCCGGGTTAGTGGTGTTCCCTCCGGAACGGTAGCGAGTCGATGTAGGCGACGTAGCGTGAGTCTCCCTTTACCAGGTCAGCGGGCTTGCGGTCTGGCCAGTAGACGTATCTCCCGACCGGCGTTGATTTTATAACCGCCCCGAGGCTGGCCCTGACAAGGGAAGCTCAGTGGAGTCGTCTTCGGACTCGGGCTCCTCAGGGTCCGACCCGAAGTCGAACTCGTAGTCCGGGTTCGAGTAGAACTCGGAGAGAGGGCCGGAGTCCGAGACGCGATCGAGGACGGCGTCGAGTCCGAGCCGTACTCGGGTACGGGCTCCTTGCCGGCCGGCGCGCGGTGGGAGCGCTCGTGCGGGCACGGGCCGAGGATGCGTGGGCCACGCGCGGAGCGCCCGCGTGGTGAGGGGGGCCGCTGCGATGGCCGAGCGCGGCCCGGCCGCATGCGATGGCCCATGGCGACGTCGGGTTCGAGTTGGAGACGGACTCGAGCTCGAAGTCGGCGTGGTGGTTGAAGAGCGAAATTTCGCCGAACTTGCGGGCGAGTTCGCCCGTGACAACTTCGTGGAAGCGTCGCAAGGCCGTCCTCGGGTTGGGCCGCACGGTTAGGTGGCGCCGGAAAGAGCCCGCGCCATCGGCGGTGCGGACCCGGGCGCCGAAGACGAAGGTGTCGCCGCGGTTGAAGGCGACAGGTTGGCTTGAAGTGGACGGAAGCCGTCGAGTTCGCCATGTGATCTCGAGCGAGACCCCCCTACACGGGCGCGCCGGTGTCGGTGTTTTAGACCGACAACCTACTACGGGGAGTACCGAAGTAGATGATTGTGACTCGCCGAGATCGGTAACTCGAAGGAAGAGACACGTGGCACACAATTTAGACGAGGTTCGGGCCGCGAGGTGCGTAATACCCTATGTCCCGTATGCCGCGTAGCTACGGGATTGATAGGGCACGATTACAAGATGGTGCAATGGTGCGCCGTGAGTTGTATGAGAGGAGATTGGCCGAGGTGATCGGTCCCCGCCTCACCTTATATAGTCCGGGAGGCGGGGTTACAAGTCGGAGTAGGGAGAGAGTACTAGCCGAGTACGTCTAGGAGCCTCTATACGGTGCGGAACATGTACGGCTCCCTAACCGAGTACTACTCCTGTGTAGTCCTTGTGCTCCACGCCTTCGGATGCCGTGTAGCGCAAGCCGGTAGTCCCGAGGGGCCCACCGAGTAGTCGGTCCCGGTACCCACCAAGGTAGTGGGCCCGGGGAGGTCCATACGACATTTCCCTCCTCTCGTCTTGTCACTACGCGAAGGTAATCGTGACTAGACCTATGATGGACACGGTATGTTGATGGAATCTATGGGAGTAGCGGATATCATACGCCCGAAAAACACAATAGCTAACCATAATCATTAAAGCATCATCAACATGAAAACAATAGATTGAAACCACGAATCAAGTAGTGATCACATAGCATGCATCCATCTAACCCTAGGGATGAACGGAGACATTACCCCATCATCTTACATGGATTGAAGCACATAGGGGTGATGGAGACTCCGGAGAACGTAGTCGATGAAGATGGCAGCGATGGAGCTTGGGAACACCCCTAGGCCAGCGGCTTGGAGTCCTCCTCTTGCTTCCTTCTCTCTGTCGGCGTTAATCCTTGCGACGAGCTCATATAACTCTCTCCCTCATCTTACGGCGGCGGTGTTCTGGTCAATGGCGTCGGTAGGATGATTTGTTCGATGTGGCGGTCGACGGCGGCGGAGGCAATAAATAGACAAACACCTAGGGCAAAGGGGGCACCGAACCGACCCCGGAGTGGGTGGGCCGGTCGCCAGCCCGGGCCGGGCTGGCCCGCGCCCATTTCGGCCGGTTCGGCTCCGGTTTCCTCCCCGGTTGCTTCTCGCGTGATCCCTTATTTGTGTGCACTTGCATGTGGGCCTTTGACGTTGTTTCCTTCACGGTTAAAGCTTGAATCCTTGCTATGCAAGCTTCATTGTTTTCTGGTAGAGTCCCTGAAGACTTCCACGTTGACGCTTCGGTCCTCGGGTCATTTGGAGTCATGTTCATCGCGTGTCTTGACTCTTGTCAGGCTTCATGATCTTCTTCCAAAGTGCTTGGTGAACTTATCCCGAAAGTCTCCTCTTTAGCGTAGATTTCCTGCGTAAACAACAAACTCCAAAATCGACATGCAAGTGTGAACTTGTTACATCATTAGTATGCCTAGTGGCGGGTTAGTTGCAAACCATAATTGAAACCAATGTATAATAAGTACTCTAGGTTGACGGAAATTCACCGTCAACATTGTGCCAAGAGTACTTACTATCACCAAGATAGTGTGTGTACGATGCTTAATCAGAAGCTGAGGATATATGTTTGAAATTCTTGGGCTAATCTTGAAGTTCAATACAAAGTCAAACTGCACTGGGCCAAAACCGGTCAGACCGGTTTGGCAAACCGGTCGAGCCGGTTTTGCCGATCGTTCAACCACCATTTCTCCAAGACTCCACCAGCTCCTAATGCAGGCATATCTTCATGAGTGTCTAATTCTTGATAATCACCTTGATTCTGGAGGCTTTATAGATCTGAACTTCCAAAAACTCGGAACCTCCGAAGATTTTCCCGGAGGTTGGGTTCCTGCAGCAATCCTCGGAACCTCTGGAGAATTTCTCGGAACCTCCGAGGTCTGTACCACCATAAACACAGGGATGTGTGTGGCCCTTGGAGTTTGTGTTAAAGCTTGGAATTTTTCTTCATCTTCTCATATGCTTCAACTTGGTCTAACATCACCTATGGCCAAACACTTGATTGACTTACAATTTTGCTTCTCATTTGAACCTGCACCAATTAAACCAAAAAGCTCTACTAGAGAGTGGTTACAAGCATCATATGGAAAGAGGAGCATATATGTACACCAAAGAACTCAGGCAAGCCAAGTGCACAAAACCAAGGCCTTGAGCACAAGTAACCACTTAGGATCAATTGACTAAGATGAAAGATGAAGCTTATGTTACCGAGATGTCATTGGAGTAGAAAAAGAGAGTTTATACTTTATGCTCGGCGTTATTCTACTTCATTGACCTTCTCTTGAGTTTTGCCAAGCCTCCAATGCATCTCCATGCTCCTCCAACTCTAGCAAGCTCTTTTTGGTACCCAAACCATGTTGGGTTAAGGTTAGTCACAATAGATTTTGGGATCCAAATGGTTCTTATGCTAGTTTGAGGTGAACTAATCACTCTAGTAGCATAAGTATCATTCTTGTCATCCCTAAGTCTAGATAATGCATAATTGACAAGTTTTGACTTAGGAATGTTACCATTTGGACACTCATTACTCTCATGTCCCTTTGACCGACAAGTGTAGCAAAGACGGCCTTTGATCTTTCTTGATGAGGCCATGTACTTGTTTTTGCTCACTTGCTCCTT
Organism: Cenchrus americanus; assembly: GCA_947561735.1. Classification (NCBI taxonomy): domain Eukaryota; kingdom Viridiplantae; phylum Streptophyta; class Magnoliopsida; order Poales; family Poaceae; genus Cenchrus; species Cenchrus americanus. The sequence goes on along the minus strand of OX387241.1, from coordinate 309,281,201 downwards.
CTTGATCTGAAGGCTTGCTGTAGAGGCTTGATTGCGCTTGATATGCACTTGAGGCGCCACTGTTGCCAAAACCGGTCTAACCGGTTTCCCAAACCGGTCAGACCGGTTTGGTACAGACAGCACCCCGGTTACTTGTGGACAATCACCAATGAAGTGTCCATGTTGCTTGCATTTGCAGCATATCCTTCTCCTTAGCTTTCCTTGCCTTTTTTTGTTGTTTTTGAGCTGAGGAGAGCACATCGATGCATGGTGCCCCATTTTTGAGCACTTGAAGCATTTTATGTGATCAAGCTTCTTCTTCTTGATTTCTTGAGCCTTGTGATTTTTGCCTTGCTTCTTCGGTCGAAAGGTTGAGCTAGTGCGGTTTGAACCCTTCTCAAGCTTCTCCACCATGTTGTCACGGTTATCTTGACAAGGTTGCACTTGACTCTTTCCCTTCAACTTACTCAAGTCAACTTTAAGCCTTTCGACCTCTTGCATGAGTTGATCATTTTCTTTCGCAATGAGGTCATCACAAGTCTCTATAAATACATGCTCAATACTAGATTGACTTGCTTGAGAACAACAAGCTTTAGTACAAGACAATTCAATATTGACATGTGAGCATGTGCATGTGTGTGAGAGAGGTTGAGTGGATTTTACCGACGAGAGAACAACCTCATGAGCCACTTCTAGACAAGTATATGATTCTACAAGCATTTCATGAGAGCATTCAAGCTCTTTGTGACGTGCTTGCAAAGCCATATGCTCGCTAGTGAGCTTTTCAAGCTTTTCATTGAGCACCTTCCTTTCTTGCTCCAAAGATGCTACACATGTAGACGTGTTAGTAGCACAAGCAACTTTGTCAAGCAAGATATCATATTTATTAACCAAGGTAGAGTGAGAGAGTTTGAAGGCTTCAAGTTTTTGAGTCGAAGTCTTTATGATGTCAACTTGATATTCAAGTCTCTTTGTCATTTGGTTGTCCTTGGTTTCCTTGCTCTTCTTGGCCATCAAGCACTTGTGATCATCAACACTGAGAGTTGAGGATCTAGAAATTGTCGATGTTTTTCTTGATCGCCTTCTTGAACACTTACTGCGTCTAGTTGCGTTCATCCTGTGAAAATCGGTCAGGCCGATTTTGGAAACCGGTTGGACCGGTTTCCCCACAGGGTCACCCGACTTGCCTTTCTTGTCTTGCTGATCCTCGGGTGTGGTTACTGTAGCATCAGTGTGTGCTCCAGAGATAGAGCACCCTTCTGAAGACACATTTGCACTTTGATCCTCACTAGTTGACGGCTTGTCATGCTCAAACCCCAAACCTTCATTTTGGCCTCTAATTTCTCTTTTCTCATCATACTTGGCCGAGGTGTCGTCATGAGTGCATGAAGATGAGTGGTTTGACGTTGTGGCTTCTCTTTGCATGCTTACTCTTTGATCTTGATCTTCACATTTGGGCATATCGTAGACATCTTGAAAAATCTCCCAAATGTCATGTGCATCAATTATGTCGTCACAAATCAATTCCTGCACATCACAACTCAAGGTACTACGAATGTAATTAGTAACTTGAGCGTTGAGTTGCCAACATTCTAACTCCTCTCTAGATAAATTCGACAAGTCAAAGTTGTCTACTCTAGTGCAAGGAGGGAGAATACTAGCGACTACAACCTGCTCGGCATGTGGACCAAAGGTCCTAATTTTGTTAAGTACATGAGCAGACCAAGAATCATAGTTTGAGCCACCTAGTTTTAATGGCTCAAAAGATACCTCATATGTTGTCGACATCTTTTCTCCAAGCAGTTAAGCTCGAATTGGAGAACCCTGCTCTGATACCAATTGAAAGGATCTTGATGTCGCCTAGAGGGGGTGAATAGGCGAATCTGCACACTTAAAAATATTCAACCTTGTCGATCGCTTCGAAACCGGTCAGACCGGTTTCCAAAACCGGTCAGACCGGTTTTACACAGACAGAACCAACAATAAGTAAAACCCCTCTACGAGTTCTAGCACAAACCAAACTTGGTGTGGGACTTCCACAAGGGTTTCCAAGAGTACCAACAAAGTCCCTGCACACAGCACAAGCACACCAAAGTAGATCGAAGCGGAAGCACAAGATATATGCTAGAAAGAGAGATAAAACAACAGACAAGATATATATGAAGTAAATGCACAACTGACACAAGGATTTATCCTGTGGTTCAGCTTGCCACAAAGGCTTGCTTACGTCCACGTTGTTGAGGTATCCACACAAGGATAGACTCGCCACACAAGGCTTGTCCTTTGCCTCGGTCTCAAGTCAAGAGAACAATCTCTTGAGATGAGAGGGTTTCCACTAGATTCACAGGGGTAATACAAACTTCTTGGAGCTTCCACAATCTCGGATTGGAGCTTCCAAGCAACCTCTAGCCGTCTAGGAGCAAATGCTCCAAGAGTAAAAGATGCTTCAATGATCTTCAACGAAATCAGCAGGTGCTCAAGTGTGGGATGCTCACTAGGCTTCTCAAAGCTCTCTAAGGCTCTCACACTAGTCACTCTCTTAACCCAACTCAAGGATATGGAACTAGAGGCTTAAATCTCACTTAGAGAGGTTGGGAAGAGCTTTGCTATGGTTCAGGAATGTGTTAGGAATGAAGAGAACCAGCAGCCCCTCAAAGAGGAGCTCATGGGTATAAATCACCTCACTCAAAACTAGTCGTTAGTCTGTTAGACAAAACCGGTCAGACCGGTTTGCCAAACCGGTCAGACCGGTTTTCAAACCAATTAGCCGTTGGACGGTGTCAGTGCCCAAACCGGTCAGACCGGTTTCCAAAACCGGTCAGGCCGGTTTTGGCCAGAGAGCTCAACTTAGGTTTTGATCTCACGGGTTAGTCTCTCTAGGTTTCACTTGAGCACTTTTTGATGTTTATTGTCCAACCAATGATTCATCCCTCTTGTTAGTACGGCATACCTAAACTCAAGATAAAAGATAAACCCTAATTAATCCACTTGAGCTTGAACCTCCAAGGTACGCCGATAAATGATCTTCAATGATTTGAGGGCTTCCAATGATGTGTACCAACTGAGCACATGTTGTAGATGAACAATTATATGTATGTGCTTGAGCATGTCCACCTTGAGCTAGTGACCTAGAATTCTTCCATAGAGTAGAGATCAATCACTTTGAATTCTTAAGCCACTTGAATTTATCAATCATGACGTTAGATGCAATTTATCACTTTCCTCGGTGGGCTTGGATATGATACTTCGAAATCCTTGATGCTCCTAAATTCACCCTATCCACTTTGCTTATGGTCGCTATCCATAGCCTTAGCTTAGTTCCTCGTTTTATCCATCTTGATCTCTTCATCACTTATCCTTGCCACAATTGAGTCAAGCCTTGCACCATAGAGATAGAACCATTCGAGATGCCACTCAATTTGTTTGACCTTTGATTGATATCAAATATCCTTGCGTTTGTAATCTTCCAATTGTAGGTCCAAAGTAATATAGATAGCCAAATGACCTTTGCTAAAATCCAACTCGAAGTCTTGCAAATATCTTCTTTGAACAAGTCAATAAACTTCATGAAGTATAAGAGTGAAAACCATTTGATATTGAACTTGGTAAACTTATTGTCTAGATCATCAAGTTCCATCTTGTAGCAATAGTGAAATCCCTTGATGCCATATTCAACTTTGATTTAATCTTCCATTGTTATATCACAAGCTTCTCCTTTCCTCTCAAATATGCTTTGCTCAACATAGAAAAGCCAACCAATTATCACATATAACCATGCCTCTATAATTGCTTGTTGTAGGCTTTATGTAAAGTCTAATGGGAAGAACATCCATTCTTTAACATGACATTTACTCTTAGCAAGCTTATAATTATTCCAAGTATATTGTCATGATCCATTCTTGTCTTATTCGCAATACGAGCCAAATGCATGAATTTACTCATAAATATCATTTATCAAATATTATTAACCTGCTCACATGCTTCACAAGAGTGTTAGGGTTTTAATCAAGTTGTCACTTAATTCACCAAAACCCACTTAGGGCTTGATTGCACTTACAGCCGCGCTTCCAGATCCAGCAATCGAGTGCGGCGCTTTCGCGGCACGACCGTTGGGGACGAGGGACACGGATGGATGGACGGGCCGCTCACGGGCAGATGTGGCAGTACTTCCTCCGGTCTCGGCTCCATCTCCGCCTCGGAGGCCTGGCTCTGGTCGTGGAGCAAGGGAGCAGAGGGGTCGGGCGTATGAGCAGCAGCGGCGAGAGGTTGAAGAAGCTCCTGACGTATGGGCCCTGCATGTCAGTGAAACGAGAGAGATGAAACGAGCAAGGGCAATTTTGTCCATACGAATATACGACCCCACCAATACGTCTGCAGGTGGGCCATGGACGCTGTCAGGCGTACATAATGGCATTTTTCAAACAAGTGCGAAATTGTAATGGCACCCGCATAGTAAGTCGAATAGTAATGACGTTCTTCAAAAACATGTAAATTACAATGGCACAGATCTAATTAACCCAATTTTTTTCCGGGGAGGGGGCGGGAGAGATGGGGAAACCCTAGCCACGATCTGTGCTGGGCGGGTGTGAGGAAGGGTGAGCGGCGGGGAGCGAGACCCTCTGCCTTTTACTCTCTCAGCGGCAGAGCGACGTTCTAAAGATCTGGGACATGGAAAGGTCATCTGACGGTGCACGTATAAACTAAAGCAGGCCATTACCTTGTGGCCCATATATCGGCCCATTATCACCAACTCAACAGCCCAGTTGCTTGTATACACGTGAACAATCCGTGCTCCCCATCCATGGCTCCCATGCCCTTTGTAGCCTAGGGTCCTTGATTTGCAAGCCAGCCACTTTGTTCTTAGCAAACAAAATTTACAAGAGAATCGAGAATCGAAAAAAAATATAATTAATTTTCTTCGATTTTACGAAAATAAATAGTCGGATTCAACATAGGCAGAAATAGCCACGAACCGCTGTTTGAAACGGCGGCAGGTTTCCAACCGCCGTTTCAAACGGCGGCAGGAACCTACCGCCGCCACAAAGGGCGGTTAGTACCTACCGCCGTTTGAACTGGCGGTAGGTTTGCAACAGTGGCAGGGCCGGTATGGTTGGCGGCAGGCTGGCTTGCAACTACCGCTAGTTGAAATGGCGGTTTCAAACAGCCTACCGCCGTGCGGTACGTTTTATTTTCCATTTTTTTTCTTTTTTTTATTTTTGGTTTTTCTCAATACTATAAATGTGAAATAATAGGCAACTGAATATACATAAAATAATTAGAACAAACAAAGTATTGTACGACCGCTTTTCGTCGGTCATGGGGGGCCCTGGTGCTCCTTCCTCCTCGCTGATGCCACCGCCCTCTGTGCAGCCCTCGTGTGGTGGGTCGGGTATGTGAGGGGGTCGCGTGGATGGTGATCGCGTCCTGCGACAGCCAGCTCGGGGGGGTGCCGCTAAGGGAGAACCTAAGCCCAACGGGACAGCCCCCCTCCGGTGGCTGCCTGTGGAGTCACCAAGCCCGACGTGCCGCCCCCCCTCCGGTGGATGCATGTGGAGTCGTCGAGCCCGACGTGGTGGCCCCCGCTCCGGTTGGTGGTTGTGGAGTCACCGCGCCCGACGAGGCTGCCCGCGCCTCCACCGACTCTGTCACATCCAACGCCTCGCCTGCACGCCGTGCCGAGTCGTGAAAGTCCTCCATCATCACGCGCTACTGCTCCCGCGTCGGCTGGGTCACGGGTGGGGCTCCCAACAGCTGTGTACCACCGATCTCATCGGCGGTGCCGCCCAACAAGTCGGCCAATGGAAACTCCAGCGGTGATGTGTCGCCACTGTAGTAGTCAACCGTGGCTGCTGGCCGCTGTCCGGAACGAGTGGGTCGCCATGCGAACGAGGTGCCTCGGACGGCCGGTCGCTACTACCGAACGGGTGGCTCAAACATTGGCTGCTGCTGAACCGGTGAAGCTGCTACTGCCCACGACGAAGGCCCTGGTCCCGTACGTATCGACGGTCTCTCTGTAAAATATTAGATCATCATGGATCAATAAAATATTTCGTGGTCTTTCAAGAGAATATAACTAGCAACAAAAAATGTGTACGATCCCGTCATGTACCTATGGCGTAGAAAGCACTCGGCTACGCCAGGTGCGGAGCGGACGCAATGGGCGCGAGCGGTGGACGTGTTGGTGCCTGGTACGAAGCTGAGGTGGAGCCAAAGCTGCCGGAGGAGGAGGGGTGGCAGGGAAGGAGGTAACCCTCATCGCCGCGGAAGTTCATCACCTGCATGATCCGCTGGCTCAGGCCCACCATCTTCTGCAGCTCTGTCCGTATCCGGTCCAACGACAACTGGTCCATCATCGAGCCCACGTGCTGGGCCAGGTGGTACATCTCGCGAGCTATGTCGTAGTGTCAAGGTCAGATGGATTGTTACTACAACGAAACTTTAGCGAATGTGACTTAATTTGAATTAATGCAAAAGAACTTACTAAGATGTTGTGGGACTGATCCCGTCGGTAGGGGTACGTCGACGCTGGCACGAGGTCGAGGCGAGGGTTCGGGGGGACGTAGGTCACGCGCGTCCGGGTCCTCGTCGTGTACCACTGCAGGTACTGTTGACGCGAAAATAGGAAAAATGGTGTCAACAGGTACTCTCTCCAAGCGTCGTCATTGTGTAAGCGCGGCTCGACAACGACATTCTGCGAGGCGGTCGCCCACGCATCCAGGTACTGATGCAGCTTCCCCAAAAAGGGCCCGAAGTCTTCGACCCCTTCCTCATTCACCTGCAACAATAAATAGCAAGTTGGTTAGGAAACTAACTTTCTTCACTCGTCCAAAGAAACTATTTAAGTTTGCAACGACCTTACAGGTGCACGGAAGGATCGACGGTGTGTGCGACGGGCACAGGCCGAACTGCCTCAGCACGCGCTCGACGTGGTACTCCTCGACATACATGTTGTGGACGAGCGGCGTCTTCGTCAGCCAGAAGTCACGGTCCCGAAAGCACAGGGATGAGAGACCCTAGGGCGCACGCGTGGCGACCAAGGCGTCGGTGTACGACTGCCAGGTAATCCCGCGGTCGGTGAGGGTGTCGACCTGGCCGACGAAGTCCAGGTACGACCTCCTGGTCTGCTCCGTCCAAGAAAGCTGCAAACAAGAGAATGAGTTAGCTCGACGAATTGCATTATTTTCAGATAGCTACTGAACGAAGTTAGCTCGAAGTACGAACCTGACGCTGGCACCACATCGATGTGACAACCCGCCCAGGAAAATACCACATCGATGTGTCTTGGCTCCTTACAGTACAGAACCTTGCAAGATTCCACGTCGATCCCCTTCCTCAAAAAGGACCAGGCCACCACGGCAACTTGAATTCAGCACGTGACACTATCGCTCAAATCTAAACCGTGGCCCACTCGTCATTTACCTAAAACGCGTGTATCGAACTGGAACACGAAACTCCAAAGTCACGAGCTCTCGACAAAAGAAAAGAAAAAAAGAAAACGCTCGAGAAATATCTCTCTCGTCGTGCCCCGGCGGGAGTCGGCGAGATGGCGAGGATCTCGCGCGCGATCCGGGCCTGCGCCGCCGCGTCCAGGCGGAGCCTGACCGCTGCGTCGGCGGCGGCGCCGAAGGAGGGGGCTGCGGCCGGGGTGAGAGCGGCGGCGGCGTTGGCCGGGCGCAAGGAGCGGGATCGGGAGGACGGGAGGCGCGTGCAGTGGGTGTTCCTGGGGTGCCCCGGGGTGGGGAAGGGCACCTACGCCAGCCGCCTCTCGCAGCTGCTTGACGTCCCCCACATAGCCACCGGCGACCTCGTCCGCGACGCGCTCGCATCCCCTGGCCCCTTCTCCAAGCAGGTGAGAGAGACAGCCTCTTGGATAAGATTAGTTCGTTCGATGGATCCGGTGCATCAAATGCTAATTCGTTACTAATTATAAGCTCCAAACAATCATGTTGGATCGAAGTTGCTTTTGCCCTACTAGCCCGTTACTCTACCATCCTGATTATCCTCTGCAAACATTAACCAGCTCGTCAGTCGTCACCACTGAAATTAGTTCTCCAGAAGTACTTGTAAATACACAATGCTCGTTAAATGGGGAGAAGCTGTTGACTGTTTTTCATGATGAGTAACTTTGCTTATAGAAAAAAAAAGTTGACTTGTGTTGCTATCCCGGGAAAGAAATAAAGGCAAATGTATGAACCCTCAGAAGCCTGTAAAAATATGTGGCTGCATGTGCTGCTTGTTGTTTCTTTAAAACTGTAAGATGAAGCTAATGATTTAGGATTGTAGCTTAGTTTTACTTGGACCATAACCATGCTGAATTCAATTCTACATAGACCATAAGAATATTGTTTTGCGTGTCCCGTCTTTGGTCCTTTTCTTTTAGTTCCATTTTCTTGATTGTGTTGTCTGTGTGCTTCTTTGTCCAGCTTGCTGAGATTGTCAATCATGGAAAGCTGGTGTCTGATGAGATCATCATAAATCTGCTGTCAAGACGCCTGGAAGAAGGGGAGGAAAAGGGTGAATTAGGATTCATCCTTGATGGCTTTCCTCGGACCATAAGACAAGCGGTGAGCTAGTTATTTGACCTGACCGTAAGTATGCAAACACATACTTGCCTCTTATCAGGAAGCATTTTCAATTGCATTTTCTTTGGGGATTTTATTGTATTCGAAGCTCGGTTAGTAACGTGTTTTATGTGCTGTTTGGGACCAATAGCATGTAGCTTGATCATACTGGCGGTCGTAGTTACAGTATTTCAGTATATTGGTACCTTTGTAATATCGTCAATTCGGTAATTTTCTTTAACTTGATAGCTGTCTCAAAGCTGACTGGTCAAATAGATTTCCTCTACCGTAGCCTTCAGCAATGAACAGTATAGGATGGGACCCTTGGTTTTCAAACAATCAACATACATTAACTTGTGCGGAAGCTTGGACATTGGTATAGAATGTTAGTTCCTGATATTTATTTATGTTATTTGCTCTGTTAGGAAATACTTGAAGGGGTCACAGATATTGATTTGGTGATCAATCTCAAGCTCCGAGAAGAAGCTTTGCTTGCAAAATGCCTTGGTAGAAGGATGTGCAGCCAGTGTGGAGGGAATTTCAATGTGGCCTCCATTGATATTGAGGGTGAGAATGGTGAGCCTCGAATGTACATGCCCCCACTACTGCCTCCTCCACAGTGTGAATCAAAACTGATTACCAGAGCAGATGATACTGAAGAGGTGGTAAAGGAGCGACTGCGTGTGTACCATGATTTGGTATGTTCCCATGGCCTGTCGCCTGAGTTTGCATTTTTACAGTTTTTAGCTTGCTCAATATTTTTATTTAAATATCTATTATACTCTCTGCATACTTCGATTTTGCACATACTGTGAATGAGTGTTTGCCATTGAAGGTCAGTTACCAAAGATTTTCCTCTATTGGAAAACAGATACCTAACATTTTATATGTGGAATCATGGAAGCGTGGAACGTGTGTTCATGTTTAGCGCTGTGCTGTTAGTCTATATTGTGAATTTACATCAATGCGGTTGATTTGGTGTTTATAAATTATGTGTGTTGGTTCAGCAGAAATTCCTGTTATGAATCTCACAAATAACTCTTCCTACCTGGATAGGGGTGTTTGTATGTCTGATCTAACATGTTTCGTTGGCATCATAATATCATTCCAAGTTTTTTTTTTTGAAAGAACAATATCCTTACAAGTGAGCTGCCGTCCTTGCAGAGTGAGCCAGTGGAGGAATTCTACAGGGCACGCGGGAAACTCTTGGAGTTCAGTCTACCTGGTGGAATACCAGAATCCTGGCCAAAGCTACTGCAAGCATTGAATATAGAAGACCCTGATAATGAGAGATCTGCTGCGGCATGATTCTTGTTTCAGGAATGCTCGTTACACACTTGTAGCTATGTCAAAGATAGTTTTTATTGATTGATGAGCGTTCCTTGTATGTCTAGTAACTAGAAAGTAGTCCATTTGGGGGTCCAAATTATTTTGGTGCAGCACTCAATTGTATAGCTGATTGATCATCGATGGGCAAGATCCAAGATCGATGGGTGTGTTGGCTGCTATTCTTAAAGAGTAATGTCTGTAAAAGGCAATAAATAATTTTTCAACACTGAGACATTTTTATTTTTTATTTTGCCTGTATGGCTGTATTCATACTAGTTCTTGCGGAAAGAGGTACTTATAATATTGTACACACCTGAAGCGTATGGAAACCCCTGGTGTATATGATCTGTCGTAAAATCTGTACACTGTTTTTTTTCCTCTCTCACAACAAATCTTCTGAAGATCTGCCAAACGGAGCTAGTATTTCTCTTAGGCAGGAGATCTGCCGAACAGAGCCATTTCTCAGGCAGCTTGGCAGATGATACTGAAGAGGTGGTAAAGGAGCGACTGCGTGTGTACCATGATTTGGTATGTTCCCATGGCCTGTCGCCTGAGTTTGCATTTTTACAGTTTTTAGCTTGCTCAATATTTTTATTTAAATATCTATTATACTCTCTGCATACTTCGATTTTGCACATACTGTGAATGAGTGTTTGCCATTGAAGGTCAGTTACCAAAGATTTTCCTCTATTGGAAAACAGATACCTAACATTTTATATGTGGAATCATGGAAGCGTGGAACGTGTGTTCATGTTTAGCGCTGTGCTGTTAGTCTATATTGTGAATTTACATCAATGCGGTTGATTTGGTGTTTATAAATTATGTGTGTTGGTTCAGCAGAAATTCCTGTTATGAATCTCACAAATAACTCTTCCTACCTGGATAGGGGTGTTTGTATGTCTGATCTAACATGTTTCGTTGGCATCATAATATCATTCCAAGTTTTTTTTTTTTGAAAGAACAATATCCTTACAAGTGAGCTGCCGTCCTTGCAGAGTGAGCCAGTGGAGGAATTCTACAGGGCACGCGGGAAACTCTTGGAGTTCAATCTACCTGGTGGAATACCAGAATCCTGGCCAAAGCTACTGCAAGCATTGAATATAGAAGACCCTGATAATGAGAGATCTGCTGCGGCATGATTCTTGTTTCAGGAATGCTCGTTACACACTTGTAGCTATGTCAAAGATAGTTTTTATTGATTGATGAGCGTTCCTTGTATGTCTAGTAACTAGAAAGTAGTCCATTTGGGGGTCCAAATTATTTTGGTGCAGCACTCAATTGTATAGCTGATTGATCATCGATGGGCAAGATCCAAGATCGATGGGTGTGTTGGCTGCTATTCTTAAAGAGTAATGTCTGTAAAAGGCAATAAATAATTTTTCAACACTGAGACATTTTTATTTTTTATTTTGCCTGTATGGCTGTATTCATACTAGTTCTTGCGGAAAGAGGTACTTATAATATTGTACACACCTGAAGCGTATGGAAACCCCTGGTGTATATGATCTGTCGTAAAATCTGTACACTGTTTTTTTTCCTCTCTCACAACAAATCTTCTGAAGATCTGCCAAACGGAGCTAGTATTTCTCTTAGGCAGGAGATCTGCCGAACAGAGCCATTTCTCAGGCAGCTTGACACTGACACTGACGAAACACATCTTCCATTCCATCAACACATCTTCCATTTCATCTTCACACATTACACATACCTTCATGTGGTGGTACGCGGGCATGCGGCCATATCTGCATTCTGGGGAGACGGGTGCTCTCATTTTTCGGGAGAGACCCCTGTCCAGCTTCTTGCTTCAGTAACATCTCGCTGGCGGCAGCGGCTTCCTCGAGCTGTTGTCACGAAAGAGTCAACCTGACGGTTTCTGTTAAAACGAAGAAGTTCGTGTGTGTGTCCTTGCTTGTGGCAAGATGTAGCTACTAGTTAGATCATGGCATGCTCTTGCATCTTTGAAAGCTTCATGAGACAGACCACCGAAGATACCGCATTCCCAGCCCTCGATGATTGCTTCGTGTTCAGCAGCGTATTCTCGAGTCTGAACTCTGAAGCGTCCAATTTGCATGTAAAGCAAACCGATACAGATAGCATAGATTCGGTGGTCCCGTACTCAGTGGCCTCATTAGACTGGACTCTACCAACGTATAGAAGAGGTTTATATAATGAACAACATTTACGCCTCACACACAACGGGGGTGTAGCTCATATGGTAGAGCGCTCGCTTCGCATGCGAGAGGCACGGGGTTCGATTCCCCGCACCTCCAATATTTTTTTTGCTATATGCGATCCTTTATTATTGTATTCTTCTCGAGGCTCACTCAGGTTCCATCCACGCGAGAAAAACCAAAAAAAAAAAAAAGCGTGTCGTCTCAAAAGGGAAAAGAAAAAAATCACTGAGCACACGCCACTCGCGCCACCGCAGAAAGGCGGCGGCAAGCAACAGGCTGCTGGGCCGCAATCATTCGTTCAGTTTTCACTTCACCTGGTCTGATGGAGCCCAGAACGCTCGCGTGCGTTTGATCCATCCTCCCCACTTGGGGGTTAGATTTCTTTATTCTGTCGATCTGTTCGCCCCGCATCCTCCTATCCTACTAGGCAAAAAAAGCCAGGATTTGGTGAGGGAAAATGCTGTGCAGTGATTGCTTCTTGCGCCCCCTGCTAGCAATCTACTATTCTAGCCACACCGGTCGGTAGGGTGGTGCCCGATTCGGCACTAGGCTGCCGCCGGCGCCGACGCCGCGCTAGGGATCAGCCAGCGATGATCATCCTCCTCTTCCGCCTACTACCATTCATTCATTCGCCCCTCATTCTGGAGCCAGAGGCAGGCAGCCATCAGAGGAAGCCAAAAAAGGAGACACGAGCGGCAAAAGGGATATTGCAATGCATAATGGTGGTAAAGTCCAGAGCGCCGCGCGTCCACCATGAGAATTTCTCGAGCGGTCGGTCGTGGTGGACCGTACCTCAGCCTTAGCCTATAGGGGTGCATCTGCATGCATGCTCCCGTTTCTGCTCTCCATCTCCAACGGAAAGGGCATGGCGTTTCAAGTGTCAAGCTACACGGCGCCGCCGCCGTCGTCGTCGTCGTCGTCTGGGGCACGTCCAGAATTGAAGACGCAACTTCTTAATTAACACACAGCGGATCTCGTGCGGAGACTGTTCGCGGCGCCTCGTGGTAGCTCCGCATACGTACGTACAACAAACACTCACTCGGGCCCCGGGGGCAAGGGGAAACAGTGAGTCCTTTTTCCTAGGCGGACTAGGGCACACTCTCTGCGCTGCGTCTCTGCGTGCGTGCTCGGTAGAAACGAAACTTTGGTGTGGCCGCCTGGCCGGGAGGGAGAGAGCGAGGGGTCCCCCGCCCGGAAATGAGGACGACACGCCGGCAGCTACGGGACACCACCCGCTGCCGCCGCGGCTAGCTCCACGACAAGCCCCAAATATGTGTGCCCTGCCCGGCCTCCTAGCTACTAGCTCTCGATCATGCTCTGCTTGGCCCCCCGGCCGCCGGGCGCCGAGTAGCTAGCTTATTAGCTAGACTACTTACTGATCGGTGATCGGTGATCGATCACACCCGCGCGGCGTGTGGTTAGTGTTTAGCTTACACGCCGCCTCCGCCGCCTAATCTGTGCTGACAATGCGAATGATTAGTGGCTCGCTTACAACACGCCTTGACTAACCCCCGGCCCCTTTTTGTCTGCTGCGTGAGTGCCCTAAGCAAGTTATTAGCTGTAATAAGTTACTAGTAGCAGGGAAACTGAAAAGGAATCCGCGGGAAATGAGCAGGAGATGGAGGGAGGAAAGGAGGAGGTGGCGATGCTGCCGCCTGGGGTGCCCTGGCTCTGGCACCCTCCCTCTTCACATGAGCGAGCGTGGGAGGTGAGGTGTGGAGCTCAGCGGCGCAGCGCAGCGCAGCGCAGCCCCCACTCACATGGAGCGCCCTGCCACACTCGTAGTCGTAGCCTGGCTCTCCGCCCTCCTCCAGTCCTCCTCCGCTTACCCTGCGCACACTCACCCACTCAACGCCCCCAGCTGCTGAAACGCTGCGAGCTCCGCTCCTCGCTTAACGCCAAGCCGAGCTCCGGAACCGAACGCCGTCGCGTCGCGTGTAAATACGGGGGGCGTCTCGGCTCCTCGCCCGCACCGCACCCACCCAACCCTCGCACACACACCCCGATGCCCACCGCCAACGCGCCAAGCCGCCAGACGCAAACGCCGTAGCGCGGCAGGCTCATGTCGGCCAACAACACCGTGGCCAAGACGGCGGCGGCGGTGGCGGCGCCCATGTCCGGCTCCTCCGACCCATCCCCGTCCCCGTCCGCCGCCGCGGCGTCCCCGATGGCGCTCCTCCGCCAGCACCAGCACGCCCACGCCCACGCCCACGCCCACGCCCACGCGCACGCGCACGGCGGACACATGACGCCGCCCTCGCCGGCGTCGGGACCCGCTCCGCCGCCGCCGTCCCCGGCGTCCGTGACGCGGGACTACCGCAAGGGCAACTGGACCCTCCACGAGACGCTCATCCTCATCACGGCCAAGCGCCTGGACGACGACCGCCGGGCCGGCGCTGGCGCCGGGGGCCACCACCCGCACGCCCACGGGTCGCCCACCACGCCGCGGTCGTCGGAGCAGCGGTGGAAGTGGGTGGAGAACTACTGCTGGAACCACGGCTGCCTCCGCAGCCAGAACCAGTGCAACGACAAGTGGGACAACCTCCTCCGCGACTACAAGAAGGTCCGCGACTACGAGTCCCGCACCGCCGCCGCCGCGGCCGGTGCCGGTGCCGCACCCGCCGCCCCAGCAGCGCCCGGTGGTGGCGGCGGCGGCGTCGCGGGCGCCGCCGTCCCGTCCTACTGGAACATGGAGCGGCACGAGCGCAAGGACCGGAACCTCCCCACCAACCTGGCGCCCGAGGTGTTCGACGCGCTCACGGACGTGCTGTCCCGCCGGGCCGCGCGGCGCGGGGGCGCGGCGATCGCGGCCGCCCCGCCGCCACCCCAGCTCGCGCTCCCGCCGCCGCCTCCTCCAGCGCCGCCAGCGCCGCCATCCCCGCCGAAGCCTCTCCTCCTGCAGCCCCGCGGCCATCCGCCACCGCCTCCACCCCTGCCGCTCCCGACGGCGATGGCGCCGCCGGCGGCGACGTCGGTTTCCGGTATGGTCGGCGCGCGCAACGTACTCTTAATAGCAATCTCTGCTGTTACATCTATCTACCCGTCCATTTACTGTTCGTCTCGACTGACACGTGGGCCCCTAGATCGCGACCGGGCTTAGACCCAGGCCGGCCGTTATGATTGGGGGGGAGATCGCGTTGAACCTTGCTGCTGCTGGTGCTTGGTGGTGGTGGTGTAATTATTTACTACCGCAACGGGGGGAGGGGGGCGCTTTTAACTTTTTACCCGGGAGGGTGGCAGCGGTGATAATGCTGGCTGGCTGGCTGCGAGAATAAAGCCGCGTGCAGGGTGCAGCTCATCTCATGCATGCCAAAGCTGTGGGATCCCTGCTAGTTTTCGTTTACTTGCATATTATATATATATATAAATATATATATAGTTGCATTGCAGAGGTAGTAAGAAAGAGACCCATGGCTTGCAAAGAAACAAAGGTTGCCATCACTTTGTAAAGCCTGAAAGCTTGGAGAGCAACTGGCTGTGCAACTAGCATGCCTACTGCCAGGGAACTAGCAAAGCACCTTTTGTTCTCGATCACGCACGCATCTATCGTCGATCGGTCTTAGTTGTACTGCCAGCACGCATCTCTGAGTGACACTTGTTTTTCCTAGTTGTTAACATTTATATATGCTAAATGCTGTTGTGTAAGTACTCCTGCATTGTTGAGGTCATCAACCGGCCGGGGAACTCAAGGCAGCTAATATGATAGCTTTGTTGTGGGCTTGTGGCTGGCTGCTTGCATTGCTGCAGTTACTGTTACGGTTTACATACGCTAACTACTTGCTGCTGCTGCTGCTGCTGCTGCTGCTGTCACGCTTTGATGTGTGTGTAGCTGAGGAGCTGACCGGGTCGTCGGAGTCCGGGGAGGAGGAGGAGGAGGAAGAGGATGAGGAGATGTCGGAGGACGGCGAGGAGCCGGAGCCGAAGCGGCGGCGGCTGAACCGCCTGGGGTCGAGCGTGGTGCGCAGCGCGACGGTGCTGGCGCGCACCCTGGTGGCGTGCGAGGAGAAGCGGGAGCGGCGGCACCGGGAGGTCCTGGAGCTGGAGGAGCGGCGGCTGCGGCTGGAGGAGCAGCGCACGGAGGCCCGCCGCCAGGGCTTCGCCGGCCTCATCTCCGCCGTCAACAGCCTCTCCGGCGCCATACACGCGCTCGTCGCCGACCACCGCAGCGGCGACTCCGCCTCCCGGTGACCGTACGTACCTCCCTCCGTACGTCGTGCGTGCTCTCATGCCTCGCTAGCCATAGCCTTCTCTCGCATTTGTGCGTGTGATCCTGTCGGCCGACGACGACGACGACGGACGACCGATGAGGCATGAGAGATGTAAATAAGGTGGATGACCATTGATTGTGTTGGGAGTAGACCGCGCCGGCCGGACTGCCGGAGAGGTTGTGAGTACTGATGAGTAGAAATTTTTTTTGGCGATTGGCGTGGCTAGCTCTTGCATGCATGCAGTGCAGGCATCATCGCGGCTATGCATGTCTCCATGTCCTGGCTTAATTTGGTGTGTCTTGTTCCTGCGGGCGCGGGCGCGGCCTCATGCTGAATTGCTGATCATGTGTTTCGTTTCGTTTCTCCTGGGCTAAGTACTGATCGAGCAGCAGCAAGCCAGCAAAGCACTGGACTTGACACTGTTAGTTACTGTTGTTGGTGTTGTGGAATGGTGTGGGGGTATTCATTATGATCCACGAGCCTGCTTGCATACCTACCTGATGGTGCTTCTTGGGTTCTGGGTTTGTCGCGGGCAACGATGATTAGCGCCCCACGCATATCTCGAGCTCGCAGTCTCGACGGGGGTAGGAGATCGACGAGCGAGAGGAGGGCAGGAGGCTGAGGCCTTCCTCCTCCTCGTCGTCACTCGCTGCCATGTGAGCGCCCGCCGTGGGGGTGGGGCCCTCCGCCATCTCCACGGTGCGTGCAGGAACTCCACTCCACTCCACTGCAAGCTCCGCCTGCCATGGCTTTTGCCTCCTCGCGCGTCGGAGGATGGGAATCAAAGCTCATGCCACCTCTACTGCTCTAGCTCCAGCTTGGAACGAAGTACAATACTAGCTTAGGTATAGGTATAGCTGGTCTCGTGGTAATATAAGGATTTCTCGAACGAGATACAGTAGCTCGTAGAATTTTATATTCCATGAATAGTGACAAAAATAAAAAATCTATTTCTTGAAGACAAAGATAGTCATATAGGTGTACTCCCTTCGTCTGGAAATTATAGGTACCCTTAGATTTTTTTTAAAAGTAAAAAAGTTTCAGGTTTGACCAACGATAACTCTTAAAATTATCTATTTAAAATAGAAAAAAAAATTACATATTTAATAGTTGGTTTCATGATAACCCTGCTACCAAGATCATCTTTATATTACGAGTCTTTATAATTATTTTGTTATTTACCGTCGAAATTGAACACTTTTTACTTTAAAAAAGTTTAGACGTAATTATATTTTGAAACATAGGGGGTAAGAGATAGTAAAAATTCTCTTAGACTATTAGCGGAGGCCTGAATGCCTGATGGGGCTTCTGCCCTGGTTCGTGTAAGCATGGTGTGTACGTCGTATCTCTACGTACGGCTCTCTACCTGGAATACTGGATGGGGTGATGATTGTTCAACGTGTGTGCTCATGAGACCGGCCGCTACCGCCAGCGTACGCCCGGCCAGCGACGCGACCTGTATATCCCCGTACCATATCTAGCCACGAACTTCTGTCGATCGCTCCTACTCGATCTCTACTCCAGCCTGGCTAGTATTTTATTACTCGCCACCTGTCCTGTGAAGTCCTCTCGCCACTGACACACACGTTCGTATTAGTAGATCGTAGCTAGGCACCAGAGAGATTTACGTACTGTACCGTCTTTTACTAACGTATATCGACGCCAAGCACAGTGGTACCAAAAGGCAAGATGTACTGAGTACTGACTGTACATCCCTTTTCTTTTACTTTTTCCCTTTTCCCTTCCTTGGAAAAGAATAACATGCATGGAGGGAATGTGGTCCCAATCTTCGTAGCTACTTCCTCCACTTCAAATTATAATTTATTTGATTTTTCTGCTTTCAAGTTTGATCACTCTCTGTCTTATTAAAAAAAAATATGTGAATATAGTTAACTTTTAAACCATTTCGAAGAAAACTCAATAAATAAAGCAAGTGGCAACAAAATATGTGATGTTTTGCATAATTTTTGAATAACATGTATGAACGATGAAATATATGATAAAAAAAATTAAATGAATGGTAATTTGAAACGGAAGGAGCAGTGGATTGCTAAAAGAAATAATGCATGGAGCCATAGGCAGTCCCAAAAAGAATGGATGCAGGAAGCTAAGTAAGAAACGATCAAAAAGGATTTGTTAAAGAGGCATCTAACTACATCTGGATTAATCTCTAGTCACGTACGGTTGATTAATTTACACTAGTAGATTTAATTTATTTGTAGTGAGGTTAGTTACTACAGTACGTTGGAGTTATGATTGCACTGCCACATACAACTACTAGCTGGCCAATAAGTGGAGTACCTCGCATGCAATGCAATCGATGGAACTACTGTACGCAACGCTGCTTCATGAACAGAGAACCGCGCGCGCGCTGATGTAGTAGTACGCGCACGTACGTACAGCCCCGGCTTGTACTGTGCGCACGTTTTATATCTATCGATATCGGCCACACAACACATGCAGGCACTACGCCAACAACAGTTGGTCCGTACCGCGAGAAGTCACGGACAG
This sequence comes from Cenchrus americanus, assembly GCA_947561735.1. NCBI lineage: Eukaryota > Viridiplantae > Streptophyta > Magnoliopsida > Poales > Poaceae > Cenchrus > Cenchrus americanus. Next base: position 309,262,439 of record OX387241.1, on the reverse strand, counting down.
AGGCACAGGCACTGCAATCTGCATGCATGCCTCGACGGATCGGATCTCAGTTTGTACGTACGGACCGGAGTACGATATGCAAGCTTTAGAGTAGAGGCCGAGTCGTCGTCGTTCTTTGCGCCGGCGATCGACCGGCCGGCCGGTGCGGCGGCGCGCGAGCTCACCGGCCGGCCGGTCTCGGGCGGCGTTGAGCTATACTAGCTGTAGTGCCCCTGTGCTCATCAGGTGAATATAATGAAGCCCAGATCGAGCAGCAGGAGTAATAATCAACTAAGCATGCGAGTGATTGATGATGCATACTGTACGCGTGAGCCGTGAGCGTGAGGTTGATGATCAAGTGTGCGTACGTATAATTGTCAAAAAAAAAAGTGCACGTACGTACGTACGCGTATTAAGCTAGCAGCCGCCGGATCCATCGGGATCGCGCCGACACGTAAGGGACACGCGCGCATGACCGCATGCACGAGCTGCCGCGTGTGTTTAATTCGGCCCCGCCCACGTACGTCTGGGGGTTGTTTCCTTCTTTTTTGCAAAGGAAAACACGTACATATATCATTCGTAGCTGTAGCTGATATAAATATACTGTATAAACGCACACACACGTATACGCACGGTCAACGTACACCACTCGATCGATCTGAAACGAGAGAAGGGCGGAGTAGCTAGCTAGCTAGCTAGCTAGCTAGGGTCGTCATAGTTAGTGTCGATAGTTGACAGTGTGCGCAGGTCGTCTTATCCGCCACCACTCAACGTTACTTTTTTTTCCTCTGACAGCAAATCAGCCATCGAAACCGGTCAGCAAAGCTTTTTTTTTTTCCGCGGAAATAAATCAACACTACTAGCAAACAACTAGCACTGGCCAAATGAGCGGACTGCGTGTATATATATGGATGCTAGCTAGCTCGTCGTGTGGGACTCTTGTTTTCCATGCATGTTTCTTTTTTTTCTTTTTTTTTTGCCCCTCCACTTCGCCCTGGCTTCCTTTACGAAAGCGATCCATCATCGATCGATCGATCGATCGATCGGGTGGAGGGAAACGAACTGTGAGAAAAGGGCAGCATGCAATGCAGGCGCACCCAACCCTCCCGTGTGTGTATGCTGTGCTGTCAGTACGTGTCAGCAGCTCATAACCGTACCGGCCCGGCCCCCCAGCCTTTCGCCCACTAGTCGTTTGCATGCGTACACGCGCGTGCATGCAAGATGCAAATGCAAATGCAATGCGATGCAAAAGACCCGCGCGGTCTTCGTCTTCGGGCTTCGGCTTCGTCTTCGTTGGAAGCAATGACGGAAATGCCCTCGCCGGATCGGTGGCTAACGTCGGTCGAGGCCTACAGACTACTACTCCACTCCTAGTCTAGCTAGAGACGGAGGAGAGAGAAAGAAGGAGGAGAGAGAGACGGGTGGACTGGACCGCTGCGTTGTCGGCTTCCGCCCATCACCCATGCATCTGCCCCGTCCAAAGGACGACGGACCAGCAGCGCTGCGTGCCTGCCTGCTTGGGGGACGGCCCTTTGTCCCGTTCTCCTCTCGGCCCGGGGGGCAGCCTCGTCTTTTCGCGACTGCAAAAAAGGCTGCTGCCTCCGTCCCAAAATAATTGCACTTGCTGGCTTCTGCGATTCCCGTTTGACCATTTGTCTTATTTAAAAAAATTGTGAAAATATTATTTATTTTGCTATTACATGTATTGTGAAAATATTATTTATTTTCCTATTACATGTTTTATCATCATATATATTTTAAATATATCATAATTGTTTTTATATTCGCACAAATTTTTTGAATAAGACGAATGGTCAAACGTGCTCCGTAAAAGTCAAAGTCAAAGGGTGCAAATATTTTGGGACCCAGGGTGAACACGTCGCGCGGCGGAAGGGAGAGGACGTACGACGTCCTGTGCCCTGTAGGCCGTTGGCGCGCGCCGCTGATGGGGTTGGATTGGACTCGGCTCGGACGGCCTGTTCCCTTGGCTTATCGGCCACCACCCAAGCCGATCTTTCTCTCCACAACAAATCGCCCACCAAAGAACCGACCAAGAAGATTCTTCTCTCGTAACAAACCAAAGAGGCACCGGCCATCGGCCACCGGCCAACCGAACAGTGGGGAGTGGGTTATTTAGCTGGATCACTGTTCCAGTCATCAGTTCACCAATTTCTACTATTCGATAAAGAGTTATTGAAAATGATGCTCACCTTTTTCTTTTCCCCCGCCTTTGTGATTTGCCACACCAAGTGCGGCCGGGCCTCTCCCACTACTCCTTTATCTACTCACTTGATTAATCCACATTTAGATGGTGTGCACCAGCATATCTTACCTCATCTATTTACAACTAATTCATCCAACGGAAGTTTCGCTCACCAAAAACACTTTTGGTACATTTGGAAAGCTCGTAATGATAAGCGCTTCGTTCTCAAAAAAAAAGATAAGCGCTTCCAAATGAAAAGTTGGACTACTTTCCAGGTACACAATGCAGCGTCAACGCATTTCCAAGCAAACCTATCGGCATGGGAGGAGCTCAATCAACCAGATGTGGAGGGGACACACACATATATATATGTTATACAGATGTTATACAGATGCATCAATCTCTCCGGATCATCCAACGGTGGGCGCAAGACACGCAAGACTAGACACTATCGACACTGATATGTCCCCTCCTATCGGTTTCTACGTCAAGGCATTGTTCTGAGAGAAAAGTACTGCTGGCTGATTGCTGGTGGCTGGTTTGTTGTGAGAGAAAAGTACTGTTGGCTGGTGGCTGATAAGCCAAACGAACAGGGCGGTCAATGCAGAGAGCCTCCTCAGTTCTCATGGATGAATCTGCAGCCTTAGCTCTGGCTGCCTCGATTATTAGCAGGATGCACATAAGAGATGCTCGTCTTCTTGTCGACAATCAGTTACTTGTCAACTACATTGATGGATCTCATCACTTCGATCCTCCGGATTGCACGATCACTGCATTTACTAAAATTGTCAACAATCTTCTAGCAGGAACAACCACAACAGTACAACAAGACAAGGAGGGAACATAATCAAATGGTTGATTCGCTAGCAAGACAAAGTGTTTCTTCCCTATAGTCCAATCAGTTGCATTTTTCAAGGTTATGTGTTAATCCTACATGCTAATGGGTGTCCATTTCTCGAGGCACTCCAACTTGTAACCATTAACGATGTAATAGTTTTAACAGCTTCCTGCTGTTAAGTTAATGAAATATTTGTTGTAAAAAAAAGTTGGAGGTGCGGTACTCTCGGACCGTACTTTATACATGATGTAAACACTCCATGTTAAATACTAATAAGCCGCAGGGCGGCATTCCAATATTTTTTTAGTTGAATGCCTTCCTTCTAATTCTACTTAAAAAAAGGTAATGACTTTTGCAACAAGAATACCACAACATGTCAACATTATGATTGCGGCAACAAGTATATGTGGTGGGCTATTGTAAAACTTTGAACTCCTGAATTTCTAGTGTGGCCATATAATAGACCTCCATCGCATGTGGTTAGTGTGTATTGTGACATAAAAAATATATCGTTGCATTAAGGTGATTGTTTAGCCGCATCATACAAGGGTTGCAATAATGCAAAAATTAGTTGCGAAAAAAGTTATATTATTGCCACGATTGAAGTACTATTGTAGTAATATATGCTACTATCATCACGTTTTTTAAACTAGTGTCATGATTTTTATGTATTCTCGTCGTTGATAAGAGATGGGATAAATTATAATATTATTGTATAGTTTTGGTTTCTTTTCTTCTCTCTCTTTTTTTTTTGCCATGACACTGTTTAATGCAATGCTTTCGTAGAAATTAGCATATCTATGACACGACTAGGGTTAATTATACCGTGAACCGGTCGGTTTCCGGAAATGAAAAAACTGGTCCGGTTTACCGGTGGAACCGGCCTGTTCACCGAGGTATCTAAATTACAAGCACGGTTTTAAGGTGGGAAACGGACCGGTTCATGTACCGGGCCGGATCGGTTCCGCCGGTTCCGTGAACCCTGGACACGACCCGATCTTTTGACCACGCAAGTTGCGGCCATTTTGTAGATATTACGACACTTTTGTTTTTATTATGTTATTATGACGACGCATTTCACCTTAAGAAGAAATCTAAATTTCTAGTAGTGTAATAATATTACACCTCCACAGTCATGCGTGCTAATTAAGGTATCCAATAATAGTTGCCAAGGAGTAACTTCAGCTAGATTGTCTTGATATAGAGTGGTATGGTCCGCGGTAAAAGAGCTCTAAAACCAACCTTAGATTTTATTTTTATTCTATTTTTTTACCTGGTGACGTAGCGACACTGTCTGCATATATATAGTAGCTCCTTTCCATGCTACCCTGCCTAATGACCTAGCTAGACGAGAGCATGCATGAGTGCTAAACATCCGAGACAAAGAGGTCGAGGATCGGGTAGTGGTAACTGCAAAGCCTGATTCGACGGTGCATCCTGATTAGGGTGTCCACGCAGGGTGATGATTTTGGGTGGACACAGGCGGTGGTGAACGTATGGATTTGTCCTTTTGGTGTCAGAAAAGCCTGACAGTCTCGGCTGTCACCGTTCCCAGGTCCGTATAGTCAAAGTGCTTGACCGGAGGAGGGAGATATATCAGAGAGATGCCATATGCCCATCGCCGTCCGCATCCGCCGTACAGTACGTAGCTGCCCTCGTCTCCCCAAAATGCCCCTGCCCTTCACTCCCAAGTGTAAGCAGCTGCTGGTAGCACTAGCTTAGCAATCTAGTATGGGCTTCCGTTCCGGCCTCATCGTGTCGCCTTCCAAGTCCAAGCTAGTAGCTTTCCGGTGATGGTGGTAAAGTGAGGAAATATATATATATATATATATATATATATATATATATATATATATATATATATATATATATATATATATATATATATATATATATGTAGATAGATAGATAGATAGATAGATAGATAGAGATTGATTGCCGTTAGTACTCTAATGTTGGCCTTGTGTCGGCAGTTGCCCGGCCCCACCCTTTGCTCAAATTGTATACAGCCAGTGCCGATCGAGTGAAGCATGCACATATACGCGTGTGCAAACAACACACAAAACGAAGAACCTCACGTGTCACAAGGGAGGAAACTCCTGAATTGGATTGAATGGAAGAACAAACAAGACCATCCCCAAAATTTGCCAGTTCCTGAAGCAAAAAAAAAAAAGTACTTGAAGAGCCACCCCAAAGCTAGTGGTGTTGTGCTTCAGAGTTCAGAGAGTGCTGCAGCAGCAGCGGCGGCGGCATCGCTAGCTAGTGGGCCCTGCACGGGCGTACAACACACACAGTGACACAGCTCTACTACTGTACTCCTCTCCTAGAGCTAGAGGTGGTGGTGGTAGTACTGGTGGTGCAGGAGGGAGGACGGACTGGTGGTGGCGCAGCAGCTAGTAGCCCTCAGCATTGGATGCTAGTAGTAGCTCTCCTCCCTCCACTCAGGCCACCGGCCGGCTGGGCTGGCCGGCCTCTGCAAAAGGTAGCAAGTGGATCCGGCCCCCGCGCATGCAATGCAACCTGTAAAAAGGCACGATCCTCCACGCACGCACGCACCGCATATCATCAGATCACATATCAGTCAGCTGCGTGCGGATCCCCGGCCGGCCAGCACCCCGTGCCGTTCTGCACTGCACGGCCCCCCGTTCCGTCCTGCTCGTTTTCAAGAGCTGATGGCATGCATGCTCGTCGCCGCCCAGAGAGCCCAGAGGCCAGCCAGCTCGTGCAGAAGGCCGGCCGGCCGGCCGGCCGGAAGGAATCCAAAGATGCGGCCAAAAAGTGCAGTACTTGGGGCTGTGCTGTGCTCTGCTCGGTGCGAAAAGCCGCGCGAAAAACGCCAAACAGTTGGAGGGTCTCTGAGTGATTTCTGAAGAGGGGCAGTCCAGACTCCCTACGTGCAAATGCAGGGCGCGCGCAGGAGGGGGTGGTGACTGGACACTCGTGAAAATTACAGGGTTGAGGTCTCAGCACAGGTGAGCAGCAGCCATGGAGGAGGAGGGTGTGGTGGTGGTGTGCGAGGGGGGGGGGGGGACAGTGCTCGACCGGTGGGTGATTGATCCATCCGCCGATTGGGATTGGAATGGCGCCGCCGCGGCCTGCGTCGGAGATGCCGGCGGTGGCACGCCGGCCGTCGAGAGCGGCAGCGGCCACGGGTGCAATAATAATTCGAGGGCCCTGTCGCTGTGCCTGTCACGCTGTCCAGACTCCAGAGAGAGGGAGTTGTGTGTGTGTGTTTGCGAGTGGCAGGGTGTCACCACCGGCCAATGCAACAGCGGCAGGCAGGCACCACAGAGCGTGCAAATCATAAGCGGCGGGCCCACACGTGCAGTCAAACGTGCCCGGTCAAAGCTCCGCCCATTCCCGCAGGCCGTAACCCCAACCCCACACTAGGGGGGGTAGCCTAGTAGTAGTACGATCGCCCCTCTCACTCACTGCACAGTGCACAGACTGCCTTCTCCACACCGTTCAGTTCAGCCGCCAGAGAGGGAGGTACTGTAATATAAGTACTAATTGCACGCCCACACAGGGGAAGGGGATCGACCCGCCATGAGTATGAGTTGGGGACTTGGGGTGGCACAGTGACTGCGTTGTTCAAATACCTGCTGTAAATTACTGTGCCAGTAGTTACCATGTTACGGTCCTCGCACCCAGGCCAACCAGCGCAGCGTGCGCAAATCCGGAGACATCTCGGGTCGGTCCGCGGACTCCGGAGCACACCGCTGACAACGTTGGGCCAGGACCCTGCGCAGCTGCTGCTGCCCTGGTGCAAGTCGAGCAGTTGTCGCGCTTCATCACCATTGCTGCAAAAATCTATGGCTCCGCATCTACCTGAAGGCACGCATGGCCTGCAAATTTTACAATCTGGAGAAGCAACACTACGCAAGGATGCAAGAAGCAGATTACGAAAAGGTAAAAGAAATCGTTGCGCCGAGATCAGTGACTGCAAAAACGGCCTGCCTGCCCGCCCGCCTCTCTATCAGAACGTGAGACAGCCAGACCATGCAATAGCACCCGGGGTATGAGAGTAAATCAAATATGTGCATTAAATAGAGCTGAGTCCTATCTGGGATGATGTTTACATACGCATGACTACAACAACCAACGGCAAAAGGAGCAATTGGCACACACAAAAAAAAAAACCCAGGCGGCAGATTTGTCCTCGGCTCCAAAGCACCAGTACAGCGAAAGATGAGAGTTGATCCTCAGCCAAAGGGAATAACTAAACCATCTTCAAGCCCATGCTGAAATACGGCGCGCGGCTTCAAAGTGCAAGATTCGAGGCAGGCCCTCAGTCCCACAAGAGGTTGATCATGGAGTTCGCCAACCCGGCTTCTTTGAAAGTGAGGTCACTTGCAAACTCCAGCTTCTGTGATGCTCCAGGAATGGCCTGCACAAAGTGGAAAGCCCGCTTCTCCCCGTCCTCAAGCTGGGGAGCGCAGAATGACCACAGGAGCTGCAGTGAAGAGGCCGTCAGTAAGGGAACCAAGGGGACGAGACAAGAAAATATGAAGGCGGTGCAAATGTAAGCGTGCAACCTTAATAGGATCTGTGTGAAGAAAATTTCTTTGGATCCTGCGGTTGTTCGGTAGCCGAATCGCAACCCTACAGAGAAGGTCCCTGCTTCCAGTAGGTTCTTCAGGGAGGGGAGGGTATTCCAGCTTGATATTTAAGCTGGGCTCATTGTCTTCCTCAGGTTCAGCTTCATCCATGTCATCAGTAGCATCTGATTCTTCAGCAACTTCTTTGCTCCCATCTAGGGAAGCTGCTACTGCCCGTGCTAGTTCTTCATCTTCATCCTCCACAGTTGGTTTGCCTAAAAAGAAAAAAAAATTGTGAACGTAATTCTTTTGGTAACCAGGCAAGGTAGGAAATATCTTGAGGTAGTCAGATGATGACAGCTAGGGCAATCATTTTACCAATCCCTAAAATAAAAAATAAAAAAAACTGCCAAGAAACTCTTTCCCCAAGCTTGAAAAGACCAAAAGTCTAGCAAGAGCATGTGCCATCCCAGAAACTAATATAGAAATATGTACATTTACCATAACTAGCCCCTATGGGAGAACTGTCCAGGAAATCAGGCAAAAGACAGCAGTGTGATGCTAGGAAAATAAAAAACGATAAGCAGCTTTCTAGCTAGTTTCCCAAAAATTTGAACATTTAAAATTTGAAAGGGTGCTTGGGTTAACTTATAGATTGCCCATGCATAGGATATAGTTAGGTCATGTAGTTATGCAAAACTGAAACTTCCAAGTCAGTATACTTTCAAACAAGAACAAAAGGTGATAAAACTGCTGGCTTGAAAGATGAAAATTCAGCTCAAACCTTGTTTGGCCATAGAAGATTCCTGATCAACTTTTCTTGGACGCTTTTGAGGTTGAGCTGCATGATGCTCTTTTGGGCCTTTATCCAGGTAAGGCAGCAAATCCTAGGTATAGTACATGATAAGATGGAATTAACAAGGAGAATCTATGTCAATGAGAATTAACAGGGTTATGCTGACAAAGTTTCCATGTAATCCTACAAGCTACTGCTACAGTGAAATATGAGAAATGAAAGAAGGGTACAAAAATACCTCAAGCAAACGGTCTGGGTGAACCATTCCATTCCAACCACGCATTTTTTGTCCAGTAATGGGGTCAATTAGAAGAATAGCAGGAACAGACACCAAATTGTAGTAGGTGCATACTTTCCTCCCCTCACTGCTGTCATGATAAACCTATTTGAACATGTTAAAACATATTAATAGACAGCCGACAGCTGATGAGTGTAAAAAGGTGAGCTATTTAACAGAGAACTTTATGTCATTAATATAAGTCCTAATGTGTAAAAACAAGTGGGAGAGACTCATGGAAGCAGAAGTCACACCTGCCAGAAAATAAAATTTGACCGAATTAACTGCGCCACTGCTTCATTTCCCCAAGTGTCTCGGTTAAGCTTCAACAAAGATCGGTTCAAAAGTCAGAAGTCGAAGTGATAAATTGTAGGGCTAACATAGAGCTAGACAGCACAGCACTTACCATGTGAGAGCTAAACTCCTCTGTTGACTGCAAATTGATTAGCAGCCATTTGTCCAGACAAGAAGCCTCTAACTTTGCCTACATTTGCAATATTTTTTCAAAAGCATAACAATATCAGTAACAGTGAAGGATTTGCTAGAGTTTCAGCTCAAAAGTTGTTTATGCACATAAAAACAGGACAATAAATTCGAAATTAAAACAAGATGGGTTCAAATGTCATGATAGCAACTATGGACAGCAAATTAAACATTATTGAGCAACACATGCTCGAACAACAGTAGTATACAGAGTAATTTGGCACAAAAGAAAAAAGATCTTGGGAAATAAATATCAGTAGATTAGAAGAATGTTTAAGAAACATTGCGCATGCACAAACATTCATGCAACTAAATGACCTAACAAATAAGTTGTGCTTAAAGGTACTAATTGAGAACGCACAGAATCCCCTTTGGTGATAAAGGCTCCACCAGTGGCATACAACAATTGACTTTCAGTGATAAATAATAACAGCAAAGCACATCCTAAGACACACAGTTATGACAGTGTTTTTTTGTTGTAAGAACCTAAGAGGTGTCGAGATGATTGCAGGAGAAATGAAACAACCACATCCAAACTAATTGCTCTATAGCTACAATGATCAAGAAATTCACCAGCCAACTAAGATACATTAGAAGGGTGACTATTATATGTAGTGCAAAGACCAAAATAGTGTCAATAAAGTTTTAACAACACAGATTGCATATAGCCATTGCCAAAACAAAAGACAAACATGATACAAAAATATAAGATAAGTGATATACAGCTTACCTTGTCAAAGGGTCCATTGAACATCAAAGAAAAAGGCGGACGGTATAAAGAAGCAAGGTTGTCATGAGAACTAGAAGTAGCATTCTGATCAGAATCCCAAACAGCGGACTGTCTTGCTTCCTGTTCAAAGTTACGGAATGCAACCGTTGTATTAGGTCGAAGGCTGCAAAAAAGAAGGGCTAAATTGTATTAACATCGGTGAAACAATCAAGACATAGCAAAGCAACAGTGATGATAATAAAAGTTCAAACACAACAGGAGTTCAGAAACACAAGATGTACTTATCACACCTAAATTCTAAAGCAAGATTTTTTTTTTTTGAAAAGATCTGAAGCAAGATCACATACGTAAAAAGTTATGATAGCACTTGTACTGCAAAACTACATGCATTCCCAATCTAACTACAAAATTTCATGGAAATAGTTTGATATCTGGATAGCAAGAAGGACCAACCACTATCACAAACAAAAGACTAAAATTTATATCATCAAAGATAAGTCTGCACAATTTCACTGGTTATGAACTAAACAGACCATAAAAGAGCACACAAACAATTTGCTGCTGCTAGACAACAGATGTAACAATAAGCATACCAAAAGGGGGAAATATTTGGCTAGATGACAGATTGGACAAGCTCCCCAAACATGGACATCAACTCAGTTGAATTCTAAGAAAGCAAAATCAGCATGACAGTCACTGTACACCAGTGTGACATTGTAAGCAAGGAGCAACCAAGTTAATATTTGGCGTGCACTGAACACTTCATATATGTTAGCTTGGACCTACATGAAGCTGAATGGGTTACGCTAGGAAACAGAAAAGTGACAATCTTCCTGCATCAATAAAGCATGAAAATGCAAACGAAGCACATCAATCAGTTCTCCATATAAAAACTTCGCTCCGACCCCAGACATGGACATTCACTAAGTTAAACTATATTCACCGGTGTGACATTCATTGTACACCAATCAAATACACTCTTAGACCTTGTTGGGAAACATTTATTGCCCAGTGCACTCCACATATAACGCAATAAATATCAAATTCTAACACAACAGAATGAATGCAGGGCTCCATCATCTAGCAACAGAGCATGAAAATGCAAATGCAGCACATCGATTCAGTTAAGTAAGAACTTTGCTTCCGCCTGATATAAAAAAGATTGGTGGATAAACCTGATCAGATGCTAACATGCACAAACACAGCAACTTACATGGACACAGGGCCGTCGCCGTACAGAGTCTCCCGCTTCACAGGCAGCGGCGCGCGGACGTCGTCGTCCTCCCCAACCCCGAGTCCATGCAGCATCGGATCGCCCAGTGCAGCCGCTGGGGGTGGAGCGAACCTGCAGCGAGTCAGAAACCCGCTCAATGATCCACCCAGCAGAACCAAAACCAAACCCAAAATCCTGAAAAAAAAATAAACTCGCCCCTGCCTACCTCAACGCCTCCTCCACCCCGGCTGCCGCCGCCGAGGCCGCGGCGGGTGGGGCGGCCGGACGCGCGGCGAGGGCGGACTCGCCGTCGATGTAGAACAGCTGCAGCGCCTCCTCGAGGTGCCAGCTCGTCATCTGCGGAACGATGGGAAACACCAGGGATCACATCAAAGTCAAACTACCCGGACCGGATCGAATCGCTCGGAAGCTTGGGTTTCGGGGGAGGGGCCCGTGGGGGCGGGGCGGAAGACGAACCTGGAGGAACTGGGTGGCAGTCTCGGGGGTCTGGCCGGCGGCGATCTCGAGGAAGGAGGAGACGAGGGCCTCCTTCTCCGCGGCCGTCGGCGGATCGCCGGCCATGGCGGCGTGGTCTCCTCGGCAGGATTTTTTTTTTTTTTTTTTTTTTGCCTCTCCCCCCCTTTCCTCCTGCGGTGTGTTGGTGTGAGTAGGGTTCGGTCGGTGGGACGGGCGGCGAGTGTGGGTCGGGTTGGAGGGTTGGGTGAGATGGGAATGGGAAGGAGTGGGAAGTAAGGAAAGGGGGGAGGCGGAATGGGAACGTGCGGGATGATGAAGACGAGCCGCGCCGGTCGGGTCGTCGTGTTGGGGCGGGGGGTTGTTGGTCCACCAGCTTGGAGGGGAAGAAAGAGCGAGCCAAGATGGGCTCGCATCTCTCGTGGGCTAGATGCAAACGGATCTGATCTGTACATAATAGGTGACGAGCACCTGGGCCGAATGCCTAGGCACACACTTTCCATTATTTCTCAGTCTGCCACTTATATTACTGCACAGAAAATCCACAGTACGTTACATTATTATTTAACGAACTGCACAGGATAGTTTTGTTTTATTGATATGTCAAAAGAAACACAAAACTACAATCTCCACGGATCATAGTTAAGAATATGAAAAGAAAATAAAGAAACAAAACCCACCCGATTGGATTGGTGCGTCAGTGCGGGTAAATTTAAAAAAAATAACGGTAATGCTTGGGCTCGGGCGTCCGGACGCGCGCCCTCGGTCCGGACGCCCACGTGGCCCATCCTCTTCCACGTCTTTCCACCGCTCCCCATCCTTATCCTCTCTTTTCTTTTCACTAGCACATCCTCTGTCTCTCTCAATTCTCTCAGTTCTCACCCGCACATTCTCTATCCTCTGCACAGCGGCGGTGACCTGCGCAAGTGTTGTTTCCGGCCGCGCACGCATGCCGGAGGACAGGCGCTACCGCGCGCCCGTGACTCACCCCTGCTCCCCTGCGGGTCACGGCGAGGGCGACTGCTGGGAGCTCCCGGCGTCCGGACGACGGGTTGGGGACGGCGGCGATGAGGAGACACGACGTGTGGTAGGGTTTTGGTGGATGTTGCAAGCGTGTGTCTCATGTGGTTCAGATGTGTCATCAGGATGTTGCAAGTGTTTCGCGTGGATGTTGCAAAAGTAGGTCTAGATGTTTCAGTGTTGTGTATGTTGATCCCCGATGTTGCAGCTATTTGTTTTCAAATATTGCGGATGTTGCAACTCTTTTTAGCATATTTTTATGTTGCAAACATTAATTTTTAGATGTTGCGGATGCTGAGCCTCGATGTTGCAGACATGTGTTGTTGGGTGTTGCAAACATTATTTTTCAATGTTGCAGACGTTGCGTTTCGATGTTGCAGACATGTAGTGTTGGGTGTTGTGTCCAAGAGAAAGGGGAAGAGGCTCGTGATGTTGGATGTTGCACGCAACACGGGTCGCAACTTTTTCCAACAGGGGCCACGCCCGAATTTCATTACTAGGGGTAACGAAATTACACAGTTCTTGACACTCAACGTTTAAGCAAAGTACGCCTACTTATTACAGTAGAATAACAGAAGTACCCGCAGACTTCCAGAGTCTGCTACCAACAACAGCCATCACAAAAGGTTTACATGCTTTTCATCAGTTCTAGCAGAACTTAAGGCCTAAAGCAGACAAAACAAAGAGGAAGCAAAAGTAAAGGAATTGGGCCGTTTCCAGCTTCAAGCGACAGGGAAGGCCAAGTGTCCTGCAAATCACTGCAAAAGAATTGTGCGTCGTCGACAGTTCTAGAGTCTTGCACTGGATGAAAGTGGAGAGCCGCCTCCTTCAACGCCTCTACGCCATCCTCCAGCGCCTGTTTGTCGACCGGTTTTGATAGTCCTGCCCAATAAGTGAGGAAAGATGAGGCTAAACAGATAATCTCAGTAGGAGATTTAACTTGTTTTTTTCAAAGTGGATAGCATTTCTCGTTTTCCAGATTGCCCAGCAAATAGCTGACAATCCTACAAAATGAATCCTTTTGTTGCTACTAATGTATCTATCCACCCAGATCCAGAATTGTTCAAAAGAACAAGGTCTGCAATTGGCTCCCATAACATAAGCAACCAGACTCCAAATGTATCTAGCCATATAACACTCAAAGAATAGATGTTCCATACTTTCAAAAGTATTGCAAGAGAAGCATCTTTTATCACCATGCCAATTCCTTCTGCTAAGGTTATCTTTGGTCAGGATAGCATTTTCATGCATCAACCACATGAAAATCTTAATTTTCATAGGTAATTTAGCTTCCCATAGCTTTTTATCAGGCTTGTTTATATCCCAACTGAAAAGGTGTTTGTACATTGACTTAACTGAGAATTTCCCCGATTTTTCCCAGGTCGATTTCACTACGTCTCTTTCATTAGAAAGGGCACAAGTAGATAGCATATCTCTCAGATGCCTAAGTTGGGATTGTGCTCTCTCATCAAGCCATCTTCTAAAATTTATCCTCCAACCTCTTCTTGCCATCTCTACCACACTCCTCTTTTGCTCCGTGCACACACCAAACAAATCCTCGAATTTCTCCTTTAAGGGGACCATCCCACATCAGGGATCCTCCCAACAAATCCTTGAATTTCTCCTTTAAGGGGACCATCCCACATCAGGGATCCTCCCAAAAGTCTGTATTTCTTCCATTTCCTACTATCATAATCCTTCCTTTCAGATAAAGTTGTTTTACTTTTATCAAATCATTCCAAACTGAAGAATTTCGGGGGTTTTGCCGTAATTGTGCAACCCCTCTGTCAATCTTATACTTCTTTTTAACAATGTCTTGCCACAGACCTTCCTCATATTCTAGTTTCCACCACCATCTACACAGGAGGCTGAGATTCATTCTCCTCAAATCTTTAATGCCTAGACCACCCTTCTGCTTAGGGCTGGTGACTTTGGCCCATTTGACCAAATGATATTTTCTCTTCACCCCTCCCTCTTGCCAAAAAAATCTTTTTCTGGTTATGTCCATCCTTTTCAGAATTGTTTTAGGGAGGAGATGCATTGACATGTAATATGTTGGAATACTACTGAGGCATGAGTTTATGAGAATTAATCTCCCTCCAAAGGATAGAGCACCACCTTTCCAACCCTCCATTCTTTTTATCAGTTTTTCATCTACAGGATGCCAGTCAACTACATGCAATTTGCTGCTGGACACTGGCACCCCCAAATATTTGATTGGCCATTCTCCAGTGGCACAATTTAAAATGTCAGCATACACAATTGCCTTTTCACAATCTTGAGAAACCACGAGGGTTTCACTTTTGTTGAAGTTAATTTTTAAGCCAGACATTTTTTCATAAAGACAAAGTAAGAACTTCATGTTTTCCACAGACTCCAATTCATCTTCAATACACAAGATAGTGTCATCTGCATACTGAAGCACAACCAGCCCTTTATCAATATATTTTGCTACTAACCCCTTGATCAAACCATTCTCCTGAGCTCTATGAATCATTTTGGCTAAACTGTCAGCAGCTAGATTGAATAATAAGGGAGATAGAGGGTCTCCTTGTCTAACCCCTTTGCCACTTTTGAAATAGTTCCCAACAAAACCATTCACTTGCACACTAAGGGTGCCACTTATTACTACCTCCCTAATCCAATTGCACCAGGTTTCATTGAATCCTCTTTGTCTCAACATTTCAAATAGGAAATCCCAGATTATTTTATCATAAGCTTTATCAAAATCAAGTTTAAGGATCACATCATCACTCTTGTTGTGCTTAACATCATGCAATATCTCATGAAGAGTCTGTTGACGGTGTAAAACCGTGCTCAAGTTCACCGCAAGCCTACGGGTGACTTGGTGCCCTTTTCACCAAGGAGGGTCCTCCCTAGATTTGTCAATCCAAGGATCGGAAGCAACCCACCAAGGTTCTCTATCTAACCTACCGGTCTAACCCTATGTGAAGTGTTGATTGCATAAAGATAACATACAAACACGAAGGGATGTATGGATCACATCCACCTAGCCATAAAGGTAAGCAAACCAAAGGAAAACCTAGCCTATCATCTTCTTGTTGCCGTTCCGGCCAATGTGATAAACCAATCTAAACCTATACTACGATAAGGATTACACTCGATATGGAGTAACCCGATATGGAGTGGTCCGATGCACGTTCACTCGCCGCTTTCTCCCCTCTCGTACTGTCACTACGCGAGGATAATCATCACCGAGCAACAACCTTGGTCCGTGCACTACTACGGTGTGTCCGCAAGACAAGACTAATCACCATGATTCGATCTAGTCCTACTAAAGGCATATGGTAGCTACACATACGAATAAGTATAACTCGTAGTAGATCAAAGTATGACAAGATATAGTTACATCACTGAATGTTGAAGGTACAAACGACTTGACTAATTCAAGTCGCGGCTCCAGAACTCCACCATGGCTTCACCACGTAGGGCCAACCATGGCGGCTAGGGCATGGCCTAAGCCATCCCCTAGGCAACTCGAGGACTCACGGCGGCCGTCGGCTTCCTCCCGGTGCTTCTCCTTCGTCTCGGCGGCTCTCTGATGAATGGATGGATGTGGCGGCCGGCGGAGGCAGAGGCAATAAATAGACAAGCACCTAGGGCAAAAAGGGGGGGCGCGAACAGGGCTCGGATCAGGCTGGGCCGACCGGCCCAGGCACATTTTGGCCCGGTTCGGCCCCGTCTCGCTCCCCGATGCTTCTCGGACAATTGTCGACTTGCTCCCTTATGCATGTGGGCTTTTGACGTCGTCTTCTCCACGGTTTGGACAAAGCTCCTTGTCGCGCAAGCTTCGGCATCTTCTGTCTAGGTCCCTGGAGTTTCACGGCTTCATGCTTCGGTCCCCGGACCCTTTGGAGTCATGTTCATGATGTGTCTTGACTTGTGTCGGGCTTCATGATCGTCTCTTGAAGTGCTTGATGAACTTATCCCGAAAGTCTCCCTTTAAGCTCTAGTTTCCTACATAAAAAACAAACTCCAAAATCGACATGCGAGAGTGAACTTGATACCTCCGGGGGGTACTACCATTGGTTAGAATATCAAATACGTGCAAATGTTGACGGCAAACTTATAGCTAGGTGTACCAAAATCGACCGTCAACAGAGTCATCACTCCATCCATTATGTTCCTTCCTTTTATGAAAGCTGACTGACATCTATGTATGATTCTACTCATGCAGATTTCAAATCTGAGCATTAGATTTTTTGTTATTATTTTGAAGCTTACATTCAGTAAGCAAATTGGCATGTACTGTTGTATTTTACTGGCCTCCTTCATCTTTGGTATCAAGGTTATAATGCCATAATTGTGTCTCCCCAGGTCTAGTTTATGCCCCCCAGAAATCAGTGAGCATATCAAATAAATCCATTTTAATTGAATCCCAACTCTTTTGGTAAAACTCCACAGGCATGTGATCAGGCCCAGGGGCAGTATTTGTCTCCATGGTGAAGATAGCTACTCTTAACTCCTCCAAACTGAAAGGTTTGGTGAGTTCTTCATTTTCCTCTTCGGTAATTTTTTCCTCTCGTTTCCAACAGTCTGGGTCCAGCTCAAATAGAGGTTTTTTCTGAAAGGCCCAAAAAGGTTTTTATAATAATCTGTTGCATGTTCCAACATATCTGCTTCTTTTGTAAGGTACTATCCCCCTTCTCCATTTGGAAGATCATATTTTTCCTTTTTCCCATTAGCATATCTATGAAAGTATTTTGTGTTGCTGCCCCCTGTAACAACCAGTTTTGATTAGACCTTTTGTGCGAATACAATTCCTCTTCTTCCAAAACTCTCATCAGTTCTGTTTGAATACATGTTTTCTTTTCCAGTAAAGGAGCAATCAGGCTTTCTTCTTCCTCCATTTTTTCTAAGTTGGTCAATTCCTTTTTCAAAAGTTTTTTTGTATCTCCTAGTGTGTCCTTTAATAATTTGTCCCCAACCTTTGAGGAATTTCTTCACTCTATTCAATTTGATGTGCCATCTTTCCACTGCATTACTTGCTGTTATATTTCTACTCCAAATCTCTGCTATTCTTTCAGGAAATTCTGGGTGTTTAACCCAGGAAGTCTCAAAGCAGAAATGTTTTGTTTTCCTAACTCCCCCCATATCTGAGCTCACTATCAAAGGATTGTGGTCAGACATAATTCTGGGTTTTTTCTTGAAGTTTGTCAAGGGGGAAATTGTTTCCCATTCAGAACTTATTAGGACTCTGTCCAGTCTCTCCAAGGTGGGCTCACTTTGATTATTACTCCAGGTATATTCCCCCCCAATCAAAGGTAAATCTCTTAGTTCAAAGGAATTGATAACCCAATTGAACAAGTCAGTGTGTCTGTTACCTGCAAAGTGCTTATTCTTTTCATCACTGGATCTTAATATGTCGAAATCCCCTCCAATTAGGGTGGGGATGTTAAATTTGGAGCAGGTTTCAGCAGTTAGGAAGCTCTCTCTTCTATCCTCTTGAGCAGGGCCATAAACCATTATCAACCTCAAATTTTTCCTCATGCTTCTGTCTATAATCTCAACTGATAACAAAAAATCCTTCTCATCTATTTTGACCACCTCAAATTTTTCTTTTTTAATACCACACAAAACCCCACCAGATTTGCCTGTTGAGTGCAGCTAGTGCCAGGCAAAACTATTATGTGGGTCAATCCCTCTAAAAAACTTGTCAGTATAACTCTTTCCAATAGTTTCTTGTAACCCAATGAAATCTGCTTTAAACTCAGTGTAAAGGTCCTTAACTTTAGTTCCTATCCTTTTTTGACACCCCTCTACAGTTCCATATGAGTCCTATCATTTTGAATATTTGAATTTGGCATTTCCCCTCTTTTGAGACAATATCTATTGCTATGTCTGGATATTTCTCCTTCCGAAGGGTCACTCCCATCAATAGGTTGGGATGTCTGCCCTTCAGGACTACTAATTTTTCAAGGAGATCTATTCTTCTTTTTTCCTCCTAGATACTATTTTGAAACCCTCTATATGAGTCTGATCTCCATTCAATATATCTTATCTCCTCTAAGGGGAGATTTTCATTCTCTGCCTCATTAGGGGAAGAGAGAGAGCGCGATTCATGCAAGTTCATTTAACGTTTTTAAGGATTCTAGGTGATTTTGCTCCTATTTTGTAGCGAGTTGTGTTTCACTCCTATTTTTTAAAAACTTTGTGAATTTCCCTTTAATTGTCATTGTGATGTTACTCTGATCTTTGCGTATTTGCCTGTTTTGATTGTTGACTGGGGACAAAACGCATTGCCTTGTGAATGTAGAGATCGAAATCACCAATTCGAAAAAATTAAAGCAAAATCACAATAATAATTCAAAACAGGATATGAACACAAATGCATTTTTTTATTGCAAGTTCATCCAACGCTGTGCTATGCTTCTTTTACTCATGCCATGTCGAAGGATTTGGGGCGATGCTATGGACGCGTCACTTGATAATTAGCGACGGACCAAACTCATCGTGCAATCAAATAGAGCCTCCTTCGGGCTACCCGCGCGCGCAACGGCCGCTCCATGGTCACGGTGAACTCCGGCCTCTCGGCGAGGTCCACGCCGTCGCCGGCCACCGCGCCCCACTCGAACTCGCGCACCATGTTCGCGACGAAGTACTCGAGGTTCAGCAGCGCGAGGCCCAGGCCGGGGCAGATCCTCCTGCCGGCGCCGAACGGCATCATCATGATCTCCCGGCTCCCCGTCAGGTCCACGCCGACGCCTTCCCCGCCGTCCAGGAACCTCTCCGGCCTGAACTCCTCCGGGCGGTCCCACACGGCCTCGTCCAGCGAGACGTCGGCCACCGAGAAGTTCACGGGCGTGGCGGCGGGCACGCGGTACCCGTCCAGCGACGTCTCTTCCACTGCCGCGTGCGACAGCAGGAAGTGCGCCGGCGGGTGGCGCCGGAGCCCTTCCAGCACCACCGCCTTCAGGTACGGCATGCTCTTCAGGTCCGCCTCGGCGACGGCGACGACGTCGTCCTCGTCGCTGTCCGTAACCACCGCGTTGATCTCGTCCAGGAGCTTCGCCTGCAGCTCTGGCTGCCTGACAAGGTTCGCCATGATCCACTGGAGCGCGGTCACCGTCGTGTCGACGCTCGCGGTGAGGAACTCCGTGCAGAGGCTCACCATCTCGGCGTCGGTGAGCGCGCGCTCGCCTTCCTCCTTGGGCAGCCGGTGCGCGAGAAGCGTGTCGACGTAGCAGTAGGGCAGGCTCTCGTCGCGTTCGTGTTCACCTCCGTTAACAGGCGTCGTGCTGCCGTCCCGATCTCTTCTTGCTCTGATCAATGGCAGGAAGAGCTCCTCCTGCCGCCGCCGAATGGAGAGCACCTTCCTCCACCGCCGCCAGAACACCCGCTTGGTGACCGCCGGGCAGAAGGCGAAGACCTGGAAGCTGATGTAGGACGCGAAGAGCTCCCTCTGCACCGCCTCGACCTCCCCGACGCGGCGGTCGTGAAGCCTCCGGCCGAAGCACACGTGCGTGAGCAGCGAGAACATGGCGCGCTGGATGCACTCCGCGACGGCCACGGCCTCGCCGCTGCTCTCCTCGCTCCGGCGGCCGAGGTCGGAGACCAGCGCCGCCAGTGCCCGCCGCCGCGCCGGCGCGAAAAGCGGGGCGCGCGACGGGCTGAGGACGCCGGAGGTGAGGTTCCGCCGCAGGGACCGCCAGAGCGGGCCGTAGGGCGCAGAGCTGACGGTGGTCTGGCCGCTGGTGAGGACGCGGAAGGGCGCGATTGCGGGCGGGCGGCTCGCGAAGGCCGGCCCGCGCCCGACGAGCGCGCGGTGAGTGGCGCCCCGTCCAGAGACGAAGATGGCCGGACGCGGGGAGAGGAAGCGGAGCGTGAGCACGGGGCCGTGCCGCCGGTGAAGCTCCCGGATCGCCGGCTCGAGGCTGTTGCGCGCGCGCACGAGCCAGAGGAGCGGGCCCACGACGGGCACCGCGGGCGGGGACGGAGGCAGCGGGAGGAGGACGCCGCTGGTCTTGGCTTTGGATGGCACCAGTGCGGAGAGCAGCAGGAGGAGCACGAGCACGGCACAGGTGACGAGCGGGAGGAACAGGAGGTACGCAACGGCGGCTTCCATTGTCGCGAGCATGGCTGCGTCTCGATCGATGGAGCTGCAATGGCGTTGGTTTATGTACCGGTTCTATGGATGTTAAGCGGCAACGAACCTGTCGCGGCGTTGGTGGCGCTTTGCTGGTTGATATTGCGATCTCGGGGGCGGTGCAGGGAAGACGACGGCGGCGGGCGGCGGCGGACGTCACGCAGCCGTACGTGGCTTGAGCCGTGAGGTGGTGGCGCTGCTGCATTGAGCGGCTCGAGCAAGATGGCAATGGCATTGCCACGGGCACACTCCGCCGAGTTGACGTGGCGCTTTCAAATCACCCTCTCCATCCTGGGCTCACGGCTGCACGGAAAGTGATGATGGGCCGGATAGTACGCGATAATGGGCCGAGAAACAGATAGTGCAGGGAAAGAGAGACCACCCAAGGCGGCCTGTCTCTGGGAGGAAGTGAAGTGGCGATGCCGGGCATGCCTCCTCCGGCCACCAAGATCTGGCCGCCGGCGACCATGAAGCGGTTCGCCGTCCTCGCCCTCTCCATCTTCCTGCTGCTCCTCCCGCTCTCCTTCTTCCTCCTCCGGCCCACTTCCCCGCCTATCCTCAACTCGCGGCAGGCCTTCGAACCGGACCGCCGCCTCAGGGTCTACGTCGCCGACCTCCCCCGCGCGCTCAACTACGGCCTACTCGACCGCTACTGGTCCCTCCCCGCCGCCGACTCCCGCATCCCGGCTTCCTCCGACCCGGACCACCCGCCCCCGCGCAACCACTCGCCCTACCCCGAGAACCCCCTCATCAAGCAGTACAGCGCCGAGTACTGGCTCCTCGCCTCCCTCCGCACGGCGGCGACGGCCGCCGTGAGCGTTGTCGCGGACTGGAGGGAAGCGGATGTCGTGTTCGTGCCCTTCTTCGCGACGCTGTCCGCGGAGATGGAGCTCGGGTGGGGAACCAAGGGCGCGTTCCGCAAGAAGGACGGGAACGAAGACTACCGGCGGCAGCGGGAGGTCGTCGACCGCGTCACCGCCCACCCCGCGTGGCGGAGGTCCGGCGGCCGCGACCACATCTTCGTCCTGACAGGTAATCCACATACTATTATTGACACAAGAGCTAGCTATTTGACTCCTCTGCAATTGCAAGATGGTGAATGCTTCAGACCATCATTTTTATTTTCTCAGCATCAAGCCTACTCAAGCTTAGTGCCATCATGATAAAATCCTTGCAACACACCAACACACAAGTTGCAATTTAGTTCATCATGACATTTGTCTTATTCAAGACGCTGATAGTTCATATTGTGTTTATAATTTCCAATGCCTGAGTCTGCTTATACATCCAACGCTCTCTCAATGCAACTGTTACCGACTTATCCATGCTTTACAGTGATGAAGCAGATTTGTTTTTTCTTGCAATAATTCCAATGTTTGAACATGTAATGTTTGTCTTGCTGAAGATTGATCTGCGTACCAGCTTATTGCTCTTTTGCATGCTCAGGTTATGTTAAATACTGAAGCATTCTTTGACAGACCCTGTGGCTATGTGGCACGTCCGGACTGAGATTGCTCCAGCAATTCTTTTGGTGGTTGATTTTGGAGGCTGGTACAAACTTGATTCAAAGACTGCAAGCAGAAACGCTTCTCATATGATACAGCATACTCAAGTGTCATTACTTAAGGATGTTATTGTTCCTTACACACATTTACTTCCCACACTGCCCTTATCAGAGAATAAAGATCGTCCCACCCTTCTGTACTTCAAGGGAGCAAAGCATAGGCATCGGGTTTGTACCTTCTTACACTAGTCAGTACTTAGGGCATGCACCTGTTTTGTATCCTTTATCAGCAATTTGGATTTCAAATTTTACGAAACTATCCACAAGCATTTCACCATCAAGTCATATAAAAAATGTTAGAACCTGTACACATGTGAATTTTCATTTTTTTTATATCATGTTGTGAAAAACTGACTTGCTCTGGTTTTATGTTTATCAGCTTTCGAATATCTGAATTTCAATCAAAGTTAGAAGAATAAACATAATGCTTGATGCATTTTACTTGTAAATTTTCTTTAAGGCTTTTATCGTTCTGTTGTTTGAGCAATGTGCTTTCAACAATACTTGATCTTAATGATCTCGTAGTATGCTTTGTGCCTATGTCAAATCTTTAACAATAGTTCTATGTATGCTCCTTTCTCCGTTGCATTCTAAATTTTATTTCCATTGCAGTTTGCATTAGTATAGCTAGACGACATTCGTTTGCTCTTCTTTTTATGCCATGATTAGGTTCCTCATATAATTGTTTCGAGAGGTTTGTGCTCATTGATGATCAGTGCGGGGGAAACAGACTATACATCGAGCAAGTCAGACTAAGATACATTAGATAATATATAGAAATCACCTCTACACATGCTACATTTTTTGTTGCATTCTACTTAGGATATCCCATTTACTTGTTTGTGAAAACTTTCTGCGATGTACATTATCATTACTCTACAGCATTTTATTCAGGTATCATTGGTTTTGTATATAATTATTTCAAGATATTTGTGTTAACTAATGGCCAGTGTTGACATTGACAAAACAGACAATACATGATTGACTAGTCAGACTAGGATATAAATTAAACATTGTGATTTTGACACCTGTGTGATACTTGTAACTTTGGCTTTTTTCTTGCTTTAATATATCTTACTTCTTTCCAGGGTGGTTTAGTTCGAGAAAAACTATGGGATTTGCTAGGTAACGAGCCTGATATTGTCATGGAAGAAGGCTTTCCTAATGCCACTGGACGTGAACAATCAATAAAAGGGATGCGGGCATCAGAATTTTGCTTGCACCCAGCTGGTGACACTCCAACCTCATGTCGCCTATTTGATGCTATTGCCAGTCTTTGTATACCAGTCATTGTTAGTGATGAGGTTGAGCTCCCCTTTGAAGGGATGGTAGACTACACAGAATTCTCCATTTTTGTGTCAGTTAGTAACGCAATGAAACCGAAATGGCTAACAAACTACTTGAGGAATATTTCCAAGCAGCAGAAGGATGAGTTCCGGAGAAACCTGGCTCGTGTCCAACCCATCTTGGAGTATGACTCTAGTTACTCTAGTAGCAGAGCCCCAGATGGTGCTGTGAATTTCATATGGAAGAAAATTCATCAGAAACTACCAACAATTCAGGAGGCAATCATCCGGGAGAAGCGGAAACCTGATGGTGCATCAATCCCACTCCGCTGTCATTGTACATGAACTTATCTTAGCTGCTGCCTGCTGGTACCCCACGGGAAGCTTGTGAGAATCAGCGGTTGCTCCAAGTTCATTCTGTTTTTGTTGCTCTTATTGGTAGTTGCAAATATGAGCATGTAACAGCAGGCAGGTGTTTAACCTTTTTTTAAGTCTTCAAAGTGGTTTTCCGCATGGTTCCATGCATCATTGGAGTGAGTTGTGTTTAAGCAGTGATAGTTCATTCATACAGGAAATTGCCCACTTGAATTGAAAAACTGGAATATGATTTGTTTTTACTGCTATAAGAATTGCTACAGCTGCTGAACAAAGATTTGACATGTCCAAATGAACAGACGATTGAGTTCACAGGGTCTAAGAGCAGATTGTTTGGTTCATTGGGTTTAATGCTTGAAGAACGAAGGGTAAAGTCTCCGAAACATAATTGAGACCACAACCTTATTTCCTCCAGAGGACAAATTAGTTGTACAGATCGAAAGGACAAAGGACACCATCAGATAAGGGCAAGCACATCACTGAATACCTGAGAGTGAGATATTCACTTCCAAAAATGTCCAGATGTTTGGCACTCGCCACCGAGTACTAGATAGAGATCACATGGGAAAATAGCGACCACAAGAACTCATGAATAGAGAACCCGCAAGAATATCTCATGGATAGAGAACAACAGTGATGCATGGATCTATGCATTTGGTTTAGTTGTGCTTCAAAGATGAAAGTAGAACGCAGAAAATTTGGAGGCACTGCAGGGAAATTCAATAATGTTTTAGAAGTATTGGTTAATCATTGTGTGTTGGAGCCAAACAAGAGAAAAGCTACCAACATGGTGGCCAAAGGTACAGAGATATTGTCATCTACAACATCAGTCACAGGAATACATTCCACTACGGTGGCTGCCAATGCAACAAGGGCCAGTTTACCAAATGCCTCCTCCCAGCTAACATGAATGTAACCAAGGCTGGAGAAGTAGAACAGCATTCTGCAACAGAACAGATTGATGCGTCATTTAACGGCTCAGGGCACATTATAAGAATCAGTAAAACATTTGAAGGGAAAACTAACATTGTGGATAGCAGAAAACCAGAAATGAACATTGAGATGCTTCCGACCCAGCTCTTCTTCTCATTGAATGGCAGCTTCACTGAGCCATACTTTCTCCCAACAATGTCAGCAAATCCTGCAAGTTAAGACCCAAGCAGATGCATGTACTTAGCAGAATCAACTGAATGCAATGACGATGTCCTACAAAAGATGTACAGTGAATAAATGATGCTTGATTATGGGGAATACCATCGCCGCCACTCATCATCGACAAGGAAACAATCCCAATTGCGGACTCACGCCAGAAGACTAAAACACTGAAGAGTAGTACCAAGACATAATAGAGAGGACCTCTCAGCAATTCCCTGTAAAGAAGAAAAGCTCTTGTCAGCGCAGTATGCTAAAAGGATCATACAACAAAACTTCTCAGTCAGTAGGATTTACTCTGGTTTTCCTTCCCGTGTCACGGATTTTACTAGAGCTTCATCGGTGGAAAGACGCAGTCCGTAAGTCAGAAGCCTCACTGAGTTCAAGAACGGGACAACTGCAGCGAAATATCGAGCTTCTGCCGAATCACTGCAGATAGAGCACGCTTTTCTTAAGCTGTGTCATGCCAGATGTGAACATTCTGATGCTTCATGCGGTGGAGGAAGGGCATGCTACCTGAATAATGGCCAGGATGACATGAACAGAACGCCGGATAGCACGTGCACAACCTTCCTGCTCAAGCTCTGCCTTCATTCATGACATGAAAAAAACAACAGCATTAGTACAATGATGGCATTTATGCTCCTTCGATCAATCAAAACCACAGCCCCATTTGTTATGAATTATGAATTCGGGCAAATCGTTTGGATGAATCTGAGCAGCAATTAATTCACGATTAAGACAAGAGACATGTGACGCATCCAAACACGACAGATTCAAGACGAGACGAGAAATACTGGGGAGGGGAGGATCAGTGAAGGGGCCGAGACCTTCTCGACGAGCCGCCGCTCGGTGAGCACGTCGAAAGTGCGCACCAGGGCGTAGGCGCCCGCGGTGACGAACAGCGTGGCCGCCCCATCACGCAGCACCGCCGGCGGCGCCGCGGCCGCCAGCGCCGCCACGGCCGGGGTGCCAACGCCGAGGACGAGTCGGAGCCGCCGCCGCCGCCGCATGGAGCTCGCCCGCGGAGGCGCGTGGGGTGAGGGACGCGAGAGCAGCAGGGAGTTGGGGGATGAGGTGCAGGCTGCGCCGGAGCCGGGCCACGCCGCCGCAACCATGTGGTCCGGATTTGGGAGCCCGGGCTGGTACTGGTACACTGGCAAGTCTCGTGCTTGCGGGCCCGGCGATGTCCGCTGTGGGTGGGTTTCGAGGAAACGACCAAATACATATACATCCAACGAAGCCATCGACAAATGCTGCATTTAAAAAAAGAGGCACGGTCTCTAAAATTAGATTTGATATTTTTTTTCCTCTTATATGGGAAAAGGTTGTCCTTGAATTGACACCCGTTAATTCAATCATTAGTTCGAAATGTCACAGGTAAAATCAACAAGTTTAAAAAAATTTTGAGACGATGTTTCTAAACGTAATCGAGACGACTTTTAAAGTAGGGGTAACAACACAAAACTCCAAGCTTGTATACTCGCTTCATATTGGTACTAGCAAGATGTTCGTGCGTTGCTACGGTCAAATACTACTTAATTTTTCAAAAATTTGCGAAAACCTTTTATTCTACTCTATTTTTTCATACTCAATACCAAAGCTTCTTGATTTTTCGTTTGAGCGGATTTTTGGGACTGATTTAAGAAATTCTCCTCGCTGGTCTTGTCGGGGTTCCGGGGTTTCCTAAACCTGGAGAACGTTACTTCTCTTAATGAAAACCTATGGGTCTCTTCACTTCATCAGGCTTAGTTGTAGTCTTTTCATATGATTCTCTTCACTTTTGCTAGAAGACCAGTCGAGTTTTGAATTTTGCATGTTCTTTCTACTCAAAACCCCATTACATTCATATGTTTTTTTCGTTTGACCAAGATTTTCGAGAGAAACCATATTATCCAATACAATGTGATCGATTTGGCAAAGATTATATTTCAGACATGGTTTGAGTCAGTAAACACTGTTGCTGTCTGAGCGTATTGTACATGTGTTACTGCAGACCTTTCTTAATGCAAAAAGCAAGTAGCGTATGCCAACATACAACAATATATGTTGCCGAGCATATGATATTAATATTTTTGTGTTTAACTTCTCTACTCTATGTAATGCAAGTCACTTTCATGTTTTCTTTTTCCAAGCCATCATATGATCCTAATGTTTTGCAATTAAATATATAGGCACACATGTATATCAAGATTTAAACTTCACGATTTTGACCAGTAACTTAGCTAACATTTTTTTACGTAACACAAAATTGGAATGGTTAGATTCGCAATCAAGTCTACTTTCCAATGATTACAAGTCTATAATCACAGATAATATAGTGTACAATCAATGAAATGTCAAAGTGCAACCTAGGAGACCATTTGAGTCCTATCACGCCTTATAAAAATAAAAAGGGAGTAGAACTTAAAAAATAAATTTAGCATTCTTGTAGTAGGGTAATAAAAACACGGATCGGGCTCGGTCATTCATGATGCTAAGAATGTTATCAAATGAGCTTATGGAATATACAAACAAAAAATATCTACAGGTGGCAGGGAGCCTTTTTACTGAACCAGTGGGTCTTGGGTTCAATTTTTTTCTATATTAGGTTGGAGGGCCTCACGGAGCCTGGGGTTTATTCGGTCTGTTGATTTTACCTGTGAGCAGGTAGGTTGCTATTTTTTCAACCGGTTCAAAGGAGAGAGGGTCACGGTTTTCCTCGGGTTTGTGACTCTAGGCGCCGGTTCACGGGGTTTTTCTCCGGTTCCCTGGACGAATTTTTGGGGCAGAAGCAGTCATTGCTTCAATAATAATAATATTATTATTATATTAGGTAGAGATTAGATGATATTTTGCACAATTTTTGAATAAAACAAGTGGGCAAAGTTTTGAATAAAACATTTTTTTGAATAAAACGCAAAGAGTATGTGTTAAGAGTCAGATCATTTGTCTATTAGAGTGCTTAGAGCTAAGTAATAGGTCGTGTCTCTAGAGATGCCCTTACAATATGAGAAAAATGATTTATAATAAGTCAGTTAAGAATAATCGTTGAAGGAGCGAAAGGGCCTGCAGCCTAGTGGTTACAAGAGCCCCGGTAGCACCTCAGGTGTAAATCCTAAACCCTAAACCCTTCCCGTCGACAGCGAGGCGCCTGCGGTAACTTCGTCAATCTTGAGGATTTGCCGGCACAGTCTTCGAAGATGCTCCTAGGGGTAGGGTTTACGTGCGTGTATTCATAGGGATGAGTGTGCGTGCGTTGCGAGTGTCTGTTCATAACACAAACACCTTTGCAACGATTCAATGAATCTCGGTAGTCGGTAGACAGTCTCGTGCCCGCGTTCATCAGGAAGCCATTGGACTCACGAGCCAAGCCGCACGAGCTCACCAGCGTAAACGTTGAACTAATCAAATTTTGACAGTAAAATTAAGTCCAGGATCCCGAGTGTATTAATAAGTTGGATTTGTTTGTGATCAGACAAGTGAGATGATGAACTTCCACGGGAAGAGGAGACTACACCATTGCTGTTGAGCATGCGACCTGTACCTCAGATCGGAAACAGTTGAGAGAAAGTGCGAATCTTACAACGAAATTCCCAACAAACTAGCTAGGACCAAATGCAGAGCCTGAGATCTCACACGCGTGAGTACTCAACGTCGAACACAGGATCTTGCGACGATTTCGCTTGGATGGGAATGCACGAGAGCAGCATCGTCTTCAGCCCGACACACCTCGGGGGCTTGCCGTACGCCTGAGCCTCCATCTTGGCAGGCGCGTGGATGCTCTCGCAGAGGTCATCGTTGCAGTAACAGAGGAGCTCCAGCTTCTCCGGATCATGCAGCTTCACGACGGGCTTGTTCATGGCGGTGATGTCGCACCGGTAGTAGAAGCTGTCGTCCTTGAGGTACTCCGACCTCTCCAGCTCTTCCGTCGCCAAGAAATCTTTGAGGCCGAAGCAATTGTTGGTGTACCTGCTCCCGAAGGTCATGCGTGCGGCGCCGGTGCCGATCGTGCCACCGTGCGGCGCCGTTGTCAGCTGGTGCCCGTGCGGCACCAGGGTGAACTGGCACCTGGTGTGGACGTCCGTGGATCTGCCGGCGAGCTCGAGGTAGAGCGAGACGTGGCCGGCGGTCTCCTCGCGGCAGCCGTTGGGGTAGCACCGGGTGCGCCACCTGTGGCCGGCCTCCTTGAACTCCGCGGACTTGATGTACTCGCCGTTGCCAAGGAGCAGCTTGGTATGGGAGTAGCCGCTGACCTTGACGACGTGGCACCCGACGCTCGCCGTGACGGCGATGGTCGAGGCGGAAGGCAGCGGCGTCCTCCTCTCCTGGAGCATGTCGGAGTGGCTCTGCGCCTCCTCCTCCTCCTCCTCCTTCATGATGCCGCCGCCGCCGCCGAGGGAGTGGAGTTTCTTGCACCGGCCGTCGTCGTTGCACTCGCATAGGAGATCATCGAGCGCCTCAAGGTCACACCGCTCGACGGCCGGCTCGTTCAGCACGGTGATGTCGCACCGGATGAGGATGGCGTCGTCCTTGAGAAACTCTGGATCCTCCAGGTCCCTGATACCTTCGTAGCCCCACGCATCCCTATCGCCGTTGAAAGTGAACGGCCGCCCGCCATGACGCATCACCTCTGCTGTCAGCTTGCTGCCATGGCGCACCAGGCTGAACTCAAAATCGGCACGGACGTCGTTCTTGGGCTCGTTGACGAGCACGAGGAAGAGCGCGATGGAGCCGGGGGCGCACTGCTGTTTGCCTCCGTTGGGGTAGATCTTGATTCGCCAGGAGTGACCAGCCGCCTCGAACACGGCGGACTCGACGCTCTTGCCGGTGCCGAGGAGCAGCTTGGCGTGAGAGTAGCCGCTGAGCTTGATGACGTGGATCCCCGAGGTCGCCACCGCTGAGATGGTTGAGGCGGAAGGCGGCGGCGGCGCTGCGTCGAGCGACATGGTTGCGTTGTTGCGTCGCAGAGGCGTGGGGGGCTCGAAGCTCTGCTTGGTTGCTGTTGCGTCTTCAGATCGCCTGACTACGCTTGTGTTTATATAGGAGCCGGAGTTCGATTCTTGATAGAATTCGGGAGCTGTAACGCGTTTTCTCGGTGGTGACACAAACTTTTTTTTTCGAGAAAAAATACTTGAAATAAACATATGAAAAATACTTTTAACGTACACTGTTTATAAGTACTCCTAGTGTTTCCATAAGTACTACTGTAGTGTTTTAAGTACAATACAATTCCTAGATTATTAATGTCTAACTAGAAAATCAAATCAAATCAAATCAAATCAAATCAAATCGATAAAACGGAATCGACTAGCTCCTCAGCGATCAGCGATCCCAGCTGCCTCTTGGCCGGGAAGCGGAGCAGCGCCTCCACGATGTCCGGGCTGTTCCTGCTCTTGGCGCAGGTGCGGGCCTTGGCGTTGCAGACGGGGTGGCTCGCGGGGCAGCAGGTGGCGCGGTTCTTGCAGCAGGTGGCGCCCTCGGCGGGGCAGCATCCCCAGGCGAGGCACGTGCCCCGGACGCCGTAGGTGCAGCAGCAGGTGCTCCCCGCCGGGCATTTGCTGTGGCGGTCGCAGGAGACCGGAGGCGCCGGCGCGGGGGACGGCGGCGCCGGGGACGGGTCGGGGTTGGGCCCGGCCTTGACGGGGTACGACGCTTCCATGGCGATGCCGCACTTGCCGGAGCGCGCGGCCACGTTGCGCGCCATCCGGATGTAGCCGGCCTCGCCCCAGCCGGCGCCCCACGAGTTGCGCACCAGCCAGTAGTCCTGGCCGTCCTCCGTGCCGTAGCCCACCGCCACGACGCCGTGGTCCAGCGACGTGCCGCACCGGCCGGTGAACACGCCGGACTCGTAGAGCTGGAACTCGCGGCCGCCGGCCTCGATGGCGACGGCGACGGGCTGGTGCGCGACGGCCTTCCGCAGCGAGCCCTCGTCGTCGCGGGGGACGTTCTCGAAGCCGTCGATGGAGACGGCCCTGCGGGCCTTCTTGGCGAGGTCGCACCGGCCGTCGCGGGCGGTGTAGGGGTAGTCGTCCTCGGCGTCGATGCCGCCGTTGCCGGCGATGAAGGCGAACGCGTCGTCCATCATCCCGCCGTTGCACCCGCTGTTCTGCCCGTTCTTGGAGCAGTCCACCAGCTCCTGCTCCGACAGCGTCACCAGCTCGCCGGTCACGATCTTGTTGATCCCTTCCACCGCGCCCACCGCCGAGAACGCCCAGCAGCTACCTGGTCACCGCACCAAGCAAAGAAAGCATCACCCATCATCAGTGGTATTCGATCCTCACGCAAGTCGCAAGCAAAATATCAAGAAAGCAAAATAAAGCGACATATTCTTGTTACCGCATTGGCCTTGGTTCTTGATGGGAGCGACGGCGCCCTTCTGCCTCCAGTCGACGAACTCCGGCAGGGCCTCGACGCCGTCGTGGCGGTACCTCTCCCCCGTGGCGGTGGCGTTGCGGTCCCTGCCGGCGCCGGCGCCGGCGGCGCCGAGGTACGCGGCGCGGAACTCCTCGTTGGTGAGGTCGGCGAAGCGGTTGAGGCCGAGGCGGAAGCCGTGCGCGCCGGCGCGGGCGTTGTGCGCGTCGACGAAGCGGAGGTTGCCCCAGAACGCCCGGAACCGGCGGTCGTACGCGCCGCCGCCGCCCAGCGCGCTGTGCGCCTCGCCGTGACGCGCGAGCCAGAGGTCGTACGCCGCGCGCGCCTGCGCCTCCGCCTCCGTCCGCGCCATCCCGCGCGACGCGCCGGCGGTGGACGTGGTGGCGGCGGCGGCGGCGGCGGCGCCCGACGAGGCGAGGAGCAGCAGGAAGGCCAGCGCGACCGCGACGACGAGGCCGCGGGCGGCGCGTGCCATCAAGGTCGCGGCGCCGACGAGACGAGTCGTGCCGAGTTGAGTGGAGATTGCACGAGCGGCGTTTGCGCACGACTTGTGTGGTGTTTGATTTGGTTTGGATGTGCAGGGGGAAACCCGTTGCGGTTTTATGGGTCGTGGCGGGGAGTTGCGGTCGGACGTGCAGAATTTGAGTCCGCGATCACGATGGCTCGTTCTCTCCAAGGTGTTTTAGTTTGACGTGGTTTCCAAACAGAATAGAAGTCGACTGCCACGTTTAGCCCGTATGGGATGCATGCGATCGCAGGGCCCAAGGGAATCTGACTGGGCTCGAAACAGTGTCCCAACAGGGCCCGTTCAGCCCATCGACGTAACCGAGCCGTACCCGTGCAGGCCCATGCTGATCTCCTTCCATTTCATCGCGTCCGATCTCTCTCTCTCTCCTGGCTCCGGCGGAATTCTTTAGTTTACCTTGTGCTCCCCCACCTTTGCCGTCGGCCGCGGCCGCGGCCGCCGCCGCCTCCCGCTGATCCCCAGGAAAGGGCGGCACGATGGTTCAGAAGAAGAAGAAAGCAGCCGCGCCGGCGAAGCTCCGCAAGCCACCGAAGCGCGATGGGGTAAGCAATACTTTCAGTGGGCTCAATCTCCTCCCCCTCCCCCCCCCCCCCCCCCCCCCCCGAGCGAGGGCAGGAGAATTTGACTTCCCCTTTCGTCTCTTTCGCACTCGATTCCTTCGCAGGAGAAGAAGAAGCTCGGGAAGAAGGCTGACATGGCGGAGTTCAGGGCGCAGCTGGACTCCCTGGGGCTGAAGATAGTGGAAGTGAACGCAGACGGCAATTGCTTCTTCAGGTTTACTTACAACTGACCTCTTCTGTTTGCATGTCCCTGTCGTCTTGATTGAGAAAGAAATAGGCTAACTGTTTGTACAAAATGCTAGTGCACCTTTTGAGTTACGCATCCTTTTTTTTTTTTGAGTTATATGAGAAGTATGGCTACTCATTGTAGTATGCAGGGGACTGGGTGACCAGCTTGAGGGCAGCGAAGAAGAGCACATGAAGTACCGAGCAATGGTTGTGGAGTACATAGTGGTATGCAATATAACCCTCCTGTAATGCTGAACTCATGAATTGGAGGAGAGCTTATAGAGTATAGTTGAAGAATCTAGTAATTGCTGGTGGTATATGTAGGCATTGGATTATCCATGCTCTCTAATCCTTCTTGTATGCATCTGCAGAAGCACCGCGAGGATTTTGAGCCATTCATCGAGGACGAAGTTCCGTTTGAAGAATATTGCGACTCTATGCTCAAGGATGGGACTTGGGCTGGACATATGGAGTTGCAAGCTGCTTCTCTTCTCCTGAGAAGAAACATATGCATCCACATGGTGAGGTTATGATGCAAGCCCACCTTTCTGATTTGCTGATTTATATAGAGCACACATTGTGCAGTCAAGAACTACTTCGTGCCTCATATAGTCATATGGATTACTTTACTAATAATACCATGGATGCTCTGTGCTTCTGGTTACCATCTTCTTATATTGCAAGTGTTATTTAGCAGTTCTACATTACTGAACTGCTATTTGATCTGCAGCTTAACTCACCACGTTGGTACATAAACAACTTCTCTGGCCGTGAAGCTGCTAATATGATTCACTTGTAAGTTAAATATTCTCAAAGTTAACTTACTTAATGTTAGGGCACGTTGAATGGTAGTAAAAGACTTACACTCTGAAATCAATTTCATGCCCCAACACAGGTCTTACCATCATGGCGAGCACTACAACAGTGTCAGGCTGAGAGAAGATCCATGTCAAGGTCCTGCAATGCAAGTTCTCATCAAGGTTTTTGGCTGCGATATTTGTTAATTGTTCAGCTCTGTTGTTCCTGGAAGAGAAAATTATCTTCAGGAAACACTGGCAATACTGCCACTTACCTTGGTCTATTTCTTTTTGTTATCGAGTTACAGACAGATGCCAACATATCTAGTACAAACAATAACACTCAAACAAAAGCAAAGGACCCGAAGAAATCCTCGCACAGATCAACCTATGATCAAACATCAGTTAAATTGGTCATGGCTGGAACTGGATGTTCTGATGCTGCTGTAGCTGAGCATGTATGAACTATGCAATCAATCATCATTTCTTGCAGTGCAATTTGCATTTAGTGAAGGTTGCTTGTTGGCAGTAATTTTTCTTCTGAAGCCAAATTTGTTATCATACAGATTTTGGGAGAAATGGACGGTGATGTTGATGCTGCCATTGAGTATATGGTAGCGGAGAGATTCACAATGGGTGCTAGTGATGCAGAGGGAGATCCTTATACGGACCATGCATTAGGTAAGCCTGTCCCTGGCTCCTGAAACACCATAAACCTAGTTGTCTGTGCCAAAATATGGACTCCTTTGCTTTTTGTCTAGCATGTGTCTCATTCACTCATGAAATTGTCAGTGGGTTTTATATCTGAGATAAATTGATAATTGGCAGGTCCGCAATTAGTTAGGTTAGGTCTGTATTCAATGGGTGAACGCATATTAGTTAGCAGATTTTACTAGTTTTCTAGTCACTATGAAGATTATCGTTGAGAAGCATGAACAGATACTTGGGAAGAGTAGAGGTTTCTTGTCAACAACTAGGCTCAGGTTTTTAATCTCTGATCACAGGTGTTGCTGTTGATGCCAGAAAAAAATATGTAAATAGATCGTAGAAGCATGTCTAGTTGTTTAGGAAAGCGAGACATTCACTATTTTAATTTCTGTTTGACCTTGTCATTTGTGTTCAACTAAGGTTCAGTTCTCTAGTCTATACCAATCTTGTACTTCAACCCATTTTACCTAAAATTCTTTTCTCTGTCGAAATGATGGGAGGCACCAATGTAACCTGCAGTGGTCCTTATACAACTAAAGATGCAGCTCCTGTGAATTTTTGGCATAATTTTCTTTATGGTTAAAGTTTATTATTTTGCAGTAGATGATTTTTCTAAACGGAACGATGAGAACCAGGCGACTGATCACAACGATGAAGCAAGTTGTTCTAGCAAAGATGAAACAGTTGAAAAACCAAAAAAATCACATTCTAAGGTGAGAATGACTCTAACCAATATGTCATGTCTTATGAAGACATTATCTTGAAAGGAAGAAATGCAAACTATATACATTCATGTTTAATAGGAAAAGTCTGAAACCAAGGATTGCTCTTGTGGATCTGCAAAGAAGCATAAGGTGTCTTGTAGTTTAGCCCCGGCTGCACCATCAAGAGAACCTTCAAGGTAACCTTTTAATGTCTCCATTGTCTTTTATAATGCTTTTTGACCCAAGCTTTTCCCCTGTTTGCATTGTAAAATTGGTGGTTTTTGATCCCACTACTCCCGTAGATCCCATCAACATACCGTGACATTTGCAGGTTTAGCTAAGAATACCTCCCCGTAGTGACAGTCTGACAGATACGGTGGGAGGGAAAAAGCGGCCTCGTGCTTCACACCCCCCCCCTTCAATAGATTGGCTTCTCATGGTGCTAGGTGGTTGCATGATCTAGAGTCCATAGACCCTATGGGCAAATATCCTTCATATCTTGTGCACGTCACACACCTCTTAGATTAGATCTAATTGCTCTCTAGACTTAGGGTTTAGTTAGTCAACTAGAATGATTTTAGATTGACGCTAGCAATCCCCTTGCTCCATGGATTTACAAAATCTTGGGATCTCCCGTAGGTGAAGAAGGGCATAGGTGATCCATACGCTTGCGGATCGAAACTTTATACGAGTTTTAACCATCAACAACCCCATGGACAAATAGAGAGTTTACCCCCATCAAGACGCTAAGCATGGCGCCGTTGATCATGGTAGACGCTCCAACAATGTCTTCCTTCGACTCCGAGGGAAATTACACATCGTGCCTATACTTTACTGGGAGGCAACGATATTTCCTTAAAAGAGAGTTGCATGCTAATCATTAAAGAAAAGGAATACATGTATAACAGGCACCCAAACTCATCACACGCCTGTGCGTGCACACAACATATCTAGAATATGAGCATTACAAACTGACTGGTGAACAGAAACGATCCAGACCTGGAATGAAATGGTCCAACACTAGACCACCAGCAGGCAATAATCGTTTTAAAAAATCATGCATTACATACAGGAATTATTTGCTTACTGATGACGACACCTGAGTGGTGGTTATGAACAAGAATATTACCATTCTGTGCTTTAGGATAATGTCGAAGTGCAAAAAGGAAACTGATTGTGATGCCTGATTTACTGATACTCTGATACTATCAGGGCCAAAGGTGTTCAGGGTAAAGGCCAGAAAGGGAAGAAGCAAAAGAAGAAAGAACAAGCACAAGCAGCCCAAGTCAGGAAGAAAGAACAAGCACAAGCGGCACAAGTCAAAGAGCCTAGAGTTGCATCAGACCTAGGAGCTCTTTGCATATGAACACTTACTTGAGTCGTGTTTTACTCTGATGGCTTGCACCGACTCTGCTGCATTCTTGTGTTTTGTACGAATGCCAGCTGCTCCTGCTGAGTGCTCAGCGAATCGCCCACAATGGATGAGAGTGACGCAAATCAGGATATTGAGATCGTATATAATCACAGCCGCGCCATTGATACGAGACAAACATCCTTTTTGGCAAGAGAGTACTTTTGTAAGCTAATTGTTGAGCCTGCCATTGGATTAGCCTGGTAAATTGTTGCATGTGACGGCTTGGTGTTCAGAACTTGTATACAATGAAAATAATAGAAAGATCCGTCATCAAAGGATTAGTTGTAGCAAACTGTTAGGAAAACCAGAAAGCCATGAACCTACCTTAGGATTGATTTACTGTGGTACCGAGGTATTACCATTCTACTCCCTCCATTGAAAGTATAATTCGTTTGGGGTTTTCTACCTTTAAATATGCATCTAAACATAATGTGGAGTATATTTAAGAGTATATAGTCAAACTTAAATCTACAAAAAACTAAAGCGACTTAGGACAGAGGAAGTAAAAAAGAACATTGCTTACAGCAGCTGTCTGGTGCTCATGCTAAGTCATCATTTGACTGAGCATGAGAGATTGAATGGCTACGTTACAGCAACTCCCCAGCAGCCTCGAGACACAACACAAGAACATGTCCAAATATCTCTGTATATGACAAAATGTAAATATCATACAGGACCTCAAATGCGTCCATCTATCAGTTATTCAGTTATAACCAACCTTTTCTTCCTTTGAGACTACGAGACTTATTGATTGAAAACATGCCGTTAAACAAAGTCTTGGGGGTATGGCAATTGGCAAACGAGGCACATTCCTGACACAGCGCTGGACGCATGAGCTTGTCGGTATTGATGCTGCACCAAGTTCGATTAAGTACTGAAATCCATGAACAAATGCAGCCCTCTTGATGCTTACGATCAGTCTCCTTGCTCTGTTTGTCCTCTGTTTCTAGGCACCACATTGCACATCCTCAAACAACTGAGGAGTGAGGAACTTCTTTTGATGCTTTTGTGGCAGTCAGAATAATTTGGTATTCATTACAGCCGAAAGGAACTAAACTTTGGCAAGCAAAGGATGTGAATCCAGGGGAGGTTAGCAGCAGCTCAATTCAAGAGTTGAAGATATTTCCACGTAAGACATTACCTATCGTTTCTCCCATGAGTTGGTCATCTACGCAATGGAGGTGCATAAACAGTTGCTGGGAGGACCCATTCACCCTTCTCTTTTCTCAACAAGGAGTGGGTGCTCGTACCTGGAAAAGAGAAGCCAGAACCACACACTCAAAACTAGCTACTAGTACACTAGGAAGGTATTCACACGTTTCCGGTACCGGATGATATCATGAGCTCATGATATACTGAATAAGATCGCTCAAGTCAAACAAGTAAAATAGCCCTCGTGAAACTAAATAGGTGTGTCTCACACAACTTAGAGCAATCAGCAAAAAATATAATGTAGCCGGATTGTCCACATAAAAACTCACCACGTCAGCATGAAATGGCACCCTTGCTCCAGACAAGAAAAGAGAAGAAACACCATGAGACATACAGTTGTAAAATCACACTACAGATAGTAAAATAATATTAACAGAGTCAAGATTCACTCTGCCCTAACATATAACCAAACCTAATACTTCTTGTTGCCCAATCTACTAAGCACAATGTAAGGGGAAACACACGGAAGGGACTATATAATATCCTCAACTTTGAAGTTGTATACTTAAAAAGCAAAGATAATTCATATATGAGCTCTTGTAATACGATTTTCCGGAACACAGTTACTGAAATATAATGAGAAGCAGATCCACCTGATTCTGGTGTCAGAAAGCAGAAGCAATCCTTTGAATGAATTTTCGTGCGTGCATGATGCATTGCGTTGGTCGTCTACGCAATGGAGGTGCCCAAGAGAAGGTGATGTACATGAAGTCACGAAGAAAGGCATCTCATGTAGTCGGGAAAATGCAGAGCCTGATGTTCTACTTGTTACTTGTTAGAACAAATTATCTTATTGTAGCAGCATTTCTTTTCATGTTTAACTTCTCAGTTTGGCTGCAGACTTGCAGTAATACTTGATGCAACTGTAACTGGCTAACTGCATTGTGAAAATAGGGCAGATTCCCTGTTACAATCATTTTATCAATTTCTATTCACTAATATCAAAAAGTCAAAAGCTAGCAAGCATCAATTTTCTCAGATGTGAAATATTAAAAAGGCAAAAGCTAACAAGAAGCAGAGTTTTTCCAATGCCAAAGGCCGGTGACGCTGGTCCTTGATCCAAACACTTACATTGTGAAAAAAAAGTACACAAGACAAAAGTTAATGACAATTCGGATTAGAAAAGCTTACTAGGTAGGAAATAAATTGGCATTAGGTTATTTTGTAAGAGAAGGAAATCTAATCATTTATGATCAAATTGTTTGTTTGCACCACTCATCGAAAAGTAATCAGTACAAGCTAAATTGCTCTCAGAAACTGAATAAGAAGATGAAACTCCTAACACAAGCATGCAAGCAGCCAGTTCTCTGAACAAAAGAAATAAATGTTTCAGACTGCCAGCTCATAGGAGATATTGGAGGAGGCCATGACAGCTGACTGCTCACGCAAGAAATTGGGAAGTGCAGAGGCATTTCCTCGGGCAGTTGTTGCCGCCATCCATGCCGACGCCCCCCCCTCCACTCCACTGAGCACCAGTTCCCACCGCTCGTGGCGTGGAGGCGGCGGATGTGCTCCAGGCTTCGTCCCTCTGCGGCGCACGCGAGCAAGAAGGTGTGCGGCGCCCGGTGATGTGCAGCTGCTCCACGCTCCTGTGCAGCCTCCCAGCGAAGCCATCACCTCGACACCTCGTCAGGCAGAGATTTTTGATCTCCAAGAGGACGGTGACCTCGAGCATCTCCGATCTTCCCTGCGTTAGCACTAGTCAAACAAGCAGAGTGGGCAATCCATGGTGTCTTTTCTGTCACCAGGGGGTATGAAACCTGCATCGCTTCCAGGGTTCTGCCCTCACTTGACCGTGTTCCTGTGTTGTGTTCACTCTGGTTTCTCTTTGAGCCATGCTTCCACGCACTAATTCAGTGGAGTTGTCAAAGCTCTGACAGAAAGAGGAAGGGCCAAATCTGTAGAGTGAAGGTCATCCAAAACTGTTGGGTGAACACACAAGTCAATTTCCTTCCTCGGCCTGTCCCCCAATCTTCCGACCTGAATTCTCTGAAATCTTCTCCTCCCAATTCCACTCCAAATCCGTTGCCAATGCCAACTGAGTCCATAGCTGTATCTTCCGAGAGCCATGCAGGTGGTGCTCAGTATGTACCAATCGTCCAATCCCAATGATGCAGAAGCAGACCCCGCTCCGAGTCTTGGACAGCTCGACCTAGACAGGCATTCGGTTCCCACTTCACAGCTAGTAACTGACTAGGTGCGTGCCGTGCGTTCTTGCGGGCCTAAATATATATAATCTGATACGGGTAACGTTCGATAAATA
The DNA here is from genome assembly GCA_947561735.1 of Cenchrus americanus. Classification (NCBI taxonomy): domain Eukaryota; kingdom Viridiplantae; phylum Streptophyta; class Magnoliopsida; order Poales; family Poaceae; genus Cenchrus; species Cenchrus americanus. The sequence goes on along the minus strand of OX387241.1, from coordinate 309,222,638 downwards.
TAACTGTATAATACGAAAGTAATACCAGAAAATCATAATAGTGATTTTCAATATACATCTACCCACATCATTCAATATAACAATAGCAATATGATAACGATAATTTCCCTACATCATCTCGCCCATCTATCATATTTTTCTTCCTATGATGCGCGACAGATAATATTTAACGATGGTAGGTAGGTTTTTCCTCCGGGCATTTGCTTCATGCGCCAAAAGATTGATGAAGAAATGACGCCTCATCTTAATAGCATCCTGTATGTAAGACTCGTTTGAATTTATCATACATTTTGATAATCATAATGGAACATGCAGAAAGTACATATACTTATCGTACAAATGTTCACATTCGTAGCATTATCCCATCCCGTCATGTATTGCATAATAAGCCATGGACTCAAAGATACGTATTATAAAAGTTGTCAGCTACATCTAAGTATGACATATATTTTAAATCTGTATTATGCAAAGTTTAGGTTTGAGGTGGTCTTACCCGTCAGTGTCTTCCGCAATCCCTTCCGCACGCTCAAATTTAAATGTATGAACATCCACCCATGCATTAGGATTAAGTTGTCTAAATGCAGACTGAAAATGTAGGCGAAACCCTACAATCGGTATTGCATACGCTTTATAGGGAACATCTAAAGCATATTTAGGAATAGGCTTAGGGTCGATGACAATAAGTTTCTTCTGCTCCATGTCAAGTATATAAAGCACATATGACGCGGCGCCTTTCCATGGTAAGAGAAACTGCAAAATACACGGTATTAGGACCACAAAAGTTAATTACATAGGCAAGGAAAAAATAACAGCGAGATTGGTACTTACGTATCTGCAACCTACTACATCATATTGTACAATTTCCCATCCTCCAATCGCTTTACCCAACTCTTTAGCAGTGAATGGCTTACGATACTTTTCACCACGCAGTAGATCCAATGTTAGCTGATGTGCAGTACCACAAGATCAATTCGATTAAAATGCCTACAAATAGACAATATATGTGTGTGTGATAGACTTTAATCATGAAAATATAACTTACACAGAAGCGCAGATCCATGTTGTGTTTGACAACTTTTTTGTTGTGCGATTTCATTCCTTTAGCCTCTCTGTATGCGAGAAACCGAACACCAAGGTTGAAAAAGCTTTCGGGCATGGATGCACCTTGCTTCAATAAAGTCTGTAGTTCGCTAAGTTTATGCACAATTTTGTACGGGCAATCACTTCTTACCCAGACCATACTGCAAAACAATAAATGAAGATGATGCATACATAAGAAACGTAATAAAGGGCAACTCCGGCCGATCTCTCAAATTCGGAACCCCTACTTCTTCATATGATGATCATTTGTATTTGCGGCCCTACTTCTTCATACTATTTTTCCTTTTCTGTTTCTTTTTATACTTGTGGACCCCACCTGTTAGCGGCTGTTTTCAAAAACCCCTTCCCGCCCCACCCTTCCCTCAGTCTCTCACGGTCTCTACCCCTCTCTCTCGAATCGTCATCGTCCACCCTCCTTGTCGATGGCTCCACGAGCGCGGTCTCTTGCGCGGACCGCCGCCGGCCACGGGTGCAGCCGCGAGGCAGGGAGCCGGCGGACCAACAGGCGCAGACGCAAGGCAGGGCGGAGAGGCAACATAATCGCAAGGTACGAGAAGGCCGCTATCCGCCCCCCATGCAGCCGGCCTCGGGGACGTGGCGCCGCCGGCCCCATTTCCATGGATGAGGCGGGTCTACAAGGTACGATATCCGCCTCTCTCTCACTTGACTGCATCACCTCTCTCTACCCACCGACTGGTTCTCCTGGATTAATCCTGTCCGAGGAGTTTAATGACACGTTTAAAAAAATTCCTTTCGCGCATTTAAAAAAAAATTCGTTCTACCCCACATTAAAAAAATTCCCCTAATCCCCCTACCCCAAATTTAAAAAAAAAACTCCTACTCCCTCCGTCCCATTATATGTGCACTTGGGAAGTTTAAATTTTTTCCCACAATAACCGCATCCGTTGGTGTTTGCGTTGGCTTGGACGCTCAGCAGATCAGTAATCCGTACATCTTTGTGGACTCCATCTATTCATTAAAGAAAATCGAACTGCAGTTTTGGATAAAAGTAATGGAGCATCGGGCTTGATTCGGAAGTTTGGAAGGATCCCGACTTTGTCGGAGGCATTGCTGTGCTCGTTTGCAACTGCTCGTACGCTCCACGTCACCGTTGTGTCCCTCCCCTCTCTTGTTTCGATGCTGTTTCTGCCGGGGGTAATATGGTCATTTCCTAGCTCCACTAATTTCTCGTACGCATTTAAAAAAAACGGCGGCCGAAGTTGGACCGCCCCCGCCGCCCCCACCCAACCCCGAGGCTCTAGAGCCTTCCCGCCGCTCCCTCCTATCGGAGAAGGCGGACCGCCCCCCACTCCCTGCCCCCCGCCGCCCACCCCAAGCCTGCGGAGGCTTCCCCACGCTCCCCCATTCCATTTCTCACCGGAAGTTGACCCGCCCCCGATCTCGTCGAGCGGCCGCTGGGGCGCGCTTGCGCGGCGGATCCGGGCCGGGTGGGTGCTCCTACGGCCGGTGGGCGCGGCGGCGGGACGCGGAGGAGGTCGTCGGCGGCGGCGTGATGAAGTCGTCGGCTGCGGAGGCCCGCCGGGAGCCGCGGCGGGTCGACGCGGCGTCATCATCGGCGCCATACGGCTCTCGATCCGCATCCTCGACGCGTGAAGGTCAAATCTTGTGCCACTTCTCACTCTTCTCAGCTCCATAATGACCAAATCTCACTTCGCATCCGCTAGGCTCCCCGCCGTGTCGCAGCCGTCCTCCAGCTCAAAAGCTCGGGCTCCAGCCTCCAGGCGCGCCGTCGCACAGCACTCGAGTGCCGGTCCGCCGCCGCTCGGCGTCAACGCGGTGAGCCGGCGACGTCCGACGCCGTGTTGCGTCGCGTCCGCGCGACCCCCCCCGGCGGTTACCGTCGCAAGCCCGGGTTGCTTCCCCTTCCCTTCCTTGCGCCTCCCCCTCTCCCCTCGCGATTCATTGCGAATTAATTCGATTCGATTCGTTTTGGTTCCCGGAGTCGGCCTCGTCGTCGGCAAGCTCGGCGCTTCCTCCGGCCGTGCCCTCGTCTACTCCCTTCTTCCCACGCCCCCCACCGAGGACGCGGGACCCGCATGCTCCCTACGCGCGCGCCCCCAAGCCCAAGACCTCCAAGCCCAAAGCCAGTTCTTCATCTGACGCCTCCCTTGAGTTCGATGTCGATTGGATCGCCGAGCACGCGCGCCAGGTACACACTCAATCACTAACACACCCTTTGTTTAGGGTCATGCCCGCAATTTTATCTTATCTATACATAATTTGAGCTTTTACTTCAATATATTCGTTTTCGAGACCTAACCATGCTAATTTCTATGCAATCAAATTGCGGTAATTGTCGAGTGATGGCGCTTGACGACACTATCGATTTGTGAAGTGCATGTAGAAGTCTTCAAGATAGTGATGGCTGCTACGGCTTTGTTTGCGAAATTATCGCTTGCGGCTAGGAGGAACTTGGGTGAGATCTTGTACGCATTTGAATTCATGGATCATAACTGTATTGATGCGGTAAGTACATCGAAATTCTTTACGAATTCACATATAGGAGAAAATTAAGATGTAGAAATATGTTATCCATTAGACCGGCTTTAGGCCACAAAGTGGCGGTTAGAACGAGAGGACAAAATTCCTTGCCAGGCTAACAAGTTTGATGGCATGAAGTATGCCTTAAAATTGCTACATTTTCAGCAATCCCATGAAAAAACTTGATTTTTCTAAGGTGCTCCTGGTCCTATATATGAAATGTTTCTTTATTTGTCCCGTTTATATATTTAGATTGGTTTTTGATAGATAATTTTATTTTGGAGGCTATGCGACATTTGGAAGGAGTTCAAAATCTTTTACCGCATCACGGTCCAAATTTTATGTTCTAATAGAGACAACGGGGAGTGATGAATCATATGACAAGTAAGTTCTTGTGAAGCAGACCATGATTCAACAATGATTCTATGTCAATGTTTTTGACGAGTGTACGTTGTTACGGTTGCCTTCATTCTAATTTCTGCGACTACCGATTTTATCTTAGGGAGAATGTAGTACATATTTTACTTTGGTTTTGTTCATGAGACTCATCAAATAACCAAAACCTTTGTCCTTGCATATATCTTTCATCTTTGCATCGCTTTTCCCTACCCGACATTATTTTGGGGCAAAAGAATAACATCAAAGAAAATTTTGTCCTATATGGATATGGACTATCCGTTGACTCACATGTTTTGTTTTGAACATAGCAAGTGTTATGCCCCGAGAACCGACGGATACTTGAGAGAAAATCGAAATAGCTTTCTTTTCTGTCTTTGTAATTATAGTTTCTTATCTGTCTTGTTTTCGGCTTTCTTTTGTAGAACAAAGCTGGAAGCCTTTTTGTTGAGTTCAATGGAAAATGGTCTGGTATCTGATGGAGTTATAGCGCAGGATATCAGCCAAGCATCAAACTTTTGGCGGATCCGTGAGGTTGTCATCCTTTAATTGAAACTATGGTTGTCCTTTATATTTAATGATGACAGATGAATGTATTTTCTGCCCTTGTACGATGTGCTTATTTAAGTTCTTCGTGCGGTGTATGATTTGTAAGTCTTTCTTTGTGAATTTGAGCGCACAAGTTCTTTTTCAAGGTAGAAATGCATTGAGAAAAGCTGCGAAAAAAACATTTTGCTATGGCCGTTTTCCCCAACATCATTTTTTTGAATGAATACGAAGGTGTTTCATTTAGGCTTGCGAACGGGAAAATGATATGTAAATCAATTATTTAAGTTCTGTTTCAAGTTCTGTTGCATTAGCTTGATCCTCAATTATTTTAAGTTATAAAATTAGTTTGAATTAAATGATTTGTAAATCATATGGGAATGCCCCAGTGGCGACAAGTTCACAGCATAAGCTGCATATTGAATTAAGTGTTGGTGTTGCACTTAGAGGGTCGTAATATAGTTGTAATGGCCTTCTATCATGAAATGTTCTTAATTTGTACTTAGCAATTATGTTTTTCCTTTAATCACTTTTTTTTGCCTTCCCTGAGTACTTTTTTTGCACTTTTTTTCTTGTGTCGAGGATGCTACTCGGAGGAATGAGTGTCATAGGTATTTACATATGGGCTTCCGAGGCATCCTTCAAGGCTACATCCCCCACGGTCTTGTCGCGAGTTCCACTTCTCGCTTCATCCACTTGCTCATTGCTCGACGAATACTCTACTCACGCCATCTTTTCTTTCGGGTCATCGGGAAGCGGTTTCCCAAGCATGGTATGGCCGTGCGTCCACTCGAGAGGTCTGCTCATTCACATCTCCTACGGTCCTCGAAGGTCTTTGTCTCATTTTCCTACTCCCAGAATATGTTTTGTTTGTTTCTCCAGTCATCTGCCTATAGCAGTATCAGTAGTTGATTAGCTTGTGCTTAGTTTTGGCATCCAGTGTGGTTAGGTGGTTTTGTGTTGTATTTCGGTTGCCGTGCTTTTTAATATCAACAGTTAGTGTGTGTGAAAAAACTCGTTTCTTCATTCAATTTCATTTTGCTGCGGGGTTATCAGTTAATAGTGTTATCTTTATTGCAAAAATATATGTTTTGATGTGTAACATATGGGCCTGTCGTGTATGTGAACTTGCATCGAAGTACGCGTCCGTGCGATTTCAAATACGACAAACTACTATCTTCTCTTCAAAGCTGTCCATTTAGTTTATACGATGGGCAAAACACATATTAGTCAAATTCTTTGCATTTTCCTTTAGTGTTCATACAATTTTAATGCTGCATACGAGCAAAATATGCCAATAGTTAACTATGGCTTGTTCCCCCGCCAAATATGATCCGGTACGATGTGCTTATTTAAGTTCTTCGTGTGGTGTATGATTTGTCGGTCTTTGCCGTGAATTTGAGCGCACAAGTTCTTTTTCAAGGTAGAAATGCATTGAGAAAAGCTGCGAAAAAACATTTTGCTATGGCCGTTTTCCCCAACATCATATTTTTGAATGAATATGAAGGATTTGTTTCATTTAGGCTTCTTGAACGGGAAAATGATATGTAAATCTAAGCTTATGCTTGGGAAACTGTTGCATTAGCTTGATCCTCAATTATTTAAGTTATAAAATTAGTTTGAATTAAATGATTTGTAAATCATATGGGAATGCCCCAGTGGCGACAAGTTCACAGCATAAGCTGCATCTTGAATTAAGTGTTGGTGTTGCACTTAGAGGGCTGTAATATAGTTGTAATGGCCTTCTATCATGCAATGTTCTTAATTTGTACTTAGCAATTATGTTTTTCCATTAATCACTTTTTTTTGCCTTCCCTGAGTACTTTTTTTGCACTTTTTTCTTGTGTCGAGGATGCTACTCGGAGGAATGAGTGTCATAGGTATTTACATATGGGCTTCGAGGCATCCTTCAAGGCTACATCCCCCGCGATCTGTCGCGGGTTCCACTTCTCGCTTCATCCACTTGCTCATTGCTCCTCCGACGAATACTCTACTCACGCCATCTTTTCTTTTAGGTCATCGAAGCAGTTTCCCAAGCATGGTATGGCCGTGCGTTCACCGAGAGGTCTGCTCATTCACATCTCCTACGGTCCTCGAAGGTCTTTGTCTCATTTTCCTACTCCCAGAATATGTTTTGTTTGTTTCTCCAGTCATCTGCCTATAGCAGTATCAGTAGTTGATTAGCTTGTGCTTAGTTTTGACATCCTTCCATTGCATGTGCAGTTCGTAAGATGTGATCTATGCTTGTTAGTGTGCTCTGTATGTGTCTTTGTCCTTCCATTGCACCTTGCTATTTATGTGCCCGTTGGTGTGCTCTGGTGGCATGATATGTGCTATAATATTATGGTATAATGAAATGTAGAACTATAGAACACGGGTGATTTTGATTTGGCTGCTCCTCTTAGAATAGCACCTCCCTGCAGTTGTCTGTCAGGCATGGGCAACCAGCGGGTCGTCGGTGACCCGCACGACCATGGGTTTTGGCAAAAATCTAGACCCGTCACGGGTCGTGGGTTTCTTAACGGGCGAAATCTTTTTTAATGGCAGCACGGGTTTGGGATGTCAAAACCCGGCGGGTTTACGCCGTTGCCATCTCTACTCACGGGGCCTTCCACAAGTGAGAGTACGAAGGGTGAAAATGGGAGTTCCTCATTGTTTGGGGGTGGGATAAGAGGTCCGGTAGGGGCTTGGTTGTAGTTGCCCTACATATAAACTGGTAAGCAGTAATAAAGTAACAATAAAGTAACAAGCAGTAAACAGTAAGCTTACTCTTCACACTCCAAATTATAAAGTGGTAAGCAGTAATAAAGTAACAATAAATTAACAAGCAGTAAACTTACTCTAATTGTGCAGGGTCGTCAATTGATAAAGTAACAATAAATTAACAAGCAGTAAACTTACTCTAATTGTGCAGGGTCGTCAATTGATAAGATGTAATCACAGAAAATCTCGATTAAATCATCTGTGCTCAAGGGCCAGTCCTTGTAGTATTCAAGAACATTTTGCTCTTCGTGGTCGGTATTTGTATTGATTTTCATCGTTTTAAAAGAACTTTCAAGGCAAATCATGGGTTTCCTCTTTTCTCTGGATTGTTGAATCTCTCTAGGGTCTACTATTTGACGGTCACTCTCAGATCCCATGTTCTCATCGCCATGGCTAGGTATGAACGGTTTATCTAACCGTTCGTTAAATACGGTTGAGAGCAACGTGGCTGCCATTTTAGTCCTGAATAATTGCATATTCTCCTGTACATTAGTAGTAAGGGTACGGTGTTATATTATCGTACATAATCGGGTATGTACGAAGATTTATTAAAAAAGCCTTATATTTAAATAAAGTACGTACCTGATTCACAATTTCGCTTAGATGGTATCCAGTCCAGTATTTTATGAAAGCTACCATGAATAAGCCACACGAGCAACTACAAAATAATTATTTTAACATAGGAAAAAAAGTAAGATTGTTGACACATTTAGGAGAAATCAGTGTGATACTCATAAATACCCATCAAACTGTATTTTTTTGGTGATGATCTCCTTCTTCTCCCACATGTCAACATTGATGTCCTTCCACTTGTGCTCTTTATTGACATCAAATTTCAAACAATATTCCAAACGCATCCGTAATCCCTTTAACTGTATGACAACATGTGTTGGTCAAATCAGTATTTCCTATTAGTAGAAAAAAGAGCAAACATAGCAAAAACTCACTTGTATTGTTAAGTTCTTCGCGACCAAACGGGGTTCCATATGAGTCTAGCACTTGTATGTTATGCTCCGCCGCATTCACCACGACAAGATACCAATGTGTGTCTTTGATGTTTATAGGTACGAACGGTGACAAATAACAAGAGGTAAATTTGATGTACGGGATCTAACAACGTAAATCCCTAATCTCAAATAGGAAGGTCGAAGTTTGTCCAAACTTGTGTTGACATCCGTGACGAAATGATTATTCATGAAGCAAGTAACATCAATCTAATTCGGTTCTCGTTAAAGCATTGTTTTTTCATTTAGTTTGTCTTGGTGATTGATATGGAGTACTTTCTGGTTAACTTATTTGACCCGCACAAGCCCAGTTGTGCATATTTTGATATCTATCTGCCAACTGTAGTAAATAAAACAAAAAATTATAGATATATAGTAGTTACCATTTCATGATCTAAGTAGGCCAATACCCTGTTTGCCATGCGTGGAACCCCTGTTCCATCTTTGGGGGGATAAGCGTTCCTCCATGCAATGGTTCTCTTCACCATCGGCCTTGATTAAGCGGGACAAGCTTGTATTTTCTAGGTAGCACCTACCACCTTTCCTACTTAACATGTTTCCTTGAGTCCGCAACAAGTGAATGTATGCATTGATAACCTGCATTAATAATTATGTCAAGGAATATTTTCCCACCATAGTTTATCAACATATAAAAGTGATGTTCATAGAATTTAAATTGAACTTAAAGATAATACCTCGTCTTCCACGTATGCTCTTGGAGAAAATAAACAGTTCATTTGTTTCCTATTCACCGCGACATCATCGATGAGCACGAGTTGTTCTTCTCCTGGTTCAGCTGGGAACTTTGTGGCTAATTGAATGTACTGTTTATCCAACGCAGTACATTCAAATCCTGAAATTTTAATAAAATGTTAAAGGCAATTGCTCCTGCTAACTGTTGTTAAAATACATCTAACGATCACCCTGATATATAATTACATAAACAAAAGATATACTACCTTCCGGAATTTTGAAAATTGGATCACAGTTGTCGGGTATTTCACTGATCAAACTGTTTTGGGTTAAATGAACACCTTCATGAGTGGAAGGCTTTAGCTGCATGGCTAGTTCCTTGCTTTCTCCATTATCCTCTTTACCTGCCTGCATGGATGATTTGATTCTCAAAGGGAAATGACAATATACAATTTGAAACCATTGCATATTGGTTCAATGGTTCAATAAAGGTTTAGGCTAGCTTGCCTCCAAAATGGCTTCCTTTGATGGATGATGCTGAGTGCTGTTCGTAAAATAATATATATTAGAATTAGATGCTTGTCAGACCTGACTGTTTGTGACGTGTGATCAAGAAGCATATTAGTTCACACGGATCCTTGTGATCGGTGGGTTAACAAAGCTATTTACGTAGAAAGGGTTCACTACAATGTTAATATTATCTTGTCACAAAAAATGATCCTAGTGACTCTTTGTTTTGCATTTACACACTTAGTTTAATTGTTAAATTATCGAGTAAAAACATAATTACCTGTCTTGCAGAAGTTCTTCATTAGAGGTGATGGCATGATCCGGATCACGATGTTCAACATCCAAATCAGGTATACTTTCAGTCCTCCCCATCACATCCTCCTGTAGATCCAGCAACATGTCACTGGTGAAATCGCCGTCCTCATCAGTAGTCTTGTTAAAGTTGGTTCCACCGTTGCTCTCCATGTTGTTAGACTGCAAATGGAAATAACATGACATTCACTAAGCAAGGACTTGGTAGTGTTAGTATATTATACCGTGCATCAAGGATATAATCTGTTTAATTATAAGATTCCTCAAGTGCCAACAAGTGATTAGAGGTCCTAATCTGATTTCTACCCATCTGTAGCATCGTACTTTTCAAATGGACATCACAGAATCCATAGTCAGTAGTTTAAATTAGATTTCTAGAGAAACCTAACGTGCAATGAAACTACTACAGTCATCTGCCCCTGCATTTAACTTTGTATTTTAAAATTGACAATCAATAAAATTGGCAAATAAAATTATGAAACAGGTATAAGCAACATACCTGAATATTTATAACCTGAGGCGAAGGGATAGGTTAGTCAGACAGAATTAGGGAATCTTTTATTTACAAACTCTTTAAAATAATTACTACTAAATTTCTATGTTATAGTGTATATTGTATAGTCAATAGATGTTGTAAGCAGGGAATAATCAATTGATGGTCTGTGCAAAGCACAGTGGGTTACATATGTATGCCACGATGCGTAGGGTTCATAGAAATACCGTAATCTGGAGATCCTTGCCTAACGCACGCGGGAGGGAGCACGTACTTGAAACCAAGGAGTGCTCATGTGAAGCCAGGGCGGCAGCGTGGGTTTTCTGTCGTGCGAGCGATTTCGTTTTTGCTTGAGAATTGGCGGCGGCGGCGGGGAGGAGGGGAGGGGAGGGGCGGCTAATTAAGGTTTATTCTCTACTAAAAAGTAGGGTTTATAGAAATACCGTAATCTGGAGATCCTTGCCTAAGGCACGGGGGAGGGAGCACGTACTTCAAACCACGGAGTGCTCACGTGAAGCCAGGGCGGCAGCGTGGGGTTTCCTGTCGTGCGAGCTGATTTTGTTTTTGCTTGAGAATTGGCGGCGGCGGCGGCGAGGGGGGGGGCTAATTAAGGTTTATCTACTAAAAATCTCAAGCAAAAACGACCAGGCCATTTGATGGGCCAGTTGGGCCTTTAGGTCTCGCATGCCAAATAGAAGTAAACCTTATGCAAAACCGCGCAACCAAAGATGATGGGCAAGTTGGGCTTTCAAGTCTCGCAGGCCAACAATATATATATACCGTATTCCCAGCCCACGTTTATGGGCCAGTTGGGCCTGTTGGTCTCGCAGGCCAAGTAAATAAGCTAACCACACACCCATACGACCTATTGCTGTTTTGTTATCACAAATTGTCATCACAGAAATTATATAAAATGAAAGTTCATATATTTACCAACAAACAAAAAAAAATTATTTTTGCTACAAACGGCAAAAAGATGCTGCATTAAAGTCCAAAAAATAATAAATCCCAACTAAACTAAAAAAAGATGCGTGACAAAATGAAACTTTATTGTTTTCATAAATTCATAAATATAGATCACACAACCACATTGAAAACTGATTGAAAAGTGACTCAAAAGAGATCTAATGTAAAAGTTTGGCACATTATTTTGCTTAGTGACTCTAGGGTGCCATCTCCCAACGAACACTCTCTTCGTATTCCTTTTAGCACAGCGGGGATGTCGTCTTCTGCTGAATAGATACCTGTTTCGCTAATCACGGCATGCCACTTTCTCATGACATTATTTTTTCCCAATCCTAAGAACCAACAAAGGCATCATAAAAGTCCATGTACGCCATCGCCGTCCTTCGTGCAGAATAGTGAATTTTCCTGCGTTCAGAACGCAGCCGCTGGGAAAGATCTGGGTCACATAATTCGGAGACCAAAATTAAGAGATATGCGTGACATGATAATTAGGCTATTAAGAAAAAAATATTTTGTTACCTCCGAAGGCATACCCATCCTCACAGATGGGCGAAAGTATTAGTTCACTGTAGTCAGTTGTAGTCACTACAACGTGCTCGCCTGTTCAGAAAATGACTATAAGTTTAAATTAAAGTTCTTGTACGAGTGCTTCTATTTGGAATGACATACCTCTAAACCTTGTCTTCCGACATGAAGTGCTGCTAATGTCTTCAACTCAATGGGTGCTGGCACCAGCTGCCCCACGTGTCGTTGAAGGTGTTTCTTTTGTACGGTCATTACGATGTATTTTTCCCTAATACGGTCAAAACATTAATTATGATCGAGCAATGGGAAAAAATTACATGTACATAAACACAAGTACCTGTGACTCATGAGCACCACGTGGACGTACGGTTGCTTCACGTATAGTCCCTTCTTCTTTATCTTAGATACATACACAACTAAGCCTATGATATCTAAAATAAAAGAACAGCAAATACACAGTGCATTAAAATATATGCATAACATTCTTTTTCAAAACACTGTGAAAAATTAATTTGTGAGATACCTGCAAAATTATCGGGTGGCTGACGGCCGACATCCTCGAAATCCATAAAGGTAAGAGGACAGTCAGGAAACCATACGACTCTATCTGGTGGGTTGACTTGACTGTCGGTTTCGGTTGGACAAAATACCCATTTCCTAGGCGGAATATCTTGCGCATTACATTCTCGTATGTCGGGGCAAAGCACACTCCTCTAAAGTCATATGTTGCTCCTTCTGCAAGCACATTGTTGAACAACATGTGATGGTCACCCCAGGCAACTGCCTCCATCTTGGTACCCTAACAAAAACAATTCAGTCAAACCACAGTGGATATGCCAAAACACATTATTCATGGAGCTGGAATATAAAAGGACGACCTCCTCATCAACCAAGACGACACGCAGATAGGCATTTCCTCTGAAACTGCTGGTGTTTCCTTTCCAGAAAACAAAAGCAGTCACATCCCATCTCGCGTGAATGTGCTCGTGGTCTACCTGATGGAACTGAACCCATCTACAGTTTCGAGATTGTATAGATACATTCAAAACATATATCAATATATAAAATCAAATAGAAGCAGGTTGTGAATTCAAGATTGACGTACCTATCTGGCGTTGATGTAGGCGGGGGCAGCAACGGTGTAGGCGGGAGCGGCAACGGGACGGCAAACACCCTCTTCCTAGTAAGCGGCCCGGAACGAGGAACTCATAATACACCTAGCTGCCATTAAAAAACGACGTAGTTAGATGTATAGTGGCGGCAGGAGGTCGTTGCAGTGGAGGAGTCGCAGGGGAGCTCCAATCCAATCCTGTAGCGCCATGGACAGCAGAAAACCTCGAGGGCGGCGGGGCGTGTTTGGTGATGGCGGCAGCAGAGGGCGGTGACGACCTCGAGGGCGGCGGGGCGTGATTGGCGATGGCGGCAGCAGAGGGCGGTGACGAGTAGGAAAAATAGGAGGGGCGGCCGCTTTTTTCCCCGCGGCGCCAAAATGCGGCAGAATGTTCTCGCGGCAGAACCTTTTCTGCTCATTAGTTACGTGGGCCGGCCCAATCTTGACCTATGCCTCTTAAAAACAATAAACAAGAGCCCAGTCAAAGCTGAAATCAGCCCATTCCTTGTACAGGCAGACGACAGCTACGCCTCCTTGTTAATATATATTATTAATCTAGTATTGTTGCTAGTTAATTTGCTATTGCTAGATGCCTAGCTAGATCTAAAAGTGGAAATGGAACCGCGAAAGCAAATGTTGTTTAAGTTAGGAGACGACGGTGGGTCCCTTGTTTTTCGTGTCTCTACTTTTGACCGAGACCGCATACGAAATGTCATTTGTTTAATAATTTTTATTATTATAAATATAAATCACGAATTCCTGCTCACATGGATAAATGGATTCAAAGGGAAACCAGCCAAAATAATAGTTTGCTGTATAAATAAATATAAATCACACAAAATCATACGTACTTTAAACTAATTGGCAACGACGAAAGTAAAACATTATTATTCTCACTCGTAAAATTAATATGGATCACACCGGTTCCTTATGAACTACAATAATAACTAAGAGTAACATAAACCGGCTCGATATTCTAATTCAAGCTGTTCATTCAGTGGCACATGCAGCCTTCTCTTAAGCACGGCGTCTCGCTCCGATATTGCGTCTTTAAGTGCATCAAGATCATTGATGTTCATAAGCAAATTATTTCTGACCTCTGTATATACAAAATATATACATTAAGCAATTATAATTAATATTTCAGTCGATGGTTCATATATTGTTAAAAAAATGATATTACCTTCTAGGATAGGTATCCGTATTACACCACCTTGACCAATGCCTCTTAAAAAGGAAAATATGGAACGTCGGTCATGGACTGCCATTTTATCTTGTAAGTAATATACATGGAACATAATAAATTAAAGAGAACAGTGCCCGCTGCAAAAAAACATGTGTTAAAGTTGACAAGGACCCTAGTAGCCAAGAAATGAGGGGTGAACCATGCCAACACGATTGGAATTTGGGTTTGGACTTGTACGCCAACACATATTAAAATATGATTAGGGTACGGGGAGTTTGTATAACTGCTATGATAAAAAAAGAGACTTAACTATGAGTTCTTTATATCTTGGGTTTAATTAATTTCTGCATCCTGAAAATCCTCTAATTTTTTCCAAATTATTTTTTGACGGACAGACATACAAAATATGGGCTAAGTGATGAAGACATCGTTATGCTGCACACATGTGCGATGATCTTTCAAGTTCCAATTCGTTGCCAACTCTGCCGTCACGTTTGGTTCTGATTCAGAGACACCCCAACACGGTTTCCAAGATATTTAAAAATGAGACATACTTGTTATTCATCTCTCTTCTTTTTAAAGCACACTTATCATTTCTTTTTTTATGTAACAATTAGACAACAAAGTATTAGTCAAAAAATTTAATATTGCTCAAATGTATATATATAAAAAGCTAAGCACATCATATCGTGTGCTTTTGCAAAGCCTAACACCGAGTGGCTTTGATTGAGGAAGAAGGTGAAAATGTTAAAATTTTGCTCAAATGTATATATAGAAAAAGCTCGTGTGCGTGGTCACAAAAGAAGGTCAAAACATTAAAATTTTGCTCAAATGGATAAATTGTTTTTTGTTACCTGGATGACTGAATTGAGACAAACCATGTGGCGCTTTAACACCATCCCAAGCATAGTATCATAAGACATTTGATTTTTCCTAGAGGTATAAAGAAGTATTAAATTTCATCGTTCTATCCCAAATACGTATTAACATGTAAGATATGCATGAAAATAAATAACATAATAATTACCCGGGCTACAATGTCAAAACCTCCTTATATACAATATTTTTTGTATATGTGCCATTCACCGGTAGGACTCTTTTTTGTTTTCTGACCACGTGATTTTTTCTACCCTTGCCATTTGCCATTTTTTTTGCATCTTTCTCTTCCTGCCTTCTAGCTTGTTCCTCCTCTGCCTCTGCATTAGTCGGGAGGGCGAGGATCTTGATGTTGGTTCGGTTAGTGGCTCTAGACATGGCAACATACAACTGTCCATGGGAGAACACAGGTGCGGGCAAGTATACTCCTACGTTTGGTATTGTTTGACCCTGTGACTTGTTTACCGTCATGGCGAAGCTGAGCCTAATAGGGAACTGCTTCCTCTTGAATTGAAATGGGAACATCTCGTCATCAGAGGGGCACAAGGGTATCCGAGGAAGGAAAACCCTCTTCCCGGCATGCTGCCCCAAAACAATTTCAGCATCTATTGAGTTTCTTTGGCACCCTCTAACCACCAGCCTCGTTCCATTGCAAAGTCCGTTGGCAGGGTCTAAATTTCGAAGCAATATTCTTGGGCGTACCGATCTTGAGCTTCAGTACATGTGGAGGTAGCCCGTTGGGAGTCAATGTGTTAAGGAACTCCTGAGGATAATAGTTATGAGGATCATCAACCGCTTCGTCGAAACTATGGTACAACATCTCCCCACCCTGGAACTTGTTGATCATCTTCAAGTTAATATTATCCACCCAGTCATTACGTGTTGATAAAATGGCTCTGGATGTGATGTAATCCTTGTTTGTCATGTTTGCATTGAGATTTGGAAAGATGCTCTCCATCAATGTGTCTAAATCTCTCTCGGATTCCCCAGTGTACGGGACACATATTTCATCAGGTAGTCGTACATCACCATCTTCATTAACCTCCTCTGTGCCATTACCAATGCGCAACAAATAATCCGCGAACCATGGATCACTTTGGGCCCTCATGTTGCGAACGAGCTTAAGATGCCGCATGAACTCCCAAAGATATGACTTTCGCAAGGAAGCACCCACAATTTGAGCCCTGGATCCTTTACGTACAACAGGGAGGACCTGTCTGAAATCTCCACCAAATACAACCGTCTTCCCACCGAACGGAAGATCCTTACAATCCATTATATCACGCATGCTATAGTCTAGCGCTTCCACAGCTTGCCTCTTCGTCATAGACGCCTCGTCCCAAATGATGAGAGACGCTTGCTTTGCGGGGAGCTTAGCGGTTCCACACTTTGTTTTGTGAAGCCGCAACCGCATTTATCGTCGAGTGTAAGGGGAATCTTGAAACGTGAGTGGGCTGTCCTCCCACCGAGGCATTATAGATGCGTTGCGACACACGATGTAGCGGTAGCAACGGCAATTTTGTTCCGACCGCGAACGATTCCGAGAAGCGCTCTATACAAAAAAGTCTTTCTGTGCCGCCGGTCCGTCTACAAAGAATAGACCACCTTGTTCGGTGTCGACCTTGGACATTATCTCGTCATAGGCGCCCCTCGCTCCTCATTTAGTAGCGAGGATAATCCCACATCTTCTAGATTTGTGTGAATGCTGGTTTCCTCAAATATCTCACGAGGGACCGCGCTAGCGTCATCAAATGCATCATCAATTTTGGGTAAGGGGAACTTATTTATGTCTTTGTCGTTATCCCTAGATTTCATAGACTGCAGCATGTTCCTGATGTCAATCAAAACCATCTGTTGCACCCAATGAGGGTTTGGATTCTTATGCTTGTAGTCTTCTGCCATTGCGTCAAAGTGTTTTGTCCACAAACCGGCCACATCCTTCGGCTCACAGAACACCAGTATTGTAGCGAACAACCTTCGTAACGAGGATGGCATCTGGACCATACCACTTTCACTAAGACATTCGTCAAGCGTGTTGTCATCTTCGATCGGTCTGCAAAGACAAGCAGCATCACGGAACGAATCATAATGCACACCATTCACAGTCCTAAGGTGCCTCCATGACGTCGCTCCAGGAACATGGTTTAGGAGGACCCGAAGAAAATAACGTTCGCCCTCTGCTGGATTTGCAGATACGAGTCTCCCGACCTGGTATGCCGAGTTTTTCCTTGGTTGCCAACATTTATCTTTCACATTCCAGGTAAAATACTGTGGAAAGTCACGATACAAGATTTCCCGAGCTTCAGGGTGATGGTAGTTGTAGTTGAACCATTCTGTGAGCATTGACTCCTCGATACGCGGCTTTTTTAAAACTCGTTCAATCTTGTTCCGTACGTGAAATGAGACCATATGTCGGCCGGGGGAGATGGCACTGTAGCGCCTGCACGGGTGGGTGACACTGGTGTAAATCAAAGGCGTATATCCTCCACATCGCTTCCGGAGGCCCCACCCACCGAGCCTCTCGTACTCCGTGATCTCATCAACGGTCCCATTGGCATCTTTTTTTTCCATTTTCCCTAACGACGGATGCCCTGTCATGCCCCTTGTATATATACTTGAATAGATATTTCACGGACTTAATGCTGCTGCATGCCTCGACATTAATGTGACAGTTAAAAGTACGTATGAGATACGGGTTGTACGGGACAACCCAACGATTGTCCAGCATGTGGCCTCGAACCATTTCCTTACAACCATCATCACGCCGCCGGTACCTTGGGTACGAATCCTTGCCTTGCGATGTCGTATCACAGAATGGTCGCGGGTAATAGTTTTTGCATGAAGTACGGTCCTTTGTGCATGGGCAGCTTGGATTTAGCACACCGCATGGTCCATGCATCATATGCTTTGTGACCATCTTGTAGAGCTCAGGGTACTCCTTCTTGTTGGGTAGCTCTGCAGAGATAATCATGTCGTACTGCTCTGGGCAAGTGATCTTGTACTTCCTCTGCATTATCAACAACCAGTGTGCATGCGGCAAGCCCCTCTTCTGGAACTCAACAACATATACATAGGCTTTAACCTTCCCAAGTATGTCGTTGTACAATAACCGTCGCCTAAGCTCCTCCAACTTGGCTCTGAACACTCGAGCCACGAGATCTGGACGGTCCTGGGCGCACTGTCCTGGACATAGTTCATTCTTTATCTCATCCCAATTTGGATTGCATGTCATGGTGAGGAAGACATCTGGTTTGCCGTACTTCCGAACAAGCGCCATCGCGTCCATGTACCGACGCCTCATATCACGGGGACCACCTATGAACGTCGGTGATAGAACCGTACGCTTCCCAACCTCACTCGTGTCTTCCACCCCGTTACGATAGCTGTCAACCAAACCCTGGTACAAGTCAGCCCTCACAATATCTTGATTGTTTCGGTAGTAGTCCAGACGCGAAGATTCTATCTTCACGTAAGTGTCGACAGCAAACTGCTGGAACAAACGCTTGCCGTATAGTATCGTGTTGAAAATGCCAGGCCGCACCTGCAACCTGTACGAATAGTAATCACGAACTGAAACGCATTTATTCCCGGCGGACCCTACACACAGGAAGCTGTCGGTTAGTGTCATGATGCACGGTAATCGGGTCATATTTGTTAAAAGGAAATATGCAATTACCCGCTTCATCATCGCCACCCCCCTGAGCACGTTGCTTGCGGATCGCTCGGGCTGCGGTAACCTCGCGCCTCGGTCACGCCAACTTTGGGAATGCGGTTGTGCCACCCGAACTCTCCCCTTGGAAAGAAAAGCGGGTACGAGAGAGGGTCGTAGCATCCATGATATGACCGAATGCCTTTCCATGACCTATCCTTCCCGTGGAGAACGACACTATTTTCAAGGCCGACCCCGATGCTCGCTCCCCTCAATCCAAACGGCGGCAACCTCTGACGTTAAAGGCTTGTTGTATGTTCTCTGGTCCAATCGTTGATCAAGGTTGAACTCGATATGGTAATCGGAAAAATCCTCAACCTCTCCCATAGTGCGAAGTTGATCCGAGTAGGGATTAACACCACTATTGAAGATGTTTACCAACGTACGAATAACCTCTCTGTCTTTCTGTTCAGTCTTCTCACGACACTTGCTTAGCCTATAATCAAGATCAGGATCGTCGTCGTAGAAATAAAGCTCGAGGTGATTAGGTTCATACTTATTTTCTTTGCCAAAGTTTTTAAGATTATGGTAAAGGGCGCCATGCGCACGGAAGGTGTATATGGGACACTTCCGAGTGTCGGTGGTCGCACCATCAATATTACAGTGTAGAGAAGTGAAGGAGAAATGCCCATTAAAATATCTGATGTGGTCGCGAAAATGCCTGGCATCAGAGTCAGAGGCCGTCCACAATCGCACGAGTTCATCCGGGGGCGTCTCGGGGGTGGATAGATGAATGGCTCCACTACGGCGGCGGAATCCGGCGGTTCATACTCAAACTTCTTGGCGTTGCAGAACTCGCAATTATCAACTGGCTTCAACACGTGACCCTCTTTTGGGACATTGGCGTAAACCCCACAAAATGGATCTGGTGCATCCAATTCAATAGTAGCCTCATCACCCCTCGTGAGGTCATCATTCACGACGGCATCATCATCATCCTCTGATAATATTTAGCATAGGTCAAGGGTGCTATATGTTGGTTTTAATGAAATCTTAACGTGAGATAATAGCGACGAGGTATACCTTGTCCCGCGAAAAGAAACCCTTCATCCTCTTCCTCGTCCTCATCGAATACGATGTTTTCATCACCATCTGAGCAACCACATGTGACTACAGTGGTGAGACAAACATAGGTGAATATGATAAATGTGAATGGGAAGAACATGTGCGTCATGGACACATACCTTGACAAGTGTATCTGTGCAAATCGCGTGGTGGCATAGAATCAGGCTCATCAACCACAGATGGTTGTGTACGAGAACACCTTTCATTACGAGGTTCCGTTGATCCGTCGACCGAAGGGTAGGTTTGCGTGACACCTTATTATATACATCATTAAAACACATTTTGGTTTTTAATTTATTAGTTATAATATAATATAGGTTGGCAAGTAGTTTACCATTGTCAACAACACATGACTGTGTCGGCTGACTCGCAATGTTCTCATTTTCACCAGTGCTCCAATTGGTGTTTCTGCCAATGGTTGATTCAAAGTCTTGATTACGACGCTTTCGTCGAGATTCTCGCAATCCTGGAGTTAGGTGGGTTGTATGGATAGTGTTGGATAGAAATGTCTCCATGGTTTCTTCTTGCTGTGGAGGTTCCCGTACTTCTGCCTCGACATAGATAGGACTGCCACCGAAATCGGGGATCACCATCTCTTCCGATACTTGAGAGGCAGGCTTATCACCAGGAGGGACTAAAAGCTCTGGCTTCCATTGAGGGTTTGCCATGGCAATGGAGTCAGGATGCAAGTTTTTTTCACGTTGTTCTTTCATCTTCTTTTTGTAGTTACACTTGGAGAGCCTTGCATTCTCCTTCTTCTCTTGCGGCGTCTTAAATAGTCTCTTTGCAGCTCTAGCATCATGATGCTTCTTATTAAGTGCCTCCTTTTGAAGAGGAGACATCGCCACATATCTTGCTCTATTCTTCCTATGCCTAAGCTCACCGGGAGAAATGTTCTGGTCGTCGCCTAAAACCATGATCATTAGGTTGTATTAATGATTTAACTATGTTTATGTTTAGTGTAAAAGGTTGATTGTTTTAGATTGTTTTAAATCTTTCATAAATTTCCGCAAAATTGTTTCTCCAAATCATTACTATTGATAGATGATTACATAACCAATAACAAAGTGAATAGATATTCTCCCCAATAACAGGCCAATCTTTGGGTAGACAGACATATATAAAATTTTAAAAAAAGAACTAATGCATGTAAGCAAACATGGTGCATTATATACACCCATAATTAAGTGATTATTGATTTTATCAATCGCATCTCCATACAAAATTCTAAATGTCAAGATACCAACAGCAACAGGAACAGACATTCAATAATGCATGTAAAAAAACATAAGTAATGCGATTATGCAACGGATACTTGGCTCGGAAAAACCCGGCAAGTCATTGATTGGGGTCAAATGTCCCCTATGGAGCCGTCGGTGTCTTCATCTTCATTCATTGGTACAATAACACCTAGGAAAAAATAAAAGAAGGATATAATAAAATAAATGCTTTGTTGATTAGTTTCCCAAAATCAATTTTTATATCTTGGCTTGTTCCAAACCTGGAAGGTCACCGTGGTGACTCAAATGTCCCATATGATCCCGAGTCATTATCTTGATCCATTGCGACATCAAATATATACTCGGCACACACCAAAACCGCATACACATGTGATCCATCGCCCACTTATATGATTATTAGTTCAGACAAACCTGACAGTTCAGTGTTTTGATTCAAATGTGACACATGTAGCCCTGCACCATCTTCATTATCATCCATTGATGCGCTAATATCTGGTCAGAATTAAATCACAAAAATCATGAAAAATCTTCGATCTGATGCACATTGATTAGTCAACAAGAAATGTAGTTGGCGTAGATTCTTACCAATTGCCAAAGCCTTCGCCTTCAACCGCCTCTCACGGTCCATCCTGTTTCTTTCATCCTTTTTCTCTCCCTTGACAATTTTTCATAGCGTTCTCGATCCCACGACTCTTATGAGCTTTAGAATCTTCGTTTTCTTGCGACTCAACACATGGTACTATATCAATTGTCACATGTCGGGGTTACACAATTGGTAAGGAGGATGATGCATCACAATCCGTTGGCAAATGGTGAGTAAGAACAATTGATGAACTAATACACGGTCGAATGCGACCATGCATTCCATCGATACACTAATCGATGCATGTGGATTACTCAACAAGACAATACGGTTGGGGTAGCCGCTTACCATTTGCCAACTCCTTCTTCTTCATGCGCCTCTCACGGTCCTTCCTATTCCTCTCATCCTTCTTCTCCCTTGACATTTTTGCATAACGTTCACGATCCATCCGACTCTTACGTGCTTTAGATTCATCTTCTCGCCGCTCACCATGTGGTACTACATCACTCGCGAAGTTGGAGTTACATCACCGGCAAAGCACGTATGAGAACCATGACATTTGAGCTAAGGAATCTCACCGAGTTTGATATGTGTTTGTGAGGTCGCCAAGAGGAACCCCGACCGGCTAGAATGCGGCGGTGCGCCATAGAGTTATATTGTCACGATTTACACGGAACGGTTAGAAAGTAATCACAACCTCCTAGCCTCTTCGGACACCCCTTCCCCACCACCACCGACCCGTTTTCTCTACAAAGCAGGGGCCCTCTCGCAAAGACAAGCAATGAAACCCAAAATCAACAGAGATCATAATAGAAAACACTCCACTATTTCTTAGAAACATTTTAGTTGGTCATATGTGAATGGATAAGCAAACTTGGCAACTTGATAGCTTCATGCATGGATTATACTTTAGAAAACCTAGTTGGGAACTTTAGAAAACCTAGTTGGGAAAATAGTCGATGGTGAAATACTTAAGTCGGCTTAATATGAGCACAAAGCGAGAGATGTTTTAATTAATGAATTCGCTCGGATGCATTCGATTTTTTGTGGGGATATTCGTAACTTTTATAGTAGAGAATATAAAGGATACAATGAAAGTTGGACCCATGACTTACAAAAACTACCGGACATGAAAAGGGCAATACACAAAATGCATAAATAGACGTAGTGGGGGTGTGTAATTGTACACCGGTGTGTGATGATACACTTGAAAAGGTTAACTATCATGAGCTCATAGTTTCAACAGTTTTGTCTACAAGAGAGGGCTCCGGTCATAAGCTGGGACAGATTTACAATTGCATTTGAAACGTTATTAGCCAATACATAAATAAAGATCCAAAAACAAATTTCTAAGGACATAAGGATGATGCAACCAAAAGCATTTTGTTGTAATTAATGGTCTTTGTTTGATGATATGATTTGTGAAGCAACACTAATTGAAAACTATTAGAGCGCATCATAACCCCATGCAAATCCAAAATTTTAGCCCTTCATTGATTTTGCATGATGTTTGCAAAGTTGTATTAGAAACTTGAAATGACATTTCATCCGTAATTACCATTTAAATAGGCCATATGGTCGGCTCATGAGCCGATGGTGATCACGGATTTACAAGTAAAGGGACTACATATGGTCGGCTAATGAGCTGATGGTGATCACAGATTTACCCTCGGTATGGAAGTGCAACACAAGTGAGTGTTTGTTTGCTTGCAACACAGTCAGTAATTGGGATATGCATTTGCTGTCAACATGTGTGTTTGGACCATTTGCTGTCAATGTTATTGTATTATGCATTCAAATCACCATGGATACTGCTGGGATATGCATAGCAGCACAGACCCTGACTACGCATTTATTCCTAACTACTACTCTAAAAAATGTTTTTGCAAAGCTCAAATTAGACAGAAAGGCAAAGCTCTTATTTTTTTTCATCGGTAAAAACTAAAAATGAAATGATCATCGACCGGAAATCAAACTGAGCCTCTCCATTACCCAAAATGAAATCGTCATCGGATAAGAGTTTAGAACTTTCTAACCCGAACCGCACCCCATCTAGGAAAATCAATAACATCTAAAACAATGGTAGTCGGGAGTCCGTGTTTACATTGGATTTCACATTAAAACTTCGAACCGGAGCCACCCAACAAGCAAAGAGTGAAGGACCTCTAAATCAATGGTTTTAATTTCATAATCTAAATGGAGTATACATGCACTAAAGATTAAAAAATCGCAATACAGAAAGAACATGAATAAGAAGGTTTCCATATTCCTGTACAGATCCAGACCTTCAGAAGGCATTGGAGCATTACAAGACCAAACCTTCAGAAGGCATTGAGAAGTTAGGGTTTCTACCTCCTGCTTTGCGGCGCGTCAGCGGATAGGTCGGGGCGTCGGAGCCCCTGCTCGCGACGGCTCCCTTGCCCGCGGTCGCGCCGCCCGCGCCGGCGTCCTTGCCGCGGCCGCGCCGCCCGCGACGACGCCCCCGGCCGCGTCGGCGGCGCGCGGCCGGCGCCCCCGCCGGTGGCGCGGAACGAGGCGGAGGAAAGGTGGCGGCGGTGGGAGGCGGCGGCGGGCGGCGGCGGTGGGAGGCGAGGAGAGCGGCGGCGGCGGTGGGAGGCGAGGAGCGAGGGCGGCGGCGGGACGGGGGTGGAGAGGGGGGCGCGGGCGCGGAGAGAGGGGAGGATAGGGTCGGGTGGGCGCGACGGGGGTGGAGAGGGTGGGGCGCGGGACCGGTGAACGTACGTTCGCGGGGGGTGGGAGTTTGACAGGGAAAAATTCTCCACTTCACACTTTTTAGTAGTAGAGATAGTACGCAATTAAGAACTCGTCCAAGAA
Organism: Cenchrus americanus; assembly: GCA_947561735.1. Taxonomy (NCBI): domain Eukaryota; kingdom Viridiplantae; phylum Streptophyta; class Magnoliopsida; order Poales; family Poaceae; genus Cenchrus; species Cenchrus americanus. The sequence continues at coordinate 309,198,221 of OX387241.1, read as the reverse complement.
AGAATATGCGTGTTCAAGTATAGCGATCAAGAGAGGAGTACGAATTTGTGTGTGGGATATTCATTTGTCCAAGCAGCACGCGCTGTCATCTGTGAAGGATAGATACTACTTGCTTCCCACCGCATGTGAACAGAAAAGGAAGCTGCAGCTTAGCTGTGTTGCTTGGCAGAAGGGCCGAAATCAAACGTTCCTTGGTCAGGAAGGGAAACCCGAAAAAGGTGGCATCTTTGCGAGATTAAGGAAATGGCGGAACGTGCTCTCCACTACCAACGCCGCAAAGTCAAAACGCCTCGTGTGCCTTTGTCCTTTGGGTGAGAGAGCCCTTGGGCGCTCCGAAAAGCAACGACTTGGACGATCATCATCTTCTTAAGTGACTTGGTATTGTCAGGACTCAGGACCCATCCATCAGCCCGATTGGTTAATGGATCAGTAGACATTGCGCAGGGCAAAGCAGCACCTGCACACGCCATCGCCTGTGCGCCAATTATACAAGGCTACTATACTCACAGATGGGCAACGCATTTTCTTTTCAGCACATACTAGTATACTACTCGTAGAACCTACTACTCAGTTTATACACACGAATAATTCTCAGCAGAATACTGTACGAATGATTGATGTCGTCGGCATCCCAACTCCCAGAAACATTGGTTGGTACAGAGACACGGGGGGTGGTCCTAGGCTCAGTAGCCCACTCGGAAAGGCCGGGAATTGTCTTGGCCTGTAGGAGCTCGCCGGCGCAATGGACGGACCCGTCCCACCACCTATCGCTACTGGCTTGTTGCTCTTGCTGCAGATTCCGATCCAATGAACTCATCTGGGCTAGAGCCTAGCCTACAGTAAAATTGGTGAATTTCCACCTGCAGTAGTACACGTTACGTTAGTGAATCCACAGCGCAGGAGCCCTGCCCTGGATGAAAAGTGATCGGTGAACAGGGTAGCCGACCTCCAGATTCGGAGATTCCACTGCCTCCGTCAGGGAAAAAACAAGGAAAAAAAATCCCGGCCATACCGATTCCCTCGGCAGATGGCCCGGACATTATGGTGGGTGGGAGACGATAGCGCGGCGGGGGGATTGGGACTGGGAGCTCGCGAACCGCCAAACCGCCGGTCCCGGTGCACGGTGGTCGGCGGCGGCTTGGCGCACTAGGCCCGCCGCCGCGCCGCGGGCTATCTCGCCGACGTCTTCCCCTGCGGTGCCCCCGGCCGCCGGCCCTTCCTCCGGGCCACCGGACACGTGACCCCTCGTGCCGCGCCTCGTTATGTAATAATCAACGCCGCCGCATGTTCCACGGCGGGCCGAGCGCCCAGAGAGAGGACTCGGGGAAACGTCCCCACGTTCCCGTCCATGTTCGCGCACGACGGCGCGAGCTCTCTCGATCCGCCCGCTTCCCCGAGACGACCGCCGCCGATCTGCTGGGTGTCAGCAAGGAAGGAAGGCAGGCAGGCAGGCAGGCAGGCAGCTGCCTCGATCCGTCGGTCGCCCGCCGCCGCCAAGTTGGACGGACCACCGCGCCGCAGGCGCGCTCGCTGCTAGTAGCTCGTTCTTTCGATCGGGCGTGTGCGAGAGGCTGCTGCGCTGGGGCTCGGCCGGGTCTCTCTCAGCAGCGTGCGTCAGCCCCTGCGTTTTTCCCTCCCCGGGCAAGGAAATCGTGCGCGCGCGACCGGCGCCGGCGCCGTGGCACGACGACGCCGTCATCAGGGCCCTGCGTCGACTGCGTGGCGCGGCGTGGCCCGTGCCGGCACGGAACGAACCCAACCGAACCCCCCCCCCCCCCCCCGCTGCGGCAGTTGCCGATCGTTGACGCCTCTCCAGGCCGGAGAGCTCCAAGTACTCGGAACGATTCCATTTCCCTCTTCCTTCGCCCAAGGAGAGCCTGCCTGGCTGGCGTGCATGCAATGGCGAGGCGACACGCCACCCGATTCCGGCTCGCCGTCGGCGTGGCGTTCCGTGATCGATCGTAGTAGTAGTAGTAGCTCTCCTCGAGAGGCTCTTTGGCGAGATGAGAGTTCGTTACCGTTTCCATCGAGAGCTCGTGCAGGTTATATTAGCCACGAAGCGTTCCTACTCCAATACTACTAGCAAACCAAAAAAAATAAATTCTCCATGTCCCGCCCACACACACACTGTTTTATTTTATCTAATCTAAAAACACCCCCATGTTAACGGTGACAGGGCATCTAGACGGTGTAGAGTTCTTATCCGTTCAACAATCTCACGCCAAACTTTAATTTTTTTTGTAAGTCCGGTCAAGGCATCCACGTTGTTTCCGTCCCTCGATGGCTCGATGATCACTTTGATCAGGACTTCCCTTCACAAAAAGATATTGATACAGTCCTCACCAATATTTTATATATAAACACAAAAATATCTTCACAATCATTATTCAATAGTGATAAAGATTAGGACTTTGAATATGATAATACAGTACAGTACAGTCCTCGATATTGATTGTTTATTCGATTAATTAAGCACAAACTCTTTAATCTGGGGCGGCGACTTTAATCTGGTAGGCCAAACCGACCCAAACTCTTTCCGTCCGGGTCCTATAAATCCGGCCCGCGTGCAGCCCCCAACCCCAACCCCACACACACCCCAAAAAAAAAAAACCAAACCCAACCCAAAGGGAGGGGAGGAGAGGAACACACGAAAAGCCAAGGGGGGGAGACAGGCTAGAAAGAGACGCTCGCCTCGTCACGTCCGCCGCCATGGCTCTGCGCCGGGGCCTGCTCGCCGCCGTCCTCCTCCTCCTCCTCGCCTCCGTCGCCGCCCCCGCCTCCGCGGCGCCCGACATGTCCATCATCTCCTACAACGAGGAGCACGGCGCGCGGGGGCTGGAGCGGGCGGAGGCCGAGGTCCGGGCCATGTACGACCTCTGGCTCGCCGAGCACGGCCGCGGCGCCTCCTCCTCCCACGACAACGCGCTCGGCGAGCGGGAGCGCCGGTTCCGCGTGTTCTGGGACAACCTCCGCTTCGTCGACGCGCACAACGCCCGCGCCGTGGGCGAGCGCGGGTACCGCCTCGGCATGAACCAGTTCGCCGATCTGACCAACGACGAGTTCCGCGCCGCGTACCTGGGCGCCAGGCTCCCCGCCCCGGCGGGCGGCGGCCGCGCCGCCGGGGAGAGGTACCGCCACGACGGCGTCGAGGCGCTGCCGGAGAACGTCGACTGGAGGGACAAGGGGGCAGTTGCTCCCGTCAAGAACCAGGGGCAATGCGGTGAGAAATCTCCCCCTCTTTCTTTCTTCGACGTTACTGTTACCAACTACTACTACTACTGCTGCTGTTATCAACTACTAGATGCGATTTGGACGATACCTTCGGATCTGTGCACGCCAATTTCATACCGGATCTTTTAGGTCTCTACTACCTGTGCTTTAATTGTTAGTTATTTCTCCTATTTTTATCTTGAAAAAAAGATGGGTCGTTTTAGGTGGCTTTCTGAAAAAAAATCTAGTAAAGCTGGATCTTTTTCTTATTGAAATTTATGAATTTTAATAAACATATAATTGCTCGGATATGACAGATTGAGAATTCAGTAGCTGTTCCACCTTTGTTATTTGTTTTTTTTTTTTGGCAACGGGTTAAGAAGAGTACAGAAGGTGTGTTTTCCCCTTCATTCTTTGCTTCTGGACGAAGCAAGGACTATGAGTCGTGCTGTATGGAATTTTGACGGAACTATCCCTAGCGTTTCTTGGACAATTAGACTTGCCCTTGGAGTTTTGCTTTCCCTACTATTTTGAGGGTTACAGTTCAGCTATCTTCCAAATTATTTTTCTGGTTAAAGATCACTCTTTTAGGTTTGTTTTGTTGTGGTCCTTTTAATGGAAAGATTGTGTAGGTTGTATCTACCTGTCAAGGTGCTGGGACGTTGACTTTCGGGAATTGAACCATCAACCGATCGCCAATGTTAGACGTTAACAGAATATACTCACTCCTAGCCTGTTCTGTTGACCATACCTGTGGTGGTTTTATTCTTAGCCCCACCAAGGTAACTCCTGTAATTTGATGGCAAATCATGACCGCCAATATTAGACGTCAACCAGAATACTCACTCCTAGCCTGCTCTGTTGACCATACCTGTGGGCTGTGGTAGTTTTATTCCTAGCCCCACCTTCTGGTAACTCCTGCAATTTGATGGCAAATCATGACCGCCAATATAAGACGTTAAGCAGAATACTCACTCCTAGCCTGCTCTGTTGACCATACCTGTGGTAGTTTTATTCCTAGCCCCACCTTCTGGTAACTCCTGCAATTTTATGGCAAATCATGGCTCAATTTGTATTGTCCTGGATTAGAGTTGCAATTGCCATAGTCCTTAACTCATGCTGTATTATCCTGGAAGAGTCATATTGTAGGGTTGCAAATATCATATAAGTCAGTACTATACTATTTTAACTCATGCAGACTAGGAGTAGGAATATATTTCCTTTGTAAATAAACTTATTTATAAATATGATGTGCAGGAAGTTGCTGGGCTTTCTCTGCTGTAAGCACAGTTGAAAGCATTAACAAACTTGTTACTGGTGAGATGGTCACGCTGTCAGAGCAAGAATTAGTGGAGTGCTCGACTGCGAACAGTGGCTGCAATGGTGGTCTTATGGATTCAGCCTTTGATTTCATCATAAAGAATGGAGGCATTGACACTGAAACTGACTACCCTTACAAAGCTGTGGATGGCAAATGCGACGTAAACAGGGTAATCTTCTAACACCCTTAATATGCTTCACCTATTTTCAGTTGATGATGGTTACTCATCTTCAGAATGGTACATTGTTCACTGCAGAGAAATGCAAAGGTTGTGAGCATTGATGGCTATGAAGATGTTCCAAAGAATGATGAGAAATCACTGCAGAAGGCGGTTGCTCACCAGCCAGTCAGCGTTGCTATTGAGGCTGGTGGCCGCGAGTTCCAGCTCTACAAATCGGTAAACATGCTTGCTGCGTCAATCAGCCTATGTGATCCAACAAATTGGCCTTTTTCTTAACTTGTCCATGGATCCTTCTTACAGGGTGTCTTCAGTGGAAGGTGCGGCACTGCCCTCGACCACGGTGTGGTTGCGGTCGGTTATGGCACCGAGAACGGCAAGGACTACTGGATTGTCCGCAACTCATGGGGTCCAAACTGGGGCGAGTCTGGGTACATCCGCATGGAACGCAACATCAACGTCACCTCTGGGAAGTGTGGAATTGCTATGATGGCATCTTACCCCACTAAGAAGGGCCCTAACCCTCCCAAGCCGTCTCCAACTCCTCCAACACCACCTCCCCCGGTTGCCCCTGAGAATGTCTGTGACGAGAACTACTCCTGCTCAGCTGGCAGCACCTGCTGCTGCGCTTTTGGCTTCAGGAACGTCTGCTTGGTCTGGGGTTGCTGCCCGATTCAAGGTGCCACCTGCTGCAAGGATCATGCCAGCTGCTGCCCGCCGGAGTACCCAGTGTGCAACATCAGGGCTCAAACTTGCTCAACGGTAATCTCTTTGCTTTCTTTAATGTCTCCGCAATCTGTGGCCTTGTTTAGGTTGCCCTGTTCCTTATTAGGTTATGGAAGTTACAGTTTTATACATGACCTGACAGCCTGCACTAACTTAGGGCTTAGGATTATTGGCTTCTGGCGTTTTGCTTGTGCTTGTCATGATATGACTCTAGCAGGAATTGACATCTCTTTGTTTGAATTGAGCAGAGCAAGAACAGCCCACTGAGCGTGCCGGCCTTGAAGCGCACCCTAGCAACGCTGAACACGGCCTGAGCTCAGTCAGGAGCGATCTGGAGCCCGGAGCTTGAAGTCGTGGCTTTCATAGATCATTGTATCTGCATTAATTTGCTATTCGCTGTAAATAACTAGCAATCTGTACTCTGATTCCTCAAGCATATTATGCGATTAAAGGAGTGTTTTATAATCCAAGCTGAAAGTGTTTACGTGCATTTTTGTTTTGGAATACCCAGCTGTTCAGTTATCCTTTTGGTATGGAACTCGAATGTGTGCTCATGATAGAGGTAAATTGGGAAGTCGTGCGACAGGGGTGTGCTTGGCCTGCCATGATTATGATCATCCAGTGGATTTTTGGGGAAGTCATTTTCCTATTTTGTTTTTCTTTAGAGTAGTGACTTTTTCTGAAAGGTTAAAAGGGGTGGAAGACATCTGATTTTATTTTCTTGTAAACTAGTGCCCTCTCCCTCCACATGTCTGCGTGTAGAAAAGGAAAGAAATAGGAAAGGAGGTGACTAAACAGAGAGAAACAGAGAGAGAGCTCTTCATTTAGACTTAGATCCCCCGAGGTTATTTCCTACGATACGGAAGTTACTTCTCTCAACGAAAAAACACATAGGAGTACTTTTAGTCGTACATGGAGAGCCCTCCCGGCTTACTTGTTGCGCCTACGACACAAAAGTTACTTCTCTCAACCGAAAAAGTCAATGAAGCACATAGAAGGACTTTTAGTCGTACATGGAGAGCCCTCTCACGTTACTTCCCGTGGCACAAAGTTACTTCTCTCGGCGAAAAGAAGGAAGTATTTTTTTGTCGCGAAAATAACTTTGTATTGCGGGAAGTAACTCCGTGTCGCGGGGAGTAACTTTGTGCCATGGGAAGTAACTTTTACGTCACGGGAAGGCTCTCAACCGAAAAGGCACATAGAAGGACTTTTAGCCGTACATGGAGAGCCCTCCCGGTTTACTTCCGTGCTTACGACACAAAGGTTACTTCTCTCAACCGAAAAAGTCAATCGAAGCACATGGAAGGACTTTTAGTCGTACATGGAGAGCCCTCTCGGGTTACTTCCAAAGCACAAAGTTACTTCTCTCGGCAAAAAAGAAGGAAGTATTTTTTTGTCGCGAAAGTAACTTTGTATTGCGGGAAGTAACTCCGTGTGGTAGGGAGTAACTTTTACGTCACGGGAAGTAACCTCGAGGCTCTGCATTTAAGTCTAAATGAAGAGACCTCTCCGTTTAGATTTTGGGGATAGAAAAGGCGCTTTTTTAAGGAGGTTGTACTAGTGCTTTGAGAGCTGCATTATATCCAGTACAATCGGTAACCGATTCATTTGGAAAAATGAGCGTGGTGCCCAGAGGACACTGGTCGCGTGTTCGTAAGTGGAAGTGAGCCGTTTTGGTCAGATTCCAACATCCATTTTCGGATCGAAATCGTCCCTAGACTACCGTAGCGCTTTTAAACTGGAGTGATCCGAAGAGTCCATTTTTGCCCTTGGCGAACAATTGAGATTACTCTGGCCACCTTGACGCCAAGCTGCAACAAGAATTTCAACTCAATCAAGGTCAAGGGAGGGAGACCTTTTTGATCTTGAGGTCAACAAGTCTGGTACTACTAGGATGGAGTGGCACATCAGCAAGGGTAAGTTCAAAAAAAAAGGAAAGAAGAGGAACTAAATTGGCTGATAGTACGAAAATCGAGAGACAAACTTTACTCTAGAGCAAAATTAAGGACGAGAATATCTAGAGATTTTTGCGTATAGATAGTTTTGGTCAGCAGCAATCAAATACACGAGGGTTTAGATCACATGTTACACGAATTGACGGCGCTAATTGGGTACAACACTTTTGGTAGGCAGCAGTTATTTGACCCCCCACTTATTTCTCCCCTGCAATATAATCGATCTAATCATGCCATCACAACGGCAATACGCTGACAAATTAACACCGCCAAATGGATCCATCACTCCCAATATTCCCGTCCCCATCGATCAGTTGCCTCCCTCTTGGCCGTGGCCATGGCCACCCGCGGCCGGCGGCAGCGCGGCCTTTGCCGCCGGGTGGTGGTGGTAGCCGGGCAGGTCGCAGGGGATGTGCGGGATGAACGGGCAGTGCTTGGTCGGGTCGGCGTAGAAGGCGGCGCACTCGAGCGGCGGGCGCTGGTCGGGGAACCCGAGGATGCAGTTGCGGCGCACGTCCAGGACCCGGCTGCGCACCAGCTCCATGCAGTGGTGCCCCACCGAGTGGAAGAAGTTGTCCGACAGCGACAGGTTCCCCAGCTTCCCCGTCTTGGCCAGCAGGCACAGCACGTCGGGGACCTGCCCGTACAGCTGGTTCCCGGCGAGGTTGATCTCCTCGGCGTCGCGCAGGCACCCGAACGACAGCGGGATCGGCCCCGCGATCTCGTTGCCGCCGGCGTCGAACACGGCGAGGCCCTCCACCAGCCCGATCTCGTAGGGGAGGCACCCCGACAGCCGGTTGTTGAGGAACAGCACCTCCGACAGCGTCGCCGACGTGTTGTAGATGGAGCGAGGGATCGGCCCCGTGAACCGGTTGTTGGCCACCACCAGGTACTTGGCGCCCGTGCTCCCGAAGCTGTCCGGGATGCGCCCCTCGAAGCCGTTGTTGTTGAGGAACAGCGCCTCCACGGTGAGCGCGAACACCGGCGCCGGCACCTCGCCGGCGTACCGGTTGAAGCGGAGGTCGAGGAAGAGGAGCCTGCCGAGGGGGACCACGGCGTCCGGGAAGGACCCGGAGAAGTTGTTGTTGGAGAGGTCCAGCTCGTAGAAGTAGGGCAGGTGGGTGAGGTTGGGAACGTCGCCGGAGAAGTTGTTGGAGTTGGCGTGGAACAGGGCGAGGTCGGGGAACTGGTCGACGAACCCGGCCAGCGACGGCGCGCACAGGCCGAAGCCGTTGAAGTCGATGGACGCCACGGTGAGCGTCTTGTTGTCGGTGGGGAGGTAGTCGCAGTAGAAGCCCTTGTACTTGGTGCCGTTGAAGAAGCTGCTGCAGAGGTCGGTGCCCTCCCACGTCGCCGTCACGCCCAGCGGGTCGCACGTGATCGTCTTCTTGAACGCCTGGATCACCGGCCACAGCGACGCGAGCTTCTGGTTCAGGAACTGCCACGGCGCCGGCGCCGGCGACGGACCGCACCCGCACCCAACCAGCGACGACGACGACTCGGGATCCCCACTAGTGCCGTTTTTCGCGCCGACGGGCCGCACCGACGGCGCATTGCCGCCGCCGCCGCCGCGCGCGACGACCCCGCCGGCGGCGAACTCGGCGTGGTCCGAGCCGCAGAGCGCGCCGTGCGCCACGACGAGCACGAGCACAGCTACCACCGCGGCATGTCGTCTCGCGACGGGGACGGGCACAGCCGCCGCGCCCCTCGTCGCCATTACCCTGTCTTGGACCAATGGAGTTGTTGCTGCTGCTGAGAGAGGGGTGGCGGATACGGTGAAGATGCTGGGATATAAGGAGGAGGAGGCGACGCCGAGGCACACTGACTGAGCAGTGAGCACAGCAGCAGCAAGGGCCAGGCACACACACTACTGACACAAGTGGAGCGGAAAGAGGTGGGAATCGGAGAATGAAGCTTTGGTGTGGGGGCGCGGGGGGGTTGAGAGGGCGGAGTGGCGAGATGGCACGCAGAGCACGAGCGGCGTAGTAGTGGGGTTGGCAGTTAGTCAGTCCCCGTCGGCGGTAGGAGAAGAAGGAACAAGGAAGAAGAGAGACGGCCGCGCAGGGCAGAGCAGAGTGCACGCACCACCACCCGGTCCCGGCCGGTGCTCGGGCAAAATGGGCACCATGGCTAGCGAGCTACTCGTGCGGCTCCGGTCAAGGCTTTTCCGGTAGGGCTGATGAGTGACCAAGAAGAGTGACACAAACACAAGGGCAGGTGCACTCCTTTTCCTATTTGAAAACTCTGCGTGACTGGCTCAAAGGCCATCTTGTTGTGCTCACTCGCACGTTGGACATACTAACATAATTAGAGTCACTAACCGAAAGTGTTTTCAGATATAGTGTTTTCACAGACGGGGATCGCGTCATGTTCGGATCACGCATGCTTTGAGCCTCTTCTGGCGACATGGAAATACGGAGCCGACGTGTTCCAGGCGTTGGTCTTACCTGCTCCAAGGAGCAATCACCAATCAGGCCTGCAAACAGTAATATCTGTGATGTCACTTATTCTTAAAAAAAAACAAAAAACTGTTATGGCACTTGGACACAACTGAGGTTGCTCGTCAACTGTTCCAATAACTACTCTGATTATTGAACTGTTCTCGCTAGATACAGACTGAGCGCACTTCGAAATGACGGATTCCTGGTGTGTGCTATATTAGCTCTGCTTTGCCTGATGAATGCTTATTTATTTGATTGACAACTTTGGCAAAAGAAAGGGCACGATTCCACATTACAGGCTTTATTAGCTGATGAACAGCAAATTAAAGAGAGCTTTCTTTCTTCTAATCTAAAGCACAAAAGGTATGCGTGACTGTAGCCTGTAGGGTAAAGGGAAGCAAGCCGGAGTGCAAGAATGCGTACATGTCATTCATGGACCCTGGCTCACTAAAAGAATGTGTGTGTCATCAAGATTTCTTTTCTAGAGCAAATTTGGCACAAGCTCTACAAATTTCTTTTTTTCATTGTTTGCGGTGCTTCTCCAAGCGAGAGTTTTGAGAAGTCCCCAATAAGGTTAAACCTGGAGAGACTTGGTGCTTTATTCTCTATAACTTTCAGATTCCAACATCCATAAACATTCAGGTAGCTAAGTTGCAGCAGAACGGAAGGTATCTTCAGGAAAGTTATCTCCAATTCTCCATGCACCTCTGAAGGTCCAAATGTTCCAAAGCTAGGGAGTTGGAAAGAAGACATTCCAATTCATCATCCCCTGTGATACGCACATACTGCAGACTCAGTTTTGTTAGGCTTCTCAAAGAGCCAAGTTCGGGTGTGGAGCGAAAGACACAGAAGACAAGTTGAAGAGATCGAATTGAATTTCTAACCCCATGGGATAAAATTGAGCATGGGAACTTGTACTTTTTACATAGGATAAGTGTCAGCTCTTCAATCCCCGGTGTAACAGCAACTTGAAGCCAACTATTGATATAACGAAAATAGCTTAGTTGATCCTCCAAATTAAGCTTCAATATCTTCAAGCCAATGCCCCAGTGGTTTCTCAGAATTCTGTTAATTCTGTTGCTTAAATTATCATCACCACGTAGCCTTCGGCAAAGCATACGCCAACTCAAAGTGAGTTTGGGATAACACCTCGAGGAACTTAGGAAGGCATGAGAAAGGCAAGCAGAACGAGCAGCAGCATCCATTGGCATTAAAGAATGTATATGGCACCAGATTTCCTGCATCAGAATCACCAGGGCCTTTGCATATATGCAATGGAGGTATCATCAGCCTTTGCACAGAGAAGTTAGAACAAAGCAAAGCTTCTATTTCAGGACTGCATGACCACGACCAAAATGCAGCACTAAAACACCTTTTCTTGGTCTATGAACTATATGGCCTTTTATCTTAAAAAAATGTTTGTATCTGTATATGCCGCATCTCCCGCGCTCTGTTCTTGGCAGGTTTTGAATTCAGTTTGGATTGGGATTGGATTAGGGTTGGAATCGGAGAGAAGTTGGGAGGAGAGGAGAAGTCCGCGGCACGATCCATGATGCGGGAAGAAGGGAATCTGCTCGGAAAATTGAGCGAGCGGCGGCAGGCGGAGAAAGAAGCGTCGGCGGGCGGAGAAAGAAGCGCCGGCCGTCGGGGCCTCATAATTCCCATTAACGGAGTACTTCCTCCGGTTTGGTAAAAAAAGTCGTTTTGACAAGGTTTGAGTCAAACATTAGGAATATAAATCATGAATAACTTTTTAGTCGTTGAGTTTGGAAATGTAAAAACTACATGAGTAGATTTGTCTTCTAAAATACTTTCATAAAAGTATACATATGTTAGTTTTCAATAATTATTTTTATAAAAATAGGAAGTCAAAGTTGTACTTTGGACACTGTGTCGCTGTCCTAAACGACTTCATTTACCAAACCGGAGGGAGTATATGTTAATATATTTGCTCAAAAAAAATATTTGTTAACCTATCATTGGTCTTTTAATTTGTTTATATGAAATTGCATTTTGTAATGAGAACATAAAATCTATTTGTACAGCCAAGTCAAATATGCAAAGGTCTTCTTTGTTTTCCTGTGTTTCCAATGCTACATTCCAAACAACCATCTTCAATTCTTCATCTCATTCGTATGTTTTCTATTCATGTTTTGCCACAGACCCTACATGTCATTCTTTTCTGACAAATCTACATGTCATTCCTGTGTTTCTTTTCGTACCTACGTTTTCTATTTCTTTGTTCCAAACAGGCCCTAAAACCATAGTACACTTGTTACTATGCTTCCATCCTGGGTGTCAAACAAAATTACTAAGCCATCACACAAATACGACAGTCTACGTCAACTTCAGTGTTTCTTATTAGTTTAGAAAATGAGCTGTCTGTAGTTGGGCATAGAATAAGCACCACGAGTTACTCACAAACGGCCTAAAATTGAAATCAATGACAACAAGATCGTATGCTTGGCTGTGCAAGCAGCCCAAATTCTTGTATGTACGAGTTGCAATATCCCACCCAATACCACTGCCAGTAAGATATGCGCCAAAAGGAAACCTCATGTATGAAAAGAAAATACACAAGTCATCTCATTTCTCAGATTGAAAACTGCGCACGTCAAAGCCTCAGATCAGCATATTGAAGATTACAACTCCACGCCTCCAGTCACTCCACTAGACAACTTGAGTGCTCCTAACAAGACATTATTAATAATTAATACGAGAATTAGCAATTAACAGAAACATTTACAGCTTAAACTCCAGCAAATGCACTTTTGCTGAGGAAAAACTGAAATATAACTAACACAGTGGTAGTGATGCATTGCAAAACATAAGTTGTATACCAGAATGAAACTACATAGGGCAAACAATAGTTTGCAAGAGTTGAGCCCTGATTTGAAATGTGGGTGAAGCCATGAGCGATAAAAATCCCTTAGACTGTGTTCATATAAAAGTTGGTACAGTCAGTTCTGGAAAAAGAAGGCTAGATAGTGCATGTAATGCTAGAACACATGACATCTTGAGATTTAGTGTCACTGAGGAAAAAAGATCGATAAGCTCAAAGTGATCTCAATACCAATCCTAACATGCTTATATACAATATACATGGTTTCTCTAAAATAATACAATAGTATAACAGGGGCTCTTGGGATTATCATTTAAAATATTTTGAATTAAGAAGGCTTTGTAGTAGGTTGCACCTCCTATACTGTGTAGCCTATACTTTTATTACTATATATCCTAACACTGTAGATGTTTGTTGTTTCTATAATACGAGGTAAGCTCTTATGCAACTGTCTTTTGTACCATTTTCCCTTTGTCTTCTTGAACTTTCATATACACATGAAACCTTAAATTTATCCTATCTTAATGCAATGATATGCAGTTCTCCTGCAAATTCAAGAAAAAAAAACTTGAAACCTTAAATTTATCACAAACAAATTATTAACCAAACACCATATGCTACATCAAAATTAAGTAATCACATATATATTATGAAAAAACTAATCTAGCTCAACAGTCTGCAATACCATGTTAACAGCATGAGTAATACACTATTAGACATAAATGAAGCTGTTCAATTGAATTTTCTGCATACCATGAACAAGAAATATATTACATGTGAAGCCATGTTAAAACTCACCATAATACAGCAAAACATTTCTTTTACTCGGTCTTCTTCTGCTTGGCTGATTGCCCAGCCCTGGTCATGATGGTATCTATGTGCCTTGATAGTACACTGTGTGCTACCCCGAGCTTTTCATCAACATGATCCTGGTACTTCTCATACAGTGGTGGAACCAACAGAGAAAGCATCACCCCTAGAAAAAAAACGACCAGAACGACAAACTTAGCATGCACATTGTGCTATAACAAGAGAACAGTAGATCCAAACATCCATGAAGCAACAATTCGCAGAACTCACCAATGTAAATGAGTGTAAGGAAGTTGAAGAGCATTCCAATGTATGAAACCACCCACAAAACCAATATCACCTTATGCACCAAGGAGAACAGGAAAAATAAATAGCACACATAATTAGGTACAGACGTACAATATAGAGTGTGAGAAACTGAGAAATTGAGACAGACCTGTATAAAAACTTTCCTATCTCTCTTGATGGCTATATCATGGCCAACAGCCAGCACCCTGTTGATCCATAGAAGAGCCCGATCTGCAGCTTTCTCGACAACCACATCTGAAACCTCCAGATTAGGAAGAGGTGGAAGAGGCCTGCAGAGCAACAACAAATTTGTTGCATAGTTACAATGGAAGTACACTGTACAACGCAGATCACGAGTTCGCAACAGATCACGTAAAATCACAAAAATCTAGATATGAACTAAGGACATTGCAAAGAAGAAATGCAAAGGCAATTCTGGGCAATAAGAAAAATCTGATTACGTAGGTTGAAATTTAAAAAGTAATTAAATTCTGTCAAGTCAACATATCACACGCAGTGACTTAGTACTATGAGTTCCTGAAGCAGATTATGAACCATGACCTCAAAAGACAAAATAGAGGCATAGAGTACTCACAACAGAGTAATGACGAAACACTTAGGTACCACATGCTAGCGGAATAAACATGATGATTATGTTAACTTGTAGAGTAAAGCCAAGTCTTTCCTTCCCAAGGAAGGAATGATGTACTGATCGAGATACATGATTACTAAAAATGTGATAAGTGGCAAAATAAACGAGAGGATTCCCTGCATACTTAGATATCCTTGATTATAATTCAACTGCTCTTAAGGATTAGCTGCAGAATAATTATTAATGACACAGCATGTACTGAAATCCTTGAAACCCCTATACACTATGTTGGCAGTGAGCTACTCCAAGGAAGTAATGTGCTTCATCCCAGCTGACAGAGAATTATCCAATTTTGTAACAATAATGCATCACAACCTAAATGAGTAGAGGTCAAGCACCACGGCAACAACTAAAGCAAAGGAGCGAACGATTCCATATCAGATCTCGGCAGGGGGGACACACGCAGACAGATAAGATCAACCGAGTCATCCATCACCTGTTGAGCAGCGACGCGGACTTGGCCCAGAAGAAGAGGATGGCGACGAGGAGGAGCAGGGCGTTGTAGAGGACCGAGGGGAGGCTGTAGCCCGCGCGCTCGAAGACGAACCAGACCGCCGTCGCGCCCACCACGGCCGCCGCCGAGACGTTCCTCCGCCGCCACAGCAGCACGTCGGCGACTGGAGCGGGAGGGGTTATGAGCAGTCAGTCAGAGATCGGCGGAATTCCGCGGGGGGGTAACAGGACCGCATTAGGGAGCGGAGGGAGGGGAAGAGTGCGAGTGGGGGGCGCGCGTACCTGCGCCGCCGCCGAGGCGGGCGTGGAGAGATCGCGGGTGGGTGGCCATGCGAGATCGCCGGAGGACTCTAGGGTTCGGCGACGGCGTGGACGGGGAATCTCTCTCCGGTTGGGGTGATTTGAAATGGGGAGGAATTTGTTTGGTGGCGGAGCACGCGCGAGGCGACGACGACACACGAGATGAGATCTGTGTCCGCGGCTTTTTTGCCTTGTTGCATCGGGATGATTTTTTTATATTTAATTTTCAACGATTTTCCGAAAATAAATAGCCATTTCAAACTTTGTCAAAAGTAGCTTCGAATCGCCGGTTGAATTCAAACGGTGGCAAGCCCTGTAACCACCGTTTGAAACAGCGGTAAGGACTTGCCGCCAGTTCAAGTGGCGGCAACCCTAACCGCCAAACAACGAGACGGTTCCTCTTAAGGTAGTGGGTGGCAGGTCGGCTGGGGTTGGCG
Organism: Cenchrus americanus; assembly: GCA_947561735.1. Lineage (NCBI taxonomy): Eukaryota > Viridiplantae > Streptophyta > Magnoliopsida > Poales > Poaceae > Cenchrus > Cenchrus americanus. Next base: position 309,182,608 of record OX387241.1, on the reverse strand, counting down.
GTCAACCGCCATGCCACCCGACGGTAGGTCAGGGCCTACTGCCGTGCAAAACGGCGGTAGTTTTTTTTCCGAAATGGAAATGACATCATCTAAATTAAAGATAAATCACCGACGAAATTGCAATGGCATGTGTCGGTGCGGAAAGTAGTCCCGACACTAACTAGTAAGAAGCGCTGAGATCTATCTCTCGATGGTCGGTGCTAAGCAACTAGTGACACTGGGTTTATCCTGGTTCCGGCCGGGGCCGTGCATCCAGCAGGAGTGTGCTCGGGGCACTATATTGCGTTGCACCGTGGTGCTTGCAGAGAGGGGCTGCAAGCGAGGCGGGAGAGGAGGTCGGGCCTCCAGGTCCCAGAGATACTGATTGAGGCAAGTGCCAATATCGCGGTCAAGGCGGAAAGCGCGTAAGTGATCGCTGTCCGTCGTCCCCTGCTGCTAGGGGTCTGCCCCTCCTTTTATAGGCCAAGGCGACAGGTTACAAGCGTGCCACACTATTTCGTCTACGTGTAGAGGCATGGTGTACAACGTCGCGGAGTAGACGGCCGTCCTGGCGAATCTTGCATCTGGCGGGGCGTCATGGCGTGTCTTGTGTGTGTCCAGGAGCGGCTTCGAGGGTGGCAGCGTAGGGGTCGCCTGTTCGATGGTCGTCCGCGTGAGGACTCGAGGGCGTCGTTGACGTGAGGTCGTACGGGGCACAGTAGCCGGCGTGGCGGTGTCCTGTTACCGCATGCTCCCACAGCGTCGGGATGTTGGTGCAGTGGCCGGGATGGTGTCGCGATGGCGGGGATGGTCGCATAGGACCGATGGCGACGGAGGTGACCGACCCCACTGGCTTGACGTCACGGCGCAGTCCTGTGCAGGCGCGGAGTAGTTGTTCGTCTTCCCTTCGAGGGCTCCGCCGTCCTTATTTGTGACGCCCCAGGTTTTTAATTAACCCTATCAACCGGTCAAAGCAGCTAACAATAGTCAAACCACGGTCAACCTGGGCCCTCACCTCGAAAAACTCACTAACCTACTCTAGTGACCCCCTATGAATAGTAAACACACTTGTGGGGCCAACCCATGGTGAAAGGATCAAGATGTCGACTAGAGGGGGGTGAATAGTCGAACCTGAAAATCACAAACCTTTTCGCGGTTGTTAGACCCAGGTCCGGAGACTCCGGATATTTTTCCGGATACTCCGGGAAATCCGGAGAATCCGGGAAAATGTCCGGATAGTCCGGCATGCTAGGGGAGAATTAAATCGACAGGATTTAAACTTGCTCAAAAATAAATCTGTGAAAATAGGTTATGCACTGAAGTGATACAAGCCTGTTTATCCACTTAAAACCTGTAGGAACCTCAACACGAAGTAGATCGGCACCAAACCCGTGTTCAAGCAAGATACAAGCATGCAACAAGATGAACAAGCACAAGAAACACGGGATTTGTTACCGGAGTTCAACCTCACACCTTGAGGTCTACGTCTCGGTTGAGGTACCCACAAAGGGTGGACCTTTACACCTAGGTCACTTTCCTCCCTCTAGCGACCACGAAGATCAAGCTAGAGTTACTTACTCAATGTCGGGGTAATACAAACTTCCTTGGGCGGCCACAACCTTTGGATGCTCCAAGGCAACGCCTAGCCGGCTAGCGACTCAAAGCTCCAAGAGTAACAAACATGAATTTTGCCAACCAAGCGAAAAACTAGGTGCTCTAGAGATGGGAAATCAGCTCACTAGCACTCTCCAAGCCCTTGCTCTCAAATCCTCTTAACTCCCACAACAAATCTCACCAACTTTGAGCCAAAGGGAGAGAGGGAAGGAGTAAATGAGGTTTGCAACGATTCAGGACAAAAATGGCGGGGAGAGGAGTAAATGAAGGGGTGGAGGGGGCTTTTATACCCCCTCACCCGAATATAGCCGTTGAGGCTTTATGACCGAGTATCCGGGATAAACCCGGACTCTCCGGAAGTCCGAATCTCCGGCAAAAACCCGACACTCCGCCTTCCAAGGCCAGCACCCAAGATAAGATCCCCGTGAATGTGTTGGTGCAAAGGTGTCTCTCATATGTTTTGTTTTAGCAACTAGAGCACCTGTTCGACACTTGGAAGACATGATTCCTGTCCCTCTTGATAGTACGGCATTCCTAGGACTCAAATTCAAAAGTAAAAATAAATAAGCCTTCTTAGGAAACCTTTTAGAGCACCACTTTCTTTTTGTGTAGTCAACGAGCTGTGCTTGATGCCATACATAATTTTAAGACATGCTCATGGACTAGATAAATTCATTAACCACTTAGGTGTGTGTCATTATATCACCAAAACCCACTTAGGGGGCCAAGATACTCTTCAATCTCCCCCTTTTGGTGATTGATGACAACACAACTAAGTCATATAAGAGATAAACAATGAATATTTAAAGCTTTTGTAATACTCCCCCTTAATATGTGCATTTTGATTTTGAATATCAAAGGTCCTGTTAGGGCCAATATTTTGCACAACAAGAAAAGCAGGAGGGTATTACAATAGTGGGGTGCTTGTGACGTGCAACAGGTTTAAAAGGTGAAATGCTCATGACAGATTATGCACTCAACAAAAGAGAAAAGAAAACTGGTGCTGAGAAGTCCGGAGTCTCCGGCCAGTCCGAGTGTCGGAAAATCCGGATACTCCGGGAAAAAGTCCGGACTCTCCGGGTTTCAGCACAGCAGCAGAAAAACAGATAACACACAGTTTTTCAATCTAGCATAAGCTGTCCTTAGCAGATAAAAAGCAGATAAAACACCACAACTCCACAAGCACACAAGCAAATGTCTCAAACTCACATAGTCTCACACGAGCGAATAATAGAGTTATTACAAGCCAAGTTCCAAATTTAAATTATTACAAAACCAAGTTCACTGTTCCAAAGACACAAATAGATAATATCACTCCCCCTTTGGCATCAAGCGCCAAAAAGGAAGTGTAGAGCAGCGGAGTCACTCGGAGTCATCGTCCTCCTCCTCCTCCTCTTCTTCTTCATTGCCCTCCTCCTCTTCTTCTTCTTGGGCACCTTGGGCGTCCCACTCCGCAAACGGGTCATCAAACTCAGGAAGCTCGCGGTAGGGATCGGTGGGAAGGCCAAGGTGAGACTTGATCTCGATGATGTCGCGGCGATTTTCATTGGTCTCCGTGGCGATGGTCTTGCACATGCTGAAAATGCTCTTGAGCACTCTCTTGATCATAGAGCCACGGTGCCGACGAGGAGGTGGAGAAGAGGAACGTGCAGCGGGCACATCATCATGGGAAGGAGCTGCACTCGACGATCCAACATACTTACGGCCTTCCCCTGCTCGCGCTCGCCGCCGGCCAACCACTCCCCTAGCTTCCCTAGACCCCAGAGCACCTCCCGAGGTCACGTGTTGTCCAAGACCGCGCCCTCCTCGCCGGAAACCCGAGCCGCCGCGGCGACCGCCGCCGGCCGCCGTCGATCCCCCACGTCCGGCAGCCCTCCGCCCCTAACTCCAACCACCCGGTCGACCCTAGGTGAGCCCCTAGCCGAGCCCGGGCCGCTTGCCCGGCCGGGATCGCCGCCGGCTCACCGGGATTTGGCCGGAGCCGCACCGCCCCCGGCCAAGGACCCAATTGCAGGGTTCGAGTTCTTAGTAGGGTGTTTCGTGTAAATTTTAGGACCTGTCTGTGATGAAGCTATCTAGGTTTTCTTGCTAGTTGGTCCAGCGCAGTAGAAAATCCCTAGAAAATTGTAGAAAATTTAGAAAAATGCCAAACCAATTTTGTTGGATTCATGGAAAGAAATCCCACAACTTTTGTTATTCTCACATGGTCTGATTTTGAATATTTTTAACACGAAAAATGGGATTGTGAAATACATAGATCTGCTATAACTCAAAAACTATAACTCCTCTGCATCCAAGTTTTGGATATGTTGTATGTCTTATCATGACTAGCTCATGTGCCAAAAATTGCACAAAGTTATGAAGTAAATCTTTTTATATAAACTGTTTTCCTTTTCTGCAGAAACTGCCTAGATGATTTTTGTAGCTAAAAATCTTTATGTTTTTGTGCCCAACTTGTGTATACTGTCTTGTTATGTCAAAACACACCTCTTGTGAATTAATCATGATTTATGTTTTAACAGAAATATTTATTCTTAATTTGTGCATGTTTTCTTTTGTAAATTAATGAAGCAAGATCAGTAGAGTTTTTAGGTATACATGCTGGTTCTTTAGGCTTGTTTAGGACTAGAGAGCATGAATGAGAAAGTTTGGATCATTTTGATGCTTATTTTATTTTTGTATGTATATATTTGAATCACTAGCTAGTCTTTGTTATTTTCCATAATGTTTAATTTCCTAGCTTCCAAGCATTTCTTGTGGGTCCAGTGGACCAGTATAGGTGCTGTTAGGCTGATCAAGAAACACTTCTTTAATTTTGTGGTGATTTATTGCTTAATAAAAAGCTCTAAAACCCTTTAAAAGATTAAAGAACAATTAAATAAGGAAAATGCCTTTTTAATTCATTTCCTTTTTGGAAAGTGTCACCTAACTTAATTAAAAGTTAATAAAACCCCCTTGCTGATAATGAATTTATTTATGAATAAAAATATTGTTCATACCCTTGCTAGTGAGAGGAAAAGGGTTAAACCTTCACATAAAATAACAAGTACAAAAGGAATATTTATTCAAATGTGCAATAAAAGAACGACTCATATACAACTAATAACCTTCCTAAAAGAGATGTACTATCTAGATACTTTTGTTAAGGTGAATATGACCAACAAGAGTTGGATAAAATAACAAACTGTCACATCACCTGAACCTTGCATTGCATTCCGTGTAGATCTTCCGGACGGAGACTACTCCCTTGTCCCGGAAACCGAGGAAGGAGGAGCGAAGCTTCGCCGCAAGACGTGGAAGTGCTCGACGACACCGAGGGTGCCCAGGCTAACCTAGCTGACGAAGGCAAGCTCCGGTGCATCTAACCCAGTTTTCAAATTCTTTATTCAATTATCTATGGATGCTTGTGCATTTAAGTTCAGGAGTTGAATGAAACCTTAGATGCATGATCCCTAGGTACCTTTGTCCTTACTAGAATGATAGATCGATAGCTGCTAAGATATAGGACCGTTACAAGTCGGGTGATGACCTCACTCGCGAGATTAGGTTCCTAGATAGGAATCACAATTTATCCTTAATTGGATTGCTCATGTGGTAAGAGCATGGGATTTGGGATCCGGTCCAATGGCTATTGCGGGTTAAGTGTTTGAACGTACTAAGCACTTGTCGGGAATGGGACCGGTAAGCCTAGTACCTTAACGAGGCGGCAAGGGATCCTACTATTACTACTATTGGGATTCGTCTCACGGCTAGCTACCGGTGGTGTACGGTGACTCCGGATGCCTCACGGGCTACGCCGGATAGCCTGCACCAAAGACTGTAAGATTCGATCCCGACCCGAGGATTTTTGGGAACTGCTTGGGAAGTTGTCCTTGCGGTGGCAACCTACCGTGTGTTTAGGTCTACCTTGCAAGGTTTGAATCAATCGATTGTCGGCCTCTCACCGTTATCTGAGACTACTTACTCCACTAGCCATGAGATCCCTAATGATGGAAGTTGATGAATACTATGATTGATTAATTGTATTGTACAACTTTGTATGTACTAGTTGGCTAATGTAGTAAAGATTAAACCCACTAGAACTTGTGCTAAAATCTTGAAAGTAAGGACATACTCTTTGTTACTTTTCAACAAAAACAAACTCAGTGGCCAAAAGCCTTTCATGTCTAGAATTGGTGAAGTAGTTATCACCGACGGGTAAGTCTTGCTGAGTATTAGTATACTCAACCTTTCTATAATGTGTTGATCCAGGTAATGCTTTCGGTGATGTGTGGCCCGAAGAGATCCCGCCCGGCTGGGAGCTGGAGTGGGTGGAGGACGACTACTGAGAGCATCATGGATGGCCTCCCGTGGTGTTGCCACTTCTGTTAGTTTAATTCCGCTATTTCAAAACTCGGAACTATTTCTTTATGGCAAAAACTTCGGTTTGTAATAATTAAACCCCTCGGGGTACGAATTTGGATGATAATGATGATGTATCTCTGGACTCGCCTTCGAGTGTGTATTAATGCATATATTTCGATCCTTGTTACTATTCAAGTGATTTACCGGGCGTTAACCCGGCGACTAACGACAGGATGATACTTAATTATCGCTTAATGACCAAGGTGGATTGGTTTAGGTGATAGTACGGTATTTTCCTGGGCGGGTTGTGTCGGTGTTTTGGACCGGCAACCTACTACGGGGAGTACCCGAAGTAGATGAATGTGACTCGCCGAGATCGGTAACTCGAAGGAAGAGGCACGCGACACACAATTTAGACAGGTTCGGGCCGCGAGGTGCGTAATACCCTACGTCCTGTATGCTGCGTAGCTCTGGATTGATAGGGCACGATTACAAGATGGTGCAATAGTGCGCCGTGGGTTGTAGGGGATTGAGATGCGATGCTAGAGATCGGTCCCTGCCTCGCCTTATATAGTCCGGGAGGCAGGGTTACAAGTCGGAGTAGGGCAGGAGTACTAGTCGAGTACGTCTAGGAGACCTCTACACAGTACGGAACGTGTACAGAGTCCTAACCGAGTACTACTCCTTTGCTGTCCTTGTGCTCCACGCCTTCAGATGCCGTGTAGCGCAAGCCGGGTAGTCCCAGGGGCCCACCGAGTAGTCGGTCCTGGTACCCACCGAGGTAGTGGGCCCAGGGGAGGTCCATACGACAAGCCCCCGAGTACTTTGTAGTCGAGAAGGATAGCTTCAAGTAGTCTTGACGGCCTCGGCAAGTAGCCCTCAAGCGTCCCCGAGTGCTACAAGTCAAAAGTCCTCAAGAGTAGTCGAAGCATCCCGAGGCTGGAATGTACTCCAGCTGATGTTTGAGCAATCTTGAAGTCTTCTCGAGTAGTCCCAAGCGTCCTCGAAATCTGCCTTCGAAGGTCTTCAAAAATGCCTGCCTTGTCTTGAAGCCGCAGCCGTCAAGAGGATGCGATTTGCAGATCCGCAATCCACGTGGAGTAGCCCCCGAGCCTCGAGCCGCGGGCTCTGGCTGAGGTCCTATCCGAAGTCTTGGCGAGAAAATCCCAAAAAATCCGGAGAAAAAACCGAAGGACACGTGGCACGGAGCCCCCGAGCCTTGAGTCGAGTACTTCCTCTCGAATTGAAGGGTCTTCTTTGGAGAATGTGTCCTGAGATGCTCTTGAGACTAGCCGCGTCCCAGGTAGTCGAGTAGAAGTAGCCGAGCCCCCGAGATGAGGCGCGTCGACTAGTGGAATGCGAAGAGTCACGCGCAGCCGCTGAGTCAGCGACGCGTGGACTTATTCAGCCGCCCGTTATGGAGGCGATTTGGCTTATAAATACAAGCCGAAACCCTTAGGGTTTTTCACCCAAGTGAGCCGCAGTCATTCGCCACTTGAATCTTGAAGTAGATCCACGCCAGCGAGCACCGCCGCCGTAGTAGATCCGAGCACATCGCCACCCGAAAGCTATAGGGTAGCCCCCGAGCGGATGCGAGTGAAGACTCCCTGTTCTTGGAGGATGAAGCCGTCCCCGTCGAAGACGTCGAAGGCCGGCGGGAAGAAGAGGAGCCACGCGAGAGGCCGCCGCGGCCGGCACCGGAGCGGCGCCGCCCATATCTCCACCGCGCGCCGACCCGAGCCGCGAGTGGAAAAAGTCGAAGGTGAAGACCGAAGACTTGCCGACCCCCGTTGAACGACGGGTTCATCGGGGAGAAGAAGATCGATATGTGGAGATCCGCCGCAGAGATCCCTATCCAATGGAGAAAGCGCAAGACGAGATCCCGATGTTCTCGCGCTTCGTGGAGCGCGGGCTCGCGCTCCCGGCCGAGCGATTTCTTCAAGGGGCTTCTCGAGTACTATGGCATCGAGTACCTCAACTTGAACCCCAACGGAATATTCCACACTTCTGTCTTCGTGCATTTCTGCGAAGCATTCTTGGGGATCAAGCCACATTGGGTTCTCTTTCGGAAATTCTTCCGCGTGAAGCGCGCAGCCCGGCCGCCTCCAACCCCGAGTAGTCGGAGGGGCCGGGATCCGTTGAGGGAAGATGCCGCCGAGCGCACGGCGTACAAGCTCGTGGACTCCAACACGGATCGGAAGACGAGGTGGTTCTACACCACGAACCACCATCCCGAGCCGCCGAAGCCGAGCGGGCGGCGGCCCAAGCACCAAGAGTGGTGGAACACGGAACCCACCATGCAAGAGGGGATCCGGCTCCGGAGTTGCCGGCACGCATCAAGACCCCGCGAGATGCGGGACCGAGGGCCGAACATGTGGCCTTCGTTTCATGAAGCGCCGGATCCAACCGCCGCCGCCGCGGGATACGATGGGCTTCGAGTACACCGGCGACGACGACACGTCGCGGATGCGGGGGGCGAAATAGAGGACAACGACATCATCGAGAGGTTGTCGAGGATCTTCAAGGACATGCCGGAGTACACGGCGTGCCCCGTCGAAGAGTACTCGCCGCGCGCCCGCCCAACGAGGTAAGTAGTCGTACCCGCCCGTCGAGTAGTAGGCACTTGTAGCGAGTTGCCGACGCTTTTGTGTCTTTTGCGCGAGATAATGTGAAGCGGTTTGTCTCCGAGCCGCGGCCACCACCGAGCGGAATTGAGATTCCAACGGAGAAGGTGAAGGAGCGCCGAGTAGTCGGAGACGACGACGATCCCGTCATCGTGGAGGATACCTCCGATGACGAGGAAGACGAGGAGACGTCGCAGACCGCTTCCACTGCGGTCGAGGTTTAGCCGTCCGGTGCTTGCCTCATGTACCTCTCATCCAAGACCCTCCGGCCAGCTCCGGAGGCTAGCCTTGCCGCGCCGCCGAGGAAGCCGCGCAACCCCCGCCAAGAAGCGGGCGGCCAAGAAGATGAAGATCTCGGAGACCACGCCTCCAGAGGTAAGTCATCTTGAGCAAAGTAGTCGAGTACCCAGTTGATCGAGTACAGGACTGACGAGTAGTCGTCCTTGTGTGCAGGAGAGGCCGCCAACAGAGCCCGTGGAGGAGGGTGATGAGGGCGCGTGTCCCACGGTGGGGGAACCGGCTGGAAGCCGAAGTCCGGCCCCCCCACCGTCGAGGAACTTCGGCGCGACCGGGGCGCCGGCCCCCCGCCCCGAAGGGAGCGAGTACCGCGGCCGCCGCCGCCGAAGAGGTGGAAGCCGCCGAGCGCGTAAAACCGCCGCGCCGCCGCCGCCGCCGTGGAGGAGGCGGTAGTCGGAGAGGCGGAGGAAGAAACGCCCGCCGAGGGTGGATCGGTCGATATCGCCGCATCCTCGGTGCTCCGGCCGTGACTATCGTCCGATCGAGCTTGTAAGTACCACGCTTTCTTCGGTAGTACTCATTAGAGTAGTCGATCTTGTCCGACGATCCTCCGTGGATACTTGTGCGAGAAAATCCACGGACTTGAGCCGGGACGGGGAGGAGCCCGCGGCGGCGGGAGGCGCAGAAGGCCGCGCCGCCCGTCGAGGAGCCCGTTCCAGAGGCCCAAGCCGCGACCGAGCCCCCAGCTGCCGAAGCGCCGCTGCCAGAGGCGGTCGTAGTCGAAGGTGAGTACTCCTCCTGAAGCTATAGAGCCCCAAGAAGAGTAGTCGTAGATGCTGATGCGCGCGCTCCTTGCTGACAGGCGCTGAAGGGGGTGACATCCCTGCAGGGGTGCCCATGCAGGAGTTGACACCAGAAGCCCCAGAGGCTGCGGTAGAAGCCCCCGAGCCCATGGGGGAGACCGTCGAGAAGTCCGCCGAGGGAGAGGCGGCTACCACGTCGCCGGGGGGTTGCCCCGGAGGTGGCGATCCGATCACCGGAGATCCAAGACGCGGAGCCTATCCGCTCGGCGCCAATGGCGGAGGCTACAACAAGTAGCCGTGGCGGGATCGAGCTGCTTGCCGACGATCTCGTCGAACCGGCGGTGTTGGCGCAAGGACTTGGAGGCGATGCGGCGTGCCGAACAATGGATGAAGGTACGTAGCCGTCGCCTCCCGAGTAGTCAATCCTTTGCGTTGAGTACTCTGCTTGACTTGTACTTGTCTTGTGTAGGACGTCGCGGAACGATCCCGCGAGAAGTCGAATCTACTGCAAGGCTACGGCGACACAGTACTGCGAGCTGAAGCCCTGGAGGAGCAGCTCATGAAGTCGAGGAAACATGCGGCCGCCATGCAGTCGAAGCTTGACGCCGCCTTCGCCAAGTACCACAACGATGTGATGGACTTGCAGGCGAAGAGCGACGAGCTGGTGCGGAAGAACAAGGGTCTCCGCAACAAGAATAAAGGTATGTCTCTTGACTTGTCGGGTACTTGTTGGGAGTCATCAAGCTCTGACCCGTTTTTGTGTTCCGGTGCTGCAGAGCTCGAAGGCCAGGTGGAGCGACTGAAAGGCTCGGAGATCAGCATGAAGAATCTCTTCTACCGGGAGCAGGAAGCTCGCCAGGTACTTGAACTCGACTACAAGGAGTTGGCCTTCGAGTGCGAGAAGCACATGGAGTTGCGAATTGCTTCTGACCGGGATCTTGTCACCGCTACAAATCCTTGCGAAGTTGAACGAGGATCGTGAGGCGCTCGGGCCCCACCGAAGGACCTTGAAGAGGCCGCCCTCCCGATCGCGAGGCTCCCGGTGCCGCACCGGGCGGCCCCAAGATTGCTCCGTTGGCGGATCGACTTCGTGAGGCGCCAAGCCGGCTGGCCGCCTACGTGAAGCACATGGCCAAGTCGATCCCGAAGCAGGTGCTGGCCTTCATGAAGTCGTACTTCCCGAAGGCCCCGGTGGAGGTAGTCGCCGGCGGGGTAGCCGCCAACTGCTCGGATGAGCAGTACGCAGAGTTACTGGAGCAGATGGCTCCCATCGCGGAGCAGGTAGCCGATAAGTTGAATCTCCAGTAGCCCTGCATAGATAGCTAGTAGCCATGGTTGTATAGGAAACAGTTGTAATGAACTATCTCATATATCAATGAAATGTGAAGTTCCATCAATGAGTACTCGTAACCGCGATCTCAGAGTGCGGAGCGCCCATCGTGGAGTAGGTGCGAGTAGTAGTACTCGGCTTAGTAGTCCCGTCGCGAGGGAGTAGACAAGGTAAAGAAGTTGATGAACAATCGAACTTTATTAGCGAAGAAGTACCCCGGGTGGCCGGGCCGTAGTTACAAGTAGTTGCTCGGACCCGAGGGCCGCTTACGGGTGAGTAGTACCGGAGCGGGTAGCCGCTCACGGTGAGTGATCCGTAGGTAGCCGTGTAGGCCGGATCGCGCATCCGTAAGTAGCCGCGCAGGGCCGGATCTTGGAGTGTGGTCTTCTTGGTAGACCGCTGCTAGAGTCCTTGATGCTCGTCGCGGCCCCGGGGTCCGTAAGTAGCCGCACGGGGCCGGACTCGGAGGAGAGTAGTCCGAGACTTGGAGCCGGGACCCGTAGGGTCGCTTGCGGCTAGGGGTGTTGAAGTAGTCGTGTAGACTTGAACCCCGGGGTAGTCGAACAGACTAGGCGTAGAATCGACAGAGTTGGTCGACGTTCCACGAGTTGTTGACTTCTTCGCCTTCAAGTGTTTGGAGGCGGTAGGAGCTCCGGCCGGTCACCTTAGCCACGGTGAAGGGGCCTTCCCAGGGGGAGCTGAGCTTGTGAAGTCCTTCCGTGTTCTGGATACGACGGAGGACAAGATCCCCAACGTTGAAGGAGCGTTCCTTGACGTTGCGATCGTGGTAGCGTCGGATACCCTCCGAGGTACCTTGCCGATTGGACGAGGGCGGCGCGGCCGAGCTTCTTCGAGGCCGTCGATATCAACTCGTCCGTCGTCTTCCGAGACGCCTTCGTCGTAGTGCTCCACCGCCGGCGAGTTCCATATGACATCGGCAGGGAGGATAGCTTCGCAGCCGTAGACCGAGAAGTAGGGGGATTGCCCCGTTGGCTTGGATGGTTGAGTCCGCGGCCCCCGAGTGCGTTGGGTAGTTCCTTGATCCACTTGCCCCCTTTTGAGTTAGCGGCGTCGTGTAGCCGCTTCTTGAGGGCGTCGAGCACCATCCCATTGGCGCGCTCGACTTGTCCGTTGGCCCGTGGATGGGCGACGGAGACGTATCCGACGTCGATCCCGCCGTTCTCGCAATACTCCCCGGACTCGGTGGTTGTTGAAGTTGGACCCCGTGTCCGTGATGATGCGGTGGGGTAGCCGTAGCGGTGTACGAGTTCATCCGAGAAGTCGAGTACTCTGTCGGCTTTGGGGCATGTGACCGGCTTGACCTCGATCCACTTGGTGAACTTGTCGATAGCCACCGGTACCCCGTTGAATCCTCCCGGCGCGGTTGGTAGTGGCCCAATCATGTCGAGCCCCCGGCGAGGCAAAGGGCCGGGTTGGCGGTATGGTGACTAGCTTGTAGGCGAGGGACGTGTTGCTCCTTGGCGAAGAACCGACATCCTTGGCACCTTCGACGAGTTCTTCGGCGTCGCCCGTAGCCGTGGGCCGGTAGAAGGCTCGCCGGAAGGCCTTGCCGACCGGGGCCGTACGTGAGGACGCGTGGTTGCCGCGACGCCCTTGTGGATCTCCTCCAAGATGTCCTTGCCTTCTTCACGAGGTACGCACTTCATGAGTACTCCAGAAGATGCGCCCCGCTTATAAAGCTTGTCGCCGACGAGGACGTAAGACTTGGCGCGGCGGACGAGTTGTTCGGCCGCGTTCTTGTCGGAGGGGACCTTCTCGCTCGCCGAGGTAGTCGATGAAGGGTTGCTGCCGGTCCACGTCGATCATCATGACCTCTCGCCCGGCCGGTTGATGAGCCGGGGGCGGTGGTCGGTGGTGCGGGTCCGGGATGGATGGCGCGTGAAGCTCATGGACGAAGACGCCCGCAGTACTTGGGCGCGGGTGGATCCAAGCTTCGAGAGGACGTCCGCCGCAACGTTGTTGTCGCGGACGATGTGATGGAACTCGAGACCGTAGAACTTGTTCTCGAGCTTGCGGACTTCTAAGCAGTAGGCGTCCATGTTCTCCTTGTTGCGGTCCCAGGACTTGTTGACTTGGTTGATGACCACTGCGGAGTCGCCGTAGACTAGTAGCCGCTTGATGCCAAGTGAAGCCGCGAGGCGGAGCCCGTGCGGGGAGGGCTTCGTACTCGGCTTCGTTATTTGAGACCTTCCGAGAAGATGCGCAGGACGTACTTGAGTTGTTCGCCCGTTGGAGAGATCAGGAGTACCCCCGCGCCTGCGCCCTCGAGGTTGAGTGAGCCGTCAAAGTACATCACCCAATGCTCTGGTCGCACGGTGGGAGTGGGTAGTTGATTCTCCCGCCACTCGCCATGAAGTCGACTAGAGCTTGCGACTTGATGGCTGTGCGTGGCTTGAAGTCGATGGTGAGGGCGCCGAGCTCGACACCCCATTTGGAGATCCTTCGGTGGCGTCTGGGTTCCTCAGGATGTCGCCGAGCGGGTAGTCGGTGACGACGGAAACCGAGTACTCCTGGAAGTAGTGTCGTAGCTTCCGCGAGGTGATGAGTAGAGCGTACGAGAAGCTTCGTACGGGGCCGGTAGCGAGCCTTGGACTCGATAGAACCTCGGCCGACGAAGTAGACCGGGCGCCCGGGACCGGGTAGGCGTGGCCGTCTTCCCCGCCGCTCGACGACGATGGCGATCACCGACCACGTGAGTAGTCGCAGCAAGGTAAAGCAGCAGCTGCTCGCCCTTGTGGGGGGCCGTGAGGACCGGTGGCTTCGACGGAGAAGTCCTTGAGCTGGGCAAGGGCTTGGTCCGCCTCTGCAGTCCACACGAACTTCTCGTGGTGCTTGAGAAGTTTGAAGAAGGGGAGACCCCGTTCTCCGAGCCTCGAGATGAATCTGTTCAGCGCCGCCATGCACCCCGTCAGCTTCTGGACGTCCTTGATGCTCGTGGGAGCTTTCATGCTGGTGATGGCGGAGATCTTCTCGGGGTTGGCTTCAATGCCGCGCCGGGCCGATGATGAAGCCGAGAAGTTTACCCGAAGGTACGCCGAAGACGCACTTGTTCGGGTTGAGCTTCCGACGGTACTCGCGCAATGATGCGAAGGTCCGTTCAAGGTCATCGATGAGGGTGCCGGAGTCCCTCGGTTTTGACAACCACGTCATCCACGTAGGCCTCGACGTTCTTGTTGAGTTGCCGCTTGAAGCAGGCCTGGATGGCCCGTTGGTAGGTAGCGCCGGCGTTCTTCAACCCGAATGACATGGTCGTGTAGCAGTACGCGCCAAACGGGGTGATGAACGCGGTCTTCTCCTGGTCCTCTTCCTTGATTGCGATCTGGTGGTACCCGGAGTAGCAGTCGAGGAAGCAGAGTAGGTCGCAGCCCGCCGTGGAGTCGATGACTTGATCAATCCGCGGCAACCCGAAGGGGTCCTTGGGGCAGTGCTTGTTGAGGTCGGTGTAGTCGACACACATCCTCCACTCGTTCGAGTTCTTCTTGCGGACGAGGACGGGGTTGGCGAGCCACTCGGGATGGAAGACTTCTGCGATGAAGCGGCGGCGAGTAGCTTGGCGAGCTCCTTCTTGATGGCGTCCCGTCTGTCGTCGGCGAAGCGTCGGAGGTGTTGTCGCTTAGGGGTGGCCTTTGGGTCGACGTTGAGGCGGTGCTCGATCGGCTCCCCGGGCACTCCCGGCATGTCCGTCGGCTTCCACGCGAAGATGTCGCGGTTAGCCCGAAGGAAGCCGATGAGCGCGTCTTCCTATTTGGGGTCGAGGCCGGCCCCGATGGTGGTGGTCTTGGTGGGGTCGCCGTTCCGAGGTCGACCGACTTGGTGAGCACCTCCTCGGGTGGCCGAGGCTTGTTGGCGCTGTCAGACTTCTCTGGGATGTCGAGTTCGCTTGTGGCAAGCTTCTTCGACGCGGCGTAGACTTCCATCATCGGGGTGGGTGCTTGATTTGTTGAAGCGATCACCACGGCCTCCGTATCGCAGTCGTGAGAGATCTTCAAGTCACCTTGGAGGGAGAGTACGCCAGCTGGACTTGGCATCTTGAGTACCAAGTACGTGTAGTGGGGCACCGCCATGAACTTGGCGATGGCCGGTCTCGCCGAGGATGGCATGGTAGGAAGTCTCGATATCCGCGACCTCGAACTTGATGTACTCGGTGCGGTAGTTGTCGCGAGACGCCCGAAGGTAGCGGCGTATCACCGAGCCCGGTGGGATAGCCGCGTTGCACGGGACGATGCCGTAGAAAGGCATCTTGCTCTTGTCGAGCATGGGGGTGACGTCAAGGTTCATCTTCTTCGAGTCTTGGTGAAGAGGACGTTGAGCCCGCTTCCGCCGTCGATGAGCACCTTGTTGAGCTTAGAGCCCGCCATCGTTGGTTTCGGGACGAGAGGGAAACGTCCTGGTTCGGAGAAGCCGGTCCATTGGTCCGCGCGGGAGAAGGTGATGGGTGTCTCCGACCACCCGAGAGGGGTCATAACCGCCGGTTCAATGGACATTACTTCACGGCGAGTAGCTTTCGCTCTCGCCTGTTCGGGTAGTCCGTCGAAGAGGACGTTGACGGTCTTCTCGGGTTCCGGAAGTCGTCGCCGTCCTTCTTCTTGTTCTTCGATCGTGAGGGTGTGGTGGCTCCGGCGTATCCTTAAGTGCATGCCTGAGCTGGTAGCACTGCTCGGTGGTGTGATTGCCGTTTGGATGCCACGGGCACTTCTCCTTCAGCAGGTCTTTGAACCCGCCGGAGTTCTTCTTCGAGTTCCCTTTCGGAGGACGCTGGATAGCCGCGACGGTATTGTCGGCTTGCGCTTGCGATTAGAACCCGAGAAGTTGTTGTTGTTGTTGTTGTTGCGGCCGCCTTGGTTTGGATTGCTGCTGCCGCCGCCACCTTGGTTCGCTTGGACTTGCCGCGGATGGCGTCGTACTTGGCATTGGCCTTGTCCTCTTCATCCGCCCGGAGACGTGATCATGTCCTTGAGGTGGGGAATGGACCGAGGACGGCGACGACCGAAGTCCTCGAAGGTGCGGCGATGGTAGAGCCCGTCCCGGAAGAGGTCGATGACCTCCTTGTCGGTGACGTCCACGACGGTAGCGCGCTTGTCGAAAAGCGGCACATGTACTTGCGGAGGGTCTCGCCTTGTTCTCGCTTGATCATGGCGAGGTCCATGCGAGTACCCGAACGGCCCATGGCGCCCGCGAAGTTACTTGTGAATTGCTCCTTCGGTGGTCCCACTTGTCGATTGAGTGCTTGTCCGGCGACTCGAGCCACGTGAGTGGGGCTTGGTCCGAGCGTAAGGGGAAGTAGAGGCACTTGGTGTCGCCGTTGCCGCCGGCGTTCTCGATGGAGAGAGCGTAGCATCGGAGCCACCGGATAGGATCCTCGCTTCGCGTCGTACTTGGTGATCCCCAAAGGCTTGAACTTGTCGGGGAGGAGCGAGGTTGCGAAGCCGGGGTGAGAAGGCGGGGAAGCCGTCGCCCTCGGCGGCGGTCGTCGACTTCTTTTGCCGTAGTTCATCAATTCTGCGACGAGCATCGTACCCGCCGTGGGAGGCACGGAGGCGTGGGCGTGCGCGTGGCCGCGGCCGCCGCGGCGCCGCCGCCTCCGGCTTTCTTGTTGGCTCCGTGGTTGGAGCCGCCGCCGTCGCCGCCGCCTCCGTCGGGGTCGTTGCCGCCGCCACCGGCCGGGGCGCGGTGGGGGGACGACTTCTCGGTTGACGTTGTCTCGCCGTGAGGGTCCGCCGGCGGTGGAGCGTCGGCGGTTTGGATCGGCTCGGGATGTCGCCCCGAGTACGGTTGGGACCGGGGGTCGGCACTCGCGACTAGTAGCTTCGTTGTCGCGAGGCTTGGGCGGGGGAGGTTGGCCGACTCTCTTGTCGACCCGCATGAAGTAGGCTTCTTCGGGCCGAGCTTGGCGATGACCTCCCCGGCTCGTATGCCCCGAGCACGGCGTGCGATCGCCGTGATCGACATGAGGCATTGCTCGGGAGTGGTGTGGACTCGCTCTCAACCGCGCCGAGAGCTTCCGCAAGGTTGCGGATGGGAAGGTTGTCTCCGAGCCGCCGGCGTCGTTCGTTGCGCTTCTGTTGCGTTCGCGCGGGTGTCCCCGTTGGCGTCGGTCTCGTCCGCGGGGGCATCGGCGGACGGCTCGTCCGCGGAGATATCCTCCAAGTACTTGTCCGCGGCCGTGCACGAGGTTCCGGGGTGTCGCCGGCGACCATGAAGACTTGACGATCGGGGCGTACCCAAGCTTGGCTCGGAAGGCGCCACCTCGGTTGGTGTGTTTGAGTCGGCTTGGGCTAGTGGTGTTCCCTCCGGAACGGTAGCGAGTCGATGTAGGCGACGTAGCGTGAGTCCTCCTTTGTCAGCTCAGCGGGCTTGCGGTCCGGCCGGTAGACGTATCTCCCGCCGGCGTCGATCTTATAACCGCCCCGGAGGCCGGCCCCCGACAAGGGAAGCTCAGCGGAGTCGTCTTCGGACTCGGGCTCCTCAGGGTCCGACCCGAAGTCGAACTCGTAGTCCGGGTTCGAGTAGAACTCGGAGAGAGGGTTGAAGTCCGAGACGTGGTTGGGGACGGCGTCGGAGTCCGAGTTGTACTCGGTTGCGGGCTCCTTGCCGGCCCGGCGTGGTGCAGAAGCCTCCGTGCGGGCCCGGCTGAGAACGCGAGGGCCACGCGCAGAGCGCTGGCGTGGAGAGGGGACCGCCTGCGATGGCTGAGGAGCCGGCTCGCATGCGATGGCCCATGGCGACGTCGAGTTCGAGTTGGAGACGGACTCGAGCTCGAAGTCAGCGTGGAGGTTGGAAAGCGAAATTTCGCCGAACTTGCCGGCGAGCTCGCCCGTGACAACTTCGGGAAGCGTCACAAGGCTCGTCCTCGAGTCGGGTTGCATGATCGGGCGGCGGCGGAAGGAGCCCGCGCCATCAGCGGTGCAGACCCAGGCGCCGAAGACGAAGGTGTCGCCGCGGTTGAAGGCGACGGTTGGCTTGATGTGAACGGAAGCCGTCGAGTTCGCCATGAGATCTCGAGCGAGATCCCCTACCTGGCGCGCCAGCTGTCGGTGTTTTGGACCGGCAACCTACTACGGGGAGTACCCGAAGTAGATGAATGTGACTCGCCGAGATCGGTAACTCGAAGGAAGAGGCACGCGACACACAATTTAGACGAGGGTTCGGGCCGCGAGGTGCGTAATACCCTACGTCCCGTATGCCGCGTAGCTCGGATTGATAGGGCACGATTACAAGATGGTGCAATAGTGCGCGCGTGGGTTGTAGGGGATTGAGATGCGATGCTAGAGATCGGTCCCTGCCTCGCCTTATATAGTCGGGAGGCGGGGTTACAAGTCGGAGTAGGGCGGGGAGTACTAGTCGAGTACGTCTAGGAGACCTCTACACGGTACGGAACGTGTACGAGTCCTAACCGAGTACTACTCCTTTGTTGTCCTTGTGCTCCACGCCTTCGGATGCGTGTAGCGCAAGCGCGGTAGTCCCGGGGCCCACCGAGTAGTCGGTCCCGGTACCCACCGAGGTAGTGGGCCCGGGGAGGTCCATACGACAGGTTGTCACATTCTTCGAGGGTGCGGCGCGTCAGCCGTACGGGAGTGGGTGGCACAGCGCCACAGGGTTGTTGCTGACCCCGCCGCACAGCGTTGCACAGTGGCGGGGATGGCCTCGCCAGGGGAGTTAGCGGAGTAGTGCCGGGGTGTGATTCTCAGGCGCGTAGTGGCGTGGATTCGTCTTTGACTTAGGCGCCTGCAAATGTTAGTGCATTAAATGCCCCTGCCGGGGGAGCAGGTATGGAGGCGGCGGGCCCGTAATGCCCTCGAGCGAGACGGAGACTTGCTCGAGGGGGCGCTCGGCTCTCGATCGAGACGGGGCCTCGCTCGAGGGGGCGTCCAGCCCCCGAGCGAGGCAGAATCCCGCTCGAGGGGGCGACCGACCCTCGAGCGAGGCGGAACCTCACCCGAGGGGGCGGGGTTGTACCGGTGCGGCACCGTGCCCCTCGAGTGAAGCGGAGTTCCGCCCGAGGGTGGCTAGGCCGATTGTCTCGTGGGCCGTGGCCCTGTGGGTTTATCTTGCGCGCGTTCTTGGGCTCGTTTGTGTTTGTTTTTTACGAACGTAAGCGGGTTATCCCTTGTTGTTTAGGGGACCCTCATGGCTGTCCCCAACTACATACAACTCTAGTCTAACATGCCTTAGGGAATGTAGATACTGGATTACATTCGAAAACTAGTTGTACGAGAACTGGCCAGAGAGCAAGGAGCCGCCGCCTGAGGAGAGCTGAGACGGCATGTACGATGGTGGTGGTGGAGGTGAAGGAAGAGGAGACCAATCTCTCATCTTCGCGTGGCATTCACAAGTGCAAGTCGCACAAGGGCAGCACTGGTTGTCGGCGGGACGGTCTGGGGAAGCAAGTGCTTCGTCCAGGCGCCGCTGCAGGTTGTAGATGACGATGTCGTGGAGGTAGTTGATGTAATCCTGATAGGGATCAATGGCTGGGGATCCACCCATTGCGAGAAGCCACAGTTGTCATCATCGTCGGAGAACTGAAAACTCCCCAAAAAAATGTTAACAAACCAAGCATGGTTGATGAGCAAATATCATTTCCAGTGCCAGAAGCGACGACCGTAGTTGCCCCAGCCCTCGTAGACTTGCATCATGCAACGCTCACCGTGTGAACATGTTGGCCCACAACACCGGTTTGTTAGGCGCGGAGCTTCTAACTTCACGCATGGAACGGAAGTCCCTCTTTTGCAGGATTGAAAATTCCTCCTTGAACTCTGGATTTTGCTCCTCCCAGGATTCAGGACCATACCCATATTTACCTCCACTCCCGGAAGCCATTGCAATTTGTTGTGAAGAAGCATCGTAGAGAAGGGTGATATACGTAGAAGAAGGGTAAGTGGTGGGTCCTTCGATCCGTGGGAAGGGAATCAAGGATTGTGCCCTTGTATATCCCCGTATGTGACATCACTGATATCATATAGTATACAAATACTTGATTAACTACTAACAGTACTATGCAAGTTATTAAAGTAGTTTTCAGTAACGAGGTGTTTCTAAATTAACTACTAATGCTCTTATACAAGTAATCAAGGCATTTCTGGAATATCTACACTAATTAAAGAATTGCTAAACTATTTTCTAAATTTCTAAACTATTTCCTGAATTTCAACGCTAATTACAAATACTTCTATGCTATTTTCTGAAATTCTAATTACAAATACTTCTACATTATTTTCTGAATTTCTACGCTAATTATAATATTTGTAAACTATTTTCTGATTTTCTACACTAATTCGACTATTTTTTAAAACTATTTTCTGAATTTCTACTATAATTCTACTATTTATAAACTTACTTCTACCATTTCTAAACTATTTTCTGAATTTCTAAGCTATTTTCTAAATTTCTAATATATTTTCACCCCCACCCGGTCCGCACTGACCCGCCGGTGTGTGAGCCTTCCTCCTAGGTCGACTGGCTATTTGGGCCGAGTGGAAATGGGCTGCATCGCTCGAGCCGGCCCAACATCTGGTTTTAGTTTGCAGAATGAATATAAAATACCAAACTATTTTCACCCCAATCGTCATTATTCATTGTGACACACACTAAAATTGCAAACCCTACGTGGCCCGCTGGCCAGTCACCTACCGCCACGGCCAACGGCGGTAGCGATCCAACCGCCGATTCAAAGGGCGGTTGACCTACCGTTGGGAACCTACCGCAAATTGATACGGCGGTAGGTCCTACCGCCAAACCAACCGGCGGCTGGGCTGCGCCTATATAAGCCCCTGCCGTCGTCGACTGCGCCTCCCCTTCTCTTCTTCTTTTCCTCCACGGTGGTCTTCTTCGGTGTCCATCAGGTATGTTTCCAATACTTTCCTCATATCTTTAGTAAATAAGGTAGAAATAGTTTAGGAATTATAGAAACAGTTTAGAAAAATCTAGAAACAGTTTAGAAACATCTAGAAACAGTTTAGAAATTATAGAAATACTTTAGAAATTCGTAGAAATTCGGTGGCGTTCAGGGTGGCGAACTCGTCGAGGCTGATGAAGCCGTCGCCGTCGCCCAGTGCAGGCGCATGATCGAGGGCGTCGACCAGAACGGCGACGGCCTCATCTGCTTCGAGGAGTTCAAGGTCATGATGGCCGGCGGCGGATAGGTTCCTGCGCAACAGGCTCGATCTGTTCTTCTTCCTCCTCTCCCTTTTTTGTTCCCTTCACATCTCTACTGTCCCAGCGTGCCGTGTGCGGGTGCTCCTAAATCCAAGTGTATATAGAAGCAATTCAGCAACGATTATTACTAGCGCTAGATTCTTCTTCTTTCTACTAATAATTGGGAATAGCGGATCATCATGATTTCTGCTTATATTGGTTGGATTGGAAATTAAGTCTGGAAAGCGGAGCTAGTTTATGAAGAGCAAATGAATGGAATCTACTATCTAAGGGTATTATTAGTTGGATCCAAGTATCCAATGTGAATCTCGGTAGTATGTGAACTTTCAGTAGCTGAATGTTGTACGAAGAAATTGAAATCTGCAATCGCGCTTAACTGAATTGAGCTGAGTTATCCTTATTGTTTTTTGCTGAGAAATCATGCACATGGCTGTAGAGGAATCCAGTTTTATCTCAATGAAAGGCACAACCCAGCCTAGTTGCAGATGACCCTGTTCGTTTGGCTTATCAGCCAGCCACCAATCAGCAGTATTATTCTCTCAGAATCCATCAGCTACCAGGCAGCCGTACTTTTTTTTTCAGAACAAAGCCACCAGCCAGCCGAACAGGACAGAACACACAATTGGTAATAATTCAAGTCTTCAAATTGGCTTGCCAAGCAGAGTGGACTAGCAGTTTCAGTCAGAAATCTGGAACGTCAGACTTGTTGCCCCAGTGGTATTTCTGAATGAGTGGTAGGTTTGTAGTGCCAACTAATCACCAACATACATTCCTTTGTCAGCATTTGTTAAAAGAACCAAAGGGTCGCTCGCCCCCCCCCGCCCCCGCGTGGGCGACGGGCGCCCCCTCCCCAACCCTAGCCGCCGCCGCCGCAGCCACCGGCCCCACCTTGTCGCGCCGCCGCCCGGCGTGCCGCGGGGTGCCGTGCGGCCGCGAGGGAAGGTGGCGGCGCGGGCGCGGGCGGACGCGGCCGCTCGGGCCCGCGCGGAGGGGCTTGCCGGTGCGGGCCCGCTCTGCGACGGCGGGCGTGGGCGCCACCGGATGCGCGGCGCCATGGCCGGATCCGGGGGCGGCGCGGTGGAGGCAACCCGTTTGTGGCCGGGTTGGAGGTCGGGACCGGATGGCGGCGACGATGGCTCTGTTTGGTGACGGCGGCGCGGAGGGCTTGGGGCGGCGTGGCGGCCCGAGCACGGACGGCGCGCGGTTGGTGGTGCCTTCCTCGGTGCGGGCGGCGGCGGTGGTGGGCTGCTGCGGCGGCCGTCGGTCGACGCCACCGGCACGCGCCGGGGGCGGCGGGCTCACGCTACCGGCTTTGGCGCGGCGCTGCCTGGCGGTCCGTGTGGCCACGCCGGCGGCTGCAGGCCAGGCTGGTTAGCCTCCCCTCCTTCTTCATGTGTGCCACCGCTCTGGTGTCGCCATGGTGGTGAGGCCTGGGGGCTATCGGCTGTTTCTCGGGGCGCTGTGGTGGTGCTGCGGGTGGCGTCGCGCCTCTCCTGGAGGTGGTGTTGTGAATGGTGGGGGGGGTGTAGGCTTCTACCAGGGCCACGAGCGGGCGGCAGGTGTAGTGCATTCGGGCGAAGGCTTTCACCGGTTGACGGTGGTCATGATGCCGGCGCTTTTTGTGCGTCGGACTCCCTCCTGGGGGTATCATGGCGAGGCACTTCGTACTTGTCGCGTGGGACTCTCAGGGTGAGAACCTCGTCCTTCTGGGCGTGCGACGGCGGCACCTGACGTCGTAACCTTCTTGAAGGCGTCGTGTTTGGAGTCCCGCTGCTTGTGCTAGTGGTGGTGGTGCTGCAAGAAGCGCGTCTGGTCTGTGCTGCAGTCTAGGTGCTGAGGGCCCATGGGCTTGGAGTTCTTGAGTTGTCGTGCTACGTGTTGTGGTGGTCTCGGTGTCGGATGGGCGGAAGGGCTGCTCTCGTTGCAGTGTTAAGTTTTCTGTGTCCTCGGGCAGGGAGAGAGGCGGTGGGTGAAGCGAGGCCCCCACACAGTGTGGCCGGGATCAGTGGGTGACCCTCGTACTGCGATGGGAGTGTGTGCTGAAGCTTTGATGGTTCTGAGGGATCGACGATCGTGTTTGTGCAGCTTGAGGGGGATATTCCCATGGTGGAGGAGCTCAGGGGGCTGTTCGGGTCTGCAGCAGGTTGCGCTCCGGCGCGGCACATCGTTGGTGACGACGGCGCAGGGGTCGGCGGCTTACCTCGTTCTTCTCTCCCATGTGGTTGAGGATGGTGGTGTGTTGTGTATGGTGTGTTTGTTCTGTTCAGAAGTGTTGTATGGTGGTGTTCGCTTCAACTCGTTATGTAATTTTGCTACTTCTTCTTAAATGACATACCAGTGCTCCTGCTTTTATTTAAAAAGAAAATTGTTAGTGTCCGAGGGGAAATATATATATTCTAGGATTGTATCATAGACTGGAACCTGGATGGACTTGTGACTAGTGACCAACAAGTGAGGGGACGAAGATGGGCGGAACCGAGGGAGTTGTTACGTAATAGCCATCATTTGCATCATGGCGAGCCAATGTCTGATCCTGAATACAACAGGCGATAAGATCTAGCTCCAGACATTCGCAGATCAACCGGTTGAATGAATATACTGCAGCCGTCGGTCACGGGAGTAAATAAAATGGCCGTTGCTGCAGGATCAGATGGTTCCAAGGAAGAAAAGGAAAAACAAACGACGACATGCGAGCTCGTGTGGTAAAAGATTACTGCTCAACCGAGAAAGAAGAGAAAATTCCCTGTATGCCATAGAAAAATATAGCACATGTCTTTTATGCGAATTGAAAATTAGAATTTGAGGCTACATCGCGTATGTTGTATTTTTTGATGTGCCATTTATGTTTTTTGATGGCATATAGCACCGAGAAAAATACGTTGATGGCATAGAGCACATCAAAAAATGCAAAAAATGGCATAGAGCACATCAAAAAATACAACCTATGGCATAGAGCTCAAATTCTAATTTTCAATGGCATAAAGCACATGAGCTACAATTTCTTCGTGGCATACAAGAAATTTTCTCGAGAAAGAATATCAGACACCCTGTCTGTCTGTCTGTCCAGTGTCCAGAGATCACCAGGGATGTGCAGTTTACACTGTGTGGTGCATCCGAGCTCCTCGTCAGTTCCAGGCAGCATCATCGCTAAGCAGAAAGAAGCTGTGGCTCGCGTGCCTCGGAGTTGCGGCTAGTCTGGAGAAATCGCATCCTGAGTCAGCTCAACCTGCTAACGACAGTGTGCTCCCTTCGTTTCCTGCTAGTCTGGAGAAAGAAGGCGAGATACGAGAGAAGGAAACAGGGCCAGGTCGTGCTCGCCCGCGGCGGGGCCGGCCCCCCTATGCTCATCCCCATCCGCTCCCAAATGGGCCGGCCTCGCACGCCCCCCCCCCCCCCCCACTCTTCCGGCTCCCTACCATAGTGCCATCGCCCTCTGCTTGCCCCCGCATCGCCTACGTACCACCTTGGAGCTGAAATGAGCGGCGGCCTGGGCGCCGGCTTCTCGTACCAGAAGTTCGTCCACTTCGCGCTGGAGCAGACCCGCCTCCGCACCGGCCTCGCCCCTCACCAATCGCAGGTTCTTTCGCTTCCCGAGCTCATCTCCTGCTCTTGAGCTATTTCTACTCTGCTTCTTGTTCTTGCTAGTCGTTACTACTCAGATCTTGCCTACATAGCTGAACTCCTCTGATGGAACCATATGAAGCTTCGTCCTTTTCTTTTATTTTAGATAATGAAACTGTTGGCGCCTTTTGGTGCCAATCCCAACTCTGAACCAGTACGTTTGGTCCTGAGTGAGATGCCGCACTCATAAATTTGTTCAAGAAGCAAGCTGTCTGTACTCTGTAGAAAATCTATTTTTGCATCATCAATCTAAAAAAATCGGCCAACCTAGGAGGAAGTAGTTTACTATTAATTTAAAAAAGAAAAAGGCACCCATGTTCACTTTTACAAGGACTTGGACTGTCTAGGCCTAGATTCACGCGCTCCACCAACTGAGCTTCCGCACCATCAATCTTTTTTTTAACGGACCAACTTCATCAGTCTTTAATACCAGATAAATTATGCCTCCCTAAAACACCATCTTGCATCAATTATTCTTGCCATTCTATTCTCAATTGCAATCAACACATTTGCCCTTGTGAAATTTGACCTTGTTCCTCATTGCTCCCAGGAAAAGTTCAAGTTCATAAAAGCCAATGAGGATAACACTGTTGTCAATGCTCTTTCGTTCAGCACCCCCAAGATTAGGCTGATTCGAAGCCTGACAATTGAGCAGAAAAACTCGGTTCAGGTATTTGGTCCGTTTTGGCTCTTTATCTACTCGTGTGTAATCCTCCATTTGGAAAGTTTCTGAAGACTGAAGTGGCTCATCTTCTTATTGCACACAAAATAAATACTCTTGTGCTTCGTAGAATTATAGGCATAATTTGCCTTCTTTTTCGTAGCAAGGGTTTGTTTTGTCAAATCCCGAAAGTGCTTTTGACTGCCTGATGATGCAATATTCCATTTCTCCCATTATGTTAAGCCTAATTTTAGGTACTAGTGTATTACCGTTTTTCCTGAACCTTCTGTGGAATGCCTGTTTCGGTTATTTATGTTGATATAACAGTAGCCACAAGAAAATAATATATGCTTTTTTTGGGTTTCTGTTGCCATTTCTTTGAATTTTATAACTGAAGTTTTAACAATGTACCAAATGATATACCATCTTGTTTAGGCTTCTCAAGTTTTCATTTTAGCATTCTAGATAAATTTTGACTACACACTCTTGCTTACCGTTGATGGTCTCATCTGTCCAGGTAGATGTACTATTACACATGATGCTTATATTACATGTATATGGTTATTATGCAGGTTCTTGACTTTGCTGCCTTCTCAGAACCTGAATACGACCTTCCTATATTTTGTGCCAATGCTTTTACATCTCCTGCACGTAGTATTGTTGTCTTGTAAGTGCCAGAAATCTGCTAACTTTGCAGGCAAAGTTGTCCTTTGTTCGTGGGATGCCTAGGCAAGTAGGCATGGATTTGAGTATGCCTGAATGAATAAAATCTGGACTACTTTCAGGGATCTCAATCCTTTGTATGACACCACCAAACACAAGGATTACAGGGAAAAATACTATAGGAATGTGATGCCTCTTATACACAAGTACAGTGAGGTATTTTCATCTTGTCCTTCAACCAGCATAATACTTCAGAAACCTCAAACCTTCCTGTATTTACTTTATGTGTAGCTCGATGTCTTTAATAGATGAAATGCAGCTTCTGCCCTGGGGTGGCAAGATTACAAGCGAGTCTCTGAGATTCTTCTCTCCTGTTGTAATCTGGACAATACTTGAGCCAACTGAGGCCAACCACCAGGTTCTGTACTCAGCCTTCATGGATTACTTCAAGGTGTGCAGGTTATTGTTTTTTTCTCCGGTTTCTTTGCCCTGCCAGAGTTCTCATTATTTTGGGCATGTAGGTCTGGCTGGAATTAATGGATGAAGCAGTTAAAGAAACTAGCGTAGCAAAAATTGATCGAAACAGAGAAGCACAACATAAGTATCTCACATGGAGAGCTGAAAAGGTTTGATTCATCTTCCACGGAAACCATTCTGTGCTTAAAGAACTTGTATCGATTGGGTTTGCTGCTGTATGCAGCAATACACTGATCACTTTTCCAGTTTAATATAATTCTGTTGCCGGGGGGTGTTGCCCCACGGTTTTTGCTCAAAAAAAAACACTGATCACTCATCACCCTGTTGTTTTGTTTAACTTTCAGGATCCTGGTTATCCACTGTTAAAAAAGCTGATTGGTGAATGTGCTGCCAAGGTTGTTTTTCTTTCCTATCTTCACCATAGCAGATCATGAGTAGTTACCTTCGAATTATCTTGTGGTGCTAATTATTGTTGCCCCCCAATCTGCATATACAGGAGTTGGTGAGGGAGTTTCTGTTCGAAGGCGTAGACTCGCTCGGAACAAAGTCATTCTTGGAGTATTTCCCCCAATATGCACAAGAAGACGGGACGGTAAACAAAAAGAGGAGCATGGTGGGTAAATCTTTTGAAACTAGACCTTGGGATACCCATGGGGAGTTGATCGGCGACGCTGGTGATGGATAGCACCTCTGTACCTGCTTCTTTATCTAGCTACATCTGCGTTTATTTCTGCTACTAGTTGTTGCTCTTGATATGTTTTTTTAGAAAAAAGGAATTATCTTTGGCCTCTGTGTGCAACCACAGACAAGCATGTTTTCACTGGTTGATCAGTTGTTGTTCTTGATGTGTAGTGGTTTTGTCTGCAAATAAAAGCTGGACATCTCTGTTGGTAGGAATGCACTGGTATTTTGAAATGCTAAAGTGATATTGCAGCAACTGCTGGCCACAGTCAAGCATGATGGTGACATGCTTCATAATGATAAATTGAAAGCTGATCCGGTCTGCAGACTGCAAGTTTGTGTTATTTTTGGTGCTAACTGTGCTGCTCGCGTCATCAGCGATGACAACTGATGAGCTCCGTTAAGTAATGTGGACTGCTTCGACTTCAAAAGGAACATCTGCTTTGAGACCTTATTGAACTTGTCGTGCTGATTGCAAGGAGATTATCTGCAAGACCCCGGTGAGAGTCCAACGTCAAAGCCATGGAGATGACCCTTTGGATCACCAACCTTTATCTCACAGAACTGAGTTTCAGAGTTCTAACAGCCCAACACAGTTTCATTATTTCTGCCTGGCCATCATCGATTTTCTTCGTTTTTCTTCCATATGGTGACAGTTTGTGCCATGTCCAGAACGGGAAGCGAATTGGCCTTTGCATGGTAAGTTAGTGTTAACTGGACTTTGGGAAAAATCAACTTTCCTTTTTAAACATCCAAAACAGGAAGAGAATCGGCCTTTGCATAGTTCTGGTAAGTTAGTGTTAACTGAACTTTGGGAAAACATCAAATTTTTTTGGCATTTCTGCACTACATAGCTACTAATGCATGGTTGAAAAGAGCATGACAGTACATACTACTATGCATCGGAGAGCACCAACAGTATAATGCTGGAGCTGAGAATGTGGAGGTAAGGGCCATATGCCGTCCTGTACACTGACTATGTCACCATTGAGACCTTTGTTAGAGGATATTTAACTATTTGCCACTCTTAGCTAGGGTCAATTAATCCCTCTCACATTCACTCATCTCTCATTGGTGGCAAATCTGTTGCCACTCACCCCCATATGATGGCAATAGATTAAATATTCCCTTTGTTAGAGGAGGGAACATATTAGTTTTTTTTTGGTTTGGATCAGCAGAATTTTATGTACATTCCACTGGTTGATGCCAGGAAGGATCATTATTAATAAAAGAAAACATAATGGGGTTTTTTGGATGATACCTTTTCAGATTAGCAGTATAACTTGTTAATATGCACCAGCTGTTATTTTTCAAAACCTGTTACTCGTTATTGATTTTAGGTTCACAAATAGTTGTTCAATTAAAAAGATGCTTTAGCTGTAGATTTATATTTACGCAGATTTTTTTACGTCCATTGCAACACACGGGCCATTAGTAACAGTCGGGTTGCATTGGTGATCAAGCCCCACATGATTCTTTATTTCTTCAAATGGATTTTCAACTTGTGAATTGTACTAACTCTAATTTGCATAGTATTACCGGTATCGAGCATTCCCATAGCTGGCCAAATCACCAGCAAAAAGTACTCCATGCCAAAAACTCAGTAGCTGAATCTTGTACGAAGAAATTGAAATCTGCAATCGCACTTAATTGATAATCCTAGTATGTCCTTGTCGTTTGTTGAGAAATCCTACACATGGCTGTACAGGAAGCCAGTAGTAAGCAAGTATTGGGATGCAGTGCAAATTGGCTTGCCAAGCAGAGTGGAATTGCAGTTTCAGTCATAAATCTGGAAGCTCAGACTCCACCCAGGAGTATTTTTGAATGAGTGGTAGTAGGTTTGTACCAACTACTAATCACCAACATATATTCCTTGTCAGCATTTGTTAATTTCCGGGGGGCAATATATTCTTAGGATTGTATCAGACAGCTTGTTCATTTGGCCGGTGGCTGATTCTTGGTCTTGATTTGTTCGAGAGAAAAATCTTGGTTCTTGGTGGTGATTTTGTTACGAGGAGAAATCTTGTTGCTGGTGGCTGATAAGCCAAACGAACAGGGTGAGACCGGAAGAACATGGACTTGTGGGCTTGTGACCACGAAGTGAGTGGCGAAGATGGGCGGAACTGAGGGATTGTTGTTACGTATCCATCATCGGCATCATGGCAAGACTAATCTCCATTTGTTTATCCTCTGATCCTGAATACAACAGTCGGTAGGATGTGGCTCCAGACATTCATCACAGTCCATGATCAACCGGCTGGAATGTACTGCAGCCATCGGTCAGGGTCATATGAAAACACTGTCAGGAGTAACTTAAAAATGGCCGTTGCTGCTAATGTTTTAGTTAGATGATTAGAGGCTGCCGGATCAGATGCGGTAACGCTGGTGCCAAGGAAGAAAAGAAAAGGAAAACGAACAACGACACGCGAGCGCTGCTGGTGTGGTAAAAGATTGTGAGCAAAGCAGCATCACTGAACCAGAAAGAATATCCGACACCCTGTCTGAAGCTGAACCAGAAAGATGGCCAGGGATGTGGCCATGTGCAGTTGACGCGGAGCATGATCTGAACCATCCAGGGGCGGAGCCAGGATTTGAGTATAGGGGGGCAATAGACAAAACTAATGGACAACGGACAAAGAAAATTAGGACCGATAGCAAATTCATATGGTTTTAATCATGGGTGGATCCATGTTCACTGTAAAAAGATGCGGCCGCTTCCACAAACAATCCAAAAAATGGTGGTTATGTGCAATTTTGCATCATATATGCATTGTCACGTTCGGCTTCCAGCGAGTCCGAGCAAGCGGAGAGGCGGAGAGCAGAGACACGATCGTGTGGAGGCAGACAGCTAGAAGAGACGCAAAGCTATGGAGGGTGGACCGCAACTGTGCAAGTCATAAATGGAAGAAGACGAACAAACCTGCGACGGTGCGAGATGAACAGATGATTGACATTCCGTAATTTCTTTTGTGAGCACACGTACAAGTCTCAAATCTAAATGTGTTGCATACACATACACGTAATAACTGGCTAATTAGGCCTCAAACATGATTGTTTGGGCTAGATTAGAAGCTAAGTAGCTAATGAATACATACATCATGAAGTATATAATAGTAGAACTAGCAAAGCATTGGGGGTGCCGGGCCCCCCTCAGCCCCCCTCCCTCCGCCTCTGGAACCATCGTCATCATCCTGTGGGGTGCGAGTGCGAGGGTCCATCCGAGCTCGTCAGTTTCAGCATCATCGCTGTGTGGCTCGCGTGCCTCGGAGTTGTGTCGCATCTTCATCCTGGCTCTGGACAAATCGCATTTGGTCCGCAGCCAGTCAGCTCAACCTGCTAACGACACTTAGTCTTCTTCGGTGCTCCCTTTCATTTTGAGCCTTCTTCATTTATTATTTTGAGTAAAAGTCTTCTTCAGTTGATCCTTAAAAAAGTATTCTTTTTCGCAGCAAGAGTTTGTTTTGTCAAATCCCGAAAGTGCTTTTGACTGCATGATGATGCAATATTTCATTTCTCCTATTATGTTAACCCTAATTTCAGGTACTAGTGTATTACCGTTTTTCTGGAACCTTATGTGGAATACCTGTTTCAGTTATGTTGATAGTTTCGACAATGTAAAAATGATATACCACCTTGTTTAGGCTTCTCAGGTTTTCATTTTAGCATTCTAGATAAATTTTGACTACACACTCTTGCTTACCGTTGATGGCCTCATCTGTCCTGGTAGATGTACTAGTACACATGATGCTTATATCACATGTATATGGTTATTATGCACGTTCTTGACTTTGCTGCCTTCTCAGAACCTGAATACGACCTTCCTATATTTTGTGCCAATGCTTTTACATCTCCTGCACGTAGTATTGTGGTCTTCTAAGTGCCAGATATCTGCTGACTTTGCAAGCAAAGTTGTCCTTTGTTCATGGGATGCCTAGGAAAGTAGGCATTGATTTGAGCATGCTAGAATGAATAATCTGGACTACTTTCAGGGATCGACATCCGACTCTACTCGTCGGCCTACGCTACGCCTTCCGGCGGTAATTAAAAGCAGAACTACTGATCATGGACTCAGTTCTTACTTAGGTCTTGTTCGTTTCGGCCAACCCCGGCTGGAAATGTGGCTCGACCCAGGGGGGTCACCCTGGCCTGGTAACGATCCCGACCCACCAAAAACCGAGACTTCGTTTAACCCCTGCCTCAGTTCTACCCCGGTTCAAACCGCCCATTTTCTTCCACCCTCGACCGGGAACTGGCCCACGTCTCTGGTCTCATGGACTGAAACCTCCTCTGACCCCCTCCTAGCCCCACAGGGGATTTGTCCCTCATAGGGGTTCAGTGGCATGGGAGGGGTTCACCCAGTCCCTTTGGGGATTTGATCCCTGACTGCCGAACAAAGCCTTATGTGGACCGAACCAAGACCACCATCTTTTGGCATAAAGAATGAAGTGACATCTTGGACTATGCAACTCAATTTGAAGTTTGCTTCACACATACACAGATAACTCAACAGAAGTGTAAAATGCTGAAGCATTAGTACAACTCCACACCACGACTTGTTTTGCATGATAATCTGAACCCAAGTGCTCTCGATCATAATACAAACTACTCAGTGTACATTCCTAGTCCGTCATCCATCACTCTAGTCACTTTTATTTTTGACAGCAAACTAAGGTAACGAAACAGGTCACACACATGAGTAGAGCCACCACCACTTATCATCCTGTTTAGCTTCCATCACACATTGCAAACTTATCACACACATGGTTATCTTTTTATTTGTCACACAAAAATCAGGGCACACACTTGGATCCGAATTCACCTCATCAGCACGGAAGAGGAATACCGTAAACCGCTACCACTGTGCTCAGTGACGGAGGCAGAATAAAAATTAGGGGGGCTGAGTTCTTGTTCTTTGGCATCTCCACTAATTCGTCCTCGTATTCTTCCTCTTTCCTCTCTTCTTCTCAAATTCTTCTTTTAAATTCAATGGGATCCATGGGGGTAGGGGGGCTCTAGCCCCCCTAGCCCCACTGTTGGATCCGTCACTAACTGTGCCGTGCGATCCGTCACTGACTGTACTGTGCAGAAACCCAGGTGATAGCTGCTTCAATAACAGAGCCTTCCTTGGCAGGGTAGCCCTTTCCGTTGACGGTGACCAGGAAAGACTTCCTCTCACCGGTTGCGGAGAATGTCGTCATATGATCTCGTTAGTTTCAGCATCATCGCTGTGTGGCTCGCGTGCCTCGGAGTTGCGTCGCATCTTCATCCTGGCTCTGGAGAAATCGCATCCTGGATTTGGTCCACAGCCAATCAACTCAACCTGCTAACGACACTTGAGTCTTCTTCAGTGCCCCCTTTTATTTTGAGCCTCCTTCATTTATTATTTTGAGTAAAAGTCTTCTTCAGTTGATCCTAAAAAAAGTATTCGTTTTCGCAGCAAGAGTTTGTTTTGTCAAATCCCGAAAGTGCTTTTGACCGCATGATGATGCAATATTTCATTTCTCCTATTATGTTAAGCCTAATTTCAGGTACTAGTGTATTACCGTTTTTCTTGAACCTTATGTGGAATACCTGTTTCAGTTATGTTGATAGTTTTGACAATGTAGCAAATGATATACCACCTTGTTTAGCCTTCTCAGGTTTTCATTTTAGCATTCTAGATAAATTTTGACTACACACTCTTGCTTACCGTTGATGGCCTCATCTGTCCTGGTAGATGTACTAGTACACATGATGCTTATATCACATGTATATGGTTATTATGCAGGTTCTTGACTTTGCTGCCTTCTCATAACCTGAATACGACCTTCCTATATTTTGTGCCAATGCTTTTACATCTCCTGCACGTAGTATTGTGGTCTTCTATGTAAAACCCCGGATTTTCATAGAAAATCCGCATCCCTGTACCATCGCGATAGTCCCTGGATCAGTGGCTATCGCGTACAGAACGTCTCACAGATAAATACACAAAGTCATACATCGCATCACATAAAGATAATAGTACACAAATTTATTACAAGTCCATTATGGAGTACATCATTACAAGCCTCTTGGCTGAATCAGAGTGAAAATTCTACGCAACGGTAGCTATCTTCTCAGAAGGGTCTCCATCTTTTATTCTTCCCGCCACAGGCAAACTTGAGCGAAGCGACGTATCCCTCAGTCGTACCATCCGTCGGCGTTGCAGTCGAACTCGGACTCGTACCCTGCACACCCAAAGTCTATCCCCAAGGAGTGGGATAGGTCCACGTCACCAACTGTATGCAGCTTTAAGTGGCCTAACATCTAAAGGGAAGGAAAAGTAGACAAGGAAGCGGCTTTGGTTTCCTGAGCAGCCGCAGCAGAGTATAAGCAAGGTATCTCCATCAATGTCCCCAAAACCCAAGTCTCTCAACACAACTCGGAATCACCTGGTCACCCAGGAGACCCGTCTCCACCACCTACTCCCGTCTAGGGTCGATGCGAGAACTTCCTCTCCTCGCACCTCAATGATTGCAACCGGATCGACGAGGTAGATGGAGCCCCTCTCCTCTAGTCGACTGCAACCACGGCTCACCACACACTCTCCTATAGGGGGAAGGTAGAAATCCCAAAAACATGAGGAACTAACATGTCGTCTAGGCAGTGTCCATGACCGAGGACGCGGCTATAGCTATAGATCGAACAACTCTGCAGAGTGTGTACACATGTACCCATCCCGGAATGGTACCCGGCCGGTGTACGGCCGACCGAGCCCATCCTACCGGCGAACTCTCGGTAGTTACGGTCCCCACCCCGCATCCGCCCTCAAAGCGCCCCCCCCCGCGGCGAGAACAGACACGGAAGCGTGAAATGCTCCCGTGTGGCCACACGGGAGACGCCCCGAGAGGGTGGTCTCACCTCCACCGCTCCCCCACAGATACCCTCTATCCTTCCTAGGCAGGTATGGTTCCGCACTTGCCGAGCTCAACACGGCCCTATCCCCACTCTCAGCGGGGTGGTGTGTACGATGTCCTATAGACAAGTTGATCCACTCGGTTTCAGACCGGGGCGAGCTCATATCCTCCAAGCACAAGTAAAACCCCAACACATAGGCTCCGAAAACCGTAACAGTAGGGGTACACTGAGGAGTGCACCCCTGTCCCCGATCCCAGATCGGTTGTTTCGAGCTCACCCCCGCCAAAGTACCCAAAACGCCTTCTCCTGCCAGTTTTTACCCCACACACGCCAAGAACCACTATTCCCATCCCAACACATGCATCGCGAAGCTCGGCGTATATACACGCTCACATAAACATATATATACAGTAGTAGTAGGGCAATCAAGGACAGGGTAAACAAAAGGCAGTGCAAGGTTCATCAACATGCATACATAAAGTAAAGCACTAGCAATACTACTTAGCAATGCCTAATAGGTATTTCAGAATCAGTCGGGCGTGAACCTGGGTCGGGTAGTCCTCCGCGGTGAAGTCGTCGGCGTAGTCGTACTCCGGGATCAGCTCCCCGGCTCCAGCTGCTCCTAATAGCGCGGAAGGAAAAATAAATAGCGGTCCTATTGCAATTAACTCCAAAGAAATGCAATTAAGAGCCAAAAGAGAGCAAACACCATCCCAACCCGGAGTTTAAGATTTTATAATTTTTTTTGGAAAAGGTTTTACAATTTTTGGAGTTAAAATGGATTTTCTAGGATTTTTCAAAGGAAATATACATTTTCTGGAATTAAAATAAATCAAAACCCACCCCTAATCAGTTCCAGCCGCACGGGATCCCCGGATCGCGGGTGTGGCTGGGATCCCTGCGGCCCGCGCGGTGGCTGGCCCACTACTGGCCGCCGCATGGGATCCTGTGGCGGCCGGTGCGGCTTGGTGCGGTGCAGGTGCGCGTGTGGCCTTGGGCGGGATTGGCTGGCCGCAGCGGATCCGGGCGGATTGGCTATGGCCACACCGGCATGTGGCCACCCGTGCGCCTCCCGAACTGGTGCAAGCAGCTGCGACCCTAAGTGCTCGATCAAATGCCTACAAAGACAACGGCGGCACAGATAGACCTCGCCGGTGACGAGTCCCGCGGCGCCTGGGCGTCTGGCCAGCACGGGGCAACTACTTGGACTCCCTTGGGTTGCTGGGCTCGGAGGGCGCAAGGACGGGAGCTGATGGACGTCGCGGCGAGTCCGGGCCGCGGCGCGGGCGAGGCGACGGCGATGTGGCATTGGTGTTAGCGCGGGTACCCTCTCTGGTCAGGAGGCGCGCGATGCGCGTGCGAGGGCACGCTGGGGTGCGCATGCGTGTAGGGGTGATCGACACGAGATTAGGCCCGGCACGGATTGGAAACAGGCGGCGCGACGGAGCTTAGGCCGGCGCCATGGGTGGCGGCGGACAAGGCGACCGCAGCTGGGCTCAAACACGCGTGGAAACGGCGGTCGGTAGCGAAGCGTGCACTCTCCGGTCAAGAGGGCGGTGCTCCCTCCTCTGCGTCCGCGTGCGCGAGGCAACCCACCACGGCGAGGCCATGGCGGCGCGGCCGACAGGAGTGCGAACTGGAGGTCCGGCGCAAGAGAAGGGGTCAAAGGCCCAGCCTCGCCTCCAGGGCTACGGCGCGCGCGTGCTAGGGTGCACGCATGCGCGAGGGCATCGCGGCTCGCACGAACGCGCGCGCGAACACAAATGCGATCGCGAACGCGCGGCAACGGCCACGGCGGCGGCCAAGACCGGGGTGGCTCCCTACGGCTAGAGGGGCTAGGCTAGGGAAACAGCGCGCGCGCGTTGGTGAAGGCGGCGGCACCTGCAAGAAAGCGTGTCCCAGCCTGGCTCGATGGCCGGCATCACCAGCGGCGGCGCGGAGGCGCGGAGCATCAGGCGTTCTTCCTCGGCTCGACGGCCGGGGCAACCACAAGAGGGGAGTAGCAGGCGCCCTCATCTCTGTGGCCACTGGCCGAAGTGAAGCGCGTCGGTGAAGTGTGGCAGTGCGGCTTGCCGGTGAGGAGGAAGAGGAAGCAGGCGGCGGTGCGTCGTCGGGGAAGAAGAGGAAGTAGGGGAAGTAGTCGTTCCCGGCGGGTCCGGCTCCTCCCTCGGGCGGCTCCGGTCTTCGCGACGGTCGGCGCTCCCACGGGCGGCTCCAATTTCTCCCTCTCCCCCTTCACTTCTCCTTCTCCTCCGGCGGGTTGGTGGCGGACAGGGGAACGGTTTCCCCCCTGAGGCGGCTAGGGTTGGGTCTCCCTCCCGGGGCTCGGCGGCGGCTTAAGTAGGGCTGCGCAGCGCAGCACACTGTTGACGGTGAATTTCCGTCAACCTAGAGTACTTGTTATACATTGGTTTCGATTATGATTTGCAACTAACCGGCCACTAGGCATACTAATGATATAACAAGTTCACACTTGCATGTCGATTTTGGAGTTTGATGTTTACGCAGGAAATCTACGCTAAAGAGGAGACTTTCGGGATAAGTTCACCAAGCACTTTGGAAGAAGATCATGAAGCCCGACAAGAGTCAAGACACGCGATGAACATGACTCCAAATGACCCAAGGACCGAAGCGTCAACGTGCAAGTCTTCAGGGACTCAACCAGAAAACAGCGAAGCTTGCATAGCAAGGATTCAGGCCTTAAGCGTCAAAGGCCCACATGCAAGTGCACATGAATAAGGGATCACGCGAGAAGCAACCGGGGAGGAAACCGGGGCCGAACCGGGCCTGGGCCGGCCGGCCTGGGCCGATCGGCCCAGCCCACTCCGGGGTCGGTTCGGTCCCCCCTTTGCCCAAGGTGTTCGTCTATTTATTGCCTCCGCCGCCGTCGGCCGCCACATCAAACAAATCATCCTACCGACGCCAATCACCAGAAAACCGCCGCCGCAAGATGAGGGAGAGAGTTAGATGAGCTCGTCGCAAGGATCAACACCGGCGGAGAGAAGGAGGCAAGAGGAGGACTCCAAGCCGCTGGCCTAGGGGTGTTCCCAAACTCCATCGCCGCCATCTTCATCGACGACGTTCTCCGGAGTCTCCATCACCCCTATGTGCTTCAATCCGTGTAAGATGATGGGGTAATGTCTCCGTTCATCCCTAGGATTAGATGGATACATGATATGTGATCGCTACTTGATTCGTGGTTTCAATCTATTATTTTCATGTTGATGATGCTTTGATAATTAAGGTAGGCCACCGTGTTTTTCGGGCGTATGATATCCGCTACTCCCGTAGATTCCATCAACATACCGTGTCCATCATAGGTCTAGTCACGAATACCTTCGCGTAGTGACAGTACGAGAGGAGGGAAAGGGCGAAACCGTGGTCACAACCCCCGGTAGATTGGTTTACCGCTTTCGTGTAGTAGATGCATACCATGTTATCCTAGATCCTAGGGAGGGAACACTTATCTTTCTTGCTCACTCTCTTGTGTTCACCCCTTTACCATCTAGTTTAACCCTAGATTTGTTTGATCAACTTAACTTAGATTAACTTAGGTTA
Source organism: Cenchrus americanus (assembly GCA_947561735.1). Classification (NCBI taxonomy): domain Eukaryota; kingdom Viridiplantae; phylum Streptophyta; class Magnoliopsida; order Poales; family Poaceae; genus Cenchrus; species Cenchrus americanus. The sequence goes on along the minus strand of OX387241.1, from coordinate 309,144,967 downwards.
GATTGTCTTTACTTTTAGATTAATACTCTCTTTAAAGGTTTCCTTAGTCAACTAGATTAGTACTTGGTTAAGTGCTAGTAATCCCCTTGCTCCGCGGATTGACAAGAACCTTGGGAATCCCGTGGTGAAAAAGGTGTAGGTCCGTACGCTTGCGGATCGTAGGTGGATACGAGTTTTATCCGTCAACACACACGCGGACGGCTAGGATGCGCCGGGGGGGCGGCACGCCGCGGCGGCGAGCCTTGCGGCCGGCGTCCCCGCCTTTGCCTTTGGGCCGGGATGACGCGCGTGCGTCATCGCGGGACCGGGGTGATGTGAGGCGCGGGGTCCGCTTGTCGGCGGCCGCGCGCGCGCGCGCGGTAGGTCATAGGTGGCTGCGCGGGCGGTTTGCTGGGCCGGCGAATGGGCCCAAAGTGGCGCCGGGTGGAATAGGTGGTTGGCGGCCTGCTAAGCATAGGGGTGCTTCCCCTTTTATTTTAGGCTATTAATTTGATTCAAATTTGAATTGGAATTCAAATTTGAATCCACTCAAATAAAATCCAAATAAAATTCAAATGAAGATCCAACTTCTCACACTAGCAGATTATAAGTCGTAAAATTATTGTTGGTGCCAAAATTAATCTAGGAATCGGGGAAAGAAACAGGAAGACACCCTTAATTGATTCATGAGCACTCAAATACAATTCAAGTTTTTGGAATTCCACATTTTGATTTCACACCAAATCTAAGGATGTTACAGAACTCCCTCCTCACAAGAATCTCGTCCCCGAGATTAAGAAGTTACCTCCGTTTCGAAGAGATGAGGGTATTTCTCCCTCAACGCGGACTCCTTCTCCCACGTCGCTTCGCGCTCGGAGTGATTACTCCATAGCACCTTGCAGAAGCGCGTGGTGGTGTTCCTGGTCGATTTCTCCGCCCAGTCCAGGATCCGAACCGGGTACTCCAAGTACTCCGGGGTTTCCTGGACGTCGAGTGCCTGAGCGGGAACTCTCTTCTCAACGACCACACACTTCCGAAGCTGGGACACATGGAACACCGGATGCATTCCGGTAAGCTCCGGGGTAGCTCGAGTTGGTAAGCCACCTTCCCGACCCTTTTCACAATAGGGTAGGGGCCAACGTACCTAGGGGACAGCTTCCCCCTGATGTGGAACCTCTTCGTACCCCGGAGGGGTGACACCTTCAAGTAGACGTGATCTCCCACTTCAAACGAGACATCTCTCTGTTTCAGGTCCGCGTAGCTCTTCTGCCTGCTCTGAGCTATCTTCAGGTTCTCCCTGACCTTGGCGACATTTCCTTCAGCCTCAACAATGGCGGCGGGATCGAAAAAGGTTCGCTCCCCCACCTCGGACCACATCAACAGTGTCCGACACTTCCTTCCGTACAGGGCTTCGAAAGGAGCCATCTTCAAGCTGGCCTGGTAGCCGTTGTTGTACGAGAACTCGGCATAGGACAGACTCTTTTCCCAATCGGACCCGTAGGTCAATACACAAGCCCTCAGTAAGTCCTCTATGACTTGATTCACTCTCTCTGTCTGACCATCAGTCTGGGGGTGGAATGTTGTGCTGTAGTTCAGCTTGGTGCCCATGGAAGCATGCAAATTCTTCCAGAACTGGGCAGTGAACTGAGGCCCTCTGTCCGACACGATGCTCCTCGGAGCTCCATGAAGCTTTAAAATATTGTCCACATACAGTTCTGCAAGTCGGCTCACGCTGTAGTTGTTTTCACGGGCAGGAAGTGTGCTACCTTGGTCAATCGATCAACAATCACCCAAATGGAGTCATTTCCTTTCTGAGTGCGCGGCAAACCCACAATGAAGTCCATACTGATGTCATCCCACTTCCACGTGGGTATCTCGAGCGGTTGTAGCAGACTGGCAGGCCTCTGGTGTTCTGCCTTCACCCTCTGACACGTGTCGCATCGAGCGACGTACTCGGCAATGTCTTCCCTCAACTTCTCCCACCAGAACCGTACCTTCAAATCCTTGTACATCTTGGTGCAGCCAGGGTGGATCGAGTACCGAGAGTCGTGAGCCTCTTTAAGGATCGAGTCCCGAATTTCCTTGTTCTGGGGTACGCAGATACGGTCCTTCAGCCACAGTGTGCCCTGGTCATCGAGGCGAAAGTCAGCTGCTTTACCACTCTCCATCAGGCGTTTTACCTCTAGAATCTCCGGGCACTCCTTCTGAGCTTGACGGATCTGGTCTTCGAGTGTGTACTTCACCCTCAACTCATTCAACTGCCCCTCCTGTACTATCTCCAAACTCAGCTTCTCCAGCTCCTCATGTAAGGCCGACTGTTCTTCTCGCACCATCAGGTTGTTGCAGTAGTGCTTGCGGCTCAGAGCGTCGGCTACGACGTTTGCCTTACCGGGGCGGTAGTGAATGTTCAGGTCGTAGTCCTTGATCAGCTCCAGCCACCTTCTTTGCCTCAGGTTCAATTCAGACTGGGTGAAGATATACTTCAGACTCTTGTGATCAGTATAAATGTCGCACTTGTTTCCCATCAGATAGTGCCTCCATATCTTCAAGGCGTGAATGACAGCGGCTAGCTCGAGGTCGTGTGTGGGGTAGTTCTCCTCATGCTTCCTAAGCTCCCGTGAGGCATAGGCTACCACCTTGCCTCCCTGCATCAACACGCAGCCGAGTCCCTACCTTGATGCGTCACAGTACACCACGAAGTCCTTGCTCACATCGGGCAAGGTCAGGACCGGCGTAGTGGTGAGACGAGTCTTGAGCTCCTGGAAGCTGGCTTCGCACTTGTCCGACCACACATACGGCGTGTTGCTCTTCAACAGTTCTATCATGGGCTTGGCGATCTTTGAGAAGTTCTCAATGAACCGGCAGTAGTATCCGGCCAAACCGAGAAAACTGCGGATCACTGTCACGGACTTTGGTGAATGCCACTTGGACACTGCTTCTATCTTGCTCGGGTCTACGACAACTCCTTTGATGACAACACATGACCCAAAAACGCGACTTCCTCCATCCAGAACTCACACTTGCTGAACTTGGCGTACAACTGATGCTGCCTGAGCTTCCCTAACACGATCCTCAGGTGCTCCTCGTGCTCTTCTGCGGTTTGGGAGTAGACTAGTATATCGTCGATGAAGACGACGACACACTTGTCCAACTCATCCATGAAGACCTTGTTCATCATGTTCATGAAGTATGTCGGGGCATTGGTCAGGCCAAACGACATGACTGTGTACTCGTACTGCCCATACCGGGTTACGAATGTTGTCTTATGGATGTCCTCTGGGCGAATCTTCATCTGGTGATAACCTGACCGGAGGTCAATCTTGCTGAAGTACTTGGCTTGCCTTAGCTGGTCCATCAGATCATCGATCCTGGGTAGCGGGTACTTGTTCTTGATGGTTACCGCGTTTAGGGCGCGGTAGTCGACGCACAGACGTTGAGTTCCATCCTTCTTCGGGACGAACAGTGCCGGTGAACCCCATGGTGAAGCACTTGGTCAGATGAACCCCTTCTCGAGCAGTGAGTCCAGCTTTGCCTTCAACAGTTTCAGCTCAACTTCTGCCATACGGTACGGACTCTGGGCTATCGGCGCCGTGCCCGGCACCAAGTTAATCACAAACTCCACATCACGATCAGGAGGCAACCCGGGCAGTTCCTCCGGAAACACATCCTCATACTCACAGACTACCGGCACGTCCGATATGGCCTTCGTGTGTAGGCTGTACACCGCCGGTATGTCTCGAGACTTCATCGGCTCGAAGGTAACTCTCGTCCCGTCAGGGTGCACTAGAGTCACAAGTCTCGGCGAAGTGGAGATGATACCTTTGTGGGCAGTGATCCAATCCATCCCCAATATCACGTCAATACCATGGGAAGGCAGCACGGTCAGATCCCCATAGAACCTGTGGTCTTGGATGACCACCTCCACTCCTTTGCATAGCAGGGTGCATCGGATGTCCCCGAGCGGAGAGCTCGTGATAATGGGAATTGATCGGGTGGTTGTAGGGAAGGAGAGTTTATTCACGAATTGAGAGGTAACATACGACCCAGTCGCACTGGTGTCGAAGAGAACCAGAGCAGGAGTACCACAAACTAAAAACTTACCGATCACGACGTCAGGGGCGTCGGCAACCTCCTCCTCAGTAAGGTGGTTCAGCCTCCCACGGCCGGCAGCCGGCGGTGGCGCGGCCTGAGGAGGTCGGCCTCCTAGAGCAGGTGCCCTCGCGGGGGTGGTAGCAGCCTTCTTGTCGGGGCACTCGAAGGACTTGTGGCCGGGCTTGCCACACGCGAAGCAGGTGACGGTGGAGCCTCCCGCGGCAGGTCTCGCGGTGCCTGGCGGAGCACGAGTGTAGCCTCCAGTCTGCTGGGGATAGCCGGGGTTCCTCCCTTCGGGGAACGGGCTACGTCCACCTCCTCCGAAGCCACGCCCAGGCTGGTTGTGCCCCGGGCGGTAGCTCCCCCTCAGCATGTTGCTCTGTCTGCTCCTCGGCTTCTGGAAGGATCGGTCAGGCTGGTCCTGATCTCCCATCCTCTTCTTGCCCCTCATGCGTTCCTCGTGGCCCCTCCTCTCATCCTCGACCGTGATGGCGCGGTTGACGAGATGGCGAAGGGACTTGTGCTCACTTGCCTTCAGCGCCTGGCGAAGGCCGTGGTGAAGGCCTCGTAGGAACCAGAACTGCTTCTCCTGGTCAGAGTTGGTGTCGTCGGGGGTGTACCGCATCATCTTCATGAAGTGACGCTCGTACTCCTCAACCCTCATCGCACCCTGGGTCATGGTGCGGAACTCCCCGCGCCTTCCGGGACCGGCGGCTCATCGGGGAAGGTGCGCTCGCGGAACGCCTCGCGAGAACTCCGGCCCGGGTGATGAAAGCCGGGTTCGGGTGGGTGGCGGTGTAGTTGTCCCACCATGCCTTGGCGAGACCCCTCCGACCGGTGCGCGGCGATGGCGACGCACTCCTCGTCGGAGCAGACGGTGAGGTCGAGCTTGGTCTCGATCACCCTCAGCCAGTCGTCGGCCTCGAGTGGGTCATCCGAGTAGCTGAAGGTGGGGGCCTTCGGACGGATGAACCTCTCGATCTTCCTCGTGAGGTCCTCGTCCTGCGGAGCGATGCGGTTCCCACCGTTGCCACGGTGCTCCATGGCTTCAGCCATCCTCTGCATCAACTGAGTCTTGAGCGCCATCACCTCCACCAAGTTAGGTGGGGTGGTGGGGGCTGGTCCGGCTCAGGCTGGCCTCGCTCAGCCGCTCCTTGCTCGACCTCGGCCTCAGGGTTCTCGGGCGGTGGTGGCGATGCTCCGTCACCTCGGGCCCTAGCTCCCAAAGCTCCTCCACGCAGGGGTGGGCGTCCACGGCCACGCCCGCGTCCACGTTCCTACAGGGCTTCTTCCTCAGCAGCTGCCTCCTCGAGGCGAGCTATCAGCCGGTTGGATCGGCGGATCGACATTTTTCTGAAAACATAAGAGAGGGGGAAAGTTCACACACGTCACTCACCAAAACACACAAGAGTCAACAGCAGTTATGAAAATAATTCTAATTATAACCTACAATCAGGGAGAAAAAGCATTAAGACACGAATAACACCATTAAGATCCAAGCACACATCAAGCATGAATATTACACTTGCTCCCCTGAGGCTGACTCAGACCTTGGGGTAGCAACAACAAGTCAACGATCTAATACATCGGTACAATCTCAAAAGGGGTAGTGTTTACATGGTGTGGCATGACTCTCTTCCTGCACCGGAACATGCTCGCGGCTGCATGGAACAACTCATGGAATCTACTAGCACACTACACTACTCTAAGTCATGCCCCTCGCTCAGCTCTCTACTTAGTGCGCGCCCTCTGGTACGAGACGGGGTAGCGGTCCTCAGTGGGGTAGTCCGGCGGAAAGATCCGGGACACCAAGGCGTGAGCCTCTCGGACCTCCTCGGTCTCGACGGGGGTCGGCAGACGGGCCATCGGGCACAGGTGAAGCTTGAGGCGAGACTGGTGTAGCTCGAAGGTCTCGGTGCGGATCTCACGCTGAGACTCGGGGGTAGCTCTCCGTTGAGCTCGAAGAGCTCGTCCATGCGAAGTGAGTCGGCGTTCTCCCAAGTCATCATCAGTCTCTCGGCCTTGTCTCTCAGGTAGACGGCCATGCGTGTGAGCCACGCGATGTTGGCGACGTTGTCTGCCCGGCTCTTCTCCAGCTTCTCCACCTTGAGCCGCTCACAACCGAGCAGGTGAGTGCGTACCGTGAGCAGGTCGTCCTTGCGCTCGAGCTTGTCCTTCGACTGTTCGACTCGGCCGTCGCCCGCGGAGGTCCTCCTTGGCGTGCAGCATCTCCTCCCGGGTGTCCACCCTCTCCCTCTCGGACTGCAGCAGGACAGTGGTCGCACGGTCGAGGCTCAGCTCGAGCTGGCGAACACGGTGGCGTAAGGCGCTGTTCTCTCTCTCCAGCTCGGCACAACGGGGCTGGTACTGGAGGGCGTCGATGGTGGCGTCTCTGACCTGGCCGAAGAGGGTACGTGACTCGTCCTCCAGTCGGCGTGCGTACTTGTCGAGGTCGACCAAGTAGCTGGCGGTCTCCACCAGGGTCTCGTCGGACTCACGGAAGGGAGTAGCGTCGACGTCGTCCTGGATCCCCTCGTACGAAGGGACTCCGTCCACGAGCTGTGCGAGGTGCCAGTAGTCTCGGGGTAGCAGCCGAAGAGTCCCGGACTCGAAGGAGGCGCGCATCGCGCGAGAAGGCAGCCCCCGTGCACCGCGGCGGCGGCGATGTCCGGGCGCGGTCGCGACGGTGAGTGCAGCACTATAGCGACCTCTCCCTTGAACCCCGGGAGACTCGGGTGAGGGAGCACGGCGACCGTGCCGAGCACCATCCGCCCAAATCACGGCGGGTACGTACTCGCGCGCGTACGTGTGAAAGTGCATCTAGGCCCCTAAGTGGATTTTGGTGAATTGAATGACAAGGCGATTAAAGGACTAACGTTTTTGTTTAAGATCGTGAGCCGGGTTTTCATTATATATTCATGAGCTACTTTTGAAGTATTTTATATATGGATGTATTTTATGGCTCACATCTACAAAGATAAGTATTTGGTGCAAGGCTTCATGAGTTTATTAAAAGAGAACAAGATGATGAGTATACATTTCATGGTTCTAAAAAATGGAAGCTTGCATATCCGTTGTCAATCAAGATCAAGCATTTGAAGCGGGACTTTCAAATGAAGGTTAATTGTGTGTGAAGCAAAGTGGAACTCAAAGTGGATTGGATAAGTGATGAAGAGATCAACCGAGATGTCTAGGGTGAGGGACTAAGCAATCTTTGGGGCCGTAGCTAAGCCGCCATAAGTGTTTTGCTAGGGTGAAGGTCTAGCATCCGTGGGGTCTTCAAGTATCATATTCAAACCTTAACCGAGGGAAGCTTTGCAAGTCATCAACTCGTTAAGATTGGCAACATGGAGTGGCCATGGATCCAAGTGTGCATTCTTATGCTATATGGAAGGATCCTAAGTCACTAGCTCAAGTATGGACATGCTCAAGTCAAAGGCTATGTTGAAAGCCCTCAAGTGGTTATCGATCGGTATGGCAAGAATTGAAGTTGTTCAAGCTCAAGGGGTCATCAAAGCTCTTTTACTCTTTTCTTGAGTATAGGTATGCCGTACTATCAAGAGGGATGCAACTTAGCAAGTTGACCAAGTCAAAGTGCTCTTTAGTTGACCTAAGTGAGATCTAGCCCTTGAGTGTGCTAACTAACCCTCCTAACCTAACTCGGGTCATTTCATCTTGGTGGTGAAGTGCTAGTTTCCTTAGAAAAGGGTTTTTGGGCAACTCGGGGCCGACCGGGCGCTCGACGGTCGTGGGCACCGGCCTCCGACCGGTGCCGCTAGCCCAACGGCTAGTTTTTCTTACACCGGTCCGACGGTGTAGGGCACCGGCTCGACCGGTGCCGCCCGGGTCTAACGGCTAGTTTTCTTCTTTGAGGGGTATAAATACCCCAAGCCCTCTTCGGGTGAGGGTTGCTCGCTTCTAGTGTTGTTGCTCGAGATCCCAAGCCATTTCTAACTAGCTCTAAGCCTTAGTGGCTCTCCCCAACCATCTCTTTGTGAGATTTGTGGATTCAAGCCATCATCTTTGTGTTGGGTTGAGAAAGTGAGCCTAGGAGTGACTTTGTGAGCTAACAAGAGCGGAGTTCCATAGCTTGAGCACTTTGGTTACGAGTCTACAAACTTTGGTGCATTTGTTACTCTTGGAGGTTTGCCTCCTAGACGGCTAGGTGTCGCCGGCTAGCTCCCAAGGTTGTGGTGAGCAAAGCAGGAAGTTTGTGAGGGCCGCGATCTTGCCTCTTCGTGGAAAAGATCACCTTAGTGGAAAGGAGGAAAGTGGTTGAAAGAGACCCGGCTTGTTGTGGGAATTGTCCCTTACAAGCTCCTCAACGGAGACGTAGCCATTCCTCGTGGGTGGTGAACTTCGGGAAACAAATCCTTGCTTCCTCGTGTGGTTCTTCTCTCTAAGTTGTTTTTCTAGCATATATCATTTGCTTCCGCTTCGATCTACTTGGGTGTGTTACTTGTGTGTGCAGGGGCTCATTACTCGCTTGTGATCATCTACAAGAGCCACACCCCGAGTTTGGTTCGTGCTAGAAGCCAAGAGGCGCTTGAAGTTGTTTTTGCGAGTTCTTCGTGCTACACCGGTCCGACCGGTGAGGTGCACCCGTCCGACCGGTGTCATCGTGAAGACCGAGTGCTTGACCGGTCGACCGGCCACCACCACCGGTCTGACCGGTGGAGCACTGTCAGCTCAAGTGATTTGGGGGAAAAAGTTTAATTCGGTCGTCACGCCTATTCAACCCCCCCCTTCTAGGCGACATCAAGGTCCTTTCAATTGGTATCAGAGCTTGGTGCTCCGATTCGAGCTTAACCGCTTGGAGTTCTTCGATGTCGACAACTTGTGAGGTACCGTTTGAGCCTCTAGCTCTAGATGGCTCAAACTATTCTTCTTGGTGCTCTAATGTTCACATTGCACTTAAGGTTTTGGGCCCTACCGCCGAGAGCATTATGGTTGCGAGTATCCTTCCAAAGGATGAGACATGTGTCTCGCCAATGGACTTGGAGAAGAAGCACTCAATGCTCTTGTTACTAACCTTTTGTGTAGTTGTGTATGTAGCGAACTAAAGTACATTATCCTGAAGAGCAAAAAGATTTCCGAAGATGCTCATCTCATTTGGAAATTACTACTTGAGTTGGTAAACACCAAATGGGATGAACTCGAGAGTGATGATGAAGATGAGTCAGTGGAGATGTGCCCTACCTCTACAACATCCACTGAGCCTCAAGCATCAAACCTCAAGCAAGAAGAAGAGCAAAGAAGCGAAGACGCCGTCCCTCTCGCAGGGACCGGTCGGACCAAGGACACCCACCGGTCCGACCGGTGCAGGGGCACACCAACTTGCTTGATGGCCAAGAAGGAGAAGAGAAGCAAGAAGAAGAGACAAGCCAAAGGGGCTAAGGACCAAAAGATTGAAGCCTCAAGCTCTTCGTCAAGAGAACTTGAGCTTCTCAAATCCCAACTTGCATCCTTGGTTTGTAAGTATGAAACATTGGCTAACAAATATGATCATGACATCAAATCCTTTGCTTGTAGAGCTAAATTAGAAGAAGATGCCAATGATGATCTAGAAGCCAAACTAGCGAAGCTCACTAGCGAGCATATGGTCCTACAAGCTAATCACAATGAACTTGAACTTTCCTTTGAGAAGCTTGTTGATTCTTATGCAACACTAGAGATAGCCCATGAGGTTGTGCTTTCATCGGTAAAATCTCTACAACCTCTATCTCACACATGCACTTGCTCACAAGTTCAAGTTGTTTTATCTAGCGCTAATGATTGTTTGTCTCAAGCAAGCCAATCTAGCATTGAGCATGTACTTGTAGAATCTTGTGAAGACCTCATTGCCGCTGAAAATGACAAACTAAAGCAAGAGGTCGAAAAGCTCCAAAAGGACTTGTGTGTGTTGAAGGAGAAGAGCAAAGTGGAACCTTCTCAAGATAACCGTGAAAGCACGGTGAAGAAGCTTGGGAAGGGATCAACCGCCACTAGTTCAACCCCTCAACAAGCTACAAGGTTCCACAAGCACAAGATTCAAGAAAAGAGCGAGGTTGGGGAAACCAAACCCCAATATCGCCCGATCAAGCACAAGGCACAAGAACCACTCTCCAAGAAGCCTAGGAGCTCCAACAAGTGGAGGGTGTGCTACAAGTGCAGAGAGAAGGGACACCTTGCCGACTCGTGCCCAAAAGCAACAACGGGCTGTGGCTCTGACCGTGACCGGTCAGACCGGTGCATGCCACCGGTCAGACCGGTGCTGGCCAAGGCAGCCCCACCTCAAGCAAACAAGGCAAGGAACCCACCTTCTCCAAGAACAAGTCTCAGAAGCAAGTTTAGAAGAGAAATTGCAAGGAATGGTGTGACCAACAAGAACAAAAGTCGCATTTGCTACGAATGCCGTCAAAAGGGTCACATGGGCAAGGATTGCCCAAATGGTAACGTTCCTAAATCAGACCTTGTCCATTATGATTTCCATGAGCTTAGGAACGATAAGAATAGAACTTGTGCTATGAGAGAGATTAGTTCACCTCATTGTAGCATGAGATCTATTTGGGTTCCTAAGCACCTTGTGACTAACCCAATAGGACCCAACAAGTGTTGGGTACCAAGAAATGCTTACTGAGCTTGCAGGTTGAAAGAGATGCATTGAGCACATGGTTGGAGGACTTAGAAATCTTGATGAATTCAATTAACCATGTGAAGAGCAAACTCATATAAATCGTGAAATCAATGACATCTCGGTAACCATTGCGCTAAATTGAGTCTAGGTCACTTTTGGTCCTTGGTGAACACTCTTGGTGGTGACTTTGACTATTTTTATGAAATTTTACCTTCTCATGCCATTCGATGCCTTTAATGGCTCTCTAGTAGAGCAATGCCTTATCCTTGGTTGCAGGATCGAAACTAGTGATACATTCACTCACTCAAGGAAAAGGGAAGGAAAAAATCACCAAAATGGATCGGAGGGTGGTCACTGTCCGATCGGTGGATGTGCACCGGTCCGACCGGTGCCAACGCAACCGTGAACCTTGAGCGGGTGACCCAAGACAAGTGCCCGGGTGACCCGGTACGCCTCTCGAATGCTGCAGGGTGACCCGGCACGAGTGCCGGGTGACCCGTACGCCTCCGAATGCCGCAGGGTGACCAGGCATGAGTGCCCGGGTGACCGGGGTTGTCCAAACCCTCAAGATGAAGGGTGATTTGGCGTCAAAGGTTATGAGAAACTCGAACACATGTCAATTATCAAATCATTTATGTGTTTTGACCAAGTTTTGGAATGAGCCTCAACATGTTCTTGATTGAGCAAAGTGCCTTGGTCGAGAAATTCAAATTCTCTAGCACTACTTAAGGGGGAGCTCATTACAAAACTTGAGTCACTTATGGGACTAACAATTTCGTCTGAGTGATCTTGTAGTCTCATGCGTTTGTGCATCTCAAAGGAAGCTCTCGATAAGCGTAACTTCCAAAAGAACAAGTAAGAGCTAACATTGTTTGAAAGTTAGTATATGCACAAATGAAATGGTCTTAAGGCAAAGGTATGTTTTTCACGAAACTCATTGAAATACCGTAATGCATCTAGGCCATAACAACATGCTAGTGTGCCATCCTTGGCATGTAATTGCTTCAAATGGACCTCTTGCGCTCCTCTCTAGATATTTGGTTGATATCTTTACTTCTACTCGTCTTTGTGTCTCGAGGATGAAGATATGAGCCAAATATGCTTGTTAGGGCATTCATTTGAAGTGGATGCATGCACTTTGTGATATAGGATAGATCTTTCGAAAAATCAACTAGCATGTATAGGAAGTGTGCTTTCTTTGAAAAATATTTGGTTCTTGGTCTTAGTGACCCAATCAACTTAGTTGTGACTATAGTTCTCATTGTTTGTTTGATGGCTAGTCACAGTTAAGAAGATTTTCTCAAGTCCCTAAAAATCCATTCTCGTTTATCTCTCTCAATCTTGGAAGAATCAAGAATTCGCAAATTAGATTGGTAATCCTCATTCTTCTAAGAATTGATGGTTTTTGGATCAATATCAACTTAATATCTCTTATCCAAGACTTCCTTAAAGGTTGAAATAAAAAATTCTGTGTTGTGGCTCAAATTTGTTTCTCAAGGCCGCACCGGTCTGACCGGTGCAAGCCACCGGTCTGACCGGTGGATACCTTGAAGTCACATAATCATGGTTATGCAACCTAAGTGGATGGAAATTGTCCTATAACCTTTTTGGAGAAGTTTCAAGGAGCAAAATCTCAAAAAGGAGGAAAAGGGCCGAAAAACCGATATGGCCTCTCCGGCTTGACCAGCGGTTGTCACCGGTCCGACGCGTGACCGTCACCGGCTCGACCGGTGACGCCGCGGCGTCGCCCCGTGGGGCCACGAGTAAAAGGAATCCTTTTACCCCCCCTCTTCCTTCTCTCTCCTCTATCATTCACCATCACATCTCCGGCTCCAAACCGTGACACCTTCCTCCCCTTCACCTCTCTTGCAACTCCATCAACCCCTTGGAGATTTGAAGATTCAACCAAGGAAAAGCCTCAAGATTGGAAGCAAAAGGATCTCCTAAGGCCCCTCTTCACTATCCCCTTCGTGTTTCTCGGATTCAACTCGAGTTCATCTCTCCAAAGGTATTCAAACCTTTCTTTTGCCCGATCTCCTCACTTGGTGCAAAGTTTTGAATTTCCTTTGGTAGAACATCTTCTCGAGATCACCTAGAAGACATTCCTATAGATCCATAGCGTTTTGTTGGACACATTGTGAGAAATCACAAATTGGGTGCGGACGGCCTTCACCGGTCGACCGGTGGCCGTCACCGTCCGACCGGTGGCGCATGTCCAACCCCAAATTGTGTTTTCTTCTTGTTTTTCAACACTTATCTATTCTAGGGTGTCTTTTGTTTATCTAGACAAAATCTTAGATCACCATCCGCTCGGATTGAATGTGGGAGCAATTGGCTCGTTGCGGGTGGCACCGGTCGTCGGACGGTGCCCCTCACCGGCCTCGCCGGTGTGGCCCGAAACGGTACCCAACTCGTTCGAACTTTCAAGTTTCAATTCCAATTCAATTCAATCTTTTTTCCCGGAGTCTTATACACTCTTGTCATCCTTTGTGTGACTCGGGACGGCAGCTATGGTGCGGGAAAAGGAAGGGGCTAAGAAAAGAAGGGAAGAAGTCCTCACTCGCCGAGGAGCCATCCCCGGTGATTTTGGGGAAGGGGGCAGACCGTAAACATCGGCGGCAAGAGAATGAGACGCCGGTCAACTCAAGCTAGTGCCGAGGATCCCGATCTAGGAGGTGACACGGAACAAGCGGCGATGACAATGTTGAAGATGAGACTTATCCGGTCGGTTTGAGTTGAGGAGGCACCGGGAGGCCGGGTCGGACGAGCGATGGTGCCGGGGATGAGGATGAGGAGGAGGATGAGGAGGAAGAAGAAGAGGATGTGGATCCCATGGAAGAGGACGACGACGATCGGGGTAGGCCGAGGATCATGCCACCTACCTACATTTATCCCGATCGGCCGGTTAAGTACCACGGGTCGGGGATGACCAAGGCCCCGAAGAAGCTAAGGGACAAGAACCCTTATGAGGAGGCCAAGACCGCTTCGGATCCCGCATTTTGGGCTAAATTTCAGCAAGACTACTATGCTACGGTGATTATAAAGAAGCCCAAGATCACACACAAGGCTCGGTTGTGGATTGGGGGCACATGGCAAGGAAAGGAGACCCTATTTTTGATGAAGTAATCAAGAATCGTGAGAGGCAAAGGGTCAAGTCACTTATGGGGTTCCGACACGATTGGAACAAAGAGATCATTGCCCGAGTTCTTTGCCACAAGTGCACTTTGGTCACATTGAGGCCGACGGGGCCATGATTTGGATGACTAACGGCCAAAGGTACTCCATTACGTTCCACAGATTCTTGAGATGCTTTGGGATCATGGCAGGAGATGGGGAGCTAAGGAAGCTCCATGATGAGGGGGAGCTAGAGAAGGATGCTTTGCACGTGATGTACCCTCGCGGTGAGCACGCCAACTTTGGGAAGGTGAAGAACCTCTATACCTACTTCGCCGTCCTAAATAGGCTACTTAGGGTATCTATCACACCTAGAGATGGAAACCCCTCGGAGATTACTAAGTTTCGAGAAAAATTTGATGGTGGCTTTGAGGCCGGGAGCTCCGATTCGGTGTTGGGGACTTCATTTGGCAAGAGATTAAGCATCTATCCGAAGACCCCAAGAAAATTTGCAACTACGGCCCCCTACATCATGTATATGATCGAAAAGGTTGCAAAGACCGAGTTTCCGAAGAATGTCACTCACAAGCCTCTAAAGCTCAATCCAAGCAAGAATCCACGGGTTCCATCTCCTAGAGTTGAGCATGCACCAGAACAGGAGGAAGAAATTTTTGAGGAGGGTGCAGGTCGGCCAGTTTCGCCTCTGGCTGGTGCTCAGGCCAGCACCGGTCTGACCGGTGCTGAGCACCGGTCTGACCGGTGGGGAGGCTGGCAGCCAGGCGGACCCCGCATCCACCTCTCCTTTGAAGAAGTTTCTCAACTTCATTTTTGGGATGTGTCGGAGCCGCATGACATCCGGTGGAGCAAGAAAGGTCAAGGCGGGCAAATAAACAAATGCGGGATACGATGAAGCTCATGCACAATGCCCAAGGTTTTCAACCACCTCGATCTCCACCATCTCCAGAATCTCCTCAGCTGAGATACCTTCCTTTGAAGAAAGGATGAGAGGATGGGCCAACTCGGATTTGCTTAACCAATACGGCCCTATGTTCTTCGAGTCTCGGCAAGGGCAAGGATCATCTTCTTCGCACCTCCTCCTCCTCCACCATTTGTACCACCTCCTCCGACGTAGCGGGATCGTCTCACTTCATGGAACAGAGCAAGCACCCCCACCTCCTCCACCTCCCGAGCAAGTACACGATTGGGGCGCTCGCTTCTCCGCCGAGATCTTTGGCTACGACCCGTACTTCTATGGTAAAAGCGTGCTCCCATAGCTCATCCATCTCGGATCAACGTCTCGGAATCGATTTATCTAAACTCTCCTTTGCATTGGATTCTTGACGATTTTCAAATAGGAGGGAGCTCTCACCCGAGAGACGGATCACAAGGACGGTGATCGACCGTCGCTTCTTCTCCGGGCCCT
The DNA here is from genome assembly GCA_947561735.1 of Cenchrus americanus. Classification (NCBI taxonomy): domain Eukaryota; kingdom Viridiplantae; phylum Streptophyta; class Magnoliopsida; order Poales; family Poaceae; genus Cenchrus; species Cenchrus americanus. The sequence goes on along the minus strand of OX387241.1, from coordinate 309,129,743 downwards.
TCTTGGATGCTTGATGACAAAGGGGGAGAAGAATTGCGATTAAAGCCTCACGTTTGTCTTGTCGTGGCTGCTGTTCGTGTTGCACCGGCTCGACGGTGCCCCGCACCGGCTCGGCCGGGTGCCTCGCCGGCATTTGAGAGAAATCGTGTAATAAGTTAGAATTTGATCTTTGTGGACTTGAGAACTTTTGTATGAGTGCCACCGTGTGTTTCAAACCTTAATGTAATATTTAAGCGACTTTATTGATAGATTGTGATGCATGTTTTGAATGATGATTGTTTGTGTTGGCTAAATGGAGCAAGGTGATCTAAACCAGCTTGCAACCCTGGCATGACCACCTTGGACCAAATAGCACACACTTCTGTTGCTTTGTGCGCTGACTGGACCTGACCGGTCTGACCGGTCAGGGGCACCGGCTCGACCGTGTCGCCTAGTCGACTCACTTTTCTTTGCTTTGTGCACATCTTGTCATACGCATCACGGATTTTATTTTGTCGCTCACACATGTTGCACTCCACCGATTCTAAGATATAGGGGGAGCTCACACGTCTCTTCTTCCAAATTTGTGCTAATGGCATTTAAGGCCACTTTCTTGAAATCAAACTCAAAGCACAAATTAAGGGGGAGCTCTAGCTATATCTGAGAATCTAAATGCGCTTTATTGTTTTATTTGTAAGCTTTAATCGAGTTGTCATCAATCACCAAAAAGGGGGAGATTGAAAGTGCATCTAGGCCCCTAAGTGGATTTTGGTGAATTGAATGACAAGGCGATTAAAGGACTAATGTTTTTGTTTAAGATCGTGAGCAGGTTTTCATTATATATTCATGAGCTACTTTTGAAGTATTTTATATATGGATGTGTTTTATGGCTCACATCTACAAAGATAAGTATTTGGTGCAAGGCTTCATGAGTTTATTAAAAGAGAACAAGAGGATGAGTATACATTTCATGGTTCAAAAAAATGGAAGCTTGCATATCCGTTGTCAATCAAGATCAAGCATTTGAAACGGGACTTTCAAATGAAGGTTAATTGCGTGTGAAGCAAAGTGGAACTCAAAGTGGATTGGATAAGTGATGAAGAGATCAACCGAGATGTCTAGGGTGAGGGACTAAGCAATCTTTGGGGCCGTAGCTAAGCCGCCATAAGTGTTTTGCTAGGGTGAAGGTCTAGCATCCGTGGGGTCTTCAAGTATCATATTCAAACCTTAACCGAGGGAAGCTTTGCAAGTCATCAACTCGTTAAGATTGGCAACATGGAGTGGCCATGGATCCAAGTGTGCATTCTTATGCTATATGGAAGGATCCTAAGTCACTAGCTCAAGTATGGACATGCTCAAGTCAAAGGCTATGTTGAAAGCCCTCAAGTGGTTATCGATCGGGTATGGCAAGAATTGAAGTTGTTCAAGCTCAAGGGGTCATCAAAGCTCTTTTACTCTTTTCTTGAGTATAGGTATGCCGTACTATCAAGAGGGATGCAACTTAGCAAGTTGACCAAGTCAAAGTGCTCTTTAGTTGACCTAAGTGAGATCTAGCCCTTGAGTGTGCTAACTAACCCTCCTAACCTAACTCGGGTCATTTCATCTTGGTGGTGAAGTGCTAGTTTCCTTAGAAAAGGGTTTTTGGGCAACTCGGGGCTCGACCAGGTCCGGCCGGCCGGGGCACCGTCCGGCCGGTGCCGCTAGCCCAACGGCTAGTTTTTCTTACACCGGTCCGACGGTGGGGCACCGGTCTCGACCGGTGCCGCCGGGTCTAACGGCTAGTTTTCTTCTTTGAGGGGTATAAATACCCCAAGCCCTCTTCGGTGAGGGTTCTTGCTTCTAGTGTTGTTTCTGAGATCCCAAGCCATTTCTAACTAGCTCTAAGCCTTAGTGGCTCTCCCCAACCATCTCTTTGTGAGATTTGTGGATTCAAGCCATCATCTTTGTGTTGGGTTGAGAAAGTGAGCCTAGGAGTGACTTTGTGAGCTAACAAGAGCGGGTTCCATAGCTTGAGCACTTTGGTTACGAGTCTACAAACTTTGGTGCATTTGTTACTCTTGGAGGTTTGCCTCCTAGACGGCTAGGTGTCGCCGGCTAGCTCCCAAGGTTGTGGTGAGCAGCGGGAAGTTTGTGAGGGCCGCGATCTTGCCTCTTCGTGGAAAAGATCACCTTAGTGGAAAGGAGGAAAGTGGTTGAAAGAGACCGGCTTGTTGTGGGAATTGTCCCTTACAAGCTCCTCAACGGAGACGTAGCCATTCCTCAGTGGGTGGTGAACTTCGGGAAACAAATCCTTGCTTCCTCGTGTGGTTCTTCTCTCTAAGTTGTTTTTCTAGCATATATCATTTGCTTCCGCTTCGATCTACTTGGGTGTGTTACTTGTGTGTGCGGGGCTCATTACTCGCTTGTGATCATCTACAAGAGCCACACCCTGAGTTTGGTTCGTGCTAGAAGCCAAGAGGCGCTTGAAGTTGTTTTTGCGGGTTCTTCGTGCTACACCGGTCGACCGGTGAGGTGCACCGGTCCGACCGGTGTCATCTCGTGAAGACCAGTGCTTGACCGGTCTGACCGGTCACCACCACCGGTCTGACCGGTGGAGCACTGTCACCTCAAGTGATTTGGGGGAAAAAGTTTAATTCGGTCGTCACGCCTATTCAACCCCCCCCCCTTCTAGGCGACATCAAGGTCCTTTCAACGTGACGTAGGTCGGAGGGACTCCAAGCCCGAGAAGGGCCCTCTCCATCCGGTGGCGCATCGCCCCGCACGTCTCGGGGGTGATCTCAGCGACCTGGTGCTCCATCTCCTGTGAAACGCAAGAAATTTCTGTCAGCGCAGGTGAGTAAGAAGTTTTCAAAGAGGGAACGAGTTTTATAACATAGCTCAAGGGTATAACTATAAAAGTAGAGCGTATAGAGTCCTATCTCTATCGAACTTTCCTAGGGATACAAAAAGACTGGAGCTCGGAGGGCACAAGGACGGGAGCTGGTGGACGTCGCGGCGAGTCCGGCACCGGTGCGGGCGTGGCGACGACGACGTGGCGTTGGTGTTGGCGCGGGTACCCTCTCTGGTCAGGAGGCGCGCGACGCGCGTGCGAGGGCGCGCTGGGGTGCGCGTGCGCGTAGAGGTGATCGACACGGGCTTGGGCCCGACACGAATTGGAAACGGGCGGCGCGACGGAGCTTAGGCCAGCGCCATGGGTGGCGGCGGACAAGGCGACCGCGGTTGGGCTCAAACGCGCGTGGAAACGGCGGTCGGTAGCGAAGCGTGCACTCTCCGGTCAAGAGGGCGGCGCTCCCTCCTCTGCGTCCGCGTGCGCGAGGCAACCCGCCACGGTGAGGCCATGGCGGCGCGGCCGACAGGAATGCGAACTGGAGGTCCGGCGCAAGAGAAGGGGCCAAAGGCCCAGCCTCGCCTCCAGGGCTACGGCACGCGCATGCTATGGTGCACGCCCGTGCGAGGGCGTCGCGGCTCGCACGGACGCGCGCGCGAACGCGAACGCGATCGCGAACGCGCCGGCAACGGCCACAGCGGCGGCCAAGACGGGGTGGCTCCCTACGGCTAGAGGGGCTAGGCTAGGCAAACGGCGCGCGCACGTTGGTGAAGGCGGCGGCACCTGCAAGAAAGCGCGTCCCAGCCTGGCTCGATGGCCGGCATCACCAGCGGCGGCGCAGAGCATCGGACGATCTTCCTCGGCTCGATGGCCGGGGCAACCACAGGAGGGGAGAAGCGGGCGTCCTCACCTCTGTGGCCACTGGCCGAAGTGAAGCGCGTCGGTGAAGTGTGGCGGTGCGGCTTGCCGGCGAGGAGGTAGAGGAAGCAGGCGGCGGCGCGTCGTCGGGGAAGAAGAGGAAGTAGGGGAAGTAGTCGTTCCCGGCGGGTCCGGCTCCTCCCACGGGCGGCTCCGGCCTTCGCGGCGGTCGGCGCTCCCACGGGCGGCTCCAATTTCTCCCTCTCCCCCTTCACTTCTCCTTCTCCTCCGGCAGGTAGGTGGCGGACAGGGGAACGACCTTCCCCCTAAGGCGGCTAGGGTTGGGTCTCCCTCCCGGGCTCGGCAGCGGCTTCAAATAGGGCGGCGCGGCTCGGGACACGCGGACGGCTAGGATGCGCGGGGGGGGGGGGGCACGCCGCGGCGGCGAGCCTTGCGGTCGGCGTCCCCGCCTTTGCCTTTGGGAGTCGGCCAAAGGCAAAGGTTAGGGATGACGCGCGTGCGTCATTGCGGGACCGGGGTGACGCGAGGCGCGGGGTCCGCTTGTCGGCGGCCGGCCGCGCGCGCGCGGTAGGTCATAGGTGGCTGCGCGGGCGGTTTGCTGGGCCGGCAAATGGGCCCAAAGTGGCGCTGGGTGGAATAGGTGGTTGGCGGCCTGCTAAGCATAGGGGTGCTTCCCCTTTTCTTGTAGGATATTAATTTGATTCAAATTTGAATTCCAATTCAAATTTGAATCCACTCAAATAAAATCCCAAATAAAATTCAAATGAAGATCCAACTTCTCACACTAGCAGATTATAAGTCCTAAAATTATTGTTGGTGCCAAAATTAAATCTAGGAATCGGGGAAAGAAACAGGAAGACACCCTTAATTGATTCATGAGCACTCAAATACAATTCAAGTTTTTGAAATTCCACATTTTGAATTCACACAAAATCTAAGGATGTTACATTCTAAGTGCCAGATATCTGCTGACTCTGCAAGCAAAGTTGTCCTTTGTTCATGGGATGCCTAGGAAAGTAGGCATTGATTTGAGCATGCCAGAATGAATAACCTGGACTACTTTCAGGGATCGACATCTGACTCTACTCGTCGGCCTACGCTACGCCTTCCGGCGGTAATTAAAAGCAGAACTACTGATCATGGACTCAGTTCTTACTTAGGCCTTGTTCATTTCGGCCAACCCCGGCTGGAAATGTGGCTCGACCCAGGGGGGTCACCCCGGCTCGGTAACGATCCCGACCCACCAAAAACCGAGACTTCGTTTAACCCCGCCTCGGTTCTACCCCCGGTTCAAACCGCCCATTTTCTTCCACCCTCGGCCGGGGAAGCGGCCCACGTCTCCGGTCTCATGGATCGAAACCTCCTCCGACCCCCTCCTAGCCCCACGGGGGATTTGTCCCTCATAGGGGTTCAGTGGCATGGGAGGGGTTCACCCAGTCCCTTTGGGGATTTGATCCCTGACTGCCGAACAAAGCCTTATGTGGACCGAACCAAGACCACCATCTTTTGGCATAAAGAATGAAGTGACATCTTGGACTATGCAACTCAATTTGAAGTTTGCTTCACACATACACAGATAACTCAACGAAGTGTAAAATGTCGAAGCATTAGTACAACTCCACACCACGACTTGTTTTGCATGATAATCGAACCCAAGTGCTCTCGATCATAATACAAACTACTCGGTGTACATTCCTAGTCCGTCATCCATCACTCTAGTCACTTTTATTTTTGACAAGCAAACTAAGGTAACGAAACGAGTCACACACATGAGTAGAGCCACCACCACTTATCATCCTGTTTAGCTTCCATCACACATTGCAAACTTATCACACACATGGTTATCTTTTTATTTGTCACACAAGAATCAGGGCACACACTTGGATCCGAATTCACCTCATCAGCACGGAAGAGGAATACCGTAAACCGCTACCACTGTGCTCAGTGACGGAGGCAGAATAAAAATTAGGGGGGGCTGAGTTCTTGTTCTTTGGCATCTCCACTAATTCTTTCTCGTATTCTTCCTCTTTCCTCTCTTCTTCTCAAATTCTTCTTTTAAATTCAATGGGATCCATGGGAGTAGGGGGGCTCTAGCCCCCCTAGCCCCACTGTTGGATCCGTCACTAACTGTGCCGTGCGATCCGTCACTGACTGTACTGTGCAGAAACCCAAGTGATAGCTGCTTCAACAACAGAGCCTTCCTTGGCAGGGTAGCCCTTCCCGTTGACGGTGACCAGGAAAGACTTCCTCTCACCGGTTGCGGAGAACGTTGTCATCTGATCTCGTTAGTTTCAGCATCATCGCTGTGTGGCTCGCGTGCCTCGGAGTTGTGTCGCATCTTCATCCTAGCTCTGGAGAAATCGCATCCTGGATTTGGTCCACAGCCAATCAACTCAACCTGCTAACGACACTTGAGTCTTCTTCAGTGCCCCCTTTTATTTTGAGCCTCCTTCATTTATTATTTTGAGTAAAAGTCTTCTTCAGTTGATCCCAAAAAAATCTTACTCGGTTGGCCGGACCAAATGGTAATCGCACACGCACGTTAGTATGAAGCCCATGCAAAGTGCCGCACGCAGAAGAGAGTAGCGAACGCGGGCCGGTATGGGCTGCCCTGCTCTGCAAAATTAGAAAAGTTTCTTCTTTTATTAGTTTTGGGAAAACATGTGACGTAATCATATCATACATATACAACTATAGAAGAGCAACCCACTTCAATCCCAGTATAAGATTTCTCTCAATTTCAACAAGCCACGTCAGCGTCTCCTCTAATGACACAAATATCATTAAATCCCCCTTCAATGACAGAAATAACATTTAAAATTTATTTTAAATCATTCACATTTCAACTCCAATTTGAAACACAACAGCACCGCACTCCATTTTGGTAGGACACACTCCATTTTGTTAGGGGATCCGCATGCCTCCCCTGCTGTCGTTGCTTGGTTTTTATAGTTCCGTTTTGTATGGCCAATACCAATTACTATGTATTTCATTTCAGTTTTCATATTTTTGAGAAAGACATCCAAGGATCACACAAAGCTAAAAAAATGTCCAAATGAATTTAATGTTTAAAAATAGTTTACAATTTAGTTCATTAGAAATTATGAAAAACAAATTAAAGGATTAATTTGATTTTATATTATATGGAAAAAAGTATTAAATAGAAATGAAAAGAATCTTTCCTTTTTTCTATTTCCTTCTTTTTTTTTCTCCTGTCCTCTTTGCTTCCTATCTGTTCCCATGCATTCAAAATCATGAAAGTGCTTTTGACTGCTTTTTTTACTGCTTAATGGTGCAATATTTCATTTCTCCAATCATGTTAATCCTAATTTCAAATACTAGTGTATTAACATTTTTCTTGAACCTTCTGTGGAACACCTGCTTCAGTTATGTTGCTATAACAGTAGCCACAAGAAAATAATCTATGGCATTTTTGGGGGCTTCTACTACCATTTCTTCAAATTTTATTAGTGAAGTTCTAACAATGTAGCGAATGATGTCCCACCTTGTTTTGGCTTCTCGAGTTTTCATTTTAGGGTTCTAGATAAAATTTGACTACTGTTGACGGTGAATTTCCGTCAACCTAGATTACTTGTTATATATTGGTTTCGATTAAGATGATGTAACAAGTTCACACTTGCATGTTGATTTTTGGAGTTTGTTGTTTACGCAGGAAATTAACGTTAAAGAGGAGACTTTCGGGATAAGTTCACCAAGCACTTCAAGAGAAGATCATGAAGCCCGTCACAAGTCGAGACACGCGATAAACATGACTCCAAATGACCCGAGGACCGAAGCGTCAACGTGCAAGTCTTCAGGGACTCAACCAGAAAACAGCGAAGCTTGCATAGCAAGGATTCAAGTCTTAACCGTGAAGGAAACGACGTCAAAGGCCCAAATGCAAGTGCACACAAATAAGGAATCATGCGAGAAGCAACCGGGGAGAAACACGGGCCCGAACCGGCCCAGTCGGATCGGCCCAGGGGCCTTTTGGCCCGGTTCGCGACGCCCCTTTGCCCTAGGTGTTCGTCTATTTATTGCCTTCGCCGCCGTCGGCCGCCACATCGAACAAATCATTCTACCGACGCCATTCACCAGAACACCACCACCGCAAGATGAGGGAGAGAGTTGGATGAGCTCGTCGCAAGGATCAACGCCGACGGAGGGATGGAAGCAAGAGGAGGACTCCAAGCCGCTGGCCTAGGGGTGTTCCCAAGCCTCATCGTCGCCATCTTCATCGACGACGTTCTTCGGAGTCTCCATCACCCCTTTGTGCTTAAATCTGTGTAAGATGATGGGGTAATGTCTCCGTTCGTCCCTAGGGTTAGATGGATGCATGATATGTAATCTACACATGAACCTTATGCCAATTAATGTTTTGTGGTCCATGTCTTCGCGTATGCTTTGTTTACATATGTTTGCGCAACATGTGGTCTTAGTAGGGTCTGTGGTAATCGTGGTGATTAGCTTAACCCTATGGATGCTTAGGCTTAGATGCGGTTATACGTGAAAGTGTTTGATTACCTTGCGTAGTAATAGTACGATTTAGGGAAAAGGCTTAGCGGCCGCATAATCGCCATGAAGCTAGTGTAGGCAATACCCTTTTCATGTAGTAGATGCATCTTCATGTGTTCCTAAACCCTAGGGAGGGAACGCTTATCTATCTTAACCTCTCTCTCTTGTGTCCACCCTTTACCATCTAGTTTAACCCTAGATTTGTTTGATCAACTTAGGTTAGATTGTCTTTACCTTTAGATTAATACCCCGTTCAAAGGTTTCCCATCAACTAGATTGGTACTTGGTTAAGCGCTAGCAATCCCCTTGCTCCGCGGATTGATAAGAACCTAGGGAATCCCCGTGGTGAAAAAGGTGTAGGTCCGTACGCTTGCGGATCGTAGGTGGATACGAGTTTTATCCGTCAACACGCGCACCCAGATTGGAATGTAGACAAACTCCATCTCCTCAACTGCCTTCATCTCATCCAGTTCCATCATCACCACTAAATCTTTCCCAAACATCCATGGTCCATCTTCTAGCGCCCTCCTCTTACACGCAATATGGTGGAAAGTAAAGAGAAACTGACTCTCACCCAGATCCTTGCAGGTGATGCCCTTGATTGGGCACCAAATTCTCCCTAGGGCTTGCGCCAAACCGTCGGCATTCACCAACTTCTCCGTGAACACCTTGCCAACAGCCTGTGGATCAGTCCCTTTGTTCCGAGAGCGACTCACCTGACCAACCCTGATGCCCTTCTTCTCCGCCGCAGTCAACTTTAGACGCTCCATCATGCCCTCGACCCCCTCCATCGCCCCGATCTGCTGGTCGCAGATCAATGACCCACCGAGCCCTTGCAGTAGCGACTGGGTTCAAGGCTAGCAAAATGTGGCTGGGCTCCCAAGGGAGAATTGAAGAGAGGATGTTGTGGAATAGGACGTGGATTCATGAACCAGTCACAGGGAGTGATCATATCTGAGAGACGGAGGAAGAGAGATCACAAGAGACGAGGAACCCTAACCACCGTGACTTCCCTCGAGTCGCCTAAGCGTCGAGGACCCTATGCTGGCATCAACTTGCATGCCATCCGGATTCTTGTTGTGGCGGTGGAGATTTTATTTGCTTGGTAGCAACGAAATCGCGGCGTGGAGACCGAACCACTCAGATTTATCTTGTGATGTGCAGCTGTGCTGCTTGGTCAGTTGGGCCTGGGCCGGCGCTGGTTTATTTTCATGATCCACTTTAGCCCACGGTTGACGTTTCGTGAAGACACACTTAGCCCACGATTGACTGCCTGCCTTAGGTTGAACTATCACTGCCGTGTGGCCCTGATGGCCACCGGGCCCACGTGGCGGTGGGCGAGTCCTTCTGCAGGGCCCGCGGTCTGAATACAAGCGCAGACATAAAAACAAATTCAAGTCTCTCAAAAAACCAAAAAGAAATTCAAAGGGATCTTATAACATGAAATTGAAAATTGGTTCTAATTTGTAACTCGTGGAGTACTAAAATTTGACTGTCCGTCAATATGTTTTCCCCGCAAGATCCATTAACTATATCACTGCAAATGATTATATCATCGATCTTGCATTGGGTCCAAAGAGATTCCCTACTGGTTTGGTATCAAGCCATCACCATGTAAAAGCAACTTCAAGAGACTAGCTAAAATGACTTGACTAGCTAAATTTTGGAAAAAAAATCTCAAAAACACTCTTCCAACAGACTAGGTATCTACCCAACTAGCTATCCTTACTAGCTAAATTCGTTGCCCCACTAGCTATCTTTGGCTAGTGGCTAGTGACTAGCTATCCTGATTTTTATGAGTATGACAGGCGGGACCCACAAGCGGTGGAGCATATAGAGAGTTCAGTTTAGAGAGGCTGATGTCAACAATTTTTTGCTAGCTATTTCATTTTACATACTAGCTAAATCAGGATTTTAGCTAGTGATTTTTAAAGAGGCTCTTGGAGTTGCTCTAAGCATTTCTAGGCATCAATTTTAGATTGTCTTCATGTATTGGTCCAGTTCATTACGTTTCCTTTATGCATTTCTAGGTATCAATTTTAGATTGTCTTCATGTATTGGTCTCGGTTCATCGAGTTTCCTTTATGCAAGCATTTCTAGGCATCAATTTTAGATTGTCTTCATGTATTGGTCCAGTTCATCGAGTCTCCTTTATGCATTTCTAGGTATCACCTTATTTGGCAACTCAATATAATGGGTTACTAACTACTCTTTCCATCCCAATTTACATGTCATGTACGATTTTCAAAATCCATAGTTTTTGCCATGTGTCTAGGTATAAACTATGTCTACATATCAGAATCTATAAATTTGGAAACGTCGAAACGAACTAAAACTTGAAATGGAGGGGGTATGCATGTATCACCACCATTGCTTGTTTTATCATATACCAGATTGTGAACCGCACTTTCTCGGTTCAAAATTTTACATATAGCTATGGTTTTCTTTTCCTAGGTACATTTGTCGTAGTAGCGTATCGAGTCGAAACGATCTATAATTTAAGACCACTAAACTGTTATGGATTGCGAAGACGAGGGGAAGGAAGCATGCTGTTAGATTTGTAGGTATATATGTTGATACCATCTACCTGTTTGCTTTAGCTTTGCGTGATGTGAACAATCTGCAATTTAGCTAAAACGAACTTGTGTAAAGCATTGGCTCCGGTAAGTATGAGTATGAGGTTTTTCATCGGCAAAAAAAAAAGTATGAGTATGAGTTTATTAACCAAACTTTCATATTACAAATCTTGTTTAAGTTACGAGGTGCTAGTTTTCCTAGTAGTACGTTTTCTCCTTTTTGCCCCATGTTTTACGCGTCTCCTTCATAGCTCTGCGTGCTCCAGCGGTGACTGAGCCACCGACCGCGTCACGTCGTACATCATGCGTGATCGACACAGCCTGCGGCCTGTGGTGGATAGCCTTCATCCCAAAGCTACAGTATTTCTTGCTCCCGAAAAAAAAGAAGACTATTTAGAACCGTGATGATCCATTATCGTGCAAACGTCACGAGGCCTGTTTGTTTCATGCTGCTTTATTTCTTCGAGTGAGTGCTCACCACTTTCGTGCTGATTGTTCTGAGGCACGGGCCTGTTCTGAGGCAGCACCTAATGCTACGGGCTCGTTTGGCCTTGTTCCGCCTTACACGCTGTAAAGTTTGTTTTTTAAAACAACTTCATGAAAGCAACTTCGTGAGCGGGGGAGAGCGTGTTTTTGCGGTTTCACCACGTGCTTAACTCGCGTGAGAGTGAGTTTCCGCAGGTTCGACCAGAGAGAGTTGGGCAGAGAGAGTTGGTTGTTTGGATATTGAAGTTGTGAAGGTTCGCCGTGAAAATGCCTACGTGTGTTGCGTACCAAACGCAAACTTATTTCAAAATAAAAAAAATCAAAAAAGAATGCTAGCTAGCTAGTCAAGCTGAGGGCCCCGTCGGAACCAAATGTCTTCTTATCGAGAAGAGTAGCGTGCGAATAATGCCGTGAAGCATGCGGCCGAGTGACGGGTCATATTCCACCTGATCGACTCCCTGAATTTCTGTTTCTGTCTCAAGGACATATTATACGACAGGTGATTATAGCCAGGATAATAAAAGACAGATAATGCACCAGAAAATATGGATATAGTTTTTTTTTTTCTCTTTGGCCTTAGAGTTTGCAAGGCTAACATCTCATAAGGACCCTACTTTTTTTTTTTCCAACCTGGGCCTCGCCCGAATTTCATTACTTCAAGAACGAAATTACACGGTTCACCGGTTCGCCAAGACAGAAAACGTACTTATTACAAGCATTACTAGCAACCAACCGGTCACACAGGGACCGCTAATCCTCCATCACGCCAACAGTTCACTTACAAGGCCTTCAAAATACGGCATTCCCATCACCCACACTGCGCAGAAGAAACAACTACAGGCAAAAGTTCCGGACTCTTTTACGACTACCGCCGAAGAAGCAAGACTCCATTGTCGACCGCTCCAAAGCATCTTGGCTTGGGTGAAAATGAAGCGCCGTTTCCTTCATCGCCTCGCTCCTCGCTTCCAATGCTCGTTTAGTACTTTCATCCTTCCGTAAACCTCGCCCAATAGATCGGCAAGGATGAGGCAAGACAAATAATCTCGGTAGGGAGATCCGATAGCTTTTTTTTTCAAAATGTATTGCATTTCTAGATTTCCGGTCGCCTTGTGATTCTTGCCGAGAGACCAACCATATGAACTTTCTTGTAATTATGCATATATCCGTCAACCCAAACCCAAAATTGCTCAAAGGAAGAAGGTCTACAAACGGCCCCCATTATATGAGCAACAAGACTCCAAATATATCTAGACATATAACAGTCAAAGAACAAATGTTCTATACTTTCAAACACATTACGAAAAAACATCTTTTATCGCCCCGCCAATTTTTCCCGCTAAGGATGTCCTTAGTCAAGATCGCATTAGCATCAACCAGCCACATGAATATCTTAACTTTCATGGGTATTTTAGCTTTCCACGAGCCTTCTTTGGGTCATTCCTCTCGATCTAAAAAGGTGATTGTACATTGATTTTACCGAGAAAGCACCGATTTTTCCCGGACCCATTTAACCCCGTCTTTTTCGTTGGAGAGTGCACATGTAAATAACATATCTCGCATTTGTCTCAGCCGAGTCCGTTGGCTTTCATTTAGCCATCTACGGAAAGTCAACCTCCATCCTCTCTGTGCCATCTCCTCAACACTCACCTTTTGGTCCGAACGAGATATCATATAAACCCCCGAATTTATCTTTTAATGCCACCATCCCACACCAAGCATCTTCCCAAAAATCAATTCTCTTCCCATTTCCAAGAATCATTATTCTTCCTTTCACATAAAGCTGTTTAACTTTTAGTAAATCATTCCAAGCCGAAGAATTTCTAGGTTTTCTCTGCAAACCAGAGATCCCTTGTAAAATTTTGTATTTTTTCCCCGACAATTTCCTGCCACATCCCCTCTTCAAATTCTAACTTCCACCACCATTTACACAAGAGACTGAGATTCATTTTCCTCAGGTCTTTGACCACGCAGGTTGAATTTTTCTCTCCCTCTCTGCTTCCTTCTCTTCTTTCTCACAAAGTCACACTCACACCCTCCTACCAATTATACGACAACAAAAAAAGAGAGGTTTTTTCGCACCAAAAAATATGGATATAGTTTTTTGTTTTGTTTTTTTTGCCTTAGAGTTTGCAAGGCTAACATACCACCTTTGGTTTTGCCGCTTAGAACAACAAATGGACACACACACACAGTACACTTGTTTATCCATGTCCCCCATCCATTTGCTGCTTGCATTGTTTCTCTGCCTTCGTGTGATGGATGTCACATTCAGTTGGACACTTCAACTGTTGGAATGCAGGCAAGAATCCGGCCGGCGTGCCCACCCGAAGCCTAGTAGTCCAGGTTCAGCGAACCGCCGCTCCACATAAAACCTCCACCCGCCGCACACAACAGATTCCCAGTCTCCCTCCCTCCCTCCCCTGTCCACTCCTCTCCGCATCTCTCGGCGGCGTCGCCCCCAGTCACCGCGCCTCAGGAATGGCCGCGGAGGCGGAGCAGGAGGGCTTCCGCCCGCTCGACGAGGCGTCCCTGATCGCCTACATCAAGGCCACGCCCGCGCTCGCCTCCCGCCTCGGCGGCGGCGGCGGCGGCGGCGGCGGCCTCGGCCCCGTCGAGATCAAGGAGGTCGGCGACGGGAACCTCAACTTCGTCTACATCGTCAAGTCCAGCGCCGGCACCATCGTCATCAAGCAGGTCCGTCCGTCTTGACACCCCCCTCACCTCACCTCACCTCACCTCACCTCACCGCGCCGCCCGCTCCTGACTAATTTAATCCCCACCCACGACGACCTCACGCACGCAGGCGCTCCCGTACGTGCGCTGCGTCGGGGACTCGTGGCCGATGACGCGGGAGCGCGCCTACTTCGAGGCCTCCACGCTGCGGGAGCACGGCCGCCTCTGCCCGGAGCACACCCCGGAGGTCTACCACTTCGACCGGGCCATGTCGCTCATGGGGATGCGCTACATCGAGCCCCCGCACATCATCCTCCGCAAGGGCCTCATCGCCGCCGTCGAGTACCCGCTGCTCGCCGACCACATGTCCGACTACACGGCCAAGACGCTCTTCTTCACGTCCCTCCTCTGCAACAACACCACGGATCATAAGAGAGCAGGTGAGCTTGCCTGCCTGCCTGCCTGCTGCTTCATTGCCTGCGCGCGCGCGCGTTGACTTTAGCTCCCAATTGAAACTGGATGTGTGCTGTGGCGATCGCAGTTGCTCAGTACTGTGCGAACGAGGAGATGTGCAGGCTCACCGAGCAAGTTGTGTTCTCAGACCCGTACCGGGTCTCCAAATTTAACCGCTGGACCGCACCGTACCTTGACAAAGATGCCGAAGCGGTCCGGGAGGACGACGAGCTGAAGTTGGAAGTGGCTGAATTGAAATCAATGTAACTACCTCACTGCATAGAAATTATGACCACCACCTACGGACACGGTTTGTTTCTTTACATGAGAATGCGTGACTTATCTGATCCGCAACTGCAGGTTTATTGAGAGAGCTCAGGCTCTGATTCATGGAGACCTCCACACTGGTTCTATCATGGTGACCCCCGATTCTACTCAAGTCATCGATCCAGAGTTTGGATTCTACGGGCCCATGGGTTTTGACATTGGAGCGTTCCTGGGAAACCTGATTTTGGCATACTATGCACAAAACGGACATGCTGATCAAGCAAATGACCGTAAAGTATGTATGAATCTGTTAGCTTGTTACTTTTCAACCTTTAGATCTCCAACAGCAGTGGTTCAGGTTCTCCAGGCGCCCCCCCCCCCCCCCCCCTCTGCTTTCTTGGTGTCAAACGTAGTTGGTTTGCTTTGTGTGGTTTAGCTTGTTTCCAAACTACTAAGGTAATGACAGCCGCATTTCTTTGGTTCTACCTTTTGTGATGCATTTGGAATATGGCGCTGATGCCTTTTTTATGAGAAATAATAATTTATTTGATATCTGAGGATAATCAAGTTGTCATGTGTAGCATAAAGAGGAGATTGCTTGGCAGACAAAAGTTTACCATCCCAAAATATGCCTTGCATTGAATAATTTTAATACTTCATGGCATCTTCAGTAGTGGTATTACTTAATGACAGTGCCAGAATTGTCAGTTTATTATAGAGCACGATGCATGTTCAACATGCTGTATCCAGAACCTATTTTCCATGATGTCCAGGCATGAACTGAGTGATGCCCATCTTTTGTAGGTTTACAAGAAATGGATCTTGAAGACAATTGAAGATTCATGGAACTTGTTCCAGAATAAGTTTGTTGGACTATGGAATAAACACAAAGAAGGAAGTGGGGAGGCATACCTGCCTGATATATACAACAACTCAAACGTGCTGAGCCTTGCTCAGAAGAAGTACATGACAAACCTATTTCATGATAGCCTTGGGTTTGGTTCAGCCAAAATGATCAGGTAACTACAGAGTAAATTTCTCAATAATGTTTTTTCCTTACAAAGAGAGACTTCTAAATAAATTCACTCTCTTATTTATTTGTCTCCTATGAGATATAATAACTCTTCATTTGACTGAAATAACAAACCATACTCAGGCCAAACGATAAAAAGGTTGTGGATTCAGTTTTGATGCAGCATCTATTATTTTGCAACTGTGCAGCATAAACAGAAGTTTTTGTAGGCAGTTTGATGAAAAGCAAATGAGAAGTGAAAAATGGTTATGTTTCAAGCAGTTCAGTGAAAGAAATTATATAGAATCTACAAAATATTTGCTTGTTCCCTTGCACCTGAAATTGCATTCTCAGAGAACATAGATGTCATTTAACATCAGTTTCAAACACCATGCCTATTCGTAAAATTTGTCTTTTGCATTCCTGCTTGACATTGTTTCCTAAACTTTGTTCTTCCATATGTAGGAGAATAGTCGGAATCGCTCACGTCGAGGATCTTGAATCAATTAAGGATGCCAGCAAGAGAGCAGAGTGTGAGCGTGCTGCCCTCAATTGTGCAAAGACGATCCTGAAGGGAAGACGCCAATTTGGGACCATCGAACAAGTCATTGAGCATATTCAATCGTTTGATCAGAACTGAGAGGACATTAATCTACTTGGCATGAGACATATTTTCGTCGTTTAACCTATGCACACCTGAGTATGGATGACTTGCTTGTTCTGAAGCACCAGTTGTTTGTGCTCAGTATCATGGTTATAATTCAAAATTTCCATTTTCCAGTCCCCTTTGAGTTTGAACTGTGTACACTAGTAGAGTTATTCCATCGTAGCTAGGAGCTGAATAATGAAATGTACGAGATTTCTCAGAGTTTATCTCCTTACATATAGACGTGTGTATAACCAATAATTTTTAGTTGATGTATTTTTGGCAAGTACTCCATTGTTATTTTCTTCCTAATAACTATGTCTGAATCTTGATTAGTGGCTCCCATTGGGTTTCAAACTCTAGCCTATCCCAACTTTCTTGGGACATTATCCATCGCTGTCGTTGTAGTTGTACTGCCTTGTTATTTCTTCATAATCTAGATCATGGATGTTCATGGGGTCTTTGGAGGATGCATCTGGCTTCTCAGCATGTTCGTTTGGCTGGTGGCTGATAGGTGGTGCTGATTTGTTCGAGAGAAAATCTTGTTGGTGGTTCTTTGGTGGTTGGTTTGTTCGAGAGAAAAATATTGTTTGGTGGCTGATAAGCCAAACGAACGGGTTTCTGTTCAGAAATTTAGTACTGAAAGGTCTATGCAGCTGTGTTGATGCTGTTCTTAAGACACCGGCGACGGCGATGAAACCAGAAGTAATATTGCTTTTTCAATGAATCCGTATACTCTGTTTCTGAAACCTCCATTCAGATAGTATACTCTGTTTCTGAACCCTCCATTCAGATATTAATCAGCCTGTTCGTTTGGTGCTTTGGTTTGTTTCGAGAGAATGGTTTGTTACGAGAGAAAATCTTTTGTTTGGGCAGTGGTACCGATAAAGCCGAACGAACAGGGCGATTTTAGGAGAAATGGAGAATGCAATGGTGTCACTGTGGCATACTACCAGTTCTAGCGGTCAAAGTCAACTCATGGTGACTAGTCAACACGCGCCATGGAAATTCAGCAGAACGTGGCTATCGAATATCAATGGACGCGAACAGACGATGATGCCGTTGCAGATCCGTAAGCCTTAGTCCCAAATTCAGATGGAGGAGCGCATGGCCGCCGCCGGGAGCGGGAGCGGGAGGGCGCGGCGCTGCGGCTTCGTGGTGTGGCTGCACGGCCTGGGCGACTGCGGCCGCGCCAACGAGTTCATCGCCGACCACTACTTCTCCGCCGCCGCCTTCGGCGACACCCGCTGGTCCTCTTCCCCACCGCGCCCACCGCCGCCGTCACATGCAACCGTACGTACGTCGTATCGTAGGCGCTGTCACAACTCCGGCGACTCCATCGACCCCGCGCTGCAGCTCGCTCGCCGCCGCTGATCGCGATTCCTCGTGCTGTGTTGGCTGATTCGCAGGTGGCGCGCTCATATGCCTTCGTGGTTCGACATCCACGACGCGCCGCCCATCACTTGGGCAAGAGACAAAATCCTGTCCCGCTGTCATATTCTTTCCTGCGTTTGATTCAGGATTATACACACACACACACACAAAAAAAACGATTGCATTCGCTCTGTTTCAGCCGTGTGTTGTTCGTCAGCTTTGGATGCTTACATGGATCTGATGCGCGCAGAAATCCGTCAGGGACGAGGAGGATGTGCTGCGAGCTGCTGTTCACATTCACACCGTGCACACCATGCTCGACAGGGAGATAGCTGCTGGAACAAACCCGGAAGACGTTTTCGTTCTTGGCCTGAGCCAAGGAGGTAGTGCAAGTGCAACCCGTCACTTGCCTTTTTTTTTTTTTTTTTTTGCTTCCAGCGTTTCCTATGATTGGAGTAGACCGTGCAAGACATACTCATACTGTGACTGAACACACACTACACACGCCTTCTTCAGGTGCCTTGTACCCAGAAACTCTGGGCGGCTGCGCCGTCTTCAGCGGCTTCCTCCCCTTCAACTCTGCTTCTTTCGCCGCCAGAGTAACAGAGGAAGCGAAGAAGGTACTAGTACTAGTAAAAATTTCGTCAGTTAGTGGCCGATGAGTGGCTCCTACAATTCAGTGATACTGATACCATGCTGTGACCTGCAGACGCCCGTCTTTATGGATCCATGGCGGGGCTGACTCGCTGATCCCGGTCCAGGAAGGGAGGGACGGGGTGCAGTTCCTGCGAGGAGGGCTCGGCATGAGCTGCGAATTCAAGGTACTAGCACGAGTACATACCTGAAATATTCGCATCTCGGTTCCGTGCTTGTATGCGAAATGCTGCGTTCGTCTGACGTTGTCGACGCGAGCGCAGGAGCACGACGGGCTCGGGCACACGCTGGCGCCCTACGAGGTGGAGTACTGCGAGCGATGGGCGTCAGGGAACGTTCCCCAACGAAGAGCGGAGGAGACCTGAAGAAGCCGGAGAAGGGTGTGGTGGCGGCCATCCCAGGAGCAGTAGTTTCTCCTGCGGAGTCTTCGGCTGTTTCTCCAAATAGCCACTGTTTCAACTGCGTCAAGTGATGTAAAATCGTAAATCTCAAAAATGCCCTGTGGCCTGTGGGATTGTTATTTTTTTCTTCGCCCCTTTTGAGCCGGGCCGTTTGAGATCGAATAAATAATCCTAGTAATTCTCCGTTGCTTTCTCGCGCACGAAGAATCGAGGACTCCGCCGCATTAGCATGAGCTCATGCTCTGGGGCGGCGGCATTTCCCACGCGGGGCGGCGGGGCCACCTGGCGATGCCGTATTGGCATTGCCCGTGAGACGCTGACGACGAATTCAATCTGATCCCACCTCACCCACCCGCCGGCCTTCCCCAGAAAGCCCAACTGAATCGCAGACTGACACCAACAACTAACTCATCCGCCTCCGCCTCGCGCGTCCGTATGGCGGCAGCGGCGGCGGCGCCTCCTCCTCCTCCTCCCCCGGCGGGCGGCTTCGTGCTGTTCCTGCACGGCTCCGGCGGGTCGGGCGACGAGACCCGCGCCGAGGTCGCGCCCTACTTCGCCGCGCCGGACCTCGCCTCGTCCGTCCGACTGTCCTTCCCCACCGCGCCCACGGCCCCCATCGCCTGCTACGGTGAGTTGAGTTACCCCCCCCCCCCCCCCCCCCCCGATGGAACGAACGAACCAATCTGACCGCGCCGCGTGTTTCTCCAATTGTATATAATAATCTCGTGATGACGGGTGAAGGATGCTGCGATCTGCTTTGCTGTTTCGCGCTGTGGATGCTTTGCAAGGCTCGTAAGTGGCAGGCGGAAAATCACGGGGCGCTCTGGTCTCTTCCTCTCTAACTCCGTCTGCTCAACGGTGGTTGCTGCTGCAGGTGACGCGGTGATCACGGCTTGGTTCGGCATCTCGGAGGTCCCTATAACCGCGGTAAATTGACCGATGCCGCGATTGATTGTACTTTCACTTCAACATATCTGTGACCTTGTCAACTCAAAATACATACTCTGTACAAAGCCTAACGATAAACGTGCTTATCTTCTTTGAGCGGTGACATACTGACAGTTGCCATGGAGTACACAATTGCGCATGCTAGAAACCAACCGTGCCTTACACGTTTGATTCTGGTAGTGCGCAGCTTAAAAGAACAGTGCTGGTGCTATCCGGAAATTCATTTCAAAGAATTATTACAAAAGCTCATGTTTAAAAGACATTCAGAGAAGAGTGCAGAGTTATATATGTGTTGCAAGCTGACACCACATTCTCATATAACTTCTTATTTTCATATGCAAGTTCTGTAGCAACATCACATATTTTAAATCACAGTTTTCTAAACCCAAATCCCATGCCTTCTTGAGGGTTTTCAACTTTTCATGACCCTGAATCGCTTATGAGGAGGAGTAACTTGATGCCGCTTGGATGTACTGAACAAAGAGGATTTCTGTTACACTCTGTTGTTAAATAGACTTCATTTTTCCAATACATATAGATTACACTTTCAAATAAACAACTGACAAAAGAACCTCATCTTCAATCAACATTCTATCCAGCCAATTGCTTTCTACTTCAACTACATACTAATACTGCAGCTGTAATTTTTCATTTCATGATTCCAGTTCATTCGACATTCTGTCGATCTCATTGTTTCTATTGCTGCTACAATCACTGCAATTTAGTTAATTTGATTATTTCATATACTTCCAATGATTTTTTTTTCAGAAAACTGTTAGAGACGAGAAAGAAGTCCTTAAAGCTGTTCATTATGTGCATGAATTGTTAGACAAAGAAATAGCTTCCGGAACAAGTCCGTCAAACATATTTGTTTGCGGGTTGAGCCAAGGAGGTAAACCGCCAAGCTTAATCTGCATTTACATGCAAGGAGCGAGACCATAAGATAGTACTAATACATTTTCATCTTCACAGGTGCTCTAGCCATAGCAAGTGTCCTACTCTACCCAAAAACTCTAGGTGGTTGTGTTGTTTTCAGTGGTTCAGTTCCGCTGAGTAAATCATTCGCTGACAAAGTTTCAGCTGAAGCTAGAAAGGTAACACCGGCAGCTTTCCTTATGTGGCACAGATCAGAACATTACTTCTTAATCTAAACAACGGTTTCTTAATAATTTCAGACACCGGTACTATGGTTTCATGGAATGGCTGATGGACTGGTACTATTCGAAGCAGGGCATGCTGGGTGTGCATTTTTGGAAGAGCTTGGCATGACCTGCGAATTCAAGGTAAAAATGGAAGTATATGCAAAGCCATAGTCAAAGTTCGCTTCTTTTAAATTCCTTCACCACCTAACAAGTGGCTTCTGCAATCTTGGGGCTCATTCTCAGACTTGCTGACTTAAATCATTTCAATCAAAATAATCAGGCTTATCCTACCCTTGGACATTCAATGGTCGATGAAGAACTCCAGTATTTTCAGCAGTGGATCCTCAATCGTCTAGGGATCTCTGGAGCAACTGAAACCGCAAGGCCATCATCGTCACCTCATCACAAGGATCTCCAGTAGCTTGCTGTTGCTTGTGAATGAATAGTTCTCATTAAAATTCATGGCTGCATTTTTAGGCGGCACATTATCTCTGAATTGGAAAATGCTTCACATACAGACTGTGTAGTAACGTTTGTATGGCTACTTGAACAAATTTTTATAGGATGCCGAATGAAGGAACCGAATGCCTTGTGAGTTGTATCGTGATCCAACGAAGGTTTATGATAGTAGTAGCAGTTGACTCGCATCGTGAAGTGTGTCTTTGCATTGTGATTCTTCTTGGTTGATGCATCGTAACACTAATTGTTCTATCAAAATCACAAAGTCAAGACGAGTTTATTTTAGAGGAGGAGGATGCAGTAGTTTGTTAGTGTTCGAGAAAAATGCAGTAGTTTGGTACAACTACTTACCAAACCATCATCATCTGTCGCAGCACCCAGCACACAGGCTGCACAGCGCCTAACCGACGATCTCAGTCAGCGACGCATTTCGGCCCGTCTCGGCCCACGATCCATGAGCAGCCTGGTCCGCTTCCTCTTCACCCTCGCCGCGGCCATCGCCGCAGCCTCGCTCCTCGTCGCCTCACTCCGCCGCCGAGCGCCGCCGCCCGGCCTTCCCGCCCAGGTCGTCCCCTCCTCCCACATGGCGGGGCGCAACCGGAGCTTCGTGCTGTGGCTGCACGGCCTCGGCGACTCCGGCCCGGCCAACGAGCCCATCCGCAACTTCTTCTCCGCCCCGGAGTTCCGCCTCACCAAGTGGTCCTTCCCCTCCGCCCCCCGCTCCCCCGTCTCCTGCAACAGTGAGCTTCCTCCACGCCCTCCTCTTCTTTTACCCCCGCTAGAACTGCGTCGAGTTAGCATCAGCTGATCCCTAGATCAATTCCCCTCCCTGCAGGTGGTTTTGTGATGCCGTCATGGTTCGACATCCACGAGCTACCCATGAGCGCTGTGAGTTCACTAGCTACCACTTGTAAACATGTATCTTAATGTAGCGTTAGATGCTGATCTAGATGAAATCTTGAACGAGTAGGGCTCTCCGCAAGATGAGGCTGGGGTTCTCAAGGCTGTGGAAAATGTGCACGCCATGATAGATAAGGAAGTTGCCGATGGCATCCACCCTGACAACATATTTGTTTGTGGTTTTAGCCAAGGAGGTGATGATAGATTGAATCTGAAGTTTTTCTGGAGAGGGTAAAATGTCGGAGATGTTGTGAACTAAATAGTGAAATGTGTGGCTCTCTGCAGGTGCCCTGACATTAGCTAGTGTGTTGCTTTATCCGAAGAAGCTAGGTGGAGGAGCAGTCTTCAGCGGGTGGGTGCCTTTCAGTTCATCAGTCACCGAGAAGATTTCACCTGAAGCAAGGAAGGTAATCCATATTTTCATCCCTTTGTCCCTTCTGTTTAGTTTAGTACACCATCGCAAGGTGCAAGGAAGCTTAGATATATATAGGTTGGTGAAAATTGCTGATGAAAAGGCTGATGATGTTTGGTCTTTGGTACCTTGTCGTTACCCTTTGATTTGCAATAACTGCACTTACTTATGGAACACTGCTGGAACCTCTACCTGCAATGTTGCGGACACTCCCAGTAACCATCATTTAATTACGATTCTTTCTAGCAGCTAGTCCCTGTAGTTATAACATTGGTTACCTATCAGTGTTGTTTCATGAGCAATATAGAGGCATATGAATGATGCAGAATTGTAATTTGTTGAACTGAACAACTTAATGTTTCTTGTGTATCAAAATGAAAAGATCATCAACTTCAGATGGAATTCACTCTACTGAACTTCAGGGCTAGCAAGCACTCCAATCCACCTCCCCTCGACCTCTCAAACGGGTCAAACTCGAAAAAACTTTATCATATCCAAACCCGAGCCTCCAAACCTTTAGCCCAATTTATCTCCCAGTGCTCCTCATTGGCCCTGCTCAAACAGTGGAGTGATGTGGAAAGAACTAGGTGTCGGTCACGAAAACCTTAATAATAAGAAGTGAGGACCTGATTGAAACATAAAAAGTGACCAATCGTAATCTTAGGGCAAGGAGCAGTACTCTTATATCAGTATCATCTTCCCTTTCGTTTTTTTTTACAGTAGCGGGGTTGGGAAAGTAAGGAAAGTCAAGCCCGATGATTCTGTGGGAAGGGACGGATTTCAAATTCCTTTTTCCTTCCTTTTTACGCCACCTCCACCCAATCCTTGAACAATTTCAGAGTTGGTACTTGGGATTTAATATTCAGAGTTTTCTCCTAAACAAAAAACGATTAATGGATCAATCTTACATATCAAGTTGCAAGTAGGTAGACTCAAGTTGAGGCAAAGGAATATATGCCCCATCTTAGGACTTTGGAGGTAGGACGTAGAATAGGGGGAAAAGGGTTTGGCCTATGGCAAATATAATAGGTTGAGCATTGGGGGATGAGGATTCCTCAGGACATGATCTTATGCTGAAGGAGACAACTCAGAGGCTT
Source organism: Cenchrus americanus (assembly GCA_947561735.1). Classification (NCBI taxonomy): domain Eukaryota; kingdom Viridiplantae; phylum Streptophyta; class Magnoliopsida; order Poales; family Poaceae; genus Cenchrus; species Cenchrus americanus. The sequence continues at coordinate 309,106,043 of OX387241.1, read as the reverse complement.
CAAGGAACTTCTGTCTCATCTGTTAATTTTGGTTCAGCATAGCTAATTAATTGGTCTCTTCGCAAATGTGGTTTTGAAGACATTTATACTTATATGGTCTTTGCTATCTGTATATAGCTAGCAGTTGTTGGACTTGTAGTCTTGTTGACACTGGGCATTATACTTATTGTGTATATATTCAGTTGCGGTCTTTCCCTATTGTTCTCTTAAGAGAGAATCAAACCTTGCACAATGGAAATTAGATTACACATCTCGTTTTATATTTCATCTACTTACGGCAATGCTTATTTACACAGTAATGGTAGTAGCCTAGATCCTTTAAGGATCTCGCAGCAGTTTTACTCCTGATATATTTCTTGATAGCAATCATAAACGTGTGAATGATATGCAGTCTGACATCAACGGAATCATTAAGAAAGGCCAGTACCCATTCAGATAATAGTAGATAGCATTGACCACTACATAATGAAAACTCTGAATGAAATCAGGCAGAGTGCAGACACTTGTTTGACTTGCCTTAAAAAAAAGGATGCGCTTACCTTCCATTCGTTCAACATTGAAGAAAGTTAGTGAACTGTTTGCGGCAGGAATATAGGTTTGAAGCAAAATTTAAATTCTAATATGTCTGTTATTAGTTTATTTACTCAAACCCATTCAACTTTTCAGACCCCGATTCTTTGGTCGCATGGAATTGCTGACAGAACAGTATTGTTTGAAGCTGGTCAAGCCGGTCCACCATTTTTGCAAAAAGCGGGTGTTACCTGTGAATTTAAGGTAGTACATTTTTACATGGTCCTTTTCTCTCTCTCACTTCAATTGGGCCTTCAATGTGTGAGCTCTGAATACTGTTGTCGTGTGCATTTTACAGGCATATCCGGATCTTGGCCACTCGCTTTCGAAAGAAGAGCTGCTTTATCTCGAGGCATGGATCAAGAGTCGTCTCTCAGCCTCTCAAGAGAAGGACAGTTAACATAAATTTGTTCGAGTCGCCACCACTTCCCAGTATAGCGGCTTGGCCGATGCCTTCATCATGTCTAAATTGGATTCGGTCTTTCTGTCTGACCACGCCTCACGCAACTTATGAGATTTATCATGTGTATACGTGTGCCAACTGATAGATGGACTGATGGGCCCAATCAGCTACTGTTCCTGGAATTTCTTGCTGGTGCTTGCTGCATGCATCTGGTGTGTTGAAATGGAAAACTGAATACTCAGCTACCGTGCCTATTTATTTATACATACAATCTATCTATCATGACTATTTGGTGGACACCCATACGTTTCCATTCGATTATCTTTCTTTTCTAGAGAACTCGTCTGTCTGATGTCCCTGGCGTCTCGTATATAAAGTACGGCAGCTCTTGCCTGACGTACTTCAACAGTTCATCTGTGGCGCTGATCATCTGCCAGTTCCTTTTGCCCGCTTGGTTCTGCCTGCAAATCTAGCTGATCATGCAAATTGTAATCGGTGTCTCGGTGCTAGCTCCGGTGTCTTTGGACCCTGATAAACCAAAATTCTGATTTCTGAGCGTGTCACACTGCACTGCTTATGTGTCCGTCTGCCTCTCGGCCAGTGTCAACAGCGCGACCACAAGGTATTTTCACTTTCCACAGGTCCGGTGAAGCCTGAAGCACCTGGTCAACTGAACTGCCTGCCTCGCACCCTTTCAAAGACTGGGACTAATACCAGTTTTACCGGTTACCACAAAAGTCCAGGGTGACCATTTCCTGGTTCTGACCGCTGACCATTTCATCGCTGGCTGGAAACAGTGACTTATGGTTGCAAAACACACTTGTGGGACTCGTGCGTCTGCTGTGGTGCTCTGCTGACCTTGATCGAGTTGTCACCAGTGGCAGATTTTTTCTCAGAGAAAGCGACCACGGACGATGTACTCCGCCCTCCGATTCCATTCAGCCCCCCCTCTACATAACAAAAGGTCCAGCCTGCGTGCAGTCTGAAAAGCTCGGTGGCGTGGAAGTGCTTGGGGCCGGGGGGCTACCTGACGTTCATTGATACTTTTCTGTTCTTTCTTTCCCTCTTTTTTTTCTCCTCAAATGTACTACTGATGAGAGCTGCACACATAAATCGCCTCAAAACAAAATCTACTTACTCTTTGTGGTGAGAATTTCCATGTGAAACCGCCACTGTCCAAGCAGATGAGATGAGGTCGAAACAACGCATGCCGGATTCAAATCCGTTCTGAACTGTCCCTCCCTCGAGATCCAGGGTGACAGCAGCAGCGCAGCCTGCCGGGCGCACCGGGCGCACCACGGCCATGGGTGGGGTGGGGGTTTCCCAGAGTTTGGCCACCGGTCTGCACCCGCTGCGGGGAGAAAACTGCGGCGGTTCGGGGGAACGAGGCGGGGGAGGGATGCGCTGCGGCGGCTTTGGGGGCGCCACCGCCAACGCCCACGCCAACGCCCGTGGTGGCACTAGAAAACGCGAGCCCCGCGACGCATTCTCCTCCTCCCACCAGAGTCCCAGGGGCCTCAGTCAGGCTTTGGAGGAAACCAACGCGAGCAAAAGCCGAAGCCCCCGAGCCACCCGCGCCTCGTGCTCGCCGCCGCCCGGCGCCCCTCCCCACCGCTGCAGCTGCACACCCATGGGCCGTCGTCTCATCTGCTTCGCGCCTTCGCCACGTCCACTACTTTTTTGTAATTGTCCCCCCTCTATCTCTCTCTCTCCCCCCCCCCCCCCCCCCCTTCGCTTTCCTTTCCTTTTCACCCATTCCCGGATGCTGATCGCAGGCGTGCAAGTAACACGATTACAAATACTCCTAGTGGTGTAGTAGTACTAGTCATTAGTCCTGACCTGGGGACTGCAACGCCTAGACTAGACGCGGGGCCCGTATGCCATCGGTGTGTGCGCGAAATGCTCTCGTTTTCTAATCCAACACGACGGAGAATCTTTTCTTCACTGCTCCGAACATTATTGTCAGTTTGTGACGGTAAAGGAGGAGGATCCGAGCACGACCATCATCAGTCCTGTGTCCTCGACTAGGGTTACCGTAGTACTGCACATGTCCGTCCTTCCAAGTACCGAGAGAGCGACTGCAACTGCAAGGTCCCAAGTGTGCAAAGAGTGATTTCTTTAAAACTACGAGAGAACCACTTATCATCATTAAAAAAAACTACTTGGTAGATTTCCAAAATGATTTCTCATGATTTTGTGCGTTGATTGATTTGTTTCCGAGGAAAAAAAATACTGCACAATAAGAAGTAAAAACCGGCTAGAGAAGAGAGACCAAACTCATCGGGGGCAAAAAAAAAAAAGTTTTTTCACCGTCACATCGGATACTCGGGAAGTGTCAAAGAGAATTAAATTAGACGTGAATTAATGACAAAACTGATTCCATAACTCCCGATAAAATCGCAAGTTGGATCTAACGAGCCTAATTATGTGTATGACAACAAACAATCTCTCTTTTTTTTGACTTAGTAGATTCATCTCACGATTTGATTTCCCGTCTGCCTATGTAATCAATTTTACAATTAATCTTTGTTTTTTTAAATAAAAGCAGGAGCACTGCCATGTCATTTAAGAAGAAGAAGCAATTGGTACAAAACGCACCGAAGCGGACACCACCACACCAACAAACCCCAAACACAAACAAACGCACCCGACATAGCACACCACCACCTCCCAACCACTTGGGAGAGGAGATCAAACAAGCCGTCGACGCCTGCGCCGTCGTCACCAACGAAGTGCCACAATGAAGCCGTAGCCCGCTGCAAGCCCGAGCCCCCCCCCCCAACTCCTCCACCATGGGACTATCCTCCTCAAGCCGCACACACAGTCGTCGATCCCTCTGATCCGGAAAAACTTCAGCAGAGCACTCTCATCTCAGCACCAAGGAAACCACTGATCCTGGCCACTCTGCATGGGGGCCTCGCCTCTCCCACCGCCTCACTCTTCTCTGCCAAGGACTCAGATATCTAAGACCGACATGAGAGCATCACTTCCACCTCACCTTCACCGAGATCACCACTGCACCAAGCGCGGCAGCTAGAGCCCTCTAGCGCCCATGGGCCCTCAGCACCTCCACGACAGCACGGACCAAGTACGTAACACGCAGCACCTCCAGATGACCTCCACCACCACTCCCACAAGCAAGGGCGAGACTCCAAATACGATGCCTCCAGAAAGGGCACGACGCCAAGGCGCCGCCATCGCACATCCAAAGATGGATGAGGTCTTCACCTTGAGAGCTCGAGCGGAAGGGAGCATGGTGCCCCCAGCGGAGAGAAAGACACCCCAAGGGTGCCGCCATCATGGCCACTGACAACACATCAGTGAAGACTTTCGCCTGATTCCGCACCATGCCTGCCGCACGCCTGAAACCCGCTCCCCATCACCTCCGCATCACCACCACCGGAAGAGGCTCGACGCAGCCCGAAGCACCACCACGACGCCACTAGCAAGCACCAGGCGGCCCCCTGGCCCCGCCACCATGACAACGCCATACCAGCAACACCGACGGGAAGAGAAGCGGGAGCAGCCAAGCGCCTGCCTTGAGTAGCTGTAGCTTGTGGAGTCCCGCAGAGGCCCCAGCCAAGGCAGAGGCCAGGGCAAGTCGCAGCCGGCGGCCGGCCGGCCGGCCACCGCCCACGGCCGCCGCCCCGCATGCCCCGACCGCGTGCGGGCACGCGGTTGCCGCCGCCGCCGTCGTCCCTACGCGCGCCGCCGCCCGAACCACCACCGCCGCCGCCCCCGCGCCTTCACATCACCAACGACGCCCCCCCCCCCCCCGACCGCTCGGCCACCGGATCCGGACGGAGACATCCCGGATCTGCGGCCCCCGGTCCCCCGCCGCGCCGCCGAAGCCATCAACGCCGGCGAGCTCCAAGGGGGAGCCGCGACGGCCGCGCCCGCCATGAGCCCTCCGGGGAAGGGGAGAGGGCCACACCGCCGTCTTCATTGGGGGCCTCGCGAATCCGGAGCCCCCTCGGACAACGGCGCGGTGGGAGGCGACGAGGTGGGGGGCGGCGGTGCTAGGGATAGGCTCGCCCCATCCGTCGCCCACGCGGGGACGACGTGGAGCGGTCTCGGTTTATCCCTCGCTCAGTTCGTGCAAAGTGAATTAATCTTTGTTTAACACTGCTCTTAACCAGTAGCAGTAGTGTTGAGGAACCACAAAAACTTTTCATCCCATTTATTTTTTCTCCTAACTAAAGGCTCTCTCTAGTCGAGTCCCCTGTGTGTTGTCGCTGTTGCTGCTGCGTGGGCGGGCGGACAGGCATGGCACAGGCAGTGTGTGTGTGTGAGGGACCCAGGCCGCCGCGCACACGCCACGAACCAAGGCGGGCCCACGCCGCAGCGAGAGCGACCGGGCGCATTTACGCCCCCCCGGTCAGGACAGACAGGTGGGGCCGTACCATCCCCGCGAGCGCTACTGCTCGCAGGATGAATGCTCCGCCTCCGCGGCTGCTGTCCTGTCCCCGAAATCGAATGAGGAGGTGAGGGGATCAGACTACCCACAGGGCGGGACGGGATATCCCCGCCATCCTTTTCCCGTCGTCGGATGGCGTAGAACGGCCTGCAGCGGGGCTCCTGCAGGAGGCCGGGGGGATGACGTCGACCCCGGAATCCTCTGGATCCAGAGGAATCCAGAGGCTCCGCCATCCTCCGCCGGCCCCACCACGTGCCGGCCGCCGCGCCCACCCAACGGCCTCGCGCGCACCGTGCGAGCGAGAGGAGGCGACAAGGTGCCGATGCGGCCGTCGCCGCCGCCGTTACCGCCCGAGCCCATCGTCTCCGCCGCCCCTCCAACGCCCCGCCGCCGCGGTCCGCCTAGTGCCCACGACCGCGCCGCCGCCGCGCCGCCTAGACCCCCACCGCCCCTGCTCCTCCGCCACGACTTCGCCACCGCCTGGACATCGCCATCGCCGCCATAGCAGAGAGGGAGGGAGAAAAGAGGTGGACAGGAAGGAGGAGCTCGTGGCCGGGATCCCGCGCCCGCCCGCGCTTGTAGAAGAGGAGGGAGCGGCCCGCCGGAGGAGCTCCGCATGCTTCCTCGCCGCCGGAGTGGGGGCCGGCCATCGCCCCTGCTTCCTCCACGCCGGGGAGCAGGGGATGCGACGCGAAGCAAAGTAGGAGGGAGAGAGAGAATGGAGGGGCGGGTGGGGTAGAGAAGAGAGAGAAAAGTGGATGACATGCGGGCCCGTGTATGGTAGTTGGGATGGAGTGGAAGATATAAAGGATGACCAGTGCGGGAGAAGGAGATATGAAGGAGAGAATCTTGCTGACAAGGTAGGAATATTCTGTTTTGAAGGAGAGAAATAAAGGAGACGAACGGGGATGGTATCAAGGAGGGAGGCGCGAGGTCGAAGGAGGAGGCCGAGGCAATCAATAATGGAGGCGGGCGGAGGCGCGGGGCACTTTGCCTGCGTCATAAAAAAAAAGCGCCATCGTCTGCCGCCTTTGCCACCTCCTCGAATCGCTTTCGCACGCATCGTCTGCCCTGCCGCCAAAACCCCAAATCGCTAGTAGTTCTGTAGCTCGATCGTCATCAACTCGCTCGCTGGGGCTGGTTTGTTAAAAATACTACTGTTCTTAGAGAAAAAGTAAGTACTGCTGGCTAGCCGGCTGGCTTACGAGCCAAACTAATAGGGCGTCGCTTGGCCCTTGCAGTTGCAGTGCAGGTAGGTCCTCGTCGTCCTCCTCCTCCTGCCGCCTTCCCTGGTGGAGTGGAGTGGGAGCAGAGCAGCGCGGCAGCAGCCGTAGTAGCGGGCCCGTGCTCATAAATTCTGTCCTGATCAAAGTTTTTCGTCGCTGTCCACCAACAAAGCCCAACAACTGCACTGACCCGTGTTTCCCTAGGTCGTCCGCTGCCGGCCGAGCTGCTTGCTGCTACAGTGACACCAATCCATCTGCCTCCAATGGAGGCGGCTGCTGCTCTTGCTCGCTAGTGCTATCGCTACGTGCTTGCACAGTGCTATGCAATTTACCACGAGTAGTACTACTCGCCCTCCACTGGATCAGATCAGGCACACCCAGCCAGCCACCGGCGATCATCGACCAGTATTGAAAGTGGACAGGAACTTTGCCATGAATTCGCCGCAGGTTTGTGGACTAGTACACGTCCGTCCTCGCCAAAGTTGAGTACGTACTGGTAGAGGGTGAATTGAGAAAACCCAGTAGTATCGCCGCCCACGGCTCGCTTTCGCTTTTGCAAGATGGCTCTTCTTTCCTTCCTTCCTTCCTTGGCTCGCTTTCGCTACTTTCAACAGGAAAGCTCCAATGGTTCCTTTCGCGCCGTCCGATGACGGAGGGAGGAGCCGAGCCGATTGATTGGTTGGTTCGTCCAATGAAAGGCGCGCAAGTACCATACCGAAAGCCAATGCCAAAAAAAAAAGCCAAGGGGCAACAAAAAAAATATATATTCTTTTCGGGGGCAAGCAGCACGAACCATGCTGCTGCTCTCCTTCGGCACGAAGAAAGCAATCTTGATGATAATGCAGTGTGGCATGGCATCACCAAGGAAATAGTATCATGCTTTTGTTAAAAAAAAAATTGCACAAGTATTGGTGTTTTTAAAAGCGGGGATTTTGTTGGTGGGGGAGGATGGAGAGAGCTGCACAAGAGCGAGCAATCAAAGATGCTGCTACCCCACTAATGCAGGCAAGGCAACACGCTTGCTTAACGAACTTAAGAAGAAGAAAGAAGAAGAAAAAGATGCTTCCCTTTCCATGGTATAGAGGAGAAGTGGCCAACGAGGCAGGCATAACTTGATGCCACCCCTCCCCCTAATTGCAGACATGCCCACCACGAAGCTTTTGCTAAACAAAAATCCTCTCCTCCTCAGTCCTCAGGGCAGGAAGAATCAATCAATCAAACAAACAATCAGCACACATGAATCACGAGTACAGAACGCGGCTGCCAAGTGCTGGTAAAAAGTTCAGTGGCCAAAGAGTCGACAGACACCGTGCACAAATTTGGGAATGTTCTCTTGCAAGGAGTTCATTTTGTTGAACCAAAGGAGCAAAAATATGGTACACACGAGGATGACATAAGGTAGGGGAGGGAGGGAAGCTGAAATCGGATGGGATGGTGCTGAAATCGCCTCCCCTCCTCTTCCAATCCTCAGATGCTCATCGGAGTGCAAGAAATCGAACAAAAGAAAGGGGCGTAGCGTAGAGCAGAGCGGAGGTTGCTCTTCGATCAAAACAGCTAGTGCTACTGGTACTGGTACTGACCTTGACGAGACCCTCCGTCCTTGGTGGTGGTCTGGTCTCCTTCCTTCCCTTCCCTTCCCCCCTAATCTACAACTCTACAAGAAGAGCAGGCGAGTGCGCCGCGCGCAGCGGCCGCGGCCGGATTAGTTCCAGCCGCCCCAGACCTTCTCGCCGATGAAGCGCACCAGCCTCCCCACCGTGCTCTTCTCAGCGCTGCTGCTGCTGCTGCCGCCGCCGCATCCATCGCCACCACCGTTGCAGTCGCCCTCGCTGGCCACCGACTCGTCGTCCTCGTCGCCGTCCACGATGCTGCTGCTGCTGCTGCCGCCCGGCACTTCCTCCTCGTCGTCGCCGGCGCCCTCGTAGTCGTCGCTGTGGTGGTCCCTCCCTCCGTCAAAGGTCGGGACGAGCAGGAGGTGGCGGTGGTGGTGGTGGTCCGCACCGTCGCCCACCTCCTCCCCGGCGTCCTCGTAGTCGGCCGCGTCGCTGAGGCGGCGGCCCCGGCGGCGGCGGCGGGACGGGCCGCGTCGCGCGGCGGCGCCCCCGCCCCCGCTCACTCCTCCGCCGCCGCCGCCGCCTCCGCTGCCGGCCCCCTCCTCGACGGCGTCGATGATGCGGTGGATGAGGTGGCGGTTGGGGGACGCGTCCCAGCGCGCCCAGAAGCTCTTGTAGCAGCCGAAGCAGCCGCACCCCATCTCGGGCGGGTGGGCCCCGCGGCGGCGCCTGGGGCGCCCCCCCCGCCGCGCCGCCGCAGGACAGGAGGTAGGCGAGCACCTCCTGCTCCTCCGCGGTCAGCGCCGACGCCAGGGCCAGCACGGCGGCCGGCAGCGCCACGGCCGCCGCCGCGGAGGCGGAGGCGTCCGCGGGCGCCGGGTGCACCCGGCGGCCCTTCCCCTGGTACAGCTTCTTCATCTCACTCACTCCCCTAGCTCCGCTCTCTCCGCTCCCCGACCGCCGCCCGGCTTAGCAAGCAGCACTGCACGGTTAGGTGCCCACCAACTGCTCGGCGAGAAGCGCAACAACGGGCGGAGTTGGTGGGTAGGTGGGTGGCGAAAGACGGCTCCCCGCCGGCTACGACGTTGCTGTTCGGAGTAGCTGCGGGATGGCAGCCGCGCAGCTCGTGCCGCTTCCTCTGCTCCGCTGAGGGTTTGCTGGGGTCTTGGCCGAAAGCTGGGGGATGGGATGGGTGGGGGCGAAGCGAGGAAGGAGAAGGGGGGGAGTTGGGTTTGGTGGGTGGGTGGGTGGGAACTGCTGCCTCTAGCTATAGCTATCCTCTTCCTCTACTAGTACTAGTACTTGGGGGAAGTTGGGATGGGAGGGGGAGGAGGACGGGGAATCTGCGAGAGGTTTGCGTTTGAGGACGGATGTCTTGTGCGTGTGTGGGTGGCGAACTGGCTGGCGACGGGGAGGTCTTTGCTGCGACCGCGTAAACGGAGACGGGTCAGGTCAGTAGAGGCCCTCCGCCACGGCGGCACACTCGCTCGCTCTCGTGGTTACGCACGTTCGTTCAGACCTACCTACGGTCGCCGTGCAACTTTCTCCTCTCTCTGCTATCTCACTTTTTTTTCCCCCATCATTCGTTTTCTTTCATTAAAAGAAAAGGCGTAGGGCCCTTTTAGGAGCTGAAAATGTTTGCCTGCCTGGTTGGAGTCACCTCCAACCTCTTCTCCTGCTAGTGCTAGTCCATCCAGCAGCGTCAAGCCGACTCGACGAGCGTACGTACGGTCTCCGCCGGCAAGAAACGAGGGAGTACTGGAGTAGTAGTAGTACACGAATGGGTGTGGAAAAGAACACACGGCTGGAAAAGAAGAAGATGCGACCAAGTGTTGGCCCAGCCCAATGCAGAATAGGTGGGACTTGGAGGCCCAGTCAGATCAACCCCGATCCTCCTCAGCGAGCGAGCGAGTGCTTGCTTGCTTGCTTGCTTCGACAACCTTCTCACAAGTCACACACATGAGCTCAAACAGTCGCCGCCGGCAGGAAAAGACGACGATAGTAGGCCACAGAGGCTCTGAGAATTCGAGCAATCATCAGGAACGGAAAGATCAAAGATGGATCCGAGTGATGACCGACGTGGCGACACCTTTTTCCTCACACCTCCGTCTCTGTCCCTGTCCGTCAGCAGCCACGACGAGCCCCCCGCCACCGAAAGCGTTCAGTCGTAGGGGTTCCTGAACTTCTTCAGGAGCTCCGGGATGTCGTAGGCCAGCATGTCGTCGACGCCCTGCACCATCCTTGGCCTCAGCTTCTCGAACTTGTCCAAGTTGTAGGCGCTCAGAAGCTCCCGGTACTCGTCCACGCTGGGGAAGTCCCCTGGCGGCAGGTGCAGCTCCTTCTGGACCTGCACACGTGGTAGGTAGTATACACGGCACAGAAGCACAAAAGGAACACCGTTCAGCTTCATCAGAAAAAGTGCGCGTGTAGATTCAGCTTCAGAGACAGCAGTAGTAGTAGTAGTAGTATAGATGGATGGCTATACATATATACTGTAAGTGTAGTAACTGTAAGGGATGAGCGTTGATCGGTTATGACCTTGGCAAACTGTTCGTCGAGGCTGTCGAGCAGCTTCTGCTGAGCCTTGGCCTTGCCCATCATCGCAGGCATTTCTTTCTTCAGATGGCTGACTATGTGCGCGTGAACCTTGGCAGCCCTCGCACGCTTCACGAACTCGTTGATCTGGCATTCCAAGTGCACAAAGGTCATCCCTTACATGGCTTCGCACAAGTGGCAAATAGTTTTGCTGAATATGCATGGCGATGTGTCTCACCCGACGATCACAGGCTTTCTTAGGGATATCGTTCAGGTCCGAGAGCAAGTCATCCTGTTCTTTCTGGAATAGCTCCGTGCCCAGTGGGCCAGAAGCTGTCTCCCTGATCGGCTTGTCATTGAATGAACTAGAAGAGGTAATTTGTTAGTAATAACTGCGATCGTTTATTTGCCAAATGTAAGGTTGCCAGTGGGGTGTGAGGATGGTCATACCCTATGTAGACACGCATAACTTCTGGTGTGTTCAGGACTTTCCCAAGCGACCACAATAGTGCTCCATACACCCTCATCAGCTGAAAAAAAAAACATAAGAATTTTCTCCCATCAGAAAACTCTCAACAGCTTAGAAGGTCTAAACTGTTGAGATACAAAGTTCGGAACATAGGATACGTTTCTGTTGTCGTATATTTCAAGAGTACGCATAGGAGCAAGAAAATTGAACATGCTGACGTGTCGAGGGATAGGGAAAGGGCATGGACATAAGCAAAGAATATTGACCTGTTGTGCATCAACTTGGTCTGCCTTGTTGAGAACTATGCGTATTTTGTCGTCATGCCCACGGAGCGACCCTATGACACGCTTGAACTCATCGCTGATGTCAAGCTTATGTGGATCAAACAGGAGTAGAATAAGATCGCACTTGGCGGCAAACCATGATGTAACTCCAGTGAAATCGTAGCTGCGCTGTGTTCGCTGCTTTTCCCCTGATAAAACTCCAGGAGTGTCCACGAAGGTTACATGCTCTAGTAACTTCACAAAGAATGGAAATGTCAGTTTCTAACCACAGGGAATACCAACAAAAGTCAAAATAATTATTCATCGCAAGAGAAAGGTTATACTGGATGCGGCATCTGGGAACATTCAAACTTTGATAAAAATGCCGTCCCGAAGGATGACAAGCCACTGTATGGCATGTCAGCTTGGACCGCAATTGTGTTTCCAGGAATGCATCTTTCATCTGGCCCGGACTGCAGAGTTAGAAACATTTGCCATAGGAATGAGAAGATGAATGAAGACTGCATGTACTGAATCGAAGTGTCATAGCTGTCTGAGAGAACTTACAGTGATGACAACAAATCTGTCTGTTGTAGGCTCTGGTCCAATATGAGCGCCTGCACAAGGAAGGTTGCAGATATTGTTAAATGGTGTTTAAGAGATAAAGTGAGATAATTAACAATGGATTATTCATCTTAGTCACCTGGATAACTTGTCTTTAGTAAATGCTTTATGAAGGTTGTTTTTCCGGTGGAGTATTGACCCAACAGCATGACCATTGGCTTCGCATCAAAATCACTGCTAGTCTACAAATATGATATCTTAAAAAGTCATGATGTAGAAATCTCTATACAGAATAAATCATGTAAACTGTCAGAGACATTATCTTTTTTCCATGCAACACTCTTATTACTACAGCTGTAGAAATGAGTGATGCAAAGCATAAATTGCAAATGCATTGTTGTGCAGAAAGAACCTCTCCTTTGACATCATACATACCAAGATAGTCTTTTGTGATTAAATTTTGGCAGGAGATTATATGTTTTTATTCAAAATCTAAAGAGCACAGTGCGATACTTTAACAGATGTATCTTTTGTTGTGAAACGAAACTGAAGAGATAGAGAAAAAGGGAATGATAATTACCAGCAAGGGAGACACAAACTCATGGAACTGATAAGTTTTTTCCAAAGGCCTCAACTTCTCAATGTATGATTTCTTTAGACCGTCTATGATTGAAGTAACTGATTTTAAAGGAACCTGAAAAAAACATATATGTACTTATTGACTACGACGTAAAACCCTGAAAAATAATATGTCCTAATCATATGTGTGCATCTAGATTCTAGATAGGTGCACCTTCTTTCCTGACTTGGAGTTAAACCAGCTGGCAGGTATAGGTGATTCTGATGGATGACATGCTGCGCAATGGGTGAGAATACAGTGAGATCTCGAGACAATCTACAGACTTAGACCGACAAATGGTTAGGTCTTCCGTCAGATTTTAAGGTAACACTTACCTACAATAGCAGACTCGCCCTTGCCCCCAGAGTTCTTTTTCTTTGAGAATCGTAAAGGATAAGAAAAGGAAGAAATAAATGAGGAGGTGTGATATTGCAGCATTTTGATTCAGTCGAGTTAACTAAAAGGGTAACGTTGACATACTAGTTTTTTAGCCAGACCTTCCATTGTGGGAGGCTGCAACCTGTCCAAATCTGAAGCAAAAGAAAAGCAGTCAGCGAAGTTTTTTTTATCCTTCGATCAGGTAAATTCCACTAGTACTTTAAATCTCGTTTGAATCTGTTTTACCTGCATTTGACATGGTGTCTTGACTGATCTCATTTCCTGCTTGCGCGAGAGAAACCAGCTGCGCGTTGCCATCCGGTTTAATCCGTAGAAGAATGTCATATATTCAGAGATCAGAAGGAAGAAGGCAGAGAGTATCGGTGTATAGTGTGTGCATACCTGCATAGCGGTCATGAACTCGTAGAACCCAAGATACCCCTGACGTTTCGAATCAGCGATCGCCCAAACCTAAAAGATCCGAAGGAAACGTTTCGGTAACAGCGGTAAACGGAAAACAAAGGATCAGCGAACGTTTCGAAAACTGATCATCGTCAGGAGAAGGGGCGCATCACATGTTTCCGCACAAACGGATCATGCCGCGCTACAACTACAATGCATGCATGCAAAAAACAAAAAAAAGAAGGTGCGGGTGATTTCCGCATTTCTGCTCTGACTGGAGGGAATACGAGCACACGTCGATCCACCTGCTTCAGCTCGGGCTTGGAGAGATTGGACATGGCGAAGAACTTGAGCGCGTCGTTCCCCGTCAGGCGCCCGTCCCCGTCTTCGATCGCGGAAACCGTACCACCGCGAATCAGATTTCAGCAGCATTCCATTCATCCACTCACTCATTCATCGGCAAAAGGATGGATCGTGGAGCAAACCTTCGTCGGCGAGGGAGAACCACTGGAGGTAGGTGGCGCGCTGCTCCTTGAGGTTCCATTTCTTGGGCGGCGACGCGTCGGGTCCCATCTCTCTCTCTCTCTCTCTCTCGCCCCCCGGCTCGCTCAACCTCTCCCTCCCTCTCTTGCCGGAGCCCACCCCGGAGAGACGAGGAGAGATGGAGGAGCCCGGGTCCCCGGAGAGGAGGGTGATGGGCACGCAGGGCAACTCGTGCCCTGGAGGAGGAGAAAATGGCAGGCGCGCGCGGGGGGGGGGGGGGGGGGGGCGGAGGCGGAGGAAGCCTGCCTGCCTCTTCCCGCGGGTTAACGCGCGGCGCGCCGCGGCAAACGCGGCGTTTGCCCATTGGCCGGCCGCGCGCCTTGACCTGGCACCATGGGCTTCAAATAGCAGGCCTCCTAGCTTTTGAAACAACAGCAATTGGGTGGGAAGGAGGAGGAGGAATTGTGTGTGTGGCGGCCCAAAGGATTCGGCCCAAACAATCGCTATCTGCCTCCTCCTCAGTCCAACCCCCCCCCCCCCGCCCCGGGCCCGCCCGCCCGCCACGCGCCAGCGCGCGCGACCCGGTCTCGGTCTCGGTCTCGGTCTCGCGCGGAGTTGCGGCGGCGCGCGCGTTTGGGAGGTGGTCAAAAGCGGGGCCCGCCGGGCCGGCCTGCCTGCCTCCCACCGCGCGTCATCCGAGCCGCGCCGCGTTCGCGTCACATCAAAAGGCGGGTGCCCTGCTCTCTCCCGCCTCGGGTGGCGGGCGACTCGCGCGAGTGCGTGAGACCAACACCACCACCACACGGCGCGGTTCCTCTCTGGGGCTGGCCCCACCCCCCGCGCGCGCGACCCGCGTGTCGCGCTGATCCGCGGGGACGGACGGACGGACGGCGGGCGGTGGTTGCGGGGGCCGCCGCCACCTTCTCCGTCTGGATGGTGAGGGGTCGGTCGGCGGCGGCCGGTGGGGGCGGGGAGGGAGGAGTGGTGGGGCGCCGCCGATTGCCGATTCCTGCAACTCCACGCACGGCACGGCACGGCGGCTGCGGTGCAGACTGGCCCTGCCCCTGCCCCTGCCCTGCGCCGTCGTCGTGACGAGTGGGTCACCACCGCTCCCGCCGCCGTTTTCTAATTTCTTCTCCGCATCGCAACGCAAGTGCGGGGGGCGGGGCGGCCCGCGCAAAAAAAGATACTCCGAAACGAATTTCCGAATCGCGGGATCGGGTTCTTGCTTACGATGGCGCGTGCGTACTACTCGGTGCAGGAAGAAAAGAAATGAGACTTTTACCTGTATGCCATTAAAAAAGATGGTGCGGCCCGTGTCATAAAAAAAAAGTTGTTCGCACCTATACGCCATCAAGCTAAACTCTTTCGCCCTTCGCGCCATTCCGTCCACGATCTGTTAGAAATCAACCGTTATGACGCCCTAACATGTGGGACCGGGCATGCGAAATGTCCATTTTACCCCACCACCTTGACTTGTTGACTTTCAATCTGGGAGCCGTCGAGCCGTGCTCTCTCCCGACCCGTGTGAGTTGTTCTCCTCTCCCGATCTGTGGCGACGGCAGCGGCTACGGGCGGCGATTCCGGCGGTCGGCGCGGGGCGGCTCCTTCAACGCACGGGGACGTCGCCGTCGGCCGCCCCCGCATCCGCGCCAAGCTCGCCGCCGGGGGAGCAAGCACGGCGCCAACGCCACCGCGAGAGGCCTCCGCCTCCGCGGCAATCACCGCCGGCCGCGCGCGTGGGGGCGGGGCCGAGGGTGCGAGGGAGATGGCCACGCGCCACGTCGGGGTACTCGTCAAGGGCTAGACGTGGATCGCCGACACGCTCGACGGGGTCTACACGTGCCGCCGCGGGGTCGCCGCGTATGGAGCAAGTCCCCTGCCGCCGTCGACCGCCCCGATGGCCCGATGCGCTGCTCTTCGAGGGCGCCACGCCGCCGCCGTTGGTATTGGACTTCTGCCCCTCTTTTCTTGTCCAGCCACGATGGGACATCACCTGTTTTTGTTGAAATGAGGCGTCGCCACCGCGAGCCGCCCGTTTATGATGAACGCTGGTAAATTCTGGCACTTAGAACTTCAGACATCAAATTAGCGATGGATACTAATCCTTAGCTAGAGAATTGGTATATCAAAAAAAAGATGAAAATTAGCGATGGATACTAATCCTTAGTGATGTACCTGTCCATTAATATTTTTTCTCTTTTTGAAATATGGTTTGAAATATGCAAGGGTCCTCCAAAGAAAAAGAAGCAAGCAGCAAGCTGCAGTATAGAAACCATCATACACCAGTGGCTCCATCCTAGATGGTATTCCCACACAATGAGGCAGTGGACAAAACTACACACAAGAAAGGGAAGAAATCATCTTCTACTTCAAGTGCCAAGAAAAGTAAGGGGCCAACTACCACAACTTCTACTACTGTTGGTAGATCTAGCAGGTAACTGCTTGTCAATTTTTTTAATATAATCTTTGTCATACATTGCTGATTATGCTTTATAAAACTAATATACAGATCTGGCCATCGTTCCAATGACCCTATGGCTATCCAAGTATCGACTTCTACAGCCTTATGACGAGTTCACACAGAGCCATTGGAGGTCGTGCTGCCTCAGTCTACACCAAAGAAGAAGATGACGGTTAAGAAGAAACTTACACCAAAGAAGCTTCAAATTGCAGCAGCCAGCACAACCCTTCTTTGCCTTCTTTGCAGTGATGTGTGTCTGTATTGATGTTCTTTTGCTGATGTAATGCATCAAAAACAAGTGTTGTATTTCAGTATTTTGCTATGCTAGGAACAGAATATGTTTCTATGTCATGACCAGAGCCCGTTGCTTTTATGTCTTGAATGTAACACCCCAGGTGTTTGTTAAAGCTAACTAATTTAATTAGCGGCTTTAATCGTGTTTAATTTGGCTCATAAACATGTTTGACATGATTGGGCACACTTTTGCACAAAAGACCCCGGTCAACATCTCAAACCACGGTCAAACCCTAGATCTACTTTAAAGGCTGAAATGGTTTTCTTGCGCGTTCTCCAAGTTTCACTATAGAAGTTCAAAATCTGCCAATACGAAAGTTGTTCGTTATTTCCGGGAACACATTTTTCGTAATTGGCGGACATTCCAATTTTGAGCGCAAATTGGCCAAAAATCGAGTTTACTGCGTTATGAACAGTAAACTGAGCCGTGGAAAATCTGCAACTTCGGTTGGCGTTCCTGGGCAAACCATTGATCAAAACATATGTCGCCCTTCGGGAAAGTTGTAGATCTACAGCTCCTCTACAACTTTGCTTTTGGGAGATTTTTCACTTAGTTGACGATTTTTGGAGTTTTGCAATTTCGAAAAGGGCTAAACGGAATGAAATTGAGCTGGGCGACGTCGTCCTCGCGCTCCAGAGCGCGCGCGCGTTCCAGCTACGTCGGCCACGTGGCGGGGCCGCGTTGCTCCGGCGTACGGACCTCGAGTCCGTCGCGGTAGACCCCCGCGCCGTGGGCCCTCCGCCCCGTGGCTCCCGTGCGCGCGCGCCCACGCAAACCGCGCACGCGGGCGCACGGCCACGCGCCGCACGCTCGCGCGCGCGCGTGCGCGCGTGCCGCGCATGCGGGGCGTCACGGCCGAGCCGCGCGCGCGGAGGCCCCGTGGCCGTGCCCGGGTCGGCCGCCCTCGCCCCTCTCGCCGGTCTCGCCTCGGTGCGAGTGCGCCGTGCGTTCGAGCACACGGGCGTCGCTCGTTCCACCGCCCGCCGCGCCGTTCGGAGCCGCACCCACACCCCAACCGGAACCGGCTAGGCCGCTCTGCTCTCTTTCCCCCCACCACACGAACCCCGAGCCCTCCTCGTCACCACCGCACCGCCGCCCCTCCGCCGGGACGCGGCGGCGCCGCGCACGGACGGCAGACGCGGCCGCACCGAGCGTGCCACGCCGCCGGCGCCCTGCGACCCCATCTCTCCCCCGTCCAAGCCCCAAAACGAGATCGTGGTGAGTCCCTCGTCACTCCTCACCACTTCCCCGGTCGATCCCGGCGACGAGCTCGCCGGATTTTGGTCCTCTCCGCCGGCCATGGCGCCTGAGGACTACATTGCTTCGATTTCAGTCTTTCCAGGGAGATTTCTGCAAGTTTCCAGGGACCCGGTTGTGAAGGTGAAAGTTAGGGATTCGGCAGTACCTTCGAAAAATCATTAAAAATCGTAGAAAAATCAGAAAAATGCAAAACCAATTTTGTTGGGTTCGTGGTGAAGAAATCTACCTTTTCTAGAAAGCATGTATAGGGTTTTTCTGTACAATTTTTGAATTAAAAATTCAAACGCAGTTTGGAGTGTTTTTAGTGCAGTTTAAAATATACACATGATATGAACTTGAATTTTGGATATGTTGCTCTTTATATCATGTATAGATCTGTGACAAAAAGTTGCATGGTTTTGATGCATATAATTTCAGATATGATTTATTTAAGCTTTATTCTAGAATAAGTTTGATGCTTTTTATAGCACCTTTAATGAACTTTTCTTTGAGCACAAGTGCACCCTAGGGCTTTGACTTGATGAGTAGTACCCCTGGTGTGATGGATGTGATTTTAGGGGATTGTTTGCTTGGTGTTTTGGATTTAACCTTGTGTAGGAGCTTAAATTCAAAATCTGAAAAATAAATTGATTTTGCAACCATGTCTTGGTCAGAAACTCAGTTTTGGAATACTTGACCGGTAGGAGAAAGTTGGGATCAAAAAGTTTATTAAATCTTTTTATATGAATTAATGTTGATTTACTAGGCTGAAATTTGTCTTTTTCATATAAATTAATTTATAAATGTTCTTCAGCCAAATTTTGGTGTGAAAGCTTAAACTAAGCATATGTTGCTGTGTGCAAAAGATTAGGTTCATTGGAAGTGTTTTTGATTTAATTTGGATTTATGGTAGAAAGGCTTGTTGTAAATAATTAAGAAAGAATGGGAAATTAAATGTGCTAAATGGTAAAAATCATGTTTGTTTATGTTTTTATTAAATTAAGCACACCCCTTGCTGTTTGGTGAAGTTAAGTAACTTAAATTGCTTAGATGTGCACACAATCACCATCAAGTTTAACTTTAACTAATGCATATGCATGTATACGTGTAGATTTACCGGACGGTACGTACACACTCGCCCAGGAGGGAGACGGGACCGTTGATGGCGAGCTGAACCAGCTTGGTGTGCAGCAAGACCTGGACCAAAGTCCAGAAGAGCCCAAGGCTTGTGTTGGTGTAGAGTCTGAGGAAGGCAAGCACCGGTGTCATCTAACCCATCTTTTAACAATGAAAATCATGTCCTTTACTTTTCAGCATTTATGCTTTACTTTGTGCATTTAAGTTTCAGGAGTTGTTTTGAAACCTAGTTGCATGATCCTTAGGACTCCTATGCTCTTTTACTAGTATGTTAGGAACGCTAGTGCCATGCTCTAAGGATACGGTAGAAGTCGAGTAATGACTCATTGCTCGCGAGATATAGGATGCTTATGTTGGAATCCTAAATTGGTTAAATTGACTCGCTCATGTGGTAAGAGCAATGGGTTCGGTCTCGACCGAGTAGCATGGTGCTGGTCCTAAGCTATTGAACGTACCAAGTACTTGTCGGGAATGGGACCCAGTAAGCCTAGTACCTTCCGAACCGGGGCGGGATCTTTCTAGCTACCCGCTTGGGATGTGTCTCGGGCTAGCTACCCGTGGTATAGTGTGTGAGTCCGGACCGGTCGGGTTAGACCCTCCGGATAACCGTGTACCGCAGTTTGTAGCGTCCGATCCTAAACTCGTGGGATGTTGGGAACCGCCCTTGGTTGGGGTAGACACCGCACTTGGTCTACTTTCTTCCGTGTATCTTGGGTTTACCTTGCAAGGATATAAATCGATCGATCGTCGGTCACTCGCCGTTATCTGAGTCGGCTTGACCACCGGCTACCCCATGTTTATTTATGGAACGATTCGGATTAATATTGTTACCTGTTTAATATTGTTTGAACAACATGCTTGTTTAGTGCAGGTGCTCACATAGAATGGTTAACATACTAGAACTTGAGCTAAAACATGAGAGTAAGGATCAACTCTTAGTCGCTTTTGGCAAAACAAACTCATAAGCCAAAAAGCCTTGCATGTCTAGTCTTACTTTATTTTTGTCGGGTAAGTCTTGCTGAGTATTAGTACTCAGCCTTGCTTAATTTGTTGATTTCAGGTAATCCTCTCTGGCCTGGTGTCATTCCAGAGGGATGGGAGGTTGAATGGGAGGACGATGATGATGAGTGATATGCATGGATGGCCTCCTGTGTGTATCACGCGTTAGTTTATTTTTCCGCTGTTTAAACTCTGAACCATGTTTACTTTTATGTACAAAAACCTGGTTTGTAATAATGTTAACTTGTGAAACTTTTTATGTAATGTAATGTTGTACTCTGGTCCCGCCTTCGTGTGGGCTTAGCGCATATCAGCGATCCTGTTGTATGTGATTTACGGGCTTTACCGGCGGAAGCGACAGAATAGTTCTTTATTATTGCTTAATGGCCACGTGGACCGGCTTAGGCGATAATACGGAACTATTCTGGGCGGTTCTGTCACAGCTGGTACCAGAGCGATGATATGCACCAGAGTAATTAAAATACCTTAACAAACTTGTTTTTGGAATAAAATTTGCCAAGATTGATAATCTTGCTAAAAGAGTAGGACGTTAAGGTCTAATCTAGTCCGAGAGGCCCTAGAGGGAATTTTTGGGTTCTTTCAGGTGGCTAGTATTCTATGGTGTATTTAGTCTGACTTCCAGCACATTTTATTCCTGTCAAAACTTACTTTCATGCACAACCATACTAGTTCATCACGTTTTGCCATACGTGGTGGTACCACAGGGAAGTCCTGTGAGGGACTAGTGGGACCTATTCCAATGGGTGCCACATCGCGTCTGCGTCTCATCACGTTTTGCCATACGTGGTGGTACCACAGGGAAGTCCTGTGAGGGACTAGTGAGACCTATTCCAATGGGTGTCACGTCGCGTCTGAGTCTCGTCACGTTTTGCCATACGTGATGGTACCACGGGAAAGTCCGTGAGGGATGAGTGAGGCCTATTCCAATGGGCACTCACGTCGCGTCAGAGTCTTAAATAGGACGCCGTCCATGCGGCAAGGCTTTACGCATGGATACCGTTTCTATAAGTGAACGGTAATGAATGTGGACGCTTTTGTGAGTGCTGGCACAAAAGGTCTTGAATATCTGTGATTTTCTGCAGGTACACTAACCACGGTTGTTAGGAACGGTAACTAAGAAACGAATAGCTTCCGACTAGTTATTATAGGGAGAGACGTTTATATATGCCCTGCCACCGGCACTAACTTCGTTTTTAAGCTTAAAAAGCTTTGTGAGGAAGTTTAGGACGCTTCTTGCATCATGTAAAAGCTATTGAACCAAAAATGAACTTAAAACATGTGTCCTTTGGTCTTTAATTAAATTTTGTTTCTTAAGGACCAATCATGCTAATTTGATGCTTTGGTGTGTGGCTAAGCAAAATTTAACTAGCTGCTGTCCAAATCTTCCTAAGGATTATCTAGAAAATTTCTGGCTAGGTGTTCCTTAGGGAAATTGTTCATCACCTAGTTAAGTTTGCTCCCTGAATTTCTCATGATTTCGGGAGGTTTAAAACTGAAGTTAGGATCAAAATGACTAGTCTAGGTCTTGCTGAAGTGCTGTCAAAATTCTGAGTTAGGCTGAAAACTCGAATCTTTACCTATAGTTCCAAACAGAATTTGACCTGAGAATCTACAGCAAAAATGTTCATTATCTAGCATAGATCATGCTGTAAAAATTTCATGGTAATTGGGTACTCATGTATTGAGTTATGGTCTTTTAGTTAAGCTTTGCCCTGCTGAAATTCTGGGCAACAGCACTCTGAAAATGGACCTTTTTCACCCTTTTCCAATCTGATATTATTCAACCTTTGAATACCAAAATCACTCCTTAGGTATCTATCTACCTCCTGTAGAAGTCTCAAGGTCATTAGAGTTTTAGTTTGAGAGTTATACCCAAAACACTAGGTCTCTGTCCTGCTGAATTTCAGAATTAGTGATCTCTGAAATTCAAATTTTTAGGTCATCTTCCTTTGGGATATAGAGCAAACCTTGAATATCAAAATGATTCACAATTTTGTGATGGTCATGCTCACAAAATTTCAGCATTTTTGCATGTGTATATTGAGAAATATCGAATTTTTAGTAAGCCACTGTTTGCTGTAAAAACTGCTAGACAGAGCTTTGGTAACGAACCTTTCAACCCCGGTAAAAGTTGAATCTGTCCTGGAGTTGAATACCAAAGTTGTGGCTTATGAAATTCTACACATTCTTACCAAAATTTAGAAATTTTCGACACTTGGGCCGAGAGATATGAATTTATTTCTCAGAGCTATTGATGTCCAAATTCTGGAAGTTTCCACTTGAAGTCTCCTTAGACATGCCTACTTGTCATTTTGTTGGCAAAATTATAAATGAAATATCTAAGGGAAAAATCACATGATTTCGATGGAAGGAAACCCTTTCCTCAATTCTGGAGAAGTAGTTGATAGTGAGGCAAGTGGTAGCAATCCACCATTGTCATCAAACTTGTGCTATACGAATGGCTATTACCTCCCATTTGGTGTGGTGATCAATGCATGAGGCTAGCCCAACTTGAAATTGCTCTCACTTGGCAAGTGCTTGATTAGCACCATGAGAGCATGGCCCAAGCATTGGATACCAAATGAAATCATTTGATAGCTAGGATTTTTCTTCCAGGCGACATCGTGATAAGATCTTTTAATTTCCTTGAAAATTTGGGCTAATTAAAACTACAAGCGTGGGTGGAAACTTTGTATTCGACACGCTCATCGAAATTCAGCCTCCTCGTGTTCCTACTCTAAGAGTTGTAAACATGTTTGTGAACCTTGGCTTGCTGCACAACCGCCAAGGCAAAGTAGAGGTTTTCGGATTCGTGAGTGTGATTTCTTAGCTGACGTGTTCACTCCCGTATCATGTGGGTATGCTCTCTGAAGCACTCAACAATTCCTGGTTGTTGACATCATGGGTTCGATCACTATTGATCTCCCAACCTTGAAAATGTTTCTTTTTGACCTTGCTCATCGATTTTGAGGGCAATAGAATGAATACGAAGTATCGACACTTTCTTACCTACATAAGGAACATATCATATCTTTTGTCAAGTCAACTAAAACTCCGATGTGCTCTTTTTCTTTGGTCGTTTTCCCCACACTTTCTTTAGATAGGAGACGACACTTCAACTCCCTATAGCCATGAAACGTTGGTCCCACAACTTTTCGGCGTTGGTATCCCTACTTTTCTCTCTCTAAAATTCCTTGCCTCAAACTTGATTTTTTTTCCTTATGCTTGCTCACAAACAAATAAAAGAGAACATGGTTACAAGGCATCAAAAATCTGTTGGTAAGCACATGAGCATCCTCACCGCATGCATATCTTGCAACCTTAATAACATAAATCACGGGCATGGGAAATGCATTGCACAACATGTGCATTTGGGACATTGGATGAACTAACATGCATATGTCCTAACGGTTTCCCATCTTTCTACTCTATCACCCTTTTTCCTGGTGATGTTGTTGTTCCATAAACGAAGGTGCCGCGACGGAACCTAGGGTATCATGTGGTCTGCAGCCATATGAATATCACGAGGAGCGCGCTGGGTATCTTGGGTTATGGAAAATGACTCACCACAATTTTGTTCCCTACTCTTTGATTGCTTCCCCTTTCTTAACTAACTCCATGGGTGCAATAAAGCATACTGACTATGCACCATGAGCAACATATCTCATGAGCATATGCATCAACGCATTTCATCAACATGTGCATCAAAGCATGTGTGCACTACATCATACACGCATCATGTGCATCACTCATTATGCATCATTACATAAGCACCATAAGTTCATGTGCATAAGCATCATATGCTCATGTGCATATACATCATACTATATGCACCTCATCATAAGCATCATTATGTGCACCATTCCACTAATGCACAACTCATCTATATGCATTAATATTGCAAGCATGTCTCATTGGTGCACCACATATCCGAGTTAAAAGTCATTGCACCACTAATGGGATGAAGGATGTCGCTAATACTCATAACATAAGTGACATGTGAGCAAGCCTTTCTGAAATTCCTGTACTAGCCTGTCTTTGCATATCTTTCCCACTAAATATAGGTAAGAACTCCTGGTAACGGCTCTCTATGACTTTACCATCCTTAACTATTCTTATGAACTAACATCAGAGCTACGATGGTAGAACCCTTAAGCCATCATCGAACCCTTGTTATTCTCCAAAAAAAATATTTCTTTTAGCAATCTTAGTATGGTCAATTGCTAAGATCCCCATTCCTTATAGAGATCCTTATGAAAACTTTTCAACTCGGTCTTCTTTCGATTTATCACACCAGTTGCCCGACATCAACTTAACCGAGTTAAGGTGAAGGTGTATAAACAGAGATGTTTCATGAGCAATCAAGGTTCTCCAAAAGTCAAGATATGAGGAGCTTCTGAGAACTCAGTGATTTGTGATCCTTTTTAATGTTTCTTTCAAATTAATGGAATCAGGATATAAGAAAATAAAAGTTTGGCAAATCCTTCGATAAACCTTCTCAAAGCAACTCTGATTCTAAAATGAGGTTACCTCGAGGCCTTTTCGATTTCTCCAATACCCCGGCTTAATTCTCTCGAGTCATTTATCTCATCCTCTTCAGAGCCATGACGACATTACACAACATCATCTCTCTACCATCTCTTCTCACTGTAGTATCGTTGCCAAGTTGCCAAGGGCATCTCGATGGTAGTGCACCCTCTTGTCGACATACCAATGGTTATCATCTATGACAACCGTCATATCACTGCCCAAATGGGTGGCCTACGTATGGCATGAATTAGATAAAGATAGAACCCTCCATCCGTCCTCTTCTCTGAGTTGGTTAAATTCGGGAAACGATTTTCTCTTTCTAAAATTCCTTTGGAGGATGAGGAATGTTCTAAGGATATGAAAGGAATCGGCATTCTTATGGATCACTGGGACGATGATCTCCACCAAAGAAAATCCCATAAACCCACAACTGAATACTAACGATCTTTGGACCACCTACATATTCGTGCTCCATCGAATCTGTGCCACTCCATTACCGCCGTGTTTCACTACAGCGGCCAATGCTGTATTAATCTCCTGTCCTGCCTCTAACGCCAAGCGTGCCATCATTACTGCACTGTGGCAACCATCAGTCAAGAGGGGAGTATCGATCTTTGATTCCCGACCACCCTTTGTAGAACATGGCTATTGGCTCCTTGCTTAAAAACAAATCCTATAGAACCTTCAGATCGAGTTCTCTAACTTTCTAACCCGTTGTTATGATGGTTTATCAATAACTATCATACTCGATTATTGTACTCTTAGGGAGTCTAATGGGATTGTCATGAACTTTCGGGGAAATGGAATCCATCACGGGAGATCCGGTCAATCTTCGACCCAATGAGATGTTCCCATCTCTTCCACCGACACGAGGAGGTGGTGGATATCTTTGCCAACACCATGAAAATTTTGGAGGGCCAAAATTTGGTGTTAAGCCAACTAGTGCAAAATGTCATCCATAATCGTTATCAAGGGCTATCGCAAACTAGTCTATCCGACAGTCTTTCCCAAGCAATTTCAGAATCTATTATGGAGCAAGTCTATCTATTCAATCTATTGATGAATCATGAAGCTCAAAATCAACAGAACCAAGATTCCAATCAGCAACTCCTAGATTCACTCATGCCACCGTCGCAACTTCCTATGGACCTTAGGGAGGAGGAAAGAAGGAGCAAGAGTCACAAGCGAGATTTGCCAAAGATTGACTTGAATGGATGGGAAATTACATGCACCGAACTTCCCTCCCGTGAGAAAAAGCCAAGCAACCCGGCCTAGTGTTGTGGATCGGCCCATCAAAACCCGGTGGGTCCCAAGGTCCAATACACCCACACCTCGTCTCTCGCTTCAATTGTAGAGATCCGGACATTTTGTGAGGGAGTGCCGGAACCGAGCGAACAAAACAAATCGGCACGGTCGAGGCTCAAGAGCCAAGCAGGGAAGTCAAGGCAAACGACCAAAACCCCAAGTGAAACAAGGCAAACATAACTTCACGGGTATACCTTTCTATTTGAGAACAACCTCCCCTAAGCTAGTTTTTAAATTTCTAATCTCGGGACGAGATTTCTTTTAAGGGGGTGATCGTAACACCCCAGGTGTTTGTTAAAGCTAACTAATTTAATTAGCGGCTTTAATCGTGTTTAATTTGGCTCATAAACATGTTTGACATGATTGGGCACACTTTTGCACAAAAGACCCCGGTCAACATCTCAAACCACGGTCAAACCCTAGATCTACTTTAAAGGCTGAAATGGTTTTCTTGCGCGTTCTCCAAGTTTCACTATAGAAGTTCAAAATCTGCCAATACGAAAGTTGTTCGTTATTTCCGGGAACACATTTTTCGTAATTGGCGGACATTCCAATTTTGAGCGCAAATTGGCCAAAAATCGAGTTTACTTGCGTTATGAACAGATAGGCGAGCCGTGGAAAATCTGCAACTTCGGTTGGCGTTCCTGGGCAAACCATTGATCAAAACATATGTCGCCCTTCGGGAAAGTTGTAGATCTACAGCTCCTCTACAACTTTGCTTTTGGGAGATTTTTCACTTAGTTGACGATTTTTGGAGTTTTGCAATTTCGAAAAGGGCTAAACGGAATGAAATTGAGCCGGGCGACGTCGTCCTCGCGCTCCCGGAGCGCGCGCGCGTTCCAGCTACGTCGGCCACGTGGCGGGGCCGCGTTGCTCCGGCGTACGGACCTCGAGTCCGTCGCGGTAGACCCCGCGCCGTGGGCCCTCCGCCCCCGTGGCTCCCGTGCGCCGCGCCCACGCAAACCGCGCACGCCGGCACGGCCACGCGCCGCACGCTCGCGCGCGCGCGCGCGCGTGCCGCGCATGCGGGCGTCACCCGGCCGAGCCGCGCGCGGGAGGCCCCGTGGCCGTGCCCGGGTCGGCCGCCCTCGCCCCTCTCGCCGGTCTCGCCTCGGTGCGAGTGCGCCGTGCGTTCCGAGCACACGGGGCGTCGCTCCGTTCCACCGCCCGCCGCGCGTTCGTTCGAGCCGCACCCACACCCCAACCGGAACCGGCTAGGCCGCTCGCTCTCTTTCCCCCCACCACACGAACCCCGAGCCCCTCCTCGTCACCACCGCACCGCGCCCCTCCGCCGGACGCGGCGGCCGCCGCGCACGGACGGCGGACGCGCCGCACCGAGCGTGCCACGCCGCCGGCGCCCGCGACCCCATCTCTCCCCCGTCCAAGCCCCAAAACGAGATCGTGGTGAGTCCCTCGTCACTCCTCACCACTTCCCGGTCGATCCCGGTGACGAGCTCGCCGGATTTTGGTCCTCTCCGCCGGCCATGGCGCCCGAGGACTACATTGCTTCGATTTCAGTCTTTCCAGGGAGATTTCTGCAAGTTTCCAGGGACCCGGTTGTGAAGGTGAAAGTTAGGGA
Source organism: Cenchrus americanus (assembly GCA_947561735.1). NCBI lineage: Eukaryota > Viridiplantae > Streptophyta > Magnoliopsida > Poales > Poaceae > Cenchrus > Cenchrus americanus. Next base: position 309,078,592 of record OX387241.1, on the reverse strand, counting down.
TTCGGCAGTACCTTCGAAAAATCATTAAAAATCGTAGAAAAATCAGAAAAATGCAAAACCAATTTTGTTGGGTTCGTGGTGAAGAAATCTACCTTTTCTAGAAAGCATGTATAGGGTTTTTCTGTACAGTTTTTGAATTAAAAATTCAAACGCAGTTTGGAGTGTTTTTAGTGCAGTTTAAAATATACACATGATATGAACTTGAATTTTGGATATGTTGCTCTTTATATCATGTATAGATCTGTGACAAAAAGTTGCATGGTTTTGATGCATATAATTTCAGATATGATTTATTTAAGCTTTATTCTAGAATAAGTTTGATGCTTTTTATAGCACCTTTAATGAACTTTTCTTTGAGCACAAGTGCACCCTAGGGCTTTGACTTGATGAGTAGTACCCCTGGTGTGATGGATGTGATTTTAGGGGATTGTTTGCTTGGTGTTTTGGATTTAACCTTGTGTAGGAGCTTAAATTCAAAATCTGAAAAATAAATTGATTTTGCAACCATGTCTTGGTCAGAAACTCAGTTTTGGAATACTTGACCGGTAGGAGAAAGTTGGGATCAAAAAGTTTATTAAATCTTTTTATATGAATTAATGTTGATTTACTAGGCTGAAATTTGTCTTTTTCATATAAATTAATTTATAAATGTTCTTCAGCCAAATTTTGGTGTGAAAGCTTAAACTAAGCATATGTTGCTGTGTGCAAAAGATTAGGTTCATTGGAAGTGTTTTTGATTTAATTTGGATTTATGGTAGAAAGGCTTGTTTTAAATAATTAAGAAAGAATGGGAAATTAAATGTGCTAAATGGTAAAAATCATGTTTGTTTATGTTTTTATTAAATTAAGCACACCCCTTGCTGTTTGGTGAAGTTAAGTAACTTAAATTGCTTAGATGTGCACACAATCACCATCAAGTTTAACTTTAACTAATGCATATGCATGTATACGTGTAGATTTACCGGACGGTACGTACACACTCGCCCAGGAGGGAGACGGGACCGTTGATGGCGAGCTGAACCAGCTTGGTGTGCAGCAAGACCTCGACCAAAGTCCGAGAAGAGCCCAAGGCTTGTGTTGGTGTAGAGTCCGAGGAAGGCAAGCACCGTGTCATCTAACCCATCTTTTAACAATGAAAATCATGTCCTTTACTTTTCAGCATTTATGCTTTACTTTGTGCATTTAAGTTTCGGGAGTTGTTTTGAAACCTAGTTGCATGATCCTTAGGACTCCTATGCTCTTTTACTAGTATGTTAGGAACGCTAGTGCCATGCTCTAAGGATACGGTAGAAGTCGAGTAATGACTCATTGCTCGCGAGATATAGGATGCTTATGTTGGAATCCTAAATTGGTTAAATTGACTCGCTCATGTGGTAAGAGCAATGGGTTCGGTCTCGACCGAGTAGCATGGTGCTGGTCCTAAGCTATTGAACGTACCAAGTACTTGTCGGGAATGGGACCCAGAAGCCTAGTACCTTCGAACCGGGGCGGGATCTTTCTAGCTACCCGCTTGGGATGTGTCTCGGGCTAGCTACCCGTGGTATAGTGTGTGAGTCGGACCGGTCGGGTTAGACCCTCGGATAACCGTGTACCGAGTTTGTAGCGTCCGATCCTAAGCGTGGGATGTTGGGAACCGCCCTGGTTGGGGTAGACACCGCACTTGGTCTACTTTCTTCCGTGTATCTTGGGTTTACCTTGCAAGGATATAAATCGATCGATCGTCGGTCACTCGCCGTTATCCGAGTCGGCTTGACCACCGGCTACCCCATGTTTATTTATGGAACAGTTCGATTAATATTGTTACCTCGTTTAATATTGTTTGAACAACATGCTTGTTTAGTGCGGGTGCTCACATAGAATGGTTAACATACTAGAACTTGAGCTAAAACATGAGAGTAAGGATCAACTCTTAGTCGCTTTTGGCAAAACAAACTCATAAGCCAAAAAGCCTTGCATGTCTAGTCTTACTTTATTTTTGTCGGGTAAGTCTTGCTGAGTATTAGTACTCAGCCTTGCTTAATTTGTTGATTTCAGGTAATCCTCTCTGGCCTGGTGTCATTCCAGAGGGATGGGAGGTTGAATGGGAGGACGATGATGATGAGTGATATGCATGGATGGCCTCCTGTGTATCACGCGTTAGTTTATTTTTCCGTTCGTTTAAACTCCGAACCATGTTTACTTTTATGTAAAAAACCTGGTTTGTAATAATGTTAACTTGTGAAACTTTTTATGTAATGTAATGTTGTACTGCGGTCCCGCCTTCGTGTGGGCTTAGCGCATATCGGCGATCCCGTTGTATGTGATTTACCGGGCTTTACCCGGCGGAAGCGACGAATAGTTCTTTATTATTGCTTAATGGCCACGTGGACCGGCTTAGGCGATAATACGGAACTATTCGGGGCGGTTCACACACCGAATGGATCTGAACCTATTGGATATTATGCTTCTGGATATTATGAGATGAAATTGAACATATGATGGGTATCTGTAATGTTGATTATTATGTGATGGATGGAATTGAAACAAAGTGATGCATTTGTTATGTTGGTTACTTTGTCAAGAATCAATTTACATGTACAAGTTAGGTGTTTTTTTGCCTAAATAAAAAATGATAATAGTGCTCTTGTGATTTTGAGAAATGGGTGGCATACAGGTAAAATACAGGTCATGTGGTGATTCTGAAAATTGGGTGGCATATAGGTAAAAGAAATGTGAGTTTGTTGCTCATGGTTGGAGGGGTAAAATGGTCATTTCCCCTATACATTTAACACCGTTACTTAGAAAATTGGATGGAATGGCGTAGAGGGCAAAGAAGTTTAGGACGATGGCACACAGGTGCGAGCAACTTTTTTTTTAGTGCAAGACATAGGTCAAAGACCATCTTTTTTAATGGCATATAGGTAAAAGCCTCAAAAGAAATCCCAATTCATCGTAACTCGCTGGGAGAGAAAAAAAAATGTGAACAGCTGATTACTCAATCAAAGGAATAAAAAATTGACCAAACTCAATTCGAAGTTTCTCTCCGCGTACCCACCAACACACTACGTTAATTTTTTAGTGCATGACTCGTAGTACAATTATTCTTTTTTTAGAAGAAAAAATGATTTACTAGGCAGCGTTTAGCCAGATGGCAAAGGAGAGACAGCCACTCCATCACTGAAAGTCTGAAACCCAATTCCATCGCGGTCGTGGATTGTGATTTCTACCGTTGTAATAACTTGTAAGACATGTAGTAGGAGAGTGATTCAGGTGCTTTACCGTTTTCTTTTTATATATAACCACCACCACTTTAAGTAACCTTCTCCTGAATGCGATGCGAGAGCCCCTTGTGTGGCTTTGGTTTAGTGCGGCCGGAGTCCGCCCCACGTAGTAGTAGTAGTGGACAGCACAGCAGCTACCCCGCCGCCCGCCGTAGTAGTAGATGGCAGCAGCTAGGCGCGACAGGGAGAGGCCTCGAAACGTGTTATTGCTGCTGCTGCCTGCTGCCGCTGCGGCCCCGCAACCGCGACGAGACGCGCGGGGCGGGAGCACAAAGTGAACTCGGCGACGGACGGAGGAGGAAACCAAATCGGGGGGGCAAAAAAAAAAAAGGAAAAGTATAATGGCGAGGCGCGGCGAGAGGAGGGGGAAGGTGGGAAGCGGCTGCCCAAAGCTAGCCCGCCCGCGCCGCGTCGTCTCCTCCCACCGCACCCCGCCCCGCCCGGCACGCACGCCTTCTTCTACCCCCCGCCCCTCTTCCCCCCCGCCCCCCTTCCACGGCCAGACCGCACCACACCACACCACAACACGTCGGTCCTCCTGCTCCTCCTCTCGTCGTCCCGCGCCTTTTCAATCGGCCAGCCGCGCCCACCGCGGTCGGTCGGGTCTTCCCGCGCGTTCCAGTTCAGCCCAGCCGAGGACGACCTTAGGTTGCGTAGCTGATCGGGACGAGCAGGGTGATGGCGTGCGACACTGCGACGGCCGCGCCGCCGCGGTACAGGGGCGTGCGGAAGCGGCCGTGGGGCCGGTTCGCGGCGGAGATCCGGGACCCGGCGAAGCGGGCGCGCGTCTGGCTCGGCACCTTCGACTCCGCCGAGGCCGCCGCGCGGGCCTACGACGTCGCCGCGCGGGCCCTGCGCGGGCCCCTCGCCAGGACCAACTTCCCCTCCTCCTCCGCCGCCGCCGCCGCCGACGCCGCCTCGCACCTCCCGCTGGCAGTGGCACCACCCCGCCCCGTCGCCGCCGGACGCCGCCTCGTCCCGTACTCGCTGGCGCCGGCCGCGCCGCCCACGTGCAGCTCCAGCTCCACCGTCGAGTCCTCCAGCGGGCCACGCGGGGCGGCGCCGGCGGCGGCGGTGGGTCCTCCCCCTCGAAGCAGCAGCAGGCGGTTGGTGAAGCCGCGGAAGGCGGCGGCGGCGCCCGAGGACGACTGCCACAGCGACTGCGCCTCGTCGGCCTCCGTCGTGGACGACGGCGACGGCGACGGCGACGCCTCCACGGTCCGGTCGCGCGCGCCGCTCGGGCTCGACCTCAACCTCCCGGCGCCGGTGGACGACGACCAGGAGGAGGGGCTACAGCTACTCTGCACGGAGCTGCGGCTCTGAGCGATAGGTAGGATCCACCACCAGCAGAAACAAGAGAGAGAGAATACAGAGAGAGAACGCGATTTTGGTTTCTTCTTCTTCTTCTTTCCTTGACGAGATTCTGATTGACTTGTTATTAGTTGTGCTCGAGATCATAGATCCTGTGCCACTATTCTGTACGCGGTCGCGGTGTGACAACAGTCTTGTACTACGTCGATGCCGCCTCCGACGTCGCACGCGCGGCGGCGAGCAGGGAGGTCAAGGAAAGCGCTCGCGGACGTCGTGGCAGGGCGCAGGCCGACGCGCGCTGCCGCTTGCAGTGGTGGCTCGCCGCCGGGCGACGGCGGCTAAGCGCTAGCGGCGCCGGGACCTCCACGCCGCCATGCGCAACCACATCGGCAATGCTTTGTGTCAAGCAATTAACAGTTGGGAAATTTGCATCCAATTATTCCTTGACAGTTCGATCTTCAACCATATAACTTTTGCCTGCAAGCTATATCTAATTTTATATTTGATCTGAATCAAACTACTTGTCACGTCAATCTACAGACGCTGGCAATTTGCTCTGTTAGCTTGACATCCATTTAATCTTGACAAAACATAAAAAAATTAGCCTCCAACAGTTTGGCAAACAACTTGACATCAATAGAAACTTGGCATCCCTCCCCTCTGCACGTGCATATATGCACTATACGCGACGCATTCGTTTAGTAGAGAGGTGGAACGATATAAAAATAATTTTATTTCTATCTCAGGGTTCCTGATGCAAGTTTTCAAAAGGTATCAATAGCAACTTCGCATCCCTCCCCTCGCCACGCGTATCCACGGCGCATAGAGAGGAGGTGGAATAATTTTGTTTTTATCTCAGGGCTCCTTATGTAAGTTTTAAGAGGTGAAAGGGCATAACATAATTTCGTTTCCCTCTCAGGATTTCTGATGTAAGTTAGATCTGGATTTGGCAAGTGAATCATGCCAAACTGTTGGAGATGAACTCATTTTTCACTTGGCATATATTTTCGGAAGCTGGCAAAACATAAGATTTGCCAAGTAAAAATTGGCAAACTCTTGTCTTGGAGATGCTTTAATAGGAGTATTAAATGTGAATTGATAACAAAACTCATTCCATTACCCCTGTCTTAATTTTCAAGAGGATTCTAACAAGTCTAATTATGTCATAATTAGACAACTTCATGCTATAGTAACCAATCTCTAATGACGGATTAATTATGCTTAATGTCTTTGTCGCGCAATTTCCGGTCCAGTTGCATATTTATTTTTTAACTAGTCTACGTTTCAATACTCCTAAATTCCTAACAGACCTTGCAAGAGGATCCAAAATTTTCAGCACAACAACTAAACGGGATCTTAGGTTTGACTAAGTTTATAAAATAGTATCAGATTGATTTCGAGAAAGTTTAGAGATGTTTTTGCAAAATGACTTGATGCTCGACTGATCTCAGCTGGCCGCACGCCTGATCATATGGCCGGGAAAATAAATCTACTGATGTGGATAGCCTATCTGGCCTCGGTATCGGCAAGTATTCGTAGCTAAAAGATCGCCCAGAAACAGTACGATTTCGTTGCGACCAGGCCGCAACTCGCAACACGGCATCACCTCGGTGTTCAGTTCGTTTCGCAACCCCGGCGGCATGTTGTTCACGCTCCCACCGCCGTGGGGAGGAGAGGGCGAGGAAGGGGAAGAGAAGAAGGAGAAGCCATGAAGCCGAGCACAAGCCAATTCGGCACATCGCCTCCCGAATACCCACTGAAAAACACGCGAGATCTTCCATCCCCCGAGACAGGGACAAAGCACAAGCTGCTCACACGGAAAAGAAAAATGGAACAGATAATAATATATGACTTTATAATTCGCATCCACTAAAATTCTCACTTCTATTTCTCTTCTATTTCTCTTAGTATGCGATCATTCCACATCGTAGCCGGCTATACGCTATCATGGGTCTAAACCTCATCACTTTCGGCTACGGGCTACAGCAGTTTCTTTAGTGATTGTACAATCTTCCAAGCCAGGTGGACGACACCATGACTATCGTGCCCCTCCGCATCATAGTGCCAACTACTACACCGATGGTTTGTGAAGTGTCTAACATGGGCAGGTTATGAGAGCAATGCAAGTGCTGTCAGGGGTGCATCTTTTCTTATAGGAACCATACTTCACTCGACCAGCTAGTAATTGTTGCATCCCGACTGCACTACACGTACACGGTTACGATCGTATCACATCTTCCAGCAGAAAATTTAAGAGATCAACATTTACGCGCTTCAACCCATGTAGTGAATAATGGTCTATGCACCGAAGGCAACCGAGAGTCATGCGATGTCATCTTTATGTCTCCTCCAACTTGTCTGAGACGGAGCCTTGTACTTCTATCCAGTTCTACCCAGTAAGAATGGCAGTACATGGGTGATTTCTGCGTCGAACACCATCCTGATCAGGAGGAGAGCAGCGGTGTTGCGCGCCACAGTGACGGCGCAGTCGATGCACTGGGAGAACAGGGCAGGGAGCGCGGCGGCGAGGACCCCGGCGGTGGACCAAATGTCGAGCCGGAAGGACGTGCCGTGGCCGTCGTCGAGGGTGACGCCGGTGATACCCCGGTAGGTGCGGGAGGCCCTACCGGGGTATATCTTTCAGCAGCAAATTAAGAGGTCAACATTTATGTGCTGAAATCGATGTAGTATAAGTAAACGGTGGTCTATGTAGTACTACCGGAGACAGCCAACACGTGTTCTTGTCTTCTGCCACGCCTTCTCTAACATGCATTATTTCGAGCTAATTACTAATGTCTGTTTCAAAATTACTATGGGTTGTTTCGGATCTTCTAAATTCAGAGCAGCACCACATGTATATAGCATGTTGCCATTGCCCCCAACTGACTGAGATCCCGTGATTTCTGCAACAAATCCTCGCGCTGATTAATAAAGCGTGCACTCCAAACTTGCAAGCTTGTGCTAGGACCGGTTTCGCATTCAAATCCGTAGGAGAATTGCTTATACAGCTGGCCTACGGACACACTTATTTGATCGTATTCGAATCACACGACTTGGCAGCAGTTTGGTCCCTTGTCGTATAAAGTTCGAAATACAGTGATTCGATTTTTTTTTTAGAATTCAGTGATTCAATTTCATTACGGTTTCGAAAACAGTACGGTTTCGTTGCGGCGGCCAGGCCGCGACTCACCTCGGGTCCTCGGCGTTCCGTTTCGTACGCCGCAAGTTGGTCGCGCGCTCCCTCCGCCGCGGGGAGGAGGAGAGGAAGCGGAAGCGGAAGCGGAAGCGGAAGAGGAAGAAACAGGGGGAAGCCATTAACCCAAGCACAAAGCCGCCGATTCGCCACATCTATCGCCTCCCGAATCCCCCCCACCGGAGACGCGCGAAATCGGGAACCCCCCTATATCCCCGAGACAGAAGCAGAAGCAGAAGAAGCAGCAGCTCCCGGAGAAGGCGAGAGGCGCCGAGATCGGGGCGGCGGGGGGGCCCGATGGTGGTGCGGCGGCTGGGCGGCGCGGGGCGCGCGCTGCTCACGCTCCCCAACATCCGGAGGCGGGCGACCAACTCCTGGGCCGCCGTCCGCGACACCTTCTTCTCCACCAAGGTGAGTGACGGACCTAGCCTAGCACTCCCCCCTCCCATGCCCGCCCCTCCCCTTATCTGCTGCTGCGGTTTTGGTCGATCCGCTGACGCGCGTGTGCTCTTCCGGTGGCCGCCAGCAAGTGTTCGAGAACCACCGCATCGTCTTCACCGTCGGCACCTCCGTCGCCTCCGTCCTCACCGCCTGGGCCGGTACTCTCTCTCTCTCTCTCTCTCTCTCTCTCTCTCTCTCTCTCTCTCTCTCTCTCTCTCTCTCTCTCCCCGCACCTTCGTGCTCTGGCTGTTCGGCAGTTGTTTTTTGTTTCAGTTTCGGTCATTGTTCGGCGGGTGATGTGTGGAGGTTCAGCTTGATTCATCGTCTGGCTAGGTTTCTCGATCTGTTTAGGCTTTATTTGTGGTAGGGAGTGAAATCGTGCAGATTATGTGTGGCCACTGATTTGTTAAGAATCACTTTGGTAGGGATTTGGATACGGCTGAATCAGAACTGTTATCAAGCAATTGCTTCTGGCACTCTGCAGTGAGGTTGAGTTGGCCTATTTGTATCCCATTTTGCTTAGGACCATATGGCTTATGGCTTTTGCTGTTAGATGCGTTGCCAATTCCCCAATTTAATTGTATGACAACCGTTCTAAACTGTGATTAGATCTGCTTGGTTGCTCTTGATCGATTCAGACATAGAAAAAATGTTCTAAAGTGTGAGTAGATCTGCTTTTCCACCCTCTGGTTGGTTTTTTTTTACATCTTTATCAAAAGGATTTGTAACATTCTCATCTATAATGTGAATTTTCTCACTGTAGGTTATTCACTCCGCCATGTGCAGCAAACAAGGATTGACAGGAGGCTTGAGTCAATTGAATCTTCCGTAAGCTGTTTACCTGAAATGCTGTTTTTCCATGAACATGTTGTAGGAGAGCCGTGCATCTTTGAATTAAAGAGAGAGCACCAGTCCAGATACACATTTTCAAAAAGAAGAGTATCAGAAACTCAACACAAATGCACCCACAGAGAATATGCGGCTTGTAGACTTTCGTAGTTACTATTTTTTAAAATACAGTATTGCATCTTCTCCACCTTTAATGAATTTTACTTCTCTCGACCTAAATTTTGGGAAGCTGAAAATAGTGAGAACAGAATTCAGAACTTAGGAGATTCGACATTTGTGCTTTGGTGTTATTCAGTTATTCCACTGAATATTTGTTTTCTTTTTGTGAACAAACATGCAGGAGTCTGTCTATTGTATTAAAAGGAAATTTGCTCTTAAAACATTACTTTGCGTGGTTTAAATTTGATGTACTGTTAATATTTTTTCTTGTCTGTAGGACACTTCATTGACAAGAAAATCTAAGACAAAGCACCTTTACTAGTGACTTGGCAATTTTCCCATATTAAAAATGAAGAGTAGAATAGTATCTGTGAAGGGGAACCACCAGTCCACCACATATTACAATATCACCTTAAGGTGCCTAGCTAGTATTCCAGCAGGACATACCTTATGGTGCATATAAGGATCACATGCTCTCTTGCTTTTTACGATGTCTATATCTATTTCGTTTTGTTGATAGTTTTCATTTTATATGGTGCATTCTGATGTTGCTGGTGGCTCAGCAAAAGGAAAAAAGTGCTGCCTTAGGTTTTTATCTTGCACTACCTCGCATACTAATTTTCTAATGGTTGGATCAGTATCTACTTTCCCATTTGTACTTTCTTTTTGCCTATTGACTTCCAGAAATATGTTGAGTATAGTTCAATTATATTTATATTCTACCTCTTCTTATCTGCTACCAGTTGAAGGATAATCACAAAGTCGAACATGAAGAGATAAAAAAGATTGTCACTTCCAGCAATATTAGCACACCAGCCTGTGTAGCTACAGCGATGACCACAATGGTGGTTGGGTATGTTCTTGCTGTTGATATTTAACCTCTTTCTTCCACTAGTACTGCTGTTTGTGTTTATGTAATTAATCCTATGGCCTGGCATGCTATTTACTTTCTACATAAGGTTATAATGCTCCAAGGTTTAATCATCTTATATCCATATGCCCTTTACTGATAATATGGTATCAAAATCAGTACTTGGTTCATTGATGTATATGGTAGAGGAGTATTGTACCCTCATGCTAACTTTTGGTTGATTTTGAGTTTTGAACCCTTTTCCCTACTACTTTAGAGCAACATCAAGTGTTATAACTATTTCTGACAGTGTACAGAATGCCAATTATTTTCAACTGCACAGTGTACTGTACACACTGGCAGTTATCAACTGTGGCACCACTGGGACTGCACCAGGTTGTACTTAAAAGGTCGTAATTTTTCTGTGATATTGCCATGTATATAGGCAATAGCCTAAACTTGAAATTCACAGGCCTGATGAATTAACGCTGCACACAGATGACTTGATATAGATTAGAGAACCTGTTCCCACATTACTACCAACCACAGCTTAATTTCCCACCATAGTATCTTGCAAGTTAAGCCATTCAACTTTATTCATGTAGTAGTGCTGAGGGGATTTTCCATACTTCCAACACCCATCTGATGACAATGTTATGCGAGTACAAATCAGCCCACGCTCACTGTCTGTGTGCAACCTTTGCATTGGCCTGAATATGTTATTCTGGAACTGTCAGGTATGCGCTAGGGTGGCGTGGTGGAGCTTGGTACGCTCGAAGGGCCTTCCGAAGAGAGCAACAAAAGCTGATGATGGGCCACATGAAGTCGCAAGGTAGATGGCACTGGCGGCCCTTCAACAGACTTAAAAACAGGCTCAGAAGGGCGTCCAAGAACAAGAGTGAGGACGCACAAGGATTGGCTCAAAGCACCGACGCCCCCTCAAGCAGCGGGGCGTCTGCGAACATTAGCAATACTGCTCAGCCAGCAGCAGGCAGCGCATGAGCTATATACATAGACGGGACTTGTGCTTTGTGAAGTTGCAAATGCGTAGTCCTTATGCTTTGCGACAGATCGTATGACTAAGTAGGAGGTAGTGCCAACCCAAATAGCCAATGGCGGTTCATTTTTGTAGCCTAAGGTCATATAATGCACGCAGTTTGCAGATGCAGCTGTGGAAGGGAGAAAACTAATTGATGGACTAGAGACAGGGAAGAGGGGATCTGTCTACTGCTGATGGCGTTCTGCTTTGCCCCTCCCAAGTTCATACTTCCTTTCTGTCATGCTATTTTGAAAACTGAGACAGCCTTGTATCATGTTGCCGTTCTGTCTTCTTTGATCTGTAATCTGTTCATCAGAACGTTGCGTTTCTGCGAGCTGGAACATATATCATATCGCGTTTGAGCGACTTGTCTCGTTACATTGTACCTTGATCCTTTCGTGCTGCCGTGCTGGCATTCGTTTGAATGATGATCGCAAGTAAGGCTGCCAAAATGGTTTGGTTTAAACTGGTTTCAATAGTTTGGTTTTCCTGATTGTTGTTGGTTGGTTTGGTGAATAATGTGGTGACATACATAATGGTTTGGTTTGGTTCAGTTTAACAATCTTAATAGTTTGGATCGGTTTGAAATGGTTTGGATTTGTTTTATGTATCACTTAGATTAGAAGTTGAACTCTAAAACTAAAAACTCGTGTTCACATCTTAAAATTTCAGCGAATTTGACTAGAATTTGTTCGAGATGTATTCGAGTGACAGTTCGCTACTTTGTGCAAATTATCATACCTAGATTCACACGTGGGCCCCACGTCGAGAGCGGACCTCGAAACTAAAAGTTCGGGTTCACACCTTAAAATTTCAACGAAATTGCTCGAAATTTGTTCGAGATGTATTCGAGTGACAGTTCGCTACTTTGTGCAAATTATCATACCTAGATTCACACGTGGGCCCCACGTCGAGAGCCGGACCCTAAAACTAAAAGCTCGCGTTCACACTTTAAAATTTCAACTAATTTGACTGGAATTTGTTGGACATGTCTTAGAGTGATAGTTCGCTACTTTGTGCAAATTATCATACCTAGATCCGCACGTGGGCCCCGCGTAGAGAGCCGGACCCTGAAACTAAAAGCTCGCGTTCACACCTTAAAATTTCAACGAATTTGTCTGGAATTTGTTGGGAATGTCTTAGAATGACAGCCTGCTATTTTGTACAATTTGGTACAGCTAGATACACGAATACGATGCATTTGGAAAATGGATTTTATGTGACATAGAACTGGTTTGGGATATAAGTTTGACTTGGTTTTCTGGTGTTCTATATTACTCAGTTAGTTTGGTCTGGACACATAAGAGAAGAAATCGGTTGGAGTTGTTTCAAATTAATTTTTCTTTTCCGTGCGTCATGGTTTGGTTTTGGGGCGGTTCTCGAACAATTGACAGCCTTAATACTAATCTACACCGCCCCAAAGATAAACGACGATCTTTTTGGGAAGAACGCGAGGCTGCTTGCCACTAGCGAGAAAAGGAAGGGAGCGCGTCGCGCCACGGCGCGAACTGGCCGCTAGCGAAACGATCCAACCCAGTCGTCGGCACCGTCCCAACCCATCCGGCCATCCCATCAGTTCCCTCCAGTTTTCGCCGCCCGCCACATCCACCACCATCCTCTCTCTCCTCTGCGGCCTGGCCTGCCCCCGCCCCTGCCCCCACCACAGCGCGCGCGCTTCCTTGGTGCCGGGCCCCACGTGTGAAGCCGGCTTCGTCCCACGGGGAACAAACAGGCCGCGACAAGCACACGGGAAGCAGCAGCAGCGCCGGCAGCCGGGGGAGGGGATATACCCCCGCCCGCTCCGCTCCGCGCCGCGGCAGCTCGGCCACTCCCTCGGTCTTCTTCCCCCCCGCGCCGCTCGCTGCCGTGCCGTGCCGTCTCACGCCGCGCGGCTCGCTCACACCACCATTTCCGCGCCCCCCCCCCCCCCCCCCCCCCCCCCCCCCAAAAAAACCAAACGCAACCCGCGGGCGCGAGCATGGCGGTGGCCGCCACCCCGCCCCTCCTCCCCTCGGCGCTGCCCGCCGCCGCCGCCCGCTTCCACCCGCTCCGCCGCGCCGCTGCCCCCCCGCGCCTCGGCCCCGTCGCCACGTGGTACCCCACCTCACGATCTGATTAATTTGATCCCTCCTCCTTCGCTCGTGCGGTGCGGTCGTGTTCATTTCCCTTCCCCTTCGATTTGTTTTGTTTGCTCCCGGCTCGTGCAGCAGCAGCAGCAGCAGCGGCAGGAGGAGGAGGTTCCGCGTGGAGGCGATCAAGACGGAGCGGGAGAAGCAGCAGCAGACGGAGGTGGTGCCTGTCGAGGACTCCTTCCCCGAGAGGGAGCCATCGCCGGCGCCGCTGGACGGGGTGGACGACCCCATGGTTGTTCCCTCGGATGAGGAGGACTGGGTGGTCAAGCTCGAGCAGTCGGTCAACATTTTCCTCACGGTAATACAAGTCCCTGAGCTCATTTCCCCCCCACCTCGAACTCCAGATGACCAGCATAAAATTGAGCTCATAAAATTGAGCTGTGTGTCCGTATGGTTTTTACTCTCACATGCTACTCATTCTGCTGCAGGAGTCGGTGGTCACGATACTCGGTAGTATTTACCATGACCGGAACTACGCCAGATTTTTTGTGCTGGAGACGATTGCTAGGGTGCCGTATTTTGGTGGGTTGTCTCCGTTCTGTATGCTTGCTTGCAATAGCCTCAAGGCCCCTACGGAATTTCAGTGTTGATTTCTGCCATATCAATTGGGTGCTTGTTTTTTATGTCTGCTTGGTTGTCAACAGCATTTATATCGGTGCTTCACTTGTACGAGACCTTCGGCTGGTCGAGGAGGGCTGATTATATAAAGGTTCACTTTGCTGAAAGCTGGAACGAGTTCCACCACCTCTTGATCATGGAGGTACGTCTCCATCTTTCCTTCCCACTAGTAAAGTTTCGTGTGTGCGAGGGGGCTTGCCTTCCTTTTGTTCCCTTCGCTTGCGTAAATCTGTTTTCCATATTGTTATCATGTGAGGGTCATTACTTTAAATGAATTCGTCCCACTTATCACTCGACTCTTGGCCCGTATCAGGAATTGGGTGGCAACGCCTTGTTTTTTGATCGGTTCCTTGCTCGGTTCCTGGCATTTTTTTACTACTTCATGACTGTTGGGATGTACATGCTGAGCCCAAGAATGGCATGTAGGTACTCTTTTCCAATTATGAAATGAAAGCCTGTTTTCTATTTACCTTGGTCTTTGTGATGATAATGCCTGCACCCACTAATCAAAATACAGACCATTTTTCTGAATGTGTGGAGAGGCATGCGTATTCAACCTATGACAAGTTTCTTAAGCTCCATGGAGGTAAGACTGCCTTAATTAGCCTTTTATACAATCTTCTGGTTGCTGTGGAACATGGACAGATGGTTTGATATTTTGCTCATGTGACTCTGTGAGTCAGTGAGAGCCAAATTGTTTTCGATTTTAAGCCGCCATCCTTCAATCCAGTTACCCTAAAATCATTTGTATCAGTTAATTCCTCCTATTCAAACAATTTGTCTTAATAATCTTGAGATCCACCTTGTAATTAGCAAAGCTACTAAATCATTTTACCTCCGGTTCCATCCAATTCAATGATGTGAAATATATGTTCCTTTCAACAGAGGAGTTGAAAACACTATCAGCTCCGGAGGCAGCTCTAAAGTATTACCTGAACGAGGACCTTTACTTATTTGGTAAACCCTTGTATGGGCTCGTTGTTCTTGATGCTATGCATCGTTTATTGATATTGTGCTAATTGCTCCTACTGTTTCCCCCCTCAGATGAGTTTCAGACAGCAAGGGTTCCATGTTCTAGGAGACCTAAAATAGGTACATTTGTCATATCTCAATTTGTGTCCCCCTTAATAGCTGTATTTTTCCAGTATTTTTTTCAGAAGGTTGGAACTAAACATGTTAGCTGCACTTTGTGAAAATAGTTTCACTGCTCCATCTAGTAAGGGTCATAAATTCTTTGTGAAATACAGACACAATTTAGGGTCCATAAAATGTCTGCTTTGATTCCTCGGTACTAGATTCTGGCCCTCTCATTTGAATTATTTGTACAGCATTAACAAGATATAGAGTTGACCCGTCTGTTTCTCTGCCTTAAGACTTGTAGGTTGTTAGTGCTCACTGGTTCCCATATTCCATTGCAGATAACTTGTATGATGTGTTTGTCAATATAAGAGACGACGAGGCAGAGCACTGCAAAACAATGAAGGCCTGTCAAACAGAAGGAAATCTTCGCTCTCCTCACTCAACAGAAAATTTCTTGGAAGCTGATGCAAAAGGTGTAATACCCGAAAAATGATTGTGAAGGTGTTGTGGGTTGTGTCAAAATGGTCCCTTGTACATGGTAAAGATCGAGACCTGTATAATTTTTTTTGATGATATTCCTTTTGCTTTCCATTTCACTTTTAAACTAGGAAAATAGTCTCCTTTCTTTTTTTCTTTTTCTTTTCCTTTTTCTTTTACTTTTACTTTTGTGTCATATATATTACAGAAGACAGTGTAGCAGTAGATGCAATTACACGACATCATCAGCTATCTTACGTTTGGAAAGATTCCAATTCAGGCCCAGTGAAACATTGCTGTATAAAGCGTTGCATCGTAAAGTATGAGCATGGTGTTGAAAGGTGTGATCTCAACAGTTGCCGGTTAATACAAATACGGGAACAGTCTATGGAAGTTCTCCAATAAAATATATTCACTCTCTTGAACAAACCGGTGCAGTATACAATTGCATCATTATTTACTTCAACAGTCGGTTATAAAAGCTATTTTTTATTCTTTAGATACCACTACAATTATTTTTAGTGTTAAGGTTCTGTATGTGTCTATCTAAGCATAGCGGTGAGGAATGCGGCAGAGCAGACCAACATTTTCAGGCTCACATTTTGCATACTTTGTCATCTTTACATTCGCCCTGCAAAGGAACAATGTCATCAGCAAACCGAAGCTACTAATATGTTCATTCACACAACCAGCATGATTGGCAGAGTAAACGGACTCATGACTAGAGGGCCAACTTACTGCAGCTTTTCGAGATGCTATAATCTCTTCTAGCGGAGGTCGACCTGTCATAGTGGGATGAAAATAAGCAAATTTGTTCAAGAAAATGCAAAATGTTCAGTACACTCGTTTGCAGTTAAGTTCATTAAATTGGTTTTGATCGGACAACCACAACAACTGGAAGAACATAGTCATAAGTTAGCAATCTGCAAAGTTCTTACTGGTTATGTCATAAGTTAACATACCAGTAATTTGCATACGGTATTTCGCCCACACACCATATACTGCATTTGCCATGGTAGCTACCTGCAGAGTATCAGGAGATGAACGAAAGAAGTGCAAATGTCGTGAAATGATAAAACTTGTGTCATTTGAAAAAGAAAATGTTCTGCTACTAGAATGTAAAAGGCAAGCAGTTGAATGGTAACCCTCTGAAATGAAAGAAACAATGTGATCCTATGTTTTGCCACACTTACAGGTTCATACTTAGTAACAGCATAAACCCAGCCAAGTCCGACTTCCTCATATAATCTTCTAAATGCCTGCAGTTACAACGCAGCAGATATTAGCATACAACATTACTGATGCTCAGACTAAATATAACTAAATTCTACAGCATCCCATAAAAACAACCTTTCATTTTTAGAATTACACTCACACTCTGTTGGGTTCGCACTATATTTTGGAACAGTGGGACAAACTAATTCTTCAAGATAAGGTCAGATTAACTTCGACTGTAAATTATTTAGCACATGATTTGTGACAGTTAGCACAATGACTGTAATAGTCTGATGATAATGACTATAATTTCTGCATGCAAAGTGCATTGGACTTCATCAAGAAAAATTTAGTGTATGAGTTTGCTTAACACTAAAAGTTAACAATCTTGATTTTCTAACATGGTATAGATTCAACACAAGGACAAAAGCTTGCACTTACGCACCAACACAGAGAATTTAAGTGACCACAGGAGAAACAGATGTATTAAAGGTCTGGTAGACTGGTAGTGAAACATCTACTCATTCATTAACTCCATGTTTAACTGATGCTTTTTATTAGCTACAGAACATCTCTGTTTCACAATCCTAGTTATCCGACAGCAAGCTTGTAGCCTCTGCTTTTGGAAAAGAAAATCCCGCACATAATGTAATGTCATACCTCAACATCTGTGACAGTAGTTCCATCTGAAAGAATGGCATGTATCCTTCCCATGGCCTGAAATGCAAAGAATGATTTAATTGAGAAAAGATAGACAAAATCACATGATACTTCAGCTCCTCCTGCATTTTTCTATTCAGCCACAAAACATAAAACTAGCACTGAATCTTGGTTCCACTAAACTCCATTGAAGATTTGTGCTACTAGCTCGCTGAAACACTGAATTGTAGGTAGCAGTGTAGTTTGTGTGAGATACATCAGGCCCTCAACATGCTTCAATAGTCAATAGTGACTGCTTTCCACTTTTTTTAGAGCATAGAAGCACAGAAATTAGCATTCTAAGCACCATGAAGAATTTACAAACATAAGTAGCTGAAGTATCGTAACAGTGCATGGTACAAAATGGCAGCCTGGAAAAGTTCAGAAGCACGCACTTTAATCAAAGAAAGGAAAGGTCAAAATCCATTTCAGTGCACGTGGAGAATTTTTTTGCAAACTTCAGTGCATGCCATAAATTGCTAATATTATCTATGTGTGTGGCAAGCAACTTATGTGGTTTTGGAACATAGCATTTAGGAAACCAAACATGAGATGGTGAATTCATTCATGAGAAAACATAAACTGCGGAAACAAAAACAAAATGAAATCTGTAAATTGGAGTAATACGCACAGTTTCATAATCAAGTCCCTGATTGTCATCTGGAGAGTAATCTTTCGAGCTTATGTCAACGAACTTTATTGTTCCATAGGATTTGTTTCTTTCTCTCAGCATGTTTACCTGTACAAACATGAGAGTAAGTACAGGGAAATTTAGTTTCTGCAATATGTATCAACACAACGGGAGTCTATTATTTTGGCCATAACCGGAATTATAAGTGACATAAATCTACCCAAATTCGTCAAAATACAAGTCAAAGTATCTGACTTCCATGAGATAGTGCTAGTGCAGCACATTAAGGTCATAGCATGGATAATGATGTTGAAAGGGTCCTAAAGTGTTAAGGTTCCTGGTACAGAATTCCACGGTCTTTACCGAGTGTCCCTGAATACACGGGGTTCAGGTATCTCAGTTGAATGTCTTAGATATAAGGTAAAACATATATCTGGTGAAATTTCTGAGACAAGAATTTACATCATGTGAGGTATACAACTGACAGCAAAAGGCATTTTTTTAGAACACAAATGTTGCAACACATGAATATATTGACAGCACATGTTGGTTAATTTGCTCTCTCCAATTGTCAGTGAGCTCATAGACACCTACTCCAAGCAATTGATTAGGCATCCACAGATTATGTCTTAGGAAAAGGCACTCAAAACAACTAAAGAAAACAGGACAAACATATCACTACATTCAGAATATTTAAGACACCATTTATTGTGCTGTGGCATAGCTTAAAAACTCCCAGAAACCATTTTTTTTCACGACATACCTCACGCATGCAGAGCGGGCAATCACCATCGTAAAGCATCTTGATCCTCCAATTTTTAGATGAGTTTTCTCCATCCTTCAGGTCCGATGTAGGGGCTACTTTGACGTCGGAGTGAACTTGGCATCTGCCGACTGAGGTTGAATTCGTGTTTAATAAAATAATCTGATCTACTGTACAACAGCATAGACCTAAAACAAAAATAATGGTAACAAATTATTTTGGTGGGGGGAAATAAAAACGGAATAGTTTTGTGGGCTTCCTCAAGCATCACTATGCGACTCGTTCGAGTCCTTATCTCAATCACTTTGCATGCATGATCTCGTACTCTCGTAGTGAGTAGTGACCATAAAATGTGGCAGAGAGGCTCTGATGATCAAGCCACCCACACCGCTAACAACTAATTTGGCTACCAATTTTGCAGTTCTCCACGCATGATTAAGCACCACAAGCTCTCCAACCCCGAAACAACCCCCAACAACCTAGCGCCAATTCTGAAAATCTCTGATCAAACCATCCGACTAAAAAAAAAACAGCAGGGGCAAGCACGCACGTTCCTCCGATCCCCCATCAGCCTACACCGCTAACATACTAATCGAGGGCCGCGAGATCGGTAGCTTGCTCTTACCATTGAGCGCGGCGCGGCGGGAGGCGCCGGGCGCCGCGGCGTCCCACCGCCCCGGCGGCGGGAGGACCCGCGCCGCGGCGCGTGGGCGCGCGCGGGGCAGCGCCGCCCCCAGGCGGGCCAGCGAGCTCGCCATCGGCCTCTCCTCTGTCTCCGGTGACGGTGACCGTGTGGCGAATGGCGAGGGAGGAGGAGGCTTCGGGGCGCAGCGGTGGGCGGTGGCCTCCGATTCAAATGGTCTTGGCTCCTGGCCGCCCTTGCTCCACCGCGGCCTGCCTCTCTCCGCGCCGCTCATTTTTCCCTGGCTTTTGCCATTTTTTCCCCCCGGAAGCTACACCTGCAGCTTGGCTCGATTAGCATCATGGGTAGATTTGGTTTGTAGTAAGCCTTTAGATTTTCAATCCCTTTTATGCTTGCTTCTGCTTACATATTTATGTAATAACCTCGTTTCAAATTATAATTCATTTGACTATTATAAGGGCGTCTCCAACAATCTGAACTTTAGAAAATGAAACTAATTTTTTAATCAGCGAAACGATTGCAAAAGACAAGAGACTAACCAGGAGAGAAGAGATAAGCTCGCTTAATTCCCAATAGATCGTTCTCTCATCGCACAATATTCAAAGATAGTTGTTGCGACTCTTTTCTCGTTTAAATTCATCGAACTTAGAGCTAGTGCTAGCTCATACGATTGGAGACGCCCTAAACTCAAGTTCTCATCTTATTCTAAAAAAATTAAATTTAAGATGAGCGATCGAACAAAACAATATTATAATAGTCAATTTGACTATCATAATTGAAAAAAATATAATTCATTTGAACTATTATAGTCAAATTTAAATTTTTGAAAAAAAAATTAGTAAAGTAAGCTGCACAAAAAATACAGTATTTGACATTTTTTTTAATAATGGGTGGTCAATTTTGGTTTAAAAAAATCAAATGAGTGATAATTATTGGAATGAAGTGTGTACATGTTAGAACAGCCTGTTCGTTTGGGCGTTGGTTGTTTCTTGATTTGTTACGAGAGAAAGATCTTTATTTGGTCAGTTCTTTGGTGGGCAGTTTCTTTGTGAGAGAAAAATATTCTTTGGTTGGTGGGCGATAAGTCAAGAGGCTTTTACTCGCATGCCATTAAAAAAGATTGTGTTGACTGCGTGACACTAAAAAAGTTACTCGCACTTGTGTGCCATCGTCCTAAACTTTTTTACCCTCTATGCCATTCCGTCCAATTTTGCATGTAACGGTGTTAAATGGACGGGGAAATGACCATTGTACCCCTCCAACCATGAGCATCAAAGTCACCTTTCTTTTACATGTATGCCACCCAATTTTCAAAATCACACTTAACATGATCTTTCTTTTACCTGTATGCCACCCATTTCTCAAAATCGCAAGAGCAGACCCACCGTTATTAAAGTGGGTCCCACATGTCATAGTCTTTCAATAAATTTATTTCCTTTTATCCATTTTCCCTCGAGCCATCGTCGGTCTCCCGTGTATGGTGGGGGAGGCACGGTAGCGGTGGCGACGGTCCACTGCAATGCTGCGTGCAACGAGTGGTGGCGAGGCTGGATCTGACAGGACAAAGCGGGCGGCGACGAGCTCGGCCAGGTGCGGCCGCAGCGGCGGGAGCTCACCCGCGTGACGGGCACAGCACCAGAAGCTCGGTTGGTGTGACCATGTTGACGGGCGTGGCGGTGGGAGCTTGTCCAGCTCGACGCGCAGCCATGGCTGGCGTGTAGCTCGTCGCATGCGCCCCGAGATTCTCGGCTGCCCGACCTCCAACCTCAAGAGCACAAGCTGCCGCATCGGCGCATCATCGAGCGGCGCTTTGCGCCTTCTTTCCATTGAGATCGTGAAGCTGGACCTCACAAATGAACTAGGAACTCAATTTTTGGATGGGAAAAAATTCAATTAAAGATTTGGAACTCAAATCGGGTAAGGAACGAGTTCAATGCGCGAACTCAAATTGCTTGCCGCCGTGCGGCTTCGTTTGTCTTCTTTTCTCGGCAATTAGCTTGCTTGATTGCACCTAGCAATCCGAAATCCGCCGGTTCGCCGTCGTCATTGGCGAGGGGAGGAGCGGAAACCGTGCCCGGCCGCCTAGGGCCGGGCACGGCGCCCGGCTCGCACGCCGCGCCGCCCGGCTCTACACGCCGCGCGTGCGCCCGGCTGCGCCTAGCGCGGTGGCGCCTCGCTCCGCGCACGCCGGGTTGGCTCGCCGCCGCCGTGTCCCGGCCCGGACTGGCCGCCGCCGCCCCTATGGTTGAGGATGGGGATCGATTCAATAGAGAGAGGAGCACGGAGAAAACTGGGAACCGGCAGAAATCAACAAATCAATTCGGTGGGGGTAACATGGACATTTCGCATGCCCGGTCCCACATGTCAGTGCGTCCTAACGGTGGATTTCTAACCTATCGTGGACGGAATGGCATAGAGGGCAAAGAAGTTTAGGACGATGGCACACGGTGCAAACAACTTTTTTAGTGGCGCACGACACAAGTCAAGACCTTCTTTTTTAATGGCATATAGGTAAAACTCTCATAAGTCAAACGAACAGGGTAATGGTGTCGTTAAACAAGCAAAGCATGCACCATCCTGGTGGAGCTTGCTCGTATTCAAGCATGTTCGTTGAACACATGGCTGTCAAGATCGGATTATAAGTATTGAAAAGTGTTTTTTAAGACTCAGTCACTCAAACAACACGGTGCGCAGCTCCGACAAGGTGCAAAGACGGATAGCGAAGCTCGTGGACTGATGGACACAGAATGTAATCATTCGTGATACCCTGCCATTTTGCTCTAGAGCATTTTTCAGTGAAGTTATATCGACCTTGAAAAGACTTGAGCTAAATCCCTTCTGCCATAGACATTATTTTTATGCCACCAAATAATTTTGCTGATAGAGTAAGTAGTAAAATAAAGGCGGAATAGCCATTTTCGTCCCTGAACTTTCACCGCAGGCTCAATTTCGTCCCTGAACTTTCAAAACGGCCACTTTCGTGCCTGAACTTTTCGACTTGGCTCAATTTCGTCCTTCGCCTGACGTGGCGTTCCACGCAGGCGTTCCACGCAGGCGCCCAGTCAGCTACGGTTCGCATTTTTGTTGAACTGACCCTTTTGCCCTTTGTCTAGTCAGATAGGGGAGGGACGGACGGTCCCATGGCATTGCGGCTATCGTTCTCCACTGGCTGCTGGCTGCTGGCCATGGCAGCCGTTGCCTAGCAGGTCGCGGCCTCGCCGCCTAGCAGCTCGGCACGTCACGGTCCCTAGCAGCCGGCCGCGTCGCAGATCGGCGCATCGTGCTCGTCTTCCCCAGCAGGTCGCCGCCTCGCAGTCCTGCAGCTCGCCGCCTTGCTCTCCTGCAGCTCGCCGCCCCCCACCAAATCGCGTCCCCGTCCACCCCCGGCTCAATGTCGAGCGCTGCTGAAGGGAGAGCGCGAGGCCCAACGCGGGCAAGGAGAAGAGCAGCGCACAGTGTGGACGAGATGCATACTCCTGGAGGTCAGCCACTGGATTCCCTCGCCATGGATTTGGAGGTACATTTTTGTGATTCATGGTTTGCAGATGCATGGATTTGGAGCCACCAGATTGATTCATTTTTGAAATTGCAGCTTGAACGGATCCTGGAGGAACATAGAGAGGGGATGGTGGTCAGGACTGGTTTGAGATGCCACCATGACTTGTGCCCAATCTTGAATTGTTGCTGGTCAGGTTCAGATGCAGGAAGGAGGTTCTTGGCATGCCCCTTAGTTGCTGAGCCATGTGAATTCAAGTATTGGGTAGACAAAGAGTTTTCTGGTAGAGCAAGAAAGGTGATTGAAGACTTGGTGTCGATGAGACAAAGCATGACACAACTGTTTAAGAATTCTTCTGAACAATGGGATGCCATGTATGCTGATCGACAGAGAACACGTAGAGAAAATCGTGAACTGAAATCAATAATTGTTGAACAACGTAGTTGTATTATGTTATTGTTGTGTTTCTGCATTGTAATAGGTGGAGGCCTATGGCTCATATTGTAGTGTTAGTCGAGTAACTGAAATGATGTGAGAAATGTAACACTGTCTCCAGTGCTCATAATAAAAGTACTTACTAATTTAAAGGTTCAAAGTAACCATGTCTGATGAGAAAATGCAATACATTTGATAATTGTACCATTTCAACGGCTACTGAAATTACATCGTGCTCTAATCTGATGACAGTATGTGCTTTCCTAATCTTTTTCGAGAAGAGCTGCTATGTCCACGTCCAACTGAAGTAGACCTGATGTTTGCAGATCCAGATGCACCTGAAACTGTGATGGTTGCCTTTGCAGATGAGCCATGAGCTGTGCCAGCACTAGTTTCAATTACAATAGATGCACTCCCACCAGCTGATGCATTTGCTGATGCTTGAGCACTTGACTTGGATTTTGCAAAAGACACCATCTGTCTCTTATGGCCAGGCTGCAGAAAAGTGGGTTGAAATTATTTTTTTTGAAACTATCTTGTCTTTTTATTATAGGAAGAGTCAGTTAAAGCTAAAGTTTTCTAACCTGCATATAGGAAGAACCAGTTCTGTCACTTGCTGCCAGCTTCGACTGACTTGAAGATGAGGCTATGTGCTTTCTTTTGGATTGCTTGGATTGTGCAGGTTCTATCGGCAATGGTGTGGTACTTGCCTGGCTTCTTGCATTGGTGGCCTGCTGTTGTGAAGGATTCTGTGACTCTGAGACTCCCTGCAGTTTGTCACTAAAAATTAGTGCTATCTCAAGTCAAACAAGACAGTATGAACAGATTAAAAACTCAAATGGAAAAACACCATTGTCATAGAGCATTTTCTTTTGTTGTGACCAAGCTCTTTGCACCGGCTACATCTGATTTGAGTGCCAACTCTTGATGCTTTGGTGCTTGATTTCATTGGTTCAGAAACATCCCTCCTCCTTTTTTTGGTTGGTCGACCTGGCATCTTTTTCACTCTAGGAGGTAATGGTTTAGGATTTTCAGACATAGGCCATGCATCCTCATGTTCTACTGGTTGCAACACATGCTGGTATGTCCTCTTGTAAGTCTCAATAGAAAAACACTTATTCACATGATTGTTAGGCTCTTCAGTCATCTTGAACAGGGCAGAACATGCATGTGCACACGGAATACCAGAAACTTGCCAATATCTGCAGGAGCAAGTCTTGTTCTTGAGATCTACTGTGAACCTCCATTTTTTATCTCTTACTTCAAAACCAGCTTCACCATTCCATAGTACATGGCAATATTGAGTCCTATGCCGGATCTTACGGAACTTCCTGATAATGTTGGGGCAAATTTCCATTTTCCATCTCTCACTGTTGCTCCTATTTTCTTGGATTCTTCTAGTCACTAGGATTCTTATGTCCTCTAACATAGATAAGATAGGCTTGAATCTAGCTTCTATAATCCAACTATTAAATGATTCACTCATATTATTATCAACAGATTCACAGTTGGACCCAAGCTTGAACCAAGCTCTGCACCAATGTATTGGGTCTGTATTCTGCAAGTCCTTCCATCCATTAGAATTTTTATTAGCAAGCTTGTTCTTGTAACGATTAAACATCATCTCATTTGATGCTTTTGCAATCTTCCAGAATCTTTTTTGATACTCTTGTAGCCTATGTTTTTTCCTCCAGTTGGCATAAATGTGTCGTGCACACATTCTATGTTCAGCTGCTGGAAACAGTTGATTAACACAGCTTTGAAGCCCCTGCATAGTTCATTAACCAATGTGAGCACACTTAACAACTATTAGGAATACATGTTACAGGTATTTATTTCGGCAATCATTACCTTCTGTTTGTCTGTTATGAATACCCATCCCTCAGCACCATAAGGGATACATATATCCTTTTGAAGATGCCCAAGAAACCAACCCCATGAATCTTTATTCTCATATTCCACAACAGCCCAAGCTATTGGGTAAATCTGATTATTTGCATCCCTTCCAACAGCTGACAGTAACTCACCTTTCATAGGCCCTTTAAGAAAGCAACCATCAAGCCCAATCACTCTCCTACAACCATCTAAGAATCCCCTTTTACAAGCGACCAAACATATGTAGATTCTTTGAAACACATGGTCGGTTTCTTCGGATCTAAAGCAACATGCACACTAGTTCCGGGATTACTTCGCTTTAGCTCCAATGCATAGTCAAACAACTTTGAGTACTCTCCACTCGACGATCCATTAGCTTCTTGACAACTCTTGCCTTTGCCCTCTTTATCATTGTGATTGACACATCAACACCCATGTCTTCTTGTCTTGTCTCCTTCATTGATCTAGCCTTCCATGCGTTGGATTTGCCTTGATTGTACTTTCATACTTGTCACATATTCTTTTTGTGGACAACCTTTTATTCTTTAATTCTGGACAGCATGCATGCTCGGGATTATATGTCACAATTTGAAACCAATCGACCTTGAGTTGTATGAAGCATGCGAGAACCCAAGGACACCCTTTCCACATGCAAACCGCCCTAAGCCTTTGATTGTCATTCTTGGGATATCGATATTTACCTTCATCTTCAAAGCATACCTTTCTATTGCATCTTTCAATTGATCTCTTCCTCTAAAGCACATGTCCACAAGCAAAGTGTGGAGTCTCATCCCGACTATCAAATATTGGGAATCCCAGTTCCTTCTCCTAGAAACACCATCACTTGTCCTCATCATATGATGCATCTTGATCTGAATCAAAATATACAATGCCATCTTCTCCTCCAGTGACTTGAGCAGTATCAGTCCCTCTAGGAACATCCAATGTAATTGGGGTGTCCATTGGAATGTCTCCTCTCTTCCTAGCTTCTGCCATAAACTCTTTGTATTTACTTCTTATCTCCCTTACTTCATCATCTTCATCACTTGTAAATCCAGTGCCATCAATATCACTTTCCTCCTCCTCCTCCTCCTCCTCCTCCCGTTGCTCCTCCTCTCCCTCATTTTCTACATTTTGGTCACCCTTATGTCCATTCTGACCATTATCAACAATGGCTAGAGCATTCAAACTATCCATAGGATTACCATCCAAATCCATTCTATTTTCATCTCGAAACAGGTCAAACACAACATCATCTCCATATTCTGTAACTTCATTGGCAGCCATGTCTAACTCAATTTGTTCAGTGTATATATCCACAGACCCAACAGATCCTATCTCATCAAGCATGTCCATGCAAGACTTGTCATCTACAAGCAACCTCATTCCACTGTTTAGCTCTGCACCTTTTGGCAGCCAGTACATACGAACACATCTAGGAAAAGTTGTGTGATCCAGGAGATGGCCATTGAGCTCTGGGATTGATAATTTGTCCTTATCTATGTGAGACACTCCTAAATCTCCATTGCAATACTGCATCTGTGACCCAT
This sequence comes from Cenchrus americanus, assembly GCA_947561735.1. Classification (NCBI taxonomy): domain Eukaryota; kingdom Viridiplantae; phylum Streptophyta; class Magnoliopsida; order Poales; family Poaceae; genus Cenchrus; species Cenchrus americanus. The sequence continues at coordinate 309,051,876 of OX387241.1, read as the reverse complement.
CAACAACAAATTCCCCATTGAAATGAAATGTTACGGTCAATACCTCGACATTTGCCATGTTAATTCCACCCTACAGATCCACTACATGGTCAAATTCCATCTAAAAATCAAGTCAAACTCAGATCCACGAGTACAGCTTCAACTCACCTTCAATCGTCGGTGCAACACCTAGATATAGGATCTTTACTCCACGGAATCGCCCAGAGCAAGGCGGCGAGCCGCGGGGATCGCGAGGGAGGCGAGCGGCAGATCGCGAGGGGCCGAGCGCGCAGGAGAGCAAGGCGGCGACCTGCAGGACTGAGAGGCGGCGACCTGCTGGGGAAGACGAGCACGATGCGCCGATCCGCGATGCGGCGGGCTGCTAGGGACCGTGACGTGCCGAGTTGCTAGGCGGCGAGGCCGCGGCTGCTAGGCGACGGGCGCCATGGCCGGCGGCCCGGCAGCCAGTGGAGAACGATAGCCGCAATGCCATGGGACCGTTGGTCCCTCCCCTATCTGACTAGACAAAGGGCAAAAGGGTCAGTTCAACAAAAATGCGAACCCTAGCTGACTGGGCGCCTGCGTGGAACGCCTGCGTGGAACGCCACGTCAGGCGAAGGACGAAATTGAGCCAAGTCGAAAAGTTCAGGGACGAAAGTGGCCGTTTTGAAAGTTCAGGGACGAAATTGAGCCTGCGGTGAAAGTTCAGGGACGAAAATGGCTATTCCGCCTAAAATAAACAACCATGGAGTGGGACGGTGTGTTTGTTGAGACGTTTGATGTTGGGTTGTTGTTCTGATCTTCTTTTTAATATATATAACCGGCAGCTCCCCAATTTGGTTCATTAAAAAAAAATCATATGTTTTGCGGAGGTGCAGCTTGTCACAAACCACCTTTAAAAATCAGACACGTCTGTACTTTTTCATGAACACAACAACTCACCGACTTGTGATTTGGACTTTATGATTGCATGAAAAAAAAAAGGAACCATAGTACAACTTGTAGCATTTTTACCATTTTCTCTTCACCATGACACGACGTGTCATCTCTACAGGGTGTGACATGAAACAGGTGTTAGAATTAGACTTTAGATTTCCCACAAATCCCTCTTCTTTTCTTTAAGGAAAAAATATATTTTCCACCATTCCCGCGACACATGTAAAAACAAATTAACCATTGCCATGTCCGTAAACTGATAAACCGTACCCACACCACGGATTTCCCAATCGGACAAGCAATGCAATGCCATACGTTCCCAGTTGAATAGTGGCCGAACCGTATCCTTCCAAAAAAAAAAAAAGACTCAGCCAGGCAGGCTAGCTACTACGGTTACATGCAAAACGTACGCGTGTGCGTGCGTGCACGGGGCACGAGCACGAGGAGAAGTTGCACTTGCACGAGCGCTCTCTCTCTCTCTTTCTCATCCGACCTGCAAAGCCGCGTAGCAAAATACATGGTCGGCCGCGACGCGACGCGACGCGGTGGGGTCCACATGGCTGGCGGTGGGGTCCACATGGCTGGCGGCGGGCCCCACGTGATCCAGTCACTCACGCCCAATCGCTCTTATCCAGCAGATCGCCGTCGACCCGAGAGAGTAGAAGGGCCGCCGCGTCCTCCGCGACTCCGACGGCCGAGCCGCTTCCCCCCCTAATCCGGCCATCCGACGGCGGACGCGCCCCCTTCCAGAACCTTTCCGCGCGCCGGACCGGAAAACCGGTTTTCCCTCATCGGCTCTCATCCAGGCCGTCCGCCTGGCGATCCAACGGACGGGGAGCGTTGCGGGCGCGTCTCGCCAATCCGGTGTGCCGCAGCAGCCGCGTGCAAGCACGGACGGACGCCCCCCCCCCCCCCGCCCTCCATCCATCACCGTCATATGCCCGTCCAGATTCACCTTTTTTCTTTTTTTGCACAACCCCTCGTGCTATGTTTGTCATTTCAGGCGGACACCCAGGGAGGCAGGGAGCCTCTGATTGGCTGGCTCTGAACTACATTCGAATAGTTTAAGATTTGAGGGGGTTTATTAAAAAAAAGGATCGGTTTTGGTGTTCCTTGCTTGCTTGGATGAGATCATCATCAGATAGAAAAACCAACCGAAAGCCAGCGGAATTCGCTGGGCAAAGCGGGTGCGTGCGGAGGAGTTGCAGTAGAGGTGGTAGGGCTCCGGGGGAGGGAGGGGAGGGGAGGCGCGCAGATTGAATGAGGAATTAATTTGGGGGGCTCTGCTCCGCCGCCAGCTTGTCGTCGCCGCGCCGCCGCCGCCCCGCCGATTCCTGCGGCTGTTCCCCCCTTCTCCACGGGCACCTTACCCTCGCATGGTGAGCTGAAGCTCTTCAGATTCAAATTGTCATGTCCAAGTATGAAATTCTTGCTTTTCCGTGGGGGTCCGGAGTTCCGGACAGCCGGATTCACGGGCGAGTTGCTAGGGAAGTTGTGATTTCTTTTTTTTTCCCGCTGTTTGGTCGAGGGATTCATCACATCAGTGGCGAGATTTGCTGGTGGTGGTTGGTTTTGCAGGCGTGATCCCGATGATAGCAACAAGAGCGCGCCTTCCCCTCTCCCTGACGGCGTCGTCCACCCCGCACGGCGCGCGCACCAAGAAGAGGAGGAAGCTGAGCCATGTCCCCCAACCTGGACAGCGCCATCAAGAGCCAGGTGCCGGCGCTGCTCCTCAGGCGCCTCTTGGGCGGCGCGTCCAGCAGGCGGGACGAGGCCAGGCAGCTGTCTCCGCGCTCCCCGTCGGCGGCGCCCGTGGGGAGGCGGCGGGTGTTCGTGCAGACGGAGACCGGCTGCGTGCTCGGCATGGACCTGGACCGCGGGGACAACGCGCACACCGTCAAGCGCCGGCTGCAGCTCGCGCTCAACGTCCCCACCGGCGAGACCTCGCTCACCTTCGGCGACCGCGTCCTCGAGAACGACCTCTCCTTCATACGCCCGGACTCGCCGCTGCTGCTCACCAGGAACAGCATCAACCGGAGCTGCTCCACCCCATGCCTCTGCCCTGTCTCCAAGGACTTCGAGCTAAAGGATTGCAGCGGCCTGGTGGAGATGCTCGGGTGCTCCAGCAGCTGTGACCGGGTGAAGCGCCTTGTCGAGGACGTGGTGACCGCCATCAGGAGCGGGGTCGATCCGGTCCCCATCAGCAGCGGCCTTGGTGGCTCGTACTACTTTAGGAATGTCGTCGGCGACAGGGTTGCCATTGTGAAACCGACGGACGAGGAGCCTTTTGCACCAAACAATCCCAAGGGGTTTGTCGGGAGGGCGCTTGGTCAGCCAGGGCTGAAGAAATCTGTGCGAGTGGGAGAGACAGGATTCAGGGAGGTTGCAGCATACCTGTTGGACCATGACAACTTTGCCAATGTTCCTGCCACTGCTCTGGTGAAGATAACACACTCCATCTTCAACATAAATTGCCCGGTGAATGGGGGGAATCCGTCGCCAACTCATGACCAGAAGCAGCAAGTTAACAGCAAGATTGCTTCATTCCAGCAGTTCATTGCCCATGACTTCGACGCCAGTGACCATGGCACATCAAGCTTCCCTGTTGCTGCTGTTCATAGGATCGGCATACTGGATATCCGAATTTTCAACACCGACAGGCATGCTGGCAATGTGCTGGTGCGGAAGCTTGATGGTGGCACAGGTCGCTTCGGTTGCCAGACAGAGCTGTTCCCAATTGATCATGGCATGTGCTTGCCAGAGAACTTGGAGGACCCTTACTTCGAGTGGATACATTGGGCGCAGGCGTCCATTCCGTTTTCTGAGGAAGAGCTCGAGTACATCAGAAATCTTGATCCAGGAAAGGATGTGAAGATGCTGCGCAGAGAACTTCCGATGATACGTGAGGCATGCTTGCGTGTCCTGGTCCTGTGCACAGTCTTCCTCAAGGAGGCTGCAGCTTTCGGACTTTGCTTGGCAGAGATAGGTGAGATGATGACAAGGGAGTTCAGAGGGATGGAGGAGGAACCAAGCCAGCTGGAGGTTGTGTGTATGGAGGCCAGGAAGAGAGTTGCAGAATGGGAGCCATTCTCTGCTACGGCTGAGCAAGGCGATGATATCGATTTCCAGTTCTCAATGGATATGTTAGGAGAATACAACGATTTAATGCGATCGCCAAGGTCCAATGGCTCGGGTTGCAAGGGGTCTAGCTACAGAAACCCTCTGTCTAAGCTCGTCGAAAGCATTGAAGAGGGCAATGATGACCATGAAGATCAAAATGAATCTGACCGAGTCTTTTACACTGGATGGAATACACCCAATATCCCTAGCAAAGCTACAAAAAGTGCCATGAACAGGAGTGCGGATGAACAACTTCCATCAAGTATGTGTTTTGTTAGGCTATCTGATATGAGTGTCAATGAGTGGAATGTTTTCCTTGAAAAGTTCCAGGAACTGCTGAAAGAAGCACTGCACGAGCGTGCAAGGGCAGCAGCAGGTCAAAGGATGAAGCAGCGTCTGGGCACTTCATGCAAGTTTTGAGTAGGGGCAATAGTACATCAGAGAAGGAAAAAATATGTATTGCTACTTGTACTGCTTGCTTATGGAGTGGATACAGGATGAAGATATCATCATTTGAGTCACCTTCAACCTTGTGCTACGATCTAGGTTGCAATGGTTGTGTCCATCAGGTAGATAGGACAACAATGATATGTAGTGATGGGTGTGGAGAACTGCTATGCATGTCCATTAGCTATGTTTAAGAAGGAAAATGCTTAATAATAAATGCTTGTCAGCCTGTGTATACTGGGTTGATTGTTAAATACTCCAGTTTTAGTGTGCAATTTCTTTGTCGTTGCTGAAAATTCTTTGTAGTTTGTGATATGATCTGTGAACAGTGTAAATATTGCACTTTTTATGTAAATAATCAATAATGCTTGTTAAATATCTTGGTAATGTGCTTGTTTTCTTGTTCTGTCTCTGAAACTCTTCCATGGCACGTCTATTACAGGTTGAAACTGTTTGGAAGCAGTAAATACCAATAACTAACATGAGCTCTCCTCACCTCCAGCTGCAGCTTCGCAAATAAACAAAACTTAGCTGTAGTTGTATCATGTAAGCCTGCCTTGTCTTACAGAGAGGTAACTTTAACTGCTGCTGCCGTGACAAGAAGATTAGTCATTAGTTAAGTCATCAGGTGCATCAGTGGAAAGAAGAATCATACAAACGGTTGCTAACTGAACAGGGCAGTTTTTCTATCATCATAGAGAGAGTATTAAGCAGAGGGCATTAATTCTATCATCATAGATTTATACATAACATTATGCAGTTTGACTAATTTGAGAGCATAGGCAACATAGGTTTTTGACAACATTAACTAGTAGACTTAAAGGCATGAGACAACCCAGTATAATATATATCAATAAGGATGGCTATGATATATGAATAGCTTTTAACCTTGAATACTGTATATGTAGAATAAATTTTGTAAAAAAAAGAATCACTCCATTTCTGCAATCATTATGATTTGTTCTTGTCAGAAACTTTCAGTACTCTGTCTTTGACATTGCATACCTTTCAGAAACATCCACTGCAGCATGCTACTTCTATTTGGATAGAGGATGCTCCACCTTTCCTCAACTCAATTCATCAATACTCAAACAATGTAAACCCTGCTACATTAATATGAATCAAAGCTCTTGTTCCCAGCAAAGGAATACAAAAACTAAGTTCCCAAGAGCAGAATCAAACTACCAGAACATAATAACATGATTTGAACAATGGCGCCAGTCTCCAATCTTATGTGTCTACTAAAGCATGTTGGCCCTCAAAGCAAATTGGTTGTGGTTCTATATTTTAGCAAATAACTCATCTCCATAACTTCACCTATAAGCAATAAATCATTTGCAACAATATATTTTTTAGCTCTATATTGGCACCACAAGTGAACTGAACACAGAACCTGTAAAATTTATTTACTAATATATTTTCATCTGTATATCGGTACCATAACACAGAACTGAACATGTAACCTCTTAACATTCGCTATGATATACAGAATTGAAGTAAAGTATCTTGTGTAAGAAGTTTGAGCTCATTCGGCAAAAAGAAGAAGAAGTTTGGGCTCAGTCTACTGTATATTGACGGCTGCATATCACATTGAAGATTCAACCTCCAGACCGTTCACATCAACCAGTATCATCAGATGCCTTGGTTCAGCATATCACTCATCAAACAAATATAGCCAAACATATTAGTAATTATATGGAGGATTGATAATATTCTTGCCAAAACAATTTCATTTCCCAGTTGACACTACCTCAAATTTTTATATGTTCTATTGTACTTTTCCCATGTCAACCTCATACGAGCAATATATGGACTCAAGGCCACTAACCACTCCTAAATTTGTCCGTTTCTTCTTTATGAAAAATGTACTTGTCCAGATCCTGTAATTTAACAGGCAACTCCTGTCACTACTGCATCAATGGGGATTTTGCTCTGTGCCTAAGAGCTAGGCGATCATACTGAACCAGGAAGCTGTAGCTTCTACACATCGGACATCACTTGAGTTGTTCATCTGTTGCTCCCATTACATTTTTAGTGTTCTCGGGTAGAATAATACATGAAGCTTGTCACTGAGTTTCATACATTCATCGTGTGAAAAGGCATAGCTTATTAAAAAGTATTGGAATGTTCACTGAGAAACATGCTGAAACCTACGCATAACTGGGACAACTACACACCATGTCACCATCTATATCCAAAACCAACCCAAAAGGTTTGCTAAGAAAATGCCAAAAGGTGAATCTCTAGCTTTAGTTCATCTTTCAGGATGACCTGATTTACCAGTAAGGCAGTAACCCATACAAATAAGATGCATATATTAACAGATCACCGATACACAATTGAAGCACGCATCTGTAAAGGCTGTAAGTGATACTTGTCAGAGGCTAAAAGCTACTGAAATTTGGTTAGCCTAGGAGAAAAATTAGTGAACAAATGCAATTTCATAACAGGGGTTAAATTAGCGCATTGGACAACAAAGAAAACAAACACAATTTGATGTTATTCAAATGACAGCATATGGAAACTGTAAGAAACAGTGCACAAATCAATTGAGTGGAGAGACATCATCTCAGATCCAACTGAACTCTATAGATTAAGTTAAATCCCCGCTACCAATTGAAGTACTGACTGCTAACAAAGAATTGCATGTCTTTTCCATTTCAGGTACGGAAGCATTTACAAGAAACTCATTGCTAACATCCTAACAAAATGGGAATGGAACAAGCGGACCTCCATTTGTGGCAAAATGGCAACATGATGTATGCTGTAATCCAGAACTGCCAGATGGTATAACTGCGGCAGTAAAGAGTCTTCAGGACCATGATTTGCAAACATCAGTTGCTCAAGCCCACTACTTGTTTTTGTCTCGAAGAAATATTTATCATCTCAGCACTTCCAAACATCTGACATCCTCACATCCATGATTCAATAGGTCATCACACGGGGATTCTGATGTTGAACCCCAGAGGCATTTGATCTCAAACTCATCACAATGCAAGACTCAATAGATTGATGTGTCAAACCTTGGCTCATAAAAGCAGACCTGGCTATTGCAGAGTTGGCTAGCACAACCAGCAATCCATGACCAAGACTTCTTATCAACATCATACAGAAGACCTTTGCCCTGGTTCCACGACGTGAAACAGATCAAATTGTCCTGCCCAAAGCACTCGAACCTCTCGGCCGACAACCTCAGCAGAGCCCTGAAGTACCTGGGCGGCATTCTGCTGATCTCCACCCAAGCTGTTCTGCCATGATCCAGCTCCCAGATCCTCATACTCTGCAGGGTGCTGTACAGCCCGATTCGCCCAACCAAGAACAACCTCGTGCGAGCTCCGGCCACCAGATAACCATCGAGCAGGGACCGTGGGAACTTGGCAGGTATATGCTCCCAGCGCCCCGCATCCACCCTGTACATCATGAGCCCCAGCGGCGAGAGCGTCTCCAGGTACAGCCTAGAGTCACAGAACGCCATTTTGGACGAGCACAGGTTCGCGGCGGGCATCATCTGGTGCAGCGACCATTTATCCTCCTTGGAGTCGTAGACCTCAGTGGGGAGCCCCTTGTCCCCGTACGCGTCACTAGCGGCGATCACCTTGAACGAGCGGCGGCGCTTGTCGACGGTGAGCACCAGCTGCCGCTGCTGGTTGTGGTGCATGTCCGGGAGCACCCGCCAGGCCTGCGTGAGCGGGTTGCAGACGAGGGTGCGGAACGCGGCGCCGTCGAAGCCGGAGAGGCAGACGAGCCCTCCCGAGGAGCCGACGAGCCAGAGATCCCAGGGCGGGAGGAAGCCGAAGGGGAGCTTGTAGCGGGCGTGCAGGGGGATGCTGAGCACGCTGCAGTGCGGCGGGGGGTGCGCCCCGCCGCCGCCGCCGCCGCCGCTGCCTCCTCCTCCTCCCCTGGAGAAGGTGAGGAGGCAGGGCCCGTGGGAGGGCACCGCGGCGTGCGCGGCGAGGAAGGCCGGGTCGCGGAGGACGGCCTCCCAGCGGCGGGAGACGGTGCGGAGGCGGAAGAGGAGGAAAGGCGGCACGCGGGCGAGCACCTCGAGGAGCAGGTCGTCGGGGAGACCCGCCCAGACGGCGGCGTCCATCGGCACGTCGGCGTGGTGGTGGTGGTGGTGGTGGAGGAGGAGGACGAGGCCGCGGGCGCGGCGGCGGCGGCGGCGGAGGAGGAGGCCTTGCCCTTGGGGAAGGCGGGCGGCGCCGCGGTGTCCTCGTCGAGCCCCCGCGGCTTGGTGCTGCGGATCGTCTTGGGCGGCCGCGACGGGCTCGTGGGCCGCGCCGCGCGCTGCGCCGGCGCCGCCGCCGACGCGTCCATCGCGGGCGACACGGGCCGCGAGATCGGGGGGAGCGGATTCCGGGGGGAAATCTGGTGGATTTCGAAGAGGCAGCGGCGGCGCCTGAGCCCTGAGCTGCTCGCTGCTCAAGTTTTTTATCTCTCACGCTCGCTGGCGGCTGGCGGACGCTCCTCTTTTTGGACGGAGTCGGCGCCCACTCGGAGTCGGAGGAGCGTGGAGCGCAAATGCGCGCAGCTGCTGCGGAATGGGGTAGCGGTCAAACGGTGGCTTGGTTCGTAGCGGCCGCACCGGCTGTAACAAAAATCATCCAGCGGCGGTCCGTTTGAACCAAGTAGTTAGACATAGATGCACAGCCGTACACAAAATGCTGTATATCTACCAACAAAAACTACCGTAAATTGCGAAAGGGCCCGTAGACGAGCGGTTTCGGGAGCCCCGGCAACACCTCCGGTCCTGGGTTTGACTCCCCGTGGGAGTGAATTTCTCAGGATTTTAACGGCGTTTGTGCTTCCGGTGGTGGGCGGCGTTCCCGTCGACAGTGATGCGCCTGTGGTGACTTCGTCAATCTTGAGGATGTGCCGGCACAGTCTTCGAAGATGCTCCTACGGGTAGGGTTTGCGTGCGTGTATTCGTAGGGATGAGTGTGCGTGCGTGCGTTGTGAGTATCTCCGATGTATTGTGTAATTCGCAAAAAAAAAACTAGCATAAATCCAAGTCTTCAGAAAATGGAGTGCAGCTCAAATTATGAAAACTTGAAAAGGATAGCAATGAATTGCACTGCCATGTTGCCGCTAATTGGAAACGTACGGCCAGATCAATTACCTGTTCGACTGGTGCGTTCTCAGCTTATTTTGACTTGTTGCGTGGTATTTTCCTCTCACAACAAATTAGCCGTACGCATAAGTCGAGATAAGCCGGCCGACGTTCTTCGACATGTTCTGTGTAAGATATTTCTTGGAAAAAGACTAATAAAGTTTAACTACTTGCAACTAATAACATACTTGGTCGAGTTATTTCGTTAGATTTCACACGGTCCAATTCAAATTCTAGATCCAACATATATTTTCATTGCATTATTTTCTGTCGTGGGATATGATTTCGACAAAACTACTACTCTCGAATGTGCTAACTGAGACCGACAAACTTTTGTTAGATAAATGAATAGTTCAATATCCCGACCTCTAGATCATGATTTACTGAAGGGAGCGCAAAAGAGTAAAGAGTCAATTCCTATTACTAAACCGCCGCCCCTTCTTTGCGAAAATATCCATTGTTGTGACCGCCAAAGCTTGACAAGCTCCCGGTACGGTGCCATGATCCTCCGTCTTCTGCAACAAGGCCCAGAATCTGATCCAATGAGTAACTCTAAAAAGAATATGCAGGCAAGACTATGTATCTACTTCATCAGAAATAATATCATTTCTACTTAGCCATATGGCCCAACAAACAACGCTTACTCCTATTAGGATTAGATTCTTTTCTTTCCACCTTAACCCTTGTAACCATGATCCAAACATATAAGTGACACTATTCGGTTTTTCTAAGCCGAAGGTGGTATGAATTATTCCCCAAATCAACCTAGCCATGTGGTACTTAAAGAAGAGATGTTATATAGTTTCATTATTACTAATGTAGCAACACTTCCCGCTTCCACGCCAATTCCATCTAGCCAATTTATCTTTAGTAAGAATAACTCGTCGGTGAAGAAACCATACGAATACTTTAACCTTAAGGGGAAGTTTTATAATTTCCATAGGGATTTATTTATGGGAAGAAACTTTACATTTACTAGAATCAGTTTGTACATGGATTGAACAAAGAAGAGTCCATTTCTATTTAATGAACACTTGCAATCCGAGTCACCAATTCATGCTGATTCAGAAGATTAATTATGCCCCCCCCCCCCCCCCCCTGTCCTTAAGTCATAACCTTTTCATGTGTCATGCTTCCTGATTACCAGGTTGTAATAGTGTTGGGTATTGCTCGCTAAAGCTTCCACTTGACTTCCCAAAATCTCATTTGTTCCCCATTTTGCAATTTAAAGGTTGCATAATTTAGAAAGTCTTCGTTGACATTCATTAATCCTGACAAAAAAGTGTGAGTCTCCTGACATTTTCTCTACCTGAGAAATTGTTTTGGAACCTAAATATTTATTTATTTTAAGAATTGTTGATAGATTCTGTCACCACCAAATAGCTTGAAAAGCCATTTTACTTGCTTTGGGTTTCCAAATCCAAAATTCCTATACCTCCTTTGTTAATCTGCGTTTTCTTTTTTCCATCTCCTTGCCAAAAGAATCTGGAACTGAAATAATTCAATTTCTTAAGGATTTCTTTTAGAATTTCAAAGAAGGAAATCATATACATGGAGAGATTGCTTAGGAGAGTTAACCAAAGGTTTTAGCCTGCCTACATTGGAGAGCATCTTGCATCTTCCTTTCAAATCTGCCCTCTATGATTTTTGAATCTTTATCCGGGATTCGGGTGTGGTGCTTTGAAATGCCAAGATATCGAAAAGGAGCCTCCCAATAGGACATAGGAACTGCTAGTAGGATCGGACACCTTCTCAGCCACACGATTCGAATTAGGAAACATATCAGCCGTCGGATCATGATGTTGCGAAACGTGTTGCGAATGTTGCGAACAACTTTTCTCGTGCTGCGGACACTTTTCAATGTTGCGAACACCTTTTCCCATGTTGCGAACACCTTTTTCATGTTGCGAATACCTTTTCCCATGTTGCGCCCCCTCCCTCCTCCCCTGACATAGTGTACATGTTGCGAGTGATGTTACGAGTTTGTGGCGAACATGTTGCGAGCTTGTGACGAGCATGTTGCGACCAACATCTAAACATCGTGTTGCGAACAACTTTTTCCCATGTTGCGAACACTTTTTCCATGTTGCGCGGACATCCGCAGATGTCGATATATTCTCGCCGGACCTCTTTCGCATCTTCGTAGAATCGTAGCAAAAAAAAGTTCACTCTTGTAGAAGTTTAATTTAACTTAATTTGAACTTCTAAGACGTTGCGTTGCGAATTCTCGTCGTAAACACGGCTGCTGTGAGGCGGAGGAACTCGCACAACCCAACAATCTTTATCGCTTCCCCTCATCAATCCTCACACATCTCGGGCCCAGCTTCTCCTTCTCCCCCCTTGCCGGGCTCGCCGCGCCGCTGCCCGTACACGCCCAGACGCCATCCGCGCGGCGGCGCGCGGGGGGAAAGAGCTCCACCACCCCTGAAACCGCCGCGATGGCTTGGGGCGTGCCCCCGCGGCCGCCGTCGTCCAAGGTGCAGGCCCTCTACGAGCTCTGCAGGCGCACCTTCCCTCCCCTTCCCGCCGCCGGCGCCGGCGCCGGCGCCACGCCCTCTCCCCCGCCCGCCGACGCCGTCCGCAGCATCTCCTCACTCATGGGTAACGGCGCTTCCCCTCCTCCCCGCAACTGATCTGCGACCCGCGTTCCCCTTTATTTCCTTCCTACCTATGCTGTGGGCGTGGAGCGTGCTGCGATTTCGGTCTCTTCCATTCCATCCACTGTGCTTCCTTTAGCAAGATTGGAACAGCATATTGTGATGTGCTCTACCTTACGACGGAACGGCGGGCGTGTGATGTTTCAGACACCATCACTCCTAAGGATGTTGGACTCGGAGATGATGGTGGTGTTGAGGACGACAGCGGGCACGGGTTTTTCGATTCCGACTTCCTCAAGGGTCCGGCAAGGGTGGCTCGGTGGGCGCAGCCAATCACCTACCTTCATATCTACCAATGCGACGCTTTCTCTGTGAGTCCCCTTGTTAGCCCCAATCCCAATTATTTTTTGTCACCAGAATTGTGCTGACTGCAGCCGCTGTTGCGAATGTAGTGAACTTTAAATCCGCTGGTTTGTTGCATAACCAGGACTACAATGCAGATGCCACTTATAGCTTGTATAGTGGCTGCTTAACCCATACACCTGAATGAATTCTTATATGTTTCGCAGATCGGGATATTCTGCTTACCAACTTCAGCTGTCATTCCTCTTCATGATCATCCAGGAATGACTGTATTGAGCAAAATCCTTTATGGTTCCATGCACGTGAAATCATATGATTGGGTGGAGCCTACTGTCCTAGCGAGTACCCAGCCAGGTCGCTACCCTGCTTTCCCTGCTTGTTTATTTATTTATTATGAACACTCCAGTGCAGAACTCTCGCGTGAAAAAAATATATATAATTGGTCACTGAGTGATTGTTCTGGTCCTGATATACAGCAAGACTGGCCAAGTTACATACTGATGATGTTCGCACTGCCCCGTGTCCAACGTCTGTTTTGTATCCCCAAAGTGGTGGGAACTTGCACTGCTTCACCTCAGTGTCTTCGTGCGCTGTTCTTGATGTCCTTGCTCCACCATATTCCAAAGATGATGGTCGCGATTGCACATATTTTCATGATTATCCATTTTCTAGCCTCTGTAAGTGAAACTCATCACTGTTATAACAATGTGTGTTTGTTCTTATGAAAAGGTCATTCATATGGATTTTTGCTGGATTGGAGCATAGAGTGTAGAGTTGTTAACAACAGATTGACGACCAGGGTCCTTGGCATCAGACTGCCATATTGAGATGGTGGTGTATGCTCCTATGGCTGGTATATGTATAATGTATGTGTAAACAGAGTCCCTAAAATATTGACTGATAACTAGAATCCAAATCTGTTTAAAGGGCTATTCTCTTAGCTCTCTATGTCTAATTTAACTAAACAAGCAAAGCAATATTATTGCCTCTTGCAAGGGTTTGGTTGGTGCTGGCTGCTGCTGCTTCTTGTGGCACCAGTCACAGTGCTGTGCTGGACCCAGAAGACATCAAGTCTATTTATTTGGTGGAAGCAGCATTAAAATCATCTTAGAGATTTCATCTTTAAAAAAAAAGCAATCCCCCCCAGGAATCTGCTTTACGAGAATGTAGAAACCATGATTCGTGAGGACAATGAGTTATTTGTTCTGTTCATTCTCAATTGATCTGTATGAAAGGATTGAATAGGATATTTGGTTGATTGGTCTTACTCTTGTGCATGCTATTGGTGTAGTTACAAAATTGCTCTTGGTTTGCTAGAATGTGGCATGCATCTAGTAGTAAGTAGAAGGCTCACTAGAAGCCTAAAACTAGTATAACTCACTTGGAACTCGATAATGGAGGCAGCAAACACCAGCAGCCTACCACGATTTTGGAACATTTCTGAAGTCCTGTACTCCTGCAGGCTACAGTGCAATGAAACATGGTAAAACAGCTCTCACATTCTGTAGAGGCAAAAACAGCATCCATTTTCAGAAATGGTCCTCATTGCATATGACAGCCTAGGAGGCAGACAGATCTGCAGGACCACCTATTGCCTTCTGATGCAACTCGAATGATTCCCAGGGGTGAGAGGTCTGCCCTCTGTGAGTAGTGTATTTGATCTGTTGCCTCAGGTTAGTTACAGATCACAACTGAGGTGTTGCCTTTAAAAGCAGTGTGAAGCACATAGATATTAGTATTTCCCTGGTGTTGTAGATACTTCATCAGATGGATGCTGTCCTTTGTTTTGCTTTGTTTGTTTCCAATTCAGGAAAAACATGATGGAGATGCTGTAGTAGTGTTTAGTTTTCTCATGTTAGTCTAATGATCCAACAGCAGCAGCTGGAGACACGAAGGTAGTTGGTAACCCAGATAATTATGCATGGCTGGAGGCCATAAACACTCCGGTATATATTTACATGCGCACCGGCATGTATACCGGTCCAACAGTACAGGTATTATATGCAAGCTTTTACACAGCAACTGCCAAAGAAGGCAATGAATAGAATTCCTGATGAATTTAACTTTTTTACTTTTTCTAGGAACTTCAGACGTAAGAAATCCAAGATGAACCGGAGCATCAAGGGGCGCCTGGGTGCCACTTCTCGCAGATTGTAATGTAGCACTTGAATGCCCCTAGTTTTTTTTTCTCTAATACGCAGGAGAGCTGTGCATCATTGTAGTAAGAAGAAGAGTAATTGAGTTTTACAACACCGTGTGATCACGCCCAACATCAGGCACCCAGAGCGCACTAAGAGATACAAACCAACATGAGACCCTAGTACTCTCTAGTTAGACTTCCCTAGTTTTGTGCTTAGCTTCCCTCCCCCTTTGTTGGAGAAAGCTGCTGTGCCTAGTTGAAGAGACAAGTTTTCACAATAAACTTCTAGCCAGTTTATCCTTGGTTGGAGAAGCTGCCGGCGACGGGCACCCCATCGCCGCGCTAGGCGCCGGCGCCACCACTATCCTTGGCGCACGAGTTGGACGCACCCGTGGACGGCCGCGGCGGCAAGAAGGCTATGGGAGGGGAGCAGTGAGCCTGCTGCCTGCCTGCTCACCACACAGCTCCTCTGAGGCCCCTGGGGAAGGCAATGCCTCACCGAGTCAATTCAGAACCTTCAGGGCAAATCAGAGTGATACAGAACATGACATTGTTTCATGAAACTGACGGCGAATCGATCAGCAACCAAGCATGAAAAAAATGCAGGAGCTACAAGTTTTGCATGTAATTGCATACAGTAAGACTCCAAGTAGCAACGCAACAAGTCCAGTCATTAAACTCTTGTGGAGCAAGAAAGGCACAAATGCTCGTAGGCGGACCATGACACGAGCAAACTAAACCACAAAAGCATCGATCGAGAGGGAAGGAAAAATTTTGCGACGCCACATGTCGTACCCACCGGCCGGTTCGTAAAAACGGCTCAAGGCATGCCAGCGCGACGCGATTCCAAAAAAAAAAAAAAAAAATAGCCACCAGACTCACCGTGTCAAGAAGCCACCGGGATCGGCACGCAAGCAAGAACACAAAACGCACCGAGACTCCACTCTCCGGCCATAATGAGTGGTCTGCCACCATCTGAGTCAAAAATGATGTTAAGAAACACTACATATGAAACTTCACAAGTTTGCAGGGATCGCCGCAGTAGCACATGGGCACATCCACCACCCCTTCAGGAATGGTCTCCGACCTCTTCTCACCCATGGTGATTATCTCCTCGTGTCGAGATCCCATGGTGTTTCCTTCAAAAAAAAATGCAACGCAAACCATTAATAACCCTAATTTACCACCTTAGAATAAGCAAGCCACAAGACAAAAAACAAAAGCAACTCACTAATGCAAACCCTAACAAACCATAGCAAATACACAAAACCTAACCTAACCATCGATTCAAACAAAACTATTTGGCCAAATTGAAAGAGGGGAGCCATATTACCTTGGGGGACGACTTGATTCCAAAGGGAACAACTTCTACACTCGTCTACGAGGCTTTTGGATTGCCCCGCCGCCAGAGAAGGAGAGAACAGAGAGCTCTCGGGTTGAAAAGAATGGGAGGGGGGAGGAAGAGGGAGGCTTGACGGCTGTTAAGTGTGCGGACCTCGGTGCTCTAGGCGGCCGCGCCTAGGTTAGTGGCTCGGCGTTAAAGGGTCGAGCGCTGAGGCCCCCGCCACGCAGGTAGGGGGGCGCCAGCGGAGCGTTGACGTGGCGAGGGGTCGGCGCTAGACCCGTTAGCGCCAAGCCGTCTGACCTCAGCGCTCGTCCCCCTCGAACTTTGGGTCCATTTTTAGAAATAGTTTTGCCAGGGATCCATTAGTAAAAATAGTTTCCACGAGGGACCATTTTGAAAAAAACCTTACAGACTCAAATGCTATGCAACCAATAAGAACCGATAAAGTAAGAAGTTGATCGTTAGCTATTAGCAACTTGCTAAAAAAGCGATTTAAATCCATAGTGTGCAACTGCTACAGTTCAATGATCTCTTCTTTATAAAGCAGTCACTACTGAGTACAAATTCCAGAAGGGAAAAACAACTCGGCCTGCCCGTGTGAGGATATGTTATGGTGCTGCAAATAGTCCCACATTGGTCCTTTTTCTTACAACTTCATATATATTAAAAGTCAAGCAGTGCTTTTACAACTAGGTCCTCGAAGAAGACCGAAGTTATATCATGGTCCCCAAACCAGATAAGAACAACGGGGGGGGGGGGGGGGGGGGGGGGGCGTGCACAGATACGGCGAGGGTGGGGCGGAGGTGGTAGATCCGAGCAGGGGAGGAGGGTGGAGGAAGAGGGAAGGCGGATTTATTTTATTTAGCCATACCTTGAAATCGGAGACGGCGCCAACGAGGACTGCAGCGACCAAGGAGGAAAAGCCACATAGAGCACTAGCCATTCGGCGACTATTACTAGTACTACTAAGGAGATCTACAGGCTACTATGAGTTGGGGTTCCCCTACCCCTCTCGCTGCCGGTGGGGAAGGGAGGGGGCCGAGGGTGAGAGAAGATGAGAGACCGGTCAGGTTTCAATTTGGTACTAGAATAATGGAATTACGAGTCACCTCAAGCCATTTCAACCTCTCAGATCCAGGTCCAAGATTATGTTGCCTGCCCTAAAGTCCAGTGAACTCGTACTGGAATAGACTCCATCGTTTGATTGTTTCATGGCAGCTCAGTTGGTCTTTCTGGTTACAATCTCATAGTTAGTTTGCTATTGCCGAGCGAGTCTGGAAATGGAGATCCCACCACAGATGACTGCCGCAAAACTGCAACTCTCCCTGGGCCAACTGCTGCCATGGATGGGGAATCAAGTGGGAGCGATAAAGAAGTAGAACTGCCTTGCAGTGGAGCTGAGGCCATCTGTTCAAAAATAGAGTGTGTTGTCCTCTACTAGCCATTTTTCCACTGCACGAATCTGATCGAACTCATCACAACCTCATCAAATACACTTGTGACGCCCCCTCCGGAAGGCTTGAGCTAGAGAGAGGCAACAAGAGAAGATGAGCAAGACAACAATGCCGCTGCTCACCCCGCACAAGATGGGCAAATTTGATCTTTCACACAGGTCCCCCTGCCTTCCCCTTCTCTCTTTTCCCAAACCCCAAATCTCCAATGTTTCTGGGCACTTAACTCCGGTTTAGGGTAGCTCATGCCACCATTGACAACACTTTTTCTACCGTTTAGGGTAGTTCTCGCACCACTAACAAGGCAGAGATCCTTCGATGGTATTGCTCAGCCGCACGCCGTACTACATTATGAACAGAGAGCAACCAAAGGAGGTCTTTTGATCGCTGAAGCTACGGGAATTTCAGATACAGCTCGAGCGTGCGTATCCTTTTTGGCTTCCTGCAACAAAAGTGCACAATGTTTCATTTCAGTATCACAGCTGAGTAATTTCTAAACAACGTGATGTTTCTGTATGTGTTACAAGGTATGATAATGCTCCTGGTATTTGGACGAAGGAACAGGTGGAATCATGGAAGCCAATTGTAGACGCGGTTCATGCGAAAGGAGGAATATTTTTCTGCCAGATTTGGCATGCAGGAAGAGTCTCAAGTTGCAGTATGTTTGATATCTCTAATATAAATCTGGCATCATTTTTTTTAGAAAATGGAATATATATTAATATCCCAGCCTCTGCATCAATCAATGCATATAGTTGTTTCTTATTACAAGCTTGTAACCAGAATAAACAAAGTGTTTAAAGTTCCAAATATAAATAAAGCTCTCAATCTTCGCCATGAGAACAAATCAAAAGGAAATTCTATTTCTGAAACTCCAACCATGAGTAGCAAAATAAATTTGGCGTCATGCATCAGAGAGTCAATCTTTTGTATGAATAGGGGAACTCTCTTTGCAAACACTTGGCATTTTCTCATGATAACAATGTGATATGTGTTGCATCCAAATCTGTAAATGTCTGGTCCTCCTTTAAATTGCACAGCAGTTCTTTTATAAAAAAAACCAAACCATAACAATAGAACATGTGTAATTCCCTGGTGCAGGTTTACAACCTAATGGGCAAGCTCCAATATCCAGCACTGATAAGCTACTAAAACCCCAAGTGAGAGCTAATGGTATAGATATTGTAACTTTCTCAGCTCCGAAGAGATTAGAAACTCATGAGATCCCTCTAGTTATCAATGATTTCAAGGTTGCAGCTAGAAATGCAATTGAAGCTGGTAAGTGTCTATCCACTATATTAATCACTGTAAATGTTAAGGAACAGGAGTGTAAAATAAGATCTTGCTTGTTGCATGAATCGAATGAGTTTATAGATTGTTATATACTAAATAAGGATGAGAAGAAAACTAGCATGGATAAGTCCCTAGAAAGTTTTAACATGGAACAAACATCTAATTGAGCTATTCTTTAAAAAACATCATTTCTTGTTTTACTGAGAAAAGATCACGCTAACCTTAATGCTATATACGGTGTTCAGGATTCGATGGTGTCGAAATCCATGGAGCTCATGGTTATTTGATTGATCAGTTTCTGAAGGATCAAGTCAATGACCGCACTGACAAATATGGTGGAAGCCTAGAGAACCGTTGCCGATTTGCACTAGAAGTAGTCCAAGCTGTAGCTGATGAAATTGGAGCTGACAAGGTTGGGGTAAGGCTCTCACCTTTTGCAGACTATAGAGAGTCATCAGGCTCGAACCCAGAAGCTCTAGGTGTGTACATGGCAAAGGCACTGAATGGACTTGGGATTCTCTATCTTCACATGGTAGAGCCCAGGATGGTAAAAATCGGCGAAAAAGCTCAAACTCCCCATAGCCTCCGCCCCATGAAGGATGCTTTTAAGGGAACATTCATTGCAGCTGGAGGTTATGATAAGGAGGATGGGAATGAATCAATATCTACTGGTTATGCTGATTTAATTGCATATGGGCGTTGGTTTTTGTCCAACCCTGACCTTCCTCGAAGATTTGGATTAGGTGCTCCTCTCAACAAGTACAACAGAAGTACTTTCTATTCCTCTGATCCAGTTATCGGATACACCGACTACCCATTTCTTCAGTCAGAGGACTAAACAAGCCATGTGATGAGGGATTTTCACTCTTTAGAATATTTAGTTGTTGTATTAGTAACTTGAGAGGAATAACTTCATTGCCTTGAATGTTTTTTTTTGTGAGGATTTATATGGAACTTACTTTTTATGCAGACTGAATGTGGAGTATATTTTAATAAATGGTATGGCCATTGAAATTTAGATTCTGCTGATATGCAAACAATAAGAACCAAGAAAGTAAGAAGTTGATCGGTAGCTATTAGCAACCCATCTTGCTACAAAAGAAATTTAAATTCATCGTGTGCAACTACATCAATTCTATGTTTTCAAGGACAGGCATTGACCCTGCTTTATAAAGCACTAGGGATACAAGCTTTACTAGGTTACCGGAGTGCAAACTCTGGAAGGAAAACAGTTCTAAAGAAGCACATGTGTATTGTAATTGCAAAAGGGTAAATACTAAATACCAGGTTGATTTATCCTATCAGAATCCTAAATCGCCGCAGCTCATTGCATCTATCAGATTCAAAAAAAAATTAAGCTGTATGACGGAAGGTCTGAAGAAGTAAAAAACAACAACAGGGCTCCTAAATTGTTGTTATTAGATAAATCCTGCGCTGCCAACTTTAACCAATCTCTTTGCCTATAGAAATTTGGCCATGAAGGAGTGGTGGAGACAATGTCGTAGGAGAGCTCTCACCTCCGGGTGGGCTCGCTGAGGGAAAGGGGCCATGGGGGCTGAGGGCGGAGCGGAGCAGGCAGGGGAACAAAGATCCCCTTTGTGCGATGCCGGCCGCTGGCCGCCGGCGCCGGCGCCGGCGCGAATCCTCGGAACGCGGATCACTGCCGCCATGTGTGGAATACGAGAAAGGCCTACGAGAAAATGGGCATCTCCGGAATTCGATTGGAAGATAACTCATGGACGATATAATAAGCTGTTTATACAAATAAAATGAAGATGAGAATATAAAATTGCTGAATAAATAATTGCAAGTAAAATTTCTTATTACTTCTCTATCTCTTGCTGAGTACAAACAGCACCATAGATTTACATGTTATTTCCATAATGATGTGACACGCACTGCTATTCCTACAATATCATTATTTTAAATGAAACAAATGAATTTTATGAGTTTTATGACAATGACACTTTATACAAGTAGAGTAGAGTAGTTGCAAATTAACTTATTATGATGTAATTTTTAAAAAGTTTGGCAGCTCCGCCGCCCGCTACAAACACCTAGGGCTCATGTGGTAAGATATAGGATGCTTATGTTGGAATCATAAGTTGGTTAAATTGACTCGCTCATGTGGTAAGAGCAATGGGTTCGGTCTCGACCGAGTAGCATGGTGCTTGGTCCTAAGCTATTGAACGTACCAAGTACTTGCCGGGAATGGGACCGGTAAGCCTAGTACCTTCTGAACCGGGGCGGGATCTTTCTAGCTACCCGCTTGGGATGTGTCTCGGGCTAGCTACTCGTGGTATAGTGTGTGAGTCCGGACTGGTCGGGTTAGACCCTCGGATAACCGTGTACCGAGTTTGTAGCGTTTGATCCCAAAGCGTGGGATGTTGGGAACCGCCTGGTTGGGGGTAGACACCGCACTTGGTCTACCTTCTTCCGTGTATCTTGGGTTTACCTTGCAATGATATAAATTGATCGATCGTCGGTCACTCGCCGTTATCCGAGTCGGCTTGACCACCGGCTACCCCATGTTTATTTATGGAACATTTTGGATTAATATTGTTACTCGTTTAATATTGTTTGCACAACATGCTTGTTTAGTGCGGTGCTCACCTAGAATGGTTAACATACTAGAACTTGAGCTAAAATCCGAAAATAAGGATCAACTCTTAGTCGCTTTTGGCAAAAACAAACCCCCGCAGACCAAAAATCCTTGCATGTCTAGTTGTATTTTCTTTTATCGGGTAAGTCTTGCCGAGTATTAGTACTCGGCCTTGCTTAATTTGTGGTTTTCGGGTAACCCCATCCGGCCCGGCTCGATACCATTCGTGTGAACCGCCCAATATAATTCCGTATTATCGCCTAAGCCGGTCCACATGGCCATTAAGCAATAATAAAGAATTATTAAGTCGCTTCCGCCGGTAAAGCCCGTAAATCACATACAACGGGATCGCCGATATGCGCTAAGCCCACACGAAGGCGGGACCGGAGTACAACATTACATTACATTAAAGTTCACAAGTTCAACATTATTACAAACCAGGTCTTTCGTACATGAAAGTAAAAGTTATTCGAGTTTAAACAGCGGAAAGTAAACTATACGCATGATACACATAGGAGGCCATCCATGCATATCACTCATCATGTAACACCCCAGGTGTTTATTAAATATAAATACCTTATTTAGTTGTGTTAATCAAGTGTAATCGGCTCCTAAACATGTTTGACGTGATTTGCCACATATTTGCACGAAAGACCTTGGTCAAAATCCCAAATCACGGTCAAACCCTAGATCTCCTTTAAGGCTGATTCGGTTTTCTTGCGCGTTCTCCAAATTTCACTATAGAAGTTCAAAATCGGCCAATACGAAAGTTGTTCGTTATTTTCGGGAACACATTTTTCGTAATTGGCGGACATTCCAATTTTGAGTGCAAATTGGCCAAAAATCGAGTTGAATGCGCTGTGAATAGTAAACCGAGCCGTGGAAAATCTGCAACTTCGACCGACGTTCCCGGACAAACCGTTGATTAAAACATATGTCGCCCTTTGGGAAAGTTGTAGATCTATAGCTCCTCTACAACTTTTGTTTTTGGAGATTTTCAAGTTTGTTGACAATTTTTGGACTTTTGCAATTTCGAAAAGGCTTAAACGAAATAAACTTGTGACGGGCGACGTCGTCGCCGCGCCCGCCGCGTCGGGACCGCGCCGGCCACGTGGCTTCCGCGCGTTGCCCCGGCGTACGGACGTCCGGGAGTCTTTGCTATGGACCCACGAACCGCCGTGGACCCTCCGCTTTGTGTTCCTCCGTGTGCCGCGCCTAGCCGACCGAACGCACGCGCGGGCGGAGCCACGTGCTCGCGCGAGCGCGCGTCCGCGCGCATGCGGCCGGCCGGTGGCCCCATCTCGCGGTCGAGCGCCTTAAGCCCTTCCCGTCGTTTGCTTCGTCGAAGTTGTCGCCCGGGGAATTGAGCCGCGCGCGCCGTCATCTCTTTCGCCCGAGCTCGGTCATCCGTCGGCCGCCGACGTGGTTCGAGGGCACTTGCCTCGTTGCTCGTCCAACTCGCGTCCTTCCCGTCGGGCACACGTCCCGCCCCCCCTCAACCCCCGCCACGTCGCCTCCCGACGCGCCGGACGCGCCGTCGCCGGCCGCCGCGGGCGCGGCGGGCTCGCACCGAGCTCCTCGCCGCCGGCACCCGGCGAGGCCGCCCCGGTCCAATCTTCGGCAAGAATCGGTCAAGAGTGAGCTCCCTAACCTTCCTAGACCCTCGGCGGCCAAGTCCGGTGCTCACCGGCCGGGAATTCCGGCCGCCGGTGTGGGCGATCCGCCCAAGGACTACATTGCAAGAGAGAAGGTATTTCCGGGGAGATTTATGCAAGTTTCCAGGGACCCCTGCGTAATTTCGGGAAATAAGTTCGAGGGCCTCCCCTGCAAATGTGTTATTAGGGTTACAACAGTACCTTCGAAAAATCATTAAAAATCGTAGAAAAATCAGAAAAATGCAAAACCAATTTTGTTGGTTTCGTGGTGAAGAAATCTATCTTTTCTAGAAAACATGTATAGGGTTTTTCTGTACAGTTTTTGAATTAAAAATTCAAACGCAGTTTGGAGTGTTTTTAGTGCAGTTTAAAATATACACATGCTATGAACTTGAATTTTGGATATGTTGCTCTTTATATCATGTCTAGATCTGTGGCAAAAGTTTGCATGGTTTTGATGTATATTTTTGCAGTTATGATTTATTTAAGCTTTATGCTAGAATAAGTTTGATGCTTTTTATAGAACCTTTAATGAAATTTTCTTTGAGCACAAGTGCACCCTAGGGTTTTGACTTGATGATTAGTACCCCTGGTGTGATGGATGTGAATTTAGGGAATTGTTTACTAGGTGTTTTGGATTTAATATTGTGTAGGAGCTTAAATTCAAAATCTGAAAAATAAATTGAATTTGCAACCATACCTTGGTCAGAAACTCATTTTTGGCATACTTGACCTGTAGGAGAAAGTTGAGATCAAAAAGTTTATTAAATCTTTTTATATGAATTAATGTTGATTTACTAGGCTGAAATTTGTCTTTTTCGTATAAATTAATTTATAAATGATCTTAGGCCAAATTTTGGTGTGAGAGCTTAAACTAAGCATATGTTTCTGTGTGCAAAAGATTAGGTTCATTGGAAGTGTTTTTGAATTAATTTGTATTTATGGTTGAAAGGCTTGTTTTAAGTAATTAAAGAAAGGAATGGAAATTAAAAGCGCTAAATTGTGAAATCATGTTGGTTTCTGTTTTTATTAATTTAAACACACCCCCTTGCTGTTTGGTGAAGTTAAATAACTTAATTTGCTTATATGTACACAGTCACCATCAAGATTAACTTTAATTAATGCATATGCATGTATACGTGTAGATTTACCGGACGGTACGTACACACTTACCCAGGAGGGAGACGGGACCGTTGATGGTGAGCTGAACCAGCTTGGTGTGCAGCAAGACCTGGACCAAAGTCCAGAAGAGTCCAAGGCTTGTATTGGTGTTGAGTCTGAGGAAGGCAAGCACCGGTTTCATCTAACCCATGTTTTAAATTAAAATCATGTCCTTTACTTTTCAGTACTTTATTGCTTTACCTTGTGCATTTAAGTTTCAGGAGTTGTTTTGAAACCTAGTTGCATGATCCTTAGGACTCCTATGCTCTTTTACTAGAATGTTAGGAACGCTAGTGCCATGCTCTAAGTTCACGGTAGAAGTCGAGTAATGACTCATTGCTCGCGAGATATAGGATGCTTATGTTGGAATCATAAGTTGGTTAAATTGACTCGCTCATGTGGTAAGAGCAATGGGTTCGGTCTCGACCGAGTAGCATGGTGCTGGTCCTAAGCTATTGAACGTACCAAGTACTTGCCGGGAATGAGACCGGTAAGCCTAGTACCTTCTGAACCGGGGCGGGATCTTTCTAGCTACCCGCTTGGGATGTGTCTCCGGGCTAGCTACCCGTGAGTCGGACCCGGTCGGGTTAGACCCTTCGGATAACCGTGTACCAGAGTTTGTAGCGTTTGATCCCAAACTGTGGGATGTTGGGAACCGCCTGGTTGGGGTAGACACTGCACTTGGTCTACCTTCTTCCGTGTATCTTGGGTTTACCTTGCAAGGATATAAATCGATCGATCGTCGGTCACTCGCCGTTATCTGAGTCGGCTTGACCACTGGCTACCCCATGTTTATTTATGGAACATTTTGGATTAATATTGTTACTCGTTTAATATTGTTTGCACAACATGCTTGTTTAGTGCGGTGCTCACCTAGAATGGTTAACATACTAGAACTTGAGCTAAAATGCGAAAATAAGGATCAACTCTTAGTCGCTTTTGGCAAAAACAAACCCCCGCGACCAAAAAGCCTTGCATGTCTAGTTGTATTTTCTTTTATCGGGTAAGTCTTGCTGAGTAATAGTACTCAGCCTTGCTTAATTTGTGGTTTTCAGGTAACCCCATCTGGCCTGGCTCAATCCCAGATGGTTGGGAGCTTGAATGGGAGAGCAGTGATGATGAGTGATATGCATGGATGGCCTCCTATGTGTATCATGCGTGTAGTTTACTTTCCGCTGTTTAAACTCTGAATAACTTTTACTTTCATGTACGAAAAACCTGGTTTGTAATAATGTTGAACTTGTGAACTTTAATGTAATGTAATGTTGTACTGCGGTCCCGCCTTCGTGTGGGCTTAGCGCATATCGGCGATCCGTTGTATGTGATTTACGGGCTTTTACCGGCGGAAGCGACTTAATAATTCTTTATTATTGCTTAATGGCCATGTGGGACCGGCTTAGGCGATAATACGGAATTATTTTGGGCGGTCTCGTCACACAAGTCGCTCGAGCCGAATTGCGCCGCCGCCGCCGAGAGAACACCGCTTGCGCCGGCCCCCGCCACCTCACGGCTCACGCCGACGCCCGTCCTCAATCCGTCCGTTCGTACCCGCACAAAGAAAGCTGCCGCGTGCGCGGGCATGTCCGCCGTCGAGCCGGTGGACAACTCCCCGCCGGTGGAGGCCGCGACTTCGTCGTGGCGCACGCTATCGCGCGCGGCGGCCGTGCTCCTCCCGGTCTCACCGACCTCGCGAGGGGCGCTCCATCTTCTTCCGCATTCACGCCCCTCTCGCACCGCCGCCACCCTCTTCCTCTCGCCTCCCCTTCTACGCCGAGCTCGCCCCGGACGCGCCGGCGCTCCGTGTCGTCGTCGGCGGCCGGCGGCGGCGGCGTCCGAAGGCGGCCATGGCCCCGCTCACGGCCCCGTCCTCAATCCGTGTGAAGAGATCCCGCGGAGAACGGGTAGACGCGCGGCGACGAGCGTCCCCTCGCGCGCGCCCGTCGCTCCGAGTGGCCGCGCGGCGGACGAGCGTCCCCTCTGTGCGCGCCTACTGGTACGGGTGGCCGCGCCGGCGACGAGCATCCTACACCCGCCTACAGTATCGTGGGCGCGGGGGAGGTCCGTCTCGGCGTCACCGCGTCCGCGGTAAGGGAGGTGAGAGGAATCGAGCAAGAGCTCGCGGCAGCGCAGCCACGGCTTGGCTCTAGAGAAACGAAACTCCAGAGCGTGCGGAAGACTTTTTGCATCAGAGGAGCCAGGCCTGTGAACAGTACAAAGCAAATCAAACACACGCACTTGCACGCGACGGGCCTGGCCGGTGATTTTTGGCCCATATCGATTTTTGGCCCATATCAAACACACCCGAAGGAGCGACATGCTTGAAATGATCCGTCAGCGTCAGACCGTCACAGCAGTAATGAAGACGTCTTCTGTAGTTCTGTTCCTCCTGAACTGCGGAACAATTATCAACTATGTCTGAATTATCAACCACTAGACATCAGTTTTCTCTCATAACAAATCAGCACCAACCACCAGCCGACTGACCAACCACCAGCCGACTGAACAGGCTATAGATATCTAATTCTTAAAGCAACTAAGCTTTTTTTTTTGTTCTTCCCCATTCTGATTGATATTTGCTGTTAATGTACATGACAAAATGCTACTAGAGCATCCACATTTTATATCACATTTTCATGTACAACTTTTTTTGGGCGGTTCGATCGTTGAAGTGTTCGTTGCTACTCATTTCGTCAGATTTTCACTCTCATTTCCCAATTTATAATATCTGAACTAAAGGTGTTAAGCAATGATCTTGTATTCTCCCATTGTTGAATGGGCATGTTTATCACAAACTAATTAGATAATAGAGCAGCTACTACATACCCAAACAATCCAGAAGGGTCAGGGAGGGTGCTTAGCCTCCAGCTTCTTGACAATGGCATTGGTCACAGCCCAGTTGAACCCTCGGTACTGAAGCCACCTCACAATCCGCCCACGGCGATTCTCCAGGGTCAAGTTTTGCCCACGCTGCCACTGTTTTAGTGCCTGAGCAAACAGATGATCCATGGAAGCTTCGGATATGCCATATGTTGCCTCTTTCCCATGGCCATGACCATCCTGGAACACACTTCTTGTTGCCTGATCTACTTCTGCCTCTGGCACACCCTTTTGGCGAAGTGCCTAAATTGAGAGCAGGTGATGTCAGTTTACAAAATAGTTGATATATGAATTTGACGAGACCGACCCAGAGGAAAAATGACATTAATTAAGAGTGAAAACATGCATCACAAATTTACTTTCAGAAGGTATCATCTGAATAAATTTTCATTTGTAAAGTAACTTTTCTTTCACCTCATTGAACTTTAAGGTATGAAAATTATTCTTAACTTTACCCAGGAATATATGGCGATAGCCCAAGGGAATTCAATACTGATTGATCACGGAAAAAAGATATAGATTTACACCAAATATGTACATGTAATAACTCATAGAAAATAGCTTGAGTAATAAAACAGGGAAAAAAGTGTCGACTGTTTATCTAGAACAACAGGAATGCAGGTCAGAAGAAAAAAAATACTAGCCTGTTTTATTCGCCTTGGACCCCATGTCGATGACATCCACCGAGATCGCGAAAATGATTCCGCATAAAAACCATCATTCAGCAAACCCCTTAAGAAGTAAAAATTATATGATATGAGCATAGGCATAGCAAAGAGAGACATGTTCTTAGAATGAGTATTAACTGGATTATTGATTGCAGTGAAAAGTATAGCTCTAACCAACATTTAAGTTCAGGAATAAAACATATGAAGGTCCGTTACAAAATTTGGGTTCCTCCATCCAGAACCAGAAGTAATGGATAGTTGGCTGCAGTCCAGATCTAGGATTTACGCTATGCAGTTTGCAAAGATGGATAAAGATTGTGCTGTCACAACTATTGGTCATTTGGTCAAAGTGAAGAGTCGTACTTCTACCAGTGTGAGTGTGTGACTGTAATCAATAGAACAACAGTCTTACCTTGACTTGAAATCAGCAACCACAGCATCAACTGCATCAACAGGATAATTTTTACTTCGTAGTTTCTTCCTCAGCTCTGAAACTGTGAATGATCTGACCAAGAGAAACAAGTCATACTTCAGTACTCGTTTTCAACAATGAGAATAATGAGAAAAAGGTAAAATTCAATGACGCAAATGCATAGCACAGAAATTTCCATTGACTGCAAAGCTAAGGCAAAGATATGATATTAGAAATTGAGAAGATCAACAGAATAACACGTGATTGCTGTGAGAAAAAAATCCACTTAGTTCAATGGTACCAACATCATCAAGTCCAATTTTACATGTGATCTGGAGATTATTCATTTAGACTTGGTGAACAATTCATACTGCAGACTAAACATAGCACCCAAAATAGAAAAGTTTATTGCAACATATTGCCTATCGACCAGAGTTTCAGGGAGGTTTCTTTGAACATCTCTAGGAGGACAATACAGAGACATAATCTGTCAGGTCTCACCTGGCAGCAAGCAATTCGATTGCAGCCTTCCCCGCATCTCGCACCACGTTTTCACTAATTCCGCACATCACATCATCAGTCTCCTCCTCTTCCAAAGAAAGCTGCGCAAACTCACTGGCAAAGTTCTTTCCAATGGGATCCAGGGCCGTGTCATTCCCACCCTTGCAAGGACTGAGCTGTTCGTGTGGACTCCGCACGGCCTTATCCGTCGCTGAAGCAAACAAGTAGGGTTAACATTACCTCCACACGGTCCGGAGAGGCGCGAGCACGAATAATCAAAGCCACTTCTGTAGCTCCATCACACACTCTCACCTGCATTCCCCTCTTCGAAATCCCCTTGCCGGCAGCTCACGAGACTCAGCTCGCGCCGGAAACGAGCCGTCCCCTTTGCCCTGCCAAAGGAAGGAAACATTTGTGGATTTGGACTGAGAAATCGATAGGGGCGGCGTGGGGATCAGGGTGGTGGTCGACGGGAGAGGTACCAGGAGGAGCGGGGTGTCGGGGGACGGGACCGCAGGCATGGCTCTAGCCCCTGCCGGAGATGGAGGAGGCGGCGGCTCGCCGCCAGTGCCGACATCCCCAGCCGCCGGCTAGTGCCCTGACGCGACCTCGGACTCTCTCGGAGCGTGACTGCGTGACAGCGGCACCGGACTCTCTCGAAGAGTGTTTGCTTGTATTGCATAGTTTGGATTTAGAAAATGAAAGAAACCCAAGGAAACCTACTGAAAGTATGGTTTTCATTTTTTCTTCCAAAACACAAGCCATGAATATTGACTTCCCTTTCAAAGTCCTATGTTTTCTTTTTCTCAAGTGCGATTTCATTCTTCTTCTAGAAATCAAACGTTGTTTGATACCGCTTTTCGCCGTCGCTTAATTCGCGATATCTAGTCATTTTTGTTGTTTGTACCTGCGAATTCCAAGAAAACTTGACGTCCTACGACAAAATTTGGCATTTTACTGAAATGAGAGATTTCAAATTGAGGAGAAATATAGTTTATAAAAAAAATTGCCCACCATATACTTGCTGAAGACCATGGTAGCCACTTTTTCATCAAGGAAGCTATCGGTTCATGTGTATTGATTGGGGGCACAATGTGTCAAAGTTTACTATTGAGAAATAGATAATCACGTCGTACCACCAATTTGGCATATATACTTACA
Organism: Cenchrus americanus; assembly: GCA_947561735.1. Taxonomy (NCBI): domain Eukaryota; kingdom Viridiplantae; phylum Streptophyta; class Magnoliopsida; order Poales; family Poaceae; genus Cenchrus; species Cenchrus americanus. The sequence continues at coordinate 309,022,058 of OX387241.1, read as the reverse complement.
CTATCATTAGATCTCGAGACATGGCAAATATATAAATTAAAATATATTTATATTTGCTATGTGTGTTGATCCTTTTACCTTTTTAAAAAAAGACATGGCATTCTAAGATTATCATTATGAATACTCTTTTCCATTTTAGGCACTTTAAGATATTATAATCGGGATATTAAGTTAAAAAGAGTTATGTGCAAGTAAGGTGTGTTTGATTGTTTTTATCATCCCACTAGCCCACAGTGCGCTAGCCCACAGTTTTTGCCTCATGTTTGGTGGATGAAACATTGTTTCTCTCTTTTAAGAGATATAAGAGAAACTGTTACTTTTTCAGTTAACAGATATCTTTTTGAGTACATCACGTTAACAAACGTTTAGCTACCTCTGGACGGGAACCAAACACATCAAAATGTATCAATACTGGCAAACACATATTTAGTTGTTTATATATTACTTAAGGGTGTGCCTGGTTGATTTTCTCGTCCCTTCAGCGCATGGATTTGGTTGCTTCGCAACCTTTTGGACAGAACTTATGTTACTTTTGCAAGGAAAATATATGTTTTGCATTGCGAATATCAATACGAGTACTCGGAAATTGAAGCTTTTGCATTATCTTTGAAAAAAGAAAGGTGATGCTCTGCACTCGGAAATTGTTTATGCGAGCACGATACTCTAAAAGATACCACATAATAACAAAAAAAACGGTTTAAACGAGTGAGGTGTCGTGCGCTTCTCTAGCCGCCGATCGAACATGAACCAAACACGTCAAAAATGTATACGTAGAATAAAAACACATCCAAGTACAATTCAGTGCATCCGCAAGTGTCATCGAGTTCCATGTGCCGTAAGTGTGTATGTATATATCCAACGCCACCCTATCAAACTCTCCACCGATCACACGTAAATAGGGCGCAATGATTTTCCTCCTCTTTTCCTGCCGAAAAGAAACCCGGAAAGCACCGAAAGGCGACCCCCCCCCCCCCCCCCCCCTGCGCGCGTCCTGCGTAAGCATCACGCGAGGCGTCGGCGCCCGCGGATCCCCCATCGGACGGCCCACGTCGGCCCGTCGCCCTATAAAACGCCCCCCACGGGCTCCCCCACCCAAATCCCCCGACTCCTCTCGCTTCCTCCCGTTTGTGGCCGCGCCCCCCACCCCCACGCGACACGCCGTCGCCGCCGCGCGCCTCGTAGGAGAGAGAGAGAGGGAGGCGGCCGCCGCACCGACCCCGCGCCCACCCCAGCGTCGATCGGTAAGAGGGGCCTGCGCACCCCCCCCCCCCCCGCCCCCTCTTGATTCGATCGATTACCCTAAGGATTAATCGATTTGATCTGTTGATTTTGGGGATTTAGGGTTTGATCCATGGCGTCGAAGAGGATCCTGAAGGAGTTGAAGGACCTGCAGAAGGATCCGCCCACCTCCTGCAGCGCAGGTAGATTTGCTCTTTGACACGGTCGTTTTCCATCCAGATCTTGCCGAATTGCGCTGATGAACGCGCGTTACCCATGTGCTGGAGTTGGGTAGGAGGATGTCGTGCCTCGTTAGCTCGTGTTATCCTCATTTCTGTGTCTGAGTTAGTTGAATGATGTGGGTGCTGGTCTGTGGGATTATTTTGTCTAGGGTCCTATCCTTGTTCGTGTGCTTACCCGGAAGCACTTAAGCGCGTCAAATCCTACGCTTCTGCATTTCGCTAGCTGTGCTTCCTTGTTTGAAAAAAATGTTAAAAAGCTAGTGAAGCTACTGCCAATTCAAGGCACATGCATGTGTCAAAGTTTAGTCTAATTACACCATCTGTTATCCAATTACAGTTAAGCCACATCATTGAATTAAATATCTAGATATCATCTGCATGTTTTGTCATAAATCCAAGAGGGGACATCATGTCATGCCATCATTAGGATCAGAATAAAACATTGCTGTAAACTCAAAGTTGTGGAAGATGCATTAACATTGTTGTATCATTGCTTAGTCTCAGGCATAACTGTTGTTGTTTATTTAGTCTGATATGGCTCTGGCTATCATCTGACGTTGTTGTACCCACCTGAAACATTGCTCGCTTTGTTGCTCCTTCTGTTTCTGATGTATATGTTTTTGTTCTACTTTGAGCATGCCGTAGCCTGCATTGTTTGAAGATCCCACTGAAGATGAACTTCGACTTTGTTTGCTACCCAACATCACCAGTCCACATGCCTTGCTTGCTAGTTGTGTGTCTCATTTCTTGAGGTTGCACTCATCTGAACTTATTGTCAGGTCCTGTTGGTGAGGACATGTTCCATTGGCAAGCCACTATCATGGGGCCCTCGGACAGCCCATTTGCCGGTGGTGTATTCTTGGTGAACATTCATTTCCCTCCGGATTATCCTTTCAAACCACCAAAGGTAATTTCTCCAAATGCCTGATTTCTTTCTAATAGAGCTCCCTGTTGGTTGCTTACCTGGATACTATGATACCTAGAGCTACTGTTGTATGACCTTCAAAGAGAGCATCATTTGGGACCCCAAGTCATATATGGAGATCTAATGTTTGTATGCTTATTTTTCAGGTGTCATTCCGCACCAAGGTGTTCCACCCGAACATTAACAGCAATGGCAGCATTTGCCTCGACATTTTAAAGGAACAGTGGAGCCCTGCTTTGACCATATCAAAGGTGAACCATCCACATTTTTCTACTCATTTTATCTGGTCAGAAATAGTTTGTTCAACTAAATGAGGTTGCTTGGTCTGGTTACAGGTGCTCCTGTCAATCTGTTCACTGCTCACGGACCCGAACCCTGATGACCCTCTTGTGCCTGAGATTGCTCACATGTACAAGACTGATAGGGCCAAGTACGAGTCCACTGCTCGCTCCTGGACGCAGAAGTATGCCATGGGCTAGAAGAAGGCTATGTGGTGAATGTGCCGAACCATGAAATCGTTATCACCTAAATAACCAGCCAAGTTACTCTCCCCAACCATCAATGGACTTTTGAGGGCTATTGTGTCCTGTTGAACTCATATGTATTACCTTGTGAAGTCCGGTTGAGTCTGGTAGTCTGTTCTACCTGACGGTTCCGTTGGTTGAGTCTGGTAGTCTGTTCTACCTGACGGTTCCGTTATCTAATGTTGCTTCCTTAATCATATTATATGGTTTGTGGTGTCCGTTGTTTGCATTGCTTATTGAAACTGCTAATCCATTGGCGTCCCCCCTGAGCTCCTAGCCAGGCAGTTATTCTAACATAGACTTGTTCCAAATTCCCCAGTTCTTTAAAAAAACTACTGCTGACAAGCTAGATTTGCCCTGTTTGTCTGGTTTATCAGCACACTTTTCTCTCTAAACAAATCAGCACCAGCCAAACGAACAGGGAAGTCTTGTATTTGATTTCCTTCCTTTGTGGCTGGCAAGGCTGGTGAGAAAAGAGATGCGTAAGAATTCTTTCCTTCAGGCTGGTGAGCTTAAAGCATCTAGTGGCATGTGTGAATCAGTCCACATAACGTTGTCAATCACTCATCACACAAGAGAAGCCGACCATCCACCGGTTCTCGAACCACACATGGTCCTCAAACCCCCCTTGATGAGTGCATTGACAACACCCACAGGAAGTAACACCCACAAGGTGTGGATTGCTTCTGCGATTTCGCTGTCTCTTTTTTTATTTCTGTTTCTGATAATTGCATCTCATGTTAAAGGTACCTGTTCTGGCCGTCTCGAATTCTCGATACATAATGAGCAAGCGTACATAGTGATCCAACCTCAAAGCTGAGTTTCAAATTATTAATAATTAACAAAAGAAAACGAAGGTTCCAAGCTGCTAAAATCATTTAATTTCAAGAACTGCTGAAGGGAACGCATTATCAACAGCAAACTCCAACCGATCAAATTGCTAACAATTTGCAAAACATCATATGTTTTAAAACGGAGTATTTCATTTACATTGAAACACAGCATTTTGTACTGTACCCAACTCCAACATGACTGTGCCAATAACAAAAGAATTGTTCTGATCATCCTGTAACAATGAACTTCAAATGTAACAACTATAACCTATGATACATTTGCTCATAATTCATGTACTTGATATGTACTTAGTGTCTCGTAAACCGGTGGAGTGTGGACTGGATGCATTGGATAGCTCCATGGAAACTCCCATGTTTTATTTTTTTTACCATGACTCTATCGCTGTGCAATCATAACTGTACCAATGAGATTCTTATCACCAAGAATTCACAAACAATGGACCATTCCTGCGTATCTTCTGGCGAAACTGCTTCTTCTTTACACACCATGCATCAGTGAAAGTACTCACCTAAAGCTCAACCAATCATTAGTAAAAGTTCAACTAACAACAGCAATCGATTTGAATTGAACACAAATAAAAAAAATCAAGGTTCCATGTTCTTACATTGCTAATCATCTTTGCACCAAACCAGGCAGAATCAGTGCCAAACGTAGGAGGAAGTACTCTTATTCCTTCTGAAATGTAACGCGGAAGAAGTTGTTGAAGCTCTTTCTCCAGCCTCTCTGTTGCATTCCACGGTTTCCATTAGTCACCAAAAAACAAACAAAATCCAGAATAAATAAAGCATTACCCATCATCATTCCATGTTTGATTAAAAAACCGATGGACGTGTAAAAGCGTTATTGTTCCGAAATGCATAGGATAAATACCTGGTAAACCAGGTAAGCATGATGATCCACCAGCTAAAACAACCGTCTTGTACCAGCTGTCATCACCAACCAAATCTGAATTATAGCAGTGATCCATACATAGAGATACTGCTTTATGCAAGCCCATAGCACGCCTGTATGGGCAAGGTCAACATTGAGCAACCATAACTGAACTGTAAAGAAAGCATGAATCAAGCAATATCAGAAAATTGCATACATTCCTCCCATGTGGGGCTGAAACAGAATTTCTGCAGTCTTGAATCTCTCTTCCGACAAAGTGAACCACCCACCATCAACCTCACAAGAAGCTTGTGTATCTTTACGTAGTTCAGCTTCGTAATCAGCCGCTACGTAGCAAAGTTTCTTCAAGTACGAGAGAAAGAGAGGATACATATGTCAGAGATCATCCCCACTCAGTTATATTCATGTTTAGATAGCTAGCTAGAATGGACTCCAAACAAAGCCAACAGGTGAGATTATAGGAAGAATGTCCTGACACCTAATAACTTCAACTATTGTGGCACAAATAAACTTTTACCTCCTTGATGGCCCGGACGGTATACAGTGATTCGCAAGATATATTTCTCTGGTGCATTAACTCCTTGAGAAATCCAGTGAGTTTAAGGGCACCTTGACCCACAGTTTCAACACCTATCTCATACATTACCCTGCCTTCAAAGACTGTTGTAAACATACTACATCAGAATCCTAAAATGTAATGACATCAGTATATGCAACTGAAATATGCAAATAGCATGACTAATGTTCCCCAAACTCATAGGTAAAGGAAAACACAGTGAATACTTGAAAAACCTTAGTAATGTCATCAGCATGAATCTTAAATAAAGAAAGGAAAAAACATGAACAATTACTCACTGGGAACAACAGAAGTGGTATTGAATCCAATGTGGACAACAATGCCAGAAGTCCGCTTAGAAGCATACAAAGATAAAACTGCCTGGAAAGCAAATGCTAGTGAGCTCATTTCTTACATATGTTCCTCAAACATAGTTATACACATGCCATACTGACGAAGTACATAAGTATGAGGAATTGAAGTTAGAACAATTTTGGACCATAGGCCAGCGAGAAAAGGCAATGTATGTCTACAGCAATGTTGCAACATTGTATGATCAGTTCTAAACCAGTTTTACACAAATCTCACAGTTGGGCGGCTCATAATTTAACTAAGAGACTTAGATACATGGTTATGGCATGGTGCAAGATATACTAATTTACGAAAGCTAAATTCAAAAGGCAAAAAATATTCCGGACAGGTGTGATGAGTGGATAAAATAAACACGAGGTAAAATTTGAAAAATGCACCCAGTTCGTATAACCAATAATCAAAGAATGCATTGATGCATACTTGATCGACAGCGCAAACAGCAGGAACATCCATATCAAACAAGACAGAGAATATTGTTTCCTTGTATTGCTTTCTTGAGGCCCTAGCAGACTCAGTATCTGTGACAAATAAAATGCCGAGTCAAAATATGGTCCAAATGTGGAATCGTAAACTAGATAGTTGGACCAATACTGTAAGAATACAAACCATCAGTGTGATTCAGTGGAAGGACAACAATAACTGGTTGATTGGAAGACTTTACTTGCATCCTGTGGAAGTCAAAATACGTCATATAATGGAATGAATATGCACAGAGAAATTTAGTACTAAACATAACCCTACAGGGACGTTTTAAAAAATAAAACTCTAGCTCCTTTATGACGTCAAACCAAATCAACGGCGGAGAAAAGAAAGAACTAAAGCATGTTTTGTATTCCATTCGTCAGCTTCTTTTGGGTAAGAGACTACAACAAATGCCGATATCCAAATATCAAGAGTAATCTCCTATCATGTGCTAGCAGGATATATTTGTAACATGAACAATCAACAGCAAGTGTTCAAGCTGAAATATAAATGAGCACACACCCACTAGACCTAAATGATGGCACAATCACTTTGACAGTAGGTAACCTAGTTAGTCCAAGTTTCCATAAACAACATAGACTAATGTTTAAATAGTCTGGCGGGAAGAAGTATAGTACCAAGTGCTTAATAAAAATTCACCCAACAGCTACTAAGAAAAAATAATGACCTCACTGGCCAATTTTACTGTAGCCAAGGTAAAACAATTACTAGTGCGAAATAAACAAACTATGTGGAGCTGTGAAAACGAGATCTAAATCAGAACCTTGTATAGATTGTAGAGAAGAAGTGACGAAGCCTTGCATACATAGGTGATTCAATGTTACCGAATTCCTGCATAGTAATACCAACAAGCATTGAAATTGATGACATACGTTTGGACTCTGGTAAATCAGTAAACATCAATCTTGAGCTTAATAGGTTAACACTGGTCATCATAATGTTCATGGGCACCTTATGCCTCTAAAATGTGACCCTGGACACTGATCACCACTGCTTACCAAGAATGTTGCACAGCGCCCAGAAGGAGCAGCATACTTGCTCCAGCCATACTTGCAATACCCAGATCCACCTTCAATAAAAGAAACAACAGAGGACACGCCAAGACTATTATCGCAATCTTATATAGACTAATAGACAGGAGTAATGCAGATCGATTTGAGTATCCTGGCCAGATGAAGGGTTTTTTTTACAACAAATGCAGGGTTTAGGGTATCCATTTTGTTACGCAGGCATGGAAAGTAGTCAATCTAAGCAAGGATCGGCCGTGTAAATCTAAAGTTAAAATACGAGATGTCGAGGAAGGACGTGTGATTTCGTACCATCGACAATGAGAGTACCCGGGACCACCTCTCGGAGGCCGTAAATCTGTTTGAACGAGAGCTGCGCCGAGTTATCGTAGTAGTACAACCTAGAAAAAAGAAATGCAGAGCGATGTCAAGTCAGCCGCGATACCGAACCGAGGTCTGCTCCGCGTGCAGCCAATTATTAAGCTCTCTCTCTCTCTCTCTCTCTCTCTCTCTCTCTCTCTCTCTCTCTCCGTGAGGAGCACAGGCACAGCGGCGGAGTGGCGGCGCGCGGCACGGACCACGGGTGCGAGTCGGCGGGGCCGGCGGCGAGGTGCGTCTCGGCGAAGACGACGAGGTCCCACGGGTCGGGGCCGAGGCGGAGGAAGAAGGCCCAGAGGGCGTTGTCGGAGGCGAGGACGCGCCACGCGCGGCACACGGCCGTGGAGCGCGCGGCGTCGGCGGGGCCCAGCAGGCGCAGGATCTGCGCGAGCACGTCGGTCGGGACGGCGTCGAGCGCGCCCAGCGACATCGACGCGCTGTCGTACCGCTCGGCGTCGGCGGCCGGGTGGCGCCCGCGGCGTCGGCCGCCCCGGCCACGCGGGGAGCCGGGGGGCACCGGCACCGGCACCGGCGCCCCCACCGCCGCCGCCGCGCGCGCGAGCACGGACCCCCACACCTTGCGCAGCAGCATCGCCGTGGTGGGGACTGGGGAGGGAGGGAGGGACCTGCTGGCGGGTTGCGTCGCGTCGCGGGGGGGGGGGGGGGGGGGGGGGGGTTCGTCGCGGCCTTTTCCCCTCGCCGCCGGCCTTCCCGGACAGTGACACGCGCGCGCGCGGGCGGGCGAGCGAGGCGGGCGCGGGTCGGTGGCGCGCGCTACCGGTAGGCGCCTAGGCCTACTACATGCGCGGATGGATGGAATGGATGCTCTGCCGAGGTGGAGGCGGAAGCAACCAGAGAAGCTCTGGAACGGGCGGGCGGGCGGCCGGGAAAGGGGAGGTGAACCGGACAAGGGGGCGTGCGGGTTGGGATAACCGTCGCGTCACGTGCGGGGGAGCGGTGGGCGGCCTTGTGGGCTTGTGGCCCATCATGACGTGGCCGCGCGTGCTCTGGTCTGATCGGTGAGCTGCTGCAACCGGTAGCTAGCTACCGGTACACTCGGCTCGGGACACTGGCCAGTGGGCCCGGTGCTCGCGTTCCGGTGGAGGCGGCGGATGCATCCCGCGGTCCGGCTACGAAATGGGAGTCATTTACGCGTACGCCATTAAGAAAGTTGCCAGTTACGTGTATGCCATGAAAAAGTTCTCAAGCACGTGTATGTCACGCATCCGAAGTTCGTTGACGTACATGCCATTTTAGATGGATTCCGTTAGGACTTAACAGTTGCACCCATCCGACATGTAGGACCCGCGTAGTGAAAAGACCATTGTGCCCCTGTGCCTATCCCGTTTGTCTCCTGGAACCGAACTCAACTCGAATCGAATCGAAAGCCCTCTCCTGGACGCAGCCTTGTCTCGAGCCGCACGGGAACCCTAGGAGGCCGCCGCCGGCCGCCGCCGGAGACCCGTCGTCGTCCCGGATCCGGCCGTTCCCTTGCGCGGCCGCGGCCGGGCTCGGCGGCCGGGCACGCCCGTGGCCGCCCGTGCGCGCGGCCGGGCTCGGCGGCCGCGCGCGCCGCGGCCCGCGGCCGGGCGCCGCCGGCCGGCGCCCGCGCGCGGCGCTGCGGCCGGCGCCGCCCCTGCTCGGTGTCCAGGTATTAAAAAAATCAATTCCTGTTTATCCTTCTTTGCTCGCATATATGTGATGTATGCATATGTGTTGAGCATGCGTTGTTGTTCATCTGTAGGATGGACGCCGGCTTGGGTAGTGAACCTAGCTGATTTTGTCATTGAACCTAGCTGATTTTGTCATTGAACCTAGCTGATTTTATCATTGAACCTAGCTGATTTTGTCATTGAACCTAGCTGATCTTGTCATTTATAACCTACAACCTAACTGATCTTTTTTTCACACAAGGTCTGGAAGTGGACATGGATCCAATGACCCCTTTCCTCTCCAAATTGAGCACCCTCCTTCTGTTCATGAAGAAATTGCATCCTATGAAGTCTCTGCACCAAGACAGAAGCAAGCCATCATGAAGAAGTGTACACCAAAGAGGGCTCCTGTTCAAGTGGTCAACCCATCCAGCCCAGCTTCTAATACCAGAAGCAAGAACAAACTCCAGCTTGAATAAATTATGCGGAGGAACTATTACTTTTGATGTAATTTGAGACATGTATGGTTTGGTGTGATGTCATGCAAACTAGTGAACTTTACTTTCTATGTGCGGACTAAGTGTGATGTCTATGTGTGGACTAAGTGTGATGAAAACTAGTGAACTTATCTGTTTAAATATTGGTGATATGAACTTGTTACTATGCAATGGTCATCCCTTATTTTTTTTCATGTGATATGTACATTAGTTTGTATGCAATGGTCGTGCACTATTTTCCCTCTTAAAAAAATTAATGTCTAATTTTTTTTATTTTTTGCAACCCTTTTCTAATTTGTTCCACACTTAACTACATTTTTCTAGCATTTCTCTCAATTTTCCCAGATTTTTTAACCATTTAAAAAAATTATTTCCACTTTTCTATTTTTTACGATTTTTAAATCACTTTTATAATTTATTTCCTCTTTTCTGATTTTTAATCATTTTTATATTTTATATCTGATTTTTTACCGTTTTTTGCAATTATTTCTTTTTTTATCAAATTATTTACGTTATTTCGATTTTTTCACTTTTCTGATTTTTTTAACCCTTTATTGCACATAAGGGCAAAACTGTCTTTACACACCCTCCAAAGACCTCTCTCGTTAACTCTCCATCCATCCAAAATGGCGTACGTCAACGAACTTGGCGCGTGGCGTCAAGTCAATCTTGGGAACTTTTCCATGGCATAAATGTAACTGGCAACTTTCTTAATGGCATGCACACGTAAATGACTCCGTAAATGGAAGGGAAACGACGCGAATTTGAGTGATGAGAACGAGGTCGGGCTCATCGGATGGATGGTTCGGTGTTCTGGTTTTAATTTGTTTGTTGGCGACTCGTGATCGGCAGTTGCCCCACCGGCCACCACCGCATAACGAACCGAACCCCAAACATTTTCAGATTTCCTCGCCTCCCTCCCCGGCGTCCCCGCACCGTTCTACACATTATTGGCTGGTTTCTTTGTCTGCCGCTTTATCTTCTTGCTCACCGTGTCCCTGTCCGTTTTTTTTTTTTTGCCCCCAAATTAATGAGGTCGCCACCCTGTCAACTGCTGCAGTCACACGACGCGTCAACGGGTGGTCCACATGCCGTTTAACTTGTGTGCAATTCCAATTTCGTTTCAATTTGATACGATCTAAGGTTGAAAGAAGGCTTAATTCCCTTGGAAAAGTCGTATTTTTCGTCGAATTTAAGGTCGGAACTCTTCGTGTTTAAGGTTGAAAGAAGGCGTCCAGCCCCGGAAAGTTCAACTTCCGACTACCAGTACACAGGAGTTCCCAGTAGTTGAGCTAACTTTGGATGGCAACACAAACATGATACCTGGCGAGGGTTTGATGGTCGGTAGCTAGCATATCCATCAATCCTTTTCTTTCTGGTATTTGTACTAGTGGCGGACCCATGTAGGGGCCAGTGACAGAGCAGCATAGGACCTCACACAAAAATTTAAATCAAATGAAACTAAATACTTTCATCACCGGATACAAGCTTCATAAATCTCTAGGCTCAAATTTGGTCTAGGTCCGCCTCTGTTTTGCGCCCGCCCGCCAAAGAATTTAAATTACTTTCTATAATGCCTCACTGTAAATAAACACATAAGAATTGCTTAACGAATAGCAGAGATGCGAACCAACCACACACATAGGGGAGGAGTGTTGGCATGGTTCAGACTGTTTTTATGCTTTGTTGTTAATTAAGGCGCGTGCGATCTGACCTTTCAAGGAGTTGAACCGTCGTCGACGGAGACTTTTAATTAATTTGTTCTTTATACTGCCAAATTTCAAAGATGGTTGGTAAAAAAAAATATCATCTTGTAGTACCTCCTCCTCTGTTCAGTCCATCCTACTAGTTGCTATTTCTAGATGGTTCAGGTGTGTACTGGTCTTGCTCTTGCGTAAGCCTCGCGGGCCAAGTCCTATAAACAGTACGTTGATTGACCACCATTCCCACTCCTTTATACAACTCGACTTCATACATGACTATATATAACGTGAGAACGAATTAAGAGATGGAATTTAACACACATAACTTTAGTTGATCTTTTATGTATGTTTTATATTTCCATGCCTCGATCGTCGACTCCCCCAAGTACAGTATGTATGTAGCAAGGACAAAAACCCAGATACTAGTATATGCTATATATATGGACACTAGCAGGACGACGCTAGCTCATCATCAGCAATGGCGTTGCAGCCTGAAACCCCACCACCACCTACTCTCGGATCGCCTGTGTGTACAGTAATTGCTCCGGCCATCACCATCATCATATAACGACGTGAAGACCGGCCAACCAACCCAAGGGTAGAGATGAGCACAGCAGCCAACCACCACACCACACCCCACCGCCGATCGGCCATCACTGACGCCGGAGCTCGATCGAGGTAGTAGGCAGAGGCAGGTCAGCTACAAAAAAAAAAGCCGCGGGGGGAGGGGGACCCCGGCCCTCCCCGATCGGCGGCGTCGCCATCAGCAGATGACGCAGGAGTTGGGGTCCTCCTCGGCGCTGCGGACGAAGTACTGCGGCGGTGCGTGGTGGTAGGGGTAGTGCGTGTTGTACCACGGCGGCGGGTACATCACGACCGCCGGCGGCTTCTTGTCGCCGTCCTTCTTGTCGCCCTCCTTCTTGTCGCCGTCCTTCTTGTCGCCGTCCTTCTTCTCCTCCTTGGCCGGGCCGACGGAGAGGATGTGGGCGGCCCCGACCTTGCGCAGCTTGGCCACGACGTCGACGGGGTCGACGAGGCCGATCACCGTCAGCTTCGAGTCCTTCATGTCCACGGAGATGGAGTCGATGCCTGCGGAATTCGGAGTTGCGTTGCTGCTGCGGTCAGGATCCGATTTCAGAGGCCGATCATACATATCTGGATCGCAAAACTGAATTCTTTGTTTTCGTTGCAACTCGCAATTCTCCATGACACGGAACAGCGGAACGGATGAAGAGGAGTGCGCAGCGTACCGTGGAGCGTGGAGACCGCTTTGAGCACCTTCTGCTTATCCTTGTCGTCGTGCAGGTCCAGCTTCAGTATGACCTTCTGCAGCAGGACAGGACAGAAAAGAGGCAAGAGGAGAATCCCGGTAAGAATCGGGAACGAACGGGGGGGGGATCCAATCCCAATCCGAAAGGTAGGAGCCTTTTGTGCGAAAAGAGCTAGCTTTCGAATCGAGCAAAGAATCCGCGAATGAAACAAGAATCCAGCAAAGAAACTCGCAAGCGGTCTATTACCTTCGCCGCCATGGCCGGCCGCCCGAACAGGTAAGGCTGGGACTGAGATCCTTGTGTTCCTTGCCGAGCCAAGCGACCGACCGATAGCTCCGAGTGCCTTTGTCTCGCTCTCTGGCTGTCTCTTGGCTCTATATCTTGGCCGGGCGGCCGGCGTGTACCCGAGTCGCGGCAAGGCGACAAGTGGACGGACGGAGGTGAGAGAGAGAGAGAGAGAAGCTGGGGACGGGTGGGGGGTGGCGTGTGGTGTGGTGCTTTGTCTGTCTCGGGCTCGATCGGGGCGGTGAGTTCGATGCGGAACGAACCGAGGCGGCAGGGCGAGAGGATTTATAGGGCCGTGGCGGGCGGGCGGGCGGGCGCGCGGCACGACCCGGCGCGGCGGACTCAACCAAGTCAACAGTCTCTGTCGCGCACTCGCGACTTGTGGTGGTGGTGGGCGACCGGCGACCGCGACTGGAACGCCGAGGCGGCATCGGCATCGGCGGCGGGGTAGCCGGCGTCGCGACGCCGAGGCGGGCGGCTCGCAACGAACGAACGAACGAACGAACGGCGGCGGCCTGGTGGCGGATGCCCCGGCGGATCGTACTACGAGGACGCGCAAACGAAACCGACGGGTTATTATTAAAGCCGTTAAGCGATCGGATGTGAGAAGGAAAAAAAAAACCTTTTTGTCTCTTGTCCGGCGCGGCGGCTTGGACCTACCCGGGCTACCCGTCCGTGCGCGTGGGGGTGGGTGGTGGTGCGGCGTCGTGGCGAGAGCGGGAGCCCGGACCCCCGGGAGACGGTGCCGTGTGGAACGCGCCGCGAGGAGGGAGGGATAGGGAGGGAGGACGCGGCGGCCGGCACAGCCGCCAAAGTAGATCGCTCGCCGCGCCGGAGCGGAGCGACCGCCACCACAGCCACAGGCCCGCGCTTGACGACCTGCGGAGTCGCCGAGTCTTCTCGTCCTGTTCCGGGCTCGGAGGCACTCGGTAGCTAGCCTAGCGTGGCTAGCTGCCTAGCTGGCATCTTGACTGACTTGCGATCGCGGATCAGTGTGCACGGCAGCTAGCTGTTGTTAGTGGTAAGCGAGAGCGAGATCCTCTCTCTCTCCAATCCCCATCGATCGCTACAGTTAGGGACTAAACTAAACGGGGGATCTGAGATCGGTTGACACGATCCCAAGCAGCAATTAACACTACCCCCGACCCCATCGATTCGAGAGGCAGCATGCGCAGCGCAGTGTGGTTGTATTGTACTCCTACGTGAGGCTCGGAGCACTGCACACAGAGGCTTCCGGGAAGATGGATCCATCAGTTTGTAATCAATCCATCAGTTTGTAATCATGGATCGACGGCTGCAAGGAAGTTTCACTCCTCCCTTGGTGCTCGAACTAGCTGACACGGCCGCCCGCACAACTAGGCAAGGTGTAGCGTCGGATCGCGCGCTGCCCCTCTCGTCTCGTCTGTGGCCTCGGTCTCGCAGTGCGCTCGTTCGTCAGAGCAACCCCTTTCCGATCAGGACCAAGATCCTTGCCCATCAAAAAGGATATGCCTGCCTTAATTTCCCGACCGTCAAAAAGGACCACGATGATTCTCCGATCCTCCGCGTTGAATGACCGTCCCGTAATGTAAATACCTTGCGGAGCAAGGATCCCCTAGTCCTACAGCTAAAAAAGATGACATGTTATCGTCGTTCGGACCCCCACCATCCTAATCCACGCGAACCGGCTCCACCTCCCCTCCCTCTCCGCCTCCGCCTCCACCGCGCACCCCCCCTCTCCTCACTCCGCCGCCCCGCTCCGCCCCCGCCGCCCCGCGCTCCGCCGCGCCGTCGCGGCCCTCCCCCCGCCGCCCCGCGCTCCGCGTCGTCGCGGTTCGCCCCCGCCGCCCCTCGCCGCGCCATCCGGGACCTCCCCCCGCCGCCCCGCCCTCGCGCCGGGCCCCACCGGCGCGCGCGCCGCCCCCGCCCCCGCCGGTGCGGCGCGGCCCCGCCCCTCCGCCGTGCCCCCGGCGCCGCCGCGCGGCCCCCGCCCGCCGCAGCCCGTGCGGGGAGGGGTGCGGCCGGTGCGCACCCCCCTCTCCTCACTCCGCCGTCCCGCTCCGCCCCCGCCGCCCCCGCGCTCCGCGCCGTCGCGGCCCTCCTGCCGGCTCGTCGTGCAGTACGGTTATTCCATAATAAAGATTAAAGGAGCTGGAGGACGCGCTCTCTTTCAAGGTAAGAACGGATGTGTGCTCAGGAGATCTATGTTTTGCTTCACCGTGGGATGGGTTGTTTGCCTCATCGTGCGATGGCTATTGATTTTGCTTAGGGCCGTGGATGCTCGAGTTCATGTAGTCCTAGGTTGTAGTACTTGTAAAAAATCCGCACCCTTGGACTATGCTTTGGAGGGTAGGTAGATGAGGAAGGGCACATCAGGGGATGGTGGTGGGAGTGATTAGGAGAGTAGCTGGTGCTTATTATGAGGGCCCTAAAATGCCAAAATTGATTCTCCATCTTTTTCCTGTGATTTGTGTATTGGATATTTTGTTTGTTCATGAGATGCACCCATATCAGTGAGTTTGCGTCATTTACAGATGATGTATTGTTCAAAGTTATTTCCCAAGTCAATTTGTTGATATCATTTTTTGGTTGTTTGTGATAAATCGTGAAGCATTTTGCACCTGTTCATTCTTTGAGTCTGAGTTCAAGTAATTTGTGTTCACAGCACATCCTTTTTGAGCAGCTGGGATAGAAAATGGACCTAGGCCGACAAACATGTCACATCCCTTCCGAGTATAACATTTGCTTTCCGAAATGGGAAACCATTCGATGTGAGCTTAAGTCTTGAGTTCCGGTAGACCAAACCATAATCAAGCCCGAATGTTGCACCATATTGTTTCGGTTATCATGTCGTTTTCCCCGCTAAGATATTGCACTTTGGGAGAAATTCATTTGTAATTGTTCCATTAACCACCGTCCGAATCCTTGGATTAATTTTCCCGCATACGGACATGAATGTAAATGCTTAGTGGACATGGAATGTTTTATGATGTTTTCAAATATTTTGACCATTTAACCAATCGGATAAAACAGATAAGTTGGGCAGCAACAATTTCATTTATGTTAATGAGATTGTCTAATGTTTCCATTGCAAACTGCTCACGGTGTCACTTTTTAACCTACTTTCATGTCAATTGCAAGGTCCCAAACAACCAAAAGTGAGAATTCTCACGTTTTCAAATATGTGTAATATGATCTACAGAAGCGGCAAGTTTATGTATGAACATGGTCCATTCTCATGCCAAAATTCTATGGGTTTTGCACGCACTTGCACTTAGAGATAAAGAGAGTATAGAATTTGAACAAGTTATTCCGGAAGAGAAGGACATGCTTACATCATAGATAACCTATATGACATCTTTATATGCTCGCAAATCATCATATATGTTCAGATGTGCAGCATGACTTGATCACACCAAATTTATCATTAATTTATTTTGGTCAAATGCTTGGCTAATATTGAAATAGGTGGTCCTTTTTTTCTCGTTTTAATTTTCAGTTGTTGCCTTACATACTACTTAGTAGACATGAAGCAGAAAAGCTGATGTACTTGAACAGCGTATGTCTATCAGGCTGGTAGTATCCATTATTAGTAGTTAACCATGCTGAACTTCATAACAAATTTTGTCATTGCTTGTAAGCTTTTACCTCAACAATATATCTGGTTTTGGTTCTAGGTGACACTTGTGGGATACTCTAAACAAAAACTCTGTAGTAGCTTACAACAAAGTTAAAAGGCTGTCGTTTGAAAGCACAAGCTGAAAATGAAGGTTTTTCGACACCATTTGAATTTTTCTGGTATGGATAAATGAATGTTGCCCATTTTATTTTTCTGGTATTCAACACACATCATGAATGTTGTTGAATTGGAAGGATTTCTTTTCCGCATCAATGCATGTAATATACCGGATTAGTAGACCTGATGCAGATTTTTTAGTCTTTATGTTGATCAGTTGTGCCCTATAACATGCCAGTCATTATATTTTTTGTTTTCTTTGGTCAGTTCATCGAAAATCTGAACCTTACACTTCTTAAAGGCTTGCAAATTTTGGGCATAGGTTGGTTTGAAGATTAAATAGAGAACTGGGTTATATTTCTGTGTGGGAAGCACCTCATGTGCGTTAACAAGTACATTTATCATGCATTGCATGTGGCAGGGCATGAGCTCATTTTCTAAGGTGCTCATAGCTCGCTCTTGAACTGTTGTTAAGCTTTATGTTGGTGGAATATTAGGACAGATGAATGATGCAAGTGGTGACTCTCAACTGCTGATCTGAATTAAGTAGACAAGTGCTTTGAAAACTCTTTGCAGAAACTAATTCACCAACATGTTACCAGTAAAAACATATATCCCTTTAGGCTCACTGAAAGTCTCCCTAGAAATGATTCTTGTGGACCTTTTTTGTGAGTTAAAAATGTCATCTCTCTGGCATCTATGATTGAAATGCCCTTTTTAATATTTCAGAGAAGGTCACTACTCGAATGCACACACAATAACATTAGATATGTTTCCTCTGTAGGACACAATCCAGACTTTGTATATATATATCTCTTCTTGCTGCATGGACTTGTATATGTATTTTACTTTTGGCACAATCGTTAAATTGGAAGATTTTTTCCTATAGAGAATATATTTTTTTGATGCAAGATATGACTATATATATACATATGAGAGAACATGAAGTTGTTTGATGATCAAGCATCACCATTTGGTGTTTTTTTAAGAAAACGGAATTATCACCATATGGTGTAACAGAGTGTTTCTCTGTAATAAAAATATGAAATACATGAATGTTCCTTCCACTGAAATTATTATCGTGGTTATTAGCAGCTGTGTTGAATCGGCACATTTTTTTGAAGCGCCATGGTTTCTGGCAGTCGTACTAACAGAAAAATAAATCATTTTTTAATTGCATGTGAAATCCACCTCAGTCCTAAGAGATACTACATTAAGCTCCAGTGAAATATATATACACACACACACGGCTCCTTTTTATTTCAACCACATTTGATTAAACATAATTTTGCGCATCCTTTTGCTGCACTGAAATGTATTCCCTTTTTCCCAAGTTACTATTCTTTTTTTCCTGGATACAAGTTTTGCTATATATCCAAACATAAGTGTATATCTAGATGCATGTCAGAAGATGTGCATCTAGAAAAACCAAAATGAATAATAATCTGCGATGGAGAGAGTAGTACTTTAACAAAGTTGATTTGATTACTTGGCCAGCTTTAAACTTCCAGTGACACCATGATGCTACTGCAGATCAGCCCTAACCAGGAAGTGCTTGACACACTACTTGTGTAGAGATAAGTAAGTTGCTCCACTCATCCAATTATTTAGTTCAAAAGGGCTTATTAGAGCATGTATCCACTTATTTAGTTCAAAAGGGCTTATTAGAGCATGTGCATAACTTCATATTGTTTATTATTTCTTATTATGAAATATGATGTTATCAGATTCTTGACTTGATATATAATTATTTGATTAATTCAAGACCAGTTTTATGTAATTGCTATCCTGCTCGTCCTCATTTGATATTAGATCCGAATTAATAACCTTCATCCCTTTCGGTTGTCTAAATGTGCACATCCAGTTTACTACATCCATTGATTTGATCTTCTTTCCTCTGAATGTCATACCTTCAGTTTTCAGGTTATACCTCTTGTACTTGCAAAAAGTTCAGGTTTCCTTCGTACTGTCAGTGCTCCCTCTTTCAGTTGATGGATTTGACTGACTGAGTCGTATGTCACTAGAACAAGGAGGATATACCTTTTTTTAGTTGTAGGATATGTCATGAGAGATTATATGTTATCTTTAGTTCGTTTGAGCTTTTTTTCAGCTTACTAGCTCTAATTTTTATCGTTTGACTCTAGATAATACAAGGAGACAATTGAGGGTTAAGTCAATGGAAAATTGTGGCAGCCGTACACCATTGGGTGACAAGACTAATACTACGAATGGAGGTAAAAACAATAAGACATGGGACATTATGTTATTGATTCAACGTATTGCTTACAATATTAATGGATTATACATTATATATATGGATGAAATACTACAGGCAACGATGATACGAGAAACCATGCTAGAGAACGTAAGAGAGAAAAAGACAGGGCTCGGTGGCTCCACATGTCTCAAGAGAAGAAGGATGAAAGAAATAGAAAACGACGAGAAGCATATAAAAGAACAAGGGAGCAACGACTACATGTCGAAGCTAACAATGGTTGCTTAATAGAAACGTTGGTTTATTATAATATATATAGAAATATTGCTATTGATGTTTCTCACATGTGCTATATCAATTGGTAGATGGCCAGGACACACCAAACAAGGAAAATGTGGATCCTAATGAAACAGATGATTGGTTTCATAGGAATGATTCATTCCATGCAGACAATGTTGATAATATATCGAATGAGTTATCGGGTAATTTGTTGTAGCTAATATGACACTAATGACTAATATTTTTGGGTTGGTGAAACAGTTGATTAGCTTAAAATACAATCGGAGTATCGTTGAGCATAACTCGGTGTGTTTTTGTTATATTGCTACTTGTTTTAACTAAAACACAACTATGTAGGTGATGATGTAACTAATACTCGTAATATAATTAATCAAGAACTACGATCACAAGTGCACCAAAGCAATTCACGTGACGGACGGAACCATGTTATCTCTCGCTCGTGCAAGGAAGAGGATGGCATATGAAAACATGACACCTGACCAACGGGAACAAAGACGCAAGCAACAAAGGCTTTACAATCAAGCTCCATCCCGAAAAAAGGCGATGAAAGCGACTACAAGCCGCTCTAGGGAGGCACATAAACATATCTTAAATAGTGAGTCCATTGCAATGGAGAATCCACTCTTTAATCCAACGACGGAGTTGCCCACTGCAAACTCATCTGGTCCTCATGGGCCCAGAACAAGCCCCAGTGAGTGGGATATCCCAGAATCAGCAGCAACACCTATTCGTTACCCGCAAGCTACAAATGAGACTAATGATGATGATCATGATAAGGATGATTGCGGTGATATATTTCCCAGTCATACGAGTGGAGAACATGCGGATGAAAATACACCCTTACCACAATCAACCGTGACAAACAACGGTAAATAACATGACCTCACTTTTCTCATTCCTTCTCATGAAACAACTTTATTCCTATCTCAACCATGCATGTCCATTATGTGATTAACAAAACACGCTAGACCAAGGAAAAAACCATTATTAAAATTTCTTTACGACATTTTCTTTCCTTTATTTTTACCCGGCCTATAATATCTGATGGCACGGTGACGATCACAAAAGATGATGAGTGCAACATATTTGATGATGATGAGGAAGAGGACGAGGCATACATGTTTGTTGGCCTAGGTATTTGTAAAAAATACCGAATAGCTTTCTGAACATCCACTCCTTTATCTTACTTTTCCATTATATGGTTGACAGAAAACATTGGACCAAGTTATCAAAATGTAGAAAACGCAGGACCAAGCAATCAAAATGCATCATCTGCGCCTGAACAACCATTATTTGATGAGATCGGTGATGCTCACAACTTTTAACATTCTTGACTGTGTTTTCTTTCCTTTATTGTTACCCAAACTATAATGTCACATGACAATGTGGTGATCACAGACGATGACGAGGGTGACAAATTTGAAGATGGTGAGGAAGAAGACGAGGGATACCTATTTGCAGGGCAAGGTATTTGTACTGAACCAAATACCTTCCTAAATATCCACTACGTTATCTAACCTTTTTTGTTTGATCATGTCATTTCATTAGAGGAATCAGATGATGATGATGTCCAAAGTGATACTCCTGAGGACGACATGACTTCTATCCCTGAAGAACCTGACCCGTATGAAAAGGTGTACAAGTAACATGCCTACGGAGACACATGTGTTAAAACATGTCCCTAATTGCCACCACTTGTCATGCGAAGAGGTTTCCGAAAGAACCACACGGGTTCGTTGCCGCAACGGGAAGATCGAGCTGAATGAACCAGGTGATACCGACCAACTCATAAGGCTTTATACGAGCTCGATGAAGATGCTAGGCACTTTCGTAGCAATATTAGGTTTTTCAATGGTCACTTCTCTTTCACTTCCCTCTATTGTCGTCTAGATGGTGCTACCGCTAACATGAGGAACACCGGCATATATACCTTCCGTGCACATGGCATGATGTATCACAACATAAGGTCATTTGGGAGAGTGGAGGGCTTGGAGCCTAGGCATCTTGAGCTTTACTTCTATGATGATGATCCGAGCCTTGAGTATCGTTACCGAAGGTGCCGTGAAGAGAAGTACCAAAAAGATAAAGAAGTTATAGACAGATTGGTGGCCATCCTTCGTCACAACCCGTACTCACAACATTTGAGAAGTATGGGGCAGGCTGGACAACTTGATGACTATTGTCTCGAACTTAATCTTGATCAACGATTGGACCAAAGGACATACAATGAGCCGATCGCTAAGGAGGTGGGCTCGCTGTTTGGATCGAGGGTAGTGAACTCCTGGGCCAATTTCAAAATAGTGTTGTTCTCCATGGAAAAGATAGGAGCAGACATGGCATCCGATCATACCATGGGTGCTACGATGCTCTTTCATATCCATTATTCTTCCCTAAGGGTGAGCTTGGATGGCATATGGATATCCCAAAGAGAGGTGTTACTATGGAGGATGTCAACACGGCTCGTGCCCTGCGTAAGGCTCGTAGTAATACTGAGGAAGAAGAAACAGGTTTATTTCTCCTTATACTATCATGTATACGGAACCACGTTGTCATAGAAATAACTCTAATAACATGTTACTTTTGCGAATCTCCGGAAACTTATGTGTTTCGTGCGTGACTACTACCGTTATAAGTTTCGGATACGGCGGGAATCTTCAATCCCATTATTTATGGCCGGCGCCTTTTCCAACAATTTGTCGTGGACACGTACATCAAAATCGAGAGTTCTCGGTTGGATTATATACGAAATCATCAAAAAGAGATCGTGGCCGACCTCTACCAAGGATTGGTTGATAGCACCGCATGTTGGTGAGGGGAGAACCGAGATGGTTGGAAAGCGTACGGTGATGCCTTCGTCGTTTATTGGAGGCCCGAGGGACATGAGGCGTAAGTACTTGGATGCCATGGCACCGGTGCGAAGGTTTGGGAAACCGAGACATCTTCCTAACCCCGACATGTAATCCAAAGTGGGAGGAGATCACGCGTGAGCCGTACCCCCGGACAAACAAAGACACGACCGTCCGGACCTTATTGATCGGGTCTTTAGGGCAAAACTGGAAGAGCTTAAGGACAAGTTGCTAAAAAAGGACATTCTCGGAAAGGTACGCGCACATGTGTATGTTGTTGAGTTTCAGAAGAGGGGACTACCACACGCACATTTTTTGCTAATCATGGAAAGAAACTATAAACTCATGTGCCCAGAGCAGTATGATCTTCTAATCTCAGCTGAGCTCCCAAACAAGAAGAAATATCCAGAACTGTATAAAATGGTTACAAAGCATATGATGCATGGGCCTTGTGGATCACTTAATCGCAACTGCCCATGCACAAAGGGCCGTAAAGAATGCAAGAACCATTACCCACGACCTTTCTGTGATGCCACATTACAGGGCAAGGATTCATACCCGATTTACAGACGGCGTGATGATGGTAGAAAAGAGAAGGTTCGTGGGCATGACCTTGACAACAGATGGGTTGTGCCTTACAACCCGTACCTCCTCCGTCTGTTCAATTGCCACATAAATGTTGAGGCATGTGGGAGCATCAAGTCCGTCAAGTATTTATTTAAGTACATTCACAAGGGTCATGACCGTGCATCTGTTGCTGTGAGAGAGGCTTCCAAGGAGGGTAATGAAGGAAACATTGATGAGATCAAACTATATAGGGATGCTAGATGGATAACTCCTCCAGAAGCCTTGTGGAGGATATATGGTTTTGATTTAAGTGATAGGTCCCCTTCGGTGTTGGCCTTGCGGCTCCATCTTCCCGGCATGCACATGGTGTCATTTTGCGGCGTGAGGGTATTCGACATGTGCTTAATCGTCCGGGTGTTGAAATGTCGATGCTTAAAGCCTACTTTGAAAAGAACGAGACATCCGAACATGCCCGTGGTATATTGTATCCGGACTTTCCCGAGTACTATAGGTGGGACTCACAGGGCAAAATATGGATTCGGAGGGCACAAAAGGCTTTAAGACAGGTCGGAAGAGTTGTAGGTGCCAATCCAGCTGAAGGGGAGCGTTATTACCTCCGTGTTCTTCTACACAATGTGGCTGGTGCAACCTCCTTCACTGATCTAAGGACGGTTTCTGGCACACTCCTGCCGACTTTTCGCGAAGCTGCAGAAAAAAGGGGCCTTATTGAAGCGGACAAAACATTGCATGATTGTCTTACTGAAGGTACTCATTGGATGATGCCATTTGAACTACGAACGCTCTTTGCAAGTATCTTGGTATTTTGTGAGCCAAGTAATGTGTTTGATCTCTGGGAAAAGCACAAGGATGCAATGGGAGAGGACTATAGGCGCACCAACCAGTCTAGCTTCAAAGTGGACCAGATGGTCCTCATAGAAATTCGGAAGGAGTTAGAATCCATGGGGAAGGAAATAACAAAGTTTCCACTTCCTAAAATCGATGATACATATGATCCGTCTGGCAATATTCCTAGAGAGATTTTTGAAGAGGCTAACATTGAGGCGAGCATTGAAGACTTGGAACTATCAAAAACCCTTAACGAGGAGCAACACGTTGCCTACAATGAGATTATGTCTGCTTGTTGATAGTGAGTGTGGTGGTGTGTTCTTTGTGGATGGACACGGCGGCACTGGAAAGACTTATGTATATAGAGCCCTGCTCGCTACTATACGTGCTCGAATAAAATTGCAGTGGCAACAACAACTTCTGGAGTTGCAGCCTCAATAATGCCTGGTGGCGAACCGCCCACTCGCGCTTTGGGGTTCCTCTCAGCCTTGAAGATGGGGACCGTTGTTCCTTCACAAAACAGAGTGGTACCGGTGAGCTGCTTCATATTGCATCCCTTATTATTTGGGATGAGGTGACGATGATGAGGAGGCAAGGTGTCGAGGCGCTAGACTACAGCCTTCGTGATCTCATGGACCGTTGGGATGTGCCGTTTGGGGGAAAGACTATTGTGTTTGGTGGAGACTTCAGGCTGGTTCTCCCGGTTGTTCGGAAAGGATCAAGGGCACAAGTAGTCGGTGCCTCTCTACGGATGTCGCACCTTTGGAGTTCAATGCGACATCTAAGATTGGTGCGCAACATGAGGGCAAAGGCCGACCCATGGTTTGCGGCATACTTACTACGTATCGGGGGAGGCACTGAGGAGGCTAATGCTGATGGTCAAATCCTCCTTCCTAAAGAAATATGCATACCGCAGACCGGGGAAGACAGTGATCTTGATATGCTAATTGATTCCATATTCCCTGCCCTCAATGACAATATGTCAAACAAGAGCTATATCACCTCACGAGCGATATTATCGCCAAAGAATGACTCGGTTGATAAGATTAACATGAAGATGGTAAGCCGTTTCCAAGGGGATGAGGTGGTGTACCACAGCTTTGACAGTGCGGTGGATGATCCACACAACTACTACCCATCTGAGTTCCTCAACACTTTAAACCCTAGCGGTCTCCCGCCACATGTGTTAAAGCTCAAAGTTGGGTGCCCAGTCATATTGCTAAGGAATATCGACCCTGCGACTGGACTTTGTAATGGAACCAGACTGGTGGTTAGAAGGTTCCAAAGAAATATCATCGATGCCGAAATTATGGTTGGAGACCATGCCGGAAAACGAATCTTCCTACCACGGATTCCGTTATGCCCATCGGATGACGATATGTTCCCGTTCAAGTTCAAGAGGAAGCAGTTCCCTATTAGACTCAGTTTTGCCATGACAATAAACAAGGCTCAAGGGCAGACTATCCCCAATGTTGGTGTCTATTTGCCTGAACCGGTGTTCTCCCATGGCCAGCTATATGTTGCGCTATCTAGGGCCACTGCTAGATCTAACATTAAGATCCTTGCTATCCCACCCAGTGATAAGAAAGATAAGAGAAAAAATAAAACAGTTAATCCAACTTATACTAAAAATATTGTTTATAGAGAGGTCCTCACTTGATGACTAGGTATTATCTTATGTTTTGCACAACTATTACATCCTTACGTTTGTGTCCTTTGTAATCTTGTTTCTCGTGCATCGGAATCATTAAATGATTATATATGTTCTTACATTATGGCGTTGTAACTATTTATCTTTATTTGAGATTTATGTAATATTATGTTTTTATCATCACGGCTGCAGTATATGTTCTTAAATGAAGTTGATGTTTCATATTTAAATGTTTCTTGTACTTATACATATGTCATTATAGTACTATGTGTCCCGTAGCAACGCACGGGCAATTAACTAGTAGATTACATACGACCGAGAGCTAGAACGGACGGAACACAGAGGAACGGAGTAAGATATTCCAAAGGTCACAGGTGTCGCCTTTCAAAAAGCCAAAACCGGCCTAGCCCGTTAATTACCAGCAGGAGATCGAGCAGCAGTAGCTGCTGCCGCTGCTGCTGTTAGCGGAATGCTTCAACTACGAATTGCCTCGTACATATCCTCTTCACACTGTTGGTTACGTCTCCGAGATGGGCAAATCGGAACCGGCCGGCCTCTAGAACGATCTATAGCTTTTAGATTTCTTTATTAACACGGCCAAATTGTGACACGAGATAATGCGTCGTACGGTCATAGGCTCCTACCTCGCCCAATGCAATGCATGCAAGCAACAATTAAGGCTGGTGGAGTCCACTGATGACGACCTAATTACGCACATGCATGCACCAATAATCTAGTAGCTTTTATTTACTTCCACCATATGCTACGCTAGTGCGTGGGTATGTAGCAACAAACAGGAACAGAGCGAGGATGAGTGCATGCATATGTTCTGTTATGTCAATCCAGTACTGCATTACTCGTACATGGTTGTGTTACGTCTGCAGTGACAGTAGTACAGTCCAGTATATATATGTGCAATATACTAACATGCATACAAAAAAAAACAATAAGGGCCTGTTTGGGAATCAGTGTAATGGAGGGGAATGAAGGGCATTGGGGTGGAGGAATTTCCATTATAAGTCAAAATTTCTCAAAATCTCCTTCAATCCTCTTCCATACAATTGAATCCTCCATTTCCCAAACAAGCCCTAGTGATACGAACTAACAGCCGTGCCGTGGATTAATTCGCAGCCGTACGTCCATATGGCTCAAAAAAAAAAAGGTTGCTACCACTGTCTGAAAGCTCAGTGAAAGGCTAGCTAGCTGTAATGATGGGAGGAGCAAATTAAGACCGGCCGATCGTGAATGGATCAGGTCTTAATCCGGCCGGCGTGTGTTATTAGGACAGCGGATGGAGGAGTTGGCGACGAGACGATCGAATCGACCGCCCGTAAGCGACCCGTATATATGCATGTAGTGTTCTCACTCGTAGTAGCCGCCGCATCTGTCCTCGAGGCGCTTCGGCTGATAACCCTTCAATTCGTCAGCTCTGACGAACAAAGCTTAAGCAGATGACACATCTCCGTACTGACAAAAGTTATTGGCGAGCGCACACGTACAGTATATACAGCTGATGACAGTTTGATTGAAAGTCGCTTATTATTAGCCACGAGACAGACAACGGTATTTTTCTATCACCAAATCAGCGACAGGAGTTTAGTTTATTAACCACTAGAAACAATACTCTCACATCAAATCAACAACAGCGCCACTAACCACAAGCCTAGCGGACTAGCCGGCCTCTAATATAACCACCAGACATGGGTAGTTTCCTCTTACAACAAATCAGCATCAACCAGCCGAATAGGGTTGCATGTTCGAAAACATACATAAAAAACATGAATGAACTGTTTGCGTTGGATCGCTTTCATCAGGTCTCACCTGACGCTGAAACAAAGCTTTGAAACCACATGCCCAGGGCTTAATTAGCTTTAATTTCTCTGATCGGAGCGCGATTATTTCAGAGAGGAATCTCACGTCCTATCTGCTGTCTCTAGCTCCTTTGCCCGCGCACGTTAGCTCCATCGACTAAAAAGTAAAAATCCGGCCGGGCGGCCACAACTGTGAAAGAGAGATATTGGTGAATGTCGATGGTACGCGAAATAAAGCAGGATATATATTTTTCAACTAAGTTTTACAGTAAACAATCCTCAGCACATTTGCGAAAGCGGGATATATCTACGACGAGAGAGCTTGATCACTCTGCAGAAAGAGAAGCCACGTCTAAATATTCCGCCCATTACTTAGTTTGTTACCAAAAATCGACACGCCAATATATCTTGTAGCTAAAATCATGACAAGTTACTACAAAGTTCTTATGCCTACGGTTTACACGGAGGAAAAATATTGGGTTTAATTTGCCATATTTTGGCACTACTAAACCAAGTGAAAGGGACCGAGCGAGAGCCACACACATGCCCTACAGGTGGGCCGAAAGTTAGTGGTAAGCGAGAGCCACACGACCTCTCCAATCTCCATGGATCGCTACAGTTAGGGACTAAACTAAACTAAACAGAGGATCTGAAGTCGATTGACACGGTCCCAGCAGCAATTAACCCACCCGACCCGACCCCGGTCGAGAGGCAGTGCTTGTAGTACGGGGGCTTGAACACGAAGTAGGAGTATACTGCCTTCTCCATCCAATGCCAAATGTGGACGCACGTGTTTGCTGAGTTGACCTGGGGTCGTCTCCCTGCAACGGCTGCAAGGAAACTTCACTCCCTGCTCTGCTGCTGCTGGCTGCCGCCGCCGAACGAATCATCACGTACTACGTGGCCCCGGCCCGACTGCACAACTAGGCAGGCACCAGGCAGGCAGCGTCATCGGATCGCGCGCTGCGGCCTCGACCTCGATCGTAGTGCGTTCGTTCGTCAGAGCTAACTAACTTCCTGACGCCTTTCCAATCAGACCAAGATCCTTGCCCGGATCAGGTCGCCGGAACGAGGAGATCTCGACAGATGAAAGAAGGGACGCCGCGCCTTTCACAATCGTCGAGTGCGCTGTCGTATACGCCGTGATCGTCAAACAAACACACGACGATTCTCCCGATCGATCCTTTTATGATCCTGTAAAATACCTTGCGGAGCAAGGATGATCTCCGTCGTCGTCATCGTCAAAAAAAGGCTTTTAATTTAGCGGCAACACGTTCACGCGACCACCACCACTCCAGTTTGCACCACCCAACTTATTTATCAGTTCCAATCATCATGTTCGCTTGGTAGTGACTCGTGGTTGATAAGCCAAACGAACAGCTTGCTATTAGCTATTAGTGGAGCGTTTCTTCTTCTTCTTCTTTTTTTGCAAATGGGGAATCAAATGTCTCCATTGCGTATTCGTCAACATCCAAGATGGAGAGAGGGTTCGAGCCTTCTACAGTATTCGTGACTCAAAATAAATTTGTCGTGCAAATCAGCATGCGATACTTTATTTTTGTGTTGAACAGACTCGGAATCGCTCCATCTATGAAAGAAAATTAGAGTGGGCGTGGTGGGTCAAACGATGACACGATGGTGTCAATTGTCCGCCCGGTCAAATGGAAGACGCATGGAACCCACACGCTGCTACTACTGTTCGCGTACTCAGACCATCCACACTAGGGCTACTTCAAAACCTTCTTCAAAACAGAATATTCTGTCCTCGTCATCCAAATTCTTTCCTTCATATATACTTCCTCTGCATTCATCTTCCCTCGTAATTCTCCTTCATCCCAACTACCCACAGGTGGAACCCACGTGTCAGCCTCCCCTCCCTTTTTTACTCCCCGCACAGCCGCACCCAACCCCCTCTCCTCGGCTCCTCCGTCTCCTCCCCTGCGCTGCGCCCCTCTCTCTCCTCCCCGCTCTGCTAGTGCCACCCTCTCTCCCCTGCAGCTCCGGCGACGACGAGGGAGTAGGGCGCTCGCAACCCGAGCTGGAGCAGGGGCGCGCGGCCTCCTTCCTCACACGCTGGCCGTCCTCTGCTCCTCCTCCCCTGCTTCTTCCTAATCCGCGGCATGCGGGAGCGTGACGGTGGCGCGTGCTGCAGGAACGAGATGGCGACACGGGATGCGGCTCCTCCTCCGACCCCAACTCGCCGGCGCTCGGCCCTGGTCTCCTGCGCTGCCGAGGTGGGCGGCGGATCTCCTCCTCCGCGTGGGGATGGCCGTCTGCACTGGAGGTGGAAGAGGAGGGCCACGCCGAGCTCGTCCCCTTCCTCCCCACGGCCGGCCGGCGACTCCTCACTCCCCGCCGCGCCGCCTCGGTGGCCGAGGTCGGCGGATCGAGCTCCCCGCTCGGGGATAGGCACGCGAGCGCGTGGCGGTGGAGCTACCGCGTGCGGGGATGGCGGTGCGGTCACGCGTCACGGCGGTGGAGTGGCCGCGGCCGTCGCGGGATCTCGGGGCACGAGCGGCGGCGCCCTCGACCACCGCCGCACCGCCGTCGCACTCGCCGTCGACGAGCTCCGACACGAGGCAATAGTCATTGACCTTTCTGGCGCTGACGCGGTTCGCCTCCTCCCGCGAGATCACTAGGCGGTCCGCCTCCTGCCCCTTCCTGCGTCGGTCCACCTCCTCCCGCGCGGCTCCCCAGTGTGGCGGCGCGGGCGCTCCAGCCTCCCTCCCCGGCGGCGGCGGGGACGAGCGCACGGATCCGGTGGGCGGGGGCGGCGGCGGCGGCGGGCGGATGCAGACGGCGTGCGCGAGCTCCTCCCCCTCTCGCCGGCGAGCAGAATCCAGAGGAGGCGTGCACATCCATGGTGGTTGGTAGGGCGCGGGAGCCGACGGCCAACGCGGGCCCCGCGGGGATGAAGGAGTCTGCCTCTCCCATAGCGACTAGAGGACGCCGCTACAGGGGGCGAAACTTCATCCGTCTCCTACAGGCCCGGTGCGGATGGTCTCAGAACACTTCCTGTAATTCTGGCGCTGAATAGGGAAATGTGGACCAACCCTGCAGGTACGTATTACTGTACCTGATACCATAGGGATAAGTGTGTGATGTGTTGCCTTAATCCACTACGCTACGCCACGCTACGTTCACGTGGCGAGCCGGCCGGCGACAGGCAGCAATGTGCAAACAACAGTCGTGAAGTGGATTTGCGCTTTATTGTTAGCAGCTGTGTGTCGTCCTAATCCCGATCTCGACCCCTTTCCTTCATCACGCGCAACAAAAAATTGTCCATCATGACGTGACAACAATGGTCTACTCCCTCTGTCCCGTAATCATAGTCGTGGAAGCTGCAGTTTGCTGTCCCGTAATCATGGTCGTTCGCTACATGCCTCCGTAGGCTAGTCTTCATAGGCCATAATTGTACTGCAAGTCTGCAACTCTGTCTGGTTAATTTCCACTTCCCACACGACCTATGTGTCTCACCACCACACGCTGCCGTACACCATGAAAAAACAAAACCAAGCATCTATCATTTGTTTAAGGCCAGCAAGCCTGAGCATTAATACCATGTCCCTCCAAATGTCCCATGAGTAACCAGTACTACATATAGGGGTGTTAAAGTCATTTCCTGGTTGCATTGGTTGGCACAAAAATTTTCCAGCGACCATGATTTTAGGACAGAGGGAGTAGGTTTCAGCCTGTGTTAATTAATCAGGACATGTTCGAGAGCGGAACACATATTTGGCATTACTATACGCCTCACATTATTCCTAGGCAGGCCACGGGGGCCGGTAGGGGCCAGGCCCCCCTATCACCGATGAAAATTTTAAACCCCTACCCATATTCTAAGCCCAACATTACACATACTAATGCAACATAGCCACACAGGTAATGAAAATTTTAAACCCCTACCCATATTCGTCGCAGCGTTAATTACGGCGTGGGATACGAGCAGACGAGGGGCACCGATGGAAAACCAGGCCTTGTCACGCGCACAACGACTTGAGTTTGGCAACCTCCCCAGCGGCCAGAACGACTAGAATTAACGTACCGGAGGGAGTACACTTCATGCATACACAAACCATTAGCCCATTAATAGGCATCCAATATTAGTTGCTAGTAATGCCATGCGGTGTATTTATGTTATATAATTTTGTAAGAAAAATATGTCTAAACAAAAAAAAGGGCATTTGATATTACTTTGCAAGAAAAAAAATGTTACAAATTTGCAATACATTAGTAGATGGCTTGTACACTACAAAGTCTCATACAATGCGAACAAATGGGTCATACACGAGGGATTTCCCCTCTCCAAAATATGATCAATGAAAAAAAAATTGTGGTAAGAATATAACAGATTTTAGTATCTTTTTATCACATGTAGTATGTGGGTTTTCAAAAAAAATCACATATATGAGATGTCGATTGTGTTTGTCCGGCGCCCCCTACTCAAAATTCGGATAATTTTTTAATATTAACCTTTTTTAAAAATTATTTTTATAAATAACCCCTGGTGAACTTTTTTTGCACTGCGTAACCCTTTTGCCGCGCGCCGCGCGCGCGTGGCGCGGCAAGCATCGGCCGCCGCGCCACATGCGGTGGCGCGGCGCCCCCGCCACGCCGGCCGTCCGCGCGCGCGCGCGCGGGCGTGGGCCGGTCCCCGCCGCGCCACATGCGGCGGCGCGGCGGGGGCCGCGTCAATAGGGCCCGCGCGGCCCCTTCTTCTTCCTCCTCCCTCTCTTCTCTCCCGGCCCCGAGCTCTCTCCTGCGCACGGCGCGCGCCGCCGCCGCCGCCCCCCTGTGTCCGGCGATTTGTGGCGGGGATAGTGTGGGAAATCGATCCCTTTATCCTTGGAAGGTATTGCCCTTATTTAATCTCAGTTTTAGCACTTATTTTTGCCGTATTTTGCATGCATAGGTGAGCTAGGGTTTGACAATAATTTGAAATTGTGATGTGTTAGATGTTGGATGTGTTGAAAGTTATGCTTTGGGAAAGTTTCATTAGACAATGTGTCATCTATTGATATGTTGAAAATACGTTTCTTTACTACATGCTTTAGTGTAGGTTTGCTTTACTACATGCTTAATACAATGTTGCAAATATGTTGAAAGTGATTGTTCATTTTGATATCATTGGTTGCAGGATTAGTAGACATGAGCCACCAAAACCCACGTTACTGTGCCATTGTTAGGGGTAAAGGAAGTTTTCCCGAAGAGTGGGATGAAAACGGTCCCGTGCCTCGAGCTCTCCCCGTACCCAATTGTTTATGTGGTGTGCCGGCTTATGTGAAACGAGCCTAGGTGTGCCGGGACCTGCGGGTAGAGCATTCTACCGTTGTTGGATTAGGGAAGCACCACCCCCGGCAGCCTCCTTGTTATTTTTTGCGGTGGATAGACGGGCCCGACAAGTTTGATCCTAGGATACGTCTCTTCCCGTATGCGAGTCATGTGTTGAAGCCATATCATGAGTTTCAACGATGGGTTCCTCCTCCACCTAATCCTCCACCGATGACTTATGAGGAGAAGCAGTTGGCCGCCATTGAGCGAGTTAACAACCCTACAGTGTGTGATTGTGGAGTGCGTGCGTATCTTCAACGACCAAACATTGAGGCCCCAAATAAGTTTACACCATTCTTTCGTTGCTCCCTAAAGACTCGTTGTAAGTAAAAAGCATATCCTTGTTATCATTTAAGTTTTATAAATGTCCATGACTCATTGCTATTAATGGTTGTTCCGCATTTCGAGTGGGTGGCCTAGGTGTGACTTCAATGAATACATATATGGACCAAGATCGGAGTGGCCAACCGAATCGAAGTGAAAGAGTTCGAGTCGGGACGAAGGCTTGGCCTTGCCTTAGCTATCCACCTTCACGGTGCAAGTGTGGCATAGTAGCCACGGAAGGTGTTGTGCCATCTGAGCTCGGTTTTGGAATGTTTTGTGGCAATGCATATGGAGACTTTTGGGTGAGCATGATGTGAACTTCTTTGATTTAGGTAGCACTACCGTTGTGGTTGTCCTCATTTTGATTTAACTTTGTATGATACGGTCTTATATTTTGCAGGAGGGGCGGACTTGTGATTGGGAGCAATTTCTTGGTCGTCGTGAGTTAATGTTAGAGTTGGGACGAACTTCGAACCCGGGAGGAGGTTTAAAACCGAATCTATTAAAAACAAGATAAGAGCAAAATATGGTGTGCCCTTACCGGAAGAGGAGGATCTAAGTGGTCCAATTTGTGATGAGATGGTTCGTGAAACCGGAGTGGAACTAGAATTTGTAGTTGGTTACGCCAACTACGAGAAAGTTGTGGCATATTGGCGTTGTAACAGGGGAGAAGTTCTTAGAACGGGGGATACGTCCGTTGACCGCAAAGGAGAAGAGTGAGAAGAAGAGGAAAAAGGAAGAGGAGTGGAAGGCATTGATGGATAGGTCCGGGGATAGGTCGAGGGATGAAGCGGCTAGAAAGGCGAGAGGCCGACAGAAAAGGTAAGAGGATTGTGGGAGGATGATGAATGGTGGTCAAGTGTCAGTTGCATGTGTTGCATTGTAATATTTTTTTCAATGAATTAGTGTGTTTGGTAGTTTTGTGTTAAGTGAACACTTTGTTATGTGATGTAGTTGATGATGAATGGTCCTTAAGAATCAGTTGTATGTGTTGTATTGAACAATTTTTTCAATGAAAAATGTGTTTGGTTGTGTTGCATGCAGATTTATTAATGGAGCAGGAGATTAGAAAAATTAAAAATTTAGGAATAATAGTTCCATTATTACAACACATTCAGGATGTAGTTTTCTTGAAACAATATAACACTACCATGGTGTAAACGAAATAGTAGCTCAAATATTACAACACCGCATGGTCGAAGACAACAACCTCATACAAAGTTCCAATATTTAGCCATCCTTGTGATGTGATGACGAAGGTTTATCCTTCTTGGTACCTTTTTTAGTTGGTTGATTAGGAGCAGACGGGTTTGCTTCAGGACCGTAAAGACCACCGGAGCATAAAGACCATTCCAAGGGGGGTCCTCTCCTCTTGCAATGGCATCTCAGCGTTTTCCTTGCATATAACGAAGCATGACTCTTTTAAAAGTGGTCATTTTCTTTGGATCGGGTGTTGTATTTGTGTTTTTGCCCTTCGGATCACCACCACCATTACCATCTCGACCCCCTCGTGACGGCCCGTAGACATCTCTAGTTATTGTTAAAAATTGAACATTATTTTGAAGTAGTTAAACTGATTACATTAAATTAACAAAGAGAGGAAGCGTACCTAAGATAGAAGATGAGCCCGTGAGGAGAGGGAGGAGCCTGCAAGGTGTGGCAGACTGTAACACCCCAGGTGTTTATTAATTATAAATACCTTATTTAGTTGTGTTAATCAAGTTTAACCGGCTCCTAAACATGTTTGACATGTTTTGTCATGAATTTGCACAAAAGACCTCGGTCAAAATCCCTAATCACGGTCAAACCCTAGATCTACTCTAAAGGCTGAAATGGTTTTCTTGCGCGTTCTCCAAATTTCACTATAGAAGTTCAAAATCGGCCAATATGAAAGTTGTTCGTTATTTCCGGAACACATTTTTCGTAATTGGCGGACATTCCAATTTTGAGCGCAAATTGGCCAAAAATCAAGTTTATCGCGCCGTGAACAAGATGGCGAGCCGTGGAAAATCTGCAACTTCGGTCGGCGTTCCTGGGCAAACCATTGATCAAAACATATGTCGCCCTTCGGGAAAGTTGTAGATCTATAGCTCCTCTACAACTTTGCTTTTGGGAGATTTTTCACTTAGTTGACGATTTTTGGAGTTCTACATTTTTGAAGTAGGCTGAGCGAAATAGAACGGCGCACCGCGCCGGCGCACGCGCGCTCCAGAGCGCCGCGCCTGTAGCGTCGGCCACGTGCCGTGCACGCCGGGCCCCGGCGTACGGATGCCCGGGAGGCTCCGCCGTGGACCGCGAGACGCCGTGGAGACTCCGCTCGAGTGAACCGCCGTGCGCCGGCCTACGTACCGAGCCGCGCTCGTCCGGGGCCACGCGCCCGCGCGTGCGAGCGCCATGCGGCCGCACGCATGTAGCGAGCTGGGCCGGCCGCGCGCCGCCCTATGGCCGGCCCCGCGGTCTCGACCACGACGATGCGCGCGCACTCAACCCCCTCGCGCGTCACTCCAGTCCGCAGCCACAAGCATCAAGGCCGCCGTGCTCCGTCTCGCGAACGCGTCGCAGTCGACCTTGCACGTCGCCACGCGTCCGGGTGCATGGCCGCCGCGCCCTTCGCTCCTCTGGCCGACTTTGCGGTGCCTCTCTTCTTCCCCTAGAGCGCCGCCTCATCTCCCTGAGCAGCACCGCGCCACGGCCCGACATGCCCGGGACGACGCGCGGTGACGGACCAGGAGCGCAACGGCGGCCGGTCTAGGACCGGCACGCCGCCGCGCCCGCGACCCCATCTCTCCCCCCGTCCAAGCCCCAAAACGAGATCGTGGTGAGTCCCTCGTCACTCCCCACCACTTCCCCGGTCAATCCCGGCGACGAGCTCGCCGGATTTTGGTCCTCTCCGCCGGCCATGGCGCCCGAGGACTACATTGCTTCGATTTCAGTCTTTCCAGGGAGATTTCTGCAAGTTTCCAGGGACCCGGTTGTGAAGGTGAAAGTTAGGGATTCGGCAGTACCTTCGAAAAATCATTAAAAATCGTAGAAACATCAGAAAAATGCAAAACCAATTTTGTTGGTTTCGTGGTGAAGAAATCTATCTTTTCTAGAAAACATGTATAGGGTTTTTCTGTACAGTTTTTGAATTAAAAATTCAAACGCAGTTTGGAGTGTTTTTAGTGCAGTTTAAAATATACACATGATATGACCTTGAATTTTGGATATGTTGTTCTTTATATCATTTCTAGATCTGTGGCAAAAATTTGCATGGTTTTGATGCATATATGTTCAGATATGATTTATTTAAGCTTTATGCTAGAATAAGTTTGATGCTTTTTATAGCACCTTTAATGAGCTTTTCTTTGAGCACCAGTGCACCCTAGGGCTTTGCCTTGATGATTAGTACCCCTGGTATGATGGATGTGATTTTAGGGAATTGTTTGCTTGGTGTTTTGGATTTAATCTTGTGTAGGAGCTTAAATTCAAAATCTGGAAAATAAATTGAATTTGCAACCATGCTTTGGTCAGAAACTCATTTTTGGCATACATGACCTGCAGGAGAAAGTTGAGATCAAAAAGTTTATTAAATCTTTTTATATGAATTAATGTTGTTTTGCTAGGCTGCTATTTGTCTTTTTCGTATAAATTAATTTATAAATGATCTTAGGCCAAATTTTGGTGTGCAAGCTTAAACTAAGCATATGTTGCTGTGTGCAAAAGATTAGGTTCATTGGAAGTGTTCTTGATTTAATTTTGATTTATGGTTGAAAGGCTTGTTTTAAATAATTAAAGAAAGAAATGGAAATTAAATGTGCTAAATGGTAAAATCATGTTTGGTTCTGTTTTTAATATTTAAACACAACACCCTTGCTGTTTAGTGAAGTTAAGTAACTTAAATTACTTAGATGTGCACACAATCACCATCAAGATTAACTTTAATCTCTGCATGTGCATGTAAACGTGTAGATATTCCCGACGGAACATACACGCTCCCCCAGGAGGAGGAGGGAGCAGCTAGCGGAGAGGTGAATAAGTTGAGTGTGCAGCAAGACCTGGACCAAAGTCCAGAAGAGCCAAAGGCTTGGTTGGGTGTAGAGTCTGAGGAAGGCAAGCACCGGTTTCATCTAACCCATTTTGTAAATTAAAATCATGTCCTTTACTTTTCAGCACTTTATGCTTTACTTTGTGCATTTAAGTTTCAGGAGTTGTTTTGAAACCTAGTTGCATGATCCTTAGGACTCATATGCTCTTTTACTAGTATGTTAGGAACGCTAGTGCCATGCTCCAAGGATACGGTAGAAGTCGAGTAATAACTCATTGCTCGCGAGATATAGGTTATTTATGTTGGAATCATAAGTTGGTTAAAATGACTCGCTCATGTGGTAAGAGCAATGGGTTCGGTCTCGACCGAGTAGCATTGTCTTGGTCCTAAGCTATTGAACGTACCAAGTACTTGTCGGGAATGGGGCCGAGTAAGCCTAGTACCTTCGAGCCGGGGCGGGATCTTTCTAGCTACCCGCTTGGGATGTGTCTCGGGCTAGCTACCCGTGGTATAGTGTGTGAGTCCGACTGGTCGGGTTAGACCCTCCGGATAACCGTGTACCGCAGTTTGTAGCGTCCGATCCTAAACTCGTGGGATGTTGGGAACCGCCTGGTTGGGGTAGACACCGCACTTGGTCTACCTTCTTCCGTGTATCTTGGGTTTACCTTGCAAGGATATAAATCGATCGGTCGTCGGTCACTCGCCGTTATCCGAGTCGGCTTGACCACCGGCTACCCCATGTTTATTTATGGAACATTTTGGATTAATACCGTTACTCGTTTAATATTGTTTGAACAACATGCTTGTTTAGTGCGGGTGCTCACATAGACTAATTAACATACTAGAAATTGAGCTAAAATCCGAAAATAAGGATCCACTCTTAGTCGCTTTTGGCAAAACAAACCCACAAGCCAAAAAGCCTTGCATGTCTAGTCTTACTTTATTTTTATCGGGTAAGTCTTCCGAGTATTAGTACTCGGCCTTGCTTAATTTGTTGTTTTCGGAGTAATCCCATCCGGCCTGGTTCTATTCCGGATGGTTGGGAGCTTGAATGGGAAAACGATGATGAGGAGTGATATGCATGGATGGCCTCCCGTGTGTATCATGCGCTAGTTTTATTCCAGTTGTTTAAACTGCGAACCATGTTTCCTTTTATGTATGAAAAACCTGGTTTGTAATAATGTTGAACTTGTGAACCTTTTATGTAATGTAATGTTGTACTGCGGTCCCGCCTTCGTGTGGGCTTAGCGCATATCGGCGATCTGTTGTATGTGATTTACGGGCTTTTCCGGCGGAAGCGACGAGAATAGTTCTTTATTATTGCTTAATGGCCACGTGGACGGGCTTAGGCGATAATACGGAACTATTTTGGGCGGTTCTCATCACAAGTTGGTATCGAGCTACGATGGTAGAACCCTTAAGCCATCATCGAACCCTTGTTATTATCCAAAAAAAAATATTTCTTTTAGCAATCTTAGTATGGTCAATTGCTAAGATCCCCATTCCTTATAGAGATCCTTATGAAAACTTTTCAACTCGGTCTTCTTTCGATTTATCACACCGGTTGCCGACATCAACTTAACCGAGTTAAGGTGAAGGTGTATAAACGAGAGATGTTTCATGAGCAATCAAGGTTCTCCAAAAGTCAAGATATGAGGAGCTTCGAGAACTCGGTGATTTGTGATCCTTTTTAATGTTTCTTTCAAATTAATGGAATCGGGATATAAGAAAATAAAAGTTTGGCAAATCCTTCGATAAACCTTCTCAAAGCAACTCGATTCTAAAATGAGGTTACCTCGAGGCCTTTTCGATTTCTCCAATACCCCAGTTAATTCTCTCGAGTCATTTATCTCATCCTCTTCAGAGCCATGACGACATTACACAACATCATCTCTCTACCATCTCTTCTCACTGTAGTATCGTTGCCAAGTTGCCAAGGGCATCTCGATGGTAGTGCACCCTCTTGTCGACATACCAATGGTTATCATCTATGACAACCGTCATATCACTGCCCAAATGGGTGGCCTACGTATGGCATGAATTAGATAAAGATAGAACCCTCCATCCGTCCTCTTCTCGAGTTGGTTAAATTCGGGAAACGATTTTCTCTTTCTAAAATTCCTTTGGAGGATGAGGAATGTTCTAAGGATATGAAAGGAATCGGCATTCTTATGGATCACCGGGACGATGATCTCCACCAAAGAAAATCCCATAAACCCACAATCGAATACTAACGATCTTTGGACCACCTACATATTCGTGCTCCATCGAATCCGTGCCACTCCATTACCGCCGTGTTTCACTACGGCGGCCAATCTTGTATTAATCTCCGTCCCGCCTCTAACGCCAAGCGTGCCATCATTATCGCACCGTGGCAACCATCGGTCAAGAGGGGAGTATCGATCTTTGATTCCCGACCACCCTTTGTAGAACATGGCTAATAGCTTCTTTCTTCAAAACAAACCCCTATAAAACCTTCGGATCGAGTTCTCTAACTTTCTAACTTTGTTGATATGCTTGTTCATCAATAACTACCATACTCGAATTTTTGTACTCTTAGGGAGTCTAATTGGATCGTCATGAACTTTCGGGGAAATGGAATCCACCACGGGAGATCCGGTCAATCTTCGACCCAATGAGATGTCCCCATCTCTTCCACCAACACGGGAGGTGGTGGATATCTTTGCCAACACCATGAAAATTTTGGAGGGCCAAAATTTGGTGTTAAGCCAACTAGTGCAAAATGTCATCCATAATTGTTATCAAGGACTATCGCAAACTAGTCTATCCGACAGTCTTTCCCAAGCAATTTCAGAATCTATTATGGA
Source organism: Cenchrus americanus (assembly GCA_947561735.1). Classification (NCBI taxonomy): domain Eukaryota; kingdom Viridiplantae; phylum Streptophyta; class Magnoliopsida; order Poales; family Poaceae; genus Cenchrus; species Cenchrus americanus. The sequence continues at coordinate 308,982,738 of OX387241.1, read as the reverse complement.
GCAAGTCTATCTATTCAATCTATTGATGAATCATGAAGCTCAAAATCAACAGAATCAAGATTCCAATCAGCAACTCCTAGATTCACTAATGCCACCGTCGCAACTTCCTATGGAACTTAGGGAGGAAGAAAGAAGGAATAAGAGTCACAAGCGAGATTTGCCAAAGATTGACTTGAATGAATGGGAAATTACATGCACCGAACTTCCCTCCCGTGAGAAAAAGCCAAGCAACCCAGCTAGTGTTGTGGATCGGCCCATCAAAACCCGGTGGGTCCCAAGGTCCAATACACCCACACCTCGTCTCTCGCTTCAATTGTAGAGATCGGGACATTTTGTGAGGGAGTGCCCGGAAGCGAGCGAACAAAACAAACCAGGCACGGTCGAGGCTCAAGAGCCAAGCAGGGAAGTCAAGGCAAACGACCAAAACCCCAAGTGAAACAAGGCAAACATAACTTCACGGGTATACATTTCTATTTGAGAACAACCTCCCCTAAGCAAGTTTTTAAATTCCTAATCTCGGGACGAGATTTCTTTTAAGGGGGGTAGACTGTAACACCCCAGGTGTTTATTAATTATAAATACCTTATTTAGTTGTGTTAATCAAGTTTAACCGGCTCCTAAACATGTTTGACATGTTTTGTCATGAATTTGCACAAAAGACCTCGGTCAAAATCCCTAATCACGGTCAAACCCTAGATCTACTCTAAAGGCTGAAATGGTTTTCTTGCGCGTTCTCCAAATTTCACTATAGAAGTTCAAAATCGGCCAATACGAAAGTTGTTCGTTATTTCCGGGAACACATTTTTCGTAATTGGCGGACATTCCAATTTTGAGCGCAAATTGGCCAAAAATCAAGTTTCTTTGCGCTGTGAACAGATGGGCGAGCCGTGGAAAATCTGCAACTTCGGTCGGCGTTCCTGGGCAAACCATTGATCAAAACATATGTCGCCCTTCGGGAAAGTTGTAGATCTATAGCTCCTCTACAACTTTGCTTTTGGGAGATTTTTCACTTAGTTGACGATTTTTGGAGTTCTACATTTTTGAAGTAGGCTGAGCGAAATAGAACGGCGCACCGCGCCGGCGCACGCGCGCTCCGGAGCGCGCGCGCCCGTAGCGTCGGCCAAGTGCGTGCACGCCGGGCCCCGGCGTACGGATGCCCGGGGAGGCTCCGCCCGTGGACCGCGAGACGCCGTCGAGACTCCGCTCGAGTGAACCGCCGTGCGCCGGCCTACGTACCGAGGCCGCGCTGTCCGGGGCCACGCGCCGCGCGTGCGAGCGCCATGCGGCCGCACGCATGTAGCGAGCTAGGCCGGCCGCGCTCGCGCCTATGGCCGGCCCCGCGGTCTCGACCACGACGATGCGCGCGCACTCAACCCCCTCGCGCGTCACTCCGGTCCGCGCGCCCACAAGCATCAAGGCCGCGCGGTGCTCGCGTCTCGCGAACGCGTCGCGGTCGACCTTGCACGTCGCCACGCGTCCGGTGCATGGCCGCCGCGCCCTTCGCTCCTCCGGCCGACTTTGCGGTGCCTCTCTTCTTCCCCTAGAGCGCCGCCTCATCTCCCCGAGCGACACCGCGCCACGGCCCGGCCCCTGCCGGGACGCGCGGTGACGGACCGGGGAGCGCAACGGCGGCCGGTCTAGGACCAGCACGCCGCCGGCGCCCTGCGACCCCATCTCTCCCCCGTCCAAGCCCCAAAACGAGATCGTGGTGAGTCCCTCGTCACTCCCCACCACTTCCCCGGTCAATCCCGGCGACGAGCTCGCCGGATTTTGGTCCTCTCCGCCGGCCATGGCGCCCGGGGACTACATTGCTTCGATTTCGGTCTTTCCGGGGAGATTTACTGCAAGTTTCCGGGGACCGGTTGTGAAGGTGAAAGTTAGGGATTCGGCAGTACCTTCGAAAAATCATTAAAAATCGTAGAAACATCAGAAAAATGCAAAACCAATTTTGTTGGTTTCGTGGTGAAGAAATCTATCTTTTCTAGAAAACATGTATAGGGTTTTTCTGTACAGTTTTTGAATTAAAAATTCAAACGCAGTTTGGAGTGTTTTTAGTGCAGTTTAAAATATACACATGATATGACCTTGAATTTTGGATATGTTGTTCTTTATATCATTTCTAGATCTGTGGCAAAAATTTGCATGGTTTTGATGCATATATGTTCAGATATGATTTATTTAAGCTTTATGCTAGAATAAGTTTGATGCTTTTTATAGCACCTTTAATGAGCTTTTCTTTGAGCACCAGTGCACCCTAGGGCTTTGCCTTGATGATTAGTACCCCTGGTATGATGGATGTGATTTTAGGGAATTGTTTGCTTGGTGTTTTGGATTTAATCTTGTGTAGGAGCTTAAATTCAAAATCTGGAAAATAAATTGAATTTGCAACCATGCTTTGGTCAGAAACTCATTTTTGGCATACATGACCTGCAGGAGAAAGTTGAGATCAAAAAGTTTATTAAATCTTTTTATATGAATTAATGTTGTTTTGCTAGGCTGCTATTTGTCTTTTTCGTATAAATTAATTTATAAATGATCTTAGGCCAAATTTTGGTGTGCAAGCTTAAACTAAGCATATGTTGCTGTGTGCAAAAGATTAGGTTCATTGGAAGTGTTCTTGATTTAATTTTGATTTATGGTTGAAAGGCTTGTTTTAAATAATTAAAGAAAGAAATGGAAATTAAATGTGCTAAATGGTAAAATCATGTTTGGTTCTGTTTTTAATATTTAAACACAACACCCTTGCTGTTTAGTGAAGTTAAGTAACTTAAATTACTTAGATGTGCACGCAATCACCATCAAGATTAACTTTAATCTACTGCATGTGCATGTAAACGTGTAGATATTCCCGACGGAACATACACGCTCCCCCAGGAGGAGGAGGGAGCAGCTAGCGGAGAGGTGAATAAGTTGAGTGTGCAGCAAGACCTGGACCAAAGTCCAGAAGAGCCAAAGGCTTGGTTGGGTGTAGAGTCTGAGGAAGGCAAGCACCGGTGTCATCTAACCCATCTTTTAACAATGAAAATCATGTCATTTACTTTTCAGCATTTATGCTTTACTTTGTGCATTTAAGTTTCAGGAGTTGTTTTGAAACCTAGTTGCATGATCCTTAGGACTCCTATGCTCTTTTACTAGTATGTTAGGAACGCTAGTGCCATGCTCTAAGGATACGGTAGAAGTCGAGTAATGACTCATTGCTCGCGAGATATAGGATGCTTATGTTGGAATCCTAAATTGGTTAAATTGACTCGCTCATGTGGTAAGAGCAATGGGTTCGGTCTCGGCCGAGTAGCATGGTGCTGGTCCTAAGCTATTGAACGTACCAAGTACTTGTCGGGAATGGGACCGGTAAGCCTAGTACCTTCGAGCCGGGGCGGGATCTTTCTAGCTACCCGCTTGGGATGTGTCTCGGGCTAGCTACCCGTGGTATAGTGTGTGAGTCGGTGACGGTCGGGTTAGACCCTCGGATAACCGTGTACCGAGTTTGTAGCGTACGATCCTAAAGCGTGGGATGTTGGGAAACGCCTGGTTGGGGTAGACACTGCACTTGGTCTACTTTCTTCCGTGTATCTTGGGTTTACCTTGCAAGGATATAAATCGATCGGTCGTCGGTCACTCGCCGTTATCTGAGTCGGCTTGACCACTGGCTACCCCATGTTTATTTATGGAACATTTGGATTAATATTGTTACATGTTAATATTGTTTGCACAACATGCTTGTTTAGTACAGGTGCTCACCTAGACTAATTAACATACTAGAATATGAGCTAAAACTTGAAAATAAGGATCCACTCTTAGTCGCTTTTGGCAAAACAAACCCACAAGCCAAAAAGCCTTGCATGTCTAGTCTTACTTTATTTTTGTCGGGTAAGTCTTGCTGAGTATTAGTACTCAGCCTTGCTTAATTTGTTGTTTTCAGGTAATCCCATACGGCTTTGGTTCTATTCCAGATGGTTGGGAGCTTGAATGGGAAAACGATGATGAGGAGTGATATGCATGGATGGCCTCCCGTGTGTATCATGCGCTAGTTTTATTCCATTGTTTAAACTGCGAACCATGTTTCCTTTTATGTATGAAAAACCTGGTTTGTAATAATGTTGAACTTGTGAACCTTTTATGTAATGTAATGTTGTACTACGCGGTCCCGCCTTCGTGTGGGCTTAGCGCATATCGGCGATCTGTTGTATGTGATTTACGGGCTTTTCCGGCGGAAGCGACAGAATAGTTCTTTATTATTGCTTAATGGCCACGTGGACAGGCTTAGGCGATAATACGGAACTATTTTGGGCGGTTCTGTCACAGTGGTAGTACTGCGGTCGCCGTCCCTCTTTATATAGCCGTGGCAGGGTGTAGGGTGTTTTTTCTTGTACTCACATCACATGTAGTAGGGTAGGGGGTAGGGTGTGTTTTCTCCCACGGATTGAATGGCCCACCACTTCTTTTATTTCCCTATATATGTCACCCTTCAGGTAAGTTGTTCACAATAACCAGCAATGGATGACTTGTCAGGTGAGGATAATTCTCTCGGTCCCGACTTGTGGACGAACGGGATCCCGAATGTAAGGAGTACTTCCCACCAAGAGAGAAGAGTTATTTCCGATCTTTGCGGGATGTTAGACCGTACGATTCGAAGAAATCGGTAAAGTGGCCAAGATGCATGCACAATGAGTTGTGTGTAATGCAAGTTTATGAGGGAGTTGGACTTTACTACTCCGGTCGTCGCTTTTAGCCTTGTCCACGTGCACGGGTAAGGAACACTACCACGAGTATTTCCATCGGTTTATTTAGGTAACTAACATACTATTGTTGCTTGCGGTACTCGTATGACCCTAACAAGCGTGGTTTCTCGCAATGGGTCGATCCGCCGGCTATTCATCCATATGAAGAGTACATCACGTACCTAGAAGGACGCATCGAGAAGGCGAAGCATGAGCTCGCGGAGGCACTTACTCCTCCGGATCCACCATCTAGCGACGACGCGCTATGCACTGCGGATGTCACATGAAGAACGAGTCCACCGTCAAGTCCATCCCCGCCACCTCCACCCCCGTATGGGAACTACTACATGCCTTCCCGGGAATCGAGTGGTTTTGGCTCCATGTTATCCGGACGGTTCTCGTACAAGTAGATTATTAGTGTTGTAATTGTTGTGTAAACTACCTTATGCCATTTGCGGCTTTCAATTCGGAACCCCATGGTGATGGACACGATATGTCATGTATGTGTGCGAAGAAGTTGGTCCGAGTCCTGAATCACGACCTGTTAGAAGCCATCCTAAACAAAAGAATCCTTGTGTGTTCAACACTCCAAGCAATTATGTGCCTGAACCTAAAACACCAGTCGATGTACGTGTGCTTTAAAATTTGAATTGACAACACTCTAAAAAAGCCTTTGCAGTCATGAAACAGTAGCCTACTTGGATTCCCTAGCCTTTTCGGTGAGCCATGTTGTCCGTACAACAATTGATTTCACAACACCACGAAAAAATCTATGCACTCCCGAAACCCTAGGGTCCTTGGAATCCCTAGCCTTTTCGGTGAGCCATGTTGTACGGTACAACATTTGATTCGACAACACCACGAAAAAATCTATGCACCCCGAAACTCTAGGGTCCTTGGAATCTCTAGCCTTTTCGGTGAGGCATCATTTCAACTGCAAAAAGCTGAAAAGTCTAAAGAACTACAAATTGTTTTGTCAACAACGTGGCCATTGCTATTTCATTAGACATTTCTCTTACATAACAAGTTTGCGGTGGCATGCATGGCACATGTGCCACAACTAATCCTACCATGCCTTAGGGAATTTAAGTCACACAAGTTTGCGGTGGCATGCATGGCACATGTGCCAATACTAATCCTAGCACGCCTTAGGTAATTTAAATCACACGAGTTTCCAATGACATGCATGGCACATGTGCCAATACTAATCCTAGCACGTCTTAGGAAATTTAAATCACACAAGCAATGGCACGTGTTACACATAACAACAATCATGCACCACTGATGAAGTCATCGCTCCACTTCTTGAAGTCCTCAAATTCCTTCTTCACAAGAGCTTCAGTGCTGGGGTCTCCATCGATTTTCTTCCCCCTCGCCAGAAACGCGGCATCTGGACCACTAATGAAGTCGTCGATCCACTGCTCGAAGTGGCACGCCCTCGTCACCTTTGGAGCAACAGATCTACTGCTTCCCTTCAATATATGCCACGTAGATACAAAGTCGAAATGAACACCACGAAGTAGGTACAATGGTACTTAACGGTATCACTTCGCCAATGCCGCAAGCTCCTTTTTAGCTTGATCGATGTTTTGACAACACCAAAACCGCTTGCCAAACGTTTCATCTTCACGTGAGACCTTGCATCCCGCATTCATGCCACAATGGCACTGCGGGGGGATCTCGCCTTTCGGCCTCTTGTTCAAAGCCGAATATGGATCTATTGGGATCATTTGGGTATGCCCCCTCCATGGCTTCCATGGCCCTCCTCACATCCATAAACCCCCACCCCGAGCCCATCTCGGACAACCAACACTCTCAAACGGCGGAGGAATGGAGGTGATGTACGAGTGGAGGTTGCCTGTGAGGATTGGAGGTGAGTGATGAGTGGAGGCTACCCCCCTTTATATAGAGAAGGTGGTTGTGGTGGACCCCATTTCTCTAAATCGGTGTGGGATTGGATTCTCGGAACCCGGTATTCGATTAGGCAACTAGGATGGAAGAGACGTGCATTTGCATTTGCAAGTAAGTCCTCGTGGCTTAAATCTGCCGCGCCACAACGCACGGCGCGGCAGATTAACGTTGCCGCGCCATGGTGCCTGGCGCGGCAAGACTGCGCTGCCGCACTTAAGTTTTACAACCTCCAGTATGCACCCTCGGCCAAAATTCAAGTTTAGCCGGCGGCGCGGCAACACGAGCTTGCCGCGCCATGCGGTGTGGCGCGGCAGAGCCTGGCACACGTAGATGCATAGGTGACGTCGGCGGACGAGCTGCGCCGCGCCACCCCGCATGGCGCGGCATGGGCGCTTTGCCGCGCGCGTCCCCCATGGCGCGGCGAGCTCGTGTTGCCGCGCCACCGGCCAAGGTTCAAGTTTGGCCGAGGGTGCATACCGGGTGTTACAAAACTTAAGCGCGGCAACGCGTCTTGCCGCGCCATGCCCGTCGGCGCGGCGGCATGCGCCCGCCGCGCCAAGCCTTGTGGCGCGGCGGCCGCCGGGGTGGAGGTGGCCGTCGGTGGCACCCAAGTTGCCAGGACTGCCGCGCCCTTGGGGATGGCGCGGCAGGCCCATGCTGCCGTGCCGACGGGCATGGCGCGGCAAGCCTGTTGCCAGCCAGAAACAGAAGTTTCTTCTGGTTTTTGTTGCCCTCTCAACTCGACGCACCTGCAGGAAATCAACAGAACTCATCCACTCATCGAGAAGCCAATATGGGGACACTTCCCATGCTGGAAACATAGTTTCATACAACATGCGTACATTCAAACATCGTTCGGCACACAAACATCACACAAAGTGCTTAAGTTCAACATCCTAAGGCCAACACATGCTCCGACAAAGTCCGGCACACACAGTTCAACATCCTAAGGCGTAGACATGCCTCCGACATAGTCCGGCACACACAAACATCACATATCGTCCATACGATCAACGACGGCGGCGGATTTGGTCGTCGGGGCTGAAAATTTGTTTAGGTCGGCGTTCCCTCCCCGGTTCTCGTGTCCAAGACGTTGGCACTCCCAACTCCGGCGGGCCCACGTGGACGACGGCCGCGGGCTTTCTTCGCCGGAGGTGGGCGAGGCCGCAAAAATTGGACAAAACACTATAGAAGAGCAAGGTAATTTCAAATGCCGACTTGGATGGAAATTTTTGGATTCATTACCCGACTCGTCGACTCTCCTTGTGTTTGAGTTGCGGGTGGGGCATCAAACGATACGTCCATCGGAATCTCCGAGACGTACGTGGGGTCTCCACGCTCACTACCGAGTGCCGGTGAGGAGGAGGAGGAGTCTCCATCGTCCTCATCACCGGGCTCGGGGGTGGCGATTTCCTTACCACGACCACGGCCGGCACTAGCAACAACACGACCCGCCGATGCCGACGCGGTGCGAGCGGTGCTTCGAGATGGGGTCCTTGTCGAGCTTCTAGCCCCGTGGTGAACTGGAGTGCGGCGGGATCCTGAAGAAGTGGCTGAACATTGCCGCCGTGGACAACATCTGGAGCCGCTATGCAGTTCAACTTCATTGCCATACGCCTGCAGCTCCTCCGTACCCTCTGCAACATGCAATTGGTACAAAATGAAAACATGTTCAAAATATGGATAAACCTAAGCATTTAGTTTTTGAAAAGTAATACTACCTCTGCAAAGTTGCGTAGGGCTCCACCTTCGGAAGCACTTGCATGTTCCATAGCCACTCCCGCCTCATTTGCAAGCCTTGCAAGTTGTTGTCCCTACAAAAAAATCTTATTATAGATACAAATTATTAGAAACCGAAGTGATCAAACAACATTGGCTTGGGATAAATTTACCAAGTAATCGTGCAAAGGTGCTCGCTGCGGGCTGTGTGCCCACACGTGTCGGGGTGTCGTACTCATCCGCTATGTCGTCGTCGGAGTACGAGGGGGCATCTTCAATGTGCTCATCCGTCAAAGGCGGCTTGATCTTTGTTCTTGTAGAGGTATGGTACCACCTCATGTACTCTCTATGTGGTCCAGGACGCCAAGCAGGGCCATCTTGATGATCCATCCTCTGCCGATTGTTCCAAATGTCCAAGTACCTAGCATGCTTCACCGTCCAATCATTCTCCTTGTATCTTTTTTGCCTGTTCACCTTGAAATAACAAAATTGCTTGTCACATAATTTACAAACCAACTTGTGCCATATGAGAATAATGAAAAATGCATCGAGTTGGTTTCTTACTTGTGCAAGGCTGGAACGGTGGACGTGTGCTGCGGGAGGCGAAGGCCGAAGCCTCCCAAGCGGCGTAGCACCCTGTTTGGCAAATGCCACTCGACAACATAGTAGATGATGAGTGGCACGTCGACCTCCACGGGCTTGTCTCTCGTAACACCCGGGTGAGAAGCGGACGTCTTTGAGGAAAGTCGCGGTCGTACGGTAGCCACTCAACCTACAAACATACAACATGTTTAGAGAAAATGTGATGACACAAAATTTACAAATTGAACACGAACTAGTGGACATGGGCTTGTACCTGTGCCTCAGTTAGACAGTCCAACTCGTTTGTGTAGAACTTGTACCTCCTTCCCGGAGGACCACGTACATTGTCGCCGTCTTCCACACAAACGCAAAAGTGGGTCGAGAATCCTGCCGATTCCAAGCCTGCAAAATATAACCAAAATTTGAAAGATTAATAATTCATGAATATAAGTACGCATGAATAAATAACAAAAGATTTGTATGTACCTCAGCGGCCCACGGTGTGGTCGGCCCTCTGCGGGAAGACGCTCCCAAACCCAAATGCGGGGAGGTAAGCGCATCCACCAAGGTTGGCGTCCCGTCCACTCCGCCTACAAGCATCACATAGCCGCCTATACAACCATGCCAAAACCGCCGAACCCCAAGCGTAGCCACGGATATTGTCCCAATCCCGACCCAAAAGTGGCGAGAACCATCCAAGAAACGGTGTTACCCGCGGCATACGGTAGCGAGGAACGTGGCAACAAAGTGCCAAAGCCACACACGTGCGTGCCTCTCTACAACGGCCGAGGAGCTCCCCGGGGGCAAACGGTGAAGTGCCGCCTCAACCAAGCCGTGTTCACTCGGAGGTCTTCTTCGACGCATCCCCCTCATCGGCATCCGGTGGTCTCACCCCAATGTGCAACTCAACCATGTCTCGCCAACCGGCCACTCGAATGATCCCACTCTTTGCCGGCCCCTCAAGTGGAAGACCAAGGATCATGGCGGTATCCTGCAAGGTCACCTTGTCATCTCTCCGCACGGTAGGTGGAAAGAGTGGGTCTCCGGACGCCATCGATCCACCAAGGCCGACAACAACGGCCCGTCCATCACGAGCAACCCACGAACCACGACCAAAGCAATGTCCAAGAACCCCGCTCTAGCCAAGTACGGGGCGTATCTCTCGTCCCAAGGAAGTGGAAAGTGCTCTCGCACCCTCAACGGGTTCAAGTCCGAAAAACAATAAAATTCAATAATTACAACATTAGCAATGTCTAGTCCTCAAAATGCAAGAAATATGCTTAGCTCACATATTAAACACAACTAGGAGGTACAATAACTAATAAATTTGGATCTTAAGTTCAGGCTTTTGTAAATACCTCGTGAAGGTCGGCCGGAAGGTGTGCACGATGGGCGCCATCATATGCGGCCTCAAGGAGCGGGTACACCGGGTGCGCCATCCCGAAAAAATTTACTTGTAGTTAGTAACAATAATTAAAAATTGAAGGTAAGTATATAGAAATATAAAATTATTTAACTTGCATACAAAATTTCATAATTTTTCACCTACTAACGTACTACCATGACACCTACCCTCGAGTTGGAACCACCCATCCTTCTATTTGTCCCCGTTGCTTTTTTCTTGCCCTTCGATTTTCTTTTCCGACACGTGCAGTTTTTAATTTCTTTGTGACATTTTGAGCAAAGATACGTCATCTTGTCCGCATCAGCTTCAAAATCACCCATATCATAAGCAGCGGAAACCTTCCTTGACACGCGTCCATGTCCCCTTTCAAACGCTTCGTTTGCCTCCTACCCATTTTCAATTTCTTCAAAGACGGCAGTGGCACGTACTCTGGGCCACCATATTCAGGCCATTGTGATGGATCAAGGTACGGCTCAAAGCTGGATTCCCAAATCTTAATGGTGTGTTCTCTATAGAACAAAGGAGACATGTACATGGCATTTTCATAGTCTAGACCTCTAGCAGTGCAAGCTGTCATCAAGTGAGAACAAGGAAGATGCAACAATTGAGGACCGTTACAGGTGCAAGTACCGGCCCGGAGGTCCACCCTATAGTGTCGACCGCCATGACTCTCCCCTCCAACATTAGTAGTAGAGGAACCTCGAATAGAATAAATCATTATGTCTGGACCATATGGTTCCGCATGTTGGTTCACGGATCTTAAAGCGACTTTATACATTATCTCATCCGCAAAGGATCCAATTCTACCCCCATTATCCAACAAATCACGTGCAATCCGCCATCTTTTCACAAAGTATTCATTGCATTTTTCAAATGAGTATTCAATGATCCCCGCGACGGGTCTACTTCTTATTCCTCTAAATATGTTGTTGTAACTTTCAGAATAGTTTGTTGTCATGATACCCCAACGCATACCCCCCGCATCATATGCTTGAGCCCATTTGTCCTTATCCTCCATTTCATACTCCAACCAATCTTTAGCTTCCTCGTTCAAGTTATTAACTAAGTCCTTGTGCAGTTCCTTAAATTTGTCCTCTGTATGTACTGATGCCAGCAACTTCAACTGTCCTATTACCTCCTTGTTCTTTTGACGACGCCACAAATTGGCGGCAAAGTGCCTAATGCACCACCGATGAACAAGTGGTGGATACCCATCCAGGTGGTCGCTCGCACATTTGATGAGACCATGGTGCCGATCTGAGATCATACATACCTGTCGCGTTGGACCAAGTACGTTAATGCGAAGGAGCCTCATGAACCATGACCAACTGTCGTCATTCTCACTCTCCGCCAAGGCATAACCTAAAGGCACAAGTTGCTGTTCAGGATCTACAGCAACTGCCATCATGAGTGTACCTCTCGTACTTGCTTGGTCAAGAAGGTTCCGTCTACAAGTATCACCGGACGACAGTGTTGGAAAGCCACTTTACATTGTGGAAAGCACCAAAAAACACGTAGAAGGACGGGCTTCAAAACACAACCGTCGAGAACACGAGAACCGGTCATGTAAGGGAACCATTTAACCCCGGGATTGAAGTGGTTCATGGCTCTCAAGACCCTTGGAATTTTTGCATATGACTCTTTCCAATCGCCCCATAGCAAGGCAATTGCATGTTGTTTAGCCCGCCATGCCTTAGAATACTTCACACGATATCCAGCAAACACCAATATCTGCTCTATCAAACTGTTGGCCATCACCTCACTATTCTCACGAACAACGCCTAAGATACACCTTCCAATGTAACTTGCAGTCAATTGTGCGTGAACTCCCTTCACCTGACTCGACCGACATGTGTGAGGTGTAACGACCCGCCTCCCCGAGGCCGGGCCCGCCTACACCTGGCAGCTCTCTAGGATCCCAAGAATATCCCCACAGACCAACACATGTCTTTCCTGCGCACTTTGGTATGAGTATCCTTATCAATCCTATTAAGCCTCGGGCCGGGATGTCACATGAGGTCCCACAACCTTTGTAATCTTCCATTTCCCTGTCCCTCTTTGCAGCCGTGCCCATACACGCCACATGCACCCTTGTTTGCACATTACTTCATACCTAAGATTCCTGTCCGAATGGACCAAAGTGAAAGGACTATAATGCTTCACTGCATAGTCAGCCAAGAAAAACTTAAGTTCATCCAGGGAGTCAAACATCATTTTCTCATGTATCTCAGGCTCAGTGGTAAAAATTATTCCTTCTGTGAACAACCTAGTAGAATCACAAATGGCTCTATCGATCCTACTCAAGTCTCTGTCATTGCGAACAGAAGGAATTCCAAATTGGTACTGAGCTTGGGTGTAGTGTTCAGCACTGTCACCAATTCTAGTGTTGTCCGGGAACCTAGGCATGTGTTCTTCACTTTCACCATTTCTAGTGTTCACTGGCGGCCTACTTATGTGCACTTCCCTTTCAAAGGTTGTATGGTCCACCGAGGGTCCTGGAACATAATCATGTTGAACACCATTCAAGTTAACCTCACTTAAACCAAGGAGTGCTTCAGCCGCATGTGCATTGGCATCATTTTGCTCTTCCGCATGCTCCTCATCGGACTCATCTTCAGAATCACCTTCTTCAGAGCTGTCAGATATATCATCATCGTCCATGTTTTCTTCCTCCCGCTCAAAACAATCATTGGGAAAATCATCATTCACCATCCCAACATCCCCACTAGGTTCCCTACAACCAAAGTCCTCCTCCAAAATTGTAGACTCTTGTGTACCTTTGAGAGCCTCAAACGGCACTTCCTCATTCATGTAAACATTACCACTAGGCCCACGAGTAATATCTACCACAACCTCCAGACATGACACATTAGCTTGACCAACTACCTTCTTATACCGATTCCAATTTTCTTCACTAGACAAGCTCATCAACACATAATGAGCTCTAGCCTTCCCACAATCAAAACGACCTCTAAATGACAACTCATGCATTCCAACTCCATAGTTGACCATTGCACAATCAACTACATCCTTAAAGCTTGGCGGACCATCAAATGTTTCTACCAACTCTGTCATATTCTCAAACTCTCCATTTTCTTTAACTACGCCACCATGAAACATGCGAACTAAACAGTCCATCTACAAAATTTATAACTTGTTTAATAACTATATAGTACTAAAATAGATATTTATTAAAAATATACATGAAAAATTAGAATTGTGTTCAACAAAAATTATATCCATCTCGATTTGTTATATATATACACGTGCAGATTACCCCTAATAAAATTGTTAGGTATTCAACAAAATTGTTAGGTATTACCCCTAATAAACGTGCATCCATATAATAGCTACACCCATTATCAACTACCCTAAACATTTGACATCAATAATATCATTAAATCGGTTCATGCAACAAGTTCTACACGTCATTAACACGGGCAGAGAAACTACTGCGTATGAACTAATCATCATTTCCATTAAAACTAATTGCATTTCGTCTAAATTTCAAATTTCTATACCTAACCCTAGGTCACAAACATCTACTCCGATCTACACAATGCAACGGTAAAAGAGGGAAAGAAGTAGGTCAATACCTTCACAACGACGCGGGGAACAAATCCCCCCACTTTTTCCACCCCGAATCCGGCCGGAATGGGGGGGGGGGCGGCGGCGGGCGGCGGCAAGGGGCGCGGCGGGCGGCTCGGGGCCGGAGGAGGAAGAAGGGAGAGGAGGAGGAAGAAGGGGCCGCGCGGGCCCTATTGACCCGGCCCCCGCCGCGCCGGGCGCGGTGGCGCGGCGCCCTCGCGCCGCGCCGCCGCATGTGGCGCGGCGGGGACCGGCCCACGCCCGGCGCGCGCGCGCGCGCGGCGGCCGGCGTGGCGGGCGCCGCGCCACCGCATGTGGCGCGCGCGGCCGGCTTGCCGCGCCACGCCGCCAGGCGCGGGCAAAAGGGTTACGCAGTGCAAAAAAAGTTCCCTAGGGGTTATTTATAAAAATAATTTTTAAAAAATGTTAATTTTAAAAAATTGTCCTCAAAATTCCTGGTTTCGCCACTGGTCACCGCGTCACTCTCACGTGAGGCTGAAAGCTTCAAAAAAAAAATAAAGGTTAAACGTTTGCTAGAACCCCACGCCGTAATTTCAACTTTTACTAGTGAATTATTGAGTCATTGCACTGGCGGATCCAAGTGTGGACGAGCCTGGGCTGGGCAGGTGCCCAGGCTCCTCCTACACCGTTGCTGCTACAGCAAGTAGGGTTCCAATCAATTTATCTTGTGGTTGCAGCCTAAATTAGTGAAGACATGAAGATGTTGTTTTAGTTTTACCCAAGCTTCATTTGATTTCCGGGTCCGCCACCAAGTCATTGCACGGTACAGTCCATATGAGTGCTGATCTATCGTCGTCACGGAGTAAGATATTCCAAAGGTCGGCCGGTGTCGCCTTTTGAAAAGCCAACACCACCGGCCTAGCTCGTTACTAGTAGGAGCAGATCAGTAGCTGCTAGTTGAAGTGGAATGCTTCAAAGTTCAAATACGAATTGGCGAATTGCCTCCGATATCTCTGTCGCTATTGGTCGAGCTTCCAGGGGCAAACTGGAATCGGCCGGCCTCTAGAACAATCTAGCTTTAGATTTGTTCTGTGTATAGCAACACACAGGATGAGTGCATATATACGTACGCATGTCCTGTTATGTTAATCCACTGCATCGATCACATGGTTACGTTCCTCAGTGACAGTATGTGTGCAATATACTACACACATATATATATAGTGTATATATGTTCAACTAACAGCCGTGCCGTGGCTAATAAGAAAGGTTGCTGCCACTGAAAGCTCAGTGCGTGAAAGGCTGTAATTAATGATGCATGGGAACAAATTAAAGACCGGCCGGTCGTGGCCTGCAATTATTAACAATGGGAATATGGGATACTATATGTCTTAATCCAGCGTGTGTTAATTAGGACAGCGGAGGAGTGCAACTTGGCGAGACGAATCCAGCGTGTTCACTCGTAGCCGCCGCACCTATCTAACTATCTATCTATCCTTGAGTCTTCAGCCGCGCTAAAAATAACCCTTCAATTCGTCAGCTCCGATCGACGAACAAGCGTGACAAACGCACACAGCAGTATACTACAGCGACAGTTGCACTGAACGTACGTCGTAGAAGCCGCCATGCATATGCATGTTCGGAAACTGTTTCAGCTGACGCTGAAATAAATAAAGCTTTGAAATAAGCTTCTCTGATCAGATCGGAGCTCACACTACCCGAATCCGCGCGCCTGTGCCGAGAGCGCGATCCTCTCAGACAGCCGAGGCACGATTGCTCTCGGCACGGCCTCGTGCCGAGAGGGAGCTCTCGGCGAGAGCGCTCCCGCACCGCCGGGCCGGCAGCGGCCGCTCGCCGTGAGT
Organism: Cenchrus americanus; assembly: GCA_947561735.1. NCBI lineage: Eukaryota > Viridiplantae > Streptophyta > Magnoliopsida > Poales > Poaceae > Cenchrus > Cenchrus americanus. The sequence goes on along the minus strand of OX387241.1, from coordinate 308,966,992 downwards.
CGGGCCCAAACACTCGGCACAGCGCGTGCCGAGAGCCCACTTAGCTCTCGGCGAGAGCATTTTTTCATAAAACAAAAAAAAAGAAAATCCAAGACGGCGGGGCCCACCGGGCCGGCTGCCCCCGGCCCCACCACCGCCACCCACCACGACCACCGGACCCGCCACAACCATCGCCGCCGCCCGCCACCGCCACCACCGCCCACCACCACCACCACCACCAAAGCCGCCGCCCGCCACCGCCGCCACGGCCCACCACCGGAACCGCCCACCACCACCGCCGCCCACCATCACCACCACCACCGCTAGTCCGCCACCACCGCCACCGCCACCGCCACCGCCGCGGCCCGACCACCACCATCGCGCCTCGCCCGGCCGCGGATCCGCCCGCCGCCGTCCGATCCCGCCGACGAAGATCCGCCCACCACGCCGACGTAGATCCGCCCGCGGCGCGGACGTAGATCCGCCGCCGCGCCGCGTAAGTCCGCCCCGCGTCGAACCTCGAGTTTCGCCCCGCGGACTCCGCACGCGGGGAGGAGGGAGTGAGGCGCGCGGGCCGGATCCGCCGCCACCAAGCCTCACCCCGCCGGCCGCTCCTCGCCATGAGGTGAGGGGCGAGCGGAGGAGGGGGAAGGCGTGGGGGCGGCGTGGCTCGCCGGCGGTGGAGGGAGCTGCGGAGAGGGCTAGGGTTGGGGGAGGAGAAGGGGTGTCGACGAGCCGGAGAGGAGGAAGAGAGCCGGCGGGGAGGGGAGTGGGGGCGCGGGAGAAAGAGGGCCCCGACGGCGGCGGCGGCGGGAGGAAGAGGGGGGTGGGGGTTAGGGTTAGTGGGGGTGTTGGTGGGCCCGTTGGGCTTTATGTTCGTGGGCCGACGAGAGTTTTAGGTGGTGGGCCGGCCTGCGGTTCTTTGCCGAGAGCCACGTCGGCCCCGGCTCTCGGGGAGAGCCCTCTTCGCCGAGAGTCCGCCTCTCGGCACGGAATGTTTTTCTAAAAAAATATTAAAATAGGAAATAGATGTGAAAAAATAAAAAAAATTAACATGACACCAATAAGGTTGTATGTTACTTATAAAAAAGGTTTTTTTGATCAAACTCAAATTTGAATTTTACTTAGACTCCAAACCTACTGATATTAGTTCAAATTCTTAGAAACTTCTCGTGAGATGTTCGGTTTGCAAACAACGTACGTGTCGATGTGTTCAAAACATTCTCAATTTTTTTCCACAACCAACACATATGATATCATGATCACTTGCCAAAATTCATGATTTTCAAACTTCATTTGAATTTTATACAATTTTAAAACGTTTCTACCTCGCGATCTGCATCATGATTAGAGAACCAAATGCCAGAATTGTGGCTTGATTTCATGTACATGGTCTTAGAGATGTCTCATGAACATGAATATCATGTTTTCACCAACTTTACTATATAATTTAATGCACTTGCAGTTCATATCGAACGTATGCGAAAAATACCTAGAAAGAAGTAAAATTGTTAAATATAGCAAACAAAGTTAAAATTGTGCCAAATTCTAGCATAAGTTTTGTACAAGTGTATGTTGAGGATAGAAAAAAATTGGATGTGAAAAAATGATTTTTTTCAAATTTCTTTGCCGAGAGCCAAAAAATTTGCTCTTGGCAAAGAAATCTTTGCCAAGTGTTTTTTCTTTGCCGAGAGTTTTTTGTTTGGCTCTCGGCAAAGAAGCCTCTGTCTTAGAGTTTTTTTTGTGCGGGAGTTTTTTATTTCGCTCTCGGCGAAAACTTTTCTTGAGAGTTTTTGTTTTTTCTCTGCACGAGAAACGAACTCTAGCGCAAAGCCTCATGTTCCGGTAGTGTCAATAATTTCCGAGACTAGAGGAATATAATCGTACGCGTCTTATCTGCTGTCTCTAGCTCATTGGCCCGCACGTTAACTTGATCGACTAGAAATCCGGCCGGGCCGCCGCGGAAAGAGATTGGGGGGGGGGGGGGGGGGGGCTGTTGGCGGCGAGGGTACGCGAAAGCAATGAAATTTCTACGAGAGAGAATGATATACATGCTGTCAGCTGGGTTGCCCATTTTCCCCTTGACGTTATTAGCTTCAGCCGGCTAATCTGATCGTGGAGGTGTGGATAGTTTTGTGTAAGATGAGTGGGCACCTCTCTCTCTCTGTTTATCTTCACAAGTCCGTCATCAGCTATGCATGATGCTTGGTCGGGTGGGGGCGGTATGTGCTCGACCAAAATCAAGGTATGTCTGAAATTTTGCCCATTACTTGGTTCACTACCAAAAATGGTGTAGCCGAAATCATCACAAGTTATTTACTTGGAAAGTTTTTGATGACCAGAGGACGGAGAAAACTATTGGTTGCCATATTTTGGCACTCAAGGACGTATATCTTTTTTGCATTTTAGGTCTTTTTTTAAGTAAGAATTCTACATATGGACCCTTGGGGAAAGAATTTCAAAAATGGACCCATAGCACAACGCCAAAAGTCACGGCGTCGTTGTATAACAGCACAGCGCAAAAGGGCATGTCGCCGTGCTGTTATACGACGGCGCCGTGCTATTTTTTTAGGTGATTTCGGATGACGGCGGCGACGACGTGTCATAGAAGGGCGCCACAAACCATGGCGCCATTGTAGAGCAAAGCACGGCGCCAAGGACGGCGCCGTGGCTTGTGGCGCCGTGCTATGAGTCCATTTTTTAGATTCTTTCCCACAAGGATTCATATGTAGAATTCTTACTCAAAAGGGACCAAAATGCAAAAATTATACCTCGGAGAGGAGCTAGGATCATAGAGTTAGAGAGGCTCATTCCCCTTCCTCCATATCCTCCTCCTTCTTCTTCCCCTCATTTTTCTTTCCTTCTCCCTCCTTTTCTCCTTTTCGCCTCTAATTTCAATAGAGAGCCTGGCCGGTAAGGGGGGGGCTTGAGCCCCCTCCGCCCCACTCGCTGTCTTTGTCTCGGTAGGTCCTAAACCAAGTAAATAGTAAAAACTAGAAAGGCGTGCGGCCTTGCCGCGCTGTGTCCGTATTCGGTCACGTTTTTTAGTGGAAAAAGTCCATTTTACTCCCCTCACCTATTCACTTTGTCCGTCCCACCCCCTAACCAAATATCGGCTCAATTTAATCCCTCATCGTATTGATGCCGGACTAAATCAACCCCTAAACAGGATTTGTCCCCGGATTTGCTTACGTGGCATGGTTTTGACCAGTCAACGTGTGTTTGGAGGTGTGACCCGTGTGACGTGGACTACTAGAGCGAGCCACAACTAAGCCGAGACACCGAAACTAAGGCAGCCGAGCCACCCAAATCTCCCGCGACACCGGAAATCCAGAATATAGGCGAGGCGCGAAGATTTCCGCACTGCATCGCCCAACTCGCTTTCCCTCATTTTCCTCGTGCAGTTCGCTTTTCCACCCCTCTTTGCCGCCGCAGGAATCGGATGATCGGAGTAGTGCCGGTGGATACTGGAGTACGAGCAGATTGATGTAGCCATGTAGGTGAGTAATCTGAAGTTCTGAACCCTAGACTATGAATTTCTCCTAAACATTGGTTCGAACCTTCTACCAATTTCCACAAGGTCAGTTTGTCGTGCGATGGATGGTCTATCCTTGCATTGCGCGGATTTATCATCGGCATGGCGTCCGTTCATTAGTAGTACAAAGTGGAGGCTCTAGTCATTATCTCCTTGGTCTGTAATTAGCTTGGGTAATGGATAGTACGCGCGCGGCGCCGTTCTTGTGTTGGAACAGATGCAAAACCGAATTATTGTTTACTAGATTTAAACCGATATGCTCCTCTATCTGTGCGCGTGCCTGTAGATGGGAATGGGATTGATGGTTCAATAATTCAGTTTTGGTACATGATTCTTTTTCGTAATGAAGACTACAGCCACCGTTCACAAACATGGAATCTTCATGTCCCAAAAGAATGTACGTAATGTCTATGTTTTTTCTTTCAAGAACATGCTGATAAAACTATCTAATTATGCACACACAGGAACATAATAGTAATTTGTGTGATTGATGCTTTGTAATTTTCGTGTGCAGGTTGGATGGATAATCTTGGTTTCTTACCAGTGAGGTTTCATTTGGGGGGAGAGTTTGTGCATTTGGGAGACACCATTGACTTTGTTGGTGGAGATGAAGTCTGGTCATATATTAAGAGAGAAAAGGTTTCGATCTCTGAGATTGTTAACAATTTAAAACTACACATGATTATAACTGATAAAGATTCCATTTTTTTGCATTGGTTGTCTCCTGGGAAAGACCTTGCCAATGGGTTAAGGCCTCTCAAGGATGACAAAGAGTGCTCCTACATGTTACAGTGCATACTAGATGGTGCAGATGATGGTGTTGCAGATGTATATGCACAGGTTATCCATGAAAACTCAGAAGAGGAGGATGAGAGTGACTCGGAGTATGAACTAGAAGAGGAGGAAGAGTCTAGTTCAGAAGAAGATGATCAAGCTATTTCTGTTCCAATAGCTAATTTGAGTCCTTCTAAACTTGTAAACATTAGTAGAAAGTCTCAACCTGGTAACAAAATGATTCAAGCAGAAAACAGTGGTAGCGGTTCTTGGGAGGTTGAATACTTAGAAAATTCAGAAGATGAGGAGGCCAAGCGGTATAAAAGGAATGCCAATATGGTGAAGAAAGGGATCAAAGGGAGGGAGGATATTTGTGAAGCCTTAGTACAGATTGGACATCAAGTTCCCAAACTGCACTTTATTGATGATCTGGATGCTGGCAATGAGACACCATATTTTGATTCAAGTGAAGAAGCCTCTTATGATGATGATGAGGGGCTTGAGATCACTGGCTGTAGGAGTAAGAGCAGGTTCCCTAGGTTTGATGATACTGCTACAATACCTGTTTTCTCCATTGGCATGACTTTTAGGGGAAGGGAAGAATTCAAACATGTTGTGGTTAATTACGGGCTTGCAATGAAGAGACATATTGCCTTTCCCAAAGATGAAAAGAAGAGGATCAGAGCTAAGTGTTCATGGTTTGGTTGCCCTTGGATGATTTATGGTGCATATACCTCATAGTGTGATTGGTTCCAAGTCCAGACATATATTCCTCAACATCGATGCCCTCAAAGGAGAGATAACAAGCTTGTAACTGCTAGGAGAATTGCTGATAAGTATGAGTCATTAATAAAGGCTAACCCTTCGTGGAAGTTACAGGATCTGAAGGAAAGAGTCTTACTCGACATGGGAGCAGATGTTACATTATCCAAGATCAAAAGAGCCAAATATACTGTAATGAAGAGAATTTATGATGCTGCCAAAGAAGAGTACCCCAAGCTGTTTGATTACCAATTAGAGATCCTAAGGAGTAATCCAAGGCCTTATTTGTAGTAATTTTAGTACGCAGTGGCAGCACTATTATGCGTTGCAAGACCACACTTTAAAATTCACAGTCCTTCCTAATTTCTTTGCAAATCAATGCATCTGCCTGGTTGTCATCCTCTCTAAATTTATATGTAATATGTAGTCTCATTTCGCATGATTATAATTTATACATGACAATTGACAGTACATGACATACCACGTCCGACAACACCCTACAGACCATGCCATCCATGCCACGACAAAAAAAAATGGTACACCAAAATCTGTAGTCAAAATCTCGACAGGTTAATCTATTTATTTATAACAATTATATGGGTGTGACCCACTACGCATCATGAATAGACTTCTCTCGACATGCAAGAAGTTCGCGTCACCATCCACTAGATCTTCTCTCAATATGCAAGTTGTTAACACCACCGTCCACTAGAATCATTAATTTATGTCTTCTACTGATTTTCTGTGGCTAATAATAATCATGTATTGTGTTAGTCTTTGCGAGTACCATGTTACAAATTTATAAGTAGTTCTCTCTCAATAAATTTAATGTGTTTTCATCTACATTGTTGTTTGAAAAAAGATGTTGTGATGCAATCATTTAAGTGTTTCTACTTTCAAATTGCTTCTTCGAATTTTATACAAATTCCCGTAGCAACACGCAGGGTATCACCTAATTAACACAAAATTTTTGATGACAAGAGGGAGAAAACTATTGGTTGCCACATTTCGGCACTCATAGACAAATGTATGATGGGTTGGAGAGGCTTATTATTCCCCTTCCTCCGGCCCCTCCTTCTTACTCTTGCTCATTTTTCTTCTCCTCCCTCATTTCCCCTCTAATGTCAACGGAGATCCTGGTGGGTAGCGGGGCTTGAGCCCCCTCCGCCCCACCCGTTGTCTCTGTCCTTGTTGACACTAAACAAAGTGAATAGTAAAAATTCTTATTTAGCTGGTAAAATAAGAATTTTGGATATGATTATAGTCTAGCTCGTAAAAGTTGAAATCCATGGTGGAATTTTGTATGTGCACTTTCAACCCACCTACGTCCATCTAAATGTATGTTTTTTATTTTCTCACCAACCCACCTTATGAGTGTTACAGTAAAATGTTCCAACATTTTTTCAAAAATATTAAAACATTTTTTCTTCAACATTTCTAGTCATTTTTCGTCAACATTTTACAAAATGTTGCAAAAATTTTGTAACAATTTTTCTTCTTCCAACATTTTTAAGAAATGTTCCAACATTTTTTTAGAAATGTTGGTTTCTTGCAAAATATTACAAAATTTTTAGAAATGTTGGACAATTTTTTTACCCTTCTCTCCACCGGTTGTGGGCGGCCCGCGACACGCTGCCCCGGCGGCGGCGCGCCACGAGGCGAGGGCCGGGCGCGCGACGGTGGAGCTCGGGCGCGCGGCCATGGTGCGCGGTGCAGCGGGGAGGCCACGGCGGTGCAGCGGGTCACGCGACGAGGTTGTGGCGGCGGGCAGGGCGCGCACGGAGAATGGAGGCAGTGAGCTAGGGTTAGCTGTTTTTGTTCTTTGAGGGGCAGTTTTTTTTATTCATAGTCCATTTAAATATTATATCTTTCGGAAGATATATATAGGATGATTAGTGGGCCGAGCTAAACATACTGGCTGCATGCATCTTGGTCTTCAATGTTATAGGTCTTCAATTAGTGAGTCCAAATTGATCTCACGTGTCAGGTGGGCCGAAAGTATTTCATTGACGGATTTTGTCGTTGAAATGTTGAATCGAACGATACAAAGCAGTCCATAATTGTGCTCAATCTGCTCATACGACCGAGACTTGGAAACCCCCCACCAGCAGGTGTACTGAAGCTTAACTGTGATGGGGGCTTTCAAGCTGCAGATATGTGTGGATCAACGGGTGCTGTGCTGAGATCTTCTGATGGTTCTTTCATAGCTGCTGCTGCTAGATGGTTGCCCTCGACACCTTCAGCTTTGGTGTCGATCGGAAGCAGAAGCATGCCGCGCCCGCGATGGCTTACGCATGGCACTCAGGCGCTGCGCGAAATCAGAGATGTGATCGCGGAGACGGATTCACTGCAGCTTGTTTCTCTGTGGAATTCGCGGCGACATCAACTATCGATCGGAGATTGCTGTCGTTCTTCAGGATACAGAGACGAAGATGGTGCAGCCGCTTTCTTCCTTTTTTGCTTTACTCGTGTAAACAGATCGGCCAATAACACTGCCCATCTCTGTGTTATGGCAGGATCACCCTCCTCTGCAGAGTGATTGTATCCCTCTTACTTAATGAATGAAAGCTTTGATTTCTCAAAAAAAAATCAACTTCACATTTCAAACTGGAATATTTGTTCTTGTTAGCCACACTTTGCTCATACAACACACAGATAGTAATTAGTAAAAGTTGCACTGCGACGACCCATGCCACAGCAAAGTTGGATGGACGATCGATAGAGACTGCAACTACATGCCTGATCAGCAGATGGCGCAGCCGTTGGGATCATCCTGTGCGCCGCCATACGGCGAGTTGGGATGGTTCCTCCGTGCACCACCGTGGTGGCGGCCGTGCCCGTGAGCGACGTAGGGGTCGTTGGGGTGGCCGTGGTGGTTCTCCCGCGCACCGTGGCCTCCATGCCTGACGTAGGAGTTGGCGGGGTGGTGGTTCCCCCCTGCTGCACCGAGGCCGCCGGCGCCGCCGGCGACGTAGTAGTCGCGGGGGTCCTCCGGCGGCCGCGCACCGTTACCGCCGGCGACGCCGCCGTACTGCTGGTGGTGGGGGTGGTAGGCGGGGCACGGGTGCGGCGCGGGGTAGACCACCGCGTGCGGCCACGGCGCGCGCATCATGTCGGCGGCGCCGGCGGGCCGTTCCATCACCACCACCTGCTCCGCCGTCACATCCGCCGCTTGCCGGTGTTGTTTCTTGTAGTCGCCATCTTCTTCGCCACCGCCGCCGCCGCCTCCGCCTTCTCTCCTATATACATCCCCGGCGGCCGCCGCCGCCGCCTGCCTGTCCTCCGTGGCGGGGCCGACGGAGAGGATATCTGCGTGCCAGAGCTTGCGCAGCTTGGTGACGAGCTCGACGGGGTCGACCTTGCCGACCACCGTCAGCTTTCTCGCCTTCATGTCGACGGAGATCAGGTCGAGCCCTGGCGATCGAGGATTTTCCGTCCGGCCGGTTGCGCCATGCATGCAGCAGGTTGGGTTGTTATCAGAGTTGGAGAGCCGAAAGCCCGAAAGCAAAACCAAAGGACTGCTAGCTGGTGCGATAGATGCAGTGCAGTGAAATTATATATATTCTGTCCACTCCAAGCTAAGTTGAGAAATCATATTACCAGGGAGAGCGGAGACTGCCTTGAGCACCTTGCGCTTCTCCCTGGCGTCGTTGTCGTGCAGGCCCAGGACCAGCACCACCTTCTGCATGCAGTGCAGAGCAAGCAACCATGACTGAGCTATATAGATAGCATCCAAATTAACAAAAGGTGGACGACGATCTCAGAAATCTAAACAGCTACTAGCTGCAAACTAAATTGACGAAAAGCAAGAAACCTCGAGTGGTGCGTGCAGTGGTTACTACCTTGGAGGCCATAGCCACCACAACCGGGAATGAGAAAATCAACCTAACAACACGTTACACGTACGGGGTGGCCTCCTTAATTTGCCCCCTGATCGTGGTCGTGGCACGCGACAACAACATGTGCAGGAGTGATTGGGACGGCGTGCGTGCGTGCGTGCGTGGTGCTCTGTTGTCTCGGCGTGCATACAGATAACTAACGGCAAGGGAGGTTTATAGGAGGTGCGAGGGAGAAGGCGTCGCGTACGTGCGGCCGCCGGGCCGTTCGATGGGGCCGGCCACCAGCAGCCAGAGCCACCAGTGGCCGCGACGAGTTGCCGAGCTTTTCGTCGCCCTCGATTCGAGAGCATCCCGACTGGCTGACTTGGGAGCGCGTCGACATAGAGGTCGTCTTTGCTGTGGTCGTGCACGCAGCATGTTCGTTTTGAGGCGATCTTTGATTTGTTCTGAGAGAAAATCTTGTTGTTGGTGGGCGATAAGCCAAAGAACGAGCGAGGGTGATGAATACGAATGTCTTGCGGAATCACTGTCGTCGGGAAAAAGAAGGTTGCGCAGCACGAACGCAACGACCACGCGTGCACTCCATATCGATGTCCAAAATCTTTTGCACCAAAACCGAGCCTGGCCAGGCTGCTGAACGCGTTTCAAATGCCCATTCGTCGATGGGCAGATCAGATTCGCGCTCTAGAACGCTCCAAACTCGGCACCACGCAGCACGGCCCTACCGCTACTAAAAAAGCAAGAACAAATCGCGCTAGCCGTCCGGCTCCTGCTCTCTGCTGGGACCGAAAATCAACGCTGTCGATTAGTTAGTCTAATGCTAAAGGCTCCATGTAATGCAGTGTGATGATTAGAGTATAGATTCCTCATGACCTGCACTTTAACAATGGCTAGCTCACGAAATCGGAGCACAATAATTTTTATAATGCCATATGTGGGTAATTTAGATACATATCTAGGGGTTACATTGGTCTATTTTCATAATGGCAGAGGTGGGTAATTTATTAGAAAGATAACAGATCCGATGGCTATCATGATTAGAGATGTTGAATTGATGGCCGGGTGTTTCGATTTTTGTGAGAACTTAAAGGATTTCTCTATTTTTTAGGTTGTCCACCTAGGATCCTAGGTGGCATCACCTGGAGTCCTCAAAAGGAGCCTCCGATTCGTAATAGTAAGATTTTGAGCTAAACATTAGTTGAGGTTAATTGATCCCAAAGAATGCATTAAGATCATGGCCCGTATATGAAACTGGACAATTACAAATGATATTGCTACATGCCGTATGGCAGCGTCATTGGACCGGGGTTCACCTTACCGCTAGCTACCGGTTGGAATTCCGCGAAAACCGGCACAACCGGTGCAGGAACTGTAGCGAAATCGGCCGGTTAATCGCTCTCTTACCGCACCTACAACAACTTCACACCGGTTAACCGGCCGGTTTGACCGGTTAAGCGGCCCGGTTTTCGTGCTTTGAAAAACCGAGCGGTTCACGGTAAGGTGAACCCTGCTTTGGACACGGCCAGGCCAACCGAGATTAAAATGCGTAGATGAATGACAAGAACGAGACACAACCGAGCACATTTGCCGGCGTTCGGGTGCTGCAACTAGAAATGAATCCAGAAATGCCGAAACAATCTACAATTTGGGACGGATGTAGTAGTAAATAATATTCCGTTCGTTGAAACAAGTTTGTTATATCGACTGCAAAATGCTCGAGTAGAAAGACAAGGGAACAAGCACAGAAATTTCTACTGGTGAAGGAAATGAGTAGAGCTCCTTTCCGGTGCCGTATACTAGGGTATACTACTCTTAAAAAAGGACTAGTATACAAACATCCAACGGTTCAGATCAATTGCATACTTCGTAAAACCAAACGGTAATATGAGGTGGTATGCATGGGTAGTAATAAATTACCCCTTTACACTTCGTAAAACCAAGCGACGATGTATGAGGTGGTATGCATGGGTAGTACTAAATTACCCCTTTATACTTCGTAAAACCAAGCAGCAGTATGAGGTGGTATGCATGAGTAGTACTAAATTACCCCTTCTATACTTCATACCACTCATGGGTGGTATAAGGTACCGGAAAAGACCTCAATGAGTATCGGCTTAATTCATTCAGGCTGTCAGGCTGTTAAGTTCTTGGCAAAACAAGTTTGTTTTTTTGAAACGAATTGGCAAAACAAGTTTGGGGCATCCTGCTATCTTCAGCCTTTGAATTGTAGTAAGTGCCAACAATCCATGGACCAAAGAGAGTTCATTGCAAGACCTGAACTCCAATTTCTTCAACGCCGGAAGTGCGCGTGGCAGGTTAAATGATTTGACACCGTGGAAACCTTCAATTTTCAGTGACACCAGGGATGCGAGCTCCGGGATGTCAGGGAGTTGATGGCAGTAATGGAGAACCAGGTCTAATACAGGAATGCAGGGCAGCCTCTTTAGGTCAGGGCACCTACTGATGCAGACTTTGCGTAGCCTAGGACAATCGCCTTCAGACACCTCAAACAGCTCTTCCAACCCATACATCTCCCACAGGTTTAATAGCTCCAAAGATGGGAACTTGATAGCACCGTTTATGTCTTCGCTTAGCCTTCGCACTTCATACATCTTCTGTACGCTCAGGAACTTCAGTGATGGCAGCTGGGCAAGTGCGGGAAACTGGGTGCAATTGCAGCAACTATCGAGTGTAAGCGAGACTAAGCTGGGCAAGGAAGAAGCGTCCTGCATCCAAGCAGAAAATGCGCCACCTTCATAGCCTCTAATGGTGAGCTCTTGGAGGTAGGCATGTGGCTGGAGGCTTTCAAGAACCTGCTCGGCCACATTTTCTGCTTCTTCTTCATCTTGTATGTCAATGTCGACTTCATCGTTGTGCCATTGCAGTATTAAGTCTTGGAGGTATTGCTTATCCTTCAAGTTTGCATCCTTGGCCTCTCTGGCAGTTTTGACATTCTCAAGTCCTGCAAGATGAAGACGGCCCCTTAGACTGTGGAGGTTTCCCAACTCACTCATGGAGCCGTATGATGAGTCACTGCTAACATGGAAGACTGGCAACGTCTGGAGCTCAGTTAACTGTCCAATTCCATTTGGTATGTGAACATAGCCAAGATCTTTTGTTACATCAAGATGGCGCAGCTTATGAAGCTTCTTGGTATCTCTAGGTAATTCACTGAGGTAGCGACAAGCTTTTGCTTCCAGTGTCAGCATATTGCTGAGGCTGCAGAGCTGAGACGGCAGAGCCCTGATGGTTGTGTTGCTAAGAGATAAGTACTGTAAGTTTCTCAGGCTTTCAATGGACCCCGGAAGCTCGTCTATGTCAGTATGGCTCAAATCCAGTGTCTGCAACGATGTAAATTTCAGAAAGAAACCGTCTAAACCCATAAGATTTATGGTGGGGAAAGAAATATTGTTTTGTTGGTGCTCAGGTTGTACCACCAGAAAAGTTTGCAAATCTTTCAACTCTTGTGTTTTGGGCATCAGTTGAACAGTTTGAAATTGAGAGGCAACCAATGACAACTGAAGAGTATTTTCAGGTACACTGCCCAGGAGATCATCTGACTTCCAATATTTGTCAGAGGAGTGGGACACCACCACACTGTATATAAGCTCATGCATCACAAACTTTTCGTCTTTATAGTCGTGATAAGGAGAATATTGAAAGAATGATCTGCACACCAACTCATAAAAATATCCAGCACCTATGTCTTCAAGTTCATGCCCTTCAGTAGGCATGACAAAGCCTTGAGAGAGCCATAGGAGAACTGTATGATGTTTATCAAATATGCAACCTTTGGGGAATAAGGAACAAAATGCAAGGCAATCCTTGAGATATTTTGGTAAAACGTGATAACAGAACTCTAAACATGGCATGTTTCCCTCTAACTTCTCCTGTTCCAGTAGAATTGTATCTGTATGACATAGAAGACCACCAAGTGCCCTCAAGTTTATTGGTTTAGCACCAAACCTTTTAATGAACTGCCCAGCAAGTCTCTTCAATTCAGGATTGCTCTTAATATCATTTCCCTCAGTAGCATACCGCTGGAGAAGCCTCAGGCTATTTTCTTCAGATAAAAGATCCAAGCAATAGGAATGCGTTGCGCCACCCGTAAGAGAAACAACACCATAACTCCTTGTGGCTATAACAATGACGCTTTCTTTTGAACTTGCGCTTAGAACTTCTAACACTGTGGTCCAAAAGTGCTCATCCTCTATGTCTGCATCATCCAAGAAAAGCAAGAATTTCCTATCAGCAAGTACCTCCTTAACCATTTCTTTGATATAACTGGGGTTGTCAATACTGCAGTGAACATGCGTGACAAACTCAATCGTCTTCCGAAATAATGTCTTTTCGTCAAATTTATCAGACGTCTGTATCCATATCCTTGTGTCAAAAGCATCCAACAGTCGCTGGTCATTGTAAAGGGCGTGAAGCAGTGCAGTCTTGCCAAGACCACTCTCAGAAGTTATGCATATGACAGTACACTTGTTCCCACCATTTCTGCTCAGCAATATTTTTTCTGTTATAGCTTTCTTAACGTCGTCTCTGCCATGAAGTTGAGGAGCAGCCTAAAAATAGCGAAGGGATACGTTCAAAGTCCACCAAATGAAATCAAGAAAAATGCAATTATGCTAAAAACAAACACACTGGTTGGAAAAAAAATGTAATAGAGATACCTGCTGCACACAAGTATGTTGGAGTCCTCTCTTCTGCCATTGTTTTGTTATGGCATGCCAGGCCTTCAGATTGCTATAAAGAGAAGAATGCTGCACCTTATGTTGAGCGAACATGCTGGTTAGGTGAGTGCTTGGTATTTTAGACATTAGCTGCTTGTCTTGTTCGTCCTCCGAGCACGGTGTGCACCCTGGAAGAAGGCGTGTGGTGGTCTCCGTGACTTCGGTGTACCGCACGTACCATGATGGAGGCGGAGCAGGGTACGACATGTCCTGCTTGCAGCTCCCTTCCTTGTTATCTGCGTACTTGTCGCCGTCTTTCTTCTCCTCCTTGGCGGGGCCAACGGAGAGGATGCGAGCCGCATCGACCCCGACCTTGCTCAGCTTGACCACGACGTCGATGGGGTCTGCGAGGCCGATCACCGTCATCTTCTGGTTGTTCATATCCAATGAGATGGAGTCAATACCTGCGGAATTCAGAGTTGCTGTTGCGGTCAGAATCCTGAGATTGCATATGGATTTCTGCAAACTGAATTCGTTCTTCCACCTTGCAATTTCTCCATAACTCAGGAAGCGAGCACGTACCAGCGAGCGTGGAGATCGCTTTAAGCACCCTCATCCTATCACTGTCGTCGTGCAGGTCCAGCTTCAGTATGACCTTCTGCAGCAGTAAAAAACAGCGATCCCGTTAAGCAGCCGACCACGAGCAATCCAAATCTAAATATTCTTTCGCCAAAACCAAATCGAGCCAGGCAAGAAATGTCAAGTGGTCACCTTCGCGAAGGTTGGAGGAGCCAACGTGTCCGGGATCGATTTCTCCACCGGGCCCAACGAAGCAGGTTGGGGCGGGTCTACGGAGGCGGCGGAGGTGGGGGAAGAAGAAGAAGAGAGCACACCACCCATCTCGGCTGTGCTTCCGCCGTGCCGGCGTGTGCAAGCTCAGCGATGCGAGGAAGGAACAGATGGGGATTGGAAGTTCCGAACGGCGTGTCGTGTGGAACGCGTCGGTGACTGGCACCGTGGGATCACTGGACCAGCGTCGCGTGCTGAGATGTCGGGTGTTGAGTGAGGGGGCTCCTTTATGCCTTTCGCAAAGATAGATAACCATGCGAAATTTCCTTCCAACCGATTTAATGATTACAAAATTAAAAATGTTCCAACATTTTTCAAAAACGTTACAATATTTTTTCTTCATCGTTTCTAGCATTCTTTTAGTCAACATTTTAGAAATGTTTCAACATTTTTAGTCAACATTTTTCTAGAGGTTTTTTTTCAATATCTTAGGCTTCTTCCAACATTTTCCGAAATATTCCGATATTTTTAAAAAATGTTGATTTCTTCACCTATTTTTTGTCAACTTTTTAAATATTGCAACACTTTTTAAAATGTTGGACAACATTTATCTCCTTTTTATGTTTCTTCCAAGATTTTTCGAGAGAAATGTTACAACATTTTTAAGAAATATTGATTTCGTTAACTATTTTTTTGTCAACATTTTTCGAAATGTTGCACATTTTTTATGAAATGTCGGAATTTTTTCAACATTTTTCCACCGGTCGCGCCGCAACGCGCACGCGGGCCGGGCCGCCCGTATTTCCCAATGCGCGGGCGCGGAACCCCGACGGCGCGCGCGCGCGCGCGGGCCGGCTACCCGGCCGCGCGGGCGCGGAATCCGCCGCGGGCGCGCGAGCCCCGGCCTCGGGCGCGTGGCGCGGGGGCCGGCCGCGGCCTCCCCGGCGCGCGGGGGGCCACAACGGGTTGCGGCGATGGCGGCGGGCGGCGGAGACCGGGTGCGCGCGAGGGACCGTGCGGCCATGGCGGCGGGGTGTGGTTGGCGGCCGGGCGCGGGGGTGACCGGAGGTAGAAGAAGATAGGCTTAGCTTTCGTGGGCCTTGGTGGGCTGCCGGTGGGGTTATAAGTCGTTTGCTAAAATCTTCTCGGAAGACATATAGGATTGAAAAAAGTCCTTCTCGCGTCCCTCATCTACCGTCGAAGTCCGATTTTGGTCCCTCATCCGCAAAATCGGGTATCCGAGGTCCCTCTCGCTATCAAATCCATTTATTTTTGTTCCCCTGGTTGTTTTGAAGGTGATTTTCGCAACCGGATATATGAAATCCCTCCACTATCAAATCTATTTATTTTAGGTCCCTCGGCTGCTTTAGAGGGTGGTTTTCGCATAATGTGATGATGAGTCCCACATGCGAGGTACATGTGATGGTGGGTCCCACGTGTCATGTGGCTTCCTTTCTCTCAACTCTTGCTCTACCACATGAGCCCGTTGTGCCGTATCGCTCTGCATGCTCCATCACAGGAGCCCGCCGCAGTTTCACTCATCTTTCTCCACCACACGAGCTCGTCGTCATTGGACGACAACCCTAGAGCTCCGTCGTTCTGGATAGGGATGAGGAGATAGAGAGAAAGAAGTGTTAGGGAGAGGGAAGGAGGAATGAGAAGGGGGAGCGGATAGTCATATGACATCATGGGGTCCCACCTCCGCATGGGCGTGGTATGTTGACCCGGCGCCATGTCATGCGAATATCACCTTCCAAAACAATCAAGAGAAAAATAAATAGGTTTGATAGTTGACACAAAATAAATATTTTTAATAGTTGAGGGACCTTATATACTCGGTTGTGCCAATGTCATGCGAAAACCGTCCTCCAAAACAGCCGAGGGAAAAAAATAACTGGATTTGATACTTGAGGGGCCCCAAATATCCGGTTTTGCAGATGTAGGATGAAAGTTAGTGTTCGGTAATAGATGAGGGACGTCAAAAGGGCTTTGTCCTATAGGATTTCCGGGTTGAGTGATGTATGGCCCAGATCTAAATGGCTCAAGCCCAAAGGACTCAGCCCACGTTCGTACCGTACTGTACTCACTTCACTCTCCCTCTCCCCCCACGCACGTGCGACCGTGCCCGAACAGCCAGCCATGGCGCTGCCGTCGGCCCCCTCCGCCGACGAGAGGTGGCCGCCGCTGGAGTCGAGCCCCGAAGTGTTCAACCAGGTGGCCCTACTTCGTGTACATCCGTGAGTGACCATCAATTCGATGGGTCTCGCTCTCGCCTCTCTGACCTACGCGCCTGCTTCCGCGCACGCAGTTCATGTGGTCGCTGGGCGTCCCGGAGGACGAGGCGGAGTTGCACGATGTGTACGGGCTGGACGCAGACGCGCTGGGTATGGTGCCCCAGCCTGTGCTCGCTGTTATTCTCTGCTTCCCTGACCCACCCCAGGTACGCTACTGCACCGGTCATGCCGCAGAAACTCATCCCCTCTCGATTTTGGGGAAAATTTGGGTCCGATCCGTTTGTTCACCCAAAATCAGTGCGAGCACGAGCAGCTTCCAGATTACTCGTGAAGCCTCACCATTGCCAGACCAGTGCCCGAGTGTGAATATGAGTTTAGGGGTGAACTCTAGTTGCAGCGGCGCACGCAATGGTGCGGCACTGAGGCTACACCTCCTGTTGCCGTGCAATTGCCTGATTAGTCACCAAGCCTCATCATAACTTGTTCTAAAAAAAATATCCTCACCATAACTTATTGTATAATAGCCCTGACGATACGACATAGTAATAGTAACTGCCGGAGTGCTGGTAGTGGTAGTATTGGCACCGCTCACTGAGGAATGACTAAACAAACAATTTTTGCCATGGTGTAGGTGCAACAGAACTCATCTAAATACAGATGTACTGTTTTGCTTCCGTGTAGAAATGTATTTATTTTTTTTTACTGAGCCTAACTTTCTTTTGATTTCTCTTTGAAATTAACTTTTCCCCTGACTTTCTAAGATACTACGGGAGTTCTCACTCTTTTCTCAAATGCACCCTTGTTCCATTGCAGGATGTGAGTTACACTTCAGACCTACGCTTATCTTGTGGAGAGAAGGTGTGCAATTCTGTTCCTTGCAGATGCCATTTTTTCCTTGTATGATTCGCAGTTGATTTCTCCATCATGGCAAACTTCAGATAGTTTTGTGTAAACCGGCACTTTCCCCTTTATTGTACATATTTGTTTCATACCTTGTGCAACAGGAAACACGGGACCAGGTTTACTTCATTAAACAAATTGAATCATTGGGAAATGCTTGTGGAACTATTGCTCTTATCCACGCTGTTGGAAATTCATCTTCAGGAATCAATTTAGGTAACTTGAAACGACTACACATAGCATGCAAAATTCTTAAAGATACTTGGAATCTCCCTTTTTCTCTCCCTTGTTTCTGAAATGAATGAATCTATCTGGTGTTTTGTAGTGGAGAATTCATGCTTGGACTTATTCTTCAAGTCAACTGCTAGTATGGAACCATTCGAGGTTCTTGCTTGTTTCGTTAGAATCTGTGCTCTTTACCAGGTTAACTTGATCAATCTTACAGTATTGTTGGTTTCTTTATGCCTTGTGCCATGCTTTTCAGCGTGCTTTGTTTCTTGAGAAGGATGATGCAATGGCAAGGGCTCACTCATTGGCCGCTAGTGCTGGTGTCACAGAGGTATTGGTTTCCTTGTCTTTGTGAACTGGAGTTCAAATTGGGAAACATTAAAGAACAGATATCATCTTCTTATGGCGAGCACACTTTTAAAAGTGCTGGTTGGGGATAGAAAAAGTAACCGTGAAGTTTAAACCTGTGATTTAGTTTATAGATAATTATTTTTATTCTCGATTATACAGGACAGCTGCATACCATTTCTTTGTTTCATTTAAGAGGAAAGACAACTAAGCATAACACCAACTTTAGTCCTGAACAGTTTAGTAACATACATGCCACTGACTCAAATAAATAAATGACCCGTATAGATGAAGTATTGTTATTATGGTTATTGTCTCTATCGGTTGTGCAGAAATAAATAAATTAGTTACAGTTATGCTTATCAACAGATTTCACATTGAGTTTTTTTCCAGAAAAAAAGAAAAAAGGTATAAGCCAAGATGTAATGTGATTTTTCCCGTTGCCGCTTTGTTGATCGTGACTTGGGGCCCCCTTTTGTCAGCTCTGTGATGTTGTGGAAGAGCACTACATTTGTTTCGTGGCTGTCAACGGTAAGTAAGGCCATAATTTTTAACATCTTCATTTTTTCAATCCATTTCTCAGTTTCTAAGGTATTTGCACTTTAACAAGGAACTCAATTGGCTTGTAGGAACACTGAATGAGCTTGATGGAATGAAGGATGGACCTATAAAGCATGGCTCCTCTTCTTCTAGAAGTTTACTACAGGTTAAATCTTAACGCAGAACAGAAAGTCATGGCTGTCATGTTTGTCATTAGAATCTGCAATTGTATCCTTCCTGCCTACAGTGATAGCTGTATACTGTACTGTACCAGGATGCTGTATCTGTCATTAAGGGCATCATGCACAACATTCCTGATTCCATCAACTTCAATCTCATGGTGCTGTCAAGAAAGCAAAATAATGCTGGCACCACTTCTTAAGCCAGTGACTGAAAACATGGGTTGAGAAGAATACAATTGTTTAAGCTCAATCTGCTATGAAATTTACATTCTCCTTGCACTATCTTAAAGGTACCATTTTAGATGAAATCCAGTCAAATTTCTTGGTTGTAGCACTGTTTACTCTAATTGTCAGTTCTCTGTGAATGCAAATGTTTTTCGTTGAACTGCTACGTGAGTCATTTCTGTGATGCTTTTGATATCGAAGCTACTCACTATGTTTTCAAAGAAGCTCGCAGAAGCCTTCTTATTTTAGCATGAATGCATGACTCTGTAACTCTGTTCCTTGTTCGTTTTAGCGAGGCGTCTGAAACAGTTCAAACTTAGCTTTATGAAGCTTGAGTAACGTGCATCCTACTTTGGTTTGAATTCCACCCCTACAAAGTACTAGTAAAACTTTAGTTGGCCATAGATGAGGATTCAGCCTCCACCAGTTGCCACCTCTTTTAGTTGCCAGCTAGGAGATAGATGGTGAAATTATCATCTTGTCACTGGCTGGCAGAACCAAACTTATGTGAAATTACCAAGTTGCCACAGGGCTCCTATAGTCTTGCGTCTTTTAGTTGGAACTTGAAACTATAGATCCCACGGGTCCTAGTAGAAATTATATTGCAAAGTGCTTCTACACCGAACACTATCATGTCATTGTCCTAATCATAAAGCCATAAGCATACTGCACACAGTATAGTTTCAGATGAACCACAAGGTTGGTAATAAGATAAAACAACTCCCACTTGAAGTTCTGTGGGTAAAACAACTCCCACTTGAAGTTATCTCGAGATAAAATAATGATAGTAGTATTCCGTTGTCCTCCAACATTTGTCACCGGGGTGGTTAGTGACTGAAAAGAGCAAATTTGGAGGCTACTGGCAACAGGTGGGAACCACGCAGGTGAGCCCTCCTGCCTCCATCCATCTAACCATCTGTGGTGTGGTAGATTCATGTCAACTCAAGACACTTGGAGAATATCTAACATTATCTGGGAGAGAAGCCACACTTGCGACCATCAAGGCTCCATCCTTTGGCCCTGTTGCTTTTATGTGGCCACTGGCCAGTGGCCATGTATTTTCACTCAAGCACTTCCACTTGTTGTTTTGTTGGGCCCCAAGGGACTTTTTTGAAGTACTGGCTGTATTTTAATGGGCTATACTACTAGGTAATCACCCTTTTAGATTTCATAATCAGATCAGAATTGTATATGGTCGCTACTAAACCAGTAAGGATTATTGATTTTCATGACCTGAGATCAGGCACATTTTTAGATTATGGAATTCTTTATTCTGGCCTTACATAAGGCATGCACTTAACCATTCATTATGACAGTCTTATAGCTGTGGTAAAGATATTAGCAAGTCAAGACTTTAACAAATAGCAGATGTTCTAAGTAACTAAAGCTAAAGCAAAATCCAAAACACATAGCCTGCTAACAAACATCCACCCATGTCCGACAAAGGTCTCCATAACCATCGTTTCTAAGATATGGTGTGCCTATTTCATCTGTGCTCGAGCATCTTTAACCTGGATGGATATCAGAGTTTTCTTCTGCACCTGGGATATGCGGTGCATCAGGCCCATTTCTACACGTGTGATTAGAGATCATGAGGCCAGTGGCCATGATCATCTTGCCCCGTTGCCACTGTACCATTGAACCAGGTCAGCCACTAGCGCGACAAGAGTTGTGTGTGCTGCAGGACCTAAATGTTTTCTGTTATTGTACTAAAAGGTTTCCAGTTCAGCTGTCCTGCAGGTGCCAAAAGGCGTGACTAAAGTCACCCCAAAAGAGCAGTTTTGTCAGCTTCAGCAGATAACCGCAAATCCCTCTTTTCAGGACTGATACATCCAGTTGCTGATGGTTCAGCTCCCCTGGCAGTACCCTGCAAGAAAACAAGCATTATCTGGGAGGAGAGACGAGTCCACTTGAGCTGAGCAACACATGGCAGCGACAGCAAGAGGATGTACCCAGCACCAACTTGGCAAGAGATCAATAACAAACAAACGAGCACAGCTGGTGAGCACTAGGGGAACCAAGGGAACCAGGTGAAGGAGATCTCCTCCATCTGGACAGACTATGAGGATTCTGTGGCCTGCTCCTGGACCTGACCATTCGTGAAACTTGTATGATCCTCATCAGTCCTGGCCTCAAAAAGGTTAGGTCTACGTGCAGGGGATTTGCTCACTCTTGTTTCACAAAAGGGTGGCCAGTCCTGCAATGTGGCTGCCTCCCATACTTTCTCTGCTGTCTTTCGCTCCCATACTTTTCTCTGCTCTCTGTCGCTGCACATTAATACCACGCTTGGCATGCACATTGCTATACTGAAAACACACACTTCAAAGAAGAGCATTGGAGTATACATTATCAGCCTGTTACTTTGGAGTTTCAGGGGGAGGACCAGCATGCTTTTCACCAGCATACATGGAAAGCCAGCTGCAGCCGCCAAGAGGGTCGTAGCTGTCGTCGCGGGCATTGCCCGTCATCGGCAGCGACGAGGGTGCTTGTCATCCAGGAGATTGCACTGGCATGCCGCGAACAGGGATGCTTCCAGGTTAGTGCATGCTGCTTGGTTGTTGCTCTGTCCTCCCGAACACTTGTATGCTGGCAATGACACTGAGACTGAACTCCAGCTACATTTGGAAGAAAGCTACGATGCACATGCACCTCATGCTGATGAAACCTGACCAACTTGCTTACAATGACTACTGAGAGAATTAGTACTGATCAAGGGACAATACCACATGCAGTAGAATTTTCAGATGGCTGGACGCTGATACTGATAGCCCTTGTTATGTCGCTGACAGGTGGTAAACCATGGCATCAGCAAGTCTTGCATGAAGGGCGCCCTCGAAGCTGCCTCGGAGTTCTTCGAACTTTACACGGAGCACAAATAGAAGTTTGCGCCAGCTGACGTCCAACAACTAACCTACCAGATATGACACGAACTCAAGGGACGGGATCGGCATGGCCAGGTCGCTCCTGAAGCACTATGCCAATCCCTTGGAAGACACTGGGTCCAATTCTGGGCAATAAACCCGCCAACATACAGGCAAGACATGCAGAATACTGTATCGCATCCTAATCTTCCATCTGGTGTCCTATTTATTCTTTTCTTTTCACTAGGAGGGAGATGGGGATTATGCCTCTGAGATACAAGGAGTGTCAATGCAACTTGCGGAAGCTATTTTCGAAGGTCTCGGGTTAGGACTACTGTGCCTCCAAGAAATACTTGAGAATAATGTTGACTATCCATAATTTTCACATTGCGGTGACAATGTCGGATTGGCTTCTCTTTGGGATTGTGGCTTCATAACCATCCTTCTGCAGAGCTCCCCAGGGCTTGAAGTGGTGCACCATGATGACGACACCTGAGTATCAGCCCCTGTGATCGTTGGGGCCCTCCATATCCAAGTCGGGGACAACCTGGAAGTTTTGAGCAATGATCAGCTCAAATCTCTTGTCCACCGTGTCAAGGAGCTGGTCGATGAGGAGCACCCCAAAATGTACAGGGAAAACAAGCTTCCAGGACTTCCTTGACTTGCTGCGGTCTGACATGAACAATTATAAGAGGTTTGCAGAGAGCCTCAAGATTGACAGAGACGAATAACGAAAAAATAAGATGCAATTGGTGTTACTTGAAGGCAAACGTAGTTGCTGGAGATACGCACTGTGAAGCTACTCATTCTTCTCATTGACCGTCAATTAGGGAGGACGGTACCTTTTTACCATAATGTTGTTCACCTTTGTACCTGTTATCAATTCAGCTTATGTATGTGGTAAACAATAGTGACAAGCAAAGGAGAATTTGTACCATACTACCAGTAGATCCCGATACAAGGGTATAAGCTAAGGCTCCCTTTTTTTTTACCACCTTTGCCTTTGACTCTTTGTTGGGGGGGCAAACGCAGCATAGCCGCATGTCCCCTTTCATGAAAAAAGAGGATCAAGGGAATCTTGCAAAGCGTCTCATGTTGTTTGTTTGTTTTGGCCTTTGCATCACGTGTCTGCCTGTCAATGCTTACCGTGTGTCGTATCGCCCGCTGCATCGAAAACCTCGACAAGAAACTCCCTACGATCTTACCTGCTTGTCGAAAATAGGAGAAAACTGTGCTCATCAAAATCCATAGAAAACAGAGCGAAAGGCAAATGCATACAGTAGGTGAAAAGGGGGGGGGGGGGGGGGGGGGGGGGCAAGAATGGTATAAAGAGAAGCAGCATGATACGAGGCAAGTAGAAGGGTCGGTTGAGGCAGTCTCCTCCGTATATATGCCAATAGTTTAAGACAGAGATAGATGTCGGTCTGTTTCAGTTGCAGGGGGGTATAGATGGCCATATAGCACGAGGCTCATGGGGCCAGCCCAAAGCACGACATTTTGGCCCGACACGAGCACGATTACTTGGATGGGTGAAGTTTTTTCCATCAAGGGCTACGCCCGAATTTCATTACTCAAGAGCAACGAAATTACGGAGTTCTGCTCTCAAACGGTCCAAATGACGAGAAAACAAGAAACTACACCTTCGGACGCCAAGGGTCTACCAAACTCCGGTCGCTAAACGACATCCGGCTAACAAAGGGCACAAAAACCACACGGGCTAGCCATCCAACCCTACACGAGAAAAACACTCAAACATGCAACTTCCAAAAGAAAGGATTCATCTTCGACTGTCCTACGAGCGGGACCACCGCCCCATCGTCCTCGACAGCCGAATCTCGACGCCGATGGAAGTGGAGCGCCGTGGCCTTCAAAGCTTCCGCTCCCGCCTCCGGATCCGGTCTCTCCCCCTCCCGATGAAGACCCGCCAAGACATAATGAAGGATGAAGCAAGGCACACAATCTCGGTAGGAGATTTTACTGATTTTTCCTCAAAGCAACCGCATTTCGGGTTTTCCATATTGCCCAAGACACCGTCGTCGGACCAAGCAACATGAATTTTATTATTAGCAGCCATATATCTTAAAATCCATTCCCAAAAGCGTGAGAAAGAGGCGGGGCCCGCAAGTAGCTTTAATGGTGTAGGAAATCGGGCTCCAAATGTATCTGGCCACTGAGTAACTAAAAAAAGAGATGTTCAATGTTCTCATTTTCATTGCAGAAATAGAATCTTAAATCACCAGTCCAATTCCTTTTGGACAAGTTGTCTTTAGTCAAAATTGCATTTTGTTGGATTAACCATAAGAAAATCTTTATTTTCAATGGGATTTTAGCTTTCCATAATTTTGTGTTGGGATCATCAGGACCCCCACTGAACAAATGATTGTACATTGACTTAACAGAGAAGGCCCCAGATTTCTCCCAGGACCATTTTGCTATATCCTTTTCATTAGAGAGGGGGCAAACAAGAAGTAAATCCCTCGGATGCCCGAACCGATTCTCGGGCTCTCTCATCCAGCCACCTACGAAATTGCAACCTCCATCCTCTTTCTGCCATATAAGCCACACTTACATCTTGTTTTAAACAGATTTCAAACAGATCCTTGAATTTATCTTTCAAAGCTATTGATCCACACCATGGGTCTTCCCAGAAATTAGTGTTCTGACCATTTCCCACAACTATTACTCTTCCCCTTAGGTATAGATGCTTAACCTTCATCAAATCTTTCCAAACAGGGGAATCCTTACCACTTTGTCTCAAAGAAGTAATTCCTTTTGTAATTTTATATTTCCGCTTCACTATTTCCTGCCACATCCCTTCCTCATGTTCCAACTTCCACCACCATTTGCACAAAAGGCCGAGATTCATTTTTCTTAAATCTTTAATACCTAAACCCCCTTTTTTGGGGCCACGGTAATTTTGTCCCATTTTACTAGGTGATATTTCTTCTTTTCTCCTCCTCCCTGCCAGAAAAATTTTTTCCTGGTCTTATCCATTTTTTTCAGAATTGTTTTGGGCAAAAGGTACATAGACATATAATAAGTGGGGATACTACTCAGGCTCGAATTTATTAGAATCAGCTTTCCTCCAAAAGAGAGGGCACTCCCCTTCCAGCCATCTAATCTTTTCACTTTTTCCTCCACTGGAAGCCAGTCAATCACATGTAATTTAGAGCTTGTTATTGGGACTCCTAGATATTTTATTGGCCAGACACCAGTGGCACAATTCATCAAGTCAGCAAACTCAATCGCTTTTTCACGGTCATGAGAAACCATAAGGGCTTCACTTTTATTGAAATTGATTTTAAGTCCCGACATTTTTTCATAGAAACCAAGTAGTAACTTCATATTTTCCACGGATTGTACTTCATTTTCCAAACAAAGTATAGTGTCATCCGCATATTGTAGCACCGCAATTCCATTGTCCACATACTCGGTACCGGAGCCTTTTATCAATCCATTTTCTTGAGCCGTGTGAATCATCTTAGCCAAACTATCCGTCGCCAAGTTGAAAAGAAGGGGAGACAGAGGATCCCCTTGCCTGACCCCTTTCCCACTTTTGAAGTAAGTTCCAATATTACCATTAACCTGAACACTCAATGTCCCACTAGTGACCACTGCTTCCATCCATCTGCACCACCTTTCATTGAAACCCCTCTGTCTCAAGATTTCAAACAAGAACTCCCAACTAATTTTGTCATAGGCTTTTTCAAAATCTAACTTTAAAATTAGTCCGTCCTTCTTTCTTATCTTCACATCATGCAAGATTTCATGCAAGGTTAGAACACCATCCATAATATTTCTCCCCTTCAAAAAAGCTGATTGGCACCTATGAATAATTCTGCTCATACAGTTTTCAACCCTCCTCATCAAAATTTTGGTTATTATTTTGAAACTCACATTGAGAAGACATATAGGTCTATACTGCTGAATCTTA
Organism: Cenchrus americanus; assembly: GCA_947561735.1. NCBI lineage: Eukaryota > Viridiplantae > Streptophyta > Magnoliopsida > Poales > Poaceae > Cenchrus > Cenchrus americanus. The sequence goes on along the minus strand of OX387241.1, from coordinate 308,941,186 downwards.
ACTGCCTCCTTAGATTTCGGAATCAAGGTTATGGTTCCATAGTTGAGTCTCCCCACATCCAATTTGTGTTCCCAGAATTCAACTAACATGTCCAACAAATCTTTGTGGATCACCTCCCACCCAGCTTGATAAAACTCTATTGGAATATGATCAGGCCCTGGAGCCGTATTAGTTTCCATAGAAAAACCGACGCCTTAATTTCCTCCACACCGAACCGTCGCGTTAACCGGATGTTTTCTTCCTCTCGTTAATTTTTCCTCCGTTGCCCAAAGATTCAAGCATCAAGGCCAAAAAGCGGCTTGTCCGAGGGTCCAAACAAATTCTTATAGCAATTGGATGCATGATTCAATATCTCTGTCTCATTCTCAAGTACGAATTGTCGGTCTCCAAGTGAAAGATCAAGTTTTTCCTCTTTTTTCCATTGGCGGTTCCGTGAAAGAACTCGGTGTTGCTATCTCCTTGCAACAACCATTTTTGACCGGATCTTTTGTGCCAAGATAGCTCTTCTTCCTCCGAAACCCTTAACGGTTCGGTTTGAATATAGGTTTTTCTCTCTAGTAGTTGAGAAGGCGGACTTTCTTCTTCTTCTTTTCTCTCTAAGGTTGCTAGCTCCTCCCTTAAGATGCCTTTGTACCTCCCGGCTTGGCCCTTAATGTTTTGCCCCCATCCTTTCGTAAATTTTTTCATCCTATTTAATTTTATATACCATTTCTCCACCGCATTTTTTGCACCCACCTCTCTCCCCGCATTTCCACTACCTTAGGATGGTAATCATGGTGTTTGATCCAATAGGTTTCAAAGCAGAAGTGTTTTGATTTTTTCCTCTCCTCCAAGTCCGATCTCGAATCGAGGATTATGATCGACATCTCTCCGGGGTTTTTCTTCAAATTTGTTAGAGGAAAGACTTCTTCCCATTCCGCATTTATAAGCACTCTATCTAGCTTTTCCAAAGTGGGATCACCCCGATTATTACTCCATGTAAATCTCCCTCCATTTATAGGCAAATCCCTCGCATCATAAGTGTTGATGATCCGGTTAAACATATCGTAGAATCTATTACTAATAAACGTCTTATTCTTTTCACCGCCGAATCTAAGAATGTTAAAATCCCCACCAATTAGGGTGGGAATTTCGCTTCTAGCACCAATTTCAGCCAATTCGATCAAAAAGGAGTCTCTACCATCCTCATTGGCAGGTCCATACACTATTACTAGATTTAAATTTTTCCCCAATTTCTTGTCTTTCACTTCGACTAAAACTCGAAAAAGATTTTTCTTCTATTTTCACAATATCAAAATTTTCCTTCTTGATTCCACACAAAATCCCACCGTATTTGCCATTAGAGGGCAACCAAGTGCCGTGCAACCGCTCGATGTGGGTCAATTAATCCGAAAAATTTATCGAGTATTTTTTCCTCATTGTTTCCTGCAACCCAATAAAGTCAATCTTGTATTCTATACACAAATTCTTCACTTTAGTTGCCATTCCTTTTTTAGCTACCCCCCTACAATTCCATATCAAGCCAATCATTTTGAATGTCTGTATATAGATTTCCCTTCTCTTCTGAGATAGTATCTAGAGTTCTTTCTTGATACCTCTCCTTCAAGGGGATCAAGCCCATCAACAGGTTGAGCTGATTTACCCTTGGGATTGTTACCTCTTACCGGGGTCTTTTTCTTTTTATACTTTTTTTTCCTTTTGCTGGACACCCGTTGGAAACCTTCAGGGTCAGAGGGTTCAGATGAATCAGATTTCCACTCAATATATTTCAACTCCTCAGAGGGGAGCTTATCATCTTTCCCATCAGTTTTCTCTTTACTCAGGGTTTGTGCTCTATCTCTGAGATCATTTCTAGCTATTTTCAAATCTTTCAGAAGGTCAAAATTTTCTAATTTTGCATTAGAGATATCACCTCCCATTTTACCAAATTTATTGATGAGCAATACATTATCTAGAACTGCAAAGGAGTTCTTAAGTTGTATATTGTTACCTTCTAGACTTTTCTTCTTGGCCATCATGCTTGCCTTGTCAGCAATTCTGGCCCCTCCCAGGCTCTGGTTCCTGATCCTCTCACTTTGCCTGACAGCTTGATCTTCTTTGCTGTTTGTGCCTCCTTCTCCCCCAAACCTTCCTTTTGTTGCCGTCTCTTCCATCCCAGGCTCCTCAACAATAGCATCTTGATGTTCCAGATCAGTCATTTCTTCATCCTCCAGGACATTCCAGTTAGGGGATTCCCCCGCTGTTTCCCCCCTTCCAAGATTACTCTCCAAGACTCCTAGCTTTTCCCCGCAAATTCGCACTTCGTTGTTAATGACCACTTTCTCACACATGTTGTCAATGGAATCAATGACAATTTTGTTGTTGTGTTCCTTTTTCCGTCCTCTCCCATTCCATGTTCAACAAGAGCCCGACAGCTTTTATGTGCCCCATCTTGTGTACCAAGCTCGGGGCTAGGTATTTGCTCTTGAGTAGGAGTAATTTCTTGAAACCTCCGACCTCGCTTTAATTTCTCATCTAGTATATCCGAACCTTTGCCTTTCGGCCCCTCCCCGCTCACAAGGGCCAGAAGCCATGGCAAATTTAGCCTCTATTACAGCAAGGGAATCGTATTTGTATTTACACAAATTTGTCCCATATTGGTTAACCGCCACAGAATTAGATTCACTTAATTGCATTCTATAGATATCCTTGATCTCCATATCCTTGAATGTGCCAAATGTGAAGTGTTCCCCACCAGGGGAAATCAGCTCATCAAAACAACTTGGACTACTGCTCTGCTCACTGTCAGCCTTCTCCTTTCCTTGACTCTCATCCCACTGAATGTTCTCTCCTTTGTCAGTCTTGTCACTGTCTTTTGACTTTTGAGAGAGGTCCTCTTTTTCCCCCCCTTCCTGATTTATATCACCAAAACCAGTGTTGTGTTTTTTCCCTTGAGATTGTCCTGAGGTTCCAGCTTCATAATTATTTCCTCCCCCACTGTTATCTTGAAAAGCTCTTCCATCTCCCTTCTTATGTTTTTTTGGTGAGGGATTATCACCTTCATCCCTTTCAGTATTTCTAGTCCAAGTATTCCAATGAGACTTAGCTTGGGTCTCAACTTGCACTTCTCTCTGAAAAATAAAATCATAGAAATGCAGGTCCATCAGACCTTCCACCACAGCAGGCACCTTTGTTAAATCCTTACAACCAATCTTCACCCTCACATATTCCCATCTCTTGGTGTTGAGTTTATCCACCTCCAAAGGAATCCCAACCAAAGAAGCTACATAGCAGATTCTCTTCTCAGTCCTTTTTTCCATGGGAATTCCGAAATTCTAAACCAAGTCTGCTTCAATTTTGGCCTTAGCCCCAAGATCGAATTCCGGGCTCCACTTTGAATGTCACCCCCGGCACAAGCACTCCATCTGCATCCCAGAGAAAAATGCTAACTCTTCAACCTTCTTGGCTGTGGGGAACTTCATCTGATATTTATTTTCAGCTACCTTTTTTGCAAACCACCTCCAAGTGGAGTTTTGCCCAGCTTGAGCTTTAAATTCAGCCTCAACCTGTCTAGCTGTAACCATCCCTTGCTTGATAGTGATTAGAGCAAAGTTAGAGCTATCTTTAACAGCTTCCCCAGCCTCATCCTCTTGGATAATATGGAAACCTAACTCTGGTGCAGCCAATCCACAAAAAGGAGCAATACACTCCCATGGAAGAGACTCACTGCAAGCTCTAGGAACATGCCCTTCTTTTTTACATTTGGAACAGACCACCGGCTTAAAGCACTCTTCAGATTTGTGACCCACTCTTCCACATCTTTTGCAAAACCCAGGAATACTTCTACTCTCATCAATGTTCTTTCCATCCTCTTTCAATCTGGAGTTATCCTTATCAGAGTTCCTAGAGACGGTTTCCTGTGTTTCCTTGCTAAGTGGGGCTCTTTCCTCTCTGTTTTGCTGTTGCATGGGTTTACCCTCATCAGTTGGTTTTTCCTCCCTACCATGGATCAGGTTCTGTCTCAGATCAAACTGAGAGTTCCTAGGCTCCTGATGGATCTGATCCCTTTCTTGAGCTCTCTGTCTCCAATGCTGGAAAGGTTGGCGACCGCCTCTGAAATTCCCCCTTCTGTTATCCCAGTGCCTGAAGAAAGGTTGTTGCTCAGGAACATGCCCCGGTCCTCCCTGACCTCCTCCAGATCTTCCAACCCCAAAAGGTGGTCTCTGCAAACCCTGACCTCTCCCATCCATCCTCAAGGGATGAACCGAGCCGCTTCTCACAACTTGAACAAACGACCTGGAATCTCCCCCTAGGGTCGACCACTGCCGATTCTCTCCGCCAAGGGGAGCGGAATCTTCCAATCGACCAGAGAAATTCCTCTCCTATACCGGGGTCGCAATCTCACTGCAAGGACCTGTAACCGCACTCCTCTTCCATAGATGAGATAGATCAAAACCTCCTAACCGATTTGTATTTAGGGATCTGACATCCTCCCCCTTCGAACACAGAGGGTTCGGCGGGTTAGGGTTTGCCGCGACAACAAGTGGTGGGGATTGCGGCGATTTAGGGTTTGTGGACGGATTCGAAGGCAGGTTTCGCGGAGGTGATTTAGGGTTTGTGAAGTTACTTGGATGTTTTGGGGAAGAAGAAGAAGAAGAAACCGCACCGGGAGAAGATGGTGGTGAGTATCATCAGTGAATTAAGGGATCGGGTTATAGAGATCTGCTGCCTACTACTAATGTTGGTTTAGACTGCAGCGCTCTGCACTAGTGAAGTGAAACAGCCCACGATCAGCCAAAAAAGAATACCTGAGGATGGGGTTGATGCAGGTAGGCACAGCTAGCGGAGGCGACCGTCCTCTTGTGTTTGCAGGCGGTGGGGCGACGCGAACGCGAGAGGCTGGTTGGTGATGCGGCTTTCCTCATCTGTCTCTCTCGGACGCGCATTTATATACTTTGGCACCAGAGCCGCGCAGGTGCAGGTGCAGTGGCGGTGCAGTGGCGGTGCAGGCAGCCAAAAGTGCGAGCGCGGCATGAACGCGGAGCGGACAGCGGAGAGGCGGCAGGGCCCCCAGAGCGCCACACGAGTCGGTGCCAAGGAACGAGGAGGAGGATGCATCCCTCCCACCTGCGGTAGCGGAGGAGAAGAAGAGGAGGATGTGCGTCTCACCTGCCGGTTAGCGGCATGTGGCATGGCAGGTTCTGCTCCCCCACCCCACCCCACGGCCACCCCAGAGACCCAGTAATCTTGGAGACCCATCTCTCTTATTCTTGTGCCCATGCCCATGCCCATGCCCATGCATTCCCCCGCTCTATAGCAATTATTCCTACTGTTGGTCTTTGAGCCGAGCAAAAATAAGCATTACATTACATAGATGAATGGATGGAGTGGCATCTTGATCTCTTTGTTCAGCGCCCTTGACTGCCTTGCGATCTTTCTTGCACCATGCATGGCATCTGTTCGATCTCAGCTCGCACCCTCCTGCCACCGAGTTGCCACTAGCACCACGGCCTGGAAAAAGGGCAGTTTTGGAGGCTAGTAGCCCAGAGCCAGGCCGGAGCCAGGGGGAACTCCGACTGCTGAGCCCCTCCTGCCTCCGTTCATCCCTTCGCCAGGTTCACAACCGCACCACAACCGTCCAAGACCACCGGAGAAGAATATACCCATACTCTGCCTGCGCGATGGAATGGAGCTGACTTCATGGCTCTGACGGCAGAACAAGGTATGGGTAGGATTGCACCTGTGGTTGTTGGCCCTGTTGCATCGCATGATTAATTATACTCATATGTCAATTGGTTGTTCTAAAAAAATGTCAATTAGTTAACCGTTTAATTGGTCGCAATTTAATCTGTTATGATATTGATCCGTGGTAAGTGAAGGCTTTAAACTGCAAGGATCCCATGTAGAATTCCCAAACAACTGTGGATCATTCGTATCATAGTAAGCAAAATAGGAGTAAACAAAAATGTGCGCTGGTGATCCATCCTCCACATAGAGATGCATACAATCTGATTGGATGCCACTATACCAGTGGATGTTGCTCATAAGCATATTTTAATGGACTTGGACATGAATAGCAAAAGATGTTGTGTTTCTCCTTTCCGAACCCTCTCGCAAGTGCGAAAAGGAACTAGCACGAACACAACGAAAACTTGTCATGTACTGTAGTTAATTATTGGAGTTTAATTTGGTACTACGTGGGTTATAATATTTGTGTTGGCTATTTGGTGTCCCGTCAACTACTTTTCCTGGTTGCAAATACAGATAACAATGTGATTTGATGATAGTTGCGCAACAAAGTTATCTAAAAAAAAGTTATCTAAGTTTAGTATTTTCAATCTTAAGTTTAATTCGGTTTCAAAACAAAGTACAAGATACTCCACTGCTAACATCGTATTAAAAACATAATCTGATAAGCACATCACAGTGTATCATAACATGAACAGTTAGATATATCCATTCCATCCGAAGGTCCAGCAAACCTTATCAGTACCACAACCATGCCAGAGAATTTTTCTAAGTAAATCCCAAAGAATTATATCCTTAATTTGATCGTCTGCTACAGGCTAGGCTACAGCTCCAAATGCCAAGTTGCCATGAAACCTGTTGCGACAAGAGGCGTGTGCCACAGCGCCGGAAGAGATCTCCCTCCAGCTACACAATCCACAGAAATGTTCGTGTCGTGGTGGTGCCGCCTCCTCTGGCAAAAAGCCCTGGGCTCTTCTGTGTCGATGGATGGTCTCCCTCCCAAAAAAGAGCCCTTTTGTCAACATACAGCAGCCGAAACCGGAAACCTTCGCCCCCCAACTCGCCGTGGATTCGTCGTCCTCGCCGCCGCCGCCCCGCGGCAAAAAACAAAGCGTTTTATCCGGGCGCGTCCGCATCAGCCACACGAATCAGCCCCAAGCAAGAGGAGGGATGCATGTGCGGCGCAACTTGCCGCCGGGAACAACAGAAAATTGCCGAAAGCCAAGCGCCTGGGGGGAACATCTTGGCTCATCTGGACGCACGAGACCCTGCTCCTGGACCGAAAATCTTCAGAAAGCTTCGTAGCATCCTGGCCTCGGCGCTCAAAAGTCTTCGTACAAGGTATTTGCCAGGGCTTAGTTGCGGAAAAAAGGGGGGTTTTGCACAGTGGCCGGCAGCAGTACCACTCCGTATCACCCTCCTGGCTTTCCGATGAGATTCGGCACTAGGGCCTATAAATACAGCTGCCGGCATGCAGCACCTCCTTCCATCGCAAACACTTGCACTGCCAACAAGAGCGAGCAAGTTTGCACAGCTGCTGAGGACGAGGCATGCCCGCCACCTTCTTACCAGCATCCATGGCGAGCCAGGTTGCACAGCTGCAGCTCCCGTCGTCGAGGCCACTGCCCGTGATCAACCTTGCCAGGCTCAGCAAGGACCCTGCCACGAGGGTGCTTGCCATCCAGGACATTGCGCGGGCGTGCCGCGAGCAGGGATGCTTCCAGGTTTGTTGTGCCCACTGCTTGCTTGTCGCTCTGCACTCCTGAAGTCTTATCCGCTCTCAATCACAGTGAACTCACGCTTCACTTGCTTGTGGCTCTGCATTCCTGATGCCTTTGTTGGCCGACAATCACACTGAACTCCTGCTTCAATTCACCGCATGATTATCAGTCAAAACAAGTGTTACGATACACATGCAACTTACGCTGACCCCACCTCGGACCACCTTATAATGGCATTTTCAGTAACAAGTTATCAGTAATCCAATGAGCGAAATACATGCAAAACGAAGTCCCATGCTTTAACGTCGAAAAATGCTGATACCTTTGCACTGATGATGACATCGATCAGGTGGTGAACCATGGTGTCAGCAAGTCCGTCATGAAGGGAGCCCTTGAATCCGCCTCGGAATTTTTTGAACTTTCACCAGAGCACAAGGAGTCATTTGCGTCAACCGACATCCGAAAGCCCATCAGGTACGACACGAGTTCAAGAGACGGGATCAGCAAAGCCAGGTCATTCCTGAAGCACTATGCTAACCCTCTGGAAGACTGGGTACAGTACTGGCCAATGCACCCTCCATCATACAGGTAACCTGAAAAAAAATCCTGCACATTGTTACATACTTACATGAATGAAAATATCCGCCGGCTATCCTAACTTCAACTTTTTTGTTTAAAATGATACCAGGAAGAAAATGGGGGAGTACTCTGTTGAAATACAAAGAGTGTCGATGCAACTTATGGATGCTATCCTACAAGGTCTAGGATTAAGGCCATTGTACATGCAAGAAGAACTTGAAAAGGGAGTGCAGTTCCTGGCATTGAACAACTATCCACAATCCTCACATCAAGGAGACAAGATTGGTTTGGCTCCTCATTCCGATTATGGCTTCCTCACAATCCTGCTGCAGAGCTCCCCAGGGCTTGAAGTGATGCCCCATGGTGACGACACCTGGACAGCTGTCCCTTTGATCCCCGGAGCCCTCCACGTTCATGTGGGAGACCACCTAGAAGTCTTGAGTAATGGTCGGCTCAAGTCCCTTGTCCATCGAGCCGTTCTCAACCCTAATGAAGCAAGAATTTCTATTGCCAGCATTCATGGTCTGTCAAAGGATAAAAAGGTCCGCTGCGCCGAGGAGCTGGTAGATCAGGAGAACCCAGAAATGTACAGGGAGAGCAGTTTCCAGGACTTCCTCGACTTCCTACCATCAAACATCAACAACTACAGGAGGTTTATTGAGAGCCTCAAGATCAACGGAGCTTGAAAAGAAAACATTGGTCCTGCTGCACCAGAACAAAATGTTGGTGTATTTCAAAACAGACATGGTATTGTGACAAGTAGGGATATCTATGCGGTGCAGCACTGCCACACATGGTTCCTATTTGAAGATACAGATTCATATAGCAAATACAATTGGTGCTGCTATATTCTGCAGAGCTCCTCTCTTCAAGTGATATCTGGTTGATGCCTCCGAAGTTGAGTCTACATTATTAGTACAAATGAACGTTTAATTATGTGTTAATGCTGAAGAACCAGACTATTTAGTTGTACCATATGTGTATCTCTTACTACTACAGTATCTATAGTGTCTATGCTGTCAATAATCCCTGCAGGTAAGGTAATGTATCAGTAGATCTGCGCCAGGGCTCAGCCTGGCTGCATCTGGCTAGAGAGAGGTGTGATTAGCAAAATAGCAAGGTTCCCTTTTTTTACCCTTTTCTTTCTTTGGGGAAATGCTGTGCCGCAGCATGTCTCTTTCACTAAAAGGAGGATCGAAGGAACCTTGCTAGGTTTTTCAGGTTGTTTGGTCCTACACTATGTGTTTGTCAATGCAATCGTCTACCAGTTCAATAAAGTGCAATAATTATAGCATGATATCCACTGCCAAACATTCATCGCATGAAGTTTGCTATGATATCTTTGTTACTTGAGAAGTAAAAGATAGTTTGTCAATAGCGCATAAAAAGATTGATCCAGTATGATTCAGGAATCAGGATGCTACCCAAGAGTATGTTGTTGCCTTTCCGGTCAGTGTAATTGGCCGACAGAGCAAAAGTGGTAGATGTGAACCTACGGGAAAAAAAATGAAGTGGAGGATGCAACGAGAAAGACAAGTACAATGTTTCAAGGCATATAGAAGGGTCATTTTCAGGCAGTCCTTATTAGCCAATAATTCAAGACAAATGTGTCTGTTTCAGTTGCAATAAGCCAACAAAAGCTGCTCTGTTGCAGCTACAGAAAAAAAACAGCAAATGATGATGAAAGGCAATAGGAAAGTTTCCACTGAACCACGACTAAATTAATATGCCACGGTACATCTTTATTGGTCAAAAATGAGCAAACTGATTACAAAGTGTCGATTTAATTTTTCTGATCCAGGATAAACCCATCATCCATTGATGACGATGATCACAGTTTTGTGGATACACCAGCTAAACACAATAGTCTGACTTGACGAATGTTTCAGAAATTTGTGTGACGAGAGCCTGGGCCATGTGAAGCCACGTAAAAACAAGAGTCGGAAATGAAAAGAGGCATCTAGTAATCCTGACAAAAAAAAAATAGCACCACCGTACCCTGTTCTTACTACTTTTTTGACCTTTCTATACCACCAAAAAGGAATATGACAATGGATATATATTATCGAATAAAGGACTATGCATCTTTCGAACCAAAGTTTATGCTATATATGTGAAATTAATTTACCCAATGCATTTCCCTGTCTTGTGATTCGATGGCCTATGCGAGAATCAAGGGACCCTAAAACATATAAAAGTCGAGACATGGATGGCAAATCAATTTTTTTTTCTGCCTGTTGACGAGCAAAAACAATTTTTTTCCCACACGTGGGCCACAGGCGTGTAGCAACGTGGCCTGCTGCAACTCGCCCATGCTAAGAGTGTTCTCGTTCCGTTCAGAGAAGTCAAGAACAAGGAACGAGTGGGGCAAAAACTGGATGAACTAGTACTAGTACAATGCCCCAACCCAAGACTTAGAATCCCCCAGGAAAGAAACCATAGGGGCCCAAAATCAAGAAATGGGGGTGGAGATCGGAGAAGAAGCCAAGCCAGAAGGGCTCTCAAGCCGTAAGCGGAGAAAAGGGGGGGGAGAAGAATGTGTCTGACTGACCTCTGCTGCCAGTACGCCGAGGCGGGTGGGGGTAGGGGTAGGGGTTCGAGCGATCAACTGCCGATCGAGGCGGCGGCGGAGTACCTCCGACCTCCTCCGAGTCCGATCGAGAGCCGCCCCTCCCTCCTCCTCAGTTGGCCACCGGACTCCGCCCTTTTATACGCCGTCCTCCTCCTGGCTCTCTCTCTCTCTCTCTCTCTCTCTCTCTCTCTCTCTCTCTCTCTCTCTCTCCGGGCGTCGTCCCCTTCTCTTCTCTGCTATCCGAGCGGGGCAGTCAGTGGCAGGGCGCCGGAATCTGGGAGGGGTGGGTGGCGGCGGGTGGTGCCAAGAAACATGATTGGATGGGGACGTGGGGTCAACGCGGAAGGATTGGGCGGACGTGTCGAGCCGTGGGGCACGTGTTGGCCGCCGCCTCGCGCCTCCGTGAAGTCCATGGAGCCCAAACCATCCACGCGCCAGGCGCCAGGCGCCAGCGCGAGGCCGTGCGACGCGACGGGATCCCCTCCCATTCCCGCGGAGTCGTGTTGAGTGAGTGAGCCTCGACCTCGAACTTTTCTTTCCCGTCGCCTTGACCTGCCGCTCCTCGCTATCCTCCAGCTCCAGGTGCCAGGGACCAGCAGGGGGTGCATCTCACCTGCATCGTATCCGCGGTCCGTAGAGCAGGTTCGTCTCCTCCCCACTGTCCTGGAGGCTGGAGACCAGGACCAGCTGGTGGCAATTTGGTATGACAATTGACAACGGTGGTGTTGCGGTCCGTAGTTAAGCCTGCCACTAACAGGCCATGGACAAATCCACTCTTGAGTATACTCAAATCCAAATAATTATTATCCACTTCTTATCTTTGTCAATCTCACTTATATATAATGGATAATTAGTTTTGTACCGAATTCTATACCTAACCAATCGATTATTTGTCCTCTCCCCGCACCCTATCCTCCTCATTTCTTTAATGAGTAATTATTTTTCTACTCGTACCCTTCCCAGTTGAGGTGAATGTGAATTTGAATACAGATAATAGATAAAAACAACATGCCTTTTCCTCAAGAGTTGTGTGATACCGTCATCTCGTCTCGACGTCTCGTTCACCTGGCTCATAGGCAAAAGGCAATAAGAGGTTCTGTCACATCAAATCAACATTTTGTCAACTATAGTATTTTTCTCTTAAAAAAATCATCATGTTACCAGCAGCCAAGCTCTTATTTACCCTACATCAATCCTAAACTAGCATGTTCTATAAAGAAAGGTATAAATTTTGAAACGTACTGAATACATTTTTAAGAATTTAACACGAAAGCTAATAAGATTTGACACCAAGACCAGCAGTATAACGAAGTGCTTACGTATAGCTATATATAACTCAAAAATGTGACACGCAGCGACGTCTCCCGCGCCCCAAATCAACAAGCCGAGTAGTCTAGGGCGTGTTCGATATGGGCCGAAAACCCTCAGCCAAGCCCGTCGCGTGCAGGTTCACGTGTTTGATATGCTTGGCCCTGTTCACCAGCCTGGTCCGTGGGATGCAAAATCGCTTCTCTCTCTTGGCTCTGGCCGCACGCTCTGGAACTTCGTTTCTTTGGAGACAGGCCGTGGCCGAGCTGCCGCGAGCTCCCTTCCGATTCGTCTCACCTCCCTCACCCTCTCCTCGTTTCTCACTTTGACGCCGGAGCGGACCTCCCCCGCGCCCACGATAGCGCTCGTGGCGGCGTTGCCGGGACGAACCTCCCCTGCACTCGCGATCCCCGTCGGAGTCAACGCGAGTGTTGCCGGGCTGCGCCACCGGAGCAAAGACGCGCGCGCGCGGCGGAGGCGGAGGGGGAGAGGGCGCCGGTCGCCGGCGCGGCCACCCGCTCACGGCGGGATCTCCCGCGCACGCATCGAGAATGGGCCGCGGGCGGGGCCATGGACGCCGCCGCCGAGCTCAACGGAATCGTGCACGGGCGGTCCGCAGCGGACTTCCCCCGCTTCCCTCACGGCCGGGCGGTCCGCGGGCGACGAGCTCGCGGCGGGCGGGTGGCGGCGCGGGCGTGAGCCGCGCGGTGGCGCATGCACGGTCGCGAGCGTGGTGAAGCGTCCCCTCATCGGAGGTGACTAAATGTGACACAAATACCGGTCCCGGAGGTCGGTAACACATTTATTACAACAGGGTGGATCGCCTTTTACATCACGGCGACACGGAGGGCACGGTAATGCCAACGCTACAAGGAACAACACAAACGCTAACGACCATACTACGATAGCAAAGGCTTACATAGCCTCATCGAGTACCACACCATGGAAGCTTTCGGTAGGGGCCCCGGGTACACAGCGTGGTTGGGTGTAGGGCGCCGACCTACTCAACGTCTTCGGGAATGTAATCGGGATCCTCCCCGTGTAAAATAGTTAGTAAAACAAGGGTGAGCACATACGTACTCAAAGCAAATCCAACTGTCGGGCATACACCCCGGTACTCATGCAAGGAAGGAAGAAGAGTAGAAGACGAACTCCTAGTAGAATTCCCCCGTACTCCTACTAGGACTCGCTTCCGTGTAATCCTACTAGGACTCCTACCTTGTAACCGACTAGGAACCCGCCCACCGGACTATATAAAGGAGTGCCGGGTACCTAGCCAAACATACACAATCCCTCCGGGAACAACACCAAGCGCAGGGCGCAATACTACCCCAAACAGATGTAGGGTGGCTACTCCGCTACCCGAACCCGTATAAATCTTGTGTCTTGTGTCCTCGCGCATACCTTTGGGTTCCGCATCATGGCGATCCCCACCTTCTACCTTGCCGCGGGTACCTCCCATGGAGGTCGAGTGGTTTAAACACCGACACCGGCGCGCCGTGTAGGGGCTCTCGCCCGAGATCACATGGCGAACTCGACGGCTCCCGTCTGCTTCAAGCCAACCGTCGCTTTCAACCGCGGCGACACCTTCGTGTTCGGCGCCTGGGTCTGCACCGCAGACGGCGCGGGTTCCTTCCAGCACCGCCTCACCATGCCGCCCAACCCGAAGACTGGCCTCGTGACGCTTCCAGAAGTCGTCACGGGCGAACTCGCCGCAAATTCGGCGAAATTTCGCTCTTCGACCACCACGCCGACTTCGAGCTTGAGTCCACTTCCAACTCGGACTCGACGTCACCATGGGCTATCGCATGCGAGCCGGCCGCTCGCCCATCGCAGCGGTCCCCTCACCCCGCAAGAGCTCCGCGCGTGGCCCCCGCATCCTCGGCCCGGGCCCGCACGGGGGGCTCCCACTTCGCGCCGGCCGGCAAGGAGCCCGTACCCGAGTACGGCTCGGACTCCGACGTCACCCCCGATCGCGCTCCGACTCCAACCCCCTCTCCGAGTTCTACTCGAACCCGACTACGAGTTCGACTTCGAGCTCGGACCCCGAGGAGCCCGAGTCCGAGGACAACTCCACCGAGCTTCCTTTGTCGGGGCCGCCTGCGGGCCGGTTATAGCATCCACACCGGCCGGAAGATACGTCTACCGGCCGACCTCAAGCCCGCCGACCGATAAGGGGAGACTCACGCTACGTCACCTACATCGACTCGCTACCGTTCCCAGAGGGAACACCCCTAGCTCGGGGCCGACTCAAGCACACCAACCGAGGTGGCACCCTGCGAGTCCGGCCTTGGCACCCCCGATCGCCAAGTCTTCATGGCCGCCGGCGACACCCCGTGGCCTTCGTGCACGCTCGGGACAAGTACCCGGAGGACATCTCCTCCGACGAGCTCTCTCGTCGATGCTCCACCGAACGAGACTCGGTGGACAGAGACGCTCGACGTGAACGTAACCGGAAGCGCAACGAACGTCGTCGACGCCTCCGCGACAACTTCCCCGTCCGCAACCTTGCGGAAGCTCTCGAGGCGGCCGAGAGCAGCAGTACACACTACCCCCGAGTAGTGCCTCATGTCGATCACGGCGATCGCGCGACAGGCTCAGGGCATACGCGCCGGGAGAGGTCATCGCCAAGCTCGCTGAAGAAGCCTACTTCATGCGGGTCGACAACGAGTCAACCGGCCTCCTCCCGGCCGTACCCCGCGACAACGAAGCTACTAGTCGCGGCGCCAACAACGGTCCCAACCGTACTCGAGCCGAGCTCCCGGCCGAGCCAACCGCTCGTCGCTCCAACGCCGGCGGACCTTCACCGCGCGACCACGGCAAGAATCGAGAAGTTGTCCCTCACCGCGCTCCGCCGGCGTAGGCGGCAACGATCCCGACGGCGGCGGCGGCGACGGCGGTGATAGGTTCTAACCCGGCGTTAGAACGAGAATGGCCCGATCTTCACGGAAAGAGGGTCTTGAACTTGAAGAACGACGATGGGGTAGCGCTAAGAGGATGATAACTTACCGGAATTAGATGAGAACTTGCCGAAGATCAGCGGATAACTAGCTTTATACCTAGCCAAGGTTGGATGCGACCCAAACGACGGGGAGAGAGACACCGAAACCACGAGGACTTCGACTCAATCTCCAAACGACCGCGTAACCACAACCGGAGCTAATCCACACAAGGTGAGGCAGCCGTACCGGAACTCACAAAGCACGAACTAGTGGACCTCGTAGAGATCTCTTCACAAGTCCAAGTAGAACAAGGAAGAACAAGGGTGTGAGTAAGGCACTCGAGCAAACTCTACCGTGAAATCACTTGGATTATCTCAATTCATCAAAAGTTGTTTTTAGCTTACATATGGGGGGTATTTATACTAAGAACAACCCTCTTAGGTGGGTGGAAACACGAAAACAAACCGAATACGTCGCCAATGTGAAAGGATCTCCCGAGATGACCTTCCGAGTTGTTTCCGCGTGATCGTTTGACTGCGCCGAGCAGTCTTCAATGTTTTGATGATAACTTTTTCTAGGAATCTTCAAATGACGTGGGACTAGATGCGTTGGAAAGCTAACTCGATTATCTTTCCAACGGTGTATAGCATGCTATGGGAAACTTGGTACAGTTTAATGCCCGAACTTATGCTTCAGGAAACCGCCGAATGGATTGCCGAATTGATTGGGAAATTGCCGAATGGATTGTCAATTGCCGAATGGCCTTGCCGAATGACGAGAACTTTGCCGATTCTAGCTTCGTGACCTTCGTCTTGATGATTCTCTTCAACGTACCCGAGAAGTATCAACATACAAGACTTAGGTAGCATAAAGTTATCATTAGAATTGAGTTTAAGTTCACAAAGTAGCGCGTGCACCTCTTGTTGTATCTTTTTAGCTCGGCTACGTGTGATTGGTCCCGCGGTGTTGGTGTAGAGGTCGGCAATGTAGTCGAAGTGGTCGATGACGCCGGCGTGTGCATATCGGGCGCGCAGCTCCAATCATGGGGCCAACGAGAGGGGGAGGAGGCGGCGGCGCCGCGGCGGCCGAGGCCACGCGAACGACCACGCCTCCGCGCCTCGCAGGCGGCTACGACGCTCGCCGGAAGATTGAAGAGCTACGGCGGAAGAAGTCGACCACCGCGCACCGAGGGCGACGGCTTCCCCGCCTTCTCACCTCGACTTCGCAACTTGCTCCTCCCCCGACAAATTCAATCCTTTGGGGATCACCAAGTACGATGCGAAGCAGATCCCATCCGGTGGCTCGGGTGCTACGCCCTCTCCATCGAGAACGGCGGCGGCAACGGCCGACACCAAGTGCCTCTACTTCCCCTTCGCCCGGACCAAGCACCACTCACTTGGCTCGAGTCGCCGGATAAGCACTCGATCGACAAGTGCGACCGACCGAAGGAGCGATTCACAAGCAACTTCGCGCGGCGCCATGGGCCGATCGGGTACTCGCATGGACCCGGCCATGATCAAGCAGAACAAGGCGAGACCCTCCGCAAGTACATGCGCCGCTTTTTCGACAAGCGCTCCACCGTCGTCGACGTCACCGACAAGGAGGTCATCGACCTCTTCCAAGACCCGCCTCTACCACCGCCGCACCTTCGAAGACTTCGGTCGTCCCCGCCCCAGTCCATCCCCCACCTCAAGGACATGATCACGTCCCGGGCGGACGAAGAAGACAAGGCCAATGCCAAGTACGACGCCATTCGTGGCAAGACCAAGCGGGAACCAGGGCGGCGGCGGCGCAACGCAACGCGAACCGGGGTGGTCGCAACAACAACAACTACTACTCGGGTCCCAACCGCAAGCGCAAGCGGACAACACCGTCGCGGCTATCCGGCGCCCGCGAAAGGGAACTCGAAGAAGAACTCGGCGGTTTCAAAGACCCGCCGAAGGAGAAGTGCCCGTGGCATCCAAACGGCAACCACACCACCGAACGGTGCTACCGGCTCGGGCAAGCACACAAAGAGACGCCGGGAGCCACCGCACCCTCACAACCAAAAGGGCAAGAAGAAGGACGGCGACAACAACGACTTCCAAGAGCCCGAGAAGACCGTCAACGTCCTCTTCGGCGGTGTCGTATGGACCTCCCCCGGGCCCACTACCTCGGTGGGTACCGGGACCGACTACTCGGTGGGCCCCTGGGACTACCCGGCTTGCGCTACATGGCACCTGAAGGTGTGGAGCACAAGGACAACTCAGGAGTAGTACTCGGATAGGACTCTGTACACGTTCCGCACTATATAGAGGTCTCCTAGACGTACTCGACTAGTACTCCTTCCCTACTCCGACTTGTAACCCTGCCTCCCGACTATATAAGGCGAGGCAGGGACCGATCTCAGGATCACCTCATCCAATCTCAACTCACGGCGCACCGTTGCACCATCTTGTAACCGTGCCCTATCAACCCGAGCTACGCAAGGCAGACAGACGTAGGGTATTACGCACCTCGCGGCCCGAACCTCGTCTAAATTGTGTGCCACGTGTCTCTTCCTTCGAGTTACCGATCTCGGCGAGTCACATTCATCTACTTCGGGTACTCCCCGTAGTAGGTTGCCGGTCCAAAACACCGACACTCGGCGCGCCGGTAGGGGCTCTCGCTCGAGATCACATGGCGAACTCGACGGCTTCCGTTCACATCAAGCCAACCGTCGCCTTCAACCGCGGCGACACCTTCGTCTTCGGCGCCCGGGTCCGCACCGCCGATGGCGCGGGCTCCTTCCGGCCGCCGCTTGATCATGCAACCCGACTCGAGGACGGAGGCCTTGTGACGCTTCCCGAAGTTGTCACGGCAAGCTCGCCGCAAGTTCGGCGAAATTTCGCTTTCCAACCTCCACGCCGACTTCGAGCTCGAGTCCATCTCCAACTCGAACCCGACGTCGCCATGGGCCATCGCATGCGAGCCGGCTCCTCGCCCATCGCAGCGGTCCCCTCTCCATGCCGGCGCTCCGCGCGTGGCCCTCGCGCTCCCGGCCGGCCCGCACGGAGGCTTCTACACCACGCCGGCCGGCAAGGAGCCCGTAACCGAGTACAACTCGGACTCCGACGCCGTCCCCAACCGCGTCTCGGACTCCGCCCTCTCTCCGAGTTCTACTCGAACCCGACTACGAGTTCGACTTCGGGTCGGACCCCCGAGGAGCCCGAGTCCGAAGATGACTCCTCCGAGCTTCCCTTGTCAGGGCCAGCCTCTGGGCTGGTTATAAGATCGACGCCGGCCGGAAGATACGTCTACTGGCCAGACCGCAAGCCCGCTGAGCTGACAAAGGAGGACTCACGCTACGTCGCCTACATCGACTCGCTACCGTTTTAGGAGGGAACACCACTAGCCCAAGCTGACTCAAACACACCAACTGAGGTGGCGCCTTCGAGCCAAGCTTGGGTACCCCCGATCGTCAAGTCTTCATGGCCGCCGCGACACCCCGGAACCTCGTGCACGCCCGCGGACAAGTACTTGGAGGTCATCTCCGCGTACGAGCCGTCTCCGTCGATGCCCCCCGCGGACGAGACCGACGCCAACGGGGACGCCCGGCGCGAACGTAACGAGAAGCGCAACGAACGACGCCGGCGGCTCGGAGACAACCTTCCCATCCGCAACCTTGCGGAAGCTCTCGGCGGCTTGAGAGCAGAGTCCACACCACTCCCGAGCAATGCCTCATGTCGATCACAACGATCGCACGCCGTGCTCGGGGCATACGAGCCGGGGAGGTCATCGCTAAGCTCGCCGAAGAAGCCTACTTCATGCGGGTAGACAAGAGAGTCGCCCAACCTCTCCCGCGGCTAAGCCTCGCGACAACGAAGCTACTAGTCGCAAGGTTGACCCCGGTCCTAACCGTACTCGGGCGACATCCCGTACCGACCCAAACCGTCGACGCTCCACCGCCGGCGGACCCTCTCGGCAAGACAACGGCAACCGAGAAGTCGTCCCCCACCGTACCCCGGCCGGTGGCGGCGGCAACGACCCCGACGGCGGCGGCGGCGACGGCGGCAGCCTCCAACCACGGGGCCAACAAGAAAGCCGGAGGCGGCGGCGGCCGCGGCGGCCGCGGCCACGCGCACGGCCACGCCCTCGGCGCCTCTCGTGGCGGGTACGATGCTCGCCGAGAATCGAGGAATTACGGCAAAAGAAGTCGACGACCGCCGCCGAAGGCGACGGCTTCCCCGCTTTCTCACCCCGCTTCGCAACCTCGCTCCTCCCCGACAAGTTCAAGCCTTTGGGGATCACCAAGTACGACGCGAAGCAGATCCTATCCGGTGGCTCCGATGCTACGCTCTCTCCATCGAGAACGCCGGCGGCAACGCCGACACCAAGTGCCTCTACTTCCCCTTCGCTCGGACCAAGCCCCACTCACGTGGCTCGAGTCGCCGGACAAGCACTCAATCGACAAGTGGGACCACCGAAGGAGCGAGTTCACGAGCAACTTCGCGGGCGCCATGGGCCGTTCGGGTACTCGCATGGACCTCGCCATGATCAAGCAGAACAAGGCGAGACCCTCCGCAAGTACATGCGCCGCTTTTTCGACAAGCGCGCTACCGTCGTGGACGTCACCGACAAGGAGGTCATCGACCTCTTCCGAGACGGGCTCTACCATCGCCGCACCTTCGAGGACTTCGGTCGACGCCGCCCCAGTCCATTCCCCACCTCAAGGACATGATCACGTCCCGGGCGGATGAAGAGGACAAGGCCAACGCCAAGTACGACGCCATCCGCGGCAAGTCCAAGCGAGAACCAAGGTGGCGGCAACAAGAAGAATCCAAACCAAGGCGGCCGCAACAACAACAACAACAACTTCTCGGGTTCCAATCGCAAGCGCAAGCCGGACAATACCGTCGCGGCTATCCAGCCGTCCTCCGAAAGGGAACTCGAAGAAGAACTCCGGCGGGTTCAAAGACCCGCCGAAGGAGAAGTGCCCGTGGCATCCAAACGGCAACCACACTACCGAGCGGTGCTATCGGCTCGGGCATGCACTCAAGGATACGCCGGAGCCACCGCACCCTCACGATCGAAGAACAAGAAGAAGGACGGCGACGACAACGACTTCCAAGAACCCTAGAAGACCGTCAACGTCCTCTTCGGCGGACTACCCGGCGGGCGGGAGCGAAGGCTACTCGCCGTGAAGTGATGTCCATTGAACCGGCGGTTATGACCCCTCTCGGTGTGGTCGAGACACCCATCACCTTCTCCCGCGCGACCAATGGACCAGGCTTCTCCGAACCGAGACGTTTCCCTCTCGTCCCGAAACCAACAAAGTGGCGGGCTCTAAGCTCAACAAGGTGCTCATCGACGGCGGAAGCGGGCTCAACGTCCTCTTCACCAAGACCCTGAAGAAGATGAACCTTGACGTCACCCCCATGCTCGACAAGAGCAGCATGCCTTTTTACGGCATCGTCCCAGGCAACGCGGCTATCCCACTAGGCTCAGTGGTACTGCCAGTTACCTTCGGGGCGTCTCGCGACAACTACCGCACCGAGTACATCAAGTTCGAGGTCGCGGATATCGAGACTTCCTACCATGCCATCCTCGGCAGACCGGCCATCGCCAAGTTCATGGCGGTGCCCCACTACACATACTTGGTACTCAAAATGCCAAGTCCAAACTCGGCGTACTCTCCCTCCAAGGGGACTTGAAGATCTCTCACGACCGCGATACGAGGCCGTGGTGATCGCTTCAACAAATCAAGTACCCACCCCAATGATGGAGGTCTACGCCGCGTCGAAGAAGCTTGCCACAAGCGAACTCGACATCCCGCAGAAGTCCGACGAGCCGCCAACAAGCCTCGCCCACCGAGGAGGTACTCGTCAAGTCGGTCGACCTCGGAACGAGGCGACCCCACCAAGACCACCACCATCGGGGCCGGCCTCGACCCCAAATAGGAAGACGCGCTCATCGGCCTTCCTTCGGGCTAACCGCGACATCTTCGCGTGGAAGCCGCCGTACATGCCAGAGTGCCCGGGGAGCCGATCGAGCACCGCCTCAACGTCGACCCAAAGGCCACCCCCAAGCGACAACACCTCCGACGCTTTGCCGACGACGGACGGGACGCCATCAAGAAGGAGCTCGCCAAGCTTCTCGCCGCCGGCTTCATCGGAGAAGTCTTCCATCCCGAGTGGCTCGCCAACCCCGTCCTCGTCCGCAAGAAGAACTCGAACGAGTGGAGGATGTGTGTCGACTACACCGACCTCAACAAGCACTCGCCCCCAAGGACCCCTTCGGGTTGCCGCGGATTGATCAAGTCATCGACTCCACGGCGCGGCCGCGACTCGCTTCTCGCTTCCTCGATCGCTACTCCGGTACCACCGCATCGCAATCAAGGAAGAGGACCAGGAGAAGACCGCGTTCATTACCCCGTTTGGCGCGTCATCGCTACACGACCATGTCATTCGGGGCCGAAGAACGCGGCGCCACCTATCAACGGGCCATCCGGGCTTGCTTCAAGCGGCAACTCAACAAGAACGTCGAGGCCTACGTGGATGACGTGGTTGTCAAAACCAGGGACTCCAGTACCCTCATCGACGACCTTGAACAGACCTTCGCATCACTACGCGAGTACCGCTGGAAGCTTAACCCGAACAAGTGCGTCTTCGGCGTCCCTTCGGGCAAACTACTCGGCTTCATCATCAGCCAGCGCGGCATCGAAGCCAACCCCGAGAAGATCTCCGCCATCACCAGATGAAAGCTCCCACGAGCATCAAAGACGTCCGTAAGCCGACGGGGTGCATGGCGGCGTTGAACGATTCATCTCGAAGCTAGGAGAACGGGGTCTCCCCTTCTTCAAACTTCTCAAGCATCACGAGAAGTTCGTGTGGACCGGCAGAGGCGACCAAGCCCTTGCCCGGCTCAAGGACTTCCCCGTCGAAGCCGCCGGTCCTCACGGCTCCCTACAAGGGCGAGCGCCCATCGCTCTACCTTGCCGCGACTACTCACGTGGTCGATCGCCATCGTTGTCGAGCGGCGGGGGAAGACGGCCACGCCTACCCTGGGTCCGGGGGCCGCCCGGCCTACTTCGTCGCCGAGGTTCTATCGAGTCCAAGGCTCGCTACCGCCCGTGCGGATGCTTCGTACGCTCTACTCATCACCTCGCGGAAGCTACGACACTACTTCCGGGAGTACTCGGCTTCCGTCGTCACCGACTACCCGCTCGGCGACATCCCGAGGAACCCGGACGCCACCGAAGGATCTCCAAATGGGCCGTCGAGCTCGGCGCCCTCACCATCGACTTCAAGCCACGCACGCCCATCAAGTCGCAAGCTCTAGTCGACTTCATGGCGAGTGGCGGGAGAATCGCCACTCGCTCCCACCGTGCGACCGGAGCATTGGGTGATGTACTTTGACGGCTCACTCAACCTCGAGGGCGCGGCGCGAGAGTGCTCCCCGATCTCTCCAACGGGCGAACAACTCAAGTACGTCCCGCATCTTCCGGAAGGTCTCGAACAATGAAGCCGAGTACGAAGCTCTCCTACACGGGCTCCGCCTCGCGGCCTCACTCGGCATCAAGCGGCTACTAGTCTACGGCGACTCCGCAGTGGTCATCAATCAAGTCAACAAGTCTTGGGACCGCAACAAGGAGAACATGGACGCCTACTGCCTAGAAGTCCGCAAGCTCGAGAACAAATTCTATGGTCTCGAGTTCCACCACATCGTTCGCGACAACAACGTTGCAGCGGACGTCCTCTCGAAGCTCGGATCCACCCGCGCCCAAGTACCCGCGGGCGTCTTCGTCCATGAGCTTCACGCGCCATCCATCCCGGAGTCGGCGCCACCGACCACCGCCCCGGCCCCATCAACCACTGGGCGAGGAGGTCATGATGATCGACGTGGACCGGAGGCAACCCTTCATCGACTACCTCGCCGAGCGAAGGTCCCCTCCGACAAGAACGCAGCCCGAACAACTCGTCCGCCGCGCCAAGTCTTACGTCCTCGTCGGCGACAAGCTTTACAAGCGAGGCGCGTCGTCCGGAGTACTCATGAAGTGCGTCCCTCGCGAAGAAGGCAAGGACATCTTGGAAGAGATCCACAAGGGCGTTCGCGGCAACCACGCGTCCTCCCGCACGCCGGTCGGCCAAGGCCTTCCGGCGAGCCTTCTACCGGCCCACGGCCCGGGCGATGCCGAAGAACTCGTCGAAGGTGCCAAGGATGTCGGTTCTTCGCCAAGCGCAACATGTCCCCGCCTACAAGCTAGTCACCATACCACCAACCCGGCCCTTTGCCCGCCGGGGGCTCGACATGATTGGGCCACCGCCAACCGCGCCAAGAGGATTCAACAGGAGTGTGGTGGCTATCGACAAGTTCACCAAGTGGATCGAGGTCAAGCCGGTCACATGCCCCAAAGCTGACAGAGTACTCGACTTCCTGGATGAACTTGTACACCGCTACGGGCTACCCCACCGCATCATCACAGACCTGGGGTCCAACTTCAACAACCACCGGCTTCCGGGGAGTACCGCGAGAACGGCGGGATCGACGTCGGATACGTCTCCGTCGCCCATCCACGGCCAACGGACAAGTCGAGCGCGCCGATGGGATGGTGCTCGACGCCCTCAAGAAGCGGCTACACGACGCCGCTAACTCAAAAGGGGGCAAGTGGATCAAGGAACTACCCAACGCACTGCGGGGGCCGCGGACTCAACCATCCAAGCCAACGGGGCAATCCCCCTACTTCCCGGTCTATGGCTCGAAGCCATCCTCCCCGCCGACGTCATATGGAACTCGCCGGCGGTGGAGCACTACGACGAAGGCGTCTCGGAGGACGACGGACGAGTTGATATCGACGGCCTCGAAGAAGCTCGTTGTGCCGCCCTCGTCCAATCGGGAAGAAGGTACCCGGAGGGTATCCGACGCTACCACGATCGCAACGTCAAGGAACGCTCCTTCAACGTTGGAGATCTTGTCCTCCGCCGTATCCGAGAACACGGAAGGACTTCACAAGCTCAGCTCCCCCGGGAAGGCCCCTTCACCGTGGCCAAGGTGACCGGGCCGAGCTCCTACCGCCTCCAAACACTTGAAGGCGAAGAAGTCAACAACTCGTGGAACGTCGACCGCCTCCGTCGATTCTACGCCTAGTCTACACGACTACTCCGGGGTTCATGTCTACACGACTTCATCAACTCCCCTTGCCGCGAGCGACCCTCCGGGTCCCGGCTCCAAGTCTCCGACTACTCTCCTCCGAGTCCGGCCCGTGCGGCTACCTACGGACCCCGGGCCGCAACGAGCATCAAGGACTCTAGCGGCGGTCTACCAAGAGACCACACTCCAAGATCCGGCCCGCACGGCTACTTACGGATCCGCGATCCGGCCTACACGGCTACCTGCGGATCACTCATCGTAGCGGCTACCCGCTCCAGGTACTACTCCGTAAGCGGCCTTCGGTCCAGGCGACTCCTTGTAACTACGGCCCCGGCCACCCGGTGTGTACTTCTTCGGTAATAAAGTTTGATTGTTCATCAACTTCTTTACTTTCGTCTACTCCCCGCGACGGGACTACTAAGCCGAGTACTACTACTCGCACCTACTCCACGATGGGCGCTCCGCACTCGAGATCGCGGTTACGAGTACTCATTGATGGAACATCACATTTCATTGATATATGAAAAAGTTCATTACAACTGTTTCCTATACAACTACGGCTACTAGCTATCTATGCGGGGCTACGGAGGTTCAACTTATCGGCTACCGCTCCGCGATGGGAGCCATGCGCTCCGACAACTGCGCGTCTCGCTCATCCGAGCAGTTGGCGGCTACCCCGCCGGCGACTACCTCCACTGGGGCCTTCGGGAAGTACGACTTCATGAAGGCCAGGCCCTCGCTTCGGGATTGACTTGGCCATGTGCTTCACGTAGGCGGCCGGCCGCCTTGGCGCCTCACGAAGTCGATCCGCCGGCGGAGCGATCTTGGGGACGCCGGTGCGGCACCGGGAGCCTCCGCGATCGGGAGGGCAGCCTCTTCAAGGTCCTTCGCCCGGGCCCGGAGCGCCTCGCGGTCTTCGTTCAACTTCTCGCAAAGATTTGTAGCGAGTTGACGAGGTCTCTATCGATTCAATTCGCAACTCCATGTGCTTCTCGCACTCGAAGGCCGCCTCCTTGTAGTCGAGTTCAAGTACCCGGCGGGCTTCTTGCTCCCGTAGAAGAGATTCTTCATGCCGACCTCCGAGCCCTTCGCCCGCTCCACCGGCCTTCGAGTTCCGCAACACCGAACACAACAACGGTCGAGCTTGATGACTCCCAACAAGTACCCGACAAGTCAAGAGACATACCTTTATTCTTGTTGCGGAGGCCTTTGTTTTTCCGCACCGGCTCGTCGCCCTTCGCCCGCAAGTCCATCACATCGTTGTGGTACTTGGCGAAGGCGGCGTCAAGTTTCGACCGCATGGCGGCCGCATGCTTCCTCGACTTCACGAGCTGCTCCTCCGGGGCTTCGGCTCGCGATGCCGTGTCGCCGTAGCCTTGCAGGCAGATTCGACTTCTCGCGGGATCGCTCCGCGACGTCCCGCACAAGACAAGTTCAAGTCAGCGCAGTACTCAACGCAAAGGGCCGACTACTAGGGAGGCAACGGCCACGTACCTTCATCCATTGTTCGGCTCGCCGCATCGCCTCCGGATCTTCGCGCCAACACCGCCGGCTCGACGAGATCGTCGGCAAGCGCCCCTCAATCCCGCCACGGCTACCCGACGTAGCCTCCGTCATTGGCGCCGAGCGGATAGGCTCCGCGTCTTGGATCTCGGGGGGTCGGATTGCCACCTCCGGGGCAACCCCCGGTGACGTGGTAGCCGCCTCCCCCTCGGCGGACTTCTCGACGGTTTCCCCCATGGGCTCGGGGGGCTCCTACCGCGGCCTGCGGGGCTTACGGTGTCAACTCCCGCATGGGCACCCCCGCGGGGATGTCACCTCCTTCCGCCCGTCACCAAGGAACACGCGCATCAGTATCTACGACTACTCTTTTTGGGGCTCTATAGCTTCAGGAGGAGTACTCACCTTCGACTACGACCGCCTCCGGCGAGCCGGCGCGCCGGCGGCGGGGGCTCGGTCGCGGCTTGGGCTTCTGGAGCGGGCTCCTCGACGAGCGGCGCGGCCTTTTCGCTCTCGCTCCCGTGGGCTCCTCTCCGTCCCGGCTCAAGTCCGTGGATCTTCGCACAAGTATCCACGAGAGGGTCGTCGATAAAATCGACTACTACAATGAGTACTACTCATGAAGGCGTGGTACTTACAAGTTCGACCGGACGATAGTCACGGCGGAGCACCGAGGATGCGGCGATATCAACCGGTCCACCCTCGGCGGGCGTTTCTTCCTCCGCCTCTCCCGACTACCGCCTCCTCCACGGCGGCGGCGGCCGGCGGGGTGTTTTCGCGCCCCCGCGGCTCCACCTCTTCAACGGCGGCGGCCGCGGGTACTCCGATCCCCTCGGGCGGGGGGGGGCCGGCGCTCCGACCGCTCGCGCCGAAGTTCTTCGACGGTGGGGGGGCCGGACTTCGGCTTCCGGCGGTTCCCCCACCGTGGGCCACATGCCCTCATCGCCTTCCTCCACGAGCTCGCCGGCGGCCTCTCCCGCACACAAGGACGACTACTCGTCGGCACCGTACTCGATCACCGGGTACTCGACTACTTTGCTCAAGAGGACTTACCTGCGGAGGCGTGGTCTCTGAGACCTTCATCTTCTTTGCTACCCGCTTCTTGGCGGGGTTGCGCGGCTTCCTTGGCGGCGCGGCAAGGCCAGCCTCCAGGCTAGCCGGAGGGTCTTGTACAAGTGGCACATGAGGCAAGCCCGGACGGCTAAACCTCGACCGCAACTGGAAGCGGTCCTGCAGCGTCTCCTCGTCTTCTTCGTCATCGGAGGTATCCTCCACGACGACGGGATCATCGTCGTCTCCGACTACTCGGCGCTCCTTCACCTTCTCCACCGTTGGGATCTCGATTCCGCTCGGTGGTGGCGCGGCTCGGAGATAAACCGCTTCACATCATCCGCGCAAAAGACACAAGGCGTCGGCAACTGCGCTACAAGTGCCTACTACTCGACGGGGGGGGGGGGGGTACGGCTACGCACCTCGTTGGGCGGGCGCGCGGCGGAGTACTCCTCGACGGGGCACGCCGTGTACTCCGCATGTCCTTGAAGATCCTCGACAACCTTTCGATGATGTCGTTGTCCTCGAGCTCGCCCCCGCATCCGCGACGTGTCGTCTTCGCCGGTGTACTCGAAGCCCATCGTATCCCGCGCCGCACGGCCGGCCGGATCCGGCGCTTC
The DNA here is from genome assembly GCA_947561735.1 of Cenchrus americanus. NCBI lineage: Eukaryota > Viridiplantae > Streptophyta > Magnoliopsida > Poales > Poaceae > Cenchrus > Cenchrus americanus. The sequence continues at coordinate 308,914,059 of OX387241.1, read as the reverse complement.
ATAAACCGAAGGCCACGTGTTCGGCCCTCAGTCCTGCATCCCGCAGGGTCTTGATGCGTGCTAGCAACTCCGGGAGCTGGATCCCCTCCTGCATGGTGGGCTCCGTGTTCCACCACTCTTGGTGCTTGGGCCGCCGTCCGCTCGGCTTCGGCAGCTCGGGATGGTGGTTCGTGGTGTAGAACCATCTCGTCTTCCAGTCCGTGTTGGAGTCCACGAGCTTGTACGCCGAGATCTGCTCCGCGGCATCCTCCCTCGCCCTGGATCCCGCCCCTCCGACTACTCTGGGGTTGGAGGCGCTGGGCTGTGGCTTCACGCGGAAAAATTTCCGGAAGAGAACCCAGTGCGGTTTGATTCCCAAGAAAGCTTCGCAGAAGTGGACGAAGACGGAAGTGTGGAAGATACCGTTGGGGTTCAAGTTGAGGTACTCGATGCCATAGTACTCGAGAAGCCCCTTGAAGAAGTCACTCGGCGGGAGCGCAAGACCGCGCTCCACGAAGCGCGAGAACATCGGGATCTCGTCTTGTGCCTTCTCCATTGGATAGGGATCTCCGCGGCGGATCTCCACATGTCGATCGCTTTTCCCTGATGAACCCGCTGTTCAACAGGGTCAGCAAGTCTTCGGTCTTCACCTTCGATTTTTTCCACTCGCGGCTTGGGTCAGCGCGCGGTGGAGATGTGGGCGGCGCTGCTCCGGCGCCGGCCGCGGCAGCCTCTGCATGGCTCCTCTTCTTCCCGCCGGCCTTCGACGTCTTCGACGGGGACGACTTCATCCTCCAAGTACGGGGAGTCTTCACTCGCATCCGCTCGGGGGCTACCCTACGGCTTTTGGGTGGCGATGCGCTCGGATCTACTACGACGGCGGTGCTCGCCGGAGTGGATCTACTTCAAGATTCAAGTGGCGAATGACGCGGCTCACTTGGGTGAAAAACCCTAAGGGTTTCGGCTCGTATTTATAAGCCAAAACGCCTCCGTAACGGGCGGCCGGATAAGTCCACGCACGGCCGACTCGGCGGCCGCGCGTGACTCTTCGTATTCTACTAGTCGACGCGCCTCATCTCGGGGGCTCGGCTAGTTCTACTCGACTACCGGGACGCGGCTAGTCTCAAGAGCATCTCGAACACATTCTCCAAGAAGACCCTTCAATTCGAGAGGAAGTACTCGACTCAAGGCTCGGGGGCTCCGTGCCACGTGTCCTTCGGTTTTTTCTCTCCGGATTTTTCGGGATTTTCTCGCCAAGACTTCGGATAGATCCTCAGCCAGAGCCCGCGGCTCGAGGCTCGGGGGCTACTCCACGTGGATGGCGGTTCGCGAATCGCATCTTCTTGACGGCTCCGGCTTCAAGACAAGGCGAGGCATTTTTGAAGACCTTCGAAGGCAGGATTTCAAGGACGCTTGGGACTACTCGAGAAGACTTCAAGGTTGCTCAAACATCACCGGAGTACATTCCGGCCTCGGGATGCTTCGACTACTCTTGAGGACTTTTGACTTGTAGCACTCGGGGACGCTTGAGGACTACTTGTTAAGGCCTTCAAGACTACTTGAAGCTATCCTTCTCGACTACAAAGTACTCGGGGGCTTGTCGTATGGACCTCCCTGGGCCCACTACCTCGGTGGGTACCAGGACCGACTACTCGGTGGGCCCCTGGGACTACCCGGCTTGCGCTACACGGCACCTGAAGGCGTGGAGCACAAGGACAACACAGGAGTAGTACTCGGTTAGGACTCTGTACACGTTCCGCACTATATAGAGGTCTCCTAGACGTACTCGACTAGTACTCCTTCCCTACTCCGACTTGTAACCCTGCCTCCCGGACTATATAAGGCGAGGCAGGGACCGATCTCAGGATCACCTCATCCAATCTCAACTCACGGCGCACCGTTGCACCATCTTGTAACCGTGCCCTATCAACCCGAGCTACGCGGCATACGGGACGTAGGGTATTACGCACCTCGCGGCCCGAACCTGTCTAAATTGTGTGTCACGTGTCTCTTCCTTCGAGTTACCGATCTCGGCGAGTCACATTCATCTACTTCGGGTACTCCCCGTAGTAGGTTGCTCGGTCCAAAACACCGACGGGCGGATTGCCCAGCAAGCGGCAGCAGAAGGCTACCCGTCGTGAAGTAATGTCCATTGAGCCAGCGGTCCCGACCCCTCTCAGGTGGTCGGAGGTACCCATCACCTTCTCTCGCGCGGATCAATGGACCAGCTTCTCTAAACCAGGATGGTTCCCCCTCGTCCTAAAGCCAACGGTGGCGGGCTCCAAACTCAACAAGGTGCTCATCGACGGTGGAAGTGGGCTCAACATCCTCTTCACCAAGACCTTGAAGAAAATGAAGCTCGACATCACTCACATGCTCACCAAGAGCAACATGCCCTTCTACGGCATCGTCCCCGGCAACGCGGCTATTCCACTGGGCTCAGTGGTCCTGCCAGTTACCTTCGGGGCATCTCGGGACAACTATCGTACCGAGTACATCAAGTTCGAGGTCGCGGACTTCGAGACCTCCTACCACGCCATCCTCGGCGGACCGGCCATCGCCAAGTTCATGGCGGTGCCCCACTACACCTACTTGGTACTTAAAATGCCAAGCCCGGCCCGTGTACTCTCCCTCCAAGGGGACCTGAAGATCTCCCACGACTGTGACACAGAAGCCGTGGAGATCGCCTCCACTAATCAAGTACCCAACGCGATGATGGAGGTCTACGCGGCGTCGAAGAATCTTGCTACAAGTGAACTCGACATCCCGGAGAAGTCCGACGCACCAACAAGCCTCGCCCACCCGAGGAGGTACTCGTCAAGACGATCGACCTTGGAACAAAGCGATCCCCAGGCAAGACCACCACCATCGGGGCGGGCCTCGACCCCAAATAGGAAGACGCGCTCATCGGCTTCCTTCGGGCAAACCGCGACATCTTCGCGTGGAAGCCGACGGACATGCCGGGAGTGCCCGGGGAGCCGATTGAGCACTTGCCTCAACGTCGATCCTAAGGCCACCCCCAAGCGACAACACCTCCGATGCTTTGCCGACGACAGACGGGAAGCCATCAAGAAGGAACTCGCCAAACTACTCGCGGCGGCTTCATCGAGAGAAGTCTTCCATCCCGAGTGGATCGCAAACCTTGTCCTCGTCCGCAAGAAGAACTCGAACGAGTGGAGGATGTGCGTCGACTACACCGACCTCAACAAGCACTGCCCCAAGGACCCCTTCGGGTTGCGCGGATTGATCAAGTCATCGACTCCACGGCGGGGCTGCGCGACCGCTCTGCTTCCTCGATTGCTACTCGGGTACCACCGGATCGCGATCAAGGAAGAAGACCGAGAGAAGACCGCGTTCATCACCCCGTTTGGCGCGTCTTGCTACACGACCATGTCTTTCGGGTTGAAGAACGCCGACGCTACTTACCAACGAGCTATCCGGGCACCGCTTCAAAAGGCGGCTCAACAAGAACGTCGAGGCCTACGTGGATGACGTGGTCGACAAGACCGAAAACTCCGGTACCCTCATCGACGACCTTGAAGAGACCTTCGCATCCACCGCGCGAGTACCGCCGGAAGCTCAACCCGAACAAGTGCGTCTTCGGCGTACCTTCGGGCAAACTACTCGGCTTCATCATCGACGGCGCGCGGCATCGAAGCCAACCCCCGAGAAGATCTCCGCCATCACCGGCATGCAAGCTCCCACGAGCATAAAAGATGTCCGAGAAGGCGACGGGGTGCATGGCGGTCCGAACGCATTCATCTCGAGGCTAGGAGAACGGGGACTCCCCGTTTTCAAACTACTCAAGCATCAAGAGAAGTTCGTGTGGACTCCGAGAGGCGGATCAAGCCCTTGCCCGGCTCAAGGACTTCCTATCGAAGCCACCGATCCTCACGGTGCTCACAAGGGCGAGCGACTCTTGCTCTACCTAGCCGCGACTACTAATGTGGTCGATCTTGCCATCGTTGTCGAAGCCCTTGTGAGGAGCCAACCCCACCCAACCCCACCCACGGAGGGGCTTATAAGCAGAATCATGCATAAAGTATAACAAGGATCAGGTTAAGGTTCATTTAGCAAACTCACTCATGCAGGGGTTTATTTCAAAAAGGCTTTCGCAAACCATTTTCATAACCAAATTGACTCAATTGTTTTAGGAAAACCACTGTGGAACTACCGGACTTCCCATCCGTCGTAGCCCAGGCACACAGCCACACACTTCACCCAGAAAACGACTCATGCCAGAAAACATCCCAAACCCAAAACACTAGTTTTTGTGACCACACCGTGACTCGTCCAATACCATGGACACGGCTATTCGAATAGGTTTGACACTCGCGAGAGGTTGTACATCTTTACCCACAAGTAGGGTACCGTCACACGGACACCTCGGTGCGGCACGGATCCTATCAAAGCCATTACCCACCTTAGCTAACACTACGAGCCACCACGGAAGCAACCAAGGGGTTATCCCACATAACCGGGGCGTACCTCACACGGAGCGTACCCCTACTCCTTGGTCTCCCGCCGCTCACCCGCCTTCGAGGTTTCCGTTTTCCTCGGGGCCGTCTTTGCGGCTTCGGCGGTCGTTGTTGGGGGTTCGGCGAGCTGCCGGTGGTGCCGGCGGGACTTCGATAGTTCCTCCCCATCCTACAAGGGGTGTTCCCGGCGGGACTTGAGCTTCTCCAATGGCCGGAACGGGTGTTCCGCCGTTGGTCCATTCTTGCATGTGTTGGTCCCGGATTCTCCGAGGCTTTCCGGGCAACGGCTTCACCGCTTATGGCGGTCGCGGTCCTTGCTTCCGCTTGAGCCACTCGGACTTGGTGCATCCTCACCGTGACTTCGCCTTGCTTGGCCCGACCGATTTGTTCCCTCAAGTGCCCGGCTTTGGTCATCAAAGAGCTTATCCGGGGAGACAAGGTAGGCGACTACGTGGTACGGCGGGTCTTCTTGGTGGCGGTGGCGTTCCGGGTTTCTCATGCGGGCCCGCCAAGGCGGGGTTCGATGGCGGGAGGGAAGTACCTCATTGGTGTGGGGACGAGGTGTTCTTCGTAGATCCGACACAGGTAGCGGAGGGCTTTTCTGAGGGCCAAAGGATAGGTGTCTCGGTGTCGAAACCCCGTGGCGGTCACGCGCCACGGCTCGATGTTGGTGTGGCGGTTGCTTCTAGCGACGGAGAGGACCACTCTATAGCGAAGAGTGCTTGAGTTGCTCGTACTCTCTGGCCGTAGTACCTAGGGCGCTCGGTGATACCGAGGCGCTCCCGGGGAGTTGATGAGAAGGCGAGCAAAACCGGGCTCCTCCTGGCACACGCCTTGGGTCCATCCATCTTCCGCCATCTGAAAACAAAGGTAGAGTTGAACGGGTTGTGGTGGGGTACAAGAGATCGATAACTTTATTTAGTAGCAAGGTTGGGGTACATTCTTCGGGGTACACTTATTATTACTAGGACTCAGCTTCTAGCCTAAACACCTTGATCTTATCCTCATGGCGATTCTTCCTCTAGCTGGATACGACGCTTCTTTAGTGGGAGATCTTGCTCTAGTATCTCATCCTCAGTCTGGGTCCCTTTGTCCCAGTGAGTTTCTTCGGGTTCATCTTCCTCTTCTCTAGCCTCTTCCTCTCTGCTTCTACGCTCCTTTAGTTCATCCCATAGGGCTTTATGGGCTAGTAGAGTGCGCTCTTTCCCTAAGGTATCGTAACACCCTAAAAATTCCATCACTAAAATATTATAGCAACAAATGGCTAGGTTTAAAAATTTCCTTAAGGACATAAAATAAATCATTAAACAAATTGGCTTTTAAATAAATAAATATCACTAAAATAATTTAGAGACAATAAGTGTTTGTGCATCATGATTTGAATGCATGGTTTTCATTTGATTGGAGTTTGAATGTTTGAAAAATGTATTTGAAAGAAATTTGAAAAAAAAAAGAAAAAAAGAGACAAACCCTTCTCTCCCTCTCTCTCCCTTTCTCCTATTCTTTTCCGCAAACACCCCGGGCCGTCGGCTTGTTTCTTTTTCCCGCGCGCGCCGTCGGCCCCATGTGGCCCAACCCGCGGCCCCCGCCGGCCCGGCACGTCCTCCTCCCCCTTTTCTTTTTGCGCACGGGGCCGACGAGAAGGGGCCCGGCCGTCGGGCTTCCCCTACCTCCGGCCGCGGGGTAACCGCGCCCCCCCCCCATCAAGGCCGCCGGCCGTTTCCCGGCCGGGTCGGGGCGCCCCCGCCATCAAAACCCCTTAAACGAGCGCGGTGATGCCCCTCCTTCATTTCCCCTCCCTTAATTCGGCCGTTACCCTCCTTTAACCCCCCCTCCCCTCTTCACACTCCTTCAAGACCGGCCATTAATGCCCATGGCCGCCGGCGTGAACCGCCTCCCCGGCGCCCCTCGGCCCTATATAAACCCCCCCCGGGGCACCCCGCTACCCCCCTTCGCTTCACCGAGCTCCCGGCGCCTCCCGAGCCCTAGCTTCTTGCGCCGCCGCCGTGAACCGAGCGCCGCCGCGCCATCGCCGCCGCCCGAGCCCGTCCGACCGCCGGTAAAGCCCCCCGGACCCCCTCAATCGTTTCCTCTTCGCACGTACGAGCTAACGGGCGCATCGTATTGAACCCGTAGGCCCTCGAAGCACCCCGGGCGCAACTCGCCGTCGCCGCCCGTGGAGTTCGGTCGCCGGAGCCGATCCGCACCGTCGCCGCTTCTCCATCCAATTCCCGTCCACCGGAGCACCTACCCGCCGTAAGGATCCCATCCCCGCCCTTCTTTTTTGCTTGCGCCGATCATAGCGCCGCGCCGCTTGGCCGGCCGCCGGCCGTCCGCCCCCATGGACGCCGCCTCGGCCGTCGCCTTTATCCACCCGTGCAAGCACGCGTTTGAGTTCGCAATGTTCCCCGGCTTCGCCTAGATGTCTTTTCCGCGCGTTTTCGTGGCGGGAGCCCCGTGTGGACGTCGCCGGCGACCTAGCCGCCGCGCGCGCGCGCGCGCGCGCGCCGCCGGCGCGGGCGCCGCCCCTCCGGCGCACGCGTGCGTGGATGGCCGTTGGATCGGCCATCCACGGCTCGCATCCCCCTGGACCCCGCGGTCAAACCTTATGTAACGGTCAACTCGAGAACTTTTTGCTAAAGAGACCCCCAACTCTATTACAATCGCAAGCCGGTCCTCCCACCTTTAAAGATCCTTACATTTCAGTCCTGAATTTTGTATTTAAGCCCCTGTTTTTATTAAATCTTTGCTCAGAGGTCCAGAACAGCCCTTTTAGAGTTTAAACCTTCTGTTTTTAAATTTATTTAAGTTTTAGCCCCTGTATTCTTGCTGTTAGGCCCCTGAATAGTTTAGTTTATCGCAGTTTAGTCCTTAAACCTTGTTTTTAGCATAACTTCTCCGTTATAGCTCCGTTTTTAGCGTTCTAGTAGTCCTTTCGATCGTCTCAGCGAGCCCGTCGTTTTAGTAGCATGTTTTTAGTCTTTAGGATTGTTTGGTGATCTGTTTTATTTATTGTATGCTTTATGTGTGCATCGTAGATATCGTGCCTGTTTCATCTGAGCCACCTCTCGGGGACGATCAGGAGCAGTTGTTCGAAGAAGAAGAAGTTTTTACCGTAGTTGAGGAAGGCAAGTGGTCTTCTCCCCCTGCATATTCCCTTTTATCCTATATAATTGCATTATAAATAATGTTTACCTTTTATGATATCTTTGCATTAAATTGACGGGAAAACCTTTTAAGGACTTACCTAGATCTTTTACCCTGATCCTTGGCCTAGCCCCTTTTAAATAAAGTTTTGGGTAGAAAACGCTAGTTGCTTAACATGGGTTGGTTAAATGGGTCTTTTATGGAAGCGATACATGGTTTATAGTTAAGGTTTTGGGTAATGCAAGAACATTTGAATTAATCGGAACATGGAGAACCACCCAAGAAAACATGCGCAACCACAGGTGTTACATGGCTCGACCTTAGCCGAATAATTAGGTGTGTGATCGTGCTAGTGGCCCTTTTCCGTAAGGAGCGAGAGGGGGATCCGGGTTGCGGGGGTATAGCCGGCCCTTTTGGGGTAGTAGCCTTTGCTAAGGTGCGACCACTAGGGAGGGTTATGGTCCGCCACGATCCGTAACTATGCGGGTCGTTAGTCTTTCGCATGCCTTTGTAAAGGCTTCGTAGCGTCCCTATGCAATCACACCTCGGAAGTGTGGTATGGTGCTTGGCCGCATCGCATGGTTGGGTTTAAAGTTCTTCGGAGCTTTTACGCGAACCGTGGGTAAAGTGTGCAAACCTGCGAGTGTAAAGGCGATCGATCGGCCGTGCTCACGGTCATGAGCGGCTTGGACCCTCACATGATTAATGAACTTAAAGTTGAGACAAATCGTGGTTGTTGAAGCTCGTTGAGCTTGGGTTGTTTTGGCATTTAAGTTTCTCTTAAGTGGGTTGGTATGAACTTACACCTAGTAACTAGGAGTTCCTTAATTAAAACTTGATCAACATTAAAATGCTAACCGCCGCAAAACCTTAGCCTACCCTTGTTAGCCTTGCATTTTCCCCCACTTGCCGAGCTCCAACCATAAGTGTGCTCGGCCTTGCCTATCAGTTGTTCGGAGGAGAACTTTGGAGGGGAGTTCTACGATGACTTCGATGAAGTTGTGAGGCTTGCGGACCCCCCGATCAAGTGCACTCCGTGGGAGCGGAAGACGAGGACTCGACGAGTAGTTATCGTTTTCCGTTGTTAGAGACCTTCGAGTCTCCCCGCATGAGTGTAATAAGAGGTTAAACTTTGAAATACGTTTGTAAAAGCTGTTTATGGTATTTCACTCATTTTTGTCTATCATATGTGTGTGAACCGATCCCGGCGCACATATGAGATGCACTTGGTTCCTCTTCGGAAATCGGGTGTGACGGTACTCTTGCTTCGTGTTGTGTAGTTTCACTTCGTCATGGTTGTCTTTATCCTCTCCAGTTCTATCCTCTTGCTCCACTCTTTCCGCTCGTCAATCTGGCGCTTCGATTCTTTGGGCTTGCTCCGATAAAGGTGGTCTAGGCCTCTTAGGTAGATGGATAGGTGGGAAAGCGCCTCTTCTAAGTCTTCTTTCTCTCGTTCTAGTCCTCTCATGCGATCAATCCACGAGCGTCCTCTTCCTCCGGAGGGTGGAAAGAATCCCGTTGGAGTCCTTCGGAGGTGCCGTCTATAAACCACTCGTAGGCCCGTCGCGGGGCCTTCCGAGCGACCTTGTGGTAGGTGTCGGCGAAGCGAAAACCGGTGGCGGAGACGAACCATGATTCTATGTCGGGGTAAAGCGTGCTTATTCCCACAAAGATCGGCGGCTTACACCGAAGGGTGCCGTAGCGTTCGTACTCCGTGTAGACGAACTCCGGCGGATCCCTTACTCCGACACGCTCTAAGCCGAGTAGCAACGAGGTTAGGGAGACCGAGCCGGATGGGGGCAGACTCCTCCGTTCCATTCGGGGTTAGCCATCTGGAATCAGGCAAGGATCAAGGTAAGGATTTGGGAAAAGATGAGCTTAGCAAAGTAAAGGTTAGAGAGGGACAGAGGAGGTTTCTTATCCTAGGGGTCGCGTCCTACGGCCAACCTACGACTCTGATACCACCTGAAGCGTCCCCTCATCAGAGTTGACTAAATGTGACACAAATACCAGTCCCAGGAGGCTGGCAACACATTTATTACAACAGGTGGATCAGTCTTTTACATCACGGCGACACATAGGGCACGGAAGTGCCAACGCTACAAGGAACAACACAAACGCTAACGACCATACTACGATAGCAAAGGCTTCCATAGCCTCATCGAGTACCACACCATGGAAGCTTTCGGTAGGGGCCACGGGTACATAGGCGCGGTTGGGTGTAGGGCGGCGACCTACTCAACGTCTTCGGAAATGTAATCGGGATCCTCCTCTCGTAAAATAGTTAGTAAAACAAGGGTGAGCACATACGTACTCGGCAAATCCAACCCCACCCACGAGAGGGGCTTATAAGCGAGAATCATGCATGAAGTATAACAAGGATCGGGTTAAGTTCATTTTGCAAACTCACTCATGCGGGGGTTTATTTCGAAAAGGTTTTCGCAAACCATTTTCATAACCAAGTGACTCAATTGTTTTAGGAAAACCACATTGCGGAACTACCGGACTTCTCGTCCGTCGTAGCCCGGGCACACGGCCACACACTTCACCCGGAAAACAACTCACGCCGAGAAAACATACCATCCCAAACACTAGTTTTTGTGACCACACCATGACTCGTCCAATACCATGGACACGGCTATTCGAATAGGTTTGACACTGCGAGAGGTTGTACATCTTTACCCACAAGTAGGGTACCGTCACACGGACACCTCGGTCTTTGGCACGGATCCTATCAAAGCCATTACCCACCTTAGCTAACACTACGAGCCACCACGGAAGCAACCAAGGGGTTATCCCACATAACCGGGGCGTACCTCACACGGAGCGTACCCCTACTCCTTGGTCTCACGCCGCTCACCCGCACACCAGATGGAAAGTAGATTAACTAGTGGGGTTTATGCTAAGCCGTTGCCACATACAACGGTCGAGTGGTTGTACGATCATTTGGGTCAGGTGAGATGTCATGCAACCCGGTCCTTAACCGACAAGATGGACAACTCCCAACACGCTCAACCACATAGATACGAGCTCACCCATACTCCTGACACACACGTCCATCCCGTTTACCTAGTTCTTTACTCATTTTCCAAACATATCCCATTTTCGTTTGTAAAGCACTCACACATTTTGAAAGCACTCACACATTTTAAAGCACACATGTAGGCCAAAACAAGATTCAATCATGGCAATCAAGGGTGGCTATCCTACCATGTTTTTGCAGTAAAACAATATGCAATTTATAAAATGGGCATAGGGTTGTGTTTATAAAACTAGGAGAGAAGCATGCATCAACGGATGAGATTGAACTTGCCGTCTTCGAAGTCTTCGGGGAGTGCCGGCTCGGCGTTCGGGACCTCGGGCTCCTGCTCGCAGTAGTCGGCTCCGGTCTCCGGCTCGAAGTACCTTTCTTCGTCTACTTCGTCGGCTATAGTGCACACATAGGCAAGCAAGCAATATCAGCACACATATTATCGGCCGAGCTCGAGGAGGGAAAGATGAGCGGAGAGGGAATATATATAAGCCCTAGGGATGGGGTTGGTTCGGCGGGAACACTATTGGAAAGAGTGTGGTGAAATTTTGGAAGTAACCTAGGGGAATGGAATCATGCATGGATTGTTGGGTTAAAGAGAGATTATAGGGGCTAAGGACCTATTAGTAATTTCTATTAATGGGGAAAGGGGTGATTATGATAATATAAACTTACTTGGAAAGAGTGTGGTGAAATTTTGGAAGTAACTTGGGAATGGAATCATGCATGGATTGTTGGGTTAAAGAGAGATTATAGGGGCTAAGGACCTATTAGTGATTTCTATTAATGGGGAAAGGGGTGATTATGATAATATAAACTTGGTTAGGGCCTGGTTGTAAATTATTTAGGGTTTGACGAGTATTTAATCTATTATTAATTATTAATCCGGGGGCTATTTGAAAAGAATAAGAGATAAAGGATAGAGGCGGGGGCTCTTTGGGAAAAAGAAAAGGAGGCAAGGGGGGTTTTTGGCCTAAAGGCCATCTCCTTCCTCCCCTCACGGTTCGGAACGGAGAGAGAGGAGGGGGGGTCGGGCGGCGGGCGGCCCGGAGGGAGGGGGGCGTCGGCGGCCACGGCCACGGCGGCGGCGGGGAAATGGGGCTACGCGGAGAGGGGAACGAGGGGATCTCATCCCCGTGCTCACCTTGGGCTAGGGGCGCGGCGTGGAGGTGGCTCCGCGGGAGGGCAGTGGCGCGGCGGCGGTGCTAGGGGGCGACAGCGCGGTGGAGCTCGGGAAAGAGGGGAGGAGTTGCTGTGAGACGGCAGTGGTGAGGTGCGGCGACCTGGGGAGCCGTCGGCCCCTTTTATAGGCGGCGGAGGGCGGTTCGGGAAGGGGAGATTTTTTTCCCGGCGAGCTCGAGCGGCTTCTCGACGGCGCCCGGTGACACGACGGCTCGGCAGCGGCGGAAGGTCAACTCGTGCAGGGGAGGGTTAGGCCGGCCGTGGTGGCAGCGGCGTCACCCGTCGGTGTTGCCCGATGCGCGGCTCGGGCGAGAGGATTAATGGCGGTCGGTCGCGTCTCGGGTGGCCGGGCACCGGCGACCGGCCGAGGGCGCGGGCCCGCGGCGGCGTGAGGGAGGAGGGTAGGCTTGCCGGCTTGGAGGCGTGCCGAGGCGTCGTCGGCGCGGGCGCGCGGGCCGGGGTCAACGCGCGCGCGGCGTGCGCGGGCGCCGGCGCGGGCGGGCCGCGGGAGGAGGAAAGGAGGGAGGGGAAAAGAGAAGGGAGAAAAGAAAAGAAGGGAAAGGAAAAAGGAAAGGAGAAAAAGAAAAAGAGAAGAAAGAAAAGGAAGGGAAGGAAAATAGGAAAAAGAGAAGGAAAGAAATAAGGAAAAGTTTAGGAAATTAGGAAAATTGTTAGGAATTTAGGGGAAGGGTTTTTGCGGGATTTTACGATTTTCCGAGGCGTCGGTGCGATTTACGGGACGGCGGTGATGGCGAGGCGGTCGGCCGGTGGGACGCGCGGCGTGCGCGGGATTCCCGGCACGGTGGCCGACCGCAACGTTGGGAAGGCACGCGTGGGTGTGGCCGGGTGCGGGCGGTGCCGGCGGGATTCACGGCACCCGCGCCGATGGTGAGAGGGTGGCGGCGACTAGGGTTTGAGAGGGAGTAATTGAGCTCGGTGGACAATTTTGAAAATACGCACGATTTATTAGGTGATTTATTTGGTGCTAAAAACGCGGGCATTACACGTGGGCACGAGCGACTACTCGGCCATGGCTCGTGCCGCCCCACACGGCCGACCCGGCCGCCGACTTGCCGGGCAACGCGCACGCAGGAGCCGCGTGTCGAGGCAGAAGCACCCCCGGGTGATGTCGCATGGTAGGTGAGCGGCCGTACTTCACCGTCGGACGAGCTCCCTTTCTCTCCCTTCCGCCCCTCTCATCTCAGCGGTGCGCGCCAGCAGGTTCCCTTGGCGACGGCGGCGCAATCCAGGCGACCTTGCAGGTGTTCGATAAAATGACTCATAGGAAAGAGCAGGAAAGGATGAGCGGTAAGGCTACATATTCTTGGGTGCAAGGTAGTCATACCCACTAATACAGGCAAATCAAACACACTTCATGCTGAGCCTGGATCATTTGGTACAATTGAATCAAACAAAGACACTTGCACTTTGGAGCCTGGCTGTGGCTGGACTTGGCCAGGCTCGCCGGTCGGGTCTTGTAGAGCTCTGAAATCAAACACGCCCCTAGTCTCTGTCCAACCTCTGTTGCGGAGAGGTTATTCCTCCCTTCGTAAGGAAGCGACCCAGCGCTCCCTGCCGCCCCTTTCGGCCCCCTCCCGTCCGCCTCCGGTGTCCGTGTCGAAGCGCGACGGGATAGGGTAGACTTGAGCATTTTTCGGGTCGGGTCGGGTTCGGATCGGACCGAATTTTTTTTTATTATTTCGGGGGATGAAAAATACGCCCATGACCATCCCACCGGACGCATCGGGTCTCAAATTTTCGGGCCGGGCTCGGGCCGAGCACGGGATTAGGCGGACCGCCCGCGCATTTTATAGTGTAAAACAACTAAAAACAACATTTTGGACTGGGCTCGGGCCAAAAAAAAAAATTTCGCGGGCTTCAAGATCTCGCCCCACGCCCGTCCGCAAGGTTTGTGGGCGGGGGGGGTTGTCGCGGGCCGGGTTCGGGTCGGGCTCGCGGGCGGGTCGGGCGGGGCTCAAAATGCTCAGGTATAGGAGAGGGGCCTCGCCTCCTCGCAGTAGCTTATGATAGCTCTTAGTTTACCTTTCCCTAGCGCTTTCATGGCCGGTGCCCTTCGTGGCTCCCGCTACCGGATGCGTGAGGGTGTCGCCTTCGTCGTCACCGGTGTCTTCACCCCGCTGTCTCGTCGTCGTTGCGCTTCACCACCTTAGCTCGGATCTACCTCCGCCTCCTCTCGCTCCGCCATCTTCGTCACGCCGCCAAGATCTGGGCTCCTCCGCTTCGTATCCACGGACGCCCGCCTCCACCTCATCTCCGGACCAAGCAGCCTCTACAAGGTCGGATTTACCAAGCAAGCGGCTCCACTACATCAAGCGGTGGTTCGATGAACTCGTTCCCCCGGATCCCGACCGGGAGCTTGTTCAATCGCCGGCGACGACTTTCAAATCATCCTTCGGTCGCCCGGTGTGCGCCTTCAACACTCCGTCGATCTGTCTTCAACCGATGCTCTGCACGGTCTCCCATCTGGTTTTACGCGCCCATGGCGGCGACGACTTTCAAATCATCCTTCGGTCGCCCGGTGTGCGCCTTCAACACTCCGTCGATCTGTCTTCAACCGATGCTCTGCACGGTCTCCCATCTGGCTGTACGCGCCTATGGTGCCTCTACGGCTGTTCAACGGCGAGCTCGTCGCCCGCTAACGCTATGTTGCTTGTCTAAGGACCATTATGTAATTCCGTCTTTTTCGGAGGACATTTATGTAAAATTGGCTGCTTAATATAATGTTATGCTTAAAAAAAGAAACTCAAAAATGTAAAAATTGTAAAAAAAATACTCCTAAAGTGCATTTGTGATGTAAACACGAACTTTTAGGAACAATCATTCTCTCATTTGTTTGCAACATCTTTTTTTAGTAGGAGCAAATATTTCTCTTTTGTGCATGGTGGTGCAATTTATACTTAAAGAAGTCTCGTGGTAAAATTCTTTTTTACTGTAAAAATTGTTTCGCGTCTTGTCCTCTATTTTTTTTCTTAATCCTTTTTTATCAGATTTTCTTAATCCTTTTGGCAAATGATTCTGCCTAATTATTTTGGTATATACGTATGACAGGTGGGGGTCCACCGTTGTCAGGTAGCTCTAGCTCCCCGTCCCCGTCCGGCCGTCCCCGCCCGCCGCCCGCCGCCTGAACCTCTCTCGCGCCGCCCCGCTGCCTTTCTCCGTCGCCTGACGGGTTGCGCCGCCGCCTGCGCCTTCCTCCCTACGGCCCCTCCCTCCTTCTTTCGACCCTCCGTCCCCGTGGGGAGGAGGTCGAGGTGCTTGGCTGCATCCTTCCAGAGTCGGATCAGCAACATGGAGCTCTCGCCGGTTCCTGGCTTGCTCAACCGCACGCCGACGCTGCTGCAATGTGGAAGGATACGGGGGCCGAGACAGTCCGCGCACGGCAGGAGATCGAGAGCCCGTGTCGTGCTCTGCGCACTGCCGCGGAGACGCCGAGATGGCCGACAGCAGCACAGAGAACCGCCGCCTTGCCGAGTGTGAGCAGCAGTCGCTTGCTGAGCTCACCTGCAGGGGATCATGACAGAGCCTTCTTTCACCTGCAGTGCAAGAGTGTAGAGTTGGAACAGGGCAACAGTACCTTGGTTTGGGAGTTGGGACAGCTAGAGCATGAAGCATTCTTTGGCTGCCTTCAAAGTGTTTGACAGAATGCACATGTACCACTGAATCGCCAGGCCGGGCCATTGCCAAGATTAAGTTGCAGTTTAGCACATGCAGTGTTTACAACCAGAAGGTTGTTTTTCACCTCCTGGTTTGCTGCCTATTTGGTCTGTCCTACTCTGCTGTTGCGCGTTCACTGGTATTACTGGGGAAGGTACCGACGAAGTGGATCCACAGTTTACTTGTGTGAGGCATTTGACAATCCGAACAATGGTTGAAACTTGAGAACGATGATCAGAGTTTGTTCAGAGTGCTCAATGTGGATTCAGAGTATGGTAGTCTGATGATTGGTGTGCAGGAGGTTAGTACTGGCAGTGGTAGGGAGTGAAGGCCAGCATTGGTGGCAACTGGCAAACCTGGCACAATGTGCTAGAAACTGCTGAGTCAGAGGTGATGGAGTGTATGTCGATGAATGTGAAAAGGTTCATGTCTTTGTATAATCCAATAATTATGATATACGGAGAGCATTACCAATGAAAAGTTCATATAGAGAAGGGCCTGATCTTGCATAATCCTGCAGATTTGTTAGTACTTCACAAATAGCATGGTTACAGAGACAGCAGGTAGTTGGTCTACGAGTTCAGTTTAGTTTTGCAGCTTCACTTCATGTACACTCCTGACGTTTGTTCGTGTCACTTGGACTGAAACCATATGTTCTTATCACTACAACTTTCGCCTCTGAAAGGTTTTGTATGTGCTTGTCCACGATTGCACTATATTGCCGATATACACAGAGCTCTATGTTCAATACTTCAATCCATGGTAAAATACTAAACAATGGTCTGTCACTTATGTTATAGAACAAGGGGAAAGCTTAGGACATCAGACAGGTGTTCTTTTTGCTGATGAGGAGCAGGTAAGTTATGTCGACCATCAGCTGCTGCAGTCATTTGACGTCTGGTTCTTGATTCTGAAAAGGTTATGCAGCTTTTTCCACTTAGTTACTGTTTTGCGTACGTGTTTCTCTCTAGATTTTGATAGTAGCTAATTTGTTTTCCTATTGCTACCCACAGGCATATTTGTTGGTATATATTAAATTTAAAACACTACAAGGTGTCTCTTTGAAAACATTGATAGAAATCCAACTGGATGTCCCGAGCTCCCGAGGGAGTACCTGCGCAGCTGTGCTGCCGCCTTTCGTCAGCAATGGCACCCACCAAGTAATCAGGTTGTCCGACCCTTCACTTCCCTTCCTGCTGTGCGAACTGCAAAAACACCCGAAACCTAATGTAATTTATCTTATTTTCGGATCTGACTCACTTAAGGTGCCTGCTAAATTCAAGTTTGTGTAGAATCGTCCTGCATCCTATTATGGTGAGTTTGGATCACAAACCATGGTTTCATGCAATTGCTAGTTTGGTCAGTGGCGTGTTAAACTGCAGGTTCTCTTTGATGTCCTTTCCCCTTAATGTACTTATGCAATGCCTACATGATAGATCTAGGCATTCATCCCAAGATACAGTTAATTAGAGACTGTTGTCGCAATGCTGAATCATCACTTGTCACTTGTGAGCATGTTCTGTAGCACTGAGCTAGGAAATATGGGCAGTATCTGAATTCCAATCTAGTACGAATGTGTTTGGGGTAAAATGAGAACATCATAGCTGAATAAAAAGGCATGTGAGAAAGATATGCAGCCATAGCAACCACAATAGATGCATCTGTACAATCCAACTTTTATGGTTGGAAATCATTGGGCTTCAATAATATTGACTACTTCACGCAGGGTTCTGATTCATGAACTCATTTCCTTTAAGGGGATGGAATTCAAACTGAACACAGAACAGCAACACACGAACTGACTCAAAAGCTCAAATTAAATAATTGACATGCTTAATACATAAATATATTTTACATTGAGTCATCTAAGCCATATTCACATGCACTCCAAGTTCCTGGAGATGGTTTTTGAGCCTCAAGGTTGTGGATGATGGCCAAAGATGATTACACATGCAGATTTTGAATGCTTCATGCAAAACTGGAAATGAACAGTGGCAGCCATAGGCATGGCTTTATTTAAAATTACACGGACACTTCACACTTCGACATGTGACAATAAACCTTAGCTCGATCTGCCTTCTTAAGTACCATAGCACTAGCACCAGTTAGCCTGCACGATTGGATACCATAATTTTTTGTCAGAGAATGAAAAGCATCATGTATTAATATGCTTGCCTCTGACCACACAATGAAGATTTGGGTGTTATGGCCCATTATATGCTACTAAGTCATCTCTTTTATATTGTTGATGTCTTGCATGGTCGTTCTTTGTGGGTATATAAGTGTCTACCAAACTACAGTGTTACTGTTTGGCCTCACTAATTTTATGTTTGATTTTCTATGGCAATATATCAAAGTAAAATTCTTTTGTTAATACATGTAGCTGAGATAGGTCTAGTTTACAGTGCAGCATTTGGTGAATTGTGATACAGTGTGCATTCATAAAATTGGTATTATTTCCACCTTCCTAGTGTGTTTTAACCTTCCTGCTGCATTTTATAGTTAACAGATTGAAAAAAGTGAAAACTAATGCATCCATGTGGAACATGTGGCATTATATGAACAAATTTTTTACACCTTACTGTATACATTTTAAACTTGATTGGTTTCTTTACCTGTGACAGACCCATAATCATGCAGTGGGATGAAAGGGAAAATTATCTGCAGCAAACCACTGGTTAGTAGCTCTTCAGCAAAGGAACGAATACAGAATGCAAAATTTTACACTTACCATTAGTCCAAAGTCCAAACTCTAAAATAGATACATATGAACTGCAGTAGGCATAGCATGTCATGTTACCACCTTTTGGACTTGTAGTGAAGATTATACCCTAATTATGCTCTGTAATCCTTACATTCTAAGGCTTTCGAGAAAGTTCCTGTGCTTATTGTCCATATTAGCTGTGAGATGATCAAGGAAGTCACTGAGGCTGCTCTCTTTGTATTTTGGGGGATTTTCTTCATCCACAAGTTCCTTGGCACAGGTGACCTTCTCATGTAGTGCAAAACCATGAATGCTAGCTATAGAAATCCTTGCTTCTTCAGTGTTCAGAAGGGCACGATGCACAACTGTTTTCATTCTGCCATTGCTCAGGACTTCCATGTGGTCTCCAATGTGGACGTGCAATGCATGTGGAAGTTGCTGGACCGTTTTCCATATGTTCCTGCTGCGGTCAACAACTTCAAGGCCCCGACAAGTCGTGAGCAAGATGGTAAGGAATCCATAATCAGAATGTTGTGCCAGCCCTATAGTTGTGTCACCTTGTGATGCTTTAGGGTAGCAGTTCACTGACAATAGTTGGGAACCTTCCTGAAATTTCTCATTCAAGTAGTCGCTGCCCAATCCTAGGCCCTCTAGTATTGCTTCCATCAGTTGCAGAGCCACACTTTTTACTTCAGCAGCATACTTTCCCATGTATTTCCTGGTTTCAGTAAGAAAAAATGGGTCACACTAATTCCTACAAAAGGTACATTTCATTCTGTAGTTTTGGTTTGTAAAATGTTTTTTTAAAGAAGAAGAATTGTTTTACCTGTAGATTGGTGGTTGTTGTGGCCAATATTGAATCCAGTCGCTGAGGGGATGAGCATAATGCTTTAGGAATGCCCGGGACATGCTGATGCTATCTTTTGAGCTTGTATCATATCTGACAGGTTGCCGGAGGTCCTCTGATGCAAACTCTTCCTTCATCTCACTTGGTAGTTCGAAGAAATCTGAAGCTGCTTTAACAGCGCAATCCATGACAGATTGACTGATCCCATGGTTTATAACCTGGAAAATGGAGCAATCATCAGACTATCAGAAATTTGGACAGGAAAGTAAGCTTTCTTTATTCCCTTAAAGTTGGGGATCTACCAAGGTTTTATGGAAAGGCAATAGATCAAGTTCGTTTCTGGAAACAAAATTTGGCAAGCCACTGAAGGCTGGAATGTTCATAGCACCCCAAAAACTGCCCGTGACAGACTAGGCATCTTACAAACAGCCTGTCAAAGTACTAAAGTGACCTTCCCAGTGTGTGGAGTCCCTAATGGAAAATTTAGCCATTGTGATGAAAACTGAAGGGCAAGATGGGAATGGAAGTTCTTCTCAACTTCTTGTTTGTTGTCAGTTTGCATGCAACTGAGGGACAACGGGGAGCTGATTCACAGACAAATACATGGTGTGGTCAAAGGTTTTTGATGCACTCCAAATCTCACACAGCTTAAAGAATCAAACTTTGGAGCCAAAAGTGCAAATGCAGTTCATCAAACAAAACTGTTGAATAGAGACAGAATGCTTGTATCATGATAATCTGGGTGCACTATTAGTGAGACGGTATCAGAGGTATCTGCTGGAAGGCCCGATGGCAAAACTTCTAAGGCTCAAGCTGTTTATCTTCTGCGGTATTGCTTCAACTAGAAATATGTTAGTCCGTCAGTTTTTGCCTTGGACAAGTGACAAGTCAGCTTCATCGGTACACTCTAGCAGAGTTCACAAGTGGCAATATTAATCATCAGTCTCAGACAAAGGAAAAGGTCAAGGCAAAGAGAAGGAAAGGACAAAAAAAGGCCCTGTTATGCAGTGATCTAAATTAAGGAGCATACCTGGAAGTACCCTAGATCACGGCATGCTTTGAAAATATCATTAACCACGCGAAATCGGGTTGCGGAATCAAGGCTGAGGTGCCCAAGGTTGATCACCGGCATTGGCAGAGGGTGCAGGTCCTCCGACGGGAGCTGCTCCTGGGGGACAGTCCTTGACAAGTCAGACATGTTGGCTGACGAAGTACAGCACCAGACACAGAGAGGTCAATCCACTACACTATTGAGGATCAGAATATGGAATGAGGTGCAACCGTTGTGACTCCATCTACTTATAGGATGCTGAAATCCCAGGTACGTGAAAAAACCGCCTTTTGGCTTTGCAGTGCTTGCTCCTAAGGAATGAGAGTATAGAAGTGTACATACACCTGATGGCCTTCACCTGGACCGCGCTTGGCTCCAAAGGACAGGTCAAGGCGTATGCAGATCGGTCCGTGCGTGCACTCGTCAGTATTCTGGTCCAGGAGAAGGTCCTGGGCTGGCACTGCATGGACCTGCCTGTTGGGCTGTGCACCATGCAAGTAAAAAATTGCAAAGCATCATAGGCTGCTGGATAGAGAACTCCAGGCATCTCCCACTCTCAGCCGCTCTTCTTCAGTTCTCCATAGCGTGTTGACATCGTGTGCGGGACGCGGGGGAGGGGGGCCTGCAGGGCTGCAACTGCTGTTTTCTTATGACCCAAGGACTTAAGGTTACGTGGATAATATTGTCTGTGCTCTGTGGGCAAGTTGTTCGGCCAGGGGGGGTTTCATGTGGGCATAACTCCTAAAAGACTCGTCAGTTCAGTTACAAAGAAGTAATGCAGCGGGCAGGGTCCCAAAAAGGGGGCATTTGGCAGGTTTCGCAGGCGAGCGTGGTGGATCATCCCCAGCCGCAGAAGCAGTCGGACGATCGAGCAGTTCTGTGGGGGAGTGCTGACGCCTGTCCTGTCCTGTCCAGGTTCAGAATGTTTTGTGAGTTCGGTGTGCTGACAATCATCAGATCAAGAAACCATTTTTTTCTAGGTGCCAGCAACCATGACCTTATGGGCGGCTGGCGGCTGGCGGCTGCCATATAATCATATATGTTTGTTAAGGTACTGTTCGATGAACCTTCTCTTTCCATAGTGAATGAAGATAATAATAACTCAAGTCGCCGTGCGTGAATGCATGTGCAGGTGTAATGTGGCTTACGTACGTTTCAGTTATCCCGGCGCCTATTTGCTCTGTCGGCTTTGAAATGCCATGAAGAACTTACGAGTATTTTTTATTCTATCTTGGCATCTTGCCACGGAAGCTTATTTTAAAAGATGTCGACAAAGATAAGGAGCTTTTGAGTTTAATCTGGTAGTGTCTGTTTTGAAGCTGGTTGGTACGGATAATAGGATTTCCTGCTATAACCGTCCGATCTGAGATATCAACGGTCGAGCTAAAGGTGTGGACTTTTCTTTGCTACTCCGTGTGGTGTGGGTTCTCTTTGCTTGCTGTGCGCTTGCGTATACCCAGGTAGGTTGACAGTGCAACACACAGTAGTAGTAGTAGTAGTAGTAGGATCGTGATGTCAGAGCAAGGGAGGCTTAGAAGGGGCCGGCTGATGGAACCAGGTTCTCTGTGTATACAATATACATGTGCGTAGCAATAATTATACACTAAAAAAAACAAAACGATCTGCAATTTGAGAGGGATGGAGTACGTTTTGACCGAACGCATTGAAACTCTCTGCGCTTGGTCTCCTTACTCGGTCGGCGATTCAGCATTCGTTTGGAATGCCACGAGGAGAATGTAGAAAGTTGCTCTTCCGCATGCGTGAATATGTTTTTTTGTCAGATAAAGGAAATAATTCCGCCTGTGTGTAGTATGTTCATATGTGTATTGGTTCATTTACTGGTAGAAATTATCTTCTACTGCTCGCTTGGGGTGAAAATTTATCTTGAGCGAACTGTTCTGTGTGTGGGTGGGTTTACAAAAAATACCCTCACAATCCTGTGTTAAACCAAATGAGGTTTTTGACCACACGAGTAGAGGACGGGTACTGTAGCATTATTGTAGCAAATCATCGATTAATTATGATCATTAGATTTGTCGTGTGAAGATGACTCGTCTGTGACAAGATTTTACAAATAGACTCATTTAGTAGTAATTAGTACTTCATGCATTCAAGATTTTCAAGATTTTTTTTTTTTTTTTTGCACTCGTCCAACTAAAACACGCGCAAGTTTCAACATGTTTCCTCCGTGGCGCATAGCAGGCTGAGCTAGGTCGGCCCGCGGGCTCAGCTACACTGGACCTGGCCGGGCCGGTCGTCGGTGGCCTGTTGTTTAGCCCAAGATCACGTGGCACCTTGGCGGCAGCCCACGGCAGCAGACCGACGACGGACGACGGACGAGACGAGAGAAGTGTGGCTGTCTCCTCTCCGCGGGCGGTGAGGTGACGCGCCCGCACACGACGCGGGACACGGGCTCCCGAGCTCGCAGTTGGGCAGCTGCGGTGGATTGGATTGGATGGGGTCGATGACTCGATGTCGATCGGGACTCGAAGGCTCGAAAGCACTGCGCAACTCGCCGCCGCCGCCGCACGCGCGGCCGTTGAGGAGCGAGTCGATCTGCGGCGGCCGGCACCCGGCGGCAGGCCGGCAGCGCCCATGGTATTATACTACCACGTACGATGTGACAAACCACGATACCAAGATGTATGTGCGCGGTCGGTGGCCACGACCACGAAACCGCTGACCGCTGCGGTGGCGATCGATATCCTGACGTTCGCTGATCGAGGGGGCCCAAGCACAGTGCACACAGCAAATCGACTTGGCAAAGGAAAGCCGCTTCGTCGACGCCTCAAAAAAAAAAACTTTGAAAAGGACTCCAAAATTTCCCGCAAACTAAACAGACTGTACATACAGTGCATGGTGGCCAATAGGTTTACAGAGCTCTCATCCGCGGTAATATCGGTATAAAAAGGCAAAATCAGCAAGCGGACAAGTTCACGCCCAGTCCGGACTATGGGTGAGCATTGGGTCATTTCGGTTCGGTCTATTTAGTGTTTGGGAACTTCGGGTTTTAGAAAAGTGAGGATCCAAGTTTGAAAAACATAATGAACCGAACCTGAATAGACCTCGGTAGGGTCTATTCGGTCCACCGAATTACCCAAATTTTCGTAGATATATCTTTGTCGCCTCTCAAAATTTTGTGGTAGAAATTCAAATTCCCAACTCGTCCTAAGTTTATATAGATGTAAAGAGTGCTTGACCGAAGGAAGTAACTAACAAGCTCATAAAAAATCAAAATAGTTTAAAACACAAAGTTGTAACATTTACGGAATACTTAACTATATCGAATTTCGGATTATTCCGGTTTATAGACCATATGAACGGAAATCGAATCCCGACTCATAAAATTATTTGAATTGAATTCGAACCCCGAAATCTGAATCCTAGCTAGCCTATCTTCGACGTCGAACCAATTTCTTCTAAAGCTTTCTTTCTTCGCTCGCCCTTGTGTTTTAAGTATTTTGACAATTCAAGTATTTTGAGTTTCGGCTTTGTTCGGTTGGTGGTGGCGATGGTCTTCTTGGTTTGTTCTAAGAGAAAAATCTTGTTTGGTTCTTGATGGGCGATTTGTTACGAGAGAAAAGTAGTGCGCGGTGGGCGATAAGCCAAACGAACGAGGGCGTTTGTTTCGGTTTGGTTTTCACGTTTGGAGTTTCTAAGACCACCCACACTCGTGTTCCTTTATTCTCTCCTTCAAAATGGAATATGCTATCCTACTCATCAATATTCTCTCCTTCATTTCCAATTCTCCCGCACTCATCTTCCTTTATATCTCTCCTCTAGGGCCCACATATATTTTTTTTATCCGTCTCCCCCACCCCCACCCAACCGCTCCTCCTCCCTCCCCTCTCTCTCTCACCCCCTCCCCCCACCCCACCGGTCGTCTCCTCCTCGAACTCCCCGTCC
This sequence comes from Cenchrus americanus, assembly GCA_947561735.1. Classification (NCBI taxonomy): domain Eukaryota; kingdom Viridiplantae; phylum Streptophyta; class Magnoliopsida; order Poales; family Poaceae; genus Cenchrus; species Cenchrus americanus. Next base: position 308,890,059 of record OX387241.1, on the reverse strand, counting down.
CGAACCTCCTCCCGGATCCGCGCGGTGGCGAGAGGAGCGAGGGCGCGGAGTCCCGGCGAGGGCCGGGGCGCTCCCCGGCCGGCGCGCCTCCGGCGGCGGGGCTGCGGCACGACGGCCGGGCGGCGGGAGGGGGGAGCGAGAGAGGGCGCGGCGCGGCTCGGCGGAGCGGGTGCGGGCGGGTGGACGGCGCGCGCGCTCTCCTCCTCCCTCCCCGCCCCGGGCGCGCGGGTCCGACGCGGCGGCGGGATCTCCGGCGGTCGGCGTGGGCGACGCGCATCCGGGGGCGCGCCGGCGCTCCCGCGCTCTCGGCGACCATGGCGCGCGGGCGGATGCGGCGGGTGGGCGGGCGGAGATCCCTTCCTCCTCGAGCTCGGCCCGAGGTGGACGGGCGGCACCCATGGCGCTCAAGCAGAGCTGCCCCCCGTGCGGCGTCCACGGGGAGGAGGACACAGGATCCTGGGCCGGCTCCCTCCCTCGATTTGTGGCGCCGGCGCGGACGAAGGTCCTCCCCTTCCCCTGCTCCTCCAAGCCACCGGGAGGAGGTGGTGGGTGACCTCCCTCCCTGGGCGGCGGATCCAAGACCAGCGGCGGCCTCCATCCCGACATCCCGCACGGCGGCGGACGGCGCGACGTGCGGCCTCGTCGGAGGCGAGGGCGGCGAGGAGGCGGTGGCGCGAGGAGCGGGCGCGGACGCGCGGAGCGAGAGGCTCCTCTTCTTGCTTCGGCGGCGGCGGCCGGCGGCCGGCGAACTCGAGGAGGAAGCTCCGGCTGCGGCGTGCAAGGATCCGGCGGAAGGCGCGAGGCAGTTGGGGGCGGCGGCATCGGGACCGTGGTGGGCCCTCGCGGAGCCTCTCGATTCCGCCCGATTTGGAGGAATCGAGTGCCCACGGGATTTTCCCGTGAGCGATGCCGTCCCCCGCTGCGGGGTCGCTTTCCTCCATAGTACAACGCGACAGGATCGCGGGGCTTTTGCCGTCGCCCAGTGCGGGTAGTCTAATAAGTGCACACCCTAGTCCGGACCCACCTAAACCTACCAGTGTCCCTACATCGCCAGAGGAACAGAGACGAATACCCGAGCCCACGCGAGCAGCAACCCAGCAGCAGAGGGGGTCGGAAAAGAAGAAGAAAATGGAGGCGTCCGCGGACGCGGGGGCGGCGTCGGCGGCGGCCGCCGCCGCGCGGACGCTGCGGTGGGCGGGCCGCGCCGGGCACCTGGGCGGCTTCCCGCGCGCCGCGGTGTTCGCTGCCGTGGGCGCGTTCGCCAAGGCCTACGCCTCGCTGCTCAACACCACCACCGTCCACAACGCCGACGCGCTGCTCCGCCTCGTCTCGGCGCGGGGCCCCGGGACGCCGCTCCTCACCGTCAGCAACCACATGTCCACGTGCGTACGCCTTACCGTCGCCACCCGCCTGCCCTTCCCAGGGCCGTGTACTACCCTTGATGCCGCTTGTCGATTCGTAGGTACGGTGGCTGAGATCAGACATGCGTTGGCTAGCTCTGTATGCTTGATCTATCAAGGTTTCGGCGCCTGATTGTGAATTCTGAGCGAGTTTAGTTTGGAGTTCGGACCACTTACTGATGATATGTATTCCTGTCAGCATTGGTATCACATATCAGTGGGCTAGTGGAACATCTGGAGCTGTGTTGATTGGGGTTTTTAAACTAAAGTGGATCCCGGAGTCCATTGATGTCATTTTTTCCATCTATTTTCATGGAGCCCCGAGACACCCGTGCGCTCCTACATGTAGCAGTGCTGAGGATTTACTCGCAAATTTTAGGTTAGATGTGGTCTGGCCATGGGGGAAGCTTGAAATTAATCTATCTTGCTGTGATGTTTGATATCTTCTTCTTAAAGAATTTCTTGCTGCCTTATTCCTTATATTACTAAAGCACCACCATGACAACCGTTGCACATTAGTGCCATATGTTTAAGGAAATGACAATGTGTTCTTTTTTTGGCCATAATCTGTACGAAAGGACAAAAACAACTATATTCACAGGGTTTGTCTCACGTTGTCGTATTGTACATGTGTTATGTACAAGTGCTCGTGATTGTTGTCAGTTTGCTGATCGTGTACAATTTGCTGTGTATAATATCCATCTGTTGGAATTTCAGTAACGCTGAGCTTATTTCATACTTGTATCAGGGTAGATGACCCGCTGATGTGGGGATTCAAGGGTTTTCCAACTTCGGATGCAAAGCTTGGAAGGTGGGTGCTGACAGCAGAAGATATATGCTTCAGGAATGTAGTCATGTCTTACGTGTTTCGACTTGGTGAGCCTTAATGTTCCTGCTTGTTATTTCCTTTTGCATTATTGTATTAATTATGGAAATTCCACTGGTACTCTTGCTAAATTGTGATGGATTGCATCTTGGGGTGTCACAGAAATTATTGATTGTATGGGAATGCCTACTTTTTTATGGTTTTGTGGGTGAAAGTGGAAGTTTTTAACATAGTTGCAGATTCTATGGGTGAAAGTTGAACTATTTGCACATAGTGAACATTGTGAGTTGTGACTTCAGGAAATAAGATGACCTAACAACTTCTTGAGGAAATAAGATGACTTAACACGCTCTAGCTTGGTTACTCAGGTAACAGCTCATATGTGTATGGGATGTTTCCTTCCTATAGTCATTTTAAGGCATATTCAGTGAAACACTCAAGATCAGTAAAGGTGTGATTGGTTGCTTGGCTATCCTAGGCTGACTAGGAACTTAACCAGGCCAAACCAAACCAAACCTAGCTCCAGGAATGCAAATACCTTTTGTTGCCGTGGTAGACAAATGCAAATACCTCTGGCGTCTGCATCCGCCTGCATCTGTGCTCGTAACATGGAGCCAGGCTCCCCTACTACGCCTGATTCTAGTGTTCCCATCGGTCCTGTCTAGAAGGCCTATTCAGCCTACCAAACATGATGAAAACTGTGCTGACTTTAACACATATTTCATGGCACTCGATTCATTATCATCAAGACTAGTGAGTGTTGGAGATTTGATTAGAAATTAGCTACACTACACTTTCAAGCATTAGATAACCTGACACTTGTTTGACCTTCTGGACACTGCAATTGCCATGATGTATTGGTCATTTTCAATCCCTTGCTTGTAGTATCTTGTGTGGACAAAGACTGGTTCATGAAACAATGTATTAAATCTAGTGCCTCTATTCTCTTGTTCAACTGCTACCTAACTGCTCTTTGCTTCATATTCTCCAGTTTCTCTTGTACTTCACTTGTAATGTGGCAAATAAATTTATGCACAGGGAAATGCGTACCTATCACACGAGGGGGTGGAATCTATCAAGAACACATGAATGAAGCTCTTGAGGTGCTTAACAATGGAGGCTGGGTATGGAGAGTTTCATACTAAAGTACCTTTATTTTGTCATCATCAGCCGCCATATTCCTACTTATGGACTCTTCCCTTTATTTAATTCCAAATTTTGTCATGACATATTCAAACAGTTGCATTCATTCCCTGAAGGAAAAATAGCACAAGATGATGAGCCGATTAGAAGATTGAAGTGGGGAACTGCCAGTCTTATTGTTCGAGCACCTATAACTCCTATAGTTTTACCAATTGTCCACTCTGGTTTTGAAAAGGTAATGTAACCGATATGACATCCTCTTAGCATATAGTTGCCTCTCCTAGCTGTGTTTCGTTAAGGACATCAGTAAATGTTGTATAGAATGTTTTTCTTTTTGAAATGTGAATATAATCTTAGCATGCTGTCATTTACTCCCAGGTCATGCCAGAGACATTGTTCTTTGGACGGCGACCACCGGTGCCACTCTGCGGCAAGAAAATAGATATCATCGTTGGAGAGCCAATAGAGTTTGACATGGCAAGCTTGAAGCAAGAAGCATCGATGGTACCCCACGATTCACCATCTGAAAGTAAGGGGTGGCCGACCATTACACCGGATGGGCTAGACGAGGCGGCGCAGAGATGGCTCTACCAGAAGATGTCAGATAAGATCCAGTCTGTGATGGAGGGGTTGCGGAGAAAACTTCTGAACCTGAGGCAGCATTGATTTTTTCCCCCTTCATCTGTGGGGCCGTGGAAGGTTTCTGTTGGTTTTTTGCGACTACCTTCGGTTAGGATTCATTAAGAAGCTACAGGAATTTATATTTATGCACCAGTGGGCGAATAGTCGTCACAGCTGCCAAAATCATGAACTAAAGGGATCTGAATAGAATAGAATTCAGAATGGTACATCTGTTGTCTTTTTGGAGGCAGTAGTTTTGAAAGATTTCTTCATTATTTACATTAGACTATTCAAGTGCCACTTTTTTTGGGCATTAATAAAGCCTTCTACTGTTCAATTGTAAAGATCCTTCCCCCACTTTTTTAGCTGTCTTGTGTCTACTGTTGTATCAAGGAAGCGACAGAGTCGCGTTATCCCCATCCAGCTTCACCACTTGGATCTGGAATAGGGTTGCCAAAATGGGTCAGCCCACAGTTAGTTGTGTACAGATGCCCACTGTCGTCGATCATGAATCTTTTTACATATTTATTTTATCATGATTTTGCAAAAATATACATCTACCGCCGTGGCTTACGGCGTCAGGAACATAACGCCGTGGCCCACAGCGGTAGGAGCCGCCAGGAGTGGGCCCGTACCCTTAACGTCGGGGGCCACGCGTTATGTCCCTAACGCCGTGGGCCACAGCGTTACACTGAGCTAACGTCGTAGGCCACTGCGGTATCTGTTTCTTGCCGCCGTGGGCTGCGGCGGTAGGAATTATTTTTATTTTTTTAATTTGAAGGATAGATGTCATGGAGTTTTGCCTACCCATGCTCGTGAGTAATGGGTAGGATTTTTTTTTTAATTTTTTAAAAAATTTGAAGGACAAAGGTCGTTGAGTTTTGCCTATCCATGCTCGTGAGTAATGCCAGAAGCGGCGACCAGAGTTGTTCAAATATTACAACTCCACATGGTCAAAGACTACAACATCATACAAAGTTCCAGTATTGAGCCATCCTTGCGATTTGACGACGAAGGACCATAAAGACCACCATAAGGAGGTTTCTCTCCTCTTGCAATGACATCTGCAGTTTTTCGTTGCAAATAATGATGCATGTCTATGGGAGCATAAAGACCATTCCAAAAGGTTCCTCTTCTCTTGCAACGGCATCTGCAGTTTTTCCTTGCACATATCGAAGCATGCCCCTTTCTAAGGTGCTCATTTTATTCGGATCAGGTGTTGTATTTGTGTTTTCCCCTTCGAATCACCACCACCATTACCACCCCCCCTCCAGCAGCAGTGGTAGACATCTCTAGTTATTCTTTTGAACAAATATAAGTATTTTCTACAATTTATACAACAAATAAAATCATTTTCAACATTTTCTAAGCAAATTAAAGTAATATCCATAATTTCTACATTTTCTGCAACTACAAAATATATCTACTCAGACCTACACTGCAACTATAATTTTTCCAAGCAGATCTACACTAAAATTATAATTTTACTAAGCAGATCTACACTAAAACTATGTAATTACTAAGCAGATCTACAGTAAAACTATGTATTTACTGAGCAGATCTATACTAAAACTAAACGCCATGGGGTACGACGCTATGTCTGCCCACGCTAAGGGCCCACTCCTGGCGGCTCCTACCGCCGTGGGCCACGGCGTTATGTCCCTGGCGCCGCGGGCCACGGCGGCAGATGTATAGTTTTGCAAAATTTGTGGCGGACCGTATATTTTTGCAAAAACCGTGATAAAATAAATAAAAAAATTCGTCGATCAACGTCTTTGGATACTTTTGAGGCCCATAAGAAATATATTTGGGCCCACACGATCCCAAGTGCAATTGTTTGCAACCATTTTCTTTTATTTTTTAGGCAAATCTGGCACGGCACTATGGAATGAGCCCGATCATGTTTCGTTGCGTCTTGTTTTTTTTTGTTGGGGGGGGGGGGGGGGGCTAATTGTTGCGTCTTGTTTGAGGTTGCAAGTCGGAGGTGACACATCGCGTAACGGCGGGGGGTTAAACGGGGGGCAATCACATGATCCGTCAACTGTGCTGCGATGCTCGCTCCCACTGTTCTACTTCTATCTACCTACGGATTAAAGCGACCCAACAACACGCAGCCAACGGGGGCGAGCCACCCATGCGCGCGCCAGGCCGAAACGGTTTCGCCTGCCTGCCAGCTCCTGCAGCTGTCCTTACTACTACTAGTACCTGACGCCGGCGGCACACGCACGCGACACGGTTTTGCTGTCGTCGCCTGATTAGCTAGCTGGACCGGAGCCCTACTGTCTGTATTCGCTCATCGTCGTGTCGTGCCGGGCCACACATCCATCTATCCGGCTTAGTCCCAAAGAGACGTGGCGTCCACCATGACCAAATCACCGATGCCGTTGGCCTTTGTCCGACGACACGCCGCGTGAGTGAGATTCTGCCCATGATTAGAGGAAGGAGATAAATAAGGTACTGGATACTTACCTAGTGTTTAACAAACGTTTCCGGTTCTTCCCCCGATCGACCCCAACTGAAAGGGTCACGTCTCGCTTATAGCGTCAGAGGCGGTCAGAAGATATAGACATCCTAGTCGCCGGCCGGCCGTCGTCCAGCCAAATTAAAGAACCAACCCATCATCGATCGATCAGGTGATGGCAACTCACAAGTCATAGCACCTGCATGCGGGCGCGCGCTGTGCACCCTCCGAGCGTCGGGTTCGCCGGAATTTCACGACATAAGTTTTCAAGTAATGTGCGAAAAATGACAGTCGAGTCCGGCTTCTCCGCGTGGATCTGCTGTCCATTTCAGGGTGGTTGAAACTTGCGAAGATCTGGAATCACGAACCTGCGAAGCCTTGAGGTCGCGCGAAGGTCTGGAATCGTGAACCTGTGAAGATCTGGAGTCATGAACCCGCGAAGATCTGGAGTCACGAACCCGCGAAGTCCGGGAATCTAGTGAAGTTCGAATCCGGAGGTTATGATGTGTGAAGATCCGTGTACAGAGGTTCGGAAACCAGAAGAAGCCAAGTCAAAGACGTTGCCTCGAAAGTCTGGGTTTGGCGCGTGAACTAGTGGCAGGCTTGTAAATGAAGGACCGATACGGCGAACCGAGAGGGGGGGGGGAGTGAATGGGAGCCGATAAAAATTCTTCTCGATGGAGATGAGAACTCCAACAAGACGAACGCGGCTTCCAACACACGTCTCCGACTCACTACCAAGGTTGGTCAAGCCCACGTAGCCACTGGAGTGCCACTGGACCTAGGAACCAACACACCACCTTCCGACCCGAGAAACGCGGCGGAAAAACCAAGCCTCGAGTCTACGGACCCACACCGGTCGGACCGGTGAGCACCACCGGCCGAGCCGGTCCCCCGCCGGTGAAACCGAGCAACTTTCACTAAGTGGCTCTACACCGGTCGACCGGTGGCGACCGAAAGCCCCCAAGGCACCAAACGAGTCAACCGACCACCAAACGGACCCAAACTCGAAACAAGCGGCAACACGGGACAACAACGAACACACCAAGACGTTCACCCGAGCAAAAACCCACAAGAGCTTGCACCGGTCAGACCGGTCAAGAGCACCGGTCGACCGGTGTAGCACGGCGACTCGGGATGAACAAAGACCCGCGGTCAACTCACCCAAATCCAAATCTCGATCTCCCGAATCGCTCCACGGACTTGAACAAGACTTTGGGGATATCAAGAACACCTCATGAGGAGTTCATAGCCAAGTTTAATCCCACAAAAACTCATCCAAAAAGGAGGAATCGAAGAAATCCCGCCGAGAGCACCTCCAACCCAAGAACTCAAGAAACCTCCAAAATCGAGCACCTTTACTCACGGATTTGGGAGGGGAATCACGACCCAAAGAACCACGAAGGGTTCCCACAAATTTCCCCCATCAAATCCCCAAGAGAAAGGCCCCGAAAACAACCCAAAGAAATCACCGAGAGAGGGCTCCGAAAATCACCACCAAGAACAACCGGGAAAACACATCCAAACCTTGAGGAACCACGCCGAATCATCTATACATGAAACAAAGGTTCGTACAAGGTCTAGCAAGCCGCCCGATCATCCATCCCTCTCTACAAGATCTCTCCGTGAAGCTCTCTTGCTAGTCCTAAGGAAAACCTAGAGAAAATAGGTGGAAAATAGGAAAACTAATGAGCTAGGGTTCCAAGAGTTGGCTGCCATCCTCTCACCTCTTGGGTTATATAGGCGGCAACCGAATGTCTAAAATGCCCCTCTCTACTAACTAGGGATACAAGCCCCTCAAGGGCGGATTTGGAATTCTTGATGCCTTCACCATCGGACGGATGCCGGCGACCGCACCCTGCGTAGCCTCGACGCAAGCCATGCGATCCCGACGCGTGTCCTCCGCTTCGAAGATTCCGGACCGCGTCGTCGCACACGGCCGACCGGTGCTCCTCACCGGTCGGACCGGTCCCCACCGGTCGACCGGTCGACCCACCGGTCGGACCGGCTCCGTGCCGCCGCACCTCCGTCTTCGGTTCTCCGGTCTTGGCTTTGTGGATCAACCAAGGAACCCGGTGGTTTTACGGTGAACCACCGGAAACCCCGCGAACTCGGTGTAGCCTCCGCCAATCTCCACTCATGACTTGGCTCCCACGTAGTCCCGGCTCGACCTTGGTTTTGAGGCTCAACCAAGAAACCGTCCACGACTTCATTTTGTTGTTCATGCCACCATGCGGCCCGCACTTGACCCCCGCCGGCCACCGGGTCCCTCGAACGAAGCCTACTTGTCTTCTCCACACCGGAGGCCTCACCGGCGACGACCTTTCGCGCTTGTTCTTCACCCCGCACCAACACGAGTCAAGCCGCAACCTGCACCTGCAATACTTAGCCAAGAATCAGTCCACACAACGTTGTCAATCACTCATCACACAAGGAAGCGACCATCCACCGGTCCTCGAACCACACATGGTCCTCAATCTCCCCCTTGATGAGTGCATTGACAACACCCACACGAAAGTAACAAGAGAGAAAAGAAAAAGAAAAGAAACGAACAAAAAGGAAACTCCAACCAGCGATCGAAAGCCAAACAAAGGCAAAGAGCAAGATCACTTGAAGAAGACAAGTCTCGGACCCCTTAGGCAAGGGCAACGGCTCGACACATCCGAGACAAAGCAAAGCTCAAGCAAAGAGCACAAACCACCAAAACAAAGCTCGAAAACTCTCAAAGAGCTCCCCCTGCACACATGCAAGCTCCCCCTGAACCAATGCAACTCCCCCTGGACGAAAGCATGCAAAACGGTGAAAACGGGGCAGTACAAAGCAATTTCGGCTTACACCGGTCGGACCGGTCATCACCACCGGTCGGACCGGTGCCTAACATATGTACGGGACCAGCACTCACACCGGTCGGACCGGTGCTCTTCACCGGTCGACCGGTGTAAAACGAGCCCGTAAATGGCTCGAAACCACCTGAAAACCTTCTAAATGTATCCACTAAGCCATTTCAAGCTCAAACTTCTCCCCCTTGTTGGCAATGCATGAATCAAGCCAAAAATGCAAAACTTTCAACCTAGAGCTTCTCAAAGATACAAAATTCAACAAAGAATGCTACACACGTCCAAATGAGCAAGTTAGGTACTCTACGGCTTCGTATCGATCTCAACTACATGATCACCAAGTTTCACAACCATTGGACGAAGCTAAGAAGAACTTTGGCAATTTTGCGAAAACTTGCCTCTCATGAGCAAAGTCCTAAACATGATCAAAGCATATCAAAATGGCAAGGCCACACAAACTTCATGCTAGGACAGCTATTCTAACCATAAGACCACCACAAACACCCACAAGCACCTCATGTCATGTCAAAGCCACCGAGCCATGTGCCTACTTCTATGTATGAGACTTCTCATTGGTAGGCATCATGCAACGGTTTAGCACCCAAAGCAAATTAAATTCAGCACATATGACATGGGAGCACATTTCCAAGCATTTTTCATTTCATTTTCAGATTTGTAAATGGTACATGAAATGTCTTTGCGACAAAAAGGAACTTATGCTCCTCCATAAGATAAATCTAGAGGGCTAAACATTCATGATGGCAAATGAGCCTTTGGCCCCATATGATCAATAAACTAGCTATCCAACCACAAATTAAGCATAGCAAGGCCACAAAGACATGTCAAGAGCATGTAAAGGCATTTATACATGAGAGAGCATACATGTGACATTTTTCAAAAGCATAGCTATCAACCATGGATTATTCATCAAGATCATCGGGAGCTAAGCCAAACTAACCGAAGCATACCAAACAAGCTCACAAAGACATATATCTCATTCCATGGTGAACAATGTATATGAGAGAAGTTTTTCCTAACCAATGCATATGATACAAAATGCATGCAATCTAAGATACAAGGATGCCTATACATCATGTTACATATGCCATGCCAAAAGCAAGAAATGCACAAAGAAAAGCTATACATATGCTACAAAGCGGCTCCTCGAGGGGAGGCAAAACGGGCTCGACACCACCGGCAAAAGAAAGCCCCCACACACCCAACTCAAGAAATCAAACACACACCAAGTTCCCCCCGCAAACGAGTGAAAGTTGCTTGATCTAGGGGTTTGGTGAAAATATCGGCTAGTTGGTCATGTGTGGGTACATGGATCAAAGTTATCTTTCCTTTCTCGACGTTGTCTCTCAGAAAATGATACCTCACTTCTATGTGCTTGGTTTTGGAATGGAGCACTGGGTTCTTTGCAACGCTTATGGCACTGGTGCTATCACACTGAAGTGGGACATGGGTATACTCCTCACCAAAGTCACTCATGGTGTAGGTGATCCAAAGGAGCCGAGAGCAACAACTAGCGGCGGCAACATACTCGGCCTCGGTCGTGGATTGAGGAACACTCGACCGCTTACGGGAAGACCAAGACACCAACGAAGAACCCAAAAACGCGGCAAGTCCCGAAGTGGACTTCCTATCCAACCGACACCCGCAAAATCCGCGTCCGAAAAACCATGAAGCGCCAAAGAGGAGGACGCGGAGTACCAAAGGCCGAAGTCGGGAGTGTGACGCAAGTACCGAAAATTCTCTTCACCGCTTGCCGATGCGAAGTCCTCGGAGACGCTTGAAAACGAGCGCACGGACACACCGAGAAGCGTATGTCCGGCCTCGTCGCCGTCAAGTAGAGGAGTGACCCGATCATGCTCCGTACTCCTTCCGGTCCACGTGTTCACCTTCCTCGTCCGCATCAAGAGCCGTAGTCGTACTCATCGGCGTCGTCATGGCCTTGGAGTCCTCCATCTTGAACTTCCTCACAATGTCCTTGGTATACTTAGCCCGGTGCACAAATGTTCCTTCCTTTGATTGCTTGATTTGTAGCCCGAGGAAGAACCGCAACTCACCCATCATGCTCATCTCGAACTCCCCGCTCATATCATCCGCAAACCTCGCAACAAGAGAGTTAGACGAGCCACCAAAGACAATATCATCCACGTACACCCGCACAATCGGGATATCTCCGCCCCCGCCTCTCGCAAAAACAAGGTCCGATCGACCTTCCCAATCTCAAAACCTCTCTCAAACAAGAACCCCCTCAACCTCGCCATACCAAGCTCTAGGCGCCCGCTTCAACCCATACGGCGCCTTCCTCAACTTGTACACCCGGTGGGGGTACTTCTCACTCTCAAACCCCGAGGTCGTCTCACATACACTTCTTCCTCCAAAGCACACCATTCGGAAAGCACTCTTCACATCCATTTGGTGCAACTTGAACCCTTTAGCCACGAAAAGGCTAGAAGGATCCTAATCGCCTCCAAACGGGCTACGGGAGCAAAGGTCTCCTCGTAGTCGATCCCCTCCTTCCCGACCGAACCCTTGAGCAACAAGTCTCGACTTGTTCCTCACAGCCTCACCCTTCTCTCCCTCTTTGTTTTTCCACACCCACTTTGTACCAATCGGCTTACACCCCGGGGGAGGGTCAACTAACTCCCACACCCGATTCCTCTCAAAGTTCTCCAACTCCTCATGCATCGAGTTAACCCAATTGTGATCGGATAGTGCGTGTCCAATGTCTTTGGGCTCAAAAGAAGCAACAAACGCAAGCATGAGCGAAATGGGAATTGTTTCGAACCCTCGACCGTGTAGTGCGTTCACTCATATCGCCGATGATCCTCGAAGCCGGGTGATCCACTTGAACTCGCCGGGGAGGTTCTCGCCTCGAAGCTACCTCCCCCTCAACATCGCTTCTCCTCGTTCTTGATTTGTCGTCGTAGGTGTAGCGAGAAGGTCCATCCATCATCGTAGTCGAAGTAGTGGGTACATGTTCGGCGGGGGCACCGCACCTCCATCCTCATCATCTCCATGTTCATGCTCCTCCTCCCCGAAAGATCTCCTCGCCAAGCTCATCATCACCGCACACTCAAAGACAAGCCGACTACGTGGCTCGTCTCGTCGAAGGTTACCTCGCAAGTCTCCACGATTTGGTTAGTTTCAAGATTGAGCACACGATATGCTCTAGAATGAGATGCATAACCAAAGAAAATGCCATCGACAGACCTAGCCTCAAACTTATCCAACTTCCCGCCTTTCTTCGAATGAAACACTTGCAACCAAAGACATGGAAGTGACTCACCTTGGGTGTGCGGCCATGCATCAACTCATAGCATGTCTTCTTCTTGTGCACTCGAGGTATATCCCGTTCGACACATAGCATGCGGTATTCACCGCCTCGGCCCCAATACCTCCTCGGAGTCCTATGCTCATCAAGCATCGTCCGAGCCATCTCGCACAAGGTCCCGTTCTTCCTTTCCACAACACCATTCCGGGGAGGCGTATACGGACTCGAAAAGCGGTGCTCAAGACCCAAGTCATGGCAAAAGGTTTCAAAACGAGAGTTCCCGAATTCCGAGCCATTATCACCGCGGATAGCTCGTATGGCATCTCCGTGCCTCTCGTTCCTCAACCTCAAGACTAGATCTCGAACAAAACCAAACGTCTCCCCCTTATCCTCCGTAAAGAACACCCACGCATACCGAGAATAGTCGTCCACCACAACAAGGACATACCACTTCCCACCCGCGGGATCGCACACGAGCCGGGCCAACAAGGTCCATATGGAGCAGCTCGCATGGACGCTCAGTCATCACATCGGTGAGAGGCGGGTGAGAAGAGGCCACCATCTTGGCATGCCTACACGGAGCACAAACCAATTCTTTCTCAAGCCTCAACCGTGGCAATCCTCGGACCAAATTGAGTTTACTCAAGCGTGACAAAAGGTCAAAGCTCAAGTGACCCAACTTCCTATGCCACTTCCACAACTCACTCGAAGAACCGGCCAAGAAACAACGCTCCACACCCGAAGACCGAGAAAAATCAAGCACGAAACACCCGACCCTCGGGAACGACCATACGGACAAGGTCCCCTCGAGAGTCCACAATCCGAGAACCACCAGGCCGAAACAACACCTCAAAACCCTCATCCAACAACCGAGACACGTAAAGCAAATTGTATCCCGGCGATTGAACAAGAGCAACTCGCCTCGCAGTGATCTTGTCACTCACTTTTATCTCACCTTCGAAAGCACACGCCCACGCCCATTGTCCCCAAAGGTGATGTACCTCTTCGTCACCACCGGACGAGACTTGAGAACCACCCCCTGTCTCCGGTCATATGCCTCGAACAACCGGAGTCAATCAACCAAATGTTCTTCAAGTCTCCCACCTGCACATCAAAAATAGGCACGTGAGCGAACAAACGACTCAAAGACCGGGGTTAGAACCAAAAGAGGAAAACCGACTTGCCGAGCCATTTGCTCGAAAGTGGGGTTAGCACCAACCAAAGCATCTCTCCTACCAAAGCTACCTCCACGAACACCACCACGGTAACCACCCCGAGGGAACCACCCCTCTCTCGCCCGGAGGAGGACCAAAACCACGCAAGAAAGCCCGTGGAACGTCCTTCCTCTCCAACACACCGCCACGACTCCTCCAATCCCCGTATTGAGCACGAGGAGGAGAACGCCTAGCAACCGACCACCTGCACCCTTTCCAGCCCAACCACCAGAACCACGACCACCAGAAACAACCCTCGCACCTGTACGAGCACGAAACCCGAACATCCGTCCGCCGTGCCCGCACCGGTCGACGGTGCTCCACTACCGGTCCGACCGGTGTGGTCCAGGGCGCGCACCGCCTCTGACCTTCTTCTCTCCCCAAGCCCGAACCGTCCTCACAATCGCCTTGCCCCCGGGCATCCGCACACGAGGCTCAAGTACACCATCGGAAGGGTGGTACTTGTCCTTGTTAGCCCACTCCTTCTCCATTCTCTCATCTCGCTTCCTCTTGAAGCAAAACTCCTCCTTATGGCCATCTCTCCCACAATAGCCACAATGGAACCTCACAAGCTTAGGCTTTGGCTTGGGATGTGGTCGCTCACTCGGTTTCTCTCCACTCAAACCCTCCACCTAGGTTTCTCACCACTAGCCTTCTCACTCTCCTTCCCAAAGAACACTTTCCCCGAAGTGCTCACAAACTTGATAGGCTTTTGTAGGTCATTTGTGGGTGTAGGAAACACGGGTGGAGCCGGGGTTGTGTCTAGTCGGTTCCTTAGATGGTTAGGTTTTGGTGGGAAATCATTCTTGTGGTGGGTTTTTGGTGGCTCCGGATATTCTCTCCACTTCCCTCACCAACCTTGTTTGCCCCAAGCCCCTCACCATCTTGCCTCTTAAAGGCCTCAATCATCATCCTCAACCGAGGCTCGTGACCGGACAACCAACCCATCAACTTCCTCAAATCATCATTCTCATCCTGCAAACGGTCAACATAATGTGCAAGCTCCAAATTTTTCAATGCATGCATTTCACAGGTAGAGCAAGATGTAGGCATGGGTTCCTTCAATTTAGCCTCGAGCGAACTAGTGTAAGCATGCATCTCATCGATCTTAGCATGCAAAACAGGGCAAGAAGTGCAAGCACCTAGCAAAGCAGGTCTAGATTTAAGCTCAGCCACTTCAACCCTAAGCACATCTAGTTCCTCACACTTTGAGGCATGCTTCTCCTTGAACAAAGCAAGATCAGCAAGGAAAATAGAGCAATCAGCACAATCATTCTCATCGAAACAACGGGGCTAGCCTTAAGCGAATCAATCTCAAGCTTGCTATCAAGCACCCGTGTCTCTAGCTCGGCCACTCTAGTCCTAGCATCCTCGAGTGAAGCCCTAAGCTCTTTCCTCATTTTCTTGGCCTCTCTAAGCATGTCATCACGGTTATCAAGCAAAGAGCCAAGTCTCTCATTCTCCCGGCGCAAGAAGGGAAGCTCATCACGCACCTCGTCGTCGGACTCGCAGTCCGAGTCGCTCCGTGTGCTCTTCTTGCCGCCGGAGCTCAACGCCATGGTGCGAGAAGCCGTCTCTCGCGAAGCGGCTCACCCCCGCTCGGGTTCTTGGACGACCTCTTGTTCTTGCGGCGATCTCCCTCGTCGTCGCCGCCGCTCGAGCTCGAGGTGGAGTACGCGGACCCGGAGTCGACGTCGCTCGCTCCAACCATCGCTCGGGCCTTGCCTCGGCCCTCCTTCTTCCTCGATCGTCGCTCGTCCTTGTACTTGTTCTTGTGCTTGCTCTTGTGGTCGCGCCTCAAACGGTACTTGTCGTCGTTCTTCCTCGGCTTGTGCTTGTAGCCGTCCTTGTTCTCGGCCTTCTCCGGCGGTCGGCGACGAAGTGTCCCGCTTGCCGCACCGGAAGCAAGTCCTCGTGTTCCTCCTCATGTTCACGCGGTTCTCGTGCGGCCTCTCGAACCGCCTCGTCAACGGCGCCGGCTCGTCCTCTCCAAGGTCATCAAACTCCTCATCCGGCATAGACACCGGAGAGAGGAAAACGAGAACATCCTGGTGGATGGGTTAGAGTTAGTCTTTCCTTTGGAACCACCAACGAGGGCAAGACTATGGGAATCGGTCGGTCCCTCGAGCTTGGCGATCATGCCCCTATCCACCTCGGCCCGACTTGAGCTTCGAGAACAGCTCGTTCACCGTCGAGTATCGTACCGCTCCGACTCGACTATGGCCTCGAACTTTCCGCTCCATATCGTACGATCCAAAGAGTGTAAGAGCTTGACCGCTCTATCATGATCATCGTACGGGAGCACGTCCACATTAGCCCTCATGTTGTTCACCACCACCGTGAACCTCTGAAACAAGGCATCGATGGACTCACCGGGGAGATGAGTGAAGTTCTCGTACTCTCTCCGTAGGTCGCATACAACCGTGCTCGAACCTCGGGCGTTCCCAACATGAGCCTCCTTCAACACCGCCCAAATCCTACAAGCCAAGTGCTCGGTGTGCACCCGATCGAACTCGGCCGACACAAAGCACGAAACAAGTAGTCGACCGCCTTATTGTTGGCGTCGAAGCCGTCCCCTCGATCCGGAGCGAGGAAATCAACCGGCCGGACATAGCCTCGTGTCCACCGTGACATCCCAAAGGATCCGACCCTTTCCGCGGAGAAAAGCACCCATCCGCTTGCTCCACATCCGGTAGTTCTTGCCATCGAAGTGTGGAGGACCCGAACCCCGTTCCCGGTACGCCATCCTTGGATCTTAGGGCGGTTAGAGTCAACAAAGACCCGAACCGGCTCGATACCACTTGAAGGACCGATACGGCGAACCGTAGAGAGGGGGGAGTGAATGGGAGCCGATAAAAATTCTTCTCGATGGAGATGAGAACTCCAACAAGACGAACGCGGCTTCCAACACACGTCTCCGACTCACTACCAAGGTTGGTCAAGCCCACGTAGCCACTGGAGTGCCACTGGACCTAGGAACCAACACACCACCTTCCGACCCGAGAAACGCGGCGGAAAAACCAAGCCTCGAGTCTACAGACCCACACCGGTCGGACCGGTGAGCACCACCGGCCGACCGGTCCCTGCTGGTGAAACTGAGCAACTTTCACTAAGTGGCTCTACACCGGTCGACCGGTGAGACACACCGGTCGACCGGTGGCGGCACCGAAAGCCCCCAAGGCACCAAACGGGTCAACCGACCACCAAACGGACCCAAACTCGAAACAAAGACAGCAACACGGGACAACAACGAACACACCAAGACGTTCACCCGAGCAAAAACCCACAAGAGCTTGCACCGGTCAGACCGGTCAAGAGCACCGGTCAGACCGGTGTAGCTCGGGCGACTCGGGATGAACAAAGACCCGCGGTCAACTCACCCAAATCCAAATCTCGATCTCCCGAATCGCTCCACGGACTTGAACAAGACTTTGGGGATATCAAGAACACCTCATGAGGAGTTCATAGCCAAGTTTAATCCCACAAAAACTCGTCCAAAAAGGAGGAATCGAAGAAATCCCGCCGAGAGCACCTCCAACCCAAGAACTCAAGAAACCTCCAAAATCGAGCACCTTTACTCACGGATTTGGGAGGGGAATCACGCCCCAAAGAACCACGAAGGGTTCCCACAAATTTCCCCCATCAAATCCCCAAGAGAAAGGCCCCGAAAACAACCCAAAGAAATCACCGAGAGAGGGCTCCGAAAATCACCACCAAGAACAACCGGGGAAAACACATCCAAACCTTGAGGAACCACGCCGAATCATCTATACATGAAACAAAGGTTCGTACAAGGTCTAGCAAGCCGCCCGATCATCCATCCCTCTCTACAAGATCTCTCCGTGAAGCTCTCT
Organism: Cenchrus americanus; assembly: GCA_947561735.1. Taxonomy (NCBI): domain Eukaryota; kingdom Viridiplantae; phylum Streptophyta; class Magnoliopsida; order Poales; family Poaceae; genus Cenchrus; species Cenchrus americanus. Next base: position 308,872,417 of record OX387241.1, on the reverse strand, counting down.
TGCTAGTCCTAAGGAAAACCTAGAGAAAATAGGTGGAAAATAGGAAAACTAATGAGCTAGGGTTCCAAGAGTTGGTCGCCATCCTCTCACCTCTTGGGTTATATAGGCGGCAACCGAATGTCTAAAATGCCCCTCTCTACTAACTAGGGATACAAGCCCCTCAAGGGCGGATTTGGAATTCTTGATGCCTTCACCATCGGACGGATGCCCGCGACCGCACCCCGCGTAGCCTCGACGCAAGCCATGCGATCCCGACGCGTGTCCTCCGCTTCGAAGATTCCGGACCGCGTCGTCGCACACGGCCGACCGGTGCTCCTCACCGGTCGAGCCGGTCCCCACGGCCGATCGGCCGGGTCGACCCACCGGTCGGGACCGGTCCGGTGCCGCCGCACCTCCGTCTTCGGCTTCTCCGGTCTTGGCTTTGTGGATCAACCAAGGAACCCGGTGGTTTTCTCGGTGAACCACCGAAACCCCGCGAACTCGGTGTAGCCTCCGCCAATCTCCACTCATGACTTGGCTCCCACGTAGTCCCGCTCGACCTTGGTTTTGAGGCTCAACCAAGAAACCGTCCACGACTTCATTTTGCCGTTCATGCCACCATGCGGCCCGCACTTGACCCCCGCCGGCCACCGGTCCCTCGAACGAAGCCTACTTGTCTTCTCCACACCGGAGGCCTCACCGGCGACGACCTTTCGCGCTTGTTCTTCACCCGCACCAACACGAGTCAAGCCGCAACCTCGCACCCGCAATACTTAGCCAAGAATCGGTCCACACAACGTTGTCAATCACTCATCACACAAGGAAGCGACCATCCACCTGGGTCCTCGAACCACACATGGTCCTCAATCTCCCCCTTGATGAGTGCATTGACAACACCCACACGAAAGTAACAAGAGAGAAAAGAAAAAGAAAAGAAACGAACAAAAAGGAAACTCCAACCAGCGATCGAAAGCCAAACAAAGGCAAAGAGCAAGATCACTTGAAGAAGACAAGTCTCGGACCCCTTAGGCAAGGGCAACGGCTCGACACATCCGAGACAAAGCAAAGCTCAAGCAAAGAGCACAAACCACCGAAACAAAGCTCGAAAACTCTCAAAGAGCTCCCCCCGCACACATGCAAGCTCCCCCGAACCAATGCAACTCCCCCGGACGAAAGCATGCAAAACAAGTCGAAAAACGGGGCAGCTGCAAAGAATTTCGAACTTACACCGGTCGATCGGCCATCACCACCTGGCCGACCGGTGCCTAACATATGTACAGGACCAAGACTCACACCGGTCGACCGGCGGCTCTTCACCGGTCCGACCGGTGTAAAACAGAGCCTAGAAATGGCTCGATCGGGCCCTTGAAGATCAGCCTAGCTCCGATCCTTTTTCCAATTAATCCAACTCATGGTCTTCGTCCCACAGTAACGTCTTTTCACGCAGTACGTAGTTTCAGTTGGTTAATTGCGCCTCCTGATCCACTCACTTGTTCACAACAATGGTGACGTGCGCGTGGCAAAAAAAAAAAGTTTAGAATCGGATTTTTTTTATTTATGACACGATTGCGGTTGCGCTGTTCCTAGCTAGCTTTTGCTGGCTGGCTGGCCGTCTGTCTGTCCGAACGACCGGTGCAGTTCAGCCGCTAGCTAGGTACCTAGCTAGCTGTATCACAGGTTCTTAGTTGTAGCTTGAAGTGAACTCCTGAGTCCTGATCGAGCTTCATTCAATTCCTTGACTTGCTACCCACCATGACATGCAAGCCCAAGCTGCTGTAAGTAATATTCACTACTACTATACTACGGCCCGAACGGCGCGACGCTGACCGTGTACCAGCTGGAAGATTGAACTAGTAGCCCCGATCGAAATGGCACTGTCACGCTCGCGCGGTCGCCTTGACCATCATCATCATCATCATCATTAACGTTAACGCGCGCGCGTCCTTGTTGCATAGTACTATATTTTTTCGCTCTCCACATCAAGTGCAACGCATCGGATTTCTCGCCTTGGCTTTTGGCCTTTTCACGTGGTGCAGGTGGTGGTGGTGGTGGTGGTGTGGAGTACTAGTTATTACGCCAAAAAGGGCCCAAAAGCACCGGGACGAACAAGCCAACAAAAAAAAAAAATAAAATAAACAAAAGGCAGACTCCGTAGTAGGGATGATGATCCGATCCGCAGACGACGACGATCACGACCGAGCCAAGCCCGCGTCGTTGCCGCTAGATTAAGATCTCGCTTCATATACCAGTCTCTCTAGGATACTCTCGATCCTGTGCCAACGAGACAGAAGGCTAGCGTCCACGCACGCACCATGACGCAGCCCACGCTACGTTCTTAATAACTGTTTGTCCCAAAAAGGGTGGGTACACGTACGAGGCGATGATACAAAGAGCTAGCACATGCACTACATTCATCCACGGCGTGTCACTGCGTAGCAATAATTTTCCGTTTTGATTTGGGACCAACAGCACCGCGATGATGCATGATTCATCATCATGAGGCCGGCTTATTATTTGGCACTGACATGATGCAGTATGGGTGGTTTCGATTAAGTTCCGTCCGCGTGGTTAATAATTCGCACGCACACAAGAACTTAACGAACCATTCCTTTGTTGTGCAGATCCAGAAGCAAGGACCAGCACCAGCTAGCCAGGGGGACCGGCCGGGCGTCTCCCGGTACAGTGCAGCACAGAACGAACAAAAATTGAAACTTGCACGCCCTGTTCAATTCCTTTGGAATCTGGCCTGAACGCTAGTAGCTTCGCTGTGACCGGGACCGGCCGGGACGCCACGCCGTCGGTTGGTGTGGCACGCCGTACGTATATACCTGTGGTGACTACCCATGACTCGTGAGCGTATATGTAGCAAACGCGGCGGCAGTGGCTCTGTATATACCTCGTACTGTACGTGCTTGTATTGTACTGCATGCTGCTGCCACAAGCGAGGTGCAGTGGTTCGCTGACAGAGACTTGGGCCCGGCCAATCGGTGCTCGTCAGGCACAGGCAGCACCACCAGCAGCAGGCCAGCAGCAGCTAGCGCAGGCTGGCATAGAGAGCATTCGGTGGCCGAAGAAGGGAAACACACACGTGATGCGGGTGAAGTTAGTGGTGGTAGTCTGGTAGAGGTTATCGTGGGTACCATACCAGTATTATCATAGCGCGGCGTGGCTGCCTCGCATCAGCGGCCAAGGCGGCGACGCTTTGCCAAAAGGCTCGTTCACAGTGCACGACACGAGCCGGTCAAACTCCCTGCAATTTTCTTGGCAGCCAGCCGGAGAGAGCGGAGCGGCAGGCAAAAGGCTTCGGGGCAGCTCGTCACGGCCGGGCAACCAAGCAGAAGCAGTACCGCACGCACGGCCGCCGCACCCCACACGGTCAGGCCCAGGCCCAGGCTCAGGCGAGGTCCACCCCCCACTGGGCCCTCCGGCCTGACGTGCTGGCCCCACCCCCCACCCGCCCGCCCTCGTTCCATTTCCCATTCCGAAAATTAAAATTTCGAAATTTCGAGCGCACGCCCTCCTCCTCCTCCACCTCGGCAAACGGCAACCCCCCCCCCCTCCCAAAACAAAAAAATCATGAGAGCAAGGACTGTGCACGGGGGGAGTAATTCCCTCGCGCTCGCCGCGGCGCGTGATTTCTTTAATCCGCTTCCCTCCCCCCCGTTCACACCCCTCCTCCGCCCGCCTCGCCAATCGCCATACCACCACCCCACACCCCACCCCTCGTGAGCCCCTCTCGTCTCCTTCCCAAAGTCCTCCTCCTCCCCCCAACCCTCCTCCTCCTCCTCCTCCTCGGCTCCTCCTCGCCTTCGGATCTCGTCCTGCCGGCCGCGGCCGGACGAGGCGCCGACCCGGTCCGACCCCCACCGCGCGCCTTGTCCGCTTACTTAATACTTATATACCCCTCGCATTGCCGGGATTCGCTTCCATTTGCCCGCCCGCCCGTCCGTCCGTCCAATCGCCGGGCTGCAGCCTGCAGCTTAAGGAGCTTCGCGCGGTTCGGAGGCGGCGCTTCTGCTTGGATTTCGTTGTTGTTGCTGCTGCTGCTGCTCCCGGGGCCGGCCGGCCCGATCTGAGGCCGCGCTCGCGGGATTGGTCTCCAGGGCCCCTTAGCTTGCTTGCTTTGCGATTGGAGCTCGGTGACCTGGTTGACCGGGGACTCGAGCGAGGCGCAAGGGGGGGCCGGAGGAGGAGGCTTTCGAGGGCGCTGCTGGTTCCTCGCGGGAGGTGAGGTGCAGGGAGAGTAGATGGCGGCCGGCGGGGTGGGCCCCGCGCAGCACAACGGCGCCTCGGGCAGCGTCAGCAACGGCTCTGCTGCTGCTGCTGCTGCTGCTGCGGCGGCGGCCGCCGCCGCCACGCCGCTGCACAGCTCGGCGGCGTCCACCGCCAACGGCGCCGACGGCTACGACAGCGACGGCTACAGCTTCGCGCCCCCGTGAGTTCCGCCCGCCTCCCCGTGCTGCCGAGTTGATTCCGTGTCGTTGCGTCGATGCGTGATTTCGTAGTTAGTTACTGCTAGTACTTCGTCTGTCTGAGGTTTTGAATTTTTCTATTTAACCCATGATGATTACCAACGGAGAGTTCCCTGCCTACCGGAAAGTAGAGAAAAAAAGTTGGGGTCGATGACTACTTGTGGCTGGGAATTATTTAACTGTTATCTCGAGTTAATGTCGCTATAATTGGCTACCTGTGATGTGCTCGTAATCCACGGCCTACTTCCCTACTTGTTTAATGCGTTAGGTAGTACCATTTTTTTTGTGCTTGTTTTGAAGCCAAGGCACTAGTACCTTTGCTTTCTTCTTCGTCACACTCGCAAAATGCACGCTCCGTTTATTTGCTGTCACGGAATGTGTTACGTGTTTAATCGTTGGGGGTCGCTGTTTTGCAGTACACCGTCCACTTTGTCAATGTCCATACCCCCGGAGCTTGCTGGAGCAATTCCATTAATTGATAGATTCCAGGTACGTGACTACTTCATTCCAGCATCCTCACTAATGTGTTAAATAATTATTTGTAAAAATAGAATATCTGCAGTTGTCAATTTGGAAACAGAAGTGAGATTGGGTAAACTACTCATTATTTTGTCACAATTCAAATCGTCTTTAGAAGTTAAGAGGTTAATTGAAAATAAGGACAGTTAGCTTGGCATTCAAGTTTAAGTTTTACATTCTCTTCTACATGGAAGAACACTATATATTCGTACAATTCAATTGGGCAGTAGCAACAGCTATCCTCATCACTAAAATTGGACACAAGGAAATTCAATTCGGCAATGCCAACAGTTACCCGAATCACCCCGAAGGCCCATCAAAATGCCGGTTAATGCAGGATTATTAAAATACTGTTATCACATTTCATGCAATAAAAACTCTCTGATTCCCACTCTAATAACAATGCTGAAAATGACAGGTGGAGGGCTTTCTCAAAGCAATGCAAAAGCAGATTCATTCGGCTGGGAAACGTGGATTTTTTTCTAAAAAGTCTGTTGGGCCACAAGCTCGTGAGAAGTTCACTTTGGAAGATATGTTGTGCTTCCAAAAGGTGATGCTGTAAAATCTCATTGTGTCTGTGAAGTTATACTGTCGCACTTGGTTCAACTTGCTTGTCTTTTATTAAGAGAATTCTATGCTAAACTTTAAGATCATCATCAAATGGCAACATATATCATTTGTCATATACTTATGTAGTGCTTCTTTGATGTATCTTCCGCAGGATCCAATTCCAACTTCATTACTAAAGATAAGCAGCGACCTTGTAAGCCGCTCAATCAAGTTGTTCCAGGTCATACTAAAGTACATGGGCATTGAGTCACCAGCAATAATAAGTTTGGAGGATAGAGTCGAACTTGTTGCAAAGCTGTATAAACATACGTTGAAGCGTTCTGAACTTCGAGATGAACTATTTGCACAGATTTCAAAACAAACACGTAACAATCCTGATAGGTAAGTTGATCTTCTCATGGATGACAAAACATCTTTCTATCACACTTATTATGGGAATCATACATTTTATTGTATCTACAGGGGTTGGTCAATAAGAGCCTGGGAACTTATGTATCTGTGTGCATCATCCATGCCACCAAGCAAAGATATTGGCGCATACTTGTCTGAGTATGTTCACTATATTGCCCATGGAGCCACAACTGATTCTGATGTTCGAGTTCTAGCACTGAACACACTAAATGCATTAAAAAGATCAGTAAAGGCAGGTCCTAGGGTTACAATTCCTGCACGGGAGGAAATAGAAGCTCTTTTAACAAGCCGGAAGCTTACAACAATTGTATTTTTCTTGGATGAAACTTTTGAGGAAATCACTTACGACATGGCAACAACTGTTGCTGATGCTGTTGAGGTAACTGTGTTTTCTTGAACTGTTGGTTTTAGAGTTGATATATGCCAAATATTGTCAAAAGGTTTTTTTAGTTCAGTGATTCCATGTATAAGCGGCTTATGTGATTTGCTTCCAAATAATTTGCACCTAATTAGGATGCGGATAGCAAAAGTTTGCCAGCCAATAGTGTAAAGGCATGGTTGGAGAAATACACAAAATAGTGCATTTCATGCTGCTGATTGATGCAGTGATGCTACGATAGCATAGTCTAAGGTTGCTAAGAGTTATGATTTATTGCTTGATCTCCATTTACTATCGGGCTACATATAGGTAAGATAAGTACTAAGTAATCAGCTTTTGACTGTTTTCTTCATTCAAGTTACTAAGGTAGTCACAACTAACCTTAGAGTAGGCATCTTCTTGGCTTCAACTCAACCTTGAAAAGATGTTGTAACCTGGTGCTTGATGTGACATGGATGACATACGTGGTTAATGGGTATTAGCGGTTCACTGTAGTGCTAGTTTACTTTGAATTTTTAGGTCTTTTTTTTGGTTGGCCAGTTGAATATGTTCAGCCACATTATTGTACAGTGTTTTATGATGATATTGATGTTGTTCCACCTTCCTCAAACAGTTCCAGCATCAAACCTGTTGCTGCAACTTGCGAATTTTCATAGTTCATTTGAAATGATAGGTTCTAAGTAAACGAAAAATGATTTAATGACAGGAACTCGCTGGCATTATCAAACTTTCAGTGTATTCTAGTTTCAGCCTATTTGAATGTCGAAAGGTTGTTAATGGAACAAAGTCTTCAGAAGTTGGCAATGGTATATCGTTTCACTACCAAGTCATATGTAAATTTTCTTTTCTGTTCTGTGTTCTATAACTTAATGCATGCAGCTTGGTTATATCACAATGGTATATCCAAGGAAATGCATGATTTTGTAGATTTTTTTCATGTAACACATGCAATTCTTTATCTTTGTATGCAGAAGAATACATTGGTTTAGATGATAACAAATATATAGGTGACTTGCTATCTGAATTTAAGTCAGCCAAGGATCGAAACAAAGGAGAAATTCTGCATTGCAAACTTGTATTTAAAAAACGCCTCTTCCGCGAGTCAGATGAGGCTGTGACTGATCCAATGTTCATTCAGCTATCATATGTCCAGGTACTGGTTTCATAGTCTTCTAATGGCTAACTGGCAAACTGCCATAGTTTGTATGCTATTGACTTACTGTGCAATTAATCTTGTTTCCAGAAGCACTAACAAATAGCATTGTTCTGCAGCTGCAACATGATTACATTTTGGGTAACTATCCAGTCGGCAGGGATGATGCTGCACAACTCTCTGCTCTGCAAATACTGGTTGAGATTGGATTCATTGACAATCCTGAGTCCTGCGTGTAAGTATTCTTAAGGTCCTACCTAATCTCTCATGCCACTTTTCTGATGTAGTGTTTCTGCTGGTAACAAAGTATAATTTGTCTCCCTCCATTCAATGTGTTGGTTTTGCCAGTGAATGGATATCACTTTTAGAGAGGTTTCTTCCTAGACAAGTCGCTATTACTAGAGCAAAGCGAGACTGGGAGCTTGACATCATTTCACGCTATCAGTTAATGGTATTTATCAGCTATTGAAATTTTACATTCAGCAGTCTACCCATATATTTGGAATTTGTGCCCACACTGGTAAAGCCTCCTGTTAACTCTAGCTTACCCAAATACTCTGTGGTTTCATTCCAGGAACACTTGTCAAAGGACGATGCACGACAACAATTTCTCAGAATCTTAAGGACTCTTCCATATGGGAACTCAGTTTTCTTCAGTGTTCGGAAGATCGATGATCCAATAGGGTTGCTACCTGGAAAAATCATTTTGGGAATCAACAAACGAGGGGTCTGATCCGAACCATGTCATTGAAACTGTATATTCTTTCTGCGTAAAACTGACCTTGAATTTCTGCATGAACGCAGGTTCACTTTTTCCGTCCGGTTCCCAAGGAATATCTACATTCTGCAGAGTTAAGAGACATCATGCAATTTGGTAGCAGCAATACAGCTGTTTTCTTTAAAATGCGAGTTGCTGGGGTTCTGCATATCTTTCAGTTTGAAACGAAGCAGGTATTCTAAAGCTCTGGGGCAATAGTGCATACATACAGCGTGCTATCCTGTCATATCTTCTATAGCTGTGAATATAACTATGTCTTTTATAGGGGGAAGAAATATGTGTAGCACTTCAAACACATATAAATGATGTCATGCTCCGCAGATATTCAAAAGCACGCTCTGCCACTAGTGTGACCAGTCAAAATGATGGTAATCAATCATATAAGCCACCAAATACCGAAATGTATGAAAAACGAGTTCAAGAACTGACAAAAACAGTTGAGGAATCTCAAAAGAAAGTAGATCGGGTAAGTACCTTTGGCCACAAACAGTACTGTTAACTCATGGTATTTGCAGTTCATAATTTGAGAAAAAACCTATATACTGACATTGGGTAAATCTTAGATCTATTAGTACATCCGTTGCTATTTGCTAACTTGAAATTTCCGAACTGTTTCTTTGCAAATGGATTGCATGTTGCTAAAGTTATTTGATTATTGCTCCTCCTGGCCTTTGCAAATATATCTCTATAATGATGGAAAATTACAGATAGCTTGGTGTTGCTTGGAATCACAAAATGTATTAGCAGTTAAAAGACAGAATCCACGCATACTGAAGAATGTACAGATACATTTTGCTATTCCACTTTCTTGCTATAAATTTCTTGAAGGCAGATGTCAAAATTTCTAGAAGACAATATTTAAATCAGGTACTAGTAATAATCAATAAATATTGGTGAGGATGTATACATTCCATAATTCATGAACATCTTGTAGTTAGGTGTTTGTAGACAGCTCAAATGTATTTGCAGTTTCGAGTTTACACTGTAGTCATGCTATTGCTGTAATGGTCTAACTTTCTTCTAATAAAGGGAAATAACAATGATGTTGTTATTTGCCTTCTTACATTGCCGAGGAACTAATTGTCTTTACATTATGTTTAGTTGCAAGAAGACCTACAGTTAAAGACAAAACAAGAAATGGAGACGCAGGAAGAGTTGGAAGGTCTCAGAGATACCTTGCAATCTGAACGACAAAGTTTGAAAGAAGTAAAAAGTGAACTGGATAAGCTAAAATCTCTATGTAATGAGAAAGAATATGCTTTGCAGGTATGGACAGATTGTTGGTTCAGTTAAAATCGTGTGAACCATCTGACTTTCGATTTTATTAGGCTGCCCTGATGGAAAAAGATAGACTTGAGACCAGATTAGCAGGTGGCCAGGGCCGTGAGAGAGATGCTCCTACAACTGTAGGCAGCGTGAACAGTGACATCGAGGTATCCGTGATTTGGTTACAATTTCTTTGGTCGCACTCATTTTTGCAAAGTTGTTACAAACTTATGATGATTTTAAATCTTTTGTCTAAAAAAGATGCTTACAAAGCTTAAGGAGGAGTTAAAATCATGCCAGAAAGAGCTTGATGCATCGAAAGAAGTATCAAAGAAGTTAATGTCAGAAAAAAATCTTCTTGACCAGAAGGTTCAAAGGCTTGAAAGAATGAAGAGTGAAGAGGTTATTTCCCTTGTTTAACTATGTTACTTACCTTTTCCCTCTTCTGATTTCACAGTAAGAAGTTTCATTTCATACTTCTGAAATATGGTTAACATCACTATGCAGAAAAGCACAATGGAAAAGGTTTATGCAGAGGAATGCCGTAAACTGAAAGCTCAGATTGCTGAATTGGAGCAGAAATTGGAAGTTGCAACACGATCCTTAAACATGGCTGAATCAAATCTTGCCGTAAGAAATGCTGAGGTGGATAACTTGCAAAATAGTCTGAAAGAACTTGATGAGTTGAGAGAGTTCAAAGCGGTATGAGGTGTACATCAACTGCATTTGTTTTTAGGTCTTTCAGATAATTATATAATCTTACATTTTGAACCATTTCAGGATGTTGACAGAAAGAACCAACAAACAGCTGAGATTCTTAAAAGGCAAGGAGCCCAATTGGTGGAACTTGAAAATCTTTATAAGCAAGAACAAGTTCTGCGAAAGCGCTACTATAATACAATTGAAGGTAAACCAGAGTTAAATGTTTGGACTTAGGCATTTTGTGATGAATTGATCTTGAGTTCATGACTTGTTCCAACTCTTGACAGATATGAAAGGAAAAATACGAGTTTTTTGTCGCCTGCGCCCTCTAAGTGACAAGGAACTTTCTTTAGAGGAGAAAAATATAGTTTGCAGTCCTGATGAATTTACAATTGCACATCCATGGAAAGATGACAAGTCGAAGCAACATATATATGATCGTGTTTTTGATGCGAACACTACTCAAGAAGAAGTCTTTGAGGACACCAAGGTGAATTATTTTTATTTGTTAATGTTTTGTTTGTGTTGAAACTATCAGTAACATAAAACTTTATTTCTTAAGATTATTCACTTTGGGTCTCATGTTCTATTGCATTTATGTGATGCAGTATCTGGTGCAATCAGCTGTTGACGGATATAATGTTTGTATATTTGCTTATGGCCAAACGGGTTCTGGAAAGACTTTCACAATATATGGTTCAGATAATAATCCTGGTCTTACTCCAAGGGCTACATCTGAGCTTTTTAGGGTGATAAAGCGCGATGGTAATAAATACTCATTTTCTTTGAAGGTAAGAGGAGTATCTGTTTGTCATGCTTATTGTGAATACTAGTTGTATTGTTTGTTCATTTTTTGGCTTAACATCATCGTTCTTACTTTTACATGGTTTGGGAAGAAAAAAGGGATTTTAATGACACTTTCATATGGTTTAAATTTGTTCTTTAGACCCCATGTATGCCTTCTGTATTATTCTTTAATTTCTGTTGCATACAATGTGCAGGCGTATATGGTGGAGCTTTATCAAGATAATCTTGTGGATTTATTGTTGCCCAAAAGTGCAAAGCAACAAAAATTAGAGATAAAGAAGGATTCTAAGGTATAAGATTTACTTTCTTATATGCATTCGATTCACTGTTCTTAATTGCACTGTGTCATGACTCCGGATCACTACTACCCTACACATTTGCTTATTTGATTTCCATTTTTCTCACCTACCTTTTTTGTGCTTCTCAGAAACATGTTTCAGATATTAATGCTTCCTACTTATTTACTTTTGTAGCTGCAGGGAGATTCTCATTATTGGACACTAAATAACTTAGTACTTAACTCGCATAATTTGTTCCTGCACCTCTTTATAACAATTCTGTTCAAATTCTAATATAGCTATAATCTGATAGTAGTAACTGTAATAGACCAATAATTTGTTTCTGCACCTCTTTATAACAATTCTGTTCAAATTCTGATATAGCTATAATCTGATAGTAGTAACTGTAATAGACCAATCATGACTTTAATCTGTGCAGTTTTCCTTTGGGAATTCAGGTGTTTTTTCTCCATGTACAACCCTAGCTATTTTATTTGAGCTAATTATTCCACACTTATCTGTTTTAGGGTGTTGTTACTGTTGAAAATGCAACAGTTGTGAGCATTTCAAGTATTGAAGAACTGAGGGCAATAATTTCAAGAGGTTCTGAGAGAAGGCACACTGCTGGAACAAACATGAATGATGAGAGCTCAAGGTCTCATTTAATTCTTTCAATCATTATTGAAAGTACGAATCTGCAAACTCAATCATATGCAAGAGGCAAGGTATGGCAGGATGAAGCTGGGAACTTGACTCCAATTTGTTTGAGTCTAGCAATAACACTTTGATCTGCAATAATTAATAAAACGATTTTTAAAAAAAATAATAAAAAGATAGGAAACTCTTCCCTTCTGTAGAAAATAATACACCTGTCTTGATGGAGGTCCTTGGCAAACATTACTTGGAAACAAAGCTGAAAAACTAACCATATTCCACCTGCTCCATAGGATTAAAAACTTGTATACTATCTGTAGTACTCTCTCCAAGTTGGTTGATATGATTGGTTCAAAGAGACAAGCTGCAGAGAATACCTTTTATATACAAGAAAAAGAAAAGAAAGACTAACAAGTTGCCTATACCCTCTTTGGAAAGTTGGGATTTCTCGCTAAACAGTTTCCTGTGAAACTATTGCATTCTAAACAGTCCTTGGTCTGCTGTAAGCCTGTAATTAATTTCAGAGTTCGTTGCGTATTAAAGTGAAGCATTGACGGTGTTCCCCTGTTTGAGCAGCTAAGTTTTGTGGACCTTGCTGGTTCTGAGAGGGTGAAAAAATCTGGCTCAGCAGGAAAACAACTGAAAGAAGCACAAAGCATCAACAAATCTCTTTCTGCATTGGCTGATGTTATTGGTGCTTTATCTTCTGATGGACAACATATACCGTACCGGAACCATAAGTTAACAATGCTTATGAGTGATTCTCTCGGAGGCAATGCAAAGACCTTGATGTTTGTGAATGTTTCACCAGCAGAGTCTAACTTGGAGGAGACTTACAACTCACTCATGTATGTACTTCCTTGCTATTTATGTTTCGCTGCTGTTCTGGTTTGTTGTTTTGCACTTTCACTGCCAATTTTGTATGATAGTTTTTCCTGTGGTATGGTGCATTCTCTGTGCGCTATTGACATACCCTTCTAAACTCTTGTAGGTATGCTTCACGGGTTCGTTGCATTGTTAATGATACGAGCAAGCATGTTGCCCCGAAAGAAATCATGAGGCTGAAGAAGCTGATCGCCTATTGGAAGGAGCAAGCAGGCAAGCGGAGTGATGTGGATGAACTGGAGGAAATACAGGAAGAAAGGGCCTCGAAAGAGAAGGCAGACAATCGCCTGACCGGCTGACAGTGAGGTACCACTACTGAATGCTCATGGTTGCATTCTTCTATGCTGCTGACAGAGTCAGCCACGAGTTCTGCGATCGCCTCTTACCAGAACGTTCTGATATCATCTGACGGTGTTGTACACTAACTGTATAGTAGTTACATATTATATTATGGCAGTGATGCCCGTTTGTACAGAGAGGAATGTAGCACACATTGATAGAAGGGGAAAAAGTTGTTAGGGCCAACTTTTTTTTTTGAGGCTTGATGCGCCCAAACAGCTGGATCACACGTGTTAGACGTGTAGCAGGTATGTGAAGCATCACGTGAACGTTCTCTGACCAAATTCTTGCTCACAATCTGTTATACCAAAGATTTATCAGCTGGACCAAATTCTTGCTTACAATCTGTACCGGTAACAATCGCTAGGACGCTACTCCTAGCTACTGTTGGTTGGTTGGTTAGTCACACGCTGAAAGAAAGAACAGCGACTTGACCTTTTTATTTTTGTTCTTTTTTAAAAAAAAACTGAACAAAAACCGGGAGTTGGAATCCAAGAGTCTTTAACATGCTATTGTTGACTTTGCACAGTATGAAAAAATATAAACTGCGCGAAATGATTACCCACTTAGTCTGTCTGACAGTGACTGCTTACTCTCATAGTACCTCGTCCTCACCTTAAACTCTCTGCTTCTCCCTTTTCCTTTCTCCAAACACACGCACATCATCAAACAGCGAAAGAAAATTAGTGTGGAGGCTGAATGAAGAAGGCTGGAGCCATGGTGGCTGCTGGTGCTCGGTGGTGCTCTCCGGTGGCTCACATGCTCCTCCTCATCACCTGCCGCCGCTGCGTCGTCTGCGCCGCGCCCGCCGCCGCAGATCAAGAGCTGACGCACCTCCGTTTCTACTTCCACGAGGTTAACGCCGGCGCGCCCAACGCCACCGTCGTCAACGTCGCCAGCCTGCACAAGTACGTAACGCAACGCAACGCAACGCAACGCATCTCGCCTCCTACCTACCTCTAGCTAGCCTCGCCTCGCTCCATTAAATCTCTCACAGCTGGAGCGTGTGCTCGATCACGAAGCCTCTGTGTCGATCGATCGATCAGGAACGGGTCGACGTTCGGGGACCTGAACGTGTTCGACAACCCGCTGCGGGAGGGCCCGGACCCGGCGTCGCGGCTGGTCGGGAGGGCGCAGGGGGTCGGGGTGCACGCGTCGCTGGACGAGTCCGGCGGGCTCACGGCCATCGACTTCCTCTTCTCCGACGACGGCCACGGGGGGTACGGCGGCAGCACGCTGGCGACGCTGGGGCACTTCACGGTGTCGGGCCCGTCGGAGCGCAGCATCGTCGGCGGCACGGGGAAGCTCCGGTTCGCGCGCGGGTACATGACCAGCAGGCTCCTCACCTCCACGGACACCGCCATCGTCGTCGTCTTCGACATGTACTTCACCCGGGCTCACTGACGAGCGTGTCTTCCTTCCGTCCCTCCTTCGCCTTGCTAATAACAGATCGTGTGCGTTAGACTTGTTCGAATAATATATAGTAGTGCCTCGGCGTTTTATTTTTTTTAATTAAGGATATAAATCCGCTCTATATCCACAAGTGAATATATACGGCCAACGATTAAAATAGAGCGCCTAGGCTCAAACCTCGCACAGAGGTACAGAAGCAAACAAGAAAAAACAACCACTACGAAAAAGAAAAGAAGACGCCACATGTACTTCACCCCGGCTCACCGACGAGCGTCCTTCGTTCCGTCCCTCCTTCGCCTTGCTAATAACAGATCGTGTGCGTTCCATCGGGCCGCGACGCCCGAAGACGCCACCGATGTTGACACCGACACCACAACCGGGAAGGCTTTCGCCCGATGCTTCGTCGACGCGACCCGATGCCGTCGGGAAAGATGAACCACCACACCGGCCATAACCATCGGTGCGAGGGCTAGCACTTAGTCTCCCCTCGACCAACCAACGACCAACGACACGAAGTGGTGAAACCTTGCCCAACACAATAGGAACACCGACGTCGACCGGAAGAGCCCAAATCCACACCCAAGGGTGCCGAAGGACGGAAGTCATCCACAGCAGCCGCCAACCCCCACCGGTACCGCCCCCGCCCACCGACGACCTCCGCCGCACTTAGGCCACGAGATAGGTCCGCCAAACTTGAGCGCCGAGCCGACCGAGGTCGCCAACCGCCACGGACAACCGCCAAACTCGCATCGGGTGCGGTCACGTGCGACGAAAACCCTCCCCGCACTTAATCCGAACAGAGAGGTCGCCCGGAACGGACACCCAACAACGAGCCACCGCCACCCCCCGCGGATCCGAGAAGCTCGACCACCGCCATCCGAAAGTGCATCTAGGCCCCTAAGTGGATTTTGGTGAATTGAATGACAAGACGATTAAAGGACTAATGATTTTGTCTAAGATTGTGAGCAGGTTTTCTTTATATATTCGTGAGCAACCATTGAAGTATTTTAATAATGGATGTATATTACGGCTCACATTTACAAAGACAAATATATGGTGCAAGACTTCATGAGGTTATTGAAAAAGAACAAGATGATGAGTGTACACACTATGGTTCTAAAATTGGAAGCTTGCATATCCGTTGTCAATCAAGATCAAGCATTTGGAGCAAGGTTTTTCAAATGAAAGGTTAATTGTGCATGAAGCAAAGTGGAACTCAAAGTGGATTGGATAAGTGATGAAGAGATCAACCGAGATGTCTAGGGTGAGGGACTAAGCAATCTTTGGGGCCGTAGCTAAGCCGCCATTTGTGTTTGCTAAGATGAAGGTCTAGCATCCGTGGGGTCTTCAAGTATCATATTCAAACCTTAACCGAGGGAAGCTTTGCGAGTCATCAACTTGTTAAGATTGGCAATATGGAGTGACCATGGATCCAAGTGTGCATTCGGATGCTATAAGGAAAGATCCTAAGTCACTAGCTCAAGTATGTACGTGCTCAAGTCAAAGACTATGTTGAAAGCCCTCAAGTGGATATTGTTCTAGTATGGCAAGAATTGAAGTTGTTCAAGCTCAAGAGGTCAACGAAGCTCCTTTATTCTTTTCTTGAGTATAGGTATGCCGTACTATCAAGAGGGATGCAACTTAGCGAGTTGACCAAGTCACAATGCTCTTTAGTTGACCTAAGTGAGATCTAGCCTTAGAGTGTGTTAACAAACCCTCCTAACCTAACCTGGGCCACTTCATCTTAGAGGTGAAGTGCTAGTTTCTTTGGAAAGAGGTTTTGGGGTTATCTTGGGCCTGACCGGTCCGACCGGTGAGGCAACGGTCTGACCGGTGCCACTAGCCCAACGGCTAGTTTTTCGAACACCGGTCTGACCAGTGTGGGGCACCGGTCTAACCGGTGCTACCCGGGGAATAACGGCTAGTTTTCTCCTTTGAGGGGTATAAATACCCCAAGCCTTCTTCAAGTGAGGGTTGTTGTTTCTAGTGAGTTTGCTGAGGTCCAAAGCCATTTCCAACTAGCTCTAAGCCTTAGTGGGTCTCCCCAACCATCTCTTTGTGAGATTTGTGGATTCAAGCCAACATCTTTGTGTTGGGTTGAGGAAGTGAGATTAAGAGGGACCTAGTGAGCTAACTAGAGAAATTTCCATAGCTTGAGCACTTTGGTTTTGCGTCTACAAACTTTGAAGCATTTGTTACTCTTGGAGGTTTGCCTCCTAGACGGCTAGGTGTCGCCGGCTAGATCCCAAGGTTGTGGTGAGCAGCGGGAAGTTTGTAAGGGCTACGATCTTGCCTCTTCGTGGAAAAGATCACCTTAGTGGAAAGGAGGAAAGTGGTTGAAAGAGACCCGGCTTGTTGTGGGAATTGTCCCTTACAAGCTCCTCAACGGAGACGTAGCCATTCCTCAGTGGGTGGTGAACTTTGGGAAACAAATCCTTGCTTCTCTCGTGTGGTTCGACTCTCTAAGTTGTTTATTCTAGCATATTACATTTGCTTCCGCTTCGATCTACTTGGGTGTGTTACTTGTGTGTGCGGGGCTCATTACTCGCTTTTGATCATCTACAAAGGCCACACCCTAAGTTTGGTTCGTGCTAGAAGCCAAGAGGTGCTTGAAGTTGTTTTTGCGGAGTTCTCTCGTGCTACACCGGTCGACCGGTGAGGCGCACCGGTCGACCGGTGTCACTCGTGAAGTCCAAGGCTCGACCGGTCCGACCGGTCACCACCACCGTCCGACCGGTGGAGCACCGTCGCCTCAAGAGTTTGGGGAGAAAGAGTTTAAATTGGTCGTCTCGCCTATTCACCCCCCTCTTGGCGACATCAAGGTCCTTTCAATTGGTATCGAGCTTGGTGCTCCGATTCGAGTTTAACCGCTTGGAGTTCTTCGATGTCGACAACTTGTGAGGTACCGTTTGAGCCTCTAGCTCTAGATGGCTCAAACTATCCTTCTTGGTGCTCTAATGTTCTCATTGCACTTAAGGTTTTGGGCCCTACCGCTGAGAGCATCATGGTTGCGAGTATCCTTCCAAAGGATGAGACATGTGTCTCGCCAATGGACTTGGAGAAGAAGCAACTCAATGCCGTTATTACTAACCTTTTGTGTAGCTGCGTATGTAGAGAACTAAATTATCTTATCCTAAAGAGCAAAAAGATTTGCGAAGATGCTCATCTCATTTGGAAATTACTACTTGAATTGGTACACACAAAATGGGATGAACTCGAGAGCGATGATGAAGATGAGTCAGTAGAGATGTGCCCTACCTCTACAACATCCACTGATCACCAAGCATCAACCCCCGAGCAAAAAGAAGATCAAAGAAGCGAAGGCGCCGTCCCTTTGCAGGGACCGGTCAGACCGGTGACACCCACCGGCCGACCGGTGCAGCGCAGGGGCACACCAACTTGCTTGATGGCCAAGAAGGAAAAGAAGAGCAAGAAGAAGAGACAAGCCAAAGGGGCTAAGGGACGGAAGATTGAAGCATCAAGCTCTCCGTCAAGAGAACTTGAACTTCCCAAATCCGAGCTTGCATCCTTGGTTTGTAAGTATGAAACTTTGGCTAACAAATATGATCATGACATCAAATCCTTTGCTTGTAGAACTAAAATAGAAGAAAATGCCAATGATGATCTAGAAGCCAAACTAGCGAAGCTCACTAGCGAACATATAGTTCTACAAGCTAATCACGATGAACTTGAACATTTCTATGAGAATCTTGTTGATTCTTATGCAACACTAGAGATAGCCCATGAGGTTGTGCCTTCATCGGTAAAATATATACAACCTCTATCTCACACATGCACATGCTCACAAGTTCAAGTTAATTTATCTTGCGCTAATGATTGTTTGTCACAAGCAAGCCAATCTAGCATTAGCATGTACTTGTAGAATCTTGTGATGACCTCATTGCTGAAGAAAATGATAAACTAAAGCAAGAGGTTGAAAAAGCTACAAAAGGACTTGTATGTGTTAAAGGAGAAGAGCAAAGTGCAACCTTCTCAAGATAACCATGAAAGCATGGTGAAGAAGCTTGAGAAGGGGTCAACCGTCACTAGTTTAACCCCTCAACAACATACAACGTCCCACAAGAACAAGATTCAAGAAAAGAGCGAGATTGGGAAATCAAACCCCAATATCGCCCAATCAAGCACAAGACACAAGAGTCACTCTCCAAGGAGTCTAGAAGCTCCAACAAGTGGAGGGTGTGCTACAAGTGCAGAGAGAAGGGACACTTTGCCGACTCGTGCCCTAATGCAACAACGGGCGGTGGCACTGACCGTGACCGTCGTACCGATGCCGGCCGGGGGCGGTGCCCACTACAAGCAAACCAGGCAAAGAAGCCCCCTTCTCCAAGAACAAGACTCAGAAGCAAGCAAGGAAAAGAAATTGCAAGGAATGATATAACCAATAAGAACAAAAGCCGCATTTGCTATGAATGCCATCAAAAGGGTCACATGGGAAAAGATTGTCCAAATGGTAACATTCCTAAATCAAACCTTGTCCATTACGATTTTCATAAGCTTAGGAATGATAAGAATGGAACTTGTGCTATAAGGGAGATTAGCTCACCTCGATATAGCATGAGAGCTATTTGGGTTCCTAAGCACCTTGTGACTAACCCAATAGGACCCAACAAGTATTGGGTACCAAGAAATGCTTACTGAGCTGCGCAGTTGAAAGAGATGCATTGAGCACATGGTTGGAAGAGTTGGAAATCATGATAGGATTCGATTGACCATGTGAAGGAGAAACTCATATAAATCGTGAAATCAATTTCATCTCGGTAACTAATGCGCTTAATTGAGTCTAAGTCGCTCTTGGTCCTTGGTGAACACTCATGTGACGTTTTCTTGTAAAAGCGAGACATGAGGCGGTGACTTTAACTAGTTTGTGAAATTCTACTCTCTCATGCCATTCGATGCTTTTAATGGCTCTCTAGTAGAGCAATGCCCTACCCATGTTGCGGGATTCAAATTGAGGACACATCCACGCATTTGAGGAAAAAGAAAGGCAAAATCACCAAAAAGGGTGTGATTTGGTGGTCACCGGTCTGACCGGTGACAGGCACCGGTCCGACCGGTGTAAACACAGCAAGTCCTTTTGGGTGGGTGACCCGGCACGAGTGCCCGGGTGACCCGGTACGCCTCTGTATGCTGCAGGGTGACCCGACTCCTATGACCGGGTGACCCGGGGCTGTCCAAATCTTCAAGAAGAAGGTGATTTGGCGTCAAAGGTTATGAGAGACTAAACAAATTTCAATTAATAAATCATTCATGTGTTGTGACCAAGTTTGGAATGAGCCTCACCGAGTTCTTAATTGAACAAAGTGCCTTGTTCGAGAAATTCAAAATCTCTAGCACTACTTAAGGGGGAGCTCATTACAACATTTGAGTCACTTGTGGGACTAACAATTTCTTCTAAGTGATCTTGTAGTCTCATTCTTTTGTGCATCTCAAGGGAAGCTCTCGATAAGCGTAACTTCCAAAAGAACGAGTAAGAGCTAACACCGATCAAAATTTAAATATATGCACAAATGAAATAGTCTTAAGGCAAAGGTATGTTTTCACGAAACTCATTGAAATACCGTAATGCATCTAGGCCATAATACCATGCTAGTGTGCCATCCTTAGCATGTAATTGCTTCAAGTGAATCTCTTGTGCGCCTCTCTAGATATTTGGTTGATATCTTTATTTCCACTCGTCTTTGTGTCTCGAGGATGAAGATATGAGCCAAATATGCTTGTTAGGGCATTCATTTGAAGTGGATGCATGCACTTTGTGACATAGGATAGATTTCTCGAAAAAATCAACTAGCATGTATAGGAAGTGTGCTCACTTTGAAAAATATTTGGTTCTTGGTCTTAGTGACCCAATCAACTTAGTTGTGACTATAGTTCTCCTTGTTTGGTTGATGGCTAGTCACAATTAAGAAGATTTTCTCAAGTCCCTAAAATCCATCTTTACATATCTCTTTCTCTTGGAAGGATCAAGAATTCTTGAATAAATTGGTTAATCCTCCATTCTTCTAAGAATTGATGGCTTTTGGATCAATATCATCTCCCTATCTCATATCCAAAACATCTCTAAAGGTTGGAATGAAAATCTACCTTTGTGGCTCAAAATCCTTTTTCTCAAGGGAGCACCGGTCGGCCGTGCGCATCACCGCCCGACCGGTGGTGACCTTGAAGTCACATAATCATTTTTCTCGAGACCTAAGTGGATGCAAATTGTCCTATAAAGTATTTGGAGAAGTTTTAAGGGGCAAAATCTCAAAATGGAAGAGAAGGGTCGGAACTACCGAGGGCACGTCGGTTCTACCGATAAGGCCTCTCTGTCGAATTTTATCAAGATCTTCGGTTCTACCGAGGGTGGGTCGGAAAAACCGATAAGGGCTCTCTGGCTCGACCATGGGTGGTCACCAGTCTGACTGGTGCCCGTCACCGGTCTGACCGGTGACGCCCGACTTCAACCCGTGGGGCCACAGTAAAAGGAATCCACCTTTTTACCCCTCTCCTTCTCTCTCCTCTATCATTTCACCAGCACTTCAGCTCCAAACCGTGGAGGCCCCTCTCTTCTCCTCTCTTCCACCTCTCTCAACTCCAATGGAGACTTGAAGATTCATCCAAAGAAAAGGCTCAAGATTGGAAGCAAAAGGATCTCCCAAGGCCCCTTTTCACTTTCCCCTTCAAGTTCTTTGGATTCAACTCAAGTCTTTCTCTCCAAAGGTATTCAAATCTTCCTTTTGCCCGATCTCCTTACATGGTGCAAAGATTTGAATTTCCTTTGGTAGAACAAACTTTCCGAGATCACCTAGAAGACATACCTATAGATCCATAAGGTTTTGTTGGACACATTGTGAGAACCCAAGATTTGGGGTCGTACGGCCTTCACCGGTCCGACCGGTGGCCGTCACCGTCCGACCGGTGGTGCGTGTCCTGTTCCAAATGTTGTTTTCTCCTTGTATTTCAACACATATCTATTCTAGGATATCTTTTGTTCATCTAGACCAAATCTTAGATTTATAGTTGCTCGGATTGAATGTGGGAGCAATTGGCTCGTTCGGGTGGCACCGGTCCGACCGGTGCCCCTCACCGGTCCGACCGGTGTGGCCGAGAGAGCACCCAATTGTTTCGAACTTTAAAGAATCAATTCCATATCAATTCATTCTTTTTCCTAGAGTCTTATACAATCTTGTCATCCTATTTGTGACTCGGGACGGCAGCTATGGTACGGGAAAAGGAAGGGGCAAAGAAAAGAAGAGAAGAGGTGCACTCTCGCCGAGGAGCTATCCCCGGTGATTTTGGGGAAGGGGGCAAGCACCATCAAAGTCGGTGGCAAGAGGTTGAGACGCCGCTCGGCTCAAGCAAGTGCGAGTATCCCGACCTAGGAGGTGACACCGACACTAGCAGCGATGATAATGTTGAGGATGAGACTTTTCCGGTCGGTATGAGCCGAGGAGGCACCGTAAGGCCGGGTCCGACAACGATGAGGCTAATGATGAGGATGAGGAGGATGAGTAAGAGGATGTGGATGCCATGGATGAGGATGACGATGACCAAGGTAGATTGAAAATCATGCCACCCACTTATATCTATCCCGACAGCCGGTGAAGTACCACGGGGCAGGCATGGCCAAGGCCCTAAAGAAGCTTAGAGATAAGAACCCATATGAGGAGGCGAAGACCGCGTCAGATCCGAGGTTTTGGGCTAAGTTTCAGCAGGACTACTATGCTACGGTAATCATTAAGAAGCCCAAAATCACTCACAAGGCACAATATGTGGATTGGGAGCACATGGCCAGAAAAAGTGACCCGATATTTGATGAAGTCATGAGCAATCGTGAGAGGCAAAGGGTCAAGACACTTATGGGGTTCCGACAGGATTGGAACAAGGAGATCATAGCCCGGCTCTATGCCACGGTGCACTTTGGATACATTGAGACCGATAGGGCTATGACTTGGATGACAAATGGCCAAAAGTACTCCATCGGTTTCCATAGATTCTTGAGGTGCTTTGGGATCATGGCGGGAGACGGGGACTTAAGGAAGCTCCATGATGAGGGAGAGCTCGAGAAGGATGCGTTGCACCTTATGTACCCGCGAGGTGAGCATGGAAACTATGGGAGGGTGAAGAATCTCTACACCTACTTTGTTGTCCTAAATAGGCTCCTTAGGGTGTCTATTACACCTAGAGATGGAAACTCCTCCGAGATCACTAAGTTTCAGAAAAACTTGATGGTTGCTTTGAGGCCGGGAGCTCCGGAATTTAGTGTTGGGGATTTCATTTGGCAAGAAATCAAGCACCTACCTGAGGACCCCAAAAACATTTGCAGCTATAGTCCTTACATCATGTATATGATTGAAAAGGTTGCAAAAATGGAGTTTCCCAAAAATGTGACGCACAAGCCCTTGAAGCTCAATCCTAGCAAAAATCCTCGGCTTCCATCACCTAGAGTTGAGCATGCACCTGGACATGAGGGAGAAATATTTGAGGAGGGAGCAGCCCCGGCGGATCGGAGCTTAGGCAGAGACTCAGACCGTCACCGGTCTGACCGGTGCTGAGCACCGGTCTGACCGGTGGGGTGGCTGGCAGCACGACAGGCCACGCAGATCCACCTCTCCTTTGCGGAAGTTTCTCAACTTCATATTTGGGATGTGCAGGAGCCAGCATGACATCCAAGTTGAGCAACAAAGGTCGAGAAGGGCAAACAAGCAAATGAGGGACACGATGAAGCTAATGCACAATGCCCAAGGATTTCAACCTCCTCGCTCTCCACCATCTCCCGAGTCTCCACAGGTTGAGATACCGTCCTTTGAGGAAAGGATGAGAGGATGGGCCAACTCCGACATGCTTAACCAATATGGGCCCATGTTCTTTGAATCCGGCATGGACAAGGATCTTCCTCATCGGTTCCACCTCCACCTCCAACATTTTTACCTCCTCCTCCGGATGTGGCAGGATCATCACATTTCATGGAAGAAGAGCAAGCACTCCCACCCCCTCCACCTCCCGATCAAGTACAAGATTGGGGTGCTCGCTTCTCCGCCGAGATCTTTGGCTACAATCCTTATTACTACGGTAAACACAGCGCACCCATAGCTCATCCATCTCAAATCACCGTCTCGGAGTCTATTTACCTAAACTCTCCTTTGCATTGGATTCTTGACAAATCTCAAATAGGAGGGAGCTCTCACCCGGGAGACGGATCTCAGGGACAGTGATCGGCAGTTGCTTCTCCTCCAGGCCTTTCTTGGATGCTTGATGACAAAGGGAGAGAAGATTCAAGATTAAAGCCACAAGTTTGTCGTTGTTCGTGTTGCACCGCCCGACCGGTTCCCAAAGACCGGTCCGACCGGTGCTCGTTGGTCGTTGAGAGAGGCCATGTAATAAGTTAGAACTTTATCTTAGTGGACTTGAGAACATTTGTGTGAGTGCTACCGTGTGTTTGAACCTTATTGTAATATCTAAGCGACTTTATTGCTAGTTTGTGATGCATAAATTGAATGGTGTTCGTTTGTGTTGGCTAAATGGAGCAGAGGGATCCAAACCGCCTTGCAACCCCGGCATGATCACCTTGGACCAAATAGCACGCACTTCGTTGCTTTGTGCGGCGGACCGGACTCTGACCGGTCTGACCGGTCAGGGGCACCGGTCTGACCGGTGCCGCCCAGTTGTGTGTGTTGGCTGGACCTCACCGGCCCGGTCGGCCGCAGCACCGGTCTGACCGGTGCTGCCTAGCCAGTACATTTCCCTTTGCTTTGTGCATATCTTGTCATACGCATCACGATTTTTGTTTTGTCCCTCACACTTCGTTGCACTTCACCGTGTCTAATATATAGGGGAGCTCACACGCTTTTTCTTCCAAATTTGGGTTAATGGCATTTAAGGCCAACTTTTTGAAATTCAACTCAAAGCACAAATTAAGGGGGAGCTCTAGCTATATCTAAGAATCTAAATGCTCTTTAATGTTTTATTTGTAAGCTTTAATCGAATTGTCATCAATCACCAAAAAGGGGGAGATTGAAAGTGCATCTAGGCCCCTAAGTGGATTTTGGTGAATTGAATGACAAGGTGATTAAAGGACTAATGATTTTGTCTAAGATTGTGAGCAGGTTTTCTTTATATATTCATGAGCAACCATTGAAGTATTTTAATTATGGATGTATACTACGGCTCACATTTACAAAGACAAATATATGGTGCAAGACTTCATGAGGTTATTGAAAGAGAACAAGGTGATAAGTGTACACACTATGGTTCTAAAATTGGAAGCTTGATATCCATTGTCAATCAAGATCAAGCATTTGGAGCAAGGTTTTTCAAATGAAAGGTTAATTGCGCATGAAGCATAGTGGAACTCAAAGTGGATTGGATAAGTGATGAAGAGATCAACCTAGATGTATAGGGTGAGGGACTAAGCAATCTTTGGGGCCGTAGCTAAGCCGCCATTTGTGTTTTGCTAAGGTGAAGGTCTAGCATCCGTGGGGTCTTCAAGTATCATATTCAAACCTTAACCGAGGGAAGCTTTGCGAGTCATCAACTTGTTAAGATTGGCAATATGGAGTGACCATGGATCCAAGTGTGCATTCGGATGCTATAAGGAAAGATCCTAAGTCACTAGCTCAAGTATGTACGTGCTCAAGTCAAAGACTATGTTGAAAGCCCTCAAGTGGATATTGTTCAAGTATGGAAAGAATTGAAGTTGCTCAAGCTCAAGAGGTCAACGAAGCTCTTTTATTCTTTTCTTGAGTATAGGTATGTCGTACTATCAAGAGGGATGCAACTTAGCAAGTTGACCAAGTCAAAGTGCTCTTTAGTTGACCTAAGTGAGATCTAGCCTTAGAGTGTGCTAACAAACCCTCCTAACCTAACTTGGGTCACTTCATCTTGGAGGTGAAGTGCTAGTTTCTTTGGAAAGAGGTTTTGGGGTTATCTCGGGCCCGACCGGTCGAGGCACCGGTCCGACGGCCGTGCCGCTAGCCCAACGGCTAGTTTTTCGAACACCGGTCCGACCGGTGTGGGGCAATCGGTCCGACCGGTGCTACCGGGGAATAACGGCTAGTTTTCTCCTTTGAGGGGTATAAATACCCCAAGCCTTCTTCAAGTGAGGGCTAGTGTTTCTAGTGAGTTTGCCGAGGTCCCAAGCCATTTCCAACTAGCTCTAAGCCTTAGTGGCTCTCCCCAACCATCTCTTTGTGAGATTTGTGGATTCAAGCCAACATCTTTGTGTTGGGTTGAGGAAGTGAGATTAAGAGGGACCTAGTGAGCTAACTAGAGAAATTTCCATAGCTTGAGCACTTTGGTTTTGCGTCTACAAACTTTGAAGCATTTGTTACTCTTGGAGGTTTGCCTCCTAGACGGCTAGGTGTCGCCGGCTAGATCCCAAGGTTGTGGTGAGCAGCGGGAAGTTTGTAAGGGCTACGATCTTGCCTCTTCGTGGAAAAGATCACCTTAGTGGAAAGGAGGAAAGTGGTTGAAAGAGACCCGGCTTGTTGTGGGAATTCTCCCTTACAAGCTCCTCAACGGAGACGTAGCCATTCCTCGGTGGGTGGTGAACTTTGGGAAACAAATCCTTGCTTCTCTCGTGTGGTTCGACTCTCTAAGTTGTTTATTCTAGCATATTACATTTGCTTCCGCTTCGATCTACTTGGGTGTGTTACTTGTGTGTGCGGGGGCTCATTACTCGCTTTTGATCATCTACAAAGGCCACACCCTAAGTTTGGTTCGTGCTAGAAGCCAAGAGGTGCTTGAAGTTGTTTTTGCGGAGTTCTCGTGCTACACCGTCCGACCGGTGAGGCGCACGGTCCGACCGGTGTCACCTGTGAAGTCCGGTGCTCGACCGGTCCGACCGGTCACCACCACCGGTCCGACCGGTGGAGCACCGTCGTCGACTCAAGAGTTTGGGGAGAAAGAGTTTAAATTGGTCGTCTCGCCTATTCACCCCCCTCTTGGCGACATCAAGGTCCTTTCAATTGGTATCAGAGCTTGGTGCTCCGATTCGAGTTTAACCGCTTGGAGTTCTTCGATGTCGACAACTTGTGAGGTACCGTTTGAGCCTCTAGCTCTAGATGGCTCAAACTATCCTTCTTGGTGCTCTAATGTTCTCATTGCACTTAAGGTTTTGGGCCCTACCGCTGAGAGCATCATGGTTGCGAGTATCCTTCCAAAGGATGAGACATGTGTCTCGCCAATGGACTTGGAGAAGAAGCAACTCAATGCCGTTATTACTAACCTTTTGTGTAGCCGTGTATGTAGAGAACTAAAGTATCTTATCCTAAAGAGCAAAAAGATTTGCGAAGATGCTCATCTTATTTGGAAATTACTACTTGAGTTGGTAAACACCAAATGGGATGAACTCGAGAGCGATGATGAAGATGAGTCGGTGGAGATGTGCCCTACCTCTACAACATCCACCGATCACCAAGCATCAACCCCCAAGCAAAAAGAAGATCAAAGACGCGAAGGCGCTGTCCCTCTCGCAGGGACCGGTCGGCCGGTGACACCCACCGGTCAGACCGGTGCCAGCAGGGGCACACCAACTTGCTTGATGGCCAAGAAGGAAAAGAAGAGCAAGAAGAAGAGACAAGCCAAAGGGGCTAAGGGTCAGAAGATTGAAGCATCAAGCTCTCCGTCAAGAGAACTTGAACTTCTCAAATCCGAGCTTGCATCCTTGGTTTGTAAGTATGAAACTTTGGCTAACAAATATGATCATGACATCAAATCCTTTGCCCGTAGAGCTAAAATAGAAGAAGATGCCAATGATGATCTAGAAGCCAAACTAGCGAAGCTCACTAGCGAACATATGGTTCTACAAGCTAATCACGATGAACTTGAACATTCCTATGAGAAGCTTGTTGATTCTTATGCAACACTAGAGATAGCCCATGAGGTTGTGCTTTCATCGGTAAAATCTATACAACCTCTATCTCCCACATGCACATGCTCACAAGTTCAAGTTGTTTTATCTAGCGCTAATGATTGTTTGTCTCAAGCAAGCCAATGTGACCTCCGCTTTACCCAACCAAACACACGGGTCGACGTCGCCGAGCTCCCGCCCTCGACATTACTTCACCTCCGGCTGCGGTTGATCTGAGTCTGAGGTATCTTTAATTTCTTTGCCAAGTCTAGCGCTACCCCTGGTGCGCTGATCTTTGTCTACCGGCCGGCCACTGATGATCAATTGAAACTGTATATATGTGTGTAAGGCTAGCTGAATGAATTAAATCGTTGAATCGTTGTGAAAATGATCTTTTTTTCATTCTTCTGTTCCTGTCAATGGTAGTTGAGATATAATCCTCTCTATCAGAGCAACTAAGTCTCTGCACGATGAATTTCCTTTCCCTATTCTGGGTCTCTAGTGTACAACGAAGCACAAACTAAAGCTGCACCCTTTATAAATAATTAATTCTCTTTCCTTCATTGCGTAATCGGGTGAAGGAAGCACCAACTATAGAGTAGAAGAGAGATGATGAGCTACCGGAAGATGAGCCGCAAGGCTCGTGTATGGTGATAAATGGCAGTAGTGGCTTTTATCCACCGTGCCGCATGGATGTCTCGAGGCTTTTCTAGCCTACAAGTGAGGAAGCATAAGCCAAAGCCAAAGAGGAGGAGAACCAGGGTTTTTTAATACCAACCGGTCGGGCCGAAGCGGTCGGGTCCGATCGGTTTACCGGTCCGGTTTGTCCGGAAACCGGTAGAAACCGGAGAAATTCAAATCTCAAATCAAAATCCTAGTTCAATCGGTTCCCACCGAGTATACCGACCGTACGACCGGGGAACCGGCCATTTAACCAAAAAAACCGAATTAGTGGAAAATTTGATGTGTTTTCAATTTGAATTAAAAATTGAAAAAGGAAAATTTTCTAAAAATATTGCAAGGTGCATAGAATCTAATGGTGTCAAAACATTTCAAAAATTAGTGCATTTAGAATTTTTTGCGGGGTATTAGAAGTTCAATCGGCCAATTGTTCTCCTTTTTCTTTTTTAGTTGAACTTCATATGCACGCAAACTATACTAAACGGACGAATATTTGAAAGTTTTTGACACCATTAGATTCTACACACCTTGAAGTATTTTTTAGGATTTTGTGTGATTTTTTATTTTTTGAATTCAAATTCAAATTTTCAATTTGGACCGGTTGGGAACCGACCGGAACAGTCCGGACCGGTAGGGACCGGTTCCCACGGTTTCCGGACCGGTTCCCACCGTTCGGTTAACCCCGAGGAGAACAAAGAATGGCCGCAACAAAGATTATTCTACCGGCCATGGGGAGGTTACCCGGACCGAGTGCGAACTACCAACCATGCAACCCATCACGTTATAACATTCCCGACGCCTTCGGACTCCCGGGCGAGGACGGAATCCTTTGCTCCGACGCACGGGGCCACACGAGCATCTACTACGCCGAGACGAACTCCTTCCTCGCCATGCCCAAAATGAACTCAACTATGTTTCCCTCTCCATCCCTCGTTCTCCTTCCGCACACACCGGGTTCGACTACATGGTGCACCGGATGTTGTTGACTCTTTCCTCTTCGCCGACCGAGCCCATGGCGAGCTCACCGATGACAACCTATACATCCTCGACTTCTCCCCCGATAAGCCATGCGACTTTGAGTGTCTTGCCTACTACCCAACCATGGAAAACCGGAGCCGGCGTTCGCCGCCGCGACCATTGTTCCTTGACGATCCAGATTACATGGTGCCCGGATACCGCTCGTTTGCCGTGGTCAATGGCGGCACCGTGGTCCGTGTATCGACGAGCACCGCCACATACTCCTTGTCCTCCACTTGTTCCCGAAGCCTCTTTTTTTTGCGGCTTCTCGTCTTTGGTGCATGTGAGCGCTTCCACCATCTCCGGCTCGGTCGACATCATTGCTCCTCGATGATCCCCGGATGTACTAAATGTAGATTCTGAAGATATTGTGGAAACCGACATAGTCAAAACATCTCTAGCTAAGATGGAAAGTATTGGATAATTAGACTTATGTTCATGCCACCAGTTTATAATGCTAAAACTATCGGCAAATTGGGTGACAAGATATCTTCCAAGTTGGTAGACAATTCATTAGCATTACCCATTGAACCTCCAAGCAACTCGCACTAGTGGTTGCCGCATGCAAAGAATGCGATTGCAGGAGTTCTTCTAGATAGAGGAAGGGAGGGGGTGCGAAACTATTACCAGGACTTGAGAATTTGTTAGATGTATCATCATAATCATCACCCGCACTTAAGAAAATGTCATCCCAAGCAGTTTTCCTTTTACCTCGTACCGGGTAGTTCTAGAGGCTTTAAAGTGACCGCACCAAACTTATCATTGTACAACTTAAACATGTTAGCAAGACTACCTCTAACCTTAGTGAAATAAGCGGAATAATCGGTACTCAAGTAAGCTTAGATAACAGCCTAAGAACATTCTAAAAACCCTTTAATTAGCTCTAGGATCCAAGATAAATGCAAAAGAGTATAGCATAAGAATGTCCCTCCAATACTTAAGAAAGACATCTTGCATAGGTAAAACAACGAGCCTAAGCAATTTATCTTTCTCACTAGCCTTCAAGTGCTTAGCTATCAAAATGAGATGATGCAACATAAGTGGAGCAAGAGGGATAATAAATACCGGACAACGGGACAAGAGAGTCATAAAAGAGTTCAAGGAATAACAAGTACCTTCTCCGCAACATTCCAGCTTGTCATCGTTAAAAGCAAAGGTTCATCCTCACATCTAGGATAGTTAGTTTCAATGAAGACACTAAATGTCCTCCCGTAAGGAACCAAGTGCTTAAGCATGAGGTATGTAGAGTTCCACCTCACATCCATATCAAGGCCAAACTTTCTCGGCCGAACATTCACAACAATGCAATACCTCTTAAACGCCGCAATGCGCCGGTTAGAGGAATTTATCCAAGAAATAGCAGTTCTAAATAATTCAAGGTGTGCCTTAATTACATTCAAAACAGATTTAATAATAAGATTAATAATGTGACAAGCACAACGCTAATGTAAAAACATAGTACCAACATATGCGGACAATTTAGGTAACATTCGGTAATTGCGGTGGTATTAGAAGAAGCATTTTCCAAAGTGACCGAAATAATCTTTGCAGTTAAACCATACTCCTCTAAGACAACAAGCACACACTCAAGCAATGTTCGGCCACTATGAGACTCATCAATCGGCCTAAAACCAATGATCCTCTTCTCTAATTGCCATTCAAAGCATTAACATAATGAGCTACCACACTAAGATAATCTTCCTTAGCATCACCGGACCATATATCGAAGTAATAGCAACAGAAGAGACATATTCTAAAGAAGTAATAAGCTTAGCACGACAATCAATGAAGTACTTAGTGAAATCTCTACCGTAGTTTGCCTAGAGACAACAAAAAATCTAAGATTATGAGCAAGCTTGATGTACTCCTCAAAGGCATCACTTTCACCAATACAGAGAGGAAGATCTAGCCTAGCAATCAAACGACGGAGCCGAACATGAGCTACATCCGCATTATACTCCCGATGACGTACACTACCACTAGCACCGAAAGTCAACAAAGATTGAGATTGACGAATGTTTTTCTTCCTCTCTCGGGCAAGCAAGCACATGCCTATTCGGATGGCCGGTGCTAATACAAGACCGAGCAAAGCATAGTATTTCCCACAATGAAAGCATTTAGCACCGGTCCTTACCGACTTACCATCGATGGTCTCGAAGATCTTCTCGAAATCATTCCGAGCCTCGATGTAGCCTTCCTCTTCTTGGTGCCTCCGCCTCGGTAATCACGGTGCCATCATCAACAACATCACCACCAAGACCGCAACAAGCATTAGGATTGTCACCGGGACCAAGCATTGCCGTGCTCACCATCGATATCAATGGCAATGGGAGCAACACCACCGAACAACTCCTCACGGTCGGCTTCGAGATCACTCTCATCATCGCCGTCCATCACGGACTCTAGCCTCTAGGCCGTCAACCCGCAAACCGAGAGACGGACAGACAGAGATATCGGAGATTAGAGTGAGAGTCCGAGAGACAAAGGAAGAACTAGATAGAAGAGAGGAGCGAGAAAGAAGAGTGAGTGGGAGACCGAGAGTGGCTTACCCGTCGCGAAACCGAGCACCGGAGCGGCCGACGAGGCGACCCCCCCCGGTTCCTCGACGGCTCCGTGACGGTCGGCAATCTACACAAGAAATGAAGAAAGGTAAAAGAAGTGAACATCCGAACTCGGGATCTCGAATAAAGACCTCAAGATTTGAACTCAAGAACAAAGAACTCAAGATCCGAACTCGGGACTCTCCTCACCTACGAATCGAGCGCCAGAGTGGTCGGCGACGTCGATGAACCATGAGAGACAACGAGATGACACCGGAGCGGTCGGGATCTAGAGATCCGGTGAGACAAGAAGGGTGGAAGGGGGGAGACGAGAGAGCGCGATATAG
This sequence comes from Cenchrus americanus, assembly GCA_947561735.1. Taxonomy (NCBI): domain Eukaryota; kingdom Viridiplantae; phylum Streptophyta; class Magnoliopsida; order Poales; family Poaceae; genus Cenchrus; species Cenchrus americanus. The sequence goes on along the minus strand of OX387241.1, from coordinate 308,840,377 downwards.
AGGAAGAACTACATGTCCGGACGATGTCGAGGACGACGGATCCATGATGCGGAGACGGGCGACCTACACACCGATCGCCGGAGCGAGGGAGAGGAGGCGTCGAGGGGCGGGGGAGACGAAGACGAGGCCGAGGGGGCGGGGGGTTGCGCTCGCGGGGAGAGGGGGAAATGAATAGGGTTAGGATTGTGGGGGGGGGGGGGGGCGGCTTATATAACCCATCCCAATGGTCGAATCCAATGGTCGGGAGGATCTAATCCAACGGCAGGGGGAGCGGGGGTTGGGGGGATGCGGGCCGCGTCGGCCGAGACCATTTTCGGGTCGTGCCCGTGCCGGGGCCGCCGTGCCGAGGTGGCGGCCCGGGCTCGGTCCGACGCCCGTGCCGGGCCGCCCGTGGCACGATGGCCTTCGTGCCGTGTCGGGCCCGTGCCGTGCTTTTTCGGCCGTTACCGTGCCGGTCCCGCGGGCCCGGCCCATCTAGAAATCTATAGTACTCGCGAAAGGTCACCCCGGTGAACGTGGGCCCGGGTAGGTTCCGCACCGCCAAGATCTTCGATGTTGTGGAGGTGGTGCCCTCCGACTAGGTTTCACCAAACCGTGAACCAACCGGTTTCTTGAACCGTAAAAATCGACTCGTATACCGGTCAAACCGACCAATTCTACCGATAGGAGGCCTTTGTAGCGAACATGGCCTCATATGCCATTAGTTCGAGTTTGATTTTGGTGATTCATGACAACATGATCATTGGGACTAACCATATTGTTTTAGCATGTCTTTGTAGACATTTCTAGGTCCCAAGGATGCAAGAAAACCACATGCCAAAATGAAAAAATCAAGGGTAAAAACCGAGCAAGAAAGGAAAAGAAAAGACAACATCGGATGAACCGACGGTATCAATATAGTAAGCGTCGGTGCAATCGTCGGACGAGTCGGTACACGGGGTGAAACCCTAGGTACCGTCGGATGAACCGACGGTCCACTTTTTTGTAGCGTCGGACGAGTTGCGAGGAAGAGCAGCGAAGACAAGATGGCGGCGGATGATCCGATGGTCTGAGTGGGGACACCGTCGGTCTATCCGACGCTCAGCTTGAATCAAGACAGAGACGCGCCAAGACGAAGCCTTCAAAGACCGGATGATCCGACGCCTTGGTCAAGGTGAAGCGTCGGTCTATCCGACGGTCGCGTGGAAGCTAACAGAGGCGACTTGGACGCGGGGTCTTCAGCACCGGATGATCCGACGCACCGTCGGTGCATAGCGTCGGAGCAGCTTGTGTCGCAGATCTCAACGGCTATGTGACGTGGGAGGGGCACCGGATGAACCGACGCCCTGGAAAAGCTTAGCATCGGTTCATCCGACGCTACCTTTTTCAGTAGCTTTTAGCCAACGGCTAGTTTGAAGCCTTGGGCTATTTATACCCCCTCCACTCACCCATTTGAGGTAGCTGGAGTGTGTGGAAGTGCAGGAGAGTTTAAGAAACCTATAAGATCATATCCAATCCATCCAAGTGCTTAATTGCTCATCCTTAGACTTGCATATGCTTTGTGTATGTGCTTAGTGCTAGGCTTAGCTTAGAGCTGAGTGAGTGCAAGGTTGTGCCAACCTTGTGAGGTGATTCTTGAGTGGATCAAGTTGTACAAGGTTCGCCAGAAGACTTGGGGCCTAAGTGGCTCACCGGCAATCGTCATCGACCCTCCGGCTTGGTGTGGAGTGGCGAGGACACTTTGTGCGGGGGGGGGGGGGGCGTGGAGACCCCCTTCCTTGGTGGAGAAGCTCCTTAGTGGAGGCGGCGTCAAGGTGACCAAGGGAGCTTGACAAGTGCCTAAGTAGCTAGCCTTTGTGGCGAGTCAAGTGGTGCTCTTGGGAGAGACTTGGTGACCAGGAAGCAATACTCTTGTGTGAGTGCTTCAACAACGTGGACTAGGGGTGGCTTAGTGCTCGCCGATATCACGGGATAAATCGCGTGTCAAGAGTTTGCTTCCTCTCATTCCCTTTACGTTTCCGCATTTACTTTTTTGCAATCTTTGCTTGACTTTACTTTCCTATAGTAATATCATGCTAGGAATGGCTATAGGTTGCAAACCTTGTTTTGGGATGGGAGTTTCACGCTAGAACAACCCTAGTTGCACATCTAGATAGTATGTTCTAGTTTATCTTTGTGCAAAATTAGTGAAGTCATAGGTTAAAGTTTTAAGTTGCCTAATTCACCCCATCCCCCTCTTAGGCTAACGAGCATCCGATTCTTTACAGCCTTTACCAGGTTTGGTAAGAGAGTGGTATCTTGACCGGTTTAGCTACTATACCGGCCTGGTAACCCCGAAATCGCGGTATACCGACGGGTATACCGCGAAATGGTGAAGCCTGTCCGACGACGTTGTCCATCAACGGGAACTCCAGCCAGCTACCATGGTTAAGCACAAGTCTGAATATTTCGCCACCACAGATACTAGCAGCATCGAGTGGATGATCTGACCTCTGAGGTTGATGCTGCGCTGACCCAAGGGTAAACTACGTCTTGACGCCACGAGGTTGATGCTGCAAAACAAAAGGCTGCTCTTGTGGTTGACTTGACCTGATGTCTATTCGGTCGGCCCCTCCTCGAAATTCCTGGTTCCGCCAGTATACGTGATGTCGCAGTTGCACTCACGCCGCGCCGAGCCGAGTTGTTGATGCGGCGCGAGCAGTAGTGTGGTAGTGCGTGACTGCTCGGAGACGTCGAGTCGTAGCAACAAAGGTAGCTGGCTAGCTGTTCTCCTTGTTCGTGATATGTAAAGAAACTGGTACTCAAGCAGCGTTCGCTTGGCTTATCAGACACCAACCTAGTAGATTCTTTTATTTCGTAACAAACCAGCCCATCAACAACCAAATTAGCGGTATTTTCCTCTCAGATCAAATCAGCACCACCACCAAAGAAATGAACACGCTGCAGATATCCAAATCCTCAACGGAGACAACTAGGAATATTAAAATATAATCAACTGATTTAAGGAAACTGAAATAAAAAAGAGGAAGTGCTTCTCGTATTAATCCTTTTGACGGAGTCTTGATCAATCTTGCAGGCGTGTAGCTTCGTGAGCACCCAGGACTTGGCTAGTCTTCTTCTTCTTTTTTGAAATTCAGGCGCCCCGTGACATCACAACGATATGACCCTTGTTTTGACTTTTGATGTGCAGTAGTATAATCACCGCGAGGAATCTTTTATTTGGTGGCATAATAACAGATTAACACATTTTGAAAACGTGAAGAAATCATCAATACTCTAGCCTGGTTAAAGGGGCTGAAGTATTGTCGTAAACTCGTAACCAGAAGACTCGGGTTTGATTTCTTGTTGGAGTGAATTTACGGCTGATTAAAAAAAAAAGATCCGCTGGTCGGTGATATTGAAGCAAAATTTCTACATAAAATGAGTGATTTTCTGGTAGGGTCGTCACGCGAGCGAAAGCGAGCACACTACATGGGGGAACCGCATCTCTTCCATCAGCTCCTGGGCGCGTTCCTCCGCCCGACGCCGGAGCCTGTCGAAGAGCTGGTCGCTCAACGCCTTCCCGACGTGCGCCTCGACGAGGGCGCCCAGGAGCGACCGCTCGTTGTTCGCCACCGTGCGGCCGACGGCGGCGGGATCGTCGGGGCGGTCGACGACGAGAGGACTCCCCATCACCAGGTCGAGCCAGTTGATCCGGAACGAGCCGTCCGCGTCCACCACCTCCCTGAACTCCTCGAGCGTCGGCGCGTACACCGGGACGTTGAAGCTGTCCATCTCTTCTCCACCCATGAGGCCCTGGAATCCAACGAGCAATGCTAGATTTGTCGATTGATTTTCCAGGTCAACTTGCGCAGATGATCGTATATAAGGATTAAGGCGTGCAATAATGCATGATGTGTCTATATATATGTTCACCACCGTACCTCTCGGACGAGGTCATGCCAGGAGTCCTGGAACATGTCCCCGAACAGAAACCTGACGCTGCCCTGATCCGTGGAGGCGGCAGAGGACGGCCGGCCGAGGCAGACGAGGAACATGGCGCCGCCGCGCTTGAGCTCGGCGGCGCGGCAGCGCAGGAAGCGCGCCAGGTCGGACTGGAACTGCCGCCTGTACGCCGCGCCCGTCGCCTCCGACGCGCCGTGCACGAACACCTTCCCCTCGTTGTACGCCGCTGACGACCTCCTGTCCGCCGCCACTTCGCTCGGGACCTGAGAGAGCCAATGCAGCGAGAAGGTGGAGCTGAACACGTCGACGGACCTCTCCGGGAACAGACGGTCGTAGAAGGACCCGGGCACGCCGGCGGCGAAGTACCGCGGCCGGCCGCCGCCTGCCGTGGAACCGGCGGCGGCCGGGAGCAGCTTGAAGAGGGTGTTGAAGTCGTTGCTCGGGAGGTCGGAGAAGTAGAAGCTGAACTCTGGAGGAGCGTGGCCCCGGGAGGCGTACATGCCCGTGATGTGCTGCACGATGGCGTCGGCGACGTCGAGCGCGTTCTGGCCGCACGAGCACCCCAGGTCGGCCGCCGTCAAGGGCTTCTCCGGCCGCCGGCGGCCAGGGAGCTGCAGCTTGTCCAGCGTCTCCTTCAGCACGTGGACCATCTTTTGGAAACCCCGGGACTGCACTAGTTGTACGTACTAGGTTACATTTCCATGAATAATTGATGAGGGTAAAAGTTTCCGAAATAAAAAAAGAAACGCAAAGCGAAATTCAAAATGCTACTCCCTCCGTTCTTATTAAAAGTATATAACGTTTATGATAAGCAAATTAGTTCATTTTGAACTAACTAATTTATCCTAAATGATATTTATTTAAGGACGGAGGTAGTACTAACTGGCTAGTAATAAGTTTCTCACATATATAGGAGTATGCAGTGAGTGAGTGAGTGTGTTATTAGTTACCTGGGCCTGGCTATTGTTCACGTAACTAGCGTCCCCCTGGCCGCCCTCCATGCACAAGACACTCTTCATGGCGACCACCATTTTCACGTACCGCTAGCTAGCAGGTTCGCGACACCGTACCTTTCGATATGATCTGGCTTCGAAGCAGGAGGAAGAGCGAAGAGTTTTATTTGGTAGCTAGGCTGTGCGCGCGTGATGCTGGGAATGAATGTGTTTGCAGTATTGGAGAGGGTGGTCGTCTACATATAATATATATATGGAGCTGCATGCATGAGTCCTTCCAATTGATAATTGTACTTAATAATCCGCGTTAGCAAGCAATCACACTACCCACGTGCAACACGCAAGAAACTGGTCCTTTACCTATTTTTTTATATGGAAGAGTGAAGGGAATCGCAGCTACTGTACTCTTTTTTATATGGAGTAGTAATTAATCTCGAGATCTGCTAGTGTACACATGCACGTACATGTACTGTATGAATTATATATATATGATGTATGTGTCGTGTTTTTTCTAAAGATGGTTTTGGCCGTCACGGGCTGCAGTATAAATACGTACAGGTTATAATATGTCAGGTCGGCGACACGTTTCCTTAGCGTGTCGATGAGATTTCCTTAGCGTGTTGATGAGATCAGCGTGTTGATGAGATCATCAGACGATATACGTACACGCGTATACATACCATGCATAGCGACGACGACTCCGTGTGTTTTCGACAGAGTTCTGTCCAAATGAAACGCAACATGTTTCTGAGCACACAATACACAGGGTCGGGGCGTACTATACAGAGGCAAGTTGAAGCTGGACATTGACATCTATCTGCTCCTCGCCGCCTCGGGTACTATGCATCCCACGAGTCCTTGAACATGTGTGGCAAATATGGCCCAATTAAACCATAATTTGTGATTTTGGTGTTTGATTGAGTCATCATCATAAGCGTATAAGTATTACCCCGGTTTGGTAAAATAAGTCGTTTTGGACAAGGTTTGAGTCAAACATTGAGAATATAAATGATGAAAAACCGTACACGTTGAGTTTAGAAATGTGAAAATCATATCAATGGATTTGTTTTGAAAATCATTTTCATAAAAGTATACTGAAAAGATATGAATATCACCTAAAGTATTCATTCTGACATTTCAAACCTAGCTATGAATATTACCCAAAGTTTTCATTCCGACATTTCAAACCCATTAGAGCGCTTCACAAGATCGATCAAGTGATAAGCCATTAGGCTACATGCGACACAAGATGACAGCTGCAACCGGTAGCCAAGGCGCCGACACTTGGATCCGAGAGCCTCATCGTCACCTCATGCTCTCCTTATCATGGGGTCATGGTTGTGCCCCCGATCGATATTGTGCCTAAGGTTAGCATGAACAACAAATATATTGAAAATTGTTGTGATATCCAGCAACAATACACAGTTGACGACCTTACATAATGCATACTCCCTCTATCTCATGAAGAATGTCCCTTTGAGTTTGTCCTAGGTCAAACCATTTCATGGTTGACCAAATTTATGTAAAAATATATCAATGTTTTTGATATCTAACAAGTTTTATTATATTCATTATGAAAATCCACACCATACCTATTTAGTGTTATAAATATTGATACTTTGTGTTGTAAATTTGGTGAAACTTCAAATAATTTGTCCAGGAAGAATAAAAAATAGGCACTCTTTGCGGCACGGAGGGAGTAATATTAGGTATGCAACACACATAATATTAGGTATGCAACACACATATCAGTTCAAGTAGGCGTCGAGGTCTCAAACATTAAAGTCGGTGTCGATGTTGAAGTCGAGATCGACGGAGTCAGGTGTTGTGGTGGCAATGATACACTCAGCCCAAGATGAGCATCGGACCAAGGTTAGCCCGTTGGACTCGGGTCAGGCCATCAAACCTATTCTGCTCAGGTTTAATGTAGACTGCACATGATGCATTTCACATACATTCATTCTGTCATGCTCATATATTTTCTTATTTGTATGATCTGAAATGTAATGCCATCTTTTCATGTTCCATCATGGGGCCAGGCAGTCAGGTGCCGTAATATTGTCATTCAGCAGCACCGCAACATGTGCAATTTTTTTAATATGTGCAAAACACATTTTTCATTAAGAGAAGAGAGAAGAACAAAGTTGAGTTCAAGCGTTACACGGGCAAGCCCAGCAAACAAAGAAAAAACAACTACAAACAACGACAAAGCTACGAACAAAGGTCTCAGAGGCCGAACACCAAGAAGACTAGTCAGTGGAAGGAAGCCTGCATGCGCCCAGGTCTTAGCCTCGTCCAAGATTATCGGCGCGAGAGCCACCGGCTTGAGCGCCTCCCTATCATGAACGTGCTTGTTGCATTCCTTCTAAATCTACCAAGCGACCAGCCAAATGAAGGCATTGAAACCTTTCCTCCGGGCTTTAGCGACCAACTTCCGGGCGGAGCACCACAAAGCAGCTAGACTCTAGTGGCGGTCCGGGGCGTAATCTGGCAGGAGGATATGCCTGAGAGTTCAGAACCACGTCTCCTGCCCAACACACTTTGGTGGCGTTGGTTTGCCTAACCTTCGCATCTTTGGGACGGCCCTTCGCTTGCAATGGTTGTGGCTGGTGCACACTGGCACAGACAAGGAAGTGGGCGACATTCCGGTTCTACATGAAGGAAGAAGACCGTACTTTTGCTAGGATCGGATATGATGTGCCTAGACATCACATACATTCACACCATCAATCAGCACAAAGTCAAGTTTGCGTTGCTGTAAGTGAATTTGCGTAACACCATCAGCATATACCTCATTGGTTCATCTATAGTTACATGAATAATATATCGATCATGTAGTTATTGGACAAAGTTAACAGCTTGATCTGCAAAGATGGGGATACCTAAGAGAAGCAATCACACAAATTAAACCTAATTAAAATGATTTTCCCATATATCATAATATGTTACACCGGTAAAGTTATAGAATATTCAACAAATATAATCATTGTTTATTGCATGCAAACTATAAATGGTAATCCTTCCTTGTTTGATAAAAATATTTAGTTTTTTCATAGCATACTAGTTGTCACCTCCAAAAATTTTTACCTCTAAATTATACTTTTCAAATTTTTTGAAATTAAAGAGATATATAATTCTTCAAAGATATTATAGAAATCATGTAAAGCTTATAGCTTGTAAAGATGCTTCTAGGTAAAAGATTTTATAAACAAAAATATTGATATTTGTATATAAAAATTGAAGTGTATATGTTCAAAATAAATATGGTCATATGAGAGCAATAGCCAGACTTTGTATTTTGGTTATGTTATTGGATAATTTATAAGCTTAAGGTAACTAGCAAATCATATGGTATTGAATAATGGGCACTTAGAAAAAGATACGATGATACTTGTACAAAATCACCATTACTTCCCTTTAGGCTTAAGAATAAAAAAGGCATGCAGGTCATGACTATTGTAGTTTGTTGCGACTACTGTATCCTACAGGCCACAACTATTATAGCTATGACCTACAGGTTGTTGTAGTTGCAGCCGCAACAAGCACAACTGAATAGACCAAAAAAAACTACCACTTGTAGATGTTTCTTATGCATTAATTTATGGATGAGAACTTTCAAATTTCTATACAATTGGACATGAGGGATAAATTATGATGATAGAACGAAAGCATTAGTTTATATAACTTGCGATCACACATTACAATACCTAATTTAAGGGTAAAAAAATTTAAATAGTGGATAAGACAATAGTGAACATAATAGATTTGCCCTTATGCTATGTAGAATTTATTACATCAAGATTTTAATAGCAACATATCCTTGGCATCACTTGACTTCTCAATGATTATCACCACGGTGAGCTGAGTCCACGATCACGTGGAAGGATGCTGGGAGATTTGGGTCCAAATAGGTAAGAGAAATTAAAGTGTCGACGTCAGCTCACCGTGGATGATGAATGAATTTATATTCAGTTAACTATGGACTTGTATGCTTTTGTAATGATATTCAGGAAACTATGGACCTATATCCATGCTTCTGTCCTACTTGTCTTAATTTCTGGAACTGAGACTTCTTTTCTATGATGTATGCATTTCTGGACAAACCTGCATGACTGAAATGTATGGAATCTGTGTTGTTGTTTATGTGAACCTGTTATATGTGTTGTGCTTTCATCACTTTCTTCACTTTTATATCCATATTATTCCATCCCTCGTATTACTGTTGTATGGGTACATTCTGCACTTCATTTCATCTGAGACACAGATACAAGCTGCATTTCAGACCATATTTCATTTCATTTCATTTCATTTCAGACACAGATACAACATGATGCTCAAAGACAAAACAAATATGTTCAGGCATCCAAGCACAACACAACAACTCATTCTAGGTCCCCTGATTGCTACAAGCTCCTTGACCTCTGCCAATCCTTGTTTCAGACCTCTGCCAATCCTTGTTTCAGACCACCGAAGGAAACAGGCAATCATGCAACCATGCAATTGCAAGGAACTATGTCAATCCCCTCAAAATTGGAAGGAAACCTCACTTCAAGGAGAACTTAATCAACATTTAAATGTATGCAAATATGCGGTTGTTGCAAGTTGCAACATGAACACAATGATATGGAAACACAGTTGCTGGGACAGCAGACATTGCTTGAACTACCTGGTTGCGGAACAAAAATGATCGACTTAGAAACCAATCTTGAGAGTAAATAGAGCATCTCAGACTTGAATACATCTTCCAGTGTGCCTAGAAGCATTTGCTTTCCAACCCGTGAGATTAACAAAAATAGAAAATAATTCTTAAAGTTCAGTGAGAATAATAGCATGCAAAAATATGAAGAATGGCTCCTTTAGGAATGTGAAAGTAAAATGAAGCATTATCATATTATTATATAATCCCTCCATTTTCAGACCATACTATATATTAGTTATTGGCAATTCGAATCATTGTCATCTACATCAGCTTTTCCATGAGTTCAACTTTACTTCTACATCAATGTGGTTCTGATGTCTGAGAACATATCAATCTTCTGAAGACTTCAAGAATTATCCGTGAGAAGTCCTCTGACAGACGACAGATGCAACCAGCTACAAAAATTGCTGCCTTCACCTGCCAATTGACAAGCAATACATGCAAACCTTCAAAACTGGATACCCACCTCCCTTTGGAAAATGCAAACACTTGATAGCACTTGCATGCTATCCGATCATATAGGAAGTTTGTCCGGGGGCATATGGTTCATTGCAATGTTAAAGTACCGACCTCGAGAGCACTTGAGGCGGCCAAGCCGGGAGGGCAAGCGAGGCAAGGGCTGCGGCGGCCGCCGCGACCCGCTTCTCGCTCGTGGGGGGCGAGGACAAGCGCGAGGCAAGGGGCGCGGCGGCGCAAGCGGTGCAAGGGCCGTGGCGGCGCCGCGACATGCTTCGCTCGCGGGGGGCGAGGGCAAGCGGCGAGGCAAGGGCCGCGGCGGCGCAAGCGGAGCAAGGCCGGCGGCGGCGCAAGCAGCAGGCAACGCCGGCAGCAGCGAATGGGATGCGAATGGGTCCTCTGTTCTAAGTCTGCTCTGATATGTGGATAAGAAGCAGAAGGGCATTTTGGTCCTATACGGCGCAAATACAGGTACAGGAGGTGTTAAAAGTAGGAATTGTGTCAAAATAGCAAGGTGCCCACGTTTGGTGTCCTACAATAATGAAGCCAATGTTAGGATTGTCAAAATAACGAAACCACGACAATAGCTGTGTCAAAATAGCAAATTTCTCGGTCGCGGCGGGGATGCAGAAACCCCCGCTCATAAACATCAAAGTGGAAAACGGAAAGCGTAAAATCGTACGGCCCAGGTTCAGAAATCGCACGGCCCAAGTTCCACTTCCACATGCCCACAAGGCCACAACGAAAGCTCCGTTTCTTTTCTGAAATTTTTTTTATACATTTATTTTTTTTCAAAAATATATAGCCAGTAAAATTTTTGCAAAACTATACCGATGTTCAATTCAGAGACTCCTTGATTAGCCCGTCAAAATCTTTTGTAAATGTTCAGTTCAGAAACACCTAATTAGAAAAACTATCTAGATATAGTGCGCCTATATCAAAAGAGGTACTGAATCAATGTATTGAATGAAATCCAAATGAAAATTTGAATTGATCACATTCAAACCCAAGTTAACCCAAAATCAACTATTCACGTCGTAATGATCATCCAGGTGTCTCATGATAACTTCTTTGTATAGAGAATTGCCGGTGATTCGGTCCATCATTCAGATAAAATGAAGCTGAAATTAGTAATAAAATTCAAGCGACGTGCCAAGTTTAACCATTTTCTTTTATAGTAAGCACAGAGCAATAGAAATACAGTCTATAGTCTATGAACAGTAGCAAAAAAATGTGTTGATTTGTTCTGAGAGATAAATATCATTGTCTCTCTAGTGGCTGATGCTGATTTGTTCAGAGAGAAAATTACGCTAGGCGGTGCCTGATAATCCAGACGGGTGGTGGCTTCCAGACGAACAGGGTCACTCATTCCAAGAAATGAATAATAGTATATCACTAAGAACATATGGGGCGTCCGTTTTTCCATAAGAAAAAGAAGGGAAACTGCAAACAATGTTGTGAACAATGAAAACAACAACCGGCAGATATATCCTTCTTGACCATTTTGCTTTTAAAAAGTCATGTTACAATGCAATTGGCCTTTCAATAACCAGTAAGGTGCACGTGGGACACACGCGTGTTTTCAAAAAAATATTATTGAGCACTTGTTATTTACCATCCAAAGGTTGAGCTCACAGGTCCTTTGACCTGCATAAATTAAATTTAACTAAGGTAATTAAATGAGAAGTCAATAATTCACTTCCATTCACAATCCTATCTATTTAGCCTAAAAAGAGAGATAATTCTTCAAAAAATATGTAACGTGCATGGCGCTTTCAAATAGAATCATACATTTTCCAGTATCTTGTGGTTCAACATGTCGCTGACCTACCTAATAATTCAATTTATCAACACAGGTACACAACAGTGCTACACAGCTGGTCACGGGCCTGTATTGGTTGCAACTTTGGTTCCACAAGTATTAAACTTTTTCACAGAACGCTACTCAATGGAGAGGTCACCATCTACCACCTAGAATTATTTCACGAGCACAAATGATGTAATGTAAGAACGCTAGGCCACAAGCTACTACCTATGATTATTTCACAAGCATGAAAAGACGAAACTAATTTTTTTTCCCTCGCTGATGTAACGGTTCACTAGTCATGGAGTCAAAGACCACATTAGGTTCGTCTCGCGAATTAACACAGGGGTTGTGGAGGTAGCTTTTGTAAACTGATTTTATTTAATACCTCTAATTAGCAGTCAAAAGTGTGTGCAAAATTTTTCACCTCGAGGGCAACAAAAATTTGCATCATGTTAACAACATCATCCGCTTCCACATTTGTACAAATCGGGATTGCAACACACCGAAAGCACACTCAACATCCTTCCTTGTTTATTTTTCTTTTTCACGTTGACCATATAATTTATGTTAAGTATTATTATAGATTAATCGAAACAGTCTTTTTTTTATCCTCTTTGTTTTCTCTAATCATTTTTCCTTACTTATCCACTTCTTTTTTTGCCTACCCTTATTCATTTCCTTCCTTACTGCTGCCTCACCTCCACCGTACCGCTGACCTCCGCGCGCGGGAGCTGCTCTATTGCTGCTGCCCCCATCCAGCCGCGGGAGGATGTGCTGCTGCTACCGTCGTCTGCCGGGTGATGAGGTCCGTCGGTCGCGTCTGGTCCGCGAGCGCCGTCGCCAACGCGACCGTTGACTCGGGAGGCTTGCTCTGCCACTCGTCCTCGTCCACGTACCGCAACCTCCAGCTCGTCAACGGTCAACGGGTCTGGGTTCGTCTGGTCGTCCAACACCGGCGGCCTCTCCTCCTTGCCCGCGACGCGGCTCCACCTGGTGTGCTACCGGCAGCGGCGAGGCCAGGCTGCGCGCCCCTCTCCCTCTCCTACAGGGGAGGCGCGGGGGCCAAGGTACTGCTGCAGCGGACCTCCCTCCACGCCACCGGGCCACAGCGGGCCACAACGGTAGATGAGCAGAGACGGAGGAGCGTACCGACAGGCGGCCCAGGGTGTCCCCGAGGTGTCTCTCTGCGGCGACGCGCCCCCCCCCCCCTTCTAGTGTACATTAATCTTCCTTGGTCTTTGCTGCTTGCTTGCAGTAGGCTCCTGTGCATGGCAATGGCAATATGGCATTGGTGCAGTAGCAATGCTGGAGTCTTTACAGGCATTGGGAACCTGAATAATCCATCAGAGCGCTCCACGAGATCAAGTGGCGATGAGCCATTAGGCTACATGCAGCACAGGAGAACAGGCGCTGCAGCTGGTGGCCAAGGCGCCGGCACTTGGATCGTCACCTCAGGTTCTCCCCACCATGGCAGCATGGTTGTGCCCCTGATCTTGTGCCTACTATATATAAGGTTAACATGAGCAGCAAATTTATTCAAAATCGTTTTGATATCCAGCAACAATAACTAAAAGAATATGAATACGACCAATCGAGATCATAATTTGAATTCAACTATTCAAGCAGCAGGCGTATAAAAAAATGAGGCATATGAAGAAAGGTTGCTAAAACAGATTAATTTCTACAACCTTCATAACAGATGATCTTCCTAAAAGGCTAATTGAAACTAGCTGCGAGGCTATATTATTTACATCAATTTGTTGCATTTCTAGCACCATCGGCAGTGAGATTTAAAACTCCACGTATGAATCATATGATGTGAAAACCAGTGTGATAGACTGCACATGCAAAGGATTCATGGAAGTTGTTAAATTTCACCCGTACCTTGCGCGCTTCCTCGAGGCCGGTTCGTCCTCTCGCGCAGCAAGAACGTCGCCGCCGTCGAAGTCGCTGCTGCCCGCCGGCAGGTCGCCGAAGAAGTTGTCGACGCAGATGTGCTCCTCCACCACCCGGCCGTCGCCGCCGCCGCCGTCGTCATTATCCTCCACTCCTTCGCGGGGGAGAGCACCGGCCGCCGCCGTGACGATGCCAGCATTATTGAAATCGCTGCCGGACAGCAGCAGATCGCCGAAGAAGTCGTCGACGCAAATGTGTTCCTCCACCGCCACCCGGTCGCCGTCGCCGTCGGCGGCGCGGCACAACACCCCCTCGACGTCGCCGCCGTCGCCGTCGTCGTCCTCCATCAGGTACCGCTCCAGCTCGGCCACGACCGCCGACACGGCCTCCTCTCCCGCCAAAAGCCCGCCGCCGTCCGTCGTCACGACGGAGTCCGGCGATCCCTCCAGCAGGCTCCCTTCGCCGCCGCCGCCGCCGCTGGCGCCGTACAGGGGGGACAGCCCCGCGAGCCACCCGCCGCCGCCGCCGACGCGCTTATTGGCATCTGCGCTGGCAACAAAGGCGGAGTAAGCGTCGCAGAACTCATCGGCTGCGGCAGCAAGGTCGTCGAAAACGTCGTCGAGGTCTCGGCGGACGTCGTCGGCCGAGAAGAAGTCGTCGTCGATGTTGGAGTCGAGGTCGACGACGGAGGCCAAGTCGGGCGTCACGGCGGCGGCGGCGGCGGCGACGTCGTCCAATGCCGTGGCTGCTGCCATATCGCCTGATTCTCCTACTAGCTTGGATGGAGCCGCGCGCGGCGCCGCTGGGCGTTGTGGTGTGGACTGGTGGTGGAGGAAGCGCGCGCGGCGGAGGGCGTTTTTATAGTGGCCGCGCGGGGAGGATCCGAGGAGGAGCCGAGGAGGAGGAGGTCGGTTCGGTTCCTTATCCCGCACGCGGTTTTTTGAATTCGTGGTCGTGAAGGAAGGAAGGTTTTTGAATTCAAAGTGCACGCATACACGTCGGTTACGTGAGGCCTTCCTTCGTCCTCCGTTCGTTTCTAATTTTTCGTGGCTCGTGGAGTTTTGAATTTTGTAGGCGTGCCAGCAGACCGGGGCCGATCGTGATGTCATGGCCGGGTTTCCCATTCTCTCCCTCCACGGCTCCCACCCACGTCGCGTGGCGGTTGTGATGATGATGACGATTGATCGGAAACTGAACCGCCTCCGGTTTCATTTTTATTATTCTTTTTCTTTTATGAAACGGACCGCCTGCCTCCGATTTGGAAATTGGGCCGCACGAAAGTTTTCTAGGCCTTGTTTTCCTCTCTTTTATTTATTTATTATTAGGTGGGTGGGTATAATAATATATTCAGTAAAAACGCTCCAGCGTTTAGCTTCCTACTACGCGCTAGCTGCGGGTCCTTACATCGTATTAAACAAATCTACTAAACATTCATCCACCAATCACAAACGAACCCTTTTTCCTTGCTGCCTGACACAGCTGCTGTCTTTTTTCCCCCTTTGCGCCCGGCGCTCAACTGAGCTACCGGCGTATGACCATCACTCACTGCCTTTCTCTCTCTCTCGCTAGAACTATCTAAATTCACACGCTGGGCTCTGGAGCTGCTGATCTAAGGCCTGTTTGTTAGGTGGGTTTCATTCTAGTTCGTTCGGCCTGGAGGCAAATACGGGCCCAGGCTGAATCCTGGCCCAAACTAATATGCAGCCCACACACCGACTTCCCCCTCTCTCTCTGGAAGGAAGGAGTGAAGCGCGACGAGACCTCTTCTTCTTCTCCGCACGGACGAGCACCATCCACCATCTGCAGATCCCCGCAAACCACGAGCTTCGGGGCGTTCCAAGAATCCCAACTACTTACCGCATACTAGTACCTCGGCTCAGACCATCATCACATCGCTCAAAGTCACACACACACAAGAGCAACACAAGGTCACAAACACACACACACGCGAGAGGCACAGCAGGGGCACGCACGCGCTGCTCTGCTCACACCACCCACCCACACGGACGGCCGGCCGGCCACACGACACGGAAGAGAGGTCGCGTCGAGTGGTGGGCGGCATCGCAACGGCCGGCCGGCCGGCTCGCATCACCAGCGGGGCCTATGCCAGCCAGCCGAGCCCCTCTCCACTCCATCCGCCACCTGCTCCAGCAGCCCAGCAGCCTCGCCTCGCGAGCGCGACGACGGGGAAAAGTCACCGGACGGCCGGACCGCGACTCCAATCGCGTGACCCCCAGCTCTGCTCTGAGCTCTCCCTCCGGGCGGCACTACTAGTCGGCTACTTGCTCCTCTCGATCTCTTCTATTCTGTTGCCGTTTGAATATTTTCTCTGATGACGATTGACGACCGACTAGCAAAGCTTCATGTGCCCATTTACAAATTATTACTATACGGTTTAATTTAACTAGCCAGGAGAAGAACAAGCTAAGGTAGTAATTGCTTAGCTGCTGCTTCTGCTGCGAGACCATCAAGAACGATCATTGACCCTGACCGCTTTACCTTGCCTCGCGATCTGATGCCAAACACCAACGTACGTCGTAGCCGGCGCCTGACAGGTACCGTAGCTAGTGTAAGACCATTGGTCGAGAACGGGGTCGTCCTTGCTCCTGTTCTAGCCAACATCCCTTGAAAAGGATCACGCAATTCGCCGTGCCCATCGCGCCCAAATGCATGGCAGCTAGCACGACTGATGCGGAGCTGCAAGGCAAGGGTACAGATGATGAACCTGCGGAAACAAGCGATCCCTCGCGCGCTAGCTCCTCGACCGATCTGTTGCTGTTACGGCGACAGTGCGCCGAAACGCACCGCAATTAAATCCCCCACCCCCCAAGTTGATCGACGACGTTCATGCGCTGCCTGCACCAGCTAATACATATAATAGTAGCACAAAACCCCGTAGCGTCAACCTGTTTCGGGGAAGAAACCAGACAACTGCCGCGCTGCCGACCGGAAGGATGGTACCATACCGCCATCCATCTTGTGCATGCATCTCGTTTCTCGATCGACTTGAACTAACGATGGTTTACTCCATGAGGTAGCCACACACGGCTAGCTGCTCCAGCATCGATATATATCGCTAGCTAGCTTGTTAACATCCCAGTTGCACACACGTACGTACGGGACCCTGTCACGTCGTCTCGACAGGAACACCAACTTACAATCAGAAGAAAATGCAAGGAAAATGGAGTCGCCGCCGCCTCGATCGATTTAATAATAATATGATTAATCCAATCACTTACGTTAACTCACGCGCAGGGCCGGTACACGGTCGACAATGCAAGAATTATTCCTCTTTTTCTTCTTCCTCCTAACAGTACGTACTGATCGATATCCAATAATGAAAGCTCGATCAGTAGTGCAAATTTAGTTTTCTACACGAGCATGCAGTAGTGATTGTTTTTTACTGCGGGCGCGTATCCGGGAACTAATTAGTGCAATTAACTAGCTAATCACCAGGGATGTGCAAAGCAAGAGTGAAAGCGTACGGCGATGTCAGTGTCAGCGATCAACAAGTAGTCGCTGCAGGCCTGGACGTCAGATATATATGCTTTTGTGTGTGTGTATCCGGGAGGCAAATGTGAAAGCGCGATTGTTCTCTCTTTTTCCCCCCCACCTTTCCCGTTTCATGTACATAGCAAACAAAACAAAGCAACATGGATCCGTAGAAAATCAGGATCGAATCCTCCTCGTATTTTCGTAGTATCGCGCGGGTCAATAGACCTACTAGCTAGCTACTAGTTGACACGTACCACGTCAGACTACTGGTGCTTTTTGTGCTACTCGGACTCATGGACTACTAGTACCTAAAGTAGCTAACTGCTAACATATATATGACGATCGTCACACGAACAACAGCTTTATGGTGGTGGTTAGTTGAAAGCCATGCTTTCAGACCATGGTTGTTCCTATAATTAAACTTGGATTGCATCCGGGACCTTTATTTGATATATTGCATCCAACAATCGCCTAGCTACTACTTGCTGGAATTCGGCCGTATAGTATACTGTAGAGAGCAAAAACTAATCGGTTTGAGTTACAGGGAATGAATGGCTAGAGGTGAGAGTCACAGAATAGTGAGACCTGTCAGGTCAGGGCCGACCGACGACTAAACAAGTTGACTCCTAAACTAAAAGCAGCAGTTCCTGTTCAAGAAGGGTTCATCTATCTCTCTGGCCGTGATAGGATACATGATTGTATTGTTCCACTGCACGCATTCATGCACATGCACACACACACGCCCCAACTTTTCAACACCATGAAAGGTCCAGGAAGGACACACATGGAGATGATAGATAATAGAGGTGATCATCAGGATGAGCAAAACGAAGATGCATACGACGCGGCCGCGGGATGACAATTAAGCGCGCGCGGCCTTAAAAGTTAATCGCCCGCCCTTGGAAGGAAACCAGGTGTAGTATAAGCATGCGTTTGCATCGCCCAACTTTCCAATTCGAGAGGTCATTGTCACTTCGCGTTTGTCATCACTTTTAATTTATATCGGTACCCGGTTTCTATACTGCAGTCTACTTGTGATGTTTTTTTTAATGTCAATTTGATGGCTATGTCAAACCAACAGACATTGACAGGGTCAGAACAAGGATCGTGCTGTTCTTTTTTTTTTACCAGAACAGAAACTAAATCTCTTTAGTCAACAGATTAAATATCTTCTTTTGCTCGCACACACTTGAAGATATGGCTGTGTCGCTTACGTCATCATATATAGGCCGAGAGGCTTAATTTGGTCTTGATTTTGCCTTTTGAACAATCGTGCGAAGATTTCATCTTGAATTGCACCATGGGCCTGTTTGGATGGTGGGGTAAATGGGGTAAATAGGGCAAATTTACCCCCTAAGGTGCCAAACATGTGGGGCAAATGTGGTGGGGCAAATGTTTTGCCCCCCTAGTTCTATTTACCCCTAAAAGGTAGCAAATTGGAGCAAATTTGCGGTGGGTCCCGCTCTCGCTCTCTCATCCACATCCACATTTACCACTCCATCCAAACATCCTAAGGGGCAAATATTAGTACGGGCAAATGGGAGGGGCAAATCATTTTCCTTGGGGTAAATATTTACCCCCACCATCCAAACAGTGCCCATAATGCATGAATTGTTAAGTAATTAAAAAGCTCACTCCAAAACTAAAGTACCACATTAATACAGTGAAGGAACAAGAAATGCAGCAAATTAATCATCTAAAGGATGAACAATGAAAATATACTCAGAAGATGTCAAACATCGATTTTCAATCTCTATATATGGCATCGACATGATCTTTGTCACTCCGTGCATGAAGCAAATTAAACCGGATTTGCTCCCTACAAGGTTTCAAATATAAAAAGGAAATGTTCTAAGAAGGTTTGGAACCATAATGTTACCATCGTACACTAGGATGCCTGAACTCCACGTGGTATTAATAAAAAAAAACCATTCGATTTCTGAAAACAGAACAGAACTCTTTACATTTGTAGTAGTGACATATATACCTTTGTACTCTATGCTATCCCTTGACAATTTAATACACCTTTGTATTCTTTATTGTTTACTACAAGTGTGATTGTGAGAGACTACATGGATATGAATTGAAAATGCTCGCCTAAATATCTAATACGAATCACAATCATTAAAATATGCAGACTATATCATATCCTGAGGATAAGCATTAATTTTGGCTGGCACAATAATAAACCTAATGTGGACCGTAGGATCACTGATCAGACGGCTGCTCTGGATGCATCCGCCAGGAGAGGTGGCCGCACCCAAGATCCAACGGCTCGAAACCGCCGGGCCGTCTATATAACCTCTCCTCCCCATCCCTCCTGCTTCCTCTCCACTGGTAACCTCCACCTCCTTCGTCCTCGCGTCGCGCCTCTCTCGGCAGGCGAGAGCCGGCCTCCGCCGCGAACGAACAAACCCACCACTACTCCTCCGGCGACGCGATGAAGCAGCACTCCGCGAAGCTCCCGTCCCGTGGCTCAGCGTCGTCTCCGCCCGCGACGTCCGCGCACAGGCGGCTCTCCCACTCCATCGCCAAGGCGGCGCCGCCGCCGCGGAAGATCAGGATCATCCACGTCCTGGCGCCGGAGGTCATCAAGACGGAGGCCCGGCACTTCCGCGAGCTCGTCCAGCGGCTCACCGGGAAGCCCTCGCCCAACGGCTCCGGCTCCGGCTCCGGCTCCGCGGCGTCCACCGAGGACGCGGCGACGCCGTCGTCGTCCCCGCCGCACCATCAGGACTCGTGCGAATCGGCGGCGGCGCGCGACGTCGTCGTTGAGGGCCCCGGCCCCGGCGCCGCGTCGGGGGCGATCCAGCTGAAGGTGAAGGAGGAGGAGGAGGCCGAGACGTCGTCGTCGGGTGACGAAGGGGGAGGAGGGTTCCTGCGCGCGCTCGAGTTGGACGGCTGCAACGACGTGTTCTTCCAGGGGCTGGAGGATTTCCTCTTCAGCTCCTGCGACATGGAGGGTGTCAATTTCTGATTCAGGTGCATGCATGCGCTGGGGGGGAGCTGGGCATTTTTGTTCTCCAAACCTCTTGATCTGTCACTCTGTTCCTGCATTACACAAGAATCTGTAGTTGAGAGATGAAGATCTCGAGTCTGGCTCGGATTGTTGCAAAGATAAATCATCATCAGAGACATGCATTTCCTCTGTTCGTTTGTTTTCTCTCTGTTCCAAGCTGTTCCTTTTTTCTTAATCAGTAGATTGGAATGCCATTTGGTTAATTTCTTCCTATTTATTTAACCGCATTTGATTCCAACTTTGTTCTACTACTACTTCGGGGAGATGGTAGAGGAGAATTCTGATCTGATTCTGAGGCCGCCAGTGCAACTGGAAATGGAATTCTCTGCACTTTTGCAGTGTCAGTCTTTCAGTAGTCAGGTGTCTGACACAGGACTAAACATGCCCCGCACGTCCACAAGGGGGGCAAACAAAATGCCCACACTTCAACATTGTTTCGAATGGATCGTTTGCCATTGATCAAACACGATGACGGTCACTGTTTGAGGCGTTCTTCTGCCTCTGATGTTTCAACAGAGTGGTTGTTGTCGTCCCCACTGATGCTGCACAGCTGCCCTGCTGATGAGAGCACACAACAGCCTTTATATCAGTACATGGTACACCATAATTGGACATGGAACGAACTGGCATTTTGCTCTGCAGAGTCTTCAGTAATATCTGCGGGTCCTTAAGTAGAGATCTATAGATAGCAGGATAGTTGGTTTGTGGCCATTTAGAGTTGAGTGTAGAGATCTATAGATAGCAGGATAGCTGGTTTGTGGCCATTTAGAGTTGAGTGCACTTAAAACAGACGAAAGGAACGTGAGTTAGACTATTGATGAAGTGTTTGTCAACGTGCACTGAAGCATGTATCTGCAAGACTCAGAAAATGAGCAAAACTGAACAACAGAAACACATAAACAATAGCTATGTGTGGAGTTCAGTTAGTGCTGAGGCATTAGCTTTCATATTCTGATATCACTGCATCTGTTGTGCCATCAATTGGATTTGGTTGTGGCCCCTCCAATCTGGTCAAGACATCAGGTGCTCCAGCAGCATCTCTGATAATCTGAAAAAAATAGACAGCACAACCATGAGAAGTTTTGTTTTATCTGTTTTCACACTTCAGAAATACTTAAGGTAAAAAGCACGACCATGAGAAGTTGTATTTTTCTTCTTTTTCAACACTTCGCAAATACTCAAAGTAACCAGCACGATATTTAAATAAACCATTTGTGGATTCATGTAGCATGTGCAAACAAACAATCCAAATCAAATGCTTCGCGACAAAAGTTGTGCTCAGCAATCTGGTGGATAATGATGTTGATGGGGACAGTTCGCATCAGAAGGATTAGAGAAGACAGTCGACAGTAAAGCTAAAAGGCAGATGAGTACAAGCATCTTATTTCGTGGCTGAAAAAAATCCTGAAATGTATGAGTGTTCAAACCAGTTCTCTGTTCGCTGTTGTGGATAACATTCTCCTGAAGGCATCTTGTATAAATAGTTAAGAGAATTAAGGGCCTGTATTTCAACTGTGCACAATGACAATAAATGATACTTTGCAGCATTCTGGCTCAATTGGCCCATCAGAGCTTCAACTCAATGTGCTTAGTAACTGAAGTTCAATGAGAGAAGAACCAGAAGTTCAATAAGTGCATGATAGTCTATATGTTGTCTCTATTTCATTTTTAAAAGTACACTAACCAACACTGTCTTGAATGTGATTGTTGATGTAACAGTAGATATTGGTACATATGACTTTACTATCACTGCAATCATCAAAAAAACGTACCAGTATTTCTTCATCCAAGTAAGAAATCATGAATAAGCGTTGGAACGTTCCACCAGTAATTGAAAACGGGCATGTAATGTAACTATGCAATTTAGGGAGTGCACATGCCATGATGGCAAGTAAACTAACTATGCTGACCCACTATGCAATTTCTAATTTGACATGGCCAAGCTAACCAAAGGTGAGTATACTGTTAAGTGCCAGCTAAATATTGCAACAAACTATAAGGGACCAGGTTGTGTCACAAACAGGATTCCAAGAAACGGCTAGCAAACAGCCAGTTTCACATAAAGTCAATCAATCAAAACAGGTCTGATTTTTTGGAAACGATTTGAATTCAAGAGGCTTGCCTAAATCACCCTTTGAAATTCAACATAGGCACCAATAAGTTTGTAAGTGTAATTAGTTTATATTCCATACTGCAACTTTTCATAGAAAAGGTAATCCTTTTTTTAAAAAACTCATAAAAGTTTCCACCAATTTTGGGGCTGGTCCCAGTTTCCTAAACCCCGACCATAAGCCATGGGAGCAATTCATCAACTGTCACTGTTTAAAGTAGTTTTTCCAACTTGAGGAAAAAGAAGTTGGCAAAATTTCCTTGCCGATAATAATGCCCATAACAGAATTGGCAGTTACTTTATCTGAGCAGGCAGTAGGTTCTCAGAAACTGGAAGCATGTGTATGGTGTGCCTAATGTATATAATTCCAACAATGATAGTAGTCTAAACCAGCATATTGATACAAGAGTGATCATATAATAAAGCCATGTGTACTTACCAAGTGGCAATTTAAGCCCCTCTGCAACAGCATCCCTTATAGGACTAGGAAGTTGTTGTAGAGCTCCTGCAGTTTGCCCAAGCAATCCCTTTAATTGTTCAGGTAATGTTTCTTCACTAATTTTTGGAATCTCTATAAGGCCCTCGACATATTCCTCTTTCATCCTGATGGGGCCCTCGACGGACACTGGGTAGTCAGTAGGAATTTGCTTTGTATCTGGAAACAGAGAAAAAATATTGCTAAATTGTGAGAATGTGGGTTCAATGACAAAGTGATCCCTTAAATAACAACATCAAAGCCTTTTAGTCGCAAACAAGTTAGGGTGGGCTAGAGTTGAAACCCAACATGTGATCCCCAATCATACAGAAATATTCAGCACACAGATAATTCAAATACTAACAGCTTGCTAATAATGACATCAGTATAATTACTGAGTCAGATTATGGAAGCTTTTCCATGCAATCTATTACTAAAAGATTTAGATACAGAAATGCATATTGAGAAAAGATCATCCCTGCATCTTTCAAGAGCTACTGACTAGCCAGGCACATAAATGGCATAGAGGAAAGAATAATCTTAAGAAAATGAAATTAAGGATCCTATAAACTTTGTAAAAGTAGTAGGCACCCTTGGCATTACCGCATTTAAGAATTTGAGGTTAGATGAGATCTTGGAGTATCCATCCTTGATCAATACATCGAGTCCCATAAAGTGTGCAACAGTTGTAGGCGACCTCCTGACAAAATAGAAAACAATTGCTGAGAAAAGCCAGGACAATCTTAAACTTTCAAATCAAATGAAGTTATGACTTGCACCAAGCAAGCAGTGACAGGGACATACTCAAACAAAAGCCGGGCCGCAAATGCTCCAGGACTGCTATCACCAAACCACTCAAAGTTCCATCGGCCTTCCAAGAAGGGCGAGCTGCAAAGTGAACAGATGTTATGAAACCAAGGCCGATGTACGATGCTTACAGAGTCAACTGTTTCATCAGTCAGAAATGAAGCAAGCCCATCTCCGTCTTAGTGCTTATATTCATTTAGTGCTGTTGTGACAATCATTAAAAAGAAGCTGCAGGCATCCTTCTTTAGCTGTAAACTTACGTTGTGGGGCGCGGTGTGGGGTTCAGCCGTTCAAGTCCAACAATTCGCTCGTTGACGTCGATCTTCTGCATCTCCGTGGTCTTACCGCTAACCAAGGCCTCAAATCCTCCAGCGTCTTTAAACTGAAATTGAGAGTTTTCACATACCCTAGTTGAGACATAATTTGGAAGTTCAGCGTCAACTAAGAGCATTGTTTGACTCAACTGTCATTTTACAGATGACCACACAAATAGGCAAAGCAATCCTTTTTCTAATTGTCCGACTCTGCAAAAGTTTGCCCTGAAACTTGCATGAAAATTGCAGGTCTGGAAACTGACACTGGCGCCCCAAATTTTGCACAAGCAGCGGAACACGACTACAAGGACAAGTATGGCTGGATGCGTAACTACTGACCGATCATTTCGACAAAAGGGGCAGGATGATGCGTAACAACTGACCAATCATTTCGACAAGAGGGGAAGGAGGCTCAAACATCATGGGAAGGTCAGGAAGTGCTCCTGGGCAAGAGACCGAGAAGAGGCGGGAGGAGGGAGAGGGCAGGCTCACGGCTAGGAGGAGGGACTCCTTGGCGGAGAGGCGCTCCATCTCCCGGGCATAGCTGGCGGCGGGTCCCCCCTGGAAGGTCTGCGCCATGGCCCTGCAGCGCCCGGAGAAGCAGCGCGGGCGGCGGGGCGAGAGGCGGACCCGGCCGTCGCGGCGGCCGCGGAAGGAGGGGATGAGAGCGGGAGAGACCGGGGTCAGCACCACGGCGGCGGCCGCCATGACCGACGAGCTGCGCACAGATTTCTCTCCTCCCGTGCTACGGTGGTGGAGTGGACTGGACTGGTGGTGAGTTGCTGCAGCAAGGCGACGTGGAAAAATCGTCAGAAAATAGCCGAGAAGGCAAAATCGCCCGATATTTTTATTTCGGGCTCCATTTACTCATTGAGCCCTCAAATCCTCAGGCAATTTTCGTAAAGTCTTTACGACAGCCACATCGCATACCACTCAATCACAAAGCGCGCACATAGTGCATTAGTTTGAGCAGCTTCTAACTGACCAACAAAATGTACATGATGGCAGATTAGCGGTTTCTTCTCGAACATATCTCAAAAAAAGGCTGAAATTTAGTCCATTCAAACGCAATACAACAGTCTAAATGCCTATAACGCGGTAAAGAGAATAGTCTCTGTAGCAAAATGGGTCGCCACTGCCCAAGATGCATGTTACATCTCAATGCCTATCACCTCAGCTCTCAAGCGGCACCTCTCCGCTGCTCGTTCTCACCATGGGCGAAGTGGCACCGATCGCCGAATGTGCAGGTACCCTTCACGAAGTTCTCGCATAGCTTCGTCTTGTAGTTGCTCCTGCCCCCTGACCCTGGGGCACCCCCTCGGCCTGCTGCTGGCGCAGGGGTGGCTTTGGGGGGCATGGTGGCACTGATGGAGGCAATGAGGTCGCTCACCATGTTGCTGGCTTGCTTGATCTGGTCGAAATTGCCCTCCAGCTCGATATTCTTCAGATTCGGATCTGACTCGTGATCGCGGATCGAGAGCTTGACACCAGTGACTCGGCATATCTGCTTTGTGTTGACCCCGCCCTTACCGATTATGCCGCCGGCAAGCGAGGCATCAACACTGATCTTGGCAGTGGCCGAGGCACCAAAGTTCCCTGCTTGGGGGCCCATGGCAACTGGTGGAGGTGGTTCAGGTCGGCCTCCATACCGACCACTCATTGGAGGGGGGCCTTCATGCGACATGTAGGTTTGCCTGCCAAGTTCTCTCTCGCCATGGGCAAAATGGCACTTCTCACCGAATTTGCAACCCTCCACAGTGTTGTACTTGGTGCACATGCGTGTCTTGGCCGTTGAAGCTGGATGAGAGTTAGCAACAGCTGCATGCTCCACAGGAGCTCTTCTTGCTGGTGCAGATACAGCAGGGCTGCCTAGGTTGAGCATTTTTGCAACTGCTGGGTATCCACCAGGGATGAAGTGGAGAAAATGACAGCCTTCACCAAAAGGGCACCCAATGGTACTGCAACATTAAAAAATAGATTATCTACAAAGCTGCATTTAACATTTTAAGCATGGAGGAAGTTGACTGAGAATTATAACCAAATTATTCAATGACAGACACTAACACCTAACCATATTTACAGGTACGTCCAAGAACCAATGAGGAACCATGAAAAAAAGACACCATGCTCACATAACAAGTAAACTGCTAAACTGAAAGTTACCACCAGATTCAAAATTTAAAATGGTATATCACTAATCCTAGGTATAGAGGAAAACATTCACCACCAAGTAAGAGTGGTTTGTAACGCTTTCCGAGTATCGTATTCATCTAAACTAATCACTGAAAAAAGCAAGTAGTTCAATGCAAGAGACTATCTCATGTGTCGCAATTGACAGTATTTTATACCTTCCTATTAAAAGAAAACTTGCACAAAATTTGATTTGTAACTGTAACAAAAGGTGAAAGATATAAGTTACCATTCGGATGTTATTTCAAGTAGGTTAAGATTATAACCTGAAAAACTTGGTGCAAGGCTTCGATTTGCTTGATTGACCAGTTTGAAATGACTCCGTTTCTGTTGCATAAAATTAATTACATTTTCTCATGTGTTAGAATTTGCATTACTGATCTTCTAATCAAGTAAACATATGTAGAATTTGTCTAGTGGATGAAGTTTTGTAACATAATGATGGTATTCCATGGTAATTATCCGCTTATCCTGCAGAAAAAAATAGTTACATATATGATTCGAACACAGCGGATTTGCAATAGGCTTCCCAAATTCTATATGGTAGATACCATATGTATGCACTTTTCTTCTTGTTGGTTGAATTGGTGATCTGTCACAAAATCACATTGCTGTTTGATCCATATTCAAGAGTCAAAAGGTGCCACAATTTCCAAATATGCCTCGCAATGTTTTTTCTTTTCTAGCATGCGATTCTTCTTTTCGGGGAAAAAACAACTAAATCGCCCTCCTATTATCATCTAGAATGCCTGTCACCATTACAAATTTACAGTAAACAAGTTGTTCCTACTTTTGAGTTTGAACTTTCAGCTTTCATGATATCTACTGTACTATTTACTATGAGGAAGATATGCTCATTGTGAAACCCAAACCCATAATCCTTACTAGATCTGTACCTTCAAGGAACAGCTGTACCAGAGTCACAAGCTGAGGGATATGCCATATCTACCAGTAGTCTTAAAGCCACATATCAGGCATCAGTGTGCTTTCAGGGTGTGGCCAAGGCTGAACCTGCTAATGTCTTATCACGCAGTTAATGGGAAATAGCATCTTCTTATCTTGAGGCACCTGCCTCTTTGTTCCAATATATGTCCTTCGGGCCATCTTCACTGATACATTACTCAAACACAATGCTAAACTTAGGGTGTGTTTGGTTCGTGTTTCTGGGCGAACCAGGCTCACCGGATGCAGGCGAGTGGCGTTTGATTGTCTGTACCGCCCCCAGAGCCAGGCTCTCCGGATGCATTTTTCTCCCTCTCGCCTGCATCCCGGAAACGTCAGAAAACGGCCGTTCTGCAGAGCCAGGATCGGCTCATGCAACTGTTTCTCTCACTAATGATGTATTAGTGTATAATTAGTAAATATCAAGTGATATTAATGTATTTTATGGATAATTAAGACATGGTTAGATAAAATAAGTCCTCTAAAACTGTATTTGTACAAAATAAAAATTATAATCATAATTTTTTAATATTTTTATCTCATGCAACTTATCTCGTACAAGCAACCAAACGCTTGCTCTCTCTAGCCTGGCTCTGGATGTCCACGCAACCAAACAACGACACTCTGCATGCTCAGAACCTGGCCAGAGGGAACCTGACCGGAGGGATGCAGGCCAGGATTACAGAGAAGGGAACCAAACGCACCCTTAAATCTACTGGTTCAGTTTTGGTATTTGGCATAGTCATAGAATTATACAGACAAGGTGAGGACTTTTTTTTTTGGTGACAGACAAGGTGAGGACTTAGGACAATCATAAGTCATAACCTTGACGCAAGAGGTTAGAATTTTTTTGGTTGGGGCTAATGAGCTAGTATTATTCCACCAATCCACAGCATACCCGAAAAAGAGCAATTCTGAACTAAAACGAAACCACTATCACCACCCGAATCCCTAGCCGCCATGACTATCATAATGCGCATCTCATCACGCGCTCGTAACCAAACGGCCAGTACACCCTAGCATAATTCTCGCGGAACAACAAACCCATCAAACCTACAGACACTAAGAGCACAGCTGCGGGCAGATCCAGTCGCATATCTCGCACGCCGCATTAACAAATAGCATCCAGAAGCCAAAAAACGAGGCGGAACGGATGGGGGGGTGGGGGAGCACGGCGCCTCACCTTTCGAGCGCTTCCCACCGGCGGCTGTCCCGTTGGCCGTGTCCGGCCGGGATCTCTTCCGGGCCGCGGCGGCTCCCTCCATGGTCAGGCCTCGCGGCGTCGGGGAGAGGCGTGCCGGAACCCTAGCTCCCGATTTGCGCCGGAGAGGAGAGGAGAGGAGAAAAGAAAGATTGCGAGCTCGTGGGGGTGCGTTAAGAAAGACGTGGAGACACGTGGTGGGTGGAGTCTTGGTTTCTTATGGAGGTTGGGCTTTTGGAACCCGAGTCGAATTCGGTGGGTGGTTATGTCTGGCCCAACATCTAGTTGGGTTGGGTGAATCTGCGCGTAAGCTGGGCCATGTGGTTGCTGCTGGGGGGGCGGGGGGGTTCAGCCCCCCGATTCGAGTTCCGTTCATAACGAAGTTTCCAACGGGAAATATGATTTAATTACATTTCGATTCGAATTTGAGATTATTTCGTTTTCCATTTAGACTTGTCTTTTCTTGGAAAACATGGTAACTTTAGAGCATCCCAAGAGACTCTCTGTATTCTTTCTAATTAGTATAAATACAGATTTTGGTGAAAAAATGTCTTCCAACAACTTATCTAAATGGTCATCCAAATATAGTCATCTTCTATTTTGGATTTTCCACTAGTTTACAGAAGACGAGAATGATTCTCTAGAGTGCGCATATAATAAATAGAAAAGCTGCTGGAAAATGAAAAGATATATAAACGATTTTTATTCAGATGACTCTCTAAACGACGACGACGAGTCAAATGTAGAAAGACCGGAGGACATGCAGACACCACTACCGGAATCCGAGGCTTTGCCCGAGTTCGTTTACGTGCCGAGAGCTAAATAAAAAAATCTCGGCAAAGAAGGCTTTGCCGAGAGCGAAATAAAAAACTCCCGGCACAGAAAAAACACTCGGCACAGAGGCTTCTTTGCCGAGAGCCAAATAAAAAACTCTCAGCATAGAAAAAACACTCGGCACAGAGGCTTCTTTAGCTAGAGCCAAATAAAAAACTCTCGGCAAAGAAAAACACTTTGCAAAGATTTCTTTGCAAAGAGCAAATTTTTTTGGTTCTCGGCAAAGAAATTTTAAAAAATCACTTTTTTACCTCCAATTTTTTTCTATCCTCAACATACACTTGAACAAAACTTGTGCTCAAATTTGGCACAATTTTAACTTTGTTTGCTATATTTAACAATTTTACTTCTTTCTAGATATTGTTTCGCATACGTTCGATATGAACTACAAGTGCATTAAATTATATAGTAAAGTTGGTGAAAACATGATATTCATGTTCATGAGACATCTCTAAGACCATGTACATGAAATCAGGCTAAATTTCCGGCATTTGGTTCTCTAATCATGATGAAGATCGTGAGGTACAAAGGTTTTAAAATTGTATAAAATTCAAATGAAGTTTGAAAATTGTGAAATTTGTCAAGTGGTCATGATATCATATGCGGAGGTTGTGATAAAAAATTGAGAATGTTTTGAAGATTTTGACACGTACGTCGTTTAGAAACCGGAACATCTCACGAGAAGTTTCTAAGAATTTGAACTAATATCACTAGGTTTGGAGTGTTAGAGAAATTCAAATTTGAGTTTGTCCTCAAGAGTTTTTATATAAGTAATATACAACATAATTAGTGTCATTTTAAGTTTTGGATAATTTCCATACCATTTTGCTATTTTTAAAATTAAATTTGAGTGAAATTTTCCGTGCCGAGAGCTTTACTCTCGGCAAAGAGCCGGCGGCCTCTCGTCAAAGCCCGCCGGCCCACGAACCACCACCTCGCGGCCCATTTACCAACCGGCCCACCACCGCTATATAATCCGCCCCCCCCCCTCTCCCAACCCTAACCCGCCCACTCCCTCACGCCACCGCCGCCACCGGCCTCCCGTCGTCCCCGCCCGCCGCGCCGCGCCGCCCTTCCCCGCCCGCCGCGCGCCCCGGTCCTCCCCCCGCCGCGCGCGCGCGCCGCCCCACGGCCATCTCATCGGCGCGGCGGCACCTCCGTGCGCCCCTCCTCCCCCCCTCCGCGCGCGCGCCCCTCGTCTCCCCCCCGCGCGCGCCGCCTCTCGGCCTAGCGAGAGGAGCGACGGCGGGGCGAGATGTGGTGGCGGTCTTAGCGGCGGGGACCCGGCGGTGGAGCTCTCCCCCGGAGTGGTGGCACGGATCCAATCGCGGTTGTGGCGGAGGAGGAACCGATGGTGGCGGATCCGCGTGGCCGCGGCGGACCGGCGGCGGATCCGCCGGCAAGGACGAGCTCGAGGCGGCGGCGGATCCGCGTTCACCGGTTCTCCCTCTCTCTCTCATTTCCCTCCTCTCTCATCTCGCTCTCTCTTTCTTCTCGCAGGTGGTGGCGTCGGCCGGTGGTGGTGCCGTTGATGCTCGATGGTGGTGGTGGTGGCGGCGGCGGGTGGCGGTGGCGGGCGGCGGTGGTGGCGGTGGTGTTTGCGGGCGGTGGGGGGGGGGTGTCGGGCGGCGGTGGTAGCACCGCCGGCGGTCGGCCGGCGAGGGAGTGGGCCGGCGGGTGGGGGTCCGTGGTGGCCCCGTGTCTTTTTTTTTTTTTTTTTGGAAATTCTCTTTCGCCGAGAGCCATATGGGGCTCTCGGCACCTCCGTGACGAGAGTGTTTACTTTGCCTCTCGGCAAAGAGGCCTTTGCCGCCCGGCGGTGCCGAGTGGGCCGTGCCGAGAGTTCCCTCTCGGCACGAGGCTATGCGAGAGCATTTGGGCTCCGTACCGAGTAGAGCTCGCTCTCGGCACGCCCCCCGCATTCCGGTAGTGCACGGTATCACAACGGGAGTAAGAAATCTGATTGATTCCCGTAAAATTATATGGTTGTTTCTTTCCTAGCTTCCACATGTGTGATGAAACGTAATCCTTGATCGAAACAAGTTTATCAACGCAACTTATGTTTCTTCTCAAATAAACAACCGATCTCAAAATGCAAACGAACGGATGTTTCCACGGCCGCGCCCCCCCCCCCCGCCCGCCTTCGGCCCCCACGGCCGCGGCACCTCCGGCGGCGGCTCGACACCAACCTCTCGACCTCGCTCTCGCCGGCCGCCCCCACGGCCCCGCACCATCCCCCGCGGCTTACCACCTCGCGCCGGACGCCGCACCCGACTCGCTCGTCCCGGGCGGCCACCTCCCCTTGTTCCCCTCCCCGGCGGACACGCGCGCGCCGCTTCGGCCCGTTGCTCCTCCAAAGGACGCCCGCGCCGAGCGCTCGATGGAATGCCGCTCCGACCGTATCGTGCGGCGGAAGCGCAGACCACCGAAAGCCGCTCCGACCGGCGCGCCCGGCGTCAAGGATGACCGGCGGCGGTCCTTGGCTAAGCGAAGTGAATGGAGCTACTTCACCATCGACTTCGCCAAGCATCCGGCACGCAATTTCGTAATCGTTTCTTACAAGACTTTCGCCGCCCGATCGTTAGGCCGTTGGCCAATAATACGGCTCCTCTTGTTCTCGGATTGCCCGGACGAATAGATCCCCTCCTCGCTTCGTTAGTTTTGTGGTCGAGCCTTAGATCATCACTTCGTGCCCCCCCTCAATCCTTCCCCGTTCGTGCCGATCTTCCCTTTATCTACCAAACCTTTGTCGCTCACGACATTGTTAAGATCCACTCGCTCAAAATCGGTGTCTTCGCCATGGACGACACTATTTTCCGTTTCCACCAAACCCGTCCTTCGTCGTTCGTGACGTCGCATGACGGCCGGGGGGTAACCGATCGAGCGCCGGTTTCAATTTTCAAAATTTTCCCTACCTTCCGGCCCATCAACGGCCCAACGCATCTACCGTCCACTTGCCCGACAAGAAGTTGGACGGTGATCAACCGCAGCAAGTGGGCTCTCCTTTTTCCTCTCGTGACGACGGTTGCGAGGTCGGACGGCGCCCATCGGGACAGCCGTTCCCATGACCTCGTCATCCATGGTCGCCGATCCTACCTTGAAGTTGCTCGCCAACCCGTTAAGCCTACCCCGCACCCTATTACTCCGAGTGGTGATGGTGACCGCGGTGCTTACTCACCCCGTTTTACCGCCGCCGGAAGAGGCGAGAGATGGGCACCTCAACGAGGCAAGTGATCCGGGGCCGACACGCCTACACTCTACTCGTATCAATACCATGCGGTGCAACATTGTTCACATACATGCAAATACTCACCGTGGAATAAGATTTGTCAAGGAAAAAAGAATAAAACAAAGGAAAATCTGCTATCGTTGCTTATCCACCGATCACCCGGTAGCACAATGCCATGACCCTATAAAATGCTCCTCATGCCTTCGATCCGACACAAGAGCTCCCACCGCAAAACCCTCACCACAATGTCTCACTTCTCAACGCGCCCTCGCGTCCCCCATCGCCCCACCACCCACTCCGGAGAGCTTCAACGGGCGTTCCATGGTGGAAGCGCACGTCGGACCGGCGAGTTCGAGGAGGCTAGGTGCTTCGCCTATGTCTACCTCGAACACGCCGTCCACCGCCCCCACCTCTTCATCGGGAAGGCAATGGAGCTCGCCGCCGGCGCACCGGCGTTCAAGCTTGCCGCGTGCGCCGGGGGGTGCGGGGCTCATGATCTTCGACACGCCGGAGGAAAGAGATGAGATCGTCGCCATGAGCCCCATTGCCCATGACGGCAACCGGCTCACCCTTGAGAAGCACGAGGAGGCGGATAACGGGTTCTATGCCTTTTATCGCCTCTATGCGAAAATCGCCGCATCCGACTTCCCTGCGGAGCACCGGACCATGGACGGGGGCAAGGGAGGCGCTGGGGGCGGTGGGGAACGTCTCGCCGCCTCGACCCGATGTGCTTCGAAGGAGGCGACTACACGTCCATCCGCGCCGTCGTCCGCCCGGGATCACCAAGCAAGAGCTCCCGGATCGCCTCCTCGTCCGCAACCACGACGATCCCGCGTGCCTCTCCAACATCCATGCGATCCGCACGTGGGTCGACGTCGGACCGAGCCGGACCGGGGCGGGTACACCTTCAACGCCACGCCTACCATCCACGAAGCGCCCTACTACCACCCGGTTGGCAACCCGCCGACACACCGCCCTGTGCGCCGGAGAACCTTGTGGCGACGGTGCTCGAGTGGGACCACATCATCCCCACCCCCCTCTTCGCCCCGTGCGCACCGGGCGCCCGACACCGTACCCGGGGAAGCATGCCCCGCCGGCGTTGCCCCGGTATGGTGTTGGGGGTGTCCCGAACGAGCGAAATGGGCGCCGAGGGTGCACCCGTTGGCGCGATTGAGCAAGACAAGGTGGCCGGGAAACAAGTTGTTGCCGAGTCCGAGGATGAAGGAGTGGTGACCGCCGCGATGAACCGCGCACCGGAGCCGGCGGAGCCGGGCCGACAAGGAGCAAGAGAGCCGCGCGAAGAAGCGGCGTGCTAGGCGTAGGAAGGCAAAGGAGAGTGCCGGGGGCCCGCGGCGCGGCCCGTGCTTACGAGGAGAAGGAGGAGCCCGGCTTCGAGCTCCCGGGAGGCCAAGGCGGCTCGTGTTCGGGAGGCAAAGTTTGATTTCTGCGGTATGTCACGTCGCCTCCGCAATGCACTCTCTCGATCGTATCTTGTTTCGTCGATCCTTCCTCCTCTCGACGACAATGAAAACCTCCGTGACATTGCCGTAGCCCGTGGGGCAACCGAGGAGGAGGCCGCCGAGATCGATGGAGAGGCGGGCCGGGCCGTCGGCAAGCACCTAATGGACCGTGATCGGAAGGAACACCACGAGGACGACCATCGCTACATCCGCGAGCACTTAAGCTCCAATTTTGTCCCTGATAGTAGTAGTACTAGGTCCTCCACCACTAGTATGTATGTAGTGATGCTTTCTGTCAACAAATGTACACCTAGTGTCTGGTTGGTGTGGAGCTGTGTGAACCATGCTTGGAAGAGTACGGCTGTCCTTATGCCACAACTGTTGTATGGTGTAATGATCCCTAACGATGAATAGAAGCATCCAGGTTTGCAGTTGGAATGTTAGAGGTCTGAATGACTCTATCAAATGTGGCAATGTCCTCTCGGAGTTACTTTCTCGCTTCCCCCGATATTGTTCTTATCCAGGAAACCAAGCTAAACACCATCCCCTCTCTCAAACTCCATTCCTTCATCCCTCGTCGTCCGGGACGCCTTTCTTTTTAATCCGGCCGACGGCACCTCGGGGGGGGTGCCGACCGCTTGGAATAGCCTCGAATTTCCACTCTGCCCGTTCTCTCACCACTCAGCATACCCTCACCATCTGCTTCACCTCCACTGCTTCTAACCTCACTTTCTATGTCACTAACGTCTATGCCCCTTCCACGCACGAACTTCGCTCGTCTTTCCTCGACGAACTCAAATCCATCCCCACCAACCTCGACCCGGACACACCTTGGCTTATTTTTGGGGATTTCAACATGATTCGCTACCCCCATGAAAAGAACAATGCCAACTTCCATCAAGCCGAAGCCGATGCTTTCAACGATTGCATTCACTCTCTTTGACCGATCGACCTCCCCCCGATTGGTAGACAGTTTACTTGGACGAATAAAAGAACGATTCCCACCCTTGAGCGTTTAGACAGAGGATTCATCAACCTTGCCTGGGACAAATCCCTTCCAAACACCATCCTCACACCACTCACCAGGCGCACCTCTGATCACGTTCCTCTGGTTGTCACAGCTGCTACTCAGATCCCTAAATCCAAATTATTCAGATTTGAGAACTACTGGATCAACCAGGCTGGTTTCAGAGAGATCGTTCAATCTGCTTGGTGTTGTCGGACAGTAAACAGTGATAGTGCCGGGCTTCTTGCTGCCAAACTTAAAGAGACCAGACGTGGGTTAAAAAACTGGAGCAAGCAGCACTCCAACATGTATCAGCAGGAGTCGGATTGTAGACTGGTGATTAATTTACTGGATCATATTGAGGAACAAAGATCCCTGTCTATCTCGGAGAGTAAACTTCGTGTCGTCATTACCAAAGTACCGAGCCGCTCCGCACGAGCGAAGCCGCCGCTTTGGCGACAACGAGCCAAGATCAAAGTTGCGGTTGAGGGCGATGAAAACACAAGATTCTTTCATGCATGTGCGAACCAAAGAAGACGCGGAACAAAATTCGGGTCGTTGAACATGAATCAGTAGAACTTTATGACCATGGACAAAAAGCAGCGGTGTTGCATGGCTTTTATAGTGGTCTACTTGGCAGCAACCCCCAAACAGAATGGAGTTTTAGGCTCAACGACCTCTACCCGTAAGGGCCCATCTCCCTCTCAAACCTTGAAAATAGATTCGATCATGAGGAGATTCATGTCGCTTTCAAACACATGAAACCAAATGCCGACCCGGGGCCCGATGGTTTCGGCCCCCTCTTCTTCAAAAAAATGTGGCATATAGTGGCACCTGACATTGTCAATTTCTTCGCAGCTTTCAATTCCCAAACAACTGATTTAGCGCGCATCAACCGATCTTACCTAGTCCTGCTTCCTAAGAAAGAAGGTGCCAAACGCCCACAAGAGTTCAGACCCGTTGCTCTCCAAAATACTGTTGTTAAGGTCGTCTCCAGAGTCCTGATGCAACGCCTGCAACCTCTCGTTCCTCACCTCATCGGCACTGACCAATCCGGTTTTGTACAGGGAAGGTGCATTGCTGATAATTTTGCTTATGCTGCTGATCTCCTCAGCTGTTGTCACCGAAGAAGATGCCCAACCATCATTCTGAAACTTGATTTCCATAAAGCATTCGATTGTGTTGATTGGGAAAGCCTGCACATTATCATGCGTCACCGAGGCTTCCCCGAGAAATGGAGCACTTGGATAATGAACATCCTTCAAACGCGGCAAGACAACGTGACGGTGATCCGGGAAGTGGATCAATTGTAAGCGCGGTCTCCGACAAGGTGATCCTCTTTCCCCGTATCTCTTCATAATTGTTGCTGATGTTCTCCGTCGGCTTCTGCAATTTCATCCTGCTGCCACTGATATTCGCCACCCCATCATCCATGATCAGCCGTGCCCTGTCCTCCAGTACGCGGACGACACTCTGATTTTTCTTCGCTGCACCCCCCAAGCCATTGTTGCCGCTAAACAAATCCTTCAACTCTTCGAGAAAGCTACTGGATTAGCCATTAACTATCACAAAACCACCTTCCTCCCCATTGCTGTCCCGGACCATGAAGCGCGAGAATTGGCTTCTGTTTTTGGCACAACCACTTCCACTTTTCCGCAAACTTACCTTGGTCTTCCCCTCTCCCCCCATAAAATTTCTGTTAGTGATTGTCTTCCCCTCCTCACGTCTTGCGATAAATACTTGTCCGGCTGGCGTGCGTCCCTTCTGAACAGAGCAGGACGGCTCATGCTTTCTACCTCTGTTCTCAGCTCCTTCCCCCTCCACTACATGTCTGCTATTGACGTTCCTAAAACAATCATTCATGCTATTGATAAACGTTGCCGAGCATTCTTCTGGACTGGTGAAGATAGCTGCCATGGCTCCAAGTGCCTCGTTGCATGGGGCACCATCCAGGCTACCAAAGATAGGGGTGGGCTCGGTGTGAAAGACCTTAATCTCCAAAATCGCTGCTTGCTAATGAAGTTCATTAATAAGCTCTTCTCTGGTGATCTGGTCTGCTGGAAAAATTGGTTACTAAGTAATTCTTCCTCTTTTGACACTCCCAGTCATGATCCCCCCAGCTACCTTTGGCGTATTATCAATGACGAACTTA
This sequence comes from Cenchrus americanus, assembly GCA_947561735.1. Taxonomy (NCBI): domain Eukaryota; kingdom Viridiplantae; phylum Streptophyta; class Magnoliopsida; order Poales; family Poaceae; genus Cenchrus; species Cenchrus americanus. Next base: position 308,803,408 of record OX387241.1, on the reverse strand, counting down.
ATACTTACAGGTCCATTACTTATGTTCAAATAAAAAATGGTGCTGCCACCTCTTTTTGGTTTGATCACTGGCTCCCTGCTGGGCCACTCTATAATACTCACTCCGCTCTCTTCTCCCACACCACCCATCCTAATGTGTCGGTGCAACATGTCTTTGAGAACGATTTTGATTTGCGTTTACGCCCGCGCTTAACTAACGCTGCCAGTCAAGAGCTGGGGTCCTTGATCACTTGTTTACAGGGCACGCATCTTGAAGAAGGACATGACGTGAGGCTGATGAAAACCACCAAGCGACCATACACCACTAGAGACGCGTATGCTGCCTTGGACTCGGCAGGAGAGTCCAGCGACATTCATGGCAGGCGAGTTTGGAAAACGAAACTACCAAACAAGGTTAAGATTTTTGCATGGCTTTATTTTAAAGACAGAATCAGCACCAAGGTCAACCTCTTCGCTAAACACATGGTGGAGAATGACAAATGTGAGAGGTGCACGGGGAGTGTGGAGGACAGGCTGCATGTCTTCTTTGGATGTGCACAAAGCAAGTTCATTTGGACGGCGATTGGGATGGAAAACCTGCAGCGAATGTCTGATGAGGACGTCTGGAGTGCGACGCCACCTGCTTGCCTAAATAAAGCTCTCTGGCCTTTCGTCTTTTTAGCTATACTTTGGTGAATCTGGGACAGCAGAAATGGTCACATCTTTCGCGATGAAAAATTTAATTGGCGCATAGTACTCACTAGAACTTGTGATGACCTTGTAATATGGTGTAAACGTCTCCCGTCTAATCTTGTAAATGGCCTCCATGGCTGGTGTAACTACCTCCGCACTTGTATCTCGGACGCCCGCTTGCTCTCCGGTTCTATCGGAGTGTGAGCTTTTTTGAAATATAAAAGGTGGGGAAGCTCTCCCCCCGTTACATGTTCAAAAAAAAAATGCAAACAGCTGCGTCGCGCGTGGAGGATCGGAACATTGCTGTTCTCCAATCTGTCGTTGGCTCGACACAACTACTCGACGCGACTCTACTACACACCTAGACTGCAGGCATCGATCACCTCTGTGTGTGATTCAGAATTTATTCGGAACAAATCTGCATCGCGATGCATTCCTGCTTCGGGGCCGTCAATGGAGCATTCTTCACATGCTCCGGGCAATCATCTCCTGGCACCTCCGGTCGTACGACTCCTGCTTCTCCAGCAAGAATCGGGCACGGCACCTCGCGATGAACTTCTCCGCTAGCCTGTCGATCTCGTTCCCGCCGGCGCCGGTGCCGGCGCCGACGACGACGTCCTCCTCCTCGTCCTCTTCCTCGACGACCAGGACTCCATCGTCCGGCATCTCCTCCTCGAGCCACCGCAGGTACCCACAGTACTCGGCCGCCGCCCCGTCCTCGCCGGCAGTAGCCGGAACCACCACCGCGTTCCACGCCGACTCGAGGGACGGGTACACGTGGTAGTTCGCGTCCAGAGATGGAGACAGGCCGCCAGCAGACCACGCCAGAGGCGGCTTGCCGCTGGTGACCAGCTGCTTGCTCCCCTTCCTCGACCACGACGACGACCTCGAGCGGCAGCCGATGGCGTGCTTCCTCCTCCTCCTCCGCGCTTCCCGCTTCGTCGTCTTGCCGAGCGCGTCGAGGACCAAGGACTTGAACCTGGCGAGGGCGCGCAGGACGCGGCCGACTCGCGGGTAGACGTGTGATTGGAGGATGGTGCTGATCTTTGGAGAGATGGAGCTGGGAAGCAATGCCTCCATTGGAGCTGGATCAATGGAACGGTGGAGGTGGAGCCGTGGAGATGGATCGGTGGCGCCCGCTGGTTTTGCGGCTGTATGGGCTTTATAAAGATTCGTGTACGGCACGTGCGAGAGGAATGCCAGCTGTGATGTGTGACCTTCGTTTAGGAAGTTAATCTGCATGCCGTCAAATGCTATCTCATCATATCAGCTGAATTCCATTTTTTTTGTCAAAAAAAAAACGGAATATATTTTCGTTATACTATGCATTAGTTTTTTTAGGGGTGTTCGATGTTTGCATTAGTATGCAAAATGTTGTCTGATTATCATAAAACACAATGCAAGTTGAAGGCCTAATCACTTTCATGAACCTACATGCGTGGAATAGTGAGAGACATGCAGTTAATAAAGTTACACGAAATGCTACATAAGAGGTCTAATAATTTATTGCACAAGAGAAGTATTCAGTCGGTGAGGAATACGAATGTTGGAGTACTTACTTGTAAAAGAAGGACAATGCAGTATGTCAAGAAAATTTTCAGATTTATTTTGCTGTAGACAAATGGAGTGTTTAACGGTAATTCAGATAGACAGGAAGATTCTCTACTGTTTTCTCTCTCTGAAATCTGAATAATAGCGCTGCAGTTCTGAGGGGTTTTGGGACAGGAATCAAGAAGGATGACACCATCTTTCTTCTGATTTTCTACCTTCAATAAGGCGTCAGCAGCACTGCAGACTGCAATTTAGAGTATCGGATTGCGGTCATCAGGAAAAACAGACTGCTCTGCCTCTGCAGGAAAATATCATAGCACATGATCTTTGAGAAACTGGTACTGAAATAAAGAATGCTCGTAATATGCTTCTATTTGATTGATCTCACTGTCTGCAACATGGATAAGAGCTCATCTGCAGGTTGATAGCAGAGTGTGCAGAACAGCTGGACCCTGGCTAGATGAAGCAAAACAGGCAGTATCAAGTTGCCATCCTCGCTGTGATCTATCCTGTTTCAGGAGCAGCAGAACCAGATGAAGAACCGACGAACAGTTTCTCCTCCACGAAATGTTGCGTGGCTTCTGCACACTGTCCGTTGCCGATCTTCTTGGTCTGGATTACTCCCAAACTCTCCACTTTAGCGAGGACACCGAGGCTCCAGCTAACTGCTACTAACCTAGCTCGCCCCCCATCCCCACTTCTGTTGCGGTCAGTCGTCGAGGTGACGAGAGGTGCGCTCACATTATTGGCCATGACTGCTACTCGCGATTCTTCGTTCGCGCGGATAACAACCGGGGTAGGGATCGACGACTGCGCCGGTGACGCCATGGATGCATGCACTTGCGCTGCTCATGCGCCTCGTGTGCGCCCGCTGAGAGCCCCGGCGAATCCAGTTGTTGGGATACTCGCGCAAGGGCTCCGATCATTCATATCCGGAGATGCTCATGGCGCCATGGGAGCCCATCGAAGGCGAAGCGATCAATCATTCGTGAGCTGCTTGCTTGCCTGCAACGACGGGGAGAGGGATACCACTGCGTCACCCGTGGATTCTTGACATGGGGACCTCTACCGAATCGACATGCTCACGGCGAGGTCGATTGCTGTGGGGGGTGGGGTGGATCGGAGCCTGTGCGGGGTGTTAAATATGTAACCTGTCCGCGCGATGTAATATACAGGAGAACAACCGTGTGCTGGTTAGTTAGATTAAGGATGTTGCAGGACAAAAGGCTAAGTTGTTGTTGTTGTTGTTGTTGCAGGACACTGCTCCTGCTGCATTTGATACCGAATATGGATCCCGCCCTCACTGATCAGTGAATGGTAATCTGACGGCGGTGTCCTCCATAGATACAGGTGAAATGCAGGCAACAACCTCCTTCTTCTGGGCCGCGATGGGGAATCAGGCCTAGCTAGACAGCCCACCAGCCTCGGAAGCACTTCGCTCTGGCCCAAGATGTCCGCGCAACCCAATTTATGGTCAGCCATTAAAATGCGGCCCACCCAAATCGTAAACTATAAGCCCTCGCTCCCGTTCCGGCGGCGGGCGGCGGCGAGGATTGCAGCAGCCGCTCGACTCGTGACCACTCCGGCAAGGATATGGCGGCGGCGCCTCGAGATACCAGAGCCCACGCTTGCCGGGCGCGAGCTTCCACGACCAGCCTCTCTCCATCGTGAGAGGCTGCGAGGTGCGAGCTTCCATCCATCTGCCTGCTCTCAGATTCTCTGAACAGCGTTGCAGCAGCCTGCTGCATTCAGCAGAGGAGGCATGTGCGCAGGCGGGGCAGACAATGAATTGACGCACGCTCCATGGCTCCGACGCGACGGCGGAGCAGAAGATGCTCCGAGAGACGACGAGACGACTGCTAATCTCCGCGAAGCCGTCAAAGGATTAACTTTGATTATCCCCCAGGACCAAGATGCGATGCGACGATCGGCGGAGCAGATTTGGGTTGACACAAGGGCGGGCGGGTGCCTGCCTGCCTGCCTGCGCCACCTGTCTCACCACCGTGTCGTTTCCGCGGCGGAGCCACGGACATGGACGAATCCGAGGAATTTAAAAGGGTTCGCACTTGGGAGTTCGGAGAGCCGATGAGCCGAGCGATGATGCCTGCCTTCCGCTGCAATGGCCGGCCCTTCAGGTGTTCAGGAGACGACCAGATCCGCTGCCCTTTTTCAACGCCTCCTACCCCAGCACCAACCGGCGAGGCACCAAGCAGCAAGCCCTGCAAAGAGATATATATGTCTACACACATATGCATCCAGATAAGATTCTTGTTTAATCCTTTCCACGTTGGCGACCCCGCGCTGCGCGACCAAATCCGATCCTCGCCTGCATAAGTCTCATCGCCCACTTGCTCCTCCATCACCTGCTCACATTCTCGTTTTCTTCTGGATTAGGAGTAGGCTACATGGACAAAGTAGACCTACGTGTGCGCATACTTAACTACAAGATGTGGTCATTTTTTTGCCAGTCAGAATCCAGATTCACATTTCACAGTCTCACTATATGCTACCTGTGGGACCAGGACGGCAGCTACTAAAATTGATTTCTTGTTCTTGTTCTCTGGCCATGGAGATTCCCAAAGCGCTGGAAGTCCAATGCTCATCAGACAGCTGCAAGTATTTTTTTATTTTTTAACAGGTGATCAGTGACCACTGTCAATGGATCCTCCCATTGAACTGAAGCGGTGATTGGGTCGATTTTATGTGATTTCAGTTGGTTGCAACTGACCGGCAAGAAACTGATGAAAAATCTGCTTAATTCTTAACGTAAACCGCTGAGGAATTCTGTCTGTTAGCTACGGTGTGCATTTCTGCAGATTTAGAAGTATGCAAGGCACCGTGACCTGAAATGCGCCTATGTGTGTGCATACTCACCAACTCGGAAGTCATTGGCTAATGACCTGGCATTAGGATTTGACAGTGTTGATGCACCAATGGTAGGATCTGGGTGGCAGCTTCGAGCCTTTAACCTTGATTTCTCATACTTCTTTTCGGATCAGGGAGATTCCAAAAGAGTAACCAGTCCAGTGCGCATTGGATACCTGCACTTCTTTCTAACGGCTGATCGATGACTGCTCTCCATTGGACTAAAGCGATGAATGTTAATGCTGATTTGATTTTACTTTATGATTTATCGGTTAGAGACTGATGAAAGCTGAGCTTAAGAGAAGTGTATGCTACTGCGCTTGGATTTGTGGATCAACTGAAAGTGCCACGATAAGCTTCTGTGACTTTGCAGCAAGAGTTATGATAAGAGGAAGAGGTTAATGAAAAGACGAGCCAAGGCTTTTGAATCAACAGGATGAATTGATGAAGGGAGTGGTTAATCTGTGAATTCAAGGTACCATGAACAGTTCTAATAAGGACAGGAATATGCTCATGGCAGTATGCTGTTTCAACTCTTCATTATGCAAAGATCAAAACAGAACATCACAACCAAGAAGGTTCAAATTCGAAGTAGCTAGTTCTTGTGATATAATTTACTCGAATCTGAATTATCCCGTGGAATGTTCCTGACACAGTTTTACTTTGCCCAATTGGTGGAAAAGAAATTGACCAACAAGACTTCACTTAGATACGTGCTAACAGGTACAATTCCATTAAAAGATGACTGAAACGAATGAGAAACAAATGTCTTTTTCAACAGTAAATGACTAAATCAAACAAAAACAGGGATTGATGTTACCGTGCTATTTAATTGTACCTTAACAAGAATCACACGCTTATGTATATCCATCCCTAATTGAAAAACATATCTGCTATTTCTTTGGCTGTTGATTTTTTTACTACCACGTCCTTTCAATGTAGTTCTTGTCCACTTGTTTATTTTTTATGTAGGTCCGAATTAACATCACATCCAAGAAGGTTCAAATTCGAAGTTCTGTTTGATTCAGCAATTAGGCTACCCTACCAGAATTATGGGTATCAATTCAGCTCTTGTTGGGATATCAAAAGACAAACAGGACATAAGGGTTCAGCATAGAGATGTCCCCCCAGATCTTTACTGTAATTTTGTATGCTTGCAATCCAGCTAGAAATGGGTGCCATAAGATCCAAGCCATGCTAATTGCTAACGGAGGAAAAAGGTTGAGACGGTGAAAGCATCAAAGCCAGAGTTTGTCCCCTAGCCTTGTGTCTGTACATGCAAGCTTGCACTTTATATAGTAGGTAGATATCTTTGCATCTTATTGTTCTTTGTCAGTTGCTAGTTGCTTGGCTTCCATCAGGAGGCCCTGGTCCCCCCACAGGGAGGAGTTCGTTCATATTCCAATTGGGATGACCAGGAACCCCTTCTGCACCCATTCCTCATTCCCAACTCTCGTGCAGATTCCAATCCTTCCTCCAGATACAGAGTGAGGGACATAATTTCCAGGAAATCTCCATTGCTAGAAGCCTGCTGCACACATGTGATGCCTTCAACTTGTAAGTAGCTCTAACCATATCTGCTCATGTGCATGGCAGCTATTCCTCCCCCCTACTTGCTTGCATTGCCGTGTTCTTGCTTCCTCCTGCGGCGGCTGCAGCATGCTCGTCGGCTGTTTGGCAATTCCCAGTATTGGTCTGTGTTTCTCCGGAGGCACTCATCGCCGTCGAATTATTCTCATCACGTTGCTCGACACGCCACCGGGAATCCAGACTGGTGCAGGATCCTATTCTTCCACTAGAAACCCAAGCTTCCAATGGATGGAAGTGGAACCTTTGCATCGGCCCTATTTAAGCATCACTTCTGCACTAATCTTTCTTCTCTCCTGCTCCAAGTGTTGCCTTAATTGGTTGCTATAATATAAGCTGCTGTTTTGAGGTCTCACAAAATGCTAAAATAAGTTCTCATATATAATGAACTTCAAGAAGCTTATCTTGAAACAGTTGACGAGCTAGATACTTTTTTGTGCTTGCTTGTGTCTAGATGATGAACGCCAAGAAGATTAAGCTGCACGACCACCACTTTGGGTCGCCGTTGTACGACCCCCAGATGTTTTCCACCACCACCGCTGCCGAGCTCTCCTTCCACCCGGGGCTCGTGGGCTCCTTGCCGCAGCAGCATGGCGGCTGGCTGCAGGAGGATTGCAGCCCGACACCGAGGACTGTCCTCGCGACCCAGGGCACCTGCGTCGGCTCCGACCCCGCCGCGTTCTTCGCCGCCGAGCACCTGCTGGGCATGCCGCGGTTTGACTGCCCTCTGGGTTCGACGGCGCTCTCGGCGATGACAGCAACCAAGACGGCGGCGCCGTTCGTCCGGTCGCCGGAGGCCGAGCAGCTGTACCGGCCGCTCGACCCGCTGCTGCTCCGCGACGGCTCGGTGAGGACGTACTACGTCAGGCCGCAGCAGCGGGACGCCACGGAGGCGCCTCCTGCACTGAAGCTGTCATTGCAGCAGCAGCAGCAGCATGAGCGAGTCCATGGGCTGTACGGCAACGGTTCCACCGGCAGGCTGATGCTCGGCGGCGGCGGCGGCGAACCCAAAGCTCCCTCCTTTTTACCTCATGTAAGTGAACACATGGAATTGTGGAATTATGGATGAAATTCCTCTCTCAGTCATGCCATAATCGGGTTCTGATAGAGATTCTTCCGTTCCTGTTTGGCCAAACCCTGAAGGTCACGGCGAACACGCACACGCTTATCCAGGGGATGGAATCGCCGGGCATGCAGAGCTCAATTGAGAACACGTTGTCCAGGAGTTGCAGTATCGGTTCACCGGTGACCCACGCCGGGAACGTCGTCGCCGCGGCCGGGCACGTCGCGCCGAGCAAGACGCGGATCCGGTGGACGCAGGACCTCCACGAGCGGTTCGTCGAGTGCGTGAATCAGCTCGGCGGCGCGGACAGTGAGTGCCCTTGGTGTGAAGAAAACAGTTTCATCCTGAAATCGACACGTCGTTTAGTTTGCTCACGTTGTATAGTCTTTCTCTTGTTGCTGTGTGACACTTGAAGAGGCGACTCCCAAGGGGATTCTGAAGCTGATGAACTCTGATGGCCTCACCATCTACCACATCAAGAGCCACCTTCAGGTACATGAGTCTGTAAATTTCAAGACCACTTTTCCCAAGTTAACAACCATGTAGTAGAATTTAGATTTTTTAGATTAGATAGATGTTATACATTCTTGTGTGACAATTTACATGTAGGATGATCTAGTTTAGCTGTAACTAACATTCTGCTATCCTCCTCTTCTTCGGTTTCAGAAATACCGCATAGCCAAGTACATGCCAGCATCGACATCCGAAGGTAATCCTGCAAGAATTTAGTAGCACCAACAATTTGTTCAGTACTATTATTCGACAATCACGTCAACGCCAAGCTCCACTGTTCCATCATCGTCCTGCCATGCCGGACTGACACATGTTGACATGGTGTAGCCATCGTGTTTATATTCAGCCGTCCTACCGCCAGCTGACACATGTTGTCATCCTGTTGTCGAATTGCAGGGAAACAGGAGAAAAGAGCCGGGGCAAACGACGCGCAGAATCTCGACCCCAGCACGTAAGTGTCGTCGTCGTCGTCGTCTACCTTTTGTTAAGCGAGAATCCTAATGGCAAACCATGCGCAATCAGCAAAGGACTAATGGTACGGCTCCCTTTTTCTGTTGCCAGTGGAATGCAAATCACTGAAGCACTACGCGTCCAGCTCGACGTGCAGAGGCGCCTCCACGAGCAGCTCGAGGTGGTGGTGCTCTGTCTATGCGTCAAACACTACCGAGGAAAAAAAAAGAAACCTTGAATTGAATCCTAGACGGCGGTTTCTTTAATTTCTCGATTATATCTTTTGTGTGCGGTGATGGCATAAAACTTTTTGCTGACATTTTTTTTTGCGGGGTGCAGATCCAGAGGAATCTGCAGATGAGGATCGAGGCGCAGGGCAAGAAGCTGCAGAAGATGTTCGAGGAGCAGCTCAAGGCGAGTAGGACCGTGATGGAGCCGACGGAGGAGGAGGAGGAGCTCCAGCTCCGAGACGCCGGCGGCGTCGGCGCCTCCGCCGCCTTCCCCGGCGTCGGCGAGCAGGAGGGGGAGGACGACGCGTTTGATGACGTGCAGCTGCTGTCCGTGGCGAGCACCGGCTACAACGATGCCAGGTTCCCGTCGAAGATAAGCTAGCCTGCCTGCCTGCCTGCCTCATGCTGGCTCAGCCAGTTTGTATCTTCTTTGTTGTAGTAGGATCAGCAAATATATGTAGTTGTCCCTGTCCATTATGATACGAATACTGTTGGGAACGAGTGCCTTTGTTTTTGCCAAATCATTTTTTTCCTTTAAATAAATAAATAAAGTGTACATGAGAGGATCCTCGTCCTCCCAGAAGGTGAATCCACAAGTAAACCTGTTCATTTGGTTGGTGGTTGGTGTTAATTTGTTGGTTTGTTCAGAGAGAAATGCCGAACTCTGTTGCACCATACAACTGTTGGCATTTGCCGCTGCCCGTTAGTCTGTCAAACTTTGGACTTAAGGAGCCATACCTTTTTTTTCACTTTGATACCCAAACAACAGGTAACAGAGTCAAGTAGGAAGACGCTTGAACGCAAAGCTTTTCTAAAAGGGAAGAACAAGTCAGGGAATCAAGACCCCCTTGATCCAGAAGAGTAATTGACTACCTCGCTGAGCCACCCACAGGTTACAGTGTACATTGTACACAGGACATAGATACAGCAAATGGCAAATGGAAGCTCTGCCAGATGCTTTCCTCATCACCAGCACTGGTGGATTCACACAACGTGCAAGAAAGCGGATGTATCAGCTTTGTGCTGAGGTGTGCGTTTCTTCGCCGGATGGTCGCGCTTCACCAAGTTGAACTGGTAAGCGGCTTCTCTTGACACTCCCGGATGCAGTTCGTAGCCAGTTCCCTCAGCTGTTCTCCCGCTTGTCCCGAAAGGTAATCCCCTACACACATAATCATTAAACCTATACCAAAACTTAAATAAACTGAATTTGTAGCAAACAGAGTAGCGACATTTGGCTCACAATAAAATTTAAATAAACTACAATCTGTGACGGAGGAAGCAATTTCTTTAGTGAACTGAAACTAGAAACTCACCAAAGATTAGTGATGCCATCTCATTTGCCAGCACAAAAGGTAGCAAAATATTGCCGAGTTCCTGCACCCATTCAGTACTAGCTTAGGGAGTGTTTAGATTGGGGAAGAAAACACTGTAGATCGGAAAAAAACACTGTAGGTCGTGGTAGGTGTGAGAGAAATAAATAATGAATAGTTGATGAATAGTAAAAAGTTGGGGATGAATAGTAAAATAGAAGGGAAACTAAACGGGGCCTTAGTTCGAGTGCATGGAACAGTAACCAAATGTGCAAACATAAAAAGCCAATTCACAAAGAGTGAATATCATTACACAAATAAAATGATACATAGCACATAAGTACGTCTAAAATCATCATCTACGAATTGATTCTGCAGCCTGGACCACAAAGTTGAATCCACCAAACTTCTAGCACACATACGCATCGGATTTAACTTCTACTGGGGTGCCTCAAATCTTCTTCCACTTCAATCACCTGTATACCACAAGTTACATGCGGAAACATCAGGCAAACCCATTTCATATAAACCAATGGTAGGGTGCCTCAACTCTTCCGGTCCTTGGCTCCTGCATGCATAACATTGACCTATTGAATGAAGACAAGGAAAATGTATTAGCAAGATGTAGTACATTCACACATTTTTCAATATATAATTTATTTGTATAAAAAAGTTATTACCATTTTCGTTTGGCTCCAAAGGATAGCACAAATAATGTTTTGTCCTAAAAATCTCCTTCACTTCAGCGAAATACAACTCCACAGTCCAATCAGCTGAATTCGGCGTCTTCATCCTCACGGTGAAGTTATAATGGTGGTACACCTTGTCATATCTCTCCACATTAAAACACTGGTGATGAAGTTTATCAAGGTGGTAGTCCTCCAACTCCTGATAACAAATCAACAAAGCAATATACTGTAAAATCTTTGCAGTTTAAAATGTTAAATTATTGAAACTATACATACCGCAAGATCCAGACTTATATCAATGAGCTTCTTGAAACATAGCATCACCTCCTCATCCATCCATGCCGTTGAAACTTTGTTCCTGTATTCATAACTAGTTTGAGACTAACATATTCTTCTTTGTGGGAATCAAAGTATCATAAAATCTATTCCATCTCATGGTGTTTTAATTCTCAATTGCAATAATGGAAAAAAACTACACTAAAGCTATATGACTAAGTATGTAAACAACACTACATGCATATGATACGTGTAGGAAAAATACCGTTTGTTTAGAAATTGAATACTTCCTAAACATGGACTACTAGAGTGGACAATGCTAAGATATAGGAGTAAATGATAGCATGCATGAATATTGTCAACATTTCCTCAAAGATTTACTGACAAATCAATGTGTAGCAGTAATTGGACAATTTACAGCCACCCATATGATCGTTTCATATAGGAAGAGCAACCTAGGATGGTGGTGACATGTCCTAGGAAAGTCATCAACACTAGGATGCTGCTAAATGTGTGTTGCTGCCTTGCCTTCAAAGTCAAGTCATTGTAGATTTTATATCATGCAAGTTAGTAAAATCAAATGAAATCTATATATGATCTCATCGATGTTTTACTGTGGCAAGTCACTTCCTTCTGTAAAGAGGGGATGTGTGTGGATGATTAACAAAAAGTAAAAGAACTAAGACCCTTCTATTCTACCTCAGCCACCTCCCTCCTGCATCACAGCCTAAGTTGCCCCAGCGCCTACATGGCTGCTGACTATACCTAAGAACATACATTGTGTTTGCCCCCCGGTATATCATGCTAAGTTGAATAACTTAGTTATGCCAGACCAAACTCAAATCATGGGGTGCTCAACCTTAATTTCAAGGGGAAATATAACAAGATATTAAATTATTTGAAAATATGATGTATATTACTCAGAAAATATAAAAAACTATTATATAACCCTAGCCTTGAAGTATGAAACAGTGAGTAAAGGAAACCTAACAAGAATCCATTTTACATAAACACGAAAGCTTCATTCCTGAGTGCAACATATCAACCATGAGTCTGAAGCATTTTTAATAATAAAAACAACAAAGCTTAGGGAAAAAACTATTGATGCTGGAATAAAGGAGGCAAAACAGACCAAAATATTTGGTAGCATCTACCTTTCAGCTGCAACAGAAGCTTGCTCAGTAAGAACACTTGGTGGCTCTGTATCCAATTCAGCAGTATGGGCATTAAGATTGGTATCCTCGATGGCCTCAATTCTATCAGAAGCTACGCTGAGGTCGATACAAGGGCAAGCGTCCAAGTATTCCTTAATCCTGCGCCGCAGTTCCTCTGGGCTGAAGAAATAATGCCAATTTTGTTAAAAGTAAGCAACTCTAGAAAAAATGACATGCAATGCCTATTTAATGGCTTGTACTACAGAACAAGTAAATTCATATCAGCAAAACAACCAAAAGCTCAAGTACAAAAAGTAAACATAAAAAATTTCACCGCCAATGTCACTTAGACTTCTTATGCACCCTAAGTACTCCACTATGTCGCTTCCTCTTTTGTGCTACAGTGGTGTTAGAAACTACAATTAAGTTTCGGCACAATACGCTTACATCTAATTTGTTACTTTAAATACCGTCATGCCTATATAGCTAGGAATGATGACTTAGTAATTGTTTTACATTTTATGGTGCCACAGCTAGCTGGACTACTATGTCGCTTGTATTGTTTGGTCCATGCCTGTATACTGATAAAATTCTAGTGCGTTAACAAAGCTTCTAGCTTTTTTCAGTCCATTTCAGACTTTTAGATAGAAACAACAAAAATACTAGTGTAGATAAAAAATAGTGATATTATACTTACTCCTCATTTGAACATGGCCTGGGACGTTGCATCTTATCAATCGATACAGTTGTAAAAAGGGAATCAGCTAGTGACAGAATCATAGATCTTGACAGACCTTTTGGTCGGTTAAAAAAAGAGAGCAGTCTGTCCAGAAGTAGGGACCCTGCAAACGTGAGACGATTCTTAGATATTTACCAACATATAGATAATAAGGTGATCCTTGTTCATTCTTTTGTAATGCATTAAAAAGAATACATTAAAAAGACTTTTATCTAAAGTTATCTAGTTTTGAATTTCAAATTTTCGGTTAAATGATGTCAAATTTTGAATTCCAAATTCAAATTATAGCCTAAAAAAGAAAAATAAAAAATTCTAGCACCTCCCGCGATGAGACTGGCCCATCAAAGAGGCCTGCTTGGCCCATGAGATCGCCAGTCGCCCTGAGCCACGTCAGCGATCCGCGTGCTCGCCCCTCCCACGCCGTCGGATCCCGCCGGCCCATTCGATCCAGGCCGTCCGCACGGCCGCGTCCTCATCTCCCGTGCCAACCCTCTATCAACCCTATCTCTCGTGCCCTCTATCCCCTGCCTCCTTTCTTCCGCATCGAGCACGGCGGCGGCCAACCCTCGCTGCCTTCCACCCTCTCTCATCCCTGTCCCTCTCTCCTCCTCGCTCCAGCTCCTACGCCACCGGCTTCCCCTCGATCCGGCGGCTGTGAGTGAGGTCGTCGATGAAGCAGCTTTCCTGGATCCGGCGGCCGTGGGTCAGTTTCCTCCTCCACCTTGCTGTCCATCCGCATCTGACGCGCCGATTCATCTGCACCGTCCCCACCTGATCTCTCTTTCTCATGGCCCAAATCCCAGCTCGCGATTCCTCCTCCTCCCCCTGAAACTGGCCTCCGATTCGTCCGGCCCCGAATCGCCGCCGGATTCCCCGCGATGGCGGGCGCGGGCGCTGCGGTGGTGGAGAGGGTGCACGACCTCTTCGGGGGCGGCCGCCACCGAGAGGCGCCGGAGCTCTACTCCGCGGCGGCCGCCGGGCTCGCCGCCGCCGTCGCCGAACCCTAGGCCGCCGGAGTCGGAGCTCCCGTCGGCGGGGGGACGGGGGAGGGGGAGGATGCGGCCGCGGATCTCGCCGAGCATGTGCGCATCACCATCTCCGGCGGCAGCAATGGCGTCGTCGACTCCATGATGGTGCACGTCGCGCCGCGGCCCGCCCTCGCCGCTACCGCCGCCGCACGACCCGGCCGCCGCGGAGGGGGGGGGGGGGCCGGGGCGCCGGCCGGGCACCGGCGCGCCGTAGCGTTCCCGGCCGTCGTCGCGCTCGGCCGCCTCCCCGCCCTTCGCCTTCATCCTCGCCGCCGTCCCCGCGCTCGAGGCCGGCGGAAGCAAGTGCTGCTCCATCGGTAAGATCGACAGGGCGCGATCCCGCGGGGTCGTCTTCTTTTTCTTTTTTTTGTTGGGCTTGGTCGCCGCGGGATCGACTTGGATCTCAGCTCCCCTTGCGCGTAGGATTTCGTGGTGTCGGTGAGAAGGTGGTAATGTAGAAATGGTTCTGGTGTAAGATTCCCTGCTGAGAATGTCTTGTGATTTGTTCGCCAACGAGTTTGAGATTCAAGGTATCAGGTCTCGGCGATCTCATTTGCTTGATGCCCTGTTTTGAACTGAAATGAAGGGAGTTGACTATTTGGGTTTATGATTCAGTTTCCAGGTAAGTAAATATGTGGATCTTAGGCATGTAATTTCCTGGCATTGGCCAAAATGTGGCATCCGTATGCTATAGTTGTAGGCCATCACTTTGGTTAGATTGGGGGGACTGCATTTAGTGCTATCAGCTTTACAATTGTCTTCCGAAAGTTTCCAATCATAGTTTGAGCTGAATCGTCCAAGACAGAAGAAACTATGCTATTACTGATCCCTGAAACCTGCTATCAATTCTTCCCAGCTGACCCTTGGGATGTGAATATATATGACTGTAGTAGAAATCATACCAATCAAGTTGCGAACCCGGTCAACTGGACTGAAAAATCTGTGGCCCCTGCTAATTATGGCTGCCTGAGTTAAGTCTACCTTGCAATAATATTCTTGCTGGTACTGGTATCAACAACCAAAGAAGAGTATCTGAGTTACACCTAGAAATTTTCTATGGGAGGGAGTATCTTTTGATATTTTTAGTGTTGCAGCCTATAACTTTATTTGATTTTGATACTGCAAAGTCTGATACTATAAGCTATGGAGATATTTCAAGTGTGAAGATGAATGTTTTGATGAAATCTTGTGTATATGATGTAGAAGTATTTACTATACTACTCTGTTTGGATCCAGAATATATCTGAAGCTTATCAGTAATGCTGTCCATTTTCTGATAGCTTGTCTCTTGTCTTTTCCAGAGGGGGCCTGTGAACTTAGCGACTTCCGTGTCCTCAATTTTGATTAATATATATCAGAGAAAGAATGGAAGATTTACAAGATTGAAACTCGAAAAGCCTGGTTGCCCTTCCGGGCTTTTTTGGTTCTCGCATCCGTTTAGGCCGTTTGGTCCGCAGGATCGTAGTTCATGGCGAAGTACATACTAGCTTACTTTCTGTTGGTCAGGAATGAATACTTTCCATATATTTGTCTTTGAGCTTTGTGGTATATTTGTTACATTGAATCATTGAAATGGTTTCCTTTCCATATATGAATAAGTACTGTTAGTTTGAATCAGAAATGCTATTTCTTTTGAGCTAATTGTTGCATTACACTTTGATGATGGCAGGCTGCCATGGAATCTTTGAAGGATCAGCCTCTTCTTGGAAGTTTTGTTTTGCTGGAACTTGAAGACTTGTGCTCGCCGTCGATCCGAACTTGTCTTGTGTTCGCTTAGTCGTATGTGTCTTTTGTGAACATGATTGTGTCGTCTCGTGAACATGGTTGTGTCGTCTGTGAACATGGTTGTCTTGCGAGTCCAAAACATGTTTGTGTCGTCTGTTATATGCCTTGTGTCATATGAATATGTTATATATGCAGAAATTCCTGTCTCCTGTGAATTGTATGTGTATTGACAGTGAAACTGGAAATAGACACGTGGTGCATTTAGAAGCAACCACGTGTCGCAACCTAAATCAAACGCGTGGCCCAACCAAAAATGAAAAGGTGGCCCAACCAAAAATGACACATGGACAAACCGCAGTGCGACACGTGGACAAACCAGAGTGCGACACGTGGACCATTCAGAGCTCGACACGTGGACAAACCGCAGCGCGACACGTGGTGTTGTGTCAAAGAGCCGCGTCATCATATCCATGTCAGCACGCGCATTGCCACGTCAGCAGCCAGCATGGGCCGTGCCACGTGGCATCCCCTTCCGTGACCAATTTCGTGACCATTTGGCTTAGTCATAGAAGAAATACACTTCTATGACGAAAAACGTGTTGGTCATGGAAAAGTTCCACTTCTATGACCAAAATGACCAATTGGTCATGGTAGACTAAATGTGACGGAGCTTCTGTGACCAATTCAATTTGGTCATAAGTTGGTCATAAAAAAGTGTTCCGTGACCAAATTTGCATGTACCGTGACCAAACCGTTTGGTCATTGATGTTGAGTACTCTACTAGTGTGTACTTGCGGAGGGTCTCGCCTTGTTCCTGCTTGATCATGGCCAGGTCCATGCGAGTACCCGATCGGCCCATGGCGCCCGCGAAGTTGCTTGTGAACTGCTCCTTCGACCGGTCCCACTTGTCGATCGAGTGCTTGTCCGGGCGACTCGAGCCATGTGAGTGGTGCTTGGTCCGGGCGAGAAGGGGAAGTAGGGGCACTTGGTGTCGCCGTTGCCGCCGCCGTTCTCGATGGAGAGGGCGTAGCATCGGAGCCACCGGATGGGATCCGCTTCGCGTCGTACTTGGTGATCCCCAAAGGCTTGAATTTGTCGGGGAGGAGCAAGGTTGCGAAGTCGAGGTGAGAAGGCGGGGAAGCCGTCGCCTTCGGCGGCGGTGGTCGACTTCTTCCGCCGCGCCTCCTCAATCTTCGGTGGGCGTCGTACCCGCCGTGCGAGGCGCCGGAGGCGTGGTCGTTCGCGTGGCCTCGGCCCGCCGCGATCGCCGCCGCCTCCGGCCCTCCCCGTTGGCCCCATGGTTGGAGCCGCCGCCGTCGCCGCCGCCGCCGTCGGGGTCGTTGCCGCCGCCACCTGCCGGAGCGCGGTGGGGGACAACTTCTCGGTTGCCGCGATCTTGTAGTGAAGGTCCGCCGGCATTGGAGCGGCGACGGTTTGGCTCGGCTGTGAGGTCAGCTCGAGTACGGTTGGGACCGTTGTTGGCGCTGCGACTAGTAGCTTCGTTGTCGCGAGGCTTAGCTGGAGGAGGTTGGTTGACTCTGTTGTCGACCCGCATGAAGTAAGCTTCTTCAGCGAGCTTGGCGATGACCTCACCGGCGCGTATGCCCCGAGCCCGGCGTGCGATCGGCCGTGATCGACATGAGGCATTGCTCGGGTGTGGTGTGTACTCGCTCTCGACCGCCTCGAGAGCTTCCGCAAGGTTGCGGATGGGGAGGTTGTCGCGGATGCGTCGACGGCGTTCGTTGCGCTTCCGGTTGCGTTCACGTCGAGCGTCTCTCGTCCGCCGAACCTCATTGGGTGGAGCATCAGCAGAGAGCTCATCGGTGGAGATGTCTTCCAGGTACTGGTCCTGAGCTGTGCCTGAAGGCCCTGGGGTGTCGCCGGCAGCCATGAAGACTTGGCGATCGGGGGTGCCAAGGCTAGACTCAGAGGGTGCCACCTCGGTTGGTGTGTTTGAGTCCGCCGGGCTAGCGGTGTTCCCTCCCGGAACGGTAGTGAGTCGATGTAGGCGACGTAGCGTGAGTCTCCCTTCGCCAGGTCAGCAGGCTTGCGGTCTGGCCAGTAGACGTATCTGTCGGCCGGCGTGGATTTTATAACCGGCCCCGTGTCGGTCCTGACAAGGGGAGCTCAGTGGAGTCGTTTTCGGACTCGGGCTCCTCAGGGTCCGACCCGAAGTCGAACTCGTAGTCCGGGTTTGAGTAGAACTCGGAGAGAGGGCAGGAGTCCGGAGCGCGATCGGGGGCGGCGTCGGAGTCCGAATTGTACTCGGGTACGGGCTCCTTACCGGCCCGGCTGAGGATGCGGGGGCCACGCGCGGAGGGCTCGCGCGGTGAGGGGACCGCCGCGATGGGCCGAGCGGCCCGGCTCGCATGCGATGGCCCATGGCGACGTCGAGTTCGAGTTGGAGACGGACTCGAGCTCGAAGTCAGCGTGGTGGTTGAAGAGCGAAATTTCGCCGAACTTGCCGGCGAGTTCGCCTGTGACGGCTTCGGGAAGCGTTACGAGGCCTGTCTTTGGGTTGGGCTGCATGGTGAGGCGGCGCTGGAAGGAGCCCGCGCCATCCGCAGTGCAGACCCAGGCGCCGAAGACGAAGGTGTCGCCGCGGTTGAAGGCGACGGTTGGCTTGAAGCAGACAGGAGCCGTCGAGTTCGCCATGTGATCTCGGGCGAGAGCCCCTACCGGCGCGCCGCTTGTCGGTGTTTTAGACCGGCAACCTACTACGGGGGAGTACCCGAAGTAGATGATTGTGACTCGCCGAGATCGGTAACTCGAAGGAAGAGACACGTGGCACACAATTTAGACGAGGTTCGGGCCGCGAGGTGCGTAATACCTTACGTCATGTATGTTGCGTAGCTCTGGATTGATAGGGCACAATTACAAGATGGTGCAATAGTGCGCCGTGAGTTGTAGGGGATTGGATGAGGTGATCCGGAGATCGGTCCCTGCCTCGCCTTATATAGTCCGGGAGGCAGGGTTACAAGTCGGAGTAGGGAGAGAGTACTAGTCGAGTACGTTTAGGAGTCCTCTATACAGTGCGGAACATGTACAGCTCCCTAACCGAGTACTACTCCTGTGTAGTCCTTGTGCTCCACGCCTTCAGGTGCCGTGTAGCGCAAGCCGGGTAGTCCCAGGGGCCCACCGAGTAGTCGGTCCTGGTACCCACCGAGGTAGTGGGCCCAGGGAGGTCCATACGACAGAAGCCGCGCCAGTGCGCGTCGGAGGCAATGATCGCCATCTTCTCTTCATCATTTGTCCTAGATTCCCCTTTGTTTCTGACGATCCTCCCTGTTTCAGGCTTATTCAATGGAACTCGCCCTCTGCGCCGGCCAATCAGCCTCTGTCGGACGACTCCTCGGAGTCGGACCACTACTCCCCCGTGCCCTACGGGGAACTTGACGCTCTCCGCTTCAAGGCGGAGCTTGAGGTGGCCCAGCGCGAGCTGGAAGACGTCTCCAAAAAGGCTGGCATAGCCGAACTGGAGTGGGAGGACCAGCGCAAGCAGCTGCGGGCAACCATTGACGGTACGGCCCTGGAACCGCTCCTGAATCCAATCTGGCTTTTGATACTAATCACCTTCATCTTGCACTTTGCAGCCCGTGACGCCGAGCTCAACCAGCTGAAAATGCTGGTGGAGCAATTGGCTGATAAGATGAACGCCCGCGGAGACACGCCGGCGGAACGCCTTGCCGCGGTGGAGAACAGTGTGGACGAGGTGGCTACCCACGGCATCCGTCTGGGCACCACTTTGGGCTTGGCCGCCATGGCGACGCACACCGGCGTCGAGTACTCCTCCCGGCCGCGCGGCTTCCAAGGCGGCGCGCCAGAAGACATCGACGAGATCGAGGTCATCTTGGAGCGCCTCGACGGCCACGGCGACGCCATTGCCGAACTCACTCATCCCCAGTCTATGCTAAACAGACTCTTTGATTAGATTGTACTAGGGATGTTTGATTATCGGCAATAAATATAGAACTTTCAATTCCCATGCTTGTACTGTGATGATTCCTCCGTTTTTGCAACTACGAGCCTTATTTTCGTTAAACGCATTCGGGAACTTGCTTGAGCCGAACACGCGAAAACGGATGCCCCTTGGCGCAAAACCCGCAGAAAATCCTCGATTCGGTAATCCTATAAGCACTGTTCAATGAAAACCCTTCGCATTCGGGAGGAAAACCCTGTCGCTTGGTATTCCAATAACGCACGCCAGCCAGTCATCACTCCCAATGCACTCTCTCAGTCAATAAAATAGCCTGCTGAGATGCCCTGCAAATCCACTCGCACACTCATCCATCACTTCTCATCTTCTCCCCTGCTCCAGAAGAGAAAACCCCAAAGCCATGGACAAAGGCAAGCAACCCAAGGGAGACAGCGCCCCAAAGAAACGCACCATTCGAGAGTGAGTTTTCCTTTAACTTGCTTCTTGCTTTCTTGTGTGATCTCGTGCTTTACCTCCTCTTTGTTTTTTCTTTTAGCCTTGATCTGCTTCCTGAGTAAATCATTGGGACCAAAGACACGCCTGAATATATCTCCTCTGATTCCTCCCTCGAAGCAGAGGACGCCACGCCAGAACAGAAGATCAACCACCAGCTACGCCGCCGCGTCCGGCATCTGGAGCATGACCTCCGGGACATCGCCGCTCGCTGCCAAGCCGAACGCGAGCATCGCATGGCTTTGGAGGCACTGGTAGGAGGTAAATGTTTCCATCTTCATCTTGACTCCATGCTCGCGCCCAGATCCCTGTCTTTAACAACTGTTACTCTGTCCCAGATGTTTCTGACAGGTTCAATAACCTGAAAGCAGCTTGGGACAGCTTGATGGAGGCAGCAAGCCACAGTCACCCCCGCAGCTTCCAAGTTGCCGTCACGGTGGTCCTGGAACAACTTAAGAGGACGTCACGCCAGAACAGAAGATCAACCACCAGCTACGCCACCACGTCCGGCATCTGGAGCATGACCTCCGGGACATCGCCGCTCGCTGCCAAGCCGAACGCGAGCATCGCATGGCTTTGTAGGCACTGGTAGGAGGTAAACATTTCCACCTTCATCTTGACTCCGTGCTTGCACCCGGATCTCTGTCTCTAACAATTGTTCCTCTGTCCCAGATGTTTCTGACATCTATAGTAACCTGAAAGCGGCTTGGGACAACTTGATGGAGGCAGCAAGCCACGATCATCCCCGCAGCTTCCAAGTTGCCGTCACGGTGGTCCTGGAACAACTGAAGAGGGAGGAGTTGAAGAAGCAAAGAAAAAAGGATTGAAGCATACTTTCCCTTCTTCCGCCAGGCCTTCTGCTTCCCACCCCTTCGTAGTTCTGAGCAACTAGGTTGTTAGATATAAACCTGCAAGAAGCATTTGCAATGTAGTTTCGTGCTAAGGGCAATACATCTATGCATTGGCCATTCCCTCTGTTTTAGGAATTTTTGTTCTGAAGGCGGCTTCGCTCTTGAACACCGGCTATTTCTGTATCAGATGCATGTAACCCCAACGCTTGTAATCAACGATCAATTTCAATACTAGGATAATATTTCTTCAAATATCTTCCATTTATTGCAGTGGAAAATTCCTCTCCTAGTAAAGTTTTCAACATGTAAGCATTACCAGGCACGCATCTGACCACCCGAAAGGGTCCTTCCCAGTTAGGGGACCATTTGCCGAATTCACTGTATTTGGTTCCAATCGGCAGTAAAGCTTTCCAAACCAAATCCCCTTCTGCAAATTGCCTGACCCTTACTTTCTTATTGTAGTATTTAGCAACTCGCAGCTTGTTCTTTTCGATGTTTTCCAGGGCTCTAAGACGGATCATGTGCAAGTCCTCTAGTTCGTCCATCATTAAGCCACTGTAATCTTTGGAGCTTAAATCCTTTTGCAAAACCACTCTCCTAGAATCTGATTGTATTTCCCAAGGTAAAACTGCATGGTGCCCATAAACCAATTCATAAGGAGACGTTTTTGTAGCTCCATGAGGGGCCATTCGGTAAGCCCATAAAGCTTCATTGAGTACCGAATGCCACATTCTTGGCTTCTGGTCGATCTTCTTTTGTATAAGCTTGATCATGATTTTATTAGAAGCCTCTGCCTGACCATTAGCTTGGGCATAATAGGGAGAAGAATTAAACAATTTGATCCCCATGCTTTCGGCAAACTCCCTGAACTCCAAGGACACAAACTGAGCTCCTTGATCAGTTGTGATTGTTTGAGGTATTCCAAACCGATAGATGATGTGTTCCTTGACAAACTCAACCATGTTCTCCGATGTCACCTTCTTCAGTGGAATTGCCTCAACCCATTTGGTAAAGTAATCTGTCGCTAAAAGCACAAACTTATGCCCCTTGCTAGATGGTGGGTTAATCTGGCCAATCAAGTCTATACCCCAGCCCCTGAATGGCCATGGCTTGATAATGGGATTTAACGCTCATGCAGGAACCCTTTGAATATTTCCAAACTTGTGACAGTCTTGACATCCCTTGTAATACTCAAAGCAATCCTCCAACATCGTCGGCCAAAAGCACCCATCTTGCCTAATAACCCATTTCATACGATAGGCCGATTGGTGTGCTCCACATATCCCATCATGCACCTCACTCATCATCTTTTTTGCTTCTCCTGGACCCAGGCATCGTAGCAACACCCCATCCAATGATTTGTAGAATAGACTATCATCCAGAAGAACAAATTTTATGGCTTTGTACCTGAGTTTCCTAGAGACTTTTCGAGATGGATCCTCTAAATAATCAACGATCTCCCTTCTCCAATCATCCTCTGCAAGATCCATTAATGGCAAACGCCTCTTGACTCTCTTTATAGCCTGAAGCACTTTGAGCCAACCTGTTTGCCTCTTCATTGTGTTCTCTAGGAATATGTTGTAGAATTACCAACTGAAAACCCTTTAAAATTTCCCTGCATTCCTCGTAGTAACTCCTCAGCGCATCACTTTTACATTCGTATTGGCCGTTCAATTGCTTTATAACCAACTCGGAATCTCCATAAACTTCAACTGAAACAGCCCCGGCTTCTCTAAATATTGAAGCCCCCGAAGCAATGCCTCGTACTCAGCCTGATTGTTTGTAACAGTGGGCTGGATAGGGATAGCAAACTCAAACATCTCACCCCTGAGTGAAATTAATAGAATCCCCACTCACCCACCTTTACCACATGATGATCCATCAAAGAACAAATCCCAATGAGTAATTTCAAGCAAATCAATCGATGGATCACGATGTTCTGTTATAAAATCGGCAATGATCTGACCTTTTATAGCTTTTGCCGATTCGAACTTCAACTCAAATTCAGATAAGGCTAAGATCCACTTTCCAATCCTGCCATTCAAAATTGGCATCGATAACATATGTTTTATTACATCAAACTTGGAGTATACAACGCATTCGGCATTCAACAAGTAGTGCCGAAATTTTGTACACGAGTAGTACACACATAGGCACAGCTTCTCTGCAGCCGAATACCTGGTCTCAGGATCAAGTAATTTTCAGCTAAGGTACGCTACTACCCGCTCCTTTCCTTCGAATTCTTGAATAAGGGCCGATCCAATGGTTTGGGTATCGGCCGCCACGTACAACTTGAAAGGCTTATCCAACTGTGGAGGTACCAGCACTGGTGGTTCCTTCATATATTGCTTGATCTCATCAAAAGCCTTCTGTTGTTCGTCACCCCACATGAACTTCTGATCTTTCTTAAGCTTCAACAATGGAGAAAAGGGCAAAACCTTTTGCAACAGATTTGAAATGAATCTTCTCACAAAATTAATCTTGCCAAGCAGTGACTGCAACTCCTTGAGATTGGTTGGAGGGACAACTTCATCAATGGCTTTCATACTTTTCTTGCCAACTTCAGTTCCCCCTTCGTGTACCAGCAATCCCAAGAATTCTCCTGCTGATACCCCAAAAGCACATTTATTTGGATTCATCTTCAGACCATGCTTTCGGGTGCATTCCAACGTTCTCTTCACATCCTCCAAGTGCGTGTCATGATTCAAAGACTTGATCACGACATCATCAATGTAAATTTCAACAATTTTACCGATCAACTCGTGAAAGATGTAATTCATGGCTCGCTGATAAGTCGCACCGGCATTTTTTCAACCCAAATGTCATAACTATCCATTCAAACAGGCCTATATGACCAGGACATCTAAAGGCTGTCTTTGATATATCCTCTATTGCCATGAAAATCTGGTTGTACCCTGCATTACCATCCATGAAGCTGATGACCTTGTGTCCAGCGGTGGCATCAACCAACAAATCAGCAACAGGCATGGGGTAACCATCCATAGGAGTAGCTCTGTTCAAATCCCTGAAATCTATGCAAACTCTCATCTTTCCATTCTTCTTGTAGACAGGGACAATATTAGAGATCCACTCCGCGTATCTGCATGGCCGAATGAAGTTTGCATCAAGTAATCTTTCAACTTCTTTCTTCACATCGGCCAATATTTCGTCTTTGTAGATTTTCCGAGGAGGTTGCCTATACGGTTTAAAACCAGATTTGATTGGCAACCGATGCTCGACGATGGAACGATCCAAACCGGGCATCTCTGAATAGTCCCAAGCGAAGCAATCCTTATATTCCTTCAGCAGCTTAATCAATTCCTCCGTGAGATCTGACTCCAAGTTTGCGCTGATAAATGTCGGCCTCGGTTTGTCACCATTTCCAATGTCAACTTCCTCCAATTTGTCGGCCGACATGAATCCTCGCCCCAACTTGCCATCAGTTCCATCAACGGGATTGTCCATTAAAAATTGCTATAAGAGCCGACTGCTTGAATCGGCTGTTGATCACTGCTGACAGGCTCAACAGGACCTTCTCCCCAGTCTTTCCCTGAGAAACAATCAATGCCCTGATATTCCCAGAAAGCTGGTTCCACATTTGCGACGCTCACTGAGTAATCCGCTTGGACCACCTCAATATCGTCATCTACCCATTGAATGAGCTGCTGATGCATGGTAGATGGGATGCAGCAATTGGCGTGAATCCAGTCCCACCCAAGTAGTAGGCTGTAGGCTCCTTTGCCTTCGATGACAAAGAAGGTTGTGAGCAATGTCTTGGATCCAATCATCAGATCCACGTGGACGCATCCCTTGGTATCTGAAGGATTCCCAGCGAAATCGTTCAGAATTATGCTCGTCGGCGTCAAGTCTCCCGGGCCCATGCCAAGCTTTCTGAAGGTAGTATACGACATCACGTTGACCGCAGCCCCGCCACCAACAAACATCTTAGTCAATGGCTTGCCATTGACGTATCCTTTCAAGTATAATGGCCTCATGTGTCGGTTCTTGGCCGGTTTGTCGAAGGTGGCCTGTTTGGCCAACACGAGCTGCGCCATCAACCCTCCAAGCTGATCATCATCGTTGATTTCCAGGGACGTCTCCTCCTGCACAACCTGATTAGCGAGAGCCATAAACTCATTCGACAAAAAGTATACCATGCATGCCGAAGCCGAACGACCCGATCGTTCAGGCTTGTCCTTCGGGCGCCAAACTTGTTTCTTCTGGATCCCCGCCTGCCTCAATTCGCGGTTCCTCAAGCGCTGTACCCTCCTTTTCTGACTCTTCCTCAAACCAGGCGGGCACCACTGTCCCTTTTGTCAGACGTATTCGTCTTCGTCTTCTTCCTGATCAGCCCATCTCAGATCAGCTTGCCTTTTCCTGGGATGATCAATTATCTCAATTATTTATTGACGCCGATCGTCGCTGGGATGTATCCTTCCAATTCTTTCATGGACGGATCGGCGATTGGCAGTTTCCTGCCTATACTCAAAGTATTTGTCATTGCACTCAGGGCAGTTTCTCAATGTAGGAAGTTTCAAGCCTTCATTCCAGCAGTGCCTGAAGAACGCGCACCCCAATGTGCACGCTCTTGTTCGCGCGTGTATTGCTCCAGTTCTCTCCTGCGCGCTTCTTCCTCGGACCTGTGTCTCTCCTCCTCGTGCCTCCGCTTCTGGTAGCGTTCTTTCTCTAGCTGACGCTGCCACTTGTTGAGGAGGATGCGCGTAGTGACCCTGGGTTTGGCCCCGGATGATTCCCCAATCTCGATATGGCTTTTAAGGACACGAGGGGCTTCCCCGTGGACCTGCTCCAGTGTAACTTGTCGCGTTGGGTCCACCGTTCCATCCTGTCTCGCTCTATCTGACGTCAAGACCTTAACCTTTCCCTTTTCCTCAGCCGTCACCATGTTGACAGAAAAGCTTATCATATTCTGGGGAAAAGGATGACCATCCAGCTTCATCTTGTTATCGAATTTGAGGTGTCCCTCCTGGATAGCCTTCTGGATCCTCATCCTGAAGACCCTGCAGTCGTTGATAGAGTGAGAATTCCTGTTATGGAAGCCACAATAGTGTTTCTCTTTAATCCAATTGGGCCGAAGCATGGAATGCCCTTCAGGCAACTTGATTCGGCCTTCTTTTACCAAGAACTCAAACAACTTATCGGCTTTGGTGACGTCAAAGTCGTATGTGCCCTTGGTCTGTTTGATCCAACGTTGGTTCATGGTCAATGGCTCCTTGCCCCACATGATCTCAGCGGCAGCTATCTCCTGATCATCATCGGAATCTTCCATCTGGTCGGTCTTTTCCAGGAACTGATTGTAGATATCAGCTATGTCGTGTTGCTTGTTGAACCTGGTGTCCTTCTTAAACCCATAGGCTTGGTTACTCATCAATGACAGCTTTTGAGACAACTGACCCAGATTATCAAACTCCATCCCAAACAATTTTTCTCGTACGGCCGGCAGCATCCCTGCAACGGCCATATCGGCCAACTGATCGTCTGGCAGATTCAACGAAAAACACATGTCTTTGATGTCCCTGAACCTCCTGAGGAACTCTAAAGGCGTCTCATTGTGCCTCTGCTTCAAAGTGGTGAGATCGATGAGCTTCTTTTCCGTGCTGCCACTGAAGTAATGGGCGTGGAATTTTCGCTCCAGTTCCCTCCACGTACCAACTGACTGGGGAGGCAAAGAAAACCACTGGAACGCGGAGCCCGTCAATGACATGGGGAAATACCTAACCCTGAACGCCTCATCAGCTGAGGCCTCTCCAAGCTGCATCAAGTAACGAGCGATGTGCTCCACTGTGCTCGTGTCATCCTGCCCAGAAAACTTTGTAAACTCTGTGGGTGGCTTCACCCTGGGCGGCAAGATCACCCTGTAATACCACTCTGGGAAAGGGGGCGTGTAGGTTGGTCCTTGCATCTTAGGTTTCAGGCCGAATTGATTCTGCATTAGATCGGCCATCTTCTGAACCAGAACGTCATCCTCCTGCGTTCCCATAGCTGCACCGTATCCCGGGTTCGGGAGAGCGTCAATGGCACCATAGTCCACAACTTCATGGTAACCTCCACCGTACAAGTTCTTCTGCAATCTGTTGCTAGCTAGGGCAATCTTGTAGGTGGAAGCGAGCGGAACTCCAGCCGAACCGAACGCCAAATCCCCATACGTGGGCTGATATGGGTTCGGCTGTTGAATCGGTTGACCTGTACTGCCCTGTGGGGGTGGCTGGATCGGCTGTCCCCCTGCAGCCCGCAAAGGAGGTTGAACTGGCTGACCTCCAGCGCCTTGCGGAGGAGGCTGGACGGGCCGGCTCCCAACGCTCTGCGGAGGAGGCTGGACTGGCTGGCTCTGTAGTGGTGGCTGAGTCCCTGGTTGGGTAGAGCTGGACTCTCCAACCTCCATACTGTATCCTTGAGGGGATACTCGATTGAACACCTGCTCCATGCCCGGGCCAAAGACGCCCACCATCATCTGCTTGAACACACCTAGGAAGGCCCTGTGATGCCTACTCAGCACGTCTTCCACGGTATCCCGAAATGCTTGCATGCACTCTTCCTTCTCTTGCAGAGTTGTGGCGTCAGACTCTCCTGACAATAGAACCCTGGGCATCTCATTTTTGAGGTACGAAACGCCACTTCTGTTCTTTTTGAATGACATCAAACATTTCTGCTGAAACTGATCTGTTGCATCCTTCAGCTGTTGCAGCTGCTCTGGAGAGAGATCATCGATGGCGACGTCCAGAATGTCACTGATGTCAGGCATCTTGACTTTCGACTGTTGGTCCCACTGGGTGTGCTAAAAAGTGTGTTGACGTAAAATCTGCACCCTACGTCAAGCACACAGCAAGCCGAACAAGCTAGCTTCACACGCGGAAAGATTCCAAGACGTGCCAGTCAATTTTCCCTGAAAATTAACAAAAGACAAAGTAGTTAAATTCCAAAGCTTGGAACTTGCCGGGTGGTACCAGACAGTTCTATATTTGCGGCTATAAAGCCAAGTGAGATGACATATAGCTATAAGAAGCTATCTGCCAGCAGACTAGAAACCATTCGGGAGCTTTAAAGTGCAAAACGAACATAGCCGAACGGATGATGTAAGCATGACGATAGATCGGTCTTCTATTTGGACAAAACCCACGCACGCGCAAAACCATGACCGATCCTCGTGCATAAATAACAATAAACGATAAGTAAAGCATGATCATAAATATGTAATAAACAAGCATGCATAGGCCCAAAGCACTAGTCTACCGCATGTCTGTTAACACCAAAATTTGGTAAGGAGTCTGACTTGTGGGTCCGGTTCGATAAAGAGTCCGTCTGGCGGAAGGAAGGATCTTTTCAGAGATGTTCGGCAAAGAGATCTGCGGTCGGCTATCTGCTCCAGTTCGGCAAAGGAACAGTAGAGCTGATTTTGCGGGATTGAATGGTGACGTGGCTCAATCAGGGAGAACGAATGGATGGATAGGCGATCGATCTTAGAGATAAGTTAGGTAACGAATCCATTCGAAGTTGTACTTGACAGGGTATAAATATGACCCCTGAATGTATGTAAAAAAGGACAATCATTCTTCAATACACACCGGCCTTACGCCAAACCCTAGAGTCCTTTTGTCGTGTCGTCGAGTTCTTCGAGAGGGCCAATCGATCCGTCGACCTCCGTGAGTACCGGCAACCTTGTATCATGTCTAGTATCATGCGGTGGATTTAGATCTGATGCAAGTAGTCTTGTTACCATGCTTCGTGTCATGCGGTAGATTCAAGTTTGGTTCAAGAGGGTTTCTTGTTAGGTCATGAGCCATGCGGTGGGCTAAGATCTAGGTTGAAGCTAGTTATCGGCTCTATTGGATTCTGGCAAGATCCAATAGATTCATTAAGTTACCCTGTGTTACTTCGAGTTTTTACTTTATGTTTAGATTCATGTAACACTTTTGCCCAATCTAGATGGGTTTGGATCGGCTCGCTCCTTTTGTGATCCCTGTATGGGTAGATTTCATGTTTTAACACGTGGATCTTGTGCCTTCCGACAAACCGAAACCGAATCGATCTAGGTTGTTACGTGTTGTGGGTTCAAGCTTGCCATTGTTGGTATAAATCTTGAAAGAACCGGGTATCATGCGGTAGATGCAGGTTTTTGGGTTGCTTTAGAGCTAGTCATCCGGTGGATTAGATTTCGAATCAACCTGATAGATTTATCCGCGTGGTAATGTTCGTTCCTTCTTCATGGACCCCGAATCGGCTGTTCAGCCGTATTCGGTTATGTTTCTCCACGAGTAAAACACGTGCGCTATTCATGCCTTAAATAATGCGTGCTTTTAGCTTTCCATGTTTAGATTGTATCATGCGGTGGATAGATCTATTTGTGGAAAGTGGTACGATTTCATGCGAGTTGTATCATGCGGTGGATAGATTTGTTTTGGCATCGTACCTGACGGATCTCTAAGTACCTAGACATGCGGTAGACTAGTGCTTTGGATCTATGCATGCTTGTTTATTACATGCTTACGTTCGCGCTTTACTTCATTCATTTATTTAACATTGTTATTATGGGATCGGTCATATATCGTGTTTATGTATTGTTCACCAAACAAAGACCGATTGCCATCATGCTTACGTCATCCATTCGGCAGTATTGTTTTTCCTCTCATAAGTTCCCGAGTGATTTCAATTCTTTGGCAAATAGCTTTTATATAGCTATGTGTCATCTCGTATGGCTTCTTAGCCGTAAATATGGAACTGACTGGTACCACCCAGCAAGTTCCAAGCTTTGGTATTTAACTTCTTTATCTTTTGTTAATTTTCAGGAAAAATTGACTGGCACGTCATCTTTACTCTTTGCGCGTGCGAAGCCAGCTTGTTCGGCTTGCTGTGTGTTTGGCGCTAGGTGCATTTTTTGCGTCAACACACTTTTTGGCACGCCCGGTGGGACCAACAGCCGAATAGATCAGGATGCCCGAGATCGCGGACATCATGGACGTCAACCTAGAAGACCTATCCCCAGAGCAGCAGCAGCAACTCCAGGACGCCATGGACCAGTTTCGAGCGAAATGTCCGCTCGTCTTTCAAGAAAAATAGGAGTGGCGTCCCATACTTGAAGAACGAGATGCCCGGGGTGTTGCGCCGGGGGAGAGCGATGCTACGGTCCAACGGGAGAAAGAGGAGTGCATGCGGGTGTTCCAAGAATCCGCAGATTACATGTTGAGCAAGCACAACAAGGCTTTCCTCGGTGCGCTCCGGCAGATGATGGTGGCCGTCTTCGGCCCGGCATGGAACAAGCGTTTAGCAAAGCGCCCGTCCGGGGGGCACCGTGGACCCGGGCGAATCAAGCTCTCGGCCCGCCACCTCCGGAGCCCGCCGGTGCGGCCTCCTCCCCAAAGCGGCCGGAAGTCAAGCTTTCCGGCCCTCCTCCACAGGCCGCTGGGAAACAGCCGGTTCAGCCTCCACTGCAGCCTCGGGACAGCCAATCCAGCCACCACCGCAGGGCAGCACAGGTCAACCTGTGCAACAGCCGAATCCGTACCAGCCCACGTACGGAGACTTAGCATTCGGCTCGCCCGGCGCCCCGCTCACTTCCGGTCAGAGGATCGCTCCGGCGAGCAATTGGTTGCAGAGAAACCTGTACGGCGGAGGCTACCACGAGGTGGGAAACTACGGGGCATTTGACGCTTTCCCACATCCAGGATACGCGCCAGCTGCAGCGCGCAAGAGGACGACGCCCTGGCGCGGAAGATGGCCGAATTGATGCAAAATCAGTTCGGCCTCAAGCCAAAAATGCAAGGACCCGCCTATAAGCCGCCGTTCCCAGAATGGTACTACAATGTGCTCTTGCCGCCAAGGGTGAAGCCGCCAACGGAGTTCACGAAGTTTTCAGGACAAGACGACACGAGCACGGTTGAGCACATCGCTCGTTACCTCATGCAGCTCGGGGAATGCTCAGCTGAGGAGGCATTCAGGGTCCGTTACTTCCCCCCGCGTCACCGACGAGTCCGGCGTTCCGGTGGTTCTCGTCCCTACCCCCCGAGTCGGTTAGCGAGATGGAAGGACCCGGAGCGGAAATTTCACGCTCACTATTTCAGCGGCAGCTCGGAGAAGAAGCTGATTGACCTTGCTACCATGAAGCAGAGGCATAGCGAGACGCCGCTGGAGTTTCTCAGGAGATTCAGGGAGGTCAAAGGCATGTGCTTCTCGCTTAACTTGCCAGATGACCAGTTGGCTGACATGGCCGTCGCCGGGATGCTACCGGCCGTACGCGAGAAGTTGTTCGGGATGGAGTTCGAGAACCTGGGCCAGCTATCACAGAAGCTATCACTGACGAGCAACCAGGCGTACGGCTTCAAGAAAGATGCCAAGTTCGGCAAGCAGCATGATGTTGCTGACATCTACAACCAGTTCTTAGACAAGGCTGACCTGACCGAAGACTCCGATGACGAACTGGATGTAGCCATGGCAGAGATCATGTGGGGTAAGGAGCCCTTGACAATGAATCAGCGCTGGGTCAAGCAGACCAAGGGCACTTATGATTTTGATATCACAAAGGCTGATAAATTGTTCGAGCTCTTAGTGAAGAAAGGCCGAATCAAGCTGCCCGAGGGGCATTCCATGCTTCGGCCCGATGGAGTTAAAGCAAAACGTTACTGTGGCTTCCATGACAGGGATTCGCACTCCATCAATGATTGCAGGGTCTTCAGGATGAGGATCCAGAAAGCCATCCAGGAGGGCCACCTCAAGTTTGACAACAAAATGAAGCTGGATGGCCACCCCTTCCCTCAGAACATGGTGGGCTTTTCTGTTAACGTGATAACAGCCGAGGAGAAGGGAAAAGTCAAGGTCTTGACCTCAGCCAGGTCTAGACAAGATGGAGCAGTGGACCCAGAGCGCCAAGTGACTCTGGAACAGGTGCAAGGTGGAGCCCCCCGCATTCTTAGGAGTCACATCGAAATTGGGGAGTCATCCAGAGCCAAGCCCAGGGTGACATCGCGCATCCTCCTCAACAAGTGGCAGCGCCAGACGGAGAAAGAGCGCTACCAGAAGCGGCGCTACGAGGAGGAGAGGCGCAGAGCCGAAGAAGAAGCACACAGAAGGGACCAAGAGCAGTACACGCGCGAGCAGGAGCGCGCACACTGGGGATGTGCCTTCTTCAGGCATTGCTGGAATGAGGGTTTGAAGCTACCCACGTTGAAGAACTGTCCTGAATGCAGTGACAGGTATTTTGAGTACAGGCAGGAGACTGTCAATCGCCGATCCGTCCACGAGAGAATTGGAAGGATCCAACCTGATGGGGATCGGCGCCAAAAAATTGAAGTCATTGATCATCCTAGGAAGCGGCATGCTGACCTCAGGTGGGCTGATCAAGAGGAGAATGAAGATGACTACGTCTGGCAGAAGGGGCAATGGTGCCCGCCCAGCCTGAGGAGAAGCCAGAAGAGACGGGTCCAGCGCTTGAGGAATCGCGAGTTGAGGCAGGCCGGAATCCAGACGCGTCAAGTGTGGCGCCCCAAAGATCAACCTGAAGGATCGAAGCGTTCGGCTCCAACATGCATGGTATACTTTCTGTCGAACGAATTCATGGCTCCTGCTAACCAGGTTGTGCGAGAGGAAGCGGCCCTAGATGATGAGCAAAGCCGAGGGGATGCCGGCACAATTGGTGCTGGCCAAGCAGGCAATCTTCGACAAGCCGGCCAAGAATCGACATATGAGGCCGCTGTACTTAAGAGGATACGTCAATGGCAAGCCATTGACAAAGATGTTCGTCGATGGTGGAGCGGCAGTCAACGTAATGCCGTACACCACCTTCAGGAAGCTTGGCATGGGCCCGAGCGATTTGACGCCTACGAGTATAATCCTCAACGACTTCGCTGGGAACCCTTCAGATACCAAGGGGTGTGCTCACGTGGATTTGATGATCGGATCCAAGACGCTGCTCACTACCTTCTTTGTCATCGAAGGCAAGGGGGCCTACAGCCTGCTGCTTGGGCGGGACTGGATCCATGCCAACTGTTGCGTCCCGTCCACCATGCATCAACAGCTTATCCAGTGGGTGGACGATGAGATTGAGGTCGTCCGAGCGGATGACTCCGTGAGCGTGGCGAACATGGAACCAGCTTTCTGGGAGTACCAAGGTATTGATTGCTTCTCAGGCAAAGAGCGGGGGGAAGGTCCCGTTGAACCTCCGGCCGGTGACCAACGGCCGATTCAAGCAGTCGGCTCTTATAGCAATTTTTAATGGAGAACCCCGTAGACGGCACTGATGGCAAGCTAGGGCGGGGATTCATGTCGGCTGATAAATTGGAAGAGTTTGACATTGGAAACGGTGATAAGCCAAGGCCGACATTCATCAGCGCAGGCTTGCAGTCGGACTTTAGGGGAGAATTAATTAAGCTTCTCAAGGAATACAAAGATTGCTTCGCCTGAGATTATTCGGAGATGCCTGGATTGGATCGTTCTATCGTCGAGCATCAGTTGCCAATCAAATCTGGTTTCAAACCATACAAGCAACCACCCCGGAAGATCTACAAGGATGAAGTATTGGCCGATGTGAAGAAGGAAATTGAAAGATTGCTTGATGCAAACTTCGTTCGGCCATGCGGATATGCGGAGTGAATTTCTAACATTGTCCCCGTATACAAAAAGAATGGAAAAATGAGGGTCCGCATAGATTTCGTGGACCTTAACGAGCTACTCCGATGGATAGTTACCCAATGCCTATTGCCGATTTGTTGATTGACGCCGCAGCTGGGCACAAAGTCATCAGTTTCATGGATGGTAATGCGGGTTACAACCAAATCTTCATGGCAATAGAGGACATATCAAATACGGCCTTTAGGTGTCCCGGTCATATAGGCCTCGTTTGAGTGGATAGTCATGACGTTTGGGTTAAAGAATGCCGGTGCAACATATCAACGGGCCATGAATTATATTTTTCACGAGTTGATCGGCAAAGTTGTGGAAATCTACATTGATGACGTGGTAATCAAGTCCCTGAGTCATGACACGCATTTGGAAGATGTGAAGAGGACCTTGGAGTGTACTCGGAAGCATGGTTTGAAGATGAATCCAAACAAATGTGCTTTTGGGGTATCAGCTGGAGAATTCTTGGGGTTCTTGGTCCACGAAGGGGGAATTGAAGTTGGCAAAAAGAGCATGAAGGCCATTGATGAAGTTGTTCCTCCAACTAACCTCAAGGAGTTGCAGTCACTGCTCGGCAAGATCAATTTCGTAAGAAGATTCATATCGAATTTGTCACAGAAGGTCTTGCCATTCTCTCCGCTGTTGAAGTTAAAGAAAGATCAGAAGTTTATTTGGAGCGACGAACAACAAAAGGCTTTCGATGAGATCAAGCAGTACATGAAGGAGCCACCAGTACTGGTCCCTCCTCAGCTGAACAAGCCTTTCAAGTTGTACGTGGCGGCCGATACCCAAACCATTGGATCGGCCCTTATTCAAGAATTTGAATGAAAGGAGCGGGTAGTAGCTTATCTTAGCCGAAAACTACTTGATCCTGAAACCAGGTATTCGGCTGTGGAGAAACTGTCTTTGCGTGTACTACTCGTGTACAAAGTTTCGGCACTACCTGTTGAATGCCGAATGCACTGTGTATTCCAAGTTTGATGTAATAAAACATATGTTATCTATGCCAATTTTGAACGGCAGGATTGGCAAATGGCCGGATTTTAGCTTTATCAGAGTTCGAATTGAAGTTCGAATCGGCAAAAGCCATCAAAGGTCAGATCATTGCCGATTTTATAACTGAACATCGTGATCCGTCAATTGATCTGCTTGAGATTACCCCTTGGGCTTTATTTTTTGATGGGTCATCATGTGGCAAAGGTGGGGGAGTAGGGATCCTACTGATTTCTCCTAGAGGTGAGATGTTTGAATTTGCCAATCCCTATTCAGCCCACTGTCACAAATAATCAGGCTGAATACGAGGCATTACTTCGAGTGCTTCAATACTTGAGAGAAGCAGGGGCCGTTTCGGTTGAAGTTTATGGAGATTCAGAGCTGCTAATCAAGCAATTGAACGGCCAATATGAATGCAAAAGTGAAGCGCTGAGGAGTTACTACGAAGAATGAAGGTAAATCTTGAAGAGCTTCCCATTGGTAACTCTACAACACATTCCTAGAGAACATAACGAAGAAGCAAACAGGCTGGCTCAGAGCGCCTCTGGTTACAAAGAGAGTCAAGAAGCGTTTGCTGCAGAGGTGTGTGCACTGGGGGCGGGAACGGAAGGCACGCGGGAAGACCGGCGACGGGGCCGCGGGCAGCCTGGAAATCGGGATGGCGTAGCTCCACGGCCGGCCAAATTTACCGATGCGGGAGACCGGGATGGCGACTGCACAGTGATGGCGTAGCTGATGCCGAGTCTGCTGGACCGCTCTTTTTTTCTGTTCGCCGTAGCCAGGCCGTTGGAGATGCTCTTAGGGGTAAGCTCAAGCCCATCTGACCGTCTTAATAAACGGATGGTGCCTAAATAACATTGTCTAATAGTTTCGCAAATGAAAAGATTTATAGGTGTTTTGTTTTTAACGAGTTGCCATATCTCTAGGATTTCAAGCAACTCTAGGGGCCTTAGATGGACCTCAGCAGTGGTCCCTATTGGATCCATGACATGCGGGTCCCCCATAACATGTGAGTTCCACATATTAAAAAATATTTTTACTTAGAAAATAATATCAATTTAAAAGAAAATAATATCAATTATTTAAAACTAAAAGTGGACAAAACAATTCCACACGACATTGACTTAGGCCCTATAATATACTGTTTATGGTTTATTTTTCTAAAAAACAAAACCTTGTCTTAGAATAAAAAATATTAAACATGTGTGCAGAACTCTAACCTGACTGGTATTTCTACTAACAACACATGGTGAAGAGGGGGGGGGGGGGGGGGGGGGGGGGGGGGGGGGGGAAGCTTACTGTGGATTGGATGCAGGAGGGTCCATCGGTCGGCGGCGGCGGCGCTGGCCAGTCATCGTACGTCGTCGATGACCGACGATCCGGCGTTGGGCGCGTACGCTGGAATTTCCGCCGCCGATGCACCGACGCGATCGACGTTCATAGATATAGGGATCGGAGTATATATACGGTGGGGGAAGACAAATCCTAGTTGGATTGGATCTCAAAGTAACCAAACCATCAAACCTTTCGGATCGGAGCCGGATATGTATCGTATCCATCCATGTAGCCGGCAATGCTGACCACGTACGTACGTACGTACAGGCTGCTCCTATATTGCATTGTTTCCTCTTTTCTATTTTCGTCGTTTTTATACCACCACAAAATTCCACAATCGAGCTGCCAATGGCAAACATTAAGCATTCAAGCAAAGCGTACGTAATTTTGGTCCAGCCTCGTCTGATGAATTCTCTGAACCGTTGGAAAGCAAGCAAGCGTCCTTGCCATCCATCTACGGGTCCACTGTACATTATACTGGCCTACTCTACTCCTACTACACTATCACCAGGACATCTTTTGACTTGTATGACTACTCCCTCCGGTTCTATATTAGAAGTCGTTTAGGACAGCGGCACGGCCACCAAAGAACAACTTTGACTTCTCTTTTCTATAATAATATTTATTGAAAAGTTATATATGTATATTCTTATGAAAGTAATTTTCAAGACAAATCTATTAATATGATTTTCACACTTCCAAACTAAACGACTTAAAAGTTATTCATGATTTATATTCCCAATGTTTAACTTAAATCTTGTCAAAACGACTTCTGATACGGAACCGGGGAGTACTCTCTCTCTCTCTCGTCTCCTTCCCACGATGCACGCATTGTCAGGCCCTATTGCAACTGTGGCATCTGCAAAGCGCGCAGATATGGGGCTAGGTTTAGCTACAGGAGATCCTAGCTGCATTGCACTGCCCATTCCATTTCTCCAAGCGCGCAGATGGCTAGTACCATATTAAAACTTAAAAGTGAGCCAGTTAGTCATTGAGCCGAATAGGCGACGTTGTGTTCGTCTCCAACTCACTGAAATATACTGAAGTGGCCACGCAAGGTGTGGTGCAGGTGTGCGGTTGCAGTGCCAAAATAAATTTGGGAAGTTAAGGCTCATCTTTCTTCTTTGCCCATAGCAACGCGCGGGCATATTGGCCTAGCCTATACAATAAAGGAGCGAGCAAATTGATGTCAATTCTCACCTAAAAGTCTACCCACGTACCCCTCACAGAGGTCCCTCTAATCAAGGCTGAACGATGGGCCTAGGACGAGAAATTAAAAATCGCTTCCACCTCTTTTTTTTACACCAAGATTTGTACCCGCAATTTGACAATAAAAAGGGAAACATATCCTATGGCAGCCGCAATTAATGGAAATAAAAACGAAACCATATGGAAGCCACATCTCTATTAAACATATAAAGGAAATTGCCTCCTCAATTTGTGGTAATTAAACATATAAAGGAAATTACCTCCTCAATTTATGGTAACGTATCAAATGGCAGCCGCAAAAGTAATGAAAATAAAAAAGAAAACTATATGGGCCGCATCTCTATTAAACATATAAAGGAAATTGCTTCCTCAATTTATGGTAACATATCATATGTATCCTATGGCAGCCGCAATTAATGAAAATAAAAAGGAAGCTATATGTCAGCCGCATCTCTATTAAACTTATAAAGGAAATTTTCTCCTCAATTTATGGAAATTAAACATGTAAAGAAAATTACCTCCTCAATTTATGGTAACATATCATATGGCAGCCGCAAGTAATGAAAATAAAAAGGAAACCATATGGGTCGCATACTCGCATCTCTATTACACATATAAATAAAATTGCCTCCTCAATTTATGGTAACATATTATATAGCATCCGCAAGTAATGAAAATAAAAAAAGGAAACCATATAGTCTCTTCATATCTTTCTAAAAAATAACAACCCCACACTCTCTCTCTATATATATATTTCTGCAACACCGGTAGCCATATCACACGCCCCCTCGTCTCCCCTATCACAGACTATACTGGTGAAGTCGCCCAGCGTTGCTGCTGCCGTGCTCGAGGGAGGACGCCTCTGGTCTCAAGCCCTCGTCATCGCACGTGTCATGCTATTGCCTCCGCCGCCGCCGTGCT
Source organism: Cenchrus americanus (assembly GCA_947561735.1). Lineage (NCBI taxonomy): Eukaryota > Viridiplantae > Streptophyta > Magnoliopsida > Poales > Poaceae > Cenchrus > Cenchrus americanus. Next base: position 308,765,195 of record OX387241.1, on the reverse strand, counting down.
CGAGGTATGCAGGCTGCAGTCCGTCAGGGCGTCTCCAATCGTATGAGCTAGCACTAGCTCTAAGCTGATGAATTTAAACAAGAAAAGAGTGCAACAACTAGCTTTGAATATTGTGCAGTGAGAGAACAGTGTATTGGGAATTGAGCGTATCTCTTCTCTTCTAGTTAGTCTCTTGTCTTTTGCAATGTTTCATGATTAAAAAATTAGTTTTACTAGCTCTAAGCTAGATTGTTGGAGACGCCCTTATACCTGATCCAACAATCAGCGACGGTATGGCCTAGCCTAGCGCCCTGTTCGAGACATGGGTAATGTTATATATATATGCGTCATGTCTTTTTCTTCAAACAAATTGTTCCATGTGATCAAAGTTTAATTTTGGGGTCTACCTAGCCGATGTCAAGCTTAATTGTTTGCTGGTTCCAGGTATATTAACGACTATGATGGAGGAATATTGATGGAATGTAAAATTGACCTAAAGCTGCCATTCTTTGATCTGACGACAATGATTCTGCGTCAAAGGCAGGTAAATTAACTAGCTAAATGCTTGCACCAAAAGTCAAAATGATGCATCCACTTCATGATTTACGTAAGGACCAAGCTCTGATACCAATTGAAAGGACCTTGATGCCGCCTAGTGGGAGTGAATAGGCGGGACGACCAAATAAAACCTTTTCCCCCGAAAAACTTGAGCTTCACTGGCACAGGCGGTTAGACCGCTCCTACCAGGCGGTTAGACCGCCCCTGATGTGCAGAACCACAGGGGGCGATTAGACCGGGTCCAGGGGCGGTTAGACCGCCTTGCCCAGTAAACCTGCAAAACAACTCAAGTCTTCTCTTGACTTCTAGCACGAACTGAAATTCTTGAGTAGCTCATGTAGATGATCACGAGCAGGGTAATGATACCTGCACTCAAAGACAAGCACACCCAAGTAGATCGAGCGGAAGCAAAGTAAATGTGCTAGAGATCAAAACAAGTGAGGCAAACCACAAAGGAGAGACGAGGATTTGTTTCCCGAAGTTCACCGCCAACAAAGGAACGGCTACGTCTCCGTTGAGGAGCTTGTAAGGGAATTCTCCCACAACAAGCCGGGTCTCTTTCAACCGCTTTCCTCGCTTCCGCTAAGGCGATCTTTTCCACAAAGAGGCAAGATCACAGCCCTTACAAACTTGCTGCTGCTCACCACAACCTTGGGAGCTATCCGGCGACGCCTAGCCGTCTAGGAGGCAAACCTCCAAGAGTAACAAATGATTCAAAGGCTTTCCGACGTGAATCACAAGTGCTCAAGCTATGGGATGCTCTTGCTCAGCTCACACAAGCTCACAAAGGCTTAAACTCTCAACCCAACACAAGGATATGGCTTGAATAGCTAATCTCACAAAGAGAGAGTTGGGGAGTGTTTCTTTGGCTTTGGCTTATGAAAAACAGCAAGGGAAGCACCTCAGCAACCCTAGGATCGCAGCCCCCAACAAGTGGAGCTCGTGGGGTACTTATACCCCTCACAAGGAAAACTAGCCGTTAGTTCTCCGACAAAGGCGGTTAGACCGCCCGGTCGTGGCGGTTAGACCGCCCCCAACCGGTCGGTTGAAAACTAGCCGTTGGGCTGCTAGGGGCGGTTAGACCCCCCCCTTGGGCGGTTAGACCGCCCTGGGCAGAGAGAGCCCTAAAACCCTTCTCTCTTCTCACAAGCACTTCAACACGAGTTGAAATGACAAAGGCTGGGTTAGAGGTTTGTTAGACTACTCAGGGACTCTCTCAAGGCTGGTTCTCGCTTAGGTCAACTAATGAGCACTTTTGATCTTTTGTCTTATAGCTGATGTTGCATCCCTCTTGATAGTACGACATACCTAAACTCAAGAAAAAAATATAAAACCGGTTGATCACTTGAGTTTGAAGATCTTCAATCTTGTCGTACTTTTGTAAATCCAATGTGAGGGCTTTTAACATAGCCGAGTCCCATCTTGGAAATGACCAAATACCCTTCTGTCCGATTTTCATTCCGGCAGTCGCGAGCCCGGCCGCGAGTACGTATCGTACGTGTGTACATGCACGGATTCGAGCAGTGCAGCCGCTGTAAATTTGGTGGGCTACTAGGCAACACAAAAGTCTCCCACACAACTCCTCTGCTCTCGCTCCCAGAGGCGGAAAACAGGCGGACAGGGCTTCCGGCTCGCCGGCTTTAATTCCTCCCCTCTGGTGTCGTCGCCGACGCTGGGCGGAGGGGATCCAAGCCGGGGGGTCCAAATCTATGTTTGGCTCCGGTCAATCTGTTTATGGGCTAGTATCTAGGGAAGTAGTCTAGGTTTTGCAGATGGAGGTAATGTCGGCGTTCGTTCACGCGGTGATGGCGACGTTGCTTCCATGGCTGCTCCTCCCCCAGATGACTTCCGGTGTTGGCGTTGTCGACGACATGAGCTCTGGCGGCTCATCTGGGAGGTTTGTTTACCTTTTCCCCTTTTGCGAAAGGTGGGGAGGTCTCTGCATCCCCATTGTTAGCCAGATAGAAACGCACGGCCAACGGCCTAGCGTAACAGCCGCGCCTTGACTGTGTCCAGCGCGTGCGCGTCCGCTCGCAACACTCGCTCCCGCAAGACTCGCTCCGCTCAGTTCCTGGCCGCAGACCTTGTAATGTATAAGTACGCATATGTGTGATCAATGGAAAGTGTGCAGTTGATCCTCTCTGAGTCTCTACTCTTTTCATGGTATCAGAGCGGCGATTCGACCTTGGTCAATCCATTTGCCACAAATTCAGCTTCCGCCTCCCCTGCTTCACCTGGTTCCATGGCCTCCTCTGCTTACTCTTCTGATTCCGACGAGGAACTCGATCCCCCTCAGCCTGTTTGCTGCCGTTCTCCAAACGGTGAACATCCGTTCTCATGTGTCCGTCCTCCTTGAGTTCGGCGACTCCAATTACAGCCAGTGGCGCTGTTTCTTTGAGTCCGTTCTTGGCAAGTTCGGGATTACCGACCACGTCCGCTCCCCTCCTCCATTGGCGCAACGTTCGGCGGAGTGGCGCCAAGTCGATCATTGCATCGTCAATTGGCTCTACAACACCGTCAAGAAGCCCGTCTTCGACATCGTCCACAAGCCGCACACCTCGGCGTTCACCCTCTGGGGCGACATCGAGGCGCTCTTCCGCGACAACGAGCTCCAGCATGCTGTCTACCTCGAGGCGGAGTTCCGCAGCATCCAACAAGGCGACTTGAGCATCAACGACTACTGCACCAAGCTCAAGCGCCTCGCCGACAATCTGCGTGACGTCGGCCATCCCGTCTCCGAGACCAGTCAAGTTCTCAACCTCCTCCGCGGCCTCAGTCCTCGGTACCGCCATGTTAAGCATGTCATCAAGGGGAAATCACCACCGCACACTTTCATGAGTGCAAGGTCGTACCTGCTTCTGGAGGAGGAAAGCGACGATCACGAAGCCAAGACGCAGACCGGCCTCGCCCTCTACGCCGGCCGCGGTGGCACCTCCCCAGGATCCGGCGCCACCTCCGGAGATTCCGGATCTCGATCCGGCTCTGGCGGCGGGTTCTCCTCCACCAATCGCTCTAAGAAGTCGAAGTCGCGCTCCAAGGGTGGCTCCAGCTTCAACTCAGGCGGCGCACCTTCGTCAGGCAACGGATCCGGCACTGCCACGCTGCCGCAGCGCCCTCCATCCTCGCCCTGGCCTTACGGGTATAACCTGTGGACTGGAGTAGTCCAGGCTTGGTCGATGCCGTTTCGGGCTCCAGGAGCTGGTGTGTTGGGCCCGCGTCCGCCTTTCCAGCCCACTAGCGCCATGACGGCCCAGCATCTGCAGCCCGTCGCCAACGCTTGGGACCAAAGCGCACTGTACGCGGCACTCTCGGCTGCCGGCGTGCCGACACAGCAACCGCCGCCGCCGCCCAGCGCTTCCGACTGGTATTTTGACACAGGAGCATCTGCCCACATCGCCAACAACTCTGGTATCCTTCATTCCCTTTCTCCCCTTCACTCTCCATCTTCTGTTGTCGTTGGCAATGGCGCTCACCTGCCGGTCTCACACTCGGCTGCAGCAACCATCGCCACCCCCTCTTCCTCAATTCAACTTAATAATGTTCTTGTTTCTCCATCTATGGTTAAAAACCTTGTTTCTGTTCGTAAGCTTACTCGTGATAATAACATATCTGTTGAATTTGACCCTCACGGCTTTTCCATCAAGGATCTGCAGACAGGCACGGTGATGCTCCGCTGTGATAGCTCCGGGGACCTGTACCCTCTGCGCTCGCCACAACACTTCGCCCTCACCGCGTCTCCTGTCACTACCGACCTTTGGCATGCTCGTCTAGGTCACCCGGGCAATAATACAGTGTCTCAGATTCTTCACTCTTTTGATTTCAGTTGTAATAAGTTTGCTGCTCATGTCTGTCACTCTTGTCAGTTAGGCAAGCATGTCCTGCACCCCTTTCATTCCTCTCAGACAGTCACTTATTTTCCTTTTCAACTTGTCCATTCTGATGTTTGGACATCACCAGTGTACAGCAACTCGGGTTACAAGTACCATTTGGTTCTCCTGGATGATTACACCCATTACGTCTGGACCCTTCCCATTCGAAACAAATCTGATGTTCTACCCCTTCTTCAGTCATTTCATGCATATGTCACTACTCAGTTTGGCCTACCTTGGCTTGCTCTGCAGACCGACAATGGCCGTGAATTTGACAATGCAGCCCTCCGTTCTTTTTTTCTCATTCACGGTGTCACTCTGCGGCTCTCTTGCCCATATACATCACAACAAAATGGCAAGGCCGAACGCATACTCCGGACGCTTAACGATTGCATGCGCACAATGCTTCTTCACAGCGCCGCTCCGTCGCAGTTCTGGGCAGAGGCGCTCATGACGACGACGTTCCTTCTCAACAGGTGCCCATGTCGCAGCACAGGCATGGTTACTCCCCATGAGCTTTTACTTGGCGTTCCTCCTGACTACGCCATGCTTCGTGTTTTTGGCTCGCTGTGCTATCCCAATCTAACGGCCACCACTCAGAATAAGCTAAGTCCTCGCTCTGCGACTTGCGTGTTCCTCGGCTACCCGGCGGACCATCGTGGCTACCTGTGTTACGAGCCCGACTCCCGGCGGGTCTTCACCTCCCGGCATGTTGTTTTCGATGAAACAGTATTCCCGTTCCGGGCACTGTCAGCTCATGGCACATCTCCGGCTCTCACACCACAGGCACTCTGTGATGACGACACATGCGCCTCACCCCTTGTCTCGCAGGCACCTGGACACCACCCGGCTCGCCAGCGCACCGCACCAGCTCGTGCTCGGGCCTCGACACCCACGACGTCCCCGCCCTCTGCATGGACTCCACTCTCCGCGTCGCCAGCTGCAGCGTCCTCGCCGTGCGTGCTTTCCGGCCCTCCAACGACACCGACCGTGCCCCCATCCTCAACGCCGCCCGCGTCGTCGTCCTCGATGCCGCCCGCATCGTCGTCCTCGACGCCGCCCGCATCGGCGACGAGGCAGTCTGCACCGGCATCCTCCACACCTACCATGCCGTCGCCAACGTCGCTCGTGCCACCGTGCTCGCCGACCGAGTCACCATCATCACCGCCGCGTCCAACGTCAACGTCGACGCCACCCGTACTTCCGTCCTCGCCGAGGTCCACATCGTCTTCCTCACCGCTTGTTGCGTCGTCCGTGCCCACGATGTCACCGAGAGCGCCCGAGGTCCCGACTGCCCCGGCGCGCACTGATGGTCACCCGATGATCACCAGAGCGCGTGCCAGTGTGTTCAAGCCGAATCCTCGGTACGCGCTCACTGGCACGTCCTCACCCGCGCCGGCGATATCACCAGTGCCCACGTCGGTCCGCGCAACGCTCAAGGATCCCAATTGGCGCGCCGCGATGCAGCTCGAGTTCGACGCCATTCAAGCTAATCACACCTGGCGCCTTGTCCCGAGACCACCCGGCGCTCGTGTCATCACAGGCAAATGGGTGTTCAAGATCAAGTACCACTCGGATGGAACCTTGGATCGCTACAAGGCACGCTGGGTGTTACGAGGATTCCATCAGCGCCCGGGAATTGATTTTGGGGAGACCTTCTCCCCTGTTGTCAAGCCTACTACGATCCAGACCGTGCTCTCCGTCGTTGCCTCCAAGCAGTGGCCTGCACATCAACTAGACGTGACGAACGCATTCCTTCATGGACATCTCCACGAGCACGTTTTCTGTCAGCAACCCACGGGTTTTGTCGATCCCAACCAACCTGACGTTGTCTGCCTGTTGTCCCGTTCCTTGTATGGACTTCGCCAGGCGCCACGGGCTTGGTTCGACAACTTCGCCGCCTTCGTCACTTCGATCGGCTTCAAGCCAACCCGCTCGGATGCGTCGTTGTTCGTGTACCGTGCCGGGAACCAGATGGCGTACCTTCTTCTGTATGTGGACGATATGGTACTCATCGCCTCGACGCCGGCTCTTCTTCAGCACCTGATCGCCCGTCTCCGTTCGGCGTTCGCAGTAAAGGACATGGGGCCGCTACGCTACTTCCTTGGCATCAGCGTGACACGAAACAAGGACGGCTTCTTCCTTTCGCAGAGCCAGTACGCCGATGACCTACTCGAACGAGCGGGCATGAGCAACTGCAAGGCAGCTGACACACCCGCGGACACCAAGCCGAAGTTGTCCAGCACCGATGGCAAGCCGCTCCCTGATGGTTCCTTCTACCGCAACATGGCCGGTGCGCTGCAATACTTGACGATCACGCGGCCAGGCCTTGCATACGCCTTACAGCAATGCTGTTTGCACATGCATGCACCACGTGATTGACATGCAAGCATGCTAAAGCGTGTTCTACGGTATGTCAAGGGGACGACATCGTTCGGCATCCAACTACAAGCCTCCTCCACGCCGGCGATCACCGCATATACCGACGCGGATTGGGCAGGCTGTCCCGATACTCGGCGTTCCACTTCAGGCTTTTGCGTCTTCGTCGGTGATTCGCTCGTGTCGTGGTCTTCCAAGCGCCAGCCGACGGTGTCCCGCTCCAGCGCCGAGGCCGAGTACCGCGGAATCGCGAACGCCGTCGCCGAGTGCACCTGGATCAGGCATCTCCTCGACGAGCTCTACGTCAACGTTCCCAAAGCCACCATTGCGTACTGCGACAATGTGTCGTCCGTCTACATGTCGAAGAACCCCGTGCATCATCGTCGAACCAAGCACATCGAGCTCGACGTCCACTTCGTCCGAGAAAAGGTTGCAGTGGGAAAGCTCCGCGTTCTTCACGTTCCCAGCTCGCGCCAGCTCGCCGATATTTTTACGAAGGGCCTACCCAGGGTTTTGTTCACTGAGTTTCGAGACAATCTCGCCGTCGGTTCACCGGACGGTGCGATTGCGGGGGGTGTTAGCCAGATAGAAACGCACGGCCAACGGCCTAGCGTAACAGCCGCGCCTTGACTCTGTCCAGCGCGTGCGTGTCCGCTCGCAACGTTGTCTCCCGCAAGACTCGCTCCGCTCAGTTCCTGGCCGCAGACCTTGTAATGTATAAGTACGCATATGTGTGATCAATGGAAAGTGTGCAGTTGATCCTCTCGGAGTCTCTACTCTTTTCACCCATGTTTTGGGTTGCTTGTCTGGGTTGTCAGTGGCAACGGAAGCTCTGGACTGGTTCCTCTGACGGTGGTGGAATCTTTCTCCCCTTCTGCTCTGGACTGGTTCGTTCCTCCGGTGGCGGCAGCTCTGGTCTGGTTAATACTTGACTGGAAAATTGATCGATGCCACGAGACAGCCCGCATGTCGTGGCGTGCGAATTGGTAGTTGCCGCCAAGTTATCTGCCCGGCTGTTCGGGTGCACAGGGAACTGACCTGCGGCGCAAAGAGCAGAAACAATCACTGTGTAGATTCATGTGACCATGTCTTGCGGCACCAATTTGGAAATCTACACAAAAATTGATGAGAGGGTATTTTGGTCATTTCCAAGCTGGGACCCACTCGTCAGATGGAGTTAATGGTGAAAATTGGATGGAAGGCTGACGGAATGGCGTAGGGGTCAAAGAATTTCAGAGCTATAGCATAGAGGTGCCAAGGAAATTTACACAGGTCAGACCAATATTTCTTAATGGCATACAGGTAAAAGCCTCGCTGGTGGACTCCTGCCTCGCCGAGGTAGGTCGAGACCACGACAGCATGGGAAGGGAACCATCAACGACCTTCAGAAACACAAGAGTGGAGTAAGATATTCAGATCCATCATAGAACTGGTTAACAAAAGCAGCATGGCGTGTATTGTGGCCTCGAGCACTGTCAATAAATTATGGATTGCTTCTCATCTACTCAACTAGGGAGTTTCTACTTCGCACATAGCAAATTAGCAATATTTGCGGTCACAAACAGATCATGGAAAGTTGACAGAATATATAGTGAAAATAACTTGCCACTCCGGTTCCTTGGGTTTGGCACGTAGAGCTCTGCTCACTAGCACAAGAGGCAAAGCAAACACAAAGACCATATGAAGAAACTAAGTTACCTTCCATGTTGAATCACGGAGTGAATGATAGTGATCTGCAACTCTCTTTTGGAATTCAATCTTTTCATATCGTTCACCTCCATAGCCCCCTCTTTCAGCCGCTCTCTGTAACAGTAGTTTCATATACCATTATGAAGGAGGATAATCAACATAAACTATTGAAGCATGGGTTATGTGACACATAACATCGAAAAACAATTTAGCATACAGGCTGGCATATACTCCTAGCATTATAGGTGGGTGGGCAAAGAAAATCCCTGAACAAAAATTTCTCAGCGGCAAAAGACTTCAGAAATAAATGGATTGGTTTTAACATTTCAAGACAGAAATCAATACATTGGGACCTTAAGTGCAGCATCATCAGTTCATCACCAAGTTCTATATGTAAAGATTATTTATCGGGTTAAGGCTGAACTATGGGCATGATCCTACAGTGAGTAAATAATGTAACAGAAGTCAAATGTATTAGACACCATAAGAACAATAACTGAAAAAAATCCAGAACACCTTCATGATGGAACAGCATAGACCAAGTGAGTGTAAACATTCCGGTCAAAAAAAGTGAGTGTAAACAGAATACCTCTGGTTGTACATCCAGATAAATTACAAGATCTGGAGCTATAAGTCCAACATCTGGAGCCTGAAATAGTGCATGTGTCACTTGTCAACTTCCAGGTATTCATGCAAAGGTAGAAAATCATTATACAAGCCAATGCTACCAAGCTCACCTTGCACCATTCAATGTCAAGCCCTTTAGCAGCTGAGAACGCCACTCCAGAATAAGTATAACGGTCTACGATGAGAGTAGTTCCACCAAGTAGCTTGCTTTCCATCAAAGCTCTGTGGGTGGCAAACCAAACAGAACAGCTCCAATGTTGTATCAATCTTGAATCACTTTGCACTTTATAAAGTATAAAACTCTAGCGAATTTCACACATATCACACTAGCATGTTGGCCAGCAGTTTTGTCAAATTGTGAAAAGAGCGTACCTCTTCTCCCAGCGGTTCGCGCTGAATAGCAAATGAACCGTCCTGTCATCAAGCTGCGACTCATTTGCCAGGTAGGCAGAGATCATCTGTCCAACACTTGTACCCCTATCGGGGAACCGCCACCCTTCAGCGCAGCAACCTTGACCTTTCAGATAGGACAGCAGGCGAGCACACTGTGATGATTTGCCACTCCGGTCCAGCCCTTCTAGGACGACCAAAGCACCACGCCCACTCTTCCCACCAGTGCTCGCCATTCTCACGGCCTGAAATGCCCTCCGACGCTGTGCAAACAAGCCGGGACCAGAGGGTGCCGCCTCTTTGGCACTCCTGCAACAAAGAAAGATTGCAAAGCACCGTTACCCCAAGGATCATACATACTCCATCCGTTTCATATTACAAGTCATTTTAGCTTTATTAGATTCATAGATTTCATCATGCATTTAGATATACTCTATGTCTAGATGCATAATAATATCTATGCATCCAGAAAAGCCAAAACGACTGATAATTTGGAACGGAGGGGGCATAAATCTTCAGTTCACAAAGGCACCTGGAGAGATCAGACACGCCTCACCTGCTCCAATGTGCTGCTCTTCCGGCGAGACGAGCCAATGTAGTCATGCACAGCTGAGTATAACGATCAGCTTAGGGCTAGTTTGGGAGCAAAGGGTTATTAACCCACGCAAGAAAACACCTCAAGGGGGATTTTCGTGGCAAACGACAACAGGGAATTTTTCTTCTTCTGAAGTTCTAATTTCCCTGTGTTTTCCTTCTTTGCTGCCAAACAATCAACGGGGTACCCAGGGAGCACGTAAATGTTTTAGTATTTGCAGTACAATTCAGGCATGTTAAAGAACTGAAGATGCTCAGTGCAGTTTCATTGAAATCAGATGTTCTGCAATATGTGATTTGAATCGTAAAGTTTCTATCCCAATGTTATGCTACTGTATTGTTTGTTACTTTATTATTCCATTCAACTCCCACGAGCATATCTAGCTGAGACACACACATGGTAAGGGTTTTTCCTTACCTTGGCAACACGCAGCTGAGATCCTGATGATGTCCTTCCTCCGGTGCTACGACGGGAGGCGGTGAAGAGGTGCGACGGAGGGGAGGTGCGACCGCCGGCGGAGAGCAGGGGGGGCAGCGGACTGGAGGGGCGGCGACGGGCGTCGGGCGAGATCAAACCGGGTGAGAGGGGTGACCGGATGAGGGGATGCGGCGGACAGCAGGGGAGGCGGCGGCGGCGGCGAGAGAGGGAACGGGAACCAGATGCTCTGCCGCAGTTGAAACTAGCAGTACGTGAGAGGCGCGTCCGTTGGCGCACCACCCTTCATCGCGCATCCAACGGTGAACTCAGCGAAACAAGTTAATTACGTCGTTGGGCCCAGAGAATGCATTGGGGGCGTGCAATGGAGTTAGCATAGCCGACAGTGTTTAGTATGCAAAGTTTGTTAAAAGATTTTTGCAGTTTTTTTGTTTACCACCAAATTCATATTTCCATACCTTTTGGAACGAGGTGTTTGGATGCACCCAAAGATTTTGCACAAAAATAAAAAGTGTTGGCATGCGGCCCAATTTTTTCTAGTTTCGGATGTGTTTGGCTCCCAGTTGTAAAAGACTTTTACAAGATCAAATTTGCAAAGAGTGTTTAAACCAAATTTAAAAAAACCCCTAAAACATCAAAAGTTTTTGCAAAACTCACAAACTAAACAAGAATCATATCTACTCCCTCCGTCCCACAAAGAGTGTCTCTTTGGGTATTTGTCTTAAGTTAAAAAAATATCAATGATTTTGAGGTCTGACGAGTTCCATTAAATTCACGGTGAAATATATTTTCATAGCACACCTATATAGTTTTATAGATATTAATACTTTTCATTATAAATTTGATCAAACTTACAATAATTTGACTAGGAAGAAACCAACGCAAACACTCTTTGCGGGTAGGAGAGTACGACAGATTCACTCGTCCCCATATATGACAAATCTATCTTGTTCTTTCTTGGTAAACAATCTTCTTGCTTATGATTAACATCTTCCAGAACAAATCCACTTTTCTAGGAAGATGGGACATTTTTGGTAATGTACCCAGAGTTTTTTCCCCCGGAAAACCATACTTTGGTGAGCTCTTTCATGGCATAAATCCTTGTTGGAAGCTATGCAAGAATTGACAAAATGGATGGTGTTGGGATGAACTTGATGGATATAATAAACCAGAGGACCACCACAACCTTTGAACTCTTGGACTGGTGGGCAGAGAACTCAGATTGCTTAACCATTTTTTTAATAAAGAAACACATAACAAGAAGGCTTATGACTTTTACATGTATGTAAGGGTTCAACCTGGCACTCAAATCGAAAGCTTAACTTTACATAGTCAGCATGACATTTTGACATTTAGGAACTAACACTACGAAATCAGTAAAAGGTTACACCAGACACCACTGCAGTTGCCTGAATGAATAACAGCTACAGGCTACCACAAATAATCTGATATTTGCCTGACACAATTCAGTATCCATAACATCCAAGAAATACATAAGCTATGCTGTCCATTCTGTCAAGAACACCATATTGTAATGTTAGGCCTATCTGCCACACTGCAATCCTAGATCTGCACGCAAGGGAACAAAATTACTCAATTAGAATTTTAAAGAATGTAGCAAATTATGGTTGTGACCCAGATCATCAGGTAAGAAATCTCAAAAGTTGTAGCTCAATCATAAAGATATATTAGGGAAGATGTCATATCGTCCCTAACATCTAGACTGAATGCGAAACTAGAAAGAGGAGCTACTGTGAGAAACTCACCAGTTAATGAGGATTTGCTATGTCTTCTTGATGAAGTGGTGACCAAGCATTTCTGATAATCCTGACATAGGAATGCTCTCACAGCCAAAGAGCTCTTGAAGTTTTGAATCACATAATATAGATCCATTGATGACATCCTGTGCAACATCAAAGAGGGCAATTATGTTTCTGGTGACACGTGTTCACAGGTACCCATTCACTTGATAATCAAATGACTAAGGGGGAACTATATGGTATACATTTTGCTGACAATATCATTGAGAAAAAGTAAAAACAAAATAAATGAAAAAAACACTAGCATCCAGAAACTTGAAGCTTGGCATGGCATTTGTTTCCTGACATAGTATTTATACATCTGCTAATACAAATTTATGCATAGTGGCCACACTCCCCCAACCTCAATCTAAGATTCCAGGATACCTTAACCAGTAAAGGTATCCAGATAATCAAATATCACAATACCACAATGGTCTCTCTCTGCCATTATAGCCTAAAATCTTCCAAGGATCAACGTTCCCGGAACAGGCAACACGAGTCCCCCAAGAAATACACAGCAGTGATGTAGCATAGCAGAATGCCCAAATAGCACACAAAAAGGGGTATACAATTCAAGTTTGTAGCACTAATAAGAATATAATGAATCTAACAGGTCATTCTTCAGCTTTCCCTATTTGACTGCTTCTGAAAAGCTAATTAAGAATTTAAGAACTGAATGGTCCGTAATGCATGCATACAAAGCACCTCTAGAAAATGGACTGTGGATGTATTTTGGTTCTCAAAATTATTGGTTTGTAGCAAAACCAAGAAGTTGGTATGGTTACTCTGCAAACAATAATTCAGGAATGAAGAAAACCTCAAGTTGGTTTGCTTTTATGTAGTCCCAGAGGTATTTCAGAGCATCTTCTTGAGGAAATGTTCCATCAGTTCCAATAAACTTTGCTAACGCATCAGAAATAACCACTGGAGGTTGATTTATGGGAGGTCCAGGCTGAGGAGTAACGGTGGGAGCCTTCATTCTTTTCACATCACGAATTTGATCTTCTGCAATGCCATGAGAAAGTACTTGAGAAAAAATCATGGGGCAAAGTTTCACAAATGCAAACAGAGAATAGAATATATATTGACAAAAAGAAATAGAAGCATGTACTTGGGTCAAGCGGGGTTATGTGCTTAGCCAACAATTTATTCATCTTAAACATGTCAGTGGTATCAGTTCCAAAAACCACACGAAGTTCATCATTGCAAATGATCTTTCTTTTGTCATCGGGATCTTGAAGATTATTCTGCCTGATATATGCCCACAGCTGCTTGACAATCTGAATGAAATTTTCTAGCGTCAATCATTCAAAGAGTACCTATACACAGCACAGATTGATCATTCTATCATAATGAAATATAGAGAGTACCTGAGTTCTTGACATGGCAGTCTCACCAACAATGGTCTGAAGTTCAGGTGAAATTGCACAAACTTTATTTAAACCACCAGGTCCACCTCTTTTGCGCTTAGAAGCACTAGGAGAAATTACACATAAATCAACAATCAGCATGTTTCATAAAAGGAAAAGCACCATGGTACTATAGCAAATTACAGATCAGTTTATATGCTGGAGTGAAGTGTCTAAAAATGACTAGCAAAACAAAACAACTTCTACATAAATGTTGGTCACTGGGGTACAAGAGCCCAAGAGTTTGGTCAGCATATTGTTCAAGGAGAATAGAATAAATTTCAAGACCAGCTTCCATATAAGTACTTTGTGACATGCTTGCTTCTGGGGTACAGACTAACCAATACCCCTAAGAAGGCATACATTCAAAAAGGTGAATGCAAGCACATAATAATACATTAATACGTATACAAACCAGTTTATTGATACAGTATTAAAATACACCCTCCCCCAACTACTTTAAGTTAATGTGTACAGTTTTTTTCTTGGGGGTGGTGAGGGGACCATTTGTAAATGTTGTCTGCAGATGACAAGAGCAGTCTACTGGGACCATTTCAAGCACAATGTGAAATGAGGAAACAAGACTCAAACAGATGTAGTTAGTTAAACCAATTGTTCTTGGGAAGCGGAAAGTGGTGATATAGATCCAAACAGATTCATGACACAGGCACATCTCCCTTGGTGGTTTGTACCTTCTTAGTAAATAACTAATCAGCAAGCTCTTTTTATCTGAAAAGGGTATCAAGGAAAATTACGAAAAGAAACTTTTGGAAGCACACACACACAAAAAAAAAGCAGTCAACAAAACCACACTCAGATTCCGCTCTGTTTGACCAATACAGTTGTGTACTTGTGTTAGCAGAAACCGGGAGCAAAACTACAGCAGAACAGTTACTAAATAACTACCTACAGTCAGAAAAGGCCGAAAACGCCATAACAACCACTTGTGCATAAAGTGGAACCTGACAAATCAGCTTAAACTGTTTGAACCCTAAATCCTAACCCTAACTATGGCAGAAATAAGCCAACTAATGATTCCAAATAGGCATACAATCAGTATTGACCTTGAATCTTCAATATCAGGAAAGCTAATCAAACCGAATCGACCAACTGGAAGTCAACACAAGGTAGATTTCAGCGTCAATTGACAGAGAAAGCACAGCCAACTCAATCTGGGGGGGAACGGAAACCCTAATTCCGTCCGCAGCTCACCTCTCCTTGTTGTCGCCGGCGACCTGCGGCGCGGCGGTGGGGGGAGCAGTGCCCCCGACCCCAGGGGCCGGCTGCTGGAAGGAGACGGTCCCACCCGTGGCGACCCCACCCAGGCCGGTGGTGTAGCGGAAGGCGAGCGGGGGCGGCGGGTAGAACGCCATGGCTGGCACGGCCGGCGGCGAGGAGACGGCGGGGATGGTGGCGGCGGCGGCGGCGGCGGCGGCGGGGAGCTGGGGCATGGCCTGGAAGATGAGCTGCGGCTGGAGCGCGGGCATCTGGTGCAGCTGCAGCTGCTGCGGCTGCGTCTGAATCTGCTGGGCCTGCGGCTGCGGCATGGTGGTAGCGGGGGGAACAACAGGGGCCTGCTGAGGCGGAGGAGGAGGAGGAGGAGCGGCGGCCTGGGGGTGCTTGGGCTGCGGCTGCTGGAGTCGCGGGCCGAAGAAGAGGTCCATCTGGTCGCGGATGAACTGCGCCTTGTGGGAGAGGTCCACGCCGAACTTGGCCTCCGCCTGCTGCAGCACGGCGGCGAGCGAGACCTCCCCGGGCCCGCCGGCGGTGCCCCGGAGGAGGGACTCGACGCAGCTTGCGATCTCCTGGTCGGACACCATGGCGGGAGCGTCGTGGGGAAAAAAAACTCAAATCTCGCCAAAACCCCCCCGCGCGCGCGCGCGCCTTCACTTCCCTCCCGCGATTCCCCTCTCTCTCTCTCTCTCTCTCTCCCCTCCGCCCCCCCTCTCTCTCTCTCTCTGTGTCTCTGGCGCTTGGTCTCTCTCCCCCTCTTTGTCTCTCTATCTCTCTCCTCGCCTTTCTCCTCTCTCTGGCCCCTGGGTCTAGCCTAGCCTAGCGCGCGGCCTCTGCCGCCGATTTGTTAACTGCTAGTGCTAGGGGGGCGCATTTCGTCGGGAGAGGAGGAAAGAAGGAAAGGATGGGGGGAAAGGACAGGTCGCTATAAGCGCACCTCCGATCCTCTTACGCGGATTCTTACGGTGAAGAGGGGTAGGGTAGGGAAGGGTGGGCCCACGTGTCATGAGGGTGGGTGGGAAGGGGCGCCGTGTCGAGACGGGAGTTGCGGTGCGGAATGACGAGAGTGCCCACGGTGTTCGGATGCGGTTGCTGTTGTGTTGAGTGGGTAGGGGGGGACGCGGGCGGTTTCTGCGCGGTGGACCCCCCCCCCCCCCCTCCCGCCAGGGACGCCTTGCAGAATGGGCCAGGCAGAGACGGCCCGCGATGCGTGCAAAAATGGCCGCAAGGGCCGCCGCCGCTTTTCTTCGTTTCGGGCGGCCTGCCTCGTCGTACATTTTCTTCCTTTGTTAGGAAAAGTCATGGCAAAATAATATCCGATAGTTTGCTTCCAGTTTTTGAACTTGGCAATGCATTGCACCGTGTATACGTCTTACATATACTTCTACATGCTTGTTTCGAAACAACTCTTATCATGTGTTTTTTCTTTTGAACGACTTTTGTACCTTTTATAGTTACTAGCATAATTTGAAATGGATACTACTAAAACAAAAAATAATGACTTTCTCTCAGCTAGAAAGCAATCTCCAAAATGCCTCTTTTCAAACATAACAGGCTGAATTTCATCACAGCAGAAAGCTCCAAGGGGAAACTGAAGCTTAATCTGTTCGTTTCCTGGTAGAAGAGGAAAACTAAAACCCTCCGAATTCTCAAAACCCTAGGCCAAGACCGCACCAGATCCCCCCTCCCGCAGGTCCCCCCTCGCCCAGCACCTCCCCGTCCGTGCATTTCGCTAGCGAGGGGAGCGAGCGGCCATGGCCTCGTCCGCTGCCTCCTCCTCCTCGGCTTCCGCGCTCATCCGCCTCCCGGGCCCGGCCCACCCGCGCGCACCGCCACGAAGCGGGTGGCGGGGGCACAGGCGGCCCCGCCGCGCGAACGTCCGGTGCTCTTTCGCGCCGGTGGAGACGGCGAGGATAAAGGTGGTGGGCGTTGGCGGCGGCGGCAACAACGCCGTCAACCGCATGATCGGCAGCGGCCTCCAGGTAGCGGCGGCGCTCCTTGGACCAGCCTCATTCCGGAATTGGGCTTGCCTTCTCTGCCCTTCATAACATCGTCTAGATCTGTTTGATGTGAATTTTGAAGAACTTACCCTTTTGCATTCTTCCCCTCCATACTGTTCCGTGACACTGTTAGTAACAATGTACTTATATAGTTTAGCATATGGGTTTTTGTGGAGTAATGCTGTCCGGTAGTCTGTTACGAACTTTACAACAGTATTTGGTTCTAAAAAAAAGGTTATTTGCTTGATGAGCAACCTTGCTTACTTCCTCACCATCCAATTCCACGACTGCCACCACTCTTACAACAGTGATTTAGTTTAGATAACAGGACTTGCTTAGTCATTGCTGTTGCTTGTGATATGCTTATCTTAAACTATTGGAGCATTGTTCAAATCCAGTTTATGATTTTTCTGCGACGAGCACTGTGTGTTCTTTGCTGTCTCCTAAAATCTGATGACTGGACTATATTGGCTTCAGGGAATTGAGTTCTATGCTATAAACACGGATTCCCAGGCCCTTATTACTTCGCAAGCGCAATATCCTCTGCAAATTGGAGAACAGTTGACTCGTGGACTAGGTAATGTTATGTGCCCAACCCCTTCTTATCTTTTCTTAGACTAAAGGCCGCCGCCCGACTTATTATATATTGAAAGCCAAAATAACAGTTTGATGTTTTGGCTTGGAAAGGGCTCGCAGGCCTCAACAGCAAAACATCTACGAGAAACGAAAAGAACCCCTCCTTACTTTACATGTGTAAAAGAAAGTTTCCATACACCGGCTCCTCTTCACATGTGCACCGATAATATAAATAATTTCCACTGAAAATGAATGTGCCCTGGTATTCTGGTACAAATGGACCGTGTAGTTACTGTAAATTTCTACTGAAAATGTTTCAGAGATTAGCTAGATTCACTAAATATGATAACATGTGCAGGTACTGGTGGAAATCCAAATTTGGGAGAGCAGGCTGCGGAGGAATCAAGAGAAGCCATAGCCACTGCACTGAGGGATTCAGATCTTGTCTTTATAACAGCAGGCATGGGTGGGGGTACTGGATCAGGTGCTGCTCCAGTTGTTGCCCAGATATCAAAGGAAGCTGGTTATCTCACTGTTGGTGTTGTCACCTATCCATTCAGCTTTGAAGGCCGTAAGCGCTCTCTACAGGTCAGTATCTGAGGTGTTCTCTCCCTCATGAATTCGAAATATTTGAAGTAGTAGCACTGATAGTTCACTCCATTTCTTGATGATCATATATGACCTGGAGGTCAGATATAGCATTACCTATAGTTTGTCTCATCAGTTTTAGTTCCTGCCTATGCCCAAAGGCACTTGCAAGTATCTAGGTGGTTTGTGGAGTGATATCTGCATGGTGAAATTATTAAACAATGCTCGCCATTGTCAAGATTTTCCCCAGTGTCATGGTACAACCTTGTTCAAGTACCTTTCTATTCTTGAGTTACTTGACACCATGACTTGTGTCTACCCATCTCAGGCTCTGGAAGCATTAGAGAAGCTGGAAAAAAGTGTAGACACACTTATTGTGATTCCAAATGATAAGTTGTTAGATGTTGCCGATGAAAACATGCCCTTGCAAGATGCATTCCTTCTTGCAGATGATGTCCTTCGTCAGGGTGTGCAAGGAATCTCAGACATCATCACGGTGGGTGGTTTTTTTTCCTGTGCCACACTTAGTTGCCAATTGTGACCACAGCTTCTGAGAAAACTTTGCAGATACCTGGACTAGTCAATGTTGATTTTGCCGATGTGAAAGCTGTCATGAAAAACTCTGGAACCGCCATGCTTGGTGTTGGGGTTTCTTCCAGCAAAAATCGGGCGCAAGAAGCTGCTGAGCAGGCTACACTTGCTCCTTTGATTGGATCATCCATCGAGGCAGCTACTGGTGTTGTGTACAATATTACTGGCGGGAAGGACATCACTTTGCAAGAAGTGAACAAAGTGTCCCAGGTTCGTTTATAATTCCTGGGAAGTGCTCCTGCGATTCTTTAATTGTTTTTAAATAATTCTGGGAGATGAAGAAATGCTGGGTATTCTCGACTAGAGTAGATGGATAAAATATGTGAATGTTTAGGCCATAGTGACCATATTGTTCCACTCATCCACTGGGATCAAGCCTTGTAAGTGCATGAAGTATTAAATTAGCAAGCATGCATCATAACAGTAATCACTCATTCACTGTTTGCAGATTGTGACAAGCCTTGCCGATCCTTCAGCAAACATAATTTTCGGGGCTGTTGTCGACGACCGTTACACTGGTGAGATACATGTGACAATCATCGCGACAGGATTTCCACAATCCTTCCAGGAGTCCCTCCTGGCAGATCCAAAGGGAGCAGCACGGAAGGTGGAAGTTAAAGAGAAAGCAGCAAACTTCACCCATAATAAAGCAGCAGCAGCTGTGGTTCAACCATCACCTTCCTCCACATGGTCCCGAAGACTGTTCTCGTGAGCAGTGACAGCACAGTTCGTTAGCTACCTGGAGACTTATAGCTTGGTTTAGCGTTGGATAGTAGTAGGTCCGATTTCAGTGTATGTATTGTTTGCTTTGTTTGTTTCTGAGATTCAGCACAGTGAGGTGGAGTGAAGTGCTCAGCACTGAACTAGTTTTTGCTGACGATCTTGAGTACTTCTACTGCAACAAAGCCAACAACCTTGTGTTGGATTTTTGAGCCGCGTGCGGCTGGCTCTTGCTCCCACTGTGTTGATTTATCTTGATTGCTTATTACAGTTTTTTTTTTTGCCTGAACGTGCAAGAGAAGTGTGTTTTAATTATTTTAAAGAAAGAAATAGTCCAATCGCATGCTGATTCCACGGCTGGGGTTAGATTTCTTGGTTACATTCGCGCCCGTTTTAATTTGATGAAACTCCCACTTAAGGTTGCCGACACTGCACGCAGCAGGCTCCCAAGGTTAGCACGACACGCGCAGCTTGGTCGGCTCGGCAATCTCCTCATCTCATCATCAAAGAAACAGCAGCAGGAATTGTTTCGTGCTGACATCGTCCTTGCTAAAATGGAGGTTACTGGATTTTAATCTTCTCTCTAGTGTCCGCACTTCAACATTTCTCTAGTGTCCTCACTTCAACATCTTCCTGCTATGACAAGCCCATCCCCTTTGTCCCTGTCTTGCCACGGCCCTGCCCGGGTTCACGCCTTCACGGGCACGGCAACCGCGCGGCGGCGAGCTCCCCTGGCCATCGGCGAACGTTCTGCTCCAGCTCGCCGCCGCTCGCCGACGAGCTCCGTCCTGAACAGCATGCACCGTTCCCCTCTCCTCGGGCCCCGGTCTCGACGCGGCAGACGATGGGGCGCGACTTGTTAGAACCTTAATTACTTAATCATGCATAAACACCAGTAGTTAATCTAGTCGGGTATAAACTTAAGGATTACATATAAACAACAAGAGCACTTGGATCTAATTTAGAACAACTAATCTAGCACAACTAGAGCGCCTAACAGATACATCTACTACTGAATATAAAGAACAGAGGGGGAAACAAAGGGGCGCATACCATCGGGGTTGGATGGAAGTGCAGAGTCGGACGCCATCTTGCAGGTCGTGGTCGCAGGGGCGGCCGCGGCTTGACGCAGGGGAAGCAGTGCCGGCTCGGGGACGACGGTGTCGCGGACGATGCGGTCGAGCGTCGGGCGGTGACACCGTGTACGTCGGATCCAGGAGGAAGGCCTCGGCGGCGGCGGTGGCGGAGCTTCCCGCCGCTCCAGTGCTCCCTCAGGTCGGGTTAGGATTTGTGGGGTGGGGAATGTGGCGGCACGGTGAACCTCGTACTGCGAGCCGTGGCCCCACCCTCTCTTTATAGCACTGTGCGACGGGGGGCACCAACCATGGATTGGTTGGGCGCCCCCGACCAGGGCGCGAGAACGAGCCCGTTACGGTCTCCCTCTCGATCTCTGCTACAACATTCACTTAATCTCGAGTTCCTTACTTGGCATCCACTTCATCACAAATAAACATATCGAGCATGGGTCATCTAAATTGTAATCACAACCAGATTAACCAGCCACAATACACTTATCCATTCTGATAGGATCTTAACTTGGGCCCAGTCCAGGAATCATAGGCTTTCCTTAAACCCATACCGGCTATGTGTTCTCCAAACACATTGGGTGGTAAGCCTTTTGTGAGCGGATCCGCTAACATCTCTTTAGTGCCTATATGCTCCAGACTTATAGTTTTATCCCGGACTCTATCTTTCACCGCATAAAATTTTATTTCTATCGGTTTGGTAGCATTACTTAACTAGTTGTTGTGAGCATAAAATATCGTTGGCTTGTACGGCTCTAGTGGTTTGTGAATACAACCCACAACTCTTAAGTCGGTACAAACTTATTTAGCCACATCACTTGTCTTGTTGCCTCATAACGAGGCTATGAACTCGCATACATCGTAAATGTTGCAACTAGTTCTTGTTTTGAGCTTCTCCATGAAATAGCTCCTCCCGCGAGAGTGAATATATATCCTGACGTGGATTTTCTATCATCTCTATCTCCCGCATAATCAGCATCTGAGTACCCTTTTATCTCTAGGGAATCAGATCTTCTATACGTTAGCATTAAATCCTTTGTGCCTTGTAGATATCGAAATGCCTTCTTAGCCATCATCCAGTGCTCTTTGCCTGGATTACTTTGATATCTACCAAGTACTCCCATAACAAATGCTAAATCAGCGCGAGTGCACACTTGTGCATACTGCAAGCTACCTACTGCTGAAGCATATGGAACCATTTTCATTTGATCGATCTCATACTGGTTCCTTGGACATTGGTAAAGTCCAAACCTATCGCCCTTTATTATAGGAGCAGGTGTGGCTCTACTCGCATGCATATTATATTTCTTTAGTACCTTTTCCAGATATGCCTTTTGCGATAATCCTAAGACCTCATTCCTTCTATCTTGATGAATCTCAATGCCTAAAACATATGAGGCTTCACCAAGATCTTTCATATCGAGTTTTGAGGACAGAAACTGTTTAGTTTCTGTAACGATCGACATCACCGCTTTGGCTAGCGAATGTTATCCACATACGTATCGGGAAAATGAATTTCTCATTCTTAAACTTTGCATAAACACGAGTTGTCCTCAACATTCGGTTAAATCCGAATTTTGTGATCGTATCATGGCTTGCTTTAAGCCATAAATGGACTTCTTTAAACGACATCTCATATGTTCTTTACCTTTCACGACAAAACCGTTAGGTTGAGTCATGTAAACATCTTCATACAGATCTCCATTTAGAAATGTCGTCTTTACATCCATCTGATGTAATTCCAAATCATAGTGCGCCACCAAAGCCATTATGATCCTAAAAGAATCTTTACAAGAGACTGAAGAAAACGTCTCATTGTAATCTATCCCTTCTCTTTGCGTATAGCCCTTGGCCACAAGCCGTCCTTTATACTTTTCAATATTCCCTTTAGAGTCATATTTGATCTTGTAGACCCATTTGCAGCCTACTGGCGGACTCAACAAACATCTCGCACCTAGTGGCGGACTCAACAAACATCGCCACCTAGTGGCGAACGTAGAATTAAATTTGTTCTTAAATATATATTATTCTATTACATGATTTTTAACTTGTTGAAATAACAATTGTAAATATATACAAAAACATAATCTTCATATGTTTCCAAGTTGTATTTCTTTATATACATCTTAACATTTTAATTAAAATAACTGTTCATGGGTCATCATACATTTTAAATATGTCATGGTAACTTCTAAATTGTAGTCATAAAAAAATATTTTTTAGTCAATTTCATTGAAAATTTAGTACTCCATCCGTCCTGAAATATAAGACATTCTAGGATTTTTAGGATAGATTAAAGAGGTGGAGAAATGTCACATATACCCTTAGCCAATGATAATTAAAGGTAGGTTTCCTAGTTAACAAGTGTAATATTTGGCAAGTCTTTAATTGAGTTGATTGTGTACTTACCAAAAACTCCTAGGATGACTTATATTTGGGGACAAATTTTGAACCCTTGAATGTCTTATATTTGAAGACGGATGGAGTAGATCACAATGTAGTTGCACTAACCAAATAACAAAAATAACTAGTGTTTTTATAATCTCTTATTTACAAATATTCACTTTTTTTAAAGTAGTGGTGATAGTTTTGTTAAAAAATCATTTATCTAGAACCATCATTTAAAAGAAAAAATCTTTATAGTATCTTGAAAGAAGTATATATCTATTTGATTTTGATGATATTTATAAGTATTCTTCACAAGATAAAATGTTTTTAGATGAAATTATGTATTATGTTAATGTAATACTTTACAAAAATAAGACTAAATATTAATATCACATTCAGACTACTCGCGTTCATTGCACGTCGTGTCCTTGTTTTCATCCATTGACGTCATCTCTGTCATGCACCGTGCACATCCTCCCATCGACAGTCGCAGTTACTTGTGCTTATTGCGAGCGCTCATTCCTACCTCCTCCACGAATGTGGCTTATCCATATATTTATCTACTCAGTGTGCTACTAGTGTGATGTCACCTACCTCTGCAGTGTGTGTTATAAACAATGGCGCAAAACGATGAGAAGTAAAAGAGATTAAACCGCAAGGAGACACGATATTTAACGTGGAAAACCCCCTCAACACGAGAGGTAAAAACCACGAGCGTCAGCCAGCAAGCAACTTCACTATGATCGGAGTCCGGTTACAAACGCCAACGGCAGCAGCTTACAAGAAGTAGAATGAATCAATCTCCAATGGAAAACCCTAATGGGGTTATATGAAGTTGGTCTCTATCTTGTGCACAATAAATTTGGATCATCAATCAACAGTGCGAATGATAGCGTACAAGCTGCTCAAAATAGCGTACAAGCTGCAGGCCAAATCGAGACTAACGTCGACTCCATCAGCGGGGATGGACTTGGGCGGTTAGAATCGACGAAGAATGGTGGTTGGCGGCCAGCTCGAGTCTTCGTTGGTGGTGATGTTTCGGCGCGGATCGATGACAGGTGGCGGAGCAGCTCCTCGACGTCACAGATCCCGTGGAGGCACTGGCTTGCTCTAAGACTGAGTCCGCTGGCTACTGTGCGCACCGGGATTGCTCTCCAACAGAGAGGGCATCGCGGGAGGCAAACTGCCTACGGAGGAGAGTGGGGTTGCAAAATTGCATGGCCTCTCTCCTCGAAGGCATCCGTGCGCGGGAGTGGGTGGCTGCGTGCAGGAGAAGGAGGAGGTGGCGCGGGGAGGACTCAAGGCCGGGCGAGGAGCAGGGGAGGAGGAGACCGCGGCGGCGAGCGACCGTCGAGGTGAGGAGGAGACCGCGACGGGGAGTGGCCGGTGCGCCGCGCATACCTGAGCTCCACCTCGATGCGCCACTGCTCGATGCGCTGCGTGCTGCCAGAGAGGAGGGGCAGGGGATGGGCCGCGCGCCGACGGCACCTCATCAGCCGACCCTGCTTGCCCTGCGGTGCGAGCGCGTGGCACGGAGGAGAGGTCGCAAAGCTACCCGATCCGAGCGGAGCAGAGCAGGGGAGGGCCGCGGTGGCGGAGGAGCAGCAGAACAGGCATGCTGCCCCTCACTAACGGCCCCTGCTTGCCCCGTCGAGATCCGGCCGGAGATGAAGGGGAGGAGCGGCGCAGACCGGAGGAGAGCGAGAAGGGAGATGAAGGGGAATTTTTGCTTACCTATTGTTGGAGACACGATTTTTTGCCTGCCCGAGCTGGCTTCTGTGCGCAAGGCATATGGACAAATGCCTATCCTATTTTGCAATGGCTTGTTGGAGTTAGTATAAGGACGCCCAGGTGCGGTGAATCGATAACGGTCGGCGACACTCGCTCTCTGCTCCAGTTTGGGAGGTAGCGATGCTTATGAGGACAAGCAAGGCAGGTCAGTCATACGTAGCTTTCGGTGGGCTCTTATACAAATCGGTGGGGCCTTATACACGGTAGGTGTAGAAAATGGCATGGATGAGGGGAGATAAAATTATAATAGCAGATCTCCGAATAGCAAATTGTAATAGTGTTTCTCCAAACTCAAAAAATTGTAATGGCCCAGATAAAAAAATGTTTTCTTTTGGTTGCGCGACACTAGAGGATAAGGTAGTGATTGGTAGGTTGCACTAGCTTCTAGCCAGATTAACTCAACTCTGGCCAACTATAATTAGGCTAAATTAATGCAATTTCCTGGTGTTGGTTGGGTGGCTAAAGATAGCTTGAACTTGCTATGCTCATATTTGGTATGTTGCACAACGTGATAAGATGATCATGTTTTTCTATAGGTGAAGTTACCCCATCTTCTCTCTCGTTCTCTCTTCTTCCCCAATCCATCTCCCCGCCACTGAAATGAGGCACTTCTCCAACATACTGACTTTTCCTTCTCGATGGCGGCGACGAGCACCCACGTCGACGCAGGAGTAGGCTGGCGCGGCCCAAAGCTAATTCGCTTTTGCAACCATTCCATGCCTACTCTGGAGCCGAAGCTCGAGCTCCAGTGCCATCGATTCGAGGTTTGGTGTTGTCGAATCGAGCTCCAACGTTGTCGAATCAAGGTGTGGCATTGTTAAATCGAGATTTGGCGTGACCATGTCAACGTCCATCATGGTACCCTCACCAACCTCTTTCGGGCGAGGTCCGCCGCATGGAGCCACCGCTAGTGTATGGGCGAGGGTCATCGCGTAGGGTCGTATAGGCAAGGTCCACTACACGGGGCACGAGGTCCTCACGCCGGATCCTCGCCATCTGCTGACCGTATGAGCGAGGGTCGTCAACAGGGTTGTCACCACTAGACGTGTAGGCGAGGTCCGCCGCGCGAGGCCTCGATCAGACTACGGGCGAGCTCCATCGTGACTTGCCATCGTCAGCCATGCGGGTGAGGTTGGTCGGTGGGGCCACGATCAGAGTACGGCGAGCTTGAAAGGATCTAAGATGTCAACTAGAGGGGCTGAAAGTTTATCAGATAATCTCTAGTGTCTTTAGAGATTTGTCTGCAATGTCTGGTAGTTTCGGAAATTCCAAAGAAATCTACTGATAATCTGAAGATGTTGACAGACGAAACTATAACCCTGTCAACATTAAGTTAGAAAGTAAATCATTGAAAATAGATTAGGCACAGGAACACTAGAGACATCCAAAAGTTGATAGAAGAACTAGCAACCTTCTAGAAAAGGAGATAGGGAGCAAACCCTAGATAAAAACGCTATGCAAGAATATGAACAACAAAAATCACACAAGAGACCCAATGATTTGTTTTCCGAAGTTCAGCCTCACACCTTACGCCCACATCTTTGTTGAGGAACCCACGGAGGGTGGGCTTATGCACAGGACACTTTCATCTCTCTAACGACCACAAAGATCAAGTTAGAGCCACTTACTTAATTCGTAGGGGTAATACAAACCTCCCATTGACAGTCACACAATTGGATGTTCCACAAGCAACACCTAGCCAGCTAGGCTCAAGGCTCCAAGAGTAACAAACACGAAATCTCATCTTGTCGAAGAACGAAGGTGCTCAAGAGATGGTAATTTAGCTCACTAGCTTGTCTCTCTTGCCCTAGCCTTGAATCTTAACTTTAAACCCACCAAATTTCATCAAGGAAGCAAAGGGGAGTAAAGAGGGGGAGTCAATGCACATAAACAACTCAGGAAGAAGTTGGGTCAAGAGAGTAAATGTGTGAGGGGCTATTTATGCCCCTTCACTCCGAAATTAGTCGTTAAAGTTACAGAATATTCTAGACAAGGTCCAGATTCTGGAGCTCTCAGGTTAGCACACAAAATTAATATCTCAAATTTAGTCCAAGTGTTGAGGTGTCTCTCAAGGTATTGTTAGTATATCTAAAGCACCTTGTTTCCTGAAAAGACCATGGACTTCGTATTTCTCTTAATAGGGCAGCATTCTTATACTCAAATTCAAGTAGAGATAATTAAATCTTGAGTAGAGCCACTCCATCATGTGTTTTCCCTTAGAGAAATGTCCATGCGACCATGCGTGCTTCATTGATTTTAATACATGCTCTTAGAGATATGTCCATACATGCTTCATTGATTTTAATACATGCTCTCAATACTTAGAACTTCATTAGATACTTAAGTGTGTTATTAATTCACCAGGCCAAGATACTCTTCGGAGCTTCACTGTGGGCCACCGCCGCTGGCCATGCATGAAGAAAAAGATGAAGGAAAGCATGTGGCTGCTTATGCAATCCTGCACAAGCCGAAGCGGCAATGAAATGTGTTTCCCACTATACATGTTGTAGCTCCTTTTTTGATAACCTAAAACCATAAGTATCCTATGCAGCCTATCAATCACCAATGGGATGCATTACATAGTTATGCCACAAGTTCTGAGGCTTGTGATTCCGCTGCACCGGCACCGCTTTCTTTTAAAAAAAAGAAAAGATAAGAAAATGAGTCCAGGAGATAAAAAAACTTACTGATATTTGGGTACCTCTTAAACTGCTATTGCTAGTATGAGTGTATTTTCCATCACCCAAGTATTGCGAAAGTGTAATATTTATATCATTCATGTTTCATTTATTTAGTGTGAATCAACTCTTAACTAAACTAGTCAAATCATGATTTAATACTTTAATGCCATGTAACATCAGTTTAAGCCATCTAATCATCTTACTATCATCACTACGTTTGTCTCATCATACAAAACTATATTAGCGCTCTCCACTAAGGAATTCTCTCAATCCTCAACGCGACACGTCATCCTCCACCAACGCGTCATGTCATCCTCCACTAAGCACTTAATTATCGCAGCACGCCACATCATCCTCCACCAACGCACCACATCATCCTCCACTAAGCACCATATCAAGATGGAAAGATGCATTGATTGTTAATTATCGCAGCACGCCACATCATCCTCCACCAACGCACCACATCATCCTCCACTAAGCACCATATCAAGATGCATTGATCGCTAATTCTATATCTATATTAAACTATATACTTCTCACATATGGTGCAGCCACATCTTCTTAATTGTTTGCACCGTCCAATCTAAAAAATCTATATATCTATCTATATTAAAGTATACACAAACACCCCACTACAAAACATTGATTTCTATTTCTCTCAATGTGTAACAATACGAAGAAATCATCTTATTAGTGTGTCTGCTTCCAAATTTTACTTTAGTATTTTTATTTTCAAATCTCACCGAAAGAACCCGCAGCAACACCTGGTCAAACCAGGAGGAACTCACGATAATATTTTGGAGTACAAGCATCTCAGAAATACAATTTTATTGAATAAGTCCTCGTGTCATAACACCTGATGACTCTCAAAATACATCATTGCTCATATGATTTGCTAGCCAGAGCCATTGAGCTAATGAGCTGTTCTCAGACATTACATTTCCCTCAACCTTAGAGACCGACTATTTCCTACATTGCTCCTTGCACAAGTTACAAAGGATCATCACGAAACCAAAGAAGCTGTGATTTCACTCCATCACTTCAGGAAAAACCTTATTGCACATGACCAGAAAATTGCTCAGGCGGAATGCCCTTGTTCACCCAAAGAGTGATCGGCTTTTGTTCCGTTCAAGCCGAGCCTCCCTCTGCAAAATATTCAAGCGCGATGGATATAAGATACTCAACAGTGGGAAAGAAATGGAAAGAAAAATGTGGCAATCAGGTGTATACACAGTGCTTGTCAGTATATGAAACAGTACCGAGAGGAACATTCATGTTAAAACGCAAAGTTTCAAATAACCTGAATTTTTAGCACTTGAATATAAAAAATATCATTTCGATTTGTAACAGAAACAGAAAACACAGCTCCCTGTGCATGCATAATTAGATTGTCATTTGTTATTGTAGACAGTAATTACATTCAAATCTTATCAGAATTGCTAGTGTGTTAGCAGGACACAAATTAAGTTCATCTGTGACTTTATTCAAACCTATATAATGATTGTAGCATATAACTTTCTGTATAGGTTTCAAGGCACAGTCTTTACTGCTGGTTGTAACATCAGAGAAGGATAGCTCCAAAAAGAGGAGAAAGAAGGGAAGAAACAGGACGGCTTGAGAAGGTGATATAGGGGCTGTTTAGATGCCCAAATTTGCACTATGGGAGGTTCTGGCAACAGAAAAGATACGATGTCGTCATTTGACCATCGTAAAATTGCAAGTAAATTTGCAACAAATGAAAAAACAAGGCTATAATCACCAAAGTGGATGGCCCTAGAAATGTCGGTGCTAGCAATATGAAAATCAGCTTCCATTTGCTCAGTACGCTTGTGAATCAGATGCACCCTATCAAGCACAGTTGGGAACTTGGGATGCTACGTCACAGTGCCCAGTTTTATCGGTAGATGCCAAAGCTACTGAATTACTGGTGATGCATTTTTTTTCCGTCACATATGTAAAGAGGAAAACATGCATTTTACAGCAGCCAGATTTTCTGGGGCAAAAAAAAAAGTTCCCTCATTTGAGTGCAGATGGCTACTGTATGGATCTGTGTTGAAACTATATGCAGTGCCAATATGACATGGTTAAAAGGCTGTGAGTCTGTGTGGTAATCATGGGACCTCCCTTCGCTGAGGTCCTTCAGGATGCACAAACTTGCTCAATTGGAGCCTCAGGACAGCTAACAGGAAGTAAGATGGTGTGTGAAGAACCAACTGAAGCCATCTATCACCCAGAAGTACAGAGGAATCGAGGAAACAAAAGACGAACCTCTTTCTTCTTGCACTCCTTGTAATCGTCGAACTGCTGCTGGCACTTGCTCTTGTCTTGGTTAGCCTCCAAACCTGTAATAAGAAACAACGATAGCATAAGCGAACGACCATACACGCATGCGACTGTCAAGAAAGGAGCTGGCCAGGGGACGCGAGCGTGTTAAGGGATCGAGGAGGCGGCGGCGCCGCGGCGGCCAGATTGGGGGATTAGGGCGGGGTGCGCGTACACTTGAGGGAGGCGGTGTACTGGGGGAAGCAGTCGGAGTCGGCTATTCTGGCGGCGCTCGGGTACGGCGGCTGCGGCGGCGACGTCCCCGGGGACGCGCGGTGGTGGTGGGTTGGGGACGCCGATGCTGCCTGTGCCGTCGCCATGGGTGGGTGCCGCGTCGTCCGTCTTCCTCCTCTCCTCTTTTGGGCTTTGGACTAGACTAGATTTTTTCAGTTCATCGAATATGGGCCGTCAGATGAGTAAGTATATCGAATATGGGCCATACTGAGGCTGCTAAGTCATGGGCCTAAAAGGTGCCATCTTCTCATTTCATTCAGATAATGTAATTTGGCAGCATCAAGAACTTCAGAAGCAATCAGAGTCAGAAGAACCGGACTGGAGCTTGGTAGTGTGCGGGAGACCAAGCTCAGTCAGGACATAGATCATCATGTGATGGCTGACGATATCTGGTAGAAAACAAATGTGGGCTCCACCACAGTTTAACAACTCCTGGAAGCACCGAGCAGCTAGCTGATCAGCATCCGTACTCTATCCTGATCCTAGTTGTCCAGATGCAGAAGCAACAACCCAGGCGCATCATTGGGCGAGAAACCCATTAAGAAAAAAAAACACACCATTAGTTTGACCAGCAACCCGAGAAATTCTGTAAGCATTGTATTTCTACCAGCCTGTGTCTATTAGAAGACTACAAAGCCCAAGAAATAGCCGTGTCTTATGCCTGAATGACGTGCATCGACATACACTGATACACATACCCGGTTGAAAGCAGATAGTTAACCTCTGACCCGTGATGATTTTTTCAGCTAGCCTCGCATCAGAGGAGAAGGGATGACTTGCAGCGGAGTAGATCCCGTTTCCCAAGCCACGATCTCGATTTGTCGTCTGGCCGGTGGC
The DNA here is from genome assembly GCA_947561735.1 of Cenchrus americanus. Lineage (NCBI taxonomy): Eukaryota > Viridiplantae > Streptophyta > Magnoliopsida > Poales > Poaceae > Cenchrus > Cenchrus americanus. The sequence continues at coordinate 308,734,417 of OX387241.1, read as the reverse complement.
GACCTTTAAGAAATGACCTGAGCCGCCTGCTCGATCGGATCTTGAAACCAGAGCTCCAATTCTTGCGAGATCAAAACTAGAGCAACCGAGAGATGGAATCTCGATCGCTCGCGCAGCACGATTCCATCATTCCATGTGCATCCGAGGAAATATTTCACACATGGACGACGCAACTTGCCAACAAAAGCTATTGAGGCTCGAGGGGCTATTTTATCCGGCACTTTCTCAGCAAAGCAGGAGCGCGACTGGAGAAGAAGCAGAGCAACCGGAGAGAGAGGCGGGCAGGTGACCCGTCCGCTTCGGTCTCGTCCCGCGGCGCGCCATGGCGGCGCTTCCTCTTCTCGCCGCGCTCGCCGCCTCCGCCGCCTTCCACCTCTGCCTCCTCGCGTCTCCGTCTGCCACTGCTCTTCGGGTAGCCGAGGGCGGCCATGTCCGCAGGACGGCCTACCACTTCCAGCCCGCCAAGAACTGGCAGAACGGTGAGCGCGCTGACCTGTCCGTCTCCAGGAACCTGTGCAATTGCTTCATCCAATCCAAGAGCGGTTTTCGCTGAACTGATTCGTGCGATTTTCCGATGGTTTTGCGAATTCCTGATCCCGGTGGACTCTTGCTGATGATCATCCCGGCGCCGAGCAGATCCGAATGGTACGTGCTGCTGCCTGCTTCTTGCCCCTCTGTTGTTCTTCCGTTACTGGACATATGATCTTGCTTTGCTCTGGTAAAGCTGAACTGGGTCACTTTAATCATGTCTTGAGCGTGTCTAATTGAACCGCACAAATCATAGTAGTCAGCAGCTTAAATCTAGCCATCGGTGATACTAGATAAGAAAGCAGACAACGAAAGGAAAAAATCAGGGAAGATGCTCGTGCGGCCCACGTTGATAGGGTGGATTCTGCTGCCAAGTGTGCCTGCCACCGTGGACCTACTTGGAGTTGGCTTGCGTGCAGCACGCAAGCTTGCCTTGCCAGCTCATTGCCTCAGCATTCAGCTAATCCTGAACAGGAAATTATCTTGTTCCAACTCAGTATTAAAAAAACAAATATTTGATAGTTGAGATAATTCAGTTAATAACTACGCAATTCTCTACATTTTTTCCTAAAATCACCAGACAGGAATACCGTCTGTCACTCTAGTTGTAACGCTAACGAGCTTAATAGTTGTAATTACTGAAAACTTAACGACCACTTCCTTCGTAACACGCACAGGGCCCATGTACTACAACGGCATCTACCACTTCTTCTACCAGTACAACCCGCACGGCGCGCTCTGGGACATCGGCAACCTCTCCTGGGGCCACTCCGTCTCCGGCGACCTCGTGAACTGGGCCGCCCTCGACACCGCCATCGACCCGACGGCGCCCTTCGACGCCAACGGCTGCTGGTCGGGCTCCGCCACCATCCTCCCCGGCGGCACCCCCGCCATTCTCTACACGGGCATCGACGCCAACAAGGAGCAGGTGCAGAACGTGGCGTTCCCCAAGAACCCGTCCGACCCGCTCCTCCGCGAGTGGCACAAGCCCGGCTACAACCCCGTCATCCCGCTCCCCGCCGACGTCCCCGGCGACAAGTTCCGGGACCCCTCGACGGCGTGGCTCGGCCGCGACGCGCTCTGGCGCATCGTGGTGTCCGCCGAGGTCAGCGGCGTGGCGTCCACGCTGGTGTACCGGAGCGCGGACTTCGTCCACTGGGAACGCAACGCCGCGCCGCTGCACTCGTCGCGCGCCGCCGGCATGGTCGAGTGCCCGGACCTGTTCCCGGTGAAGGCGGGCGGCGAGAACGACGGGCTCGACACGTCGGCGAACGGCGCCGGGGTGAGCCACGTGCTCAAGCTCAGCGTGATGGACACCCTCCAGGACTACTACATGGTCGGCCGGTACGACGACGCCGCGGACGCCTTCGTGCCGGCGGAGCCCGAGCGCGGCGACGACGTCCGGAACTGGCGGCGCTTCGACTACGGCCACGTCTACGCGTCCAAGTCCTTCTTCGACGCCCGCAAGAACCGGCGCGTGCTGTGGTCTTGGGCCAACGAGTCCGACAGCCAGGCCGACGACGTCGCCCGCGGCTGGTCCGGCGTCCAGACGGTGCCGAGGAAGGTGTGGCTGGACAAGGACGGGAAGCAGCTGCTGCAGTGGCCCATCGAGGAGATCGAGACGCTGAGGAGAAAGCGCGTCGGGCTACGCCGTAACACGGTGCTGAACGCCGGAGCCATGAACGAGATCGTCGGCGTCGCCGGTTCGCAGGCGGACGTGGAGGTGGCGTTCAGGGTCCCGAGCCTGGAGGAGGCCGAGGCGCTCGACCCCAACTGGCTTCTGGACCCGCAGAAGCTGTGCGGGGAGAAAGGCGCCTCCGTGCCGGGCGGCGTCGGCCCATTCGGGCTCATCGTCATGGCCTCCGGCGACCTGCAGGAGCACACCGCCGTCTTCTTCCGGGTGTTCAGGCACGACGACAAGTACAAGGTGCTCATGTGCACCGACCTGACGAGGTCATCTACGAGAGCTGGAGTGTACAAGCCGCCCTACGGAGGATTCATCGACATCGACATTGAGGAGCACAAGACCATCAAGCTAAGAACCCTGGTGAGTTCATCTGCCGCTTTTAGTAAGGTGCACGAAAGGAGATCGAATGACACGGTACACTGACAACAGGTTGATCACTCGGTGGTGGAGAGCTATGGCGCTGAGGGGAGGGCCTGCATCACGGCGCGGGTGTACCCCGAGCACGTAGAGACGAGCAACAGCCACATGTTCGTGTTCAACAACGGGACAGACAAGGTGAAGGTGCCCAAGCTCGAGGCGTGGGAGCTCGCGGCGGCGACAGTGAACGTTGGAGACGAAGGCCTGGTGTTGTCTGAATCCAAAAACGAAACTGAATCCAATTAGAGAGCCTCATTAGTCTCTTCACATTGGCCGGCTGATTTTCCAACGGCCCGTTTGATTTCATGTCTACATATATAGAGAGAAAGAAATTGTATTTCGAATAAGAAATTGTGAAGAATTCAAATTCAATCCCCTGATTTCGTTTGGAAGGGGGAAATTTGAAACACCCTGATCTTGCACACTGACAGGTGATAGGGCTATAATTTCGAGGACATGTTGGGCGACACGGATTTGGGGATTTCTGGCTCATTGATCTGATGTGTTGGATGTTTGTATAGTAGTCATTTTTTAATAGTAGTATACCCTAGTATATGGCACCGGAAAGGAGCTCTGCGAAAATGCCATGAGCTTTCTGACCCTGACGTTTCACCCGCGTAGAAAAGAAAGATAGCGCGTTCCACCAAAGTAAACAATTGCTGAATTACTCAGCACCTCATCCGCTTAGCAGTTGGCACCACTTTTATTGGTGCTTAGGCACGAATCAAGAGATTGACACAGGCAGCCAAGTCAAAAACAAGAGTTAAACTTGGAGACTTGATGGACTATGCGTTTCAAGTCTTCTGCAATCGCAAGCTATCAACATTTTTCAGTAGCTATATAAACCACCCTCGTCCGGCCGTGGCAATTAGCAACGGCGTGCACTTCCACTTTCACCTTCTGCTCTGTGCTCTCCATTTCGTCGACCTCCCCATCCCCGGCCGACTGACGCCATGAACGGCAAGCAGCACCTGCACCATGGCCGCCATGGCAGAACCGCCTACCACTTCCAGCCTGCCAAGAATTGGATGAACGGTACGGACGCCTGATGCTTGATCATATCAGAGTAACAGAGTTCAGGAGAAGCAAACAAACTGACTTTTCCTTTTTGACTTGCATCTGTATCTCCCCATCTTGATGGAACACGTGTGTGATGAAATTGAACAGACCCAAACGGTACGCATCCTTTTTTTTCATCTCTCAGTTCTCTCTCTGCCAATAATTTCCCGTTCCTCTCTGTTCTACATCTTAGCAGAAAATTCAGTATAATTTCAAGTAAATATCTTCTAATTTAAAATTTCACTATACGAGACCTGAGAGTGTAAGCCATGTCCCGTTACGTGATGGCAGGGCCTTTGTACCACAACGGCTTGTACCACTTCTTCTACCAGTACAACCCGCACGGCCCGACATTCGGCACCGGCAAGCTCTCCTGGGGCCACTCCGTCTCCGGCGACCTCGTGAACTGGGCCTTCCTCGGCACCGCGCTCGATCCCACGTCGCCGTTCGACGCCAAGGGCTGCTGGTCGGGGTCGGCCACCACGTTGCCCGACGGCCGCCTCGCCATCCTCTACACCGGACGCGACGCCGACGACGTGCAGGTGCAGAACGTGGCCTTCGCCAAGAACCCGTCGGACCTGCTCCTCCGGGAGTGGGACAAGCCCAGCTTCAACCCGGTCGTCACCCAGCCCGCGGACATCACGCGCAACAACTTCCGCGACCCCACCACGGCGTGGCTCGGCCGCGACGGCCTCTGGAGGTTCGCCGTCGCCGCCGAGGTCGCCGGCGTGGGCTGCACCGTGATCTACCGCAGCGCCGACTTCGTTACCTGGGAGCGGAACGCCGCGCCGCTGCACGCCGCGCCGGGCGTCCCCTGCTGGGAGTGCCCCGACTTGTTCCCCGTGGCGGAGCACGGCACGGAGGGGCTCGACACGTCGGCGAGCGGCCCCGGGGTGAGGCACGTGCTCAAGCTCAGCAAGGCCGCCGACGAGGACTACTACGCCGTCGGGCGGTACGACGACGGCGCCGACACGTTCTCGCCGGTGGAGGAGGGCGAGCGCGGCGGCGACGTCCGGAACTGGCGCCGGATCGACCACGGGCACCTGTTCGCGGCCAAGTGCTTCTTCGACGCGCGCAAGAACCGGCGCGTGCTCTGGGCGTGGGTCGACGAGACGGACGGAACCTCCAACGACGGCGCCAAGGGATGGACTGGAATTCAGGTGATCGCCGGAGTCATGTCATGGCATGGCATCCTAACAAACTGACAGATAATTCTTTTGGCTTTGCTGATTGGCTCGGGTGATTTGATGTGCAGTCGTTCCCGAGAGCCCTGTGGCTGGACACCGACGGGAAGCAGCTGGTGCAGTGGCCGGTGGAGGAGATCGAGACGCTGCGGAGGAAGCGAGTGGCCTTGTTGGGCAAGGAGGTGGGCTCCGGCGGGCTGCACGAGATCGCCGGCATCGAGACCCTGCAGGCGGACGTGGAGGTGGTGTTCGAGATCCCGAACCTGGAGGAGGCCGAGCAGCTCGACCCCAAGTGGCTGCAGGACCCCCAGAAACTGTGCGCGGAGAAGGCCTGCGCCCCCGTGGAGGGCGGCGTCGGGCCGTTCGGGCTCGTCGTGATGGCGTCCGGCGACATGCAGGAGCAGACCGCCGTCTTCTTCAGGGTGTTCAAGCACGACGGCGCGTACAAGGTTCTCATGTGCACCGACCTGACAAGGTTAACTCCGACTCTGTTCTTTTGACCAAGCTATAACTGAATGCCCCTGGGTAGCAATTTTGTGTGATTTTATATGACAAAAAGTTTAAATGATGAAACATGTTATAGGTCATCGACCAAAGAGGGGGTGCACAAACCGATTTACGCAGGGTTTGTGGACGTGGACGTGGGGAAGGACAGGAGCATATCGCTGAGAACACTGGTGAGTGAGATCTCTGCCCCTTACAGCTTCAGTGTTCCTACAATTTTTCAGTAGCAGTACAAAATGTCTTGCACCTGAGGAGTTAACTGAGCTGATGATGCAATTACTACTCGACGAAAATCCAGATCGACCACTCTGTCATTGAGAGCTTCGGGTGTGGTGGCCGGACGTGCATCACGGCTCGAGTGTACCCTGAGCACGTCGCGACGGGGACGGGCAGCAGTCACCTGTATGCGTTCAACAACGGTTCTGGCTCAGTGAAGGTGTCCAAGCTCGAGGCCTGGGAGCTTGCCACGGCAAGCGTGAATGTTGAAGATGACGGCCTGGTTGCGTTGCTGCAGCCACTGGTGGTTCCAATCCTATCTGATGACACTGAATAGGCGCAATCATCCTCACGTTGAGTGAAGTGAAGCATGATTTCACAAATAAAAAGCTGTAGTTTGTTCCGATATGGTTTGTGCTGCGATGGATTGTCCTTTTTTTATTATTAAGACCTAATAATAAGATCGTTATTTGAGGTATGGGGTGTCAAAGGTGTCACTTGGGTTAAGTATCTTCCTAATATTAATTGGAAGCTTCAAGAAGCCTCCAAGAGATGCCGCCTAGGATTCTAGGTGGACAACCAAAAAAACTTAGAGAAATACTTTAAATTCTCAAAAAAATCAGAAATATCTGGCCATCAATTCAACATCTCTAATCATAATAGTCATTGGATATGTTATCTTTCTAATAAATTACCCACTTCCGCCATTATGAAAATAGACCAAGGTAACCCCTAAATATGTATCTAAATTACCCACATATGCCATTATAAAAAAATAATGTAAATTAACCTTTAATTTTCATGCAAATACCCACTTATGCTACTATAAAAACAATATCAAATAGCTCCCTAAATTTACATATAAATTATCCACTTATGTGCTTATTAAATTTAAGGTAACCTCTAAATCTGAATCTAAATCATATAGTTATAATAAGATCTTAAAGTGCATCGATATAAAGTTTTAAATTATTTTTTTCTATAATTATTAATATATTATTTATGTTTTTCTCAAAAATATATTATTTATGTTATTATTATATAAAACATACTTCCCATAATGTGTGTCGTCATATACTCATATATTCATGAATGAGAGGCAGATAAGAATACCAAATTTTATATTGTTCATAGCTTAAATATAGTGTTCAATTTGATACAAATCAAACAGAAATGGAGGTGCTATGCTAAGGGAAAAAATTGTTACTAATTAGACCTATTACAATTATTAGAATATGTAATAGATGAAAAAGAGCATGAGATAGATAATTATAATTATTAGCTACTAGCTTGTGCGGTGGCACGGGTTGATAGACTAGTATTGTCTAGAATTATCATGCTCCAATTGAGATATTTGTTCCCGGTTGTATGCTCTTTTTAGCGGGCCGAACATATATGCTCCAAAAATATGTATTAGGGCGTGTTTGGCATGGCTCCAGAGCTGAACTCCATGCCAGAGTTGAGTGGAGCTAGCCAAACACCCCGACTCCAGAAGTCCATGGAGCAATCTAAACTTTGGAGCTCTAGTGCAATAGAACTAGAGTTCTGGAGCACCTTATTTGCTACTCCAAAACCAGACAATATGAAACTAAATATGGAGTTGGTAGGAAATTACCCACCACGGTCACCAATAAGTGGAAAATAATGATTCGTTTTTCTTCTGTCTCCTCCCCCGACGCCCGTGGCCTCCCTCTCGTGCAACCCCTCCGCCTCCCGCCGCCGACCCCCGTGGTCGTGCGTGCGCCGGCCCTCGCGGTCGCGGTCGTGCTGCGCGCTCGCCGACCCACACGGTCGAGCCTCTCGCCGCCGGACCCATCAACCGCACCGGAGACACCCTCTCTCTCCCCCAAGCTGGTGTCGACGGATCCCGCATCTCCCTTCCTGTGCGCCTCCACCAGCAGACGGAAACAAATGGCGGATTCAACTTGGTCGTCACTGAGCTTCCAATCGGAGGGGTGTGGGGTGGAGCTTTGGTAGCGAAGGAGCTTTGCCTATGAGGAATTGGAGCGAGGTGCAACGCGGCACAAGGAATCGAGACAAGATGGGGCTCTATTTTTTGTGTGTCCACCGCCTCCACCGGTCCGAAGGGCACCGACGACCACACCGGCCTATCAAACGGCGAGTGCGACGCTGGCGCCCTACGTCCTGTGGAGGGGAGGGAGAGGATAGGGAGTCGCCGAGCATTTGCGGAGAGAGGGGCGAGCGGTGGCGGCCCTGTGCCGCGGGTCTGTTCAGGGGCGGTGCCATGCAGGGCAGCCACGTGGCTGTCTAGGGCGGCACAGGCCTCCCGCTCGAGCCGGCTGCCGTGGCAATGGAACGGATCAGGGGGCGTGCACGGTTGTGGAAGAAGTTAAAAATGATACCGGCGGGACCTACAGAAAAGGATGGAGCTGGTAGCCAAACACCCTGATTTGAGTTTGGAGTTTTGAAGTGGAGTCTGCTCCACCTAGAGTTTTGGAGTGAAGCAACTTCACTTGGAGTTAAAGCTATGCCAAACAGGCCCTTAGTGTCTTTCGAAGTAGGATCAATTTTGAATTATCCCTCTCCTCAACTATACAACTATTTTAGATTTATTCTAAGTCAAACTATGTTTGAGCCAGTGTTGAACTCAATAGGCTAGCATGGGGGCTTAAGCCCCCCTACCCTACCCTACTTTCTCTCTCTCTCTCAATTTTTGAATTTAATTTACCCATCCATTGGCGGGAATCAGAGGCAAAATCATTAGGCACCAAGCCAGTAAAGTGTTATTGCAAGTAGTTACTTTAGCACTGGCTATAGTGGGGTGGGGTGGCAATAATGCTTGAAGGACTATGCAACTGAGAGGGCGCGAAGCTCAACTACACTAGAAAGAGTTGCATTCTCTTGACCATTTGAAGAGAACCAAATGCTCACATCTTCAGCAATGAGTGTCATTGACACAATGAAGGAGGCAAGAATTTGGAGTTTGGACTGCGGTGGGTGCAAAACGTCTCACCACCTTGCCAATTCATGTAGACATTAGTGAGTAATTAGCCTTTTTATTTCAAAAAAATAGCCTTTTTATTTTACTATAAAAGTAAGTAGGAGGGGATCTTCCCACGATATTCTTCAGAAAAAATTCCTGCAAAAGTTGGGAGTTCTTCGGTGAGCTACGTGATTATAGTTGTTCTAAGTATAAATGCTTTCTTCTCATGACAATGTGGTTACAGTGTTGTCGTTGCGGTATCGCTGTAGAAATGGAAGAGGGAACGGAGATGCCAATTGCACATTCAAATTTGATTCCCGTACTATCATAACCACCATGCTCCTGTGGGAATCAATTCCTGAAGTGTTCTTGGCAGGCAGACCCTGGTGGCCGAGAGGCCCACCTGCCAGCTACCCGAGTCCCTCTTGCAGTTAGCCAATTAGAGCAACTCCAAGAGACTAGCTACCTTGGCTTAACTAGCTTAAAAACAGAAAATTTGTCCAAAAACTCAATCCAACGAGCTAGCTAAACTTGCCCTCGCTATCCTCGCTAGCTAACCGGAGGCTTCGCTAGCCATCTTTGGCTAGCCGGTCCCGCTAGCTATCCCCTCGTACATGAGTATGACGGGCGGGACCCACTAATGGTAGAGCATATGGAGAGTTGATTTTAGTGAGCTTTGTTGGATTTCATCAACTTTTTGATAGCTATTTCATTTTACATACTAGCCAAATCGGGATTTTAGCTAGTGATTTTTAGAGAGGCTCTTGAAGTTGCTCTTCTCGTAGGGGAACGTATCAGGTGGAAACCAGACCACCTGTGCAAACTATAGAAACTCCCACCTAGAGCGTCAAATTTGAATGTGCAATTGGTATAATTGGAACAATGTGTACATGGGAGAATTGTGAGATCGTCCATGGAGTTGGACAAAAGTATTGGATCACAATCTTACTATTACTAATTGGAGTCTCCTTTTGAAGCTGCGGGTGATGCCACCTATGATCCTAGGTGGATAGTCTTAAAAAAATAGAGAAATCCTTAAAATTTTCACAAAAATCGAAACATCCGGCCATCAATTCAACATCTCTAATCATAATAGTCATTGGATCGTTATCTTTCTAATAAATTACCCACCTCTGCCATTATGAAAATAGACCAATGTAACCCCCTAAATATGTATCTAAATTACCCACATATGCCATTATAACAAATAATGTAAATTAATCCTTAATTTTCATGTAAATTACCCACTTATGCTATTATAAAAACAATATCAAATAACCCCTAAATTTTCATATAAATTATCCAGTTATGTGCTTATTAAATTTAAAGTAACCTATAAATCTGGATCTAAATCATATAGTTATAATAAGATCATAAAGTGCATCAATATAATTTTTTAAATTACTTCTATAATTATTAATATATTATTTATGATTTTTCTCAAAAATATATTATTAATGTTATTATGTATATAAAAAAATACTTCTCATACTATGTGTAATTATATACTCATATATTCATGAATGAGAGACAGATAAGAATACCAAATATTTCTGTTGTTCATAGCTTAAAATATAGTGTTCAATTAGATACAAATCAAACACATATGGAGGTGCTATGCTAAGGGAGAAAATTGTTACTAACTAGACCTATTACAATTATTAGAATATGTAGACTTTTCTCTCGTAACAAACCAAAGACTACATGGGTCATCACCAGCCCAACAAAACAGGGTGGAAACACAGCGCACATGGTTGCTAGTCAAAAACTAAACTAAACCCTAGGACTCTAGGCGGGCTGTCCATTTCAAGTGTTCTGAAAAATGTCAAGTAGTATAAGGCAGCAATAACACCAGCGATTTGCTCTGATGATTCGTCACTCGCAGTCGTCAGTGCCGATGGCATCATTTCCCCTCACCGTAACCGGCGTCGTGGTGATCTTGTGCTTTCGTCTCCCCTGTTCTTCTTCCTCCTCCTCCTCCTCCTCACCCATCTGCGTCGTGAGGACGCACGATCATGTGAGAACGGCGTACCACTTCCAACCGGCCAAGAACTGGCAGAACGGTATGATTTCAAATTCCTTCATTTAAATCAGGGCAGAAAGGTTTTGGATTTTACTGAACTATGTATATTTGAAATAAGTACTGAACTATATATATCTCTTACTGTTTTGAAACCTCTCGTCTGGATGGAAATTCATGGGCACGACCTGTACCACCTGTTCTACCAGTACAACCCGCACGGCGCGCTCTGGGACGTCGGCAACCTCTCCTGGGGCCACTCCGTCTCCGGCGACCTCGTGAACTGGGCCGACCTCGGCAACGCGCTCGACCCGACGGCGGCCTTCGACGCCAACGGCTGCGCGTCAGGGTCTGTCACCATCCTCTCCGACGGCAACCCCGTGATCCTCTACTCCGGCATCGACGCCGACCGCCGGCAGGTCCAGAACATCGCGTTCCCCAAGAACCCGCGGGACCCGCTCCTCCGCGAGTGGGTCAAGCCCAGCTACAACCCCGTCGTCCCGCTCCCCGCCGACGTCTCGCCGGACAACTTCCGGGACCCCACCACCGCGTGGCTCGGCCGCGACGGCCTGTGGCGGTTCGCCATCTCCGCCGTGTCCCGCGGCGTCGGCACCACGCTCGTGTACCGCAGCGCCGACTTCCTCCGCTGGGAGCGCAGCACCGCGCCGCTGCACGCGTCGCGGGATGCGGTGATGGCCGAGTGCCCGGACCTGTTCCCCGTCGCGGCGCCCGGTGCGGCGGAGGGGCTCGACGCGTCGGCGCGCGGCCCCGGCGTGAAGCACGTCCTCAAGGTGAGCATGCCGGACACGCTCCAGGACTACTACGCCGTCGGGCGGTACGACGACGGGACGGACACGTTCACCCCGGACGACGACGACGCGCGCGGCGGCGGCGGCGGCGACTACCGGAGTTGGCGGAGGCTCGACCACGGGCACCTGTACGCGTCCAAGACGTTCTTCGACGCGCGCAGGAACCGTCGGGTGCTGTGGGCGTGGGTGAACGAGTCGGACAGCGAGGCCGACGACGTCGCCAGAGGGTGGTCGGGCCTCCAGTCCTTCCCGCGGGCGCTGTGGCTGGACGCCGGCGGGCGGCAGCTGGTGCAGTGGCCGGTCGAGGAGATCGAGACGCTGCGGAGGAGACGGGCTGACGCGGTGGGCGCGGAGGTGGAGGCCGGCGGGCTGCGGGAGATCGGCGGCGTGGAGAGCTCGCAGGCGGACGTGGACGTCGTGTTCGAGGTCCCGAGCCTCGAGCGGGCCGAGGGCCTCGACCCCAGCCGGCTTCTTGACGCCGACGCGCTGTGCGGGGAGAAGGGCGCCTCCGTGCGAGGCGGCGTCGGGCCGTTCGGCCTGCTGGTGATGGTGTCCGGTGACGACCTGCGGGAGCACACCGCCGTGTTCTTTTTTTTTTTTTTTCCAACGTGGGCCTCGCCCGAATTTCATTACTTGAGTAACGAAATTACAAAGTTCACCGTTCGCAAGAAGAAAACTTACTCATTACAGCATTTCCAACATCCAACCGGTGACCAAGGGACCGCTAACACACTAGAACGACAACAGTTCACTTAAAAAGCCTTCCAAAGACAAAGCATTCCCACCACCCACATTGCAAAAAGAAAATACTACGGCATATGGTCCAGACTTATGACTACTGCTGCAGAAGCAAAACTCCATTGTCGACCGCTCCAACATCTTGATTTGGGTGAAAATGAAGTGCCGCTTCCTTCATCGCCTCGCCCCTCGCTTCCAATGCTCGCTTTGTACCTTCATCCTTCCGTAAACCCGCCCAATAGATCGGTAAGGATGAGGCAAGACAAATAATCTCGGTAGGAGATCCGATTGCTTTTTTTTCAAAATGTATTGCATTTCTAGATTTCCGGACCGCCTGACAAATTGCCGAGAGACCAACCATATGAATTTTCTTGTAATTGTGCATATATCTGTCAACCCAAACCCAAAATTGATCAAAAGAAGAGGGTCTACAAACAACCCCCATTATATGAGCAACAAGACTCCAAATGTATCTAGACATATAACGGTCAAAAAACAAATGTTCGATACTTTCAAACATATTGCGGAAAAAACATCTTTTATCACGCCGCCAATTTTTCCCGCTAAGGATGTCCTTAGTCAAGATCGCATTAGCATCAACCAGACCACATGAATATCTTAATTTTCATGGGTACTTTAGCTTTCCACGAGTCTTCTTTGGGTTATTCCCCTCTAATCTAAAAAGGTGATTGTACATTGATTTTACCGAGAAAGCACCGGATTTTTCCCGGATCCATTTAACCCCGTCTTTTTCACTTGAGAGTGCACATGCAAATAACATATCTCTCGGTTGTCTCGGATGAGTCCGTTGGTTTTCATTTAACCATCTTCGGAAGGTCAACCTCCATCCTCTCTCGTGCCATCTCCTCAACACTCATCATTTGCTCGAACGGATGTCATATAGGTCCCCGAATTTATCTTTCGGTGCCACCATCCCACACCAAGCATCCTCCCAAAAATCAATTCTTTTCCCATTTCCTAGAATCATTATTCTTCCTTTCAAATAAAGTCGTTTAACTTTTAGTAAATCATTCCAAGCCGAAGAGTTTCTAGGCCTTCTCTCGCAAACCGGAGATCCCTTTGGAAATTCTCGTATTTTTTCCTAACAATTTCCCGCCACATCCCCTCTTCAAACTCTAACTTCCACCACCATTTACACAAGAGACTGAGATTCATTTTCCTCAGGTCTTTGGCCCCCAAACCTCCTTTTGATTTAGGACTAGTAACTTTGCACCACTTAACCAAATGGTATTTTTTCTTTTCCCCTCCTCCTTTTCTTGTCCTATCCATTCTCTTTAGTATAGTTTGTGGCAATAAATGCATAGACATATAATATGTTGGGATGCTACTGAGAGAGGAGTTCAGTAAAATTAGTCTGCCTCCGAGGGACAGAGCACTCCCCTTCCATCCATCTAACGCCGCAGCATTTTTTCATCTACGGAGCACCCGATCACCGACATGAAGTTTATGCTAGAAACAGTACTCCTAAATATTTAATCGGCCAAGTCCCGGTGGCACAATTCAAAATATCAAGCATAACTAATAGCTTTCTCACAATCCCGTGATATCATAAGAGCTTCGCTTTTTTCAAAGTTAATCTTTAGTCCGGACATTTTTTCATAGAAACGGAAAGCAGTAGTTTCAGGTTTTGAACCTGACTCCTTCTCATCTTCTATGCAAAGGATAGTATCATCCGCATACCGCAAAATGGCTACCCCATGCTCAATGTAGTTTTGCACAAGCCCTTTGATCAATCCGTTTTCCGTGCCTTACAAACCATTTTCGCAAGGCGATCCTGTCTGCTAGGTTAAAGAGGAGGGGAGACGAGAGGGTCCCCTTGTCTTACCCCCTTTCCACTTTTGAAATAACTCCCTACAGATCCATTAATCTGCACACTCAAGGTACCACTTGTAACAACCTTTTCAATCCATTTACACCAAGTTTCATTAAATCCTCTTTGTTTTAGCATATCAAACAGAAAATCCCAACTTATTTTGTCATACGCTTTTTCAAAATCAAGTTTCAAAATCAATCCATCTTTCTTCCCGTATTTCACATCATGCAGATCTCATGCAAGGTCATGACACCATCCATTATATTCCTTCCTTTTATGAAGGCCGAGTGACATTTGTTAATTATTCTACTCATGCAGCCTTCAAATCTCAACATCGAATCTTAGTAATGATTTTGAAACTTACATTTAGCAAACAGATTGGTCCGAATTGCCGGATTCTAGAGGCTTCTTTGAGTTTAGGGATTAGGGTAATAATTCCATAATTTAATCTTCCTAAATCCAGCTCATGCTTTCAAAACTCAATAAGCATGTCAAGTAGGTCATGTTTCGGGATCTCCCAACTTTTCGATAAAACTCCACTGGCATGTGATCTGGTCCAGGTGCTGTATTGGTCTCCATAGAAAAAATGGCCTTTTTTAATTCATCCAAACTGAACTGCCTAGTCAGTGCCTCATTTTCCTCTTCTGTCACCTTCTCTTCCTGTGTCCAGCACACTGGATCCAGTTTGAACACAGGTTTTTCTGTCTGCCCAAACAGGGTTTTATAGTACTCTGATGCATGGGCCAAAATATTTTTTCAGACTGCAAAAGCTCCTCCCCCCTTTCAATCTGGAAGATCATATTTTTTCTCTTCTTTCCATTTGCAACTCTATGAAAGTATTCAGTGTTATTATCCCCCTTTAGAAGCCAATTCTGATTAGACCTTTTATGCCAGTAAATTTCCTCTTCCTCCAAGATTCTCCAGAGTTCTGTTTGAATGAAGTTCTTCTTTCTTAACATAAAAGCAGTCAAACTTCCTTCCTCTTCTCTCTTTTCTAGATCAGCCAAATCACTTTTCAGTGTGTTTTTATATCTTCTGTTGTATCCTTTGATGTTCTGACCCCACCCTTTGAGGAATTTCTTAACTCTATTCAATTTAATGCACCACTTTTCTACAACATTTTTTGCTATAACCTCTCTATTCCAGATCCCAGAAATTTTTTCAACATACTCTAGATGCTTTAGCCAGCTAGTCTCAAAACAAAAATGTCTAGCTTTTTCCATTCCCCCCAAATCTGACCTCAATATCAGAGGATTGTGATCAGATAGCAATCTGGGGTCTTTCTTCAAATTTGTCAAAGGAAAGCAGTTTTCCCATTCAGGACTTATGAGCACCCTATCTAACCTCTCTAATGTGGGGTCCTTCTAATTATTGCTCCAAGTGTACAGACCCCCTATCATAGGCAAGCCTCTCAACTCATATGTATTGATAATGTAGTTAAACAAATCCGTATATTTATTACTGATGAATTTCTTATTTTTTTCCTTGCTAAACCTAAGAATGTCAAAATCCCCTCCTATCAGGGTTGGATTTTTGATTTTTGCACACATTTCAGCCAGCTCTGCTAAAAAAGCTTCTCTTCTTTCTTCATGCGCGGGCCCATAAACCATCACTAGAGAGATGTTCTTTCTCAATTTTTTATCCAAGACTTCCACTTGTAATAAAAACTCCTTTTCTTCCACTTTAACTATGTCAAAATTTTCTTTTCTAATCCCACACAAAATCCCACCAGATCTTCCTCTTGAGGGCAGCCAGTGCCAGGCAAAACCATGGTGAGGATCGATCAATCTAAAAAAATTATTAGAGTATTTGCTCTTCAGAGTTTCCTGCAAGCCAACAAAATTTGCTTTATATTCTGTATATAAATCCCTAACCTTGGTTGCAATCCCTCTTTTTGACACCCCTCTACAATTCCATATTAGGCCTATCATCTTGAATATTTTGGATTATGATGCTTCTTCTTTCTAAGACAATACCTAGTACTCTGCCTAGGAATGTCTCCTTCCAAGCAGTCAGTTCCATCATCAGGTTGGAATGACTGTCCCTTGGGGGTGCTCACTTTTTGTGGAGATTTTTTCTTTTTGCCCTTCTTACTTTTCCTTCTAGAAATTTTATGGTATCCCTCTAGGTCAGATACATCAGAGGAATCTGACTTCCATTCAATTAATTTCACCTCCTCTAAGGAAGGCTCAGCCACACTTCCTTCATCATTGTCTCTATTTACTTCTTCCAGTCTTTCTCTAACATTGTTTCTAGCCATCTCCAACTCCTTAAGAAGGTCTATATGCTCCATGGTAACAGAAGAAGAATTACCTCCCATTTTAGAAAATTTGTTAATAAGTTCTAAAGAATCAAGAACTGCAAAGGAGTTCTTGTTGACAAAGGAGTTACCTTCAAGATATCTCTTCTTAGCTGCCCTCTCTGCTTTCTCTGAAATCTTCACACCCCCATGGTCTTGCTCCTTGATCCTCTCACTCTGTCTGACTGGCTTTCCCCCTTTGCTGTTGATAGTATGCTCTGACTTCCCTTTCTCCATTTGAGCTGCCTCATCTACCACTTCATCCTGTGTTTCCTCCATGAGCATTGTTTCTGTTGGCTCGTCATCAGCCAAAGAGTTCCAATCAGGTGAAGTATTTTGGGAGGCAGGATCCTCAATCCCCTCCCCTTGTTCAACCAGATACTTAGCAGCTGTCAATGTCTCCTGTCCAGGTATTACAGAGTCTAGGACTGCCTCTTCTGTAATCATGATGGCACTATCATGTTCACTCATTTCAATCTTGTCTTTCACCAGAGTTTCTCCAGAGCCCCCCACCATCATAGCATCCTGACTCAAGAGGTCCGCTTCCTGACTTAAGTTTTCCATCCCAGGGGCTTCCTGTGTACCACCTCCCCCATCCTCCATCTCTTCTTGCATGCTTTCTCCCTGAGTCTTTTCAGCCACATGTTCACTCTTTGACAGCATTCTTGGCTTCGATCACCATTAACGGGTCCATTTTACTCTTCACAAGATTTGTACCATACTCATTCACAGCAATGAAGTTTGTCTCATTTAATTGCATTCTGTAAATGTTTCTTATATCTTCTTGCTGGAATGTACCAAAGTTCCAGTGTTTCCCTCCTGGGGACAGCAACTCCTCAAAGCAAATACTGTCTTCACTCTCCTGACTTGAGTTGAGTTCAGGTGTCTTATCTTTTTCATACGGATTCACACCTCCAATTTCTTTTTCAGACTGAGCAGTCTGTTCAGTGTGCTCTTTGCTTGCAGCCTCCTCTTTGCCTGCCAAGCCTTCTCCCACTCCTCCTGCAGCCTGCTGCTTACCATAGTATTGTGAGGAAGGTCCAGCTTCATCATCATTTTTTCCAACAGTCCCCCCTGGTAACCTTTTCCTTCATTTCCTTTTGGTTTTTTAGGAGATGGGTTATCATTCCCATCATTAGCTCTTGTCCAGGTGTTCCAACCTGGATGAGTGTGCCCCTCCACTTGCATTTCCCTTTGAAATGTGAAATCATAGAAATGTAAATCAAGCAAACCTTCAACCACTGCTGGCACTTTAGTAATGTCTCTGCATCCAATATTTACTCTAACATACTCCCATCTCTTGAGATTAACCTTATCCACTTACAGCGGTATCCCAACCAAAGAAGCCACAAGGCAGGCTTTTTTCTCTGACCTTTTCTCCAAAGGAATCCCAAGGATTCTGAACCAAGCAGTATGAAGTTTTGCTTTGGCCCCAATATTTGGGTTCCAAGGTTCCACTTTAAATGTAACTCCAGGGACAGTACCCATCATCATTCCATTGAAGAAGGCTAATTCCTCCACTTTTTTTGCAGTAGGGAATTTCATTTGAAATTTGTTTTCTGCCACTTTTTTAGCAAACCACCTCCAAGTGGAATTAGATCCAGCCTGAGCTTTAAATTCCACCTCAACTTGCCTAGCTGAGACTACTCCTTCCTTAATAGTTATCAGAGCAAAATTTGAACTATCTCTAGCTCCATCACCACTGTCTTCCTCCTGTATTATATGGAAACCCAAATCAGGGGCTACCAATCCACAAAAGGGGGCAATGTGTTCCCAAGGAGATATCTCAGAGCAAACTCTAGATATGTGTCCCTCTTTCTTGCATCTACTGCAAATCACAGGCTTGAAACAATCCTCTGTCTTGTGCCCAACTTCCCCACATTTTTGGCAAACACCCTGACTTTCTTTACTCTCAGCTTCTCCTTTATCCACTTCCTTCCTCTTCAAATTTTCATTTCTGCCTGATGTTTCTGTCCCTGTTGTGTCTTGCACCCCTGCCTCAGCTTGACTTTTGTTTTCTTGCTCCTGTGTTTTTGGTCTCTCTTCCTCTTGTACCCTGATGTTTCTGTTCTGACTAATATTTTGCCGCAGATCAAAGTTTTGCTCTCCTCCTGGGTACTGATTTTGATGCCTCTCAAACTCCCTTTGCCTCCACTGCTGGAACTAAGGTCTCCCCCTTCCTCTGAACGCTCCCCTCCTACCTTCCCAAGGTCTACCCCCACGCCTCTGATCGAAGAACTGACCCGCCCCTCCTGGGCCTCTCTCCGGTCTCCCATCCCCCCAAAGTCTCTGCGCTCCTGCTCACCTCTCCCCTCCATTCCTCCCAGCTTGTGATTTGAGGGAGTCTAAAGCACCTGCGCAAACGATCTAGAATCCCCCCCCTAGAGTTGACCACCGAGAGCTCGTCCCACCAAGGGGGGGAGCTTGGGTCAAACCCTCCGAGGTATCAACTTGGATCGGAACCACTTGACATCTCCCAGATCTAGAACTTCGCCCCCACAGATGCGAAAGATCGAAGCCTCCAAGAGTTGAATCAGCCGATGCAGCAAATGGCTTACTCCCCCCGACGAACACGAAGGGTTCGACGAGTTAGGGTTTAGAAATCCCGCGGAACTCAGGTGTGAGCGCGAAGGCGGCGGATCTGGGGTAGGCGATGTGCGTGGCGGCGGGATGGGCAATGGTGGAAATGGGTCGCGCGAGGTGGGAGACGGAAAGTGCGAGGATGTGATGCCACTCTTGTCCCCGGTTGACGGTCGAGGCCACGCCACTGACCTCCATGGCCCAGGGTCCAGATGGGCATGGTGGGTGGATGCATGACACGTACCTGGGACGGGATCCTCTGCACTCGGGTTGATCCCCTTCTCCCGTCGTGGTTCGCTCGATGACGGACACGGCAGCGCATGTCCTCCCGGTGGCGCGCGGCCATCTGCCCTCGTCGGCGGCAAGCCGCACAATGAGGGAGAGTCCAGGGAGGCAAGCGTCACCATCCTCCAACCTAGCCCCTAAACGAATGGAGTAGCCGACCATCTCACCGCCGTGTTCTTCGGGGTGTTCGAGATCCTCCACGAGTACACCGTCCTCATGTGCACCGACCTCGCCGTGTACGGAAGCGATGTTCGATCTCGGCCGTGCCATCGTCGTTTGCCTTCGCCATGGCCGAGCGCCCGAGCAGAACATGACATGCTTCCAAATTCGAATGCGTGCAGGTCCTCCACGAAGGCAGGGGTGTACAAACCAACGCATGGAGGATTCGTGAACGTGGACATAGAGAGAGACAAGAGCATATCGCTAAGAACATTGGTGAGCGAGCTCATGGTTCTTGGAATCTGCAAGCTCTAGCTACTGACAGTCTCTCGTGGTACACACATGACAGATCGACCACTCGATCGTCGAGAGCTTCGGAGGCGGAGGGCGGACGTGCATGACGGCCAGAGTGTACCCCGAGCACGTCGCGAGAGGCAGCAGCCCACGTATACGTGTTCAACAACGGATCGGAGGCGGTGAAGGTGCCCAAGCTCGAGGCGTGGGAGCTTGCCACGGCGAGCGTCAATGGCGTAGCAGATGGAGAAGACGACGGCTTGGCCGCATCCGACAAAATGTGCGTAAACGTGGTGGCGTATTAGCATGATGTTCACTTTGGTTCGAATTAACAAGCATGATGAACAAATTCGGATGTCCCGTAACTTGGTTGTCTTCGACATGTGGAGAAGCGAAGAACCGATTGAATCGTTCGTTTGGCCGGTGGCCGATGGCCGGTGCCGGGTTTGTTCCGAGAGAAAAGTACCGCCGATCGGTTGCCGATGGCTGGTTTGTTCCGAGAGAAAAATATCGCCGGGCCGGTGGCCGATAAGCCAAACGAACGGGCGTGATACTTCCAATCGATAGGTGTTGCCCGCACTCCTTTCTTTCATTCGTGCACACTATTTTCTTTTCCAAATGGTAAAACAGACAGCCCAACGTTTCGGTGCGCCGACGGGCCGTTTGCCCCCCTCCTCCAGTTAGTTCATCTAGAATTTAGCCCATACGGGGTTTTTTTCGCACGCCGCCGGTCCGTAACCGTGCTCCCAAAGCTAAATTCGGACTCGGTTGCGAATTATTATTATTATTACTATTATTATTACTATTATTATTATTATTATTATTATTATTATTATTATTAGTACTACTATTATTATTATTCAATTTTTCAAAAATATATGATCCGACGAAATATATAAAAAATGTACCACAACCGTCATGTCACACGCGGTTCGACCCAACCGTCGTATCACACGGCGGCCAACAAGGCTAACCGTCGCGCCACACGGTGGTTGGGTGAACCGCCAATGGTCGGGGGCGTGGGTGGCTCGACAATGGGCATACCGCCATGTCACATAAGTTAGAAGAATTACCCGAGAAAAAAACGGGGAGAGGAGGTGATGGCGGTAGGCAAGGGAGGGGGCGACGACGACAAGGGTTGGTGCGTTTATATATGTGACTGCGAATCACCGTGTTGTATGGCAGTAGGTACCTATCGCCGTATGGTTCGGCGGTTGCCGGTTGTGGCACATTTTTTACAAACTTCGTCTGATCGTATATTTTTTAAAAAAACAAAAAAGTAGTATAAAAATCCTCAATTGCAGTAGGGTCCAAACGGACAAAGGAGCAACTTCTTTGTAGTATTCTTTTTAGAGAATATTCAGTGTAATCGTGTAAATCACCAACTTGTTGGAATCGTGAAAACTCAATATTTGCAATTTGTAGTGTACTCCCTCGGTCTCCCTCCATTCGTCGTGGGATGTAACCATGTAAGGCACGATCAAAATTAGCACGGTCTGCTCTCCTGTATATTCTAGAAAAAAACAAAATTAGCAGAGTCATAAATACTAGCATTCGACTCTTAATATCTCGTAGAACATAATTCTTATAGCAACAAAATTATAGTCACGTGAAAATATTTTTTAACACAAATTCAATGATATTATTTCTGCAAGATAAATAATTTATTATACAAGACTATTAGTAGACCAAACGTTTCAAAATGTTTCAAAGATTGAATCTTGACTATTTTAACCACAAGCCAGTGCCAAATAACAAGACACAACGCCTTTAGTTGCAACTCCACCTAGTACTAGTACTTTACGCTACCCACCTTCCATCTGGTACTGTACACTAACGCTTCAGTTGCAAGTTGCAACTGGTCGGTGGTACTATACACTCCGAATTGCATATGCTGAGTTTCCACGACTCCATCGAGTACGGATTTGCATAAAATATTTACCCTTATATTTAGGATAACTAAGCATTGTATCGGCGAGCTTCTTCAGACAACTACCAGCATTCATATTCTTCGACGCCAACGGCTGCGCGTCAGGGTCTGTCACCATCCTCCCCGACGGCAACCCCGTGATCCTCTACTCCGGCATCGACGCCGACCGCCGGCAGGTCCAGAACATCGCGTTCCCCAAGAACCCGCGCGACCCGCTCCTCCGCGAGTGGGTCAAGCCCAGCTACAACCCCGTCGTCCCGCTCCCCGCCGACGTCTCGCCGGACAACTTCCGGGACCCCACCACCGCGTGGCTCGGCCGCGACGGCCTGTGGCGGTTCGCCATCTCCGCCGTGTCCCGCGGCGTCGGCACCACGCTCGTGTACCGCAGCGCCGACTTCCTCCGCTGGGAGCGCAGCGCCGCGCCGCTGCACGCGTCGCGGGATGCGGTGATGGCCGAGTGCCCGGACCTGTTCCCCGTCGCGGCGCCCGGTGCGGCGGAGGGGCTCGACGCGTCGGCGCGCGGCCCCGGTGTGAAGCACGTCCTCAAGGTGAGCATGCCGGACACGCTCCAGGACTACTACGCCGTCGGGCGGTACGACGACGAGACGGACACGCTCACCCCGCACGACAACGCGCGCGGCGGCGGCGGCGGCGACTACCGGAGTTGGCGGAGGCTCGACCACGGGCACCTGTACGCGTCCAAGACGTTCTTCGACGCGCGCAGGAACCGCCGGGTGCTGTGGGCGTGGGTGAACGAGTCGGACAGCGAGGCCGACGACGTCGCCAGAGGGTGATCGGGCCTCCAGTCCTTCCCGCGGGCGCTGTGGCTGGACGCCGGCGGGCGGCAGCTGGTGCAGTGGCCGGTCGAGGAGATCGAGACGCTGCAGAGGAGACGGGCTGACGCTGACGCGGTGGGCGCGGAGGTAGAGGCCGGCGGGCTGCGGGAGATCGGCGGCGTCGAGAGCTCGCAGGCGGACGTGGACGTCGTGTTCGAGGTCCCGAGCCTCGAGCGGGCCGAGGGCCTCGACCCCAGCCGGCTTCTTGACGCCGACGCGCTGTGCGGGGAGAAGGGCGCCTCCGTGCGAGGCGGCGTCGGGCCGTTCGGCCTGCTGGTGATGGCGTCCGGCGACGACCTGAGGGAGCACACCGCCGTGTTCTTCAGGGTGTTCAGGATCCTCCACGAGTACACCGTCCTCATGTGCACCGACCTCGCCAGGTACGGAAGCGATGTTCGATCTCGGCCAGGCCATCGTCGTTTGCCTTCGCCATGGCCGAGCCGGAACATGATGACATGATGACCATCTGACATCTGTGAACTGAACTTCCAAATTCGAATGCGTGCAGGTCCTCCACGAAGGCAGGGGTGTACAAACCAACGCATGGAGGATTCGTGAACGTGGACATAGAGAGAGACAAGAGCATATCGCTAAGAACATTGGTGAGCGAGCTCATGGTTCTCGTGGTACACACATGACAGATCGACCACTCGATCGTCGAGAGCTTCGGAGGCGGAGGGCGGACGTGCATGACGGCCAGAGTGTACCCCGAGCACGTCGCGAGAGGCAGCAGCCACCTGTACGTGTTCAACAACGGATCGGAGGCGGTGAAGGTGCCCAAGCTCGAGGCGTGGGAGCTTGCCACGGCGAGCGTCAATGGCGTAGCAGATGGAGAAGACGACGGCTTGGCCGCATCCGACAAAATGTGCAAAAGCGTGGTGGCGTATTAGCATGATGTTCACTTTGGTTCGAATTAACAGCATGATGAACAAATTCAGATGTCCCGTAACTTGGTTGTCTTCTCACATGTGGAGAAGCAGTAAACTGATACTTCCAATCGATAGGTGTTGCCTACACTCCTTTCATTCGTGCACACTATTTTCTTTTCCAGATGGTAAAACAGAACCGTGCTCCCAATGCTAAATTCAGACCCAGTTGCGAATTATTATTATTATTATTATTATTATTATTATTATTATTATTATTATTATTATTATTATTATTATTATTATTATTATTCAATTTTCCCAAAATACATGATCCGGAGGAAATTTATCAAAAATGTACCACAACCGTCATGTCACACGCGGTTCGACCCAACCGCCGTATCACACGACGGTCAGCAAGGCTAACTGTCGTGCCACACGGTGGTTGGGAGAACCGCCAACGGTCGGGGGTGTGGGTGGCCTAATAGTGGGCCTACTGCCGTGTTTCATAAGTTAGAAGAATTACTTGAGAAAAAAAGGGGAGAGGAGGTGACGACGGTAAGCACGTGAGGAGGGAGGGGGGGCGACGGCAAGGGTTGGTGCGTTTATACTGGCGACTGCGAACCGCTGTGTTGTATGGCGGTAGGTACCTACCGCCGTGTGGTTCGGCGGAAGCCGGCAACCGCCATGTGATACGGCGGTTGTGGTAAATTTTTGACAAATTTTGTCTCATCATATATTTTTAAAAAAATCGAAAAAGTAATATAAAAATCCTCAATTGCAGCAGGGTCCAAACAGACCAAGGAGCAACTTGTTTGTAGTAATCTTTTTAGAGAACATTCAGTATGATTGTGTAAATCACCAACTTGTTGGAATCGTGAAAACTCAATATTCGCAATTTGGAGTGTACTCCCTCGGTCTCCTCCCTTCACAGTAGCATGTAACCATGTAAGGCATGGTCAAAATTAGCACGGTCTGCTGTCTTGCATATTCTAGAAAAAGACAAAATTAGCACGGTCATAAATATTAACATTCAACTCTTAATATCTCGTAGAAAATAATTCTTATAGCAACAAAATTATAGTCACGTGAAAATATTTTTTAACACAAATTCAATGATATTATTTCTGCAAGATAAATAATTTATTATACAAGACTATTAGTAGACCAAACGTTTCAAAATGTTTACGCTACCCACCTAGTACTAGTACTTTACGCTACCCACCTTCCATCCGGTACCGTACACCGACGCTTCGCCTTGCAACTGGTCGGTGGTACTATACACTCCGAATTGCATATGCTGAGTTTCCACGACTCCATCGAGTACGGATTTGCATAAAATATTTACCCTTATATTTAGGATAACTAAGCATTGTATCGGCGAGCTTCTTCAGACAACTACCAGCATTCATATTCTCCTCTGTTGCCCCGATAGAGGAACCAGCTTCCCGGTCTCATCTGGTCCGCAGCAGGGCTTCCACACAGGGACGGATCTAGCAGGGGCTAGCACCCCTGCTGCGAAGAATTCCATTGAAATTAAGGGAAGAATGTGAGAGAAAAAAAAGAGGGAAACCAAAAGGAATAAGAAGAAGAGGTAAAGATGGAGCAAGAAGGACTCAACCCCCCCTCCCCCCTCTCTTAAGTTTTGATCTTGCCTCTGTGACTCTTCCACGACTATTCGGGCAAATCGTGATTGCACCCATCGGGGCATCTCCCTCCCTCGGTCATTGCTCTCGGACAAGTCGATCCGCGACATTCACACCCCCCAACTCGTGCTCTCTGCTCCGTCCTAAGTCAGTGATTCTGACGCTGACGTCAAGCCTGTAGCAGCGATTTCCCTCCCGGTTGCCCGTGTCGAAGCGGCACAGCTTCTCGTCTGCGGTGGGGTTTAGGGCGGCTGTGCCGCATGGACGCACGGTGCATACTGCTAAGGGGAAAGAAAATGAGAATGCAACAGCATGGACACCAGACGTCGACCAACCGAACAAGGTTGGTGGGTGTTGCTTTGCGGGCGTTATCCAAGTGTCTTAACTGCAATCTTGGGTCTTTTTTATATTTTGAGACACGTGACTGAACAAGTTTGGTGAGCGATTTTTGTATTTTGAGACACGTGACTGAACAAGTTTGGCGAGCGATACTCCATTTCGGAGGATGTTTGGTTGGTGGTCACCAACTGCCATGCCACAACCCCGCGGCAGACTTTTCGTCCGCCACGCAAAACATTGTTTTGTGGTGGGCATGGGCATGGTGAGGCGAACTGTGGGCCGCAACCAAACGTAAATGTCCCACGGTCGTCCCGCTCCTCCTTATGCAATCTATCTATATAGCATATATAAACTATATAATTGGTATTGGTACCCACTACCCACTAAAAAGTTCTCTTGTCTCTCAACGCGCCACGCCGTAACCTACTACGAGCCATATCACTATCCACTATAAGCCACGTCAACATCCACTAAACCATATATTTATGTCTTCGTCGATTTTCTCGTGACTAATAGCATGTCGTATTTGTAAGTAGCACGCTATGAAATTCTCGCGGTTGAAATACACGTAGGATCAATCATTTAGAAATGGTTCTCTCTCAACAAAGTTAACATACTTTCATATATAATATTATTTACAGATGAATATCGTGATGTAATCATTTTGGTGTTTCTACTTTCAAATTTCACCTTAAATTTTGTTCAAAAATTTCAGCGACAACGCGCGGGGTATCACCTAGTCAAAACCATATATTTATGTCTTTGATGATTTTCTTCGTAACACTACTAGCATGTTCTATTTGCGAGTAACACGCTATAAAATTCTCCCGGTTGAAATACATGTACGATCAATCATTTCGAAATGGTTCTCTCAACAAAGTTAACATACTTTCATATATACAATATTTTTTACAGATGAATAATAACACGATGCAATCATTTTGATATTTCACCTTAATTTTGTTTAAAAATTCCCGAGGCAACGCAGTATCACCTAGTCAAAATCAAAACTCAGTTGACGGGCCGAAATCCAAAACTCAGTTGACGGGCCGAAATCCAAATTTAACGGGCCGTATCTAAATGGGAAGAGAGCTGATAAAATTCGCGTGGGCCACCTCCTGCTAAGCCCACTCTTCCTTCTCCCCTGCCCGCCCCCAGTTGGTGGGTGACCCTGGTCGATCCCGCACGTAGAGCAGCAGCTCGAGCTTGACCGCGAGAGCGGAGAAGGGGTATCGCGATTGCCAATTACGGAAGGGATTGTAGGTTTCCATTCGTTTGACGAGCTACTGAGAAATGTGATGAACCGAGCAGCAACAGGTTATCGAAGAAGCTTCGTTTATTTAGTCTCTGCCAGATTAAATTTTACAGCATCGGCAATTCGCCTTACCGTCGATCATCAGAAGAGGAAAAGGAAGCAGCATCAATTGGCAATTGAACGAACGAACTAGTATCCGACAACACAGCAACTAATTAACGGCGAGGTAGCGCCGCCACGCCAAGCGGCCAAGAGGCCTCCTAGCAGACGCCTAGTCCATGGCGTAGCAGCAGTTCTTGAACGTGTCCATGTCGCGGCTGAAGAGCGGCACGTAGGCGTCGATGCTGCCGTCGCCGACGAAGGACGGCAGCAGGATGAGGAGGCCCTCCACGGGGAGGTAGCTGGGCATGAAGAAGAAGGGCCGGCCGCCGCCGAAGTCGAGGTCGTAGAACGGGATCCGCAGCCAGCTGTCGACCTCGATGTTCGGGCTGAGCACCATCTCGTCGGCGTCGGCCGCCGCCACGAGCCGCTCCTTCTCCACGGCCCCGGAGGTCGCGAAGTCGATGAACGACTTGAAGTAGGCGTCGTTGATCCGCGCCACCTCCCGGTTGATGAGCCCCACCGCGTGCTGCAGCGGCCTCGCCACCAGCTCGCCGGCCTTGGCGGTGGGCCGCGCCCACAGCACCACGTTCCCCGTGTACCCGTCGGGCACCTGCGGGCTCATCCGCGCGCGGCCGTCCACGGCGATGCACACGCTGGTGCTCTGGCCTTCCTCCAGCCCGCGCGCCGTCGTCATGGACCGCCACAGGTGCGCCACCACGCACTGCAGCGTGCTGTACGGCCGCGGCAGGCCCGTCGACGCCTGGGCCTTGAGCTTGGAGATGAACTCCCGGCTGAAGTGCACCTTGTGGATCACCACCTCCTCCTCGTCGTCGTCGTCGTCTCCGGCGGCGGCGTGGACCTTCTCATCACGGTGTTCGGCGACGACGTGCTTCTCGCGGGGCTTGAACTCGACGCCGCGGTGCTGGAACTCGACCAGCGGCGGGTCGCGTGGCCGGAAGAAGGACTCGCGGTCGTGCACGGGGACCGGGTCGAGTGCGGCGCCGCGGGTGGCCTGGCTCCACGCGAGGAAGAAGTTGCTGGTGGCGCGGCCGTCGGCGACGATGTGGTGCGTGGTGAAGCCCACGACGTAGGAGCCGCACGCGAAGCGGGTGACCTGGATGAGCATGAGCTCCGCGGCGCCGTCGCCGCTGGGGTGGAGGGCGAGCACCTCCGGGGTGGGCTTGAGCGGCATGACGCTGTCGAGCGTGACGTCGTCGGCCGTGGCCTCGACGAGCCGCGCGCCGGCGTCGTTGAGGAGGATGGCGCGGCCGCCCGCCTCATCGGCGTCGACGTCGTCCGCGCCGGCCACCAGCCGCCCCGCCCACTCGCGGTACTCGGCCAGCACCCGGGCGAGCCCGTCCTCGAGCGCGGCGTTGGACGGGGCCGGGGGGCGGAACGCGTAGATGACGGAGATGTAGGTGTCGAAGTTGGCCCTGTCGAGCACCGTCAGCGGGACCGCGGCGGCGGCGGCGCCGGCCGGAGCGACGCCGCCGGGGTACGCCGGCTTGACGGCCTTGGACGAGTGCACGGTGATCTTCATCGCGATCGAGATGGTGCCGCGCGTGCGTCAATCGATCGCTGGCTAGGTATACCTAGCTACGACTACGAGAGCAACGCTGATCACACTCACTGCTAGTGACAAGTGTTCAGGAGGGCGTAGAGGGAATCAGCTGAGAAGAGATGGAGGGGAGCGCGGCGAATAGAGGAGCAGCCATAGCTAGAATATATATAGGCCGGACCGCCGGAGGACGACGCAGTTGCATGCGATGGAGTGAGTATTCGAGTGAGGAAGGTGGCAGTAGGTGGCGAGAGACTTTGATCATCATTTTTTTTTTGAAAAAATTATGGGAACATGACGAACAATTAGACGGACACGGTCAGAAGAACGGAACGGCTACGCCTACGCGAGGAAGTTGGCCGCCATCATCGTAGTATTCAACGCAGGAAGGAAAAAAGGTAAAAACGGGGCGCCACGTTAGTTTGTGCTCATCCGCCCTCAGTTAGTTTGTGCCATTATAAAACGGAAATAAAACAGCACGTGGGGCGCGTGGATTTGTGATTACAAAGAATGTTTTGCCGTTGGAGGGGATTCGGATAACACGTTTGACCACATTTTTTTTCTCAATACAGAATTGGATATTCTCGAATGTGAATACAAAACGTCTCGAATTGGGACATTTACTCGATTTTGGAAGACATTCATTTACCAATTAAATTTTCTTTATTGATAATTTACTAGTACAAAATTATGTAAAGGCTAAAATATTAGTACATAGCGAGTCTAGACAGAGATCGCTCATTAAGAATATCGCATGCATCCATATTTATTTGAATAATTAATTACATAATAAATAAAATTATTAACAAATACATATTTAAAAAATACATACATATATTGAGAAAATAATAAAAAAAATACTTGATTTTTTTATCAATACATAAATAAACTATAGTAGTTAAAATTAAACTTTACAATAATGTATTTTATTGTTAAAATCAATTATATTGGTCATTAAATTTAAATGTAAATTTTAAATTGTGTTGTGGATGCAATATTATAAATATTAAAATTAATATCATAATCGTTAGTTATAGAAAAAATATAGTCGAACACGTATAGTGTCGTCACATATTGCCGCATACGGATGTGGATCGGATAGAAAAAAGACCGACAAAAAGGAATTCGAGCGCATCCACATTTGAACTCGTTTACGGATGCCGATATCAATATTTATATTTTAGCGAATAGGGATATCACATAATTCGGATTTCGTTCCCACCCATGTCCTTGCTTGCTCTCCTCGGGCATCGACTAGGATGTACACATGGTTTTACCCCGTGGATCCACGTCATAGCCCATGCCTACGTGGCGCTTTCGGTCACACCACCGGTCATCACGTAGTATTACCATGCGTCCATGCGCGCTCCCGGTTGGTGGTGCGTCACGAGATCAAATCGATCCTCTCTGCATCGCAATTGAAGAGGCATTTTCGCTTTAATTTCTCAGTAAAACTTGGAAGAAGCGATCATTGGCCAACAAGCGAAATCGGAACGGGGGGGGGGGGGGGGGGGGGGGGCCTGCGACGAGGAAAACGGACTGAGAGAAACGTCAGATGCCGTCGTCGAGGCAGTTACCGTGCCGTCCCGAGTTCCCGACAGAGGAGAGCGGGTGGCGCGTACGTTATTGGTGTCACAGTGTCAGCGTCACGTATTTGGTCACATGTGTGTTTCGACGAAACTACTGCTAAGCTCGGAGCTCGATCGGCCAGTCCACACCAACCAACCCAACGGTGACCCCCCCGTCAAACTAATCGCTGGCTGCGATATGGTATGCACTTGCCTTTATAGATAAAATAAATTCTCGTTTGGTACTCAGTCAATTGGACTGACCGGACTTGCTGAATCAAATATTAATGCCCCTTCAGAATGCATGGTGAGTGTTCCATACTTTTTCAACACATCCATTACACTAGGACTCTAGGAGTATCTACAACTCCTATATAAGAGCTCTCCCCACAGGGAGTTCTCTCGACGCAAGATGTCACCTCAACAACTCCACTAAGAAGAATACGACATCAAGTGGTGGGCTCATTATTTGAATTAGCTAAAAAATATTATAACTCAAAATTTTAAAAACCAAATTAAATTTTGATTACATCACCGGATTCCTTTTAATAAATTCTTCAAAACAAGATCTCATATGAATAAATTTTGATAAAATGACAAATAGGCCCCATCGATGGTAGTTGGTATAGTATACTGAAAAGTAAAAAAAAGAATGAAAAAAGAAAATTGAAAAGCAAAAGGAAGAAAGAAAAAGAATAGGAGCGTGATAGTAATATTCTAACTCATAGATTTCTCATACATACTCGCGGCAATGTGCATGGAATTGAGGAATATAAAGGAATAGCAGTGTAGATAGTCTTCGTAGAAACATAACGAACAGATCTTTTTTCATTTGACATCATGAAATATATCCATTTTTATACTAAATAGCTATTCAACAGGTGAGTAGGCCCGACACCACCCCTAAACTACGCTTAAAAAAGTGTAAGTTATGGTTTCTAAAGTTCCTTTTGGACGCTGACAATCCGTGAAAGGGAAATGTTATTGTAAGAAAGATATGTTATCGTAAGAGAAATCGTGCAAACTGCAAATAAAGTTAGGTGAATTTTGGTGAAGTACCACTGTGACTTTAGTATGTCATCATGCTAACACACGGTAACACGGATTACTCTAGGGGTTAGGGCCGCAACAACGCGCGTGGTGTTCAAACCTAGATCAAAGAATTACCAATGGCGGCGACGAGGTTGTCGAGGTTGCCGAAATTCTCTCTCATGATCAAACGCGCGAGGTTACTGAAATTCCCTCTTACGATCAGTGCAATTTTCTTAATTCCCGCAAAGAACGCGCGGGTGGGATTCCCCCGGTTAAGCAGCCTCATTGTTCGTTCGTTTACGTTTTCTTTTCTAATGGGAACGACCCCAAAGCAGCAGCCTCCTGTACCGATAGCGAGCGACGTGTACTTTTTGAATAATATTCAGTTATGATAATATTGTTCCAGCAGGTCCATCTATCTGGACTTCACGGCGTACGTAGTATACAAGCAACCTCCTCCTCCTCCTCCTCCTCCTCCTCTCTCTCTCTCTCTCTCTCTCTCTCTCTCTCTCTCTCTCTCTCTCTCTCTCTCTCTCTCTCTCTCTCTCTCTCTCTCCATCAACAAGCAGGCATGCGCTGAACGTTTGGTTTTGGATTGACCGTGCAGTGTCTTAATTATGTAAAATAATACTATATGGAGTAGTACGCATGCATGCAGCAATGGTCCAATAACTTCACGCTTGACCGCGTGTTATGTGGAATAATAGATGGTCCACTCGCTCTGCTCTGATCATGCATATAGATTTGATAGTTCCAGATTTATCCTAGGTTAATCCTTTTCCTGTTTCGCCATCAAATAAAAGTGACTGCCGTTCCTGAAGAAAGTGACTGACTGCCGTACATCGGTGCATATATACGGTCCATTCCTTTTGTCATGCGTCCACATATACAACAAAAAGTGATGTATCTAGAGAAATATTAGAATAACAAGTAATATGGACCATATGCAGTAATATTTATTAGAAAGTTAATTTTCGAGTTGACGTTGACGGTGCATGCAGTTAAATTTCAGAGTTGGGGCCTGCATGCTTGTCGTCGGAGGTTGGTGGGATTGTGGGAATACTCCTACCTCTGGAGGCCGGACAGGACCATGCATGAAACAGAACCGCTTGATGTTATTTTATTTTGTTTATTTACTGTCAAGGAGCGTGCAGTGGTAGTACTCAATACAATCACCATGTAACAACACTGACAAATTTTCTGCTTATTTGCACGACATATTTGTTTTAGAAAAAAAAGTTATGTACGGGTTTGCATTGATCGGTTGATTTGTTCTAAGAAAACAAATTGAAGCCGAACCGGCAGCAATCTAGCGAAGAGAGGCAAAAGCTCGATAATGGCATGGAACTTACCGTATGTGCGTTTTTGGACTCGTTTATTAGGGTATCCTTAGCACCACTCTGTTCGACTCCCCTTCTTTCTACTTCTTGCGTAATATTTGTCTCTCCCGTAGCCAATTAGCCGATCAAATCGTCAGCACAAAATGGTTTTTTTTGCTTTAGAACAAATTTGTCGAACAATCCAGCAGAAGATCAGTCGAACATAACCGTTCGGCTATCTCCGCGCGCATAAATACTTGCCTAACATTAAAACACAACATTTCAATATTCCAATGCTTTGACCATCAACATCCTTTTTCTTACAGTAATCCGATCCGCACACATGCGCATGTACTATACTCCCCTACTACGTATACGTGTGTGGACTACACTCCGTAGTAGAGCGCTTGACTGGCTCGGTCCAGGGTCGCAGTCGCAGCCCATGAGTCGTGATGACGGGACTCATCAATGCATGCATGCATGCGCGCGGACTCAAATGCCGCTCGTACGTCCTCTCGCACGTTCTCAAAACGAAGGCGTGCGTGACAGCGGCCGCGACGATGTATACTTTGCACGTACTAGATATGTACGTGCACAAGCACGTACTATTTATGCCGGCAAATAATTAAACAGTGGCAGCGCGGCAGCCTAGCTAGCTTGCACACGAGTGACTGCCGCTCCATGCAAGTTCATCATTGCAACCACCGATGATCGACGAGCAATTCCGATCCGATCCGATCCACGGCGCTCTCTCGCCCATCACGTAGTACATACTCCGTTTAGTTGGCTTGGCGGCGTGGTGGTTGGTCGGTCGTCACACCGGCGGAGTTGGTCGTTGGCTGCTTGGCTTAATTGGCTCGGTTAGGTTGCGAGGTTGTCCGGTAGTAGTACAAGCCAGCGTGCTCGATGACCTCACGACCACGGGTTGACATTGACCCAGTGCTTCAATTCGTGTGAGACGCACAACAACATCCCGACAGTGAGGCGCAATATATAGGAGTAAACTTGATCGGACGAGGAAACTCTGCCGAACCGTTCGTCCCGTGACAAAAACAAATCGATGTGAACTGGTGGGTGGATCAGGATTACAGGAGTAGTTTGACCGAGTACGCAAGTCAATGCCAAGCCGAGAGCGGAGCAGCTATAGCGCAACCTGCTGTGCTGCTACCCTGCCGGTCCCTGCACCTACTCCCGGGAACTCTGTCAGTCTGACCGACGACGCTCTTTCTCTCAGCAAGAGGACAGAATGTTCCGATCCAATAATCATCGGGAGTAAGATGGCGACGCTCTTTGTTGATTTGTTTGACCGGGGTTTGGTCCGAAATTAAAAAAAAAAAGACGGCTCGAAATCGCATCTAGTAAAAAAAAAAGTCCACATTGGGCCGATGTTTAATAAATATCCGGGCCGGAAGAAGTCGTACCTGGCTGGGATGAACAAGGTCTCATGGGCCAGGCCTGTATTCTGTGTAATTGAACTTTGGTCGTTAACAGCCCAAAGGCCCACAGCCAAACTCTCCATCCCTCATCAGGTTTCAGGGATCGTTAGCAGAAACTTAACGTCAGGCCCTGAATTCCCTGAGCGAGCACGCTTGGCGCAGTGCCTGAAAAGCTAGCTCATGGTAACTTTTGCAATGTCGTCAGGCCCCGGCGGGCCGAGAGGACCCAACGCACGCGCCGAGGAGCGGCGGCCCGCGCCGAAGAAGGTCCTCCCCGCCGTGGACCTCGACGACAGCCACAGGATCGTCCTCGTCTACCAGTTCGCCTCTCACACGGCTCCCTAGCTGCACGACACGCTGCACGGTACAATGTCCGGCCTGGGCTCATCGATCAGCCAATTGTTCTGACCAACACGGCTCCCAAATGTCGTAAACACGGGAAAGTTTCAGATGGCGGCGGTACGGTGGCGGCCCTGTGCGTGCCGTACGAGTCGGATTTCCGGCCGAACATGACCATCGTGGTGAAGGCGCTGCAGCCTCTTCTCAAGGCAGCTGCGGCCACAACTGGGGAGCCTAGGGGCCATTTTGGGGTGGCCGAGCCCGCTAGCTGCAGTTGGACGTGTTTGATATGCTCCAAAGTTTCATTTCTTCTCAGCCTGGTTGTGCGGAGCTTGGGCCGAGGAATCTTGACGATAAGCTAATGGTAGTTGGGGTTGGACCAAGTCGCTGACAGCAAATCAAACACAAAAAGCACTGAGCCGGTCTCTACCGCTGCAAATGCATCAAACAAGTGGACTTGGCCCCTGACAACCAGGTCATGGCTGGCCTGGTAGAGGTCAGGAATCAAACACACCCTAGTAGTACATGACAGATGACACACGACCATATACTTTTCTCCAGCACTTGTACTCAAATTTGTTTTGGTTGGATGTCACTTGCGTACAGCTTCAGTGGTTGTAAATGTAACAACATGTGCTAACTGATCGATCTGCAATGGATTCAAGTTTTCTTCATCAGTCTTTGGATTCAGATCACCAGAGTTTTCCTTGACTCCTTTTTGGATGCTTGCATTGTTAGCCTAGGCACCGTATTTGCACAGGTTTTCAAACCCCATGTACTGATGCCGCTCCATCCTGTGCACTGCGTTTGCGATGCCTACCCCACCTGCAGATTGAGCAGACAATAATTTCAATTTTTTTCAGTAAAGCTGCTGCGAAAGCAGCACTGGGGTTGTATGTGTATGTATAAGACAAAGGTACCGAGAGAGATCGCGCTGATGAAGATCATTGCAGCAAGTGTGAAGATGATGATCGATGCCCGCCCTAACCAATCGATGAACTTCCGCACACGGTTCTGGGCAGTGGTCGCAGCGATGAACGCCACAGCAATGACGTAAGTGGCTGAAGACAAGGCCAAGAAACTGAGTCCATAGAATCCTAGGAGGTGATGAAGCGTTGAGGAGGGATAGGTAGCAATTGTAGTACCATAGTGCACCGGGAAGCGATGCAAGAGGTAGTATTGAACAACAGACATGGAAGATGAGAACATCATGGCAAAGGTAGCAATAGCACTCGAAACCTATTATAATCAGAATTTTAGTTTCTCATAAAGGATATTCGAATATGAAACAAAAAAAAATGCAAACAGTTTCTTCTGAAAATAAGGCATTTTGTAGATGGTGGATGGTACCTGGGGAGGGATGCCGAGCTCTAAAAAGAGTGGCCCCAGAATGAAGCCACCTCCGACGCCTAGCAAACCAGCAACAAGTCCTGCGATGATACCAAAT
Source organism: Cenchrus americanus (assembly GCA_947561735.1). Lineage (NCBI taxonomy): Eukaryota > Viridiplantae > Streptophyta > Magnoliopsida > Poales > Poaceae > Cenchrus > Cenchrus americanus. The sequence goes on along the minus strand of OX387241.1, from coordinate 308,699,187 downwards.
AGGATATACATTAGGATCCATCCTGGCTTCAGGCTACTCTGTTTAGTTCCTGTTGATGATGGCACCCTCTTCCCGCTCATCAGGCCATGCGCTTCATAAATGGACACTCCTATTGACACAGGAATCTACATTTAACCACAAGAAATTTTGAACCATGTCAATATTAGAATATTAAAAGTTCCTACCAAAAGAGACCCTAGATGGTGTATGACTAATATTGTTGCTATATGCTATCCATCTTCTGTACTCCAATACGTACCCAGGGGCGGACCTAGAGCAAAATTTGAGGGAGGGCACACCTCAGGGGTATCTCTAGAGCAACTAAACCAGTGAAGTAAAATTTGATTCATTTACTAGACTAGAAGATCTTGAGTGGGGGCATATGAGCTCAACGTGAGTCCGCCCTGCACGTACCTGGACAGATGTCAAAATCCAGTATGACGCTGAGCATGCATCAGTGTGGATCTGTATATTACATGAAAAGGTAGCAAATCAGCAACAAACATTACTATTATCATTGAAGAGGATAAGAGAAAAATGATGCGATGGGCAAGTGTCCAACTGAAATACAAGATGAGGCAAACGTCAGTGATACTTTGTAGCATTTTTTGCATTAAAAATTCTCACCTTGGAGATCTGAAGTGCAAGGAATGCCATCCACACAAATGCAAGAAGACCAAACTCCTTCCAGTAAACATTCTTCAGAATTGATTTCTACATGGTGGAAATGTTGTGGCTCGGAATCCTTACGATTTCAAAGGGGGAGAATATTCTCCTCTATGTATGCATATTTATTAGATGCTTACCGGTTCATCTGATAAGATTCCTGCATCACCTTGTCCTGTATGGACTGTCACTCCATGCTCTCGTTCCTGACCTGAAATTTTGTTAAAAACAAAAAGAATTTTACTCTTGTGTGACAGATATGAGTATTGTCTTGTTGTCTTACATATTCGCTCCAACCGTTCAGCAGTCTCCCTGGAAGAAATGAAAGTAGATTCATTAGGTGAAAAAATGCTTCAACGTTATCAGGGGCGGATTTAGGGGGCTCTAGCCCCCCCCTCTAATATCTTAGCTGCATCCGCTACTGAGCGTTCTTAAAGATGGAAAACAAAGTCATTGTTGGGATAAAAGAGATTCAAAGATGCCAACAATATTGCAAGATGATTACCCTTTTCAGAATGGTCTCTTTCTTCCATGTCTCAACACCCTTGACAAAGGCTTTAATTGATGTACCTGTGATTCAAATCCGTCCATGGAAACTACAGTCCTTCATGGGCAATTAGCTATTGCTCAGTGTCGGGAAAGAAGACGCACCTAGGAACAGGATTATCAGGAGTGTTGTCACCAACCAATCGGGAAATATGACATTAAAAATAACACCGATGCTAACTCCAAGCATTAGCATGGGCTGGATGAGCAGTGCGAGGTCGTAGTCAATAAGTGGCATGTCCAACACCGGATGCTTAAGCTTGAGGTTGCAGTACACAGTTGAAACTGCCGCGGCCTGAAGATGAGAGAATACAAAGGCTCAGACAATAAACTAGCAGACTGACGACTTGGGATCAGTAGAATACATGCACAAGACCGAGTTAGATCCTCACACTTGGACATCGCCGCTGCTGACTTGGGATCAAAACCGATAATCAATGCCAGCATCGGCACGAAGATGCCACCGCCGCCTGCACCACCAACGCTCCCAACTGCCGCGCCAAAGAAGCCGATCAGCGAGCCCAGCACAATTCTCCACCCGAATCTCAGCGGCTATACAGACACACACACGCACACCCACATAAATCAGTATGAAAGCAAACTACACAAACTGGCAGCTGGTCATCAGTACACAGATCGAGCTGATTGATGCATTACCGGCCAAACGTGGTGGTACGTGCTGTCATCACTTTTCTGCCGCTCCTTCTTCCCCGGCGCCACTGTGGGGCTGGCCGATGGAAACCCCTGGTCGGCGGCGACAGTGAGCGCAGTGGCTGCGACTGCGAACGTCACGACCGCGAGCATGCTGCTGATAACGGTAGTCCAGCTTCTCCCCATTTTGCGGACCCCTTCTACTGCTGTTGTGCAGTAGTGTAGCCGCTGGCCGGAGTTCACTTGCGCTGGGGAACCAGCCGCGCCGAGGGAGAGAGAGAGACAGTCTGGGACACACAGGCGTAGGCGAAGCCGCCGGTCGCAGCTAGCAGGCGAAGTAGCCGCCGGCGCCGGCGCCCGTGTATTTTTAGTCGGGGCAAAGGAATGTCGTCGAGGGCTAGGGTATTTGTATTGGGCCGAACAAGTGTTGTAAATTGGATTGACTTCTAATTTCGGCGTGCAGCCGGCTTCCTATCCATCCATCTCATGGAAAATATATACCCAATTAACTTAGAATATAATGAAAACAATATAAACTATTACTTCCTTCAATAATTTGATATTATGGATTCAACATTTTCATACGCAACATTAGAATCCAGCAAGTTCAACATTTCTCATGTACGGGCTCAACATTCGACATTGAAAATGTTAAATCTGGAAAAAAAACCGAAATGCTGAAGTTAGAGACAAAAAAAAAATGTCGAAACGGTGAGATTTAATGTTGAACGGTAGCATACGTACTACGGGATCACAAACCCCTCGCACTGCGGCGACATCATGGGATCGAACGCGAGGCACGTGTGGATTCCCCGGCACCCGGTACTGGTGGTGGCCTCCGTCGCATGAAGACGTTCGTTTGGGCGGTGGTTGATGTCGAGTCTTGGTCGATTTGTTTCCGAGGGAAAAATACGGTGGCCCCAGTTCTTTGGTGACCGATTTGTTCGGAGAGAAAGATCTACCGACCGGTGGTTGCAACGAACGGGCGCCAAGATCGTCCACCGTCGCGCGCGTCGCGGGGCTCCACCACTCCACCACTCTATGTCACAGAGGACGAGGCCGGCGCAGTGGTCCACGATGTAGTTGAGGAGCAGGCCGCGGACGGAACGCGGCAGGAGATGAGCGCGCGGGCGTCCACGACGTTGCGCCACGCCCTGCAGACGCACCAAGGTGCGTGGGGGCAGGACGCGAAGGGCGTCGACCGGCAGCCGCCGCCATGCGGGGTGGCCTCACTCGCCACACGGCCGTTGTCGGAGCCCGCCCGTTCCTTCGCCTGCTCGCTTTCGCGGCTTATCACCACCGGTCAGAAGATCTTTCTCTCACAACAAACCGGCCCACCAAAGAACTGGGTCAAGAAGATTTTCTCTCGTAACAAACCAAAGACCAAAGAACCGTGGCCGCAAGAAGATTTTCTCTCGGAAACAAACCAAAGACTACCATCGCCCACCAAACAAACGAACAGACTGCTTACCCCGATCGTGCATATATAAGCCGCCGCCGTCCGCCTGCCTGGCACGCAGGAACCCTCCTCGTTAAACCTAACCACCGCAATCAGCGTACGCATGGAGACCACCGTCGCGGCGCTGCCAGACGACGCGCCCTCGCCGGCATCCTCCGCGTGCAGCCGCCGCGGAGCCTCGCCGACGGCCGCGCGCTTCTAGCTGCGCCCGCACCTCCTCCCGCGCTCCGTCCGCGGCGTGTTCGTCAACTACGTCGACCACGACAGGCCGCACCTCTTGTCGCGTCCGTCCAGCCCGTCCACGTCGTTCCCGGCTTGCTGAGCTTCTTGCCAACGACCACAGACGTGACTGGTGGACCGTACGTCCTCGACCACTGCAACGGCCTCCCCTCTTCTGCAACATCGAGTGGGAGAGCCAGCTCTGTGTGTGCAACCCCGCGACGCGGCGGTGCACGTTGCTTCCTCGCTCCTCCTCATCCCCAGCCCGCGGCGGGGTGCCGGAAGGAGAAACTCAACGCGTACTTCATGTTCGACCCGCGGCCGTGTCGCCGCGCTACGAGGTGTTCCTGATCCCGGACGTGCCGGAGAAGCCAAAAAAAAAGCCACCGGTGGTAGCCGTCAAGGCGGAGCCGCAGACGATCGACGATGGACATGCTGATCCGCCTCCGCCCCGGAGGGCTCCACGAGATCCTGCACTCGATTACTCGAGTCTCCCTCAATCCGCAACTCAATGAGTTAACTCATCATCGAGGTACCCAAACGTTGCTTATCCAGTCCGTAGCGTTATCCGAAGGCGAATTTCAGTACGACCATCAAAATCCCCCATCTTTTTTTTTCTGATAGAACATGCGAGTTGCAGTTGGGGTATGTGCTAGAAAAGGGGAATGCCCAAGCGCTCGCGGGACCCGTCGCTGGTGCTCTAAGGAGCGGTGCTGCTGCGAGCATGCCGCCGTCCCGTCGCGGTGCCGGCACCGCGCTGGGCTTCATGATGGACGACACCCAGCGGCCTCCTAAACTTCCGTGGTTGCTCCGGGGAGGCGCAGAGGAGGAGCTTCATGAGTAAGCATCTCGAGGACACAGCAGTGAAGTGAAGCATGCAGCTGCAGGCTGCAGCGCACCATATATTTGGTGTTTTCGTTTGACCCATGAGTAAGCATTGTTATGTGTAACCCAAAACCCCCAAAAAGTATTAATGGGTTGCTTGGGTCAGCCACTGGTTGACCCAATGGGTACCCATTTACATACTTAAGTACACCCGATCCGGTCTATTTAGGACCCTGTGCTATAAGGGTGCAAAGGGGTATCCATTAGGTGCACCTCCAAACCTGTTTAGTTTAATCATTTGTACTACTTTTTCAAAATTTTGAAGAAATAGTACAAATAATTGCACTAAAGAGGTTCGGAGGTGCATCACATTATAATCAGCTTGCACCCCTACTGTGCTAAGGGTTGGGTTATTAGGGATGAAAACGATCGGCAGAAAGCTTCACCACTTTCACTTTCAATTTTTTTATAACGGAAACGATAGATAATGTCGAAAACGAGAACGGCGTCAGTATCCCGGTAAAACGGAAATGGAAGAATACGATCGACAACACATCGACAATTGTCGAAACTCCACAAAACGATAAACACACCAAACTTTAGAGCACAAGAGCAACTCCAGCAGATGAAGTAAATTTCATCCCCTATATGAAGTTATTGGAGGTGGAGTAAAAATATTTTCATCCCTAAAACACAACCTGCTCCAGCAGTCTCCCTATTTTCCTTCCCAACTCGTGGGTCCCACAATGCCACATCATCTTCTCCTCCCCTCCCCCAAATCTTGCATCTGTAGCGGTGTGGAGGCAGGAGGGGGAATCGAGTGGGTCCCAATGATAGGGGGTGGAGCAGAGATTCCCTTTATAAAGGGGATGGAGAGGGAGTTTTAGTCCATGGAGAAAAATAGGGAAGGGGATAGAGAGGCTGCTGGAGAGGTTTTTTTAGCATCTGATCCCCTATATCACTGTTTTTTTGGTATTGGGGATGAGAAGGGGGAGCAGCTAAAGTTGCTCTAAAGCTACCTATATAACTCAGATTAAAATATCAGTCCAAAGACTAGTGACATAAAGACAATATCATATATGACACATAGATATCAGTCCAAAGACTAGTGACATAAAGACAATATCATATATGACACATAGTAACCGGTATCCTTGACTATAAGTTGCCTATAGTTGTATCTCTGGAACGTCTAGCTTATCACTAGCCACATCATCACAATCTTGAATTTTTGAGAATGCCTTATATATGGTAATAGAAATAGGAGTTAGGATCAATCTGGTATGGCTTATCTTATCTTAATTCAGAAAATATAGCGTCATTGTTTGTGAGAATCAGAAACTATAGTGTAAATAACTGAAACGTAGTAGTCCTTTTTCCACACAATTAGCATTTGTTAGGAAGGGGCTCCCCTATTCTTTTTTTTGAGAAACTCCCAATTCATCTTCGTTCTTTTTTGAAAAGAGACTCCCAATTCATCTTGTGGAAGATGGAAAGCAATCCATCTTTTAAAGCCCATTTTGACCCAATTAGCTTTTGTAGGAGATGTGTTCAGCTTTTTTATTCGCCACACATAACATTTAAAATCACCTCTTTCAACATTATATCTCAGGACGTTAACATTTATGTTCCTCATGTTCAACATTTGTTATCCAAAACGTTGAAACTATACCAGCCGAATGTTAAAACCACACAAACCAATAGTTGAATGTAAACAATCGGCCAAATCCGATAACGGTAATGCTTGGACTCAGACGTACGGAGGGAGGAGAGAAAATCAGACGCTTCGTACTCCACAACGGAAGAAAGAGTCAACCGCCCACCATTTCTCTCTCTTCCTTTTTTCTTCTTCTCCAGCAAACAGAGCTCCTCCACCGGCAACGACGGGCGCCGACAGGCTCTCCTCTGGCGGTGGTGCGCGCCTCCACGGCCAGATGCGCCACCGCGCGCCTACTATTAGGAAGCGGCCCTTAGAGCACCAAATTTTCTAGCAACACCACATATTTGGTTGCAATAGTTGGTTTTATAGCAACTAACGTATTAATGCGTTGCGATATCTGGGTGTAACCTCTGTATACTCAGCTCTGTTTTTATTTTGCCCGCATCTTGGTGAAGAACTGGGTGGAGAGTTCCATAAAATCTGGTAAGATTGCAAGACGAAGGCTTTTTTCACTTTTCACTTAGTATACTCATAAGTCTGAATATTTTCTACATTTTGTAACTGTTCTCATCTCCCCCCACTCTGTTTTTTTTTTGTTAGAGCAACTTCATCTAGTACCATTGGCAATGTTTGAGACCGGAGAGAAATATACGCCACACTTAACTTCTGAGAGATATGCAATAACTTATATTGTTATTGGTTTCTGATGTCGAAAAAAATCATCAATAGTACTACCCAAAGTTACTTTCTTAACCCTCACATGACAGTGTTAACTATGCAGGCACTCGCAACACAGTGTTCTCGCTATATATAACTTCCGTGGATCTGGGAATTCAAGATGCAAAGCAATTCATGATGCAGACGGGTTGTTTTGATCATATACTGTGCATGTTGACCTTTTCATTTGATTTGACAACTGTCGTATACTGATATGACTTGTGAACGATGCTACATATTCAGTACGGAGGCAATACACGGAGTCGCAGAGCCTTGGGGCCCTTGTGGCCTTGCCATCAACGGTGTTCTGGCCATCTCTACATTATGCAAGAAATGGCACATCCAAATCGGAATGAGATCCCACTTTTGAGTCACTGACATGTGCCAAATGCACCTACCACATGTACATATATATGAGCAAGACTCCGGAAATACTGATATTGGTTTTGCAGTGTAGTACATATTCGCCACAAGGCATGTTGCGTCTCAATCACTGTAGTCTCTGACCATTTCGTCTCTAAAACTATAGTTTTGCAGTGTGACAAGTGATGCATGCAGCTCTCGCCGTTCAAGTCGTTGCTATCAGTATGGAAGTCTCCATGGCCGGCCTGATGGGGGTGGTGCTGCTGCTACTTAGCCTCTCGATGATTATCTCTCTAGATTTAGCAGTTGTAACTAAGTCGTCCCCTCACTTAACTATGTTGTCCCTTCGAATTGTAATGTCAGTATGTAGTCTGTACTTACCCCAGACACCTGCTCATGATTTAAATCTCAGATTGTAATGTGTTAATTTGCTGAACAAAATTGAGTCTCTTGTTAACATCCTGTGCATGTTGTTTGATGTTTGCATATGTGCATTCTGGCCGGAACTGAATACGGCCGGAATCAAATTTCCTACCGAACGGCCTGCTGGGCCTGGAATTTTTCTACTGGAATTTAATCAGCCGGATCAAGTAAGATCAGCCGGATCCACTTGTTCCTCTCCCAGAAATATTCCGCTGCTGAATTATTCCTCGCCTAAATGAGTTTGTTTCAGACGGGTGAAAAATGGAAAGAAATTAGAGGGCCTAGCGAGATCGGTCGGACTCCCTCCTCTTCCCCGTGTCGAACTCGACTTCATCCCTGTGCCGACGACCCACAACGAACGCGCCTCCACAACCCCGGCCGTGTCCCCCGCCGTAGACTATATAAAGCAACCCGCCGCAGCGCTTCTCAACTACCCACCGCGAACGACCTGCAGCCCCTGCCCCAAGAAACAAGCCGCGAAGGGAAGGGAAGGGATGGCGCCGCCTGACGAGGGGGCGTCGGCGGCCGTGGTGCCGCCTATGGCCGGGGCCGTGCAGCCGCCGGTGGCGAGGAAGTCGGCGTGGACCAAGCACGAGGACGACACGCTGCGGGAGCAGGTGCGGGTGCACGGCGCGCAGAACTGGGCGGCCATCAGCGCCGCGCTGCCCGGGCGCAACCCCCCAAGTCATGCCGCCTCCGCTGGTGCCAACACCTGAACCCCAGCGTCGACGCCGCGAGGCCCTTCTCCCGCGAGGAGGACGAGAAGATCGTCGGCCTCCACCGCCTCTTCCCCAGCAAGTGGGCCACAATCGCCGGCTTCCTCCCCGGCCGCTCCGACAACGCCGTCAAGAACCGCTGGAACTCCGTCCTCGGCAAGCAGCAGCGGCCACCGCAGCAGCAGCGCCCGATTATTGCTGCCCCCATCCGCCGCCTCTCCTACGTGACGCTCCCGCTGTTCCCTCTGGCTCACGGGGATGTCAGACCGTTTGGCAGAGGCATCTACGATACGAGCTCCGCCACCACCCGTCGCCAGGCGACGCGCGCGGGGGTTGATCTGAGCGAGAGCGACGCGTGCCTGAAGCTGTTCCCCCTGGCGCCAGGGGATCTCGTTGGGGACAGCAACATGGATGTGGATTGCGGCGCCGACGACCCGGCAGACACCGAGATGACGCTGTGGCCCTCGTCGAGGGCCACCTCTATGGCGGCGTTCAAGGCGATGGTGCAGGCAGTTCGGGCGCCCTAGGTTCTCCCATCTTTGCCTGAATTTTTTTGTTGTGGTTTAATAATCTGCTGAGCGTTCTTGCTTCTGATTGGCAACGGAATTCAGTTACTTGGCCAACTGAACTTGGGATGGAGGATATGGTGAATAGTAGTACTAGCAATCTACCTAGAATTAGCTTTAGATCTTTACTTCCTGCAATTTTGTTGGCCAGCTGAACTTGGGATGCAGGATGGTGAATAGTATCAATCTATCTAGAATTGTAGCTTCTTTTCTTCCTGCAATTTTGTTGTCGTCAAATTTACGAGACGGGACTGGTGTGATTTCAATGACGGAATGAGCACCGAATCCGGGGAATTGTACCAACTGCTGCATTGGGACCTGAAGAGTGATATAGACTGATACTAGTTACTTTTATCTTAGCACCATCCTGGCACATCTCTCGTCTCTAAGATCGATATTGGAATTCTACTTGGATGCAAAAGGCACAAAATCATGTGTAGTAAAAAGATACTCCTGTAAAAGGCACAAAAGCACCTATAACTTTCTACGCCCATAAACTCCAATGCGTTTAACTAATTCTGATTTAAAAACTGATCACGTTTTACTTGCTCCCATAAAAAACTTGAGGGGTTAAAGTCACCACGTTTTTTTTTAAAAAAAGTAAGTTACTCCACCTCGATGAATTTAAACGAAAAAAGAGTCTGCAACAACTGAAACTTTGAATATTGTTAGAGAAAAAGAGCAGTGTATTGGGAATTGAACGAGCTTATCTCTTCTCTCCTAGTTAGTCTCTTGTCTTTTGAAATGTTTCGTGATTAAAAAATTAGTTCCACTATCTAAGCTAGATTGTTGGAGACGCTCTTACAACGTCCTAGGCCGACCTCGTCTGTCATTCCACGCACGCACGCACGCAGTCTTCCCCCCTCTCTGATGGCTTCCATCGTCCACGCGCGTCTCCCAAGTCATGCCGCCTCCGCTGGTGCTACCTCGCGTGCGGCAAAGGCGACGAACACCGCGGGGACGAGGGGCTGCCCCTTCCGCACGGCCTGCCCCAGTTCGAGCGCGCGGTGCGGCGACCACCTCGCCGTCGCCGGTTGAGTGACGATCCCACGATGACGCATGCACTTGGTCCGGACGAACGGACTTTGCCGCCTGTGCTGACAGAGTTTATCGTCGTACAAGCTTGGATATCTGCATTCTGTAGGGAACAAGATCATGAAATGCAAAATAATTTCGATGCGACGTGTAAAAGATCGAATGCTTTGTATATGTGTATCCGGACGTGAAGAAAGACACAGCATCGGATTCGGATCTTATCTTTATGTTTTGAAACAGCCAAGTTTGACTTTGAGTCCAGGTATTTGCAGTCTTCAGCGGAACGTGCATGAACTGGCTAAGATGTTTTCCCTCAAGATTTGCCGAGAATTTTGTTAGGAAAATAAAAACAGAAAAGCTATTAAAAATGGAATGGAGCCATGGAGGTGCAAAACGACAAGGCAAGGCACTACAGGAAACGCGCGCTTTGCCAACGGCGCTAAGTTGTTGGCGAAGACTCCAACCCCGTTGGCGAATGCTTTCCCAACGGGGTTTCCGAGTTCCCGTTGGGAAAGAACCGCTGGCGTTTTAAGTGATGGGAAAGAGTTCTTCGCCAACGGGAACACGGGCCCCGTTGGGAAAGCTTCGCCAACGGCCATGTGTACCGTTGAAGAAGGGGGGACGCCGTCAGCTCGGCTGCCGTTACCTTCGCCAACGGGGAAGCGACGGCGTTGGCAAAGACCGGTTGGCAAAGGGAACGGTAGCTTTGCCAACAGCTTGGTTTGCCAACAGCATCGGTCCATGCTGTTGGCAAATCGCTGGACAAGAGCGTTGGCAAAGGAGCCCGGCTTTGCCAACGGTCGTCTTTTTACAAAGATGGGCCGAAGCCGTTGGCAAAGCCGCGCGCGCTTCGGGGGGGAAGCCGGCTTTGCCAACGACTTTGGCCCAGGTGTTGGTGAAAGTGCATCTAGGCCCCTAAGTGGGTTTTGGTGAATTGAATGACAAGGCGATTAAAGGACTAATGCTTTTGTCTAAGATCGTGAGCAGGTGTTCATTATATATTCATGAGCTACTTTTGAAGTATTTTAAATATGGATGTATTTTATGGCTCACATCTACAAAGATAAGTATTTGGTGCAAGGCTTCATGGGTTTATTAAAAGAGAACAAGATGATGAGTATACTTTTCATGGTTCTAAAAATGGAAGCTTGCATATCCGTTGTCAATCAAGATCAAGCATTTGAAGCAGGACTTTCAAATGAAGGCTAATTGCGTGTGAAGCAAAGTGGAACTCAAAGTGGATTGGATAAGTGATGAAGAGATCAACCGAGATGTCTAGGGTGAGGGACTAAGCAATCTTTGGGGCCGTAGCTAAGCCGCCATAAGTGTTTTGCTAGGGTGAAGGTCTAGCATCCGTGGGGTCTTCAAGTATCATATTCAAACCTTAATCGAGGGAAGCTTTGCAAGTCATCAACTCGTTAAGATTGGCAACATGGAGTGGCCATGGATCCAAGTGTGCATTCTTATGCTATATGGAAAGATCCTAAGTCACTAGCTCAAGTATGGACATGCTCAAGTCAAAGGCTATGTTGAAAGCCCTCAAGTGGTTATCAATCAAGTATGGCAAGAATTGAAGTTGTTCAAGCTCAAGGGGTCATCAAAGCTCTTTTACTCTTTTCTTGAGTATAGGTATGCCGTACTATCAAGAGGGATGCAACTTAGCAAGTTGACCAAGTCAAAGTGCTCATTAGTTGACCTAAGTGAGATCTAGCCCTTGAGTGTGCTAACCAACCCTCCTAACCTAACCTGGGTCATTTCACCTTAATGGTGAAGTGCTAGTTTCTCTAAAAAGGGTTTTTGGGCAACTCGGGGCCGACCGGTCCGACCGGTCGAGGCACCCGTCCGGCCGGTGCCGCTAGCCCAACGGCTAGTTTTTCATACACCGGTCCGAGGTGTAGGGCACCGGTCGAGCCGGTGCCACCGGGTCTAACGGCTAGTTTTCTTCTTTGAGGGGTATAAATACCCCAAGCCCTCTTCGGTGTGGGCCGCTTCGCTTCTAGTGTTGCTTCTTCGAGATCCCAAGCCATTTCTAACTAGCTCTAAGCCTTAGTGGCTCTCCCCAACCATCTCTTTGTGAGATTTGTGGATTCAAGCCATCATCTTTGTGTTGGGTTGAGAAAGTGAGCCTAGGAGTGACTTTGTGAGCTAACAAGAGCGGGTTCCATAGCTTGAGCACTTTGGTTACGAGTCTACAAACTTTGGTGCATTTGTTACTCTTGGAGGTTTGCCTCCTAGACGGCTAGGTGTCGCCGGCTAGCTCCCAAGGTTGTGGTGAGCAAGCAGGAAGTTTGTGAGGGCCGCGATCTTGCCTCTTCGTGGAAAAGATCACCTTAGTGGAAAGGAGGAAAGTGGTTGAAAGAGACCCGGCTTGTTGTGGGAATTGTCCCTTACAAGCTCCTCAACGGAGACGTAGCCATTCCTCAGTGGGTGGTGAACTTCGGGAAACAAATCCTTGCTTCCTCGTGCGATTCCTCACTCTAAGTTGTTTTTCTAGCATATTTCATTTGCTTCCGCTTCGATCTACTTGGGTGTGTTACTTGTGTGTGCAGGGCTCATTACTCTGCTTGTGATCATCTACAAGAGCCACACCCTGAGTTTGGTTCGTGCTAGAAGCCAAGAGGCGCTTGAAGTTGTTTTTGCGGGTTCTTCGTGCTACACCGGTCCGACCGGTGAGGTGCACCGGTCCGACCGTGTCATTCGTGAAGACCCGATTGCTTGACCGGTCTCGACCGGTCACCACCACCGTCGACCGGTGGAGCACTGTCAGCTCAAGTGATTTGGGGGAAAAAGTTTAATTCGGTCGTCACGCCTATTCAACCCCCCCCTTCTAGGCGACATCAAGGTCCTTTCAATTGGTATCAGAGCTTGGTGCTCCGATTCGAGCTTAACCGCTTGGAGTTCTTCGATGTCGACAACTTGTGAGGTACCGTTTGAGCCTCTAGCTCTAGATGGCTCAAACTATTCTTCTTGGTGCTCTAATGTTCACATTGCACTTAAGGTTTTGGGCCCTACCGCCGAGAGCATTATGGTTGCGAGTATCCTTCCAAAGGATGAGACATGTGTCTCGCCAATGGACTTGGAGAAGAAGCGGCTTAATGCTCTTGTTACTAACCTTTTGTGTAGTTGTGTATGTAGCGAACTAAAGTACATTATCTTGAAGAGCAAAAAGATTTCCGAAGATGCTCATCTCATTTGGAAATTACTACTTGAGTTGGTAAACACCAAATGGGATGAACTCGAGAGTGATGATGAAGATGAGTCAGTGGAGATGTGCCCTACCTCTACAACATCCACTGAGCCTCAAGCATCAAACCTCAAGCAAGAAGAAGAGCAAAGAAGCGAAGACGTTGTCCCTCTGCAGGGACCGGTCAGACCGGTGACACCCACCGGTCAGACCGGTGCCAGCAGAGGCACACCAACTTGCTTGATGGCCAAGAAGGAGAAGAGAAGCAAGAAGAAGAGACAAGCCAAAGGGGCTAAGGACCAAAAGATTGAAGCCTCAAGCTCTTCGTCAAGAGAACTTGAGCTTCTCAAATCCGAGCTTGCATCCTTGGTTTGTAAGTATGAAACATTGGCTAACAAATATGGTCATGACATCAAATCCTTTGCTTGTAGAGCTAAATTAGAAGAAGATGCCAATGATGATCTAGAAGCCAAACTAGCGAAGCTCACTAGCGAGCATATGGTCCTACAAGCTAATCACAATGAACTTGAACTTTCCTTTGAGAAGCTTGTTGATTCTTATGCAACACTAGAGATAGCCCATGAGGTTGTGCTTTCATCGGTAAAATCTCTACAACCTCTATCTCACACATGCACTTGCTCACAAGTTCAAGTTGTTTTATCTAGCGCTAATGATTGTTTGTCTCAAGCAAGCCAATCTAGCATTGAGCATGTACTTGTAGAATCTTGTGAAGACCTCATTGCCGCTGAAAATGACAAACTAAAGCAAGAGGTCGAAAAGCTCCAAAAGGACTTGTGTGTGTTGAAGGAGAAGAGCAAAGTGCAACCTTCTCAAGATAACCGTGAAAGCACGGTGAAGAAGCTTGGGAAGGGATCAACCGCCCCTAGTTCAACCCCTCAACAAGCTACAAGGTTCCACAAGCACAAGATTCAAGAAAAGAGCGAGGTTGGGCAAATCAAACCCCAATATCGCCCGATCAAGCACAAGGCACAAGAGTCACTCTCCAAGAAGCCTAGAAGCTCCAACAAGTGGAGGGTGTGCTACAAGTGCAGAGAGAAGGGACACCTTGCCAACTCGTGCCCAAAAGCAACAACGGGCAGTGGATCTGACCGTGACCGGTCAGACCGGTGCGTGCCACCGGTCAACCGTGCTAGCCGAGGCAGCCCCACCTCAAGCAAACAAGGCAAGGAAGCCACCTTCTCCAAGAACAAGTCTCAGAAGCAAGTGTAGAAAAGAAATTGCAAGGAATGGGGTGACCAACAAGAACAAAAGTCGTATTTGCTACGAATGCCGTCAAAAGGGTCACATGGGCAAGGATTGCCCAAATGGTAACGTTCCTAAATCAAACCTTGTCCATTATGATTTCCATAAGCTTAGGAACGATAAGAATAGAACTTGTGCTATGAGGGAGATTAGTTCACCTCATTGTAGCATGAGAACTATTTGGGTTCCTAAGCACCTTGTGACTAACCCAATAGGACCCAACAAGTGTTGGGCACCGAGGAATGCTTACCGAGCTTGCAGAGTTGAAAGAGATGCATTGAGCACATGGTTGGAGGACTTAGAAATCTTGATGAATTCAATTGACCATGTGAAGAGCAAACTCATATATTTCGTGAAATCAATGACATCTCGGTAACTAATGCGCCCGATTGAGTCTAAGTCACTTTGGTTCTTGGTGAACACTCATGTGAAGCTCTTCTTGCATGAGCAAAGCATGAGGTGGTGACTTTGACTATTTTTTATGAAGATTTACCTTCTCATGCCATTCGATACCTTTAATGGCTCTCTAGTAGAGCAATACCTTATCCTTGGATGCGGGTCCGAAATTAGTGATACATTCACTCACTCAAGGAAAAGGGAAGGAAAAATCACCAAAATGGGTCGGAGGGTGGTCACGGTCGACCGGGATGTGCACCGGTCCGACCGGTGCCAACGCAGCCGTAAACTTGAGCGGGTGACCAAGACAAGTGCCGGGTGACCCCGTACGCCTCCGAATGCTGCGGGGGTGACCCGGCATGAGTGCCGGGTGACCGGGGGTTGTCCAAACCCTCAAGATGAAGGGTGATTTGGCGTCAAAGGTTATGAGAAGCCGAACACATGTCAATTATCAAATCATTTGTGTGTTTTGACCAAGTTTTGGAATGAGCCTCAACATGTTCTTGATTGAGCAAAGTGCCGTGGTCGAGAAATTCAAATTCTCTAGCACTACTTAAGGGGGAGCTCATTACAAAACTTGAGTCACTTATGGGACTAACAACTTCTTCTAAGTGATATTGTAGTCTCATTCGTTTATGCATATCAAAGGAAGCTCTCGATAAGCGTAACCTCCAAAAGAACAAGTAAGAGCTAACATTGTTTGAAAGTTAGTATATGCACAAATGAAATGGTCTTAAGGCAAAGGTATGTTTTCATGAAACTCATTGATATACCGTAATGCATCTAGGCCATAACATCATGCTAGTGTGCCATCCTTAGCATGTAATTGCTTCAAATGGACCTCTTGTGCTCCTCCCTAGATATTTGGTTGATATCTTTACTTCTACTCGTCTTTGTGTCTCGAGGATGAAGATATGAGCCAAATATGCTTGTTAGGGCATTCATTTGAAGAGGATGCATGCACTTTGTGATATAGGATAGATTCTTCGAAAAATCAACTAGCATGTATAGGAAGTGTGCTTTCTTTGAAAATTATTTGGTTCTTGGTCTTAGTGACCCAATCAACTTAGTTGTGACTATAGTTCTCCTTGTTTGATTGATGGCTAGTCACAATTAAGAAGATTGTCTCAAGTCCCTAAAATCCGTTCTTTTATCTCTCTCTCGGAAGGATCAAGTATACTCGCTCAAACTCGTTAATCCTTCACTCCTTTAAGAATTGATGGTTTTGGATCAATATCATCTTAATATCTCTTATCCAAAAACATCTCTAAAGGTTGAGATGAAATTCTTCATTGTGGCTCAAATTTGTTTCTCAAGGCCGCACCGGTCTGACCGGTGCAAGCCACCGGTCTGACCGGTGGATACCTTGAAGTCACATAATCATGGTTATGCAACCTAAGTGGATGGAAATTGTCCTATAACCTTTTTGGAGAAGTTTCAAGGAGAAAAATCTCAAAAAGGAGGAAAAGGGCCGGTACTACCGTGGGCGCGTCGGTTCTACCGATAAGGACTCTCTCGTTGATTTTTATCGGGATCTTCGGTTCTACCGACGGGGGCCGAAAAAAACCGATATGGCCTCTGCGGCTTGACCGGCGGTTGTCACCGGCTCGGCCGGTGACCGTCACCGGCTCGACCGGTGGACGCCGGCGTCGCCCCGTGGGGCCACAAGAAAAGGAATCCTTTTACCCCCCCTCTTCCTTCTCTCTCCTCTATCATTTACCATCCCACCTCTGCCTCAAACCGTGGACACCTTCCTCCATCTCCTCTCTTTCACCTCTCTCACAATCCATGGTGATTTGAAGATTCAACCAAGGAAAAGCCTCAAGATTGGAAGCAAAAGGATCTCCTAAGGCCCCTCTTCACTTTCCCCTTCGTGTTTCTCGGATTCAACTCGAGTTCATCTCTCCAAAGGTATTCAAACCTTTCTTTTGCCCGATCTCCTCACTTGGTGCAAAGTTTTGAATTTCCTTTGGTAGAACATCTTCTGAGATCACCTAGAAGACATTCCTATAGATCCATAGCGTTTTGTTGGACACATTGTGAGAAATCACAAATTGGGTGCGGACGGCCTTCACCGGTCGGCCGGTGGCCGTCACCGTCCGACCGGTGGCGCATGTCCAACCCCAAATTGTGTTTTCTTCTTGTTTTTCAACACTTATCTATTCTAGGGTGTCTTTTGTTTATCTAGACAAAATCTTAGATCACCATCTGCTCAGATTGAATGTGGGAGCAATTGGCTCGTTTCGGGTGGCACCGGGTCGACCAGGTGCCCCTCCACCTCCGACCGGTGTGGCCTGAAACGTACCCAACCGTTCGAACTTTCAAGTTTCAATTCCAATTCAATTCAATCTTTTTCCCGGAGTCTTATACACTCTTGTCATCCTTTGTGTGACTCGGGACAGCGGCTATGGTGCGGGAAAAGGAAGGGGCTAAGAAAAGAAGAGAAGAAGTCCTCACTCGCCGAGGAGCCATCCCGGTGATTTTGGGGAAGGGGGCAAAGACTGTAAACATCAGCGGCAAGAGATTGAGACGCCGCTCAACTCAAGCTAGTGCTGAGAATCCCGATCTAGGAGGTGACACCGGAACAAGCAGCGATGACAATGTTGAAGATGAGACTTATCCGGGTCAGTTTGAGTTGAGAAGACACCAGGAGGCTGGGTCAGACAGCGATGGTGCTGGGGATGAGGATGAGGAGGAGGATGAGGAGGAAGAAGAAGAGGATGTGGATCCCATGGAAGAGGACGACGACGATCAGGGTAGGCTGAGGATCATGCCACCTACCTACATTTATCCTGATCGGCGGTTAAGTACCACGGGTCGGGGGATGACCAAGGCCCCGAAGAAGCTAAGGGACAAGAACCCTTATGAGGAGGGCAAGACCGCTTCGGATCCCGCATTTTGGGCTAAATTTCAGCAAGACTACTATGCTACAGGTAATTATAAAGAAGCCCAAGATCACACACAAGGCTCGGTTGCGGATTGGGGGCACATGGCAAGGAAAGGAGACCCTATTTTTGATGAAGTAATCAAGCAATCGTGAGAGGCAAAGGGTCAAGTCACTTATGGGGTTCCGACACGATTGGAACAAAGAGATCATTGCCCGGTTCTTTGCCACAAGTGCACTTTGGTCACATTGAGGCCGACGGGGCCATGATTTGGATGACTAACGGCCAAAGGTACTCCATTACGTTCCACTGATTCTTGAGATGCTTTGGGATCATGGCGAGGAGATGGGGAGTTGAGGAAGCTCCATGATGAGGGGGAGCTAGAAAAGGATGCTTTGCACGTGATGTACCCTCGCGGTGAGCACGCCAACTTTGGGAAGGTGAAGAACCTCTATACCTACTTCAGTTGTCCTAAATAGGCTACTTAGGGTATCTATCACACCTAGAGATGGAAACCCCTCGGAAATCACTAAGTTTCGAGAAAAATTTGATGGTGGCTTTGAGGCCGGGAGCTCCGGAATTCGGTGTTGGGGACTTCATTTGGCAAGAGATTAAGCATCTATCCGAAGACCCCAAGAAAATTTGCGGCTACGACCCCTACATCATGTATATGATTGAAAAGGTTGCAAAGAAGACAGAATTTCCGAAGAATGTGACTCACAAGCCTCTAAAGCTCAATCCAAGCAAGAATCCACGGGTTCCATCTCCTAGAGTTGAGCATGCACCGGAACGGGGAGGAAGAAATTTTTGAGGAGGGTGCGGGTCGGCCGGTTTCGCCTCCGGGCCGGTGCTCGAGCCGGCACCGGTCCGGCCGGTGCCGAGCACCGGTCCGACCGGTGGGGAGGGGCGGCGGCCGGGCGGACCCCGCGATCCACCTCTCCTTTGAAGAAGTTTCTCAACTTCATTTTTGGAATGTGTCGGAGCCGCATGACATCCGGGTGGAGCAAAGAAAGGTCAAGGCGGGCAAACAAGCAAATGCGGGATACGATGAAGCTCATGCACAATGCCCAAGGTTTTCAACCACCTCGATCTCCACCATCTCCGGAATCTCCTCCGGCTGAGATACCTTCCTTTGAAGAAAGGATGAGAGGATGGGCCAACTCGGATTTGCTTAACCAATACGGCCCTATGTTCTTCGAGTCTCGGCAAGGGCAAGGATCATCTTCATCAGTACCTCCTCCTCCACCACCATTTGTACCACCTCCTCCGGACGTAGCAGGATCGTCTCACTTCATGGAACGAGGAGCAAGCACCCCCACCTCCTCCACCTCCCGAGCAAGTACACGATTGGGGCGCTCGCTTCTCCGCCGAGATCTTTGGCTACGACCCGTACTTCTATGGTAAAAGCGTGCTCCCATAGCTCATCCATCTCGGATCAACGTCTCGGAATCGATTTACCTAAACTCTCCTTTGCATTGGATTCTTGACGACTTTCAAATAGGAGGGAGCTCTCACCCGGAGACGGATCACAAGGACGGTGATCGACCGCTCGCTTCTTCTCCGTGCCCTTCTTGGATGCTTGATGACAAAGGGGGGAGAAGAATCGCGATTAAAGCCTCAAGTTTGTGTTGTCAAGGTCGCTGTCCGTGTTGCACCGGCTCGACCGGTGCCCCGCACCGCTCGACGGTGCTCGCCGGCATTTGAGAAAAATCGTGTAATAAGTTAGAATTTGATCTTAGTGGACTTGAGAACTTTTGTATGAGTGCCACCGTGTGTTTTAATCCTTAATGTAATATTTAAGCGACTTTATTGATAGATTGTGATGCATGCTTTGAATGGTGTTTGTTTGTCTTTGGCTAAATGGAGCAAGGTGATCTAAACCGACTTGCAACCCTGGCATGATCACCTTGGACCAAATAGCACGCACTTCTGTTGCTTTGTGCGCTGACTGGACCTGACCGGTCTGACCGGTCAGGGGCACCGGTCTGACCGGTGCCGCCCAGTTGAGCGGGCTGGCTGGACCTGACCGGTCTGACCGGTCAGGGGCACCGGTCTGACCGGTGCTGCCTAGTCAGCTCACTTTTCTTTGCTTTGTGCATATCTTGTCATACGCATCACGGATTTTATTTTGTCGCTCACACATGTTGCACTCCACTGATTCTAAGATATAGGGGGAGCTCACACGTCTTTTCTTCCAAATTTGTGCTAATGGCATTTAAGGCCATTTTCTTGAAATCTAACTCAAAGTACAAATTAAGGGGGAGCTCTAGCTATATCTCGAGAATCTAAATGCGCTTTGTTTTATTTGTAAGCTTTAATCGAGTTGTCATCAATCACCAAAAAGGGGGAGATTGAAAGTGCATCTAGGCCCCTAAGTGGGTTTTGGTGAATTGAATGACAAGGCGATTAAAGGACTAATGCTTTTGTCTAAGATCGTGAGCGGTGTTCATTATATATTCATGAGCTACTTTTGAAGTATTTTAAATATGGATGTATTTTATGGCTCACATCTACAAAGATAAGTATTTGGTGCAAGGCTTCATGGGTTTATTAAAAGAGAACAAGATGATGAGTATACTTTTCATGGTTCTAAAAATGGAAGCTTGCATATCCGTTGTCAATCAAGATCAAGCATTTGAAGCAGGACTTTCAAATGAAGGCTAATTGCGTGTGAAGCAAAGTGGAACTCAAAGTGGATTGGATAAGTGATGAAGAGATCAACCGAGATGTCTAGGGTGAGGGACTAAGCAATCTTTGGGGCCGTAGCTAAGCCGCCATAAGTGTTTTGCTAGGGTGAAGGTCTAGCATCCGTGGGGTCTTCAAGTATCATATTCAAACCTTAATCGAGGGAAGCTTTGCAAGTCATCAACTCGTTAAGATTGGCAACATGGAGTGGCCATGGATCCAAGTGTGCATTCTTATGCTATATGGAAAGATCCTAAGTCACTAGCTCAAGTATGGACATGCTCAAGTCAAAGGCTATGTTGAAAGCCCTCAAGTGGTTATCAATCAAGTATGGCAAGAATTGAAGTTGTTCAAGCTCAAGGGGTCATCAAAGCTCTTTTACTCTTTTCTTGAGTATAGGTATGCCGTACTATCAAGAGGGATGCAACTTAGCAAGTTGACCAAGTCAAAGTGCTCATTAGTTGACCTAAGTGAGATCTAGCCCTTGAGTGTGCTAACCAACCCTCCTAACCTAACCTGGGTCATTTCACCTTAATGGTGAAGTGCTAGTTTCTCTAAAAAGGGTTTTTGGGCAACTCGGGGCTGACCGGTCCCCGGCGGTCGAGGCACCGTCCGCCGGTGCCGCTAGCCCAACGGCTAGTTTTTCATACACCGGTCGACCGGTGTAGGGCACCGATCGAGCCGGTGCCACCGGGTCTAACGGCTAGTTTTCTTCTTTGAGGGGTATAAATACCCCAAGCCCTCTTCGGTGTGTGGGCTGCTTGCTTCTAGTGTTCTTCTCGAGATCCCAAGCCATTTCTAACTAGCTCTAAGCCTTAGTGGCTCTCCCCAACCATCTCTTTGTGAGATTTGTGGATTCAAGCCATCATCTTTGTGTTGGGTTGAGAAAGTGAGCCTAGGAGTGACTTTGTGAGCTAACAAGAGCGAGTTCCATAGCTTGAGCACTTTGGTTACGAGTCTACAAACTTTGGTGCATTTGTTACTCTTGGAGGTTTGCCTCCTAGACGGCTAGGTGTCGCCGGCTAGCTCCCAAGGTTGTGGTGAGCAAAGCGGGGAAGTTTGTGAGGGCTGCGATCTTGCCTCTTCGTGGAAAAGATCACCTTAGTGGAAAGGAGGAAAGTGGTTGAAAGAGACCGGCTTGTTGTGGGAATTGTCCCTTACAAGCTCCTCAACGGAGACGTAGCCATTCCTCAGTGGGTGGTGAACTTCGGGAAACAAATCCTTGCTTCCTCGTGCGATTCCTCACTCTAAGTTGTTTTTCTAGCATATTTCATTTGCTTCCGCTTCGATCTACTTGGGTGTGTTACTTGTGTGTGCAGGGCTCATTACTCTGCTTGTGATCATCTACAAGAGCCACACCCTGAGTTTGGTTCGTGCTAGAAGCCAAGAGGCGCTTGAAGTTGTTTTTGCGGGTTCTTCGTGCTACACCGGTCCGACCGGTGAGGTGCACGGCCCGGCCGGTGTCATGCGTGAAGACCGGTGCTTGACCGGTCGACCGGTCACCACCACCGGCCCGACCGGGTGGAGCACTTGTCGGCTCAAGTGATTTGGGGGAAAAAGTTTAATTCGGTCGTCACGCCTATTCAACCCCCCCTTCTAGGCGACATCAAGGTCCTTTCGGTTGGCAAAGCCGGAATTTTTCCCCCTTTTCTTTTGTTGTTTTCTAACCTTTAATTTACACATCAAATCCACACATCAGCACATGAACCAGAATACCACATATATATCAACAATATAGCATATAAACCACATTTCGGCATCGGTTTCGATCTCAACATGAATCCAACATTATAACTTAAATTTCATTGAATCCAACATGAATACAGCCCATAACTTTTAATTGTAGCTGATAGACATCAAACACATAAGAGAACACATTATAACTTAAATTTCATTGAATCCAACATCATTGGTTTATCTTTACAATACGAAAGCTGGGTTATTCCGCGGGCGGGCGCGATATCCACGTCGCCCGTTAGCCCCCGGGCCATCGGATCCAGCGTTCTAGCGACGCGAACCGTCTGATCGTGGTCGAGTGGGTCTGACGCCCGTTAAGCCGCGAACCGGGATGCCCGCGAATCCTCGTGAACCTGTGCCTGTCCTTCCCTTGCCGCCGCCCTTCGCTTCCCACATGCCATGCCGGCTACGCCACCCTCCGCCGGACGCCTGCTACGTCGGCCTCTGCTGTGCTCCACACCCATTGCAGCGCCCGAGTGGTCGTGCCTCCCTCCGCCTGCTGCACGCTCGCCGCCATCCACCGCCCGCCCGCTGGGCTACCCTCCCTGACTCCCTTGACGTGAAGGCAGGTTCCCTTCTGCAGTCCTGATCCTCGGAGATGTCAGGGCAGCCTCCAAAGTTCATCACGGTGCGTAAAATTGCAATCGGACAAGCTTCCAATGCACCTGTCGCACCATTAATCTCCCATAGGGTAGGCCACTATCCTATTCCTTGGCTGGCTGCCCCGCGCATGACTCTGGCTTCTGCGTGGTGTGTTGATAAGGGCGACCTTACCTCCTGATTCAAATAGTTGGGTAAGAAGCAAAAGCACCATGGCATATTCATATTTCAGGAAGAAGAAGACCTGCAGGATACTAGCCTGCGGCACCGCTAGGAACAAGGCGCTTAGGAAAGATGTCACTGCTTGTTTTCATTTTGCTTGAAAGGTGTTTGACAAAATGTTTAGCCAATCGGCCCCTAACGAGGCAAGCTTGACAATGTCATTAGATGCCACCAACTCCATATGTTTCTTTTAAAAACAAATGTACAGCTGAAGTTTCAATTGAAATAGAGAGGGAATGTGAGCAATTACTGAAAACAGGTAAAGATGAACTGCTGAAATAAGTTATTCATAAGCTGGGTCCAATCAATTAGTTATTGCCAACACTATAATCTTATAGGAAACCAAATTGACAATGAACAATTATTGAGTCCTCTGTTTTACTTTACCTTGTACTGTAATTGCTTGATAACCTAATTATAATTTAAGCATATTAGTCCAGTTAGTATGTTTCCCATGTTCTGAATTCAACTTTCTTCTCACATAAAACAAGTTGAATGAAATTAGTAGCCTATCTTCAGCACCTATCATGTTCAGGTTTATGCACAAACAAGAATGGAACTGGCCATATATGCACTGACAAGATCTACCCGATGAAAGAAGCAAATAGAACTTTCCTAGGGTAAGAATGATCAAACATTAACCGACAAGAAGATCTACGAGATGAAAGAAGCACATAGAAGTTGCCTAAGGTAAGAATGCTCAAACATTAGTTCATATCAATCCACGCCATTGCCCAATTGCGGTGAAGATTGTCCGGTCACCGAGGTATGTGCGAGACTCAACTACGGATCCTTGATGCTACACTTCAATCCTTACAAATAGATCATTGTAGAGAAATGATGATTTGAGCGCGAGGCTCTATTACTTTTTTGTCGAAACAATATATATATAGAAACATACATACATACAAATCGATAATTACTCCATGGCCAAATCAGAGCTTCAATTGTTAGATTTGCTGTTCGGAAAGCCAAAATATTAATTTTACACATATTGTAATTACTAGGATTCAATTTCGGTTACAATAACATCCATACAGAGTTTACATATGGGCGATGCACATTAATCATCGTCTTTAGCCAATTTTGATCATTGCGAATATTTTCTGGCATGCAAGATTTATCAGAAAACAGAGGGGCATATGTTCGCACCCAAAATTGACACGTCTTGTCTGACCGGTCAGACCTGTGGGTCCCATCGGTCAGACCTGTGTGGTCAAATACCATAAAATGCAAATTGGATTTCACCATTGGGTAGGTCTCGTCGAGTAGATCAAGATTCATATGTGGAACGTCCAAATCGGAGTCCGGATGAGCGAGATATGACTTCTCCAAGATCTACACGCCGGGTGCACCGGTCTGACTGGTGCCCTTCACCGGTCAGACCGGTGCCTCCCTGATTTCGAGCCAAATTGAGGAGTCCTGATAGATTAGGCTTGTAAAAGGATTTCCTTGCGGGGCAAGACCTCCCCACCCTATAAATATAAAGGGCCACGACCAATTGAAGGAGATATCACAATCGAATATATCAAATTTATCTTTTATCGTATTTACCTTTTCTTCCTCGTTCCCTTACTTTTCCAACCCCTATCATGTTGTTCTTCCTTCATCTCCGCGATGTATGAAGACGTCCTAGCTGGCCTGCCGAGCATAGGACAACCCTGCTTGCGCCGCCACGACGGGATCCTGTCCGGACGACGTTCGTTGGTCTCTTGCCGGATCTTCCCGACGACACCGGTCTGACCGGTACAGCGTGGAGGTGCCGCAATGAGCTCCTCCGCGTGCTTGTTGGCTCCAGAAGATGTCAACACCAGGGTTCGCAAAAGCGGCCCGGCCCGGTACAGCAACCGGTCCGGTTCCCACCCCAAAACCGTGCCTACAAATTTGTGAGAACGGTAAACCGGCCGATTCCACAGGTAAACCGCCCGGTTTTTTTATGCGTGGGAACTGCTCGCTGGCGGTTTTGTTAACCCTGTTCAACACTGCAACTACTCCCGGGAACTCTGTGTGACGGACGCTCTTTCAGCAAGAGGACAGAATGTTGCGATCCAAGCATCGGGCGGGCCAGTCACCACTTTTTTCAATTCTGTTTGACTAGGAACGTGTGGGTGGCGACTTTATCGAATTTTTCTTTTGAACAAACTTTATCGATTTGTTGACCGGTTTGGACCCAAATTAAAGACGGCGCGAATCGCATCCACCAAAAGTCCATATTGGGCCTTCATTGTATGTAATCAGTATCCGGGCCAGATGGAAGACTTACCACCACCTACACCAAAGGTCTCATGGGCCGGTTATTGTGGATTGCACTTTGGGTCGTTAACAGCAACAACCGGCAGGTCGACAGCCAAGCTTGTTGCTTGCAGCGCACAGTACGGCACGAGCCGCCTACTACAGTACTGGTGTCAATCAGCCGCCGGCGCCGCCGCCTGGCCGCCTGCAACGGTAGAAGATGTCAGTTGCGAGCAGGAACAGTGTCGCTAGCACAAGGGGGCGGCGTTCCCTTGAGCGCCGGCCGCGGCGGCCGCTGGCGCTGCCCCGCGACACCACGGACACGGAGAACGGGAGAAGGCAGGCAGGCAGGCAGGCAGGCAGGGGAGGAAGAGGGCGAGGTCCGATCAGTCACGAGAAAACGGCCCGAAAAGCGGGGGTCACACACATCCTCCGCGCCGCGCCCGGCGGCCCCGGCCCAGGAGTCCCCAAGCACAAGCAGCAAGCGGAAAGAGAGAGAGGAGGAGAGGAACGCCATCGCGCCGGAGGAGCACGGGGCACACCGGCCGCGCCGCGCCGCGCCTCCCCCCCCCCCCCCCCCCCGCCCGCAGGCAGGCCAGGCGCGCGCGTGCTCCTCGGCCCTCGCGCCCCCGATCCATCCGACCAACCTGATCATTCCTTCCTCCCTCCCTCCCTCCATTTCCCACCTCTCTCACGCTCGCGCCCGGCGCGGACCACGAGGAGGGCTGGCTGGCCGCTGGCAGGTGCATCGCGCGCTTGCATGCATGTGGCAGCAGCTGCTTGAGCACGCGCCCCACCCCCGTCCCGTGCCCCCATGGGCAAAAGGGAACGCCGGAACGGGCCGAGGCGTAGGACGTCCGTCCGTCGACCGTCGTCGTCCAGGAAAGTCGCCGCCCTTTTTACACCGTACTACCGTCTGTTCTGTGTCTGCCTGGCCCGTTGGCCGGCGGCCATCCGTCGCCTTTGCTTTGCTTTCCTTTCCCGTTCCGACCCCTTCCGGTTGTTGTTCCAGCAGGGGAGGGTCTTGGAATGTCTCGGCCACGGCCACTCTGCCGGTGCCGGACAACGTAAGGGCTTGTTCCGTTATAGTAGGATTTAATTAATCCAGTCATGCAGCCTGTTCCTTTGGCTGGTGGCTGATTTGTTCTGAGAGAAAAGTGTTTTTGCCTGATTGCTGGAGGTCGATTTGTTCTAAGAGAAAAATAATGTTGGCTGGTGGCTGATAAGCCACAAACGAACATGGCGATGAATGATACACATAACATAAAAATCATAATGGATACAACCAGTGATTAAATACCTTTATTTACATCTAAACATTAGAAAAACTTCATTCATAACATGTAGACACTACAAAAAATTCATTCATTACAACAAAATTCAAAAAAAGTTCAAAGAGAACTTCATTGTTTTCCAACCAGTGGGGGTGGTTGGGGTTGGAGCCCCACCAGCCCCCCTGCTGACATCCGTCCCTGGATACAACGAAAGATCGAGACTTAATCCAGGTCGATAGCTAATTTACTCATGATCGAGAGAATCAATCCGCAAGTCGAGAGGTGTGGAATTTATCTCGGTCTCTTAATGTACCTTTCGTGAGTAGATTAGTCTCCTGCTTGGAATAAATCCTAGTCCGTAGTTGTATCTATCATAAATCTGATGTTATATTTTTTTCCGACTCAGAACCAATCCTACGTAACTGGATGAGGTCTAAGAGCAACTCCAACAGCTCTTCCAAATCGTTTTCCATCGGTAAAATATAAAGAAAAGAGAAAAACACCGCTTCCAGCGGTCTCGATAAAATCCAAAATCGCAATCTTCCTCGCCAAAACCGCCAGGCAGCTCGCTACCTCTGGCGAGCTCCTCCGCCTCGTCAAATCACCGCAATCTGCGGCAGGCATCCCTCCCGCCCTCTTCCTCGCGCCAAATCGCACTCCTCCTCGCCTCAGACTCGCACGCGCGTCATCGCCGCTTGTGCCGCCGGCGGGCAAGCTCGCCTCGGCCCACCACCGGTGCTCCCCGGCCTAGGAGCTCCCGCGCCCGCACTTCCTACGTCGGGGACTCACCTCGGGCCCCACGCACCGCCGCCGGAGGCAAGCTAGCCCCGGCCCGGCGTGGGAGCTCTCCGCGAGGGCCGGGACACGGACGGCCGCCGCCGTCGGTGGGGAACCTCACCCCGATCCCGCGCGGCTCGCCCCCCCCGGCTTGCGCGTTGCCGCTTCACCGGCGGGGACGGCGGCACCACCACCGGCCGCGTCACCTCCAACTCCAATCGCGCCCGGCTCCTTCCTCCCCGCTTGCGTGCATGGCGGGCACCTTGGTGCGAGAGGAGGACGAGGGGCTTGAAACCGCCGTCGCATGGGGGCGGGGGGAGGGGGTTCGTCGAGCGCGCACCACCGGCCGCGTGCGCTCGGCCTCGCCCTCCCTCCCCAGCGGTGCCGTGGATTGAATTTTGGAGGTGAAGAAAGAGAAAGGGAACATAACACAGGAACATGACCGCACGGAAGAGAGAGGGTGGAAGAGGAGCCTTATCTTCTCGCGGGGTGGTGGATGGATGAGTTGATTGCGGGACCCTGTTCGCTTGGCTTATCCGGTAACCAAGAAGATTTTCTCTCGAACAAACCACCACCAAGAACTAAAGCGGGAGTACTATTCTCTCGGAACAAACCAAAGACTCAGTATCGGCCACCGGCCAACCGAACGGGTTGTTAGCTAGGGCTGTTGGATTGTTCCATAAAATTAGATGATTTTGCATTTTTACAAGATGCTACAAACTCCAAATTTAACTAAGAAAATACAGAGACGGGTGGAGTTGCTCTAAGTGTTTGTTCGGTTACATGAGATTCAATCCAACCACGAATGATGCATGTAACACAAAAGTTATGATATGTACAACAAAAATCAAGATGTGTTCCGGGTTGATGACTAATTTACTCTCGATGCATGGAGTCAGCAGCCATTTGTCGGGAGGCGTGGATTTTTATCTGAGCCTTTTAATGTACCTTTCATGAGCAAATTAGTTTTCAACTCGGAATAAATCCAGATCTTTTGTTGTATCTATTATAAATCTCTTGTTACCCTTTTTTTTAATTCCATCACATGTAACCGAATCAAACTCTAAACTTGATTGCAACCAACAGTACCACTAGGCTGTTGTTAACTGCTGATGCGCCTGTCAACTCGGATCCGAGCACGCATCCGTTCGTTGTTGCAACCCCAAATAAAGCGTCTAATCATGTGCGAGATTCCGTTGGTTCTCACTTGAGTAGTAGCGGCGGCGGCTTGTTGTCTCATCACGCACTACTGTATATTCCCTGTCACGGCAGGCGTTGGCGCGTCTTTCCGGGGTGGCAATTGCAAACAAAATGGTTGGCGCTCCAGGGGGCTTGCGGCCGTAAAGCTCATCATTAGCGCCGGTGACGGTGATCGATACTAGCTAGCTTGGCCAAATGGCCACTCATGCAAGCCCGAGCCCGAGAGAGCGCGCCCGGCGGCTGACAGATTCTCCCGGCCGGGCGGGGTTCGGTTGCGTCCTCCTACTACTACCAGTAGTAGTAGGATAATAAAAAGTGCTGATACTAAAGTACTGCTAACTGGTGAACCGATACCGATTTGATAGGAGAGGAAAGTATTACGAAATATGATAGGTGAAGATGAGTAGCCGAACGCTCGGGCTTGAATTTGGTCGTATTTTTAAGTTCGCCTCGCTTCCTCCGTGAAACATGCACTTCCCATGTCCATCTAAAAAGTTCCTAGGTGCACAAAACCAAATTAAAAGAAATATATATATATATATATATATATATATATATATATATATATATATATATATATATATATATGGGCGATACTAAAATGCACCCGGATGCATTACGTATATAGCAAATGCACGACCCTGCGGTTGCAACTTCGCGGCTGAAACAATTGCAACTTGACGGACCAATTGCAACTCGACGCGAACCAATTGCAACGTGACGGACCAATTGCAACTCAACGCGAACCAATTGCAACTAAACCCAGCCGAGCCGCAACTAGGCGCGAACCAATTGCAACAAAGAGACTAACCGATTGCAACCGTGACACTATACTAATTGCAACTTGACGGAACTAATTACAACGAATCGACTCTGTTGCAATCGGACACGAACCAATTGCAACTAGACTCCTAATTGCAACCCGACGTGAATAAATTGCAACCCGACGTGAATAAATTGCAACAGAATGAGTCCCAACAGAATCGGACAAAACCTAGTTGCAACAAGGGTGGGTGCATCTTCTATACGAGAATGCACCCAAGTGCACTACAAAGAAACAAAGATATATATATATATATTCTTGTGTGCTCGGCTCCACCCGCCACCCCACCAGGTCATCCATGCATGTGAACGAACGGCAGTGCCCTATAGTATATTGCACAACGCAGAATGACCTGTGTTGGACATGCACGCGGCTCTTAGACTTTAGTTGAGCACTGAGCTGAGTTGCCAAGTCCGAGAGAGTGATTAGGAATTTTTGTTGGCAGCCGATCGAGCGTTTAGCGCGGTATGGTAGCGGATTAGTGTCGTGTCGGTGTAGCGGATCGCAGATAGCGGGTGTTACGGCAAATGCCGAGTCCAAAATAGCGGAATGCGAGAAACAGCGACGGCAATTTTGATGCATTACCAGCGCATTTACATGAAAATATTAAAGTTTTTAGTTAGTCAATTATATTATTTAACGACAAGTTAGTTATATCTATTATTTAGGGATACGTAATAATATTAAACTATCATATCCATAAACAAAGAATTCATTTATCAATCCATAGTTCTTGTACATCACCAACCAAAATATTACTGGTAGCATTTAATTCACATTCATATATCATTTGAACCATAAATGTAGTAAACAACAGCTTAACACGAGCAATAGCGGCTTCCAATAACGCACAATAGCGGGCGGCTACAGCGGCCGCTGCAATCGAGCTTGCGGAGAGCCGACGAGTGAGACGGCTGATGGAGTGACGAGGGGGATGCCTTTTGCATGCACTGCACGTACTTGCTTGTGCTGCTAGCACCTACCGGTAGTGCGCGTAGGGCTAGGCCGCAATTTGAGGTCTTACCAAAAAGTTCCTATCGTGACATGCTGCAGGCTTCTTTTGACGACGGAAATGGACGGACGGAATGGAACAAACGCAACGCAGCGTCGCGAGCGGAGGGGGAAAGGGCGGCGGCCCGGCCCGGCCCGGCTCACCATCGATAGCGCACGCGCCGCCACTGTAATACGTTACTAGTACCAGCCGAGAGCCCCGCTTCGGCTCGCGCGGACGCGTGATGATGCGTCAGGTCAGGGCATGACCAGCGTGCAGCGTGCTGTGGGCGACGGCGCGCCAGTTCTGCCCGGTGTCCACACTGAACGAACACGCCTTCGACGACGAAACACAGTAAAAACGCTGCTCCTTTGGAAATTACTACTACTACTCGGTACTATCAGGTGCTCAGAGATTACTCGTCGAGAGAACAAGCAAAAAAATGTGAACGAAAAGCGAGTAGTGCTCGAATGAAACGAAACGTGCTGTAGTAACTGCAAGATTAGCAAAGAAACATTTGCAATGTGCTGTGGTCAGTCAGGGTTGAGTTCAGGACACTCACAAGTCACAACGCATGATCCCAGTACGTGACGCAGTTCCAGCACACTCCTGTCGCCGCGCCGTGGCGAGAACGAGCACTGTTTCGGTCTTGGGCGAAATCCGAGGCGCCCCGTTTGTATGATTACTAGGGAGCCACGGGCCCACTGGCAGCAGCCTGCTGCTGGGCCCTGCTAGTCTGCTTTTGATTCCCTGCCCGCCTGCCCCCGTGACGTCATGTGACACGTCCTGTCCCCCGTCGTGGGTCGCCCCGCCACGACATTCCCGGGATTCTGCCCCCCCGCCGGGACCTCCGCGCCACCCCGGGCCCCACCCCCTCTGCTGCCCCCCTCTCGGCCTCTCCCTCCTCGTCACGTCCCGTCCCGTCCCGTCTGCCTCCGCTCGCTTGCCGCGCCGTGCCATGCAGGATGCAGCGCAGCGGCGCCGGGCGGGAACTGCCGGCCGGCCGGCAAGCGGCGGGCACGGCCAAAACGCCGCGCTCCGGCATGGCAGTCGAGGGCCGCACCTGGGGAGGCCGTCAGCCAGCCCTCAGCCGAGAGCCCCCCCCGGTCGTCTGCTGCTCTGACGGGTGACCGGCAGTGGAGCGCGCGGTGGAGTGGAGGTCGATCGATTCCGCCGTCCGAAGTGGCGCAGGCCGCCGCGCTGGCTCCATCCGCAGGCGGCGGCAGAGGCAGAGCCGAGTGCCGACGACGGCCCGGGCGGCGCGGTACGACGTCGGCACGTCGTCGGGTGGCCGGAAGCGTTCGCGCGCGGCAGCCGAGTCGAGAGCCAGAGCCAGTGAGGCCAGGCGGCCAGGCCCGCTGTCGTCCTTGCGCTGCCGCGGCGTCCGGCGTGTGGTCAAGCTGTTGCCTGGAAAACCTGCCCGTACGGACGGAGCCGGGACAACCGGAGGAGATGGGGGTGGCGTCACGCTTTGGCATGTCGCGGCCGCGGTGACGCGCAACGCGACGGCGGCGGCCGCGGCGCGACGCGTCGCGCGGCCGTGGGCAGAGCGAGGATGACACTAGTGGAACTGGTCGGAGTGGAGTACTCGTATCGGACTGGCGGACCGAGGCGTGTGTGGTGAAGCTCGAGCTCGAGCTTCCTGCCCGAGACAAGCAAGGCGCGGATGGTCATGGATCGCAGTCTCGGATTCGTTCTGCCCCGAGGACTGGCGATCGTCGGAGACGACGACGACGACGGACGCGTCAGCGGCTTGGCGTTGTGTCTCCTGTGTTTCTCCTTTCATTTTTTTTTTGCCCGGTCTTGCCCGTGCTCGACAAGACAAGGACAAACAGGTTTCAGTACACTATACAAGGTTTGACGGTGTGCAAATACTTCTTCCGTTCCAAAAATGCTATCTTAGAATTGGAGACACGTAAACCACCACCGATATGCCACGGTCTTTGTGGAGATCAAATCCGGCAAAAAAAAAAAAAAAGGTTGCGCTGGTCGTAATCCTAGCCCTTCACGTCCTGCAATGGAAGCTACACAAATTGCAACTACTACAACCATAGGGCGAAACCAGAGGAATATTGATGATTGCAGCGATCGATTGCACATCCTCTGCTCTTTTATTTTTAAGATACAAAAAGGGACTGGAGGTCTTACTTACCACCAGCCTTGTCAACCCTTTTCTCACACGCATAAAGCGCGCAAAAGAGGCGCGGCGGCATCGTTGAAAAATGCACTCGAGAGGCCACACTCGTAGTAAGACCGTACAGTGTGCACGCTCAAGTCAAAAAAGCTACTATTGCTCATACTAGAGCCCCCCCCCCCCCCCCCCCCCCCCCTGCACATCGCTTCTTGAATTGCATTTCACAAAGGTTATCAGTAGTCACCGGCTGACAATGATATTTTTCGTCTACAGAACAACAAATCAGCACCGTCCGCTACCATCTAGCCAAACAAGCTGAAGAATTCACAGAGAGATCCAAGAGTTGCAACTTTGAAGGAACGCGCCGTAACTTTTGAAATGCAGCTCTTTCGTGCACGTGTATTCCCTTTTTTTTCCCTGAAATGCTCGTTAATTACTATGTTGTCAAGGATTGACCATAGATTTTCATTTCCCTCTCTCCACATGTAAACTTTTGGACCCAAATAACTCTTCTATTGACGAAACCGGACGCGTGCCGTCTCCTTCCTTTTGCTACCGCATGTCCGCATGCATGCATGCAACGCATCAAGCAAGCACGCCTTTTCTCGCGACCTATTAATTTTTTCTTCTTCCTGCGCATACTATACCCTAGCTAAAAGTGTGACGAAACGAAATGATCCCTTCCTTCCTTCCTTCCTCGCTTCACTTCACTTGCTGCGACTGGGAGATCGACGACGAGCTAGATCAGATCAGCTACCCAACTGTGCCACGCGTAGTAGTAGCGATGATGCGCGTGATTCCTCATGTTGACCCCCTCTGATCTCGTCGTCCGGCTCCGGCCTGGCCTGCTGCCGGGACGAAGGAGGAGTAGTGTGTTGGGAGGGAGAGGCAGGCGCTAGGCAACCCGGTGAAAAAAGCGACTTTTTATCGCCAAGAGCGGGAAAGAGCCCGCTGGGGCGAACGAATCTCATTATGGTCGGCTTTGCGACTGTGTGTGTGTGTGCGGTTTGGAATTTCGAGGCGAGAGTATACTCATGTAAGTACTACTATACTGTACGAGTAGACGTCTCGGTCTGTACACTGTGCGAGGTGACATATCTACGTATGTACAAATGCGCATGGCGCAGGTAGGAGGACACCGTACGCACAGCTGCTGCTTGTGCTCTCATGTGGGCGACGTCGATCGACAGGGCTGGGTCTCCCGGTCGTCGTCGAACTATAGCACGGCACGGCGGGGCAAACCCCGGTGCTGCCGTGTCCTGCTCTTGCCTGCGCCGCTGGCATTTGCTTCTCCCTCCTCCCCCTCCTCCCCTGCGCCAAGCTAGTAAGGCTGCCAGCCCTCGCCGTATGCTTTGGGTAACCGCGTGCGTCGCGTCGACCGCCGGACGATCCCTCCCTGCACCGAGCAGATCAACAACTGCCACCACCCATGGCCCATGGGTACGTTGCGTGCACCCACCGCGCGACGCGACGCGACGCGACGCGACGAGAGATCGAGGCCGAGGCGGAGACGAACACAGGCGTGGCCGTGGCGTGGCGCGGCGCGGCGCGTCGCGTCGCGTGTTGGCAGCACGCGTAGGCACGCCCGTACGCGCGCGCACTGCTCCGTCCGGCCGACGGCCGATCGCTGGCGCTGCTGCTGACATGTGGGGGGGATCAAGACGCAGTGTGCTGGGCCCTTGGGGGTTTGGACCGTGGGGAGGCAGGGGGGAGCGGGCAGCAGCAAAGCAGCATGCCTGCCTGCGCAAATGAGGCATCATGGCCTCCTCCCGTCCTCCGCTCGAAAGCTCGGCATCTTTCGCCCAAAGCCGCGCAGCAGCAGCCAGCAGCAGCCAGCGGTCACCACTACTTGAGCAGGCGAGCAGCCATCCATCCATCACAGTTTGAGTTCGCCCGCCGTATGATATCATTGGTAGGGAGGAGGAGCTACGGCGGCCCTACGCCACGCCTACAGCTGCTGCTGCTTCCACTGTTCATACTACGCCACCACCACCAGTCCACCTCCTCCTCGCGTGCTCCTCGTCCCCTCCCCGGCGTGCCACGGCCGTCTCCCCTCCTCCCCTTTCCGCTTTGTTGCCTTGCCTTTTTATCAGAGCTCCTCCCCTCTGCCCTCCCTGTCCCTGGCGCCGCGCGTTTGGCACTTGGTGTCGTGCTCCTCCTCCTCCCCTTCCCCTCCCCTCCCCGCGCAGTCGCAGGTCGCAGCTAGCTAGCCTCGCTTATTTATCAGGCCGACGAGCTGCTGGTTGGGGCTTGGCTTGCTCTACTTTCGGATCGGGAGAGGAGAGTAGGAGACAAAACCAAAGGTGAGTTCTGTCTTCTCTGTGTGTGTTCTCTCCTCTTGTCATTGCTCTTGCCTTGTCTCGCGCTGCTAGCCTGCTACTCTCCTCGCTCGATCTTCATTCACCTCATACGTATCCCCCTTCGGTTCTGCACTTGCCGTTGCCTCTTTTCAATTCAACGCACTGTTCTGCATGCTTCGAACATCTTTTGGAAACACAAGATTTGCTTCGAATTTGGCGGGTGAGCAAATGCATAGCCTTCAAGGTAATGCATTGCCGTTCCTGCCTGACGGAGAGGCTAGGCTATGCTTGCTCCGTTGCTCGCTCCAACCTCTCGCATCGCAGCTTGGCCGACCGTTCATCACCTGGGGAAATGGACGGAAGAGCTCTCGCTCTGCTCCCTTGTCTTCAGGGCGGCCATGCCCATGCCCATCAGGCCCTGCCCATGCTTGACGCCGTTGCAGCAGGTTCGGCAAACGCTAGCACGCGAGCGTCAGGACCCCGGGCTCGCCAAGTGGCGTGCGCGCTTGCTCATCTGCATCTGCTGACCGAGATTCTTTTTCGTTCTCTTGCGCCATTTTTACTCTGCGCCTGCGCGTAGGCATAGCCCCTGCCGGGCTTTACTCCTACTGCCTCGTAGGAGGGAGGGCATGCGCTGCGTGGCGTGAGGACACAAAAGCCGCCTGCTTTCTTGGGAAAGGCGGGGTCGTCGTGGTAGCCAAGCCATGGGGGACCCAACCACCTCCTAGTCCTACCGGGGCTACGACGACGACGACTCCTACGAATGCATTTGGGGGCCATCTTGTTCCCCTGGCCTTCGCTACCCTCCTCCTCCCTCCTCTTTGCCTGCTGCTCGCCAACACCTTTGCCATTCCAGCAGTAACACACCCTCTTCCTCTTCGTCTTCCTCACAGGGTCACATCACAGTGGCATGCAGGCACTCTCAGATTTAATGATTCTTGAGCTAGCAATGGCCAAGTAAGTGCGCGTGAGCTGGGAATCGAGCATCACTTCACTCGGGGGGGCCTTGGCTTCAAGAAAGCCGCGGGGTTTCCCAACTCTCCGGTTCGCATTGGTGCGGGGGTTTCTGCCTTTATTTCCGGCCATGGCGTCGTCGCAGGAGAAGGCCACGTCGGGTGTCCTGAGGAACGCCGCGGCGCTGCTCGACGAGATGCAGCTCATGGGAGAGACGCAGGGTGAGTTGTTCCAGACACCGCTCTCTCTTCTGCTGTTCTGCGTCAGCTCACTCGTGCAGAATTTCGCATTACCCCCATCGCCATTTAGTCGTGATGCGAGTGTTGTTCCTCCCGTGCTCCTCCCATCAGGTTCGAAGAAGGTGATCAACTCGGAGCTCTGGCACGCCTGCGCGGGGCCGCTGGTGGTTCTGCCGCAGCGGGGGAGCCTCGTCTACTACTTTCCCCAGGGGCACAGCGAGCAGGTTCGAATGGGTTCTGAATATTCTGTCTCGCATCTCCATACGGTGCCTGCAAATGTTGCTGCTGTGGATTGCTGACTGATGCTACGAGTTTGTTTGTTTGCCTGAATTCCTTTACCTGTTCATGGAATGCTTGCTCGTTGGCTGAACTTCAGAAATGCTCTTGGAAACTATCGATAGCTGAAGCTGTTTCTGTTGCAGGTTGCGGCTACCACTAAAAAGATACCGAATTCTCGCATCCCCAACTACCCGAGCCTCCCGTCCCAGCTGCTATGTCAAGTCCACAACATTACTTTGCATGTAAGTGTGCTAGTAGATGATAACTCAGATGGCATGTTTGGATTGCCCAATGTGCATTGCTCAAACAATCAATGATTGAATCTTTGATTTGCAGTCTGACAAGGAAACTGACGAGATTTATGCTCAGATGACCCTTCAACCTGTGCACTCTGTAAGTGAACGATGCTGCTTTGATGCATTGCATGCACTCTTTAAGTGAATGAAAGTTGCTTTAATTTGGAGATGTCTCAAACAGCATGTAATTATAAAAAATGACATCTTTGATAGCTTCCAAAGAAATGAGCCTGCAATGACATGCACTGCTTTCAGAAAGCATCTGTAGTTATAGGAAATGCAATTACTGGAGAAGTTCTGTTACTCATATCGTCCATTTCAGGAAACCGAAGTCTTCCCAATTCCAACTCTTGGTGCGTACACCAAAAGCAAGCATCCCACAGAATATTTCTGCAAAAATTTGACAGCAAGTGATACAAGTACACATGGTGGTTTCTCAGTGCCACGAAGGGCTGCAGAGAAGTTGTTTCCGCAACTTGTAAGAACTTTTCTCCACATTCCATTTACTCGGTTAGTTGGTTGATCTTTTTTCAGCCTCTTCAGCTCATGGCTATGTTATGAACCCCCAGGATTACTCAATGCAGCCTCCTAATCAAGAACTTATTGTTCGAGATTTGCATGATAACCTGTGGACATTTCGTCACATTTATCGTGGTAGGGTCGGGCAATGTTTGACTTGGTTTTCTTAATTCATGGATGAAAAGTGCATCTTACCTTGGGTCCCTATCGTCTAAAACTTTCTTGTCTTGATGCTCTTTACAGGGCAGCCAAAGAGACACCTTCTAACAACTGGATGGAGTCTTTTTGTTGGCGCCAAACGGCTTAAAGCAGGGGATTCTGTCTTATTTATCAGGTATGCATATTAATTGAACAACTTGTAAGTAAAGGCATATGGCAGTGTTGAGAGCTTAGCAATTAAATCTGTTAGACTTAAATAAATGTGCACTAATGATATCATTTCAAAGGGACACAAAAAAGTTACTATATAGAATCTTTCCTTGACTTAATTTGTTGCCATGAAGGAAACCCCATGTGTACCGATCTATTACTCTGGTGTTTTTCCCTGTAGTTGATCACCTCGAAGAAAGCAACCACTATTGTGCTATGCCACAGTGATACTATAATTTAGCTTTGTTTAGATTAGCCTTGCATATCATAATCTTCCACGTGATAAACTTTGTACAATGTAAACTCATTGGTTGAGGAAAAAATGGTGCAGGGATGAGAAGTCACAACTCCTTGTGGGTGTTAGGCGGGCCACCCGACAACAACCGGCTTTGTCATCATCTGTCTTGTCTACTGATAGTATGCACATAGGCGTCCTTGCTGCTGCGGCTCATGCAGCATCAAGTGGTGGCTCATTTACTATCTACTACAATCCTCGGTAAGTACTTTATATAGCCATTTCAGTTTTTTATCAGTAATTCAGCATGCTTTTTCTGTAGCCATGTTTACACATATTATTTGTGAATCTCTATAGGACAAGCCCGTCGCCATTTGTGATTCCTATTGCAAGGTACAATAAGGCCACATATATGCAACCATCAGTTGGAATGAGGTTTGCAATGATGTTTGAGACAGAGGAGTCAAGCAAGCGCAGGTTTGTCTCTGCACTTTGCATGCATGTAGCAGTTTTTCTAGCTCCAATTCTATGCTCTGAAATTTAGTGCTCTCATCTGAAATATGTGTGTAGTGTCAACTGTCCAAGGTATTCGAACATGCTTCTAAGGCTAAAATAAAATAAAATATTCATACAGGAGTAGTTCGTCGCCCCTTTTAAGGAAAATGAAATATTGACCATTTCATGCGTCCTATATAAATATGATTCTAGATTGACCATAACAACGTTTAAGCTGTAAATTCTAGACGCATATTTTCGCTTATTTTACGGTCAATACTCAATACCTTTGCGCCATAATTATTCCTAACAAAATTGCCAATAATTGCAGATGCACCGGTACAATTGTGGGAATTAGTGACTATGATCCGATGCGATGGCCAAACTCAAAATGGCGCAACTTGCAGGTAGAATGGGATGAACATGGGTATGGAGAAAGACCTGAAAGAGTTAGCCTATGGGATATCGAAACCCCAGAGAACTCTCTGGTCTTCTCTTCTCCATTGAATTCGAAGAGGCAATGTCTTCCCAGTTATGGAGGTATTTCTCTTATCTACCATTCACCAGGTTTTCTTTCTTTAGGATCCAGCGGTAAGCAGTAAGCTAAAACAATATTTCTTACTTTTCCGTTTGCAGTTCCTGGGCTACAGATTGGATCTGTAAATATGCCATCAATTCCAAGGGCACAAGGAAATTCTTTTGGTAACTTGCAACACATGCCAGTGATCGGATCAGAATTAGCTTTGATGCTTCTAAATCAATCTGGCCAAAACCTTGGGAGTCCGCTTCCTTGTCAGCAATCCTCATTCTCTAGTATTATTCAAAATGTTAAGCACGGCTATATCCCTCCATCAACATTTGGTGCTTCCACTGGCTCAATAAAGCAAGAAAACATGCTCTCAAATGGAGCTCAACAGCAGTTGATTGCTCCTAATATTCAGAAAGATGATCAGCAAGGTATTGATTCAATTTCTGCACAGGAGTTAGATGTTAAGGCAAGAGGGCCAAGAAATACAGATTCATACTCAAGTCAAAGTATTTCGGATCAAAAGAGCAAGGCTGAGCCTAGAACTAAAACTCGAAGGAGCAAGAAGGGCTTGTCTCAGAAATCCATTTCAGATAAATCTGAGCTTTCTTCAGTGCCTTCTCAGATTTGTGATGACCAGCGGCGTGCTCCAGAACCAAAATTGGTGGATTGTGAAGCCGAACAAGTTAACTGTGAAAATAATGAAGATTCATCAGGTGCACTTACTCGAGGTGGTTTGGCTGGAGAACTGCAAGTTCAGCAGGCTGAACAGCATGAACTACTGGCACCACCGAAGTTCGAACCATCAAAGTCACCTGATGGAGGGAAGTCAGTCAGCTCATTTCCAAACCAAGGGTGCTCGCCTCAGTTCTTTGAGGGTCTGGATTGGGTGATCCAGCCTTCCTATTACCAGGACTCCAATGGCATCCATTCAGTTAGTGCATCAGAGAACATTTTCAGTCAATCTGCAGATATAACTTCCACTGTAAATGCTGACACCATGGAGGCATTTCAAAACTCTTGCCTTTCAGAGTGCTTTCCCAATTCCATCCAGGAGTTTATCAGCAGCCCAGATCTAAATTCTCTAACATTTATGTCTCCTGACATGCAACATTTGGATGGTCAACGTGATGTGAACAACCTACCAAGCACATCCAACTCATATGTACACATGAGTTACTCAGAGGAGAGTGGAAATCAGAGTGCATCGTTAAGTGGCCTGCACATGGAAGCTATCCATATAAACAGCTCATGCTCCGAACCAATGACAACAGGGAGCTTTGATGCAGGAATGTTTTCAAATCTACCAAATTTAAGAGAACCCCAAGTATTGCCTCTGCAAGAGGTCCATAACAGTTCCATGGGAACACCTTCCTGCAGTATGGATGCAGCCGAGTACAGCGTTGATCGGAGTGTGAAACCGATAAAACCGCCTGTCCGGACATATACAAAGGTACACTGAAAGATTCTGAAAATGAAACAGTTTTCAGTTACTTTTAGATATCGAATGTAACATACTGCAATTTTTTTGCTTATGCTCTCTTGTTATCCATGCAAACAGGTGCAGAAGTTGGGATCAGTTGGAAGATCTATTGATGTTACACGGTTTAGAGATTACCATGAGTTGAGGTCAGCCATTGCGTGCATGTTTGGGCTCCAGGGGAAACTGGAACATCCTGGCAGTTCAGACTGGAAGCTTGTTTATGTCGACTACGAGAACGATATTCTTCTCGTCGGAGACGATCCGTGGGAGTAAGTATATGAGCTTATCTGCATCTTCAGCTTCATTGCTTGCTGAGTTGAACCCAGCACAAACCATTGTTGCTCTTGATGGCCATACCAACTCAGCTCATTCTAAGGTGCTTCCTTCTACCTCTTTGCAGGGAATTCATCAACTGTGTCAGATGCATCCGGATTTTATCACCTTCGGAAGTACAGCAGATGAGTGAGAACGGCGTGCATGTCCTGAATGACTGTATTCAAATAGCCCAGTAAGGGCTGCTCTGCAACCTGCACAATGTGACACTGCAGTGCGAGTCAGTAGCACAGTTGTCCTGTAAATAAAAGATATGTGTGCATCGATTTCTCTGGATGCTTTATTTCTTTTCTAGCATCGACTTCTCTGGAAATCGAAGGGGCACGAGGAGCGGAACGGTGAATGTGACTCTGCTTCAGTTGGTCCTCCAATGGGTTACCATAGACGTAGGAACAGACAGACTGAATGGCTAACGTATTGAGAGATTTCACAACGCATCTTGCGTTGTTCAACCTCGAATGAGCTTCCATGGTGCGGTAGAATCAAACGCATGCTTTCTTTTTGTTAACAGGAAAAGTATATGCACTGAAGAAAATCATCTCTTGTGAAAAAAGACGGAGGTCAAAAGGACCGATCATATATGTCATCCCACAGGCCTTAGCTTATGCCTAATAGAATTAACACCGAGGCCAAGAATCGCCTGACGCACGATCCATTTTTAGCTAGAACTACAAAAATTAAACCGCATGATGTGCATTCATGAACACGCGACAGGCTTCATGGAAATGAATATCGGCACAACATGTTTTCCTTGGAGTCCTTTTCATGCAACCGTTTTGCTAACATACAGAATCAACGGACAATAGTTTATGACCTACTCAACACCTGAAGAAGGCTGAAATTGCTGTCTTGCTGATAGCCAACTCATCAGCACAAATCGCCACCGGTCAGTGTCTCAATCTTGGGCACGGACCGGCCGAATTTCTTTCACATGCATTTCTATGGCGACGAACATGATGGCCGCACCCTGCCAGAGGGAGATCTGGGTTCTCCACTTCTCAGGGACAGGCCGGTGGTGAGGAAGATGCAGAGCAAGGACCCCGCAATAAGCGAGAGCGCGAGGCCGAAAACCAGGAGGTTCCCCTTGAATTCCCTCTACCTCTCGAGCTCCTGAGGACCTCCCGCGGCCTCCTGCATCGTCGTCGTCTTCCTCCAACTGCTTTGCATTTGGTCTTCTGAAACTGAAAGAAGAAGAAAGAAAGCGTCGAGGTTTTTTTTTTGCTGGCGGCTGATGCTGTTTATATATAGATCACCTACCATCCATTCCAAAGTCTGACAGGCCCAGCTGCAGCCCAAAACCCAGACCCAACCGAAGCTTTTCCGCTTCCAGCGCGTGCGCGTCGCGCACCACCCCCAGCCAGGACGCCAAGATAGGGTCGGAAACCCCCGCCGCCGCCGACGGCGGCGTCGGCGACGCCGCCCGGAAGCGGCCCAGCGGCGGCGATGGCCCCGCTCCGGCGCCCGCCGACAAGCGCCGTCGCCCGGAGCCCCCGTCGTCCTCCGGCTCCCGCGACCGCCACCAACACCACCACCACGGCCGCCGCCCGTCGTCGTCGTCGTCGGGCGAGGAGAAGGTGCGCGCCTCCCACATCCTGATCAAGCACGAGGGCTCCCGCCGCAGGGCCTCGTGGAGGGACCCCGAGGGCGTCGCCATCTCCGCCACGACCCGCGACGACGCGGCCGACCTCGCGCGCGCGCTCCGCGACCAGATCGTCTCCGGGGGAAGCAAGTTCGAGGACATCGCCGCCGAGAACTCCGACTGCAACTCGGCCAAGCGCGGCGGTGACCTCGGTCAGTGCCACCCCCCCGTACCGCTAAATTCCCCCTGCCCGCCCAACTCGTTGGCGCGTACGTACGGACTCTCTGTGTAGGGTTTGTGCTTTTCCGGTGAGCGGTCAATTGGGTGGGTGCGTGGGTAGAGCTTGGTTGATCTGAATCATGATCTGGAGTATTACCGACTTCTCGAGTAGTTAGTTGTTGGAAATATGGAAATGTTTTGTCTCTGGTGGATAAACTTTCACTCCGATCTAGATGTGCCGTGGTTGTGGTTGGCTTATGG
This sequence comes from Cenchrus americanus, assembly GCA_947561735.1. Taxonomy (NCBI): domain Eukaryota; kingdom Viridiplantae; phylum Streptophyta; class Magnoliopsida; order Poales; family Poaceae; genus Cenchrus; species Cenchrus americanus. The sequence goes on along the minus strand of OX387241.1, from coordinate 308,656,851 downwards.
ATCCGGATGGTTGGTGCATTTGAATCTAGTTTCGTGTTTAATTAAGCTCAGTAATGGCGTGTTCATGTTGGAGTTGCACTGTACTCACCAAGTAGAGTGCAATTCCACTCCTTACTCAGACAGCTGCTGCTAGATCACATGATAAACAACATCTCACTCCTGACAGTTGGTCAGTTACTGCTAATTTAGTAACATCACTTATGCCAAGTAAGGCTACATACTGCTTTCCTTTAACTGTCTCAACGGCTGTTGAAGTTGCACTGTACTCACCAAGTAAAGTGTAATTCCACTCCTTACTCAGACAGTTGCTGCTAGATCACATGATAAACCATCTCACTCCTGACAGTTGGTCAGTTACTGCTAATTTAGTAACATCACTTGTGCCAAGTAAGGCTACATACTGCTTTCCTTTAACTGTCTCAACAGCTTGATTGGCTACTACATTTGAATGCTTATGTTTGGTATATACTCTACATGGTTTTTGTTTTTGGAAGTCATGCGACTCCTGTTCATCTTCATCATGGAGAAATACTGCGACAGCTTTTGTCTCTTCAACTTTCTGTACAGTTATTTTTCTAGTGAGATATTCCCCCCCTGAAGATAACAAATTTATGAAGCATGCCAGCCAACTTGGAATGAGTTAAAGCATTAGTTGCCACATTTGCATCTTTTGAGGAGTGAATAAATCTCAGAGATTGATGTCTGTAGAAAACTAAAAGTTTGGCGGCTTCTAGTTTAGTACCTGTCCACTGTACTGTCTACGGAGAATACAAGAATCATGTATGGCTTTATATGGAAGTGGTCCTGTTTTAGTTTGGGTGGTGCTTCAGGCCTGTTACTGCTGTGCTGGAAGAATCGAACAGTTTGTTTGGACTTCAAAGATAACCCAACACATGTCATGTTGTTGTTTAACACGGGACTTGACATGGGTATTCTGGAGGTAGGTGTAGGTGCTAACTGCTAACTGCTAAGTATAGGCTATCTGAAAGGGTGAAGAATGGTGTTAGGGATGTCTGGGAGGAGGAGGCATTGGATGAGGGTTTCAGTATGCTACCTAGTAGTAAAGGAAAGGGTTTCATTATGCTGCCTAGGAGTAAAAGAAAGGATATGGCAACATGTTAATTTGCCTAGCAGCTTTTGTAGGCAAGTAGCAATCTGGATCTAAGAAATGGTTTGTATCAGGAACTAAGAATTGTGGGCTTGGTTGAGAGGCCAGGATCTAAGAATTGAGTGTATCAGAATTATGTTATTATATGTAAATGGCGCTTATGCTGATCTTAAATGCAACGTGGTTAGACATGACTTGTCAATTTTTGTGGTGAATGTACATCAAGCATGCATTTATTGTGGAATCTGATCCTGCCAAAATATACCCTTTCTGATGCTATTTTGATTATATTGCCAAAATAATTGAAAATCCATTGACCCATGGTGATTTAAGTTTACCTTACGATTGTTGTGGCAGGTTCATTCGGGAGGGGTAAGATGCAAAAGGCTTTCGAGAAGGCTGTGTTTGCTCTGAAGGTGGGGGAGATTAGTGACGTGGTTGATACGGAGAGCGGGGTGCACATCATCAAGAGGACTGGCTGATTGCGACAGCATCCTCCTCCTCCTCCTCCTCGGGTCTCAAGTCCATTATCCATATACGGCGGGAACTTTGAATGCCCTGAAGAAGCTCCGTGGTTTCTTGCTTGGTTGTCGAACTTGTGCTTGTATTGATTTTTTGTGCTTCCGTGGCAGACATGTAGTTTTAAACGGTTATCACGGCAAAGACAGAATCGAATTGTTTTTGCTTATGGCAAAGGTTAGACTCCCTATATATGTTGATTGTTACGTGCCATCCGGTGTCACGTTTTTTTTTTCTTTATAAGAAACAAACACTCCCTGGGTCATTCTTGCTCGGAGAATATCACATTTCCTTTCCTCGTAGGCCTATGAATCGTACTAGCCAGTTTGTTTCTTCGAGCATCCTGTTTTTTTTTTTTTAAAGTAGCAGCAGCCTGAATCTTCTGTTGGAAACCACCATCAGCATCATGTCATGTCCCCGTGCAGCCGGTCGGTTTCTGATAAGACACGTGTCGTGGAATCAACTGTCCACGTCATGCTACCACGATTCAATTTGATTCGAGATGCCAGCGAACCCAACGCGGCTTCGCTCCTCCTCCTCCCCGTGGATCACCCAGGGGCCCAATCACAACACAGCCGCAGAGAGAGATCTCAACCAACACGAGGCTTTTACCTGCGTGGCATTAAAAAAGATTGTGTTGGCCTGCGCGACACTAAAAAAGTTACTCGCACTTACAACGTGTGTCATCGTCCTAAACTTTTTTTGCCCTCTACGTCATTCCGTCCAATTTTGCAAGTAACAGTGTTAAATGGACAGGGGAAATGACCATTGTACCCCCTCCAACCATGAGCATCAAACTCACCTTTCTTTTACTTGTATACCACCCAATTTTCAAAATCACAACATGACCTTTCTTTTACCTGTATGCCACCCATTTCTCAAAATTGCAAGAGCAGACCCACCGTTATTAAAGTGGGTCCCACATGTCATAGTCTTCAATAAATTTATTTCCTTTTATCCGTTTTCCCCCGAGCCGTCGTCGGCCTCCCGTGTACGGTGGGGGGAGGCACGGTAGCGGTGGCGACGGTCCACTCGCAATGCCGCGTGCAACGAGTGGTGGCGAGTCCGGATCCGACGGGACAAAGCGGGCGGCGACGAGCTCGGCCGGTGCGGCCGCCGGCGGCGGGAGCTCACCCGCGTGACGGGCGCGGCACCGAAGCTCGGTTGGTGTGACCATGTTGACGGGCGTGGCGGTGGGAGCTTGTATAGCTCGACGCGCGCCCATGGCCGGCGTGTAGCTCGTCGCATGCGCCCCGAGATTCTCGGCTGCCCGACCTCCAACCTCAAGAGCACAACCGCCGCATCGCCGCATCATCGAGCGCCGTCGCTTTGCGGCCTTCTTTCCATTGAGATCGTGAAGCTGGACCTCACAAATGAACTAGGAACTCAATTTTTGGATGGGAAAAATTCAATTAAAGATTTGGAACTCAAATCGGGTAAGGAACGAGTTCAATCTCGTGAACTCAAATTGCTTGCCGCCGTGCGGCTTCGTTTGTCTTCTTTTCTCGCAATTAGCTTGCTTGATTGCACCTAGCAATCCGAAATCCGCGGGTTCGCCATCGTCATTGGCGGGGGGAGGAGCGGGAACCGTGCCCGGCCGCCTAGGGGCCGGGCACCGGCGCCACGGCTCGCACGCCGCGCCGCCCGCTCTACACGCGCGCGTGCGCCCGCCCGCCTAGCGCGGTGGCGCCTCGCTCCGCGCACGCCCGGGTTGGCCTGCCGCTGCCGTGTCCTGCCGGACTAGCCGCCGCCGCCCCTATGGTTGAGGATGGTGATCGATTCAATAGAGAGAGGAGCACGGGGAAAACTGGGAACCGACAGGAATCAACAAATCAATTCGGTGGGGGTAAGATGAACATTTCACATGCCCGGTCCCACATGTCAGTGCGTCCTAACAGTGGATTTCTAACGGACCGTGGACGGAATGGCATAGAGGACAAAGAAGTTTAGGACGATGGCGCGCGAGTGCAAACAACTTTTTTAGCAGCGCGCGAGGTCAAGACGCTTCTTTTTTAATGGCATATAGGTAAAACTCTCAACCAACACGGCGGGGCACTTTGTTGGAGGCGGACCGCGGACCCCGCGACCTGCCTCCCGCCCTCGCCGGCTTGCCGCCACGCGCCGCTTCCTTCCTCCCCCTTCTCCGCCCCCTCGAACCCCGAGGGGGGGGGGGGGGGGGCGGGGGGTCGGGTCGGCGCTCCGGGTCACCCACCTTTCCACGCCACCATTCTCCTCACGCCCCGCCCCAGCATCTCCGATTCGCCGCGGCAGCGACGTCTCAGCAGGCGTCACCTGACCACACCAGCCAGCCATGGGCGGCGCCTCCTCCTCCACCGCCAACCCCTCCCCGGAGGCGCACGAGCAGCGGGAGCAGGAGACCCTCGCCTCCGCCGCGCTCTCCCTCCCGCTCCTCCGCGCCGCCTTCACCCGCACCGCCGCCGCCGGCGCGCTCCCGGGCGCGCTCGCCCCGCCGCGCGCCTCCTTCCGCCCGCCCCCCGGATCCCCGCCGCCGCCGCCCCACTTCCACGGCCTCCTCGCGCAGCTCGGCCCCGCCGTCGCCTCCCTCTTCTCCTCCTCCTCCTCCTCCTCCGCCGACGGTGCCGACGGGTGGGTCCCGTTCCTCAGGGGGTTCAACCGCTGCTGCGCGCGCGTCTCGGCGTCCCGCTCGCTCGCGCTGCTCCTACGCGTGTACGCCGCGGCCCGCGCCGGCGCGGGGGCGCCCTGCGGCGTGGTGTTCCAGCCGGGCGACGGCGGCGTCGGCGGGGACGACGAGGAGGGGAAGGTCGTCGGGGAGCTCGCGCAGGAGGAGATCGCGGCGTTCCTCTGGATGTGCTGGGTCATGGCGTGGAGCACTTCGGCTTCGGGCGACGGAGGGGACAAGTCGGAGGAGCCCGTCGTGGTGCTCCTACCGGACGTGTCGCACCAGGTGCTCTCGGCGCTCGTCTCCGCCGGCGCCGTCGCCGATGACGACGGCATTTGGGGCTGGGAGATTTCCAGTGGCGGCAAAGGGGTGAAGGTCCAGGAGTTCACTTCCTGGATGCTGTCCACGGCTCCGGGGCTTGGGAACTGCCTGTCGCGGTATGTGCAGGACAGGTTCAGATCGTTGGCTGCTGATCCGGCAGAGGTGAGCAGATTATATATTATTGCAGAAGAATTATGAGTAGCTAGCTACTACCTCCGTTTTTGTTTATATGTTGTTTCGTGTTAATTGTCCTATGTTTCCATGCACCGACATCAATCAAATATATAAAAAAAGCAGAAGTAGTACTATCCAATTTTGGATGAATTTCTTTTGTAGCAGATATCATGAGTAGGAATTTTTGCAATGCTGCTATTATTTTGTCATTGTTGGATCATACTAAAGTATGAACAGGGTTTTCTCATTGCTCTGTTTCCTCTTCTTATTTTTTTTGGTCAAACTAAAGTATAGTTCTTCATGACCTGTTATTAGCAAGGATAATTATCACCACATCATTCCGCTCTGCAATTTATCTGTATCAGCAAATTCTGTGATGCTAGATTCTAAGCAACTGCTAAGAAAGTTGGACATTATTCTTTTTGCATTTCTTGGTTCAGAATTAGCTATAAAAAGTTCTAGCATATGGTGATGTAACTAGGTCCACAACTGAGAGAGAGGGAGTTGGTGTTCACGTTTCACTTTTTACACTCTTACTGTATATGTTTCCTGCTCCAAAACCTTTGCTTATACTAGAAGCTTTATTTATTTTGCCCCTTTTCTTATGGAACTATATCTGCTGTCTGTAATTCATTAATGATGAAACTCCCTTTTTTAAATAAATTAATGGCAAACCTTTGATTGAGCCCTTTTTTTATCTCATCCAACTAACTGGATATACTCATAACAAGCAGGAGAACTCTGTTTCAACCGTTAACACAACATTTGATACTTCTGATGTGTATCTACTAACACGTGGACGGGCATGGGCCATCGCTCTCAGCCTAAGAAATAAATTGAGCGAAAAGTTCTTGTCAGCTTCTGTAATCGGAATGGACACAGAAGACCTTCTTTATAGGTAACTTGGTGCCCTGATGATATTTATTCTTGTAGTTCTTTGTTTATGCTAATTTTTTGTACAACACTGGGGATTGTAATTGATGTGGGTCCAATGTTTTTTTAAAAAAAATCTAACTATGAATTCAATTGTATAATGTTTCGCTGTGAGTTTTCACAGTGATCTAGGTAGTATTAACCTTGATATAATATTTGTTTGTAGGTCATCAGTTCATGGAAAAGGACTGAGCCGGTTTTGGTCTGGTGTTGAGGGGTACAATGGACCAATGCTGATTCTACTTTCAGCATTCTCTAAAGGTGGTGTTGAGAATGTTGATTCTGATCGAAGATGGGTGATTGGTGTATTAACTGAGGAGGGGTTTCAGAGCAAAGACACGTTTTATGGTAGCTCTGGGTTCCTTTGTGCCGCACATCCAATATTCCGCATGCTAGCACCATCTGGTATGGCCCTTGCTAATCGTGCCTTTGTCATACCTAATAGTAGCTTACTGTGTCTCTAACCTAGCAGGTAAGGAGAAGAACTTTGTTTACAGCCATCTGCACCCTCAGATAAGGGTTTACGAGGCACATCCAAAGCCTGTTGGCTTAGCATTTGGTGGGACAATTGGAAATGAGAGGATCTTTCTAGATGAAGACTTCTCTAAAGTTGTAGTTCGCCATCATGCTGTTGACAAAACTTACCAACACGGTTCTCTCGTCCCCAATCAGGTTTAATTCAGTTTTACTGCTCCTCATGGAAGATATTGTTTTGATTGCTTATCTACTGTTCCATGTTAATTTTTTTTCATCCTATTTTTAACTTCAGAAGACAAGTCTTGGTCCTAGTTTGTTACCGCTTGTCTGCGAAAATCTTGTTAGCTAGGGGTCTTTAGTTCTGTTTTGGCTTCACAATATAGGTTGTTATTTATCCAAAAAGTAGGAAAACAGATGTGCTTCTGAAACACCACTGCTGTATCAGGCCATAGAATAGGTAAACGACAAACTCCACTACACTCTCTCAAAGAAGAACTCACAAATCATAAACTACAACCTATCAGTTTCCACATTATGTGTTTATATCGGCAGCCGGAGAGCCTCCAGGACAGGACAAGGGGGGTCCTGAATGTTTATATATCCCGCTAGCTATAATAAGGCATATTATGATCCTATTCTTTCGTTTTTTTTTCTGTTATTGCAGGGTTACTTACCTGTTGAGGCTTCAGTGCTTGATGTTGAGGTATGGGGACTTGGCGGAGAAGCAACAAGACGACAGCAAGATAGGTACAAGAAGAGGGAGAACATTTTCTCAGAGCAGCGAAGAAAGGTGCTATTCCGAGCAAACTTGAACTATTCACTTTGTATTTTTGCTGTCAAAGTGCGCAGCAATGCCCATGATACTTCTCAATTCCCTTTTCAGGTTGATCTCAAAACCTTTGGCAACTGGGAAGACTCTCCAGAGAAAATGATGATGGATATGATGGCTGATCCGAACAGGGTTCGGCGGGAAGATCGTTAAATTTTGTTTCACGGAGAAGAAACGTTTGCCAGTGAAAGCAGCTGTGCCAGTACAGATACGGAGGACATGAGAACTTATGATAGTGACGCTCCATGCCCTATGGAGATGTAGAGAGGTCGTTGCACATATTTGCTTTGCCCATTTGGATGGGCCACATGCCACAGGTTGTGAATGAATTAGAAAGAGGCTTGTACAGAACATCATTTCCATAATAAAATCGAGGTTATCTGCTTTCATTATATCGTTTCATGGGAAGCGAGAGCAAGCAGTTGTATTCTAGTATTTACGTCATGATTTGTCATGTACTCGTGTCATGGGTTTGTTATAGTACATGCTAGCCCGATCCAAGTGCATTAAAATTGCTTAGCTTTGCGCCTTTGCTAACATGGCGAGCGGCGCTGTTCGTTTTTGTTTTGGACAGACTCATGTTGATACGAAGTGTCTGAAGTCTGGACTGCAGAGTTCTTGGGCTTCAGTACATCAAATTTTACTACTGGTTCAGTATTTATAAGTATTACTAAATTTGAATTAATGACAAAATCCATTCAGAGAGTTTTGTGAAAAATATTTGAGTCTTGATTAATAGTCGCGATCGCGATGCATTTGAGGGGTCCTTTTTAAAACATCTCGCCGACCTGGCCAGGACCTCGCGAGGGCCGGCCGTGGCGGCTCTACCCGAGGCTTGAGCCCGCCTCCAGGCGCCGCATCGGCACCCCGCTGCACTGAGCTTTCCTCCCTCTCTCTCGTTAGCCCGTTCCTGAACGCGAAGAAGCTTCGAAGAGAGGACGCCGCGGCTGCCATGCTCATAGGCCATGGAACTGCAGGTGCTGCGGCCGTGCGAACGTGATCAATGGATCTGTTCCTATCGCTCCTCGCCTTGGCTGCGGGCCTGCGCCGGCGGAGGGCATCAAACAGAACGGCAGCTTTAGTGTCAGACTGTCAGTTACAATCTATTTGGGTTTCAGAGATGAACAAACACAAAGTGGAGCGTTTGCATATCATTATCCTTACCTGGGTACCATTATGAAAAGTTCACTTTCCCTGTGAGCCATTGCAACCTGCTAAAGTTCTTGAAAACCATCGACCGAAAATTTCTTTCCCTGTGAACCACTCCGTCCACTGCTGTTGTTTCTTCCGTTTTTCATAATGGTAAAAACCTCATTTTTCAGTCACCCGCATACTCCCTCCGTCCCAAAATAATTGCACTTATTGACTTCTGCGATTCAGGTTTGTCCATTCGACTTATTTAAAAAAATTGTGAAAATATTATTTATTTTGCTATTACATATTTTACATCATATATATTTTAAGTATATCAGAATTGTTTTTACATCTGCACAATTTTTTTTGAAATAAGACGAATAGTCAAACGTGCTCTATAAAAGTCAAAGGGTGCAAATATTTTGGGACAAAGGGTGTACATGAAACGTATGATTATATAATTCAAAATAGCAACAACCAGTTGGTCATACGCTTCCGAGCTCCGCAGAAACGTGCAACATGATCGAGTCTGAAAGATGTGCTTCACATTCTGAATGGACTACCTGTAAATCTGAAATTGTTATCTGACACTCGAGACATGGAAATCTCGAGCTCTACTCTACTAGTTCACCAGCCAGTCGCATAACCAGTCCTGTGTATCGATTCAGTTCCTCTGAATCTCAACAAGATGAAGAGAGAGAGAGAGAGAGAGAGAGAGAGAGAGAGAGAGAGAGCATGACACGCAGAATTCAGAGAACACACTGAACTTCAAGAATTGCTGATTACTTGGGATTAAGGGTCGACGGTATTTGAACTGGATTTCTCGTTTTCAATTCTCCCTCCACGTACACAACGTGCGAGACTCCGAAATTCTGTGCCGTACAGCGGAGATGCATCGCGAGCGTTCATGAGTTTTCTTGGCATTTTATCGTGAATTGGCACCGGCAAATTGAAGGGCGGCACAGGGAGTGCCGCCAGGCTGCATGGTCGTCGGAGCGCCGTGCCGAGCTGCCGGCGCACAGACTGATCGAGATGTTCATCTCCACCCGCACTGTCGCGCACGCACACTGCTGTCCCCGTTTGCCATCAGATTTGCATCGACGCTAGGACGCCGGCCACCGATCGCTGGTCGACTGCGACTAACGCTACTGCAGGAGCACATCCATGGCGCGGGCGCGCGACTGCAGTAAGTAGCTCGGAGCGCGCCCACATGGTGACGTCGAGAGGCCGGCGGCGAACCCGCCAGCAGACGGAGCCGATGCACCACGAGGAGTCCGGTGCCAGCGCGTCCCTCCCTAATCATCCTTCCAGCTACGAGCCTACGACGGTCGAGGTTCTCCTTGGAGCTGGGATCGATGGCAGATAGCAAACTAGCATAAAGCAATGGATAAGCTAGTGTCCATGCATGGCTAGTCCACCACCAGACACCAGTACACGCATGGAGCTTCTTCCAGCAGTTGCAGCCATTCCTGGTTCACAACCGAAGTGAGAAGCAACCAATGCAAGATCGGTCAGAGCTTTGGATGACCTGAACCTTTCTCCTTCCATTCCGATCCCATGCATCATCTAGGCCCGGCCAATTTTCTGCTTCCACGGCCTTTGTTTAATCCTTTTCTGATTCTGATTCATATGCGTGTCTGCTTTACTTGGAACGCGTGCACGACAAGGATTCGGATCGCCGGAGTCCGATCGACGACGAATCCTGCTCGCTGATCGGCAGCGGCCATGATTATTAGTAGAAGGAACGTAACACAGGCGCAGATACACATGACCACGCATACTCTACGAGGTGACAAGACAGTACGAGAGAGACCATGCATGCATGTACTGTAAATGTAGCCTGCCGGCCGGCCGGGTGCCGGCCGTCTAGCCTGCAAACGAAAGTCTTCAGATCGAGAGCCTGCAGGCGGCCGGCCGGGGGAGCTGTTCATCTCGCAAACTTTGGCGCAGCCAGCCGCGGGATCAAGAATCATTCGTGTACGTCCGGCTCCTCTCATCGATCCATCGATCAATCACCCGTCACGTGCCGCTCCCAAATTCTCTGCAGCGCAATCCGAAGCACGAAAGATTTTCCCAACAGCAACTGTAGTAGTTCGTGACTTCGTGCTGCATGCAGCGTTGCAGACTTGCAGTTGCAGTTCCTTGACGATGGAACTGCGTGCCCTCCTGACAGAGCTTGTTTGTACGTTTTTCCTGATCTGATCTACAGTGTAAGCTAGCTTCATATAATATACTCCTCTCTTTGCATTGTTCACATAAACAAAGAGTCGTCCCAGAAACACGAGTCCGTGAGATAAACACGCTTCTTAAACCATACTTTCAAAGGAGTATATGCTAGCTGATCGAGGTAGATGTACTCCTAGGTAATACGGAGCAGATGTGCGCAGCTTCTGGCGACTCCTATTTGCATTTTCAGATTACGCTGGCTGCAAGCTGAATAGCTGATGGTGAATTGGTGATGAGGACCGGAGAGACCCCCTGTAGCCGAGTACTACCGGCAGCGGCTACAAAAGTAGTAGACGCCGGCAGGACAAGAAATGATAGCTAGAGACACGGAAGTAAAATTCAGGGATCGGCTTCTTTTTACAGTTTTCAGTGTAGCCGCCTCGGGAAGGTACGTACGCTACGCCTACTCGCTCCTACGCTGTACGCAGACGCCCCCGGCCGGCCCCGTCTATCTACCGTCTTCTTCCCTCCCTCGCGGTGATTGGCGCTCTGAACAAAACACGAAGAAAATCCTCTACTCGCGCTGCTACCACCGCTAGGGCTAGGGTAAACCATAACTCTCGATTTGATATGTGCTTTTTCTCTGCTTGTCTGCCGATGCCCGATGCTGTTCATTTGACCCCCTCATTCAACAATCGCCACACGCCTCGCCTTTGTTGTTGATACTTGGTGCATGCACAAGGGTTGCCGGCGCGGCCGCCGGAGATCTTGCGGCCGGCCCTTTGCTGCTCGACTTGTGAAAGACATGTCCTCTGTGATGTGTGGAAAATGGCATCCACGGAACGCTTGCTTTATTGCTTCACATGCATGCACCCTTCTGAATCTCATGGGAATTCTAACGCGTTTTCTGTATTTTTTTTTGTTGCTGTTGAATGATCTTTTCGTGCTTTAGCTAGATTTGCTTTGGAGTTAGTACGTACGTACTACAGGATAATCTTGGATCAAATTGCAGTATAGATCGATGGAAGCTTTCTAGTAGTTTCACTGATTCTTAAGTTACGTTTTGGTAGGCAGTAGTAGCCGCTAGCTAGAGTTCACACTCAAGACTACAGTAGGGGTTCAATAAAAAATGCCTTGCCACAGTATGATGACAGGAGCCATATAAAATCGGTCCATTCAATTCGGAGATACTACTACTAGGCTGAGTTAATTCTTTCTTTCAAGTTATTGGGTGCTTTGGGGTTGTGGCATTGGAAGGCATGATTAGTTTCCCTGACAGACAACCTGCAGCTCTAAACCCCGGCATCCTAGAATAGAAACTTCTCTTAATTATGGCTCTCCTGCTATTTCTTCAGTCATCAGCAGCTTTTGATCTTGTTTGCCTTTTGCCTTTTGTCTCTCACTCATGGTCTGGTCTGGAGGAGGAGGAGGAGGTGCTGGTACGACTCTTCAGTTCAACTTCAGTCAACTGCATGAAGCTACGAGTAGTAGTAGAAGACTGCTTGTACTGATAGCAACTGCTCTCCCTCTCCCACTCCAAGTCCCTCTCTCAACAAGTCAAGAATGTTGCTGTTGCAGCCAGCATTCAAGCCTCCCCCTCCCTATCATCAGTACAAAAACAAGAAGCACTTGATGGCCTAACTGAAGTTTACACATGCTGCTACTACTACCTTGCTGCAGGGATCACAAATACACACAGTATGCATAGCAAGGAGGTGCTGCTGCTGGGCAGACCTAAGGGAACAGGCCTCAAATAGGAAGGACCTAAGTTCTTTAGGGGCTGATAGGTTCAGGGAAGGATAGGGGGAACGAGAGAGAGAGAGAGAGAGACAAGTTTCTACAGAGCAATCATGCTCCTCTTTTCAAACTGCAAGAGTATCAAAAAGTGTGTTGGGTCGCGTGCCAACACTTCCATGCAAAAGCTTTTGGTGCATCTAAACACTCGGGCCTGTTTGGGAGGGCTCGGCTCCGGCTCCACGAGCGGCTCCGGCCGGAGCCCCCGCCAAACGGTGGAAACCGCACCGGCTCCGGGTGTGGAGCCGGAGCCGGAGCCCCTCGCGGCTTTCAAAGGGGAGGTGGAGCCACGTTTTGGTGGCTTCACCCGGCTCAAACTAGAAATCCACCGAGAGGAGCTATTTTGCCAAACGTTTTTTAAAACGACTCAACTCCACCGAGAAGCCACTCCACCGGAGGAGCCGAGCCGGAGCCGTTTTTGGAGGAGCCGGAGCCCCCGCCAAACAGTGCCCTCATTAAAGAAAATTTGCACGGGGGTGATAAAGAAAGTTCGCAAAAATCTTTAACTTTGCAATCCAATTAGGAATGTGGTAAATTATGGGAACGTGAAAAATAAGATGTCGGAAGTGGTATTAAGATCTATTAAATCTAATTACTCTACCCTTGAAGATTGGTTAATGTAACATAACATTCTCTAAACATAACCTAATTAGGCTCATTAGAATTGTCTTGCGAATTAGTTGGGGTTATGGAATGGATCTTATTTGTTATTATTTTGTATTTAATATTTGTAATTAGTGCCGGTAGATTTAAGGCCTGTTTGGGAGGGCTTCGGCTCCGGCTCCACGAGCGGCTCCGGCCGGAGCCCTGCCAAACAGTGGAAATTGCACCGGCTCCGGGTGTGGAGCCGGAGCTGAAGCCCCTCGCCGCCTCGCGGCTTTCAAAGGGAGGTGGAGCCACGTTTTGGTGGCTTCACCTGGCTCCAACTAGAAATCCACCGGAGTAGCTATTTTGCCAAACGTTTTTTTAAACGAGTCAACTCCACCAGAGAAGCCACTCCACCAGAGGAGTCAGAGCCGGAACCATTTTTAGAGGAGCCGGAGCCCTGCCCAACAGACTCTAAATGTAACGGGTGATTCGTTAGTGTGGGGACATTTTAACCATAATTATCGTTGCCTGAACTGAGCACGATGGAGATGGCAGCTGCGTGACGAGACGTTTGCCATTCTACAAGCGTCCTCCATGGCGCAGTGATGTGCGTGGTGATCTTGTGATCTGCTCGAGGATCAAAGTTACGTACTAAAATGCTAGGTAAACTAGCAAGCTGTTTGCTAGTAGGGTTCTGCGTGGTACTGTGCGAAATGAATGTTATCACTGTACAGGGGGCGGCTCATATGCCGGCTGCGGAGGAGTAGTACTTGGCTAGGCCGTGTTGGAATTTATATACAAATAGTTCCTTAGATAAAAAATATATGAAAAAATTCTAATAAATCTCAAAAGCCTAGTGTTTGTGTTTTATAATGGGCTTCAATGTCTAAGCTTATCGTAGAGGTGGGAGGTACACCATCCATATATTTGTACCATATTGCTAGTTGATATGGAGGTAGGGGTTTTTCCTCCTATATATTTGTACCAATCCTCTCGAGGGAAGACACAACAACAAAAACTACAATTGGGAGTTTCAATTAGAAAAAATCCTGAAGTAGTAAAAGTAATATTTTGCCTATTCTCGCTGCCGCGTCGCCGTCGCCAAGACTCCAGCCCGATCGTTTGCGTGCACCAGCGACGGTCTCCGGAATTTCCCAAACGACTACTTCTCGATGGCCTACTATACAACTACTTCTTGACGGCCGTTCGAGGGATTACACTGCGTATACGACTACTTCTTGGCGGCCGCTCGAGGGACTGCACCGCGTACATCTTCCTGCATCGACATTGTACGACTACATCAACTGAGGTCCTCCCACGATTAGTATGACTAATCCAGAGGATAACGGCGCATCGGTTGCCTCCGGCAATCGCCCCGCCTTTGGGTACACTCTTAACTTTATTGTGGTTTTATCTGTTTACCGTGCTTGATCTGCCTAGTGTATGAATCGTGCTTATTACACTAGTTGTTGTTATATATGTGATATGAGTTTGCTAAACATGCTTAGTCTAGCTATTCAGTTTGTCGTGATTTATATTATGGTCCTAACCTGGAAATTGCATAATATTTCAACATGCCGCCGGGTACCGGGGACCGCACGTTTCCTCTCAAACCTTGAAGTGAGTAATTTTGCATCTCTATCAAACTCAATGTTTACCAAATTCTCCATGTTTTAGAAAGGGACCGGAATCTAACATAAAATAATTATATTGAAGCACACTACTAAGTCCATATGCTTCGTCTTTCTCGCGTTTGACGACGCACACCCCCAAAGATCAATCATGAAAGTACACCGGATCAAGACTCTAAAACCATGCACAATCCACACCCACACAAGACGCCCCGAACACGGATATGGGAAGTAAAAGGTGTCGAAAGTACATCTCTCCTATCCGAATCAGACACAGATCCGACCGACGTTACTAGCATCACCACTAGCAAATCCGCTACACCAATACCCGAAAACGATTATCTTGGGGATTATGTCAGCATGCCTCGATTTCCCTTGGAAGACAGCGTCATCACCGAAGGTCTCGACGCATCAACTAGAGAAACACACAGAGCTGCACAGAAACTCTTGACCGATCGATCTGGTGGGATCGTTTGCCAGGCTTTTCACCACCGTACGCGCACGCATTGGTACCGGGAAAAAAAGGTGTGCATTTAGTTCAATGCGCCCGGAATATTATGCTGGATGCAGGCTAGCGCGTACCTACGACTTCATGTGTCCATGGAGCAATCATGACAGAATATCGATCCTCGTGTTCCAAGGGACGACTCTACCAGTACCAGCACCAGCACCTTCTCTCTCGAACGAAAAACTGAAGAAAGAACAAGTTTATTGTGTTCAGTTCTGTGGAGTAGTAGTACTAGTAGCTACAAGTGCTGAATCACAAGAAATTTTGTATCTTTGCAAAGAAAAAACAGAGAGAGGGAGAGATCCAAATTTTCATGGCAGCAAGGAAAAAATGTCTAGTCAATCAATCTGACCACCACCAAGAACTGGATATTGTATTGCTACTACTAGTAGTACTCGGGAAGGCAGGAAGCAGACAATCAACAAGACCCGGCCACATCAAGGTCACAAATCGATCCCATACATGCATATGGTTTGCCCCAAACCCAGCTCGATCCATGTATGAACACGTCCCGGCCTGTTCCTTTTCCATCACACAGGAGACAGAGCAGTGAGAGGAGGGGAGAGAGAGAGAGAGGGGGAGAGAATGAGCAACTGAAGTGCAGGAGCAATGATGCACTAGTACTAGTAGTATGCAGGAGCAGAGCTAGCTACGGCATGGTTGCATGCGCCAGCAGCTGGAAGAGAGGCCTGTCTCCACCCACGCTAGGCTAGGCTGATGAGGAGGAAGCAGTTGCCACAAGGGGATCCTGCCTTGTACTACGCCCTCCCCACATGCTCCTCCCTCCCTCGCCGCCTCGCCGGCCGGCCGGCCAAGCTCGATCTGCTCAAAGCAGGAGACCCCGGGCCTCCCTCCCCTCCCCTCGTGTGTCAACTTCACTTGTCCCTCTCCAAAAGATATCGTATCCCCATGATCCTCTCAGCCCCAGCCTATATCATCTCCATGCACCTAGCACTGCATGCTACTAGCTCCTAGCCCCCCCTAGCTCTATGCTCCTGCCTCCTCCAGTCCTGCTTATAAACCCTCTCGACTCATGCCTCGCCTCCTTCAAGGCCAAAGGCAAACCCTTTTCTCCTCCTTGCCAAAGAGATCGCAGCCACCAGTAGTCGTACGTGCAGCTCGGCGGCAGGCACTGCTCCGCACGGGGTGTGGTGTGGGAGGAGATCGATCGAAGGCATGGCGGCCAATGTGGGCGGCAAGAGTGTTGGCGGCGGCGGCGGTGCTGCTGGGGTGGGAGGCACTGCCGGCGGCGGCGGCGGCGCGGCGGTGTGCCGCGCCAGCGGGTCGCGGTGGACGCCGACGCCGGAGCAGATCAGGATCCTCAAGGAGCTCTACTACGGGTGCGGCATCCGGTCGCCCAACTCGGAGCAGATCCAGCGCATCACCGCCATGCTGCGCCAGCACGGCAAGATCGAGGGCAAGAACGTCTTCTACTGGTTTCAGAACCACAAGGCCCGCGAGCGCCAGAAGCGCCGCCTCACCAACCTCGACATCAACGTCCCCGCCGCCCCCGCCGACGCCGACGCCGACGCCTGCCACCACGGCGGCGCCCTCTCGCTCTCGTCGCCTTCGTCAGGTACGTGCGTGCGCGCCGCTTTTGCACTCTTCGCGCGTGCTCGATCATCCGGAACGCGTGTGGTTTGCAAACTGTTGACGGTCGGTCGCGTTCGTGTGTGCATGTCGGCATCAAATCGTCGATCACCAGCAGGCGCGCCGCCTCCGCTCTCCCCCTTGGTGGGCTTGTACCCCGGCAATGGCGGCGGCTCGGCGTTGCAGCTGGACACGAGTTCCGATTGTTGGGGCAGCACCACCGCCATGGCCACCGCCGAGACATGCTTCCTGCAGGTACGTAGTAACTGCGCTTGCACACCCCCAACACACACTTCGATCGACACGTTCGTCCCTCCCGGCCCGATCCGCGTCGCCGCCACATTGTTAATTCTTACGGTGCACCACAGGACTACATGGGCGTGATGCGGAGCACCGGCGGCCACCACGGCAGCAGCACCGGCGCCGCCGCGCCCTCGCCGTGGGCATGCTTCACGTCGCCAGACTCGTGGGCGGCGGCGGCGGCGGCGGCGGCGGCTGGGGCACCGACGACGACGACGACGACGCGGGCGCCCGAGACGCTCCCTCTCTTCCCGACCGGCGACAACGTCCAGCCCCCGCGGCCGCGGCACGGGGCACCGGCGGCAGGCGACGCCATCCGCGGCGTCGGAAGCGGCTACCTCCCTACCACCCTGCCGTTCTGGGGTGCCGCTGCCACGGCTGCCGCCGCCACCACCACCACCACTTCCGTTACGATCCAGCAGCAACACCACCAGCTGCTGCAGCTGCAAGACCCGTACAGCTTTTACACCACCACCAACAGCCAGCCGCCCAGCAGCCATGACGCATCATCAGCGGCTGCTGCATCCCTGGAGCTGAGCCTGAGCTCCTGGTGCTCCCCTTACCCTGCAGGGACCATGTGAGAGCTTCCATCAGCTGTTGCCACTGCAGCTCACTGGGAGAGCACAATGCTCCTGCCTCTCTGCCTGTGTCTGCAAGAGTTTTTATGTCTCTGAATTCTCGTGAAAAAGTAGAAGTCACACTAGTAGTAGTACCCTGTCCTTGTCCTAAGCAAAGTAGCTAGTAGCTGTTTGAAGCATCAAGGATTATTTATATATTTATATATATAGAATCATGTCTCATGCCTGGAGAAAAGGGAATGCAGCTAAGCTGCAACTGCAACTGCATGCAGTGTGCCCCAGTACAACAGTGTGGCGTGCAGCGAGCTGTAGTGGTGGTTGCAATGTGTGTGTGTGTGTTGGGGACACTTGTGTCAAACTTGTCCCTCCCTTTTGTGGCTTCCAGAAAAAGGAATGAGGCCATGCCTGTCTGCTTTGCTTTCCGTAGGGCTTGAGTTCAACGAAAAAGTGGTGCAGCAGCAAGCTCACCTTGTTCTGTTGAGACTGTCTCTCAGCCGTGTGTTTGTGTCTTGTAGCTCCAGCCTCCAGCAGGAGTGATGTCCCTCTACCGCTGCTAGTTTTTCACTTTAGCCTTTCAGATGTGAAGCTCTGGGACCACTTTTTTTTTGGACTTGTTGTCTATGTTGCAAATGCACTTTATTAACCTCATCAAGGAAGCACACCATGAAACTGCTCCACTAGAAGAAGTGAAAGATATTGGTTAAGGCTATGAATCAACCATATTGCTACCAATTCATTATCTACACTAATGTATAGACTTATCATCTTCCATGTAAATCTCTCTATAAATAGGGACACCAAGATCAATAGAATTACCGACTTCCACCTATTCACTTGTCTCCAAACTTAACTTTGCAACACGTTATCAGCAGCTCTTCTACTGAGCAAGAGAAGGGAGCAACAGCGATCCGACAAATTGTTACGGGAGGCTGTCCAACGGAAGAAGAAATATGCCAGGTGGATAGTTGTACCACTAACACTATACTTAGGGAAGTCAAATTTTTCCAAACTCTCACAAAGAGAGAAGGACAAGTTTTGACCATCGCAGGACGCGATGCTACGATAGTTGGTTCTGGTAGAGCCACTATCGTACTTCCAATGGGTACACAATTTGATATCGAGTTGGTTCTGATAGAGCCACTATCGTACTTCCAATGGGTACACAATTTGATATCGAGGAGGCTTTATTGTACCCGATTCAACTCGCACCCTACTAAGTTACAGAGATATCCGAAAAAATGGGATCCATGTGGAAACACATGAGGAATACAATGAGTTCCTCCTCTTGACCAAAGATACCGGATATGGCAAACAAACATATGAAAAAATGTCTTCTCTCCCGTCTGGATTGTACTACACATACATCAAACCCGTACCACATGTTGCATACAAAGTGATTTTTTAAAATGTGGATGCATTCAAAACTTGGCATGAACGCCTTAACCATGCTGGCATCGGGAATTCGGGATGATGAGAGAAATCATGAGTAATTCAAGTGGACATGGTATGAGCGACAAAAAATTTCCAGAATACTCAGATTTTATGTGCACCTCATGTGCAACTGGGAAATTAATTTTGAGACCACATCTCAAAATACAGACTGAACCACTAAAGTTTCTTGAACGCATTCAAAGTGACATTTGTGGTCTCATTCAACCTTTGTCTGGACCGTTTAGATACTTTATGGTTCTAATAGATGCATCCACAAGATGGTCTCATGTGCGTCTTTTATCGACACAGAACCATGCTTTTGCAAAATTGATTGCACAAGTCATTAGACTTAGAGCAAGTCATCCTGAACACCAGATAAAATCAATTAGACTGGACAATGCAGCAGAATTTTCTTCCAAAACCTTCAATGATTATTATATGGCATTATGAATTGAAGTACAAAATGATTTTGTACCATATGTTCACACACAGAATGGTTTAGTTGAATCTCTCATCGAGAGAATAATGCTCCTTGCTAGACCACTATTGCAAAATTGTAACCTACCAACCTCATGTTGGGGTCACGCAATCTTACACGCTGGTGACTTAATACAATTGCGTCCAACTGCATACCATACAACTTCCCCACTGCAATTGGTTCGTGATGATCCTCCTAGTATTTCCCATATGCGGATATTCGGTTGCGTTGTATACGTACCGATCTCACCACCAAAGCGTACATCAATGGGCCTATGTAGGGTATTTATCTCCGTCGATCATTAAGTACCTGGAACCCCTTACAGGGGACTTGCTCACATCCCAGTATGTTGATTGTATCTTCAATGAAGAACATTTCCCGACATTAGGGGGAGAATTCAAGTATCACACTGAATGCCCGGAAATAAATTGGGATGCCATAGACACCCAAAAGGAGGGTCCTCGTACTAAAGAATCCAAACTTCAAGTTCAAAGGATTATAAATTTGCAAAATGCTGCAAATAATTTGCCAGACTCATTTACTATGAGCAAAAGTGTCACAAAATCATACATTCCCGCTAGGAATGTGCCAGAAAGAATAGAGGTACCAAGTAAAACTATTCAACTCACTTCCTCGAAAGAGTGGGAGAAGTACGACAAATCCTCGCAAGCGCACCAGGAAACAAAGGGATGAACCGTTAGGCATAGTAAATGAAACTCAACCTCAAATTGAGAGACACCGAGTGGATTTACACAATCCACCTCCCACATCAACGGTGCACTCAATTTCTGATGATGGGACATTGGAACGCCTCGACGCTATCGTATTGGGAAATACCGAGCCGTCATTTGGGGTAAATGAAATTTCCATAAACTATGTTGATTTTGGAGAATCATTCGATCGTAAGACTACAATTGTCGACATATACTTTGCCTCGTCAGTTGTTGAAACCATTCAAAATGATCCAGATCCAAAATCCATGGTAGAGTGCAAGAAGCGCTCGGGCCGGAACAAATGGAAGGAAGCAATTGAAGCAGAGTTAGCCTCCCTCAAGAAAAGAGACGTATTCTCATCAGTAATACCTACACCTCCAAAAACCTTCCCTGTAGGTTTTAAATGGGTTTTCATTCGGAAGCAGAATGAGAACAATGAGGTGGTGAGATATAAGGCGAGGCTTATAGCACAAGGGTTCACGTAGAGACCCGACATTGATTTCAATGAAACATATTCTCTAGTAATGACCAATATTTGATATATCTCTGACAATTCAAAAATCATCTATCTATGCAGTTGATGGATGTCGTGACAACATACTTATATGGGTCACTAGATTCGGAAATATATATGAAGGTCCCCGATGGAATTCCTATACCGAATAAAGGAGCAAATCGCAACATGTATTGTGTAAAACTCAAAAGATCACTCTATGGCCTTAAACAGTCGGGTAGAATGTGGTACAATCGACTGAGTGAGTACCTTCTGCAGAAGGGTTACTCAAATAATGATGATTGCCCACGTGTCTTCATCAAAAGATCCTCTACAGGATTTTGTATCATATCGGTGTATGTAGATGATTTGAATATCATTGGTCATGCACAAGATATTGATGAAGCTTGTGATCATCTTAAGACGGAATTTGAGATGACGGATTGGGTAAAACCAGATTTTGCTTAGGTTTGCAAATCGAGCACCATCACTCAGGAATTTTAGTGCACCAATCTTCCTATGTCCAGAAAATATTAGAGAAATTCAATATGGACAAAGCACATCCAATCAAAACTCCCATGGTTGTTCGATCTCTTGATCTAGAAAAGGATGTTTTTCGACCACAAGAAGAAGGAGAGGAGAGGAGATATTGGGATCAGAATTCCCCTATCTCAGTCTCATCGGAGCACTTATGTACCTTGCAAACAGTACCAGACCTGACATTGCATTTGCAGTGAATTTATTGGCAAGACATAATGCTGCTCCAACAAGGCGCAATTGGACTGGAGGAAAACAAATCCTTAGGTACTTAAATGGCACTAAGGATCTTTGGATTATTTTTCCAAAAAATTAATGATCCTAACTTGGTTGGATATGCTGATGCTGGTTATATGTCTGATCCTCACAATGCCAGATCACAAAAAAATTTTGTATTCTTTCATGGAGAAACAACTATATCATGGAAGTCATCTAAACAGACTTTAGTGGCTACCTCCACAAATCGTTCTGAAATTATAGCACTATATGAAGCATCACGTGAATGCGCATGGCTTCGCATATTGATAAGTCCCATTGAGCAATAATTTGGTATTAGTTCCTCAGAACGACCTACCATTATCTATGAAGATAATGCTGCTTGTATTTCACAGATGCAAACAAACTACATCAAGAGCAATATCACGAAACATATTGCCCCTAAGTTGTTTTATCCACATGAGCTTCAACTAAGTGGAGAGATAAACATCTTACCGACAGTCTTGTGATAATATGGCAGATCTCTTTACCAAGTCCCTACCTGCTTCCTCATTCGAGAAATGCGTTAAAGGGATTGGTATGAGACAGCTCAGAGACTTGCAATTTTTAGGGTGAGACCCCCTGAATGACGGGCCTAGTCAAACGCTTTACATTATACTCTTTTCTTTTATGAGTTTTTAACATCAGAGTTTTCTCATATAAAGTTTTTAATGAGATGATAATTGATACAAGCATATGCCTTGTCTCATGTTTTCCCCACTGGGGTCTTTCTAGAGATAAATTAAGGCATGGGATACTCTTTAAACCATACATGTTTCATGATAGAGTAACCACCAAGCAAATCATTCCTATTTTTTCCCACAGCGGTTTTCAAAGGAATTCAAGAACAATTTGATCTCAAGATTGACTCGGTCAAAGGGGGAGTGTTGCAAATGCACTTTATTAACCTCATCAAGGAATCATATGAAGAGGCAGCGCACCATGATTTAAGATCTAAGAAACTGCTCCACTAGAAGGAGAAGTGAAAGACATGGTTAAGGCTATGAATCAGCCTTATTGCTACCAATTCATTGTGTACACTAATGTATAGACTTATCATCTTCCATGTAAATCTCCCTATAGATAGGGACACTAAGATCAATGAGAATTACCAATTTTCACCTATTCACTTGTCTCCAAACTTTACAACAGTCTAGTAGTGTTGAACCAAAAAAGTGTCCCCTAGTTCCAGTGAAGACATTTGTTCCTGATTTTTTTTATTTTTTTTTGGTGGAGGGAAGACCTAGCTCCTGGTATCCTTTAAACGCTCTTATTTGGGTACATATAAGTTCATACAGAGTATACGTTTGGGTTGGTTTCTTTGTTTTTGTCTCTCCAAGCACGTGTTTTTGAACCTATTGTTAAGCAAGATATGAGCCGATTGTGGATTTCACAAACTTCTCCAGGACAAATATGGAACAGTTGTTCTCCCAGCCCAGGCAGTGAACATTTCCAAACATAACATTCATGACCAATGAAGATCTTGAACAAGAAAACAATACAAAAATGACCTGCGTGCAAACATACTTACATACACAGGTTCCATGAAATATGCTTCCAGTACTGACATATCTAGACTTTTTTAACACTTTCAGTTAAGAGCATCACACATTTGCTAGATCAGCATAAAGGCGGTAATTTATGCAGCACAGACATGAGTTGCTAGAACAAATTAACTGTAACCCAGACAGTTAACTGAAATCAGTGTAACACATCACAAGAACCTACATGGCCAGATCAGCTCTTGAACATACACATATCCCAAAAAGGGCTTCCATCAGATATGCTTCCAGTTTACCGACAGAACTTTCCAAACACTATCAGTTTGAAGTGACCACACTAGTTCCTATGAGAGAAGGATGTTGCTCTCCAGCTTTAAACTCACCAGATGTGATCACAATTTCTTGTTAAGACCGTGGAAGAAGCGGTGTTTTCTTCTTCTAGAATGCTTCCGATGCACTCTGGACATGACATGTGGTGAGAAACAGACCTACATGGAGCAGAGATAAGATCAATTTTCTTTTGATAGGGCGGCTATAGTCTACCTTATATGAGTACCAAAAGTTCATAGCAAAGTATTGCAAATGGGAGACTACAATGGACACAGCCCACAATCAATGGCCCAGACAAATACATAGAGCTAAGGATAAAACACTACAGAAACAGATGAAACCTAAAAATGGGGGTACACGAAACTGGGAGATAAGGTCAAATCGAATAGTAATAGTACTCAGTTGATGCTTGTTTACTATTACTATCTGCCGGAAACGAGTGTGACACTTCATTAGCTACTTATTCAGTATATTCCAGAAATGAACATGGATATTTTCTGTAATATAGCAAGAAACCTTTGTATTTCTTTACAAAAGAGGTACCTTAGAGTTATTACGGACATCATGAGAAGAAAGTGAAGAACTGTCATCTATCATCTTCTCATTATGATGTGTCAAGCAGTAGTTATCCCATACATGCTTCCTGCATCAAACAGAAATAATATGACAGCACAAGAATCAGCAAAACACGCAAAAGCAGAGCTCAGAATTGTCATTATCTAAACAATGAGAAACACAGACAGACAAAAGGTTCCACAAAAGGTCACTAACCAAAAGTTTATATAGGACCTCTCCTAATTAGCATAATGACGAAACGTATCTAAAAAACATAATTGAACTTCAGAATTTCCAAGTATTGTCAAGCTACACCAATAGCTGTTGCTATCATTGTCACAAACACTGAACTTAATTATCATCATTAGGATAGAATCAACAATCAGTTATGTGCTTATTCCTTTTAACAGAACATGTATTTGAGCTTGAACGTAAGTGCGACAGCAGGCATCCTTATTCCCTCCTGATTCCTGAATTTGTAGAATATAAATAAAATAGTTGTCCTATCCAGAAATTATAGTTATCCATAACAGCAATGCAATCCTCATACTACTGCAACAACAGGGACCACACTTTCTGTTAATTTGGGAGCACTAAATCCTAAATCGAGTTCAAGTGACTATTCCTCTCCATATTGTTAGGCACAAATGTTATCAGAAAAAAAAAGGCTTTGTGGAAACCATGGTAATGGGATCATACTTTGCCACTTTGGAAGGCCCCTGAAAGTGCTTGATGGAAAGCTTCAGGAGTCTAGGAACTAATGATACCGTGTATTTGTCTAGTAGATGGTGTAGGGTGTAGAAAATACAGATTATGTGCTTCAGAATAATTGCAAGTGAATATTTAAGCCAATAACTTCTTTGCGTATACAGCAGACTTGGATCAAAGGAAAACAACCTTGGAAAATATTTTTCCTAATAAGTTCCAACTGAGAAAGGAAAACCTATGGTCCTATGTAAATGCATTGAACTATTCAAGCCCAAATGTATTCTCCGTTTCCTTACTGTACACACACCGTTACTATGTACTTCAATAAAGGGTAATATAAAAAAGAAGATCATGCCTCCCCTGTTAAATTAAGAAGAAAAAACTAACCAGGTGAACCTCAGTGCAAAACTAAACTAGAAATCAAAATAAACTTCAGTTTTTGTCTCTTAATGTAGTGTATACACTATGGAACATAGTCCTAACTCCAGCGAGATTCTCAGGTCCATTGTATGAGATATTTATTATTACACAGTAAAGATCCACTAGGACACCTCAGCCTTGATGCCAAGGTAACAAGCATCACAAAGAGAGCAACGCACATCATAAACTACTTAGAAGCATGTAATGGTCCACAGGCAAGATTGAATCCATACCATGAGATATGTCGGTGCCCCATCTGCTCCTGTTCTATCTCACTGATCTTCTTTCTGATAGCCAACTTCAAATCCTTGACCGTGGCAGCATTCGACAATGCGACATCTTTCACAGGGACAAAAAAAGAAGCAGATATGTGATCGAGTTCAATTAAAAAGGTAGGACACTCGGAGTAAATGATCCACTGGAATGGTAGTTTGAGAGACAGAGAGAGAGATGAGCAGAATGTGAGGTCTGAAAGGGGGATCAGGGTGTACTACCGAAGGAGGTGTTGTCCAACTTGACAACGGTCACCCTCATGGCGCTGCCGAGCTCGAGGTTAATCAGCGTGTCGACGTCGACGAGGGAGGGCTTCCTGGGGACGTCGGCGAGTATGGGGTCGTCGAGGAGCGCGGCGAGCATGGACTGCAGCCTCGCCCGCTTGGCCTCGCTGCTCTGGTAGGCGGCCACCTCCTCGAGCTTCGCGGAGCCCGAATCCATCTCAACCACCGCCGCGGGGGACGATTTCCTCAGGCCCTACAGCGGAGCTCCGCGGCGGAAGGCGCCCCACAACCACAACGGCAGCGACGGCGGCGCGACGACGGCGAGCTCGGCCCGAACCGAACTAGGAAGAAGGGGCGGGGCACAAGGCCGCCGGACGCCAAGACCTGTGAGACCGACATGTGGGCCCCAGCATCAGTGTCACAGGCGAGAGGCCCAGCTTCCCCGATTGACTGACAGCCGTCCGATTGGAAAGAGGATGGATTTGAACGGAGATCCTTCGGTGGCATCTATAAGCTTCTAGCAGCATCGGCCGCCGCCGGGAAGGCCAAAACATATCTCGCCGCTGCCTCAAAGCCCTAGCCGCCGCCCGCCGCCTTCCCCGTCGCCGTCGTCTCGAGCTCTCTCGGCTCGGCTCGGCTCGCTGCCTTCGAGGAACGACGAGGAGCGCCACCGCACAGGGCACATCCCCTACCCCCAGGATAGGTACGTGAGCTCTGGAGTAGAACTTTTCCGGTGTTATTAGAATTGAAGCGGGCTTGAGGATACGCTTCTTCGATTAGCCGGTGACAGGACACGCCTGACCTTGCCTCCGGTGGCCGAGGGATCTTTTGGGGCTTCCGCTACTCCACCCGCTGTGGTTTCATTAGTTCCTCCCTCGGGCTGTTTTCCTCCGATGTTCGCTCCGCTGCATATGGGGAGTCGTGAGAAGTGGGGTTTGTTCAGGTGCTGATTGTGATGCTTGATTATGATGGGATCATTAGCACCCATGTTTTGATGCTGCATGACAACACGGTGGGAAACATAAGCACTGAGTGGATAGACTCATTGGGGGTGCAGTACTGATGTTTGGGAGTTTACGTGTGACTTGAGCAACAATTGATTGTGTTACTAGGTTATCAACCAAATTGGAAATGCTAAGCCCCTGCAGGCAGCCTCTTTAACTTTCAAATCAGTGTGGTTCGAATTGTGGTATTCAAACTGTATTTCAGCTGGTCAGGATGACGGCGGATACATATGGTAGGTAGCAGTGGCATAGATGGCTTCAGTTCTTCTAAACTTTAACTAAATTTATACTTTGGTTGTTGTGCAATGAGATAGTGCTATGCTGAGTTTCACACACAACTATATGTCATGCCACATGTATAGTTTCAGTGGGACTTGGGCTCGGCTTGCTGTGTTTTTTGTCGATTTTCCCTATAAGTTATCTGTTAGTCTTCACCTTTTTTCAGTAACTTATTAAAATTGACAAACCTTGTGCGCACCTGATGCAGTTTGAAAAGAGCTTTAGTGTTAGTGTCTTAGTGGTGAATAATTTGAGCTGCTGTTTGCTTGCCTTGGGGTCACCACACTAGAGTTTGCTCTAAGAGATGCTCTGCCAAAAGCTCCTAGTGCTGTGGACAGCTATGTATAATTGGTTGAATTAACAAATTGCTGACGTTTCAGTGGGACTTCAGGCAATTGATTGTGCAACTAGGTTATGAACCCAATTGGAAATGCTAAACCTGCAGGTAGCCTCAGACTTTGAAATTAGTGTAAGAATGCATCGTAGTATTCAAGCTGTATCGCAGCTGGTTAGAGTAGCGGACACATATGATGTAGCTAGCAGTGGCATTCAGGGCTTCAGTTTTCTAAACCATAGCTAAATCTATACTTGTGAAATGAGATAGTGCTACGGTTTCACACAACTATATGCCATGTCATATGATTTTTTATGATATCACAAAAACATCGGACATTGTGAGATTATACTATAGTTTCAGTGGGACTTGGGCTTGTTGTGTTTATGTCGATTTTCCCTATGAGTTACCTGTTACTCTTCATCTTTGGTGAGTTTTTCTTATTTAAATTGACAAACCTTGTGGACACCTGATACAATTCTGAAAAAGCTTTAGTGTTGGTGTCTTTGTGATGAATAATTTAGCTGCTTTTGCTTGTCTTGGGGTGACCACACTAGATTTTGCTCCTCTAGGAGATGCTCTGCTAAAAGCTCCTAGTGCTGTGGACAGCTATGTATATTGAATTAACAAATTGCTGATGTTTCACTGAAATTTTGCTCTTGTGCTTGTCCTCCCTGCTGCTGCTGGCAAACTATAGCATCACATGATTCTTAACCTTTATTATATGATGACATTTATTTGCAGGTTAGCATCCGACAGCAATGGCGAAGCATCATCCTGATCTCATCATGTGCCGGAAGCAGCCCGGCATTGCGATCGGTCGCCTGTGTGAGAAATGCGATGGCAAGTGCGTCATCTGCGACTCGTACGTGCGCCCATGCACGCTTGTCCGGGTGTGCGACGAGTGCAACTACGGCTCATTCCAGGGAAGGTGCGTGATCTGCGGAGGAGTCGGCATCTCAGACGCCTACTACTGCAAGGAGTGTACCCAGCAGGAGAAGGACCGGGACGGCTGTCCCAAGATTGTCAACCTCGGAAGCGCCAAGACTGATCTCTTCTACGAGCGCAAGAAGTATGGTTTTAAGAAGAGATGATGGGGCAGAGGGGGTTGCCGGGTTCTTAACTGGCTGCGAGTTCTGTCGCACTGATGCTGAGAGTAGGTTGCCTGAGGCAGCAGCTTATGTAGTTGTGTTTATTGATTTGATATTGATGTGCCGATACACCTCCTGATATGCTAATATGTAATAACTAGTGCAACCGTGCTGTATGGTGTAATACTCTAGAAGCTGGATTATGCAATTTCTGAGGTACGGCAATGGCCATGGAACACATGACCGTTTCTAGTATGTCAATTGCATCGTCAGTTGTAAGGACATTTTATTGGTGCACGGAAAAGATATTGGTACATGACATTTGTAGCTGAGCGTGCTGGTGCAGGATTTTGGCTTTTGCTGAGATCAGTTGGTCGGTTTTTGGTTTGCCTGTATGCAGGGGATATTTGAGTACTTGCTATCCTAAGAAAGGTGGTTCGCTGAGGAGACATTTTCAAAATGGAATCACCGGTTTTTATTTAATATAACTCTATCTAGTCTAGAAAACAAGGTTTGGAAAAAATCCAGCATGTCATTCCGGGAAATCACCTTGTGTTGCGTTCCACGGTCACAGCGTATCATGTCATCATGCCATTGCCACCGCCACTCACGAGGTGATGATGTATGTCCTCGGTTAGTTGTACTACTGCACGTACGGCGGTTGCCGCCTGGTCATTGTGACGGTGGCTGCTGATGCGTTTTTGAGTGCCTGCCTGCCTGCCTGCACCCAAGGCCTGCCACCTTGCGTAGCGTATCTACTCCTACGTGAAACTCAAATTGGACAGAGAAAGGGGTTTGATGCGTTTTTGAGTGACTTAGAAGAAGTCTATATACTATATATATTATAGTACTATCATCATAGTACAAAATCCAACAAAAGAAAAGAAGCTAAACACCACCACATGTCTGTCGAGAGGGGGAGTACGCAAGAAGAGTTGGCATCTGATACGTCTCCTCGAAGCAGACGCTAATCTACCGGCTTATAAAAAATGAACAGGCACCGGGAACCGAAAAGCGCCCTGTTCGCTTTTTATCACCCACAACAGCAGTGATCTTTCTAACAAAACAAGAAGAAGAAGAAGCCAAATTAAAAAAATTTTCTCTCTCGAACAAACAAACCAAAGACTACCGCCACCGCCATACCATACGAACAGGTGAAGGAGAGCCCTGCTGCCTGCTACAACTACAGGAACGAAAACAAACGGAACGGTTTTTTTTTCTCTCTCTCGAGTCTGGAAGAAAAGCCGCAGAAACCGCCGAAATTCAATTAGATTAGCCCAAACGAGGCGGGCCCCACCACCCATTATCCTAGAAAAAACGGTGGGAAATCGCGGAGAGAAACCAAATCAAATCAAATCAAACCAACAAATCGACGCGACGACGAGAGGGGGGCGGGCGGCGCGAGCAGCGAGAGAGAGAAGAGAAGCCAACCCAAACCCAAAAGGGGGGGCGCGCCGACGCCAGCACATCCTCCTGCTCCTCCTCCCCACCACCCCCCACCACCTCCCGTCTCACCGCCCACCTTCCAAATCCAGACCCGCCGCCGCCGCCGCCGCCGCCGCCGCTATCGCCATCCTTCTCGCGGTCCGGCGGGGAACGGGGAAGGAGGCGTGGGGTGGGAGCGGAAACCCTAGATGACCCCGATCTCGGGTCCCGACCGGCAGAGAGGCTCCTCCCGGATCGCGCCCCCTTCGTTCCCCGCCGCCGCCGCCGCCGCCGCCTAGGGTTCTTCCCGCGCCTGTAGATCGGTTTTTTTTGTGGGGGGGAGTGCCAAGTAACGATGGGGTCCAGGCGGCCCAGGCGCGTTTCGTGGGCCACCGGGGCCAATCTCTGCAAGGTATTGTGACAAAAAATCCTCGCCCCGTAATGATGATGATGATGATGATGATGATGATGGATGGATGAGTGTTCGTCCGCCGCCGCGGCGAGGAGAACCATTCGCGCCCCCCACCTCATCACCTAACCAAACTTTGGCGGCTTCAAGTTTTTTTTTTTTGCTTGTTTGTTTGTTTGCTGTTCGTGTTTGTTGATTTGAATCCGTCCATCTCCGTGGTGCCAACGAGGATGCACGGTCTGTTTGTCATGTTTTCATCATCACTGCGCAATGTGTTCCACTTGCCGAAACGAACTTGCAATTTTAACCTCGCACTGCCTTTTTCAAACAAACAAACAAAAAACTTTCCAATGCTATGGGCAGGAGAAGATGAT
Source organism: Cenchrus americanus (assembly GCA_947561735.1). Classification (NCBI taxonomy): domain Eukaryota; kingdom Viridiplantae; phylum Streptophyta; class Magnoliopsida; order Poales; family Poaceae; genus Cenchrus; species Cenchrus americanus. The sequence continues at coordinate 308,626,725 of OX387241.1, read as the reverse complement.
GAGATGGATTCGATCCTGACTTCTGCAAATGAGACATTGCTGGTGTTCCTTGCACCTAAATAAATAACTGCAGAAGAGAATGAACAATCTTCTCGTATGCTGTTTAATCAAGAGCAATATGCAAGTGACAGGAATTAATGACATAACAAAAAAAAATGTGGAGTAACAAAATGATGCCTGAAACAACTTTACAAAACAAGCAATGACACATTACTTTCGAAGATTTTACAATACACATAGATAATTTACTCTATATGTTTCACTTACATAATGCCCTCCAGAGAATGAAGTATGAAATAGTAAATTCATTTCATGCATTCTCCATAGAAAGGAAATGGAGGTTCCAAGTATAAATTTAAATTTGGTTGAAATTTAGTTAAATGGGATCGATCTAGTTTTATGCTGTTGTGTTTATGTTCCAGTTCACCGCATCATTTCCCCCCTATTGTATGTTGAATTTTGTTACCAGGCAACCTCGAGTAGAGTTATCTTGGCCTACTCTTCAGACAGAAATTCTGTAGCTGCCAAATGTTAACAAAGATGACTGTTTTCTCAGCATTTGTACGTGTAGGACTAACTTTTGAAAAATAAAACTCATTTTCATTTTTAGCATGAATACAATTAGCGGAAACATGTTCATTACCCATGAGCATGATTGTTTTTATATAAAAAATATATACACACATTATGAGTTTATATTTTCAAAAGTAAAATCATACACACATGATGCTCATATTCTATTTTTGTTACCTGTGAAAAATGTTTTTTACATCTTTTTAAAGATTAGCAAAGTAGCCATGACACAATATGAGAAAGGAGGATGCAAAATATCTTACCTTGGATGTGAAATACCTGAAGAAAACATTTTTTACAGAAGCATCTTTCATATCATACATATATACAATGATTCTGCAACACCACAATGCAATTTGTTCATTTTAAATGTAGGGACAGACATTTCATATAGCGGCCAGTTGAGGTTCATTGTGCTCAAGAGTATGATCTGTCTTGTGTGTTTTGATGTCTCGTGTTCTGATGACAAAGTTGTTCTCTCACTGCAATTGGTGAGCTGTGAGCTCATCGTATCATGTCCTATTCGTATTATCATGCCTATTTGTCCTAAAATAAACAAGTCTTCATGATGAAGTCTTGGTATTTCGTGTACAGAAGAAAAGTTTCACATTCATGATTCATGGTCAGGCAGGTGCCCATGCATATCTGGCAGCTCGTTGACCATAGCACCACACTAGTTTGTAGCATTAGCTCCGACTTGGGTCTTCTGCACATCATTATATTGTAATAATATGATAACATGACATAAAGGATCTGTATAAAATGGAAACGCTAAGTCTCTGGTCATAAGGTAACTTGTACATGTCAGGTAATCAAATATTTATAAAATTCGATCGTTTGTAGTCTTATTGGATAGATGAATGAATCTACCCAGCGAGAAGGAAACACTAGTCTTATTGAAGGAAACGCTAAGTCTCTAGTCCCATTTGACATAATTCCATTTAATCTTCACAAAATTCTATGCCTCATAAGTATGTGGACTAGACATACATTGTGAAGCAGAGTTATATGTATAGGGCAGCATAGTTAGCTATGCTGTGTCAACTGCAGAATGCTGCCACAGTTTTATTCCCAAATTGTTTATTGTTGCTGGATAGCTGTGATAGTTTGGGTGAGGACAATGTTTCCGAAAAAAAACTATGCGCTGAGCAGGTAGTGATGCTCCACCTAGTGCCTTGATGTGACTAGGTGATTTACTTTTGCAGGTGAATAGAGTAGTGTGATGTTAAACAGAGGAATTGTGGCATATTATCAGAACTTGACATTATAATGCATCCGTGATTTCCATGAGTATTGCTTGTTGATCTCTGCCTGTAATTGTCCCACTTTTATTTGTAAATCAAGTCCTAAACTTCTTTAGGAGAAAAAAATTGCCTACCGCCAAGGCACCGGGGGCGTATGGCTTATGAAGTGGTAAGGTACAACTGTGAAAATCAATTTAACGTGTTAAAAAGTCAAACTTGTGCCAAAGTTTGGCATTGAATGGAGCACTCTTACTTCCAGTGGTCCACGACAACAATTATGTTGCATGCTTTTTCCCATTCATACTAGCTATCTGATGAATCTTGTAACTGACATTATCTGCATATCTGGTATAGACACAAAATGTCATAGCTTAATAAATCCATCCCATACAGGGCTGTGTAATCTGAACCAAAGCAAGCTAACAAACATTTGATTTCCTGATATCTAACCTCAAGTACATTCAATCTCAACTGTATGCTTCTTAAATGATCATATATACATGTAGTGAGTAAATTGCAGCAGAAAAGATCTGGAAGGATATGACATTATAGCATGCTTCCATATGTTAATAATTTGACTACCGCGTTGGTGGTAATTGATGAGGGATAGTTAAAGGCGCACACAACAATCAAACAATAATATTTTGGTGTATTTTTCCTGTCACTAATGAGTGCAAGAAAGTTTACATGGGTTCATTAAGTCAACTCTAGAATGTAGTGATTCACTGGACACTGTTGATCTCTTCTTTTAATTCTCTTGTTTGTTTCTGTGTATTTCTTATACTAAAAGTTATTGTTTGGCTTTTTATGCACTCAAAAATCATTTCTGTAATATATTTGGCAGGCCAGAATCTTTGTATGCCCTTTTAGGTACTATAGACAAACTGCATTCATTTCATCATTCTGAATGCGGTATTAAAGTATCTTGGTATCATGATGTAAGGCCAAAACCTTCAGCTTATTGGCTTCTAGAGAAATTATAAGCAATTTTTATAGGTCACTATCTGTTTTCTTGGATTCTCAATAAATCATCTCGATGCTTTTGTAGTTGTGCACCTTATCAATCATGTTTTTTATTCCTAGATCTGTGTGCACTCGTAATTCATTTTATGTTTTGAAGCATATCTCTCTATTGTTGGTGGGATGTTTTATCGATGGTATGGTTTACTCATGGATTCTAATCTCCATACGCCTATGATAGCCTTCCAGTATTTCCATCCTAGGATAAATGAAGAATGGTGGTTGGCAAATTCTTGTTTTCTCATTTTCAAATACAACAATTTTACTTTTGGCATTTTGGATGATTGTCTATATTTCTCTAGAGTTACCATGATTTTGGTTAGGTTATCAGCTACATGGATACTTTTACTGGTAATTTATTTAATGATCAACTCTAAGGTCGGACATAGATTTTTGTATACTTAGATTACACAATCTTTGCTTTTCATACAGCTATTAACAGATAGATGTGTGATTATTATTCAAACTATGACAGTTTTTTTATTCTACTAATATTTTTTTATTTGGATATACACTGGACTGGTTGGCCTATGCTCGAAAAGAGTAGTTTATGTAACCGAGCTCATCAGCTGATCTCTTTATCCTGTATCATGTGCCCTTCCTGAATCATGTGCTATTATTAATCTTATTGCTCTTTCATTCCTGTGGAATCTGTTTGTTTCTAATGTAGATTTCTGTTTCCTCGTCACTAAAAAGTTATAGTATGTAAATAACTAAGTACTAATCCATCATGATCACCTGAATCTGTCAGGTAAGGCTTTTTCTCTCAGAGGATTCCCCTTCTCAAGCTGGATTAAGACCGCAGGACAACCTGCAAGCAAAAGGCTCATGGTTAATGCATGCAGCTGGCCCAAGCTCGGATGATTCCCTGCCTCCGGGCTTTGAATCATTGCAGCCAACTAATGATCACAAAATTGATATATCGCAAATCCCTCTCATTAGGTGGAGATGCCCACCACAGGTAATTAGGATTCATGAGTTTGAACTCTGCACTCTACTAATGCCAGGATGACTTTTAAGATCATTCTCAACCTTGTATTGGATGCAGATATTGTATAATCCTGACTGGCTTGTTGTCTCTGGAGAAGAAAGTGTTGAGGCTGCATTACAGAATGAGAGAATATTCGGTGCTCTGGAGGCTATATATCCACGACTATCAAACATTCCTCCAAAGTAAGCAAGCTATACTTCAATTTCTAATGTTTTACAATGCTTCAGATTTGACTCTTCTTGCACCAATTCTCAAGTGTGAACTCCTGTGACCATCCAGCCCATTTGTCTCTGCTGATGTGAAAGACTCCTATTTTGATGATTCCCGCACCCAATTGGTTCCGTTGATCCCTGTTGAAGAAGATGATGTTTCTGATCAGTTGGAAGAAACACAAGCTGGTCCACCAAACAGTTATCACCAGTCAGATAAGAACCCTGCAATAGTCAGGGTCCCACAAGGCTCAGAAGCCCCGTTAAGCACTGCACAGCAGCACCCCAATGGTTCCATCAACACAGCAAGTGCTGCTGGTATCTCCACTGAGCCTGATGCAGTGGCTGCTGCATCTGCTGCATACACTGCAATAATGCAAAGCAATCAAATGGGAAATATGATTGACCAAGATCTACTCATCAAAATACTAAGTGACCCTGCACAACTTGAGAGGCTAATGAAAGAATATGGCACACTTAAGCATGAACAATCAACCAACAGTCCTGTTCCTGCCCCGATGCTACCAGGCCCACCGCCCCAAATGACAGCTAGCATTCCAGTCTCTTTCCCAAATCATGTGACAACATTTCACAACATAAATCCTACACTGACACCTCCACCACCTGTGATGAATAGGCTGCCTCCAGCCATTCCTTCAGCTAGCATGAATCCTCCAGCAAGTTCAAGTCAAGCAGTTAACTTTTCAAATGTTCCGGGTAGGGGTATCAACTATTACAAGACACTGATCCATCAGCATGGAGGGGAGAGGCAGGAACCACTTCAGCAGCATGGGATGCAGTTTGCAATGCATCACCATTCTGTTCCTCCGCAGACTAGCACCATTGATGTGGTCGGCAATGGTACTATGCCAGGTAGGGAGACTAAGCAAAGGCCTACGAAGCCCTGTGCTTACTTCAACAGCGCCAGGGGATGTCGCAATGGTGCAAATTGCACGTTCCTGCATGATGTGTCAGCTGCGAGGAAAGAGCAGCCAAAGGGATCGAAAAGGATAAAGCTAGACAGCAGAATAGCCGGCCGGTATTGACTGTTGAGCAGCGGCTGCTGCTGGTTGATTTTTGACTGTTCTTTGGTTCGATATCTTTATTTCACCTTCTCTCTTTCTTTTTTTTCTTTCAAATGATTCAGTAAATATTGCGCTTCAGTTCCTTGTTTCTTTCTCTTCCGATGGCCATTTAATCTTTATCAACGGAAGAAAATGTTTTAGAAAGAAAATTATTCAATTATTAACCGAAGCTCGTTTTACTGAATCTGTTGATGCCTTTGCTAATTGTCTGTCATGGCCGTTTGTGGCAAGTTCTGTTTTTGAAGACTGGGATCCCATTGGATCTTTAAATCATATGATTTCGTACAGCATTAGTAAAAGCTAAACTAAATTGGATCTTGTAGTACCTTCGTCCTTTGTGCTGGTGTTAGATGGTTGCTTGGCTACGGGACGTCGCTTTCGAGCTGAGCATGCGTCACTGTAGTACGTACTAGGCATGAGCATCGACACAAATGTTAGAAATGCGCCACCGTCGTACGTACGGAAGAAATTGATGCTTGTAGTCGTAGGAAGAACAACTAGTATAGAAGACCTAAAGTTGTGCCGGCCAACAAGTGTGTAGAAGGAACCGTTAGCTGCACTAGCAGTGGCAGCTCAGTTCATTTTGAGAGAAAGCTTGCAATGTCGCAAACCGTAGAGATGGAATTCGAACAAAAATGCTGCTGGCATCGTCTATCTCCTCCCCGTTCACTGACGGCGGCCTTCGTGATATCGTATGCATGTGCTTGCTACTGCCGGCCCTGCTCTTCATCATCGTTTCCGTCTCGTCCACGCGACGTGCTGCGTCGTCTCTCCGAAGCAGCTCCTGCAGTTGGGTCACTGACACGTGGGTTCGGGTCCACCTGTCAGTGGACCCAAAACTGCCCCTCGCCACTCCGTAGCCCCCCGTCCTGGTGCACAACAACTGCATCTATCTAGTCTGGAAGCTGAAGAGGAGCAGGTGCAGATACAGAAAGAAACGGCAACTCTCTATCCACACCAACTGAAACTTCAATATTAATTGCCAAAATATAACAGACCCAATCCACACACTCTTCGGGCCGCAGCTGTTGCGTTACATCTTACATGTCAAAGATATTATATTACACACACAGAAACCACTATCATCAGTCAAATAACACAACCAATAACAACCAACAAATGTACACATATATCAAGCGGCACCTGCTGCCCTTCTTCCAACCATACTCAGTGCTCCAACAATGAATCGAGGGCGGGGAAGAAAAAATCTGACGAATTAGACAGTGCTCATGGAGTGCGAGGAGAAGGAAAGAGTGAGTCATCACGAGAAACCCATCTAGATATTCGATGGCACCGTGCGAGTTTGCTGCTCAGGGACTCATCAGATATGCCACCTCTTGTCTGCAGATATGTGACAAAGTTCGTTAAGAGAGATGATCTGAGAGCAACCACAAGGTCACCCACTATGAAACACACTGACGAACTAGACTTTCAAGCATAACCTGATATAGCAGATATTGGGCTAGAGTAACTAAAGTGATCAAATAACGTACAGAAACGTAAGAGGCAACAAGGCACTCACCAGATGGGTTGTGAGGAACAGCACTGTTGCTCTTTACGTTTTGCTGCTGGGCCTGGGACGATGACCGTTGCATGCGGGGAGATGAATCGTGCTTGCCGTTTGTCATGGGCAAAGAGTGCCTTTTCCTAGGGTTGCTGTCCTGCACATCCGGGCTCATCTTTGGGGATGAGCTAGCAGATGCCTTTGCTCTTGCAGATTCTGTAAACTGCATGTAGCTTGGCAACGGGTTGCTGTTGCTGATACGAGGTTCTTGGTCGACGTTGTCGGACTTAGCAGCCTTGCTTGAGTTCTCTCTCTTGGCACGCCTTGATTCCTTCGAGAAATTTTCTGTGCTGCTCCGTCCTACGGAGTCACTGCTTGGACTAGCCAGTGACCTCTTGCTTGCATGGGACTTCGGCTTTTTGCTCCTGCTCCTTTTGGTATTAACAGAGACCTCACTTGATGGTGTTCCGTGAGATTCTGGAACAGTGGCTCGGCTCATCGGAGTTCCTTCAGGTGTGACATAAGATTCTACAGGTTTTTCCAAATGGTCGTGCAAATCTGAATTTTCTGGCTCGACATGTAGTTCCTGAACAAGCTCGTCTTGTGCCTGGGCTTCTACTTCAGGGTCAGAAACATGGCCATTCTGTTGTTCCTCCTGCGGTTGAGCTTCCACTTCAGGAGCATTTTCCACTTCGGAATGCACAATACTGTCATCCTTGTTAGCTTTGGCGGGAGCATAGTTTCTATTTTCCAGAGCTCCAATCTCCAATACAATCTCCCCGCCATCACCTTCTGACCTATCTGGTGAGTCCAGTGTGGACGAAATTGAAATTTCAGTCCCACATTCCGATGCAGCAATTATCATCTTAGCATCATGAGCAACCGAGCTTTCTCGTAGGTCTGTGTCATTTTCTTGCTTTGATGAGTCATCTTCTTGTGAACGAGGAGTATGCACCCTTGACTTGCTTGCCCCATCCAGATATGATGAGCTGTTGGACCTGATGACTGTCGAATTTGTGCTCAGCTCTTCAAATTTCAACTGTGCAGCGGCAAAAGCTGGATTGCACAGCTTTCTCCCCACAGACCTTTTACCTTCCGTCTCCAGTGTCTGCTCAGAATTATATGCACCACCACTGTCCTCATTGGATGATTCAGGTTTTTCAGGAAGAGGGATGGGTTCACTTGATGCATCAGCTTGGAAAGATTGTTGATCTGAGGACATCAAAAACTCGTCCACAGATTTTTCAGTCTTTTGGTCAGTCACTTGCTCAGCATCTCTATCAATATTTTCAATCAACTCAGGTTCAGGGTGACGTTTGATTTCCACCTCAGAGCTTTCATCAAGGATACTTGCAGGAGCCTCCAAGGCACTAGAATCAGAGGTCTCTAGTGTCTCTTTCACATCATCAGGCACCAACTTGGGGAAAGATAGATCCGAAACCAAAGGAACAACCTCATCATCATGCTGAGCATCTTCTTTCACATTCTCACCCATTAACTCACAATTTTCTCTGTGCTCTGGCAAGTGGTCCCCACTGATTGGCGGTATTAAGGATGTCCACCTCTCCATCCATTTCCATGTGATATCAGATTCTGACGGATCACATTTTATGTGAACGGATTTTGGAGTCGGCATGCTGTCCATGAGCTGAAAGAAAATACAAAATAGGCAACATGAATATGAGAACAATTCGAACTCGACAGAAAATGGAACATTTTAGTATATGGGTAGCATGTCCTACCTTGAGAGCAAATCCATTGCGAAGCAATCTCTCACCTGAAGAATGCGCAATAGTCTCCTGCAGAAGGGGGAACAACGAGCACGGAATTAAGAAATAAAACTTGCTGTGACTCTCAAGATTGTCCAGAGTCCAGACTCCAGAGGGGATACACTCAGACTCGGCACTGTTAACATTAACAGTGATGATCCATCTACAAGTTTGGTGCAGAGGAAAAGGATCACTTGTGCAATGGTATTGAATTTCACAACAGCCAACAAGATAACAAGGAAGAAACAGTAGTGACTTCAAGGAACTGGATGGAAAACAAAATTCCCAAAACCAGGAATAGAACGACAGCTTTCAGCATGCTAGCTAATAACAATTTCAGAAAAGTGCACATGACCGGCACATAACATCTTAGTAAATGATGCTGCCGCTAAAGTGCTAAGCTCCACTCAGCTGACTCAGCAAATCAGTTTGTACTGTCTGAACTCATCACAAGAAAAAGGTCATAGTGAGAAATGGTACATGGCTGATTGGACCATGTTTTGTCATCCTGTTCGTTAACATTGATCACATTGTGCACTTGTCATGATCCACATTTAATGCAGTTGACGCCAAATTTAGGAGGAACGGTTATGACTTAAACAGAACGGCTTCACTCACCTGAACATTTCCTCCTGATTGCTGTGCTTGATGAGCCCTTATTAATCCTTGAATTTTAACAATTGCAAGCAAGCAATGCAAAGATTCTGAAGCTTGCTTTCTAACTAGGTGTCCACGTATAACAGCTTGCAGTTTCACCAGATCCTTCTGATCCAATAGTTCTTGCCTTGCCTGCAGTCATGCAAATGGATAACATATTATCCTTTTTAGCTGATATTGATAATATCTTAATGATTGAAAACAATAAAAGAGAAATAACTGAGCATAACATTACAGGCCAAGAATCGCAACTTACAATATCTGTCCCACTGCCAGGCAGAAGAGCAGCTGCTGCAGACTCCAAGTTATCCTCCTCAGGGTCTGCTCTGCTTCCTTCTACAAGTGAGGTGGTTTCCTCCTGCTCTGGCCCAGTAGCGGAGATAGAAATACTTTCAGTTGGCTTTTCAATCAGTTCCTCAACTTCCCTTTCAGGCGTTTCTTCAATTGAATTTTCCACTATCCTTTCATTTGGATTTTCAGATGCTGACTCACTTGCTTTTTCAGCTGGCACTTCAGTTGGTGAGTCCATATTTTTTTCAACTGACTCTTCAGTTGATGTTTCAGTTGTCTTCTCAGCCAGCTGTTCAATTGACTTTTCAATTATCTGGTCAGCTGGTTCTTCCATAAGTTTGTCAACAGGCGTTGCAGTTGGCTCATCCATCAGCTTTTCATCAGACATCTCTTGATACAGAGGTTTCTCCTCTGACTTCTCTTCATGTAGAATCTTCTCATCTTGCTTGTCTTGATGCAGAGGCTTCTCCGAGGCATAAGAGTACGTTGAAGCATAAACATTGTTGCTTGGTGTAATTTCAGCCTTTGCTTTGCTCGAACTAAGAGTTTCAGGTTCTGAGATATCCGAGTTCTTCAGAACTCGATGCCTTGTAGATCTCCTACGAAAGCTCCATCTGCTTTTATCTGATATGGCCTTGTTCTGAAAACAGCCAACATGTACCCATTAGCATAAAGTTTTGTAATAGATGAGGGATAGGACAGGAAGTTAGAAATTCTTGTTACTTTTCACAGACACGGAATTAGACTATAAAAGTGAAAGGTAGTAATGTGATAATGTCTATCCAAATATAACCGAAAACATATGAAATGCAGCTCTCATTCAGCCAATAAATTTTAAGACATTCTTCATCGATCACCTGTCACGATCAATAGGCAAATACGCACATTGATTACATTTATGTTTACTGTTATCAATTTATTATTTCCTTATAAATCTATCCAAAGTTAGGCCGTGGAGGTCTCTGTGTCCATTTTTCCAAAAAAGAATGGTGTGTTACTATGTGAGGAAAGCAGCCTGGTCTGATTTAGGTAATACTCGCATAAAGTGCACAGCAAGTGTGCATGTGCTGACAGTAGGTGAAGACTAAATCTCAAGCAAAATATATATGATTTATTTATTACTGATGTTTCATTAACGTGTTACAAACTTTGTGTACTTTTGTAAATTTATAAGTGAGCTACTACCTCTCCTAATTCACCGGGTACATCATACAGCTATGCAGGCTGACTTGCCAAAAATCAAGACCCCATTCTACCACCTGTTTTGCATACAAGGTTCGCCACTCTAAATGGTGATTTTACCCGAGATCTTCAGGTAACCACCTCCATGTATTGAAGTCTTTAGTAGGGAATAAAGTCACTAGCCCATCCTTTAAAACAAAACTGTCAAATGGGAAGGGGACAAAGCTGGAAACAATCGACCCTGCAGAGAAGAAAGACAGACGCAACAGGCCGAGGGAGAAACAGTGAAAGGCTGAGAGCACTTGCATAGCGCTCTACTACGTCTCTACATGGAGCAAACAAAGACTGCAGCATCAGATCCCTTCTTGCTGTGCTGCATGGGATCATGACGACACAAACAGCACCCTAATCCACTAGCCACACCAGACATGGCACTGCCTGCAGCAAGGGCCACGCCGCAAAAGATGAAAGGGAAGTTTTGATTTTCTTTAAGTTTCATCTAGAAAGAACCAACGAAAATTCCAGGTTTAAAAAAAAAACAGGTGAAGCACCATCTCATCTCCATGCAATCAGGCAACATCATGCTCAGTTGTTGAACAAATGATGAGCAAAAACTGTCCACCTGTCAGCTTGTCACAAGAACTTCGAAATCAAAATTTTAAGCCCGCGAAGTGAGCGAGCGGAGCAGCACATCGGTGAGGAACCTCCCAACCCGCCACCTGATCCCAGCTCCCGCTCCGAATTAAAGCCCAGATCTAGCGAGAAACACCCACACCCTGCCCCTGGACCCGACGCATTCGGCAGAGATCTACCGACCGAAACAAGCACACCGCGCCAGCTCCAAAAAGGAAACAACTTTCGACAGCAGGAGAGACGAGGCGCGGCGCGGCGCGACGCGAGAGAAAGACGCCGCATTTCCGCGGCACGGAAACCTCGGGGGCTGTGGAGGGGGGGGGGGGGGCACGCGGCACGGTACCTCGTCGGGGTGGTCGTCGGCGTCGGCGTCGGAGCCGGCGGAGGGGTCGGATCCGGAGCCGGCGCAGACGAGGATCTTGAGGCAGCCGTTCTTGGAGCGCGTCATGGGGGAGGGAGGGAGAGGGGATCGCTCGCTCGCTCCTGCCGCGCGGCCCGCCCGCCGCCGCCTCAGTCAGTCCAGTCGAGCGCTCAGCTCTGCAGCCCTCGTGCGTGCGTTTCTGGAGTCTGGGCGCGGAACAGGACGGCCGCTCTGCCTCTGCTGCTTCTACGCTGCGGCGGCCCTGCTTGTTTGCTTGCGCCTGTGCACACCTCTGCTGTTATATTTTGTGGAGGCCTCCTCGGGCCCTCCGCTGCATCTATTCCTTTACTCCCCTGTGCCAATTTCTTTATCCCAAAAAAATCCCGTGCTCTCTTTAATAGTATATCTTGTCACCACTTTAATAAGTAAACTAAATTGCTTTTACATTTTCTAGGTTTTAGTTTAGGGAACATATTCACGGGAACCGACCTCTTCACGCATGTTATGGAAACTTCAACCCGAGTCACACGATCTCGATCCGAGGGAGATCTCATGGGAGGTGGAAGGAGTGATTTGCAAAATTCATGGGAGGTGGGAGGCGTGATTCGCAAAGGTGATTTTGCAAATCACTCCTCCCACCTCCTCCGAGCCGCCCCGTTGGATCGCATCGCGTGACTCGGATTGAAGTTTCCATGGTTTGCGTAGAGAGGTTGGTTTCACACGATACGTTGCCTTTAATTTACTGGGTGTTCACAGAAGAATCTTAAAACACCACGCCATTCTACTAAATCTGTGGGATTCGAAAGGGGCTTGACTGGAGTATACTAATTTAAGGTATATTTCTAAGATATGTCGCTCTGAATTACCAGTGTGCAAGAAGGAAAAAAAAAACACAGAGAGAGAGAGGATATATTAAGGTGGGACTACTAGTGTTTTTCGTTTGGAAGAGATCCAATTGTTTGAGCTGGAGGTTATCCCATTTCCCCCCGCATCCCCCACCTCCCCTTGTCTTGTCTTTTTTTTGGGAGAGGGAATATGCGTTTTGAAGCCGTGATGAGCCCCCCAACCCAGGTGCTGAAGCAGAAATGATCCTTTTACTACAAAAATTCCGTAGTGCCCGTCCTTATCCAAACGGATGAGGGCACGCAGACGACCTCAGTAGGATTGCGACCACGAGAGGCGAAGCAAAGATCGATGGAACGGCAGACAACGGCATTAGCAATAGCTCGTCTTGACGGCAACGGTTGCGCGTCCCGTTCCCGAATCCCGACGACGATGCGGATTTCGGTCTCTCCCGGATTGTTTTGCTTTCAAGGTTACTACGGTAGCTCGGCACGGCTGCTTTGAAGATGCCAATTTACGGCGGCGCACAGCACGCCTATACATCACTAGGGCTAGGCACTAGTAGCATAGCGACTTGTGGTGGTAGTACTACTTGGCTTGTCGGCAGCACAGAGGTCAGCGCCTGTCCTCGCTGCTGCTGCCATTCCTCTTCATCCTTCCCTGCCCAGGACGCTCTCTGAGCCCTTGAACAGTGCGCGAGAACTATCTCTACACTCTCCAGGTAGCGGAAGGTTCGTGCGCTGCAAAATGCTAGCGGCGTCGAGCGGTGGGAGCGGCCGGCCGCCCGGGCCGGTCGAGGGGGCACGAGACGACGGTGTGTGTGTGTGTGGGGGGGGGGGGGGGGGGGGGGGGGGGGGGGGGCGAGCACGAGAAAGCGTTCCAGGACTCGGAAGAAGGTGCGCAGCTCCCTCCGCCCCACACCGGCACGCCCTCGGATCCGGAGCGCACGCGCCGCATGGCCCTGCGGGTACGGGGACGAGTAGGCTTTCGGCCGCAACGCGCCGTCCCCGCGGGCCGCGGCTGGTTTGGTTTGGGCGAGAGTTCACGTGACCATGCCGCTGATCCGAAACCAAAGGAAAGGAGGGAGGAACCATGCCGTTGCTGCCCGGCGGCCGGCTCACGAGCTGCCTGCCACTGCCACTTCCACTCGCCAGGGGCCTGCCTTTTCCACCCAACCTTCGGGGTGCCGTTAGACCACCCACACCGGTCACTGTAAAAAAACGCGATCCGCTCCTCCAGGAGACGGATCCAGTTTTTCCTCCTGCAGCAGGGCTCCTGCAGGAGCCCGGGGAAATGCCGTCCGTCCCAGAATCCTCTAGATCCCGAGGGAACCAGAGGCTCCGCCATCGCAGACGTGGCGCCTAGCGCGGGGCCCACCCTGCCCTCCGCCGTTCCTCTCGCGCCGTGAGCAGGAAGAGGGAGGGAGAAGGGGATGGCCGAGGTGGGAGGAGGGACGCCGGCGGACGGTGAGGAGGGACGCGGCGGACGGGCCCTCCGCTCCTCCTCGAGCTCGCCTCGCCTCGTCGTCGCCATGGAGTTGTCGCCGAGCCTCGTCGCCGTCGCCCCCCTTGCTCGCCGCCGGCGGCGTCCTCGAGGCGCGTCGCGGCGGTGAACCCCGAGGCGGCGGGGGCTCCGCCATGGATCCACCCCCGTGCGAGCTCCACGAACCGCCGGCCACCCCCTGCCTCCGCCGGAGCGAGCCGTTCTTGCTCCATGGCGGGCTTGGTGGCCTCACCCGGCGCTAGGTCGAGGGGTGGCGAGCATGGGAAGAGGGGGCGCCGGCCCTCCACGCGCTCGGCGGCGGCGCGGGGGCTCCATGCACGCGCGCGGCGAGCCTCGCGGATGCGCGCGCCGTGACGCCCCCGGCCGCCGACGGAGGGGAGGGCTAGGGGAGGAAGAGAGAGAGGGGCGGCGACGAGGGAGGGAGGGGGCGGTGGGAGGAGGGAGAAAGGTAGGTGGGGACGCAGGGTGGGTGGGGGTGGTTGGGAGGTGTGGGCCCAATAGTGGATGAAGGAGAGAATTGAAGGAAGATGGATGCGAGAAAATCGAAGATAAAGGAAAGAATCTTACTGAGTAGATAGCAATATACCGTTTTGAAGGAGAAAATGGAGTACCACGAGTGTGGATGGTCTATGCTCTCTATAAGAGAGCCACGTAGGAGAGAGAATGCACTCTCGCTACACTCAGCGACGTGCTATAGCACGCTATTCGACACTGGTGGGTCCAACAGCACCACTGTTGTCCCCTTCTTCTCCGTTTTCCTCGATACGCTATGAACAGGTGAGTCAGGGTCGACGGGGGAAACCGCCGGCCGAGACGGTCGGGGCGAGGATGGCAAGCGGGGTGGAGCTTGACCACTAACGCCGTGGGTCACCGCTTCGTGGAGACACGCGCGAGCATCCGCCGGCGGCGGCCGCACCGTCGACCCGGCGAGCTCCGACCGGCCGAACGTTGGCACATTCCACCGACAAGAACCGGAGCTAGCGCCGGGTTGAGGATCGACCGCAAGCACCGAAGTCCGGAGATGGCCGAGGGAGGATCTTGCTTGGTTTCCACCGCTACATGGAAGACCAAATTGAAGCCTGGTGATGGCTGAGGGCGGATCTTGCTGGTTTCCACCGCCGCCTGGAAGACCAAATCAAAATTACTAATTTTGGAGCTGCGCATCGAAATCGATTGAATAACAGAGTACTATTTTTTGGAAGGTGTAAGCTCTGGGGGCTCCGATGCGGGCAGCAGGCCGCGGTTGGTAGGCTCGAGCGGCCGCCGGTGCAGGGGCGAGGACCCGCCGCGCTTTGGGCACGTCGCTCTAGCGGCCGTAGTTCGACCGCGCCGCCGCGGCGAGGAAGCATACGGAGCGTGGCGCACGTGGGCGGGTCGTGGGGAGCTCTGGATGCCGGCGGGAGCAGGGAGCATGCTGTAGCCGACGAGTGCGCCCGACTCGGGTGATGCAGTGGAAGACGGTGAGGTGGAGCTCTACGACCGTGGGCGCGACTGAGCTGCCGATGTGCCGTGGGCGCAACCGATACACACCGGCGACGACTCGGACACGGGGGTGAGCGTGGAGGCGGAGCAGGCCGGTGAGCCATCGGCGGTGGCAGTGACGCCATGGCCGGGAAGTTCAGAGAAGAAGACGGACAAAGAAGAGAGAAGGATAAGGTTTGGGAATCAATATGCGGACCCCACATAAAGCAATTGTATAGTAAGCTTATTGAGCAGCTATTCTACAACATGTGCTATATCCTACGTGGACACCACTGTAGAGAGCATCTTACTATAACTACTGTTGATGCCCTTCCAAGCGTCGTCAACTTGTAGACGGTGAATCTAGAGCTGCTCGCGTCACTGCCTTCTTCTATCTACGGAATCATAATTCCGGTCCAAGCTTTATCACTTCCAGTGAAATTATATATACTCATATCAATTCGGAGATTTCGGATGGAGGAAATACCCGTCGTATACCACACTGCCAGTGCAAGCAAAACGGTAGTGAAACGAAAGTGGGCCACGTGCGCGACGACGATGACTCATCACTCGATGAGGTGCTGCGGCCTGCGGGTGGGCCCGCGGCGCCACCCCGGCACGTGCCAGCCTTTCGCACATGATGGACAGACACGTCGCCGGCCGCCACCACACCACCTGCTTGCTCCTGCTCGCCACCCCTCCCTTCAACAGTTCAACCTCTCAAGCCCGTACTAGCAGTAGTAAACATTATCCACGCCGGCCGTAGCGTAGCTCTTCTGTTTAACTACCGGCCCCTCCTGTCCTCTGAGAGTCCTCTCCAAAAAGAAACCCCTGATTACCATGTCATGTGTTTAACCTGAAGCCTAGTTTGTTTACCCATCGATCTCCGCCTCTAATCACCCTCACTGACAGCGGTCAAAGCGCCTGGACGCGGCGGTAACCTGCAGGCGATTATGGAACGCACGAAGCTGCTCTTTCGGCACGGCACGGGCAGCGGCAGCGGCAGCAGCGAATGATGCTCGGCTCTAAAGGCCTCCTCCTGCATGACGACTGGATCGAGGGAAAATAAAGAATGAGAGCGCTGCCGCTGCAGCAGCGCGGAGGCCGAAAGGGGGGCCATGATTATTTTGCTCGAAAATGGCAATCTTTCAGCCAGCAACATACAATATGCTGCTGGAGGAGCAGAGTGGCTGAGAGAAACAACAAGTGAATGCTTGCTGCAAAATTTTGTCAGGTGTGTTGAATTTGATTGAGTTCTGAAAGTGCGGTTCAGGTCAGCTAATGCATTGCACAAGAAAGCAAGGGAAAAGCACCGAGCGTATTATCTTCAGTGCAGTGGATAACAAAAGCCATGGCCTGCAAAGGGGCACACACCACCGCACCACCTTTTGCTTTGCTCGCTGCAATATATAGGTTGCTTGTTTCAGAAGCACATAACAGTGATCTCTCACCCCCCCCCCCCCCCCCCCCCCCCCCCCCCCCCCAAAAAAAAAAAAAATAAAAAAACAAACAAAGGAGCAGACAACAGTGATTGGAGTCACAGAGACAGCATGCCATGGAGGCATGGACTACTACCAGCTACTAGCTCAAATCACTTCGGATGGATAGCATTAGGTTTAGGGTTTGTTGGGATCCTCCCAACTAGTCTATAGCTTGAAGGTGATTAACTAGTGCCAAAATGAGAGGTCCTTGTCAGAGAGTTGGGGGGCAGTGACAGGCTACTCCATGTTGCTTCCGGAGGAAAAAGGGCAGAGCAGGTCGTCTGAGGCCACAGCCCATCAGACAGAGGGGACTGGAAACTGGCATCTGAGAATGAGATCTAGTAGTAGTAGTGGGTTGCTTCCTTATAGCTAGTATTATTAGGTACACCCATTATGCATCTTGCATATACTGAATTATTGGCATACAACACTAGAACAGCACAGCACAGCAACCTCTCATGACTCTCTCCAGCACTATTCAAAATTGTTGCTGGAGAATGAATTAATTGTTCATGGCAAATCCAAGGACTAGGATGCATTTAAACAGTAAAGGCGCGAATGAGTCCATAGGATCTTCTTAGCTTCTAATTTCTTCTTCACCTCAAAGTTCAAAAGGTTCTTCGTTGAACTTCCTATAACATCTTTGGCATACTTTGCAGAGATGGAGAATTCTGAGCAAGGAGCAGGCGCAACTTTGGATCGGTTCGGTGATACACAAGCTAAAACGTCAACTCTCTTTGTTAAACTCTGATGGGGAGGACTGATGTGCATTGTTGATGTTATGTCTGTGTGGTTGTGTCGCTGGCCAAGTTAGGCGAAACTTGTTTTCTTTTGAAAAAGTGGTTGTCCTTTATGTCTTTGTAGAGAGAGTCTAGAGAGAGTGGAGGCTGCAAGTGCTGGCTTCAGGGGCCTAAGTTTTCCTTTTCTGTGGTTCTTGCCCTCCTTTGATGCTTGCTTGTAAACTGGTATCCCCAGTATAAACTTACTCTAGCTTTTTCAATAAAGCTGGGTCTTATGACCTTCTCTCTAAAAAACATCTTTGGCATACTTACTCTGCAATGGTCGAAGCGAAATGTGAAGTCTCTAACAATCCAGATCCCTTCTCTTCAGGAGAAATTAAAGCTTAGGACTTGGAGAGATGTCCCACAAATGCAGTGCTGCTAACTCATCTTGCTTAAGAATGAATATCCTCAGTTGGTGATAAAAAGCAGCTCCGAAGCTGGGACTGCAATGTCATGAACAGGCACACAACATTTCCATACCGAAATAATTGTGATCACGACTGCAATCAACGACGCCCACGCACGAAAGGCTTTCTGATTCGTTATTAATTGGGAGCTAATCCCGGTCCTAATCTGTCGACCTGTACGTAGTACCTCGCATTAACATGGTGGATCCTTGTTGGCAGTGATGGGGTAGCTGTGTTATCCTATATGCATAGGCAATTGCAATGATAGATGTGGGCTGATGCCTTGTCATTTGTTAGACAGGCATGCACATTTGGAGCATCTACCTACCGAGCATTTCCATTCAGTTGGGGCAGCATGTCAACTTGTTATATCATGTAGTGAGGAAATCCAACTTGTAATATCATGTTGTGCCGTAAACCTTCGTCAGTCTGAACAGTCTTTGTACCCACCCAATGAAAATTGTTTGAAAATTTTTCAACCAGAACATTTCGTCTGAAATGAAACGAAGTGAAGTGAAACGTTAACAGAAATGAAGGCTTTAAATTAGTTGGCAGAGGTGGGACTTCAATTTCAATCAGATTTGCATGTTTGCCGGCAAAACCTACTACCATCAACAGCTTTAGGTGGGATGTTGAGTCTGCTAGTTGAGGAGAGAAGATGGTTTGTCCCGTCTACGCTGACTAATTGGTTGGCTTGGGAGCTTACCAGAGAATCTTATGCAGCTACCAGAAGGCCGGGTGGGCAATGGAAAAACGAGACAAAATCATTCCTCCACATATTTTTTTTCTACTAAAGAAAGGCAAAATTTCCAGTCACGTTGCCTTAAATTTCTAAATTTCTTCATTCCATATGCACTTTCTTGTTGTCCCCCGGCGCCCCCCTTTAAAAGCCGTGGTAGCAAATCGATCTGCCGGCCGGTACACATTCCACTGACTTCATCAAAGGACAAAGATGATACTACAGCTAGCGCGGCAGAACGAGGGGATGTTTATTAGGTTTGAAGGTGATCTGATTTGCACATCAACGGGACAAGCGCATGCACAGATCTACCTCAGCTAACACCGATCTCTTGGAACGTTGGAAGAGGAAGCCGATGGAACAGGGGCGACAGGGCACCTCGTTAGCCGGAAGCTCGAAACCTTCAAGAGAGGGGGATGGGATGGGATGGGATGGAGGAAAACGATAGGAGGGGGGGTTAGCTGAGTGGTGAGTGGCTCTAATCCCAGCTTTTGGCTTGATAAACTGGGCTGGCCACGAGGACAGGGAGACTTCACCTAAAGAAATTGTTCTTTTTTTTTTGGGAGGTTAGCTAGAAGAGCGCCATCCCTGCACTGCAGTGCTTCCCATCCGTGCCACCTAATTCCTTTGACAACGCAGGGTCCTGCCGGATTAACTACCCCCCCAGAAGCTGCTCGTACAGGTTAGAATGTGAAGATAACGTACTGTTTTTTTTTTTGGTCTGGTCTGGTCTGGTGCACGCATGACGGGATTTCTTGGGCTCTTGTCTGGTAGGAGTACTACATGCATAGTGGCTCGATCGGTCGGTCGGTCGATCAAAGGATGTGAGCTATCTATCAAGATGAGACTACGGCTTCCGTTTCGATCTGCGGTTGACGACCATTCAGAAATTTCTACTCCTGATGAAAAGTGAAACCAGGTCCCAACTCCCAGTGACACACTGACACGCTCGGGGGCGTTCGTTCAGTTCGGATCGGAATCCGATCCAGCCAACCATCCTGGCCGTGGTCATCAGGCTCGTCGACAGCCTTGTCGTGCCCCCCCGGATCGGGTATCCCCCGCCCGATACGAGCCAACACGCCACACTTGCAAGGCCCCCCCGGAACACCGGCGCTACACGACGCCCCTGCTGGTGGTGCTGGTGGTGGTGGTGCTGGATCGTGGACGGGAGGGACGGAAGAAGCAGGCACATGCGGGCACGCGGCGTCGGTCGTTGCCCCCCGGGATGTGTCCTCGCCTCATCCACGCCGCCTTGTCGCCGTCCGTCCTCACATGTCGTCACACACAGGAGTAGTAGAGGTTATCGTGGGGGTGCCAGTGCCAAGGACCCCCCCATGGCCATGGCCATGTTACCCCGTATGGCACGGGGAGAAGGTGGTGTCCGTCCAGCTCCAGCCGCTGCTGGGATGCTGGTCCTAGCGATCGCGCAGCTCAATTAAGCTATACGGGGGAGTCAGTGAACGGCGGCGGCGGTTGGATTGGATTATTGGGTCCCCAAGCCCACAAGTCAAGGGTGTCGACGCCACGGTAGCTCAGTGCTTTGCAGTACTGATGACGGATTCGCTGATTTTTCTCCGCGGGCAACGGGCTGTTCAGTTCAGTGCTCACGGACACGAGCCACTTCACCTACAGAACTAGTGGCACAACTACTTAGAGCATGGTATAAAGCGTTGTGCCGTCGATCAAGTTCAACGCCAAAATACTACTCCCCGGTCTACGTACCCTACGGAGTAGATTCAAAGAATGGCCTGATGAAGATTTATCTGAACGGAGCACTGCATTCTACTGCTGTAACAGTATTCAGATCGCCACGGTATTACCGCGGGAATGAATGAATAGGAAGTAAACGGCGGTTCAGTACAAGTGCGTGACTGCAGCAGGGTAACAAAACCAGAGGCCTTAATAACTGGTCCTACTACGAAAGAATATGGATTTGGTCTTCATCAGAGAATAAAGCAGGCGCAGGACAGAGAGAGTCTGCTGCCCCCGCGTCGATAGGCTGCTGATTCAAGCCCCAGATTGGGGCGACCACAAAATCTACTACGGCCAAAGATAAAAGCAGACCCTCTTCACTTCTTCATTCAATATTGGAGCAGGAATCCTCCGCAAATAAAGCGGTCACTACAACCTGTGCGCCTCATCATATCCACAGAACGACAGGATAGAGCAAGAACAAATGACGGGGATGAACTACCTAGCAGCATCAAGGAAATCCTGTTGTCAATTACAGCACAAGGCCACAGCCACAGGGTGGTTGTGGCTAACTGAAACGACTACAGGATCGAGGGGATAAATCACTCTATTGAAGGGTTCGCGATAGCCTAAACTCGAATGTGCGATTAACATCAACAAAGAACACAGATGTACAGGTTAAGCATTTCTAGACTCACAATCAGATGGAACAATCAATTTGGAAATGGGGCAAAACAAAAGGGGGAAGTTTTTGAATAGCTTCAATTGGCAAAACAGGGGCGCCTCGAGGCATTGCTACCAAAATGAAATCTTCAATGGAATGGGTCACATCAGGTGTTAGAGACCACTTGATCTGACTTCAACACCACCTTACTGCAGACCATACATGATCACTTGCGGGGTCTTCCTCTTTTTCCTCCCCTCTTTCCGCCACGGCCACCTGAGCTTCCAGCTTTCTGAGCAGGACTCTCAGTTTTCTTAGGGCGGCCTCTGCCCCTTCCAGATGGCTTTGGCTCAGGGGCTGCCTTCTTGGCTCCCCTACCTCTCCCCCTATTAGAGGGTTTGCGGCCACGCTTGCCCTTGGCCTCTTCTATCTCTCCATTCTCATCATCTTCACTTTCATCCTCATCATCATCAACCTCTTCAGATTCAGAATCATCCTTGGTTTTCTTGCGCTTGTTGGCACTGGAAGTGGTGCTGGTAGATGCCTTCTTCTTGGTTGCTTGCACCTCCACCTCCTCTACTGCAGAGGTACATTCAAAACCATCCATAAGCAAGATACAGGAAACAACACAAAGCTCAATGATACCAGTTAATAAGTTTTTAGTAGGTGCTCCCTCCATTCGTTCAGTAGGCATAATTAGAATATATCGTCAATTGCAAGAAAATTATTGTCATATTTAAAAACATTTGAAATAAGACTTTTTATACACTAAACATGCATATAATTTGACTAATCAGTGGTCATTTATGAAGTTTGACTTTTTAAAATTCAAATACACCTACTAAAAACAGAGGGGATACTGTATAATGTGCTCTCAAGAACATAGTTACTAGCATTATATTCATCCTAGACATGAAAGAAACATGAAACAATTTTGTAAACATGGTATCTTTCAGTTCTAATGTTTTCTATTAATGATGGCTCAGGCCCATGTGATTATTTGGACCCAAAAATGAGGCATCAAATGACACAATTTAGGGCTTGTTCGCTTCCATCGGATTCAATCCGACCAGAATAACAAATATATGAAGGAAATTATGATAGAGACTCGGATTCATTCCGGATCGACAATTAATTTACTCATTGTGATAGATAGAACAACAGACCGAAGAGTCGGATTGATTCCACACCTCTTGACTAGTGGATTGATTCCGACTCTCTTGGTGTACATATCATGAGTAAATCAATTTTTGGTCCGGAATAAATCCGGATCCCTTATAGTAGCTCTTATGATTTTCTAGTTGTATTTATCAATTCCGGTCAGAATCCAATCCGGTAAAAAGGGTGAGGCCTCAAGAGAAAATGGGTTCCATGTTCTCTATTAGCAGTACAATTGGGATCCTAGGGTAGATCTTCAGGTAAACAGGTTGGCCCAGCCCAACACCAGTGCGTCCTTTAGATAGATGCCACACCAAGGTGAATGTTCAGGTTCAGGCCAGCTAAATTCTTTAGTAATTTCAGTTACATGCAGAAAAATATTAATGATTCAACCAAGGTTTTTAATCGCGGGCTATGAAAAATAGCGGCGACTGTTTCTGGCCGCTATTGCAGCTATAGCGGACGCTATAGCGCCGCTATAGCCACGCTATAGCCGCTCAATAGCGCAGTAGCGTTAGTTGTTTGCTCGCGCTATTTTGCCGCTATTGCGCCGCTATAGCGCGCTATTTTAATCAAACAACAGGAAATATAATAGCAGCAGATATATATGATAAGTTGATAACCACAAGCCACAACCAACATAATAAGTTCATAATTAACTAATTCAACCATGAAGACACGAGGATTCAGCCATAAGTTCACAATTCAACCATAAACATTTAACAAAAATAAACAGCCACAATCCAAAAGAAACAAGCAAACAACCATAAAGGCATCAAGTCCAAGAGCAACGATCTTTTATGGTTCAAGTTTCAGCATCAAAATCAAAAAATATGCATAGAAGATATCGTTGCGGCAAGTGAGCCGCTATTAGCGTGCTATAAGCGCGCTATTTTTTCCATGGATTCAACATATTTTTTTAAGTTTATGTGGACCAACGTCCCCTCCCCTACAGCTCAAAAGAGGCATATCTATGGTTATGATTTATGAAACTCTTAAACTAGATAACCACTGGTTACAAAACAAGAATAACTTCTTTTGCAACAGATCAAGCTAAACTATGGTGTATTTTACCCGGCATTAAATGTTTCAAGTTTGCAGAGTTACACCTACATGTGTTATTCCAAAACAAAATAAGAGACAAAACAAACCTTCAGTGGAGGTATCACCGTCATAAATCTCCAGCTGATGAACAAAAAAATGTACATTAAAATATATAACAATTTAAAACCACATACAGCAATGAAAGGATGCAAAAGGGTAAGATGACATCTATACTTCAAGGCAATAAAGGAGTGCTGGATGTTGAAACGTGTTATTAAAATCCAGGAAAACTTGCATTCTCATCTCATATGCTTCATATGTTGCTAAAGGATACAGACCAATATATGACTATATATTTCTCATCAGGACAGAACATAACAATTAAAGCCATGTTAAATAGACCATATTTGCTAGACGGATTCATTCGATTGTGATCTCCATGTTATATCTATTTATTTGTTGGTTTGATCGATCATTTGGGGATATCACTAAAACATTCTGATTCAGTGGTTGAGTTACAATTAGATTATCTGATGGAAGACTCATCAGAGGTGGAAACTATGCTGCGACCTATCATCATGGAAATGAGAGCTCGTAATTAATCATACCCATTTCTTTTTGTGATCTCATGATAAAGCATTCAACTGAATGTTTAACCTAACATTAAGCAACAGGAAAGTCCATGCAAAGTATTATGAAGTTACCTTATCAAGTTGATCATTATTTGCCCTGTCCACAACAATTAGAGACAGTCCGTATCCACAACCGACACTGGAGAAAGTGTTCTCAATTTAATATAGACTGCAATGTTAACAGGGAATGGAAAGTGACATGTCATTTAGTATTACCTTGTAACATGCATCCCCTCAAGAATGTCAACCTTTTTGGGATTTGCAGATGACCTACATTACAAATATATGGCACAACAATTACCAATGGTATCAGTCTAATAAGTGAAGCCTTTGTACAATCAACATATTCTTAACATTTTTATATAGACATACTTCTGCCCATTAGGCCCATAACCAAGCTCCCCATTCTGGGCAACACCCCAGCTTATGCAAGAATCATCAGCACCCACAACGTGGTGCATGTTACCAGAAGCCATGCAGCGAATGTTCCAACCACTGAAGGAAATAAATCAACAGTTAAGCAGATAACTAAGGATAATTACATACTTATACCATGCAGCTAACTGTGATAATTACAAAATGCCTCTCAAAATAGGACAAACAATAATGTAAAGTATGGTAGAATTTGGAATTCTGCATTATTGAGACAAGTGTGTAAGGAACCTTAAATCCATTACAGGCTTTGGATACATCCAATCATCGCCTGTATTCTTCATCTTTCCCCACATGTACAACTGCCCACCACCTAGCAATCAAACCAAAGAACCAGAAATTAATAACAATGTTGTTGATTATAGGTTTTGCAATATAACCAGGTGGTTCCTAGTTAGCAGAGTTCAAATTACACAGATAATACTTTTCAGAAGCAATGAATAGCAGCAGCATGTCAAAGTAATTTTCATCAAATAGGCATAAAATCCAACATAGTTTAATTACAGACCAGATTACTTCAAGGGTAATGTCAGATGCCTCAGAGTCATGGTACAATTGACACCTACTCGCTCCGTTTCAAATTGTAGATCGTTTTGGCTTTTCTAGATGCATGATTTTTTTATATGCATTTAGATACATGTAGTTTTTCTTCTCTAATATGCAGGACATTTATATACATATATATAAGTATAAATATAATGTCTAGGTATATTCCTTCAAAAAAAAATGTCTAGGTACATAGCAAAAAAGGTTCACGAAATAACCAAGTATCGAGGACTATTGTTCTGCTACCAATTTCCATGAGACAAGCACTTATGTTGGGGCAAAAAAAACTCTAAACGCACACGCATGGAAAGTTATAGACACAGGCAAAATGCCAAAAGAGTTTACCACCACTTATAAGTGATGGTAGTTCACCACACAAGCCGCAAACAACCAAGATATCACATAAACCTATTTTCCTTTCCCCCACCAAATAGAAAATGACAATAATAGTTTGAGCATCAGAGCTCACTGTGCCATACCAGCTGTGCATGCAGAACTTGCGGAACCAGCCGAGACAATAGCATTAGGAGGCAGAACATTTTGCTTCTGGAAGACTTCCACAAGGCGAGGTTGCCATTCATCCTTCTGTTCTCTGTGGCCCAACCTAAGTAACAAGCAAGCTGTTATATGAAGCACGTTGGGCTTGGACTACAGCATTGTTCCAGTGGGATGCATGCCAATAATATCATACCTTCCATATCCACCAAAACCCCAGCTGCCAGACACGCACAAAAGAGAAAACACAGTAAGAGAATAGAAAACATTATTATAACTGAACAAATTGATACGTCCTGCACAGATGTGGACTTCATACAGCATATAAAGAGGCACCCATGCCTATTAACTATTTCAGCTTAAAATTGTGTAAAAAATGGTGAATAAAACACATACGTGTAAACAAAGCCACTGGAATCAACTGCAACTGCAACATACAAGTGAATAAACAGGGTTGATGTCAGTGTTAATCATGATGACTCAAAACGAAGAAAGAAGAAGACAAACCTGTATGGTTAGTTCCGCATGCAACTTTTACTACAGTTTTCCCAGATAATGCAGCTATTGCCCGTGGGCGGGGCTGAGGATCATACGTCAGCTTGACAGATGAATCTTTAGCATTGTACTGAAATAACATAAATCAAATCATAGTGAATTGATAGTAAATTTAAAGAATGGCCAACCTACGGTAAAGGAGTACCAACGAACCTCATTATCAGTTCCATGCCCGAGTTGACCATACTGGGGAAGGCCTGCTGTACTGAATAGCATAGAAGAATAAAATACAGCCTCAAAAAAACTGACGAACAACACCCACTAACTACAGCCAAAGCAGATATTAATCAAGTGATGTTCAAGATTTCTAGTTCTGAATTTCCAGTAAGACATACAGTATAGAAGAGCCTTCCACTGACGACAACCAGACTGTAAAATCAGCTCCACAGACAGCAGTGGTTGCTTCGGCAACGATACAGGGCACTGGTGATGACTCGATTTCTGCAGGAATTATTGAACCACAGAATAGCAGCACCATGTAAGATCGAATCGGGGAAATTGCACAATTGTCAAGGCTAAACGGTCTTGGATAATGATAATACCATTATACTGGTTGAAAATGTAAACTGCTTATAATTAGTGATTAGGGGTAAAAGGAAAGTGTGAAATGGCATTGTCAACATGTATTCCAAGATAACTTTGAGTTCACATGAGACTCTACATCAAAGTACTAGTGGGTCATCAAACAGAATAGGAAAAACTAAGATATATACATGCGAGCAGAGTATTTATATCCATGATAGCCTAAACTTGAAACACATAGCAATGCTTCAGCACCAAAATATTATGTGCAGGCACTTCCATGACAGTAAAAAGTGAAGGGTACCAACCATTTCTTAAGGAGCCCGTCCCTAACTGCCCGTGCTTATTGTGGCCAAACGAGAAGGATTTCCCATCATCAGTTACAACCACTGTATGATTTCTTCCAACACTTGCTTTGATGATTTTGTATCTGCAGGTGCAACAAGTGTATGTTAATGTCTTGGAACACATGAAGACTATGTTTAACATCTTCAAACCACTCATATTAATCATACTACATAATCAGGTAATGAGCCTACCAATACTATACACAGATGTTAGTAAGAAAACTGCAGGTAAAGAGTTCAGTGTTGTATGCAATTATCTTACTTTGACAGTTCAGAAACAACAGTTGGCAGGTTGCGCAGAAGAGTATCCCCATGCCCTAGCTGTCCCTTCTGCAAGAAAGTAACAGTGTTGAGTAATAAGTGGAACAAGTGCAACTGACTATTCCCATTTATACCTCATTGCGACCCCATGTATAACATCTGCCTTCAGCATCCAACGCAACACAGTGGCAAGCGGCTGGGAAAATGTTAGAATAAGTTGTTAGAAAAGACTGAAAAGTCTATCAAATTACTGTTGCGTTGAAATTTGGATGACAGAAAGCAAAACACACAGCATGGTAAAATAACCTGCACATCATGATTTGTTAAGTCAAAAGGAACAGTAAATTGGGGGTTTCCATCTTAAGCAATCTCCACATCACAATGTTACTCCCTCCATATATGTTTTACATGTCGTTTAGGACAGGTTCACACATATCAAGGAGTGAGTAATTAGGGGTTAGTTTTCCATGTCTACCCCTATTAAATAGAGTGACGGATGCACTGTAGCCAAAGAAACTCATGCATCTCAAATGGTTTGTGCTTCTAGTCCCAAGGCTTGAGGGTGCTGGATCGATTCCCTATGGCCTCAAATTTTTGCCTATTTGCAGATTTTTCATAGGCATAGATGGGCCTGGGCAGGACATGTACTGGCGTTGGGACGTGGTGAAGGGAATTTGTTTCACACGAGCACGTCGTTACAACTGTTTTAGATTTCCCTCGTTTCTTTTCCTTTCGTGTGTGGCGGGGGGCGGCACAAGTTGTTGTTGTTTTTCCCCGTTGCGGGCGAGCGTGCGTGGCAGGGAGCGGCAAAGGTGTCGATTCGCTTGCCCGAGGCGAAATAACGCAACGCATGCCGCTCACGGAGTCCCGAAGCGAGGGCAATGGAGTCCAAAAACTCCCCCCCCCCCCCCCCAATGCTCAAACGACATCTAAACCACAACTCCTTCTCCTCTACAGAACGACATGTAAAACAAGTACAATAACATCCCCAACCCCCTCTGTCCTTCGCAGCCCCTGACATGGACTCCTCTAATGAGCACTCCTGGCCTCTATGCTGCCTCTGGTCCATCCAGGGACGGAGGCAGCGAGGGGGCGGAGGGGGCTCCAGCCCCCCTACTGCCTGCGTAATAAAGGAACTCTTCTTCAGCCTTCTTTGAAATTTTCTGCTATAAATGAGTGTTTAGGGGTAGAAGAAGGTGTTCATACCCTTGCTTGCACAACAATGGAGCCCTCTTTCACTCTCATCTAAAATTTTTTGCTATAAATGAAGTTTTTCTAGTGTCTAGAAGTAGAAGAAGATGTTCAGCCCCCCCACGTCTGAATCCTAGATCCGTCACTGGTCCATCCATCCCTCCATGTGCACAGAGGGATAGGAGAAGAGTGTCAGGTTGGCCTGGCTGCAGCGAAGGCAAAAGTGTGAAGAGCTATGTTAGGGTAGAACTGGGGCACTGATTTTTAGAGTTTTCATTACTTCACCTCCTTTTTCAGTCCAAGTAGGCTAACTCGTATGCATTTGTCACCCCGCCCCCTCCTCCCCACCCCGTGTGCATCCCTTTTTTTGCATGTGGGTAGGACTCACTTTTAGGGCTCCCGTCAC
Source organism: Cenchrus americanus (assembly GCA_947561735.1). NCBI lineage: Eukaryota > Viridiplantae > Streptophyta > Magnoliopsida > Poales > Poaceae > Cenchrus > Cenchrus americanus. Next base: position 308,598,045 of record OX387241.1, on the reverse strand, counting down.
CTCGACTCTTGGTTTTTGTCCAAATAACCCGGTCCATTAACCACTCCCCACCCCGTGTGCATCCCTTTTTTTGCGTGTGGGTAGGACTCGACTTTTAGGGTTCCCATCACCTCGACTCTTGTTTTTTGTCCAAATAACCCGGCCCATTAACCAGCACCAACCCCCCGCCGCTGCACGTGTGGCATGCATGAAGGCTCATCATGGGATATATAGTAACAAAGTTGGTGCCAGTTAGTTCTTAACCCCCAGTCTTAATGAAATCCATTTTGCAGCAATCTGGATTACAGTTGGCGCATTATTTTTCTAATTCCAAGCAGATGTGCATACCACTCCATTGTTCAATTAACTGACTAGAACTGGTCACCATTTTCTGGTTGTGATCGACAACTGAAGTTCATCGAGGGGTTGTAACTAGGTTCGCTGCATTATTCGATTCAACGTGTAGCCTAGATCATGAGACACCATTAAACCAACAGGCAAGATCTCTCGCACTGCAATGCTGGTGCCACTGGGTGCACTGAAAAGTTATACCTATCATTGGACCATAGTATCCTATATTTGCCGCCATTTCCTGTACAGACTTGCTAAAACCAGTCAGCGTAAAACTTCAGCGTCGGCTCATCCAGTGATCCAACCACTGAAAGCATAACCACTGAAAGCATCCGTCAACTCCAAACAAGAGCTTCAGCCCAACTCGACCTGCATTCGTTCGGTTGCATCTGTGATCACAAACGAATCTAAACATTTCTAAGCAACGACCGGTTCCAGATCCTCCCATCCCGCCAAAAAAAAACTAGCGCACAAAACCATCCCAAGCGCGGGCAAGGGTGCCGGGGGGACTCACTGCAGCCAGAGCCGACGAAGCGGATGTCGACGCCCATGAGCGGGCGCAACCGCGTCGGCGACACCAGGTTGCCCTGCGCCCCGCCCACCACCTTCCGGCCCATGGAGTCGAAGCTCGTCCCGCCGCAGTACAGCAGCTCCCAGCCGGAGCCGCTGCCCTTCGCCTCCGCCTTCTCGTCGCCCTCGGCGGCCGCGGCCGCGGCCGCGGCGTCCTTCTCGGGCTCGGCGCTGGCCGACATTATCGCCGGTGGTGGCGGCGGCGGCGTAGGATTTCGACCGGAAACCCTAGATTTGGTACGAGGAAGGAAGCGGGGACGGGAAGCAAGGGAGGAAGGATTTGAAACGGGTGAGACACTCTAATAGATTGAAACTTTTTGCGAGCAGGTGGTGGGCGCAGTGTGGATATATGTATGTACACTCGGTTCGGCTAGTGGAGCCGGCTAATTGAAGAAGACCGGGAGATATTTTCGACCTTGCCGTCTGAAAGCATGACCTGTGGGCCGATACTAGATGGTGGCCCACTTGTCACTGATGTGGTTCTGTTCTCCTCCGGTTATTATGGTTAGTTCTTCACGTGACTACTGGTATGGTTGAACTTTTTTTTTTTTGCTTTTTGCCTTTCTTGGGGCAAATTGTTTCGTGGAGGATCATCATAGTTGTTTCCTAGAATGTTAGGACCGTCAGATATTTGCTTCGTTCGTTTTTAGCAAGCATCTTAGGATTCTAGAAAGTCAAACACCATAAACTTTGATCGATAATTGTATAAACACCCGTTTCAAAAAAAAAAGTACATGAACCAACTAATATTTCAGATAAATATCGATACTAGTATCGTTTATCTGTGTAGCGATTGATGATGTATTAATATTTAAGATGAATTTACTTAAGTATAACTCCAAAGACTTTTATAAAACCATATAATACGTCTACTGAAATAAAATAGTAGGAATATTGCTCGTTCCACGGAAAATAAAACGGAGAATAGCAGTGACTTAAAGCTCGAGTACAGGAGATTGCCGAAACTTGGAATTATTTCAGAGAGAATGTGACTCGATGATGGTATTAGAGAGTTGGACGAAGGATTATGAGTTGGGTGATGGGTTAAAATGGCGACTACCAGAGAATTTTAACTCCTATGGCAAGAACACAGTTACGTAGAAAAGAGGACGACACACTGTTTAGATTCATAACCTAGAGTTAGGTTTAGCTAGTTGGAGCTCAACTAGTCACAAAGTATTTCTTGGCACTTTTTGGAGCCAACAGCATGCAAAGGCAGCTGTCGCGGCGCCTCTGCGTCGACACCGGTTAGACCGGTGGGGTAGACCGGTCAGACCGGTCGCCGGGAGAATTCCGGCGGTAGACCTCCGAACATCGCCCGGGCACAGGGAGACGCACGTAGGGTTGCTCTAGGGTCGGCAAGGCCACCTAGAACGCCTTCAGACGTCGCGGAGACGAAGGAAGAACATAAAGTAGTAGATTGGAAAAGTTGGGAAGAGACAAAAGTAAATACGAGACAATAAAAGGTAAATGTATTTGATCGATCGAATGATGAACCTCAATCGGTTGTGGCCCTTTATATTTATAGGGTGGGGAGGTCTTGCCCCGTAAGAAAATCCTTTTACAAGCCTAATCTATCATGACTCCTCAATATGGCTCAGAATCAGGGAGGCACCGGTCAGACCGGTGAGGAGCACCGGTCAGACCGGTGCGTCCGGCGTGTAGATCTTGGAGACGTCATATCTCCCTCATCCGGACTGCAATTTGGACGTTCCACATATGGATTTTGATCTACTCGTCGAGACCTATCCAATGGTGAAGTCCAAATAGGATTTCGTGGACTTTGACCACACCGGTCTGACCGGTGGGGCCCACAGGTCTGACCGGTCGGATGAGACCTGCCAATTTTGGGTGCAAACATATGCCCCTCTATTTTTTTGGCAAAGGATACGTGCCAAAAAATATCTTTATAAACTAAAAAACACTTAGAACGATGTTTAATAAAACAACGGTCGTACACATATTTTACTCAAGTCGAGGATGACGCCTGCTTCGGTCTCCACTCCTTCCGGGTCCGTGTTGACTTGGTTGGCTTCTCTTCAATCTGCTGTTACATTGCTCCTCGCTTGCGTAGTCTTTGCAACCTCTTTTTTGAGTGTGGGACAAGCCTGAGGGACACCACCTCGGCTGCATCTCCTTAACATTTTGCTTGTTGCTATTCTCACCTTGCTTATTAGTAGTACACACATCATTTTTTACCAGATTGCTATTGCAAACAATCGGTCTTTGTAATGCATTATAATTTGAGTATGCAACAGGATATTGAATCATATATGAATTCATGTACATATTACTATAATAAGCAGGTGAATAATAGCAAGGATAAAACCAAGACGATGGCATAACAGATCCAATAAAAGGATATTGTGAAAAGTTACCTCGTTGGTGATGAATACCTTTATGTCTTGGTGGTGCTTTTACGCCCTTAGCACCGATTGGCTGATTACTTTGATCCTTAGTAGCTCCTTCCCTCTTATATTTGGCCAAGAGTTCATTAAAACTCAGCCTTGCTTTTTTCTTGGGCTTGGAGCATCTTGAACCTTTCTGGAGGCACCGGTTAGACCGGCCTGAGGCACCGGTCAGACCGGTCTGGACACCTGTCAAACCGGTCTGGGCACTGGTCAGACCGGTCGACGCAGTATCGGTCGTCTTGATCTTGTCTTGCCCCCCAAGCGTCGAAGTCGCTGAAATCTTGGGGATCACCTCCAGAGGCTGCCTCTCGTCGTGTGTTTGCTTTCTAATGATCACATTCTTTCCTTTATCGTTTTCGGCTTGATCCGGACGAATAAGCACCTTAGGATTTGACAACTCAAGAGTATTGGCAAAGGCATTATTAGGGAAAGGATTTTCGTCGACCTGCATCTCATAGAATTTCAAACGACCTTCATTAATGGCCGATTGTATTTGCCGACGAAAAGTATTGCAATCATTGGTAGCATGAGAAAAAGAATTATGAAATTTACAATATGCATGTCTTTTTAGTTGATCAATAGGTGGTATAGTGTGACATCTTAATTTTACCCGACTTAAATAACTCATCAAATATTTTATCTCACTTAGCCACATCAAAAGTAAATTTCATCTCATCCCGACTCTTATGAGCCGGCTTAAGAGAAGTATAAGTGTTTGCTTTATCATTAGGTAACCAAGTAAATTCAGCAGCACACACTTCTTTACTCTCATCGTCCGATGATTCGTAATCTAACAAATGCATGTTAGGACGATCAGATTTAAGCCGAGTATCTTTACTTCAGCTTTCATGAGCTAAAGCCCTTACTAGGACTTGGGAAACATCAATAAACTAGGTGATACCCCGCGCGTTGCTGCGAGAATTTTTTAAACAAAATTTTAAGGTGAAATGTGAAAGTAGTGACACCAAAGATATTCATTTGTAAACTCATTATATATGAAAGCATGTTATTTTGTTGAGAGTGAATCATTCTAAAATTGTCAGCAGGAATTTTGTGGTGTGATATACTATAAGCCACAGAAAATAGATTGAAGACATAAATATGTGATTTGGTGGGTGATGACATGGCGTATAGTGGATGGTGACATGACGCATAGTGGATGATGACGTGGAATGCTTACATGTTGAGAGAAATCCAACCATGACTTGTAGTGGGTCTCACCTATATAAGTTTTATAGATTCATGACCCTCTAATTTCTCTCTAATATGGGATCGTAAACCATTAAAAGCTAATTCAGCAAGATCCCTTTCAGAGATAACAAGATTATAACAACGGTTTTTGGTTTCTCTAAATCTTCTAATATAGCTAGTAACAGGTTCATCATGCTTTTGCCTAACCGATGTTAAATGACTCAACCTTAACTCATTATCTCCACTATAAAAGTGGTCATGAAATTTTTGTTCTAATTGTTCCCAAGTATGAATAGAGTTAACAGGTAATGAAGCAAACCATGAAAAAGCATTGCCCGTTAAAGATAAAGAAAATAAACGCACTCTTATTTCCTCTATGGCACTAGCTTCTCCTAGTTGACCAAGATATTGACTAACATGCTCCCACGTAGTTTTGCTATCATCCCCATTAAACTTCACAAATTCAGGACAACGCCAACCAATGGGATAGGGAACCGAATCAAAACTTGAAGGATACAGTTTTCGATATGAAAGATTTTTATTTTCCACTTCTATCCCATAGTCATCTTTTATTTGTTTAGCAAGATTAGCGTTAAACCTATCGATGGCATCCTGAGTGGTGGTTGGCATTGGCGTAGTGGAAGCATTCGATTGCATCATATTCGGCTGCGTGTACGAGCTAGAAGTATGGTGCTGCAAACAACTATTAATTTGGGGATTAGGTGCGTAACCATACCTAATGCCTGTCTCAAACGGAACCATAATTGGAACACCTTGAGCTACTGAAGTATTTCCACTAGATCGGCCAGAAGCAGCCTGAACGGGAGGAATAGTAACTATAGGTTCCGGAGACGAGGGAAAAGGCACCATGGCGCCGGCACCGGTCTCACCGGTCGGACCCATCGGTCTGACCGGTCTGGTCTGACCAAACGGCGGCGGTGGTGTTTGTCCCGCAAAATAATTCAACGGCATACCATACTGAGGATTAATTGTTTGTGCAGCCGATGAATTAATAGTTGGGGTCTGAGGTGCCACAGTTTTAGAACCAGATGCAACATTATCATCACCCTCTACTTGTTTACCTAAACTTTTATCTACCATGTTTTGCATATTTTCAATCATAGACAAGCGAAAGCTATCCATCACAGTAGTAAGATCATTGACGGTAACAAAAGAGGATGGAGACGATGATGTGCTCATATTGGGTGGTACCTTAGGTGGTGGAGTGTCGAAGGTGATGTCCTTGATCTTCTTCACCTTGCCTTCGCGAGTCTTCTTGAAGTGTGACAAGTAGTGAAGTCAACCCTCTTCAGCCTCCTGCTTCATGAGCTTTTCTACTTCTTGGCGATCTCGTTCGACCCTTTGCTTCATGAAGTCCTCCACGACTTGACGATCTTCAGGTGAGAGCTCTTCATCCATCAAGTCGATGATGTTGTTTTTGTCTAGCTCACACTGAGACATGTCGTCGGAGTTGATAGATCGGTTAAGATAGCCAGATCTTCACTCCCCAGCGGAGTCACCAATTTTTTGGCACCTTTTGGAGCCAACAGCATGCAAAGGTAGCTGTCGCGGCGCTTCTGCGTCGACACCGGTCAGACCGGTGGGGTAGACCGGTCAGACCGGTCGCCGGGAGAATTCCGGCGGTAGACCTCCGAACGTCGCCCGGGCAGGATCCCGTCAGGGAGACGCACGTAGGGTTGCTCTAGGGTCGGCAAGGCCACCTAGAACGCCTTCAGACGTCGCGGAGACGAAGGAAGAACATAAAGTAGTAGATTGGAAAAGTTGGGAAGAGACAAAAGTAAATACGAGACAATAAAAGGTAAATGTATTTGATCGATCGGATGATGAACCTCAATCGGTCGTGGCCCTTTATATTTACTAGAACAGACGGCGCGCGTTGCGCGCCCTATCGTGCCAACAATCAAATATAAGTGAATAGAAGTAATAAAAAGTCACAATATCAGCATAATTAAATCTGATTAAAATCAAAGGAACCCAATAGACTAAAACAATGCAGATGTAATACAAAGTGATTACTAATGGAAGTGATACATCACTACTCCAATTATTGACCTCTTTACTATTAACATTTGAAGTTCATCAAAGAATTTGAATTATTACTAAATTTGTACAAGGTCATCTCTGTCATGCATATCTGAGAACCAATCTACCATACCTAACACATGTATATCTCTAGCATTATGAACAACAATAACACAAGCACATGCGAGCACCAAGACCAACATGCCAGAATGCACACCAAGGAGAAAACTCCATTTTATCACCAAAAGAAATATGGTGGAAGTGCCTCTCCATGTGTGGTACTGTGGTCATGCCATGAGATCATTTGCCACTAATTCCTTGTGAATGGATCATATCCTGCCGACAAAACAAAGATAAGCTCAACAGATTGGAAAAAAATCTTTAGAGGAAGCACATGCATATCTCTCCAACACTCACGGAGTAAACCATTTAGACCACATCTCTCTACTAACACCAGAAGGCCCACTAATCACACGCCCTATCAAGGAGATTAGTTGTGCAAAGAAACTTAAATTTATTTCGGACCAGTTTAATATTTAGTACTCTATACTAATACACAAAGTAAAAGTACTTCTAAATGGACAGTGTGCATCATTTGACATATGCACTTTGGACATGGACAATTAACTGATTAATGCAGTCAAGATGAAGAAATTTGTGCACAATTAACTATTTGGCTAATCAAAAAACATGACCTATTCTGTATGAAAAATATGTCAATTCATACAACCATAAATGACATCGGTAGGAACAACAATTTATAGGAGCCTATCATACAGTTAAAAGAATTGTAGAAAAAACAATTAAGTGTAAAAAATAAGACACCGTCGTTGCAGACAATCCAACACGGCATAATATAATCCACCAGTTCAAATAGTCCCATGCATCAGAATAAGGCGCATCTATATTAGTTCTTTCAAATGCAGGACACACATTTCTGAACTTGAGAGAACTGTGCAACGCACAAATAGTTTGTCTCATCTCAATTTTCTATTTTACATCGGTAGGAACAACAATTTATAGGAGCCTATCATACATTTAAAAGAATTGTAGAAAAAACAATTAAGTGTAAAAAATAAGACACCGTCGTTGCAGACAATCCAACACGGCATAATATAATCCACCAGTTCAAATAGTCCCATGCATCAGAATAAGGCGCATCTATGTTAGTTGTTTCAAAAGCAGGACACACATTTCTGAACTTGAGAGAACTGTGCAACGCACAAATAGTTTGTCTCATTTCAATTTTCTATTTTTCGCACAAAAAATCAAATCAGATGAGCCAGAAATAGTGGGATAACTAAAACTCGTTAGAGTTCCATAACTCCTTGTAATTCGCAAAAAAAAGAGCTCCATAACTCCATAAAATTATCTTACAACATTCATTGTAGAGAAATGTATAGCTTTAACAAAAAAAAACAGATAATTCAGCATGCTCAAAATTCAGGACCACTTATGTGTCATTGACTCCACCCTATAGACCTCATGAACAAATGGTCTGTGTGCATAGTGGACCATGGCACCTTAACCTTTCAGTTCACTGAGATGATAAAGGACAAGAGTTAAGGAAATTTTATTCAGTAATGATCTTGTACACACATTTCATCCTAATTTAAAGTCAAACCACACGGAGCAATAATGCCTAGACATACAACAACTATGTTGTAAAGCATTATATCACGGTAACACACATTGCAATTTTCTGCATTTAACGAGAGGTTGCAATTACAATATCGTGTTCCTAAGGCTTCCAACATGTCACCAGTTAAGCTATGCACAATGAAAAGGTTGCATGGCATGCTCCAAAGGCTGAGCCAACTAAAGTCACAATCTATTTTAAAAAATCACTCTCGCTAAGCAATTCTTACGGAACAGTTAAAAATCAGTAAGGAAAGTTGAAAAAGGAAAATAAAACATGTATACCTTGTGACCATTTCATCGAACACATTAAGGGTGTGGAAGCATTGATGCCAGCAATGGGGAATACACAGGAGCAGAAGGGACATGGAGAACCTGACCTCACAGGCCACACTTGCGACCATTCAACTGATGGCAGCACAAGCACCATCTGGTCGGGGCTACGCAGTATACATACATGCTGGCACGGATCAGAGGGCGACAACTGCAAGATCTGAGAAGAGGTTTGGGATCGAGCAGCTGACCTAGGGGGGCGGCGGGCAGTCACAGTTGTAGGGCGGGCAGTAGAAGGTACGGCCGGTGGCCACGACCAGGATGACCAGGCACCACCGCCAAACACCGCCGCCGCTGTCGAACCCTAACAAGAAAAAAAGATGATGAGAAGAAAGGAAATAGAAGGGGATGAAGTGGAGGAGGAGATGTATCTGCCCGCTGGCTTCTCCTGCCCGCCGAGGAGAGATAGGAGCACATCACCTTCCACGAGGGGGAGAGGGGCTTGAGCCTCCGCGCAGCTTCGAGGAGGAAGAAGAGCACGGTGCCAATGACGGCCGCCACCACCACGGTCCACCACGGCCATCTCCGTCGCCTCCTCGACCCTTCTCCTCCCCACCACAGGCGCCCGTGGCCCCTACTTGTGCCGGATCTGGGGAGAAAGGGAGGCGACGGGGAGGTGCCGGATCTGGGGAGAAAGGGAGGCAACGGGGAGGAGAGGGAGAGAGAAGTCGACGGTGTTGCGCCGCGCCGAGCTGAGCGCCATCAGAGGTGGCGGCGGCGGAGAGCGAGGGGGGGGGGGCGAGGGAGCGAGAGGGGTGGCGGGGGGGAGGTGGCGGCGGCGGAGAGCGGGGCGGGGGGAGGGCGAGGAGCAAGAGGGGTGGCGGGGGAGGGGAATGCGGGACCGAGGATGGGTTCGGGGGCGCAGGAGGGGGTATTAGGTGGGTGTTGGGGTGGTGGGAGGGGGTTTTCGCAAAAGTGGTCAGGGGGTGTTTGCAAGACGACATCAAAAACGAATTTTCGCTTCTTCGAGTGGAAATAAATTTAGTTGAAGGGTTTATTTGCAAAATATATGAACGTGGGTGCTGTGTAATCTGGACGCGGTGGACTGTTTCGCGGTTCGTATCAAACCGGAGGGTTTTTTCGCAAAATATTCCAAAGCAACGGCGGAGCGCCACGTACGCCCCAAAGCACTCCCGTGCGAGCCAAGTCGAGTAGACTTTAAGAAAAGAGATAGGGTGGGGAGGTCTTGCCCCGTAAGAAAATCCTTTTACAAGCCTAATCTATCAGGACTCCTCAATATGGCTCAGAATCAGGGAGGCACCGGTCAGACCGGTGAGGAGCACCGGTCAGACCGGTGCGTCCGGCGTGTAGATCTTGGAGACGTCATATCTCACTCATCCGGACTCCAATTTGGACGTTCCACATATGGATTTTGATCTACTCGTCGAGACCTATCCAATGGTGAAGTCCCAATAGGATTTTGTGGACTTTGACCACACTGGTCTGACCAGTGGGGCCCACAGGTCTGACCGGTCGGATGAGACTTGCCAATTTTGGGTGCGATCAATATTCAAACATGATGGCTAGATTGAGCTAGTTTGCATGTAATCTACCAAAAAAACTATCCCACCCAAGAGGTGCTTATTGGGACTAGTTCATGTTGGGTCCACTCACGAGGGCCCAGATCAGGGCGCCCTTTGACGACGAACTAGTCTCCCTCAACACAAGGTAATCCGACACCGTTGACAACGTGAAGGCCAGGACTGGCACTACGAAGGCCAAGACTCAAGACGAGGAAGACTGAGGACCTCGGTCAAGACCATCACTGGCAAGATGTCACGCTCCCGACTAGTTGGGAGCATCTCCGACCAGTTGGGAGCATCTTCGACCAGTTCCCCACTAGAGGGACCCCCTCCGACACGTCTCCACCTTGCCTTACACAAGATCTTCCTTGGGAGAGAAAGGAACTTGGTTACCATAAACTCAGCCTCGTCCAAACTTTCCTGATTTGCAGCCCTTCCTTGACAGCACCATATCTCCCACGTCTGGACTCCAAATAATGCAAATTCGGTGTCCAGATTGTGTGCCATGAAATTATCTCCAACGTTGGTATTCATTGCTTTCCTTGGAAACGAAAATAAGATCCCCAAAACAGCCCAAAAGAAAATCTGTCTGATTTCGGACTTACCTGCGCAGTAGGTATTTCGGGGGGCCATATCTCCTAGCTCCTCAACCCGAATTGGGCCTTCCACATGTCCAAATCGAAGCTACCATCGAGGCGCACAACTTTGGTATTCAAACTTTTGTCATTAGAGGCCATTTTGGTCTCTGAATCTGCACTGAAAGATCATGCTGTCTTGGGCTGCGAGAATATCTCTCGGGCTAAGTTGATCTCGTTGGTAAACCTACAAGTCCCTAGAGTTTTACGTGTTGGTGCTTCGGTCCTTGGGTTGTTTGGAGTCTTGTTCACTTTGTGACTTGACTTGTGACGGGCTTCATGATATCCTCTTGAAGTGCTTGATGAACTTTCCCCAAAAGTACTCCTTTAAGCACTTACATCCTGCGTAAACAACATACTTCAAAAACCAGATGCGAGTGTGAACTTATCATATCAAGGGGGTTAGTACCATTAGTTAGGATATCAAATACGTGCAAATGTTGACAGTAAATTCATAGCTAGGTGTACCGCAATCAACCGTCAATAGCCCCTCTTCGTTGCATCTCTGATTTCTCTTTTGTTGTTTGTGAAAAAAAACTTTTGGTGGGAATGATTTTATATTTTGATCCAATTATTAGATAATTTTCATCTTCAGTGAGAGGTGTTGTAACCTATCCTCGTAAAGCACAGCGGTGGCGGCGCACCGGCCGAACCACTAGTGCGCTTTACGCTCACGCACAGCTACTTGACAACCTCAGTGGGGGCCATGCACGTGGCACTAATTTGCTAGTGCATCTTCGCACAAGCTTGACGGCCATGGCAACCCCGTTAGCCATCGCCTAATGAGATCTTGGTGTCGTCTTATCATTTCCTTCCTGAGTTTTTGAATCTCATCGCTTGGTTTGTAATGAGTGTTTCGATTCATTCCACAGATATGCTCCGTGTGTGTAGTTGTGGGCAGATTTTTTTTCTTTTTACCCCTTCGAAGTCGTACGGTACTCTCGTATAGTACTGATGTATTATGATTTTGTATATCCCGAATTTGTTTTGTGCACACGGAGTATATATATGAATGGAGTAATCGAGCACATATACAGAAGAAATAAAATTTAAAGTCTAAAGGAGTACTTTTGAAAAACGCATATAATTACTTTTTGCATAAGAAATAAAATTTAGACTTCCTTCCAACATGTATGCTCGTGAATCTGCATTAGACCTGAGCATTCCACGGGTCGGGCCAGGCCGAAAAAACCCTAGGTTTTTCGGACCGAGAAAATCCTGCCCATGACCATCCCATGGGACGTGTCGGGCCGCAGTTTTCGGGCCGGGCTCGGGCTTGGGCGGGCCGTCCGCGTATTTTATAGTGTGAAATAACTAAAAACAACATTTCGAACCGGACTCAGGAAAAAAAATCACGAGCTTCAAGATCTCGAGTCATTTACGTACATGCCATTAAGAAAGTTGTCGGTTACGCACATGCCATGGAAAATTCTCAGGCACCTGTATGCCATGCACTTGAAGTTCGTTGACACACAGTTCCACCCATCTGACATGTGGGACCCACGTTTGGAAATGACTATTTTGCCCCTTCACATGTGTCTTCTTCAACCTTGGACATGCTCTGAACCAGCCCACGCGTCGCCGGTGTTGCGCCTGCTGCACGGCGGGGGCCTGCAGAGCGAGCAGCAGGAGCCGCCGGACGGGGAGGAGCCCCTGTGCCCACCGCCGCCTCCCTCATTCCCCCTTGATTGATGCCTCCACCAGCGTCGCTTTCATGCCCATCTTTGGAACCAACCGGAGCTGTTGTTGCGCGGCGGCGGGTGCTATTCGTGGACGAACTCCACGAGGGCAGGCAGGCCTGCAACCGGGAGTAATTGATTCCCTGCAATACTAGTTGCTACAAGACTGATCCCGCTCTGTCGATCCCGTCGGTCGATGGAGGGGCCGGCGTGGCTCTCGCGCACCGGGCTCGCCGGGATGGCCGCCACGCGTCGGGCTCGTGGGGTAGGCTTCCGTTGCTTCCGGGTGGACCGTTGCTCCCCGCACGATGTTGAAGGATGGGGAAAATAGAGGGGCACGAGACGCGCGTTACATGTTTGCTTGTTCGATCGAGGGAGGAAGACGCGGGCGAGCTCCGACGCGCACGTGCGCCGCCACGGGCGGTTTCGCCTCTAAGCACGAACGGGGGGGGGGGGGGGTGTCGGCGCCGGTTGGCTGCGGGGAGTTCCTCCGCCGCTGAGGACCGGGAGCGTCCCCGTGGTCGATGGATGACCGCTCCTCAGTGATGAGTGATTGACAACGGGTGTTGGACTGACTCTTGGCTCAGTGCGTAGGTGTAGGTTGCGGCCTAGTTCGTGTTGTTGCAGGTGAAGAATGGGCGCGAAAGGTCTTCAGCCTTGAGGGGCCTCCGGGAGATGGAGAGACAAGTAGGCTCAGTTTGAGGGACCCGGTGGACGACGGGACTAGGTGCGGGCCACATGGTGGCGAGACGAGCAAGACGAAGTCGTGGACGATCGAGCCGGTGCACGGTGGCGGTCGAGTCAAGAGGCTTGGCGGGAGGCCGGGCCAAGCACGCGGGGTTTGGTGGTTTGCCCACAAAACCATCGGAGGACGGTTTCTTAGTTTGGGCCTCAAAACCAAGTCCGAAGGCCCAACACGACGGAGACGGGATCCGGGTGTGTCGGGAAACTTCGAAGCGGAGGACACGCGGCGGGATCGCATGGCTTGCGTCAGGAGGACGCGGGGTGCGGCGAAGGCGTGGCCGTCCGATGGCAAGACCCACAAACATTACATAAATGCCCCTGCGTGGGTTGTGTCGCCAGTAGTTGAGTTAGGGGTAGTCGAGTCATTTACCACACCGGCGGGACCCGATATATAAGCCATGAGTGTGAGTGGATGACTCTCTCTCTCTGCGACTTAGGGTTTCATTTCCCCCCTCCCATTTCTCTTTTTCCCGAGACATTTTCTTCTCCATTTCTTGTCTAGGCTAGCTTGAGAGCTTCATGAGAGATTTGTTGAGAGGGATGGATGCTAGGGCGGCATGCTAGACCTTGTGAATCTTTCATGGTTTGTATAGAAGATTCGGCGTTGTGTTTTCCGTGGTCTTTTTCGTATTTGTTTTTGGTGCCTTTGTTCTTGGTGCGATTCCGCGGATTTGAGTGGGTTTTCCCCGGATTTCTTTGAGGGAAACATGGATGGATGTCTTGTTCATCTTTGTGATTGATCTTGTGCCCTCAAATGTCGGGAAACCACTTCGATTCAAGGATTTTTGGTCGGAGCTCTAGTTTTTGGTGGTGTTCAAAGGATCCACGATTCCCGGTGATTTAGGGAGTTAGGAGGCAACATTTTTGGGGTATAGCATCCTTGGTTGACACATATCATGTCCCCAAACTCTTGTCTCAACAACTTCTACCGTTTGGGAGATCCGGTGATGAGTTGGGGGAGTTGACCTTCGGGGTCGAGCAATTTTTGCCTCTGTCCGTGAGGCGCGGACGGTCCACGAGCTTGTGGCGGACGGTTCGCGGCTAGGGCTGTTCTTCGTGTGTTCGTCGTGTTCTTGCTCGTCTTGGTTTTCGATCCGTTTTGTTTTCGAGTTTTGGTTGGACGAGGTTTCGGACAGTCCGCAGCAGAGGCGCGGACAGTCCGCGGCGACGGACGGTCGCGACCACCCGCGGACAGTCCGTTTTTCCAGGGGTCGCTACTGGAGGTTCTGTTGGCTTTTTCGGACAGTCCGCCGTACACGTGCGGACAGTCCGCCCCTCCTAGCCGGACAGTCCGCCAGTGCCTGGCAGCTTTGTTCCTTGGTTCGAAAATTCCTCCCTCCTTTCTTTCGTGCTTCCGCGTGTGCTTCAAGGAATCGTTCCTAAGACTTGAGGTTGATCCATAACCTCATTGTCTTGGCGGTTGGTGTGTGATTCGATCCATCGCTTGTGTGTGACCGGGATTTGTCTAGGATATAGGCCGAGTTCTTTGAGAAGAATTTTTACCGGCTCCTATTCATTTCGCCCTCTCTAGTCGCCATCCGATCCTTCAGCCGCCGCGGCGGCGTGGCCGGCTGGGTGAGGCCATCCTGGTGTGGTCGGCGGGGTGATGTTGGTAGGAGAAAAGAGAAAGGTGTGACAACCCCACCCGAGATAATTTCGTACTATCGCCTAAACCACTCATTTTGGTCATTAAGCGATAATAAAGAAGTATCCTGTTGAGTATTGCCGGGTTAAGGCCCGGTAAATCACTTGACAACACAGAGGGGATCGAACGTATGCATTAAAACTCTCACGAAGGAGAGTCCAGAGTGCCTTACAATTAACATCAAATCCCTGTAGGGTCCATTATTACAAACATAGTTTTTTGACATGAAAGTAAATGGTTCAGAGTTTATTGAAAACAGCGGAAGATAACTAAACGGTACGATCACATCATAGGAGGCCTGTCCATGATGCAATCACTCTTCGTCATCCACCCATTCCAGCTCCCAGGGTGGAAGTTCTTCGGGCCACACATCACATGCATTACTCCGGAAACAACATTTATAAAGCAAGGTGAGTATACTAATACTCAGCAAGACTTACCCGTCTAAAAGAAAGACTTTACCTCTAATCATGCATGGCTTTTGGCTAGTGGGTTTGTTTGCCAAAAAGCTGCTAAGTAGTGAATCCTTACTTTCAATATTTTAGCTCATGTTGTAGTAGAAGTAACCGTTACTAGATAAGCAACTATTACAATCAAGTTGTACAAACAATTAATCAAGGTAATAATCTTCACAAAGTTCCATCGTAAAGGGATATCATGGCCAGCCGGGTAAGTAGTCTCACATGACGGTGAGAGGCCGACAATTGATTGATTCAAAAACCTTGCAAGGTGGACCTAAACACATGGGAGGTGCCCTCACTAAGATTTCACCAACCAGGCGGTTCCCGCCATTCTTCGGTTTGGGGATAATAGCTCACAGTCTTAAGTACAAGGTTTATCTAGGCTACGCCACTAAGGTCACCCAGCCTCACGCATGCACTCGGGTGGCGAGCTCGGGGCCGCAACCCTAAGAGTAGTGATAGTAAAACCCCGTACTGCCTCATTTAGGTACTAGGATTACCATGCCCATTTCTGACAAGTGTTTAGTACTTTCAAACACTTAACCAACGAAGCCATTGGACTGGAGACCAAATCCCATGCTCTTACCACATGAGCAATCCATTTAATCCATAATGTGATTCCATAAAGGAGATCCTATTCTCGCGAGTGACGAACATCGCTCGACTTGTACCGGATCCTTAGAGCATAGCCACTAGCGACCTAACACACTAGTAAAAGATCATTGGTACTTAAGGATCATGCAACTAGGGTTTCAAATAAATTCCTGAACGTAAATGCACATAAGATAACAATGATAAATTCAGAAGATTGAAAGTAAACGCATGGGTTAATGATTAAACCGGGGCCTGCCTTCGTCAGCACAAGCAGACACACAAACTTCCCGACTTTGGCCCGGGTCTTGCTCTACGGTCACATAGTGCACGTCTCCTCCCGCTCCCTCGTCCTCGCCAGCCGGCACGAGCGTATAGCTACCGTCGGGGACTTCTACACGGAGAATGCAAATGCAATACTTAATTGGCAGATTGAGTTAATTCATCACAAAACCACTTATGGCAACCATGGGGTGCATGGTTGACCACATTCACCTAGATAAAGATACATTCAGCATACTCTTCCTATAAAGGAGCATTGTGTGATGCTTTATTAGCTAGACTTTTTAACGGTGGCTGTGTACATATATATACAAATGAATTAATTTAATTCACATAATAAAACAGTAGCAACAGCCACAAGATGTATAGGGTTGGCCATATTCACTTTAAAGAAAGCATTTAAACATTTACTCATTTAAAGTAAACACAAAAAGGCTATACAACACTTTCATGATGGTGATTGTGTACACATCTATAAAAGAATATTTTATTTAAATACAAACAGCAAGGAATTTACTTTTGTGCCACAAATTTACTTTCCTAACTCATTTATTTAACTTATGCACAACAGGATGTATTTTTCCTATTTTTCCTTTACTAGATTAATCTAGTTTGCACTCTTTCAATCACCCAATCATTCTTCAACTTGCCCAACAGTGCCCACTGGTCCTAATGACCAGGAAACACTCATTTGGACATCAAGCAACCAGTTTGCACTACTGAAATTAAATGCACATAAATAAAAACATTTCTAGCTAGCAAATAGAGGATTAATGCATATTAAAATAAATATAACAGAAATGAACCCAAACTTTCTCCTACATATTCTTTGGTCCAAAACAAGCCTAAATAATCAACAAACACACCTGGATCTATTCTAGATCTTGATCTATGCATTTATGAATAAAAACAAGCATCAATTAGGAAATAATATTTCTAACAGAGATAAAATCATGGTAAATTCACCAAAGATGCATTTTGATATAAAATGACAATAGCCAGAAGTTGGGCTCAAGAATAATTATATTTTAAGCTACAAAAATCATCTAGTCAGATTTGTCAAATCACTAGATAATTTATATAAAAAGATTTCTTCAGTAACTTTGTGTAAATTTTGGCACAGAACCTAAACATGCTAGTTCCCACAACATATCCAAAATCCAGCTCAAGATCATGTGTGGATTTTGCAGAATCACAGATCTAGGTATTTTACTTCTCAAATTTTCAAGCAAAAACTATAGCTCAAAAGTATATACATATTTGGAGGAAGTTGTAGTTATTGTTACACAGAGCACAACAAAATTGAGTTTGCAATTTTTGGATTTTTCTTTGATTTTACACGGATTTTACAAGGTGCAGCTGAAACACATATGGGAGTGAAGATCCTAATTACGTCCAGGCCCTTGGAAGACTTAAAAGCCCACAACCATACCCTCGGTTTGTGCCAAGGCCCCTGGAAGTTCTTGGGACCTTGCAATGCGGTCCTCAAGCCCGGCCGGCGGCGGAATCCACCAGACTCCGGCGAGGCCGCGGCGGGAGAGTGTTGACGGTGTATTTTGGTGCACCTAGCATGTTCATTACACTTCGGTTTGGATTTGATTATGGAACTAACCCGCCACTAGGCACACTAATCATATAACAAGTTCATCTTTGTGCATGCATTTGGAAGTGTTGTGTTTATGTAGGAAAACATGGACATAAAGGATGGATTCGCAATAAGTTCAAAGGAGCATTTACGGAGTCTTGTTCGTGTTCATGAGCTTGATGAAATCACTTCCAAAGGTGGCAAGGACCGAAGTGCTACGAGGAACACCCCCGGGGATTGAAGCGTAAAAGACCGAACTTCATGCGAAGAGAACCTCCATCTTGGACGCGAGGATGACATCGTCAAAATCATGCAAGTGGAGGGGGCAAAGTACATAAATGCATAAGGACCCACGGGAGCAAAAGGGGCGACCGAACCGGGCCGAAGTGGGCCCAGGCCGGTCGGCCCAGGCCGGCCGGCCCAGCCCACTCCGGTGGCCGGTTCGGTCCCGTTTTCCTTGCCCTCGAAGGATCTTCAACCCTAAAAGCCCCGAGGCGCCGCCAACACCGAGGGAGGATTCATTCGCACCAGAAGGCCATCCACAAGCTAGAGAGAGAGGAGGAGGATCTCCGGCGGGAGATCAACCACCTCGAAGGAAGCACCCTCTCGTGGAGAAGAAGGAAGACACCGGCGGAGGGGAAACCATGATCAACGGTGCCATGATCAGCACCTTGATGGGGTAATCTTCTCATTCGTCCATGGGTTGTAATCGATCTTGAGATGTAATCGCACTTTGTCGGATTATCTATCTATCATCTTGTGTTGAATATACTTTCATGCTTACGGTTAGCTACCATGCCGTAAAGGGAGTATGAGCTCCAATGCTTCCTTGGATCGATTCAATACGCCGTGTCCATCAAAGGTCTAGTCATGAATACCTTCGCGTAGTGACAGTACGAGAGGAGGGAAAGGGCGAAACCGTGGTCACAACTCCGATAGATTAGATTGGTTTTCATGTCTTTAAGCGATTGCATGCTCTAGTATCGTAGACCCGTGGGCGTGTGTCTTTTATCTTGATATCTTAATCGTTCTCTCTAGTGTAGTTTAGTTGTTTTCTAGCATAATAATAGTTAGGGTTTTAATAGTTAGTGTGTCGTTGTAGATCGAACGCTTGTAATCCCCTTGCTCCGCGGATTGACAAGAACCTTGGGAATCCCGTGGTGAAAAAGGTGTGGGGTCCGTACGCTTGCGGATCGTAGAGGGATACGTCTTTTATCCGTCAACAGAGAGGTTCGATGAAGGGGCGGGGGACGATGGGTTACCCAGCCATGACTGATTGGTGGCCGGAATCGGGATTAGGCAGCGCCGGCGAGGGGGGTACGGCGGAGCCACGGCTCGGCGGTCGCCGCGGGTGCAATGCGGCGAGGGGACAACACGGCCGGGGCAACAAGCGACCGAGCAAGCTTTATCATGCGTTTGAGGGCCGGTTCGAGGGGTTAAATGACCGTGCTGGGGATCGGGAAGTAGAGCTCCGCGTTGGCGTCAATGGTGCCGGCGGCGGCTCTGGTGTGGCTCGCGCGAGGTGTGGAGCTTACTGCCTTTTATAGGCGTCCGTCACTTGCAAGGCGGTTCGCGAGTTAAGTCCATGGCATGGCGCGGGGGTACGGCAGCGTGCGCGGCCGGGTGCGGCGGCGACGCGATTGGGCGGGCGGCGTCGTGGTCGGCGCGGTGCGGCCACGGTGCGTGCGACACGTGGGGCATGGGGACGGGGCATGGATGGCGGTGCGGCGCAAGGGAGGGGTCCACGGCGTGCGGACCGGCGGACCGAGGTCGGGCTCGGCGTGCGGGCCCGGCAAGGTCGCGGCGCGGCGGCGCGCGACAGCCGGCGCGACGGCGCGTGCTCTGGACGCCAAGGGCTAAAACCATTCCGACTAAGCCCCTTTGATCGAGTTTTTCTCCAAATTTTTCAACTGAAGTGGACCAAGTAGACAATAGGAAAGTTGTAGATCTCATACCCGTCTACAACTTCTACAAAGGGTGTATGGGGTTTTTCTCAACCATTTTTGCACAAATCGCATGCCAAGTTTGCTGTTTTCTAGGCGCCTATGATGTAAAACCCCGGATTTTCATAGAAAATCCGAATCCCTGTACCATCGCGATAGTCCCTAGATCAGTGGCTATCGCGTACAGAACGTCTCACAGATAAATACACAAAGTCATACATCGCATCACATAAGGGTAAAAGTACATAATTTATTACATGTCCAATATGGAGTACATCAATACAAGCCTCTTGGCTGAATCAGAGTGAAAATTCTACGCAACGGTAGCTATCTTCTCAGAAGGGTCTCCATCTTTTATTCTTCCCGCCACAGGCATCCTTGAGCGAAGCGACGCGTCCCTCAGTCGTACCATCCGTCGGCGTTGATGTCGAACTCTGTCTCGTACCCTGCACACACAAAGTCTATCCCCAAGGAGTGGGATAGGTCCACGTCACCTACTGTATGCAGCTTTAAGTGGCCTATCATCTAAAGGAAGGAAAAAAGACAAGGAAACGGCTATGTTTTCCTGTGCGGCAGCAGCAGCGTAAAAACAAGGTATCTCCAACAATTTCCCCAAATCCCAAGTCTCTCAACACAGCTCGGAATCACCTGGTCACCCAGGGGACCCGTCTCCACAACCTAGTCCTGTCTAGGGTCGGTGCGAGAACTTACTCTCCTCGCACCTCAATGATTGCAATCGGATCGACGAGGTAGATGGAGCCTCTCTCCTCTAGCCGGCTGCAACCACGACTCACCACACACTCTCCTAAAGGGGGAGGTAGAAATCCCAAATCATGAGGAACGAACATGTCATCTAGGTTGTGTCCATGACCGAGGACGCGGCTATAGCTATAGATCGAACAACTCTGCAGAGTGTGTACACTTGTACCCTTCCCGGGATGGTGCTAGACCGGTGTACGGCCGACCGAGCCCATCCTACCGGGCGAACTCTCGGTAGTTACAGTCCCATCCTGCATCCGGCCCTCAAAACGGTCCCCCCGCAGAAGGGGCGGCACCGGAACTGTGAAATGCTCCCGTGTGGCCACACGAGAGTCGCTCTGAGAGGGTGGTCTCACCAGTCACCTCCACCGCTCCCCCACTGATACCCCTCTATCCTTCCTAAGCAGGTATGGTTCCGCACTTGCCGAGCTCAACTCGGCCCTAACCCCACGCTCGGCGGGGTGGTGTGTACGAAAGTCCTATAGACAAGTTGATCCACTTGGTTTCAGACCGGGGCGAGCTCATATCCTCCACGCGCAAGTAAAACCCCATCACCTAGGCTCCGAAAACCGTAACAGTAGGGGTACACTGAGGAGTGCACCCCTGTACCCGATCCCAGATCGGTTGTTTCGAGCTCACCCCCGCCAAGGTACCCAAAACGCCTTCTCCTACCGGTTTTACCCCACACACGCCGAGAACCACTATTCCCAACCCAACACATGCATCGTGAAGCTCAGCGTATATACTGTAAGTGCAATCAAGCCCTATGAGGGTTTTGGTGATGTTGACCACACAATTAAAGAGCTAATGAGCCTTTGAGTTTATTGTGCAACATAGAGTTATTATCACAGGTGCAAAAGAAAGATTGGAGACCCCTCAACTTATTAAAGAAGGATGCCTATGCTACTTGAAGGAGTTTTATTTATTTTACGTTTTGAATTTGAGTATAGGGCAATCCGTAATATCAAGAGGGATACTAATGGTGAGTTAGGGTGGTTTCAAGTGCTCATAATCCATCTTTCCTAAACCTTAATCCTCACCCCAAGGGAAGTGACCTGCAGCTGTTTTGCCCCTGCTGTTTGCTGTTCGGAGGTTCCGAAGTTTTTCTCGGAGGTTCCGACCGTACGGGCTATAGTCTGCAGAGTTTTCAAAAGTCGGAAGTTCCGAGATTTTTCTTGGAGGTTCCGAACTCTGGAATATAGCTGTTACTGTTCTGGATCTGGGGGTATTTATACCCCTTGGTCCCCCAACGGTTATCTTCTTCCTCCCACTGCACAGAACACCGTTCTAAGCTGTTTCTCTCACCTTGCATTCACTCCTAACCTACTCTCTTCCAAATCCTTGCCTTGCATTGATTGAGAGTGGTTTCTTGAAGTGGGTTAGTGAGCCAATCTCTTTCCCCATGGTACTTGAGCACTTGGAAGAACCCTAGCAAGCTTGGTGGATCTATTACTCTTGGAGCTTTGCTCCTAGACGGATAGAGGTTCTTGGAAGCTCTCGAAATCGATTTGTGGAAGCTCCAAGGTGTTTGTATTACCCTTTGTGATTCTAGTGGAAAGCCTCCACCTATTACCCAAAGTGATAGGTGTGAGAGAGGAGTTGACCTTTGTGGTCCCTAGCCTTTTGTGGCCTCCTCAACAACGTGGACGTAAGCAAGCCTTTGTGGCGAGCTGAACCATGGGATAAATCCTTGTCTCATGCGTGCTCTTGTTTACTTACTTGTTCATGCTTGTGCTTGACTAGATCTATTAGGGTTTGCTCCCGATCTACTTTGTGGTACCTTCCTAGCTTGTACTTTGCTTAGAAATCTTCTTGTTAGGTCCTAAGTACCTCCTAGAATTTAGTAGATCTGGTTTTCATCAAGTTTCTCGCAGCTCAAGTTATTTATGCTCTGTTCTAACAGTACCGTAGGAAGTTCCGAGTTTATTCTCGGAGGTCGCCTCGTTCGGAGGTTCCGAGAATAATCTCGGAGGTTCCGAGGTCTGACAGTGTTTTCGCAGAAAAAGTTTAAATTCTGTGTGCAGGCCTATTCACCCCCCTCTAGGCCATATTGTCTCGATCCTTTCAATTGGTATCAGAGCGGGTCATCCTCGTAAACACCTAACCGTGTGAGGATATGGCAAGTGATGATGACAAGCACGAAGAAGAGAAGTTTGAAGACATACCAAGCGAGGCTGAAAGTGATGCCTCGGAAGTGGGCGACACATCAGCCCAAGAGAAGTTCGAAAAGCTTAAAAAGGCTGTGAAGGAAAGCTCCAAGGAAGGAAGCAAGAAAAGCAAGAAAGAGAACAAGAAGAAAGAAGAAGAAGAAGAAAAGAAGAAAGAAGACAGCAAGCAAGAAAAGAAGAAGAAGAGAAAGAAGGAAGAAAAGAAAAGAAGAAAAAGAACACCTTCACCATCTCCATCACCATCCTTGTCATCCTCATCGTCGTCCTCATCTAGTGAGAATGGAGATGATGATGATGAGTACTACGGCACAAGAATTCCCAAGCGAACAATCAAGCCCAAGTCGAAGCCCAAAGCAAAGAATGACTACAAAAGCGTATCCTTTAACTATGATTCCTTGGATGTCAAATCCAAGGATGAAGTGACTATTCCCGTTGGCAAATTACCCCAATTCGATGGGACTAACTTTGCCAAATGGAAGCATATGATGAAAGCTTATTTAATCGGCTTAAGCTTGGAATTGTGGAATATTGTGTGTGTAGGTTTTGAAGATCCCAAAGACTTTAGGAACCTCACTCCAAGTGACCGTCGCAACATTAGGAGGAATGGTCAAGCTACAAGCATACTCCTTAGTGCCTTGAATGCCCAAGAGTATAACCGTGTTAGTGGACTTGAGATTGCCAAGGAGATTTGGGACATTCTCCACATTGCACATGAGGGTGTTGACAAGGTCAAGAAATCGAAGATCAACATATTGATGGCCGAACTCAATAGATTTACTATCTTTGATGGAGAGGGGCCACAAGAGATGTTTGATAGGTTGATGGTCATTGTTGGAAAGATAAGGGGTCTAGGTGGTGATGAGCTAGATGACCACTTTGTTGTGAAAGTGATGTTGGAGGCCTTTGCACCAAGAAATCCCACTCTAGTCACCTTGATTAGAGAGAAGAAAAGGTTTGAGGAACTCTCTCCAAATGATGTTCTTGGAAGAATTCTTACACATGAGCTCATGGACAAGGAAATTCAACATAGAAAGAAGATTGGGGAGTTGGAGGCTAAGTTAAACAACTTGAAGGTTAAAGAGGTCGCTCTCCATTCCCACAAGTCAAGCAAACCCTCCTCTTCATCCAAGCACACTACTTCTTCCAAGCCTCTTAAGTCAAAATCCAAAAGGGTGGAAGTAGAGAGCTCCTCAAGTGATTCAAGTGAAGATGAAGATGAAGGTTCTCATGTTGAGATTGGGGACATGGCCTTGTTCATGAAGACTTACAAGAGAGGATTGAAGAAGCAAGGGTACAAGTTTGCCAAGAGGAAGTCTCCCAACAAGAAAAAGAGAACTTGCTACAATTGTGGAAGTACCGAGCACTTCATTGCTGATTGCCCTAATGAGAAGAGAGAAAATAGGAATGACAAGGGTAAAGGGAACTACAAGAAAGATCAAAAACCACACTACAAAAGAAGACACTATGGTGGTGAAGCCCACATTGGTCATGAATGGAACTCCGGAGATGAAAGCTCTAGTGAAGAGGAAGGGAAGAAAATTGCAACCGTGGCTATCAAGAAGCTTCCCTCCACCTCAAGGTTGTTCAACAATTTAACCGATGATGAAGAGAGCACATCCATTCATTGTCTCATGGCCAAGGGCGAGAAGGTAAAAACTGCCCCAAAACCCTTTCCTCAACCTAGTGATGAGTCGGAAATGGACTCTAGTGATGATACTAGTGATGAAGAAGCTAACCAACTTGTTCGTGAAATGGATGAGCAATCTAGAGATTTTATGGCTAAGCTAATAGTAGAACTAGAGAAAAGCCAAGACACCATTATCTCCGATAGAAGTGAGATTGAGGCTTTGCGTTTGGAAGTCAACCAAGCGAAGAGTGTCATAGCTACTCTCAAGGAGGACCTTCTCGTCACTCAAGCTCAATGTAATTCTCTCAAGTTGAGGAATGAAGAGCTTGAGGAGCAATATAGCCTCCTTTGGAGTAGCACCTCACATCCCTCGAAGGCAAAAGGCAACTCTAGTGCTTCTACTAGCAAGGGCTGTGATAGATGTTATCATATTGATATTGAATCTTATGCCACTAACCTTGCTAACATGGAAGCTTTAAAGAAAGAAATTGCTAGGCTGAACTCAATTATAGCTAGAGGATGCATGGGTGAAGAAAACAAAAGGGCAAGATTCACCAAGAGGAAAGTGTTAGAGAAAAGCAAGAATCCAGGCTTTGGATATATTGAAGGTGGCAAGACCAATGAAAGAAAAATCATCAAAGAAAAAGAATGCCTTGAATTCAAGAGTTCTGGATTTCTGTTCTCCCAGACCCCGGAGGTTCCGACCTCCAAGCCCGGAGGTTCCGGAGTCTGGAAGCCTCGAGCACTCGAGCGGTCCAACTCGGAGGTTCCGAGAAAATTCTCGGAAGTTCCGGGGACTGTAAAGATAAGACAAAGAAAAGGAGCAAGACTCGAAGGAAGCATGGTTCCGGGGCCTCTAACACTTGTATGCAGGGTTGAAAATCATCCAATGGTGCCTAGAAGAAACTTGAGTCCCAACAAGAGCAAAGCCCATGCATCTAGAGACATACCTCCTAGCTATGTGTTGAGACGCAACAATGTTGGTAAAGTTGTTGCCACGTATGTTGGAAATGAGTCCAACATATATGTGAAAAGATCACTATGGGTTCCAAAAGTTTTGGTTACTAACGTGGAAGGCCCCAAGTCAAATTGGGGACCTATAAGAAGGAACTAAATTGTTTTGTAGGCATACTCCTCCGGTGGATCAAGTTGGGTGCTTGATAGCAGATGTACACATCATATGACCGGAGAAAAGAGTATGTTCTCATCCTATCTCCATTTGGAAGGACCAAGGGAAACCATTGCATATGGAGGGGATACAAAAGGAGAAGTCATCGGTGTAGGTGATATTCCTATATCTCAAAATTACTCAATTACAAATGTTCTTCATGTTGATCCATTGGGTTACAATCTATTATCGGTTTCACAACTTAGTGAGATTGGTTTTGATTGCCACTTCCGGATAAGGATGTGTCCATCATAAAAAGGGAGGATTCCTCTATTGTCCTCACAGGTCGCTTGAGGGGGAGGCTTTACCTAGTTGATCTCAACAAAAGTAAAGTTTCTCCCAAGACTTGTCTAGTGGCAAAATCTAGCATGGGTTGGCTTTGGCATCGCCGTCTAGCCCATGTTGGCATGAGGAACTTGGCCAAACTTTTGAAAGATGAACACATCCTTGGACTAACAAATGTACATTTTGAGAAAGATAGGATTTGCAAAGCATGCCAAGCCGGAAAGCAAGTAGGAGCACCTCACCCACCAAATAGCATCCTCACTACTTCAAGCCCGTTGGAGCTCATCCACATGGATCTATTTGGGCGGTGGCCTACATAAGTATTGGCAGTAACAAATATGGCTTAGTTATTGTTGATGATTATTCTCGCTTCACGTGGGTGTTCTTTGTGTTTGACAAGAGTGAAGTGCAAGGAAAGGTGAAGACCTTCATTAGAAGAGCACAAAGGGAATTCGGGCTACCAATCAAGAAAGTGAGAAGTGATAATGGCTCGGAGTTCCGGAACACCTATGTTGAAGAATTTCTTGATGAAGAGGGCATCAAGCATGAATTTTCAGCACCTTATACCCCTCAACAAAAATGGGGTGGTTGAGAGAAAGAATAGAACTCTTATCGAGATGGCAAGAACCATGTTGGATGAGTACAAGACTCAAGACATCTTTTGGGCCGAAACTATCAACACGGCTTGCCATGCAATCAACCGCCTCTATCTTCACAAGTTTCACAAGAAGACCTCCTATGAGCTTATTACCGGTAAAAAGCCCAAGGTGTCTTACTTTAGAGTGTTTGGGTGCAAATGTTTCATTCTAAACAAGAGGCCCCGAACCTCTAAGTCTGCACCAAAGGTTGACGAAGGATTTCTTCTTGGTTATGGTCCAAATGAGCATGCTTATCGAGTTTTCAATCTAACCACCGGGAGGATTGAAGTCACGGTAGATTTGACCTTTGATGAATCTAATGGCTCTCAAGTGGAGCAAGTTGATTTGAATGTTGTAGGTAAAGAGAAGCCATCTTGTGAAGCAATCAAGCAAATGGCCATAGGTGATGTTAGACCAGTTGAGGCACAAGAGGAAGATGAAAACCAAGCACAAGCTTCAACACCACTCGAAGGGCCAGAAGCCACTGGTTCAGGAGCTGTGCAGACTTCGGAGGTTCCGAGAAATTCCTCGGAGGTTCCGGGAACTGGCACTGAAATCCAACCTCCGAGAAATTCTCCGGAGGTTCCGGGGTCTGGAAGTTCAACACCACAAGACACCCTGAACCAGCAAATTGATCAGCAAGGGGATGTCCAAGCACATCTGAGCCCCAAGCTGATGAAGATGATGAAGATCAACCTCTACACCAACCTCTTGGACTATCACATCCTCGTGTACATCAAGTCATTCAACGGTATCATCCCGTTGACAATATTCTTGGGAGCATAAGGAGAGGGGTAACAACATGATCTCGTCTTAAGAATTTTTGTGCATTTTACTCGTTTGTTTCCTCTCTTGAACCAACCAAGGTAGAGCAAGCTCTCGAGGATCCGGATTGGGTGGTGGCTATGCAAGAGGAGTTGAACAACTTTGAAAGAAACCAAGTGTGGGAGTTGGTGGAGAGACCAAACACAAACATCATTGGCACCAAATGGGTCTTTAGGAACAAGCAAGATGAGTTTGGTATTGTGACTAGGAACAAAGCAAGATTGGTTGCTCAAGGGTACACCCAAGTTAAAGGTCTAGACTTTGGAGAAACATATGCACCGGTAGCAAGACTTGAAGCAATTCGATTTCTACTAGCTTTCGCTGCCCATCATGACTTCAAGCTCTATCAAATGGATGTCAAGAGTGCATTTCTCAATGGACCACTCTCCGAAGAAGTATATGTTAAGCAACCACTGGGTTTTGAAGATCCCAAGCGTCCTAATCATGTCTACAAACTCAATAAGGCGCTCTATGGGCTAAAGCAAGCACCAAGAGCATGGTATGAATGCCTTAAGGATTTCTTGCTTAAGCAAGGCTTTGAGATAGGCAAAGCCGATGCTACTCTCTTTACTAGAAAAGTTGATGGTCATATTTTTGTGTGCCAAATATATGTCGATGACATAATATTTGGTAGTACTAATGAAACTTTTTGTGAAGAGTTTAGTAGGGTGATGACAAAGAGGTTTGAAATGTCCATGATGGGTGAGCTTAAGTTCTTTCTCGGATTTCAAATCAAACAAGCTAAAGAAGGGACGTTTATATGTCAAACCAAGTATACAAGGGATATGTTAAAGAAGTTTGACATGGACAAGGCAAAGCCCATCAAAACTCCAATGCCTACCAAAGGACACATGGACCTCAATGAAGAAGGGAAATCCGTGGACCAAAAGGTATATCGCTCCATGATCGGCTCTCTTGTTTACTTATGTGCATCTAGGCCGGATATTATGCTTAGTGTGTGCATGTGTGCTAGATTTCAAGCTAACCCGAAAGAGTGCCATCTCATGGTCGTAAAGAGAATCTTGAGATATCTAGTGCATACCCCTAACCTTGGCTTGTGGTATCCTAAGGGCTCCACTTTCGATCTACTTGGCTATTCGAATTCCGATTATGCCGGTTGCAAAGTAGATAGAAAGAGTACATCGGAAACTTGCCAATTCCTTGGTAGGTCTCTTGTGTCTTGGAGTTCTAAAAAGCAAAACTCAGTAGCCCTTTCCACCGCCGAGGCCGAGTATGTTGCAGCCGGCGCATGTTGTGCTCAACTAATTTGGATGAAGCAAACCTTAAAAGATTACGGATGTCACTTTTCCCATATCCCACTTTTGTGTGACAATGAAAGTGCCATAAAGCTTGCAAACAACCCCGTAAGCCACTCCCGCACAAAACATATAGACATCCGTCATCACTTCTTGAGAGACCACAAAGCCAAAGGAGATATCGTTTTAAGTCATGTGAGCACCGACAAACAACTAGCCGATATCTTCACTAAACCTCTCGATGAGTCAAGGTTTTGTAGCTTAAGGAATGAACTAAATATTCTTGATTCTCGTTGCGTGGTTTGATCTCTAGCATGCCATAATTGTTTGCTTCAAACTGTTAGTATTCCTTGAAAATTTGTTTGAAAAAAGTGTGTGTGAAAAACACTATCTTAAAAGGTTTTTCAAAATCTGTTTTCTTACCCCTAACTTGTCTTAAGTGGCTATAGTTGTGTATGATTGCTTGTTTTTCTAGCCACCTGAGTCAAGGGTACCATGACCTAAGAATCTCAGTTGATAGAAAGTTCAAAATCTCAAAGGAGTAAAAGTTAACTGTCTCTGGAATTCAAGTTTCGGAAGCTCCAAGGAAATATTTGGAGGCTCCGGGCCTCGGAAGCTCTGAGAAAATCATCGGAAGTTCCAATCTTTACAGTCTTAGTGCTCAGTCTCAACTGAAGGGGAGTTAAAAGGAATAAAGCATCTGAAGAGAATATTCCTTTACCTAGGGTAAACCCGCCGTCCCCTTTCACCGCAGTCATTTCTCTCAGATCCAGTTTACCCTCTCTCTCTTTCTCTCTCACGACGTCAACCGCACCGCACCTCTTTCCTCCACCGCGCCACCGCCGCCGCTTCCCTCGCCGTCGTTGACTGCGCTCCTCATGGGTCACACGTGCGAGGCCGTGCATCTCTCGTCGTTGATGGGTCGCAGCTGAGGGGGAAGGAAGGAACCGCTCCAGAAGACCTAGATCCGCTCGGTTCTGTACGGATCAGAAGGAAGCAGCCTCGTTCTGCGCCTCTACGCATCTGTGTTGTCGATCTCAAGATCATCACTCTCCATCTCCTTCTTCCCAATCAAGGTAATCCGAGACAAAACCCTAACCCTAGTTCCTAGATCCATCTGTTCTTAGGATTCTTGATCTTGGTATTGTAGAAAGCTGCCTTGTGCTCTGTCCTGAATGCCTGTGATGCAAGTGTAGTTTAGGTTCAGTTGAAAGTTGAATCAAAATTCAGAGTGCAGTAAGGTTAACAGAGTCTCGGAGGTTCCGAGAAAATTCTCGGAGGTTCCGAACCCTGTAAGCTACTGTAGGCTGACCTTGATTCAAAGTTCCACTGAATTTCTCTTCACCTGCAACACTTTATCTCATATCTGTCGTAAGCCAAAATTCTATCATGTCTGCCTTTTGGTTAAGATTCAGTTGAAAGTTGAATCAATAAACTGTCCTCTGTCAGTACATTGACTTCGGAGGTTCCGAGAAAATCCTTGGAGGTTCCGAAGTCTGTACTAACAAGTGACAGTCTATGATTCAAAATTCCACTAGAGATTAATCAATTGAAATTCATGCCTATCCTGATCCACAGTCCTTATCTGTCCTGATCCCACTCTTATCTGCTACTCATGTTTCTCCCTGGCAGATGTCTGGCACCCCTGCTGACAAGACATATACCAAGAGGCAGAGGCCACCTTTTGAGACACCTGCTGGTGAAAGAGCTTTCAAACTTGCAGCAAGAGCAACTGTTGGTGGCAGTGGCAGTAGAGGTAAGGCAACCCTTAGGAGAGGCAAAGGGGGCAGTCTGTCAGGAGGGTGAGGATCTGGGTCTGCTGCACATGTAGAGGACAATGGAGGCACAGAGGGAAAGACCATTCCCATAGAGCTTGAGGATGACATGCCATTAGGGGAAATAGACTCCACCTACCTGAAGTATCACAAGGGGCTGCTCAAGAGACACCCTCCAACGAAGTATGATAATTCTGTGTACATTGAGCACACCAATTATGATGGAGTAGGGTTCTTGGTCAAGAAGGCCAGAGAAGAGAATCCATATGTGAACCCCAAGATGACAGCAATAGACTATAGGTTTTGGTCTGTTTTTCATTTCAAGTTTTATGAGACAGTTCTAAACACCAAGATGAAGCTGATCAAGATTAAGTGGATCGACTTTACCCATCTGGAGGCAGCAGAGGAACCTGTAAAGGAAGATGTGCTTGAGCTGGTGAACAAGTATAAAATGAGAGATATCATGAGTTTCAAGTATGACTGGAACATAGAAGTCTTAGCTCGGTTTCATGCGACTTTCTTTCATGAAGACAACAAGGAGACCATACATTGGATGACTGAAGGTGTGCACTACAAGATTGACTTTGTCACATTTGCTAGGCTTTTTGGGTTCAGCAAGGAGGACAGGGAGGCTGATATCATCCACTTTGAGGCTCATATGAACCCCAACAAGATTGCTGCCACCTATGAGTATGATGAGCTGGCAGATGGCTCCACCACTGCTTTGAAATCTGTGTACTATGTGCTCAACAACATGTTTAGGGAAACCATCTATCCAAAAGGGGGAAGTGACTCAACCAAACCTTAGGAGATTTGCACCAAATCGCTAGCTAGGTTGCTACCAGAGCAAGACCCTTTTCTGTTAGCAGGTTTATCTGGTATAACTTGGTGGAAGTGACTGAAAGTGGGAAGTGCAACCTGCCCTATGCCTCATACATTATGTACATGATAGAGATGGTCTCCGGTGTCAGCTTCAAGAAGGATGTTGAGCATGCATCTTACCAGGTCAAACAGTGGCAGCATCAGAAGAAGCAGCATGTGGTGGAGGAGCACATTCTGAAGAAGGCCAGCTCCAAGCAGCACAAGTCTGGTCTAGAAGGAGGAGAAGAAGGACCCAGCAAGACACCCATGCCTGTTGGACTGCACAAGCTGAGGGGCATGATGAGGGACACCTGGAGGTACTGCAGATGGACATCACATCAGCTGTTTGAGCTCAGGGAGGACATGAACAGGTTGCTGAAGCACCAGGGGCTGTCTTTCGAGGCCATGCACCATCCTCCACCTCTCTTTCCTGATTTTCCAGAGTATACTACTAGTGAGGAGGAGGGTGAGAAGGAGCTTGCCAGTCCTATGGCTGAAGATACACCTGCTGCTCACTCTGAGGAAGATGAAGAAGATGCTGAGCCACTTGGTGCCAAGATGGCCAGAATTAGGAAGGAGGCTGTTGGTAAGAAGGCCATGGGTTCTTCATCTGGTGGTAGGGTCAGAAGAAAGGCCACTGCTGGAAGACCTGTTAGAAGGCCCATAGACTTGTCCTCTGGATCTGGCTCTGACTTTGGATCTGACAGCACAGTCCCTGAAGCGGAGGAGGATGCTCCTCTGACTTCAGTGATGAGGAGTGATTTACCTAGGTCCCGTTCTAACTTCCTCTCTTCTTTCCTCTCCTTTTTGTTAAACTGTTGACAAAGGGGGAGAGATATGAAGATTAAGAAGAATCTGAAGACCTGGAGCTTCTTCTGGTGGCTGGCTAACAACAGAAATTCTTTTTTTCTTTTGGTGAGATGAGAGTGCTAACTATTCTCTCATAAACTCCTGGTGGTTAATGTTGAACTGCTGTAAAGCTTTTAGCTTGCCTCTGTTGGCAAGCAGGTTCTAGTCATGGTCATGTATGGGATTTGCAAACTTTAAAACCTTTGTGATGGATGTAATAGGGCTAGATGTGTTGGATGCTGTTATCTTTATCTAGCTGCTATTTTTCTGGTCATATCTGTTGATCTGCCTGTGTATTGTTGTTTGTTGGAGTATCTGTTGCAGACCTTGGAGGTTCTGAGAATTTTTCCGGAGGCTCCAACCCCTGGAGGTTCCGGAAACTTTCTCGGAGGTTCCGAACTCTGCTAACAGATAACTCTCTGTTTGTTTTCACATGGCATATGCATCACGTATTATTTGCTACACTTCTTTTGCACCCCTCGGTGGCTTGAGTACAACGTTCTTGACACTTTTACTCACAATGTATGCAACTTAATTGTCAGTTAAGACATTTTTCCCTATTCAAAAGGTACATGCATACATTGAGGGGAGACTTGTACTCCAATCATCAAAAGCTCAATCCTTCAAATTAAATTGTAAACTTTAATTGGGTTGTCAACATTTACCAAAAAGGGGGAGATTGTAAGTGCAATCAAGCCCTATGAGGGTTTTGGTGATGTTGACCACACAATTAAAGAGCTAATGAGCCTTTGAGTTTATTGTGCTGCATAGAGTTATTATCACATGTGCAAAAGAAAGATTGGAGACCCCTCAACTTATTAAAGAAGGCTGCCTATGCTACTTGAAGGAGTTTTATTTATTTTACGTTTTGAATTTGAGTATAGGGCAATCCGTACTATCAAGAGGGATACTAATGGTGAGTTAGGGTGGTTTCAAGTGCTCATAATCCATCTTTCCTAAACCTTAATCCTCACCCCAAGGGAAGTGACCTGCAGCTGTTTTGCCCCTGCTGTTTGCTATTCGGAGGTTCCGAAGTTTTTCTCGGAGGTTCCGACCGTACGGGCTACAGTCTGCAGAGTTTTCAAAAGTCGGAAGTTCCGAGATTTTTCTCGGAGGTTCCGAACTCTGAAATATAGCCGTTACTTTTCTGGATCTGGGGGTATTTATACCCCTCGGTCCCCCAACGGTTATCTTCTTCCTCCCACTGCACAGAACGCCGTTCTAAGCTGTTTCTCTCACCTTGCATTCACTCCTAACCTACTCTCTTCCAAATCCTTGCCTTGCATTGATTGAGAGTGGTTTCTTGAAGTGAGTTAGTGAGCCAATCTCTTTCCCCTTGGTACTTGAGCACTCGGAAGAACCCTAGCAAGCTTGGTGGATCTATTACTCTTGGAGCTTTGCTCCTAGACGGATAGAGGTTCTTGGAAGCTCTCCAAATCGATTTGTGGAAGCTCCAAGGTGTTTGTATTACCCTTTGTGATTCTAGTGGAAAGCCTCCACCTATTACCCAAAGTGATAGGTGTGAGAGAGGAGTTGACCTTTGTGGTCCCTAGCCTTTTGTGGCCTCCTCAACAACGTGGACGTAAGCAAGCCTTTGTGGCGAGCTGAACCACGGGATAAATTCTTGTCTCATGCGTGCTCTTGTTTACTTACTTGTTCATGCTTGTGCTTGACTAGATCTATTAGGGTTTGCTCCCGATCTACTTTGTGGTACCTTCCTAGCTTGTACTTTGCTTAGAAATCTTCTTGTTGGGTCCTAAGTACCTCCTAGAATTTAGTAGATCTGGTTTTCATCAAGTTTCTCGCAGCTCAAGTTATTTATGCTCTGTTCTAACAGCTGTCGAAAGTTCTGAGTTTATTCTCGGAGGCTGCCTCGTTCGGAGGTTCCGAGGTCTGACAGTGTTTTCGCAGAAAAAGTTTAAATTCTGTGTGCATGCCTATTCACCCCCCCTCTAGGCCATATTGTCTCGATCCTTTCATATACACGCTCATATAAACATATATATATATATAGTAGTTCAATCAAGGACAGGATAATTAAAGAGGTTGTGCAAGGTTCAACAACATGCATTTAAAGTAAAGCGCTAGCAATTCTACTTAGAAATGCCTAATAGGAATTTCAGAATCAGTCAGGCGTGAACCTGGGGTCATGTAGTCCTCCGCGGTGTAGTCGTCGACGTAGTCGTACTCCGGGATCAGCTCCCCGGCTCCAGCTACTCCTAATAGCGCGAAAAGAAAAATAAATAGCGGTCCTATAGCAATTAACTCCAAAGGAACACAAATAAGAGCCAAAAGAGAGCAAACACCACCCTAGCCCGGAGTTTAAGATTTTAGAAAATTTCTGGAAAAGGTTTCACAATTTTCGGAGTTAAAACGGATTTACTGGGTTTTTTCAAAGAGAAAATAGGATTTCTAGAATTAAAAATACGTTTAACCCCCTTATACAGAACCAGCCACACTGGATCCCCGGATCGGGTGCGGCCTGGCTACCCGCAGCCCTGCGCGTGGCTTGGCCACCATTGGCTGCCGCAGGCGATCCTGCGGGAGACCGTGCGGCTCGGCGCGGTGTAGGCCAGCATGTGGCCGCGACGGGAATGGCCTATCCGCAGCGGATCCTGGCGGATTGGCTGCGGCCACGCCAGCATGTGGCCCCCTGTGCACAAAACGAGCCCTGTGATTTCCACCGTGACCCTAGGTGCTTGACGAAATGTCCAGGAGAGAAACGACAACGCGGGATGACCTCACCGGCGGCGAGCTCCACGGCGCCTGGGCGACCGGCCAAAACGGGATAACCTCAAGGAACCTCCTTGGGTTGCTGGGCTCGAGGGGACGCAAAACCGAGGGTGGAGGCCGTCGCGGTGAGGTCGTCGCCGGTGTGGGCGCGACGACATCGGCACGGCGGTAGTGCTGGTGTCCCATCCCAGCGCGGTGGCGTGTGAACGTGCGTGCGATGGCGTGCGCGCGGAAGTGCGCGCACAGGGTAAAAGTCACAGCTAGGCTAGGTGTCGGCCGCAAATAGGGCGTCGCGGCGGGATACGCGGCGGAGCCCGGCCGGCGCCATGGGTGGCGGCGAGCATGGCGTCTGCGGTCGGCACACGTGCGTGCGTGCGAGGTTCGGCCGGTGGCAAAGCGTGTACCAGGTGACCAAGGGAGTAGCGTTTCCCCCCCTTGCGACCGCGTGCGCGGAGTTCCCGACCATGGCGAGGCCGTGGCAGCGCGGTCGATCGATACACGGCGGCGAGGCCCAGCGCAAGAGAAAGGGACCAAAGGTCCAGCCTCGCCCCCGGGTTGGCGTGCGCGCGTGCTGGGGTGCACGTTGGCGCGAGAGCGTCGGGCTCGCGTGGTCACACGCGCGA
Organism: Cenchrus americanus; assembly: GCA_947561735.1. Taxonomy (NCBI): domain Eukaryota; kingdom Viridiplantae; phylum Streptophyta; class Magnoliopsida; order Poales; family Poaceae; genus Cenchrus; species Cenchrus americanus. Next base: position 308,562,874 of record OX387241.1, on the reverse strand, counting down.
ACGCGAACGCGAGCGCGAACAGCACGGCGCGGCGTCACGAACGCAAGCGGCACGGCGCAGAACGGCGAGAAGAACAGGCTAAGCTAGAATGCGAGCGCGCATTGACGAAGGCAGCGGCACCTGCAAACGATTCAACCCAACCTGGCACGATGGCCGGCATCACCAGCGGCGGTGCGGCGGCGCGGAGCGATGACACGTTCCCCCTCGGCTCGAAGGCTGGGGCGTCCACAGGGGCAGGGAAGTGGTCATCCTCACCTTGGTGGCCACGGGCCGTAGTGCAGGCGTCGATGAAGTGCGGTGGTGCGACTCGTCGGCGGGGAGGAAGACGAAGATGACGGCGGCGCGACGTCGAGGAAGTAGAGGAAGTAGGGGAAGTATGTGTGCTCGGAAACGGCGGGTCCGGCTCCGGTCTTCGCGGCTGACGGCTCTCCCACGGACGGCTCCAACTCTTCCTTCTCCCCCCTTCACTTCCCTTCTCCTCCGGCGGGTCGGTGTGTGGACAGGGGAGCGACTCCCCCGAGGCGGCTAGGGTTGGGAGCTCCCCCGGGGTCTCGGCGGCGGCTTTTATAGCGGTGAGCGGCGCGAGGCACGTGGACGGCCGGGATGCACCGGGGGTCGCGGGGCACGCGCGCGACGGCGAGGCCCGCGGCCGGCGCGCTCGCTTTCGCTTTGGTCGTCGGCCAAAGCGGCAAAGGTAGGGGATGCCGCGGCGATGTCGGCGCGGCCCCGGGTGACGCGGTGCGGGTCCCGCTTGCCGGCCGACCGAGCGGCCGCGCGCGGTAGGTGGAGGCCGGCGGGGTTGGGCCGCCGGGCCGCGGCTGGGCTGGGAGAGCTGTTGGGCTAGAATGGAGGTTGGCGGCCCGCTAAGAGTTGAAGTGTTTTTCCCTTTAAACTTTAGTTTGATTCAAATTTGAATTCCCAATTCAAATTTGAATCCACTCAAAGAAAATCCAAATAAAACCAAATAAAGATCCAGCTTTTCACACTAGCAAGTTTTAAGCCCTAAAATTATTGATGGTGCCAAATTAAACCTAGGAAACGGGGAAAGGAATAGGAAGACATTCTTAATTGTTGCATGAGCACTCAAGTACAAATCAAGTTTTTTTGAAATTCTACATTTTGCAATCAAACCAATTTTAAGGATGTTACAGAACTCCCCCCTCACAAGAATCTCGTCCCCGAGATTAAGAAGTTACCTCTGTTTCGAAGAGATGAGGGTATTTCTCCCTCAAGGCAGACTCTTTCTCCGATGTTGCTTCGCGCTCGGAGTGATTACTCCAGAGCACCTTGCAGAAGCACGTGGTGGTGTTCCTGGTTGATTTCTCCGCCCAGTCCAGGATTCGAACTGGGTACTCCAAGTACTCCAGGGTCTCCTGAACGTCGAGTGCCTGAGCGGGCACTCTCTTCTCGACGACCACACACTTCAGAAGCCGAGACACGTGGAACACCGGATGCACTCCGGTAAGCTCCGGAGGTAGTTTGAGCTTGTAAGCCACCTTCCCGATCCTTTTTACAATTGGATACAGGCCAACATACCTAGGGGACAGCTTCCCCTTGGCGTGGAACCTCTTTGTACCCCGGAGGGGTGACACCTTCAAGTAGACGTGTTCTCCCACTTCAAACGAGACATCTCTCCGTTTTGGGTCCGTGTAGCTCTTCTGCCTGCTCTGAGCTATCTTCAGATTCTCACTGACCTTGGCGACATTTTCCTTGGCCTCAACAATGGCGGCAGGACCGAAAAAGGTTCGCTCCCCCACCTCACACCACATCAACGATGTCCGACACTTTCTGCCGTAAAGGGCTTCGAAGGGAGCCATCTTCAAGCTGGCCTGGTAGCTGTTGTTGTACGAGAACTCAACATAGGACAGACTCTTTTCCCAATCGGACCCGTAGGTCAACACACAAGCCCTCAATAAGTCTTCTAGGACTTGATTCACTCTCTCTGTCTGGCCATCCGTCTGAGGGTCGAAAGCTGTGCTATAGTTCAGCTTGGTGCCCATGGAAGCATGTAGACTTTTCCAGAACTAGGCGGTGAACTGAGGCCCTCTGTCTGACACAATACTCCTCGGAGCTCCATGAAGCTTTGGAATATTGTCCACATAAAGTTCCGCAAGCCGACTCACGTTGTAGTTTGCTTTTACGGGCAAGAAGTGTGCTACCTTGGTCAACCGATCGACAATCACTCAAATGGAGTCATTACCTTTCTGCGTGCGCGGCAACCCCACAATGAAGTCCATACTGATATCATCCCACTTCCACGTGGGTATCTCAAGCGGTTGAAGCAGACCGGCAGGTCTCTGATGTTCTGCCTTCACCCTCTGACATGTGTCGCATCGAGCGACGTACTCGGCAATGTCTTCCCTCATCTTTTCCCACCAAAACCGTACCTTCAGATCCTTGTACATCTTGGTGCAACCAGGGTGGATCGAGTATCGAGAGTCGTGAGCCTCTCTAAGAATCGAGTCCCGAATCTCCCTGTTCTGGGTACGCATATGCGGTCCTTCAACCATAGCGTGCCCTGGTCATCGAGGCGACAATCGGCTGCTTTGCCTCTCTCCACCTGGCGCTTTACCTCTTGAATCTCCGGACACCCTTTTTGAGCCTGACGAATCTGGTCTTCGAGTGTGTATTTCACCCTCAACTCATTCAACTTCCCCTCCTCTACTATCTCCAAACTCAACCTCTCCAGCTCCTCATACAATGCCGGCTACCCTTCATGCACCATCAAGTTGTTGCAGTAATGCTTGCGACTCAGTGCATCGGCTACAACGTTTGCCTTGCCGGGGTGGTAGTGGATGCTCAGATCGTAGTCCTTGATCAGCTCCAGCCATCTCCTTTGCCTCAGGTTCAACTCAGACTGGGTGAAGATATACTTCAGGCTCTTGTGATCAGTATAAATGTCGCACTTGTTACCTATCAGATAGTGCCTCCAAATCTTCAAGGCGTGAATGACAACGGCTAGCTCGAGGTCGTGTGTAGGGTAGTTCTCCTCATGCTTTCTAAGCTGCCGCGAGGCATAGGCTACCACCTTGCCTCCCTGCATCAACACGCAGCCGAGTCCCTACCTTGACGCGTCACAGTACACCACGAAGTCCTTGCTCGCATCGGGCAAGGTCAAGACCGGCGTAGTGGTGAGGCGAGTCTTGAGCTCCTGAAAGCTTGCTTCGCACTTGTCCGACCACTCAAACGACGTGTTGCTCTTCAACAGCTCTGTCATGGGCTTTGCGATCTTGGAAAAGTTCTCGATGAACCGGCAGTAATATCCGGCTAAACCAAGAAAACTGCGGATCTCTGTCACAGACTTTGGTGACTGCCACTTGGACACTGCTTCTATCTTGCTCGGATCTACGGCCACTCCTTTACCTGACAACACGTGACCAAGAAAGGCGACTTCCTCCATCCAAAACTCACACTTGCTGAACTTGGCGTACAACTGATGCTGTCTGAGCTTTCCCAACACGATCCTCAGGTGCTTCTCGTGCTCTTCTGTGGTCTGGGAGAAGACCAGTATATCGTCAATGAAGACGACGACACACTTGTCCAACTCATCCATAAAGACCTTGTTCATCATGTTCATGAAGTACGCCGGGGCATTTGTCAGGCCAAATGACACGACTGTGTACTCGTACTGGCCATACCGGGTTACAAACGTCGTCTTGTGGATGTCCTCCGGGCGAATCTTCATTTGGTGATAACTCGACCGGAGATCAATCTTGCTGAAGTATTTGGCTTTCCTTAGCTGATCCATCAGGTCATCGATCCTGGGTAGCGGGTACTTGTTCTTGATGGTTACCGCATTTAGACGTGGTAGTCGACGCACAGACGTTGAGTCCCATCCTTCTTCGGAACGAACAGTGCCGGTGAGCCCCAAGGTGAAGCACTTGGTCGGATGAACCCCTTCTCGAGCAGTGAGTCTAACTTTGCCTTCAACAGTTTCAGCTCAACCTCTGCCATACGGTACGGGCTCTGAGCTATCGGCGCTGTTCCCGGCACCAAGTTAATCACAAACTCCACATCACGATCGGGAGGTAGCCCAGGCAGGTCCTCCGGGAACACATCCTCATACTCGTAGACTACCAGCACATCCGATATGGCCTTCGTGTGAAGGTTGTACACAGCCGGTATGTCTCGAGACTTCATTGGCTCGAAGGTGAGTCTCATCCCGTCAGGATGCGCTAAAGTCACAAGTCTCGGTGAGGTGGAGATGACACCTTTGTGGGCAGTGATCCAATCCATCCCCAGTATCACATCAATGCCATTGGAAGGCAATATGGTGAGATCCCCAAAGAACTTGTGGCCCTGGATGTCCATATCCACTCCCTTGCACAGCAAGGTGCATCGGATATCCCCGAGCGGGGAGCTCGTGATAATGGGAATTGATCGGGTGGTTGTAGGGAGGGAGAGTTTGTTCACGAACCGTGAGGTAACATACGACCCGGTTGCACCAGTGTCGAAGAGAACCAAAGCAGAAGTACCACAAACCAAAAACTTACCGATCACGACATCAGGGGCGTCGACAGCCTCCTCCTCAGTAAGGTGGTTCAGCCTCCCACGGCCGACAGCCGGCGGTGGCGCAGCCTGAGGAGGTCGGCCTCCTGGAGCAGGTGCCCTCGCGGGGGGTGGCAGCGGCCTTCTTGTCGGGACAGTCGTAGGACTTGTGGCCGGGCTTGCCACACGCGAAGCAGGTGACGGCGAAGCCTCCCGCGGCGGGCCTCGCGGTGCTCGGTGGAGCACGAGTGTAGCCTCTAGTCTGTTGGGGATAGCCGCGGTTCCTCCCTCCGGGGAATGGGCTACGTCCACCTCCTCCGAAGCCACGCCCAGGCTGGTTGTGCCCCGGGCGGTAGCTCCCCCTCAGCACGTTGCTCTGTCCACTCCTCGGCTTCTGGAAGGATCGGTCGGGCTGGTCCCGATCTCCCATCCTCTTCTTGCCCCTCATGCGCTCCTCATGGCCCCTCCTCTCGTCCTCGACCGCGATGGCGCGATTGACGAGGTGGCGAAGGGACTTGTGCTCGCTCGCCTTCAGCGCCTGGCGAAGGCCATGGTGAAGGCCTCGCAGGAACCAGAACTGCTTCTTCTGGTCGGTGTTGGTGTCGTCGGGGGCGCACCGCATCATCTTCATGAAGTGACGCTCGTACTCCTCGACCCTCATCGCACCCTGGGTCATGGTGCGGAACTCTTGCGCCTTCTGGACTAGCAGCTCACCGGGAAGGTACTGCTCGCGGAACGCCTCGCAGAACTCCAGCCAAGTGATGAATGCTGGGTTCGGGTTGGTGGCAGTGTAATTGTCCCACCATGCCTTGGTAGGACCCTCCAGCTGGTGCGCGGCGATGGCGACGCACTCCTCGTCGGAGCAGACGGTGAGGTCGAGCTTGGTCTCGATCACCCTCAGCCAGTCGTCGGTCTCGAGCGGGTCATCCGAGTAGTTGAAGGTGGGGGCCTTCAGACGAATGAACCTCTCGATCTTCCTCGTGAGGTCCTCGTCCTGCGGAGCGACGCGGTTTCCACCGTTGCCACAGTGCTCCATGGCTTCCGCCATCCTCTGCGTCAGCTGAGTCTGGATTGCCATCACTTCCACCAAGTTAGGTGGGGGTGGTGGGGCTGGTCCGGCTCAGGATGGCCTCGCTCGACTCCTTGCCCAGCTTCGGCCTCAGGGCCCTCGGGCGGTGGTGGCGGTGTTGACGCAAAATCAACACCTCGCGCCAAGCACACAACAAGCCGAAAGAAGCTGGCTTAACACGCGCGATGAATCCTGAAGCGTGCCAGTCAATTTTCCTGAAAACTGACAAAAGAATAAAATAGTTAGATAAAACTTGGAACTTGCCGAGTGGTACCAGACAGTTCCATATTTACGGCTAGAAAGCCAATTAAAATGATATATAGCTACAACAAGCTATCTATCAGCAGTTCAAATATTATTCGGGAGCTGTTAAACATGAAAACATGATATAGCCGAATAGATGACGTAAGCATTACGAAAGATCGGTCTTTGTTTAATTAGCATTGTCCATATGTGATCATGACCGATTCTCGAGAGTAAATAACAATTTAAATAAAGGAGGTAAAAGCATGATTATAAATGTGAGGTAAACAAGCATGCATAGGCCAAAAGCACTAGTCTACCGCATGTCTAGGCACTTTCAAACCCGTCGAGCATGATGCCAAACAAGTTAATCCACCGCATAATACAACTTGTTTGAAATCACACCACCAACCACAAAGAGATTAATCCACCGCATGGTACAATCTAAATATGGGAGGCTAAAAGCATACATTATTTAAAACAAACTTATGAGCATGTTTTACTCATGGAAGCATAACTGAATACAGCTGTACAGCCGAATCGGGTTCCATGGAGAAGGAACAAACATTGCTAAAGATGATAAACCTATCAGATTGAATCGAAATCTAATCCACCGGATGATTAGCTCTAAAACAATCCAAAAACCTGCATCTACCGCATGATACCCGGTTCTTTCAAGATTCACACAAAATCAACAAACTTGAACCCACAACACGTGACAACTTAGATTGATTCGGGTTTGGCTATTTGGGAACATGTGATCCACGTGCTACATTAAGCTAGATATATATAAACATGTATCGTAAGGATCACCAAACGGCATCACCAGCGTCGGCGCGGCGGCGCGGAGCGACGGCACGTTCCCCCTCGGCTCGAAGGCCGGGGCGTCCACAAGGGCAGGGAAGTGGTTGAATTGCATTTTTCACATTTTTCCACTCCAAATTTCAAATGCCACTCAACATGAAAGTTGTGTCCCTCGACAAAACACACAACTTTTACATTGAGAGATTTTGAAGTGTTTAGGTGAAATTTGGAGAATGCGGCAAAAGTTATGGCTGACAAGGGAGGGCAAAGGGGTGTTCAAGGGGTTTTGAGTAGGATTTGACCAAGGGTTGACCAAGGTTGACCAAAAGGGGTCATTAGGGGTCATTGGTGATGTTTTCGAGGTGATGGCCCAGGTTGACCGTCGTTTGACCAAAGTCAACTTGGTTGGCCGGTTCATCAGGGTTAAAGAACCCAGCTGAAAACCTAGGGTGTCACAAAAGGGAAGATGGGCAAGAAGTTTGGTGGGGCCCACAAGGGGGTAAAATGGTAATTTTACCTGTCGGTTTGACACCGTTAGCTCACAACCTGGACGGAATGGCATACGCGTCAACAAACTTTGAGTGCGTGGCATACAAGTTCTTGGGAACTTTTTCATGGCATGTGCGTAACCGACAACTTTTTTAATGACATGTACGTAAATGACTACAAGATCTCTGCCCACGCCCATCCAGTAAGGTCTGTGGCAGCCCTGGGCACGAAAAACCGAGAACCGGGAACCGAACCGAAAGAACCGGGAACCGGAACCGAAAGAACCGGAACCGAGAAAATCGGTTCCTATTCGGTTCCTGTTCCTCGGGAACCGAAATTGCCGGTTAATTCTCGGTTAACCGAACAAAGAACCGAACAAAACGTACATTCAGCCCAACATGGCAAAACCGTCCAAAAGCCCACCAAAATTTGGCCCAAAGAAACCCTAACTCAACTCCACCTCTACCCTCCCAACTAGCCACCACCGAGTGCCGCCCCCGCCCCCGCCCCCCGCCCGTCGTCCCCGTCGCCGCGTCGCCCGACCCCGCCCCCCGCCCCTCGTCCCCGTCGTGTCGCCCCGACCCCGCCCCAACTCCCATCGCGCGCCGCCCCCATCCGCCTTCCCCGTCGCCGCCGCCGCCCGCCGCAGCCTCGACCCCGCCGGCCGCCGCCGCCACCCCCGCGTCCTCGAACTCCCTCGGCCGGTGCTAGCGCCTAGCGAGGACCTGCAGCACGGGGCACGGCCGGCCGGCCGGCCGCACCGCAGCAGGGAGCACGGCGGCGCGGACCGGTGGTCGACACACGGAGCACGAGGCGCGCCCAAGCGGCCGCATCCCCGGCCGCTCTCGACCCCGCCGTCCGCCGCCGACGGCGGCCTCCCTCGCGGGCACCGACGCTCCCTCTCCCCCATCCTCCTCAAATCTCGGCGCCGGCAGTGCCCTGCACTCCGGCGACACTCCCTCTCTCCCTCGTCCTCCTCAAATCTCGACGGCAGCGCCCTGCACTCCGGCGATGCTCCCTCCCTCGGTTCCTTCGGTTAGAACCGAAAAAGAACCGAACCGGAACCGAACCGAACGGTTCTATATTCGGTTCTGATTTGTTGGGAACCGAATTTTACAGAGAACCGAAGAACCGAACCGATCGGTTCGGTTAGAACCGAATGCCCAGGCCTGGTCTGTGGGCGGTTTGTTGAGTTATTTACTACCGCGGAGTGTTCGCTAGTTCGCCAGATGCCGGCGGAACTCTGCCGGTGCGCTAGATAGTATTCAACACACAGTGAGTTAAATATACATTACCTATACATATATATATAACACTAATAATCATGGCTAAAAGGCTGCTTATTGTACTACAGAAGGAATGCAAACCTAAGATGTTCTTAAACTAAGATAACAACAATGCTTAAGCATCAATTAATCTTTGTCAAGAAAAGATGGTGGTTGCGGACATGAAGGCGTCTGCCACAAGGTCACCTTGGCCATCCCCACCACCTCCTCCCCAATCCGAATGCACACACCGCCGGCAGCCTCCGGCGCGCACGCCACTGGCGGCCTCCGCTAGTCCCCACAAGGCCACCTTTGTCGCACCTTCCTCGTCGCGAAAGAGATGGATACCGCCACAAGGCCACCCTCGCGCCCCAACACCTCCTTCGCGCTATCTGCATGCGCACACCGCCGGTGGGTTATGTCAGATCCGCCCTTTCTCGAGAAGGGGCTCAGACAACGAAGTGACGTGCCGGCCTCCACCTACGCTCGCCGCCGCCGCTCGCCACCGCCAGCGGCCTCAGAGAAAATCAATAGGGGTCGCGGGGGGTGTCACACCCTGAAATTTCTAATTTCAGGATGTGAATAGAAAGAATAATTAAATAATGTTTTTCTCATAATTTTAAAAAATTTTCAACATTTATTTTTCTTTACAGGGAATATAGTATAGGAAAAATCCATTGTTTGATTTTCTAAATTAAATAAAAGTTATGTGTGTTGCATTCATGCCGAAGCATCTAGTGGTTCTTGAGTGCAAAAAGGTTTCAAAATGCGTTTAGAAGCTGTCCAACTCTCCCGAGAATTTTCCGGATTTTTCTGAGATTTATTCTCATTTTCCTTGAGCTATTTTTATTTATTAGAAGGCTCTAATATCTTTTTCGTGAACTCCAAATATTTTATATGCGTTGTTCATGTTCCAATCTATCTCTAGGAATTTTCCTAGAATTTTTGGAATTTTTAGAATATTTTTCGTGGCTTATATGAATTATCTAGCTATTTCTGGATAATTCTTTTCACGAAAATGTATTCTGAAAATAAAAAGAAATTCTTAATCTTTTTCTTTAAACCTTTCTCCCTTTTGGCCCATGAAAGCTTTCAGCCCAAATCTCCGAAGTCTGGCAACCGCCCCTCATTTCTTCCGCCAGGCCGCCGCGACCCCCTCTACTTCCGCAGCCCAGCCAGCCCGGCCCACCAGCCCGCCGTCGGCCCACGCGGGGCCCATCTGGGCCCGACCGCCAGACAGCAGGGCAATGGCCGCCGCCGCCGGACCCTAGGCGTGCGTGCCCGGGGTTCCTCGGCTTCCGCGCCTATTTAAGGCCGCGCGCTCGTGCCGCGCCCGCGAACCCTAGACCCGCACCTCGCCCTGCAGTGTCGCGCTGCCACCGCCCTGCAGAGCTGCCGCGCCTGGGAGTCGAGCCGGCCTCCAAGCTCGCCGCCGGCGTTGACTTCTTCGATTCGCTGCCTCCGTCGAACCCTTGGAGCAGTCCGACATCACCAGGAGGTCCGCAACGTCGAGCTGCACACCAGCCGCTCTTTCCCATCGCTGAAGGACCTTCTGAGCGCTGCCGCCATTACAAGCCCGAGCTCCGCCCGTCACCGAAATCTGACTGTCTCCGTTCATCCCGGCCAATGGTGAGCATATCCCTAAGTTCCCCTCGATCTCCTCTCTCCGTTTTGTGTCTCACCCGAATCCCTAGCTGCCCGGAACCCCACTGATTTGATGCGCCATGACCCCGTTCTTGTGTGGCAAAGCTCCTGTTCGTCCCAGGCAGCAGGTTGAAGAAGATAAGTCTGTTTTGCAAATACACCCTTAGGCCTTCCTGTAATATATAGTTATGTTTATGAGTCTTAGTAAATTTCCGGATAACCCCCTACAGAGATCTCACTTTCACACATAAATCCCACCCGACCCTTTTATAGATCTAACCCTGTCCTTTGTTCTTTTCGCAAGCACTATTCTTTGTGTCTTGCAAATTTTCTCTGCTACTCCCTGAAATCTACGGTTAATCGCGACTAGGTCCCTGTAATCTTGTTTTGCTCATCAAATCTTCGTTTTAGCTCCGATTTAGTCCGTTCAAGTTGCGTTAGGTCCATAATAATGTAAAGCACGCGTTAGCGGAGTGTTTTCACCATGCTTTGTTTTCTGAAAATAAAATTAATATTAATTTTGCTTAATGTCTAGTTATACATGCCTTTTCTAAATAAAAGCAAAATAGATCTATACATCGTTTTTCATAAGCAAATTTAATTTGATTAATGTTTCTATCACATGTTTTTGTACATAAAAGTTAATTAGATCTTTATCTCGGTTTTTCTTAAACCAAAGGTTAATTTGTTTAATAGGTAATTAATCTTTTCTAATTAAAAGTTGATTAGACTTTTACATCGGCTTTTATAATAAATATTAATTTGATTAATGCCAATACCATAATGTTTTTTATATAATAATATGATCTACTGAATTACAAAGTTTTGTTTAGATTGTTCATATAGTTTAGTTTTTCTAAATTAAATGTTTAATCGGTTAATTCATATATGAATCTTTATTAATAAAACTTGACTAGTTCTTTACATCGGTTTTGTAAATAAAGTTTAATATTGCATTAATGTCAACATAGGGTATTTTATTTCTGAAATATCCTTTATATTTGTTTTGTTAATTAAAATGAACCTAGCTCATAACCTTACTCTCTCATATATGCAAAACATTCGTTAGACGTTCTTTTCTTAGCTCAATCTAAGTGTGATCTTTCCGATTCTTGCTCGATCTTCCACGACCATCTCTTTAAAGCAAACCAAGCCTTTCCCTTCCAAGCACCCTTTGTGTTCTTTAGTGATCCATCTAATCGATCCTATCCTTTAGTGCGATCTTTTAAAGTTTCTTTTGATTGGTGTTTTGTTCTTAATATGTCTGTTTGTTTGTCTGCTTTGTATGTTTGTGCCCGATGATTGATGCGCTTAGAGTGAACGCCGTTCGAGAAGTTGGAAGAGCTTGAAGTTGAAGATTCTGAGCAACTACTCTTTGGTTAAAGGCAAGTGTGTCCTTGATCTTTTGTCCTAAGAACTATATTTAATCACTTTGCTTTGCTTGCATTAATTTTGATGGGTTCCTATTAAGGATTACCTAGTCTTAATGATCATTCCTTGTTAACCTGGGTTTACATTTATGTTGGGTAGCTATGCTTAGTTGCTATACCTGGGTTATGGTGGTTTTAATGAACAATAATGATGAACTTGCTATACCTTTTATGCTATATCTTTGGATGCTTAATACAAGACCATATGTTTAATCGAAACATGGAGCGACCACCCAGGACAACAGTGCAACCACAAGGACTATATGGCTCTGGTCTTGGCCGATTAATTAGGGAAGTCTTTGTGTGGTTATTACTCGCATAGTAGGTTGGGGACGGAGGAATGCTTTTATGGCTCTTCTATTCCGGAGCGGTGTTGGAACGGAAGTACTCTATGGCTGACCGTCCGTAATAGAAGTGTGGTACGAAAGATAGCCTCTATGGCATACTACTATGGACTAATACGCACGGGAGGACTCTTTGTAAAGGCCTCGTAGCGTCCCTATGCAGCCACACCTCGGTAGTGTGGTATTGTGCCTACTTTTGCACAGCGTGGTTGGGTGCAAAACTCTTCGGAGTTTTTACGCGACTTGTGGGTAAAGATGTACAACCTCTGCAGAGTGTAAAACTAATCGATTAGCCGTGCCCACGGTCACGGGCGGCCTGGACCCTCACATGATAATTGAACTTGAAGATGGACTTAAATCGTGTTCTCTGGTTATGCTTGCCATATGCTTATGACGTATCTCATCTATCTCTTTATGATAGTTGTGGGTTGGTACAAACTTATACTTATTAGTAATCAGGTGCTAAAAAAATTTGACCAACTAAAATGCTAAATGCTTGAGCCAGTCCACTATAAAGCCTTTGCATTCATTCTTTTCCCCACACTTGCTGAGTACGACAAGTGCTCACCCTTGCTATAAACAGTGTTGCTCAGAAAGAGGAAGTTGCTACATGAAGATGACGTGAAGATGTCGCTGGAGCTAGGCATACGCAACCCCTAGTCGACTGCCTGTGATGTTTGGAGCCTTCGTTTCCAGGATTAAGCGTAAATCTCTGATAATCTTTCTTTTTCTTACGTGATACTGTTTCTGTATTCACTTATATGTCACTATATGCATGAAACTTGATCCTGGCATGCATATAGGTTTGCACTTGGTTTTCTTCGGAAAGTCGGGTGTGACAGGGGGGTGGGGGCGAGGGGAGTGGAGTGCGCCTGGGCTGCGGTGTCAATGATAGTGGACTGGATGGGACCAGGATTGGACTGGTTTGCGGGCTTGAGCACGGGTAGGGTCGGGCCCAAACAGTACCCATCCGAAATTAAATCAAGATTTATGACGTGGCTGCTTTAATAATTGTGCAAACTTATTTGGGAGGTCTACTAGAGCAAACTCTAAAGGTAATATAGCACATGATCTTATAAGTTATAACTAAATGCCATCATTAACTTGGTTGTCATTAGACTTTCATGAAGTACAACTAACACTTTGTGCCGAGATTATACATTAGCTAAATAATGCCAACAGAAAACTGAGATATGAACCACAAATATATGGTAGTTGCTTGTCGATTTACTTGGCTTTTTTATGGTACAAGCATGTAGGATAATATATGTGCAGTACATTGTAAGTATTTAGGCTGCTCCTGGATTGTTGTATGCAACAATCTATGTTAAATTTTGAAGCCAAATTATTAGACATTTATCCAGTGGGGGCAATACTTTCAAAATTTACTAAAGTGACTTACCTGTGCAAGAAGTGGCTTATCTTCTGTGATGACTTCACGATATAGTCGGTGTGAACCATTTGCCCATCCACCTGAAGCCTACCACACTTCACTGCACGAACCTAGCAATTTCACCTTTTAGTTAGATGCTGCAATGCAAATGGTACTGGAGTAAGAAGAATACAACAATCTCTCTGTGAAGTAAGTGAGTTAAATCATGGAAGAATGTGCACAATTCAAGATGATGGAATTCAAGAAATGACAGAAACTTAATTCAGTAGCAAACCTATGATGGATGTACTTCTACAATTAGGAATGATGTAAGGATAAATAGATGTAACTAAATCAAATTAAGTGGTACTCACAACAAATCCAAGGGAACTTAATATGGTTCCAATTAGTCAATAATATAATTCTAAAATAGGTAAAATAATGTATTTCATTAGACAATTTAAAAGTTTTTGTACACAACAAATTAGTGGTACCATACGACAAAATTTGTTTGAATTTTTCTCATGTTTATGCAAACATGCTTTCTAAGTTGGTACATGTTTTCCCTCCGTATGTTATGTGACATCCTCTTCAATTTGAGTCAAATTTCCTTTTTTTAATCATATAGTACAACATAAATATTAGGTTCAAGATATATATGCATTAAATTGGGTGACAATGCAATTCTTATTTAATCATAAATGATTTTTTATACGAGTACATTAGGAAGGACAGATTTGATACATATATGTATTGTCAAGCATGATAAGGGAACTTTATGCTACGTGGCTGCATCACATCACCACCAATGGCATTGAGGTGAGTCTACGGATTTTACTTGTAAGTTGGGACAAAGTGATACTTTTAGTTAGGCAATTTTCTTATGAACAAGCAAAACAATAATTCGCCCATGCAATTTTTGCTGCATTATTTTCTTATAGTGCCTCTATTAATTACCAAGATATTGATCAAACTAATTTTTTATTAGTTTTTCCATTTATCGTGCTACATCAAAACTGATTTGGTGCTTTTTTTTCTTAGTTGTATTGTAGCCCATGAGAGAAGCTAATTTATTATGCAGGTAGTAACCCTTCTATGAGTAGCTGTGCAGTGCCACGAACAATTTTGATGGTGATGTATACTTAGGTTCAGGCAGGAGGGTGTGAAAATTTGATTGCGTAATTTAGCCTATTATGAACCTTAATTTTGGTAGGTAGGTTCCTGTTTTTGCACATGATGAGATCTGTGATATTGTACTGTGTTTTTTTTGTTCAAAACAATTTTTTGTGTCGTGTACACGCTGTGTGCGTTATTTACATTTTTGTTCGAAAGTTGCCAAATTGGTTGACCGGAGAGAGACGTGTGCACTTTTCTTTTCGCGACTTTTCACGTGGACTAATAATTAATTAATGATAAAAATGAAAACATTTTCTTATTTTCTAACCAGCATAGTTCAAAAATAATCTGGCTGTAGGATAAGTTAATTTACCGCAGGCTGTGAATTAGATGTGTCCATTCCCGTCAAAAAAACTGTGTCCATATTATTATTTTACGATTTTACGAAAATGCATGCCTTTTTTTTAGCAAAACCAACCTCCTTATGTCAGTCGAAACAACAGAACAACAATTAAAATGATTTTAAATGCAAAAAAAATTGAACTACAAAGTTGTACAACTCGACGAAAGCTACATTTTTTAATTTTTTTAATCTTCATACAAGATCATATGAAAAAGTTATGATTCTTTTGAAAATGGAGGGGTAGATACCGCCGGTTGACAAGGTTACCATGAGGTTAATTTTGCTAATAAAATTGAGGCCTTTATTTTTGAAGAAATCACAAAAATATTAAAAATAAAAATTATTTTTCCTGTCTGGCTTGGGTCGAAAGCAGGCACATAGAAAAAAACGCGGGCTGGGCTTTTCAATAAGGGCGCAGAAGCAAGCAACATGCCCATGCGGCCCACACGCCCACACCAAATCACTTAGTCGAACTTGTGAAAGTCTCTAGAACGCAGCAGCAGCGCTCAGCCGCTGAGATGCCCGCGAACCCGAAACCAAAACCCCAGTTCCGCGCAAAACCCCAATTCCCCCAATCCCGATTTCCCTCTCCCCAGCGAAGATGGAGCCCGAATCCTCCTCCTCCCCTTCCGATTCTCACCGTCGCTCGACGCCCCGACGGGCCAGGCCCCACCCGCCGATGTCCTCGAGGCCGGGCATGGCCGTCGGTCCCCTGATGCCCCAAGGGCGTCCTTCCTATCTGGCCGCCCTCATGCAGGGGAGGGGCACGGCGATGCTGCCCTCCCGGTCAGCTACGGCCGTGCAACCGACCAGCGGGTCTCCGGAGGAGATGCCCTCACCGGACGTGCGCGGTCAGCCGCACCGATTTGAGCGCCAGAGAACGCCGTCGCCACCGCCACCGCCGCCCCCCTCCCGGTCAGTTACGGCCGTGCACCCGACCAGCGGGTGGTCGGTGGCCCGGAGAGACAATGAGGAGGAGCAGGACGAGAGCTGGATAGCGGGTTCTATTGCCGCACATGCTGCCTTCCTCTCTACGAGCAACCGTCCTCTTCCTTATCGCTGCCCGCCATTCCCCAAGGGTGGAAGTCCAACAGACTGGTTGGAGTGGAATAAGGCGTGCAGGAAGATTTACAAGCTGGCTGCTAATGGTTGTCTCCTTATTAGTTCTTACACTCAAATGAAGAAACATTCTTCCTACTGACGCTTCGCATTTTCTGTGTTCTGCTTTTTCTTAAGATCCTTACACTTATCCCCCCACGTTGAGGGAGACCAAGGACTTGGGCACTGTAAGCGCGGTAACCAGCTCAAGAGACAAGGCTGCGGTTCACAGGGTAGCAAAATCTATCGTCAGCGTGTCTTCTGTTGGGCCTGGTAAAATTAGCTTGAACACAAGTTAGATTAACACAATGAATTCCTCCTAGCTAATAATGACATCCTTGCCTATGTTTTCAGAGGGGGTGCCCATAAAGGAATTCACTGGAGTTATCATTGGTGAGTTTATGTCCCACAATCGTGCTAGCATATTAACTTCTTCTGAAGCAGTCTGTGATGGCCGTGGTAAATTACTCCTTCACAAGGTACATATAAATTTGCTGTTCTCTATGGTCTGTATAAGTCTAAATTGCTTGTTAAATTTGTGGGGGCATGCAAGCACTTTTCTTTTGGATATTATTAATGCAGTTACCTAGTTGTCATGAGTCGAATCTCTTTGACTGTAGCAATTAGTGTTAAGAGCATGTATGTTAACTGGATGGCATGGCCTTATTTTTGAATTGTTCAAACTTTTTTTTTTGCTAATACGTACTTCGACTTCATCTTCTTATTTGCTCTTATCCTATCAAATTGGGATCTCTATCAAATTTTCACCAATTCAGTATTCCTTACCTACAGTAAAGTGCTCTGTCAAATTGATTTACTTTCTGTTTCACACTAGTGCTTGTAGCCTTCGGGTAATAGTTAGTTCTCTTCTGCCTAATATGAAGCACTCGAATGTGCGCTGCAACTTGTCGTAGTCGCATTCGCATCGCATCGCATCATGCGCCATTTTGGATTCCAAATGATATTCTAGTTGTGGTTTTATATGCTACCCCCTCCGCTCCAAAATGTAGGTTGTTTTAGCTTTTATAAGTTCATCAATCCTGCTGTGCATCTAAACAAATATATATCTAGGTGCATAGCAAAATTGATGGTCCTAGAAAAGCCCAAATGACCTACAATTTGGAATGGAGGGAGTATTAATTGTAGTTTAATATTTCATCTGTCCATGCATGTCGATTGTGTAGGCACCTTAATCCTAATGTTGTTTGGGGGTGCTTTCCTTTTTTTCTTCTTATTTTGACTTCATTGTTTTTTATATCCACGTAACCCTGTCTCTTAACTCTTTTTATGTATCCTACTAAATGACTGATTAAATGAGCTAAATGGATAATTAAACAGAAACAACACTACTGTGCAGCGTTTAAATGCCGTTTAAGCGTCTGTTTATGCTGCCAATGATGCCGCTTTGACTTTTATTGATAGTTTGCACATCAGTTGCTACCCCACTACAACATTGTACTACCTGGTTTAGCAGCCTTCAAAGGCACTTCCGAAACACACCAAAATCTTTGGTCACCTTGACCATAATTTTATCTTGCTCACGTATTTATTTGCAGAGGTCTTGTACTTTTTATGATCTATTTCTTTTTAGGGGCCTTGTTCTTTATGATGCTTTCCTGATAAACATTATAATCTTGCCTCTATTGATCTATTATTGACCCTTCACGCAAATACCTATCTGGAACTATTATAATCTTATTATTCTCGATTCCTTCGCACAAATACCTATCTAACATAACTTGTCTTTTCAGTTACGAGTTATCTTACCAAACAAGGCAGTTAAAGTCGGAGAGCTTGTATTCTTTGATCCCTATTATGATCTTGCTCTGCTGGAGATCTCGGCTGACATGCCACTACAGGGTCCTTCCTTTGTATCATCAAGTCCAAATTACGGGGAGGAGGTCTTTGTGTTGGCCAGAGATGGAAGTTCAGCATTGATGGTTAGGAAAGGGAGTGTCTTGTGGCATGAGGAACCTTATGAGGACCGCAACTTTTATTTGTACCTCAGCTGTGAGCCTCCTGAGGTATTAACTTCATTATTATGTCTACATGGTGTATTCTTACCTAATTGCTTTCTTAACCCTTTTGTATACGTTCGATGCAGTGTGGCAAAGGTGGATTGGTAGTTAACCAAGATGGAGATGTCACTGGGGTTGCCTTCGACCATGGCCACCCAAATACTGCTGTTCTCCCCAGCTGTATTATAAAGAGATGGGTTGAAATGACAAGGAATTTCAGGTTTGTTAACTGCTGGCATATTTGCTTATGTAATAATGTTAAAACTCATTTAACATCCAATATAAAATTGGTTTTGATATTTTAGATACTTGCTGGACATATCTGACCTTGTTTCTAAATTTAGAAGCAATCAGTGGTCACATCAAACTCAAGAATGCCTTTGATCACATATATACCATGTGTACAGAAGTTTGCACTTGATTACTTGTTTATTTAGTTAAATAGACATGCCTGAGGGGGTTTGATTGGGATCTCAAAAAAGTGGGGCTTTGATTGTTTTTCCTTAATTTGTTGTATAAGAGAGAACTCATCAGCCATAATTATTTTTGGGATACAAAGACTGCTGGGGATTCCAGTGGGCTTGATAAGTCCTAGGCAACAAAAAAAAACCCGAAAGATCGACCCCCCCCCCCCCCTAACCAGACAGAGTTTGCCATTACAAGAACTGGACACACATCCTGAACAGATAAAGTTTTTACCAATAGATGAACTGCTGAAAACAGAAAGGGTTGTATAAAATCTTCCGCCGCCGGTTCTTGTCTTCTTCTCGCCAGGTAGGTTCTCATCCTTGAGCTCACTTGCTCATGCAGGTCGTTCAGGTTGTTTTTTTCTGGATCACACAGCAATATCTTCCACCTCGGAAACAAAGAAGAAACAGTATATAGGATATCACTCGGTGATTTTGGGAATTTCAACTCAATTCTAATTTTATTTCTTTGGTTCCAGAGAGCCCACCAAACAATTGCAAAGGAAAATAGTTTCGTTTCATAGTACATAGTAGCAAGAGTGGCCAGTATAAAATAGTTTCTTGTTTGTTGGAAAATGAATCTGAAAGCTGGAGCCCCTTTTGCATTTTCTTAAATTTGTAGTGAGTTGCACTGTTAGGCACCTAAACCTTGTATATGAATTACTAACGGACTAACCGTTGGGGAACCTGATTTTTTGGTGCAATGAGCATTCAAAAACATGTCATTCAATGGAATTCTTTTATCGGAGCTAGACCAATCTAAGGATAGAAATTTTAGTGTAGTAGAATTAGTTGTGTATCCTTAAGAGTAGCACTGGATCCTAATTTGAGTACTAATATAACTTACCATGGTGTTGATTGTCTGAATCAATATCGCATTTAAGAGAAAATGATGGGCTAGTTTAATTTGCACTTGATTGGTTAACTCAATTCAAATTGTTTCAGCTGTATTGCTCGTCCCATACATGGTTTGTGCTTAAGAGGAATAGAGTTTTTAGACGTGCAATGGCAGGATGACATCGTCTGCAATCATGGCATCAACAGTGGCTACCTTGTCATTGAGGTAGGTCCCTATTCAATTTTATATAAGTCTATTAATACTACGCAAATTGTCACTTGTTCAACAATTGTATTTTTCATAATATTATAACTCCTCTAATCGTTGTAGGTAGCAATTGACTCTACTGCTGAGATACTGGGTATTCGAAATGGGGATCTGATCGTGTCCTTCAATGGGATGCACTGTCCAACTCTGCCACAGGTGAAAACTCACCTAAAATATATCTAGCTTCTATAGATAGGTCAAAATATATTTATGCTTATATAGTTAAATTTTTTTCTTAGTTGGAGAGTTATCTCCTTTCCCTTGGTTTGAAATTTCTCGAGAGGAATGATCCAACATCCAAGGTTGTTATCAAGGTATGTTTGAAATTAGCAATATGAAATGTATAATTTAGCTGTTATGATTAGAAATAAATGTAAAAAAAAAGACTAACATCCGTTTTTTTTTTTGCCACAGTTGCAAGTATATAATCCCCATGAACGTCAAACTAGTGAGATCAGGTTGCCGGTAGCATTCTCTACCTTTTCAGGTGCGGAGGTTGATCTAACGTGAGGCAGTTGCATTTGCATGTTAATATACATTGTCATACCTGCATCAATTTAGTGGAAAGAAAATGGGGATATCGTTGACCAAAAGCTTAGATGGGAGAAATACTCTGGGTTGAGGTAATTTTGAGTATGAAACTGTTCAACATACTTCATTAAATGGAGAAGATGTACTTAAACCACTTATGTTTTGCTGGGAACATGAGAACCATTTTGGATAATAACCTTAGAAGAAAATTTAGGGGGGTGGGGGTGGTGGGTCTATGAAGGTAAACCTATGTCCCTTACCATCTTTTATCAAAGCCCATATGAGGTAATTTTGGGCACAAAACTGATCAGAATAATATATTAAATAGAGAAGTCGTAGATAGAGTGCTTATATTTTGCTGTGAACATGAAAACTATTTTCTTACTATGATGACGTGGCCTCTAATAGTCTAATGGTTGTAATGATCACTTTGAATATGTGGGAGGGCCACGGACTATTAATAGAAACAACGATGTGTTACTTGTTTGGAATGCTGGAACTTATGAAAAATACGTTGCATGTTACATTTTCAGGGAAGTAGAAAGGATGAGGATCGACAGCCTGCTGGTGTTCTTAGGGACGGGAATGTGTTGGATCCCACTGTTTGGTTTGTAGAGGGAGCCGCTGAATTTGGATGGACTCTGTGCCCTTTTTGTGATCTGGTTTTGAGGCCGCCTAGTATGTAGTTTGGTCTACGTAGCGGTTTGAGGAAAGCAGAGAGTTTAGTCCAGCATTGTGCTGTTGTCCTATGACCAATCACTATTCACTACTTTAACTGGCTGTGTAGACGATCAGTGTAATCAGAATCACCAATCAGACGGCTTGTTCTGTATTTCTTTGTATGTTAAATTTAAACAAGGTATGGGCGGAGGTTACATGTCATATACAGATACAGTATACGAGTCCTGGTCAGTTCTGCGTTTTTTCTGATAATCGGCACGGTTCTTCTTTCTTAGGCAAATGCATGAACGTTTAAAAAACATGAATCAGTTTGGAGTCATCAATCCATTTTGCTACTTCAGTTCATGTAAACTTCGCCTTGATGAGTCATGAGGAGTAAAGGCATTACTTATTTCACGGTTTTCTTGGAAAAAATGATTTGCACGGCGCCATTCCCGTACGTAGATATAACAAGCTTAGAGCATCTTCACCAGGGGCCTCCATATGGGCCTCTACTCCAAAATTTGGAGGTTCTGTGCAAAAACCTAACTCCAGCAGGGCCTCTAAATAGACCTCCATTTTGCATTCCCCTCCAAATTCCCCCTCCCACCCTCCATTCTTGGAGGCCCTCCATTTCCCCCTCCAAATTGTGGGTCCCGCTCCACACCCCCCCTCCTCCCTTTCTCTGCTTGCATTGCACCACCCACGGACCCACCCCTGCTATCCGCCCGACCTCCGCCGATCTGCAGATCCGGCCGCGGCGACCCCATGGCGCGACGGCCCCTCCCGGCAGGCTCCCTCCCTCCTCCATGTCACAGCAGCGACGGCGACGGGCCCGCGTGGAGCTCCCTCCCTCCTCCATCTTCTTCCCGTGCCCCGGCGCCGCGGCCCTACAAGGATGGACGCGGTGAGCACGAAGCAGACAATGGCGGCAAGGCGCAGTGGTTCTGGGTCGAGGCCCTCCAGCGGTGGAACCCGGTGTACGCCGAGCCCAAGGCGCGATGCGCGGTGCCGCGCGTCTGCAGCGCCGCCGCCGCCGCGTGCTCCTGCGCCAGGGGATTCACGCCGCGGGACCCCGTGAGCTGGAGCCTCGGCGACACCACCGGCGGCTGCGTGCGGAATACGGAGCTGCAGTGCAGTAACAACGGCAGCGCCCGCGCGCTTCTGCTGCGGGATCCGAGACGAAGGCGGATAGGTTCTTTCGCATGGACGGTATGAGGCTCCCCGACGACGGTCGCATCGTCACCGGGGCGGCGAGCTCCGACGAGTGCGAGAGTGCTGAGTGCGTGCCTCGGCAACTGCGGGTGCTCTGCCTACGCGTACAACGGGAGCTGCGTCCTTTGGAACGGCGAGCTGCAAAACCTCCAGGAGGGTTACGGCAACCAGCTGCCGGCGCGTGGAGCCTCTACCTCAGGCTGGCCGTGTCCGAGTTCCCCAGGGCAAGAAACCGCACGCGAAGGACCGTAGAGGTCGCAGTCGGCGCAACCGCCATTGTCTGCTTTGTGCTCAGCGCGTCCATCCTCGTCGTCGGGAGCTCTGGGAGGCCAACATCCGGTGCCAGTGCTGCAGCAAGTACTGCGCGGCCACCATCTCCTCGAGTCTTACGAGGTGTGCGAGGCTCTACGACCGGCCGAGGTGGTCCAGATGTTCGAGATCCTGAACGACACCGAGCACGCGTCGGCGACGTCCGCCGCGACGCTATCCCCGGTGCGGTTGCTGTACTGGGCGGTGGTGGCCCGCGGCAGCCCCGCGGCGAGGAGGAGCAGCAGGGAGACGCCACGGCACCTTGGCGAGTCGCCGGCGGACGGCGTTGGGTGGACAGGCAGGCGGAGCTACGTGTTGTTCTTTCTTGAACACCCCCTCTCTCTGACATATAGGGCCCACGGAAGGATAGAGGCCAGAGTTGATATCCCCACTGGAGTTGTATGCTTGGTTTGGACCTCTATATTTTCCAGTTTTGGAGGCCCCAGCTGGAGTTGCTCTTATAATAATATAAGTATGTATTGTTCCATAAAAAAACGTACTTACGTACTATCAGAGGCGCAGCTTCCAGGATTCGATAGATTTCCTTCAGCCAGCCCGGCAGCCTCTCCTCCTCTTCTTCTCCCTTCCCGTTGCTCAGCCACCGACAGGCGGGCCCAAGCTCAACAGAGCCTTCGTCCTTCTCCCGCCAAAAATGGCAAAAAGCGGAGGGCATCCAAAGCGCCGTGTCGCGTCATCTAAGCTCCGTTTACCATCCGCCTGCCTGCTTTTCTCCTCAGCCAATCCCAGTCTCCCCAGCACCGCGCCCTGCACACGGAAGGATGCCGCGCCGTCTTCCTCCCGTTTGACGGAAGCCGTGGAAGCGAGTACAAGACGCTCCTCATATCCGCCGCCAGCTACTCCACCCAAAACCTAGATTGCCGTACGTCGGGTTCGTCACCGGGGTGAGTTAATCGTACTCTACTACTCTTCCACCTGTTTCCATGTTGAGCGGCGCCGTAACCTCTTCTACTCGCACAGGTTGGGGGAGGGAGTAGGTCAGCAGGTAGTGGCGGAGATCCGGCCAGCAAATTCTTCCGCCGCTCCACGCCACGCATTGGTTGGGGAGATCAACGATAAGCCGGTGAGCTTCCCTTTCCTCTTCTCATCTTCTTGCTTGACTCCTTCGTCCTGGCTATGCGTTCTAACTTCTAACAAGCACAACCTTTGAATCTCGAAGGATTGGAGGCGTGGACGCCGGTTTCAAGATTCAAGCTTAGGTCTACCGCTGCTGCGCAGAAAGGACCTCATCTTCTCAACTCTTGAGGTAATCTACCGTTTCCCCCTTTCTGAGCTCAAGTTCGTCGCCCTACCCCCCATCTGTCAATCTGTCACGCTCTTGCACTAGGACGCCCGAGAGGGCGGTTAGCCTGTCCCTAGTCCCTGTCGATTGCGTGACCATCATGGCCCCCGCGACAGGGCCCTGTACGGCCTCTTGTTGAGCACTTGAGCTGCGGTATTATTTTTGTTGAGCTTGCTTAATTACTATGCATTCTGAGCACGGGAATAGTGGACCCCTTACCGATGTGCTCTTTAATTTGTTTGATCGGGCTGGGCGCCTCCGCTTAATGTTTCTGCCCGCTGGACGCTTCTGTGGGCAGGATCTCTGAAGTCGCTAACAAACCACGCACCAGTATGAGACTATGAGTGTATGATCCGGGATCGGAACTTCTGCTCGATTACCCACTGGCCACTGTGAGCAGTCCGCCAGCCATCATTGCCCTGGCTGCCATTTGATTACCACACACCCTTTTGCCCAAATTTCACTCTTGTATTGTTCATGACTGCCAAGATCCAAGGTACAGCATGCTACACCTGCACAGCTGCGGCCCTCACATTCACGCCGGCACCAGCTAGAACATCCACCCTCTCTTAGTCTCATAGCACTCCGTTCACTTACACATCATCTCTGAACAAACATACAGAGAACAGTCACCATTAAAATGCACTCAAGCACATGCCAGAACAAAGAGCAACACAAAAGACTGCACTATTGTAGGGGGTGCAGGGTGTTGGAGATAGACGGACACAACATCTCTTTCAGTAAGATTATTTTTAAGGTACTCTAAATTAATGTGTGTCATCTATTTGAGATGGGCTAATAGTTGATATTAGATATGACATTCATGGATATGGTACAACAATTTAAGGAAACAAAAATAGCACTTATATCTGTTTTTCCATTGAAAATTTTGAACTTTAAGTATGTAAAATGTTGAAATTGGGCACTAAACCATAGGGAAGATTCAATGTTTCGTAATTTCAACTATAATAGATATTTATGAATGCATGCTTTTAACTTATTTGAGATTATCTTGTGAGTTTTGAGTCTTGTGATCTGAATCATAGTGCACATATATCCTTTTGTTTTCAACCAGTTACACAATATGTTCTGAACTTTTGGTAGGCTTTGTTTTATTTTGCATTATGAAATTTCTGATCTCCTTCATTTGGTAGCAAATGAGTGGATGTGTTAGGCCCCTCTTCGATTCCTTTGCATGCACGTCTCTGAGTTTAGGGATAGTATTTATGCACATTAATAGCATCTATTTTAGTTGCTAGCCATTAATTAGAAGTAGAAATTAATGCTCCCTCCATTTTAAATTAGTTACCATTCTAGTTTTGTGCTAGAAATCCATTTGGTTTAACAGCGTGTGAATTATATATACTATGAAAGTGTTTTTTTAAGGTGAACCTAAAAACATACATCTTGTGAAACTTTACGAGTTTCAAGAAATTGATGGTCAAAACACACATTTTGACTTGGGACCATGCTATATTAACTACTGATTGATTAATATGAAATGGAGAGTATATCTTTTTGTTAGAAATCGAACTTTATGTGTATTAGGGACCACATAAGAGAGCTGGTACTGATGCTTGTTTATTGATTTCCCAGAAAATGGCGGCTCTTGGGATCCATGGACAAGCACCACCTCCCCCTCTCGGCTTTGACAGAGAGCGGGAACGGCAAATAGCCACGCAGGCATACACATCCTTGTTCTGCGTTCTTGTGAGATTACAGAAGCAAAACAAAGAGCAGAAGCAGATCAACAAAGACATTGCAGTTACACGTTATAACGCTGTTGCGAATGAAGTTGCCAATGTTGAAAGGAAGATGAGGATGCGTGACTCTATCACCAAAGACACGCGAGAAAGGCAATGTACAGGATTTGCTATCGCTGGCAACGGGGTCAAACTCAGGATCCTGACGTGTGCACATTGCATTGCTGACGTCTACACTACCCAAGACCGTACACGTCCACAGGATGTTTTGACCATTGAGGAACTTAATGAGATCTTCATGTTTGATGTCCACTGTGTTTACCATGAGGAAGTGGTCCGCACCATGGTGAATGACCAGGTGGTTTCTTAGCGCCCGAGGTGGTCTACTCCAGCAGTTGTAGTTGTTGTGGATGTTCGACGGGATCTGATGGTTCTTGAGTTTGATGCTGCAGAATTAGTTCACCATGTGACTGATGATGGCACTCAGATAAGATGCAACATGCCACACCCACTGATTCCTGTGGCTAATGCAAATGCAGTGAAAATGCAAAAACTGGTGCTTGCTGGGTGGCCACCTCAGAGGTCAGGCGCCTCTGCAACTGGACAGGTATCCCATAGCGATTGGAGCTATGATGCAGTTTCCGGGCTCAATACCAAGGGATATACCATGAGACTTCTTGAGATACATGGAATGATATGTGATAGTGGATTTTCCGGAGCCCCCATTCTGAATGGTCTTGATCCCTTTCAATGTGTTGGAGTATATCATGGGGTCCACAACCTGGCAATGGGTTATGCCATAACCTCACAGGAGGTGAATGCATTTCTCCAAGCTAATGGCATGGTACGTGCAAGGAAACAAGTCTTGATACATGTTTTTCGATCTCTTAGACAATATATTTTGTACTAATTATTGCTCCAATTTGTATTGCCCATTACAGCTGAACTTTTAGCAGTAGCAAGGAATATATATAATGAAGCGAAATGTGTGTTGCTGGCACTGGACTCCTGGAGTCATGGAATAAAGCCAAACTTTTGAAGCCTTATCATGGTGTACCTAGAACTGTTGGGAACCCTTACACTGGAGTGTAACTTAACCGTGCACTTAATTGCTGTCAGCCGTCACTATTATTTGCTGGTTAATTTTGTTTGTTGCCCAATTTATGTCGGTTCATGTTTTATTGCTTGATGGGGGATATCCTTGGGATTTATGATTGCTAATAATGAATATTATTTTCCAGTTAACTTTTTTTGATACCCAATTAATGCCCGTTGATGTTTTATTGCTTGCTGGGAGATACGTAGTACTGTGCTGTTTGGTTAAATGATTGCTAATGTGACATGAAATGCAATCAAGTCATACTTGGTGCACTGAACTGAGATGAGAGATCGAGTACGATAGCTAGGCAAGCGGCTATAGGCACATTGCACATATGGATAAAGATCAAACACGGCATCTTGCGTGAGGGAATCGGGTGACGATGATGCTGAAGAGCAGAAAAATCCAGCTGCACAACCAGAGTGGTAAAGGTAATGTGGCTGTGAGTGACTTCACTGCTAGCGGCTCTGCATGCAACGGGAGTACGGAGTAGTCAGCTGGAGTAGCTCGCAAGGCCGGTCGGGGTGGAAGATCATATCCATCCATTACATGGATATCACATATCACGTAGTACTAGTCTCTATTCCTAAAAAAATATGAAGTGGAGACAGAAATTTGGTAGTACTTTCGCTATGAATCTGCCTCCCCCATGGCCCCACCCCGCGCGTCCGCCCTGCGGCGTCTGCCTTCTGCTAGGGCCCACACCGTGTTTGCTCTGCGCACTCCCCATCGCGGCCCACCTTCCTCCTCCGCCTGATTCCGCGTTGCCTCCGCCCCTACGGCGCTCCTGATCGCGTCCTCCGCATCACCCCGCGACCTCGCCTCCGCCTCCGCCTCCCTCGGTTCCATCCCCAGCAGTAGAAATGAATTAATTTAATTCACATAATAAAACAGTAGCAACAACCACAAGATGTATAGGGTTGGCCATATTCACTTTAAAAAAAGCATTTAAACATTTACTCATTTAAAGTAAACACAAAAAGGCTATACAACACTTTCATGATGGTGATTGTGTACACATCTATAAAAGAATATTTTATTTAAATAAAATCAGCAAGGAATTTACTTTTGTGCCACAAATTTACTTTCCTAACTCATTTATTTAACTTATGCACAAAAGGATGTATTTTTCCTATTTTTCCTTTACTAGATTAATCTAGTTTGCACTCTTTCAATCACCCAATCATTCTTCAACTTGCCCAACAGTGCCCACTGGTCGTAATGACCAGGAAACACTCATTTGGACATCAAGCAACTAGTTTGCACCACTGAAATTAAATGCACATAAATAAAAGCATTTCTAGCTAGCAAATAGAGGATTAATGCATATTAAAATAAATATAACAGAAATGAACCCAAGCTTTCTCCTACACATGCTTTGGTCCAAAACAAGCCTAAATAATCAACAAACACACCTGGATCTATTCTAGATCTTGATCTATGCATTTATGAATAAAAACAAGCACAAATTAGGAAATAATATTTATAACAGAGATAACATCATGGTAAATTCACCAAAGATGCATTTTGATATAAAATGACAATAGCCAGAAGTTGGGCTCAAGTATAGTTATATTTTCAGCTACAAAAATCATCTAGGTAGATTTCTCAATATCACTAGATAATTTATATAAAAAGATTCCTTCGGTAACTATGTGTAAATTTTCGCACAGAACCTAACCATGCTAGTTCCTACAACATATCCAAAATCCAGCTCAAGATCATGTGTGGATTTTGCAGAATCACAGATCTAGGTATTTTACTTCTCAATTTTTCAAGCAAAAACTATAGCTCAAAAGTATATACATATTTGGAGGAAGTTGTAGTTATTGTTACACAGAGCACAACAAAATTGAGTTTGCAATTTTTGGATTTTTCTTTTATTTTACACGGATTTTACAAGGTGCGGCTGAAACACATAAGGGAGTGAAGATCCTAATTACATCCAGGCCCTTGGAAGACTTAAAATCCCACAACCATATCCTCGGTTTGCGCCAAGGCCCCTGGAAGTTCTTGGGACCTTGCAATGCGGTCCTCAAGCCCGGCCGGCGGCGGAATCCACCGGACTCCGGCGAGGCCGCGGCGGGAGAGGTTCGATGAAGGGGCGGGGGACGATGGGTTACCCAGCCGTGACTGATTGGTGGCCGAAATCGGGATTAGGCGGCGCCGGCGAGGGGGGTACGGCGGAGCCACGGCTCGGCGGTCGCCGCGGGCGCAATGCCGGCGAGGGGACAGCACGGCCGGGGCAACAAGCGACCGAGCAAGCTTTATCATGCATTTGAGGGCCGGTTTGAGGGGTTAAGTGGCCGTGCTGGGGATCAGGAAGTAGAGCTCCGCGTCGGCGTCAATGGTGCCGGCGGCGGCTCTGGTGCGGCTCGCGCGAGGTGCGGGGTTTCCTGCCTTTTATAGGCAGCCGTCGCTTGTAAGGCGGTTCGCGAGTCAAGTCCATGGCATGGGCGCGGGGGTACGACGGCGTGCGCGGCCGGGTGCGGCGGCCGACGCGATTGGGCGGGCGGCGTCGTGGTCGGCGCGGTGCGGCCACGCACGCGCAACACGTGGGGCATGGGGACGGGGCATGGATGGCGGTGCGGCGCAAGGGAGGGGTCCACGGCGCGCGGACCGGCGGATCGAGGCCGGGCTCGGCGTGCGGGCCCGGCAAGGTCGCGGCGCGGCCGGCGCGCGCTCTGGACGCCTTTGATCGAGTTTTTCTCCAAATTTTTCAACTGAAGTGGACCAAGTAGACAATAGGAAAGTTGTAGATCTCATACCCGTCTACAACTTCTACAAAGGGCGTATGGGGTTTTCTCAACCATTTTTGCACAAATTGCATGCCAAGTTGGCTGTTTTCTGGGCGCCTATGAATAGTACCCAAAAGCGTTGACTTGCATTTTTCACACATTTCCACTCCAAATTTCAAATGCCACTCAACATGAAAGTTGTGTCACTCGACAAAACACACAACTTTTACATTGAGAGATTTTGAAGTGTTTAGGTGTAATTTGGAGAACGCGGCAACAGTTCTGGCTGACAAGGGAGGGCAAAGGGGTGTTCAAGGGGTTTTGAGTAGGATTTGACTAAGGGTTGACCAAGGTTGACCAAAAGGGGTCATTAGGGTCATTGGTGATGTTTTCGAGGTGATGGCCCAGGTTGACCGTCGTTTGACCAAAGTCTTCTATTGATAGTCGACAATGCCTTCTCTTATTTATTATCTACACACGTCTTCCTGAGGTGATTGTTCCTTCGGTTACTAAACTTCAACCGAAACAGATGTCTTCTGAATATATTGCATCGTGTAAAAATTTTCCATTCACATAAGTTCATAGTGTGTGTGCACGCATTTTGCTATGCATTACTCAGTACAGTAGCAGATCTTACTATTGTTCCTATGGCTACAAAAACTACGAACTCTTTTTCTTTAGGGTCAAAAACTACTAACTCTATCTAATATTGAATCTCTCTTCTAGCGAAATCATAAAGTGACCTATACTTGCTGATGCTTGTTCAACAATCATAAGTCCTAAATCTTATTTTTGTGCTCTGAACTTTAAATTGTGTAGTGATAAACTGATAAGTAACTCAATTTCAAATCTCATTGATGAACCAAGCCATTCCTATTTGCGTAGAATCATGACTTTCATGTGGTACGAAGTGGAGACAAAAACTTGGTAGTACTGTCGCTGCGAATCTGCCTCCCCCACGGCCCCACCCCACGTGTCCGCCCCGCGGAATCTGCCTTCCGCTAGGGCCCACATCGTGTTTGCTCTGCGACCTCCACATCGCGGCCCACCTTCCTCCTACGCCTGATTCCGCGCTGCCTCCGCCCCTATGGCGCTCCTAATCGTGTCCTCCACATCACCCCGCGACCTCGCCTCCGCTTCTCTCCGTTCCATCCCCAGCAGTAGAAATTGTTACCTCTACGCCACCGTCGACTCCCACATTCGTCGCTCCTCCCGCCGCCGTCGCGATGTACCTGCCCTTTTTTCGTTCGCCCCCACCACCCCTCACCCCAATTTTTCCTCCTCTACCCTCCATAGGCAGCAGTGCTTAGGGCTCGAGCAGGCTCTATGCGGTGGCGGCACCTCTGGCTTCGATGTCGGCGGTCCCCTCCCACTCTGGCAATGCCCCTCTACACAAGCTCCTCTGCTTCCCCTCTGACCCGCTCCTCCCTAGCCAGTGCAAGCAAAAGGCTCCCAGGCTTTGTCACCGGTGTAGGATGACCCCATTCCTCCCTCCTCCCCCTGAGCGCCATTAGCTGGAGCCAGTAGATCCGGTGGCGCCCCTGATCTGCAAGTGGTACCCCATGTAACTCTCCGACCCCCTCTTCCTTCCTCTAATCTCCAAATCTCATAGTAGTAGATTTGATCGCACTGCTAGGTACTTGGCCACTTGCATCCATGATGAGGGCAACTGAATAATTATGATCTAGCAGGGTCAGGAAATCTCTGTTCTCCCTCTCCAGTCTTCTATCGACAGTCGACAATGCCTTCTCTTATTTATTATCTACACACGTCTTCCTGAGGTGATTGTCCCTTCAGTTACTAAACTTCAACCGAAACAGATCCTGAATATATCGCATCGTGTGAAAATTTTCCAGTCACATAACAAGTTAAACGCAATAGTGTTTACACTTTAGTGTGTGTGTGTGGATTTTGCTCTGCATTACTCAGTACAGTAGCAGATTTGTTACCGAGCATGTTACTATTGTTCCTATGGCTACAAAAACTACGAACTCTTTTTCTTTAGGGTCAAAAACTACTAACTCTATCTATTAGTGAATCTCTCTTCTAGCGAAATCATAAAGTGACCTATACTTGCTGATGCTTGTTCAACAATCATAAATACTAAATCTTATTTTTGTGCTCTGAACTTTAAAGTGTGTAGTGACACTACGTGAAAAACCCACTTTGGTAACGGGCGCGAACTGCTATTGGTAACGGGCATCACGCCCGTTACCTTTCAAACGTTACAAATAGCCCAACATCGGTAACGGGCATTTGCCCGTTACCAATAACTGGCACTTGTAAGTTGTAACGGGCATTAAAGAGAAGCTCGTTACCAATCTGCTGGTACCAGTGACCTGGTAGCACGATATTGGTAATGAGCAACAATCTTTGCCCGTTACCAATAACAACAAAGGTAACGGGCATTAAAGAGAAGCCCGTTACCAATCTGTTGGTACCAGTGACCTGGGCCATGATATCGGTAACGGGCAACATTCTTTGCCCGTTACCAATGTTGAATTAAAAAACAAAAAAGAAATCAAAATACTTTCTGTTCTTTTATTTTATACATGCACATACACTTAGATCACTATCCATACACACTCAGATCACTATCCAACAACACACTCAGATCACTTGTCTTTTCTCTTGCTCCAATCCTCTCTGGAACATCCCCATTGAGGTCCTCACCAATGTCACCATCTACATCCATTCTGTTGTTAGTGGACTCCGAACGAACATCACAGGAACCAGTTGCCTGCATGTGAATCAACACATAAGCATTTGTTTTTTATTCCTCTTATATAAAAGATCAGCTAGCATGCTTGTCTTAGACAATCTTATGGTAGTAAAATAAATCGTCAATTGTATCAATACTAAGCTACTGCATGCTAGTGCTAGACATGCAAGTATTAGGTACTGCAACATCTGATGAAAATGCTATGGGAAAATAAATAGTAACTGATCTAATCAAGATAAAGATCATTTGCACTAGTTTTTTTTGCACTTACCTGACCATGTAAAATAGTTTGATAGTGTATATATATACTCACAATTGCTTGAGTACGAGATACAGGTTAATGGTGGATTAGTACTCTATTAGATTTCTTCACTGCAAACATAGTAAAAGGTTTCTGTGTTAAAACTTGATCAAGACAGAGCTATAAAATTCTAAACTGTGATTAGATAAAGAATGCCTTTGCTAGTTCATGTACTCAAGATGAGATATAGTTGGTTCAGAATTTGCATAAGCTCTCAGTCTCAGATGCAAAATTTATATATCTTACCATGTACCACGAGTGTTGTCTTTTTGCAGCAGCCATTTGTGTTCAGATTATTCAGTCACCTGCCAATCTGGATGTAAAGAGTAGTTAGATACTCAGGTGACATCAAGGACAAGCAAAGCATCACTGACATTGACTCCTTAACATATAGCAACACGCTTTGATTTTAGAAACATATGCAGTAGAGAGTCAGAGTTTGGTGTGAATCCTGGAAAGAGTAGTAGTGGCAATACGAGGGATTTAAAATGCAAAGAAAAAACAATAACCTTGCACAACAATAATAACAGAAGAAATCTAAAAGGACAGGTGCACTAGAGTAACAATGAGAAATATATTACTGATATGATAAATATGCACAGTGATTCAGTGAAGCACATATACCTTGCACAACTTACTGCTCCTCCTCCTCTCATAAAAATGAGAACAGAGGGAGTACTTGGCATATTGGCATTCAGTCTGAGTTCATAGCAGATCATAATATGCATCAATTTTTTATGGCAGATCTCAGAATTAATCTCTTTTTATCGGTGTTGTGTCCAAAGAAAGTACATATTGGTGATTAAGCTACTGAGTCATTTCCATGATTTCTCTATGTGCACTTCTCGCACTCTACATATGTCGGGGACAGCCCTGAGGGTCCCCTAAAACAACTGGGGAAACCCTGCTTAAAACCTGAAAAAACCAAAGCTAAACGCATC
This sequence comes from Cenchrus americanus, assembly GCA_947561735.1. Classification (NCBI taxonomy): domain Eukaryota; kingdom Viridiplantae; phylum Streptophyta; class Magnoliopsida; order Poales; family Poaceae; genus Cenchrus; species Cenchrus americanus. Next base: position 308,530,000 of record OX387241.1, on the reverse strand, counting down.
TCACTTAAGCGCACACACGGGGCACGGCCCACGCTGCGGTGACCCCCGCGGCCCACTCAAAGGTCCCCTCGAGCAGGCTCCGCCTCGCTCGAGGGTGCACGCCTCCCTCGAGCGGGTTCCGTCCCGCTCGAGGGTTCACAGCCCCCTCGAGCGGGCTCCGCCTCACTCGAGGCTCCCTCACGCGCGCCCGTTCCCGCACGCGAGTACGGACATTTAATGCTCTGACACGGGGGGGGGGGGGGGGCGGCGCCATCATGCGCCTGGGAATCACGCCCCGGCCCTGTCGCACCAACTCCCAAGGGGGAACCCATCCCCGCCACTGTGGGGGACTGTGCGGCGTGGCCGGCGTCAGCCCCGTGACACCACGCCGCCTACTCCCGTACGGCTAACGCGCCGCGCCCTCGAAGGGGGGCCGGGCACACCCTCGAACTGCTTTCCCGTGACCTTGCAGGGCTAGGTCATGATGCTAGGCCGGCGGGACGCCATCCCCGCCACTGCTGGCTCTGTACGGCCACCCCTGGGTTCGCAGCACCACGCCGGGCGCTGTTACAACCACTCCGACGCCGTAAGGCACGCGGGAACGGGGCGTTGCCACGCCTGCCACTGTATCCCGTACGGATCGACGTCAGCAACCCTCTCAAGCTCGCTTGGGGACGCCACGGCCAACCACTGCGCCCCTACCCTCGAAGCTACCACTGTTCGGGTACAAGATACGCCATGATGACCAGATCGCGGCAAGGACCGTCAAGGCGGCGGCCTACCCTGCGGCGTTGCACGCCATACTTCCCCATGTAGCTGAATAGTGCGGCATGCTTGTAATTCGCCCTCTCCTTGGCCTATAAAAGGAAGGTGAACTCCCCCGCCGCAAGGGACAAGAGACAACAAACAACATACGACACGACACAACACACACACATTCCCCAATTCTCCCACAACATCTGAACCTCTTCCGTTCACTTCACCAGGGACTTGGAGACCACGTCCACTCTCCCACTTTGCTTGTAGCCGCCCCACTACGGGCACCCCGGTGCTGAGCAATATAGTGCCCCGAGCACACCACTGCTGGAAGTACGGCCCCCGGCCGGAACCGGGATAATCCTTCTGTCTTTGATTGCTTAGCATCGACCATTGAGGGATAGACCTTGGCGCTTATTACTGGTTAGTGTCGGGACCACATTCCGCACCGACAGTTGGCGCCCACCGTGGGGCACACGAGCGCCGAAGGTCAATCCACCGTCAACTCCCTCCATGGTGATTCGCACCGAGTACCGCGGCACGCGTTACTCCATGGGCAGCTCGGACCCCCTCCCCGCCGGGTTTGAAATCCGGTTCGGGGGCCTGAACTTTCAGGCTACGGGGAACGGCTACCTGATGCGCCTCACCAACCGTGAGGAGCTCCGTGCGCGGCGCCAAGCCGGGTCCGCCCCGGTCGCCGCTGCGCGCGTCGCCACGACGCAAACGCCCGCTGGCACGGACGCCGCGGGCCCGTCAGCGTCTCGGCGTCGCCGCCGCTCCGGTCAGCGCTCACGCCAGGCGCGGTCAGAGCGATGGCGATGTTGACGGATAAAAGACGTATCCCTCTACGATCCGCAAGCGTACGGACCTACACCTTTTTCACCACGGGATTCCCAAGGTTCTTGTCAATCCGCGGAGCAAGGGGATTACTAGCGCTTAACCAAGTACTAATCTAGTTGAATGGAAACCTTTGAAAGGGGTATTAATCTAAAGATAAAGACAATCTAACCTAAGTTAATCTAAGTTAAGTTAATCAAACAAATCTAGGGTTAAATTAGATGGTAAAGGGTAAACACAAGAGAGCGAGGTTAAGATAGATAAGCGTTCCCTCCCTAGGATCTAGGATAACATGGTATGCATCTACTACACGAAAGAGGTAAACCAATCTACCGGGGGTTGTGACCACGGTTTCGCCCTTTCCCTCCTCTCGTACTGTCACTACGCGAAGGTATCCGTGACTAGACCTATGATGGACACGGTATGTTAATGGAATCTATGGGAGTAGCGGATATCATACGCCTGAAAAACATGGTAGATAACCTTAATCATCAAAGCATCATCAACATGAAAACAATAGATTGAAACCACAAATCGAGTAGCGATCACATAGCATGTATCCATCTAATCCTAGGGATGAACGGAGACATTACCCCATCATCTTACACGAATTGAAGCACATAGGGGTGATGGAGACTCCGGAGAACGTCGTCGATGAAGATGGCAGCGATGGAGCTTGGGAACACCCCTAGGCCAACGGCTTGGAGTCCTCCTCTTGCTTCCTTCTCTCCGCCGGCGTTGATCCTTGCGACGAGCTCATCTAACTCTCTCCCTCATCTTGCGGCGGCGGTTTTCTGGTGATTGACGTCGGTAGGATGATTTGTTCGATGTGTAACCACCTTGGGGTGCCTAGGGGGTTGTATTTATGTCCTTGGGGTGCCTTTGGGCGTGCTGCACCTTGCCTTGCACGAGATCCTCCTTGGGAGAGAAGCAAACTTGGTTTCCATAAAATCAGCCAGATTTTCCTGATTCGCAGTCCTTCCTTGCCAGGGCCATATCTCCCACGTCTGGACTCCAAATAATGCAAATTCAGTGTACAGGTTGTGTGCCACGAAATTATCTTCAACTTTGGTATTCATTTCTTTCCTTAAAAACGAAGATAAGATCTCCAAATCGGCCTAGGAAGATAATCTGTTCTGATTTCGGACTGACTGCGCAGCAGTGATTTCGGGGGCTATATCTCCTAGCTCCCTTATCCGAATTGGGCCTTCCACATGTCCAAATCGAAGGTATCGTCGAGGACCACAACTTTGGTAGTCAAACGTTTGCCATTTAAGACCGTTTAAGTCTCCGAATCTGTATCGGAAGATCATGCTGTCCTGAGCTGCGAGAATATCTCTCGGGCTGAGTTGATCCCGTTGGTAAACATCCAAGTCCCCGGAGTTTTGCGTGTTGATGCTTCGGTCCTTAGGTTGTTTGGAGTCTTGTTCACTTCGTGTCTTGACTTGTGACGGGCTTCATGATCTTCTCTTGAAGTGCTTGATGAACTTATCCCGAAAGTCTCCTCTTTAGCGTAGATTTCCTGCGTAAACAACAAACTCCAAAATCGACATGCAAGTGTGAACTTGTTACATCATTAGTATGCCTAGTGGCGGGTTAGTTGCAAATCATAATCGAAACCAATGTATAACAAGTACTCTAGGTTGACGGAAATTCACCGTCAACATCTCCCCCATGCTTAAACCTTGCTCGTCCTCGAGTAAGTAATCCTTGCTTAAAAGGGAAATCAGCGTTGCCTTTCAATGTTATCCCTGCACTTAGTCATTCATGACGAGACAAATTGCTCTCTCTTAAGAATTTATTTTTAAAGTTCAAGTTGTGACCGGCTTCTTTTTCATTATGGAAGATAGACTAACAATAAAGAACAAGCCACATTTAACACAATGCTCTCAAACTTAAGTGAACTTCAAACCATTACCTTGTCACATGGAATATTTTCAAAAAGATGCATATCCAACATAAGTGAAAATCTCTTGCAAGAGCTCGTGGAACACTCATCTCATCAAGTCACTCAAGCCTATACTACATTATTTTCAACCTACTCTACTCATATGTGATAGTGGAAGGCTTATGTGGAGCTTGGAAGGTTAAAAACAATCCTAGCAAAACATACATCCAAAATATTGTCAAATTAAGAGAGAGGTCTATTGGAATTACCGAGACTCGTCAAAAAGGTCATGGAAAATAAATGTTGGAAAGAGAGAGGGACGAAACACACACATTTAGATAAGTGGACATGTGCAAGTGGCAAATGGATGATCCCGAGGCACGAGTGAAGTCCTCATTATCGGATTGCACATGGTTGAAAGATTTGAGTATGGATTTGTCATCAAGGCACTTGAGAACTTATGAAGAAAAAAGAACCGAGGAGCATCTTTATTTTTTTTCTTTATTTTATTTCCTTCTCATTTTTCTCTTTCTTTTTTCACTTTATTCTTCCTATTTTTCTTAATTTTCTTTTCTTCTTATCATATTTTTTTCATTTTTCAATTTTTTCTTTTTTTTCTTTGCTCCTCAAAACTTTTTGCAACATAATACTTACATAGCATTTGTGTCAGAGAATGACTCCTCCCCCATGCTTGAACGATGCTCGTCCTCGAGCATAAAAGAGAGGGGAAATGACTGCTAAAGTAAGTATAAATTCCATAATCTTGCGGAACATTTGAATATCCATCGAGAATTTTACTCCATACTCAAATTGGGTTGTGGAACAAGGAGGTGATCACAAAAATATGTTTTTGGTTTAGGGTGGATGCCCAGCGAAGTTTGTGGAATTTTCGATGTGAAAACCCACAATGCATGGACAAAAAGGCTAGCATGAAAAAGTTACACAAAGGAATGACCAGCTTCTTAGTCTCGAACCATAGAAATCAATCCTAATCCAACTCATCAAAACATATGTTTGCAATCTATGGGTTTTGTTATCATAAAACATATATGTATATGGCTTTGGTAGGTAGAACTTTGCAAGAGCATCACAAAAATGTAGATAGCATAAAAGTTAAGTTTTCATAAAAACAACAAGTTATCCGGCTATCCATAAACTTAAATCAAAGAGCAAAGATATGTATGTGGGTCTAGAGCATAGTCATTTCACCTCCACAAATAAAAGAGCCGGTATTTAAATTAATTTCGGATCATATTATAGAGAGCAATTAGCCAAGACATGTATAACTTCATGTAGGTAAAACAAAGCGGCAACTTTCATCATCTTTCCGTAAGCATAGGCAATATAGAACATCGAGGTAAACACATGGTCATGCTTATCTATTGAAAGTAAAAAGAAACCTAGGTTGTCCTCCTAGTAGCCATGTTATTGTTTGAAGAGAAAAACAAAAGGTTGCACCTAGTTGAGGTTGAAGGCATACTTACAAGCATTTGTGTTTGGAAAAGAGAAGGTCCATGGAGATGTTACCATCCTTTGTAATTCTTCGTTGCCTTCTTCCGACATCTCCATGTATCGATGTGGCTTTTGCTTTTATCTTGATTTATTAATGCTCCTAAACTTCTGAAATTAATCTTGTATGCATAATGAAGTCATTGGTTGCCCTTCTCTTCAATGTTGTCATCACCATCTCCTCTTTCTTGTTCTCATCATCTCCCTGCTGTCTCTTTTTCATGGATTCCCCCCTCTGTCCAGAACAGAAAATGTAACACCCGAAAATTCCATCACAATAAAATATTGTTAGCAACATGGTTTAGTTTTATTTTCTAAGGATTTAATAAATTTGAATAAATAAATTTGCCTTTAATTAAATTAAACAACAATTAATAATTAGAATCACCCAAGTGTTTGTGCATCATGTTGAAATGCATGAGTTTTGTTTGTGGTGTGATTTTAAAAGTCTTAAAAATATTTGTGAAAAGTCTTTAAAAATAATTGTGAAAATTGGAATAAAAGTTTGAATTAAAAAAAATGAAAAGAGGTTGAAAGTTTGAATTAAAAAAAAATGTTTCAAAAGTTGTAAAAATGGTTTGTGGAAAAGCCTTTTAAAATAGTGGAGAAATTTGTGTTAAAATTTGAGTTTGAAAACATGAAAAAGGTTTGAATTTAAAAGGTTTGAATTTGGTTTGAAAAGGATTTGAAAAGAAAAGGAAAAAAAAGAAAAACCAAACTAACCTAACAGCCCAACCCAACCCACCGCCCGGCCTCCCGCGCTCGGCCCAAACCGGCCCACTCGGCCGCCCGCCCTCTCTCCCGCCTCCTCTCTCTCTCTCGACCCGCCGACGTGTGGGGCCCACACGTCGGGCGTCTTCAACCTCCGGCCGCCGCCCCCCTTCCCCGCGCGACCCACCGGCCGCGCCGCCCGTCCCCGGCGCCGCCGGCTTCCCCGCGCCGTCCCGCCTCCCCGGCTTCCCCGCGCCGCTCCGCCTCCCCACCGCACTCACCCACCGCCATCCCCGCCCTTTCCCCTACCCGTCGCCCGCACCGAGCCGAGCCGCCGCCGCCATTAATGGCCGGCCGGCGAGCTCCCACTCCACCGCCTCCGCGCCGTTCTCCCTTCCCTTTCCGGGCTATAAAAAGGCGGCACCATCTCCTCTTCACCCCGCGCCCCTCCCCTTCCCTCCTCGCTCTCCACGCCGCCGCCGCGCGCGAGCGCCGCCGCCACCGCCGCCCCTCACCGCCGATCTCCTCCTACGGCCTCCCTCCCTCCTCTTCAAGCCACCGGTGAGTTTCCTCTCCTTCTCCTCTTCCTCTCCATGCCCTCGCCGTCGAAAATGGCTCACCGGAGCTCCTTTTTCCGCCGCCGCCGCGCGCCGCCGCCCGCCGCCGCGCGCGCGCCGCGCGCGCCGCCCGGCCGCCGCCGCCGCCCGTCGCCCACATGCCACTGCAGCCGCCCGATCCGGCGGACGGCCCAGATTAAAAGGAGGCGCACCCCTTTGGATCGGTCCACGGTAGACCGGTGGACCGGGTCCACGGGCGCCGGTCCACAGACCTTGCGTCATGCTTACGTCACGCTTGCGCCAGCCAGCCAATAGCGAGCCGCCACGCGTCGCCAGCACAGCTCACCCGCCGGCTGCCTTGGCGGTTTTGCAAAAAGGACCCCGAGATTTCAGAATTCACAAATAAACCCTTCCACCTATGAAAAAGCCTTTCAATCAGGTCCATTCTTTTATGTTTAGGCCCCTGCAGTCCTTAGTTTCTATGTTCTTTAGCCTATCCTTAACCTTTTACATATTAGACCTTCTAGTTTCACACATATTTATGTTTAGGTCCCTGAAATCTTGCAGAAAACCCCTAAAACTTTCAGATAATCACAATTTAGTCCCTGAATCTTGTTTCAGCCATATCTTTTTCATCCTAGCTCCGTTTTACGCGTTCTTGGTGTCCACGCGATCGTCTCTTCGAGCCCGTCATTTCTAAAAGCTTGTTTTAGCCTTTTGGTAATGTTTGATGTATTGTTTTATTTATTGTATGTTTTCTTGCATGATCGTAGCCAACACGCCGTTCGAGGAAGTTCAAGTGCAGAGCTTTTCAGATAAGGAAAGTAGCTTATCGTTGGAGAAAGGCAAGTGACCCTAACCACCCTTCTACCTATGCTTTAATCAAGAACACTATAAGTTAATTGGAACATGGAGAACCACCCAGGAAAACAGTGCAACCACAGTCCATATGGCTCTGGCTTAGCCAATTAATTAGGTGTGTGATTGTGTTGACGACCCTATCCGAAAGGAACACGGGGGGCTCCGGGTTGCGGGGGTATAGCCCGGTTCTTTTGGGGTAGCGGCCTTTGCTAAGGTGCCGACCACTAGGGAGGGTTATGGTCCGCCCCGAGTCAGAATCGTCGTGGGTTGTTGATGCTTTTGCATATCTTTGTAAAGGCTTCGTAGCGTCCCTATGCAATCACACCTCGGAAGTGTGGTATTGTGCTCCGATCAAGCACATGCGTGGTTGGGTTCAAAGTTCTTTGGAACTTTTACGCGAACCGTGGGAAAAGTGTGCAACCTCTCGCAGAGTGTAAAAGCGATCGATCGGCCGTGCTCACGGTCAAGAGCGGCCGGACCCTCACATGATTAATTGAACTTAAAGATGGATTAATATTGCTTTCCGGTTATTTCGTGGCCTTGCCGAGTACCAACCATAAGTGTACTCATCCTTGCTTACGCCGTTCGAGAGAAGAACCCTGGAGTGGAGCACTTCACCGACTACGAGGAGTTCTGAGGATGCGATCAACCAGTCAGAAGCCTGTGGAAGATGAAGATGGAGTCGCGTCTTCATAGTTATCGATGTTCGTGTAAAGACCTTTGTGTCAACCATCGTGAGTGTAATAAAAGTTAATAAACCTTTTTCTGTACGCTTTGAGCAATGTTTTGTGATATTACACTCATGAGTCTATCATATGTGTGAAATTGTGATCCTGGCACACATATGAGATGCATTCGGTTTTCTACGGAAAATCGGGTGTGACAGAGTGGTATCAGAGCATTGCTGACTGTAGGACGCAGCCTCAGATAGAAATGGTCGATATTAAGGACTCTCTTTCTAGGAAGCCCTTCTAACATTCAAAATATCTTATTTACGCTTAAAAAAATATTTTATTCTTTATTCTCTAAACAAAATCAAATCTTTTGTTTTCTTCTACACTGAGTCTGATTCTTGTTCTTCCACCTTGAACTACCACACGTGCTTTATAGGATAGATTCTTAGGTTGCCTACCCTTCTACCAGTTTCGTTTCGATAGAGCCGTTCTTGTGAGGACGTGTGATGTTAATGCTTGTTGATTGTAAACATGCATGATTTGGATCTTTGACATGATTGAAATGTTTTTGTGGAGTGATGGCCACAAATACATGAATAAAATAATTAAAGTTAAAATTTGAATCTTAGCCCCTTTTCTCTGATGCACCTTTATCAATTCAACCTCCTATCGGAAAACTTCTCTCTAACAATCAAATGGTAAACATCAGGTCAGAAGCTGGACAGGATATTCCGTTCGTCATCAATCAGCTGAATCAAGTTCCCTCCTCCACCACAAGAATTAGCGATGGATCCCGCGATGCAGCAGTTCTTTACGGAACAGATGCAATTAATTCAGAACCTCACCGCCACCGCCCGAATCTACGTGCACGGCAGAACCGACCACCACCACAAGGACCCCCACCACCTCCACCACCAGTGAACAAGCATAGAGAATTCATGAGCCACAACCCGCCCACTTACTCTCATTCAGTGGATCCCCTCGATGCCGATGATTGGCTCAAGACCATCAACAAGATTCTAAATATCACCTAATGCAATGATCGTGAGAAGGTTTTGTATGCCTCAGGACGTCTGGAAGGTGCAGCCGCTGATTGGTGGGATGCTTACACCGTCGCACATGCTGCTGCCGACACCATTACTTGGCAAGAGTTCCAGGAGAGTTTTCGTACACATCACATCCCACTCGGTGTGAAGAAGTCGAAGAAGAAGGAATTTCTAGCTCTAAAGCAAGGCAACATGACGGTTAGTGAGTATCCGGATCGGTTTACTCATTTATCCCGCTATGCACCGGATGAAGTCAACACGGATGCCAAGAGACAAGAACGCTTTCTCGATGGATTGATAGGGCCACTTAACTATCGGTTGCGAGCCACACATTTCTTAACTTTCAGATGTTGCTCAATAAGGCTATAGGCTTGGAGAATAAACGCAAGGAACTTCGTGAACGAAGCGCAAGTTTCAACCTCAAGGTCAATCCGCCAAGGTAACACCCGCCCTCGTTACAACTCATCGCAAGACTCTCAGTTTCGTTCTAGCACACCAGGCAGAAGCCATGGACAGAATCAACCGTTCTATCGTTCGTTTGATGAACCCGAAGAATCCAACCCAATGACACCTCAGGCTCCAAATCCTCATCAGAATCGCTCAGGTGCACCAGTAAGGAACACTACTCCAGTTCACCCCAGTGGATGCTTCAACTGTGGAGAATTGGGACACTATGCCAGTATTTGCCCTCAGTGTAATATGCAGACACCCCAGAGAGATAATAGAGGTCAACAGAACAATACGCATGGTAGGGTGAACCATGTGACAGCTGAAGAAGCTCAAGGAGACAAAGATGTTGTGCTTGGTACGTTTCTTATCAACTCGGTACACGCTGTCAGCTTTATTTGATTCCGGGCATCGCATTCATTTATTACCGAACGATTCGTGACAAAGCATGATGTACCCAAGAGTTCCATGAAGACACATTTGCTAATTAGTTCTCCAAACGGTGAAATGAAATCCACCTATGTATGCCCACAGGTCAATCTTAAGATCGGAGAGATAGATTTTGAAGCGGACTTAGTGATTCTAACATCCAAGTGGAATAGATGTGATCCTTGGTATGGATTGGTTAAGCAAGCATGATGGAATCATTTTGTGTGCTAAGAAGTCGGTGCTCTTAACTACCCCGCAAGGAGATAGGATTGAGTTTGCCACTACAAGCCCGAAGAAGAAGGAGAAGTGAACAAGCTCGTGATAGTAAACCATCATCTATCAAGAACATCTTGTATCTCCTCTTGTTTCCCGATCCCTCCGAATCTCGGGACGAGATTCTTTTTAAGGGGGTAGGATTTGTAACACCCGAAAATTCCATCACAATAAAATATTGTTAGCAACATGGTTTAGTTTTATTTTCTAAGGATTTAATAAATTTGAATAAATAAATTTGCCTTTAATTAAATTAAACAACAATTAATAATTAGAATCACCCAAGTGTTTGTGCATCATGTTGAAATGCATGAGTTTTGTTTGTGGTGTGATTTTAAAAGTCTTAAAAATATTTGTGAAAAGTCTTTAAAAATAATTGTGAAAATTGGAATAAAAGTTTGAATTAAAAAAAATGAAAAGAGGTTGAAAGTTTGAATTTAAAAAAAAAATGTTTCAAAAGTTGTAAAAATGGTTTGTGGAAAAAGCCTTTTAAAATAGTGGAGAAATTTGTGTTAAAATTTGAGTTTGAAAACATGAAAAAGGTTTGAATTTAAAAGGTTTGAATTTGGTTTGAAAAGGATTTGAAAAGAAAAGGAAAAAAAAGAAAAACCAAACTAACCTAACAGCCCAACCCAACCCACCGGCCCAGCTCCCGCGCTCGGCCCAAACCGGCCCACTCAGCGCCCGCCCTCTCTCCCGCCTCCCTCTCTCTCTCTGACCCGCTGACGTGTGGGGCCCACACGTCAGGGCGTCTTCAACCTCCAGGCCGCCGCCCCCCTTCCCCGCGCAGCCCACCGGCCGCGCCGCCCGTCCCCGGCGCCGCCGCTTCCCCGCGTCGTCCCACCTCCCCCGGCTTCCCCGCGCCGCTCCGCCTCCCCACCGCACTCACCCACCGCCATCCCCGTCCTTTCCCCTACCCGTAATCGCCCGCACCGAGCCGAGCCGCCGCCGCCATTAATGGCCGGCCGGCGAGCTCCCACCCACCGCCTCCGCGCCGTTCTCCCTTCCCTTTCCGGCTATAAAAAAGGCGGCACCATCTCCTCTTCACCCCCGCGCCCCTCCCCTTCCCTCCTCGCTCTCCACGCGCGCGCCGCCGCGGAGCGCCGCCGCCACCGCCGCCCCTCGCCGCCGATCTCCTCCTACGGCCTCCCTCCCTCCTCTTCAAGCCACCGGTGAGTTTCCTCTCCTTCTCCTCTTCCTCTCCATGCCCTCGCCGTCGAAAATGGCTCACGGGAGCTCCTTTTCGGCCGCCGCCGCCGCGCGCGCCGCGCGCCGCCGCCGCGCGCGCCGCCGCCCGGCCGTCCGCCGCCGCCCACATGCCACTGCGCGCCGCCCGATCCGGCGGACGGCCCGGATTAAAAGGAGGCGCACCCCTTTGGATCGGTCCACGGTAGGCCGGTGGACCGGTCCACGGCGCCGGCCCACGACCTTGCGTCATGCTTACGTCACGCTTGCGCCCGGCCGGCCAATACCGAGCCGCCACGCGTCGCCGGACAGACTCACCCGCCGGCTGCCTTGGCGGTTTTGCAAAAAGGACCCCGAGATTTCGAATTCACAAATAAACCCTTCCACCTATGAAAAAGCCTTTCAATCAGGTCCATTCTTTTATGTTTAGGCCCCTGCAGTCCTTAGTTTCTATGTTCTTTAGCCTATCCTTAACCTTTTACATATTAGAACTTCTAGTTTCACACATATTTATGTTTAGGTCCCTGAAATCTTGCAGAAAACCCCTAAAACTTTCAGATAATCACAATTTAGTCCCTGAATCTTGTTTCAGCCATATCTTTTTCATCCTAGCTCCGTTTTACGCGTTCTTGGTGTCCACGCGATCGTCTCTCCGAGCCCGTCATTTCTAAAAGCTTGTTTTAGCCTTTTGGTAATGTTTGATGTATTGTTTTATTTATTGTATGTTTTCTTGCATGATCGTAGCCAACACGCCGTTCGAGGAAGTTCAAGTGCAGAGCTTTTCAGATAAGGAAAGTAGCTTATCGTTGGAGAAAGGCAAGTGACCCTAACCACCCTTCTACCTATGCTTTAATCAAGAACACTATAAGTTAATTGGAACATGGAGAACCACCCGGGAAAACAAGTGCAACCACGGTCCATATGGCTCGGCTTAGCCAATTAATTAGGTGTGTGATTGTGTTGACGACCCTATCCGAAAGGAACACAGGGGGCTCCGGGTTGCAGGGGTATAGCCCGGTTCTTTCGGGGTAGCGGCCTTTGCTAAGGTGCTGACCACTAGGGAGGGTTATGGTCCGCCCCGAGTCAGAATCGTCGTGGGTTGTTGATGCTTTTGCATATCTTTGTAAAGGCTTCGTAGCGTCCCTATGCAATCACACCTCGGAAGTGTGGTATTGTGCCTGATCAGCACATGCGTGGTTGGGTTCAAAGTTCTTTGGAACTTTTACGCGAACTGTGGGAAAAGTGTGCAACCTCTGCGAGTGTAAAGCCGATCGATCAGCCGTGCTCACGGTCAAGAGCGGCCTGGACCCTCACATGATTAATTGAACTTAAAGATGGATTAATATTGCTTTCCGGTTATTTCTGTGGCCTTGCTGAGTACCAACCATAAGTGTACTCATCCTTGCTTACGCTGTTCAGAGAAGAACCCTGGAGTGGAGCACTTCACCGACTACGAGGAGTTCTGAGGATGCGATCAACCAGTCAGAAGCCTGTGGAAGATGAAGATGGAGTCGCGTCTTCATAGTTATCGATGTTCGTGTAAAGACCTTTGTGTCAACCATCGTGAGTGTAATAAAAGTTAATAAACCTTTTTCTGTACGCTTTGAGCAATGTTTTGTGATATTACACTCATGAGTCTATCATATGTGTGAAATTGTGATCCTGGCACACATATGAGATGCATTCGGTTTTCTACGGAAAATCGGGTGTGGCTCTATTGAAAAGTTTATGAAATTACCTTTCCAACGTGTGGTCATTCATCAAAAACGGAGTTCAAACAAGGGAGCTATGTCCATTTTACTTCAGCGCTGCGTGCTGTCCAAAACTGATTTCAGGACGTGTTGCACTCGGTGATTCGGGCATAACCGCTTGTAGGAACCTCCGATTGTCTTGATTCTTGATTTGTTGGAATCGTAACTTCATGGGGCTTCTAAATATCCAAAAATATCCAGTGTTTTCCTTTCGAGACCATGCAGAATTTTGATGAGATTGATGGCTTCTTGCGCATTGATCCGGAGATGTTAACGATCTTTATAATTCTATCTTCTAGAGTGTCATGTTGCACTTCCGTGTTGAAGATTCAGGGTCTCCCTCATGCTTAGCATTTTGCTAGTCATGGAAGAAGAAGACAAAGATCTTCTTAGCCATCCTTCAATTTCCTTGTAGTGAGAGTCTTTATCTTGCCTGTAAGACGTTTTAAACGCACATTCTACCCCCAAGGTGACGGTTGGGAGTAGATAGAATTGCCAACAATCCAACAATGTCTCCTAAGATTCTTAACTTGTGGCATAATTAGTTTAATGAGGAATAAAAACCTAATGAGTGTACGTGGTGCAAGGTGTGTATGCACATGATAGGAAAGCATATAAACAAGACAATGTTTTCACCTAGTTCTAAACACCATGTTTACAACTAGGTTGCTGAATTTCTCCATAGCCATAAAGGTTTATATATCTAGGGTTAAAACACCATGTCTATCCTTAAACCAATAACTCCTATAGCACAATAAAAATTAAGCGCATTGCAAAGCTTATAAACTAACCAAAGCAACATGAAAACATATGAAAAGCCAGCTAGGTTTATCAAACTTAACGATGATGGTCCGCAATCTTGTTTAAACACCACGTTTACACAAGATCACAAAAGGAAAATACTCATAGGTACCTATGAAGCATTAACATGGAAACTGAAGAATACATCATTAAGTATATAAAACAACCAAGCCAACTATATGCAAAACATGTACATGCAAAGAAACATCACATTGATAACAAAATGCAATGCATGCAAATAAATAAATATGAGCATGAACATGATGGTGGTTCTAAAAAGAAAACTAAACTTAGATTAATAACCACAAGTTGATCATCATAAGATGGTGCCATTCTTTATTCTCTCTAAGAAAGTAGTAAAAATATAAAGAAACGGGTTGCCTCCCGAAAAGCGCTTCATTTAAAGTCATAGAGCTCGACTTTCTCACATACCTTCTTTTCGTTGCATAGCCATGGCCCTTCATGCAAGAATAAAAGGTACCAATGCAGCTTTAATTTACTTTCCATGTTTTGCTTGATCACTTATAGAAGACTTGCCCAAAGCATCCTTTTGTTTCATCATTATCTCCTTCTTTATCATCCTTCGGTGCTGCCTTCACTCCATGAATTTTTTTTAATGTCCAGAACAGAGAGTATACTCAAGCTCTACTCCATTGCACAGTTCACAAAATTTCCTTTCCAACGAGTCTTTATTTGCTCAAATCGGACTCCGGACAAGAGAGTTACGTCCGTTTTACTTCGGCGATGAAATCTGTCCTGAAATTTCAGAACGCGCAATGCTCAATGTTTTCTCCATAACTCCTTGCACGGGTCTTCAAACTTGATGGTTCTTGATGCGTTGGAATGGTAGTTTGATGGAGCTTCTGAATATCTCATTTTTTTCATTTGTACACCTCTGAACAAGCTCTCAAATTGATGAAGACAGCAGCATCCATCGCGGGATTCGGAGAGGTTGATGATTTATCTTGCAACTCTTTTAGGCATGACTTCTTTTTTTCATTATTCAAGCCTGTCCACATGGTTAGTGAAAATCGGGCCTTTCCCGACATATGATTCTTTTAAGGTCATTAGCTTGACCAAGCGCAAAGCATGATCGAGATTTACAAAACTTATTGTAAACATACGCGTCCATAATTAACACCACATGTGAATTGTAGCAACAAGTCAAGGTGTAAATAAAAGAAGCATATGTTTCATGCATAGCACTTAGCTCATCATTAGGCAAAGGTTGTTTAGATGTGAGATTAATTGGATCAAACTTAAATGCTTCCTCTTTTTCATTCTCAAGAAAATCTAGCCTATCAACATGATCACTATTGGAACAAGGCATAGACATTAAACTATCATTCATACTATTGGTCGAGCATGAGTATTTGAATTTATCAACATCAATACCAATAATATCTTGAGATTTCAGCACATACCTTGGCCTTAGAGATTTTTCAACAAGAGCGATATTTGGTTCATCAAGCGGTGTTGAAGGCGAATCGATCTCAACAAGTGCGGTTGCCTCTTCATCACCATCTTGCAATTTCTTCAACTCATCATGTGGAACATGTAATCCTTCAACTATGTACGCATTCATCTCTTCTTTGAAGTCTTCTTTATCAACCAGATCTTCATCTTCAAAGACTTGTATGTTGCTTTCTTTATCTTCCATGTACCACATGTCATCAAGATCGCTCATTGTTGATTCACTCTTTCTTTGATCCTTGAGTACTTCCATGTCTTGATTTGCTAGTGTGTAGGCTTCAATAGCACACAAGCTATCATCTAGCTTGAGTCCTATCTCCTCCCATTTATCCTTTGAGTCACTAGGCTCATCACGGTTGTACTCTTCTCTTCCTTCATCATAAATCCTTGAGTTATCAAACCGGTCGATCCATCCTTCATCTCCTTCTTCTCTTTCTTCTTCAAACATCTTTTGGATCGACTCTCCACTCATCTCTTGATCAAATATATCTTCAACTAGTTTGGCAATGTGTCGGCGTTCCTCCTTCCTTCGGTAGTTAATTAGTGGGGCGAAATCAACTTGAACCCAATCGGATTGAATGAACTCCGCCAATGGTCTAGCATTCCACATACTTCGGCCTACATTCATGTTAGTTTCAACATTTTTAACATCCGAAATGACTTCTCTTACCTTGGGAAGTGGATCTTCACTTTCTTGTATGGTCGGTTCATCTTCCTTGACCTTCGGTTCATCTTTTTCGAAATTTCAGCAAGCACCTTGGGCTTGATTTTGTCATTTTGCTCCTCTCGACAACATCTTTGCCAATCTCGTATTGTTCTTTGTCCATTGCTTATCCTTTGTAAGATTTGTGCGGCTTCACTAATTGTTTTATCCAATATATCACCGCCTGCACACATGCTTACAAAACGAGATGAGTTAGGGGTTAGTGAAAAATAAAAGGTATGCAACATCAAGTCACCGGAAAATCCCAAGTTCGGGCCTCGCTCAAGTAGTTCATTAAAGCGGTCCCATGCTTCATCAATTCCTTCATCCTCTCCTTGCTTGAAAGTGAGCACTTGCCTCCTTAAGTCTTGGACCTTGCTTATGGGAAAGAACTTCAAAAGAAATTTCTTCACTAGCTCATCCCAATTTCCTTTTGCTTCAACGGACGCAAGTGTGTACCATCTTCGCGCTTCATCTTCGAGAGAGAATGGAAAAAGATTCCACTTGAACCAAGCGGCCGGAACTCCTTTTTGTTGCACCGTGTTGCATAACATCGTGAATTCCTTAATGTGTCTATATGGGTTGTCATCCTCCAATCCTCTAAATGGTTTTGTCACCACTAACTTGATGATTCCAGGCTTCAGTTCGTAGTGGGTTGTAGCAAGCATCAAATCTGATTTTTGTATCTTAATGTCTTCCATTGACGGCATTGCTAGCTCCCTTAGCGACATCTCTTCGTCTTCCAATGGTGAGGTGAACAAATCCATCTAGGCACAAGAAAAGTAGAAAGAAAAACAGAAAAGATTTTTTCTTTTTTTAGAAAATAAGGGTTAGGTGTTAGTAATCAACAAAATTAATACTAGATTAAACGTAGCAAACTGGCTTGCTCCCCGGCAACGGCGCCAGAAAAAGGGGCTTGTTGACGGATAAAAGACGTATCCCTCTACGATCCGCAAGCGTACGGACCTACACCTTTTTCACCACGGGATTCCCAAGGTTCTTGTCAATCCGCGGAGCAAGGGGATTACTAGCGCTTAACCAAGTACTAATCTAGTTGAATGGAAACCTTTGAAAGGGGTATTAATCTAAAGATAAAGACAATCTAACCTAAGTTAATCTAAGTTAAGTTGATCAAACAAATCTAGGGTTAAATTAGATGGTAAAGGGTAAACACAAGAGAGCGAGGTTAAGATAGATAAGCGTTCCCTCCCTAGGATCTAGGATAACATGGTATGCATCTACTACACGAAAGAGGTAAACCAATCTACCGGGGGTTGTGACCACGGTTTCGCCCTTTCCCTCCTCTCGTACTGTCACTACGCGAAGGTATTCGTGACTAGACCTATGATGGACACGGTATGTTAATGGAATCTATGGGAGTAGCGGATATCATACGCCTGAAAAACATGGTAGATAACCTTAATCATCAAAGCATCATCAACATGAAAACAATAGATTGAAACCACAAATCGAGTAGCGATCACATAGCATGTATCCATCTAATCCTAGGGATGAACGGAGACATTACCCCATCATCTTACACGAATTGAAGCACATAGGGGTGATGGAGACTCCGGAGAACGTCGTCGATGAAGATGGCAGCGATGGAGCTTGGGAACACCCCTAGGCCAACGGCTTGGAGTCCTCCTCTTGCTTCCTTCTCTCCGCCGGCGTTGATCCTTGCGACGAGCTCATCTAACTCTCTCCCTCATCTTGCGGCGGCGGTTTTCTGGTGATTGACGTCGGTAGGATGATTTGTTCGATGTGTAACCACCTTGGGGCGCCTAGGGGGTTGTATTTATGTCCTTGGGGTGCCTTTGGGCGTGCTGCACCTTGCCTTGCACGGGATCCTCCTTGGGAGAGAAGCAAACTTGGTTTCCATAAAATCAGCCAGATTTTCCTGATTCGCAGTCCTTCCTTGCCAGGGCCATATCTCCCACGTCTGGACTCCAAATAATGCAAATTCAGTGTACAGGTTGTGTGCCACGAAATTATCTTCAACCTTGGTATTCATTTCTTTCCTTAAAAACGAAGATAAGATCTCCAAATCGGCCTAGGAAGATAATCTGTTCTGATTTCGGACTGACTGCGCAGCAGTGATTTCGGGGGCTATATCTCCTAGCTCCCTTATACGAATTGGGCCTTACACATGTCCAAATCGAAGGTATCGTCGAGGACCACAACTTTGGTAGTCAAACGTTTGCCATTTAAGACCGTTTAAGTCTCCGAATCTGTATCGGAAGATCATGCTGTCCCGAGTCTGCGAGAATATCTCTCGGCCGAGTTGATCCCGTTGGTAAACATCCAAGTCCCCGGAGTTTTGCGTGTTGATGCTTCGGTCCTTAGGTTGTTTGGAGTCTTGTTCACTTCGTGTCTTGACTTGTGACGGGCTTCATGATCTTCTCTTGAAGTGCTTGATGAACTTATCCCGAAAGTCTCCTCTTTAGCGTAGATTTCCTGCGTAAACAACAAACTCCAAAATCGACATGCAAGTGTGAACTTGTTACATCATTAGTATGCCTAGTGGCGGGTTAGTTGCAAATCATAATCGAAACCAATGTATAACAAGTACTCTAGGTTGACGGAAATTCACCGTCAACAGGCGAGCTGAGCGCGTTGCCTCCCAACGCGGCGCGCCCGTCAGCACGACGACCGCCGCCCCGGCGGGGGAGCGCGCGGTCTCCTGGCCGCGCTTCCCCATCGGTCTGCGCGGCGCTACGACGGCCTACAACGCCAACGCCAACACCACGATGCGCAGGGTTCCCCCTGGCCGTCACGTCTACGTCGCCAGGGATCCTAGCGCCTCCGCCGGCGACGAGTCGTCCCTAGGCTCTCTCGACGCGTTGCCACCCGCCAACCTGCACGGGTACGCGGAGTGGGACTTTTCCGGCGTACCGGACCCAGTAATGTTCAGGCGATTTCTCGACGCCACGGACTACTGGTTCGGCTGCTCCGACGACTCCAGCACCGGAAGCTACGACCCTGCACGGGAGTGCTACGTCGTCATCGCCAACGACCCAGCGAATGCCACCGGTGCAGCGGGCGCCGGCGACGGGGAAGTTACGCCCGCTCCAGGGACCGCTTCGCGCCTGGCAGCGGGACCAAGCGCCCCTGCTCCTTCACCCCCAACGGGGGCCGACGTCAACGCGCAGCTAGCCCAAGCCCGCGAGCTCGAAGCCAAGCTGGTGGAGGAGTATCGGATGGTGCGGTTGCTCCGCGCCTCAATGGCGGGAGAAGCCTCTGCGCGCGGCGAACGCGTGCGGGAGCTGGGCATACAGGCCCGCGACCGCATTAACGCCGATTTCAACGTCAACAATCCGGATACACCTCCACGGGCGAGCCAAAAGCTCATCGTCGCCGCAACGCTGCTGCGGGCCATGCCCGCCCCCTCGACACCCGAGGCGCGGAAACTGCACCGTGAGGCGCAGGCGCTCATCGAGCAAGCGGCCGTCCGGCACGCCGAGAGCTCGGCGTCCCGCATCCGCCGGCCGGGGGGACGCGCGGGGGGCGATGGGGGCGCGCGGGGGGGCGAACCCTCGGTGCACGCGAGGTGGAGCGACGGAGCGCCCCGCCAACCCGGGACGCACGCCGGCTAAAGAACGGCTCCTCGACACGCGCGGGCAAGCACGGGACGGCGACGCCCGCAACGTCATCAACGCTCGGCAGACGAGCAAAGCGGATGCACGAGCGGCGGCAGGCTACCACCCTCAACGGGGTGGGCGCTACGACAGCGATGAGGATCGCTCGCCAACGCCGGAGCCTCCGGGAACCCGCGTGTTCAGCCGGGAGATCCGCACGGCGGCCTTCCCCCAGCGCTTCCGCCAGCCCACGACCATCGTCAAGTACAACGAGGAGACGGATCCCCGCGTGTGGCTCAACGACTACCGCCTAGCATGCCAGCTAGGCGGGGCCACCAGTGACGAGGTCATCATCCGCAACCTCCCCTGCACCTCGGCGACTCAGCCCGGACATGGCTCGAGCACCTGCCGGCCAGTCAGATCCACAATTGGGATGACTTGATCCGCACATTCGTCAGCAACTTCCAGGGCACGTACGTGCGCCCTGGGAACTCCTGGGACTTGCGCTCCTGCACCCAGAAGCCCGGCGAGTCGCTACGGGACTTCATACGGCGCTTCTCCAAGCGCTGCACGGAGCTCCCAAGCGTGGCGCAGTCCGAGATTGTGCACACCTTCCTCGAGGGCACCACGTGCCGGGACCTCGAGCGTGAGTTGGGGCGCAGCCCGCCGGTTGACTCGAACGAGCTGTTCGACATCGCCACCAGTTTTGCCTCGGGCGAAGAGGCCGTGGGGGCGATCTTCGACGGTAAGAAGGGCAAGCGCATGGACGACGCGCCCGCGGAGAGCAGCAAGTCCAAGGAGCCCCACCGGAAGGACAAGCGGGGCAAGAAAGGGAAGAAGCCGCGCCGCGAGGCGCGCGAGCAGGGACGCGACGATAACGACGCCGAGGCCCTTGCTGTTGACCCGGCTCGACGGGGCCCTCTACCGGCCCCTCGAGGTCCGGGGGTGTTCGACGACATGCTGAAGAAGCCATGTCCATATCACAAGACACCGGTGAACCACACCCTCGACACCGGTGAACCACACCCTCGAGCAATGCGACTTGCTTAAGCGGTTCTATGGCCGCGCCGCCGCGAAGGACACTGAGGCCAAGAAGGACGGAGGAGATGGCGACGCCAGCGGCTTCCCCGCCGTGGAGAACGTGTTCCTCATCTTCGGGGGGCCAACCGTCGACATGTCGAGCCGCCAGCGCAAGCGGGAGCGACACGAGGTCCTCGCCGCGGAGAAGGCGCCTCCCTCCTTCCTTGACTGGTCGGAGGATGCCATCACCTTCAGCCGCGAAGATCACCCAGGCCAGTACCCACTGGTGGTCGACCCGGTCATTGGGAACGCACGGTTCTCAAAGGTCCTGATGGACGGAGGCAACAGCCTCAACATCCTCTACGCGCACACGCTGCGCCTGCTGGGGATCGGGTTGGACCAGCTACGGCTCAGCACGACGCCGTTCCATGGCGTCGCGCCGGGCAAGCGCGTCCAGCCCCTCGGGCAGATCGATTTGCCTGTTTGGTTCGACACTCCGAGCAATTACCGCAAGGAGATGCTCACCTTCGAGGTGGTGGGGTTCCGGGGGGCATATCACGCCATACTTGGGCGGCCCTGCTACGCCAAGTTCATGGCCGTCCCCAACTACACCTACCTCAAAATGAAGATGCCGGGACCAAATGGCGTCATCACCGTGGGCTCGTCCATCGAGCACGCCTTCGACTACGACGTCGAATGCGTAGAGCATGCGGAAGCACTAGCGCTGGATGAAGCGGTGGTGACCACCTTGGAGAAGATGGTCAACGAGGACCTCGACTCCACCACCAAGCACGCCGGCAGCTTCGAGGCCGCGGAGTAGACCAAGGAAGTGCCCCTCGACCCTGCTGCCCCCGAGGGCAAGGCGTTGAGGGTCAGTTCTACCCTCGACCCGAAATAGGAAGTGGTGCTCGTCGACTTCCTCCGCGCCAACGCCGACATCTTCGCGTGGAGTCCCTCGGACATGCCAGGCATCCCGAGGGAGGTCGCCGAGCACTCCCTTGATATCCTACCTCACTCCCGCGCCGTACAGCAACGGCTCCGCCGCTTCGACGAGGAGCGGCGGCGGGCGATCGGAGCGGAGCTGCGGAAGCTTCTCGAGGCCGGGTTCATCAAGGAAGTGTTCCACCCTACGTGGCTAGCCAATCCTGTACTAGTAAAGAAAAAGAACGGGAAGTGGCGGATGTGTATAGACTACACCAGTCTCAATAAAGCATGTCCTAAAGTTCATTTTCCTTTGCCGCGTATCGATCAAATCATTGATTTGACCGCCGGGTGTGATCTACTTTGTTTCCTTAATGCCTATTCCGGGTACCACCAAATCAAGATGAAGGAGTCCGACCAGCTCGCGACTTCATTCATCACGCCGTTCGGGATGTTTTGCTACGTCAAATGTCGTTCGGCCTCCGGAACGCGGGTGCAACGTACCAACGGTGCATGCAGCACGTTTTCGGAGACCACATCGGCCGAACCGTCGAGGCATACGTGGACGACATAGTCGTAAAAACCAGGAAGGCGGACGACCTAGTTGGCGACCTCAGCATCGCATTCGGCTGCCTACGGGCCAACGGGGTAAAATTGAACCCCGAAAAGTGTGTCTTTGGCGTGCCGCGGGCATGCTTCTAGGATACACAGTCTCCCAGCGGGGCATCGAGGCCAACCCCGAAAATGTTGCAGCCCTCGAGCGAATGGGTCCAATTCGGGACCTCAAAGGGGTACAGAAGGTGCTGGGGTGCCTTGCCGCCTTGAGCCACTTCATCTAGCGGCTCGGCGAGAAAGGCTTGCCCCTCTACCGCCTCCTCAAGAAGCACGAGCGCTTCTCCTGGACCACCGAGGCCCAAGAGGCGCTTGACAAGCTGAAGGCGTCCTTGACTCACGCCCCGATCCTCACACCACCGCAAGACGGCGAACCTCTGCAACTCTACGTGGCTGCGACCACCCAGGTGGTCAGCGCCGTGATCGTGGTAGAGCGCACGGAGGAGGGGCACGCCTTGCCGGTTCAGCGGCCGGTGTACTACGTCAGCGAGGTCTTGTCCGACACCAAGGCGCGCTACCCTCAAGTCCAAAAGCTGCTCTACGCAATGGTCCTCGCGCGGCGCAAGCTCCGCCATTACTTCGAGGCCCACCCTGTCACGATGGTTTCCTTCTTTCTGCTAGGAGAAATCATCTGCAATCCAGATGCAGCAGGCAGGATCGCCAAGTGGTCGGTGGAGCTAATGGGCGAAACGCTCGCCTACACCCCGCGCAAGGCCATCAAGTCCCAAATCTTGGCAGATTTCGTTGCCGAGTGGACGGACACGCAGTTGCCGCCACCGCAGATCCAAGCGGAGTGCTGGACTCTGTATTTCGACGACTCAGTGATGAAGACCGGGGCGGGCGCGGGCCTGCTCTTCGTGTCACCCCTCCGGGAGCACATGCGGTACGTGGTACGCCTCCATTTCCCCGCGTCAAACAACATGGCTGAGTACGAGGCCCTGCTCTGCGGCCTCAAGATCGCCATCGAGATAGGCGTCAAGCGCCTCAACGTGCAGGGAGTGCCGCCCATGAACTGTCCACCCTCTGCTAGCTGCTCCAATAGCCCCCCACGATAACTGATGGGGTGCTCGAATTCCTCATCCCAGACCACTGTCTCATGAGTCAAGTCACTGAACACCTCCTGTGCAGCTCTTACTGAATGGGCAAACTCAACATGCTCAGGCGGTACACACTCAGGTGGTTCATCATCCCAACGAGGCAAATCGCCGAACACCTTGCAAGCACCCACCTCAGAGACCACCGAAGCCATATGGAAGTCACGAGCAAGGCGAACCTGACCTGCGGTATGTGCCCCTGCACGTTGCTTCACCACAAACTGCTTCCTCTTCACCACCTGGTTCACCATGAATTGCTCCCTCTTCTCTTCGCCTTGATACCTCACGGGAGATGCAGAGCAAGCTGCACCGCGCTGCTCCCTGCTGCTATGCTCCCACGCCGCCCGCGCGCTCGCTGTCGGGCATAGACCCCGGTACTCATGCAAGGAAGGAAAAAGGGTAGAAGACGGACTCCTACTAGAATTCCCCTGTACTCCTACTAGGACTCGCTCTGTGTAATCCTACTAGGACTCCTGCCTTGTAACCGACTAGGCACCCGCCCCCTGGACTATATAAAGGAGGGCCGGGTACCTAGCCGCACATCCTCAATCCCTCCGGGGAACAACACCAAGCGCAGGGCGCAATACTACTCCAAACAGGACGTAGGGTAGCTACTCTGGCTACCCGAACCTGTATAAATCTTGTGTCTTGTGTCCTCGCGCGTACCTTCGGGTTCCAGATCATGGCGATCCTCACCTTCTACCTTGCTGCGGGTAACTCCTATGGAGGTCGAGAGGTTTAAACACTGACAGCTGGCGCCCACCGTGGGGCCATCGTCACGATCATCGGCGAATTCGAAGGACCTATCTTCACAATCGATCTATTCGGTGCAATACGATTCAGGTGCCATCTCAATCCGCTCCTACATCGAGTTCGAAGCTGCGCGTCGATTCAAGTCGAAGCCGAGAAGAATTCATCTACTATTGGCCCAAGACTCAACGGGACCCGCAGAATTATTTCCCTGTTTGTTTCTGTGCGAGTTCCAATCCGAGACAGGAAGTGTGACGCAAGCTCCAGCAATTCACCTGCATTTGATGGTTCGGTTCCAAGGAAAAATCCAATTCTTTTTCAACTCGGACTCGAAGCTGCTGAGCTGTCAGTGCTTTGAATTCGAAAGAGAGCAAGGTTCGGTACATGCACTTAGAAGACGCGACCATACGCTATTGCTCCAATGCGGCACTTGAAAATTCAATTTCTTGGAAATTGCTAAGTGCACAGCAAGGCTACCTCAAGACTCCAAGATATCCTTGCTTGGCTCACACACAAGACGTACGCAAGTATAGCTGCATCATCAAGCGGCCTCAATGGCCCTACATCAACTTCGCCGTACATCGCGACTACTCGTCACCCGGCCGCACAGGCTCTACGTCAGCCTCACCGTGCGCCGCGAGTACTCGTCTCCTAGCCATAGCGGCTCTACATCAACTTCGCCGTGCATCGCGGCTACTCGTCACCCGGCCGCACAAGCTCTACGTCAGCCTCGCCGTGCGCCGCGGGTACTCGTCTCCCGGTCGCAGCGGATCTACATCGACCACGCCGTACGCCGCCACGACATCGTCTTCTGGGCGTACGACTACCTCGACTACTTACCTCGACTAGTCTCAACCAGAAAACTAGTCGAGGACGGCTCTCGCGACATCAACAACTAGTCGGATCCACCTCCGACTAGTCGACTTCAGCTCCAACCGTCGCGGCTCCATCACCAACCGCCACGGCTTCGTCGACACTCGCCCGCGAATTAAGCTAAGTCACTTATTTCAATAATTATTTTTTCTTCGGCTTGTTTTCTGCATACAGGAACCAACGCTGAAGACTACTCTGTGTACGCCTCTCAACGGCTACCTGCCAGCAGAGCTACACCGTGCCAACTATTCCTTGGGGACCGTTGACTGACTGTCACAGGCTTGGTACACCAAATTAGGAGGCTCTTGCCACGACGTTTCGTGTACTAAGTGCTGGAGGCGCACAACGGCTACATCCTGAGGAGGCACTGCGCAATCCTGCTCTCCGCCATGCGGAACAACGAGCAATCGCGCTCTCTCTTGTCGCCATGTCGACCACTTTCGTCTACCTCTTAATGGTCTCGCTACAGTAGCACACGCCTTGATCCGTGCAAAGCCTCGGCTCTCTTGTCATGCCTCGACGCCCCCAGCGGCTATGGCTAAACAGCGACCATAGAGATTGGGCGCTAAACCGCATCAGGCTAACTACTCGACGCCTTACGACTGAAACAAGAGCATGACACATGACATTTACATCTATATTCATATTTGTATTTGTCATTTGTAGATTCAATTTCTAAAAAAATGTACATAATGTACGCATCTCTACTTTCAGGTCAAGCTCTGGCGACGACTTCCAGTACGCTCCGCGTACCTCCACCGGTGCGGCTAGTTCTCAAACTCGGGGGCTACGCACCAAATCACTACTCGACAACAACTCGAGTAGTCTCCGCTAGCTCTCTAGCTCGGGGGCTCAGCACCAACAACTGCTCGACGTGGCTCCTACCAGGGGCGGATAGACGCCTAGGGCCACCCGGGCCGTGGCCTTAGGCGTCGGCCCACGATTTGTATACTGTAGCACTACTGTAGCACACTGTAGCATAAGGTTTAGGCTCATTTCTCGAAGCCGGTCCCCATATAGTGGCCCTAGGCGTCGGGCTCACAGCGGTCCGCCACTGGCTCCTACGGCTCACCTGGCGACGAGCTCGGGGGCTGAACGCTGCAAGAGTACTCAGATGATGGCTTTCACGAACACTGAAGATCCTTGGATTGATTACCTAATCATTTCAAGGCTCGGAGGCTACTATGCTACACCCATCATTCAATTTTTTCAAGACGGAAGATTCAGAATCAAGACTGGTCCTCAGCTAGAGTCTGCAACTCAACCTAAGGCTCGGGGGCTACTCCATATGGAGTGCGATTTTGCAATCGCACTTCCATTCAATCTCGACTTCAAGACTGATGAGCTGGACCACCTTCCAGCCTCGCGGCAGTTCAAGTACTATTGAAGACTTCTCCAAACAGTACTCGAGGACGCTCAAGAACTACTCGAAGAGGCTTCAAGACTACTCGAACTACTACACTCGACTCCAACGTGCTCGGGGGCTTGTCGGGCATAGACCCCAGGTACTCATGCAAGGAAGGAAGAAGGGTAGAAGACGGACTCCTACTAGAATTCCCCTGTACTCCTACTAGGACTCGCTCTGTGTAATCCTACTAGGACTCCTACCTTGTAACCAACTAGGCACCCTCCCCCTGGACTATATAAAGGAGGGCCGGGTACCTAGCCGCACGTCCTCAATCCCTCTGGGGAACAACACCAAGCGCAGGGCGTAATACTACTCCAAACAGGACGTAGGGTAGCTACTCCGGCTACCCGAACCTATATAAATCTTGTGTCTTGTGTCCTCGCGCGTACCTTCGGGTTCCAGATCATGGTGATCCTCACCTTCTACCTTGATGTGGGTACCTCCTATGGAGGTCGAGAGGTTTAAACACCGACACTCGCCAGACGCCGTGCTGTGCTCGCGCTTGCCGACCCGCGGCACTGTGCTCGCCGACCGACGTGCCACTCCGCCCGCAGCACCGCGCCTAGCCCGTGCATGCCTCCTGAATCGCTAGGCAGCCTGGAAGCCAGCGTCGCGACGGAATGGAGCTTGCCTGCCCAAGTCAACGCGCGGCCACACCGGGATTTAGCGTCGGCGAAGAGGACGGGAGGTCGAGGAGTGACCCGCCCGCGCAAGGATGTCGCTGCGGTGTGCGAGAACGCTCGAGGTCGTCGATCCGCCGCTCTTCGACCCGATTCGCGCACGCCCGCGCCAAAATCGCGTGCGGAGGTGCCGGAGAAGGTTGGGGACCGAGCGCCGCCGCCGAATTTTGCTGGGAAACCGGTGTGCCGCCGCCTCGTCTGCTGGTTCAAATCGAATTCGGGGCTAGGATAGGCCACGACGAATCGCACTGACCCAATCCAACCCGGAGAACTCAAATCCGAAGCAGCTAGATCGATCGACGCGGGGGAGAGCACGGACAGCGCAGTGCGTGGCAGGCGTTAAGGAGGAGGTGCGTGTGAGGGCGCGGCAGGAGAGGGAGGACCGGAGGAGGCAGAAGGGAGGGAGGCGCGTGGGGGCAGGCGGGCGCGGGGGGAGGGGAGGCGTCGGGTGGTGGACCCATGGGGTGAAGGCCTGCGGAGGCGGAGCGGAGGTGCGGGGTGAAGTCGCGTGAGGTGAAGCGATGAAATTGTCTTACTTTCATTCTTTTTATTAGTAGAGATAAAGCACAGGTAAACAAGACCAACTGAAAAGGTAGCTCACTGATCGCACATCACGTTCATGAATAAATTCATTTTTTTAGATAATGGAAATAAATTCCGACCTCTGCAGCCACGAACACAGCCAAAGTCTCTGTGTGACTACACACAGCCAACCTTATTACAGAAACTAAAAATAAAAAAAGACTTTAGTACAAGAAGATAAGTACACTAAAGACCTACTACATCCAAAAGAAATGAGTTTTCTTCTCAAGACAGTGCTAAAGATTGAAGTCGCTTCATGATGGTTTTCTTGATCCACACCATGTTGTAGACTACGGGCACCAAAGATAAACTTGGAATAAACTGGATGTAGAACGAGGCCACACCGTCACTTGCATCCATGGCGTAGGTGTAAAGATGAGAGCCATGGATACACCACCACGCGGCAACAAAAGTCATCTTCCCGACAGTCCCCCACAGTGAAGACGGGATCTGCCACTGAACAACGATTCCATCATCTCCTCGTCGACGTCCTCCTTAGGCTCCCACGTAGAGCGCTTCACAGTGACACCTTCAAGAAGGAAAACGGCGCCCGCGAGCGTCGCTGCCGCTGCCACCAGGTGGGTGGCGGCGGCTGGGGCTTCGGAGATGCCCGAGCCGCCCCCTGCTTGACCGTTCGCGCCGAGGACCATATTGCCCAACTACAGCGCCACCTTCAAGAAGGGAGACGGCGCCCACGGGCGTCGCCGTCGTTGTCGCCCGGAGTTGGGGTGGTTGGAGCACCAAGGACCGGCGGACTGCTAATCTGTGGTCGCCGGGCGCCGGTTCTAGACGTGGGGGCCCCAGGACGAACCCATAAAGGAGTACATCTGGGCTTCGGACGGATATGCCGTCTTCCCCAGATCGGATGCCACCGGACACACGAATCCGGTGGCGGCAAGGAGGGGGGCAAGGAGACCGAGGTTGAGACGCCTCCATCCGAATCCGAGCAGGATTCACTGGATCAGGACGTAGAAGGACCGAAGGTCATCAGCCGCGTCGGCGGGATCAGAGCGCCACCGCTGTATAGATCCATGGCGGGCGACGTCGCTGAAACCGCCGTCGAACCCCGGCCAACCACCCGTTGCGTGGACATCGGCCGGGGGCGGCGACCTCTAGAGATGGGGGGGCACCGTCGTGGCTCCAGGTCCGGACGTCGGGCTTCACGGGGGATGACCGCTTCCACCTTGTAGAGGGAAGCGCAGCTGGGTAGGCGAGGACGAGATCGCGCCCCACCACCATGGCGGGCGCGGTGTCGACGCTCTGGACCTGCGCCGCAAGCCGAGAGCTTCTTCAAGCTCCTCGTGGGGGTGGCGGTGGCGGCCAGGGAACACACCTAGAGGGGTGCCCCTTGCGCTCTCCCAAGCGCCGCCGCTGGGCAGGGGGAAGGGGCCGCCGCCTGGTTGCCAGTTGCCGCCGAGAGATCCGGGCAGCAGAGGGCAGGATCCGCAGGTGGTGGGCGGCGCAACGTTGTCTTCTCCCCAACCAAACGAGGCGTCGAGGGCTCTAGCCCTGTCGTCGCCATAACTGCCATGTGCTCGGGTTGTTCCGGCGCCATGGCTCCGGCGACGGCCGGGTGTTGGTTGAGATGCGGCGGCGCCGAAGGTGGCGGTGGGTTCGCCTCCCGAGCCGCCTAGGTCATTCTTTGCGGATAATACGAGAGGGATGGCTTTCATGAATAAATTCATAGCATGACACTGCTTCTTTTCTTTTCCTTTTCCTTTCCTTTTTTCCTTTTCTTTTTATTTTTTATTTTCTTTGCTAAGAACAGTCTGATACCTCCTTAGAATACCTTGTTCAAATATGTGTGCTGACGTGTTGTGTTGACTCGAGCGTTGGAAGTGGTCATACGATTTGTTTCCGCTTTTAAATATTGATTCGTGAGCGACATCGACGTGTTTCCTATCGAATTATTTCCTTTTCGATTTCTTGTGTTTTTAATTTCGTGGTCATATGTGCAATGTGCTCCTGATTTCTGAATTAAAATACGAAATCAAAAGTGTTTAGGGTATTTTCCGGACCGATTTCATCCGCTATCTAGGGTGCATCCACGACCACCGCTCCACGCCCAGCCCTTACTACCCACGCTGCCGTAGGTGGTCGCCGTTGCCAGGTAGCAGTAGGAGGTCGCATGAACGATGAGAAGCAATGTGCTGCCCCTCACACCCAAGCATTACTCAATGACATATAGCATGGTTCGTGTAGATGTATTCACACTGCCACAATTTATATGTATGAACTGAAGTTTTTTTATTGTGTTATCGCAAAAAAAAGGTGTCATCAGGTTTTTAGGTTTAGGATGTAACTATAGTTTGGACTCAAAGCAATATAAAAATTCTAGATTTTTCTAAATTTTGTAAAAAGGCCTCACTTAAAGAATTCAGGTTTTGCTTCCGCAAAGATTTGAACGTCAGTTCATAAAATAGGTAATGATGTCAATCGTATTTTTCCTCTTATCATGTAGTTTTAGAGTCTAAGTATTCTAATTAGATATTCTATCTTTTCTATTTGTTGAAATCTTTCTTCTTTTAAAATAATATATATGCACCGAACTATTATTCTGTATAACTGGAGGACTATAAACATTATTCAATACAACATACCTACAGTCCAAAATTAATGTCTTCGTATTCTTCCCTAAAGTAAGCATTTGATTATATATATCACGGGTCACATCTTTCGCGACTAAGATGAAATGTTGAAATTTTTGACGTGACCTTATATGAATCAGTCAATTAATAGTTACGGATTGTTAAAGTTTGAATAAATTTTGTCCTGTAGCGGTATTTGTGAACTCTATTAAAGTCCAAATTCAATAACAATCATATATTTTTTAACACCTTATTTTTACTCTATATTTGTTTAAAAAATGTGTGTAGCACGTGCCTACGGCTCAACTTCATTTGTTTTTTATTTTAATATCTTCGGCCGGCAATGTAAACACGTGTGTTTCGCACGTGCATCTTACTAGTTAAACTAAATAAAAAAGCAAACTTACCTGAGGCGGCGGAAGGGAAGGATGGGCGGCAGCAGGAGTGGGGGACGACGGCCGTCGTCACCCTTTATATAGGGGGGCTGCCACCATCCGCACGGCGGAAAGATCCCACCGTCATGGTCCACAGCGGCCGCACGTCCAACCGCTGTGACACACGGCGGTAAGGTGTCGCGGGGCCTACACCCTGCACCTGACCGTTGGCGGTGACCTTACTGCCGTGGGCCACGGCAGTTGGACGTACAACCGCTGTGGCCTACGGCGGTAGTCTTTTACCGTCGTGACCCTTGGCGATTGATGTTTATTTTTGATAAATTTGGAAACTTATGCATAAATTTGCAAATCAGAATAAAAAAAATAATTCTCATCGTAGAGTAAAGTTACTGTAAGTGCGGTGGGCCCCCTCGGTCCTCCTCCGGTCCTCCCTGAAGCTCGGCATCCCCAACCAAAATTGAGTCATTTACGTACATGCTATTAAAAAAGTTGCCGATTACGTACATGCCACGAAAAAGTTCTCAGGCACCTGTATGCCATGCACTTGAAGTTCGTTGACGCGTACGCCATTTTGGATGGATTCTGTTAGAACTTAACGGTTCCAACCATCTGACCTGTCGGACCCACATATCAAAATGACTATTTTGCTCCCGGTCTTCTTCAACCTCTAGAAGAACCCGCCGCCAGTGCTGCGAGCCTGCGACTACTGCCCGGCGCGCCCACTCGCCGCCCTCCACTGCGCGGATCCGGACCGGCGCGCGCCCATCCGCCTACGCCCGGATTAGCCCACCGGTGACCGCGCGCCGGCGCCGACGCCGGCGAGCTTGATGCGGGCGAGCCGCGCGCCCGTGCGCGTGCGCCGCCGCAGCTAGCTCCGCCTCACGCGCGTGCGTGCGCGCGCGGCGGCGAGCTCCGCCCGCGCGTGTGCGGGCGCCGCGGTGGCCGGGCTCCGCCCCCGCGCGCGTGCGCCGCGCGCGGGCGCGGGCGGGCTCCGCCCGCGAGCGCATACGGGAGGGAGGGGGGCGTCGGCCGGCCGCGGGGAGCTCCTCCGCCGCCGGGAGGCCGGAAGGCGGCGTGGCCGGCGGGGGAGACCGGCGGCGGAGGAGGAGCCGACGGGACCGGAGAGAGAGGAGCCATCGGGAGAAAGGAGAATGAGAGGAAGAAGAAGATTGGTGGGGCCCACATGGGTAAAATGGTCATTTTACTTGTTGGTTTGACACCGTGAGCTCAGAACATGGACGGAATGGCATACGCGTCAACGAACTTCGAGTGCATGGCATACAGGTGTCTGAGAACTTTTTCGTGGCATGTACGTAACCGGCAACTTTTTTTAATGGCATGTACGTAAATGACTCACCAAAATTCCGGATCCCCTTCCAAAAGTCCCGTGCGGCCGTGCCTTCTCCGCGGCCTCGGCGCCGCTAGCTCTCTGCGGCCTCGGTGCCCTCTCCTACCCCTCTCCGCCGCCCAGATCCTCTCCTTTCCCAAAGAGAATCCCGATTTCCGTGTCAAATTCCGGTTAGAGCAACTCCAAGAGACTAGCTATCTTAGTTTAACTAGGTAAAAAATAGAAAAATTTGTTCAAAAACTCAATCCAACAGACTAGCTAAACTTTCCCTCGTCATCCTCCGCTAGCTAAACCGAAGGCTTCGCTAGCCATCTTTGGCTAGCCAGTCCCGCTAGCTATCCCCTCGTACATGAGTATGGCAGGCGGGACCCACTAGCGGTGGAGCATATGGAGAGTTAATTTTATTGAGTCTGTTGGATTTCATCAATTTTTTGCTAGCTATTTCATATTACACATTAACCAAATCAGGATTTTAGCTACTGATTTTTAGAGAGGCTCTTGGAGTTAGCTCTTAGAAGAGATTTCTTGAATCCACTACTGCTCCACATACATATGCTGCTTCGCCTCCAACACCTGAAGCGCCAATCCTGTCCACCCCCGTCGATTCCCGCCTGAACCGGTGTTGCCTGCAGCGGCGAGTTGACATAGTGGGTCTGGAGTATGGCGGCGAGCGGGGACAGTACGGCGCCGCTGACCGGCGAAATAGAAACGCCGGAGTCCGGACATCCGGGGTCCGTAAAGAAGACTCAGGCGGCGTCGACGGAATTGGTGGCCGGGACCGGGAGCAACACATACACCAAGGAGAAGCAGGCGACGAAGACAGCAGGCGAGGGCTCCAGTGCGTTACCTGCTGCGCCTGCGCCCGTTACCAACACCCCGCCGCTCCTTCCTCGCGGCCAGCCAATCGCCGTCTCTGGCAAGCGGAGGAGGATGTCCAACCTTCCTCCTGCAAAAGGTCAGCAAATCTCAACTCAGAACTCGGAATGTTCCTGCTGCACAACTAACTTTTTGCTGCACCTAGATCCTCGTGAAAATCTTCCAACTGTGGTGAAGCCCGAGGATCATCCATATACTGCCGAGAGTGTGGCCAGCTCAAGAGACAAGGCGCTGGTTCGGGATGTGGCACGTTCAATCGTTAGCGTCTGGCTCGGTAAAATTGGCCGATGAGCATGTATCTGATTACCTCCTAAAGCTTATGATAACATCTACATCTTTTTGCAGACGGGCGGGTCTGGCACGGAGTCACTGGCATCGTCATTGGTTGGAAGGAGACCAAGAAGTGCGCTAGAGTTTTGACTAGCTCTCGAATTGTAAATGGCCTTGGTCCCAACAGTAAGGTACCGACAAAGTTTCCTATGTTGAACTAAGGAGATTGTACAGTACAATTACCCTTAACACTTGCCTTAACTTCACAAATGTCTACTAGCGTTGTCCAACCAATATTCAATTATTTGTCAAATGATGCTTTCTACTTTGCACTGTAATGCTTCAGCTGCAGGTAATAGTTCATTCTCATGTGTTTAAAATGTGATATGCCGTCACATGCCTCAGCTCGCCTTAGCTAGAACAAACATGCAGCATTGTAGAATTCAGATGTTTCTCTGCACAGTAATTTAGCAGCCCACCTGTATGTGTCTGCCTTGATGGCTTAGTACCGATTATGCTCATGTTTTTCTGGTGTTTAAATACACTAAAGACGCCCACATGTATTATCTGTTAATTTTCGTTTAGATCTTGTCCTGCTTATTCAATTATAGTTTTTAACTTTTTATGATGCCCATATAAATATACTTGCATTCCTATGTCTTCTTTTGAGACAAACAGGAGGGGCAAGGCCCCTACTGAAATTTTATTAAAAGGCCAAAGTGAGAATTACAGAAAAATTGCATTCCCATGTCTTGTTTTGTTTTCATTTTCCTGACAAGTTAGGTACAGTTTGCACAGCATTTTTTTTGTTATGCTTATCTCTTATGATCCCTTTGCACTCTCATTCGTAACATGGACAACTAGCTGCAACACACTTCCTGTCCCCCCACATTATGGAATCATCTGCTCACTCTGAACTTATCAAAGCTATGGGTTTATTTGTCTTTTATAGTTTACCTTTTCTTTTTGCGTGGTGCTTATCTGATAGGCTATTTCCTTACACTGTAGCACATCATATCTAATCAAAGCTCTTTTTACCCTTTCAGCTACACGTTGGCTTGCCAAATAGGACCATCTTAGAGGGGCAACTTTTGTTCTTCAATAAGCATTATGATATTGCTTTATTGGAGATCTCGTCAGAGTTGGACTTACCTTTGCAGCTCCCTTCTTTTGGATCTAATCCAAACTATGGTCAGGAGGTTTTCATTTTGGCTAGGGACAAAGATTCTAATCTGATGGCCAGGCATGGGAGGGTTTTGTGGTTTGAAGATCCTGAAAAATTAGACCGCAACTACCTCATGTTGGTTAGCTGTGATATTTCTGGGGTAATAACTGTATTATTATTTTCCAGCACTGTATTTTTGTTTCATGACGCAGCTTACTCAGCAGCATTCCTTTGATGTAGTATGGCACTGGGGGACTAGTGATTGATCATGAGGCCAGCAGTGTCATTGGGATGACATTTGATGATGGTGGTCCACATTGCAGTATTCTTGCCATTTCAACCATCCTCACATGCATCGAAATGTGGATGAAGTTCAGGTTTGTTAACCTGTTATCGTTGTTGCACTGATGTCATAACTTGCTTAGTGTCTATAACACCTAATTGTTTTTAAAATACCTTTTCTACTTATAAGCAGTGTTGTAACAATTTGTTTGATATTTATAGGTTTTGCATTTCAACACATTAACTTTATACTCACTTAGCTGAGCAACTTGCCCCTTGCCCCATGTAGAAATATATTCATTATGCTTAATGAATCTAAAGTGGGAGCTCGCATACTACCGAAGTTTGAATGGGCATCACATCAACATTGCTACTAGCCTGCTAGGTAGACATGAAAATTGGCTAGTCACATTGGCAATACAGCATGTACTAGCTTGGATCAGTTAAAACATCCAGTATGATTGCATTTGTTCAACTTCAGACTTTGGAAAAGTTCTAAATTTATGAGCATACACCTGACCTGGTATTAAGTGCAAACACGCTAGTAGCTTGATTCACTTCAACAAATGTGATCTGGTCCATGGAGCTTATTGAATATGTCTTGAGACCTAATTCCTTTTGAATAAGTCGAATCTAGCACAAGGAGCTTGAATGGCTATCAACGCAAGGGACTATCTTGGGGGTGGGGGGGGGGTCAATTTCATTTACCTCGTATAGATGACTTACCTTGTTTTGAATGGTACCCTTTGAAGCTCGTAGTGAAAGCCATGGGAAAAGGAAAACAGCTTTTCTGAGCATATTCCTTTTTTCCACGAATGATGCAATAGAGCTGCATGCCTTTTTGTCACTTCATCAAGGTAAAAATACAAATGGTCGCTCAAGACCCAACCCAAGTACAGAACACGCGCGCAATCGCACCCAACAGGAACTAGATTACAGGCAAGCTACTGTTAAAACTAGGAACACGATCGAGGACCACCAGAACCATATTCCCCTTTTAGATTAATGACCCTGAAGTATTATACTAAATAATCAGTTTCATGCATGACATTGTTTTCCTGTAGTGTGACAGTGTACTAGAATTAGTGGTGTACCCTTAATAGGGAAAGCATCACTTAATAGCGTGACATTGTTTCTGAAGCTAATATATCATTTAACTATATAAGTGACAATGATTATGGAATGGCTTTGGCTGCTTTGTGGTTAATATTTTAAAGCTGATTGGTTCAGTCCAACTTATTTCAGTCGTATTGCTCGTCCCGTGCATGGTTTGCGCCTAAGGACAGTGGAGCTGCTGGACGTGTCGCTCCAGGAGGTGATATCTTTTGATCACAACATCAACAACGGCTACATTGTAGATGAGGTATGACTCCATTCTGTTCAGTGTGTATGGAGCTCTACTGAGACTGGGTAACACTGTAATCATTTCGACCTATCTAGGTATCAATTGGTTCTACTGCTGAGAAGCTTGGCATTAAATATGGAGATGTGATTGTTTCTTTTGATGGGTTGTGTGATCAAACACTACTTCAGGTAAAAATTTTATCTAATACTAATTCTTGCTTGTTTTCATCTAGTAGAATATACCACTATGGCTGATACGGTCAAACTTTGTCTGCAGTTGGAAGACTATCTTCTTTCTCTTGGTTGGGGATTCTTGCAGGGAAGCACTGATTCAAGCTCCACTGTAGATCTTAAAGTATGTTTGAATCTATTTGCAATACGAAAATGCCAAAAAAAATGCATTCTCTTTTTATTGATGCTTTAATTCAATATTTTTATATTTCTATATCAAGGCGCGCAGGGCATGCCAATTCCAACTAGCATTAATTCAAACTAACAAATAAATGTTAATGTTTGTGTTCCTTCAATTATTGTAGCTTGAAGTGTATGATCCCCTTGAACGTGGGACGAGAAGCCTCACCTTGTCTGTTGAATTCTGTGATTCTTCAGAAAGCCATGACTAACACACCGTAAGCTTTTTGAACATTTTCTACCATTTTCTTTTCCACATTTCATCTCAAACCAGCTCCTTTAATCGTGTTATAAGCATTAGTATAACTTTACACTTGGTAGTGTTCTTGGTATGATACATGCACGCTGGGGTCGGAAGTGAGACCAAGGCTCCTAATAAGCTGCATGATGTACATCCGTGTTCTATATTGCTGGGTTCTTTCTTGTTAAAAGACTTGTCATGGAATCATCCCACGATATCTGACATGTGAGATTTCAGGTTCATCAATGCTGATGACTTCATATGGTGACACAAGATGTCGACGGGACATCCTCTGTGTTATATTTTGTTGCAGAAATATCTTAGCTCCTATTTATTTCCTCCCGGCGATGTATGGACATGGATATTAGTTTGTTCATAGGAGTGCTGTGTTTAAGTACTATAGTTTGGACTCACTTTATTTCCAATATGAATTGAACTTGGAAAATGGCTCGACTTCCGCTTTCTCTTTATGAAAGGCCGAACGGAGTTTTGCAATGGCCGCCTTAAAAAAAATGAATACGAGTCAGTTTCTTGTTATGCTGAATTTAAAAATAGACCATTTGTCAAATTTTCATCGCCAAACTTTAAAGAGATCTCAACTTTTACATAGGTCCCTTTAGCTCCGAATCGCCACCAGTGTATGTCAGGTTTTGCAGTTTTGCTGCAAATTGCTTCGGAAGAAGTATGGACCAGAGATGCCAGTTTGTGAGCGGCAAAATCTGAAGCCACCCCCGTCTCGCCTTGCACGTATCGACTACGCTCTGTGGCGAATTGTGTGAGCTCATGCGTAGCTATATTTCACTCTCTTCTCGCGTGGACACACTTTGGTCCTCCCGCTTCCAGGGTCTCATGTATGAATTTCCCGTGTGTTTGGTTGGAGAGCCGCGGGAGCGGAGCGGAGCGGATCCGCTCCCATGGCTGTTTGGATGGGGAGCAGCGGGAGCGGAGCCGCTCCTGAGCGAATATACCCTCCAGATGCGGGTTGGCTCCGTCCCTCAGAATTCGAGGGACGGAGCCGCTTCCCTCCGGTTCCTCCTCTCCCGTGTCTCTCCCGTCTCTCCTCTCTTGCGCCCCTGGAGCTCGCCTGCCCACCCTCAGCGGCGCTCGCCCACGGCTCGCCCGCGCGCGCGCGCGCGCGCCCGCCCCCGACGGCGCTCGCCCGCGCGTGGCCGGCGGTGCTCGCGCGCGCCCGCGCCTCGCCGCCCGCGGCCGGCGGCGCTTGCCCGTGCCCGCGCCTCGCCCGCTCGCCCCCGGGAGCTCGGCCGGCGGCGGCGACGAGGCGCACCGGGTCCACCGACGCGAAGCGGACCCCCCGGCCCCCCGCGACGAGGCGCCCGACGGCGGAACCCGGGCCCGCGACGAGGCGCGCGGATCCGCCGCGTCCATGGCTAGCTCGGGCGGCGGGCGGCGGTGGGGGTGCGATCCGCCGCGTCCATGCCCGGCTCGGGCGGGCGGCGGCGCGATGGGGATCCGCCGCGTCCATGCTCGGCTCGGGCCGGCGGGCGGCGGGATGCGGTGGGATGGGGCAGGTCAACGCGGGCGGCCGACAGAGGAAGCTGAGGGAAGAAGACATGTATTACACGTGGGACCCACTAAAAATGCAAACCCTATGACATGTGGGACCAACTAACGGAGTGAAATCTCCCATCCATTCCAATCTCATTCTTTCAACTAAACAAAAAAAGGGGTCGGAGCCACTCCAACCCAACATTTCCAACCAAACATGAGAAGGGTCGGAGCCGTCCCCAAAACGTGGGTTAGCTCCGCTCCGCTCTCGTCGCTCTCCAACCAAACACACGGTTGAGATGTGGGGCCTGATTGGTTGAGAGCCAAATGTGCCCTGCCAAAATTGGGGCATACCAAAACATTGTCATGTCAATTTTCTACCAAAACATTGGCAAAAGTTGCACTTGTTTGAGTGCTAAATGTAATAGCTAAAATTTTGGCACTCAATTGGTTTGACGCCAAAGCACATTTGCCAAAAATATTGGCCATACCCTCATTTTGGTTTGACAATTTTGGTGTCCAACCAATTAGGCCCGTGATCTCTAACCGAGTTGCAGTCCATCTCTAGGATAGCCCACTGTTCCCTGGTCCATTTCGGGCGTGTTTGATTTCGTGGCCCTGCGAGGCCTGGCTGGGCAGCCAAGCCCTGGCCAGCCATAGCCCGGCCAAAGACGGCCAGGCAGCATGTTTGATTGTTTTGGTCAAACTGAGCCAGACCGAAGCCTTTTTTGTGTTTGATTGCAGCCGGCAACCTGGCCCAAGGCCAACTACCAAACCGGGACGTTGTTTGATTCGGTCCAAGCCCAGACCGGCCAGAGCAACAGAATTACATATGAGAGGAAGAGGAGAAGAAACAAGTAGAGGATCATCTCATAACATAACTAACCAACATAGATTGTAGTCACGAAATTGGCCTCAGACTCAAATTTCATCATTGGCTATTCATCCCAAATTTCATTTACAGGAGCAACAGTTAGGCAATCTACTGCCAAGACCAAACAGCAGCACCACAAGAATGACAATGATCACATTCTTGGCAGAACAAGGCCCTTTAATCATCACATTCTTACCCTCATATGCATTAATTAGTGGCATCACATTCTTAGCCGGCTTTGTTATACCTTTTACCAACCTCACAGTACCCATCCTGAGGGCTTCATTGAACTCATGCACAGCTTCATCATGAGTTTTGTAGCTTTGGTACCTTGCATTATGTACCTTAAGAACATATTCACTGCACTCATGCCAGGATGTGTAGATCCCTGGTTTGAGTCCCTCAAAAACAACATACCATTTTGGCATTGGTCTGCAAGGAGATGTAAATTATCCTCGATCATAGTTTTCTTATGCACAAATGTAGTAGTTGACATCATAGGGTTGGACAACATATCCTCTTGCCTCAGATATAGGAG
The DNA here is from genome assembly GCA_947561735.1 of Cenchrus americanus. Lineage (NCBI taxonomy): Eukaryota > Viridiplantae > Streptophyta > Magnoliopsida > Poales > Poaceae > Cenchrus > Cenchrus americanus. The sequence goes on along the minus strand of OX387241.1, from coordinate 308,490,764 downwards.
ATCAATGGGTACATGTGAACCATGGAAACGTCAAATTCACATGGTCCATAGTTGAATACTTGGACCATGGATGAATTTGACGTTTTCATGGAATGCATGAAAAAATAATCATAGATCATATCATCATAGGCTAAAAGATAGGAAAATGTGGCCTCAGGTAAATAAATCAGTAGCAAATGTTTCATGGCAGCCATGGAACCATGTGAGAGGTCCAGCCCCAGTTTGAGAAACATGGGCATGGACGTCTCACATGGTTTGATGGATGTCATGATAGATAAATGGTGAACAGGATCATCATCGGCCTGACAGTGCAACAGGAACATGCAAAAGTGGCCTCAGACTACTTGAACTTGGAGCAAAAGTGAAACAGAACTTTCATGGCAGTCATTGAACCGGGGGACACATCCATCCCAAGTTTGGAAACATGGGCATGGATGTGTCTCACGGTTTGATGAGAGACATGAGTAATATATAAGCTCCAGTCATCATAGGCCAAAAAAAATGAAAGAACAGAAAATATTTGCCTCAGATTATATGTTTTTCAATCATATGACATGGACTTGGAGCATAATGGCTACTGGTGGACAGTAGGAAACATAAGTATAAGCAGAAGAGTACAAACATAAGTATAATGGCTACTGGATAACAAGCCCAAAAGGTGAACAGATAACAAGCACAGAACCTTGTCAACCATGTGACCATGGGACACATCGATCCCAAGTTTGGAAACATGGGAATCGATGTGTCACATGGTCAGATGGGAGACAAGAGTAGGGATAATCGGTAGACTACAAGAAATAACAGCATCAAGTTCCTCACAAGGCCATGTCATCATTTATGGGGTAAATGGAATCATCATAGGCAAATTTTATAACCCAGCCAAAAAGGTCAACAGATAACAAGCACAGATATAACTGAATCAGGAAAACATGAACACAAATGAAACGAGACAAGTAGCAAAAATGACAGAAACAGAAAATGGCAGACAACAGCAACAAGGACAGAAGCATCAACACATTCAGTATCAGAGGAAGCCAACAGAGGCTCCAATTACATAGTTTTGCTCACATTGAGTGAGCCAAATGTAGTTTTCACTCACATAAAGTGAGCAAAAATGTAGTTTCTTTAGTTAGCCACAATCCCACAAAAAGATAGAGGTCTGGGTCAACATGTGCAGCACCTGTCTTGATCATAGCATTGGCAACATTGTTGATAGCATCATTCATGTTAGTCATCATTAGGATCTCTTCTTCAGTGAAAGTGCCCCTCTTCCTCTTACCACACACACTTTCAGACACTGGAACAGTGGTCTTGCCACACTCAAAGGTAGTTTTATCCCTATCAGCCTCCTGCTTAAGCCCCACACTATCTTTCTCCAGCTTTACAGTCAGACTATCTGCCTTGTTGACACCCAAAGGTTCATTAGAACCTAAGGCAAACCTACCAGTTGCCAAGGTACTACCAAAGAGAGTCTCCAACTCAAAGTAGAACCTAATTGGAGTGTTAAGGTACTCAGCATCCTTAGGGTGGTCCTGAAGAGAGGGCACACAGTTTAGAAGAGAGAAGCACACAGTTAAGAAGAGGGGCACAGAAAGAGATTCTTCAGACATGGGTAGGTACCTTGCAATGACCTAGGTAGTGGTCTTGTTCTAGCATTATGGCACAAGTATCCTCTTGCCTCAGATATAGGAGATCAAAGTTCACAGCAGCCATAACATTCTGTGTGGGGTTGGACTTCCTACCCCTGAAAGCTTGTTGCATGCGTCTAGGCACCCTTGCCAACACATGTGTGCCATCAATGGCACCAATGCATTTCTACAGAGATTAACATGAACAGATGAACATGTGTGTCAAACTTAAGGACAGATGTGCATGTGTTTGAATCACATAGATATGACTTTACCTTTAGATAAGGGAACCATCTGTGGCTGCCTACAATCTTAGTGTGTGTGACAGTGCTTGGAGGCTTGATCATGTCAGCCCTTAATTCACCAATGGCAAACAACACTTGGTGGAAGATTCTGCTCACAGTCTCAATGGACCTCCTAAAGAATTGATGAACTACCCTAAACCTCACATTGTGTCCAACCACAAAAACAAATATTGCCACCTGCTCCTCCACAGGACAACCTAATGTCTCAGGAACAAGTTTTCTGCTCCTAAGAAGGTTGCACAAAGTAAAAAAGGGGACTCTTTTCATGCGTAACATGGCAATGCATTCTATATCATTGTAGTTGTACAACATCTCGAGTGTCCTCTCGTCTATGCCTCTCGGCTTCGGTCCTAGGGCCATAAGGAATTGGCTCATGTCTTCTAACACGTCTAAGCCTATTAAGCACAAAGGAAACCATCACAACAACCATGGCAGCTGCTTGCCTAGCCATCGATCATGTTCGCATTTTCAGCCATCTACAATGCATTACAAATGTATAAGCAAATTAAGTAGACCCCGGGCCGGCCTCTCGAATGTAAGTGCAAGCATTCAAACATCATCAAAAGGCACGGCCGCAACGCAAATATTGCCTCCCAAAGTGTGCATTGGCTAGTCATCATCGACCATTCATATCGCAAAGGCAAAAACAGTAACAAGATAACTGAAATGAACACTGTAACAGAGCAATAACAACGATACAGGAACAAATACGTCCAAGATTTATCATCACAAAAGGAAGGAACAACAAACAACACATAGATCTGAGCAAAACATTGAACGGTGTAACGAAAGGGGGAGATGTGGATTTACCTCGGTAAGGCCAGAAGGGGAACAGAAGGAGATGGGAAGGAGGTAGCAGATCTGGACGGGGAAGCACAACAGCCCACAGATCTACGACCAGCAACACCACCTAGCCGGAGAGGAAGAGGAAGAAGACCGCCTCGCCGGAGAGGAAGAGGAAGAAGACCGCCTCGCCGGAGTCCGTCGGAGAGCCGCGCCGCCTGGACGCAGATCCACGCGGGGGAGACGGACAGGAAGCCCGGGGACACCACGGCCGCGCGGCGAGCGGAGCTTACCTCGACGACGGAGCTTCTACGGGAGTGGACTGTGGAGAGGAGGAGAAGAAACCGAGGGAGGGAGGAGGGGTGGTATATGTAGGCCATGGATTTCGCCCGGCAAGAAGCGCGCGCGGAAGTTTCACCTTCCCGCGCGAGCCCGCCTCGGCTCCCGCCGTCGCCCAAGATTCGCCGCGCGCGCGCGCCGTCGAGCCGGGCCGAGGAGGAACGAGGGGAGGGGGGGCGTGCGGCGCGAGCCGAGAGAGAGAGGGGAAAATGGCCGCCGCACCCCCCGGCTCCCGGCTAGGGTTTGCATATCAAACGGGCGCAAATGGCCCTAGCGGGCCCGGCCGGCCTTTTTTGGCCCGTATCAAACGGACCCTTCGGGCGTGTTTGATTTCGTGGCCTGCGAGGCCCGGGCCGGGCGCCGGTGCCCCGGCCGGCCATAGCCCGGCCAAAGACGGCCGAGCAGCATGTTTGATTGTTTTGGCCAAACCGAGCCGGGCCGAAGCCTTTTTTGTGTTTGATTGCGGCCGGCGGCACTGCCCAAGGCCAACTACCAAACGGGACGTTGTTTGATTCGGTCCAAGCCCAGACCGGCCAGAGCAACAGAATTACATATGAGAGGAAGAGGAGAAGAAACAAGTAGAGGATCATCTCATAACATAACTAACCAACATAGATTGTAGTCACGAAATTGGCCTCGGACTCAAATTTCATCATTGGCCATTCATCCCAAATTTCATTTACAGGAGCAACAGTTAGGCAATCTACTGCCAAGACCAAACAAATGGAACACTACAAGAATGACAATGATCACATTCTTGGCAGAACAAGGCCCTTTAATCATCACATTCTTACCCTCATATGCATTAATTAGTGGCATCACATTCTTAGCCGGCTTTGTTATACCTTTTACCAACCTCACAAGACACATCCCGAGGGCTTCATTGAACTCATGCACGCCTTCATCATGAGTTTTGTAGCTTTGGTACCTTGCATTATGTACCTTAAGAACATATTCACGCACTCATGCCGGGATGTGTAGATCCCCGGTTTGAATCCCTCAAAAACAACATACCATTTTGGCATTGGTCGCAAGGAGATGTAAATTATCCTCGGTCATAGTTTTCTTATGCACAAATGTAGTAGTTGACATCATAGGGTTGGACAACATATCCTCTTGCCTCGGATATAGGAGATCAATGGGTAAATGTGAACCATGGAAACGTCAAATTCACATGGTCCATAGTTGAATACTTGGACCATGGATGAATTTGACGTTTTCATGGAATGCATGAAAAAATAATCATAGATCATATCATCATAGGCTAAAAGATAGGAAAATGTGGCCTCAGGTAAATAAATCAGTAGCAAATGTTTCATGGCAGCCATGGAACCATGTGAGAGGTCCAGCCCCAGTTTGAGAAACATGGGCATGGACGTCTCACATGGTTTGATGGATGTCATGATAGATAAATGGTGAACAGGATCATCATCGGCCTGACAGTGCAACGAGAACATGCAAAAGTGGCCTCAGACTACTTGAACTTGGAGCAAAAGTGAAACAGAACTTTCATGGCAGTCATTGAACCGGGGACACATCCATCCCAAGTTTGGAAACATGGGCATGGATGTCTCTCACGGTTTGATGAGAGACATGAGTAATATATAAGCTCCGGTCATCATAGGCCAAAAAAAAAAGAAAGAACGAGAAAATATTTGCCTCGGATTATATGTTTTTCAATAATATGACATGGACTTGGAGCATAATGGCTACTGGTGGACAGTAGGAAACATAAGTATAAGCAGAAGAGTACAAACATAAGTATAATGGCTACTGGATAACAAGCCCAAAAGGTGAACAGATAACAAGCACAGAACCTTGTCAACCATGTGACCATGGGACACATCGATCCCAAGTTTGGAAACATGGGAATCGATGTGTCACATGGTCAGATGGGAGACAAGAGTAGGGATAACTGGTAGACTACAAGAAATAACAGCATCAAGTTCCTCACAAGGCCATGTCATCATTTATGGGGTACATGGAATCATCATAGGCAAATTTTATAACCCAGCCAAAAAGGTCAACAGATAACAAGCACGGTATATAACCGAATCGAGAAAACATGAACACAAATGAAACGAGAAAGAGCAAAAATGACAGAAACGAGAAAATGGCGGACAACAAAGAACAAGGACAGAAGCATCAACACATTCGGTATCGAGGAAGCCAACGGAGGCTCCAATTACATAGTTTTGCTCACATTGAGTGAGCCAAATGTAGTTTTCACTCACATAAAGTGAGCCAAAATGTAGTTTCTTTAGTTATCCACAATCCCACAAAAAGATAGAGGTCCGGGTCAACATGTGCAAGACTCTGTCTTGATCATAGCATTGGCAACATTGTTGATAGCATCATTCATGTTAGTCATCATTATGATCTCTTCTTCGGTGAAAGTGCCCCTCTTCCTCTTACCACACACACTTTCGTACACCGGAACGGTGGTCTTGCCACACTCAAAGGTAGTTTTATCCCTATCGGCCTCCCGCTTAAGCCCCACACTATCTTTCTCCAGCCTTTACGGTCGGACTATCCGCCTTGTTGACACCCAAAGGTTCATTAAAACCTAAGGCAAACCTACCGATTTGCAAAGGTAATACCAAAGAGAGTCTCCAACTCAAAGTAGAACCTAATTGGAGTGTTAAGGTACTCAGCATCCTTAGGGTGGTCCCGAAGAGAGGGCACACGGTTAAGAAGATGGGCACGGAAAGAGATTCTTCGACATGGTTAGGTACCTTGCAACGACCTAGGTAGTGGTCTTGTTCTAGCATTATGGCACAAGTATCCTCTTGCCTCGGTATATAGGAGATCAAAGTTCACGGCGGCCATAACATTCGTGTGGGGTTGGACTTCCTACCCCTGAAAGCTTGTTGCATGCGTCTAGGCACCCTTGCCAACACATGTGTGCCATCAATGGCACCAATGCATTTCTACAGAGATTAACATGAACAGATGAACATGTGTGTCAAACTTAAGGACGGATGTGCATGTGTTTGAATCACATAGATATGACTTTACCTTTAGATAAGGGAACCATCCGTGGTCGCCTACAATCTTAGTGTGTGTGACGGTGCTTGGAGGCTTGATCATGTCGACCCTTAATTCACCAATGGCAAACAACACTTGGTGGAAGATTCGCTCACAGCCTCAATGGACCTCCTAAAGAATTGATGAACTACCCTAAACCTCACATTGTGTCCAACCACAAAAACAAATATTGCCACCTGCTCCTCCACGGGACAACCTAATGTCTCGGGAACAAGTTTTCTCGCTCCTAAGAAGGTTGCACAAAGTAAAAAAGGGGACTCTTTTCATGCGTAACATGGCAATGCATTCTATATCATTGTAGTTGTACAACATCTCGAGTGTCCTCTCGTCTATGCCTCTCGGCTTCGGTCCTAGGGCCATAAGGAATTGGCTCATGTCTTCTAACACGTCTAAGCCTATTAAGCACAAAGGAAACCATCACAACAACCATGGCAGTCGCTTGCCTAGCCATCGGATCATGTTCGCATTTTCGACCATCTACAATGCATTACAAATGTATAAGCAAATTAAGTAGACCCCTGGCCGGCCTCTCGAATGTAAGTGCAAGCATTCAAACATCATCAAAAGGCACGGGCCGCAACGCAAATATTGCCTCCCAAAGTGCGCATTGGCTAGTCATCATCGACCATTCATATCGCAAAGGCAAAAACAAGAACAAGATAATCGAAATGAACACCGTAACGGAGCAATAACAACGATACGAGAACAAATACGTCCAAGATTTATCATCACAAAAGGAAGGAACAACAAACAACACATAGATCCGAGCAAAACATTGAACGGTGTAACGAAAGGGGGAGATGTGGATTTACCTCGGTAAGGCCGAAGGGGAACGAGAAGGAGATGGGAAGGAGGTAGCGGATCCGGACCGGGGAAGCACAACGGCCCCACGGATCTACGACCAAGAACACCACCTAGCCGGGAGAGGAAGAGGAAGAAGACCGCCTCGCCGGGAGAGGAAGAGGAAGAAGACCGCCTCGCCGGAGAGGAAGAGGAAGAAGACCGCCTCGCCGGAGTCCGTCGGAGAGCCGCGCCGCCCGGACGCGGATCCACGCGGGGGGAGACGGACAGAAGCCGGGGAACACCACGGCCGCGCGCGGCGGCGGAGCTTACCTCGACGACGGAGCTTCTACGGGAGTGGACCGTGGAGAGGAGGAGAAGAAACCGAGGGAGGGAGGAGGGGTGGTATATGTAGGCCATGGATTTCGCCCCGCAAGAAGCGCGCGCGGAAGTTTCACCTTCCCGCGCGAGCCCGCCTCGGCTCCCCCCGCCGTCGCCCAAGATTCGCCGCGCGCGCGCGCCGTCAGAGCCAGGCCGAGGAGGAACGAGGGGAGGGGGGCGTGCGGCGCGAGCCAGGAGAGAGAGGGGAAAATGGCCGCCACAGCCCTGGCTCCCAGCTAGGGTTTGCATATCAAACAGGCGCAAATGGCCCTAGCGGGCCTGGCCGGCCTTTTTTTGCCCCGTATCAAACAGACCCTTCGTAGCCGGTCGTAGCATAATACGGATCCCCACTCCCTTTCCGATCTCCGCGCCGCGGCTCCGGCACTCTTTCCGCGCAGCAGTTGTATCCGGTATGGCAATATCCACCGCTCGGGTGCTCTCCTTCCTCCGCGCGCGTCCGCCGGACCAGGCGCTTGCCATTGCGGCCTTCTCCTGGCAACGAACCCCCAGCGAACCCGGCTGCCACCTCCACCAGTCCACCACTGGCGCTGGTCTGCCTCCCCTCCGTGCGGGCTTGCGCTGCGACTTGCGGGCGGGCGGGTGGCTCTGTGACCCGCGGCGGCGCACTCCTCTGACCGATGGGATCGAGCCCTCCCGAGGCCGGCGGCGTGGTCGGTGGGGTCAAGCCCCCCAATGGCGCAGGCGGCCGGGCGGGCGGCTGTGCCCCCGACGGCGTGCGGTCTCGGCGCGAAACTCCGCCAATGCAACCGGAGGGTGAAGAAGGCCCTGATGTGTGGGTCCCACACGTCAGCTTCTCCCTCGCATTTGGTCAGGGGCAATTTGGTTTGTTAACATGAGGAAACGGTGACTGCAACAATACCTGGGATTGGATTGGGCAAAATCCAAATCCAATAGGATTGACATCAATAGGGTTGGACTGGGTTTATGTTGGATTTTTCATGTATGTCATGCTCACAAGTCACAACTTTTCTTCTACCTCACATCGCAAAGAGTTGGGCAGAGAGAGGGAGGACCGGAGGAGTATGGGAAGGCAGTCGCGCTCACGGCCGTTGATGCGCCCGCTGGGACTGGGCGACGGAGGAACGACGAGCGCTGCTCGTTGCGCCGTCGATGCGGACGCAGCCCAGCCGCGGGCGCCGGTGACCAGGGGCGACAGCGGCAGGTGGGAGCTAGGCCCGCCGCAGGTCGCAGGTTGACAGAGCTGCTGCCTCTCCCGCGGATCTCGTCCGGCAGCGCTCGCGGCCCGGAGGATCTAGCTCGTGAAAGAAGGGAGACTGAGGGATTCGCTCGCGCCCCCACATAAGGATTTGCCAGTGGCCTCCCGCGGCCAACAGAGCTCGAGGCGGCGGCGGATCGCCATCCCCCTTGCCCCAATCCTCGCCGGAGCCCTGCCCTGCCACGGAGCTCGCCTGCAGCCTCCCGCACGGGGTTCGCCAGGGAGGGGACGGGGGCTCTGGCCGGCTGGCCGCCGGAGCCGCGCCCACCACCGTCCATGGGAACCTGGGGGCGCCGCCGGCGCCGCCAGCCGTGGCTGCTTCGACTTATTAGAAAAAATTAAGATGTGTTGGCTTCAGGTTCGACTACAATTTCTACTCCTACTCCTACTCCTATCAAGCACATGAGTGTATATAAGGAGAGGATTCCGCCCAAACAGAGGAAGGCCTGCAGCTGCGTGTCGACAGACTACGATCGAAGGCCTCGGTGAGCTCGCATCAACAGCGGCCAGGACTCCGGGGCCGGCGGACGGACAGGGGCATTCCCTATGGCCGCGAGCGGGGACAGTACGCGGCTGCCGGCCGACTTATTAGAAACGGCGGAGTCGGACGACGAGCGGAAAAAGATTCAGGCGGCACCAACTGAGTTGGTGGACGGGAGCAACACAGCCACAGGACAGAAGCAGCAGCAGAGGACGATGGCGGCGGATGCAGCGGTGCGAGAGGGTTGCACTGCCTCACCTGCTGAGCCCACCATCGATATCCCACCGCTACCTCTTCGCTGCCCGCCATTCCCCAAGTCCGGCAAGCGGAAAGCTGTGCGCGAGTGGAATCTTGAATGCAAGAGGATCTCCAAGCTTGCTGCAAAGGGTTGCTTCTGATTAACTCAAGACTAAATCTCTTTTCTGTTCTCATAAAAAAAAAATCTTTTCTGCTGACGCGGAACTAACTTTGGATGCATTTTTCTGTTGTACCTTCCTTCAGATCCTCGTAGAAATCTTCCTACTGTCATCAAGCCCAAGGACCCATACACTGCCGATAGTGTAGCCAGCTCAAGAGACAAGGCGTTGGTTCGGGATGTGGCACGCTCCATCGTTAATGTTTCCTCTATCACTCCTGGTAAATTAAGTTGCCTGATAAACTTGTACTCTATTGATTCCTTCTAGCTGATGAATAAGTTGATAACCACCATGCCTGCATGCAGATGGGAAAGTCAGGCACCAATGCACTGGCTTCATAGTCAGTTGGAATGGGACCAAGAAGTGCGCTAGAATATTGACTAGTTCTTTTACTGTCCGTGGACTTGATCACGAACCTAAGGTACAAATAAGACGTTAAACTATTGGAGCTTGCATTGACTTCAGTTGGTGTTAAGGACAGCATATCCTTTACTTTGTAGTTGCACAATGGTGGATATGTTCTTCAAGTTGATATATTTATTCTCTATCATATTGCATTTTGCCAAATGTTGACCAAACCTAGACATCTCTTGCAAAATTTCAACTAGTTTAAATCTAGTCAAATTTCAATGTGCACCATCATTTAGTCTGCAAATAATCTCTTGTGCTTAAGATGTGCAACCCCTCCACATGTTTGCCTCAGCTACAACAAGCATGAGGCATTATAGAATTGGGGTGTTTCTCTTAGAACTTTTGTGCAATACTCTAATCTAGTGTCCCATCTGCCTGCAAGATGTCTGCCCTCATTAGCTCAAGGAACTCTTATGTTCATGCAAATAATATAGTTTTTTTTTGTGTGACACTTTGCCGATCAACTATTTTCCTGACTCTCTTGTGCCAAATTTGAGTATGTCTGATCAAGTCTCTGTTTTCCCCCTTTCAGCTACATGTGCGCTTGCCAAATAACACCATCACAGAGGGACAGCTTTTGTTCTTCAATGAACATTATGATGTTGCTTTGTTGGAGATTTCATCAGAGTCAGACCTACCATTGCAGCTCCCTTCTTTTGGGTCTAACCCAAACTATGGCCAGGAGGTTTTTGTGTTGGCTAGGGATGAAGAGTCAAACCTAATGGCTAGGCATGGGAGTATCTTGTGGTTTGATGGATTAGATGGTTTAGAGCGCAACTACCACATGTTTCTTAGTTGTAATCTCTCAAGGGTAATAACTAAAACACCACATTTCTTATAAAATATTCTTGCTTCATGATATTGTTCAGTTTACTCAGTGGTATTTATTGGATGCAGTGTGGTACTGGAGGACCGGTGATTGACCATGATGGCAATGTCATTGGGATGGTGTTTACAGTTATTGGCCCAAAACCTAGTATCCTTTCCATCTCCACCATCCTCACATGCATTGAAATGTGGCTGAAGTTCAGGTTTGTTGACCCTTTTTGTTGTTGCATCGATGGAATTTGGGTTGTCGTAACACCTAAATTAAATTGTTTTAAATTTTATATTCTTTGGGTTATATGCAGTGTTGTCACAACTTAGTCCATGTTTCTAAAAGTTTGCATTTAACAGTACTATATTCACTATTCAGCTGTATTAACGAACTTACCCCATGTTGAAATATGCTGTTATGTTCATCGTAAACATGAAAACCCACGTATTACAAAACTTGGAAATTTGGGGCAATATCATATTGCTAGTGCTAGGTAGACAGGAAAAGTGGTTGGTGGCATTGCTGTCATCCAGCATGCGCTAGCTTGGATCAACTATTGGGCTCCATCTATCAGAACTACACTGTATTAATGGTATATGCTCAGACTTGTTGGTCACTTGGATAAGTTGCAATTTCAGCAATTTCACCGTACAGAATCCTGGTAGTGTGTACAAACTTTGGTAGACCTTAGGTTCCGCTCAACATGAATGTTGAAATTTTACGTTGTTGATGATTTCTGGAATACTTGTATTTTTTTAGACAAACCTAATTATATCCATGAGCTAATCTATCATTTAAGTGAGAATGACTTGGATTTCATGGAATTTTATCTTAGGATTGGCATCAAATGTCACTAATTTGTTTTTTAGAGCTGATTATTTAGCTCAATTTATTTCAGTCGTATTGCTCGCCCTGAACATGGTTTGCACTTAAGGACAGTGGAGCTGCTGGAAGTGTCACTACAGGAGGCCATCTCTCGTGATTACAACATCCACAATGGTTATATCGTAAATAAGGTATATATGAGTACGAGTATGCTTTTTTTTTTTGCTGTTTCTGGTCTGTATGTAATACTATTCAAACTATGTAAGCCACGGTATGAACTTTTCATAAATATCATAACTCTTTTGATCTATCTAGGTAGACGCTGACTCTACTGCTGAGAGGCTTGGCATTAGATATGGTGATGTGATTGTTTCGTTTAATGGGCTGCGAACTCACTCTCTTCCTCAGGTGAAAAATATTTCTTAACATTCATAGATCATTTTCATACAGGTATATGTATGGTTAACATGGCCAAACTTTGTCTGTAGTTGGAAGACTATCTTCTCTCTCTTGGATGGAGTTTCCTGGAGAGAAGCATTGATTCAAGCTCTACGATTGATCTAACTGTATGTTTGAACTTCTTCGCTATATAAAATGTTGGATTTTCGATGATACAATGATTGAAAAAACAAAAAGTATCAGGCTTATGTTTCTTTGGTCCTTGTAGCTTGAAGTTTATGATCTCCTTGGACATATCACGAGAAAAATTACGCTTCCTGTGGAATTCACCGACTCTTAACCAAAACACTGTAAGCACCTTTTAACTATTTATTATCGTTTCATCCTTTTGTCCTCAGTCACTTTCATAAATTGCTCTTATTTTGGTATCTTCTTTCCATCCCGTGTTCCTGCCCTGGGCATTTCACTTACTCCAAATGGTCTTCTTGCGTGCGCGCCCTTGCAGGTAGAAGAACCAAGGGGAGCAGCAGGGCTAGCAGCAGCAGTGTTATTTGTTTAATTCCGTTTTAGGATGGGCTGGATGATGAAGATCTCTTTGTTTTGGTTGGAAGTTGAAACTAATAACTCGTATTTATCTCCAGCTTGTTTACCGACAACACTATGTATGTACATCTTCTTGTGAAGAGAAAGCACTTCTTATAAATTATTAATCAGAACCAAATTTTCGTAAGCAATCTTGCTCGATACTGGTGTATGGAACGCCACACATTACTCATCTCACATATTTGACTATGGGTGCGTTTGGTTCCGTTCTGTGTTTTCCTGGTCAGGCTCCCTCCAGCTAGGCTGTCAGCATGCATAGTGTTGTTTGGTTGCGTGCACATCCAGAGTCAGGCTAGAGAGAGCAGGCATTTGGTTGCTTGTACGAGATAAGTCGCACGCGATAAAAAATATTAAAAAATTATGATTATAATTTTTATTTTGTACAAATATAGTTTTAGAGGACTTATTTTATCTAATCATGTCTTAATTATCCATAAAATACATTAATATCACTTGATATTTACTAATTATACATTAATACATCATTAGTGAGAGCAACAACTGCATGAGTCGAGTCTGGCTCTGCAGAAACGGTTGTTTATGACGTTTCTGGGGATGCAGGCAAGAGGAGTGAAATTGCATGTTTCTGGGGATGCAGGCAAGAGGAGTGAAATTGCATCAGGAGAGCCTGACTCTGGGGGTGATGCAGGCAACCAAACGCCGCTCGCCTGCACCCCGTGAGCCTGGTTGGCCCAGAAACGCGAACCAAACGCACCCTATGTGCCCCCATGAGCTTCCATCAATAGCGTAGGTTAGCAACGTGTGCGCGGATACTTGATTTACAACAGATACACCACAGAAAGAACGAGTGGCCTCATCCTACACCGGGATTCCAAAAAGAGTAAAATTCAGTGGCGGTCCCTAAACTTGTACGGTTGTGTCATCTAGGTCCCAAACTTAGGATTTTTGAAATTTGGGTCCCTCAATTTGGAGGGTTGTGTCATCTAGGTCCCAAACTCAAAATGTTTGATATTTGATCCTTAAACTTGCACGATAATGTCATCTAGTTCTCAAATTTCAGCATTTATATAGAATAAAAGGTTCAATTTTCACCCTATTATTTTTTAAAAAGTAATAAAAATAGTAACTTGAACATATAATAACTAAACAACTTCAAATAGAACATCCCGGTGACATTTTTTATAAAAAATTTGGTATTCTGTTTCGTATTTTTATTATTAAAAAAATAGTTATGACTTTTAGATTAACATAGTTTTCTTTAAATTTTCATAAATTAGGTGTAAATCAAACCTTTTCCAATAAAAAACTTTGAGTTTGGGACCTAGATGACGATACCATGCAAGTTTAGGGACGCAAATACTATAGATCATGAGTTTGGGACCTAGATGATACAATCGTGCAAGTTTAGGGACCCAAATATCAAAAATCCTGAGTTTGGGACCCAGATGACACATCCGAGCAAGTTTAGGGGCCGCTAATCAATTTTACTCTTCCAAAAATGACCGCCGCCGCAACTCTTCCTCGCCCAGCACCGTGGGGGAAATAGATGGACGGGATTGAAGGGGTAAAGAGCTCTTTAGGTCATGTAGTGGGCTGGCTGGGCCTGGAAACAGCAGGCCGGTGGTCCATCTATTTCGAATTTTCTTTATTTTTTCTTTTCCTTATATTATCTAATCATTAACGTACTCCCTCCGTTCCAAAATATTTGCTCCTTTTGACTTTTACAGATTGACCATTCGTCTTATTCAAAAAGTTTGCGAAAATACAAAAATAATTATGGTATACTTAAAATATATAATATGATAAAACATGTCATAGCAAAATAAATAACATTTTCACAATTTTTCGAATAAGACGAATGGTCAAAAGTGAAGTGCAAAAGTCAATAAGTGCAAATATTTTGGGACGGAGGTACTAGTTAGCAACGATCTTTTGCAGTTTTGGCCTTCGCGTTCCTGACGAGCTCCACCAACTAGCTTGAAAATTCAAGTAGAATCTCAGGGATTGAGTTAGAACGTTTGGAACTCCTTTTAGAATTGAGATGATTTTCGTTTCACCTAGGAATATGGATTATATTTTTCAAACTGATATGAAGGCAGTATCAATCAAAATTTGTTAGGATGGTCGCAAGTCTCAACTCTCAGGCATTCACTTGCTACCACCATAATGCTGCGGATGACTTCAGGAGACAGGATGGTCGTCAGTCTCGGCTCTCAAACGTTCAGTTGCTTACCACCATGATGCAGACGCCTTCATGAGACAGGATGGTCGTCAGTCTCAAGTCTCAACCGTTCATTTGCTACCAGGGAAGCAATGCAATTTAGGAGTATTCATATTCATATTTCCTAAATTTGGTTCATATGTTTCAGTATACTGCAAATCGTGCATGAATATCAGTATGAATGGAACATGAAAAAAGAAAAAAAGAAAAAGTCCTCTTGAAGTCCCTCAACTTTCGCCCAAGTTCGATTTAGGTCCTTGAACTATAAAACCGAGTAAAACAGGTCCCTCAACTTTTAAAACCATCCATATTACACCCTCCGTCCCAAAATATTTGCACCTTTTGACTTTTACAGAGCACGTTTGACCATTCGTCTTATTCAAAAATTTTGTGTAAATGTAAGAACAATTATGATATATTTGAAATATATATGATGATAAAATATGTAATAGCAAAATAAATAATATTTGTACAATTTTTTCAAATAAGACGAATGGTCAAACGTGAATTGTAGAAGTCAACAAGTGCAATTATTTTGGGACGGAGGGTGTACGTCCCTCAGCGGTTTTAGACGGTTTGCTACAGTAACAGAGGGTTTGTCTTTTTCTTTTATTTATTTAATTTCACCAAATATTTGAAAAATTATAGTAAATCACGTAAAAATCATAAAATGACTCTATATGAGTGAGTAGATCTACACACTGCCCCCAACTCCCGTGGCAGCTTGGCGCTCCCTCTCCGCCACTCCGGCGCTCCCTTCGCCTCTTGCCAGCTCGCCCGCCCGCCCATCATGCCTCATCTTCCCCGCCTGGCTCGCCGACTCGTCGTCTGCCGGGAGGATTCGGGCTCTAGAAAAGGAGAGCTGGATATCGTCTGAGATTCAGATCGGATTACAAAAGAGGAAATCTGCAACTTGTCGGATTCAGGCTGGACTAATCTTCAAGCAGGTATCCCTCATCTCCATAAATAAAGTCATAGACGAGGCCGGACAAATTATACGGAAAAAAAAGAGGGGGTTTGGTTTGACTCGCTCTAGAGGGGAGCTGAAGCTGGACCCGGCGACTGGTGTCGGTTGGCCGGCGGGGGTGTGCCGTCGTTCATGGCGGCGGAAGAGGGCAGTGCTGGGCCGCTGGGCGACGCATTAGAAACGGAAGCGTGGGTTGATCCGGGGCCGGTTCCTCCTACTAAGAGGATGAAGATTGAGGGTGCGGCGGAGGAGTTGGTCGGTGGGGGCAACACCGGCACAGAGGAGGTGGCGCAGCTGAGGATGACGCCGGTTGCAGCAGCAGGAGATAGTTCGAGTGCCTCACCTGCTGTTCCGGTCAACACTCCACCGCGTCTACGCTTCCCGCCATTCCCAGAGAAAGGCAAGGGGAAGGATCTGCGGAACTGGATGAGGGAGTGCAAGAGGCTCCGCGAGATTGCTGCAAAAGGTTGTCTTCTGAATTTCTTCATGCTCTGCCTGTAAATTGTACCTATTTCTTCTTTTATGATGTACGTTAGTTTTTTTGTTTTGTTTTGTTTTGATATGCAGTATATTTAGAATTAGCTTTTTGGGGGAAAAATACTTTGGTCTTGACAAAGAAAGAGCTGTTTGGGTTGCCACTCTGAAGTTTTGAAAACCATACATCACTAAAACAACCTATTAAGTCCAATGGCGGGTTGAATACACGTCCAATGTATTCCCTTTTCAAGTTATAAGAAAAACAGGCTACCCTTTTTTCTTGATGTGTCATTGTTTTGTAAAGTATTGGAAGTCTAGATGCATATATGCAGTTTTGTGGAGTACTATATGTTTGAGAATTAAGATATTTATATAGAACTATCAACCCACAAAAGGAACATGACCTAATGTTTGCTACGTTTTGAAATTATGCCTGCTTTAGATCCTCGTCTGAAACTTCCTACGCGAAGGAAACCTAAGGATCCAGGTACCACAAATGCCGTTCTTAGCTCAAGAGAAAAAGTTGTGGTTCGGGGTGTGGCACGCTCCATCGTCAATATTTCCTCCAGCACACATGGTAAAATAAGCTGATAAACTTACAGCAAGATTCACACACAATTCTTCCCAGCTGGCATAACATCATGTCTGTTTGCAGATGGGTCAAAGCAATTGCAATGTACTGGCATCGTCATGGGTCAGCGGGAATCCAATGGGAAGCAGCACACTCTAATAGTGACTTCTTCTAAAATCGTCAGCAGTGGGGATACATTATTTGATCCCGTACCCAAGGTAAAAATACAACCTGCAGTGTTGAATTTCATGGAGCATGCAAGTCCTTTCCTTTAGTCATGTTTGCTTGTCATCATGTTTTGTGGTGTTTTGGTCCCCTTGTTTGTTCAATTCTAATATGGATCCCTGTAACAAATACTGTGATGTCTGTTTAGTTGTGGTTGCATGCAACTTCTTTTGTTAGTCATAGTTCACACCTCAGCTTTCTTGATGATAGCATCCTACCCTGCTTGTGTACCCTCTCCATGACCTACATGCCTACTTGGCTACTTGAACAGTGCCGACTGTTGCTGCCTGGGTGCCACGTTGCAAAACCATCATTTTCAGCTTTGTATCTTGCTCTTTTATCTTTATGGGGTCCTTTTTGCTTTGGTGATGCTTTTCTAATCGGTTATTATTTCATCCCCAATCTTGAAAGTATTGCACAACTTAACAGACCCATCTTTTCAGCTATCTGTTGGCTTGCCGAATAAAACCATCTTGGACGGACAATTTCTATTCTTCGATGATCATTATGATATTGCTCTACTGGAGATCGATGCGGCCTTCCCGTTGCAGCGCCCTTCTATTGGATCTGGGCCAGAATATGGTCAGGAGGTTTTTATCTTGGCTAGGGACAGTAGATTGTCCTTGAGGGTTAGGCATGGTGAAATATTATGGTTGGAGGAATCAGATTTTATGGACCGCAGTTACCACATGTTTGTCAGCTGTGAAGTCCCTTTGGTAATTATTGTAGCATCATTTTTTTGGAATGTATTGTTGCTTAATTGTTTGTTTGATTGAGTCTTATTTATTTGATGCAGGCTGGCAATGGAGGACCGGTGATTGATCATGATGGCATTGTCACAGGGATGGCATTTTTTGGTACACCAAATTATGCTGTTCTTTCCATCTCTACGATCATGACATGCATTGAGATGTGGTTGAAGTTCAGGTTTGTTAACCCACTCTACATTCGTTGATGTGTAGATTAATGCTAGGTTTTGCTGCAAGTCTGTCTGAAGTCAGCTAGTGTCTACTTAGAAATATGATATCATATAGTGAGTTTGAGAAGTATGACCAACAAATTATTGGTTTTAGCGAAGGTGGGTTGGCAACAATGTTGGTGCATCATGGAAAATGGCTGGTAGCACCGCTGGCTTTCCTTTCTCGCTAGATTTAACAATTTGGGCCCCATTACTTGAGCCTTTAAGCACAATGGGATTTGCCCAAACTTGGGACATGTTCCAGTGCTAGATACATCAACATGGTATGAAGTGCTAACTATTTTGTAAACCATGAGTTCAGGGCATGAACAAATATCTGAGGTTTACTGACATTTGTTGTTGCTCATTGTAGTAAAATCTAAAATGTAGGACAGCTGTGTACTGGAATTAGTTCTCGAATATTACTAGACTAATCTAATGTATTTATTAGTCAAAGTATCATTCAATCTGATCTTGGCAACAAAATGTTCATACTTTTAGTTTATTATATTGTTGGTTGGCTAAATCAAACTTTATATTTCAGTCGTATTGCACGGCCCAGGCATGGTTTGGGCGTAAGGACATTTGAGCTCTTGGATGTGTCACTTCAGGAAGAGATCTCTCTTGACCATGGCATCGACACTGGTTTCATTGTACATACGGTAATGGCAGTGTTCAGTCTGTATATGAACTCTATTTAGTGTTTGTCCTCGTTAATATTGCAACTCTCTGTATCTTTTTAGGTGTCATATTATTCTGCTGCTGAGAGTCTCGGCATTCTACCTGGAGATATAATTGTTTCATTCGATAACCAGCATTCTCTAACTTTACCTCAGGTGAAATATCTTTAATATTTTTATATCTTTTAGAGAAATGTTTCTAATCCTAGTAGATGATTTTCATCTAGATGTAATTATGATACATGGTTGAACTTTTTGTACAGTTGGAAGATTATCTTCTCTCTCTTGGTTGGACGTTCTTGAACAATTCAAGCTCCACGGTGGATATCAAAGTATGTCTGAAGCTGTATGCTATATATATATATATATATATATATATAATATTGTTGAAACATTTATGATTTAAATGATAAACAACTCTTACTTTCGTTTATTTCTTCTAGCTTGAAGTTTATGATCTCATGAAGCAGAGCAAGAGAAGCATCACTTTGCCCGTGCAATTTTGTGATGCTTGAGATTAAGGTTTGTACTCTGTGGACCTCCTGTTCTGCTAGCTATTTGCTTTGTGCTTGGTAAAGTTTTGTTGTTAAGGCACCTGTATTTCAGGGCATGCTAAGTCTGAGAGGCAAAGTTGCATGCACATTAGCTTGCACGGTGTGCTGTATGCATGTTCTCTAAAGTAATTTTGATTGTTGCAGCTTATTTATAGGCTGAATATATGGTGGACTTGTTTTAAAACAAGCATGTGATTAACACAAACAATTCATGGGATGCTTATAAGTTCATGTGCATGATAAGACCAACCACTTTGCAGTTCTCTCTCTTTGGCTCGTCATGCCTACTCTCTTTTATGGGACCTGCAACTGACAGGGATTAGAGAGTGATCAAATTTAATAATGGTTGTCTATTTTATGCCCCCCATTTTTTTTGTTCACAATGAAATAACGCTGACCCATGCATATCATCAAGAACATCTAATCTAACAAGGCAATCTTGTAAAGAGAGGCTGGCATGGGGAATGTCAGCACCCAGCATGCAGTGCAGCATATGTTGACTGTGTAGTGCAGCAAGTAACTCATGTTCATTCCATTGGTTCTGCTGGTTGGTAATTAGATTAGTGGCTGGCTGGCTGAGGCTTTCTGTCGTTTCAAAGTTGCGAAATCATAACTAGAGCTGTGCACATGGCTACTTGATTCCTATCTGTTCCTCTGTTTGTTAAGCCAGGTGTTTTATTGTGCTTTCTATTGGGTGAATGTATAATTGGACTGATTTGCTGCCTCGTACGTTCCTCCTAAGAGCTGTTCTTGCGCACATGGATGCGCTCGCAGGCACAAGCAAGGGCAAGAGAAGCAGTGTGGCTAGTCTGGTGAACTTGTTGACAACAGGATGCTTGCCCTGCCCCCAGTCTCGCGTATCCAGTTGCCACCGCTACCTTTCAACTCTAATATTAGGTGTATTTATTACCACAGATGTAATGTATACTGAAAAGAATCACTATCCCGAATTCCTGTATGAATTGAACGTGGAAAATGTTTCAGTTTTGACATGGTCATGGCTCCAAGATCCTGTTCGTCTCCTCTGTTTGTTGGCCCCCTGTTTCCAAGGCTTCCGTGCGTAATGGTCAGTGCTTTGGAGTCGACCTTGTACATGCTTCCAGCACAGCTGCTTTCGCTCGTTGCTTTGGTTTCTGATGAGATGTGATTGATTCTCAACGTGCTATTTGTTTTGGAAGGATGGGGTGTAGTATAGCGCGACAATTGGATCGATTTGCCCAGCCGGTTCCCATATGCATCTATATATACCAGCAATTCGTTAAATTCTGAACGGGGCCCAACTTTGAATGATTGTTTCAGCCTAATAACGTACTACCTCTCTTCATGAATAGTTGACGTTTTGG
Organism: Cenchrus americanus; assembly: GCA_947561735.1. Taxonomy (NCBI): domain Eukaryota; kingdom Viridiplantae; phylum Streptophyta; class Magnoliopsida; order Poales; family Poaceae; genus Cenchrus; species Cenchrus americanus. The sequence continues at coordinate 308,470,354 of OX387241.1, read as the reverse complement.
ACAGCAAATTTGCACTAGAAGCTAGTAAAAAAACTCTCTTCATGAATAGTTGACGTTTTGGACAGCAGATTTGCAGTGGAAGCTAGTCAAAAAAATTGTCTGAAACGTCGTAAAAAAACCCGGAGGGGGTACATTGGATTCTAATGCTGCTCTTACCAAAAGCTATGCTCGAGGTTCAGGATGATCCGAGCATGGAATTACTAATTCCGAATTAGGGCATGTTTGGAAGAGCTCTAGCTCTGAAAAAATAGATTTGGTGCTGCAGATCTACAAATCTCCACTGTGGAGCAGCTCCACCGCGGATTTGAGATCTCCGAAAATGTTTGGTACAACTCCGGATTCCTCACCATCTCTATGACACCTAGAGCCCACACGTCAGCAGAATAGGAAAAAAAATCATCTTCTTCCTCCTTTGCAGTCTACCGATGTAGCTCGATTCCGCGCGCAGGAGCTCGATTTCGGCCACACCACCGGGGCAGCGGGCACGGCGCGGCCGCCGGGCAGCGCGTGCGGCCTCGCCGCCGGGGTAGGCCCTCGCGGCCGCCGGCGGGCGCGTGCGGACGCGACCTCGCCGTCGGGGCCGGCCTTGCCGCCCGTGTAGGCGGGCGCGACCTTGCCGCCGCCGGGGAAGGCGGGCGTGGGCGCGGGCGGCCTCGCCTCCGCCGCGGCGGCGGCGGACGCGGGCCGCCCTCGCCATAGAGGCGGGCGGACGCGGTCTCGCCTCCGCGGAGGGCGGTGGACGCGGCCTCGCCTCCATCGGGCGGCGTAGGACGGGCGCATCCTCGCCGCCGGCCGGGCGGGCGCGGCCTCACCGCGTGAAGGGCGGGCGCGGCGGCGTCCTGGCGAGCGAGGCAGAGGCGCGGGGGGAGTCACGACGAATGTGTCTCGGGAGAATAGAAGCGAACCGTTTTTTCCCACTAATAAGTGGCAGTGGTGGGTAATTTCTCCCAACTCCACCAAATTTTGTTTTGTGGAGTGCCTCAAGAGGTACTCCACCAAATCCATGAATTTGAGGTCTGGCTCCACCTTTTTCTTGGAGCAGATCCGCGGTGGAGCTGCTGGAGCTAGGTGTGTTTGGCAGGAAAAACTTGGAGTGGAGTTGGTTTTTCGGATCTGGAGCTCTCTGGAGCTGTGCCAAACACGCCCTTAGTCTAATTGGACATCAACGTTCTGCGTCCCTCAAGGGTTTTTCCCCTTCCACTGCTACCTAAGGGCAGTCTTCCACAGTGGTAGTGTGTTCGAGTAATAATTATTTTCTGTTTCTCTCTCTTAACTCCAATTTGTTCCTCCAATGATAGAGTGACATGAGTCCCTAAAAACATATATTTTCCATTTCTCTCTCTTAACTCCAATTTATTCCTTCAATGATAGAGTGACATGAGTCCCTAAAAACTAAGTCGGTGGGGTAAGACTGCCCCATGGTTTTCATTAAGAAGAAGAAATCTTCTCCGGGCTTAGAAAACCCCCGAACCCCGATTTCGCCGGCGAGGGGACTTTTTTTGAAAATCAACCCCATAATTCGCTACAGTGAGGAATCGAATCTGGGTGGTTACGACCATACCTCAACTCCACTAGCCAACCAGGACTAGAGGGCTTTGGTTGACATGAGTCCCTACTCCTTGCAAACTAGTAGTTTCTTCCCAATGACAATTTCATGATTTCTTGGTGCATTGGTTCAAAAAAAAGACTTGGTTTCTCGATGAAGAAACCATCTCTATGGTTCTCCATCTCTTTCCCCATTAATTAAGCTGTCACATGACCACTTTAATTAGTTGACAAGCGAGAGTTAGAAACTACTATTAATGCACCAATGGGGGTGCCCTAAGCATAGCTTGCGAGATGTGCCAGTGGATTGTTTGTTGTCCACAACAGAATGTTTGGTTGTTATTAAACATCACAAACATGCCATATTTTCTACCTGTTTTTCGTTCACATAACACGTGTGAGCAAATTTCCACACCATATTTAATTATTTGCCATCCTAAGAAAGGCTGCTCCTTCAAAAGCCACTTTTAGAATTTAGCTTACATAATTGCCACTTGAGAGATGTTTTAGCTACATATTTACCATTTTGTCCTATGTGGCAGTGCATATCACCGTGCCACACTGGAATGATGGTGTGAAAGGACTCCTGTGCCCCTGATCTTCCCCTCTCTCAAGCTGCTGACGTGTGGGACCCACACATCAGGGTCTTCTACAACCTCCAAATGGCTAGTATGGCATCCGTCGCCCTAGGTAACCACCGCGTCGTCGCCCTAGCTTCTCCGCCAGCCATGAGCTCTAGAGGACACGCCGCGGCTAGTATGGCATCCGTCGCCCTAGGTCACCACCGCGCCGTCGCCCTAGCTTCTCCGCCAGCCATGAGCTCCAGAGGACGCGCCGCGGCCGCTCAACGCCTCCCGCATCCCGCTCCTGATCCATGCGACGACAGCTACCCTGCTCCTAGTCATGCACCCCCGACGGCCATGAGCTCTAGTGGCCGCGCCGCAGGCCCGTGACCGCTCAACTCCGCCCGAATCCGGCCCATGGTCCACGCGCTGGCGGCCACCCTGCTCCCAGTCACCCCGCCCTCGGTGCCTCCGCATCGGTGACCTTTGGTTCTCCCCCATGGCGTTGGCCTCTGCTCCTTCCCATGGTGCCGGCGAGCCCGTTAGCGGCAGCGACGTGGCTAACCTTGAGATGGCGCGGCCGTGGCCGCGGCCCAGGCTTGAGCGCCCCGGCGGTCGGGCACTAAGGAAGAAAGGAGCCGGGAGGTTGAACATAAACATGACATGTGGGTCCCACACGAGAAAGGGTAAGCTATGACTGACCTGAGGAAAACAGGGGCATGGAGGTCATTTCGCGTCCCGAATCCAGTGTGGATTGGTGACTTGGGGTGCCACGTAGGACAAAATGGCAAATATATAGCTAAAACTTCTCTCCGTGGCAATTTTGTAAGCTAAATTCTAAAAGTGCTTTTGAAGGAGCGGCCTTTCTTAGGATGACAAATAATTAAATATCCCCACTTTCTGTACCCGCCACACAAAACCTTAACTATGGCAAAGGAGGTGTCATTCGAATTAACAAGCTCTTTGAACCTTTTTGTTACTTTGTTTGGTAGCGACAGTGACTTGTGCACACAACTATTGTTATGAACTGGAAAAAATTCTGATTTTGCTTAAAAAAATAAAATGTTTTTAAAACAGCCGACATGTTCTCCGCTCTTTTTTTTGAGTGAATACATATCCTCCGCTCTAGTCTCTAGGACAGGGACAAAGCCAGTATTGTTCTTGCTCATGTCGCAGTTTTAACTTTTAAATCACGTTTTTAGTTCACATAACATTTGTGTGTGCAAACAGAGTGTGCTCAACTCGTTAAGTTTTCCTCTAGTGGAACCGCTCACCCGAGTTCGGACTCGATACCGAATTTGTATTTTTCCCGAATCTATTTTGAAATTTAACCGGTGCTTCTTAGGGGTGTGACAACCTGTTTGCAAACCATACATTTTGTAATCAGTTGATATATGTGAGCATATTTATTTTTATTTAAGCTTATCTTCTTCTTTTTCCTATTCACACAGTACAAACATGTACGCTCACATGAACGCATGCATGTAACCCTACCTCTAGAGCACATTCAAAAGACCGAGTCAGGCACTAAATTCTCAAAATTGATAAAGTCATCACTAATGTCGCATACCACTAAAACTATAACGTCGAATAAGTTCTGAAATAAATTCAAAAATGTGAGAACCAATGCTGAGTCGAGGACTTTAATTTTAGTCGGTAGTTTTAATTTTAACCGTAAGAACCCTTATCAACCAAGCTACGCTCAATTTGTATGAACATAACCTTTTTATGAGTGGAACTCATTTCATCTTAATAAAAATCATGCAAATTCTAGAATTTTCTCAAATAGAAACAACTGATGTTGACATTGTAGAATATATATATTCAGTTGTATTATTAAACGTGCATGCATAGCACGCGGTCACCAATCGCCTTCCGAGGCTCTCTAACCTCAACATTTTTCTTCAATAAATGTACATAATTATCTATCTTCCACCACATAAATCCTAATCAGTAGATAAGTTGATATACGTGAGCACAATTATTTTTATTTAAGTTTGCATTCTTTTTTCGTAATCACACACCAACTATATCCTAATCAGTTGATCTATGTGAGCGCACTTATTTTTATTTAAGCTTATCTTCTTCGCCTTCCTAATCACACAGTGCGCTCGAGCTTCTGGATGACGATGATCTGAGCACGGAAATAGTTTTAATGGATGTCTACGTTCCGCATCCTCTAGGATTTTTCTGTCCACAACATCTTAATTAGGGTGTGTTTGATTGTTGTTAAACTTTGGTCAGAACACCTCAAGCATGCCATAGTTTCTACCAGTGTTTTTCGTTCACATACCACGTGTGCCAGAGTAAATTTCCACATTGCACTTTCTGTACCTGCTACACAAAACCTTAACTACGGCAAAGGAGGTGTCATTCGAATTAACAAGCTCTTTGAACCTTTCTGTTACTTTGTTTGGTAGCGACAGTGACTTGTGCACCCAACTATTGTTATGAACTTAAAAAAACGGAACTCCGTTTTTGCTTAAAAAGAGCAAAAATAAAATGTTTTTTCAAACAGCCAACATGTCCTCCGCTCTAGTATCTAGGATAGGAACAAAGCCAGTATTGTTCTTGCTCATGTCGCAGTTTTAACTTTAAAATCATGTTTTTAGTTCACATAACATGTGTGGGTGTGCAAACAGAGTGTGCTCAATTGTTAAGGTTTCCTCTAGTAGAACTGCTCACGTGAGGTCTGGTTCTCGACTCGGCACTGAATTTGTATTTTTCTTAAAAATACAAATTGAGTAAATAGAAAGAGGATGGTAGATGAGGGTCATATAAAGATTCTATGCAGTTCCTAACTTTAGAAGCCAGCCATTTGATACCATTAATTCTCATTTCCTTGCACATTAGTACTGAAATAAATTGATAGTAAAATTAGTTCATATTGCATTTTTTAAGAAACTCATATGGCACTTTAAAAATGGATCTACCCAATGCCTTCAAAAAATAAAGTAAAACGAACTTAGAATTGAGTTAGTTAGAACATTCCAGGACTAGAAGAAAAGCCCACAATCAAACTGAACTCTTAGGATTTTTAAATCCTGTAATCCCAGTTGAAGATTTTCAAAATGAAATGAAGGTTTCCGAGTTGATGTTTTTCTTTCAAAAAAAGGCGCAGTAAAAGAAAAGAGGAGAGATGATAAAGCGTCATATAACTCTAAAAAAGGAGTTGCAAATTCTTTATCCAACCTCTTACTTGATGCCCCAAATCCCTCCACGCCTACAAATTCAACCCCCAAATTTGATTGCACTCCTTTTTGTTTTTATTTATTTTTGCGAATATCCTTTTTTTATTTACTTGTGATTCATAAACGGCTTCAAGAGAGAGCCCCGGGGAAACACAATGATAGCAATGGCCTGGTTTCTCCTTCCCCGCGCGGACTTGCGGTTTGCCACCGCACGGCTTGCTCCTACAGCTAGCCCAAGCCCGGCGGCTAACAAACGGAAGGATTCAGGTCAGGAGAAAGGAGAACCCGGAATCGTGTTTCGGTAGGTGATTTTGACATATTGTAGTGAGTAAATTTATCTTTTTCTCTATTTTCTAAAGAATGGATTGAACAACGGCACTTGCCTTGCCTTAAACAGCTTATGGACTTGTGTGGGCTACGTAGGCAGGCACGACACATATTAGAATTGGTGCCGCGACATTTCTGAATGATCTCTGATGGATAAGCATGGCCGGACGGCGGACAGCAAAGTCTGCATGCAACTGTCCAATGCAACGAAGCACATATATACGAGTGTAATTAGCCGCAATCTTAGAACCTGTACAACGCGGCATGGAGACACGAGTTAGATAGATGGTCCAGTGCAATTAAGCACATGTATATATATATCCTTGGACTGGTCTGTGTATGGGGTAGGTATTCCACCTCTAGAAGCAACCACACATCAGTATGTTAGATGTACACACTACATTTCTTAAGTGCGGGTAAAATGACATTTTCGGGTGCGAGCAGCACACCTGCTCCTAGCTCTGACTTTTACAAATATCTGTTTTTTTCCAAGAGCGGGTGATAGGGTGACACCATCACCCGCACGTGGAAATGGTTTCCAGGGGCGGGTGATGGCCAATCAACCGTGAAAAACTTTCCCGCTAACCGCAAAAAGCACCCGAAGTAATGCGCGCCCTTGCAGCTTTTGAATCGTTCCAGGGAAATGACGACTTCGGAGAAGGGAAGCAATTCGGGAATCTTGGCGATGAGGCTCAAATCGAGGCTCCAAAGCCTCGGGAGCAGGAACTTCATCAATCTCTTGTGAAACGAGAAGGGATCTAGGTGGAATCAATGGCGTAACAATGAAGATAGGAAGTTAAGGTGTGAACGGGTGGCAACTTCGTAATATATTGAGGTGAAAAGCGTGATCACTTTGGACATTTTTACATGATCTTAGGGAAATATTCTTTAAGTCCGATGGTATACTCGAAATGTAAAAGTGACCTTTGGACAATATAAAAGGGAGGTCTTGTCCTTCATGTAAAGCTGGCACAACTTTTGAGGAGAAGGAAATCTTTCGGAGATTCTTGCATTCTTAGCCGTTTCCATTTTTTCTTTGTTCAGAGGTCCTTATCCATTTTTGAACCCCTAACAACGACGGTGGAGGCAGAGAGGGGCGTGGAGGCGGTGGACGAAGGCGTAGGAGAGGAGACTTGAGGGCGCAGCGAGCAATGGACACATGTGGAGGAGAGGAGGCTCGAGGGCGTGCTCCGATGGTGGCCCAAAAGGGGGGAGAGGTGTGGCAGCAGCCGAGCTAAGGATACACGTCGCAGAGGTACAACACAGAGAGAGGTGCAGCGGCGGGGGGAAATTTTGGCAGCCTGACGACGTAGTGCGCAACGGCGAAAAAATGTTGGTCAAGGCCCCAGATCCGTCGCTTATATAGAAGTGTGATTTTAAGGGGCAGGCACTGGAATCACCCGCACCTGGAAATGGTTTTCACGTGCGGGCACCGGCGTCACCCGCACATGGAAATCGTTTGTAGATGCGGGTGATGGCGTCACACTTGTGTACTTGAGCAGCTGGATGCAAGCCATCGTAATTTGTCATCCGGTTTTGTGGCCAGCCAGATGTTTGCTACGATTGAGGAAAATCATGCTTATGAGCCTAAGTCCATTATCTTGGCAATTGAGGATAAATTTAGGTACCGGATAAGTTATAGTAAAGCATACATGGCAAAGAAGAAGGTAATGGAGATGAGGTGGGGAACTTACGAAGCATCCTACGACAATCTGCCTCGATTGCTAAACACAATTGCCATGCTAAATTCTGGTAGTTATTACGATATCAAGACTTATAATTTTATATCAAGGCCGGGGAAGCAAATCCTGCATCGGACATTCTTAGAATTGAGGCATTTAAACATTGTCGACTAGTAATTTGCATAGATGGCACATTCCTTACAGGAAAATACAAGGGCACAATCCTTACAGTTGTGTCTGCAGATGGCAACAATCAGTTATTGCCATTGGCAATTACTTTTGCAGAGGGAGAGAATGGTGACAGTTGGTATTGGTTTCTGGAGAGATTGAAGCAGATGGTGGTGGGAGATGTGTCAGACGTGTGTGTGATACACGATAGACACAAAGGTATTTTGCAGGCCATTAATGACATCAAAGAAGGTAGTGAAGAGCATAACAGAGCAGCACAATGTCCAGATGTGCATAGCAGGTGGTGCATGAGGCATATGGGAGCAAACTTTCATAGCCAGTTCAAGAACAAAGAACTTACACAATTGTTCAAGCGCTTATGTTCGACCAATCAGGAGAAAAAGTTCTACGACCTATGGCAAAAATTAGATGATCTAGCGAAGAAAGCATCAGAAGAGATAGCTAAGAAGCCAGTAAGTACTGAACCCGGAGAAGAGCCAGTTTCTCTGGAGGACGTGGGGCTAGATGCTCCAAATGTCAGAAGGAGAAGGGGACGTGCTGTGAATACCTTCAACCAGTGGATTCAGAAAGAGCCTAAGGAGTAATGGTGTCTCCTTTTTGATAAGGGAGGTGTGAGGCATGGGATAATGACAACAAATTTTGCTGAGGTGTACAACGCTGTTTTGCGTGGTGCCAGAGCTCAACCTCTTGTTGGTATCATTGAGTTCTTCTTGTACTACACAATGAAGTACTTTCTTGACCGTGCTACTCGCAAAGACATGCAGCTATGCAGATCGTCGAAGGTGTATTCAACATGGATGACTGAGTACTTGAAAAAAAGAAGGCTGCTCTTGCTCACAGAGCTTACCCACAACCTCTACGTCGTGATCCTGGCGAGGAAGTGCAGTGGAAATATCAGATAAGTTGCCAGTCCAAATCACAAAAAGCAAATGGTGAAATAACAATACAAAAAACAGTTATTGGGAATCTGACATGCTCATGCTTGTTGACAGTGTATTTTGGTACACCAAACATGTTCATTACACTTTGGTTTGGATTTGATTATGGAACTAAACCGCCACTTTGCACACTAATCATATAACAAGTTCATCTTCCTGTGTGCATTTGGAAGAGTTATGTTTATGTAGGGAAATATGGACATAAAGGACGGATTCACAACAAGGTCAAAGGAGCAATTAAGGAGTCCTGTTCGTGTTTATGAGCTTGATGAAATCACTTTCAATGGTGGCAAGCACCGAAGTGTTACAAAGGAACACCCCCGAGGATTGAAGCGTAAACGACCGGACTTCATGCAAGGAGAACCTCCATCTTGGACGCGAGGATGACATTGTCAAAATAGTGCAAATGGAGGGGTCAAAGTGCATAAATACATGAGGACCCACGGGAGCGAAGGGGCGACCGAACCGGGCCGAGTTGGGCCTGGGCCGGTCGGCCCAAGCCGGCCGGCATGGCCCACTTCGGGGGTCAGTTCGGCCCCCCTTTTCTTGGACCCGAAGATCCTTCAACCCTAAGTTCGTGGAGGCGCCGCCATTCGCAGGACAGAGAGTCATTCGCACTGAGAGGCCATTCACAAGCTAGAGAGAGAGGAGGGAGATCGTTCGGGAGAAGGATCGCTCAACTCAAAGGAAGCACCCACAAGAGGAGAAGAAGGAAGACACCGTCGGAAGTGTCACCATGATCAACGGTGCCATGTCTAGCACCTTGATGGGGTAATCTTCTCATTTGTCCATGGGTTGTAATCGATCTTGAGATGTAATCGCTACTTAGTTCGGATATCTATTTATCATCTAGTGTTGAAGAAACTTTGATGTTTAAGGTTAGCTAACATGCCGTAAAGGGAGTAAGATCTCAATGCTTCCTTGGATCCATTCAATACGCTATGTCCATCATAGGTCTAGTCACGAATACCTCCGCACAGTGACAGTACGGGGGGAGGGAAAGGGTGAAACCGTGGTCACAACCCCCGATAGATTAGATTGGTTTTCATGTTTTAAGTGGTTGCATGTTCAAGTATCGTAGACCCTTGGGCAAGTGTCTTTTACATATCTTGTTGGTTTAATCGTTCTCTCTAGTGTAGCGTAGTTGTTCTCTAGTTTAACTGTAGATTAGGGTTTAGATAAGTTAGTAAGTAGAGGTAGATCAAACGCGTGTAATCCCCTTGCTCCGCGGATTGATAAGAACCTAAGGAATCCCCGTGGTGAAAAAGGTGTAGATCCGTACGCTTGCGGATCGTAGGTGGATATGAGTTTTATCCGTCAATAATGCTCTTGCTAGAAGCCACTCGTCGCTACACTACCCCCGCTCACATGTGATCGCCGCATGCCTTGCAACAAAGAATAAGCATTAGGGTCGCTACGTGCCTAAATACTTTACGAAGCAAACCATTCTAGACACTTGGAACCACACTATTGAGAGTTACCTGCATCTTGGAACTTTCACTCAAGACTCCAAAGATAGTGCATTGTACATACCAAATGCAGATCCAACCATGTGCCAAGGTGTCGGTCGACGTAAGAAGAAGAGGATTAGGAACAACGTGGATGAGGCTGAAGCTGGACCTCGGGTGCAGATATGCTCTAAGTGCAACAATCCAGGACACTCCTACAAGAAATGCACCGAAGCATCTTAATTTTCCACTGCCACTTCTACACCACCTTCAGCTAGTGCACGTGGACGTCGTTCCAGTCGCTACAACGAAGGAATGCGGTGACCGTACTTGTTTGTGCTACCGTGTTGTAATATTTAAAATAATGTTGCATGTTATCGTCTTGTAATATTTGAACCATTTATCCGGCATGGTCTTGTAATATTTAAACTTATGCATGTTATCGTGTTGTAATAATTGAACTACCTTTTCATTTTCTTGTTGTTTTATTCTTGCCGTCAAATTTATTATCATATCCTGTTATGTTTTGTTCTCTAATTTCAAATGAAACATGTAATAAACTATCATATTTCTTATCTTTTTTGTAGGCTTTCAATGGCTTCATCGGGTCCTGAGTTAGATTTGGAGTTGCTCACTAGTAGGAAGGACAAGGTTGCGGTGCCAAAGGGGATCCACACTCCTATGTGCTACTCCGGTGACAACTGTAAGCTTGTCAAGTGCAACGTGCTCGGGCATCGCTACGAGATGAGGTTCTTCATGTGCGTGAACTACAAGCATGACCCCCTTCCACCATGTCGCAATGTTAGACCAAAAGTAAGAACTAACTGCGTTACTAAATAAATAATATGTCATTGCTATTTTATTATGTGTTAATTAACTTGTCATTGCCATGGACGACGGCGAGGCTCCGGCTCGGGAAGGCCAGCGGGGGAGGGCAGAGGAGGAGGACGGTGGGGCCTGTCGGAGCACGACACACAGGGAAGATGGCCGGGGCGGTGGCGCGATGGAGGCTGGCGGGCCGGAGCAACCGCAACGCCTAGGCAGGGGAGATGCGCCGCCGAGAGAGGTTGGAGGCGGCCGGCACAGGCGGCAGAGGAGGTGCCGACGAGGAGGATCGAGAGGAGGAGCTGGAGGGGCGCCGGAGTGGCACGATGCAGCTGGAGGGCCGCCGGGCGCGGGGGACTAGGGAGCCGGCGACGGGGGCAAATGGACGGGGATGGATGTGGCCGCGAGATGAGTGGATAGGGATGAGTGCGTGGGAGGGATAAGAAGAGAAGGGTATATTCGACATTTTACATATTTTCCCATTTTAAACCATCAAGAGAAGCTATTTTGCCCAACGTTCCTCTGAAAAGGTTTCAGCTTCACCCCCAAATCCGCTTCACCAGAACAGCCACAACCATGCCAAACAGACCCTTAAGTTGGAGGAATTAGATTTGCTTAGGGCTGAGCTTGATGAGATGAAGTTTATATCCGCTTTGCTTGGTGCTTGTTCACATTAAAAATTGAAGAAAAAAGTAAGGGGTCGGGTAAATTAGATATTTGATCTATTCATCTATTTATGAAAAACAAGAAGAAATCTTTCTACCAAATATTTCCAAAAAACAAAGAGACGTGCAAAAACCAGTCCAGAGAGAATGGTAAGTAAAGACGTACATGAACCAAAAGAAGTAGGATGAAAAAAAGGAAAAAGTATAAAGGATTATAAACATTTCCTCTTTTCCATCCATTTTAAACCACCTCATGTATACCGTTGTTTCATAAAGTAGTTATTATCTCAAATTGACGGTTCAAGTAAATAGCACAGAATTAGTCATCTATCAAGACAAACATGTGATGTCAAAAAAAAAAAAAAACAAAAAACTGGAAGACAAGAAAAAAATATTTTTAGCAAGAAAATATTATAAATTAATATAAAATTATTAAGGTACGAAAGGTTTACCGATGGTCCAAGCAGAGAAATTATGCAATACGTTAGATTTTAATTATTGAATAACTTCAATGTGCATGATTGAATAAATATTATATTTCTCAAAATACATCCTTATTATTATATATCTGTGGCACAAAATAAAATTATAACGTAAATAATTCTTGTACTTTGTATCGGAATTTCCTACTCAATCGTCGATCTCTCACCCTGCACCTGCAGTACGCGCAGATTAGCAGTAGCCCAGACTCCGGCGCACCGGTGCTGTCTCCGTCGGTGCCGCTTCGCTCTCGCTCCCCCCGGCTCCCGCGCCGTATTTCCCCTGCGCGCCCCTTCAACCAACGGTCAGACCTCTCCTATCACACCTGGCTCGCCGTCCGCCGGCCGTGCCGCTTTGCCGTGGGACGACAAAGGGGAAGATTCGGGAAACAAAAGGAGATTTTGGATTTCGTGTCCGATTCAGATTAGAACAAGGAATTCAGATTTGTGTTGGACTCAAGTTCTACTACAGTTCTTTTCTACTATAAAGAGCGGTCAGGACTACTGTAGCAGCTTCAATCAAAGACCGTCGGGTCGAGCGGTGATAAGAGGAGCCTGCCGAAGAAGGCTTAGCTGTGAAAGACCGCCCTGAGGCGTGATCGACACGGAGAGTGAGATGCTGACTCGATCCAGAGCAAGAGCCCTGAAACAGGAGCCAGCGGGCAATGACCAGGGTACTCCAGAAACTGAAGGGTCAAGAGATCTGGGGCAGCTTCCTAACAAGAGAAAGAGAAATAAGCAGATCGGGGCGTCGAAGAAGACGCGACAGAGGAGGAGGCCGCCCGTAGCAGTAGGAGAGGGTTCCAGTGCCTCACCTGCTGCCCCCGTTACCGTTAGCACCCCACCACGCCCTGTCTTCCCGCCATACCCCAAGTCCGGCAACGCGGATGATGTGCACAAGTGGTGCCAGGACTGTAATAGAATCCGCCAGGTTCTTGCAAAAGGTTGTCTTCTGAATTTCTTCGTGATTTACCTGTACATTAGGTGGTTATTAGTCCTCTCTTTTTCCATCTATCTATATAATGAATGCTAGGCATATTTTCTTGATGTGTAGTGTACTCCATATTTAAATTTTATTTTAAATAATACTTTGGTTTAGATAGAGCAGGAGCTGTTTGGGTAACAAAGGACCATAATAAATTACTAAGAAACACCCTTTTTTTTACTTCACCAGAGAGAGCTTTTATTTCCTATTAATCCAGCAGTAAGGTGGCATTCCAATCAATTCCTTTTTTCACCTGTTTACTGGTATATTGTCTAGATGTCATGCCTGTATATGTAATTTTGTGGCGTGCTATGTTTTTTTTAGAATAAATATTCATATCGAACTAGCATCCTGCAAAAAGAACACGCCTTAATTTTTTCTATATCCTTTTATTATTCCTTTGTTTAGATCCTCGTCTAAAACTTCCTACACGAAGGAAGCCTAAGGATCCAGGTACCACTGATGCTGTCTTGAGCACAAGAGACAAGGCTGTGGTTCGGGGTGTGGCACGCTCCATCGTCAATATTTCCTCCATCACACGTGGTAAACACAGTCAGCTGATAAACTTATTATTATAGAAAGATCCACTCATTCAATTCTTAGCTGATGATAATTTCCTTTTTTTTTGGTAGGTGGGTCGAGGAGATCACAATGTACCGGCATCATCATGGGTCGAGGGAATCCAGGTGGGAAGCAGCGCACTCTAATAGTGACTTGTTCTAAAATTGTCTGCAGGGAGGGTGCATTACTTGATCCCATACCCAAGGTACAGATAAAACATTCTGTGTTAAATTTCTTGGATCATGCAAGCCCTTTCCTTTAGGTATATGTAGGAATTACCACGAGCGTCACTTTAGGGACATATATTGTGAAGGGCATTTTTAACTGAACTGCATAAACTCATTGGGTCAATGAATTTCATATTTGCTAGCTGTAATGTTTTTTTAGTATTTCAGTCCACTTATCTTGCATGTTCAATTCTTATTTTTCCTTTATATGAATACATGTAAGAGATAGTGTCTACTTCACTGTACCTGCATGGCTGCATGCAACCTCTTTTGTTACTTCAGCTACTTGAACAATACCCATTGCTGTTGCATGTGTGCCACATTGCAAAATCATCATTTTCAGCTACGCATTTTGCTGTTGCTTATCGTTATGGAGTCCTTGTCGTCTTGGTGATGTCTTCTCTGATCAGTTTCTGTTACATCCCTTACCTTGAATGCATTGCACAACATAAAAAGTCAACCGCGGGGGGTAATGCATTGCTGAGCTTAACAATGCCTAATCCAACCTATATATCTTTTCAGCTCTCTGTTGGCTTGCCGAACCAAACTGTCTTGGACGGACAATTTCTGTTTTTCAGTGATCATTACGATATTGCTCTACTGGAGATCGATGCAGGCTTCCAGTTGCAGCGCCCTTCTATTGTATCTGGCCCGAACTATGGTCAGGAGGTTTTTGTCTTGGCTAGGGATGAAGAATTGTCCTTGAGGGCTAGGCATGGGGAAATTTTATGGTTAGAGGAATCAGATTATGTAAATCACAACTACCAGATGTTTCTCAGTTGTGAAGTTCCTGTGGTAATGAATATATCCTTAAGTTTTCGTAATGTATTTTTCTTAATTGCTCATTTGACTCAGTAGTGTTCTATATCATGCAGAGTGGAAATGGAGGTCCGGTGATTGACCACGATGGCAATGTCACAGGGATGGCATTTTATTGTAGCCCGAATCCTGCTGTTATGTCCATCTCTATTATCATGACATGCATTGATATGTGGTTGAAGTTCAGGTTTGTTAACCATTTTCATAACTTATCCACTTCCAGTGAAGTGTATAGTTAGGTTTACTAGCGTTTTTGATTGTTGCGTTGCTCTTTGAATTGAACTGATGACCTAGTGAAATATGGTATTATATTTAGTAAATTTCAGAAGTATAACTAACAAATTATTAGTGTTGACAAAGGTTGGGTAACAACAAAGTTTGTGGAAGTACATAGGAAAACTGGCTGGTAGTACTACTGACATTACTTTCTTGCTAGCTTGAATAAGTTTGCGCCCATTTGTTGGTGCCTTCGAGAATAATGGCATCTTCTCAAATTTGGGATAAGTTAAAGTGTTAAGTACATTAACATGGGATGAAATGTTAAGTGTTGGCAACAACATGGAGAAATTTCTTAGATTTACTGAAATTCAGTTATGAACTGTAGCACCTTGTTGCCAAACCTAACACGTGGAACATCTGCAATAATTAGTTCTCAACATGACAACATCACTAGAGTATTTTAGGACAAATCTAATGCATCTATAAGACAATGCATCATTCAACCTTGGTTTTGACATCATATTGTTCATGCTTCGATTTTTATTGTTGCTCAGCTAAATCAACCTTTATTTCAGTCGTATTGCACGCCCCATACATGGTTTGGGTGTAAGGACAATTGAGCTCTTGGATGTGTCACTACTGGAAGAGATCTCTCTTGGCCACGGAATTGACAGTGGTTTCATTGTAGATACGGTATGACAACATTCGGGCTCCATATAACTCTATTTAGTCTATAAACATTTTGGTACTCAAGTAACATTGTAACTCTTTGGATCTCTTCAGGTATCATATGGCTCTGCTGTCGAGAGTCTTGGGGTTCTACCTGGAGATGTGATTGTTTCATTTAATGATCGGCATGCTCTAACTTTGCCTCAGGTGAAAGCTATCTACATTATTTTATATTTTTTAGAGAACTATCTCTATTATAGATCATTTTCACCTAAATTTAGTTATAATTTACATGGTCAAATTTTGTGAGCAGTTGGAAGACTATCTTCTCTCTCTTGGTTGGATATTCTTGAACAATTCAAGCTCCATGGTAGATCTCAAGGTATGTTTGAAGATATATGCAATATGTAAATAGTGCATTTAGTACTTATGATTAAAATGACAGAACACTTACATTCATTTTTTTCTGTAGCTTGAAGTTTATGATCTCATGAAGCACAGCAAAAGAACCATCACTCTGCCCTTGCAATTCTGTGATGCTTGACAGAGTAAAAACTCAAAAGTTAGTATTCTCTAGATTTGTTCTGCTATTTTCTTCCCTACCATTGTCCCCGTATGCTTGTACAGAAGGCAATAATAAAAAGAACATTTTCGT
The DNA here is from genome assembly GCA_947561735.1 of Cenchrus americanus. Lineage (NCBI taxonomy): Eukaryota > Viridiplantae > Streptophyta > Magnoliopsida > Poales > Poaceae > Cenchrus > Cenchrus americanus. The sequence goes on along the minus strand of OX387241.1, from coordinate 308,454,367 downwards.
GCATGCTAAGGCCGGTAGGATGATGTTCTGTTGCATGCATATTCTCTAAAGCTGCATCTTCTTGTTTTTTTTTGGGGATCGATGGTTGCAATTTATTCACAAGCTGGATATGGTATGGAATAGTTTAAAAAGAACATACATGATACATATGACTTTAATGCAGATGTCTTCATGAGACAGGATGCATTCAGTTGCTATCACCATAATGCAGATGCCTTCATGAGACAGGATGATCGTCAGTTTCAACTCTCAAGGGTTCAGTTGCTACCATCTAGCTCATTTAGGAGTATTCATATTTCCTAAAATCTGGTTAATATGTTTCAGTATACTGCAAATCGTGCATGAGTACCGGTATCAATGGAACATGAAAAATAGCATATATGGATTTTTTTTTTGCATTTTCCAGCTAGCAGCCTCTATCTAAGAGTTACTTTGTGAGTTTTTTTAAACGAACGTTGTGAGATTAAATTAGTTAACACGCCACTTTAATAATTGAGTATATTTGCGGTTCCGTTCCGTGCGGTTGGTTTCAGCAAATGTGCACTGCAAATGCAACATGAATTTGCTCTTTGGACCAAACGTATCTATGACCAGCGGAGTGCCCCTAGGCACGTGCTTTCAAATATTCTACTAAACAAAAAATTGGTATTTAAAACAATCTAGTAGGAAAATAATTTATATTTATATTTATATCAAAGATGAGTCTCCAACAATTAGTACTGCACAACTTAAATATTTGAGTAATCTTGCCGATAAGATTAGTACTTGTTTTGAAGATGAAAAATAAACTAATTATTGAAAGTTTAATTGGAGCAAAAGCTGAAAAGCAAATGGATGTTATCATATTTCAGAGTCTAAGCATCATGGCGGCATTTTTGTCTCAACATGGATATCACTGAAATCTTGTTGACTTATAATACATACACATGTAAATAATGTAAATGGTTTGATACAAACGATAAGAGGTCTCAACCTAGCACCCGGGGAAGTGGAATAGATCCTTTCCTAACTGCATACCACGCTCCTCGTTTCTGATCACATCTTTTTGCTTGTAAACAAGCCTACTAAGATCTCGACGCTAAATTCTCCAGCATTACGGCCAAATTCTATTACATACAAATCTAGCCTGACATTTTCCCTGGAACGGGAAGAATAAAAAAGGGAAGAACAACGACCAAACCATTCTAGCTAGGTGGGAATAATTCTTGTCGGGCCGACGGACTTTGGTCATGAGAGGCCCAGCCTCTTCATCGGATTCGGATTGGTGTCCTCCGCGCGAATTTTTTTATATTTTTTCTCTATTTTGCAAAAATAAATAATCCGCGAGAAATTTAGCAAAACTATACATCTGCCGCCGTGGCCCACGGCCAAGCATGAGCCGTAGCGTGCGACGGACATACCGCCGTGGGCTACGACAAGCGAGTCCTAGCGCCGTGGGGCACGACGGCAGCGGGCTCCGGTACCGGCGTGCCCCACCGGCGTGCCCCACGACGCTAGGAACTGCTGCCTATATAAGGTCGAAATTCAACCAAAAATATCATAATAATTCGAAAAAAGAAAGAGAGGGGGGATAGGAGAAGGGAGTGAGGAGGTGGTGGTGAAAGTGTGAAGCTCTGCCGGTTTTTCGTCTCGTTAAAGGTAAATACTCTAATACTTAATGTACTTATTATTGAACTGTGATAATTCATATTTTAGAGTACTGTTTTAGTGTAGATCTGCTTAGTAAAAATATAGTTTTAGTGTAGATCTGCTTAGTAAAAATATAGTTTTAGTGTAGAACTGCATAGTAAAATTATAGTTTTAGTGTAGATCGAGTAGTAAAATTATAGTTTTAGTGTAGACCTACTCAATTAGTTACAAATACTGTAATTAGTTTAGATATTTTATAACACTAACTACAGATGTCTACTGTTGTTGCCGGAGGGGTGAGGATGGTAATGGTGATTGTGATTCGTCAGACCACAAGGGGAAAAACACAAATACACCACCTGATCCGAAGAAAATGAGCACGTTGGAAAGAGGTATGCTTCGTTATTTGCAAGGAAAAACTGCAGATGTCATTGCAAGAGGAGAGGAACCTCATTGGGATACTCTTTATGCTCCACCAGACATGCATCATTATTTGCAAGAAAAAACTGCAGATGCCATTGCAAGAGGAGAAGAACCTCCTTGGGGTGGTCGTTATGCTCCACCAGCAGACCCGTGTGTTGCTAATCCACCTACTATAAAAGCTATCAAGAAAGCTAAACCTTTGTCGTCATATCACAAGAATGACCGAAGTTTGTCATTTTATATGAGGTTATAGTCCGTCCTACGGTTGTTGTAATATTTGAAGTACTATTTTATTTGAATCATGGTACTGTAATATATGAACTGGATCTTATTGTGATTGTGTTCTCAATAATTTGAACCATGGCATTGCTCGACTACGTCCGTAAGCTTGTCAAGTGCAATGTTTTTGGCTAGTCTACGGGATGGGGTTCTTCATGTGCTACTATGGTGACAACTGTCATGAGCTACCATTGCTTGTTGTTTTCTTCTTGCCTTCAAATTTATTATCATATCTTGTTATGTATTGTTCTCTTATTTCAAATGAAACATGTAATGAATTATCATATTTCTCATCCTTTTTAGGCTTGCAATGGCTTCCTCGGGTCCTGAGTTGGATTTGGAGTTGCTCACCAATAGGAAGAACAAAGGTTGCGGTGCCAAAGGGGATCCACACTCTTATGTGCTACTGCGGTGACAATTGTAAGCTTGTCAAGTGCAACATTCTCGGGTACTGCTACGGGATGAGGTTATTCAAGTGCGTGAACTACGAGCATGACTCCCTCCCACCATGTCTCAATGTTAGACCAAAAGTAATAAAACAAACTGCATTACTAAATAAATAATATGTCATTGTTATTTTATTATGTGCTAACTTGTCTTTGAAAAAAGAATCTACCTCGTCTCTGTGATTTTATGCAATGGCTAGATTGTGAGCAGCCCGAACAAGACAAGTGTTACGTCGAGGCGATGGGTCGTTCAGCACGTGAGATGTGACAAAGGATGGTTGAGGCAGGAAAACAAGAAGAAAAACGTAAAGAGCGGCAGGAGGAAATTCGCATTCGCCGAGAGATGAAAGAACGTGAAGCGGTCGCGGCCCATGAAGCAGATAGAGAGAGGAAGAGGGAGAGAGCTCGCCGGGCTAAGAAAGCTGGACCGAATGCCATGAGGAAGGGGAAGTAACCAGTAGACCTAGAGTACTAGGCGGGCCCAACTTTGAATGATTGTTTCAGCCTAATAACGTACTATCAGCAATTCGTTAAATTCTGAACGGGGCCCAACTTTGAATGATTGTTTCAGCCTAATAACGTACTACCTCTCTTCATGAATAGTTTGACGTTTTGGACAGGGCAGATTTGCACTAGAAGCTAGTCAAAAAGAATTGTCTGAAACGTCATAAAATAAACCGGAGGGGGTACATTGGATTCTGATGCTGCTCTTACCAAAAGCTATGCTCGAGTTTCAGGATGATCCGAGCATGGAAATTACTAATTCCGAATTAGTCTAATTCGACGCCAACGTTCTGCGTCCCTCTAGTTTTTTCCCGCCTTCCGCTGCTACCTAAAGCATAACTTGCGAGATGTGCCACTGGATTTTTTTGTTGTCCACAACAGCTTAATTAGAGAATGTTTGGTTGTTACTACATCCATTCTTAAATATATGACACCATTGATTTTTCATTCATTTGACCATTCTTCTTTTCTACAATTTTTTTTTGCAAATTGATAAACCAACAAGTTAAATCTAAAGTCATTCAGATAATAGATACAGGGGGTGTTTGAATCAATAGACTATTTTTTAACCCACCTCTTTTTAGCTCAAATGGCCTTAAAAGAAGTCAAACAGGTGAGCTATTTCAGGTTATTTGCAACTAGCCCACCTAAAAAAATTATCACACCAAGAGGTGCTAATTGAGCTATTCTGTTGGCCCATTCCTGGTGGAAACCAATATCTTCATGCAAACTACGAAAACTTCAATTTCAGCCACACGATCTTGATCCAATGGAGAGCTCATGAAAGATGGAAGGGGTGATTTGCAAAATTCATGGGAGGTGGGAGGGGTGTGCAAAGGTGCTTTTACAAATCACTCCTCCCACCTCCTTTGAGCGTCGTGTTGGATCAACATTGTGTGGCTCAGATTGAAGTTTCCATAGTTTGCACGTAGATGTTGGTTTTCACCGATATATTGCTCGTTAAAATAACCCAAATAGCCTTTGGATCCAAGCAACTCAACGGCTATTTCATCGGAGGGATATTTTCTTAGGTTAAACTTTAGTTTTCAAAATAGCTCTAGGCTATTTCTCCAAGCACGACCATAATGATATACATTTTACTTTAGTTAACTAATTTGTTCAATATATATTAGTGGTCGAAGTTGAAGTAAAAAATTCAACGGGACATATATTTAAGAACGAAGGGAGTATTAAACTTCACAAACATGCCATATTTTCTACCCATGTTTTTCGTTCACATAACACGTGTGCCAGAGCAAATTTCCACACCACACTTTCTGTACCCGCTACACCAAACCTTAACTACGGCAAAGGAGATGTCATTCGAATTAACAAGCTCTTTGAACCTTTTTGTTACTTTGTTTGGTAGCGACAGTGACTTGTGCACACAACTATTGTTATGAACTGAAAAAAAATCTGATTTTGCTTAAAAAGAAAAAATAAAATGTTTTTAAAACAGCCTACATGTTCTCCGCTCTTTTTTTTGAGAGAATACATATCCTCCGCTCTAGTCTTGTTTGGTAGCGACAGTGACTTGTGCACACAACTATTGTTATGAACTGAAAAAATTTGATTTTGCTTAAAAAGAAAAAATAAAATGTTTTTAAAACAGCCGACATGTTCTCCGCTCTTTTTTTTGAGTGAATACATATCCTCCGCTCTAGTCTCTAGGACAGGGACAAAGCCAGTATTGTTCTTGCTCATGTCGCAGTTTTAACTTTTAAATCACGTTTTTAGTTCACATAACATTTGTGTGTGCAAACAGAGTGTGCTCAACTGTTAAGTTTTCCTCTAGTGGAACTGCTCACCTGAGTTCAGACTCGATACTGAATTTGTATTTTTCCTGAATCTATTTTGAAATTTAACCGGTGCTTCTTAGGGGTGTGACAACCTGTTTGCAAACCATACATTTTGTAATCAGTTGATATATGTGAGCATATTTATTTTTATTTAAGCTTATCTTCTTCTTTTTCCTATTCACACAGTACAAACATGTACGCTCACATGAACGCATGCATGTAACCCTACCTCTAGAGCACATTCAAAAGACCGAGTCAGGCACTAAATTCTCAAAATTGATAAAGTCATCACTAATGTCGCATACCACTAAAACTATAACGTCGAATAAGTTCTGAAATAAATTCAAAAATGTGAGAACCAATGCTGAGTCGAGGACTTTAATTTTAGTCGGTAGTTTTAATTTTAACTGTAAGAACCCTTATCAACCAAGCTACGCTCAATTTGTATGAACATAACCTTTTTATGAGTGGAACTCATTTCATCTTAATAAAAATCATGCAAATTCTAGAATTTTCTCAAATAGAAACAACTGATGTTGACATTGTAGAATATATATATTCAGTTGTATTATTAAACGTGCATGCATAGCACGCGGTCACCAATCGCCTTCCGAGGCTCTCTAACCTCAACATTTTTCTTCAATAAATGTACATAATTATCTATCTTCCACCACATAAATCCTAATCAGTAGATAAGTTGATATACGTGAGCACAATTATTTTTATTTAAGTTTGCATTCTTTTTTCGTAATCACACACCAACTATATCCTAATCAGTTGATCTATGTGAGCGCACTTATTTTTATTTAAGCTTATCTTCTTCGCCTTCCTAATCACACAGTGCGCTCGAGCTTCTGGATGACGATGATCTGAGCACGGAAATAGTTTTAATGGATGTCTACGTTCCGCATCCTCTAGGATTTTTCTGTCCACAACATCTTAATTAGGGTGTGTTTGATTGTTGTTAAACTTTGGTCAGAACACCTCAAGCATGCCATAGTTTCTACCAGTGTTTTTCGTTCACATACCACGTGTGCCAGAGTAAATTTCCACATTGCACTTTCTGTACCTGCTACACAAAACCTTAACTACGGCAAAGGAGGTGTCATTCGAATTAACAAGCTCTTTGAACCTTTCTGTTACTTTGTTTGGTAGCGACAGTGACTTGTGCACCCAACTATTGTTATGAACTTAAAAAAACGGAACTCCGTTTTTGCTTAAAAAGAGCAAAAATAAAATGTTTTTTCAAACAGCCAACATGTCCTCCGCTCTAGTATCTAGGATAGGAACAAAGCCAGTATTGTTCTTGCTCATGTCGCAGTTTTAACTTTAAAATCATGTTTTTAGTTCACATAACATGTGTGGGTGTGCAAACAGAGTGTGCTCAATTGTTAAGGTTTCCTCTAGTAGAACTGCTCACGTGAGGTCTGGTTCTCGACTCGGCACTGAATTTGTATTTTTCTTAAAAATACAAATTGAGTAAATAGAAAGAGGATGGTAGATGAGGGTCATATAAAGATTCTATGCAGTTCCTAACTTTAGAAGCCAGCCATTTGATACCATTAATTCTCATTTCCTTGCACATTAGTACTGAAATAAATTGATAGTAAAATTAGTTCATATTGCATTTTTTAAGAAACTCATATGGCACTTTAAAAATGGATCTACCCAATGCCTTCAAAAAATAAAGTAAAACGAACTTAGAATTGAGTTAGTTAGAACATTCCAGGACTAGAAGAAAAGCCCACAATCAAACTGAACTCTTAGGATTTTTAAATCCTGTAATCCCAGTTGAAGATTTTCAAAATGAAATGAAGGTTTCCGAGTTGATGTTTTTTCTTTCAAAAAAAGGCGCAGTAAAAGAAAAGAGGAGAGATGATAAAGCGTCATATAACTCTAAAAAAGGAGTTGCAAATTCTTTATCCAACCTCTTACTTGATGCCCCAAATCCCTCCACGCCTACAAATTCAACCCCCAAATTTGATTGCACTCCTTTTTGTTTTTATTTATTTTTGCGAATATCCTTTTTTTATTTACTTGTGATTCATAAACGGCTTCAGCAGAGAGCCCCGGGGAAACACAATGATAGCAATGGCCTGGTTTCTCCTTCCCCGCGCGGACTTGCGGTTTGCCACCGCACGGCTTGCTCCTACAGCTAGCCCAAGCCCGGCGGCTAACAAACGGAAGGATTCAGGTCAGGAGAAAGGAGAACCCGGAATCGTGTTTCGGTAGGTGATTTTGACATATTGTAGTGAGTAAATTTATCTTTTTCTCTATTTTCTAAAGAATGGATTGAACAACGGCACTTGCCTTGCCTTAAACAGCTTATGGACTTGTGTGGGCTACGTAGGCAGGCACGACACATATTAGAATTGGTGCCGCGACATTTCTGAATGATCTCTGATGGATAAGCATGGCCGGACGGCGGACAGCAAAGTCTGCATGCAACTGTCCAATGCAACGAAGCACATATATACGAGTGTAATTAGCCGCAATCTTAGAACCTGTACAACGCGGCATGGAGACACGAGTTAGATAGATGGTCCAGTGCAATTAAGCACATGTATATATATATCCTTGGACTGGTCTGTGTATGGGGTAGGTATTCCACCTCTAGAAGCAACCACACATCAGTATGTTAGATGTACACACTACATTTCTTAAGTGCGGGTAAAATGACATTTTCGGGTGCGAGCAGCACACCTGCTCCTAGCTCTGACTTTTACAAATATCTGTTTTTTTCCAAGAGCGGGTGATAGGGTGACACCATCACCCGCACGTGGAAATGGTTTCCAGGGGCGGGTGATGGCCAATCAACCGTGAAAAACTTTCCCGCTAACCGCAAAAAGCACCCGAAGTAATGCGCGCCCTTGCAGCTTTTGAATCGTTCCAGGGAAATGACGACTTCGGAGAAGGGAAGCAATTCGGGAATCTTGGCGATGAGGCTCAAATCGAGGCTCCAAAGCCTGGGAGCAGGAACTTCATCAATCTCTTGTGAAACGAGAAGGGATCTAGGTGGAATCAATGGCGTAACAATGAAGATAGGAAGTTAAGGTGTGAACGGGTGGCAACTTCGTAATATATTGAGGTGAAAAGCGTGATCACTTTGGACATTTTTACATGATCTTAGGGAAATATTCTTTAAGTCCGATGGTATACTCGAAATGTAAAAGTGACCTTTGGACAATATAAAAGGGAGGTCTTGTCCTTCATGTAAAGGCGGCACAACTTTTGAGGAGAAGGAAATCTTTCGGAGATTCTTGCATTCTTAGCCGTTTCCATTTTTTCTTTGTTCGAGAGGTCCTTATCCATTTTTGAACCCCTAACAACGACGGTGGAGGCGAGAGAGGGCGTGGAGGCGGTGGACGAAGGCGTAGGAGAGGAGACTTGAGGGCGCAGCGAGCAATGGACACATGTGGAGGAGAGGAGGCTCGAGGGCGTGCTCCGATGGTGGCCCAAAAGGGGGGAGAGGTGTGGCAGCAGCCGAGCTAAGGATACACGTCGCAGAGGTACAACACAGAGAGAGGTGCAGCGGCGGGGGGAAATTTTGGCAGCCTGACGACGTAGTGCGCAACGGCGAAAAAATGTTGGTCAAGGCCCCAGATCCGTCGCTTATATAGAAGTGTGATTTTAAGGGGCGGACTTCGGAATCACCCGCACCGGAAATGGTTTTCACGTGCGGGCACCGCGTCACCCGCACATGGAAATCGTTTGTAGATGCGGGTGATGGCGTCACACTTGTGTACTTGAGCAGCTGGATGCAAGCCATCGTAATTTGTCATCCGGTTTTGTGGCCAGCCAGATGTTTGCTACGATTGAGGAAAATCATGCTTATGAGCCTAAGTCCATTATCTTGGCAATTGAGGATAAATTTAGGTACCGGATAAGTTATAGTAAAGCATACATGGCAAAGAAGAAGGTAATGGAGATGAGGTGGGGAACTTACGAAGCATCCTACGACAATCTGCCTCGATTGCTAAACACAATTGCCATGCTAAATCCTGGTAATTATTATGATATCAAGACTTATAATGTTATATCAAGGCCAGGGAAGCAAGTCTTGCAGCGAGCATTCTTAGCATTGGGTCCCACTATTGCTGCATTCAAACAATGTCGACCAGTTATTTGCATAGATGGCACATTCCTAACAGGAAAATTCAAGGGCACAATCCTTACAGTTGTGTCTGCAGATGGCAACAATCAGTTATTGCCATTGGCAATTACTTTTGCAGAGGGAGAGAATGGTGACAGTTGGTATTGGTTTCTGGAGAGATTGAAGAAGATGGGGGGGGGAGATGGGCAGACGTGTGTGTGATACACGATAGACACAAAGGTATTTTGCAGGCCATTAATGACATCAAAGAAGGTAGTGAAGAGCATAACAGAGCAGCACAATGTCCAGATGTGCATAGCAGGTGGTGCATGAGGCATATGGGAGCAAACTTTCATAGCCAGTTCAAGAACAAAGAACTTACACAATTGTTCAAGCGCTTATGTTCGACCAATCAGGAGAAAAAGTTCTACGACCTATGGCAAAAATTAGATGATCTAGCGAAGAAAGCATCAGAAGAGATAGCTAAGAAGCCAGTAAGTACTGAACCCGGAGAAGAGCCAGTTTCTCTGGAGGACGTGGGGCTAGATGCTCCAAATGTCGAAGGAGAAGGGGACGTCTTGTGAATACCTTCAACCCGGTGGATTCGTAAAGAGCCTAAGGAGTAATGGTGTCTCCTTTTTGATAAGGGAGGTGTGAGGCATGGGATAATGACAACAAATTTTGCTGAGGTGTACAACGCTGTTTTGCGTGGTGCCAGAGCTCAACCTCTTGTTGGTATCATTGAGTTCTTCTTGTACTACACAATGAAGTACTTTCTTGACCGTGCTACTGCAGCACATGCAGCTATGCAGGACTGTCAGAAGGTGTATTCAACATGGATGACTGAGTACTTGAAAAAAAGAAGGCTGCTCTTGCTCACAGAGCTTACCCACAACCTCTACGTCGTGATCCTGGCGAGGAAGTGCAGTGGAAATATCAGATAAGTTGCCAGTCCAAATCACAAAAAGCAAATGGTGAAATAACAATACAAAAAACAGTTATTGGGAATCTGACATGCTCATGCTTGTTGACAGTGTATTTTGGTACACCAAACATGTTCATTACACTTTGGTTTGGATTTGATTATGGAACTAAACCGCCACTTTGCACACTAATCATATAACAAGTTCATCTTCCTGTGTGCATTTGGAAGAGTTATGTTTATGTAGGGAAATATGGACATAAAGGACGGATTCACAACAAGGTCAAAGGAGCAATTAAGGAGTCCTGTTCGTGTTTATGAGCTTGATGAAATCACTTTCAATGGTGGCAAGCACCGAAGTGTTACAAAGGAACACCCCCGAGGATTGAAGCGTAAACGACCGGACTTCATGCAAGGAGAACCTCCATCTTGGACGCGAGGATGACATTGTCAAAATAGTGCAAATGGAGGGGTCAAAGTGCATAAATACATGAGGACCCACGGGAGCGAAGGGGCGACCGAACCGGCCGAGTTGGGCTCGGGCCGGTCGGCCCAAGCCGGCCGGCATGGCCCACTTCGGGGGGTCGGGTTCGGCCCCCCCTTTTCTTGGACCCGAAGATCCTTCAACCCTAAGTTCGTGGAGGCGCCGCCATTCGCAGGACAGAGAGTCATTCGCACTGAGAGGCCATTCACAAGCTAGAGAGAGAGGAGGGAGATCGTTCGGGAGAAGGATCGCTCAACTCAAAGGAAGCACCCACAAGAGGAGAAGAAGGAAGACACCGTCGGAAGTGTCACCATGATCAACGGTGCCATGTCTAGCACCTTGATGGGGTAATCTTCTCATTTGTCCATGGGTTGTAATCGATCTTGAGATGTAATCGCTACTTAGTTCGGATATCTATTTATCATCTAGTGTTGAAGAAACTTTGATGTTTAAGGTTAGCTAACATGCCGTAAAGGGAGTAAGATCTCAATGCTCCCTTGGATCCATTCAATACGCTGTGTCCATCATAGGTCTAGTCACGAATACCTCCGCATAGTGACAGTACAGGGGAGGGAAAGGGCGAAACCGTGGTCACAACCCCCGATAGATTAGATTGATTTTCATGTCTTAAGTAGTTGCATGTTCAAGTATCGTAGACCCTTGGGCAAGTGTCTTTTACATATCTTGTTGGTTTAATCGTTCTCTCTAGTGTAGCGTAGTTGTTCTCTAGTTTAACTGTAGATTAGGGTTTAGATAAGTTAGTAAGTAGAGGTAGATCAAACGCGTGTAATCCCCTTGCTCCGCGGATTGATAAGAACCTAAGGAATCCCCGTGGTGAAAAAGGTGTAGATCCGTACGCTTGCGGATCGTAGGTGGATATGAGTTTTATCCGTCAATAATGCTCTTGCTAGAAGCCACTGCTGCTACACTACCCCTGCTCACATGTGATCGCTGCATGCCTTGCAACAAAGAATAAGCATTAGGGTCGCTACGTGCCTAAATACTTTCTGAAGCAAACCATTCTAGACACTTGGAACCACACTATTGAGAGTTACCTGCATCTTGGAACTTTCACTCAAGACTCCAAAGATAGTGCATTGTACATACCAAATGCAGATCCAACCATGTGCCAAGGTGTCGGTCGACGTAAGAAGAAGAGGATTAGGAACAACGTGGATGAGGCTGAAGCTGGACCTCGGGTGCGGATATGCTCTAAGTGCAACAATCCGGGACACTCCTACAAGAAATGCACCGAAGCATCTTAATTTTCCACTGCCACTTCTACACCACCTTCAGCTAGTGCACGTGGACGTCGTTCCGGTCGCTACAACGAAGGAATGCGGTGACCGTACTTGTTTGTGCTACCGTGTTGTAATATTTAAAATAATGTTGCATGTTATCGTCTTGTAATATTTGAACCATTTATCCGACATGGTCTTGTAATATTTAAACTTATGCATGTTATCGTGTTGTAATAATTGAACTACCTTTTCATTTTCTTGTTGTTTTATTCTTGCCGTCAAATTTATTATCATATCCTGTTATGTTTTGTTCTCTAATTTCAAATGAAACATGTAATAAACTATCATATTTCTTATCTTTTTTGTAGGCTTTCAATGGCTTCATCGGGTCCTGAGTTAGATTTGGAGTTGCTCACTAGTAGGAAGGACAAGGTTGCGGTGCCAAAGGGGATCCACACTCCTATGTGCTACTCCGGTGACAACTGTAAGCTTGTCAAGTGCAACGTGCTCGGGTACTGCTACGAGATGAGGTTCTTCATGTGCGTGAACTACAAGCATGACCCCCTTCCACCATGTCGCAATGTTAGACCAAAAGTAAGAACTAACTGCGTTACTAAATAAATAATATGTCATTGCTATTTTATTATGTGTTAATTAACTTGTCATTGCCATGGACGACGGCGAGGCTCCGGCTCGGGAAGGCCGGCGGGGGAGGGCGAGAGGAGGGAGGACGGTGGGGCTGTCGGAGCACGACACACGGGGAAGATGGCCGGGGCGGTGGCGCGATGGAGGGCGGCGGGCCGGAGCAACCGCAACGCCTAGGCGGGGGAGATGCGCCGCCGAGAGAGGTTGGAGGCGGCGGCACGGGCGGCGGAGGAGGTGCCGACGAGGAGGATCGAGAGGAGGAGCCCGGAGGGGCGCCGGAGTGGCACGATGCGGTGGAGGGCCGCCGGGCGCGGGGACTAGGGAGCCGGCGACGGGGGCAAATGGACGGGGATGGATGTGGCCGCGAGATGAGTGGATAGGGATGAGTGCGTGGGAGGGATAAGAAGAGAAGGGTATATTCGACATTTTACAAATTTTCCCATTTTAAACCATCAAGAGAAGCTATTTTGCCCAACGTTCCCTGCGAAAAGGTTTCAGCTTCACCCCCAAATCCGCTTCACCGGAACAGCCACAACCATGCCAAACGGACCCTTAAGTTGGAGGAATTAGATTTGCTTAGGGCTGAGCTTGATGAGATGAAGTTTATATCCGCTTTGCTTGGTGCTTGTTCACATTAAAAATTGAAGAAAAAAGTAAGGGGTCGGGTAAATTAGATATTTGATCTATTCATCTATTTATGAAAAACAAGAAGAAATCTTTCTACCAAATATTTCCAAAAAACAAAGAGACGTGCAAAAACCAGTCCAGAGAGAATGGTAAGTAAAGACGTACATGAACCAAAAGAAGTAGGATGAAAAAAAGGAAAAAGTATAAAGGATTATAAACATTTCCTCTTTTCCATCCATTTTAAACCACCTCATGTATACCGTTGTTTCATAAAGTAGTTATTATCTCAAATTGACGGTTCAAGTAAATAGCACAGAATTAGTCATCTATCAAGACAAACATGTGATGTCAAAAAAAAAAACAAAAAACTGGAAGACAAGAAAAAAATATTTTTAGCAAGAAAATATTATAAATTAATATAAAATTATTAAGGTACGAAAGGTTTACCGATGGTCCAAGCAGAGAAATTATGCAATACGTTAGATTTTAATTATTGAATAACTTCAATGTGCATGATTGAATAAATATTATATTTCTCAAAATACATCCTTATTATTATATATCCGTGGCACAAAATAAAATTATAACGTAAATAATTCTTGTACTTTGTATCGGAATTTCCTACTCAATCGTCGATCTCTCACCCCGCACCTGCAAGTACGCGCGATTAGCGGTAGCCCGGACTCCGGCGCACCGGTCTTGTCTCCGTCGGTGCCGCTTCGCTCTCGCTCCCCCCGGCTCCCGCGCCGTATTTCCCCCGCGCGCCCCTTCAACCAACGGTCGGACCTCTCCTATCACACCTGGCTCGCCGTCCGCCGGCCGTGCCGCTTTGCCGTGGGACGACAAAGGGGAAGATTCGGGAAACAAAAGGAGATTTTGGATTTCGTGTCCGATTCGGATTAGAACAAGGAATTCAGATTTGTGTTGGACTCAAGTTCTACTACAGTTCTTTTCTACTATAAAGAGCGGTCGGGACTACTGTAGCAGCTTCAATCAAAGACCGTCGGGTCGAGCGGTGATAAGAGGAGCCCGCCGAAGAAGGCTTAGCTGTGAAAGACCGCCCTGAGGCGTGATCGACACGGAGAGTGAGATGCTGACTCGATCCAGAGCAAGAGCCCTGAAACAGGAGCCAGCGGGCAATGACCAGGGTACTCCAGAAACTGAAGGGTCAAGAGATCTGGGGCAGCTTCCTAACAAGAGAAAGAGAAATAAGCAGATCGGGGCGTCGAAGAAGACGCGACAGAGGAGGAGGCCGCCCGTAGCAGTAGGAGAGGGTTCCAGTGCCTCACCTGCTGCCCCCCGTTACCGTTAGCACCCCACCACGCCCTGTCTTCCCGCCATACCCCAAGTCCGGCAACGCGGATGATGTGCACAAGTGGTGCCGGGACTGTAATAGAATCCGCCAGGTTCTTGCAAAAGGTTGTCTTCTGAATTTCTTCGTGATTTACCTGTACATTAGGTGGTTATTAGTCCTCTCTTTTTCCATCTATCTATATAATGAATGCTAGGCATATTTTCTTGATGTGTAGTGTACTCCATATTTAAATTTTATTTTAAATAATACTTTGGTTTAGATAGAGCAGGAGCTGTTTGGGTAACAAAGGACCATAATAAATTACTAAGAAACACCCTTTTTTTTTTACTTCACCAGAGAGAGCTTTTATTTCCTATTAATCCAGCAGTAAGGTGGCATTCCAATCAATTCCTTTTTTCACCTGTTTACTGGTATATTGTCTAGATGTCATGCCTGTATATGTAATTTTGTGGCGTGCTATGTTTTTTTTAGAATAAATATTCATATCGAACTAGCATCCTGCAAAAAGAACACGCCTTAATTTTTTCTATATCCTTTTATTATTCCTTTGTTTAGATCCTCGTCTAAAACTTCCTACACGAAGGAAGCCTAAGGATCCAGGTACCACTGATGCTGTCTTGAGCACAAGAGACAAGGCTGTGGTTCGGGGTGTGGCACGCTCCATCGTCAATATTTCCTCCATCACACGTGGTAAACACAGTCAGCTGATAAACTTATTATTATAGAAAGATCCACTCATTCAATTCTTAGCTGATGATAATTTCCTTTTTTTTTGGTAGGTGGGTCGAGGAGATCACAATGTACTGGCATCATCATGGGTCAGAGGGAATCCAGTGGGAAGCAGCGCACTCTAATAGTGACTTGTTCTAAAATTGTCTGCAGGGAGGGTGCATTACTTGATCCCATACCCAAGGTACAGATAAAACATTCTGTGTTAAATTTCTTGGATCATGCAAGCCCTTTCCTTTAGGTATATGTAGGAATTACCACGAGCGTCACTTTAGGGACATATATTGTGAAGGGCATTTTTAACTGAACTGCATAAACTCATTGGGTCAATGAATTTCATATTTGCTAGCTGTAATGTTTTTTTAGTATTTCAGTCCACTTATCTTGCATGTTCAATTCTTATTTTTCCTTTATATGAATACATGTAAGAGATAGTGTCTACTTCACTGTACCTGCATGGCTGCATGCAACCTCTTTTGTTACTTCAGCTACTTGAACAATACCCATTGCTGTTGCATGTGTGCCACATTGCAAAATCATCATTTTCAGCTACGCATTTTGCTGTTGCTTATCGTTATGGAGTCCTTGTCGTCTTGGTGATGTCTTCTCTGATCAGTTTCTGTTACATCCCTTACCTTGAATGCATTGCACAACATAAAAAGTCAACCGCGGGGGGTAATGCATTGCTGAGCTTAACAATGCCTAATCCAACCTATATATCTTTTCAGCTCTCTGTTGGCTTGCCGAACCAAACTGTCTTGGACGGACAATTTCTGTTTTTCAGTGATCATTACGATATTGCTCTACTGGAGATCGATGCAGGCTTCCAGTTGCAGCGCCCTTCTATTGTATCTGGCCCGAACTATGGTCAGGAGGTTTTTGTCTTGGCTAGGGATGAAGAATTGTCCTTGAGGGCTAGGCATGGGGAAATTTTATGGTTAGAGGAATCAGATTATGTAAATCACAACTACCAGATGTTTCTCAGTTGTGAAGTTCCTGTGGTAATGAATATATCCTTAAGTTTTCGTAATGTATTTTTCTTAATTGCTCATTTGACTCAGTAGTGTTCTATATCATGCAGAGTGGAAATGGAGGTCCGGTGATTGACCACGATGGCAATGTCACAGGGATGGCATTTTATTGTAGCCCGAATCCTGCTGTTATGTCCATCTCTATTATCATGACATGCATTGATATGTGGTTGAAGTTCAGGTTTGTTAACCATTTTCATAACTTATCCACTTCCAGTGAAGTGTATAGTTAGGTTTACTAGCGTTTTTGATTGTTGCGTTGCTCTTTGAATTGAACTGATGACCTAGTGAAATATGGTATTATATTTAGTAAATTTCAGAAGTATAACTAACAAATTATTAGTGTTGACAAAGGTTGGGTAACAACAAAGTTTGTGGAAGTACATAGGAAAACTGGCTGGTAGTACTACTGACATTACTTTCTTGCTAGCTTGAATAAGTTTGCGCCCATTTGTTGGTGCCTTCGAGAATAATGGCATCTTCTCAAATTTGGGATAAGTTAAAGTGTTAAGTACATTAACATGGGATGAAATGTTAAGTGTTGGCAACAACATGGAGAAATTTCTTAGATTTACTGAAATTCAGTTATGAACTGTAGCACCTTGTTGCCAAACCTAACACGTGGAACATCTGCAATAATTAGTTCTCAACATGACAACATCACTAGAGTATTTTAGGACAAATCTAATGCATCTATAAGACAATGCATCATTCAACCTTGGTTTTGACATCATATTGTTCATGCTTCGATTTTTATTGTTGCTCAGCTAAATCAACCTTTATTTCAGTCGTATTGCACGCCCCATACATGGTTTGGGTGTAAGGACAATTGAGCTCTTGGATGTGTCACTACTGGAAGAGATCTCTCTTGGCCACGGAATTGACAGTGGTTTCATTGTAGATACGGTATGACAACATTCGGGCTCCATATAACTCTATTTAGTCTATAAACATTTTGGTACTCAAGTAACATTGTAACTCTTTGGATCTCTTCAGGTATCATATGGCTCTGCTGTCGAGAGTCTTGGGGTTCTACCTGGAGATGTGATTGTTTCATTTAATGATCGGCATGCTCTAACTTTGCCTCAGGTGAAAGCTATCTACATTATTTTATATTTTTTAGAGAACTATCTCTATTATAGATCATTTTCACCTAAATTTAGTTATAATTTACATGGTCAAATTTTGTGAGCAGTTGGAAGACTATCTTCTCTCTCTTGGTTGGATATTCTTGAACAATTCAAGCTCCATGGTAGATCTCAAGGTATGTTTGAAGATATATGCAATATGTAAATAGTGCATTTAGTACTTATGATTAAAATGACAGAACACTTACATTCATTTTTTTCTGTAGCTTGAAGTTTATGATCTCATGAAGCACAGCAAAAGAACCATCACTCTGCCCTTGCAATTCTGTGATGCTTGACAGAGTAAAAACTCAAAAGTTAGTATTCTCTAGATTTGTTCTGCTATTTTCTTCCCTACCATTGTCCCCGTATGCTTGTACAGAAGGCAATAATAAAAAGAACATTTTCGTGCATGCTAAGGCCGGTAGGATGATGTTCTGTTGCATGCATATTCTCTAAAGCTGCATCTTCTTGTTTTTTTTTGGGGATCGATGGTTGCAATTTATTCACAAGCTGGATATGGTATGGAATAGTTTAAAAAGAACATACATGATACATATGACTTTAATGCAGATGTCTTCATGAGACAGGATGCATTCAGTTGCTATCACCATAATGCAGATGCCTTCATGAGACAGGATGATCGTCAGTTTCAACTCTCAAGGGTTCAGTTGCTACCATCTAGCTCATTTAGGAGTATTCATATTTCCTAAAATCTGGTTAATATGTTTCAGTATACTGCAAATCGTGCATGAGTACCGGTATCAATGGAACATGAAAAATAGCATATATGGATTTTTTTTTTGCATTTTCCAGCTAGCAGCCTCTATCTAAGAGTTACTTTGTGAGTTTTTTTAAACGAACGTTGTGAGATTAAATTAGTTAACACGCCACTTTAATAATTGAGTATATTTGCGGTTCCGTTCCGTGCGGTTGGTTTCAGCAAATGTGCACTGCAAATGCAACATGAATTTGCTCTTTGGACCAAACGTATCTATGACCAGCGGAGTGCCCCTAGGCACGTGCTTTCAAATATTCTACTAAACAAAAAATTGGTATTTAAAACAATCTAGTAGGAAAATAATTTATATTTATATTTATATCAAAGATGAGTCTCCAACAATTAGTACTGCACAACTTAAATATTTGAGTAATCTTGCCGATAAGATTAGTACTTGTTTTGAAGATGAAAAATAAACTAATTATTGAAAGTTTAATTGGAGCAAAAGCTGAAAAGCAAATGGATGTTATCATATTTCAGAGTCTAAGCATCATGGCGGCATTTTTGTCTCAACATGGATATCACTGAAATCTTGTTGACTTATAATACATACACATGTAAATAATGTAAATGGTTTGATACAAACGATAAGAGGTCTCAACCTAGCACCCGGGGAAGTGGAATAGATCCTTTCCTAACTGCATACCACGCTCCTCGTTTCGATCACATCTTTTTGCTTGTAAACAAGCCTACTAAGATCTCGACGCTAAATTCTCCAGCATTACGGCCAAATTCTATTACATACAAATCTAGCCTGACATTTTCCCTGGAACGGGAAGAATAAAAAAGGGAAGAACAACGACCAAACCATTCTAGCTAGGTGGGAATAATTCTTGTCGGGCCGACGGACTTTGGTCATGAGAGGCCCAGCCTCTTCATCGGATTCGGATTGGTGTCCTCCGCGCGAATTTTTTTATATTTTTTCTCTATTTTGCAAAAATAAATAATCCGCGAGAAATTTAGCAAAACTATACATCTGCCGCCGTGGCCCACGGCCAAGCATGAGCCGTAGCGTGCGACGGACATACCGCCGTGGGCTACGACAGCAGGTCCTAGCGCCGTGGGGCACGACGGCAACAGTGCGGTACCGGCGTGCCCCACCGGCGTGCCCCACGACGCTAGGAACTGCTGCCTATATAAGGTCGAAATTCAACCAAAAATATCATAATAATTCGAAAAAAGAAAGAGAGGGGGGATAGGAGAAGGGAGTGAGGAGGTGGTGGTGAAAGTGTGAAGCTCTGCCGGTTTTTCGTCTCGTTAAAGGTAAATACTCTAATACTTAATGTACTTATTATTGAACTGTGATAATTCATATTTTAGAGTACCGTTTTAGTGTAGATCCGCTTAGTAAAAATATAGTTTTAGTGTAGATCTCGCTTTAGTAAAAATATAGTTTTAGTGTAGAACCGCATAGTAAAAATATAGTTTTAGTGTAGATCGAGTAGTAAAATTATAGTTTTAGTGTAGACCTACTCAATTAGTTACAAATACCGTAATTAGTTTAGATATTTTATAACACTAACTACGGATGTCTACCGTTGTTGCCGGGAGGGGTGAGGATGGTAATGGTGATTGTGATTCGTCGGACCACAAGGGGAAAAACACAAATACACCACCCGATCCGAAGAAAATGAGCACGTTGGAAAGAGGTATGCTTCGTTATTTGCAAGGAAAAACTGCAGATGTCATTGCAAGAGGAGAGGAACCTCATTGGGATACTCTTTATGCTCCACCAGACATGCATCATTATTTGCAAGAAAAAACTGCAGATGCCATTGCAAGAGGAGAAGAACCTCCTTGGGGTGGTCGTTATGCTCCACCAGCAGACCCGTGTGTTGCTAATCCACCTACTATAAAAGCTATCAAGAAAGCTAAACCTTTGTCGTCATATCACAAGAATGACTGAAGTTTGTCATTTTATATGAGGTTATAGTCTGTCCTACAGTGTTGTAATATTTGAAGTACTATTTTATTTGAATCATGGTACTGTAATATATGAACTGGATCTTATTGTGATTGTGTTCTCAATAATTTGAACCATGGCATTGCTCGACTACGTCCGTAAGCTTGTCAAGTGCAATGTTTTTGGCTAGTCTACGGGATGGGGTTCTTCATGTGCTACTATGGTGACAACTGTCATGAGCTACCATTGCTTGTTGTTTTCTTCTTGCCTTCAAATTTATTATCATATCTTGTTATGTATTGTTCTCTTATTTCAAATGAAACATGTAATGAATTATCATATTTCTCATCCTTTTTAGGCTTGCAATGGCTTCCTCGGGTCCTGAGTTGGATTTGGAGTTGCTCACCAATAGGAAGAACAAAGGTTGCGGTGCCAAAGGGGATCCACACTCTTATGTGCTACTGCGGTGACAATTGTAAGCTTGTCAAGTGCAACATTCTCGCAGTCGCTACGGGATGAGGTTATTCAAGTGCGTGAACTACGAGCATGACTCCCTCCCACCATGTCTCAATGTTAGACCAAAAGTAATAAAACAAACTGCATTACTAAATAAATAATATGTCATTGTTATTTTATTATGTGCTAACTTGTCTTTGAAAAAAGAATCTACCTCGTCTCTGTGATTTTATGCAATGGCTAGATTGTGAGCAGCCCGAACAAGACAAGTGTTACGTCGAGGCGATGGGTCGTTCGGCACGTGAGATGTGACAAAGGATGGTTGAGGCGAGGAAAACAAGAAGAAAAACGTAAAGAGCGGCGAGGAGGAAATTCGCATTCGCCGAGAGATGAAAGAACGTGAAGCGGTCGCGGCCCATGAAGCAGATAGAGAGAGGAAGAGGGAGAGAGCTCGCCGGGCTAAGAAAGCTGGACCGAATGCCATGAGGAAGGGGAAGTAACCAGTAGACCTAGAGTACTAGGCGGGCCCAACTTTGAATGATTGTTTCAGCCTAATAACGTACTATCAGCAATTCGTTAAATTCTGAACGGGGCCCAACTTTGAATGATTGTTTCAGCCTAATAACGTACTACCTCTCTTCATGAATAGTTTGACGTTTTGGACAGGGCAGATTTGCACTAGAAGCTAGTCAAAAAGAATTGTCTGAAACGTCATAAAATAAACCGGAGGGGGTACATTGGATTCTGATGCTGCTCTTACCAAAAGCTATGCTCGAGTTTCAGGATGATCCGAGCATGGAAATTACTAATTCCGAATTAGTCTAATTCGACGCCAACGTTCTGCGTCCCTCTAGTTTTTTCCCGCCTTCCGCTGCTACCTAAAGCATAACTTGCGAGATGTGCCACTGGATTTTTTTGTTGTCCACAACAGCTTAATTAGAGAATGTTTGGTTGTTACTACATCCATTCTTAAATATATGACACCATTGATTTTTCATTCATTTGACCATTCTTCTTTTCTACAATTTTTTTTTGCAAATTGATAAACCAACAAGTTAAATCTAAAGTCATTCAGATAATAGATACAGGGGGTGTTTGAATCAATAGACTATTTTTTAACCCACCTCTTTTTAGCTCAAATGGCCTTAAAAGAAGTCAAACAGGTGAGCTATTTCAGGTTATTTGCAACTAGCCCACCTAAAAAAATTATCACACCAAGAGGTGCTAATTGAGCTATTCTGTTGGCCCATTCCTGGTGGAAACCAATATCTTCATGCAAACTACGAAAACTTCAATTTCAGCCACACGATCTTGATCCAATGGAGAGCTCATGAAAGATGGAAGGGGTGATTTGCAAAATTCATGGGAGGTGGGAGGGGTGTGCAAAGGTGCTTTTACAAATCACTCCTCCCACCTCCTTTGAGCGTCGTGTTGGATCAACATTGTGTGGCTCAGATTGAAGTTTCCATAGTTTGCACGTAGATGTTGGTTTTCACCTGATATATTGCCTGTTAAAATAACCCAAATAGCCTTTGGATCCAAGCAACTCAACGGCTATTTCATCGGAGGGATATTTTCTTAGGTTAAACTTTAGTTTTCAAAATAGCTCTAGGCTATTTCTCCAAGCACGACCATAATGATATACATTTTACTTTAGTTAACTAATTTGTTCAATATATATTAGTGGTCGAAGTTGAAGTAAAAAATTCAACGGGACATATATTTAAGAACGAAGGGAGTATTAAACTTCACAAACATGCCATATTTTCTACCCATGTTTTTCGTTCACATAACACGTGTGCCGAGCAAATTTCCACACCACACTTTCGTACCCGCTACACCAAACCTTAACTACGGCAAAGGAGATGTCATTCGAATTAACAAGCTCTTTGAACCTTTTTGTTACTTTGTTTGGTAGCGACAGTGACTTGTGCACACAACTATTGTTATGAACTGAAAAAAAATCTGATTTTGCTTAAAAAGAAAAAATAAAATGTTTTTAAAACAGCCTACATGTTCTCCGCTCTTTTTTTTGAGAGAATACATATCCTCCGCTCTAGTCTTGTTTGGTAGCGACAGTGACTTGTGCACACAACTATTGTTATGAACTGAAAAAATTTGATTTTGCTTAAAAAGAAAAAATAAAATGTTTTTAAAACAGCCTACATGTTCTCCGCTCTTTTTTTTGAGAGAATACATATCCTCCGCTCTAGTCTCTAGGACAGGGACAAAGCCAGTATTGTTCTTGCTCATGTCGCAGTTTTAACTTTTAAATCACGTTTTTAGTTCACATAACATTTGTGTGTGCAAACAGAGTGTGCTCAACTGTTAAGTTTTCCTCTAGTGGAAGTGTGGAACTGCTCACCTGAGTTCAGACTCGATACTGAATTTGTATTTTTCCTGAATCTATTTTGAAATTTGACCGGTGCTTCTTAGGGGTGTGACAACCTGTTTGCAAACCATACATTTTGTAATCAGTTGATATATGTGAGCATACTTATTTTTATTTAAGCTTATCTTCTTCTTTTTCCTATTCACACAGTACAAACATGTACGCTCACATGAATGCATGCATGTAACCCTACCTCTAGAGCACATTCAAAAGACCGAGTCAGACAATAAATTCTCAAAATTGATAAAGTCATCACTAATGTCTCGCTATTAACGGCATGTCGCATACCACTAAAAGTATAACGTCGAATAAGTTCTGAAATAAATTCAAAAATGTGAGAACCAATGCTGAGTCGACGACTTTAATTTTAGTCGGTAGTTTTAACTGTAAGAACCCATATCAACCAAGCTATGCTCAATTTGTATGAACATAACCTTTTTATCAGTGGAACTCATTTCATCTTAATAAAAATCATGCAAATTCTAGAATTTTCTCAAATAGAAACAGCTGATGTTGACATTGTAGAATATATATATATATATTCAGTTGTATTATTAAACGTGCATGCATAGCACGCGGTCACCAATCGCCTTCCGAGGCTCTCTAACCTCAACATTTTTCTTCAATAAATGTACATAATTATCTATCTTCCACCACATAAATCCTAATCAGTAGATAAGTTGATATACGTGAGCATAATTATTTTTATTTGAGTTTGCATTCTTTTTTCTAATCACACACCAACTATATCCTAATCAGTTGATCTATGTGAGCGCACTTATTTTTATTTAAGCTTATCTTCTTCGCCTTCCTAATCACACAGTACGCTCGAGCTTCTGGATGACGATGATCTGAGCACGGAAATAGTTTTAATGGATGTCTACGTTCCGCATCCTCTAGGATTTTTCTGTCCACAACATCTTAATTAGGGCGTGTTTGGTTGTTGTTAAACTTTGGTCAGAAACACCTCAAGCATGCCGTAATTTCTACATGTGTTTTTCGTTCACATACCATGTGTGCCAGAGTAAATTTCCACACTGCACTTTCTGTACCCGCTACACAAAATCTTAACTACGGCAAAGGAGGTGTCATTCGAATTAACAAGCGCTTTGAACCTTTCTGTTACTTTGTTTGGTAGCGACAGTGACTTGTGCACCCAACTATTGTTATGAACTAAAAGAACTCCGTTTTGCTTAAAAAGAGCAAAAATAAAATGTTTTTTCAAACAGCCTACATGTCCTCCGCTCTAGTCTCTAGGACAGGAACAAAGCCAGTATTGTTCTTGCTCATGTCGCAGTTTTAACTTTAAAATCATGTTTTTAGTTCACATAACATGTGTGGGTGTGCAAACAGAGTGTGCTCAATTGTTAAGGTTTCCTCCATTAGAACTGCTCACGCGAGGTCAGGTTCTCGGCTCGGCACTGAATTTGTATTTTTCTTAAAAATACAAATTGAGTAAATAGAAAGAGGATGGTAGATGAGGGTCATATAAAGATTCTATGCAGTTCCTAACTTTAGAAGCCAGCCATTTGATACCGTTAATTCTCATTTCCTTGCATATTAGTACTGAAATAAATTGATAGTAAAATTAGTTCATATTGCATTTTTTAAGAAACTCATATGGCACTTTAAAAATGGATCTACCCAATGCCTTCAAAAAATAAAGTAAAACGAACTTAGAATTGAGTTAGTTAGAACATTCCAGGACTAGAAGAAAAGCCCACAATCAAACTGAACTCTTAGGATTTTTAAATCCTGTAATCCCAGTTGAAGATTTTCAAAATGAAATGAAGGTTTCCGAGTTGATGTTTTTCTTTCAAAAAGAGGCGCAGTAAAAGAAAAGAGGAGATGATAAAGGGTCATATAACTCTAAAAAAGGAGTTGCAATTTCTTTATCCAACCTCTTACTTGATGCCCCAAATCCCTCCACACCTACAAATTCAACCCCCAAATTTGATTGCACTCCTTTTTGTTTTTGTTTATTTTTGCGAATTGTCAGGGACAGCCATGAGGGTCCCTAAAAAACCGGGGGGAATCATTCTTAAAACCCGCAAAAAACGCAAAACGCAAAACCAACCTCGGGCCTAACGCAAAATATACACACAACACGATCCACGCCGCGGTGGCCCCCGCGGCCCACCGAAGGGGCCCAGCAAAGCGCCCCCTCGAGCGAGGTCCGCCTCGCTCGAGGGCTCAAGCCCCCCTCGAATGAGGTCCGCCTCGCTCGAGGGTCCCTGCCTCCCTCGAGCGGGGTCCGCCTCGCTCGAGGTTCCCTCACGAGCGCACCTGCTCTCGCACGCGTGTACGGGCATTTAATGCTCTGACACAGCAGAGCCGCGCCACTACGCGTCTGGGAATCACGCCCCGGCGCTGTTCCGCCAACTCCCTAGGGGGAGCCCATCCCCACCACTGTGGGGAACTGTGCGACGAGGCCGGTGTCAGCTCCATGACACTGTGCCGCCCACTCTTATACGGCTAACGCGCCGCGCCCTCGAAGGGGGGCCGGCCGCACCCTCGAGCCCTCTTCTCGTGACTCTGCAGGGTCAAACCGTGACGTCAGGCCGGCGGGAGCGCCATCCCCGTCGCTGTCAATCCTGTGCGGCCATCCCCACCCCTGCTGCGCCACGCCGCGCACTGCTACAACTGCTCCGACGCTATTGAGCACGTGGGGACGAGACGCCGCCACGCCTGCTACTGCACCTCGTACGGATCGCTGTCAACAGCTCCCTCGAGCCCGCTTGAAGACGCCCGGTCAACCACCACGCCTCCACCCTCGAAGTCGCCCCTGTTTAAGCACAGGACACGCCACGACGCCGTGACTGGAGCAAGATTCGCCAGGACGGCCGTCAACTCCACGGCACTGTACGCCATGCCGCCACACGTAGCGAAATAGTGCGGCATGCCTGTAAATAGCTCTCTCCTTGGCCTATAAGAGGGAGGCGATCCCCCCCGCCGCAGGGGCATCGGGCAACGGGTAGCAGTCAATCTTACGCTCTCCGTTTTCCCCACGATATTGGCACTCGCCTCAATCACATCTCTTGGGACTTGGAGGCCACGCCTCCTCTCCCACCTCGCTTGTAGCCACCCCTCTACAGGCACCCCGGTGCGAAGCAATACAGTGCCTTGAGCACACCCCTGCTGGACGTACGGCCCCGGCCGGACCTTAGTTGCTTAGCACCGACCATCGAGAGGCAGATCTCAGCGATCATTACTAGTTAGTGTCGGGACTACTTTCCGCACCGACAGTTGGCGCACCAGGTAGGGGATCGCGCTGCAGATCGACTCGTCACCAGCTCTCTCGATGGTGATTCGCACCGAGTACCATGGTCAGTGCTACTCCATGGGCAGCTCGGACCCCCTCCCGGCCTGATTCGAAATCCGATTCGGGGGCCTGAACTTTCAGGCTACGGGGAACGGCTACCTGATGCGCCTCACTAACCGTGAGGAACTCCGCGCGCGGCGCCAAGCTGGGCCGGTCCCGGCCGCCGCCGCACACGTCGCCGCGACGCCGGCTCCGGCCCGGCACGGACGCGCGGGTCCTTCGGCGCCACGGCGCCGTCGTCGCTCCGACCGGCACTCGCGACGAGGCGCGGTCGGAGCACCGGCATGCCGCGCGCGTCGCCTCGCAACGCGACGCGCTCACCGGCGAGACGACGGCCGCCCCCGGCGGGGAGCGCTCGGTCTCGGGACCGCGCTTCCCTATCGGCCTGCGCGGCGCCACGACGGCGTACGTCGCCTCCGCTAACGCCAATGCAGCGATGCGCAGGGTTCCCCCTGGCTGCCATGTCCTGGTTGCCAGGGACCCCAACGCCTCCACCGGAGACGAGTCATCCCAAGGCTCCGCTGACGAGCTGGCACCTGCCACTTCGCATGGATACGCGGAGTGGGACTTCTCCAGCGTGCCGGACCCAGTGATGTTCCGACGGTTCCTCGACGCCACGGACTACTGGTTCGGCTACTCCGACGACTCCAGTGCCGGGAGCTACGACCCCGCGCGGGAGTGCTGCGTCGTAATTGCTAACGACCCAGCAAGCGCCGCCGACGCGGCGGGAGCGGGCGACGGAGAGGTTCCCCCTGCCCTGGGAACTGGACCGCGCATGGCTGCGGGGCCAAGCGCCCCTCCCCCCTCACCGCCGAGGGGGGGCCGACATCAACCCACAGCTAGCCCAAGCACGCGAGCTCGAGGCCAAGCTGGCAGAAGAATACCGCACGGTGCGGTTGCTCCGCGCCTCCATCGTGGGAGAAGCCTCCGCGCGCGGCGAATGCGCGTGTGAGTTGGGCAAGCAAGCCCGCGATCGCATCAACGCCGACTTCAACGTCGACGATCTGGACACGCCCCCGCGAGCGAGCCAGAAGCTCATTGCTGCCGCGACACTGCTGCGGGCCATGTCCGCCCCGTCGACGCCCGAGGCGCGGAACCTACACCGCGAGGCACAGGTACTCATCGAGCAAGCGGCCGTCCAACAGGCCGAAAGCTCGGCGTCCCGCATCCGCCAACAGGGGAGCGCGCTGGACGATGGGGGTGCGAACTCCTCTGTTTCCTTGACGCCCATTCCGGGTACCACCAAATAAAAATGAAGGAGTCCGACCAGCTCGCGACTTCGTTCATCACGCCGTTCGGGATGTACTGCTACGTAACGATGTCGTTCGGTCTCCGAAACGCGGGCGCAACATACCAGTGATGTATGCAGCACGTGTTCGGAGACCACATCGGGCGAACCATTGAAGCATACGTAGATGATATAGTCGTAAAAACCAGGAAGGCAGACGACCTGGTTAGCGACCTTCGCATCACGTTCGGCTGCCTACGGGGCAACGGGGTGAAGTTAAACCCCGAAAAATGTGTCTTTGGCGTGTCGCGGGGCATGCTATTAGGATACATCGTCTCCCAGCGAGGCATCGAGGCCAACCCCGAAAAGGTTGCAGCCCTCGAACGAATGGGTCCGATTCGGGACCTCAAGGAGGTCCAAAAGGTGTTGGGGTGCCTTGCCGCCTTGAGCCGCTTCATTTCGCGGCTCGGCGAGAAGGGCCTGCCCCTCTACTGGCTCTTGAAGAAACACGAGCGATTCTCCTGGACCGTCGAGGCCCAGGAGGCGCTTGACAAGCTGAAGGCGACCCTCGCCCACGCCCTGGTCCTTACACCGCCTCAGGACAACGAACCTCTATACCTCTACGTGGCTGCGACCACCCAAGTGGTCAGCGCTGTTATTGTGGTGGAGCGCACGGAGGAGGGGCACGCTCTGCCAGTCCAGCGGCCGGTGTACTACATCAGCGAAGTCTTGTCCGAGACCAAAGCGCGCTACCCACAAGTCCAAAAGCTGCTCTACGCAGTGGTCCTCGCGCGGCGCAAGCTCCGCCACTACTTCGAGGCTCACCCGGTCACGGTGGTTTCCTCCTTTCTGTTAGGAGAAATCATCCGGAACCCGGATGCAGCGGGCAGGATTGCCAAGTGGTCGGTGGAGCTGATGGGTGAAATGCTCGCCTACGCCCCGCGCAAGGCCATCAAGTCCCAAATCTTGGCAGATTTCGTTGCCGAGTGGACGGACACGCAATTGCTGCCGCCACGGATCCGAGTCGAATGTTGGACTCGTACCTTCGACGGCTCAGTGATGAAGACAGGCGCGGGCGCGGGCCTGCTTTTCGTCTCACCCCTCGGGGAGCACATGCGATACGCCGTGCGCCTCCACTTCCCCGTGTCAAACAATATGGCTGAGTACGAGGCCCTACTTTGCGGCCTCAAAATCACCATCGAGATAGGCATCAAACGCCTCGACGTGCGGGGGGACTCGCAGCTCGTGATCGACCAGGTCATGAAGAACGCGAGCTGCCACGACGATAAGATGGAGGCGTACTGCAAGGCCGTGCGAGCCCTCGAGGACAAGTTCTATGGCATCGAACTAACAACGTGCCCCTCCGGTATAACGAGGAGGCGGACGAGCTCGCCAAGATCGCATCAGGGCGGATCACCGTCCCCCCGAATGTCTTCGCTCGGGACATCGCCCAGCCGTCCGTCAACCTCGAACCACACCCCTCGAACTGCGAGGAACCCTCGGGGGCTCCCTCGAATCCAGCAGGCGCGGAGCCCATGGACGAGGACCCCTCGAACGAGGCGTACGTTCTCTCCCTACTCGAGGGGTACGGCGCCGACGAGGCCGAAGCCATGGACGTGGAGCCGGCTCCCAGCGAGAGGGACTGGCGCGACAAGTACATCGCCTGGATGGACCGAGGGGAACTCCCCTTGGAGCGATCCGAGGCCAGACGCATCGCCAGGATGGCCAAGACGTTTACCCTCGTCGACGGCGAGCTGTACAAGCGCGCCGCCTCCGGCATCCTGCAGCGGTGCGTGCCCATCCCCCAGGGGCGCGAGCTCCTCCGGGACATACACGCGGGCGTGTGCGGCCACAACGCCGCACCCCGCACCCTCGTGGGCAATGCGTTCCGCCGGGGCTTCTGCGGCCCACCGCGGTCGGCCGACGCCGCCGAGATCGTGCGCACTGCGAAGGGTGCCAGTTCTACGCCCGCAAGTCCAATCTCCCCGCGCACGTCCTGCAGACCATCCCCGTCACGTGGCCTTTCGCCGTGTGGGGGCTGGAAATCGTCGGGCCCTTGCGAAAGGCGCCCGGGGGCTACACCCACCTGTTGGTCGCAATCGACAATTTCTCCAAGTGGGTGGAGGTACGCCCCATCACGAATCTCAGGGCGGAGCAGGCGGTGACGTTCTTCACCGACATCATCTACCGCTTCGGGGTGCCCAACTCCATCATCACTGACAACGGGTCCCAATTCACAGGCAGGAAGTTCTTGGAGTTTTGCGACAAGTTCCACATCCGTGTGGACTGGGCAGCCGTAGCGCACCCACAGACCAATGGCCAAGTGGAGCGTGCCAACAGCATGATTCTACAAGGTCTCAAGCCCAGTATTTTCGATTGGCTGAACAAGTCTAGTCGGAAATGGCTTCAGGAGCTGTCGGCGGTTGTGTGGAGCCTCAGGACCATCCCAAGCAGGGCCACCGGGTTCACCCCATTCTTCCTGGTCCATGGCGCGGAGGCCGTCCTTCCCACGGACTTGGAATACGGGTCGCCCAGAGTCCGGGGCTACGACGAAGGTGTCAACCAGCGAGTCCGCAAGGACTCGCTGGACCAATTGGATGAGGCACGTACCGTGGCCCTGATGCACTCCGCAAAGTACCAGCAGGCCCTAAGACGCTACTGTCGGTGTTTAAACCTCTCGACCTCCATGGGAGGTACCCGCAGCAAGGTAGAAGGTGGGGATCGCCATGATCTGGAACCCGAAGGTCTGCGCGAGGACACAAGACACAAGATTTATACAGGTTCGGGTAGCTGGAGTAGCTACCCTACGTCCTGTTTGGAGTAGTATTGGGCCCTGGGCTTGGTGTTGTCCCCGGAGGGATTGTGGATGTGCGGCTAGGTACCCGGCCCTCCTTTATATAGTCCAGGGGGCGGGTGCCTAGTCAGTTACAAGGTAGGAGTTCTAGTAGGATTACACGGAGCGAGTGTCGGGCATACACCCTGGGTACTCATGCAAGGAAGGAAGAAGAGTAGAAGACGGACTCCTACTAGAATTCCCTTGTACTCCTACTAGGACTCGCTCTGTGTAATCCTACTAGGACTCCTGCCTTGTAACCGACTAGGAACCCGCCCCCTGGACTATATAAAGGAGGGCCAGGTACCTAGGAGTACATACACAATCCCTCCGGGGAACAACACCAAGCGCAGGGCGCAATACTACTCCAAACAGGACGTAGGGTAGCTACTCTGGCTACCCGAACCTGTATAAATCTTGTGTCTTGTGTCCTCGCGCAGACCTTCGGGTTCCAGATCATGGCGATCCCCACCTTCTACCTTGCCGCGGGTACCTCCCATGGAGGTCGAGAGGTTTAAACACCAACAGCTGGCGCCCACCGTGGGGCGTTCTCGACATGATCACCGGGCGAATTCGAAGGACCTTCATCTACCCAGATCAATCTACTCGGCGACACTCAACCGTCTGACGCCCACGTCAAGATCCAAGACCACAAGTCAAACTTGTATTTGATGGATTACTGCTCGACAACGTATATATCGATGCCAGTTCGAATCCAAGTCGAAAGCTAATTCCACCGGGAAAAGAGAAATTAGTGCCTCCGCTCCTTGCGACGAGAAAATTCAGTTTATTCGTGCTACACACAGTAACGACTCCCACAAGACTCCAAGAGCATCACGTGACTAGCAAATTGGAGGCTTTTTTTTTGCTACTCGTACATCAGCAAGGTACCTCGGTCCAGGTCGACTGCGCCTGGGAACATCAAGAATCAGTTTCTGTTTTGGGTACTGGTTTTGCTGCTGCATGTCACGGTCAAGCAAAAAAATTATTATGTGCATTTGTGTCCAAAGACTCCAGGAGTTTCACGTCTTCACGTGAAAAGAAAATTGGGTGGTGGATCATTGCTACCTGCACACGAAGATGTACCAGGGAAGCTCCAAGATCAACACTTGATACACACAAGCAACGCACGCGAGTATGACTACGTCAACCTTGCCGTGCGCCGCGACTACTCGTCTCCGGCTACACGCACTCTACGTCAACCTTGCCGTGCGCCGCGACTACTTCACCTCCGTCGCGCGTCCGGATGCCTCGGCACGTCGCGCGGCTCGTCACGCGGGTCGCGCCGCTCATTGTCGACTACTCGGGCTCGTCACGCGGCTCGTCGCGCCGCTCATCGTCAACTACTCCGGGCTCGTCGTCGACTACTTCGCCTTCGCCGCGCGTCCGGGTGCCTCGGCACGTCGCGCGGCTCGTCACGCGGCTCGTCGCGCCGCTCGTCGTCGACTACTTCACCTCCGCCGCGTGTCCCGGGTGCCTCGGCACGTCATGCGGCTCGTCACGCGGCTCGTCGCGCCGCTCGTCGTCGACTTCTCCGCCTCGCCCGGGCTCGTCGTCGACTACTCCACCGCGCGTCGGGTGCCTCGGCACGTCGCGCGGCTCGTCACGCGGGTCGTCGCGCCGCTCGTCGTCGACTTCTCTGCCTCGCGCTGGCTCGTGTCGACTACTCCGCCTCGCGCAGGCTCGTCGTTGACTACTTCACCTCCGCCGCGCGTCCGGGTGCCTCGGCACGTCGCGCGGTGTTGACGGTGAAAATCCGTCAACCTAGCCATGAGTTTACCATCGGTGTTGGCATGAGTTTTATACCTTATCCATTGGTACTAACCCCCGTGGTATAACAAGTTCACGTGTGCATGTCGGTTTTGGAGTTTAATGTTTATGCAGGGTTTTAGTGTTGAATGCAAGACTTTCGGGATAAGTTCATCAAGCACCTCATGACAAGACCTTGAAGCCCCGTACAAGTCATGCAATGAAGCAAACTTAACTCCAAGAAGCCGGGGGACTTGATCCGAGAAGACGACAGACTCCAGGGACCTGACCAGAAAAGTGCTGAATCTTGCAAGACAAGGAGTTGAGTCCAATTCGGAGAGAAACCGACGACATGGACCTACATGCAGAAGGGGGAAACATCCGGGAAGCAAGGGAACCGACGTGGGGCAAAGGAGCCCACGGGGCCGGGCCTAAATGGGCCCGGGCGGCCGGCCCGATCCGGTCGGCCCGGGCCCATTTTGGGCCCAAACTCGCTCTCCTTTGCCCTAGCCGCCAATCGGGCTATTTATAGTCCCCCGACCGAGAGCCACGCGAGAGAAGATTTCGTCTTCGGCCGCCGAGAAGCGAGAGAAGAGAGGGACACCATCTTGGAGAGGAGAGGGTCGAGCTAGTTGACTAGGGTTTCCCTAGCCGACGTGGGAACCTTGCACGGAAGACCACGTCGGAGTTCCCGAGCTAGAAGCAAGATCAAGGAAGGATCCGGTGGTGATCTTGTGTATGTATCATTGTTACGGTTGAATTATCAAGTTGAATCTTTTCCCGGCGATCAAGTGTTTCCTCGAAGATTTCGTTTTTCGATCGGCTTTGCTTATTCCAATTCTATTCTCGAGATAGATTACATAGGGTGTTCTTGTAGCCGCGGTGGCTAGAGGTACACGCCGGATCTTCCGAAAGAATCTCGACTTGTCTTTTGACTCGCCCTAAGCTCCCCGCATGAATAGGGATACGTTGTGACAGAACGGGGGTCTCGAAAGGCGGATGTTTTCGGATTTGGACGGGAAACCACGATTTAAAGAGGCTTCTATTAAGATTCGATTTGCTACTTCTTCTCTTGCTTGGAACTTCAACAAAAGGCGTACCCCGATCCCTCTAGATCGGTTTATCTACCCAATCTTACTTTGTTTTCTCCGGATTTAGTAGATTAGATCTGTTTTGTGTCTTTTACTTAGATGCATTAGGTTCTTTATTGAAGATTGAAGTTATTTGGCTTTAATAGATTAAGTCTTGCGTCACACATTTGTTCCACGGATTCGATACCTTGGGTTCACCACTCGAGGGAAGAAGGGTCCCTTGACTACGACGGGAGACTTGTACGCTTGCGAGTCACGAACGAACTTTGATACAATTATTAACCGTCAACACGCGGCTCGTCACGCGGCTCGTCGCGCCGCTCGTCGTCGACTACTCCGCCTCGCGCAGGCTCGTCGTTGACTACTTCACCTCCGCCGCGCGTCCGGGTGCCTCGGCTCGTCACGCGGCTCATCGCGCCGCTCGTCGTCGACTACTCCGCCTCGCGCAGGCTCGTCGTCGACTACTTCACCTCCGCCGCGCGTCCGGGGTGCCTCGGCACGTCGCGCGGCTCGTCACGCGGCTCGTCGCGCCACTCGTCGTCGACTACTCCGCCTCACGCAGGCTCGTCGTCGACTACTTCGCCTACGCCACGCGTCCGGGTGCCTCGGCACGTCGCGCGTCCCGTCACGGGGTTCGTCGTCGACTACTCCGTGCGCCGCAACTTCCTCTTGCGGCCACACTGGCTCTACTTCAGCTACGCTGTGCGTCGCGACTACTTGTCTCGCGGCAACACTGGCTCTACTTCGAGTATGCGGCACGCCGCCACGACGTCGTCTTCTGGTCGCATCGCGTCGACCATTCATCTCGACTAGTTTTCCAAACTAGTCGAGAAAGGCAGTCACGCTCCCAACAACTAGTCGGAATCAACTTTGACTAGTCGACTTCAACAACAACCGTCGTGGCTCCATCGCCGATCGCCACGGCTTCATCATCAGTCTGCCCAGGCAGCAACAGCAAAGTCATTTATCTAAATGATTACTGTTTTCTTGGCTTGTTCTCCTCATCATGTAGGACAACTTGCCGACTACTCAGTTGTGTATGCTTCTCGGCGGGTTTTCACGGGAGCTACACTCTGCTGACTACTCTTGGGGTATATCAATCAAGTCGCCACGAGTCTACTTCATCAACTCGGGGGCTATCCCTAGGAGGCAGTTTCTAAAGTCCGCTACGCGCGGCAATCTAAAGTCGACTTCTAAAGTCGCATTCTAAAGTCCGCTCCGTGCGGCAACTTAAAGTCGACTCCGGTCGCATCTTCACCTGCTTCGATGGCATACTACGTGTGTAAGCTTCGATGGAACCTAGCTGTAAGCGGCCCTCGGGTCCTGGCGACGATGGAACCTAGCCGCACGTGGTCTTCACGCTCTGTACCATGGGTCCAACTACCCTAAGTACTCACGCTCCGTACCTTGGGTCTGAAATCCATGGCCCAGGTACGCAAGTCCACTCCGGTCGCACCTTCAAGTCCACTACGGTGGCACCCGTACCCTGGGTCTAAAATCCATGGCCCAGGTACGCAAGTCGACTCCGGTCGCACCTTCAAGCCCGC
This sequence comes from Cenchrus americanus, assembly GCA_947561735.1. Classification (NCBI taxonomy): domain Eukaryota; kingdom Viridiplantae; phylum Streptophyta; class Magnoliopsida; order Poales; family Poaceae; genus Cenchrus; species Cenchrus americanus. Next base: position 308,419,771 of record OX387241.1, on the reverse strand, counting down.
TCTGGCGGCAATTGTACCTTGGGTCTGAAATCCATGGCTCAGGTACTTAAGCCCACTCCGGTGGCACAAGTCGACGCTAACGGTCGCATCCAAGCCCACTCCAGTGGCACAAGCCGACTCCGGTCGCAATCTTAAGCCCGCTCCGGCGGCAAAACTATTTGTTTTTCTCTGATTTTTTATTCTCTTTGGCTTTCCGGAAAGTGCTTTTTCATTTTTTGAATCTTAAGTCCACCCCGCGTGGCGCAAAGTCGACTACTGTAGTCGCATCTAAAGTCCGTTTCACACGGAATCCTAAAGTCGACTTCTAAAGTCGCGTATCAAAGTCCGCTCTGCGTGGCACAAAGTCGACTTCGGTTTTCAAGTCGCATCTCAAAGCCCGCTCCACGCGGCATCACAAAGTCGACTTCGGTTTTTAAGTCGCATCTCAAAGTCTGCTCCGCGCGGCACAAAGTCGACTTAGGTTTTCAAGTCGCATCCTAAAGTCCGCTCTGACGGCATGGCTACTTCTCAAGCTCCATGGCTCGATGCCAAATTACTACTCGGAATCTCTCCAGCTCGGGGGCTGCACTCAACATACTACCCAAGGATAACTTCAGCATGCTTCGCTCGCTCTCAAGCTCGGGGGCTCTGTACCAACAACTACTCGATATGGCTCATATGGCTCTCTTATCTCGGGGGCTACACACTGCAAGAGTACTCGGATGATGGCTTTCGCGAACACTGAAGACCCTTGGATTGATTACCTAATCATTTCAAGGCTCGGGGGCTACTATGCTACACCCATCGTTCAATTTTTTCAAGACGGAAGATTCAGAATCAAGACTGACCCTCAGCTAGAGTCTGTGACTCAACCTAAAGCTCGGGGGCTACTCTATATGGAGTGCGATTTTGCAACCGCACTTCCATATAAATCTCGACTTCAAGACTGATGAGCTGGACCACCTTCCAGTCTCGCGGCAGTTCAAGTACTATTGAAGACTTCTCCAAGCAGTACTCGAGGACGCTCAAGAACTACTCGAAGAGGCTTCAAGACTACTCGAACTACTACTCTCGACTCCAACGTGCTCGGGGGCTTGTCGGACATACACCCTGGGTACTCATGCAAGGAAGGAAGAAGAGTAGAAGACGGACTCCTACTAGAATTCCCTTGTACTCCTACTAGGACTCGCTCTGTGTAATCCTACTAGGACTCCTGCCTTGTAACCGACTAGGAACCCGCCCCCTGGACTATATAAAGGAGGGCCGGGTACCTAGGAGGACATACACAATCCCTCCGGGGAACAACACCAAGCGCAGGGCGCAATACTACTCCAAACAGGACGTAGGGTAGCTACTCTGGCTACCCGAACCTGTATAAATCTTGTGTCTTGTGTCCTCGCGCAGACCTTCGGGTTCCAGATCATGGCGATCCCCACCTTCTACCTTGCTGCGGGTACCTCCCATGGAGGTCGAGAGGTTTAAACACCGACAGCGAGTCCTAGTAGGAGTACAGGGGAATTCTACTAGGAGTCCGTCTTCTACTCTTCCTCCTTCCTTGCATGAGTACCCGGGGTGTATGCCCGACAAGCCCCCGAGCACGTTGGAGTCGAGAGTAGTAGTTTGAGTAGTCTTGAAGCCTCTTCGAGTAGTTCTTAAGCGTCCTCGAGTACTGCTTGGAGAAGTCTTCAATAGTACTTGAACTGCCGCGAGGCTGGAAGGTGGTCCAGCTCATCAGTCTTGAAGTCGAGATTATATGGAAGTGCAATTGCAAAATCGCACTCCATATGGAGTATCCCCCGAGCCTTAGGTTGAGTTGCAGACTCTAGCTGAGGGTCAATCTTGATTCCGAATCTTTTCTTGAAAAAATTGAACGATGGGTGTAGCATAGTAGCCCCCGAGCCTTGAAATGATTAGGTAATCAATCCAAGGGTCTTCAGTGATCGCGAAAGCCATCATCTGAATACTCTTGCAGCGTGTAGCCCTCGAGATAAGAGAGCTATATGAGCCATGTCGAGTAGTGATTGGTGAGGAGCCCCTGAGCTTGAGTGCGAGCAAAGCATGCTGAAGTTATCTTCGAGTAGTATGTGAAATGCAGCCCCCGAGCTGGAGAGATTCCGAGTAGTAGTTTGGCGTCGAGCCGTGGAGCATGAGAAGTAGTCGTGCCGTTAGAGCGGACTTTAGATGCGACCGAAGTCGTCTTTAGATGCCGGCGGAGCGGACTTTAGAATGCGACTTGAAAACCGAAGTCGACTTTGTGCCGCACGGAGCGGACTTTGAGATGCGACTTGAAATCCGAAGTCGACTTTGTGCCACGCGGAGCGAACTTTGAGGTGCGACTTGAAAACCGAAGTCGACTTTAGTTGCCGCGCGGAGCGGACTTTGATATGCGACTTTAGAAGTCGACTTTAGGATGCCGCGCGGAGCGGACTTTGAGATGCGACTACAATAGTCGACTTTGTGCCACGCGGGGTGGACTTAAGATGCAAAAAACGAAAAAGCACTTTCCGGGAAGCCAAAGCGAATGAAAAATCAGAGAAAATGAGTAGTTTTGCCGCCGGAGCGGGCTTAAGATTGCGACCAAAGTCGGCTTGTGCCACCGGAGTGGGCTTGGATGCGATCGTTAGCGTCGACTTATGCCACCGGAGTGGGCTTGAGTACCTGAGCCATGGATTTCAGACCCAAGGTACGATTGCTGCCGGAGCGGGCTTGTGCCACCGGAGTGGGCTTGAAGGTGCGACCGGAGTCCACTTGTGCCACCGGAGTGGGCTTGAGTACCTGAGCCATGGATTTCAGACCTAAGATACAGTTGCCGCCAGAGCGGGCTTGTGCCACCGGAGTGGGCTTGAGGGTGCGACCGGAGTCGGCTTGTGTACCTAGGCCATGGATTTCAGACCCAAGGTATGGTTGCCACCGTAGTGGACTTGAAGGTGCGACCGGAGTCGACTTGCGTACTCCGGGCCATGGATTTCGGACCCAAGGTACGGAGCGCGAGTACTTAGGGTACTTGGACCCATGGTACGGAGCGTGAAGACCACGTGCGCCTAGGTTCCATCGTCGCCAGGACCCGAGGGCCGCTTACAGCTAGGTTCCATCGAAGCTTACACACGTAATATGCCATCGAAGCAGGCGAAGGTGCGACCGGAGTCGACTTTAAGTTGCCGCACGGAGCGGACTTTAGAATGCTGCCTCCTAGGGATAGCCCCCGAGTTGATGAAGTAGACTCGTGGTGACTTGATTGATATACCCCAAGAGTACTCAGCAGAGTGTAGCTCCCATGAAAACCCGCCGAGAAGCACACACAAATGAGTAGCCGACATGTTATCCTACATGATGAGGAAAAACAAGCCAAGAAAAGAGAACAGTAATCATTTAAATAAATGACTTAGCTATTGCTGCCTGGGCAGACTGTTGATGAAGCCGTGGCGATCGGCGATGGAGCCGCGACGGTTGTTGTTGAAGTCGACTAGTCAGAGTTGATTCCGACTAGTTGTTGGGGGCGTGACTGCCGTTCTCGACTAGTTTGGAAAACTAGTCGAGATGAATGGTCAACGCGATGCGACCGGAAGACGACGTCGTGGCAGCGTGCGGCGTACTCGAAGTAGAGCCAGTGTTGCCGCGAGACAAGTAGTCGCGACGCACAGCGTGGCTGAAGTAGAGCCAGTGTAGCCGCAAGACGAAGTCGCGGCGCACGGAGTAGTCGACGATGAGACTGCGCGACGCGGAGTAGTCGACGACGAGCGGCGCAACAAGCCACATGACGAGCTGCACGACGTGCCGAGGCACCCGGACGCGCGGCGTAGTCGAGGTAGATCGCTACAGCCGGGAGAGTGGAGACGAGTACTCGCGGTGCACGACGAGGTTGACGTAGAGCGCGTGCAGCTGGAGACGAGTAGTCGCGGCACATGGCGAGGCCGATGTAGAGCGCGTGCGGCCGGAGACGAGTAGTCGCGGCGCACGGCGAGGTCGACGTAGAGCGCGTGCGGCCGGAGACGAGTAGTCGCGGAGCACGGCATAGCTGATGCAGCCGGAGACGAGTAGTCGCGGCGCACAGCGAGGTGATGTGTACGTTGCTTGTGTGCTTCAAGAATCGATCTTGGAGCCTCGTTGGCAGCCTCTGTGTGCATGTAGCAGAACTCTTCAAGGTTGATTTTCTGGCCGTACGAATACAAAGGCAGGAGCTTCTCTCTGTGCGAGTAGTAATTTGCCATGAAATTGATTTCCATACTCGTACACAAGTAGTGTTGCCCTTTTTTTTCTTGGTCTCCGTAGTAGCTGTCGCTTGGGACCCGAACCGTGTTGAGGTGTGAGTAACGCAACCATATAGGTCCAAAGCTTACTTGCTCCGAATCAAATTGGTATAGAACTCGGCAACTTCCTCTGTTGCACCGTGATGCACGAATCCCAGTAAGGCACGGTACCGAATCCATCTTGGACTTGATGCTAGGATATGACATAGTTGCATGTTGTGTCGCCGATAGACGGAAACTGGATAGTAACATTGTCACTTCGTAGATTGACTTGGACGACGGTCCTTCGAATTCGCCCGATGATCGTGACGATGGCCCCACGGTGGGCGCCAGCTGTCGGTGTTTAAACCTCTCGACCTCCATGGGAGGTACCCGCAGCAAGGTAGAAGGTGGGGATCGCCATGATCTGGAACCCGAAGGTCTGCGTGAGGACACAAGACACAAGATTTATACAGGTTCGGGTAGCTGGAGTAGCTACCCTACGTCCTGTTTGGAGTAGTATTGCGCCCTGCGCTTGGTGTTGTCCCCGGAGGGATTGTGGATGTGCGGCTAGGTACCCGGCCCTCCTTTATATAGTCCAGGGGGCGGGTGCCTAGTCAGTTACAAGGTAGGAGTCCTAGTAGGATTACATAGAGCGAGTCCTAGTAGGAGTACAGGGGAATTCTACTAGGAGTCCATCTTCTACTCTTCTTCCTTCCTTGCATGAGTACCCGGTGTGTATGCCCGACAGCTACCAAGCCCGGAAGGTGCGGCGACGAGACTTCAGCGAGGGGGACCTCGTCCTAAGGCTACGCCATGATAATCGAGGCCGTCACAAGTTGTCGCCCCCATGGGAGGGACCCTATGTCGTGGTGAAGGTGCTCAAGCCCGGCATGTACAAGCTGGCCAACGAGGACGGCGAAGAACTCACCAACACTTGGAACATCCAGCAGCTACATCACTTCTACCCCTAGCTAGGATTTCCAAGTATTTTGTTGTAAATTACATGCCCAACACCCCAGTTGGCAGCACAAATGTAAATAACAGCAAGTTAATAAAGTTAAAGGGCAACTTGGCTTTCCTCAGAAAACCAAGTCACCCTCGGGGGCTACTGCGGGGGGGGGGGGGGGTGGCATCCCCCCCAAAAAAATGGTCCCATTTTTTCGCAAAAAATCGCAAACGCGCTAAGTACGATTCGACCTTAGCTTCGAGCAAGTTCAGGCAGGGCGCGGGTGGCCAAGCGGAAAGGACGTGCGAGGCAGAGATAGCCTACGCCTCCGCGAGGATACGGCCCTTCTCTCTTGCCTCCGGCCCAGCGGGCTACTCACGAAATCGAACTCCCCCAACCCGAATTCACCCAGGCAAAGGAAAAACAGAACAGCGCGACAAGCGAAACCAAAAACACCATTCACATCCACAAGTGTTTAAACATCTAAACAAAATACTTATTTATTTACACGGCCACGCGGCCCGGATACTAACATTCAAACAAAAAAAGGGCCAAGTGCCCATCGGTCTTCAGGCTTGGGGCGCGCCGGAGTCAGGAGCGTCAGGGAACAGGAACTCCATGAAGTCCCCGGTGAGCGTCTTGGCGGCATCAACAACAAGCGCGTCCACGTGCTCCATCGCCACCTCGTCCTCGACGCCCTCTGGGACGACGTAGCCTGACGCCACAGCCTCGAAGTTCACTTCGTAGTGGGATCGCACCACACCGAGGGCCTTCTGGACGCCCAAGTGAAGCGTGTGGCGCAAGCGCCTCGAGAAATGCCCCCAAGGGCGCGCAGGCGGCTTGCCAGCAAGCTTCCAGCTTGTGCCTCGCCCTCCTCAACCGCCCGGCAGGTCTCGAGAGCAGATGCACGCAGCTCCACCAGCTCCCGCTCCGAGGAGTCATAGGCCGCCTGCAATGTCTCGGCCCGATCGGTCGCATGCCCCAGCGCGGTTCGCAGGCCTGGATACCACGAGCAAAAAAAATCAAGAAGGGAACGAACCCCCGAGGGGAAGGTCAACAAAACAAAGGAACGAAACGGCAACTCACCTTCAACCTGCTTCCTCTCCACCTCGAGACCTTGGCGCCCGCCCTCAACTGCATGCTGCAGGCTGGCGACCATGGCGATCTGCTCCTCGAGGGTCCGGCGCTGATCCTCGTTCGAGATGCTGAGGGCGATCAGATCCCCGTCGAACTTCGAGACCTCATTCTCTCGCTTCTTCAGCGACGCCTGCGCCCCCTCGAGCGCAGCATGCTCCCGCTCGAGCGCTGTCCGGGCCTCGACGAGGGCGTCCCGCTCCTGCTGGAGCTGATCCTCGGCCTCCTGGCGGGCGACACGCTCCTCGCCGAAGCCGCTCCTCCGCTGCGACGACCGTGGCGGCCTTGGCGGCGAGGGCGGCCTTCAACTCCTCGGCCTCCTTGGCCCTCTCCTCGGCCTCCCTCGCCCTCTCCTCGGCCCGGCTTCGCCGGGATCGCGCCTCCTCGAGCTCCGCGCGGTCCCGCTGGAGCTGAGCCCGGACGGAGACCACCTCCGCCTCCCGGCCAGCCGCCACGGAACGCGCCCTCTCCAGGTCCTCCCTCGCCTGCTGCAGCGCTTCGTCCCGGTCGATGAGGGCCGTGCGAACTCGCTCGACGGCGGAGGTGCGCCACGTGGACCGCCCCTCCAGCTCCAAGAGGTGGTCGCGTAGAGCCTCTGCCCGGTACGCCAACCAGCCGTCCCGGGTCCTCAGGGCCTCAGCGAGGGCGTCGAGGTCGTAGTGCTGCTCCCGGAGCTGGCGGAGCTCAGCGCTCATCTGGTCGAAGGCGCCGTACCTGTCGCGGGCGCGGAGCTCCAGCTCCTGCCACCAGCGGACAAAGACCAATGAGCGTCGCGCTGCAAAGACAAACGCGAAAACAATAGAGCAAGGAAGAAAACAACAAGCTAACGAACGTCGACGCACCTGGAAGACACGCCACGCCGGGCCGCCGTGGATCCGCAGCACCTCGTTCAGCGCCCGGTTGAGCGAGGCGCCGTGGCCGCGGAGCTCCTCCCACGGGCTCGCTCCTCTTGGGTGTCGACGAAGTGGGGGGCGGCGCGTCGACCCGCTCCTCGCCCCTCGCCCCGGGCTCACCGCCGGTCGCTCGGGAAGGCGGGGGCGGCGCGGGACGAAGAGGCCTCGGCGCCATGCCTCGAGCTCCCGACCACCATGTGGCCGTCCCACCTTCTCACGAGCACCCCCACCTGGGGCTCGGGGGATGGTGTGGGCAGGCTTGCCCACTGATCCCACCCGGGCGGCGGGACGTCGTCGCAGGGGATCTCCACCGTCGTCGCTCGGGAGCCGCCGGCGAGGGGCGGGCCCTCGTCGCTCCACCACGGCCACCTCCGGCCGCACCACCGTGGCTACGGGCTCTCGTTGCGCCACCGCGACCGCCGCCTCCGGCCGCGCCTCGGCCGGCGCGCGGCGTCGGACGCGCCTCCGCGGCCGACGTCGCCGGGCCGCGCCGCCGCGACCGGCGCCTCCGGCCGTGCCTCCGCCACCGCCGCGCCTCCGCCGCGGCCGGCGCCCGCCGTGCCTCTCGCGACCGTCTCACCGCGGCTCCGTGGTTGACGTCACCGGCTGCGGCCCCGAGGCCTCGGCACCGTGGTTTTCGTGCCCCTTATCGCCGTCGCCACCGTGCTTACGGCCGCCCGCGTCGCCCTTGACGAGCGCCGTCTGGTGGGGATGGACGCGTCCGCCCTCAACACCTTGGCTGGTGCGAGGGGGGCACAGTTGGCGTCACCCTGCGAACACAAGAACAAAGTGTCAAATGCCCGCCTATCAAGCACACGGCCCCTCAAAAGGCAACTCCTTACCTCAAGGAGGAGAAGGCCCGCTTCCTCTGCCTCGAGGTCCCCACCGACGTCGCGCGGCGCGGCCGCGCGGCCGCCGCCGCGCCCCTCGCCCGCCTCCACGCGCGCGCGCAGGCTCGCCGCGTGCACGGGCGCCTCCGTGGCACGCGCGGCACCTCCGCGGCCCGTGCCGCCTCCGCCGTAGACCGCCCGGCGGCGGGCGCCCCTCCGCCCGCCCCAGGCGATGGTTCTCTTGCCACCGGAGTCGGCTCCGGTGACGGGGGTGCGGGCTCCCACCTGTCAGGGAGAACCTGCCCCCTATCTTTTTCCTCTTCTTCCTCCTCCTCCTCCGACGACGACGAATCGAATGACGTCGTCGGGGAGAAAATCCCTAGTTGCTCGCGCAACCGGAAATCCTCATCTCTCCGCTTCTGGCGCTGGCACTGCCGGGTCCGCCTCCCCTTCTTGCGCGTCGCCCGCTCCTGCTCCCGTCGCTGTGTCGCGTGCGGACGCGCCCGGCTCGGGGCGTGGGCGGGTCGGATCGCGCGGCGTCCACGTGCACCATCTGCAGGGATCAGGCGAAGCCTCAAAACACGCCGACATCCAAAAAACCAGTAAAACAATAAAGGAAGAAAAATTTACTCACCAATTGGCCGACCGGGAGCATGGCGAACACCCACAGGGCCGCGTCGTCACTACGCCCCGCCCTGAGGTCGATGGCGCGCCGCGCCCGGGTGGCCGCGTAGTCCCACGGAAAGAGGTCCGGCAGCAGCCGCGACTCCGCCAATGCGATGGGGTTCGCGTCCTCGTCCATCTCGAAGATGCGGAGCCGCCTCTCCATCAGGGGGACGATCCGCCAGTGGTGGAGGTTGGTGAGGACGCACCCCGCGGTCAGCCCGCGATCCGCCAGGTGCTTCAACGCGGCCAGGAGCGAGTCCAGCAGTGCCTGGTGCGAGGGCGGGGACACCCCGTGGTGCCAAGAGTCGGCCTTCTCCTTCAGCACCATGCCGGTGTAAAGAGGGAGGCCGGCGCCGGAGTTGCGAAGGTAGAACCACCCCCGCTCCCACTCCGCGTTGTTGGAGGTCATCGTGCAGGGGATGTACTGCTCCCTACGCGAGCTCCGCAACGCAATCGACAGGCCACCGGTGCGCGCCGCGTGGCGAATCCTCGGCTCCGACGTAGCCAGCGTGTGCAGCTCCGCGCGGAAGAGGTGGACCCAGAGATCCCAGTTCACCGGGATCCCCAGGAAGCCTTCACAGACGCCGACGAATGTGGCCGCCTGCGAGATCGCGTTCGGCGTGAAATTGTGCAGCTCCACGCCGTAGTGGTAGCACAACGCCCGCATGAAGCGGCTCGCTGGCACCGCGAAGCCGCGCTCGTGGAAGCGGATGAAGCTGACGACGTAGCCGAACGGTGGGTAGGGCACTCGGTCCCTCGCCGGCGGCTCGATCCACTCCGCGGGCTGCCCGTCCACGTTCGTCGCCAGCTGGCCGCCAGTCACCAACAAGTTCAGGGACAGCCTCGTCGCCGTCGAGCGCGGCCATGCCAGCGGGTCGATGACGGTGATGGACGGCGGGGGAGCCATGCGAATGGGCGAAGGAGTGAGGAACACGAAGCGAAAATGGCGCGACAGCGAAAGAGTGAGCGCGGCTCTAGAGCAGAAGCACAAGGGGCGAAGGTGGCAAACACTAAGTGTGAAGGTAAAAATCCGCTTCGCCTCCCCCATTGGGTTTATAGCCCCACGGGCCGTGCTCTCCGGAGCGCACTCCCCGCGCGCATTAACTGCAGGTAAACATTTCTCTCGCTAACAAGCGGGACCCACCACGACCGCGGCGGCCGAACGTCTGCATGCGCGCTATCATTACGGCGCGGTAACCGGAGGGCCGCGGTAGGCCGTCACGTCCGCCTGCCCACTCCGCCCACTATGCACGCGGCCGCGGCGCCTGAAAAGGCGCGCCCGCAGCGCCTAACTACAGCCGCAACTGTGGGCATTAAATGGCCCGGTCCCTTACCAAGTATGGAAGACCCTCGAGCGCCCGAGCCCCAGGCTCAGACAAAACCGACCCTCGAAGGGTGCGATTACCGACCAGTGGCCTCGAAGCCTGTTCAAAGTAAACAGACGCCACAGGTGACCTCAATCTACAAAATTTACTGATCAGCGGTTCGAGGGCCGGCACGGCCGAGAACCCTCGAAACCTGCAGATGCGAAAAGACAGGAGCACTCAGCTGCTACCCTGCATGGCCCTACTGATCAGAGGTTCGAAACCTGACCCTCGAAGGGTTCGAACAGGTGCCCCAGATCACCAGAGTCAGGGTCGACGAGGGCGCACGCATTCGAGCCTTTCCTCGAGCCCGCCGGCTCGAGGGCGCCCCACATGTCGTGTTCGAGAGCCAGCGAGGGCAGCTAGCCGGGGGGATCCCACCGAGGGAGAGCTTCCACGCCCTCGGTCCCTAGCGAACGGGACCGAGCTCCACCTAGCAAATCCGCGCAAGCGCTTTAATGGACGAGTCTCCAGACCACGAGCCTACCCTTATCGAACGGGGCATGGGCGTCCACTTCAACCACCCGCTAACAGCTCGACGAGGAATCCGCAATCCGCGACCCGATCAATGGGGGTTGTGGAGACCTCACCCTCCGTCCCGCGGAGGGACAGCGAGGGCGCGTTTAAAACAAGACGAAGAGCTCGTCCCGATCGCCTCGAATGGGCCCAGGCTCGGGGGCTCGACGCACGTCTACACCTCCTGGGATGCACCGAACGCAAAAGGTACCAGTCGCGCGTGCATCACCGAAGCCGGCCGAAACATCGCCGATGCCGGTTGAGACATGTACCACGCCCTCTGATAAAATTCCACGAGAAAACCCCTGCAGGAGCACTCACGCTCCGGCAGGGCTTCGGGGGCTAGACCCGCGGGTCCGCTCATGCGGCCCCACGAAAAGGCATTTGCAACCAGGAGGGAAGAGCGTCCTATCAGTAGGCTCCAACATCTGCGGGAACCTGACCGGAACACCCGCAGATGCTCGGGGGCTACTGTCGGGGACAGCCATGAGGGTCCCCTAAAAAACCGGGGGGAATCCTGCTTAAAACCCGCAAAAAAATGCAAAACGCAAAACCAACCTCGGGCCTAACGCAAAATATACACACAACACGATCCATGCCGCGGTGGCCCCCGCGGCCCACCGAAGCGGCCCAGCATAGCGCCCCCTCGAGCGAGGTCCGCCTCGTTCGAGGGCTCAAACCCCCCTCGAATGAGATCCGCCTCGCTCGAGAGCTCACGCTGCCCTCGAGCAGGGTCCGCCTCGCTCGAGGGTCCCCGCCTCCCTCGAGCGGGGTCCGCCTCGCTCGAGGTTCCCTCACGAGCGCACCTGCTCCCGCACGCGTGTACGGGCATTTAATGCTCTGACACAGCAGAGCCGCGCCACTACGCGCCTGGGAATCACGCCCCGGCGCTGTTCCGCCAACTCCCTAGGGGGAGCCCATCCCCACCACTGTGGGGAACTGTGCGACGAGGCCGGTGTCAGCTCCGTGACACTGTGCCGCCCACTCTTGTACGGCTAACGCGCCGCGCCCTCGAAGGGGGGCCGGCCGCACCCTCGAGCCCTCTTCTCGTGACTCCGCAGGGTCAAACCGTGACGTCAGGCCGGCGGGAGCGCCATCCCCGTCACTGTCAATCCTGTGCGGTCATCCCCGCCCCTGCTGCGCCACGCCGCGCACTGCTACTACTGCTCTGCCGCTATTGAGCACGCGGGGACGGGACGACGCCACGCCTGCTACTATTGAGCACGCGGGGACGGGACGCCGCCACGCCTGAGCACGCGGGGACGGGACGCCGCCACGCCTGAGCACGCGGGGACGGGACGCCGCCACGCCATCTAGAAGCAACCACACATCAGTATGTTAGATGTACACACTGCATTTTTTAAGTGCGGGTAAAATGACATTTTTGAGTGCGAGCAGCACACCTGCTCCTAGCTCTGGCTTTTACCAATATCTGTTTTTTCCAAGAGCGGGTGATAGGTTGTCACCATACCTGCACGTGGAAATGGTTTCCAGGGGCGGGTGTGTGACGTCCCAGGTTTTTAATTAACCCTAATCGTTGGTCAAAGCAGTTGACTGTGGTCAAATCATGATCAACCTGGGCCATCACCTTGAAAACATCCTTAACACTTACCCTTGAGCACCTTTGACAAGTCAACAGTAGCCACATTGGTCAAAACCCTAGCGGAGTGTGTCAAACCCCTTGATGTTAATATCTAACTCTAGAACTTTGGCCACGTTCTCCAATTTTTGTCTAAACACTCAAAATTCTGCCAATAAAAGTTGTGTAGATTTGTGAGAGACACATTTCATCTTCAGGATGGCAATTGAAATTCGGAGGATAAATAGCTCAAAAATTGAAGTCAAACCTACTGGCTACTGTTCTTCAGGGTCGAGTTTTTCCTCACCTTGGCATCAAGTTTTCTTGCTCAATTCGAAATCAAATGGAGCTCGGCTGGTGCCTATGGTGTAGAGCATTGATTCCTCAACAAAAACCATATCTACGGTTTTTGGAGTTTGAATGGAAAATTTAAAGTTTAAGGCATGCAAACAGGGGCAAGTGGAATTCAAATTCACCGCGCCGCGCTCTGGCTCGCGCGCGTGCCGGCGCGTTGCGCCACGCACGCGGCGGCGTACCGCCGCCCTCCCCTCGGCGTCCGGCCCCGGAGCCGGTCGGCCGTGCGCCCGAGGCGCCATCAACGTGTACACACTCCACCCGAGCAAATCCCCCTCGGGGCGTGCTCAAACCCGTGTGTGGCCGTCCGCCGACGCCCCGCCGGACCCCCCACCGCGTCTCCCCCGCCGGCGAGGCCCTTTGCGTCTTGGTCGCCGCGCGCCGCTCTTTAACTCCCTCACCCTTCCTTCGAGACGATGCCCGCACACCCCCTCGGCCTCGCCCGCGCCTATAAAAGGTCCCCGCGCACGCACACCGCCCCGCTGGACCGCCATTGCTGCCGCCGCGATGAAGTGGTCCCTCCGCCCGCTTCCACAGCCGGCCAAGCCACCAAGCACCTCCCCTAGCACCTAGCAAAGCTTCCACGACCATTTGTTTGCCTGCATTTTCCCTCATCTCGCCGGAGCCGAGGCAGGAGCGCCGCCGCGGCCTCGCCACTGCCGCTCGTCGGAGCCGTCTCCGGCCAAGCCGCCGCTACCAATCAAACCCCGGTGAGCCCAATCGCATCTCTGCGCCACATGTTGACCTTCTCCGGCCGTGTTTCGCCGCCGGTGAGCTCCCCGCCACCGGAAAGGGCACGATTGTAATTCACAAGGGCATATCTATGAAACCAAGGACCTAGATGCAAGGATTTGAAACTTAGTTCCCTAGCAGTTTAATCCAGTGCCTTGGAAATATCCTAGAAACTCGTAGAAAAATCAGAAAAATGCCAAACAAATTTTGTTGCTTTCAGTGAGACTAGACCTAAAATTTTTGCGAACCATGACCGTAGTTTTGACTTATAGATTTTGAATGAAAATTCAAATTCAGTTTGACCTCATTTTGTTGTAGTTCAAAATCTAGAAAGGATATGGAGCTAAACTTGAGATATGTTGTTGGTTATATCATTTGCAGGGCATGGGAAAAAAATTTGCACAAAGTTACTGTGTAGATCTTTTATATGAATTACTTTGTATTTATGCCATTCCTGTCTTATTGATTTTTTGTAGCAAAATATAAATTGATTTTTGTGCTCAACTTGTGGATATGTTCATGTTATGAACAGATTCAACTTTACTATATTTGTCATGAATTTATCTTTGTTAGAAATATTTAATCTTGATTTATGCTCAGATTTACATTTAAATGCATAGTTCAAATTTCAAATGTGTTTGTGATGAACATGCTGGTATCCTAGAATTGTTTTAGGCCAGAGAAGTTGTAGGAAAGAGTTAGGATGCAGGAGCACTTTATTTATATATTTATGCATTTCTCACCATTTATATAGCTAGGAAATGCCATTTTTGAATGTATAGGTTTTATAGCTCCTTAAGTTTCAAATCTTGGACCAGTGGTATGTTTGGGTCCTTAGGACAAACAATGTACCCTTAGCTTTGTTTGTATAATTTATTTTGTTGTGAAAAGTGGAAATCGATTTAAGCCTTCTATTAAGTTTAATTAGAAAAATCACCTTTACTTCCTTGATAATTTTTATCAAATTGTGGTGTAGCTTAATTAGGGTCTCTAAATACACCCTTGCTGTTTTGTGAAATTGAAATTAATTTATTTACATAAGTATGTACACAGTCACCATTAAAAAGATTAAAGGAATAAAACCTTCACATATAATAACCTTAATGAAAAGAATTATTAAATAATTGTTTGTGAAGGTGAATATGGCCAACAAGAGTTGGATGTTGACGGTTAATATTTGTATCAAAATTCGTTTAGACTTGCAAGCGGACAAGTCTCCCGTCGTAGTCAAGGGACCGTTCTTCCCTCGAGTGGTGAACCCAAGGTATCAAATCCGTGGAACAAATGTGTGACGCAAAAGTTGATCTAGTAAAACCAAGCAACTTCAATCTTCGGTAAAAGAGAAACCCTAATGCATCTAGATAAAAGACACGAAACTAATCTAATCTACTAAAGACCGGAGATAACAAAGTAAGATTGGGTAGATAAACTAATCTAGAGAGATCGGGATAAGCCTTTTGTTGAAGTTCCAAGCAAGAGATGAAGTAGCAAATCGAATCTTATAAGAAGCCTCTTTAAACCGTGGTTTCCCGTCCAAATCCGAAAACATCCGCCTTTCGGAACCCCCGTTCTGTCACAATGTATCCCTACTCATGCGGGGAGTCTAGGGCGAGTCAAAAGACAAGTCAAGATTCTTTCAGAAGATCCGGCGTGTACCTCTAGCCACCGCGGCTATAAGAACACCCTATGTAATCTACCTCGAGAATAGATTTAGAATAAGTAAAGCCGATCGAAAAACGAAATCTTCAAAGAAACACTTGATCGCTAGAAATCGATTCAACTTGATAATTCAACTATGACAATGATACATACACAAGATCACCACCGGGATCCTTTCTTGATCTTGCTTCTAGCTCCGGGAACTCCGACGTGGTCTTCCGTGCAAGGTTCCCACATCGGCTAGGGAGACCCTAGTCAACTAGCTCGACCCTCTCCTCTCCGAGATGGTGTCCCTCTCTTCTCTGCTCCTCGGCGGCTGATGACGAATTGGATGATGCGTGGCTCTCGACCCCGGGGCTATAAATAGCTCGAATGGCGGCTAGGGAAAAGGAGGGAGCAAACGGGCTCTGGACAGGGCTGGGTCGGCCGGCTTGGGCCGGCCGGCCTGGGCCCATCCAGGCCCAGCTCGCGGCCTCCTTTGCATGGTGTCGGTTCCCGAGTCTTCCAGATGCTTCCCCCTTCTGCATGTAGGCCCTTGTCGTCAGTTTCTCTCCGAATTGGACATAACTCCTTGTCTTGCAAGATTCGGCACTTTTCTGGTTTGGTCCTTGGAGTTTGTCATCTTCTCGGGTTAAGTCCCTAGCTTCTTGGAGTCAAGTTTGCTTCATTGCATGACTTGTACGGGCTTCAAGGTCTTGTCACAAGGTGCTTGATGAACTTATCCCTAAAGTCTTGCATTCAACACTAAAATCCTGCACAAACACTAAACTCCAAAATCGACATGCACAAGTGAACTTGATATACCACGGGGGTTAGTACCAATGGATAAGGTATAAAACTTATGCCAACACCGAAGGTAAACTCATGGCTAGGTTGACGGATTTTCACCGTCAACATCTCCCCCATGCTTAAACCTTGCTCGTCCTCGAGTAAGCCTTTGATGGATATTATCGTTGCCCATTAATGTTTAAACATTGCACTTGATCACACATGAGAAAACATAATGCTCTCAAAATTTTAATTCTTTAAAGTTCCATAATGTACTAGCCTTCATCTCTACGGAGGGTAGATTCTTAATTAAGCTTATCCCACGAGTATTAACATGCTCACAAAGTTTAAATAGATCTCAGAATTTTTGAAATAAAGAACGAGATGAAGAAAAGTTAAACCAAGTTCACAAATTTAAATCATCTTGTATATTGCTCATGAACTCTCATCTCACTTTGTCTCCCAAGCCTATATATTCTACTCCTTTCCCTCTTTTAACATATATGTGGTAGGCTTTATATGGAGCTTTGGGAAAGTTTAGTCCTACCAAGATTTTATAAATGAGATGTTGTCAAAACAAGACAAGCTTCTCATGGTCTTACCGAGACTCGTCAAAAAGTCATTAGAAAATAATGTTATATCAAGGAGGGGAAAGATAAAAATACACAGACTTGAGATGAGTGGACATGTGCAAATGGCAAAGAGTGATCCCGAGGCACAAAGGAAGTCCTCATTATCGGATTGCACATGGTTGGAAAATTGAGTATGGATCTTTTAATCTTGAAGCCTTGAATTTCTTAATGCACTTTAGAGAACCGGGGAGTTCACTTTATTTTTACTTTTACACATACTCATATTTTTTCTTCTTTTTCTCTTCTTTCTTTCTTTCTTTCTTTTTCTCATTCATCATTTTTTCCTCTTATCTTTCTTTATCATAAAATTTTTTATTTGCTCCCCTTTTGAACTCTAAAAATTGCATCGTACCTACCTCCTCCCCCATGCTTAGACGTTTCTCGTCCTCGAGCAAAGAGGCGATAAAGAAGGTAGGTACCGGAAATATTTTTCCTTGGAGAGATACTTGAATTCTTCAATGTTGGCACCGTCTTGCGATCTTCCTTGAATTGATGATCCATTCTCAATGATAGGTTGTGGTCAAGGAGGTAATCACAAAAGATGATATTTGGTTTTGAGGGTGGATATCCGGCGAGGTTTGTGAGATATCCAATGTGGGGATGCACAATGCAAGGACAAAAGGCTAGCAAAAAGATAGATACGCAAAAATGGAATGGCCAACTTCTTAGTCTCGGGCCAGAGAAATCATGGCCTGCAATACCCTCTTCGTCTCCCTCATCCTCCCCGATACCCTCTTGCACATCCAAGAGTGGATTACTCGGATAATGGGGTTGCGGATGCAATTGCGTTGTTGGTGGGCTTCTCCGGAGATCAAATTCCAAAATCCATCAACATGCCGGGTGGCACGTCAACTTTCTCCGGAGCTCCCTTATGGAACCCAAGTAGCTCCCTAACATGCTCGTAGGGAACCACTTGTTGGACTCCCTCCAAACGGAATGATAAACTTTGCACCCCATCATCAAGGATAGGTGCAATGGTCATCAAGATTTCCAAGGCGAACTCCTTGTGGGCGTCCGCCGGCACTCCGTTGGAGAATTGCACCCATCCAAGGTACCCCAACATGTAATATATGTCGGTGCCGAAACCCAAGTAGTTGAGTGCTTGGTCGTCGAAGTCGACGTTGGGCACAAGCCTCTTCTCAAGACGAGAGAGTTTCTTCTCCTCCTCCTCCGACAATATGATGAAGCCATATGAGGAATATATCGGAGTGTATGGAGGTGGCGCGGTTGAACGGGTTGGTCGTTGAGGTGGAATGGGCGGCTCCTCCGTGTGCCCTTGAGGTTCGGTAAACCTCATGGACGTGCTCCTTGTTGCCCTCATGCCACCGAGGAGGAGAGCGTCGTTCCTCCTTGGTGGTGCCGTATCCTCCTCCATGCTCCGAGGAGACTCAAAAACCGAGTGCCTCTGTTGACGGTTAATAGTTGTATCAAAGTTCGTTTATGACTTGCAAGCAGACAAGTCTCCCTTCGTACTCAAGGGACCCTTCTTCCCTCGAGTGGTGAACCCAAGGTATCGAATCCGTGGAACAATGTGCAACGCAAGGATTCAATCTAGTAAAGCAAGGTAAAGCTGTCTATTGAAGAACAAAGATGCATCTAATCTAATATATGATCAAGTAAACGAATCTAATCTAATCTACTAAAGAGGTAACAAGAGAAAGCAAGAGATAACCAATCTAGAGAATCTAGATCATGCTTATGTTGTAGCTCCAAACAAGATAGATGAAGATAGAAAAGCGAATCTCATTAAAAGCATCTTTAAATCGTGGCCTTCCATCCGACTCCGAAAACGCCCCGCCTTTCGGAACCCCCGTTCGTCACAACGTATCCCTATTCATGCGGGTAGTCTAGGGCGAGTTCAATAGAACAAGTTGAAATCACTTGGCCGGTCCGGTATGCACCTCTAGCCACCGCGGCTACAAGAGCACCCTATGTAATCTAGCTGCAAACTAGATCGTAGAAGAAGCAAAACCAAGAAGAAAACAAAATCATCGAGAAGGCACTTAATCGCTAGAAATCGGATTCACTTACAAACTTCACCATGAATGATTACATGAACAAGATCACCACCGGGGCCCTCCGTCGATCTTGATCCTCGCTCCGGAGCTCCGACGTGGTCTTCCATGCAAGGTTCCCACGTCGTCTAGGGAAACCCTAGACAACTAGCACGACCCTCATCTCCGAGATGGTGTCCCTCAAGCTTCTCTGCTCCTCGGCGGCGGATTACGACTTCGGTTCTGCGTGGTTCTCGGTCAGGGGCCTATTTATAGCCTGAGAAGCAATTAGGTCAAAGGGGAGGCCGATGGGGCCCCGAATTGGGCTGGGCCGGTCGGCCTGGGCCCAATTCGGCCCATCTCGTGGCCTGCTTCGCCCGGTGTTGCTTCCCGCGCCTTCTAGATATTCTCCCCTTTTGCATGTGGGCCCTTGACGTCGGTTTCTCTCCGAATTGGACTCAACTCCTTGTCTTGCAAGATTCAGCACTTTTTTCGGTTCAGTCCTCGGAGTTTATCATCTTCTCGGGCTTGGTCCTTGGGCTCTTGGAGTCATGTTCACTTCATTGCTTGACTTGTATCGGGCTTCAAGGTCTTGTCATGAGGTGCTCAATGAACTTATCCCGGAAGTCTTGCTTTCAACGTTAAAACCCTGCGTAAACATTTAACTCCAAAACCGACATGCACAAGTGAACTTGTTATACCACGGGGGTTAGTACCAATGAATAAGATACAAAAGTCATGCCAACACCGAAGGTAAACTCATGGCTAGGTTGACGGATTTTCACCGTCAACATCTCCCCCATGCTTAAACCTTGCTCGTCCTCGAGTAAGCCTTCGATGGATATCATCGTTTCCCATCAATGTTTAAACTTTGCACTTGATCATACATGAAAAAAAACATAATGCTCTCAAAAGTTTAATTCGTTAAAGTTCCATAATGTACTAGCCTTCACCTCTACGGAGGGTAGATTCTTATTAAGCTTATCCCACAAGTATTAACATGCTCACAAAGTTTAAATAGATCTCAGAATTTTTGAAATAAAGAACGAGATAAAGAAAAGAGCTAAACCAAATTCACAAATTTAAATCACCTTGCATATTGCTCATGAACTCTCATCTCGTTTGTCTCTCAAGCCTATATATTCTACTCCTTTCCCTCTCATAACATATATGTGTGGTAGGCTTTATATGGAGCTTTGGGGAAGTTTAGTCCTAACAAGATTTTATAAATGAGGTGTTGTCAAAACAAGACAAGCTTCTCATGGTCTTACCGAGACTCGTCAAAAAGGTCATTGGAAAATAATGTTAAATCAAGGAGGGGAAAGAGAAAAATACGCACACTTTTAGATGAGTGGACATGTGCAAATGGCAAAGAGTGATCCCGAGGCACAAAGGAAGTCCTCGTTATCGGATTGCACATGGTTGGAAAATGAGAATGGATCTTTTTAAATTGAAGCCTTGAATGCACTCTTAGAGAACCGGGGAGTTCACTTTACGCATATATTTTTTTTCTCTTTCTCATATTTCTCATTAATTTCTTTCTTTCTTTCTTTCTTTCTTTCATTCATTATATATTTTTTCTTTGAAAGTCACGATCATCGCCGGATTTTTTTCTTTCATCATTTTTTTAAAAAATATTCCCCTTTGAACTCTAAAACTGCACCATACCTACCTCCTCCCCCATGCTTAGACGTTGCTCGTCCTCGAGCAAAGAGGCGAAAAATAAGGTAGGTACCAGGGTATTTTTCCTTGGAGAGATACTTGAAATCTTCAATGTTGGCACCGTCTTGCGATCTTCCTTGAATTGATGATCCATTCTCAACAATAGGTTGTGGTCAAGGAGGTAATCACAAAAGATGATATTTGGTTTAAGGGTGGATATCCGGCGAAGTTTGTGAGATCTCCGATGCGGGGATACACAATGCACGGATAAAAGGCTAGCAAAAAGATTGGTACGCAAAAACGGAATGACCAGCTTCTTAGTCTGGGGCCAGAGAAATCATGGCTTGCAATAACTCACTCAAAAATAAATCCTGTACACTAAGGTTTATGCACTCAAATATATATAAGGCTCTGGATAGGTTGAGCAACACACAAGTGATATTTGTGACAAGGTTAGCAATATTTTTGAGCATAAAAGACATCTTTAATCTATTGATAACTTGAGAGCACATAAAACACTATGGGTCTTTATTTTAATCATAACCTCCGCTGAAGATTAAGCTAGCATTTAGATAATTTCAGATTTGTATTTTTAAGAGAGCACTAGTTCAAACATGCATAAGTCAATTACAAAGATAAACAAAGCGGCAATTATAATCATATATCATCATGGCACAAACTTTGTAACTTTACCAAAGGTAAAAACTTGGTGGCGACATTATTCATGATGAAAATAAACACTAAGATACACGCTGAAAAATTAAACTAACACTAAAAATTAAAGTAAAACTAAAAATACTACGCATACATAGGCGCAAACAAGCTGAAAATTAAAGAAAAGGGGTAAAGGAAAGATAACTAAAGCTCCTCCTCTCTCTAATCTTCCGCCGGTGGTTGATATTAATAGTCTTGGTTGTTGTACCCTTACTTGTAATAGGAATGCACCACTCCTCCTATGAATTGTCTGACGGTGCTAGGTGAAGGTGTCCAAGCACATAAGCGACGTTTGCATTTCCTTCACCCGTTTGGTTTGCATTGGTTAGGATGGCTGCAATAATTTGCACGTTCCTTGCAGTGTATCCTCCAATGGTGGCCACACTTTGTTGTGGTTGAGGAAGGTGTGCATATGGCTCCGCAAAGGCTACGTTGGGCACCGCAAAAATGGTGGGAGTATGGCTGCACCACTCCCCCATGCTTGCATTAGTACACCACCGTAGTAATTTTGCGGCGCCGGAATTTCTTCAAATGGTGGCACATAATTTTGTTGTGCACCTTCTTCTTGGGCCATGGAAGATCCTTCTCCTATAATCCTTCTCCTTTATTTTTTTCTTCACCGGCACAAGAAGTCCTTCCTCTAACCAATCTTCTGCCCCTCAAGAAAAAGTCTTAACCTTACTTCCGAAAGGGGCAAATTCACCTAGGACACTTTGAAGCCTCCTCTCTCATCTTCACTTATAAATTTTCCTTTCTTCATATATTCCTAGGGAAGTCCCGGGTAGGAGATGATTCGGGTTCCTTGTAATACCCGGTTTTAAAGAGATAGCCAACATGGAGAGGTAACAACCCGATCTCCCGAATCCGATGTTGCTCACAACACCACCGGTTGATTATAGGTGAGTAGGGTTGATTGGCTGCCTGGCAAAGCCGAGTAAAGCCAATTCAACTCCGTGTTGGTTATCTTTGTCTCTCTCATTCTCCCAAAAATCCACTTGAACAAAAGTGACACACTTGGATGATGGGGTTCCGGATAGTATTTCTTTGTCGATGGTCTCCTCCCGCGATCATACTCCAAAAACTTTCCCATGTGCCTCATGCACATCCACTTGTTCCGGAGCTCCCTTTTGAAAATAGGAGACACTCGCCCATGGGTCTACGATACTAGAACATGCAATCGTTTCGAACATGAAAACCAATCTAATCTATCGGGGATTGTGTTGAATGGATCCAAGGAAGCATTGAGACCTTACTCCCTTTACGACATGGTCGCTAGCCTTAAGCATTAAAGTATTTCCAACACAAGATGATAGATAGATAATCCAACAAAATGTGATTACATCTCAAGATCGATTGCAACCCATGGATGAAAGGAGATTACCCCATCAAGGTGCTAGAAATAGCATCATTGATCAAGGTTACCCTTCCGACGGTGTCTTCCTTCTTCTCCTCTTGTGGGCTCCCTCCAATGGAATGAGAGACTCAGCACTCCTTCATCAAGGGTATGCGCCATGGTCATGAAAATTTCCTAGGCGAATTCCTTGTGGGTGTTTGCCGACACTCCGCTAGAGAATTGCACCGGTGTCCCGTGTGAAACCCAATATGTGGAGAGCTTGGTCGTCGATGTCGACGTTTGCTACAAGCCTCTACCCAAGGCGAGCGAGCTTCTTCTCCTCCTCCTCCGTCGTGATGATAAACCCATTGGAATTCCACGGAGCGCATGGAGGTGGAGCGGATGATCGTGTCAAGTGGTGAGGTTGGACAGGCGGCTCCTCCATATGTTATTGAAGTTTGGTAAACCTAATAAACGAGTTTCGTGTGGCCCTCATGTCACCGAGGAGAAGAGTATGGTTCCTCCTCGGCGGTGCCGTGTCCTCCTCCATACTCCGAGGAAACTCGGAAACCGAGTGCCTCCTCGAAGAGGTTGTCGATGATGGCTTAGACGACGATGATCCCTTTTTCTTCGGTGAAAAGGCTTGTAGTTTTCTTCAATGATTGCAGCACTCTCCCTCACAAATATATATCCGGGGTTTTCACCCGGTAACAAGGTACACAAATATTATTTTGGAGTCTGGACTTTTAGTGGATTAAGGATGTGATTTGTTGCACGAAACAAACGCGGTGGATGGCTAAGTCTAAGGTGATTCCGGCCTACAAACTAGAGCACACGAACAAAGAGTTGGATGAAAGACTTACCTCTCTCCTCCTCTTGGCTCGGTTCTTCTCTAGTGCATTCATGTTGCTTCGTGATCGCGTACACCTTCCAAACGTTCCCGTCCACTCCTTCGCTTGCATTATTGCTCCTTCCACTTGATGTTTTCGCTTTGACTCACTTCCATACTCCCTTGCCTCACATGCATCCATGATATTCCTACAAAACAAAGCCTTGGCTGCCCCCCCCCCATGCTTGTACTTTGCATGTGGTTTAAATGTGTTGGAGGGGCATCCCGTGATGTATCATGGTGCATGCATGGTTAGGTTAACTAGATTGCCTCCCTTTAAGTGTGTTTAAGGCTAAGCACTCCTCTAATTTCGAAATTTAAAAATATTTTTCAGAGCCATGCAAGAGCTCAAGCATAAATTTAGAGAAGTTTTTAAACCATTAAAAACAAATGTAAGTCGAAAATATTTTTCGACTACGTCGATTTCGGTCTCACCGGTATAGTTTGCCTTCATTAGTTGAGAGCAAATTTTTCCCGGCTTGATCATGGGGGCATAGGTTTAGGTCCTAATTTTGATTAGATGAGAGAGATTTTGAATGAAATAAAATTAAGTGAGGCTTAGAAAAATTCTAATCTTAGAGAAACCAAGGATATGGATTTTTAAACCAACCAAAAATCAAGCTTCTAGGTTCACGCGAGTCCTACCACATGCTGAAATTTAAATAACATCTAGATACAAGTTGTGGCTCTACTCGAGTGTTTTTAGCATGTAAAACAAGTCAACCACAACATCGTAAAGGGGATGAAAGGTTGAGTTAGGTTCTGAATTTTTTTTTGGTTGTGGTTTCTCGAAAAAGAAGCAAACAACATAGGATGGTTCATGTAAAGGGTTTATGATCAATCAAAATATTCAACCAAGAATTATGTCTCTAATATTGTTCAACCATTCTAAGTCTAATGTTTTGCGTAGTAAAATTCAAAACTGAATTACTTGAAAAGACTCGAAAAACCTGGAATCGGGTTGTCCTCCCGGTAGCTTATTCTTGACTCGACGGAACGGGTTGCCTCCCGCCTAGCGCTTCGTTTATAGTCCATGGCTAGACTTCTTCACTTGATTACTTCGGATCAACGCTCTTTGCGGGCGTTGCAATCTTGGGTACCCACTTCGGCTTAGTCATTTTTTTTTTGGTCTTCACAGTCGGCTTTGTCCTTTGGTCTTGACGGATGCAACAACTTCCTTGTGGCTCGGCATCTCGAACTCCGGTCCTTCGGTCGTGATCTTCATGGTCTCTAGTGTGATCCTTCATCTCTCCCGAATGAGTTTGAGTAGCCTTTGTTGTCTTGGGACCTTGGAGTTGTCTCGGATATTCTTCTTTGTTACCCATCGGGCGCCCGACAAGTTGTCCCACTTGCGTCTAGCATCTTCATCACGATGAACACTTCACGTATAGAGCTTCCGACCTCCGTCACCTTGCCATCTAAATTCTTCAATATTTTCTCCATAGCCTCGAACTTAGTGACGGCGTCCTTGGACATGGTCGTGCTCCACACACTCCTTGCATGTGGATCTTGCTTCGGCAGCCTTTAGGTGTTGAGCTTCTTTCTCCATCTCCATCTTCTCCATCCTCGTTGATCTTGAACGGCCTTCCGGCGTCTTGACTTGGAGGTGGTGATTCCCTTGGAGATTTTGATGGTCCTTCGAGTTTGACTTTTGAATCTAGGGTTTCCAACCCTTTAGCTTGTGTTGCATGTCACCTTTGCCTGTAAAGTTTTCCTGGATCATCCACAAAAAAAGTTTGGGTTTCTTGGAGAGGTAGCCAACCATCTCCGGTTAGGGTTAGTAATAAAACAAAAATCTAAACATAAAAACTAGGGTTAATCAAAACTAGATTAGATTGATTTTTTTTCTTTTTGAGGATGATCAAACTTAAGAGATGCAAAAGAAAATCAAAAGAAAAAACTGAAAAATAAGCGATACTAGATTGGATCTTGATTGCTTGTTCCCCGCAACGGCGCCAGAAAAAGGGGCTTGTTGACGGTTAATAGTTGTATCAAAGTTCGTTTATGACTTGCAAGCGGACAAGTCTCCCGTCGTAGTCAAGGGACCCTTCTTCCCTCGAGTGGTGAACCCAAGGTATCGAATCCGTGGAACAATGTGCAACGCAAGGATTCAATCTAGTAAAGCAAGGTAAAGCTATCTATTGAAGAACAAAGATGCATCTAATCTAAGATATGATCAAGTAAACGAATCTAATCTAATCTACTAAAGAGGTAACAAGAGAAAGCAAGAGATAACCAATTTAGAGAATCTAGATCATGCTTATGTTGTAGCTCCAAACAAGATAGATGAAGATAGAAAAGCGAATCTCATTAAAAGCATCTTTAAATCGTGGCCTTCCATCCGACTCCGAAAACGCCCGCCTTTCGGAACCCCCGTTCTGTCACAACGTATCCCTATTCATGCGGGTAGTCTAGGGCGAGTTCAATAGAACAAGTTGAAATCACTTGGCCGGTCCGGTATGCACCTCTAGCCACCGCGGTTACAAGAGCACCCTATGTAATCTAGCTGCAAACTAGATCGTAGAAGAAGCAAAACCAAGAAGAAAACAAAATCATCGAGAAGGCACTTAATCGCTAGAAATCGGATTCACTTACAAACTTCACCATGAATGATTACATGAACAAGATCACCACCGGGGCCCTCCCTCGATCTTGATCCTCGCTCCGAGCTCCGACGTGGTCTTCCATGCAAGGTTCCCACGTCGGCTAGGGAAACCCTAGACAACTAGCACGACCCTCATCTCCGAGATGGTGTCCCTCAAGCTTCTCTCGCTCCTCGGCGGCGGATTACGACTTCGGTTCGCGTGGCTCTCGGTCGGGGGGCTATTTATAGCCCGAGAAGCAATTAGGTCAAAGGTGAGGCCGATTGGGCCCCGGGTGGGCTGGGCCGGCCGGCCCGGGCCGGCCGGCCCGGGCCCAATTCGGCCCATCTCGTGGCTCGCTTCGCCGTGTTGCTTCCCGCGCCTTCTAGATATTCTCCCCTTTTGCATGTGGGCCCTTGACGTCGGTTTCTCTCCGAATTGGACTCAACTCCTTGTCTTGCAAGATTCAGCACTTTTCTGGTTCAGTCCTCAGAGTTTATCTCTTCTCGGGCTTGGTCCTTGGGCTCTTGGAGTCATGTTCACTTCAATTCACTAGTACAAATGCTATCATCTATGACCATTACCTAGTGACGATTTCCTGTTTGGTCATAGAAGTTCTCTTTGCAGTGACGAAAAAAATATTTGGTCATAGAAGATTATTCTTTCTATGACGATATACAAATTTGGTCATAGTAGTAAATTCAACAGTGACGAAATGTTGAATTTGGTCACAGTTGACGAGTGAGGGGCGAGACGAATCTGCTGCATGCGACCGGGCCCCGATGGGCTTGGCGGGCGGGCGAGCGGGCCGAAGCGGGTCGGGCCTTCGGGCTCAGCCCGTTCCAGTAGGCTGCATTTTTTTCGAATTTATTTTTCAATGCGAAAACAATTCCAGTAAACACCAGAAAATGTTTTTAGAGCACGAAAAATACTCGAAAAATCACAAAAATTCCAGAAACATTCCTAGAGATAGATTAAGACATGAGCAATCCAAATAAAACATTTGGAGCTCATGAAAAAGATTTTAGAGCCTTCTAATAAATAGAAATAGCTCAAGGAAAATGAGAATAAGTTCCAGAAAAATCCGGAAAATTCTCGGGAAAATTTGGACAGCTCCTAAACGCATTTTTTAAACCTTTTGCACTCAAGAACCACTAGATGCATCGGCATGAATGCAACACACATAACTTTTTATTCAATTTAGAAAATCAAACAATGGATTTTTCCTATACTATATTCCCTATAAAGAAAAATAAATGTTGGAAAAAATTTAAAATTATGAGAAAATCGTTATTTATTTATTCTTTCTATCCACATCCTGAAATTGGAAATTTCAGGGTGTGACAGTAGCTCATGAGCATTTTCACAATTAAAAACTCTATTGAAAACGCCTACATATAGTGAGGACAAAATGTTACACTTAGCAATCACATCAAATTGTTTTTCCTTCTTAGTACCATTTCTCATGCCCTTGTGTCCTAGGAAACAAATACATGTGGAGGTCACTGCATAATTATAGAGTTTTCAATGTATAATTCACCATATTTTGTCTCACACAACACGAAAAAAATTATAAAAATTAAAATAATTGTCCAAAAAATGTAAGTTCTTGTGAGGGACCGTATTTTTGCTACAAATGACTACCAAAAAAATATCAAGTCCTTTCAAAAAAGTTGAGTGCTATGTAGTCCAAATATAACAAGTCACTCACATAGTTCCTTAAACGGAAATTTGTTATATTTGAATTACATAATATCACCACTTCCTCAAATGGAAATTTGACCTACACAAAGTTTGTTAGTCTCGACAAGTTATGAAACTTTGGTGTTCAAAAGATTTTCATCCGAGTTCATTTCGTGTTTCGTTTGACTGAGCTTTGACCGAGTCAAACTTGGATTTTAAAATTTGAATTGCTCATGTTTTGTTGCATGAAGAAATGATTGAATCCAACACCATAACTTGATAAATCATGATTTTAAAAATTTTTGGGAAGAAGTATCACCTCATTTCGAGTTCGTATGAGGGAGAATGACTAGTTACAAGTTTTAATCCGAGGAAAAAAGAAAAATCGATCAGTTCATTGTAGTTCGTCACGTGTTCATGAAGAAGGACCGATTTCTCTTTTCTTCCTCGGATTAAAAATTGTAAATAGTCTTTCTCCCTCATACGAACTCCAAATCGGTTGATTCTTTTTCCTAAGTTTTTCTAAAATCGAGATGTTTTACTCAGTGCCATTTGTTTATATCTTAATTACTATTTCTTGATTGCTTTTCAGACAACATATCTTTTCCAACTAAAAATAGAATATAAAAAACATGTTTTTTCATAATAATTGCTAATATAACTTAATATTCTATAATGTTATGGTCAACACAAGGTTGCATCCAAATTTGAGGTGCCCATGAGTAAGAAAGTATTTGAGTGTGTACAAACTTTGAAG
The DNA here is from genome assembly GCA_947561735.1 of Cenchrus americanus. Lineage (NCBI taxonomy): Eukaryota > Viridiplantae > Streptophyta > Magnoliopsida > Poales > Poaceae > Cenchrus > Cenchrus americanus. The sequence goes on along the minus strand of OX387241.1, from coordinate 308,391,876 downwards.
TTTAAGTTGAGTTGTATGAAACAATGTGATGATCTAGTTAGTTTATGAACAATGTATACTCCAATTTTCACAAAATCTTATGAAACTTTTTTGTCAAGCTTGTACATTGATAAAATGATCCTATGCCAATTTACATAATTTCTTGATAAGTTTTATTTATTATTATCATTATTTTATAACAAGGTGACTAGTAGAAGTTTGAAATTTCCTACAAGCCAATTGAATTTTTCGTCAATCTCCTAGATGTGGCCTAGAATGGACCATAGGCGCCTAAATATAATTTTTTTTGAATTTTTTAAATTTATTAGATGCACATATAGGTCAATTTTGAATTACTTTCGGTAAAGACGTAGAAATTCATTTAAATGATAGAAAATAGCAAGTCCACTCGAAAAATCTTGAAACTCCTAGATGAAAACTTGTATCCATACTGTTATATATAAAAAATATATTTGTACATATAACATAATTATTTTTTAGTGTTACTTCACAATGGTGCAATAAAAAGGAAAAAAAAGAAAGAGAAAAACAATAAACAGAGAAGCCCATGTCGGCCCAAATAGCCCAACGATTTGCAGCCATCGATCGTCGATCCAATGGTTCTTATCGTGTTTCCTTGGTATATAACGCAGCATCCAACCCTAACCCCATCCCCCTCCTCCTCCCGCAGTCCCTCCTCCCCTCTCCCGCCTCACCCATCCCCCTCCCTAGATCCGCCGCCCCTACTCCCACTCCCCTCCCCCGCAGATCCACCTCAAGCTCGCAGGAGGCCACCAAGAGCAGATCCTAATCTCTCCGAGGTCCGAGCCCTCTCGTCGCCCTCCTCCCCCTCCCCTCCCCTCCCTGTCGCCACACCGCCCGCCTCATCGGCCCGTCGACGGTGATGGCCCAAATTCGTCGACGCTTTCCTGCTCCTTCCCTTGGCTCTCTCCTCCTCCTTCCTCCGTCCACCCGCCTCCCTCCCTGCCCGCACCAAACGAGAGAGAGAGGAACCTGACCACCGTCGACGAGGAGGCCGGCCTGGGAGAGCGCCAAGAGAAGAGGATGATACTGGTCGTGCTCTTCGCCAACTCCGACGAGAACATCCTCATCGAGCGGTACTTTCCCCTCATCCTCCCCTCCCCTGGCCGTGGCAGCGGAGATCTCTCCGTCTCCGTCTCTGTCTCCGTCTCCGTCTCGCTGCCTGATGATGAGATCTATCAATTTGGCGCTCCCCTAGCGCGTATCTGATGGGGCTGTTGGGGTCCTTAGGTTCCATGGGGTCCTCGCGGAGGATAGGTTCCACTGGCGCTCCTTCCTGGTGAAGCTCGGATCCGAGAACCTCAAAGGCTCCAAGGACGAGGAGCTCCACGTTGCTTCCCACAAGTAAGCTGTTGAGATCATGTACCCTTCGATGTTGGTGTTTAATTAGTGGCAACTGCTAAAAGTTTGTTTGTATCTCTAACACTTATGGCTCATTTCGTTCAATGAATTACTATGTCATCTTTGATGGAATTAACACCAGGAGGGGGAAAAGCAAGCATGATTCTGTCCTCAATTGCTTACTTTCAATCCATTGCTATGATTATTTGACTACACGACGGAGCAGCAAAGAAAATACACCATTGCTATAGGACACTCAAGTGTATTACATTTTCTGCAGGACACTAGAAATGAACTAGACACACTAGGGGTCCAGCCCCACATAAAAGTCAACTTCAGTGTCCCGCGGAAATTACTGTGACTGTAGAATGCCTGCTAGCCAATTTTTCAGTCTTATGGTAAATGTACTAGATCGTATGTCATGTTACTGAATCACATGCCTGTCCTCACTGCTAAATTATTTTCTCTGCTAAAATATTGAGTTGTTGCTCCGTCACTCCTAAATGCTAATCATCGACACTATCCCAGGTCGGTCTCTATTGTTTATACTACGATTGGGGACGTCTGCCTGTACATTGTTGGCAAGGATGAGTATGACGAGCTTGCTTCTGAGATTCTCATACTATTCACCTTACTAATGGTCTTCCATTTGAAATCTTCGCTATATTGCCTTGTTATTTCCATTTTAATCTAACCAACCATTTGCAGTGGCCGAGGTGACATTTGCAATTACATCAGCGGTGAAGGATGTCTGTGGAAAACCTCCTACTGAGCGCCTTTTCCTTGACAAATATGGGAGGATCTGCCTGTGCCTTGATGAGATTGTTTGGAAGGTACAACCTCAAATCAACTTTCTAGATGCGTACTATTTCCATGTGCCTGTTAATCTTTATAGAATCAGATAACTATGCTGCTTTTAACCCATCAAATAATGGTTAATGTGTCTACTGTGCTATGCATACAATCATCCTATGATTCAAGTGATAGTGAAGGCATAGCAGCCATGATACCATGCAGCAATGTAGAGCCTCACAAAGTCACGATCATCAAATCTTTTATGCAGCTTAACTGAGAACAACACTATGCTATATATATGCTATGATTTGTGGTTCTCCCCAGTTTCCATCCGCCCTTTGAAGGCTTGTCTAGCTGATGCAATTACGCAGATGCTGGTTAGAAAGGTTTTTGCATAACAGAATTCCCTTAACCACCCTTGTACGCCATCGATTTGTGCTGCATTTGATCCGGTGTGTGTGTTTGATGTGGTGATGTGCTTATACGGATTTTAAGTTTGGCTAGATAATGATTATCTATAGTTTCCTGCATGAACATTTACATTGATAATTCTTTTATTGTTTCTGCAGGACCTTTCCAACTTTCATCTCAGAGAATGGTAAGCAAAAGAACAGTTCGTCACAATTTCCTCGTTTGCAAACAATGTCTCCTGCTTTGCATTGTTTAGTATATGGCTATATGCACATGACTAAGCTGATATGGTGAGGTGTCTCAAATGTGTTTTTACGAAGGTTACCTCATGAAGTCATGACTCATGATATCATCTTTTACACCACCGTCTTCGCAATATATCCTGTGAATTATTCTTGAACTAGCTGTATAGGGCTACCTTTCCCCTATTTTTTCTGCCCAGTGTACAAGAAGTGTAGTGAGAGGTTCTGAAACTCCCAGGATTCAAGAAACTAAATATGGTGTGATCAAAGTAAAAATTTTCATGTATAGTTGATGTTACTATAATCTGTTAGCAACTGAGTATTATAGTTTGACTGCAGGTTATTGACGAAGAGGTCTAGTGGATGCAAGATGAAAGCATAATGTAATCAACTATATGGTGATGTGATTCTAAATGTAACATGAGATGTCGAATCTCTATTTTTTTTGAGATTTATCAGATATTATATTGTACTGTTGTGAGCATGTATGTGATCTAGGCTATGTAATTTGTTGAAATAACTAGGTTTAAATTTGGTGATTTTGAATTTTTATTATTTCTGGACAAGCTCGAATAAAAAAGTGAATCAGTGAAATAATTGACCATTTAGGCTCATCTATGAATTGTGTATGTGGTGGTGACGTCATCATTGCCACATCAACTGCCATGTCATCGTCTATGTAGCCAGCCACGTCATCGTCCATGTAGATAGCCAGCGTAGCATCGAGCCATGTCAAAACGTGGACAAACCGCAGCGCGACACGTGGACAAACCAGAGTGCGACACGTGGACCATTCAGAGCTCGACACGTGGACAAACCGCAACGCGACACGTGGCGCTGTGTCAAAGAGCCACGTCATCATATCCATGTCAGCACGCGCCTTCCCACATCAGCAGCCAGCATGGGCCGTGCCACGTGGCATCCCCTTCCGTGACCAATTTCGTGACCATTTGGCTTGGTCATAGAAGAAATACACTTCTATGACGAAAAACGTGTTGGTCATGGAAAAGTTCCACTTCTATGACCAAAATGACCAATTGGTCATGGTAGACCAAATGTGACGGAGCTTCTGTGACCAATTCAATTTGGTCATAAGTTGGTCATAAAAAAATGTTCCGTGACCAAATTTGCATGTACCGTGACCAAACCGTTTGGTCATTGATGTTGAGTACTGTACTAGTGATTCTTGACTTGTATCGGGCTTCAAGGTCTTGTCATGAGGTGCTCAATGAACTTATCCTGGAAGTCTTGCTTTCAACGTTAAAACCCTGCGTAAACATTTAACTCCAAAACCGACATGCACAAGTGAACTTGTTATACCACGGGGGTTAGTACCAATGAATAAGATACAAAAGTCATGCCAACACCGAAGGTAAACTCATGGCTAGGTTGACGGATTTTCACCGTCAACAGCCTCCTCGAAGACGTTGTCGACGACGGCTTGGATGACGATGAACCCTTCTTCTTGCAGAAGAGACTTGTGGTTTTCTTCCACATGGTTGCAGCACTCATCTCTCCACTAAAATTCCGGGTTGCAACCGGTAACTAGGCACTTAAAAACTTACTTCGGGATGTGGACTTTGAGTGGATTAAGGTTGTGGATTTTTTTGAGCTATCAAGCATGGGAAGGTTGGCTGTGTCTACGGTGGTTCTAGGCACACAAACTTGAACACACAAACTGAGGAAGGAGAGGGAAGCTTGCCTGCAGAAAACGGGAGCCGGGGGCTCCTTAAGTAGGGGAGGCCGACCGGCCTGGGTGGCCTGGTGCCCCTCCTCGCCTCGGCTTTCTTCCAGCATGATCATTTCTCCTCCATGACTTCCTTGCCCGCGTGCTCCAAGAGTTGCACCACCCAAACGCTCTCGTCCACTCCTTTTCTTGCATTATTGGTCATTCCACTTGATGCTTCATGCTTTGAGTCATGTCCATGCTCCCTTGCTCCACTTGCTTCACATGCCACCATGAAATTCCTGCAAAGGCATGCTTGCTGCCCACCCATGCTTGTCCTTTGCATGTGGTCTTGATGAAAGTTGATGAAAGAGTATCCAATGGTGCATGCATGATTAATTTAAACTAGATTGCCTCCCTTTAAGTGTGTTTAAGGTTAAGCACTCCTCTAATTTCGAAATTTAAAAATATATCCAGAGCTATGGAAGAGCTCAAGCATAAATTTAGAGAAGTTTTTAAACCATTAAAAACAAATGTAAGTCGAAAATATTTTCCGACTACGTTGATATCGGTCTCACCGGTATAGTTTGCCTTCATTGGTTGAGAGCAAACTTTTCCCGGCTTGATCACGGGGGCATAGGTTTAGGTTCTAATTTTGGCTAAATAAGAGAGATTTTGAATAAAAAAATTAAATGAGGTTTAGAAAAATTCTAATCTTAGAGAAACCAAGGATATAGATTTTTTAAACGAACCAAAAGTTTAGTTTCTAGGTTCACGCGAGTCCTACCACGTGCTGAAATTTAAATAACACCTAGGTATAAGTCATGGCTCTACTCATGTGTTTTTAGCATGAAAAATAAGTCAACCACAACATCATAATTAGGATGAAAGGTTGAGTTAGGTTCTGAAATTATTTGGTTGTGGTTTCTCGAAAAAGAACAAACAAACATATAGGAGGGTTCGTGCAAAGGGTTTATGATAAAGTAAAATATTTAATCAAGAATTATGTCTCTAATATTGTTCAACCACTTCTAAGTCTAATGTCTTTGTGTAATAAAATTCAAAACTAACTTATTAAAAAGACTTGAAAAACCTGGAATCGGGTTGTCCTCCCGGTAGCTTATTCTTGACTCGACGAAACGGGTTGCCTCCCGCCTAGCGCTTCATTTATAGTCTATAGCTAGACTTCTTCACTTGATTACTTCGGATCAACGCTCTTTGTGGGCGTTGCAATCTTGGGTAGCCACTTCCGCACCATCTTGGGCGCGGGCTTGTCTTCCGTCTTAGTCATTTTTTCGGTCTTCATAGGCGGCTTTTCTTCTTTTGTCTTGAAGGATGCAACACCTTCCTTCATTTTCTTTACGTTCATTTTTTTCGGCTCTTTCTTCTTTTTCAACCCCTCCTTCTTCTTTGGTTCTTCCTTCACTCCAATCATGTTGCATGCTTCGAGTCGTGGTCGAAACTTGAAGGAACTTCTTTCTCCGTTGATATCGAACATGATCTCCCCCTTGCCAACATCAATAGTAGCTCCCACGGTCTTGAGGAAAGGCCTCCCAAGGATGAGCGGCGGCTTCTCCCTCTCTCCCATCTCGAGCACCACGAAGTCGACGGGGATGAAGTGGTGTCCGACCTTCAGGGGTACATCTTCGGCAATGCCCAAGGGATAGCGAATGGAGTTATCTCCCAACTCCAAACACATACCCGTAGGCTCCAATGGTAGGCGTAGCTTCTCGAACACATCCCTTGGCATGACGCTCACACTTGCTCCAAGGTCGGATAACGCCTTCTCGAAGTTGAAAGAACCAACGGAACAAGGAATTGTAGGGCACCCGGGGTCCTTTTGCTTCTCCAGCCCATTAGCAATAGCGGCACTACACTCCTCGGACATCTTGACGCGATCTACCCTGAGTGTTGCTATCTCATATTTATTTGCAAGTATGTCTTTAAAGTAACGAGAATATGTAGGTACTTGTAGGGCATCTAGTAATGGCATGTTGATGCTAAGTCTACACACAACCTCCACAAACTTCTCAAAGTGGTTGTCAAGTTTACCTCGGAAGTAGCGTGGCTTAAGTTGCGGTATCCTCGTGTCTTCCTCCGGCATCTCAAATTCGGCTCTTCGGTGACGATCCCCGTAACCTTCTCCTTAGCGACTCCCTCCGTCTCGGCAGATGGTTTAGGCTTCCTTGCTCCCGCGGAACGTTCCGGATCTTCGGTCTCCTTTCCCGAACGTGTTTGAATGGCCTTCGCTGATTCGGGACTTTTAGGTTGTCCCGGAAGCTTCCCTTCATCATTAGTGAGGCGCCCGGCAAGTTGTCCCACTTGCGTCTCGAGCATCTTCATCATGTTGAGCACTTGATGGTTGGAGCTTCCGACCTCCATCACTTTGCTATCGATGTTCTTCAACACCTTATCTATGGTCTTGAACTTGGTGATGGTGTCCTTGTTGATCTTGGCTTGCTCATCCATGAACTCATTCAATTGTATACGAAGCGGAACCGAATTCGGAATGGATGAGCTTGCATTAAATTGAGGTCTACCTTGCCCGCAGCGGAAGTTCGGCAATTCTCCCTTCCTCATGTAGTCAAGCACTTTGGCTTCCTCCGGACAATCTTTGCGGACATGGCCATACTCTCCACATTCTTCGCATGTGGATCTTGCTTCGGCGGCCTTCAAGTCTTGAGCCTCTTTCTTTTCTATCTCCATCTTCTCCAACCTCCTCATGAGCGAGTCGATCTTGCCTTCAAGTATGTTCTCCTTCTCCACTTGCAAGACTCCTTTGACATTCCCCGTTGGTTGAACCGGATGACGCCCATGTGTCATTATCCGCGACCTTCTTGAATAGAGTGAAAGCTTCTGTCGGCGTAAGTTCGATGGTAGATCCTCCGGCCGATGCATCGATGATCGTCCATGACGCCATGGTGAGTCCTTGATAGAACTTTTGCACGAGGTCTTCCTTCAGGAACTTGTGATGTGGAACCGCCCGAGTGTAATTGTTGAAGCGCTCGAATGCCTCCGAGATAGTTTCCGTAGGATATTGAACAAAGGTGGCAATCTTATTACGCAAGCTTTGAGTTTTACCCGGCGAGTAGTATTCCTTTATGAAAGCCTTCATCAACGTGTTCCAATTTTGCACCGTCTCCGCCGGTTGAGAGTGGAACCATTGCAAAGCCTTCCCGAGTAGTGAGAACGGAAAAAGCCTTGCCCTCATTTGATCTTGAGTCACCCCATCCATGTTGAAAGTCTGACATAGTTGAATGAACGCTTGGAGGTGAAGGTTCGGATCCTCTTTACCGGTGAAGGGTGAATGTTGCACCATGCGGATAGTTGAGGTCTTGATCTCGAACGGTCTTCCGATCTCCTCAAGGTTCAAGATTGGTAGGTCGATGATATCCGGGGTGCATAGCTCCCCAATCTTGCGCTCTTGCGGTTGGTCACCCATCGGTGGAAGTCGATTCTCCCGAGGACTTTGAGGTGGTGAATTCTTCGGAGATTCCTTCGATCCTTTGTCTTCCGACTCCGAATCTACAAAATCCAGCTTTTTAACTTGATGTGCTTCGCGTCTCCTTAGCCTGTAAAGTTTTTCTGGATCATCCACAAAATTATCGGGTTTGTTGGAGAGGTAGCCGTCCATCTCCTGTTAGGGTTAGCAATAAACAAAGTATGCAAAAACTAGAAAGTAAAAATAAATCTATGAAAACTAGGGTTAGACAAACTAGATTAGATGTATTTTGAGGATGATCAAAGTTCAATAGATGCAAAAAGAAAATCTAAAAGGAAACTGAAAATCACAAAAAGGCAATAAAAAATCAAATCTTGATCACTTGTTCCCTGTCAACGGCGCCAGAAAAAGGGGCTTGTTGACGGTTAATAGTTGTATAAAAATTCGTTTAGACTTGCAAGCGGACAAGCCCCCCGTCGTAGTCAAGGGACCCTTCTTCCCTCGAGTGGTGAACCCAAGGTATCGAATCCGTGGAACAAATGTGTGACGCAAAAGTTGATCTAGTAAAGCCAAGCAACTTCAATCTTCGGTAAAAGAGAAACCCTAATGCATCTAGATAAAAGACACGAAACTAATCTAATCTACTAAAGACCGGAGATAACAAAGTAAGATTGGGTAGATAAACCGATCTAGAGAGATCGGGATAAGCCTTTTGTTGAAGTTCCAAGCAAGAGATGAAGTAGTAAATCGAATCTTATAAGAAGCCTCTTTAAACCGTAGTTTCCCGTCCAAATCCAAAAACATCCGCCTTTCGGAACCCCCGTTCTGTCACAACGTATCCCTACTCATGCGGGGAGTCTAGGGCGAGTGAAAAGACAAGTCGAGATTCTTTTGGAAGATCCGGCGTGTACCTCTAGCCACCGCGGCTACAAGAACACCCTATGTAATCTATCTCGAGAATAGATTTAGAATAAGCAAAGCCGATCGAAAAACGAAATCTTCAAAGAAACACTTGATCGCTAGAAATTGATTCAACTTGATAATTCAACTATGACAATGATACATACACAAGATCACCACCGGGATCCTTCCTTGATCTTGCTTCTAGCTCCGGGAACTCCGACGTGGTCTTCCGTGCAACGTTCCCACGTCGGCTAGGGAGACCCTAGTCAACTAGCTCGACCCTCTCCTCTCCGGGATGGTGTCCCTCTCTTCTCTGCTCCTCGGCGGCCGATGACGAATTGGATGATGCGTGGCTCTCGACCCCGGGGCTATAAATAGCCCGAATTGCGGCTAGGGCAAAGGAGGGAGAAAACGGGCTCTGGACAGGGCTGGGTCGGCCGGCCTGGGCCGGCCGGCCTGGGCCCATCCAGGCCCAGCTCGCGGCCTCCTTTGCGTGGTGTCGGTTCCTGAGTCTTCCAGATGCTTCCCCCTTCTGCATGTAGGCCCTTGTCGTTAGTTTCTCTGCGAATTGGACATAACTCCTTGTCTTGCGAGATTCGGCACTTTTCTGGTTTGGTCCTCGGAGTTTGTCATCTTCTCGGGTTGAGTCCCTGGCTTCTTGGAGTCAAGTTTGCTTCATTGCATGACTTGTACGGGCTTCAAGGTCTTGTCACAAGGTGCTTGATGAACTTATCCCTAAAGTCTTGCATTCAACGCTAAAATCCTGCATAAACACTAAACTCCAAAACCGACATGCACAAGTGTACCTGATATACCACGGGGGTTAGTACCAATGGATAAGGTATGAAACTTATGCCAACACCGAAGGTAAACTCATGGCTAGGTTGACGGATTTTCACCGTCAACATTGGATAAAATAATCAAACTCTCACTCCACCTGAACCCTGCATTGCATTCCGTGTAGAACTCCCTGACAGTAACTACGCTCTCCTGCCGGAAGTCGAGGAAGGAGGAGCTGACGCGGAGCTGCAGTACGTGGAAGTAAGCGAGGACACTGTGGACCCTCATGCTAACTGTGCTAACGAAGGCAAGCCTCGGTGCATTGTCCGATTTGTTTTTGAAAAGTTACACAACTATCTATAGATGTTTGTGCATTTCCGTTTAGGAATTGAATGGAACCTTAGATGCATGATCCATAGGTACCTATGTCTTTATTAGTATGTTAGGTCGGTAGCTACCATGCTATAGGACCGTTGCAAGTCGACTGATGCTTGTCACTTGCGAGAATAGGTTATTATGTTGGAATCATAAGACTTTATAAATGGATTGCTCATGTGGTAAGAGTAGGGGAGGTGGGCTTCGGTCTAATGGCTTTTGTGGGTTAAGTGTTTGAATGTACTAAGCACTTGTCAGGAATGGGACCGGTAAGCCTAGTACCTTAATGAGGTGGTAAGGGATTTTACCGTCACTAATCTTGGGTTGCGTCTCATGGCTAGCTACCGATGGTGCTCGTGTGATTCTGGGTACCTCGCGGGGTATGTCAGATAGCCGGTACCAAAGACTGTGGCCTTTTAACCCGAACAAAGGATTTTTGGGAACAACTTGGTGGTTGTCCTCGCGGGGGCACCCTACCGTGCGTTTAGGTCTACCTTGCAAGGTTTAAATCAACTGGTTGTCAGCCTCTCACCGTTATCTGAGACTACTTATCCTACTGGCCATGATATCCCTAATGATGGAAGTCGATGAATATTTATGCTTGATTAATTGTATTGCACAACTTATGCTTGCAATAGCTTGCTAATTTAGAAAAGAGTAATCAACTAGAACTTGTGCTAAAATCTTAAAAGTAAGTACATACTCTTTGTTGTTTTTCAGCAAAAGATGAAGGATCAGATGGCGACTAGAGAGGGGGGAGTGAATAGGAGCCGGTAAAAATTCTTCCCAAAGAACCCGGCCTATACCCTAGTCAAACCCCGGTCACACACGAGCGATGGATCGAATCACACACCAATCGCCAAGACCACAAGGTTATGGATCAACCTCTAGCCTTAGGAACGATTCCTTGAAGCACACGCGGAAGCACCAAAGAAGCAGGGGGAGGAATTGAACCAAGAGGCAAAGCGCACGAGCTGCGGCGGACCGTCCGGCCAGGAGGGGCGGACCGTCCGCGCAGGCCTCGCGGACTGTCCGACCTGAAGCCGCGGACTGTTGTAACGCCCGCATTTTTAGCTCCAAATAAATCACCTAATAAATCATGCGTATTTTCAAATCTGTCCAGTCGAGCTCAATTACCCCTCCAAACCCTAGTCGATGTACCTCCCTCTCACCCCGACGCGCGTGCCGCGAATCCCGCCGGCACCGCCCGCACCCGCGAGCCGCACCCATGCGCCCCTTCCCAACACCGCAGTCGGCCACCGTGCGGGAATCCCGCGCACGCCGCGGTCCCCCCGGCCGGTCCGCCTCGCCATCACCGCCGTCCCGGAAAACACGCCGACGCCCAGAAATTGGAAAAATCCCGCAAAACCTTTTTCCTAATTTTCCCTAACAATTTTCCGGATTTTCTAAAATCTCTTCCCCTATTTCTTTTCTTTTCTCCATTTTTCCTTCCCTTTCCTTTTCCTTTTCTTCCTTTTCTTTTCTCTCTTCCCCTTTTTCCTTTTCTCTTTTCCTCTTTCTCTTTTCTTTCTTTTCTTTCCCTTCCTTCTTTTCTCTCCCTCCCCTTCCTTCCCCTTCCTCCCGCGCGGCCAGGCCAGCGACCGACCGGCGCCCTGGCGCCGTTGACCTCGGGCCCGCGCCCCGACCGCGCCCCCATCCTCGGCACGCCACCGCGCCGGCCTCTCCTCCTCACTCGCTCGAGCACGAGCCCGCGACGGGACCTCTCCCCGGCGCCGGCGACGCGCCCGAGCCATCGCCTCCGCCTACGCACCGGCCCGACCGCCGCCCGCCCCGCGCCGGCCGACGGCGGCGGCGCCAACTCTCCGCACAAGGTTGACCGCAGCAGCTCGAGCCGTCGCATCGCCGGTCGCCGCAGGAGTCCGGCCGGACTTCGAAAAGAAGCCCGAGCTCGTCGGCGGCCTCGCCGGAAATACCCCCCCCCCAAACCGACCTACGGCGCCTATAAAAGGCCACCACCACCTCCTCGTCGCCCCACACCGCACCAATCAAGCATTGCCTAGCATCCCGACCGCCTACAGCGCTGCCGCCCTTAGCGCCGCCGCCTCCCTCTGCCCGCCGCCGCCAATCCGCCTCCTTGAGCCGCCTCGGTCCAAGGTGAGCGCGGGGGAAGGATCCCCTCGTCCCCCTCTCCAATTTGCCCCATTCCCCAGCCACGGCCGTGGACAGGACCGCCGGCGGGCGCCCCTGCCTGCCGGCCATGCCCGCGCTGTCCACCCCCCCCCCCCCCTCTGTTCTGATTCGAGGGGGAGGAAGGAGATGGCATTTTTGCCAAAAACCCCCTAGCCTCCCCCTATTTTTCCCCACCGAGCCCCCTTCCTATTCCCTCTCTTTTCTTTATCAAAATACACTCTAGAACTTAAGCTTTTCCACCAAGACACCCCTGTTATTTTTAGGTAGGCCCCTAGGCTAGTATAATTAAACCCCCACCCTACCTAAATATTATATTTAGGTCCTTTTAGTTCAAACTAAATGACAAACCGACCCTAATTAATTCTATAACCTCTCTTTAACCCAGCATTCCATAATTAACCCTATTCCCGGTTAATTCCAAATTTACACCATGCCTCCCCAGTTAGGTCCCCACCAAACCCTACACCAACCCCCCCATCCCCAGGACTTATATATACCCCCTCCCCGCTCATTTTCCCCTCTGGGAGCTCAGTCGGATATATGTGTGCTAATATTGCTTGCTTGCCTGTGTGTGCGCTATAGCCGACGAAGTGAACGAAGGAAGGTACCCCGAGCCGGAGTTTGGAGCTGACTACTGCGAGCAGGAGCCTGAGGTCCCGAACGTCGAGCCGGCACTCCCCGAAGACTTCGAAGACGGCAAGTTCAATCTCATCCTTTGATGCATGCTTTGGTCCTAGTTTTATAAATATAACCCTATACCCATTTTATAAATTGCATATTGTTTTACTGCAAAAACATGGTAGGATAGCCACCCTTGATTGCTATGATTGAATCTTGTTTTGGCCTAAATGAGTGCTTTAAAAATGTGTGAGTGCTTTCAAAATGTGTGAGTGCTTTAAAATGGAAATGGGATATGTTTGGAAAATGAGTAAAGAACTGGGTAGACGGGATGGACGTGTGTGTCAGGAGTATGGGTGAGCTCGTACCTCGGTACCTGTGTGGTTGAGCGTGTTGGGAGTTGTCCATCTTGTCAATTAAGGACCGGGTTGCGTGACATCTCACCCGACCCAAATCATCGTACAACCACTCGACCGTTGTATGTGGCAACGGCTTAGCATAAACCCCACTAGTTAATCTACTTGCCATCCGGGTGCGCGGGTGAGCGGCGGAAGACCAAGGAGTAGGGGTACGCTCCGTGTGAGGTACGCCCGGTTATGTGGGATAACCCCTTGGGTGCTTCCGTGGTGGCTCGTAGTGTTAGCTAAGGTGGGTAATGGCTTTGATAGGATCCGTACCGGCACTGAGGTGTTCGTGTGACGGTACCCTACTTGTGGGTAAAGATGTACAACCTCTGCAGAGTGTCAAACCTATTCGAATAGCCGTGTCCACGGGATTGGATGAGTCACGGTGTGGTCACAAAAACTAGTGTTTGGGATGGGATGTTTTCTGGCGTGAGTTGTTTTCCGGTGATGTGTGTGTGGGCCGTGTGCACGGGCTACGACGGACGGGAAGTCCGGTAGTTCCACAGTGGTTTTTCTAAAACAATTGAGTCACTTGGGTTATGAAAATGTTTGCGAAAACCTTTTTGAAATGAACCCCTGCATGTGTAAGTTTGCAAAATGAACCTTATCCTGATCCTTGTTATACTCTATGCATGATTCTGCTTATAAGCCCCTCCGTGGGTGGGGTTGGATTTGCTGAGTACGTATGTGCTCACCCTTGTTTTACTAACTATTTTACAGAGGAGGATCCCGATTACATTCCCGAAGACGTTGAGTAGGTCATGCCCTATACCCAACCGTGCCTGTGTACCCAGGGCCCTACCGAAAGCTTCCATGGTGTGGTACTCTGAGGAGGCTATGGAAGCCTTTGCCATTGTAGTGTGGTCGTTAGCGTTTGTGTTGTTCCTTGTAGCGTTGGCACTACCGTGCCCTTTGTGTCGCCGTGATGTAAAAGACTGATTCCACCTGTTGTAATAAATGTGTTACCGGCCTCCGGGCCCGGTATTTGTGTCACATTTAGTCACCTCTGATGAGGGGACGCTTCAGGTGGTATCAGAGCCGTAGGTTGGCCGTAGGACATGACCCCTAGGATACGAGACCTCCTCTGGCCTTCTCTAACCTTTCCTTTGCTAAGCTCACCTTTTCCCAATCCTTACCTTGATTCTTGCCTGTTTCCAGATGGCTAACCCCGAATGGAACGGAGGAATCGCCCGTCCGACTCGGTCTCCCCAACTCTGTTGCTACTCAGCCTAGAGCGCGTCGGAGTAAGGGATCCGCCAGAGTTCGTCTACCGGGAGTACGAACGCTACGGCACCCTTCGGTGTAAGCTGCTGATCTTTGTGGGAAGAAGCACGCTTTACCCCGACATAGAACCATGGTTCGTCTCCGCCACTGGTTTTCGCTTCGCCGACACCTACCCCAAGGCTGCTCGGAAGGCCTGCGCGACGCCTACGAGTGGTTTATAGACGGCACCTCCGAAGGACTCCAATGGGATTCTTTCCACCCTCACGGAGGAAGAGGACGCTCGTGGATTGATCGCATGAGAGGACTAGAACGAGAGGAAGAAGACTTAGAAGAGGCAGTTTCCCACCTATCCATCTACCTCAGAGGCCTAGACCACCTTTATCAGGAGCAAGCCCAGCAACTGAAGCAGCAGATTGACAGAGCGGAAAGAGCATAACAGAGGATAGAGCTGGAGAGGGTAAAGACAACCATAGCAGAAGTCGAACTACACAACATGAAGCAAGAGTATCTTAGGGAAAGAGAGCGCACTCTGTTAGCCCATAAAGCCCTATGGGATGAACTAAAGGAGCGTAGAAGCAGAGATGAAAGGGCTGGAGTAGAAGAAGATGAACCCGAAGAAACTCACTGGGACAAAGGAACCCAGACGGAAGATGAGATACTGGAGCAAGATCTTCCACTAAAGAAGCGTCGTATCCAGCTAGAGGAAGAGTCACCATGAGGATAAGACTAGGGTGTTAGGCTAGAAGTTGAGTCCTAGTAATAATAAGTGTACCCCGAAGAATGTACCCCAACCTTGCTACTAAATAAAGTTATCCATCCCTTGTACCCCACCACAACCTGTTCAACTCTACCTTTGTTTTCAGATGGCGGAAGATGGATGGACCCAAGGCGTGTGCCAGGAGGAGCCTGGTTTTGCTCGCCTTCTCATCAACTCCCTGGAGCGTCTCGGTATCACTGAGCGCCCTAGGTACTACAGCAGAGAGTACGAGCAACTCGGCACTCTTCGCTGTAGAGTGGTCCTCTCCGTCGCTAGAAGCAACCGCCACACCAACATCGAGCCATGGCGTGTGACCGCCACAGGGTTTCGACACCGGGATACCTATCCTTTGGCCCTCAGAAAAGCCCTACGCTACCTGTGCCGAATCTACGAAGAACACCTCGTCCCCACACCAATGAGGTACTTCCCTCCCGCCATCAGAACCCCAGTTTGGCAGGCCTGCATGAGAAACCTGGAACGACGCCGCCACCAAGAAGACCTGTTGTACCACGTAGTCGCCTACCTTGTCTCTCTGGACAAGCTCTTCAATGACCAGGCCAGGCACTTGAGGGAACAAATCAGTTGGGCCGAGCAAGCTGAAGTCACAGTAAGGATGCACTAAGTCCGAGTGGCTCAAGCTGAAGCAAGGACCGCAGCCGCCATAAGTAGTGAAGCCGTCGCCCAGGAAAGCCTCAGGAGAATCCAGGACCAACGCATGCAAGAATGGACCAACGGTGGAACACCCGTTCCAGCCATTGGAGAAGCTCAAGTCCTGCTGGGAACACCCCTTGTAGGATGGGGAGGAACTATCGAAGTTTCCCCAGCACCAGCAGTAGTCACCGAACCCCCAACAGCGGCCGCTGAAGCCGCAGCACAGCCTCAGGAGAACGGTAACCCCGAAGGTGGGAATGATGACGAGTTGCTCATTCCGCTGGAAGAACACTCGACCCCAGAAGACAGCTCCCCTCGCGAGTAGTGTGCCCCAAGACCCAGGGAATGAAGCCGTACCGGTCCAAGTCGCGCCCTTAGTCCTTAGTTGTGTAGTGTGTCCGTGTAGTCGGGATGTATCCTCCTCGCTGGTTTGTAATAAAAACATGTTTGTGCTTGCTTGTTTGCTATGTGCTCGTTGTGTGCGTACCGGTAGGAGTAGACCCTGCCCTTTCAAAAAGAAATCCGATATAATCCACTTAAACATCACATAAAACTAGACCTCTTAGAAAACCCGTTTCTTTACAGATGGTTTCCAGGCGCCCTGTCAGGACCCACCGATCGGACGCTGAGGGATCGCAAGCCGATCGGAGGGAGCGTCTCCACGACCAGGAGGTTAGCCAAAATGAAGATGGAGGAGAGAACGTGGTACTGCCACCGCCACCCCCTCCCGTTGACTTGGCACAAGTCTTAGCCAACCAGACTATCCTGATGGAGGCTATCTTCAACGCCGTCAACCGCCCAGGACCCCGAGTTTTGAGCATGAATGAGAAGCTGATCGAGTTCCTCAGGACTAAGCCGCCCACCTTTAGCGGGTCGATGAATCCTTTGGATGCTGACGATTGGTTGAGAGCCATCCTGAGGGAACTAGAGCCCTTCAACTGCGAGGACCACGACAAGGTTCTCCTGGCGACTCACGGGACGACCCTAGCCTGGTGGGAAAATTACTGCGCCGCCGCCAAGGATTCCTCCGCCATCACATGGGATGAATTCGTGGAGGAATCCCGTCGCTACCATATCCCGGAGGCCACACTGAAGTGGAAGGCAGACGAGTTCCGCGAACTCCGCCAAGGCAACATGTCTGTGGAGGAATACACGTACCAGTTCATAGAGCTGGCACGCTATGCCCCCGAGGAGGTGGATAAAGACTCCAAAAAGCAAGAGATGTTCAAGAAGGGGCGACCCGGAACTGAGGACACTGCTGACTCCTCAGATCTACCCGGACTTTAACACCCTCATGAACATGGCAATACTCACGGAGAGAGCAAGGGCCGAGGAAAAGAAGGAAAACAAGCGCAAGTTCATGGAACACAAGGCCAAGCAGCAAGAGCGGTCCCAGAGGCCGAGAAACTTTGGACACCCCATGTCCAGGTTCCAAGCTCCTATGCAGTACAGAACCCAATCCCAAGCCACGAGCTCGCAAGCACCCGAGCCCGAGTTCAAGCCCTCCTACAACCGAGTGCCATGAAGCCCCCACGAGAACAACACCGCCGGATCACTACCAACAACAACAACGGCTCCCGAGTGTGTTTCAGCCGCCGAGAAACCGGCACTTCATCGCCAAGCGCCCGTATGCTAAAAAGCCAACCACCACCACCTACTCCAACTCGGTGAATGGGCCAAGGCCGCTTGTGTCAGGAGCCAACCGCATGCGGTGCGCAGGCAACAATAACTTCGGCAACAACAACATCAACCAGCAGATGAGGCAGCCCCAGCAGTCATATGGACGCGCCCGGGTCAATCACATCAATGCGCAGGAGGCACAAGAAGCACAAGGCGTAGTACTCCGTGAGTTCCCGGTCGGCTCGGTTTTGGCTACCATCTTGTTCGATTCGGGAGCATCGCACTCATTCATATCCTCAAGCTTTGTGGAAAAGCATAGCATACCCACAGTACTACTCAAAGCACCCCTAATAACTCGAACGCCCGGAGGTGACATTAAGTGTCAACTGGGATGCCCCCGGGTAAGGATTATTTTAAGTGGGGTAGAGTTCCTAGCAAACCTGGTAGTACTGAAATCCAAGGGGATAGATGTGATCCTTGGTATGGACTGGTTAAGCCAACACCATGGCCTCATAAGTTGCGCCGATAAAGTAGTGCACCTGAACAACCCAGACGGGATACAAGTGACCTGCCACACCCGGGGACACGAGTCGGATATAATGGTTTTCAACATAGAAGCCAAGTCCATAGAAGATGTCCCAAGTAGTACGAGAATACCCGGATGTGTTCCCCGAAGAACTCCCCGGAATGCCACCGAGACGGGGGATATAGAGTTCGTAATCGACCTTATCCCCGGAACCTCTCCCATAGCCAAGAGACCCTATAGGATGGCGGCCCACGAGTTGGCGAGAATTGAAGAAGCGGCTAGCGAGCTCCGGCGAAGTGGGTTCATCGAACCAAGCTCATCACCATGGGGAGCCCCAGTGCTTTTCGTGGAGAAGAAGGATAAGAGCATGAGGATGTGCGTGGACTATCGCTCGCTGAACGAGGTCACTATTAAAAACAAGTACCCTCTTCCCAGAATAGATGACCTGTTTGACCAACTGAAGGGAGCCAAGTATTTCTCGAAGGTGGATCTAAGGTCAGGGTACCACCAGCTCAAGATTAGGGAAAGTGACATCCCCAAGACCGCCTTTGTCACTCGCTACGGGCAGTATGAGTTCACGGTGATGTCCTTTGGACTAACCAATGCACCAGCATACTTCATGAACCTCATGAATAAGGTGTTCATGGAAGAGCTGGACAAGTTTGTCGTGGTCTTCATTGACGACATACTTGTTTACTCCAAGAGCGTGGAGGAGCATGAACAACATCTTCGAGTAGTGCTGGGAAAATTGAGGGCACACAAGCTATACGCCAAGTTCAGCAAGTGTGAATTTTGGCTAGAGAAAATATCCTTCCTTGGGCACATATTGACTGCAGAAGGAGTAGCTGTAGACCCCGGGAAAGTTGAGACAGTCTCCAACTGGCAGCAACCAACCAACGTGAGCGAGATCAGGAGTTTCCTAGGTTTAGCAGGGTACTACCGGAGATTTATCGAGGGATTCTCCAAGATCGCCCGGCCCATGACAAGAGCCGCTCAAGAAAGAGAAGAAGTTTAAGCGGACCGAGGCCCGTGAAAGAAGTTTCCAAGAGTTGAAGAAGAGGTTGACCACGGCCCCGGTGCTAACCCCCGCCGGACATTCAACGGGACTTTGTCGTGTATTGCGACGCCTCCCGACAAGGGTTGGGATGTGTTCTCATGCAAGATGGGAAGGTAGTGGCATATGCCTCCCGTCGCTCAAACCCCATGAGCGGAACTATCCCACCCATGATCCGGAGTTTGCGGCCGTAGTGCATGCCCCGAAGATCCGGAGACACTATCGATCGGGAACAAGTGTGAAATCTACACGGACCACAAGAGTCTAAAGTACATCTTCACCCAGCCCGACCTGAACCTAAGGCAGAGAAGATGGCTAGAACTAGTCAAGGACTATAACCTAGAGATTCACTACCACCCGGGGAAGGCCAATGTGGTAGCAGATGCACTAAGCCGGAAAACCTACGAGAAGGCAGCACCCAAGAGTGCCGAGTTGCAAGAGAAGATGGCACGGCTCAATGTACACATCGTCCCCCAAGGCTACGTCCGCTAGCTGAGTGTTCAGCCTACCCTAGAGGAAAAGATCTGGAAGGCCCAAGAGACCGATGAAAATCTGATGAAGATCCGCAAGCATACCGGAGAGAACAAGGCCCCTGACTTCAGGGTAGATGACCAAGGCACCCTGTGGTACAAAAACAGGATATGCGTGCCTGAAGGTGGAGACTTTCGATAGACCATCATGGATGAGGCACACAACTCAGCATACTCCATTCACCCGGGATCCACCAAGATGTACATGGACTTGAAACAGAAGTATTGGTGGAATGGGATGAAAGTAGATATTGCACGGTTCGTCGCCCACTGTGACACTTGTCAGAGGATCAAAGCCGAACATCAGAAGCCTGCAGGACTGTTGCAACCTTTACCAATCCCGGTATGGAAGTGGGACGAGATAGGTATGGACTTCGTAGTAGGGTTGCCAAGGACTCAGAAGGGACATGACTCCATATGGGTGATCGTGGACCGACTCACTAAAGTCGCTCACTTTCTACCCGTACGGACCACTTATGGTGGAGAGAAGTTGGCAAAACTCTACATAGAAAATATAGTAAAGCTGCATGGAGTGCCTAGCAGAATAGTCTCGGATAGAGGGACCGGTTCACCTCTAGGTTCCGGGAAAAGCTCGCACAAAGCCATGGGCACCAAGCTAGACTTCGACTCAAAGATACCACCCACAGACAGACGGACAGACCGAAAGGGTGAATCAAATTTTGGAAGATATGTTGAGAGCATGCGTCCTCACCTATGGCAAGGACTGGGAGCAGAGCCTGCCATATGCGGAATTTTCCTACAACAACGGCTACCAAGCAAGTCTGGGAATGTCGCCATTCGAAGCACTGTACGGAAGAAAATGTAGGACACCCCTGATGTGGTCAGAAGTAGGAGAGCGTGCCCTGGTTGGACCCGCACTTATAAAGGAAGCCGAGGAACGAGTAGCCGATATCCGAGAAAAGTTGAGAGCCGCCCAGTCCCGACAGAAGAGCTACGCAGACAAGAAAAGGCGTGAGGCGAGCTTAAATCCAGGAGACTTCGTCTACCTCAAGGTTTCACCCATCCGGGGAACTCGGAGGTTTCAAGTACACGGAAAACTGGCCCCTCGGTACATCGGACCGTATAAAGTACTAAAGAGAGTCGGAGCAGTAGCATACCGGTTGGAGCTACCCAAAGAAATGTCAGATATACACCAAGTATTCCACATCTCCCAGCTACGCCGATGTTTGAAGGTTCTGGAAGAAAAGCGAGTACCGGTGGAGACCATCGATCTACAGCCAGACCTTAGGTACCAGGAGGTGCCCGTCAAGATCTTAGACACTATGGTCAAGCGGACAAGAACGTCAGAAGTACGAGTGTGCAGAGTCCAATGGAGTAGGCACGGGGTGGAAGAAGCTACGTGGGGACGAGAGGACGCACTGAAGAAGGAATTCCCCCACCTATTCGAAACTTAGCCGAATCTCGAGGACGAGATTCATTTTAAGTGGGGTAGGTTTGTAACGCTCGCATTTTTAGCTCCAAATAAATCACCTAATAAATCATGCGTATTTTCAAAATCTGTCCATCCGAGCTCAATTACCCCTCCAAACCCTAGTCGATGTACCTCCCTCTCACCCCAACGCGCGTGCCGCGAATCCCGTCGGCACCGCCCGCACCCGGGCCAGCACCCATGCGCCCCTTCCCAACGCCGCGGTCGGCCACCGTGCCGGGAATCCCGCGCACGCCGCGGTCCCGCCGGCCGGTCCGCCTCGCCATCACTGCCGTCCCGGAAAACACGCCGACGCCCGGAAATTGGAAAAATCCCGCAAAACCTTTCCCCTAATTTTCCCTAACAATTTTCCGGATTTTCTAAAATCTCTTCCCCTATTTCTTTTCTTTTCTCCATTTTTCCTTCCCTTTCCTTTTCCTTTTCTTCCTTTTCTTTTCTCTCTTCCCCTTTTTCCTTTTCTCTTTTCCTCTTTCTCTTTTCTTTCTTTTCTTTCCCTTCCTTCTTTTCTCTCCCTCCCCTTCCTTCCCCTTCCTCCCGCGCGGCCGGTGCCGGCGACCGACCCCGGCGCCACGGCGCCGTTGACCTCGGGCCCGCGCCCGACCGCGCCCCCATCCTCGCACGCCACCGCGCCGGCCTCTCCTCCTCACCGCTCGAGCACGGGCCCGCGATGGGACCTCTCCCCGGCGCCGGCGACGCGCCCGAGCCATCGCCTCCGCCTACGCACCGGCCCGACCGCCGCCTGCCCCGCGCCGCTGACGACGGCTGCCTAACTCTCCTGCACAAGGTTGACCGCAGCAGCTCGAGCCGTCGCATCGCCGGTCGCCGCAGGAGTCCGGCCGGACTTCGAGAAGAAGCCCGAGCTCGACGGCGGCCTCGCCGAAATATCTCCCCCCCCCCCAAACCGACCTACGGCGCCTATAAAAGGCCGCCACCACCTCCTCGTCGCCCCACACCGCTCCAATCAAGCATTGCCTAGCACCCCGACCGCCTACGGCGCCGCCGCCCTTAGCGCCGCCGCCTCCCTCGCCCGCCGCCGCCAATCCGCCTCCTCGAGCCGCCTCGGTCCAAGGTGAGCGCGGGGGAAGGATTCCCTCGTCCCCCTCTCCAATTTGCCCCATTCCCCGCCCGCGGCCGTGGACGGGACCGCCGGCGGGCGCCCGCCCGCCGGCCATGCCCCGCGCCGTCCACCCCCCCCCCTCTCGTTCGATTCGAGGGGGAGGAAGGAGATGGCATTTTTGCCAAAAACCCCCCTGGCCTCCCCCTATTTTTCCCCACCGAGCCCCCTTCCTATTCCCTCTCTCTTCTTTATCAAAATACACCCTAGAACTTAAGCTTTTCCACCAAAACACCCCTGTTATTTTTAGGTAGGCCCTTAGGCTAGTATAATTAAACCCCCACCCTACCTAAATATTATATTTAGGTCCTTTTAGTTCAAACTAAATGACTAACCGACCCTAATTAATTCTATAACCTCTCTTTAACCAGAGCATTCCATAATTAACCCTATTCCCGGTTAATTCCAAATTTACACCATGCCTCCCCAGTTAGGTCCCCACCAAACCCTACACCAACCCCCCCATCCCCAGGACTTATATATACCCCCTCCCCGCTCATTTTCCCCTCTGGGAGCTCAGTCGGATATATGTGTGCTAATATTGCTTGCTTGCCTGTGTGTGCGCTATAGCCGACGAAGTGAACGAAGGAAGGTACCCCGAGCCGGAGTTTGGAGCCGACTACTGCGAGCAGGAGCCTGAGGTCCCGAACGTCGAGCCGGCACTCCCCGAAGACTTCGAAGACGGCAAGTTCAATCTCATCCTTTGATGCATGCTTTGGTCCTAGTTTTATAAATATAACCCTATACCCGTTTTACAAATTGCATATTGTTTTACTGCAAAAACATGGTAGGATAGCCACCCTTGATTGCTATGATTGAATCTTGTTTTGGCCTAAATGAGTGCTTTAAAAATGTGTGAGTGCTTTCAAAATGTGTGAGTGCTTTAAAATGGAAATGGGATATGTTTGGAAAATGAGTAAAGAACTGGGTAGACGGGATGGACGTGTGTGTCAGGAGTATGGGTGAGCTCGTACCTCGGTACCTGTGTGGTTGAGCGTGTTGGGAGTTGTCCATCTTGTCAATTAAGGACCGGGTTGCGTGACATCTCACCTGACCCAAATCATCGTACAACCACTCGACCGTTGTATGTGGCAACGGCTTAGCATAAACCCCACTAGTTAATCTACTTGCCATCTGGTGCGCGGGTGAGCAGCGGAAGACCAAGGAGTAGGGGTACGCTCCGTGTGAGGTACGCCCCCGGTTATGTGGGATAACCCCTTGGGTGCTTCCGTGGTGGCTCGTAGTGTTAGCTAAGGTGGGTAATGGCTTTGATAGGATCCGTACCAGCACTGAGGTGTCCGTGTGACGTTACCCTACTTGTGGGTAAAGATGTACAACCTCTGCAGAGTGTCAAACCTATTCTAATAGCCGTGTCCACGGGATTGGACGAGTCACGGTGTGGTCACAAAAACTAGTGTTTGGGATGGGATGTTTTCTGGCGTGAGTTGTTTTCCGGTGATGTGTGTGTGGCTGTGTGCCTGGGCTACGACGGACGGGAAGTCTGGTAGTTCCACAGTGGTTTTTCTAAAACAATTGAGTCACTTGGGTTATGAAAATGTTTGCGAAAACCTTTTTGAAATGAACCCCTGCATGTGTAAGTTTGCGAAATGAACCTTATCCTGATCCTTGTTATACTCTATGCATGATTCTGCTTATAAGCCCCTCCGTGGGTGGGGTTGGATTTGCTGAGTACGTATGTGCTCACCCTTGTTTTACTAACTATTTTACAGAGGAGGATCCCGATTACATTCCCGAAGACGTTGAGTAGGTCGTGCCCTACACCCAACCGTGCCTGTGTACCTAGGGCCCTACCGAAAGCTTCCATGGTGTGGTACTCTGAGGAGGCTATGGAAGCCTTTGCCATTGTACTGTGGTCGTTAGCGTTTGTGTTGTTCCTTGTAGCGTTGGCACTACCGTGCCCTTTGTGTCGCCGTGATGTAAAAGACTGATTCCACCTGTTGTAATAAATGTGTTACCAGCCTCCTGGGACTGGTATTTGTGTCACATTTAGTCACCTCTGATGAGGGGACGCTTCAACTGTCCACGCCAATGTTGACGGTTAATAGTTGTATCAAAGTTCGTTTGTGACTTGCAAGCGGACAAGTCTCCCGTCGTAATCAAGGGACCCTTCTTCCCTCGAGTGGTGAACCCAAGGTATCGAATCCGTGGAACAATGTGCAACGCAAGGATTCAATCTAGTAAAGCAAGGTAAAGCTATCTAATGAAGACAAGTTGCATCTAATCTACTAACTCATAAAGAAAACGAATCTAATCTAATCGACTAAAGAGGTAACAAGAGAAAGCAAGAGATAACCAATCTAGAGAATCTAGATCATGCTTATGTTGTAGCTCTAAACAAGATAGATGAAGATAGAAAAGCGAATCTCATTAAAAGCATCTTTAAATCGTGGCCTTCCCATCCGACTCCGAAAACATCTGCCTTTCGAGACCCCCGTTCTGTCACAACGTATCCCTATTCATGCGGGGAGCTTAGGGCGAGTTCGATAGAACAAGTTGAAATCACTTGGCCGGTCCGGCATGCACCTCTAGCCACCGCGGCTACAAGAGCACCCTATGTAATCTAGCTATAGACTAGATCGTAGAAGAAGCAAAACCAAGAAGAAATCAAAATCATCGAGAAGGCACTTAATCGCTAGAAATCGGATTCACTTACAAACTTCACCGTGAATGATTACATGAACAAGATCACCACCGGGGGCCCTCCCTCGATCTTGATCCTCGCTCCGGAGCTCCGACGTGGTCTTCCATGCAAGGTTCCCACGTCGGCCAGGGAAACCCTAGACAACTAGCACGACCGTCATCTCCAAGTTGGTGTCCCTCAAGCTTCTCTGCTCCTCGGCGGCGGAATACGACGTTGGTTCTGCGTGGCTCTCGGTCAGGGGGCTATTTATAGCCTGAGAAGCAATTAGGTCAAAGGAGAGGCCGATTGGGCCCCGAATTGGGCTGGGCCGGCCGGCCCGGGCCCACCGGCCGGCCGGCCCGGGCCCACTCCGGCCCATCCCGCGGCTCGCTTCGCCGGTGTTGCTTCCCACGTCTTCTAGATGTTCTCCCCTTTTGCATGTGGGCCCTTGACGTCGGTTTCTCTCCGAATTGAACTCAACTCCTTGTCTTGCAAGATTCAAGCACTTTTCTCCGGTTCGGTCCTCGGAGTTTATCGTCTTCTCGGGCTTGGTCCTTGGGCTCTTGGAGTCATGTTCACTTCATTGCTTGACTTGTATCGGGCTTCAAGGTCTTGTCATGAGGTGCTTAATGAACTTATCCCGGAAGTCTTGCTTTCAACGTTAAAACCCGCGTAAACACATAACTCCAAAACCGACATGCACAAGTGAACTTGTTATACCACGGGGGTTAGTACCAATGAATAAGATACAAAAGTCATGCCAACACCGAAGGTAAACTCATGGCTAGGTTGACGGATTTTCACCGTCAACATCTCCCCCATGCTTAAACCTTGCTCGTCCTCGAGTAAGCCTTCGATGGATATCATCATTGCCAAACAATGTTTAAACCTTGCACTTGATCATACATGAAAAAAAACATAATGCTCTCAAAAGTTTAATTCGTTAAAGTTCCATAATGTACTAGCCTTCACCTCTACGGAGGGTAGATTCTTATTAAGCTTATCCCACAAGTATTAACATGCTCACAAAGTTTAAATAGATCTCAGAATTTTTGAAATAAAGAACAAGATAAAGAAAAGAGCTAAACCAAGTTCACAAATTTAAATCACCTTGCATGTTGCTCATGAACTCTCATCTCACTTGCCTCTCAAGCCTATATATTCTACTCCTTTCCCTCTCATAACATATATGTGTGGTAGGCTTTATATGGAGCTTTGGGAAAGTTTAGTCCTAACAAGATTTTATAAATGAGGTGTTGTCAAAACAAGACAAGCTTCTCATGGTCTTACCGAGACTCGTCAAAAAGGTCATTGGAAAATAATGTTAAATCAAGGAGGGGAAAGAGAAAAATACACACACTTTTAGATGAGTGGACATGTGCAAATGGCAAAGAGTGATCCCGAGGCACAAAGGAAGTCCTCGTTATCGGATTGCACATGGTTGGAAAATGAGAATGGATCTTTTTAACTTGAAGCATTGAATGCACTTTTAGAGAACCGGGGAGTTCACTTTACGCACATATTATTTTTTTTCTCTTTCTCATATTTCTCATTCTTTTCTTTCTTTCTTTCTTTCTTTCATTATATATATATATATATATATATATATATATATATATATATATATATATATATATATATATATATATATATATATATATATATATATATATATATATATTTTCTGTACCTTGAAAGTCATGAGTATCTCTGGATCATTTTTTTCTTTCATCATCATTTTTAAAATATTCCCCTTTTAACTCTAAAACTGCACCGTACCTACCTCCTCCCCCATGCTTAGACGTTGCTCGTCCTCGAGCAAAGAGGCGAAAAATAAGGTAGGTACCGGAGTATTTTTCCTTGGAGAGATACTTGAAATCTTCAATGTTGGCACCGTCTTGCGATCTTCCTTGAATTGATGATCCATTCTCAACAATAGGTTGTGGTCAAGGAGGTAATCACAAAAGATGATATTTGGTTTAAGGGTGGATATCCGGCGAGGTTTGTGAGATCTCCAATGCGGGGATACACAATGCACGGATAAAAGGCTAGCAAAAAGATAGATACGCAAAAACGGAATGACCAGCTTCTTAGTCTCGGGCCAGAGAAATCATGGCCTGCAATAACTCACTCAAAAATAAATCTTGTATACTAAGTTTTTGCACTCAAATATATATAAGGCTCTGGATAGGTTGAGCAACACACAAGTGATATTTGTGACAAGGTTAGCAATATTTTTGAGCATAAAAGACATCTTTAATCTATTCATAACTTGAGAGCACATAAAACACTATGGGTCTTTATTTTAATCATAACCTCCGCTGAAGATTAAGCTAGCATTTAGATACATTCAGATTTGTATTTTTAAGAGAGCACTAGGTTAAACATGCATAAATCAATTACAAAGATAAACAAAGCGGCAATTATAATCACATATCATCATGGCACAAACTTTGTAACTTTACCAAAGGAAAAAACTTGGTGGTGACATTATTCATGATGAAAATAAACACTAAGATACATGCTGAAAAAAATTAAACTAACACACTTTCTGAAATTTAAAAAAAAAACTGAAAACACTACGCATACATAGGCGCATGCAAGCTGAAAATTAAAGAAAAGGGGGTAAAGGAAAGATAACTAAAGCTCCTCCTCTCTCTAATCTTCCGCCGGTGGTTGATATTGATAGTCTTGGTTGTTGTACCCTTACTTGTAATAGGAATGCACCACTACTCCTATGAATTGTCCGACGGTGCTAGGTGAAGGTGTCAAAGCTAATGAGCGAATGTTGCATTACCTTCACCCATTTGGTTTGCATTGGTTTGGATGGCTGCAATATTTTGCATGTTCCTTGCAGCGTATCCTCCAATGGTGGCCACATTTTGTTGTGGTTGAGGAAGGTGTGCATAGGGCTCCGCAAAGGCTACGTTGGGCACCGCAAAAAATGGTGGGGGTATGGCTGCACCACTCCCCCATGCTTGCATTGGTACACCACCGTAGTAGCTCAGCGGCGCCGGGGTTCCTCCCAATGGTGTGTTGACGGTGAAAATCCGTCAACCTAGCCATGAGTTTACCTTCGGTGTTGGCATTAGTTTTATACCTTATCCATTGGTACTAACCCCCGTGGTATAACAAGTTCACGTGTGCATGTCGTTTTTGGAGTTTAATGTTTATGCAGGGATTTAGTGTTGAATGCAAGACTTTCGGGATAAGTTCATCAAGCACCTCATGACAAGACCTTGAAGCCCCGAACAAGTCATGCAATGAAGCAAAACTAACTCCAAGAAGCCGGGGACTTGATCCGAGAAGACGGACGGACTCCGGGGACCGACCGGAAAAGTGTCGAATCTTGCAAGACAAGGAGTTGAGTCCAATTCGGAGAGAAACCGACGACATGGACCTACATGCGAGAAGGGGGAAGCATCCGAGAAGCAAGGGAACCGACCTCGGGCAAAGGAGCCCGCGGGGCCGGGCCTAAATGGGCCCGGGCCGGCCGGCCCGATCCGGTCGGCCGAGCCCATTTAGGGCCCAAACTCGTCGCCCTTTGCCCTAGCCGCCAATCGGGCTATTTATAGTCCCCTGACCGAGAGCCACGCAGAGAAGATTTCATCTTCGGCCGCCGAGAAGCAGAGAAGAGAGGGACACCATCTAGGAGAGGAGAGGGTCGAGCTAGTTGACTAGGGTTTCCCTAGCCGACGTGGGAACCTTGCACGGAAGACCACGTCGGAGTTCCCGGAGCTAGAAGCAAGATCAAGGAAGGATCCCGGTGGTGATCTTGTGTATGTATCATTGTTATAGTTGAATTATCAAGTTGAATCTTTTCCCAGCGATCAAGTGTTTCCTCGAAGATTTCGTTTTTCGATCGGCTTTGCTTATTCCAATTCTATTCTCGAGATAGATTACATAGGGTGTTCTTGTAGCCGCGGTGGCTAGAGGTACACGCACGCGGATCCTCCGAAAGAATCTCGACTTGTCTTTTGACTCGCCCTAAACTCCCCGCATGAATAGGGATACGTTGTGACGAACGGGGGTCTCGAAAGGCGGATGTTTTCGGATTTGGACGGGAAACCACGATTTAAAGAGGCTTTTATTAAGATTCGATTTGCTACTTCTTCTCTTGCTTGGAACTTCAACAAAAGGCTTACCCCGATCCCTCTAGATCGGTTTATCTACCCAATCTTACTTTGTTTTCTCCGGTTTTTAGTAGATTAGATTTGTTTTGTGTCTTTAACTTAGATGCATTAGGTTCTTTATTGAAGATTGCAGTTATTGGGCTTTAATAGATTAAGTCTTGCGTCACACATTTGTTCCACGGATTTGATACCTTGGGTTCACCACTCGAGGGAAGAAGGGTCCCTTGACTACGACGGGAGACTTGTACGCTTGCGAGTCATGAACGAACTTTGATACAAACATTAACCGTCAACAAGCCCCTTTTTCTGGCGCCGTTGCCGGGGAACAAGTGATCAAGATTTGATTTTTTTATTGCTTTTTTTTGTAATTTTCAGTACTGATTTTGTTTTATTTTTGCATCTATTAAATTTCGATCATCCCCGAAATTCATCTAATCTAGTTTGTCTAACTCTAGTCTTTATAGATTTGTTTTGTTTTCTAGTTTTTTCTGCATACTTTGTTTATCGCTAACCCTAACAGGAGATGGACGGCTACCTCTCCAACAAACCCAATAATTTTGTGGATGATCCAGAAAAACTTTACAGGCTAAGGAGACGCGAAGCACATCAAGCTAAAAAGCTGGATTTTGTAGATTCGGAGTCGGAAGACAAAGGATCGCAGGAATCTCCGAAGAATTCACCACCTCAAAGTCCGCGGGAGAACCGACGTCCACCAATGGGTGACCAACCACCGGAAGAACGCAAGATTGGGGAGCTATGCACCCCAGACATCATCGACCTACCAATCTTGAACCTCGAGGAGATCGGAAGACCGTTCGAGATCAAGACCTCAACAATCCGCATGGTGCAACATTCACCCTTCACCGGCAAAGAGGATCCGAACCTTCACCTCCAAGCATTCATTCAACTATGTCAGACTTTCAACATGGATGGGGTGACTCAAGATCAAATGAGGGCAAGGCTTTTTCCGTTTTCGCTACTCGGGAAGGCTTTGCAATGGTTCCACTCTCAACCGGCGGAGACGGTGCAAAATTGGAACACGTTGATGAAGGCTTTCATGAAGGAATACTACTCACCGGGTAAAACTCAAAGCTTGCGTAATAAGATTGCCACCTTTGTTCAATATCCTACGAAACTATCTCGGAGGCATTCGAGCGCTTCAACGAGTACACCGGGCGGTTCCACATCACAAGTTCCCGAAAGAAGACCTCGTGCAAAAGTTCTATCAAGGACTCACCATGGCATCAAGGACGATCATTGATGCATCGGCGGGAGGATCTATCATCGAGCTTACACCGACGGAAGCTTTCACGCTATTCAAGAAGGTCGCAGATAATGACACGTGGGCGTCATCGGGCGCCTACACCCGCTCAACCCATGGGGAACGTCAAAGGAGTCTTGCAAGTGGAGAAGGAAGACATACTTGAAGGCAAGATCGACTCGCTCATGAGGAGGTTGGAGAAGATGGAGATGGAAAAGAAAGAGGCTCAAGACTTGAAGGCCGCCGAAGCAAGGTCCACATGCGAAGAATGTGGAGAGTATGGCCATGTCCGCAAAGATTGTCCGGAGGAAGCCAAAGTGCTCGACTACATGAGGAAGGGAGAATTGCCGAACTTCCGCTACGGGCAAGGTAGGCCTCAATTTAATGCAAGCTCATCTATTCCTAACGCGGTTCCGCTTCGTATACGATTGAAGGAGTTCATGGATGAGCAAGCTAAGATCAACAAGGACACCGTCACCAAGTTCAAGACCATAGACAAGGTGTTGGAGAACATCGATAGCAAAGTGACGGAGGTCGGAAGTTCCAATCATCAAGTGCTCAACATGATGAAGATGCTCGAGACGCAAGTTGGACAACTTGCGGGGCGCCTCACTAATGATGAAGGGAAGCTTCCGGGACAACCCAAATGTCCCGAATCGGCGAAGGCCATTCAAACGCGTTCGGGGAAGGAGACCGAAGATCCGGAACGTTCCGCGGGAGCGAGGAAGCCTAAACCATCCACCGAGGTGGAAGGAGTTGCTAAAGAGAAGGTTACGGGGATCGTCACCGAGGAACCCGAATTCGAGATGCCGGAAGATGACACGAGGATACCGCAACTCAAGCCACGCTACTTCCGAGGTAAACTTGACAACCACTTTGAGAAGTTTGTGGAAGTTGTGCGTAGACTTAGCATCAACATGCCGTTACTAGATGCCCTACAAGTACCTACATATTCTCGTTACTTTAAAGACATACTTGCAAATAAATATGAGATAGCAACACTCGGGGTAGATCATGTCAAGATGTCCGAGGAGTGTAGTGCAGCTATTGCTTATGGGCTAGAGAAGCAAAAAGACCCCGGGTGCCCTACAATTCCATGTTCAGTTGGTTCTTTCAACTTCGAGAAGGCGTTATGCGACCTTGGAGCTAGTGTGAGTGTCATGCCGAGGGATGTGTTCGAGAAGCTACGCCTACCGATGGAGCCTACGGGAATATGTTTGGAGCCGGGTGACAACTCCATTCGCTATCCCTTGGGCATTGCCGAAGATGTACCCGTGAAGATTGGACACCACTTCATCCCCGTCGACTTCGTTGTGCTCGAGATGGGAGAGAGGGAGAAGCCGCCGCTCATCCTAGGGAGGCCGTTCCTCAAGACCGTGGGAGCTACTATTGATGTTGGCAAGGGGGAGATCATGTTCGATATCAACGGAGAAAGGAGTTCCTTCAAGTTCCGTCCAAGGATTGAGGCATGCAACATGATTGGAGTGAAGGTAGAACCAAAACAAACGGAGGGGCTGAAAAAGAAGAAGGAGCCGAAAAAAGTGAACGTAACGAAAATTAAAGAAGGTGTTGCATCCGTCAAGACAAAGGAAGAGAAGCCGCCTGTGAAGACCAAAAAAATGACTAAGCCAGTCAAGCCAAAAGACAAGCCCGCGCCCAAGATGGTGCGGAAGTGGGTACCCAAGATTGCAACGCCCGCGAAGAGCGTTGATCCGGAGTAATCAAGTGAAGAAGTCTAGCTATAGACTATAAACGAAGCGCTAGGCGGGGAGGCAACCCGTTTCGTCGAGTCAAGAATAAGCTACGGGAGGACAACCCGATTCCGGGTTTTTCGAGTATTTTTAATAATTTAGTTTTTGAGTTTTACTACGCAAAGACATTAGACTTAGAAGTGGTTGAACAATATTAGAGACATAATTCTTGATTGAATGTTTGCTTTATCATAAACCCTTTGCATGAACCTTCCTATGTGCTTGTTTGATTCTTTTCTTTTCGAGAAACCCCCCAACCAAATAATTTCAGAACCTTAACTCAACCTTTCACCCTCATTATGGTGCTGAGGTTGACTTATTTTTCATGCTAAAACCACACGAGTAGAGCCACGATTTATGCTCAAGTGTTAATAAAATTCAGCACGTGGTAGGACTCGCGTGAACCTAGAAATCAAAGCTTTTGGTTGGTTTTAAAAATTTTTATCCTTGGTTTCTCTAGGATTAGAATTTTCCTAAGCCTATTCTAATTTTGTTTTATTCAAAATCTATCTTATTTAGCCAAAATTAGAACCTAAACCTATGCCCCCATGATCAAGCCGGGAAAACGTTCGCTCTCAACCGATGAAAGCAAACTTTACCGGTGAGACCAAAATCGACGTAGTCGAAAAATATTTTCGACTTACATTTGTTTTTAATGGTTTAAAAACTTCTCTAAAATTATGCTTGAGCTCTTGCATGGCTCTGAAAAATATTTTAAATTTCGAATTAGAGGAGTGCTTAACCTTAAACACACCTAAATGGAGGCAACTAGTTTGAATTAATCATGCATGCACCATTGGATCCCCTTTTATCAACTTTCACCAATTCCACATGCAAAGGACAAGCATGGTGGGCAGCAAGCATCAACTTTGCAGGATTTTCATGGTGGCATGTGAAGCAAGTGGAGCTAGGGAGCATGGACATGACCCAAAGCATGGAGCATCAAGTGGGAGGACCAATAATTCAAGAAAAGGAGTGGATGAGAGCGTTTGGGCGGTGCAACTCGTGGAGCACGCGGGCGGGGAAAGTTGCGAGAGGCGAAATGATCGTGCCGGGAGAAAGACGCGCCGAGGAGGAGCCGGAGCACCCGGCCGGCCGGCCCCGGGCCGGCCGGCCCGCCCTATAAAAGGCGCCCCCGGCGCCCGTCTTCTCGCGCAGCAAGCTTCCCTCTCCTTCCCTTGTTCGTGTGTTCAAGTTTGTGTGCTCAGAACCTCCGTAGACTTAGCCAACCATCCCAAGCTTGATAGCTCAAGAAAAATCCACATCCTTAATCCACTCAAAGTCCACATCCAAAGCAAAGAGTTTAAGTGCCTAGTTTACCGGTTGCAACCCGGAATTTTAGTTGAAGAAAGAGTGCAGCAACCATGTGGAAGAAGACCACAAGTCTCTTCTCTAAGAAGAAGAGTTCGTCGTCGTCCAAGCCGTCATCAACCACGTCTTCGAGGAGGCACTTGGTTTCCGAGTCTCCCCGGAGCATGGAGACGGACACGGCACCACCGAGGAGGAACGACGCTCTCCTCCTTGGTGGTATGAGGGCTGCGAGAAGCACTTCCATGAGGTTCACCGAACCTCGTGGGCACACGGAGGAGCAGCCCCGCGCCACCACGACGATCGACTCGCTCAACCGCACCACCTCCTTACACCCCGACACAATCTTCGTACGGCTTCATCATCATGTCGGCGGAGGAGGAGGATAGGCTCGCCAATCTTGAGAAGAGGCTTGTGCCGAACGTCGAGTTCGACGACCAAGCACTCTACACCTTGGGTTTTTGCACCGACATATACTACATGTTGGGGCACCTCGGGTGGGTTCAGTTCTCCAACGGAATATCGGTGGACACCCACTTGGGTTACGCCTTGGAAATTTTAATGACTATTGCACCCATCGTTGATGATGATGGGGTGCAATGCTTGTCATTCCATTTGGAGGGAATCGAGCAAGTGGTTCCCTACGAGCACGTAAGGGAGCTGCTTGGATTCCACAAGGGAGCTCCGGAGAAAGTTGACGTGCCTCCCGGCATGTTGGCCGAATTTTGGGGCATGATCTCCGGAGAAGCCCATCAACAACGCAATTGCATCCGCAACCCCATTATCCGGATATTTCACTCTTGGATGTGCAAGAGGGTATTGGGGAGGATGAGGGACACAAAGGTGACCGACACGGAGTTGAATTGGCTATACTCGGCTTTAATTGTCAGGCAGCCAATTGACCCCTCTTACCTCATGATCAACCGTTGGTGTTGTGAAGCAACATCGGGGGCTGGTAATATTGGTTCGGGGTGTTACCTCTCCATGTTGGCCTTTTCCTTGCGGCCGGGGATCGCAAGAAACCCCACTCACC
Source organism: Cenchrus americanus (assembly GCA_947561735.1). Classification (NCBI taxonomy): domain Eukaryota; kingdom Viridiplantae; phylum Streptophyta; class Magnoliopsida; order Poales; family Poaceae; genus Cenchrus; species Cenchrus americanus. Next base: position 308,357,674 of record OX387241.1, on the reverse strand, counting down.
TTTTGCGTGGTACCTCTCTCGGTTTTGAGTACTTGCGGCACGGCAAGTACATTAGTGGAGATGAGAGAGGAGGTTATCGGTTGGCCATAGTGAACCTCCCCCTTCCGAATGATAGGCTTAGGCTTTTCACCGAAGGAAGGGAAGATTGGTTGGAAGAGGGACTACTTGTCCCTGCAAGGAAGAACAAAAGAGGAAGAATCGTAGAGGAGGGAACATCCTCCGCACAAGCGAGTGGAGCACAACCCAATGTGCAACCATTCGGCGGGGTTCCTCCTCCGCCAAGTTATTACGGAGGGTCTCAACAACAAGCATGGGGGGGTGGTGCACCGGTACCCCCACAAAATTATGTTGTGCCCAACGCTAACTTCGCGGAGTCCTACGCTCATCATCCCCAACCACAACAAAGCATGGCCATTATTGGAGGGTATGCTGCAAGAAATGCTCAAAACATCGCAGCCATCCAATCTAACGCAGCTCAACTCGGTGAAGGCAACGCAAATATTGCCTTTGAACTTGGACGCCTTCACCTTGTGGAGCCAAATCAATTCGACGGAGGAAGCGTCCAACCATATTATGAGCAAGGGTATTATTATCAAGACTATCAACATCAACCACCGGCGGAGGACTAGAAGATTTAGGAACTTTAGTTTTCTTTTCTTTTCTATTTCTCTCCGTAATTTTCAGCTTTTGCTTATGTGTGTTTGCGTAGTATTTTTCTGTTTTTATTTAAATTTCAGCAAGCATGTATGTTTATTTTCAGTGTGTATTTCAACTTGATATCACCATTAATAAAGTCACCACCTTGATTATATCATTGGAAAAGTTACAAAATTCGTGCCATGATGATATATGATTAAAATTGCAGCTTTGTTCATCTTTGTAATCGATTTATGCATGTTTAAGCTAGTGCTCTCTTAAAAATACAGATCTGAATTTATTTAAATGCTAGCTTAATTTTCAGCGGAGGTTATGATTAAAATAAAGACCCATAGTGTTTTATGTGCTCTCAAGTTATGAATAGATTGAAGATGTCTTTTATGCTCAAAAATATTGCTAACCTTGTCACAAATATCACTTGTGTGTTGCTCAACCTATCCAAAGCCTTATATATATTTGAGTGCATGAACCTTAGTGTACAAGATTTATTTTTGAGTGCGTTATTGCAGGCCATGATTTCTCTGGCCCGAGACTGAGAAGCTGGTCATTCCGTTTTTGCGTATCTATCTTTTTGCTAGCCTCTTATCCGTGCATTGTGTATCCCCGCATCGGTGATCTCACAAACTTTGCCGGATATCCACCCTTAAACCAAATATCATCTTTTTGTGATTACCTCCTTGACCACAACCTACCGTTGAGAATGGATCATCAATTCAAGGAAGATCGCAAGACGGTGCCAACGTTGAAGATTTCAAGTATCTCTCTAAGGAAAAATATTCCGGTACCTACCTTATTTTTCGCCTCTTTGCTCGAGGACGAGCAACGTCTAAGCATGGGGGAGGAGGTAGGTACGGTGCAGTTTTAGAGTTCAAAAGGGAGTATTTTAAAAAATATATATATAATGATGAAAGAAAAAAAATTCGGCGATATACGTGACTTCCAAGGTGAAGAAAGAAATATATATATATATATATATATATATAAGAAAGAAAGAAAGAAAGAAAAGAATGAGAAATATGAGAAACAGAAAAAATATATATGTGTGTAAAGTGAACTCCCCGGTTCTCTAAGAGTGCATTCAAGGCTTCAAGTTAAAAAGATCCATTCTCATTTTCCAACCATGTGCAATCCGATAACGAGGACTTCTTTTGTGCCTCGGGATCACTCTTTGCCATTTGCACATGTCCACTCATCTAAAGTGTGTGTATTTTTCTCTTTCCCCTCCTTGACTTAACATTGTTTTCCAATGACCTTTTTGACAAGTCTCGGTAAGACCATGAGAAGCTTGTCTTGTTTTGACAACACCTCATTTATAAAATCTTGTTAGGACTAAACTTTCCCAAAGCTCCTTATAAAGCCTACCACATATATATGAGAGGGAAAGGAGTAGAATATATAGGCTTGAGAGACAAGTGAGATGAGAGTTTATGAGCAATTCACGAGATGATTTAAATTTGTGAATTTGGTTTAGCTTTTCTTATCTCGTTCTTCATTTCAAAAATTCTGAGATCTATTTAAAATTTTGTGAGCACGTTAATACTTGTGGGATAAGCTTAAAAAGAATCTACCCTCCGTGGAGATGAAGGCTAGTACATTATGGAACTTTAATGAATTAAAATTTTGAGAGCATTATGTTTTCTCATGTGTAATCAAGTGCAAAGTTTAAACATTGTTTAGCAATGATGATATCCATCGAAGGCTTACTCGAGGACGAGCAAGGTTTAAGCATGGAGGAGATGTTGACGGTGAAAATCCGTCAACCTAGCCATGAGTTTACCTTCGGTGTTGGCATTAGTTTTATACCTTATCCATTGGTACTAACCCCCGTGGTATAACAAGTTCACGTGTGCATGTCGTTTTTGGAGTTTAATGTTTATGCAGGGATTTAGTGTTGAATGCAAGACTTTCGGGATAAGTTCATCAAGCACCTCATGACAAGACCTTGAAGCCCCGAACAAGTCATGCAATGAAGCAAAACTAACTCCAAGAAGCCGGGGACTTGATCCGAGAAGACGACGGACTCCGGGGACCCGACCGGGGAAAAGTGCTCGAATCTTGCAAGACAAGGAGTTGAGTCCAATTCGGAGAGAAACCGACGACATGGACCTACATGCGAAGGGGGAAGCATCCGAGAAGCAAGGGAACCGACCTCGGGCAAAGGAGCCCGCGGGGCCGGGCCTAAATGGGCCCGGGCCGGCCGGCCCGGTCCGGTCGGCCCTGAGCCCATTTAGGGCCCAAACTCGTCGCCCTTTGCCCTAGCCGCCAATCGGGCTATTTATAGTCCCCCGACCGAGAGCCACGCGAGAGAAGATTTCGTCTTCGGCCGCCGAGAAGCAGAGAAGAGAGGGACACCATCTAGGAGAGGAGAGGGTCGAGCTAGTTGACTAGGGTTTCCCTAGCCGACGTGGGAACCTTGCACGGAAGACCACGTCGGAGTTCCGGAGCTAGAAGCAAGATCAAGGAAGGATCCCGGTGGTGATCTTGTGTATGTATCATTGTTATAGTTGAATTATCAAGTTGAATCTTTTCCCAGCGATCAAGTGTTTCCTCGAAGATTTCGTTTTTCGATCGGCTTTGCTTATTCCAATTCTATTCTCGAGATAGATTACATAGGGTGTTCTTGTAGCCGCGGTGGCTAGAGGTACACGCGGATCCTCCGAAAGAATCTCGACTTGTCTTTTGACTCGCCCTAAACTCCCCGCATGAATAGGGATACGTTGTGACAGAACGGGGGTCTCGAAAGGCGGATGTTTTCGGATTTGGACGGGAAACCATGATTTAAAGAGGCTTTTATTAAGATTCGATTTGCTACTTCTTCTCTTGCTTGGAACTTCAACAAAAGGCTTACCCCGATCCCTCTAGATCGGTTTATCTACCCAATCTTACTTTGTTTTCTCCGGTTTTTAGTAGATTAGATTTGTTTTGTGTCTTTAACTTAGATGCATTAGGTTCTTTATTGAAGATTGCAGTTATTGGGCTTTAATAGATTAAGTCTTGCGTCACACATTTGTTCCACGGATTCGATACCTTGGGTTCACCACTCGAGGGAAGAAGGGTCCCTTGACTACGACGGGAGACTTGTACGCTTGCGAGTCATGAACGAACTTTGATACAAACATTAACCGTCAACATGGTGGGACATAATTTTGTTGTGCACCTCCTTCTTGGGCCATAGAAGATCCTTCTCCTACAATCCTTCTCTTTTATTATTTTTTTCTTCGCCGGCACAAGAAGTCCTTCCTCTAACCGATCTTCTTCCCCTCAAGAAAAGTCTTAATCTTCAATCCGGAAGGGGCAAATTCACCTAGGCCACTTGTAAGCCTCCTCTCTCATCTTCACTCTTATATTTTCCTTTCTTCATATATTCCTAGGGAAGTCCCGTGTAGGAGATGATTTGGGTTCCTTATAATACCCGGTTTTAAAGAGATAGTCAACATGGAGAGGTAACACCCCGAACCAATATCTTCCGAACTCGATGTTGCAACAACACCACCGGTTAATCATAGGTGAGTGGGGTCTATTGGCCACTTGGCAATCAAAGACGAGTAAAGCCAATTCAACTCCGTGTTGGTTATCTTTGTCTCTCTTGTTCTCCCAAAAATCCACTTGCACAAAAGTGACACACTTGGATAATGGGTTCCGGATAGTATTTTTTTTTGTTGATGGTCTCTTCCCGTGATCATACTCCAAAAAGCCTTCCCATGTGCCTTCATGCACATACTTGTTCCGGAGCTCCCTTTTGAAAGTAGGAGACACTCGCCCATGGGTCTACGATACTAGACATGCAATCGTTTCGAACATGAAAACCAACCTGATCTATCGGGGATTGTGTTGAATGGATCCAAGGAAGCATTGGAGCTCTACTCCCTTTACGGCATGGTTGCTAGCCTTAAGCATTAAAGTATTTTCAACACAAGATGATAGATAGATAATCCAACAAACTTCGATTACATCTCAAGACCGATTGCAACCCATGGATGAAAGGAGATTACCCCATCAAGGTGCTAGAAATAGCATCACTGATCAAGGTTACCCTTCCGACGGTGTCTTCCTTCTTCTCCACTTGTGGGCTCCCTCCAACGGAATGAGAGACTCAGCACTCCTTCATCAAGGGTATACGCCATGGTCATGAAAATTTCCTAGGCGAATTTCTTGTGGGTGTTTGCCGACACTCCGCTAGAGAATTGCACCGTGTCCCGTGTGAAACCCAATATGTGGAGAGCTTGGTCGTCGATGTCGACGTTCGCTACAAGCCTCTACTTAAGGCGAGCGAGCTTCTTCTCCTCCTCCGTCATGATGACATACCCCTCGGAATACCGCGGAGCATATGGAGGTGGAGCGGATGATCGTGTCAAGTGGTGAGGTTGGACGGGCGGCTCCTCCATATGTTATTGAAGTTTGGTAAACCTAATAAACGAGTTTTGTGTGGCCCTCATGCCACCAAGGAGAAGAGTGGTTCCTCCTCAGTGGTGCCGTGTCCTCCCCCATACTCCCAGGAGACTCGGAAACCGAGCGCCTCCTCGAAGAGGTTGTCGATGATGGCTTAGACGACGATGATCCCTTCTTCTTCGATGAAAAGGCTTGTAGTTTTCTTCCATGATTGCAGCACTCTCCCTCACAAATAAATATCCGGGGTTTTCACCCGGTAACAAGGTACACAAATATTATTTTGGAGTCTGGACTTTGAGTGGATTAAGGATGTGATTTGTTGCACGAAACAAACGCGGTGGATGGCTAAGTCTAAGGTGATTCCGGCCTACAAACTAGAGCACACGAACAAAGAGTTGGATGAAAGACTTACCTCTCTCCTCCTCTTGGCTCGGTTCTTCTCTAGTGCATGTTGCTTCGTGACTGCGTACACCTTCCAAACGTTCCCGTCCACTCCTTCGCTTGCATTATTGCTCCTTCCACTCGATGTTTTCGCTTTGACTCACTTCCATACTCCCTTGCCTCACATGCATCCATGATATTCCTACAAAACAAAGCCTTGGCTGCCCCCCATGCTTGTACTTTGCATGTGGTTTAAATATGTTGGAGGGACATCCCGTGATGTGTCATGGTGCATGCATGGTTAGGTTAACTAGATTGCCTCCCTTTAAGTGTGTTTAAGGCTAAGCACTCCTCTTATTTCGAAATTTAAAAATATTTTTCAGAGCCATGCAAGAGCTCAAGCATAAATTTAGAGAAGTTTTTAAACCATTAAAAACAAATGTAAGTCGAAAATATTTTTCGACTACGTCGATTTCGGTCTCACCGGTATAGTTTGCCTTCATTAGTTGAGAGCAAGCTTTTCCCGCTTGATCATGGGGGCATAGGTTTAGGTCCTAATTTTGATTAGATGAGAGAGATTTTGAATGAAATAAAATTAAGTGAGGCTTAGAAAAATTCTAATCTTAGAGAAACCGAGGATATGGATTTTTAAACCAACCAAAAATCAAGTTTCTAGGTTCACGCGAGTCCTACCACGTGCTGAAATTTAAATAACATCTAGATACAAGTCGTGGCTCTACTCGTGTGTTTTTAGCATGAAAAACAAGTCAACCACAACATCATAAAGAGGATGAAAGGTTGAGTTTGGTTCTGAATTTTTTTTGGTTTTGGTTGTGGTTTCTCGAAAAGAAGCAAACAAACACATAGGATGGTTCATGTAAAGGGTTTATGATCAAGCAAAATATTCAACCAAGAATTATGTCTCTAATATTGTTCAACCATTCTAAGTCTAAGGTTTTGCGTAGTAAAATTCAAAACTAAATTATATTTAAAAAGACTTGAAAAACCCGGAATCGGGTTGTCCTCCCGTAGCTTATTCTTGACTTGACGAAACGGGTTGCCTCCCGCCTAGCGCTTCGTTTATAGTCCATGGCTAGACTTCTTCACTTGATTACTTCGGATCAACGCTCTTTGTGGGCGTTGCAATCTTGGGTACCCACTTTGGCTTAGTCATTTTTTTTGGTCTTCACAGGCTGGCTTTGTCCTTTGGTCTTGACGGATGCAACAACTTCCTCCATGTAGTGGCTCGGCATCTCGAACTCCGGTCTTCGGTTGTGATCTTCATGGTCTTCTTAGTGTGATCCTCCATCTCTCCCGAATGAGTTTGAGTAGCCTTTCGCCGTCTTGGGACCTTGGAGTTGTCTCCGAAATTCTTCTTTGTTACCCATCGGGCGCCCGGCAAGTTGTCCCACTTGCGTCTCTAGCATCTTCATCATGATGAACACTTCGCATGTGGATCTTGCCTTGGCGGCCTTTAGGTGTTGAGCTTCTTTCTCCATCTCCATCTACTCCATCCTTCTCTTGATCTTGAACGGCCTTCCGGCGTCTTGACTTGGAGGTGGTGATTCCCTTGGAGATTTCGACGGTCCTTCGACTTCAACTTTTGAATCTAGGGTTTCCACCCTTTTAGCTTGTGTTGCACGTCACCTTTGCCTGTAAAGTTTTCCTGGATCATCCACAAAAAAGTTTGGGTTTCTTGGAGAGGTAGCCAACCATCTCCGGTTAGGGTTAGTAATAAAACAAAAATCTAAACATAAAAACTAGGGTTAATCAAAACTAGATTAGATTGAATTTTTTTTTCTTTTTGAGGATGATCAAACATAAGAGATGCAAAAGAAAATCAAAAGAAAAGCTCGAAAGATAAGCGATACTAGATCGGATCTTGATTGCTTGCTCCCCGGCAACGGCGCCAGAAAAAGGGGCTTGTTGACGGTTAATAGTTGTATCAAAGTTCGTTTGTGACTTGCAAGTGGACAAGTCTCCCGTCGTAGTCAAGGGACCCTTCTTCCCTCGAGTGGTGAACCCAAGGTATCGAATCCGTGGAACAATGTGCAACGCAAGGATTCAATCTAGTAAAGCAAGGTAAAGCTATCTAATGAAGACAAGTTGCATCTAATCTACTAACTCATAAAGAAAACGAATCTAATCTAATCTACTAAAGAGGTAACAAGAGAAAGCAAGAGATAACCAATCTAGAGAATCTAGATCATGCTTATGTTGTAGCTCCAAACAAGATAGATGAAGATAGAAAAGCGAATCTCATTAAAAGCATCTTTAAATCGTGGCCTTCCCATCCGACTCCGAAAACATCCGCCTTTCGAGACCCCCGTTCGTCACAACGTATCCCTATTCATGCGGGGAGCTTAGGGCGAGTTCGATAGAACAAGTTGAAATCACTTGGCCGGTCCGGCATGCACCTCTAGCCACCGCGGCTACAAGAGCACCCTATGTAATCTAGCTATAGACTAGATCGTAGAAGAAGCAAAACCAAGAAGAAATCAAAATCATCGAGAAGGCACTTAATCGCTAGAAATCGGATTCACTTACAAACTTCACCATGAATGATTACATGAACAAGATCACCACCGGGGGCCCTCCCTCGATCTTGATCCTCGCTCCAGAGCTCCGAGGTGGTCTTCCATGCAAGGTTCCCACGTCGGCCAGGGAAACCCTAGACAACTAGCACGACCCTCATCTCCAAGTTGGTGTCCCTCAAGCTTCTCTGCTCCTCGGCGGCGGAATACGACGTTGGTTCTGCGTGGCTCTCGGTCAGGGGGCTATTTATAGCCTGAGAAGCAATTAGGTCAAAGGAGAGGCCGGCCTGCGCCCAATTCGGCCCATCCCGCGGCCTGCTTCGCCCGGTGTTGCTTCCCACGTCTTCTAGATGTTCTCCCCTTTTGCATGTGGGCCCTTGACGTCGGTTTCTCTCCGAATTGGACTCAACTCCTTGTCTTGCAAGATTCAGCACTTTTCTGGTTCAGTCCTCGGAGTTTATCGTCTTCTCGGGCTTGGTCCTTGGGCTCTTGGAGTCATGTTCACTTCATTGCTTGACTTGTATCGGGCTTCAAGGTCTTGTCATGAGGTGCTTAATGAACTTATCCCGAAGTCTTGCTTTCAACGTTAAAACCCCCGCGTAAACACATAACTCCAAAACCGACATGCACAAGTGAACTTGTTATACCACGGGGGTTAGTACCAATGAATAAGATACAAAAGTCATGCCAACACCGAAGGTAAACTCATGGCTAGGTTGACGGATTTTCACCGTCAACAGCCAACACCGCGGACCGTCCGGCCCTACGCCGTGGACCGTCCGTTAAAGCACACAGAACCACCAGAAGCGACCCGAGAAAAAAACGGACCGTCCGCCAAGGCCGGGCGGACCGTCCGCGCGGGTCACGGACCGTCCGCTACTCAAGCTCGGACCGTCCGCAAACCAGCTGCAACAAAAACCAAAAGCCAAACCGGATCGAAAGCAAAGACGCGCAAGAACACGACGAACACACGACGAACCCTAGCCGCGCGGACCGTCCACCAGCACCCCCGCGGATCGTCCGCGGTGCGGACAGAGCGTAAAAACGCCCGACCCTGAAAGTCAACTCCCCCAAATCATCATCGGATTTCCCAAACGGTTGAAGCTATGGAGACAAGGGTTTGGGGACTTGAAAAGCATCACACAAGGATGCTATAGCCCAAAAATCTTGTCTCCTAACTCCCTAAAACACCGGGAATCGCGAATCCTTTGAGCACCACCAAAAACTAGAGCACCGAACGAAAAACTCCGAATCGAAGTGGTTTCCCGGCGTTTGAGGGCACAAGATCAATCACAAAGATGCACGAGACATCTATCCATGTTTCCCTCAAAGAAATCCGGGGAGAAACCCACTCAAATCCGCGGAATCACACCGGGAACAAAGGCACGAAAACAAGCACAAAAGACCACTAGAAACACAACTCCGAATCTTCTATACAAACCAGGAAAGATTCACAAGGTCTAGCATGCCGCCCTAGAATCCATCCCTCTCAACAAATCTCTCATGAAGCTCTCATGCTAGCCTAGAGAAAATGGAAGAAAAATAGCTACGAAAATGAGAAATGGGAGGGAGGAAATGAAACCCTGAGTCGCGGAGAGAGAGAGCCATCCACACACCCTCATGGCTTATATATCGGGTCCCGCCGGAGTGGTAAATGACTCGACTACCCCTAACTTAACTACTGGCGATACAACCCACGCAGGGGCATTTAGGTAATGTTTGTGGGTCTTGCCATCGGACGGCCACGCCTTTGCCGCCCCCCGCGTCCTCCCGACGCAAGCCATGCGATCCCGCCGCGTGTCCTCCGCCTCGAAGCTTCCCGACACGCCCGGATCCCGTCTCCGTCGTGTTGGGCCCTCGGACTTGGTTTTGAGGCCCAAACCAAGAAACCGTCCGCCGATGGTTTTGTGGGCAAACCACCAAACCCCGCGTGCTCGGTCCGGCCTCCCGCCAAACCACTTGACTTGACCGCCACCGTGCACCGCTCGTTTGTCCATGACTTCGTCTTGCTTGTGTCGCCACCATGTGGCCCGCACCCGGCCCCGCCGTCCACCGGTCCCTCGAACCGAGCCTACTTGTCTCTCCATCTCCCGGAGGCCCCTCAAGGCTGAAGACCTTTCGCGCCCGTTCTTCACCTGCAACAACACGAACTAGGTCGCAGCCTACACCTGCGCACTAAGCCAAGAGTCAGTCCAACACCCGTTGTCAATCACTCATCACTGAGGAGCGGTCATCCATCGACCACTGGGACGCTCCTGGTCCTCAATCTCCCCCTTGATGAGTGCATTGACAACACACAGCGCGAAATGAAATTCAGAGAAAGAAAGAAAGGAAGAAGAAAGAAAAACAAAGAAGCTCAACTCATGACCAAAACCAAGGAAAGGCAAAGAAAGGTCACAAGCCAAGCAAAGCACAAAATCCACACTGAAAACAGCAAGAAAGCTCCCCCTGAACAAATGCAAACTCCCCCTGAACATGTGGATGCAAACTTCCAAATTTCAGCTCACCTCTTCTGAATTTTCATTAAGCTCACCTCTTCTCCCCCTTGTTCACAATGTATGAATCAAGGTGAAAATGCAGAAATGCAAAACAAAGCATATAAACATCTACATGAGCTTCTCAAATAGGCCAAATCTAGTGTCAAAGGCTAAACATGAGACAAAGATCACACACATGAATCATAGCATAGTCAAAGCATTGCCACAAGTAATATATGAAAATACAAGCATGTGACAAAGCAGAAATTTTCAGATTTGAGCAGTTTTATCAAAAAAAGGCCCGCTTCACATGTAAAAGCCTATCCATGTCACACTTGATCCACAAACATGCATACCATTCAAAGATCATACAAGGATATCAAATTCTCAGCAAAAGATCATGGCAAACACCCATAAAGCAAAACATGTCATGTCAAAGCTCATGAGCCATGTGTCCACTTCGGGGAGACTTCTCCACTGGTGAACATCATGCAACATGTTTTGCACCCATATGTGAAAGATAAGACATTTTAAGCATAGACATGATGGATGGAGCATTTTTCAACCAATATACACTTCTTTTCAAGATTAAATCATTTCATGGTACATGAAGTGCCTTTGCGGCAAAAAGAAGCTTATGCTCCCCCATGAATGCAACATAGGCTAAACATTCACAATGATATTCGGCCTTTGGCCCAAATGCAAGAACAAGGCATCCAAGCACAATCTAAGCATGAAAAGCACATTTAGACGAAACTGTGACATGGATACACAACTACACATGAGTGGAGCAGACTTCATCAAAAATTAGTCAAGATTAGCATTTGTTTCAAAAAGGGCTATCTCACCACACATATATCTCAAATATTTCAAGAGCATAGCCTCACATCACCATTTCTCCACACATATGACCAATATCTCACAAATAGCCAAAGAAACTCAAATATGGCATATGAAAGAAGCTCATCATCCTAAAATGCAATATGATACAAATGCAACATGATATATGACAAGATGGCTATCCTACCATGGTTTATACATCAAGCAAAGCATGTATATACATCAAAGTAAACATGGTATGATACATATGATACAAAAAGGAAATCCCCCAAGAATCAACTAGAAAGGGCAACAAACCCCAAGTTCCCCCGCAAGCGCACAAATGTAGCTTGGTCGAGAGGCTTTGTAAAGATATCGGCTAGCTGATCTTGGGTAGGGACATGGCTCAACACAATGGTTCCTTTCTCCACATTGTCCCTCAAGAAATGATACCTCACTTCTATATGTTTGGTTCTGGAGTGAAGCACTGGGTTTTTGGCTACGCTTATGGCACTGGTGCTATCACAAAGAAGTGGGATCTGGGTGCACTCCTCACCAAAGTCTCTCAAAGTGTACGAAATCCACAACAGCTGGGAACAACAACTCGCGGCAGCAACATACTCCGCCTCGGTGGTAGACTGAGCTACACTAGACTGCTTGCGGGAAGACCATGAGACCAACGAAGACCCAAGAAACTGGCAAGTACTAGAAGTAGACTTCCTCTCGACTCGACAACCAGCAAAATCCGCATCGGAAAAACCATGAAGAGAAAGAGTCGAGGAGGACGAATACCAAAGGCCAAGACCAGGGGCAGACTGTACGTACCTGAAAATCCTCTTGACGGCCTGTCGATGTGATGTCCTCGGCGAAGCCTGAAAACGAGCGCACAGACACACGCTGAACTGTATGTCTGGCCTCGTCGCCGTCAAGTAGAGGAGGGGAGCCGATCATGCTCCTGTACTCCCGCTGGTCTACTGGTTCTCCGTCCTCGTCCGCATCCAAAGTGGTCGTACTCCCCATGGGAGTCGACATTGGCTTCACATCTTGCATCTGGAACTTCCTCAGCATGTCTTTCGTGTACTTGGTCTGGTGCACGAATGTTCCATCCTTCACTTGCTTGATCTGCAGCCTGAGAAAATACTGCAACTCGCCCATCATGCTCATCTCGAACTCCCTGCTCATCTCATCTGCAAACTTGGCAACAAGGTTATGTGACGAGCCACAAAAGACAATATCATCCACATATATCTGAACAATCAACAAGTCATTTCCATGCTTGAGGAGAAACAAGGTCCTTTCCACGGTACCCATCACAAACCCTCTGCTCAACAGAAAACCTCTCAATCTCCCATACCAAGCACGGGACGCCTGTTTCAACCCATACAGAGCCCTTTTCAACCTGTATACCCTATGTGGGTACAACTCGCTCTCAAACCCAGGTGGCTGCTTCACATACACCTCCTCCTCTATGACCCCATTCAGAAAAGCACTATTCACGTCCATCTGAAACAACTTGAACCCTTTAGCCACAAGAAAGGCTAGAAGGATCCGAATTGCCTCAAGACGGGCCACGGGAGCAAAGGTCTCCTCATAGTCGATCCCCTCCTTCGACTAAACCCCCGAGCAACAAGTCCGGACTTGTTCCTCACAACCATCCCATTCTCTCCCTCTTTGTTCTTCCAAACCCACTTGGTTCCTATGGGATGGCAATTTGGAGGTGGTTCAACTAACTCCCACACCTGGTTCCTCTCAAAGTTTTCCAACTCCTCATGCATAGAATTGACCCAGTTTGCATCAAATAAAGCATGTCCAATGTCCTTGGGCTCAAAGGTGGCAACAAAAGCAGCATGAGCAAAGTGAGAGGAATTTCTGGACCTTGACCGTGTAGTGCGCTCGTCGATGTTTCCAATGATCTTCGACAGGGGATGCACTTCTTGAATCCGCCGGGGAGCCTCACGCCTCGAGACTACCTCCCCCCTCAACTTCGGCCTTCTCTCGCCTGATCCTCTTGTTGCACCATCGTTGTCCATGAAGTAGACGGTCCACGCTCCATAGTGGTCGTAGGGGAAGTAGTGGGTACACACTCGCCTTCGGGCGCATGGTTCTCCCCATCATCATCTCCGCCTTCATCCTTCTCCTCTTCAAAGAGGTCCTCGGCCATCTCTTCATCACCTGCACATTCAAAACCAAGAGAGGTACATGGCATTGTCTCGTCGAAGGTTACCTCGCAAGTCTCCATGATTTTGTTAGTCTCAAGGTTAAGCACCCTATAGGCTCTAGAGTGGTTAGCATATCCAAAGAAAATACCATCACTAGACCTAGCCTCAAACTTGTCGAGTTTTCCCTTCTTAAGAATAAAGCACTTGTAGCCAAAGACTCGAAAATGACTCACCTTGGGTGCCCGACCATGCATAAGCTCATAACAGTCTTCTTCTTGAAAGCTCGCAATAAAATCCCGTTGGAAACATGACAAGCCGTATTGACCGCCTCGGCCCAATACCTCCTAGGAGTCCCGTGCTCATCGAGCATCGTCCTAGCCATCTCACAAAGAGTCCGATTTTTCCTTTCCACGACTCCATTTTGAGGGGGCACATAAGGGGTCGAATACCGATGTTCAAGACCTAGATCACGACAAAAGGCATCAAAACGAGAGTTCTTGAACTGCGAGCCATTATCACCGCGGATAGCTCGAATAGCATTCCCATGCCTCTCGTTTTTCAACCTCACGATCAGATCTCGAACAAAACCAAATGTCTCACTCTTATCTTCCAAGAAAAACACCCAGGCATAGCGAGAGTAATCGTCCACCACAACAAGGACATACCACTTCCCACCCACCGAACGAACTCGAGCTGGCCCAACAAGATCCATATGCAACAGCTCTGTCGGACGCTCGGTCATGACATCGGTCAGGAGTGGATGAGGAGTGGCTACCATCTTGCCATGCCTACACGGAGCACAAACCAAATCCTTCTCAAGCTTCAACCTCGGCAAAATCCTCGGACAAGGTCAAGACCACTCAAGCGGGAAACCAAATCAAAGCTCAAGTGTCCCAACCGCCTATGCCATTTCCATAAATCGAAGAAGGACCGGCCATCAAACGGCGAGCGAGACCCAAAGAACGAGAGAAATCGGCCACGAAAATCGACCCTCGGGGATGATCATACAGACAAGATCACCTCGAGAATCAAGCAAACGAGACTCGCCAGACTTGAAACGCACCTCAAAACCCTCATCAAGCAACTGAGAAACCGAAAGCAAATTGAAACCCAAAGACTTCACAAGAGCCACTCTCTTCAACGTTACCTTGTCACTCACATGCACAACACCCTCAGACATCACCCTTCCTCGTCCATTGTCCCCAAATGTGATGTACATCTTTTCCTTCACTGGGGTGAGGCTGGAGAACCACTTCTTATCTCCGGTCATGTGTCGAGAACACCGGAGTCGATCAACCAAATGTCCTCCAAGCCTCCTACCTGTAGTCAGAAACAAGAACGAGAATGAGCTAGCGACTCGACACCGGGGTTAGCACAAAGAAAGTTAAACCGAGTGTCGAGCCATCCGCTCAAAAGAGGGGTTAGCAAACATCACTCCCTTGCCACCAAACTTCCCATGTCCCATGGGAGGAGTACGAGCACCACGAGGGGGAAAACGTGGTCCGTAGTTCCTCTGGAACCCAAAGCTGCGATCATCTCCCCTGAACCCGTATTGAGGACGAGTAGGAGGACGTCCAGCAAAACCACCACGAGCCCGACCAAACCTCTCACCAGCACGCACACCATCCTCTCTCCTGACAGACCTCTCACCACCACCTCTCTGTGGGAACCTGCCAACACTCCTCACACTTCCCACACCCTGTGGAAGTGGCACTCTAGGCTCAGGAACACCATGAGGCTGGCGATACCTGTCTTGGTTTGCTTGCTCCCTAGCAAGCCTCTCATCCCTCTTCCTCTTGTAGCAAAACTCTGCAAGGTGCCTCTCCTTGCCACAATACTCACACCTGAAGGGGATGGGTTTTGATTTTGGCTCTAGCTTCTCACTAGGCTTCACACCCTTCTCACCCACAAACTTCACGGGTTTCTTGAGGTCATTCGTCTTAGGTGGGAATTTGGGTGGATCTTGGGTTGTGTCAAGCTTGTTGCAAAGGTAGTTGGGCTTTGGTGTGAAAGAGTTCTTGGGTGCTTTTGGAAGTGGGACTTGGATGTCTCCGATCACCTCAAACTCGGGGTTAGACTCAACACACTTCTCATACACACTCTCCCCACTGTTCTCTCCCACTTTCTCACCCAACTTCTCAAAACCCAAACCACGACCATCAGCTCTCTTGAACTCCTCAATCATGATTTTCAATTGAGGTTCCTGCCCAGACAACCAACCCAACACCTTCCTCAAATAGTCATTCTCCTCATAGATGACATCCAAACGGGAAGTAAGTTCACGTCCATCTGAAACAACTTGAACCCTTTAGCCACGGCAAAGGCTAGAAGGATCCGAATTGCCTCAAGACGGGCCACAGGAGCAAAGGTCTCCTCATAGTCGATCCCCTCCTTCTGACTAAACCCCTGAGCAACAAGTCTGGACTTGTTCCTCACAACCATCCCATTCTCTCCCTCTTTGTTCTTCCAAACCCACTTGGTTCCTATGGGATGGCAATTTGGAGGTGGTTCAACTAACTCCCACACCTGGTTCCTCTCAAAGTTTTCCAACTCCTCATGCATAGAATTGACCCAGTTTGCATCAAATAAAGCATGTCCAATGTCCTTGGGCTCAAAGGTGGCAACAAAAGCAGCATGAGCAAAGTGAGAGGAATTTCTGGACCTTGACCGTGTAGTGCGCTCGTCGATGTTTCCAATGATCTTCGACAGGGGATGCACTTCTTGAATCCGCCGGGGAGCCTCACGCCTCGAGACTACCTCCCCCCTCAACTTCAGCTTCTCTCGCCTGATCCTCTTGTTGCACCATCGTTGTCCATGAAGTAGACGGTCCACGCTCCATAGTGGTCGTAGGGGAAGTAGTGGGTACACACTCAGCTTCAGGCGCATGGTTCTCCCCATCATCATCTCCAGCTTCATCCTTCTCCTCTTCAAAGAGGTCCTCGGCCATCTCTTCATCACCTGCACATTCAAAACCAAGAGAGGTACATGGCATTGTCTCGTCGAAGGTTACCTCGCAAGTCTCCATGATTTTGTTAGTCTCAAGGTTAAGCACCCTATAGGCTCTAGAGTGGTTAGCATATCCAAAGAAAATACCATCACTAGACCTAGCCTCAAACTTGTCGAGTTTTCCCTTCTTAAGAATAAAGCACTTGTAGCCAAAGACTCGAAAATGACTCACCTTGGGTGCCCGACCATGCATAAGCTCATAACAGGTCTTCTTCTTGAAAGCTCGCAATAAAATCCTGTTGGAAACATGACAAGCTGTATTGACCGCCTCAGCCCAATACCTCCTAGGAGTCCTGTGCTCATCGAGCATCGTCCTAGCCATCTCACAAAGAGTCCGATTTTTCCTTTCCACGACTCCATTTTGAGGGGGCACATAAGGGGTCGAATACTGATGTTCAAGACCTAGATCACGACAAAAGGCATCAAAACGAGAGTTCTTGAACTGCGAGCCATTATCACCGCGGATAGCTCGAATAGCATTCCCATGCCTCTCGTTTTTCAACCTCACGATCAGATCTCGAACAAAACCAAATGTCTCACTCTTATCTTCCAAGAAAAACACCCAGGCATAGCGAGAGTAATCGTCCACCACAACAAGGACATACCACTTCCCACCCACCGAACGAACTCGAGCTGGCCCAACAAGATCCATATGCAACGGCTACGTCGGACGCTCGGTCATGACATCGGTCGGGGAGTGGATGAGGAGTGGCTACCATCTTGCCATGCCTACACGGAGCACAAACCAAATCCTTCTCAAGCTTCAACCTCGGCAATCCTCGGACAAGGTCAAGACCACTCAAGCGGGAAACCAAATCAAAGCTCAAGTGTCCCAACCGCCTATGCCATTTCCACAAATCGAAGAAGGACCGACCATCAAATAGCGAGCAGGACCCAAAGAACGAGAGAAATCGGCCACTGAAAATCGACCCTCGGGGATGATCATACAGACAAGATCACCTCGAGAATCAAGCAAACGAGACTCGCCAGACTTGAAACGCACCTCAAAACCCTCATCAAGCAACTGAGAAACCGAAAGCAAATTGAAACCCAAAGACTTCACAAGAGCCACTCTCTTCAACGTTACCTTGTCACTCACATGCACAACACCCTCAGACATCACCCTTCCTCGTCCATTGTCCCCAAATGTGATGTACATCTTTTCCTTCACTGGGGTGAGGCTGGAGAACCACTTCTTATCTCCGGTCATGTGTCGAGAACACCCGGAGTCGATCAACCAAATGTCCTCCAAGCCTCCTACCTGCAGTCAGAAACAAGAACGAGAATGAGCTAGCGACTCGACACTGGGGTTAGCACAAAGAAAGTTAAACCAGTGTCGAGCCATCTGCTCAAAAGAGGGGTTAGCAAACATCACTCCCTTGCCACCAAACTTCCCATGTCCCATGGGAGGAGTACGAGCACCACGAGGGGGAAAACGTGGTCCGTAGTTCCTCTGGAACCCAAAGCTGCGATCATCTCCCCCGAACCCGTATTGAGGACGAGTAGGAGGACGTCCAAAGCAAAACCACCACGAGCCCGACCAAACCTCTCACCAAGCACGCACACCATCCTCTCTCCCGACGGACCTCTCACCACCACCTCTCCGTGGGAACACCGCCAACACTCCTCACACTTCCCACACCCCGTGGAAGTGGCACTCTAGGCTCGGGAACACCATGAGGCCGGCGATACTGTCTTGGTTTGCTTGCTCCCTAGCAAGCCTCTCATCCCTCTTCCTCTTGTAGCAAAACTCTGCAAGGTGCCTCTCCTTGCCACAATACTCACACCTGAAGGGGATGGGTTTTGATTTTGGCTCTAGCTTCTCACTAGGCTTCACACCCTTCTCACCCACAAACTTCACGGGTTTCTTGAGGTCATTCGTCTTAGGTGGGAATTTGGGTGGATCTTGGGTTGTGTCAAGCTTGTTGCAAAGGTAGTTGGGCTTTGGTGTGAAAGAGTTCTTGGGTGCTTTTGGAAGTGGGACTTGGATGTCTCCGATCACCTCAAACTCGGGGTTAGACTCAACACACTTCTCATACACACTCTCCCCACTGTTCTCTCCCACTTTCTCACCCAACTTCTCAAAACCCAAACCACGACCATCAGCTCTCTTGAACTCCTCAATCATGATTTTCAATTGAGGTTCCTGCCAGACAACCAACCCAACACCTTCCTCAAATAGTCATTCTCCTCATAGATGACATCCAAACGGGAAGTAAGTTCAAGATTGCGCAAAGTAACTTCATCACAGCTAGTGCATGCATTGACAACAGGAGATTTCAAAGATGCTTCCAAAGAACTAATGGTAGAACGAGCATCAACAAGCTTAGCATGCATAGTAGGACATGATTTACAAGCACCAACCAAGGTAGGTCTAGCCTTAAGCTCATCATACTCAGTCCTAAGAGCATCTAGTTTAGCCAAAGTGGAAGCATTCTTCTCATTAAGCAGTTTGATCTCATTCAACCATGCATCACACTCAACACATTCAACATCATCAAGAGTAGTAGGAGCAAGTTTCAAAGAGTCATTCTCAAGTTTCAATTCAAGCAATTTGGACTCTAACTCTCCTACTTTCTCACTAGCATTCTCAAGTTGTGCCCTAAGATCGTTCCTCATCTTTTTGGCATCTCTAAGCACACTATCGCGGTTGTCAAGCAAGCCATTCAACCTAGCAATCTCAGCAAGCAAAGAGTCGGGGTCACGGTTTACCTCATCCTCCGAGTCGGAGTCGCTGTCTTCCTTCTCGCTCTTCTTGCTGCTTGAGCTATGGGCCATGCCACAAAAGCCTTCAAGCGCCACACAGCTCAACCCGCTGAGGTTCCGGCTTGCACTCTTCTTGCCCTTGCGCCTCCCGGCGTCTTCATCTTCGCTGCTTGAGCTTGATCGCTCCTCGCTTGAGCTTGAGTCAACGTCGCTCGCACCGGCCACCATCGCTCTTGCCTTGTTCTTCTTGTAGCCGCTCTTGCTCGGTCGCCGCTTGTCCTTGTCCTTGCTCTTGGACTTGTTGAAGTGCTTGCCCTTGGAAGAGTACTTGTCTTCACGCCTCGGGTGCGCCTTGTACTCATTCACCTTGTACTTGTTCTCCTCCGCTTCCGGGCACTCGGCGATGAAGTGGCCACGCTTGCCACACTTGTAGCACGTCCCTGAGCTCCGCCTTGCGTTCCTCCGACTCTCGTGTAGTCGATCAAACCTCCTTGAGAGCAAGGCCAGTTCCTCCTTGCCCAGCACATCAAACTCCTCATCTGGAATGGACATAAGAGAAGACAAGGAAAACTGCCGACAGGAAGGGTTAGATTTGCCCTTTGATCCGCCCACAAGAGCAAGACTATGGTCAGTCGAGCCCTCATGCTTGGATTGCAACTTCCTGTCAACCTCAGCCGACTTGAGCTTAGAAAAGAGGTCATCCAACTCAATAGTCAAGTACTGCCCGGACTCCTTGATGGCCTCAACCTTAGCACCCCAAACATTTGGGTCCAAGACATGCAAGAGCTTCAAAGCCTGATCATGCTCGGTGTAGGGAAAATCCTCAACATTAGCTTTCATGTTGTTCACGATGGCGGTGAACCTCTGAAACATCGCATCAATGTCCTCACCTGGAAGTGGAGTGAAATTCTCATATTGCATTCGGTAAGAGACAAAGAGGCGAGCCTTCACATGGTTATCACCACAGTGAGCAACCAACAACTTCTCCCAAATTTGCCAAGCAAGATTCAAATGGCGAACACGCTCAAACTCAGGATCACACAAGCTCCGAACCAAGTGATCAACGGCTTTTGCATTAGCCTCATACTTGGCCTTAGCACCGGCATCGGTCACCATAAGAGTATGGATGTTGACCGGAATAGCATAGGTCTTGTCAAGCACAATGAAATCCAACAGCTTCCCACGAAGAAAGATCATCATACGAGCCGCCCACTTGTGGTAACCCTTGCCATCGAAGTGCGGCGGACCGCCCCGCTCAACGTACGCCATCTTAGGATTCGAGACTTGTCAAAGTCGCAAAGAATCCGGCACCAAGCTCTGATACCAATTGAAGGATCAGATGGCGACTAGAGAGGGGGGAGTGAATAGGAGCCGGTAAAAATTCTTCCCAAAGAACCCGGCCTATACCCTAGTCAAACCCCGGTCACACACGAGCGATGGATCGAATCACACACCAATCGCCAAGACCACAAGGTTATGGATCAACCTCTAGCCTTAGGAACGATTCCTTGAAGCACACGCGGAAGCACCAAAGAAGCAGGGGAGGAATTGAACCAAGAGGCAAAGCGCACAGGCTCTGGCGGACCGTCCGGCCAGGAGGGGCGGACCGTCCGCGCAGGCCTCGCGGACTGTCCGACTCGAAGCCGCGGACTGTCCGCGCCAACACCACGGACCGTCCGGCCCTACGCCGCGGACCGTCCGTTAAAGCACACAGAACCACCAGAAGCGACCCGAGAAAAACGGACCGTCCGCCAAGGCCGGGCGGACCGTCCGCGCGGGTCACGGACCGTCCGCTACTCAAGCTCGGACCGTCCGCAAACCAGCTGCAACAAAAACCAAAAGCCAAACCGGATCGAAAGCAAAGACGCGCAAGAACACGACGAACACACGACGAACCCTAGCCGCGCGGACCGTCCACCAGCACCCCGCGGACTGTCCGCCAGGTGCGGACAGAGCAGAAAACGCCCGACCCTGAAAGTCAACTCCCCCAAATCATCATCGGATTTCCCAAACGGTTGAAGCTATGGAGACAAGGGTTTGGGGACTTGAAAAGCGTCACACAAGGATGCTATAGCCCAAAAATCTTGTCTCCTAACTCCCTAAAACACCGGGAATCGCGAATCCTTTGAGCACCACCAAAAACTAGAGCACCGAACGAAAAACTCCGAATCAAAGTGGTTTCCCGGCGTTTGAGGGCACAAGATCAATCACAAAGATGCACGAGACATCTATCCATGTTTCCCTCAAAGAAATCTGGGGAGAAACCCACTCAAATCCGCGGAATCACACCGGGAACAAAGGCACGAAAACAAGCACAAAAGACCACGAGAAACACAACTCCGAATCTTCTATACAAACCAGGAAAGATTCACAAGGTCTAGCATGCCGCCCTAGCATCCATCCCTCTCAACAAATCTCTCATGAAGCTCTCATGCTAGCCTAGAGAAAATGGAAGAAAAATAGCTACGAAAATGAGAAATGGGAGGGAGGAAATGAAACCCTTAGTCGCGGAGAGAGAGAGCCATCCACACACCCTCATGGCTTATATATCGGGTCCCGCCGGAGTGGTAAATGACTCGACTACCCCTAACTTAACTACTGGCGATATAACCCACGCAGGGGCATTTAGGTAATGTTTGTGGGTCTTGCCATCGGACGGCCACGCCTTTGCCGCACCCCGCGTCCTCCCGACGCAAGCCATGCGATCCTGCCGCGTGTCCTCCGCCTCGAAGCTTCCCGACACGCCCGGATCCCGTCTCCGTCGTGTTTGGCCCTCGGACTTGGTTTTGAGGCCCAAACCAAGAAACCGTCCGCTGATGGTTTTGTGGGCAAACCACCAAACCCCGCATGCTCGGTCCGGCCTCCCGCCAAACCACTTAACTTGACCGCCACCGTGCACCGGCTCGTTTGTCCATGACTTCGTCTTGCTTGTGTCGCCACCATGTGGCCCGCACCCAGTCCCGCTGTCCACCGGGTCCCTCGAACCGAGCCTACTTGTCTCTCCATCTCCCGGAGGCCCCTCAAGGCTGAAGACCTTTCGCGCCCGTTCTTCACCTGCAACAACACGAACTAGGCCGCAACCTACACCTGCGCACTAAGCCAAGAGTCAGTCCAACACCCGTTGTCAATCACTCATCACTGAGGAGCGGTCATCCATCGACCACTGGGACGCTCCTGGTCCTCAAAAGAAACCCCAGTGGCCAAAAAGCCTTTCATGTCTAGAGTTGGTGATGTAGATATCACCGACGGGTAAGTCTTGTTGAGTTTTAGTATACTCTGCCTTGCTATAATTTGTTGTTCCAGGTAATGCCTTTGCTGATGTGTGTCCTGGAGAGATCCCGCCTGGCTGGGAGCTGGAGTGGGTGGAAGACGATGAATGAAGGCATCATGGCAGGCCTTCTGTGATGCTCCTCGCGTCGATTAGTTTAATTCCGCTGTTTTCAAAACTCTGAACTTCGTTATCATGTCAAAGTCTTCGATTTGTAATAATTAAACCCTTCGGGGCAGATTTGGGTTAATCATGTGTTGTTCTCTGGACTCGCCTTCGCGTAAGTGTTAACGCATATATGTCGATCCTTGCTGCTATGTAAAGTGATTTCACCAGGCGTTAACCTGGCAACTAACGACAGGACGATACTTTATTATTGCTTAATGACTGAAGTGAATTGGTTTAGGTGATAGTACGATATTTTCCTAGGCGGGTTGTCACAGGGTGGTGGCCAGTCAACCGCGAAAAACTTTTCCACCAACCGCGAAAAACACCCGAAGTAATACGCGTCCTTGTGGCTTTTGAATCGTTTCAGAGAAATGACGACTTCGTGGAAGGGAAGCAATTCGGGAATCTTGGCGATGAGGCTAACATCGAGCCTCCAAAGCTCGGGAGCAGGAACTTTATCAATCTCTTGTGAAACGAGAAGGGATCTAGGCGGACTGAGTCAATGGCGTAACAATGAAGATAAGAAGTTGAGGTGTGAACAGGTGACAACTTTGTAATATATTGAGGTGAGCACGTGAAAAACGTGATCACTTTGGACATTTTTGTACATGATCCTGGGGAAAATTCTTTAAGTTTGATGCTATAATCGGAATGTACAAGTGACCTTTGGACAATATAAAAGGGAGGTCTTGTCCTTCATGTAAAGTTGACACAACTTTTGAGGAGAAGGAAATCTTTTGGAGATTCTAGCATTCTTAGTTGTTTCCATTTTTACTTTCTGTTCGGGGGTCCTTATCTATTTTTGAACCCCAACAACGACGGTGGAGGTGGAGAGGGGCGTGGAGGTGGTGGATACAGGCGTAGGAGAGGAGACTTGAGGGCGCGCTAAGCAATGGACAGAGGTGGAGGAGAGGAGGCTTGAGGGCGCGCTCCGACGGTGGCCCGGAAGGGGGGTGTGACGCCCCAGGTTTTTAATTAACCTTAATAGCCGGTCAAATGGTCAACCGTGGTCAAACCTAGGTCAACCTGGGCCCTCACCTCGAAAAACTCACTAACCCACCCTAGTGACCCTAATTGGCTAGTAAACACACTTGTGGGGCCAACCCATGGTCAAAGGATGGTCAAACCCCTTGCCACTCTAGTGTCCCCAAGTGTGTACGGAACTTTTGCCGCGTTCTCCAAAATTCACCTAAACACTTAAAATTCTACCTTTATGAAAGTTGTACATCTTGTTGAGGGACACAACTTTCATGTAGATTGGCATTTCCAATTTTGAGAAGAAAAGCTTGAAAATCAACTGCAAGACAAAGTTCACTGTTTGCAAAACCCTGCTGACATTCAAAGTTGGCATTCAAATAACTTTTAATCTGGGCAGAAAAACCCTATATGGCTTTTGTAGAAAATGTTGTTGGTAGCTAGATCTACAACTTTGGTGTTTACCACTTGGTCGACTTCTATTCAAAAATCCAGAGAAAAATCGGTTCAAACTCAGCCCCAGCGAAATGTTCAAACCCAGAGCGTCGCTCGCCGCGACGTCGTGCGCCCCGCGCGCCGCCGGCTCCGGCGTCCGCGCCACCGCTCCGCCCAAGGCCCCACCACCCGAGGCACGCCCCGTCCCGAGGCCCCGCGCCCCAACGCGCGCCCGCCCGAGGCGCCCGGTGGTCGGCGCCGTCGTGCGCGCGCGCACGCGCGCGGACCGGCGGTCCGTCGGCCGTGTCGCCGCCCGAGCGCCGTAGTACGGCGAAGCATCTTCGCCGTCATCCATTCGTCACCCCGGACGCGCCCGGTCCCATATAAAAGCGCCCCCTCGTCCTCCGCGCGCCGCCCCGAGCCGCCCGCCGCCATTGCCGCCGCCCCCGGTCTCGGAGGTCGCCGCCGGTGCTCACCGCCGACCGACCGCCCCTATTAGCTCCCCTAGCCCCTAGTGAAGCTCACGTAGTCGCTTGTTTGCCCGCATTTCGTCTCCACGCCGTCGTTCACCGAGCCGCCGCGGCCACCGCCGCCGGCCACCGCCGAACTTCGCCGCCGGCCAACTCACCGCCTTCACTTCCGTCCCCTACCGCTCCTAGGTGAGCACGTGGCCCCCGAGCCGCTTGCACGGCGGCAGAGCCGCCAGCTCGCCGGCGATTGGCCATGCCCGCGCCGCCCGGCCGGCCAGGGACCCGATTGTGTTGATTTCAATAGTTCTAGGGTGCGTCGCGTAAATTCCAGGGCTTGGTTGTAAAGATCCTTATCTAAGTTTTCTTGCAGTTCAGTCCAGTGCCTTGTAAAATGCCCAGAAATTCGTAGAAAAATCAGAAAAATGCAAAACCAATTTTGTTGGGTTCAGGAAGATAAATCGCATCTCTTTTGTTATTTGCACATGGCTGGATTCTAAATAGTTTTAGCATGAAAAATACAAATGTGAAAAACCTAGATCTGGCATAACTTGAAATCCATAACTCCTCTGTATCCCAATTTTGGATATGTTGTGTGTTAGGCCATGACTAGATGCTGTGCCAAAAATTGCACAAAGTTATGCAGTAGATCTTGCTAAATAAATTCTTTTCCATTCTTGCAGAAACTGCCTAAATGATTTTTCTTGTTAAATATATTTATGTTCTTGAGCTCAACTTGTGCACACTGTATTGATATGTCAAAATGCACATCTTGTGAATTGATCATGATTTTTGGCTTACCAGAAATAATCATTCTTGATTTATGCATGTTTTCCTTTGCAAATGGATAAGGCAAGATCAGTAGAGCCTTTAGGTGAATGTGCTGGTTCTTTAGGCTTGTTTAGGACCAGAGAGCATGCATAAGAAAGTTTGGATCAATTTGATGCTTATTTATTTTTGAATGCATTTAAATGGAATCACTAGCTAGCCTTTGTTATTTTCTCCAATATTTAATTTCCTAGCATCCAACATTTACATGTGGGTCCAATGGACCAGGATAGGTGCTAATATGCTTAAGGAACACTTCTTTAATTTTTAGTAATTTAATTGCTTAATAAAAAGCTTAAAAGCCCTTTTAATATTAAAGAGGAATTAAATAAAGAAAAGCCCTTATTTAAATCTTTTTCCTTTTTGAAAGTATTACTTAATGCAATTAAAAGATGATTAATTATCATTTCTGATAAGACATTAATTCATGGATAAAGATATTATTTATACCTTTGCTTGTGAAAAGAAAAGGAATTAAAGCCTTCACATGAAATAACAAGTATAATAAAAACCTTTATTCAAAAATGCAATAAAGAATAACCCATGTACACCAATAACCTTCCTAAAAGGGAAACCCTATCTAAATGCTTGTTAAGGTGAATATGACCAACCAAGAGTTGGATAAGACAACAAACTATCACATCACCTAAATCTTGCATTGCATTCCGTGTAGATCTTCCGGACGGAGATTACTCCCTTGTCTCGGAAACCGAGGAAGGAGGAGCGGAAGCATCGCTGCAGTACGTGGAAGTACTCGACACCGAGGGTGCCCAGGCTAACCTAGCTGACGAAGGCAAGCTCCAGTGCATCTAACCTAGTTTTTAAAATTCTTTATTCAATTATCTATGAATGATTGTGCATTTACGTTCAGGAGTTGAATGAAACCCTAGATGCATGATCCATAGGTACCTTGTCCTTACTAGTATGATAGGTCGATAGCTGCTAAGCTATAGGACCGTTACAAGTTGGGTGATGACCTCACTCGCGAGAATAGGTTCCTAGATAGGAATCACAATGTATCCTTAAATGGATTGCTCACGTGGTAAGAGCATGGGATCTGGGCTCCGGTCCAGTGGTTATGTGGGTTAAGTTTTTGAACGTACTAAGCACATGTTGGTTATGGGGCCGGTAAGCCTAGTACCTGTCGTATGGACCTCCCTGGGCCCACTACCTCGGTGGGTACCAGGACCGACTACTCGGTGGGCCCCTAGGACTACCCGTCTTGCGCTACACGGCACCTGAAGGCGTGGAGCACAAGGACTACACAGGAGTAGTACTCAGTTAGGGAGCTGTACATGTTCCGCACAGTATGGAGGACTCCTAGACGTACTCGACTAGTACTCTCTCCCTACTCCGACTTGTAACCCTGCCTCCCGGACTATATAAGGTGAGGCAGGGACCGATTCCTAGCATCCAATCTCCTCTCATACAACTCACGGCGCACTATTGCACCATCTTGTAATCGTGCCCTATCAATCCAGAGCTACGCAGCATACAGGACGTAGGGTATTACGCACCTCGTGGCCCGAACCTGTCTAAATTGTGTGCCACGTGTCTCTTCCTTCGAGTTACCGATCTCGGCGAGTCACATTCATCTACTTCGGGTACTCCCCGTAGTAGGTTGCCGGTCTAAAACACCGACAGCTAGCGCACCAGGTAGGGGCTCTCGCCCGAGATCACATGGCGAACTCGATGGCTCCCGTCCACTTCAAGCCAACCGTCGCCTTCAACCGCGGCGACACCTTCGTGTTCGGCGCCTGGGTCTACACTGCTGATGGTGCAGGCTCCTTCCAGCGCCCCTGACCATGCAGCCCAACCCGAAGACAGGCTTCGTGACGCTTCCTGAAGTTGTCACGGGTGAACTCGCCGGCAAGTTCGGCGAAATTTCGCTCTTCGACCACCACGCTGACTTCGAGCTCGAGTCCACTTCCAACTCGGACTCGACGTCGCCATGGGCCATCGCATGCGAGCCGGCTGCTCAGCCATCGCAGGCGGTCCCCTCACCACGCGAGCACTCCGCACGTGGCCCCCGCATCCTCAGCCGGGCCCGCACGAGGGCTCCCACTTCGCGCCGGGCCGGCAAGGAACCCGTACCCGAGTACAGCTCGGACTCCGACGCCGCCCCCGATCGCGCTCCGGACTCCAGCACTCTCTCCGGGTTCTACTCGAACCCGGATTACGAGTTCGACTTCGGGTCGGACCCTGAGGAGCCCGAGTCCGAGGACAACTCCATTGAGCTTCCTTTATCAGGGCCAGCCTCTGGGCTGGTTATAGCATCCACGCCGGCCGGAAGATACGTCTACTGGCCAGACCGCAAACCTGCTGACCTGATAAAGGGAGACTCACGCTACGTCGCCTACATCGACTCGCTACCGTTCCAGGAGGGAACACCGCTAGCCCGGGCTGACTCAAGCACACCAACTGAGGTGGCACCCTCTGAGTCCAGCCTCGGCACCCCTGATCGCCAAGTCTTCATGGCTGCCGGCGACACCCCAGGGCCTTCAGGCACCGCTCAGGACAAGTACCTGGAAGACATCTCCTCCGACGAGCTCTCTGCCGATGCTCCACCAAAGGAGACTCCGGCAGACAGAGACGCTCGACGTGAACGTAAGCGGAAGCGCAACGAACGTCGTCGACGCCTCCGCGACAACTTCCCCGTCTGCAACCTTGCGGAAGCTCTCGAGGCAGTCGAGAGCAGAGTGCACACTACCCCCGAGCAGTGCCTCATGTCGATCACAGCGATCGCACGCCAGGCTCAGGGCATACGCGCAAGAGAAGTCATCGCCAAGCTCGCTGAAGAAGCTTACTTCATGCGGGTCGACAACAGAGTCAACCAGCCTCCTCCGGCCAGACCCCGTGACAACGAAGCTACCAGTCGCAGCGCCAACAACGGTCCTAACCGTACTCGGGCTGACCTCCCAGCCGAGCCAAACCGTCGTCGCTCCAACGCCGGCGGACCTTCACAGCACGATCACGGCAACCGAGAAGTTGTTCCCCACCGCGCCCCGGCCGGTGGCGGCGGCAACGACCCCGACGGCGGCGGCGGCGGCGGCGGAAGCTCCAACCATGGAGCCAACGGGGGAGAGCCGGCGGCGGCGGCGGTCGCGGCGGCCGAGGCCACACGAACAGCCACGCCTCCGGCGCCTCACATGGCGGGTACGACGCTCGCCAGAAGATTGAGGAGCTGTGGCGGAAGAAGTCGACCACCGCTGCCGAGGGTGACGGCTTCCCCGCCTTCTCACCTCGACTTCGCAACTTGCTCCTCCCCGACAAGTTCAAGCCTTTGGGGATCACCAAGTACGACGCGAAGCAGGATCCCATCCAGTGGCTTCGATGCTACGCCCTCTCCATCGAGAACGCTGGCGGCAACAGCGACACCAAGTGCCTCTACCTCCCCTTCTGCCTGGACCAAGCACCACTCACATGGCTCGAGTCGCTGTACAAGCACTCGATCGACAAGTGGGACCAGCTGAAGGAGCAGTTCACAAGTAACTTCACGGGCGCCATGGGCCGATCGGGTACTCGCATGGACCTGGCCATGATCAAGCAGGAACAAGGCGAGACCCTCCGCAAGTACATGCGCCGCTTTTTCGACAAGCGCGCTACCGTCGTCGATGTCACCGACAAGGAGGTCATCGACCTCTTCCAAGACGGTCTCTATCACCGTCGCACCTTCGAAGACTTCGGTCGTCGCCGCCCCAGGTCCATCCCCCACCTCAAGGACATGATCACGTCCTGGGCGGATGAAGAAGACAAGGCCAATGCCAAGTACGACGCCATCCGCGGCGAGACCAAGCAGAACCAGGGCGGCGGCAGCGGCAGCAACGCGAACCAGGGTGGTCGCAACAACAATAACAACAACTACTCGGGTCCCAACCGCAAGCGCAAGCCAGACAACACCGTCGCGGCTATCCAGCGCCCTGCAAAAGGGAACTCGAAGAAGAACTCTGGCGGTTTCAAAGACCTGCTGAAGGAGAAGTTCCCGTGGCATCCAAATGGCAACCACACTACCAGCAGTGCTACCAACTCAGGCATGCACTCAAGGAGACGCCAGAGCCACCGCACCCTCACGATCAAAAGGGAAAGAAGAAAGACGGCGACAACAACGACTTCCAAGAACCTGAGAAGACCGTCAACGCCCTCTTCGGCAGACTGCCCAGCAGGCGGGAGCAGAAGGCTACCCGTCGCGAAGTAATGTCCATTGAGCCAACGGTCCCGACCCCTCTCAGGTGGTCAGAGGTACCCATCACCTTCTCCCGCGCGGATCAGTGGACCAGCTTCTCCGAACCAGGACGGTTCCCCCTCGTCCTGAAGCCAACGGTGGCGGGCTCCAAACTCAACAAGGTGCTCATCGACGGTGGAAGCGGGCTTAACGTCCTCTTCACCAAGACCTTGAAGAAAATGAAGCTCGACATCACTCATATGCTCACCAAGAGCAACACGCCCTTCTACGGCATCGTCCCCGGCAACGCGGCTATTCCACTGGGCTCAGTGGTCTTGCCAGTTACCTTCGGGGCGTCTCGGGACAACTACCGTACCGAGTACATCAAGTTCGAGGTCGCGGACTTCGAGACCTCTTACCACGCCATCCTCGACAGACCGGCCATCGCCAAGTTCATGGCGGTGCCCCACTACACCTACTTGGTACTCAAAATGCCAAGCCCAGCCGGTGTACTCTCCCTCCAAGGGGACTTGAAGATCTCCCACGACTGCGACACAGAAGCCGTGGAGATCGCCTCTACGAACCAAGTACCCAACGCGATGATGGAGGTATACGCCGCGTCGAAGAAGCTTGCTACAAGTGAACTCGACATCCCAGAGAAGTCTGACAGCACCAACAAGCCTCAGCCACCTGAGGAGGCACTCGTCAAGACGGTCGACCTCGGAACAGGCGACCCCAGCAAGACCACCACCATCGGGGCTGGCCTCGACCCCAAATAGGAAGGCGCGCTCATCAGCTTTCTTCGGGCTAACCGCGACATCTTCGCGTGGAAGCCAGCGGACATGCCAGGAGTGCCCAGGGAGCTGATTGAGCACTGCCTCAACGTCGATCCTAAGGCCACCCCCAAGAGACAACACCTCCGATGCTTTGCCGACGACAGGGGGACGCCATAAAGAAGGAACTCGCCAAGCTACTCGCAGCTGGCTTCATTAGAGAAGTCTTCCATCCTGAGTGGCTCGCTAACCCTATCCTCGTCCGCAAGAAGAACTCGAACGAGTGGAGGATGTGCGTCGACTACACCGACCTCAACAAGCACTGCCCCAAGGACCCCTTCGGGTTGCCGCGGATTGATCAAGTCATTGACTCCACGGCGGGCTACGACCTGCTCTGCTTCCTCGACTGCTACTCTGGGTACCACCAGATTGCGATCAAGGAAGAAGACCAGGAGAAGACCGCGTTCATCACCCCGTTTGGCGCGTACTGCTACACGACCATGTCCTTCGGGTTGAAGAACGCCGGCGCTACCTACCAACGAGCTATCCGGGCACCGCTTCAAGAGGCGGCTCAACAAGAACGTCGAGGCCTACGTGGATGACGTGGTCGTCAAGACCGAAACTCCGGTACCCTCATCGACGACCTTGAAGAGACCTTCGCATCACTACGCGAGTACCGCCGGAAGCTCAACCCGAACAAGTGCGTCTTCGGCGTCCCTTCGGGCAAACTACTCGGCTTCATCATCGCCCGGCGCGGCATCGAAGCCAACCCCCGAGAAGATCTCCGCCATCACCAGGCATGAAATCTCCCACGAGCATCAAAGACGTCCGGAAGGCGACGGGGGTGCATGGCGGCGCTGAACAGATTCATCTCGAGGCTAGGAGAACGGGGCCTCCCCTTCTTCAAACTACTCAAGCATCACGAGAAGTTCGTGTGGACTCCAGAGGCGGATCAAGCCCTTGCTCAGCTCAAGGACTTCTTATCGAAGCCACCGATCCTCACGGCTCCTCACAAGGGTGAGCAACTACTGCTCTACCTAGCTGCGACTACTCACGTGGTCAGTACCGCCATCGTTGTCGAGCGGCAGGAAGACGGCCACGCCTACCCGGTCCAGCGCCCAGTCTACTTCGTCAGCGAGGTTCTATCAGAGTCCAAGGCCCGCTATCAGCCCGTTCAGAAGCTCCTGTACGCACTACTCATCACCTCGCGGAAGCTACGACACTACTTCCAGCAGTACTCGGTCTCCATCGTCACCGACTACCCGCTTGGCGACATCCTGCGGAACCAAGATGCTACTGGAAGAATCTCCAAGTGAGCTGTCGAGCTCGGCGCCCTCACCATCGACTTCAAGCCACGCACAGCCATCAAGTCGTAGGCACTAGTCGACTTCATGGCAGAGTGGTGGGAGAACCAGCTACCTACTCCCACCGTGCGACCAGAGCATTGGGTGATGTACTTTGACGGCTCACTCAACCTCGAGGGCGCAGGTGCAGGGGTACTCCTGATCTCTCCAATGGGCGAACAACTCAAGTACGTCCTGCAGATCTTCTGGAAGGTCTCAAACAACGAAGCCGAGTACGAGGCCCTCCTTCACGGGCTCCGCCTCGCGGCTTCACTGGGAATCAAGCGGCTACTAGTCTACGGCGACTCCGCAGTGGTCATGAACCAAGTCAACAAGTCCTGGGACCGCAACAAGGAGAACATGGACGCCTACTCCCTAGAAGTCCGCAAGCTCGAGAACAAATTCTATGGTCTCGAGTTCCATCACATCGTCCGCGACAACAACGTTGCAGCGGGCGTCCTCTCGAAGCTTGGATCCACCCGCGCTCAAGTGCCAGCGGGTGTCTTCGTCCACGAGCTTCACGTGCCATCCATCCCGGAGCCGGCGCCACCGACCCTTGTCCCGGCCCATCCACCGGTGGGCGAGGAGGTCATGATGATCGACGTGGGATCGGAGGCAACCCTTCATCGACTACCTCGGCGAGCAGAAGGTTCCCTCCGACAAGAACGCGGCCGAGCAACTCGTCCGCCGCGCCAAGTCTTACGTCCTCGTCGGAGACAAGCTCTACAAGCGGGGCGCATCTTCTGGAGTACTCATGAAGTGCATCCCTCGTGAAGAAGGCAAGGACATCTTTGAGGAGATCCACAAGGGCGTCTGCGGCAACCACGTGTCCTCACGCACGTTGGTCAGCAAGGCTTTCCGACGAGCCTTCTACTGGCCCACAGCTCTGGGCGACGCCGAAGAACTCGTCAGAAAGTGCCAAGGATGCCAGTACTTCGCCAAGCAGCAACACGTCCCAGCCTACAAGCTAGTCACCATACCGCCAACCTGGCCCTTTGCTTGTTGGGGGCTCGACATGATTGGGCCACTGCAAACTGCGCCAGGAGGATTCAACAGGGTATTGGTGGCTATCGACAAGTTCACCAAGTGGATCGAGGTCAAGCCAGTCACATGTCCCAAGGCTGACAGAGTACTCTACTTCCTGGATGAACTCGTGCACTGCTACGGACTACCCCACCGCATCATCACAGACCTTAGGCCTGTTGTTCTTATCCACTATCCACATTCAAATCCACACCCATCTCAAATGGGGAGGGTATGGGTAGAAAATTATTATCCATTGAAGAAATGGGTAGGGTGGGTGTGGGGAGGGTACAAATAATCCATTGGGTATGTATATAATCTAGTACAAAACTAATTATCCATTGGGTATGGGTGGGATTGGGGAGGGTAAGATGTGGATAATAATTATTTGGATTCGGGTATGAGCAAGAGTGGATTTATCCATACCCTCCCCAGTGGCAGGCTTAACAGACCTGGGCTCCAACTTCAACAACCACCAGTTCTGGGAGTACTGTGAGAACAGCGGGATTGACGTCCGATACGTCTCAGTTGCCCATCCACGGGCCAACGGACAAGTCGAGCGCGCCAATGGGATGATGCTCGACGCTCTCAAGAAGCGGCTACACGACGTCGCGAACTCCAAAGGGGGCAAGTGGATCAAGGAACTACCCAACGCACTCTGGGGGCTGCGGACTCAACCATCCAAGCCAACGGGGCAATCCCCCTACTTCCTGGTCTACGGCTCCGAAGCCATCCTCCCTACCGACGTCATATGGAACTCGCCAGCAGTGGAGCACTATGACGAAGGCGTCTCAAAGACGACGGACGAGTTGACATCGACAGCCTCGAAGAAGCTCGCTGCGCTGCCCTCGTCCAGTCAGCAAGGTACCTAGAGGGTATCCGACGCTACCATGATCGCAACATCAAGGAACGCTCCTTCAACGTTGGTGATCTCGTCCTCCGCCGTATCCAGAACACGGAAGGACTACACAAGCTCAGTTCCCCCTGGGAAGGTCCCTTCACCGTCGCAAAGGTGACCGGGTCGGGCTCCTACCGCCTCCAAACACTTGAAGGCGAAGACATCAACAACTCGTGGAACTTCGACCAACTCTGTCGATCCTACGCCTAGTCTACACGACCACTCTGGGGTTCAAGTCTACACGACTGCATCAACACCCCCTTGCCATATGCGACCCCCCGGGTCCTGGCTCCAGTCTCCGGACTTCTCCTCTCCAGGATCCAGCCCGTGCGGCTACCTACGGATCCTGGGCTGCGATGAGCATCAAGGACTCTAGCAGCAGTCTACTAAGAGACCACACCCCAAGATCCAGCCTGCACGGCTACCTACGGATCTACGATCCAGCCTACACGGCTACCTACGGATCAACTGCTGTAAGCGGCTACCCGCTCCAGCGCTACTCAGCTGTAAGCGGCCTCCGGGTCCAAGCGACTACTTTGTAACTACGGCCCTGGCCATCCAGGTGTACTCCTTCAGTAATAAAGTTTGATTGTTCATCAACTTCTTTACTGCCTACTCCCTACAACGGGACTACCAAAGCCGAGTACGACTACTCGCATCCACGCCACGATGGGGGCTCCGCACTCTGAGATCGCGACTACGAGTACTCATTGCTGGAAAATTTCTTTCATTGATACTTAAGCAATTCATTACAATTGTCCTCCTGTACAACCATGGCTACTAGCTATCTATTACAGGGCTACTGGAGGTTAAGCTTCTCAGCTACCTGCTCCGCGATGGGAGCCATGCTGCTCCGGCGGCTCCGCATCTTGCTCATCGGTGCAGTTGGTGGCTACCCCGCCGGCGACTACCTCCACTGGGGCCTTCGGGAAGTACGACTTCATGAAGGCCAAGACTTGTCTTGGGATCGACCTCGCCATGTGCTTCACGTAGGCGGCCAGCCGGCTCGGAGCTTCCTTAAGGCGATCCATCAGAGGAGCAATCTTGGGGCCGCCTGGGTCCGGCACCAGGAGTCTTGCGATCGGCAGTGCGGCTTCCTCGAGCTCCTTCAGTTGGGCCCGCAATGCCTCGCAGTCTTCATTCAACTTCTGCAAGGATTTGTAGCAGTTGACGAGATCTCAGTCAGAAGCAATCCGGAGCTCAATATGCTTCTCGCACTCGAAGGCGAGTTCTTTGTAGTCGAGCTCGAGTACCTGGCGGGCTTCTTGCTCCCGGTCGAAGAGGTTCTTCATGCTCGTCTCCGAGGACTTCAGCTGCTCCACCTGGCCCTCAAGCTCTGCAACACGACAACAGCACAGCGGGTCAAGGACTTCTCGACCTCCAACAAGTACCCGACCAGTTCAGCGGCGTACCTTTGTTCTTGTTGCGGAGACCCTTATTCTTCCGCACCAAGTCGTCGCCCTTCGCCTGCAACTCTTGGACGTCGTTGTGGTACTTGGCGAAGGCGGCGTCGAGCTTCGACTGCATGGCAGCCGCGTGCTTCTGCGACTTCACAAGTTGCTCTTCTAGCGCTTCGGCTCGGAGCACCGCGTCGCCATAACCCTGCAGCATGTTCGACTTGTCGCGGGACCGCTCCGCAACGTCCTGCACAAGACAACTCAAGTCACAAGAGTACTCAACAAACAGAGGATTGACTACTCAGAAGCTACGGCTACTTACCTTCATCCACTGCTCGGCCTGGCGGATCGCCTCGAGATGCTTCGCCACCGTCGCAGGCTCGACAAGATCATCTGCGAGCAGCTCTACCCCGCCACGACTACTCGCGGTGGCCTCCGTCATCGGCGCAGAGCGGATGGGCTCTGCGTCCTGGATCTCCGGGGAGCGGATAGCCACCTCCAGAGCAACCTCTGGCGACGTGGTGACGCCCTCTCCCCCGGCCGTCACGGCGGCCTCCTCGACGACCTCCTCCACGGGCTCGGGGGCTCCTCCCGCAGCCTCCGGGGCCCCTGGTGTCGACTTCTGCATCGGCACCCCCGCAGGGATGTCACTGCCTTCAGCTTCAGCGCCTGCCAAAAGAAGATGAGTGCATCAGCAATTGCGACTACTCCCCAAGGGGCGTTATAGCTTCAAAAAGAGTACTCACCTTCGACAACGCTGGCCTCCGGCAACGTCGCCTCGGCAGCCGGTGGCTCGGGCACCGCCTGGGTAGCGGGAGCGGACTCCTCGGCGGGCGGCGCGACTTTTTCCGCCACCGCTGATGAGGGCTCATCCCCCTCCTAGGACAGATCCGTGGATTTCCTGCAGAAGCACACACCATTGGTCGTCAGTCAACCTCGACTACTACAACAAGTACTACTCGCGAAGATGGAGTACTCACAAGTTCGACCGGACTATTGTCACGGCCGGTGCACCGAGGATGCTGGCAATGTCGACCAGTCCACCCTCGACGGGCGCCTCCTCCTGCGCCCCTGCGGCTACCGCCACCTCTTCAACGGCGGCGGCTACAGGCTCCGTGCTCCCCTGTGGAGCAGGGGGCTGGCGCTCCAGCTGCGCCAAGATCTCCTCAACAGTGGGGGCTGGACTACGACTTCCAGCTAGCTCCCCCACTGTGTCCCACACGCCTTCGTCGCCCTCTTCGACAGGCTCCATTGGCGGCACCTCCTGCATACAAGGGAGACTACTCGTCAGCAAGTGTACTCGTACAACGGGTACTCGACTACTCTGATCAAGACAACTTACCTCATGAGGCGTGGTCTCTGAGACCTTAAGCTTCTTCGTCACCCGCTTCCTGGCGGGATTGCGCGGAAGGACTACACAGGAGTAGTACTCGGTTAGGGAGCTGTACATGTTCCGCACTGTATGGATGTTGACGGTGAAAATCCGTCAACCTAGCCGTGAGTTTACCTTCGGTGTTGGCATGAATTTTATACTTTATCCATTGGTACTAACCCCCGTGGTATAACAAGTTCACGTGTGCATGTCGTTTTTGGAGTTTAATGTTTATGCGGGGATTTAGTGTTGAATGCAAGACTTTCGGGATAAGTTCATCAAGCACCTCATGACAAGACTTTGAAGCCCCGAACAAGTCATGCAATGAAGCAAAACTAACTCCAAGAAGCGGGGGACTTGATCCGAGAAGACGACATACTCCGGGGACCCGACCGGAAAAGTCTTGAATCTTCCAAGACAAGGAGTTGAGTCCAATTCGGAGAGAAACCGACGACATGGACCCATATGCGAGAGGGGGAAGCATCCGGGAAGCAAGGGAACCGACCTCGGGCAAAGGAGCCCGCGGGGGCGGGCCTAAATGGGCCCGGGCCGGCCGGCCGATCCGGTCGGCCCCGGGGCCCATTTAGGGCCCAAATGCGACGCCCTTTGCCCTAGGCTGGCGATCGGGCTATTTATAGTCCCACGACCGAGAGCCACGCGAGAGGAGATTTCGTCTTCGGCCGCCGAGAAGCGAGAGAGGAGAGGGACACCATCTAGGAGAGGAGAGGGTCGAGCTAGTTGACTAGGGCTTCCCTAGCCGACGTGGGAACCTTGCAAGGAAGACCACGTCGGAGTTCCGGAGCTAGAAGCAAGATCAAGGAAGGATCCGGTGGTGATCTTGTGTATGTATCATTGTTATAGTTGAATTATCAAGTTGAATCTTTTCCCGGCGATCAAGTGTTTCCTCGAAGATTTCGTTTTTCGATCGGCTTTGCTTATTCCAATTCTATTCTCGAGATAGATTACATAGGGTGTTCTTGTAGCCGCGGTGGCTAGAGGTACACGCGGATCCTCCGAAAGAATCTCGACTTGTCTTTTGACTCGCCCTAAGCTCCCCGCATGAATAGGGATACGTTGTGACGGAACGGGGGTCTCGAAAGGCGGATGTTTTCGGATTTGGACGGGAAACCACGATTTAAAGAGGCTTTTATTAAGATTCGATTTGCTACTTCTTCTTTTGCTTGGAACTTCAACGAAAGGCTTACCCCGATCCCTCTAGATCGGTTTATCTACCCAATCTTACTTTGTTTTCTCCGGTTTTTAGTAGATTAGATTCGTTTTGTGTCTTTTACTTAGATGCATTAGGTCTTTTATCGATTATTGAAGATTACTTGGCTTTAATAGATTAATTCTTGCGTCACACATTTGTTCCACGGATTCGATACCTTGGGTTCACCACTCGAGGGAAGAAGGGTCCCTTGACTACGACGGGAGACTTGTACGCTTGCGAGTCACGAACGAACTTTGATACAATTATTAACCGTCAACAAGCCCCTTTTTCTGGCGCCGTTGCCGGGGAACAAGTGATCAAGATTTGATTTTTTTATTGCTTTTTTTTGTAATTTTCAGTACTGATTTTGTTTTATTTTTGCATCTAATAAGCTTCAATCATCCTCAAAATACATCTAATCTAGTTTGTCTAACTCTAGTCTTTATAGATTTGTTTTGTTTTCTAGTTTCTTTTGCATATTTTGTTTATTGCTAACCCTAACGGGAGATGGACGGCTACCTCTCCAACAAACCCGATAATTTTGTGGATGATCCGAGAAAAACTTTACGAGGCTAAGGAGACGCGAAGCACATCAAGCTAAAAGGCTGGATTTTGTAGATTCGGAGTCGGAAGACAAAGGATCGCAGGAATCTCCGGAGAATTCACCACCTCAAAGTCCGCGGGAGAACCGACGTCCACCAATGGGTGACCAACCACCGGAAGAACGCAAGATTGGGGAGCTATGCACCCCAGACATCATCGACCTACCAATCTTGAACCTCGACGAGATCGGAAGACCGTTCGAGATCAAGACCTCAACAATCCGCATGGTGCAACATTCACCCTTCACCGGCAAAGAGGATCCGAACCTTCACCTCCAAGCATTCATTCAACTATGTCAGACTTTCAACATGGATGGGGTGACTCAAGATCAAATGAGGGCAAGGCTTTTTCCGTTTTCACTACTCGGGAAGGCGTTGCAATGGTTCCACTCTCAACCGGCGGAGACGGTGCAAAATTGGAACACGTTGATGAAGGCTTTCATGAAGGAATACTACTCACGGGTAAAACTCAAAGCTTGCGTAATAAGATTGCCACCTTTGTTCAATATCCTACGAAACTATCTCGGAGGCATTCGAGCGCTTCAACGAGTACACCGGGCGGTTCCACATCACAAGTTCCCGAAAGAAGACCTCGTGCAAAAGTTCTATCAAGGACTCACCATGGCGTCAAGGACGATCATCGATGCATCGGCGGGAGGATCTATCATCGAGCTTACACCGACGGAAGCTTTCACGTTATTCAAGAAGGTCGCGGATAATGACACGTGGGCGTCATCACGGCGCCTACACCGGCTCAACCTATGGGGAACGTCAAAGGAGTCTTGCAAGTGGAGAAGGAAGACATACTCGAAGGCAAGATCGACTCGCTCATGAGGAGGTTGGAGAAGATGGAGATAGAAAAGAAAGAGGCTCAAGACTTGAAGGCCGCCGAAGCAAGGTCCACATGCGAAGAATGTGGAGAGTATGGCCATGTCCGCAAAGATTGTCGGAGGAAGCCAAAGTGCTCGACTACATGAGGAAGGGAGAATTGCCGAACTTCCGCTACGGGCAAGGTAGGCCTCAATTTAATGCAAGCTCATCTATTCCTAACGCGGTTCCACTTCGGATACAATTGAAGGAGTTCATGGATGAGCAAGCTAAGATCAACAAGGACACCGTCACCAAGTTCAAGACCATAGACAAGGTGTTGGAGAACATCGATAGCAAAGTGACGGAGGTCGGAAGTTCCAATCATCAAGTGCTCAACATGATGAAGATGCTCGAGACGCAAGTTGGACAACTTGCGGGCGCCTCACTAATGATGAAGGGAAGCTTCGGGACAACCCAAATGTCCCGAATCGGCGAAGGCCATTCAAACACGTTCGGGGAAGGAGACCGAAGATCCGGAACGTACCGCGGGAGCAAGAAAGCCGAAACCGTCCACCGAGGTGGAAGGAGCTGCTAAAGAGAAGGTTACGGGGATCGTCACCGAGGAACCCGAATTTGAGATGCGGAAGATGACACGAGGATACCGCAACTCAAGCCACGCTACTTCCGAGGTAAACTTGACAACCACTTTGAGAAGTTTGTGGAAGTTGTGCGTAGACTTAGCATCAACATGCCGTTACTAGATGCCCTACAAGTACCTACATATTCTCGTTACTTTAAAGACATACTTGCAAATAAATATGAGATAGCAACACTCGGGGTAGATCATGTCAAGATGTCCGAGGAGTGTAGTGCGGCTATTGCTTATGGGCTGGAGAAGCAAAAAGACCCCGGTGCCCTACAATTCCATGTTCGGTTGGTTCTTTCAACTTCGAGAAGGCGTTATGCGACCTTGGAGCTAGTGTGAGTGTCATGCCGAGGGATGTGTTCGAGAAGTTACGCCTACCGATGGAGCCTACGGGAATATGTTTGGAGGTGGGTGACAACTCCATTCGCTATCCCTTGGGCATTGCTGAAGATGTACCCGTGAAGATTGGACACCACTTCATCCCCGTCGACTTCGTTGTGCTCGAGATGGGAGAGAGGGAGAAGCCGCCGCTCATCCTAGGGAGGCCGTTCCTCAAGACAAAGGGGGAGCAACTATTGATGTTGGCAAGGGGGAGATCATGTTCGATATCAACGGAGAAAGGAGTTCCTTCAAGTTCCGTCCAAGGATGGAGGCATGCAACATGATTGGAGTGAAGATAGAACCAAAACAAACGGAGGGGCTGAAAAAGAAGAAGGAGCCGAAAAAAGTGAACGTAACGAAAATTAAAGAAGGTGTTGCATCCGTCAAGACAAAGGAAGAGAAGCCGCCTGTGAAGACCAAAAAAATGACTAAGACGACCAAGCCAAAAGACAAGCCCGCGCCCAAGATGGTGCGGAAGTGGGTACCCAAGATTGCAACGCCCGCAAAGAGCGTTGATCCGGAGTAATCAAGTGAAGAAGTCTAGCTATAGACTATAAACGAAGCGCTAGGCGGGAGGCAACCCGTTTCGTCAAGTCAAGTCAAGAATAAGCTACCGGGAGGACAACCCGATTCCAGGTTTTTCGAGTATTTTTAATAATTTAGTTTTTGAGTTTTACTACGCAAAGACATTAGACTTAGAAGTGGTTGAACAATATTAGAGACATAATTCTTGATTGAATGTTTGCTTTATCATAAACCCTTTGCATGAACCCTCCTATGTGCTTGTTTGATTCTTTTCTTTTCGAGAAACCCCTCAACCAAATAATTTCAGAACCTTAGCTCAACCTTTCACCCTCTATGGTGCTGAGGTTGGCTTATTTTTCATGCTAAAACCACACGAGTAGAGCCACGATTTATATTCAAGTGTTATAAAAATTCAGCACGTGGTAGGACTCGCGTGAACCTAGAAATCAAAGCTTTTGGTTGATCTTAAAAATCTTTACCCTTGGTTTCTCTAGGATTAGAATTTTTCTAAGCCCATTCTAATTTTGTTTTATTCAAAATCTTTCTTATTTAGCCAAAATTAGAACCTAAACCTATGCCCCCATGATCAAACCGGGAAAACGTTCGCTCTCAACCGATGAAAGCAAACTATACCGGTAAGACGAAAATCGACGTAGTCGAAAAATATTTTCGACTTACATTTGTTTTTAATGGTTTAAAAACTTCTCTAAAATTATGTTCAAGCTCTTGCATGGCTCGAAAAATATTTTAAAACTCGAATTAGAGGAGTGCTTAACCTTAAACACACCTAAATGGAGGCAATCAAGTTTGAATTAATCATGCATGCACCATTGGATTCCCTTTTATCAACTTTCACCCACTCCACATGCAAAGGACAAGCATGGTGGGCAGCAAGCATCAACTTTGCAGGATTTCAATGGTGGCATGTGAAGCAAGTGGAGCTAGGGAGCATGGACATGACCCAAAGCATGGAGCATCAAGTGGGAGGACCAATAATTCAAGAAAAGGAGTGGACGAGAGCGTTTGGGCGGTGCAACTTGTGGAGCACGCGGGCGGGGAAAGTTGCGGAGGCGAAATGATCGTGCCGGGAGAAAGACGCACCGAGGAGGAGCCGTTGGAGCCCCGGGCCGGCCGGCCTAGGCCGGCCGGCCGCCCTATAAATGGTGCCCCCCGGCGCCCGTCTTACGCGAGCAAGCTTCCCTCTCCTTCCCTTGTTTGTGTGTTCAAGTTTGTGTGCTCGGAACCTCCGTAGACTTAGCCAACCACCCAAGCTTGAGAGCTCAAGAAAAAAATCCACCTCCCTAATCCACTCAAAGTCCACATCCGAAGCAAAGAGTTTAAGTGCCTAGTTTACCGGTTGCAACCCGGATTTTTAGTTGAAGAGAGAGTGCAGCAAGCATGTGGAAGAAGACCACAAGTCTCTTCTCTAAGAAGAAGAGTTCGTCGTCGTCCAAGCCGTCATCAACCACGTCTTCGAGGAGGCACTCGGTTTCCGAGTCTCCCGGAGCATGGAGACGGACACGGCACCACCGAGGAGGAACGACGCTCTCCTCCTTGGTGGGATGAGGGCTGCAAGAAGCACTTCCATGAGGTTCACCGAACCTCGTGGGCACACGGAGGAGCAGCCCGCGCCACCACGACGATCGACTCGCTCAACCGCACCACCTCCTTACACCCCGACACAATCTTCGTACGGCTTCATCATCATGTCGGTGGAGGAGGAGGATAGGCTCGCCAATCTTGAGAAGATGCTTGTGCCAAACGTCGAGATCGACGACCAAGCACTCCACACCTTGGGTTTTCGCACCGACATAAACTACATGTTGGGGCACCTCGGGTGGATTCAATTCTCCAACGGAATCTCGGTGGACACCCACTTGGGTTACACCTTGGAAATTTTAATGACTATGGCACCCATCGTTGATGATGATGGGGTGCAATGCTTGTCATTCCGTTTGGAGGGAATCCAACAAGTGGTTCCCTACGAGCACGTAAGGGAGCTGCTTGGGTTCCACAAGGGCGCTCGGAGAAAGTCGACGTGCCTCCCGCATGTTGGCGGAATTTTGGGGCATGATCTCCGGAGATGCCCATCAACAACGCAAAAGCATCCGCAACCCCATTATCCGGATATTTCACTCTTGGATGTGCAAGAGGGTATTGGGGAGGATGAGGGAAACAAAGGTGACCGACACGGAGTTAAATTGGCTATACTCGGCTTTGATTGCCGGGCAGCCAATCGACCCCTCTTACCTCATGATCAACCGTTGGTGTTGTGAAGCAACATCGGGGGCTAGTGATATTGGTTCGGGGTGTTACCTCTCCATGTTGGCCTTTTCCTTGCGACCGGGGATCGCAAGAAACCCCGCTCACCTTTTGCGCGGTACCTCTCTCGGTTTTGAGTACTTGCGGCAAGGCAAGTACATTAGTGGAGATGAGAGAAGAGGTTACCGATTGGCCATTGTGAACCT
This sequence comes from Cenchrus americanus, assembly GCA_947561735.1. Lineage (NCBI taxonomy): Eukaryota > Viridiplantae > Streptophyta > Magnoliopsida > Poales > Poaceae > Cenchrus > Cenchrus americanus. Next base: position 308,314,795 of record OX387241.1, on the reverse strand, counting down.
CCCTCTTCCGGATGAGAGGCTTAGGCTTTTCACCGAAGGAAGGGAAGATTGGTTGGAAGAGGGAATACTTGTCCCCGCAAGGAAGAACAAAAGAGGAAGGATCGTAGAAGAGGGAACATCCTCCGCACAAGAGGGTGGAGCACAACCCAATGTGCAACCATCCGGCGGGGTTCCTCCTCCGCCTAGTTATTACGGAGGGTCTCAACAACAAGCATGGGGGGGTGGTGCACCGGTACCCCCTCAAAATTATGTTGTTCCCAACGTTAACTTCGCGGAGTCCTACGCTCATCATCCCCAACCACAACAAAGCATGGCTATTATTGGAGGATACGCTGCAAGAAATGCTCAAAATATCGCAGCCATCCAATCCAACGCAGCTCAACTCGGTGAAGGCAACGCAAATATTGCCTTTGAACTTGGTCGCCTTCACCTTGTTGAGCCAAATCAATTCGACGGAGGAAGCGTTCATTCATATTATGAGCAAGGCTATTATTATCAAGACTATCAACATCAACCACCGGCGGAGGATTAGAGGACTTAAGGAACTTTAGTTTTCTCTTCTTTTCTATTTCTCTCGTAATTTTCAGCTTTTGCTCTTATGTGTTTGCGTAGTATTTTTCTGTTTTTATTTAAATTTCAGCAAGCTTGTTATGCTTATTTTCAGTGTGTATTTCAGCTTGATATCACCTTTAATAAAGTCACCACCTTGATTTTTATCATTGGAAAAGTTACAAAATCTGTGCCATGTTGATATATGATTAAAATTGCAGCTTTGTTCATCTTTGTAGTTGATTTATGCATGTTTAAGCTAGTGCTCTCTAAAAAAAAATACAGATCTGAATTTATTTAAATGCTAGCTTAATTTTCAGCGGAGGTTATGATTAAAATAAAGACCCATAGTGTTTTACGTGCTCTCAAGTTATGAATGGATTGAAGATGTCTTTTATGCTCAAAAATATTGCTAACCTTGTCACAAATATCACTTGTGTGTTGCTCAACCTATCCAAAGCCTTATATATATTTGAGTGCGTAAACCTTAGTGTACAAGATTTATTTTTGAGTGAGTTATTGCAGGCCATGATTTCTGCGGCCCGAGACTAAGAAGCTGGTCATTCCGTTTTTGCGTATCTATCTTTTTGCTAGCCTTTTATCCGTGCATTGTGTACCCCCACATTGGTGGTCTCACAAACTTCGCCGGATATCCACCCTTAAACCAAATATCATTTTTTGTGATTACCTCCTTGACCACAACCTATCATTGAGAATGGATCATCAATTCAAGGAAGATCGCAAGAGGGTGCCAACGTTGAAGATTTCAAGTATCTCTCCAAGGAAAATATCTCCGGTACCTACCTTATTTTTCGCCTCTTTGCTCGAGGACGAGCAACGTCTAAGCATGGGGGAGGAGGTAGGTACGGTGCTGCCTTAGAGTTCAAAAGGGAGTATTTTAAAAAAAAATATATATATATAATGATGAAAGAAAAAAAAAATCGGCGATGTACATGACTTCCAAGGTGAAGAAAGAAAAAATATATATATATAAGAAAGAAAGAAAGAAAAGAATGAGAAATATAAGAAAGAGAAGAAAAAGAAAAAAATATATTTGTGCGTAAAATGAACTCCCCGGTTCTCTAAGAGTGCATTCAAGGCTTCAAGATAAAAAGATCCATTCTCATTTTCCAACCATGTGCAATCCGATAACGAGGACTTCTTTTGTGCCTCGGGATCACTCTCTCGCCATTTGCACATGTCCACCTATCTAAAAGTGTGTGTATTTTTCTCTTTCCCCTCCTTGATTTAACATTATTTTCCAATGACCTTTTTGACGAGTCTCGGTAAGACCATGAGAAGCTTGTCTTGTTATGACAACACCTCACTTATAAATTCTTGTTAGGACTAAACTTTCCCAAAGCTCCATATAAAGCCTTCCACATATATATGAGAGGGAAAGGAGTAGAATATATAGGCTTGAGAGACAAGTGAGATGAGAGTTTATGAGCAATACATGAGATGATTTAAATTTGTGAATTTGGTTTAGCTTTTCTTTATCTCGATCTTCATTTCAAAAATTCGAGATCCATTTAAAACTTTGTGAGCATGTTAATACTTGTGGGATAAGCTTAATAAGAATCCACCCTCCGTGGAGATGAAGGCTAGTACATTATGGAACTTTAATGAATTAATATTTTGAGAGCATTATGTTTTCTCATGTATGGTCAAATGCAAAGTTTAAACATTGTTTAGCAATGATGATATCCATCGAAGGCTTACTCGAGGACGAGCAAGGTTTAAGCATGGGGGAGATGTTGACGGTGAAAATCCGTCAACCTAGCCGTGAGTTTACCTTCGGTGTTGGCATGAATTTTATACTTTATCCATTGGTACTAACCCCCGTGGTATAACAAGTTCACGTGTGCATGTCGTTTTTGGAGTTTAATGTTTATGCGGGGATTTAGTGTTGAATGCAAGACTTTCGGGATAAGTTCATCAAGCACCTCATGACAAGACTTTGAAGCCCCGAACAAGTCATGCAATGAAGCAAAACTAACTCCAAGAAGCGGGGGACTTGATCCGAGAAGACGACATACTCCGGGGACACGACCGGAAAAGTCTTGAATCTTCCAAGACAAGGAGTTGAGTCCAATTCGGAGAGAAACCGACGACATGGACCCATATGCGAAGGGGGAAGCATTCGGGAAGCAAGGGAACCGACCTCGGGCAAAGGAGCCCGCGGGGCCGGGCCTAAATGGGCCCGGGCCGGCCGGCCCGGTCCGGTCGGCCCGAGCCCATTTAGGGCCCAAATGCGACGCCCTTTGCCCTAGGCCGCCGATCGGGCTATTTATAGTCCCCCGACCGAGAGCCACGCGAGAGGAGATTTCGTCTTCGGCCGCCGAGAAGCGAGAGAGGAGAGGGACACCATCTAGGAGAGGAGAGGGTCGAGCTAGTTGACTAGGGCTTCCCTAGCCGACGTGGGAACCTTGCAAGGAAGACCACGTCGGAGTTCCCGAGCTAGAAGCAAGATCAAGGAAGGATCCCGGTGGTGATCTTGTGTATGTATCATTGTTATAGTTGAATTATCAAGTTGAATCTTTTCCCGGCGATCAAGTGTTTCCTCGAAGATTTCGTTTTTCGATCGGCTTTGCTTATTCCAATTCTATTCTCGAGATAGATTACATAGGGTGTTCTTGTAGCCGCGGTGGCTAGAGGTACACGCCGGATCCTCCGAAAGAATCTCGACTTGTCTTTTGACTCGCCCTAAGCTCCCCGCATGAATAGGGATACGTTGTGACGAACGGGGGTCTCGAAAGGCGGATGTTTTCGGATTTGGACGGGAAACCACGATTTAAAGAGGCTTTTATTAAGATTCGATTTGCTACTTCTTCTTTTGCTTGGAACTTCAACGAAAGGCTTACCCCGATCCCTCTAGATCGGTTTATCTACCCAATCTTACTTTGTTTTCTCCGGTTTTTAGTAGATTAGATTCGTTTTGTGTCTTTTACTTAGATGCATTAGGTCTTTTATCGATTATTGAAGATTACTTGGCTTTAATAGATTAATTCTTGCGTCACACATTTGTTCCACGGATTCGATACCTTGGGTTCACCACTCGAGGGAAGAAGGGTCCCTTGACTACGACGGGAGACTTGTACGCTTGCGAGTCACGAACGAACTTTGATACAATTATTAACCGTCAACAATGGAGGACTCCTAGACGTACTCGACTAGTACTCTCTCCCTACTCGACTTGTAACCCCGCCTCCCGACTATATAAGGCGAGGGGGACCGATTCCTAGCATCCAATCTCCTCTCATACAACTCACGGCGCACTATTGCACCATCTTGTAATCGTGCCCTATCAATCCAGAGCTACGCAGCATACAGGACGTAGGGTATTACGCACCTCGCGGCCCGAACCTGTCTAAATTGTGTACCACGTGTCTCTTCCTTCGAGTTACCGATCTCGGTGAGTCACATTCATCTACTTCGGGTACTCCCCGTAGTAGGTTGCCGGTCTAAAACACCAACAGTACCTCAATGAGGCGGCAAGGGATCCTACCGTTACTACTCTTGGGATTCGCTCTCACGGCTTGCCACCGGTGGTGTATGGTGACTCCGGATATCTCGCGGGGTATGCCGGATAGCCTGCACCAAAGACTGTAAGATTCGATCCCGACCCGAAGATTTCTGGGGACGGCCTGGGAAAGTTGTCCCTTGGTGGGCAGCCTACCGTGTGTTTGGGTTTACCTTGCAAGGTTTAAATCAATCGATTGTCGGCCTCTCACCGTTATCCGAGACTACTTACTCCACTAGTCATGAGATCCCTAATGATGGAAGTTGATGAAGATGAGGTTTGATTAATTGCATTGTACAACCTTGTTTGTACTAGTTGGCTAATGTAGTAAAGATTAAACCTACTAGAACTTGTGCTAAAATCTTGAAAGTGAGGGCCTACTCTTTGTTACTTTTTAGCAAAGGAAACCCAGTAGCCAAAAAGCCTTTCATGGTCTAGATTTGGTGAAGTAGATATCACCGACGGGTAAGACTTGCTGAGTATTAGTATACTCAACCTTGCTATAATTAGTTGATCCAGGTAATGTCTTCAGTGATGTGTGGCCCGGTGAGCTCCCGCCCGGCTGGGAGCTGGAGTGGGTGGAGGACGACTACTGAAAGCATCATGGATGGCCTCCCGTGGTGTCTTCGCTTCCGTTAGTTTATTTCCGCTGCTTTTCGAAAACTCTGAACTATTTCATCACGACAAAAACTATGGTTTGTAACAATTAAACCCTTTGGGGTACGAATTTGGATGTTAATGTTGTTGTATCTCTGGACTCGCCTTCGAGTGAGTTTTAATGCATATATTCGATCCGTGTTGCTTTTCAAGTGATTTACTGGGCGTTAACCCGTCAACTAACGACAGGATGATACTTTATTATTGCTTAATGACCAAAGTGGATCGGTCTTAGGCAATAGTACGGTATTTTCCTAGGCGGGTTGTCACAGTTGGCATCAGAGCTTATATGCACCAGAGATTAATTAATAGACCTTAATCAAATGGTTTTTGAATAAAATATACCAAGATTGTCTGATTTTCCAAAATACGTTGGTCCACTAAGGATAAACTAGACCGAGAGGCCCTAGAGGGAATTTTGGGTTCTTTGAGGTGGCTTAAGTAACCTATGGTTTATTTTGCTAACTTCCAGCACATTACTTTATGTCAGACTTACTTTCTTGCACAACCAAACTAGGAGCCACGTGTTTTATACGTGTGTTGTTCCGCATCACGGGAATTGCGAGGGTTGATGGAGTGATCCATTCCACGGATCCCATCTTCACGTCTGTTTGTGAGTTGTGTGTCGCCACGTGTTTCATACGTGTGCATTCCGCATGTCGCTCATGCGAGGCAAGGATACACTCCATTCAAACGGAGGGTGTCCGAGGCTGTCCATGCAGCGGCTTAACGCATGGATGTCGTTTCTATAGTGAACGGTAATGTATGTGGACGCTTTCGTGACGTGCTGGCACGAAAGGTTCGTTTTCCGGTGTACATAACAGCGCTTCGTTAGTTGTTAAGCAAGTACCGTATAGCTCTCGACTAGATATTATAGGGAGAGACGAATAAAAGCCCTGCCACCGGCACTAACTTCGATTTTTGGCTTGATTGCCATGTGAGGTCGAATAGGACGTCTTGCATGCATGTTAAAAATTGAAACAACTAAAATGGACCCAAAAATCGAATTTCCATATGCTCTCTAAGGAAGATTTTGCTAGTGTGTGTTTTTTATAAACTAAAGTACCTCTCATACCCAGCCGTCATGCTGCCGAAATTTTGAAAAGGTTGTTACTTTGTGATAGGATAATTCAACCAAATTGTTAAAAAAACAATTGCTCCTTAACCAGCCATATTGTAATAGCAAGTCTCAATCCTAGTTTCGTTGGGTTGGATCACACTTTCCTAGGTACATCCAGGTTCAGGACCATTCACCTTGTTTCCTTGATCGATGCTTAACCTTAAAAATTAATTAAGTATTAAAGAGTTTATTTTTTTGAACCGGGAAAACTTGGGAAAGTTTTGAGGTTTCTGGATTTTTGGTTATGAATCTTTATTCACAACTGTCAGGACTTCACCTTTTGACATGCCGTTCTCTTTGAGATCTGACATGAGTTACATTTGTGTACAGATGGATTTCCATTCCACCAGTTCGACGCTGACGGTATGATCCGTACCAACGGGTTGCACTGGGAGGGTTTTCCGCGCCTTGCGTGGGAAGCGCTCAGTGCCGCAGGCTACCTCACCCCACCGACTTACGAGGTGAAGGAGTTTGAGCGCTATGGCGTTCCCCGCCGCGAGTGATCGTTATCGTTGCCGCCACACCCGACCACGCCGACTGGTTTGACTTGAGCTTTATCTACTGGGGATTTATCACTCACGAGTCCGTTGAGTCAGCCGCCCTCAGAGTGTTGACAGACTTCTGTGACCACAACCCCACCGTGGTAGCTCTCTCTCCATTTGGACTGTTTCCTGCTGTGAGTCCTCACGACCCAGCATGGTTAGACCGTATGGATCACCTACGGAAGCTACTGACCCTAGCAGAGCCGTTGGATGTTACTCAGACGCTAGCCCGTTGTCTGAACGTGGTCTTCACACTTCAGGGGCTGCGCTATAACACTGCAGCGATTATTGGGCAGCGCTTGGAGGCATCTAAGCGCGATTGGGAGCAGCTTTCAACAAGACACCAACGAAGCCGAACTTTACTCTTACTCGGGTGCGGCGAGAGAATGACAGGCTGCGTGCTAGGAGATTTCAGTTAGAGCTTGAGAGAGGCGACCGCCTATAGAGGATTGTAGATCTGGAGGAGGAGAACCATGCACTAGAGGAGGATGCCGATGCGCACGAGATTGAGAGCCTAACACTACTGCAGAACATTGCTGATATGCAGCAGCAGGTGCAGGAGGCCGAGGTACAGGTGGCAGCCTTGCAGGCTATAGTGGCCTTACGACCCTCGCCCCCGATGACGAGCACACCGGAGGAGCAGCAGGCTTTGTCCGGTCTGGATCAGACGAGCCAGGCAGGACCACCGCTACCGACTCCCCCAGTTTCGCCTACGTACAGTGGTGCTTCAGTGGGCAACTAGGTTGCCGACAGCAGGGAAGGATGTCGATCCTATTGAGTTATTTGGAGGTGTTTAGAGTAGTTGGCTTGACAGCACGTCTTTGTGCCAAGTAACTGCTTGTATCGTGTCATGTCATGTTGTTTCAAATTCGAGTTGTAATGTCCTTGAACCTTGTTCTACCGTATTGTAATAAAGAATGCTTAAGCATGTATGCTTAAGTAAAATTCATTTGTCGTTCAAATTTGAAACCTTCTTGCGTATGATTACCAGATCCTTGGATAAACCGTTGCAAATGACCACGCTTATCAATTTTGCATTCCCATCTGAAAAACGTTGGTAAACCAAAGTATTTCTAGAGGCATCACTCGTTGCCAGCGAATAGTGCCCGTTCGTATACCACCTTCGTTGGTATCCGAAATGACAACGATCGTCCGAGGGTAATTATGAGCTGTGCAATTGAGTAATCGCAGTCCTAACCGTGTTGGGAAAACGATTCTATGAATCTTAGTGGATATGGAATATTGTTGATTGTTGTTGTCCTCATCATTTAAGTGCTAATAAGATGTGGTTATGCATGATCATGCTTGTCATCATTTGGAGTAAGCTTTTGGTTATCTCACTAATAAAGCTCACTTTTCAGATGGTAGGAACCACGCGCAGCTCTCCCAACGGTTTCAGAGCGAGTGGTAGTGGTGACTTGCCACCACCCCCGCCCATGACACCGACGGAGGCCTTCATGGCCACCCAAACAGAGGTGCTGCGCCAGATCCTACAGACGTAGTAGCAAATCACCCAGCAGATGAACCGAGGGCCGACACACGGGGCCAACCACGAGGGGCCTAACCAGGTCACTACGTATGCCCAGTTCATCACTATGAAGCCGCCAACCTTCGCTAAAGCAGAAGACCCTCTGGAAGCTAAGGCTTGGGTCAAGGCCATAGAGGCAAAATTCTCTGCCTTTGTGTTGCCTTGCTCCGAGGAGAACAAAGCCAACATCGCAGCGCTGCAACTGCGAGGGGAAGCTTTGATGTGGTGGGACCACTTCAAGTCAATGCAGCGAGGGCACGCTGTGACTTGGGATGAGTTCAAGCAGGCTTTCAAGAGCCACCACATTCCCAAGGGACTGATGGATAGGAAGATGAGGGAGCTGTTGGCCCTCTGACAGGGATCTGACTCAGTGTATCGCTATGCTCAAAAGTTTAATAGCTTGTGCCAATATGGTGGGCATCACGTTGATACTGATGCAAAGAAGATGGAAAGGTTCCGTGACAGGCTTGATGGCAAGCTGTATGAGCGTCTGAATCTGCTCGAGCCCGCAAACTTCCATGAGCTAGTAAACAAGGCTATCTCCCAAGAGGATGCTATGAAGAAAGCCCACGGGGACAACAAGAGGATGTCTGGTTTCACCCCAGGCAGCGGAACGGGCAAGAAGTTTCGCTTTGTGAAGAAGGAAGCTCCAGGCCCATCCCAGCAATCTTCAACTGGACGTTGGACGATGAAGCCACCTCAGAGCAAACCCGCAGGGAACTTCCAGTTCCGCAGTACCCAGCAGCAGGCTCCAAGGCCTAATGCACCTCCTCGCGATGTTGGAGATCGTCGTTGCTACAACTGTGGCTAGCCAGGGCACTACATTAATGAGTGTCCCAAGCCCAGGCAGATCAAGCCCAACCCGCAGAATCAGGGTGCAGGAATCAAGCCTACCATTCCGGCTAAGAAGCCTATGGTGCAAGTGCGCCGAGGCAAGCTGAACTTCACTACAATGAGTGACATCCCAGGAGGAGCTTCAGTACTCACGGGTACATTCTCTATCAATGACACTCCTGTTAAGGTTTTATTTGATTCGGGAGCCACCCATAGTTTCATAAATGAGAGCCTACTAGACAAATTGGGTCTAAGAGGAGTACAAACCAAATCCGCTTATAAAATTACCACACCAGGTGGAAACGTCACGTCTCAATTAGTGACTTTTGAAGTTCCTCTAAGACTAGGAAGTAGGGTTATTCGATCTAATCTTATAACCATCAAATTGGGAAGCATGGATGTTATCTTGGGTATGGAATGGATGAATCAACATAAGGTGATTCTAGATATATCGGATAGGGTCGTAGAGATCAATTCTCCTACGGTCTGGCACACTACCTTGTACCTACCTTTCAGGGACGGTACCGACTCTTGTGCCTATGTGACCATTATCTCCCCTCTTAATGAAATTCCAGTAGTGTGCGAGTACCCGGATGTCTTTCTTGATGAGTTGCCTGGTATGCCACCAGACAGAGATGTCGAGTTTGTGATCGAACTCCAGCCCAGTACTGCACCCATTTCCAAAAGACCTTATCGCATGCCACCCAAAGAGTTAGCTGAACTAAAAACCCAACTCCAAGAATTGTTAGATAAAGGGTATATTCGCCCGAGCTCTTCTCCTTGGGGTTGCCCTGCCCTCTTTGTTAAGAAGAAGGATGGTAGCTTGAGAATGTGCGTAGATTATCGACCACTCAATGCAGTCACCATCAAAAACAAATACCCGCTTCCTCGAATCGATGTTCTTTTTGACCAATTGGCTGGTGCCAAAGTCTTCTCTAAGATCGACCTTCGTTCTGGCTACCACCAAATCAAGATTCGACCTTGCGACATTCCTAAAACCGCTTTTTCCACTCGTTATGGTCTTTACGAGTTCTTGGTCATGTCTTTCGGACTCACTAATGCCCCCGCCTACTTCATGTACCTCATGAACTCCATGTTCATGACGGAGATCGATAAATTTGTTGTGGTCTTCATCGATGATATCCTCATCTATTCCAAAAGTGAGAAAGAGCACGCCAAACATCTCCGAGTTGTCCTTCAACATTTGCGAGATCATAAGCTTTATGCTAAGTTCTCCAAATGCGAATTCTGATTGAAAAATGTGAAATTCTTGGGACACACCATTTCCCAAGATGGTATCTCCGAAGATCCTAGCAAAGTTCAAGAGGTGATGGATTGGAAACCACCGAAGTCCGTGCATCAAATCCGCAGTTTCCTAGGATTGGCAGGATACTACCGTCGATTCATTCCCGACTTTTCCAGAATCGCAAAACCCATGACCGAATTACTTAAGAAAGGAGTGAAATTCGTGTGGAGCGAAGCATGTGAGAAAGCTTTCCACACCCTGAGGCAACATCTAACTTCAGCCCCAGTGCTAGTACAACCCGATAATTCCAAACCCTTTGAAGTCTTCTGTGACGCATCAGGCACAGGTCTCGGTTGTGTCCTTATGCAAGAAGGCCGAGTCATTGCCTATGCTTCACGAGCCCTTCGACCCCATGAGCTCAATTATCCTACCCATGATCTTGAGTTAGCTGCTGTTGTCCATGCCCTCAAGATATGGAGGCACTATCTGATGGGAAATCGTTGCAATATCTTCACTGGTCACAAGAGCCTCAAATACATCTTCACCCAGTCAGAATTGAATATGAGACAGAGAAGATGGCTTGAGTTTATTAAAGATTATGATCTAGAAGTGCACTACCACCCCGGCAAGGCAAATGTTGTTGCGGATGCTCTTAGCCGCAAAGATCATTGCTACCACCCAGAGTTGGAGCCAGTCAGTGAACCATTGTGTGAGGAAATGAGGAGGCTCAACTTAGAAGTGGTACCGCAGGGAATCCTTTATGCCTTGACGGCAGAGTCAAATCTTTATGACAGAATTGTCACTGCCCAACGCGATGATGCAGATATTCAAACCATCAGGCAGAAACTAGCAGAAGGAGACCCCAAGTATACTTGTTTCCAGAAGGATCACCAGGATGTGGTCTGGTTTGGGAAACGTCTAGTGGTCCCCGTTGACCCAGAAGTTAAGAGAGTCATTCTATATGAAGCTCATAGGTCCAAATTCTCTATTCATCCCGGTAGTACCAAGATGTACCAAGATCTGAAACAGAACTTTTGGTGGTCCAATATGAAGGTGGATGTAGCCAAGTATGTAGCCGAGTGCGATACTTGCCACCGGATGAAAGCAAGTCATTTGAAATCGGCAGGAGTACTCCAACCCCTGTCGATACCTATGTGGAAGTGGGACGATATAGTATGGATTTCATTGTGGGTTTACCCCTAACAGCTAGAAAGAAAGACTCTATATGGGTAATTGTGGATAGACTCACCAAGACCGCTCACTTCATTGACGTGCACACCACGTACTCCGTACAACAATATGCAGAGTTGTACGTGGACCACATAGTTCGTTTGCATGGAATCCCAAAGACTATAATCTCTGATAGAGGGACTCAGTTTGTAGCTCGTTTTTGGGAACAGTTGCATGAGTGTTTGGGAACCCAGCTGATCCGCAGTTCCAGTTATCATCCGCAGACCGATGGTCAGACGGAAAGAATAAATCAGATTTTGGAAGATATGTTGAGAGCAAGCATTTTGCACTTTGACAAGAGTTGGGACAAGTGTTTGTCTTTAGCAGAGTTCTCCTACAATAACAGCTATCAAGCCAGTTTGAAAATGGCACCGTTCGATGCTCTATACGGACGTAGATGCCGCACTCCGCTGAATTGGTCAGAGACCGGAGAGAGAACACTCTTTGGACCGGAATTAGTTAAAGAGGCCGAAGAAAGGGTGCAAGTGATAAGAGAGAATTTGAAGATGGCACAGATGAGGCAAAAGAGTTACCATGACAAGGGGACCGCACCTCGACACTTTGAAATGGGAGATTATGTGTATTTGAAAGTATCCCCCACAAAAGGTGTGCAAAGGTTCGGAGTCAAGGGAAAGTTAGCCCCGCGCTACATTGGACCATATGAAGTTATAGAAGTATGTGGACCCGTGGCTTACTGTATCCAGTTGCTAGAGCGGTTTTCCGCAGTTCACAATGTGTTCCACGTAACTCAATTGAAGAAAGGAATGCCTGTGCCGGAGAATGAAATCATCACGGAAGCTAATGCTTGGATTGAGCCGGATTTCTCGCTCGTCGAGCACCCATTGAAAGTACTAGATCAAAAAGAGCGAAAGACCCGAAGGCAGACCGTGCGAATGTACAAGATTCAATGGAGCCATCACACGGAGGAAGAAGCAACGTGGGAGACGGAGGACTATCTTAACACCAAGTTCCGGGCTTCCTACGATCTCAGAACCGTGAGTCTTTCTCCACCTCTTTTCGTTATCAAATCGAATCTCGGGACGAGATTCCGTTTAAGGGGGTAGGCTGTGACGCCCCAGGTTTTTAATTAACCTTAATAGCCGGTCAAATGGTCAACCGTGGTCAAACCTAGGTCAACCTGGGCCCTCACCTCGAAAAACTCACTAACCCACCCTAGTGACCCTAATTGGCTAGTAAACACACTTGTGGGGCCAACCCATGGTCAAAGGATGGTCAAACCCCTTGCCACTCTAGTGTCCCCAAATGTCTGCCGGAACTTTTGCCGCGTTCTCCAAAATTCACCTAAACACTTAAAATTCTACCTTTATGAAAGTTGTACATCTTGTTGAGGGACACAACTTTCATGTAGATTGGCATTTCCAATTTTGAGAGGAAAAGCTTGAAAAATCAACTGCAAGACAAAGTTCACTGTTTGCAAAACCCTGCTGACATTCAAAGTTGGCATTCAAATAACTTTTAATCTGGGCAGAAAAACCCTATATGGCTTTTGTAGAAAATGTTGTTGGTAGCTAGATCTACAACTTTTGTGTTTACCACTTGGTCGACTTCTATTCAAAAATCTAGAGAAAAATCGGTTCAAACTCAGCCCCAGCGAAATGTTCAAACCCAGAGCGCCGCTCGCCACGACGTCGTGCGCCCGCGCGCGCCGCCCGCCGCCGCCGCGCGCCGCCGGCTCCGTCGTCCGCGCCACCGCTCCCGCCCAAGGCCCCACCGCCCGAGGCACGCTCCGTCCCGAGGCCCCGCGCCCCAACGCGCGCCCGCCCGAGGCGCCCCGTGGTCGGGCGCCGCCGTACACGCGCGCACGCCGCGGACCGGCGGTCCGTCGGCCGTGTCGCCGCCGCACGCGCGCGCGCCCGAGCGTCGTAGTACGGCGAGGCATCTTCGCCGTCATCCATTCGTCACCCCGGACGCGCCCGGTCCCATATAAAAGCGCCCCCTCGTCCCTCCGCGCGCCCGCCCCCGAGCCGCCCGCCGCCATTGCCGCCGCCGCCCGGTGCTGGAGCTCGCCGCCTGTGCTCACCGCCGACCAGCTGCCCTATTAGCTCCCCTAGCCCCTAGTGAAGCTCACGCAGTCGCTTGTTTGCCCGCATTTCGTCTCCACGCCGTCGTTCACCGAGCCGCCGCGGCCACCACCGCCGGCCACCGCTGAACTTCGCCGCCGGCCAACTCACCGCCTCCACTTCCGTCCCCTACCGCTCCTAGGTGAGCACGTGGCCCCCCGAGCCGCTTGCCCGGCCGGCAAAGCCGCCAGCTCGTCGGCGATTGGCCGTGCCCGCGCCGCCCGGCCGGCCAGGGACCCGATTGTGTTGATTTCAATAGTTCGAGGGTGCGTCGCGTAAATTCCAGGGCTTGGTTGTAAAGATCCTTATCTAAGTTTTCTTGCAGTTCAGTCCAGTGCCTTGTAAAATGCCCAGAAATTCGTAGAAAAATCAGAAAAATGCAAAACCAATTTTGTTGGGTTCAGGAAGATAAATCCCATCTCTTTTGTTATTTGCACATGGCTGGATTCTAAATAGTTTTAGCATGAAAAATACAAATGTGAAAAACCTAGATCTGGCATAACTTGAAATCCATAACTTCTCTGTATCCCAATTTTGGATATGTTGTGTGTTAGGCCATGACTAGTTTCTGTGCCAAAAATTGCACAAAGTTATGTAGTAGATCTTTCTAAATAAATTCTTTTCCATTCTTGCAGAAACTGCCTAAATGATTTTTCTTGTTAAATATATTTATGTTCTGGAACTCAACTTGTGCACACTGTCTTGATATGTCAAAATGCACATCTTGTGAATTGATCATCATTTTTGACTTACCAGAAATAATTATTCTTGATTTATGCATGTTTTCCTTTGCAAATGGATAAGGCAAGATCAGTAGAGCCTCTAGGTGAATGTGCTGGTTCTTTAGGCTTGTTAAGGACTAGAGAGCATGCATAAGAAAGTTTGGATCAATTTGATGCTTATTTATTTTTGTATGCATTTAAATGGAATCACTAGTTAGCCTTTGTTATTTTCTCCAATATTTAATTTCCTAGCATCCAACATTTACATGTGGGTCCAATGGACCAGGATAGATGCTAATATGCTTAAGGAACACTTCTTTAATTTTTAGTAATTTAATTGCTTAATAAAAAGCTTAAAAGCCCTTTTTATATTAAAGAGGAATTAAATAAAGAAAAGCCCTTATTTAATTCTTTTTCCTTTTTGAAAGTATTATTTAATGCAATTAAAAGATGATTAATTATCATTTCTGATAAGACATTAATTCATGGATAAAGACATTATTTATACCTTTGCTTGTGAAAAGAAAAGGAATTAAAGCCTTCACATGAAATAACAAGTATAATAAAAACCTTTATTCAAAAATGCAATAAAGAATAACCCATGTACACCAATAACCTTCCTAAAAGGGAAACCCTATCTAAATGCTTGTTAAGGTGAATATGACCAACCAAGAGTTGGATAAGACAACAAACTATGACATCACCTAAATCTTGCATTGCATTCCGTGTAGATCTTCCGGACGGAGATAACTCCCTTGTCCCGGAAACCGAGGAAGGAGGAGCGGAAGCATCGCTGCAGTACGTGGAAGTACTCGACACCGAGGGTGCCCAGGCTAACCTAGCTGACGAAGGCAAGCTCCAGTGCATCTAACCTAGTTTTAAAATTCTTTATTCAATTATCTTGAATGATTGTGCATTTACGTTCAGGAGTTGAATGAAACCCTAGATGCATGATCCATAGGTACCTTGTCCTCACTAGTATGATAGGTTGATAGCTGCTAAGCTATAGGACCGTTACAAGTCGGGTGATGACCTCACTCGCGAGAATAGGTTCCTAGATAGGAATCACAATGTATCCTTAAATGGATTGCTCACGTGGTAAGAGCATGGGATATGGGCTCCGGTCCAGTGGTTATGTGGGTTAAGTTTTTGAACGTACTAAGCACATGTTGGTTATGGGGCCGGTAAGCCTAGTACCTTAATGAGGCGGCAAGGGATCCTACCGTTACTACTCTTGGGATTCGCTCTCACGGCTTGCCACCAGTGGTGTATGGTGACTCCGGATATCTCGTGGGGTACGCCGGATAGCCTGCACCAAAGACTGTAAGATTCGATCCCGACCCAAAGATTTCTGGGACGGCCTGGGAAAGTTGTCCCTTGGTGGGCAACCTACCGTGTGTTTGGGTTTACCTTGCAAGGTTTAAATCAATCAATTGTCGGCCTCTCACCGTTATCCGAGACTACTTACTCCACTAGTCATGAGATCCCTAATGATGGAAGTTGATGAAGATGAGGTTTGATTAATTGCATTGTACAACCTTGTTTGTACTAGTTGGCTAATGTAGTAAAGATTAAACCTACTAGAACTTGTGCTAAAATCTTGAAAGTGAGGACCTACTCTTTGTTACTTTTTAGCAAAGGAAACCCAGTAGCCAAAAAGCCTTTCATGGTCTAGATTTGGTGAAGTAGATATCACCGACGGGTAAGACTTGCTGAGTATTAGTATACTCAGCCTTGCTATAATGTGTTGATCCAGGTAATGCCTTCAGTGATGTGTGGCCCGGTGAGCTCCCGCCCGGCTGGGAGCTGGAGTGGGTGGAGGACGACTACTGAAAGCATCATGGATGGCCTCCCGTGGTGTCTTCGCTTCCGTTAGTTTATTTCCGCTGCTTTTCGAAAACTCTGAACTATTTCATCACGACAAAAACTATGGTTTGTAATAATTAAACCCTTCGGGGTACGAATTTGGATGTTAATGTTGTTGTATCTCTGGACTCGCCTTCGAGTGAGTTTTAATGCATATATTCGATCCTTGTTGCTTTTCAAGTGATTTACCGAGTGTTAATCCGGCAACTAACGACAGGATGATACTTTATTATTGCTTAATGACCAAAGTGGATCGATCTTAGGCAATAGTACGGAATTTTCCTGGGCGGGTTGTCACAGGGGGGAGGTGTGGCAGCGGTCCAGCTGAGGATACGCATCGTGGCGGTTCAACACAGAGAGAGGTGCAGTGCTGGAGAGCGACAGGGTGGAATTTTGGCAGCCTAACAACGTAGTGCGCAACGACGAAAAAATTTTGGTCAAGGCCCCAGATCCGTCGCTTATATAGGAGTGTGATTTTCAGGTGCAGGCGTTGGCATCACCCGCACCTGGAAATGGTTTTCAGGTGCGGCTGCCGGCGTCACCCGCACATGGAAATCGTTTCTAGATGCGGGTGATGGCGTCCATGAACTTGGAAATGTTTCTCCTTTTCTTAATTTATACTTAAATTTAATTTTTTCCGTATTAAATGATCTCAAATGAAAATTTTGTCAACTACAACTTTGTATGTCTTCTTGACCTCTAAAAGTTACATACGACGTCACCTAGAGAGGAGGTGGTGCGGACGAGATGGCAGGCTGCCCATGGAGGGCGACCTGCGCAGAGTGGTAGAGGCACCAGCATCGCCGCACAATTGTCCCGGTCGGCCTTGGCATGGCACGGTGCGACGAGGGCCGAACCTGGGGGCAGGCTGAGGTGCGGCGGAGACAAGGATGCATGTGGCAGTGCCGACCCGACGGTGGAGGGGTGGGTGAGAAAATCCAATAGCCTGACGACTTCTATCGATCTAACTGATGACGACACTTGTGCAGCTAAAAATCTTCCTCACAAAATAACTGCTAAAAAATACTTCAGGGCGGGTGATGGCCTCACCCACACCCAAAGAAGGGGTCCCCACGTGCAGGCTTATTGCTACAGTGCTGCAATTTTTTTTTGTTGGATGCTCCTTAAAAAAGCGCTCTTAGAAATCGTTTCTGTTGTAGTGACACCGCAATCTATTTCCTTAAATGTGCTAATATACAGCAGGACCACGACACTGCTCGATCGCATGCGTATACCAAACATTCACTAGCTAATCTTTGCTACTCTTGCTTCGATCTAAACACTTTTCACTAGCACTGTCGTTGGTTTGAACAGGACCAAGTGGTTTAAAAAAAAACATTTTCTGACAATTTAATTACATTTTGCACTTATCTTTTCATCGACGCTGGCTTCGTATTCCCCTTTCGCATCCCGAACCCTTGGCTGACCTTCGCATCGCGAACCCTTTGGATGAGCTTCATGCTCCGCATAGCATAATTGATAACACAGTTGAGGATAATTCTATAGCCTTTTTTCGAATATTTCGTCTATATCTCTAATCAAAGTTTTTTTCTTTTCTTTTCTTTTCAGCTACAAGTTCGGCTGTCAAATGAGACTGTCTTAGAGGGACAACTGTTGTTCTTCAACGACCATTATGATATTGCTTTATTGGAGATCTTGTCAGTCAGGCCTACTGTTGAAGGTCCCTGCGTTTGGATCTAACCCAAACTATGGTCAGGAGGCTTTTTTTTTGTTAGCAAGAGACATATTTAGGACACAACTAGTCAACTATCACATGTTTCTTAGTTAGTTAGTTGTGCGTCCCCTTCGCTAGTGATTGTACATTATTGTGTTCT
The DNA here is from genome assembly GCA_947561735.1 of Cenchrus americanus. Taxonomy (NCBI): domain Eukaryota; kingdom Viridiplantae; phylum Streptophyta; class Magnoliopsida; order Poales; family Poaceae; genus Cenchrus; species Cenchrus americanus. The sequence continues at coordinate 308,297,062 of OX387241.1, read as the reverse complement.
CGTAATGTATTCTTGTTTCATTGCTCCTTATTACGCAATAATAATTCTTCGATGCAGGTTGTCGGTGAAGGACCAGCAGTGGACCTTCATGGTAATATCATCAGAACGGTGGTTCAGTACTTTATGTTTGTCGTACTTTGATTACATACGGACAAAATCTTAAAAGGACGACTATGTGATGCTTGGAATGCTTCAAAAGTTAGCATTCTTCGAATCTATATATATTTCGCCATTTGTCCTCGATCATATGCTTGCAGAGAAGGCAATAAAATGATGTGCTTGATACAGGAATGTTGTTAAGATCACTGCATTTCCCGGGCATGTTTGGATGCAAGGGATAAATGTTTACCTAAATGTTTTGCCCGTTCCATTTGTCTCTGATAATATTTGCTCCTTGGGGTGTTTGGATCGAGGGGTAAATGTGTACTCCCTCCGTCCCAAAAATAATGTCATTCTAGGAATTTTAGGACAGAGTGACCTCGATTGTCCCTATTTGTTTGCCATATTATGTGCTAATTGATTGTTGCATGCCTACATGCACATGCACACATGCCAAAATAAGTAAAATGTCATTCTTTTTTAGACAAATTTTGAATCCTAAAACGTCATTCTTTTTGGGACAGAGAGAGTATGTGTATGGGAGAGAGGGATGAGGTCCACCATAATTTTGCTCCAATTTGATACCTTTTATGGGTAAATAAAATTATGTGTAAAATATTTGCCTCACCACACTTGCCCCACATGTTTGACACCTTACAGGTAATTTTAGGGTAAATTTACCTTATTTGCCCCTCCATCCAAACACCCACCCCCGTTAGGCATGCTAAGACCAATATGCATGATGGTAATGTCGTCCGGATGATCTATTGTAGTGTTATTTTCTTCCCAACCATTTGTCTTGTCAGAGTCAGAGCTACCTATTTTCTTCCGTACCATTTGTCTTCATATGCATCTTGTCATCTATCATATTATTAAGGGAGCAACTACCACATGTTTCTTAGTTGTGCGACCCCTTCGTTACTAATGCTTATTTGATGCAGGTTGGCGAGTAGTTGAGCATTCTATGTCATGATTTGATTAGATATATATAGACAAAATGTACAAAATGTTTAGAAAAGGACAACATGCTTCGTTCTCGCTTCGAGTAAAATGGTCAATCCAAATGTGTTATGGCTGGTAGACAAAGATTTATAAATCGACTTTATCCTTCCTCAACTAAGCAATGCGATACTAAACACGCGCAACTACTCTCATGGGCCACTCAGGTCATCCAAATTGGGTCGAGTGTCGGGGTGTGACAATTTCTTACTAATTGTGATTTTTTTAATAAGGGATTACATAATCCGGCCTCTACATCCAGAGATGTACACAACCAATTATTACAGACCAAAGCTGGTTTAGAGACACAACAAACCAAAGTCAAAACAAGATCCATAGACTAAAGCAAACGATACAAGTGCTTCCACCCTCTATTTGAAATATCTAGAGCAACCACTTCCAATCTCCTGCTCAGCATAATGAGGGTGTCCTTGGCTTGCTCGTCACGCTGGAACTGGGACCAGGAGTGTAGCCAGTATGCTCCCCTGAAAATAACCTGCATGATAGAGTTAGTTTTCAATTTGTTGAAAATTACATCATTCCAACATCGCCAGATAGCCCAGAACAGCGCAGCTACACCCACCCAGATCAAACCTTTCATGTTCTTACTAATTGTGATATCTTTTGGTTTCTAAAAGTATAAAATTTATAAATGTTATGCATATATGATCAATAAAAATGTAAATGGTAAGCGGAGACTAGTCAGTGATCCATCGTTTAGTGTTTAAACAGGCTTAACAATTTTCTATTGTAGCACATAAAATACATAAATTACTAGTATGAATGCACCTTTTGTAGAGTGAAGATCGACTTTTCCTCCTTGATGTCACCTTTCAGTGATATCAATTTGAACAATGTATGTACCTACGAAATATGAGTGTCATAGCAAGAAACTAAGAACGACAATGATTAATGATTGTTTAAACCCTTTTTTAGCACGGGCCAAAGATAAATAGGCACTGTGGACTTCACAAGAAGAAGAAGCGAGAGTAATCAGCCTATCTGATGACAGGACGGTCAACAGGGACTGCTGATGGTCAACATAGAGGGATCGGTCGTTCAAAGGAGGAAAGTGGCAATTGAAGAATACGCCAAAGGACGATACGGTGGAGGCGGGAAGAGATCGATTGACGACGGGTTAGAGACAATTTAGGAAGTTTGACTCTTGCACGAGTCATTTTTATTTTCGTAGCTATATTTTCTTTAGATACAAGTAAATATTATCATAATCGGCTAGGAGTCGGGTTGTCCTCAGGATATAAATAGCGACCCTGCGTGGTCGGATAAACTATACACACCATAATCAAACAAACCTTCGCCTCAGCATCTACTTTAGTGCATCTACTTTTTGGCGACTTCTCCTTTGCGTTTTTCCTTTTCTCAACGTCATCCTTCGAGTTTGTCTGGCTCCATCCATCCACTCCCAGCTAGCATTTAAGTACCGTTTTACCGAATAAAACCTAGGCTTTAACCTCCAGGCGCATTGTTGTGGTTTCGTCTAGTTCTTTTATTCACAATTTTTTGATATCAGTGAGATCTACAAGTTTCGTACTAATTCTTATAGTTTTAGCTTTTATCACCACCTTATTCAGCTCGATCCAAACTTCGTCGGCTTTTACTGCTCTTATTTATCATGTATTTGAGTAGTCGATCTAGACTTGTCTCGGGCGCTAATGTCATCAAATCGGCTGACACACAACCGATTCTTTGAACATACTTGCACTTCGGCTGCTTCCGGGCCCGTCGATACTGCTTTCCTGTATCGACCGATTGGCAGATACACACGCTATTGAAGACCCATCGATTCTCTAGCTGATCTTGTAAAATCTAACTGTCTTTTCCATTATCAATCAACATGTCAGATTGGCTGGCATGCCTCACATCGATCGGGGAGTCACGTGTGTTGCACATGGGAGTCAAGTCTGATTTCTGCGTCAACAATGATTAAAACTTCAAAACTAAGAACTATTTTAGAAATAAACATGGCAACCACTGACATAAACAATCACAATTAAACACATATTGCGGCCTCAAAACCGTTTTAAAGAATGATTAAAGATCGAAACTTCAAAATTTAAGCTCCTCCTAAACGACTCGTTCAGGTCGTTTAGGTTGTCTACTACCGTTTCAAAGCTGTCTCATTTAGACCATTTTTCGTTTAGGACCATCTAAATGGGCCAACCATTTAGGAACCCGCCCATGCTCTAAATTGTGCGGTTGTCCCTCGTTTACTGTTTAAACCTGTTTAGGCGGACCACTTAGCCCTTTTAGGGCAACAATGTATATGATCAATTTATTAACATCATTGACGAGATCCAAAATTATAGGTACCCAAAGACAGCGACTACGAGCGATTATCACAGCCACGATGGCCTTTGGGGTGTTTGTGGTGGTTTTCTCGATTTATTTCTATGAAGGAAAAAAGGCTAAAAAAACCAAGGGGTATTCTACAATTTATTTCTGTGAGGGAAAACGGCTAGAAATCAAGACTCTCACCTCATGTACAACACCAAGCAGGCCACTTCCGACTAGTTGGCAGCCCTCCGAGTAGTTTTGCGTCCTCATTTCACATGCATGTGCTAGGTGTTGGAGGCATTGCTCCTGCCACTTGCGTGTGAAGGGGCAGCATCAGGACAGGCAACCACATGCAAACAACAGCAGCAAACAGGGATAGCGGGACACACGGCATGAGTAAAGAGCTCCCCTACACCTGTCAATCATGCACACTCTCCCCCTCTCCTCTCTCCTGGATTGTTCCATCGCATCAATGTAACCTGCTCCCCTTGTCTGATAAAAGGGAGAGCAGGGTCCTCTCGAGAAGCTCTCTGGCCTTTTTACTTTTGGCCTTCTCCATCTCCTCTTGAGAGGGGCTCGCTCTTTTTTTTCTTTTACCTCCAGCCATCCATGACTCTCTCATTACAGAGACTTGGGACCGAGCTCTAGGGATGGCAATTCGGGGCCGGGTACCCGCCACCCGTCGGGTACCCGCCCCGATGGAGCTGGGCATGGGTCTCATTTTTCACCCGTGGGTACGGGGCAGGTAGGATTTTTTACCCGCTGCTCATGTCGGGTACGGGGCGGGGATTTTAATCCACCCATGGGTAACCCGGTGGGTACCCAAAAAATTGAAATGTATTTTTATTTTCAGCCAAACGTTCATTTTCGGCCCATCCCGACAACCGGCTGTGCTAGTTGAGGGGGGTAAACCAGACTTTTTAAAGAAAAATCAAGGATTGGTAACTCTTGGGCTGAATCTTAGGGTGGACCGGATGGGAAAGAATCAAGGATTGGTGACTCTTAGCCCATGGGTATGTATAATGTGTTTATAATACTGTACCCACGGGTAACCCGTTACTTGCCCGATACCCGACAGGCACGGGGTCGGGTGGGGATATTTACCCACGGGTACGGGTAAGAAAATTTACCCGCTACCCATGTCGGAGCGGGCATGGGTATGCTCTACCCGCCCCGTACCCACCCCATTGCCACCCCTACCGAGCTCCCTCTCTCCCTCATTTGTAAGTCCTACTACAAATCAGCGCAAATAACACAACAACGCAAACTGGATGTAGGGTGTTACTCTCCGGAGGCCCGAACCAATATAAATCCTTGTGTACTCTCGTTTGCGCAACCGTCGAGGCCCGGCACGCAATCCGACAAATTTACTGGCTGGCGGTTAGAGAACCCCGACAATCATTTGTAATTTTTTTGCATAAATGTGAACTTGAGGCATCACGCTCTTGTAAACTATCGCACAAAGAAAAATAATATGTGATACATTTATGTCTGTTTTAGTGGGATGGAGAATGAGAGTTTAGATTGACAATTCCCACCAAACCATTCTCGAGGGATGGGTGGGAATTGGGTGGGAATTTGCTTTAAGCAGAAGATGAATGCATCTACACCATTCGCTATGATTTCCACCTCTAAACTCTAACACCAAACAAGGGATATCTAGTCTATTCCCACTCTTAATTCCTAAAAAGACAAACAAAGAAATGGCACCAAAAATCACATTCCCAAATGAATTCCTCCATCCAACTCCCATGATGATTTTTAATTTGTCGTATGTGTTGAATTTGCTGAAACATCATAGTGTTCTGAGTCGATTTGTGATGAAACTAGTAAAACGTTACGGTTGTTTGGGCTTGGTATCCATAAATGTGAATCCACGACATTCTCGAGAAACCTCACGAAAATCTGGCATGGATGATTAAATAGTTTCTTATAGTGTAATACTCTTACCCCTTCCCATCAGTTGCCAAACGCACCCAATTTGGCAGTGCTATCTAGGTGCAATTCGCTTAGAGGCGCATCTAGAACAATTGAACTACTACATTAAATCTCTATCTACTCTCTACAGAGACTTTCATATCTATCCTCTTCTTCTATTAATGTGCATGTCTATCTTCCACCACAATACCACATGGATCCCAGTCAGATGAACTACGTGAGGACACTTATTTTTATTGAAGCTTTGTCTTCTTCTTTTTTTTCTGCCTCTAGAAGCTTTTTTTAATCAAAACAACTCATTTCATCCGAGTGAAAATCATGCAAATTGTCGAATGTTCTAAAAAAAAGACAGTTGCAATATTTGGAGTAATATTAGGACCGGCCGAATGAAAGAAACTGATGTGATTTTTCATAGCAGAAGAAACCATCTGTAGAAACTAACGACGAGCGTGAGGCGCGAGCCCTCTAGAAACCAGTTGTTCCTACTCTGACTATCCCGTGATTTTTTTGATGCATTTTGATTTGAGTGAAAAGAAGATATGATTCCTTATTTCTAAAGTTTTTTGCCACCTTTCTTATTAACTAAGTTATCATGCCACTGTGTGACAAGTCACTAAATATGAGAATAAACATCGTCATGAATACATCATTAAAACTGCTTTTATTTAACCATGCATGCACAGCACGCGGGTAGCCAATCGCTTTCCGAGGTCACTTCTCCACCTTGTCACCCCGATAAGCGCCACCACATGGGCAAGTGGCAACCTGCCCGCCTCGCCGCGCCGCCGCACGCGATTCATGAGACGGCGACGGCCCGGCGGCCTCCTCCCCCCACTCGTCGTACGGAGAATGGACGCGCGTGGGCCATTTCCCCCCGCCTTGAAAGCCCACCGTCGCCCCCCCGTTCTATAAAATCTGGGCAGAATGTGCGGCTTGGCCCATTCCACAATCCAGCTAGAGTCCGGAAGTCCAAAAAGGGAGGCGACCCACCAGCCAGCCTGAGCCAGCCAACCACAGGCCACAGCACACACACATCTCGAGGCGAGACGAGGCGCGGGAGGAGGAGGAGGCCGCCGTCGTCCTCCACCCACCAACCCCACCCCACCTCGCTCGGCTCGGCTCGGCTCGGCTCCACACCTCATCGCTTCGTGGAAACGCAGTTCGGTCCACCACCTATCGATTCCCCCTCCTCCTCCACTTTTTTTTTCTTCTTTTTTGCCTATATTTCGTTTCTCGCTTGCTATATTGCGCGGCCGCCTCTACTAATAATAGCCGCCGCGGGGGCGCAGTGGATACTACCACCGCCATGGGAGCGCTCGAGGAGGCCCACCTCGCCGCCGCCGTGGCCGCCGCGTGCGCCTGCGAGGAGGAGGACGATGACCTCGAGCTGCTCGGCGGGGAGGAAGCCGAGCCCCTGGCGGCGGCGGCCGACGCCATGGAGCCGGCGGTGCGCGCGCTGCTGGTGGGGCTCGGCGAGGACGACCGCCGCGAGGGGCTGCGCCGGACGCCCAAGCGCGTCGCCAAGGCCTTCCGCGACGGGACCCGAGGTATATATACACCACTCCCCCTCCCCTCCGTCTCCCCTGCCTCCCTCCTCCGGTCGCGGATCCCGTTCGTGATCGCGCGCGCCCGTGTGTGTTTTCGTGTAAGAAGAATGGCGTCCTCTCCGATCTGTGGTCACGCTACGCATGTTGTTGCCGCGCGCGCCGCTCGTGGGCTCCTCCTCCTCCTCAGCATCTCCCATGCTGGACTGGAGCGCCTAGAGCTGTGTGGTTGTTGAGAAGGACGACGCCGTGTGGCATTTGAATACGTACGGATCTCACGACCGAAGCGGTTGAGACATGCGATGGACCTGGGATTTATTCCCTGGCGAATCCCATCGCTCATCAGCTCTCCGTAGTTTGGTGATAGCGGTCGTTCGCATCTGTCCTGGTCAGGCGTGCTGGCAAGGCTTGACACTTTAATGCTACTAGTCGACTACTACTAGATTGCTAGTGCTTTCAGTTCTGGTACTTGACAATTGACTGGCCACGGTTTGAGAAATTACCATTACCTGCCGACCACCAAACAGTTCTGGTACTTTGGTTGGTGGTTGTTGCACTCATCCATTGCTGTAGTGTCAAGTTTTACCATTCCGCGGTGTTGTCCCTTGCTCACTCTTCAGTTGCACTTCCTAAACCAGCCGCTGCTTATTAGAAATTTGTCAGTTGAATTGTTTCCTAGTTAAAATTCGTCAGTTGAATTATATTTAGGATTGATCTTCTATGTATGTTGTTCCTTGGAGTCGCTTTGCTCCAGTTGAAACACTAAGAATTAGTTGTAGAGTTATTTGAAATAAAATCATCTGCATTTTATTTCTTTGATGTATTCCTCTAGACAATGGTGGAACCTTTTTTTTAATCTATTGCAAGTCATCTGAAACATGGAACTTTTAATTTGTGGTAGCAAAGGGAATTTCTGATGATCTTCTGTAGTGCTATATATTGTTTGCTGATCATTGCTAGCTATATAACATTTGGCTTTGTTACTTTTACTGCCATTTGTTTCTTTGGATAGGAGCCTTGCCTTTTCTACTCAGTGAGAAAAATATCGACCTACTAAGAGATTCACTCTCTCAGTAGCAAATTTGTGATTCTAAACAAACAAGCCAGTGCCTGTTCTACAAAGCTGCATACAGCTGGAAATGCAACATATTCAAGCTGTTTATTTTACAGTACTGCTATATGCTTTAGCTGCTAGGATTCTGTGTCTCTGGTACTATAAAACTTACTAGATTGAATGGAATCAAATAATTTGATCAACCAGAGATGCCCATGCCTTACTGTGGAACTGATAGATCCTGCCTTTGGTGGAACAAGAAATCTTTCTTCTTGGCATCACCATTCTTCACATGGGAGCCATTGACAAAAAAAAAGTGTGCTTAACTTCATTGGAAGATGACAAAGTTGATCACGTGTTGAAGACATAACTCACATCATGCATAATCTATCAAAAAAAGTCATGTGAAATCTGATAATCTCCCCATGCAAGTCATGTGTAGAAGAGGTTGTCAAGGTGTTACAGAATTGTTTACCCCACAAACAGTGACACATGTGGGATGTGTTTTCCTTTATTTTGAACAACATCCTTTATTAATGAAGTTGTTTCAGATCTTACTCTTCATCTCTACTTTTAACTGTCATGCAGTTGCTTCCTGGTTTTTATTTGACGCGCATTTAAAACTACAGGTTACAGGCAGAAAGTAAAGGACATTGTGCAGGGTGCTCTGTTTCCAGAGGTTGGTGTCGACAAAAGGACAGGGTCTGCTGGTGGAACTGGAGGGCAAGTTGTTGTTCGAGATATTGAACTTTTCTCATACTGTGAATCATGCATGCTTCCATTCAGCATACAATGCCATGTTGGGTATGTGCCCTCTGGTGGAAGGGTTGTTGGCTTAAGCAAGCTTTCTAGAGTATCTGATGTCTTTGCCAAGAGATTGCAAAACCCTCAAAGGCTAGCTAATGAAGTTTGCGGTGCACTGCATGCTAGCATTCAACCTGCTGGTGTTGCTGTTGCTCTGCAGTGCTGGCACATCCCTTTGCCAGAAAACTTGGAATGCAAGACTTTGCAAGGTTGGATTAGAACTTCACATTCATCTCGCTCCGGAGTTTTTGAGGGTGAAAACAGCACTTTCTGGAGTGACTTCTTGGCTCTTCTTAAGTTTAGGGGCATAGACATGGAGGTGGACAACCATTCTGCCACTATTCCTTGGTGCCCCTTAAGGTCTCACGAGGTCTCACTCTCTAACGGGTACTGCAAAAAAAACTCAAGTAATGGCATGGTTTCTGCAGTTACGTCGATGCTCTTATCACTTGGAGAGGACCCCCTCAGGAAAGAACTTTTAGGCACTCCTCAGCGCTACGTGCAGTGGCTGATGAAGTTCAGAGCATGTAATCTGGATGTGAAGCTGAATGGCTTTACACTTGGTAATGTCAGCATATATGAGAGGCCAGGTGGAGGCAAGGCGGATCATGGGGCAATCCGGTCCGAGCTGCATTTGCCATTTTGTGCTCAGTGTGAGCACCATCTTCTGCCCTTCTATGGGGTAGTGCACATTGGGTACTTTGACGATGGAAGCGGAGAAGGCATTGATCGGTCACATTTTCAGGCCTTGGTTCATTTCTATGGGTGCAAGCTTCAGGTTCAAGAAAGGATGACAAGGCAGATAGCTGAAGCAGTTTATTCCGTTTCACACAATGGGGTCATGGTAGTTGTTGAGGCCAACCACATCTGCATGATCTCAAGAGGGGTAGAGAAAATAAGGAGCAACACTGCAACAATTGCAGTTTTGGGCCAGTTTTTGACCGACCCTTCTGCCAAGGCATGCTTCTTACAGAATGTCTTAGATACAGCTGGTTCTGCAGTTTGAGTCATATCGCCTAGCGAAGAAAACTTTATATGGTTGAGTTACTATCAAGTAAATGAAATGTTTGCCAATCTACTGCTCTGGCTATAGAAATTGTTCGTTGCCCGGAAGACAAACCAAGGATATCACAGGAAAGCACCAAAAGGGTTTGGTTCTCTCATGTTGTACCATGTCACCTGTACGGCACTTTAAATAAAAAATAGTATTAGTTAAGATGTGCCATTGTGCCAAGAAAGATATAGTTACTCAGATTTGTTTAGATTGTTGTCGAATTACCATTTGTTCTTGAAATTTTGGTGCAAGATTGTTCCAGCTTCTGCTGTACTGGTGAATTTGCCTCCCGATGGCTAACACCTTGTTATACGTTTTTTGCAAGTCTATAGCGAGATCACTCGTGGCAGGCGTGGTCAGCGATATCAATATTGTCCTGTGAGTTCTATCTACTACCAAAATCTACTAGTCTTCTCTGTTGATTCTGTGAGGTGATTCTCATTCCGATTTGAAAAGTTTACGCTAGAGAATTAAAGAGAATCACTTTCAACCGCATAAATCACTTCTCTCAAAGAATAGAATCAGAATCATAACCGGACGAAGCTTTACCAAACACATCATCAGTCTCGCTTGACGACCTTGCATTGTGCTGGCTGGGCTGAGATGGGCTGGGCGTTCGAGCAAGACAATTTTTTCCACATTGGTGTCAAACCTGTCGTGTCGTGTATACTTTCGGGTAATCAAACCGACCGACCATTCCGGCTTTAACTTTTGCCGTAGCGTTGAACTCTGGATCCGAATCTCCACGAGCTTTTGGGAGCCGGCGGCGGTGGTCTCACTGCACCTGACGGCGCTGGCGCCCAATTCGGCTACGGCTCGAGAGGGTCCGGTTGGTTTGGTTTGGTGGGATCACGCGCGGCCGCGCCCGCGCGCTGCCATTCGCTCCACCTACTCTTCAAACGCCCCGCGCGCGCTCACCAACAAACCGCTCAGATCCTCCGGCACCTCATCACGGTCACGGCCGGCGCGCTCGCTTGATGCGTACGTCGTGCCCCGGGATCGTACGTATGATGGCAACCGCGGCACGGCGGCACCGGCGGTGCATCGATGTGGAATGGTAGCTACACCACACGTGCCGCACCTCCGTCACGAGTCGCCAGTTGAGGATGGTGGATGGGATCCAGTCCGGCAGCCGGCCGGCCGGCCGGCACACTGCCCACGCTACAGACATAGCAATGCTTGCTTTGCTAGCACATATTGCGGATGTGTCTCCGGTCCGACGCGTGGGTGCTGCTACTTCTCCGTTCCAATTAAACTATCCAAAACCGTAAAGTCCTTTCAGTCTATTTGAGATGTATACAGATATTATTAGATCTTTAAACATGTGGTATTGTGTATCTAAATTGCATAATGAAGATTATACGTCTATTGGAAAAGTCGAAACTAAAACTACTTGCAATTTGGAAAGGTGGTGTAGTTGCGAATGGTACGTAGTTTGTTGTTAGAAGAGCCTCGATACGTAACATATCATGTCGTTCAGGTCCTGGGTTCGACTCTACATGGAAGCGAAATTCTCACAATTTAACGGTACCGTGCTTCCAGCGGTAGATGATGATGTTTCGTGTGATGACTTTGCCAACGCTAAAGATATGTGTCGGTCCAGGCGTCAAAAATGCTCGTAGAGGTAGAGTTGGCGTGCCTGGGATCTTAGAGGTGAGTGTGTGCGGGTGTCTCCTGTGTATTTGTGAAACAAACAGTGATGTAGCTGCACGTCACGTCTCTTTCCATGCTAGTAGCTAGTAATATGCCGCTAGTATATATATAAGATAACGCTGCCGCCCCAAGCAGCGAACAATACGAGCAGCAGTCCATCAGCGCGTTCCGGAGCACCGTTGACCGAGATCATCGAGACGGCGGCGGCGCGCGTAGTACTGCACGACGACGACGATGGCTCCGGTGAGCAGCGTGGCGCCGTGGTTCCTCCCCACGGCGGCGTCGTCGTCGGAGGCGACGCTGCGCCCGTCGTTCGTGCGGGAGGAGGACGAGCGCCCCAAGGTGCCGCACGACAGCTTCAGCGACGAGGTGCCGGTGATCTCGCTCGACGGCATCGACGACGGCGCGCGGCGGGCCGAGATCCGCGCCCGCGTGGCCGCGGCGTGCGAGGACTGGGGCATCTTCCAGGTGGTGGACCACGGCGTGGACGCCGCGCTCGTCGCCGAGATGGCGCGCCTCGCCCGCGAGTTCTTCGCGCTGCCGCCGCAGGAGAAGCTCCGCTTCGACATGTCCGGCGGCAAGAAGGGCGGCTTCATCGTCTCCAGCCACCTCCAGGTACTCAAGAACGCATGCATAGTACGTATTGTTGGAAACGCCCGGGAACGCACGTTCCCGGTGCTTGCACCTCTCCTCGCTCTCTGCAGCTCTCACACGAACTCGCGGACAGAGGAAGAAGAAGATGAACAGTAAAAATTGGAAGAACGGCGACGAACGCCGCGGAGCCAATAGCTCCTGTATCTTGGCCTTCTTCACACTAAAATGGAACCGGCGGCGTACAACTGGGGAGCACAGGGGCTACTTGTAGGCCGGGGAGCTCTCCTCCGCCATGCCTGACGCACACGTTCCGCAGGACCCGCTCGTCCATATCCAGGAGACGTTCGCTCTTCCGGTCATGGCGGCCTCCTCCCGCAAGACGTGCGCCACGCACACCACTCACCCTACTCCAGGACGCAACTAACACAGCAGCCCACACGCAACGCACTTGCACACGGACCGCACCTTGACCTGGACTCTAGGACGCGTCGGACCTTGCCGCAGCGTCCCTGCCGGCGTCCCCGCACACGTACACGACTCGAACACGCACACATGCACACGAACACGCCATGGCGTGCTTATTTCCAACATGTATCACCTAGCTTCACGCGTTAAGCGTGGCCAGGAGATCGATGCGTGTGCCGCCAGAATATTATTATATTAATCTATATATACTGGCTCGATCTCGTGCACACATACGTACGCTACTACAGGGGGAGGCGGTGCAGGACTGGCGTGAGATCGTGACCTACTTCTCGTACCCGGTGAAGGCACGCGACTACTCGCGGTGGCCCGACAAGCCGGCGGCGTGGCGCGCGGTGGTGGAGCAGTACAGCGAGCAGCTCATGGGAGTCTCGTGCAAGCTCCTCGGCGTGCTGTCGGAGGCGATGGGCCTGGACGCGGCGGCGCTCGCCGATGCATGCGTGGACATGGACCAGAAGGTGGTGGTCAACTTCTACCCCAGGTGCCCGCAGCCGGACCTCACGCTCGGCCTCAAGCGCCACACCGACCCCGGCACCATCACGCTGCTGCTGCAGGACCTCGTCGGCGGCCTCCAGGCCACCCGCGACGGCGGCCGGACATGGATCACCGTCCAGCCCGTCGAGGGCGCCTTCGTCGTCAACCTCGGCGACCACGGCCACGTACGTCGTCGCCATCGAGCTGTTCGCTTGCGATTACTGGTTAGTGCTTAATTTGTGCTTATATATATGAAGTGAACTGAACGGAACGCACGCGCGCGCGCGCGCAGTACCTGAGCAACGGCAGGTTCAAGAACGCCGATCACCAGGCGGTGGTGAACTCGGAGTGCAGCCGGCTGTCGATCGCGACGTTCCAGAACCCGGCGCCGGACGCGACGGTGTACCCGCTGGCCGTGAGGGAGGCGGAGGCGCCCATCCTGGACGAGCCCATCACCTTCGCCGAGATGTATCGGCGCAAGATGGCCCGCGACATCGAGCTCGCCAAGCTCAAGAAGCAGCAGGCCAGGGAGGCCGCCGAGAAGCAGCAGAGCGCCAGCAAGGAGCTCGCCGTGCCCAAGCCAAAGTCTCTCGACGAGATTCTTGCGTGACGAGCGTTCGATCCATTGATTTCTACGACGATTATTGGTGTGTATGGTTGATATCTTGCATTGGTATGAGCTTATGGGAATTACTAAGTGATATATGAAATAAGGCATGGATCCTGAAGTTGAACCAAGACAGTTGCTAAGTGTGCTTGCTCGGACCGAGTGAACTCAACTTCTTGTGAATTCTGGATGTGCATTTATGTAATTGAGGTGGACATGGACACAAGACCAATCACAAGTCAAACAATCTTCCTCTTGTGACAAAATTCTCTGAAGATGAGAGGTCTTCCGTTGGTGTATATGTGAGACCCTGAGAACAGATAAATTAAGCCCTCCACTCCACTTGTGCATCTTGCTTGATTCTTCCAGCACGTTATGAATTCATTCGCATTCATCAACCTAAATTCCCACAAGTCAATTTGTTTGAATAACCGATGCCAATCTTTGAACAAATAATGTGCATCAGTAGACATTACAAGAACTCCAAACAGAAAATCGAGCATAGCGGCACAATACTCCCCGAGGTATGTAGTTATTTAATTTGCACAATTAAAAACAGGTGACAAAGATACTGGATTTAGAAAGTGTTGTTCAGAATCTTCGGATTCAGTTACAGCTCGGAAGCATCACTGAATCCTACAGTCAAAGTTACGATTCTCCTACGGGCAGGCGCAGTGGCAAGCTGCTGGGAGGGTTCTCCTCCTCCTCCTCCTTCTCCTCCTCCTCTTCTTCTTCTTCTACTACGCAGCTCCCACGGTGGGTCAGCTGCTGGAGATCTGGTAAAGAGAGTTGTCAAATAATTTGCTATAAAAGCATCACACAAATAAAATAAATCTAGTGAGACAAACAAGACCAAGTTACAAAATGTTGTGAGGGTTCTTCTCCTCCTCCTCCTCCTCCTCCTCCTTCTTCTTCTACGACGCAGCTCACACGGTGGGTCAACCGCTAAAGATTTGGTAAAGAGAGTTGTTAAATAATTGCTTAAAAAGCATTACACAAATAAAATAAATCTAGGGAGACAAACAAGACCAAGGTACAATAATTATCTGCAACAAGAGCTGATTTTGCAACGCTGCAAGTGTGAAGTGCAATAAGAACTAAGCACTTGCATGCTCCATGAACTTTAACAGCAATGCAAATTTTCCTAGTACCTTGGGTTTGGGGTCAAGCAATTCACCAATGTCACAACGAATGTCATAACAAGTCAATATTCTAGCGCACTAATTAGCCTTGTTCCAACTGATGACAATGCCAGTACATCGGCGAATTCCCATCTGCAAAACGAGAGACCAAGGAAACACAGGCGATGGAGTGTGCCACGGCCAAAACCACCGCCTTGTCTGTTGAGTTGGCCACGGCGTTAATGGTCTTGGTGTCCTTGGCCTCCCTCAGGGTAGGAAGATTCTTCAGCAGCTTAGTAAGTGGATCTGAAGAAAGGCGAAAGAGACAGATGCAACAAAAGTGAGTACTACTTCGCAATTCACATCTATCCAAGGTCGTGGATTGAAGAAACTAGAGGCTTCGCTTGCATGTAGAGGAGGAGAAAGATCCATGGCGACCTTTTTTACTGAGCTCGGAGATCCTATCCCACTCCTGGGCCCATGCTTTAACATCTTCCCCCATGCCGTTCGTGGGGTATGGCGCGAAGGGCGGAGGGAGCGTCCGGGCGGCAGCTGTAGCCATTGCCATGTCCTCCTCCTCCTACTCCCCGGTCTCCCTTGTTTGCCTTGAGCATACATGCCCCGTCTGCGCCACCTATATTCCTGGAACCGGCAGCTCCATCCCAGTCGGCCCGTGCCAAGTTGATTGATTCGCTTTCTTCTGAAACGAAGACGATGCTTTAGGTTCAGGGTCTGCCGTCGGGCTCTGTTCTCAAGACGCGAAACCCTTCCTCTTCATCGTCGGCACGGGTTCTTCAGGTCCGAGAAGCGGATCCTCCGTCTGACAAGCGGCATTGCGGTAACTTCTTCTCTGTGCGGCATCGCCTTCAACCATCACCTCTCCACCTGCCGCCGCCGCCGCCGCCGCCAGATCACTTGATTCTGGCTCCGTCATTACCAATGCAGACATGCAGTGTCGTGCTAGGGAGTCGATGGAAGAGGCTAGAGTGTAGGCATTCCTTGCTTCGAGTTTTGGGGTTGGGGATGAATAGGGATGTTTGCCCGTAGTGATTTGATTAGGAAACCGATACGCTTCACTGTCAGCCACGATCAATCTGATCATCTGACCCCAATCGGCCCCGCCCCTTCCGTCTGTCATGCAGCATCCCTTCTGTTGCTCCTCCGTTGGTCTTGGACTTGGCTCGTCGTCGTCTCGCTGGCCGCCGCCGGGCTCAACCACCGATGCGGTGGCGATAGGGTTTTGGGGTCGGCACCAGTTTCGTCCGCTCGGCTTTGACAAAAGAAAAGGACAGAGCACGATCAGCCCCTGTGACTACTCCCCCGTGGCACGCGCACGCACACTGTGAAACCGACAGGCAGGCATGCGCACAAGTTCTTCTTCTTCTTCTTCTTAAAAAAACTAGACAACAGTTTTTTTGTAAAAAAAATGGTATATATGTGTCAACTTACCTTTTCACGATCTTATAAATATATCAGCCAAAGCTGTAAAGCATCTGCAGAACTCCTCTAGTACTCCTCTTTCAAACGTTCAGTGTGAATCTTAAAGCAGTGTACCAACAATTTAACCACTTCCTTTCACAATTAATTTTTGTTTTTGCATGGGTCCCGAACAGGTTGAACACTACCGCCCCGCCCCCCCCCCCGGGACCCATCCGTCGCGCCACGGAGGGCTGCCAGCGACGGCCCCAAATAGTTGCCACTCTGGTTCAGGTGTAAAACTACATCCTCGATCAACTCCCTGAAGTAATCCAAACAGGACTTGGACTGTCTGTCAGGGCACCCTAAATATCACCAAGAGCAATCATGGATCAACTGAAGCGATGGACGAGCCTACAACTACTTACATCAGCAGGAGGTAACTGGATGAGAAGAGTGTGTTTGCTTGATAACGAGTTGTTTTCGTTTGATGTGCTGAAATGAGAAACGCCGCTCGATCCCTACACTCAATGGCACCGTCGGCGTCTGCTCGGTGGAACCGCCGGCATCCGCTCTCCTCACCAGGCGCGCAGAATGGAAATGGTACAGAATAGAGAGTGGGTCAGGGGCACCAGTGAGTGAATCAGGAACGACATGGGCTGGGCAAGGGAGGGGTCGGGCCCATTCGAGACCAGTCAGAAAGTTAATTAAGAAAACAGATAATTAATTTGCAGGCTACTTTAAAATTCGTGCTGAAAAGTAAAGGAGGTGTACTAGAGCAGTTCTCTATTCAGGGAAAAGCAATATTTTGACTGTAATACTAATACCAGTAGAGAACCCCTGAAAGAAAGGGTACGAAGTTAAGTTAGTACTACCTGTCCGCGATTTTGTTGTTTTCTTTTTTGAATCAAACGTAGAAAGTTTTCTTTTGAAACTAAAACAAAAGAGTACCTTTTGAAACTATATTAAAAAGTAAAAGCTTTCATCTCAAGAGGACTTTTGACTGCTCTTTAGCATGCCATGGTGGTGTTGAAGCCAAAGTATTCCATTCCATACAAGATGCAACGCTAGCATTTAAATTTTGTCCCGAAATAGATGCAACTCCTACTAAATAGGGATAATTTGAACCATGCCATTTTGATTCTCGCTAAATTGGAGATATGCCATCCCGACCCACATGTCGGTGACCGTGGTGGTACCCACGTGTCGTTGAGATACCAATGACATATTTTTAAACTCGTGAAAATTATAATGTCATATTTCCATCTAACCCTACTAAATATGAGACCCACAGGTGGGATGTCCGTAGCAATTCAACTGTGGTAGCTTATGGCAGTGAGTCACGTACGCGCCTGCTGGTCTGTGGATCATAGAGATGGTTGGTTCCAGGGCTTTGTGTCTTGCTTTCCTTTTTCTTTCATCGCATAAGACATGGTACTGTTGTAGGGGCATTTTCATAATTTTACTTCTTCGTCGATCTTTGTGAAGGAACCTAGCCCGTTTGGCACAGCTCAACTTCAACTGTAGAGCTGTTTTTTAGAAAACAACTCCATGAGCAACCTCATGAGCGGGGAGAGAGCCATGTTTTTGCAGCTTCACCATGTGCTTAACTCTGTGAGAGTAATTTTTCAGAGAAGCTGACCAGAGAGTTGGGCAGAGAGTTGGCTGTTTGGCTATTGAAGTTGTGAAGCTGCTCACGAAGCTGTACCAAACGGGCCCCTAGACTTGCATCTTTTTTTTGACAGAGGTAATATTTTCGATATAAAAACTATATTAAAAAAGTTTTTTTTATATGTGGTCTATCACCCGGTCACCACCCTCTTCGCTTTCAGTGCCGGAGTGGTCCCGGACCCACATGTCGGAGCCTTCGTTCCCAAAACGGCAAAAAGGTGCGCGCGTCCTCGCTCCAGCTCGCCATGACGTCGCTCGCCCAAGACTCGCAAGACGGCAAAACCTCTCTGCTCCCACATCGCCTTTATAGGCTTTAAGCACATGAAGCCTACTGTTCTGCACTCTGTCACCAAGACCAGAGACCGGGCAGCCTTGGACCAAGCGGCTCCAAGATTTAATGGGATGCTGGAAAACCCACTCTCTTGTCTTGCGTTCGCCATTCGGCTACCCCCATTCCCCACCGTCTCCCACAGGCCTTCCCCTTTCCTCTGGACCCGGCGGTGGCGGCGCATCCACTTCGGCGGTAGCGGCGGATCCAGTGAGTTTTAGGCAGCCTCACCTCTTCCGGTAGCTTTCCCCTTATTTCGCTCTAACCGTTGATTGCAAGTGATTTGTTTGCGTTCTATTGCGAGTTTCAGGCAGGGTCACATATCTTGCAGACTCCTGGTCGTCGGCGCCGCCACTCCGCCACCGCAGCAAGACCACGCCGCCTCTCCACCGCCGCCCCTCCGCTGCCGCAAGCCTACGTCGCCGTCGCTCGCTACGGTGAGCCCCGACTTCCCGGGCCCTCGATCAGTTTCTCAGCCGCTCTTGGGTCTTTTGTTAGTGTCGGTGTACGCAGGCCAGCTTTGCCTTGCCGCATAACCCCAGCGGCTCTCCGCGAGTCTGTCTCTCGCGGTCTCGCTACCAAATTATAGCCAAAAATAGAAGAAGAAAAATTGGCCCTTTGGTCCCCTTTTTCGTCTGATTTCACGAAGCCTATCACCTCTGTCACTTCTCACTATCACTAGTCACTACTGGTCTTGTTCCAACGCCACACCTCTATGTTTCGCATAGTTTAATTAGTGCCCCCGTCTTGCTTCAGGTAATGGCAGATCCGAGCAACGAGAAGGGCGAAGAAGAACATGCCCTTCACAGAGAGGAAGAGCGTCAGATTGCTGTCAAGGCGTTCCCCTCCGTTTTCTGCGTGTTGATTGATCTGTGGCACAATCTACCTGGCGGCAGCCAGGAGACTCGGAAGCTCTACACGGAGACCACAAAAAATGTTAACATTGTTGAGCACCGATTCGAGAAGTTGCCGACGGACCTCAGTGCGGATGACGGACAGAGGAACTCAACTGGCTTCGTTATTAGCAGTGTGGGCAACAAACAAAGAATCCTTACCTGTGCTCATGGTATAGCAGAAATCTACAACAATGGCCTCCACAAAGTGACTTGTGATATGGTAAACCAGTTCTACAGGATCCAGGTGTACTATATCCACCAGGAGGAATCAGAAATTGAAGCGATGAAGGTCAAAACGCCTATTTCAGAGTGAAACAGCAATTGCTGGCGTGCAATGCCTCTTGCGCTCTGAAACAGGCGTTTTGACCGCTTCAATTTCTGATTCCTCCTGGTGGATACAGTACACCTGGATCCTGTAGAACTGGTTTACCATATCACAAGTCACTTTGTGGAGGCCATTGCTGTAGATTTCTGCTATACCATGAGCACAGGTAAGGATTCTTAGTTTGTTGCCCACACTGCTAATAACGAAGCCAGTTGAGTTCCTCTGTCCGTCATCCGCACTGAGGTCCGTCGGCAACTTCTCGAATCGGTGCTCAACAATGTTAACATTTTTTGTGGTCTCCGTGTAGAGCTTCCGAGCCTCCTGGCTGCCGCCAGGTAGATTGTGCCACAGATCAATCAACACGCAGAAAACGGAGGGGAACGCCTTGACAGCAATCTGACGCTCTTCCTCTCTGTGAAGGGCATGTTCTTTTTCGCCCTTCTCGTTGCTCGGATCTTCCATTACCTGAAGCAAGACCGGAGCACTAATTAAACTATGCGAAACATAGAGGTGTGGCGTTGGAACAAGACCAGTAGTGACTAGTGATAGTGAGAAGTGAGAGAGGTGATAGGCTTCGTGAAATCAGACGAAAAAGGGGGAAAATTGTGTGGGGACGGTCCGCACACTGCAGTCTGTGAGGACCTCCTCCTGTTAGCCGCGTGGCATATTAGCAATCAGACGGTAGCGCCACTCGACTCCCAAACGGATGAGGCATGCAACACATGAGCTCGGCTCAGATCACTCTCGCTCGGCTCGCATTCGCTCTCGCTCGGCTTGCAGAAATCAAGGCTTCGAATCTCATTCGTCATCTGCACGAAGGCAACACCGTCGGTGATCCTAACTCCTAAGCCGCCGCCATCTCCATTGTCGCCGCTCCCGTCCCACCCGCTGGTGCTCCACTCGTCAGTCTGCGCCAAGTCCCGCCTGCGCCTGCGGCCGCAAGGTATACTATCGTCTTCTTTCGGATCTTAGAATTTTCAGCCACGAAGCGGAGCCACCATGAAGACGATGGTGACAACACAACCACAACAACGGTCATGGCGGGAGGGGTCCTGTGGGAAGATAGCTGTATCCTCCCGTTACCACCGCTGGTGCCATCTATTTATGCCCTGGGACATGATGGGGAGCAGACGACATTGGTAGGGTGCCTTGTTGTTTGATCGTTATTATCCTGTATTTGTATAATGTGTGGGGGCTTCACTAATTTCTATTTTGTGACTATATGCTAGATTGCAACGAACTCTGTCAGTCACGGTGATGACAACACGACCTCTGGTGCAGTACGAGAAGCATTGCTAGGAGATAAAACACCAGATAAGGTAATTGAATTTAAAATTACAAATGTAACTGATAACACATGATATTTTCTATTTGTGCCATCTTAATTTCTTGACTCAGTGTATAACAGCTGGTAGATAAAGTTGTGGAAACTTTGAATGTTCCTGAAGTTGGAATGGCTTTTGATTCAGAGGAGAAAGCTTATGATATGTACAACACCTATGCCCAGCATATTGGGTTTAGTATTAGAAAGAGCCATACAAAGCGACGAGGAGATCGGACACTACGTCAGAAATATTTGGTTTGCAGTAACCAAGATCATCGAGAAACGAAGTCATCAAGGGACATTACAAGGACAAATTGTGATGCTCGTGTTCAGTTTAGTATTAGTAAAGAGGGGCTTTGGACAGTGCAAAAGGTTGTACTTGATCACAACCATTACCTTGCTAGTCCAAATAAAAGGGGGAAACTGAGGTCCCACCGAAGTGTTGAAGAAGCGGACATGAAGTTAATTGGGCAGATGAGGGAATCCGGGATGAAACCAGCCCAGGTTTTTGAGTTTATGAAGGAGTTTTATGGAGGAGCTGACAAAGTGCCTTTCTCACGGATGGATTGCAACAATGAAATTGGTCGCGAGCGCAAGAAGTACTTAGAATCCAATGACACGGACACACTACTGGAATACTTGAAGCGTAAGCAGATAGAAGATCCAACATTTTTTATGCCATGCAAATAGATAAGAAAACTGGTCTGATAGCTAATTTTTTTGGGCTGATGGTCAATCTATCATGGATTATGCATGCTTTGGTGATGCCGTCTCATTTGACACCACATTTCAGACTAATAAGTTTGAAATGCCTTTTGCTCCATTCCTAGGAGCCAACCATCACAAGCAAACTATCATTTTCGGTGCTGCATTGTTATTTAATGAGACTATACCATCCTTTGTTTGGCTCTTTGAAACATTTCTAACAGCAATGGCAGGAAAGCATCCTAGCACAATCTTCACTGATCAAGATGCGGCCATGGCAGGAGCAATCGCTTATGTATTTCCAAACACAAGTCACCACCTATGTTTGTGGCATGTTTACGTAAATGCTGCTAAACATCTCAGTCATGTAATTCAAAAGCATCCAGAGAAGTTTCTACCTCATTTTAAGAGATGTGTCTATGAAGATAGATCATAATTTTACTTCAAAAAGAAGTGGGATGAATTGTTGCGTGAGTGTAATCTCGAGGACAATGAATGTATGGCAAACCTATATAATTTGAGGGAAAAATGGGCAGCTGCATATCGTGACTCATTTACAGCTGATATGAACTCAACCCAAAGGAGTGAAGGTATGAATAATGTATTCAAGAAGAGATTTCGTAGAAAATTGGGTCTTTCAGAACTCCTTGAAGAATTTGAGAAGGTTTCCAGTAGTCTTCGTAATAATGAGTTGGATGAAGATTTTAATTCACGTCGAAAGAGCCCAGTTACTCATATTCCTCTGTTGAAGACCGCAGCTGAGTCTTATACAGGGAGGATGTATAAAGAGTTTGAGGAAGAATTTAATAAACAATTTTCATTCTCTTGTAAGTTGTTGCAAACCGAAGGGTCAATTTTGACATATACGGTTACACATATGCATTCTGATTATGGAGCAACTGTCGTATTCAACAAAGCAGATAGTACCATTACATGTGCTTGCAGGAAGTACGAATCCATAGGTACGTATATATATTCAAATTTGAATTTGCAGCAATACAACATCTTATACAAACTGATGAAACATGGCATCTATAACTGATAGGTATATTGTGCAAGCATGCCTTCAAAGTCTTCAATGTGAACGATGTCTTCATTTTGCCTTCGCAATATATATTGCACAGATGGACAAAATATGCAAAGAGAGGATTTTATATTAAAAAACAAGGAACTGAGGAGGAAAGTTTAAAAATGCATGCAACACGTATTTCAAGGAAGGCAACATCTATTGCATTGAAATGTTCAAAGTCAAAAGAACTTCTTGATATTTTGGAGAAAGCTATGGATAAGTTGGATTTGGATGCAGATAATTCTCTAAGCAAGATGGAAGAACAATCCAATGAGACTCCTCTTGTTTCAGCTAACTTTGAAACAGATACATTTAAAGGTATAGTATCATTTAGAGTTCCTGAAGTGGTAAAAGGTGCAAAGAGTAAACGAGGGACCATCTCCCTTGAAAAGAATACTAGCAAGAAGAAGAAAAGTGCTAAAAAGAAAGGTATCGATAGCACCATTCTATCCTTACTTTTTCATTTTAAGCTCTGCATTACCAACATGTTGATTTATAGCAATTTATTGATTACAGGAGAAGATTCAAACAATGTAGCAGAAAATAGTTATGAACGTGTTGATCCAGGGCAATTTACTGTAAGACTTTTGACTTTGACTGCATTCATTTAAATATTATTTTCCTACATGCAATTCTTATGAACAATTTCACATTGCATGACACAAGACTTGGCACACTTAGCAACTGATGCCTATGGGAATACTTCCACTATGGATGCTCACTTGATCGAAAACCGAAATAGTAATGCCACAATGCCAAACTTCAATATACACGGGAATTCTTCTATCATGAGTGTTCCATATATCAGAGGAGGATACACAAGTCTCTTACTTGGGATTGATCAAGCTTCCACACAGCCTTCTAGGAAATTAAATTTTGATGGGCTGCCAAATCAAGAAAATATGTGATCTGTGTTACAACAAAATATTACAGATTGCTGCTTATCTTTACTCTAAGCTGTGCCGGTTGGGACCATGAATATTGTATCTGCTACTCTCTTTTTTTCATGAACTGGTCATTTGTACTATGGTTCTAATCCTCCTTTTCAGATTACCAGATTGCACTTTGTTCTGAATCTGTATTTTTTTCTTTTTAGCACACAAGAGAGGATCACTGGCCCAGACTCACACTTTAAGAATGTGTATATTTTTTAAAGACACGCAGATAGAAAGCATGCATGCTTATATTTTGCAACAAGTCAAGGGCAAAAATTATTTTTAACAAAGTGTTTGCATTCACTTGACTACCATGGGAGTAGACAACGTTAAACCATTACAAATAGCTTAGTGCATCAAACATCGACACTTTATCCTACTAATAACCTATACACAACTAATTTAATCACTGTAAATTACAATGAAATGACTCCCAGATTGATGGTGACCTCTGATATCAGTATCGGCATCCATGATCTTCAGGGTTCAATATCAACATCAGCATGGTTGGGATGTCCCAGCAATCTAACAATTTTGTGACTTACCTGCATCTGAATACACACAGAAAATGAAACTTTAACATGTCGGTTCCGGCGCTCCTGGCTACCCTGAAAGTCATGCAAAGTAGCCAGATGTAATATATGCTATTCATGATTGCAATTGGCCAACAGCATGTTTCTCGTCAGGCTTTTTTAGATCTTCAGTTAACTGATAGGCTAAATGGCAACTAGATAACTGAATGACGACAGTACAAACATTAAAATGCATGCACTGAGGTGCCTCTTGACACGGCCGATGAGGAGAATGGCGCCAACTGATGGAGGCAACCCAAGCAGATGAGGGAGGTGGACCTACCTCTTATCGCCGTCCGACGAGCGACGAGGTAGCCACTGGCCACCAGCGATGACGCCTTTTACGGCGTACCAGCGGGTGGGACGGGGGCGGCGACAATGGAGATGGCGGCGGCTTAGGAGTTAGGATCACCGACGGTGTTGCCTTCGTGCAGATGACGAATGAGATTCGAAGCCTTGATTTCTGTAAGCCGAGCGAGAGCGAATGCGAGTCGAGCGAGAGTGATCTGAGCCGAGCTCATGTGTTGCATGCCTCATCCGTTTGGGAGCCGAGCGGCGCTGCCGTATGATTGCTAATATGCCACGCGGCGTTTAACAGGAGGAGGTCCTCACGGACTGCAGTGTGGCCTCCACAAAGTGACTTGTGATATGGTAAACCAGTTCTACAGGATCCAGGTGTACTGTATCCACCAGGAGGAATCAGAAGTTGAAGCGATGAAGGTCAAAACGCCTGTTTCAGAGCGCAAGAGGCATTGCACGCCAGCAATTGCTGTTGCCATTGATACAAAGCTCGACCTGCTGGTCCTTGAAGTGGACGCCCGTCGTGTCTGTATCCGTAAGGAAAGAAGCAAGGCAATTCCGTGCCAAGACAATCACCTTGTCCTTGAATTGGCCAAGTCGAATCCGCTGCAGGCAGATAAGGTTGTCCTTGTTGGCTGGCCAGCCATGCCGTCCAAGTCGTTGGGCACAGGCCAAGTTTCTTCCTGCGACAGGGCTTATGATTGCGTTACCAGTGCTAACAAAAAGGGTTACACTTTCAAGTTCTTGCTGGTCCATGGATTGATGTGTGATGAGGGATGGTCCGGAGGACCAGTGCTGAATGGCAACTGCCAGTATGTGGGTCTCTATCACGCAGCCAGAGATACAACCGGATGTGCTGTGAGTCGCCAAAACTTGGAAACGTTTCTGCAAAAACACGGAATGGTATGTGAAATAAACTCCCTAACATTGTATTTTGTTTCAATATATCTGTTCTGAAAATGACTGAAATGTGGGTGATTAGGTTCTGTCCACAGGATGCTGTGATTGATTAGGTTCACAGATGTGAAGTAGTAAATCTTGATTATTACAGATGATATGTTGAGTCTATTTTTTCACCAGTAGTAATAATTAAACATCACCTGACGGCTTATGCTCATCCTGTTTTCAGATTCCCAAAGGCACTAATTGACAGTGACATAGTGTTCAAGCTTACAAGGTTAAATGCATGGGGATGTGGTCTTTTGCGGATCAAGGAAGGAAAGCCTTGTCCCAGGCGTCACAGCTTAAGTGATGCCCTCAAGCAAAATTCGAACACCGTGTGTTGAGCTTCCATGTACTTTTGAGTATCTGTTCCTTTTAGTTTCGTCTTAGCTATCTTTCAGAGATTCACATCTATTCCCTCTGAAGTTTACCATTTTGTAGTAGTCTTGAACTCTGCTGTAAGCCATTTGACAGCTTCTGAGTAATAACCACTTCTGCATGACTCCGTCTAATCTGATGGAAGTGGTAATGCTCAGCTTTCTAGTCGTTTCTTAGTGTTCTTGTACACTGGTTTGCTGATGCGTTTCTTTGGTAATGGTTTTGTGCCATATGCAAACAACCTGGTTCCGCTGGAGCATAATTACGCGACTAGGCATAGACATTTGATGTTCGTTTGAATGGATGTACACAAGTGGGTTTGGGTATGAAATGCTCCTATCAGCCCGGCATCCATCCCGATGAGATCTTTAATTCCCACCTCCGACATTGAGATCTACAAGAGTTTATCATGAAAATAATAGTATGAAAATTGTGGATTTCTAACGGGACAGGGACAAGAGCAAACGCAGGAGCTGTACTACTATTTTGATATTATTTCTTAAAACTGCAATATATAATTTGGTGTTCTTTTACAATTAATCAATGTTGGAGATATATTAGTTTTGATACATGTTTATTGGGGGTACGCGAGAATTATTGTCTCATTGCAATCCACAAGTATAATTGCTAGACTTACAAAAAACGTCATTGAAAGAATGAAAAAACATCCAAGTCCTTGCAAGAAACAATATGCTGAGTTGGGTGCTAAGGCAAAGCCTGATATATGCAAGCGATTATGCACTGTCAGTACTGTCACTGTATAATGGATGCAACTAGTTGAACCTCAATATTTATCATGGAGAATGATGAAATTGCTGTCTGCCGGCTTTCATCCTTGGTCGAGGTGAGGCCTGAGAATCAGCAGATAACCTAGCTCTATTGTGACAACCAGAAACTGCACCAACAATCCAACATGACAAGGCAACCCGCCAACCCTCTGTATGCATATCTCTGATCATTATACCCTGCCTCTGTGAAAATCTCATGATCAACTTTTTTCTTCAGTGATGAGAAAGTATCGGTAGACAGGTGCTTCAAGGAAAAAATGCAACAAGCTAGGACTTGTGCGACCTGAAGGGTCAATCTGAGCATAGCCTGAGGGCAAACAAAATTTTGTCAAATGACATGAAGTTTGAACCAGTAAATTAATATTCAGCTTGGGGAATCATCTGCCTCTCCTTCCTCAACGAAACAACCTTCTGATCCAAGTCCAGAACCTTGGCATGCTTAAACTATTACAACTACTATATGATCCAACCGCATTGACTACAAATCTCCTTCCCTGGCATCCTTGACATCTTTCCCCAAACCTTCATTGTCCTCGTTAATCCCTGAAAATTTGAAAGGCATGCGGCAGTCAAAATTAAATGGTGAACACATTGGTCAGTTAATCAAATTTATGAAACATTTCCATCCTCAAATATGTTGACGTTATGCACATTTATTTAACCTAGAATTCCAAATACTTCTCAGTTTATTTGAAATTAACTCCACAGAACCTTAGAACAATATGCATAAGATATACTATCATCTTTGCCCAACTACAACTAATGTTTCTTACCCACTCGAGAGCATGTGAATCCTACAGGCAAGTCAATGCTTCTTACATCATGACCTTGGAGAGCACAAAATTGCACCTACAAGAACGAAGAAAATATTTTTTTAATCATTTATGTTAGCTAAAATCATATGACAGCAAAATTGTACCAATTACTATATCACTTCCGAATTCTATTTTTGCATGCTGCATACAAGCATACCGTGATAACAGCCTTACAGCTTGCCTTACAGGAATCAAGGTATTCCCAGCCCAGTGATAGAAGATGTTCTTCTAACTGCCATAGAGTAAGTTTAACTGTATAAACAATAGTTACACCTAAATGAATACCAACCTGTAAATTAAAAGTACTTTTACCTCAGGTAGAGTGAGGGAACTAATCCCGTCAAATGAAGTGATGATGTCCTCACGTCTTATGCCAAGAATCTCAGCAGAAGAGTTGATTGAGACCTAGACAATACATATATGTTGAGTACACAAATTATACAGACTGAGCAGACTAAATAAAATCATACCTCATTCACAACATAACCACTGCCAATGTCATAGTGATGAAGGAGCATATCCTTTATTGACAAGTCAAGCAGCTCCACTGTTGTTAAGCTCAAACCAAGGATTGGGCGAGCAATACAACTGATAAAGGTTCAATTTAGCCAATAAGAAATAAAAATGAACTATAAAATATTTTGAGGTAAATCAAAAATATTACATGTAAATATAAAAAGTGGAGCCAACAAATTCTTGATCAAGGTGAGGTCACAACTTACAACAATGCTACCATCACTCATTTGCTAGTTTTGATACATTGGGCCCTACCTATCGAAACTTTCAAGTATAGTGGCATATGCTTAAAGCCTGGTACAGGTTGCAATATAGGTATATCTAGCATGCAATGCAAACTTTTGGATGCTTTGGCCATGGGTGCATGGATATTTCATTTACAGAACATGCAGGATAATTATGCATCTTTGCATTGAGGATATATAAATAAAAGGTCAAGATCAATATGCTTGGTTACTACCATATAGCACACTACATCATTGCCATAATGAAAACAGCAAAGTCAACATACCTGAACCTCCTCTCCATTTCAACACACTTCAAAATAATCGAGCTAGTAAGAACAGCTAGTTTTCGACAACCAAGTTCAAGTGACATCCCAGCGATGTTGCCAT
This sequence comes from Cenchrus americanus, assembly GCA_947561735.1. Lineage (NCBI taxonomy): Eukaryota > Viridiplantae > Streptophyta > Magnoliopsida > Poales > Poaceae > Cenchrus > Cenchrus americanus. The sequence goes on along the minus strand of OX387241.1, from coordinate 308,268,749 downwards.
CTTTGTCGATCACAAGCCCTCCTGATCCACACTGAGAAAAAGAATGCTGACTTAACAAGTACTCAAATAAGCATACACAACGAGAATAGCATAATCATCACCTTTGGGAGCTGACCATCCAGATATAAAAAGCAATTGCGATCCAAATATGGCTCTCCTGAGCAGGATATACGGTCAGATCTGGTCCTCAAAGATAATTCATCCCTAGACAGGACGAATACCTTATCTCCATGCTTCAAACTGGATGCAAAGGGCCGACATGGCAGTGGTATGTCTGCTGGTACTGCCAACAAAGCTATTCGATAATAATCATTGTAGAATAGAAGTTCTCCCACCAAAGTCTTTGCATTCGGCAAATGAACAAGTAGCTGAAAATATGGGCATTTATTATAACTTGCATGCTACAAGCAATACAGTGAAAAGTAATCAAAGATGTTGAAATTTGACTTCACTATTACTTATTAACACAAAAGTGTTGAAAAAATATGGGCATTTATTATAACTTGTGTGCTACAAGCAATACGGTGAAAAGTAGTCAAAGGTGTTGAAATTGGACTTCACTATTACTTATTAACACAAAAGTGTTGAAAAGCATAGAGATCATGCACATATTTGCAACAGTTTTGCCATTCCGTACCTATCTTCAAAGGAAACTTATACAAGTCGTAAGTGACAGAAGTTCTATGCACATACCTTCAGACCTACAAGTAGTTTTCCCTCATGATCGCATACAGCTTCAGAACAAGTCAGGATCCTCGCATGCTTACTAGTAGGGTCTGCAAAGGTGAATCCAAAATGATGCGCACTTGTCCCATCTACAAACATAGGCACATGTGTTGTTATTGTTGAAATTTTAGAGAAGCAAGTGACATGATTCTACCATATTTAGAAAAGAGTAAAGTGCATAGCCCGTACATAAACTTTTCCGGCTGTATCACTTAGATCACCGTACTCTCAAAATGCATATATGGCTCCCTAAACTTGGGCTTGGATGTTATTTAGGAATGCAGATCTAGCCCCCTAAACTTGTGTTCGGGTGTCATCTAGGTCCATTTACTCTCTAAAATCATTGTCATCTCAATTAAATTGATAAAAAACTTATTTTAACACAAATATAATTCAATTGTAGTCAGATGAAGTGAATTTGAGCTCAACAAGTGTGAAGAATATTGATATGTTGAATCCACAAAGATTGATGACTTTTACTTTGGAGGAAATATCTGCGCTTGCTAGGTGCGCATGACAAACATGTTCTATTTCTTGGAAGATTTTTCAAATTCGAATAACTTCTAGAAATTAGGGGTTTATAAGATAAATTACTGGACGAATACTGCGAGAAGCTGAAGGGAAATAAAACAAGTTAGGAAATGTGCTGATGAAAGTAATGGCTTGCTTGAAAGCATAAAATTTGATCTTTTTATGTTCTATGAGTGGGATAACACTGCATTTGAAGAGTTTAGAAACCTATATGATACCCGAAGCAAAGTTTAGGGAGTAAGATATGCATTTTGAGAGTATAGGGACCTAAATGACACTCAAGCCCAAGTTTAAGGAACTAGATCCATTTTGAGGGTATTGTACATATCTAAGGAGGGATCTACAACACTAAACACCTGATTTTTGAAATTCTTGATACTCTCCTTGCCCTGCTGGACTGGGCGATCAACAACTCAACGTACAACAATTCACCTAGGTATTGTGAAAACTATACAAGCTATGTTTACAATGCTACCATTGTCGTTGTTCTGCTGGCTACCAAGGAAACTCATACAAACAAGATGGGTGCAAAGGTACGCATGTTAAAGCAATCTAGATTCATTTTCTTACACTCGTACAACAAAGTTTAAATGATATCAGATTGATGTGATGGAAGTTTAATACTTGCTTGGTTATATCTAAGTCTTCATTAGGTGTTACTAGTTGACTAATATATGTTTGTTTAGACAACAGGTTTATCAATATAATAGTTTAATTCATGATCTTACATTTTTGCTTGTTAATTAGTGTGCATGTTAGGAACTTCACTCATGCTATGGAAACTGCATAAATACGCCTGGAACGCTCACAATCCAAAATACACCTGTTCTTGCAAGCAAGACAGAAAAAGAAAAGGAAAAAGGAAATCTAGTCTCAAATGCTAAATGAAATGGAGTGTGCACTAACACACTGCACTTGTGGCCTGCTACTAGCTCTTTACACTGCACCCTGATCATAAACCGATGATTACCAACAAACAAACCAGCAGCAAGAGTTACCAATCAATCAAAGAGCAAAATGTATCACGCCAGCTGGCCAACTGACCAACTTTGTAGCTGTACATATTTTTACGTATGCAGAATTGCAGATAGGACAGAACAAGTTGCATACAGGGAACAAAGCTGATCAGGCAACAGGTAGTCAAAACAAAGCATGTAATGGTAGTCAAAACAGCAGATTACACAAATAAACTATAAACCGATAAAGACACCAAGTACATAGAAGTTTTTGGAACTAATTAGGATATTCAAAAAATCATATATTTAGAAACAAAAGATAAGTTTAAGCAAAGTAACTTTACCTGGAGTGATAGGTGAAATGTTAACCACCGAGGCTGCTACATTAAGAAGCATACCCTGCTCTGTTACTGTTAAGCTGGTCACAGCTTCAGCAGTCCGCAAGTCCTTAGGTTTGGCAAAGATAGGAGGATCATTGAGAGGATCTAAACAAAAGCGCATCAGCAAGAATTAGTAAAACGAAATAAGATTTGCAATGCAGTGTAACATGAAGACAAACCTTCCTCCGCAAGATCGAGTATGCTGCTGCAATTCAGGATCCACTCATACACAGCTTCACTGCTGCACCCTTTGGGAATGCAGGGTAGCGAGGCGGGAGTGGCCGACGTACTTCCAGGGGGGCAGCAGGTAAGGAACTAAAACCCTCTCTTGCTGAGTCCAAAATCCACCTTGTTTTCTTAGACTTCTCCATCACCATCGACGACACCGACAACTTAGGTGTCTTCATACTCTCCAGCTCCGAAATCAGCACCTCCATCGCCATGGTCCGAGTATCAGCATCCAGACTCCCATAGGCATGGCTCGTCACCTCTCCACCATCCAGCCAGACCTTCACATCGACGCTCGATGTCACCTCAGCATCCACTGGGCTGCTCCTCTTCCCATGCACCTCAGCACCCACTGGCCTGATACTCTCCTGCACGTCTCTCCACCCACTGGCCGACTCCTCCCCAGATCGCCACTCGATGCCTCTCCACACCCTCCAGCTGGCTCATCTTCCGCAGATCCCCGGTAGATAACACTCCACCGTCCAGCCAGCTCTCAAGATCGGCCGATGCCTCACCACCATCCAGCCGGTTCATCTCCCGGTCGCCGCTCCCCACCTCTGCACCCGCCGGTCGGCTCCTCTTCGGATGGCCTCTCCCCACATTTGCACCCGTAGGCGGCGGCCTCTTCCGATCGCCCGCACCGGGAGCACACGGCGCTCTCCCTACCTCGCGCACCCGCCGGCGTGCTCCTCATCTCGCCGGTCGGCAAGCGCACCCCCGCCGCCACGGGGGAGAGAGAGAGAGAGAGAGAGAGAGAGAGAGAGAGAGAGAGAGAGAGAGAGAGAGAGAGAGAGAGAGAGAGAGAGAGAGAGAGAGAGTAGACCCTAGCTCGTCGGCCGGCTGAGGGCGACCAGCGCGTGAAAGAAGAGGGGTACAACGACAGAGAGGTTAGGTTAGGTCAGTGCGTGCCGTGGGTACAGCGAGAAGCGTGGGGTGGGGGGCTTCAGATTTTGCGGCTTCCACGGCCAAATTCAGGATCGTGTGGCCAACGAGACCATGTTCTATTTTTGTTTAGCAATGGCAATGAGTCATTATTAGATCAAGTTAACTTGCATAGTTGCATATTGATACTTCGTTGTTTAAACTTGGACATCAAGTTTTTTTTCATTTTTTATACATGTAATAATGACTTCTGTATCCACCCTCTCTGTAAAGAGATGAGAGTTTTGTTATAGCTTTTATAATTCCCCACAAAAGAAAGGAGTTCGAGTCAATCATTTCCCTGTTCAATCCATAAACGAAGTCCGTCATTACATAGATAAATAAGAGACACAAGGTACTTGTGGCTATATACAAGACACAGAGAGAAACCATCCCTTGAGATAAATAGTTTCTTGGAATTGAACAAAAGGTAGCTCAGTGCTGCTGCTTCCTTTGGATGCACTTGCAGGTATGAGGATGCGTATAACAATGTAAGGCCTACAGGAAATAGTTCAGCAAAAGCAGCAAAGCATGAAGTGATCCGCCTGTGCACCTCTCAACTTGATATCATGAACTCATCAGCACCAGCGGCGAAGGGTAGGCTCTTCCTCATCCTCATCATCATCATCCTCATCCTCCTCCTCCTCCTCCTCCTCCTCCTCCTCCTCCTCCTCCTCCACCACCACCACCATTTCAGAAGCATCAGAGAATCTGACAGGTAAAGTGATGGTTCTTGCTCTATGTCCAAGAAGGTCATAAACTTCAACCTAGAAGAAGCAAAGGAAGATAAATGTCAATACAATTTGATATTTTCGATCATAAAATGTGATTTGAACATTGTAAGATCGAATAAACTTCAAACATACCATGACATCTACTGTGGAGCTTGAATCGGTGCTCCTTTGCAGGAATCCCCAACCGAGAGAGAGAAGGAAATCCTCCAACTGCAGCACAATTTGGGTTGTTTGATCAAAGCTAATTATAGTTATATGTTATATCTATATGAAAATGGTCTATGAATATTATAGATATTTTCACCTGAGGTAGAGTGTGATCACGCAGCCCATTGAATGAAATGATCACTTCTGAAGATCTAATCCCGAGCCTCTCGGCAGCAGAACCAACTGATACCTGATATAGATAGAAAGGGATACAATATTACCAACAACCAACAAAGTATACAAACTGAATAGAATAGAGTCATACCTCATCGACAATGTAACCACTGTTGATGTTGTGATCAGCAAAGAGCATATCCTGGAGTGACACATCCAGCAGATCTACTGTCCTCAAGCGCAAGCCATGTATGGGGTGAGCAATACGACTGAAATAGGTTGGATTTGAACAGTCAGCTCTAAAACCTAGACCACAAAACATTTGACGTAACCACAAATACAACAGTTTCATAAGACCCCAGATCATTATTTTTCCCATCTCGAACGCAAAAGACCAAGTCACTATGACTTAATTGATACATTGGTTAGTCCAAAAAAATATTAGTAGTTCTAGCAGTGATATAAATCCTATATTGAATTAAGGACACAGCACTGAGAAGTGTTATCACCCATCACTCAGTTCGTACAGTCTCTCATTGAGGAGGATTAGGCCACCCACCTGGCATGTGCTTGCAAAATGTGGGTACACCACTGAAACTGCCAAGCTAAGGTTTGGTACTCCCTTTCTTAAGCAAAGCCAAGGGGGTTTCATCTCCTCATGGTCAACTTTTTTCTTTAAGGATACACAACTTGCAACATGTTGTCACCTATGGCCTCCCATTCTTAAAGTTATATACATGAGCGCACATTTCATCATCTATGAAACTTCAGTCAAAAATAAATGACACTTTAGACATCAACATAGTCTTAAAAAACACAGCTTTGACTATCATGTTCTGTTACAAAATATCTAACAAATTTTGAAATTTGTTAGACACCTTTGACTATTACTTACACAACTTTGTTGACAAAGTGTATTTCTTTGGAATTGCATTTCTAGACAAATTTGATTGTGTCATTTTTAAACATCCAACTCCACACATAAAAAGTAATTTTTAACCGAAGTTTGGAATGAGTAACCGACACCACCAAAAGGTAGTGTTAAATGCCTACTTTCATAAGATGACAGGTAAGTAACAACAACAGCGCATATAACCAAAGAAGTATGTGGAATTATGAAACAATTTAACCTCTATTTATAGGCATTAATTAGGTGCAACAACGAAAGGAGTTAACAAACCTGAACTTCATCCACATTTCCATGCAAGTAAAAATGGTGGACATGGCGAGAATATGAGGTTGTTTGATATTATTACTAAATACCATCCCGGTCACATTGCCATCAAGGTCAATTACCGGTCCTCCAGTGCCCACCTGCATGAAGAAGTATTATTGAATAATCAAGCAATGAAGCAAGAACCCTATGAGAAGACAATAATATAATTCTTACCGAAGGGAACTCACAACTAAGGAACATGTGGCAGTTGTGCCCTAAATAATCTGACTTTTCTAGCCATTCAATTCTCCCAGACCTCGCGATCAGGTACAAATCAAGGTCCCTTGCTAACACAAAAACCTCCTGACCATAGTTTGGGTTAGATCCAAAAGAAGGGATCTGCAATGGTAGGTCCGACTCTGACGAGATCTCCAACAAAGCAATATCGTAATGTTCGTCAACGAACAGAAGCTCTCCCTCTAAGACAGTCTTATTTGGCAAGCGCACATGTAGCTGAAAGGGGAAAAACAAAGATATGATTAGATATAGACAAGATGTCCAAGTCCAGACAGGTCAGCATAGTTTATCAGGAAAACACCATGAGAACAGTAAGAACTCTAGCACAACAAAAGGAAATACCATCTATTTGACAGGGCCTTGAATTTTTTTATTTGATTACACTACTAGATATTTTTGCAACAAATGTTGAAGTTAACAAAAAAGGGGGAATTTGATACATCTTGAACCTAGGAGGATCTATTGGCCATTGTGCCACAAAGTTAAAATTTTTGACAAAATCGTAGCAATACTCCACAAAACACAGAAATTTTGTTTGTACATCATTTTTGGAGTCACATCGACTGACAAATTGACCACAAGTCGCTACTCTAATGCATGTCCTGGTCTCGTTCCAACCGACGACAATGCCAGTGTAGTGGTTCCGGGTGCCCCCATCTACAAACAGACACAGATATTATCATCAGATATGAGGAGTCAATCAAGTACAAGTTCATCAAGCAATTCCAACGGGAGTAATGGGGAAGATGCAAGCCAAATTTACCGGTGGAGACAACGCTAACAGTGGAGCGTGCCACATCTCTAATCAGTGCCTTGTCTCTTGAGCTGAGCACACTGCGGGAGGTGTACAGGTCAGGAGGCGGCGTCACAGTAGGAAGATTCCGTCGAGGATCTAAAGATATCAATCGGACAGAAAAATACAGCAAAAGTTAAGTTGTGCAGCAGGGAAGATTCGAGTTTTCAGTTGAGAAGAAGGCAACCTTTTTTATGGAGTTTTGAGATCCTCAACTGCCATTCAGTTTTTCCTGGGAGAGGCTTGGGGAATGGCGGATAGCGAACAGGTAGATGCATGGCGGGTGCTGCAGGGGAGGCAGTACTGGAAGGACCCTCTCCACCTGCTCCTGCCGCCGTCTTCGTCTGCTGCTTCTCGCCCTCTGTCTCTGCAACCCCAATCTTCACCCTCTTACTACTAGGAATCGGAACATAATCTTCCGACTCGTCGGTTTCTAACGCGTCGGCCAACGGCCCCGGACTGCTGCCCCTGCTCGCCGCCATAAACGGCGCCAAGCTCTTTCCGGATCCTATCACCTTCAGTCGGCTTCGGCTTCGGCTTCAGCTCTGCTCTAGAGCGAGGCAACCTCCCGCCGGCCGCCTCCCCGCTCAAATCTGGATGCGAGCTCACCGTGACCGTGCGTTTGCTCCAATTTCTGACCTGTCCAGTCGCCGCTGCCAACCTGGTTTCGGCGGAATCCTCGCCTCACCGCTCGAGTCGGGGGTCGATACGAGTTGGATTCGGGTAGGTGCAGGTGCTTCAGTATTGGGATCCCTTCAGTACTTGTTCCTTAATCCTTACCTCTTTCTTTTTATGTAGAAATCGAGGCAAACACACGATAGTCGAACCTGAGTCCGGCACCAAATCTGAAGTTCACCTATTTATATAGATCGATGCAGCGATATCTAGTGGCACGGAAGGTACGAATAAGTTCATCAGAGTTTCTTGGAGCAAGAGAACGTGACCTTCTGCGACGAGCTTCTCAATCCTCCTGCCTGCGCTCCCAGTTCCATCTGTGCATATCGTCCCGCGAAGCATTCGTAGGGCGCGGCGGGAAGCGGAGAGGGAGCGGCCGGTCGACGATGTTGGCGGTGAGTAGTGGTGGCAGATGACGCGCCGGAGCACCGGTTGCCGGCTGTCCGCCTCCTTCCTCCTCCTGCTCTGGTCCAGCAACTTTGCCGCCACCGCCTTGATATCCGGCATCCCCGCCGGGCGCGACCACCCCGACTGTGTCGCCTTCGCGGTTTGTTCTTCCCCGGATTCGAAAGGCCTTCTTCTCTTCGTTGCCGGACCCGGTTCTTGAGCTGGCAGGCGGCGTCCTTTCTGTTGTTGCTCCTCCAGTCGGTGTGGACTTTGCTCGTCGTCGTCGCTGGTCGCCGCCGTGCCCGTGCCTTTGCTCCGGCTCCATCACCGGGCCAAACTTTCCGACTCCCAACTCCCAAGCGGCGCCTGTTTCGTCGTAGGCCGGGCCCTGACCGAAAACCGGCTTCGAAACTGATCAGAATAGCTACAATGGGCCTAAGAATGGCTATAGGAATAAAGGGCTCGAGCGAGATGGAGCCCAACAACATGCTGGGCTTGAAGGTTTGGTTGTTTGTTGTTGCTGCCTGTAGAATTTTTTCGATTTTTTTATTTATATTTTTTAATTCATTTTGAAAAATATACTACCGTTTGAAAATTTACCATTTTAACCACCAAATGCCGTGGCGCACGGCAGCCGCCGTGGGTCACGGCGGTTGCAATCTAACCGCCGTGCCCCACGACGGTTGGAGTCCGGCCACGGCGGTAAGGCCAATCGCGGTGGGCCACGAAAGGCGGCCCATGCGGCCACCGTGGGCCACGGCGGTTGGTTTTTTTAAAAAAAAATCTCAAAAAGTTAAGAAACTTTGTAGTTTACAACCTTTTCCTTTGATGCCGTTTAGAGCCTTAAAAACCAATTTGTACTTGGCTAGGTATAATATGAGGAGAAAAGAAAGCGAGTGTGGACACATGTGGTTGTGTAGTGTAGTAGCAAGGGAGGCTTCGCGCGAAGCCGGAGGTTGGGAGTTCAAGGGCGTGTTTGATTTGGGCTCAAATAGGCGGCTCGAGCTCCCCGGGTGCGGCTCATGTTGTTTGATTCCATTTCACCGTAGGCGAGCACCGCCTCTGCCGTGCAAAAAACACTCTCTCTCGCGGCTCCCGTCCAACACTCCTGGGGGTTCGTTTTTCTGGAGCCAGGCTCGCTCGTGCTCGCGCGATGCTCAGTGGAAGCATCCCGTCACATTTCATGGCAACCACAAGCTCACCTCCCCCTCCAGCAAGCCCTCTTCCTCCTCCCTGCCGTCCTCCCCCTCCAGCAACCCCTTTTCCCTTTCCCCGCCGTTCTCCATGGGAGCTGACAAATCGCGGCTCGCGGCCATAACCCTGGACGCCGAGGAGGGCCTCGAGCACGGCGGCGGCGGCGGGGGCGAGCTCCCCGTCCGCGCGCGCGGCGGCGGTGGCGGGGGCGAGCTCCCCCCGAGCCCGCGCTCGCGGCGGCGGCGACGGCGGCGGGGCGGAGCTCCCCCACGCCGCGGACGCGGTCGCGCGCGACGGCGGTGGCCGGGTGCGATCTCCCTTGAGCCCGCGCTCGCGGCGGCGCACGGCGGTGGTGGTCGGGGCGAGCTCCCTCACGCCGTGGTCGCGCCCGCGCACGGTGAAGTTGGCGGGGGGCGAAGGAGGGTTCGCCGCGGTGGGAGGCGGCGGAGGTGACCGCGCTCACCGGCGGCCGGCGGAGTCCCGGACCGTGGCATCCGCATCCTCCAAGCACCGGCGTGTGAGACGACCATGGCGGCGCCTAGCAAGTGTTCGATAGAATGCTGCAAAGAGAAACCGAGGGTAACTTCACCACATTACAGATGCAAGGTCATTCTATCCATGTGTACAACAAATCAAACACAATCCCAATAGAACCCGGCTCACTAGGAACAAATTCATCAAACAAGAGTTGTTGCCCAAAGCAACCGGGTTGTGGGCGGCCGAGGTCGGCTCGCCGACCCTGGTCTTGCGAGGGACGGGGAAATCAAACACGCCCCAAATGGCTTGGGGCGCCGGGTGGCTGGTTAGTGGGTCTTCCACTAAAAATATTTGTTTTCTATTCATTTCGATTTTTTTTAGCGTAGTTTTCGGTCTAAGAGGACATGCCGCCGTGGCGCACGGCGTTTGCGGAACCCTATCGCCTTGGGCCCACGGCGGTTGGTCCTGCCGCCGTGGCGCACGACGGTTAGGCTCCAACCGCCGTGGCCACGGCGGCTTGCCTTCCCGCCCGTTCGGCCCGCGGCATTGACCAAACCGTCGCGGCCCATGACGGCCACCGTGCGCCACGGCGGTTGGTGGTCAAAAGCGATAAATTTTGAAACGGTCATATATTTTTGCAAAATAAGTTTAAAAAATATAAGTAAAAAAATTCAAGTGCGTTTGCTAAGAAAAAACAAAAGCAAGTTTTTCCGGTAAAAAAAAAGAGTGCGTTTCGTACGTAGTAAAGGTTAGAGTTGCAGTTACTGAGATGAGATATGGGCACGAGATGAACGCGAAGTAGTATGGTGTTGGCATTTTAACTTCCAATGCACTGCACGTGTCGAATTTGCCTGCGCTCCAATGCAAATGCAATGCAACCAACTAAAAACACTTGAAGTATGCTCATCACAAGAACAACATGCGCTACTACTAGGTGACTGCTGGCTAGTCCACCACCACTGCAGCCACACCCTGCCGCGCTCCGGGCAAGATGTTAATTAATTAATTGTGTGCGCCTGCCTTTAACTCCAGCGATACACGAGAACAACAGTGAAAAAGAGAAAGGGGCCCGGGACAGTGCACCGCACGCAGCAAAACCGGCAGCAGGGGGCACGCCGCACGCACACAGGTTCGCTCGCTCCGATCCGCCGGCGGCGGCGCACGAGCCGGCCGCGCGCGCCCCGGCCGGATCGGGAGCGAAAGCGACGGCGCATGCAGAAGGGCGCCGTCGCGGTCGCGCTCTCGATCGATCGGGGCGCGCGCGTGTGCTGTGCCCTCGCGCGGAGGATAAGCCATGGCATGGCATGGAGGCGCCCGCGCGCGAGCTGAGCGAGCTCGATCGGCGCGTTGCTTGCATGTTGCATTTGCACCCGTGAGCTGAGCGCCTCCCATGCCGTGGCGCTGTTCCGTCCGTGCACGCAGGCACGACGGCTCCCTTCTTCTCTCTGTGTGCGCGCCGAAACCGGGCCAAACTTTCCGGGATGCACTGCACTGCGCTGCATGCGTACGTGCTCAGATCACGCACCAAAACAAAAGCTGGACCGCTAGCTGGTGATAGATATTTCCTGATTTTCGTCCGACAAATGAAATCGGCGAATTAGGATCGGCGTTCTTGTGGTTACACTGGTAGACGACACTTTGACAAGCTGGAAGCCGGCCTGGAAGCTAAGGCTGGTAGTAGCTAATAATTTCACGGGTTGTCATTGCTCGGCGGATAAGGTGGTGGCAACTAGTAACTAGCAGAGGGCCGGGAGAGATCTAGCAGTGGCGACGGCTGATGCATGCGTTGGGAACGTGCCACGTACGACAGCGTTGAATTCCAACTTGGGCAAGTCGCGGCATTGGAGTCGATCGATCGTCTCCCACGAGTCACTACCGGAATCCGCGCCTCTGCCGAGAGCGCGATCCTCTCGGCACAGGGCTATTTGCTCTCGGCACGGCGCGCGGGAGGGAGCTCTCGGCGAGCGCTCCCGCACCGCCGGGGCCGGCACGGGCGGCTCTGCCGAGAGCCTTGGCCCAAACTCTCGGCACGGGCGTGCCGAGAGCCCACTTAGCTCTCGTCACGGGTTCATCCACAACCGACGGCGTGAGCGTGGGCCCCACTCCCCGTGCCGAGAGCCACGCGGAAAGCTCACGGCACGGAAGAGCTCTCTCGCCGAGAGCCCGTGGGCGGCTCTCGGCACGGGGGAGTGCGTCGGGGGTCCGGCGGCGGGGGTGGGCCCCACCTCTTTGCCGAGAGCCTTATGGCCGGCTCTCGGCACGGGCGACAAGCGGGCCCGCGTTTGGCTCTGTGCCGAGAGCCGGGCCCGCGTGCTCTCGGCACGAGCTCTTCCGGGCGGCCGGGCGGTCCTCTGTGCCGAGAGCTAAAGCCATTGCTCTCGGCACAGAGCCCACTTTGCCGAGAGCTTGGGCTTTGGCTCTCGGCACAGATTGCTTTTTTTTCCAGAAAGCTTATGGTTACCCTCGTCACTTATACATCATCACAGGCAGTTAATATTCATCGCAGGCAGTTAATATTCATCACAGGCAGTTAATATTATCCATCACAAGCACATAAAACATAACCACCACATGGCAATTATCGAAGGTCCAAATGCACGTACAATTATCGAAGGTACATAGTCATCACATGGCACAGGCAAGTTTGGCTGTCGAAATGCAAATAAAAGTTCAGTAGTCCAGCAACTCACTGCGGTGGGCGATGCCGTGGCCACGACCCCCACCCGGACCCGGTGGCGTTGTGGCACCCCGGCCAAGCGGACGGGCCACGCGGCATCCCCCACGGAGTCCGCCGAGCCGGCGGCGACATGTCGTGTCCGGCGACGGGCCAAGCGGCATCCCCCACCGAGTCCGCGGAGCCGGCGGCGACATGTGTCCCGCGGGCCCGTCATTTGATGCCGCCGACGGTTATCGCATATGATTGAAAATCGAAATGATAATACAAGATTATGAGCATGTATACCAAGTCATTTTCAATTTCTACGTCATTCTAGATTTGGCTAACATTATAAGTTATATACAACAATAAGAAAGAAATGAAAGTACAAGGTTTTCTAGCTCACCACGAGTAATTCTAGGTCATTCTAGTTTTTAAGCATCTATATCAAGTCGTTCTAGCTCAATACGAGAAACAAAAGAGCAAGCTAGGTTGGAAAGCAACTCACGGGGAGAAAGAGCGGCCGGTCGAGGAGGTGGAGCGACCAACACCTGCGGTGGTGGAGGGAGCCGCACCCGTGGCGCTACCACGTGGCCAAGGTTCCGCATGTGCGGAGCATGGCGGCCATCTGCTGATTTTGGGACTCTTGCATCGCATCTAACCGCCTCACGGTAATTCACGTGCAAATCATGCGGTGCCTCTGCGACTCTTCGCGCTTGCCTCTCCCGCTCTGCCTTCTCTGCTCGCAAGTTGGGCCTACAATATTTGATCCAAAAATTAGAATACAAGGAAACATATGTAAACATCAATGAAGGACGAATAAAACGAAATAACCCGGAAGGTAGCATTTAAGGTCTCCGTAACAACGGGTCGTCGTTCTATGGGCGGGGGCCGAGCTCGTGGCCCTGTCTCGAGATCGAACTGCGAGAGAGTCGGAACATCGCGCGGGACCGGGGAGAGAGTCGCCAACGAAGTACGCGTCCATGTTTCCGCCTTCTCCAATCCCGACGACGGTTTACGGATCCGGAGGCTCTCTCACCGGATCGAAGTCGGCCCACGAACCTGCCTTGCCACCGTGGTGTACCTTGCGATGCGGGGGCCGGATTGTCGGGTTGGTGTACGCCTCGGGCGGGTCGTCGGGGTTGAAGGTGACGTCGGACGTCGCCCCCGCCCTTGTGTGCCATACCATATGCCTCGAGCTCGAGCAAGCTTGATTCTCATGTGACTTAGGCTGCAGGAAAACAATCGAGAGTTAGAAAACGATAAATTATGCAAGATGCGAGAGTTAGAATAAAGAAATAGATTAACATACCCATCTACGAGCATACTCGCGGATGTTAAGGGGGCCTTGATGGTGTGGCGGTCCCTGCCATCTTCAAACGTCTCTCCCGACGCTCGAGGTGTTTTGCCTCCCAATCGGGCGCAAACCACAAGTCCACAATCGCACTCCAAGCCCGAGGCATCTCGACGAGCCACCACGGAGGCACCGCACGTCATCAAGTGGATACCATACAAGAACATAAAGGTTGGCATATCTAATCCGAGAAGAATGAATAATAGTAATTTTACGCATTTACCTCCATGTATTGTTCTCGAGTGAGGCGCGGGTTTCGGACGTCCCTTTTTTTAACTTTCTCACCATACTTAGCCTTGTAGGTAACATTTCGCGAGATACGTGACTCGTAAATCATATATGTCACAAGCTTCTGACACGTAAACATCGCACACTCGGCCGCTCGGTCCTCATATCCCTCAAGGACTCTATAGAAATCCCGCATGTAGAAGCAATGTTAATACTTGAAGGATATCCAATTAATTCAATTTATTGAGAAATACAATTTGTTGCAAGGAAGACTCACCCAAAACTCGCCAACCACCCGACGGGCCTTGTTCGGAACGTCCTCTCGTGTCGGATCGGGCAAATCGATCATGAGGGCGTAGTGGTCAAACGTCGTCACCAAGCTGCTCTCGAGCGTCTTCTCCCTCCCCAAGCGTCACGAACCCGGGGGTAGTGCGCTGCACAAAACGCCCAAGATGCCATTGGGAAGACGATTATGAGAGCATGGAGTCACGACCTCCCACCCCCTGCCAAAATGATTTCACACAAATTATTAGTTTCAATCGTGAGTTTGAACAGAACGGATGAAAAAAGTTGTGATAAGTTACCGTAGTCCCTCTGGTTTAATAACCGGTCGGTTGGCAAGCGGTATGGGTCGATCCGGAAGCCGAGCGGGGCCTCGGATATAGACCTTCGGCACGCGCCCCCGCCCCGCACCCCCGGCTCCTCATCCTCCTCCTCAGGCTCATACGCCTCCTCATCCTGATGGGCCTCCCCCTCATCCTGCGCCTCCTCCCCCTCATCCCGATCCGCACCCCCGGCCCCCTCATCACTCTCCTGCCGCAACTCTTCCTCCTCATCACTCTCATCCCGCACCGCATCCTCCTCATCCCCGTCATCCGACAACGACGGCACCGAAGTGGGTGCACCTTTCCGAGCCCACGGATCCGGACGACGAGGTGGGTGCCTCGGACGGGGACCTCGTCACCCTCCTAACGGCCGCCACCCCCGCTCGGTACAACTCATTGATGCTCCTCACCGTAGTGGCGCGACGAGTAGGCTTCTTTGGCATCTTTGATCAATCACCGAAATAGACAAGATTAAACCGGTTAGTATATAATTAAATGTAAATACCAATTAGTAAATAAGAAAACAAATGTCGTAGTAAAGAAGAAACAATTTATCCTACAAAATTAGAAAACACAATTATCCTAGTAAATAAAAAACAAATTATCGTAGTAAATAAGAAACGAAATATCGTAGTAAATAAGATTCCTAGAAAGTTAGAAGCATAATTTCAATTAATACGGACCTTACATGTTTTAGAAATATTCATCACGATCCGGCATATCAGGATCATAAGTCTCGTCATCACTATCACGCATCTCCAAAGACTCAACGCCGTGCTCCAAAGGAGGATCAATGTCATCATCATCACTGACAATGCCTAATTGCAATCGCTCAAGTAATTGTAAGTCCTATTCATTATCAACCTCTTCGCATCATCGACGTTGACGTCCATTTCATTGTCTACTTCCATTTCGATCTCTTCGTTAAGTTTATCTCAAAACACCCTTCTAGCCCATCTTCTTGGAAGAACTCTCCGCATATGTGTTTGGATCTAGTAGGTGGTAATCTTCATCGTTTGGGGTAGGTAGTTTACCGTGTGGCGATACCTTGTACACAACATCCCAACCCCTGAGACGCTTGTCCTTTTTGCAAGGGTATGAGAGGTAATATACTTGCGTGGTTTGTTGGGCCACAATATAGACATCGTGTCCGGGGTACACGGATGATTGTTTAATTTCGACTAGCCCAAGATTCTTGTTTCGTCTCACAACATTTGGATCAAACCAATGACACTTGAATATGACGGAGTTTAAGAGGTTTGCAACCACGATACTCGAGTTCATATATTTCTTCAAGTCTTCCATAGTAATCTAGCCCATCGGTTTGGCCATGTGTACAAACTCTATTATTTGTGGTTTTTCGATTGGGCCTTTTCTCGCTCATGTCGTGTCGTGTGAAAGCGATATCCATTCACGTCATAAGCGAGCATATGACTTGACCCTTAAGGAGAAACCATCGGCAACTTGTCTCAACTCGGGACTCATAGACGCATCGGTTTGGCTGCGCAAGTTCGGGCATGATTGCGATTAATGTGATATTGAATGCGAGCTCAATTACTTTTAATATTAGAGTACGACCTATATTACCTTCTTTTTGAACCAAGAAATGAAATCGGCATTTAGAAGAACGTTTTCCTCATCGTGGTCGGTAGGGGGCCTTGACCGACGCGGAAGTGACCCAATAAATTCACTGCACCAAATCAAATCAGGTTGGATGCAGATGAGGCAAGATACAAGAAAGGAAATGAGGACCTCTATTGACAACTTACTTTATGTATGGTCGTACTTCCTCAAGGTTGCGCAGAATATATATCGTCATAGTGCGCCACTCTTCAAGAGATAAGGTCTTGAACGTCGAACCACTTGCACTTCCGAGCTGCCCGGAAAAGGCTGAGTTTCGATTCATTTGCGCCGCATTGTACCGAGGAGGTGGATTATGCACGGCGGGAAGGTGCTCGGCATAGT
This sequence comes from Cenchrus americanus, assembly GCA_947561735.1. NCBI lineage: Eukaryota > Viridiplantae > Streptophyta > Magnoliopsida > Poales > Poaceae > Cenchrus > Cenchrus americanus. Next base: position 308,252,165 of record OX387241.1, on the reverse strand, counting down.
ATTTAGTTGTAAAGTTTGTCACCTCCTGCAAAATAGTTTGCCTCGCAATGCAAGCTTAAACTTTGTTTTTATTTTTACATGTACTTCGAAGAACCTTTTGAACCCTCTCAATTGGATAGCACCAACGGTTCGCACGGGCCCCCCCAATCGTGCCTCACGCGGGAGGTGCAAAATCATATGTTGCATCGGATTGAAGAAGCGGGTGGAAAGATCTTCTCTAGCTTACGAGCAATACGAGTGCATCTTTTTCTAGTTTGTTAATCACAACCTTAGATAACTCCTTGGCACAAAGCCGACGGAAGAAATAACTCAATTCCGCCAAGCACTTGCCACACATGCTCGGGTACATAGCCTCGAACCATCACGGAAGAAGTCGTTCGATCCATATGTGGTAGTCATGACTTTTCAACCCCTTTATTCGAAGAGTAACTAAGTTGACTCCCCTTCTCAGATTCGCGGCATATCCATCGGGGAACATTAATTTTTGCATCCATTCTAGTACTTCCTTCCTTTGTACCCTATTAAGGATGAAATCGGCCTTAGGCCTATTCCATGTCTTTCCCGGTACGGCCTTCGGGATGACTTGCTTTGGCTTTGTCGCATAACATTTCTAGATCGAGTCTAGCCTTAACATTGTCCTTGCTCTTCTCTTTTATATCCATCATTGTAGCCCATAGTGCCTCGGCAACATTCTTTTCGGTGTGCATCACATCAATGTTATGTGGAAGAAGAAGATCTTTCATATAGGGTAGCCTCCACAAACCCGCCTTTTGAGACCAAGCATGTTTCTCACCATATCCCTCAAAACGACGTTGTTCTTCTTTGAGCACGAGACTGTCTACCTCGGCTTGAATCTCGACTCGTCATCATGTACGATGGTGGATCTCTAACTACAACACCTTTCGTGAAGTTCCTGGTATCTAGTCCGAATGGATGGTCGGCGGGCGGGGAATTGTCGATGTTTGTCAAACGAAGAATACTTGCCACCCCTCTTCAACCAAATGAACCTCGGAAGCCGCCTTGCATACCGGGCAAGGGAACTTCCCGTGGACACACCGGCCACAAAATAACCCATAAGCCGGCATGTCATGGAGGGAGTACATGTACCACACGTGCATTTTGAAGTTTGTCTTCGTAGCTCGGTCGTATGTCGTCACCCCTTCATTCCGGGCCTTGAGCAAATCATCAATCGAGGCTCCATGTACACACACATATTATCTCCGGGTATCCGGGAATTATCAACGACACGAATATGTATTGTCGTTGAAAGACGATGTCGGGGGGTAGATTGAGGGGGATAACAAACACGGGCCAACTCGTGTGCGGGGCGGCCGTCATTCCAAATGGATTGAACCCATCGTCGCTAGCGCAACACGTACATTTCGAGCCTCTACCGCTTTGTCAAGCATGTTTCTCATCAAACTTTGTCCATGCTAGGGCATCGGATGGATGTGTCGGGTTATCACTCGTATCGACGACCCGTTTTGTGCCATTTCATTTGCTTCGCGATTTCTTCGGTCATGTACATCCGTTGGAGCCGTTGTATGGGCGGGAGGTACCGTAGGACACTTTCGGGATCGTGAGTTGCATTTTTTTACCCTCGGCGAGTCTACCTCCATGAACCGAGATGCTTTACATTTCGGACGGTGCGTCGCATTCTCATGTTCTTTCCGAATAAGACGCATCCGTTCGGACGAGCATGTATCCGCTCGTATGGCATCTTAAGTGCACGAAGGACTTTTTGTGCTTCATACATGTTCTTCGGCAAAATGTGACCTTTGGGAAGCATGTCGTCGAAAACGGTCGACAAAGCATCAAAGCATTCTCGACTCATGTTATGCCGAGACTTTACGGCCATCGGGCGGCCGATGGAATCTAATTGAGATAGTTTAGTGTCTTTGGTGAAGAGGTTTTTGTCTTTGCAGCCAACATATCATAATACGCCTTCGCACTTGGCTCTGGTTCCTCCTCTCGACTTTCTTCTTGAAAATGTGCCTCATGAAAGTCATCTATCATGTGTGGTACTCCAGCATCACCATCAAGCTCTCCGATGCGTTGCCTCACAACCTCGTCTCTCATTCGACTGGTTTCACCGTGGTGGGTCAACTTTGAATAGTCTCTCGTAAATCCATTCCTATAGAGATGTGATGCCATCTCCACCTTTGTAATGCGACGTGAGTTTCCACAGCGGCTGCAGGGGCACCATGTGGTTTTCCTATCTTTAGGCCCTTTAACCTTGCTAAATGCTTCATCAAGAAAAGCTTGAGCATTTTTAATCCATTCTGTGTCATACGACCGGCACTTGCCCATCCATTGTACATCCACCGACGGTCACCCATTCTCTATCATATCAACGAGTTATATAAAAAACATTGCATCACCTACACATTGTCTAGACATTCTAATAGGTAAAGATAGGTCCTAATCCCACCGTCGATGCGTAGATGGGGTTAGTTTCTATGGTCTACTACGATCCGAGACGGAAATTTCGGCGACACCTCCCCATTGTTCTCCAAATACACGTCCCGTTAGGGAGATTGTGTATCCGGAGAACAACGGGGAGGTGTGCCGAAACTCGTCTCGGATCGTAGTAGACCATAGAAACTAACCCCATCTACGCATCCACGGGCTGTCCAAAAAACGTGGACAATTCGAAACAGATACAGCCATAAATATGCAAAGTTTTGCATATTTCGAACTGTATCTCTTCCGAACGGGAGACGCCTAACTAGGTTTCGCGATCTACGACATCTATTAACTCGATGGCGAGGAAGGCGTGCTCACCTAGTGACTCGATGGTGAGGCAGAGGCTGGCAGCAAGACCAGGGTCGACCGGGCCTCCGAGACAATGTGAGTGCCCTACTCCTCCTTCAGCGGTGGCGACCAGGCCTCCTTCCTGCAAAAATAGATCAATGATGGGTGTTTAGTCAAAATTTCGGCAACACCTCCCCTGTACGGTGAGGTTTCCAAAACCTGCAACAAAAGGCACGACACGAAGGTCGGGCTACACACGGGCACGGTTCAACGGCTCGATGGCCGGACAAATCACGTGTGCTGCCCCCAAGCTAGCCACGAGTCTCACCTAGGAGATCGACAAATCACCCCTCTTCCTCCGGAAAAAAACCTCTGGTGGTCAGTGCGGCAAATCAAGGCATCTCTTCCTATAAAAATGAATTGCATTAGATGTATGAAAACAAAAATTAGAGACACGCTAAATTTGCTAGTATTAGATACCTTAATTGCTAACTAGCAAGAATTCTATAGTCATCTATAAATTGCACATTAAATCTTCTAAAATTTCAAACTATAACTAAATTAATTAGCTAACCAAGACACATAAAATTTGATAACTGAAACTTCTTACTTAAATTATCTATCTAAATTTGAAAACTATAACTAAATTTTCTATCTAAATTTCTATCCTAACTAACTTGAATTTCAACCTTATAACTAAATTTCAACCTTAAATTCTATGCTCGGCACTCACTTGCCGTCAGTTAGCGAGGAGGAGGCCGCGGCCTCCCCACGGCTACGGCCGCGAGGGGGCGCGGGACGGGGGCGCGCGGGACGATGGCGCGGCGGCGCCGAGGACGACGACGGCCCGCCGGTGCCGAGGGAGGATGACGGCCGGAGGGAAAGCCGGCGCGGGTGGGGGTGGGCGCGGCGCGCAAGGGCGGGGCGGGCGGGCGCGCGCGCGCGGAGAGGAGGGCGGGGGGTGGGGCGGAGGCGGGCGAGGTGCGGCGGCGGGGGCGGCGCGGCGGGCGGGCGAGGTCCCGGCGGCGGGGGGCGCGCGACGGGCGGGCGAGGTCCGGCGAATGCTAAGTGTTGCGTGTGTTGTGTGTGTGTGGGTGACAACCGTGTAGTGGAGGCAAAGGCACCGTGAAGTGGGCCCCGTTCTCCATCCGTGCCGAGAGCCGGATCTATTGCTCTCGGCACGGAGGGTGGGCGGGGCCCACTTGCGGCGCCGTAACCATCCGTGCCGAGAGCTTTGGATCTAGCTCTCGGCACGAGAGGGAGGACGAGGCCCACATGTCGGCGCACCGCAACTATCCGTGCCGAGAGCTTTAGATCCGGCTCTCGGCACGAGAGGAAAGCGGGGCCCACTTGGCAGTAACGCAGGACGAGAGCCACTTGGCACGTGCTCCCATCTGTGCCGAGAGCAAAGTGGTCAAGCTCTCGGCACAGTTCCTCGATGGGCCCACCTGCAGCTTCTTTGCCGAGAGCAATGCTCTCGGCACAATAGTATTTATTCAAAATTATTATAAAAAATAGCAAACAGACACGAAAATTTTCCAAAACTCAATATGTCACCACTGATGATGTGCATTAGTTATAAAAATGTTCTTGTACTCAAAGTCAATTTTGAATTTCCCTTAGATTGCAAACCTAGTGACATTAGTTTAAATTCCTTGAAACTCCTTGTGAGATGTTCAAGTTTCTAAACAACGTACGTGTCCGGTGTTCAAAATGTTGTCAATTTTTTTTCTCAACTTCCTCAGATGATATCATTAGTGCTCGACAAAAGTCGTGATTTTCAAACTTTATTTGAATTTTATACAATTTTTAAATTGTTCTAGCTCACGATGTTCAACGTGATGAGAGAGTCAAATGTCGAAAATTTAGCGTCATTTCATGTAATTGGTCTTAAAGATGCCTCATGAACATAAATATCATTTTTTGACTAACTTTACTTCGTGATTTCATGCACCTCTAGTTCATATCGGAGCTCTACGGGGAAACTATCTAGAATGAAATAAAATTGTTAAATACAAAATAAATATATATTTTTATGTAAAATTTGAGCATATGCTTTGTACGAGTGTATGTTGATCCAGGAAAAACTTTGGAAAGCTAAAAATGATTTTTTATTTCCTATTTGCCGAGAGCTATTATAAAGCACTCGGTACAGTCCTCTTTGCCGAGAGGATTGCTCTCGGCACAGAATAGTTATTTATTCATAACAAAATTAGACAATAGCAAACAACCACGAAATTTTCCCAAAATTTATTATGTCACCACTGATGATGTGTATTACTATAAAAGGGTTCTTGTACTCGAAGTCAATTTTGAATTTCCCTTAGATTATTCCAAACCTATTGATATTAGTTTAAATTCCTTGAAACTCTCCGTGTATGTTCGAGTTTCTAAACAACGTACGTGTCCGGTGTTCAAAATGTTGTAAATTTTTTTCTCAACTTCCTCGAATGATATCATTAGTGCTCGACAAAAGTCGTGATTTTCAAACTTTATTTGAATTTTATACAATTTTTAAATTGTTCTAGCTCACGATGTTCATCATGATGAGAGAGTCAAATGTCGAAAATTTAGCGTCATTTCATGTAATTGGTATTGAAGATGCCTCATGAACATGAATATCATTTTTCACTAACTTTACTTCATGATTTCATGTACTTCTAGTTTCTTTCGCACTCGATCTAGCTCTCTCACTACCAGCTCGAAGAGGAAGCGTGGTTCTAAGCTCGGTGTTTCCCTGCCATTTCATGTTCAAAGAGAAGCTCCTCTCAAGGTACCGACAGATATCTTTCCCTACTAATACAAAAATTTTCGGAATTAATTCATGTTCTCGGTTACTTTCTCATGTAAATGCGGACGAGCTTGGGCGCCTCTTTGAGGTCGACTTCACGAGTTTTTTGGCTCGGGTGGAGGAGTAGGAGGAAGCGCGCCGCAAGAGCAAGGATGGCGGCCGCGAGAAGGCGCGATCAAGGCCGGAGCACGGCACTAGCGGTGTGCGAAGGGTGCGGTTGGACATCCGAGAATTGGACCGGGGAAGAAGGCGGCCGACGTTCGAGCTGGTGTCGCGGCACTTCTGCATGCCGATCAAGGAGGTGGTGCAGGAGCTCAAAGTTGGGGTCACGATGCTGAAGAAGTGGTGCAGGGAGCTCGGCATCGCGCGGTGGCCGCACCGCAAGGTGAAGAGCCTGAATACGCTTATCGACAACATCCAGGTTTCTGCTTATTCTCTCGTTGGAGCATATTGTCATGGAATTCAATTCGTTGGGAGTTTTTACTAGAATAAGATTTGTCCGGAAGAACGCGACGAACATGGAGTGATGGAGTGCATGTCTAGCGAGGACCTCGGGAAGCTGACCGAGCAAGAGGACGGAAATCTAACGAGGATGGTGGTGGAAAGCCTGAAGCACGAGAAAGAGATGATAGAGGAGAGGCCTAATATGGTGTTGGATGAGAGGACGAAGGAGCTCAGGAAGATGTGCTTCAAGGAGAGGTTCAAGAGGAGGAAGCTGATCATGGCCCATGCATGGCACCTAGCTAGTGAAAGATAAGCGCTTGCGGATTTCGGTCTCTTGGATTTTGTTCGAGCGCGAGGTTTGGTCATAGGAATTTTGTGTGATGGCCAAGTGTCAACTCGTCTCAAAGCTTAATTAGCGGTGGTGTGTTAAGTTGTTAACCCTTACTAATCGGTTGTAGAGTCTCTTGTCTAGGCTTGTCACTAGCGGTGAGTTAACCCGAAGAGTAGAGCAAGAACCATTTTGTTACCGTATGTAACTTGTCCTTGGCTCCTTTGGCCCTTGCCGACCTCCCATTTTGATGCTCTTGATTCGTGTACGTAAAGACTTTCGTTGCCAAACTTGTTTTTACGTTAGAAGCAATTTGACGGTTTCATTTATTTAAATTCTATACAATTTTTAAATTGTTCTAGCTCACAATGTTCATCGTGATGAGAGAGTCAAATGTCGAAAATTTAGTGTCATTTCATGTAATTGGTATTGAAGATGCCTCATGAACATGAATATCATTTTTCACTAACTTTACTTCATGATTTCATGTACTTCCGGTGTCTTTCGCACTCGATCTAGCTCTCTCACTACCGGCTCGAAGAGGAAGCGTGGTTCTAAGCTCGGTGTTTCCCCGCCATTTCATGTTCAAAGAGAAGCTCCTCTCAAGGTGCGGTCACATATCGGTGTTGCTAATATCAAAAGTGCATAGGTGGTCCTTCAAATCAAAATGCATACTCGGAACCCCTAGCCTTCTCACATATAGCATTTATGTTTCGTACTCTTGAAGTGCATATTTACAAATTTAGTTTGAAAATACATAATCTTGAAGTGTGTATTTACAAATTTATTACTTACACTATCAATAATGCAAGCAATTATCACTTGGTTCCATAAACTCTTAAGATGCGGTAGCATCCTCGGAAATACGGAGTAGTCAATCAAATCTTTCACTTCCGAGCGGGTCATTAGTTTTAATGGCACATTTTCTAACTTTGTCTTGCTTCTTTAGCTTCTCCCATTATTTCATCATGTAATTTATAAATTCTTAATTGTAGTTTGCCTCCCCCGCCCCCTCTTGGGAGTACACAACTCGACGGGAGTGACTTGCCATTAATGGGATGTGATGAGGCGGGGCGGGGGGCGAAACTCGGCGCCCCGTCCTTTGCTTTGTCTGCATCGCTTCAATCGAAAGACTTAGTCCATCATGTCCCTATCGCCACGACGCCATCTCTGATCTTTCTCCCTGGCACTGCAAATGCCCGTCTCCTCCGTCCCCGTTGCCCAGTGGAGCGAGCGGCGCGGCGAGCACAACATCGCATCCTGCTTCGCGACTAGACTGTGGCCTCAACCTCATGTGTCTTGCGCGGCGCGTGCTTCCTCCCTGCTCCGTCCATGTCCATAGCCCGAGGCGAGGAGAGGCTGCGCCGGGCCCGGGAGCATCCCTTGGCCGCTGTAGGCATCAGCCGTCGAACGCCGGGGGTCCGAGAATCCACGGCGCGCGGTCGAACGAACCGAGGCGCGCTGGCCATTGGCCGGTCGACACCAAAACGTCGCCGTGGAGGCGTTCGTTTGGTTGGTGTTGATAGAGGAGAGGCCTAATATGGTGTTGGATGAGAGGATGAAGGAGCTCGGGCGGATGTGCTTCAAGGAGAGGTTCAAGAGGAGCGGTGATCATGGCCCATGCATGGCCCATTTTGATGCTCTCGATTCGTGTCCGTAAAGACTTTTGTTGCCAAACTTGTTTTTCGTTAGAAGCAATTTGACGGTTTCATTTATTTAAATTCTATAAAATTTTTAAATTGTTCTAGCTCACGATGTTCATCGTGATGAGAGAGTCAAATGTCGAAAATTTAGCGTCATTTCATGTAATTGGTATTGAAGATGCCTCATGAACATGAATATCATTTTTCACTAACTTTACTTCATGATTTCATGTACTTCCAGTTTCTTTCGCACTCGATCTAGCTCTCTCACTACCAGCTCGAAGAGGAAGCGTGGTTCTAAGCTCGGTGTTTCCCTCGCCATTTCATGTTCAAAGAGAAGCTCCTCTCAAGGTACCGTGAGATATCTTTCCCTACTAATACAAAAATTTCGGAATTAATTCATGTTCTCGGTTACTTTCTCATGTAAATGCGGACGAGCTTGGCCGCCTCTTTGAGGTCGACTTCGCGAGTTTTTTGGGAGGAGGAAGCGCGCCGCAAGAGCAAGGACGACGACTATGAGAAGGACCTCGGGAAGCTGACCGAGCAAGAGGACGGAAATCTAACGAGGATGGTGGTGGAAAGCCTGAAGCACGACAAATAGATGATAGAGGAGAGGCCTAATATGGTGTTGGATGAGAGGACGAAGGAGCTCAGGCAGATGTGCTTCAAGGAGAGGTTCAAGAGGAGGCGGTGGCCCATGCACGGCCCCTAGCTAGTGAAAGATGAGCGCTTGCGATTCTTGTCTCTTGGATTTTGTTCGGTACGCGGATTTGGTCATGTAATTGGTCTTGAAGATGCCTCATGAACATGAATATCATTTTTCACTAACTTTACATCATGATTTCATGCACCTCGAGTTCATATCGGAGCTCTACTCTACGGTGAAAAACTAGCTAGCTAGAACGAAATAAAATTATTAAATACAAAATAAATATCTATTAAATACAAACTAGCCTGTAGGGGTGTAGGTTGATGAAGAAAAGGTTTGAATGTGTGAATTTGATTTTTTTTTTAATTCTTTGCCGAGAGCCTTTGGCAGGCTCTCGGCACAGGTGCTCTGTGCCGAGAGCCAGAAGCGGGCTCTCGCACATCCGACGGCCGGGCAAACGGCCGTGACGGCCGTTACGTTGCGCCGTGAGGTGGCGGGCCGTGCCGAGGGCCCGCTGCGGCTCTCGGCACGCATCCTCCGTGCCGTGAGTGGGCGCCCGTGCCGAGAGGCGGCGGCTGTTCCCTCTTGGCACGGGGAACTGCGTACCGCGGGTTCTTTACGTGCCGAGAGCCGAACCCCCTTTGCTCTCGGCAAATCGTCTCCGTGCCGAGAGCTTGGGATGCGGCTCTCGGCACGGGAAGCGAGCTCTCGGTAGAGGCCGCGTTTCCGGTAGTGAGTGTGGGCGATGATCGTGTGTCGTCGTGCCCGGAAACCGTGAGCCTAGCGAGCGAGCTCGCACTGGTTTCTCTTGCGCATGCAATCTGTTGGCTCGATCCGAGATGATGGAGAGAGCAGGCGGAATCGCCGGATCAGGCATATGCATGTCACAGTGTCAAGTCGCAGCAGCCGCGCGCAGCACACATGTTGCTGATGGCGAGGCCCCAACGGTGTTGATCGTGACGTTTGACGTACGTAAAGGCCGTCCTAGCTAGCTGCTACTGCAAGCTAGGAGCCTAGGATGTAGGATCACATGCACCTGAGACTCACAGCCGCCTCCGGCCGGCAAGAGAGAGCGATCACCGGCCGGCCGGCCTAATGAGGTCGTCACCGTGACGAGGATGCATGTCTTCAACGCCGCGCCAGCACCCGCGCCGGAACAGTGCATGTTCTCCGCCGCGGTCCCTTTTCGCACACGTCTTCGTTCCACGCCATCCGTCATCAGCCCACCTAGTACTACGTACTATAGTGCATGGTCCATCCACGCGCACCGGCTGCTGCTGCTGCTGCTGCTGCACACTAGCTTGATGAACAGGATTTCCTCGAGGTGAATTCACCCGGCCGGCCCTGGCTCGATTAATTCAATTCCCAGTGTGGACACGGACACTCGAGCTCGGCAGCTGGCACCGATCGAGTAGCCTGCTAGCTGGGCCTTCAATTTGTTCGTGACCAGTGTGGTCACTACTACTAGCTCATCACAGCGCGCAAGTCGCAAAGTGTCAGCGCTGGTACACCTCAGACACTGTACGATCGCAATTCGGACACAACACCCATCGGTGCCACTAGTCCACACGTGGAAACGCATTTCCGAGTTCGCAGCACGTGCGGATAGATTTGTACTCCTAGATAGTATTATCGGTTTATTGATAGATCCGGGCCGGTGACGCCTCATCAACCTCAGCTCTGACTGGAGATTCCAACACAGCGTGTGATCGCCCAGGTTTGGGAAGCCGGCGGCGTTCGGTGGCGGTGAACAGACGAACGTACGATGCCGCGTGTGTGTGTGCCCAGTTGGAGCAGAGAGATTGCTGGAGATGCCTGCAACGCGTTCGGTGCCGGTGACCCCCCCGGCCGTGAGCTATACGCGCTTCGCGGGATCTATAGGTTCGGTGGTGGTCTCACTAGTCTCTGGTTGGCGCGGCAAAAGCGTATCAGCTGGATAGATACAAATGTCTGTCCTAGAGTAGTCAGTCAGTCTGTCTGTCTGTCTGAAAAAACTCCAAAAGGCAAAGGAGCTGGAACTTTCCTGTCACGGTCGAAAAACACTCAGGGCGTACATCGCAGCATTCATCAGCATGAAGATCTTCTATTGAGTAACTTAATTAACCTCTCGATCCGGTGAGGCAGCAGCCTAGCTAGGGTCCTTGATGAATACTATTACTGTTAGTTGCAGAGAGCCAAGAATTCCTACCGTGTCTCACTACTGTGTGTGTGTGTGGTGACGACTTGGCAATGGAGTACGTATATTATTGCATATATAGCTTAGAACGGACAGGCATTTGCATTCTGGAAACCAGGCGAAGTAGGGGCAATCACCACCCATGCCCTTCGAGTTGGCATGCATGGACGCAAATGGCAGCATCGTCATCAATTCTGCACAAAAGCACCCACGCCACACACATACTACTACACAGTGTGTTAATTCTTCTCTCTCTGTTACACTACAGACCGCATGCCTTGTCGTTCGAGGCAAGATCTTCAAACCCATACGATACGATCGACTATACGAGGAGCGTGGGAACTGCTGCGACCAAACTTGTGACTCGCCGTCAGATCCGGTTGACCGACCGACCATTTACCCCTTTGATCGCCGCATGCGGTCCCGCTAGTGCGCGTCGCCGCCGGTGCCGCCGGGTTCTCGATCAGTCGCCGGCAGGCAGGCGCCCCCGAAATCTCGAGACTGCCACACAGCAGTGAGCCAGTGACGCAGGCGCTACGGACGGAGACGCTGGATGTATGCATGGAAACTAAAAGAAAGGGGCATGTGTAACCTGTGGAAGTGAACAAGCAAGAACCGGTAGCAATTAATATAAGTACCCGGAGCCGGAAACGACAGAAACCGCTTACAAGTTACGAGTAGTAGTTACCGCCACTGCGCGCGCGCATCACATCACATCACATCGCAGCGCCGCCGCCGCCGGCGCGCCCTCACCTGGGAAGATTAACAAGAAGCACAGCGCGCGCGCGCGCGCGCGCGGCGTGTCCCGGTGCGGTGCACGCACGACCGGCACGGCACGGCACGGCACGGCCTCCCCACACACACCAAAAACGACGCACCCGCGCGCCATGTCATCGTCATCCCCAGCGATTTCTGCCAACTCAACTCCTGTGCCCGATGCCCCGCGCGCACCACGGCTATATAAGGACACTCCCCATCCCGCCCAGCTCCCGCACCCAAACAACTCGGCTGCAAAGCAAACCAGCGCCGGCTGCCAACTCCCAGAGTCCCAAGCTAGAGCAAACCCACCACACCAGTCCAGCTCTCCATCGCGCGCGCGCCCGCCCAGTCAAGCATGTGCAAGGTCGCCATCACGATCCCGTCGCTCGTCTGGCTGCGCCGCACCGTGCGCCGGTGGCGGTCCCGCGCCACCGCCGCCGCCGCCGCCGCCGCCGCCGCGGAGGCCTCCTCCTCCCCCTCCGGCGCCGCGGTGGTCGTGCCTGCGGGGCACGTGGCGGTGTGCGTCGGAGGCGGCGGCGGCGACGGGTGCGGCTCGAGGCGCCGGTTCGTGGTGCGGGTGGCGCACCTCGGCCACCCGGCGTTCCGGGACCTGCTGCGGCAGGCGGAGGAGGAGTACGGCTTCCCGGCCGCGCCAGGACCCATCGCGCTCCCCTGCGACGAGGACCACTTCCTCGACGTCCTCCACCGCGTGTCCTCGTCCTCCTCGTCGTCCTCCTCGCGCTCCTCCACCTCCTGCTGCTGCTGCGGGCTGGCCGTGCGCCGCGGGCGCGGAGATGACGCCCGGCCGCTGCTGCAGGGGATGGACGTCGAGAAGCTCGTCTGCTAGCTGATCGATCCATCATCCGTACGTCTCCCTGCAGACAGCCGAATCAAGACTAACAAAATGGGCCATTGGCCGACTTGATCTGGACACCTGACTTGATCTGGACACCTGTACACTGGCGATGCCACGGACATAGTTAACGTCAGCTGTTTAGATTTAGCCAGAATTGTAGTACAAATTTAGAGGCACCTGTTATCTGTAATGATGATTTCAGCAATAAAGAAAAATATGTTCCCTGCATGTAACTATCTTGTCCTGATTTGTCAAGGATGTGTTTGTGATACTAATGATCATGACTGATGTGGCACGGGCACCTGTCGTCGTCAATCGACAAACGGATATGTGATTGACTATTAAATTTACGAATATTCGTATTCATACATCTATGCACCTAGAAAAGCTAAAACAAGCGTATAGTTTGGAATGGACAAAGTATATTGTCAGTATATAGTGATTGCTCGGGTGACCTTGCATTGCATGATTGGGTCCTGCATTTAACTCTGGAATTTAATTTATAAATGTAGCACAAGCCTCTTGTCCTGTACGAGTATAGATAGAAACACCATCAAGATTATTGGGTTCAAGTTTATCACATTTCTTGAATTTGCCCAGAATTGATTGACCTCAACTACCAGGGCTAGATCTAGCAACGTAAGACACTAGTAAGCCCTTGACGTGGCTACAGATGCATCATGTTCGTTTGGTGGTGATGGTAGTCTTGATTTGTTACGAGAGAAAATCTTCTTGTACAGTTCTTTGGTGATTGGTTTGTTACGAGAAAAAAGAAATCTTCTTGTTGGTGGTGATAAGCCAAGCGAACAGGGTTCATGTTCAGGCTAACCTATCCAACTTGAGATGACACTGTACTCGTATCTAGCAGAAGTACTAGGCTATTTTAGCTCTTGCGCCCGACCGACAAATCTCGAGTGATGTCCCAAGCTCTCTCCAAAACACTCCACACAGCACACAGGACGACATGCCCCTGTCATTCTGATTAAAATCCATATGATGATGCCAGGTACTGCCTCCCAAATCGACAGCATCAGATGCAGGCGGGTAGTACTCAAAACAGAACAAACGGCGTGCACATGTGTGTGCTGATGTGCCTCAGGTTTTGAAGCCCCCTCGGCGCCTCGCAAGGCAACACTTGGCGTTCCCCCCGGCTTTCAAGGATTGAAACGCCCAGCACCTCTCCTCGCCGATTCGGCGCACGCGTGCAGCCGATCCAGCAATCGCCACGTAGCGTTACAGCCAGGTTGAGCTAGATCGATCGTCAGCGCGGCCAGGGCGGGCGCTTCGGCCATGGATCCCGGCCACCTACACTGCACTCCCTCCGCGCGGTGTGCACTCTGGCAGCATCGATCGCATCTCCGCTAGCTCGTGCAAGACGTTCACGACGGCCATCTCCCCGGCGCGGGGACGGCCATGGCGATTGGCGAAGAAGCTCGTATATATGGCCGTCGCTATCGGGGCAGCCCGCCGGGCGCCGGCGTCGATCCCTGAACGACCTCAAGCTCAAAACTGCGTACGGAGCCCACTGGTTGTACTACCGTACTACAATGGTGAGGACCGAGAGAGGAAAAGAAATCGAGGTGGTCGTAGATGACAAGCTGGCACAGAACAGGCTGCTGCGATAGCATTCTTAATTTTCAGCTTGGGAAATTAAACTCCGCAAGAGTGGGCGATCATGCTGCGGGGCTGGAAACCGTGAGCTGGGCGGCCTGGCTCACACACACCTGGTTTTGCCCGCAATCTGTTGGCTCCGGCGGGGTTGATGGCGAGAGGCGGCGGCCGGGATCGGGCGTGTGTGTAGCTCCGCTCGAGCTCTCAACCGTAGCAACAGCATCATGTGTTGCTGATGGTGAGGTGAGGCTCAGCTCCCAACGGTTTCCGATGTGAAAGCCTAGCTTGCTGGTTCGTAGAGGCTAGCTAGGATCACATGCACCTGAGCCGGCCCTGCTAGCTACACTCTACTAGTCGGCGTCACCTGGAGCTGGAGCTACCTTTTGAGGCAACTGATGCACGTAACGGACCTGAAGGAAAATGTGGGGGTTTTGAGAACTGCTGCCGGTGACGCTGCTTGTTATCCGTCACGTGTCACGTGCAGGAAAACGCACGCCGCGTGGCTGGATTTGCATTCTGTCATGCGTTCCATGGTTGCATCGTCACGGAACAGAGGTACGTGCCACCGGATCCAGCAGGTGACGTCTGTTGGTGTCGCTCAGCGTGACTGTCACTGTGTGCGTGGATTCGGGAGTGCGTTTGGCGTTCGGTGCAGGGGGGCAGGCGCACGAGGCCTTGGCCGCCGGCTGTGTTCCAATGCGTGCCAGCTGAGACGGGTTCGGCGCTTCGGCTGGCCTGAGATGATGCAGCAGCAGCCGGGAGCCGGGGGCCGGCCGGGAAACCACGACAGGTACACAGCACAGTGTCCCGGGCCGGCCGGGGCACGCACGGCACGGCTGGGCTGCACACGAGAGCAACGCCCTCCTGAGACGATGTCACCCCTTGCAAATTCCTCCAAACTGCAGTGGCAGATACCCAGCTCGACCTCTATATATCGCCACCCCGTCCCCGCCCAACTCCGCAACCACTGCCTGCCTGCCTGCCTGCCTGCCTGCCTGCTCTCTCGGTCGCAAGAGACTCCCAAGTCTCCCAACTCCTCAGCACAGCAAGCAAAGGCAAACCAACAACCAAACTCGCTCGATCGATCGCCCACAGTCCCGGTGGAGCAGAGAGCTCGCGCGCGCGCAGCGAGTCAGCTAGTCAAGCTCAACCATGTGCAAGGTCGTGATCACGATCCCGTCGCTCGTCTGGCTGCGCCGCGCCGTGCGGCGGTGGCGGTCGCGCACCTCCGCCGGCAAGGTGATGATGATGGGAGGAGGAGGAGGAGGAGGGGGAGCCGCGGCGGTGCCGGCGGGGCACGTGGCGGTGCGCGTGGACGGCGCCGGCGCCGGCGGCGGGTCGGCGGCGCCGAGGCGGTTCGTGGTGCGGGTGGCGCACCTCAGCCACCCGGCGTTCCTGGAGCTGCTGCGGCAGGCGGAGGAGGAGTACGGCTTCCCGGCCGCCCCCGGACCCATCACGCTCCCCTGCGACGAGGACCACTTCCTCGACGTCCTCCACCGCGTCTCCTCCTCGTCCTCGCCGTCGTACTCGCCCTACTCCTGCTGCTGCGGGCCGGCCGTAGTCACGCGGCGCGCGCGCGGCGACGCGCGGCCGCTGCTCCAGGGCATGACCGTGGAGAAGCTCGCCTGCTGATCCACCACCGTCGTCAGCCGCCGCCATGTGGATCGAAGAGAATCTGCGTTGCCCATTGGCGGCCGTGCAAGACTGCGAGCACGCATGCAGCAAGTCGGCGGCAGCGGCAGCTAGCGCGCGGGAAAATAAAGGCGAAAGAGGCTGCTCGCCCGGCTGGCGCGGCCGGGAAGAGAGCCGGCAGCAACGAACAGCAAGCGCCGCCGCCGGCCGGGGAGTCGATCGGAGTAAAGGTTGCGTCATCCCGTGCTCTGCGTAAAAGGATGCGAGGGCTACTGGGGAAGGCACGGACATTGTTGCTGTTGCTGTATGGGTTGTTGTTTAATTAGGAGCTGGTAGATGGTAGTGGAAATTGGTTCAAAAAGGGTACATGATGATTTTTTTTCCTGGTATTCTTCTGCTCTCTGTAATAATAACTCTATCGATTGGGCGTAAAAAAAAGAAAAGCTCGATTGCTTGCGCAACTATTTGACGCGAATAAGCAAAGATTTTCTCTCTCTCTCTTGTATAAGAGCAACTTTAGCAGCTCCCCTTTCTCATCCCCAATACCAAAAAAAACAGTGATATAGGGGATCAGATGATAAAAAAACCTATATAAAGCCCCCCCCCCTCCCTATCCCCTTCCCTCTTTTTCTCCACACTAAAACTCCCTCTCCATCCCCTTTATAAAGGAACCTCTCCTCCACTCCCTATCGGTGGGGCCCACTCACTTTATAAAGAAGATAATGATGTGGCGTTGTGAGACCCACGAGTTGGGAAGGAAAATAGGAAGCTATTTGGAAGCAAGTTGTGTTTTAGGGATGAAAATATTTTTACTCCACCCCCAATAACATCATATAGGGGATGAAATTTACTCCATCTGGTGGAGTTGCTCTAACCCTTTTGTCGTCGCTTGATGTGTCAAACTGGCTCTTGATGGATCGTGAATGACTGAATGTGATTGTAACTGTTAAACTATCACGGCTCTGATTGTTCAAGCTAGTTACTAATAGCTCGCATCTGCCATGTCTTACATGCAGATTTACCGCGGGTGAACAAACAGAGGTACAAGCAAATTCTGCAGTGACAGTGGCAAGCGATTAGCCAATTAATTTCAGAAATACCCACGGTGACATGTTCAGGAAAAGATTGTCAGTTCACCAGGTCTGTTGAGGTCGTTTTCGTAACGAGGCAGCGACAGACAAGGTCGACCCGGTTCAGGTCTTGGAGTGTGCTCAGAAAGGGGAAGAGAAAGACGGTGTGTACAGTAGACAAGTGCTTCCAATGTGTTCTCCGGTGTATACGTACGTACAGAGGCAGTCCACAAGGTCGTCAGATCTGAAATTCATTTGGCCCAGAATCACCAAATGTTTTGTTCATGATTACTTAGAGCGCAGCCCTGTTTTCCTGGATCGAGGCGGCCAATATCTCCTAGTAGCGCGAAAGCAGAGCCGAGGATTGCAAAGCCTGACGTGGATACAACTGTATTCGATCGAGCTAAAAGCCAATGCCCCTCAACGCGACATGGGCTGTGCCCATATCTCGCTGCAGCAGACCGTGCCCCCGACAAAAAATCTCGAGCAAAATCTGACAAATTCAGTGAAACCCAAACCATCACGCTAGTAAAAATTCACCAGACATTCAGACAGATCATACTGCATGTGTGCGTCAGGCTCTGACCCCCCCTCCTGCTGCTGCGTCCAAACACTTGGCCTTCCGGCTGGCAATGGCATATTCAAGCGCGGACGTCCAGAACCAGAACGGCAGAACGCACCGTATCTTCTCGCCGATTCGTCGCACGCTCGGAGTCGGAGCCGATCCGCCCCGCCCCGTCGCCACGTAGCCAGCCAGCCAGGGAGAGCACCGAGATCGTCAGCGGGGCCAGCTCCGGCGAGCCGATTCCCGGCCAGCTACACTGCACTCGCGATCACTGGTGGTCGTGGACGTGGAGAGGCATGGGTTCGTTATCGCGCGCGCGCGCGCGGCGGTTACCCTGTCTCCGAGCGGAGCTCGATCGGAATCCGCCGCGGGCATCTCCGCTCGTGCGCGGTCGAGACCGGCGGGTACTGGCAGTACGTGTCCGCGCGGCGGGGCGCGGAACATGCACGCGAGCACCCCCCACCCCAGAATCTTTGCGCGAGGGAGAGCGATGACGACGAGTCGATGATGATGGTGGCCCGTGGATTGAGCGGCTGTTCCAACCGAATTCGCGTGCCCTTTTGGTTGCGGGATCACATCATATCTACCAGGAGGAGGAGGAGGAGGAGGGTCTTATTTTTAGGGGAGATGTATAATAAAGTCTCCGAGCTCGATCACTGATGAGTGATGCATAAACAAGGCCAGAAACATGGATGCGTGGCAGGATACATGCACCTGTACGTCCTTCTGGTGCTTCGTTGTGCTAATTGTGCTGTGTGACTGCCAAGTAGTACCCCACTAATTAACTTGACTTGCTTGATGCCCAATGCTCAATTTTCGTTTTGAGATATTGTTTAAGAGTAGCCCTAGGTTTCTGCTCACCGCTTAATTACTTATATCTGCTATTTTCAAAGGGGACTATGTATATTTCCGAATTTTTTTTATTTTTAATCCTTTTTAATCTAATTTATTAAAAATAACCGGGCCCAACTAAAATTCCAAAAAAGTAGCCCTTTTGGTCGCGCGCGGGCCGCGTGGCGCGACTCCTCATTGAGTCGCGCCACATGCCCCGGCGCGACTCGGGCGCCACGTCGGCCGGGCGCGCGCGCGTCGTTGCCGAGGTGGCGAGTGAGTCGCGCCGGGGCATGTGGCGCGACTCAATGAGGAGTCGCGCCACGCGGCCGGCGCGACTCACTAAAGATACGGGGGGGCCGCCGGGCCCCTTTCTTTCTTCCTCCTCCTTTCTTTCTCCCAAGCCGAGCTCCCTCCCATGGCGTCGCCCCCCTCCGCCCCCCTCTAGATCCACTCCATCCCTCACCCGTTTTGAAGAGGAAAGTGTGGGAAATTGCTCGTGGAAGGTAACTCCTCCATTCTAACCAATTAGTTTTCGCGGATTCCATCGTTTTCGTTGGATTTGAGGTGCTTAGGTTTAGTGAATGATTTGAGATAGATAGCGTGATTGAGTACGAATCGGGTATGATTTAGTGAAGTGTGTCGTTCAAGTGACCGATGTTAACCTCTTCTTATCGTCTAGTTTCTCTTGCATGGTAGGATTTCATCATTTTCATGTTGGATAGTGTAGATGCTATTGATATGTGAGATGAGTGTTGGTATAATCAATTTAATTTGTGGTTGTGTGTAGATGGATCGTTTAGTACGTATATTTTCGGGTGGCATAGTTGATGACAATGGGGAGTTTAAAAGCATGAGGCAACAAGTAGCAAGATTTGATAGTCCTCCAACTTTTGAAGATATTAAAACCCGAGTGAGTACTTTGTTCAAGGTTGGTAATGAGGGGGAGGAATTAAGGATTCACGGAAGGTTTGACTCCGGTGAGAAAAGAAGTCACTATGTGATGATGCCTATTAGTTGTGGCGATGATTGGTTATTTTACAAAGAGTGTGTGAAAGAATCTCAAGTTCGTTGTCTTTGAGTTAGTTGTTGATGTTCACTCTCCGGTTGATTCACCGCATAATGATGAGCCCATGGAACACTTAACTCAGGAAGATATGGTACCCCACAATGAGGTTCATGATAATGAGGATGATGAAGAAGGTGGTGATGATGAGGAATGTTCTTATGGTTCAGATGGGGAAGATGACTTTGATAGATGTGGGTTGAATAATAATTTTGGTGAGTATCAGGATGATGAGGAAGAAGATGGGGATGATATATCCGTGAGCTTTGAAGAAGAAGAAGAAGAACCAACTCCGGTTAGCCAACCAACCCCATCTCCACATAGTCAACCAAACCAACCAACACATATGGCTCGAGCAAATCCTATACGCCAATTTAGTTCTTTGGGTGAAGAGCCTCCATTATTTGGTGAGATGGTAGATGAGGCGTCTAGAGGGTCGGTGTACACTCTATCTGGATTTCGAGTGCCAGAATTCACTCAAAGAGAGTTGAGGCAATTGGAAGTTGTACATGTTGATGTACCTGAAGTTTCCGTTTCCCATTCGGTACCGAGGAAGGCATATTGTGATTCAGAGTTACATCTTAGTGAAGTAGATCCCGACAGTGGTGAATTGTTTATAACCAAGGGAATGCAATTTGATAACTTGGAAGAATTAAAGTTTTTCTTAAGGGATTACTCGGTGCGGCACCATAGGCCATATAATGTGATTCATTCATCGGCCAAAACAAGATACACGGTTGCTTGCCAACAAGATTGTGCTTGGAAGGTGTGGGTGCGATGATAGGAACAAATGGAGAATCACAAGAGTTGTCCAACCTCATACATGTGGGACGTCGGAAGTGGCACAAGAACATTCTCAATGCACGGCTCGTTACATTTCGAGACGGATTGCTGCCATGGTTTATAAGGATCCCGATGTTTCTATAGCTGCCATCATTGAGTCCATCAAAGCTTTCAGCAACTACACGGTGAATTATGGAAAGGCATGGAGAGCTAAGCAGCATGCAATATCCATGTTGTGGGGTGATTGGAAGGATGCTTATGGTAGGGTGCCAAAAATCCTACAAGCAATAACACACTTCAACCCGGGTACGAAGTGGTGCACTCATACTACGGGAAAGGAGGAGCTCCACAAAGGTGTAATGAAGCCGTAATGGAGCGGGTGTATTGGTGTTTCCCCCAATGTGTAGAGGCATTCAAGCATTGCAGACCGGTGATAAGTGTCGATGGCACATTCTTAACTCGGAAAGTACGGGGGTGTTTTGTTGATCGCCACTGGTGTTGATGGTGAGGATAGATTGGTACCCCTTGCATTTGCCTTAGCTGAAAGTGAGAATATTGAGAGCTGGTCTTGGTTTTTGCATTTGGTCCGTCGGGACGTTGTGGGACGTCTCAGGAAGGTGTGTATAGTTTCAGACCGCCATCAAGGAATACTAAGTGCGGTTGAGGATTACATGGAAGGGTATGAACCTGTCGTGAGTCGATGGTGCATGCGACACTTTGCAGCGAACATATGGCATAGGCAAGCTAACAAGAAAGTTAGAGAGCAGCTCAAATCGGTGTGTGCAGCCAAAGCGGAGAGGACTTTTAATATTAGACTAGAGAAACTAAAACAAATGATGAATCCGGAAGCAAAAGAGTGGTTGGAGGAGCAGATGGTCAATAAACATAAGTGGGCCAACGCATTTGATCAAGGTGGTTGGAGATATGGTGTGAACAATACAAATCTTTCGGAAGTGCTCAACAAGGTCCTCAAAGGCATCCGTGCTATGCCAGTATCGGCTATTGTGGAGTACACTTTCTACAAGATCAATTCATATTTTGTGCATAGGTGGAAAAAAGCAAAAGTGCAAATAGAAAGAGGGTTACGTGGGATGAATATTTTTGGTAAAGCCGCAAAGAAGCACTTAACCGAGCAAGGCAAAAAAGCTGCGAGCATGAGGGTCGAGTTGTTTGATCCCACATTGTATGTGTACTCGGTGAGAACGGCTTCCGCTTTGAATGTTGGAGGTGAGATGACGGGCGGACGCATATATAAGGTGGACCTCTCCGGAGTGTCTTGCACTTGTTGTATACCTCGGTTGCTACATGTTCCATGCTCTCATATGATTGCCGCATGCTTTGTTAGAGGGGTGTCTTGGCTAGCACCGGCGTACACGACACAATTGTATTCTAAGGATTCAGTATTGAAGACATGGGCGGCTCGTTTTGAGCCAATACTAGACGAGACACATTGGCCTGAGTACAATGGTCCTGACTACGTCCCAGATGACGAGAAGAGGAAACTTGGTGTGGGAAGGAGGAAAAAAAGCGATTACGCAATGAGATGGACCAAACAAGTGGGTACGATAGGGATATTTACGGTGCCGGGGAGTTTGACCAAGACAAGTCGAAGAACCGATGTAGTGTCTGCCACGAGGAGGGTCATCGGAAGGAACGACATAAACAATCTAGTGGAAGCGGGCATACGGTAGCTACTTAGGATTTCATGTCTCTATTTCTTAATTATGCAAATAACATTTTTGTCATTTCCTTTTGTATAAATAATCTGATGAAAATTTATGTTTTTTCAGGCAAATGGCGGCGAGCAAAGGCAGGCGTGATGATCCCATCCCACCACCTCTTCCGGTTCCTATGTGTCATTGTGGCATTCCAAAGACAAGTGAAGCAATCAAGGGATGAGGCAACGGTGGAAGGGCGTTCTACACATGTGCAAGAAAGTGGATACTAAATGAAGATGGCGGCCCAAGTCAATACAACATGGCACCTTGCTTTTTCCACCGGTGGATTGATGGACCGGAAAAATTTGACCCTAGGATCCGATTATTTCCGTGGATAGAATCGGTGGTGCAACCATATCATGAGTTCAGACGGTGGGTGCCACCACCACCAAATCCACCAGAAATGACATTCCAAGAAAAACAAGAGGCGGGATGCAAGCGTGTTAGCAACCCTCCATTGTGTCATTGTGGGAGGCCAAGCAAGTTGCAACTACCTGATCTTGACCTTCCCGATAAATTCACACCATTCTTTCGGTGCAACCAAAGAACACATGTAAGCATCATTGCTCTTCCCGACAAATTCATTCGCTCGATATTTAGATGTATAGAGGACTTTATTGAATTTGTTGTGCAGGATGGATGGCCCCAATGTGATTTTCAAGAGGACATATACGGGCCGAAGTCTCATTGGCCGTCAAAAGAAGAAGTGCAAGCATTCGAGAGTGGGGAGAAGCCATGGCCATGTGATGAGCCTTATAGGCCTCGTTGCAAGTGTGGAATACTCGCTCGAAAGGGAGTGGTTCCATCTGAGCTTGGATATGGTTGGTTTTGTGGTAACTCGTACGGAGATTATTGGGTAAAGTCACTTTCCTAAATTTTTTATCCATGTGTTGTGCCCACTTAAATGGTTGTGTTGCCTAAAAATGGACATTAATTTTGTAGGAGGGGAGAACATGTGATTGGGAGAGCTTTGCGGGGAGGGAAGCACTTTGCGTCTACATTTGGGGCAATGTTCGGGTATTTGAAAATCAAGGAAACAGCCATGAGGAAAAATAAATTAAGAGAAAAATATGATGTCCCAATTCCATCGGATAAAGAGTTGTTTGGACAAATTGCAAAGGATAAACTTGCTAGAGAGGAGGGATGTTCACAAACTAGTGTTGGAGAGGGCATTAGAGAGGGCCTCATTGAATTTTGGAGGCGGAATAGGATGAATTATCCACCGCCCCTAAGTGCAAGTGAGAGGAGGAGGAAGAGGTTGAGGGAGGAGGAAGAGGAGAAGGAGAGAAGAGGGAAATGCATGCGTAACATGAGGGAAAAGTGGCGCCGTGATTGGAGTGAGTTTGATCCATCAAGGATATTTGCAAAGGATTCCATAGCCGAGTGGTTCCAAATGGCGGAAGCAAAGAAAAGAGGGATTAATTTGAAGTTGGCTAGAATTGAGGCAAAAATGGCACAATTGCAGGCAATGAAAGCTCTTGTGAGAGAATTGCCAAAATTTACGACACAAAAGAAGTGTAGCAACAATGTAGAGGAAATTGTGGATGCGACTACCAAATTTCAATGGGAGGCGATAAAGAGACTTGCTACCAAGGCGCAAGAGGTGGAGGACAAGGGCAAGGGCAAGGAACAAGAGGTGGAGATCAACGACAAGGGCAAAGCCAATATAATTGAGGTGGAGGATGACGATTGGGGTGACGATGAATTATTGTTTGATTTTGGGTTTGAGTAGTGACCTTGTGTTGTAATAGACTTAATTATGCCATGTAATGAACTTATGTCGTGGACCTTATGTAATGTTTCAAAAATGTGGCTTCGGGAAATGTTGAATGTTTGGTGTATTTGAACGTTTGGGGTTTGTGATTGAATTTGTGTGAATTGATGTTTGTTAGCCATGTAAATATTTGTGGTCGTGTTCATGAACTCACTCAAAAAACGGCACAAATTTATCAAATTTCGAACTCACCAAAAAAGCTCCCAGACTTAACCAAATTCCAGCACCCCGGAGAGGTGCGATGCGGGTTTTGGCTGCGCGCCGGCGCGACTACTTCATGAGTCGCGCCACATCACCCGGCGCGACTCCTTCATGAGTCGCGCCAAGTGATGTGGCGCGACTCATGAGGTAGTCGCGCCTGCGCAGAGCCAACACCAGTACTGGCATAGGGCATATGGCGGGCAGTAGTCGCGCCACATCACTTGGCGCGACTCCTTCATGAGTCGCGCCAAGCCTCCTGGCGCGACTCCTTCATTGGTCGCGCCAAACCGCCTGGCGCGACCCATGAAGGAGTCGCGCCAGGCGAGAGCCAAAACCAGTACTGCACCGGGCTGGGGGGCTGAAATTTGGTTAAGTCTGGGAGCTTCTTTGGTGAGTTCGAAATTTGATAAATTTGTGCCGTTTTTTGGAGTGAGTTCATGAACACGACCACAAATATTTACATGGTTAACAAACACCAATTCACACAAATATAGATCGATCACAAATCCGGCATAGTTCAATTCAATCACAAACCTGCATAGTTTGATCACAAGCCCGTCTACAAAGTCCGATCACAAGCAACAAGCCTACATAGTTCGATCACAAGCCACATAGTTCAACCACAAGCCACATAGTTCGACCACAAGGCACATAGTTCGACCACAAGCCTAAGGGAACGTTCAACCACTCAAACTTAGCACAAGCCTAAGGATGCGGAGTGTAGACTTTCTTCGCCTTTCGAACCCGCCCAGGTTGCGTGTCAACGACATTATGGCTGCCCACATCCGCACGCTCCCGCCTCACACGCCGCTTCGGTTGAGTTTCTTGTGTGGCAACTGGAGCACCCGCAAGTTGAGAGGACCCAATCTCCGCCGCTTCGGTGTAAGAGGGATCTCCCGCTCGTTGTCTACACCGGCCTCGGACTCGGTTTCCGGCTGCGGGGTACGTGGAGGGGATCTAATTACAATCCCGGTGCACGGCGACGAGATCCTCCTACAAAAACCATATTTTCATCATTGAGGTACCTAACCATATATTAAAAAAAAGACAAACCTACAACTACCAAGGCCACACACCTGAAGTTGATGCACTTTGTGCTCGTCTCGTGGATCTTTGTGCGGACTCTGAAGCTCCAGCAACATGTCTGGGTCCTGGTGCCGGTCTTGCCAAGCAATTCAACTTGAACGCCGCTTTTCTACATCCCCGTCTAATCCTCTGTAAAGCACCATAACCAAATTGAGCATTCATCCATAACAACCACAAAACTCCTGCTGAAAATGGATATTACCTGCACAAAACTCCTCAACACACCGGCCTCCTCCGGAGATCCGATCGGGACGACCAAAGCTTGCTCCGCTTCATTAGCAAATCTTACTAGTTGTTGCCCCTACATGTGGTTCATAAGTTAACATTATGTCACAATACCAAGTGAAATTGCAAACTAGTGAAAAGAGTATCATCACTTACAATATAATCCTCGAACGGACCACGCTCTGGCTGCCTCCCACGTCTAGTGATTTCGTCGTACTCGGGCAAAACATCTTCGGATCGGAAGGTAGGTCCTCAATGTACTCTTCATCCATTGCAACCCTTAACTTTAAGCGGGTGTTTAGTTTTAGCCAATCCAAATACTCATTGAACGGACCGTCACGGTGTCGTGCCCCCCCATGCACTATGTTGTTCGCTCTCGCATTCCATGCATTGACCGCGTGGATGTGATGCTCCAGCCAATTCTTGGCACCCCTTTGCTTACGACGGTCAGTTCTGCATTTACAGTAATTAATCATAGTGAGTAATTTCGTAGACAACCAACAATTTGAAGGGTGTGAAACAAAAAGTACATACTCGTGGAGGTTGTGGCTAGTGTTGTAGTAATACGGAGGGTAGTTTTGAAGATGCCCAAATTGCCGCTGCACTCTATGTGGCGAGATGGTACTCCACAACATAGAAGCAAATCAAAGGGCAAATGTTACGCCAATAATGTTCATCAATTGTGCACATCGGGCTAAAATCTCCCTCGGCAATCTCATTCCTTATATATGGCTGCCAAGTAACCTAGATACACATATTCATTTATCTAAGCAAATGTTGTAACATATATAAGCGAGTCCTTAAGAAAGAAAGGAGTAGTGGTGAAGTGTATCACTTACATGACTTGGTTGAAGGCGAGTCCATGGCGTTGGTGTAGTACGTGTAGCGCCGTCCGGGTTCCCATGGACCCTTGCAATGTTGGTCCAAAGATACCCGACGGTGGCCAAGGGAACCTCACCGTCATATGGAAAATCCTACAACATAGTGTCAAGTCTAAATAAGAACTCAAACGGACAAATGCTTAAGAACATTAGAGTTGCAAATTACGTACACCAAATGTGTAGCGCTGCGGCCGACCAATTGGAAGCCGCTCCCACATCCACGAGTGGAGAAGGTAAGCACACCCACCAAGATTAGCATTAGGTCCACTTCTCCCGCATGCATCACACATCCGCCGATACAACCATGCAAGAGTCGCACTCGCCCAACTATAAGTTGCAATGCCATCCCATTCTTGCCCGATGATCGGTATCCACATCCAAGATATTGTATTCCCGCTAGAATCGGGAAAAAGAAATCCACCCACCATATGCCACAACCATGCACGAGCATGCATCCGAATACGGAGCTCATTAGCATGCCGTGGTGGCCGATGACCAAAGTCTTCGGGCCAACCAAGACGAGTTTACTCCGGTGGTTTTCCTGTCCTTCACACCTTCTTGCGGTTCTTGTGGCCGCACTCCTAACAATGCCTCGACAATATCCCTCCAATCTTGTGGGTTTATGTGACCGGTCACAAGATACCCGTCAACACGGAGGCCAAACGGCATGGCAACATCCTCCAATGTCACGGTCATCTCACCACGGGGGAAGGTGGAAGCTATGTGTCTCGGGCCTCCACCGATCCACTAGCGCGATCAAAGCAACATTGTCCATCTTCGGGAGCCCGAGTCTTGATCAATGTCGCAAGAGGGGGAAACCCGATCGGCGAATGAAAGGAGTGTACCTCTCATCCCATTGTAGAGGAGTGTGAGTACGGGGTCGCAAAGGCTTCAAAACCTACAAAAAAAATCACATTCACAAAAATTGATTAGTACACGACAATCCAATTTCAATCCTTCCATGATCAAATTAACAAGTGCTTCTAATCCTACCTCCAAACGCTCTTCTAGCTTCCGCCCACGGTGATTGTCATCGTAGTACTTCTCAAGGAGTGGATACCTTGGGTGGTACTTGCTCTTGTTGAGCCATGGTCCTAAATGAAGAAAATATTATTTATAACCCACCTAAAAAATGCATGCATATGTGAAATAAAATTAAAATACATAAGAAAAGCTAGCGAAGAAAATAAGCGACAAGATATATACTACTATCTCAAACATGCATCAACTTGTGAAGAAAATATTTCAATCTCCAACATACATACACATAGTGAAAGAATTACTAGTGAAAAAAACTACTAAGTCATGACTAAAACTAGTACCATCACTTGCATTTCAAACATCAATCAAAGGAAAGTAAGTATTGATTTATTCAATTGCAAATCAAATTTCATTCTAAATACAATAGACAAGTGAAAGGTAAGCAAAGATATACTAGTGAAAAATAAATACTACTAAGGTAAGTAACGAAATACTAATGAAAATACTACTCAAAGCTAGTACTACTAATAAAACCTACTACATGAGCCTACATTGCAATTTCAATCGTTCATAGTGCTCAACATTACTTCAACATCTACACCACCAAAATCCATTGAAACCGAAGCATGCATTGCAAACTACACGATAGATCGGTGTTACAATCAACCAATGCATCGATACAAGCCAACTAAAAGTGACCGATTCGTACTCAATCCACCATTGGAGCCACATAGTCAACAAACCCTAGCAATGACTAAACCCTAGGTAAACAACCAAATCGAGAAAAACTAGCGGTTAAAGTGGAGGAGGTACCTTCAATGAGTGATTTCCCACCCAAAACGACTTGAATCCGGTGGAGGAGGAGTGGATGGGAGGGGGAGGCGGCGGGGCGGCAAGGGGCGGCTCGGTTCGTTGGGGAAGAAAAGAAAGGAGGGAGGAAGAAGAAGGGGCCGGCGGCCCCGAGGTTATTAAGTGAGTCGCGCCACGACTCCGGCGCGACCGAGTCGCGCCGGGGCATGTGGCGCGACTCACTCGCCACCTCGGCCGGTGGCCGGCGCGCGCGCGGCCTACGTGGAGCCTTGGTCGCGCCGGGGCATGTGGCGCGACTCGATGAGGAGTCGCGCCACGCGGCCCTGGCGCGACCAAAAGGGCTAGTTTTTGCAATTTTAGTTGAGCCGGGTTATTTTTAATAAATTAGATTAAAAAAGGATTAAAAAATAAAAAAAATTCGTATATTTCCATCCAGCTAATTAGTTGAAGAAGAAGAAGAAGAATTGTTTATGGCTAGGAGGCATGCTTTGTATGATGTGCAAATGGTTTGAAATTTGGCCAGAGGTCATCATGAGAATCTAGTGTAGTATAAGGCCATGCAGAGTCAGCAGCCACATGCTCCCCTCCAACACCACCACATGTGTTACCATCTAGCTGGGTGATCATTGCAGACTGCTGCAGCAGGGGCATCTACTATACTACACCACAATAAAGAAAATGTCGATGACCTCTCTCAAGTGTGTACCTTAGCATGGGGAGGTGGTGACACGTAGAGCATCTATCTAGGAGAGAGGGAGCCCACAGGACAAGGCTCGATTTGGTGCTAGTACATGATTGGCGAATTAGGCCTTCCGTTTGGCTTATGAGCCTACATATAAATCTCCTCCTCCCTGTTCCCTTCCCACCTTTTTCTAGTGGAAGATCGCGAGCGGGAATATCTGTTCGGTGAAGCATCTCGGGATGGGCGGAGATTAAAGGGATAAAAAAATATGCCATTACGTTAGGTTTATTGGTTAATCATTTTGAGCAATCATTTATCGTCAACACTAGGTGTGCTGGTTAAAGACATGAATCATTTTAAATGTGCACCTCTCGGTAAGTAGTATACATAAATTAAGAGAATTGAAAGAAGACTAATCAGGAAGAGTTATAGCTGGTTTGAATACACAAAAAAGAGTTGAGTTTGGTGTCGCTTCAACTAATTCTTTTCCCCGAGGGAAGAAACCACCCCCATGCTGAACCATTTACTATTTTTAGTTGCCATTTGCCAACCTGAACAAGTGAACATCTGTGCCCCCCCCCCCCCCCCCCAAAAAAAAAAAAAAAGAACAAGTGAACATCGGCATAACATAACCTATCTGGCCACTATTTGTTTTTCCAGATATGTTTAAAGTTAATTACCTGAAAGTGCTTCTCATGGAAATGTACTACTGTCAATTTTTATGTGACAAACATTGATTTTCCTTTCCAATATGATAAAAACTTAAAGCTTTACCATACACGCTTTAAAACAGTTTTTTTTTTTTTTTTTGCGAACAAATAACAGGGACAACTTGTTGAGAACAAGACTTGTCTAAAAGAAAAAAAAACACTGCAAAAAACAGGGAGCAGGATTAGCACCGATACTAATAATATCGATGTATTCAGCTAATACCGGAGTATGAGCAGGACAAATAAGTTCATCAGCACCGAAGACATATATATATATATCCGGGTGTTGCACGAGCAGGAGCTCGTACGTACGTGCTAGCCGTTTGGATATTGTGGAGTAAAGCCAGCCAGCAAGCAGCAACCACCCCTAATGCGATACAGCACGAACGCGTCTAGACAAAAACGACACTCTGTCCCGATCACCAAAGCATCAAGAACCCTACTAGCTGCTCTCCTTTCAGATTAGACGTGTACAAAATTCAAGTGCTATAACGGAAAATCAGTGTACGGTGCACTCGAGCTGACGAGCGTGCTGATGTCTCATACAGTATTTGTTTCTGTTCTATCTGCTTTTCCCCAGCTTCGCTGGCTGTCAGCAAAAAAAGAAAAAAAAAAGAAAAAGAAGCAGGAACGATGCAAAGGCCTCATGCACGTCGGCCACTTTTGTTGCACGCTCACCCGATTCTCTCCTCTTTGGAGCTGTCTGACAAGTCCTTAGATAATGTTAACATAAAGGGTTGGAAGCATGTACTGATGATGCCGCAAACCACGTACACACTAATTTGTTCACTGAGTTATATACTGGAAAAAGAAATTTAATTTGTTTTTGGCCTGTAGCAGCAATCTTCGCCGAAGGCTCTGTTGCAGATTGGGAGTGATAAAAATGTAGGAGCAGATGCTAGATAGAGCTCCTGAAGAACTGAAGCTGACAGCGCAAGTATGCTTGATCCGTAAGGAGGGGGGGTACTGTCTGCCTTGCTGTACATACGTTTGAGATCTTGATTCTTTCTGTTTCGGCGTTCTACGATAGGTGTCATTTTCAGAGGGGGAACAAAGCTCAGAGCATGCTAGCAAATAAACATTTCAGGATGATATGGTATTCTAATGTTACGAGGATTCCCTGTTACTTCCCCTGAAACTAAAATTTTGAGACTGTTACTTCCCCTGAAACTAAAAATTTGGCAGATAAAAAAAAGCTCGGACTGACAAGCATGCTGCTAGCTGCTCATCCTTACGCAGGTGGTAGTAGTGTCTGCCTTGTTGTACAAAAGTCTGAAAATTTGATTCCTTCTGTTTTTTTTTTGGCCTTCTACGATAAGGTTCCGTTTCAGGAAAAAAAAACAAGCATGGTGGCTGGGTTACCAATTAAACTACATTTCAGCAAGAAACAGTGACTCCTCCACTCTGTTCCCCTGAAGATCGAAACCTGATGAGGGAGACCAGACAGCAGGAATGTTAATGGTGAAAGCTCTTAATCCCCTGCACCTGCAGGCCGTGGTCCTTGGTTGGTTGGCCCTTTAGCCAGTTAGCCGTGCCGTGCGTGCACATTGATGATTACTAAGTTGACGACACTCGGCACAAGCACTAAAAACAATCAAGGCGGAGTTAGGGTGTCTTAGACAGTTGGTTAAGATGCAAAGGCCAAATGAAAGGATAGGAAAGTAAGCCGTCGTCATCGTCGTCGTCGTCGACGGCAACAACCGGTGTAGACAGCGGCCGATCGAGGGCTAAGGGCCCGTTTGGTACAGCTTCACGAGCAGCTTCACAACTTCAATAGCCAAACAACCAACTCTCTGCCCAACTCTCTCGGTCAGAACCTGCGAAAACTCACTCTCACAGAGTTAATCACATGGTGAAGCTGCAAAAACATGACTCTCTCCCCCGCTCATGAAGTTGTTCATGGAGTTGTTTTCTAAAAAACAGCTTTACAAGTGAAGCTGAGCTGTGCCAAACGGGCCCTAAACTAAACAACTGGGAAAAGAAGTGAACCATTCGGTTGGTTCGGTTCAGTTTGTTTCACCTTTTTGTTGATGCTCCTTCTTCGGAGCAAAAAAAACACAAATGCAGCTGCATGTCCAGCCTGAAAAGGCAAATGCTGACGGCCCCTTTCTTCAAACTTTAACCGACCGGGGATGGGCGACGAGCGATCATGCATGGAGGGTTTGGGGGGCTTTGCGGTGGTTAGTTACTACTAATCCCACTTAGTTTTATGACCTCTGAGTGAATTGATAAATGCAGGGTTGCAAGGACCAATCTGTGGGGTGCTAAAGTACACTGCTCATGTCCTTCCGAGTACGACTTTTTCCGCCCTGCATCGGTGGTTACGCGCCCTAAACTCAGCGCTTGGACTCTTATACTGCACCAACACCTAACCGTCGGCGTTCACATCACACCAACGGACGGTGCTTGCTGACTTGTGGCCGGGTTATAAAATTCCCTGCAGACGAAACGTAGCACAAATGTGGTGCTCCTGCTTAAGTGACATTCACCTCCAAAAGGGGACGGAATCCTTATCTTAATCTGTACTGTCAGTCGGAACACGGTTCAGGGAAGGCCGTTTGTGTTTTTGCGACGAAAGCGGCGAACGGCAGCCTTCACAACTTCAATAACCAAACAACCAACTCTTTACCCAACTCTCTCGACTTCTTTGAAAACTCACTCTCACAGAGTTAAGCACATGGTGAAGCTGCAAAAACATGGCTCTCTCCCCGACTCATGAAGTTGTTCATGAAGTTGTTTTAAAAGCAATTTCTGGTGGCGAAATTTTGTCAAATGCGCCCGAAGTCAATTCCAAACTGGACCAATCTATCTTTCATCATGGATCATGATATTCTTATGCACCGGCGTGTCTCTGCGCTGAATGCATAGCAGGCGTGCGTAAATCACTTTGATTTGGTCGGCACCGTTTAGACAGGAGATACATACTAACGTGTTAGCGGAACTGAAGTCGGTCCAAGAGCTGCTGTGTGCCTCGTCAGAACAACGGGAGGGTCCTGATCTGAAGTTTCTGAACTGTAGACCCTGAATCATGAGTTCAGAGTGCAGGCAGGTAGGAATTTCATATACAGTACGATCTACTGGAACCTCCCTTTTTTTTTTGCTCACTCCCATGAATCGCGATCTTCTCATGCACCCGATGTATCGATCGGTGATGAAGTGGTTGAACGAACATGAGCCATCGATTCGACACTTCGATAGGCACCACTTAAAACAGGGTTATTCAGTAAAACGTTTATTTGCACGCACGGTTGCATCGAACAACAGAACCTGCAACGAGTACATGCCGTCCGACTAGAAAACATGCCGGTGCCGAGCAGTAGTCAAATACTGCTGCGCGCGCACGTTGGCGCTAGCTGGCTGCCGCCGCCGCACAGCCATGTGCCCGGCCGCATCCCCCGACCGCGACGGCGACGGCGACGGCGAGCAAGCAGCTCGCTCAAACTCTGCGGAGATGAGATGAGAGGCGGCGGCGGACGGAAAATTAAAGAGTGCTCCTCCATTGGTCCATGCCAATTGCCAACTCAACTCACTGCACTGAATCAGAGGAGCTCGATGGATCGATCATTCGTCGTTGGTGCCCTGTCGCGGCAGCACACGTACTCCGCCGCCGCCGCAGCTTGCGAAGACACGCGCGCTAGCTGTCCGTGACGCCGACCGTGTGTTCCTTCGCTTTCGTTGGCCGACGCGTGCATTCACGACGTAGTGCATTGCAACAAGGACTGAAATAAACGAGCTAGTACCGTACGAGGGCGTACCGGCTTGATGCGAGTTGTTTATCCTTACCCCGGCCGGAATCCGTGGCGAAATTGCAGTTGCGCAGTAGGGCGATCGCATCTCTGCAGTCAGGTTCGGTGCCTGCATGCTGCACTGCACGACAGACAGACAGACAGGTCAGCACGAACGAGAGTTTTGATCACGCGTTACACGTCCGTGTCCGTCCATGGTGATGGTGTGGTGATGGCCGGATCGATCGGAAGGCGCATGCCGCCCTGAATCCCTGATCGAAGATCGATATCTCGCGCGAGCGTGCGCGCACGGCAACGTGCCAAAATGCAGTGTCAGTGAAGGGTAGGGTACTACGTGGTCGCTGGTATTCCCTCTGCTAGCTGCCTTCTGGTGGGTGGACAGAGAGCATGGAGGTCACCAGGAAGGTGATGCTCTCTCTAGCTGCAAGCATCTTACGATCCTCGTCAGCTGATCGATCGAAGATGCAGATAGAGAAGCAGTGAAGCACCATATCCATGCGTGAGATTTATTTCGACGTGGGGGGGGGGGGGGGGGGGGGGCGTACGATCGTGTGTACGACGAGAAAGCAACCGTGCATGTTGGCCTGTAGCGTTCCCGGAATAATATCGACACGATCCACAACCCTGTTGTTTTCCTCTTTTGGTGAGAAGAAGGAAGGGGGTGGTTTTGTTTGTTTGTAGCAACAACGTCCGGCCGGTCGTAATGCATGTCGTGCCGACTTCTGAACCAGTGAACCTACACAAAACTCCAGGCACAGCTGGTGATCAACAGCCACGCACACGGTCCCTTCGTCGTTCTTGGTTACTTACTACTCATAATTGATTCCTGATCTAGCTAGCTAGTAGTCCGTATTAGCGTCGTCGACGACCTTGCATGGCAGCAGCATGATCTTCCGGTGGTAATGCGAGACGTGGACTTGGCAACCAGAGAGAAGAACAGGTGGTAGGTTCCATATGCTGAGTGCCTGAGTGCACCTCGCGCTCCTGACTCTATAGATGTCCAAATGGGCTCAGCCCGTTGGGCCGGCACGAACACGGCCCGTTTAAACACGGCCCGAGAACGACACGGCACGGTCTGTCCCGTGCCAGTGCCTGGCACGACACGACCCCCGTGCTAGTGTTGGGCTGGAATCTCAGCACGCGAACACGACACGGGCACGACCCGCTCCGGCCGGCCGCACGGGCGAGGCACGATAGGCTGTTGGATCCGGCTGCCCCTCCCTTGTTATCGTTGATCCCGGCCTCCCCTCCCCTCCTATATAAAGGCGAGCGTTTTCTTTATGTGTTGTGACTTTGAATGAATAAATTTTTGTGTTTGAACACTCGGTGAATCTATGTTTTGTTTGAACCTGGGCACCTGCATTGTGCCTGGGCTGGCACGGGCACTGCTGGGCTGCCGTGCCGAGTAACACGATACGACACGCTCCAGCTTCCTTAGTGTAGTGCACGGGGCCGGGATGCGGCACGCCAGCACGTCTAGGCACGACACGGTAGGCACGCCAGCACGGTAGTGTCGTGCTTAGCCGTGGCACGACACGACCGTGTCCGTGCCAGTGTCGGCACGGCACGCACGTTTGGCCATCTATACCTGACTCGTGAGTTCCTGCTGGTCCCTGCCTCCCCCGAGCAGTGGCGGATCCACAGGGTATGCCGGGTATGCACCGGCATACCCTGCGGTTCCGGCAACTTCAAGTATATTTGTATATGTATACGTATTTAGGGGTAAAACAATAAACATACACGTCAAACTGTCGAAGGCCAACCAAACAGCAACAGCGTTCTAGAGCAAGCAGACTGAGTGTACGCCAGACCCATGCGGCCATGAGGGGGCACGCTACCTATGCGATATGCGACGGCGGACGGAAGGACTCACGCACGGACGGAATTACGAGAGACTCGGATCGCATCTTCAACACGCCATTCACGCGTCCTCGTCTCGCCGTGTGTCGTGCCGCCGTTACGATCCAGATCGAGGCAGCGGTCACAGGTCACCAGATCACCAAACGTCCCTGCCCTGCCATCCCTGTTGCATTCCAGTTCTTTGAGTGCACCGGCAGGCGACATCTAGTTGTATTTGTGGTCACAATTGTTAAGGTGAGATTCAATTATTCTTTGGCTTTAAAAAAATCATGTGTTCTTTAAATTTGATGTAGATGATATAATCAATACATTTATGTCCATTCGAAAGTGTAGAATAAATTCGTCCACAAAATAACATCGTAAGTCTTTGGTACTCTATTGTGCCTATATACATTTATCACTATCTTTTGAAACTATTTATATTTGATGGTTTTACTTATTCCATGAATTTAAGTATTATTGTGTTATTTAGTGGATATATATACCAAATTACGTTATACAATATATACCGAAGTGATAAAATAGATTTACCGAATTGTATATGAAATTTTTTGAGCGGCATACCCTAAGCTAAAATCCTAGATTCGCCACTGCCCCCGAGAAGACGTGCCACCGTTGCCAATGCCAAAGGAGCCCGCAGCCCCGCACAAAACTCGCCACCGTACCGGCGCCCCGGGCACGGCGATTCACCGTGTACTCCTACTGTCCTACACATGCAATGCATGTACCGTAGCCCCCGTTGCATGTACTGCTACAGTGCCACAGGTACGCCACACGGCGCCCACATGGCGCACGAGCGTGCATGTGAAGGTCTCTGGTGCACGGCAAACTGGCGGAGTGGGCCGGAGAGTTTCACCAGGCGTCCCGCGTCCCCCGGCTTGCATGCATGCCGGAGTGTGTGTTTAACCGGGCCGGCCGATCAGGTGCAGATTTGCCGTATCGGACCCCCCCACGCCGCATGCGCGTTAATTAATTTAGGGCCCGGCGCCGCGGATAGAATACGGCCGGGCAGCTAGCGGCTAGCCGGACGGAGGCGGCGCGCCCACGGCGAGCGAGCGAGCGAGCACGCACATGGGTGGACCGGTGGTGCGGAGGCCGCTCACCTGTCGCCGCCGGGGCCTCGCCGATGCCGATGCCGTCGAGCTGAGAGACTGATAGAGGCAGGCGCACGGGCATATTCCTGTTCCGAGGCGCGCGCGCGGCGTTTTTGGCTCCGTCCGGGGTGGGCAGCACAGCAGGCCCCCGGCGGCGACGGCTCAACCGCGCCACGTACATACACGTACGCGGCCCGTCCCGTCCAGTCCCGACCCCCGTCGCCGCGGCGGCACGTGCGCGGCGCGGCCTGCACGCTCGATGGATGCTTCTTCGCGCTCCAGGCTCTCTGATCGATCGCCAGCGCTGCACCGCACGCGCTTGGTCGCTCGCCGCGGCGCGCGCCGGCCGGCCGGATTCGTATCGGGGGGTCTTTGTACGCACCCGCGCGGCCGCGCCGAGCGAATCCTGGAGTCCGCGGACGGTCGGTGCGGCCGTTTTGACCGGCGCGGCGGCCTCGGCCAATGGCTGCTGCCTGCTGGCCTGCCTGCCCCGGCCCGGCCCCGAAGGTCTCTTCTGGTCGCCGTCACCGATCCGTCCACGGCGGGCGGGCGCTGTGCTCCTCTGATCCTGCTCCAGTGCTCGCCGATGCATTGACCGGCCGCGGCCGGCCGCATCCTGCATGATCCTTCTCGTCGTCGCTCCGCGCGCTAAAGCGGCGGCGAACAGCTCGCGTTCTGGACGGACGGATGGATCATGGATCGGTGGCACGTGCAGCAGTAGCCGCTGCTTTCGCGACTTTTTTTTGTTTACCTTAGCTTAGCTTATTAGAGCATGTTTGGATCACAGGGGCTAAAATTAGCCTGACTAATTTTAGCGCCACAATGCGAGCCTAATCTTCCAAAGGTGGGGACTAAAGTGAGACTAATTTTAGCCTTGGCGCTAAAATTTGCTAATGGGGTGGGAGGAGCTAAAAGGGGCTAAAAGGGGCTAAAGGGGCTAAAAGGAGAGGAGAGAGAAGTTAGGGGAGAGAAATCTGAAGTAATTAATCTTTCTTTTAATGCAGTTTAGCGCTCTGCTTCAAACAAAAAAGGATTAAAGTTTTTTAGCCTAACTAATTTTAGTCATAGGGCTAAAGGTGATCCAAACATGCTCTTAGGCTGCGAAGCCTGTGATGGGGGAGGGACTGTACTCCTACTTGCTTCGTTAGGAAGCATCAGGCATGTGTGTTAAGAGCCTTAGAGGAGCCTAGAGGGCGGTTAACTGATATCATGGCATTGACAGGGGGGGGGGGGTCCCATTCCCATTTGACCCTGTCATCCAGGCAGCAGCAGGTGCATGAACCACTAGCGGTTCTTCTGTGCTGTGGTGTCCTCTCGATCGATCGGTGTGGATCAACAACGGTCTGCCGCGACTTGGCCGTTCCAAGCTAGCGTTACGCGGGAGTAGGAAACAGTAGCGGTGGCCAATTTTGACCAAGAATTCAGCCAAAACATGATGCCTCCTCAATCATGCAACGACCCCTCGTCTACCTAACAGTCTATTAACAGAGACGGAGAGACCAGGACTGACATGTAATGGCAGAGTCTCCAAAGGGGGCTGGGATGTGAGCAGCCTGCAGCCCTGCCCCGAGATAGAAGATCCCCATGGCGATCCTTGAAAGCTACGACTCCGGCAGGGATTCGCGCGGCGCCGGGCGCGCAAAATCCGACGGGAAATCGCCCAAGATCAGACACGCCGAATTCGGGCACATGCATGCGCAGCCGGGGTGGTGGACGACGACAGACACTACTGCTCGCCCTGCTGCTCCGGACAGCGCCCGGTCACATGCACGAGCAGCCCACTCCGGCCGATCTCGATCGCCACCACCACCTGATCGTTGATCGATCGCGCCGCGCCGCGGTGAGCCTGAGCCACCACGCCACGCCAAAAGCGTCCCCTTCCCCAGGGCATCGACGACGGCTCGACGACACCCGGCGATGGACGCGACGTGACCGAGTCATCATCATGCGATGCGATTGCTACCGCGCACTGTGGCCAACAGCGATGCATTCCATGGTGCTCGCTCGTACCGTGCTCGACCGGTGGTTCTTCCCGGCCCATCTCTAGCACTTGGACACGAAGAGCAGTGAGCTCGCTTTGGATTTGTGGTGGCCACACGGGCCGAGCAGTGCGCAGGCAGAGGTACTAGCTGCACTGCTGCACCCGTCTTGCAAGGCTCGGTTCAAATCCTGGTGGTAATGCGCAAGTGGTGACTTCGAGAATCTCCAGATCTACCAGTGC
Organism: Cenchrus americanus; assembly: GCA_947561735.1. Classification (NCBI taxonomy): domain Eukaryota; kingdom Viridiplantae; phylum Streptophyta; class Magnoliopsida; order Poales; family Poaceae; genus Cenchrus; species Cenchrus americanus. The sequence goes on along the minus strand of OX387241.1, from coordinate 308,214,218 downwards.
TCAGTCCTTCAAAGGTATTCATATGGGTGAGTGTGCGTGCGTGTTGTGAGCGTGTGTCGATAAAAAAACCTCCAAAACTGGCTGGACACGGCGTGACGAGCCACACACACACGCTAGTGTGGTATTGGTATCCCTGTTTGAGAAAGATCACAAGCAGTGCAGTGTATCTGCACGATCTGTTTGTTTGTGTGTTTGTTTTTTCATCATATCGTAGCAGCAGGGTTAGGCAACAGCAGCAGCGTTTCAACGTGTGTGTGTGACTAGTTGTATTACGCATTTATTAGGAGATATATGTACTGTAGACACGTACTGTACTAGATTACTGGGTGCCGATCCAAAATTGGCTCATGACATACACGCGAAAAAACGGAACTCATTGAATAAGTGGAGAGGGAGAAAATGGGCATCTGCGTAGGAAGGTAAGGTTGTGCACTCCATTTCTCGGTGGCACAAGGTGTCATTTTGACTATCCGTGTGTGCAAGACAACAACTCGGACATACTAGGTGATTTGTAGCAGTTCCTTTTCCTCCCCTTTTGAAGTCCAAACAACTACTAAGATAACAAGAGGACTTCGAACGAATTGTCCAACCGAGCAATGCACATTGAAAATCTAACGAACATATAGTGGGAACCCGCTGGCATTTTTTTAAAAGAAAAAAAATTTGGTTTGCAAGAAAACGGGATTAAGGCCCCGTTTGGTTCCCATAAGTAGGGTGACTTAAAGTGCAAAAAGTGTAAAATAAGTCACCTGTGAAACCAAACAGCCCTGACTTAAAGTGCTCCAACTTATAAGTTGCATAAGTAGCTCCACCCCTACTTAAAGTGACTTATTTCCACTTTTTCCTCTACCACCCTGTGTGGAGCCCACTGACTTATAAGTCACTGCAACCAAACGGGACTGACTTAAAGTGGTCGTGACTTATAAGTCGGGTGACTTATAAGTCACCCTCCTTATGGGAACCAAACGGGGCCTAAGTATAAAATAGTAGTAGCACTGTAGAAGAATAACGTCCCATGGCCATCAGCATAATTTATTCCTGGCCAACTGGACGATCCCGAAAGGCCATCTCGCCAAGGGGCCCCCGTCCTCCCTATAAAGCCTCCCCCTCCCCCCTCCCCTTCCAAAAGCCAGCCCCATTTCACCGCGGCACCACCTCGCTCTCGCTCTCGCTCTCGCCGCGCCTCACCCACGGCCGCCATTGATTGACTTCACCCCGCGTACGAGCGAGCAGCAGCAGCAGAAACAACAACAGCAACCGCACAGGCAGGCAGGTCAGCAGGTGTCGCGTCGATGGCGAAATGCAGCAGCAAGATCCGCTACATCGTGTGGCTCCGGCAGACGCTGCGGCGGTGGCGGTCCCGCGCGGCGGCGCGCGCGGCCGTGGCGGCGGCGGCGCCGCCGTCGGCGGCGGTCGTCGTCCCGGCGGGGCACGTGGCGGTGTGCGTCGGCGGCGCGTCGCGGCGGTTCGTGGTGCGCGCGGCGCACCTGAACCACCCGGTGTTCCGGGAGCTGCTCCGGCAGGCGGAGGAGGAGTACGGCTTCCCCTCGGGGGCACGCGCGGGGCCCATCGCGCTCCCCTGCGACGAGGGGCTCTTCGAGCACGTCCTCCGCCACCTCTCCTCCCCGTCCAAGTCCTCCCGGTTCGTCACCCTCGAGGACCTCACGAGCGGCGCCCCCTCCTCCTCCTGCTGCTGCGTCGCCGCCGGCGACTCGCTCCCGCTCCTCCACGGCATCTCCGCCGACAAGGCCGTGTGGTGAACGAGCGAACGACGCGAGCCAAGCCAAGCCAGCCAGCCGCCCCCGCGCCATTGCGCGTATGTGTGTGCGACCATTTCGTCTTCTTCTTCTTCTTCTTTCTTCTTCTTCTGCTCTCGCTCCCTCCATTTCCATCCGAGAGGAGCTGAGACGCACGCGACGGCAACCAGCAAGCAAGATTGAGCGCGGCCGGCCGGAGGCGGTGAAGTGAGATGGCTGAGAAAGTCCTAGGATTTTTTTAGAACGACTGCCAAGTCTAGTCATCCATTCATTCCCTTGTCCAATCCGGGAACATTTTAGTGGCGAAGATTTAATTCTTTTCCCCCCTTCTCGTCTCGCTTTAATAATCCCCTCCCCTCCACTGTAAATATATCTGTACTACTGCGGTTGCGGCCAGCATTGCATGTGAAATGAAAACATTCATTTTTCTGCTCAATCTCATTGCAGCCTGCATGCAAAAGTGGTATGATTTGCAGCATCTCTTTCAGATGAATCTTCTCACATATCTGTTTTGGAATGGTCAGGTGTAAAGCATTAGAAAACCATTTGACAGAGTGTATCCTCCTAATCTCTTTTAAGTTTCTTTTCTTGGAAAAAAGTATGGCGTAGTAGTAGGAGAGTTAACGGAAGGTCGCTACTAGAATATGTGTCGAGGTGCTGTCGCTAGGCTGTTCGCAATGATGGTGATATTACCAGCCACCACCAACCGAATAATCGGTTGATACTCCTACTAATTGATAGGCATTTCGTTTGCTCAACTAAACCTTTGCCTTTTACATTACAAATGATTCCTCAACCAAACCTGAGGTCAACCTTTTTCAACCTCACGAGAGGATGGTCACTTGAGCTAGAAGCAACGGGTAAATAAATTTTATATTTACTGAGATCGGGGATTAAATTAAAGTACCTTTCCCCCTTGAAGAGGGCAAGAGGCCACCACACCAGGTTCTGCAGTTGCAGTGCCAGTGATTCACCTTAGACAGACAGGGGATCACAGGAACATGGATTGCTGCCTTTTTTTTTTTTGCCAAACACTACTGCCCTTTTCGTGGTGGAATCTTGTTCTTAGCTTAGCACATAACGGTATGGGACTCCATTCGTAACAGTCATAACGGAAAGATGGAGCTGTGCTGTGCGTAGCAAAGTGAAAAGAATCCCCCTTTCTTCTCCACATCCCTCCTGAATTTGTCTTTTGAAAGATCTCATCCACGGAAAATTCAAAAAATTCAGATCGCATCAGGTTACCATTTTTCTTTTCCAGGCAAAGACGGATGAGGCAGCCACTTTGCCCAATCCCGAGTGGCCCCTGCCACCCCCATTATCCAGACGAACAGGTAGGTCGCCCCGGCGAGCGGCCGGCGACGCCGGCGAGAATGCGAGGCCTCACTCACCTCACCTGCCGTCATCATGCACACCAGCAGCTTCGTCACCGCATGGTAAAACTAAACCAGCAGCTTCATCACCACCAGACTCCTGTCCGGCGAGAGCGAGGCGCCGCGCGCCGCGCGCCGGCGAGAGAGACGGGACGGAGCAAGACGACGACCCGTGAACCGCCGCCCCGTCCTCTCTGGTTGGTTGGAGCGCACTTGGGTCTCACTGTTCCGTGGGCCCTGCCCGGCTGCGGCGCCCGGCTGCGGCCGCCCCAATCTGCAACGGCGGAGGAGGGGGCGCCGTGCATGGGGGGGGGGGGGGGGGGGGGGGGGGGGGGGGGGCGGGGCGCGCCGGCGCCGTGGTCCCCCGGCAGGCAGGCTTCTGCATGCATGTGTGTTGATTTGATACCAAAACCATACCGGCCAGGGCCGGCCGGCAGCCCGGGCCCGGGGGAGGTGGTGGGGGCCAGGCGCACGGCGTGGCGCCCGGTCACCGGCGGCCGTAGTCCTTGCAGCTTTATCCGTAGTCCTCGCCTTTTTTCCCACGGCCCGGCGGCGTTCGCACGCCGGCGGTCGGGCGGGGACCGCAGCAAGTTCAGCAGCATACCACGACGTCGACTCGACTGGCCGGACGGACCCCCCAGTGGGAGGAGGAGCCAGGAGAGCCGTCCAGAACACATTTCAGCCACTAGTCAGTCTGCTACCACTGTCCGAGACAAAAATCGGCTGATTTTTCTTTTCTTTTTTGATCTGGCCGAACCGGTCAAACCGGCCGATTAACCGCTCTTGTGAATTTATAGGCACGGTTTTGTGGTGGGAACCGGACCGGTTCGTGTACCGGGCCGGACCGGTTCCACCGGGAACCGGTCGAACCGGACCGGTTCCCACCGGTTTTGCGAACCCTGCCCCCAAGTTCCACTTCCACGAGCACAAGGCGCTCAAGAACACCAACTTCTTGGACTAGTTGATCGGTCCTGTCGATGCATCTGATCACGAGCGATCGCGTGTAAAAGTTTTGGAATTTTTGTGGCGGCACAGGTACAACGGGATATGCCTGATGGTGCAGAAGCAAGTGATCATCAAGCAGATGGACCCGAGGGACCATTTCAGGATCACCGAGATGACAGGCATGCTGCTCGATAAGCTGTATGCTGATGCTGATATTTCTGTAAGCTCCTCTGTGATTAGTTTTGTGATCCTTGAGCTGGAGAGTTTGAGATGAGACCCCCTCATGGTACACCACCATCACCATCATCATCTTTACGAATTCTCTCCCTGTATCTGAGGTTGAGTTGTTGATCTGTTTTTGTGAAATTACTATAAATGTATGACAGTGATATAGTGCAGCTGGATTAGACCATTAGTTGTTTCCGTTGCTGTTTCAGGTGCATTGGAACTGTACCACGTTGAGTGCCCTTTCAGTCTGCTGTTATGCTAATTCTCGATTATTTGCTCAGGATTTTCCGCATTGTAAACTGTGTGTGTGTGTGGGGGGGGGGGCATCAAGAGCTTATTCGAATCACTCTCTAGAACAATTTCCCTAATTATATTAACGCTTTGGTTAAGTGTGAGAACCTTTCAGTGAGCTCCTTCCGCAGGTCTCTCCCTCCGACCAGCCAGCCAGCCATCCTCCCTATCTCTCTCACACGACATACTGTATGTATATCACATTCCACTTACCTTATAGTCTGGTGAATCACTGCAGACGAAGACTTGCAACGGTCATGACAAGGATCAAGATGGCAGAACACCTCAAAGAGGCCGTGACGTACATTGAACGGGGCCATGTGCGTGTTGGACCAGCGGTTGTCACCGATCCAGCATTTCTTGTAACCAGGAACATGGAGGACTTCATCACCTGGGTGGATTCTTCAGAGATCAAGAAGAGAGTCATGGAGTACAATGATGCATTGGATGACTATGATGCGATGGCTTGAGAGCAGGAATTTATGTGGCCACCAATGTAGGTTGTTCTTATATTATAAAGAAAATGTAGGTTTTTTTTTGAAAAATAAATGTAGGTTGTCCTCTGATATTTTTTAGGCCACCATCTCTGGCAGTTACTTGTTGCAGAGCTGGTACCATGTGCACTTGGCTGTCTTGCGTTGCAGAGTATTCTGTAGCTGGTTAATGTCTTAATGAAATAGCATCACAGAATATTTGCATCCTTATTAAGGCGTGATGTCCACACTATGTTGTTTTAATCTGGTTTGGTGACTCCCTTCGTTCTCTGTACTGCGTGCTCAATCTCATACTGTAATGCTGTGCTGTGCTTGTTGCGTGCATTTTTCATGTCTGTGCTCAGCTGGGAATGGTATTTACCAGGCGCTTAGAATGTGAAGAAATTTTGCTTTGCACCTTTATGTCAACTGAGGATAAAACTTTTGCAGAACGACTAAGCAAGGATGGGCAAAAGAAGTTAAGCATTACCTCTATCATACGATCTAGAAAATCCTTACAGCGAGAGGAACTAGAGGAGCTGTAATAACTATAAATTAAAGCAGACATTGCTATAAAAAAAACTGCAGGTGCAGCAGAATTGACAGACAAAATTCACCGAGAAAGTTACACGTCCAACACGCGCAAAAACATCTCATTGCCACAAGCCAGATATTAGAGCTTCTTTGGACTGTAGGATTTCCAAAAATACACATGCAATTGAAATTCTATATGAACCCTTTTTTTACCGTAAACTGTGGGGGAGATCCCCACAGCAATCAATTAAAACGAACTGGGATATTTACAAGAATTTAGAGGACGAAAATTATATATGAACCTAAAACATAGGAAAGATATAAAGCTTGTGTTTGGATGAGGCATAGGAAACATATAGGAATCCTAGGACACAAAGAGAAGAAAACATGAGGTTGGACCTCATGCTTATCTTCCTCCAAAATTCCTATGAAAGAGCCCACTCCATAGGAATTTCAAAGGAATTGGTAGGATTCGATCCTTTATCCAAAGGCTTTCAAAGGAAAAAAAAATCCCATAGGAATTGAATCCTTCGTATTTCCTGTACTTTTCCTCCATTCCAAAGGAGTATGAAACATACAATATTTATGTCATTGCATCAAGATCACACTCAAGATACCATGAAGTTACATGTAGTGGCTCAGCACAGCCAACGAGGGTATGCTAGATGGTGCCAAAAAGCACTTTCGGTATACAAAAAGCACAATCAGCAGACTTACAAAAACATGCATCATCTGATGAACTTGCGGAACATGTTTGGCACACCGCACACCAGACATTGCAACTGGACATGTGAGCTCTAGATCTGTGAAGGAATCACAAAAGGGCTACTACTTGCATAGTTGCATTACCTAGGTTAAATCCTGTTAGAAGCTATGAATGTGATGCTAAGATTGGGATTCTAAATCAAATTCTGATGGTTGAGATCCTCTGCTGCCTCTTGATTCTTGCATCTCCACTTCAACAGTAATAACTTCTTTTGACTTGCCATTTTCTGTCTCCATACTTCTTATCTTTTCTTTCTGTATGGCACGTAGTTCGTACCTGCAAAATACAGAATGTGTATATATAAATGTTGACAATAATGAAGGGTAACTGGTCCAAAAAAGGAGAGTATCATACATCAGCAGGGGCTGAAGTCTATATGGTAATGTAATTACTCATCAAATAGCAGAATTTCAGCTCCAATTGATTAGAGGGCTGTTGACGGGAAATACGGAATATATGTTTGCACATTTCCTCGCAAAGGTTGAAGAGAAACTAGCCGTTAAACTTTTGGTCAAAAGGATTCCCACTTATGTTAGCCTTATCTTGGTTACAAAAGTACCTAACGTGATCTCCCTACACATTCACTAGCATATTCTCCAGAGAACTTACTAATCACAAATTTCAGCCTAAACAGTAGTAGCCACTATATTTTCAGGATAAATATTTAGTGGAAATGCATTCCAAGAAGTCAAAGTGGCATAAAGAACAATCACCTGCTGACATTCCACGATAATAAGTACAATAATAAAATCACAGCAAGTGGTTATAGATAGCAGGAAGAAGCTTTTGCTTTATAGACAAGCCCCAATTTTCAATCCTCTTGCTTTCGAAATTTTTAGCGTGGCTGCAATGCTTCATGTTTAGACATTCCTCTATATGTAGCTTCAATAGCATATTCTCCAGGGAACTTTGCAAATTGCATTTAGCACTAGTTTTCAGCTTTCCATGCAGTACAAGTTTATTTATATAGTAAAGAGCAATCACCTTCCAGCATTCTGTGATAGTAACCGCAACAATAAAATCACAACAAGTAGTTATAGCATGAAGAATGCTGCTGTTAATGGACAAGTCCAAGTTTTAATATAATTTCATCAGCCACAAATCCAATTTTCTGTATATTCAGATGCAGATGTACTAACACATCTGACAAGACTGAAAATCCATTTTGCTGAATGTTACAAGGACCAAATATTACTGCATCCACACTACAGGTGTTATAGACAATTTCCAATTACTCAATGAGATTACAGTGAACTCCATGGCAGATAGAACTCAACTGATTTTACAAAAAAAAAAAGGTCAACTGAGGTGCTGCTGTTTTGTAAGTTTGCTCGTGTTACTAATTTTGTTCATCGATCACCAATGGACACTAATCGTGAGAACATAAATTGAGCCCCAACCCCCACAATCTGCAGCCCCACGCAAAAACATGGGAGTGGTGTTTGAGATGAGAGCTTACGGTGAGATGTAACTCTTGGCAAGCAGGAAGTATATCCTCCAGAACTGCTTATCCTTCATGTGGCGAGGGCACAGATCGTACCGAATCTTGGCGAGTTCCTGCACGCGGAGCGCACGGATGCAGCTCAACACTTCACAAATTTTTCACAGATAGCAGAAGGATTAAGCGGGGAGACGAGATCCGGGGAAACCACCACACCAACCTTGGCCTTGGACAGCACGAGCACAGCGTGCCGCTCCTGCCAGCTTGTGAGCTCGCCGGCGGTCGCCTCCGCGTAGCCTCCTGCGATCAGCAACACGCGCGGCTGTAACTACGACAATCGAGTGTGGGGGGGGGGGGGGGGGGGGGGGGGGGGGGCAGCAGAATCGGAAAGACAAGATGGGGGGGGGGGGGGGGATCGTTGGTTGCCTTGGAGCTGGAGCTGGAGCTGGAGGGCGGCGGCCTTGAAGGCGTCGGGGGAGAGCGTCCGGAGGAAGTCCAGGAGGTGCGGGGTCACGCCCAACTCCTCACACTCCTCGGCCGCGGCGGCGGTGGCGGCGGTGGACTTGCTTGCACCTCCGCTGCCGCTCCCTCGGCGGCGAAACGGCCATGAGAAAGCGGAGAAGGCCATGGCGCGGTCAGTTGTTGACACGCTGATCCGACTCTCCTCCGCGGTAGATAGCTAACCAGACGGACCGGTCGGTTTTTCTTCCCCGGTTGGATGATATCTCGGCGGAGGAAGCCGATCCGTACACTTACCATGGCTTCGTAGGATCATCACGGTATTCGAACTCTTGTCTGAACCATTGTACAATTACAATCGTTCATATACATTCTCATGGATATACAATTACAAGTACGATAATACGAGTATAATTGTAAGCATTGTTCAGGTAGAATGGCAGTTGTTTTATGAAATTATTAATAATAAATCGGTATGGTTACTCTTTGATTTATAATAGGAGAAGCTTATATTTTTTTTGCCTATAAATTTAGTAAGCTTAAATAATACATGATTCAAGACACAGCGTCCCTTGGGTTAGAGGTGCAAATTTAATTTCCTTTGGATCATTTAGGGCATTGCAAAACTAATCTAGATGAAGAACTTCAATTTTGAAGCAACCTTTGTTGAATCTAAAAACACCTGCCCAACTTTTGAAGAGTACACTGCTATTTTAACAACTGGAAACCCTAAACAATCGCAAATTTGTTTCCCCACAAGCCACGAAGACCTCGCTCCTTGATTCACCCTAGTCAAGATCCAGATTGTCATTGATTCTAAGACCTGCCACAAATCAATCACGATGGTGATGGCTTGCATAGCGTACAGGTTTGCTACAATTCAATCATAAGAAACGAAAGTCTACATCACAAAACATGATGCGTCAGATGAAACAGCATTGAGATCTACAGAATAACTGAGGTATAATCTAGAACTCATACAATGTAATTGGTTTCACTTGCCGTTGACCGTATCGTACATGAAATAAACATCAAAATGTCCATTGAAGGTCAAGACAATTGGTTCAAGCACAACCATGCTAACATGTCACACGTTTTCATCCCTTTCCTTGGCCATTTAGCTCCCGGCAGCAGTCGGAATGGCAGTTGGTTTTGAATCTTCAGCCTTCTCGTGCTCCTTGTTTAGCATCTGGAGTGTACCATAATCAGTTATCAGTGTCAAAGAAAAAACAATCTACAAGTGTTAAGGACCCATAGAGGAATTGAGGAAAAAGTCTATGACCCTAAACGGGTCAAATTACCCCCCTATAACAGTTTTGAAAAATCATAGTAAATCACAGAAAAATCATAAAATGAAAAATCTAATTGTGTTAGACTAAAAATGGGTAGATCTACACAGTGAACATATAATATTGTATGCTTTAGTATATTTTTATACAGCTACGAAGAAAAGCATGGATCTAAAGCTACACACAAAAAATTGTACTAAAGCATTCCATATTATATGTTCATTGGGTAGATCTACTCATTTGAAATCTAACACAATTTGATTTTCTATTTTATGAATTTTCTGTGATTTACTGTGATTTTTTCAAAACTGCAGCAGGGGGTAATTTGACCCGTTTTGCAAAGTTTTGCAAAGTTCAGGGGGTGACATAGACAGTTTCATAGGTTGGGGGGTTATGTAATCCAACCCCCATATGTGAGGGGGTGATATAGACTTTTTCCGAGGAATTGATGCAGGTAAATAGCAGACAGAAACAACCAACCTTATTGTTGATCAAGTTGTGGAGTGCAATGACACTCCGGATCAGAGAAGACAGGTAAATGACCAACATCATGTCATTTGTTTTCACTGAACAAAAGAAATGGAAGTTAAGGCCGCTGTGATATTCTAGAAATCTCAGAAAAATGAAAAGATCAGGTAAATCAGAGGCAAGATGCATAATTACCAGCAAAGGCTTTAATCAGCTCATTTACGTTCAGATTCGGAAGCAAATTAAATACATCCTGCAGAAAATAATTCAAAGTGAGTAAGTATGATCTAAGGGCAAAAAAATCTCTTGAGAAAACTATTGACGGAATTAAATTGTTACTTAAGGTGGTTTTCAGAAATAAGCATGCATATATGTGTTGTAGGACTAGGGTAAGGCTTGGCCCAAAACATACTAAGCTGAAGGGTCCGATGTTAAACATGATAAGAAAAAAATGACCAATCAACAAAATATATGCTGCATATGAAAATTTCAACTCTAATATATAAAAGGTACAGATTTTCATCTTTCATATTTTAAAAGATAGAAAATAATTTAATCACAAGACAAATTTCTTTCAGTGGCCATGACTAACCTGCAAGTGATACAAAATCTCATGATTCAGCGGGAGCTTCCCTTCAATTACAAGATCCAAATAGCTTCGGATCTCCCTGAGCCTTGCATCCAGACCCTTCAATGCTGCAAGCTTGCTAGTGACCTTCATTGATAAGAGATAATTTAGTGTGTGCCTTGCAAGTGGAAAAATCTACTCATGAAACATTACCTCTGTTGCAAGTGTGCTTATTGTCGTGTCCTTTACATCCCTTAGAAGGTGCTCAACTCCTGAAGATAGGTTAAACCATCAGTTAAAAAACAACCACAGCACAAACTCTAGCATTGATTCTCAGCACTATTTTTTGTGTAAACCCTTTGACAGTAACATCTGAATAGTAAAATCCACATAACTATATTTTTTAATGTGCCCAACTCACATAACATGAGTTAAGAAACCACCACAGCACAAATTCTATCTTAGCATTCTCATTATTGGTAAATCAACATGGACAAACTCCTTCTGACTATTCCTAAAAAAACTAACTATTTTTTGTAGTTCATGCAATATCAGATGAAAAACCTTACCAATTTCTTCAACTTCATGAGCAGCAATTTCTGAAGGAACATGGACAAACACCTTCTGACTTTTCTGAGTAGCATTCTGTAAATGACAAGCATGCATATTATACACCGACCAAGCAAGTCAAACCTTCAAGCTTCTCAGAGCCCAGGCATACCTCTTTAACCTCTTCCACAGCGTAATACGCTTTAGTGGGTATCCCCAACTCCTTGGGTTGAACATCAATAATCACCAGGACAGGATTAGGAACATAACTGCGATTGCAAAGTGAACGAAATTAGCAGCTCCGAGAATGCCACAAGACAGGATGAGAACCCCAGTGACCAAGCTAACAAAATCAATTTTGACAAGAAAAAATATAATACTTTGATCAACGTACCCAACATCCCAGCTAGAAAGACGGAAAATGAAATGTAGAGAAAAAACATAGGAAGTTTAAAGGTAAGTTAATTTCACTTTTCAAGTTCCCAAACCATCATAAGATATTGTGGCCCTCAAAACTCACAATCTAGATTGAAGTTTGAATCAACAAGATTATTTTTTTACAGTAGTATGCCAAATAGTAATCAAGATGTTGAAATTACTCTGGTGGAACTACACAAGATTGCTATCTTGATGCTACTTTATTTGCGAACAATCAAGGACTGTTAAAAATAGAATTTCAAAGCAAAATCTATGAGTAAGCAGATTAGCTGCGTATTTTTGGGACTAGAAATCTAGTGAAAGCAAATGTTTTGAGCACACATGAAAACTAAAAAATGTATGTTCGCATGTGTCACTAACAGTAGGTGACACAGAGTCGGGTGAAAATTATTATTCTATATATAACAACACTTCAACAATTATACTAACTTGACCGAAATGTTACGCGCTTGTTTATATAACTTAGGAAGCTACCTTCAATGTGTCTACATGAACTGTAGAACAGCTTTCACAAATTTTAAATATCATCATAAGAAGACATGTACGACTTCAAAGAGCAGATTTACCATACCTGTTGAACAACGCGTGAACATCCAGGTCGTTCTCCCTTAGCTTCGGACCAGTGCTGTACCAGCCAACAACATGCTCCTTGGCTACACCGCAAACAGCTCGTGCTCATCAGGACAACAGAACCAATCACACGGCGCAGCAGACGCAACAAGTTTCGATATCCGAAACAACATACCGTTAATCCTCTTGAACATGGAGAACATCGACTCATGGTAGTTGTGGTCGAGGAACCAAATCCTAGGATCCTTGTCATCCTCCTCGAACGGCACTGCGAAAATCAAGTTGCGGATTGGGTGAGTTCACCCACCCACGAACAACCTCACAGATCTACTCCTCAATCACGCAGCAGCGTCACCACGACCGACTCCAACGGATCTAACTACATCTACATCCACATCCGATCCCGCGAAAAGAAACCCTAAGCGGCACAGTAGAAGCGCGGCAGCCCCCCACCGTCGAAGGAAGCCTGAGCGGCGCAAACCCTAGCGGCGGCGGACACAGCACAAAAAAAAAAAGAGGAGGCGGCGGGGGTGGGTGGTATACCGGCGTAGGAGTTGGTGACGTCGACGGAGCCGCGGGATGAGGTGCCGAGCAGGACGCCGACGACGCGCTTGCGGGTGTCGCGGGCGACGCGGTTGTAGTGGTCGACGATGCTGAGCAGCACCAGGGGGTGCACCACCACCCGCTCAAGCGTCCGCCCCGACAGCTGCGCGGCCTTCACCACGTCCATCTCGCCGGAGCCCTAGCGGATCTGCTGCGCGCGGCCGGGGCCTCGCTCGCTCGGAGTCGGCTCGTGCGTGTCGTTGGTTGCTGCGGCTGCGGCTGCGGCTGCGGCGGCCGCTCCCCCTCGTCTTGTGCTTGTGCTTTGCTTCTCCAGTTCCTCTCTCCTCCCCCCTCTCCTTTTTCTTTCTTGCGGAAGCGGAAGGTCCCGGGCGCCTTTTGAATATTTACTTGGGAAGAGGGGTGGAAGCGTAAAAGGACTCGGACTTACGCTTCGCCTGCCGTCCGATTGGCAGTGCACGGTGTAGATCGATTTTACGGATCTGAATCGGGCCTGGCCCTGGGTTACCCGAGCCAGCCAACCTCTCGAGCTTCGACTCCCATCCCGTGCGTTCCCCTCCCCACTCGGTGCGGCGTGGGGTTCGTCGGCGACCCCGCGAGCAGCATCCCGCGCATCCCCGCACGCCCGCGAGCAGCATCCCGCGCGGTGACCCCGCGACGTCCCCGGCCACCGGCGACGAGCCTCCACCGTCCCTGCTCGCTAGTGGAGTTTCCGCGGCCCTGCGACGTGGATCCAGCTCCTCCGGTTAGTTAACCCCTTCCCCAGTCTCGATCTCCTCTTCTTTTTTGAGTTCATAGCCAGTTGCTGCTTGATTTCCTTTTCCTCTCCCCAATCCCCCCAATCTCAATCTATTCTGTTTCAGCAATGGAGTTAGTGAGTTCTTGCTTGTATGCAGTAGATGGCGTCTCCCAATTTGAGCGGTGCTAGTGCAAGTGCTAGCGTAGCGTAGGATCTGCAGCACTTTGGGATCATGTCACCATTTTAGAGAAGCCCCAAAACCTTGTGGAGGAAATACTTTGCAGAAATGCAAGTACTGTCCATTGCAAAAACTGAGTAGTTTCAGTAGGAATGGGAACTTGCTGCTGCATGAATTGCAAGCCTGAATGCCTAAATTGCAGGCTACTATATTTGAGACCTTCAGACCTGTTGTTTCGTAATAATTTAGACATTCAATATTATTATTTTTTATTTTTAAATATTAAACGTATCCGTGTATCAGTTTTTTTAGGAAATTAGCGTATCTGTATCCTTCTGATACCGATACGCGTACCCGTATCCGTGCAACGTAAATGTTGATCTCATTTGTGTTGTATATTCATAGGGTTAGTCACAGGTGATGTCTTAGATCATCCAGGTTGCCCTTACATTTGTGTTGGCTTACCTGGATAAATTAATCATAATTGGAGTATGCTCACTATACTGTGCTGTTTTGACTGATCAAGTTAGCAAGGTGGTTCTTTAACTGCAATTAGAAACTTGAGTAGCCTGAGTATTTGATTATACTTATCTTAGTCACTATAAATTTGAGAATTATCGAGTAGCTTGAGTATTTGACCATACCTATCTTAGTCGCCATAAATTTGAGAATTATTGACAGTAGTGAGAAAATGTTTGTTTCCATAGTTTGCTCACGAACCATATCTTAAAGGTACATTTGATCCATTGAGGTTAAATAAACTAGATCCAGAATTTTTATTGATTCGACATCTGGTTATGTGCAGCATAAGGCAAGGTGACAATGGCCACATCAGCATACCCTCCCCCTCCTCCATTTTACCGACTTTACAAGGACTACGAGCAGGATCCCTCATCCGCACCAGAACCTCCACCTCCACCGCCAGTTGATAAAATATATACAACCTTTGGTGCTGAGCGCAAAGTATGTTGCTTGTTTACCTTTCGTGCTACTCTGTTATTGGTTGCATTACTCTGACTGTGATGTGCCTCAATGGTCTAGGTAAATGAGATGCTGCCAAGCTTGGAAAGTCATGGTCTCCGTCAGCTTTATCCAAACGGCCCCAATATTGGTGTGTCTGCTTCTCGAGAAATAAAACTTCTTATCTACATATGCATATTTGTATCAGGTGTTTCCGATTTTTGTTAAATGTTGGTTTAGAAGTGTTTGTAAGCATAAATTTGCTGGAAATTTTATATACCAAATAAGTTGTTCCTACTGTTTGATGACTGAATAACTTGTATCATTGAAAATTGGTTAAATTTTAGACTTCAAAAAGGAGCTAAGGACCCTCAACAGAGAGCTTCAACTGCATATTTTGGAGCTGGCAGACATTTTAGTGGAGAGACCATCTCAGTATGCTCGCAGGGTAGAAGAGATTTCACTCATATTCAGTAACTTGCACCATCTTCTCAACTCCTTACGCCCTCATCAGGTGTGAGACTCAATTTTACTTCCATGTGTATATTTTTCTTCAATTCTAAAAAATGTACTTAGATTCTTTAGTATCTTTTAGGCAAGAGCCACTTTGATTCATATGCTTGAGAACCAAATTCAGCGCCGCAAGCAAGCAATCGAAGATATCAAACAGTAAGCACCTAGTCTTATTTAGTTCGAGTGCATAAGTTAGAATTTTTATTTATAGATATTTTAAGGTTAGTGTGTTAGACCTCTGGGTTTTCTCTAATGCCTCCTTACAGAAAACATACATGCATCGGTATTATTATTTGTTTGACTCTGCTAGTTAATCCCCCACAATGGTCTACAATACACTGAAGCTGCCATAATATTTCTATATTCTTCATTAGAGTTGGGAAAATGAATTGTGTCCAGACACACTTCCTTATTGTTCACAAATGTTGCAAGGTTCTTCTGTGTTCCTTTTCCTTTTATCACTGCCTTACAACTTTTGCATAATAAAGAAGAAGCAGACAGTAGTTATCCTTATGTGTTGCTATATCAAAAAGACCATTTTACTGCTGTTTTCTGCTCCATTTGCAAATATATAGTGCAGTTCAACCAACAAACCTGAGTATTTTCTTATTTCAGGAGGAGAGAGGAAGCGCAAAAGCTTCTTGGGGAGTCACTGCTAATCTTAGATGGAAGCCAAACCAATTAGGCTTTTACGCGGTGCCAATTCGACTGTTTGAAGACAGATTAGTGCTTTAGGAGTTAGAGATTGTATGTAGCAGTTTGAGTGCTCGCCGGGTGTTGAGATATTTCTGGCTTCTTTCGGTGTCGTTATGGTCTTGTGCTATTTCGAGCCTAACTGAATCGTTAACATATACTTTGGTGGTCGATGCAAACATACTCACAGTCACTTTATGCTTCTGTACTTTTCCCCAGTTGTATGCTTCTGTTGAATTAGTTTGTTGTAGTCTTGGTGCACTGTTCGATTGATGGCAAGTTTAGTTAAATTATTGTGGACTATTTTCGCAAGGATGATTACTGGACTTACGAATAGGGGAATTTATTGACTGAACATGATTATCGATATACCTTTTTTTGAGAATATGATTATTGATATTTGATACGAGTAAGGGCGTGTTTGGGACTACTCTGCTCCTGTTTTTCCAGCTCCGCTCCACGAACTCCACCATGGGGCAGCTCCACCGTGGAGTTCGTGGAGCAGGTGCTACTCCATAAAAAATGCGGAGTTGGTGGAGTACCCCTTGAGGTACTCCAAGAAAAACGTGGAGTTGGCCTCCAACTCCACGTTTTTCTTGGAGCGGAGTTCGTGGAGCTACATGTGTTTGGCACCGTGGAGCTGGAGCGGAGCTGGAAAAACGGGAGCAGAGCAGTCCCAAACACCCCCTAAGCATGAACAACTCGTTCAAACAAACTTGCACAAAACCTCTTCGTTTCCGTTCGTCTAAAAAGGAACTCTTTGATTCCACTGGGCCGGGCCGTTTTTGTTGGCCCAAGAAGCTTACTCACACACTCAAGCAGACGCACAAAAACCTGGGCCGATCCGTCAGAGAGAGAGAGAGAGGGAGGAGAACTACTCCGCCGCGTAGCTCGCGCTTCCTCCCCCAAGACAGCCAGCATCTCCGCCTCCATGGACGCGTACCACCAGCAGCTCCGCTTCGGCGGCTCCGGCGACGCGCCTCCGCCGCCGCAGCCGCCGCCGCACGCCTCCCACCCGAACGCCCACTGGTACCCGGCGCCCCCGCCGCCGCCGTACCCTCCCCACCCCGGCCATCCCTACCCTCCGCAACACCACCACCAGTGGGGCCCGCCCCCCGACCTCCAGCACCAGCATCATCCTCCGCCTCCGCAACAGCAGCTCTACGGGTATCAACAGCCTCCTCCGCCGATGCCGATGCAGCAGCAGCAGCAGCCACCACAGCCTGGGAGCTCCTGGCCTCCTCACCACGCCGCAGGCCAGCCCCCGCCGCCAAGCTACCCTCCTCCGCCGCCGGGGCAGGTACGTTGGATTTTTCCAGTGTGCGTTTCACATGACGTCCGATGCATTGGGGGCAATGGGTAGCACCGCTAAGCTGATTTCGTACTAGGGTTTGGGTTTGTAGCGTAGGTGTCACGTCGGGTGTTAGGTTTGTGGAAAGGGGGTTTTGTTTAGTAGCAGGCACAGTGCCGCACCAGATAGATTATTTGGACGAAAGTTCACCATTTACGCTTCCATTTGATTAAACACTGCTATTGCTTGGTGTACTTTAGCATTCTACAGCAGTTGGCGTGACTATACTATACTATTTGTATCTGCTCTTTCTATTTTCCATGGTTCTGTGAGGTATTATATATTGGTGTCCATCTCATCTTTTTTTCTTCGAGAGATGTGACCTTTTGTTGGCTCTAACCTCGAAGTTATAACCCAAGCAGATTCCTGCATGATGTGCTGATTATTTTTGTTTCATTTGTTTCTTTGATCTCAACTTTCATGTAATATGATGTTTGTTTCTGGGTGTTGCTTTTTTTTTTGTAGGCTTGGGCTAATCATTCATGGGCTCAAAACCATGGATACCCAGGTTTGTCAATATAATCTGAGCCTCTGCATCTTTTATGATATTATTTCACAAGTCAAATGAGTTTATTTTGCAACTGGGACTTCATCGCATTTGTTGATACTGAATTATCGATGCCTAACTAGTGCAATATGATAGTGGTATTTCTGCTAAACATCCTAATTCTACAGATGGATATATCTTTTTTTTAGAATGTTACATTATGCGCGTGCTTGTTCATGGAAAAAACCAGTTTTCAATAGGTATTGGACACTGGCATAACATGCTTACTAATGGAATCAACTATAAATATGTATCCATCTTGTCCATGTGCTGGTATTGCAATTAAACTTTAGTCTTGGTTGGAAATTTCTGTTGTACCACTTGATGAACTATCTTACACGTATTAGTGACTGTTCATGAGAGGTTTCCTTTGAATTTGTCAAGCCTATACACATTAACTATCAAATGACACACCCATTTTCAAGTGTATAAGATAGTATAAGAAATGTTATGCCGGGGGAATATTTGCTTGAGAACTATTTGTTACTAAATCTATAGCAAGCGATTAGTTTTACATATTCTTCGTGTCACTGTTATTTTTTTACACCCCTCTTTACTTACGAATGTATGTGATTTCCCCTTGACCACATATCCCTTGCTTCTTAAATTTGGTGTGCTACATGTTCGATTCTTTGTGATTTATGGCACGATACTTTGTTTTCGTTAGTTATTGGAACAGTTCCTTTTTGTGTGTGGGTGGGGTGGGGGTCTTTGAATCCATTGCAGCTGCTCTTAATGGAACAAAATTTAAATGTAGCATACACTTGACAATAGTATAGTCATGTTTAGAGACTTCAGAAGCAGAAAAAATATCTTTCACCATGAAATGGATTATTAGTTATGTTGATAGTTTCTCTATTTCCTTAAAAAAACAAAAAACTGGAAGGTCATGGCAATGAGGAAGATTGGGCTACAAAGGCTAAAGCATGGGTTGCTGCTAATTCTGTTACGGGAAACCACCAGATTCAACAGCATGCCATATCCACAAGTAGAACTGAAAATCATCATAATGGTTACCATGATCAGTATCAGCAACCAGCTGGTCTGCCAACAGAAGTTACAGAACCTTTGCACCCACCAGTTCCTCGATCAAGTAACGATCATCTGCCATTTCCAATGACAGGTCCACAGAGGGAAACAAATCATTTGTTAGGTACAGTATGTTATTGTCCTTGCTCTGTATATATTACATGTGCATGTGTAAGTTTCAGAATGGAGCTGAAGATTATATTGCAGATAGAGGCCCAATGGTGTCTCCAGCGCAGACCTTTGGTTCATTTCCGTCAACCTATGAGCAGGAGGTATCTTATAATTATTCTTCTGCTCCAGGTATGCCTTGCTTGGCAATTTATTTGTTTGTGCAGCCTGAATCATAACAGGCTGCTCACTCTTGGGTATATTGCCGGATTCAATCGTGCAAATACTGAAAAGTTTAAAGCATCATTTATTTAGAATAGAGTATGGTGCACTGCACCTATTTTTGTGATACTACCTCCGTTCAGGATTAGATGACGTTTCAGACAATTAAGATGACCTGCAGCTAGTACATGTTTTATGTCAGATAGCAGTGCCTGCTGTGTATGTCACTGTGGTCTATTTGGATTTTGGAGCAGTGACTTGGATATATCTATTCCTTTGCCTCTAGCAAATGGAAAAGGGAAAAGTCATGTTAGTTGTTATATGTTGCATATCAATAATTCAATAGATACTGGTTATATTTCATGATGATTTTATGTATCAATGTTATGGCTGAAAATAAGAACATGATCACTGGTGCAATATATCTGATTAGCCGTACGAGAAGCAGAAATATGCACTTCATCAAGTGACCACTTCAACAATTTTCATTTATCCTTTTTTTGTTAGACAGAGCTCGATTCATTTGTTTGTCTTACATATAGTCCAATGTTCACTATGAAACTATAATATATTACAAAAAATTCTTTCTTTGACTTTTCCATGTACTAACAGGTAATGGGAATAATATGCTTCAATATCCAAACTCTCAAGGACAGTCATTTTCAACTGCTTCCACTGTTCAAGGTGGATTCCCCCAGGCTCCCTCGGCGGAATTGCCTCCTATTGGACATGGACGACAGTCAGTTGATCCAAGTGACCAACCTTTGGAATTTAACAGCAGGAAAGCTCCTGATGTGGCAGTCCATGCAAATGTCAATTCTGCTATCCCAGCTGCTCCAACACTGGCGACTAATTATGATGCAGTAGCAACATCTACTCATTCATGGACACCATCTGCTACAGTAGGGTTCCTGCCTCGAGCTCCATTGCCACCACAAGCAGCACAGGTGTATAGACTTATTTGTATTGCTTATTTTGTTATAAAACCCCCTTACACGAGCGATTCCTACTCTTTTGATCTTCCAGATGGATCCTCATGCTGCACCGCTTTTTGGAGCAGCCTCTAGTTCAAACTATGCCCCACCTGCAGCATTTGGTGTTGGTAGTGTAACAGAAGTGTTCCCTACAGATCCAAACACTCCTTTCAGTATTGCAGAAAAATCAAAGAAAGTATGCCTTCTTGTTTTCCTGCCATGTGTTTTCATCTCTAATCTTTCTTATTGTTTAACTTTGAATTGCTCTTGTTGTATTCTGTACCAGCGTCCAGTACCTAACTGGCTTCGAGAAGAACTTTTAAAGAAAAAATCAGCACCATTAAGTGCTTCAACGCAGCACCCGACAAACTTAAATTCCATGGAATCTGATGATGCAGAACCAATAGGAAAACCTAGCGAAAGTGACAGCAGAAGTAATGATTCGTCTAAATCCACTGAAGACAATGAAGATGATGAGGTGCCCTTTGCTATTTTTATTTCAGTTCCTAACTGTTATGCTATTGATACTGGTTTTATTTATTTGCATGTAAAATCTGCCAAATGGCATCCTTTTGACTGTCTGTGAGGACCTGAGGAGTGATTAACACATTCAATATAGTAAGCTGAATAGTGGTTGTAAGGACTCTAAATGGAAATATTAAAAATAATATTGGATTGTAATGCCCTTGAGCTAGCTTGCTTGGTAATGCCAGCAGTTTGAACTGTCGCACTTGATTTGGAGTTGAGTTGTTCCAAAAACTACTGAGGGAGCGCTCCCTTGTCTAGCCTTATTGCCTAATTTATTTCTCAAGTTTCTATTTGTTTTTAATGTTACTACTTACTAGGTTATGAATGGCGCGACTTATTTAGAGCATACAGAGATGCTGTGCCCATATGCATGTTATTGGAAAACCTATCATATGTGCAGCATTTACAGTGCAAAGGAGAACTAACTTTGCTATGTTTAGGAAATAAATAGAACATACAGTTGATCTGCGTGCTAACCTTAATTTTTAGGCCTGATGTTTTCAACTTTGAGTGTCAATATGACCCACGTTTGAATTATTGTTCTTAAACAAATCATTTGCAGGATGAAATTGAAGCAGCTCGGATGGCAGCAATCAACCAGGAAATTAAGCGTGTTTTAACTGAAGTCCTTTTGAAGGTTTTGCCCTGTATCTATACATGTCTACTAGCTGCATGATTGTATCTGTCCAACAGATGCAAGGGTACTTCTGTGTGTCCAGTTTTTTTTACCCTTTTTGGTCATCATTTGCAGGTTACTGATGATCTTTTTGATGAGATCGCAACAAAAGTTCTGAACGAAGATGATTCGTTAGCTGAAGGTTAGTGAATTGTAAGAACCGTGAAATTAAATAGGCATCTTACATTACTGATTGTGTCCTCTGTGGTACAGCCAATGAGTCCACTGATGAACCTGGTCTGGGAGTGTCAAGAACCAAGACCTCAGCTAAAGTTGTGCTCCCTGCTAAGCCAGCAAACATTACCTCAAGTGATCATAAAGGCAGTACTGGGTTAAGTTCCCCTAAAGGCGCTCTTCTCGGTCTGGCTAGTTATGATTCAGATGATGATGATGACGACGACGATGACGGTGATGGCAAGGATAAGATTCCATTGTCAGATTTATCCGCTAATGCTGGTGCCGCAAATACTGAAGAAGGTAAGCTCTAACCAAAATACTCATGTCACATTGTTCTCCGGAATTTATTTACTTAGACGTGTGATAAATTGTAGGTGGCAAAAACAACAATGGTATACGACACGTGAATCAAAATGAAAAGGTTTCGTCGCTTGGAAAATCTACTCAGATGAGCATAAGCGCAGAAGCTGAACAAGTGCATATTCATGATACACAGAATGGAGAGTTTCCTTTAGATGCCAAAACTTGTATCGAGCCAAAGGATGCAGTTGGTCAAATTGGTGACAAAGCACATAATAAAGATGCTGCAGTAGATATCCAAAACAGGAAAACCTCTTCTGGCAGTAACACTGAAAAGTATAATGATCTGGAAAGCAGTCACGGGCATTTAGAAAAGAGCAGCAAAGATTTTGTTAAAGAGGTGAATACTGATCGTACAAACGAACTTGAATCTTCTACTGCAGAAAAATATAATAACGACAAGTATGGCATGTATGGAAATGTTGATAAAAAGAGTAGCTTCAAGGAGGGGAAAGGTTCTGGTAGGACTGCAAAGCATGAGTCTGATAGAAGGGAGCCATACCACAGAGGTAACTCTAAGCATGATGCTGCCAAGGAAGATAGAAAGGATTTTCCAAAGGATACAAGAGAGAGAGATAGGGACACTACTGATAGAAGAGGGGGGAAAGGAAAAGATGAAAAGGACGAAAGATCAAGGAAGATGACAAAGAGCTCAACAAATCATAGCAGAAGTTCACGGTCACGATCACCAAGAGGGAGAAGTCGATCTAGAAAGGAAAATTCTTCACATGTTCGAGGGAGTGTTTCAAGTGACGAGCCTTCTGATGTCAAAAAGAGGTGATGTCACACTCCATAGTGGTAATGATTTTGCATGTATTAGTTGTGCTCCTGTTATGCTGAATAGTTCAGTACTTTTCTACTGCAGAAAGCATCATTCCCGTAAAAACAGTTTGTCTCCCTCACCTCCAAAATCTAGAAACAGGTATGTTATCCATGTCCCTTTCTGTACTGCTAGGAATTCTTTCTCTATACTGCTAGAAATTTCATGGAACTTGAATTTGAATAGCTCCATTATTTTTGTGGATAGAAGTGTTTTTTGTGTGAAATTAGTTGTGCTAGCATGCTAGATGTTAAAAAAAATACCATCTCGCCAGCTTTTTGTGTATGCTTTTATCATGAGTAAGGAGAGTCCTGGTATATGCTCTTCTTTGTAGTCATTCTACTTATTATAGAGTGGGGTTCATGTTAAGATGGTTGGCTGCTATAGTGTTGTGAAACACTAAATGATTTCTGCCATATGCTAATCCGAACTGCAATATCTGCTTTATCGGATATAGATGGAAAGCTGTTGAAATAGAACTATTTACTTTATGCTCTGTGAAATCGATATGAGTGCAGTGCAGGTATCTTCTCGTGAAGAAACACCAGGTTCATATATTTCTTACACTTACCCATTTAGTATTATGTTTCATCTCTAGACGAGTTTCGCGGTCTCCACATAGCAAGCATTCTCACCGAAGGCATTCGCCTTATTCATCTGCCAACAGGTAAGAGATTAATTGGTTCTTCCTTCACCAATATATTACTCCTGCTGATAGTTCTTCGTGAAATTTCTGGTCGTTATCAGATCTACGTTAGAAATTGGTTTAACTATGAATCATGCTATAGCTGATTATTGAAGATAGAATTAGAGCATGTAGTAAACTAAGGAATTTTAGAATACAGTAATTTTTAGGTATCTCGACAGAATGACAGATGACAGCACATTTTTTATTAAAATATTATTTTGACTTTACAAGAAACCTTGTGTTTGAAATGTGATCTTGCATAGTTTTCCGCCGAAATCTTTTGTACCGTCTTGAGAGATCAAAGTTTTTTTTCTTTTCTGCACAATTTCTTATGGGGTAAGCTCAAAATTACATGTATGTTTGTAGTTCGCAGGAAGTTTTCACTTTAAATATCTTTGAACTCAACTGCACTTTATCTTGGGCTCCTTGTTATTTTTTATTCTGGTTCCTTCATATTTGGGATCCTTGTTTGTTGACAACAGCCGGTTCCTTTAATCTGGAACACCCCTTTTGTTGGCCCCTTTTGTGTATAGTAAATGTGATATGACCTCCTTAAAAACTGTGTCCAATCATTGCAGGTCGAGGCGGTCGAGATCAAGAACTCCAGCCAAAAGAAGATAGAAGACAGTCGGCAGGGCCAGATGCCTGGGCATCCCGTGATACAATGGAAGGCATATGGCTTTACTGAATGTGGTGCTATCTAGTGCTTTTTTCCCCACCTTTTCCTGAAAGTTGTCTAGTGCATCTTTTGCTAAAGGCAAGAAATGGATGTAGTAACTTGATGTAGATGCACATTTTGCTGTATCGTGTTTGTAAGATGAGCTATATAGCAAGTTGGAAGTTGGTAGTATGATCTGTAGAATGTAGTCCCCCGTAATTGACTTTGCCATGTAATGGGATTTAGGCCATGTACTGCTCAGCAGAGATTCGTATTCAGTTGCACTTTCTGACTAAAGCGTTTCTCATAATTTTGAGATGAGAGACGAGGCATGCATTCAACCGTTGTTCTAGACGTGCTGAACAGTAGTACAGGTGAATCCATTTTTTTATATATATGAACTGTATTAACGTGGCGAATTAGGATATGTGCGTTTCAGTTTGGTATGTTATCACTATTCATCATGAATCAAGGAGTCTCCTTCAGAAAAAGAGTCGATGGGACCAAAATGGCATAACATGTATGAAGTCGAAACAAGGAGTCTCCTTCAAAAAAACGAGTCGATGATTTTAAAAACTGGACCTGTACTTTATTTGGATCGCAGTAAAGTTCGTGGAAAAGTGACGGCGAGATGTCACTGAGGAGTTCAGCATTACGTACATGATAGACATTACAGTCAACGAAACCAAAACTTCAACATCGACATGGGTGCTGGTATGAAGTATGCAGAACTCTTTTTCTTTCCGGTGTTGATTCCTGGTTCCCCAGCTCTGTTCAGGGGTCGACATGGACATGGATGCAGGTATCCATCAGGGTTCAGGGGTCGCATGAACAGCCCCCACCACTGCCGGCGGATGCGGCTCTGAAGCTCCGCTCCCACTGGTCCACCGGTGCCGCTGCAGCATGAGGGGTGTGGCGAGGGTGCTTCTCTCTTTTGTCACCCTTTATCTGCTTAAGGGCATGCTTGAGCGCTGGGAGGAGCGCTTCCATGCACTCCGCCACAGCATTTGGGTTGCCAGGCATGTTGATGATCTGAAAAGGATTAGCAACACTCATGATCAGCAATTAGGAGGTCCAAATGCAGGAAATTATCAGATTTCTTTTTTGAGTTGTAGCACGCACAAGAGTTGATCCTCTAATTCCAGCCGTGGCCCGGGATAGCATTGCGAATGGTGTAATCTGTATCATGGAGAACAGTTGAGAGACAACAGATTGAAGGATATAATTTCCAACAAAGTTCACCAAAGTACTCCATATTTTATTCAGTGCCAATATATGATCAGCGGGAATGTCTGTAAGAATATGAAACATTAAGTTGTACTGAATAACTTTTAGAAGTGATTCATCTGCAAGTGCTCTTGCAGGCTAACGGCGGCTGGAGCATGGTCTCAGTCGGACAGCCTGGGATCAAGTCTTGCATCCTTAATTAAATCAAAGCAGGGGCACCTCCCCTTCCAATCTAGTTTTATAATTGATTCGTTCAATGCAAAATATGCAGCTCCTGATCTAAAAAGGTCAAATATTCGGTGCATGTAAAATCAAAATCAGATGCAACCATCACCTTCAAACTCTCTTGAAGCATAACAAATGTGAGACCTGGTGCTTCTTTCTCTATTACAGATTTTGTTGCCTCTGGTGTGACATCTCTAGGTGTGAAGCCAGTACCACCTGCATGGTGTGCATCATCACCATACACCAGGAAGTAGCCCATGTGAGTAGGAAACGAGAATGTGCAACACTATAACCTGAAGAATAAGATCATCTTACCTAATGTCAAAATGAGGTTAACATGGTCAATGTCACTCCATTGAACCAGAATGCCCTTGATCTTGTCCACTTCATCTGGAACAACAGCAGTAGCAACCACAGTTGCTCCACCCAGTTTCTCTGATGATGAATTCACTACAGATACAGCTCTCGGGCCACTACAGGTGCCATGAAAGAACAAATAAAATGGTATAAGCCACTTTAACTTTTAAAAAATGTGTGGTCTGCTCCATAAAACTATTGATCATATGATTTTCAAATCTCAATTGCTTTGATGTCCAGAATAAAAAAAATGTGAAATGTGGAGTCATTACTGAACGACATCACTATCTTATGTGAAAAAAAACCAGAAACCAGTAATCAGACTCTTTCATTTTGCACCCATAAAGTGACCCCTTTGCAGCTCATGGCAAATAGGTGTATCAGGGTGCATGCGCTTGAACTTGAGATTTCAATACATGATTTGGATCTTTTCAATATACTTCGAAACAAAATCACATGCAATAGTATGGTTACGTATTTCTATTGAGCATTATGAAGAAAACAACTCAAGTACCTCCTATCAGGGCCTGCACCGGATGAAACAGTGTCGCTTACAGTCAGGATTGCTACTTTAACTTCAGCATTCTGAGAAGCTGAAAGCTGAGGTACATCTGTGGAAATGCTTTTTGAAGATGGACCAAAATGAGATGGAGGTGGATCTGGAGCAGTGTGCAGTTTATCTGAAGGATAGCTGATTATGTCTGAAATAAGTATAGCTTGGATATATGTTCCTGCAGCCAATGTCTGCCCAGTTGATGGTACTTCCAGCAGAGCATTTGCGGATTTCATACTCAGGAGGCGGCTACTAGCCTGATGGCCAGTGCTCTCAGCAACATAACTGCCACATACCCATAACAAAAAAAAAAACGTTCCCATTACTTGGTGTAAAAACTCAAAAGTACCAAATACAGTCTTGTCAAATATCGCAAGTTAAAATATAGATCTTACCCAGGTCTACCAGATCCATCATCAAGCACCCATCTGATTACTGCACGGTGGAACTCTGTGCGATGTAGGTCTGCTCTTAAAGGATGTGATAGGCGCACATGCACTCTGTGGACACAGTTATAAGTAAAGAAATACAATGAATAGTGTAAGGTGAGAACAAACTGGCAACAAACATAAGCATAAGGATTCCTACCTTTGCAGATGAGGATTTGACCAACCAGAGAGGAGACGAATTGCAGGAACAACAAAAAGATTGAAGCAAACCATGCAGCTTACTGGATTTCCAGGCAAACCAAATGCCAGAACTGTTTTAGATGGCTTTGATGTGTCTTGTGTAGCAATCTCAGCAAATGTTAATGGCTTTCCTGGTTTCATTCGGATCTGTATGTGATACAAGCAGAAAACTATTAAATTATTCTGAGAAATGGACGAAGACCATGATGTTGAGTTCAAAGGATTATTTTTGCAAAGATGAAAAATAACTTAAGTGTAGATTGAATCTTCAATTTGTATGTCTGACTGTTGATTTAGGTTGCCTAATACTTAGTTGGTACGGAATAGATCTGGAAGAACCAAACATTTTCAAAGTTACCTTCTCAAAGTGAATTTTGCCCATCTTTGCCAGGCAAGGTTTGACAAGATCTCTGTCACCCATGGAAACACCACCAGAAGTAAGGATTATATCAGCATCAGAACGGAGAGCTGCATCCATATGCTCTTTAAGACTTTCCTCGGTGTCTTCTGCGATACCCAGGTCAACCACTTTGCATTTCTGCTGAATGGCAGCAGCTAGAAGCATGGCACGGTTGGAATCACGAATCTGAAATTTCAGTTTCAAGAAGGAAGGTCATCATTATTCTCTAAGAATGTGGAATGAAAAAAAAACAGTGTAGGATGCAAGCATGATGGAGTAGCAGAAATAACCTGACCACGACTGAGGGTTGCAGTGGCTGGCTGCACTAGCTCATCCCCTGTGGAAAATACAGCGATGGTCGGTCGGGGGTATACCTGCACATGAAAATTCAGAATGCCACATCGCAACTGTGTATCTTTTCCTATTCTCAACAGCTCTAACTGATAATATTACTCACCTTGACAGTAGTCACACCCACTGTTGCAAGTAGCCCAATTTCCGCAGGACCAATGAGCTCGCCAGACTTGAGCACTATCGAATCCTTCTCTATGTCACACCCCTGCCGATTATTTGAATTACTAAGTCAGCAAGTGCAAATTGATTCTAAGAAATGAGCACGCTGCATTCCATGGAAATTTAACAGTGGCGAAATACTGGCCAAACTCAGCATACCACATTGCGGATGTCTTGCCCCTCGGCAGCCCGCGCCAGAATCTTAACCCTCTTCTTGGACCCATCTGCACCGGCGGGGATCTGCTCGGTGTCCTCCACTTGAACGACAGCGTCAGCGCCATCAGGAATCGGCCCTGTGCGTCAAAAACCAAACCAACCACAATCGCTGCTCAGCTGCCCGCACACAGCACACAAGGCGGCGCGACACGGGGAGGGGAGAGAACGCGGCGCGGAGCTTAGCCTAGGAGGAGCCCGCCCTCACCTCCGGTGGTGACGTAGGCGGCCGTGCCCGGGACGACGACCACGCCGAGCGCGTCGTCGCCGGCCCTCGACTCCGTAATCACCGGGTACTCCCCGGGCCCGTCGGAGGCCACGACGGCGTACCCGTCCTGCACGAGAGAGGAAAGGCGCGCGGTCGTCGTCATCAAAGCATCAGCACATGGCCCCGCCACGGCGCGGCGGCGGAGAGGAGGAGAGAAGGGGGTGGCGGAATGGAGCGGGCGGGCGGCCGACCTTGATGGAGGCGCGGAAGGGAGGGAGCGGGTCGGGCGCCCGGACCTCCTCGGCGAGGACGAGGCCGAGCGCGTCGTGCAGCGGCACGCCGCGCGGCGCGGCGCGGGCCGACGCCGCCGCGGACAGCACCGCCGCCAGCGCCTCCTCCACCTGCAGCATCCCTCCTCTCTTCCCTCTTTCCCTCGGGTCTTCTTCTTCTGGCTCTGGCGGCGGCGGGCGACGAAGCAAAGCTCGGGGGGGGGGGGGGGGGGGGGGGGGCTATCTGCCTGCCTATCTGTATCGCGGCGGGCTGACTCGACTCCAACCACTCGGGCGAGCTCGCGCTGCTCAAGCTGCTGCTCTTTTTAATCGAGGAGTTGCCACGTGCGACGTGACGACTGCGCGGGGACGGTGGCGGTGGAAGAAGCCGCCTCGCCGGATCAAAATTCCGACGTCAAAATCAAGCGAATCGAAAGCGACGGGCATCTCAAAGCAACAGTTGTTTGGCCACGGGGAACGAAGGTTCCTGGTGCTTGGTTCCCGCATCAACCCCACGGCCCGCGCCGTGGAGTTGGTCAGTTGGGTGGGTTCATGTCGCCGTTTGCGTTTGGCGTCGCCGTCGCCGTCTCCTCCACCAGAGATCCAAGGGGTACAAGGGCATTGTACGGGCGACACAACGGTGGCGTTCTGGTGTGTGTGTCTGTGGTGTCTTCCGCTACTTCCCCTACCTCGCCGGCGAATCGCCGAGGCGGCGCCAGCCAAAACGAAGATGCACCAGCCATCCACGGAACCATGATTTCTCTCACCTTCAGCTCGGCCACGTGCATTTGCTTCGTTGATCGTTAGTTCGCCTTGCGCCCGTACCACACATGCCGTGCTAGAGCTGCCAGCCACACTCAAAGATCGTTCCAAGACGAGCGATGCAGCGTGGCAAGAGCACCCACTTCTGTTCAGAATTTCAAGCTGACTGAGCTGAGACTGCAAGCTATGTATGCAACCCCCAAAGCCTCCAAGTCCAGTCTTTTTACAGTCTATATTAACCTGCAAGCATAAACTGAGTGGAATACAAGGGACATAGGATTTATTTTTGCAAGGGCACTGCAATAGTAAACACAATCACAGGAACTCCTGTCACTCTCCTGGATGTTGATCAGCTCACTATACTGCCCATTTGTACCGTCTTTTTTGATTTTTAACCCTTTTTGCGAAAGATTTTCACAAGTAGACCCTTTTTGGAAAGATTTCAAAAATTGGACCCTGAGCTCGGCGCCGTGGATCATGGCGCCGAGGTTACATGTCTCGGCGCCACAGATCATGGCCCCGAGGTCTTGGGCCTAAAAACAATATCAGTTACCCTACTTTGAAATTCTTTTGTGAAGAAATTTGTATGTAAAATGTGGCTAATAACATGCAAAATGGAATCTATGAACTTTGTTGAACATCTTACAACATTTGTGGATAAAAACTAAGCGAGTTTACATATTTAAAATGACATTCCAAAATTGAAAGTATTGTTGTCGGCATTTACTCATGCGCTGAAAAATTATAAGTGTTGAGAACCCTTAAAACATTAACAAGCATGCAACTTTGAAATTCTATTCTGAAAAAGTTTTCATATATACATTGAAAGAATTTGGATCCCAAATGTAGTATGATGTTTAATAAACATTTTGTGTATGTTGTTGACCATGAAAACATACAAATTTCTTCACAAAAGAATTTCAAAGTAGGGTAACTGATATTGTTTTCAGGCCCAAGACCTCGGCGCCATGATCTGTGGCGCCGCGGCATGTAAGCTCGGCGCCATGATCCACGGCGCCGAGCTCAGGGTCCATTTTTTGAAATCTTTCCAAAAAGGGTCTACTTGTGAAAATCTTTTGCGAAAAGGGCTAAAAATTAAAAAAGTCGGCCATTTGTACTACTTCACTAGGCATGGGGCCAAAAAATATTGGATCACCATAGGTCTAGTCAGCAAAAATGCACTTCATAAAGTTTTAACGGGACATGAAGAAGCAGGATTTCATATCATGCTTTAAGTAGCTCCAAAAGTTTCTGGAAATGGAGACACTATAGGATGGACCCGGTAAATATGAATCCTGCTCAAGTGGCGCAGATGCACCACTCCCTGCAAGAAAAAGAATTTATGTAAGGATGCAACATATTAGAAGATGGGCGCAAATATTTCCATTGTCCATGAAAAACTGTATACATATCCCTGTGTTTGTACGCAGGGATTTTTTTTCATTAAAATTCTAAAAGTGTTACAAACTTGTTATCTGAAATGATAAGTAATATTGCTTGCCCTTGCATTGAGCATGCTGATGTTTTAATCTGAAGAACCCATATAGCAAACAAAAGTGAATATGGCAATGTCCCATACTGTTCTCATATGGAACCTCCACAAGGTTGATCATATTCCCATCCCTTGTCATCTGCCAGAACATTACTACAAGCAAGCACCCACACTAAGATCAAGCACATGTTTTTCAATGCAATGAGCCTAGCTTAAAGACTATTTCCTGGAAGCACATTAACCCAACATGTGGTAGAGGCATAGAACTGGTATTACAAGCAAGAAACAAAAGGTACACTTATATAAGAATATCAGCATACCCCAGATTTGCAAAAAATTCAGTACGATGGCCAGTTGATAGAGGTAAAATATTCTGCAGATCCAGCTCAAATTTGGTATGGTGTATATTATCTTGATGCAAACTGACAAGAACAGCGCAGACACTAATGCAGTGTAGTTGTGAGCAAGTTATTCATGCCCAAATCTTCATTTGCCTACCACCATTACATTAATTTATTTTTTACCATCTTCAGGGTTGCATTAGCAGTTTGCTCTCCTGATAGATCGAACATCAAGCAACACCAATTCAGTAACAGATCAGCTACTACTAGTACATCAAACAACAACTCTTACAAACATTAATAAGAAACAGCTAACAGCCTGCTACTATCAGATGGATCTAACCGGATTATTAGTTATCATAAAGTGAACAAAAAAAAGGAAAATACAAAACCTAAGATATCACTGTGAAAGATATGGTGTATCAGTGTATGTTGCAAGCATGCACAAAAAAACTTTTACAACTGCAGACATCCAGAAGTGCTTGTTTCTATTGTCTGGGAGGAGGACAGGTACTAAATTGGATAGAACTGTCTTATACTTTGTACCTACGGAGAAATTGGATATTGTACCATGACCCATGGAGTGACATGGCATTGTGAAAAAAGACTGGAACTGAATCATAATTATCCAATGCCTGACAAAACTAATCAAACCCATGGATTATTCGAGTTTAGAGCAGATAGCCTTTTTCCCACATAGTGTAGCACTGAACTGAGCATTCGTCCATTCAACCCCCCAGTGGTGGATTACTAAATCTTAACAGCAGGACGATGGTGGAGTACACAGTTCAGTAAGTTCTCTTGGAGTGGCAGCATACCTATTCTACTCGTCGTCCTTCAGGACGTGTTCCCTGGAGGCCGGCGTGCCTGCTGCTGCCGCGGCGGCTTCTTCCTCCCGCAGCATCTTCTGCATATCGTTCACCCGCATCCGGACGATGCCGCCGACCACAACTGCGGAAAAATCAGCAAATAATCACCCGCACCGGCATCAATTCGGACGATTCGATAGGCGACGAGCGAAGATGAACGAAAGGTATGGCAGAAATGATTACTTGCGGCGGTGCCCAGGGTCCAGATCCACAGGATCTTGAGACCGGGGCTCTTCTGGCTCCACCTGGTCACCATTGGAGGAGCGGCGGCTGCTTGCAGTCCGGTAGACGCGTTGGGGATTTCAGTCAGGCGGACCTAAAGTCCTGAAACGAAGTGATGTTCGTTTGATGGGGCTTTGGGGGTTTCCCCCTTTCTAGTTAATCATTTATTTTTGTTATAAAAAATTGTCATGCCACAAATTCGGAGCTTAAATTTTAAAAACATTGGAGCTTAAAATTTTAAACTCCATATTTTTGTTTGATTTAAATTCTATAAATTATATTTGTTTTACAGATTTCCTTCTACGATAATGGAGCAGCAATCTATATGGCTTTTGATTTCTTTGAAAAATTGATGGTGAAATATATAGGAATCCAATCCAACCAAAGGTTGAGAAAACGGCTATAATAAGTTCGGTTTCATATGCCCTACTATGTAATTATGAGGTATCATAAAGAGAAATACAACTAATCTAAAGAGCAAATGAGTTTTATATTGTGCAACATTACGATATTACTTACGTAATTGTATATCTCTTATGTCATGTCAGGGGTGGGGGTATTGGTTCCCAACAACAATGAAATCGGAACAGAGTATATCATATTGCATATTGGGTGATGGCAAAATAGCCATTTTAGTCGTTAAACTTGCACTAAAGGTCAATTTCCTCCGTCAACTTTCGGATTGACCAGTTTAGTCCCTCGACTTTCAATTTTGACCAGTTTAACTCCATATTAACATGAAATAATATGAAAAGTCTATTCTGCCCTTGGCACCTAAAATACGAGAATATATAAGTTTGCCAAGGGGAGTATAAATAGTTACATGAAGCATGCATACACATATCAGAGGCGGATCCAAGATCCGGCAACCTAGGTGCCTGTCTGAGGTCCTGCTGAGCAGTGCATATCCGAACGATTTAGCCGGACAAAAAGAATGTGGCTCATGGCGTATAGGCAAGACACGTAGTGTCTACCACTGATGCATGGATTGGGAGCAGGTGCAACTGTGCAGGTGATCCACACATACATTTAGATGCAACGTAAGATAAGCAAAAGCTCACCGCTATGGCCCGATGTCGTTTTATACTCCCTCCGTCTCTAAATATAAGCATTTGTTGATTTTTTCTGATCACGTTTGGCCATTCGTTTTATTCAAAAAATTTATGAAAATATTATTGTTTTCTTATGACATGTTTATCATCGTATGTGTCGGGGACAGCCCTGAGGGTCCCTAAAAAACCGAGGAGAATCCTACTTAAAACCTGTAAAAAACGCAAAACACACCTCGAGCCTGACACAAAACATACACACGCAGCACAGCCCACGCCGCGGTAGCCCCCGCGGCCCACCAAAGCGGCCCAGCAAGGCGCCCCCTCGAGCAGGTCTGCCTCGCTCGAGGGCTCACGCCCCCGTCGAACGAAGTCCGCCTCGCTCGAGGGTCCCCGCCTCGCTCGAGGGTCCCTCACGAGCGCACCTGCTCCCGCACGCGTACGGGCATTTAATGCTCTGACACAGCAGAGCCGCGCCACTACGCGCCTAGGAATCACGCCCCGGCGCTGTTTCACCTACTCCCTACGGGGAGCCCCGTCCCCACTACTGTGGGCAACTGTGCGACGAGGCCAGTGTCAGCTCCGTGACACTGTGCCGCCCACTCTTGTACGGCTAATACGCCGCGCCCTCGAAGGGGGGCCGGCCGCACCCTCGAGCTCTCTTCTCGTGACTCCGCAGGGTCAAACCATGACGTCAGGCCGGCGGAGCGCCATCCCCGTCGCCGCCGGGCCCCGTGCGGCCATCCCCGCCCCTGCTGCGCCACGCCGCGCGCTGTTACAACTGCTCCGATGCAGTTGAGCACGCGGGGACGGGACGCCGCCACGCCAGCCACTGCACCGCGTATGGAACGTTGTCAGCGGCTCCCTCGAGCCCGCCGGAAGACGCCCCGGTCAACCACTACCCGTCTGTTTGGTTGGAGAGCCGCGGGAGCGGAGCGGAGCGGCTCCGCTCCCGCGGGTGTTTGGATGAGGAGCGGCGGGAGCGGAGCGGCTCCCGGCGGAATATTCCCTTGAGATGCGGGTTGGCTCCGTCCGTCGAAATTTGAGGGACGGAGCCGCTCCGCTCCTGTTTTTCTCTTCCATCTCCCTCAGTTTCTCTCATTCCTGTCTCTCTCCTCCTCCGATGTCCGAGCGCGGTGGCGACGCCTGATGTCCAAGCACGACGGCGACGCCGAGGCACGCACTGCCGATGTTGACCTCGCCACGCTCGTCCTCGCACGTGCCAACGCCGCCAAGATCGGCGGGCCCGTCGCCCACGCCGCGGCCCGCGGGCTCCGCGTCCATGCGCCGACGCCGCGCCCGAGGCCGCCGAGCTCACGGCGGCCGACGACCTCCCCCAACCGTGAGCTCGTCGGGTCCGCCGCCGGATCCGTCGCGTCCATTGCCGGCTCGGGACGGCGGGTGGCGGGGTCCGTTGCGGTGGGGGCGAGAGGGACGGCGAGCGGCGGGGTCGGGCTCGGGCGGCGGGCGGCGGGGTCCGACGCGCCGGATCCGGCTCCGCCGACCGGCGGCGGGGGGTGGAGCGAGGGGTCAACGCGCGGCGGGCGCGCGGATGCGCCGCGTCCATGGCCGGCTCGGGCCGGCGGGCGTAGGGGTGGAGTAGGGGTCAACGCGGGCGGCGGGGTGCGGCAGAGGAGCTGAGGATGAAGAAGATGGTGTGTATGACATGTGGGACCCACTAAACCCTAAACTCTATGACATGTGGGACCAACTAACGGAGTTAAATCTGCCATCCATTCTCAATCTCATTCCTTCAACCAAACAAAAAAGAGGGTCGGAGCCACTCCAACCCAACATTTCCGACCAAACATGAGAAGGGTTGGGGTCGTCCCCAAAACGAGGGTCGGCTCCGATCCACTCCCGCCGCTCTCCAACCAAACACATGGTACGCCTCCACCCTCGAAGCCGCTCCTGTTCAAGCACAATACACGCCACGACGCCACGACTGGAGCAAGATTTGCCAGGACGGCCGTCAACTCCTCAGCACTATACGCCATGCCGCCACACGTAGCAAAATAGTGTGGCATGCCTGTAAATCGCCCTTTCCTTGGTCTATAAAAGGGAGGCGATCCCCCCACCGCAGGGACATCGGGCAACGGATAGCAGTCAATCTCACGCTCTCCGCTTCCCAACGATATTAGCACTCGCCTCAATCGCATCGCTTGGGACTTAGAGGCCACGCCTCCTCTCCCGCCTTGCTTGTAGCCACCCCTCTACAGGCACCCCGGTGCGAAGCAATACAGTGCCTCGAGCACACCCCTGCTGGACGTATGGCTCCGGCCGGAACCAGGATAAACCAAGTGTCTCTAGTTGCTTAGCACCGACCATCGAGAGGCAGATCTCAGCGCTCATTACTAGTTAGTGTCGGGACTACTTTCCGCACCGACAGTTGGCGCGCCAGGTAGGGGGGTCGCGCTGAAGATCGACTCGTCACCAGCCCCCTCGATGGTGATTCGCACCGAGTACCGCGGTCAGCGCTACTCCATGGGCAGCTCGGACCCCCTCCCGGCCGGATTCGAAATCCGGTTCGGGGCCCGAACTTTCGGGCTACGGGGAACGGCTACCTCATGCGCCTCACCAACCGTGAGGAACCCGCGCGCGCGGCGTCAAGGCCGGGCCGGCCCGGCCGCCGCAAAGACACACGTCGCCGCGACGCCGGCGCCCGCCGGCACGGATGCGCGGGCCCCTCGGCGCCGCGGCGCCGTCGACGCTCGGCCAACGCTCGCGACGGGCGCGGGCGGAGCGCCGGCATGCCGCGCGCGTCGCCTCTCAACGCGACGCGCCCTCCGGTGAGACGAAAGCCGCCCCAACGGGGGAGCGCTCGGTCTCAGGACCGCGCTTCCCCCTCGGTCTACGCGGCGCAACGGCGGCGTACATCGCCTCGGCCGGCACCAACACGGCAATGCGCAGGGCTCTCCCTGGCCGCCATACCCCGGTTACCAGGGACCCTAGCGCCTCCGCCGGCGACGAGTCATCCCATGGCTCCGCCGACGAGCTGCCGCCCGTCACTTCACACGGATACGTGGAGTGGGATTTCTCCGGTGTACCGGACCCAGTAATGTTCTGGCGGTTCCTTGACGCCACAGACTACTGGTTCGGCTACTCCGATGACTCCAGTGCCGGGAGCTATGACCCCGCGCGGGAGTGCTGCGTCGTGATCACCAACGACCAGGCGAACGTCACCAACGTGGTGGAAGCCGGCGACGGAGAGGTCCCCCCTGGCCTGGGAGCTGGACCGCGCATGGCCACGGGGCCAAGCACCCCTCCCCCCTCACCACCGAGGGGGGCCGACATCAATGCGC
The DNA here is from genome assembly GCA_947561735.1 of Cenchrus americanus. Lineage (NCBI taxonomy): Eukaryota > Viridiplantae > Streptophyta > Magnoliopsida > Poales > Poaceae > Cenchrus > Cenchrus americanus. The sequence goes on along the minus strand of OX387241.1, from coordinate 308,177,656 downwards.
AGCTGGCTGAAGCACGCGAGCTCGAGGCCAAACCGGCAGAAGAGTACCGCACGGTGCGACTGCTCTGAGCCTCCATCGCGGGAGAAGCCTCCGCGCGCGGCGAACGCGCGCGTAAGTTAGGCAGGCAAGCCCGCGATTGCATCAACGCCGACTTCAATGTCGACGATCCAGACACGCCCCTGCGAGCGAGCCAGAAGCTCATCGCCGCCGCGACGCTGCTGCGGGCCATGCCCGCCCCCTCGACGTCCGAGGCGCGGAACCTGCACCGCGAGGCGCAGCACTCATCGAGCAAGCGGCCATCCGGCGGCCGAGAGCTCGGCGTCCCGCATCCGCCAACAAGGGAGCGTGCGGGACGATGGGGGTGCACAAGGCTCCGAGCCCTCGGTGCACACGGGCGGCGCACCGAGCGTCCCGCCAACCGGGCGCACGCCGGTCAAGGACCGGCTCCTCGACACACGCGGGCAAGCCCAAGATGGCGACACCCGCAACGTCATCAACGCCCGACGCGCGGGCAACGCGGAGACACAGGCGACGGCAGGCTACCACCCTCGACGGGGTGGAGGCTACGACAGCCGGGAGGACCGCTCACCGACGTCGGAACCCCCGGGGACCCGTGTATTCAGCCGGGAGATCCGCACGGCGAGCTTCCCCCCACGTCGATCGTCAAGTACAACGGGGAGATAGACCCCCGCGTGTGGCTCAACGACTACCGCTTGGCGTGTCAGCTGGGCGGGGCCACCACCGACGAGGTTATCATCCGTAACCTCCCCCTGCACCTCGCCGACTCGGTGCGGACGTGGCTCGAGCACCTGCCAGCCAGCCAGATCCACAACTGGGACGATCTGGTCCGCACGTTCGTGGGGAACTTCCAGGGCACGTACGTGCGCCCTGGGAACTCCTGGGACCTACGCGCGTGCACCCAAAAGCCCGGCGAGTCGCTCCGGGACTTCATACGGCGCTTTTCCAGGCGCTGCACGGAGCTCCCGAGCGTGGCCCAGTCCGAGATCGTGCACACCTTCCTCGTGGGCACCACATGCTGGGATCTTGTGCGCGAACTCGGGCGCAGCCCGCCGGTCGATTCGAACGAGCTGTTCGACATCGCCACCAGCTTTGCCTCGGGCGAAGAGGCGGTGGGGGCGATCTTCGACGGCAAGAAAGGCAAGCGCGTCGACGACGCGCCCGCGGTCCAAGGAGCCCCGCCAAAAGAACAAGCGGGGCAAGAAGGGGAAGAAGCTGCGCCTCGAGGCGCGCGAGCAGGAGCGCGACGATGACGACGGCGAAGCTCTTGCTGTTGACCCAGCTCGACGGGGCCCTCGACTGGCCCATCGAGGCCCTGGGGTTTTCGATGACATGTTGAAGAAGCCATGTCCCTACCACAAAATGCTGGGCAACCACACCCTCGAGCAGTGCAACATGCTCAAGCGGTTCTACGGTCGCGCCGCCGCGAAGGACGGCGAGGCCAAGAAGGACGGGGGTGACAGCGACGCCGGTGGTTTCCCCGCCGTGGAAAACGTCTTCCTCATCTTCGGGGGGCCCACCGTCGACATGTCAAGCCGCCAGCACAAGCGGGAGCGGCATGAGGTCCTCGCCGCAGAAAAGGCGCCTCCCTCCTTACTCGACTGGTCAAAGGACTGTTGGGGGGATTCGGAATCAAGCCTTCCGTATACCTAAAAAATAGAGAGCGGCCATGCGAAGGGTGCCGGAAGCAAAACCCCAGAAACAGCGGATTCCATCTCCACCCTCCAGGCGTTGCGCTTTGGCTGGCACCCTTCGTCGCCAACGAAGCCATCCAACGAATCCAGCATGGCACAGGGTGTCGAAGTCTCGTTTGACAGCTTATTCCGAGACGAAACCTCCGGGGCGAATATTGTTCATTCTGGGAGCCTCGGCCTAGTTTTCGCACAAGGGGTTTCGTCGTTCCTAACACTTAACCAGTTTAAACTTGAGTATTGTTTTCGTTTCAGATAACGAAGAGGGCTAGGCGAAAGGGGGATCTCCAAAGGGCTCGGGGGGTTATTTTACCCCGACAAGCGCACGTGATAAGAGCTGAAAAGGCGCAGCGATTTGCGGCGTGACATCATGAAGCGCCGATTACGTGGAGACCCAATTGGAGATTACCCGAAGATAGCCTAGCACATTCTGTTTTGATTCGTTTTACACGAGGGTGTTCTCGGAAATGTAAAAGTCCGCCCGCCTCCCTATAAAAGGAGACGGACCGGCACTTGTAAAGGGGGTCGACTTTTGAGAAATCAACTGTTGAGTAAAGAGCTTTTGGTTGTCCTTTGTCCTGAGTTTTGGTTTTGGTTCTTGAGCTTAAGTTTTCTCTCATTGCTTGTGTGCGGTAGCTTCGGCTATCACCACAACAATTGGCGCCCACCGTTTGTGTTTGGCTTGAGTATCAAACCCAGAATGTCCACAAGGAAGAAGAGAACCACCGTCAATTCCGCCAAAGGGGCGTCGTCCTCCTTGGACGAGGAGCCCAATCTCTCAGCTATGCTCACCCAGGGAGAGGCGCTCCCAGACCCCAACTCTACGCAAGAGGCGGAGCTGGCCAAACTGCGTAAGGAGGCTGAGGAATTGGCCAGAACCAAAAAACGGCTCCTGGCAATACAGCACGAAGCAGAGATCCAAAAACAAAAAGCAGAAATCGCTAGCTTAAAGGAAGAACTGCGCGCTCTAAAAGCAAAGCAATCCTTAAGCTTCACCCAACCTTCACCCGAATACACAGTTCCTAGCCAACCCAATTTCAATGAGCGCACCGAGTTTTTAACCAGCCCCCTCCGCACACCACCTTCAGCCGCAACCCCTTCGCGAGCCCTTTTGAATCTGGTCCCTCGCACCAAGACATTCACACCATTCGCACGAGACCATGGGACCCCAAATCCCCCTTGTCTCAAGAGATTCAAATCACTCCATGGCCGCAAACTTACGGGCCGGTTCACCGCCTGCCCATTCTCGGGCCGGTCCGACCCAAGGCGGTTTCTAATGAGCTACGAAGCCGCCATTCTTTCGGCGGCGGTGACGACTCCGTATCGGTGAAATCTTTCATCATCGCCGCCGATGACGCGGCGGCACGGTGGTATTCTCTCGTTAAGCCCGGGCGTGATTCACGGATGGGATGATCCGAAACAAGCGAATCCTCTCAAACTTCCAAGGTTTCCGGCGTCCGTAACTTACGAGAGAGTGACCTTTTCTCCCGTAAGCGAAGGACAAGGAACCCCTTCAAAACTACTTCAGAAGATTTGTGCACTTAAGAGCCCAGGCACCAAACGTCTTGGACGCTGTCGCCATCAACGCTGCCATCGTGGGTTTAAGAGCCGGTCAATTTCGCTCGCATCTCATGCGCGAAAGGCCCAAAACTATCCAGCGCCTCTACGAAGAATTCGAGAAGTATTGTCGCTCAGACAATGACTTCAGAATGTGTATGGAAGAGCAATCCCAGCAGAAAAAGTCTGCGAAAGCCAATCAACCTAGTGAGAGGGAGTGGCCCAATCCCAGAAACACCTCTCATACCAATCCTCGGAGCGTTTTCGGCCTGGATGGCGAAAACACCCAAGAAAATCCCTGCCCGCAGGTTGATTCACAGAGCCTGGTCCCAAGCCCACCTAGTCCCCCTCACTCCAATCAGGGAGGAGGCCGCAGGGGCGGAAGAGGCGGAGGCAGGGGTAGAGGTCGAGGCAGAGGCCGAGGCCATAACGAGAAAAGAAAATGGTATTGCATTTTCCACAAGGAAAACGATGACCATAGCTCAAACTACTGCCCAGACAAGAAAAGGTTCGAAGCTATCCTCGAAGAAGAGAGGAAGGAAAAGGAGAGAGCGAGTGTTGTAAACCATTCTGCTCCGGCCTGGCAAAATCCTAGCTTTGGGAGAAACTCTTTCGCAAACCCATTCCAACCACCTCAATATCAACCGTCGCCTCCCAGCTACCCCCAGCTTCCGCCTTGGCAATCACAAACTTTCCAAGCTCAAAACATCAAGCGCAGGCCCGTCGAGCAACATCCTATCCCTCCCCCACCCCCTCCTTGCAAAGGTCCCTCAGCTCTGCCGCGCCCAGCCAAGCTCGAGGGCCAGAGCGACCCCTTGCCATCTGTTGGTACCATAATGCCTATTTCAGGGGGCTTCGCCCTGGAATTCGAAACCAAGAAGGAACGGAAACACTACTTTCGTGAGGTGCGAAACATCTGTCTGGAGGCGAGAGTTGAAAAAACAAGGTGGTCTCACATTCCGATCACCTTCTCGGAGGAGGACGTGAGGTTGCAAGGTTTCCCTCACAACGACGCTCTTGTGATAGAAGCCAATATAGCGAGCTGGACTCTGGGAAAGCTGTTGGTGGACAATGGTTCATCAGCAGACATCATTTTTGCCGATGCCTTTGACAAGATGGGGCTCAATAGAGATTTGCTGCAACCACCAGACACACCTCTGTATGGCTTCGGAGGGCGTGCCATTCATGCATTGGGAAAGGTGGTCCTCCCTGTATCTTTCGGCACAGTCCAAAACGCCAGAACCGAGTATTTATCCTTCGACGTTGTGGAAATGTACTATCCATACAATGGCATCTTAGGCAGAGGGTTCCTCAACAAGTTTGAGGCAGTCATCCACCAAGCATTTCTATGCATCAAAATCCCAGCGACGCTGGGGGTCATCACAATATGGGGTCATCAAAACGATGGCCGCAACCTAGAAAGAGGCCGTACCCCAGGGCAGCGAAACGTGCACGCCCTCGACGAAGCAGTCGAATGCAACGAGGTAGAAAAGCAGCCGAAGGCAGACAGAGAAAAAATCAACATCCAGCCAGATTGCGAAACCAAGCGAGTTCCTTTGGACGCGATGGTCCTCGATCATGTCGTCGTCATCGGCTCGGATCTCTCGGCTAATGAGGAAGCAAGTCTAGTTCTTTTCCTCCAGAAGAACAAGGATGTGTTCGCATGGTCCGCCAAAGATCTCACAGGCGTTGATCGAAGCTTCATTGAGCACAAATTGAACATCGACCCATCGGTCAAGCCACGCAAACAGAAGTTGAGAAAGATGTCTGACGACAAGGTGGTGGCCGTCAAGTCAGAGGTCCAAAGGCTGCTTGACGCCACCGTCATCCGCGAAGTCATGTACCCCAAATGGCTGGCCAACACGGTGTCGGTCAAGAAAAAGAACGGCAAATGGCGCATGTGCATCGATTTCACCGATCTCAACAAAGCAACGCCAAAAGATAACTATCCATTGCCTCGAATGGATCAGGTGGTGGACTCTGCAGCCAACGCCGCAATCATGTCCCTGTTGGATTGCTTCTCCGGTTACCATCAGTGTTGGATGGCGAAAGAGGACGAGGAGAAAACCAGTTTCATCACACCCTTCGGAACCTTTTGCTTCGTTCGCATGCCAGAGGGGTTGAAAAATGCTGGCTCAACGTTCACCAGAATGACTGGAACAGTATTCAAGCCGCAGATCGGCAAAAACATTCAGGCCTATGTCGATGACCTCATCGTCAAGAGCTCCGATAGGGCTAGCCACGTAAATGATCTGGCCGAAACCTTCGCCAACATGAGGAGGGCTGGCTTGAAGTTAAACCCAGACAAATGTGTATTCGGGGTCACAAAAGGAAAGATTCTGGGATGTCTCATCTCTGCTAAAAGAATTGAAGCCAACCCTGACAAGATTAAAGCAATCAGGGAGATGGAGGAGCCTAAAACGAAGAAAGACATCCAGAAATTGAACGGCCGAGTAGCAGCCTTGAACAGATTCATTTCAAGGTCCGCAGAGCGAAGCCTTCCCTTCTTCAAGGCACTGAAAGGCAAAGGCGCAATCGAATGGGGCCCCGAGCAAAGCAAGGCTTTCGCCGAGCTCAAGGACTACATAGAAAAGATGACAACCTTGTCCCCACCTTCGCCCTCGGAGCCGCTACTCCTTTACGTAGCCGCTTCAAGGGCCGCAGTCAGCACTGCTCTGGTCCGAGAGGTCAAAACTGAAAAAGGCAAACTCCAATCCCCAGTCTATTTTGTCTCCGAAGCCCTGGCAGGGTCAAAACTGCACTACTCAGAGGTAGAGAAAATTGCTTACGCCGTAATCATGACCACACGAAAGCTCAGGCATTATTTCGAGGCTCACAAAGTCACAGTGCTCACAGATCAACCTCTGAACGATTTGTTCATCAACAAGGAGGCTTCGTCCAGAATTGCCAAATGGGCAACCGAGTTATCAGAATACACAATTGATTTCGGAAAGAGGGCAGCAATCAAATCCCAAGTCCTAGCAGACTTCATCGTAGATTGGACCTCACCTAGCAACGTCACTGCTGACGAAGAGCTAGTGCCAATTTGGGAAATCAGATGTGACGGAGCTCGGGGCGCAAGGGTGCCGGCATTGCAGCCATCATCACCTCTCCGACGGGAATCAAGCTAAGATACGCCGCCAGGTTAGACTACAAGGACCCATCAGACAGATGCACCAACAACACCACTGAATACGAAGCCTTGCTGCTAGGCCTTCGCAAAGTAAGAGCCCTGGGGGCCAGTAACTTCCTAGTCAAGTGCGATGCCAAGGTCATCAAAGACCATGTGGAAAAGGAAAGTGAGGCCAAGGAGCCGGAGCTGGTCAAGTACCTAGCGGAGGTGCGCAAAATGGAAAGGCACTTTCGGGGATTCACTATCGAGCATTTGCCCAGAAAACACAACGGCGAAGCCGACGAGCTTGCAAAGAAAGCCGCAAGGGGGGAGGCGATGCCCCCAGACGCATTTTTCGAAGTCTTAACCGCTCCGTCCACAAAGCCAGACAAGCAGCCGCTCAGCACCATCAACGCAATCGCAAGCCTGGACTGGAGAGCCCCCATAATTGCCTTCCTTCGCGGGCACTATGAACCCGTCGAAACCCACGACCTCAAAAGAATGCAGGCAAGGGCCAAGGGTTATATCCTTAGGGACGATGTCTTGTTCAAGCTGGGCGTATGTGCACCACTGCTCAAGTGCATTTCTCAAGATCAAGGCATCGAGCCCATGAGAGAAATCCATGGAGGGATGTGCGGCTCGCACATTGCAGCGAGAGCATTGGCTAGAAAAGCTTTCAGGCAAGGTTTCTATTGGCCAATGGCCATAAAAGACGCGGAACACATCGTCAAAACCTGCAAGGCATGCCAGTTCGCGGCAAAGCACCAGCGAAGGCCTGGCGCGCCATTGCAGCTCATCACACCTACCTGGCCATTGCAGCGCTGGGGAATGGACATCGTCGGTCCGCTTCCCACTGCCCAGGGCAACTTGAAATTCGCAGTGGTAGCAGTCGAGTACTTCACAAAATGGATCGAGGCAAGGCCTCTCGCTACCATCACCTCAGCCGCTATCAGGAAATTCTTCTGGCAGCAAATCATTTGCAGATTTGGGGTACCCAAAGAGCTCACTGTCGACAATGGAAAGCAATTCGATTATCAAGATTTCAGGGAATACTGTCGTTCAATTGGGACGAAGCTATGCTTCGCATCTGTATACCATCCCCAATCCAACGGCGCTGTGGAAAGGGCCAACGGGCAAATTTTCTCTGCCATCAAAAAATGCCTCTTTGAGCAGAAGAAAGGGAAATGGGCGGATGAGCTTTCGAGAGTCATCTGGTCGCATAACACTACGGAATCGAGAACAACCAAGTTCACGCCATTCAGACTGTTATATGGGGCAGAAGCGATGTGCCCCAAAGAACTCACCAATGAAAGTGCCAGAGTTTTGGCCGGTAGCTCTCGCGAGAGTGAAGAGGCCGATAAAGATCTAGTGGAAATCGACAAGTCGGGATGCGGTTCGTAACCTGTTGAAGTACCAAGAGGAAACCAGGAGATGGAGGAACAAGAAAGTATCCCTCAAAAACATCAAAGTGGGAGACTTCGTCCTGAAAAGAAAGAAGAATGCCGACGCCGTAGGTAAATTCCAGTTCGCTTGGGAGGGACCCTACGTAGTTTCAAGCTCGGTTCGAGATGGGGCCTTTTGTCTCAAAGACGAAGCAGGTGTGGATGAGGACCAGGAGCGTCCCAGTGGTCGGTGGATGACCGCTCCTTAGTGATGAGTGATTGACAACGGGTGTTGGACTGACTCTTGGCTTAGTGCGCAGGTGTAGGCTGCGGCCTAGTTCGTGTTGTTGCAGGTGAAGAACGGGCGCGAAAGGTCTTCAGCCTTGAGGGGCCTCCGGGAGATGGAAAGACAAGTAGGCTCGGTTCGAGGGACCGGTGGACGGCGGGGATCGGGTGCGGGCCACATGGTGGCGACACAAGCAAGACGAAGTCATGGACGGATGAGCGGTGCACGGTGGCGGTCAAGTCAAGTGGTTTGGCGGGAGGCCGGGACCGGGGCACGCGGGGTTTGGTGGTTTGCCCACAAAACCATCGGCGGACGGTTTCTTGGTTTGGGCCTCAAAACCAAGTCCGAGGGCCCAACACGACGGAGACGGGATCCGGCGTGTCGGGAAGCTTCGAAGCGGAGGACACGCGGCGGGATCGCATGGCTTGCGTCGGGAGGACGCGGGGTGCGGCAAAGGCGTGGCCGTCCGATGGCAAGACCCACAAACATTACCAAAATGCCCCTACGTGGGTTGTATCGCCAGTAGTGTAGTTAGGGGTAGTCGAGTCATTTACCACTCCGGCGGGACCTGATATATAAGCCTGGAGTGTGTGTTGATGGCCTCTCTCTCCGCGACTTAGGGTTTCATTTCCCCCCTTCTCTTTCTCATTTTCGTAGCTATTTTCCTTCCTATTTTCTCTAGGCTAGCATGAGAGCTTCATGAGAGATTTGTTGAGAGGGATGGATGCTAGGGCGGCATGCTAGACCTTGTGAATCTTTCCTGGTTTGTATAGAAGATTCGGGGTTGTTTTTCGTGCCTTTTTGTGCTTATTTTCGTGCCTTTGTTCTCGGTGTGATTCCGCGGATTTGAGTGAGTTTCTTCCCGGATTTCTTTGAGGGAAACATGGATAGATGCCTTGTGCATCTTTGTGCTTGATCTTGTGCCCTCAAACGCCGGAAATCACTTCGATTCGTGAGTTTTCGTTCGGTGTTCTAGTTTTTGGAGGTGCTCAAAGGATTTGCGATTCCCGGTGATTTAGGGAGTTAGGAGGCAAGATTTTTGGGCTATAGCATCCTTGTGTGACGCTTTTCAAGTCCCCAAACCCTTGTCTCTACAAACCTTCAACCGTTTGGGAAATCCGATGATGATTTGGGGGAGTTGACTTTCGGGGTCGGGCTATTTTCTCGTTCCGTCCGCACTGGCGGACGGTCCGCGAGGACCGGGCGGACGGTCCGCGCGGCTCCGATTCATCCCGTGTTCTTCGTGTTCTTGCTCGTCCTTTGTTTCGATCCGTTGTGATTTTGATTTTTGGTTGGACGAAGTTTCGGACGAGTCCGCGGTGTCGGGCGGACGGTCCGCGGGTGCTAGGCGGACGGTCCGCGTGCTCCCCGCGGACGGTCCGTGGCACGGGGGTGTCTTTGGGTCGTTCGTGTAAATTAACGGACGGTCCGCGGCTAAGGCCGGACGGTCCGCGGCCGGGTGCGGACGGTCCGCGATACCCGTCCGGACGGTCCGCGCGGCTCTTGCGGACGGTCCGCCCCTCTGCGCGGACGGTCCGCCGAGCCTGTGTGCTTTGCTTCTTGGTTCGATTCCTTCCTCCCTTTCTAGTGCTTCCGCGTGTGCTTTGAGGAGTCGTTCCTAAGGCTAGAGGTTGATCCATAACCTCGTGGTCTTGGCGATTGGTGCGTGATTCGATCCATCGCTTGTGTGTGACCGGGATTTGAGTGGGACATAGGCCGGGTTCTTTGGGAAGAATTTTTACCGGCTCCTATTCACTCCCCCCCTCTCTAGTCGCCATCTGATCCTTCAATTGGTATCAGAGCTTGGTGCCGGATTCTTTGCGACTTTGACAAGTCTCGAATCCTAAGATGGCGTACGTTGAGCGGGGCGGTCCGCCGCACTTCGATGGCAAGGGTTACCACAAGTGGGCGGCTCGTATGATGATCTTCCTTCGAGGGAAGCTGTTGGATTTTATTGTGCTTGACAAGATCTATGCTATTCCGGTCAACATCCATACTCTTATGGTGACCGATGCCGATTGCAAGGCCAAGTATGAGGCTAATGCAAAAGCCGTTGATCACTTGTGCCGGAGCTTGTGTGATCCAGAGTTTGAGCGTGTTCGCCATTTGAATCTTGCTTGGCAAATTTGGGATAAGTTGTTGGTTGCTCACGGTGGTGATAACCATGTGAAGGCTCGCCTCTTTGTCTCTTACCGGATGCAATATGAGAATTTCACTCCACTTCCCGGTGAGGACATTGATGCGATGTTTCGAGGTTCACCGCCATCGTGAACAACATGAAGGCTAATGTTGAGGATTTTCCGTACTCCGAACATGATCGGGCTTTGAAGCTCTTGCATGTCTTGGACCCAAATGTTTGGGGTGCTAAGGTTGAGGCCATCAAGGAGTCTCGGGAGTTATTTGACTATTGAGTTGGATGACCTCTTTTCTAAGCTCAAGTCGGCTGAGGTTGACAGGAAGATGTTATCCAAGCATGAGGGCTCGACTGACCATAGTCTTGCTCTTATGGGAGGATCAAAAGGCAAATCTAACTCTTCTTGTCGACAGTTTTCTTTGTCCTCTCTTATGTCCATTCCAGATGAGGAGTTTGATGTGCTGGGCGAGGAGGAGCTGGCCTTGCTCTCAAGAAGATTTGAACGACTACACGAGAGTCGGAGGAACGCAAGGCGGAGCTCAGGGACGTGCTACAAGTGTGGCAAGCGTGGCCACTTCATCGCCGAGTGCCCGGAAGCGGAGGAGAACAAGTACAAGGTGAACGAGTACAAGGCGCACCCGAGGCGTGAAGACAAGTACTCCTCCAAGGGCAAGCAATTCAACAAGTCCAAGAGCAAGGACAAGGACAAGCGGCGACCGAGCAAGAGCACCTACAAGAAGAACAAGGCAAGAGCGATGGTGGCCGGTGCGAGCGACGTCGACTCAAGCTCAAGCGAGGAGCGAGTCAAGATCAAGCGGCGAAGATGAAGACGCCGGGAGGCGCGGTGGCAAGAAGAGTGCAAGCGGAACCTCGGCGGGCCGAGCCGTGTGGCGCTTGAGGGCTTTTGTGGCATGGCCCATAGCTCGAGCAAGCAAGAAGAGTGTGAAGGAAGACGGCGACTCCGACTCGGAGGATGAGGTAAACCGTGATCCCGACTCTTTGCTTGCCGAGATTGCTAGGTTGAATGGTTTGCTTGATAACCGTGATAGTGTGCCGAGAGATGCCAAAAAGATGAGGAAAGATCTTAGGGCTCGGCTTGAGAATGCTAGTGAGAAAGTAGGAGAGTTAGAGTCAAAATTGCTTGAATTGAAACTTGAGAATGACTCTTTGAAACTTGCTCCTACTTCTCCCGATGATGTTGAATGTGTTGAATGTGATGCTTGGTTGAATGAGATTAAACTCGCTTAATGAGAAGAATGCTTCTATTTTGGCTCAACTAGATGCTCTTAGGATCGAACACGATGAGCTTAAGGCTAGACCTACTTTGCTTGGTGCTTGCAAGTCATGTCCTACTATGCATGCTAAGCTTGTCGATGCTCGTTCTACTATTAGCTCTTTGGAAGCATCTTTGAAATCTCCCGTTGCAAATGCATGTTCTAGCCGTGATGAAGTCACTTTGCGTAATCTTGAACTTACTTCCCGTTTGGATGTCATTTATGAGGAAAATGATTATTTGAGGAAGGTGTTGGGTTGGTTGTCCGGGCAGGAACCTCGGTTGAAAATCATGATTGAGGAGTTCAAGAGGGCCGATGGTCGTGGTTTGGGGTTTGAGAAGTTGGGTGAGAAAGTGGGAGAGAACGGCGGGGAGAGTGTGTACGAGAAGTGTGTTGAGTCTAACCCCGAGTTTGAGGTGATCGGAGAGATCCAAGTCCCACTCCCAAAAGCACCCAAGAACTCTTTCACACCAAAACCCAACCACCTTTGCAACAAGCTTGACACAACCCAAGATCCACCCAAATTCCCACCTAAGACAAATGATTTCCGAAAACCGGTGAAGTTTGTGGGTGAGAAGGGTGAGAAGCCTAGAGAGAAGCCGAGCCAAAACCAAAACCCATCCCCTTCGGTGTGAGTATTGTGGCAAGGAGAGGCATCTTGCAGAGTTTTGCTACAAGAGGAAGAGGGATGAGAGGCTTGCTAGGGAGCAAGCAAACCGGGACAGTATCGCCGGTCTCGCGGTATTCCCTGAGCCTAGAGTGCCACTTCCACGGGGTGTGGGAAGTGTGAGGAGTGTCGGCAGGTTCCCACAGAGAGGTGGTGGTGGTGAGAGGTTTGTCAGGAGAGATGATGGTGTGCGTGCTGGTGAGAGGTTTGGTCGGGCTCGTGGTGGTTTTGCTGGACGTCCTCCTACTCGTCCTCAGTACGGGTTCAGGGGAGATGATCGCAGCTTTGGGTTCCGGAGGAACTACGGACCACGTTTTCCCCCTCGTGGTGCTCGTACTCCTCCCATGGGACATGGGAAGTTTGGTGGCAAGGGAGTGATGTTTGCTAACCCCTCTTTTGAGCGAGATGGCTCGACACCGGTTTAACTTTCTCCGTGCTAACCCCGGTGTCGAGTCGCTAGCTCATTCTCGTTCTTGTTTTTGATCGGCAGCGGGAGGCTTGGAGAACATTTGGTTGATCGACTCCGGTGTTCTCGACACATGACCGGAGATAAGAAGTGGTTCTCCGGCCTCACCCCGTTGAAGGAAAAGATGTACATTACATTTGGGGACAATGGACGAGGTAGGGGTCTTGTCCGAGGGTGTTGTGCATGTGAGTGACAAGGTAACATTGAAGAGAGTGGCTCTTGTGAAGTCTTTGGGTTTTAATTTGCTTTCGGTTTCTCAGTTGCTTGATGAAGGTTTTGAGGTGCGTTTCAAGTCTGGCGAGTCTCGTTTGCTTGATTCTCGAGGTGATCTTGTTTGTATGATCATCCCCGAGGGTCGATTTTCGTGGGCGATTTCTCTCGTTCTTTGGGTCCCGCTCGTCGTTTGATGGCCGGTCCTTCTTTCGATTTGTGGAAATGGCATAGGCGGTTGGGACACTTGAGCTTTGATTTGGTTTCCCGCTTGAGTGGTCTTGACCTTGTCCGAGGATTGCCGAAGTTGAAGTTTGAGAAGGATTTGGTTTGTGCTCCTTGTAGGCATGGTAAGATGGTAGCCACTCCCCATCCACCCCTGACCGATGTCATGACCGAGCGTCCGACGTAGCCGTTGCATATGGACCTTGTTGGGCCGGCTCGAGTTCGCTCGGTGGGTGGGAAGTGGTATGTCCTTGTTGTGGTGGACGATTACTCTCGCTATGCCCGGGTGTTCTTCTTGGAGGATAAGAGTGAGACTTTTGGCTTTGTTCGAGATCCGATCGTGAGGTTGAAAAACGAGAGGCATGGGAATGCTATTCGAGCTATCCGCAAGTGATAATGGCTGCGAGTTCAAGAACTCTCGTTTTGATGCCTTTTGTCGTGATCTAGGTCTTGAACATCGGTATTCGACCCCTTATGTGCCCCCTCAAAATGGAGTCGTGGAAAGGAAAAATCGGACTCTTTGTGAGATGGCTAGGACGATGCTCGATGAGCACGGGACTCCTAGGAGGTTTTGGGCCGAGGCGGTCAATACGACTTGTCATGTTTCCAATCGGATTTTATTGAGAGCTTTCAAGAAGAAGACCGTTACGAGCTTATGCATGGTCGGGCACCCAAGGTGAGTCACTTCCGAGTTTTTGGCCGCAAGTGCTTTATTTTGAAGAAGGGAAAACTCGACAAGTTTGAGGCTAGGTCTAGTGATGGTATTTTCTTTGGATATGCTAACCACTCTAGAGCCTATAGGGTGCTTAACCTTGAGACTAACAAAATCATGGAGACTTGCGAGGTAACCTTCGACGAGACAATGCCATGTACCTCTCTTGGCTTTGAATGTGCGGGTGATGAAGAGATGGCCGAGGACCTCTTTGAAGAGGAGAAAGATGAAGCCGGAGATGATGATGGGGAGAACCATGCGCCGAAGCCGAGCATGTACCCACTACTTCCCCTACGACCACTTTGGAGCATGGACCGTCTACTTCATGGACAACGACGGTGCAACAAGAGGACCAAAGCGAGAGAAGCCGACATTGAGGGGGAGGTAGTCTCGAGGCGTGAGGCTCCCCGGCGGATTCAAGAAGTGCATCCCCCCGTCGAAGATCATTGGAGACATCAATGAACGCACTACACGGTCGAGGTCCAGGAATTCCTCTCATTTTGCTCATGCTTCGCTTTTGTTGCTACTTTTGAGCCCAAGGACATTGGACATGCTTTATCCGATGCAACCGGGTCAATTCTATGCATGAGGAGTTGGAAAACTTTGAGAGGAACCGGGTGTGGGAGTTAGTTGAACCACCTCCAAATTGCCATCCCATAGGAACCAAGTGGGTTTGGAAGAACAAAGAGGGAGAGAATGGGATGGTTGTGAGGAACAAGTCCAGACTTGTTGCTCAGGGGTTTAGTCAGAAGGAGGGGATCGACTATGAGGAGACCTTTGCTCCTGTGGCCCGTCTTGAGGCAATTCGGATCCTTCTATCCTTTGCCGTGGCTAAAGGGTTCAAGTTGTTTCAGATGGACGTGAAGAGTGCTTTTCTGAATGGGGTCATAGAGGAGGAGGTGTATGTGAAGCAGCCACCTGGGTTTGAGAGCGAGTTGTACCCACACGGGGTATACGGGTTGAAAAGGACTCGTATGGGTTAAAACGAGCGCCCCGTGCTTGGTATGGGAGATTGAGAGGTTTTCTTTTGAGCGAGAGGGTTTGTGATGGGTACCGTAGATAGAACCTTGTTTCTCCTCAAGCATGGAAATGACTTGCCGATTGTTCGGATATACGTGGATGATATTGTCTTTGGTGGCTCGTCACATAACCTTGTTGCCAAGTTTGCAGATGAGATGAGCGGGGAGTTCGAGATGAGCATGATGGGCGAGTTGCGGTATTTTCTCGGCCGCGGATCAAGCAAGTGAAGGACGGTACATTTGTGCACCGGACCAAGTACACAAAAGACATGCCGAGGAAGTTCCGGATGCAAGATGTGAAGCCGACGTCGACTCCCATGGGGAGTACGGCCACTTTGGATGCGGATGAGGACGGAGAACCGGTGGACCGGCGGGAGTACGGGAGCATGATCGGCTCCCTCCTCTACTTGACGGCGACGAGGCCAGACATACAGTTCAGCGTGTGTCTGTGCGCTCGTTTTCAGGCTTCGCCGAGGACATCACATCGACAGGCCGTCAAGAGGATTTTCAGGTACCTACAGTCTGCCCTTGGTCTTGGCCTTTAGTATTCTTCCTCCTCGACTCTTTCTCTACATGGTTTTTCCGATGCGGATTTTGCTTTGGTTGTCGAGTTGAGAGGAAGTCTACTTCGGCACTTGTCGGTTTCTTGGTTCTTCGTTGGTCTCATGGTCTTCCCGCAAGCGGTCTAGTGTAGCTCGGTCTACCACCGAGGCGGAGTATGTTGTCGCCGCGAGTTGCTTCGTTCCCACCGTTGTGGATTTCCTACACTTTGAGAGACTTTGGTGAGGAGTGCACCCGGATCCCACTTCTTTGTGATAGCACCGGTGCCATAAGCGTAGCCAAAAACCCGGTGCTTCACTCGGAACCAAACACATAGAGGTGAGGTATCATTTCCCGAGGGACAATGTGGAGAAAGGAACCATCGTTTTGAGCCATGTCCCTACCCAAGATCGGCTAGCCGACATCTTTACAAAGCCTCTCGACCAAGCTACCTTTGTGCGCTTGCGGGGGAACTTGGGGTTTGTTGCCCTTTCTAGTTGATTCTTGGGGGATTTCCTTTTTGTACCATATGTATCATACCATGTTTACTTTGATGTATATACATGCTTTGCTTGATGTACAAACCATGGTAGGATAGCCATCTTGTCATATATCATGTTGCATTTGTGTCATATTGCATTTTAGGATGATGAGCTTCTTTCATATGCCATATTTGAGTCTCTTTGGCTATTTGTGAGATATTGGTTATATGTGTGGAGAAATGGTGATGTGAGGCTATGCTCTTGGAATATTTGAGATATATGTGTGGTGAGATAGCCCCTTTTGAAATAAATGCTAAACTTGACTAATTTTCGATGAAATTTGCTCCACTCGTGTGTAGTTGTGTATCCATGTCACAGTTTGGTCTAAATGTGCTTTTCATGCTTAGATTGTGCTTGGATGCCTGTTCTTGCATTTGGGCCAAAGGCCGGATATCATTGTGAATGTTTAGCCTATGTTGCATTCATGGGGGAGCATAAGCTTCTTTTTGCCGCAAAGGCACTTCATGTACCATGAAATGAATTATTCTTGAAAAGAAGTGCATAATGCTTGAAAAATGCTCCATCCATCATGTCTATGCTTAAAATGTCTTATCTTTCACATTTGGGTGCAAAACATGTTGCATGATGTTCACCAGTGGAGAAGTCTCCCCGAAGTGGACACATGGCTCATGAGCTTTGACATGACATGCTTTGCTTTATGGGTGTTTGCCATGATCTTTTGCTGAGAATTTGATATCCTTGTATGATCTTTAAATGGTATGCATGTTTGTGGCTCAAGTGTGACATGGATAGGCTTTTACATGTGAAGCGAGCCTTCTTTTGGTAAAAGCTGCTTAAATCGAAAATTTTGCTTGTCACATGCTTGTATTTTCATATATTACTTGTGGCAATGCTTTGTCTATGCTATGATTCATACGTGTGATCTTTGTCTCATTTTTAGCCTTTGACACTAGATTTGGCCTATTTGAGAAGCTCATGTAGTTGTTTATATGCTTTGCTTTGCATTTCGCATTTTCACCTTGATTCATACATTGTCAACAAGGGGGAGAAAAGGTGAGCTTAATGAAAATTCAGAAAAAGGTGAGCTGAAATTTGGAAGTGTGCATCCACATGTTCAGGGGGAGGCATTTGTTCAGGGGGAGCTTTCTTGCTGTTTTCGGTGTGGATTTTGTACTTTGCTTGACTTGTGACCTTTCTTTGCCTTTCTTCGGTTTTGGTCATGAGTTGAGCTTCTTCGTTTTTCTTTCTTCTTCTTTTCTTTCTTACTCTGAATTTCATTTCGCGTTGTGTGTTGTCAATGCACTCATCAAGGGGGAGATTGAGGACCAGGAGCGTCCCAGTGGTCGGTGGATGACCGCTCCTTAGTGATGAGTGATTGACAACGGGTGTTGGACCGACTCTTGGCTTAGTGCGCGAGTGTAGGCCGCGGCCTAGTTCGTGTTGTTGCGGGTGAAGAACGGGCGCGAAAGGTCTTCGGCCTTGAGGGGCCTCCGGGAGATGGAGAGACAAGTAGGCTCGGTTCGAGGGACCGGTGGACGACGGGACCGGGTGCGGGCCACATGGTGGCGACACAAGCAAGACGAAGTCATGGACGGATGAGCCGGTGCACGGTGGCGGTCAAGTCAAGTGGTTTGGCGGGAGGCCGGACCGGGCACGCGGGGTTTGGTGGTTTGCCCACAAAACCATCGGCGGACGGTTTCTTGGTTTGGGCCTCAAAACCAAGTCCGAGGGCCCAACACGACGGAGACGGGATCCGGCGTGTCGGGAAGCTTCGAAGCGGAGGACACGCGGCGGGATCGCATGGCTTGCGTCGGGAGGACGCGGGGGTGCGGCAAAGGCGTGGCCGTCCGATGGCAAGACCCACAAACATTACCAAAATGCCCCTACGTGGGTTGTATCGCCAGTAGTGTAGTTAGGGGTAGTCGAGTCATTTACCACTCCGGCGGGACCTGATATATAAGCCTGGAGTGTGTGTTGATGGCCTCTCTCTCCGCGACTTAGGGTTTCATTTCCCCCCTTCTCTTTCTCATTTTCGTAGCTATTTTCCTTCCTATTTTCTCTAGGCTAGCATGAGAGCTTCATGAGAGATTTGTTGAGAGGGATGGATGCTAGGGCGGCATGCTAGACCTTGTGAATCTTTCCTGGTTTGTATAGAAGATTCGGGGTTGTTTTTCGTGCCTTTTTGTGCTTATTTTCGTGCCTTTGTTCTCGGTGTGATTCCGCGGATTTGAGTGAGTTTCTTCCCGGATTTCTTTGAGGGAAACATGGATAGATGCCTTGTGCATCTTTGTGCTTGATCTTGTGCCCTCAAACGCCGGGAAATCACTTCGATTCGTGAGTTTTCGTTCGGTGTTCTAGTTTTTGGAGGTGCTCAAAGGATTTGCGATTCCCGGTGATTTAGGGAGTTAGGAGGCAAGATTTTTGGGCTATAGCATCCTTGTGTGACGCTTTTCAAGTCCCCAAACCCTTGTCTCTACAGCTTCAACCGTTTGGGAAATCCGATGATGATTTGGGGGAGTTGACTTTCGGGGTCGGGCTATTTTCGTTCGTCCGCACCGGCGGACGGTCCGCGAGGACCGGGCGGACGGTCCGTGCGGCTCCGGTTCATCCCGTGTTCTTCGTGTTCTTGCTCGTCCTTTGTTTCGATCCGTTGTGATTTTGATTTTTGGTTGGACGAAGTTTCGGACGGTCCGCGGTGTCGGGCGGACGGTCCGCGGGTGCTAGGCGGACGGTCCGCGTGCTCCCCGCGGACGGTCCGTGGCACGGGGGTGTCTTTGGGTCGTTCGTGTAAATTAACGGACGGTCCGCGGCTAAGGCCGGACGGTCCGCGGCCGGTGCGGACGGTCCGCGATACCCGGCCGGACGGTCCGCGCGGCTCTTGCGGACGGTCCGCCCCTCCTGCGCGGACGGTCCGCCAGAGCCTGTGTGCTTTGCTTCTTGGTTCGATTCCTTCCTCCCTTTCTAGTGCTTCCGCGTGTGCTTTGAGGAGTCGTTCCTAAGGCTAGAGGTTGATCCATAACCTCGTGGTCTTGGCGATTGGTGCGTGATTCGATCCATCGCTTGTGTGTGACCGGGATTTGAGCAGGACATAGGTCGGGTTCTTTGGGAAGAATTTTTACCGGCTCCTATTCACTCCCCCCCTCTCTAGTCGCCATCTGATCCTTCAGTGGAGTTGCCTCATTCGTGGAATGTGGACAACTTGTGTAAGTTCTTTCCGTAGTTTACCTTTAGTAGGAGCCTTTCGCACGGAACTATAAGTGCGGAGGATTCATCTTAGTTTTACATCTTTCTAGTCTTTATTTTCGCACTTTAAATTCAATAACAAGGCGGGTACTCTTTTCCTCACATAGGGAGGACTCCACTCTGGAGCGTGAGGTTTTTAACGAGGCAGCCTTGATGTAAAATTTATTTCCTAGTCAATGAAATACTTCCTCCCTGAAATTTTGTTGTGTTCCTTTCGCATAATTTAAAGTGCTATCTCAAGATAGCCCATCCCAAAAGAGGATGAATTGAAGTGCTATTCCAAAATAGCCCTCTCCGAAAGCGAGAGCATGAAAGTGCTACCCATTAGTAGCCCACCCACAAGTGGTGCAGTCGAAACGATTCACAAGAATCAATTTCTTAAAGAGCTGTCCTCTCGACAGCCCGTCCATGAATGACGTTCTAAAGCGATTCAGTCCTGAATCGAAACAACCTGGTAGCTGCGATTTCCAAGGACAAACATGTTCCGAAAACGCGAGTGAACGCCTCGTCAAAAAACAGCTCGAAAGCTGTAAAATTTGACAAATTCAAATCGGCTTCTAGTCCTTCGACACGTTCCACGCCTAGGCGTCGCGTCGCAGGCTAGTTTTATTCGCTCCTAACGAAAAGCCATAAGGGACAAATGGAAAAATTCAACACGTAGCATCACGCAACGCCCAACAGACCAAGAAGTCCAAAACTTCGATAATGTAACAATCCTAAGCAAAATGGGCGAGCTGAAGTTATCCCCGCTTACGAAGGGGGGGAAGACGTTTTCTTCCGAAAGCCATAACTCGAAAGCGGCAATAACTTCAGCCCTAAACGTTAGGGGACCTTAGTACGACAAAAATCACGAGTGACATTTACAGCACCACATCATCGTATACAAGTTTACATTTCAAATGTCAAATGTTCAAGTGGCTGGCACGCCACTCCTAGTTTTCATCCAAAAGCACTATCTCGCCAATTCAGAGCCGTAGGGGAGCCAATGCCTCTCCGGTAACAGGATCCACCTGAACGCTTTCGTCTTGAGGTGCTTCGCGAACAGGGGCTCGGGACCGTCCGCTCAGGGGCATCGTCATTTGCTTTAGGTGGCCAATCCCTAGGGGGTCCGTAAGGCCCCAAAGTTGCCTCAGGACCGTGGGTCGCGCGATGCTCTCGAAGCTCCAAAGCTTGTTTTGCCTGCCCAAAATGGAGCTGTGAGAAGGAAGAAAGCATTAACAATCTTCGTAAGCAATCGTTTAGCAAAGACGGTCGTAGTCGAAATGAACCAAAAAGACCTACCTTTGCCAAGCGATCCACAGCCTTCTATCGAGCGTGCGCTCGACCGCTTTTGGCCCAAAAGTTGCGAAGGATGATCTTATTTATCAGATCAACCGTCTTACTTGGGGCTGAGCGTCGTCGGGTGAAGGAAACGCGAAGCCTCGGCTTCCAAAAGCTTTGAAGTGTTCACAACCCTGTCGCTCGAGAAGATTCAGCAGCATCTCAGAGCAGGTAGCTACCCCATAGTCCCCAATCTTGCTCATGGTATCAGGAAGAAGCTTCAATTCGCTATGCAACCACTCTACAAAACTCGAGATGTTGTCGGTAATCTTGAAATCCTGGGCCTCGGCACCGAAACTTTCCAAAGCTCGACGATACTCAGTGGCTAGATACGCGCCCCATTGGTGGCAGTAAGCCTCGTTTTTCTCTAGAGTATCCTCAAGCTCGCCTTTCACCTTCTTCAACTCTGCAATGAGGTCGGCATTGGCTGCAAGCAAGATGTTCTGCGCATCGTATTGCACCACCATATCTTTCAATTCCTGACGACACTCTTCATAGCATTTCACGCTCAACTCAAGTTCTCTCTTCAAAGCGTCAAGGGCTTCTTGCTGCTTGGCGCGTTGATTCGCCCGCTCACTGGCATCGCGTCTTAACCTCTCATTCTCCTCTTTCAAGCGTCGATTCTCGTCCTCCAACATCTTTTGCTTGTCAACAGAGGCCTTTGCTTCCGACGCAGCCTTCTCGAAGCCCTTCTGGTAGGCGACGATACCTCTTGAAAGATAAGCACGCACAACCTTCATTAGATCATCAGCGCTTAAATCCTCCAAGGTACGTTCAAAATCTGCAAGGTGATCAACAACCACGTTATCTAGCATATATCCTTCGCACTGCCAGCACGACGAAGGCACAAAGTCAGAAATCAAAAAGCAAAACGATAAGCGAAATTTCATACCAGGCTCCCCCAGCATTGACGCGAGACTTGACCTTGATGCGGAAGGATCCGCCTCGTTCTGGGAGACCTCCTTTTCCCGGTCTTTAATGCTCAGGGTGACCAAAGTTTTCGCTGCCAAGGATAATGGGAAAGCAAAAAGCGGAAGTAAACAAAACGCACGATAGAAAGAAAGAGCACGAAAATTTTGCTCCTGAGTTAAAGCATCGTACCAGCATCTTCAGGCTGGAGACTTTCGGGCGCTGTCAATTTCTCCGGCGCGGCAGCCTCAGTAGGTTTCGCTGACGCCGGGTCAAAATCCCGTGACACCGGTGGAGGTGAACGAGATGTCTGTGCCGCCGAAGCTTCAACTTCCGAAGCATCCAGGTCAATCAGATTTTGAGTTTTCGCACCAGAGCCATCGTTTAAATTCATCGCAGCTTCACATTGGGGCCGCGGCAGCGACACATCTGGTCCTTTTTCTGATCGAATGGTGTCGTCATCAATATAGCAAAGTGATTCCGACTCATCCACGACATCCACAAGACCGGCCACACGCTCTTTCGGAGCCGCCTCGGCCATGGCAATATCCTTTTGGATTAGCTCAGCCACGCGCCTGCTTCTCGCCTCCCGCGCCTCCAACTCTTCCGCATCAGTCAGACCCACTTGCGAAGGCCCCTCTGCCAATTTCCGCGCTGATCCTTTCGGAGGGTACTTGGTACAAGGTTGAATTTGAGGTGTCATCAAAATATCGACATCCTCGTCAGTTTCAGCAACTGGATCAACTCGCGCTCTCTTAGCGGAAGCCTCGGCATCTTCAGGCTCTTTCTCTTTAACCGCAAGTTGCTTCACCTTTTCAACGGCGTCCAGCGGTCTCTTCCTCAAGACTAATCCCTTGTCTGCCTCTCCAGGGACGGCGGGGTCTTGCGTCTTTTTTTCTCTCTCTCGGCCGCGGCCACTTTCACCGCCTCAACCTTGCGACGGGCCAGGGTCTCATTAACCTTCGACAACTTCGTAGACTTTTCTGCAAGCGGTGGCAGGGTTGCTTTTGCAGCGTCCGCCTTCCGCTTGGCCAAGACATCTTGGGCTTTACTACTCTTCACGGCATTTTCAACAACTGAGCTGGTCTTGCCTAACTTGGCCTTTCGTGAGGTCTCGACGGCCTCAGACCCAACATTGCCTGAAGGCTGCATTTTCTTGCCGGCCGTCGGAGGCACCGGACGAGGGGAATACGTCACGCCCATCTCATCAAAAACTCGATTAACACGGCCCTGATGCTTCAAAATCCTCTGGGCGCATTCCCATTCCTTGTGGGTAACATTCCCTATCATTTGTACAACTTTCCTCTCCACTTCAGCAACGATTTCTTCGTCGGTCACATCCTTCGGTCGTTTGACATTGAAGATGGGGCTTCGTACATCATCATCAAGCCCGGGCAGCCATTGCATCTTGAATGCCCACGACCCCCATCGGGGCTGGCACGGGCAGACATCGGCAGCCACAAATTCTTCCAGGGCATTGCGCGTAGTGATCACACGCGTCGCCTGATAAAATGCCATTGTACTTGCTGAGGACCGGCTGGCCTTCGTCAACTCCGGCGACAGTTCAACCTCTAGATCGACCATGCGGCTAGCCAAATCGTATGTTGTCACCTCTTCTTGCTTCGAATTCCGACCAATCACTTCAATGGGAACATAAAACCAATACGAAGTCCATCGGTTAGCCCATTTGTTCTTGTATGCCGGAGCCAGTTCCACCGGAGCCTGATTCTTGGCCAGGCGACGGGTCTGAAAGGTACAGCAGCCATATTGAGCTTCTTTGTCCTCGTCATCAACCTTCACAAGCCTTCTGGCCCAATGAATCTCAAAATGTCGAACGAAGGTTTCGACATCATTATCCCCGGCGAAGGTCCGGCATGCCCACAAAAACTTCAGTACTTGAGGGATAGAATTGGGCGTCAGTTGATGAATTTGAACACTATAGGCCGCCAAAATATCCGCAAACTTCTTGGATACCGGCAACCGAAGGCCCGCAGTGAAAAATCCCGAAACACCACACTTTCATTTTTCCGGGGTTTCGGCGTGGTTTCTTTTCCAGGCAACCGACACACCCCGGGCTCGAAGCATCCCTCTAACCGCAAGGCATCCAAATCAGCCTGAGTCATCAAGGATCGACCAATATAACAAGTCCGGGCTTTCGCCCCAGCCGGGTTCCCATCAGACTCTTCCATAGCTGCATCAGTCTCCACTCCTATTTCGCCCTCCTCCACGTCCACAAGCACACGTTTTTCAACATCTGTGTCGCTAGGCATTATTTCGACATAACTCCCATCCGAACCACTATTTTCATCGCTACTAGAAGAAGATGAGGTACTGCCACTCTCACGAGAGCTGGCAGACCAATCCAAACCAGAAATCTTACCAGACTCCGAGCTAGACGTCGAGGTGGAGGAGGTCGCGGCAGCCTCCGCAACTTCCGGCGCAATCTGTTTTCCACGATTCGACGACGATCCTTCGTCCTCCATGTTTTCGCAAGAACGCCTGACACAAACAACTAAGTTTCCTCAGAAACATAGACTCAAGCGCGCAGTGCTGGAAACCGAAGAACGAAAGTGCGTGTGAAAAGCGGAAGCAGAACTAACCTCACAAATTGACCGGGGCGTCCGCCGAAGCGATTCGCCGGAAGCGCAGGCGAAAACAAACAAACGAAGCCGCGAGGGAAAAATGAGGCTGGGAACGCGGGCGGGGTTGCACCGGCGGCGGCCCCCGACTATTTATAGGCGGTAAAACCCAACGGTCGAAAATTTCAAACTCAACGGTAAAAAACAGCAGTCTGAGGGCAGTTTAGGTATTTCCAGTGAGACCCTTGGGAACCGCCGCCTAGGAAGACGTTTTCTTCCGCCTCGATTCTCGATCCCCGGGTTTCGCTGGCTCAGGTTTGCAATCAAGGCAAGCGCTTCGCCATCGAGGGGCTTCTGTTGGGGGGATTCGGAATCAAGCCTTCCGTATACCTAAAAAATAGAGAGCGGCCATGCGAAGGGTGCCGGCAGCAAAACCCCAGAAACAGCGGATTCCATCTCCACCCTCCAGGCGTTGCGCTTTGGCTGGCACCCTTCGTCGCCAACGAAGCCATCCAACGAATCCAGCATGGCACAGGGTGTCGAAGTCTCGTTTGACAGCTTATTCCGAGACGAAACCTCCGGGGCGAATATTGTTCACTCCGGGAGCCTCGGCCTGGTTTTCGCACAGGGGGTTTCGTCGTTCCTAACACTTAACCAGTTTAAACTTGAGTATTGTTTTCGTTTCAGGTAACGAAGAGGGCTAGGCGAAAGGGGGATCTCCAAAGGGCTCGGGGGGTTATTTCACCCCGACAAGCGCACGTGATAAGAGCTGGAAAGGCGCCGCGATTTGCGGCGTGATATCATGAAGCGCCGATTACGTGGAGACCCAATTGGAAATTACCCGAAGATAGCCTAGCACATTCTGTTTTGATTCGTTTTACACGAGGGTGTTCTCGGAAATGTAAAAGTCCGCCCGCCTCCCTATAAAAGGAGACGGACCGGCACTTGTAAAGGGGATCGACTTTTGAGATATCAACTGTTGAGTAAAGAGCTTTTGGTTGTACTTTGTCCTGAGTTTTGGTTTTGGTTCTTGAGCTTAAGTTTTCTCTCATTGCTTGTGTGCGGTAGCTTCGGCTATCACCACAACAAGGACGCCATCACGTTCAGCCGCGAGGATCACCCGAACCGCATCCCCAACCCGGGTCAGTACCCGCTGGTGGTCGACCCAGTCATCGGGAACGCGCGGTTCTCGAAGGTCCTGATGGACGGAGGCAGCAGCCTCAACATCCTCTACGCACACACGCTGCGCCTGGTGGGGATCGGGTTGGATCAGCTGCGGCCCATCACGACGTCGTTTCATGGCGTCGCGCCGGGCAAGCACGTCTAGCCCCTCGGATAGGTCGACCTGCCAGTCTGGTTCGGCACGCCGGACAACTACCGCAAGGAGACGCTCACCTTCGAGGTGGTGGGGTTCAGGGGCGCGTACCACGCCATACTTGGGCGGCCCTGCTACGCCAAGTTCATGGCGGTCCCTAATTACACCTACCTCAAGATGAAGATGCCGGGGCCCAACGGTGTCATCACCGTGGGCTCATCCATCGAGCACGCATTCGACTGCGACGTCGAGTGCGTGGAGCACGCCGAGGCCCTGGCACTGGACGAAGCACTGGTGGCCAACCTGAAGAAGATGGTCAACGAGGACCTCCACTCCACCGCCAAACACGCTGGCAGCTTCGAGGCTGCTGAGCAGACTAAGGAGGTTGCCCCTTGACCCTGCTGCCCCCGAGGGCAAGGCGTTGAGGGTCAGTTCTACACTCGACCCGAAATAGGAAGTGGTGCTCGTCGACTTTCTCCGTGCCAACGCCGACATCTTCGTGTGGAGCCCCTCGAACATGCCAGGCATCCCGAGGGAGGTCGCCGAGCACTCCCTTGACATCCTACCTCACTCCCGCGCCGTGCAGCAACGGTTGCGCCGCTATGATGAGGAGCGGCGCCGGGCGATCGGAGTAGAGCTGCGGAAGCTCCTCGAGGCTGGGTTCATCAAGGAATTGTTCCACCCCACTTGGCTAGATAATCCTGTATTAGTAAAGAAAAAGAATGGGAAGTGGCGGATGTGTGTAGACTACACTAGTCTTAATAAAGCATGTCCTAAAGTTCCTTTTCCTTTGTCACGGATCGATCAAATCGTTGACTCGACCTCAAAAATGAAGGAGTCCGACCAGCTCGCGACTTCGTTCATCACGTCGTTCAGGATGTATTGCTACGTAACGATGACGTTCGGTCTCCGAAACGTGGGCGCAACATACCAACTATGTATGCAGCACGTCTTCGGAGATCACATCGGGCGAACCGTTGAGGCATACGTAGATGACATAGTCGTAAGACCTAGGAAGGCGGACGACCTGGTTAGCGACCTCCGCGTCGCGTTCGGCTGCCTACGGGCCAACGGGGTGAAGTTGAACCCCGAAAAATGTGTCTTTGGCGTGTTGCGGGGCATGCTGTTAGGATACATCGTCTCCCAGCGGGGCATCAAGGCCAACCCCGAAAAGGTTGCAGCCCTCGAACGAATGGGTCCGATTCGAGACCTTAAGGGGGTCCAGAAGGTGTTGGGGTGCCTTGCCGCCTTGAGCCGCTTCATCGCGCGGCTCGGCGAGAAGGCCCCCCTCCACCGGCTCCTCAAGAAGCACGAGCGGTTTTCCTGGACCGTCGAGGCCCAGGAGGCGCTTGACAAGCTGAAGGCGACCCTCGCCCACGCTCCGATCCTCACACCGCCTCAGGACAGCGAGCCTCTGTACCTTTACGTGGCCGCGACCACTCAGGTGGTCAGCGCCGTCATCGTGGTAGAGCGCACGGAGGAAGGGCACGCTTTGCCAGTCCAGCGGCCGGTGTACTACATCAGCGAAGTCTTGTCCGAGACCAAGGCGCGCTACCCACAAGTCCAGAAGCCGCTCTACGCAGTGGTCCTCGCGCGGTGCAAGCTCCGCCACTACTTCGAGGCTCACCCGGTCACGGTGGTTTCTTCCTTTCTCTTGGGGGAAATCATCCGCAACCCGGACGCGGCGGGCAGAATTGCCAAGTGGTCGGTGGAGCTGATGGGCGAAACGCTCGCCTATGCCCCGCGCAAGGCCATTAAGTCCCAAATCTTGGCGGATTTCGTCGCCGAGTGGACGGACACGCAGTTGCCGCCGCCACAGATCCAGGCTGAATGCTGGACTCTGTACTTCGACGGCTGAGTGATGAAGACAGGCGCGGGCGCGGGCTTGCTCTTTGTCTCCCCCCTCGGGGAGCACATGCGATACGCCGTGCGTCTCCACTTCCTCGCGTCGAACAATATGGCTGAGTACGAGGCCCTACTTTGCGGCCTCAAAATCGCCATCGAGACAGGCATCAAGCACCTCGACGTGCGGGGGGACTCGCAACTCGTGATTGACCAAGTCATGAAGAACGCGAGCTGTCACGATGACAAGATGGAGGCGTACTGAAAGGCCGTGCGAGCCCTCGAGGACAAGTTCTATGGCATCGAGCTCAACCACGTGCCCCGCCGGTACAACGAGGAGGCGGACGAACTCACCAAGATCGCGTCGGGGTGGATCACCGTCCCCCCGAACGTTTTCGCGCGGGACATCACCGAGCCGTCCGTCAACCTCGAGCCACACCCCTCGAGCTGCGAGGAACCCTCAGGGGCTCCCTCGAGTCCAGCAGGCGCGGAGCCCATGGACGAGGACCCCTCGAGCGAGGCGTACGTGCTCTCACTGCTCAAGGGGTATGGCGCCGACGAGGCCGAAGCCATGGACATAGAGCCGGCTCCCAGCGAAAGGGACTGGCGCGACAAATACATCGCCTGGATGGCTCGAGGGGAACTCCCCTCGGAGCGATCCGAGGCCAGACGCATCGCCAGGATGTTCAAATCCTTCACTCTCGTCGACGACGAGCTGTACAAGTGTGCCGCATCTGGCATCTTGCAGCGATGCGTGCCCATCCCCCAGGGGCGCGAGCTCCTCCGGGATGTACACGCGGGCGTATGCGGCCACCACGCCACACCCCGCACCCTCGTGGGCAATGCGTTCCGCCAGGGCTTCTACTGGCCCACCGCGGTCGCTGACGCCAGCGAGATCGTGCGCACCTGCGAAGGGTGCCAGTTCTACGCTCGCAAAACCAATCTCCCCGCGCACGTCCTGCAGACCATCCCCATCACAAATTCGCCGTGTGGAGGCTGGACATCGTCGGGCCCTTGCGAAAGGCGCCCGAGGGCTACACCCAACTGTTGGTCGCAATCGACAAATTCTCCAAGTGGGTGGAGGTACACCCCATTACAAATCTTAGGGCGGAGCGGGCGGTGACGTTCTTCACCGACATCGTCTACCGCTTCGGAGTGCCCAACTCCATCATCACCGACAACGGGTCCCAATTCACGGGCAGGAAGTTCCTGGAGTTCTGCGACAAGTTCCATATCCGTGTGGACTGGGCAGCCGCAGCGCACCCACAGACCAACGGTCAGGTGGAGCGTGTCAACGACATGACTCTACAAGGCCTCAAGCCCAGAATTTTCGACCGACTGGATAAGTCTGATCGGAAGTGGAGCCTCAGGACCACCCAAGGAGAGCCACCGAGTTCACCCCATTTTTCCTGGTCCATGGCGCGGAGGCCGTCCTCCCCACGGACTTGGAATACGGGTCGCCTAGAGTCCGGGGTTACGACGAAGGTGCCAACCAGCAAGCCCGCGAGGACTTGCTGGACCAATTGGACGAGGCATGGACCGTGGCCCTGATGCATTCCGCGAGGTACCAGCAGTCCCTAAGGCGCTATCAAGCCCGGAAGGTGCGACGACGGGACTTCAGCGAGGGGGAGTTGGTCCTAAGGCTACGACAAGACAACCGAGGCCGCCACAAGCTGTCGCCCCCATGGGAGGGACCCTATGTCATGGTGAAGGTACTCAAGCCCGGCACGTACAAGCTGGCCATCGAGGACGGCGAAGAACTCACCAACGCTTGGAACATCCAGCAGCTACGTCGCTTCTATCCCTAGCTAGTATTTCCAAGTTTTTTGTTGTAAATTACATACCCAACACCCCAGTTGGCAGCACAAATGTAAATAATAACAATCTAATAAAGTTAAAGGGCAACTTGGCTTTCCCCAGAAAACCAAGTCACCCTTGGGGGCTACTGCGGGGGGCACCCCCCCAAAAATGGTCCCATTTTTTCGCAAAAAACCGCAAGCGCGCTAAGTATGACTCGACCATAGCCTTGCGCAAATTCAGGCGGGGCGCGGGCGGCCTAGCGGAAAGGACGCGCGAGCCAGAGACAACCTACGCTTCTGCGAGGATACGGCCCATCTCTCTTGCCTCCGGCCCAGCGGGCTGCTCACGAAAATCGAACTCCCCCAACCCGAATTCGCCCAAGCAAAGGAAGAAACAGAACAGCGCGATAAATAGAATAAGAAACACCACTCACTTCCACAAGTGTTTAAAACAAAGTATTTGTTTATTTACATGGCCACGTGGCCCAGATACTAACATTTGAACAAAGAAAAAAAGGGGCTTGGCGCCCAGTGGTCTTCAGGCTTGAGGCGCGTCGGCGTCAGCAGCGTCCGGGAACAAGAACTCCATGAAGTCCTCGGTGAGTGTCTCGGCGGCATCAGCGGCGAGCGCGTCCATGTGCTCCATCGCCGCCTCATCCTCGACGCCCTCAGGGACGACGTAGCCTGACGCCACGGCCTCGAAGTTCACCTCGTAGTGGGACCGCACCACGCCGAGGGCCTTCTGGACGCCCAAGTGAAGCACGCGGCGCATCCGCCTCGAGACATGCCCACCAAGGGCGCGCAGACGGCTGGCCAGCGAGCTTCCGGCTTGCGCCTCGCCCTCTTCGACTGCCTGGAAGGTCTCGAGGGCCGCAGTGCGCAGCTCTACCAGCTCCCGCTCGGAGGAGTCGTAGGCCGCCTGCAGTGTCTCGGCCCGATTGGTCGCGTGCCCCAACGCAGTGCGCAGGCCTGGGTACTACGAGCAAAGAAAATCAAGAGGGGAACGAACTCCCGAAGGGAAGATCAACAAAACAAGGAACGAAACGGCAACTCACCTTCGACCTGCTTCCTCTCCACCTCGAGGGCTTGGCGCCCGACCTCGACCGCCTGCTGCAGGCTTAAGACCGTGGCGCTCTGCTCCTCGAGGGACCGACACTGATCCTCGTTCGAGATGCTGAGGGCGATCAGCTCCCCGTCGAGCTTCGAGAGCTCGTCTTCACGCTCCTTCAACGACGCCTGCGCCCCCTCAAGTGCAGTGTGCTCCCGCTCGAGCACCGACCGGGCCTCGACAAGGGCGGCCCGCTCCTGCTGGAGCTGGCCCTCGGCCCCCTGGAGGGCGACACGCTCCTGCTGGAGCTGCTCCTCCGTGGCGACGACCGCGACAGCCTTGGCGGCGAGGGCGACCTTCAACTCTTCGGCCTCCTTGGCCTTCTTCTCGGCCTCCCTCGCCCTCTCCTCGGCCTGGCTTTGCCGGGACCGCGCCTCTTTGAGCTCCGCACGGTCCCGCTGGCGCTGAGCCCGGACGGAGACCACCTCCGCTTCCCAGTCAGCCGCCACAGAGCGCGCCCTCTCCAAGTCTTCTCTCGCCTGCTGCAGCACCTCGTCCCGAACGATGAAGGCCGTGCGGACCCGCTCAACGGCGGAGGCACGCGCCATGGGCTGTCCCTCCAACTCCAAGAGCTGGTCGCACAGCGCCCCCGCCCGGTACGTCAACCAGCCGTCCCGGGTCCTCAGGGCCTCGGCGAGGGCGTCGAGAGCGTCGCGCTGCTCCCAGAGCTAGCGGAGCTCAGCGCTCATCTGGTCGAGGATGCCGTACCTATCACGGGCACGGAGCTCCAGCTTCTACCACCAACAGACGGAGACCAATGAGTGTTGCGCCGCGAAAAACAAACACGAAGACAACAGAACAAGGAAAAAAGCAACAAACTAGCGGATGGCAACGTACCTGGAAGACACGCCACACCGGGCTGCCATGGATCTGTAGCGCCTCGTTTAGCGCCCGGTTGAGCGAGGCTCCTCCCACAGCTGCTGCTCCTTTTGGGCGTCGGTGAAGAGGGGGGATGGCGCATCGACGTGCTCTTGCCCCTGCCCCGGGCCCACCTCTGGATCGCTCGGGCCAGGGGTGCCGGCGCGGGACGAAGAGGCCTCGGCGCCGTGCCTCGAGCCCCCGTCCACCATGTAGCCATCCCACGGTCGACGAGCGCCCCCGCCCGGGGCTCGGGGGGGCGGTGCGGGCGAGCTTCCCCAATTGTCCCACCGGGCGGTGGGGCGTCGTCGTCGGGAATCTCCACCGCCGTCGCCCGGGGAGCCGCCGGCGAGGGGCGGGCTCCTACTACTCCGCCACGGCCGCCTCCGGCCGCACCACCGCGAGCTGCGGACTCTGGCCGCGGCGCGGCGACCTCCACCTCCGGCGGCGTCTCGGCGGCCGCGGCGCCGGACGCGCCTCCGCGGCCGATGACGCCGGCCACGCCACTACAACGAGCACCGCCGGCCGCGCCTCCGCCGCCGGCCGTGCCTCGGCCACGGGCCGGCTCCTGTCGCGCCTCGCCGCCGCCGCCGCGGCCTCCGCGGTCGTCGTCGCCGGCCGCGGCCCCGAGGCCTCGGCCGCGCTTTGCGAGCCCCCGCTCGCCGTTGCCACCGTGCTCGCGCCCGCCCGCGACGCCCTCGACGAGCACCGCCTAGTTGGGACGGACGCGTCCGCCCTCAGCACCTTGGCTGGTGCGAGGGGGGCACGGTTGGCGCCACCCTGCGGACATGGAAACAAATCGTCAGACCCACGTCTATCGAGCACACGGCCCCTCGAAAGGCAACTTCTTACCTCAGGGGGGGAGAAGGCTCGCTTCCTCTTCCTCGAGGTGCCCGTAGACGTCGCGGCGCGCGGCGGCCCGGCGCGGCCGCCGCCGCGCTCCCCGGCCGCCCGCCGCGTGCGCGGGCTCTACCACGCGCACTAGCGCCTCCGCGGCGGGCGCCGACACCTCTGCGGCCCGCGCCGCCCCCGTCGTAGACCGCCTGGCGGCGGGCGCCCTCGAGACCGCCCAGGCGATGGTTCTCTCGCCACCGGAGCCGGCTCCGGTGATGGGGGTGCGGTCTCCCACCTGTCGGGGAGAACCTTCCCCCGTTCTTCTTCTTCCTCCTCCTCCTCCTCCGACGACGACGACTCGAATGACGTCGAAGGGGAGGAAAGCCCCAGTTGCTCCCGAACCCCGGGAATCCTCATCCCTCCGCTCCCGGCGCTGGTTCTGCCGGCGCCGCCACTCCTTCTTGTGCGCCGCCCGCTCCCGCCGCCGCCGCCGCCGCCCGCGCGCGCCGGGACCGGGGCGTGGGCGGATAGGACCGAGCGGCGTCCACGTGCACCATCTGCGGGAATCAGGCGAAGCCTCAGAACACGTCGGCGCCGCCGGAATCAACAAAGCGAGAGAAAAGCGAGAACTCTACTCACCAATTCGCCGGCCGGGAGCATGGTGAACGCCCACAGGGCCGCGTCGTCGGTGCGCCCCCCGAGGTCGAGGGCGCGCCGCGCCGGGTGGCCGCGTACTCCCGTGGGAAGAGGTCCGACAGCAGCCGCGACTCCGCCAGCGCGATGGGGTCCGCGTCCTCGGTCATCTCGAAGATGCGGAGCCGCCTCTCCATCAGGGGGACGATCCGCCGGTGGTGGAGGTTGGCGAGGACGCACCCCACGGTCAGCCCGCGACCCGCCAGACGCTTCAACGCGTCTAGGAGCGAATCCAGCCGCGCCTGGTGTGCGGGCGGGGACACCCCGTGGTGCCAGGAGTCGGCCTTCTCCCTCAGCACCTTGCCGGTGTAGGGGGGAGGCCGGCGCTGGAGTTGCGGAGGTAGAATCACCCCCGCTCCTAGTCCGCATTGTTGGAGGTCATCGTGCAGGGGATGTACTGCTCCCTGCGCGTGCTCCGCAACGCGAGCGACAAGCCACCGGCGCGCACCGCGTGGCGGATCTTCGGCTCTGTCGTCGCCAGCGTGTGCAGCTCTGCACAGAAGAGGTGGACCTAGAGATCCCAGTTCACCGGGATCCCCAGGAAACCTTCGCAGACGCTGACGAACGTGGCCGCCTGCGAGATCGCGTTTGGCGTGAAGTTGTGCAGCTCCACGTCGTAGTGGTAGCACAGCGCCCGCATGAAGCAGCTCGCCGGCGCCGCGAATCCGCGCTCGTGGAAGCGGATGAAGCTGACGACGTAGCCAAACGGCGGGTTGGGCACGTGGTCCCTCGCCGGCGGCTCGATCCACTCCGCGGGACGCCCCTCCACGTTCGGCGCCAGCTGGCCGCCGGTCACCAGCAGGTTCAGGGAGAGCCTCGTCGCCGTCGAACGCTGCCACGCCGGTGGGTCAATGATGGTGATAGTCTGCGGTGGAGCCATGCGGATTGGCGGAGGAACGAGGAACGCAAGGCGAAAACCGTGCGACGGCGAAGAAGAGCGAGCGCGGCTCGGGAGCGGAAGCGCAAGGGGCGAGGGTGACAAACGCTAAGTGTGAAGGTAAAAATCCGCCTGCCTCCCCCATCAGGTTTATAGTACCACGGGTCGTGCTCTCCGGAGCGCACGCCTCGCGCGCATTAACTGCAGGTGAAAATTTATCTCACTAACGAGTGGGACCCACCACGACTGCGGCAGCCGCACGCCCGCACGCGTGCTATCATCACGGCGCGGTAACCGGAGGGCCGCGGCAGGCCGTCACGTCCACCTGCCACTACGCCACTACGCGCACGGCCGCGGTGCCTGAAAAGGCGCGCCCGCATCGCAGAACTGCAGCCGCGTCTGCGGGCATTAAATGGCCCGGTCCCTTACCAAGTAAGGACGACCCTCGAGCGGCCCGAGCCCCATGCTCAAATAAAACCGACACTCGAAGGGTGCGAATACCGACCAATGGCCTCGAAGCTCGTTTGAAGTAAACGGGCGCCACAGGTTCCCTCGATCCACGAACTGTACTGATCAGCGGCTTGAGGGCCGGCACGGCTGGGATCCCTCGAAACCCGCAGATGCAAAAAGACGGGAGCACCCAACTGCTACCCCGCACGGCCCTACTGATCAGGGGTTCGAAACCTGACCCTCAAAGGGTTCGAACAGGTGCCCCAGATCGCCAGAGTCAGGGACGATGAGGGCGCGCACATTCGAGCCTTTCCTCGAGCCCACCGGCTCAAGGGCGCCCCACATGTCGTGTTCGAGAGCCAGCGAGGGCAGCTAGCCGGGGGGATCCCACCGAGGGAGAGCTTCCGCGCCCTCGGTCCCTAGCGAACGGGACCGAGCCCCACCTAGCAAACCCGCACAAGCACTTTAATGGACGAGTCTCCGGACCACGAAGCCTACCCTTATCGAACGGGGCATGGGCGTCCAGTTGAACCACCCGCTAACAGCTCAACGAGGAATCCGCAATCCGCGACCCGATCGATGGGGGTTGCGAAGACCTCACCCTTCGTCCCGCGGAAGGACGACGAGGGCGCGTTTAAAACAAGACGAAGAGCTCGCCCCGATGGCCTCGAATGGTCCCTGGCTCGGGGGCTCGGCGCACGGCTACACCTCCTGGGATGCACCGGACGCGAATGGTACCAGTCGCGCGTGCGTCACCGAAGCCGGCTGAAACATTGCCGATGCCGGTTGGAACATGTGCCACGCCCACTGACGAAATTCCGCGATAAAACCCCTGCAGGAGCACTCACGCTCCTGCAGGGCTTCGAGGGCTAGAACCGCGGGTCCGTTGACGCGGCCCCGCGTAAGGCATTTGCAAACCAGGAGGGAAGAATGCCCTATCAGCAGGCTCTAGCATCTGCGGGAACCTAACTGGTACACCCACAGATGCTCGGGGGCTACTGTCAGGGACTACCCTGAGGGTCCCTAAAAACCGAGGGGAATCCTACTTAAAACCTGTAAAAAACGCAAAACACACCTCGAGCCTGACTCAAAACATACACACGCAGCACGGCCCACGACGCGTGGCCCCCGCGGCCCACCAGAGCGGCCCAGCAAGGCGCCCCCTCGAGCAGGTCCGCCTCGCTCGAGGGCTCACGCCCCCCTCGAACGAGGTCTGCCTCGCTCGAGGGCTCACGCTCCCTCGAGCGGGCTTCCGCCTCGCTCGAGGGTCCCCGCTTCCCTCAAGCGGGTCCCGCCTCGCTTGAGGTTCCCTCACGAGCTCACCTGCTCCCGCACGCGTACGTGCATTTAATGCTTGACACAGCAGAGTCGCGCCACTACGCGCCTAGGAATCACGCCCTGGCGCTGTTTCACCTACTCCCTAGGGGGAGCCCCGTCACCACTACTGTGGGGAACTGTGCGACGAGGCCAGTGTCAGGTCCGTGACACTGTGCCGCCCACTCTTGTACGGCTAACACGCCGCGCCCTCGAAGGGGGTCGGCCGCACCCTCGAGCTCTCTTCTCGTGACTCCGCAGGGTCAAACCATGACGTCAGGCCGGCGGAGCGCCATCCCCGTCGCTGTCAGTCCTTTGCGGCCATCCCCGCCCCTGCTGCACCACGCCGCGCGCTGTTACAACTGCTCCGGTGCAGTTGAGCACGCGGGGACGAGACGCCGCCACGCCAGCCACTGCACCGCGTACGGAACGCTGTCAGCGGCTCCCTCGAGCCCGCCGGAAGACGCCCCGGTCAACCACTACGCCTCCACCCTCGAAGCCGCTCCTGTTCAAGCACAGGACACGCCACGACGCCACGACTGGAGCAAGATTCGCCAGGACGGCCGTCAACTCCTCAGCACTATACGCCATGCCGCCACACGTAGCAAAATAGTGCGGCATGCCTGTAAATCGCCCTCTCCTTGGTCTATAAAAGGGAGGCGATCCCCCCGCCGCAGGGACATCAGGCAACGGATAGCAGTCAATCTCACGCTCTCCGCTTCCCCACGATATTGGCACTCGCCTCAATCACATCGCTTGGGACTTGGAGGCCACACCTCCTCTCCCGCCTCGCTTGTAGCCACCCCTCTACAGGCACCCCGGTGCGAAGCAATACAGTGCCTCGAGCACACCCCTGCTGGACGTACGGCTCCGGCCGGAACCAGGATAAACCAAGTGTCTCTAGTTGCTTAGTACCGACCATCGAGAGGCAGATCTCGGCGCTCATTACTAGTTAGTGTCGGGACTACTTTCCGCACCGACAGTATGTATTTTAAGTATGTCATAATTATTTTTACATTTTCACAAAATTTTTGAATAAGACGAATAATTAAACATGTATCACGGAAATCGGAGAATGCTTACATTTAGGGGCGGAGGGAGTATGTGCTAAAAGAATATGATGAGTACATACATTTTGTCTATCCAATTCGTATGTATGGCTTTCATACAAGTAGACATACCTTTTAGAAACCATTTTGTATTAGTTAAAAATATTTATTGTTGTGTGTATGTATCAAATGAGCACATATATATTTGACCAACATGAGCTAAGGGTAAAAGGGACATTTAGCATTTGTCTTGTGCTAATATAGAGCACCACATCAACACAAGGACCAATTTGACCCAAAAATGAAAGTTTGGAAGTTTCGGGACTAAACGGCCAATTTGAAAGTTCAGGGAGAAATTGATCCTCGGTATAAAGTTCAGAGATCAAAATGGCTATTTTGCCTTTGGTGATTTGGGACATACTTTCTAAGTAAAAAATGCAAGTGCAATCATGTATTGTAGCACTTGAATCAGATGCGTAAATCATTAGCTAAAATTCAGCATCCAC
The DNA here is from genome assembly GCA_947561735.1 of Cenchrus americanus. NCBI lineage: Eukaryota > Viridiplantae > Streptophyta > Magnoliopsida > Poales > Poaceae > Cenchrus > Cenchrus americanus. The sequence goes on along the minus strand of OX387241.1, from coordinate 308,141,164 downwards.
TATGAATGTGCCTATGTAAGAGTATGAAAAACGAAGATGGTACCTAACATTTCAGTCGTCGTGGTGGCCATTTAGCGAGGGGTGTCACATAACTAACCATATTTGGAAATAGGAATTTGTATGACGACTAGTACACATATAACTAGGTTTGACCGTGTACCGTAAGCTCGGATGAAACCGTCCACATGTATATGAGCGAGCATTGAACTTGAGTTAGATAGTTAGTTGTCGATTGGTTGAAGGCAAGAGGATAGGTTGTACAAGTAGAAGTAAAAAAAGTGTCATTTGAAAATATCATGTTAATTGGTAAAATATTAGCAGATAAGTAAGTAGAAAAAATCCACAAAAGAACATAAAGATGCCAAAAAAACCTTAAGGAAGATGTCGCAAATAATCTAAATTTTGTAACATTAATCTAACTAAATTTCTAAACGATAAGTATTATGGGATATAAAGAACATTTAAATTGGTAATTCTTATCTAACTTGTTTTGTTTTAAGCATTTGGACTATATGGGCTTTCATGTAAGATTTTTTGTCCTAGTGAAGTAGGAAAGATCTTAAAAACCCGTTGAGCATGTTGACTCTCCTTTCGCGTGTGTATTGGTTGCCGTGAAACTTTGGTACAATTATTCATGCTTTTAGTATCTCTAGCACCTCCACACGGTGCATGGCACCGTATATGATGAGTTGTACGATTCTGAAAACCAAATTACGCCAACATCTAGCGACAAAAAAACTCTCCAGAGGAGGGAGAAGGAGAAAGTGGATATTCCAATCAACGGCCCATAATATAAAAAAAAAGAGCCCATACAAACCACCAGTGGGCCGGCCGGCTTGACAGTTTGACACGATTTCTAAAACAAAGATCCGAACCCTCGCGATTAGCTTGAGGTGGACCCCGCGTGTCAGTCGCACTAGATTCGAATGCGCTGGCAAACAACGCCGCAGGCGGAATCGCGTCTTTTCCTCCACGCGGTCATCACACCTCGCACGAATCGAACGGTCCAAAACCGACCTCTTGCTCAGTTTCAGCGGCCCACACGCGAACCCGCCCCGCGCCGCCTCTGCCTGCCCTTTGTTCCTCTCTGCCCGTCTCGCCCCCGCTTCAAATTTGCGTCGCGTCGATTTCACGCGCCGCTCCCCCCAAATCGGCACCCCACCCCTCTCCTCCCCTCCCCGAGCGCACACAGGGGCGAATCCCATTCTCATCCGAACGCAAGACCTAGCAAAGCCCGAAGGCGGCGATGGCGCGTGCGAGGGGTAAGAAGCGCACGGCGGCCGAGGCGGCGGCCACTGACTCGAGCAAGCCGGATGCCGCCGCCGGTGATTCGACCAAGACGGAGGCGGCGGCGGCGAAGGGGCGGGGGAGGCGCCCCAAGGCGCCGCCCAAGCCCAAGGCCGAGACGGAGTACTTCCCCGAGAAGAGGAATCTGGTGAGTGCGGCTCCTCGACGAACCAACCTGTCTGGACTGCGTCTTGGTCCCGTGTGTTAGGTTTTGGTGGTATCGCGTCGAATTGCTCCTGATCTGTGATTAGCTCGCGAACTGTCATCATCATAGTCGATTTGCGGGTACTGTAGTTGCGAGATTTGCAGTGCTTTTTTTATTTTAAAAAAAAACAGAGGAGGAGGAGGAGGCTTCCGTTGTGCTGCAGTCATGGGCCGACTACTGGGATTCAGGTTGTCTCCGTCTGAGTAGAATCCGGAATGCTCAACCGTGGTGTCTGAGAATCCGTGACCGATGAATCTTCTAAAGCTATGTTCCTTCGTTCTAGGTCCTTTTTTTTTTCCTATGTAAGAGTCAAGAAGCATTCCTGGTTATTATTAATGTTTGAGATGCCATTGGTAGATGATGGGTTGACAAACATGGCATTCCTGGTTATTATTAATTTTTGAGATGCCATTGGTTGATGATGGGTTGACAAACATGTTTTTGGCACACTGACTCAATGCAGGTGCCATGTTCTGTTTGCAATTTTTCCTTTCTATGGCAGCGGTTCTTTCTTTTTTAAAAGCAACTGTTTCGGCCAGTTTTGGAAGTTGTCGTTACGGCACGACTGTCCTGTATGATGGCCTTGCTATTTTGGCTATTTTGATTTTGATTGTTGCATGATTGGCTAATGGTTTGTCGCTATGTTCAGGAGGACTTATGGTTATCTGCTTTTCCTATCGGGACTGAGGTTTGTCCCCATCCCTACCTTCAGTTATTTTATGTTTGTGGTGTGCACTTAGACATGGCATACAGCTTGACCTGCGCATTTTGCTGTGATTGTAACAACTCATATAACTTGGCTTATCGTCCGCAGTGGGAAAATATTGATAAGATAAAGGAGTTCAACTGGAACTTTGAAAATTTAGAGGTACGATGGTCCAAAACTATATTGATAAGATAGTGCGGTTTTCTTCTTTTCGAATGTTCAGTTTCCCCGCACAGTGATATGCTGACATGTGGTTTTTGTCGTTGAGCAGAAAACACTAGAAGAAGGGGGAGAACTTTATGGAAAGACAGTTTACTTGTTTGGAAGCACTGAGCGTAAGTAATTACTTGGTTGTCAGCTAGTTTCTCATGTTAATTTTACAACTGTTGATCCTAGATACATGTTTGTGTTATCTGGCTAAATTTAATCTGAAGTTATTCGCAGAGTTATTAGTCTGGTGGTTTAATGAGACTCAACAATTGTTTTCATGCATCACTATTACTCTGTTCATGTTCAGTCTATAAAGTGGATTTTAGTATCTGTCATCCGATTCATTTCCTTACTAGTCTTATGAGCCCGTTTTATATTGCTCCATACAAGTCTAATTGGTTTCTGTTGGCATGCAGCACAACTCGTAGAAGTTAATGGTGAATCGAAGATAGTACTTATTCCTGTAGTAGTTGCTGTAAGTTTTAATCCACCCTCTTCACCGTACATTTATACCATGATTATAATTACTTTTCTGATCTGGTATCGAGTGAAAAACAAAACATGTTACTAGAAACTTGCACATTGTACTGAGCTGAACATTTTTAGTTTTTGACTGTGCCAGCTAAATATTCAGTTTATGGCTTCTGTATTACCAATCCATACCATATTTTGTATATATATGTATTATTGTTTCCTTTCTTGCGTAGAATTATCAATTGCACAAGATAAAAAATGTCAGTTTTAAGTTTAAAAGTTTGTGACAAGCTTTGCTAGAAAGGAAAGAGTATAAACTTTATTGATCTTGCTGGTTGATGTTACAAAGGGGCAAGGGGACTATTTTGGTTGGTGCACTTTTTTACCCTTTATATAATTCTGTTTTTTCCCTTCAAATATTTCCTTATTGGATTTCTATCCTGGTTAAACCTACTTGGCTGGTAACCTTCTCTTATTATTTGTTGGTGGTTTGGCTCTAATATGATGTGACAAATATTGCCTGGCAGTTCGATCAATTTAACTTGGTTAAGGCCTGGGTTAATTTGCTATCTATTTGTTAGTGGTCTGTCTCATTTAGATATGTTTTATTTTGCAGGTAGACTGTCCATTCCCTCCATCCGATAAAATCGGCATAAATTCTGTTCAAAGGGAAAATGAAGAAATAGTGCCGATGAAGGCAATGAAGATGGCATGGGTGCCTTATGTTCCCCTTGAGGACAGGTACTCTTCGTTATTTATATTGGACAATATTTGTTGCCTTTTGGTTTTGCCGCTTATACCCTTGCCTTTTACCACTACATTGTTACTTATTTTGCTTACATTGCTATCACTTTGTCTACAGGCTTAGCAGGATTGACGGTTTGAAAACAAAAATATTTACTCTCGGCTGCACCCAACGGAGGTCAGTTTTATGAATTTATGCTTCCAAAATGTCAGGCTTTAGGGTAGAAAATTTTATTTCTGTTGTTATTATTTCAGGGGCATTTTCATTCTCTTTGAGTGAGGTGCTATACTTTACATTTCCACTTTCAAGCTCTGCTGTCCTTCAGTAGCTACCAGTTACAAAATCTCAGGTTTATACATTTTGCAGGTCTGCTCTGAAGCATCTCAAAACTGAGAGAGTCAAAAAGTTCGATTACTGCATGCCATGTAAGCTGAATTGGGTTTATCTTTTTGTAGGCCTATATTGTGCTTCTCAAGGAATATCTGTTACCTTTTTGGCTTTAGGATCCTTTGAGTACATTACCCTTGGAGAGGCTCCGATGCTGTACCTATCCTTGGCATGTGTCTCGCCAAGATTATGTAAACCACACTATCAAATGCATAATGTTATTATGTGGGACTGCAACTACGTATCTAACTGTACTTCTTGGAATGATGACACTTTTCCCTAATCAAATTGTCAATTCATTGAAGTGGTAATTCAAGTAACATGCCAGCGGACATATATGCTGGCTCTTAAACTAGATTTTTGTTGGTTGACCAGTACTTCATTTTACAAAATTATAAATGGCATGTTTTATATTTAGGAATACCACTTGAATTATATCCTGGTTGCTTCCTACTAATCTGATGGCACGTAATATCCTCTCAAGCAAATCTCTCCTTTTAAGTTGTTCTCTCTTTCTTTTGAGGGTACATATTTCTTGTTTTTGTTTGTGCATTTTGGTATGTTTGCTGTTTGGGTGCCTTGAATATTAGCATTTAGTCCAAGCCTGCAGTTTTGTAAGAAGCGCTTGGTGAGCAGCAAGGTGGTGGCTAGTACCTAATCACCATCTAGGGAGGCAGCCACCTTCGGATAGTGCCTCAGAACTGCTAAGACGGACTAATTAGTCACACTCTAAAACATCCGAACCTCCGAAGCATGAAAAGTCATTACACATTCAAAATAACCCAACACTCAATGAACCTCTATTCGGCACAACCCACACTCCCAATTATCTGCAAATGTACTAGAGATGTTCTAGTTCTATGGTAGATCGTTTGATTCAAATATGTCTTTAGTTTAATGAAGTCATTCTCTTGAAGGTAATCTCATTAGCATGCAAACCTTGTTTACAGATTATATGCCACTGAATCCTCCTGAAGATGAAGATGACACGGTTGTCAATATCATATATCCTCTAGAACCCCCGGTAAGCTTCCTTCATTGAGTTTTATTCAGTTATGTCATCGAAAATAGTTACTTCTCTTGCTTATCCGTAGGGTCATAATTGCTAATGGAATAGATCTGGAAAGAGCAGTATCTGCATCACACCAAATATGGGTTTCTTTTATTGTGAGCTTGAATAGGCTTACATTGGTGTCGTGAAAGGGCTTGTCGGGTAGTGGTTGCAATAATCTAGTAGCACATACAGTGCCTGGGTTTGAATCCTTGTGGAAGTGAATTTCAGAGTTGGTTAAAAGAAAAACCTCTCGTTGACAACCCATAAAAATAGTGGCAGGGCATCGGCATGTGGTGGCGACCTGTTATCTGGTTTGAGCCCTCCTATGTGGGGGTAGTTGCATGTAGTGCCAGCTCACTGTCTCCTGTATCGGCCCAGGTTTGAGCCCTCCTACGTGGGTGAAACCAGGGTTGAGGGGGGTTTCTTGGCCGATAGAAGGCTGAGTTCCTTCTTAATTGAAATACCGTGGGGGCAGCCTTTCTCCCACCGGCCGAGTTTCATATTTTCTATGTTTTTCTACTGAAACAACTAGTGTACTGTGCTAATTTCAGCGTGTAAGCTGCAGACAGAAGTTGACTTTTTGCTTATTACTGTGATCACTAGGCTGCTTGTTGCTTGCGCTTGTAACATGATCATCAGTCCATGAGGCCATGGTTTTTGTCTGATGGTGGTGACATGCTACAACAGCTAGTTGGCTGTATGCCAATCTCACGTGATGCTGGGTACATTTTCCCATCTGATCACATGTGAATTGCTTGTTATACCTTCTTGAATGTTGCCATTTACTGTCACAATTTGATGGTGCAAAATCCAATTAGATGGGTGGGTTGTTTGAGGTTTCCTTCTATTGATGTGATGCGACAATTAAATCTGCTCACCCTCTTTCACTTTGTAGTTATTGTATTTCAAACATAATTCGCAATAGTTCTGATTTCAGTTAGCTGTAAATGCTGTCATACATCAATGCTTACTTTGTCCTGCTTGTTGCAGATAGTTTGCGACTTCGACTGGGAAATGGACGATTACGAGGTCTGTATAAAATTTGTTTTCTTTCACTCTGGTGTGGTGTACAATTGCTAGGCATCTATGTTGAATCATTTTGTTGGAATGCAGGATTTTGTCGAAGAGAAAGTCAAAGATGAGGTGTTGCCGGAGGATGAGAAAGAAAAATTTAAGGTACAAATTAATATCTGTTCTTGATCAACCATCAATCATATGCTGAAGCAACTTTGTTTTACAGTAGTAACTTCGCTTCCTAATTTTACTGCCATATTTACAGGAATTTCTAAAGGAGAAGGTTAGAGAAACAAAGAGAGAACTGAAGCAGGTCTGAAATATTTAATTATTTCCCCACAGAGATTTGGTGCTTTCCAAGTTTCCAGTATTCAGTGTTCCCAAAAACTTATGCAGGCTAAAGAAGCCAGGAAGAAAGCTATCGATGACATGGATCCTAAGACAAGAGAGGCATTTGAGAACATCAAATTTTACAAATTTTATCCTGTGAAAACCCCGGACACACCTGATGTTTCCAATGTCAAGGTACGAAGTGTTGCTGTTCTGTTCCTTAGTTGAAGCATCTGAACCTGCACTGGATTAAATTTGTATTTTATTGTTTTGTGCAGTCAAAGTACATCAACAGATATTACCGCCATGCACATTATCTGATGTAGTGGCATTCCCAATCTCACATGTTCAGTGAGCTTTGCCCATTGGTTGAGCTATATCCATCCAACTTGAAGAGTTGGTATTAGAAAATTTTGGTAGCTTGTTGGAAATCAGCTTGGTGACATCTTCCAATGTAGTCTCTTGTGGGCTATGAGACAACATGCCGCTTCTGAATTCTGTTGTAATAGTCACCCTCAGACTCTTAGGCACCTTCTCTTGTGCGGTGTACAACATCTTGCAGATTAGATTATTGTGTATGAATCAGAGGGTCAAGGAAGTTGTTGTAAGAGTTAATCAAGCGGTTCAGGAACAGTCTGTTCCCTCTTCACCATTTAGTAAAGCTTAAAGATTCAGCACATGTTTCGTGGATTTAATATCGTTGCAACATAGCTTGCCTGTTACCGTATAACCTGCCATTGTTTTACTAACTTTGGGCTGTGCCGCCAAGCACTAGACGTGCCGCATCTACCGTGTAAAGTTCTGCAGCAAGATGTGATCTATGGAGATATTTCCTTATGCTGCTCCATAGAACACGCTGTTTGGTACTTTGGTGGAAAGTATCAACGCCATCTTTGGGTTCGTAAAACAACAATCTAATCAAGCGTTTCATCAGGCATAAATAAAAAAGAAACCGAAAGCTTAAAAATCTTCCAGTGCTTCCGCCGGCAAGGATCACCACGTCGTCCTCCCCGTAATCTCGCTACCCTCTCGTCGGCTACTCTCCTGCAACGCCGCTGCTCTTCGTTCGCCACCCTGCCTGCTTCACAATGGCGCCCCGCGCGGCCGCGCCGCCGCCTCCTGCGGCCCATGCTTTTCTTCTCTCTCCTTAAGTGCAAAGGTGGCGTTGATTTTCTCATGTTGGCTTGCAGCCCATATATTGTATATTAATGGAGAATTGAAGATAGTGCTTGTTCCGGTTGTAATTGCTGTAAGTTCATATCTACCCTTTTGGCTGAACAGTACCATCATTATATTTACTTGTCGGGGACAGCCCTAGGGGTCCCCTTAAACAATGGGGAAATCCTCACTTAAAACCCGCAACGAAACCAAAACACGCTAAGCCTAACCATGCAGGACACGGCCCATGGCACAGGGACCCCGACGGCCCACCAAGGCGGCCCTCTTAGAGATCCCCTCGAGTAGGCTCCGCCTCGCTCGAGGACGCGCGCCCCTCTCGGGCGGGCTTCGCCCCGTTCGAGGGGTAGCACTTCCCGCGGGCGGGCTCCGCCTCGCTCGAGGGCTCGCTCCCCCCTCGAGCGAGGCTCCGCCTCGCTCGAGGACACGTCCCGCCCTCGGCCGGGGTCCGCCACGCTCGAGGGCGCCCCTCACGCGTGCGCCGGCCCCCGTACACGGGCATTTAACGCCCGACACCGGTGGGACGGCGCCATCATGCGCCGGGGCTCGCACCCCGTGCCGCCGTACCAACTCCCCGGGGAGGAGCCCATCCCCACCACCGTGGGAAGGGGACCGTGCGCCGCGGCCGGTGTCGTCCCGTGACACCGTGCGCGCGCTCCAAGACGGGCCGACGCACCGAGCCCTCGAAAGGGGGCCGGCTTCACCCTCGATTCACTTTCTTGTGACCCTACAGGGTTAGGTGGAGGCGCTAGGTCGGTGGATCGCCATCCCCGCCCTTTCGTAACGGCGTGGCCGCCGTACCCGCGCGTGCAGGCGCACGCCAGGCCCTGTAGCAACAACTCCAGCCCTGTGAAGCGCGTCGGGAAGGGACGCCGTTCTACCTACTCCTGTACTCTGTACGAGCCTGCGTCAGCACCTCCCTCGAGCCTATCAGAGGACATCACCGCCATCCGCTGCTCTCCTACCCTCGAACCGCCACTGTTCAGGTACAAGTTAGGTCATGATGACTAGATCGCTGCAAGGATCGCCCGGACGGCCGCCCACTCTACAGCATAGCACGTCACACTTCCCCACGTAGCTAGATAGCGCGGCGCGCATGTAATCCGCCTCCCCCTTGATCTATAAAAGGGGGAGCGAACCCCCCAGCCGCGGGGGACACAACACGACGCACAAGGCCACGAACAGGAACCCTTCACACACCACGTACTCATTCCCCAATTCTCCCACAACATCTTCAGCTAGGGACTTGGAAGCCACGCTTCCTCTCCCGCCTTGCTTGTAGCCGCCCCACTACAGGCACCCCTGGTGCTAAGTAATATAGTGCCTCGAGCACGCCCGCGCTGCCGGACGTACGGCCCCCTCGGCGGGAACCGGGATAAAAACCCCGTGTCACTTGTTGCTTAGCATCGACCATTGAGGGATAGACCTCGGCGCTTTCTGCGGTTAGTGTCGGGACCATATTCCGCACCGACGCGGTTGGCGCCCACCGTGGGGCAAGCGAGCGCCTAAGGTCATTTCGTCAACTCCCTCCATGGTGATCCGCACTGAGTACCGTGCTACACGCTACCGCATGGGTAGCTCGGACCCCCCTCCCGGCCCGGGTTCGAAATCCGCTTCGGGGACCTGAACTTTCAGGCCACGGGGAACGGCTATCTCATGCGCCTCACCAACCGTGAGGAGCTCCGCGCGCGGCGCCGGGCGCGGTCCGAGCGGCGGCAGCCGAGCGCGCCGCCACTCAATGTGGCGCGCCCACCGTCACGACCGCCACCACCCCGGCAGGACAGCGCACGGTCTCCGGACCGCGCATCCCTATCGGGCTGCGTGGCGCTACGTCGGCCTACAACGCCAACGTCAACACCACGATGCGCAGGGTTCCACCTGGCCGCCACGTCTTCGTCGCCAGGGATCCCGGCGCCTCAGCAGGGGACGAATCGTCCCTGGGCTCCGTCGACGCGTTGCCACCCGCCAACCGCCACGGGTACGCGGAGTGGGACTTCTCCGGCGTGCCAGACCCAGTTGTGTTCCGGCGTTTCTTAGACGCTGCGGACTACTGGTTTGGCTACTCCGACGACTCTAGTACCGGGAGCTACGACCCCACGCGGGAGTGCTACGCCGTCATCACCAACGACCCGGCCAATGCCGCCGGCGCGGCAGGAGCCGGAGACGGGGAGGTCACGCCCCGCCGCAGGGGATCGCCACGCGCCCGGCCGCGGGGCCAAGCGCTCCCGCCGGGGCCGACGCCGACGCACACCGGCCCGGGCCCGCGAGCTCGAGGCCAAGCCGGCGGAGGAATACGGACGGTGCGGCCGCTCCGCGCCTCAATGGCGGGGGGAGGCCTCCGCGCGCGGCGAACGCGCACGGGAGCCGGGCCGACAGTCCGCGACCGCATCAACACCGTCCCCAACGTCGACAACGCGGACGCGCCCCCGCGGGCGAGCCAAAAACTCATCGCCGCCGCGACGCTGCTGCGGGCCATGCCGGCACCCTTGACCCCCGAGGCTCGAGACCTGCACCGCGAGGTGCAAACTCTCATCGAGCAAGCGGCCGTCCAGCAGGCCGAGAGCTCGGCCTCACGCATCCGCCAACAGGGGGATGCGCGGGACGACGAGGCTGCGCCGGGAGGCGAACCCTCGGTGCACGCGGGGAGGACCGGCGGGGCGACCCGCCGATCAAGGACGCACACCGTCCAAGGAGCGGCTCCTTGACGCACGCAGGCGCTGGACGGTGACGCCCGCAACGTCATCAACGCCAGGCGCACCAGCAGGGCGGACGCACGAGCAGCGAGGGGCTACCATCCTCGACGGGGTGGACGCTACGACAGCGGCGAGGACCGCTCCCCGACGCCGGAGCCCCCAGGCACCCGTGTGTTCAGCCGGGAGATCCGCGCGGCAGCGTTCCCCCAACGCTTCCGCCAACCCTCGACCATCGTCAAGTACAACGGGGAGACGGACCCCCGCGTATGGCTCAACGACTACCGCTTAGCTTGTCAGCTGGGCGGGGCCACCAATGACGAGGTCATCATCCGCAACTTGCCCCTGCATCTCGGCGACGCGGCCCGGACATGGCTCGAGCACTTGCCCGCTAGCCAAATCCACAACTGGGACGATCTGGTCCGTACGTTCGTGGGCAACTTCCAGGGCACGTACGTGCGCCCCGGGAACTCCTGGGACCTGCGCTCCTGCACGCAGAAGCCCGGCGAGTCGCTGCGGGACTTCATACGGCGCTTCTCTAAGCGCTGCACTGAGCTCCCCAGCGTGGCACAGTCCGAAATCGTGCACGCCTTCCTCGAGGGCACCACGTGCCGGGACCTCGTACGGGAGCTGGGACGCAGCCCGCCTGCGGACTCCAACGAGCTGTTCGACATCGCCACCAGCTTCGCCTCCGGAGAGGAGGCCGTGGGGGCGATCTTCGACGGCAAGAAGGGCAAGCGCTCGGAGGACGCGCCCGCGGAGGGCGCAAGTCCAAGGAGCCGCACCGCAACGACAAGCGGGGCAAGAAGGGGGAAGAAGGCCGCGCGCGCGAGGCGCGCGGGGGGGGCGCGACGACGGTAATGCCGAGGCCCTCGCTGTTGACCCGGCTCGACGGGGCCCTCGACCGGCCCCTCGAGGCCCGGGGGTGTTTGACGACATGCTGAAAAAGCCATGTCCCTACCACAAGACCCCGGTGCACCATACCCTTGAGCAGTGCGATATGCTCAAGAAGTTCTATGGCCGCGCCGCCGCGAAGGAGGCAGAGGCCAAGAAAGACGGAGGCGACGGCGACGCAGGCGGCTTCCCTGCCGTCGAAAATGTGTTCCTCATCTTTGGGGGGCCAACCGTCGACATGTCGACCCGCCAGCGCAAGAAGGAGCGGCACGAGGTCCTCGCTGCGGAGAGGGCGCCTCCGTCCTTCCTCAATTGGTCGGAGGACGCCATCACCTTCAGCCGGGAGGACCACCCGAATCGCGTCCCCAATCCAGGCCAGTACCCGCTGGTGGTCGACCCCATCATCGGGAACGCACGGTTCTCGAAGGTCCTCATGGATGGAGGCAGCAGCCTCAACATCCTCTACGCGCATATGTTGCGCCTGATGGGGATCGGGGCCGGGACCGAGCTGCGGCCCAAAGACGAAGCCGTTCCATGGCATCGCGCCGGGCAAGCAGGTCCAGCCCCTCGGGCAGATCGATCTGCCAGTTTGGTTTGGCACCCCGAAGAACTTCCGCAAGGAGACCCTCACCTTCGAAGTGGTGGGGTTCAAAGGGGCCTACCATGCCATACTTGGGCGACCCTGTTACGCCAAATTCATGGCGGTCCCCAATTATACCTACCTAAAGATGAAGATGCCGGGACCAAACGGCGTCATCACCGTCGGCTCGTCCATCGAACACGCGTTCGACTGCGACGTCGAGTGCGTAGAACACGCAGAGGCACTGGCGCTGGATGAAGCGCTGGTGAATACGTTGGAGAAGATGGTCAACGACGACCTCGACCCCGCCGCCAAGCACGCTGGCACCTTCGAGGCCGCGGAGCAGACCAAGGGGGTCCCCCTCGACCCCTCAGCCCCGAGGGCAAGGCGTTGAGGGTTAGCTCCACCCTCGACCCCAAATAGGAAGTGGTGCTCGTCGACTTCCTCCGCGCCAACGCCGACATCTTCGCGTGGAGCCCCTCGGATATGCCGGGCATCCCGAGGGAAGTCGCCGAGCACTCCCTTGACATCCTGCCAAACGCCCGCATCGTGCAGCAGCGGCTGCGCCGCTTCGACGAGGAGCGGCGACGGGCAATCGGAGCGGAGCTGAGAAAGCTTCTCGAGGCCGGATTCATCAAGGAGGTGTTCCACCCAACGTGGCTAGCAAACCCCGTGCTTGTAAAGAAAAAGAATGGGAAGTGGCGGATGTGTGTAGACTACACTAGTCTTAATAAAGCATGTCCTAAAGTTCCTTTTCCTTTGCCACGCATTGCTCAAATTGTTGATTCAACGGCTGGGTGTGAATTGCTTTGCTTCCTCGATGCTTACTCCGGGTACCACCAAATAAAAATGAAGGAGTCCGACCAGCTCGCGACTTCGTTCATCACACCGTTCGGGACGTTCTGCTACGTCACGATGCCATTTGGCCTCAGAAACGCGGGTGCAACATACCAGCGTTGCATGCAGCATGTTTTTGGGGATCACATCGGGCGAACGGTCGAAGCATACGTGGACGACATCGTCGTGAAGACCAGGAAGGCGGACGACCTGGTTGGCGACCTCGCCGTCACGTTTGGCTGCCTACGGGCCAATGGGGTCAAGTTAAACCCCGAAAAATGTGTCTTTGGAGTGCCGCGAGGTATGCTCCTGGGGTACATCGTCTCCCAGCGGGGAATCGAGGCCAACCCTGAAAAGGTTGCGGCCCTCGAACGAATGGGTCCGATCCGGGACCTCAAAGGGGTGCAGAAGGTGCTGGGGTGCCTCGCCGCCTTGAGCCGCTTCATCTCGCGGCTCGGTGAGAAGGGCCTGCCCCTCTATCGCCTCCTCAAGAAGCACGAGCGCTTCTCCTGGACCGCCGAGGCCCAGGATGCACTCGACAAGCTGAAGGCGTCCCTAACTGTAACACCCGAAAATCCCATCACAATAAAATATTGTTAGCAACATGGTTTAGTTTTATTTTCTAAGGATTTAATAAATTTGGAATAAATAAATTTGCCTTTAATTAAATTAAACATCATTTAATAATTAGAAACAATCAAGTGTTTGTGCATCATGTTGAAATGCATGAGTTTTGTTTGTGGTGTGATTTTAAAAGTCTTAAAAAAAATATATTTGTGAAAAGTCTTTAAAATAATTGGTGTGAAAGTTTGAATTAAAAAAAAAGGGGTTGAAAGTTTGAATTTTAAATGTTTCAAAAGTTGTAAAAATGGTTTGTGAAAAGCCTTTTAAAATAGTGGAGAAATTTGTGTTAAAATTTAAGTTTGAAAACATGAAAAGGGTTTGAATTTAAAAGGTTTGAATTTGGATTTGAAAAAGAAAAGAAAAGAAAAAAAAAAGAAACAGCCAACCCAACCCAACCTAACTCGCGGCCCACTACTGTTTCGGCCCACGCGGCCCACCCCACCGCCTCCTCTCTCCCTCCTCTCTCCCTCTCACAGACAGGTGGGGCCCACCCGTCGGTCGTCCCCTACCTCCGCGCGCCGCCCCGTCCCCCCGCCCCCGCCGCCGCCGCCCGCCCCGCGCCCCCTCGCCTCCCCGCGCCGCTTCCCCTCCCTCCTAGTGCGCGGGGCACTCCACCGCGCCGCCTCAAGCCGCCCTCGCTCCCCTTCCTCTCCCCGAAACGGCCGCCCACCGAGTCCCACCGCCATTATTGGCCGCCGGCCACCGACCTCGCCCCCACCGCCTCGCCGCCCCCTTCCCCTTCCCCTCTCGGCCCTATAAAAGGTGAGCCCGAGCTCCCCAACCCCTCGCACCTCTCCTCCGCTCCAACCCGCCAGCGCAGCATCGCCGCCACGAAGAGGCCGCCGGAGCTCCGCCCCTCGCCGTCGATCTCCTCCGCCGGCGCCTCTAGCTCCCTTCCAAGGCCTCCGGTGAGTTCCCCGCACACTCCTCTTTCTTTTGGTTCTTTTCCCATCTGGTTTGGCACACGGGAGCGCATCCCGCCATCGCCGCGAGCCCCGCCGCCGGCGCGCCGCGCGCGCCGCCGCCGCCGGCCGGGCTGCCGCCGCCGCCCGACTCCCACATGCCACAGCAGCCGCCCGATCCGGCGGACGGCCCAGATTAAAAGGGCCGTATACCCCTTGGGTCCGGTCCACCGTGGACCATGGACCAGGTCCACCGCGTTGGTCCACGACCGCGTCAGCATTGCGTCATCGCTCGCGTCAGCACGTCCAACCACAAGCCGCCACGTGTCGCCACCATGACTCAACCGCCGGCTGCCTTGGCGGTTTTGCAAAAAGAACCCCGAGGTTTCAGAATTCACAAATATGCCCTTCCACCTATGTAAAAGCCTTTCAATCAGGTCCATTCTTTTATGCTTAGGCCCCTGCAAGTCCTTAGTTTCTATGTTCTTTAGCCTATCCTTAACCTTTTACATATTAGACCTTCTAGTTTCACACATATTTATGTTTAGGTCCCTGAAATCTTGCGAGAAAACCCCTAAAACTTTCGAGATAATCACAATTTAGTCCCTGAACCTTGTTTCAGCCATAACTTTTTCATCCTAGCTCCGTTTTACGCGTTCTTGGTGTCCACGCGATCGTCTCTCCGAGCCCGTCATTTCTAAAAGCTTGTTTTAGTCTTTTGGTAATGTTTGATGTATTGTTTTATTTATTGTATGTTTTCTTGCATGATCGTAGCCAACACGCCGTTCGAGGAAGTTCAAGTGCAGAGCTTTGCAGATAAGGAAAGTAGCTTATCGTTGGAGAAAGGCAAGTGACCCTAACCACCCTTCTACCTATGCTTTAATCAAGATTACTATAAATTAATCGGAACATGGAGAACCACCCGGGAAAACGGTGCAACCACGGTCCATATGGCTGCGGCTTAGCCAATTAATTAGGTGTGCGATTGATCCGATGGCCCTTTTCCGAAAGGAGCGAGAGGGGGATCCGGGTTGCGGGGGGTATAGCCCGGTCCTTTTGGGGTAGCGACCTTTGCTAAGGTGCGACCACTAGGGAGGGTTATGGTCCGCCCCGATCCGTAACTATGCGGGTCGTTAGTCTT
Source organism: Cenchrus americanus (assembly GCA_947561735.1). Classification (NCBI taxonomy): domain Eukaryota; kingdom Viridiplantae; phylum Streptophyta; class Magnoliopsida; order Poales; family Poaceae; genus Cenchrus; species Cenchrus americanus. Next base: position 308,125,908 of record OX387241.1, on the reverse strand, counting down.
TTGTATACCTTTGTAAAGGCTTCGTAGCGTCCCTATGCAATCACACCTCGGAAGTGTGGTATTGTGCACGATCGGCACATGCGTGGTTGGGTTCAAAGTTCTTTGGAACTTTTACGCGAGCCGTGGGAAAAGTGTGCAACCTCTCGCGAGTGTAAAGCCGATCGATCGAGTTTGTGCTCACGGTCAAGAGCGGCCTGGACCCTCACATGATTAATTGAACTTAAAGATGGATTAATATTGCTTTCCGGTTATTTCTGTGGCCTTGCTGAGTACCAACCATAAGTGTACTCATCCTTGCTTACGCTGTTCAGAGAATGTTGACGGTGAAAATCCGTCAACCTAGCCATGAGTTTACCTTCGGTGTTGGCATTAGTTTTATACTTTATCCATTGGTACTAACCCCCGTGGTATAACAAGTTCACGTGTGCATGTCGTTTTTGGAGTTTAATGTTTATGCAGGGATTTAGTGTTGAATGCAAGACTTTCGGGATAAGTTCATCAAGCACCTCATGACAAGACCTTGAAGCCCCGAACAAGTCATGCAATGAAGCAAACATAACTCCAAGAAGCCGGGGACTTGATCCGAGAAGACGACATACTCCGGGGACCCGACCGAGAAAAGTGCTTCGAATCTTCCAAGACAAGGAGTTGAGTCCAATTCGGAGAGAAACCGACGACATGGACCCGTATGCGAAGGGGGAAACATCCGAGGAAGCAAGGGAACCGACCTCGGGCAAAGGAGCCGCGGCGGCCGGGCCTAAATGGGCCCGGGCCGGCCGGCCCGGTCCGGTCGGCCCGAGCCCATTTAGGGCCCAAACGCGTCGTCCTTTGCCCTAGCCGCCAATCGGGCTATTTATAGTCCCCCGACCGAGAGCCACGCGAGAGAAGATTTCGTCTTCGGCCGCCGAGAAGCGAGAGAAGAGAGGGACACCATCTAGGAGAGGAGAGGGTCGAGCTAGTTGACTAGGGTTTCCCTAGCCGACGTGGGAACCTTGCAAGGAAGACCACGTCGGAGTTCCGGAGCTAGAAGCAAGATCAAGGAAGGATCCCGGTGGTGATCTTGTGTATGTATCATTGTTATAGTTGAATTATCAAGTTGAATCTTTTCCCAGCGATCAAGTGTTTCCTCGAAGATTTCGTTTTTCGATCGGCTTTGCTTATTCCAATTCTATTCTCGAGATAGATTACATAGGGTGTTCTTGTAGCCGCGGTGGCTAGAGGTACACGCCGGATCCTCCGAGAGAATCTCGACTTGTCTTTTGACTCGCCCTAAACTCCCCGCATGAATAGGGATACGTTGTGACGAACGGGGGTCTCGAAAGGCGGATGTTTTCGGATTTGGACGGGAAACCACGATTTAAAGAGGCTTTTATTAAGATTCGATTTGCTACTTCTTCTCTTGCTTGGAACTTCAACAAAAGGCTTACCCCGATCCCTCTAGATCGGTTTATCTACCCAATCTTACTTTGTTTTCTCCGGTTTTTATTAGATTAGATCTGTTTTGTGTCTTTAACTTAGATGCATTAGGTTTTTATCGAATATTGAAGATTACTTGGCTTTAATAGATTAAGTCTTGCGTCACACATTTGTTCCACGGATTCGATACCTTGGGTTCACCACTCGAGGGAAGAAGGGTCCCTTGACTACGACGGGAGACTTGTATGCTTGCGAGTCACGAACGAACTTTGATACAAACATTAACCGTCAACAAGCCCCTTTTTTCGGCGCCGTTGCTTGCGGGGAACAAGTGATCAAGATTTGATTTTTTATTGCTTTTTTTGTAATTTTCAGTACTGATTTTGTTTTATTTTTGCATCTAATAAATTTCGATCATCCCCGAAATACATCTAATCTAGTTTGTCTAACTCTAGTCTTTATAGATTTGTTTTGTTTTCTAGTTTTTTTCTGCATACTTTGTTTATTGCTAACCCTAACAGGAGATGGACGGCTGCCTCTCCAACAAACCCAATAGTTTTGTGGATGATCCAGAAAAACTTTACAGGCTAAGGAGACGCGAAGCACATCAAGCTAAAAAGCTGGATTTTGTAGATTCGGAGTCGGAAGACAAAGGATCGCAGGAATCTCCGAAGAATTCACCACCTCAAAGTCCGCGGGAGAACCGACGTCCACCGATGGGTGACCAACCACCGGAAGAACGCAAGATTGGGGAGCTATGCACCCCAGACATCATCGACCTACCAATCTTGAACCTCGACGAGATCGGAAGACCGTTCGAGATCAAGACCTCAACAATCCGCATGGTGCAACATTCACCCTTCACGGCAAAGAGGATCCGAACCTTCACCTCCAAGCATTCATTCAACTATGTCAGACTTTCAACATGGATGGGGTGACTCAAGATCAAATGAGGGCAAGGCTTTTCCCGTTTTCACTACTCGGGAAGGCGTTGCAATGGTTCCACTCTCAACCGGCGGAGACGGTGCAAAATTGGAACACGTTGATGAAGGCTTTCATGAAGGAATACTACTCACCGGGTAAAACTCAAAGCTTGCGTAATAAGATTGCCACCTTTGTTCAATATCCTACAGAAACTATCTCGGAGGCATTCGAGCGCTTCAACGAGTACACCGGGCGGTTCCACATCACAAGTTCCCGAAAGAAGACCTCGTGCAAAAGTTCTATCAAGGACTCACCATGGCGTCAAGGACGATCATCGATGCATCGGCGGGAGGATCTATAATCGAGCTTACACCGACGGAAGCTTTCACGCTATTCAAGAAGGTCGCGGATAATGACACGTGGGCGTCATCCGGGGCGCCTACACCCGGCTCAACCTATGGGGAACGTCAAAGGAGTCTTGCAAGTGGAGAAGGAAGACATACTCGAAGGCAAGATCGACTCGCTCATGAGGAGGTTGGAGAAGATGGAGATAGAAAAGAAAGAGGCTCAAGACTTGAAGGCCGCCGAAGCAAGGTCCACATGCGAAGAATGTGGAGAGTATGGCCATGTCCTCAAAGATTGTCCGGAGGAAGCCAAAGTGCTCGACTACATGAGGAAGGGAGAATTGCCGAACTTCCGCTACGGGCAAGGTAGGCCTCAATTTAATGCAAGCTCATCTATTCCTAACGCGGTTCCACTTCGGATACAATTGAAGGAGTTCATGGATGAGCAAGCTAAGATCAACAAGGACACCGTCACCAAGTTCAAGACCATAGACAAGGTGTTGGAGAACATCGATAGCAAAGTGACGGAGGTCGGAAGTTCCAATCATCAAGTGCTCAACATGATGAAGATGCTCGAGACGCAAGTTGGACAACTTGCGGGGCGCCTCACTAATGATGAAGGGAAGCTTCCGGGACAACCCAAATGTCCCGAATCGGCGAAGGCCATTCAAACGCGTTCGGGGAAGGAGACCGAAGATCCGGAACGTACCGCGGGAGCAAGGAAGCCGAAACCGTCCACCGAGGTGGAAGGAGCCGCTAAAGAGAAGGTTACGGGGGATCGTCACCGAGGAACCCGAATTCGAGATGCCGGAAGATGACGCGAGGATACCGCAACTCAAGCCACGCTACTTCCGAGGTAAACTTGACAACCACTTTGAGAAGTTTGTGGAAGTTGTGCGTAGACTTAGCATCAACATGCCGTTACTAGATGCCCTACAAGTACCTACATATTCTCGTTACTTTAAAGACATACTTGCAAATAAATATGAGATAGCAACACTCGGGGTAGATCATGTCAAGATGTCCGAGGAGTGTAGTGCAGCTATTGCTTATGGGCTAGAGAAGCAAAAAGACCCCGGGTGCCCTACAATTCCATGTTCAGTTGGTTCTTTCAACTTCGAGAAGGCGTTATGCGACCTTGGAGCTAGTGTGAGTGTCATGCCGAGGGATGTGTTCGAGAAGTTACGCCTACCGATGGAGCCTACGGGAATATGTTTGGAGTTGGGCGACAACTCCATTCGCTATCCCTTGGGCATTGCTGAAGATGTACCCGTGAAGATTGGACACCACTTCATCCCCGTCGACTTCGTTGTGCTCGAGATGGGAGAGAGGGAGAAGCCGCCGCTCATCCTAGGGAGGCCGTTCCTCAAGACCGTGGGAGCTACTATTGATGTTGGCAAGGGGGAGATCATGTTCGATATCAACGGAGAAAGGAGTTCCTTCAAGTTCCGTCCAAGGATTGAGGCATGCAACATGATTGGAGTGAAGATAGAACCAAAACAAACGGAGGGGCTGAAAAAGAAGAAGGAGCCGAAAAAAGTGAACGTAACGAAAATTAAAGAAGGTGTTGCATCCGTCAAGACAAAGGAAGAGAAGCCGCCTGTGAAGACCAAAAAAATGACTAAGCCGCCCAAGCCAAAAGACAAGCCCGCGCTCAAGATGGTGCGGAAGTGGGTACCCAAGATTGCAACGCCCGCAAAGAGCGTTGATCCGGAGTAATCAAGTGAAGAAGTCTAGCTATAGACTATAAACGAAGCGCTAGGCGGGGAGGCAACCCGTTTCGTCAAGTCGAGTCAAGAATAAGCTACGGGAGGACAACCCGATTCCAGGTTTTTCGAGTATTTTTAATAATTTAGTTTTTGAGTTTTACTACGCAAAGACATTAGACTTAGAAGTGGTTGAACAATATTAGAGACATAATTCTTGATTGAATGTTTGCTTTATCATAAACCCTTTGCATGAACCCTCCTATGTGCTTGTTTGATTCTTTTCTTTTCGAGAAACCCCCCAACCAAATAATTTCAGAACCTTAACTCAACCTTTCACCCTCATTATGGTGCTGAGGTTGACTTATTTTTCATGCTAAAACCACACGAGTAGAGCCACGATTTATATTCAAGTGTTATAAAAATTCAGCACGTGGTAGGACTCGCGTGAACCTAGAAATCAGCTTTTGGTTGGTTTTAAAAATTTTTTATCCTTGGTTTCTCTAGGATTAGAATTTTTCTAAGCCTATTCTAATTTTGTTCTGTTCAAAATCTTTCTTATTTAGCCAAAATTAGAACCTAAACCTATGCCCCCATGATCAAGCCGGGAAAACGTTCGCTCTCAACCAATGAAAGCAGACTTTACCGGTAAGACCAAAATCGACGTAGTCGAAAAATATTTTCGACTTACATTTGTTTTTAATGGTTTAAAAACTTCTCTAAAATTATGCTCAAGCTCTTGCATGGCTCTGAAAAATATTTTAAAATTCGAATTAGAGGAGTGCTTAACCTTAAACACACCTAAATGGAGGCAATCAAGTTTGAATTAATCATGCATGCACCATTGGATTCCCTTTTATCAACTTTCACCAATTCCACATGCAAAGGACAAGCATGGTGGGCAGCAAGCATCAACTTTGCAGGATTTCCATGGTAGCATGTGAAGCAAGTGGAGCTAGGGAGCATGGACATGACCCAAAGCATGGAGCATCAAGTGGGAGGACCAATAATTCAAGAAAAGGAGTGGACGAGAGCGTTTGGGCGGTGCAACTCGTGGAGCACGCGGGCGGGGAAAGTTGCGGAGGCGAAATGATCGTGCTGGGAGAAAGACGCGCCGAGGAGGAGGCGGGAGACCCCCGGGCCGGCGGGCCCAGGCCGGCCGGCCTGCCCTATAAATGGCGTCCCCCGGCGCCCGTCTTCTGCAGGCAAGCTTCCCTCTCCTTCCCTTGTTTGTGTGTTCAAGTTTGTGTGCTCAGAACCTCCGTAGACTTAGCCAACCACCCAAGCTTGAGAGCTCAAGAAAAAATCCACCTCCCTAATCCACTCAAAGTCCACATCCGAAGCAAAGAGTTTAAGTGCCTAGTTTACCGGTGTTGCAACCCGGATTTTTAGTTGAAGAGAGAGTGCAGCAAACATGTGGAAGAAGACCACAAGTCTCTTCTCTAAGAAGAAGAGTTCGTCGTCGTCCAAGCCGTCATCAACCACGTCTTCGAGGAGGCACTCGGTTTCCGAGTCTCCCGGAGCATGGAGACGGACACGGCACCACCGAGGAGGAACGACGCTCTCCTCCTTGGTGGTATGAGGGCTGCGAGAAGCACTTCCATGAGGTTCACCGAACCTCGTGGGCACACGGAGGAGCAGCCCGCGCCACCACGACGATCGACTCGCTCAACCGCACCACCTCCTTACACCCCGACACAATCTTCGTACGGCTTCATCATCTTGTCGGCGGAGGAGGAGGATAGGCTCGCCAATCTTGAGAAGAGGCTTGTGCCAAACGTCGAGCTCGACGACCAAGCACTCCACACCTTGGGTTTTCGCACCGACATATACTACATGTTGGGGCACCTCGGGTGGGTTCAGTTCTCCAACGGAATATCGGTGGACACCCACTTGGGTTACGTCTTGGAAATATTAATGACTATTGCACCCATCGTTGATGATGATGGGGTGCAAAGCTTGTCATTCCGTTTGGAGGGAATCCAACAAGTGGTTCCCTACGAGCACGTAAGGGAGCTGCTTGGATTCCACAAGGGCGCTCGGAGAAAGTTGACGTGCCTCCCGGCATGTTGGCGGAATTTTGGGGCATGATCTCCGGAGATGCCCATCAACAACGCAAAAGCATCCGCAACCCCATTATCCGGATATTTCACTCTTGGATGTGCAAGAGGGTATTGGGGAGGATGAGGGAAACAAAGGTGACCGACACGGAGTTAAATTGGCTATACTCGGCTTTAATTGCCAGGCAGCCAATTGACCCCTCTTACCTCATGATCAACCGTTGGTGTTGTGAAGCAACATCGGGGGCTGGTGATATTGGTTCGGGGTGTTACCTCTCCATGTTGGCCTTTTCCTTGCGACCGGGGATCGCAAGAAACCCCGCTCACCTTTTGCGCGGTACCTCTCTCGGTTTTGAGTACTTGCGGCAAGGCAAGTACATTAGTGGAGATGAGAGAAGAGGTTACCGATTGGCCATTGTGAACCTCCCCCTTCCGGATGAGAGGCTTAGGCTTTTCACCGAAGGAAGGGAAGATTGGTTGGAAGAGGGACTACTTGTCCCCGCAAGGAAGAACAAAAGAGGAAGAATCGTAGAGGAGGGAACATCCTCCGCACAAGCGAGTGGAGCACAACCCAATGTGCAACCATCCGGCGGGGTTCCTCCTCCGCCAAGTTATTACGGAGGGTCTCAACAACAAGCATGGGGGGGTGGTGCACCGGTACCCCCACAAAATTATGTTGTGCCCAACGCTAACTTCGCGGAGTCCTACGCTCATCATCCCCAACCACAACAAAGCATGGCCATTATTGGAGGGTATGCTGCAAGAAATGCTCAAAATATCGCAGCCATCCAATCCAACGCAGCTCAACTCGGTGAAGGCAACGCAAATATTGCCTTTGAACTTGGACGCCTTCACCTTGTGGAGCCAAATCAATTCGACGGAGGAAGCGTTCATTCATATTATGAGCAAGGGTATTTTTATCAAGACTACCAACATCAACCACCGGCGGAGGACTAGAAGATTTAGGAACTTTAGTTTTCTTTTCTTTTCTATTTCTCTGTAATTTTCAGCTTTTGCTTATGTGTGTTTGCGTAGTATTTTTCTGTTTTTATTTAATTTTCAGCAAGCATGTTAGTTTATTTTCAGAGTGTATTTCAACTTAATATCACCATTAATAAAGTCACCACCTTGATTATATCATTGGAAAAGTTACAAAATTCGTGCCATGATGATATATGATTAAAATTGCAGCTTTGTTCATCTTTGTAGTCGATTTATGCATGTTTAAGCTAGTGCTCTCTTAAAAATACAGATCTGAATTTATTTAAATGCTAGCTTATTTTTCAGCGGAGGTTATGATTAAAATAAAGACCCATAGTGTTTTATGTGCTCTCAAGTTATGAATGGATTGAAGATGTCTTTTATGCTCAAAAATATTGCTAACCTTGTCACAAGTATCGCTTGTGTGTTGCTCAACCTATCCAAAGCCTTATATATATTTGTGTGCTTAAACCTTAGTGTACAAGATTTATTTTTGAGTGCGTTATTGCAGGCCATGATTTCTCTGGCCCGAGACTAAGAAGCTGGTCATTCCGCTTTTGCGTATCTATCTTTTTGCTAGCCTTTTATCCGTGCATTGTGTATCCCCGCATCGGTGATTTCACAAACTTCGCCGGATATCCACCCTTAAACCAAATATCATCTTTTTGTGATTACCTCCTTGACCACAACCTATCGTTGAGAATGGATCATCAATTCAAGGAAGATCGCAAGACGGTGCCAACGTTGAAGATTTCAAGTATCTCTCCAAGGAAAAATATTTTCGGTACCTACCTTATTTTTCGCCTCTTTGCTCGAGGACAAGCAACGTCTAAGCATGGGGGAGGAGGTAGGTACGGTGCAGTTTTAGAGTTCAAAAGGGAGTATTTTAAAAAAATATATATAATGATGAAAGAAAAAAAATTCGGCGATGTACGTGACTTCCAAGGTGAAGAAAGAAAATATATATATATATAAGAAAGAAAGAAAGAAAAGAATGAGAAATATAAGAAAGAGAAAAAATATATTTGTGCGTAAAGTGAACTCCCCGGTTCTCTAAGAGTGCATTCAAGGCTTCAAGATAAAAAGATCCATTCTCAATTTTCCAACCATGTGCAATCCGATAACGAGGACTTTCTTTGTGCCTCGGGATCACTCTTTGCCATTTGCACATGTCCACTCATCTAAAGTGTGCGTATTTTTCTCTTTCCCCTCCTTGATTTAACATTATTTTCCAATGACCTTTTTGACGAGTCTCGGTAAGACCATGAGAAGCTTGTCTTGTTTTGACAACACCTCATTTATAAATTCTTGTTAGGACTAAACTTTCCCAAAGCTCCATATAAAGCCTACCACATATATATGAGAGGGAAAGGAGTAGAATATATAGGCTTGAGAGACAAGTGAGATGAGAGTTTATGAGCAATACACGAGATGATTTAAATTTGTGAATTTGGTTTAGCTTTTCTTTATCTCGTTCTTCATTTCAAAAAATTTTGAGATCTATTTAAAACTTTGTGAGCATGTTAATACTTGTGGGATAAGCTTAATAAGAATCTACCCTCCGTAGAGATGAAGGCTAGTACATTATGGAACTTTAATGAATTAAAATTTTGAGAGCATTATGTTTTCTCATGTATGATCAAATGCAAAGTTTAAACATTGTTTAGCAATGATGATATCCATCGAAGGCTTACTCGAGGACGAGCAAGGTTTAAGCATGGGGGAGATGTTGACGGTGAAAATCCGTCAACCTAGCCATGAGTTTACCTTCGGTGTTGGCATTAGTTTTATACTTTATCCATTGGTACTAACCCCCGTGGTATAACAAGTTCACGTGTGCATGTCGTTTTTGGAGTTTAATGTTTATGCAGGGATTTAGTGTTGAATGCAAGACTTTCGGGATAAGTTCATCAAGCACCTCATGACAAGACCTTGAAGCCCCGAACAAGTCATGCAATGAAGCAAACATAACTCCAAGAAGCCGGGGGACTTGATCCGAGAAGACGACATACTCCGGGGACACGACCGGAAAAGTGCTTGAATCTTCCAAGACAAGGAGTTGAGTCCAATTCGGAGAGAAACCGACGACATGGACCCGTATGCGAAGGGGGAAACATCCGGGAAGCAAGGGAACCGACCTCGGGCAAAGGAGCCCGGGGCCGGGCCTAAATGGGCCCGGGCCGGCCGGCCCCGGTCCGGTCGGCCCGAGCCCATTTAGGGCCCAAACGCGTCGTCCTTTGCCCTAGCCGCCAATCGGGCTATTTATAGTCCCCCGACCGAGAGCCACGCGAGAGAAGATTTCGTCTTCGGCCGCCGAGAAGCGAGAGAAGAGAGGGACACCATCTAGGAGAGGAGAGGGTCAAGCTAGTTGACTAGGGTTTCCCTAGCCGACGTGGGAACCTTGCAAGGAAGACCACGTCGGAGTTCCGGAGCTAGAAGCAAGATCAAGGAAGGATCCCGGTGGTGATCTTGTGTATGTATCATTGTTATAGTTGAATTATCAAGTTGAATCTTTTCCCGGCGATCAAGTGTTTCCTCGAAGATTTCGTTTTTCGATCGGCTTTGCTTATTCCAATTCTATTCTCGAGATAGATTACATAGGGTGTTCTTGTAGCCGCGGTGGCTAGAGGTACACGCGGATCCTCCGAGAGAATCTCGACTTGTCTTTTGACTCGCCCTAAACTCCCCGCATGAATAGGGATACGTTGTGACGAACGGGGGTCTCGAAAGGCGGATGTTTTCGGATTTGGACGGGAAACCACGATTTAAAGAGGCTTTTATTAAGATTCGATTTGCTACTTCTTCTCTTGCTTGGAACTTCAACAAAAGGCTTACCTCGATCCCTCTAGATCGGTTTATCTACCCAATCTTACTTTGTTTTCTCCGGTTTTTAGTAGATTAGATCTGTTTTGTGTCTTTAACTTAGATGCATTAGGTTTTTATCGAATATTGAAGATTACTTGGCTTTAATAGATTAAGTCTTGCGTCACACATTTGTTCCACGGATTCGATACCTTGGGTTCACCACTCGAGGGAAGAAGGGTCCCTTGACTACGACGGGAGACTTGTACGCTTGCGAGTCACGAACGAACTTTGATACAAACATTAACCGTCAACAGAGAAGAACCCTGGAGTGGAGCACTTCACCGACTACGAGGAGTTCTGAGGATGCGATCAACCAGTCAGAAGCCTGTGGAAGATGAAGATGGAGTCGCGTCTTCATAGATATCGTTGTTCGTGTAAAGACCTTTGTGTCTACCTTCGTGAGTGTAATAAAAGTTAATAAATCTTTTCTGTACGTTTTTGAGCAGTGTCTTGTGATATTACACTCATGAGTCTATCATATGTGTGAAATTGTGATCCTGGCACACATATGAGATGCATTCGGTTTTCTACAGAAAATCGGGTGTGACAGAGTGGTATCGAGCATTGCGACGCGTAGGACGCAGCCTCAGATAGAAATGGTCGAGATTAAGGACTCTCTTTCTAGAAAACCTTTCCGACATTCAAAATATCTTATTTACGCTTAAAAAAATATTTTATTCTTTATCCTTTATCAAAATCAAATCTTTTGTTTTTCTTCTACACTGAGACTGATTCTTGTTCTTCCACCTTGAACTACCACACGTGTTTTATAGGATAGATTCTTAGGTTGCCTACCCTTCTATCAGTTTCGTTTCGATAGAGCCGTTCTTGTGAGGACGTGCGATGTTAATGCTTGTTGATTGTAAACATGCATGATTTGGATCTTTGACATGATTGAAATGTTTTTGTGGAGTGATGGCCACAAATACATCAATAAAATAATTAAAGCTAAAAATTTGAATCTTAGCCCCCCTTTTCTCTGATTCACCTTTATCAATTCAACTTCTTATCGGAAAACTTTTCTCTCTCTAACAATCAAATGGTAAACGTCGAGTCGGGGAGAGCCGGACGGAGATATTCCGTTCGTCATCAAACAGCTGAATCAAGTTCCCTCCTCTACCACAAGAATTAGCGATGGATCCCGCGATGCGCAGTTCTTTACGGAACGGATGCGGTTGATTCGGAACCTCACCGCCACCGGCCCGAGAATCTACAGCACAGCAGAACCGACCCACCACCACAAGGACCCCCACCACCCCCACCACCGGTGAACAAGCATAGAGAATTCATGAGCCACAACCCGCCCACTTACTCTCATTCGGTGGATCCCCTCGATGCCGATGATTGGTGAAGACCATCAACAAGATGCTAAATATCACCCAATGTAATGATCGTGAGAAGGTTTTGTATGCCTCGGGACGTCTGGAAGGTGCAGCCGCTGATTGGTGGGATGCTTACACCGTCGCACATGCTGCTGCCGACACCATTACTTGGCAGGAGTTCCAGGAAAGTTTTCGTACACATCACATCCCAGCTGGTGTGAAGAAGCTGAAGAAGAAGGAATTTCTCGCTCTAAAGCAAGGCAACATGACCATTAGTGAGTATCTGGATTAGTTTACTCATTTGTCCCGCTATGCACCAGACGAAGTCAACACGGATGCTAAGAGACAAGAACGCTTTCTCGATGGATTGATAGGGCCACTTAACTATCAGTTGTAGAGCCACACATTTCTTAACTTTCAGATGTTGCTCAATAAGGCTATAGGATTGGAGAATAAACGCAAGGAACTTCGTGAACAGAAGCGCAAGTTTCAACCTCAGGGTCAGTCTAGCAGTAACACCCGCCCTCGTTACAACTCATCGCAAGACTCTCAGTTTCGTTCTAGCACACCAGGCAGAAATCATGGACGAGTCGGCGGTATCGTTCGTTTGATGAACCCGAAGAATCCAACCCAATGACACCCCGGGCTCCAAATCCTCATCGGAATCGCTCGGGTGCACCGATAAGGAACACTACTCCAGTTCACCCCGAGTGGATGCTTCAAGCTGCGGAGAATTAGGACACTACGCCGCATTTGCCCTCGGCGCAATATGCGGACACCCCGGAGAGATAACGAGAGGTCAACGAGAATAATATGCATGGTAGGGTGAACCATGTGACGGCTGAAGAAGCTCAAGGAGACAAAGATGTGGTGCTTGGTACGTTTCTTATCAACTCTGTACCTGCGACAGTTTTATTTGATTCCGGGGCATCGCATTCATTTATTACTGAACGATTCGTGACAAAGCATGATGTACCCAAGAGTTCCATGAAGACGCATTTGCTAATTAGTTCTCCAAACGGTGAAATGAAATCCACCTATGTATGCCCACAGGTCAATCTTAAGATCGGAGAGATAGATTGAAGCAGACTTAGTGATTCTAACATCCAGTGGAATAGATGTGATCCTTGGTATGGATTGGTTAAGCAAGCATGATGGAATCATTTTGTGTGCCAAGAAGTCGGTGCTCTTATCTACCCCGCAAGGAGATAGGATTGAGTTTGCCGCTACAAGCCCGAAGAAGAAGGAGAAGTGAACAAGCTCTGTGATAGTAAACCGTCATCTTTCAAGACATCTTGTATCTCCTCTTGTTTCCCGATCCCTCCGAATCTCGGGACGAGATTCTTTTTAAGGGGGTAGGATTTGTAACACCCGAAAATTCCATCACAATAAAATATTGTTAGCAACATGGTTTAGTTTTATTTTCTAAGGATTTAATAAATTTGGAATAAATAAATTTGCCTTTAATTAAATTAAACATCATTTAATAATTAGAAACAATCAAGTGTTTGTGCATCATGTTGAAATGCATGAGTTTTGTTTGTGGTGTGATTTTAAAAGTCTTAAAAAAATATATTTGTGAAAAGTCTTTAAAATAATTGGTGTGAAAGTTTGAATTAAAAAAAAGGGGTTGAAAGTTTGAATTTTAAATGTTTCAAAAGTTGTAAAAATGGTTTGTGAAAAGCCTTTTAAAATAGTGGAGAAATTTGTGTTAAAATTTAAGTTTGAAAACATGAAAAGGGTTTGAATTTAAAAGGTTTGAATTTGGATTTGAAAAAGAAAAGAAAAGAAAAAAAAAAGAAACAGCCAACCCAACCCAACCTAACTCGCGGCCCACTACTGTTTCGGCCCACGCGGCCCACCCCACCGCCTCCTCTCTCCCTCCTCTCTCCCTCTCACAGACAGGTGGGGCCCACCCGTCGGTCGTCCCCTACCTCCCGCGCCGCCGCCCCGTCCCCCTGCCCCCCCGCCGCCGCCGCTGCGCCCGGCGCCCCCTCGCCTCCCCGCGCCGCTTCCCCTCCCTCCTAGTGCGCGGGGCACTCCACCGCGCCGCCTCAGCCGCCCCTGCTCCCCTTCCTCTCCCCGGAAACGGCCGCCCACCGAGTCCCACCGCCATTATTGGCCGCCGGCCACCGACCTCGCCCCACCGCCTCGCCCCGCCCCCTTCCCCTTCCCCTCTCGGCCCTATAAAAGGCGAGCCCGAGCTCCCCAACACCTCGCACCTCTCCTCCGCTCCAACCCGCCCGCGCAGCATCGCCGCCACGAAGAGGCCGCCGGAGCTCCACCCCTCGCCATCGATCTCCTCCGCCGGCGCCTCTAGCTCCCTTCCAAGGCCTCCGGTGAGTTCCCCGCACACTCCTCTTTCTTTTGGTTCTTTTCCCATCTGGTTTGGCACACGGGAGCGCATCCCGGCCATCGCCGGCGAGCCCCGCCGCCGGCGCGCCGCGCGCGCCGCCGCCCGGCCGGCCGCCGACGCCGCCCGACGCCCACATGCCACCGCGGCCGCCCGATCCGGCGGACGGCCCCGCATTAAAAGGGCCGTATACCCCTTGGGTCCGGTCCACCGTGGACCATGGACCGGGTCCACCGCGTTGGTCCACGACCGCGTCAGCATTGCGTCATCGCTCGCGTCAGCACGTCCAACCACAAGCCGCCACGTGTCGCCACCATGACTCAACCGCCGGCTGCCTTGGCGGTTTTGCAAAAAGAACCCCGAGGTTTCAGAATTCACAAATATGCCCTTCCACCTATGTAAAAGCCTTTCAATCGAGTCCATTCTTTTATGCTTAGGCCCCTGAGTCCTTAGTTTCTATGTTCTTTAGCCTATCCTTAACCTTTTACATATTAGACCTTCTAGTTTCACACATATTTATGTTTAGGTCCCTGAAATCTTGCGAGAAAACCCCTAAAACTTTCGGATATTCACAATTTAGTCCCCGAACCTTGTTTCGACCATAACTTTTTCATCCTAGCTCCGTTTTACGCGTTCTTGGTGTCCACGCGATCGTCTCTCCGAGCCCGTCATTTCTAAAAGCTTGTTTTAGTCTTTTGGTAATGTTTGATGTATTGTTTTATTTATTGTATGTTTTCTTGCATGATCGTAGCCAACACGCCGTTCGAGGAAGTTCAAGTGCAGAGCATTGCAGATAAGGAAAGTAGCTTATCGTTGGAGAAAGGCAAGTGACCCTAACCACCCTTCTACCTATGCTTTAATCAAGATTACTATAAATTAATCGGAACATGGAGAACCACCCGGGGAAAACGGTGCAACCACGATCCATATGGCTGCGGCTTAGCCAATTAATTAGGTGTGCGATTGATCCGATGGCCCTTTTCCGAAAGGAGCGAGAGGGGGGATCCGGGTTGCGGGGGTATAGCCCGGTCCTTTTGGGGTAGCGGCCTTTGCTAAGGTGCGACCACTAGGGAGGGTTATGGTCCGCCCCGATCCGTAACTATGCGGGTCGTTAGTCTTTTGTATACCTTTGTAAAGGCTTCGTAGCGTCCCTATGCAATCACACCTCGGAAGTGTGGTATTGTGCCTGATCAGCACATGCGTGGTTGGGTTCAAAGTTCTTTGGAACTTTTACGCGAGCTGTGGGAAAAGTGTGCAACCTCTGCAGTGTAAAGGCGATCGATCAGCCGTGCTCACGGTCAAGAGCGGCCTGGACCCTCACATGATTAATTGAACTTAAAGATGGATTAATATTGCTTTCCGGTTATTTCCGTGGCCTTGCTGAGTACCAACCATAAGTGTACTCATCCTTGCTTACGCTGTTCAGAGAAGAACCCTGGAGTGGAGCACTTCACCGACTACGAGGAGTTCTGAGGATGCGATCAACCAGTCAGAAGCCTGTGGAAGATGAAGATGGAGTCGCGTCTTCATAGATATCGTTGTTCGTGTAAAGACCTTTGTGTCTACCTTCGTGAGTGTAATAAAAGTTAATAAATCTTTTCTGTACGTTTTTTAGCAGTGTCTTGTGATATTACACTCATGAGTCTATCATATGTGTGAAATTGTGATCTTGGCACACATATGAGATGCATTCGGTTTTCTACAGAAAATCGGGTGTGACACTAACGCATGCCCCGATCCTCACGCCGCCGCAAGACGGCGAACCCCTGCAGCTCTACGTAGCCGCCACCACCCAGGTGGTCAGCGCCCACTAGTACAATACTCCACATCAATGACCAAACGGTTTGGTCACGGTACTTGCAAATTTGGTCACGGAACACTTTTTTATGACCAACTTATGACCAAATTGAATTGGTCACAGAAGCTCCGTCACATTTGGTGCACCATGACCAATCGATCATTTTGGTCATAGAAGTGGAACTTTTCCATGACCAACACGTTTTCCGTCATAGAAGCGTATTTCTTCTATGACCAAGCCAAATGGTCACGAAATTGGTCACGGAAGGGGTTGCCACGTGGCACGGCCCATGCTGGCAGCTGACGTGGCAAGGCGATCCTGACATGGATATGATGACGCAGCTCTTTGACACAGCGCCACGTGTCGGGCTCTGAATGGTCCAGGTGTCGCACTCAGGTTTGTCCACGTGTCGCACTCTGCTTTGGCCACGTGTCACGCTCAGGTTTGTCCACGTGTCGCATTCTGGTTTGTCCACGTGTCGCGCTCTGAATGGTCCACGTGTCGCGCTCAGGTTTGTCCACGTGTCGCACTCAGGTTTGTCCACGTGTCGCACTCAGGTTTGTCCACGTGTTGCGCTATCGTTGCTCCACGTTTCGCTCTCTGGTTGGTCCACGTGGCTGCTTCCCGTGCTGCCACGTGCCAGCCTGCAGTGGCGCCGCGCCGCTAGCTCTTGCTGCGCCACGTGGCATCTTCCTGTTGCGCCACGTGGCATCTTCTGCTTTCGCCACGCGGCGGCTTCTACTGGCACCACGCGGCTGCTTCATAGGAGACAGGTATTTCTGCATATATAACATATTCATATGACAAAATGCATATAACAAACGACACAAACATGTTTTGGACTCGCAAGACAACCATGTTCACAGACGACACAACCATGTTCACAGACGACACAACCATGTTCACACAAGACACATACGAATAAGCAGAACACAAGACAAGTTCGGATCCGACGACAAAGACAAGTCTTGCATGAAGTGCTCAAACTCAACTCAAGGACCAATTTGCACCGTTAAGATTGAAACCACCGCACCTTGTTAAGATTGAAACCCACCGCACCGTTCAACCTCAAAACGATCGAAGCGGTCTTTGTTCTCCTCCATCGTCCTCTTGTATTCTTGCATCTCCCTTTGGGTCCTCTCAAGTGCTTCCTCCGTCTCCTTAGACTTTTGCTTCAGCAAATCCACTTGACTTGGAGGGCGGCGGCACCTTGTCTTTCATTTGCAAGTTGCTCCTGCGGCACCCTTTCTTTCGCCGTTGGTTGTTTTGTCGGGCTTATGGGCTGCATGCCAATATTCTTCAAGAAAATGTTTGCCGCTAGTCTTGGGAAGCACGCGAGAGACAACCTCTCGCACTTGAGACAAGTGCACCGCCTTGAGAGCAAGAGGCTGATCCTTCAAAGAGTCCATGGCGACTGCCATCATCAAAGTGTAATGCAACAATTAGCTCAAAGGAAATAGCATTAAGAACTATAAAGGACAGACAGATCAAAGGTTAACATGGCAACACAATGAATTGATCATAATGTTTGAAAGAGAACAAGAGAGCTACAGCCAGCCTATTTCTTAAGAACTATATGGCAACACAATGAATTGATCAAAGGGAAATAGCATTAAGAACTATAAAACATATGAATTCAGCAACTCCGGCTAACAATACTATATTAACATGCGGACAATTCAGAAATAATAACTTCGACACACATCCAATTTAGTCAAGGTCACTGGAAAACAACAAACATGCTCTACGACCGACCAACTCAACGCGAAGCACCTCGATCTCACATTCATGTGCAATTAGGGAACAAGAGAAACAAAATACGGTTGTGCATTTGCCCTTCATGTGCATTTCACATTTTTTCTCAAACACAAGCATTGTGAAACGAGGGAATGGACACGTATTTGCATCCTCCTCCATGTTTGCGGTAGGTACCTAATACCGCTAGCTTCAAGACAATGCAAATACCAAGAACTGGATCGTTATGATATATGTGTGTGTGCACGAGCTAATGGGGTTCTTCTGCACTTGGTCTGATATGATATATGTTTGTAGAAATTATCATATTACATGGAAATATGTGATCATCCTATCTATCATTAGACGGTGGAAATTAATAACCTTTGACAAATTGTAGGCAACCGTGCAAGCTCCAATGCAAACAAATCACATATGAGATTCGGTTAATTTCGGAGATCTTTGGGAAATTAGACTTACTATTGCTTCTTTTGCAATGTCACTAACACCTTTCTTGCGGCTGGTGTGGCATTCTTTGAAGATCTCCACCGCATCAAGATCCTCCTCGGCTCCGGCGAGCGTCTTCTTCGAGCCGTCCCGGCAATACCATCTTCTCCATCACCATTTCCTTCATTGGCACGTGCTGCAGCCCTTTTCTTTTGTTTCTGTTAGGCGAATAATGCCCAAAGCAGTGAAAACAGTAGCAAAGATGGAAGGGGTTAAAAAAAGTTGCATAACTGAATAGTGGCCTCTTACATAATCATGCAGGTGTGCAATATAGCAGCGAGCACCTGTCGCGTGGTGAAACTTGACGCTGGCACGGTTTACCTTGTTTGATTCAGCTGTTCGCTGCAACAAGTGACAAAGTTCAGCATTAAACACAACAAGCGAGACTTGAGATGGTACCCAACAAGCAATTCAAAAGTTCCCTTGTTGATAGAATGAAACGATAGCAGAGATAGGCATACCATGGTTTTTGGATCTAACCATTTTTGAACCGAGCTGATTCCACTGTGCATCAGTCATGAATGGTACAGGAGAAGTGGTTCTGATTTGGTCAACAGGAATGCCAGTGAAGTACTTTTTTTTCAACTTGTAGCGCATCTGCTTTACCTCGGATTGCATAACACTCAAGCAAGCAGCCTCAGTTGCCTTGTCCTTAATGTCAAAGCTCAGCCTTCCCTGAAAATTATTGATTGAGATCATTCATTAGTTGGAGAAGATTGTCTCACAGTTTAATATAACACGAAACACGTACACAGTATAGAGAAACTTACACTTAACTTTCCATGAAAGTTCTCAAAAATTGGTTTGTTACACAATTTTTTGTAATCTTTCCAATGGGGTAGGATAGGAACATGATCCCTAACAATGATCCCAGCCTCAGAAGCGAATTTGGCAGCTTGGATTGGGTCATGTGGCCTCGTTGTAACCCTCGGCGATCGTTATGGGCAACCTCTTTTGCATAGAGCGCACCATATTGTCAAGTAATTTTCCGAGTTGTCTTTGTTCTTGGCTTTCTTGGAGCTCTTCCGGCGGACTCTACAATCGGCAATCGGCAAGAAGACTCTACAATCGGTACTAAGCACATAGTAGTAACACTTAACTTAAAGTGACGCATTAGTAATCATTTAAACATGATTGAATTTCGGATGAACAAATGTTTAACAATGCATATATCACCTCTCGATGAGGGATCATACCGAGATAGCATTCAATATCGACAACGAGATCAATTAAAGTAGCAAGACAACGGAATGCAAATGGACAACACTTGCCTTTATCACTGTTTGCGTACGGTCTTCATGGTTCTCATCTTCACCTCGGCCGAAGGTGCTCCTCTCGTTCACCAACACCATAAGTGTCATAATCACCCTGGTAGGACCAATCATGCCCTATTGGATTGTCCAAACCATTGTCATCTTCTTGTGGCGATCTTGATTGTTTGTTTCTGCGGCCCCATCTTGATTGGCTCTTTCGGTTGGAATTTGCATGGACCTTGTTCTCACACCGGGAGGTCTCTCAGGCGGTGTAGCAAACCTTAATCTCTTAGTTTGTGTTGTTCCTTGTGGTGCTATATCTTCTACGGGTACATCATTTGGGGCGGGAGAAAGAACTCGCTTGAGTCTGCTCGAACCTCCAGGTGCCATTTCTTGAGTCGCTTTAGTGCGCCTTGTGCTGATTTTCTTTCGCAACTGTTTTTTTGGAGGCTACAGTAGGAGAAAAACAAATCTTGTAAGCATGTGAATGAATTAGAAATCCATGTACAAAATGAAATGCTATACAAGCAATTACAGAATGCCACTGCGGTTCCCATCCCTAGGTACCTCAATAATCATAAGGGGTACAGGATCGTCGTCTAACGATGAATCATCTTCGGTGTCTCCCTGAACCTGCTCCTCAGCTTCAGGGAGATACTCCGAATCATCTTCAGCACGTCTACCCCCTTTTCCTGCCCTTATTCCCGCTGAACTTGTTGACTCATGTGATTTTACAGTTGATGTAAATTTGTGGAGGCCAAGTTCTTCAAATCTTCTTCTATTCGCTTCTATTTGTAACTCCCGCTGCCTCTCATAATCACATTTTTGAGTTTCTATAGGTACAGCAAGTTGTCCCAACCCATTATCAGTTACTAAGGCAAATAAATTTGAGATACATACATATTGCAAGAAAATTCATTACCAAATAGATCAGAGACTACTACTGCATGTGATTAAGATCAAAACAAGAGAGAGAACAGAGAGAACACAGAGCTAAAAAGCATGTAGATCATCAGACAATTTGGATGTTCAGCACAATTTGTTCTCTAGTGCATTTGAAAATTCTGAGCAACAAAACTTCAATAATGATATCACTATTTTCACAGTCATCCAATCAATTCAGCTAAGCATTACCAGAAATGTCTTCAGATCTAAAAGCATTAGCATCTAGGTGGGAAATGTCTGACGATATAAAAGCTTTAGCATCTAGGTGAGCTAAAAGCATGTCTAATGATCTACATCGTGCAAAAACATTAGCATCTAGGTGGGAAATGAGGTTATTACTCTAGGGTTTCCAGGTATATTTCAATAATCCTCAAGTATTCAGGGCATTCAGGGCATTCAGAGCATTCAGAGAAGCAGAACCCATAAAAATTCTAAGGCGAGAAGGCATTCGAGCAAAATACTATAGCCTCAATCCTAACCCTAACGCCTACGATCATCAGAGGTGTGGATCCGGCCAAATCATCGAATCTGAATCCTAAGATAGACTAGAAACCCTAACAAATGCTAGCGTGGCCTGGTGTATTGGCGTACCTGGTGCAACACGCCTTCTAGTAGTTACCATACTTCGTCGAGGTGGAAGAGAGATGAGGTCGGTGGCGTCGTCGACGTAGCAGATCCGGTTCGGTGGCTGGCGAGGAAGCAGAACCCGACCGTCGAAGAGGTGATGGAGAGGAAGCAGAACCCGACCGTCGCAGAGGTGATGGCGAGGAAGCAGAACCCGACCGTCGAAGAGGTGTCGCCCGGGAAGCGGCACCGGCCGTCGAGTTGCGAACCCGGCCGCGGCGTCGTGCCTCGTCGAGGTACGAACCCGGCACGGGCGTCGTGCGTCGTCGGGGCGTGAATCCGGCCTTGGCGTCGTGCGTCGTCGATCCGCGCCGGGCGGTGGGCGGTGGGTGTCGACGAGTTGGGGATTTGAGCGCGGCGGCGGGTAGGGTTTGGAGAGGGAGAGGGGGGACGAGTTGGGGATCTAAGTTGGAGAGGGAGGGGACGAGTTGGGATGCGAGTTCGAGATTTCGAGATATTTACGGAGTAGGTGAGGGAGTGCGCCATCGAGATATTTCTTCGGCGGGGTGGGCCCCGTAATGAAATTAGTGCCCCGTAATGAGCTTGTTGGCGCGGCGGTCGGCGGTTTTGGAGGGAAGTGGGGTGGGGTTTCGCGCTCGAGCACGGGAGCCCTTGAAAAGGAAATAAGTTTGAAAATAATTTCAAAATTTGAGATCTTCAAACAACATTTTCAAACACGAAACGATTTCAAATTTAAAAGTCATCAACAACGAAATTATACAACTCGCCAAGATCCTCAAGTTTCATTTTAGGCAACCACTTAATCCAGGTCATTGTTAACGACTCAATTTTTAAATTTTAAAATGTAATAATTTCAAATAGAAATTTGGGTGAGTAAACAAAGTCAAATCAAAAGGTTGTGAATACCAAAGTTTCGTAATTCATCATGATCTATAAACTTTATTTAGACCACTTTGTCATTTGAGATAGTGGTTACAATATGTAATACAAATTTGACAAACCCCTCACATATTTCGTAAAGGCAGAACAGACATTTCCATCCCTGAATGTTACCTCGAAGGTCAAGTTCGTCCTGGAACTTTCAAATAGGCCAATCTAGTCCCTCGACTTTTATTTCTAAGGGAAACTCATCCTTATACCCTAAACTCATCCTTATACCCTTAAGTCCCTTGTACCCTTGATCCTTCAAGATCCTTCCTTTCCTTCTCATAAAGTTCATTCTCATAAAGTAGCATTTGTAATTTAGTGTGGTGTGGCCGCACGGGTGTGTCCACGACAACCTGGTCATGCATGTATATGATGTATTCCTAGTTATACCAAGACGTCAGGTCCATAGCTTAACTATGAGGCTTAACTATGAGGCAAACAGGGAATTGGGAAGGGAAACCAAAGATGGTAAGGGTAGAAAAGACATTTTGTATTATTCTCATGACAAAATGCAGAGCAATATTAGTACAAGGCTTAATTTGACACAGAAATAAAAGTTGAGGGACTAGATTGGTCCATTAGAAAGTAATGAGCAAAGTGGGTGAACATAGGATTAATGAGCAATGTATACCATCACTTTCTCAAATCAAAAAATGACCTAAATAAAGTTTGTAGAGCTTGACGAGTTATGAAACTTTGATATTCATCACTTCATCAAATTCGTAATCATTTCGGGTTTCAAAACCTTGTCTAAAATTGTCATTTTTAAAAACAATTCAAATTTTGAATTCTCAAACTTGATCACATGACAAAAGACCAAAGTCAACACATTAGCTTGATAGAGCATGATTTTAGAAAATTTTAGAAAAAAAATCATTCAATTTGGAGTTCGAATGTGGGAGAAAAACTAGTTACAAGTTTCATGTAGAAATTAAATAGAGAAATCCTCATGTTTTAATAGAATCTAAAATTATTCGACTTGCTCTTGACGTACAGGAATATGTAGAAGATGTACAACAAAGACAACAATGCACCAGCTAAGTCAAATAAAATATAATGGCGTGGCGGTATGACTCATTTTTCTCATCTTGGAGGTTTTGAGTTCGATTCCAACTTATCACAAAGTTTTTGCTATTTTTTCCTTTATTGTACAAAATGCTGAAACAATATAATAAAAAATTGGCCGCTCCTAGCGGCTCGAACCCAGACCGCCCCGAGGGCATTAAATTGTACCGATGACCGCTGCGCTTCGAGAGCACTCGGAGAGCACATGACCGAAGGGCCCATCATCGATCGACCGAAGAAGTTCATCGTCTACCTCCGAAAACACCCAAATCGAAGCCGTTTCGGAGGGTTGGAGAATAGACGCGAATGCTCACTACAATTTTCAGCACCCTTTTCCTACTCTTCATTCCGATCCAACCATGGGATCCCTTCATACTAGTACCGGCTTCAATTCCACTCCCACCACTACTCGTTCTCCTCTTCTTCATCCTCCTGCCACCGGCAGCTTTCCCTCCCGCTATCCTGTACTCGATCCGCGCGATGGAAAAGCTTGCCGCGGCTGCGGATTCGCCGGCGGCTCCCGCGGTGTCCCTTCGCCCCGTCGTCGCATCTCCACCGGCCGCCGGGGCTGCGGATTCGCCCGCCACCATCGCGGATCCAGCCCGTCGGATCCCGCCCGATCCGCCGGCGCGAGCGCCGCGGCGACGGCGATGGCGCCTGCGAAGCTTCTCCCGCCGGGCATCGATAGGAGGTTCCGGGGCACTGACATTGCACTCGCCCTTAAGGTTGGGGCTTGAGGCATCCTCGTCTCCGGTGAGTTTTCAGCAGCTCTCATGGGGGGCTGCATCCAGCTCGCGACTCCAGTCCCGGAGGATGGAACCAGGTACGTATAGCTTTGATACTGAGTATATTGAGTATATTGATGCCATTTCAGCTAGATGCTAGCTTGTCTCAATCAATCAAATTACATTGGACTGAGGATGGAATCATGGTTCATGGACACCGGCCCGACTTTTCTTTGTTTCAATCAACTTTGATACCGAGTATACCGAGTATGTTGAAAAATTGCTGATTTGCATTATGCTATTTGCGGGTACACATGGGGGCGGGATCTCGGTTGCTCTACTCTTGGCGTCGGTTGTGTCAGCCTTCTGGAGAGGTGCTGGGCCTCCAAGAGGGAAGAGTTATGCAACTTTTTGGCATCCATGGCCACACCTATGCAGAATCTGACAGTGCTCAGACTCCCTTGGTTCTTAATCAAGAATTGGGGACTGCTCACTTTGTACTCAGGGGCATGGATCTGGGTGCTGGTGTATTGTCTAGTACTCCCGGTGCACCTTGCCAGTGATCCAGATGCGTATTCAGGTGGCGGCACTAACACAGGCTGGACTCTATATCGGC
Source organism: Cenchrus americanus (assembly GCA_947561735.1). Classification (NCBI taxonomy): domain Eukaryota; kingdom Viridiplantae; phylum Streptophyta; class Magnoliopsida; order Poales; family Poaceae; genus Cenchrus; species Cenchrus americanus. The sequence continues at coordinate 308,101,782 of OX387241.1, read as the reverse complement.
AACAAGCTCTTCGACATCCTGAGCACACTCCGGGACATCTCCACAATGGCGGCCGGCTTCGGGACAATCCTTCTTGCATGGCTTCAGCACCAGCCTGAGCCTACACAGCCTATACAGTTGCATGGCATCATAGTTGTTCAATGATGCTTTTGAAGAAGCTCAACGCCTAGTTTGTTGCAATAGGAAGTTATTAACCCTAGAAGTGTGAACTAGTGCATGCCTTTGCTGTAATATATCCAGGCTTGTGAACTAGTGCATGCCTTTAGCAAAGTAGCAAGTTAATCCTAGAATGCTTTAGTTTCATCATGCTTTTGTGAAGTGTGAGTGTGAACTAGTGCATGCCTTTGCTGTAAAATATCCAGGCATGAGTAATATAATAGTGTCAACTTATGATGTACTATATATTTGTCTCAATGTGCTCTGTAAATTGCTGGTTTTTTAATCTTTTCTTTGAAGCCTACGATGACAGACCATGTATTAACATGTGCTCTGTGAACAACGATGACGGCCATCGGTGTATCGCATGTGATAGCCAGGCGGAGTATTAACATGTCCTCTCGTGCAAAAAATAGCATTGGAAACACTACCGAAAACGGACAAACAAGCAACATTTCAACAACATGTTGTCAAATAAATGACGGAGTTCATTGAAGCAAAATGACGAAACGGGGTTCATTGAAGCAAAATGACGGGTTCACATGAGGTACATCACCGAATTAACGGGTTCATCGAAATAAAATTGGAATTCTAGACAACCCTTTGCGGCCAACAAAGGGCCTTATTACATCAAAGGAGGTAACAACTTCGATTACTACATGACAAGGTTCTTCGGTGGGTCAAGCGAGTTTCAGAGGTCATCATCGTTGTCATCGGGTTGGCACATGTCATCTTCGATGTTTTCATTGTCACTATCACTACAATATTGCATCACGGTGTCATCATCTTCATCTTCCGCTCATCATCATCATCCGAAATGCTTTGGCTTGCTTCCTTTTGCCTATTAGTTCATCTAAACGACCTTCAACTCTAGTAGCGCCCCACCATGATCATTGACCTCGGCCCCATCACCATCCATTTGCTGCCCATCACCATCACCTTCCCGCACTACGTCTTTGTGTTTCCGAACAAAGTGGTCATCTTGGTAAGCAATGTCACTTTTTTTCGGCCACATCGTACATATCCCTATGTTCAACTTTCTGAACCACTCGCCAGTCCTTGCCAAGAAGTGTGTCCTCCATGTAGAATACCTTTCTCGCTTGAGCTGCAAAGATGTATGGGTCGGACTTGTACCAGAATGACCGAATGTTGATGGATTTGAAGTGTCCATCATCACTGATGCCTCTTGTCTTGCCTACTTGATTGTACCAATCACACCCGAAGAGAACCACGGTTCGAAGGCATTGTCGATTGGAGTTATACTTCAACTCAATAATCTCGTTAAGGACTCCATAAAAATCAATGTTATGATCTCCATGAGTACCGTCAGTCACTATACCACTGTTCTGAGTCTGCAAGTATTTCTCACGAGCCACGGTGTTATAACGGACTCCATTCACAATGCAAGATGAACAAAACCTCACTCGACGATGAGGACCATGAGACGAGCAACCAATCCGTCATCAACCTCCTCTTCGGATGCTCCATGCGCTTCTTGGTGATGCGAGGTTCAAACAGAGAATACAAGGTTACGACCAATGAAGAACTAACAATGATAACTTACGAAGAAAACACATAAAGACAGTTCTAGCTAGTGACTACTACTTCGGGACACACTTACATGGCCCCTAAACCATCCAAAGCAAACCCCAGTAGCAAGTCTTTTGTCAATATCATGTGGACCTTCCTCCAATAACTCTTGCATGTAGGTCTTTGTCGAACAAAGAATAAACATCGAGAAAAGCTTAACATGCATGCAATTCATGAGATTATAGTTTTGCAAGTAAAGACGATACTTACTTCACATATGGCTCAACCTCTCTACTATTGTTTAGCACAAACCAAACTAGCCTGGTCCATCATTTCATCATCGATGTATTGTTTCTCGCCGGCTCCAATGAGTTTAACACAATGCTTGAAAACAGAGATCTCACTAGCTGGTGGCTCATCTTCTGCTTGACTGTCACCCCGGTTTAATCTAGTGCTGATATCTGCCATATACCTCGAGCAGAATATCATGGTGTCACTTGCAACATAAGCCTCGGCAATTGATCCTTCAGCCTAGCCCCGTTCGCCACGAGTTCTTGAAAGTACCCAACCTCCTCTCTATTGGGTACATCCATCCATACCGGACAGGGCCTCTAAGCAAAGCCTCATCGGGTAGATGCACGGCGGGTGCACCATGACATCAAAGAAAGCGAGGAGGGAAAATTTTCTCAAGCTTGCAAAGTATTATCGGGATGTCTTTCTTTAGCCTTTTGACAACATATTTCTTCGATTTCTGCTACACAATTCCCTGAAGAAATTCCCAAGTTCTGCAATTGCTTCGTACACATCTTCCCTTACCAATCCTCGTAAAGCAGCAGGTATGATCCTTTGCAGTAATACATGGCAGGAATGAGTTTTCAGCTTCCCCTGTAACTTAGTGCCATCTGCACTTATGGATCTACCTAGGTTGGCTGCAAATCCGTCTGGAAACTTCAAATCTTTGAGGAGCTTGCAGAATCTTTCTTTATTCTTCTTGGTCAGTACGTAGAAAGCCTCTGGCATCCTAGTCCCATCTCCATCCTCTCGCAAGTGAAAATTTTGTCTAATACCCATATCATACAAATCCAACCTTGCATTCTCGGTGTCCTTGTTCTTGCCCTCAATTTTGAGAAAGATGCCAAGGAGGCTATCACAGATGTTCTTCTCTATGTGCATAACATCAAGATTGTGTGGCAGCAACAAATATTTCCAATATGGTAGCATCCAAAACCCAACTTTGCGACTGAAGATTATGGGGGGCTCCCCACGCTTCCTTTTCTTGGTTGGCTCATTCTTCCCTGGCCTCACATCCTTCACCCTCTCTAGCTGCTGCAGGACCTCCTTAGTACTGAACTTGACTGGTGCATTCCTAGTTTCACGGCGGCCATCAAAAGCCAAGCTGTTCCGCCAAGCATGATTCCTCGGAAGAAAACGGCGATGGCCAATGTAACCAATCTTGCCCCGCAGTGCCCGTGACAACGGATCTTTGTCACAATGGATGCATGCATAATAACCTTTCGTGGTTCGCCCAGACATGGTGCTTAATGCTGGATAGTCATGTACACACCACAGCACAGCGGCTCGAAGATCAAACTTTTTACCAGTAATGGCATCATATGTGCTAACTCCACTCCAAAGTGCAAGCAGCTCTTCTATCAAAGGCTCAAGAAAGAGGTCAAAATCTTTTCCTGGAGATGATGGACCCGGGATAAGCAAAGTCATGAAACAGTTTGCTGGATTGACAACCTCCCATGGTGGCAAGTTCAGAGGTGTCACAAGCACATGTCACATACTATATTGAGTGCTCATGTTGCCGAACGGGTTGAAACCATCCGTAGCTAAGGAAAGCCTCAAGTTCCTTGGATCATCTGCAAAAGATGCAAACCGTCTATCAAAGTCTTCCCATGCCAACCCATCATTGGATGGCTCATTACATCTTTGACCGGCCTCCTACTGACCTTGTGCCATTGGGTCTGCTCAGATGTTTGTTTCATGGCAAACATCCTCTTCATCCTCGGTATGAGTGGGAAGTGCCTCAACACCTTGTGTGGAACACGCCTGTTACCATCAGCATCTTTCCATCTAAATTCACCACATATTGGGCACACTTCTAGCTTCTCATAATCCTTTTCAAACACCTCTGACTTACGAAACAGCACACAGTTGTTCTTGCACACATGGATCGATTCATATCGAAGGCCCAATTCACGAATATACTTCTTCGCCTCATCATAAGAATCTGGAAATTGACACTGAGGGAATCCTGAGGACAACAGCTTCATCAAAGCATCAAATGTTGTATTGCCAACTCGATAGCGAGACTTTATGTACGAAGTCTCACTAGAAAGGAGAATTTAGATTCTTTGGGATCCCTTGCAAAGTGGCCGCTTGGCATCCGCGAGAACTTTGGCAAACATTGGACTCTCTCCATCTTCCTCTCTCGCTTTGTACAAATCCGCTATCATCTCCGTGACTTCATCATCATCATCATCTTGTTCATCCTCGCCGAAATGTATCCATGGATCATAATCATCTCCCGCATGAGGCACCACCTCCTCTCCACCTTCAATCACTTCAAAGATCCGAGCCTCTCCATGATGAATCCAACGAGTGTAAGGGGACATTCCAAAGAGTAGTACATGCTCACTCACTAATTGCCGAGACCGAAAATGCCGATTCATACATCCGCGGCATGGACACCTAATCTCGCCGCCTTCGGGTATCTTCTTCTAACGAATTCCATGAACCCTTCCACTCCGGCGATGTACACAGTGTGAATGGTCTCGATAGACCCATCTTCGATCCATCTCGTTTTGACATACATGTAGAACTTATAAGCAAACAAAATTTTAAACTCGTTCATTACTCAACATGTTTACCGAAAAAAATAAACACAATCCGAAACCGAGACTTCACCGACTCAAACCGAAACTTCACCGACTACACTAATTGGAAAATAAACACAAGTTCTAACATTGGAAACCGACAGACAACGGAAGAACTCTATCACAAGACCACCGGAGCATTATTACACTAAACGATTTCTCCAATATTTCAATTATTGGACACAAGACTAACAACAACACAAGCATTTCCAATCTTGCCAAAGCGAATCGAAAATAAGCACTACACAAATGGAACTAACTTGCTGAATTGAATTTTTGGAGAATACAAAAAAAACGGCCGCCGCCGTGCGCCCCGCCGGGAGCCGCGGGCCCGCCGCCGTGCGCCCGCCGGGAGCCGCCGGCCCGTCGCCGTGCGCCGGCCGGGGGGAGCCGCGGCCCGTCCGCCGTGCCCCCGCCGGGAGCCGCGGGCCGGTCGCCGACCTCCCCGCCGTGGACGGCCAACGGGGAGAAGATTCGTATTCGGTGGAGCGTGAATGGCTCGACTCATTCGGTAGAGACTCGGTACACTTGTAACGAGAGATATTTTATATACAAATAACTTATAAAGTACCCTCCTAACACAAATTCTTCGATAGCGCAGTGGTAAGCCTTCACTTGTTGTTTCGAGTGGTCTCCGGTTCGAGACCTGGGGACTCCACTTTTTGCACCCAATAAAAGTCGCGCATGCGAGTGCTAGTTGGCCTGGTGGCCGTCGTGGGCCAGACCCTACGCGCACATGCGAACTCGCAGTCGTGGGCCTCGGCGCGGTTATGGGCCAGAGCCCATCTAAGGCCCTGCTCACATGCGTTGGGCCGGCCCGGACCGGCCCCGAGTGTTCCGCATAGTGGGACCATGCGTTGGTGGGGCCCACCCTTGGTGAGGGCCACGTGGTAGGTTTGCGGGTCCCACATGACGGTCGACCCAGTACGATGTTCTGTGACGATTACGGAGTTTGGTCATTATGTCATTCGTCTTACCCCTCAGTCGTCAACTGTGACCAAATTCAACAATTCGTCACTATTGAATTAACTACTATGACCAAATTTGTATATCGTCATAGAAAGAATAGTCTTCTATGACCAAATATTTTTTTGGTCACTGGAAAGAGAACTTCTATGACCAAAAATGAAATCGTCACTAGATAATGGTCATAGATGATAGCATTTGTACTAGTGGCCGTGATCGTCGTGGAGCGCATGGAGGAAGGGCACGCCTTGCCTGTACAGCGGCCGGTCTACTACATCAGCGAGGTCCTGTCAGACACGAAGACGCGCTACCCCCAGGTCCAGAAGTTGCTGTACGCGGTAGTTCTTGCGCGGCGCAAACTCCGCCACTACTTCGAGGCCCATCCCGTCACGGTGGTTTCCTCCTTCCCACTAGGGGAGATCATCCGCAACCCCGACGCCGCGGGCAGGATTGCCAAGTGGTCCGTAGAGCTGATGGGCGAGACGCTCACCTACGCCCCGCGCAAGGCTGTCAAATCCCAAATCTTGGCAGATTTCGTCGCCGAGTGGACGGACACGCAGCTACCGCCGCCGCAGATCCAAGCGGAGTGCTGGACTCTGTTCTTCGACGGCTCGGTGATGAAAACAGGAGCGGGCGCGGGCCTGCTCTTCGTGTCACCCCTCGGGGAATGTTGACGGTGTATTTTGGTGCACCTAGCATGTTCATTACACTTTGGTTTGGATTTGATTATTGAACTAACCCGCCACTAGGCACACTAATCATATAACAAGTTCATCTTTGTGCATGCATTTGGAAGTGTTGTGTTTATGTAGGAAATCATGGACATAAAGGACGGATTCGCAATAAGTTCAAAGGAGCATTCATGGAGTCTTGTTCGTGTTCATGAGCTCGCTGAAATTACTTCCAAAGGTGGTGAGGACCGAAGTGCTACGAGGAACACCCCCGGGTATTGAAGTGTAAAAGATCAAACTTCATGCAAAGAGAGCCTCCATCTTGATCGCGAGGATAACAGCGTCAAAATCATCCAAGTGGAAGGGGCAAAGTAGATAAGTGCACGAGGACCCACGGAGCAAAAAGGGCGACCGAACGGGCCGAAGCGGGCTCCGGGCCGGCCGGCCCCGGTCGGATCGGCCCAGCCCACTTCGGGCACCGGTTCGGTCCCGTCTTCCTTGCCCTCGAAGGATCTTCGACCCTAAAACCCCCGACGCGCCGCCAACACAGAGGGGAGGAGTTATTCGCACCAGAAGGCCATCTACAAGCTAGAGAGAGAGGAGGAGGATCTCCGGCTGGAGATCAACCACCTCGAAGGAAGCACCCTCTCGTGGAGAAGGAGGAAGACACCGGCGGAAGGGAAACCATGATCAACGGTGCCATGATCAGCACCTTGATGGGGTAATCTTCTCATTCGTCCATGGGTTGTAATCGATCTTGAGATGTAATCGCACTTTGTCGGATTTTCTGTCTATCATCTTGTGTTGAATATACTTTAATGCTTAAAGGTTAGCTACCATGCCGTAAAGGGAGTAAAGGCCTCAATGCTTCCTTAGATCCATTCAATACGCCGTGGCCATCAAAGGTCTAGTCATGATTACCTTCGCGTAGTGACAGTACGAGAGGAGGGAAAGGGCGAAACCGTGGTCACATCCCCGATAGATTAGATTGGTTTTTCATGTCTTTAAGCGATTGCATGCTCTAGTATCGTAGACCCGTGGGCGAGTGTCTTCTCTCTTGATCGTTTATCATTCTCTCTAGTGTAGTTTAGTGTTTTTCTAGTATAATATTAGTTAGGGTTTTAGTAGCTAGTGTGTCGTTGTTGATCGAACGCTTGTAATCCCCTTGCTCCGCGGATTGACAAGAACCTTGGGAATCCCGTGGTGAAAAAGGTGTGGGGTCCGTACGCTTGCGGATCGTAGAGGGATACGTCTTTTATCCGTCAACAGGGAACACATGCGGTACGCGGTGCGCCTCCACTTCCCCGCGTCTAACAATATGGCTGAATACGAGGCCCTCCTCTGCGGCCTCAAAATCGCCATTGAGTTAGGCGTCAAGTGCCTCGACGTGCGGGGGGATTCGCAGCTCGTAATCGATCAGGTCATGAAGAACGCGAGTTGCCACGACGACAAGATGGAGGCCTACTGCAAAGCCGTGCGAGCCCTCGAGGACAAGTTCTACGGCATCGAGCTCAACCACGTGCCCCGCCGGTACAACGAGGAGGCGGACGAGCTCGCCAAAATCGCGTCCGGGCGGATCACCGTCCCCCCGAACGTTTTCGCGCGCGACATCGCTCAACCCTCGGTCGTCTTCGAGCCCTACCCCTCGAGTCACAACGAACCCTCGGGGGCTCCCTCGAATCCAGCGGGTGCGGAGCCCATGGATGAGGACCCCTCGAACGAGGCGTACGTGCTCTCCCTCCTCGAGGGGTACGGCTCCTACGAGGCCGATGTGATGGACATCGAGCCAGCCCCTGTCCAGGAGGACTGTCGCGAAAAATACATCGCCTGGATCGCTCGAGGGGAACTCCCCGCGGACCGGGCCACGGCCAGGCGCATCGCCAGGATGGCCAAATCTTTTGCCCTCGTCGACGGCGAGCTGTACAAGCGCGCCGCCTCCGGCATCCTACAGCGGTGCGTACCCATCCCCGAGGGGCGCGAGCTCCTACGGGACATCCATGCGGGGATCTGTGGCCACCACGCCGCGCCGTGCACCCTCGTCGGCAATGCGTTCCGCTAGGGCTTTTACTGGCCCACCGCGGTCACGGACGCCAGCGAGGTCGTGCGCACCTGCGAAGGGTGCCAGTTCTACGCCCGCAAGTCCAACTTGCCCGCCCATGCCCTACAAACCATCCCCGTGACATGGCCATTCGCCGTGTGGGGGGCCGGACATCGTCGGGGCCCCCCGCGGAAGGCGCCGGGGGCTTCACCCACTTGTTGGTCGCGATCGACAAGTTCTCCAAGTGGGTCGAGGTGCGCCCCATTACGAACCTAAGGGCGGCAGCGGGCGGTAACATTCTTCACCGACATCGTCTACCGCTTTGGAGTGCCAAACTCCATCATCACCGACAACGGGTCCCAGTTCACGGGCGGGGGAAGTTCTTGGAGTTCTCGCGACAAATTCCACATCCGCGTGGATTGGGCGGCCGTGGCACACCCACGGACCAACGGCCAAGTAGAGCGTGCCAACGGCATGATCCTACGTGGCCTTAAGCCCGAATTTTCGACCAACTCAACAAATCTGGACGAAAATGGCTCCAAGAACTACCAGCGGTTGTGTGGAGCCTAAGGACCACCCCAAGCAGAGCCACCGGGTTCACCCCGTTTTTCTTAGTCCACGGCGCGGAGGCCGTCCTCCCCACGGACTTAGAATACGGATCGCCCAGGGTTCGAGGCTACGACGAAGAGGCCAACCAGCGAGCCCGCGAGGACTCGCTGGATCAGCTGGACGAGGCACGCCTCGTGGCCCTGATGCATTCCGCGAGGTACCAACAGTCCCTCAGGCGCTATCAAGCACGCAAGATACGCCGGCGGGATTTCAGCGAAGGGGATCTGGTCCTAAGGCTACGTCAAGACAACCGAGGGCGCCACAAGCTATCGCCCCCATGGGAGGGACCCTACGTCGTGGTGAAGGTACTCAAGCCCGGCACATACAAGCTGGCCAACGAGGACGGTGAAGAGCTCACCAACGCTTGGAACATCCAACAGCTACGTCGCTTCTACCCTTAGCTAGGATTTCCAAGTATTTTTGTTGTAAAAACCGCACGGCCAACGCCCCAGTTGGTTATGTAAAAGCTTTAAGTTTAATAAAAAGGGCAACTCGGCTTTCCCCTGAAACCCAAGTTACCCTCGGGGGCTACTGCGGGGGGGGGGCACCCCCCCCAAAATGGTCCCATTTTTTCGCGCGAAAACGAAATAACTCACACGTGCCAACCTCGAGCAACGATTCGAACAGGGCGCACGCGGCCTAGCGGAAGGAGCGTGCGAGCCAGAGATAGCCTACGCCGCGTGGATATGGCCCTTCTCTCTCGCCTCCAACCCAGCAGGCCCCCCGCGAAAATCGAACTCCCCTAACTAGAATCTACTCAGGAAGAAGGAGAAACAAAAAGCGTGATAGACAAACAACTTCATTACAGCAAATGTTTATGTCCAAGAACAACTTGTTTATTTACAAAAGGCCACGAGGCCAGAGTACTGATACACATCAAAATGGGCCAAGTACCCAACTGCTTTCAGGCGGGAGGAGCGGCAGCGTCAGCGGCGTCCGGGAAGAGGAACTCCTCGAAGGCTTCGGCGAGCGACCCGGCGGCGTCAGCGGCGAGCGCATCCACACGCTCCATCGCCACCTCGTCCTCGACACCCTCGGGGACGATGTAGCCCTCCGCCAGCGCCTCGAAGTTGACCTCGTAGTGGGACCGCACCACTCCGAGAGCCTTCTGGACGCCCAGATGCGGCCCCGCCGCATCCGCTCGGTGACGTGACCGCCAAGGGCACGCGGGCGGCCGGCCGGCCGAGCCGCCGCCCGTGCTTCGCCCTCCTCCACGGCCGCGGCAGGTATCGAGGGCCGCGCCACGCAGCCCCGCAGCTCTCTCGGCGAGGAGTTGTAGGAAGCCTGCAGCGTCTCGGCCCGCTCAGCCGCATGCCCCAGGGCGGTGCGCAAGCCTGGAAACGCCAAAAGCAAGAAAGAAATCAGAAAGGGGAAACGCGAGCCCTCTAACAGAAAAACTAACAAGGCAAGAGTCAAACAGTGGCTCACCCTCGACTTGCTTCCTCTCCGTCTCGAAGTCGCGGCGCACGGCCTCGACCGTCAGCTCGAGGCGCTTGACGGTCTCGCTTTGCTCCTGGAGGGACAGCTCTTGATTGGCATTGGTGATGCTGAGCATAATCACCTCGCCCTCGGCCTTGGAGAGCTTGTCGTCCCGCTCCGCCAAAGACTTCTGCGCCGCCTCGCGAGCGACGCACTCCTGCTCCAGCGCCGTCCGGGCGTCGACAAGGGCGGCTCGCTCTCGCCGGAGCCGCCCCTCGGCCCCTTGGCGGGCGGTGCGCTCTTGCCGGAGCTGCTCCTCGGCCGGCGACGAGAGCCGCGGCCTTGACGTCGAGGGAGGCCTTCAAGTCATCGGCCTCCTTGGCCCGCCGCCCGGCCCCGCGCGCCCGCTCCTCGCCCGGCGGCCGCTACGCTCGCGCCCCCTCGAGCGACGAACGGAGCTCCCGGGCCTCGCCACGAACGTTGGCCACCTCCGCCTCCCAATTGGTGGCCAGCGTCCGCATCTTCTCCAAGTCGGAGCGCGCCGCGCGCGCAGCCTCATCACGATCGATGAGGGCCGTGCAGACCCGCTCGAGGCTCGAGCGGCGCGCGGGTCTGCCGCCGAGCTCTCGGGGAGCTCGTCGCGCCACGCCATGGCCCGTACGCCGCCCGCCCGTCCGGCGTCCTGAGGGCGTCAGCAAGCGCGTCGAAAGCGCTGCACCGCTCCCGGAGCTGGTGGACCTCGGTGTTCACCCGGTCGAAGGCGTCATATTTGTCGTGGGCGCGGCGCTCGAGCTCCTGGCACCCGCAAACCAAGACCAGTAAGCGCTACGACGCGGAGGCAAAAACGAGAGATGGAAGAAAAGCAAGCAACCACGACCTACCTGGATGACGCGCCATGCAGGGCCGCCATGGACATGCAGCGCTTCGTTCAGCGCGCGGTTGAGCGTGGCGCCGTGGCTCCGGAGCTCGCCCCAGAGCTCCTGCTCCCCCGGGTGTCAGCAAACGTAGGGGGATCGTCGACGGCCCCCTCCATCTGGGCGGGGTGGCCGACGCGGGAGGACGAGGCCTCGGCACCGTGTCCTCGGTCCCCCGCCACCATGTGCCCCTCGTGCCGCCTCACGAGGGCCCCCTCCTGGGGCTCGGGGGAGCGTGTGGGGAAGCTACCCCACTGATCCCACCCGGGCGGCGGGGAGTCGTCATCCGGGACCTCCACCACCTCCGCCCGGGGACCGCCGGCGGACACCGGCCCTTGCGCCGCCTCCCTCGCGCCTCCGTGGCCGCGGGCGCCGACGTGGCGCCACGGCCACCACCTCGGTTGTGCCTCGGCGACCACGGGCGCCGCCATGGGTTGCACCCGCTCCGCCTCCTCCGCACTGGCGCCACGGACGGCGCCTCCGTAGCGACGGCCTCCTTGGGCCGCGCCTCCGCCACGACCGCCGCCGCGGCCTGCACCCCCCCACGATGGCCGCACGCGGCCGCTCCTCGGCGACCACCGGCCGCGCCGCGGCGGCGGGGCCGATCGCCGGCCGAGGCCTTGAGGCCTCGGCCCGGCTTTGCGAGCTCTCGCCCGCCGCCGCCGTGCTTGCCCCCGCTCGCGACGCCCTCGACGAGCGCCGCGCGGGTGGGGATGGACGCGTCCGTCCTCAGCACCTTGGCCGATGCGAGGGGAGGCACAGTTGGCACCACCGCGCGCGAGGGCACGAACGGAGGGTTAGAACGCCCGATCATCGAAACCGGACCAAAATATAAGGTCGAACCCCTTACCTCGAAGAGGAGAAGGCACGCTTCCTTTTCCTCGAGGCCTCGGCGGATGAGGCCGGTGCGGCCCGGCACACCCGCCGCGCGCGCCCCGGCGGCGCCGCGCGCACGCGCGGTACGCTCGCCCCGCGTGCGGGTGCGCCGCCGCCGCGCCCGACGACGCCGCCGCGCGCGCGGCACGCTCGCCCCCGCGCGCGAGCACGCTTGACGCGCGCACGAGAGCGCCGCCGCGCGCGCCACCGTGGCGCGCGCCGGCGCCTCCGCGCGCGCGCGCGCCCCCGATGTCGATTGCCGGCGGCGGGCGCCGCGGGCCGCCCGCCCGTGCGATGCCGCCCTTGCCGCCGGCGCGGTTCGGCGACGGGGCGCGAGGGCGCCACCTATCGGAGGGGCCCTCCCCCCTCGGCCCTCTTCCTCTTCGTCCCCCTCCGAGGACGAGTACTCCTCGGTCCCCGGGGAGGAGAGCCCCGGCTCTTCGCGCCGCGGTACTCCGCGGCCCGCCGGCCGCGGCGCGCTTGATGTCGCCTCGCGCGCTCCCTCTCGCGCGCCGCCCGCTCCCCGCTCCCGGCCGCGGGCGCCCGCCGAGCGCGCGGGGGTCGGGGGGTGGGCGGAACGGACTTTGAGGCGATGAAGTTCACCACCGCACACGGGAACACCAAGGACGCGTCGAGAGACGAAGCAACACCAAGAACGCGAAACAAAATCAAAGATCACACTCACCAATGGGCCGGTGGGGAGCATCTCGAGGTCCCACGGGGACCGGTCCCGGGCGCATCGGCACCGGGTGTCGACGGCGTTCCGCGCCGGGTGAGCGCATACGCCCGCTCGAGGGGCGTCGGGAGCATCCGCGACCTCGCCGTATCGACGGGGTTGGCCGCCCCCGTCATCTCGAAGATACGGAGCGGCCTCTCCATCGGGGGCACGACCCGCCGGTGATGGAGGAAGGCGAGGACGCCCATCGCGGTCGGCCTCGCGCCGCCGAGCTGCGCAGGCGGCCGAGACCGACTCCGCCGCCTCGGTGTTGGGGCGTGGACACCCCGTAGCCCCAAGAGCCGGGCTTCTCCTTGAACACCCGACCGGTGTAGGGGGGGGAGGCCGGGCTCGGCGTTGCGCAAGTAGAACCATCCCCGCTCCCGGCCCGGCGTTGTTCGTCGTCATGGTGCAGGGGATGTAGACGTTCTTGAATTGCCCCCGCAGGGCAAGCGACATCCCGCCGGCGCGCACCGCGCGCGCGGGTCCTCGGCTCCGTCGTGGGCTGCGTGAAGAGCTCCGCACGAAAAAGGTGTACCCAGAGCTCCCAATTGACTGGGATCCCCAGGTACCCTTCACAGACGCCCACGAACGTGGCCGCCTGCGAAACCGCGTTGGGGGCGAAGTTGTGCAACTCCACTTCGTAGTAGTGGCACATCGCCCGCATGAAGCGGCTCGCCGGCGCGTTGAAGCCCCGCTCGTGGTAGCGGATAAGCTAACCACATAGCCCTCCGGCGGGTGGGGCGCGCGGTCCGCCGCCGGCGGCACTATCCACTCCGCCGGGCGTCCATCTTCATTGGCCGCCAGCTGGCCGGCGGCGACCAGCTCGCCAAGGGCCAGCCGGGTCACCGTCGACCTCTCCCAGGCGTACGGCTCCAGGATCGTGAGAGGCTGAGGCGGCGCCATGAGGAAGGACGAAGGAATGCGAGAGCGGAGGACGAAAAACAGAAGATGAGCTCTAATGGCGACACCGCGCGGTGGCAAAGGCGAGGCGAAGACGAAGGCGCAGGGGAGCTGAAATGGTGAGGCGTCAAGGTAAAAAACCGCCGTCTCCCCACTCCCTCAGATTTATAAGCCGCGGGCGAGCTCTCCGGGGCGGATGTCCCGCGCGCATTAACTGCAGCGAATCTTCTCCTCATGCCGACGAATGGGCCCCACCGCGACCGCAGCGGCCACATCACCGCAGGCGGGCCATCATCACGGCGGAGACCCGCAGAACCGAGGCAAAGCGGTCACGTCCGCCCGCCACGCCGCCCACTACGCGCGCGCGCGCGCGCGCGGCGCCTAAAGGCGCGCCGCGCCGCAAAAACCGCAGCCTCGACTGCGAGGCATTTAATGACCCGGTCCCTTGCCAAGCAAGGAGAACCCTCGAGCGGGGCGAACCCCCAGCTCGAGACAAAAACAGCCCTCGATGGGATATCGGCGTGAGAAGGCCGCCCGGGGCCTGCTTGAAGTAAAGCAGGCACCGCGGGCACCCATGCCGCGCAAAACCCTCGAGCAGCACGAGCCCTTGGCTCCAGACGATAACAACCCTCGATGGGATATCGGCGTGAGAAGGCCGCCCGGGGCCTGCTTGAAGTAAAGCAGGCACCGCAGGCACCCATGCCGCGCAAAACCCTCGAGCGGCACGAGCCCTTGGCTCTAGACGATGTCAGCCCTCGAAGGGACATCGGCGCGAGAAGGCTGCCCGGGGCCTGCTTGAAGTAAAGCAGGCACCGCGGGTGCCCATGCCGCGCAAAACCCTCGAGCGGCACGAGCCCCTGGCTCGAGACAATATCAATTCTCCAAAAAAGGGCACATACGCTGTGCTACCAACCAGCGCCTCGAGGGCTGGCTCGCCCAGACCCCTCGACGGCCGCAGACGCAAAGACGGGGCCGCCCAGGCGCCACCCCCGCACGGCCCTGCGATCGGAGGTTCGAAGCCCGACCCTCGACGGGTTCGAACGAGGCGCCTCGGATCGCGAGTTAGGGACGACGAGGGCACGCGCATTCGAGCCGTTCCTCGAGCCCGTCGGCTCGAGGGTGCCCCACATGTCGTGTTCGAGAGCCAGCGAGGACAGCTAGTCGGGGGATCCCACCGAGGGAGAGCTTCCGCGCCCTCGGTCCCTATCGAACGGGACCGAGCCCCACCTAGCACACCCACGCAAGCGCTTCCATGGACGTGTCTCCGGACCACGCAGCCTACCCTTATCGAACGGGGCATGGGCGTCCACTTGAACCACCCGCTAGCAGCTCGACGAGGAATCCGCAATTCGCGACCCGCTCGATGGGAGTTGCGGAAACCTCACCCTCCGTCCCGCGGAGGGACGGCGAGGGCGCGTTAAAAAACAAGTCGTCAAGCTCGCCCGATCGCCTCGAACGGCCCGGGCTCGGGGGCTTAACGCACGGCCTACACCTCCTTGGCCCGTACCCGCCGAGACGGCGTCGGCGCCGCGTGCGTCACGGAAGCCGGCCGAGACACCGCCGATGCCGGTTGAAACATGTGCCACGCCCTCCGACCGTTCTCGCGGTTAACCCCTCGCGGGGAGCACCCACACCTCTGCAGGGCTTCGGGGCTAGACCGCGGGTCCGCCGACGCGGCCCCACGAAAAGCGTTCGCAAAACAAGGAGGGAAGAACGTCCTATCAGTAGGTTCCAGCATCTGCGGGAGCCTCAATGGCAAACCCACAGATGCTCGGGGGCCATGCGTCGGGGACGCCCCTAGGGGTCCCCTTAAACAATGGGGAAATCCTCACTTAAAACCCGCAACGAAACCAAAACACGCTAAGCCTAACCATGCAGGCGCCTAACCATGCAGGACACGGCCCATGCCACAGGGACCCCGACGGCCCACCAAGGCGGCCCTCTTAGAGATCCCCTCGAGTAGGCTCCGCCTCGCTCGAGGACGCGCGCCCCCCTCGGGCGGGCTTCGCCCCGTTCGAGGGGTAGCACTTCCCGCGGGCGGGCTCCGCCTCGCTCGAGGGCTCGCTCCCCCTCGAGCAAGCTCCGCCTCGCTCGAGGACACGTCCCGCCCTCGGCCGGGGTCCGCCACGCTCGAGGGCGCCCCTCACGCGTGCGCCGGCCCCCGTACACGGGCATTTAACGCCCTGACACTCGCACCCCGGTGCCGCCGCACCAACTCCCCAGGGAGGAGCCCATCCCCACCACTGTGGGAAGGGACTGTGCAGCGCGGCCGGTGTCAGTCCCGTGACACCGTGCGCCTGCTCCAAGACGGGCTGACGCACCGAGCCCTCGAAAGGGGGCCGACTTCACCCTCGATTCACTTTCTTGTGACCCTACAGGGTTAGGTGGAGGCGCTAGGTCGGTGGATCGCCATCCCTGCCACTGTAACGGCGTGGCCGCCGTACCCGCGCGTGCAGGCGCACGCCAGGCCCTGTAGCAACAACTCCAGCCCTGTGAAGCGCGTCGGGAAGGGACGCCGTTCTACCTACTCCTGTACTCCGTACGAGCCTGCGTCAGCACCTCCCTCGAGCCTATCAGAGGACATCACCGCCATCCGCTGCTCTCCTACCCTCGAACCGCCACTGTTCGGGTACAAGTTAGGTCATGATGACCAGATCGCTGCAAGGATCGCCCGGACGACCGCCCACTCTACAGCATAGCACGTCGCACTTCCCCACGTAGCTAGATAGCGTGGCGCGCATGTAATCCGCCTCCCCCTTGATCTATAAAAGGGGGAGCGAACCCCCCCAGCCGCGAGGGGACACAACACGGCACGCATAAGGCCACGAACAGGAACCCTTCACACACTACGTACTCATTTCCCAATTCTCCCACAACATCTTCAGCCAGGGACTTGGAAGCCACACTTCCTCTCCCGCCTTGCTTGTAGCCGCCCCACTACAGGCACCCCCGGTGCTAAGTAATATAGTGCCTCGAGCACGCCACTGCTGGACGTACGGCCCCCTCGGCCGGAACCAGGATAAAAACCCTATGTCACTTGTTGCTTAGCATCGACCATTGAGGGATAGACCTCGGCGCTTTCTACTGGTTAGTGTCGGGACCATATTCCGCACCGACATTACTCTACAAAACATGTTATTAGAAAAATGAGGTATGGAAACATCCATCCCATTACTATTCCCGGCTAAACAATTCAGTAATTCCGTTTATACTTTGCATTACAAAACATTTCCTAATTCATACCATTCTTTGGTAGGCACATCTAATGCCTTTTGTCGTTCTTGTTTTGCAATTTCGTTATTCAAAGATTTCCTTATTGGATTCATGGCATCCTGTTTTTTTTGGGGGGGGTGCTGGTTATATCTCCCCTCTTCATTGGTGTTGCGACTCTTAACATTGAATTTGTAGTTTGTGTTGTCTCGACCATACAATTTGTTTATGGCCTCAAATATTTTGCCATTTGTTGCTGGATGGTGAGTCTCATTCCACACTTGATTTTTTTTTTCTTGGCAGGTAGACTGACTTTTCCCCCCATCAGATAAAATTGGCATAAATTCTGTCCAAAGGGGAAATGAAGAAATAGTGCCGATGAGGGCAGTGAAGATGGCATGGGTGCCCTATGTTCCCCTTGAGGACCGGTACTTCTGTGTTATTATGTTGAGCGATATTTGCTGCTTATTATTGTTGTTACTTATACATACCTTTTATCAAATCATGTAAATTATGCCCCTGACTTTGATTATTTTGGCTATAGGCTCAGAAGGATTGAAAGTTTGAAAACTAAAATATTCACTCTTGGTTGCACCCAGCGAAGGTTAGATTTATGAATTTACACTTCTGAAATTGCATGCTTTAGGGGATCTATCTATTACTAAAAGAAAGATTGGGATCATCCTGTTTTCCATATGTAAATATGTTGTTTATCCATCTACACGTTGATGCTGTTACAACTGGTTACAAGTTATAAAATCTCTGGTTTGTACCTTCTGCAGATCTACGCTGAAGCATCTTGAAACCGAGAGAGTCAGGAAGTTTGACTACTGCATGCCTTGTAAGCTGAATCTGGCTTATTTCATAGGCTTGTGTTATTACTTTATGATCCTTTGAATATCCTATAATCCTATTATCCTTAGAGAGGTTCAAATGTTGTACCAACCTAATGTTTCGGTCCATGTTAACTGCAATGCTTGAATCACACTTAATACTATGGGAGGCTGCAGCTAGGTCTTGGCAAAACAGTTGCAGTGTATGTTAGATCATTGACTGGAATGGCACTTGAAGTAACATGCCCACAAACAAATCTATTGTAGGTAATGGGCTAACGGCCCATCTCAAGTTTAGTTGGTAATTGGTAGCAGTTTATGCCTTGATGATAACATTAGTAACATGAGTGTTAGAGAGTGCACTTTTGCAGTCATGTTGTAAATAGTCCAAGCATGTTTTGTTGTAAAAGGTCTAGTAAGGCAACCACCTGGGCAGCAACCATAAGAGGACCAGGAAATTATAACCTATGCCAAGCAGACACCTTCTAAAACAGCAAGCATGGCAACACCATTCGTCATTTGAAAATGCAGGCATGCAGCACACTTGTTTTCTCGAATAGTGCGCGTATTCTGTTATACCCTGAAACTGTTGTACTAGTTCATTAAGTCACAGTTCAGATATGTATGGTGTTGTATACTTTTCTGATTTTCCCCAGGTAATCTAATCTGTATATGACCCTTGTCTATTATCTCTCCAGATTATATGCCACTGCAACCTATTGAAGACGAAGATGACACAATTATCAGCTTCGTATATCCTCGAGAACCCCCGGTAAGATTCCTTTGTTGGATCTGTTTCAGTGAGTGGTATTACCTAATTCTTTCCTTATTTACTATTCATGTTATTTGCAGTTTATGAGGGGACAATGCCTAGGGAAATAAATATAGAAATAGCAGCGTTCGCAACTTTGCATCACAGTCCTAATATTAACTTTTTTCAATTTTGAGCGCAACTAGGCTTATATCTGGTATGCTTTTCCATTGAATGAAGTAGAGCAAGTATTGTCCTAATTTTCACCACACAGGCTGAAATGGTGCTCGCAAAGCTGCACGTACCTATCCTATGATCATTAGTCTTCTTATGTTTTTTTTTGTTCTGCTGGTCTTGCTGCCATCACCCACATGCTGCAGATCTGGTCATGTGTTTGCTCTCATGCCTTCTTCAATATTTGTCCCCTGCATCCAGTGTTACCTGGGCTACTATTTCTTTTCCAAGTCAGACACCCCACATCTGTGTGACTGTGTTAGATTCCAACAAACATGTTAGATTCCAAGTAGTATTTACTATTTAGTGTGTTCCGTTTTTTTTTTCAAAATCAAACTCGCACACTTGAGCCAAAAACTGACACCCAGCCTTGTTTCCAAGTAACACTACCTGTGTTGCAAATTTGCAATTGGTTGAATGCTTGACCTCTAAGATATTACCAAATCACAATTTAATGATGCCAATCTAATTTTCCTCTATTTACTTGAAGTGATAATTAAATCTGCTTACCATGCTTCCCACTTTTAAAGTTTTATAGTTGATTATTTAAACATTATTGTACTTAATGCCTCCTACTTTAGTTTATGCATAAGTTACGATTTCATATAGCTGCATGGTTGTCATGTATCACTGTGTTAACTCTACTGCTTTGCTGCAGATAGTTGGTGAATTTGACTGGCAAAGGGTTAGTTACAAGGTTTGTATTGGAATTTGTTTTGTTCTGCTCTGATCCACTAGATTGTCTATTCATGAAATTGTTCATCTGTTCAATGACCTAAATCATTGTGTTGCAATGCAGGATTATGCAGATGAGCTTCAAGACCTGCCAGAGGATGAGAAAGAAAGATTTAAGGTACTGCATCAATTATGTGTTTAATCTCCGATAAGACAAGCTGACTAATTCTACTGCACATTTATTTAACAGGATTTTTTAAAGGAAAAGGTTAGAGAAAGGAAGAGAGAACTGCAACAGGTCCACAATCACTGAAATATTTATTGTATCCACAAGAGATTCACTGCATTAGTATTAAATGTTCTCCCAAATTTATGCAGGCTAAAGAAGTCAGGAAGAAAGCCATTGATGATATGGATCCTACGATGAAAGAAGTATTTGAGAGCATCAGATTTTACAAATTTTATCCTGTGACAACCCCGGACACACCTAATGTCAACAGTGTAAAGGTATGAATGTTCCTGAGTTAAAAGCATCTGAACCTGCAATAGAATTAACTTTGTATCTATTGTTTTCTATAGTCGAGGTACATCAACCAATATTACGGGAATGCACATTATCTGATGTAATGTGTTTGGCGATCTTTTGTCATTGATTGAGCTATCAACTGGAATAGTCGGTGTTAGAAAATTTTGGAAGACGGGGGAGATCAACTTGGTGATATCATCGAATGTGGTCTCTTATGTGCCATAAGAGGTCTTGCACCTGAACTCTGTTGTCAGCGACGGAGGCAGGTAGGGGGCAAGGGGGCTCGAGCCCCCCCCCCCCCCCCCCGGCTCGCCGGCACGTCGAACCTCTAGAGTTTCTTCTCAAATATTTTGCTCATGCACTTTTGCCTTGAGTCATATTGAGTCGTTAGCACCACATAAAAACATTCCCCCTAGAGTAGTTGTTAATACGAATAACAGAAACTCTGTTATAGCCATTTCTGTACATTCAATCTACTCTACGGATAGAGGAATACATAAAGTTGAACATAATAAATTAAAGATTTTGTTGAAATTGTTCGTTTGGAAATTTCCCGAAAAGCTTATATTGTGCTAACTAATAACATTTTCGTCTAAGCCTAAACTCCAAAGCCCAACAAAGGAAAAATCATATCCGGCTATGAGCTATCTAGTTCTTGCCTGCGACGTCCTTGCGACCTCACGCCGTCGGCTGTCGCTTGCCCGTCACTACCTCCTTGCGACCTCACGTCGTCGCCCCAACCCCAATCCTTTTCTCTGACTCTCCCGGACTCTGCCTCTCTCGTCGCCCCAACCCCAATCCTTTTCTCTGACTCTCCTGGACTCTGCCTCTCTGGACGGCCGGTCCCTGCTAATTTTCCTCCTCGCGACCTCACGCCATCGCAGCTCCTCCTTGCGACCTCACGCCGTCGCCCCAACCCCAATCCTTTCTTCGACTCTCCCGGTCTCCATTCGCCTCTGCGACTTTACCTCTCTGGTCCCTGCTAATTCTTCCTCCCTCCGGTCTCGCATGTGCAGCTTTGTGCCCAGGCGGGCACTGACGCGGGGGGGGAGCCTACACGATGCACGTCGCAGGCCGCGGCGGCGCAAAGCTCGAGGGCAAACCGCGAGTGCCGAGCGTCAGGCGGCCACAAGCTCATGAGCAGCAGGCAGCACCGTAGCTGCCAGCAGGGCAGCATGTGATTTTTTCAGACCCTCCTAAAATTTTTCATGGCTCCGTCCGTGTCTGCTGTAATAGAGACTCTTGTGAATATAGGCAGAGGCATCTTTCTTTGCTGTGGGTGAAAAACATCCCGATGATTGATTATTGTGTATGGAGGGTCAAGGCAGTCATTGTAGCCTTGCAGGAGTAATAAACAAGTATATTTTTGGAATCACCATTTGTTGTGGTCCCTTTTGGTCCCGTAAAGTTTCGCCACCAAATTTCTAAATTTACAAATATTTTTTCTCGATGTGCTGTGTGACTGTTTCAACGAATTCGGTCGTTCATCCAAACGCCAGTTATGCTATGTGCAATTGCAACAACGACAAAAATAATAATCGGAATTCACATTGCTTTTCTCGTCCTGTTCGTTTGGCTTATCAGCCACCAGCCAACAATACTTTCCTCTCAAAATAAACTAGCCAACCGTATTTTTATTTCAGAACAAATCAGCGTCAGTCACTAGCCACCAGCCAAATGAAGGGGTTCTTGTGTCACATCATGGGCACTCACTCGGTTTGGCAAGGGTGTAATATGGTTGTTTTCGCAGATCTTAAAGACACTTACTTGTGTGATCGATGTGTACAACTGATTTAGATTCATTGTGAGAGTAAAAGAGGCAGTGTTGCGCAAGAAGGAGAGAATCCGAACAGAAGCAATTTTTTTTTTTCGTTAAGGAATTTACCACTGCCTAGTTCCCGACCTGATGCAGCCTGGCTTGGGTGGGTCGGTGGCGTCGCCAATACGCGCGGTGCGGAGGTGGAGCCCACATGCCAGCGCGCGCCCGCCCGCGTGGCGCCCACCCTCCCTCCACGTTTCCCTTCCTCTGCCTTCCCGGCGGTCGGCTACGCTACGCTACGCTTTCTCTTCCCCTTCCCCGAATGCTGCTGCTGCTAAAAGCAGTCTCTCCACCAAGCGGGGAGCGGCAGCCGCGGCACGAACTGGCGATCTCTGCTGCTGCTGCTGCTGCTTCCAGCCTCCTCCTCCTCCTCCGGTGAGCGCCGAGCGGCCGGAGTAGGAGCCGACGGGAGCGCAGCCTTCCGCTGGTAAGCGTCACGCCAGCCCGCCCTCCCCCCCCTCGTAGCTCCTCTCCGCCGGCTTTGCTCGGCTGCTCTCGCCCGTTCGCCATCTGCTCGACGAAACGCCGCGCCGCCTAGGAACTTGCTCGCTCGCTTCATTTCGCTTTGATTCCGCTCCGCCGTACTGGTCTGTTCTGTCACCACGGATGGCGGAGCTAATAACCAGCGAAGCTAGATGACGTGCAACAGATTCAGATTGCGCGTGTTCCGCTTCCACTGTTCCTTTCTCCGCGCTCTTGACTATCGGGATCACCGATTTCTGTTGTTCGATTCGCTCCTGTCCATGTAGCAGCAGCTGCTGGTTCCCATGGAGGTGGAAGGTGTTCTGCAAGCGGGAGATGCCGAGGACTGGGTTTACAAAGGGGAGGGCGCTGCGAATCTCATCCTCAGCTACACGGGCTCTTCCCCTTCCATGGTATGCACTGACTTGGTTCCTAGCATGTCCTCATTTGCCTGGTGTGCTGTGAATTTTGGGGCTCTGTTGCTGCTGCCTGCACGGATGTGCCTATTCCAACCGGGTACCTGATCGGGCAAGTGATTACACAGCCACACAGGGATCGGGGATCACTTGGTCGTATGAAAAATCCCAAAAATTAGCATACATTACGGCTTTCATGGTTGTCCACTTTGCGACCATGCATGCATTCTTTCCTGAATATGATGTGTTTGGTGGAAATATTATGTCACCTGCTTGATGATCTTACCTTTCGCTTGTTTTTCAGCTTGGCAAGGTACTGCGGGTTAAGAAGGTTCTAAATGACAAGTCGCAACCGGCACCAACTTGTATGGTCTTCTCAAGTTATGAGCAGCTCCTGTGGGGCCATATCCCAGAATTGGTTGACTCTGTCAAACAAGATTGTGTAGCTCAAGCCTATGTAATGCATGTTATGAGTAAACATCTGGGTGCTAATCATGTTGATGGTGGGGTACGTTTCAGATTCAACTTACTTTGTTCCTGTCATTCTTTTTTTTTATGGTTAGCAACATATCAACAATCATTGATACTTTGATATTCTTTTTTTCAGTAATGGGAAAATTGTGACGATTTCCTAGTAATCACTATCACCCTACTAGTCTGCTACTCCCCCCCTCTTTTAAATTTATGACTTTTGGGGCAAGCTAATCAGTTCAAAAGTGAATAAACATCATATAGTTAAAACAGAGGAAGTATACATGAAATAGCATGCCTTGAATGTTCACACATTTGACTTTGGCCATTATCATGCTGTTATTTCATCATTTGTTAATTGTTGTTAAATTGTTTAAGAATGCATCGTTCTTTGGATCTTCATGACTCAACAAAGAAACCATGCTGTCTTCCTTTGTGCAGGTTCGTGTCGGTGTCTCTAGGGATTTTCTTGAGCTTGTTGAAAAGAATGTTCTGGATAGCCGTCCTGCTTGGAGAGTGAATGCGAGCTCAATTGACAACACTGCCGATGCTGCTCTTCTAATAGCAGACCACTCATTATTTTCTGGTAAACTCTCCATCCCTCTTTTTTACCATAACTTGAATCTTGTTTATGTTAGTAAAGAAGGTTGATTGAATAATGTCTAGTCAGTAGTGCTATATTCATTCGTTCTGCATGGAACATTTGTGGCAAGACTTTGCCTAGCTTGTTGTTTCTATTTGTGTCAGATGTGTGTAAACATCATTAGGTTTGCAGCTCTTATTAGCTTACATTTGCAAATACTACTTACCACAACCAAATGGGCATCAAGATGGTAGAAACTGGCTTGTGTTTTGCTTCATAACTTAATTCTAGGTTGAACCGCAAGAGCTTGCTTGCTGTCTTGAAATGGCAGCTGGGCATCATCCTGAATTTATAGTAGATTCAGATGGGCTCTATTATGGGGTTTGAGACCTCTATATTAGCTTGAATTTATGTTTGCTTACTACAGAAAGTATTTCTTAATCTCAGGTAATCCGAGAGGCAACAGTTGCATAGCTGTGGAGATTAAGGTATTTTGCAAGCTTCCCTTTTATTCTCATTCTTTATTGTGTGATAGACGTTGACCATTGCTTATCTTTGGCATGTTTCACCTTTCAGGCCAAATGTGGGTTTTTGCCGTCATCAGAATATATATCAAAAGAAAATTCCATCAAGAAACAAGTAACACGGTATAAGATGCATCAGCACCTAAAATTTCATCAGGGTGAGGTATGTATATTAAAATGGTTGATACAAGATAGAATCCCACTCTCTGTTTCTCACTGAAAAAGAAACATGCATTTTTGATACAATTATATGACAAAAACCTACATGCTTTCGTGTTATTCATAGCACTCTTGTAATACTATATTATGTCTTTTGTTTTTGGAAATCAGGTTGATACCCAACACATTCTTGCACACATTTCAGATATCGACGACTAGTGAATACAATCCTCTTGATCTATTTTCTGGGTCAAAAGAAAGGATATGCATTGCCATCAAGTCGTTTTTCTCAACTCCTCAGAACAACTTCAGGGTTTTTGTCAATGGTTCTTTAGTTTTTGGTGGCATGGGAGGTGGGGCAGATAACGTTCATCCTGCTGAAAGAAACAAGTGTCTTGAAGATCTCAGCAAGGTTAGTGGCCTAGAGCTACCTGACTTCATTGAGCTCCTGTCAGAGGCAATTTTTAGATCTGGAGTACTTGGTAAACTGTTGACCACCCAAAAGCTGGACGATCATGACATTGAAGGGGCAATTCATTTGTACTACAACATAATTTCACAGCCTTGTTTGGTCTGCAAAAAGGTAACTGATGCAGAGCTATTGCGGAAGTACACTCTCTTGCATTCTCTTCCCTTGGACAAGAGCTTGAAGGTTGTCAGGGACTTCCTTGTTTCTGCTACTGCAAAGGACTGTAGCCTGATGATCAGCTTTCGTCCAAGAGAGAGTGGAACTACAGATTCTGAGTATGATTCAGTATTTCTTGATTCTGTGAAGCAAACCTATGAGTACAAGGTATACTACTGTGAGATATAGTATTGTTGTTTTACCTTCATATTCAAGTCAGCCAGCAACCAAACTAACATATACTCCATCCATTCCAAATTATAAGTCAGTTTGTGTTTTAAGATTCATATAGGTTTTGCTATGCATGTCTAGATGCATAGTAAAAGGTATGAAATTAGAAAACTCGAAATGACATATAATTTTTTAGGATGGAGGGAGTAGTTCACAACTGAGTTGCTGAATTCATTTCTTTTTTTAATATTCTTACACGTAAATGGCATCAAATTACACATTCCTTTTGCAGGCAAATTTCATTGATCTGGATGTGAAACCTCTGGATAAGATGGAACATTATTTTAAACTGGATCAGAAGATAGTCAATTTCTACTCAAGAAATGAGATCGTGCCATCTCTGAAGAGCAGCACTAAAGACGCTTCGCTGATTCCCCTCCAACAATGAGGAGCCTCTTCCTATATACATCTGGAGAGGGGGAGAGGGCCCGCCCATTACAGAGTGGCGATTGCTATTTGTTGCCGCTGTTGTTGAGTTGTTGTGACTTCATGAGTACTAAGGAGGTGTTGTTAGTCATTGCTGTTGTAAGTCTACTAGTGCATACCTCGTGGATTGTCACCGCAAATCTGCAGAGATGCTCAATGTTAGTTGAGAACCTGAGATGTCTGAACTGCTCACCGTGGCAACCACTCACTGTAACACCCCAGTTGATATGAGGGCTGAAGTTCCCCTTGCAGGTTACCATCTTTCCTAGTGCCATGTGTGGAAATCTACTGCTGAAATGTTTGGTGATACTTTCATCTTTTCACGCTCTGGTCTTGGGAAAAGCAAACCTAACTTAGAATCGGTTGTGATATGGCTGCAAATCTGTATCTGGCTGCTGGCTTCATTGGGGGAAATACTGCCTGTTGGACCTGCGATACTGTCTGTTTTCCTTGATGGCGACAGGCCACAAGCTCCTGTCGTCGTCTAGACGTTGTTCTTGTCGCATGACTCTGATATGCCAGATGAGCTAATGAAAAGGCATGATGTGTTTCTAGTATTGCTTGATTACGCTGCGTGTGTTTCTTTTATCTAAATCTATACAGCGTAGTATTTGCTATTTCTCTGTTCAACTGTTCTAGGATGCATGTGTAGTATTGATTCGGCCACGTCGTCCGCCCTTTGCAGGATTAGTTACATGCAGTTGTTCAACTTCTAGCTTGACACAGACAAAAGGAGATTATGTCCTGTTTAAACAGTTGAGTTGCAGCTAAACCAATGGTATAGTATGTACATAGCCTGAACGCGTATCAGGGTCATGCATTTTATGGTGCAAAACTAACCGGCCGAAATCCTTGAAGAAATCAAGAGAGACATATCAAAAGTGTAGTTTCAAACACTAGGGGTTCGTAGAGCAACGAAAACGCTTGCTTGCTATTCAACAACTGAAAATACGTGCGAGTGTAGTGTTGGTGGAAATCGGGCCCGAAGGGTGGACGCCGACACAACAGCCCCCTGAACTCACTCCCTCCCTTCGCCCTTTTCTGCGAGGTTCCTACTTCTACTTCTACTTGGGCGAGGAAAGGAAACGCAGAAACTTACGAAGACGGAACAAGGAAAATAATCTGCGAACCGAAGACCGAAGAACTGGCAAAGGCCTTCGGTGCTCTCTTCTCATTACAGGCTATCCGTTTCATTACAAGGGGTTCACTATTTATAGGAGACCCCTGGGTATAGTCATTTGCCTCAATTACACCTTTTCCGTTCCTGACAATCCACTTTAAACACTTTACAAGGGTATAACAGTAAGTCCCCGCGTCGTACAGGCCTCCAGCGTGTCTTCGTACGGCCGAAACGCCTTTACACGCGGCCGCCCTTGCTTTGCCCCGACCGGAGTCCGCTTTACACGTCGGCAGTGGCCACGTGTCCAGGATCGTCGGCACCTTCGGTGCCGAAGTAGCGACCCTAGACCTAGGGCGTCGGGCCTCTTTGGATGCTTCGTCCGCGCCGCCGCTGGCCCCGGACGCGACGTCTTGGGCCAGCGGCCCCCGCCTCTGCCTTCCTTGGGCCCTCGTCACCGAGCCTCGCCGCCGGCACCTTCGGTGCCGAAGGTAGGCGCGGCCTCAAAGGGTCTTCCCCCGCGCAAAAAAAACTCATAAGGCATAAGCGGCATCAGTGTTTCGTTAGTGCTCATGCAGCGAAGGGTCCTCTTGCGAGGCTGAAACCGTATGCATGCCGAAGGTTCCCAGCGTGGGCGGACAAGGGCGATGCTTCCGAAGACCCACTTCCCCAATAGTAGCCCCTCGCCAGTGAGGGCCGTCCTGGCTCCGCATAGAGCCGAACTTACGAACGACCTTAACCGGGTGAAGACCGGTCTTCGGAACTCCCCCGGACGGCCCACGCTGACACGACGTCCCGAAAAAGACATGCGCTGCCCTCGGCCAGATTTACCGTTGAGAGGGGCCGTCAGTGGGTAAAAAGGTAATTTTGATCGAGGCCGGCGCGATTATCGGGACTCGTTACTATATAAGGGGGGAGGGGGCGTCCTTTGGATTATCTCACCCAGCGGCTTCAGCCCAGAACTTACGACGCGCGAGAGCTCCGAAGGCCTACTGTAAGACTTGCTCCAGCCCCCCTTGCTTTTGCTTTCGCTTCGTGCATAGTTAGTGTCGATGGCGCCGAAGCGTAGACGCGATGCTGTCGTGAGGGAGATTGCGAAGACCTATACATTCGGTCGAAGCCAAATCGACAAGACCGATGTGGAGGCGCTTGTGAAGAACCGCATGGTCGGGGCCGGCCGAGCCCCCGGCCGTGAGACCGTGCCGCGGCCACGGGACAACGAGGTTGTCATTTTCCGAGATCTTCTGTACGCGGGGCTTCGGTTTCCGCTTCACCCCGCCGTCGTCGACATACTTCGGTACTTCGACATCTACCTTCATCGCCCCTTACCCCTAATGCCATCCTCCCATTGCGTTCGGTATATATGTGGATATGCGGACGACGAAGATCAAGCCCTCCGCCGAAGGCTTCGCCTCGGCGCATCGGGTGCATCACCGCGACGGACGCTCTTCGAGGAAGAGGGGGACCGGTCCGTGGAGAAGGACCGCGCCGGTTCGGGCTGTCTCAATTTCTCCTACAAGACGGGTGTGGTGAGCCCTGTTACCGCGTACAGGAACAAGTGGTCTTCGGACCGGCGGCGAAGACCGGTTCTACTACAGTTTGAGCCCCCCTTCTTCCGGAGGCACCCACCCGTTAGCGACGAAGGAACTCCCGCCCCTGCACGAGTCCTACGCGAAGAACCCTTCGTGCCCGGAGGGGGACGAATTCGTGATGATGCTTCGTCGGTTCGCGCGGAGGTACGGTACTCGCGACATTGTGGAAGAGTACCGCAGCATTCCCGTGTGCCCGCTAGTCGACGGTTGGTCCGTGGCCGAAGATGAGTGGGCGGAGGACATCGGTGGCATCCCCTGCCCTGACTGGACAAGGGTCTTCGGTTTTACGGCCGATTGTAAGTTGCTCTTCACCCTTCGGATGGTTGTGTTTTGTTACGTCGTTAGTAATCACGTTGCTGACGAACTTGGCCGTTTTCCTGCAGTGTTGAGGAGAAGGAAAGTGGAAGCGCACGGGGACTTCATCCTCGGCCCCGTCTCACCGAAGGAGTACAAGGACACCGTCGCGGAGCTGAACGGGTCCCGGACCAATCGTGTATTTGAGTTTTTCAAGATCGCGCCGCCCGAGCGCGTCGGATTTGCCAAGCACCGCGAGGCGGCCGAGAAGAAGGCCGCGGCGGTCGCAGCCCGCCGAAGCGGACGTGGAGGAGACGGCGACTTCGCCACGCGCTGCTCCGCAAAAAACGAGCAGGAGGAGCGCGCCTGCTGCGGCTACTGCGGCCGCCGAAGGGAAAGCCCGGAAGAAACGGGGCGGGCGACCGGCGGACTCGCCCCCTTCTCCCAAGAGAACTCGTGTCATCGACGTGGAGACAGGCGTCGTCGGAGATGTTATAGCCGCCGTCCCACTGCGTGCGGCAGCGCCTCCGGATATGCCTGCGGCGACGGCGGGGGCGGCCGGACCGTTGCTGGTCCCCCTCAGTCCGCAAGAAAAGGATAGTGACGAAGACAGCGATGTCCGCATAGTGTCTTCCGTCGGGGACGCGCCACGCAAGCTTAGCCCCATCGTCGTCGGCGTCGAAGCCCCCCAAGAGAAAGATAACTCCAGCTCCACCTCCAGCAGCTCGTCGGACACCTCCTCCGAAGGTACCGAGCAGTCGGCCTCCCCTTCAGCCCCCGCCTCCGAGAGAAACGACATCGTTCCTGAAGCGGAGGAGGAGGAGGAGGACGAAGGACCCGAAAGCAGCAGCTATCGGGTGACGCCAGAGGAGCCCCGGGCCGCCGCCGTTCGTCTTCACGTTCCCGCCGAAGCCAAGCTGATCAGCGGGAAGACGATCCGCTTCTTGGGGCTGACGAGCGGTGGTCATGAGCGCCAGATTCTGGAAGAGGCCGGAGCAAGCTTCTCCATTCCTCACGAAGAGGAATACTATGGGAAGCTGACCGCGGCTGAGCTGACGACGGCGTGTGGGGACTTGTCGCTGAAAGCCTTCATTGCATCGCGATGTCTTGCCCGAAGGTTGGAGCGGGACAGCAAGGAGACCAAGGAGAGATCGGTGGCTGCTGTCTCCTCGCTCGAAAACCGAGTGACGGAGCTGGAGGGTCGGCTGGCTGCGGAGCAAGAGCGCTCCCGAAGGCTGCAGGAGGAAAAAGAAAAATCGGTGAAAGACTCCGAAGCCGCCCTCAGCAAGCTGCGCCACGATGTTGAGACCCTGGGCAGCGCGAAGGAAAACTTGCAGTCTCGGCTCGCTGACATGGAGGCAAAGTTGGCCGAAGCGCAGGAGAAAGCGAGCGGACTGAGCGTGACACTGGAGCGATATCGCGCGGACCACCTTCGGAGCGCGGGGGCCCTTCGTAACGACATTCTGCGCAGTGGCCGGAGCAAAGGCAACTGGAAGCACCACCTATCAGATTCCCCCGGTGCAGCGTCGGGGCATACTACGAGTGGGTGAACGCGTGCTTCGATCTGATCACGATGAATACGAAGATCTTCGGAGAGCTTGCTGCTGCGGTGGGAGTCCGCACGCTGGCCTATTCAGTGTGCTCGCTGGTGCCTCCGGATCGCCCATCATCGGAGAAGACAATTAGCAAGGGGGATCTTCGTCGTCTGACGAAGGACAACTTCGCATGGCCCAGCGACGCGGACTTGGACGTCAGCCAACTCCCAGTGCTCCCCAAAAATCTCGCAAAGAACTTTATGAACACCTTCTTCGCTCAGCGGGGGTATCAACTCACCTTGGAGGAGTCCGCTCGACTCAGTGCCCAGGTGCGTCGAAGCTACTTCCTCCCTATGCTTAAGGTTGAACGAAAAAACGCCCTTTCGTAACTAACTTGACGCACTGCCCACATTGTTTTGTAGATCAAGCCTCGACTGCAGGATCGCGTGTACGACCGTCTCCGGGTTCGGTTTGGCGGCACTCCGCCCCTGCCCCTGTTCATGACAGAGGGGGATTGGATCGCCATGCCTGGCGTCCCCCTCATCACCGCCGAGGGCTCCGGAGCTGCAGCACCGCAAGGGGGTGAAGCCGCCGGCGCTCCCGAGGACGGAGCGCGCAGCGCCGAGGACATCACGGCACGCACCGCCGAAGCGGGGCCTGGGGATGACGCGCCGGGGGCCGCAGCCGAAGACAAGGAGGCCGAAGCGGCCGCGGGGACCGCCCCTTCGGCACCCACCGGCCTCGGCGCCTCTCGCCACCGAGGAGGAGATCACACTTGCTCCTGTTGAAGCCGGCGGCCGCCGAGGCCCCTACGAGAAGAGAACACACGGCGGATGCTTCGGACGCGGCGCACGCAGCGAACTTGAAGCCGCACCGCTACGGCCGCCGGCTCTCCCGACGGCGAGGAACCCACGGAGGCAACGGCGGCCGCCGCAATCGTCGCATCGGTAGGAGCCACCGAAGCTAGCGCCGTGCTGGACGAGGGCCACGTCGTCGCCAAAGGTGCTGAGGTGTGAAACACTTCGGCCGTCGTTTGTAAAGGAATGAAACAGTCTCCCCTTGAAGGGATGAAGTTTTTGTAATGTAAACCGATGCACCGGTATCTCTGCGCAGGTTCCTTCGGTGGCTCCTGCGCAGAGGGCCGAAGGTTCGAGCAACTCAACTTTGCCCCTTAATTCACTTTTTGTCGCGCCGAACGTGTGGACGAAGTTTAGCATCCGCCATCCTAATGTTTCGTATGCGGAGTTCTTGTCGTATCGAGCAGAGCGCTACCGCCTGCATAACGAAGCGGCTAAGCGCTTTTTCGCTGAGTTTTCAAGGGATCCCGCGCGTCGGGATGCCATTCTTAGAGAGCGGGCCGCCGCGGGCGGCCACGCGTAAGTTAGTGGACCCCTTCGTGGACGAAGGGGTCGTTCCAAAACGGAGCCGATTGAAGAGGGGGTCCTCGGACCGCCCGAGTATGTATATTTAATTCCTGATACCTCGTCGGAAAGCTTCGCAGCGGTGAAGGTGGAGACGGAGGGATCCCCTTCGTATAGACTCTGACACTAACTTCGGCGCAGGGAGGATGCCTACCGACAGCGAGCTTCGGGAGATGGCTTTGGAGATCATAGACATGGCATATCTTCGGTTAATTGACGAAATTTGTGATGATGTACTGAACGAGGATTGATCGTTATTTGTGGCCGCGGGCTGGCGCGAAGACTTGAAGCACAGGACTTCGGAACTCCCCCCCCGGAAGTGTTCGCGGCAGGCCCGAAGCGGACTATGACTTTGTACATTTATTGTGCCAGACAGCATGTGTTGTAGCTATACTGTTATTTGATTTGTAAAGTTGTATTGTTTCGACGGTGGTTGTTGTAAATTTGAGGTGTGGGTGAGAGGTGTTTTTGCCTGTCGTTTTCGTGCTGCACGCTTAGTCGTGAAAAACCTAGGTTCGTTGGGACGAAGCGGCATCGCGCTTCGTCTTTTGAGTTAACGTGCGATGGCTTACTTCGGCCGAATCATGGCCCAGCCCCGCGTCAAGCGGTTTTTCTCTTCGGTCAACTCGAGACCGACGGTCAACTCACGACCGACGCATCGCTCCAGGCGTGCGCTTACTTCGGCCGAATCATGGCCCAGCCCCGCGTCAAGCGGTTTTTCTCTTCGGTCAACTCGAGACCGACGGTCAACTCACGACCGACGCATCGCTCCAGGCGTGCCCTTACTTCGGCCGAATCATGGCCCTGCCCCGCGTCAAGCGGTTTTTCTCTTCGGTCACGCCAATAAGTGACAGGCTTGGTGTGCGTGCCCCTAAGGCAATCCGCGCCAAGGCTGTTACTTACCGCGCCGAAGGCCACTTCGGAGACTAGGCCCCCCCGGAGGCGGTGGCCTAGCTTCGATAGAGTGGCGAGAGCATTCTTTAAAAAGAAAGGCAAACTGCACACGAAAGAAATGGGGGAGAACTGACTTATATTACACGTCAGGAATCGAAGGGATACAGAGGGCCGCCTCATTAAAAACCTCACACTTCGCGGATCCGGAGGGGAACCACGAAGCTTCCCCCGTGAGGAAAAGAGTACGCCCCCCACTACTTTAATGTACATAGGATACAAAGGTCAATATCTTGGCCTAAGGGAAAGAGAAACTATGAAAAGTCAAAGACTATGCTAAGGACTCGTAGTCGCTTCATACGAAGTACTTCTGAAGCATATCCACATTCCAGGTGTACGGCTCTTCGTCGCCCGTCAGCCGACGCAGTTTGAAGGCCGCTTCGTTTGCGGTGGCCGTTGCTATGAACGGGCCTTCCCATTTCCCGTGCATCTTACCCTTTAATTTTCCCTTCGGCACCTTGCGTAGCACTAGATCCCCTGACCGAATGAGCTTCGGTTTGATTTTCTTGTTTTTCCACCTCCGGGTCTCGTCTTGGTAGGCCAAGAGGTTTTCGGTACGCTCGTAGGCGGACCTCCTCGATGTTCTGAACCGAAGCCTTGAGGTCTTCGTCTCCGGAAGGTGTACTCCTCCAAGTGCCCGTGCACGGTTCTTCGGGCGCATGGCTTCCTCTCCGTACGGCCAGCTTGAAGGGGGAAAACTGGGTAGTTCTGGAAGTGGTGGTGTTGTGGGACCAAATGACCCTCGGTAGCTCTTCGGCCCACTTGCTCTTGGGCAAGTCAGTGATGTTCCTCTTGATGCCGGCGAAGATGATTCCGTTGGCTCGCTCGACTGCCCCGTTGGACTGTGGGTGGTAGACCGAGGCGAGCACGCCTTCGTTCCCAAGTATGCGCGGAATTCCTTGAACTCGTGGCCGTCAAATTGCTTGCCATTGTCCACCGTGACCTCGTGAGGGACACCGAAGCGGCACACTATGTTTTGCCGAAGAACTTCGAATGGTCGCCGAGGTGATGCTCGGCAACGGCTTCGCTTCAACCCACTTGGAGAAATATTCAACCGCCACAACCGCGTGGGTGTAGTTTCCAGGTGCTGTGGGTAACGGGCCGACGATATCAACACCCCACCGGGCGAAGGGCCACACCGGTGGTAGCAACTGTATCTCGTTGGAGGCAAACTTGCTGTAGGGCGCGTGGCGCTGGCACTCTGGACAGTGGCGCACAATGTCGTGGGCGTCTGCCACTGCCGAAGGCCGCAGAAACCCCGACGGAAAGCTTTTCGCACCAAAGCTGCGGTGCCGAGGTGGTGTGAGCACATGCCGCTGTGGATTTCGTGCAGTAGCTGCTTCCCCTCGGTGACTGATATGCACTTTAATAATGGAGCGCACACCCCTCTTCGGTACAAGTTATCGTCGACCAGGTGATAGTTCCTCGCCCTGATTGCTGCCCTCTTGGCGGTGACTCCATCTTCGACCTCATAATATCCTTTGAGCGCCGCCACTATTGGGGCACGCCAGTCCTCGCTCTGAATTGCGTTCACAAACTTGGGGGTGCTGCTTCGTCGGCAGCGGACCTCGAGGTGGTTGTCTCATAAAAAACATCTGGTGGCAAGGCCTCAAGCAGTGCAGCTGCCTTCGCAATAGCATCGGCCTCCTTGTTGTGATTTCTGGGGAAACTTCGCACTGTGATGCCGATGAAGAATTTTTCCATGCTTCGGACGGCTTGCAGGTACTTCATCATGTCTGGGTTCTTTGCCTTGTAGGTTTTCCCAATGTGGCAAGCGACAAGCTCAGAGTCCGTCAGGATGACGAGCCTCCTAGCGCCTACAGCCCTGGCCTTCCGAAGGGCGAGCAACAGGCCTTCATACTCTGCTACATTGTTTGTACAGTTGTCGTAGTTGAGCCGCAGAGCATATCGAAGTTTGATGCCCGAAGGGGATTTTAAGACTGCTGCGGCCGCCGAACCGAGGTGGCAGTACGCGCCGTCGCACTGGACTTCCCATATTGGCTCTGTGACTACTGCTTCCCCCTTCGGCGCCGAAGGCGTCCAATCAGCTACAAAGTCAGCGAGGACTTGAGATTTTATTGCGCTGCGGGCGACGAAGCTTATGACGTGCTCCGCCAATTCCGAGGCCCACTTGCCCATCCTGCCTGTTGACTCCTTGTTCTCGAACATGTCCCGGAGGGGGAAAGCTGTGGGTACCGAGACGTTGTGGCTCTGGAAGTAGTGCCGAAGCTTCCTTTTTGCCATCACAACCGCATATGCCATCTTTTCCATTTCGGAGTAGAGCAGCTTTGAGCCGCTCAGAGCTTCGGAGACATAGTATATTGGAAATTGCCTCAGGACATCTGCCTCCCTGCGCTCTTCCACAAGCACCGCACTAAGCCGTCGTGTCGGTTGCTCGCAATGTACAACAGCAGGTCGGCCTTCGGTGACGGCTTGGTCATGATTGCAGCATCTTCAAGATATTTCTTGAGTTCATCGAAGGCTTGCCGCCGCCTCCGGACCCCATTGGAAAGCCGAGTTTGCTCGGAGGACCTTGAAAAAGGGCGGGCTTCGCTCTGCAGCCTCTTGAGATAAACCGGTTCAACGAGGCGATTCTCGCGGTGAGCCTTTGGACTTCCTTTCGAGTGGCTGGGGGCTGCATCCTTCGTAGGGCCTCAATTTTTTGGGGGTTCGCCTGGATGCCCCGCTTGGAGACCATGCAGCCTAACAGTTGCCCTCTCCGAATGCCGAAGATGCATTTCTCTGGATTAAGCTTGAGGCCGTTTTGCCTCATGTTGTCGAAGGTTTCGGTTAGATCTGCGATGTGATCTTGCTCTTTCTCGCTCATGATGACGATGTCGTCGACGTACGCCGAGGCGTTGCGCCCCGGGCCGCCCGGGATCGGCTTCATCATGCGGTTGAAGGTGGACCGGCGTTGCGCAAGCCTTCGGGCATTCTGACGAAGCAGAAGACACCGAAGGGGGTTGTAAATCCGGTTTTTGCTTCGTCCTCCCTTCGCATCCACACTTGGTGATAGCCGGAGAAGCAGTCTAGGAGGCTCAACATGTCGCAGCCGGCGGCCTGATCAATGATGACGTCGATCCTTGGCAGAGGAAAGGGGTCCTTCGGGCATGCCTTGTTGAGTTCGGTGAAGTCGATGCACATTCTCATGTTGCCGTTCTTCTTCGGTACCATGACCACGTTTGCCACCCAGATGGGGTATTGGACTTCTCTGATAATTCTTGCGTCGAGCAGCTTTTGCACTTCGGCCTCCGCGGACCTGACTCTGTCCGCCGACATGGGCCGCTGCCTCTGCAACTTCGGTTTGACTCTTGGGTCAGTATTGAGTGCATGCTCTATGACCGAGCGGTGAACGCCTGTCAGGTCAGACTTGGACCATGCGAAGACATCTTGGTTGTTACGAAGGAACTGCAAGAGTCGGCCTTCGTCTTCTGCGCTGATCTCAGCGCCTATCATCACGGTTCTGCTTGGCACATCCGCGCATAAGGGGACTGTCTTTGTGACGTCGACAGCCTTCATGCGTTCGGCTTCGGCCCCCTTCATGGACTGCCTCATTTGGGCTTCGGCCTTGTGCTCTTCGGCCGCTGCAGCTTCGTTGCTCTCGTCCTCATTGATGACATGGACTTGTCTGTTGTGGACCGAAGTGTTGCGCTCGGCTCTTCGGGCCTCCTCCTGGCTGCCATAGACTGATATTACTCCTGCCGCCGTCGGTATCTTCATCAGCAGGTACCCTTGGTGGATAACCGCCGCGAACTTGTTTATGGTGTTGCGGCCGAAGATGGCGTTGTACGGGTACGCGAAGTCCACAACATCGAATGTTATGACCTCGGTTCTCATGGTGGCGTCCTGGCCGAAGGATACATTGACATCAATCTTGCCGAGGGCTTCGATTTTTTTGTTGCCGAAGCCGTACAGCGGGTGTTCTGCCTTCTTCAGGTCTTCCTTTTTGAAACCCATGCTGGTGAAACATTGCCAGGTCAGGATATCCGCTGAGCTGCCGTTATCAACGAGGATCCTCCCCACGTCGTTGCCGAAGTAGTACTTTGTGTTCTTGCCGATGTTGGCCCTTATGACGAGCGGATCGTTGTGCGGGTAGTGCTGCAGCCGGATGTCAGCTGCCGTGAAGGTTATGGGGACGTGGGACCACGGCAAGTGAAAGTACTTGCGGAGCAGATATGTGACACGCTTCGGTAGTAATCTTGGCGTTGCCTCTTTGTCTCGTGGGTCGGCTCATTTGATCCGCCGGGAGATCGCATTGATGATGTTGAGCATGCCCGTCATCCCCGAGCTGCTTGAGTCAGGGACCTCTTGCTTTGGCGGTGGCGGGGGTGGCGGTTGGGTGTGGGTGTAATGCACTTGGTGGTGGGCAGGTGGGTTCGGCCACGACGGCACGAACACCGAAGGTTGTTGCGCGAGCGGGGGAGGAGGTGGAAGCAGCTGCGGCGCGGAAGGTGCGTATGGCTGTGGTGGGTGGAAAGCATGCGCCGGAGCCGAAGGTTGGTAGGGCTGGTGGCGGTAGGGTGGTGGCGGGGGCCTTGAACCGACCCGCATTTTGGTACTTCATGACATGGTTCACGGCCATGCTCGCCGCCTTCGCCTTTTCCTCCGCCTCCCACTCCATCTTCATCTTGACCGCCGAAGGGCACTGGTGCGTGTGGTGCCGGGCGTCAATCCCGTGGAGCCGGCAGAAACGCTCGCCTCGGCCCCTCTACCGGTTATGCTGTTGCGGCTTCGGCCCCTTGCTATGTTTGTATCCGCCCTTGTGCCCGCCACCCCGTTCTGGTTTTGGTCGGGGGGCGCGGACACGTTGTTGATCTGGCGGTTCGCCTGCTTCGGCGGCTGGTTTTGCCACCCCTTCGGCTGGTCCCACTGGCCCTGTTGTTTCTGCTTCTTTGCTCGCGTTTGCCGGTCGAGCCTTCGGCGGCGGCCTTTGTCGGACTTGCGGTATTCTTGCATGACCTCAAATAATTCTTGCACGGACTTCGGCTTGACCCCCGTCGAGCACATCCCGGCAGTTTCCAACCCTCGAGCCACCGACGATGGCGTCGATGATGCTCGCTTTCGGACACATTGGGCGCGCGCGCCGTTAGCTTGACAACCCCGTGCATGTACTCTTGCGGTGATTCACGGTCCCCTTGGACACACATGTTGACGAGGTCATTAGAGTCCGGCCTCTTCGACCCGCATGCCTTTGAAGCCGGGGACGGCGGCTTGTTCCGCAGCTGGAACCATGATGTAATGTACCCCTTCGGTATGTTGGCATACCAGTACTGGACTTCTCCCTTGAGCGCGAGCACGAGGGCCTTCGCCTTTGTGGTGGCATCACCCCCGTTGGACTCAACCGCCGCTTCAAACTTCATCAGGAATTCCTTGGGATCATAGTCTCCGTCGTACTGGGGCAGGGTGTTGGCGTTGAATCGACGAGGCCACGGCGCGCTCTCAAGCTCGACCGAGAGCGGGGACACCGGGACTACGTTACGGGGCAGGGCGTCGTCGGGAGCGAAGTGTTCGTGCACCTGCCCCCTGTCTTGGCGATGCCCTATGCTTTGTCCTTCGGAGGCATCTTTTTGCTGCCTCCACTGGTCCCGGCCCGGGCTCGCATGGCCTGCGGGGGTGAGCCAAGCATGCTCGCCGGGGCCGCCGGCGCGGCATGCGCGGCGGCGTCGGTGGCGGTGCAGGCGGCGTCGGAGCAGCTTGCTGTGGCGGCGTCGCGCCGGCGATCTGGCTTTGCAGCATGGCGAGGTAGCGCTCAGCCTGCCTGATGTTGAAATCGATGGCGTCGGAGGCGGCGTGGGGTGGAGCCGCATCCTGGTGCTGGGATGGTTGCGTCGGCGATGAGGATGGGCGCGTCTCCTCCTCAGGCTGAGCCGGCACGGACTTGCCAGCGATGAGGGCCCGAATCCTTCGGAGGGCCTCGATGTCTTGCGCCGAAGCCCCCAGCCCCTCGAGGCTGACTTCAAACATCCCCGGAGCGGTGTGCTCTACCTCCGGCGCGCTCGGCCCGGCGGCGGTCCCCGCCGAAGGCTGAACGGCCGAAGGGGGGGTGGGTTGGTGGGCTCCGACACGAGTGGAGGGGTCGCCGCCTGAGCCGTTGCGGCTTCGGCGCCTGCCGAACGTGTCCTAGCCATGTGGTCTTGAGATCTTCCACGAGGTGGGCGCCAAGCGTTGGTGGAAATCGGGCCCGAAGGGTGGACGCCGACACAACAGCCCCCTGAACTCACTCCCTCCCTTCGCCCTTTCTCGCGAGGTTCCTACTTCTACTTCTACTTGGGCGAGGAAAGGAAACGCGAGAAACTTACGAAGACGGAACAAGGAAAATAATCGCGAACCGAAGACCGAAGAATCGGCAAAGGCCTTCGGTGCTCTCTTCTCATTACGGAGCTATCCGTTTCATTACAAGGGGTTCACTATTTATAGGAGACCCCCGGGTATAGTCATTTGCCTCAATTACACCTTTTCCGTTCCCCGACAATCCACTTTAAACACTTTACAAGGGTATAACAAGAAGTCCCCGCGTCGTACGGGCCTCCCGGCGTGTCTTCGTACGGCCGAAACGCCTTTACACGCGGCCGCCCTTGCTTTGCCCCGACCGAGTCCGCTTTACACGTCGGCGGTGGCCACGTGTCCGAGATCGTCGGCACCTTCGGTGCCGAAGTAGCGACCCTGGACCTGGGGCGTCGGGCCTCTTTGGATGCTTCGTCCGCGCCGCCGCTGGCCCCGGACGCGACGTCTTGGGCCAGCGGCCCCCGCCTCTGCCTTCCTTGGGC
Organism: Cenchrus americanus; assembly: GCA_947561735.1. NCBI lineage: Eukaryota > Viridiplantae > Streptophyta > Magnoliopsida > Poales > Poaceae > Cenchrus > Cenchrus americanus. Next base: position 308,062,481 of record OX387241.1, on the reverse strand, counting down.
CCTCGTCACCAGAGCCCTGCCGCTGGCACCTTCGGTGCCGAAGGTAGGCGCAGCCTCAAAGGGTCTTCCCTGCGCAGCAAAACTCATAAGGCATAAGCGGCATCAGTGTTTCGTTAGTGCTCATGCAGCGAAGGGTCCTCTTGCGAGGCCGAAACCGTATGCATGCCGAAGGTTCCCAGCGTGGGCGGACAAGGGCGATGCTTCCGAAGACCCACTTCCCCAACATGTAGCTACCCGCCTACCCCCACCAGAGTCCCGGCTCATCGACTCAGCTAGCGCACGTCTCTTCTACAGGAGACTCCTCGCTCTCTTGATACCTGTTCATGACGCATGCTTTGGTGAGAACGAACCATTGCACGAGCGAAATGCGTTCTAGAACCTGCAGCGTAGTCGCCGATCACCGGAGGTTGGTGCTGACAAATGTACTAGCAGCTAGCCAGCGCGAGGACGGACACAGACACACCGATAACCGATTGGACTTCTCCAGTCAGGCCAGGGGTTGAGCTACCCAGTTTGTCCCTCCAACCACCTGAAAACCAGCAGAAATATTTGTGCTGGCTCAGGCGGGACAGCAAACCCCCCTGCGCCGGCGGCACTCATCGTGCGAGAGGCCAGCCAGACCCGCTCGAAGGTTGTCCTGCAAAGGCTGCACCACCCATGTCGAAGGTGACGGTGCTCATGGTGGACACCTCCTGCGCCAAATGCAAGCGCAAGGTGCTTCAGGCCGTCTCCGGCCTCCACGGTAAGTCGGTAACCCCGCCGGCCGCTCTAACTAAGCAAACATGCATGGATTCCGATCCGGCAAATGAAGCGGTGATGATCGAAGACGACCCGTCCATGATTCAGGTGTTGACAGGATCGAGGTGGACTCGGAGAAGAGCACGATGACGGTGACCGGCACGGTGGACCCGGTGGACGTGATCGTGCAGGCGAGGAAGGCCGGGAGGCGCGCGTCCGTCATCTCCATCGGCGCGCCGCCCAAGTCGGCCGAGGAGAAGAAGCCCGAGCAGCAGCAGCAGCAGCAGCAGGGCGACGAGAAGAAAACGGCGGCGGCGGACGCGGGGAAGAAAACGGCGGCGGCGGGCGCGGAGAAGAAGACGGCGGCCGAGCAGCCGACCACGGTGTTCGTCCACCACCACGTCCCCTCGTGGCCTCCTGCGTGCCCCAGGTACCAGGAGAGAGTGGTCTACGAGCAGGAACCCCCGCCGTGCTCCATCATGTAACTAACCCCCCTCATCTGACCGTAAGCATACTACTGAATTTCAAAAGAAAATAAATAACGGTTCAATTCACTCTGTCTGGGTGGCCTAATTTGATCTCGGAATTAGAAGGTCAGGAGTGATAGTTCCTCAAAAAAAAAATGAAAAGGAACGACGCGGACAGCAGGGGCGACGCGCCGTCGCCGAGCGTCAGCGTGGACCCCCGCCGCCTCCGCTCCACAGCGGCCGCGACCATAAACGCTAGCGCTCCTACCGCTAGTCCGGCGCCCAGCCTCTGGAGCAAGGTGGTGCCATTGCCGCCGCCCTTGGTCTCGGGTGACCCGCCGCGCGGCGCGGGGGACGAGCAGGTCGTAGACGGGCACGGACAGCGCCACGGCGATGTAGAAAACACGGCGGTGATCGTGATCGGCGGGAAGGACACGCCTGGATGATGGTATGCTTCGCCGGAGACGGCGGAGCACCGCACCGCAGCACGGCCTCCGGCGCCCGACTCTCACGAGGCAGACTGGCAGAGCGCCTTTGGTTGGGCCTGTGGGCTCCTTCCGCGATCGAATCAATCTGAGCGGCCCACGTCGCATCGGGCGGCTAGTAGGTGCCAGGGGAGGACGGTATCTGAAACACCGTCCGCCCCCCGTGCGGCTCGCCGGCCGGAGTGCCGCCTAGTTCCGGCGGTCTTCCCCTTCCCTCCTCGCCCTCCCGTCTTGTCTAGGAAAAGACCAATGATGAAGGCGACAGCTCACCCCCTGTCGGCCTCCTCCGCCGCAGCCTCTTCCTCCGCGAGGCTGCCGCCCAGTCCTGGCTGTGCTCGTCGGCGCAAGGCCATTATGGATGCTTCCTCGCACATATACACCCACTCTCTGTTGAATCGGCTGAAACGGTCAAGGAAGCACAGGACATGAACCAACGAACTCCCCTGCCTCGTCTCTCGCCTGGACACCGTTTCACCACGTAGCTCTCGCGTGGACTCGGCACTGCAGGCGTGCAAAACTGCTAATGGGTTCATCTCATCTGCGAGCACGTCGCCGCAACTAGCAAGTAGTAGACTAGCTTGGTCATCATCGTGTTCGTGCCTCGTCTTCAAAGCAGCGCAACGGTCGGAGGCTCGGAGCTAATGGCTTCCCCCCAACGCGACCAGTATCCATGGGCACAGTGCACAGGGGCAAACAGCGCTCGCCGTGCGTCTTGGGCTCTTGGCAAGTTGGCGTCACGCCGCCGGCCGCTAAAATTAAAATCTGGATGAAACGGTGATGAATTGTAGTGAATCTCATTTTTCAAGGCACTTGCATTTGCATAGTTGCGTTTTAGCGAAAAAGAGAGGTGGCAGCTTTGGATTCTACGAGGCAATCAATATCGAATGGTTGAAGACTTTAGTTTTGGTTTAAGATGGGAAATTTGCACGAAACCTGCCAGTAAGTTCAAAGGGATGGCAACACCGAGGAGGGAGAGGCAGAGGTCGATGATATATAGAAGCCGATGGAGATGCGGGAGGAGAGGGACGAAGGTGAGGAAGAAGAAGGTGTTGATACTTGATGGCGATGTTGGTATTAGAGAAGTTGGTGGAAGGTGCAAACCATCAGATCATCAAGGCAATGCACGTATTAAAAGTTTCAAGTGCTAGTTTGATAAAAATTTTTTTACTATTCGCAAGAAGAAAAAAACTGATTAAGCCTGGACGAGAGGATTTTCTAGAAGCAATCACAATAAGAAATATACTTAATTTCAACATTGTTCAAACTTTCAAGGACAGCACAAAATCGACTTTTGGGAAGACAAAAGGAACATGGTTTTTACTCATTGAAAATTAGACTTCACTATCTGTATTGTGATCTTGGAACATGCTATGCTTCGCCCCAAACACCCCAAATGTGATATGTATTGTGATCATAGAACGTGATACGATATGACACGAGCTCTCACATTATATTTTGACCATCAATTAATTTTATACTATTTATGGCTACAACTCTATAGTCACTAGAAAATTTAAATTATAAAAAACAAACAATAATAGCTAAATTATTAATAAAGATAGCAAAGTTTAAATTCTAATATACGGGTACACGTCACGTAAATAAGCATAAACAAAGGAGTATAGATCGACACCGCTGTAAGACAAAACCATGTCACATTTCCGTTCAATGATTTATTAAAGACGTCTAAGAAATTTCCTTATTAAAGAGATCATCACTACGGGGGGGGGGGGGGGGGGGGCCGCATGAGGCGCGGAAGATCTTGACGCACGCAGCTAGTAGTAGTCGATGACAGCTAATTGACAGTCCCTCACCCCGCTTATCCCTGCAACATCCTCGTTGGCTTCTGCCAACTCCAAGGGGCCCCACTCTCCTCGCTATAAAACGGATCCAATTCCGTTAGTTTCCCACGCCCAGAAAATTCGTCGAAACAAAACGAAAATAGTAGTGCTAATATTTACAGAAAAGCACCTACACTGTTTGTTTCTCGCTCTCCCTCTCTCTCTCTGCTCTTTCCTCTCTCCCCTCCGCCTTCGTCTTCCTGCTTCCGCCCCCCCCCCCCCATCCTCCTCCAATTCCCTCCCTTCCCACCCAAACCCTAGAGCAAGTGAATGGCTCCAGCCGCGAGCTCGCGAGAGACTCCGCTCCGCCGCCGCTGCTGATCCACCCGCCGGGCCGGCCCCGTAGGCCACGGAGGAGGAGGAGGCGGAGGCGACCAGATGGCGTCGAGGCAGCACAATGCGCAGTTCCACAAATCCAAGACGCTCGACAACAAATACGTGAGTTCTCTCGCGCTTCCCGCCTCGGATCCGGGGCGGATTCGTGTTTGGTGCGGCGATTTTTTTTTTTGGGGGGGGGGGGGGGGGGTGGGCTCCTCTCACTGACTGTTTTGCGCGCGCGCGCGCGCGTTGTGTGTGCAGATGCTTGGAGATGAGATAGGGAAGGGGGCGTACGGTCGCGTGTACAAGGGACTCGACCTGGAGAATGGCGATTTTGTGGCCATCAAGCAGGTCTCGCTGGAGAACATCCCGCAGGAGGATCTCAACATAATCATGGTGAGGTTTCATCATTTCGGCTGATCTTATCACGCGCGGTGAGCGGCGACGAGCAAATGTGTGGAACTGCATGGAATGTGGTTCTTAGGGAGCTGTGTAACATACACCAGCAGCAGTAGCATGAACCCCGATAAGTCGCGTCATTAATTTTTTTTTTTGAGCTACGCTACTCGCTGTTTGGTTGGCAGCCTGCTGTTTTTTTATTCAGAGAAGCATGCTATAAAATCATATCCTAGCGCTAAGTTCTGCTAGCTTACTCGTGTGATTCGCAAGCAAGCTTCCTATAAGGTCTTTCGTACTTGGAATTATAACGGAAGCTAGAGACACGTGTAACCATTACTTTGGGCTTTCGACATGCTGATTGGTCACGCAGCTAGTTGGTTATACGTCTGTTGATTGCGATCATATGTACCTTTTGAGCTATTAATTGTCGTATGCGGGAAGATATGGTCGTGTGACATAATGTATTTGGTATTTTCTCGTAAGAAACATGACTCACGAGTCATGACATAAAGTAGCACTACTCAAGAGGCTGTTACTAGCAGCAGGGGGATCTGATTCAAAAAGTGATATTTCAAGAGGCAATGCCCGCAACTGTTTGCAATTGGCTTGATTGTCACCTCAATGCATTAGATAGGTGCCAAGTTATTTTCAAATTTGCTACCTACACATGATAAGTACACACGTTTTATTGGTCACATTATTCTGGGGAGAAGATTTTTTCTTCAGGTTCAGCACCATGGCTAGACCAACACTTCTTAGGCCTTATATATGCCCTTGCAAGCAGCAGCGGCACATGATGAGTTGAACATTTGCAACTTTCCTGTAATAGATTAATTTATTTATTATTTGTATGCATAACTCCTTATGGGTGGATTGGCAGCAATTAGCAGCTATGCAGGCTGACACGTTCATCTAATCTATGGCTGTATAGATGTTGGATACATCTTAATATCTAAAATAGAATTTTAAGCGGACAATAATTCAGTTATCTTTTCCTCTTTTTGGCATTGATGCATTTATCATTTATCACTTTGGAATCGAGTCCTTCTGAAATATATATGCACTCACTATTTAAGTTTCATGATAGGCCATAGAGATTTGAACTGATGACTTGTTTTGTCTTTTTTATCATATTTGATGCATCTATCCTTGTTTGTGAACCGATATGTTGTCGCACCATAAGTTACATCAGTACTTTGTCATGGATCTCAGGATGCTCTGGCACATTATTTCTTTATTCTTTGTAGAACACTGTGTTTGAGGAAGTTGTTATTTTTTCGTTCTTGTATAAAACTACATCGAGACTTTCTAATTAATTATCTTTGTGTATGTTAAAAAATATGATCTCCATGGCTTGCTGGTGGTGTGTGTTCAGCAAGAGATCGACCTACTCAAAGTAAGCCTTGTATTTTCATTACGTCCCTTTTGGATCTCTCCTTTTGTTAATAGAATTTGTATCTCCTTTGCATGCTGTACTGATGTGTAGGTTGAAGTTGCTGCAGCTACTGATTATACATAAAAATCACACTAGATCATTGCTTTTAATTTTTATGTGATGTAGAATATTATGAACTTTGAGGTGCTTTTATTTTGTTCTTTGATTCTTTAGTGCATCTTAGCCAATCTCTCCCTAGACACTTTTGATACTGAAGGTAGTAAGATCTGGAATAATGTGGTCTGAAAGCTAACATTCTTGCATTTATCTCCATCAGCTTCTATATTTCTGAAATTGAAAGCAGGACCATGACTGTTTTATGTACTTTTATGGAAAGTAATATTTAGGCTCTTTATGCAGAATCTTAATCACAAAAATATTGTTAAGTATCTTGGATCACTGAAGACAAAGAGCCACCTCCATATTATTCTAGAGTAAGTAATTCTTGTTGAAAACGTCTTTGTTGCATCTAGTGATTTTTGACTTGTGAGCTCTGAACTTCTAATGCCATGGGGTTAATTGCAGGTATGTGGAGAATGGCTCACTTGCCAATATAATCAAGCCAAACAAATTTGGACCTTTTCCTGAATCATTGGTGGCTGTCTATATTGCTCAGGTGCTAGTGGTGATCACTGCAACATTTCTACTCTTGTTTTCATTTCTTTGTCTGAATTTAGTTTTTACATGGCCAGGTGTTGGAAGGTCTTGTTTATCTACACGAACAAGGTGTCATACATAGAGATATCAAGGGTGCAAATATATTGACCACCAAAGAGGTTAGTGATCTCATAATGAGTTATTTTCCCAGGGTTTCTTCTTTGTTTCAATCTTTGAATATGGTAAAAATACAAAGCTTGCAACTGCTAGAAAAAAGCTATTAAGGTGCAAGGATATTGTTCCAGGATGCAAGTTTTTAATATCTTAGTCGAAATTAATCTATTGCAAACCATGGAACATTTAGTGACACATGTCATGCAATGAAAAGAAAGAAAGCAAGCAAGAAAGAAAGCGCACCAAAAGTTGTCCCTTCTGCCTCATAGTAACTCTCTAAGCACAAAGTGTCACCGACAATTTTATACTCCCGCCTTTCCAAATTGTAGGTTGTTTTGGTTTTTCTAGGTTCATAGATATTATTATGCATCTAGACATACACTATATCTAGATGCATAATAAAATCAATGAATCTAGAAAAGCTAAAATGACCTACAATTTGGAACGAGGGAGTATATGTTTGCATTAGTTTATCCTGAGCTCTGCATATGATACTTTTATAACACTTTAGAAATTCCCTATTACTTAATTTAAATCATAACAGCAGCGCTTTTTGTCTATATCTTCATTGTGTACCCTGCTTGGTTAGGGCCTTGTCAAACTTGCTGATTTTGGAGTTGCCACGAAATTGACTGAAGCTGATATCAACACTCATTCTGTGGTCGGCACTCCATACTGGATGGCCCCTGAGGTTCGATTGATTAATATTAATTGTTTTTAGTTATTGAATATCATGTTCTTGCTGAATTAATTCTGTACTACGCCACTAACATATTGGAGTAATTTCTTATCTTGTATGTGTTTTACTATAAAATGGCTTGAAGGTTCTCTGGTCCACTGTTCTATGGACATAAAAATTGTAGAGTTACAGAGATTAAGACAACCATTAATTTCAAGTTGATCATCCATTTCTTTAGATAAAAGACTATCTCTGTTTGCCTATGTTCCGTATGTATTGATTGGGATTTGCTATGGTGATATATGATCATGGTCATTGTAATTTATTTGTGTTGTGCCATTATGTCACTTCTGGAATTTCCACATGCATTGACTTTTGGCCCTGACTTTGGTTTTGGAAATACATGCCAGTGGCGCCACAGTTGTAAATTTCCAAAGGATGCATGCATGCAAGGTTCACTACAAAGATTCCCTTCAGGTTGAAGGGTGTTACTTACATATTGGGCTAGGACAACTGAATTGAGTAAAATTGCAAAACTGCATCATTGACTGTATCATACTCTTGTGGAGAAGCTAAGCAGCTAATAGGATTATAGGATAATATTGGTTGCTATTGTGGCTCCTATGGTCTTACAACTCCATCCATAAAAGAACTCCGTCTGTATATTGTTTGGGACGTATTAATTTCATTCATCATTTTCTTATGAACATATGACTACATTAGGTTATTGAAATGTCTGGCGTTTGCGCTGCTTCTGATATCTGGAGTGTCGGGTGCACTGTAATTGAGTTGCTCACATGTGCCCCTCCATATTATGATCTCCAGCCTATGCCTGCACTATTCCGCATTGTTCAGGTTGGTTGCATACATCTGTTTCCTACTTTCCTGTCTCCTTGCATGTTTGCAAGTGATTGATCAGGCCATATGAGAATATTTTGTATAGGATGTGCAACCACCGATACCAGAAGGGTTGTCTCCTGAGATTACTGATTTTCTCCGGCAATGCTTCCAAAAGGTACACTATTATTTTATACGGAGTATGCTATTTGAGAGCTTGATTATTATTTCTCTAGTTATATGTTCTGACTTTAAAAACATTTGCAGGATGCAATGCAAAGGCCTGATGCAAAGACATTATTGATGCATCCATGGTTGCAAAACTCAAGACGAGCTTTGCCTGCTTCCCTTCGACAACCTACTCCGTTGAGGTACAAGTGAGAGTTCATAGTTTGAATAAATTTGGGACCTGTGAAATTGAATAGTTTGATGAACCTGTAAACGGGCTGGGAAAGTACAAACATCGTGAATGTGCATGATGATTTCAGAATTTGAGTGTTACAGTCTTGTGCATTGCAGTATAGGGAAACTTCTGTTTAAAGTAATGCTAAATTTACAAAGTCTATATGGTGTTGTGGAACCCTAAGGCGGGACAGTAATGTGAAGAGAGGCAGAGGAAGACCAGAATTGACATGGGAAGAGACAGTAAAAGGAGATTTGAATAGTAGAAATCCCAAAGATTTAGCCCTGGATAGGAGTGCTTGGAAAACAGCTGTTCCAAGTGCCTGAACCCTGATTTATGCTTGAACTCTAGCCTACAGTAAACGGTGGTTCAAGCGCTTTGGCGACTATGGTCCCACGACATCCATTTCTCTTTCATACCCTTCTCAATTGGTGATTAGCTAAGCATTTAAGCACCATATAACTCTTGGATCCAATTTTGTATGTGTAAACTTGTCGTTACTTGTCTTGAACATGTTCTTTCTCTGCCCATTCTAATTATTCTTATTCATGGACTTCTGCTTCACAATATATTGCACACATCTATGAATTTTTTACATTATAAAGATGGGTTGTTTACAGAAATATATCAACCATCCTTTTAAAGTGACCTTGAGAAGGCACTTATATTCTCCTTCTGTTGGTACAACCAGGAACATCGATGGGGATGATGAAGACTCGAGTGGCCATAATACACCAGGGGATTCTCAAACACCTATCCTTTCTAATGTTGAGCAGGTAACATCAGGGGATTTCTAACTCAGAGTGTGATCCTCCAAAATATCCCGACCAACTAGATTTATAGGTTTGCAAATTATAAAATTTTTTTGTTTTTACTGCTCTGCTAGGAGAACGGGCGAAAAGAAACAATTCTGGAATCTTCTGCACAAAATAAACCTGATGAGCTTCATGATGGAAATTTAAAACCTACCGAGGGCAGTAGCTCAAACAATCTGGCACTTACGAAAGATAACATAGTTCCTAATAAAGATCCGACACTGGTTTTACATGAGAAGCTACCAGTTGAATCTTCATCTGGAGATCCTGATTTGAATGACAAAGTAATGCCAGAACTGCATGTTGGTCAGCCAAGTAAGATAGAGCCTGAAAGTAAAGAAAGTTCAACTCTTGAGGATGGTGATGCGTTCTCGTTTCAGGCTGGAAGACAGGATATTGACTACCAAAAGGTGAGATCTTTCTGCATAGATTTTTTACATACAAACAAATGGCCTAACAGTTCCACAGTCAAGATTTTTAAGGAGTCCCAATGATACATGTGTTTCCATTTTATGCTCTCTACATGCGATTTCTTAACAACTATTTTCTGTACATGTGTAAGTGGGAAAACTTGAAAAGAAGTATAGGAGTAAAAAAATAATAATACTTGAATTGTCTTGTCTGGGTTAACAGGATGTAATTCTGCTTTCTGCACGATCATGTCAATTTGGTTTAGGCTAGAATTGACACCCTTTAATCAAATTCTAGTGCAGTTATGCTGCCACTTGCCTCATTATCATGATTTTTAACTGATGTTCTCATTACTGGAAGCTAAGTATATCGTATATTGACAGGTGGTTGAACCTTCAACAGTTGAGGTGCCGAAAGAGCTGAGTAGATTTAGTGACAAACCTGGAGATGCCTCGTTGGATGATTTATTTCCACCAATCGGCAAACAGGGCAATTATGTAGCTGAACCTTCAACATCAACTACCCACGAACTTCCATATAATGGTGTATCAAATGACTTTGCAAAGGCCCTCAATGCTACGGTGGCAGAGAAGCAAAAAAGAAATGATAGCGAGTCCATGAATGGTGGGAAACTAATTGAACTTGCAGATCGACTACAAGATATTGATGCACCGGTACTGTACTCTATGTCTCTACCATTATCCTACATATATATCCTTCCTTTGGTAGTAAAATAGATGAAATTCTGTTTACTCTAGCTCAGGTTTTGATGGTGTTATCAACTGACTTTACAGGGTTTTGCTGACAATATTGGTGGAGAGAGTCTTTTCCCTTGGCAGGTGTGCCATTGCTTCCTTCTTATGCATTCTGCATCTGCTGTCTATGTTTGTAAAAACCTACGTCAATACTTTGGCACAAGTTTCTTAAAGCGTCTTCTAGGTTGTTAGGTGCTTCGAGGGTGCAAGGCGTTTCTGATGAGCTGGTGTAGCTAGAAATGGTGATGAGCAGGATAGTCGCGGAAATCCCAATCCCTCCTGTTTTGTTACGTTATTTTCCTTTTCTTTAGATACTACTAATATATATGATGTCCCAGTGTGTTACTAGCTTGGCTTAAGCTCCTATGCAATATGAAAGGGGTGAATTGCCACGCCTTATCTCACCATGTTAGAACCATGCTTTGGCAATGCTCTTGGTCAACCATTATGATTCCATAATAATAGTTCCTTTGTTTCATTATATTTGTTCATACCACACGATGTGCACATACCAAGGAAGTACTAGGCTACTAGCTTTAAGAAAAAATCAATGTTAAATCTAAAATGTCATGCTACAACAGTTTCTCTACCAAATCTGGGGTGAGGAGTGGAACATTACAATAACTAGACCATTGGTATCCTTGATGGACATACATTATGGAACATGTTATTCTGATTTCTGAGACCATGGGCAAACATAGTGAAATGGAGGGACCATTTTGTACACATGGCACCTGTGGAGTCTTGTGTCCAGTTACTGTAGTATGGCTGTAGCACTTTCTATGGACCTTGGTGATGTTATCTGCTCCGTTGCAAACATGGCGGTTGGCCAGTCGCTGAATGTGTCTGTTGTTTAAGCCTGAAAATGTTGATGATTCTTTTTCAACTTGATACCCCTGTTGTTGATTTCATTATCAGTACTATTTACGATCATTTATTTTCTGTTTGAAATATATGTCATTTGCATTAAAAAGTGACAGTATGTCGGATGTCTTATTCACTAATAAACTTTTTACCCCCCTCTAAAAGGAGAACATCCATCCAAAAAGTTAGTAATTCCTACGCAGTGTAGTAGCACTTCTGTTTGATTTCTAGACTATGTCCTGTGAAGATGCATTGCTATCATACATTTACAACTGCTAGGGGTTGACCTTGAAAGACCTTTGATTCCTCTATTTTTGCAGGAATACAGCAAAATAGTAGCACAGTTGAAACCCGGGGAAAGTGAAGATGTGATATTGTCAGCGTGCCAAAAGCTTCTAGTATACTTCAATCACCGGTCTGGGCAAAAACAGATTTATGTGACACAGAATGGTTTTCTCCCGCTAATGGAACTCCTTGAGCTTCCCAAAAACCGTGTATGAAGTTTTACTTTAGTTCAACAAACTTTTTTCTTGCTCTTCACACTGAAAGTTGACTGTTTTACTTTTTGTAGATTTTAAGTTCAGTTCTGCAGCTCATCAACAACATTGTAAAAGACAATACAGGCTTCCTAGAAAATGCGTGCCTTGTTGGCCTTGTAAGACATTGTTCCCAAACAATTAATGACCTCCATAATCTGTTGACATTGGAGTGATAGTTTAAAAACTATACGCAGATTCCAGTGGTAATGAATTTTGCGGAGCCAAATCGTCCAAAGGATGTTCGGGTGCAAGCATCCTTGTTTCTTCAGCAGCTTTGCCAGGCCAGGTTCTTTTTTTCATCTGACATGGTTGATAGTTTCTTATTTAATAAGAAAGTGGAGGGGTAAATGCTGTGGTTTACTAATTTTCAATTTCCATCTCCAGCACCTTGACATTGCAAATGTTCATTGCATGCCAAGGGATCCCTGTTTTGGTGAGCTTTTTGGAGCCTGATTATGCAAAATACAGGCAAGTCTGCTAGTTGTTGGCATAGATCTTCCCTACTGAAATGCTTGCATCTAACTAATGCTGGAATGTATTTTAAATTAGCAGGGATATGGTTCATCTTGCAATTGATGGCATATGGCAGGTCTTCAAGCTACAGCATTCAACTCTGAGAAATGACTTCTGCCGTATAGCGGCAAAAAATGGGATACTTCTTCGGCTGGTGAATACTCTTCATAGCTTGAATGAAGCAACAAGATTTGCCTCCAACTCAGGGTCAGGCGCTTCGGTGACACAAAATGGCTCAACCCCCCGACGGAGATCTGGCCAATTAGACCCTTCGTTTATCGAAATTTCTAAGGCGAGGCTGGATCATCACCACTCATCTGGTTCTCTGCAATCCCTACAAGCAGATGCAGATAAGCACCATATGTTAATAGATTCCTCCTCGTCTCCTAGGTTTAGTGATAAAATTGTTGGTGGTACCTTAGAGAGGAATGAGAATGACCTGGTTAGGCCACCGAGGCTTAGTGTTTCTGCAGGAAGGACATCTACAGACAGATCACCGAAGCACATGGAATTGGTTTCAAATGGTCATAATAGCGGTCAACATGACCAAGTCCGGCCTCTACTGAGTTTGTTGGAGAAAGAGCCACCTTCTCGACATGTATCTGGGCAACTTGATTACGTTCATCACATATCTGGATTGGGAAGGCATGAAACCATTTTGCCATTATTACATACGTCAACAGAGAGGAAAACAAATGGTGAACTTGACTTGATAATGGCGGAATTTGCTGGTACTTTATTCTGTTCCCTTTTATTTAAGACTTCAGTTTTTAGCATATTGGTGCGTCCACCCATCATATGTTCTACATTTCTGTCACCTAAGCAGTTTACTTTATTTCACTCTTTTTTCTGAGAGTTTGCTATTTATCTAATATTCCCTCCATCCCAAATTACTATTCATTTTGTCTTTTCTAGATACATAGATTTTACTACGTACATAGGCATAATATATATCTAGGTTCAAGTCAAGCTTTATGTATCTAGGAAAGCCAAAATGAATAGTAATTTGGGATGGAGGGAGTACTAACCTTTTTTCTGGTTTCATTATTACACATGGACAAATACACTATTAACATTCTGCACCTTTATTCATTATCACATTATATTCTTTACCTATCATTTCTTAGCTCTTTCCCTATGTTAAAACCACATTTGGTTATCACTTATAAGGGTGTGTTTGGCAGAGCTCCCAGAGCTGATTCAGTTTTTCAGGGATAAGTGATTCTCTAAAATGAACTAAGAGGTTGAGAGCTGGAAAAAGTAGCTTCTGATTCTGTGAAGTGATTCTCCATCATGATCTTAATAGTTTATGCTAGAGAATCAAAGAAAATCCCTTTCAGCCACAAAATCACTTCTCTCAGAGAATCCACTCCCATAGAGAATTAGAATCAGATGGAGCTCTACCAAACACACTGTGCATGTGTTACTTTGTGTGTGTACCCTGTGGTTCGAGGAAAAAAAGGACAAATTAGTTTGCAGTCCCGAGTTTCGCTTCTGTAAATCCTGTGAAGTTATGAACAAAATAAGTGCTCTATATTTTATCATTTTGGCGGTCATGTGTCGACTGTAGTTACAATTTGGAGTATAAAAGGAATCACCTAGACTCTCACTGGCCGCTGGCAAAAGATGTGTAGCATGGAAATGTTTGACACTATGGCTCAAGCCCTTTCTATGCTTTAACACATTGATTTTTGAAATTCATGCAGAAGTTTCTAGACATGGAAGGGAGAATGGCCATATTGATTCCAGTGCAAAAGATCCAAACAGAGTTCAAAGTATGAAATATGCACCTTCAGCAGGTGTCTCTAATGAAGGAGCATCGACTTCTGGAGCTGCATCACAAACAGCATCTGGTGTGTTATCTGGATCAGGAGTGCTCAATTTAAGACCAGGGAGTACAACATCATCTGGTCCATTAGCTCAGATGTTCTCTTCCATGAGCGCAGATGTTGCACGTGAGTATCTTGAGAAAGTGGCTGATCTTCTTCTGGAGTTTGCACAAGCAGACACCGTGGTAAAATCTCTTATGGCCAGCCAAAGCCTTCTTGCACGGATTTTCCAGATGTTCAACAAGATAGAACCTCCTATTCTTCTTAAGGTAAAGCCTAAAGCCCTAAAGCATTTGATTGATTCTGCTATCTACTTGGCCCCACGACTGATTTCTTTTTCCCTTTTTATTTCTGTTATGGAACTCTTTTTTGTGCAGATCCTTAGGTGCATCAATCATTTGTCAGGTGATCCTAATTGTCTCGAGACACTTCAACGCACAGATGCAATCAAGCATCTGATACCGATTCTTGAACTTCGCGATGGACCTCTGGTTTATCAAATACATAGTGAGGTGCGCAATTCTTAATCCGAGCATGCTTACTAGGGAAAGAAAATCCCAACACCTAGCTCGTCTTTTTCCTTTTTTACATGGTGAACATTTTGTGTCAATATTTTTTAAACAGATCATGGTCCATGTTCTATATTGCCTGGCTGCATCTTGATCTATTGCTGTTACGTCGGAGGGTGACTGTTATTACACCTAAATGAGCGAAGTGCCAATTCTATACTTAAGTTGATACCTTCTTTATGGCAGTATGCAATATATGTATAGTGCAATCAAAATTGGAGTAGCAAAAACCATCACCTAGTTGTTTGGAAAAGGTTTTAGGCAACAGAAGGCATTGTCTGCAAGATGACAATGCGCTTGTAGCTTTTGCACCTTTTTTTGGGTACAATCTGAGTTGGAAAGTGGTTTATTTAACAGCTAATTTCTCAGAACCATGTGGACAACTTGCCTTCTGTTTCTTTTTAGCACATTATAACTGCCTCTGCTATCTGCCTATAGGTCCTCAATGCTTTGTTCAACCTTTGCAAGATTAACAAAAGAAGACAGGAACAAGCTGCTGAAAACGGGATCATCCCTCACTTGATGAATTTTGTCATGTCGGACTCACCCCTAAGGCAATATGCCCTGCCTTTGCTGTGTGATATGGCCCATGCTTCTCGCAACTCTAGAGAGCAGCTGAGGGCTCATGGAGGGCTAGATGTGTACTTGAATCTGCTAGAGGATGATGCGTGGGCATGCACTGCATTAGATTCTATTGCTGTTTGTTTGGCTCATGATAATGATCACAGAAAAGTAGAGCAAGCTTTATTGAAGAAAGAGGCCATTCAGAAATTAGTGAAGTTTTTCCAAGACTGCCCAGAACAGTATTTTGTCCATACATTGGATGCTTTCTTGAAGATAATCACGTAAGAATATAAGGCTACAATCCTGATTGTCTGCAATCATGCTATAGATTACTGATTTGTACGCTGTACGCAATGTCTTATGCAGGAAATCGTCTCGGATAAATACAGCAATGGCCACCAATGGCTTGACAACATTGCTAATTGCAAGACTTGATCATCGAGAAGCTATCGCCCGATTGACTCTGCTGAAACTTATAAAGGTTTGACATCTAGTCTTAGCTTGATGAAATGTTCCTGCATTTTAGGTCACTGTCAATGAAATAATTCTTGTCTATGAAACTTTTCCAGGTTGTCTATGAGCACCATCCTCGTCCAAAGCAGCTCATAGTAGAGAATGACCTTCCCCAAAAGCTACAAAATCTCATTGAAGAACGCAGGGATGGGCAACGGGGTGGCCAACAAGTGTTGGTCAAACAAATGGCCACCTCATTGTTGAAAGCACTGCACATCAACACCGTCTTGTGATTGTGGTGGGTCACATATTTTCCTCAAGTTGTAAATGTCTGCCCTAGAGGAAAAGGTGTCCTTTTATTCTCCTTTTCTGCTTCTGTGGTGATTGAGCACCAAACTTCATGTTGCACCTTATCCCTCTTTTATCGGGAAGGTTCAACACAGCGGTGCAGGATTCGATCGTTCATGGTCGTTTGTAATTAGCATATGTTAGTGAGGAAATTGTAAAATAGTCTCAGTTCCAAAACAAAACATGTTGACTCCTTTTGTTGCATAATGTGTTTGTAAAATTTTGCCATTGCTTTCTTATGGGTGTGGTGTCCATTCAGTTGGGGTGTGCTGCGCAGCTCATATCTTAGGATAGCGATCTGGTGCACTCGCGATGTTTTGATATTAGTGTCGATCCCCTGGTAGCACCATATTAAAAAATACTGGCTGTGCTGCACAGAGCAGGTATTTACGTTCTGCAGAAACACAACGCAAGAAAATCACATGTTCTTTTGATTGATACATTAGAGACTATAAGAATAGTTGTGTTCAATTACTCATGCCAAACCCGCAGGCAGCAGCATACAAGATGCTGTTTATTAATATTATGAGTCCACAAGGAAAAGTAAAAAACAAGTGTTCCAAACAATTATAGATGCTTTGTAGGAAACACAAAAAGTCCAAACTAAGCATTCTGAGCTCCATGAGACTTCCAGAGGTTGTTCCATTCCATCATGGCATCAGCTGCTTTGGTGAAGATTGCGTTCTTTGGTCCTAGTTTCTCCCGGACGATGCTTGCTAGCTCCTTAACACAATCTTCAACAGTAACTGCTGTCCTTGATAGTTTAAGTGATTGGAAGAATGGAAGAATATCATCCATAACTTTCACGCCTTCCCATTCTTTCAAACTCTCCAGAGCTTTACCTGCTTCCGCATCACTTCTCATCACATAAGGCAGTCCAGTCTTCATACCATACCCCAAGCTGTCGCATACCACTTTAGCACACAAACCGTTCCATACGTCTTCAAGAGTATCCCATCTGTGCTTCCCTTCGTTGCGTAGCCTGAGGGCTGGGAACATAGCAGGCCCCAATACCTCGCGGTTGAATGCAACGTTTATCCCACTCACAGGCATCATGGCGCCAATCGGAACTGTCATCACAGCATCCACATAGGTTGTGTTCCGTTGATTTCTCTTCACAACATGAGTCATTGGGTCGTAGTCCGCGTTATGCAGCCACAAACCACATGAGAGCATGCACTCAACCCCTTCACGCAGGCTGAATGGGTAACCACGGACAAAATCAGCACCTTTCCTGTATGGATCATAGAGTGTGTTGAAAAAGAAAGGTGTGGCGGGTGTCTTCAAATTGACCATGTGCTGTGCAACAGCATCAACAGTCAACCCAGCCGTGTCCTTCGCTGGGAGGCAATTGTCATCAATTGAAATCACATACTTCTTGCGCGAGACAAGATACCCAAAGTAACGGCATGAGTGACCGGAGAAGTTGATCGACGTGGCGCCAAGCATTCCGTCAATATCTGACTTGGTGTAAACCTTGAGATCAAAGCCAGTGGGGATTTGAAGATCCTCCTTCATGTCTGGATCTTTGACAACAATGATGTGGAAACGAGAGAAAAATGGCCGCCATGCTTCAAAGAAGGTGTTCAGGTTGGGCTGGAGTGCTGCAATCACAATGTCAACCTCACTGTCCTGAATTCCGGAAGACATCTTCTCAGGTAATCAAAACGATCTAAGCAACAAAAGGTCTAGAACCTCTCAGAGCACCCTGCAAGCAAGCAGATGTTGTGTCAAAATGAAAGCTGCTACCGCATAGTAACTGAACGGCCAAGGGTAATATGATGACAAACGCACGTGTGGGAAGGACCGGTACGACTGGTTGCTTGATGTTTAGCAATTGAACAGCCAATATGATTTCCTCACAACCAGTTGCCAGAAATAACTTCAGAACTTTCTCTGTCAGCTTCCCAGCACTCAGAGTTCTCTGCCATCAGAATGCAAGAACAAATTAGCTAACATATTCATAACTGTGCAAAAGCTAACACAACAATATGACATCACTCCACCCGCTACTCTTTCCCCTGAATCACCGGAGTCCATAATTGCCAACACTCACTTCCATGACTAAATCCAATTTTTTAGGTATATTATTAGAAAGATCAATGCAGTGTTCAAAAAGGGGGATAACAATCAAATTGATCCCACCGCTTTGACAACTGTTACCAAAGGCATGGATCCCACATCCCAGAACAGTTGATGCGAACCTTTCCTCGCAATTCAACAAGTTAGCTAACATGTTCATAAGTGATGTGAACCTTTCCTCACAATTCAACAAATTCTATCAACCTTGGAAACGGCAAAGCACACTACTACCATAACGGATCAGGCAGCATGATAATAATCACTAAACGAGCGGACAAACCCAACCCAACCCAACATGACCTGTTGATCTGAGTATCGAACCCAGCCAGAACGAAGCCACACACTGGCAGTTACCTCCTCAGCACGAGCAACCGGTAGTTATTACATCAACAGATTTGAAAGGGGGGGGGGGGGGGGGGGGCGGCGCGGGGTACCTACACGGAAGAGATCGATGACAAGGTGGTCGGGGAGGTTGGAGAGGTCGGCGATGTGAGCGATGCGGAGGGTCGCGGAGTCGAGGGTGAGGGAGAGCAGCGAGGGCGGCGGTCGCATCGGCCCAGATCTGGATCTCGCGCCCCCACCCCCTTTTATAGCACCACCCACTCTCCGCGGGGAGCAAAAGCGCCTCCCCCCCTCCCGCGGCCGTGCCACGACGCCACGTTGCGCCTCGGTCCTCGCTCGCCTCCCGCTTCGACGCTTCCCCCCCACGCCCGCTTCGTGCTGCGTGCGTCTGCCGGCAGCGCGGTGCGCGGAGCCGAAGGGCCCGAGGGGCGAGGCGGCAAGAGACCGCGACCCACGCACCAATCGGCGACTTTTCACTCCCGTTTCACAGTTCCCCCCCTCGCTTTTCCGCGGTTTTCTGCCCTGCCCCCCCTTGTCGCTTTGCTTCGTCGCGGGGAAAGCGAAAGCCGGAGTTTTTTTTTTGGGGTGCTCTCAACGAAAAAGAAAGCCACATAGGAGTATTTTTTTTCTTTTAGGACAAGACGGAAACGGTTGGCCGGTTGGAGTTGGGCCGGGCATGGGCGCTTTAATTTGGGCCGCTTCAAGAAGGATCCGCTAACGTCCCAATTTGAGTGCCGGCCCGGTCCGGCCCACGCAATACCTCAAGGCGTCGTAGTTCTCAGCCTCACACCGTCGTCGTCCTCTACTTCGCCAGCGCGCCCCGTTCCGCGCGCCGCCGAACCCGCCGCCTCCTCCTCCTCCAGCCTCCGACCATACCGGAGCACGCTAGCCAGCCACACCGACACGGCGGCTCCGGGTGACCTTCCCTTCGTTGTCGCGGCCGCCGAGCGCCCCCACCCCCCCACCTCCCCGGTCCCTTCTGGTGGTCGATTGAGGGCGGGGCGGAGATCCGTCCGGACCTGGGCTGATCTCTTGCTGGTAAGGAACCCTAAGCTTGCTTGAGTGGATTGTTTGTTCCTAGAGCGAATTCAATTTCTGTAATTTTGGTTTGGTTAGGCCCTTCCTCTTGCGCACGATCGATCCCACAGTCGGCTCCGTAGAACTTGGGATTCGAGGCGCTGGTGCAAGCTTCTTTCCTGCAAAAGTCTCCCCCCCATGCCCCTCGCTAAGCCCATCCCTGTGACCACGCTTGTGACGCGTCATCCATAGGAGAACGCCATGATGTCAAGGTCAGCTCTACAGCTCTTGATTCTATGGAGTTTATTACATTCAATATTTGTTTCTATGTTTGTTAGCATGTTGACTGGTGCGTGTTGTCCAATGCTGAAGTGTAAATTGCTTTCTCCTCCTCCCAGGTTTGCGCAGCAGATAGGGAAGGGCAGAAAACTTGCTCAAACCCTGTTAGTTTCCTCAAAACCCAGTATTGCTAGTGGGCAAAACATTGGTTCAAGCTTTGCATCCGGTTTGGGGTATTCCGGCAGGGCCTTATTGCACGGGAGGGTTCATAATGGCCCTAGCACTTCATACATTCTTGGAAGAGCAAATGAGAGCTTACACTGGAGCACGGGAGTGAGAAAGTTCTCAGTTCTTTCGTCTTGTAGCCAGAATGCATTTCAGAGCCAACTTGCTTGGAAGCGACTCGTGGCAATGGGTTCTCGTGCACCAAAAGCATCTCCGTTTCTGAGTAAGGTTGCTTGTGCCGTTAGCTTGGCTGTGAGCAGATCTAATTTAGCTCCTTATCTCTTCGCTTTCATAGCGGGAGAGGTAATGCTAGCTCAGAAGACATCTGCAGATGGAGAGTACTACCCAATACGTGAGCGAGCTCAGGATGGCCGTATTTACGTCACCTCTTTGATATATTCGGCAGTGGAGATGGTTATTATAATCTTCAGATCAATTTATTTGGCAATGCTGTTCACTCCAAGTATACTGATGGCCCCATTTGCAGAGACTTTTGGCAGCAAGTATAGGAAAACCTGGCTTCGACTTGTTCATCGTACTCTGGAGCTGGCAGGTCCTGCATTTATCAAGTGGGGTCAATGGGCTGCGACACGCCCTGATCTGTTTGCAAGTGACCTTTGCACAGAATTGTCAAAGCTGCACACAAAAGCACCAGCTCACAGCTTTAAGTATACCAAGAAAACTGTTGAGAAAGCTTTTGGTCGGAAGCTGTCAGACATTTTTGAGAACTTTGAAGAGAATCCTGTTGCATCTGGAAGTGTCGCTCAAGTGCATCGAGCTGTTTTACGATTCCGGTATCCCAACCAGCAGACAAAGCGTGTAACAGTTGCAGTAAAAGTAAGACATCCTGGTGTAGGAGATTCAATACGGAGGGATTTCAGTATCATTAATGCAGTAGCGAAAATTTCTAGATATATCCCCACATTGAATTGGTTGCGTCTGGATGAGAGTGTGCAACAGTTTGCTGTCTTCATGATGTCTCAAGTTGACCTTGCAAGGGAGGCTGCTCATTTGAGCCGGTTTATCTACAATTTCAGAAGATGGAAGGATGTGTCTTTCCCGAGACCTCTTTATCCACTTGTTCATCCTGCTGTTTTGGTTGAGACTTACGAGCATGGAGAGAGTGTTGCACACTATGTAGATGACCTTGAGGGACATGATCGGATTAAAAGTGCTCTGGCCCATATTGGCACTCATGCGCTCTTGAAAATGCTACTGGTAATGTATTTTTAGCCATTTCGTGCATCCTCATTCAATATAATTACCTAATTAGAACAGCTGATGAAATTAAAACTATGAGAAAAGATCAGAGGGGCCTCAGTTTTTTTATGCATCAAAATGACACTTTTTGCTGCTTTGATGTGAAAAACAAATGCTACTATAAGAAATTATACTTGTTCTGGACTCCAGGTTATGAACCTACCAATAGAAATTTCTGTCCTAAACATATCTGCTGTAGCATAGTTATTCTGTCATTCATAGGCACTAACTTTTAGAGCTTGTATTCACAGCTAACATTCTTGCCACTGTGTGTCCTTTTACAGGTTGATAATTTCGTCCATGCAGATATGCACCCTGGAAATATTTTGGTCCGTGTTGTACAACCAAAAAACTCAAATAACACCCTTATAAAGTCAAGGCCGCATGTAGTCTTCCTTGATGTAGGAATGACCGCTGAACTTTCAAGTAATGACCGTGTGAATTTACTTGAGTTTTTCAAGGCTGTTGCTCGCCGAGATGGTCGCACAGCTGCAGAAAGTACTTTAAAGTTGTCAAGAAAACAGAATTGCCCAAATCCGAAAGCTTTTATTGAGGTAATATGTCACTACCTTGCAAGTCTTTTCAATGATGATCAAAGCCTAGATTTTAGTGTTGTGTATTATCTCTCTCCTTTTCCTTAATAAAGCGGGCTATACCACTTAACAGGTAGTCAATAGGATTTATCTTCAATTCTGTCAAAATGTATTTACACAGTAAAGATTGCCTGCAGAAACCAGATATGAAAAAAATTCTCTGCATTTTATAATTGGTTGGCACTTTGTTGCCATTTTCTGGTGCTCCTGCTTTGCTAAATGTTCATTTTCTTGGAGAGTGCTGTTATTCATCGAGTGTGAAGTGTGCAGTTGTTGCATTCTGTCCACTCTCAACTCATTTGATGCTGTGAAAGAGGTTCAGTAGTTACTGTGGTACCATTTAATGGAGAACCTTTGGTTTGTTCTCATTAGTTATAAGATTTTATATTTGGTATCTCTATGATCTGTTTGTATGATGTGAATGGTTTCATTGTGAAAGAGGGAGTATTAGCCATGGTGTTTTAAAACCTGAGATCAAGGAAGTTTAAAAAAAGTTAGTTCGTTGAATTTCTCTAATGCTGTATGTATGAACATGTGGTAATATTTGGTGCAAGCACATTTGGTCTGGTTTGTGGCCTTATGCTGCCACAGAAGCTTTGCTCTCCCCTTAAAAGTTTAAATATCATATTTGCACCTACAGTTGGTTGTAAACTTGTAGTTTGTAAAAATGTGTCGCCCACTAGAATGTGTCACAACTCAATGTTGGATTATTGGATACTCTTTCCTATGTATTTTTGGCAATCTCGTCAGCAACCAGTATCTCTTTTCTTTTGCTAAAATGGTGATTGCTAATGGTTGTTTTGTGTGAATGTATTTTCATGGTTGCAATTGCTGAAAATTCTTAAGTTATGCAACAGGAAGTTGAGCGATCATTCTCTTTTTGGGGCACCACTGAGGGTGACGCTATCCACCCAGCTGAGTGTATGCACCAGCTTCTTGAGCAAGTTCGACGTCACAAAGTGAACATCGATGGGAATGTTTGCACTGTTATGGTGACTACATTAGTCCTTGAGGTAACACTCCTGACTTGGTTTGACTTAACTGAAATTTACTCTAAGAATACCGTTTTGGGGATGTTGACTAGACATCTTGCTCCTGTCTATTTGCGTAATGTCCAGCTAAGATGATACATCATTTGTAAGCAGATAGGATTCCACAATGTGCCTATGCAACCTGCATTCCTATCTATTTGTATCTTGCAGCTTTCTTTCTTTAATCGCAAGAATACTTTGTATAGGCATTCCCTTCCCATTTGTGATTCTTGAAAAAAAATCACCTTTTTACAGGGCTGGCAACGCAAGTTGGATCCAGATTACAATGTTATGAAGACACTACAGACTTTACTTTTTAAAGAAGACTGGGCAAAGTCTCTTCAATACACGATTCAAGGGCTTATGGCGCCTTAGGATCTCCACTGCCATCCTCTCAAAAGTTTTGATCTGGTTTGTGTTCGGCTGGAGGATGCTGCGCTCTCACCATCACATTTTGTTCTTTTTTTCTTATAGATTATACAGTTCTGTACCCGTCCTGGCGGCCTGTGCTGCTAAAGCAGCCTTGATAAGTAATAATCGCAGCATTGTTTTGAAGCCACCAGAGTACCATGCTGTAGAGTGCGTTGCCCGTGGAATATCTTCTTGTGTTCTTGACTAGCCAAAGAAAGGATCGGGTCCTCTTTTTGCTCCTCCCAACACTTTTGTCAATAGCTCTTAGATGATGTAGCAAAACGTGTTTCATTCAGACACCTTTTTGTAACTGGAGAGATTACCAGATTTCTCTATGTACACACTGAGATACTGTTAATTGTTTGAAGGGACCCCCACGTCTCATCTGACAGTTTCCTGGAACTAACAATCTCCGTAACAAAAATTAAGCATCCTGGTCTTCTTTCACCTGTAAATTGTGTTATCTGGTGAGTAGCTCGTCGACATCATTTCCAGGCAAGTTTGTAGCTGAAATACCCCGTTGCTCCTGTCAAAGCTGTATTGATAAGGAATCGTGTACTTATCGGGACTTGGCCAATCACAATGATGCTTTTGCTCCGTGCGTGTGCCTTTTCCAAGTCGTCTGCATATTGTTGCAGATTCCAACCACTGCATGGCGACTGAACAAGGTGACGGAGACAACAGCTAAAATCCCACTAACATAAAAAAAAAATTGCGAACCAATCCCAAGTCGTTTTGATAAGGTTTGAGCCAAATATTTGGAATATAAATCATGAATAACTTTTAAGTCATTGAGTTTGAAAATGTGAAAATCATATAAATAGATTTGTTTTGAAAATTAGTTTCATAAGAATATACATGTATAACTTTTCAATAAAGATTTTTATAGAAAAGAGAAGTCAAAGTTGTGCTTTGGTGACCGTGTCGCTGTCCTAAACGACTTCTAATATGGAACCGGAGGGAGTAACTACTACTCCGTCCCTGAACGATGGTCGTCCGGGACACACGTTTGTGAGTGAAACACGGTTCTCTAGAGATGTATGGATGGAGTAATGGTTAGAGAATACCGGAGGAAGAAAAGAACACCATATTCTTTCAGTTCAGGTCAGTGTTCCCAATGCCTGAAGACCCTGCGACCGTCCATGATATATCATGCCCATTCCCAGCCTGCCTTGAGCCCTTGACCAGTTCTCCCCTTGGCGAGCAGCAAGCAGGCGCATGTCAACCCCGTCCCCTTGGGAATACTCATGGCGAGGCATGGCAAGCAGCAGACCACAACCACATCGTGTGATCCCTACGAGCCACAAGTTCCAGGTAGCTTTCCAGTGACTCGCCGGACGCGGCTGCTGCGTAGCGTAGCCGTTGGGTGGCCGGACAGCGGCAGCGGCAGCAGCAGCAAATGCGAATCCAATCAGCCTCAGGGGTTGGGATTGGGAGAGTCAAAAGTGGAGGAGGACAAACCGGCCGCGGGTCGGAGGGGGGGACAGAGATGGCGGCGCAGGTGGCATGTCGCCGTGTGCACGAGCGAGCGAATCCACCCTCCCTCCAGGCAGAGGCAGAGGCAGAGGCAGCCGTCGGCTCGTCGCTCGCCGTCGCCTCCCGTCCCGTCCGTCCGCGCGCGCACGCACTACCCGCCCTCGTCATCCGTCGGTAGGTGGCCTGCCCCACCACGTGCACGCAACGCCCGGCACCGGCACCGGCACGTCCCGCGTCGGCGTCGTCGGCGTCGCCAGCTGCCGCCGACCCGCCGCCTCGTCAGCTCCCGCCCCCCACGCGCGCCGGCCGCACACCGCCTCGCCGTTGTTGTTCCGTGTGAGCTTGTTCTAGTACGTCTCCGACGGCATGTGAGCAGAAACGCGAGCGAGCTACGACGTAGTACGGTTAGCAGTGGCTGCACTTGCACTTGCAATGCCGTCGGCGACCTCTGCTTGTACTTGCGAAGCTGCTAGCTAGCTAGCTTTTGGTTGGAAAGACAGGCCGGCCGGCTTTTGGTCGTCGCACTCGAACGCCCGAGCGCACGGCCGGCGTCACCGAACCTGATGGAAAAATGCGTCGCCTCCGATCAAAATATGCAGACGGCGTGCACCCGACGAACTGCACTGTGGAGGACGCCACGGGGAGAGACGACGGGGACGCCCGCGCCGGCCGGGGGCGCACACGGGCGCGGTCGGGTCGGGTCGTGTCGGAGCGGGTACACGGCGCGACGGCGGCAGCCACCAACCATTTATTGCGCCGCGTACGCTTTTTGTGTGGCGCCGGGCCGGCCGATGCGGGAAAGTATTCGTGTACTAAGCTAGTAGCGTCGTATGAGCAGTAGCACACGAGTCGTGGGCCGGGCAAGGTCGCCGGAATGATGGGCGATAGGCGATAGCGAGCGGCGCGTAGTGCGCGGGCGCTCTGTCGTCGAGCCGGGGGGGGGGGGGGTGCCCGCGGTGCAGTGGTGGTTGGTGCCGTGTCGCGCGGGAGGCGTGCCAGCCACATGCCGCGCGCGGCGCGCTCTAGCTGCTGCTGCTGCTGGGGTCGGGGCTGCCGTGCCGTTAGCCGAGGTCGCTGTCCGGAGAGTGACCGCGCCGTGCCGTGCGCTCGCGGACGCGGACGCGGACGCGGCCGTCTCGCGCTGTACGTAGCTGCTTGTGATCTCAGCTCGCTCCGTCGTCGTCGTCTCCCTGCCCGCTCGGCAACACAGCGCGATAGCGGCAATGATTATTGGTTAGCTAGTAGCTTAGAGTAGCTAGTAGGGAATTGCTGTTGGCTTCGGGGATAGAAACACTACTGGCTGGAGTGCATATCAGTGTGTGGTAATGAACAGCGAAGATATATATGCATGCAGACGGAGCGACAGACAAAAAGGTGACTTCAGATTCTGCACGTACTTTACTTATATGATATGATGCCAAGCAAAGACTGGATGAGGTAGTGTGTGGATAACTACTACTACTCCGCCGAATTCCTCCTCCCCGTCGCGCCGCGATATCGGACCTGATGATCATCGAATAGATACCCCCGGCCGGCCACGTCAACGACGTCGCGTCTCGTGCAGTGCCGCGATCATGCATATGCCGGCCGCCGCGCGCAGCCGCTGCTGCCAGGCCCGCCATCGTCCTCTACTAGCCTACTACCACGCCGCGCCGCCTGTTGGCAGTTGGCTGCTACTAGCTAGCTGGGCTGCTAAAACAGTTTCCGTCCTGCACTGTTGCAGGATAGAGAGGCTGCGCACAGTCTGCAGGTACGACGCCATCGCGCCCATGCCGCGCGCGCCGGCCGCTTCTCGACCGCCCGCTCTCGCTCTCACCGCCAGGTGCGGCCAAACGCCCACAAGCGCCATGCGCGCCAGTCGGATCAACTCGCGCTACCTGCCCCGCCGCGCCGGCCGGTTTGTTTGCATTGGTGGCGCGGCGGCCGGCCGCAATATATCCACTTTTCCAGCCGCCGCTCTGGCCGCTGCCGGCGGCGGCGCTCGCGAGTGGGGCGCACACGGGTACCACAGCGCGCGCCGCCGTGATCATTGTCTAGTAGCTAGCCCGGCCGCCGCATCCGACGCGATAGATACGTGGGGGGCTCATCTCTAGACGACGCACATCGTCGTCAGCAACGCGCGCGTACGTGTCGTGTTGATAGAAGAGTCGCACGAGGCGTGTGGGAAGGGGCATCATATCAGCATGTGTATCAAAGCACACGGATCGGATGGACCGATCGATCAATTAGTGCCATCACTACGTACGTTTATGCCAGCCAATTAGCGAGCATAATGACAGGCACTACTGACCTAATTAGTAGAGCTGAGTACCCTGTCTAGTTAGCTGCCTGCTAGCTAGATTCAGTTGTACACAGTGAGCAAGCTAGTGGACGCAACAGTAGACACATAGCTGCCGCGCCTGTACGTGTCTCTCAAATACCATGCTGCTGCTGCAGCTAGCAGTACGTGCAGCACACATCCATTCCTTAAAACATCATGCTGCAAGACGACGCCCGGCCGGCCGGCCGGGCCTCGATCGGCTCCTCGCTGGCCACAGCTCCATGACCATGACACTCTCATGTCTCGGTATCTCTCCTCCCTCCAAATGCATATCAGCATATGCCTGTCTCTGCCGGAATCAAATTCAGAAACAACAAGAAACAGTAGTTACCTGTGCAGCTAGTGTTGGTCCCCCTCGATCGACCAATTGCTACTGATTGCCAATTGCATATGTGTGCTAGTAGTAGCAGCTAATGAGCTTTGCACAAATTAAACATAATATAGTAATAACTAAAAAAATGTAAACTAATAAAAAATAATTGAGATATATACAAGTATATGCAACCATGATAAAGTGCCGTGTTGCTAGATAGATTGCTCATGATGCTAGCTGGTCGACCCTCTTTCATGGAAGGGATGAAGTGCCTTGTAAGGCATGCTACGTACACGTGTGGCAGCATCACAGTGTTTTAATACACGCTGGCAAAAGCTACTGATGATCATCAGGTTGTGTAACCTCCATGCATGCTATCTTGGTTGCTTTGCTGTGCTAAGGATCAAGGTATATCTAAGGCACGAGCGTTTGATGATTAATTACCCCCAATAAGCAAAGCTAGAGAGAGGCATGCAAGCGCATGTTGATTGCGAACATGCAGCAGGAGCGCTTGGTTTCCATTTTAAAATGGACAAATTCATTCATGAAGCACCTCAACTTCCATGGCTTTTCCATGTTTCTCGCGTACGTCGTCAACCATCAATTTTCCATAGTCTACATTGCTTTGCATGGTGCTTGCATGTGGGTTAAGGGCCCTTTAGGGGACCAAATCAGTGAGAATATTACGAGATGTGAACAAACAAGTCCTGTTTGTAGTCCCCACCCATCCCTGTTCCGTCCGGCTTCTGGGAACCTTCTGATAATCTAGCTAATTATACTGCTAACCGCTTCGTAAACAAGCAGGCAATCTGTTCGTATCAACACACTCAATCTATCATGTGTTGTCTTAACTCTGAACTTCGTTCTTAGGATATCCAATTATTAATTGACTGGTTATTTTTATTGTACTGATTATTGATACTTTATACTTTTGAAATAATCAGGTTATTCGCGAACTTGTTGTTTCTGAATTTCAACTAATATTGTCCGCCCTTGTGCTGCTAGTAGGACGTGGTGTGCTAGTTAAGACCTAGAGTTTAGCTAGATAGTACCTAGTAGTGGTTTTAGCTTGTTGGTTTTCACAAATTAAACAAACGCTGTAGGATTTTGACCTCGTTGATCTGAGATCTGCCAAATTTTTGAATACCATTCAGATGGCGATGCCCCCCCCCCCCCCCCCCCCCTTGATGAACATTAAAAAAACTAATATAGTTGAAAAATAAATGTGACTTAATTTGATGCAGCATCCTTTTTGCACTATAGGTAGTACGTACCAGTCGTCTCATGTGTGTAATGGCGATGGGGTAATGAAGTGTATGCATGTCTAGCCTTACTGCATTAATTAATAACCTACTAGTATCTCCTCTTACATGCAGCTGCTAGCAGCGCTCTAGCCTACAAATTAAGTGTACTAGTACTACACGAGGAGCAACAAGCAGCCTGTTCGCTCGGCTTATCACCACCAAGCAAGAAGATCTTTCCTCTCGGAAAAAACCAATATCAAGAACAAGAAGAAGATTTTCTCTCGTAACAAATCAAGATGAGTCATCAGCCACCAGCCAACCGAACAGGCTGAAGGCTTTTTTTATTACTATTCTTACAGAAAAGAAAATCAATAGTCACAATACAAGGATATGTGACATTGACATAATCCTAGACACAGATGATAAGGCTATATAGGGATACATTTCCTTGTTTGACCATACATGTGTGCACGCTTCCATGTGAGAAGGATAATTAAAGGAGTAAGGCGCTATATATATGAAACAATAAGCAGTGAGCTATATAGTGCATTTAACCCTAATTATTCCGGCCACCCATTCTACTTTTTCCCCAGCAAGGAAATTTTCTGCAAATAGAAATATTTTCAGCCGCGCTGCAGAGTGTACATCGGTTATCCTAGCTAGAATGCTAGCTAGATACTGTATAGAGGGCTAGGCCCACGTACTCTTGATGTTGAAAAGCCGCCCTGACAGATTAAGCTGTGGTGTTGAAACTTATTTATTTTGTAAAGATGCCTAGCAAATGTATGATGAATAATATTTTCCATGAGAAAGTACAACAGTCATTTAGCTCAGCTCATTTTGTATATATGTGCTTCATTCACACAACTGGAGTTTTTTTTACTTTAAAATTTCACAGATTTCGGGATAACTGATATAATATAACCTAATGTATCTATTCCCTTCCGTGTACGTAAGAAGACAAAACTGGACATTAAGCATGAGAATGACATTAGAAGGTAAGGGGTATGCATCGGACAATTGCATTTGTCCATAGATCGATATTATCTAACACTAGATATCGATGTTCTTGGATATATCTTAATCCAAAATTATTTGACATTTCCGATTCTATTGCTGTTTAATTTTCAACCTTTAGCTTAGAAATTAAAATCTTTTGAGTACGTGTACATTACACATATTTTCATATATGTGCTTCAGTCGTATTTGGCATTCAGCATGAAAAGGCCTAAGATACGCAAGACAACATGTTTGAGATGTCTGTATTACTACTTGTTATATATATTGTAATGGAAGTGGCAAACTACACATCATAGCTACAGGGGGCACTGCACGTTCCTATATATATGTTAGTTCTATGAATTTAAGATGTTTCTTAGAATAATTAAAATAACTTGTGAGCACTTATATATATAGTACACTGTAATAAGCACTTATGGTCAATTTTGTATTTATATAAAACACACACACACACACACACACACACACACATATATATATATACAGTATATGTTTTTGCACACACACCAGTATATGTTTTTTCCCACAAATGGCATGAACAATGTGTTTACAGTATAATTAAGCAAATATATATATAATTAAGCACACACACACACACACACACACACACACACACACACACACACACACACACACACACACACACACACACACACACACACACACACACACACACACACACACACACACACACACACACAGGAGTACCTGCATATATACATAGGCGCCCATGTGTGACCTCGACATCACCGCTTAATTTGGACACAAACAATATAATTGCGGTCGCAAGCCCGACATGCATCTCCAGGAACATGATCGATCTATGCAGCAGGCATGGCCCATATGGACGCCCAAGGCACGGCAGGGATCATTAGCGGTTGGGCGGGTAGTTTATGTCATCTGTTAAGCATCAGCATTATTGGTGCCGGACAAGTCGTGTGTGAGCAGCATTTAATTTGGTTGCAAATGCAAGATCGCATAAGTCATAACCACTTCCGATTGTTGCAACACGATTTTTTACTGTAGACACGACGAAGGTGTGTTGGCAGGAGAGAGCAGGAGCAGGACACCCCGTCTTGATTATTGATGAAGCCTTTTTCCACATGCATGCCATTTTTCTTTATATTTTTATTTCATTAATCTTATGCTCTATACATACACGGTGTCTCTAATTAATGAGCAGTGCCAAAAATCACTAGCGTACGTGCTGATCTTAAGGCAGCACGTACGTACTAGTCTCCGCGAAGGTATATTATTTCTTTCTGCCTTTCTGTTGGTGGTGAAAGATCATTTGAAAATTTGAAGTTTCCAGCATATATACCGATCCAAGCTTCGATTCAGGCGCGGAGTGGCAGGGATAAACATTTTGATTCTTCTCCAAGTGCAACAAAAAGAGAACAATTTGACTCCATCAGTTTGTAAGCATTTTCACCAATATTTAACTCTTCATCATGACATTTGACCCATTACTCTTACAGTAATCCCTCTGGTTTGGTAAAGAAGTCGTTTAGACGAGCGACGTGGTCTCCAAAACACAACTTTAATTTCTCCTTTTTATAAAATTATTTATTGGAAAGTTATATATGTATATTTTTATAAAAATGATTTTTAAGACAAATCTATTGATATGATTTCACATTTCTAAACTCAACGACTTAAAAGTTATTCATCATTTATATTCTCAATGTTTGACCCAAGCCTTGTCCAAAACGACTTCTTTTACCAAAACGGAGGGAGTACACATATATAGGAGTATGCAAAATTCTAAGTCAATAATAATCTTTTCTCAAAAAAAATTATAAGTCAATAATAATCAGTCACAAAAAAAAATATTTACATATTTCCTTGAATAAATTGAATGGTCATGTATGGATTATTTTACTACGACGACGATCATTTAGAAATGGAAGGGGCGGCGTATCATAATTTTGAACGTTGTTCCACTCTTATGAATTCGTCCATATGCAAGCACAAGAAGCTAGAGCTGATGCTAGCTACTAATTTAGCATTTTATTATCGTAGTACACACTGATTTGCATGCGCATATAGTTGCATGCGCCCGTGACACAATTGATGCGGTTTGTAGTATCTAGATACTACATAGATACTAGGTATTATACTTATACCCCCTCCAAAAAAAAGAGAGAGATAGGTATTATAGATAGATAACACACGCACCTATACATTCGATCCCAATCGGTGCAAAGGCTAGCCATATACTCCCTCCGGTTTGGTAAATGAAGTCGTTTTGGACATGCTTTGAGTCAAACATTGGGAATATAAATCATGAATAACTTTTAAGTCATTGAGTTTGGAAATGTGAAAACTACATGAATAGATTTGTCTTGCAAAATACTTTCATAAAAATATACATATGTTAATTTTTAACAAATATTTTTATAAAAATAAGTCAAAGCTAGTCTTTGTAGACCGTGTCGCTGTCCTACGACTTCATTTACCAAACCGGAGGGAGTAGCTAGAAGTAGGTTATCCCGTTGATGTGAACAAGTCAACCATCACGAGAGGGGCAGTGCAGCAATTGCCAATTGCAAGCTAAGCGAGAGGCCAGGAGCGGGCGGCATGCATCGATCGAGTTGCCCGGCCGGCCGGCCCGCCGGGACAGTGCACGCGCCACCGGCCGCTCGAACCCGTCCTTCCTCCACACATTAACCTATCCATCCAACTCCCCCTCTCGATCTGCTCCGATCCGTCGTCTAATATAATCCGGCCGTACGTGTGTTCATATGTGTGATGGATCACCCCTGATTAGCATGTCTTAACCGCTCGCAAAAAGATTGGAGCTCATGATCTCTCTCGCGCTCGTCTCGTGTGAGTGAGGCCGATCGATGGCGCTAGCTAGCTGGTTTAGACGTTGGACCAAACCACCATTATACATTAGCTATAGCTTATTAATAAATCACTGCATCATGCATGTGGTAGCCCTAGCCAATAATAATCCCCTCGCTCCCCGTCGAGCTCGCGATCGCGATATGCATGGCTGAGCCGCGCGCGCTTGATGAGCGAGGTCGTCGTCTCTGCGGCTAGAGAGACTAGAGGTCGTCGACGATGGACGACGACGTACGATGCTCCGCCGTGCGTGCAGTGGGACCTCCGATCCGCGCGCACGCTGATTCTGACCGGTGTGTCTCTGATCGAATCGACGAACGATTCGTCGATGAGACATACATACTGCGCGCCGGCCGGCCTTTTTAGAATTATCACCACCAGCGGCTAGCAGCGCCCGGCGCGCGGCCGGGAGATCTCGCTGTCAAAACGACTGGAACTAATAACGAGCACCACACGGCGGATCGATCGGGTTCGCTTTCCGGCCGGTCGCCGGCGCGCGGCTCGCCGTCGCCAGCGGATAGGGGCGGGCGCGCGGGGGGGTTTGTGAGCGCGGCGGGGCCGACGCGCCTGCGACGACGAACGAGCACCACCACCTACCAGGATTATCGCTCGCGCTGCCGGGCGGCCGTTACACACGCGCGCGTAGTAGGCACGCACGTACGTAGCAGTAGAAATGTACTCCTAGAATGTAGTGGAGCGGTAGAGAGAGGAGAGCAGGCAGCATGCAGCAATGCAGCTGGTGTGGCAAGTTTTTTTTTTTAAAAAAATTGTTTCTCTCTCTCCTCTCGCCGGTGGCGGGCGGGCGGGCGGCCAATCCGTCGTCCATCCATCCGTTCCATCGGACGTAGGTGGGCCAGGCACCCCATGTGCGCTCATGTGGTGGTTTGCAACGCCCGGGCCCCAGCACCCACCACTTCGCCCCTCTCTCTCTCTAGTCTCTTTCTCTCTCCTCCCCAACCCCAACCCACCGGCCGGGGACGACAACCATCCAATATCTACGTACACCACCACCGCCATCGCCCTCCCTCCCAAAATTTGATTCTCTCTCTTGTTTGAGCCGTGACGTCTGCCTGGTTGTCACTCACAGACACGGCACAGGCCTAATGGCGGCGGCGACGGGGACGACGACGACGACTCGGCGTGCGCGCGCGCATGTTACCCCCCGTATCCCGCCGCTGGCAAAAAGTGCACGCGACGCCATGTGTGTCGAGCAGGAGCAGCAAGTGCCATATTACCATTGCCCGGTCGATGACAACTTAAACATAATCGATCGATATGATCCCGATATAATTACTTTGGTCACACGCAGCTGGTCGTGCCGTGATGTGCCATGGCGCGCGATCTCTCTCTCCGTTTTCCGTTGTTGGCCACAGCGGGCAGCAACAACGTCGCCGTTCTTGCGGATGACAGCAACGGCAACGTGATCGTCATTAACCGGGCCGGGATTTAATTTAATTCCGCTCGATCGCCCCGCCCATAATAATTATGCAAAAAAGCAGGCCGGCCGGCCGGCCGGCTCGCCAGCCCGCCCGCGTTTCCTAGCTAACCACGCCGCCATTGATACGCGGCACATGCGGCGTGTGCAGTGGTGGACAATTTCCGCGGGGGGGTTACGATTAGGATTACGAGAGGTTTAATTTTGATCATATCGTGGTCGTGGCAGCCGCTGCAAGTACAACTATGTGATACCCCACGCGTTGCTGTGCGAATTTCAATAATTTTCGAAGAATCACGCTTGTTAATTTGGAGGAGAATTGAAGTAGTAGAGAATTGATCGAAATGAAATGATTCTTCGTCTATATATCCGCCGACCGCCGTCCGACCAGCAGAGTGCTAGCTTTTCTATCTTTTGCCCATGCATCACCCATCTCTGCACATTGCAGGATTCGTTCCATTATCCCACATGCGCGCAGGAGTGGGGAGTTGTTGTTGTTGTTCTTATTCTCTCTCCTCAACGACCCACTGCACTCTCTCTCTCTCTGCTACCTCTACCTGTTCCATCTTGCACCACAAGAAAAATAACCACCTCTCACCTCTCTGGCGCTCCCTCCCTCTCTCTCTCATCCATTTTCCCCTGCTGATCTGATGAGGGAGGGCGCGGCGGCCTCTGTTTGTTTTGTCTCTCGCTGTCAGCTAGGTATTATTATAGGACACGAGAGATCTCGCTGAGGACATCTGTGTCAGAGCCGTGTTCCTCTCTCTCTCTCTACTCCCTCTCCCTTTCTCTCTCTAAAAGGCAGGGGGAGGCCCCTCCCCTCCTGATCCTCTGTGTCAGAGCCCAAATCCCCCTTTCTCTCTCCTCCCCACCCTATCTATCTATCTTCCCCGTCGACGACCTTGTTCTGAACTCTCTCTCTCTCTCCCCTCCTGCTGCTGCTGCTCTCGCTCTCACCTTCCTCTCTCCTGCCTCCCACGACTCTCCCTCCCTCTTCCTCTCCTGCCTTTTAAGCAACGCGCCCGCCTCCCCCGGAGCTCTCTCTCTCTCTCTCTCTCTCTTGATCCTCCAGCTAGCTAGCCCTTCGTTCTCCGCCCCTGCCGATCGTCCGCGCCGCCGTTTCATGGCACGGAAGAGAACGGCGGCGCGCCCACCACCACCGCCTCATCATCCGCCGCCAAACCCTAACCCTAACCGCCGCGCCGTGCCCAGCAGCACCGGCGCCCCCGGCCCGGCGTCTGGCTCCTCCGCGTCGCCGTCCAAGCGCATGCTGGCCTTCCACTTCCTCCGCGCGCTGGCCCGGATCCACAGCGCCGCCGCCACACCCGCGCCGCGCCGCACGCGCAACATCCGCCGCGCGGCCTACTCGTCCATGGCGCGCGCCGCCAGCCCGCGCCGCGCGTGGACGCAGGCGCTGCTCCGCCAGGTGCGCGTCCGCAGGGCGATGAGGTCGAGGCGCGCGGTCCTGATGCGGAGGCGCGTCTCCGCCGCGCCGCCGCCGCCGGCGCAACCACCACCAGCTGCTGCATCATCGCCACCAGCGCCTCCACTACTACTCGGCGGCGCCGCCAGGAGCACTACTAACGTCGTCGTCTCTGCCGCCGCCGGAGGGACGTCGGCGGCTTTGCCCAGGGGCGGGCCGCCTCCGCGGCAGGCGGGGGAGCCGGCCAGGGCCGACGCGCTACGGCGGTTGGTCCCCGGCGGCAGCGAGATGGAGTACTGCAGCCTCCTCGACGAGACCGCCGACTACGTGCGGTGCCTCCGCGCGCAGGTGCAGCTCATGCAGAACCTCGTCGACCTCTTCTCCGGCCAATGATCGATCGTCGAACCAGTAATTAATTAATACCGCATGGTTAATTAATTCTTGTTCTTGCACCGTCGTCGATCATCATATGCCCCTGCTGCCGCCGCTGTTTGTATCTAGATCATCATCGCATATTATCTCTTGTTCATGTCACGCATGAGAGATCGATCGATGCATGATTAAGATACGGTAGGAGATTGTTGAGGAGAGAGATTATTGTTGGTACATATGTTTAGTTGGTAAGGTTATTATTAGTAGGTGTATAGGTTGGGAACACACATGGGAGCGCGCGCGAGATTGGAGAGGGAGAGATTGAGGTAATTAATTGTAACATATATAGAGAGAATTGAAGCATATGGAGATCATATATATATACATATAAAGCTAGTGCAGTACCCGTTGTTAGTTGGGTAAGATGATATTGTTTGGTATGCATATATGTTTGTGAATTGTGGAATCATGTCATGTATCTTTTGTAGCTAGCCACTACACATGTAGGTAGCTGTTATATACCCACGTACATGCACTTTTCTGCCTGTCAATTTTTCACTTTTATGTAGGTCTATCTGAATGAGGAAGAAGGTACTCATCATAGCATGGCATGGACCTTTACCTTGCATATGCATGAATGCATGATGCATGCATATTGCCGACCCTCTCTAGCTAGATATATGGCTGATTATTGAGTTGTAAGCTCTTGTTTTTCTGTAGTATATAGATGCTGCACATGCGTATGTATTTTCTCTCTTTCCTCTCCCTTTCTCACCCATTTCTAGGCCTGTGAGAGACAACTAGCTAGATGATGCTCTAGCTAGCTAGTTGTTGCCTTGTGTGATTGGAGTGCTAGGATGGTGGTTATGTTTAATTGGTTTGGTGGAGTGTTCCCTTTCTGCTCTCAAATTTGGGAAAGTGGGATCCACGGAGTCTATGAGGGATAGGACTGCTGAGCTTTGAGCTTGAGAAGACATATGACTTGTAGCCAAAGGAACCAAAAGACATTCTCTCTACAGGCAGTTAGCATCTTTTGATTAAAGGGCCTAGCTCCTTTTGTTTTTTCCTTGGGAAATACATATTTTCTCCCCTCCCCCCACCTTCCATCAACTACACCAACTAATTATACCCGGTTACTTTTTAGGTGCCACCTGCTCTAAAGGGTACTCTTTGTACTTGATGCTATCTTGTTTTTTTTCACTTTGATTCTTTTCTCATCTGTTATAAATACTTGGTTTGTTTTTCAACACATGTGTTTGTTGCTTCCTTTGTGAGGTAAGAATCTGAAAGGCGTTATGTTGTATTCTTCTCTTTGTTTATTTCAAATGTTCAAAAGAGAGGTAATTTGTGTGAAGAATTAGGTTGCATGCATAAATTTGGTAGATTAAGCATATTATATTTGTGCAAATTTTATCAAAACTATACATGATTCAACATTGCATTCATAAAGGTATCTTATAGGTTTCTCCTTTATTTATTTGCTTGTTAATTTTCTTTTTGCACATATGGTATAGCTATTTATTTTGTGTGAACAAATTATCCATACTGTTTATCTATTTACGAAGAGGTAATGGATCTAACTGTCTTTTTTCTTGGATGTTCTTTGGACACTCTATATTTTGGTTTTGATGCCATCTTAATTAAGTGTGCTCACACAATGCATGCATGTTCATATATATATATATATATATATATATATATATATATATATATATATATATATATATATATATATATATATATATATATATATATATATATATATATATATATGGTGACAAAAAGACACAAAGTGCTCGTATATATAGAGACAAAGTATGTGCTGTGTGTATTACACTTTATTATAGGAGTATTAATTAGTTAAGATGGCTGTCCAATTCGAACAGCTAAATCAGTACTAACACCAAAATGGTACTTGAATCAACAGCTAGCTAATGTCATTTTGCATTCAGCCAATCCATAATTGGCCCACATGGTTAGCTGTACTGATAATTTGCTTGCTGGCTATAATTATATCATCTTCCATTGATTAACATAAGTATACATAAGAAAATATTGCCCACTAATAATAGTGGTAGATCAAGACTGTGTATTGATTCCTCAGTTGGGAGGTTTCCACACCAATGATGCACATATTCCTTTCCTTCCGGTAACCAAATCTAACAGGCGTATATATAACTATCAAATCATTTCAGCATGATGTCAATTATTTGAAGTTTCCTTGCATGCCAAGTTTAATAAAATCATAAGAACATTGTTTTCTTCTTATTTTTATTGAATTAAGAACAATGCCATCGAGAAAGAATTAATTCACATTGCATTGGTAAAGTAAGTAGAAGTTGGTGGAAAAATATGTGGTGTTTTCTTCACTACAACACTTGGTAGATAACAAGACATCACGAATGATTAAGTAAAGGAAACATTCAATCTTGGAGTAAATATGTGACTAGACCAAGACGATTAAATTTTGTTGATCTTTCCTTATAATGAAACAAAAAAAAAATCTTTTTCCTTGTTTTGCAACTAGACATCAGCTGATCTCCTTTTCCATCTTCTCAAAGAAGGTATCATTGCTGCAAAACAAGTAGGCCATGAGGATATATATCTTATGCCTACGCAACGAACATAATAACTACGGTAAAATGTTCTTTTTAGTAAACACTAGAGACAGTTAGATTTTCTTGAAATTAAGAGCAATAGGTGATGAATTATTTCTGCACTTAAGGACTCATGTGTATAATGTACAGCTGGTAATCACCATTTTGTGTGTGTTATATTTATCTATGCCACCACAGAAAACTGCATATTATTCAATGTAGAGGGCTTTCAGAAGACCCCTTTCTTTTATAGAATATGCACAAGGGTGCATGCCATACCAATTAACAAACATTCCGAACATTTTATATGGCTCCTGGTTCACCCATCATGATATTTTGTTTCTGATATATATATACTATTGAAAAAATTGCTCGCGAAAAAGTCAGACAATATGATGAAAAGTACTGATGTATTTATAAAGAGACATCCATTCATAATAACTTAAAAATAATGCCTAAAATTAGTTGTCTAAAAGTTGCGAATTTGTCAAAAAAAAAAGTCAGATGATACTGCTGACTGTTTTTTTTCAAATTTAGAAATGATCACCTACACATGTTAAATTCTGCAACCTTGTTTTACTTTTATCTGATTCCGAATCCTTTGAGCTACCTATATATTGAGTATACAGTAACCTGAAATAGTAGGCACAGTGGCTAGTGGTAAACTATTTCGAGAAACAGATATAAATTGATCGTTAGAGCCGAATGCAATTTAAATTAGTTGAAGACAAATTCGTTTCCATAGGCGCATGCCGCAGTTCGTTGTTGAATTCTGCAGAACGCACGTCGTTACAGTTGTCGCCAGCTAGCTAGCTAGGCGGACAAACTGGTTCCATCAGTTGGAGATCGTCAACATCAAAAATTAATTTCCGTTGCCTTCTTGTGATCTACTCCCATCCCATGCACATGCATGTTTCGAATAAGGTCCAGAAAATTCAGAAGAGCGAAGAAATATCTGAAAACTTCTGATGATTCTACACTGACATCTATATGTAACACATAGTCACATAATATAGCTAGCAAGTTTTGCTGCTTTACCTGCATCTAAAAGCATATATATACATGCATGTAATCTGTTCAAATAAAGAGAAACAGGCTTTGTAATCTGTAAAGAAGTGATTTCAAGTATAAGTCTGACTGCCTATATGTGTATATGCATGGTGTTTAACCCTGGTTGCACCGTTTGCAGACATCACTTGCTAGGTTCTTGATCAATTGTCCTTGAATTTCTGTTCCTACAGAGAAGATCAATGTTTGGCGTCAGGTCTCAGCCTCTCAGGTGATGGGGAAAATTTTTCTTATCACCAAATCGAGCACAATTAACTAAAAAAAGCTTCGAATGCTAATTAATATATCACTAAATCTAGCACAAGTTAAATAAAAAAACTTTCAATGCTAATTAATTCTCTTCTTTATCAATGAAATAGTCACAGTCTCGTGCACGTTTGTTCCAAAAAATGCTAATTAATATACATTTATATTTTTCATGAGATAAATTTTAGTACTAGGTTCTCAAAATTTTGCCATTTTTTCGAATTAATTAACGTAGTTCTTGCATATCCTTGCATGAAGATGAACGTTTTGCATATCTGCCAGCTCTCTCGTCAGAACCTGTCCTTTACCTTTTCGTTTGCTGTTCGGATCCTGCAGTGTGGATTATGGAAAGCACGAAAATTGTTCTATTAATTCCTACGTATACATGTATCAATGAACTTGTTTTGTGTAAACTACTGACAGAATCATAAGACTTAACCTCATTTCCAATCGAGGATCTAATTTAGTTTAAACTGGCCTGCTCTGAATCGATTACCTTAATTAATTTAGAGTTTATTTGAATTAGCACCGTACCTGCTACATGTATGAGTATTGGAGCATTACGAGTCTACGACAGCAGTATACATAAAAGTTAGAAAAAGGGAGAAATTGTCAGCTGTTAATAGACGATCGAGACGAGAGCTAGGTCGCATCAGGCCATCAGGGCATAGTCTAGATCACAGCAGATCGATCGCTGGGGGAATTCGAAGGAGCGCCCAGCTGGGAGATCGATATGATCGCTCGACCCACGAAAAATCAAACGAAACAAAACGCAAAATCATTACATGCTGTGCGCCTGTGTGCCTGTGCTAGCTCTCTCGCTCTCGCGCGCGCGCGCTTTTAATTTCAAGCGACGGCCGGGAGCGTGAGCGTGCCGACGAAGGGGAAGTTGAGCTGCGGCAGCGTCACCAGCTGCCGCCGGCCGGCCGGGCCGGATCCAGCCACCGCGCCGGCGACTATCTCCATCAGCGCCTTCCTGATGGGCCGCAGCAGCGCCGCCACTAGGCGCCACCGCACCAGCCTCGACACTGCCAGCCGGCAGCTCCGGCGCCTGCCCAGCCACACCGTGCCGCCGCTGTGC
This sequence comes from Cenchrus americanus, assembly GCA_947561735.1. Lineage (NCBI taxonomy): Eukaryota > Viridiplantae > Streptophyta > Magnoliopsida > Poales > Poaceae > Cenchrus > Cenchrus americanus. The sequence continues at coordinate 308,021,766 of OX387241.1, read as the reverse complement.
TGCCGCCGCCGTCGCAGCGACTTCTGCCGCCGCGCCCTCCGCTCCCTCCACCCGCCGCACCACCGCACCACCGAGGTCAGCCTAGCCATGATCTCCCTCTGCCTCTAGCGTTCGCTCGGAGCCTCGCTAACTAGCTAGCTGGACTGCTGGACACTACTATACTGATACTCGCTGATGAGCTAGATGACAGCGCTTAATCAGCAGCTTAGCTGTGCGCCACTCCAGTGAAGAGAGTGAGCTTATATAGTGAGTGCGAGGGGGTAGCATTTTGCAAAGCAATCAGCGCTAGTTAGTAGGTGAGCTATTGGTAAGTTATTGTGGGTAGCCTGCTGTGATGATGATGGCGTGATGATTAATTGCCATCACTGAAAGCACTCTAGCTCGCTCGCTCGCTAGCCCTTGCATGCATCTCATGACACTCTCAACATATATATGACACTAATCATCATTTGCAATTGCAGGCTATATATAAGTGTGCCCCACAAGAAAAGGATGTGAATTTGTTTTTCAATTCCACTAGAAAAGGATGTGATTTAATCATACCATCACACGCCACCTACATTCATACAGTGAGAAGGAAAAAAATTATAGTTTGCTGAGTGGTAGTACAAGTATGGATACATTGTGATATTCTGCAACATGGCCAACTCTATCGGGGGTGTAGGCTAAAGCAAGCCAAAGACCTTAATTATCCTGTGGAACGTGGCCTAGCTAGCTAGCTGATGATGCTTTAATTTGTGCTCGACAAATGGGCGCATGCTCTTGAGCCGCGTGAAGTGTTGTTGGTTCTTGGTGAGCTGAAGAGATGCCTACTAAACTTTTTTTTTTGGGACCATGCATATATCTTGGAAGGAATATATTATACTGTTATATATTAAGATTCAACAATAATAAGGTGATTAGACACCAATAAAGTAGAAGGATTGCTCCTTTGTTTACATGCCTAGCTACTACTACTTGGTCCTTTCAGGTTCAATTCGCAAGACTAGCTAGTGTCACCATTGTGGCTGTATTATGCTATAATATAATTTGCAACTTAGCTAGCTATATATGTATTACGGTGGTGTAATGGAGGGCCTGGCTGCTAGCAGCTCAAGTTGGATAATTTACAGGTAATGTGATGATTGGGCCCATATATATGTATGCATTTTAACTTTAGTACTAAATCTCATCATCAGCCTGATGATGTGTCAGGAAAGCAAAGCCTATCTAGATGTAGTTCGTTGCTTGTATTAAATTGAGGAAGCAATATGATGCAAGTAGGCCGGAGAGAGGAGGATTTGGATTCTTCTTAATTTAATTAATTTGTGTGAGGCTGAAGCTGCATATATGGGTGGCGCGCGCGAGAGGTGGATAGGATAGGCTACTTATATTAACCTGGAGCGTACGTACTGTACATGACGGGTGGTGGCTGCCGATCGATTTGTAGTCTTCGAAACGGGTGCAGTGGGAGGGGTTGGGTTGGATCGATCAGCTCACCAGAACAAAGCTGAGATGTTGACGAGGGACAGATCGGTCAAGCTAGCTTAAGCAAAAACCCTGCCGGCCGGGGGGTTCGCGTACTTGCCGGGGCTCAAAAGCCGGCCGGGGACGCAAGTAACGCAAAGCAATAATCTCTACTAGGACAATTCAAACACCTTAGATTTTTAGTAAAGTCTGTCTGTCCCTACCTGCATGCTGATTGTGTAATACCAGCAGGCTGATCGATTATCGAAGGCAAAGGAGTAGTAACAGTTCATTAATTATTACTATATCAACCAGGCGGTGCAGTGCTGACGTCATGCACCTAAATTATATAGGTTAATCCTTGCGGGTTTGACATTGGTTAATTGTAAAGTGGCATCGCCGCCCCCAACTTTGCATTGAGCTACTAGTACTTAATTAATTAAATTAAATACCCCCAAGATAGCTTAATTTATTAGCCACCAGTTAACATCAACGAGCCAGTCGTCCTGCGTTGTCCTACTCCTAGGCGCCTACTACTCCGTCCCTGCTTATTGATGGTCGTCCGGAAAGCGTGTCTGTGGGGGGAATCACTGTTTTTTGCCGACCAACAAAAAGAGACGGATGGTGCAGCAGCTAGCGCCTCCGGATTCCTGATCAGACAGATACTTACGTTGACGTACGCGACGAGCAAATCGGCATCCCATGCGTCTGCGAATTCGCAGCAATTTTTGATTCAACCGAGAAATGCCAAGAGTACTTTCTCTCGATTTCTCTCTTCCCAAATGGATCGGACAAATCAATTGTTCGTCGCCGCCACCACCACGGTGGGCCCTGCGTGCGACGTGGATGGGCCTCCTTCCGAAAAATACTACAAACCGCTGCCATTTGGCTCCTCCCGGCGAAGCGTGCGGCATATTTTGGCCCTTCCGTGCTTGTCACGTTGTATGTACAGCAGCTGGGTCCACTCCACTGATAAGGGATACGTACGTATTTTCTGTGGGACGATAACTATAGAATAGTACCCCCTCCGTCCCATTTTAAAAAAAGCACAATTCTAGTTAAAAAAAACTAAAATTGCACTCTTTTACGAGGAGACAGATGGAGTAGATGTAATTATTTTTTTTAAAAAAAAGTACTATGTCTATGTTGGAAGCACAATGATCTGATATATGTTCCATCGGTTCTATTACAGTATATATATATGTGGTAGAGATCGGAACATTTTCTTTTCTAAAAAAGAAATTTGATCTGTTCTGCTCCACGGCAAGAGAAGTAAGATTATATAGAGAAAATGACCAAGGTAAACCTCAAGTCAACGGCCAATTAGGTTGCTCAGGCGCTCGGCTAGTTTTCCTCTCAACAGCAAAGCTTTATACAAGTCGCTGTACTGTACATATACCGAACAACAAGCCAAATCGATGAGCGCAGTACGAAAAATGGCAGAAAAAATGCGACTCGTGGCCCATCGACCATCACGCATAGTACGTATTTTCTAGTGGTTTTGGCAAATGATATATATATATGCTTGGACTCCAACCACTAAACCACAAGATTCCGCTTTATTTGTTGCCTTGTATGTATTCTGGCAAGAAATTCAGCTGTCCAAGGTGATCTTGTGCATTCGTTCTCCACGACCACGACCCCCCCGAGCTTGTATATCATGCTAAGCGTACACCCGCAAAAAATATATAAAAAAAAGAATAATCGAGCAATGATAATGCAGACAGGTAGGCACAGGTTGGCCATCAGAGCACTACTAGGTTCCGGAAGATTTCCAGCAGAGAGCGTAGGGAGCATATATATAAAGGTGTGGTTCCATATATTAAAGTCATAAAATCGTGTTCTTTTTCCTCATGGAAAAAAAGAGGGTCCACAATCACACAACGGCCACGAAAGATTAGCTCCGATGTCCCAACCTCCACGGTTGTGAATTGTCAAATCAGAAAATGTGATTTCCATGTACAAACACCATGTTAGAGGTCAGTTTAGGTTTTGAAAGCGGGCCGGGTAACCCAGATTAGCATGTTTTTCATGCGTGCTTTTGCCTTTTTTTTTTCAAGTAAACTCCGAGAGCAAAAGGGCACTTATATCAGGAAAAGAATGAACAAATACGGCACAACAAACCATTTACAACTTGGGTATCTTAAAAAAAAAGTAGGTGAATCTCTTTCCAGGGGTTACCTATATCAAAACAGCAGCATAATGTTACACATGATGTCGGGGTTATATGCAAAACGACCACCACCAAAAAAAAATGTTAAAACAGCTGCAGAGGGGTTGGTGTGATCACATCTCGATGTCCTCTAGATCGGGCAGAGGAAAACGAAGTATAGCTGCTATCCCTGTCAACTGCGCTAACTCTGCTCAAACAAAAGACAAACGCAATTTAAACATAAGGCTGCAGTATATAAGCAACAAAAGGTAAATAAACTGTAACTCTTCCATGAAAAATGAGATTAAAGAAAAAGGATGATAGCTTAAGGCATATCCAACATTATACAATAGCTTAATGCACACATTTTCATTGATCAAAATGGAAAAAGAACGATCAGATAGAAATCATAAGATGAAGGCATAGAACTCCCGATCGCCCGGAGACGTGCATTGAAGAAAATATGTGCACTGTACCACCATACTTCTTGACTCCTTCAACCAACTTCACATACCTTTGTCTCGTAGCTATATCAGCGTTACTGTAAGTGAACAAAAGGTTCAGTCATTATTTCTCAACAGTCACCACCAGATATTCTATTGTGTGTACTGCGGAGCATGACAGAACTGTCAATAGTAATCCACTGGTAGAATGTCAGAATTATAAGTTTGACGACTCATATGGACATAAGTTTGCAATGCATAAACTTCAGTTTCAACTTTCAACTAGACGTGCATAGAACTATATACATAGTATTGCACAACAGATCTATCATCCAGAATAATCAAGCTACCAAGCTCGCAAAGCGCTCATGTGGAATATGGGGCATCAGTTTCTATGGCCAGAATAAGACTAAGAAAATGTTGCTGTTGACAGGATCAGATGTTTAAGTGCTTGGCGCGAAAAGACCTATTGAAAACACAGTTAATATCGTTACACAACTGAGTTCAGTGACAACTGACAAGCTGTCACCAGATATAATTCACATCACAGTAAGAAAAGGTAGATTGGAATGACTGGATTCCTTTCCCGTGTGTGTCTCGTCATCAGTAAGCATATTGAAGAAATCCCGCAAAGCTCAGACCTGCAAATTAGATAGAAAGGCATACGGATATGAAACTGCTAAGAAAATCTGATATTATCCGTTTAGACTGGGTGTGACACGCTTTAATAATCAAAGAAAATGTTCAATGAAATTAGCTCATACTTAAATTAGCATACTTTGTGAAATGTCTGATTCTAAGTCAGACTTACCTCCTGTGATGCTTTTGTATCTTTTATCAGTGCCATGATGCCTGGGATAATCCAAAACTTCCTTCAAACTATGCCTAGCAAACAAATGGACATATCAGTTATTTTTTTTTGAATGGTAAAGGGCAATGAGATGCTCAAACAAATATATACCATGATCACTTAAAAATCATTTGGCAAATACAGAATTAGCTAATATGATTATGGTTCCAGAAGGATTATTGCAGCTTATCACATGTAATGAACCACTTCTACAAAATTATGTTGAGGTTCAAAATCTTAATAAAATCAAGAAAAATAAGAAAATATTTAGTATATTCTCTCTTACCACTTGCACAGAATAGCGTTATTTTATTATCATATAAAGGCATCCTAGGGATGACATAGGAATAACGAGAGGGCCAAAAAGCATATCTGAGATCACACAAAATAAGTTACGAACAGTTCATAATCCTAAACTGCTAGTGCTAGTGACATGCAATTTCGGAGATTAGATAGCAGGCCTAAATGTGTACACATTACAGTATTAAGAATCAAAACATTATCCCCACAGACAAAACTATATACCCATACAAAACGATGGAAAAACTCACTTGTAACCTGATGTGGCATGTGCCAGAACAAGGCTATGTTTGTTCTCAATTAATACCCATAAATCTCGTCATGCAGCTTCAAGAAACATATAATCACAGAATTGCTCCTGTTAAGATAAAAAGGAAATAAAAATCGCATGAATTGACCCTTTCTTTTGCGAGCATTTTATTTTGTGCAGGTAACGCTAGAGACAGATGGCCTCATATAGTACCATATATACTTACTGAAGAGTGAACATGCATCTAATAACACAGCTGAAACTTATGCCCTATATAGAGGAACTATTATATAGCAGATAAGTGAGGATTACCTTTGTAAAACCTGGGCTTGCAATTACAACACACTGGACTACTTTGAAATCAATGTGTTTCAGCAAAGCCTGCAACCAAGCAATGAATCCATTAGTCAGATGTGTATGTGTGAATGTTCAAATTTGATTGTGAACTTTGTGTGCATAACTTACTTGCAAAACATGCTCAAAGAACTTCTTGAGGGCCTATACAAGAACACCAGAAAGTGGAAATGAGTGAACCAAAACACACACAATTTTGACCGGTAGCTAATAGAACCAATTATCTTACCGACTCATAGCCAGCAATTGCAGGACCGTGCTTCCGAAGAATTGATGTTTCAATACGTGCCCTGGTCGCTGTTATGCTGTTTAGAAGAACTCAAGCCATTAAAAAAATTAAAGAAAATGATGGATGCCAAGACAAGACAATACGACATATATATGGCAACATGTGTGCTTCAATTGAAACTATAAAATACTATTTTGATTGTGTAACCAATTAAGGAGGGGGAAGATAGAAAAAATATACTCAACATCTATCTTTTTTTTATCATGGTCAAGGTATTACTATTCCTCTGAAAGAGCCAACATTGGGAATTCAAATAACATGGGTGCAGCAAGCAAGGCCCTCACGAAGTGGTACGCAAACACCCTTAGCATGGGTGAGCCAGAGTCTATACGAGCTAATTGTTAAGAATACCTTGTGGTTAACAACACTGTCACCTTACAAGTTACAGCAATTCAATCAGTACTAGAGAAATCGATAATTGCAATTATTCTACTCACTTTTTTTGCCAATGAGGAATAAGTGGGCAAGTCCTTCTTGCATTAGAATAACTGCTAGATCAGCACTTGCAGAAGGATCTACAACAGGTTGGGTAGACACAATTAAAACACACTATATTTTGCACAGAGGGGCAAGAGTAGAAAGCGAGGAGAATTGAAAAGGGTTGTTTAAAAAATGAAATGAAAACAGTGGTTGATATGGTGAAATTAGCAGGATGGTTGCTGAGGTATCATGCGTGCACCAGGTTAACACATTTATTTTTTTAAAAAAAAATAGATGACGAGTGGGCATTTGCTTGAGCATTCACAAATGACGGGAGAAAATCACATACCACATGCTTGCTGGATGGTTTCAAGGGCTAACCAATCCCACATTTCCCAAACAAGATGTTATTACTACTTCATTTAAGATACAGTAGCAGCGAAACAGAATGAAACGCATCATGACAACCTGGCACCATGTTCAAAGGGGAAATTATAGAAAAATAAAGAACTGCACAATTAGTATAGTAAACAAAAGAAGGAAGAATGCATATATTGCAAAAGAAGAAGTAAAGGTCAAGTCTTTGACATCTTACCACCTCCTGGAGGATGTTAGAGACCCGCCGGCGACGACCCTTCACGACGCAACGGAGCTCGCGGGCGGCCTCGTGGCTCACCGGCGGTGACGGCGTCACGGGAAGCGTCGTCGGCGAAGCCCACTGGCCGCCTCCCAGACACCGCCGCCTCCCAGACACCGCGCCGGCCAGGGAGACGTGAACTCCCATCACACGGCGCCGGCCACTGGACGGCAATTCTCGTCGCGCGAGCGAGAGAGAGAGAGAGAGATTGCTCTGCAGTATTTTGATGTGCACACTACAGTTGAATATTGCTTGATGGAGCATTAAGAATGATATTTGCAAACAAATCACATGTTGTCTAATCTTTCCAAAGGGTCAAAATAATGATGGTGTGATTTCTGGTTGTCTATTCTTACGATTTGTGGTTGTTTTTCTATGCAGAGGACTCTTGGAGCTCATGGGGTTTATTGCTGATCACAGTGGTGGGCTGCCGATGTGTTTCCTTGTGGGATTCATTATGACTTTTGGGGTGTATGTGTCTTTGAGAAATTGAAATTAATTTAGGGATGCATGTATTCAGATGTCTATTTGATGAATGGCAAGCATAGTAGAAAAAATATTTGAAATGTTGTTGATGCAAATGCCGGACATACTTCGTTAATGAATGCATATGCTGTAATTTTGTTCTAGTGAGATTTATGAAACACTGAACTTTTAGTCCAAGCAAACTACCAATATCGCTAACCACAACATTGAAATAGTGTGATGAAAAACAATTAAAAGTTATGACAACCTACGCAATGATGCATAGTTATTTATTGGACTCAACAGTCACACATGTACACATGCATCTAAAGAAAGCACTCAGATCAGCCTAAAACTTGATAGTTATGAAAATTTAATAGTTATGCAACACTGCAGAATGGTCATATATTGCGAAGTCAAGGTAACTTAACATCTATAGAGAATGGCACCGACTGCAAGGCTCCCAAACATTTAACTTAATGGCAGGAGATACTCTTCCCACGATGAAGCTACTGACAGCCCTGAGTGCTTTATGTGCTTCCAAGATCATACACCTGGGAATGGGCCTGCAATCACTTTTCTTTTGAAGAAAACACCTACGAACATCATCACCTGTGAACTCATCATATGTGGTGTTCACTGTAAGACTTTCAAGGGATGTTGCATTCTCGAGAATATGACAAGTCAGCTCAACCATGCTTTTTGCTGAGCAGAAGCCATTGATGTGCACCTTCCTGAGCCTATCATGTTTGTGCCCAAGAATCTGCCTCATAGGCGAGGCATTCCCAAAAACAGAATCATGCTTCACATCATCCTGATTTACCTGCACAGGATCAAATTGGCATCCCTTAAAACTAATCACAGATATTGCAAGATAAATACTTCCTTTTATGAATAGAATTGCAAGATTAAAAGCAACTTACACTCAAGATGAAAGTCTCCAAGGCAGGTGAAGCATCCAGAAACGAAACCAAACACAAATAGTCATAGGATGGGGGAAGTGCCCCATAACCGCCAAGATAAATCTGTAAGCACTTCAGATTTAGGAACTTGTCAGCTGCCATAGGTATATTAACCCTCTGCATAAAGATGTCATGTTAATTATATTCCAGGTCATCACTATTGTTACATCATACAATGGTATCAGTAACCTGAAGTTTCAGAGGATACCTCATTAAATGAAGTTAGTTTAAGAGTTTCAAGAGTTGGCACAGTGGAAGGAAGCTTAGTAATAGCATAAGTCAAAGAGCTACCATTATTTGAAAGATTAAAATCTAGGCTCTTCACTTGTGATGATTCTCCAAATGTGAGGTGTCGTGGGTCACCCAAGAATTTAAAAGTGTGAAGGTTTGGAGCTTTGCTCTCAATCACTTGGAGCATGTTGCAGTTAAACACACAAAGGAAGCTGAGCCCCTCTAACCAGAATGGTATCTTCAAGGAGATTAGCTCACTGCACGAGACAAGTTCCAAATGCTCCAAAGCGAAAGAATTGGAGAAAAGATTCCCCAACTCATCCCCCGTGATACACACTTGACATAGACGCAGCTTTGTTAGACTTCTCAAGCAATCAAATCCAACCGGGGGACGGAAGGCACAGTGGGCGAGGCGGAGATGTCGAATTGAGTCTCCACACCCACCAAATAAAAGTGAGCATGGGAAGCTGAACTTTGTCTTGGTTCCATGCAGAGAAATTGTGACTTCTTCAATCCCTGGTGCAATGGCCATCTGAAGCCAATGATTAAGACGACAGATGTCAATCTTGCAAGAATCAGGGATCAAAAGAATGAGTGTCTTCACACCAATGCCTGAGTGATTTTTTAGAATTCGGTCAACTCTCATGATGAAACGCCTTGCTACACCACGCTTTCCACGTGCATTTTGTTTCAAGCATAGCGTTTCCTCACTGAAATTTAGATTGGGGTGGCATCTCCAAGAACGTAAAAAAGTACGAGATACACAAGCAGACTGGGCAGCATCTTGCAATGGCATTAGGGAATGTATATGGCACCAGATATCCTGCAAAAGAATGAAGAAAAAATTCAACGTTGGAACTGTAAAGGCAAATAATTTCTTCAAAAAAAATTTAAGCAATGGGATTTCATGGAGTAAAATTTTATTACAGGTGATCTCTTCATGTTTGTACAAATGCAGTGATAAGGAGGGCATGTTTGGATGGTTTCCAATCTTAGCCTTTCCAATTTTTTGGTTAGCATACACAATTTGGCAATTATTTGGTTCACTGCTAAAAATTGACGTGCGACCTGCTTGACAATTAAAATACCTAGATTGACAATTTAGAACAGATGTTACTAGATTCACCATGTATTGGTTAAAGCTTCATCTTACAAACCGTGTTAATGTCCTAAACGACGTGCCTAAACGACATGTTATATTAGGATCACAGGGAATATTAATTCCAAAGTATCAATGAATATTTAAACAGCCTAATAAGTTTTGACAGCTACAAAACAAAGACACATGTTACAGGCCTTCGTAACTACACAGCAGACCAGTACAAGGATGTGCAGTTCAATAGGATCTGTACTATATGTATGAAGCATCGTAGTGAAATCAAACCTGTGCACGGAAACATAAAGACTTGTAGAAACTTGGTTGCAGCATAGCTTTGAAACAATGTAGCAAAGTGTCTCACTTATGCTCTAGTTCGCAAGTGATTATCTTTCTTTTTATCCAAACATACAGCTATGGTTAGTCATACTTTCTACAAAAAGCAAGTGGAAGGTTTCATATTGAAATGAAACTAGGAATTTAAAATGGAGAACCACAAAGCAAAGTCCTCTCACTTCGTCTTAAAGTGATATCATGAAACAAAAACCGCCAAAGTGCCACAAGCTAGCCTTTAACCACTCATGTCAATCTGCTAGCAACTACTGACTATCTTTTTCATGCTACAGAAGATGGTAACCAAGCAACATAAGGATATGATTTGGTTATGTGTTTCCATCTTTTCCCCAGGGGAAAGTGAACCAAAGGTGCAGTGGTGCACAGGCTTCTGAAAGCTGAATATTTAAATAAACACTTTTGTTATGATTGCCGTCAGTATTGAGGAAGCTAGACTTCAGCCCTCAGTGTCACAGTTTCGAAGAAGTAAATACTGGATCTCTTTCACAAACTTTTATGTAGCTAGCATAGGTCCATCAATTTGATAAGTTCGAGAAAGCATAATGATGTTTTAGTTTTGATATAAGCTTTCCATAACCAATATTCATGCCATACCTCAGGAAGGTCTGACACTGAATATCTTGAAATTTTATCACCCTCAGAATGATCATCTTCTTGACAGAGCAAGTCCTTTTTCTTGGGCACTTCAGTAGAATTTTGATCTGCAGCATGTCATGCATGTTACTGAGCAGATCTAATATCAATATTAACAGAAGAAAACAACCAAGTCAATCATATAACATGTGCAAAACAATCCAACCTTTTCTACTGTTCAACTTTTGCAGGAACACCAGATTATTTACTATGGAAGTTATTACACCAAAGCATATAAAAAGCAACTTGTTTCAGTTCAAGGAAAATGCTAGAATGGACCATAAAAACTTGCAATAAGCCATCTGCAAAAATATTGCCATCTCGCCAAGTACATGATGGACTCCATAAAACAGGTGGCTGGAGATAAATTAGGGATGTTGACCCTACTAAACAATATTTGTGCACTTGGCATCCACAACATTAAGATTCATGGTAAAATAAACATTGGACAGTCAGCTTAGATAAAATGGTTATGACAAAAAAAGAACTTATGCAATACTGCACAGTTAAATACTGGACGCTACCTAAACAATTAAGAGTGCAACATCATATGCATTGTTAAGTATTGGATACACATCTATAGCGTGACACCAGCAACAAGGCTCCCCAACATTCAACTTAACTGAAGAGGGGACTTATCCCACGATGTATCTTTTGATAACACCAAGTGCTCTATGTGCTTACAAGATCAAATCCCTGTGTATGGTCCTGCATTCACCCGCAGCACCTAACAGTGTTACCATCCTCCTTCGGACTATACATAATGTCCACTGTAGGACTTCCAAGTGATATTGCAATCTCCCCAAATTACATGATGGAGGAGCTCATCAGTTAGTGGAATTAAGATCTTTCCATACCACTTTCATATTCCTACCTATGAGGCTTACCTCGGATCCCACATCAACTAAACAACCATGCTATCTTTACATGTGGCAAATGGCACCTTCAATCATGTCATATTCACTAGAGTGTTTGAGTTGGAGTTGGTTCTTCTCAAACCATTTTATGCAATTATCACTACTTGATAGGTAAATATTTTTTACCTCGAAATCTCTATTTCGTAATGAGCAGATCCACATTTGAACAAAAAATGAGTACGGTCGCACCTTCTAAGGCTTGAAGCCCTACTCCACATGAAATAGGAAAACGGAGCAATCTTGGTCGATTTACGGTCAAATAAACTCTCGGAAGACTGACTACAACAATCCGAATGTACAAGTTTGCTCCTTCATAAAAAAAAAAAGGAGATTTTTTTTGTTCTTCTTACAGAAAAAACATTAAGTAACACCAAAACAAAGCAGGCACCATAAAAAGTTAATCTTTTTTATGAAGATATATAAAGGTAGCAATAGAGGCTCGACCCATAGGGCCATGGACCAAAAATACGCAGAACAGGTAACATATGTCAATTGAGGTCATGAACACAAGCAGAGACGAATAACAGAGAGATCGAGTGGACCAAGAGGTGGCTTACTGCGGCCTTGGATTCGCCAGAGACGCCTCCGCTCCTGCTTGAGCATGAGGCGATTTAGCGACAGCATCCCCATGGCACCTGGTTTCGAGATCACAACGGCGACGGGCGGGCGACCACTCTTCTCCCTCCCTGTCTCTGCGTGCGCAAGAGTTCGCGTGGTCCACTGCTTCTATTCTATCTGTCCCGCCAGATCTCTCTACTCCGCGTCTCGCGCGCTGTCGGTTTCGATTCGAAACCAAAACAGCGGAACAGGCCGGGAGTGGAAGAAGAAATCGAGGTTGGCGCCGCCGGGGGGAGGGGAAGAGCGGGGCTCCCTACACTTTTTTTTTCCTATTGTGGGGAGAGAGATCGGGACGGGATCGGATGAGTCTCGTGTGCGTTACTGCAGAGGGACTACACTCACTTACATGTGGACCAAGCCCATATGTAAGTGGCAGTGAGTCTCTCTAAGTAGCGCGGAGGGAGATCATGACAGCTGAATCAGTCACTGCGTTAGCTGTAGCAAGGCACAAGCACAATATACCTTTACCCTGCGTCCCTGCCCATTTGACGTCCAAACCTGATCCGACGACTCCTAGTGCATTTAACGAAGCCGAGGGATACTTAACCTTTTATACCGTTACTAGATGCATGCACGTGCGTTGCTACGGTTTATAACATAATTAGCACAATAATTTAGAATAAGCCAACTAATAAGCTAGATCTACAAGATGAGCCTATATATAAGAACAAAAATGATTAGCACAACAATTCGTGAAACGTGATGGTTATACATTGATTGATAATTTCATATACAAATGTTAGGCATAGAAAGAAGATCGTCCAGTAAAACTGAAGTGCCATATGTTGAAGTGCCATATGTATGATAAATTCATAGGGTCATCATTCTAAATAGCTGAATCATCTATCATCAGCTTGAAACAAAGTAGAGAAAATAATTCTAGTAATGCTTTGTTGCTACCCATGAGTCATAACAATTCTCTACATCCCATGATCGATATATGCTACCAAGTGTCAACACCACATCCCGTCATGCTTTACTAATATTGATTGATACAGTCGCTGCATCTGCACAGACGACACTACCAATGGAGATCATCCCATGTGTTGTATGATCGCTTGGATTTTCGTTGAGCCAAATCCGCTTATCGAGTCTAGCTTCATGCGATGCACAATATTTTTTATGACCGATCCTTATGGCATGCACATGAGGAAGGCAGGCACAAATCATTTGCTTGGTTCCTCTGCGTGTCCTGCTCGTTTTGTCTTTGTCGGCACTTGGTTTCCAATTGGACCAATATGAACTTTCAGAGTCCAAGGATAGATGAGGGTAACATACAGAATTGGTGGTCCAGCACTTTAGATCCTCGCAGCTTTAGGAAACAGAGATCGCTCCCTGTAGTCCTCATGATCATAGTATGTAACATCTGGAATGAGCCGAATCGTAGGATATTTTAGCACAAGTCCCTCACTCATGTCCATGCCTGCAAATCAGCAACACACAATTACTATTAGGGTAAATGTTCGAAAGTTAAGACAGGCCGAACAAAGGGCAAGAATGGAGTTAAGCATCCTTTCATGTACAGAAATGTGCCTTCAAATAAAACTACCATTACTCTTGTAGACATTGTTACACGAATCACCAGTGACTGGAAAATTATTGTACAAAACAATGAAACAACCCATTCAGAACCCTGAATTAGTTTCTAGAGTGTGTTTCCCAAGAAAAAATAGTAGGAATCCCTGCAGCAAAGTTGTGTATCCTAAAGAAATGTAAATGTTCTTCAAAGCTCAGTTTCAATCCCCTCGGTAGTATAGTCATGAAATGCAGCGGTAGAGGTCAAGCGTATTGAAAATTTGAAATGGCTAAAATGCAGAGGATGAATCAACCTCCATTATGGAGCCACGATGATCATGTTAGTCTTACACGTTTACCACATCTCAGTTCTAACAAAAGATGCAGGAGTAGTAAGGAAATCCATGACCAACAAGCTCTATCAGTCATCTTCGATTAATTTCTAGTTACTACTATTTATACTTAAAGAGCAAGTGATTACACATCTGAGGGTCAAAGTAATCACACTGGCCTAAATTCATCTGTTATTTTGGAAACCAATTCAATCTTCCCAAGTTCTTCATATACGACCAGATACATATATATTTCTACTTCAACACGAAGGCGAAAAACGGCCACGCAAGTGAAGGTAATAGCACCTAGCTATTCTCATCTCGCAATTACAAAATCAAATGCAGCTGTGAGTGAAATGCAAATTGTGGAGTGCTCACCTTCGGTGGTGCGGTCACGACGGGGCACATACCTCTCAATGGCATCCGAGGGCCCAACACAGTCCTGCAGCGTGACCTCCCCTGCCCCAGCGACCTCCTTCTCTTTGATCTCCAGCATACCATGAATAGCATAATAGAGCATTTAATTTTACCTAAACAAGATAAAGCAACAACATTAAATGACATCATTTCTTTTCCAAAAACGCATTAATACGTAAGATAGGCATGAAGAAAAAATAAATATCATATTACATTACCTACAATGTCAAAACCTCCTTGTATACAATATTCTTCGTATACGTGCCATTCACCGGTAATACTCTTTTTTGTTTTTTTGACTACCCCATTTTGTTTACCCTTGCCCTTTGCTTTCTTTTTGGCGTCTTTATTTTCCTGCCTTCTAGCTTCTTCCTCCTCTACCTCTGCATTAGGCGGGAGCTGAGGGCGAGGATCTTGATGTTGGTTCGGTTAGTGGCTCTAGACATAGCAACATACAACTGACCGTGGGAGAACACAGGTGCGGGCAAGTCCACTCCTACGTTTGGTTTGGTGTTGTTTGACCCTGTGACTTGTTGATCGTCATGGCGAAGCTGAGCCTAATAGGGAATTGCTTCCTCTTGAATTGAAATGGGAACATCTCATCATCAGAGGGGCACAAGGGTATCCGAGGAAGGAAAACCCTCTTACCGGCATGCTGCCCCAAAACAATTTCAGCATCTATTGAGTTTCTTTGGCACCCTCTAACCACCAGCCTCGTTCCATTGCAAAGTTCGTTGGCAGGTGGTCTAAATTTCTAAGCAATATTATTGGGCGGTACCGATCTTGAGCTTCAGGACATGTGGAGGTAGCCCGTTGGAAGTCAATGTGTTAAGGAACTCCTGAGGATAATAGTTATGAGGATCATCATCCGCTTCGTCGAAACTATGGTACACCGTCTCCCCACCCCGGAACTTGTTGATCATCTTCAAATTAATATTATCCACCCAGTCATTATGTGTTGATAAAATGGCTCTGGAGGTGATGTAATCCTTGTTTGTCATGTTTGCATTGAGATTTGGAAAGATGCTCTCGATCAATGTGTCTAGATCTTTCTCGGAATCCCCAGTGTACATGACACATATTTCATCAGGAAGCCGTACATGACCATCTTCATTAACCTTCTCTGTGCCATTACCAATGCGCAACAAATAATCCGCGAACCATTGGTCACTTTGGGCCCTCATGTTGCGCACGAGCTTAAGATGTCGCATGAACTCCCAAAGATACGACTTTCGCAAGGAAGCACCAACAATTTGAGCTTTGGATCCTTTACGTACAACAGGGAGGACCTGTCTGAAATCTCCACCAAATACAACTGTCTTCCCACCGAACGGAAGATCCTTACAATCCATTATATCACGCATGCTATAGTCTAGCGCTTCCACAGCCTACCTCTTCGTCATAGACGCCTCGTCCCAAATGATGAGAGACGCTTGCTACAGCAGCTTGGCAGTTCCACACTGTTTTGTGAAGCCGCAACCACATTTATCATCGAGTGTTAGGGGAATCTTGAAACGTGAGTGGGCTGTCCTCCCACCATGCATTATAGATGTTGCGACACCAGATGTAGCAGTAGCAACAGCAATTTTGTTCTGAATGCGAATAGTTCCGAGAAGCGCTCTATACAAGAAAGTCTTTCCTGTGCTGCCTGGTCCGTCTACAAAGAATAGACCACCTTGTTCTGTGTTGACTTTTGACATTATCTCATCATAGGCAGCCCTCTGCTCCTCCTTTAGTAGAGAGGATAATCCCACATCTTCTGGATTTGTGTCAATGCTGGTCTCCTCAAATATCTCACGAGGGACCGCGCTAGCGTCATCAAATGCATCATCTATTTTTGGTAAGGGGAACTTATTTATGTCTTTGTCGTTATCCCTAGATTTCATAGATTGCAGCATGTTCCTAATGTCAATCAAAACCATCTATTCCACCCAATGAGGGTTTGGATTCTTATGCTTGAAGTCTTCTGCCATTGCGTCAAAGTGTTTTGTCCACAAACCGGCCACATCCTTCGGCTCACAGAACACCAGTATTGTAGCGAACAACCTACGTAATGAGGATGGCATCTGGACCATACTACTTTCAGTAAGACATTCATCAAGCATGTTGTCATCTTCGATCAGACCTACAACACAAGCAGCATCACGGAACGAATCATAATGCACACAATTCACAGTCCTAAGGTGCCTCCATGACGTCGATCCAGGAACATGGTTTAGGAGGACCCGAAGAAAATGACGTTCGCCCTCTACCGGATTTGCAGATACGAGTCTCCCGACCTGATATGTCGAGTTTTTCCTTGGTTGCTAACATTTATCTTTCACATTCCAGGTATAAAACTGTGGAAAGTCACGATACAAGATTTCGCGAGCTTCAGGGTGATGGTAGTTGTAGTTGAACCATTCTATGAGCATTGACTCCTCGATACGCGGCTTTTTTAAAACTCATTCAATCTTGTTCCGTACGTGAAATGAGACCATATGCTGGCTAGGGAGATGGCATTGCAGCGCCTGCACAGGTGGGTGACACTGGTGTAAATCAAAGGCGTATATCCTCCACATTGCTTCTGGAGGCCCCACCCACCGAGCCTCTCTATACTCCGTGATCTCATCAACATTCCCATTGGCATCTTTTTTTCCATTTTCCCTAACAGCGACAGATGCTCTGTCATGCCCCTTGTATATATACTTGAATAGATATTTCACAGACTTAATGCTGTTGCATGCCTCTACATTAATGTGGCGGTTGAAAGTACGCATGAGATACGGGTTGTGCGGGACAACCCATCGATTGTCCAGCATGTGACCTCGAACCATTTCCTTACGACCATCATCACGCCGCCGGTACCTTGGGTACGAATCCTTGCCTTGCGATGTCGAATCACAGAATGGTCGCGGGTAATAGTTCTTGATGAAGTACGGTCCTTTGTGCATGGGCAGCTTGGTTTAAGCGCACCGCAGGGTCCATGCATCATATGCTTTGTGACCATCTTGTAGAGCTCAGGGTACTCCTTGTTGGGTAGCTCTGCAGAGATAATCATGTCGTACTGCTCTGGGCAAGTGATCTTGAACTTCCTCTGCATTATCAGCAGCCGATGTGCATGCGACAAGCCCCTCTTCTGGAACTCAACAACATATACATAGGCTTTAACCTTCCCAAGTATGTCGTTGTACAACAACCGCCGCCTCAGCTCCTCCAACTTGGCTCTGAACACTCGAGCCACGAGATCTGGACGGTCCTGGGCGCACTGTCCTGGACATAGTTCATTCTTTATCTCATCCCAATTCGGATTGCATGTCATGGTGAGGAAGACATCCGGTTTGCCATACTTCCGAACCAGAGCCATCGCGTCCATGTACCGACGCCTCATATCACGGGGACCACCTATGAACGTCGGTGATAGAACCGTACGCTTCCCAACCTCACTCGCGTCTTCCACCCCGTTACGATAGCTGTCAACCAAACCTGGTACAAGTCAGCCCTCACAATATCCTGATTGTTTCGGTAGTAGTCCAGACGTGAAGATTCTATCTTCATGTAAGTGTCGACGGCAAACTGCTGGAACAGACGCTTGTCGTATAGTATCGGGTTGAAAATGTCATGCCGCATCTGCAACCTGTACGAATAGTAATCATGAATTGAAACGCATTTATTCCCGGCAGACCCTACACACAGGAAAGCTATCGGTTAGTATCATGATGCATGATAATCGGGTCATATTTGTTAAGAGGAAATATGCAATTACCCGCTTCATCATCGCCACCCCCCTGAGCACGTTCCTTGCAGATCGCTCGGGCTCTGTTAACCTGCGCCTCAGTCACACCAACTTTGGGAATGCAGTTGTGCCACCCGAACTCTCCCCTTGGAAAGAAAAGCGGGTATGAGAGGGGGTCGTAGCAGCCATGATACGACTGAATGCCTTTCCATGACCTATCCGTCCCGTGGAGGACGACACTATTTTCAAACTGACCCTGATGCTCGCTCCCCTCAATCCAAACGGCGGCAACCTCTGACGTTAAAGGCTTGTTGTATGTTCTCTGGTCCAAACGTTGATCAAGGTTGAACTCGATATGGTAATCGGAAAAATCCTCTACCTCTCCCATAGTGCGAAGTTGATCTGAGTAGGGATGAACACCACTATTGAAGATGTTTACCAAAGTACGAATAACCTCTCTGTCTTTCTGTTCAATCTTCTCACGACACTTGCTGATAAGCCTATAATCAAGATCAGGATCGTCGTCGTAGAAATAAAGCTTGAGGTGATTAGGGTCATACTTATTTTCTTTGCCAAAGTTTTTAAGATTATGGTAAAGGGCACCATGCGCACGGAAAGTGTATATGGGACACTTCCGAGTGTCGGTGGTCGCACCATCAAGATTACAGTGTAGAGAAGTGAAGGAGAAGTGCCCATTAAAATATCAGATGTGGTCACGAAAATGCCTGGCATCAGAGTCAGAGGCCGTCCACAATCGCACGAGTTCATCCAGGGGCGTCTCGGGGGTGGACAGATGAATGGCACCACTACGACAGCAGAATCCCGGCGATTCATACTCAAACTTCTTGGCGTTGCAGAACTCGCAATTATCTACTGGTTTCAGCACGTGACCCTCTTTTGGGACATTGGCGTAAACCCCACAAAATGGATCTGGTGCATCTGATTCAATAGTATCCTCATCACCCCTCGTGAGGGCATCATTCACGATGGTATCATCATCATCCTCTGATAATATTTAGCATAGGTCAAGGGTGCTATATGTTAGTTTTAATGAAATCTTAACATAAGATAATAGCAGCGAGGCATACCTTGTCCAGCAAAAAGAAACCCTTCATCCTTTTCATCGTTCTCATCGAATACAATGTTCTCATCACCATCTGAGCAACCACATGTGACATGAGTGGTGAGACAAACATAGGTGGATATGCACAATGTGAACAGGAAGACCATACGTGTCATGGACACATACCTTGACAGGGGCATCTGTGCAAATCACGTGGTGGCATAGAATCAGGCTCATCAACCACAGATGGTTGTGTTTCAGTACACCTTTCATTACAAGGTTATGATGCTCCGTCAGCTGGAGGGTAGGTTTGCATGACACCTTTATATATACAACATTAATACACAGGTTGGTTAAATGTGTATTAACTTATCAGTTATAATAATATATAGGTTGCCAAGTGGTTTACCATTGTCAACAACACACGACTGTGTCAGCTGACTCGCAATGTTCTCATTTTCACCAGTGGTCCCATTGGTGTTTCTTCCAATGGTTGATTCAAACTCCTGATTACAACGCTTTCGTCGAGATTCTGACAATCCTAGAGTTAGGTGGGTTGTATGGATAGTGTTGGATAGAAATGTCTCCGGGGTTTCATCTTGTTGTGGAGGTTCCCGTACTTCTGCCTCGACATAGACAGGACTGCCACCGAAATCAGGGATCACCATCTGTTCCGATACTCTCGAGGAAGGCTTATCGCCAGGAGGGAATAAAAGCTCTGGCTTTCATTGAGGGTTTGCCATGGCGATGGAGTCAGGATGCAAGTTGTTCTCATGTTGTTCCTTAACCCTCTTCTTATAGTCTTTGTTTGTATGTCGTCTTCTCTCAACACTCTGTTGTGGTGTCTTGAATAGTCTCTTTGAAAGATATGAATCACGTTTCATTTTATTATGCAACACCCTACTAACAGGGCTCGTCGTTGCCCAACGTGCATGATCCTGACGACGCTTACGCTCATGTGGAGTTATGTTTTCCTCATTTGTGGAGCATGATTCAGTTTGAGGCCCTGACAGGAAGGGCATTTTGTCAAGTTGTGTGGAAGTGTTTAATGTAGTTAGGATCATACTCAATGTGTAAACTTTTTATTATGGTTGTAAGGAGATATCCCTGTAATATAATTTAACAAACTCCGCACATAGTAGGGTCATATATGTGAGGGCTCGACAAAACAATAAGAGAAAATGTCATCAAACAACCAAATGTGCGAAACTGACCCTAGAGCAGTACCATAGAACCCCCTCCAAAGTATCAAATTCATATTTGTTTATGCGGTACCATAGGCAATCCGTGCTCATCTGGAGCCAAAAATTATAATTCTAAAAAGGCCTGGATTAAAAATATTTAGGTAGCAGAAACGTTATGTGTTTGTGAATCCCTTCATGTCTCGATGCACATGGAAATACAATCTTCTCGGTTTGATATTTAATTCCTTGTGGATCATAAACTTAGTAAAGTGATGGCCAATTCATGTAATTATTACCTCCTTGCAGCTCAGGTGTTATAGGGTCCTCAGCGCGTTGTCCTCAATCCGGATATGTCGAAAGTTAAAAAGTCCATAACCATCTGTGCAGCAAAATGTTGGCAGGAACACAGTAGTTGGAATAAAAATATAAAAATAATAACAATGACTATTTGGTATGGATCGCCTACCCGGTTTGTGCGGGGACTCCTTTTCTGCATGAATAGATACATCGTCTCCACAAGTGTTGCCTCCTTCAATAGTGATATGCCCACCGTTGAACTGCCCATTACCACCTGCACATCAAATTGTTAACAACATGCCTTTAGAATGTTGATAAAAAGTAAGCACACGCTTGAAGGGTGATCCATGGGCTACTTTGTTAAGATTAGTGCTAGACAACAGCATGTGTTAGATTTAACAGAACTTTTGTAAGCAAATTATATGCACCTTCATCACGCAAGGATGCCTGGTCACGTTTCTTTTTCTCCGCGCGTCTCTCCCGCGCTTTCCTGTTGAGCTCGTCCTTCTGTTCTCTTGACAATGATGCATAACGCTCCTTATTCCTTTGCCTCTTTCTTTCGGTAGGATCCAAGACCACTGTTAACACGACCAATTGCTATTATGAACATTGATTTATTAAAATTAGATTAGAATGTGAACATTGATTTATTAAAATTAAAATGTGATAATTGATTCATTAAAATTAAAATTGCTAGTGTGAACATTGATTTATGGTGTTTGTGATAGGATCCAATGCCACTGGCAAAACGATCCAAACACATATAAAGAGTTGCATAATAGTTACCGTGTGAACCTTGATTTATAGTGTTTGTGATATCTGCTAGGGGATTCGAACTATCTCCTGTTTCTGAGGGATCCATCTTTAGAGGGAAACTGACTGCACATGAAACCAAGTTAGAGTTGAATTGATTTATTGCTTGAGAATGCAAACCATGACATATTAAGCCAATGAGGTTTCTCAGTTATCACAAAAAAGAGTAACCAACTGCACCTGTCTGGCGATGGAGGCACCAAAAACTTCGCAATTCAATTCCGAGGAACACTTAAAGCTGATGAACGGTGACACTCAACAAAACATGCTGAGGAGACAAACAAATTTCAGTTAGCTATTTCTATAATGGGTTCATTATACCGGGCAGCGTGGACGGTTCAGGGTTGGAGGCATGGGGGTCGCAACGGCAGATTATGCAGCCACTGGATGTGAATTATGTGCTTGTTGTATTTGGAGGTGTTACCGGCTATTCTTCAGATGACATTAATAAGTAAGCTAATCTATTTAACGAGGCATTTTTAAATGCATTAATGATGAGTGAACTGTAAAATAGTGTATCTTACTTAATTTCTTTCTTTTTGTGTGGAACACCCCATCTCACTTAATTGATTTTGTCCAGGTTTTTATGGATGGTGCGTATTGGTGGGGGTGTTTTGAACTTAAATTGCATGTGATCAAATGAGAATATTATCAGTGAATTACAATTCTCTTTTACAATCTACAATTGTTATAGGATAGTATGTGTGGATAAAGGAGAACACAATACAGTAGCATTTCCTTCGTTAGGTTTAGATGCAACTCAATAGTCTTGAGTAGGAGCACAAAATGGAAAATGGGAGGGCTCCATCAACGTATATATGTTCTAAGTGTCATGAGTAGCATTACTGGAGGACTCATTGCAGAATCTAGATCCTTCGCCAATGAGAACCCAAAAATCCACGGTGTTGATGGCTGGCAGTAGGAATTAAAGCCTATTTAAGGAAGGACAACAACAAATAGTAAGATTCATGCAGGCCTTACATGCGAGAAAAGTTCAGACATGACAATTCAATTTCATTTAGGTTAAGCACGTAGGTCAATTTAATTCAGTTTTTAAATTGAAGTAATGCACAGTTGAACCAAATTATGGCTACAAACAACTCAGACTGCTAAGATTGATTTTTTGCCAACTACAAAGAATTAAACTGATCATGGAGGTGGACGCAGCATCAATGAACTGTGTGTGCTACAAACAGTATGAATTTTAATAAAAAAATACAGGTATAGCTGCCCAAAAGTGTCGTGACTAATTGAGGAATCTCTATAGGAGGTAGCGATTCTACACGATGACAATCTACTTGATGGCCTAAATTGAATCACAATTCAGTTATATTTCTGAAGTTCAGAAATGAGATAATCGTGTAAGATGGTTCATCGGCTGTACAATATTTTTTTAATAGACCGACACAATTAAAGGTCATTATAAAAACCGCACCCAGAACAGATTGATAGTTAAAGTGGTAGATACCCAATGATTGTAAATACTTGACGCTAACTTCTAGCTTGTGTGCAGTAAGTTAACTACTACATAGCAAGAGCTGTGGATCCAGAGAAATAACCTTTCAATGTCATACTATTTCGCCCCACCTTTCGTTAACAGGAATATAACCTTTGGTTTGCACACATGTAAGACAGATGGAGTAGTAGCAGAAAGAATATGTAGAAGTAAAAAAAAAAACTGGAAACGAACACTCCACGTTGACAAAAGCATTCCCAAACAAGGCAATACAACAGTGTTGACGGTAGATTATCGTATCAAAGTTCATATGGATTTGCAAGCGGACAAATCCCCCGTCGTAGTCAAGGGACCCTTCTTCCCTCGAGTGGTGAACCCAAGGTATCGAATCCGTGGAACAATGTGCAACGCAAGGATTCAATCTAGTAAAACAAGGTAAGCTATCTTTTGAACAACCAAGTTGCATCTAATCTACTAACTCATAAAGGAAACACATCTAATCTAATCTACTAAAGAGGTAGCAAGAGAAAGCAAGAGATAATCGATCTAGAGAGTCTAGATCATGTTTATGTTGTAGCTCCAAACAAGATAGATGAAGATAGAAAAGCGAATCTCATTAAAAGCATCTTTAAATCGTGGCCTCCGGTCCGACTCCGAAAACGCCCGCCTTTCGGAACCCCCGTTCTGTCACAACGTATCCCTATTCATGCGGGGAGTCTAGGGCGAGTTCGATAAGAACAAGTTGAAATCACTTGGTCGATCCGGTATGCACCTCTAGCCACCGCGGCTACAAGAGCACCCTATGCAATCTATCTTAAGTATAGATCGTAGAAGAAGCAAAACCAAGAAGAAAACAAAATCATCGAGAAGGCACTTAATCGCTAGAAATCGGATTCACTATAAAAACTTCACCATGAATGATTACATGAACAAGATCACCACTGGGATCCTACCTCGATCTTGATCCTTGCTCCGGAGCTCCGACGTGGTCTTCCATGCAAGGTTCCCACGTCGGCTAGGGAGACCCTAGACAACTAGCACGACCCTCATCTCCGAGATGGTGTCCCTCAAGCTTCTCTGCTCCTCGGCGGCGGATGTGGAATTGATTGATGCGTGGCTCTCGGTCAGGGGGCTATAAATAGCCCGAGATGCATCTAGGTCAAAGGGGAGGCCGACTGGGCCCCGAAACAGGCTGGGCCGGCCGGCTTGGGCCCACTTCGGCCCAGTTCGTGGCCTCCTTTGTCTGGTGTTGCTTCCCGAGTCTTCTACATCCTCTCCCCTTTTGCATGTGGGCCCTTGTCGTCGGTTTCTCTCCGAATTGGACGAAGCTCCTTATCTCGCAAGATTCAGCACTTTTCTGGCTAGGTCCTCGGAGTTTGTCATCTTCTCGGGCTTGGTCCTTGGGCTCTTGGAGTCATGTTCACTTCATTGCTTGACTTGTACCGGGCTTCAAGGTCTTGTCATGAGGTGCTTAATGAACTTATCCCGGAAGTCTTGCTTTCAACGCTAAAACCCTGCATAAACACTAAACTCCAAAACCGACATGCACAAGTGAACTTGTTATACCACGGGGGTTAGTACAAATGGATAAGATACAAAAGTCATGCCAACACCGAAGGTAAACTCATGTCTAGGTTGACGGAATTTCACGCGTTTTACAAGGGTGGGGAACCAACTGTCGTATGGCACGACAGTTGCAGACATTTGGGGTTAACGCCGTACGGTACGACGCTTGGAGGACAGATGCCTTACGGTATGGCGGGTGGCCTAATCCACCGCATCGGAAGACCCGGGTGACCCGGGTGGTTTGGGCGGATTCTAGCACGCGTTAATGGAGGCGGTCGACGACCTCATCCATGCAGGAGCTGAACGCTATGGGTACGCGCGGACGAGCTGCTCGGCCGCTGCATCTCGCGGCCGGAGGACGAGTTCCGAGCCCGCAACACCACCGCAGCCGGCTGAGGGCCTGCAGCACCGCCGTCAGAGGAAAGTTACGAGCCCATGCCGCCACCAGCCGAGCGCACCTCGCACCACCGCCTGCCATGCCCGATCAACTGTCGTTTGGCTGGTGGCTGATGGCTGGTGCTGATTTATTCTGAGAGAAAAGTATCTCGTTGGCTGAGTTCTTTGGTGGCCGATTTGTTCCGAGAGAAAGATCGCCTGGGCCGATGGTTAATAAGCCAAACGAACAGGCTGCAAGGCCTTGTCCGCCTCAGCGCGCATGCCGCTAGGCCTCAAGGCACGCATGGGGACGAAGAGGATGGACAGGGAGGAAGAGAGATGGTTGCGGTAGGCCCAGATTCTCAGGGCAAAATGGTCTTTAAACATGGCATTTAATAATTTAACATCAACTTGACACAAAACCTACCAGAATGTCATTTAAGGGATGGAATTTCAACCGACAGCCTATTCGGTTGGTTGGTGGCTGGTTTGTTCGGCGAGAGAAAGTACCGCCGACCTTCTTCGATGACCTGGTTTGTTCGAGAGAAAGATCGCTTGGGCCGTGGCTACCGATAAGCCGAGCGAACAGGCTGCGAGTGTCAAATAGGGAAGAGAAAAATCTAAGGTCGAGAAAGGAATGGGTAAGTTTCTTAGCGTCAAATAGCGAATAATCTCAATGAGATACTATGGCACAAGGGCCCCTCATCGTGAAAAAGAATTAACAGTATGGCGCAACAAACCATTTACAACTTGGATATATCTTAAAATGTAGGTAAATCTCTTTCCAGGGTTTACCTATATCGAATCAGAAGCACAAGGTTACACATGATGTCGGGTTATATCAAACAGACCACCGACAAAAAATGTTAAACAGCTGCAGTGATCACATCTCGATGTCCTCTAGATCAGGCAGAGGAAAACGAAGTATAGCTGCTATCCCTGTTAACTGCGCTAACTCTGTTCAAACAAACACCAAATGCAATTTAAACATAAGACTTCAGCTAGCAACAAAAAAATAAAATAAAATGTACCTCTTGCATGAAAAATGAGATTTTAAAAAGATAATATTTATCATTACTGTTTTAGGCATATCCAGCATTATTAATAGTTTAACGCATAATTTTTCATTGATCAAAAATGGAAAAGATCAATCAGGAAAAAAAACATAGGATGAATGCATAGAACTCACGATCCCCAGAGACATGCATCGAAGAAAATATGTGCACTGTACCACCATACTTCTTGACTCCTTCAACCAACTTCACATACTGTTGTCTCGTAGCTATATCAGCGTTCCTTTAAGCGAGCAAAAGGTTCAGTCATTATTTCTGAACAGTCACCACCAGAAATTCTATTGTATGGACTGAGAAGCATGATAGAACTGTGAATACTAATCCACAGATAGAATGTCAGAATTACGACTCATATGTAGGCTTGCAATGCATAAACTTCTGTTTCAACTTTCAACTAGACGCTCTTAGGAACTATATGCACACAACAGATCTATCCTCCAGAAATATCAAGCTACCAAGCTCGCAAAGCCCTCATGTGGAATATGGCCAGAATAAGAGTAAGAAAATGTTACTGTTGACAGAATCAGATGTTAAGTGCTTGGCGGAAAAAGACCTATTTGAAAACACAGTTAATATCATAAAACAGCTGAGTTCAGTGACAAGCTGTCACCAGATATGATTACATCACAGTAGAAGAAAAGGTAGACTGGAATGACTGAATTCCTTTCCCATGTGTCTCATCATAGTTAGGTTCAATCAATATTTGAGAAAGCCCAGACAGTTCATTAATCTATTGTTTCCTCATGACTTGTGAAACAACATCACTTATCTATAGACTAGCAAAGTTACGATAGTAAGCTTATATCTAAATTTAGTCTAATACAATGTGTTGCATGGTTCAGTTTCACCAAGACTGAAAAAGCTTTGTTTCTTTTATCATTGTGATTTCCTTATATCTGATTACAGAACATATCAGTTTTGATGAACGCAACTTACCGAAACAAAGTATCAGTTATTAAAAGAGTCTGAACAGCAAGACGGTCATGTGCAATCTCAACATGCTTTGGTCCATAACAAGCACGAGCTGAATCCTGCAGGTAATCAGCAAACATACGTGCTTCAATTAAGGTCACAGGCAGCTAAGCATATGAAATTATTATTTGTGTTTCTTTTAAAAGAAGGCACCACTGAAAAAACACAAAGGGTCTAACTCTAAACCATGGCACCAGAATAGAGAAGATCCATGTAACTATTGCGCTTGAAAAAGTACTATTAAAATATTGGTTTCACTTGAAAACACTTACATTAGTAAGCATATTGAAGAAATCCTGCAAAGCTCGGACCTGCAAATTAGACACAGACATGTGAATATGAAACAGCTAAGAAAATCTGATATTATCTGTTTAGACTGGGTGTAATACATTTTAATAAACAAAGAAATTATTTAAGCTAGCTCATACTTAAATTAGCATACTTTGTGACATGTTTGATTCTAAGTCAAACTTACCTCCTGTGCTGCTTTTGTATCTTTTATCAGTGCCATGATGCCTGGGGTATCCAGAACTTCCTTCAAACTATGCCTAGCAAACAAATGGACATAGAGTTAGGACGACTGAATGGGTACAGGGCAATGAGATGCTCAAACAAATATATACCATGATCACTTAAAAATCATTTGGCAAATACAGAATTAGCTAATATGATTATGGTTCCAGAAGGATTATCGCAGCTTATCACATGTAACGAACCACTTCTACAAAATTATGTCGAGGTTCAAATCTTAATAAATCAAGAAAAATAAGAAATAATCATTCATATTATCTCTCACCACTTGCACAAAATAAAGGTATTTTACTATTATATAAAGGCCCCATAGGGATAAGAGACATAGGGATAAAGAGAGGGCCAAAATGCATATGTGAGATCACAGAAAATAAGTTACCAACAGTTCATAATCCTAAACTGCTAGTGCGGTGACATGCAATTTCGGAGATTAGATAGCAGGCCTAAATGTGTACACATTACAGTATTAAGAATCAAAACATTATCCCCACAGACAAAACTATAGTACTATACAAAATGATGGAAAAACTCACTTGTAACCTGATGTGGCATGTGCCAGAACAAGGCGCTGTTTGTTCTCAATTATTACCCTTAAATCTCGTCGTGCAGCTTCAAGAAACATATAATCACGGAATTGATCCTGTCAAGATAAAAAGGAAAAAAGGGAAATAAAAATTGCATGACTTGACCTTTTTTCCCTTAACATAGGAACATTTTATTTCTTTTGGGTTTCATCTCTAACCTACCCCAACTTGCTTGGGACAAAAGTCTATGCTGTTGTTG
Organism: Cenchrus americanus; assembly: GCA_947561735.1. Lineage (NCBI taxonomy): Eukaryota > Viridiplantae > Streptophyta > Magnoliopsida > Poales > Poaceae > Cenchrus > Cenchrus americanus. The sequence goes on along the minus strand of OX387241.1, from coordinate 307,993,257 downwards.
TTGTTGTAATGCTAGAGACAGAATAACAGATGGACTCATATGGTACCATATATACTTACTGAAGAGTGAACGTGCATTTAATAACACAGCTGAAACGTATGCCCCGTATAGAGAAAGAGAAACTATTGCATAAAAAGATACGTGAAGATTACCTTTGTAAAACCTGGGCTTGCAATTACAACACACTGGACTACTTCAAAATCAATGTGTTTCAGCAAAGCCTACAACCAAGCAATGAAATCCATTAGTCAAATGTGTCTGTATGCATGTTCAAATTTGATTGTGAACTTCGTGTGCATAACTTACTTGCAAAACATGCTCAAAGAACTTCTTGAGGGCCTATACAAGAACACCAGAAAGTGGAAATGAATGAACCAAAACACACACACAAACATAATTTTTTCCGGTAGCTAATAGAACCAATTATCATACCGACTCATAGCCAGCAATTGCAGGACCGTGCTTCCGAGGAATTGATGTTTCAATACGTGCCCTGGTCGCTGTTATGCTGTTTAGAAGAACTCAAGCCATTAAAAAAATTAAAGAAAATGATGGATGCCAAGACAAGACAATACGACATATATATGGCAACATGTGTGCTTCAATTGAAACTATAAAATACTATTTTGATTGTGTAACCACTTAAGGAGAGGGAAGATAGAGATGAAAATACACTCAACATCTATATTTTTTTTTATCATGTTCAAGGTATCACTATTCCTCTGAGAGCCAACATGGAATATGGTCACTTGCAGAATAGGGAATTCATATAACACAGGGGGTGCAGCAAGCAAGGTCTTTACAAAGTGATACGCAAACACTCTTAGCATGGGTGAGCTAGAGTCTATAGGAGCTAATGTTAAGAATGCCTTTGTAGTTAACAACACTGTCACCTTACAAGGTAGAGCAACCCAATCAATAGTAGGGAAATCAATATTTGCAATAATTCTACTCACCTTTTGCCAATGAGGAATAAGTGGGCAAGTCCTTCTTGCATTAGAATAACTGCTAGATCAGCACTTGCAGAAGGATCTACAATAGGTTGGGTAGACCAGATTTAAACACACTATGTTTTACATGAAGGGGCAAAAGTAGAAAGCGGAGAGATTTGAAAAAGGTGGTTTTAAAAATGAAATGAAAATAGTAGTTCATTTGATGGTGAAATTAGCAGGATGGTCGCTGCTGAATCAGACCAGGTATCATGTGTGCACCCCAGGTTAACACATTAATATCAAAATAGATGATGAGTGGACATTTGACTGATCCATGTTTACAAATGACGGGACAAAATCACATACCACATGCTTGCTGGATGGTTTCAAGGGCTAACCAATCCCAAATTTCCTACAGTAGACGTACATCATTTAAGATACAGTAGCAACAAAACAGAATGAAATTCATCATCACAACCGTGCACCGTAATAAGCATAGTGGAGAAGATGCTACTCTGACTTCAACAGATGAAAACAGAAAAATCTATAGCATCTTGGTTTATTTCCTAACTACAAAACTGCACTCCCCCCATTTCAAATTGTGGGTCGTTTTAGCTTTCATAAGTTCATAGATGTTTGCATGCATCTACACATACACTATATTTAGGTGCATACAAACATTTATGAACCTAGAAAAGCCAAAACGACCTACAGTTTGGGACAGAGGGAGTAAATGATAAAGACTGCAATGCAGAAATCATCAAGCTCAGAAACCAGATTCAATTAGCACACCCAACATAGCAAATGTCAGATATAGTAGAGGCCATGCCAAGTGCACTTAAAAATATTGATACAGGTTTTATCTGCTTATAGAATGTACAAGCGACATGGCAAATGATGGAGGTGCTTAGTTTCTCCTATTACAATAACTACAGAAGAGGGGTTAAGGTTATGAAGAATAAAAACAAATATACAGCACCATGTCCGGTGACTCAAGAATACAGAAGCCATTTCAGCTTAGACTTAACTAGTTTTACAGGACCTGAATTGATATTGTAGAGTGCAAAGAAACAGGTAATTATTATTATCAGAAAATCAAGGCCAATTCATATACTGTACAGTCAAAAGGCACACATCTTGAGATAAACTTGCTTGGCATTTAAATCATACCTTTCGTAGAACAAAAGGTCTCTTCAGCTCGAGCTCTAAAGTATGAAACTGGCCAATCTTCATTAAGGAAGAAAGAGGTCATCTTAACTGGGTAATTCCACACTAGTATTATTAAGTAAATATCACTAACCTTCACATGCTCATTCTCAGTGATGTTTTTTCCACGCACACGTAAGACAGATCCCTCTTTATCATAGTCCACAGACTTCATTCCAAAACAAAAGACACACTCAATTGCCAATCCAGAAATATGGGTAAGGTTTGATATAGCATATAAGAAAAGAACATGAAACAAAACGAAGAGGAGCAAAGTAACTAAAGTCAACGTCAGGAATAAAAACAACAGATATGTTTTACCAGATCCTGAAAAGTACTTATATTTGACAAAATATCAGTTTAGGTAGCAAATTGTCAGCCTTTTACATAAGTATCTCCTGAAGTTAGAAACAGTTTCAATCCTGCCCATTCTGTTACTTTCTTTCCGGATGCCACAAGTGATGTGGATAAAGCTGACACTCTTGAGTCTTGATAAACAATGATTATGGCTCTCAATTCACACATTGAATGCTAATAGACAGAAACATAAGACAGATACAGATAGATATACGATATCACCTCTACTACGATTTCCAACTTAAGCTTCACACGCTCAGCATCACGCCCTCCGGATGCCACCTCTCTCAACACTTTCCTGTAAACCAGCAAAAGAACAGCAACTGCTTAAATGGAAATCCACAATTTCCATAACATGAAGGCTATGGAAGTGTTTTAAATGTGCACACAAACACTGATGCACGATGGTGGAGAATTTAACTAATATTCCCAAGAGTTGTAGTTAGATCAAAGGCTTCAAAGAAATTTTCGGTACCATATGTTTTTCGCAGTAATAGTGTTTGTAATCATGAATGTGTACAGCACATAATTATGAATGTGTTATCAGTGTGGAGGTGCAGCAGAGCACTTTGATTGAAAGGATAATTGGTGAGCTTAAGGTGAACCACATCCCAAAAAATCCTAGCTAGTAGCTGAAAACATCATCTCATTTTGGTTGTCACATAACAAATATGCTAACCAAACAGCTATCTCCATTAATTTTACATCCAGTATCAATCATAGGCCCAGAGCCATAGGAGTACCCAGTTTAACAAACTCAGAAGCTTTATAAGCCTCAGCAGCATTAGTTGCAAAACCTAGTAATTGCTTATGTCGCGGTAGTTTACTGCATCCACCAGAGAGAAATTACTGCGATGAGTAGCTCAAGGGCAAACAGTATAGGAGGAGCTGAAGCAAGCTGCAAAGTAAAACAAGAGGGAACTCACCGAACAGTGACCGCTTGGAGATTGTCCCCGACGGCGATGAGGTTGTAGGCGTGCCACAGGTCGTCGTCCTCCTCCGGCACTAACTGCGAACCAAAATCGCTAGCCCATCAACAACCGACCGATCCTAAGTAATCCCAAGAACTGGAGTCAACCCTAGCCCCGATACATGGCGAACCCGACAAGCAACTTGGGCTGCTCGGATAGAGAGCTGGCACCGAGAGACAGGGATAGAGGAAGAGGCGGAAATCAAGGGGGGACCTTGACGGATCCGGGGCCGTTGCGGACGAGGTCGCGGTGGGAGAGCTTCATCGCCCCGGCCGCTGGTACGAGGTCTATCTAGCGCGCGGCTTTGCGTCGACGGCGGCGTGCGAGGCGGGGGAGGCGCGGCGGACGGCGAGACGGCGAGTCGGCGAGGGATGGGAAAGTTTCGAGTTCAGAGTGCGAGAACGGACACCCGTGATTTGATCGGACGGATCAGAACTACAAAGCTGGGCTGGCCTTTTATCTACGTGGGCCGGGCTTTTATCAACCCTCGATAACTTTATGCAAGGGATCAAATTTAGCCGCTAGAGTTTGGTTTTTTTCTATTTAATTTGTCATGATTTTCGAAAAATAATAGGTCGAATCAAAATTTTCGACAAATGTACCTCTAGCGCCGCATCCCACGGCGTCAAGCGGCTGCCAACGTATCTCACGGCGTTAAGTCCCTGCCGCCGTGGGGCGCGGCGGCAGGAGTCTATTTCCTGCGCCAGCGCGGGTAGCACGGCGCCAAGACCGTGCCGCCAAGCGGCACAGCGACAGGGACTTAACATCGTGCCACACGGTGGCAGATTTTTTTTAGTTTTTGGTTTTTTTAAAACGACCAAATATCAAGTGCAAGCATAATCAGAAGGGAATATCGTAATCATCGACGAAGGAATAGTCACAAGCTAATATACATAATCACAAAGGGAATAGTTTATACATATTCATAGTACTACATCTAAATGTGTCGGCCCCTCTTCCCCCTAACAGCTCTAGCGCCAGCCCAGGTGTGGTCCCGGTTGTACGTCCACGGGTCAGGTGCCCTGACGACCCGTGGTGCTAGCTGGTCGAGAGACGGTGTCGCCATGGCCACCTGCGACGAGCTGCGCGCATCCGCATCGCTCGCCGCCGCCGCCCGTGGTCGCTCCGTCGGTCGCCAACTGTGACGGCTGCGTCAAAACCGGTGGTGGTTGTGTTAACTGTGACGCGGCTAGCTCGTCGGCCTGCTGCGGGGTGCCCTTCACGGTCGCCAAGACGTCGTCGACCCGAAACTCATCCCAGACCAGCTGGTCCTCGGCGCCTGTGTCAAAACCACCAGGCTGAGCCTGGAACTGGAACAGAGGCGGAGTGGACGGCGAAGGAATATCTGTCGCCGGAAGCTGAAGCGGCGGCGGCGGCAGCTGCTGTTGTCGAGGCCAGACTGTCGGAATAGGCGGCGGTCGCCCTGTACGATTAGATTATAGTATAATCACAAACCCAAAACAATTGTGTCCATTAGTTGAAAATAAGGTCTACTGAAAGTACCTGCGCTGGGTGCAGCAAACGGCCGCTGCACGTAGGCCGGCGGGCCCTGTGCCTGTGGGTGGTGCTGTACCCTCGGAGCCGAGAACACCCCGGCAAAGGTAGCAGGCGTCTGCCGCGAAGACGCTGTGGAGGCGGAGCTCGAGGACGACGCTGGGTGGCGCAGAAGGAGAGGAATCTCTACGGCCCCGACGTAGTTCACGACGGCAGAGTACCTCATGGCCGCAGCGAGGATCCTCTCGTACGTGCTGCGGTGCTCCTGAGGCCCCCAGGTGTGGCACTGCCCGATCGCGCCCGATGCGAGCCGCGTGACCTCAGCCAGCGCGTCGTGGTGCGCACAAAATTAGTAACACATGTTTTAATGAAAAGTCATATGAATGTAATATGTTTGCAGTATCGTAGCTTACCGCTGTGTCGGCGGTCTGGTCTCAGCGCACCAGGTAGGTCGCGTCCGGCAGGACCCTGTCGTGGTCCGGACATGTGGTGGTGGCGCGGTAGCATGCACGTACGTCACCCGCGTTCGCGTCCTCGGTAGGTACCACCGAAGATACGCCACCTAGGCTTTTATTCATAAAATAATCATTAAAATTTAGTGAAAGGGTTTATCAAGCACTAAACACCTATACTAAGCCACTGAACACACATGCACACTTAGGAGAGCTATGAAATTAATTAAATAGAAAATAACAAAAGCTAGTTACCAAAACAAGAGAAATGCATAAAAAACAAATACACATCAAAATGATTCCAACTTCCTCATATATGATCTCTGGTCAAAAAAATAAGCTAGACATACAACATATACACCTAGAACTATTATGGATCTTGAGATATGCAATTACAAAGAAAAACAAGCATATTTCAAGAATAAATATTTCTGACAATCATAAAATTGTGATTAATTCACCAGAGGTGCATTTTGGCATAAAAAGACAACATGCGGCACAAAAAACCAATTATTTTTAGCTATAAAAATCATTTAGACAAATTTTGCATAATTAGAAAACAATTCGTATAAAAAGATTTACAACATCACTTTGTGCAATTTTTGGTACAGGAACTAGACAAGACATAACACATAACATATCCAAAAATTAGCTACAAAGGACTTGTATATTTGAGACACAACAGATCTAGGTTTTCAATTTCCTATTTTTCATGAAAAAATACCAGGAAAAACTATAGACAAGCTTTATAAAAGTTGTAGTGTTTTTCACCACGAATCCAACAAAATAGGTTTTACATTTTTCTGATTGTTATACAATTTTCTACGGAATTTACAAGTTTCAGCAAAACATCAATACTATTTAAGAAACTGTATTACACCAAGGCCCCTGGATCTTTTAAAGGTTCACAAGTATGCCCTCGGTTCACAGAAAAGTCCCTGGAAAAAAAGAGGGGAAAACAATTTGGTCCTTGAGCCATGGAGGGTGGCGGCTCGCCGAAAATTTGGCGGCTCCGGTGGCGGGGCCGGCTGTGGAAGAGGTGGTGGAGGCGTGTGAGCTCACCAAGGACCGGTTTGCGGCCGGAGTTCGGGCGGAGGGGCGGCGGCGGGCCGAGACGGCGGAGTCCCACCGGCGGTGACCGCCGGAGCGGCGACGCCGACGCGGACGGGAGCTCGGCCTAGGCAATGCGCGGCCAGGTAGGTCCTACGAGGGCGCACGAAGCAGTTGAGAGGCTCGGGTGGAGTAGCGTGGCCCGGGGTGTGAAGCTCGGTGAGGGCCTCTAGTGGTGACCGACGGCGGAGCAAGGCGACGACGCATCGGTGTGCCAGCACGTGGGGAGGAGGGGTCATTTTATAGGCACGAGGGACGGCTTCCTTCGTGGCTATGACTCGAGCAGAGGGGGGTTTTCGGCCGGCGGCGACTGCGTAGGACGGCGGCGGCGCGGCGGGGGCCGGTCCGGCGCGAACGGCGACGCGGCACGTGGCGTGCGCGGACTTCAAGACGCCTCGGAGTGATCCGGCCTCGAGGCGCGCGGCCTCGGAAAGGCGCGCGGCCTCGGGGAAGCGGGCGGTGGGCCGGATGCCGAGGAGGACGCGGCCGCGCGGCCACGCGCCGGGCAAGCGCGCGTCGTGCGCCGGTGTTCTAGAGCGCCAGGGTTTGGCCTGAACTCCACCGGTCAACGCCGGTTTGACTGCATTTTTTTCAAAATTTTGAACTGGGTGAAAATTTCTCCAAAAACGAAAGTTGTAGTGCGAAGTATTGTGACGCCCCAAGTTTTTAATTAACCCTAATGGTCGGTCAAACCTGTTGGCCGGGACCAAATCATGGTCAACCGAGGTCATCACCTCGAAAACCTCACCAACAAACCCTAATGACCCTCTTGATCAAGTCAACACGCACTTGTGGTCAAACTTTGGTCAAAGATACGGTCATACCCTACCTAAACCCTAAAGTCTTTGAATGTCCTCCGGAACTTTTGTCGCGTCCTCCAAATTTCATTTGAAAACTCCAAAATCTCCCAATATAAAAGTTGTCTAGTTTTTCGAGGGACACAACTTTCATGTTGGATGACATTTCCAATTTTGTGTGGAAGAGGGTGGAAAACTTGGTCAACTGCCAGCAGCTCCTGCTCACGGGCACAGAGTGGCATTCAAAGTTTGGCTACAATTTATGCAAAAACCGTTGAGAAAAACATAGGTCGACCTTTACGAAAAATACTCTCCTAAAAGTTCTCTACAACTTTCGTATTCAAAGCTCAGTGGGGTTCTATTCAAATTTTTGGAGTTTTTCGCTTTCAAACAGGGACACATCGAAACAGTTTCGAGCCAGAGCGTGACATCGCGCGCTCCCCGTGCCCGCGCCGCACCGCCCTCGGTGCCGGGCCACCCGCGCCTTCCCCGGGGCACCCCGCGCACCGAAGCACCTTGAGGTCCCCGCCTCGCCACGCGGCGGGCCGCCGTTCGCGCGCGGACCGACCGGTCGCGCACCGCGCCGTTCGCCGGTCCGTCCGCCGCTCCCCCGTCCGACCGCGCCTTCACCTTGCCGGAGCCGAGGCTCCCGCGGCCGCCGCCGCCTGGCGCCGATGAGCCACCCACCGGCCTATCGTTCTGCCCCAACTCCAGACACAAACCAACCTAGGGTGAGCTCGTACACCTCCCCGCGCTCTTACGCGACCGGAACCGCCGGAATTCCGGCGAGCCGCCGCCTCCCCATAGGCAAGGGTCGAATTGCAAAGGTTTCTTTCTTTCCAGGGGCCTTGTTGCAAACTAGGGGTTTATCTGTGAAAGCTCAGAAACTTCCAGGGGCCTGTTTAGAAGTTTGAATCTCAATAGTAAAACCCTTTTGCTGAGACTTAGAAAATCCATAGAAAATCGTAGAAAACCGGAAAAATGCAAATCCAATTCTGTTAGACTCCTGGTGAAAAACACTACAACTTTTGTAAAACTTGTCTATGCTTTTTCTAGAGAATTTTTGCATAAAAGATAGAAATGTGAAAAACCTATATCTGTTGTATCTCAAAATATATAAGTCCTCTGTAGCTAATTTTTGGATATGTTGTGTGTTATGTTATTCCTAGCCCTTGTACCAAAAATTGCACAAAGTTATGTTGTAAATCTTTTTATATGAATTGTTTTCTATTTATGTAGAATCTGTCTAGATGATTTTTGTAGCTAAAATAATTATATTTTTGTGCCCAACTTCTACGTGTTGTCTCTTTATGCCAAAATACACCCCTGGTGAATTAATCACAATTTTATAATTATCAAAAGTATTTATTTTTGAAATATTCATGATTTTCTTTGTAAATGAATAACTCAAGATCAATAGTAGTTCTAGGTGTATATGTTGCATTCCTAGCTTAGTTTTGGACCATAGACCATGTGTGAGAAAGTTCGAATCATTTGATTACTTATTTATTTTTGCATGCATTTATCTTGCTTTAGTAGCTAGCTTTTGTTATTTTCGGTTGAATTAATTTCCTAGCTATCCTAAGCGTGCATGTGGGTTCAGTGGCTTGGAATAGGTGTTCTGGTGCTTAAGAAACCCTTCCAGTGAATTTTATTAATTTATTGTACGACTAAAAGCATTAGATAGGATTACCTGAAATCAACAAATTAAGCAAGGCTGAGTACTAATACTCAGCAAGACTTACCCGATAAAGAGAATACAACTAGACATGCACGGCTTTTTGGCTGCTGGGTTTGTTTTGCCAAAAGCGACTAGGAGTGGTTCCTTATTTTCAGATTTTAGCTCCAATTTCTAGTATCTATGTAAGCACCTGCACTAAACAAGCATGTTGTTCAAACAATATTAAACAGGTAACAGTATTAATCCAAAATGTTCCATAAATAAACATGGGGTAGCCAGTGGTCAAGCCGACTCAGATAACAGCGAGTGACCGACGATCGATCGATTTATATCCTTGCAAGGTAAACCCAAAGATACACGGAAGAAATAGACGCCAAGATTTCAAATAAAAGCAAATGCAGGGTCTACCCCGACCAGGCGGTTCCCAACATCCCACAGTTTGGGATCAGACGCTACAAACTCTGGTACACGGTTATCCGGAGGGTCTAACCCGACCAGTCCGAACTCACACACTATACCACGGGTAGCTAGCCCGGAGACACATCCCAAGCGGGTAGCTAGAAAGATCCCGCCCCGGTTCGAAGGTACTAGGCTTACCTGGGTCCCATTCCCGACAAGTACTTGGTACGTTCAATAGCTTAGGACCAGCACCATGCTACTCGGTCGAGACCGAACCCATTTCTCTTACCATCTGAGCGAGTCAATTTAACCAACTTATGATTCCAACATAAGCATCCTATATCTCGCGAGCAATGAGTTATTACTCGACTTCTACCGTATCCTTAGAGCATGGCACTAGCGTTCCTAACATACTAGTAAAAGAGCATAGGAGTCCTAAGAATCATGCAACTAGGTTTCAAAACAACTCCTGAAACTTAAATGCACAAGTAAAGCAATAAAGTACTGAAAGAGTAAAAGACACGATTTTAATTTATAAAAGGGGTTAGATGAAACCGGTGTTTGCCTTCCTCAGACTCTACACCAACACAAGCCTTGGGCTCTTCTGGACTGTGGTCCAGGTCTTGCTGCACACCAAGCTGGTTCAGCTCACCATCAACGGTCCCGTCTCCCTCCTGGGTGAGTGTGTACGTACCGTCCGGTAAATCTACACGTATACATGCATATGCATTAATTAAAGTTAATCTTGATAGTGACTGTGTACATATAAGCAAATTAACTTATTTAACTTCACCAAACAGAAAGGGGGTGTGATTAAAATTCAAAAACAGAAACAAACATGATTTCACAAGTTAGCACTTTTAATTTCCATTTCTTTCTTTAATTATTTAAAACAAGCCTTTCAACCATAAATCCAAATTAAATCAAAAACACTTCCAATGAGCCTAATCTTTTGCACACAGCAACATATGCTTAATTTAAGCTCTCACACCAAAATTTGGCTTAAGATCATTTATAAATTAATGTAACGAAAAAGACAAATTTCAGCCTAGTAAAACAACATTAATTCATATAAAAAGATTTAATAAACTTTTTGATCTCAACTTTCTCCTACAGGTCATGTATGACAAAAATGAGTTTCTGACCAAAGCATGATTGAAGATTCAAATTATTTTTCAGATTTTGAATTTAAGCTCATACACAAGATTAAATCCAAAACTTCTATTAAACAATTCCCTAAAATCACATCCACTGTACCAGAGGTACTACTCATCAAGGCGAATCCCTAGGGTGCACATGTGGTTACAGAAAAGTTCATTAAAGGGTCTATAAAAAGTATCAAACTTAAACTAGCATAAAGCTTACAAAAATCATAACTGAAAATATACATATCAAAATCATGCAAAATTTTGTCACAGATCTAGGCATGCCATAAAGAGCAACATATCAAAAATTCAAGTTCATAGCATGTGTATATTTTAAATCACACTAAAAACATAATTCAAAAACTGTACAGAAAACCCTATACATGTTTCCTAGAAAAGATAGATTTCTTCACCACGAACCCAACAAAATTGGTTTTGCATTTTTCTGATTTTTCTATGATTTTTAATGATTTTTCGAAGTTGCTGCTGTAACCCTAAAACTACTTTTACAGTCGGGTCCCTGGAATCTTACATTGGGAACCCTGAAAAGAATCGAATTAATGCAATCGGGTCCCTGCCGGCGGGAGGAGCTCGTCGGCGGCGGTCTGGTCGCCGGAGCTCGACGGTGAGCGGCCCTAGGGCCGATTTGCACCTTCACGGGCCGATTTGAGGTGGGTCACGGGCTTGGGATGTAGCAGACGGGCGCCGGCGGCGTGGCCGGCCCTAGGCCCCGCCGCTCGCGCCCTCGATCCGGCACCCTGCAAGACCGCGCGGCCCTCCGGTGGCCGGGGCCGGCTAAGGGAGCGAGAGGGGGAGGTGGCCCGCTCGGCGAGGGACCGGCCGGCCGGGCTCCACGGCGGCTCCGGTCCCGTCGGCGGCGGTGGCGAGGGCGGGCGCGGTGACGCCCTCGCTCGCTTCGCGCGACCGGTGCGGTAGCACCACGAGAGGATTAGGTGGCGAGCTCGACGACGGGAAGAGAAAACAATCGAACCTCCTCGCTCCCCTCGCCTTTAAATGCGGCCGGCGGCCGGCGCTCGCACGTCGCAACCGGCGAACGCCGCGGCGGGCGCGTGGCGCAGACGGCGCACAGGCGCGGTGTATGGTGAAACCGCGAGGCGGAGGTCCCACGGTCGCATGGGTCCATAGCGGGGATTACCAGGCTACCGTACGCCGGAGAATCGCGACCACGACACGTGGCCGACGCGCCTGGAAAGCACGCGCGTGCTACAGAGCGCGGTGACGACGTCGCCCAGCACAATCTTATTCCGTTTAGCCCTTTTCGAAATTGCAAAACTCCAAAAAGTTCCATCTCAGTTGAAAATCTCCAAAAAGCAAAGTTGTAGAGGAGCTATAGATCTACAACTTTCCCAAAGGGCGACATATGTTTTGATCAACGGTTTGTCCGGGAACGTCGACCGAAGTTGCAGTTTTTCCACGGCTCGAGTTACTGTTCACAGCGCAGTCAAACCGATTTTTGACCAATTTGCACTCAAAATTGGAATGTCCGCCAATTACGAAAAATGTGTTCACGGAAATAACGAACAACTTTCGTATTGGCCGATTTTGAACTTCTATAGTGAAATTTGGAGAACGAGCAAGAAAACTAAATCAGCCTTTAGTGAGATCTAGGGTTTGACCGGGATTTGGGGCTTTGACCAAGGTCTTTTGTGCAAATTTGTGTCAAAACATGTCAAACATGCTTAGAAGCTAATTAACCTTGATTAACACATTTAATTAATGTCATTAGCATGATTAAACATCAGGGATGTTACAGCCTACCCCCCTTAAAAGAAATCTCGTCCCGAGATTTAGGATTTAAAAGATGGAAGTAGGAGGAAGGAACTTACATTGCCTTGATTCAAGAAACCCCGGATAATTCTCATTGAGATAATGTTCAGTTTCCCATGTAGCTTCTTCTACGGTATGATGACTCCATTGAATTTTATACATCTTTACGGATTGCCTTCGAGTTTTTCTTTCTTTTACATCAAGAATTCTCAAAGGATGTTCCACAACAGAGAGATCCGGTTCAATCCAAGCATTAGCTTCTTCAATCACTTCTCTAGCCGGTTCATGTGCACATTTCCTCAATTGTGATACATGAAACACATTGTGCACGACAGAGAATCGTTCGGGCAGCCGAATACGGTATGCCACTGGCCCACATACTTGAATGATCTCATAAGGGCCAATGTAGCGAGGAGCTAACTTCCCTTTCACACTGAATCTTTGGACACCCTTGGTTGGTGAAACTTTTAAGTACACAAAGTCACCAACTTTGTATTCTCTAGGTGCCTTTCCCTTATCATAATGACTCTTTTGTCTTTCTTGTGCAATTCTCAAGTTTTCCTTGATTACCCTTACTTTTTATTCGGCATCCTCAACTAGGGCTGGACCAAAGAATTTTCTCTCCTCGGTCTGTGACCAGTTCAAGGGAGTACGACATCTCCGTCCGTAAAGAGCCTCAAAAGGTGTCATTTTCAAGCTAGCTTGATAACTGTTATTGTAAGAAAATTCAGCCAGGGTGAGACACTTGTCCCAACTCTTATCAAAATGAATCACGCATGCTTGCAACATGTCCTCTAGAATCTGGTTTACCCTTTCAGTTTGACCATCAGTCTGAGGACGATAAGCTGAACTGCGTATGATTTTTGTGCCAAGTGACTTATGTAATTGTTCCCAAAAACGTGCCACAAAGAGAGATCCCCTATCAAAAATGATGGTTTTAGGAACACCATGCAAGCGAACAATGTGCTCAATATAAAGACTTGCATAATCTTTGGCATCATATGTAGTGCGGACTGGAATAAAGTGAGCTGTTTTTGTCAGTCTATCCACGATAACCCAGATGGAATCATGTTTCCTAGATGTGAGTGTCAATCCGAATACAAAGTCCATACTTATGTCCTCCCACTTCCATGAAGGTATGGGTAGAGGTTGAAGAGTACTGGAAGGTTTCAAATGACTTGCTTTAATTCTTTGACAAGTATCGCACTCCGACACATATTTGGCAATGTCCACCTTCATATTGGACCACCAAAAATTTTCCTTTAAATCTTGATACATTTTACTACTCCCTGGATGGATAGAGAATTTAGAGAGATGACCTTCATCAAAGATTTCCTTTTTCAATTCCCAATTATCTGGAACAACAAAGCATTGCCCAAACCAGATTATATCTTTCTCATCCTTCCGGAAGCACTCATGCTTAGGATCCTTTTCTAGCAACTTTTGTTTAATTAAAAGAATACCCTCATCTTGAAGTTGAGCCTTAACAATTCTATAAAATAGGTTAGACTCTGCGGAAAGAGCATTTAGGCTTCCTTGCTCAACAATTTCCAAGTTTAGCCTTCTCAAATCCTCACATAGAGTGTCACTGTAAGGTTCCATTGATAGGCAATTACAGTGAGCCTTGCGGCTAAGAGCATCTGCAACTACATTCGCCTTTCCAGGATGGTAATGGACCTCAAGATCATAATATTTGATTAGCTCTAACCATCTTCTTTGCCTCATATTTAAATCAGATTGAGTGAAAAATAATTGAGGCTTTTTTGGTCAGTGAAAATATTGCAACGGGTTCCCATAAGGTAGCGCCTCCACATTTTCAATGCATGAACAACCGCTGCTAGCTCTAAGTCATGTGTGGGATAATTCTTTTCATGAGGGCGAAGCGCTCGTGAGGCATAGGCAATAACCCGATTTTCTTGCATAAGAACACAGCCAAGACCCGTGCCTGAAGCATCACAATAAACTTCATATGGCTTTGAATTATCCGGCTGCGCTAGCACTAGGGCTGAAGTCAAATGTTCTCTTAATTTTTGGAAAGCTTTATCATAAGCCTCACTCCACACAAATTTCACGCCTTTGTTTAGCAACTCAGTCATAGGCTTAGCAATCCTAGAAAAATCCGGAATAAAACGACGATAATAACCAGCCAAACCTAGAAAGCTGCGGATTTGATGAGCTGATTTAGGAGGTTGCCAATCCATAACCTCTTGCACTTTGCTTGGATCGACAGATATGCCTTCGCTGGAAATAGTGTGCCCCAGAAATTTAACACTATCCAGCCAAAACTCGCACTTGGAGAACTTAGCATAGAGTTTATGTTCTCGCAAGCGTTGTAGGACAATGCGAAGATGTTCCGCATGTTCTTCCTCATTCTTGGAATAAATAAGGATGTCGTCAATGAAAACCACGACGAATTTATCCAACTCCGTCATAAATACGGAATTCATAAGGTACATGAAGTAGGCTGGTGCATTTGTGAGACCAAAAGACATAACCAAGAATTCATATAGGCCATAGCGAGTAGAGAAAGCTGTCTTGGGAATATCACTAGGCCGGATTTTAATTTGATGATATCCAGACCGAAGATCGATCTTTGAGAAGACCTTAGCTCCAGCCAACTGGTCAAATAGCACGTCAATGCGGGGCAACGGATATTTGTTTTTGATAGTCACTGCATTGAGAGGTCGGTAGTCCAGACACAACCTCAGACTACCATCTTTCTTTTTCACAAAGAGGGCAGGACAACCCCAAGGAGAAGAGCTTGGGCGGATGTAGCCCTTATCAAGCAACTCTTGAAGTTGTTTCTTTAATTCAGCAAGTTCCTTGGGTGGCATTCTATAAGATCGCTTAGAAATAGGAGCAGTGCCAGGTTGTAGCTCAATGACAAACTCAACATCTCTGTTTGGTGGCAAGCCAGGCAATTCATCAGGAAAGACATCCATGTACTCACATACTACTGGAATGTCCTCAAGTTGAGTAGTTATGGCTGCATACACACATGAGCCTTTATGGCCTGTTGGGGGAAGGTAAAGAATTGAATTTCCGACCAAAGGTGAGTTGATTTCTAACATTCTTTCAGAAATATCCAGGACAACTTTGTGCTGAGTCATCCAATTCATGCCTAAGATAACATCTACCCCTTCTAGGTACATGGTGACCAGATTAGTTGGAAAAGTTTTGCTACCTATCTCAAGTGGTACGCTTAAGGCTACTTGATTTGAAGCAACCTTTCCACCCTAGTGGCAATCATATAGGCCTGCTTAGTATGACACCACTTCACGTCCAAATTTCTCACGGTTTTCACATTAATAAAGCTGTGCGTAGCACCAGAATCAAATAATATAGTAATTGGACGATCATGAATAGAAAATGTACCCGTCAAGACTGGTGCTCACTCTGGTAGATCAACCACTGTGGTGAAGTTTAAACGGCCTTGCTTCACTTGCACAGTTTGTTTCTTTCCCTGATTTCCAGCCTTAGAGCCTTGCCCCTGACTTTGCTGATGTTGCTGTCGAGGGCGTGTGCACTTGTTAGCATAGTGCCCCAGCTGTCCGCAGTTATAGCAACGGCGATCATCATTGTTGCGGGAAGGTGGGGGTGCACTAGGCCTAGGAGTGGTCTGCTGAGTGTTGTGATAGCCAAAGCTGCCAGACGGCTTAGACTGAGATTGCTTCATCACCCAACGTCCAGCTAAAGATGGCTGGGTGGCACCCTGCACATTCTTCTTCACAAATTTAAATTGCTTGCCTTGGCCACTGCCTGAAGCTTGATTAAACTTCCTCTTTCTATCCTGTTGAGCTCTCTTCATGGCGTCCTCCTGAGAGATGGCCAAATTCACTAGCTCAGGATAGCTATCAATTTTGATTAAGTTCAACCTCTCATAGAGCTCGCCACCAAGACCTTCACGGAATCGCTCCATCTTTTTCTTATCAGTATCAACATGATAGTCCCCATACTGACAGAGACTATTAAACTTCTGAGCATACTGATAGACTGAGTCAGAGCCTTGCTTGAGATTCATTAGCTCTCTCATTTTCCTATCAACAAGACCCTTGGGAATATAATGCTCTTTAAATGCTTTCTTGAATTCTGCCCAAGTAATCTGGTGACCCCGTGGCCGCATGGATTTGAATTGCTCCCACCGGCATTAATGCTTCACCCCCTCGCTTTGCCGAGCAAGCAAAGCCTCGCCTTATGTTCTTCGAGCAAGGCAGTGTGAAGATGGAAAACATGGCCTCTAGGGCCCTGATGAAAGCATCAGCCTCTAGGGGCTCCTCTGCCTTGGTGAAGAGGGGTGGCCTCATTGCCCTGATTTTTTCATAGGACATGACTGCATTAGGCTCATCCTGATTATGGCCTTGATTGTGCACAGGCTGTTGCAATCTTTGTGCAATTTGCTGTTGAGTCTGCATAATTTGGCGCAACACTTCGGTCTGCGCAGCGATGAAAGCTTATGCGGGTGTCATGGGGGGAGGTGGAGGAAGAGGAGCATCCCCACTGCCTCCCGCACCCCGAGAGTCATTCTGTGTGTTATCAGACATCTGAAAAGTTGAACTTTCATTAGATACATATTCAAAGCTTGCTTAAAAGAATACAAGAAGAATACGCATACGAAAATTCAGACTTATAGAAAATTTCAGAATTTAGACAACATCACAGTTCTGAGTAAATAAATCATAACTCTCTGTACAGAAGTCGAAAATTTCTAAAATTTGGTAGCATGTGTAGAATTTTATAAGCTTTAACTTTGGTATTCAACTCCAGATCAGATTCATCCTTTACAGGGGTTGAAAAATTCAGTTTTCAAGGTTCTGTCTAGCAGTTTGGACAGCAGCCAGCAACTTACTAAAAATTCGATATTTCTTAAACTACACATGCAAAAATGTTGAATTTTGGTGAGCATGACCATTATAAAATTTCAAACAACTTTGGTAGTCATTGCGAATCCAGAAATGACCATAACTTTCTTCATTTCATTTCTTAGGAAGCTTGCTGCCGGAAAGGTGTTTTTCCACCATAATTACAGATTACAAAATTTGGTGGATCACCATTACATAGGGGGATCACTATGTAGCTTCTAGCTACACAAAAGAATACTCTAAGTCAGCCTAGCACCAAAATCTAACCAAAAGGGCTAACAAATAGTACATGTCGAGTTTTCCTACTACAACATCTAGGATCTAGGTCCTATGTACAAACTATGGAGAGTTGCCCGCGACATGTAAGAATAGAGCACCAAGCTCCTCTAATCGAGTCCGGTAACGTCCCGAACCTCCTCTGGGTCCAGGTGGATCTCCATCTGCTCATCATCAACAATAGCCGGTGGGTGGTGCACCTGCTGGAGCATAACCACAACACCCTCCAAGGCCTGTATATCGAGCTCGAGGTCCCCAACCTGCTCCTGCAAATCCCGGATGTGCTCAAGGTGCACAAGCCTCTCAGGCATCCCTATCAACCAGCCGAGCCGGCGGACCCCGCCGCCCGGCCCGTAAGTCCGGGACCGCCGCAAGTGGTCACCTCGCTCAAACGTAAACCGGTGTGCCCGCCCCCGGAGCCGCCGTATCCGATCCCGAAGGTCGAAATAATCCGCACGCCCCGAGTGTACTTAACATACTGCTCGGTGAAGAGGCCGACAACCCAGTAGATGTACCAAGTAGCTCCAGTGAGACGACTAGCCAAGTCATCTGTGATAACTCGACGAAGGTCCTGTAGAGCGTACAAGGCCCTCAAGCACGTGCCCAAAGTCTGTAATGTGTCGTAGGGTGGCACAGTCTCGAGAAGTGTGGCTATATTGGCCATCCTGCCTAGCCACAAAGGATCGTTGGGGTCCAAAGCTAGAACCAACCCCAACGGTGTCTGAAGCATCTCCTGCAGTCTGTGGGTGGAGAGAGCGTGGAGCACCATCAAGGCTGTCGACTCCAATGCCTCGACAACACGGAAGCAGAGGAGCTCCATGCTCAAGTCTGCCCACTCGGGGTGGCCCGGGTGGGGGAGCACAGTCACTCGAACTCTGCAGCTCGGTACGCCCAACTCCTCGTACTCCACCCCCTCGTAGAATGGAGGGGTGGTGTAGTCGACAGCACACAAGGCTCTCCACGCAATGCGTGTGAAGCCCTCCCACTGCAAGCCAGTGGTGGCAAACGTGCCATCAGCGCCCACCGCAACAAACCCAGGGGCAGCCATCTGTGAAATAATTACAAACACACGTTAGAACCCAAAAATATGAGTTTAACATGCAATATGGCAAAACTGGCAGTTCTGAACAAAAATTCATAACTGAAAAACCAGTACCCAAAAATTACAAATTTTTGTGAGCAACTCGACAATGTTATAAATCACATTTTTGGTATTCAAAGGTCGAACCAATTCAGATTTGAAAAGGGTGCAAAAGGTCCATTTTCAGAGTGTTGTTGCCCAGAATTTCAGCAGGGAAGAGCTTCACTAAAAAGATCATAACTCAATACACGAGTACCCAATTACCATGAAATTTTTACAGCACGATATAATGAACATTTTTGCTGTAGATTCTCAAGTCAAATTCCTTTTGGAACTATAGGTAAAGATTTGAGTTTCCTGCCTAACTCAGAATTTTGACAGCAATTCAGCAAGACGTAGGCTAGCCATTTTGATCCTAACTTCAGTTTTACACCTCCTAAAATCATGAGAAATTCAGGGAGCAAACTTAACTAGGTGATGAACAATTTCCCTAAAGAGCACCTAGCCAGAAATTTTCTAGATAATCCTTAGGAAGATTCGGACAACAGCTAGTTAAATTTTTGCTTAATCACACATCAAAGCATCAAACTAGCATGATTGATCCTTAAGAAACACAATTTATTAAAGACCAAATGACACATGATTTAAGTTCATTTTTGGTTCAATAGCTTTTACATGATGCAAAAAGCGTCCTAAACTTCCTCACAAAGCTTTTAAGCTTAAAAACGAAGTTAGGTGGCTATGGGGCATATATAAACGTCTCTCCCTATAATAACTAGTCGGAAGCTATTCGTTTCTTAATTACCGTACCTAACAACCGTGGTTAGTGTACCTGCAGAAAATCACAGATATTCAAGACCTTTTGTTCCAGCACTCACAAAAGCGTGCACATTCATTACCGTTCACTATAGAAACGGTATCCATGCATCAAGCCGCTGCATGGACAGCGTCCAACCTCGGACACCCTCCGTTTGAATGGAGTGTATCCTTGCCTCGCATGAGCGACATGCGGAATGCACACGTATGAAACACGTGGTGACACACAACTCATAAACAGACGCGAAGATGGGATCCGTGGAATGGATCACTCCATCAACCCTCGCAATTCCCGTGATGCGGAACAGAACACGTATAAAACGCGTGGCTCATCTAGTTTGGTTGTGCAAGAAAGTAAGTTTTGACATAAATAAATGTGCTGAAAGTCAGATTAAATACACCATAGAATACTAGCCACCTGAAAGAACCCAAAATTCCCTCTAGGGCCTCTCGGACTAGATTAAACCTTAACGTCCTATTCTTTTAGCAAGATTATTAATCTTGGCAAATTTTATTCAAGAACAAGTTCGTTAAGGTATTTTAATTACTCTGGTGCATATCATTGCTCTGGTACCAGCTGTGACAGAATCGCCCAAAATAATTCCGTATTATCGTCTAAGCCGGTCCACGTGGCCATTAAGCAATAATAAAGAATTATTAAGTCGCTTCCGCCGGGTAAAGCCCGGTAAATCACATACAACAGGATCGCTGATATGCGCTAAGCCCACACGAAGGCGGGACCGAGTACAACATTACATTACATAAAGGTTCACAAGTTCTTAAGTACTTAATATTACAAACCAGGTTTTTCGTACATGAAAGTAAAAGTGATTCGTAGTTTAAACGGCGGAAAGTAAACTAACGCGTGATACACATAGGAGGCCATCCATGCATATCACTCATCATCATCGTTCTCCCATTCAACCTCCCATCCTTCTGGAATAACACTAGGCCAGATAGGATTACCTGAAATCAACAAATTAAGCAAGGCTGAGTACTAATACTCAGCAAGACTTACCCGATAAAGAGAATACAACTAGACATGCAAGACTTTTTGGCTGCTGGGTTTGTTTTGCCAAAAGCGACTAGGAGTGGATCCTTATTTTCAGATTTTAGCTACAATTTCTAGTATGTTAACCATTCTATGTGAGCACCTGCACTAAACAAGCATGTTGTTCAAACAATATTAAACAGGTAACAATATTAATCCAAAATGTTCCATAAATAAACATGGGGTAGCCAGTGGTCAAGTCGACTCAGATAACGGCGAGTGACCGACGATCGATCGATTTATATCCTTGCAAGGTAAACCCAAGATACACGGAAGAAGTAGACCCCAAGAATTCAAATAAAAGCAAATGCAGGGTCTACCCCGACCAGGCGGTTCCCAACATTCCACAGTTTGGGATCAGACGCTACAAACTCTGGTACACGGTTATCCGGAGGGTCTAACCCGACCAGTCCGGACTCACACACTATACCACGGGTAGCTAGCCCAGAGACACATCCCAAGCGGGTAGCTAGAAAGATCCCGCCCCGGTTCAGAAGGTACTAGGCTTACCGGTCCCATTCCCGACAAGTACTTGGTACGTTCAATAGCTTAGGACCAGCACCATGCTACTCGGTCGAGACCGAACCCATTTCTCTTACCATCTGAGCGAGTCAATTTAACCAACTTATGATTCCAACATAAGCATCCTATATCTCGCGAGCAATGAGTTCTTACTCGACTTCTACCGTATCCTTAGAGCATGACACTAGCGTTCCTAACATACTAGTAAAAGAGCATAGGAGTCCTAAGGATCATGCAACTAGGTTTCAAAACAACTCCTGAAACTTAAATGCACAAGTAAAGCAATAAAGTACTGAAAGAGTAAAAGACATGATTTTAATTTATAAAAGGGGTTAGATGAAACCGGTGCTTGCCTTCCTCAGACTCTACACCAACACAAGCCTTGGGCTCTTCTGGACTGTGGTCCAGGTCTTGCTGCACACCAAGCTGGTTCAGCTCACCATCAATGGTCCCGTCTCCCTCCTGGGTGAGTGTGTACGTACCGTCCGGTAAATCTACACGTATACATGCATATGCATTAATTAAAGTTAATCTTGATGGTGACTGTGTACATATAAGCAAATTAACTTATTTAACTTCACCAAACAGCAAGGGGGTGTGATTAAAATTCAAAAACAGAAACAAACATGATTTCACAAGTTAGCACTTTTAATTTCCATTTCTTTCTTTAATTATTTAAAACAAGCCTTTCAATCATAAATCCAAATTAAATCAAAAACACTTCCAATGAGCTTAATCTTTTGCACAAAGGAACATATGCTTAATTTAAGCTCTCACACCAAAATTTGGCTTAAGATCATTTATAAATTAATTTAAACAAAAAAGACAAATTTCAGCCTAGTAAATCAACATTAATTCATATAAAAAGATTTAATAAACTTTTTGATCTCAACTTTCTCCTACAGGTCATGTATGCCAAAAATGAGTTTCTGACCAAAGCATGATTGCAGATTCAAATTATTTTTCAGATTTTGAATTTAAGCTCCTACACAAGATTAAATCCAAAACATCTATTAAACAATTCCCTAAAATCACATCCACTGTACCAGAGGTACTACTCATCAAGGCAAATTCCTAGGGTGCACATGTGGTTACAGAAAAGTTCATTAAAGGGTCTATAAAAAGCATCAAACTTAAACTAGCATAAAGCTTACAAAAATCATAACTGAAAAAATACATATCAAAATCATGCAAATTTTTGTCACAGATCTAGGCATGCCATAAAGAGCAACATATCCAAAATTCAAGTTCATAGCATGTGTATATTTTAAATCACACCAAACTGAGTTTGAATTTTTAATTCAAAAACTGTACAGAAAAACCCGATACATGTTTCCTAGAAAAGATAGATTTCTTCACCACGAACCCAACAAAATTGGTTTTGCATTTTTATGTTTTTCTATGATTTTTAATGATTTTTCGAAGTTGCTGCTGTAACCCTAAAACTGCTTTTACAGTCGGGTCCCTGGAATCTTACATTGGGAACCCTGAAAAGAATAGAATCAATGCAATCGGGTCCCTGCCGGCGGGAGGAGCTCGCCGGCGGTGGTCTGGTCGCCGAAGCTCGACGGTGAGCAGCCCTAGGGCCGATTTGCACCTTCACGGGCCGATGTGAGGTGGGTCACGGGCTTGGGATGTAGCGGGGACGGGCGCCGACGGCGTGCTCGCCCTAGACCGGCCGGGCCGCCGCGCCATCGGTCCGGCACCTGCAAAGACCGCGCGGCCCCTCCGGTGGCCGGGCGGCTATGGGAGTAGAGGGGGAGGCGGCCCGCTCGGCGAGGACGGCCGGCTTGGCTCCACGACGGCTCCGGCCCCCGTTCGGCAGCGGTGACGAGGGCAGGGCGCGGTGACGCCCGCTCGCCGCGCGCGACCGGTGCGGTAGCACCAGAGAGGATTAGGTGGCGAGCTCGACGACGGGAACGAGAAAACAATCGAACCTTCTGCTCCCCTCGCCTTTAAACGCAGTCGGCGTTGGAGCCTCGCACGTCGCACCGGCGAACGCCGGCGGGCGCGGGCGCGTGGCGCCGACGGCGCACAGGCGCGGTAGGCGCGGTGTACGGTGAAACCGCGAGGCGGAGGTCCCACGGTCACATGGGTCCATAGCGGGGATTACCGGGCTACCGTACGCTGGAGAATCGCGACCACAACACGTGGCCGACGCGCCTGGAACGCACGCGCGTGCTCCAGAGCGCGGTGACGACGTCGCCCGGCCCAATCTTATTCCGTTAGCCCTTTTCGAAATTGCAAAACTCCAAAAAGTTCCAACTAAGTTGAAAATCTCCAAAAAGCAAAGCTGTAGAGGAGCTATAGATCTACACTTTCCCAAAGGGCGACATATGTTTTGATCAACGGTTTGTCCAGGAACGTCGACCGAAGTTGCAGTTTTTTCACGGCTCGAGTTACTGTTCACAGCGCAGTCAAACCGATTTTTGACCAATTTGCACTCAAAATTGGAATGTCCGCCAATTACGAAAAATGTGTTCCCGGAAATAACGAACAACTTTCGTATTGGCCGATTTTGAACTTCTATAGTGAAATTTGGAGAACGCGCAAGAAAACTAAATCAGCCTTTAGTGAGATCTAGGGTTT
Organism: Cenchrus americanus; assembly: GCA_947561735.1. NCBI lineage: Eukaryota > Viridiplantae > Streptophyta > Magnoliopsida > Poales > Poaceae > Cenchrus > Cenchrus americanus. The sequence continues at coordinate 307,969,731 of OX387241.1, read as the reverse complement.
GACCGGGATTTGGGGCTTTGACCAAGGTCTTTTGTGCAAATTTGTGTCAAAACATGTCAAACATGCTTAGAAGCTAATTAACCTTGATTAACACATTTAATTAATGTCATTAGCACGATTAAACATCAGGGATGTTACAGCGGCATACCGCAACTCTCGCGCGGTTAGCCGCCCCGGCCGAGCGGGAGCGGGTGGATCCGGCCGCGGTGCGGCTAACCGCTCCTACCGCGCGGTATACCGCGCTTTGGCCGCGGTATACCGCCGGCGCGCGGCGCGGACGGCGTCTCGCGGCGGCGGAAGGAGCTGGGGAACCTGCGGACTGACGAGAGGGATTAGAGTGGAGTCACGGGGTGTCGCGATTGGGGTGCTTCTAGGTCATCTAGGTGATTTGGGCTTCATGGGCCTTAACAGGTCGGCCCATGATTTTCCTTTTTCTTATTTTACAACTTCTAAAGCTCCAAATAAATACCAAATGCACTCAAATTTGAAAACTTTCAACACCATCAGACTCTACGAATCATGAACTATCTTTTGGAGATTTTTATTGATTTTTTCATTTTTTTGAATTCAAATTCAAATTTGAATTTTGCCACCGGTTGCTACCGCTGGGTACCGTTACCGTACCCCAGCGGTAGCCGCGGTATACCGCGTGGTATGCAACGGTAAAAAACCCTGGTGCAGGGTGAGTTTGGACATGCGCGTCCGTTCCCACAACCACGACTGCATGGCTGGCTCGCGGCAACCACCGTCGTGGTCGGTCGGCCGACTGTCGCCCCACCATCCTCCGCAGGAGCATCGCCGCGGGTGGTCGCGAAGCTGTAGAAGTGAAAGTGCATCTAGGCCCCTAAGTAGATTTTGGTGAATTGAATGACAAAGCGATTAAAAGAACTAATATGTTTGTCTAAGATTGTGAGCAGGTTTATTTAGACATTAATGAGCAATTATTGAAGTATTTATTTATGGATGTATATTATATGGCTCACATCGGAAAAGACATATATGGATGATCCTAATGCATATGTGACAAATATCAAGCAATAAAGGAAGATAAATATTGGGATAATTTGAGAAGGTCAATTCATTGTCTCCCATACTAGACATAGCTTGATTAAAATTAAAAGGATCATAAAAGTCAAGAATATAATTCTCTAAGTCAAATGCAAGGCTTCATGTGTTTATTGAAAGAGAACACAAGGATGAGTGTATATGTTATGGTTCTAATTTGGAATTATGCACATTCGTTGTCAATCAAGATCAAGCATTTGAAGCGGGTTTTCAAATGAAGGTTAATTATGTGTGAAGCAAAGTGGAACTCAGAAGTGGATTGGATAAGTGATGAAGAGATCAACCGAGATGTTTAGGGTGAGGGACTAAGCAATCTTTGGGGCCGTAGCTAAGCCGTCGTGTTTTGCTAAGGTGAAGTTCTAGCATCTGTGTGGTCTCCAAGTATCATATACAAACCTTAACCGAGGGAAGCAATGCAAGCTATCAACATGTTATGATTGGCAACATGGAGGGACTTATGGATCCAAGTGTGCATTCCTATGCTAAATGGAAAGATCCTTAATCAGTAGCTTAAGTATGAACGTGCTCAAGTCAAAGGCTAAGTTGAAAGCCCTCAAGTGAACATTGCTCAAGTATGGCAAAATGGGAGACATTCAAGCTCAAGAGATCAACAAAGTGTTTTTATTTATTCTTGAGTATAGATATGTCGTACTATCAAAAGGGATGCAAACATAGTGAATTGACCAAGTCAAAGTGCTCATTAGTTGACCTAAGTGAGATCTAGCCTTGAGAGCCTTAGAGTGTGCTAACAAACCATCATAACCTAACTTGAGCCACTTCATCTCTTTTGATGAAGTGTTAGAATCCTAGAAAGGGTTTTGGGGGTGCCTCGGGCATGACCGATCTGACCGGTCAGGGGCACCGGTCTGACCGGTGCCGCTAGCCAACGGCTAGTTTTTCGAACATCGGTCTGACCGGTGCTGCCCGAGGACTAACGACTAGTTTTCTTCTTTGAGGGGCATAAATACCCCAAGTCTTCTTCAATTGAAGGCTGCTGTTGTCTAGTGCTTGTGCTGAGGTTCTAAGCCATTTCTTGCAAGCCCTAAGCCTTAGTGGCTCTCCCCAACCATCTCTTTATGAGATTTGTGGATTAAAGCCACATCCTTTGTGTTGGGTTGAGAGAGTGAGCTCAAGAGCGACTTTATGAGCTAACAAAATCATTTCCATAGCTTGAGCACTTTGGTTTCGCGTCTACAAGCTTTGAAGTGTTTGTTACTCTTAGAGGTTTGCCTCCTAGACGGCTAGGCGTCGCCGGCTAGCTCCCAAGGTTGTGGTGAGCAGCGGGAAGTTTGTGAGGGTTGCGATTTTGACACTTCGTGAAAAAGATCCCCTTAGTGTAAAGGAGGAAAGTGGTTGGAAGAGACCCGGTTTGTTGTGGGAATTGTCCCTTACAAGCTCCTCAACGGAGACGTAGGCATTCCTTAGTGGGCGGTGAACTTCGGGAAACAAATCCTTGCTTCTTTGTGTGGTTTGCCTCTCCAAGTTGTTTTTCTAGCATATTTGATTTGCTTCCGCTTCGATCTACTTGGGTGGTGCTACTTGTGTGTGCAGGGCTCATTACCCTACTTGTGATCATCTACAAAGGCCACTCACCAAGTATGGTTAGTGCTGGAAGTCAAGAGGAGCTTGAAGTAGTTTTTGCAGGTGCTCTGTGTTACACCTGTCTCATCGGTGATACGCACTAGTATGACCGGTGCCTCCTGTGAAGTCCAATGCGCGACCGGTCTGACCGCTCAACACCACCAGTCTGACGGTGGGCACTGTCAGCTCAAGTTTTCGGGGAAGAAAAGTTTAATTCGGTCGTCTCGCCTATTCACCCTCTCTAGGTGACATTAAGGTCATGGTTCAACATTTTCGAAAAATGTTGGCAAAAAAGATGTTGACAATATTTTCAAAAAATGTTGGTGCAATTCTTCTGAAAAATGTTAAAAATTTGCTGATCCAACATTTTTTAAAAGATGTTGGTACAATATTTACTAAAAATTGTGTTGAAAATGTTGACGAATTGTTGATCCAACATTTTCTGAAAAGTTGTTTGCCCAACATTTACTAAAAACTGTTGAAAAAAATGTTGAGTCAACATTTCTTTATAAAAAAAGGTTCAACATTTTTGTAAAATGTTGAAAAAATATGAGTCCAAAAAATGTTGACAACTTTTTAAGAAATTGTTGATCAACGAATGAATTATTATTAGCTGGATTTATTAGTGAGCTACTGGATTTGTAGTTTTGGTGGACTATTTTTAATGAGCTAGTGGATTTATAGTTTGATTGCTTAGACCGGTGCTCACCGACAGCAAAAAAAAATGCTCACCGAATCAAGCCCCCGAATCTGTTGAAGTTTCTAGAAGGCATATAGTGCCAAGGTGCGGTAGGTGCCCGAGGAAGAAAGAAGGCGTTTCTCCCCCAACCCAAAACACCATTTCCCCAGTCCAAAACCCTAAATTGAGAGAGGAACATTTTGAGATCTCCCTCTCCCGACCTCTCCTGTCAACGCGTTCGGCGGCGCCTCAGTGTATGGAGCGTGAATCGGCTTGCCGGGCACCGGCGGGTGGAGAGTTGATGGTGTAAACTGAGGAGAGAACAATCGACGTTTTCCATTGAATCTCTCGGGACGATTTATACAAGTGCCGTAGCACTGTTGGCCGTTCGTCAATGACGGACCAACGTGCTGTAGCGGGCCGTTGTGCCAACAAAATTGACTCGGTTAGTGCTAACGCTATCTACCCTGAAGAATAGGTCAACTAGCTAACTCAGTTTGCTAACACCCCCCTCGGTCGATGGGTCACAAGATTGGACACATAGACTGTCTCTAAATTCGTTGAAAAGTGGCGTCGGCAATCCTTTAGTCATAATGTCGGCGAATTGCAGCTTGGTTGGCACATGTAAAACTCGAAGTTGTCCCAGCGCGGTGCGCTCCCGAACGAAATGAATGTCAAGCTCGACGTGCTTGGTCCGCTTGTGGTGGACGGGGTTGTCGGAGAGGTAGACCGCCGAGATGTTGTCGCAAAAGATGATGCTCGCCTTGTCCACGGGAAGATGCAGCTCACAGAGAAGGTTCCGGAGCCAGCAACATTCCGCCGCGGCGTTGGCTACCCCGCGGTACTCGGCCTCCGCTGATGAACGCGACACCACGGCCTGCCGCTTGGAAGACCAGGACACCAGTGCACCGCCAAGGAAAACACAGAAGCCCGAAGTAGAGCGCCACGTGTCAGGGCAGCCCGCCCAATCCGCGTCGGTGTACGCCGTCAACGCCGTGGAGGTGGAAGCTCGAAGAAGAACGCCGTGCCCACTGGTGCCGCGAACGTAGCGCAGGATCCTCTTGACGAAGTTCCAGTGAACGTCGCGCGGTTGGTGCATGTGCAGACACGCCTGTTGCACGACATAAGCCAAGTCTGGTCGGGTGAGCACCAAGTACTGCAGAGCGCCGGCAATACTGCGGTAGAACGTTGTGTCTTCCATGAGCGCGCCGTCGGTCGCTGAGATCTTTGCCTTGGTGTCCACTGGAGTAGCAGCCGGCTTGCAATTCAGCATGCCAGCACGTTGCAAAACATCCTCGGCGTAGTGTTGCTGATGCAGGAAGAAACCTTCCTTGGTGCGACGAACTTGAACGCCGAGGAAGTAGTGAAGTGGGCCGAGATCCTTCATGGCGAACGCAGAGCTCAGGTTGTGGATGATGTGCTGTAGGAACACTGTGGAGGACGCGGCGAGCACAATGTCGTCGACGTAGAGGAGGAGCCAAGCGGTTTCGGAACCGCGCCGGAGCACGAACAGGGAAGTGTCCGAGCCGGTTGCGACGAAGCCGAGGGAGCGAAGGTAGGACGCGAAGCTCGTGTACCATGCTCGTGGAGCCTGGCGTAGCCCATAGAGCGATTTTGAGAGCAAGCAGAGGTGGTCTGGATGCTGAGCGTCGACAAACCCCGTCGGCTGGTGACAATACACCGTCTCATGGAGGTCGCCGTGCAAGAACGCGTTCTTTACGTCCAATTGATGAACAGGCCAGCCGAAGGACGCCGCGAGCGTGAGCACTGTCCGGATCGTGGCCGGCTTCACGACAGGGGAGAAGGTCTGGTCGAAGTCGATCCCTGGTCGTTGACGGTTGCCGCGGAGAACCCAACGCGCCTTGCGCCGTTCCAGAGTGCCATCAGGGTTCAGCTTGTTCTTGAGCACCCATTTGCCGGAGATGATGCGTGCGTCTGGTGGTCGTGGAACAAGTTTCCAGGTGCCATTCCGTAGAAGAGCATCGAACTCATCCTGCATGGCACGGTGCCAGGCGGCATCACGTAGAGCAGCGCGAATGGACGTCGGAACGGGAGGCGGCTCGTTCACGGTGGCGACGGCGGCGTAGCGCGGATGGGGCTTGAAAATGCCGTCACGTGCCCGCGTCACCATCGGGTGTGTCAGGGCAGGTGGTGGAGGTGGCGGTGCAGGCACCACCGTAGCTGGTATGCTCGACGAAGGCGGCGACATCGCGGATGGGGTGCTCGTGGTGGAGTGCGGCGGTGACGACCCCCTGGGCGACAAGGCGGACGGCAGCAAGTCGTGGTGCGGTGTTGAAGACGCGCCGGGCGACGAGGCTGACGGCGTCGCGGAGTGGCGTTGTGGGGAGGATACCCCGGGCGACGAGGCTGACGGCGTCGTGGCGTGGCGCAGTGGGGATGATGGCCCGGGCGACGAGGTTGACATCGGCGGTAACTCGGAGGGAACAGATGGTGTCGTCGTGGGCGAGGGCGCAGCTGTTGGTGGCGTGGAAGTCACCGAAGCGGCTGGTGACGGGCCAGCGCCAGGCGCCGACGCACACGGTGGGGACAGCGCAGGTGTGGTCGGGGCTGGAGCGCCCTGAGCGGCGCGCGCAGGCACGAGTCGTCGTGGTCCAGTGCAGGGTCCTGGTGCAAGGGATACGACGTCCATCGATGTCGGCGACGTCTGCATGGGCTCGATCGGCGTCTGCGGCGGCTAGGCTGTTCTGAATGGAAAAACATCCTCGTCAAAGTACACATGATGTGAAGTAATCACCCGGTTAGTGATGGGGTTGTAGCACCGATACCCCTTGGTCTCGGCAGGGTAGCCAAGGAAGATACACGCCGCAGAGCGCGGCGAGAGCTTGTGAGCGGCTGTGGCGCTGAGATTGGGATAACACTAGCACCCGAACACGCGCAAGTGATCGTAAGATGGCGGATGCCCGTGGAGGAGCTGGTAGGGTGTGTTGTTGTTGCGTGGACGACAAGGGCGGCGATTGAGCGTGTGAGTGGCGGTATTCAGGGCCTCGGGCCAGAACGTCGGCGTGGAACAGCATGGCGCGGACGCTGTCGTTGAGGGTGCGGAGGACTCGCTCGGCGCGGCCATTTTGCTGCGACGTGTAGGGGCATGTGAGCCGGAGGATAATGCCGTTGGTCGCAAGGAACGATCGTAGAGCGTGGTTGTCGAACTCTTTGCCATTGTCTGTCTGCAAGCTAGCAATCGTAGTGCAGAACTGAGTGCGAACGAAAGCATGAAAACAAATGAGTGTGGGGAGCACCTCAGATTTCTGACGCAAGGGAAAGGTCCAAACAAAGTGAGTGTGATCATCAAGAATGGCAAGATAATATCGATAACCAGAGTTGCTTATAACCGGTGACGTCCACAAGTCACAATGTAAAAGTTCAAAGGCTCGGCTTGCTACTTTATTTGAACTTGCAAATGGAAGGCGCACATGTTTACCAAGACGACAAGCATGGCATGAATGATCATCTAAGCGAGAACAAGAAAAAGGAAATGTCCGAAGCAAAGTAGACAAAGAGCTATTGCTGATATGGCCGAGGCGGGCGTGCCACAGTGCCGAAGAAGTGTCGACGGCGAAGCTGTGATGGGCAGTGGAGCTGGCGCGAAGAGGGTAGAGTTCACCGGAGGAGTCACATCGGAGCAGAACTGTCCTCGTTTGTAGATCCTTGATAGAGAAGCCAAAAGCGTCAAATTCAACAGTGACTGGATTATCACGTGTTAAAGCTCTAACAGAGACTAGATTTTTAATAAGGGAAGGACAAACAAGAACGTTGTTCAAACGAAGCGGATCAGTGTTGGTTGGAAAGGAAGTGGCGCCTGTGTGAGTAACAGGGAGAGGAGCACCATTGCCAACGATGATATGTGTAGAATCAGAAGAAATAGGGCGGCAATCTTGAATACCGGGGTAAGTGGCCATGTGGGTGGATGCGCCGGTGTCGAGGAACCAGTCGCCACTGCCAGCGTATCCGGTGGTGGAAGACGGCTGGCCGTGGAGCGCGGTGTACAGGTTTGGCGCGGCACCGAAGTGAACTTGTGGAGTTTGCACCGGCGTGGACGCCATCATGGCCTGCGGCGTGACGGGCGGACGAACGCTGGGGGCAGCAGGTGGGCGCCAGGTGCCCAGCGGGACGGGCCAGGCTTGGACAACGCCAGTCCAGGGATTGGGCGCGGTCCAACCGAACTGCGGCGGCGCCAGGTTTGACGGAGCAGATCCGGAATGTCCGCGCGGCTTCCCATCAGACTGCTTCTGTTTCTTCTTGCGCTCGTTGCCGTTCTTCGTGGGGGAGAATCCAGGAGGTGTAGAAGGCGGCTTGGAGACGTTCGTGGCGCCCGTGGCAGTCGTGGCGATAAGGGCGGCGCCCGCCGCACCGGTAGACGGAGCGGAGCCAGCGGCCAGGAGCGCGTTGGCGGCTTCCATTTTGTGGGTGCGATCCATGCGGGTCTCCTCCTGCAGCAGGTAGTTGTGCACCCACAGGAACGACGGCAGCGGGTGCATGGCGTTGATGACACCGAGGGCGCCGCTGAACTTGGAGCTCAGGCCGCGCATGGCGTTGACGACGAGGTCTTGGTCAGTGACGGGATGCCCGACATCGACAAGAGTGTCTGCCAGGCGCTTGAGGCGGCAGCAGTAGTCGCCGACGCTGAGATCGCCCTGCTGCAGGCTGTGAAAATCTTGCAGAGCGTAGACGGCGCGTTGGGTCGCATTGTTGAGGAAGAGACGCCGAACAGCGTTCCAGGCGGAGAAGGCCGTCGCACGACGCTGGAACACCATGTCGTGAATCGTCTTGGACACGGTGAGGTAGATCCAAGAGACGATGCAATGGTCGATTTGGGTCCACTCGACGTCGAACTGCCAGACGTGGGCGTCGACGGTGCCGTCGACATGGTCGAGGAGACCGAGCTTGCTGAAGGTAAGTTCAAAAAGGGAGCTTCAGGAGGAGTAATTGGATTCATGGAGATCCAAAACCTCTGGCACATGGTGGCGGATGTTCAGCACTTGGACAGTGTGGGCGGCAAGCGGAGCTGGAGCAGCGACATGGAACGGATTGAGTTCATGTGCTGTTGCAGAAGCGCCGGAGGAGGAGGAGGAAGAAGGGTTGTGCGCCATGGGAGAGAGATGGAGGGCAGCGGAAGAATAGGATCGAGGAGTAGTCTGATACCATGTAAACTGAGGAGAGAAACCCAAAAGCTTAAGCTGATAAGGAAAGGTGGGCAATTCACTTATACTTCAACAGATGGGAGGCAACTCGGAGGGCGGGAGCAACCGGGATGCCGGTTGTCCGATGGATCCGGTATCGACGACGGAGAGGAAGAAGATCCCGAAGTGGGTTCGGGAGTGTGTAGCTGTTGACAATGAAGAACCGCCGCGGAAGAGACTGAAGCCGCTTGATCCTCCAGTGTTGTCATCGCCGGAGTCCGAGCCACACAACAAGGATTGGGTCATAGCTTTTTTGGCGGCGGCGGCAGCATTGCGTTCAATTCGAAGAGGAAGGCAGCAGGAAGAGGTGTCATTGGCCAAGGATGGCCCGGCGCGGTCGGGTGGGGGCCGGCCGGAGGTGTTCCCGTCACCTTCGGTCGCCATGGTGCCGAGGAGGCCGCCCTCTCAGGCCGCGGACCTGCACCCAATGAGGCTGGTGGAAATGTTGGCCTCCCCGGGCGTCCATGATCTGCGGCACCCAATGGGCGGGAGACCGTCACCGCTTGTGCACCCGACGAGGCCTGTGGAGATTTTGCCCTCCCCGGTCATGCTCCGTGAGCCGCACTTGATGGGTGAGGCACCTGGACACTCCCCGGTCATGCTCCGTGAGCCGCACTTGATGGGTTTGGCACCTGGACACTCCCCGGTCATGCCCTGTGAGCCGCACCGCATCACCCCAGGCATTAGTCAGCCGTACCAGATCAGGAGACCGCCGGAGATGATGTCTTATCCACTTATGCACTCGATGCCGATGGATTTGTGGCAGACGATGCCCGCGCAGCCCTTGCCCAGATATGTGCCCCAGATACCGCCTGACTTCAATGGACACTCATGGCGGACGACGCCTACCGAGTCGCTGTTGATGCCCCCAGGACACTTATATGAGATGACGCCCACCCAGACAGAACAGTTGGAGTCTTTGGCAATGCAACCACCTGACTTCAATGGGCACTCATGGCGGATGGCCCCTACCGAGTCACTGTTGACGCCCACCCTGCCAGAACTGTTGGAGTCTTTGGCCATGCAACTGCCATCGCCCCTCCAGCCAGGACCATCAAAGTCCTTGGCCACACAATCAGTGAGTGGGAGCAAGCCGACATGGATGTGGGACTGGGAGGTGGGTGGGAAACTGGTGGAAAGGTCATCCTCACTTCCGGACATGGATCATTCAGCAGTGCCAGCTGGGAGCAGGGTTTTTTTTTACCGACCGCCGGATTTTTACCGCTCGGGAGCGGTAAGGGTAACTACCGCGGTTACCGCGGTATACCGCTAAATACCGCTCGAATTCAAATTTCAAACCAAAACCGCTAAAAACCGCTAGTTCAAACGGTATCCAGGGGTATACCGCGGTATAAACTATTTATACCGCGGTATAAACTGTTTATACCGCGCGGTAACGAGTTTATACCGGTGCAAAGAAAAAGACCATCCGGCTTCGAATAAATGAAAATTTTGGCATGGTGTTGGCACAAATTAGTGTTGAATAGCACCCCCAATCAATGATTTATAGTTATACATAGAAATACTACACCGAACACAATAATACTAGCCGTGTATAAGTGAGTTGGTAGTTCAAATATAAATAGTTCATACAAATAATTCATACAAATAGTTCATACAACACAAGTTCAATGGTAGAAAGGAAAGATCCCAATTTGGGTCGCGGAGTGGTACTCGGCGATGGACATGACATTCAAGCCTCTCGCATCCTAAATTCCATTTCTACCTAAAGCAACAATTCTATTTCTACCTCTACCTCACATCCTAAATCCTACCAAAAATCCTAAAGCAAAGTAAACATAAATCCTAACACAAATCCTAGATCCTAACACAATTCCTAAAGCCTAAATCTACTCAAAAGAAAAAAAATATTACCTAACCGTGGTATACCGCGCGTCGCCGCGGTAACACGTCGCTCCCCCGCGCGGCTAACCGCGCCGCCCGCGCGTAGGGGGTAGATCCGCCCGCGCGCGCGCGCGCCCGCCGCGCGCGCGCGAAACCGCGGTCGGGCGCGGTGCGCCGCCGGCGGCGCGCGCGGTAGGGGCGAAGCGGCGGCGGACGGCGCTTGGAAGCTTGCGGACGGGGGAAGAAGCAAGGCTCTGGATGCTCGGGGGAACGCGGTTTGGCACGAGCTAGGTCATCTAGTTCATTTGGGCTTCATGGGCCTTAACGGGCCGGCCCATGTTTTTTCTTTTTCTTTTTTTTTCAACTTCTAAAGCTCCAAATAATTACCAAATGCACTCAAATTTGAAAATTTTCAACACCATAAGACTCTACAAATCATGAACTATTTTTTGGTGATTTTTATTGATTTTTTTTTATTTTTTTAATTCAAATTCAAATTTGAATTTTGTGATCGGATTCTTTACCGTGGGTACCGTTACCGTACCCCAGCGGTAGCAGCGGTAACCGCGGTATACCGCGCGGTTACCAACGGTAAAGAAAACCTGGCTGGGAGACCGAGTGGGAGCAACATAGAGGAGGAAAAGCAAGACGAGAGGTGGATTGTCGGCTCCACTGCCTCACATGCTCTACCCAGCACGAGCAACCGTCCTCTCCCTCATTCCTGTCCCCCATTCCCCAAAGGTGGAAGTCAGGAAAAGATAACAGAGTGGAACAGAGCCTGCCTGAGGATTTACAAGCTGGGCGCCAATGGTTGTCTTGTTTGTTCTTATTCCTAGAAGATATTTCGTCTGATTAACTCACATTTTCTCTTGTGTTCTTTGTTTAGATCCTGTTACTTATCCTGACATCCTGAGGGAAACCATGGACTCTGAGACTGCCAATGCAGTAACCAGTTCAAGAGACAAGGAGGCAGTTCATAGAGCAGCACAATCTGTCGTCAGTATAACTTCCATTGGGCATGGTAAAGTTGGCTTGAACCTGCAGAATACTCCAATGTATTCCTCCTAGCAAATAATGGCATTCTTGCTTGTGTTTTCAGATGGGGTGCCGATACAGAAGTTTGCCGGGATCATCATTAGCGTGTCCGATTCAAATGGATGTGCTAAGATTTTGACTTCCTCTGAGATAATATGTAACCACAAGGGGAAATTACTCAGTCACAAGGTACCCATAAAACTGGCTGTATGTGCATGCCTCCCATGATTGTTAAATTTTGTGGGGGAATGCAAGCGATTTTCTTTATGATATTAGCAGTTACGATTAGCCAAACATCCTTGATTGGTTAAGAACATTTATAGCTGTTTTCCATGACCTTATATCAGAACCATACTTTTTTTTTTGCTTTTTGCTAACATAAGCTTCTGGTTCTGTGGTTCATCTGCTTATTTATTTTACAATATCATTTTTTCCAATCTTGTTATTCCTCACAAATTACTTACACTTCAGTGCTCGATCAAATTGATGACACAAGTATTGCTGTGCCTAAATACGAGCTAACCCTCCAATGTATGCTGTGATTTGGATTAACCACACGATGCACATATATTTTAGAATACAAATGATTTGCTTGGCTTATTTTATGCTACATAATATCCCATCTGTCCATGCCTGCCTATTGTGTAGCTGGGCTTTCATGCACTTATGCTTGCATGCAGCTTTCACTTTTCTTGATGCACATCAGTACTCATGATACTAAGTTGCTAACATCCTAAAGCATTTTTGCACTAGCTTTCCTGAATTCTAGTTTAGCAGCCTTGACTACAGTTGTAAAAGAATCACCTCACCTTGACCATAATTGTATCACGCTTTTGTATTTCTTTCCAGAGGCCTTCTTTTTATGACACTTTACTGGATCCCTTTGCAGAATTCACTTATCTGCCATAACTTGTCTTTTCAGATACATGTTCATTTGCCAAACAAGACAGTTAAGGAAGGAAAGCTCCTGTTCTTCGACAACCATTACAGTCTTGCCTTGCTGGAGATTGCTGCTGATATGCCATTACTGGGCCCTTCTTTTTCATCTAGTCCAGAATATGGAGACAAGGTCTTTGTATTGGCCAGGGATGAATGCTCACTATTGATTGCTAGGGAAGCAAGTGTGTTGTGGCTCAATGAATCGTATCTGGATCGCAACTACTATTTGTATCTCAGTTGTGAGCCTCCTCAGGTATTAACTCTATTATTGGGCTCATTTGATGTATTCTTACCTGATTGCTCATTTAACTCATTTGTACATGTTCAATGCAGGGTGTTACGGGTGGAGTGGTAATTGATCAAGATGGAGATGTCACTGGGATGACATTTGATCTTGGCTTCCCCAATACTGCTGTGCTCCCAAGCTTTATTATCAGGAAATGGATTGAGATGGAACAAGAGTTTAGGATTGTTAAATGTTGGTGTATTTGCTGTTGGAGTTACATTAAAACTTGATCATCTAAGATTTTGACATGATAGATACTTCTTTTACTTATCTCTCTATATCTGTAGATTTAGAAAATAAGATTAGTTACACCAAAACTGATGAATATGTTTGTTATCACATTTATACTATGTACACAGAAATTTTCATTTGATGGCTAGTTTATTTATTGAACCCGGCATATGTAAAATTTAGTGTTTGATTATTTTTCCTACATTTCTTGAATGTAAAAAAGTTTGATCATTTTCTTAAAAGCTGGAGCCATTGCATTTGCTAAAAATAAGTTGCACCTTTGGGCACCTAAACCTTGTATGTGCTAACCTTTGGGAATACATGAGACTTAATGAAATTCTCTTACAGGAGCTAATCAAATCCAAAAAGAGGAATGGTAGTTTAGAAGCTGGAGCCATTGCATTTGCTAAAAATAAGGAACTGTTACAATTTCTGTGCTTCCTTTAAGAGTAGCACTACTAACATAATAAGTCTTTGATTGCTTGAATCATTATATCATTTAAGTGACAGTGACGTGGGCTAGTTTTTTGTAGCTGATTGGTTAAATCCAAATTATCTCAGGTGCATTGCTCGCCCTGTACATGGTTTGAGCTTAAGAAGTGTAGAATTGCTGGATATACAAAAGCAGGATGAGATCATCCGCTTGCACAATATTGATCGCGGTTACCTTGTGGATGAGGTAGGACTCAATTCAATTTGTATAACTCTGTTCAGACCTTGTAGCGTTTGTATACATATAATTCTGTTCAGTCTATGTGCATTGTCAGCAATATTGTAACTCCTTTGATCCATTTAGGTTGCAGTCAATTCAACTGCAGAAACCTATGGTATTAGACATGGTGATATAATTATTTCATTCGGTGTGATGCGTTCTCAAACTTTGCCGCAGGTGAACAACTGAAAATATATCTAGTTTTTGTAGATAGTTAAAAATATATTTTGTTTATGGAGTCAAACTTTGTTCCCAGTTTGAGGAATATCTTCTCTCACTTGGTTGGAAATATCTGGAGATTGGAATTCCAGGTTCCAAGGTTGCTCTTGAGGTATTTGAAGTTACATCAATATGTAAATGTATAATTTAGCATTTGCGATAGGACATAGTAGAAAGATTTAACAATTGTGTTCCTCTTTTTTTTTTTGTAGTTGCAGGTTTATGATTCCCTTCAACATTGCATGAATAATATAAGCTTGCCCATAGGATTCTCCGTCATTACAGCAGGTAAGAGATCGATGTGAAGTGGAGCGGAGGTGGTTGTGTTTTTATGTAAAAATTGTTGGACTTGCTTGCTTAAGAAAATCGGGTATGATCATTCCCATTCAAGTACCTATCTCTCTTAGCTTTATTTCATCAAAGCTTGGATGATAATAAGTTCTGGGAGGTGGTAGGTAATTTTATTCTATTAGTAAGTCAATAGAGAAAGTGTTTATGTTTTGCTTTGACACGAGATGCAATTTTCCTTGCTATGATGAGGCTTCTAATGTCTGGAATGATAATTAATCTGATAGACTTTCAAACCTGTGGCATGATATTATTTTTAACACAGTTACTTCTGTGACATGCTGGAGTTTATGATAAATTCGTTGTGTTATATTTTCAGACACAAGCACTTGTCAGGACAAAGAAGATTTCTTGCAAGATGATAGCGTTGGTGCTGAGGAGTGTGATGTGCGACGCCCTAGCTGTGCTGCCGAGCAGTAGATACTTTAGCTTTGATTCGTTGTGGTCATCGGGGGTGTTAAAAAGTGTTTGCAATCATCTGCAGAGGCTAAAAAGTGTTTGCAATCATCAGCATAGGCATCTTTACTTATTTGATGAAATGGAACCTGCCACTTAAGATCATTTTCGTGGTTTCATTTCATAAAACTGATGTAATGAGAATTTGAAATTGGATAGTCTCCAGGTGTTGCCCTTCCATAGGCATCTGCTGCATCAAATATGCATTCAGTGATCTTTACAAAAAAGAACTTTCTGCAGAAGTCAACTACGACATTTATTTTCTCGACATTTTGGTTGTAGCAAATATAGCTAACGGGTTTTCCCTTGACAGAAAAATTTCTGAGGTAGGATGTGTTGTAACTCGGCCCAGGGAAGCCAACGCAACCAGTTATTGGGACCATACGCCCAGGACAATCCGTCGGTCTGCGGCTGAAATGCGCCATCTTGCAGGACCAGCGAGCCTGAAGCTGTAGGAATTGCTCCTGGTACTCGTCCATCAAGCCCAGACGGCGCAAATGGGTGAGCGGGCTACTTGCGCTTGTTGACGCCGTCCATGTCTCCATGAACGCCGGCCAGGTAGGTGGGGACGCCCTTGTTCATACTTGCCTGAGCGGGCTACTTGCCGCCGACAAAGGACGACGAGGTCGAGTCGAATCGATCGGCATTCTCCAGCAAGGCAGCACCTGGTCGGCTGGTCCTGGACGTTGCCGGTCGAGGTAGAGAGGCGGCCTTGTTTGAAGCGGAAGGTGGCCTCCTCGAAGCCGGAGATGCGAACGAAATCGCTGCCCATGTTTGCGGGTGCCGGTGGAGCGAGCGATTGGTTTTGGTTTAGCGGCGGAGGGGAGGGGAGGGTGGTGGTGGCGACGGGGAAAGATTAGAGCATCTCCAGCAGACCCATCGTCTCACCCCCAACTCGAAAAGTAGGGGTCAAAGTAAAAAAAAACTCACTCCAACAGCCCCTCTGCTCGGGCACCTATTCAGGCCTCGTTCGGCAGCCAGGGGGCAAGCCTTGAGCAGTAGATTCCCAACAGGGAAATCCCTGCGCCATCTAATCCCTCCCCACGCAGGGGGAGGAAGGCCCGCCTCCACGCTGTTTGGAGACTCAACAGACAGGGAAATCCCTATGCCATGACTATTCCTTCATCAAATCAAAATATGCTACTGTTTGGGATCTAAATAAAATAATAAAAGCTAATATGAAACCTCAAAATTTCAGAAAAACTTAAAAAAAGCCATTTAACAAATAAGATCGTAACACAGTCTCTGATGCTAAAATCTAACACCTCAAATATCCATAGACAATAAGCCACGAGACCAAAATCACGTCACAAAAGTACATTTGACATATTACATCCAGATCATGCAATTGACAAAAAAGTTACAAGCCTCCTTTGGTCATTTTGAGCATCTATTTTGCAGAAAAACATAATTGCTCTATAACTCTATTGCTCTGGTGGTACTCTTCTGTAACTCTGTTGCTCCATGTGGTGTCACATGCACCAGTGCCTCTCACACGACCTTCTCTGAACCTGCATCCATTTCGAAAAGAAATGAACTCCCTTTCCTTTCGTCTAGATTTTCTAATAACAAGCAATGCATATAGTACAGATAGATCTTTTTGCCTTTACATGCAGAATCTAATCATGTCTGGCTTGGCATTGGCAAACCATCTTCCGTTTACCCTAGAGGAATGATAGTGTGTGCTAGATGGTCAAAAAAAGTTGGACACAAGAGTAAACTATATAGCAGTGTTGATTTTACTAGTTGCAGAGGGGTATCAAGCATGCAGTACTACTGGTAGCTAGCTCCTATGCAGAAGCAATGCAGAAGCTGTTGACGAGCAAGGACAGACTAAACGGCATAAACGGAAACTTTATACAGCCATGAGCTAAATAATTCCAGCATCATTCAGAAAATAAATTCCATCTTAAAAAGATAATTATCTTAAACAAGGCACAAGTTAGTAGTAACATGTCAGCGAAGAATGGTACAATGTTACGATACCATCAAATGAACAAATATCAATCATTTCAGAAAGCAGGTTCTATTCAGAAAAGGGACATGTGTAACATATATACAAGTGAGTCAGATGAAATTAACATTAGAGAAGCAAGAGGTGCCATTTTTAATGGACAATCAGTAATTACCTGGGCTATGCAGATCAGCCTTCCGGTAGGGCTAGTTTGGAAGCTGGTGGCAGATTAGCCAAGGGAAGGAAAGCCCCAGCCACGATTTCCCCGGCCACCTGTTTCCCTGGGTAGCGCTTCCTCAGGCCTCCCCCACCAACTCATTCTAGAGTTAAAAATCAGGCTAATCTCTATAGCAATCAACTCCATCCGACAAAGTTGTTGGTCCAACCCTCTGCAAGTGTGGTCCTTGAGATCTGCAGTTGGATCAACAATAAGCAATACTGACAATTTCACCAATATATTCCTACTGGTAATTGGATAATGATCAGGCTGGTTCATAGAAGATGGAACTATGTTTCGGAAGGTAACTAATAAAGCATAGTAGTAGTAGCAGAGGAGTACTATGGATCAATCAGCTATCACTAGCATTCGATATTTCAAGAGCATGTATGCATATGATAATTCTACATAACGTCGCAGTGTATGTCTTGTCACCCTCAAAAGCAGAAACGACTGTTTCTTGGGTTTCATTAAGCACAACTTTTTTTCAAATTCTAGTAACAACACAAGGTATTAGCCGTAAAATCACAACCTAGTATTTCAACAAAGAGATGAAGAAACAATTTTACTGTTTGGTCAATCAACACATTCCCGTTACCACTCAGCCTTGGCAAGAAAAAGAAGAGCAGAGACAGAAGGGAAGAAGCATCAGAGTAAGAGGACCTTCTAATTCTCCAGCTAAACTAGTAAGTCAAAATGTGTTAAGTAACCTGATTTCTTCACACCGGATTTCCAAACACCAATTTGACATAAAACACTAGGCATTATGCAATAATAAAATGCTAAAAGGGAGGAAATGGTAAAATAGGTACTTAAATTGCCAATAATGCATACTCTAAAACTACAGCCTTCAGTGCACAAGAGCCATAGCAGTAGGAGTCAAGAACCAAAACAGCATATCCAGTGCACAATGCAGAAACTGTTGACAAGCAAGGACAGGCTAAACTATTCATGGTGACTAAATACAGATTACAGGACAGACTAAATACTTATTTTTAGTTTTCACTGCTCACTGCCACACATATTTTCAGAGTGGATGAGTGTCAGCCAAAGAGGCTATCCAATGAAAAGAAATCCTTGATCACTATAATTTCTGAGTCATATCATGACAAAAACAGCCCACAAAATGCCAAAGTAGAAGATTGAATAATTTTCAGAGCGGCATTGTTCTTTCTACTCCCTGTCTCCCTCCAATCCCAAATTCCTAGTCAATGATCTGTCTGTTAGTATGCTAATAGATGCTAACTAGCAGAAATGTGCGCTGTTCTTTTTTAAACAAAAAATCGTATGGTTCCATTAAGAATAAATGCATTTCCTGCTAATTAGGCACCCAACTCCGGAATATTTTGACTCACCACTATTTCTTTAAGTTCTTTTAGATTAGATAAAGAGAACACATCTTTTATTTACTAGATGGATATAGTAGTACATATAGCACTCCCAAACACTTTACATCAACATGCCCTTCACTTGTACCGCCAAGCATTCTATACCGATCAATAATATCAAGTATCTAACAATCCCCAAACAATTCTTTCATTCCTAGCCAAAAAAAATAAAAAAACGGATCCACAACAGCACATACCCAGTATCCAAATTGCACGACATCAAAACAAAACCGCTTCTGGACAACGCCTTTTCCGTTCCCGAAAGCTCAACTCCCGCGTGCAGTGTGCGGCTGCGGGCGCCTCATGCGCCGCTGCCGAGCGAGCAGAGATTCTCCGGTCCAGGCTCAGCCCCCCCTGGATGTGAACCGCATTCTCGCGTATCAATCACAATTCAATTACCATATGCATGTGCTCCTGGGGCTGAGTCTGAGCTGATCATCTGAGGCCGATGATAAGTGCTCGTCAGCTCGTGATGTGTTTATGCGTGTGGCATCCCATGGCGATGGGAACTTGCATTGTCTCTCTCTCTCTCTCACACGCGCTATCAGATATGTCCCGTCCTTATAGCAAGAAACCAAACCCCTGGTGACGTACTCGTGGTACAGATTAATCACCATTCTAACTGCAACCCTAGGCAAGAGTATGAGATGAGGAAAGAGGAGAACTCACAAATCCGAAAAGTAGGAGGCCGTGGTGGATCCGGAAGGCAGAGGAAGCAACCAAGGTAGACAGGTAGTGGTGTTGTAGATCCGGATTGCAGAGGAGGCAGACGAGGAGGCACCGGGGTCCGGGGACACGACGGCGGCTCCTTGACCGGGAGCGGCGGCGCTTGGTTGTGTTGGTGGCGCTGGCGTGGTAGAGCGGACGGGGAGGCGACGTGCTGGAGCGGACGAGGAGGCGGCCGTGCTTCTTCTTCCCTCGCGGACGCGAGAGAGAAGAGGTCGCGGCGGCACGAGTCGAGTGGTGGGGAGACCTTTCGCCCGGGGAAAACCAGAGGACAGGGGTCGGACGCCCCCCTGTTTTGGGCTCCCAAACGACAGGAAGTGTGGCCCGGGGCCGAAAATCAGGGCGGGGGAGCGGCCCGGGAAAAGCTCAGGGATCCCTCTGCTTTCCAAAGGCGCCACCCAAATTCCCCCTCCGGCACCAATTCCTGCGGGTGTTCTAGGGGCTCCCTACTCGACAGTTTTCCTCCCGCGCCGGCCCTTCCGTCACGCGCGCCGCCGCTCATCTTCCTCCTGACCACACGGCGACCGGCGGCCGTCCTCCGCCGCTCTCCCTCCCCGACTCGCCCCTCGGTTGCTCGTCTTCTCTGCCTGCTCCTCCTCGTCGGAACCCTAGGCCGTGCCACCCACAGTTCGCCGTGTGAGGACGACAGCCGCCGTTCCATTGCCCGTGACCTTGCCGGCGGCTGCCCTCCACGCACACCTTCGCCACCCCTCCGTCCTCGCCTCGCAGATCGAGCAGGAGATTGAATGTCGCATCTTCCGTTGATGCAAGGTAATTTCCCCCTTCTCATAATTGTTGGATCTTGAGCTATAGATGTACTCCTGCTGGGCGCTGCTTCACTCGCGTTGGGAGATGCTTCTAGGTGCTACTACTGCTGCAATGTTGCTCACGCTTGTGACAGGGGATGGATCTATATTAGATAAACAGTAGGAAGGTTCATATATAGACCAAAAGATGCTAGCTAGGACTCTGAATTTCAGTGGACGTGTGATCTTTGAACCCACCATATGTTTGTACAGAGATCAAAATGTTTAGAAATGTTTTTTCTTTGTCAATTTACCAATACAGTCACTTAGATGTTTAGAAAAGTCTTTGTTTTGCACTTCTGATACTAAATGCAGTTAGCCAACTAGCTATGCAATCTTTGAAACTGCTATGCATAAATTTCTGCTATTGCTGTTCCAATTTCAGGCAATGCATAATTTCCATATCCTCGTATGCATAATCAAAAGAAACTGATGTGTATAAATTGACAAGAAACTGTTTGCTGTGATCTAGTGCTCTATTCATTAACTTGCTGAAACTAATGATATTTTTTGAACTGCAGTTTTCAGAGAATTGTAATCCGACAACGATGATCTTCTAGCTCAATGGTGGGAGGAAGAGGATGAACATGAGTCCGAGTCAGAGTCTGACCATGACGACAATGACGATCTCATTCCAATTTCAGACAATGCATAATTATAGCTTAAATTACATCTACAATGACAACAGTTCAGTTATTGTGTGCTCAGTCTTAGCAGTGCTGCAGTTCTGAAGCCCACTTATAAACTGTTCTCATCCTCCTGTTGTATTTGTGCTACTATTTGTCTGATGAAACAAACATTTTCATCCATCCACCTGATGTCTGCAGTACTGTGGTGTCTGAGTTGTAGAGCTTTTTTCTCTCAGATGCATCATATATAGCAAATTATTGTTACATGAGATGGAGAGTATACATAGTGGATATGTGGAAATCAAAAGAGCAAAATAAGTAGGGGCTGGGAAGTAGGGGCCCTTGCTGAAGTTGGGTGCAAAAAAGGAGCCCCAGAAAAGTAGGGGGAGCACCTACTCAATAAAGTAGGGGGCTGAAATAGGGGCTTATTGTTGGAGTTGCTCTTAGGCGAGGAAAGGACCAAGTTGATACCAGATACATTACAACTAATTCGTTCTCTCCTCGAGAGGCTCTAAGATTAGGGATAAACTTAAACTTCTTTCCAAAGAAAGTATCATAACAATTCTCTGATTACCGTGACCTAATGACGAGGAGCAGCTTAATCAGGTTTGATGGACTGGTTACTGCAAAGAAAATGCCAGTTTTATGCGGAGGGTAGATCATATGCAAAGGGTGAGGCAAAGATTTTTCTGTTAACATGCTAATCTATGAGCTACGTTTTCTCAAGATGAAAAGGAATATCTTCCTGCTGGTGATGCTGTCTACTTATCCTAGCCTTGGCTTGAAATATACTTTCTGTTGGCGTTCTGTGCTCCTTTTGCCTTGGATTGAGCAAGGGCAGCATGATCGCGACGCTATCAGATAGTTTTACATATTCTGCAACAACAACAACAACAACAACAACAACTTAGCCTTTTGTCCCAAGCAAGTCGGGGTAGGCTAGATATGAAACCCAAAGGTACCATCAATATAAAGACACGTAGAAGAAGTCATGGGTCAGGAACGTTGATGGCTAGTCTCCAAGCGCCCCTATCCAAAGCTAAGTCCTTGGAGATATTCCACTCCCTAAGGTCTCTCTTAACTGACTCATCCCAGGTCAGTTTAGGTCGACCTCTAACTTTCTTCACATTGTCGTCCCGCTCTAGGACCCCACTACGCACCGGAGCCTCAGGAGGCCTTCGTTGGACATGTCCAAACCATCTCAACCGATGCTTTGGATCGGTTTCTCCTCAATTGGCGCCACCCCGACCCCCGTCCCGAATATCATCGTTCCGTACTCTATCCCTCCTCGTGTGCCCACAAACCCAACGCAACATACGCATCTCCGCCACACTCAATTGCTGGACATGTCGCCTTTTTGTAGGCCAACACTCCGCACCGTATAACATCGCCGGGCGAATCACCGTCCTATAAAACTTACCTTTTAGCTTCGAGGCACCCTTTTGTCACGGAGAGGACGCCGGAGAGGCTTGACGCCATTTCAACCAACCGGTGAAATTCTATGCCTAACATCTTCGTCGATGTCGCCATCCTTCTGTAGTATCGAACCTAAATACCGAAAAGTATCCTTCTTGGTCACCACTTGCCCATCAAGGGTGACGTCTCCCTCCTCACGCGTCGTACCGCTAAAGTCGCACCTCATGTACTCGGTCTTGGTCCTACTAAGTCTAAACCCTTTCGATTCTAACGTATGCCTCCACAGTTCTAACTTCCTATTTACCCCCGCCCTACTCTCATCAACTAGCACCACATCATCAAGCAAAGAGCATACACCGGGGATATCACCTTGAATGTCCCTTGTGACCTCATCCATCACCAAAGCAAATAGATAAGGGCTCAACGCCGACCCTTGATGTAGTCCTATTTTAATTGGGAAATCACTAGTATCGCCATCGCATGTCCGGACACACGTCACCACATCCCCGTACATATCCTTGATGAGGTTAACATACTTAGTTGGGACCTTGTGCTTCTCCAGTGCCCACCACATGACGTGTCTCGGCACTTTGTCGTATGCCTTCTCGAGGTCAATAAATACCATGTGCAAGTCCTTCTTCTCGCTCCCTATATCTCTCCATCAATTGGCGTATTAAGAAAATCGCCTCCATGGTCGACCTACCGGGCATGAACCCAAACCGATTTTGGGTCACACTCGTCCCTCTTCTTAGGCGATGCTCGATAACCCTCTCCCGCAGCTTCATCGTATGGCTCATCAACTTAATTCCACGGTAGTTCGTACAACTCGAACGTCTCCCTTGTTCTTGAAGATCGGTACTAATATGCTTCTCCTCCATTCTTTAGGCATCTTGTTTGACCGAAAAATAAGGTTAAAAAGCTTAGTTAACCAAACTACCGCTGCGGCACCCGGGCATCTCCACACCTCAATGGGGATACCATCGAGTCCCAATGCCTTGCCTCCCGTCATCCTCTTCAAGGCCTCTCGGTCTCTCGCCTCTTGAATTCTCCTCACAAAGCGTCGTTGGTATCATCAAATGAATCATCCAACACAAGGGTAGGATCCTCATTCTCTCCATTAAACAAACTTGTTGAAGTACTCTCTCCATCTGTCCTTGATTTCCTCATCCTTCACTAGAAGTCGATTTGTTCCGTCCTTGATGCATTTGATTTGGTTGATGTCCCTTGTCTTCCTCTCTCGGATCTTAGCCAACCTATAGATGTCCTTCTCCCCTTCCTTCGTGCCTAGCCGCTGGTAAAGGTCATCATACGCCTGACCTTTTGCTACACTCACCGCTCGCTTTGCGGCCCTCTTTGCTATTTTATATCCCTCAATGTTGGCTGCACTCTTGTCATGATGGAGGCGCTTGTAACACTCTTTCTTCTCCTTGATAGTCCTTTGCACCTCGTCATTCCACCACCAGGTGTCTTTCACTTCCCGTTTGCCTCCCTTGCTCACACCAAACACTTCCGAAGCCACCTTCCGAACACATGTTGCCATCTTTAGCCACGTGTCTTCCGCATCTTCGCCTTCCTCCCAAGGCCCCTCGACTAGCATCCTCTCCTTAAACCTTTGCGCTTCTTCTCCTCTAAGTTTCCACCACTTCGTTCTTGCAATCTTGGCTCGTTTGTCCGGAGGACACGTACCCGAAAGCGAAAATCCGCCACCACAAGCTTGTGTTGAGGGACAACACACTCCCCCAGAAACACCCTACGGTCCTAAGCACGCACGTCTATCCTCCCTCCTTGCAAGAATAAAGTCGATCTGGCTAGAGTGTTGACCACTACGAAAAGTCACTAGATGGGATTCCCTCTTCCTAAAGAGGGTGTTCGATAACAATAGGTCGTAGGCTAATGCGAAGTTCAGGACATCCTCCCCCTCTTGATTCCTACTACCATACCCGAACCCCCCATGCACCCGCTCCCATCCCACATTAGTCGCACCCACATGGCCGTTGAGGTCTCCTCCTATGAAGAGTTTCTCACGCGACGGGCACGGTACTAACCATGCTATCCGGATCTTCCCAAAAGCGCCTCTTGATGCTCTCGCTAAGACCTACCCGAGGTGCATAAGCACCGATCACGTTCGAGCCGAATCACCAACTACCAACCGAACAAGGATAATCCGGTCACCTTGCCTCCCGACATCAACAACCCCATCCTTAAGGCTCCTATCGATCAAGATACCTACACCATTCCTACCCGATGTTGTCCCCGTGTACCAAAGTTTGAAGCCGGTATTCTCCACTTCTTTCGCCTTCGGCCCTTCCATTTGGTCTCCCGAACGCATAGAATATTTACCCGCCTCCTAATCGCGGCATCGACTAACTCTCTTAACTTACCCGTAAGAGACCCTACGTTCCGGCCTACCTATACGAATCCTAGTTGGGTCGACTAGCTTCCTTACCCTTCGCACCCGTCGCTGGTGTGAAGACCCTTGCTCATTTTGCACCACACCCAGGCGCCGATGTGGCGCGCCACTAAGGATGTGGCGAACCGATCTTTGCTCACTTGACACCGTGCCCAGATCACGACACGACGCGTCACGGGGGTGACGGCCCGGCCCTTGCACATTTAACACCATACCCGGGTTCCGGCATGGCGCGTCGCTAAGAGGGATACGCCCCAACGGGATTCTTTTGGGTTTCATCTCCATAAGAGTGGCTAAGTTTTTACGTTGGCTCGCCAAGCCTACCACAACCCTCCTCCTTTATCAGGGCTTGGGACCTGCTATGTTGGGACACCTAGGCACCCCACCATAGGCGGAGTTTTACATATTCTGCACTTTCGCTTAATTAAATTCTTCTGCCAAAATAGATCATTTTTAAAATTTCATGTGATTCAGAGTAAGTTCCATATCTGCTCGCATTTTAATCTTAAATTATAGGTATTTTCACATAATGGGCATGTAAGTTGCAAGAATATGTAGGGCTTCAAGCTTTTCAATTCGTTCTAGATTGTTTGTCAGAAAACTTGTTCAGTTGACCTTAGCAAATCTGACTTTTGACCCTTCAGGAAGTTGGAAGGGGAAACTCTTCCTCAGTATCCCAAAAATCAAGCATAGGTGGGGTTGTGAAAATTAATGTGCTTGAACTACTTAGATGAACTGTTGTGAATTAAGCATCCTTGAGCAATTGTTCATAATATAAGCTTTATATGATGGAATATTTGGCGCTTTGGATGTAAGATGGCTATAAAATTTCAAAAGATTATGTTACTTCAGATTTCAAGGAATATTTAATGACTTAGATGAGACTGAGAGTAAGCAAATCCATGGTGCTTAGCATTAACAACTAAACTAAAATCCTCTCGGTCCGCATGGGGTGAACAAGTGTCCCATACTTCGGTGTCCAGCTTCTTCAAGCTTATCAGCTTATGTAGTATCATGTCTCATACCTTGGATTCTTGGGGTGTTCAACTAATTCAAGATTACTGGATGAATTATTGCAAGGGACACCAAAGAACTTTCTTGGTACATGCAAATTAATTTTAGCAACACATAGTCATATTTGCTAGTTAGTGTGTGTACCCTTGCCGACACAGGTGTGTTGTACTGTGATCTCATCTCCCTCCTAGCAAGCAGAAGAATTAATAAAACACAAACTGTCAAAAATTCAACAGCAGGCAAAGTTAACTGAATCAAAGAAATTAACATTCTAGTTGTCAACATAGATTTGCCAGCTATGGTTGTAGTTTAGGTCATGTAAAATAACAGTAACAATAGGTCGGCAGCAGGTCAAGGTACACAATTAAGTTGCATCAAATTAGATACAGTGCCAATAAATTAAGGGGATTTAGCAGGTTCCAAGGGCAGATCTAAATGGTGGCAGCACTTGTCCTTGAAGGCTTTGATTCTATTCCTTGCCATCTGGTCAACAGCTTGATTTTACTCCTTGCCCGGGCGCAAAGTTTAGCTGAAATGAACAATATGAAAATAATTAACACAACCTTAATTATTATTATCTAACAGTACACCTATTGTTTGTCTACTGAACTTACCACGCCACTTCTCTGAAGAAATGCTTTCACGTCCTCCAAACTGACAGCATATCCCATGCCAATATGAAAGACACCGTGATAAACACCAACATAGTCACAATTACCGTCCAGAACCGGGCTCCCAGAAAACCCACTATCACCTACCATCCCATCCACCTCTAGCAGTTTCATAGTGTATCCCTTTGCATTCCCAGAGACAGCATCATATGTCCAATCACATTCAGAGACCTGTCCCGTCACAGCAGCAAATGATCTCTGTGGTGGCCATCCAGCCACGACAAGTTTCTGCATTTTTCTTGGATTTGCTTTTGCCAAATGTATTACAGGGTGGTCATACTCGCAAGAATCTTGATAGCCTTGATCATCCAGCTTTAGAGCCAACTCACCAGCTTCAACTTCAAGGACCATCAAATCCAATTTGGTGTCGATTGCCACAATATTCGCTGGAGTAGAATATCTTGTTCGCTATACCATCTTCTTACTAACCATTGAGCGGACTTCATCTTCTTGATGAACACAATGGACCTCAAATTTGAAAAGGGAGTTCAATTCATCAAGGGTGAAGGCGCTGTGGACTCCTCTGGTATAAACATCTGCAATAGTATGAGCGCAAGTCAAGATCCTGAGTGTAATGCCATTGCTTGCCACAGCAAATCCAGTCGACAGCCTCTGTCGGTCATTAGCCTTAATCGCACCAGCCGGAAGCCCTTTCCCTCTGTCAGCTCTGGTGATTACTTTTGCAATTTCAGTGTACTTAACGAAGACTTCACTGTTGTTCCTCTTGTCTTCCTTGAAATGCTTCCGAAGGTCAACAAGAATGCAGAACAAGGAAGGCTTTGCCTTCATGGCAACTTCACGTTCCTTTTCTCTGCTGAAGTCAAGTGGCGCTTGACCTTTGTTTTCCTTAGGATCTGCCATTAGCTGTTTTATAAAAAAGAAACAAATGGTGAGCATTAACATTACTCCAAACTAGGCAAAGGCTATGTGCTAAGTTAAATTATGGTCTCAAGTGAACTTCAGAACAGTATCATAGCATATTGCTAAGAGATATGCCTTCAATACTTTCAACAACTAGCTGACCTTTGGTTGAAAAGTGAAAGAGAATGAAAACAAGCACAACAGTGCATTCATTCTTGTATAATGGTGGCTCCAGTACAGCGACATAAAAGCTTGTGATTACATGATCAGGCCATGAGAATAGCTCAAGTATGCCTGATAAAGGAGGGTCTAGAGGACCAGGTCTCTCGTCGCTTCAAAAGCATCATTCTTCCTGAATTCACTTTTTAGATGGTCACGATTAACCAATCCTTCCAGACATGTGTATTACTTCGTGGCTGGCCATAGAATACTTATTCTATGGCTGGGTCATCGGATGCACCAGCTCCATGGAGCCACCCAACAATCCAACCATGCAACACATATAAACTATAAAGTAATTGGTGCCGAGCCTTCCTCAGCAGTAATTAGCACTAATTGGTTTGTTTATTAGCATGAGTCAGCGCCCAATCAATAAAATCCATTGCCATAAGACAGAGAATTTCTTGAGAGCATCATACATGTAGAACTAATGCCTGCACTACAGTATATTATTATATGTCATCATATACCAGATATTTTATTAGAATTCTCAAATTGTTATCTTATAATAAGTATATGTCATCATATACCAGATATTTTACCACGATGCATACAAGGGCCATATCTCTAGTATAATAATTTACGAATTTTCCATGAACAACAGTCAGTACTAGGCATGCATCGTGGTAATTCATACATAAGGTACATATGATGTAGTAAATTATTTACAGAAATAATAAAGAGAATAAATGGCACACAAGGGTCATATAGACTAGTAAATGATTAACAATTTTCTCGTAAGTCAATACTCCATGGCATAGCTTCTAGTAAATGGTATAATCCCATTATAGTAAATCAATACTCGATGGTGTGTATACGCACGTACCGATTCTACATGACGTGGTAAATTAATCAAATTTAGTAAACGTACATGCACTGGAAGCTTATATTTGTTTGCATTCTCGTAACCTACATGCACGTGCACCTGTGTACGTACACAAAACCAGAGTTCACGTAGAAGGATTCTAGTAACGAGCACTGTACGCTGCACTAATGAATAAACAGCGATGATTACAAAAACCTGCAGACGATTAATTACTGCTAGCTAGCTGCGCAGCAGAACCCACTTGCCGCTCGGTTCGTTCTGCATCAAGACACATAATTACCATAGTTAATGTGTGTTCCATGCAGCAGCTCACACATGCGTGACTAGCCTGGTTCGGTGGGTGCTGATCAAGTGGTCTGGCTACAGAATAACTTATTCCGTGGCCGGCCACAGAGTATAGTATACTCTCCCAATATATAGTGTGTCCGACACTCACCAGCAACGACAAGTCCGTAATTGCAATGAAACAATCTTATTGATTTTGGCTAGAGGCTATTGGAAAAGACACAATAACCATGAGCACACTGGTTTGAGCCTTTCGACAACAAGGGATACAATGATGTGAACTCTCGAGACCAAACATTTGTCGGATGTTCTCACAATCAGAAGATTGAGGTGGTAGATTGGCCGGCTCACAGCCAGCAACATCTAGCGGGAGTGGCGGATCGACACAGCAAATCGGGAGCTTACGGGTAAGGAGTGAACTGTGAAGCAAGATGAAAAGTGACCGAAGCTCACCGACAAACTGGCTCGTCGACCTCCGGAAGTTGTCGCCCGTAGCCGGATCTCGGGAGCTCACCGTCACCGGTGTGGCGTCGAACGGCGGAAGTAGTCGCCGACAGGGTCTCCACCTCTTCCTGCTTCCCCTAACCTGTGTGAGGAGGAGGTTAAGGCGCTGCTCAACACTGAAACAGGTGCCGGCGGAGAGTATGGTTAACTTACCGGTGGCGAAGACGACGGTAGGATTTTGTTGGAGTTGGCGGCGGAGGAGAGGAGGTTCCTCTCGGCTTCCGTCAAACGGGAGGAGAACGGCACGGTGCGGGGCGCGGCGCCGGGGAGACTGGGATTTGGAGGAATAGAAAAGGCAGACAGTAAGGCTTCGTTTGGCAGCAGCTTCTACAGCCTGCAGAGCTCCAAGAAACGCAGCAGGTGGACAGGGGAGGGGAAAACTCACATCTGTGTAGATCGAGACGGGCGGCGGCGCAAGTGGTGAAGCGGACGGGGAGGCGGCGTGGGGAAGCGGCGGCGCAGTTGGTGGAGTGGACGGGGAGGAGCCGTGCGTGGTGGAGGCGGCGAATCGCGAGGAAAGCACGGGGCGCCGCCAGGAGGAGTCGAGAGGTGGGGAGGGTCGGCACGGGGAAAGGGGAGGCTAGGTTGCGGCGGAATTCGTGGGTTCGTGGGCTGCCAAACGACAGACGCGGGGTTCGGGCTGGGGGGATATTGGGCTCCCAAAGGGGGCTAATAAACGGAGCTAGTTGACGGTTTTTTTATATTTTTAATTATTTTGTAAAATTATACAACCGTTTGAAAATTTATCAGATTTGTCCATCAACCATCTCGCGTCACGGTGGCCGCCGTGGATTTATCTTTCCTCATACCTTTTTTAGCAGGTGGATTAGCAACACATGGGGTATATTGGTGGAGCATAAAGACCACCATAAGGAAGTTCCTCTCCCCTTGCAATGGCATCTGCAGTTTTTCTTTGCAAATAATGATGCATGTTTGGTGGAGCATAAAAAGCATCCCAAAGAGATTTCTCTCCTCTTGCAATGACATCTGCAGTTTTTCCTTGCATATATCGAAGCATTCTTTTTCGAGTGTGCTCATTTTCTTCGGATCAGGTGCCGCACTTGTGTTTTTCCCCTTCGAATGACCACCACCATTACCATCCTCAACCCCTTCGGCGGCAGAAATAGACATCTCTAGTTACACAAAATCATAACTAATTTAACTAATTACAGTATTGCAAACTAATTACACTAATTACATAAAATAAATAAAGAGAGGGAACTTACCTAAGAGGGAGGAGCAGCCCGTTGGGGAGAGGGAGGCGGCGGCAGGGTCGGCAAGACGACTTGTGTCGTCACGCTTTATATAAGCGTGGCATCCCGATCTACCGTCGTGGTCCACGGCGGTTGCTTTTCGACTTCAATGGTACTCGATCTCCAACCCACTGCCTACCGTACCGCCAGGTTGCTTTTCAGTGGTTTGTTTTTTTACTCAATGATTAATGTTTTTGTTTTTTAACTTTATGTAAAGAAAACTATGTTGTAATAAAGAAAAGCAAAGTGACATACTAAAAAATAGTCATGATCACATATAACAATGCTCCTATACAAACAATATGTGACCTAATCTAGCATCGTCTGGTCTTCTTGAGCAGGATGTCAGCTTGGACTGCGACGTGTGTATGCTCGCAAGGGTACTTCAACGGGTCACGTGGGTGGATCTGCCCACCTTGCATCAGCAGTCGGCTGCGGTGTCGCCATCACCGCCGCTGACCCTGCAACCTCGTGGGATGCCCCTGGCAGCCCTCCTGGAGACGGTTGCGCCCCACCGCTCGCGCCTGTCACCTGCGAGCCTCCTGGAGACGGTTGTGCCCCGCCGCTCGCTCCTGGCAGCTGCGAGTCTCCTGGCTGCGTCTCTGCTCCCTCCTGAGTCCACATGGGTGGCACGCCTCCTAACTGCGACCCTCAGGTCTCGTCCTGCGACTGCAAACCTTGTAAGAAGTCGAAGTCGAAGGCCAAGTCGTCGAACCCAGACCCGGACGCTCCGGCATGGTGTTGACGGATAAAACTCGTATCCACCTACGATCCGCAAGCGTACTGACCTACACCTTTTTCACCAAGGGATTCCCAAGGTTCTTGTCAATCCGCGGAGCAAGGGGATTGCTAGCACTTAACCAAGTACTAATCTAGTTGATTGGAAAACCTTTGAAAGAGTATTAATCTAAAGTAAAGACAATCTAACCTAAGTTGATCAAACAAGTCTAGGGTTAAACTAGATGGTAAAGAGTGGACACAAGAGAGTGATTAAGAAATATAAGCGTTCCCTCCCTAGGATCTAGGATATCATGGATATGCATCTACTACACGAGAGTGGTAAACCAATCTACCGGGGGTTGTGACCACGGTTTCGCCCTTTCCCTCCCTTCGTACTATCACTACGCGAAGTTAATCGTGACTAGACCTATGATGGACACGGTATGTTGATGGAATCTATGGGAGTAGCGGATATCATACGCCCTAAAAACACGGTAGCTAACCTTGATCATCAAAGCATCATCAACATGAAAGAAATAGATTGAAACCACGAATGAAGTAGCGATCACATAGCATGCATCCATCTAACCCTGGGGATGAACGGAGACATTACCCTTGTTGGTGCGGAATGTAGTCCCGACACTAACTAGTAGTAAGCGCCAAGGTCTGTCCCTCAATGGTCGGTGCTAAGCAATTAGAGACACGGGATTTATCCTGGTTCCGGCCGGGGCCGTACGTCCAGCAGTAGTGTGCTCGAGGCACTGTATTTCTTTGCACCGGGGTGCCTGTACTGGGGCGGCTACAAGCAAGGCGGGAGAGGAGGCGCGAC
Source organism: Cenchrus americanus (assembly GCA_947561735.1). NCBI lineage: Eukaryota > Viridiplantae > Streptophyta > Magnoliopsida > Poales > Poaceae > Cenchrus > Cenchrus americanus. The sequence continues at coordinate 307,938,409 of OX387241.1, read as the reverse complement.
CTCCAAGTCCCTGGTGGAGTGATCGAAACGAGTTCTGATGTTGTGGGAGAATTGAGGAGTGTATGTGTGTGTGTTGTTCCCTATTCGATGTCCGATGATCGATGTCCCCTGCGGCGAGGGGGTTCACCTTCCTTTTATAGTCCAAGGAGAGGGTGAATTACAGGCATGCCGCACTGTTTAGCTACACGGGGAAGTATGGCGCGCAGCGCCGTGGAGTTGGCGACCGTCCACGGTCTTGTCGTCATAACGTGTCTTGTACCTGAACAGTGGCAGCTTCGGGGGTAGGGGCGTAGTGGTTGGTCGTGGCGTCTTCAGACGGGCTCGAGGAAGCCGTTAACGGCGATCCGTACGGGATACAGTGGCAGGCGTGGCGGCGTCTCGTCCCCGCGTGCCCGACAGCGTCGGAGTGGTTGTGACAGTGCTCGGCGTGGTGCTGCAGGCACGGGGGCGGCCGCACAGGACCAACAGTGGCGGGGATGGCGTTCCGCCGGCCTAACGTCATGGCTTGCCCCTGCAGATTCACGAGAAAGTGGTTCGAGGGTGTGGTCGGCCTCTCTTCGAGGGCGCGGCACGTTAGCCGTACGGGAGTAGGCGGCACAGTGCCACGGAGCTGACACTGGCCATGTCGCACAGTCCCCCACAGTTGCGGGGATGGGTTCCCCCTAGGGAGTTGGCAGAACAGCGCCGGGGCGTGATTCCCAGGCGCATGATGGTGCGGCTCTGCTGTGTCAGAGCATTAAATGCCCGTACCCGTGTGCGGGAGTGGGTGTGCTCGTGAGGGGGCCTCGAGCGAGGCGGAGCCCGCTCGAGGGAGGCGTGAACCCTCGAGCGGGGCGGAGCCCGCTCGAGGGAGCCCTTGACTGGACCACTCTGGTGGGTCGTGGGGGCCACTGCGGTGTGGGCCGTGCCTTGTGTGTGCGCTTAAGTGAGAGGTGTTTCGTTTTGGTTTTTTGCAGGTTTTAAGCAGGATTCCCCTAGTTGTTTTAGGGGACCCTCAGGGCTGTCCCCGACAATAGCCCCCGAGAATCTGCGGGTATGCCGGCCAGGCTCCCGCAGATGCTGAAGCCTATTGATAGGACATCTTTCCCCCTGGTTGCTAACGCTTTTCGTGGGGCCGCGTCAGCGGACCCGCGGGTCTAGCCTTTGAAGCCCTGCAGGAGCGTGAGTGCTCCTGCAGGGGTTTTACCGCGGAAACTGGTCAGTGGGCGTGGTACATATTCCAACCGGCGTCGGCAATGTTCCAGCCGGCTTCGGTGACGCACGCGCAACTGGCACTATCTGCGGCCGGTGCGACTCAGGAGGTGTAGCCGTGCGTCGAGCCCCCGAGCTTGGGCCAGTTCAAGGCGATCGGGGCGAGCTCTTCGTCTTATTTTAAACGCGCCCTCGCCGTCCCTCCGCGGGATGGAGGGTGAGGTTTCCGCAACCCCCATTGATTGGGTCGCGGATTGCGGATTCCTCATCGAGCTGTTAGCGGGTGGTTAAAGTGGACGCCCATGCCCCGTTCGATAAGGGTAGGCTGCGCGGTCCGGAGACTCGTACATTAAAGCGCTTGCATGGGTTTGCTAGGTGAGGCTCGGTCCCATTCACTAGGGACCGAGGGCGCGAAAGCTCTCCCTCGGTGGAATCCCCCCGGCTAGCTGCCCTCGCTGGCTCTTGAACACGACATGTGGGGCACCCTCGAGCCGGCAGGCTCGAGGAAAGGCTCGAATGCGCGTGCCCTCGTCGTCCCTGACTCTGGTGATCTGGGGCGCCCCTGTTCGAACCCGTCGAGGGTCAGGCTTCGGACCTCTGATCAGTAGGGCCGTGCGGGGTAACAGCCAAGTGCCCCCGTCTTTCGCATCTGCAGGTTTCGAGGGTCCCTAGCCGTGCCAGTTCTCGAGCCGCTGATCAGTAGTTTTTTGTGAATCGAGAGCACTTGTGGCGCCCGTTTATTTCAAACGGGCTTCGAGGCCACTGGTCGATGTTTGCACCCTTCGTGGGTCGTATTTATTTGAGCCAGGGGCTCGGGCCGCTCGAGGGTCTTCCTTACTCAGTAAAGGACAGGGCCATTAATGCTCGCAGTCGCGGCTGTAGTCTCGCGCTGCGGGCGTGCCTTTTCAGGCGCCGCGGCCGCGCGCGTGGTGGGCGGAGTGGGGGCGGCGGACGTGACCGCCTGCCACGGCCCTCTGGTTACCGCGCCGTGATGATGGCGTTCGTGCGGTTGCGTGGCCGCCGCGGTCGTGGTGGGTCCCGTTCATCAGCGAGGGAATATTTCACCTGCAGTTAATGCGCCGGGGCGTATGCTCCGGAGAGCACGCCTGCAGCCCATAAATCCGATGGAAGGGGAAGGGGCGGTTTTTACCTTTGCGCTTAGCATTCGCCGTTCTTGCTTCTTGCGCTCTAGCCCCCGAGTCACTCTCGCCATTGCGCCTCTGCCCTCAGAGCTCTCCTTGCTTCTTGCTCTCCGCTTCCCCGCTCGCTCGCATGGCTCCCCAGCAGCCTCTTGTCATCATTGACCCGTTGGCATGGGAGCGCTCGACGGAAACGCCGCTGGCCCTGGGCCAGCTGGTGGCTGGCGGCCAGCTAGCGGCGAACGAGGACGGACAACCAGCCGAGTGGATCGTGCCGTCGGAAAGGGAGCGAGCGCCCAACCCTCCGTACGGCTACGTGGTTAGCTTCATCCGCTTCCATGAGCGCGACTTCACGGCGCCGGCGAGCCGCTTCATGCGGGCCCTCTGCCATCACTACGGCGTGGAGCTTCACAACTTCGCGCCGAACGCGATCTCGCAGGCGGTCACATTCGTTGGCGTTTGCGAGGGCTTCCTGGGGATCCCGGTGAACTGGGATCTCTGGGTTCATCTCTTCCGCGCGGAGCTGTTCACGCTGCCGACGACGGAGACGAGGACCCGCCGCGCGGTGCGCGCCGGTAGCATGTCGCTCACCGTGCGGACCCAGCGCAAGGTACGATTACATCCCTAGCACGATGACGACCAACAACGCGGACTGGGAGCGGGGGTGGTTCTGCCTCCGCAACGCCGAGCCCGGCCTTCCCCCCTACACCGGCAAGGTGCTCCGGGAGAGGCCCGCCTCCTGGTATCACGGGGTGTCCCCGCCACAGCATCAGGCGCGGTTGGACTCGCTCTTGGCCGCGCTGAAGGAGCTGGCGGGCCGCGGGCTGACCGCGGAAGTTGTTCTCGCCCACCTCCACCACCGGCGGGTTGTTCCCTTGATGGAGAGGCCACTCCGCATCTACGAGATGACCGAGGACGCGGATCCCGTCGCATTGGCGAAATCGCGGTCGCTGCCGAGCCCCTTCCCGCGGGAGTACGCGGCCACCCGGGCGCGGCGCGCCATCGACCCCAAGTCCGGGCGCTACGACGACAAGGCCCTGTGGGAGCTTGAGATGCTGCCCACCGGCCCACTGGTGAGTGGAGTTCTTGATTTCATTTCCAATTTCACCAGTTTTCTGAGTTGTTGACGCATTTTAATGCTTTGCCTGCAGATGGTGAGGGTGAGCGCCGCGAAGTCCGAGCCGCCTAACCCCCGCTCCTGCGCGCTCGCACGAGCGGCGCAGCAGCGAGAGCGGAAGCGGGTGGCTCGCAGGAGGGAGCGTGCGACTCGACATCGGGAGCTTCGCGAGCGGAGGAGCGAGGAGTTCCGGCTGCGCAAGCAGCAGGGGCTTTCCTCGCCGGGGACCGAGGAGTACTCGTCATCGGACGAGGAGGAGGAAGAGGAAGAGGAGGAAGAGGTTAGGGGGCAGGCTCTCCCTGATAGGTGGGAGCCTGCACCCCCGTCACCAGATCCGGCCCGGGTGGCGGGGAGTAGCATCACCTGGGGCGGGCGCGGAGGCGCCCGCCACCGTGCGGCCGACGACGCAGGCGCGCGCGGGGCCGGGGAGGCGCCGGCACGCGCCTCGGAGGCGTCCGCGCGCGTGCCTCGGAGGCGTCCATGCGCGCGGCGGAGGCACCCGCGCGCGAAGCGGGGCCCGCGCGCGCGGTGGAGATGGCCGGACGTGCGGCGGCGGCCGCACCGGCCGCGCCCGCATCATCAGCGGGGACCTCGAGGAAGAGGAAGCGCGCCTTCTCCTCCTCGAGGTAAGGAATTGTCTTTCGAGAGATTGCGCGTCCGTCGGGCGGGAATTTGACAGTTTGTTTCCATTCCCGCAGGGCGGTGCCAACTGTGCCTCCCCTCGCACCGGCCAAGGTGCTGAGGGCAGATGCGTCCATCCCCACCCGGCGGCGTTCGTCAAGGGCGCCGCGGGCGGGGGCGAGCGAGGTGGCAACTGTGAGCGAGAGCTCGCAAGGCGTGGCTGAGGCCTCGAGGCCACGGCGGGGGTGGTTTCACCCCGCCGGGCCGCGGCCGGCGGTCGATGAGGGCGGCGGGCGCCGGTCGTGGTGGAGGCACGGGCGGGCGACGGCGCGGCGGAGGCGAGACCGGAGGCGGGGGTGCAGCCGACCGCGCCGGTCGTAGCGGCATTGCCGGCGGCGTCGCCGTGGAGGGCCACCCGGCGCCCGCGGCCGCCGAGACGCAGCTGGAGGTGGTCGTGGAGGGCCACCCGGCGCCCACGGCCGCCGAGACGCACTGGAGGTGGTCGTGGAGGCGCGGCGGAGCCCGCCCCTCGCCGGCGGCCTCCCGTGCGATGGCGTTGGAAATCCCGGACGACGACGCCCCGCCGCCGGGTGGGACCGGTGGGTGAACTCCGCCCATGCCATCCCCCCCCGAGCCCCGGGCGGGGGCGCTCGTGAGGTGGTGGGACGACCACATGGTGGCCAGGGGCTGAGGGCACGGCGCCGAGGCTTCTTCTTCCCGCGCCGGCCCCTCCGCTTCGGGAGGGGGGCGCGTTGACGAGTCGCCCGCCTTCGCCGATGCCCAAGAGGAGCAGCAGCTATGGGGGAGCTCCGTGATCACGACGCCGCGCTCAACCGGGCGTTGAATGAGGCGCTGCGGATTCACGGAGGCCCGGCGTGGCGTGTTTTCCAGGTGAGGCATGTTGCCTTTTTTCTTTGATTTCGTCGTTTCCGTGCTTGTTCCTCGTGGCGCGATGCTTACTGGCTTTGATCTGTTGGCGGCAGGAGCTCGAGCACCGCGCTCGCGACAAATATGGTGCCTTCGACCAGATGAGTGCCGAGCTCCGCCACCTCCGGGAGCAGCGTGACGCCTTCGACGCGCTCGCGGAGGCCTTGAGGACCCAAGACGGCTAGTTGTCGTACCGGGCGGAGGCCCTGCGCGACCAGCTCTTGGAGCACGAGGGTCAGGCCGCGGCGCGTCCCCCGCCCTTGAACGGATTTGCACAACCCTCATCGATCGGGATGAGGCGCTGCAGCAAGCGCGGGGGGATATGGAGAAGGTGCGTGCCGTGGCGTAGGATTGGGAGGCGGAGGTGGGGACCGTCCGGTCCGAGAACCAGGAGCTCCGCACATGGCTCTAGGAGGCGCAGGCCCAGCAGAGCCGGGCCGAGGAGAGGGCGCGGACAGCTGTGCAGAAGGCCAATGAGGCCGACGAGCTGAAGGCCGCCCTCGACGCCAAGGTCGTTGCACTCGCCACGACGGAGGACCAGCTCCGGCAAGAGCGTACCGCCCGCCAGGGGGTCGAGGGGCAGCTCCAGCGAGAGCGGACCGCTCTTGCCGATGCTCGGTCGGCGCTCGAGCGGGAGCGCGTCGCTCGCGAGACGGCGCAAAAGTCGCTGGCGGAGCGGGACGCCGACGTCTCAAGGCTCGACGGGGAGCTGATAGCCCTCAGCATCGCGAACGTGGATCAGGAGCTGTCCCTCAAGGAGCAGGGTGCTACCGTCGTCAGCCTGCAGCAAGCGGTCGAGGCTGAGCGCAGCGCTCTCGAGGTGGAGAAGAAGCAGGTTGAAGGTAGGTCGCCATTTCGTTTTTTGTTTTGCTGATCTTTCCTTCGAGGGTTCATTCCCCTTCTGATTCCTCTTGCTGGTGACGTTCAGGCCTGCGCACCGCGCTGGGGCACGCTACCAACCGGGTCGAGGCGCTGCAGGCCTCTTACAACTCCTCCGAGCGGGAGCTGGTGGAGCTGCGTGCCGCGGCCCTCGAGACCTGCCGGGCCGTCGAAGAGGGCGAGGCGCAAGCCGGAAGTTCGGTGGCCGGGCCGCCCGCGCGCCCTCGGCGGGCACGTCTCTGGGCGCACGCGCCGCGCTCTGCGCCTTGGCGTCCAGAAGGCCCTCGGCGTGGTGCGGTCCCACTACGAGGTCAACTTCGAGGCCGTGGCGGAAGGCTACATCGTCCCGGAGGGCGTCGAGGATGAAGCGGCAATGGAACACGTGGACGCGCTAGCCGCCGATGCCGCCGGGGTGCTCGCCGAGGCCTTCGAGGAGTTCCTGTTTCCGGACGGCGCCGACGCTGATGCTCCTCAATCTTGAAGATCGCCGGGCGCCGGGCCCTTTTTTATTTGAATGTTAGTACATGGGTCACGTGGCCATGTAAATAAACAAACTTTTTGTTTCAAACATTTGTGGAAGTGAATGGTGTCTTCTATTTTATCGTGTTGTTTTGTTTCTTCCTTTGCCTGAGTAAATTCGAGTTTGGGGAGTTCGATTTTCGCGAGCAGCCTGCTGGGCCGGAGGCAAGAGAGAGGGGCCGTGTCCTCGTGGAGGCGTAGGCTATCTCTGGCTCGCGCATCCTTTCCGCTTGTCCATCCGCGCCCTGTATGAATTTTTCTCGAGGCTAAGGTCGAGCGATACTTAGCGCGCGTGGGTTTTTTGTGAAAAAATGGGACCATTTTTTGGGGGGATGCCCCCCCGTAGTAGCCCCCGAGGGTGACTTGGGTTTCAGGGGAAAGCCGAGTTGCCCTTTTTATTGAACTGCTGCTATTTATATTTTCGTTGCCAACTGGGGTGTTGGGCACGTAATTTACAACAAAAGACTTGGAAATCCTAGCTAGGGGTAAAAGCGACGTAGCTGTTGGATGTTCCAAACGTTGGTGAGTTCTTCGCCGTCCTCGTTGGCTAGCTTGTACGTGCCGGGCTTGAGCACCTTCACCACGACGTAGGGTCCCTCCCACGGAGGTGATAGCTTGTGGCGTCCTCGGTTGTCTTGGCGTAGCTTTAGGACCAAGTCCCCCTCGTTGAAGTCCCACGGTGCACCTTCCGAGCCTGGTAGCGCCTTAGGGACTGCTGGTATCTTGCGGAGTGCATCAGGGCCACGAGGCGTGCTTTGTCCAAGCTGGTTCAGTGAGTCCTCGCGGGCTCGCTGGTTGGTGTCTTCGTCATAGCCCCGCACCCTGGGTGACCCATATTCTAAATCCGTGGGGAGGACGGCCTCCGCGCCATGGACTAGAAAGAACGGGGTGAACCCGGTGGCTCTGCTTGGGTGGTCCTGAGGCTCCACACGACCGCAGGTAGTTCCTGGAGCTATTTTCGACCAGATTTGTTCAACTGGTCGAAAATTCTGGGCTTGAGGCCTTGTAGAATCATGCCATTGGCACGCTCTACTTGGCCGCTGGTCTGTGGGTGTGCCACAGCTGCCCAGTCCACACGGATGTGGAACTTGTCGCAAAACTCCAGGAATTTCCTGCCTGTGAACTGGGACCCGTTATCGGTGATGATGGAGTTCGGCACTCCAAAGCGATAGATGATGTCTGTGAAGAACGTCACCGCCTGCTGTGCCCTGAGATTCGTAATGTGGCGCACCTCCACCCACTTGGAAAATTTGTCGATCGCGACCAACAGGTGGGTGAAGCCCCCGGGCGCTTTCCGCAAGGGCCCGACGATGTCCAGCCCCCACACGGCGAAAGGCCAAGTGATGGGGATGGTCTGCAGGACGTGCGCAGGGAGATTGGTTTTACGGGCGTAGAACTGGCACCCTTCGCAGGTGCGCACGATCTCGCTGGCGTCAGCGACCGCGGTGGGTGTTGACGGTTAATAATTGTATCAAAGTTCGTTCGTGACTCGCAAGCGTACAAGTCTCCCGTCGTAGTCAAGGGACCCTTCTTCCCTCGAGTGGTGAACCCAAGGTATCGAATCCGTGGAACAAATGTGTGACGCAAGACTTAATCTATTAAAGCCAAATAACTGCAATCTTCGATAAAGAACCTAATGCATCTAAGTAAAAGACACAAAACGAATCTAATCTACTAAAAACCGGAGAAAACAAAGTAAGATTGGGTAGATAAACCGATCTAGAGGGATCGGGGTAAGCCTTTTGTTGAAGTTCCAAGCAAGAGAAGAAGTAGCAAATCGAATCTTAATAAAAGCCTCTTTAAATCGTGGTTTCCCGTCCAAATCCGAAAACATCCGCCTTTCGAGACCCCCGTTCGTCACAACGTATCCCTATTCATGCGGGGAGCTTAGGGCGAGTCAAAAGACAAGTCGAGATTCTTTCGGAAGATCCGGCGTGTACCTCTAGCCACCGCGGCTACAAGAACACCCTATGTAATCTATCTCGAGAATAGAATTGAAATAAGCAAAGCCGATCGAAAAACGAAATCTTCGAGGAAACACTTGATCGCTGGGAAAAGATTCAACTTGATAATTCAACTATAACAATGATACATACACAAGATCACCACCGGGATCCTTCCTTGATCTTGCTTCTAGCTCCGGGAACTCCGACGTGGTCTTCCGTGCAAGGTTCCCACGTCGGCTAGGGGAACCCTAGTCAACTAGCTCGACCCTCTCCTCTCCGAGATGGTGTCCCTCTCTTCTTTGCTTCTCGGCGGCCGAAGACGAAATCTTCTCTGCATGGCTCTCGGTCAGGGGACTATTAATAGCCCGATTGGCGGCTAGGGCAAAGGAGGACGGATTTGGGCCCTAAATGGGCCTGGGCCGACCGGACTGGGCCGGCCGGCCTGGGCCCATTTAGGCCCGGCCCCCGTGGGCTCCTTTGCCCGACGTCGGTTCCCTTGCTTCCCGGATGCTTCCCCCTTCGCATGTAGGTCCATGTCGTCGGTTTCTCTCCGAATTGGACTCAACTCCTTGTCTTGCAAGATTCAAGACTTTTCCGGTCGGGTCCCCGGAGTCCGTCGTCTTCTCGGATCAAGTCCCCGGCTTCTTGGAGTTAATTTTGCTTCATTGCATGACTTGTTCAGGACTTCAAGGTCCTGTCATGAGGTGCTTGATGAACTTATGCCGAAAGTCTTGCATTCAACACTAAAACCCTGCATAAACATTAAACTCCAAAACCGACATGCACACGTGAACTTGTTATACCACGGGGGTTAGTACCAATGGATAAGGTATAAAAGTCATGCCAACACCGAAGGTAAACTCATGGCTAGGTTGACGGATTTTCACCGTCAACATCTCCCCCATGCTTAAACCTTGCTCGTCCTCGAGTAAGCCTTCGATGGATATCATCATTGCTAAACAATGTTTAAACTTTGCACTTGATTACACATGAGAAAACATAATGCTCTCAAAATTTTAATTCATTAAAGTTCCAAAATGTACTAGCCTTCATCTCTACGGAGGGTAGATTCTTATTAAGCTTATCCCACAAGTATTAACATGCTCACAAAGTTTTAAATAGATCTCAGAATTTTTGAAATAAAGAACGAGAATAAGAAAAGCTAAACCAAATTCACAAATTTAAATCATGTTGTATATTGTTCATGAACTCTCATCTCACTTGTCTCTCAAGCCTATATATTCTACTCCTTTCCCTCTCATATATATGTGGTAGGCTTTATATGGAGCTTTGGGAAAGTTTAGTCCTAACAAGATTTTATAAATGAGGTGTTGTCAAAACAAGACAAGCTTCTCATGGTCTTACCGAGACTCGTCAAAAAGGTCATTGGAAAATAATGTTAAGTCAAGGAGGGGAAAGAGAAAAATACACACACTTTTAGATAAGTGGACATGTGCAAATGGCAAAGAGTGATCCCAAGGCACAAAGGTAGTCCTTGTTATCGGATTGCACATGGTTGGAAAAATGAGAATGGATCTTTTTAACTTGAAGCCTTGAATGCACTTTTTAGAGAGCCGGGGAGTTCACTTTACGCACATTTATTTTTTTCTCTTCTCATATTTCTCATTCTTTTCTTTCTTTCTTTCTTTCATTCATTATATATATATATATTTTTCTTTATCTTGAAAGTCATGATTATCGCTGGATTTTTTTTCTTTCATCATTTTTTTTAAAATATTCCCCTTTGAACTCTAAAACTGCACCGTACCTACCTCCTCCCCCATGCTTAGACGTTGCTCGTCCGCGAGCAAAGAGGCGAAAAATAAGGTAGGTACCGGAATATTTTTCCTTGGAGAGATACTTGAAATCTTCAACGTTGGCACCGTCTTGCGATCTTCCTTGAATTGATGATCCATTCTCAACGATAGGTTGTGGTCAAGGAGGTAATCACAAAAAAAAGATATTTGGTTTAAGGGTGGATATCCGGCGATGTTTGTGAGATCACCGATGCGGGGATACACAATGCACGGATAAGAGGCTAGCAAAAAGATAGATACGCAAAAATGGAATGACCAGCTTTTTAGTCTCGGGCCAGAGAAATCATGGCCTGCAATAACTCACTCAAAAATAAATCTTGTACACTAAGGTTTATGCACTCAAATATATATAAGGCTTTGGATAGGTTGAGCAACACACAAGTGATATTTGTGACAAGGTTAGCAATATTTTTGAGCATAAAAGACATCTTTAATCTATTCATAACTTGAGAGCACATAAAACACTATGGGTCTTTATTTTAATCATGACCTCCGCTGAAAATTAAGCTAGCATTTAAATAAATTCAGATCTGTATTTTTAAGAGAGCACTAGCTTAAACATGCATAAATCAATTACAAAGATGAACAAAGCTGCAATTTTAATCATATATCATCATGGCACGAATTTTGTAACTTTTCCAATGATATAATCAAGGTGGTGTCTTTATTAATGATGACATCAAGTTGAAATACATACTGAAAATAAACAAACATGCTTGCTGAAATTTAAATAAAAAAACAGAAAATACTACGCAAACACACATAAGCAAAAGCTGAAAATTACAGAGAAAAAGAAAAGAAAAGAAAACTAAAGTTCCTAAATCTTCTAGTCCTCCGCCGGTGGTTGATGTTGGTAATCTTGATAATAATACCCTTGCTCATAATACGAATGGACGCTTCCTCCGTCGAATTGATTTGGCTCCACAAGGTGAAGGCGTCCAAGTTCAAAGGCAATATTTGCGTTGCCTTCACCGAGTTGGGCTGCGTTAGATTGGATGGCTGCGATGTTTTGAGCATTTCTTGCGGCATACCCTCCAATAATGGCCATGCTTTGTTGTGGTTGGGGATGATGAGCGTAGGACTCCGCGAAGTTAGCGTTGGGCACAACATAATTTTGTGGGGGTACCGGTGCACCACCCCCCCATGCTTGTCCTTGTGACCCTCCGTAATAACTTGGCGGAGGAGGGACTCCGCCGAATGGTTGCACATTGGGTTGTGCTCCACTCGCTTGTGCGGAGGATGTTCCCTCCTCTACGATTCTTCCTCTTTTGTTCTTCCTTGCGGGGACAAGTAGTCCCTCTTCCAACCAATCTTCCCTTCCTTCGGTGAAAAGCCTAAGCCTCTCATTCGGAAGGGGTAGGTTCACTATGGCCAACCGATAACCTCCTCTCTCATCTCCACTAATGTATTTGCCTTGCCACAAATACTCAAAACCGAGAGAGGTACCACGCAAAAGGTGAGCGGGGTTTCTTGCGATCCCCGGCCGCAAGGAAAAGGCCAACATGGAGAGGTAACACCCCGAACCAATATTACCCGCCCCCGATGTTGCTTCACAACACCAACGGTTGATCATGAGGTAAGAGGGGTCTATTGGCCGCCCGGCAATTAAAGCCGAGTATAGCCAATTCAACTCCGTGTCGGTCACCTTTGTTTCCTTCATCCTCCCCAATATCCTCTTGCACATCCAAGAGTGAAATATCCGGATAATGGGGTTGCGGATGCAATTGCGTTGTTGATGGGCTTCTCCGGAGATCATGTTACAAAATCCCGCCAACATGCCGGGTGGCACGTCAACTTTCTCGGAGCTCCCTTGTGGAATCCAAGCGGCTCCCTAACGTGCTCGTAGGGAACCACTTGCTCGATTCCCTCCAACCGGAATGACAAGCTTTGCACCCCATCATCATCAACGATGGGTGCAATAGTCATTAAAATTTCCAAGGCGTAACCCAAATGGGTGTCCACCGATATTCCGTTGGAAAACTGCACCCATCCGAGGTGCCCCAACATATAGTATATGTCGGTGCAAAAACCCAAGGTGTAGAGTGCTTGGTCGTCGAACTCGACGTTTGGCACAAGCCTCTTCTCAAGATTGGCGAGCCTCTCCTCCTCCTCCGCCGACAAGATGATGAAGCCGTACGAAGAGTGTGTCGGGGTGTAAGGAGGTGGTGCGGTTGAGCGAGTCGATCGTCGTGGTGGCGCGGGCTGCTCCTCCGTGTGCCCACGAGGTTCGGTGAACCTCATGGAAGTGCTTCTCGCAGCCCTCATACCACCAAGGAGGAGAGCGTCGTTCCTCCTCGGTGGTGCCGTGTCCGTCTCCATGCTCCGGGGAGACTCGGAAACCGAGTGCCTCCTCAAAGACGTGGTTGATGACGGCTTGGATGACGACGAACTCTTCTTCTTGGAGAAGAGACTTGTGGTCTTCTTCCACATGGTTGCTGCACTCTTTCTTCAACTAAAATTCCGGGTTGCAACCGGTAAACTAGGCACTTAAACTCTTTGCTTCGGATGTGGACTTTGAGTGGATTAAGGATGTGGATTTTTCTTGAGCTCTCAAGCTTGGGATGGTTGGCTAAGTCTACGGAGGTTCTGAGCACACAAACTTGAACACACAAACAAGGGAAGGAGAGGGAAGCTTGCTGCTGCGCAGAAAACGGGAGCCGGGGGCTCCTTAAGTAGGCGAGGCCGGCCGGCCCGGGCCGGCCGGCCCGGGGCCTCCCGGCTCCTCCCCGTCGCGTCTTTCTCCCAAAGACGATCATTTCGCCTCCGCAACTTTCCCCGCCCGCGTGCTCCACAAGTTGCACCGCCCAAACGCTCTCGTCCACTCCTTTTCTTGAATTATTGGTCCTCCCACTTGATGCTCCATGCTTTGGGTCATGTCCATGCTCCCTAGCTCCACTTGCTTCACATGCCACCATGAAAATCCTGCAAAGTTGATGCTTGCTGCCCACCATGCTTGTCCTTTGCATGTGGAATTGGTGAAAGTTGATAAAAGGGAATCCAATGGTGCATGCATGATTAATTCAAACTTGATTGCCTCCATTTAGGTGTGTTTAAGGTTAAGCACTCCTCTAATTCGAAATTTAAAATATTTTTCAGAGCCATGCAAGAGCTCAAGCATAATTTTAGAGAAGTTTTTAAACCATTAAAAACAAATGTAAGTCGAAAATATTTTTCGACTACGTCGATTTCGGTCTCACCGGTATAGTTTGCTTTCATCGGTTGAGGGCAGACATTTCCCGACTTGATCATGGGGGCATAGGTTTAGGTTCTAATTTTGGCTAAATAAGAAAGATTTTGAATAAAACAAAATTAGAATGGGCTTAGAAAAATTCTAATCCTAGAGAAACCAAGGATAAAGATTTTTAAAACCAACCAAAAGATTTGATTTGTAGGTTCACGCGAGTCCTACCACGTGCTGAATTTTTATAACACTTGAATATAAATCGTGGCTCTACTCGTGTGGTTTTAGCATGAAAAATAAGTCAACCTCAGCACCATAATGAGGGTGAAAGGTTGAGTTAAGGTTCTGAAATTATTTGGTTGAGGGGTTTCTCTAAAAGAAAAGAATCAAACAAGCACATAGGAGGGTTCATGCAAAGGGTTTATGATAAAGCAAACACTCAATCAAGAATTATGTCTCTAATATTGTTCAACCACTTCTAAGTCTAATGTCTTTGCGTAATAAAACTCAAAAACTAAATTATTAAAAATACTCGAAAAACCTGGAATCGGGTTGTCCTCCCGGTAGCTTATTCTTAACTCGACGAAACGGGTTGCCTCCCGCCTAGCGCTTCGTTTATAGTCTATAGCTAGACTTCTTCACTTTATCACTCCGGATCAACGCTCTTTGCGGGCGTTGCAATCTTGGGTACCCACTTCCGCACCATCTTGGGCGCGGGCTTGACTTCCGGCTTAGTTGGCTTAGTCATTTTTTTGGTCTTCACAGGCAGCTTCTCTTCCTTTGTCTTGACGGATGCAACACCTTCTTTGATTTTCGTTACGTTCATTTTTTTCGGCTCCTTCTTCTTTTTCAGCCCCTCCGTTTGTTTTGGTTCTCCCTTCACTCCAATCATGTTGCATGCCTCAATCCTTGGACGGAACTTGAAGGAACTCCTTTCTCCGTTGATATCGAACATGATCTCCCCCTTGCCAACATCAATAGTAGCTCCCACGGTCTTGAGGAACGGCCTCCCTAGGATGAGCGGCGGCTTCTCCCTCTCTCCCATCTCGAGCACAACGAAGTCGACGGGGATGAAGTGGTGTCCAATCTTCACGGGTACATCTTCGGCAATGCCCAAGGGATAGCGAATGGAGTTGTCTCCCAACTCCAAACATATTCCCGTAGGCTCCATCGGTAGGCGTAGCTTCTCGAACACATCCCTCGGCATGACACTCACACTAGCTCCAAGGTCGCATAATGCCTTCTCGAAGTTGAAAGAACCAACTGAACATGGAATTGTAGGGCACCGGGGTCTTTTTGCTTCTCTAGCCCATAAGCAATAGCCGCACTACACTCCTCGGACATCTTGACATGATCTACCCCGAGTGTTGCTATCTCATATTTATTTGCAAGTATATCTTTAAAGTAACGAGAATATGTAGGTACTTGTAGGGCATCTAGTAATGGCATGTTGATGCTAAGTCTACGCACAACTTCCACAAACTTCTCAAAGTGGTTGTCAAGTTTACCTCGGAAGTAGCGTGGCTTGAGTTGCGGTATCCTCGTGTCATCCTCCGGCATCTCGAATTCGGGTTCCTCGGTGACGATCCCCGTAACCTTCTCTTTAGCAGCTCCTTCCACCTCGGTGGATGGTTTAAGCTTCCTTGCTCCCGCGGAACGTTCCGGATCTTCGGTCTCCTTCCCCGAACGTGTTTGAATGGCCTTCACCGATTCGGGACATTTGGGTTGTCTCGGAAGCTTCCCTTCATCATTAGTGAGGCGCCCCGCAAGTTGTCCAACTTGCGTCTCGAGCATCTTCATCATGTTGAGCACTTGATGATTGGAACTTCCGACCTCCGTCACTTTGCTATCGATGTTCTCCAACACCTTGTCTATGGTCTTGAACTTGGTGACGGTGTCCTTGTTGATCTTAGCTTGCTCATCCATGAACTCCTTCAATTGTATCCGAAGTGGAACCGCGTTAGGAATAGATGAGCTTGCATTAAATTGAGGCATACCTTGCCCGTAGCGGAAGTTCGGCAATTCTCCCTTCCTCATGTAGTCGAGCACTTTGGCTTCCTCCGGACAATCTTTGCGGACATGGCCATACTCTCCACATTCTTCGCATGTGGACCTTGCTTCGGCGGCCTTCAAGTCTTGAGCCTCTTTCTTTTCCATCTCCATCTTCTCCAACCTCCTCATGAGCGAGTCGATCTTGCCCTCAAGTATGTCTTCCTTCTCCACTTGCAAGATTCCTTTGACGTTCCCCATGGGTTGAGCCGGATGTAGGCGCCCGGATGACGCCCACGTATCATTATCCGCGACCTTCTTGAATAGCGTGAAAGCTTCCGTCGGTGTAAGCTCGATGATAGATCCTCCCGCCGATGCATCGATGATCGTCCTTGACGCCATGGTGAGTCCTTGATAGAACTTTTGCACGAGGTCTTCTTTCGGGAACTTGTGATGTGGAACCGCCCGGGTGTACTCGTTGAAGCGCTCGAATGCCTCCGAGATAGTTTCTGTAGGATACTGAACAAAGGTGGCAATCTTATTACGTAAACTTTGAGTTTTACCCGGTGAGTAGTATTCCTTCATGAAAGCCTTCATCAACGTGTTCCAATTTTGCACCGTCTCCGCCGGTTGAGAGTGGAACCATTGCAAAGCCTTCCCGAGTAGTGAAAACGGAAAAAGCCTTGCCCTCATTTGATCTTGAGTCACCCCATCCATGTTGAAAGTCTGACATAGTTGAATGAATGCTTGGAGGTGAAGGTTCGGATCCTCTTTGCCGGTGAAGGGTGAATGTTGCACCATGCGGATGGTTGAGGTCTTGATCTCGAACGGTCTTCCGATCTCCTCGAGGTTCAAGATTGGTAGGTCGATGATGTCTGGGGTGCATAGCTCCCCAATCTTGCGTTCTTCCGGTGGTTGGTCACCCATTGGTGGAAGTCGATTCTCCCGCGGACTTTGAGGTGGTGAATTCTCAGGAGATTCCTGCGATCCTTTGTGTTCCGACTCCGAATCTGCAAAATCCAGCTTTTTAGCTTGATGTGCTTCGCGTCTCCTTAGCCTGTAAAGTTTTTCTGGATCATCCACAAAATTATTGGGTTTGTTGGAGAGGTAGCCGTCCATCTCCTGTTAGGGTTAGCAATAAACAAAGTATGCAAAAAAAAACGAGAAAACAAAACAAATCTATAAAGACTAGAGTTAGACAAACTAGATTAGATGTATTTTGAGGATGATCGAAGTTTATTAGATGCAAAAATAAAACAAAATCAGTACTGAAAATTACAAAAAGAAGCAATAAAAAATCAAATCTTGATCACTTGTTCCCCGGCAACGGCGCCAGAAAAAGGGGCTTGTTGACGGTTAATAATTGTATCAAAGTTCGTTCGTGACTCGCAAGCGTACAAGTCTCCCGTCGTAGTCAAGGGACCCTTCTTCCCTCGAGTGGTGAACCCAAGGTATCGAATCCGTGGAACAAATGTGTGACGCAAGACTTAATCTATTAAAGCCAAATAACTGCAATCTTCGATAAAGAACCTAATGCATCTAAGTAAAAGACACAAAACGAATCTAATCTACTAAAAACCGGAGAAAACAAAGTAAGATTGGGTAGATAAACCGATCTAGAGGGATCGGGGTAAGCCTTTTGTTGAAGTTCCAAGCAAGAGAAGAAGTAGCAAATCGAATCTTAATAAAAGCCTCTTTAAATCGTGGTTTCCCGTCCAAATCCGAAAACATCCGCCTTTCGAGACCCCCGTTCTGTCACAACGTATCCCTATTCATGCGGGGAGCTTAGGGCGAGTCAAAAGACAAGTTGAGATTCTTTCGGAAGATCCGGCGTGTACCTCTAGCCACCGCGGCTACAAGAACACCCTATGTAATCTATCTCGAGAATAGAATTGAAATAAGCAAAGCCGATCGAAAAACGAAATCTTCGAGGAAACACTTGATCGCTGGGAAAAGATTCAACTTGATAATTCAACTATAACAATGATACATACACAAGATCACCACCGGGATCCTTCCTTGATCTTGCTTCTAGCTCCGGAACTCCGACGTGGTCTTCCGTGCAAGGTTCCCACGTCGGCTAGGGGAACCCTAGTCAACTAGCTCGACCCTCTCCTCTCCGAGATGGTGTCCCTCTCTTCTCTCGCTTCTCGGCGGCCGAAGACGAAATCTTCTCTCGCGTGGCTCTCGGTCGGGGGACTATTAATAGCCCGATTGGCGGCTAGGGCAAAGGAGGACGGATTTGGGCCCTAAATGGGCTCGGGCCGACCGGGCCGGGCCGGCCGGCCCGGGCCCATTTAGGCCCGGCCCCGTGGGCTCCTTTGCCCGACGTCGGTTCCCTTGCTTCCCGGATGCTTCCCCCTTCGCATGTAGGTCCATGTCGTCGGTTTCTCTCCGAATTGGACTCAACTCCTTGTCTTGCAAGATTCAAGACTTTTCCGGTCGGTGTCCCCGGAGTCCGTCGTCTTCTCGGATCAAGTCCCCGGCTTCTTGGAGTTAATTTTGCTTCATTGCATGACTTGTTCGAGACTTCAAGGTCTTGTCATGAGGTGCTTGATGAACTTATCCCGAAAGTCTTGCATTCAACACTAAAACCCTGCATAAACATTAAACTCCAAAACCGACATGCACACGTGAACTTGTTATACCACGGGGGTTAGTACCAATGGATAAGGTATAAAACTCATGCCAACACCGAAGGTAAACTCATGGCTAGGTTGACGGATTTTCACCGTCAACAGTGGGCCAGTAAAAGCCCTGGCGGAACGCGTTGCCTACGAGGGTGCGGGGCGCGGCATGGTGGCCGCAGATGCCCGCGTGAATGTCCCGGAGAAGCTCGCGCCCCTCGGGGATGGGCACGCATCGTTGCAGGATGCCTGAGGCGGCGCGCTTGTACAGCTCGCCGTCGACGAGGGCGAAGGATTTGGCCATCCTGGCGATGCGCCTGGCCTCGGACCGGTCCGAGGGTGATGAGTACTAATCTAGGATTAGCACAAGGGATGGCCCGATCTTCACGGCAGTAGGTCACGAACAAGGTAATAGATGTAAAGTAACAGTGGATCAAGATAACTTTCTGCAAAGCAGCGGGTAACTAGCTTTATACCTGGCCAAGGTTGGATGCGACCAAGCGACGGGGAGAGAGGCACCGAAACCGCGAAGACTTCAACTCCATCTCCGAACGACCGCAGAACCACAACCGGAGCTAATCCACACAAAGAGAGGCAGCCGTACTGGAACTCTCGGGAGCACGAACTAGTGGATCCCAGAGGAATCTCTTCACAAGTCCAAGAAGAACAAGGAAGAACAAGGGTTGAGTAAGCACTCTGGCAGCTCGGCTGCAATCTCACTGGATTAATCTCAAATCATTCAAAGTTGTTTACATCTGAGGTGTAGGGGTCTATTTATACATGGAACAAGCCTCTAGGATGGGTGAAAACATGAAAACAAAGTGTTTGGTTCGTCAATGTGAAAGGGCTCCTCGAAATGGTCTTCTGAGCTTTTCCCGCGTGGCTGTTTGGCTTCTGAGTAGTCTTCAATGTTTTGACCATAACTTCTTCTAGGGAACTCCAAATGAAGAACGGCCAGATGCGCTGGAAAGCTAACTCGATCCCCGTTCCAACCATGTATACCATGCACCACAAATTATTGTATAATGGTACAGTTTAACATGGGAACTTGAACTTCATGTAGGCTGTCGACCTCTTGACCAGTGTGCACTCGACCAGAAATAACTCTTAGCTCGAAACTCCAAACTGGTCGAGGCTAGACTCTTTGGAAACCAGACTTCCAGCTGGTTCCAACGAGTACTCATATGCCTTCGCAGCTTTTGGGAATCAAAAGTTATGACCGTTTCTTCAACTGGTCCGTTTTTACTGCCCTTGTCCGCTGACTGATCCGTTGTGTTCTTCATGTAGCTCGATGGTGTAGCCTCTTGTGTAAACCTAAGTAATATCAACATACAAGACTTAGGTAGCACAAAATTGTCATTAGAATTGAGTTTAAGTTCACAAAGTAGCGCGTGCACCTCTTGTTGTATCTTTTTAGCTCGGCTACGTGTGATTGGTCCTGTAGGTGTGGGTGTAGAGGTCGGCAATGTAGTCGATGAGGTCGGCAAAGTGGTTGGAGTGGTCGATGACGTCGGCAAAGTGGTTGGAGTGGTCTATGACACTGGCGTGTGCATATCATCCTCCCCCCTTCAAAAAGAGTCGTCCTCGACTCTTCCAATCCAAAAAAATGGAAAGAGATCGGACACATTGAAACTGGTACTCACTCCATAAGTACTTGGCAGATCGATCTCATAGGCGTTGTCGTTGAAATTGCGAAGCACTCTGAAAGGACCATCAGCCCGGGGCTGCAGCTTGCTCTTGCGTTGCTCAGGAAATCTGTCTTTGCGTAGATGCACCCAAACAAGGTCACCTTCTTCAAGTATCATCTTCCGTCTTTCCTTGTTGGCTTGCTTCTCATACTGTTTGGTCATCTTCTCAATGTTTGTGCGAGCTCTATCATGGAGATTCTTCACAAACTCAGCTCGCTTGCTTGCATCAAAGTTCACTCGCTCCCCGCACGAGCAAAGGCAAAAGATCTATGGGAGCAAAGTGGGTTTGTAACCATACACAATTTCAAATGGAAAAAATTTAGTGGTTGAGTGAACGGCTCTATTGTAGGCAAACTCAACATGCGGCAAACTTTCTTCCCAAAGTTTCAAATTCTTTTTGAGAACGACTCTCAAGGCAACATGGACAAAGTTCGATTTACAACTTCAGTTTGTCCATCTGTTTGTGTGTGACATGTAGTGGAAAATAACAAACGTGTTCCAAGTTTTCCCCATAAAGTTTTCCAAAAGTAACTCAAAAATTTTGTGTCACGATCAGAAACAATAGTTCGTGGCACCCCATGTAATCGCACAACTTCTCTGAAAAATAATTCAGCAATATGCGAAGCATCATCACTTTTGTAGCAAGGAACAAAATGTGCCATTTTGCTAAATCGATCAACCACAACAAAAATTGAATCCCTTCCCTTTTTGGTTCGAGGTAAACCAAGAACAAAATCCATAGAAATATCCTCCCATGGTGCACTAGGAATAGGAAGAGGGGTGTATAAACCGTGAGGGTTCAGACGGGACTTAGCTTTGTGGCATGATTCGCAGCGAAGGACATGCCTCTCCACATCTCTTCTCATCTTTGGCCAAAAGAAATGGTCAACAAGCACTTGCTCCGTCTTCTTGGCTCTAAAATGACCCATGAGTCCTCCCCGAATGTGCTTCTGTACAAGCAAAATACGAACGAGCAATCGGAATGCACAGCTTGTTAGCTCGAAATAAAAATCCATCTTGTACATGATATTTTTCCCATCCTTTGCCATCATGACACTTGGAATATGGTTCAGCAAAACATGGATCAGTTGTGTATAATTCTTTTATGCTTTCTAATCCAAGAATTTTAGCATTAAGTTGATTTAACAAAACATGGCGTCGTGACAAGGCATCAGCTACAACATTTTCTTTTCCTTTCTTGTATTTAACAACATAAGGAAATGACTCAATAAATTCACACCATTTAGCATGTCTCCTATTCAGTTTTAATTGTCCTTTAAGATGTTTCAAAGATTCATGGTCTGAATGTATCACAAACTCTTTAGGAAAAAGATAGTGCTGCCAAGTTTTCAAACTCCTAACAAGGGCATATAATTCTTTGTCATAAACTGAATAATTAAGAGTTGGACCACTTAGCTTTTCACTGAAGTATGCAATTGGTCTTCGTTCTTGCATCAGCACGCCTCCAATCCCAACTCCACTTGCATCACATTCTATTTCAAATGTTTTGCCGAAATATGGGAGTGCAAGGACAAGGGCTGTTGTAAGCTTCATCTTTAATTCTTCAAATGCATTCTGTTGAACATTTCCCCACTTGAATGGTACTTCCTTCTTGGTCAACTCATTGATGGGAGCAGCAATAGTGCTGAAATCCTTCACAAACCGTCGGTAGAAACCAGCGAGTCCAAGGAAACTTCACACTTGGCTCACGTTCTGTGGAGGCGTCCAGTCTCGTACAGCCTTGACCTTTTCTTCATCCACCTCCACTCCTTGACCTGAAACAACAAAACCAAGAAAAACTACCTTGTCGGTGCAAAAGGTGCACTTCTCAAGGTTAGCATATAATTTTTGCTCACGTAGGACAAGCAAGCACGCACCGAATATGTTCAACATGTTCTTCAAGAGACTTGCCGTAAATCAAGATATCATCAAAATAGACCACAACAAATTTGCCGATGAAAGCTCTAAGCACATGATTCATCAATCTCATAAATGTACTTGGTGCATTGGTTAAACCAAAGGGCATCACTAACCATTCATATAAACCAAATTTTGTTTTAAAAGCAGTTTTCCATTCATCTCCATCTTTCATGCGAATTTGATGATATCCACTTCTTAAATCAATCTTAGTAAAAATGATAGCACCACTAAGCTCATCGAGCATGTCATCTAATCTTGGAATTGATGCCTATACCTTACTGTAATGTTATTAATAGCACGGCAATCCACACACATTCTCCAAGATCCATCCTTTTTAGGAACTAATAAAACAGGGACAACACAAGGTGAAAGACTTTCCTGTACATAGCCTTTTTTAATCAAATCTTCCACTTGCCTCTGAATTTCTTTTGTCTCCTCAGGATTTGTGCGGTAGGCTGCTCGGTATGGGAGTGAAGCACCAGGAACCAAGTCAATTTGATGCTCGATCCCTCTCTTGGGTGGAAAACCTGGTGGCACCTCATCTGGAAAAACATCCTCAAAGCCCTGTTACACATCAAGAACAACACTTGGCAAAGTAGAAGGTAAGGTGTTAGTAGAAAGAAGGGTGTCCTTGTACATGAGTACAAAGAACATAGCATTAGGTTCACTCAATTCTTTTAAGTCCCCCTTCCTAGCCATCATTACTAAACCCTCTTTTCCCGGTTTTTGGGTTCTTTGTGGTCGTGGGTTTTTCTTTGGCTTTGGAAACTCTTCCTCACCATTTTTGTGGGTCACTCTAAGGTGATTTTCACTCTCTCGCCGTTTCTTCTTGAGATCATCCTTCAATATTTCTTCCGGGTCAAAGGAAGCAAAGAAATTCGCTCTCCTTTGTACACAAAAGACAGACTTGTTGGTTCTTCCAAAAATCCGAACATCTCGATCATATAATCATGGTCTTCCTAGCAAGCAATTGGCACGCTTGCATAGGTACCACGTCACACTTCACATGATCCGTATACTTTCCAACGGAGAAAGGAACATTCACCACATGATCGACACGCGAGCGCACCACAATCATTCAGCCATTGCATCTTATATGGACCGGGATGACGCCTTGGTTTCGGCCCCAATCGTCCACCAATTCTTGGCTAGCAATATTATTGCAACTTCCATTATCAACAATGATGCGGCAAAGCTTGTCCTTGATCATGCCTCTCCGGTGTGGAACAGATTGTGTCGTTGTCCATTATTTTCCTTCTCAGCAGGTGACACTAAGCACACGAAGAGAAATAAAACAATTATGTTCCCTTTCGTCGGGCTGAATTTCATTCTCCTCTTCTTCAATTTCTTCATCAAATTTTGGACCCTCATCTTCCGGATCACTTTCAGACTCCCATTCTCCTTTATCATTCAGCAACATTGTCCTCCTACTAGGACATTGAGCAGCAATATGGCCACGCCCGTGGCACTTATGGCATACAATTTTCCTGCTTCGGGTAGATGATGTAGGGGCTGAAGCATGAGTTGGGGCTGCTGAACCGGCAACAGTCGCTGCTGATTTGCAGGTGAAGATGCGCTAGAAACAGCCATCTTTGATGCACCATGAGATGTAGAAGGTTTAGCTGAAGTCCCTTGGGATCGGTGTCCGCCATAAGAAGTGCCGGACTGCCGCTTGCGCCATGGGGCAGCGATAGATTGACCGGCATAAGATTTTCCCCGAGACTCTTGCTGAATTTTCTTCTCCGTACGCATGGCTTGATCAACTAGATCTTGCAAAGTACGATACGGAAACATCTCAACAAAACCAGCAATATCTTCATTAAGACCTCCCAAAAATCTTGCCATCTTGGACTCGCATCTTCTCTCGATTCCGGTCCGTACCAACAGCAACTCCATCTCCTTGAAATATTCATCAACAGTCCTCTTTCCTTGCTTCAACATCTGCAATCGGTTTTGAAGATCACGCTGATGGCTAGATGGAACAAACCTCCTTATCATTACTTGCTTCATTCTTTCCCAAGTATTGATGTATCCAAGACCCAACTCAAGCTGATTCTCTTGCACTTGATTCCACCAAGTCAAAGCATATCCAGAGAACTCAACTGAGGCTAAATTCACACGGCGCTGATAAGAGAAATTATGCACTCTAAAAATCTGATCGCATTGTTCAGCCCATTCAAGGAACTCATCTGCATTCTCCTTTCCAGTGAATTTAGGGATATTCAACTTGACACGAGCAATATTATCGGGGTCGTCATATTGACGGCGACCACGATGGAAACCCATATCAGCAAAATCAGCACGCCTTTGCCGATGGCGCCGATCAAATCTTCCACCATGGCCGAAAGGATTCTCATCATCATAGGATCCTTCCTCTTCATCACGATCTTCAAACTCTTCATCTTCAAATCTTACACGTCATTCACGATCCCGACGGCCACCACGCTGATGATGGAAATGAGCACGATGTTCACTACCATGTCCTCCACGCCTTCCGGCAAAGCGATCAAATCCATGGTCTAAACCAGAATTCTCGCCTCCGGATTCTTCATCATGAACTCCTCCTGGATCTCGATGAGGTGGTCCTCGACCTCCTGCCGCAGGGATTCACTCATCGAGCAACCTCCCCATGGCCTCCACAAGAGCATCTGCCATGCGGCGCATTTCAGCCCGAGAGACAGGGGCTTCTCCATCTCCACGGTTTCCACCATGGATACTTGCGTCTGATTCTGCCATGTTAGTGGGCAGCAAGAAAAAGTGGAATATGAAATTATTTGTGGAAAATACTCAATCTCACCTCTTACTTACCCAAGTTCTTAAATGATCTCAAGGACTGTGACGGTGCCGGTGTGGCGAGTCTCAACGGAAGTGGTAACGAGGTCGTAAGGATTGTAAAAATTGTCTATCACGGTTCCGTTTGAGGTGGAGCTATAGGTGGTTAACAAGGAGGGCTTACAGTACTGTAAACCAAGTGGTTGTTGTGCTCAAAAGATATGAATTGCTGCTATCAAGAACACCACTAAAAATATGCAATCTGAAAATTTCAGCAACACGATTCCCCTTCAAACTCTTTTCTTCTTCTTTCTTTTTTTTGACTCTTTACTTTCTCTTCTTTCTTTTTTAGAACTCTCTGTTTTTTTATAATACTAACAGGGATGCGAAAAAAACAAATGAACAACACAATATATATATAAATGATGCTGACTAGCAACTAGATGAACACAAACACAAGGAAAAACAGTACCGCCAAAGGGTTATAGGTAATTTTTATGGCTCTGGACTTTAGGATAAAACAAAATATATGTGATAAATGATCAAAGGGATAAATGTATGATGATGGTAAGACCTACCGTGTCAACGAAAGCTCTGATACCAGATGATGAGTACTAATATAGGATTAGCACAAGGGATGGCCCGATCTTCACGGCAGTAGGTCACGAACAAGGTAATAGATGTAAAGTAACAGCGGATCAAGATAACTTACTGCAAAGCAGCGGGTAACTAGCTTTATACCTGGCCAAGGTTGGATGCGACCAAGTGACGGGGAGAGAGGCACCGAAACCGCGAAGACTTCGACTCGATCTCCGAACGACCGCAAAACCACAACCGGAGCTAATCCACACAAAGAGAGGCAGCCGCACTGGAACTCTCAGAGCATGAACTAGTGGATCCCAGAGGAATCTCTTCACAAGTCCAAGAAGAACAAGGAAGAACAAGGGTTGAGTAAGCACTCTGGCAGCTCGGCTGCAATCTCACTGGATTAATCTCAAATCATTCAAAGTTGTTTACATTTGAGGTGTAGAGGTCTATTTATATATGGAACAAGCCTCTAGGATGGGTGAAAACATGAAAACAAAGTGTTTGGTTCGTCAATGTGAAAGGGCTCCTCGAAATGGTCTTCTGAGCTTTTCCCGCGTGGCTGTTTGGCTTCTGAGTAGTCTTCAATGTTTTGACCATAACTTCTTCTAGTGAACTCCAAATGACGAACGGCCAGATGCGTTTGAAAGCTAACTCGATCCCCGTTCCAACCATGTATACCATGCACCACGAATTATTGTAGAATGGTACAGTTTAACATGGGAACTTGAACTTCAGGTAGGCTGTCGACCTCTTGACCAGTGTGCACTCGACCAGAAATAACTCTTAGCTCGAAACTCCAAACTGGCCGAGGCTAGACTCTTTCGAAACTAGACTTCCAGCCAGTTCCAACGAGTACTCATATGCCTTCATAGCTTTTGGGAATCAAAAGTTATGGCCGTTTCTTCAACTGGTCCGTTTTTACTGCCCTTGTCCGCTGACTGATCCGTTGTGTTCTTCATGTAGCTCGATGGTGTAGCCTCTTGTGTAAACCTAAGTAATATCAACATACAAGACTTAGGTAGCACAAAATTGTCATTAGAATT
Organism: Cenchrus americanus; assembly: GCA_947561735.1. Taxonomy (NCBI): domain Eukaryota; kingdom Viridiplantae; phylum Streptophyta; class Magnoliopsida; order Poales; family Poaceae; genus Cenchrus; species Cenchrus americanus. Next base: position 307,912,445 of record OX387241.1, on the reverse strand, counting down.
GAGTTTAAGTTCACAAAGTAGCGCGTGCACCTCTTGTTGTATCTTTTTAGCTCGGCTACGTGTGATGGATCCTGTAGGTGTGGGTGTAGAGGTCAGCAATGTAGTCGGTGAGGTCGGCAAAGTGGTTGGAGTGGTCGATGACGTCGGCAAAGTGGTTGGAGTGGTCGATGACGCTGGCGTGTGCATATCAGAGGGGAGTTCACTTCGGCCCATCCAGGCGATGTATTTGTCGCGCCAGTCCACCCTGCTGGGGGCCGGCTCGACGTCCATGACTTCAGCCTCGCTGGCGCCGTACCCCTCGAGGAGGGAGAGAACGTACGCCTCGTTCGAGGGGTCCTCGTCCATGGGCTCTGTGCTTGCTGGATTCGAGGGAGCCCCCGAGGGTTCCGTGTGGTTCGAGGGGTGCGGCTCGAGGGTGACAGACGGTTGGGCGATATCTCGGGCGAAGACGTTCAGGGGGACAGTGATCCGCCCCGACGCGATCTTGGCGAGTTCGTCCGCCTCCTCATTGTGCCGGCGGGGCACGTGATTGAGCTCGATGCCGTAGAACTTGTCCTCGAGAGCCCGCATGGCCTTGCAGTACGCCTCCATCTAGTCGTCGTGGCAGCTCGCGTTCTTCATGACCTGGTCGATCACGAGCTGCGAGTCCCCCCGCACGTCGAGGCGTTTGATGCCTATTTCTATGGCGATCTTGAGGCCGCAAAGCAGGGCCTCGTATTCAACCATGTTGTTCGACGCGGGGAAGTGAAGGCGCACGGCGTACCGCATGTGCTCCCCGAGGGGTGATACGAAGAGCAGGCCCGCGCCCGCCCCTGTCTTCATCACCGAGCCGTCGAAGTACAGAGTCCAACACTCTGCCTGGATTTGTGGCGGCGGCAATTGCGTGTCCGTCCACTCGGCAACGAAATCTGCCAAAATCTGGGACTTAATGGCCTTGCGCGGTGCGTAGGCAAGATTTTCGCCCATCAGCTCCACCGACCACTTGGCGATCCTGCCTGCTGCGTCCGGATTCCGGATGATCTCCCCCAATGGAAAGGAGGAAACCACCGTGACAGGGTGAGCCTCGAAGTAATGGCGAAGCTTGCGCCGCGCAAGAACCACTGCATAAAGCAGCTTCTGGACTTGGGGGTAGCGCGTCTTGGTGTCGGACAAGACTTCGCTGATGTAGTACTGTTGGCGCAGAAAGTGCACTCAACGCCAATCACACAGCAAGCCGAACAAAGCTGGCTTCACACGCGCAGAGAGCAAATGACGTGCCAGTCCATTTTTCCTGAAAATTAACAAAAGATAAAGCAGTTAAATACCAAAGCTTGGAACTTGCCGGGTAGTACCAGACAGTTCCATATTTGCGGCTAAAGAGCCAATTGGGATAACACATAGCTATGCAAAGCTATCTGTCAAAGAACCACGACCATTCGGGCAACCATAAAGGGAAAAGGAACACTGCCGAATGGATGACGCAAGCATGACAACGATCGGTCTTTGTATAAACGAAGATGCAAGCACGAAGTTATGACCGATCCCCATGAAGATTAGCATTAAAATAAATGAAGTAAAGCGCGGACATGATCATGTATTAAATAAGCATGCATAGATCCAAAGCACTAGTCTACCGCATGTCTAGTTACTTCAAAACCCGTCGGGTACGATATCAAACAAATCTATCCACCGCATGATACGACTTGCATGAAAAACGTACCACTTTCCACAAATAGATCTATCCACCGCATGATACAATCTAAATATGGAAAGCTAAAAGCATACATCACTTAAAACATAAATAAATGCACGTGTTCTACTCATGAAAATATAACCGAATACGGCTGAACAGCCGATCCAGGGTCCATGAAGAAGGAACAAACATTGCCACGTGAATAAATCTATCAGACTGATTTGGGAATCTAATCCACCGGATGACTAGCTCCAAAGCAACCCAAAAACCTGCATCTACCGCATGATACCCGGTTCTTTCAAGATTTATACGAACATAGCAAGCTTGAACCCGCAACACGTAACAACCTAGATCGATTCGGTTTCGGCTATCGGAAAGCACAAGATCCTCGCGTCAAAATACGAAACCTGCTCGAGCAAGGATCATACAAGAGATATAGCCGATCCAAACCCATCTAGATTGGGCAAAGATGTGTTACATGAATTAAAACATAAAGTAAAACTCAAGATAACACGGGATAACTTAATGAATCTATTGGATCTTGCCAAAATCCAATAGAGCCGATAACTAGCTTCAAGCCAGATCTTAGCCTACCGCATGGCTCATGATCTAACAAGAAACCCTCTTGAACCAAGCTTGAATCTACCGCATGACACGAAGCATGGTAACAAGACTACTTGCATCAGATCTAAATCCACCGCATGATACTAGACATGATACAAGGTTGCCGGTACTCACGGAGGTCGACGGATCGAATGGCCCTCTCGAAGAACTCGACGACACGACAAGGACTCTAGGGTTTGGCGTAAGGCCGGTGTGTATTGAAGAATGATCGTCTGTTTTACATACATTCAAGGGTCGTATTTATACCCTGTTGATTACAACTGCGAATGGATTCATTGCCTAACTAAACTTGATCGCCTATCCATCCATTCGCCTCCCCTGATTGAGCCACGTCACCGTCCAATCCCGCAAAATCAGCTCTACTGTTCCTTTGCCGAACCGGAGCAGATAGCCGACCGCAGATCCCTTTGCCGAAAATCTCTGAAAAATATCCTTCCTTCCACCAGACGGACTCTTTTTCGAACCGAACCCACATGTCAGACTCCTTACCAAATTTTGGTGTTAACACATGCCCCTTCAATTGTGGGATAAAAGTAATTTTGTTCCACAATTGACTCCAGCCACGAATCTTTGAATCAAATCTGTCAACACCTGTTCTTCGCAATCCGCCGGAATCTTCGTCCAGATCCAACCCTAGATCCCCTTGTTCCGAGCTCGATCCTCCAATGGCAACTCAGAACCAAGCTGCTCAGGTAAATTCATCCCCCGCAAACCTTGTTCGGCATTAGGTTTTCAATTTTGCCTGAGATTTTCCTTTTCCGCTTTCTTCCAGGAGCCTTCTACTGCTCTTTTGATTCCTATCGAGGCCAATTCGCAGTCTTATTACCTTGGTCCTGTAGGGAATCCTGACCCTCGAGATCTTATTGCCGCTGAATCTCAGAGAATCCCCTTTAAGGCAGCTTTGTCTCCACCTCCTCAGTGGCAAGATGCGTTCAAGAACTGGCCTTTGCCCCCAATTGCAGGCTGGAAGACTTGGTATCGGAGGATTCTTGCAGATAAGAGTGGATTGACCAACCTGGATGCTCTCCGTATCGCCCAATGCTTGGAGCTATCCGTGGCTGAGACCCCCAAGAATGAAGATCTTCTGATAGCCGCATGCCACTTCTGGTCAAATGGCGTCAACGCCTTCCTTTTTGGGCATGGCCCAATGTCTCCAACCTTGGCCGATGTATATATGATCACTGGCCTTGACATCACCGGGTCTGTACAACCCTGGGACTTCAAAAACTCTTCACGCCAGACAGGGGTAAAGCCAGGGAACAGCTACAAGAATTATATCTTGAAGCACATGAAAGACAATCCCCTTGGCAATGTTGAGTACAGAGCTTTTCTGAACATGTGGCTGTGCAGATTCGTTTTCTGTGGCAAAGCCAACGAGCCCACTTTGAACCATATCGCAATGGCGACTCATCTGGCTGGTGGCAATCGCCTCCCTCTGGGAAAATTCTTCTTGGGCAGCGTATATCATATGCTTCATCAGACTGTTACCCAAATGTACACCAGTCAGAGGATAACATGCATCAATGGCCCTTGGTGGTTTGTTCAAATGTGGCTGCAACTCCACATGCATCAAATTGTCGGTGTTGATTTGAACTTCAGGTTCTTCCCTTTGTCCAATCACCCCGAAGGAGAGCCTCAAGCCACCAGAGGATGCCAAAACTACGGAGAAGCGGCTTCAACTGTTTCCATCCAGGCGAGACATCGGCCAAACTCTTCGAGTTGTTCTTCAAAGGTTTCCCCAATCCTCTTTGGCTTCCTTATCTAGGCAACGACACCTTGACCTTCCCTGTTGAGTTTTCCTTTGAGCCCGGCCATCAAGATGGGAGATTCTTGGAGATCCTTAATATCATAATCCGCCCATGCATACCGCCGCCGAGTTCAATGGAGGAAGGTTGAATGTCAGCACTTATGAATACTATCAGCCTAATGTAATGGCCAGGCAACTTGGATGCGGCCAGATGCCCCCAAGATTGTTTCTGCATGAATTCCTCAAACCCAGGGAGGAAATCAAAGAACTGATGCAGGGCAGCAGAGTTTTCAACTATGTGTGCAGTCCCACTGTCTACACATGTCCTTTTGTGCCCACAACCATAGCTCACCCCACCTTCAACTCCTGGTGGCAAGAATTTCATGACCATATCTTCAATGAGCCTGTTCATGTATTCTGTGCAGAATTGGTGCCTGACTTTCTGCCGACTTCAGAGGTAACACAATGAACCCTTGGATCAGACATTCCCTCTTTATTCATGGTCCTGACCTTCATTTTTTGTCCACAGAACACAGTGCCTGCCCCTCGAGCCAGGGCAATTGCTTACAATGCTGAAGGCCCAATTTCAGCACTGGGATTCAAATCCACAACTCTGCATCAACTAATGGCCAGGTATGCTACCACCGATCCCAGCCTTTCTAGCCTTGCTGCAGACAGGAGGCAGGGTCTACATCTGATTGCCCCTCCAAGTGCTAAAAGGAGAAGGACTGTCAAGAAAGTGCTTGTTGAGGTAAACCCTTTCACCTTCTTGATTACCAGGTCACCCTGTTCTTGATGAATCATATCATTGTGCATTTCAGACCAGAGCCCAGCAGCCTTCAGAACCAGTACCTGCCAATGCCCCATCCACTGGTATGACCTCTACTGTTCTTTCTTAAGGATGAGCACTGGCATTTACCCTTCCCATTTGACATTTGCAGAAGAAATAATAGAAGAGCAGCTTGTAAATGTTCCAGTGGTCCAGCAAACAAGTCCACCCGGGGCTGAATTACTTATCCCAGTGGAGATTTCATCTTCATCACCTTCTGCAGAGGCAGCAAATTCTCCAGAGATGAATCTCCCTATTCAACCAAGTCCCCCAACGGTGCCATCACCTGTTGGTCAAGCAGAGATAACCAACCCAACAGAGGCGGATCCGACTCCTCATCAGCCAGAAACTCACGAGCTGCTGGTAGCCGCATCGGCATCTCCCAGCTTGGAAGTTTCGGCTCTGCCTGGAGCATCCCCTTCGCCTGTGATCGCCCCTGCTCAAGAAACCAGCCATGAGGTACCCATCTGCGCTTAATTTTGGTACCTCGACGTTTAGCATCCTTAACTCGGCAATGTTGTTTCTCAGGATCAGGCTCCATCATCATCAAGCCTGCCATCAGAGAGCCATTCAACTGCCGAGGTGATGAAAGAAATATACCAGCCGCTGCCAGATGAAGTGTTGTCATCGATCGATCTCAATGCTAGGATAATATTTCTTCAGATACCTTCCATTTATCGCGGCGGAAAACTCTTCTCCTAGCAAAGTTTTCAATATGTATGCATTACCAGGAACGCATCTGACCACACGAAAAGGCCCCTCCCAGTTAGGGGACCATTTGCCGAATTCACTGTATTTAGTTCCAATCGGCAATAGTGCTTTCCAAACTAGATCACCTTCTGCGAATTGCCTTACTTTTACTTTCCTGTTATAGTACTTGGCAACTCGCAGCTTGTTTTTCTCGATGTTCTCCAGGGCCCTGAGACGGATCATATGCAAATCTTCTAACTCATCCATCATTAGGTCACTGTAATTCTTGGAGATCAACTCGTTTTGCAGCACTACTCTCCTTGAATCTGATTGTATCTCCCAAGGCAGGATTGCATGATGCCCGTAAACCAACTCGTAAGGAGAGGTCTTTGTAGCTCCATGGGGGGCCATTCGGTAAGCCCACAACGCTTCACTGAGTACCGAATGCCACCTCCTTGGCTTCTGATCGATCTTCTTTCGTATCGGCTCGATCATGATCTTATTAGAAGCCTCTCGCTTGACCATTAGCTTGGGCATAATATGGAGAAGAATTAAACAATTTGATTCCCATGCTTTCGGCAAAATCTCTCGAACTCCAATGACACGAATTGTGCCCCCGGTCGCTGGTAATCGTCCGAGGGATCCCAAATCGATAGATGATGTGTTCCTTGATGAATTCGATCATGTTCTCTGACGTCACCTTCTTCAGTGGGATTGCCTCGACCCATTTGGTAAAGTAATCTGTAGCCAAAAGCACGAACTTATGCCCCTTGCTAGACGGCGGATTAATTTGGCCAATCAAGTCTATACCCCAGCCCCTGAATGGCCATGGCTTGATGATGGGATTCAATGCTGATGCAGGGACTCTTTGAATATTCCCGAACCTTTGGCAATCTTGACATCCCTTGTAATACTCAAAGCGAGTCCTCTAATATCGTCGGCCGTAAGCATCCAAGCTTGTCTAATAACCCATTTCATCCGATAGGCCGATTGGTGTGCTCCACATATCCCATCGTGCACCTCGCTCATCATGTTCTTGGCTTCTTCTCGGACCCGTGCATCGTAGCAATACCCCATCTAATGATTTATAGAATAAATTATCATCCAGAAGAACGAACTTAATTGCCTTGTACCTGAGTTTCCTAGAGACTTTTCGGGATGGATCTTTCAAGTAATCAATGATTTCTTTCCTCCAATCACCTTCTGCGAGACCCGCCCCTAGTGCAAACACCTCTGCAGCAAACACTTCTTGACTCTCTTTATAACCAGAGGCGCTCTGAGCCAGCCTGTTTGCTTCCTCGTTATGCTCTCTAGGAATGTGCTGTAGGGTTACCAATGGAAAGCTCTTCAAGATTTCTCTGCACTCTTCGTAGTAACTCCTCAGCGCTTCGCTCCTGCACTCGTATTGGCCGTTCAATTGCTTGATTACCAGTTCTGAATCTCCATAGACCTCAACTGAAACGGCTCCGGCTTCTCTCAAATATTGAAGCCCTCGAAGCAGTGCTTCGTACTCAGCCTGGTTATTTGTGACAGTGGGTTGTATAGGAATGGCGAATTCAAACATCTCACCTCTGGGCGAAATTAGTAGGATCCCTACTCCCCCACCTTTGCCACACGATGACCCATCAAATAATAAAGCCCAAGGGGTAATTTCAAGCAGATCAATTGAAGGGTCACGATGTTCAGTAATAAAATCGGCAATGACCTGACCTTTGATGGCTTTTTGCCGATTCGAACTTCAACTCGAATTCTGATAAAGCTAAAATCCATTTGCCAATCCGACCATTCAAAATTGGCATAGATAACGTATGTTTTATCACATCAAACCTTGAGTATACAGTGCATTCGGCATTCAACAAGCAGTGCCGAAACTTTGTACACGAGTAGTACACGCAAAGACACAGTTTCTCTATAGCCGAATACACGGTTTCGGGATCAAGTAATTTTCGGCTAAGGTAAGCTACTACCCGCTCCTTTCCTTCGAATTCTTGAATAAGGGCCGATCCAATGGTTTGGGTATCGGCCGCCACGTACAACTTGAAAGGCTTGTTTAGCTGAGGGGGAACCAAAGACCGCGGCTCCTTCATGTCTCGCTTGATCTCATCAAAAGCCTTTTGTTGTTCGTCGCCCCATGTGAATTTCTGATCTTTCTTTAGCTTCAGCAATGGAGAGAATGGCAACACCTTCTGTGATAAATTTGAAATGAATCTTCTCACGAAGTTGATCTTGCCGAGCAGTGATTGCAATTCCTTGAGGTTGGTAGGAGTAACGACTTCATCAATGGCTTTCATGCTCTTTTTGCCAACTTCGATCCCCCCTTCGTGGACCAAAAACCCCAAGAATTCTCCAGCTGATACCCCAAAAGCGCACTTGTTTGGATTCATCTTCAAACCGTGTTTCCGGGTGCACTCCAAGGTCTTCTTCACATCTTCCAGATGGGTGTCATGACTTAAGGACTTGATTACCACGTCATCAATGTAGATTTCCACAGTTTTGCCGATCAACCCATGAAAAATGTAATTCATGGCCCGTTGATAGGTTGCACCGGCATTTTTCAACCCAAATGTCATGACTATCCATTCAAATAGGCCTATATGACCAGGACATCTAAAGGCCGTCTTTGATATGTCTTCTATCGCCATAAAGATCTGATTGTATCCCACGTTGCCATCCATGAAACTAATCACCTTGTGTCCAGCAGCGGCGTCAATCAACAAATCGGCAATAGGCATCGGGTATCCATCCATGGGAGTAGCTCTGTTTAGGTCCCTGAAGTCTATGCAAACCCTCATTTTTCCATTCTTCTTGTACACAGGGACGATGTTAGAAATCCACTCCGCATATCTGCACGGCCGAACGAAGTTTGCGTCAAGTAATCTTTCGATTTCCTTCTTCACATCGGCCAATACTTCATCCTTGTAGATCTTCCGGGGTGGTTGCTTATATGGTTTGAAACCAGGCTTGATTGGCAACCGATGCTCGACGATGGAACGATCCAATCTAGGCATCTCCGAGTAATCCCAGGCGAAGCAATCCTTATATTCTTTGAGAAGCTCAATTGAGTTCCCCCTGAAGTCTGGTTGCAAATTTGCACTGATGAACGTCGGCCTTGGCTTATCACCGGTTCCAATATCAACTTCTTCCAGTTTATCGGCCGACATGAATCCTCGCCCTAATTTGCCATCAGTGCCATCCACGGGGTTCTCCATTAAAAATTACTATAAGAGCCGACTGCTTGAATCGCCGTTGGTCACCGCCGACGGTTCAACGAGACCTTCTCCCCAGTCCTTCCTTGAGAAGCAATCGATGCCTTGGTACTCCCAGAAGCCTGGTTCCATGTTGGCCACGCTCACGGAGTCGTCTGCCTGGACGACCTCGATCTCATCATCCACCCACTGGATAAGCTGTTGATGCATGGTGGATGGGACGCAGCAGTTGGCATGAATCCAGTCCCGCCCAAGCAGCAGGCTGTAGGCTCCTTTGCCCTCGATGACAAAGAAGGTGGTGAGCAGCGTCTTGGACCCGATCATCAAGTCCACGTGGGCGCATCCTTTGGTGTCTGAGGGGTTCCCGGCGAAGTCGTTCAAGATGATACTTGTAGGTGTAAAATTGCTCGGGCCCATGCCAAGCTTCCTGAAGGTGGTGTACGGCATTACGTTGACTGCCGCTCCACCGTCGACGAACATCTTGGTCAATGGCTTGCCATTGACGTACCCCCTCAAGTACAGCGGCCTCATATGGCGATTCTTGGCCGGCTTGTCGAAGATGGCCTCGCTTGGCCGACACCGGTTGTGCCATCACCCCCTCGGCCGCTCGTCATCAAAGGAAGCTTCCTCCTGCATAACCTGGTTAGCAGGAGCCATGAACTCGTTCGGCAGGAAGTATACCATGCATGTAGGAGCCGAACGCTTCGATCCCTCCGGTTGGTCCTTGGGGCGCCACTTCTGCCTCGTCTGGATCCCGGCTTGTTTCATCTCGCGGTTCCTCAAGCGCTGGACCCGCCTCTTCTGGCTTCTCCTCAGGCCGGGTGGGCACCATTGCCCTTTCTGCCAGACGTGGACATCTTCATCCTCTTCCTGATCAGCCCACCTGAGATCAGCTTGGCGCTTCCTAGGATGATCGATGACTTCAATTTTTTGACGCCGATCCCCATTTGGGTGGATCCTTCCAAGTCTCTCATGGACGGATCGGCGATTGGCAGTTTCCTGCCTGTACTCAGCATATCTGTCGCTGCATTCAGGACAGTTCCTCAATGTGGGCAGCTTTAGGCCCTCATTCCAGCAGTGTCTGAAGAAGGTGCATCCCCAGTGTGCGCGCTCCTGCTCGCGCGTGTACTGCTCTTGGTCCCTTCTACGCGCTTCTTCTTCAGCCTCGCGTCGCTCCTCCTCGTGACGACGCTTCTGGTAGCGCTCTTTCTCTATCTGGCGCTGCCATTTGTTGAGGAGAATGCGCGACGTCACCTTGGGTTTAGGCCTGGATGACTCCCCAATCTCGATGTGGCTCTTGAGAACGCGGGGGGCGTCGCTTTGTACTTGCTCCAGGGTCACCTGGCGCTCCGGGTCCACTGTTCCATCCCACTTGGACTTGACTGAGGTCAGGACCTTGACCTTCCCCTTCTCCTCGGCTGTTATCGCATTGACAGAAAAGCTGAGCATGTTCTGAGGAAAGGGGTGGCCATCCAGCTTCATCTTGTTATCGAACTTGAGGTGTCCCTCCTGGATAGCCTTCTGGATCCTCATCCTGAAGACCCTGCAATCGTTGATGGAGTGTGAATCCCTGTCATGGAAGCCACAGTAACGTTTCGTCTTAACTCCATCAGGCTGAAGCATAGAATGCCCCTCAGGCAGCTTAATTCGGCCTTCTTTCACCAAGAGCTCAAACAACTTATCAACCTTCGTGATGTCAAAGTCGTAAGTCCCTTTGGTCTGCTTGACCCAACGCTGATTCATTATCAAGGGCTCTTTACCCCACATGATCTCCGCTGCAGCTACGTCCAATTCGTCATCAGAATCCTCGAACAGATCAGCTTTGTCCAGAAGCGGTTGTAGATGTCGCCGATGTCGTGCTGCTTGCCAAATTTGGGGTCCTTCTTGAGACCATATGCCTGATTGCTCATTAGAGACAACTTCTGTGATAGCTGGCCCAGGTTCTCAAACTCCATCCCAAATAGCTTCTCGCGCACGGCCGGTAACATCCCGGCGACGGCCATATCGGCCACCGATCGTCTGGCAAGTTCAGCGAGAAGCACATGCCTTTGACTTCCCCGAATCTTCTAAGAAACTCCGGCCGGTGTTTCGCCGTGCCTTGCTTCGGGGTGGCGAGATCAATCGCCTTCTTCTCGAACTCGCCGGTCGAAATAATGAGCGTGGAATTTACGCTCCAAATCCTTCCATCTGGCCACTGATTCGGGCGGCAGGGATGAGAACCACTGAAAAGCTGGACCCGTCAGTGAGGCGGGGAAGTAGCGAACCCTGAACGTCTCCTCGGCCGAGCATTCCCCAAGCTGCATGAGGTAACGGGCGATGTGCTCGACCGTACTCGTCTCGTCCTGCCCCGAGAACTTTGTGAATTCCGTCGGCGGCTTCACTCTAGGCGGCAAGAGCACGTTATAGTACCACTCTGGGAACGGTGGCCTGTAAGCCGGACCCTGCATCTTTGGCTTGAGGCCGAACTGATTCTGCATCAATTCGGCCATCTTGCGTGCTAGGGCGTCATCTTCTTGCGCGCCTGCAACCGGCGCGCGTACCCTGGGTGCGGGAAGGCGTCGAACGCTCCGTAATTCCCCACTTCATGATAACCACCGCCGTACAAATTCTTCTGGAGCCAGTTGGTCGACGGAGCAATTCTCCGACCGGGGTCAAGTGGGGCCCCGCACGAGCCGAACGCTAGGTCCCCGTACGTAGGCTGGTACGGATTCGGGCCGTTGCACGGGCCGACCCGTGCCGCTCCGTGGTGGCGGCGAGGATTGGTTGACTTCCGAAGCTTGCAACGGGGGCCGAACCGGGCGCCCCCGGCGCCCGCGGAGGAGGCCGGAACGCTTGGCTTCCGGCGCTCCGAGGAGGAGGCCGCCGTGGCCGGCTCCGTAGCGGCGGCCGAGAGCTTGATTCACCCGGCTCTACGGTGTTCCTCCGGAAGGGCGCCTTCCCGAACGCTTGCTCCATGCCCGGGCCAAAGATGGCCACCATCATCCGTTGGAGCGATCCGAGGAAGGCCTTGTTGTGCTTGGTGAGCATGTAATCTGCCGACTCTTGGAACACCCGCGCGCATTCCTCCTTTTCCTGCTGAGACGTAGCATCGACTTCTCCCGGTAGCAGCACTCTAGGCATCTCGTTCTTCAGATATGGGACGCCGCTTCTGTTCTTTTTAAATGACAGCAGGCACTTCTGCTGAAATTGATCTACGACGTCTTGGAGCTGCTGCCGCTGCTCCGGAGAAAGATCTTCCAAGTCAACATCCATAAGGTCTGCAATCTCAGGCATCTTGAATCAATTCGGCTGTTGGTCCCACTGGGCGTGCCAAAAAGTGTGTTGGCGCAGAAAGTGCACTCAACGCCAATCACACAGCAAGCCGAACAAAGCTGGCTTCACACGCGCAGAGAGCAAATGACGTGCCAGTCAATTTTTCCTGAAAATTAACAAAAGATAAAGCAGTTAAATACCAAAGCTTGGAACTTGCCGGGTAGTACCAGACAGTTCCATATTTGCGGCTAAAGAGCCAATTGGGATAACACATAGCTATGCAAAGCTATCTGTCAAAGAACCACGACCATTCGGGCAACCATAAAGGGAAAAGGAACACTGCCGAATGGATGACGCAAGCATGACAACGATCGGTCTTTGTATAAACGAAGATGCAAGCACGAAGTTATGACCGATCCCCATGAAGATTAGCATTAAAATAAATGAAGTAAAGCGCGGACATGATCATGTATTAAATAAGCATGCATAGATCCAAAGCACTAGTCTACCGCATGTCTAGTTACTTCAAAACCCGTCGGGTACGATATCAAACAAATCTATCCACCGCATGATACGACTTGCATGAAAAACGTACCACTTTCCACAAATAGATCTATCCACCGCATGATACAATCTAAATATGGAAAGCTAAAAGCATACATCACTTAAAACATAAATAAATGCACGTGTTCTACTCATGAAAATATAACCGAATACGGTACGAAGCAGTACCGATCCAGGGTCCATGAAGAAGGAACAAACATTACCACGTGAATAAATCTATCAGACTGATTTGGGAATCTAATCCACCGGATGACTAGCTCCAAAGCAACCCAAAAACCTGCATCTACCGCATGGTACCCGGTTCTTTCAAGATTTATACGAACATAGCAAGCTTGAACCCGCAACACGTAACAACCTAGATCGATTCGGTTTCGGCTATCGGAAAGCACAAGATCCTCGCGTCAAAATACGAAACCTGCTCGAGCAAGGATCATACAAGAGATATAGCCGATCCAAACCCATCTAGATTGGGCAAAGATGTGTTACATGAATTAAAACATAAAGTAAAACTCAAGATAACACGGGATAACTTAATGAATCTATTGGATCTTGCCAAAATCCAATAGAGCCGATAACTAGCTTCAAGCCAGATCTTAGCCTACCGCATGGCTCATGATCTAACAAGAAACCCTCTTGAACCAAGCTTGAATCTACCGCATGACACGAAGCATGGTAACAAGACTACTTGCATCAGATCTAAATCCACCGCATGATACTAGACATGATACAAGGTTGCCGGTACTCACGGAGGTCGACGGATCGAATGGCCCTCTCGAAGAACTCGACGACACGACAAGGACTCTAGGGTTTGGCGTAAGGCCGGTGTGTATTGAAGAATGATCGTCTGTTTTACATACATTCAAGGGTCGTATTTATACCCTGTTGATTACAACTGCGAATGGATTCATCGCCTAACTAAACTTGATCGCCTATCCATCCATTCGCCTCCCCTGATTGAGCCACGTCACCGTCCAATCCCGCAAAATCAGCTCTACTGTTCCTTTGCCGAACCGGAGCAGATAGCCGACCGCAGATCCCTTTGCCGAAAATCTCTGAAAATATCCTTCCTTCCACCAGACGGACTCTTTTTCGAACCGAACCCACATGTCAGACTCCTTACCAAATTTTGGTGTTAACAAGTACACCGGCCGCTGGACCGGTAAAGTGTGCCCTTCCTTCGTGCGCTCCACAACAATCACGACGCTGACCACCTGGGTAGTCGCAGCCATGTAGAGGTACAGAGGTTCGCAGTCTCGCGGCGGCGTAAGGATTGGGGCGTGGGCCAGGGACGCCTTCAGCTTGTCAAGCGCCTCCTGGGCCTCGGCGGTCCAGGAGAAGCGCTCGTGCTTCTTGAGGAGACGGTAGAGAGGCAAGCCTTTCTCGCCGAGCCGCGAGATGAAGCGGCTTAAGGCGGCAAGGCACCCCAGCACCCTTTGCACCCCTTTGAGGTCCCGAATCGGACCCATTTGTTTGAGGGCCGCAACCTTTTCGGGGTTGGCCTCGATGCCTCGCTGGGAGACAATGTATCCTAGAAGCATGCCCCGCGGCACGCCAAAGACACATTTTCGGGGTTCAATTTTACCCCATTGGCCCGTAGGTAGCCAAATGCGATGCTGAGGTCGCTAACCAGGTCGTCCGCCTTCCTGGTTTTCACGACTATGTCGTCTACGTACGCCTCAACGGTTCGCCCGATGTGGTCTCCGAAAACGTGCTGCATGCACCGCTGGTATGTTGCACCCGCGTTCCGGAGGCCGAACGACATCGTAACGTGGCAGTACATCCCGAATGGCGTGATGAATGAAGTCGCGAGCTGGTCGGACTCCTTCATTTTTATTTGGTGGTACCCGGAATAGGCATCAAAGAAACAAAGTAGTTCACACCCGGCGGTTGAATCAACAATTTGATCAATACGTGGCAAAGGAAAAGGAACTTTTGGACATGCTTTATTAAGACTGGTGTAGTCTACACGCATCCGCCATTTCCCGTTCTTTTTCTTTACTAGTACGGGATTGGCTAGCCACGTAGGGTGCAACACTTCCTTGATGAACCTAGCCTCGAGGAGCTTTCGCAGCTCTGCTCCGATCGCCCGCCACCGCTCCTCGTCGAAGTGGCGGAGCCGTTGCTGCACGGCGCGGGAGTGAGGTAGGATATCAAGGGAGTGCTCGGCGACCTCCCTCGGGATGCCTGGCATGTCCGAGGGGCTCCACGCGAAGATGTCGGCGTTGGCACGGAGGAAGTCGACGAGCACCACTTCGTATTTCGGGTTGAGGGTAGAACTGACCCTCAACGCCTTGCCCTCGGGGGCAGCAGGGTCGAGGGGCACTTCCTTGGTATGCTCAGCAGCCTCGAAGCTGCCGACATGCTTGGCGGTGGAGCCGAGGTCCTCGTTGACCATCTTCTCCATGTTAGCCACCAGCGCTTCGTCCAGCGCCAGTGCTTCCGCGTGTTCCACGCATTCGACGTCGCAGTCGAAGGCGTGTTCGATGGATGAGCCCACGATGATGACGCCGTTCGGCCCCGGCATCTTCATCTTGAGGTAGGTGTAGTTGGGGACTGCCATGAACTTGGCGTAGCAGGGCCGCCCAAGTATGGCGTGGTACGCGCCCCTAAACCCCACCACCTCGAAGGTGAGCATCTCCTTGCGGTAGTTGCTCGGCGTGCCGAACCAAACAGGCAGGTCGATCTGCCCGAGGGGCTGGACGCGCTTGCCGGGCGCGACGCCATGGAATGGCGTCGTGCTGGTGTTGACGGATAAAAGACGTATCCCTCTACGATCCGCAAGCGTACGGACCCCACACCTTTTTCACCAAGGGATTCCCAAGGTTCTTGTCAATCCACGGAGCAAGGGGATTACAAGCGTTCAATCTACAACGACACACTAGCTACTAAAACCCTAACTACTATTATACTAGAAAACAACTAAACTACACTAGAGAGAATGATTAAGATATCAAGATAAAAGACACTCGCCCACGGGTCTACGATACTAGAACATGCAATCGCTTAAAGACATGATAACCAATCTAATCTATCGGGGGTTGTGACCACAGTTTCGCCCTTTCCCTCCTCTCGTACTGTCACTACGCGAAGGTATTCATGACTAGACCTTTGATGGACACGGCGTATTGAATGGATCCAAGGAAGCATCGGAGCTCTACTCCCTTTACGGCATGGTAGCTAACCTTAAGCATTAAAGTATATTCAACACAAGATGATAGATAGATAATCCGACAAAGTGCGATTACATCTCAAGATCGATTACAACCCATGGACAAATGAGAAGATTACCCCATCAAGGTGCTGATCATGGCACCGTTGATCATGGTTTCCCTTCCGCCGGTGTCTTCCTTCTTCTCCACGAGAGGGTGCTTCCTTCGAGGTGGTTGATCTCCCTCCGGAGATCCTCCTCCTCTCTCTCTAGCTTGTGGATGGCCTTCTGGTGCGAATGACTCCTCCCCCCGGTGTTGGCGGCGCCTCGGGGCTTTTAGGGTTGAAGATCCGTCGAGGGCAAGGAAAACGGGACCGAACCGGTGCCAGAAAAGGGCTGGGCCGGCCGGCCTGGGCCGACCGGCCTGGGCCCTTTTTGGCCCGGTTCGGTCGCCCCTTTTGCTCTGTGGATCCTCATGCACTTATGTACTTTGCCCCCTCCACTTGCATGATTTTGATGATGTTATCCTCGCGTCCAAGATGGAGGTTCTCTTCGCATGAAGTTCGATCTTTTACGCTTCAATCCCCGGGGGTGTTCCTCGTAGCACTTCGGTCCTTGCCACCTTTGGAAGTGATTTCATCAAGCTCATGAACACGAACAAGACTCCGTAAATGCTCCTTTGAACTTGTTACGAATCCGTCCTTTATGTCCATGTTTTCCTACATAAACACAACACTTCCAAATGCATGCACAAAGATGAACTTGTTATATGATTAGTGTGCCTAGTGGCGGGTTAGTTCCATAATCAAATCCAA
Organism: Cenchrus americanus; assembly: GCA_947561735.1. Lineage (NCBI taxonomy): Eukaryota > Viridiplantae > Streptophyta > Magnoliopsida > Poales > Poaceae > Cenchrus > Cenchrus americanus. The sequence goes on along the minus strand of OX387241.1, from coordinate 307,895,898 downwards.
ACCAAAGTGTAATGAACATGCTAGGTGCACCAAAATACACCGTCAACATCTCCCCCACGCTTAGCTCTTGCTCGTCCTCGAGCAAGTACTCGTAAAAGAACTTTGTCCAAGGTGTTGTAATCATATACCACTTATCCTTCTTCACAAGTTAGTCAATCCCTTCATCTTTAATACATAAACACAAAGTAATGATAATCAAACATAAACATGGGCGTTTAGAATTTTTACCACGTCAAGTTTTACCCCACAACTCAAACTCTTCACTCGAAGCTTTCAATCTCAACCATGCTTACTTCTTTGCTTCCATCGGAGGGTTTTTAAGATTTTCAAAACAAAAATTCCTGCAACAAGTATTAGAGAAAAACCTTTCTCCAAGCTCTCTCAAGTCACTCATATGAAGTGTCTATCCTAACCAAATTTTATAAAACTCTCACCTCCCATTAATCTCTCATATATCATGTAAAGTGGAGCTATAGGTAGGGCTAGCGCAATCAACACAAGTATTGTCAAACTAAGAACTTCCTCTAATGGTTGTCTACCTTTCAAAGCCAATGATCATGAGAATTAACCATATGTAGGGATATCAAGGATGAGAAGATTTAGAATGGTGGACATGTGCAAGGGCAAAAGAAAATCGTGACTACAAGGCACCCATGATGTCCTCGTTGTCGGATTGCACATGGTTGGAAAAAGAGTGAAAGTTTCGTCTCTTAACAACGTGACATCCTTCCTTACACTTTATTTTTCTTTTCTTTCACTTGATTCATCCCTCTCATATCTTTATTGCTACCTCATCTTTCTCTTTTTCTTTTTCTTCTTTCATTCACATATAATTGTTTTTTCTTTCTTTCTTTCTTTCTTTTCCATACACATACTTTTTCTCTTTATTTTTCTCTCTCTTGACAACTTTTCAAAGCTTTCAATTCTTTCCTCGCATGCATACAATCTGAAATTTTAATTAAATCATGCTAGAGACGAGACGAAACTTTGAAAATAGGTTGTGTTCAAGGAATACGATGTACAAAAGAGATGTATAGGGTTGGGTATGGAATTCGGCGATGTACGTGACTTCCGTTGTGAAAGTCACGTAACCGAATATATGACGAGGCTAGCAACAAAAGATAAGCACAAGAACATGATCATTGCTCGAAATTAGAACTTACCAAGAGAGAAAGGTCCTAGCCTAACTCATCATGCTAATCACACTTATGGTGGAGCGAAAAAAATAAACTTGGCTTTGGATAGGAATTTTTTCTTACTCTCAACTTGGAAAAAGAGGTTTTGCAAACCTTTATTACAAGGGTTTTAAGATAATTTTCAGAACTGAAATCCTCCAACTTTTAGCATTGAACATAGCACAACTAACATGTGAATCTCAAGATCGAAGTGCGGTAAGGGTACTTTAAGTACTAGCAATTCCACTAAGCACCACGGTAAACGTTTTTCAAACCACATACTTATGTTCATATATCAAGAATCGAAGATTAAACAAACAAGTGAATAAAGATAAGCAATACATAAAACACAAAGATATATATATATATAGACTCTTTTTATTTGATTTTCTTTGACTCAACACTAATTTAAGACACTTGCAAAAATTTTAAACACACTCGAAAACTAAAGACTCATTAAAACGCTAAGACGCTCACACGAAGATTAAACCGAACCTAAACTTGAAGTTCAAAAGCTAAGGCTAGCGAGCTAGCTCTCCCCCATGCTTAAAACATACGATGTCCTCGTCGTATCTTACAAATTCCAAAGGGGAAAACTAGATCTAGTGGTACTTCAAGCAAGTATTGCACCACTTGCCTCTCATGTTTCCAACCATGCCGAAAAGTTTGCGCACGTTACAGTTAAGGAACTTGTAGTCGTCTTCGACTACGCGCTCCAAGTCCTCCATACGCTGCTTCATCGCTTCCATGGCTTGGAGACATTCGTCGGCCGACGTGTAGAGATCCGCGATGGATTGACGGCAAGCTCGACAACACATCAGATGCAATCCGAAGGGGTCGTCGTCGCCATTATCTCCACCATCGTCACCCCCGTCGTCACCACCACCATTGTCGTCGCCTTCGTTGCCATCGTTGCCATCGCCGTTGGGGCCTTCGGGAGTCCTCTCTTTGGGCTGCTCATCCCAATCGTCATCATCTCTTCCGGTGGCCGCCCACGAGCTCGGGCTACGATCGTCGGAGTAGTCTCTACCCCCATAATCCTTAGGCTCTGGCGATGCCTCCTTGTAGTATTTGCGCTTGATGCCTTGGATGCGTGCCGACCTTCGAACGGGTGTAGGGACCTTCTCTCCTTCGACGGGGTTGCGAGATGCAAGAGCTCCGGTCGGGACACGCCCTCCACAACGGATGCGTGCTGTCCTCTTGACGGGTAGCTTGAGCTCGCATCGCATCGCCTCCTCCATCGATGGCTTCTTGGCTTCTAGCTTCAACTCTAAGCTTCTTGGGTGCACAATGGCTGCTACAAGGGTGCAAAATATTGCTTCAAAGGTTTGATCCTCGAGCTCCCAATTCGGCTAAATAAATAGTCTTGAGAGATAAGCCCTGGGAACCTTATTTTCCTTTTTTACACTTCCCTTAAAATTTTCTGACCATACAAGGAAGTCAAAAAGGAGCAATTCGAGCAAAATTCGGCGTCATCGGCCACCGAAACCCTCTGGGCCGGTCGGCCTGGGCCGGCCGGCCCACCCTGCCTCGGGGGCCGGGCCGGTCCGGTTTTTTGCACACCGCCCTATTTTTTCTTCCTTAGCCCATGGGAAAAAGTTGGCCCAGTAAATCTTCGCGAAAAACTCCAGAAAACTAAAAGAAAAACTATTTACAAAAGTTGATTCCTTGTTTTTCGTCCTAGGCGGGACGTTCGGGCTCTTCCTCCATGGTGAATACATCAACATGGTGAAGGGGCACAACGTCGGGTTCGTAGTAAACCTTAAGCTGCTGGCCATTCACCACAAATTGATCGCCGTTTATATCCATAATGGTTACCGCTCCGTTGGAGAACACCGAATGCACAACATAAGGTCTGTCCCACTTGCTTTGCAATTTCCCCTTTCCGAAGGTTTTAAACCTCGAATTGTAGAGGAGGACCTTATCTCCTTCTTTAAATTCTTTCTTTTTCAATCTATTATCGTACCACCTTTTGATTCTCTCCTTGTATATGCTTGCATTTTCATATGCTTTCAACCTCAACTCCTCTAGCTCGCTTATTTGGATTCTTCGTTTCACCACCGCGGCATCGAGATCAAGGTTCATCTCTTTAATTGCCCAATAGGCTTTATGTTCCAACTCAACCGGAAGGTGGCAAGCTTTTCCATAGACAAATTGATAAGGGGTCATACCTATCGGTGTTTTAAACGCCGTTCGATAAGCCCATAAAGCTCCGTCTAATTTCTTTGACCAATCTTTGCCTCCTTTCTCAATGGTCTTGTTGAGTATGATTTTTAATTGCCTATTTGACGTCTCCGCTTGTCCGTTGGTTTGTGGGTGATAGGCCGTAGAGACCCTATGCTCAATTCCCAACTTGGACAAGCACTTTTTGAAATTCTTCCCGGTGAAGTGAGTTCCTCCATCACTTATCAAGATTCTCGGTGTACCGAAACAGGGAAAAATCACGTTCTTGATCATAGTAATGGACTCCTCTTCGGAAGCTTTATGACATGGTATTGCCTCTACCCACTTGGATACATAATCAACCATGACTAGGATATACTCAAATTCAAATGAGTTTTTAAAAGGCCCCATGAAGTCTATACCCCATACATCAAATATGTCGATTTGTAGGTTGTATTTCAAAGGCATAGAATTTCTCTGAGAGATATTTCCGGTTCTTTGGCATTCGGGGCATGACGCAACATATCTTTTAGTATCTTCATGCATCTCCGGCTAATAGAATCCGCTCGACCATACCTTTGCTTGGGTTCGAAAATGGCTATAGTGTCCACCGTACTACGCCGAGTGACACTTCCTTAGAATTTCTACCCTCTCTTCTCTTGGCACACATCTTCTCATCACTCCATCATTGCCAAGTTTGAAGAGGTATGGTGCATCCCAAAAATATTTCCTACTTTCGGAGATTATCTTCTTTTGAGTGTTTTTATCTAGATGGTCGAGAGGCATCTTTCGAATTGCTCGAATGATATCGATCATCCAAGTATCTTTATCAAGCACTCTATAGAGGTGGTCATCTCTCATCTTGTCTTCTATGGGCTCTTTGTCATCTTGTCCACGATTCATCCTAGACAAATGATCGGCCACAACATTTTCCACCCCCTTTTTATCACGAATTTCAACATCAAACTCTTGGAGAAGAAGGATCCAACGAATCAAACGTGGTTTAGCTTCCTTCTTAGCCAAGAGATACTTGATGGCTGCGTGATCGGTGTAAACAATGACCTTCGAGTTCACGATGTAAGATCTGAATATTTCGAAAGTGAATACCACCTCTAGCAACTCTTTTTCCGTAGTGGCGTAATTTAATTGTGCCCCACTAAGAGTTTTGCTAGCATAGTAAACGGCGTGAACTCGGCCTTCCTTTCTTTGACCCAAGACTGCGCCTACGGCGTAGTCGCTTGCGTCACACATGATCTTGAAAGGTTGGCTCCAATCCGGAGGTTGGATGATGGGAGCACTCACCAACGCATTTTTCAAGGTCAGGAATGCCGCTAGGCACTTCTCATCAAAGTCGAAAGCCACATCCTTTTGAAGGAGATGTGTTAAAGGCTTAGTGATCTTCGAGAAGTCCTTAATAAATCTTCTATAGAATCCAGCATGGCCTAGAAAGCTTCTTAAGGACCTAACATCCGTAGGAGGTGGGAGTTGCTCAACCGTCTCTACCTTAGCCTTGTCCACTTCAATTCATTTCTCGGATATAACATGTCCGAGCACTATACCTTGTTTAACCATGAAGTGGCACTTTTCCCAATTTAACACCAAATCTACCTCCGCACACCTCGTGAGGACCTTTTCTAAGTTTGCTAAGCAATCCATGAACGTCTTCCCGTAAATGAAAAAATCATCCACAAACACTTCAACAATTTCTTCGATGAATTCCGAAAATACGGCCATCATGCAACGTTGAAAAGAGGTCGGAGCGTTGCATAGGCCGAAGGGCATCCTCCTATATGCAAACGTTCCGTAAGGGCACGTAAAAGTTGTCTTATGTTGATCTTCCGGGTGAATGGGAATTTGCATGAACCCCGAGTATCCATCGAGAAAGCAAAAATAAGCGTGGTTCGCTAACCTCTCGAGCATCTCGTCGATGAACGATAGGGGGGAGTGATCTTTCTTCGTCGCTTTGTTAAGCTTACGATAATCGATACACATCCGCCACCCGGTCACGGTTCTTTGCGGTATCAATTCGTTCTTCTCATTCTTCACCACGGTCAAACCTCCCTTCTTCGGTACACAATGTACCGGGCTCACCCATTCGCTATGCGGAACTGGGTAGATGATTCCGGCATCAAGTAACTTGATAACCTCTTTCCTTACTACCTCTCGCATGGCATGAGTTAGCCTCCTTTGGTGGTCCACTACGGGCTTACATTGGTCTTCCATTGGTATACTATGAGTGCAAAAGGCTGGGCTAATACCTTTGAGATCATTAATCGAATATCCAATCACCTTCCTATGTTTTTTAATAAAATCAGCAACGCTTCATTTTCTTCGGGACTCAACTCGTCGCTCACAATGACTGGATAAGTTTTGTCTGGGCCCAAAAATTCATACTTTAATCCCTTGGGCAAAGGTTTAAGGTCTACCTCGGGCACTTGTTGCTCCTCGGGTTTGATTTCTCCTATGTCTTCAAATTTCTCTTCCTCCACACTGCCATCATGCGGCTCTAAGCCTTTTGTTGCTTCCTCTAGTTCTTCATCTTGTTGATTACTAATTTGATTTTCTATTGCTCCTTGCAGCGGGTCTCTAAGGGTTTCAACAAAACAAAGACTATCTATCTCTTCTACTTCTTCATCTTCGGGAGGAAAGGGTGTAAGGTGTTTAGAAGCACGAAGAAAGTTATATGTGTACTTTGTTCCATTAAGGTTCATTGTTACTTTGCCTTCTCTGGCATCTAACACGACATCAACCAACTTAAGAAAAGTCCTACCTAAGATTATGTGATCATGATTACTATGGTAAGCATCAATAACAAAGAAATCGGTTGGTATATAGTTTCTAGAGATTTTTACTTTCATGTTGCAAGCAATACCTAGAGGTTTAATAGTTCTACCATCTCCCATAATTAATTTCGTTGATGTTGGAGCTAAGTCTAGGTTGTGGTCTTGAACTTTATCGTAAATTTTAGAAGATAGGACACTTACTTGGGCTCCGATGTCGCATAAAGGTTTGCATTGAACTCTGTTGATCTCGTAACTCAAGTGTGGTGTCATCTTCTCTTCTTCTTCGGATCCTATCGCGTAGACTTCGGCGAGGTGAGCGTATGGTGATGCTTCGGGCTTGATCCCCATGATTCTCTTCACCTCGGCTGTGTGTTCCGGATCCACTACGTCATCTCCAAAAAGTTTTTGGAAAATCTCACCGGTGGTTTCAAGGTCGTATGAATTTTCCGCTTTCTTCTCCGGTGGGAAATCCACTTCCAATTCGCTTGTAGCTGCCCCACTACAGGCACCCCGGTGCGAAGCAATACAGTGCCTCGAGCACACCCCTGCTGGACGTACGGCTCCGGCCGGAACCAGGATAAACCAAGTGTCTTTAGTTGCTTAGCACCGACCATCGAGGGACAGATCTAAGCGCTTATTACTAGTTAGTGTCAGGACTACATTCCACACTGACAGTTGGCGCCCACCGTGGGGCGAGGCCGCTGAAGGTCAACCCGTCATCAGCTCTCTCGATGGTGATTCGCACTGAGTACCACGGTCAGCGTTACTCCATGGGCAGCTCGGACCCCCTCCCCGCCGGATTCGAAATCCGGTTCGGGGGCCTGAACTTTCAGGCCACGGGGAACGGCTACCTGATGCACCTCACTAACCGTGAGGAACTCCGCGCGCGGCGCCAAGCCGGGTCTGCCCCGGTCGCCGCCACACACGTCGCCGCGACACCAACACCCGCTAGCACGGATGCTGCGGGTCCATCGCGCCACGGCGCCGCCGTCGCTCCGGCCGGCGCTCGCGTCAAGCGCGGTCGGAGCGCCGACATGCTGCGTGCGTCGCCTCGCAACGTGACGCGCCCCGCCAACACGACAACGGCCCGCCCCCGGCGAGGGGGCGCGCTCGGTCTCCGGACCGCGCTTCCCTATCGGTCTACGCGGCGCCACGGCGGCCTACGTCGCCAATACCAGCGTCAACACAACGATGCGCAGGGTTCCCCCTGGCCGCCACATCTTGGTTGCCAGGGACCCTAGCGCCTCCGCCGGCGACGGGTCATCCCTAGGCTCCGTCGACGCGCTGCCACCCGCCACCTCGCATGGATACGCGGAGTGGGACTTCTCCGGCGTGCCGGACCCAGTGATATTCAGGCGGTTCCTCGACGCCGCGGACTACTGGTTCGGCTACTCCGACGACTCCAGCACTGGGAGCTACGACCCCGCGCGGGAGTGCTGCGTCGTCATCGCCAACGACCCAGCAAACGCCGCCGACGTGGTGGGCGCCGGCGACGGAGAGGTTCCTCCTGCTCTGGGGACTGCATCGCGCCTGGCTGCAGGGCCAAGTGCCCCTCCCCCTCACCACCGAGGGGGGCCGACATCAACACGCAGCTGGCCCAGGCACTCTAGCTCGAGGCCAAGCTGGCGGAAGAGTACCGCACGGTGCGGTTGCTTCGCGCCTCTATCGCAGGGGAAGCCTTCGCGCGCGGTGAACGCGCGCGTGAGCTGGGCAGACAAGCCTGCGATCGCATCAACGCCGACTTCAACATCGACAATCCTGATATGCCCCCGCGAGCGAGCCAAAAGTTCATCGCCGCCGCAACACTGCTGCGGGCCATGCCCGCCCCTTCGACGCCCGAGGTGCGGAACCTGCACCGCGAGGCGCAGGCGCTCATCGAGCAAGCGGCCGTCCAACAGGCCGAAAGCTCGGCGTCCCGCATTCGCCAACGAGGGGAGCACGCAGGACGATGGGGGTGCGCAAGGCCCCGAGCCCTTGGTACACGCGGGCGGCGCGCCGAGCGCCCCACCAACCCGGGGGCGTACGCCGGCCAAGGAACGGCTCCTCGACGCGCGCGGGCAAGCCCGGGACGGCAACCCCTGCAACGCCATCAACGCCCGACGGACGAGCCAAGCGGAGGCACGGGTGGCAGCAAGCTACCACCCTCGACGGGGTGGACGTTACGACAGCGATGAGGACCGCTCACCGACACTGGAGCCCCCAGGAACCCGCGTGTTCAGCTGGGAGATCCGCGCAACAACCTTCCCCCAGCGCTTCCGCCAGCCCACGACGATCGTCAAGTACAACGGGGAGACGGACCCCCGCGTATGGCTCAACGACTACCGCCTGGCGTGTCAGCTGGGTGGAGCAACCAGCGACGAGGCTATCATCCGCAACCTCCCCCTGCACCTCGCCGACTCGGCACGGACGTGGCTCGAGCACTGCGCGCCGGCCCAGATCCACAACTGGGGCGACCTGGTCCGCACGTTCGTGGGAAATTTCCAGGGCACGTACGTGCACCCTGGAAACTCCTGTGACCTGCGCTCTTGCACCCAGAAGCCCGGCGAATCACTTCGGGACTTCATACGGCGTTTCTCCAAGCGCTGTACGGAGTTCCCGAGCGTGGCACAGTCAGATATCGTGCACGCCTTCCTCGAAGGCACCACATGCCGGGACCTCGTGCGCGAGCTTGGGCGCAGCCCGCCGGTCGACTCGAACGAGCTGTTCGACATCGCCACCAGCTTTGCCTCGGGCGAAGAGGCGGTGGGGCGATCTTCGACGGCAAGAAGGGCAAGCGCACGGACGACACGCCCGCGGAGGGCCGCAAGTCCAAGGAGCTCCGCCAGAAGAACAAGCGGGGCAAGAAGGGAAAGAAGCCGCGAGACGCGCGAGCAGGGGCGCGACGACGACGACGACGAAGCTCTTGCTGTTGACCCGGTCCGGCGGGGCCCTCGAGCGGCCCCTCGAGGCCCGGGAGTGTTCGACGACATGCTGAAGAAGCCGTGTCCCTACCACAAAACGCCGGTCAACCACACCCTCGAGCAGTGCGACATGCTCAAGCGGTTCTACGGTCGCGCCGCCGCGAAGGACGACGAGGCCAAGAAGGACGGGGGTGATGGCGACGCCGGCGACTTCCCCGCCGTGGAGCACCTCTTCCTCATCTTCGGGGGGGGGGGGGGCGACCATCGACATGTCCAGCCGCCAGCGCAAGCGGGAGCGGCACGAGGTTCTCGCCGCAGAGAAGGCGCCTCCCTCCTTCCTCGACTGGTCGGAGGACGCCATCACGTTCAGCCGTGAGGATCACCCAAACCGCATCCCTAACCCGGGTCAGTACCCGCTGGTGGTCGACCCAGTCATCGGGAACGCGCGGTTCTCGAAGGTCCTGATGGACGGAGGCAGCAGCCTCAACATCCTCTACGCGCACACGCTGCGCCTGCTGGGGATCGGGTTGGATCAGCTGCGGCCCAGCACGACGCCGTTCCATGGCATCGCGCCGGGGGGCAGATCGACCTGCCTGTCTGGTTCGGCACGCCGGACAACTACCGTAAGGAGACGCTCACCTTCGAGGTGGTGGGGTTCAGGGGCGCGTACCACACCATATTTGGGCGGCCTTGCTACGCCAAGTTCATGGCGGTCCCCAACTACACCTACCTCAAAATGAAGACGTCGGGGCCGAACGACGTCATCACCATGGACTCGTCCATCGAGCACACCTTCGACTGCGACGTCGAGTGCGTGGAACACGCCGAGGACCTAGCGCTGGACGAAGCGCTGGTGGCCAACATGGAGAAGATGGTCAACGAGGACCTCGACTCCACCGCCAAGCATGCCGGCAGCTTCGAGGCAGCTGAGCAGACCAAGGAGGTGCCCCTCGACCCTGCTGCCCCCGAGGGCAAGGCGTTGAGGGTCAGTTCTACCCTCGATCCGAAATAGGATGTGGTGCTCGTCGACTTTCTCCGCGCCAACGCCGACATCTTCGCGTGGAGCCCCTCAGACATGCCAGGCACCCCGAGGGAGGTCACCGAGCACTCCCTTGACATCCTACCTCACTCCCGCGCCGTGCAGCAACGGCTACGCCGCTTTGACGAGGAGCGGTGCCGGGCAATCGGAGCGGAGCTGCGGAAGCTCCTAGAGGCTGGGTTCATCAAGGAAGTGTTCCACCCTACTTGGCTAGCTAATCCTGTATTAGTGAAGAAAAAGAACGGGAAGTGGCGGATGTGTGTAGACTACACTAGTCTTAATAAAGCATGTTCTAAAGTTTCTTTTCCTTTGCCGCGTATCGATCAGATTGTTGATTCGACCGCCGGGTGCGAACTGCTCTGTTTTCTTGATGCCTATTCCGGGTACCACCAAATAAAGATGAAGGAGTCCGACCAGCTCGCGACTTCATTCATCACACCGTTCGGGATGTACTGCTACGTCACGATGTCATTCGGCCTCCAAAACGCGGGCGCGACGTACCAACGGTGTATGCAGCACGTCTTCGGAGACCACATCGGGCGAACCGTTGAGGCGTACGTAGACGATATAGTTGTAAAAAACAGGAAGGCGGACGACCTGGTTAACGACCTCAGCATCGCGTTTGGCTGCCTACGGGCCAATGGGGTTAAGTTAAACCCAAAAAAATGTGTCTTTGGCGTGTTGCGGGGTATGCTTTTAGGATACATCGTCTCCCAGCGAGGCATCGAGGCCAACCCCGAGAAGGTTGCAGCCCTCGAGCGGATGGGTCCGATTCGGGACCTTAAGGGGGTCTAAAGGGTGCTGGGGTGCCTCACCGTGTTGAGCTGCTTCATCTCGCGGCTCAGCGAGAAGGGCTTGCCCCTCTACCGGCTCCTCAAGAAGCATGAGCGCTTCTCCTGGACCACCGAGGCCCAGGAGGCACTTGATAAGCTGAAGGCGTCCCTTACCCACGCCTCGATCCTCACACCGCCCCAAGACAGCGAGCCTCTGTACCTCTACATGGCTGCGACCACCCAGGTGGTCAGCGCCGTGATCGTGGTGGAGCGCACGGAGGAGGGTCTGTTGACGGTGAAAATCCGTCAACCTAGCCATGAGTTTACCTTCGGTGTTGGCATGACTTTTGTATCTTATTCATTGGTACTAACCCCCGTGGTATAACAAGTTCACTTGTGCATGTCGGTTTTGGAGTTAAGTGTTTACGCAGGGTTTTAACGTTGAAAGCAAGACTTCCGGGATAAGTTCATTAAGCACCTCATGACAAGACCTTGAAGCCCGATACAAGTCAAGCAATGAAGTGAACATGACTCCAAGAGCCCAAGGACCAAGCCCGAGAAGATGATAAACTCCGAGGACCGAACCGGAAAAAGTCTTGCCGAATCTTGCAAGACAAGGAGTTGAGTCCAATTCGGAGAGAAACCGACGTCAAGGGCCCACGTGCAAAAGGGGAGAACATCTAGAAGACGTGGGAAGCAACACCGGGCGAAGCGAGGCCGCGGGATGGGCCGAGGTGGGCCCGGGCCGGCCGGCCCGGCCGGCCGCCCGGCCCAATTCGGGGCCCAATCGGCCTCTCCTTTGACCTAATTGCTTCTCGGGCTATAAATAGCCCCCCGACCGAGAGCCACGCGAACCGAAGTCGTAATCCGCCGCCGAGGAGCGAGAGAAGCTTGAGGGACACCAACTTGAAGATGAGGGTCGTGCTAGTTGTCTAGGGTTTCCCTAGCCGACGTGGGAACCTTGCATGGAAGACCACGTCGGAGCTCGGAGCGAGGATCAAGATCGAGGGAGGGCCCCGGTGGTGATCTTGTTCATGTAATCATTCATGGTGAAGTTTGTAAGTGAATCCGATTTCTAGCGATTAAGTGCCTTCTCGATGATTTTGTTTTCTTCTTGGTTTTGCTTCTTCTACGATCTAGTTTGCGGCTAGATTACATAGGGTGCTCTTGTAGCCGCGGTGGCTAGAGGTGCATACCGGACCGGCCAAGTGATTTCAACTTGTTCTATCGAACTCGCCCTAAGCTCCCCGCATGAATAGGGATACGTTGTGACAGAACGGGGGTCTCGAAAGGCGGATGTTTTCGGAGTCGGATGGGAAGGCCACGATTTAAAGATGGTTTTAATGAGATTCACTTTTCTATCTTCATCTATCTTGTTTGGAGCTACAACATAAGCATGATCTAGATTCTCTAGATTGGTTATCTCTTGCTTTCTCTTGTTACCTCTTTAGTAGATTAGATTAGATTCGTTCTCTTTATGAGTTAGTAGATTAGATGCAACTTGTCTTCATTAGATAGCTTTACCTTGCTTTACTAGATTGAATCCTTGCGTTGCACATTGTTCCACGGATTCGATACCTTGGGTTCACCACTCGAGGGAAGAAGGGTCCCTTGACTACGACGGGAGACTTGTCCGCTTGCAAGTCACAAACGAACTTTGATACAACTGTTAACCGTCAACAAGCCCCTTTTTCTGGCGCCGTTGCCGGGGAGCAAGCAATCAAGATCCGATCTAGTATTGCTTATCTTTCAGTTTTTTCTTTTGATTTTCTTTTGCATCTCTTATGTTTGATCATCCTCAAAAAGAAAGAAAAATCAATCTAATCTAGTTTTGATTAACCCTAGTTTTTATGTTTAGATTTTTGTTTTATCACTAACCCTAACCGGAGATGGTTGGCTACCTCTCCAAGAAACCCAAACTTTTTTTGTAGATGATCCAGGAAAAACTTTACAGGCAAAGGTGACGTGCAACACAAGCTAAAGGGGCGGAAACCCTAGATTCATAAGTCAAAGTCGAAGGACCATCAAAATCTCCAAGGGAATCACCACCTCCAAGTCAAGATGCCGGGAGGCCGTTCAAGATCAAGGTCTCAACTATCCGCATGACGATTGCGAGAGCTGAATGCATACGAGCCGGATTCCTTGAGTGGCATATCGGTTTACTTAAGAAGAGGATGGAGAAGATGGAGATGGAGAAAAAAGCTCAACACCTAAAGGCTGCCAAAGCAAGATCCACATGCAAGGAGTGTGTGGAGTACGACCATGTCCAAGGACGCCGTCACTAAGTTCGAGGCTATGGAGAAAATATTGAAGAATTTAGACGGCAAGGTGACGGAGGTCGGAAGCTCTATACGTGAAGTGTTCATCGTGATAAAGATGCTAGACGCAAGTGGGACAACTTGCCGGGCGCCCGATGGGTAACAAAGAAGAATATCCGAGACAACTCCAAGGTCCCAAGACGGCGAAGGCTACTCAAACTCATTCGGGAGAGATGAAGGATCACACTAGAGACCATGAAGATCACGACCAGAAGGACCGGAGTTCGAGATGCCGAGCCACAAGGAAGATGTTGCATCCGTCAAGACCAAAGGACAAAGCCGGCCGTGAAGACCAAAAAAATGACTAAGCCAAAGTGGGTACCCAAGATTGCAACGCCCGCAAAGAGCGTTGATCCGGAGTAATCAAGTGAAGAAGTCTAGCCATGGACTATAAACGAAGCGCTAGGCGGGAGGCAACCCGTTTCGTCGAGTCGAGAATAAGCTACCGGGAGGACAACCCGATTCCAGGTTTTTCGAGTCTTTTTAATAATTCAGTTTTGAATTTTACTACGCAAAACCTTAGACTTAGAATGGTTGATCAATATTAGAGACATAATTCTTGGTTGAATATTTTGCTTGATCATAAACCCTTTACATGAACCATCCTATGTGATTGTTTGCTTCTTCTTCGAGAAATCACAACCAAAAAAATTTCAGAACCTAACTCAACCCTTCACCCTCATTATGGTGCTGTGGTTGACTTGTTTTTCATGCTAAAAACACTCGAGTAGAGCCACGACTTGTATCTAGATGTTATTTAAATTTCAGCATGTGGTAGGACTCGCGTGAACCTAGAAGCTTGATTTTTGGTTGGTTTAAAAATCCATATCCTTGGTTTCTCTAAGTTTAGAATTTTTCTAAGCCTCGCTTAATTTTATTTCATTCAAAATCTCTCTCATCTAATCAAAATTAGGACCTAAACCTATGCTCCCATGATCAAGCCGGGAAAAGCTTGCTCTCAACTAATGAAGGCAAACTATACCGGTGAGACCGAAATCGACGTAGTCGAAAAATATTTTCGACTTACATTTGTTTTTAATGGTTTAAAAACTTCTCTAAAATTATGTTCGAGCTCTTGCATGGCTCTGAAAAATATTTTTAAATTTCGAAATTAGAGGAGTGCTTAGCCTTAAAGGGAGGCAATCTAGTTAACCTAATCATGCATGCACCATGACACATCACGGGATGCCCCTCCAACATATTTAAACCGCATGCAAAGTACAAGCATGGGGGGCAGCCAAGGCTTTGTTTTGTAGGAATATCATGGATGCATGTGAGGCAAGGGAGTATGGAAGTGAGTCGCGAAAACATCAAGTGGAAGGAGCAATAATGCAAGCGAAGGAGTGGACGGGAACGTTTGGAAGGTGTACGCGATCACGAAGCAACATGAATGCACTAGAGAAGAACCGCGCCAAGAGGAGGAGAGAGGTAAGTCTTTCATCCAACTCTTTGTTCGTGTGCTCTAGTTTGTAGGCCGGAATCACCTTAGACTTAGCCATCCACCGCGTTTGTTTCGTGCAACAAATCACATCCTTAATCCACACAAAGTCCGGACTCCAAAATAATATTTGTGTACCTTGTTACCGGGTGAAAACCCCGGATATATATTTACGAGGGAGAGTGCTGCAATCATGGAGGAAAACTACAAGCCTTTTCACCAAAGAAGAAGGGATCATCGTCGTCTAAGCCATCATCGACAACCTCTTCGAGGAGGCACTCGGTTTCCGAGTTTCCTTGGAGTATGGAGGAGGACACGGCACCGCCGAGGAGGAACCACACTCTTCTCCTTGGTGGCATGAGGGCCACACGAAACTCGTTTATGAGGTTCACCAAACTTCAATAACATATGGAGGAGCCGCCCGTCCAACCTCACCACTTGACACGATCATCCGCTCCACCTCCATATGCTCCGCGGTATTCCGAGGGGTATGTCATCATGACGGAGGAGGAGAAGAAGCTCGCTCGCCTTAAGTAGAGGCTTGTAGCGAACGTCGACATCGACGACCAAGCTCTCCACATATTGGGTTTCACACGGGACACCGGTGCAATTCTCTAGCGGAGTGTCGGCAAACACCCACAAGAAGTTCGCCTAGGAAATTTTCATGACCATGGCGTATACCCTTGATGAAGGAGTGCTGAGTCTCTCATTCCGTTGGAGGGAGCCCACAAGTGGAGAAGAAGGAAGACACCGTCGGAAGGGTAACCTTGATCAACGATGCTATTTCTAGCACCTTGATGGGGTAATCTCCTTTCATCCATGGGTTGCAATCGATCTTGAGATGTAATCACACTTTGTTGGTTTATCTATCTATCATCTTGTGTTGGAAATACTTTAATGCTTAAGGCTAGCGACCATGCCGTAAAGGGAGTAAGGTCTCAATGCTTCCTTGGATCCATTCAACACAACCCCCGATAGATTAGATTGGCTTTCATGTTCGAAACGATTGCATGTTATAGTATCGTGGACCCATGGGCGAGTGTCTCCTATTTTCAAAAGGGAGCTCCAGAACAAGTATGTGCATGAAGGCACATGGGAAGGCTTTTGGAGTATGATCACGGGAAGAGACCATCAACGAAAAAAATACTATCCGGAACCCATTATACAAGTGTGTCACTTTTGTGCAAGTGGATTTTTGGGAGAACAAGAGAGACAAAGATAACCAACACGGAGTTGAATTGGCTTTACTCGGCTTTGATTGCCAAGTGGCCAATAGACCCCACTCACCTATGATCAACCGGTGGTGTTGTTGCAACATCGAGTTCGGAAGATATTGGTTCGGGGTGTTACCTCTCCATGTTGACTATCTCTTTAAAACCGGGTATTACAAGGAACCCAAATCATCTCCTACCGGGACTTCCCTAGGAATATATGAAGAAAGGAAAATATAAGAGTGAAGATGAGAGAGGAGGCTTCCGAGTGGCCTAGGTGAATTTGCCCCTTCCGGATTGAAGATTAAGACTTTTCTTGAGGGGAAGAAGATCGGTTAGAGGAAGGACTTCTTGTGCGGCGAAAAAAAAAATAATAAAAGAAAAGAATTATAGGAGAAGGATCTTCTATGGCCCAAGAAGGAGGTGCACAACAAAATTATGTTCCACCATTCGGAGAAATTCCGGCATCGCCAAATTACTACGGTGGTGTACCAATGCAAGCATGGGGGAGTGGTGCAGCCATACCCCCACCATTTTTGCGGTGCCCAACGTAGCCTTTGCGGAGCCATTTGCACACCTTCCTCAACCACAACAAAATGTGGCCACCATTGGAGGATACGCTGCAAGAAACATGCAAAATATTGCAGCCATCCAAACCAATGCAAACCAAATGGGTGAAGGTAATGCAACATTCGCTTATGAGCTTTGACACCTTCACCTAGCACCGTTGGACAATTCATATGAGGAGTGGTGCATTATGAGTAAGGGTACAACAACCAAGACTATCAATATCAACCACCGGCGGAAGATTAGAGAGAGGAGGAGCTTTAGCTATCTTTCCTTTACCCCCTTTTCTTTAATTTTCAGCTCGTTTGCGCCTACGTATGCGTAGTGTTTTCAGTTTTTTTTTTAAATTTCAGAAAGTGTGTTAGTTTAATTTTTTCAGCATGTATCTTAGTGTTTATTTTCATCATGAATAATGTCGCCACCAAGTTTTTACCTTTGGTATAGTTACAAAGTTTGTGCCATGATGATATATGATTATAATTGCCGCTTCGTTTATCTTTGTAATTGATTTATGCATGTCTGAACTAGTGCTCTCTTAAAAATACAAATCTGAAATTATCTAAATGCTAGCTTAACCTTCAGCGGAGGTTATGATTAAAATAAAGACCCATAGTGTTTTATGTGCTCTCAAGTTATGAATAGATTAAAGATGTCTTTTATGCTCAAAAATATTGCTAACCTTGTCACAAATATCACTTGTGTGTTGCTCAACCTATCCGAGCCTTATATATATTTGAGTGCATAAACCTTAGTGTACAAGATTTATTTTTGAGTGAGTTATTGCAGGCCATGATTTCTCTGGCCCGAGACTAAGAAGCTGGTCATTCCGTTTTTGCGTATCTATCTTTTTGCTAGCCTTTTATCCGTGCATTGTGTATCCCCGCATCGGAGATCTCACAAACCTCGCCGGATATCCACCCTTAAACCAAATATCATCTTTTGTGATTACCTCCTTGACCACAACCTATTGTTGAGAATGGATCATCAATTCAAGGAAGATCGCAAGACGGTGCCAACATTGAAGATTTCAAGTATCTCTCCAAGGAAGAACACCCCGGTACCTACCTTATTTTTCGCCTCTTTGCTCGAGGACGAGCAACGTCTAAGCATGGGGGAGGAGGTAGGTACGGTGCAGTTTTAGAGTTCAAAAAGGGAGTATTTTAAAAAAATATATAATGAAATGATGATGAAAGAAAAAAATCCAGTGATACTCATGACGTTCAAGGTAAAGAAAAATATATATATATAATGAATGAAAGAAAGAAAGAAAGAAAGAAAGAAAGAAAAGAATGAGAAATATGAGAAAGAGAAAAAAATATGTGTGCGTAAAGTGAACTCCCCGGTTCTCTAAGAGTGCATTCAAGGCTTCGAGTTAAAAAGATCCATTCTCATTTTCCAACCATGTGCAATCCGATAACGAGGACTTCCTTTGTGCCTCGGGATCACTCTTTGCCATTTGCACATGTCCACTCATCTAAAGTGTGTGTATTTTTCTCTTTCCCCTCCTTGATTTAACATTATTTTCCAATGACCTTTTTGACGAGTCTCGGTAAGACCATGAGAAGCTTGTCTTGTTTTGACAACACCTCATTTATAAAATCTTGTTAGGACTAAACTTTCCCAAAGCTCCATATAAAGCCTACCACACATATATGTTATGAGAGGGAAAGGAGTAGAATATATAGGCTTGAGAGACAAGTGAGATGAGAGTTCATGAGCAATATATAAGATGATTTAAATTTGTGAACTTGGTTTAGCTTTTCTTTATCTCGTTCTTTATTTCAAAAAATTCTGAGGTCTATTTAAACTTTGTGAGCATGTTAATACTTGTGGGATAAGCTTAATAAGAATCTACCCTCCGTGGAGGTGAAGGCTAGTACTTTATGGAACTTTAACGAATTAAACTTTTGAGAGCATTATGTTTTTTTTTCATGTATGATCAAGTGCAAGGTTTAAACATTGTTTGGCAACGATGATATCCATCGAAGGCTTACTCGAGGACGAGCAAGGTTTAAGCATGGGGGAGATGTTGACGGTGAAAATCCGTCAACCTAGCCATGAGTTTACCTTCGGTGTTGGCATGACTTTTGTATCTTATTCATTGGTACTAACCCCCGTGGTATAACAAGTTCACTTGTGCATGTCGGTTTTGGAGTTAAGTGTTTACGCGGGGTTTTAACGTTGAAAGCAAGACTTCCGGGATAAGTTCATTAAGCACCTCATGACAAGACCTTGAAGCCCGATACAAGTCAAGCAATGAAGTGAACATGACTCCAAGAGCCCAAGGACCAAGCCCGAGAAGATGATAAACTCCGAGGACCGAACCGAGAAAAGTCTTGAATCTTGCAAGACAAGGAGTTGAGTCCAATTCGGAGAGAAACCGACGTCAAGGGCCCACGTGCAAAAGGGGAGAACATCTAGAAGACGTGGGAAGCAACACGGGCGAAGCGAGGCCGCGGGATGGGCCGAGTGGGCCCGAGGCCGGCCGGCCCGAGCCGGCCGGCCCGGCCCAGTCGGGGCCCAATCGGCCTCTCCTTTGACCTAATTGCTTCTCGGGCTATAAATAGCCCCCCGACCGAGAGCCACGCGGAACCGAAGTCGTAATCCGCCGCCGAGGAGCGAGAGAAGCTTGAGGGACACCAACTTGAAGATGAGGGTCGTGCTAGTTGTCTAGGGTTTCCCTAGCCGACGTGGGAACCTTGCATGGAAGACCACGTCGGAGCTCGGAGCGAGGATCAAGATCGAGGGAGGGCCCGGTGGTGATCTTGTTCATGTAATCATTCATGGTGAAGTTTGTAAGTGAATCCGATTTCTAGCGATTAAGTGCCTTCTCGATGATTTTGTTTTCTTCTTGGTTTTGCTTCTTCTACGATCTAGTTTGCAGCTAGATTACATAGGGTGCTCTTGTAGCCGCGGTGGCTAGAGGTGCATACCGGACCGGGCAAGTGATTTCAACTTGTTCTATTGAACTCGCCCTAAGCTCCCCGCATGAATAGGGATACGTTGTGACAGAACGGGGGTCTCGAAAGGCGGATGTTTTCGGAGTCGGATGGGAAGGCCACGATTTAAAGATGCTTTTAATGAGATTCGCTTTTCTATCTTCATCTATCTTGTTTGGAGCTACAACATAAGCATGATCTAGATTCTCTAGATTGGTTATCTCTTGCTTTCTCTTGTTACCTCTTTAGTAGATTAGATTAGATTCGTTTTCTTTATGAGTTAGTAGATTAGATGCAACTTGTCTTCATTAGATAGCTTTACCTTGCTTTACTAGATTGAATCCTTGCATTGCACATTGTTCCACGGATTCGATACCTTGGGTTCACCACTCGAGGGAAGAAGGGTCCCTTGACTACGACGGGAGACTTGTCCGCTTGCAAGTCACAAACGAACTTTGATACAACTATTAACCGTCAACAGGGTCACGCCTTGCCGGTTCAGCGGCCGGTGTACTACATCAGCGAAGTCTTGTCCGACACCAAGACGCGCTACCCACAAGTCCAGAAGCTGCTCTACGCAGTGGTTCTCACGCGGCGCAAACTCCGCCACTACTTCGAGGCTCACCCCATCACGGTGGTCTCCTCCTTTCCGTTAGGGGAAATCATCTGCAATCTGGATGCAGTGGGCAGAATTGCCAAGTGGTCGGTGGAGCTGATGGGCAAAACGCTTGCCTACGCCCCGCGCAAGGCCATCAAGTCTTAAATCTTGGCGGATTTCGTCGCCGAGTGGACGGACACGCAATTGCCGCCGCCACAGGTCCAGGCAGAGTGCTAGACCCTGTACTTCGACGGCTCGGTGATGAAGACAGGGGCGGGCGCGGGTCTGCTCTTCGTCTCGCCCCTCGGGGAGCACATGCGGTACGCCGTGCGCCTTCACTTCCCCGCATCAAACAACATGGCCAAGTACGAGGCCCTGCTTTGCGGCCTCAAGATCGCCATCGAGATAGGCGTCAAACGCCTCGACATGCAGGGGGATTCGCAGCTCGTGATCGACCAGGTCATGAAAAACGCGAGCTGCCACGACGATAATATGGAGGCATACTGCAAGGCCGCGCGGGCCCTCGAGGACAAGTTCTACGGCATTGAGCTCAACCACGTGCCCCGCCGGCATAACGAGGAGGCGGACGAGCTCGCCAAGATCGCATCAGGGCGGATCACGGTCCCCTCGAACGTCTTCGCTCGGGACGTCGCCCAACCATCCGTCACCCTCGAGCCGCAACCCTCGAACTGCACAGAACCCTCAGGGGCTCCCTCGAATCCAGCGGGCGCAGAGCCCATGGACGAGGACCCCTCGAACGAGGCGTTCGTGCTCTCCCTCCTCGAGGGGTACGGCGCCGACGAGGGCGAAGCCATGGACGTCAAGCCAGTCCCCAGCGAGGTGGACTGGCGCGACAAATATATTGCCTGGATGGACCGAGGGGAACTCCCCTCGGACTGGTCCGAGGCCAGGCGCATCGCCAGGATGGCCAAGTCCTTCACCCTCGTCGACGGCGAGCTGTACAAGCGCGCCGCCTCCGGCATCTTGCAGCGATGCGTTCCCATCCCCCAGGGGCGCGAGCTCCTGAGGGATATACACGCGGGCGTTTGTGGCCATCATGTCGCGCCCCGCGCCCTCGTGGGCAATGCATTCCGCCAGGGCTTTTACTGGCCCACCGCGGTCGCTGACGCCAGCAAAATCATACGCACCTGCGAAGGGTGCCAGTTCTACGCTCGCAAGTCCAACCTCCTCGCGCACGCCCTGCAGACCATCCCCATCACGTGGCCTTTCGCCGTGTGGGGGCTAGACATCGTTGAACCCTTGTGGAAGGCGCCCGGGGGCTACACCCACCTGTTGGTCGCAATCGACAAATTCTCCAAGTGGGTGGAGGTACGCCCCATCACGAACCACAGGGTGGAGCAGGCGGTGACGTTATTCACCGACATCGTCTATCGCTTTGGAGTGCCGAACTCCATCATCACCGACAAGGGTCCCAATTCACGGGCAGAAAGTTCCTAGAGTTTTGCGACAAGTTTCACATTCGTGTGGACTGGGCAGCCGTGGTGCACCCACAGACCAACGTCCAAGTGGAGCGTGCCAACGGCATGATTCTTCAAGGCCTCAAGCCCAGAATTTTTGACCAGCTGAACAAGTCTGGTCAGAAATGGCTCCAGGAGCTGCCGGTGGTCGTATGGAGCCTCAGGACCACCCCAAGCAGAGCCACCTGGTTCACCCCACGGCGCGGAGGCCGTCCTCCCGATGGACTTGGAATACGGATCGCCCAGAGTCCGGGGCTACGATGAAGATGCCAACCAGCAAGCCCGCGAGGACTCGCTGGACCAGTTGGATGAAGCACGCCTCGTGGCCCTGATGCACTCCGCAAGGTACCAGCAGTCTCTAAGGCGCTACCAAGCTCGGAAGGTGCGGCGGCGGGACTTCAGCGAGGGGGACTTGGTCCTAAGGCTACGCCAAGATAACCGAGGCCGTCACAAATTATCACACCCATGGGAGGGACCCTATGTCGTGGTGAACGTGCTCAAGCCCGACACATACTAGCTATTCAACGAGGACGGCGAGGAACTCACCAACGCTTGGAACATCCAGCAGCTACGTCGCTTCTACCCTTAGCTAGGATTTCCAAGCTTTGTGTTGTAAATTACATATCCAACACCCCAGTTAGCAATACAAATGTAAATAGCAGCAAGTTAATAAAGTTAAAGGGCAACTCGGTTTTCCCCTGAAAACCAAGTCACCCTCGGGGGCTACTGCGGGGGGCATCCCCCCCCAAAAATGGTCCCATTTTTTCGCAAAAAATTTAACTCGTAAGCGCGCTAAGTATGTTTCGGCCATAGCCTCGAGCGAACCAAGGCAGGGCGCGGGTGGCCAAGCGGAAAGGACGCGCGAGTCAGAGATAGCCTACGCCTCCGCGAGGATACGACCCTTCTCTCTTGCCTCCGGCCCAGCGGACTACTCACGAAATCGAACTCCCCTAACCCGAATTCGCTCAAGCAAAAGGAAAAAAACAGAAATAAAAGGCACCACTTAAATTTACAAGTGCTTAAACATTCCATAAGTTTCACTTGTTTATTTACACGGCCACATGGCCCGGGTACTAACATTTAAACAGAAATGGGCCTAGTGCCCAGCGGCCTTCAGGCCTGAGGCTCGTCGGCGTCAGCGGCATCCGGGAACAAGAACTCTGTGAAGGCCTCGGTGAGCGCCTCGGCAGCATCAGCGGCAAGTGCGTCTGCTTGCTCCATCGCCGCCTCGTCCTCGACGCCCTCCGGGACGACGTAGCCCGACGCTACGGCCTCGAAGTTCACCTCGTAGTGGGACCGCACCACGCCAAGGGCCTTTTGGATGCCCAGGTGAAGCGCGCGACGCATGCGCCTTGAGACGTGCCCGCCAACGGCGCGCAGACGGCTGGCCAGTGAGCTTCCGGCTTGCGCCTCGCCCTCTTCGACCGCTTGGCAGGTCTCGAGGGCTGCAGCACGCAGCTCCACCAGCTCCCGCTCGGAGGAGTCGTAGGCGGCCTGCAGCGTCTCGGCCCGATTGGTCGCATGCCCCAGCGTGGTGCGCAGGCCTGGATGTCACGAGCAAAAGAAATCAAGAGGGGAACGAACCCCCGAAGGGAAGAGCAACAAAACAAGAAACGAAGCGGCAACTTACCTTCGACCTGCTTCCTCCCCCCCTAGAGAGCCTGGCGTCCGCTCTCGACCGCCTGCTGTAAGCTGACGACCGTGGTGCTCTGCTCCTCGAGGGTCCGGACCTGGTCCGCGTTCGAGATGCTGAGGGCGATCAGCTCCCCGTCGAGCTTCGAAACCTCGGCCTCCTGCTCCTCCAGCGACGTCTGCGCTCTCTCGAGAGCAGCATGCTCCCGCTCGAGCGCCGACCGGGCGTCAATGAGAGCGGCCCGCTCCTGCTGGAGTGGACCCTCGGCCTCCTGGCGGGCAGCACGCTCCTGCCGGAGCTGCTCCTCCGCAGCGGCAACCGCAGCGACCTTAGCAACGAGGGCAGCCTTCAATTCTTCGGCTTCCTTGGCCCTCTACTTGGCCTCCCGCACCCTCTCCTCGGCCCGGCTCCGCTGGGACTGCGCCTCCAGGAGCTCCGCGCGGACCTCCCGGTTCTGGGTCCGGATGGAGACCACCTCCGCCTCCCAGTCAGTCACCACGGTGCGCGCCCTTTCCAGGTCCCCTCTCGCCTGCTGCAGCGCCTCATCCCGGTCGATGAGGGCCGTGTGAATCCGTTCGATGGCAGAGGGGCGCGCCGCAGATTGCCCCTCCAGCTCCAAGAGCTAGTCACGCAGGGCCTCCACCCGGTACGCCAGCCAGCCATCCCGGGTCCTCAAGGCCTCGGCGAGGGCATCGAGAGCATCGCGCTGCTCCTGGAGCTGGCGGAGCTCAGCGCTCATCTGGGCGAGAGCGCCGTACCTGTCGCAGGCACGGTGCTCCAGCTCCTGCCGCCAGCAAACGAAGACCGATAAGCGTCGCGCCACGAGAAACGAACACGAAGCTGACAGAACAAGGAAAAAAGCAACGGCATCATACCTGGAAGACATGCCACGCAGGGCCACCGTGGATCTGCAGCGCCTCGTTCAGTGCTCGGTTGAGCGAAGCGCCGTGGCCGCGCAGCTCCTCCCACAGCTGTTGCTCCTCTTGGGCGTCGGCGAAGAGGGGGGATGGCGCGTCGACGCGCTCCTGACCTTGCCCCGAGCCCGCTGCTGGACCGCTCGAGCCAGGGGGGCGGCCTGGGACGAAGAGGCCTCGACGTCGTGCCTCGAACCCCCAGCCACCATGTGGCCGTCCCACCGTCTGACGAGCGCCCCCACCTGAGGCTCGGGGGCTGGTGTGGGTAGGCTTCCCCACTGGTCCCACCCGGGCGGCGGGGTGTCATCGTCGGGAATCTCCACCGCCGCGCCTGGGAACGGCCGGCGAGGGCCGGCTCCTCGCGGCGTGCGGCGGCCTCCGCCGCCGGGCCGCGCTACCGCGGCTGCGGACTCTGCCGTGGCGCGGCGACCTCCGCCTCCGACGGCGCCTCGGCGGCCGCGGGCGCCCGACGCGCCCCCATGGCCGAGGACGTCGGCAACGCCACTACGACCGGCGCCGCCGGCCGCGCCTCCGCCACCGGCCGTGCCTCGCCCACGGCCGGCTCTTGTCGCGCCTCGCCGCCGCCCGCCGCGGCTCCACGGTCGGTGTCGCCGGCCCGCGACCCCAAGGCCTCGGCCGCGCCTCGCGAGGCCTCGCTCGCCGTTGCCGCCGTACTTGCGCCGCCCGCGGCGCCCTCGACGAGCGCCGCCTAGTAGGGATGGATGCGTCCGCCCTCAGCACCTTGGCCGGTGCGAGGGGGGCACGGTTGGCGCCACCCTGCGGACATGGAAACAAATCGTCAGACCCCGCCTGTCGGGCACGCGACCCCTCGAAAGGCGACTCCTTACCTCAAGGAGGAGAAGGCCCGCTTCCTCTTCCTTGAGGTCCCCGCCGACGTCGTGGGCGCGGGCCGGCGCGGCCGCCGCCGCGCCTCCGCCCACCTCCACCACGCGCGCGGGCTCCACCGCACGCGCGGGGCTCCGCCGCGCGCGGGGGGCACCTCCGTGGCGCGCGCTGATGCCTCCGCGGCTCCTACTACCTCTGTCGTAAACTGCCTGGTGGCGGGCGCCTCTGCGTCCGCCCCAGGCGATGGTTCTCCTGCCACCGGAGCCGGCTCCGGTGACGGGGGTGCAGGCTCCCACCTATCGGGGAGAACCTCCCCCCTATCTTCTTCCTCCTCTTCGTCCTCTTCCTCATCCGACGACGAGTACTCCTCTGTCCCTGGTGAGGAGAGTCCCTGCTGCTCGCGCAGCCGGAACTCCTCGCTCCTCCTCTCCCGGCGCTCCCGCCGCCGCGCGTCGCGCTCCCTCCTGCGATCCACCCGCTCTCGCCGTTGAGCCGCGCACGCAAGCGCGCGGGACCGAGGTGTGGGTGGGTCGGACTTCGCGGCGTTCACACGCACCATCTGCAGGGGTCGGGTGAAGCCTTAAAACGCGCCAGCAACCCAAAAAACGGCAAAACGAGAAAGGAAGCCAAGAAATCCACTCACCAATTGGCCGACGGGGAGCATCTCGAGTGCCCACAGGGATGCGTCATCACAACGCCCCGGCCTGAGGTCGATGGCGCGTCACGCCCGGGTGGCCGCGTACGACCGCGGGAAGGGGTCCCACAGCAGCCGCGACTCCGCCAACGCGACGGGGTCCGCGTCCTCGCTCATCTCGAAGATGCGGAGCCGCCTCTCCATCAGGGGGACGATCCGCCGGTGGTGGAGGTTGGAGAGGACGCATCCCGCGGTCAGCCCGCGGTCCGCCGGCTTCTTCAACGCGGCCACGAGCGAGTCCAGCTGCGCCTGGTGCGAGGGCGGAGACACCCCGTGGTACCAGGAGGCGGCCCTCTCCCGGAGCACCTTGCCAGTGTAGGGGGAGGCCAGGGTCGGCGTTGCGGAGGTAGAACCACCCCCGCTCCCAGTCCGCGTTGTTGGAGGTCATCGTGCAGGGGATGTATTCCGCCCTACGCGAGCTCCGCACCGTGAGCGCCAAGCCGCCGGTGCGCGCCGCGCGGCGAGTCCTCGGCTCCGACGTCGGCAGCGTATGCAGCTCCGCGCGGAAGAGGTGGACCCAGAGATCCCAATTCACTGGGATCCCCAAGAAGCCTTCGTAGACGTCGACGAACGTGGCCGCTTGCGAGATCGCGTTCGGCGTGAAGTTTTGCAGCTCCACGTCGTAGTGGTAGCACAGACCCCGCAGAAAGCGGCTCGCCGGCGCCGCGAAGCCGTGCTCATGGAAGCGCACGAAGCTGACGATGTAGCCGTACGGTGGGTTGCGAACTCGTTCCCTCTCTGACGGCACGATCCACTCCGCGGGCTGCCCATCCACGTTCGCCGCTAGCTGGCCGCCGGACACCAGCAGGCCCAGGGACAGCGTCGTTGTCGTCTTGCGCTCCCACGCCGGCGGGTCGATGATGGTGATGGGCTGCTGGGGGGCCATACGAACGGGCGGGGGGACGAGGAACGGGAGGCAAGAACAGAGGCGCAAAGGCAAAGAAGGCTCGGGGGCTGAAGCGCAAGAGGCAGGGATGTCAAATGCTAAGTGCAAAGGTAAAAAACCGCCCCTCTTCCGCCTATCGGATTTATAGACCGCGGGGCGTGCTCTCCAGAGCGCACGCCTCGCGCGCATTAACTACAGGTGGAATATTCCCTCGCTGACGAGCGGGGCCCACCACGACCGCGACGGTCGCACGACTGCACACGCGTCGTCATCACGGCGCGGAACCGGGGGGCGTGGCGGCGGTCACATCCGCCCGCCCCCGCCGCCCACGCCGTCGGCTATGCGCGCGGGCGCGGCGCTCGAAAGGGGCGCGCCGCGGCGCATGGCTATAGCCGCGACTGCGGGCATTAAATGGCTCGGTCCCTTACCAAGTAAGGAAGACCCTCGAACGGCCCGGGCCCCGAGCTCAAAATAAGACCTACCCTCGAAGGGTGCGAACACCGACCAGTGGCCTCGAAGCCCGTTCGAAATAAACGGGCGCCATAGGTGCCCTCGATCTACAGAAATTACTGATCAGCAGTTCGAGGGCTGGCACGACCAAGGACCCTCGAAACCTGCAGATGCGAAAGACGGGAGCACTCCGCTGCTACCCCGCACGGCCCTACTGATCAGGGGTTCGAAACCTGACCCTCGACGGGTTCGAACAGGTGCCCCAGGTCACCAGAGTCAGGGACGACGAGGGCGCGCGCATTCGAGCCTTTCCTCAAGCCCACCGGCTCGAGGGCACCCCATATGTCGTGTTCGAGAGCCAGCGAGGGCAGTTAGTTGGGGGGATCCCACCGAGGGAGAGCTTCCGCGCCCTCGGTCCCTAGCGAATGGGACCGAGCCCCACCTAGCAAACCCACGCAAGCGCTTTAATGGACGAGTCTCCAGACCACGAGCCTACCCTTATCAAACGGGGCATGGGCGTCTACTTGAACCGCCCGCTAACAGCTCAACGAGGAATCCGCAATCCGCGACCCGATCGATGGGGGTTGCAGAAACCTCACCCTCGATCCCGCGAAGGGATGGCGAGGGTGCGTTTGAAACATGACGAACAGCTCGCCCCGATCGCCTCGAATGGGCCTAGGCTTGGGGGCTCGACGCATAACTACACCTCCTGGGATGCACCAGACGCGAATGACGCCAGTCACGCGTGTGTCACCGAAGCGGACTGAGACACTGCCGATGCCGGTTGGAACACGTACCATGCCCACTGACGAGATTCCACGATAAAATCCCTACAGGAGCACCCACGCTCCTGCAGGGCTTCGGGGGCTAGACCCGCGGGTCCGCTGACGCGGCCCCACGGAAGGCATTTGCAACCAGGGGGAAGAACGTCCTATCAGTAGGCGTCAGCATCTGCGGGAGCCTGGCCGGCACACCCACAGATGCTCGGGGGCTACTGTCGGGGACAGCCCTGAGGGTCCCCTAAAAAACCGGGGAATCCTGCTTAAAACCTACAAAAAACAAAACAAAACACACCTCTAACCTAAGCACGCACACACAGCGCGGCCCACGCTGTGGTGGCCCCCGCGGCCCACCAGAGTGGCCCAATCAAGCGCCCCCTCGAGCAAGGTCCGCCTCGCTCGAGGGCTCACACCCCCTCGAGCGGGTTCCGCCTTGCTCGAGGGCTCACGCCCCCTCGAGCGGGTTCCGCCTCGCTCGAGGGCTCATGCCCCCTCGAGCGGGTTCCGCTCGCTCGAGGGTCCCCTCATCCCTCGAGCGGGTTCCGCCTCGCTCGAGGGTCCCCTCCTCCCTCGAGCGGGCTCCGCCTCGCTCAAGGCTCCCTCACGAGCGCACCTGCTCCCACATGCGGGTACGAGCATTTAATGCTCTGACACAGCAGAGCCGCGCCATTACGCGCCTGGGAATCACACCCCGGCGCTGTTCCGCCAACTCCCTAGGGGAAACCCATCCCCGCCACAGTGGGGACTGTGCGACGAGGCCGGTGTCAGCTCCGTGACACTGTGCCGCCCACTCCTGTACGGCTAACGCACCGTGCCCTCGAAGGGGGGCCGGTCACACCCTCGAACCTCCTCGTGACTCTGCAGGGTCAAACTGTGACGTCAGGCCGGCGGGAGTGTTGACGGTTAATATTTGTATCAAAGTTCGTTTGTGACTTGCAAGCGGACAAGTCTCCCGTCGTAGTCAAGGGACCCTTCTTCCCTCGAGTGGTGAACCCAAGGTATCGAATCCGTGGAACAATGTGCAACGCAAGGATTCAATCTAGTAAAGCAAGGTAAGCTATCTTATGATGAACTAAGTTGCATCTAATCTACTAACTCATAAAGAAAACGAATCTAATCTAATCTACTAAAGAGGTAGCAAGAGAAAGCAAGAGATAACCGATCTAGAGAGTCTAGATCATGCTTATGTTGTAGCTCCAAACAAGATAGATGAAGATAGTAAAGCGAATCTCATTAAAAGCATCTTTAAATCGTGGCCTTCCCACCCGACTCCGAAAACGCCCGCCTTTCAGAACCCCCGTTCTGTCACAACGTATTCCTATTCATGCGGGTAGTCTAGGGCGAGTTCGATAGAACAAGTTGAAATCACTTGGCCGGTCCGGTATGCACCTCTAGCCACCACGGCTACAAGAGCACCCTATGTAATCTATCTTAAGTATAGATCGTAGAAGAAGCAAAACCAAGAAGAAAACAAAATCATCGAGAAGGCACTTGATCGCTAGAAATCGAATTCACTTACAAACTTCACCATGAATGATTACATGAACAAGATCACCACGGGGCCCTCCCTCGATCTTGATCCTCGCTCCGAGCTCCGACGTGGTCTTCCATGCAAGGTTCCCACGTCGGCTAGGGAGACCCTAGACAACTAGCACGACCCTCATCTCCGAGATGGTGTCCCTCAAGCTTCTCTCGCTCCTCGGCGGCGGATTACGACTTCCGTTCTACGTGGCTCTCGGTCGGGGGGCTATTTATAGCCCGAGAAGCAATTAGGTCAAAGGGGAGGCCGATTGGGCCCCGAAAAGGGCCGGGCCGGCCGGCCCGGGCCGGCCGGCCCGGGCCCAATTCGGCCCATCCCGCGGCCTGCTTTGCCCGGTGTTGCTTCCCACGTCTTATAGATGTTCTCCCCTTTTGCATGTGGGCCCTTGACGTCGGTTTCTCTCCGAATTGGACTCAATTCCTTGTCTTGCAAGATTCAAGACTTTTTCGGTTCGGTCCTCGAAGTTTATCATCTTCTCGGGCTTGGTCCTTGGGCTCTTGGAGTCATGTTCACTTCATTGCTTGACTTGTATCGGGCTTCAAGGTCTTGTCATGAGGTACTTAATGAACTTATCCCGAAGTCTTGCTTTCAACGTTAAAACCCCGCGTAAACACATAACTCCAAAACCGACATGCACAAGTGAACTTGTTATACCACGGGGGTTAGTACCAATGAATAAGATACAAAAGTTATGCCAACACCGAAGGTAAACTCATGGCTAGGTTGACGGATTTTCACCGTCAACATCTCCCCCATGCTTAAACCTTGCTCGTCCTCGAGTAAGCCTTCGATGGATATCATCGTTGCCAAACAATGTTTAAACCTTGCACTTGATCATACATGAAAAAAACATAATGCTCTCAAAAGTTTAATTCGTTTAAGTTCCATAATGTACTAGCCTTCACCTCTACGGAGGGTAGATTCTTATTAAGCTTATCCCACAAGTATTAACATGCTCACAAAGTTTAAATAGACCTCAGAATTTTTGAAATAAAGAACGAGATAAAGAAAAGCTAAACCAAGTTCACAAATTTAAATCATCTTGTATATTGCTCATGAACTCTCATCTCACTTGTCTCTCAAGCCTATATATTCTACTCCTTTCCCTCTCATAACATATATGTGTGGTAGGCTTAATATGGAGCTTTGGGAAAGTTTAGTGCTACCAAGATTTTATAAATGAGGTGTTGTCAAAACAAGACAAGCTTCTCATGGTCTTACCGAGACTCGTCAAAAAGGTCATTGGAAAATAATGTTAAATCAAGGAGGGGAAAGAGAAAAATACACACACTTTTAGATGAGTGGACATGTGCAAATGGCAAAGAGTGATCCCGAGGCACAAAGGAAGTCCTCGTTATCGGATTGCACATGGTTGGAAAATGAGAATGGATCTTTTAAACTTGAAGCCTTGAATGCACTCTTAGAGAACCGGGGAGTTCACTTTATGCATACTCATATTTTTTTCTCTTTCTCATATTTCTCATTCTTTTCTTTCTTTCTTTCTTTCATTCATTATATATATATTTTTTTTTCTTTACCTTGAAAGTCATGATTATCGCTGGATTTTTTTTCTTTCATCATCATTTTTTTTAAAATACTCCCCTTCGAACTCTAAAACTGCAGCGTACCTACCTCCTCCCCCATGCTTAGACGTTGCTCGTCCTCGAGCAAAGAGGCGAAAAATAAGGTAGGTACCGGAAATATTTTTCCTTGGAGAGATACTTGAAATCTTCAATGTTGGCACCGTCTTGCGATCTTCCTTGAATTGATGATCCATTCTCAACGATAGGTTGTGGTCAAGGAGGTAATCACAAAAGATGATATTTGGTTTAAGGGTGGATATCCGGCGAAGTTTGTGAGATCTCCGATGCGGGGATACACAATGCACGGATAAAAGGCTAGCAAAAAGATAGATACGCAAAAACGAAATGACCAGCTTCTTAGTCTCGGGCCAGAGAAATCATGGCCTGCAATAACTCACTCAAAAATAAATCTTGTACACTAAAGTTTATGCACTCAAATATATATAAGGCTCTGGATAGGTTGAGCAACACACAAGTGATATTTATGACAAGGTTAGCAATATTTTTGAGCATAAAAGACATCTTTAATCTATTCATAACTTGAGAGCACATAAAACACTATGGGTCTTTATTTTAATCATAACCTCCGCTGAAGATTGAGCTAGCATTTCGATAATTTCAGATTTGTATTTTTAAGAGAGCACTAGTTCAAACATGCATAAATCAATTACAAAGATAAACAAAGCGGCAATTATAATCATATATCATCATGGCACAAACTTTGTAACTTTACCAAAGGTAAAAACTTGGTGGTGACATTATTCATGATGAAAATAAACACTAACACACACGCTGAAAATTAAACTAAAAACTGAAAATTAAAGCAAAGCTGAAAATACTACGCAAACATAGGTGCAAACAAGCTGAAAATTAAAGAAAAGGGGGTAAAGGAAAGATAGCTAAAGCTCCTCCTCTCCGCCGGTGGTTGATATTGATAGTCTTGGTTGTTGTACCCTTACTCATAATGCACCACTCCTCATATGAATTGTCCGACAGTGCTAGGTGAAGGTGTCAAAGCTCATAAGCGAATGTTGCATTACCTTCACCCATTTGGTTTGCATTGGTTTGAATGGCTGCAATATTTTGCATGTTTCTTGCAGCGTATCCTCCAATGGTGGCCACATTTTGTTGTGGTTGAGGAAGGTGTGCAAATGGCTCCGCAAAGGCTACGTTGGGCACCGCAAAAATGGTGGGGGTATGGCTGCACCACTCCCCCATGCTTGCATTGGTACACCACCGTAGTAATTTGGCGATGCCGGAATTTCTCCGAATGGTGGAACATAATTTTGTTGTGCACCTCCTTCTTGGGCCATAGAAGATCCTTCTCCTATAATTCTTTTCTTTTATTATTTTTTTCTTTGCCGGCACAAGAAGTCCTTCCTCTTAACCGATCTTCTTCCCCTCAAGAAAAGTCTTAATCTTCAATCCGGAAGGGGCAAATTCACCTAGGCCACTCGGAAGCCTCCTCTCTCATCTTCACTCTTATATTTTCCTTTCTTCATATATTCCTAGGGAAGTCCCGGGTAGGAGATGATTTGGGTTCCTTGTAATACCCGGTTTTAAAGAGATAGCCAATATGGAGAGGCAACACCCCGAACCAATATCTTCCGAACTCGATGTTGCTTAACAACACCACCGGTTGATCATAGGTGAGTGGGGTCTATTGGCCACTTGGCAATCAAAGCCGAGTAAAGCCAATTCAACTCCATGTTGGTTATCTTTGTCTCTCTTGTTCTCCCAAAAATCCACTTGCACAAAAGTGACACACTTGGGTGATGGGGTTCCGGATAGTATTTCTTCGTTGATGGTCTCTTCCCGTGATCATACTCCAAAAACCTTCCCATGTGCCTTCATGCACATCCACTTGTTTCGGAGCTCCCTTTTGAAAATAGGAGACACACGCCCATGGGTCTATGATACTAGAACATGCAATCATTTCGAATCATGAAAACCAATCTAATCTATCGGGGATTGTGTTGAATGGATCCAAGGAAGCATTGAGGCCTATACTCCCTTTCCGGCATGGTTGCTAGCCTTAAGCATTAAAGTATTTTCAACACAAGATGATAGATAGATAATCCAACAAAGTGTGATTACATCTCAAGATCGATTGCAACCCATGGATGAAAGGAGATTACCCCATCAAGGTGCTAGAAATAGCATCATTGATCAAGGTTACCCTTCCGACGGTGTCTTCCTTCTTCTCCACTTGTGGGCTCCCTCCAACGGAATGAGAGACTCAGCACTCCTTCATCAAGGGTATGCGCCATGGTCATGAAAATTTCCTAGGCGAATTCCTTGAGGGTGTTTGCCGACACTCCGTTAGAGAATTGCACCGTGTCCCGTGTGAAACCCAATATGTGGAGAGCTTGGTCGTCGATGTCGACGTTCGCTACAAGCCTCTACTTAAGGCGAGCGAGCTTCTTCTCCTCCTCCTCCGTCGTGATGATAAACCCATTGGAATACCACGGAGCACATGGAGGTGGAGCGGATGATCGTGTCAAGTGGTGAGGTTGGACAGGCGGCTCCTCCATATGTTATTGAAGTTTGGTAAACCTAATAAACGAGTTTCGTGTGGCCCTCTTGCCACCAAGGAGAAGAGTGTGGTTCCTCCTCGGCGGTGCCGTGTCCTCCTCCATACTCCGAGGAAACTCGGAAACCGAGTGCCTCCTCGAAGAGGTTGTCGATGATGGCTTAGACGACGATGATCCCTTCTTCTTCGGTGAAAAGGCTTGTAGTTTTTTCCATGATTGCAGCACTCTCCCTCACAAATATATATCCGGGGTTTTCACCCGGTAACAAGGTACACAAATATTATTTTGGAGTCTGGACTTTGAGTGGATTAAGGATGTGATTTGTTGCACGAAACAAACGCGGTGGATGGCTAAGTCTAAGGTGGTTCCGACCTACAAACTAGAGCACACGAACAAAGAGTTGGATGAAAGACTTACCTCTCTCCTCCTCTTGGCTCAGTTCTTCTCTAGTGCATTCATGTTGCTTCGTGATCGCGTACACCTTCCAAACGTTCCCGTCCACTCCTTCGCTTGCATTATTGCTGTTTCCACTTGATGTTTTTGCTTTGACTCACTTCCATACTCCCTTGCCTCACATGCATCCATGATATTCCTACAAAACAAGGCCTTGGCTGCCCCCCATGCTTGTACTTTGCATGTGGTTTAAATATGTTGGAGGGGCATCCCGTGATGTATCATGGTGCATGCATGGTTAGGTTAACTAGAATGCCTCCCTTTAAGTGTGTTTAAGGCTAAGCACTCCTCTAATTTCGAAATTTAAAAATATTTTTCAGAGCCATGCAAGGGCTCAAGCATAAATTTAGAGAAGTTTTTAAACCATTAAAAACAAATGTAAGTCGAAAATATTTTTCGACTACGTCGATATCGGTCTCACCGGTATAGTTTGCCTTCATTGGTTGAGAGCAAGCTTTTCCCGGCTTGATCATGGGGGCATAGGTTTAGGTCCTAATTTTGATTAGATGAGAGAGATTTTGAATGAAATAAAATTAAGTGAGGCTTAGAAAAATTCTAATCTTAGAGAAACCAAGGATATGGATTTTTAAACCAACCAAAAATCAAGCTTCTAGGTTCACGCGAGTCCTACCACATGCTGAAATTTAAATAACATCTAGATATAAGTCGTGGCTCTACTCGTGTGTTTTTAGCATGAAAAACAAGTCAACCACAGCACCATAATGAGGGTGAAGGGTTGAGTTAGGTTCTGAATTTTTTTTTTGTTGTGGTTTCTCGAAAAAGAAGCAAACAATCACATAGGATGGTTCATGTAAAGGGTTTATGATCAAGCAAAATATTCAACCAAGAATTATGTCTCTAATATTGTTCAACCATTCTAAGTCTAAGGTTTTGCGTAGTAAAATTCAAAACTGAATTATAAAGACTCGAAAAACCCGGAATCGGGTTGTCCTCCCGTAGCTTATTCTTGACTCGACGAAACGGGTTGCCTCCCGCCTAGCGCTTCGTTTATAGTCCATGGCTAGACTTCTTCACTTGATTACTCCGGATCAACGCTCTTTGCGGGCGTTGCAATCTTGGGTACCCACTTTGGCTTAGTCAATTTTTTTGGTCTTCACAGTCGGCTTTGTCCTTTGGTCTTGACGGATGCAACAACTTCCTTGTGGCTCGGCATCTCGAACTCCGGTCCTCCGGTCGTGATCTTCATGGTCTCTAGTGTGATCCTTCATCTCTCCCGAATGAGTTTGAGTAGCCTTCGCCGTCTTGGGACCTTGGAGTTGTCTCGGATATTCTTCTTTGTTACCCATCGGGCGCCCGGCAAGTTGTCCCACTTGCGTCTAGCATCTTCATCACGATGAACACTTCACGCTCCTTGCATGTGGATCTTGCTTTGGTGGCCTTTAGGTGTTGAGCTTCTTTCTCCATCTCCATCTTCTCCATCCTCCTCTTGATTTGAACGGCCTTCTGGCGTCTTGACTTGGAGGTGGTGATTCCCTTGGAGATTTTGATGGTCCTTCGAGCTTGTGTTGCACGTCACCTTTGCCTGTAAAGTTTTCCTGGATCATCCACAAAAAAGTTTTGGGTTTATTGGAGAGGTAGCCAACCATCTCCGGTTAGGGTTAGTGATAAAACAAAAATCTAACAAAAGAAAAATTAGGGTTAATCAAAACTAGATTAGATTGACTTTTTTTTTTCTTTTCGGGGATGATCAAACATAAGAGATGCAAAAGAAAATCAAAAAGAAAAACTGAAAGATAAGCGATACTAGATCGGATCTTGATTGCTTGTTCCCCGGCAACGGCGCCAGAAAAAGGGGCTTGTTGACGGTTAATATTTGTATCAAAGTTCGTTTGTGACTTGCAAGCGGACAAGTCTCCCGTCGTAGTCAAGGGACCCTTCTTCCCTCGAGTGGTGAACCCAAGGTATCGAATCCGTGGAACAATGTGCAACGCAAGGATTCAATCTAGTAAAGCAAGGTAAGCTATCTTATGATGAACTAAGTTGCATCTAATCTACTAACTCATAAAGAAAACGAATCTAATCTAATCTACTAAAGAGGTAGCAAGAGAAAGCAAGAGATAACCGATCTAGAGAGTCTAGATCATGCTTATGTTGTAGCTCCAAACAAGATAGATGAAGATAGTAAAACGAATCTCATTAAAAGCATCTTTAAATTGTGGCCTTCCCATCCGACTCCGAAAACGCCCGCCTTTCGGAACCCCCGTTCAGTCACAACGTATTCCTATTTATGCGGGTAGTCTAGGGCGAGTTCGATAGAACAAGTTGAAATCACTTGGCCGGTCCGGTATGCACCTCTAGCCACCGCGGCTACAAGAGCACCCTATGTAATCTATCTTAAGTATAGATCGTAGAAGAAGCAAAACCAAGAAGAAAACAAAATCATCGAGAAGGCACTTGATCGCTAGAAATCGAATTCACTTACAAACTTCACCATGAATGATTACATGAACAAGATCACCACCGGGGCCCTCCCTCGATCTTGATCCTCGCTCCGGAGCTCCGATGTGGTCTTCCATGCAAGGTTCCCACGTCGGCTAGGGAGACCCTATACAACTAGCACGACCCTCATCTCCGAGATGGTGTCCCTCAAGCTTCTCTGCTCCTCGGCGGCGGATTACGACTTCCGTTCTGCGTGGCTCTCGGTCAGGGGGCTATTTATAGCCTGAGAAGCAATTAGGTCAAAGGGGAGGCCGATTGGGCCCCGAAAGGGCCGGGCCGGCCGGCCCGGGCCCAGTCGGCCCATCCCGCGGCCTGCTTTGCCCGGTGTTGCTTCCCACGTCTTCTAGATGTTCTCCCCTTTTGCATGTGGGCCCTTGACGTCGGTTTCTCTCCGAATTGGACTCAATTCCTTGTCTTGCAAGATTCAGCATTTTTCTGGTTCAGTCCTCGGAGTTTATCATCTTCTCGGGCTTGGTCCTTGGGCTCTTGGAGTCATGTTCACTTCATTGCTTGACTTGTATCGGACTTCAAGGTCTTGTCATGAGGTGCTTAATGAACTTATCCCGGAAGTCTTGCTTTCAACGTTAAAACCCTGTGTAAACACATAACTCAAAACCGACATGCACAAGTGAACTTGTTATACCACGGGGGTTAGTACCAATGAATAAGATACAAAAGTTATGCCAACACCGAAGGTAAACTCATGGCTAGGTTGACGGATTTTCACCGTCAACAGGGAGCGCCATCCCCATCGCTGTCAGTCCTGTGCGGCCATCCCCACCCCTGCAGCACCACGCCGTGCACTGCTGCAACCACTCCAACGCTGTTGGGCACGCGGGGACGGGACGCCGCCACGCCTGCCACTGTACCCCATACGGATCACCGTCAATGGCTTCCTCGAGCCCGCCTGGAGACGCCCCGGTCAACCACTACGCCTTCACCCTCGAAGTCGCCCTTGCTCAAGTACAGGGCACGCCACGACGCCGAGACCAGAGCAAGGTTCGCCAGGACGACCGCCAACTCCCCGGCACTGTACACCATACCTCCACACGTAGCTAAACAGTGCGGCATGCCTGTAAATCACCCTCTGCTTGGTCTATAAAAGGAAGGTGATCCCCCTCGCCGCGGGGAGAGAAGACATCAAACACGGGACCACGGGCTCCGATCGCTCACACGCCCCCCCCCCCCCCCCCCCGTCTTCCCCACGATATTGGCACTCGCCTCAATCACTCCACCTGGGACTTGGAGGCCCCGCCTCGCTTGTAGCCGCCCCACTACAGGCACCCCGGTGCGAAGCAATACAGTGCCTCGAGCACACCCCTGCTGGACGTACGGTGTCGGTGTTTTAGACCGGCAACCTACTACGGGGAGTACCCGAAGTAGATGATTGTGACTCGCCGAGATCGGTAACTCGAAGGAATAGACACGTGGCACACAATTTAGACAGGTTCGGGCCGCGAGGTGCGTAATACCCTACGTCCTGTATGCTGCGTAGCTCTGCATTAATAGGGCACGATTACAAGATGGTGCAATGGTGCGCCGTGAGTTGTATGAGAGGAGATTGGATGCTAGAGATCGGTCCCTGCCTCACCTTATATAGTCCGGGAGGCAGGGTTACAAGTCAGAGGGAGAGAGTACTAGTCGAGTACGTCTAGGAGTCCTCTATACAGTGCGGAATATGTACAGCTCCCTAACCGAGTACTACTCCTGTGTAGTCCTTGTGCTCCACGCCTTCAGGTGCCGTGTAGCGCAAGCTGGGTAGTCCCAGGGGCCCACCGAGTAGTCGGTCCTGGTACCCACCGAGGTAGTGGGCCCAGGGAGGTCCATACGACAAGCCCCCGAGTACTTTGTAGTCGAGAAGGATAGCTTCAAGTAGTCTTGACGGCCTTAACAAGTAGTCCTCAAGCGTCCCTGAGTGCTACAAATCAAAAGTCCTCAAGAGTAGTCGAAGCATCCCGAGGCTGGAATGTACTCCAGCTGATGTTTGGGCAATCTTGAAGTCTTCTCGAGTAGTCCCAAGCATCCTCGAAAACTGCCTTCGAAGGTCTTCAAAAACTGCCCGTCTTGTCTCGAAACCGAAGCTGGTATGGAGGTGCGATTTGTAAAACCGCACTCCACATGGAGTAGCCCCCGAGCCTTGAGCCGCGGGCTCTAGCTGAGGGTCCATCTGAAATCTTGGCAAGAAAATCTCGAAAAATCCGCAGAGAAAAACCGAAGGACACGTGGCACGGAGCCCCCGAGCCTTGAGTCGAGTACTTCCTCTCGAATTGAAGGGTCTTCTTGGAGAATGTGTCCTGAGATGCTCTTGAGACTAGCCGCTTCCCAGGTAGTCGAGTAGAAGTAGCCGAGCCCTCGAGGTGAGGCGCGTCGACTAGTAGAATACGACGAGTCACGCGCAGCCGCTGAGTCAGCCGCGCGTGGACTTATCCGGCCGCCCGTTGCGGGGCCGATTTGGCTTATAAATAGAAGCCAAAATCCTTAGGGTTTTTCACCCATTCGAGCCGCAGCCATTCCATTTGCATCTTGAAGCGAATCCACTCCCAGCGCCTGCTGCCGCCGTAGTAGATCCAAGCGCGCCGCCACCCGAAGCCTTTAGGGTAGCCCCCGAGCGGATGCGAGTGAAGACGCCTTGCACTTGGAGGATGAAGCCGTCGCCGTCCAAGACGTCCAAGGCCGCCGGGAAGAAGAGGGGCCGCGAAGAGGCCGCCGCGGCTGCCACCGGAGCGGCGCCGCCCATGTCTCCATCGCGAGCTGATCCGAGCCGCGATTGGAAGAAATCCAAAGTGAAGACGGAGGACCTGCTGACCCTCCTGAACAGTGGGTTCATCAGGGAGAAGGAAGTCGACATGTGGAGATCCACCGCTCCAGCTGAGGGAGGACGCCGCGGAGCAGTACTTGGCGTACAAACTTGTCGACTCCAACACGGATTGGAAGACCAGGTGGTTCTACATCACGAACCACCACCCTGGCCTGCCGAAGCTGAGCGGACGGCAGCCCAGGCACCGTGAGTGGTGGAACACGGAGCCCACCATGCAAGAAGGGATCCAGCTCCCCGAGCTGCTAGCACGCATCAAGGTGCTCAGGGAGGCGGGACTGAGGGCCGAGCACGTGGCCTTCAGCTTCATGAAGCGCAGGATCCAGCCGTTGATGGCTCGGGAGACCCTGGGCTTCGAGTACACCGGCGACGATGACACGTCGTGGATGCCGGGAGGCGAGCTGGATGACAACGACATCGTCGAGAGGTTGTCGCGGATCTTCAAGGACATGCCTCCATACACGGCGTGCCCGGTCGAGGAGTACTCCGCCGCGCGCCCGCCCAGGGAGGTGAGTAGTCGTACTCCCTTGGTCGAGTAGTGTTTACTTGTAGTAGAGTTGCTGACGTCTTGTGTCTTGCGCAGGATGATGTGAAGAGGTTCACCTCCGAGCCGCAACCGCCACCGAGCGGGATCGAGATCCCAGTGGAGGGGAGGGTGAAGGAGCGCCGCGAAGTCGGTGAAGGCGACGACACCGTCATCGTGGAAGATACCTCCGATGACGACGACGAAGACGAAGAGACGCCGGCAGACCGCTTCCCGCCCGCGGTCGAGGGTTTAGCCGCCGGGCTTGCCTCATGTTCCGCCGGTACAAGACCCTCCGCTAGCTCCGGAGGCTAGCCTTGCCGCGCCGCCACGGAAGCCGCGCAACCCCGGGGAAGCGGGTGACGAAGAAGCCGAAGGTCTCGGAGACCACGCCTCAGGAGGTAAGTTGTCTTGAGCAGAGTAGTCGAGTACCCGTTGTTCGAGTACGTTGCTGACGAGTAGTCTTTGTATGCGGGGAGGTGCCGCCGGCGGAGCCCGTCGAAGAGGGCGACGAGGGCGTGTGGGATACGGTGGGGGGAACCGGCCGGAAGTCGTAGTCCGGCCCCCCACCGTTGAAGAACTCCCGGCGCAACCGGAGCGCCGGCCCCTCGCTCCGAGAAGAGAGCACGGGACTCGTGGCCGCCGCCGTTGGAGAGGTGGTGGCCTCGGGAGCGCAGAGACGTCCGCGCGCGCCGCCGCCGCCGTGGAGGAGGGCGATGGCCGCAGGGGCGGAGGAGGAGGCGCCCGTCGAGGGTGGACTGGTTGATATTGCCAGCATCCTCGGTGCTCCGGCCGTGACCATTGTCCGGTCGAACTTGTAAGTACCATATCCTCACGAGTAGTACTTGTTGCAGTAGTCGATCTTGTCTGACGACCCTCCGTGAATATTTCTGCAGAAAATCCACGGATCTGACCTGGGATGGGGACGAGCCCTCATCAGCGGTGGCGGAAGAAGTTGTGCCGCCCACCGAAGAGACCACTCCCGCTGCCCAAGCCGTGACCGAGCCACTGGCTACCGAAACGCCGCTGCCAGAGGCCAGTGTAGTCGAAGGTGAGTACCCTTCGTGAAGCTGTGGAGCTCCAGGAGGAGTAGTCGTAGGCACTGATGCATATGTCGTTTTGTTGACAGGCGCTGAAGGTGGTGACATCCCTGCGGGGGTGCCAATGCAGAGGTTGACACCGAGGCCCCGGAGGGCTGCGGAAGGAGCCCCCGAGCCTATGGCGGAGGTCGTCGAGAAGACCGCCGGGGGGAGGCGGTCACCACGTTGCCGGAGATTGCTGCGGGAGGTGGCTATCCGCTCCCCCGAGATCCAAGACGCGAGCCCATCCGTTTCGCACCGATTGAAGAGAGGCCACCTCGAGTAGCCGCGGCGGGATAGAGCTTCTTGCGGATGATCTCGTCGAGCTGGCGACGGTAGCCAAGCACCTGGAGGCGATCCGTCGAGCCGAGCAATGGATGAAGGTAAGTAGCCGTAGCCTTTCGAGTAGTCAATCCTTTTGCCGTTGAGTACTCTTCGTGACTTGAGTTGTCTTGTGCAGGATGTCGCGGAGCGGTCCCGCGACAAGTCGAACCCCTTTGCGGGGTTATGGCGACACCGTGCTCCGGCGAGCAGGCGCTGGAGGAGCAACTTGTGAAGTCGCGGAAACACGCGGCTGCCATGCAATCAAAACTCGACGCCGCCTTCGCCAAGTACCGCAACGACGTCCAGGAGTTGCAGGCGAAGGGCGACGACTTGGTGCGGAAGAACAAGGGCCTCCGCAACAAGAATAAAGGTATATCCTTCGACTTGTCGAGTACTTGTTGGAAGTCGAGAGGCATCTGACCCGCTGTTGCATTGCTGTGTTGCAGAGCTTGAGGGCCAGGTGGAGCAGCTGAAGGCCTCGGAGACGAGCATGAAGAACCTCTTCTACCGGGAGCAAGAAGCCCGCCAGGTACTCGAGCTTGACTACAAGGAACTCGCTTTCGAGTGCGAGAAGCATATGGAGCTGAGGATTGCCTCTGACAGAGATCTCGTCAACTGCTACAAATCTTTGCAGAAATTGAACGAAGACTGCGAGGCATTGCGGGCCCAGTTGAAGGAGTTGGAGGAGGCCGCTCTGCCGATCGCAAGGCTCCTGGTGCCGCACCCGGGCGGCACCAAGATCGCTCCTCTGGTGGATCACCTTCGTGAGGCTCCAAGCCGGCTGGCCGCCTACGTCAAGCATATGGCCAGGTCGATCCCAAGACAAGTCTTGGCCTTCATGAAGTCGTACTTCCCGAAGGCTCCGGTGGAGGTGGTCGCCGGCGGGGTAGCCGCCAACTGCTCCGATGAGTAGTATACAGAGCTGCTGGAGCAGATGGCTCCCATCGCGGAGCAGGTAGCCGAGAAGCTGAACCTCCAGTAGCCCTGTAATAAGTAGCTAGTAGCCATAGTTGTACAGGAAAACAATTGTAATGAATTGTTCAAGTATCAATGAAAGAAAAATTTCCAGCAATGAGTACTCGTAGTCGCGATCTCAGAGTGCGGAGCGCCCATCGTGGAGTAGATGCGAGTAGTAGTATGTTGACGGATAAAACTCGTATCCACCTACGATCCGCAAGCGTACGGACCTACACCTTTTTCACCACGGGATTCCCAAGGTTCTTGTCAATCCGCGAAGCAAGGGGATTACTATTTACTAGCGCTTAACCAAGTACTAATCTAGTTGAATGAAAAACCTTTAAAGAGAGTATTAAACTAAAAGTAAAGACAATCTAACCTAAGTTAATCTAAGTTAAGTTGATCAAACAAATCTAGAGTTAAACTAGATGGTAATGGGGTGAACACAAGAGAGTGAGCAAGAAAGATAAGCGTTCCCTCCCTAGGATCTAGGATAACATGGTATGCATCTACTACACGAAAGCGGTAAACCAATCTACCGGGGGTTGTGACCACGGTTTCGCCCTTTCCTCCTCCTCGTACTCGTCACTACGCGAAGGTATTCGTGACTAGACCTATGATGGACACGGTATGTTGATGGAATCTATGGGAGTAGCGGATATCATACGCCCGAAAAACATGGTAGCTAACCTTAATCATCAAAGCATCATCAACATGAAAACAATAGATTGAAACCACGAATCGAGTAGCGATCACATAGCATGTATCCATCTAATCCTAGGGATGAACGGAGACATTACCCCATCATCTTACACGGATTGAAGCACATAGGGGTGATGGAGACTCTGGAGAACGTCGTCGATGAAGATGGCGGCGATGGAGCTTGGGAACACCCCTAGGCCAACGGCTTGGAGTTCTCCTCTTACTTCCTTCTCTCCGCCAGCGTTGATCCTTGCGACGAGCTCATCTAACTCTCTCCCTCATCTTGCGGCGGCGGTTTTCTAGTGATTGGCGTTGGTAGGATGATTTGTTTTATGGGTAACCATATTGGGGCGCCTAGGCGGGTTGTATTTATGTCCTTGAGGTGCCTTTGGGCGTGCTCCACCTTGCCTTGCACGAAATCCTCCTTGGGAGAGAAGCAAACTTGGTTTCCATAAAATCAGCCAGATTTTCCTGATTCGCAGTCCTTCCTTGCCAACGCCATATCTGCCACGTTCGGACTCCAAATAATGCAAATTCGGTGTCCAGGTTGTGAGCCACGAAATTATCTTCAACTTTGGTATTCATTTCTTTCCTTAAAAACGAAGATAAGATCTGCAAATCGGCCTTGGAAGATAATCTGTTCTGATTTCGGACTGACTGCGCAGCAGGGATTTCGGGGGCCATATCTCCTAGCTCCCTTATCCAAATTGGGCCTTCCACATGTCCAAATCGAAGGTATCGTCGAGGCCCACAACTTTGGTAGTCAAACTTTTGCCATTAAAGACCGTTTAAGTCTCCGAATCTGTACCGAAAGATCATGCTGTCCTGAGCTGCGAGAATATCTCTCGGGCTGAGTTGATCTCGTTGGTAAACATCCAAGTCCCCGGAGTTTTGCGTGTTGATGCTTCAGTCCTTGGGTTGTTTGGAGTCTTGTTCACTTCGTGTCTTGACTTGTGACGGGCTTCATGATCTTCTCTTGAAGTGCTTGATGAACTTATCCCGAAAGTCTCCTATTTAACGTTAATTTCATGCGTAAACAACAAACTCCAAAATCGACATGCAAGTGTGAACATGTTATATCATTAGTATGCCTAGTGGCGGGTTAGTTGCAAATCATAATCGAAACCAATGTATAACAAGTACTCTAGGTTGACGGAAATTCACCGTCAACATCTCCCCCATGCTTAAACCTTGCTCGTCCTCGAGTAAGTGGTCCTCGCTTAAAAGGGAAATCGGCGTTGCCTTCCAATGTTATCCCCGCACTTAGTCATTCATGACGAGACAAATTGCTCTCTCTTAAGAATTTATTTTTAAAGTTCAAGTTGTGACCGGCTTCTTTTTCATTATGGAAGATAGACTAACAATAAAGAACAAGCCACATTTAACACAATGCTCTCAAACTTAAGTGAACTTCAAACCATTACCTTGTCACATGGAAGATTTTCAAAAAGATGCATATCCAACATAAGTGAAAATCTCTTGCAAGAGCTCATGGAACACTCATCTCATCAAGTCACTCAAGCATATACTAGATTATTTTCAACCTACTCTACTCATATGTGATAGTGGAAGGCTTATGTGGATCTTGGAAGGTTAAAAACAATCCTAGCAAAACACACATCCGAAATATTGTCAAATTAAGAGAGAGATCTATTGGAATTACTGAGACTCGTCAAAAAGGCCATGGAAAATAAATGTTGGAAAGAGAGAGGGATGAAACACACACATTTAGATAAGTGGACATGTGCAAGTGGCAAATGGATGATCCCGAGGCACGAGTGAAGTCCTCGTTATCGGATTGCACATGGTTGGAAGATTTGGATTTATCATCAAGGCACTTGAGAACTTATGAAGCAAAAAGAACCGAGGAGCATCTTTATTTTTTTCCTTATTTTATTTCCTTCTCATTTTTCTCTCTTTCTTTTTTTCACTTTATTCTTCCTATTTTTCTTACTTTTCTTTTCTTCTTATCAATTTTTTTTTCATTTTTCATTTTTTTTCTTTTGCTCCTCAAAACTTTTTGCAACATAATACTTACATAGCATTTGTGTCAGAGAATGACTCCTCCCCCGTGCTTGAACGATGCTCGTCCTCGAGCATAAAAGAGAGGGGAAATGACTGCTAAAGTAAGTATAAATTCCATAATCTTGCGGAATATTTGAATCTCCATCGAGAATTTTACTCCATACTCAAATTGGGTTGTGGACAAGGAGGTGATCACAAAAAGATGTTTTTGGTTTAGGGTGGATGCCCAGCGAAGTTTGTGAAATTTTCGATGTGAAAA
Source organism: Cenchrus americanus (assembly GCA_947561735.1). Classification (NCBI taxonomy): domain Eukaryota; kingdom Viridiplantae; phylum Streptophyta; class Magnoliopsida; order Poales; family Poaceae; genus Cenchrus; species Cenchrus americanus. The sequence goes on along the minus strand of OX387241.1, from coordinate 307,851,060 downwards.
CCCACAATGCTTGGACAAAAAGGCTAGCATGAAAACGTTACACAAAGGAATGACCACTTCTTAGTCTCGAACCATAGAAATCAATCCTAATCCAACTCATCAAAACATATGTTTGCAATCTACGGGTTTTGTTATCATAAAACATATATGTATATGGCTTTGGTAGGTAGAACTTTGCAAGAGCATCACAAATATGTAGATAGCATAAAAGTTAAGTTTTCATAAAAACAACAAGTTATCCGGCTATCCATAAACTTAAATCAAAGAGCAAAGATATGTATGTGGGTCTAGAGCATAGTCATTTCACCTCCACAAATAAAAGAGCCGGTATTTAAATTAATTTGAGATCATATTATAGAGAGCAATTAGCCAAGACATGTATAACTTCATGTAGATAAAACAAAGCGGCAACTTTCATCATCTTTCCGTAAGCATAGGCAATATAGAACATCGAGGTGAACACATGGTCATGCTTATCTATTGAAAGTAACAAGAAACCTAGGTTGTCCTCCTAGTAGCCATGTTATTGTTTGAAGAGAAAAACAAAAGGTTGCACCTAGTTGATGTTGAAGGCATACTTACAAGCATTTGTGTTTAGAAAAGAGAAGGTCCATGGAGATGTTACCATCCTTTGTAATTCTTCGTTGCCTTCTTCCGACATCTCCATGTATCGATGTGGCTTTTGCTTTTGTCTTGATTTATTAATGCTCCTAAACTTCTGAATTTGATCTTGTATGCTTAATGGAGTCATTGGTCACCCTTCTCTTCAATGTTGTCATCACCATCTCCTCTTTCTTGTTCTCATCATCTCCTTGCTGTCTCTTTTTCATGGATTTCCCGCTCTGTCCAGAACAGAACATATATCGAAATATAGCTCTATTGAAAAGTTTATGAAATTACCTTTCCAACGTGTGGTTATTCATCGAAAACGGAGTTCAAACAAGGGAGCTATGTCCGTTTTACTTCAGCGCTGCGTGCTGTCCAAAACCGATTTCAGGACGTGTTGCACTCGGTGATTCGGACATAACCGCTTGTAGGAACCTCCGATTGTCTTGATTCTTGATTTGTTGGAATCGTAACTTCATGGGGCTTCTAAATATCCAAAAATACCCAGTGTTTTCCCTTCGAGACCATGCAGAATTTTGATGAGATCGATATCTTTTCGCGCATTGATCCGGTGATGTTAACTTCCGTGTTGAAGATTCAGGGTCTCCCCCATGCTTAGCATTTTGCTAGTCATGGAAGAAGAAGACAAAGCACTTCTTAGCCATCCTTCAATTTCCTTGTAGTGAGAGTCTTTATCTTGCCTGTAAGACGTTTTAAACGCACATTCTACCCCCCAAGGTGACGGTTGGGAGTAGATAGAATTGCCAACAATCCAACAATGTCTCCTAAGATTCTTAACTTGTGGCATAATTAGTCTAATGAGGAATAAAAACCTAATGAGTGTACGTGGTGCAAGGTGTGTATGCACATGATAGGAAAGCATATAAACAAGACAATGTTTTCACCTAATTCTAAACACCACGTTTACAACTAAGTTGCCGAATTTCTCCATAGCCATAAAGGTTTATATATCTAGGGTTAAAACACCATGTCTATCCCTAAATCAATAACTCTTATAGCACAAGGAAAATTAAGCGCATTGCAGAGCTTATAAACTAACCAATGCAACATGAAAACATATGAAAAGCTAACAAGGTTTATCGAACTTAATGATGATGGTCCGAAATCATGTTTAAACACCACGTTTACACAAGATCACAAAAGGAAAATGCCCAGCTGGAGCATTAACATGGATATGAAAGCATACATCATTGAGCCTTAAAACAACCAAGCCAACTATATGCAAAACATGTACATGCAAAGAAACATCATGTTGATAACAAAATGCAATGCATGCAAATAAATAAATATGAGCATGAACATGATGGTGGTTCTAAAAAGAAAACTAAACTTAGATTAATAACCACAAGTTGATCATCATAAGATAGTGCCATTCTTTATTTTCTCTAAAAAAAGTAGTAAAAATATAAAGAAACGGGTTGCCTCCCGAAAAGCGCTTCATTTAAAGTCATAGAGCTCGACTTTCTCACATACCTTCTTTTCGTTGCATAGCCATGGCCCTTCATGCAAGAATAAATAGTACCAATGCAGCTTTAATTTATTTCCCATGTTGTGCTTGATCACTTATAGAAGACTTGCCCAAAGCATCCTTTTGTTTCATCGTTATCTCCTTCTTTTTCGTCCTTCGATGCTACCTTCACTCCATGATTTTTTTAATGTCCAGAACAGAAAGTATACTCAAGCTCTACTCCATTGCACAATACACAAAATTTTCTTTCCAACGAGTCTTCATTTGCCCAAATCGGACTCCGGACAAGAGAGTTACGTCCGTTTTACTTCGGCGATGAAATCTGTCCTGAAATTTCAGAACGCTCAATGTTTTCTCCATAACTCCTTGCACGGGTCTTCAAACTTGTTGGTTCTTGATGCGTTGGAATGGTAATTTGATGGAGCTTCTGAATATCTCATTTTCTTCATTTGTACACCTTGAATAAGCTCTCAAATTGATGAAGACAGCAGCATCCATCGCGGGATTCTGAGAGGTTGATGATTTATCTTGCAACTCTTTTAGGCATGACTTCTTTTTTTTTCATTATTCAAGCCTTGTCTACATGGTTAGTGAAGATCGGGCCTTTCCCGACATATGATTCTTTAAGGTCATTAGCTTGACCAAGCGCAAAGCATGATCGAGATTTACAAAACTTATTGTAAACATACGCGTCCATAATTAACACCACATGTGAATTGTAGCAACAAGTCAAGGTGTAAATAAAAGAAGCATATGTTTCATGCATAGCACCTAGCTCATCATTAGGCAAAGGTTGTTTAGGTGTGAGATTAATTGGATCAAAAATAAATGTTTCCTCTTTTTCATTCTCAAGAAAATCTAGCCTATCAACATGATCACTATTGGAACAAGGCATAGACATTAAACTATCATTCATACTATTGGTTGAGCATGAGTATTTGAATTTATCAACATCAATACCAATACTATCTTGAGATTTCAGCACGTACCTTGGCCTTAGAGATTTTTCAACAAGAGAGATATTTGGTTCATCAAGCGGTGTTGAAGGCGAATCGATCTCAACAAGTGCGGTTGCCTCTTCATCACCATCTTGCAATTTCTTCAACTCATCATGTGGAACATGTAATCCTTCAACTATGTACGCATTCATCTCTTCTTTGAAGTCTTCTTTATCAACCAGATCTTCATCTTCAAAGACTTGTATGTTGCTTTCTTTATCTTCCATGTACCACATGTCGTCAAGATCGCTCATTGTTGATTCACTCTTTCCTTCATCCTTGAGTACTTCCATGTCTTGATTTGCTAGTGTGTAGGCTTCAATAGCACACAAGCTATCATCTAGCTTGAGTCCTATCTCCTCCCATTTATCCTTTGAGTCACTAGGCTCATCACGGTTGTACTCTTCTCTTCCTTCATCATAAATCTTTGAGTTGTCAAACCGGTCGATCCATCCTTCATCTCCTTCTTCTCTTTCTTCTTCAAACATCTTTTGGATCGACTCTCCACTCATCTCTTGATCAAATATATCTTCAATTAGTTTGGCAACATGTTGGTGTTCCTCCTTCCTTCGGTAGTTAATTAGTGGGGCGAAATCAACTTGAACCCAACCGGATTCAATGAACTCCGCCAATGGTCTAGCATTCCACATACTTCGGCCTACATTCATGTTAGTTTCAACATTTTTAACATCCGAAATGACTTCTCTTACCTTGGGAAGTGGATCTTCACTTTCTTGTATGGTCGGTTCATCTTCCTTGACCTTCGGTTCATCTTTTTCAGAAATTTCAGCAAGCACCTTGGGCTTGCTTTCGTCGTTTTGCTCCTCTCGACAACATCTTTGCCAATCTCGTATTGTTCTTTGTCCATTGCTTATCCTTTGTAAGATTTGTGCAGCTTCACTAATTGTTTTATCCAATATATCACCGCCTGCACACATGCTTACAAAACGAGATGAGTTAGGGGTTAGTGAAAAATAAAAGGTATGCAACATCAAGTCACCGGAAAATCCCAAGTTCGGGCCTCGCTCAAGTAGTTCATTAAAACGGTCCCATGCTTCATCAATTCCTTCATCCTCTCCTTGCTTGAAAGTGAGCACTTGCCTCCTTAAGTCTTGGACCTTGCTTATGGGAAAGAACTTCAAAAAAAATTTCTTCACTAGCTCATCCCAATTTCCTTTTGCTTCAACGGACGCAAGTGTGTACCATCTTCGCGCTTCATCTTCGAGAGAGAACGGAAAAAGATTCCACTTGAACCAAGCGGCCGGAACTCCTTTTTGTTGCACCGTGTTGCATAACATCGTGAATTCCTTAATGTGTCTATATGGGTTGTCATCCTCCAATCCTCTAAATGGTTTTGTCGCCACTAACTTGATGATTCCAGGCTTCACTTCGTAGTGGGTTGTAGCAAACGTCAAATCTGATTTTTGCATCTCAATGTCTTCCATTGACGGCATTGCTAGCTCCCTTAGCGACATCTCTTCGTCTTCCAATGGTGAGGTGAACAAATCCATCTAGGCACAAGAAAAGTAGAAAGAAAAACAAAAAAGATTTTTTTTCTTTTTTTTTAGAAAATAAGGGTTAGGTGTTAGTAATCAACAAAATTAATACTAGATTAAACGTAGCAAACTGGCTTGCTCCCCGGCAACGGCGCCAGAAAAAGGGGCTTGTTGACGGATAAAACTCGTATCCACCTACGATCCGCAAGCGTACGGACCTACACCTTTTTCACCACGGGATTCCCAAGGTTCTTGTCAATCCGCAAAGCAAGGGGATTACTAGCGCTTAACCAAGTACTAATCTAGTTGAATGAAAAACCTTTAAAGAGAGTATTAAACTAAAAGTAAAGACAATCTAACCTAAGTTAATCTAAGTTAAGTTGAACAAACAAATCTAGAGTTAAACTAGATGGTAATGGGGTGAACACAAGAGAGTGAGCAAGAAAGATAAGCGTTCCCTCCCTAGGATCTAGGATAACATGGTATGCATCTACTACACGAAAGCGGTAAACCAATCTACCAGGGGTTGTGACCACGGTTTCGCCCTTTCCCTCCTCTCGTACTGTCACTACGCGAAGGTATTCGTGACTAGACCTATGATGGACACGGTATGTTGATGGAATCTATGGGAGTAGCGGATATCATACGCCCGAAAAACATGGTAGCTAACCTTAATCATCAAAGCATCATCAACATGAAAACAATAGATTGAAACCACGAATCGAGTAGCGATCACATAGCATGTATCCATCTAATCCTAGGGATGAACGGAGACATTACCCCATCATCTTACACGGATTGAAGCACATAGGGGTGATGGAGACTCCGGAGAACGTCGTCGATGAAGATGGCGGCGATGGAGCTTGGGAACACCCCTAGGCCAACGGCTTGGAGTCCTCCTCTTACTTCCTTCTCTCCGCCGGCGTTGATCCTTGCGACGAGCTCATCTAACTCTCTCCCTCATCTTGCGGCGGCGGTTTTCTGGTGATTGGCGTTGGTAGGATGATTTGTTTTATGGGTAACCATATTGGGGCGCCTAGGGGGGTTGTATTTATGTCCTTGAGGTGCCTTTGGGCGTGCTCCACCTTGCCTTGCACGAAATCCTCCTTGGGAGAGAAGCAAACTTGGTTTCCATAAAATCAGCCAGATTTTCCTGATTCGCAGTCCTTCCTTGCCAACGCCATATCTCCCACGTTCGGACTCCAAATAATGCAAATTCGGTGTCCAGGTTGTGTGCCACGAAATTATCTTCAACTTTGGTATTCATTTCTTTCCTTAAAAACGAAGATAAGATCTGCAAATCGGCCTTGGAAGATAATCTGTTCTGATTTCGGACTGACTGCGCTGCAGGGATTTCGGGGGCCATATCTCCTAGCTCCCTTATCCAAATTGGGCCTTCCACATGTCCAAATCGAAGGTATCGTCGAGGCCCACAACTTTGGTAGTCAAACTTTTGCCATTAAAGACCGTTTAAGTCTCCGAATCTGTACCGAAAGATCATGCTGTCCTGAGTCGCGAGAATATCTCTCGGGCTGAGTTGATCTCGTTGGTAAACATCCAAGTCCCCGGAGTTTTGCGTGTTGATGCTTCAGTCCTTGGGTTGTTTGGAGTCTTGTTCACTTCGTGTCTTGACTTGTGACGGGCTTCATGATCTTCTCTTGAAGTGCTTGATGAACTTATCCCGAAAGTCTCCTCTTTAGCGTTAATTTCCTGCGTAAACAACAAACTCCAAAATCGACATGCAAGTGTGAACATGTTATAATATTAGTATGCCTAGTGGCGGGTTAGTTGCAAATTATAATCGAAACCAATGTATAACAAGTACTCTAGGTTGACGGAAATTCACCGTCAACATAGTACTCGGCTTTGGCAGTCCCGTTGTAGGGCGTAGACAGTAAAGAAGTTGATGGACAATCAAACTTTATTACTAAAGAAGTACACCTGGGTGGCCAGGGCCGTAGTTACAAAGTAGTCGCTTGGACCCGAAGGCCGCTTACAGCTGAGTAGCGCTGGAGCGGGTGGCCGCTTGCAACAGTTGATCCGTAGGTAGCCGTGTAGGCTGGATCTTGGAGTGTGGTCTCTTAGTAGACCGCTGCTAGAGTCCTTGATGCTCGTCGCAGCCCAGGATCGGTAGGTAGCCGCACGGGCTGGACTCTGGAGAGTAGTCCGGAGACTGGAGCTAGGACCCGGGGGGGTCGCTTGCGGCGAGGGGTGTTGAAGTAGTCGATTAGACTTGAACCCCGGAGTAGTCGTGTAGACTAGGCGTAGAATCGGCAGAGTTGGTCGACGTTCCACGAGTTGTTGACGTCTTCGCCTTCAAGTGTTTGGAGGCGGTAGGAGCCCGGCCTGGTCACCTTGGCCACGGTGAAGGGGCCTTCCCAGGGGGAGCTGAGCTTGTGAAGTCCTTCCGTGTTCTAGATACGGCGGAGGACAAGATCTCCAACGTTGAAGGAGCGTTCCTTGACGTTGCGATCATGGTAGCGTCGGATACCCTCCAGGTACCTTGCCGATTGGACGAGGGCGGCGCGGCCGAGCTTCTTCGAGGCCGTCGATGTCAACTCGTCCGTCGTCTTCCGAGACGCCTTCGTCGTAGTGCTCCACTGCTGGCGAGTTCCATATGACGTCGGCAGGGAGGATGGCTTCAGAGCCGTAGACCAGGAAGTAGGGGGATTGCCCCGTTGGCTTGGATGGTTGAGTCCGCAGCCCCCAAAGTGCGTTGGGTAGTTCCTTGATCCACTTGCCCCCTTTGGAGTTAGCAGCGTCATGTAGCCGCTTCTTGAGGGCGTCGAGCACCATCCCATTGGCGCGCTCGACTTGTCCGTTGGCCCGTGGATGGGCGACTGAGACGTATCGGACGTCAATCCCGCTGTTCTCGCAGTACTCCCAGAACTGGTGGTTGTTGAAGTTGGACCCGGTGTCCGTGATGATGCGGTGGGGTAGCCCATAGCGGTGTACGAGTTCATCCGAGAAGTCGAGTAATCCGTCGACCTTGGGGCATGTGACCGGCTTGACCTCGATCCACTTGGTGAACTTGTCGATAGCCACCGACCCTCGTTGAATCCTCCCGACGCAGTTGGTAGTGGCCCAATCATGTCGAGCCCCCAGCAAGCAAAGGGCCAGGTTGGCGGTATGGTGACTAGCTTGTAGGCTGGGACGTGTTGCTGCTTGGCGAAGTACTAACATCCTTGACACCTTCTGACGAGTTCTTCGGCATCGCCCAGGGCTGTGGGCCAGTAGAAAGCTCGCCGGAAGGCCTTGCTGACCAGCGTGCGTGAAGACGCATGGTTGCCGCAGACGCCCTTGTGGATCTCCTCCAAGATGTCCTTGCCTTCTTCACGAGGGACGCACTTCATGAGTACTCCAGAAGATGCGCCCCGCTTGTAAAGCTTGTCTCCGACGAGGACGTAAGACTTGGCGCGGCGGACGAGTTGTTCGGCTACGTTCTTGTCGGAGGGGACCTTCTGCTCGCTGAGGTAGTCGATGAAGGGTTGCCTCCAGTCCACGTCGATCATCATGACCTCCTCCCGGGTCGGTGGATGGGCTGGGACAGTGGTCGGTGGCGCCGTCTCCGAGATGGATGGCGCGTGAAGCTCATGGACGAAGACGCCCGCTGGTACTTGAGCGCGGGTGGATCCAAGCTTCGAGAGGACGTCCGCTGCAACGTTGTTGTCGCGGACGATGTGATGGAACTCGAGACCATAGAATTTGTTCTCGAGCTTGCGGACTTCTAGGCGATAGGCGTCCATGTTCTCCTTGTTGCGGTCCCGGGACTTGTTGACTTGGTTGATGACCACCGCGGAGTCGCCGTAGACTAGTAGCCGCTTGATGCCCGGTGAAGCCGCGAGGCGGAGCCCGTGTAGGAGAGCTTCGTACTCGGCTTCGTTGTTTGAGACCTTCCGGAAGATCGCAGGACGTACTTGAGTTGTTCGCCCGTTGGAGAGATCGGGGAGTACCCCCGCGCTCGCGCCCTCGAGGTTGAGTGAGCCATCATAGTACATCACCCAATGCTCGGTCGCATGGTGGGAGTAGGCGGTGGTTCTCCCGCCACTCGCCATGAAATCGACTAGTGCCTGCGACTTGATGGCCGTGCGCGGCTTGAAGTCGATGGTGAGGGCGCCGAGCTCGACAGCCCACTTGGAGATTCTTCTGGTGGCGTCTTGGTTCCTCAGGATGTCGCCGAGCGGGTAGTCAGTGATGACGGAGACCGAGTACTCCCGGAAGTAGTGTCGTAGCTTCCGCGAGGTGATGAGTAGAGCGTACAGGAGCTTCTGCACGGGCTGGTAGCAAGCCTTGGACTCTGATAGAACCTCGCTGACGAAATAGATTGGGCGCTGGACCGGGTAGGCGTGGCCGTCTTCCTGCCGCTCGACAACGATGGCAGTACTGACCACGTGAGTAGTCGCGCCTAGGTAGAGCGATGGCCGCTCGCCCTTGTGAGGAGCCGTGAGGATTGGTGGCTTTGACGGGGAAGTCCTTGAGCCGGGCAAGGGCTTGATCCGCCTCTCGGAGTCCACACGAACTTCTCGTGATGCTTGAGTAGTTTGAAGAAGGGGAGGCCCCGTTCTCCTAGCCTCGAGATGAATCGTTCAATGCCGCCATGCACCCCGTCGCCTTCGGACGTCTTTGATGCTCGTGGGAGCTTTCATGCCGGTGATGGCGGAGATCTTCTTGGGGTTGGCTTCAATGCCGCGCCGGGCCGATGATGAAGCCGAGTAGTTTGCCCGAAGGGACGCCGAAGACGCACTTGTTCGGGTTGAGCTTCCGGCGGTACTCGCGTAGCGATGCGAAGGTCTCTTCAAGGTCGTCGATGAGGGTACCGGAGTCCCCGGTCTTGACAACTACGTCATCCACGTAAGCCTCGACGTTCTTGTTGAGTTGCCGCTTGAAGCGGGCCCGGATGGCCCGTTGATAGGTAGCGCCGGCGTTCTTCAACCCGAATGACATGGTCGTGTAGCGATGACGCGCCAAACGGGGGTGATGAACGCGGTCTTTTCCGGTCTTCCTCCTTGATTGCGATCCGGTGGTACCGGAGTAGCGATCGAGGAAGCAAAGCGAGTCGCGGCCCGCCGTGGAGTCGATGACTTGATCAATCCGCGGCAACCCGAAGGGGTCCTTGGGGCAGTGCTTGTTGAGGTCGGTGTAGTCGGCGCACATCCTCCACTCGTTCGAGTTCTTCTTGCGGACGAGGACGGGGTTGGCGAGCCACTCAGGATGAAAGACTTCTCTGATGAAGCCAGCTGCGAGTAGCTTGGCGAGCTCCTTCTTGATGGCGTCCCGTCTGTCGTCGGCAAAACGTCGGAGGTGTTGTCGCTTAGGGGTGGCCTTTGGATCGACGTTAAGGCAGTGCTCAATCGGCTCCCCGGGCACTCCCGGCATGTCCGCGGCTTCCACGCGAAGATGTCGCGGTTAGCCCGAAGAAAGCTGATGAGCGCGTCTTCCTATTTGGGGTCGAGGCCGGCCCCGATGGTGGTGGTCTTGCTGGGGTCTCCTGTTCCGAGGTCGACCGTCCTGACGAGTACCTCCTCAGGTGGCTGAGGCTTGTTGGCGCGGTCAGACTTCTCTGGGATGTCGAGTTCGCTTGTAGCAAGCTTCTTCGACGCGGAGTAGACCTCCATCATCGCGTTGGGTACTTGGTTTGTGGAAGCGATCACCACGGCTTCTGTGTCGCAGTCGTGGGAGATCTTCAAGTCCCCTTGGAGGGAGAGTACACCGGCTGGACTTGGCATCTTGAGTACCAAGTAGGTGTAGTGGGGCACCTCCATGAACTTGGCGATGGCCGGTCTGCCGAGGATGGCGTGGTAAGAGGTCTCGAAATCCGCGACCTCGAATTTGATGTATTCGGTGCGGTAGTTGTCCCGAGACGCCCCGAAGGTAACTGGCAGTACCACTGAGCCCAGTGGGATAGCCGTGTTGCCTGGGACGATGCCGTAGAAGGGCGTGCTGCTCTTGGTGAGCATGGGGGTGACGTCGAGCTTCATTTTCTTCAAGGTTTTGGTGAAGAGGACGTTGAGCCCGCTTCCACCGTCGATGAGCACCTTGTTGAGCTTGGAGCCCGCCACCGTTGGCTTCGGGACGAGGGGGAACCGTCCGGTTCGGAGAAGCCGGTCCATTGGTCCACGCGAGGAGAAGGTGATGGGTACCTCCGACCACCCGAGAGGGGTCGGGACCGCCGGCTCAATGGACATCACTTCACGACGGGTAGCCTTCGCTCCCGCCGCTGGGCGCTCCGCCGAAGAGGACATTGACGGTCTTCTCGGGTTCTTGGAAGTCGTTGTTGTCGCCGTCCTTCTTCTTGCCCTTTTGGTCGTGAGGGTGCGGTGGCTCGGAGTATCCTTGAGTGCATGCCTGAGCTGGTAGCACTGCTCGGTAGTGTGGTTGCCGTTTGGATGCCACGGGCACTTCTCCTTCAGGCGGGTCTTTGAAACCGCCGTAGTTCTTCTTCGAGTTCCCTTTCGCAGGCGCCGGATAGCCGCGACGGTGTTGTCCGGCTTGCGCTTGCGGTTGGGACCCGAGTAGTTGCTCGTTGTTGTTGTTGTTGTTGCGGCCGCCTTGGTTTGCATTGCCGCCGCCGCCGCCCGGTTCTCGCTTGGACTTGCCGCGGATGGCGTCGTACTTGGCGTTGGCCTTGTCCTCTTCATCCGCCCGGGACGTGATCATGTCCTTGAGGTGGGGGATGGACTCGGGGCGGCGACGACCGAAGTCCTCGAAGGTGCGGCGATGGTAGAGGCCGGCTCCGGAAGAGGTCGATGACCTCCTTGTCGGTGACGTCGACGACGGTAGCGCGCTTGTCGAAAAAGCGGCGCATGTACTTGCGGAGGGTCTCGCCCGTTCTCGCTTGATCATGGCCGGAGTCCATGCGAGTACCCGAACGGCCCATGGCGCCCGCGAAGTTGCTCGTGAACTGCTTCTTGAGCTGGTCCCACTTGTCGATCGAGTGCTTGTCGAGCGACTCGAGCCAAGTGAGTGGTGCTTGGTCCAGACAGAAGGGGACGTAGAGGCATTTGGTGTCGCTGTTGCCGCCAGCGTTCTCGATGGAGAGGGCGTAGCATCGGAGCCACTGGATAGGATCCTGCTTCGCGTCGTACTTGATGATCCCCAAAGGTTTGAACTTGTCGGGGAGGAGCAGGTTGCGAAGTCGAGGTGAGAAGGCGGGGAAGCCGTCGCCCTCGGCGGCAGTGGTCGACTTCTTCCGCCGCAGCTCCTCAATCTTCTAGCGAGTGTCGTACCCGCCGTGCGAGGCGCCGGAGGCGTGGCTGTTCGCGTGGCCTCGGCCGCCGCGACTGCCGCCGCCTCCAGCCCTCCTGTTGGCCCCATGGTTGGAGCTGCCGCCGTCGCTGCCGCCGCCGTAGGGATCGTTGCCGCCGCCACCGGCCGGAGCGCGGTGGGGAACAACTTCTCGGTTGCCTTGGTCTTGCTGTGAAGGTCCGCCGACGTTGGAGCGGCGGCGGTTTGGCTCGGCTGGAAGGTCAGCTCGAGTACGGTTGGGACCAGCGTTGGCGCTGCGACTAGTAGCTTCGTTGTCGCGGGGTTTAGCGGGAGGAGGTTTGTTGACTCTGTTGTCGACCCACATGAAGTAGGCCTCTTCAGCGAGCTTGGCGATGACCTCTCCCGGCGCGTATGCCCCGAGCCCGGTGTGCGATCGTTGTGATCGACATGAGGCAATCGCTCGGGGGTGGTGTGTACTCGCTCTCGACCGCCTCGAGAGCTTCCGCAAGGTTGCGGATGGGGAGGTTGTCTCCCCGAGTCGCCGGCGTCGTTCGGCCGCGCTTCCTGTTACGTTCGCGTCGAGCGTCCCCGTTGGCGGCGGTCTCGTCCGCGAGGTGCGTTGGCGTACGTTCGTCCGCAGAGATGTCCTCCGTGTACTGTCCTCGGCCGTGCTCGAAGGTCCCGGGGTGTCGCCGGCAGCCATGAAGACTTGGCGATCGGGGGTGCCCAGGCTAGACTCAGAGGGTGCCACCTCAGTTGGTGTATTTGAGTCAGCCCGGGTTAGTGGTGTTCCCTCCTGGAACGGTAGCGAGTCGATGTAGGCGACGTAGCGTGAGTCTCCCTTTACCAGGTCAGCGGGCTTGCGGTCTAGCCAGTAGACGTATCTCCCGGCCGGCGTTGATTTTATAACCAGCCCCGAGGCTGGTCCTGACAAGGGGAGCTCAGTGGAGTCGTCTTCGGACTCGGGCTCCTCAGGGTCCGACCCGAAGTTGAACTCGTAGTCCGGGTTCGAGTAGAACTCGGAGAGAGGGCTGGAGTCCGAGACGCGATCGGGGACGGCGTCGGAGTCCGAGTTGTACTCGGGTACGGGCTCCTTGCCGGCCCGACGCGAAGTGGGAGCGCTCGTGCGGGCCCGGCTGAGAATGCGTGGGCCACGCGCGGAGTGCCCGCGTGGTAAGGGGGCCGCCGCGATGGCCGAGCGGCCCGGCTCGCATGCGATGGCCCATGGCGACGTCGGGTTCGAGTTGGAGACGGATTCGAGCTCGAAGTCGGCGTGGTGGTTGAAGAGCGAAATTTCGCCGAACTTGTCGGGCGAGTTCGCCCGTGACAACTTCGGGGAAGCGTCACGAGGCCCTGTCCTCGGGTTGGGCCGCACGGTTAGGCGGCGCGGAAAGAGCCCGCGCCATCGGCGGTGCGGACCCGTGCGCCGAAGACGAAGGTGTCGCCGCGGTTGAAGGCGACGGTTGGCTTGAAGTGGACGGAAGCCGTCGAGTTCGCCATGTGATCTCGAGCGAGAGCCCCTACCCGGCGCGCCGGTGTCGGTGTTTTAGACCGGCAACCTACTACGGGGAGTACCCGAAGTAGATGATTGTGACTCGCCGAGATCGGTAACTCGAAGGAAGAGACACGTGGCACACAATTTAGACAGGTTCGGGCCGCGAGGTGTGTAATACCCTACGTCATGTATGCTGCGTAGCTCTGGATTAATAGGGCACGATTACAAGATGGTGCAATGGTGCGCCGTGAGTTGTATGAGAGGAGATTAGATGCTAGAGATCGGTCCCTGCTTCACCTTATATAGTCCGGGAGGCAGGGTTACAAGTCGGAGTAGGGAGAGAGTACTAGTCGAGTACGTCTAGGAGTCCTCTATACAGTGCGGAACATGTACAGCTCCCTAACCGAGTACTACTCCTATGTAGTCCTTGTGCTCCACGCCTTCAGGTGCCGTGTAGCGCAAGCTGGGTAGTCCCAGGGGCCCATCGAGTAGTCGGTCCTGGTACCCACCGAGGTAGTGGGCCCAGGGAGGTCCATACGACATACGGCTCCGGCCGGAACCAGGATAAACCAAGTGTCTTTAGTTGCTTAGCACCGACCATTGAGGGACAGATCTCAGCGCTTATTACTAGTTAGTGTCGGGACTACATTCCGCACTGAAACCTATGCTCAATTCCCAACTTGGACAAGCACTTTTTGAAATTCTTCCCGGTGAAGTGAGTTCCTCCATCACTTATCAAGATTCTCGGGGACAGCCCTAGGGCCCCCCTTTAACAACCGGGAAATCCCCACTTAAAACCCGCAACAAAGCCAAACACACTTTGCCTAACCATGCAGGATACGACCCATGCCGCAGGGACCTCAACGGCCCACCAAGGCGGCCCTCTTGAAGATCCCCTCGAGCAGGCTTCGCCTTGCTCGAGGATGCGCGCCTCCCTCGGGCGGGCTCCGTCCCGTTCGAGGGGGTGCGCTTCCCTCGAGCGGCTGCTCGCCTCGCTGAGGGCCCGCTCCCCCTCGAGCGGAGATCCGCCTCGCTCGAGGGTCCGCCCCGCCCTCGACCGGGGTCCGCCTCGCTCGAGGGCGCCCGCGCGCGTGCGCCCGCCCCCGTACGCGGGCATTTAACACCCCGACACCGGCGGGACAGCGCCATCATGCGCCGGGGCACGCGCCCCGCGCGCGCACCAACTCCCCGAGAGGGAGCTCATCCCCATCACCGTGGGGGGGGGACCGTGCGGCGCGGCCGGTGCCGGCCCCATGACGCCGCCGCCCGCTCCGTACGGCTAACGCGCCAAGCCCTCGAAGGGGGCGGGCTGCACCCTCGATTTGCTTTCTTGTGACCTTACAGGGTTAGGTGGAGGCGCTAGGCCGGTGGAACGCCATCCCCGCCACTTTGTTACGGTATGGCCGCCGCCCCGCGCGCGTGCGCACGCCGTGCGCCGTAGCGAACGACTCCGAACTGTGGAACGTATTGGAACGGGACGCCGCTTTACCTACTCCCCGTACCCCGTACGGCCGACGTCAGCAGCTCCCTCGAGCCTATCAGAAGACGCCACAGCCATCCGCCGCCCTTCTACCCTCGAAGCCGCCACTGTTCGGGTACAAGATAGGCCATGATGGCCGGATCGCTGCGAGGATCGTCCGGACGGCCGCCCACTCTACAGCATAGCACGCCACGCCCCTTCACGTAGCTAAATAGCGCGGCGCGCATGTGATTCGCTCCCTCCTTGATCTATAAAAGGGGGACGAACCCCCCCGGCCGCGAGGGGAGACACAGACACAACACAACTGGAGACAGGCTGCGCCACGCACTTGCTCTCCAATTCTCCCACAACATCTTCAGCCACTACACCAGGGACTTGGAAGCCACGCTTCCTCTCCCGCCTTGCTTGTAGCAGCCCCACTACAGGCACCCCCGGTGCTGAGCAATATAGTGCCTCGAGCACACCCCTGCTGGACGTACGGCCCCCTCGGCCGGAACCAGGATAAACCCCTTGTCTCTTATTGCTTAGCATCGACCATTGAGGGATAGACCACGGCGCTTACTACTGGTTAGTGTCGGGACCATATTCCGCACCGACAGTTGGCGCCCACCGTGGGGCAATCGAGCGCCTAAGGTCATTCCGTCAACTCCCTCCATGGTGATCCGCACTGAGTACCGCGGTACGCGTTACAACATGGGCAGCTCGGACCCCCTCCCTGCCGGGTTCGAAATCCGGTTTGGGGGCCTCGAACTTCCGTGCCACGGGGAATGGCTACCTCATGCGCCTCACCAACCGTGAGGAGCTCCGTGCGCGGCGCCGGGCGGGGTCCGCCCGGTCCCCGCTCGCGCGCACCACCACGGCGCCGACACCCGCCGGCACGGACGCCGCGGGCCCGTCAACGCCACGACGCCGCCGTCGCTCGGGGCGCGTTCGCGCCGGGCACGGTCCGAGCGACGGCGGCCGGGCGCGCGCGCGCCTCTCGGCGCGACGCGCCCGCCATCACGGCATCCGCCACCCCAACGGGACAATGCGCGGTCTCCGGACCGCGCCTTCCCATTGGGCTGCGCGGAGCCACGACGGCCTACAACAACAACGTCAACACCACGATGCGCAGGGTTCCCCCCGGCCGTCACGTCTTCGTCGCCAGGGATCCCAGCGCCTCAGCCGGCGACGAATCGTCACTGGGTTCCCTTGACGCGCCGCCACCCGCTAACCTCCACGGGTACGCGGAGTGGGATTTCTCTGGCGTACCGGACCCAGTCATGTTCCGGCGTTTCCTTGACGCTACGGACTACTGGTTCGGCTACTCAGATGACTCCAGCACCGGGAGCTACGACCCCGCGCGGGAGTGCTACGTGGTCGTCGCCAACGACCAGGCCAATGCCACCGGCGCTGTGGGCGCCGGAGATAGGGAGATCACGCCTGCCCCAGGGATCGCCACGCGCCTGGCCGCAGGGGCCAAGCGCTCTCGCCGGGGCCGACGCCGACGCGCGACCGGCCCAAGCCCGCGAGCTCGAGGCCAAGCTGGAGGAGGAATACCGGACGGTGCGGCTGCTCCGTGCCTCAATGGCAGGGGAAGCCTCCGCACGCGGCGAACGCGCGCGGGAGCTGGGCAAACAGGTCCGCGACCGCATCAACGCCGACCCCAAAGTCGACAACATGGACGCACCTCCGCGGGCGAGCCAAAAGCTCATTGCCGCCGTGATGCTGCTGCGGGCCATGCCGGCACCCTCGACCCCTGAGGCGGGAGACCTGCACCGCGAGGTGCAGACTCTCATCAAGCAAGCGGCCGTCCAGCAGGCCGAGAGCTCGGCGTCGCGCATCCGCCAACGCGGGGGGACGCGCGGGATGACGAGGCCGCACAGGGGGGGCGAACCCTCGGTCCACGCGGGGAGGAGCGGCGGGGCGACCCGCCAACCCGGGACGCACGCCGGCCAAGGAGCGGCT
Organism: Cenchrus americanus; assembly: GCA_947561735.1. NCBI lineage: Eukaryota > Viridiplantae > Streptophyta > Magnoliopsida > Poales > Poaceae > Cenchrus > Cenchrus americanus. Next base: position 307,834,343 of record OX387241.1, on the reverse strand, counting down.
CCTTGAAGCACGCAGGGCGCTGGACGGCGACGCCCGCAACGTCATCAACGCCCGGCGCACGAGCAAGGCGGACGCGCGAGCAGCGGTGGGCTACCACCCTCGACGGGGCCCTCCTCTATGGCCTCCTCTTCGAGTACGAGGCCCTCCTCTGTGGACTCAAGATCGCCATTGAGTTGGGCGTTAAGCGCCTCGACGTGCGAGGGGACTCACAGCTCGTAATTGACCAGGTCATGAAGGACGCGAACTGCCATGACGACAAGATGGAGGCCTACTGCAAGGCCGTGCGAGCCCTCGAAGACAAGTTTTACGGCATCGAGCTCAACCACGTGCCCCGCCGGTACAACGAGGAGGCGGACGAGCTGGCCAAGATTGCGTCCGGGCGGATCACCGTCCCCCCGAACGTTTTCGCGCGCGACGTCGCTCAGCCCTCGGTCGTCCTCGAGTCTCACCCGTCGAACCACACAGAACCCTCAGGGGCTCCCTCGAATCCAGAGGGTGCGGAACCCATGGATGAGGACCCCTCGAACGAGGCGTACGTGCTCTCCCTCCTCGAGGGGTATGGCGCCTACGGAGCTGATGTGATGGACATCGAGCCAGCTCCAGTCAAGGCCGATTGGCGTGACAAATACGTGGCCGGTTGGCCCGAGGGGGAACTCCCCACGGACCGGGCCGCGGCCGTACGCATCGCCGGGATGGCCAAGTCCTTTACCTTCGTCGACGGCGAGCCGTACAAGCGCGCCGCCTCCGCATCCCTGCGGCGGTGCGTGCCCATCCCCGAAGGGCGCGAACTCCCCGCGGGACATCCACGCGGGGGATGCGGTCATCATGCCGCGCCCCGCACCCTCGTCGGCAACGCGTTCCGCCAGGGCTTTTACTGGCCCACCGCGGTCGCGGACGCCAGCGAGATCGTACGCACCTGCGGAGGGTGCCAGTTCTACGCCCGCAAGTCCAACCTACCCGCCCATGCCCTGCAGACCATCCCCATAACATGGCCATTCGCCGTGTGGGGGCTGGACATCGTCGGGCCCCTGCAGAAGGCGCCCGGGGGCTTCACCCACTTGTTGGTCGCGATCGACAAGTTCTCCAAGTGGGTGGAGGTACGCCCCATCACGAATCTCAGGGCAGAGCAGGCGGTAACATTCTTCACCGACATCGTCTACCGCTTTGGAGTGCCAAACTCCATCATCACCGACAACGGGTCCCGGGTTCACACAGCGAGGAAATTCTTGGAGTTTTGCGACAAATTCCACATCCGTGTGGATTGGGCACCGTGGCGCACCCACGAACCAACCGGCCAAGTAGAGCGTGCCAACGGCATGATCCTACAAGGCCTTAAGCCCGTATTTTTGACCAGCCGAACAAATCCGGTCGGAAATGGCTCCAAGAATTGCCGGCGGTCGTGTGGAGCCTAAAGACCACCCCGCGAGCCACCGGGTTCACTCCGTTTTTCCTAGTCCATGGCGCGGAGGCCGTCCTCCCCACGGACTTAGAATACGGATCGCCCAGGGTTCGAGGCTACGACGAGGATGCCAACCAGCGAGCCCGCGAGGACTCGCTGGACCAGCTGGACGAGGCACGCCTCGTGGCCTTAATGCATTCCGCAAGGTATCAACAGTCCCTAAGGCGCTACCAGGCACGCAAGATACGTCGACGGGACTTCGGCGAGGGGGATTTGGTCCTAAGGCTACACCAAGACAACCGAGGGCGCCACAAGCTGTCACCCCCATGGGAGGGACCCTACGTCGTGGTGAAGGTACTCAAGCCCGGCACGTACAAGCTGGCCAACGAGGACGGTGAAGAGCTCACGAACGCTTGGAACATCCAACAGCTACGTCGCTTTTACCCTTAGCTAGGATTTCCAAGCATTTTTGTTGTAAAAATCATATGACCAACGCCCCAGTTGGTGACAACTGTGTAAACGCCTCAAGTCTAATAAAAAGGGCAACTCGGCTTTCCCCTGAAACCCAAGTTACCCTCGGGGGCTACTGCGGGGGCACCCCCCCCCAAAATGGTCCCATTTTCGCGCAGAAATAAAACAACTCACACGCGCTAAGTTTGTTTTTCTACTTCAACCCCGAGCGACAATTCGAACAGGGTGCAGGTGGCCTAGCGGAAGGAGCGCGCGAGCCAGAGATAGCCCACGCCGCGAGGATACGGCCCTTCTCTCTCGCCTCCAACCCAGCAGGCCCCCCGCGAAAATCGAACTCCCCTAACTAGAATCTACTCAGGAAGAAGGAGAAACAAAAAGCGCAGTAAACAAAAGACTTCATTTCGCATCAACAAATGTTTACTATTAAAATAACTTGTTTATTTACAAAGGCCACGTGGACAGAATACTGATACACAAATAAAAACGGGCCAAGCGCCCAGCTGTCTTCAGGCAGGAGGAGCGGCGGTGTCAACAGCGTCCGGGAAGAGGAACTCCTCGAAGGCTTCAGCGAGCGACCCGGCGGCATCAGCGGCGAGCATGTCCATGCGCTCCATCGCCACCTCGTCCTCAACGCCCTCAGGAACGACGTAGCCCTCCGCTAGCGCCTCGAAGTTGACCTCGTAGTGGGACCGTACCACTCCGAGGGCCTTCTGGACGCCAAGACGCAACGCCCGGTGCATCCGTTCGGTGACGTGGCCGCCAAAGGCGCGCAGGCGGCTGGCCAGCGAGCTTCCGGCCCGCGCTTCGCCCTCCTCCACAACCTCGGCGAGGTCTCGAGGGCCGCACCACGCGGCTCTGCCGGCTCCCGGCTCGGAGGAGTCGTAGGAGGTCCTGCGGCGCCTCGGCCCGTTCAACCGCGTGTCCCGGCCGCGGCGCGCAAGCCCGGAGTCACCAAGACAAGAAAGAAATCGAAAAAAGAGTGCGAATTCCCAAACGAGAAAACCAACCAAACGAGAGTCAAGCGGCGACTCACCTTCAACTTGCTTCCTCTCCGCCTCGAGGTCACGGCGCTCGGCCTCAACCGCCAGCTCGAGGCCCTTGACGGTCTCGCCCTCGCTCCCCGGAGGGCCGGCCGGCTCGCGCGGTGATGCTGAGCACCACCAACTCGCCCTCGACCTTGGAGAGCTTGGCGTCCCGATCCTCCAGCGACTTCTGCGCCGCTTCGCGAGCGACGCGCTCCTGCTCCAGCGCCGACCGGGCGTCGGCAAGGGCAGCTTGCTCCTGCTGGAGCCGCCCCTCGGCCCCTTGGTGGGCGGTGCGCTCCTGCATGAGCTGCTCCTCGGCCGACGGCGAGCGTCGCGACCTTGGCGTCGAGGGCGGCCTTCAAGTCATCGGCCTCCTTGGCCCGTCGCTCCCGCCGCGCGCGCCCGCTCCTCGGCACCGGCGCCGCCGCGCCCGCCCCCTCGAGCGACGAGCGGAGCCCCCGGTTCTCGCCGCGGACGCCGGCCACCTCCGCCTCCCGGTTGGTCACCCGCCGTCCGCATCTTTTCCGTGGTCCGAGCGCCGCCCGCCACGGCCGCCTCATCACGATCGATGAGAGCCGTGCGGACCCGCTCGAGGCTAGAGCGGCGCGCCGAGTCCCCTCGTGCTCTCGGGGAGTTCGTCGCGCAAGACCACGGCCCCGTACGCCAACCGGCCGTCCGAGTCCCCGAGGGCGTCGCCGAGCGCGTCGAAAGCGCCGCATCGCTCCCGGGAGGCCGGTGGAGCTCGGCGTTCACCCGATCGAAGGCGTCGTACTTGTCGTGGGCGCGGCGCTCGAGCTCCTGTCACCCACAACTCGAAACCCGTAAGCGCCACGACACAGAAACAGTGCACAAAAACGAGAGAAAGAAGAAAACGAGCAACAACGCCCTACCTGGAAGACGCGCCATGCGGGGCCGCCATGGACCCTCAGCGCCTCGTTCAGCGCGCGGTCGAGCGTGGTGCCGTGGCCCGGAGCTCTCCCCGCAGCTCCCTGCTCTCCCTGGGCGTCGGCGAACGCAGGCGGATCGCCAACGGCCCCCTCTACCGAGGGGCAGTGGCCGGCGCGGGAGGACAAGGCCTCGGCGCCGTGTCCTCGACTCCCCGCCACCATGTGGCCCTCGCGCCGCCCTCACGAGGGCCCCCTCCCGGGACCCTGGGCAGAGCGTGGCGCTCGCCCACCGATCCCACCCGGGCGGTGGGGAGTCGTCGTCCCGGGACCTCCACCACCTCCGCCCGGGAACCGCCGGCGGGCGGCCCTAGCGCCGCCTCCGCCGGCGCCTCCACTTGCGCCTCCATAGCCGCGGGCGCTTGGCGCGGCGCCGTGGCCACCGCCTCCGACCGCGCCTCCGCGACCACGGGGCGCCGCCGCGGGCTGCACCCGCTGCGCCTCCTCCGCGGCCGGTGCCACGAATCGCGCCTCCGTCGCGGCGGCCCTCCGCGGCTGCGCCTCCGCCACGGCCGCCGCCGTGGGCCGCGCCTCCGCCGCGGCCGCCGCCGTGGGGCCGCGCCCCCACCACGGCCGGCGCCGGCCGCCCTCCTCGGCAAGCCTCGGCCCGCGCCCCGCGAGCTCTCGCCCGCCGCCGCCGTGCTTGCCCCCGCCCGTGACGCCCTCGACGAGCGCCGCCGGGTGGGGATGGACGCGTCCGCCCTCAGCACCTTGGCCGGTGCGAGGGGAGGCACAGTTGGCACCACCCTGCGCAAGCACAAACAGAAAGTTAGAATGCCTGATTGTCAAAAAAACCGAACCGAGCAGAAGAACGGGCCCCTTACCTCGAAGAGGAAAAGGCGCGCTTCCTTTTCCTCGAGGCCTCAGCGGATGAGGCCGGCGCGACCGGCGCGCCCGCCGCCGCGCCGCGCCTCGACGCCGCCGCCGCGCGCGCGGGCCCCGCCCGCGCGCGCGCGCGCGCGGCGCGCGCGCCTGCGCGGCGCGTGCCGCACCTCCGCGGCACGTGCCGTCCCCGTTGTCGATTTCTGGCGGCGGGCGCCGCCGTGCCCGCCCCGAGGCGATGCCGCCCTTGCCGCCGGAACCGGCTCCGGCGACGGGGGCTCGGGCCCCCACCTATCGGGAGGGTCCCCCGCCCTCGGCCCTCTTCCTCCTCGTCCTCCTCCGAGGACGAGTACTCCTCGGTCCCGGGAAGGAGAGCCCCCGCCTCCTCGCGCCGCCGTACTCCGCGCTCCGTCGCTCGCGGCGCGCGCGGTGCCGCCTCGCGCGCTCCCGTTTGCGCGCCGCCCGCTCCCCGCTCCCGTTCCGCGCGCGCCGCCCGACCGAGCGCGCGGGAGTCGGGGGGGGTGGGCGGAATGGACTTCGCGGCGGTGAAGTTCACCGCTGCATGCGAGAACGTCAAAGACGCGTCGGGGCGCAGGCAACACCAAGAACTAAAACGGAATCAAGAATCATACTCACCAGCGGGCCGGTGGGGAGCATCTCGAGGTCCCACGGGGTTCGGTCCGGGCGCACCAGCATCCGTGTGTCGACGGCGTTCCGCGCCCGGGTGAGCGCATACGGCCGCCCGAGGGGGGTCGAGAGCATCCGCGACCTCGCCAGCGCGACGGGTTCCGCCTCCTCTGTCATCTCGAAGATGCAGAGCAGCCTCTCCATCAGAGGCACGACCCGCTGGTGATGGAGGAAGGCAAGGACGCCCGCCGCGGTCAGCCCTTGCGCCGTCAGGCTTCTCAGGGCGGCCAGGACCGAGTCATGTCGCCTCCGATGCTGGGGCGTGGAAACCCCGTAGCCCCAGGAGTTGGGCTTCTCCTTGAACACCCGACCTGTGTAGGGGGGGAGGCCGGGATCGGCGTTGCGCAGGTAGAACCATCCCCGCTCCCAGCCGGTGTTGTTCGTCGTCATGGTGCAGGGGATGTAGTCGTCCTTGAACTGCCCCCGCAGGGCGAGCGACATCCCGCCGGCGCGCACCGCGCGGCGGGTCCTCGGCTCCGTCGTGGGCTGCGTAAAGAGCTCCGCGCGGAAGAGGTGTATCCGAGCTCCCGCCGATTGGCGGGATCCCCAGGTACCCCTCGCAGACGCCCACGAACGTGGCTGCCTGCGAAATCGCGTTGGGCGTGAAGTTGTGCAACTCCACGCCGTAGTAGTGGCACAGCGCCCGCATGAAGTGGCTCGCCGGCGTGGCGAAGCCGCGCTCGTGGAAGCGAACGAAGCTCACCACGTAGCCTTCCGGCGGGTTGGGCGCACGGTCCCCCGCCGGCGGCACTATCCACTCCGCGGGCGGCCATCCTCGTTTGCCGCCAAGCGGCCGGCGGTGACCCGCTCGCCAAGGGCCGGCCGGGTCACCGTCGACCGCTCCCAGGCGTACGGGTCAAGGATCGTGAGGGGCGGAGGCGGCGCCATGAGGAAGGGCAAGGGATGTGAAGAACAAAGGACAAGAAGAGGAAGAAGAGCTCTAATGGCGAAGCCGCACGGTGGCGAAAGCAAAGCGAAGACGAAAGCACAGGGGGCTAAAATGGCGGAGTGCTAAGGTAAAAAGAAATCGCTGCTTCCCCTTCCCCTCAGATTTATAAGCCGCGGGCGAGCTCTCCGGGGCGGACGTCCCGCGCGCATTAACTGCAGGGAATCTTCTCTTCTCGCTGACGAGCGGGCCCCACCACGACCGCAGCAGCTACATCACCGCGAACGGGCCATCATCACGGTGAAGACTAGCAGGGGCCGTGGCAGGCGGTCACGTCCGCCTGCCCACGCCGCCCACTACGCGCGCGCGCGCGCGGCCGCGACGCCTAAAAAAGCGCACCCGCAATGCGAAACCGCAACCTCTACAGTGGAGCATTTAATGGCCCGGTCCCTTGCAAAACAAGGAGAACCCTCGAGCGGCACGGACTTCTGGCTCGGGATAAATTCAACCCTCGAAAGGGTACAGGCGTGAGAAGGTCGCCTCGAGGCCCGTTTTTGAAATAAAACAGGCGTCGCAAGCACCCATGCCACGTAGTACCCTCGAGCGGCACGAGCCCCTGGCTCTAGATAATTTTGACCCCCTAAAGGGTACAGGCGTGAGAAGGTCGCCTCGAGGCCCGTTTTTGAAACAAAGCGGGCATCGCATGCACCCATGCCACGTAGTACCCTCGAGCGGCACGAGCCCCTGGCTCTAGATAATTTCGACCCCCTAAAGGGTACAGGCGTGAGAAGGTCGCCTCGAGGCCCGTTTTTGAAACAAAGCGGGCACCACGAGCACCCATGCCACGCTATATTACTAATCAGCGCCTCAGGGGCTGGCTCGCCCAGGTCCCTCGATGGTCGCAAACGCAAAGACGGGGCCGCCCAGGCGCCGCCCCGCACGGCCCTACTAATCAGGGGTTCGAAGCCTGACCCTCGACAGGTTCGAACAGGCGCCCCAGATCGCAGAGTCAGGGACGACAAAGGCACGCATATTCGAGCCGTTCCTCGAGCCCGCCAGCTCGACGGTGCCCCACAAGTCGTGTTCGAGAGCCAGCGAGGGCAGCTAGCCGGGGGATCCCACCGAGGGAGAGCTTCCGCGCCCTCGGTCCCTAGCGAACGGGACCGAGCCCCACCTAGCAAACCCACGCAAGCGCTTCCATGGACGTGTCTCTGGACCACGCAGCTTACCCTTATCGAACGGGGCATGGGCGTCCACACGAACCACCCACTAGCAGCTCAACGAGGAATCCGCAATTCGCGACCCGCTCGATGGGGGTTGCGGAAACCTCACCCTCCGTCCCGCGGAGGGACGGCGAGGGCGCGTTAAGAAACAATTCGTAAAGCTCTACCCGATCGCCTCGAACGGGCCCAGGCTCGGGGGCTTGACACACGGCTACACCTCCTTGGCTTGCACCCGCCGGAGACAGTGCCAGCAGCGCGTGCGTCACCGAAGCCGGCTGAGATATTGCCGACGCCGGTTGAAACATGTACCACGCCCCTCGACCGGCTCTCGCGGATAACCCCTACGAGAGCATCCACGCTCCCGCAGGCTTCGGGGGGCTAGACCCGCGGGTCCACTGACGCGGCCCCACGGAAAGCGTTCGCAAGACAAGAAGGGAAGAATGTCCTATCGCAGGCTCCAAGCATCCGCGGGAGCCTCAATGGCAAACCCACAGATGCTCGGGGGCTACTGTCGGGGACAGCCCTAGGGGCCCCCTTTAACAACCGGGAAATCCCCACTTAAGACCTGCAACAAAGCCAAACACACTTTGCCTAACCATGCAGGATACGGCCCATGCCGCAGGGACCTCAACGGCCCACCAAGGCGGCCCTCTTGAAGATCCCCTCGAGCAGGCTTTGCCTCGCTCGAGGATGCGCGCCTCCCTCGGGCGGGCTCCGTCCCGTTCGAGGAGCAGGCTCCGCCTCGCTCGAGGGTCCGCCCCGCCCTCGACCGGGGTCCGCCTCGCTCGAGGGCGCCCGCGCGCGTGCGCGCTGCCCCCGTACGCGGGCATTTAACGCCCGACACCGGCGGGACGGCGCCATCATGCGCCGGGGCACGCGCCCCGCACCGCCGCACCAACTCCCCGAGAGGGAGCCCATCCCCATCACCGTGGGGGGGACCGTGCGGCGCGGCCGGTGCCGGTCCCGTGACGCCGCCGCCCGCTCCGCACGGCTAACACGCCGAGCCCTCGAAGGGGGGCGGCTGCACCCTCGATTTGCTTTCTTGTGACCTTACGGGGGTTGGGGTGGAGGCGCTAGGCCGGTGGAACGCCATCCCTGCCACTGTTACGGTATGGCCGCCGCCCCCGCGCGTGGCGCACGCCGTGCGCCGTAGCAACGACTCAAAGACGCGTGGAACGTATTGGAACGGGACGCCGCTTTACCTACTCCTGTACCCCGTACGGGCCGACGTCAGCAGCTCCCTCGAGCCTATCAGAAGACGCCACAGCCATCCGCCGCCCTTCTACCCTTGAAGCCGCCACTGTTCGGGTACAAGATAGGCCATGATGGCCGGATCGCTGTGAGGATCGTCCGGACGGCCGCCCACTCTACAGCATAGCACGCCACGCCCCTTCACGTAGCTAAATAGCACGGCGCGCATGTGATTCGCTCCCTCCTTGATCTATAAAAGGGGGATGAACCCCCCTGCCGCGAGGGGAGACACAGACACAACACAACTGGAGACAGGCTGCGCCACGCACTTGCTCTCCAATTCTCCCACAACATCTTCAGCCACTACACCAGGGACTTGGAAGCCACGCTTCCTCTCCCGCCTTGCTTGTAGCAGCCCCACTACAGGCACCCCCGGTGCTGAGCAATATAGTGCCTCGAGCACACCCCTGCTGGACGTACGGCCCCCTCGGCCGGAACCAGGATAAACCCCTTGTCTCTTATTGCTTAGCATCGACCATTGAGGGATAGACCACGACGCTTACTACTGGTTAGTGTCGGGACCATATTCCGCACCGACACATTGGTATATCATGAGTGCAAAAGGCTGGGCCAATACCTTTGAAGTCATTAATCGAGTATCCAATCACCTTCCTATGTTTTTCAATAAAATCAGCAACGCCTCATTTTCTTCGGGACTCAACTCGTCGCTCACAATTACTGGGTAAATCTTGTCTGGGCCCAAAAATTCATACTTTAATCCTTTGGGCAAAGGTTTAAGGTCTACCTCGGGCGCTTGTGGCTCCTCGGGTTTAATTTCTCCTATGTCTTCGAATTTTCCTTCCTCCACGCTTCCATCATGTGGTTCCAAACCTTTTGTTGCTTCTTCTGGTTCTTCGTCTTGTTGATCACTAATTTGATTTTCCATCGCTCTTTGCAGCGGGTCTCTAAGGGTTTCAACAAAACAAAAACTATCTATCTCTTCTACTTCTTCATCTTCATGAGGAAAGGGTGTAAGGTGTTTAGAAGCACGAAGAAAGTTATATGTGTACTTTGTTCCATTAAGGTTCATTGTTACTTTGCCTTCTCCGGCATCTAACACGGCATCAACCAACTTAAGAAAAGGCCTACCTAGGTTTATGTGATCATGATTACTATGGTAAGCATCAATAACAAAGAAATCGGTTGGTATGTAGTTTCTAGAGATTTTTACTTTCATGTTGCAAGCAATACCTAGAGGTTTGATAGTTCTACCATCTCCCACAATTAATTTCGTTGATGTTGGAGCTAAGTCTAGGTTGTGGTATTGAACTTTATCGTAAATTTTAGAAGATAGGACACTTACTTGGGCTCCGATGTCGCATAAAGCTTTGCATTGAACTCCGTTGATCTCGCAACTCAAGTGTGGTGTCATCTTCTCTTCTTCTTCGGATCCTATCGCGTAGATTTCGGCGAGGCGAGCGTATGGTGATTCTTCGGGCTTGATCCCCATGATTCTCTTCACCTCGGCTATGTGTTCCGGATCCACTATGTCATCTCCAAAGAGCTTATGAAAGATCTCACCGGTGGTTTCAAAGTCGTATGAATTTTCCGCTTTCTTCTCCGGTGGGAAATCCACTTCCAATGCTCTTGCCATTCCCTTTTGATTAGGGAACGGTCTTCTCTTGTGGAATACTTCTCCGTAATCGATAGGAACCCAATCCATTGGTTCGAACTCCCTTAGTGGCTTCGCGCTTGACATGCTTCTCTTGTTTGTCTCATTTGGTACGGCGAAGTCGATGCTCGGGGTAGTTCTTGCCTTGATGTGTTCTTGTTCAAGCTTTTTCGTGATTGGTTCCTCTTTTGTGACTTCTGGGGTTGCCTCTTTAGAAAATTCAGCACACTTCTTCTTCCTCGAATTATATTCCGGCTCTTCCGCAAGTCTTGTTTCGCAATCTCTTCGCATGGCAGCCGCTTTACTAACTTTTTGTAGAAGTTGGGCGTCTTCCGTGAGTGTTTTCTCCATGAGATCCCCACCTGCACACATTTCGACGTGTTGCATGCAACTAGGGGTTAGGGAAAAGAAAAATGTATGCAAGGGTACGTCACCGGTGAAGCCGAGTTTTGGTCCTTGTTCGATCAACCCATTAAACCTATCCTAGGCTTGGTCTATCCCTTCCTCTTCTCCTTGCATGAAATTGATCACTTGCCTCCTTAGATGTTGAACCTTGCTAATTGGAAAGAACTTCTCGCAAAACTTCTTTGTCAACTTGTTCCAATTGCCTTCAACTTCAAAGGATGCAAACGAGTACCATGTCCTTGCATTGCTGGCAAGTGAGTAGGGAAAGAGATTCCATTTGAACCATTCATCGGGAACTCCTTCTTGACGCACCGTATTGCATATTGTCGTGAAATCCCTTATGTGTCTATATGGGTTCTCCGTAACCATCCCTTCAAACGGGTTTGCCGCCACCATCTCGATGATCTTGGATTTAATCTCATACTTGGTTGCTTCGAGCTTCGAAACCGACTCTTGCACTTTTATGTCTTCACATCGAGGGCTAGCATAGTCCCTTAGTGATTTCTCTGGTTCTTCCACGGGTTGATTAACGAACGCCATCTAGACAATAAGATAAAAACAAAAACAAAAACGAAACAAGTGTTTTTCTAGATAATATATGTTAGATATAGCAAACGAAAGATAAACTAAAATATAAAACTAAGTTAGATGCAAATCAAACGATGTAAACTAGCTTGCTCCCCGGCAACGGCGCCAGAAAAAGGGGCTTGTTGACGGATAAAAGACGTATCCCTCTACGATCCGCAAGCGTACGGACCCCACACCTTTTTCACCACGGGATTCCCAAGGTTCTTGTCAATCCGCGGAGCAAGGGGATTACAAGCGTTTAATCTACTTCTACGCACTAGCTACTAAAACCCTAACTATTATTAAACTAGAAAACAACTAAGCTACACTAGAGAGAACGATAAGCGATCAAGGTAGGAGACACTCGCCCATGGGTGTACGATCATGCAATCAAATAAAGACATGAAAACCAATCTAATCTATCGGGGGTTGTGACCACGGTTTCGCCCTTTCCCTCCTCTCGTACTGTCACTACGTGAAGGTATTCATGACTAGACCTATGATGGACACGGCGTATTGAATTGATCCAAGGAAGCATTGGGCCCTACTCCCTTTACGGTAAGGTAGCTAATCCTTAAGCATTAAAGTATATTCAACACAAGATGATAGATAGATAATCCGACAAAGTATACGATCGATTACAACCCATGGACGAACAAGGAGATTACCCCATCAAGGTGCTCGACATAGCACCGTTGATCATGGTTTCCCTTCCGACGGTGTCTTCCTTCTTCTCCACGAGAGGGTGCTTCCTTCGAGGTGGACGATCTCCCTCCAGAGATCTCCCTCCTCTCTCTCTCTAGCTTGTGGATGGCCTCCTGGTGCGAATGGCTCTCCCTTCTGTCGAATGGTAGCACCCAGGCTTTTAGGGTTCAAGACCTTCGGGTGCAAGGAAAACGGGACCGAACCGGCCACCGAAGTGGGCTGGGCCGGCCGGCCTGGGCCGACCGGCCTGGGCCCATCTCGGCCCGGTTCGGTCGCCCCTTTGCTCCCGTGGGTCCTCATGAGATTATGCACTTTGCCCCCTCCACTTGCATGATTTTGACGATGTCATCCTCACGTCCAAGATGGAGGTTCTCTTCGCATGAAGTTCGGTCTTTTACGCTTCAATCCCCGGGCGTGTTCCCCGTAGCACTTCGGTCCTTGCCACCATTGGAAGTGATTTCATCAAGCTCATGAACATGAACAAGACTCCGTAAATGCTCCTTTGAACTTGTTGCGAATCCGTCCTTTATGTCCATGTTTTCCTACATAAACACAACACTTCCAAATGCATGCTCATAGATGAACTTGTTATATGATTAGTGTGCCTAGTGGCGGGTTAGTTCCATAATCAAATCCAAACCAAAGTGTAATGAACATGCTAGGTGTACCAAAATACACCGTCAACACAAAGAAAAACCTAAGGCGACATTCATGAATCAAGATATGAGAAACAAAAGTTGTGAATGTGAATGTCGAAAAGTAAAAGATGATAACAAAAGAACAAAGGAAGCAATACCTTTGAAAATCGAAGAAGTCTTGAAACTTTGGGCTCTTTGCCACGAGGTGCTTTTCTGCGAAAATGCAAGCAAAAGTTTGGAGAAAAGCGAGAGAACGGTGAAAACTTTTTACGGCGAGAGCTCTCTATTTATAGGGGTGAGGGGGGTAGTTCAAGAAAACCGCCTCGATATAACCGTTGCGAGTTTTCCAGAAGGCGTGTCCACTCCGATGTTCCGAGGGTGACGTTTTTTACCAGAATTCAAAAGTCTTCGCGGAATCGGATCGTCGAAGTCAACCCGCTTCCACGAGGGGCTAGTGTTGGGGAATTCAGGAAAAACCTTACACCCTCGAAACGTCGGGTTTGCCGAAATTCATGAAATAAGTTTTCAAGTGATGTTCAAAAATAACAGCCGAATTTGGCTCCTTCGCGTGAATATGTTGTCCGTTTCAGGGTGGCTGAATCTGTGAAGATCTGGAGTCATGAACCTGCGACACCTCGAAATCACGAATCTGTGAAGATCCGGAGTCATGAACCTGCGAAGCTCTGAAATCATGAACCCGCGAAGCTCTGGAATCATGAACCTGCGACGCCTTGGAATCATGAATCTGTGAGGATCCGGAGTCATGAACCTGCGAAGCTTTGGAGTCATGAACCTGCGAAACTCCGGAATCGGGAATCTGTGGAATTCGGGAATCTACTGAACTTTAAATTCAGAGGTTATGATGTATGAAGATTTTCATGTGTAAGAGACTCATAAATCAGCAAGGAGCCAAGTCAAAGACGTTATCTCAAAAGTCCGGGTTTGACGTGTGAACCAGTGGCAGGCTTGTAAATGTATGAAATTATCCCCGCAAATCACGGGATGTAAAAGACATTCATATACATGCTCACACTAGAAATATTCCTTAGATTCGAGGGTATTTTCGGAATCTAAAAGTCCCTTCGTCTCCCTATAAAAGGGGGCGCGAGGGCACGTGTAAAGGGATTCACAACTTTTGAGGCGAGCATATACTTTCGAGGATTCCTTGTCCCCTATCTCCTACTTTCGAGATTTGTGTAGTCTGAGTTCTGAACTTCTGTGTTCGGGGACTTCATCCGATTTTTCGGACCCCCCAACACTCACCATCGAGTGAGACTTCTTGTTTCGGTCGATAAAAAAGGTTTTTACTTGTGTGCCACTAAAAAAATTTGTCATGTCATGCTATTATTATTTTTAAGCATTTTAACAATCTAAACTGAAAAAAGTCATAACTAGAAATTTGTAGATCTTGTCGAAATCTACATCTTTGTACTTTTTAGGTTTTTTGCATTTCATGTTGTGTGTTCTTTGTATTAATCTTTTAGCATCCTAATGACTTAAAAATTGAAACTAATACACGACATGAATTGTAAAAAACCTGAAAACTAAAAAGTTGTAGAAATACAAATTTCTAGTTCCGAGTTTTCTTTCATTTGAGGTTGTTATTAAAATGTTCATTAACTTAAAAGTTCTTACTTCGTTTTAAGTATTATTCCTTTCACATAACTCTGCTCTATCTCGTGTTAAAATGAACCTTGGATTCAGGGTAGTGACCATTTTATAAGAAACCACCGAATTCATAAAAATCATTTTATAGTTTTAATCGGATTTGCTTTCTACTTAAATGAATTAGCCTTGTCTTTAAAAATTTTTGACAAATAAACAATCTATTTTAAGTTAAGCCTAGAGCAACTCCAAGAGTTTGGCAAACCAAACTTGTCATCCATCTAATTTTGGCAAAACAAGAAAAAATGGTCTCCAACCGTTTGACAAACCAACTTAGCAAAATTAGAAACTTAACAAAACTCACCTCACCGCGCGCATCTCATGGTTGCCATCGGTATTTCCATGTAGGCGGGAGGGTGAAAAAAGAAATAAAGAATAGAGAAGGATTGATGATATAAGGGTGGAAGATCATAAATATAATTTTGTTTCTCTCAGGATTCCTGATGTAAGTTAGATATGGGTTTGGCAAGTGAATCATGCAAAATTGTTATAAATGAACTCCTTTTTTACTGCATATCTTTTTAGAAGTTGGCGAAACACAAGATTTGCCAAGTAAATTTGGCAAACTCTGGAAGATAAATTGGCTCCTATTCGCTTTCTGAAGTTTGGCCATTGCAAAACGTCTTGTTCGATCCTTGGTGGGGTAACGGAAATCAAGCGAGTCCAAATTATAGCAAATCGTATGAACAAACATAATATCCTCATCAATACATCACCGAAACTAAGAGGTAAGTAAGATTCTTCTGCAACAAGATACAAGACGCGGAGAATGCCCCATTGTATCTTTCATCGCCTTATCTCTACTGCTAAAAAGAATGAAGTGGAGACAAAAACGTGTTCCTACTTTTGACGGTGCGGCCGTGAATATGCCCTCCGCTCTCCCCCGCGCGCCTCCGCTCCGCATGTCGCGCACTCCGCAGCCGGTCCCACAAGCAGTCTGCCGATCCAACCGCGCGAGAAAAGGTAAAAAACGTGTCACCCTCCCGTTCGCACCGTGCGAGAAAGCCGCACCGCGTCCGCCGCTCCCTCCTGCGTCGGCGCTGCCGCTGCCCAAACCCTATCGTACCCCTTCTCTGCTCCAAGAACAAAATCGACGAACACCCTCCCATCGCCGTCCGCCGCCGCACCTCGCCCCAGGTCGCAGCGACCTCACCTCACCGCGCCGCCACGACCCACGACCTCTCCTCCGATCTGCAAGGCGCATCTGCCTCCTCCTCCCCTTCCGCAAACCGCACCCGCCTCCGCCACCCTCTCCCCCTCTGAGTCCCCCCCTCTGCACACCGAGACCATCGGCGAGGGAAGCTTCGCCAAGGTCAAGCTCGCCCGCGACGCCCGCACCGGCGCCGTCTGCGCCATCAAGGTGCTCGACCGCAACCACGTCCTCCGCCACAAGATGGTCGAGCAGGTCCGTCGTGCCGCCTCCCTCCCTCCCCATCCCTTCCCTTGCTGTTGCTCCTTCATTCCTTCCATTCGCCAGCAATCCGTTGGAATCGTGTACCTGAACGAATTAAAAATAATACCAGACCTAGCATATATTAATATATATAGGATAGGAAGATCTTTCCATTCTTTGTTCCTGGGAATCGGAATATTAAAACAGAACATCCATTCAGGTCTCTATCATGGTCCAGATTCTGTTCCTCTTAGGATTGTTTGTGATGGGGAAAAATCATGTGTCATGTCCTTGCTTAAGTTTTTGATTGACAAGCTGAGCGAATTGGATTGGAAGGGGGTCAAATTCGGATTGGAAATTGTGACCTTATGATCACCAAATCACAGGAAACCATTCTGACACAAGGACCAATGATCCACACCTAGATGATGTTCACATGACAATGCTTGTCAGGAGTTTCTCTCAACACATTTATCGAAATGAAAAAAAAAACTCTGCTATCATGTACTGATGAAATACGAATGTAATAGCATCAGACATTTGTTGTCCAGTTGTTTGAACCAGCTGTTATGCATGACTTGAGTTTGCAATATATATGAACGCTCACCGCTTCTTCCACTGTCAGATCAATCGGGAGATTTCGACTATGAAGGTAATCAAACATCCCAATGTGGTCCAGTTGCATGAGGTATCTTGGAATATTTGCAGAGTCGAGACCATATAGATCTGATTACCTTTTGATCTTCCATCTCACTCGGTATGTGCGCCTTTGATAGGTTATGGCTAGCAAAACAAATATATACATGGTTCTTGAATTTTTTGACGGAGGCGAGCTATTTGATAAGATTGTAAGGCCCTTGAAACTTTTAGCAACTAATATTGTTACTCTTTATTGCTTTTAACCTGAGCTTACCTTTGCCGAAGACAAACATGTGAGCTTGATTTGGAGACCCTGGTACATATGTTTGCTATGTCATTCATCAGACACATGTTTTTTGATAATTTAGGTCAATTCTGGGAGGCTAAATGAAGATGAAGCAAGGAGATACTTTCATCAATTTATAAATGCGGTTGATTATTGCCATAGCCGAGGAGTTTACCACAGGGACCTGAAGGTTTGTCGAATTATCTGCTATCTTTCTGATGTGTTATTCCTCAACGCCGCCTCCTTCACATCCCGGTCAGCCTTGGAAACTCCGGTTGGCGCGCCAAGGGTCGGACACCGAGGGGACCTCTGGCGTGCAGCGGGCAGGCACCGAGGGCGAGCTCCTGCGGGCGGGCGCCGAGGACGACCTCCGACGGGAAGGCACCGAGGGCGAGCACCGGGCCTCCGGCAGTGCGGATGTCGTGGGCAAGCTCCGGCGGCACTGCAAGGACGTGCGGCGTCGTTTGCCTTCCTTTGCTTGATTCAACCATTGGCCGGCCAAGGGTGATCACACCTTCACCACACACAGTTGCATTAGTTACTTTAATTTCCTTTTTATAGGACCAAAATTTATCTCTCTGATGCCGCATGAGTGATTCCAATCTTGCACTAACCCTAGACTGAATGCTATCTGATGTGGCTATTGCAGTTTCTGATTGAGTTGCTACATTTAATTTCTTTCAACTCTCAGTGCAGAGTAGGACATCTCTTTGTGTCTTTGAAGTTGTATTTTCCATATTATGGCTTAGTTCACCTTGGGTATTTTATATATACAGCAAGTTGTTATAAAATTAAAGCACTTATTATCTTGATTTGTATGTATGTAGCTAGCTTTGTGCATCTGGGATGATGAATTTTTTATCTTTCCAATGGAGATACATATCTGTTGCATGTAGAAAACGGTTATAACACAAATTAAGTTATTCCAGGCTATTTAACCCGTGTGACTCCCATCATGCAAATTGATTTAGCAGCTTCAGATGAAGCAATAGTGATAAATCTACTAACATGTTCTTTTTTATCCCCGTTCTTGTGGCTGGTTGATCAGGTTGCTGGGAAAGCAAATCTTCATCAGTGCCAGATCAGAAGGTTATCCAATATTCCAGTCCATTTCTTGCAGTTATCTCTATCTTGTGCTACATGCTAGGTCTATAATGCCTCCAAGTTAAATGAACAACTTTATTTCTTGATTGTGGGAGGATGGAACATGTCAATGCTTCCCATGGTAGTGGAATGACGATATGATCTCCACACAGTTTTATTTTATTTGGTTTTTCTACGTCCTTTGTGCTGATAGTAGGGTTGCTTCTGTCAGGGTCCTGAAGACTTTAGTGAGAGTGGGCTGCCGATTAGGAAATGCATCGAATCATTTTATTTTCTAGAAACCTCCACTTTGCCCTGGTTTAAGCCTTAGTTGTCTTGCATTACATTATAAAAAGAACCATGTGCTTTGGTAGAGGAAATTTCAGGTATGCTAATCACTATTTCATTATATTTGAGCTCCAATTTTCCATATGTCTGCATATCCCATTATATGAGTTTGCATTTTTTTTTTGCAAAGCTGTCATAGCACAAGGACAATAGCATCGAAGAAATTGCATGTTGTGCAAGTTAGTCCCCATATTGGTACCCCTAAATCACAATTTAAAATTGCTTTCGTGACTCAATCTTCAGATATGTGCCTCATCCATGAGGTAGGGCCATGGCTTCTTCCTCTCGCGTCCGTACCATGAGTGGAGCCACTGCCGAAGCACATTAGCCCAACATTTACAGGAGCAAATAAGGCTAGCTGTCCACTACCAAAGGTGAAAAACTTTTCTTTGGAAGTTGTGTGTAGAACTTGGGCCGTTTGAATGTACTAAAATAATCTGAATCCAGCTAAAATAATCAGAATCTATTCCAAATAGATTGGATTGTACTATAGATTAAAAGAATCCCGGTCATAATCTACTCTCCTCTCTGCTAGCTTCTGGGAGATTTTGGTTCAAAAAATACAATGCTATTTCCTGTCATGTTGTAAGTAGAGTGCAACTTATAACTTGTTTTGTGTAACACTTTCAAGTTAGGCCATGTAGTGAACACTGTTAGAGATGTTACTTCTTCTATCTTGAGGTCAAATGTTATGATCTATTTCATCTCGCTCCATTCTATTAAAGTTATACTGGTCAACGAATGGAAAGCTTCATCTGTACCATGGCAAAGTGCTCTCACTGCTCAGGTGCATGTGCATAGATGTTGTAGAGTCCTATTTTTTATCTAATTGATTTCGTTGAAGCTCATGTGTAATGGAGCGATCATGTTTTCCTGTATGGTATAGGATTTTTCCCATTCGGCGTAATGTCAGCTAATTCTATCTGAAATTTGATATGTATTTTCTTTGTAGATAGCCTTCTTCACATCAACCAGACTGATGTATCTTTGGTCATGTAGCGGTCATTATTTGGACATTTGTAGATAAAATCAGGAGTACATACAACATAGAAACTTCAGACGGCAGTACATTGGTGTAGGAAAGTCATTAATACCATGGGAGTTTATCAGTTTCGTTATCCCATTTTCCCCTTCTGACTATAGTAAGTATTCAGTGAGTTCAGAAGTAGTCCTTATATGCTAAACTGTTGTTCCCTCGGAGAGGCTACATCAAAACTGTCAAGACCAGCACAATGTAATGCTTATTAGTTCCCATACATTTTTTTCATGAAGATTTGGTATCTACTTTGACTAACCTTAATCAATTTGCATGCCAATGTACACCATTGTTTCATAGTTTCAATAGTTGTCCCATCTTTACCGTAGAAAAATAATAGTATACATGATGGCAATTTCATATTTCCATGTTGTGATGTGATTCCAAAAATTATTTACGTGTACAAATAATTTGTTACGTATGTACACAACTTATTATAATAAAACTTATTGCAACGTTATTCATCTTTCACCATCAAAATATTGGATCACTTAATTTTACTTTGTTCAAAGATATTGCCCGTAGCAACGCACGGGCACCTTCCTAGTTATATAAGAAGTCCTCGGCATCGATAAACCTGAAATCCCACATGTCAGATATGAACTAATTCCATGTCAACATTTGAGTTTTAACACAAACAAATAAATCAATTACAACCATCAAAATTCCAACAATATAGAACATGGATGCACATCATGCAGCACAGAGTCTGGCGTGCATAAAGTTATCAACACTATCATGCATAAAGTTATACTACTACTCATGACATGACTAATGGAGGTGGTTCGAGACGACATGTGCAAAAAGAAAATAGTAGAAAAGGTTCAGAAAACGCTTACATATGTTAGTTAAATATAATTTTCTCATGCCTAAGCACCACAGAATTCAACAGGCAAGGTGATACTTCTTGTACCACGTGCAAGGAGATCGTAAACTTCAAGCTATAAGAATCAAAAGGAACACAAATATTAGTACTTTTTGTCGGTTTCACTTAATATGCATATTGAACACTTGGCATCGCAAACAATTTCAAACACACCTTGAGATTCACGGTGGAGCTTGAATCAGTGTTTCCTTGCAAGAAGTCCCAACCAAGTGAAAGAAGATAATCTTCCAACTGCAGAGAAAATTTGAACTTATCAGCCCTAGTTATATTTTTAAGTTGAAACCAAACAATAATATTAGATATATATAAATTTCACCTGAGGTAGACTTTGAACACGCCCGTCAAACGAGAGAATCACATCTCCATACCTAATGCCAAGCTTCTCAGCAGTAGAGCCACTATCTACCTACATAGGTCAAAGGAGTTACAGTGTTCCTGTATGATAGTCTCAATAGAGCTCAATACACACTGTACAGAGGAGTCATACCCAGTCTACAATGTACCCGTTGTTGATGTTGTGATCGAGAGAGATCACCTCCTGGAGTGACACGTCCAGCATCTCCACTGTCCTCAAGCTCAAACCATGTACAGGGCGAGCAATACGACTGAAATAAGTTGGACTCAAACAATCAAAGAAGCCAAATGCAGCAGTTTCATAAGACTGTATCAAACTTTAATGATGCATTAGCATACGCTCAAGGATGCATTCCGTTTGTCTTAAAAATACTAGACCCTGTTAAATTAAGGGCACATCACTGATTCTAGTTGAATACCATACTACAGGGTAACAGAGTTAGGCATGAAACATGATTATTTGCAGGATAAAACTATGGAGTCAATAAATTTTAAAAGGGGATATGATTAAGATGGTTTTTATCTTTCTCCCAAGGATTCCACTGCCACTTTAAGAAGACAGATTCAGTAAGCTCCATGAATCTTCATGGACCACGTTTGATGAAGTGAACCAAGGTAATCACATGTTTACCTTCTATTATGCACATAACATTGCAACTCGCTAATCTATTATGCACATAACATTGCAACTCGCTAAGAGTCTGGGCATATGCCATTATATGATTCGGATATATGGATTCTAACTGATCCAAGCTAGTACATGCTGTATGAAAGTAATGTCACTAGAAAATTTTCCAATCTATCAAACAGCAACATTGTCGCACCACATTTTCAAACTTCAGTAGTACAGACTCATTATTATAGATTCATCATTAACCCTAATACCATATATTTCTACACGGGGCAAGGGGGGAACTGCTCATATCTGTGAATAATAAAGAATGTTAAAATGCAAATTCTATACATACAAGGAAAAATGGCACAAGCACTGCTTACAACTTAAAAAAAGTATTTTGAATTTTAAAACTAATTAATTTAGATGCTATAGACACTAAGCACGTAATAACATCAGAGTAATATTGAGCAGAGTTAACGAACCTGAACTTCATCCACATTTTAATGCATGTAAGAATGGTGGAGATGGAAAGAATACTAAGATTTGGGCCACCATTATCAAATGCCATCCCAGTGACATTGCCATTATCGTCAATGACCGGTCCTCCGGTGCCACCCTGCATCAAAGAAATGCTACTAACTAAACTGTGCGATGAAGTGAGAATACAGTACTGGGAAATAATAATGCTATTAGTACCTTAGGAGGTTCACAGTTAAGAAACATGTGGTAGTTGCGCACTAAACCATCTGGGTCTTCAAACCACAAGATTTTCCCATGCCTAGCCACCAGATTAGACCCTTTGCCCCTACCCAACATGAAAACATCCTGACCGTAGTTTGGGTTAGATCCAAAAGAGAGGGTCTGCAAAGGTAAGTCTGACTCGGACGAGATCTCCAATAAAGCAATATCATAATACTTGCTGACGAACAAGAGTTGCCCCTCTACGACGGCCCTATCTGGCAAGCAAATGTGTAACTGAAAGGATAGAAAAGAGGTTTCATCAGATAAGTACCACAAGAAAAAAAGGGAAATTCTGAAAAGATAAACAAGCCCATAGCACTACTACACAAATCTGAAAATAAAAACATCTGAACTCTACAATGTAGCAACCTTGTTGCGGTTACATGTGAAGCGGTAATAAACATTGGTTAGATTGCACTAGTAGATGTTTTGCAAGAGATGTCAGGGATCGGTGAAAAAATGTGGGACTGTGATAGCAGAAAATGAATAAATTAAGTAGAAGCACATATCTGCCATTCTGCAGCAACAAAGTTAATGATAACTTGTCTTTAAACCTAATTTCTAAAGTTAGTGCAAGCTCCACAAAATATAACATTGAAAGCTTTGTCTGTACCTTAAATATGGGATGAACTGTACACACAACTCCAGAACTAGTTAATATTCTAGCACACTTCTTGGTCTCCTTCCAACCAATGCAGATGCCAGTGCATTGTTCAATGAACTTCCCATCTGCAGACAGATGTGGGCATTATCATCAGCATATAGGAGGATTAAATCAGGTTCATGTTCATCAACCAATTTTACCATGTGCAATGGCAGAGACGCTAACGACTGAGCGTGCTGCACCCCGGATAAGTGCCTTTTCTCTTGGGCTGGAGACACTCTCGGCAGTACATGGGTCTTTGGGCTTCACCACAGTAGGAAGATTTGTACGAGGATCTATTGGAAGGTGGAAAAAAGATGCAACAAAGTTTAGTTGTGCAGTAGGAAAAGTTCCAAGTTTTGAGTTGAGAAGAAGGTAACCTTTTGCGGGAACCTTGGGGAGCCTCTTCCGCTTGCCAGACGAGGGGAGCGGCTGGCAGCGGGTAGGTAGCGGCGGGGTGCTGGTAATGGGTGCAGCAGGTAAGGAACGCTCCTCCGCAGTGCCAGTGTTGCTCCCGCCCACCAATTCCGTCGCTGCCGCCTGAGTCTTCTCCCTCTCATTAGGCACCGGCCCCGGATCTCCGGACTCTGCCATTTTTAACGCGTCAGCCAGCGGCCCGGTACTGCCACCGCTCGCCGCCATACTCCAAGACCCCGTCCGCCAACCTGGACGTCCGGCGGCTTTGGCTTCTTCTCAATGGCCACCCCCGGAGTCCCCTTGTCAGTGCGAGCTCACCGTGGCTTTTGTTCTTCTCCTAATCTGTCAACTCGCCGCCGCCGACCTCCTCTCCTTACCTCTCCTCTTCTTAGGCGGAACGGGAATCCTCTTCTCACCTCTAGAATCGACGGGGTGTGGGTCGGGTTAGTGCTTCAGTAGTTGGTCCTCACCTCTTTATGTAGATCGAGGCGACGGAGCTTACCTCGCATACGAAGAACAACAGTCGAACTTTAATCCAACACGAAAGTTCCCCCTTTCCAACCCGAATTCGACATAAAAATCGAAAAACTCTTCTGGGAAGGAGAACCTGGGCACGCCGGGGTTGCCGAAAGCTAGCGGCACCGGCGGAGGACGGCCGCACCCCGCAGAAATTCGGGAGTGCGCGAATTTGGGTGGGGTTGGGACTTGGGAGGGGGGAGGGCCGGAGGGCGAGGGGCAGCGGCAGCGGCCGGGGCATTTGCCTCTCTTTTACGGGGCGATTTACATATTTGCCATTATAATGAATCGCACTCACTTGAACGCCATCGTTAGGATTGTCTACACTTGGCTCTTTTTTTTTCTTATTACGTGGCACGCAAACACAGGGCACGACGCATGCCACACAGGCACCTCGGCGCAAAATTATGTTTGTGCCCCGGCCCTCCACCACTGACATGTAGGACCCACATGTAAGGGTGATCTTTAACCTCAACCTCCATGTCCGGTGCTTGCATGTCCGGCCACCACCCCATCTCATGTGGCCAACGCACGTCGGGGACTGGTGACGCCCCATCCCCATGGTTGGTGTGCGCTAGAGACCGATCGTTGTCCCTTCCCATGGCAGGTCATCCCCTCTCCAAGGAGGGTGCTCGCCGGAGGTAGGTTGTTGCAGCCCCACACGACCAGAGGCAAGAAGCCTCGCTCTCTAGCGGGGCACCGCTCCTTTCCTCGACTCCGTCCGCGGACAGGATGACGGCCAGAGCCTCCATCGGCATACAGATCCTCCTAGGCCTCTCTTTTCCATCCCCGGTGAGATATGCGACCAGTTTCGAGCCATGGCGTCCACGAGAATAGAGGTCGGCGGCGACAGCAAACGCGACGGGCTCCCGCTTCCCTTTCTCCGACGCGATCTTGTCTGGAAGTGGTCCGCCTGGCTGCCGAGGCTGCCAAGTGATAAGGGAAGAAGGGTCTTTTGACTACGACGGAGGATTTATCCGCTTGCAATCCAAACGAACATTGATACACATATTGATCGTCAACGACATCCTTGATAGTAGTCGGAGCTTTCATATTGGTGATGGCGGAGATCTTCTAGGGATTTGCTTCGATGTCGCGATGGATGATGATGAAGCCAAGTAGTTTCCCTGGTGGTACGCTGAAGACGCACTTGTTGGGGTTGAGCTTCCATGGGTACTCCCACAATGATGTGAAAGTCTCTTCAAGATCGGCGATGAGCGTGTTTGTGTTCCTAGTCTTGACGACCGCATCATCCACATAGGCTTTGACGTTCTTGTTGAGTTGCTTCTTAAAGAAGGTCTAGATAGCTCGTTGGTAAGTAGCACCGGCGTTCTTTAACCCGAACGACATCGTCGTGTAGCAGTAGGCGCCGAACGGGTGATGAACACGGTCTTCTCCTGGTCTTTTTCCTTGATTGCAATATGGTGGTACCCGGAGTAGAAGTCGAGGAAGCAGAACAGGTCACAGCACGCCGTGGAGTCGATGACTTGATTAATCGTCGGCAACCCAAAGGGGTCCTTGGGGTAGTGCTTGTTGAGATCGGTGTAGTCGACACACATCCTCCACTCGTTGGTGTTCTTCTTCGGATGAGGACGGGGTTGGCGAGCCACTTAGGATGGAAGACTTCTCTGATGAAGCCTGCCGCAAGTAGTTTCATGAGTTTCTTCTTGATGGCTTCTGGCCAGTCGTCAGCGAAACGGCGGAGATGTTGTCGCTTGGGGTAGCTTTAGGACCGACGTTGACTGAGTGCTCAATCAGCCTCCTAGGCACACTTGGCAATTCCGCTGGTTTCCACGCGAAGATATCTCAGTTAGCCCGAAGGAAGCTAATGAGCTTGTATTCCTATTTGGGATCGAGTCCCGCGCCGATCATGGTAGTCTTGCTGCTATTGCCGGTTCCAAGGTCAATGGCCTTCACCTGCACTTCCTCTGACGGTTGAGGCTTGTTGGCAGTGTTAGTCTTCTCAGATATCTCGAGTTCGCTCGGAGCAAGCTTCTTGGAAGTAGCGAAGATCTCTATCATGACGTTGGGTACTTGAGTAGTTGCAACAAATTCCATAGCTTCGGTGTCGCAGTCGTAGGATCGCGTGAGTACTCCATTAGGTGTTCGCATCTTGAGTACCAGGTACACATAGTGTGGAATCGCCATGAACTTGGCTAGAGCTGGTCTGCCGAGGATGGTGTGGTAGGATGTTTCAAAGTCTGTGACCTCGAATTTGATGTACTCGGTGATGTAGTGTTCCCGTGTCCCGAAGGTAACCGACAAAACCACTAAGCCAAGTGGTACAACCACATTCCCTGGGACAATGCCGTAAAAGGTTGACGTGCTCTTGGTAAGCATGTCAGTGATGTCGAGGCCCATCTTCTTCAAGGTTTTGGTGAAGAGGATATTGAGACCGCTGCCATCGTCGATGAGTACCTTGGTGAGTTTGGAACCTGCGACTACTGGGTCCAGGACGAGAGGAAAGCATCCTTGCTCGGAGAAGCTTGTCCACTAATCCGCGAGAGAAGGTGATGGGTACTTCCGGCGACCTAATAAGTGGCATCGGGGTTGCGAGTTCAATGGACGAGATCTCGTGCAGTGTGACCTTCTGCGATCGTGTGGTGGGTAGACCACCGAAGATGACATTGACTGTCTTGTCAGCATCTTGGAAGTCGTCGTTGCCTTCAGGTACCTTCGCCTTGCCTTTATTGTCGTGAGGATGGCGTGGTTCCGGAGTGTCCTTGAGTGTTCGCCAAAGCTGTTAGCACTGCTCGGTGATGTGGTTATTCTCCAGACACCACAGACACTTCTCCTTGAGCAGTCCTTGAAGCCACCCGAGGTCTTTTTGCTGTTATCCTTCGTAGGGCGCTAAACTGCCACGATAGTGTTGTCTGGCTTGCGCTTACGATTGGAACTCGAGTAGTTGTTGCGACCACCCTGGTCCTTGTTGTTGCCACCCATGTCATTCTTGCTCTTGCCACATTGGACTCATACTTGGTGATAGCCATGTCTTCCTTGTCGACCCGTGATGTGATCATGTCCTTGAGCTTGCTTATGGAACTTAGGCGGCGGCGATTGAAGTCTTCAAAGGTGTGACGGTGGTAGAGGTCATCTTGGAAGATGTCAATGACTTCTTTGTCGGTGACGTCGACGACGGTCACGCGCTGGTCGAAGAAGCGACACATGTACTGGCGGAGCGTCTCACCTTGCTCTTGCTTGACTTGGGCCAGGTCCATGCGAGTACCCGAGAGTCCCATGGTGCCCGTGAAGTTGCTGGTGAACTACACCTTTTAGCTGGTCCCACTCATCGATGGAGTTCTTGTCGAGTGACTCGAGCCATGTGAGCGAAGTTTGGTCCGGGCAGAAGGGGAAGTAGATGCACTTAATGTCGTTGTTGCCACCGGTGTTCTCAATAGCTAGGGCATATGACCGTAGCCACTGACGTGGGTCTTGTTTTGCATTGTACTTGGAAATCCCAAGAAGGCTTGAACTTCTTGGGGAGTAGAAGGGCGCGTAGTCGAGCCAAGAATGCGGGGAAGCCGTCATTGTCACCGATGTTGGCGGCTCCCTTGGCGCGGAATATCTCTTCGATTCTGTGGCATGCGTCGACGCCACCACGCGCATTGCCGCTGGCGTGGCTGTTGCTAGGGCCTCGGCCTCCAGGGTCGATGCCGCCACCGTCGTGGGAGGAGCTGCTACTGCTGCCACCACCACCGCCGCCGTCTATGGGTTCTCACCCCGTAGCTCTAGAGTGGTTGGGAGTTGACTGGTTCACAGGGTGAATGTGGTTGGGACCAGGGTTGACTGGTTGGACTAGGGTGTGGCTACAACTGTTGGCTTCTTGGTCTTGTACTAGGTTCCACTGATCGTTGACACGCATGAAGTGGGCCTTCTCTGCGAGCTTGACTATGAGGTCGACCGCACGACTACCTGGTGTTGCTCGCCCTATCCTATTAATGGACATAAGGCATTGCTCATGCGTCTCGTGGGGCCGTGCCGCGACTTCGTTCAGAGCTTCTATAAGGTTACAGACTGGCATAGCTTATTGGACGTGGCATCGTCATTCTACTCGTCTTGTGTTGCGGTTGCAGCGAGCAGTTTTGGCATCTGCAGTTTTGTTGGGAGGTGCATTTGCTGACAACACATTGTTGAGATGTCATTCATATACCGATCTTCACGATTACCGGAAGCTTCACTCGTTTTGGCTACGAACACCTGACGATCAGGTGAGTAGCAGCTGGAGTCGATAGTCACCACCTTGGTTGGCGTGTGCTCCTATGTAACGGGTGATAGAGGAGCTCCCTCCTGGAAGGGTAGTGTCTCGAGTCAGGCGATGCAGCGTGAGTTGTCGTCTGAGGCCAAGTCTGCAGGCTTCTGGTCGGGCTAGTAGATGAATCTACCAGCTGGAGTGGACTTGATGACCAAGCCGATAGCATGACCTGACAGTGGCTTCTCAGCGTAGGAGCCCGAGTTGCAGTCAGCCTCGAGCTCGATCGGATCAAATCTGAAGTAGAACTCATAGGAGGAGTTCGAGTTGTAGTCGAGGAGGACACTGGAGTCCGAGGAGTACTCGGAGGCGACCTCGCTCCTTGCTGGCTCAACGGGGGATGAGCGCATCCTCGTAAGTTGTGCCAGCACTGCGGACGCCGTATGGGAATTGCTCATAGGGGAGTAGTACTCCACACGATGGCTCAGGTGCCAGCTCGCGTGGCTCCACCCAAGTAGTTGTCGAGTTAGAGTTGGACGCGATCCAAACTCGACGTTGGCGACATTGTTGTAGAGCGAAATTTCGTCAAATTTTTCGACAAGTTGGCCCATGGCGGCTTCGGGAAGCGTCACGAGCCCGGTCTCTGGGTCCGAGGTCATGGTGAGGTAGCGCTGGAATGAACCAGCGCCGTCAGCAGTGCAGACCCAGGAACCGGAGGTGAAGGTGTCGCCACGATTGAAGGCAGCGGTTGGTTTGATGGTGATGGAAGCCATCGAGTTCTTCATGAGATCTTCAGCGAAATCCCCTACCTAGCGTGCCAGCTATTCGTGTTTTAGACCGGCAACCAACCAAGGGGGTACCTGTCGGTGTTTTAGACCGGCAACCTACTAAGGGGAGTACCCGAAGTAGATGAATGTGGCCTCGCCGAGATCGGTAACTCGAAGGAAGAGACACGTGGCACACAATTTAGACAGGTTCGAGCCGCGACGTGCGTAATACCCTACGTCCTGTATGCTGCGTAGCTCTGGATTGATTGGGTACAATTACAAGATGATGCAATTGTACGCCGTGAGATGGGATGATGAGAGAGGGTCCCTGCCTCGCCTTATATAGTCCGGGAGGCAGGGTTACAAGTCGGTTTAGAGAGAGAGTACTAGTCGAGTACGTCTAGGAGTCTTCCATACAGCGGGGGACATGTACAGCTTCCTAACCGAGTACTTCTCCTCTGTAGTCCTTGTGCTTCACACCATCAGGTACCGTGTAGCGCAAGTCAGGTAGTCCTAGGGGCCCACCGAGTAGTCGGTCCTGGTACCCACCGAGGTAGTGGGCCCAGGGAGGTCCATACGACAAGCCCCCGAGTACTTTGTAGTCGAGAAGCTTCAAGTAGTCCTGACGGCCTTAACGAGTAGTCCTCAAGCGTCCCCGGGTACTACAAGTCAAAAGTCCTCAAGAGTAGCCGAAGTATCCCGAGGCTAGAATGTACTCCAGCTGATGTTTGAGCAATCCTGAAGTCTTCTCGAGTAGTCCCCAAGCGTCCTCGAGTGCTGCCCTTGAAGGTCTTCAACAATGCTCGCGTTGTCTTGAAGCCGAAGCTGGTATGGAGGTGCGATTGCAAAATCGCACTCCATATGGAGTAGCCCCCGAACCTTAGGTTGAGTTGTAGACTCTGGCTGAGGGTCCATCTGAAGTTTTGACAAGTAGCCGCACCCAGAGTCGAGTACCCATTCCATGCGAGTAGTCGCACTGCTGAGTTGTTGCTTGCAGGATGACTTGAAGAAGTTTGTCTCCGAGCCGCCACCGCCCCCTCAGGAGGTCGAGATCCCAGAGGAGGGGAAAACCAAGGCCAAGGAGTGGCGTGAAGTCGGCGAAGGAGACGACACCGTAGTCGTGGAGGACACGTCCGACGAAGACGACGACGAGGAGACGCTGCAGGACCGCTTCCAGCTGCGGTCGAGGTTCAGCCGTCCTGGCTTACCTCACGTGCCTCTCGTTCAGGATCCGCCGGCTAGCCTAGAGGCTAGTCTGGCTGCGCTGCCGCAGAAGCCGCGCAATGCGTCCTGCAAGCGCGTGACGAAGAAATTAAAGGTCACTGAGACCACATCCCCAGAGGTAAGCCTCCTTGAGTAGTGTAGTCGAGTACTGGTGTCTCGAGTTGATGTGTTGGCGACTGAGCTTCCTTGCTTGCATGAGTTGCCGCCTACGGAGCCCGTTGATCAGGGCGACGAAGGCGAGTGGGACACAGTGGGGGAGGCCGTTGGGAGTCGCAGCCCAACCCCCACTGTCGAAGAACTCTTGGCGCAAATGGAGCGCCAGCCCCCTGCTCCTCAGGGGAGCACGGAGCCTGCTGCTGCTACTACGGAAGAGGTGGTGGCCGCAGAAGCGCAGGAGAGCGCTACACCCGCTGCTGTTACTGCAGAAGAGGCAGCGGCCGCAGAGGCGTAAGAGGAGGCGCCCGCCGAGGCTGGACTGGTGGACATCGCCAGCATCCTTGGTGCCCCGACCGTGATGGTGGTCCGGTCAAGCTTGTAAGTGTTAAGTCTTCCCAAGTAGTACTTGATGTGGTAGTTGTGCTTGACTGACAACCAGCTTGTGTACTCTGCAGGAAGTCGACGGATCTGTCCTGGGAGGGGGATGAACCCTCTGCAGTGGTGGCGGAAGAAGAAGCCGCGCTGCCCGCTGAGGAGTCCGCTCCCGCCCCTCAGGCGGAGCTCGAAGCGCAGGCCACTGAGGCTACGTTGCCCGAAGCCAGCGTAGTCGAAGGTGAGTACTCTGCTGAGGCTGTAGTATCCCCGAAGAGTAGTCGTAGTCGTCAGATATGACTGATGCACTTGTCTTCTCGTTGACAGGCGTTGAGGCCGAGAGGAACGACATCCCATCGGTGGTGCCCGTGGAGAACTTGACACCAGAGACTCAGGAGGCTACCGGAGGAGCCCCCGAGCTGATGGAGGTGGCCGCCGGAGGAGCCGCCGCGACGACCGGAGGAGAGGAGGCTGCCACGCTGCCAGAACCCACCCTGGAGGTGTTCGTTCGCTCCCCGGAGATCCGAGACGCGGAGCCCATCTGATCTGCACCGATGACCGAAGCCGCCATGAGTAGTCGTGGCGGGATCGAGTTGTTGGCGGACAACTTGGTCGACTCGGCAACGGTGGCTCGGCATCTGGAGGCGGTCCGCCAGGCCGAGCAGTGGATGAAGGTGAGTAGCCGTAACTCTTGAGTAGTCAATCCTCTAGCGTTGAGTACCCATCTGAGGTATGTTGTATGTGCAGGACGTCGTAGAGAGATCCCGCGAGAAGTCCAGCATGCTTCAAGGCTTCGGCGACACAGTGCTTCGGGCCGAGGCGCTGGAGGACCAACTCGTGAAGTCCCGGAAGCACGCTGCCGCCATGCAGTCCAAGCTGGACGCCGCCTTCGCCAAGTACCACAATGATATCCAGGAGATACAGGCGAAGGGCGACCACTTGGTGCGGAAGAACAAGTCGCTCCGCAACAAGAACAAAGGTAGACCACTTGTCTTGTTGAGTACTTGTTGGAGGTCGAGAGGTAGTCTAAACCGTTGTGCCTTGTTGTTTGCAGAGCTTGAGACCCGGGTAGAGCAGTTTAAGACTTCAGAGACGGATCTGAAGAATCTCTTCTACCGAGAGCAGGAGGCCCGCCAGGTACTCGAGTTAGATTATAAGGAGCTTGCTCACGAGTGCGACAAGCACATGGAGCTCCGTATTGCATCCGATCGTGACCTCGTCAACTGCTACAAATCATTGTAGAAGCTGAACGAGGATTGCGAGAAGCTGCGGGCCCAGCTGAAGGAGCTTGAAGAAGTCGCGCTCTCCATCGCGAGGCTGCTGGTGCCTCACCCTGGCGGTCCCAAGATAGCGCCACTGGTGGATCGACTGAAGGATGCCCCCAGCCGGCTGGCGGCCTACGTGAAGCATCTGGCGAAGTCAATCCCGAACCAGGTGCTAGCCTTCATGAAGTCGTACTTTCCGAAGGCTCCCATAGATGTAGTCGCCGGTGGACTAGCCGCCAATTGTACCGACGAGCAATATGCGGAGCTGCTGGAGCAGATGGCGCCCATTGCGGATCAAGTCGCCGAAAAGCTTAATCTCCAGTAGCCCTGTAATAGTTAGCTCGTAGCAGTAGATGTACAAAAACAATTGTAATGAAATTGTTTAAGTATTAACGAAGGAAAGTTCCATCAATGAGTACTCGTAGTCGCGATCTCAGAGTGCGGAGTCCCGTCGTGGAGTTGTCGCGAGTAGTCGTACTCGGCAGTAGTCCCATTGAGGGAAGTAGACAGTAAGGAAGTTGATGAACAATCGAACTTTATTACTGAAGAAATACACCTGGATGGCCAGGGCCGTAGTTACAGAGTAGTCGCCAGGACCCGGAGGCCGCCTACGGCAAAGTGGTGCTAGGGCGAGTAGCCGCTTCCAGCAGTAGATCCGTAGGTAGCCGTGTAGGCTGGATCTAGAAGTACATGGTCTCTCAGTAGACCGCTGCTAGAGTCCTTTGTCGCTCATCGCAGCCCAGGATCCGTAGGTAGCCGCGTGGGCTGGATTCTGGAGAGAAGTAGTCCGGAGACTGGTGCCTGGACCCGGAGGACGCTTACAGCGAAGGAGTAGTCCGGAGACTGGTGCCTGGACCCGGAGGCCGCTTACAGCGAAGGAGTAGTCCGGAGACTGGAGCCTGGACCCGGAGGCCGCTTACGGCGGAGGGGTCTTGATGTAGTCGTGTAGACTTGAGCCCCGGAGTAGTCGCGTAGACTAGGCGTAGAACCGACAGAGTTGGTCGACGTTCCACGAGTTGTTGACATCTTCGCCTTCAAGTGTTTGGAGGCGGTAGGAGCCCGGCCCGGTCACCTTTGCGACTGTGAAGGGACCTTCCCAGGGGGAGCTGAGCTTGTGTAGTCCTTCCGTGTTCTGGATACGATGGAGGACGAGATCACCAACGTTGAAGGAGCGTTCCTTGACGTTGCGGTCGTGGTAGCGTCGGATACCCTCCAGGTACCTTGCTGATTGGACGAGGGCAGCGCAGCGAGCTTCTTCGAGTCCATCGATGTCAACTCGTCTGCTGTCTTCAGAGACGCCTTCGTCGTAGTGCTCCACTGCTGGTGAATTCCATATGACATCAGCAGGGAGGATTGCTT
Organism: Cenchrus americanus; assembly: GCA_947561735.1. Classification (NCBI taxonomy): domain Eukaryota; kingdom Viridiplantae; phylum Streptophyta; class Magnoliopsida; order Poales; family Poaceae; genus Cenchrus; species Cenchrus americanus. The sequence continues at coordinate 307,801,753 of OX387241.1, read as the reverse complement.
CGGAGCCGTAGACCAGGAAGTAAGGGGATTGCCCCGTTGGCTTGGAAGGCTGAGTACGTAGCCCCCAGAGTGCATTGGGTAGTTCCTTGATCCACTTGCCTCCTTTAGAGTTAGTAGCGTCGTGTAGCCGCTTCTTGAGAGCGTCGAGCACCATCCCGTTGGCACGCTCGACTTGTCCGTTGGCCCGAGGATGGGCAACTGAGACATATCGGACGTCAATCCCGCTGTTCTCGCAGTACTCCCAGAACTGGTGGTTGTTGAAGTTGGAGCCCAGGTCTGTGATGATGCGGTAGGGTAGTCCGTAACGATGCACGAGTTCATCCAGGAAGTCGAGTACTCTGTCAGCCTTGGGGCATGTGACCGGCTTGACCTCGATCCACTTGGTGAACTTGTCGATGGCCACCAATACTCTGTTGAATCCACCTGGCGCAGTTGGCAGTGGCCTAATCATGTCGAGCCCCCAGCAGGCGAAGGGCCAGGTTGGCGGTATGGTGACTAGCTTGTAGGCTGGGACGTGTTGCTGCTTGGTGAAGTATTGACATCCTTGGCACCTTCTGACGAGTTCTTCAGCGTCGCCCAGCGCTGTGGGCCAATAGAAGGCTCGCCGGAAGGCCTTGCTGACCAGCGTACGAGAAGACGCGTGGTTGCCGCAGACGCCCTTGTGGATCTCCTCCAAGATGTCCTTGCCTTCTTGCCTGGGGACGCACTTCATGAGTACTCTAGAAGATGCACCCTGCTTGTAAAGCTTGTCTCCGACGAGGACGTAGGACTTGGCGCGGCGGATGTTTGCTCGGCCAAGTTTTTGTCCGAGGGAACCTTACGCTCGGCCGAGGTAGTCGATGAAGGGTTGCCTCCAGTCCGCGTCGATCATCATGACCTCCTGGCCAGCTGGCGGATGCGCTGGGACAGTGGTCGGTGGCGTCGGCTCCGGGATGGATGGCGCATGAAGGTCGTGGACGAAGACACCCGCTGGTACTTGAGCGCGAGTAGAACCAAGCTTCGACAGGACGTCCGCTGCAATGTTGTTGTCGCGGACGATGTGGTGGAACTCGAGACCGTAGAACTTGTTCTTGAGCTTGCAGACTTCTAGGCAGTAGGCGTCCATGTTCTCCTTGTTGTGGTCCCAGGACTTGTTGACTTGGTTGATGACCACTGCGGAGTCGCCGTAGACCAGTAGCCGCTTGATGCCCAGTGAAGCCGCGAGGCGGAGCCCGTGTACGAGAGCTTCGTACTCGGCTTCGTTGTTTGAGACCTTCCAGAAGATCTGCAGGACGTACTTGAGTTGTTTGCCCGCTAGAGAGATCAGGAGTACCCCTGCACCTGTGCCCTCGAGGTTGAGTGAGTCGTCGAAGTACATCACCCAATGCTCTGGTCGCACGGTTGAGGTAGGTAGCTGATTCTCCCGCCACTCCACCATGAAGTCGACTAGAGCTTGCGACTTGATGGCTGTGCGTGGCTTGAAGTCGATGGTGAGGGCGCCGAGTTCGACTGCCCACTTGGAGATTCTTCCAGTAGCATCTTGGTTCCGCAGGATGTCGCCGAGCGGGTAGTTGGTGACGACGGAGATCGAGTACTCCTGGAAGTAGTGTCGTAGCTTCCGCGAGGTGATGAGTACTGCGTACAGGAGCTTCTGCACAGGCTGATAGCGTGCCTTGGACTCTGACAACACCTCACTGACGAAGTAGACTGGGCACTGGACTGGATAGGCGTGGCCGTCTTCTTGTCGCTCGACGACGATGGCAGTACTGACCACATGGGTAGTCGCAGCGAGGTAGAGCAGTAGCTGCTCGCCTTTGCGAGGTGCCGTGAGGACTGGTGGCTTCGATAGGAAGTCCTTGAGCTGAGCAAGGGCTTGATCCGCCTCTGGGGTCCACACGAACTTCTCTTGGTGCTTGAGTAGTTTGAAGAAGGGGAGCCCCCGTTCTCCAAGCTTCGAGATGAATCTGTTCAAGGCCGCCATGCACCGGTCGGCTTACGGATGTCTTTGATGCACGTGGGAGCTTTCATGCTGGTGATGGCGGAGATCTTCTCGGGGTTGGCTTCGATGCCGCGTTGGCTGATGATGAAGCCGAGTAGTTTGCCCGAAGGTACGCCGAAGACGCACTTGTTCGAGTTGAGCTTCCAACGGTACTTGCGCAGAGATGCGAAAGTCTCTTCAAGGTCGTCGATGAGGGTACTGGAGTTTCTGGTCTTGACGACCACGTCATCCACGTAGGCTTCAACGTTCTTGTTGAGCCGCCTCTTGAAGCAGGCCTGGATAGCTCGTTGATAGGTGGCGCCGGCGTTCTTCAACCCGAAGGACATGGTCGTGTAGCAGTACGCGCCAAACGGGGTGATGAACACGGTCTTCTCCTGGTCTTCTTCCTTGATCGCGATCTGGTGGTACCGGAGTAGCGATCGAGGAAGCGAGAGCGAGTCGCAGCCCGCCATGGAGTCGATGACTTGATCAATCCGCGGCAACCCGAAAGGGGTCCTTGGGGCAGTGCTTGTTAAGATCGGTGTAGTCGACGCACATCCTCCACTCATTCGAGTTCTTCTTGCGGACGAGGACGGGGTTGGCAAGCCACTCAGGATGGAAGACTTCTCTGATGAAGCCAGCCGCGAGTAGTTTGGCGAATTCCTTCTTGATGGCATCCCGTCTGTCGTCGGCGAAACGGCAGAGGTGTTGTCGCTTGGGGGTGTCCTTAGGATCGACGTTGAGGCAGTGCTCAATCAACTCTCTGGGCACTCTTGGCATGTCCGCTGGCTTCCACGCGAAGATGTCGCGGTTAGCCCGGAGGAAGTTGATGAGTGCGTCTTCCTATTTGGGGTCGAGGCCGGCCCCGATGGTGGTGGTCTTGCTGCTGTCGCCTGTCCCGAGGTCGATCGTCTTGACCAGAACCTCCTCAGCTGGCTGAGGCTTGCTGGCTTTGTCAGACTTCTCAGGGATGTCGAGTTCACTTGGAGCATGCTTCTTCGACGCGGTGTAGACCTCCATCATTGTGTTGGGTACTTGATTTGTGGAGGCGATCTCCACGGCTTCGGTGTCTCAGTCGTGTGAGATCTTCAAGTCCCCTTGGAGAGAGAGTACACCTGCTGGGCTTGGCATCTTGAGTACCAAGTAGGTGTAGTGGGGAACCGCCATGAACTTGGCGATGGCCAGTCTGCCGAGGATGGCGTGGTAGGATGTCTCAAAGTCCGCGACCTCGAACTTGATGTACTCGGTACGGTAGTTGTCCCGAGATTCCCCGAAGGTAACTGGCAGTACCACTGAGCCCAGCGGGATAGCCGCGTTACTAGGGACGATGCCATAGAAAGGTGTGTTGATCTTGGTGAGCATGTGGGTGATGTCGAGCTTCATCTTCTTCAAGGTCTTGGTGAAAAGGACGTTGAGCCCGCTTCCACCGTCGATGAGGACCTTGTTGAGCTTGGAGCCCGCGACCACTGGCTTCAGGACGAGAGGGAACCGCCCTGGTTCGGAGAAGCCGGTCCATTGATCCGCGCGGGAGAAGGTGATGGGTACCTCAGACCACCTGAGAGGGGTCGGTGCCGCTGGTTCAATGCTCATCACTTCTTGACGAGTAGCCTTCTGCTCCCGTCTGCTTGGTAGTCCGCCGAAGAGGACGTTGACAGTCTTGTCGGGTTCCTGGAAGTCACCGTTATCTCTGTCGTTCTTTTTCTTGCCTTTCTTGTCGTGAGGGTGCGGTGGCTCTGGAGTACTCTTGAGTGCTCGCCTGAGTTGGTAGCACTGCTCGGTAGTGTGGTTGTCGTCCAGATGCTTCTCTTTCAGCAAGTCTTTGAAGCCGCCGGAGTTATTCTTCGAGTTCTCCTTCGCAGGGCGCTGGATAGCCGCGACAGTGTTGTCTGGCTTGCGCTTGCGGTTGGGACCCGAGTAGTTGTTGTTGTTGCGACCGCCTTGGTTCCCGTTGTTGCCGCTGCCGCCGCCCGTGTTCTGCTTGTTTTTGCCACGGATGGCATCGTACTTGGCATTGGCCTTGTCTTCTTCATCCGCCCAGGACGTGATCATGTCCTTGAGGTGGGGGATGGACTTGGGGCGACGGCGACCGAAGTCTTCAAAGGTGCGGCGATGGTAGAGGCCGTCTTGAAAGAGGTCGATGACCTCCTTGTCGGTGACGTCGACTACGGTAGCGCGCTTGTCGAAGAAGCGACGCATGTACTTGCGGAGGGTCTCGCCTTGTTCCTGCTTGACCCTGGCCAGGTCCATGCAAGTACCCGAGCAGCCCATGGCGCCCGCGAAGTTGCTGGTGAATTGCTCCTTCAGCTGGTCCCATTTGTCAATCGAGTGCTTGTCCAGCGACGCGAGCCATGTGAGTGGGGCTTGGTCCAAGCAGAAGGGGAAGTAGAGGCACTTGGTGTTGTTGTTGCCGCCAGCGTTCTCGATGGAGAGGGCGTAGCACCTGAGCCACTGGATGGGGTCTTGCTTCTCGTCGTACTTGGTGATCCCCAAAGGCTTGAACTTGTCGGGGAGGAGCAAGTTGCGAAGTCGAGGTGAGAAGGTGGGGAAGCCGTCGTTGTCGCCTGCAGTGGCTGACTTCTTCCGCCGCAGCTCTTCAATCTTCTGGCGGGCATCGTAGCCGCCCTGTGAGGCTCCGGAGGCGTGGCTGTTCGCGTGGTCTCGACCGCCGCGACCGCCGCCGCCGCCGGCCCTCCCGTTGGCTCCGTGGTTGGAGCTTCCGCCGTCGGCCGCCGCCGCCGTCGGGGTCGCGGCCGCCGCCGTCGGGGAGCGCGGTGAGGGACGACCTCAGGATTGCTGTTGCCACCCTGTGAGGGTCCGCCGGCATTTGCACGAGTACGGTTGGGCTGAGCCGAGAGCTCGGCTCGAGTATGGTTGCGGCCAAGGTCAGCGCTGTGACTTGTAGCTTCGTTGTCGCGGTTCCTGGCGGGAGGAGGCTGGTTGACCCTGTTGTCGACCCGCATGAAGTAAGCATCTTCAGCGAGCTTGGCGATGACCTCTCCAGCGCGTATTCCCTGAGCCTGGCGTGCGATCGCTGTGATCGACATGAGGCATTGCTCGGGGGTAGTGTGTACTCTGCTCTCGACCGCCTCGAGAGCTTCCGCAAGGTTGCGGATGGGGAGGTTGTCTCTGAGACGCCGGCGCCGTTCGTTGCGTTTCCTGTTACGCTCACGTCGAGCGTCCCGGTTGGCGGTGGTCTCGTCTGCAGGTGCATCGGCAGATAACTCGTCTGCAGAGATGTCTTTAAGGTACTTGTCCTGAGCTGTCCCTGAGGGTACTGGTGTGTCGGCGGCAGCCATGAAGACTTGGTGATCAGGGTTGCCAAGACTGGATTCAGAACTCGCCACCTCAGTTGGGGTGTACGAATCAGCTCGGGCAAGTGGTGTTCCCTCCTGGAACGGGAGCGAGCCGAGGTAGGCGACGTAGCATGAGTCTCCACTTATCATGTTCGCGGGCTTGCGATCTGGCCAGTAGACGAATCTCCCGGCAGGTGTGGACGTTATGACCAACCCAGAGACCGGCCCTGATAAGGGGTGCTCTTTAGTGTTGTCCTCGGACTCGGGATCCTCTGGGTCCGACCCGAAGTCGAACTCATACGCGGAGTCCGAGTAGAAGCCGGAGAGGGGGTTGGATTCCAAAGCGTGGCCAGGAGAGGTGTCGGAGTCCGAGTTGTACTCGGGTACGGGCTCCTTGCCGGCCCGGCATGAAGAGAGAGCCTCCGTGCGGGCCCTGCTGACGTTGCGAGGGCCACGCGTGGAACGCTCGCGGTGTGGTGGGACCACATGCGATGGCTGAGTAGCCCGCTCACATGTGATAGCCCACGGAGACATTGAGTTCGAGTTGGAAGCGGACCCGAGCTCGAAGTCAGCGTGATGGTCGAAAAGCGAAATTTCGCCGAACTTGCCGGCGAGTTCGCCTGTGACAACTTCAAGGAGCGTCACGAAGCCGGTCTCCGGGTTGGGCGGCATGGTGAGGCGGCGCTGGAAGGATCCCGCGCCGTCAGCAGTGCAGACCCAAGCGCCGAAAACGAAGGTGTCGCCGCGGATGAAGGCGACGGTTGGCTTGAAGTAGACAGGAGCCGTCGAGTTCGCCATGTGATCTCGGGCGAGAGCCCCTACGGCGCGCCGGCCTATCGGTGTTTTAGGGCGGCAACCTACTAAGGGAAGTACCCGAAGTAGATGAATGTGGCCTCGCCGAGATCGGTAACTCGAAGGAAGAGACACGTGCACACAATTTAGACAGGTTCGGGCCGTGAGGTGCGTAATACCCTACGTCCTGTATGCTGCGTAGCTCTGGATTGATTGGGTACGATTACAAGATGGTGCAATTGTACGCCGTGAGATGAGATGATGAGAGAGGGGTCCCTGCCTCGCCTTATATAGTCCGGGAGGCAGGGTTACAAGTCGGTTTAGGGAGAGAGTACTAGTCGAGTACGTCTAGGAGTCTTCCATACAGCGCGGGACATGTACAGCTTCCTAACCGAGTACTTCTCCTCTGTAGTCCTTGTGCTTCATGCCATCAGGTACCGTGTAGCGCAAGTCAGGTAGTCCCAGGGGCCCACCGAGTAGTCGGTACTGGTACCCACCGAGGTAGTGGGCCCAGGGAGGTCCATACGACAAGTTACCCGAGGTAGATGTTTGTGGCCTCGCCAAGATCGAGAACTCGAATGAGAGACACGTGGCACACAGTTTAGATAGGTTCGGGCCGCAATGTGCGTAATATCCTACATCATATATGTTGTGTAGCTCTTGATCGATGGTGTGTTGTTTTCAAGATGATGTGGATAGACAGAGATGGGTCCCTGCCTCACCTTATATAGTCCGGGAGGCAGGGTTACAAGTCGGTTTAGGGATAGAGTTCTAGTCGTACACAGGTAGGAGTACTCTACATGGGTTCGAACATGCCTAGCCTTTCTAAGAGCAACTCCAGCAATACCCCTACTTAGAGCCCCTACTTTGTCTAGTAGAGGGTGCCCCCAACTTTTTAGGGGCTTCATTTTGTGCTCAACTCCAGCAGCAATCCCAATTCGGAAGCCCCTATTTTCACCTTACATAGGGGGCTTAATGGTCAATGAGTCCATCAGTTTCTCCCCTACTTCTTCTCTCACACATCTGTCTCGTTCCTCCCGTCGCTCCTCTCTCTCCATGCTCAAGCAATCAAGCTCTCATGGGCTAGATGTGGGGGGGAGCAAGCTCCATCCGGGTGCACTGGTGACGGCGCGGGGGGCGCTCGACCTTCGGACGGGCATGGCGCAGGTGGGTGGATCTCACCACAGTTGGGTCGAGGTGTCCTGCGGCCGCGCGAGGCCAGGCTCGCATCGATCGGTGAAGGCGCGGAGGAGCATGGGCGGCTGTAGATCCGCTCAAACCTTCGCCCCGGAGAAGAAGGACCGATGGGGGATCCCGAGTAAGGGCCAGCGGGGGATCTCGAGATGGGGGTGTCAGTCCGGCCACGTGCATGGAGGCAGCACGGTGGTTCGGTGAGTGGCCCGCGTGACTAGTCTGTGCGGCAGCGCGGCGAGGGGCCCGCGTGGCCAGGCCGCACGACGGCGCCGGACAGCCGGCGGCGGTGAGGAATCCCAGCACTACTGCTCCTTTTCCATCCAACTCCAGATGCAACACCGCTCCCTGACTCATGCAGCAATGATAGGACTGTCGTGCCTGCTTCACGGCACGAGGAGCAGGAGATTCTGGGCGTCGTCCGGCCCGCGCAACGCCAAGAGGAGCGGAGGGCCGCCGGCTAGCCTGCTCGACGGTGCGTGGAGCAGGAGAGCCGGGGCACCAGCCGGCCAGCGCGTGGAGTAGTGGACCTTCGGGCGCCAACGGCCGCCGTAACGGGGAACCTTCAGGTGGTGGTGGAGGGAAAGTCCGGCGCGGCAGCGCTTGGTTTCTGCCTCAGGGTAGTTAGATCAATTAGCTTTCTCTCGTTACTACAAATGAAATAATAAGCATGAAACTTCTGCTCCAAATCCTTCCAAGAGCAGATTGAATGAGTAGGCAAAGAAGTGAACCATGTAAAGGCCGGGCCTGTCAGTGATAGGGGGGAATATCTGATCCTGAATGCTTCATCAGCAGAAGCTTCCCCAAGCTGCATCAAGTATCGGGCTATGTGTTCTACCGTACTTGTCTCATCTTGCCCAGAAAACTTCGTGAGATCTGCAGGAACTTTCACCCTGTTCGGTAAGGCCACCCTGTTATACCATTCTGGGAAAGGAGGTGTATACACATGCCCTTGGTTTTTAGGCTTCAGACCGAATTGATTTTGAAGCACATCGGTCATTCTCTGCATCAGGAGATCAATATTGACATCTTGATTCCCTGTTCCTCCAACAGGCATCCCTGTAGCACCACCATACCCAGGATTCGGGAGAGCATCAACAGCACTGTAATCCATGAACTCTGAATACCCAGTGACGTACATGTTCTTCTGCAACCTGTTGTTTGCTGGGGCTATCCTGTTAGTAGAATCAGGTTGAACTCCAGGAGTGCCAAATGCCATCTCTCCATATGTACGTGGATTAGGTATCGCTTGACCAGGACTTGGCCTAACTGGTTGACTATCCACGTGTTGAGTTGGCTGACCACTCATGCTCTGTGGAGGCGGTTGAATACTTGTATCTTGACGAGCTGGTTGGCCATTGACAGCAACACTTGATTCTCCTTCAAAATGCTTGTCCACACCTGGGCCAAAGACGCCAACCATCATCTGTTGAAAGCTGTTCAGAAATGCAGCATTGTGCCTAGCCATTATGTCTTCCAAAGCTTTTTGTACCATGCCAAAAACTTCCTGTTTCTCTTCAGCAGATGTGGTATCAGGTTCTCCTGTTAGTAGAACCCTTGGCATGTCAGACTTGAGGTATGGTACACCACTTCTATTTTTAGAAAATGTGTTGACGATTAATAGTTGTATCAAAGTTCGTTTAGACTTGCAAGCGGACAAGTCTCTCGTCGTAGTCAAGGGACCCTTCTTCCCTCGAGTGGTGAACCCAAGGTATCGAATCCGTGGAACAAATGTGTGACGCAAAAGTTGATCTAGTAAAGCCAAGTAACTTTGATAAAAGAGAAACCCTAATGCATCTAGGTAAAAGACACGAAACTAATCTAATCTACTAAAGACCGGAGATAACAAAGTAAGATTGGGTAGATAAACCGATCTAGAGAGATCGGGTTAAGCCTTTTGTTGAAGTTCCAAGCAAGAGAAGAAGTAGCAAATCGAATCTTATTATAAGCCTCTTTAAACCGTGGTTTCCCGTCCAACTCCGAAAACATCCGCCTTTCGGAACCCCTGTTCTATCACAACGTATCCCTACTCATGCGGGGAGTCTAGGGCGAGTCAAAAGACAAGTCGAGATTCTTTCGGAAGATCTGGCGTGTACCTCTAGCCACCGCGGCTACAAGAACACCCTAGGTAATCTGTCTCGAGAATAGATTTAGAATAAGCAAAGCCGATCGAAAAACGAAATCTTCGAGGAAACACTTGATCACTAGGAATAGATTCAACTTGATAATTCAACTATGACAATGATACATACACAAGATCAGCACCGGGATCCTTCCTTGATCTTGCTTCTAGCTCTGGGAACTCCGACGTGGTCTTCCGTGCAACGTTCCCACGTCGGCTAGGGAGACCCTAGTCAACTAGCTCGACCCTCTCCTCTCCGGGATGGTGTCCCTCTCTTCTCTGCTCCTCGGCGGCCGATGACGAATTGGATGATGTGTGGCTCTCGACCCTGGGGCTATAAATAGCCCGAATGGCGGCTAGGGCAAAGGAGGGGGCGAACGAGAACTGGACAAGGCTGGGCCGGCCGGCCTGGGCCCATCCAGGCCCAGCCCGTGGCCTCCTTTGCTCTATGTCGGTTCCCGTGTCTTCTAGATGTTTCCCCCTTCTGCATGTAGGCCCTTGTCGTCAGTTTCTCTTCGAATTGGACATAGCTCCTTGTCTTGCAAGATTCAGCACTTTTCTGGTTAGGTCCTCGGAGTTTGTCATCTTCTCGGATCAAGTCCCTGACTTCTTGGAGTTAAGTTTGCTCGTTGTATGACTTGTACGGGGCTTCAAGGTCTTATCATAAGGTGCTTTGATGAACTTATCCCGAAAGTCTTGCTTTCAACGCTAAAACCTTGCATAAACACTAAACTCCAAAACCGACATGCACAAGTGAACTTGTTATACCACAGGGGTTAGTACCAATGGATAAGGTATAAAACTTATGCCAACACCGAAGGTAAACTCATGGTTAGGTTGACGGATTTTCACCATCAACAAAATGACATTAGACACTTCTGCTGAAATTGATCAATAGCTTCCTTCAGTTGCAATTGTTGTTCTGTAGACAGCTCCTCAAAGGTGACATCCATGACATCTTGAATATCAGGCATCTTGATCAACTAGAATGTCCCACTGGGCGTGCCAAAAAGTGTGTTGACGTAAAATTAGCACTTCACGCCAAGCACACAGCAAGCCGAACAAAGCTGACTTAACACACGTTGCCGAATCCGAAGCGTGCCAGTCAATTTCCCTGAAACTGACAAAGGATGAAAAAACAGTTAGATAAAACCTAGAACTTGCCGGGTGGTACCAGACAGATCCATATTTATGGCTACAAAGCCATTCAAAACGGCATATAGCTACAGCAAGCTATCTGTCAGCAATTTGAATATCATTCGGGAGCTTTAAAACATGTAAACAGGATATAGCCGAATGCATGACGTAAGCATGATGAAAGATCAGTCTTTGTCTAAACAACATTGCAGCACGTGATCATGACCGATTATCAAAGATAAATCACAATAAATTAAATAAAGGCGAAGCATGAATATAAATTTGCAGTAAACATGCATGCATAAGCCAAAAGCACTAGTCTACCGCATGTCTAGGTACTTTCAAACCCGTCGAGCGTGACACCAAACAAGTTAATCCACCGCATGATACGACTTGTTTGAAACCATGCCACCAACCAAGAGTAGATCAATCCACCGCATGATACAATCTAAACATGGAAGGCTAAAAGCATACATTATTTAAAACAAACTTATGAACATGTTTCGCACGTGGCAAAATTGCCGAATAGAGCTGTACAGCCGATTCGGGTTCCGTGGAGAAGGAACAAACTATGCTAGATCAACACGCTTGAACCTGCAACACGTGGCAATCTAGATTGATTCGAGTTCGGCTATTAAAGAGCACGTGATCCGTGCACCACATCGAGTTGAAGACTTGAACATGCATCATGTAGATCGTAAATAAGATAAAGCCGAAACCTATCCAATCTAAATTGGGCAATGAGAGTGTTACATGAATTAAACATAAAGCAAAATCCAAAGCAATACGTGGTAACTTAATGAATCTATTAGATCTTGCCAAATCTAATAGAGCCGATAACTAGCTCCAAGCTAGACCTTAGCCTACCGCATGGCTCATGATCTAACAAGAAACCCTCTTGAACCAAGCTTAAATCCACCGCATGATACTAAGCATGGTAACAAGACTACTTGCATCACGGTCTAAATCCACTGCATGATACTAGACATGATATAAGGTTGCCTGTACTTACGGAGGTTGACGGATCGATGATTCCTCTCGAAGAACTCGACAACTCCGGGATGGTGTCCCTCTCCTCTCCGGGATGGTGTCCCTCTCTTCTCTGCTCCTCGGCGGCCGATGATGAATTGGATGATGCGTGGCTCTCGACCCCGGGGCTATAAATAGCCCGAATGGCAGCTATGGCAAAGGAGGGGGCGAACGGGCACTGAACAGGGCTGGGCCGGCCGGCCTGGGCCCATCCAGGCCCAGCCCGTGGCCTCCTTTGCTCTATGTCGGTTCCCGTGTCTTCTAGATGTTTCCCCCTTCTGCATGTAGGCCCTTGTCGTTAGTTTCTCTCCGAATTCGACATAGCTTCTTGTCTTGAAAGATTCAACACTTTTCTGGTTAATTCCTCGGAGTTTGTCATCTTCTCGGATCAAGTCCCTGACTTCTTGGAGTTAAGTTTGCTTCGTTGTATGACTTGTACGCGGCTTCAAGGTCTTATCATAAGGTGCTTTGATGAACTTATCCCGAAAGTCTTGCTTTCAACGCTAAAACCCTGCATAAATACTAAACTCCAAAACCGACATGCACAAGTGAACTTGTTATACCACGGGGGTTAGTACCAATGGATAAGGTATAAAACTTATGCCAACACCGAAGGTAAACTCATGGCTAGGTTGACGTATTTTCACCGTCAACATCTCCCCCATGCTTAAACCTTGCTCGTCCTCGAGTAAGCCTTCGATGGATATCATCGTTGCCCATCAATGTTTAAACCTTGCACTTGATCATACATGAGAAAACATAATGCTCTCAAAATTTTAATTCATTAAAGTTCCATAATGTACTAGCCTTCATCTCCACGGAGGGTAGATTCTTATTAAGCTTATCCCACGAGTATTAACATGCTCCCAAAGTTTAAATAGATCTCAGAATTTTTTGAATAAAGAATGAGATAAAGAAAATCTAAACCAAGTTCACAAATTTAAATCATCTTGCATATTGCTCATAAACTCTCATCTCATCTTGTCTCTCAAGCCTATATATTCTACTCCTTTCCCTCTCATAACATATATGTGTGGTAGGCTTTATATGGAGCTTTTTGGGAAAGTTTAGTTCTACCAAGATATTATAAATGAGATGTTGTCAAAATAAGACAAGCTTCTCATGGTCTTACCGAGACTTGTCAAAAAGGTCATTGGAAAATAATGTTATATCAAGGAGGGGAAAGAGAAAAATACACACACTTGAGATGAGTGGACATGTGCAAATGGCAAAGAGTGATCCCGAGGCACAAAGGAAGTCCTCATTATCGGATTGCACATGGTTGGAAAATTGAGTATGGATCTTTTAATCTTTAAGCCTTGAATTTCCTAATGCACTTTAGAGAACCGGGGAGTTCACTTTATTTTTATTTTTACACATACTCATATTTTTTCCTTTTTCTCATATTTTTCTTTCTTTCTTTCTTTCTTTTTCTCATTCATTTTTTCCCTTTTTCTTTCTCATAAAATTTTTTTATTTGCTCCCCTTTGAACTCTAAAAATTGCATCATACCTACCTCCTCCCCCATGCTTAGACGTTGCCCGTCCTCGACCAAAGAGGCGATAAATAAGGTAGGTACCGGAAATATTTTTCCTTGGAGAGATACTTGAATTCTTCAATGTTGGCACCGTCTTGCGATCTTCCTTGAATTGATGATCCATTCTCAAAGGTCAAGGAGGTAATCACAAAAGATGATATTTGGTTTTAAGGGTGGATATCCGGTGAGGTTTGTGAGATCTCCGATGTGGGGATACACAATGCACAGATAAAAGGCTAGCAAAAAGATAGATAAGCAAAAACGGAATGACCAGCTTCTTAGTCTCGGGCCAGAGAAATCATGGCCTGCAATAACTCACTCAAAAATAAATCTTATACACTAAGATTTATGCACTCAAATATATATTAGGCTCTGGATAGGTTGAGCAACACACAAGTGATATTTATGACAAGGTTAGCGATATTTTTGAGCATAAAAACCATCTTCAATCTATTCATAACTTGAGAGCACATAAAACACTATGGGTATTTATTTTAATCATAACCTCCGCTAAAGATAAAGCTAGGATTTAAATAAATTCAGATTCGTATTTAAGAGAGCACTAGCTTTAACAAGCATAAATCAATTACAAAGATAAACAAAGCGGCAATTATAATCATATATCATCATGGCACAAATTTTTGTAACTTTTCCAATGATATAAACAAGGTGGTATCTTTATTAATGATAAAATCAAGCTGAAATACAAACTGAAAATAAACAAACACACTTGCTGAAATTTAAATAAAAACAGAAAATATTACGCAAACACACACAAACAAAAGCTGAAAAATACAGAGAAAGGGAAAAGAAAAGAAAACTAAAGTTCCTTCTTCCTAGTCCTCCGCCGGTGGTTGGTGTTGATAATCTTGATAGTAGTACCCTTGCTCGTAGTAAGGTTGGACATCCCCTCCAACGAATTGATCCGGCTCCACTAGGTGAAGGCGTCCAAGTTCATAGGCAATATTTGCATTGCCCTCACCAAGTTGAGCCGCGTTGGCTTGGATGGCTGCGACATTTTGCGCATTTCTCGCAACATACCCTCCAATTATGGCCATGCTTTGTTGTGGTTGGGGATATTGTGCGTAGGGCTCAGCGAAGGCTACGTTGGGCACCACATAATTTGGTGGGGGTACTGGTGCACCACCCCCCATGCTTGCTCTTGTGGCCCTCCGTAGTAACTTGGCGGAGGAGGGATTCCGCCGAAAGGTGGCACAACATTGGGTTGTGCACTACCCGCTTGAGCGGAGGTGGATCCCTCCTCTACGATTCTTCCTCTTTTATTTTTTCTTGCCGGGACAAGGAGTCCCTCTTCCAACCAATCTTCCCTCCCTTGAATGAAAAGCCTAAGCCTTGCATCCAGAAGGGGTAGGTTCACCGTGGCCAAACGAAAACCTCCTCTCTCATCTCCACTAATATATTTGCCTTGTCGCAAATACTCAATGCCAAGATAGGTCCCATGCAAAAGATGTTCAGGGTTTCTTGTGATCCCCGACCGTAGGGAGATGGCCAACATAGAGAGGTAGCACCCCGAACCAATATCTCCCGCTCCCGATGTTGCCTCGCAACACCAACGGTTGATCATAAGGTATGAGGGGTCTATTGGCTGCCTGGCAAGTAAAGCCGAGTAGAGCCAATTCAACTCTATGTCTGTCACCTTCGTCTCCCTCATCCTCCCCAATAACCTCTCGCACATCCAAGAGTGGAATACTCGGATAATGGGGTTGTGGATGCAATTGCGTTGTTGGTGGGTTTCTTCGGAGATCAAATTCCAAAATCCATCTAACATGCCGGGTGGCACGTCAACTTTCTCCGGAGCTCCCTTATGGAACCCAAGTAGCTCCCTAACATGCTCGTAGGGAACCACTTGTTGGACTCCCTCCAAACGAAATGATAAACTTTTGCACCCCATCATCAAGGATAGGTGCAATGGTCATCAAGATTTCCAAGGCGAACTCCTTGTGGGTGTCCGCCGGCACTCCGTTGGAGAATTGCACCCATCCAAGGTGCCCCAACATGTAATATATGTCGGTGCCGAAACCCAAGTAGCTGAGTGCTTGGTCGTCGAAGTTGACGTTGGGCACAAGCCTCTTCTCAAGATGAGAGAGCCTCTTCTCCTCCTCCGACAATATTATGAAGCCATATGAGGAATATATCGGAGTGTATGGAGGTGGCGCGGTTGAACGGGTCGATCGTCGAGGTGGAACGGGCAGCTCCTCCGTGTGCCCTTGAGGTTCGGTAAACCTCATGGACGTGCTCCTTGTTGCTCTCATGCCACCGAGGAGGAGAGCGTCGTTCCTCCTTGGTGGTGTCGTATCCGTCTCCATGCTCCGAGGAGACTCGGAAACCGAGTGCCTCCTCGAAGACGTCGTCGACGACGGCTTGGATGACGATGAACCCTTCTTCTTGGAGAAGAGACTTGTGGTTTTCTTCCACATGGTGGCTGCACTCTTCTCTCCACTAAAACTCCGGGTTGCAACCGGTAACTAGGCACTTAAGAACTTTACTTCGGGATGTGGACTTTGAGTGGATTAAGGTTGTGGATTTTTTTTGAGCTATCAAGCTTAGGAAGGTTGGCTATGTCTACGGAGGTTCTGGGCACACGAACTTGAACACACAAACTGAGGAAGGAGAGGGAAGCTTGCCTGCAGAAAACGGGAGCCGGGGGGCTCCTTAAGTAGGGGAGTCCGGCCGGCCTGGGCCGACCGGCCTGGGTGGCCTGGTGCTCCTCCCCGCCTCGGCTTTCTTCCAGCACAATCATTTCTCATCCATGACTTCCTTGCCCACGTGCTCCACGAGTTGCACCGCCCAAACGCTCTCGTCCACTCCTTTTCTTGCATTATTGGTCCTTCCACTTGATGCTTCATGCTTTGAGTCATGTCCATGCTCCCTAGCTCCACTTGCTTCACATGCCACCATGAAATTCATGCAAAGGCATGCTTGCTGCCCACCCATGCTTGTCCTTTGCATGTGGTCTTGATGAAAGTTGATGAAAGAGTATCCAATGGTGCATGCATGATTAATTTAAACTAGATTGCCTCCCTTTAAGTGTGTTTAAGGTTAAGCACTCCTCTAATTCGAAAATTAAAAATATTTTCAGAGCTATGGAAGAGCTCAAGCATAAATTTAGAGAATTTTTTAAACCAAAACAAATGTAAGTCGAAAATGTTTTCCGACTACGTTGATATCGGTCTCACCGGTATAGTTTGCCTTCATTGGTTGAGAGCAAACTTTTCCCGGCTTGATCATGGGGGCATAGGTTTAGGTTCTAATTTTGGCTAAATGAGAGAGATTTTGAATAAAACAAAATTAAATGAGGCTTAGAAAAATTCTAATCTTAGAGAAACCAAGGATATAGATTTTTAAACCAACCAAAAATTTAGTTTCTAGGTTTACACGAGTCCTACCACGTGTTGAAATTTAATTAACACCTAGATATAAGTCGTGGCTCTACTCGTGTGTTTTTAGCATGAAAAATAAGTCAACCATAGCACCATAATAAGGATGAAGGGTTGAGTTAGGTTCTGAAATTATTTGGTTGTGGTTTCTCGAAAAGAAACAAACAAACACATAGGAGAGTTCATGCAAGGGGTTTATGATCAAGCAAAATATTCAACCAAGAATTATGTCTCTAATATTGTTCAACCACTTCTAAGTCTAATGTCTTTGCATAATAAAATTCAAAACTAAATTATTAAAAAGACTCGAAAAACCTGGAATCGGGTTGTCCTCCTGGTAGCTTATTCTTAACTCGACGAAACGGGTTGCCTCCCGCCTAACGCTTCGTTTATAGTCCATAGCTAGACTTCTTCACTTGATTACTTCGGATCAACGCTCTTTGCGGGCGTTGCAATCTTGGGTACCCACTTCCGCACCATCTTGGGCACGGGCTTGTCTTCCGGCTTAGTCATTTTTTTGGTCTTCACAGGCGGCTTTTCTTCTTTTGTCTTGACGGATGCAACACCTTCCTTGATTTTCTTTACGTTCATCTTTTTCGGCTCTTTCTTCTTTTTCAGCCCCTCCTTCTTCTTTGGTTCTTCCTTCACTCCAATCATGTTGCATGCCTCGATTTGTGGTCGGAACTTGAAGGAACTCCTTTCTCCGTTGATGTCGAACATGATCTCCCCCTTGCCAACATCAATAGTAGCTCCCACGGTCTTGAGCAAAGGCCTCCCAAGGATGAGCGGTGGCTTCTCCCTCTCTCCCATCTCGAGCACCACGAAGTCAACGGAGATGAAGTGGTGTCCGACCTTCACGGGTACATCTTCGGCAATGCCCAAGGGATAGTGAATGGATTTATCTCCCAACTCCAAACACATACCCGTAGGCTCCAATGGTAAGCGTAGCTTCTCAAACACATCCCTTGGCATGACGCTCACACTTGCTCCAAGGTCACGTAACGCCTTCTCGAAGTTGAAAGAACCAACGGAACATGGAATAGTAGGGCATCCGGGGTCCTTTTGCTTCTCTAGCCCACTAGCAATAGCGGCACTACACTCCTCGGACATCTTGACATGATCTACCCCGAGTGTTGCTATCTCATATTTATTTGCAAGTATGTCTTTAAAGTAACGAGAATATGTAGGTACTTGTAGGGCATCTAGTAATGGCATGTTGATGCTAAGTCTACGCACAACTTCCACAAACTTCTCAAAGTGGTTGTCAAGTTTTCCTCGGAAGTAGCGTGGCTTGAGTTGTGGTATCCTCGTGTCTTCTTCCGGCATCTCAAATTCGGGCTCTTTGGTGACGATCCCCGTAACCTTCTCTTTAGCAACTCCTTCCACCTTGGTGGATGGTTTAAGCTTCCTTGCTCCCGCGGAACATTCTGGGTCATCGGTCTCCTTTCCCGAACATGTTTGAATGGCCTTCGCCGATTCGGGACTTTTAGGTTGTTCCAGAAGCTTCCCTTCATCATTAGTGAGGCGCCCCGCAAGTTGTCCCACTTGCGTCTCGAGCATCTTCATCATGTTGAGCACTTGATGATTGGAACTTCCGACCTCTGTCACTTTGCTATCGATGTTCTCCAACACCTTGTCTATGGTCTTGAACTTGGTGACGGTGTCCTTGTTGATCTTGGCTTGCTCGTCCATGAATTCCTTCAATTGTATATGAAGTGGAACCGAATTCGGAATGGATGAGCTTGCATTAAATTGAGGTCTACCTTGCCCGTAGCGGAAGTTCGGCAATGCTCCCTTCCTCATGTAGTCGAGCGTTTTGGCTTCCTCCGGACAATGTTTGCGGACATGGCCATACTCTCCACATTCTTCGCATGTGGGTCGTGCTTCGGCGGCCTTCAAGTCTTGAGCCTCTTTCTTTTCTGTCTCCATCTTCTCCAACCTCCTCATGAGCGAGTCGATCTTGCCTTCAAGTATGTTCTCCTTCTCCACTTGCAAGACTCCTTTGATGTTCCCTGTGGGTTGAACCGGATGTAGGCGCCCGGATGACACCCATGTGTCATTATCCGCGACCTTCTTGAGTAGAGTGAAAGCTTCCGTCGGCGTAAGTTCGATGATGGATCCTCCTGCCCATGCATCGATGATCGTCCTTGACGCCATTGTGAGTCCTTGATAGAACTTTTGCACGAGGTCTTCCTTCGGGAACTTGTGATGTGGAACCGCCCGAGTGTACTCATTGAAGTGCTCGAATGCCTCCGAGATAGTCTCCGTAGGATATTGAACAAAGGTGGCAATCTTATTACGCAAGCTTTGAGTTTTACCCGGTGAGTAGTATTCCTTCATGAAAGCTTTCATCAACGTGTTCCAATTTTGCACCGTCTCCGCCAGTTGAGAGTGGAACCATTGCAAAGCCTTCCCGAGTAGTGAGAATGGAAAAAGCCTTGCCCTCATTTGATCTTGAGTCACCCCATCCATGTTGAAAGTTTGACAAAGTTGAATAAATGCTTGGAGGTGAAGGTTCGGATCCTCTTTACCGGTGAAGGGTGAATGTTGCACCATGCGGATAGTTGATGTCTTGATCTCGAACGGTCTTCCGATCTCCTCAAGGTTCAATGGTAGGTCGACGATGTCCGGGGTGCATAGCTCCCCAATCTTGTGCTCTTGCGGTTGGTCACCCATCGGTGGAAGTCGATTCTCCCGAGGACTTTGAGGTGGTGAATTCTTCGGAGATTCCTTCGATCCTTTGTCTTGCGACTCCGAATCTACAAAATCCAGCTTTTTAGCTTGATGTGCTTCGCGTCTCCTTAGCCTGTAAAGTTTTTCTGGATCATCCACAAAATTATCGGGTTTGTTGGAGAGGTAGCCGTCCATCTCCTGTTAGGGTTAGCAATAAACAAAGTATGCAAAAACTAGAAAGTAAAAATAAATCTATGAAAACTAGGGTTAGACAAACTAGATTAGATTTATTTTGAGGATGATTAAAGTTTAGTAGATGCAAAAAGAAAAACAAAAAGAAAACTGAAAATCACAAAAAGGCAATAAAAAATCAAATCTTGATCACTTGTTCCCCGGCAATGGCGCCAGAAAAAGGGGCTTGTTGACGATTAATAGTTGTATCAAAATTCGTTTAGACTTGCAAGCGGACAAGTCTCCCGTGGTAGTCAAGGGACCCTTCTTCCCTCGAGTGGTGAACCCAAGGTATCGAATCCGTGGAACAAATGTGTGACGCAAAAGTTGATCTAGTACAGCCAAGTAACTTTGATAAAAGAGAAACCCTAATGCATCTAGGTAAAAGACACGAAACTAATCTAATCTACTAAAGACCGGAGATAACAAAGTAAGATTGGGTAGATAAACCGATCTAGAGAGATCGGGTTAAGCCTTTTGTTGAAGTTCCAAGCAAGAGAAGAAGTAGCAAATCGAATCTTATTAGAAGCCTCTTTAAGCCGTGGTTTCCCGTCCAACTCCGAAAACATCCGCCTTTCGGAACTCCTGTTCTATCACAACGTATCCCTACTCATGCGGGGAGTCTAGGGCGAGTCAAAAGACAAGTCGAGATTCTTTCGGAAGATCTGGCGTGTACCTCTAGCCACCGCGGCTATAAGAACACCCTAGGTAATCTGTCTCGAGAATAGATTTAGAATAAGCAAAGCCGATCGAAAAACAAAATCTTCGAGGAAACACTTGATCACTAGGAATAGATTCAACTTGATAATTCAACTATGACAATGATACATACACAAGATCACCACCGAGATCCTTCCTTGATCTTGCTTCTAGCTCCGGGAACTCCGACGTGGTCTTCCGTGCAACGTTCCCACGTCGGCTAGGGAGACCCTAGTCAACTAGCTCGACCCTCTCCTCTCCGGGATGGTGTCCCTCTCTTCTCTGCTCCTCGGCGGCCGATGACGAATTGGATGATGCGTGGCTCTCAACCCCGGGGCTATAAATAGCCCGAATGGCGGCTAGGGCAAAGGAGGGGGCGAACGAGAACTGGACAGGGCTGGGCCGGCCGGCCTGGGCCCATCCAGGCCCAGCCCATGGCCTCCTTTGCTCTATGTCGGTTCCCGTGTCTTCTAGATGTTTCCCCCTTCTGCATGTAGGCCCTTGTCGTCAGTTTCTCTCCGAATTGGACATAGCTCCTTGTCTTGCAAGATTCAGCACTTTTCTGGTTAGGTCCTCGGAGTTTGTCATCTTCTCGGATCAAGTCCCTGACTTCTTGGAGTTAAGTTTGCTTCGTTGTATGACTTGTACGGGGCTTCAAGGTCTTATCATAAGGTGCTTTGATGAACTTATCCCGAAAGTCTTGCTTTCAACGCTAAAACCCTGCATAAACACTAAACTCCAAAACCGACATGCACAAGTGAACTTGTTATACCACAGGGGTTAGTACCAATGGATAAGGTATAAAACTTATGCCAACACCGAAGGTAAACTCATGGTTAGGTTGACGGATTTTCACCATCAACAAAATGACATTAGACACTTCTGCTGAAATTGATCAATAGCTTCCTTCAGTTGCAATTGTTGTTCTGTAGACAGCTCCTCAAAGGTGACATCCATGACATCTTGAATATCAGGCATCTTGATCAACTAGAATGTCCCACTGGGCGTGCCAAAAAGTGTGTTGACGTAAAATTAGCACTTCACGCCAAGCACACAGCAAGCCGAACAAAGCTGGCTTAACACACGTTGCCGAATCCGAAGCGTGCCAGTCAATTTCCCTGAAACTGACAAAGGATGAAAATACAGTTAGATAAAACCTAGAACTTGCCGGGTGGTACCAGACAGATCCATATTTACGGCTACAAAGCCATTCAAAACGACATATAGCTACAGCAAGCTATCTGTCAGCAATTTGAATATCATTCGGGAGCTTTAAAACATGTAAACAGGATATAGCCGAATGCATGACGTAAGCATGATGAAAGATCGGTCTGTCTAAACAACATTACAGCACGTGATCATGACCGATTATCAAAGATAAATCACAATAAATTAAATAAAGGTGAAGCATGAATATAAATTTGCAGTAAACATGCATGCATAGGCCAAAAGCACTAGTCTACCGCATGTCTAGGTACTTTCAAACCCGTCGAGCGTGACACCAAACAAGTTAATCCACCGCATGATACGACTTGTTTGAAACCATGCCACCAACCAAGAGTAGATCAATCCACCGCATGATACAATCTAAACATGGAAGGCTAAAAGCATACATTATTTAAAACAAACTTATGAACATGTTTCGCTCGTGGCAGAATTGCCGAATAGAGTTGTACAGCCGATTCGGGTTCCGTGGAGAAGGAACAAACTATGCTAGATCAACACGCTTGAACCTGCAACACGTGGCAATCTAGATTGATTCGAGTTCGGCTATTAAAAAGCACGTGATCCGTGCACCACATCGAGTTGAAGATTTGAACATGCATCATGTAGATCGTAAATAAGATAAAGCCGAAACCTATCCAATCTAAATTGGGCAATGAGAGTGTTACATGAATTAAACATAAAGCAAAATCCAAAGCAACACGTGGTAACTTAATGAATCTATTAGATCTTGCCAATTCTAATAGAGCCGATAACTAGCTCCAAGTTAGACCTTAGCCTACCGCATGGCTCATGATCTAACAAGAAACCCTCTTGAACCAAGCTTAAATCCACCGCATGATACTAAGCATGGTAACAAGACTACTTGCATCATGGTCTAAATCCACTGCATGATACTAGACATGATATAAGGTTGCCGGTACTTACGGAGGTTGACGGATCGATGATTCCTCTCGAAGAACTCGACGACTC
This sequence comes from Cenchrus americanus, assembly GCA_947561735.1. Classification (NCBI taxonomy): domain Eukaryota; kingdom Viridiplantae; phylum Streptophyta; class Magnoliopsida; order Poales; family Poaceae; genus Cenchrus; species Cenchrus americanus. Next base: position 307,779,498 of record OX387241.1, on the reverse strand, counting down.
GAGTAAAGGACTCAAAATATGGCACAGGGCTGGTTTGTTATGAAATTGTTCGATCCCTATTACAAACACTAAGGGTTCATATTTATACCCTTGTCCTAACACGACTCCTAGTCGACCACGAGTACAACATTTATTGCCTAAATTAATGCCCCGACGCCAATGTCCGTCTTGCACCCGTCATCAATTCTTTCCTTCCTTATATTCAGGCCACGTCATCACGTATTGCCGAATGCTTCCTCTTCCAAACGCAAAACAGCCCTTCTGCCGAATGATAGCATGCTCCCGACCGCAGGCATCTTTACCGAATGCTTTGAGGAAAATTTCCTGTCGAATGGTGTCTCCTTACCAAACTCGGCCCACAAGTCAGTCTCTTTCTTGTACCGATTTTTGGTGTTAACACTGGTGTATCGAACAGTAGTGAGAACATGCAAATTTCTAAATGGGCATTTGAGATCTGGTGGGGGATTGTTAGAATTTATGTGGGCTTGGCCCAACAATTAATTTAGAAATTCCTAAATAAATCTCAAAGGCCCATACACATGAGTGCATAGGAGAGTAGTGAAATTCTTTAGTGCCACCTTGCTAGTGGGAGGTGGAGGGAACCAGCTTATATATGGAAGTTGTTTTCATCTTCTAAAGACTAGTATGAGGAGGAGAAAGGAAGTCCACACGCGCGCGCTCGCTCGCCTCGCCGAGCGTGGCGTGGCGAAGGGCGCGGGCGCACGACACCTATGTGAATGGTCCGCCGAAATCCGGCTTCTCGTCTTGCAAGAGCGCGGTCTCCTTTTGCAGTTTTAGTTTTTGGTCTCTTGGTTTCCTGAGTCCTAAACGGACTCATCTTAGAGCCCTACTCGTGATTGTGTTTCACGAGGTCAGTTTCCCAGACTATATAAGTAGACCACCGGCCACGCCAAAACGTACTGAATCAACAATTAGAGTTTTGCCTATGCTTACTGTTGCGCCGCCACAGCTGAGACTCCAGCCCGATCGTTCGCGTGCACCTGCGACCGGGCGAGCAGGTCTCCAGAACCGTCGTCTTTGTTATCCTACACCGGGAGAAGGTGAATGAGGTTTTTGGGAAGTGCTTTTCGTGCGACTGCTCCCAAACTTCGTCACGGCTCGTCTTCCGACAAGATCCAGGGGCGCTGCGTCCCGCCGTCATCTTCGTCGGGCTAATCGAAGTCTTTTGTCGCCGTTGATCGACGACAGTGACAGCGACCAGGACGATCTTAGCTTCCCTTTCGGTAATCTCTCCATCACGTCGTCATCTACATCTACTAGCAGCAGGTATTCTTCTTGCAATCTATTCTTTTTGTTCTGCTTAATCAGCATGTTTAATCTGTCTAGTGTACGAGTTGTGCTTACAATAGTTGCCATGATATGTGATGTGCTTAATCTAGTTGTTCTTTATGTCATGATTTATATTATGGTTTTAATATGGAAATTACCTAATATTTCAACATTATGCAGATATGCTGCGTGTTGACGTCGAGGTCGCCGGCATCCTCCAGCTGCTGGTCGGCATCCTCCACGTGGTGCAAAATGGTCGAGCTCGTCGGCTTCCACGACCGGAAAATCGTCCTCGTCAAGCTTGTCGGCATTCTCGGGTGCATGTGCATCCATCTCTAGTTCTTCCACGGGCAGTTCCTCATCCAATGGATAGTCCACGTTTAAATCAAACGCTATCCAAAATGAGCAGCAAAACAATAAGATCGAGTTGCGGTGCTAAAGGAAAAATGCGAAACAAAAAAAGCAATGTAGCTGGGCAAAAACTTGTCCGCTAGAGCAACTCCAAGAGTGTTTTTAAAAATCACTAGTTAAAGTCCTGATTTAGCTAATATGTAAAATGAAATAGCTAGCAAAAAGTTGTTGACATCCAAAAGCCTCTCTAAACTGAGCTATCTATATGCTCCACCGCCTGTGGGTCCCGCCTGTCATACTCATGAAAATCAGGATAGCTAGTCACTAGCCACAGCCCAGCCTGTTCGTTTGGCTGATGGCTGGTGGCTGGTGCTAATTTGTTCTGAGAGAAAAGTACTGCTGCCTGATTGCTGGTGGCTGGTTTGTTCTGAGAGAAAAGTACTGCCGGCTGGTGGCTGATAAGCCAAGCGAACAGGGCGAAGATTGCTAGCGGGACAACAAATTTAGCTAGTCAGGATAGCTACTTGGGTAGATAGCTAGTCTGTTGGAAGAGTGTTTTTGAGATTTTTTCAAAAATTTAGCTAGCCAAGTCATTTTAGCTAGCCTCTTGGAGTTACTCTTAACCTCCAGGCTAAGACAAGTAGCACAAACCAACTGAGATGCATGAGGTTCAATGTCTAGAATCTGCCTGTTACCCTATTTATTAGGGCATATGTGAAAAACTAACCTGCAATTAAGCACTTCTTGGTATGTGTGATCTTGTCCAAAACGTCACTTAAAATGGAGTATGAGGGGGGAGTCGTGTCGTGTGGCCATCTGGGCAGTATACCGTGTTGCGAACGCTCTGCCGGCTCTGCTGCAGCAGTCGGTTTGACCACCGGAACAACATCAGCATTGGGAACACCTTCGACTGCGCCCCAACCCCGACCTCGGCCCCTTCCGTCTTGGCCGTGCCCACCATGCCCAAGGCGGCACCGCAGCCGGTTGGGGCGAACCTAGGGTTTCCCTTAGAGCAAGTATTACGGGCCTATTTGAGCCGGCGCAGAGCAGAACACATCAGCCGCATACGTGACGTGGAGGAGCGAGAAAAGCAACACGACCGTCTCACGAGTCGCTCGCGCAGGCGGCAGAACCAAGACTACCGCGCCCGCTTTGCGCCCGCAGCTGGCGACTGAACCGGCGACTTCTTCCTCCTCTTGATCTGCTGCGCCCTCCTCTTGATCCCGTAGCAATCCCTTCCTTCTCCTCCCACCAAAGCAATTCCCTGCGCGCCAAATCGATCCCTTGCGCGCCAAATCAAAGGATTAAAGCCCCAAATCTCCATCCCCAATATCCACCAAACCCTAGACAGGAAACTCGCCGCCGGTCCTTGCGAGATGCCTCACCGGTCCAAGAGGACCTACACCCCTACGCCAATGGAGATCCCGCCGCCGCCGCCGGCGGCTGCCCCTTCCATGTTTGGGCCTGGTGCTTGGTGCTCTCCGTGTCCATCACAGTCTATGGCGCCTCCCTCCACTCCATACTGGATGCCCGGTTCATCAACTCAAGGTCGTTGGTGGACACCTCCTTCCTCTACAAATATGGAACAATCCGATCTGCAAGTCTGGTAGGTGCTTCCTGCTATCTACGCTGGTTACTGTTTTTTTCCACTTGTATATGAACTAAAGCATGGTCATTGGCTACCAGTAAAGAGAATTTGTTGCTTGATTATTTTCTAGTACTAGTATGCATGGTAGTATTTTTTAAAATGTATGGAAGCTCAGTTCAGTTGAATAATTTACCTGTGTATGAAGCAGTCCTACTCAAAGTAGTTCAAATATGCTTCATATTGTCAAATATTATGAGAACATGTACCATGGTTGCGCTTCATGAAAGTTTCTAGTATACTACCTATTTTTTTATAGTGATGTAATGTTGTCTATTCTACCAGGGGAGTGGATTCTAACCCACCTGGTGGTTTCCTGAATTTCTTGAATGAAAACACACCTAAGCATGTACCTGCACAAGCTGTGAACAATAGTAGTTCATCACAGCCGATCAATGTTGGTGATGACTCAAATGGTTCTGATTGTCATAGAACTGAAAAGCGCATGCTATGGAGAAAAGATGAGGATATTACTTTGGTAAGTTACTTTTTATAAATTCAAATGATTCAGTCCATGTGTGAATTACTAGCAATGCACTAATCAGCCCCTTTGATAATATTTTAGGTTGGTGCATGGCTTAATAATTCAAATGATCCAATTCATGCAAATTACAAGAAGAACGACCAATATTGGAAAGAAGTTACTGCTGCATACAATAGCGCAATTCCAAAAAATCGTGCCAGGCTAATGAAGTGTATCAAGGATCGATTTGGAAGAATTAAGAAAAGGGTTGCATGGTTTTGTGGGAGTTGGAAGGAGGCAAATGCTTTGTGGGCTAGTGGTGAATCTGATGTGGACCTAATGGACAGGGCACTAAAACTTTATGAAGAGGAGCATAAAAAAGATGGCCCATTTATGTTTAAACATTGCTGGGAGGTTCTTCGCAAGGAGCCAAAATGGGATGCCTATTTAGAACGCCTTGCAAATTTAGATCCAGAAAAGAGAAAGTTTAATGTTGAGGATGAATTGGGGCAGCATTTCTCATTAGATGATGATAAAGAAGAACGACCAATAGGGGGCAAAAAGGCTAAGGAGCTGAAGAAACGAAAGAGAAAGGATGAGGCTTGTATTATAGATCTTGAAGATGAACTACAACTATTTGTAGATGCTCAGAACAAGGCAGATGAAGGCCGCAAAGAGATGCTTGAGACACAAAAGCGTGTGTCAAGTGAGAATTTGGAAGCTCGCAAGCTTGCTTACCTTGCAGCAAAAGAGAGCAAGGAGTCAGCCATGCATGAAACGTACCGAGAGCCATTTGTTGAAGCAAGACACAACTCGTTATGTCCGAAGATGTGAGATGCGAGCATGTGTTAGCATTGAGGTGTTTCGGGGAAAAATTATTTGGCAACACTAACTAAGGTACAACCTCTTTGAAACCTGTTTTAGTGTTTTTTCACAAGTACAAGTTGAATTTGTTCTCTCTCGCATTAAATTGATTTAGCAGATAACAATGTATCATTAATAATCTAGTCAATAGTCAACAGTCCAACTTAACTACAATGTATTGGAATCAGATGAGATAATTTCGAAATTGACTTCTACAGATTACAACACATCATTAATCCAGTCAATAGTCTGTAAATAACTATGCAACATAGCACATCTATATATACTGCTACCTTCCACCTTATATTCTGCCAACCTATCCTGCCACCATATTCTCCATCTTTCTCACTCTATGGCGGATTCATCTTCCTACTCGGATGATTCCGATGAACTAGCCCCATCCAAAATCATGAAAGAGTATGCTGCTGAGCAGAGCGTCCTAGATTTCTTTGCTAAGAGGCTCGCAACAAAGATCAAGGCTAGGATCTCAGGCGAGGCATCGCAGCGACGGTATGGTCCAAGAAAGAGCATTCGCAGGGATCATGTTGGTGCTCATCAACGTCTTGTGAAGGACTACTTTGTTGTAGAGCCACTCTACCCCGAGAGTATGTTTCGTACTAGGTTCCGTATGAATAGGCGCCTCTTCCTGCGCATAGTGAACTCTCTTGGTCAGTGGTCTCCCTATTTCACTTATAGGACAGATTGTGCTGGTCGAGTAGGTCTCTCACCACTGCAAAAGTGCACAGCTGCCATGCACATGCTTGCATATGGCACCCCTGCAGATGCCCTTGATGAGTATCTAAAGATTGGGAAGTCCACTGCATTAGTATGCTTGGACAAGTTTGCACGGGGGGTGATTGAGGTGTTTGGGGGAGAGTACTTGAGGCGCCCTACACGTGAGGATCTTGAGCACATACTGCAAGTTAATGAGTCACGTGGCTTTCCTGGAATGCTAGGAAGCATAGATTGCATGCATTGGCGCTGGGAAAAGTGCCCTTTAGCATGGAGGGGGCAATTCACTCGCGGTGATTATGGAGTGCCAACAATAATTCTTGAAGCTGTTGCATCCAAAGATCTGCATATATGGCATGCTTTTTTTGGAGTTCTTTGGTTCAAACAATGACCTTAATGTGTTGAATCGAGTCTCCATTGTTTTTTGATGCACTAAAAGGAGAAGCCCCTCAAGTTCATTTTTCAGTCAATGGGAACGAGTACAACACAGGTTACTATCTTGCTGATGGTATATACCCAGAATGGGCTGCCTTCATGAAGAGTATACCAGTTCCCCAAACACAGAAGCATAAAGTTTTTGCCGAGCACCAGGAAGGGGCAAGGAAAGATGTGGAACGTGCTTTTGGAGTATTGCAATCCCGCTTCACCATTATTCGTCGGCCTGCGCGTCTGTGGAAGCGCAAGAGTGTTGGGAGAATCATGTTGGCATGTGTGATTCTCCACAATATGATAGTGGAAGATGAGAAGGAGGAGGTGAAAATACACATTGACTTGAATGACAGTTCAGAAGCTGCATTTGCTCTGCCTCCTGAAGTCAATGTTGGTGGCAATTTGTGCTTTCTTCGATGTGCTTTGCGTAGAAAAGCTTCTATCCATTCTCAAGAACAACATACCCAGCTCAAAAAAGATTTGATTGAACACATATGGAATAAGTTTGGAACTAGGCGTCGTAATTAATCATGGTAGAATACTAGTTCATATTTCAATTTGTTTAAGTTCACATATCATAAACATGTTATCTTACAAACACCTTTTTATTTCAGGAACTTGCCAGGATGTGGTCATTGGTGGTGGTGCTACTGGTCCTATTTACAGGTACATTCTCTAGGGTTAGTCCTATTCATTTACTGAACTTCTTTGTATCAGCTTTTGATTTCCTATTTTTCAACTTGCGCCGCAACTTGGTCGCTCCTTTCTACGAAGAAGACTCAACCATGGCTTTGCCTTTATCGTCGTCATTTAGATCAATAATTAGTGGATTGTTTTGCTTCAAACTTATTTGGTACCATTGTTGGTTAATGTTATTCTAAAAACTTCTGTAATGCTTATTATCGTTGTGGACTTGTCATGGTGTTGATATCTAACATCATGCTTGCTATCTACTACTTAATTTGAACTATATTATCTAAAGTCGATGTGTTTGGTATTTTTCGGATGAGCATATGTGGTTTTCGTATTATGTTGTTGCATGAATGGCTACAAAGATCTTGATCACATCAGATTGTACCTACATGCAAGCATTAATTACTTGCTCTTCAATGCATTAGCTTTATTAGCCATCTTAAGAGCCAGCTCTATAATATGAATGGGCTTTATTGAAGGCTCAAGATGACATGGCACATACATTGCGCCAGCTGCTGACTAAACCATAAAACTTGCTCTTACCGTTGGTAACCGGCCCGGTTACCGCGGTAACCGGCCTCACCGGTCTGGACCGGTTACGGTACCGGCCGGTTACCAACCGGTGGGTTTAAAAAATTTTGGGTTTGAATTCAAAAAATTGAAAATGAGAAAAAAATCTCTAAAAATACTTCATGATTTTTTGAGTTTAATGGTGTCAATTTTTTTTGCAAACTTCGTCCATTTAATATAAATTCCGGCCAAAACAAGTTAAACCAAAAGAAAAAAACCGGCGGCCCAACAAGGCCCACTTAGGCCCAACCATTGGGGGGTCAAAATGTCCCTATCCGATCCTCCCCACCCCGTGACCCGCATCTGCCCCAGCCTCCCAGACGCGTCCGCCCCTGTCCGCCGCCCACGGGGCGCCGTCCGGCGGTCGGCAAGCCCTAACCGCTCGGAGGGCGCGGTTAGCCGGACGGCCGCAGGATCTGGTGCTTGCGCGCGGTTCCCGCCCCGGCTTGGCGGTTTACCGCCTCGGCCGCGCGGTTTGCCGCAGTTAAGGTGCGGTTAACCGCCTCGGTGCAGGTAGCTGTTCCCCTTTCATAAACGTGAGTTATCTAGGTTCTAAGTATGTTTTGATACATCGGACCTGCGAGGTGAAGAAACACCCCATGCGCAACGAGCACAACACTTTCGTTGCACGGGAAACCGATGAGCAAGCTGTCAACACCGTTGGAGCTCCACACCGCACCACAGCAAGAAGTAGAAGGAGGCACGGCCACCAAGAACGCACCTTTGCGGCCCTTGCTGATCAGTGGGTCAATTCGCACAACCGAAGTGCCAACCAAAAGGAGTGCCAGACGAAGAAGACGACGACGTGCACGTAGAGGGGGATCCCTACCCACGGGGGAGGCCTCGACGGGAGCCCGACCTCCACACGCACCGCCGCCGAGCAGGCCCCCCGCGCGCACGGCCGCGCCGTGGGCGGCGCGGGGGAAAACGCCGCGCACCGCCCACCCGCACGAAAAACCCCGTCGTGGGAGGCAGGTTCCGACAAGCGGTGGCAGGGGCAGAGCTCGTCGACGGCGGAACGGGGCGGCCGCCCGCCGAGCCGCGACCACGGAGCATGGAGGAAGGTGGGGGAACAGGGGGAGGAACGAGGCCACCGGAAGGAAGCCCGGGGCCCCACGGGGCGCCGCCCCCGGGCCCGGCCGTCGTCGCGCCTCGAAGACCGCGAGCCGTGTAGATGCGCACGCGGGGGCGCCGGATCCGGTCGGGACACGCCGGATGCGCCCCCCGCCGGCACCCGACGGCGCCACGGCGGCGGACGTCGGCGAGAGGGGGGCCAAGGAGACGTGGGGGCCGGGCGGAGATGTCCCGTCGTCGCCTTCCTCACGGGGGGAGGCCCGTTTTCTTCGGGACCCCGCTCCGGCGACGGCGAGAGGGAGGGCGCCGGATGGGGTGGCGGCGGCGGCGCGCGGGGGAGCCACCCGAGTTGCCTCCAGACGACGCGGGGGCGATCTCGTCTTTTTCGAGGTTCCACCAGCTTTCCCGTCGAGACCAAAGTTGCGGCTGAAAGGAGTGAGATCTCTTCTCCAGCTATCTGCAACTTGAGACGATCTTTTTCTAGATCGTAGCATGGTCATGGATCCTTGGCTGTACATCGACGAAAAGCTTGTCGAACGGCAGGAGCGATTTTGCACCTCGTCGATATAGAGGCGACGCGGTGCCCGCAACGGCGGTGCCCAGGCCGCTGCTGCGTGCTGGGCGTCGCCGAGCCGCCGGCCACCGCGGCAACGGCGGGGCCGTCGGTGCGTCGCGGCCAGGCGGGAGGCCCGATCGGCCGGTGGCCGGCGCGGACGTGATCCTCGTCGGGTTCGCCGCGGCGAGAAATTTGCTATTATAGAACTCCAAACGATGAGCTTCCTTATAATAGGACTTCAAACATGGACTTTGCTAAAACGACCTTTGGAATGTTGTGCCTTTGTTATTATAGGATTTTTGTCCTTTTAATTACTTTTCTCAACTAAATATATGTATTTTGACTTGAATGAACTGTTTTGCCCCTGTGGCCTTTTCACGTATGACCAGCTGCCTGGATAGCTTACAGCTGCAGGCTGCTGGCCGCCACCCTGGCTGGCTGGCGTCGTTGCCTGGGATGGCTGGTGCGGACGGAAAAAGCAGGAAGCAAGCCATCAGAATTCACAAACAACCGACGCAGCACAACACAAGACCCAAGGACCGGCAGCAGATGATCCACAATGCAAACACCACCATGGGCAACGGCAAACACCATGATGCCAAATTGATACATAGTTTAAGCAACTAGGAGCCGCAGCCATGCCTTCGGGGGCGGCGGCCATGGCCCAGCCATGCTGGACATCAGGGGCGACCCGCGTGGGCAACCCTAGTGTGCCGCCGTGGGGAGAAACACCAGGGGAGGGCGCCATCGGGAGAGGGCCGGTCGCGTCCGGTGGACTGACGGCAGCGCCGGCGTACGAACGGGAGGCGCCGGTGGATCAGGTTCCATGGCGGCGGCGGCGTCTCGTGTTCACGCGGGAGAGGAAACGATACGATCGAGGCAGCCGGTCATAAGTGAAAGGTACCCCTACGTGAAAAGGCCATGGGGGCAAAAACAGTCCATTCAAATCAAAATACATGTATTTAGTTGAGAAAATGGATTAAAAAGGTCAAAAGTCCTATAATAACAAAGTCACAAAGTTTCAGAGGTCGTTTTAGCAAAGTTCATGTTCGAAGTCCTATTATAGCGAAGTCCATCGTTTGAAGTCCTATAGTAGCAAATTTCTCTGCCGCGGCGGTCGTGGTTCCAAACAGCCAAAGCATGTATGCGATTTAATCTTGCAAGGTGATTGTCAACAAGAACAGTGTAGTAGGTTATAGGTTGTTCTCTTTACAACTCCAAGCACTGCCATGCCCATGTATGCTGCTCCAACACATAACATGTTCACAATTTCACATGCATCACTCATTCACTTGCCGTAGACTGCCCGAGCCTCCTCCTGGTGACGCCCTCCACGGAGCCGACGAACGCGAAGGTGCCGACGACGAAGCAGACGGCGCTGAAGGCCTGTAGCGCGACCCAGCCGCGCGTCCACGGCGGGATCCCCCGCTGGACGCAGTACATCTCGACGGGGAGGTAGATGACGAGGGGCCAGAAGATGACCGCCCCCAGCACGCCCAGCACCTCGTTGAAGTAGGGGAACAGCAGCGCCAGCCCCGTCGTGCTCGCCACGTACGCCGTCCGGAAGCACAGCCGCTGCAGGTTCAGCTTGTAGCAGCTCGCCGCCGCAGGCAGGCCTGGCACCCTCACGGTGTAGAACCTGTTCACGAACGCGCTGTTCGGGAACCTCGCCGCGAAGCAGCGGTCCGCGAACGTGAAGATCTGCTGGCTAAACATCTGCAGACAGATTAATTCAAAACCATTAGCATCATGGTATCAACCTCTCGCTGTCCAAGTCTCGATCTGAGTAATCAAATGATTCTCAGCTTGCCGCAGTAGTGGATTAGTTTACCTGGTAGCCGCCAAGCAGGTGGAGCACAATGCAGGCATTGGCAAAGTCTATGAGCCAGTAGGGCTCGTAGAAGCCGAAGCCGGTGAGGAGGTTGCCCGGAGCGGCGTTGCCGAAGGCGGCGTACCCGAAGCACCCGACGCTGAGGTAGAAGAAGGTGGTCGCCAGGACCGCGATGACGTTGCCCTTCTGCATCGTCTCGCTCTCGGGTGGCGGTGATTTCAGAGTGTCCTGTATGTGTGGATGGGAGTTTCACCGAGAAGATGTTTCGTTTCGTCGCTTTCAGTGAAATGGATCCGCGCACACCTGCTCAGCACTGATGATAAAGTTCAGGGTTGTACTACTACCTACCTGTATTTCCAGTAGGACTATGGTGTAGGGGTACGCGAACGCGATGTCGCCGATCGCCTGAGCCACTCGCCAAACTTTCTGCGCCGGGGTGCTCATCGGAACGCCGGCGATGCTTCCTTTGATGGTTCCATTTTCTATGGTCTTGGCGAGCCCGAGGCCGAGCCCGATGGTGGCGTAGGTGAAGGACATGACGGCGGCGGCGACGGAGAGCCACGCCATGCTGTGGAAGTTGGGTATGAAGGACAGCACCAGCTGCGCTGCTCCGAACAGCAGCATGTACAAGTGCTCGTCGTGCGCGTCGCAGGGGGCGCCGTGCCCTTCGTTGTGGTAGCAGTTGGCCCTCGTGATCGCCCTGCCACGCCACGAGTTGTGCTTGTGCCTCTCGGTAACGGGAACTAATAATCCACCATGACTGACTACCAGCAACTGATGAAAAACCATGAAAACGAAGGTTCAGAGTAACCTGAGACACGTCGCGGTGGTGATGGTGTAGGCAATTGCAGTCCCGTACAGGTTCAGGTACTGGAACAAGCCGCAGAGCCAGGTGCGCTTCTCCCCTGTACGTTTGGCTCGTAATCAGTTGCCGCAGAAAGATAACAGAACGAAGCTTCCAGTGACCAAACGCAGCAGGCAGCAGGGTACCTAGGTGCGTCCTGACGGCATCCATGTAGGTGTAGTTCCTCTGCCTTTTCTCCAGGTCGGGGGATCTGTAGCAGTGGGACAGCAGGAAGGCCGAGAAGTAGGTGACGAAGGCGAAGCAGACCATGGCGACGGGGCCGCCGACCCACCCCAGCTGCGCGACGCTCCACGAGAGCGCGAGCACGCCGCACCCGATCACGCCGGTGATGATGTGCGCGAAGCACGTCCATAGATTCCCTGCAGGCGACGGGCGGCAAGAACACAGAGAGGGAACCATGAGCCGCTGTCATCAGCGCGCGCGATTGTATAGGCAGGCAAAGGCACAGAGAGGCAAAAACATGCGCGGTGTGTACCTGTGCGCCGGGCGTGGCCGTCGTCGTCCAGGTCGGGGGCGGCGGCGAGCTCCAGGGAGTGGCTGCCGTCGTGAGCCATTGACCGACCACCAGCGACAGCGAGCGGCGGGTTCAGAGCTGCAGTGCTTGACTCATGCGAGGACTATGGAGTAGTAAGAAGGAAGCAAGCAGGATGAGATAAGCTACTGTGCCTACTGAGATACTAACTCGTTTGCTCTCACCTGATTGGTGTGTGTGGTTTTGGATGCACGGAGAGACAAAGACCTCGCGCAGACTTTTGTCTCGTCTCGTCGACAAGCCGGGGTCGCGCCCTGGTTTGGTTTACTGTATGTGCGGAAACGAGGCGAGCTGCCGGTCTTGCCTGATCTTCTTCCAGGGCCCAGGCCTCACTGACGCACAGGCTGTACAGGTACAACCATGACGGGAAGTGTGCATTTTATTCATGTGCAGATAGATGACCAACTTACAGAAACCCAGTCATTAGTAGCCGGGGCACATGCGCTGTCAGAGTTATATTAATCGTCCCTTTCTTGGAGAGACGGTAGTAGTAGCTTGCACGGAGTCGAATTTGATCAATCGACCCATCGATGGATGGATGGATCGTTTTCGAAGCTGTTTCGTGGATTAAGCATGCTATTATGATGACCTCTTTTTTTCTCTCGGGTGATGGAGATGCTGCTGGCGTGACAGCCGAGCCTGAGCCCATCGTTTCTTACCCGTTTTCGCGTTGCATGATCCCGGGCCTTCGCTGCCGCCTACGGCCTACCAGAAAGGAGAGTGTCATACAAAGAAGATGAGGATGACGACGACGGGGGTTGGCCGTTGGCTTGGCGCTCCTCTCAGCTTTCAACACGTTCACGTGACTGCTCAATCATAAATCCATGGACAGAGACAAGCGAACCCTGAATCATTGGCGACCTATCAGTCAGTGATATACTACTACTTCACCCTCTTCCCTCCTGCTAGAGGAGAGCCCCTCCATCGATGGCGATCCGGACAGTGCAGTACAGGAGACTGCGAATCCAGGGAATCTCAGCTCTTGCCAATATTTTATTTGTTCGCGAAGAAGATTAGTAGTGCAGGGTTAAACAGACACCTGCATACGTACGGTGTTGAAAAGCGCAAGCAGTTAGTCTGAGCGTTGATATGTATTGACTGAATTGAACACGGCGTCATGGCCAGGTGTCTGCACTCTACTACTTCAAGAGAAAAAAAATCCGCACAGTTCAGTATTGAGTGGAGCTTAAAAAAAGCTTACTGCAGGCTCCTGCAGAAAATTCTTCTTGTGGCTTTATATCCCAGTCACTATCCACCCTGTCAGTTGCTAAAGGTAGTAAGCAGGCAGAAGGCTTCAGAAATCTCTGCTCGCTCCTCTTTATAAATACACTATGCACCTCTCTTTTTTTTATATTGAATAATTAAATCCGGTCTCTACATCCGAAAATGTACACAGTCAATTACTACAGCGTTCAAAAGAACGGTCCACAAAAGGGTAAAAAAGCAGGAACGGACAACAAGTCCCGACTAAGATAAACGATAAAAATTATTCCATCCTCTATTAGCAAACTGTACAGCAACGACTTCTAGTTTTCTGCTCATGGCGACGAGGGTATCCTTAGCCTGCTCTTTATGCTGCAACTGGGCCCAGAAGCGTAGCCAGTAAGCTCCTCTGAAAATAACCTGCAAAAGCGAATTAAACTTCGTCTTTTTAACAACTATATCATTCTGGCATTTCCAAATAGCCCAGCAAATGGCAGCGACACCAACCCAGATCAGGGGCTTATAGTCTTTATGTTGGTTATTAAGCCATGTACCAAACATATGACTAATATATCTAGGCTGGGTCAAATTAGTAGCATAGAAAATAATCCTCCAAATCATTTTTGCGGAAGGGCAATCTAAAAACATGTGTTGAATGGTCTCATTAAAATTACAGTAGACACATTGCTGGCTCCTGTCGGTGTTTTAGACCGGCAACCTACTAAGGGGAGTACCCGAAGTAGATGAATGTGGCCTCGCCGAGATCGGTAACTCGAAGGAAGAGACACGTGGCACACAATTTAGACAGGTTCGGGCCGCAAGGTGCGTAATACCCTACGTCCTGTATGCTGTGTAGCTCTGGATTGATTGGGTGCGATTATAAGATGGTGCAATCTTAAGCCGTGAGAGAGAAGGGTCCCTGCCTCGCCTTATATAGTCCGGGAGGCAGGGTTACAAGTCGGTTCAGGGAGAGAGTACAAGTCGAGTACGTCTAGGAGTCCTCTATACGGTGCGGGACATGTATAGCTTCCTATCCGAGTACTTCTCCTCTGTAGTCCTTGTGCTTCACGCCAGCAGGTGCCGTGCAGCGCAAGTCGGGTAGTCCAAGGGGCCCACCGAGTAGTCGGTCCTGGTACCCACCGAGGCAGTGGGCCCAGGGAGGTCCATACGACAAGCCCCCGAGTACTTTGTAGTCGAGAAGGATAGCTTCGAGTAGTCTTGACGGCCCTAACGAGTAGTCCTCAGGCGTCCCCGAGTACTACAAGTCAAAAGTCCTCATGAGTAGTCGAAGCATCCCGAGGCTGCAATGTACTCCAGCTGACATTTGAACAATCCTGAAGTCTTCTCGAGTAGTCCCAAGCGTCCTCGAGTGCTGCTCTTGAAGGTCTTCAACAGTGCCCGTGTTGTCTTGAAGCCGAAACTGATATGGAAGTGCGATTAAAAAATCACACTCCATATGGAGTAGCCCCCGAGCCTTAGGTTGAGTTGCAGACTCTGGCTGAGGGTCCATCTAAAGTTTTGGCAAGAATATCCCGTAAAATCCGGAGAAAAAACCGAAGGACACGTGGCACGTAGCCCCCGAGACTTGAGTCGAGTACTTCCTCTCGAATTGAAGGGTCATCTTGTAGAATGTGTCCTGAGTTGCTCTTGAGTCTTGTCGCTACCCAGGAAGTCGAGTAGAAGTAGTCGAGCCCCCGAGATGAGGCGCGTCGGCTAGTAGAAGTTGAAGAGTCAGGCGCCGCCGCTGAGTCAGCCGAGCGCAGACTTATCCATCCGGCCGTTGGAGGAGCCGCCGTTGACTTATAAATAGAAGCCAAAACCCTTAGGGTTTTTCACCCCACGCATTCGCAGCCATTCCTAGCAGATCTAGCCAGGAATCACCACCAGTGCGCACTGCCGCCGTTGCGAAGATTGTAGATCCAAGCGCGCCGCCGTAGGAAGCCACCGCTGTAGCCCCCGAGCGAATGCACGTGAAGACATCTTGCACTTGGAGAATGAAGCCCTCACCGTCGAAGACCGCGAAGGCCGCCGGTGGGAAGAAGAGGGCTCGTGAGGAGGCCGCCGGATCTGCTGTGGTGACATCGCCGCCGGTGTCTCCGCCGCGACGAGATCCAAATCGCGAGTGGAAGAAGTCCAAAGCCAAGACTGAAGATCTGCTGGCCCTTCTCAACAGTGGGTTCTTGCGGGAGAAGGAGGTGGACATGTGGAGAGCCGCCGCAGGGGATCCGTACCCCATGGAGAAGAACCCGGATGAGATTCCGATGTTCACTCGGTTCGCAGGGCGCGGACTGTCTCTCCCGGCCAGCGACTTCTTCAAGGGGCTGCTGGGGTACTACGGCATCGAGTACCTCAACCTCAACCCCAATGGTATCTTCCACACCTCGGTCTTCGTACATTTCCGCGAAGCTTTCTTGGGGATCAAGCCCCATTGTATCTTGTGTTGGGGACAGCCCTAGGGGTCCCCTTAAACTATGGGGAAATCCTCACTTAAGACCTACAAAAATGCCAAAACACAAATCGTCTAACCATGCAGTGAACAACCCACGCCGCAGGGACTCCGACGGCCCATTGGGACGGCCCTCTTAGAGATCCCCTCGAGTAGGCTCCGCCTCGCTCGAGGACACGCGCCCCCCTCGGGCGGGCTTCGCCCCGTTCGAGGGGCAGCACTTCCCTCGAGCGGGTTCCACCTCGCTCGAGGGCTCGCTCCCCCTCGGGCGGGTTCCGCCTCGCTCGAGGGTGCGTCCCGCCCTCGGTCGGGGTCCGCCACGCTCGAGGGCGCCCCTCACGCGTGCGCCGGCCCCCGTACACGGGCATTTAACGCCCGACACGGGCGGGACGGCGCCATCATGCGCCGGGGCTCGCACCCGGTGCCGCCGCACCAACTCCCCAGGGAGGAGCCCATCCCCGCCACTGTGGGAGGGCACTGTGCAGCGCGGCCAGCGTCAGTCCCGTGACACCGCGCGCACGCTCCAGTACGGCTAACAAGCCAGGCCCTCGAAAGGGGGCCGGGCGCACCCTCGATTCACTTTCTCGTGACCCTACAGGGTTAGGTGGAAGCGCTAGGCCGGTGGACTGCCATCCCTGCCACTGTAACGGCGTGGCCGCCGTACCCGCGCGTGCAGGAGCACGCCCGACGCTATAGCAACAACTCCAGGCCCGTGCAGCGCGTTGGGAAGGAACGCCGTTCTGCCTACTCCTGTACTCCGTACAGGCCTGCGTCAGCACCTCCCTCGAGCCTATCAGAAGGCATCACCGCCATCCGCTGCTCTCCTACCCTCGAACCGCCACTGTTCGGGTACAAGTCAGGCCATGATGACCAGATCACCGCGAGTATCGCCCGGACGGCCGCCCACTCTACAGGATAGCACGTCGCACTTCCCCTCGTAGCTAGGTAGCGCGGCGCGCATGTAAATCGCCTCCCCCTTGATCTATAAAAGGGGGAGCGAACCCCCCAGCCGCAGGGGACAGAAGACAGCAGACAACAGGAGCCTCTCACACACACCACGCACTCACTCCCCAATTCTCCCACAACATCTTCAGCCAGGGACTTGGAAGCCTTGCTTCCTCTCCCGCCTTGCTTGTAGCTGCCCCACTACAGGCACCCCCGATGCTAAGTAATATAGTGCCTCGAGCACGCCACTGCTGGACGTACGGCCCCCTCGGCCGGAACCAGGATAAAACCTTGTGTCACTTGTTATTTAGCATCGACCATTGAGGGATAGACCTCGGCGCTTTCTACTGGTTAGTGTCGGGACCACATTCCGCACCGACAGTTGGCGCCCACCGCGGGGCAAGCGAGCGCCTAAGGTCATTTCACCAACTCCCTCCATGGTGATCCGCACTGAGTACCGTGGTACACGCTACTGCATGGGTAGCTCGGACCCCCTCCCAGCCGGGTTCGAAATCCGCTTCGGGGACCTGAACTTTCAGGCCACGGGGAACGGCTATCTCATGCGCCTCACCAATCGTGAGGAACTCCGCGCGCGGCGCCAGGCCAGGTCCACCCAGGCCCCCGTCGCACGCACGACTCGGCGCGAGCGCCCGCAGCACGGATGCCGCGGGCCCATCGACGCCGCGACGCCGCCACCGCTCCGGGCTACGTTCACGTCGGGCGCGATCGAGCGACGGTGGGCCGAGCGCGCCGCCACTCAACGTGGCGCGCCCACCGTTACGACAACCGCCACCGCCCCAGCGGGACCGCTTGCGGTCTCCGGACCGCGCATCCCCATCGGGCTGCGTGGTGCTACGTCGGCCTACAACGCCAACGTCAACACCACGATGCGCAGGGTTCCACCTGGCCGCCACGTATTCGTCGCCAGGGGTCCTGGCGCCTCAGCAGGAGACGAGTCGTCCCTGGGCTCCGTCGACACGTTACCACCCGCCAACCGCCACGGGTACGCGGAGTGGGACTTCTCCCGGCGTGCACCGACCCGGTTGTGTTCCGGCGTTTCCTAGACGCCGCGGACTGCGGTTCGGCTACTCCGATGACTCCAGGACCGGGAGCTACGACCCCGCGCGGGAGTGCTACGCCGTCATCACCAACGACCCGGCCAATGCCGCCGCGCGGCGGCGCCGGGAGACCGGGGGAAATCACCCCCGCCCCGAGGGGATCGCCACGCGCCCGGGCGCGAGGCCAAGCGCCCTCGCGGGGGCCGACGCCGACGCATACGCGGCCCAAGCCCGCGAGCTCGAAGCCAAGGCGGCGGAAGAGTACCGAACGGTGCGACCGCTCCGCGCCTCAATGGCGAGAGGAGGCCTCCGCGCGCGGCGAACGCGCACGGGAGGCCGGGCCGACGGAGTCCGCGACCGCATCAACACCGTCCCCAACGTCGACAACGCGGACGCGCCGCGCCGCGGGCGAGCCAAAAGCTCATCGCCGCCGCGACGACGCCGGCGGGCCATGCCGGCACCCTCGACCCCCGAGGCTCGAGACCCGCACCGCGAGGTGCAAACTCTCATCGAGCAAGCGGCCGTCCGGCGAGGCCGAGAGCTCGGCCTCACGGATCCGCCAACGGGGGGATGCGCGGGATGACGAAGCCGCGCCGGGGGCGAACCCTCGGTGCACGCGGGGGTGCCGGCGGGGCGACCCGCCGATCAAGGACGCACGCCGGCCAAGGAGCGGCTCCTTGACGCACGCGAGGGCGCCGGATGGCGACGCCCGCAACGTCATCAACGCCGGGCGCACCGGCAAGGCCGACGCGCGAGCGACGAAGGGGCTACCACCCTCGACGGGGTGGACGCTACGACGGCGGCGAGGACCGCTCCCCGACACCGAACCCCCCGGCACCCGTGTGTTCGGGGCGGGAGATCCGCGCGGCGGCCGTTCCCCCCAACGCTTCCGCCAACCCTCGACCATCGTCAAGTACAACGGGGAGACGGACCCCCGTGTATGGCTCAACGACTACCGCTTAGCTTGTCGGTGGGGCGGGGCCACCGATGACGAGGTCATCATCCGCAACTTGCCCCCGCATCCGGGCGACGCGGCCCGACATGGCTCGAGCACTTGCCCGCTAGCCGCATCCACAACCGGGACGACCCGGTCCACACGTTCGTAGGCAACTTCCGGGGGCACGTACGTGCGCCCGGGAATTCCCGGGACTCGCGCTCCGCACGCGAAGCCGGCGAGTCGCTACGGGACTTCATACGGCGCTTCTCTAAGCGCTGCACTGAGCTCCCCAGCGTGGCGCAGTCCGAGATCGTGCATGCCTTCCTCGAGGGCACCACGTGCCGGGACCTCGTACGGGAGCTGGGACGCAGCCCGCCTGCGGACTCCAACGAGCCGTTCGACATCGCCACCGGCCTTCGCCTGCGGAGAAGAGGCCGTGGGGGCAATCTTCGACGGCAAGAAGGGCAAGCGCTCGGAGGACGCGCCCGCGGAGGGGCGCAAGTCCAAAGAGCCGCACCGCAACGACAAGCGGGGCAAGAAGGGGAAGAAGCCGCGCCGCGAGGCGCGCGAGCGAGGGGCGCGACGGCGGCAACGTCGAGGCCCTCGGCGGTGACCCGGCTCGACGGGGGGCCCTCGACCGGCCCCTCGAGGCCGGGGGTGTTTGACGACATGCTGAAAAAGCCATGTCCCTACCACAAGACCCCAGTGCACCATACCCTTGAGCAGTGCGACATGCTCAAGAAGTTCTATGGCCGTGCCGCCGCGAAGGAGGCAGAGGCCAAGAAAGACGGAGGCGATGGCGACGTCGGCGGCTTCCCCGCCGTTGAAAATGTGTTCCTCATCTTTGGGGGACCAACCGTCGACATGTCGACCCGGCAGCGCAAGAAGGAGCGGCACGAGGTCCTCGCCGCGGAGAGGGCGCCTCCGGCCTTCCTCAATTGGTCGGAGGATGCCATCCTTCAGCCGGGAGGACCACCCGAACCGTGTCCCCAACCCGGGCCAGTACCCGCTGGTGGTCGACCCCATCATCGGGAACGCCCGGTTCTCGAAGGTCCTCATGGACGGAGGCAGCAGCCTCAACATCCTCTACGCGCATACATTGCACCTAATGGGGATCGGGTTGGACCAGCTGCGGCCCAGCACGAAGCCGTTCCATGGCATCGCGCCGGGCAAGCAGGTCCAGCCCCTCGGGAAGATCGACCTGCCAGTCTGGTTTGGCACCCCAAAGAACTTCCGCAAGGAAACCCTCACTTTCGAAGTGGTGGGGTTCAAGGGGGCCTACCACGCAATACTTGGGCGACCCTGTTACGCCAAATTCATGGCGGTCCCCAATTACACTTACCTGAAGATGAAGATGCCGGGACCGAACGGCGTCATCACCGTCGGGTCATCCATCGAGCACGCGTTCGACTGCGACGTCGAGTGCGTGGAGCACGCAGAGGCACTGGCGCTGGACGAAGCGCTGGTGAACACGGCCGGAGAAGATGGTCAACGAAGACCTCGACCCCGCCACCAAACACGCGGCACCTTCGAGGCCGCGGAGCGGACCAAGGGGGTCCCCCCTCGACCCCTCGGCCCCCGAGGGCAAGGCGTTGAGGGTCGGCTCCACCCTCGACCCCAAATAGGAAGCGGTGCTCGTCGACTTCCTCCGCGCCAACGCCGACATCTTCGCGTGGAGCCCCTCGGATATGCCGGGGCATCCCGAGGGGAAGTCGACGAGCACTCCCTTGACATCCGCCAAACGCCCGCGCCGTGCGGCGGCGGCCGCGCCGCTTCGACGAGGAGCGGCGACGGGCAATCGGAGCGGAGCGCGGAAGCTTCTCGAGGCCGGATTCATCAAGGAGGTGTTCCACCCAACGTGGCTAGCTAACCCCGTGCTTGTAAAGAAAAAGAATGGGAAGTGGAGGATGTGTGTAGACTACACTAGTCTTAATAAAGCATGTCCTAAAGTTCCTTTTCCTTTGCCACGCATTGATCAAATCGTTGATTCAACGGCTGGGTGCGAATTGCTTTGCTTCCTAGATGCCTACTCCGGGTACCACCAAATAAAAATGAAGGAGTCCGACCAGCTCGCGACTTCGTTCATCACACCGTTCGGGACGTTCTGTTACGTCACGATGCCATTTGGCCTCAGAAATGCGGGTGCAACATACCAGCGTTGCATGCAGCACGTTTTTGGGGATCACATCGGGCGAACGGTCGAAGCATACGTGGACGACATCGTCGTGAAGACCAGGAAGGCGGACGACCTGGTTGGCGACCTCGCCGTCGCGTTCGGCAGCCTACGGGCCAATGGGGTCAAGTTAAACCCCGAAAAATGTGTCTTTGGAGTGCCGCGAGGCATGCTCCTGGGGTACATTGTCTCCCAACGGGGAATCGAGGCCAACCCCGAAAAGGTTGCGGCCCTCGAACGGATGGGTCCGATCCGGGACCTCAAAGGGGTGCGTAAGGTGCCGGGGTGCCTCGCCGCCTTGAGCCGCTTCATCTCGCGGCTCGGTGAGAAGGGCCTGCCCCTCTATCGCCTCCTCAAGAAGCACGAGCGCTTCTCCTGGACCGCCGAGGCCCAGGATGCGCTCGACAAATTGAAGGCGTCCCTAACGCACGCCCCGATCCTCACGCCGCCGCAAGATGGCGAACCCCTGCAGCTCTACGTAGCCGCAACCACCCAGGTGGTCAGCACCGTGATCGTCGTGGAGCGCATGGAAGAAGGGCACGCCCTGCCTGTACAGCGGCCGGTATACTACATCAGCGAGGTCCTGTCAGACACGAAGACGCGCTACCCCCAGGTCCAGAAGTTGTTGTACGCGGTAGTTCTTGCGCGGCGCAAGCTCCGCCACTACTTCGAGGCCCACCCCGTCACGGTGGTTTCTTCCTTTCCGCTAGGAGAGATCATCCGCAACCCTGACGCTGCGGGAAGGATCGCCAAATGGTCCGTGGAGCTGATGGGCGAAACGCTCGCCTACGCCCCGCGCAAGGCCATCAAATCGCAAATCCTGGCGGATTTCGTTGCTGAGTGGACGGACACGCGACCGCCGCCCCCACAAATCCGGGCGAGTGCCGGACTGCGTTCTTCGATGGCTCGGTGATGAAAACGGGAGCGAGGGCGCGGGCCCGCTCTTCGTGTCACCCCTCGGGGAGCACATGCGCTACGCAGTGCGCCTCCACTTCCCCGCGTCCAACAATATGGCTGAGTACGAGGCCCTTCTCTGCGGCCTCAAAATCGCCATTGAGTTGGGCGTCAAGCGCCTCGACGTGCGGGGGGACTCGCAGCTCGTGATCGATCAATTCATGAAGAACGCGAGCTGCCATGATGACAAGATGGAGGCTTACTGCAAGGCCGTGCGGGCCCTCGAGGACAAGTTCTACGGCATTGAGCTCAACCATGTACCCCGTCGGTACAACGAGGAGGCAGACGAACTGGCAAAGATCGCGTCTGGGCGGATCACCGTTCCCCCGAACGTTTTCGCGCGCGACATCGCGCAACCCTCGGTCGTCTTCGAGCCCTACCCCTCGAGCCGTGACGGACCCTCGGGGGCTCCCTCGAATCCAGCAGGTGCGGAACCCATGGACGAGGATCCCTCGAACGAGGCGTACGTGCTCTCCCTCCTCGAGGGGTACGGCTCCCACGAGGCCGACGCGATGGACATCGAGCCGGCTCCTGTCCAGGAGGACTGGCGCGAAAAATACATTGCCTGGATCGCTCGAGGGGAACTCCCCGCGGACCGGGCCGCGGCCAGGCGCATTGCCAGGATGGCCAAATCGTTCACCCTCGTCGACGGCGAGCTGTACAAGCGCGCCGCCTCCGGCATCCTACAGCGGTGCATACCCATTCCCGAGGGGCGCGAGCTCCTACGGGACATCCACGCGGGGATCTGTGGCCACCACGCTGCACCCCGCACCCTCGTCGGTAACGCGTTCCGCCAGGGCTTTTACTGGCCTACTGCGGTCTCGGACGCCAGCGAGATCGTGCGCACCTGCGAAGGGTGCCAGTTCTACGCCCGTAAGTCCAACCTGCCCACCCATGCCCTACAAACCATCCCCGTGACATGGCCATTCGCCGTATGGGGGCTAGACATCGTCGGGCCCCTGCGGAAGGCGACCGGGGGCTTCACCCACTTGCTGGTCGCGATCGACAAGTTCTCCAAGTGGGTGGAGGTACGCCCCATCACGAACCTAAGGGCGGAGCAGGCGGTGACATTCTTCACCGACATCGTCTACCGCTTTGGAGTACCAAACTCCATCATCACGGACAATGGGTCCCAGTTCACGGGCCGGAAGTTCTTGGAGTTCTGTGACAAGGTCCACATCCGTGTGGATTGGGCGGCCGTGGCACACCCACAGACCAACGACCAAGTGGAGCGTGCCAACGGCATGATCCTACAGGGCCTCAAGCCCAGAATTTTTGATCAGCTCAACAAATCTGGGGGAAAATGGCTCCAAGAACTACCAGCAGTCGTGTGGAGCCTAAGGACCACCCCAAGCAGAGCCACCGGGTTCACCCCGTTTTTCCTAGTCCACGGCGCGGAGGCCGTCCTCCCCATGGACTTAGAATACGGGTCGCCCAAGGTTCGAGGCTATAACGAGGATGCTAACCAGCGAGCTCGCGAGGACTCGCTGGACCAGCTGGACGAGGCACGCCTCGTAGTCTTAATGCATTCCGCGAGGTATCAACAGTCCCT
Source organism: Cenchrus americanus (assembly GCA_947561735.1). Taxonomy (NCBI): domain Eukaryota; kingdom Viridiplantae; phylum Streptophyta; class Magnoliopsida; order Poales; family Poaceae; genus Cenchrus; species Cenchrus americanus. The sequence goes on along the minus strand of OX387241.1, from coordinate 307,756,335 downwards.
AAGACGCTACCAAGCATGCAAGATACGTCGACGGGATTTCAGCGAGGGGGATCTGGTCCTAAGGCTACGCCAAGATAACCGAGGGCGCCACAAGCTATCGCCCCCATGGGAGGGACCCTACGTCGTGGTGAAGGTACTCAAGTCGGGCACATACAAGCTGGCCAACGAGGACGGTGAAGAGCTCACCAACGCTTGGAACATCCAACAGCTACGTCGCTTCTACCCTTAGCTAGGATTTTCCAAGTATTTTTGTTGTAAAAATCACATGGCCAACGCCCCAGTTGGCAACAACTATGTAAATGCTTCAAGTCTAATGGAAAGGATAACTCGGCTTTCCCCTGAAACCCAAGTTACCCTCGGGGGCTAATGCGGGGAGACCCCCCCCCCCAAAATGGTCCCATTTTTTGCGCAAAAATAAAAACAACTAGCACGCGCTAAGTTTGTTTTCTACTTCAACTACGAGCAACGATTTGAACAGGGCACGGGCGGCCCAGCGGGAGGAGCGTGCGAGCCAGAGATAGCCTACGCCGCGTGGATATGGCCCTTCTCTCTCGCCTCCAACCCAGCGGACCCCCAGCGAAAATCGAACTCCCCTAAGTAAAATCTACTCAGGAAGAAGGAGAAACAAAAAGGCGCAATAAACAAAAGACTTCATTTCATATCGTCAAATGTTTACGACGAAGATAATGTATTTATTTACAAAGGCCACGAGGCCAGAATATTGATACACAAAAAGCGGGCCCCGGCGCCCGGATGTTTCGAGGGCGGGAGGAGCGGCGGCGTCGGCCGACGTCTGGGAAGAGGAACTCCTCGAAGGCCTCGGCGAGCGACCCGGCGGCGTCGGCGGCAAGCGCATCCACACGCTCCATCGCCACCTCGTCCTCGACGCCCTCGGGAACGACGTAGCCTTCCACCAGCGCCTCAAAGTTGACCTCGTAGTGGGATCGCACCACTCCAAGGGCCTTCTGGACGCCCAGATGCAGCGCCCGGCGCATCCACTCCGTGACGTGGCCGCCAAGGGCGCGCAGGCGGCGGCCGCCGAGCTGCCGGCCGTGCCTCGCCCTCCTCAACGGCGCGGCAGGTCTCGAGGGCCGCATCGCGCAGCTCCCGCAGCTCCTGCTCGGAGGAGTTGTAGGAAGCCTGCAGCGCCTCAGCCCGCTCAGCTGAGTGCCCCAGGGCGGTGCGCAAGCCTGGAAACACCAAGGCAAGAAAGAAATCAGAAAAAGGGAATGCGAGTTCCCAAACGAAAAACCAACAAGGCAAGGGTCAGACAGTTGCTCACCTTCGACCTGCTTCCTCTCCATCTCGAGGGCGTGGCGCTCGGCCTCGACCGCCAGCTCGAGGCGCTTGACGGCCTCGCTCTGCTCCTGGAGGGCCATCTCCTGGTTCGCACTCGCAATGCTGAGCACGATGACCTCGCCCTCGACCTTGGAGAGCTTGGCGTCCCGATCCGCCAAGGACTTCCGCGACACCTCGTGGGCAGCGCGCTCTCGCTCCGGCCGCACGGGCGTCGACGAGGGCGGCCTCGCTCCTCGCCGGAGCCGCCCCTCGGCCCCTTGGCGGGCGATGCGCTCTTCTGGAGCTGCTCCTCGGCCGGCGACGAGGGCCGCGGCCTTGGCGTCGAGGGCGGCCTTCGGGTCGTCGGTCTCCTTGGCGCGCGCTCCCGGCCCGCGTGCCCGCCTCCTCGGCCCGGTCTTTCGCCGCGCTTGCGCCCCCTCAGCGACGAGCGAAGCTCCCGGGTTTCGGCGCGGACGGTAGCCACCTCCGCCTCCCGGCTAGCGGCCGCCGTTCACGTCTTCTCCAAGTCCGAGCGCGCGTGCCGCAGCGCCTCATCACGGTCGATGAGGGCTGCGCGGACCCGCTCGAGGCTCGAGCGGCGCGCCGTGTCCTGCCTCGAGCTCTCGGGGAGCTCGTCGGGCCGAGCCGGGCCCGGACGCCGGCCCGGCTGTCGTGGGAGACCACGAGAGCGTCAGCAAGCGCGTCGAAAGCGCTGCACCGCTCCCGGAGCTGGTGGACCTCGGCGTTCACCCGGTCGAAGGCATCGTACTTATCGTGGGCACGGCGCTCAAGCTCCTGGCATCCACACACCAAAATCCGTAAGCACTATGGCACAAAGGCAGCATACACAAACGAAAGAAAGAAGAGAACGAGCAACCATGGCTTACCTGGAAGACGAGCCATGCCGGGCCGCCATGGACCCGCAGCGCCTCGTTCAGCGCGCGGTTGAGCGTGGCGCCGTGGCTCCGGAGCTCGCCTCAGAGCTCTGCTCCCCCCGGCGTCGCGCAAACGCGGGGGGATCGTCGACGGCCCCCTCCCACGGGCGGGGCGGCCGGCGTGGGAGGACGAGGCCTCGGCGCGGTGTCCTCGACCCCCCACCACCATGTGACCCTCGTGCCGCCTCACGAGGGCCCCCTCCGGGGCTCGGGGGAATTCGTGGGCCGCCCGGCCCACCGATCCCACCCGGGCGGCGGGGGAGTCGTCCGAGACCTCCACCACCTCCGCTGCGGATCGCCGGTGGGCGCCGCCGCTTGCGCCGCCTCCACCGGCGCCTCCACTTGCGCCGCCCGCCGCCGGGCGCGCACGGCGCGGCGCCGCGGCCATCACCTCCGGCTGTGCCGCCGCATCCACGGCGCCGCCACATGTTGCGCCCGCTCCGCCTCCTCTGCCGGCCGGCGCCGCGGCCGCGCCTCCGCGGCCCACGGCCTGCGCGGCGCGCGCCCCACCCCGCCGCCGCCGTCGCGGCCCGCGCCCCCACGATGGCCGGCGCCGGCCGCTCCTCGGCCGATTGCCGGGCCGCCCCCGCGGCGGGGCCGATCCGCCGGTCGAGGCCCTCGAGGCCTCCGCCGGACCCTCGCGAGCTCTCGCCCGCCGCCGCCGTGCTTGCCCCCGCCCGCGGCGCCCTCGACGAGCGCCGCCGGGTGGGGATGGACGCGTCCGTCCTCAACACCTTGGCAGGTCCTCAACACCCTGCGCAGGCACAGACAGAGGATTAGAGCGCCTGAACATCAACAAATCGAACCAAGCAAAAAGACGAGCTCCTCACCTCGAAGAAGAAAAGGCCCGTTTCCTTTTCCTCGAGGCCTCAGCGGATGAGGCAAGTGCAGCTGGCGCGCTTGCCGCCACGCCTCCTGACGGCGCCGCGCGCGCGCGCGGGGGCGCCGCGCCCCGCGCGCGGCCGCGCCCCGGCCGCCGCGCCTCCCGAAGGCGTCGCCGCGCGCGCGGGCACGCTCGCCCCGCGCGCGGGCACGCTTGCCGTAGCGCGCGCCGACGACGCCGCCGCGCCCGCGGGCACGCTTGCCCCACGCGCGGGCGCGCTCGCCCCGCGCGCGGGCACGCTCGATGCGCGTGCGGGCGCGCGCGCGCGCGCGCGCCTCCGCGGCGCGCGCCGGCGCCTCCCGCGGCGCGCGCCGCCCCGATGTCGATGGCCGGCGGCAGCGCCGTTGCGCCCGCCCGGGCGATGCCGCCCTCGCCGCCGGCGCCGGCTCCGGCGACGGGGGCGCGAGCCGCCACGTCGAGAGGGGCCCTCCCCCTCGGCCCTCTTCCTCTTCGTCCTCCTCCGAGGACGAGTACTCTTCGGCCCCCGGGGAGGAGAGCCCCGGCTCTTCGCGCCGCGGCACTCCGCGGCCCGCCGGTCGCGGCGCGCTGATGTCGCCTCGCGCGCTCCCTCTGCGCGCCGCCGCCCGCGCCGCTGCCGCCGCTGCGCCGCCCGGCCAAGCGCGCGGGGTCGGGGGGGGGTGGGCGGAACGGACTTGGCGATGGTGAAGTTCACCCGCCCGCACACGGGAGCAACAATGGCGCGTCGGGGAGAGACGAAGCAAGACCAAGAACCAAAACAAAATTAAGAACCAAACTCACCGGCGGGCCGGTGGGGAGCATCTCGAGATCCCATGGGGTCCGAGCCCGCGAGCGTCGGCACCCGGTGTTGGACGGCGCTCCGCGCCCGGGTGAGCGCGTACGCCCGCTCGAGGGGCGTCGGGAGCATCCGCGACCTCGCCAGATCGACGGGGTTGGCCGCCTCTGTCATCTCGAAGATGCAGAGCAGCCTCTCCATCAAGGGCACGACCCGCCTGTGATGAAGGAAGGCGAGGACGCCCATCACGTTCAGCCCCATCGCCTCCAGGCGCTGCAGGGCGGCCAGGACCGACTCCTGCCGCCTCCGATGCTGGACCGTGGACACCCCGTAGCCCCAAGAGTCAGGCCTCTCCTTGAACACCCGACCGGTGTAGGGGGGGAGGCCGGGCTCGGCGTTGCGCAAGTAGAACCATCCCCGCTCCCAGCCGGCGTTGTTCGTCGTCATGGTGCAGGGGATGTAGATGTTCTTGAATTGCCCCCGCAGGGCAAGCGACATCCCGCCGGCGCGCACCGCGCGGCGAGTCCTCGGCTCCGTCGTGGGCTGCGTGAAGAGCTCCGCGCGGAAAAGGTGAACCCGCAGCTCCTAGTTGACCGGGGATCCCCAGGTACCCTTCGCGGACGCCCACGAACGTGGCCGCTCGCGAAATCGCGTTGGGGGCGAAGTTGTGCGCCTCCACTCCGTAGTGGTGGCACATCGCCCGCATGAAGGTGCTCGCCGCCGCGCGTTGAAGCCCCGCTCGTGGTAGCGGATGAAGCTCACCACGTAGCCCTCCGGTGGGTTGGGCTCGCGGTCCGCCGCCGGCGGCCACTATCCACTCCGCCGGACGTCCGTCTTCATTGGCCGCCAGCTGGCCGGCGGCGACCAGCTCGCCAAGGGCCAGACGGGTCACCGTCGACCTCTCCCAGGCGTACGGCTCCAGGATCGTGAGGGGAGGCTGAGGCGGTGCCATGAAGAAGGCAAAGGAAAGCGGGAGCGGAGGACAAGGAACGGAAGAAAGGCTCTAATGGCGACACCGCACGGTGGCAAGAGCGAGACGAAGACGAAGGGGCGGGGGACTGAAAATGGTGAGATGCTAAGGTAAGAAACCGCCGTCTCCCCACTCCCCTCAGATTTATAAGACGACGGGCGAGCTCTCCGGAGCGGATACCCCGCTCGCATTAACTGCAGGGAATCTTCCCTTCACGTCGACGGACGGGCCCCACCACGACTGCAGCGGCCACATCACTGCAGGCGGGCCATCATCACGGCGAAGACCCGCAGGAACCGAGGTGAAGCCGTCACGTCCACGTGCCACGCCGCCCACTACGCGCGCGCGCGCGGCCGCAGCGCCTAAAAAGACGCGCCCGCGCTGCAAAAACCGCAGCCTTGACTGCGAGGCATTTAATGACCGGGTCCCTTGCCAAGCAAGGAGAACCCTCGAGCGGGGCGAACCCCTGGCTCGAGACAAGGGCAACCCTCGATGGGATATCGACGTGAGAAGGCCGCCCGGGACCTGCTTGATGTAAAGTGTGCGCCACGGTACCCATGCCACGTAAAACCCTCGAGCGACACGAGCCCTCGCTCAAAACGAAAACAGCCCTCGATGGGACATCGACGTGAGAAGGCCGCCTGGGAACTACTTGATGTGAGCGGGCACCACGGGTACCCATGCCACGTAAAACCCTCGAGCGGCACGAGCCCTTGGCTCCAGATGATGTCAGCCCTCGAAGGGACATCGGCGTGAGAAGGTCACCCGGGGCCCGCTCGATGTAGAGTGGGCACCACGAGTACCCATGCCACGCAAAACCCTCGAGCGGCACGAGCCCCTGGCTCGAGACAATATCAATTCTCCCAAAAAGGGCACATACGCTGTGCCACCAACCAGCGCCTCGAGGGCTGGCTCGCCCAGACCCGTCGACAGCCGCAGACGCGAAAAGACGGGGCCGCCCAGGCGCCACCCCGCACGGCCCTACTGATCAGAGGTCCGAAGCCTGACCCTCGACGGGTTCGAACGAGCGCCTCGCATCGCGAGTTAGGGACGACGAGGGCACGCGCATTCGAGCCGTTCCTCGAGCCCGTCGGCTCGAGGGTGCCCCACATGTCGTGTTCGAGAGCCGCCGAGGGCGGCTAGCCGGGGAATCCCACCGAGGGAGAGCTTCCGCGCCCTCGGTCCCTAGCGAACGGACCGAGCCCCACCTAGCAAACCCACGCAAGCGCTTCCATGGACGTGTCTCCGACCGCGCAGCCCTACCCTTATCGAACGGGGCATGGGCGTCCACTTGAACCACCCGCTAGCCGGCTCGACGAGGAATCCGCAATCCGCGACCCGCTCGATGGGGGTTACGGAAACCTCACCCTCCGTCCCCGCGGAGGGACGGCGAGGGCGCGTTAAAAAACAAGTCGCCAAGCTCTACCCGATCGCCTCGAACGGGCCAAGGCTCGGGGCTTGACGCACGGCTACACCTCCTTGAAATTGCACCCGCCGGGAGACAGCCGCCAGCAAAGTGCGTGCACCCCCGGCCGGCCGAAACACCGCCGATGCCGGTTGGAATACGTGCCACGCCCTCGACCAAATTCTCGCGGTTAACCCCCTGCAGAGCACCCTCACCCCGCGCAGGCTTCGGGGCTAGACCCGCGGGTCGCTGACGCGGCCCCACGGAAAGTGTTCGCAGAACGAGGAGGGAAGAACGTCCTATCAGTATGTTCCAGCATCTGCGGGAGCCTCAATGGCAAACCCACAGATGCTCGGGGGCTACTGTCGGGGACAGCCCTAGGGGTCCCCTTAAACTATGGGGAAATCCTCACTTAAGACCTACAAAAAGGCCAAAACACAAATCGTCTAACCATGCAGGGAACAGCCCACGCCGCAGGGACTCCGACGGCCCATTGGGGCGGCCCTCTTAGAGATCCCCTCGAGTAGGCTCCGCCTCGCTCGAGGACACGCGCCCCCCTCGGGCGGGCTTCGCCCCGTTCGAGGGGCAGCACTTCCCTCGAGCGGGTTCCACCTCGCTCGAGGGCTCGCTCCCCCTCGGGCGGGTTCCGCCTCGCTCGAGGGTGCGTCCCGCCCTCGGTCGGGGTCCGCCACGCTCGAGGGCGCCCCTCACGCGTGCGCCGGCCCCCGTACATGGGCATTTAACGCCCCGACACGGGCGGGACCGGCGCCATCATGCGCCGGGGCTCGCACCCCGGTGCCGCCGCACCAACTCCCCAGGGAGGAGCCCATCCCCGCCACTGTGGGAGGGCACTGTGCAGCGCGGCCGGCGTCAGTCCCGTGACACCGTGCACACGCTCCAGTATGGCTAACAAGCCAGGCCCTCGAAAGGGGGGCGGGCGCACCCTCGATTCACTTTCTCGTGACCCTACAGGGTTAGGTGGAAGCGCTAGGCCGGTGGACTGCCATCCCTGCCACTGTAACGGCGTGGCCGCCGTACCCGCGCGTGCAGGAGCACGCCCGACGCTGTAGAAACAACTCCAGGCCCGTGCAGCGCGTTGGGAAGGAACGCCGTTCTGCCTACTCCTGTACTCCGTACAGGCCTGTGTCAGCACCTCCCTCGAGCCTATCAGAAGGCATCACCGCCATCCGCTGCTCTCCTACCCTCGAACCGCCACTGTTCGGGTACAAGTCAGGCCATGATGACCAGATCACCGCGAGGATCGCCCGGACGGCCTCCCACTCTACAGGATAGCACGTCGCACTTCCCCTCGTAGCTAGGTAGCGTGGCGCGCATGTAAATCGCCTCCCCCTTGATCTATAAAAGGGGGAGCGAACCCCCCGCCCATAGGGGACGAGAAGACGAGACAACGAGAGCCTCTCACACACACCACGCACTCACTCCCCCGGTTCTCCCACAACATCTTCGGCCCGGGGACTTGGAAGCCTTGCTTCCTCTCCCGCCTTGCTTGTAGTCGCCCCACCACGAGCACCCCGTGCTAAGTAATATAGTGCCTCGAGCACGCCACCGTCGGGACGTACGGCCCCCTCGGCCGGAACCAGGATAAAACCTTGTGTCACTTGTTATTTAGCATCGACCATTGAGGGATAGACCTCGGCGCTTTCTACTGGTTAGTGTCGGGACCACATTCCGCACCGACATCTTGTTCCGGAAGTTCTTCCGGGTGAAGCCCCAGCCCAGCGCCAGCAGTCCCCAAGTAGTGGGGGAGCTGGGATCCAGATGAGGGAGGACGCCGCAGAGCAGTACCTCTCCTACAAGTTGATTGATTCCAACCAGGATTAGAAAGCGAAGTGGTTCTACGTCATGAACCACCACCCGGAGCTGCCAAAGCCAAGCGGGAAGCAGTCCAAGCACCGACCGTGGTGGAACTCGGAGCCGACGATGCAAGAAGGTCTCCAGTTGCCCGAGCTACTGGCGAAAATCAAGGCGCTGAGAGAAGCCGGGCTGAGGGCCGAACATGTGGCCTTCAGCTTCATGAAGCGAAGGGTGCAACCGCTGATGGCCCGCGACACCCTAGGGTACGAGTACACCGGCGACGACGGCACGTCGCGGATGCCCGGTGATGAAGTCGTCGACGACGACATTGTTGATAGGCTGGGCAAGATCTTCAAAGATATGCCGGCGTACACGCCGTGCCCTGTAACCGAGTACTCCGTCGCGCGCCCACCAAATAAGGTCTGTGGCCGTTCCCTTTATCGAGTACTCATTACTGAAGAGTAGTCGTGCTGACGAGTTGTGCTTCTTGCAGGATAACTTGGCGAAGTTCATCTCCGAGCCGGCGTCGCCTCCTCAACTTGTCGAGGTCCCGGAGGAAGGGAAGGCCAGGGCCAAGGAGCGGCGCGAGGTTGGCGAAGGAGACGACACAGTTGTCGTCGAAGACACATCCGAGGAGGACGACGATGAGGAGACGCTCAAGGAGCGCTTCCAGCTGCGGTCGCGGTTCAGCCGCCCTGGATTGCCGCACATACCTCTCGTTCAGGATCAGCCAGCTAGCCTGGAGGCTAGCTTGCCCGCGCCGCCAAGGAAGCCACGCAATGTGGACCGCAAGCGCGTGGCCAAGAAGTTGAAGGTCACGGAGACCACGTCCCAGGAGGTAGGCCATCTTGAACAGGGTAGTCGAGTACTGATGTCTCGATGTTGTGTGTTGACGACGAATTTTCTTTGCTTGCAGGAGATGCCGCCTTCCGACCCCGTTGAGCAGGGTGACGAAGGCGATTGGGACACAGTGGGGGAGCCAGCTGGGGGTAGTCACAGCCCAGCCCCCACCGTAGAAGAGCTTTTGGCGCAGTTGGAGCGCCAGCCCCCAGTTGCTGAGGAAAGCACACAACCGGCCGCTGCTGCCACTGAAGAGGTAGCGGCTACTGAAGCGCAGAAGGAGGCGCCTGCCGAGGCAGGACTGGTCGACATTGCCAGTATCCTCGGCGATCCAACCGTGACGGTGGTCCGATCGAGCTTGTAAGTGTTGATCCTTCCCGAGTAGTACATTGGATATGGTAGTCGTACTAGGTTGACAACCAGCTTGTATACTCTGCAGGAAATCGACGGACCTTACCTGGGAGGGGGATGAACCCGCCACAGCGGTGGCGGAAGAGGAAGCCGGGCCGCCCGCTGAGGAGTCCGCTTCCGCCCCTCAAGCAGAGTCCGAGGCGCCGACCGCGGAGGCTACGTTGCCTGAGGCCAGTGTCGTTGAAGGTGAGTACTCTGCTCAGGTGCAAGTAGCCTCGAGGAGTAGTCGTAGCCGCCAGGTATGACTGATGCAGTTGTCGTTTGATGACAGGTGCTGAAGCCGAGGGAAGCGATATCCCGGCAGCGGTGCCCGTTGAAGACGTGACACAGAGACTCGTGAGCCGCGCAGGAGCCCCCGAGCCGATGGAGGTGGCCGTCGGAGAAGCCGCCGCGACGACTGGAGGAGAAGGCGCGACGCGCTGCCAGAACCCGCTCCGGAGGTAGTCGTGCGCTCGCCAGAGATCCAGGATGCGGAGCCAATCCGCTCGGCGCCAATGTCCGAAGCTGCGACGAGTAGTCGTGGCGGGATCGAGTTGTTGTCGGATGATCTTGTCGACCCGGCAACGGTAGCTCGGCACCTGGAGGCGGTGCGCCAGGCCGAGCAATGGATGAAGGTGAGTAGTCGACACCCTTGAGTAGTCAATCCTTTAACGTTGAGTACCCATTTGACATGTGTTATCTCTTGCAGGATATCGCGGAGAGGTCCCGCCAGAAGTCCAACATGCTTCAAGGATACGGCGACACAGTACTCCGGGCGGAAGCCTTAGAGGAGCAGCTCGTGAAGTCCCGGAAGCACGCCACCGCAATGCAGTCGAAGCTGGACACGCCTTCGCCCAGTATCACAATGACATCCAAGATATGCAGGCGAAGAGCGACGAGCTCGTGCGGAAGAACAAATCTCTCCGCAACAAGAATAAAGGTACGTGACCGCCTTGTCGGGTGCTTGTTGATGGTAGCTTGAGGTAGTCTGACCCACTTTGTCTTTGTTGATTGCAGAGCTTGAGACCAAGGTCGATCAGCTGAAGGCTTCAGAGACCGATCTGAAGAACCTCTTCTACCGAGAGCAAGAGGCCCGCCAGGTACTGGAGTACGATTATAAGGAGCTTGCTTACGAGTGCGACAAGCACATGGAGCTCCGTATTACATCAGATCGTGACCTCGTCAACTGCTACAAATCTTTGCAGAAGCTGAACGAGGACTGCGAGAAGTTGCAGGCTCAACTCAAGGGACTCGAGGAAGTCGTGCTTCCCATCGCGAGGCTACTGGTGCCTCACCCTAGCGGTTCGAAGATAGCTCCACTGGAGGACCGGCTGAAGGAAGCCCCCAGCCGCCTGGCGACCTACGTCAAGCACTTGGCGAAGTCGATCCCCAACCAGGTTCTGGCCTTCATGAAGTCGTACTTCCCAAAGGCTCCTGTGGACGTAGTAGCCGGCGGGCTAGCCGCCAACTGCACGGATGAGCAATACGCAGAGCTGCTGGAGCGGATGGCGCCCATTGCTGAACAAGTCGCCGGGAAGTTGAATCTCCAGTAGTCCTGTCAAGTTAGCTCGTAGCAGTAGTTGTACATAAACAGTTGTAATAAACTTGTTTAAGTATGTATGAAGAAAACTTCCATGAATGAGTACTCATTATCGCGATCTGTGAGTGCGGAGTCCCATCGTGGAGTCGTCGTGAGTAGTCGTACTCACCGGTAGTCCCGTTGAGGGAGAAGGACAGTAAAGTAGTTGATAGATAATCAAACTTTGTTACTGAAGAAGAACACCTGGATGGCAAGGGCCGTTGTTACAGAGTAGTTGCTAGGACCCGGAGGCCGCCTACGGCTAAGTAGTGCTAGGGCGTACAGCCGCTTAAAGCAGTAGATCCGTCAGTAGCCGTGTAGGCTAGATCTAGGAGTACATGGTCTCTCAGTAGACCGCTGCTAGAGTCCTTTGTCGCTCGTCGCAGCCCAAGATCCGTTAGTAGTCACATGGTCTGGATCATGGAGTGAAGTAGTCCGGAGACTGGAGCCTGGACTCGGAGGCCGCTTACGGCGGAGGGGTATTTGAGTAGTCGTATATACTGGAGCCCCCGGTGTAGTCATGTAGACTCGGCGTAGAATTGACAGAGCTGGTCGATGTTCCACGAGTTGTTGACGTCTTCGCCTTCAAGCGTCTAGAGGCGGTAGGAGCCCGGTCCGGTCACCTTTGCAACTGTGAAGGGACCTTCCCAGGGCGAGTTGAGCTTGTGTAGTCCTTCCGTGTTCTGGATGCGACGGAGGACAAGATCACCAACGTTGAAGGAGCATTCCTTAACGTTGCGGTCGTGGTAGCGTCGGATACCCTCTAGGCACCTTGCTGATTGGACGAGGGCGGCGCAGCGAGCTTCTTTGAGTCCGTCGATGTCAACTCGTTTGCTGTCTTCAGAGATGCCTTTGTCATACTGCTCTACTGCTGGTGAATCCCACATGACATCAGCAGGGAGGATTGCTTCGGAGCCGTAGACCAGGAAGTATGGAGATTGCCCCGTTGGCTTGGAGTGCTGAGTACGTAGCCCCCAGAGGGCGTTGGGTAGTTCCTTGATCCACTTGCCTCCTTTGGTGTTTGCAGCGTCATGTAGCTAGTTTTTGAGAGCATCGAGCACCATCCCATTGGCGCGCTCGACTTGTCCATTGGCCCGAGGATGGGCAACTGAGACATATCGGACGTCGATCCCGCTGTTCTCGCAGTACTCCCAGAACTGGTGATCATTGAAGTTGGAGCCCAGGTCTGTGATGATGCGATGGGGTAGTCCGTATCGATGTACGAGTTCATCCAGGAAGTCGAGTACTCTGTCAGCCTTGGGGCATGTAACCGGCTTGACCTCGATCCACTTGGTGAACTTGTCGATGGCCACCAATACTCTGTTGAATCCACCCGGCGCAGTTGGTAGTGGCCCAATCATGTCGAGCCCCCAGCAAGCGAAAGGCCAGGTTAGCGGTATGTGAGTAGCTTGTAGGCTGGGACGTGTTGTTGCTTGGCGAAGTATTGGCACCCTTGGCACCTTTTGATGAGTTCTTCGGCGTCGCCTAGAGCTGTGGGCCAATAGAAAGCTCGTCGGAAGGCCTTGCTGACCAGCGTGCGAGAGGACGCGTGGTTGCCGCAGACGCCTTTGTGGATCTCCTCCAAGATGTCCTTGCCTTCTTGTCTGGGAACGCACTTCATGAGTACTCCGGAAGATGCGCCCCGCTTGTAGAGCTTGTCTCCGACGAGGACATAGGACTTGGCATGGCGGATGAGTTGCTCGGCCAAGTTCTTGTTCGAGGGAACTTTCTGCTCGCTGAGGTAGTCGATGAATGGCTGCCTCCAGTCCACGTCGATCCTCATGACCTCCTGGCCAGCCGGCGGATGCGTTGGGTCAGTGGTCGGTGGCACTGGCTCCGGGGTGGATGGCGCGTGAAGCTCGTGAATGAACACACCCGCTGGTACTTGAGCGCGAGTAGAACCAAGCTTCGACAGGACGTCCGCTGCAACGTTGTTGTCGCAGACGACGTGGTGGAACTCGAGACCATAGAACTTTTTCTCGAGCTTGCGGACTTCTAGGCAGTAGGCGTCCATGTTCTCCTTGTTGCGGTCCCAGGACTTGTTGACTTGGTTGATGACCACTGCGGAGTCGCCGTAGACTAGTAGCCGCTTGATGCCCAGTGAAGTCGCGAGGCAGAGCTCGTTTAGCAGAGCTTCGTACTCGGCTTCGTTGTTTGAGACCTTCCAAAAGATCTGCAGGAAGTACTTGAGTTGTTCGCCCGTTGGAGAAATCAAGAGTACTCCTGCACCTACGCCCTCGAGGTTAAGTGAGCCGTCGAAGTACATCACCCAATGCTCTGGTCGCTCGGTTGGAGTAGGTAGCTGATTCTCCCGCCACTCCGCCATGAAGTCGACTAGTGCCTGCGACTTGATGGCTGTGCGTGGCTTGAAGTCGATGTTGAGGGCGCCGAGTTCGACCGCCCACTTGGAGATTCTTCCAGTAGCATCTTGGTTTCGCAGGATGTCACCGAGCGGGTAGTCGGTGATGACGGAGATCGAGTACTCCTGGAAGTAGTGTCGTAGCTTCCGCGAGGTGATGAGCACTACGTACAGAAGCTTCTGTACTGGCTGGTAGCGTGCCTTGGATTCTGACAGGACCTCGCTAACGAAGTAGACTAGGCGCTGGACTAGGTAGGCGTGGTCATCTTCCTGCCGCTCGACGATGATGGCAGTTTTGACCACGTGAGTAGTCGCAGCGAGGTAGAGCAATAGCTGCTCGCCTTTGCGAGGAGCCGTGAGGACTGGTGCCTTCGATAGGAAGTCCTTGAGCTGGGCAAGGGCTTGGTCCGCCTCTGGAGTCCACACGAACTTCTCTTGGCACTTGAGTAATTTGAAGAAGGGGAGCCCCCGTTCTCCAAGCTTCGAGATAAATCTGTTCAGGGCCGCCATGCACCCGGTTAGCTTCTGGACGTCTTTGATGCACGTGGGAGCTTTCATGCTGGTGATGGCGGAGATCTTCTCGGGATTGGCTTTGATGCCGCGGTGGCTGATGATGAAGCCGAGTAGTTTGCCCGAAGGTACGCCGAAGATGCACTTGTTCGGGTTGAGCTTCCAGCGGTACTCGCGCAGGGATGCGAAAGTCTCTTCAAGATCGTCGATGAGCGTGCTGGAGTTTCTGGTCTTGACGACCACGTCATCCACGTAGGCTTCGATGTTCTTGTTGAGTTGCCTCTTGAAGCAGGCCTGGATAGCTCGTTGGTATGTAGCGTCGGTGTTCTTCAACCCAAAGGACATGGTCGTGTAGCAGTACACGCCAAACGGGGTGATGAACGTGGTCTTCTCCTGGTCTTCTTCCTTGATCGCGATCTGGTGGTAGCCGGAGTAGCAGTCGAGGAAGCAGAGCAGGTCGCAGCCCGCCATGGAGTCGATGACTTGGTCAATCCGCGGCAACCCGAAGGGGTCCTTGGGGCAGTGCTTGTTGAGGTCGGTGTAGTCAACGCACATCCTCCACTCGTTCGAGTTCTTCTTGCGGATAAGGACGGGGTTTGTCGGTGTTTTGGACCGGCAACCTACTACGGGGAGTACCCGAAGTAGATGAATGTGACTCGCCGAGATCGGTAACTCGAAGGAAGAGACACGTGGCACACAATTTAGACAGGTTCGGGCCGCGAGGTGCGTAATACCCTACGTCCTGTATGCTGCGTAGCTCTGGATTGATAGGGCACGACACAGGATGGTGCAATGGTGCGCCGTGAGTTGAGATTGGATGAGGTGATCCCGAGATCGGTCCCCGCCTCGCCTTATATAGTCCGGGAGTGTGGTTACAAGTCGGAGTAGGGAAGGAGTACTAGTCGAGTACGTCTAGGAGACCTCTACACGGTGCGGAACGTGTACGCAGTCCTAACCGAGTACTACTCCCGTGTTGTCCTTGTGCTCCACGCCTTCGGTGTGCCGTGTAGCGCAAGCCGGTAGTCCCTGTGGGGCCACCGGTAGTCGGTCCCGGTACCCACCGAGGTAGTGGGCCCGGGGAGGTCCATACGACAAGCCCCCGAGTACTTTGTAGTCGAGAAGGATAGCTTCAAGTAGTCTTGACTCGCCTTAACAAGTAGTCCTCAAGCGTCCCCGAGCGCTACAAGTCAAAAGTCCTCAAGAGTAGTCGAAGCATCCCGAGGCCGGAATGTACTCCACCGATGTCTGAGCAATCTTGAAGTCTTCTCGAGTAGTCCCAAGCGTCCTTGAAATCTGCCTTCGAAGGTCTTCAAAAATGCCTGCCTTGTCTTGAAGCCGGAGCCGTCAAGAAGATGCGATTTGCAGAACCGCAATCCACGTGTCGTAGCCCCCGAGCCTCGAGCCGCGGGCTCTGGCTGAGGATCTATCCGAAGTCTTGGCGAGAAAATCCCGAAAAATCCGGAGAGAAAAAACCGAAGGACACGTGGCACGGAGCCCCCGAGCCTTGAGTCGAGTACTTCCTCTCGAATTGAAGGGTCTTCTTGGAGAATGTGTCCTGAGCTCTTGAGACTAGCCGCGTCCCAGGTAGTCGAGTAGAAGTAGCCGAGCCCCCGAGGTGAGGCGCGTCGACTAGTAGAATGCGAAGAGTCACGCGTAGCCGCTGAGTCAGCTGCGCGTGGACTTATCCAGCCACCCGTTACGGAGGCGTTTTGGCTTATAAATACAAGCCGAAACCCTTAGGGTTTTTCAGCCAAGTGAGCCGCAGTCATTCGCCACATGAATCTTGAAGTAGATCCACCCGGCCGAGCACCGCCGCCGTAGTAGATCCGAGCGCATCGCCACCCGAAAGCTGTAGGGTAGCCCCCGAGCGGATGCGAGTGAAGACTCCCTGTTCTTGGAGGATGAAGCCGTCCCCGTCGAAGACGTCGAAGGCGGGCGGGAAGAAGAGGAGCCATGCAGAGGCTGCCGCGACCGACGCCGGAGCAGCGCCGCCCACGTCTCCACCGCGCGCTGACCCAAGCCGCGAGTGGAAAAAATCGAAGGTGAAGACCGAAGACTTGCTGACCCTGTTGAACAGCGGGTTCATCAGGGAGAAGGAGATCGATATGTGGAGATCCGCCGCAGGAGATCCCTATCCAATGGAGAAGGCGCAAGACGAGATCCCGATGTTCTCGCGCTTCGTGGAGCGCGGTCTTGCGCTCCCAGCAAGTGACTTCTTCAAGGGGCTTCTCAGGTACTATGGCATCGAGTACCTCAACTTGAACCCCAACGGTATCTTCCACACTTCCGTCTTCGTTCATTTCTGCGAAGCATTCTTGGGGATCAAGCCCCACTGGGTTCTCTTCCGGAAATTCTTCCGCGTGAAGCCGCAGCCCAGCGCCTCCAACCCCAGGGTAGTCGGAGGGGCCGGGATCCGCTGAGGGAAGATGCCGCCGAGCAGCACTCGGCGTACAAGCTCGTGGACTCCAACACGGGACCGGAAGACGAGGTGGTTCTACACCACGAACCACCATCCCGAGCCGCCGAAACCGAGCGGACGGCGGCCCAAGCACCAAGAGTGGTGGAACACGGAACCCACCATGCAAGAGGGGATCCGGGCCTCCCGGAGTTGCCGGCACGCATCAAGACCCTGCGGGATGCAGGACTGAGGGCCGAACATGTGGCCTTCAGTTTCATGAAGCGCCGGATCCAGCCGCTGTCAGCGCGGGATACGATGGGCTTCGAGTACATCGGCGATGATGACACGTCGCGGATGCCAGGAGGCGAAATTGAGGACAACGACATCATCGAGAGGTTGTCGAGGATCTTCAAGGACATGCCGGAGTACACGGCGTGCCCTGTCGAGGAATACTCCGCCGCGCGCCCGCCCAACGAGGTAAGTAGGCGTACCCGCCTCGTCGAGTAGTAGGCACTTGTAGCAGAGTTGCTGACGCTTTTGTATTTTTTGCGCAGGATGATGTGAAGCGGTTTGTCTCCGAGCCGCAGCCACCACCGAGCGGAATTGAGGTCCCAACGGTGGAGAAGGTGAAGGAGCGCCGAGTAGTCGGAGACGACGACGATCCCGTCATCGTGGAGGATACCTCCGATGACGAAGAAGACGAGGAGACGCTGCAGGACCGCTTCCAACTGCGGTCGAGGTTTAGCCGTCCGGGCTTGCCTCATGTACCTCTCATCCAGACCCTCCGCTAGCCCTCGGAGGCTAGCCTTGCTGCGCCGCCGAGGAAGCCGCGCAACCCCGCCAAGAAGCGGGTAGCCAAGAAGATGAAGGTCTCAGAGACCACGCCTCCAGAGGCAAGTCGTCTTGAGCGAAGTAGTCGAGTACTCAGTGATCGAGTACGGTGCTGACGAGTAGTCGTTCTTGTGTGCAGGAGAGGCCGCCAGCGGAGCCCGTGGAGGAGGGCGATGAGGGCATGTGGCCCACAGTGGGGGAACCGGCTGGAAGCCGAAGCCCAGCCCCCACTGTCGAAGAACTTCTGGCGCAGCTGGAGCGCCAGCCCCCTGCCCCAGAAGGGAGCAGAGTACCCGCGACCGCCGCCGCTGAAGAGGTGGGAAGCCGCGAGGCACGGAAAACCCCCGCGCGGCCGCCGCCGCCGTGGAGGAGGCGGTAGTCGGGAGAGGCGGAGGAAGAAACGCCCGCCGAGGGTGGACCGGTTGATATCGCCGCATCCTCGGTGCTCCGGCCGTGACTATCGTCCGGTCGAACTTGTAAGTACCACGCCTTCATGAGTAGTACTCATTGTAGTAGTCGATTTTATCCGACGACCCTCTCGTGGATACTTGTGCGAGAAAATCCACCGACTTGAGCCGGGACGGAGAGGAGCCCACGGCGAGCAGAGGCGAAAAAAGGCCGCGCCGCCCGTCGAGGAGCCCGCTCCAGAAGCCCAAGCCGCGACCGAGCCCCCAGCTGCCGAAGCGTCGCCGCGCAGGCGGTCGTAGTCGAAGGTGAGTACTCCGCCTGAAGCTATGAAGCCCCAAAAAGAGTAGTCGTAGATGCTGATGCGCGTGTTCCTTGGTGACAGGCGCCGAAGGAGGTGACATCCCTGCAGGGGTGCCCATGCAGGAGTTGACACCAGAGGCCCCAGAGGCTGCGGTAGGAGCCCCCGAGCCCATGAGGAAAACCGTCGAGAAGTCCGCCGAGGAGGAGGCGGCTACCACGTCGCCAGGGGTTGCCCTGGAGGTGGCGATCCGATCTCCCGAGATCCAAGACGCGGAGCCTATCCGCTCGGCGCCAATGACCGAGGCTACGTCGAGTAGCCGTGGCGGGATTGAGCTGCTTGCCGACGATCTCGTCGAGCCGGCGGTGTTGGCACAGCATCTGGAGGCGATGCGACGAGCTGAACAGTGGATGAAGGTACGTAGCCGTTGCCTCCCGAGTAGTCAATCCTTTCGTTGAGTACTCTGCTTGACTTGAATTTGTCTTGTGCAGGACGTCGCGGAGCGATCCCGCGAGAAGTCCAATCTGCTGCAAGGCTATGGTGACACGGTACTGCGAGCTGAGGCCTTGGAGGAGCAGCTCATGAAGTCGAGGAAGCACGCGGCCGCCATGCAGTCGAAGCTTGACGCCGCCTTCGCCAAGTACCACAACGATGTGATGGACTTGCAGGCGAAGAGCGACGAGCTGGTGCGGAAGAACAAAGGCCTCCGCAACAAGAATAAAGGTATGTCTCTTGACTTGTCGGGTACTTGTTGGGGGTCGTCAAGCTCTGACCCGTTGTCGTGTTCCGGTGTTGCAGAACTCGAAGGCCAGGTAGAGCGACTGAAGGGCTCGGAGATCAGCATGAAGAGTCTCTTCTACCGGGAGCAAGAAGCCCGCCAGGTACTTGAACTCGACTACAAGGAGCTGGCCTTCGAGTGCGAGAAGCACATGGAGTTGCGAATTGCATCTGACCGGGATCTCGTCAATCGCTACAAATCTTTGCGATGTTGAACGAAGATCGCGAGGCGCTCCGGCCCACCGAAGGACCTTGAAGAGGCCGCCCTCCCGATCGCGAGGCTCCCGGTGCCGCACCCGGCGGCCCCAAGATCGCTCCGTTGGCGGATCGACTTCGTGAGGCGCCAAGCCGGCCGGCCGCCTACGTGAAGCACATGGCCAAGTCAATCCCGAAGCGAGTGCCGGCCTTCATGAAGTCGTACTTCCCGAGGCGCCCCGTGGAGGTAGTCGCCGGCGGGGTAGCCGCCAACCGCTTCGGATGAGCGACGCGCAGTTGCTGGAGCGTGCATGGCTCCCATCGCGGAGCAGGTAGCCGATAAGTTGAACCTCCAGTAGCCCTGCATAGATAGCTAGTAGCCGTAGTTGTATAGGAAACAGTTGTAATGAACTTTTTCATATATCAATGAAATGTGATGTTCCATCAATGAGTACTCGTAACCGCGATCTCAGAGTGCGGAGCGCCCATCGTGGAGTAGGTGCGAGTAGTAGTACTCGGCTTAGTGGTCCCGTCGTAGGGAGTAGACAGTAAAGAAGTTGATGAACAATCAAACTTTATTACTGGAGAAGTACACCTGGGTGGCCAGGGCCGTAGTTACAAGTAGTCGCCTGGACCCGAAGGCCGCTTACAGCTGAGTAGTACTGGAGCGGGTAGCCGCTTACAGTGAGTGATCCGTAGGTAGCCGTGTAGGCTGGATCGCAGATCCGTAGGTAGCCGTGCGGGCTGGATCTTGGAGTGTGGTCTCTTGGTAGACCGCTGCTAGAGTCCTTGATGCTCGTTGCAGCCCAGGGTCCGTAGGTAGCCGCAAGGGCTGGACCTGGGGGAGAGTAGTCCGGAGACTTGAAGCCAGGACCCGGAGGGTCGCCTGCGGCAAGGGGTGTTGATGTAGCCGTGTGGACTTGAACCCCGGAGTAGTCGTATAGACTAGGCGTAGAATCGACAGAGCTGGTCGACGTTCCACGAGTTGTTGACTTCTTCGCCTTCGAGTGTTTGGAGGCGGTAGGAGCCTGGCCCGGTCACCTTAGCCACGGTGAAGGGCCCTTCCCAGGGGGAGCTGAGTTTGTGAAGTCCTTCCGTGTTCTGGATACGGCGGAGGACAAGATCTCCAACGTTGAAGGAGCGTTCCTTGACGTTGCGATCGTGGTAGCGTCGGATACCCTCCAGGTACCTTGCTGATTGGACTAGGGCGGCACAGCCGAGCTTCTTCGAGGTCGTCGATATCAACTCGTCCGTCTGTCTTCCGAGACGCCTTCGTCGTAGTGCTCCACCGCCGGCGAGTTCCATATGACATCGGCGGGGAGGATGGCTTCGCAGCCGTAGACCGAGAAGTAGGGGGGATTGCCCCCGTTGGCTTGGATGGTTGAGTCCGCAGCCCCCAGAGTGCGTTGGGTAGTTCCTTGATCCACTTGCCCCCTTTTGAGTTAGCAGCGTCGTGTAGCCGCTTCTTGAGGGCGTCGAGCACCAACCCATTGGTGCGCTCGACTTGTCCGTTGGCCCGTGGGTGAGCGACGGAGACGTATCTGACATCGATTCCGCTGTTCTCGCAGTACTCCCAGAACTGGTGGTTGTTGAAGTTGGACCCCAGGTCTGTGATGATGCGGTGGGGTAGCCCGTAGCTGTGTACGAGTTCATCCAGGAAGTCGAGTACTCGTCGACTTTGGGGCATGTGACCGGCTTGACCTCGATCCACTTGGTGAACTTGTCGATAGCCACCGGTACCTCGTTGAATCCTCCCCGGCGCGGTTGGCGGGGGCCCAATCATGTCGAGCCCCCGGCGAGGGCAAAGGGCCGGGTTGGCGGTATGGTGACTAGCTTGTAGGCGGGGACGTGTTGCCGCTTGGCGAAGAACCGACATCCTTGGCACCTTCGACGAGTTCTTCGGCATCGCCCGGAGGCCGTGGGCCGTAGAAGGCTCGCCGGAAGGCCTTGCTGACCAGCGTGCGGGAGGACGCGTGGTTGCCGCAGACACCCTTGTGGATCTCCTCCAAGATGTCCTTGCCTTCTTCGCGAGGGACGCATTTCATGAGTACTCCGGAAGATGCGCCTCGCTTGTAAAGCTTGTCGCCGACGAGGACGTAAGACTTGGCGCGGCGGACGAGTTGTTCGGCTGCGTTCTTGTCGGAGGGGACCTTCTCGCTCGCCGAGGTAGTCGATGAAGGGTTGCCTCCGGTCCACGTCGATCATCATGACCTCCCTGCCCACTGGTTGGTTAGCCGGGACAGGTGGTCGGTGGCGCCGCTCCGGATGGATGGCGCGTGAAGCTCATGGACGAAGACGCCCGCGGGTACTTGCGCGCGGGTGGATCCGAGCTTCGAGAGGACGTCCGCTGCAACGTTGTTGTCGCGGACGATGTGGTGGAACTCGAGACCGTAGAGTTTGTTCTCGAGCTTGCGGACTTCTAGGCAGTAGGCGTCCATGTTCTCCTTGTTGCGGTCCCAGGACTTGTTGACTTGGTTGATGACCACTGCGGAGTCGCCGTAGACTAGTAGCCGCGAGGCGGAGCCCGTGTAGGAGGGCTTCGTACTCGGCTTCGTTGTTTGAGACCTTCCAGAAGATCTGCAGGACGTACTTGAGTTGTTCGCCCGTTGGAGAGATCGGGGGAGTACCCCCGCGCCCGCGCCCTCGAGGTTGAGTGAGCCGTCGAAGTACATCACCCAATGCTCGGTCGCACGGTGGGAGTAGGTAGCCGGGTTCTCCGCCACTGCGCCATGAAGTCGACTAGAGCTTGCGACTTGATGGCCGTGCGTGGCTTGAAGTCGATGGTGAGGGCGCCGAGCTCGACGTACCCCATTTGGAGATCCTTCCGGTGGCGTCCGGGTTCCTCGGGATGTCGCCGAGCGGGTAGTCGGTGACGACGGAGACCGAGTACTCCCGGAAGTAGTGTCGTAGCTTCCGCGAGGTGATGAGTAGAGCGTACGAAGCTTCGCACGGGCCGGTAGCGAGCCTTGGACTCGATAGAACCCGCCGACGAAGTAGACCGGGCGCTGGACCGGGTAGGCGTGGCCGTCTTCCTGCCGCTCGACAACGATGGCAGTACTGACCACGTGAGTAGTCGCAGCAAGGTAGAGCGAAGAGCCGCTCGCCCTTGTAGGGAGCCGTGAGGACCGGCGGCTTCGACAGGAAGTCCTTGAGCTGGGCAAGGGCTTGGTCCGCCTCTGCCGGTCCACACGAACTTCTCGTGGTGCTTGAGTAGTTTGAAGAAGGGGAGACCCGTTCTCCTAGCTTCGAGATGAATTCGTTCAATGCCGCCATGCACCCCGTCGGCTTCTGGACGTCCTTGATGCTCGTGGGAGCTTTCATGCTGGTGATGGCGGAGATCTTCTCGGGGTTGGCTTCGATGCCGCGCTGGCTGATGATGAAGCCGAGTAGTTTGCCCGAAGGTACGCCGAAGACGCACTTGTTCGGGTTGAGCTTCCAGCGGTACTCGCGTAGCAATGCGAAGGTCTCTTCAAGGTCGTCGATGAGGGTACTGGAGTCCCTGATTTTGACAACCACGTCATCCACGTAGGCCTCGACGTTCTTGTTGAGTTGCCGCTTGAAGCAGGCCTGGATGGCCCGTTGGTAGGTGGCGCCGGCGTTCTTCAACCCGAAAGACATGGTCGTGTAGCGATACGCGCCAAACGGGGTGATGAACGCGGTCTTCTCCTCGGTCTTCCTCCTTGATTGCGATCCGGTGGTACCCGGAGTAGCGATCGAGGAAGAGCAGCGGAGTCGCAGCCCGCCGTGGAGTCGATGACTTGATCAATCCGCGGCAACCCGAAGGGGTCCTTGGGGGCGGTGCTTGTTGAGGTCGGTGTAGTCGACGCACATCCTCCACTCGTTCGAGTTCTTCTTGCGGACGAGGACGGGGTTGGCGAGCCACTCGAGATGGAAAACTTCTCGGATGAAGCCGAGCCGAGTAGCTTGGCGAGCTCCTTCTTGATGGCGTCCCGTCCGTCGTCGGCGAAGCGTCGGAGGTGTTGTCGCTTGGGGGTGGCCTTTGGGTCGACGTTGAGGCGGTGCTCGATCGGCTCCCCGGGCACTCCGGCATGTCCGTCGGCTTCCACGCGAAGATGTCGCGGTTAGCCGGAGGAAGCCGATGAGCGCGTCTTCCTATTTGGGGTCGAGGCCGGCCCCGATGGTGGTGGTCTTGGTGGGGTCGCCTGTTCCGAGGTCGACCGGCTTGACGAGCACCTCCTCAGGTGGCCGAGGCTTGTTGGCGCTGTCAGACTTCTCTGGGATGTCGAGTTCACTTGTGGCAAGCTTCTTCGACGTGGCGTAGACCTCCATCATTGGGGTGGGCACTTGATTTGTTGAAGCGATCACCACGGCCTCTGTATCGCAGTCGTGAGAGATCTTCAAGTCCCCCTGGAGGGAGAGGACGCCAGCTGGACTTGGCATTTTGAGTACCAAGTATGTGTAGTGGGGCACCGCCATGAACTTGGCGATGGCCGATCTGCCGAGGATGGCATGGTAGGAAGTCTCGATATCCGCGACCTCGAACTTGATGTACTCGGTGCGGTAGTTGTCGCGAGACGCCCGAAGGTAAGCGGGGGCGGCACCACCGAGCCCGGTGGGATAGCCGCGTTGCCCGGAACGATGCCGTAGAAAGGCATGTTGCTCTTGTCGAGCATGGGGGTGACGTCAAGGTTCATCTTCTTCGAGTCTTGGTGAAGAGGACGTTGAGCCCGCTTCCGCCGTCGATGAGCACCTTGTTGAGCTTAGAGCCCGCCATCGTTGGTTTCGGGACGAGAGGGAAACGTCCCGGTTCGGAGAAGGCCGGTCCATTGGTCCGCGCGGGAGAAGGTGATGGGTGTCTCCGACCACCCGAGAGGGGGTCATAACCGCCGGTTCGATGGACATCACTTCACGGCGAGTAGCCTTCGCTCCCGCCCGCCGGGTAGTCCGCCGAAGAGGACGTTGACGGTCTTCTCGGGTTCTTGGAAGTCGTCGCCGTCCTTCTTCTTGTTCTTCGATCGTGAGGGTGCGGTGGCTCCGGCGTATCCTTGAGCGCATGCTCGAGCCGGTAGCACCGCTCGGTAGTGTGGTTGCCGTTCGGGTGCCACGGGCACTTCTCCTTCGGCGGGTCTTTGAACCCGCCGGAATTCTTCTTCGAGTTCCCTTTCGGAGGGCGCCGGATAGCCGCGACGGTATTGTCGGCTTGCGCTTGCGGTTGGAACCCGAGAAGTTGTTGTTGTTGTTGTTGTTGTTGTTGCGGCCGCCTTGGTTGGGATTGTTGCTTTGCCGCCGCCACCTTGGTTCTCGCTTGGACTTGCCGCGGATGGCGTCGTACTTGGCGTTGGCCTTGTCCTCTTCGTCCGCCCAGGACGTGATCATGTCCTTGAGGTGGGGAATGGACTTGGGGCGGCGTCGGCCGAAGTCCTCGAAGGTGCGGCGATGGTAGAGCCCGTCCTGGAAGAGGTCGATGACCTCCTTGTCGGTGACGTCCACGACGGTAGCGCGCTTGTCGAAAAAGCGGCGCATGTACTTGCGGAGGGTCTCGCCTTGTTCTCGCTTGATCATGGCAAGGTCCATGCGAGTACCCGAACGGCCCATGGCGCCCGCGAAGTTGCTTGTGAATTGCTCCTTCCGCTGGTCCCACTTGTCGATTGAGTGCTTGTCCGGCGACTCGAGCCACGTGAGTGGGGCTTGGTCCGGGCGAAGGGGAAGTAGAGGCACTTGGTGTCGCCGTTGCCGCCGAGCGTTCTCGATGGAGAGAGCGTAGCATCGGAGCCACCGGATAGGATCCGCTCGCGTCGTACTTGGTGATCCCCAAAGGCTTGAACTTGTCGGGGAGGAGCGAGGTTGCGGCCGGGGTGAGAAGGCGGGGAAGCCGTCGCCTTCGGCGGCGGTCGTCGACTTCTTCGCCGTAATTCCTCGATTCTCCGGCGAGCATCGTACCCCGCCACGAGAGGCGCCGGAGGCGTGGCCGTGCGCGTGGCCGCGGCCGCCGCGGCCGCCGCCGCCTCCCGGCTTTCTTGTTTGCCCCGTGGTTGGAGGCCGCCGCCGTCGGGGTCGTTGCCGCCGCCACCGGCGGAGCACGGTGGGGGACGACTTCTCGGTTGACGTTGTCTTGCCGTGAGGGTCCGCCGGCGGTGGAGCGTCGACGGTTTGGTTCAGCCGGAATGTCGCCCGAGTACGGTTAGGACCGGGGGTCAACACCGCGACTAGTAGCTTCGTTGTCGCGAGGCTTGGCCGGGGAGAGGTTGGGCGACTCTCTTGTCGACCCGCATGAAGTAGGCTTCTTCGGCCGAGCTTGGCGATGACCTCTCCGGCCCGTATGCCCCGAGCCCGACGTGCGATCGTTGTGATCGACATGAGGCATTGCTCGGGAGTGGTGTGGACTCGCTCTCAACGCGCCGAGAGCTTCCGCAAGGTTGCGGATGGGGAGGTTGTCTCTGAGCCGCCGGCGTCGTTCGTTGCGCTTCCTGTTACGTTCGCGCGGGCGTCCCCGTTGGCGTCGGTCTCGTCCGCGGGGGCATCGGCGGACGCCTCGTTCGCGGAGATGTCCTCCAGGTACTTGTCCGCGGCCGTGCCACGAGGTTCCGGGGTGTCGCCGGCAGCCATGAAGACTTGACGATCAGGGGTACCCAAGCTTGGCTCAGAAGGTGCCACCTCAGTTGGTGTGTTTGAGTCAGCTTGGGCTAGCGGTGTTCCCTCCTGGAACGGTAGCGAGTCGATGTAGGCGACGTAGCGTGAGTCCTCCTTTGTCAGCTCAGCGGGCTTGCGGTCTGGCCAGCAGACGTATCTTCCGGTCGGCGTCGATCTTATAACCAGCCCGCAGGCCGGCCCCCGACAAGGGAAGCTCAGAGGAGTTGTCTTCGGACTCGGGCTCCTCAGGGTCCGACCCGAAGTCGAACTCGTAGTCCGGGTTCGAGTAGAACTCGGAGAGAGGGCCGGAGTCCGAGACGCGGCCGGGGACGGCGTCGGAGTCCGAGTTGTACTCGGTTACGGGCTCCTTGCCGGCCCGCGTGGTGTAGAGGCCTCCGTGCGGGCCGGCCGGGAACGCGAGGGCCACGCGCGGAGCGCTGGCGTGGAGAGGGGACCGTCTGCGATGGCTGAGGAGCCGGCTCGCATGCGATGGCCCATGGCGACGTCGGGTTCGAGTTGGAGACGGACTCGAGCTCGAAGTCAGCGTGGAGGTTGGAAAGCGAAATTTCGCCGAATTTGCCGGCGAGCTTGCCCGTGACAACTTCGGGAAGCGTCACAAGGCCTGTCCTCGAGTCGGGTTGCATGATCAAGCGGCGCTGGAAGGAGCCCGCGCCATCAGCAGTGCAGACCCAGGCACCGAAGACGAAGGTGTCGCCGCGATTGAAGGCGACGGTTGGCTTGATGTGGACGGAAGCCGTCGAGTTCGCCATGTGATCTCGAGCGAGAGCCCCTACTCGGCGCGCCGAGTGTCGGTGTTTTGGACCGGCAACCTACTACGGGGAGTACCCGAAGTAGATGAATGTGACTCGCCGAGATCGGTAACTCGAAGGAAGAGACACGTGGCACACAATTTAGACAAGGTTCGGGCCGCGAGGTGCGTAATACCCTACGTCCCGTATGCCGCGTAGCTACGGATTGATAGGGCACGATTACGGGATGGTGCAATGGTGCGCCGTGAGTTGAGATTGGATGAGGTGATCCCGAGATCGGTCCCCGCCTCGCCTTATATAGTCCGGGAGGCAGGGTTAACAGGCCGGAGTAGGGAGGGAGTCCTAGTCGGGTACTTTTAGGAGACCTCTACACAGTGCGGAACGTGTACAGAGTCCTAACCGAGTACTACTCCTGTGTTGTCCTTGTGCTCCACGCCTTCAGGTGCCGTGTAGCGCAAGCCGGGTAGTCCCAGGGGGCCACCGGGTAGTCGGTCCTGGTACCCACCGAGGTAGTGGGCCCAGGGAGGTCCATACGACAGGGTTGGCGAGCCACTCAGGATGGAAGACTTCTTTGATGAAGCCAGCCGCGAGTAGTTTGGCGAGTTCCCTCTTGATGGTGTCCTGTCTGTCGTCGGCAAAGAGGCGGAGGTGTTGTCGCTTCGGGGTAGCTTTAGGATCGATGTTGAGGGAATGCTCAATCAACCCCCTGGGCACCCCTGACATGTCCGCTGGCTTCCACGCGAAGATGTCGCGGTTAGCCTGGAGGAAGTTGATGAGCGCGTCTTTCTATTTGGGGTCGAGACCCGCCCCGATGGTGGTGGTCTTACTGCTGTCGCCTGTCCCGAGGTCAATTGTTTTGACCAGAACCTCTTCAGCTGGCTGAGGCTTGTTAGCTTTATCCGACTTCTCCGGGATGTCGAGTTCACTGGGGGCAAGCTTTTTCGACGCAGCGTAGATCTCCATCATAGCGTTGGGTACTTGATTTGTGTAGGCGATCTCCACAACTTTTGTGTCGCAGTCGTGCGAAATCTTCAAGTCCCCTTGCAGTGAGAGTACACCCGCTGGACTTGGCATCTTGAGTACCAAGTAGGTGTAGAGGGGTACCGCCATGAATTTGGCGATAGCCGGTCTGCCAAGGATGGCATGGTAGGATGTCTCGAAGTCAGCGACTTCGAACTTGATGTACTCGGTACGGTAGTTGTCCCGAGATTCTCCAAAGGTAACTGGCATGACCACTGAGCCCAGTGGGATGGCCGCGTTGCCGGGGACGATGCCGTAGAAGGGCGAGGTGCTCTTGGTGAGCATGTGGGTGATGTTGAGCTTCATCTTCTTCAAGGTCTTGGTGAAAAGGACGTTGAGCCCGCTTCCGCTGTCGATGAGGACCTTGTTAAGCTTGGAGCCTGCGACCACCGGCTTCAGGACGAGTGGGAACCGTCCTGGTTCGGAGAAGCTAGTCCATTGATCTGCGCGGGTGAAGGTAATGGGTACCTCCGACCACCTGAGAGGGGTCGGGACCGCTGGTTCAATGCTCATGACTTCTCGACGGGTAGCCTTTTGGACCCATCTGCTGGGTAGTCCGCCGAAGAGGACGTTGACCGTCTTGTCGGGTTCCTGGAAGTCGACATTGCCTTCGTCGTTCTTCTTCTTGCCTTTCTTGCCATGAGGGTGTTGTGGCTCCGGAGTGTCCTTGAGTGCTCGCCTGAGTTGGTAACACTGCTCGGTGGTGTGGTTGCCGTCCAGATGCCACGGTCACTTCTCCTTCAGCAAGTCTTTGAAGCCGCTGGAGGTCTTCTTCGGGTTCTCCTTCGCAGGGCGCTGGATAGCCGCGACAGTGTTGTCTGGCTTGCGTTTGCGGTTGGGACCCGAGTAGTTATTGTTGTTGCGACCGCCTTGGTTCCCGTTGTTGCTGCTGTCGCCGCCCGTGTTCTGCTTGCTCTTGCCGCGGATGGCGTCGTACTTGGCGTTGGCCTTGTCTTCTTCATCGGCCCAGGACGTAATCATGTCCTTGAGGTGGGTGATGGAGCTTGGGCGGCATCGACCGAAGTCTTCGAAGGTGCGACGGTGGTAGAGACCGTCTTGGAAGAGGTCGATGACTTCTTTGTCAGAGACATCGACTACTGTGGCGCGCTTGTCGAAGAAACGCCGCATGTACTTGCGGAGGGTCTCGCCCTGTTCCTGCTTCACCATAGCTAGGTCCATGCGAGTACCCGAGCGGCCCATAGCGCTCGCGAAGTTGCTGGTGAATTGGTCCTTCAGCTGGTCCCACTTGTCGATCGAGTACTTTTCGAGTGACTCGAGCCATGTGAGCGGGGCTTGGTCCAGACAGAAGAAGAAGTAGAGGCACTTGGTGTCGTTGTTGCCACCAGCGTTCTCGATGGAGAGGGCGTAGAATCTGAGCCACTGGATGGGGTCTTGCTTCGCGTCGTACTTGGTGATTCCCAGAGGTTTGAATTTTTCCAGGAGGAGCAAGTTGCGAAGCCGAGGAGAGAAGGCGGGGAAGCCGTCGTTGTCGCCTACGGTGGCAGACTTCTTCCGCCGCAGTTCTTCAATCTTCTGGTGGGCATCGAAACCACCCTGTGAGGCTCTGGAGACGTGGCTGTTCGCGTGGCCTCGGCCGCCAGGGTCGCAATGAGGGATGATCTCACGGTCGCCGCCAGCAACCGCAGCGCTGTTACCACCTTGAGAGGGTCCACCGGCCGTTGTGCGAGTACGGTTGGGATTGACCGGCAGCTCAGCTCGAGTACGGTTACGACCGAGGTCCGCGCTGCGACTTGTGGCTTCGTTCCTGGCGGGGGGCGGCTGAGCGACCCTGCTGTCGACTCGCAAGGAGTAAGCGTCTTCTGCAAGCTTGGCGGTGACTTCTCCAACGCGCATCCCCTGAGCTTGGAGTGCGATCGCTGTGATCGACATGAGGCATTGCTCCGGGGTGGTGTGTACCCTGCTCTCAACTTGGTCGAGAGCTTCTGCGAGGTTGCGGATGGGGAGGTTGTCTCGAAGACGCCGGCGCCGTTCGTTCCGCTTTCTGTTACGCTCACGTCGAGCGTCCCTGTTGGCGTCGGTCTCATCCGTGGGTGCTTTGGCAGACAGCTCGTCTGCGGAGATGTCTTCAAGGTATCGGTCCTCCGCCGTCCCTGAAGGTTCTGGCGTGTCGCCGGCAGCCATGAAGACTTGGCGATCGGGGTTGCCAAGACTGGAGTCAGAGCTCGCCACCTCTGTTGGAGTGTACTCCTCAGCTCGAGCAAGTGGTGTTCCCTCCTGGAAGGGAAGCGAGTCGAGGTAGGCGACGTAGCGTGAGTTCCCGCCTGTCAGGTCAGCAGGCTTGCGGTCCGGCCAGTAGACGAATCCCCCGACAGGTGTAGATGTTATAACCAACCCGGAAGCCGGCCCTGACAAGGGTTGCTCTGTAGAGTTGTCCTCGGACTCGGGATCCTCAGGGTCTGACCCGAAGTCGAACTCGTACGCGGAGTCCGAGTAGAAGCCGAAGAGGGGGTTGGAGTCTGAGGCGTGGCCGGGGGCGGTGTCGGAGCGTAATGGGAGCCTTCGTGTGGGCCCTGCTGACGTTGTGGGGAGTCCGCATGCGATGGCTGAGTAGCCAGCTCGCATACGATAGCCCACGGGGACGTCGAGCTCGAGTTGGAGGCAGATCCAAGCTGGAAGTCGGCGTGCTGGTCGAAAAGCGAAATTTCGCCGAACTTGCCGGCGAGTTTGCCCGTGACTACTTCGGGAAGTGTCACGAGGCCGGTCTCCGGGTTGGGCGGCATGGTGAGGCGGCGTTGGAAGGACCCAGCGCCGTCAGCAGTGCAGACCCAGGCGCCGAAGACGAAGGTGTCGTCGCGGTTGAAGGCGACGGTTGGCTTGATGTAGACGGAAGCCGTCGAGTTCGCCATGTGATCTCGGGCGAGAGCCCCTACCTAGCGCGCCAGCTGTCGGTGTTTTAGACCAGCAACCTACTAAGGGGAGTACCCGAAGTAGATGAATGTGGCCTCACCGAGATCGGTACCTCGAAGGAAGAGAAACGTGGCACACAATTTAGACAGGTTCGGGCCTCAAGGTGCGTAATACCCTACGTCATGTATGTTGCGTAGCTCTGGATTGATTGGGTGCGATTACAAGATGGTGCAATCTTAAGCCGTGAGAGAGAGAGGGGTCCCTGCCTCGCCTTATATAGTCCGGGAGGCAGGGTTACAAGTCGGTTCAGGGAGAGAGTACAAGTCGAGTACGTCTAGGAGTCCTCTATACAGTGCGGGACATGTACAACTTCCTATCCGAGTACTTCTCCTCTGTAGTCCTTGTGCTTCACGCCAGCAGGTGCCGTGCAGCGCAAGTCGGGTAGTCCCAGGGGCCCACCGAGTAGTCGGTCCTGGTACCCACCGAGGTAGTGGGCCCAGGGAGGTCCATACGACAGCTCCCTTTCCAATTTTCCTTTGCAAGGTTATCTTTTGTCAAAACGACCCCCTTGTGAAGAAACCAAGAAAATTTTTGATCTTTAGAGGTATTTTCCACTTCCAGATCTTCCTATACTGAAAAGGCGGATGAGTATCTGTGTTATGTAGATACAGTGCCCTAACAGTGAAAAAACCACTTTTTGTCGGCCTCCATTTAAAATAGTCTTTATCATCCACCAGAAGAACATCAGAGACGTTCTACTAGGTGAAGCCAATGACTCAGGTTGTTATCCACCAAAGACCGCCTAAAAAAAGTACTTTGCACCTCTCATGGACAGTTTGTTTCAGAAAAGAAAGCTTTGCACCTGTAGAGCAAACTACTTAATCCCGGCTTAATCATTGTATTTCTCCCTCCATAGTTTAGTCAAGTTTGCCAGAAGATTCTCTCAAAAAAAATATTGCCAGAAGATTCTTTCTCAAAAAAAGAAAAAGTTTGCCAGAAGATTGATCAGGGTAAAGTCACTGAAGCCCAGGGTCTGTCATCTGTCTTCTTACTTACAGCTAATGTGTTTTAACGCTACGGGTGCAAATTAAAAATAATGTGGTGCACCTCCGAATCTCTTTAATTCAATTATTTGCGCTACTTCAGATCAATTTTGAAGAAGTAGTACAAATAATTGAACTAACGAAGTTCGGAGGTGCACGTAACGGTTACCCCTTTGCAGCTTTATTTAACACCCATCAACATTTGCAGTTCCTTTGCACTGGGATCAAGATCCAACAGACAACAGTTTTGTTTTACCTCGTGCCACTCCTTTTTCCCTATCAAAACTTCCCTCTTGCTGACAGCTGACTTTTCATTCTTGACGATGACGAATACACAGCTAACAGCGCAGGACCTGCCTGTTACAAAACAGAAATTGCTGACATGCTAATTCAGACAGACAACAAATTCATCACCCAAATAATCATAGAAACACCAATGACCAACAGAGAAGAAGAGGACAGGCGGTTTACATTTGTGAAGATCAAAACTTTTGGAAATCACCTATGCATATATGCAACACTCGATGCAGATGTCTAGGATCAAAATACATATGTAGAATGCAGAGTAGCTACAAAACTGGAGCTTACACTAAGGCCTACGGCGGCCCAAGTAAGTCTGGCACGCCTCCTCGAGCTCCTTGCAGGAGTGCGCCTGCGCCAGCTCCAAGATGTTCCGCACCGTGTCCTCCCTGATGAAGCGGCGCAATCGGTCGGCGCACATCCTCTTCATCCTCTCGATGAGGAACATGTCCGCGGCCTCGAACAGCTCCCGCGTCATGGCGGCCTCGTCGCCGCTGGCCTTGATCAGCTCCACCGGCAGCTCGTCGTGGTAGATGTAGTGGAGCACGCCCTCGAACGCCTCCGGGGTCGTGTCCGAGATGGTGATGCACTGCATCCCCGCCTCCGCCCACCTGCCCTCGTCGTCCCCGTGGCCGTAGAGCGCCGTCGCGAACCACTCCGACTGCGCCGCGACCACCAGCCCGTGCGCCTCGAACACCGTGCCGCCCACGGAGAACTTGACGTCGAACGGCGCCCTGCCGCTCTTCAAGAACCGCATGGCGTTCGCCGCGAAGTCCGACTGGGGCGCCACCATCATCTCGGCGGCGCGGGGATGACGATCGCCGCCGCCGCCGCCGCGGTTCTTATTACGGCGGCTGTTCACGACCTCCACGGTGCAGCGCACCTTGATGGAGTCGCCGTGGAGGACGCCCAGGTCCGCGCCCTCGAGGGCCTCGCGGGTGATGAAGACGCGGAAGCCCCAGCTGTTGCAGTACCCGTTGAAGTTGCAGACCCGGTTGGAGCGGCGCGCGTAGGCGACGGTGCCGTCGGGCTTGAGGAGCTCGAAGGTGAAGCGTGCGCGGACGGCGCGGCAGTGCGGCTTGTAGAGCGTCTGCACGTAGAAGGCGACGAACTGCGAGTTGTTGCTGTAGCCGTCGGGGTAGAACCGGGCGAACCACGTGCGGCCGTCGACGGTGAAGTAGCGGGAGAGGATGGACTTGCCGAAGCCGATGCCTTTGGTCTGGCTGTACTGCCGGATCGTGAACTGGTGGGTGCCCAACACGGGGTCCGGCTCACCGCCGGCGGCGTCGTCGTCGGGCGCCGAGAAGCAGCAACCCATCGATCGGTTGACGAGGGTTTCGTTCGTAGCTAGTCAGGGATGTTTGGATTGGTGGTCACGCACGACGCCTCACGCGGCTGATCTCTCCGTCTTAGATCTCGTAACCAGTTATGTGACACACGGCGAAATCGTACGTCGTCGGGATAACGATTACGCGTTGTGCAAATCGTTAAGGAAAATACTAGTAGATCGAGTTGATCTGTGGTGTGTACAGAAGATATGTAATCAGCGATTTGTTTCAACCGTATGCTATAAGGAATAGGACCCGGCTAAATTACAGCCGACTGTAATATAGCTTAGGGTGCAGCCGGCTGTTTTTCGGCTGTTTTTTGGGTTGCCTTGCTCTCCAGGCCCGCGATTTTTCTGGAGGCCCGTTATCGAGGCCCGTTCTCGAGGCCCGAGTTTCTTCAGGCGCACGTTTTCTACCGGGCCTGTTTTCTGGTTGCAAGACCCAATTTTTTGGCGCCAAAAAAGGCCACATA
This sequence comes from Cenchrus americanus, assembly GCA_947561735.1. NCBI lineage: Eukaryota > Viridiplantae > Streptophyta > Magnoliopsida > Poales > Poaceae > Cenchrus > Cenchrus americanus. The sequence goes on along the minus strand of OX387241.1, from coordinate 307,723,318 downwards.
GGCTATTGCGCGGGGGGTAAAAAGAAGGCGGCAAAACCTAACCTAGGGTCCGATCCGACGCGCTCTTCGTCAGGTCGCTGTACGGCGGCGCGTTGGGCAGGGCGCCGCAGGAACAGCCCCCCGGAGACGCAGAAGCGCATCGGAGGATCCTCCAGGTAAAAAATCGTCAGATCGATAAAAACAGGTATGTTTCACAGGGAAAAACAGATCCACACCGAAAAAATCCATCCAACTTTACACCACACGTTGTTCTAGATGTGGTTCTCTGCACATAACCCATCCACCTGGTGAGGACATCGCCCCCCCCCCCCCCCGAAACTCGATCTGGATCTGGCAGGAAATCCCAACAAAGTTATCAATTTTGTTTAGCCGGACTAGATGTGGGACATGATGTTTTCCATTGCCACATACATCACATAAGTCTTGTTTTTTTTGCCTGGATGTTTTCGATTAGTTGTATCTGAACCTGTTGAAGACTAGTAGCATGTACTTGTCAAATCTGCACGTCATATAAAAAAAAGGTCTTGTGTCCCCCCAGAAAACACCATCCTTAGTTTGCCAGACCTGCGAAAAAATCGAATGAATAACATAGTTATATAATTGATAAAAAAAGCCAGGGAGATTCATAGTTGGCAAAAAAGGAATACTAATATGCATCCATGTTTTTGTTTTACTGGCTACATAAATGATTTAAGTTGCGTGACAATGTGGATGCTTGTTGGCCTACTTGTTTTTAATTTCTCTTATTGTTTTAATTGAATCAGGTTTCATAACATCTATCAAAAAAACTTGTTTTGTTTCAGTGTGTAAAAAAATGGACCTGAACCAGTTGCCACCAGACTGTGATTATGACTTCATTGATGTGGAGGCTGCCAATCCTACCTTCTGTACTCAGGTAGGGTTGGCAGAGGCTACCAATCAGCTTCAGCTCCCGGATTGCGACAGTTCGCTTGCTGCTAATGTTGCAAACACTTTAATCCATAGTGACCAGAACAATGAAATCACCCCAGGCTATGTTGCTAATGGTGTATTTGAGGCTCATGGCATGTCTCCAGGTGGTGGAGGCCCTGCTATTTTGGATGACGATGTTGAAGAAGTATGGTGCACACCTCCAATCCCGTACACTGGCCAGAGTTTTGCATCTAATCAGGAGACAAAATGCTACTACAATGCTTATGCAAAAAGGATTGGTTTCTCAATTCGCATTAGTGCCACACGTCTGTCAGGTACAACTAGGGAGCAGCGCAAGGTGACATATGTGTGCAATAAGGAGGGTCGTGGTAGGAAACCTAGAGAAGATCTAGTAAATATTGAATCCGGTGATGATGACAACTCTTTTGGGACAAAATCAGAACCTGAACAGAACGATGCCGAGCAAGGGGTTAAGAAGAAGAAACTTGATGGTGGGAAGAAGAGGAAAAGAGAGAAAATGATTCATACAGGGTGCAAAGCAAGGATGGTTGTGAACCTGATGGATGAGAGGTGGCATGTCACTTACTTTATGGCTGACCACAACCATGACTTAGTTGCAAAACCATCTCTAAAGAAATTCCTAAGATCTCACAAGGGCATCCCTCAACAAGAGAAGCAGTTTATTACTCTACTGCATGGTTGCAACCTGACAACAGGGCATATAATGCAACTTATGAATGAGTTGTATGGTTCTGCACAAATTGTACCATATATAGGGAAGGACATCAGCAACTTTAGTTCAATCATTAGGAGGACAGAGAAGTTCAAAGACATGCAAGAAGCGGTAGACCGTTTCAGAGATATACGACGGGAAGATCCTAACTTCTTCCGCACAAGAAATTGGATGACGGGGACGGGGTGGAGAGCCTGTTTTGGGTTGACGATGCGGCAAGGCAAGCTTACATTGATCTTTACCATGATTGTGTCTCTTTTGATGCTACCTACATGACCAACATGTATGATATGCCATTTGCTCCATTCATTGGAATAAATAAGCACGGGCGATCAATTCAATTGGGTTGTGCCTTCCTACGTGATGAAAAAACACCTAGCTATGTGTGGTTGTTCCAATCATTCCTGCAAGCGATGAAAGGAAAGGCTCCCATGAACATTATAACAGACCAGGATGGTGCTATGAGGTCTGCGATTGCCCAGGTTTTCCCCAATTCAACTCACAGGAACTGCCGCTTCCACATTATGGACAAGTACTCGGGTACAATAGGTCCAATGCTTGATGAGAGTGAGGAGTTAGAGGAGGACTTCAAAGAATGCATGAACCACACAATGACTCCGGATGAGTTTGACACACAGTCGCTACACCCTAGAAGCGCACACACAGATTCCTACCGCAGGGCGAAAAACATTCATAAAAGCATATCAGCAGGGGCACCAGGGGTCTCGAATCAACCGGAAATGGAGTGGATCTGGACTGGACTTACCTCCTTCCTTGCCTCGCACGCGCACCAGTAGTCGTACGACTAACTCGCCAACGCAGCAGTAGCAAAAATCCCCAGCCGACGAGAAGAACCAAAGGGGCACCCCCGAGCACCAGATCCGCCGACGGCGCTCGTGCTACGCAGGATTTTTTTACCCACCGTTGAATTCTTACCGGTACCCAGCGGTAACGGTTCCTACCGCGGTATACCGCTAAATACCGCTCGAATTCAAATTTCAAACCAAAACCGCTTGTAACCGCTAGTTCAAACGGTAGGGAACGGTATACCGCGGAATAAATAGTTTTTACCGCGGTATAAACTATTTATACCGCTGCAAATAAAAAGACCACCCGGCTTCGAATAAATGAAAATTTTGGCATGGTGTTGGCACAAATTAGTGTTATAGTTATACATAGAAATACTACACCAAACACAATAATACTAGCCGTGCATAAGTGAGTTGGTAGTTCAAATACAAATAGTTCATACAAATAATTCATACAAATAGTTCATACAACACAAGTTCAATTGTAGAAAGGAAAGATCCCTAGCTGGGTCGCGGAGTGGTACTCGGCGATGGACATGACATTCAAGCCTCTCGTCCTAAGCAACTCACCCTTGTACTGTTGCCAAGTTAGGCCCGTCCACGCCGCTGTCGTCTGCCACTCACCGACTAACATGTTGTAAAAATCAGGGTCTTCCCATTCATACACCCATGTCGTCTGTGGCTGCGCGTTGATGTCCGGAATGGGATGAAAATATACCTAAATTCCGAAACAAATCCTAACTAAAATTGGATCCTACACAAATCCTACATCATGCCACAAATTATCCTCCTAAACCTAAAAGCTAAAGCAACAATTCCATTTCTACCTAAAGCAACAATTCTATTTCTACCTCTACCTTACATCCTTAACCCTACCAAAAATCCTAAACCAGAGAAAACCTAAATCCTCACTCAAATCCTAGATCCTAACACAATTCCTAAAGCATTAATGTACTCAAAAGCAAAAAAAAACATACCTAACCGCGGTATACCGAGGCGTCGCCCGCGGTATACCGCGCTTCCCGCGCGGCTAACCGCGCCGCTCGCGCGGTAGGGCGTGGATCCGCCCGCGCGCGCGCACCGCCGCTACCGCGCGGTAAACCGCGGCCGGGGCGCGGTAAGCCGCCGGCGGCGCGCGCGGTAACGGCGATGCGGCGGCGGACGCGGTCTCCCGGCTTGCGGACGGGGATGCTGAGGGGTCTGGGGGGCCACGCGGTTGGGGCGAGGTAGGGTAAAACCCTCAGTTGGGCTTCATGGGCCTTAACGGGCCGGCCCATGTTTTTTCTTTTTCTTTTTTTTCAACTTCTAAAGCTTCAAATAAATACCAAATGCGCTCAAATTTGAAAACATTCGACACCATAAGACTCTACAAATCATGAACTATTTTTTGGTGATTTTTATTGATTTTTTCATTTTTGAATTTAAATTCAAATTTGAATTGGGGGGGGGTTCTACCGATGGGTACCGTTACTGTACCACAGCGGTAACGGCGGTTACCGCGGTATACCGCGCGGTACCCAGCGGTAAAAAAAACCCTGGTGCTACGGCACCAGATCCAGAACTCCAACCGCCGCGAGATTCATCTCCGCCCCCTCCCCCCGAACAACAAATCCTCGATGCGAGTCCTGTCAAACAAGTCGGCGAAAATGTTCATCATCAGATCCGCGAAAAAAAAATGGCGGGACGTCGCTGAATCTCTGATAGAGACCTCACCTCTGTTAGGTTCGCCGCGGGGGGTCGCCGGCGGCGGCGCGAGGAGGAGCACGAATCGCCTCAGAATCGCCGGTCGCCGCGAGAGAGAGAAACCCTAGAGACGGGATGGGAATGCGAGAGGAGAGGATAGAAATGAACGGGCTGGGAATGCGAATGGATAGAAATGAATGGGCGCGGTTCCCAGAATTTGAACAGTTGCTTCTGACAAGTGGGCCCCGCGACTGAGTGAACGCGCGCGCGGCGCGTCCCGAGCGGAGTGGGGCGCGCGGCGGTTTGCCTGCCGCACGTGTGCGGGCCGGCTGGGCTGGCTCGCTTCGTGTCAGCCTGCTGTAACAAAGTCTTTGCCTAAGGAATAAGGTAGAGCTACAGTATGGACGTCTGGATTTTTTTTAAAAAAAAAGTAACGCTAACATATGTTGCACTCCGTACATCCGTTTTAAATTACAATTCATTTCTTTTTTTACCTCAAATTTCACCGCACGTCTTATTTTAAAAAATGTACTAATATAGTCAATTGATGTTGTTTTTAAAAGAACATTTATTTATAATAAAGCTACCCACAAGTGATGTTTTGTACATTTTAAATAAGATGATGTTTCACAATGGATGTTGCATGTTGTGGCCGGAAATTTGCATCCTAAGTCGAACGATAGCCATGTACACAGCATTTTTCCTGTTGCGAATAATATAGCTGATGTTGCGCTAGTTAATTTTTAATGTTTCGTCGGAACGTTCAAAAGGTTTTCATCGGGCGTTCTTTTTTCAACCTGGGCCTCGCCCGAATTTCATTACTTATGTAACGAAATTACAAAGTTCACCAGTTCACACCAAGATGAAAGCCTACTTATTACAGCAGTTCCAACAGCCACCCGGACACCAAGGGTCCGCTAAATCAAAACCAGATGGACAGAGCAGTTCACTGAATTTGCATCCAACTGACGGCATTCCCACCAGCCATCTTGAAAAAGACTACTACAGCATTGGCAGAGACTTATGACTACTGCTGCAAGAAAATTGCTCCATTGTCGACAGCTTTTCATCGAGCATTCATACGCCGAGTTGCTGCATCCACCATCCCCCCTGCTGCAACGGATTAGAAAGTCGTTGTCCCTGACGGATCCCAACAAAGATAACGAAACTTGTCTGGAAACCATATCACAAACTGTTCCGAGGAAAACAAGAGAAAACCATGCATCCCGCAACAAACAAGACTATGCTTGTAAATGGGCGCAGGACAGCCCGCGAGCCTGCCAGGCCCGCCTGCGAAATTCAGCCTCATGGGCATTTGCAGCAGCCCGAGTTTCGCAAGTGGGCTTCACAGTTTTGTCTGCCAAGCCCAGTGGGTTTCCGCAGGCTTGCCTGCCAAGCCCGCGATGACCTGCTAAGCCTGCACACCTGCAAACACCCGGTGCGCTCGCCCCTCCTCTTCGGACCGGGCGGCGGCGGCGGCTCGGCGCAACGAAGCGCCGCCACCGAACCCTATCTCGAGCATCAAGAGCCGGCGGCCCTCCCCTCCACTGCCAAAAACCACACCTTCCACCCCAGACTCCTCCATGGCCGGCGGAGGGACGAGCTTTCCAATCTCCATGAAGGTGGCGGCCGATCTGTTCAAGAATCCGGCGGCGGGAGGAGCGGTCCAGGATCCGGTGGCAGGAGGAGCAGTCGACTTGCCCTCCTCCGCGTCCTCCTCCTCCCGTCTCAAAGGCTCATCAATGACTACAGAACTAGGCTATCAGGTAGCACAGTTGAAGCTCTGATTTGCTTCCAGGACTGGCTCAGGGAGGCAGGTAATATTTTCCTACTCTTTTTTGCATAGGTTATTCATTTAGCTCATACAAACGCATACTGATTTTTCAATTCTGCAGGTACATCGTACTTAGACATCATAAAGATCAACAGCTTGAGTGGCAACGCTGAAGTTTCTTGAAGGATATTGGACCCGAGCAGAGTTTCTTGAAGGATATTGGACGTGCTGACTACTGAGTATGACAGTGTAACAGAATAGGAGGCACTGTGCGGTATGTTTATTGCTATCTCTTACCATCCTTTGCAGTTCAATTTGGTCTAGTTGATTCCCAATCCACCTAGAGAATACTGATAGCACCAGGTTCAGGGTGTGAACTTTCAACATCCTGATATCAGGAAATAGCATGCCTTCCTGGCCTCCTAGGTTATGTATCCTCTTGTCGTCTGGCACTCTTGAAAATAAACTCATTGAAATTATTGTTACCTTTTCTATTCCTTGACGATTGGTTTAGTCCACCCATGGTAATTTTCAGTCACGTACTTGAAATGTTTTCCCCTTAGTAATGTTTAATACTTTAATTCTTACTTATTGGGGCTTTCAGTTCTGAGACGCCCAATTTTGCGGGCTTTTGTTTCTACATATTGTTGTTTTATCCCGATGATCAATATTTCAGTGTTTTTTTCCTCTAATTTCAGTTTACATTGGCAACGATGCCCTCGCCACCATAGATCCTCACTGGTAAATTCTCCTACTGATTTGTTACACAGTACATCAAAATTCAAAATGTTATTGTCCTCCATTTCGATCAATGGAAAACGGGTTCAGATGTAAGTTTATCCACTTTGAGTATTTGATAGGATGCAGTTTTGAATCCGAGCCATCCATTATGCTAATCTGCATAATAAGTTGCAAATTTACAATTTATATGGTATGACCCGCCTGTAAGCTTACTTACTTTCCATGCTTTCCATCAAGTTTTCAGGTATGATTGAGAGTTGAAGTTGCAAATTCTTTCAAGTTCAGATTGTGGCTCCCAACTGACAAGAAGTACTACCGCATGATGTCTGAATCATTGAGCTACTGCTGTTTGCAAGCTGAGATGTAATATGCATTGTTCAATTCAATGTGCTCTTGCTGCTACTGATGCTGGTTTAGCATCTCATTTTTTTTCAAATGCAAATTTGTAATCCAGTTGCACAGGATGAGATAGCTCAACATCACATCCTCAAAAACTAAGCTTGCAATGTTCTGTCTATTTTGATTTTTTTCTCTTTTTGGAAAAAAAACAAGAGAGGGAATCTTACTCTTACGCAAGTGCTTCCTTGCTTGAAAATGAACATTAACAGATGTGTGTATGGCATTGTTGCACTTGTGCTCGTCAAGGTGCAAAACACAGAGCATTTGTTTTGTGATTTAGAAATAGCCATGGATTATGATTATGTTTGGACAAGTGCGCAAACATGACCTCTTCTCCTTTTTGAGATGGTCTAAATAAAGTAATCCGATTGGTAAGCAGCTTTGAAACCTGCATGCCTTCGCAGTCACCTGCAGAGTCTGCAAGACCTGCTTGATAGCTCCTGCAGCACCTAGCAGGAGGTGGCAGGAAGCTGCAACGGAGCTCGCAGGCTCCTGCAGGACAAGCTAAATTTCCTCGCGGACGCTTGCGGCTGTCCGGCGGGTGTCTGCAGACACACCCGCTGACATCCTTAAACAAGACAAACAATCCGTCCACAAAGCATCATATTTCAGACAAGTTTCATCCAAACTCTGCTACTCCTACATTGGAACACAATGTGTACATGGACTAGAACTTGTCCGGCGTACGGACCGACCGGGACAAGCGCTGTTACGGTTCAATATATGTCACGCGGCAACCGGGCAACGAGCTGCCAAACGACCTCACCGCGCGCTATTGAACTTGCACCGATGGCGTCCGCCAAAAGCTCTCCGCCGCCGCGCCCAGCGGCGGCCTCGCACTCGCACGCCCCCGTGATCTCGCAGACGACGACGCGAACCTTCACCTTCCCCAAGTACTCCAAGAAGGCGGCGCAGCTGCCGCCGGGAGAGCCGCTGCGATCCAAGGCGTTCGACTTCCATGGCCGGTCGTGGCGGGTCAAGCTGTACCCCAGGGGCTACACCCCGGCCACGCGTGACTTCGTCGCCGTCTTCGTCAAGTGCCGCAGCCAGCTGTTCGTCTTCTACCACGACGAGGTCACGGTCGAAATCCTGGACAAGAAAGGCGAGGGCACCGTCTTCGACGACGCCACCGCCAACACCACCGCGCTGGTGCAAGGCGACGACGGCTTCAGCAAGGGCTACGTCAAGCTCGCCAGGAGGCGGGAGGTGGCGGCGTCGGCGTGCGTCCGCGACGACGACAGCGTCACTGTCAGGTTGACTCTGCGCATCGACGCCGAGGTTTCGCCGCTCTCTGTGCTTCCGTGGCGACGCTCGTCGAAGGCTGTCGTCGACGACGGCGGCGGCAAGGCCCCCAACCCGTCGTCGCCGTCGTCGTCGTCGTCAATCAAAGGTTTCGCACCGGACTCCAAGATCGACACGGACGACGCGCCTTCTACGTCTACAGGTGTGCCGGAGATCGTGACCGGGTCCTATACGTTCACTGTCAGCCGCTTCTCGGAGAAGGCGGTGTTGCTTTCGCGCGGCGAGTGCCTGCGATCCACCCAGTTCCTCGTCGGCGGGAGCAACTGGTACATAAAGGTTTACCCCAACGGGCACAATGCCCGGAGCAAGGACGACAGCGTGTCCTTCTACCTCGCCCGCGGGAGGTCCGGCGAGCCGGAGACGACGGCCGAGTTCGCGTTCGAGGTGGTCAACCTCAAGGAGGCCGACAGCAGCAGCTGCAGCTGCAGCAACAAGTCCGCCAAGGTGAGGGCGACGTTCGGCAACAGCAAAGCGAACAGCTCGCAGCACCTCGGCTTCCAGCTCGCGAAGGCGGTGCTCCGGTCATCCCCGCAGATGCGCCCCGACCGCCTGGTCATCCGGTGCAACCTCGGCGTGTTCAGGGGGAAGCCGCCGTCCCCGCTCCTCGCCGAAGCGCCGGCGATCGCCGCCGCCCCGCCAGACACCCGGTCCTCGGACTTCTTCTGGCTCCTCAACAGCCAGGAGGGGGCGGACGTCACGATCGCCGCCGGCGGCACCACGTTCCGCGCGCACTCGTGCATCCTCGCGGCGCGGTCGGCGGTGTTCCGGGAGGAGGTGCGGGAGCTCGTGGACAACCCGGAGAAGAACCCCTGGAGGTACATCAACGTCGAGGAGGAGGAGATGTCGGCGCAGGCGTTCGAGGCGCTGCTGCACGTGGTGTACACGGACCAGCTGCCGGACATGAGCCACGTGGACCCGACGGAGGAGACGGTGGCGGCGATGGTGTTCGCGGCGGAGAGGTACGCGGTGGAGAGGCTGAAGCTGCGGTGCGAGCAGTGGCTCTGCTCGCTCGTGACCCCGCTCACGGTGGCGGACATCCTGTCGATGGCGGTCAGGTACGACCTCCGGCTGCTCGAGGACGCCTGCGTCAAGTACGCATCGCCGGACCACGTGTGGGACCACGTCAAGGGAACCCAGGGCTTCAACCTGCTCAGGGCGAGCTGCCCCCACATCGTCAGAGAGATTGAGAGCAAGCAGAGGAAATACTAGTCTTTAAAGTTTTTTTTGCCGCGAGAAAGTTGGTCTTACAATTTATCGTAGTAGCTATAATGAGGCAGTCCTGTTCAACTTACTCTTAGCGTTGCATATAAATGTAAGTATATAAACAGTCCTGCCCCCATATCGGAGTAATGCGCACTTTTGTATATAAACGTTCTTATAATTTTTTTATATAAAATTATTCTTAGCGTATTTGTTTGTAATTTGTTTTTCGTGCACACTCCATAAAACGCCCATACGCCATAGAAAAACACCATCGTCGTAAATAAAAGGAAGAAGGTGAGAGTATTGTTAGCTAGCGAGTCAGAAAGTTGATAGTTAAAAATTAGTTAAATCTAGCATCTAGATTAATTGGACTAGTGTGCCCCGCACGGGCTAGTTAGAAATAGCTAATAATTATAATTGCCTATCTCATGCTCTCATTCATCTATTACATATTCTAATAATCGCAATAGGTTTAGTTAGTAACAATTTTTCACTTAGCATAACACCTCCACATGTGTTTGATTTTTATTTAATTGAAAACTTTATTTTTAAGGTATGAACAACATAAAAAATGGTATTCTTATTTGTCTCTCATTCATAAATGTATGAGTATATGATGATACACATTATGGGAAATATTTTTTATATAAACAATAACATAAATAATATATTTTTGAGAAAAAACATAAATAACATATTAATAATTATAGAAATAGTAATTTAAAATTTTATATTGACGCACCTTAAGACTTTATTATAACTATATGATTTAAACTCAGATTTAAGGGCTACTTTAAATTTAATAAGCACATAAGTGTATAATTTATATGCAAAATTTAGGGGGTAGTTAATATTTTTTTTATGGTAGCGTAGGTGGGTAATTTACATGAAAATTAAGGGTTAATTTACATTATTTTTTAGGGTTAATTAGATTTGTGTCATTATAATTATCACAATTTTGAAGAACGTCATTACTATTCGACTTACTATGTCAGTGCCATTGCAATTTCCCACTTGTTTGAAGGATGCCATTATGTACGCGAAACGATGTATCAGGCCCACTTGCAGACGTATATGAGGCTCTGTATTCTGGTATGGACAAGATTACCCCTTACTTTCCCCTCTCTCATTTCACTGACGTGTGGGACCCACACGTCAGGTCGTCTTCAACCTCCCACCGCAGCATCCCCTCTCTGTCGTGGTGTTGCCTCTTCCCCACCCCCTGTCCGTCAACGCCGCACACCCGCCGCGCCGGCGAGGAGACGCTAGCGAAGGCCACGCGCGCCGGTGATGTGCGCGGGCGGCTCGCAGCGAGCGTCGGGCCGCCGGATCCACTTGGTGTGCGCCGGACCCGTCGCGAGGCCCGCACCGGCGGCTCCGGCTGCGGCCGCCATGCCTGCCGCTTTATACTCCTCCGGTCCCGATAGCACGCAGGTGAACTCGACCGTCTCTCGCCAGCCGGTCGTCGACACCACGACCCATCGCCAGATTCTACCCCTTGTAACCGGTGCGCGACCAGCTCCGATGGGCAGCACTGCCAGCCTCGGCGTGCGCCGCAACCTGTGTCGGTGTTCAACACCTCCATCTCCAAGACCTGTCAGCCCTCCTCGAGCTCCACCCTCGGATCCAGGAGGAAGAGCTCGACCGGGGCCGCGGGGGAGCTCCTCCGCCGAGGGTCGGGCGAGCCTGTCGGGGCACAGGGGCGAGCTTCCCCGACCATCCCCGAGCTCGGATAAAGAGCCCGCCGGAGCCGTGGGGTGCCCCTGCAGGCCCAGAGGGCCGGGCCACCGCCATGGGAGGATGGGCCGCCGGAGTGTGGAGGAAGAAAGGGGGGAGAGGGAGGCACCGCCGGGGTCGGTCGTGCCTGCCCCGTGGCCTCCGCGCCCTGAGGTTGAAGATGAGGGTAAAGAAGTCATTTCATCTTCATTCTTCACTCCAATACGTCTGCAGGTGGGCCTGATACATTGTTTCGCGTACACAATGACATCCTTCGAACAAGTGGGAAATTGCAATGGCACTGGCATAGTAAGTCGAATAGTAATGGCGTTCTTCAAAATCGTGATAATTATAATGACACAGATCTAATTATCCATATTTTTGATAATGGCATATGTGGGTTATTTAGATACATGTTTAGAGTTACTTTGGTCTATTTTCATAATGGCAGAGGTGGGTAATTTATTAGAAACATAACAGATCCAATGACTATTATGACTAGCGATGTTGAATTTATGATCGAATGTGTTGAGTTGTAGAGTAGCAATATCATGTTGGATTTTGCCATAGATCCGTCCCTGCATTACATAGGACTATTGGCGCACACACACTGTCACCCAGAGACAGAGAGGTTGTTCGGCTTATCTCGATCTATTCATCTTCGACTTTGTTCGCTTTCTTCTCATCGGTTCAGTAGTAAGATTTCTTTCTCTCACAACAAACTAGCCACCAAAGAACCACCAAATAATACTTTTCTTTCGAGAACAAAACAAAGACTACCACCGATACCAAACGAAACATCTTGCTTATTTCTTCTCACACAATACTGTTCAATCTACCAGCTGAGGATTATTTTTTGTGCCAGCCGAACGGACCCAGAGTGTGTGTCACATCACGCCGTGATCCAACCACCCAGCGGTAATTTTCTTTCGGAATAAATTAGCAAAGGTGTGGTGGTGATCCAACCATTCGCTAGACACTTAGAGCATCGCGATCCAAGCGCGCCGTTCAACGGTGGACGGCGGCACACGGAGCAGCAACTTGCTTGGGGCGGAAGCCGGCGAATCCAGCGGCGACACGCGCGCCGGTGATCCGCCCTCGATGTTCTCGAAGGATCAAGCTTGCTGGGCCGAAACCCGAAAGTTTCGTGCATGTTCGCTCACGTGAAAAAGAGAGCACCTCGGCCTCGCCGCTCGCACGGCACCTCATCATCCAAAAGCTCTAGAGCGAGCGAATACCCCGGTAACGCGAGGGCCTAACCGCAAAAGCGCCTGACGAGCGAGCAAACTCTCTGGAGTCGTTCCTTCCTTCCACTAGAAATGTGATGTGCCAACCCCGTCGCCTCGCCTCGCCGTCCTCCCCCTCCCCCTCCCCCTTCCCCTTCCTCCGCTCCTCCTCCCAAATCCCGCAGAGCCGACGCGTTGGAGGGCCGATTCGCCGCTGCTCCCAGCTGCTTGATCCGAGCGGGCTCGTCACCACAGCCGGGTGATCTGCGGCGGGATGGGGTACCTGAGCTCGGTGATCGGCAACCCCACCGACGGGTCGCCCGTCAGCGGCGGCGGCCTCAGGTAGGTGGCGGCGGTTTCTCAGCACCGCTCTCTCGTTCGCCGTTGTTTGGTTTGTGTGCTCTTCGTTGCTCGAATTGTGGCGTGGGCGCTTCAATTTGTAAATCTGTTTGGTGGTGCGGCCGGCGGACTCGTCTGTCTCAGCTTTGCCTGCGGTTATATATTTTCGTTAAATGTGATATATGTCGCGTGTAGTTCTGGGATAGGTTGCTTGACGCATCACACGAATTTGGCACAACCAATGGTTTAGCGTTTTAGCGTTTTAGCTCGAAACTGAACTGATCCTGGCAAAATGGAATGGCCTAAGCTTTGTTACATGAAGAAGCGAATCTGGCTGTAGTCATGTGATTATGTCTATAAATTCAGTAGGATACTATCCAATTACACTTTCTGGAGCTCACAAAGCCATAGTACTACAGACCAGCTAATACCTGGAGAAACTAGGCAAAGGTCATCATGTCTGTCTCGGATAAATTTTAGCAGGAAATATATTATTCCAAATGGAAATTGGCATTTCAAGTATGTAATATAAGAGAATATTAAAGCATTCATATGCTCCATCAGTTCAAATCAGTTGAGGCAATGGATAGTTCTGTTAACTTGCTTGGGTGGCTTGTTGCGAATATTGTTCTATAAATCCAGCCTTTTCTCATCTCACCTACGAACTTATGTCAGCTTGCCGTGATGGTCCATTTTAGTATGGGACACTAGCTCATTTCTGTTGCAGAGCTCTACAAGGCAAGAATCTACGCAGCTACCCCTTAGTATTGTTCTTGTAGCTTGGCTTAGTAGTCCATTGTCTTTAGCCGAACATCAAACTAATGGAATATAATCATTTATACCTGTATTACCTATTTGCTCAGTATTTCTCACTTATTTTCTGCCAGCCAGAATGGTAAATTTAGCTATGGCTATGCAAGCTCCCCTGGTAAAAGGGCTTCCATGGAAGACTTCTATGAAACAAAAATTGACTGTGTCGATGGTCAGATAATTGGTCTTTTCGGAGTATTTGACGGTACGGGTTTACCTCAATTGAGAATGGTTTAATTTAGATAATTTGAGCGTAGTTTTCTTGTGTCGCTAGTTCTTTCTGATCCCATAGGGTTGGTTTATTTGTGTAGGTCATGGTGGTGCTAAAGTAGCAGAGTATGTTAAAGAAAACCTGTTCAGCAATCTTCTTAGGCATCCAAAATTCATCAGTGATACAAAAGTCGCTATAGGTATTCTTCTGTCCCCTTCTCCGCTAGCTTCAAAATGTGTGAACACAATAAGGAGAGTTTGCATGGTGATACTATTGCAGATGATACTTATAAAAGCACCGACAGTGAATTCTTAGAATCTGACAGTAGTCAAAATCAGTGTGGATCGACTGCATCAACTGCTGTCCTTGTTGGCGATCGCCTCTTTGTCGCAAACGTTGGTGACTCTAGGGCCATCATATGCAGGGGAGGAAATGGTAATCAGATATTTCACTGTGCCTGCTCTTCAATTTCCCTTGTTGTTTTAACTTAATAGTTACCTGAGAATTGTCTTTAGTGAAAATGGTCGAACATAAAAACAAGGTACAATTGTCTGTGATTTTCCATCAATCTGCAAGTACAATAGTGTGTTAATCATTACAGTTTTAGACTTTTACTTTTGTGATGCTTTTGATATTGGTTATTTATTGGTAACTGGAACAATGGACTTGTTAAGTAAGAATGTTTGTGATTATGGAAAAAGAACGGTGGTACAACGCATGCCCTTTGCTTTGTTCATGCATGCTAGCAGAATTTAGGTGGTACCTACCACAATATGATGTTTTTGGGAGGTATTTCATAAGGTCTGGATTTCGACTCTTTATCTTGCAAAAATGCATGTTTGCTTCTAAATTTTGGTTACAGTACAATGTGGTGTTTTTTGTGGAATTTCCTAAGATCCGGATTGTTTCCTTTTTTGACCTTGCTAAGCTAGGCAATTAGACATTCAGTCTACGACCGAGATTCAACATGTCTTTTTTTTGGTGGTAGCGATTCAACATGTCTTTCTATGAGGAATAATCTGCATCAGTTCCACAGTGATAACACTTTTTTTTTAACCTGATGTGTTTTTCTTGGTTTTGCAGCTATTGCTGTTTCAAAAGATCATAAACCTGATCAGACTGATGAGCGGCAACGTATTGAAGACGCTGGAGGTTTTGTGATGTGGGCAGGTATGTCAGTCACTGCATTCTGTTCACAGTTTTTCGGTGGGGTATGGTTCCTAATGACCGTGCTTTGTTCTATAGGAACATGGCGTGTTGGTGGAGTACTTGCTGTTTCTCGTGCTTTTGGTGATAAACTCTTAAAGCAATATGTAGTTGTGGATCCGGAGATCCGAGTATGTAATCTCTGACATTTCAATATTTATTTTTTTCATTTACTCTGCTGAAATTTGTATGGGTAGGTATTCATCTTAATGTTATGATCAGTGATTAGTAATAATAACCTAACCGGGATGCTTTATTATTTGCCACATCTAGTTGGCAGTGTGCCGTCTAGGTGTTTGGTGATAAATGTTTATCATGGATGCTTTCCATCTAGGTGTTTGGTGCCAATGTTTGTGTCATGTTCTATCCTGAAGAAGTATTGTTTTCATTAGTTGTGTCTTATCTCTATGATTTATATTCACTTGGGAATTTGATGAAACTGTTCTGTAATGCTTTGGTGGGTCATTAGGAGGAAGTTGTCGATGATACACTCGAGTTTCTCATCCTTGCAAGTGATGGGCTGTGGGATGTGGTCTCCAACGAGGTAATGCAAAGGAATGCAAAGCAGCAGAATATCCGGCAGTCTCTTAATGTATTCCTAGAACTCAGTACCACCCTTTACAATGTTTGCCATGCAGGAAGCTGTCGCCATGACCAGATCCATTCGGGACCCGGAAGAGGCCGCAAAGAAGCTATTGCACGAGGCCTACAAGAGGGAGAGCAGTGACAACATAACCTGTGTCGTCGTGCGCTTCTTGCAGGGGCAAGGTAGTAGCGGATACGCTTAATATAAGACAAAGAAGTAATACTACTGTATGCAGCTGTGTGCTATGATATATATGCGTTGATTGATGTTCCAAGGTTAAATGGAGAAGGGTGAAGCTAGGATATTGTATTCTGATGGGGAGTTGTTGCTGGGAAATGTGTGTAGTGTGTACCTTGTTAGGTTAAACAATAAGTTTGCTGGCCGTCTTTCACCATAGTTTCGTTGCAGTGGATCCGGGTCTGACGATAGTGTTGTATTGTTGTTGATGAAAAAACATGATATGTGGAGACTTTGTGGTCGTCTCCACCTGTTCCCTTTTGGAAGTGAATTGATGTGGACAATCTCTCAGTGCTCTTCTAATCTCCATCCATTATTCCCCAGATATGTGTTCTGTGCTTAGTTTTTTTTTTGGGGGTCTTGTTTCGTGCTCCGTGTGTCGTGTCCTACTGTCCTGTTTGTTGTTTAGACAAGGAGAGTTGAGCTGAGTGCCGCTGTGGCGTCATCTGCCTAGCATCCCAAGCCTGCAATCAGTCATTGCCGTGGCTTTTGTTTGGACAGCAAATCTCCATCTCGATCCTTACCCATCCGAACCTGATTTTATGCACGGAGCAAGGCAAATAGATGTTTTTTTTACAGAGCAAAACCTGCAAACCACACTGCTATGTAACACTTGCTGAACTGCAATATCCAACTCTGTTTATTTTTTGCCGGGTACAAGTAGAACAGCATGGTTTGTGCGGTCAGTCACTAGCATCTCCACCCATCCGCGCCCCTGAACGTGGACACCTCGGGCGCGTCGACGAGGCTGTAGCCGTAGAGCACGGTGGCGTCGCCGGTGACCCCGCTGCCGACGAGCCTGATGAAGATAGAGATGTGGCCGCGGGCGTCCTGGTCCTCGCCGTCCCTGGCCGGCTCTGCGCTAGCACTAGCATGACTCTTAACCTGCGTCAGAGACAACGAATGAACGAAACCTCTTTCGAGCAACCGATCGAGCTTTTCCTGGTTTCCGCACCATCAAATGCATTCATATGCTTAACTGCTGGTTTCGAACCTTGTTTCATTTCATAGGCTTTGGGCAAAGCCAAAAACAGGTTTCGAAGAAAGAACCATGTGCATGACTTTTTTTTTTGCCCCTTTAACTTCTACTACTAGAACTTTGTAATCGTTGTTTTCCATCTGGTTAGTTCGCTGCCGGCTTCCAGATGAATGAAAAAAAAAGTGTTGTGACTTCTGAGCTTCGCTTTGCCAACAACAAAGTATGATAACTTGATAACTACTATACATCAGCGTTCTGAAACAAGAAAAGCTAAGCAGTCGTTCATCTGCAAGAAAGAGAGAAATTAAAAGGTCAGATGGTGGAACCTGACAGGAAGATTTTGCTCAGCGAAAACACACAGAAGCTGCACAGATTTCCGTGGAAGAGACGGTTAAAGATGGGAGGAGGAAGAGGATAAGAAGAACGTGCAAAGCAAAGCCAAGAACAACTTCTCAGAATCTCGTCAGTGATGAATAAATAATATGGAGAACTCAGTACGCATACGAATATGATCGTCAGTGCATTTGGGATGCCATATTAGGTTCGGCGAGCGAGCCTTCGTTGTTTCCATCATCGTTCTCCAAGGGGCGGCCATGCCCAAAACAGAAATGATTGTGACAACCTAAACCGGCGAAAAGAACTTCAGTGGAAAAACACACACACAAAAGGAGACAAGAAAAAACGAACGCTCATGGTAAAAGGAAATCAACTCTAGAAACCAGAGGCGAAATATTTTAGGAGAAGAAGAGGAATTGAACAGCTCTACGAAGCATCATCAGGATTCAGGAGAGACAGGTATAGATCGATTTAGATAGAGCTCAGAAGGAGAGTCACGGCTGCTAATAACACAAGAGTTGAGGCCTTCATATAGCACTGCGACAGCCGCGAGAGCGCCCAATAGCATTCTTGGCGGCCAAGGCGTAGAGACGCGCATGCAGTTGGGAGTAGGTAGTAGGAGAGTAGTCCTTCAACTTTGTGAAAAAGGATGGGAAATAGGCCACCGCAGTGATTTAACTATTCAACGAGCTAACAGTATGATTGCTAAAGTTCAAGTTCTTAGCATAAATGAATCAGCAATTTGGTACTAGTTTAGTGACCAATTGGTACTGTACTTGTTTAGTGACTAATGGCCAATGGCGTGCCAGATCTCAACGACCCTCCCCTGAAGATGATCAGCTCGAGTTGATATCTCAGACTAGTTTGTTTGTTTATTTCTCTAATTGATTTTAGCACGCTGCCAAGCATCTTATTGTCACGCTTTGGTGTAAAAATCCCATCATATCCTTAATTTTTTTTAGCTGCACGGCCATCTTACTGTCACTTGGCGTCCTCACGCAAAGGCGCAAAGCTGGTGAGAAAACGTAATATATATTCTCATCCGCCACAGATACAGACGCCACACACTTCTCCATCCAGAATTTTTTTATATATTTATTTTCTCACGATTTTGCAAAAATATATGGTCCGTTACAAATTTATCAAAAATATACATCTACCGCCGTGGGTCATGGCGTCAGGGACTAAACGTCACGGCCCACGGCGGTAGGAGCCGACAGGAGTGGGCCCGTAGCCCTAACGCCACGGGCCACGGCGTTATGTCCCTGACGCCGTGGGCCGCGGCGTCAGGGGGCCTAACGCCAGGCGTCAGTATGGCGCTGGGGTAACGCCGTGGCCCGCGACGGTATCTGTTCCTTGCCGCTGTGGGTTGCGGCGTTAGGATTTTTTTTATTTTTTAAAATTGAATTGTTGAAGGATTGATAAAACGACAAACCATTAATACTTAACGACGAATTTAGATAAACGATTACAATATTTGCAATGGCACGTGCGACACAATTACCCTAACTATGTGCCGCTGCTGCTAGTCCTAACGTGCCTTAGGGAATTTAGATAAATGATTACAACAATTGTAATCTAGTTGCGAATAATACCCGGAGAACCCGGACATCATAGACCCGCCGGAGTGCTGGGAGGGCATGTAGTATCCCCGACGGGGGTGGAGTTGGATCAGATGGTGGCGGGGGTGGAGTTGCTGGTGGAGTGTTGTCCTTCTTTTCGTGGCACGGACAACAGCAGTACTCGTCCTCACAGCCGGTGTTCGTCTTCACCACCATTGGTCCGGTCACCGGTCCGTCACCGCCGTTGGTAGATGTCGGCTCTGGAGAAGCCAATGCCGACGCGAGTTCTTGCCTGTTGAAGATGACAACATATCTAATCTGCTCATTACCGAAATACAACTTGACACTAAGATCGTCTAACATGTTTGATAGCTTGAAAAAATAAAACGCTATTAACAATTAGATCTGCAACTATAAAATATATCTACTCAGATCTACACTACAACTATAATTTTTCTAACCAGATCTACACTAAAACTATAATTTTACTAAACAAATCTACATTAAAACTATAATTTTACTAAGCAAATCTACACTAGTACTATGTATTCATTAAGCAGATCTACACTAAAGCTGTATATCTACTAAGCACATCTACACTAAAACTATTAAGTTTCAGAGTATTACCTCTAACGAGATGAAAAACTGGCAGAGCTCGCACCTTCACCCCCTCCTCCTCACTCCCTTCTCCTCTTCTCCCTCTCTTTTCTTTTTTTCGAATTATTATGACATTTTCGGCTGAATTTTGGTGTTATATAGGCGTGGGAACCCTAGCGCCGTGGCCCACGGTGCTAGGGGGCCTGCTGCCGCCGTGGGCCGTGGCGCTGGGGCCTGACGCCGAGGCCCACAGCGCTAGGCCTCTAACGCCGTGTCGTTGGGCACCAAGTCTGGACCATGCTACTCCTGCCGACTCCTACCGCCGTGGGCCATGACGTTTAGTCCCTGACGCCGTGGCCCACGATGGCAGATGTATAGTTTTGCTAAATTGGTAACGGACCATATATTTTTGCAAAATCGTGATAAAATAAATATAAAAAAATTCCTCCATCCAACGTGAGGGCCCATAAGGGTTTCTGCTGGGCCCTCCTACTGCAGTGGGCCGTGGCGTTTAGTCCCTAACGCCGTGGCTCACGGCAGCAGATGTATATTTTTTTGCTAAATTTGTAACGAACCATATATTTTTGCAAAATCGTGATAAAATAAATATAAAAAAATCCTCCATCCAACGTGAGGGCCCAGAAGGGTTTCGTGCTGGGCCGGGCCGAAAACAAGCTTGCTAGAGGCTGTCGTTCGGGCTCAAAAAATAAATCTCAGATTCCCAGCCGCCGCCGACCGCCGTGACCCGAAATGAACGCCATGAATCGGAGCGGGAAGAGGAAAAGGAGGAAGGGGCGCGGCGACGAAGCGGCCGACCGCGACGACGCCGCTCCCTCCTCCGCCTCCTTCGACCGCCACGTCTTCCCCGTCCTTCTCGCCGCCGCCCAAACCACCCGCCAGAGCGGCAACTCCTGCTCCCCCGCCGCACTCGCAGCACGCCTCCTGCGCCGTCTGCTCTCCCGCTCGCCGCAGACGCTCTCCCATCTCCCGGACTCCCTGGTCGCGCTCCTCCCCCGCCTCCTCTCCTCCAGGTTGGCACAGCTCGACCCGACCCCTCCCCCCTTCTTCCCCCAATGCAATTTGCAGGAATGCCCCCCCCCCCCCCCCCCCCCCCCGCGTTTGTTTCTCTTACTTAAATCCGTGCCCTTTCTGATGCACTGTCACCGTGTGTTGCGATGTGGATTGTTGCAGCTGCTCGTCCGTAGCCGCGCTGAGCTGCGAGGTTCTGGGCGCCGCGGCGTTGCGGTCCATGGAGGCCGGCGAGGTGCTGGCGTCCGACAGTGGCATCGCCAGCGGCTTGGCGAGGGCGCTGGGGTGTGGAAGCCAGCGAGTGACCGAGGCTGCCTGTAATTCTATTATGGATCTCTCGGCGTCTTCGGTTGGTAGGGAGCGTCTTGCAGGCTCACCTGTTCTGCCGAGGATATTGTGAGCGTCTCTATTCCATGGCCTTAGTTGTATGAAGCACGTTTCGCTTACTGATCTATATGATTTCCCCTACCAAATTCAACAAAACATAGAATTAAATGTGTAATTCAACAACCTTGAATTCGTGTTCATGTTAGCTAGTTTTCATACTGGCAGTTCTGTATATGTGTAATTGCTACTAAACTAGGTTAAGAAACTCGTTTATATATTAACCGTAGCAACTCGAGCCATGCTTTATATAAGCAGGATGTATTTCATTGCATGATTTATCATTATATGATAAAAGGTACCCTATAGCTAGAAGAAGGCAAGCATCAGTCTGTTTTAATTGGTGAAAGGGATGCTCCCTGTGTTATACTTTCTGAATTTCTATAGCAAGTGAAGAAGATGTGAAATTGACTTCCTGTAGGTATGTATTTTCTCAGGTGAAATCCATCTGTGAATTTGTCGATAGCAGGACCACCAAGTACCCGAAAAGAGATACAGAAGCAAATAAAATCTTTTACTTGATCATTGACGCAGTGGTGCTTCTGGTGAATTCCTGTAAACTTGAGAAATTGCAAAGCATCCAGCAAGAGCTAGTAAGGACCGCTCTGTCTTTGTTACATAAAGTATGGAAGAAAGTCCAACTCTTGAGATCATCGACTGATTGCAACGACGGGAAGAATCAACTTCAGAGTGGAGAACATGAGATATGTAAAGCTATTTTTAGGCTTTCAATTGATCTTGCTTCTCCAACCTGCCTAGAGCCTGATGTGGTCAGGGGAAGTATTTTTGGCGAAACAGAGTCCAGCTTTGAAAACTTTGTCCTGGGCTACTGGGAAAGGTCACCGAATTTGTACAGGAGTAAACAAAACACTCGAAATGATGATCCTGTCTTTGCTGCCCTGCATAGTGTCTTTAATCTTGGTGCAGCACCTGATGCTATCATCGAATCATTTATAGAGGGTCTTGTTTCCTGTCCCGCTATTGCTTCCGATGAACTCGACATAAATTCATTTCTCCAAGAGGTTCATGGTTCATTGGGTGATGCAGTAAAGTACAGGCAAGACATTAGAGTCTTGAGAACACAGGATCTTAGTGACCAAACCTCAAGGGGATGTGTGATGGAGGAGCACTATTTCAATGATGGAACAGTCTTCCTGGATGAAGATGCATTCACCAGAAAATGTAAGTATGCATTTAAGAATGGCTATTCAATTGCATTGCGTGGCATGGAGTTCCGGTCTGCAAAGGTTGCTGCTATAGCTTCTGCCCTGGCTGATCTATTTGGCCAACCTTCTGTAGGAGCCAACATATACTTCTCACCTGCAAGGTCACAAGGTCTAGCCCGACATTATGATGATCACTGTGTACTTGTTTGGCAGCTACTTGGTTGCAAGAAATGGAGGATTTGGCCTAACCCGAAGCCACTCTTGCCTAGACTATATGAACCTTTTGACCCTTTAGATGGTACTTTAGAAGATAGCAGTGGAAGGGTGGAGGTTTTACATGAAGGAGACATAATGTACATTCCTAGAGGCTATGTTCATGAGGCTCATACTGATGTTGGTGAACCTCAGATTAATGCACATGCTGGTTATTCACTCCATTTGACCCTTGCTATTGAGGTTGAACCACCCTTTGAGTAAGTATTTGTCGCATTTATGTAAAAATCTACCTTTGTGTGTCTAGTGTTTCTGCTCCTGAACATTACATTCTGTTGCAGGTGGGAAGGATTTGCACATATTGCTCTTCACTGTTGGGTGGAGAAGCAGAAGCTTGGAGAGACTCGATTTGACAAGCCAAAAGAAAACAGGGAAACTTCTCTATTCGCTCTCGTGTTGCATGTGGCCATCAGGTTGCTCTCTGACAGTGATCCTATTTTCAGGAAGGCATGCATGGTTGCAGCAAAGCTTCCATCTGCCAGTCGCTGTGCAACCGCTCACCCAAAGGCCCTTAGAAGCAGCCAGAGATCAACTTTCGATGAGATAATCAGGAACATCGAGAAGAACTGCAGCTTCAAGGAAGCACTGAAAATCATCGAGTTGGCAGTGCAAGAAAAAAATGACGAACCCTTCCAGTGGATGTGCTGGCTTCGGCACTTGCCACAAGGAGAAGCAGACGTCAGAATCGATTTCTGCAATATACTGGAGACCCTTGAAGAGCTTGTCGAGGCGTTCAGCTGTAACCCTGGTGAGCAAGCCTCGGTTGGGTTCACAGGCTTCAAGTCAAGGTTCTGCAGGTGCGTCGTGTACGAGGACGCGTGCCGGAGCTTCGAAACGTTGCTTCGGATGTACAGAACAACCAGGAATCAGTACACGAGGGGAATGCTGGCGTTGCACGGGGTACACGTGAGCTGAGGAGGATGTAGCGGAGAATCCCCTTGACAGACAAGTTTCTGGTGGTGGTTACCTTGTCATTTTTCCGTAGCGAGAATAAAAACCTACCCAACCGGACACTTGTACGGTTTTGTACCACACACAACCATTTCGTGTCTTCGTGATGGTTAAGCTTGACGTTTCTGGGCAGGGTTAGTTCAGCATGTCAGCATTGTTTTGTCATTCAGTAACAAAGATCGTCACATGTTGTGTGCCCTGCGCAGGCAGCGCCGCTGGTCGTTTCTTCCGTCTCCGCCTGAACACCTCTGAATTCAGTGCTCACATGCTGTCAGTAAAGCAGGAGTAGTATTGGCCACTGGTGTGGTACCGACTTGACTCTTGAGATCTCTGCCGAAATGGACACTTGTGCCTAGCCTACTACTACTACTAGTGTGCGGATTGGATTGTACCTGCCACGTCTGACCGATTCAACGGGGGAGCGCCGCTTGCTAATGCTTGCTGCTGCAGAACAAGCAAGAAGCAAACAAACGAGCCGCTGGTGTCGGCTCCAATAATTTCGGTTTGCGCTCTCCGGTCAGAGAGGTTACGCTGGATCGCGTATTGTATCTACAGATTATAGTACATTGGGTCAATGCCGATCGATCAGTCTTAATTCTTATAACGCATACTAAACAATGCTGCGTTTTTTTTTTTTGTAAAAAGTCAAGAGCGCCGATGTGAGTTTGTGACAAGGAGAGGGAGCACCTCACTCTCTGTCTGTCTCTCTCTAAATAGAAAGCCAGGAAGGAAAACACACGGATTTTATCCGGAGTTGCGTGCGCGTGTGTGTGTGTGTGATGGATGGATGGATGGATGCCTCTGGGGCTCTGGGCTCGGGCGGCGCCGGTGCCAATTGCCATCGTGCTGCTGCAGACCTGCTGCCTGCCCCTGATGGTCGCAAGGGCCAGGAATCTCTCGTCCACCCAACAAAAACCCCCTATCCCCTCAGCGAAAAGCCAGCTGCCGTTGCCGCCGCGTCCACTGGATCCAAAATATTTATACGGCCCGACCCCCGAAATTCCCGAGACGCCCTCCCTCTTCTTCTTCCCCCCGCTCCCTCTCGCATCGTCTTCATCTCGTCTCCATCCTCCTCTCCCTCCCAACAGAGGCGCAGGTGAGTCGGTCGGTGCACTGCGACGCGCGCACGCCGCCGTCTCCTCTCTCGGCCGCATTTGGGTTTTTGGGTTGGTGGTGACGCTGCGCTGCGCTGCTTGTTTTTTTTTTTGTTACGAAGGTTTTTGCGTGGACGGGAGGGTGAAAGTACGCCGGTTGGTTGTTGATCGGGACGATGGCGCAGGCGGTGGTGCCGGCGATGCAGTGCCAGGTCGGAGCGAAGGCGGCCGTCCGGGCGAGGCCGGCCGCGGGCGCCGGGGGAGGAAGGGTGTGGGGCGTCAGGAGGACCGGCCGCGGCACCTCGGGGTTCAAGGTCGTGGCCGTCAGCACCTCCAGCACCGGGGTCGTGCCGCGCCTCGAGCAGATGCTCAACTTGGACACCAAGCCCTACACCGACAGGATCATCGCCGAGTACATCTGGTACGCGACTCGCATTTCGCTCGCTGGGAAAGCAGTTTCCTTGTTCCCCCCCACATGAGTGAGGAGTGGCATTGGAACAGGACAAGCCCACACTTTCTGGAGGGGCCCGTCAAGCGCCCGACTGGGAGTTGATTAGTTAAGAATTCAGATGCAACTACACTAGCACCTTGACAACAGTGTGGATTTGCCTTTAGCCCTTTACTGGTTGAAATTAAAATAGTATCGGAGCCACCAAAAGTTCTGAAGCTGTTAGTCCAAAACATACTAACTTCTGATGCTTTGTGGGTGCTGATTCATCTCTGCTTTCCAGTTCCAGCACTTAAATATTAGTGTAGCACCACATACTTTTGTGAGTAGTAAAATACTAAAATGCGGATCGCACTACTGATGCAAAGTGTTTAAAAGCTCTGTGCTGACGAATCTGCATCTCCCCCCACTTTTCTCGCATTGTGTAGGGTTGGAGGATCTGGAATCGACCTCAGAAGCAAATCAAGGGTAAGCATTCAACGCCGCCACCACCATTATTCGCATCCCCTTTTGCGGACAATTGCGAGGTGTTTAGGGAATGAGCCAATGAGCACAGGGCACTTCTTTTGCTATTTGTGTACCACTTTTACACGCCGATACTCAAAATGGATCTTCATGCCCGCATTTCAGACAATTGAGAAGCCAGTGGAGGATCCCTCGGAACTACCGAAGTGGAACTATGATGGATCAAGCACAGGGCAGGCTCCAGGAGAAGACAGTGAAGTCATTTTATAGTAAGGGGGCAATTACAATAGATGTGTTCTTTTATATGCAAAGCATTTTTACTGTTACATTGCTGACATTTCTCTTTCTGTTCTCAGCCCCCAGGCTATTTTCAAGGACCCATTCCGAGGTGGCAACAACATTTTGGTACTTCAAATCCCAACTGAATCGTCCCTTTCTATACATGCTTTTAGCCTTCTGCGCAATTCCACATAAATGCGAATAAAAGGGTTAGAAGAATAGCAGTTGCAAGTTAGAATGGTATCATCTTTTTTCACCTTCAATTGTGGTTGTTGCATATGCCTCTTGGAGTGGACGCCACATAATCACCTGAACTCATGCACGAATGTGCTGACCATTGATTACCATGTGCAAAACAGTGTGCTGATTAATATGAAATTTGGCTTCTCAGGTTATGTGTGATACCTACACGCCAGCTGGAGAACCCATTCCTACTAACAAACGCCACAGGGCTGCACAAATTTTCAGTGACCCAAGGGTCGTTGAACAAGTGCCATGGTAATTATGACTTAATAGCATGCATTCTCTAAATTCTAATACAAATCTTACTATCACTGAGTGAGCTGAAACACGTACTGCATCGTTTTACTTCCAGGTTTGGCATTGAGCAAGAGTACACTTTGCTTCAGAGAGATGTGAATTGGCCTCTTGGCTGGCCTGTTGGAGGCTACCCTGGCCCCCAGGTATTTTATTAAACAAGAAGAAAGTTGACTTGGTTTAAGATGCCATAGTAAAGTTACTTTGTTCAAATTTTGTTTGCATTGTCTTGATGCCATAATAAAGAGTACACTATTTGATTTTTTTCGTCATAATATGGCAGGGTCCGTACTATTGTGCCGTAGGAGCGGAGAAATCATTTGGCCGTGACATATCAGATGCTCACTACAAGGCATGCCTTTATGCCGGAATCAACATTAGTGGAACAAACGGGGAGGTCATGCCTGGTCAGGTATGGTTATGTTACTTCCGTAGACACATGTGATTGTTTTTATTTTTTTCTGAATCTTGTGTGGTATATCTCCACCCCTCCCAAACTGTTTAATTGACAGAACTTCATAATGCTTATCTGTGCAGTGGGAGTACCAAGTTGGACCTAGTGTTGGTATTGAAGCAGGAGACCACATATGGATTTCAAGATACCTTCTCGAGGTATTTCAAATAGTAAATAGATTTCCTAGTAGCGTGTCATTTCGGTTTTTATTTCTTCCTTACTATTAGGAGCCCATCAGCTCATTATAGTATAAAGCATTTATAGGTTTTAAGATATTTTCTTGTGGTGAAAAATCGTAGTTCAGTGTATCTGTTTCGTTCAAAACACCTGAGGCCTGAAGCCCATGATTATGTCCTAAAGCTGATATCAATTTTAGCATCAATATAAGCACTTCTAAATAGTCCTACTCACCTTTATCAGAGAATCACGGAGCAAGCTGGAGTTGTGCTTACCCTTGATCCAAAACCAATTCCGGTATGTGTGTCAGTCACATATTTCAAGTTATTATAATGGATTAGGAAACTGAATGTATATCTGCATCGTATGATGACAGGGTGACTGGAACGGAGCTGGCTGCCACACAAATTATAGGTTACAATCTTTTATGCTAATACTTAGTTATCCTTCCCAATTAAGCTCATGGTATATTTGTCATGTATAGACAGAACATCAGAATGCCTATAGTACATTAGCAATATAATTTAGCATATGCTGACTGCTGAGAGTTAAATAAAAACATTTGTTCTTGTATTTAAAAAAGGAAGTAAAAGTATCAGTAGGCCATCAGTAAATTGTTGCCTGGTCTGAATGAGCCATATGAGCATTCATATCAGTTAATTACTAACTTTCTTCATTATGAATTTTTCTCGATACCCTTATTTGGGACTGACAGTCTGAAATCCTTGAAAATGCAGCACAAAGAGCATGCGTGAAGATGGAGGGTTTGAATTGATCAAGAAAGCAATCCTAAACCTTTCTCTGCGCCATGATTTGCATATTAGTGCATATGGAGAAGGAAATGAAAGAAGATTGACAGGGAAACACGAGACAGCTAGCATCGACACCTTCTCATGGGTATGGATGGAGCACCTTTCTTTATCTTTTGCCAATCCACTGAATATTATTTATTATAGGTTGCTGATGAATCATTTTCATTTATCAGGGCGTGGCGAACCGTGGCTGCTCTATCCGTGTGGGGAGAGATACCGAGGCCAAAGGAAAAGGTATGTTCTAGCGATTTATGCTGAAATTACCTATACATTCATATAAATACCACCTGGAAATTTGGATAACTTACCTGCCTTTGCATCATCTTGCTAAGCTTGCAACTGAGGTTTTATGATCTTCAATGCACTCTATCCAAAATTCCCTATATTTCAATATTGCAATTTGTCCCTGAAATGTTTATAAATTTACTCGTTTAGTTTGAGGATGTAAATATGTCTCTGTTAGCTCATATATACATCCAGTTGGCCAATGCGTGCACCGAATAGAAAGAAACAAAGAAAAGAGATATCATGCCTTTAAAGTCATATCGTATTGTACCATTAAAGTATGCATGCATGTGAATTTGGTAACTAGTAGAATTATAAATGCTGAACTATTTTCTTCACCTCGTCCCCTCTAACAGGGTACCTGGAAGACCGTCGCCCGGCATCAAACATGGACCCGTACGTTGTGACAGGGCTACTGGCAGAAACCACGATTCTTTGGGAGCCAACCCTTGAGGCGGAGGCTCTTGCCGCTAAGAAGTTGGCACTCAAGGTATGAAAGACTCGAAGGATGCTCCAAGTGAATAAAACCGGTCCGCAACAAATTCGATTGTTGCCCATTGGTCTGCATCGTGTGGTTCTGCTCGCCGTCATTCTGTACAAATTTTTCAGTTTCTGGACCCAGAGGACACATTGTCTTTGATTTGTCGGTTATAGTAACATTTTGCTTGAACAATGCGTTTTGGACTCGATCGGTCTGTAATTGACTCCAATTGGGACTGGATGATGGACGTTGAAATGCATCCCCCGAGTCTGTTTCTTCAGTTGTGCCTAGGACGAAGCTAGGATGGCAGGGTTGGAGGGGCTCATCTCTCTCCCCCTTCCTCCAGCCCCTCGGATTATCCTCGCTGCCATTCTACACAAATTTTCCCGTTTCTGTGGACCTAGAGGACACATTGTCTTTGATTTGTCGGTTACAATAACCTTTTGGTTGAACACTGTGTTTTGGACTCGATCAGTCGATACTTGACTCCAATTGGGACTGAATGATGGACGTTGAAATGCATTCCTCGAGTCTGATTCTTGAGTTGTGCCCAGGGACGAAGCTAGGATGTCAGGGTTGGAGGGGCTCTGAAGCGTCCCCTCATCAGAGGTGACTAAATATGACACAAATACCAGTCCCAGGAGGCTGACAACACATTTATTGTAACAGGTGGTTCAGTCCCTTACATCACGGCGGCATAGTGGGCACGGAAGTGCCAATGCCACAAGAAACAACACAAACGCTAAAGATCAAACTACAATAGCGAAGGCTTCTAAAGCCTCATCAGAGTACCACGCCATGGAAGCTCTCTGGGGAGACCCTGAAGTCACAGGCACGTTTTGGGTGTAGGGCAGCGACCTACTCGACGTCTTCGGGAACGAAATCGGGATCCTCCTCTGGAAAACAGTTAGTTAAACAAGGGTGAGCACAAACGTACTCAACAAGTTCAACCCCAACCACGGAGGGGCTTATAAACAGAATCATGCACATGGTATATCAAGAATCAGGTTTAAGGTTCATTTGCAAACACATTTACTCATACAGAGGTTCATTTCAAAAAGGTTTTCGCAAACCATTTTTATAACCCAAGTAACTCAGTTGTTTTGCGAAAACCACAGTGGAACTACCGGACTCCCTGTCCGCAATAGCACAGGCACACAGCCACACACTTTACCCGAAAAACAACTCACACCAAGAAACTTCCCAACCCAAACACTAGTTTTTGTGACCACACTATGACTCGTCCAATACCGTGGACACGGCTATTAGAATAGGTTTGACACTCTGCAGAGGTTGTACATCTTTACCCACAAGTAGGGTACCGCCACATGAACACCTCAGTGCCGGCGCGGATCCTATCAAAGCCATTACCCACCTTAGCTAACACTAAGAGCCACCACGGAAGCAACCAAGGGGTTATCCCACATAACCAGGGCGTACCTCACACAGAGCGTACCCCTACTCCTTGGTCTCCCGCCGCACACCCGCACACCAGATGGCAAGTAGATTAACTAGTGGGGTTTATGCTAAGCCGTTGCCACATACAATGGTCGAGTGGTTGTACGATCATTGGGTCAGGTGAGATGTCATACAACCCGGTCCTTAACGACAAGATGGACAACTCCCAACATGCCCAACCACACAGGTACGAGCTCACCCATACTCCTGACACACACGTCCATCCTGTCTACCCAGTCCTTTACTCATTTTCCGAAATATCCCATTTCCATTTATAAAGCACTCACACATTTTTAAAGCAATCACTTAGGCCAAACGAAGGTCAAACATAGCAATCAAGGGCGGCTATCCTACCATGTTTTTGCAGTAAAACAATATGCAATTTATAAAATGGGTATATGGTTATATTTATAAAATTGGGACCAAAGCATGCATCAAAGGATGAGATTGAACTTGTCGTCTTTGAAGTCCTCGGGGAGTTCCGGCTCGGCGTTCAGGATCTCGGGCTCCTGCTCGCAGTACTCGGTTCCAAACTCTGGCTCGTGGTACCTTCCTTCGTTCACTTCGTCGGCTAAAGCGTGCACACAAGCAGGTAGACAATCAATACAAGCACATACAATTTTTCCGGCTGAGCTCGAGGAAGGTAGTTAGATAAAATAGAGGAATAAATGTTATGCAGGGTGTTTTGGGTGATGGATCGGTAACGGTATACCCGGTACGGGTGTGATGAAGTTTGGGCACGATTTGAATTAAAATCGCGCATGAAATGATGGGTTACAGGGAGTGTTAGGGTTAATTAAGGGTCTGTTAGTAATTTAGTTTAAAAGAAAAGGACCTAATTATAATATTTAAACACGGTGAGGGTTTAACTATAGCAGCCTAAGGGTCTAATTGTGAAGGGGCAGGGTTGTTTTTGTGGTATAGCTTAAAGGGTAGGGGCTAAATGAAAGAAAAGAGGGGGAGAGAGAATAGGAAAGGGGGTTTGGTGAAAAAGGAAAAGAGGCAGGGGGTCCTGGGAGAAATGCCCTTCTTCCTCCCTGGCTCGAGTCCAGAACAGAGGGGGGGAGCCGAGCGGGTGGCCGGCCGGTCAGGGGTGCCCGCCGGAGGCCCGTGCGCAGCGGCGACCGGTGGATAGGGCAAAACGGAGAGGGCGCCGAGGGGGTTCTATTCCGTGCTCACCTTGAGTTGGGGCGGCGCGTGGAGGTGGATCGGCGGGCGGCGGCGGACTGCCGGTTGGGCGGCTCTGTTGGCGGCGCGGTGTGGTGCAGGGGAGAGGGGAATGGCTTGCGGCGGTGTGAGGTGAGGTGGGGAATGCAGCGGGGCTCTTTATAGGCGTGGAAAGGCGGTTCGTCGGCCGATATTTTGAGCTCGCGGAGCTCCAATGGCCGGCAATGGTGGTTCGGGAAAAATCCCAGCGTGGACTCCGGCCGGCGGGATTTGCGGTCGATTCGGTGCTGTGGGACGCAACCCGTCGTGCATGTGCACTGGCCGTGGCCACGGGGGAGGGAGTACGGCGACGCGGCGCGGTGGTGTTGGAGGTGACCGGTCGAGCAGAGCTTTTATGGCGGTCGTCGGCGCCAGGGGGGGTCGCGGCTCGGCGGGGCCACCGCGGCGGCGCGGGGGCGCTTGGCGTGCTTGCGCCGGCGAGCCGGTCGGCCAGGCGCGGGCCAGAGGAAGGGGGGCGGCGCTGGACCGAGAGCCAGGCGCGCGGGGGATTCAGGCGCGTTGGGCTGAAGGAAGAAGAAGGAATGGAGAAAAAGAAGGAGGGGAAAAGAAAAGGAAGAAAAGGAAAAAAGAAAAAGAAAAAAAGAGAGAAAAGAAATAGGAAAAAGGGAAATAAGGAAAGAAAAATAGAAAGGGGATTTAGAAAATTAGGAGAAATCCTAGGAAAAATTAGGAGAGAGGTGAAGAAGGATTTTTTTGCGGATTTTTCTGGGTTTCTCAGATACCGGCGTTAATTCCGGGACGACGGTGATGGCGAGGCGGACCGGCCGGCGGGACCGCGGCGTGCGCAGGGTTCCGGCGTGGTGGCCGACCGCGGTCTCGCGGCGGCACGCGATAGGCGATGGCCGGGTGCGGGCGGTGCCGGCGGGATTCACGGCACACGCGCCGAAGGGGAGAGAGGGGGGGAAGACGACCGGGGTTTTGAAGGGGGTAGTTGAGCTCAGCGGGAATGTTTTGAAAACACGCGTGATTGAGTCGGTGATTTATTAGGAGCTAAAAATGCGGGCGTTACAGGCTCATTTCTCTTCCCCTTCCTCCGGCCCTTGCTTTCTTTCCCTCATTTTTCTCCCTACTTCCCTCTAATTTCAATGGAGATCCTTGCTAGTAGGCTTGTGCCCCCTCCGCCCCACCTGTTGCCTCAGTCCTTGGTTGTGCCTCAGTCTTAGGTCCTGTTCGTTTAGTTTGGACTGAAGCCAGTAAGGGATGGAAACAGATCGGATTCACATGAAATCGGATTCGGAGTGGCATTCAGCAGTTGCGTTGAGCGAGCCTCAGTTGGCTTCACGGGCTTCAAGTCAAGTTTCTGCAGGTGCGTCGTGTACGAGGACGCGTGCCAGAGCTTTGAAACGTTGCTTTGGATGTACAAAACAACTAGGAATCAGCACACGAGGGGAATGCTGGCGTTGCACGGGGTACATGTGAGCGGAGGAGGATGTAACGGACAATCCCAAGTTTCTGGCAGTGGTTACCTTGTCATTTTTTCGTAGGGAGGAAAAAAACCCTACCTAACCAGACACTTTATGGTTGTATTGTACCACAACCATTTCATGTCTTCGTGGTGCTTAAGCTTGACCGTTGGACAGGGTTAGTTCATTGTTTTTTCATTCATAGTAACAAAGGAAAAGATATGTTCTAGTTAGTGGAGAAGCCATGATTAGATTGTATTCTTCCTCCCTCTTTTTTCCTCCTTCCTCGAAATTTTTAGGGGGGCTTGGAGGGGGTCTACCATGGGAGCCAGGGTGCTGGGGGGCTCCACCCCCTCCCACCCTCGACCCATCACTGGCTCCGCCACTGGTTCTAGTGATTTATGCTGAAATTAACTATACATTCATATAAATACCATCCAGAAATTTGGATAATCTCCCTGCCTTTGCATCATCTTGCTAAGCTTGCAACTGAGGTTTTATGATCTTGAATGCACTCTAACCAAATTCCCTATATTTCAATGTTGCAATGTGTCCCAGAAATATTTATAAACTAGGTGATACCCCGCGCGTTGCTGCTGGAGTTTCAACAAATTTTAAAGATAAAATTTGAAAGTAGAAACTAAAGTGATTGCTTTGCTACTTTCTACTGCAAACAACACATTGCATACACAGATGCTATTAGCCGTAGAAAATCGATAGAAGAATAAATGGTGATTTTAATGGATAGTGATGTGGACACCTTGCATGTTAAGAGAAGACATAGTGGATGGTGACGTGGCGCACCAAGGGTTGAGAGAACTCGATACTGGGGAGCTCTTATATAGTTTTGTTACTTTGTATGATTTACACGCTTAGTTTGAGGATGTAAATATGTCTCTTTTAGCTCATGTCTTATTATATCATTAAGTATACATGCATGTGAATTCGGTAACTAGTAGAATTATAAATGTTGAACTGTTTTCTTCACCTCGTCCGCCCTAACAGGGTACCTAGAAGACCGTCGCCCGGCATCAAACATGGACCCGTACGTCGTGACAGGGCTACTGCAGGAACCACAATTCTTTGGGAGACAACCCTTGAGGCGGAGGCTCTTGCCACTAAGAAGTTGGCGCTCAAGGTATGAAAGACTCTAAAGGATGCTCCAGGTGAACCGGTCCACAACAAATTTGCAGCCTGTTCGGTTGGCTGGTGGCTGATGGCCGGTCTTTGGTTTGTTACGAGAGAAAATCTTCTTGGCTGGTTCTTTGGTGGCTGGTTTGTTGTGAGAGAAAGATCTTCTTGTTTGGTGGGCGATAAGCCAAGCGAACAGGGCCTTGATTGTTGCCATCTGTCTGCATCTTGTGGTTCTGCTTGTCACCATTCTGTACAAATGTTCCAATTTCTGGACCCAGAGGACACATTGTCTTTGATTTGTTGATTACAGTAACTTTTTGCATGAACATTACGTTTTGGACTTGATCGCTCTGTACTTCACTCCAATTGGGACTGAATGGCGGATGTTGAAATGCATTTCTCCGCCCCACGTGTTGCCTTTGTCCCTGATTGTGCGTCAGTCTAGGTCATATTCGTTTAGTTTGGATTGAAGCTAGTAACAGATGGAAACGGATCGGATTCGTATGGAATCGGTTTAGATAACACTTTTTACCACATTTTTATTCGAATACGAATACAAATTTGAATGTTCTTGATATGAATACAAAATGGATGTCTCGAATTTGGAAACACATTCGTATATTTACTCGATTTTGAAGATAACATTTACCAATTTTCTGTATTGACAATTTACAATTACAAAATCATGTAAAGACTAAAGTATTAGCACATAATAGAGATCGCTCATTAAGAATATCACATCCATCAATATTTATTTTAATAATTAATCATATAATAAACAAATTATTATTATTTTTAATATATATACATTCATCAAACAAATAATAAAAATACATGAAAATATTTTAATCAATACATAAGTAAACTAGAGTAATTAAAATTAAATTTTATATTAATGTATTTTTATTATTAAACTTAATTATATTGGCCAATAAAGTTAAATATAACTTTTAAATTGTTTTATGGATGTAATATTTGTAATATTAAAATTAATGTCACAATAATTAGTTATGGATATAATTTTTTCTAATTATACACTATCATTGAAAACTAACTCTGTCATGCAGGTTATTTCCAGGGGAGCATACTGACTACGCTCATGGTCCCAGTTCCAGCGTGACGAGCAAGACAAGGACACACTCATTATGCTGAGCAGGAGATTGGAAGTGGTTGCTCTAGATATTTCAAATAGAGGGTGGATGCACTTGTATCGTTTGCTTTAGTCTATGCATCTTATTTTGACTTTGGTTTGCTGTGTCTCTAAACCAGCTTTGGTCTGTAATAATTGGCTGTGTACATCCTTGGATGTAGAGGCCGGATTATATAATCTCTTATCTAAAAAATATTAGTATTACGTTGAACAAAATTTGCCAAGATAACTTACAATTTTATATAGTCGAATTCAAATAGTGTCAGATATTTGCACTTTTAACGATGATTTGACGTAGAATCGGCTCCCTTTTGGCCATTTCTACCTGGGGATTAGCTTATGAACACACGCTCTGCTCTACTGATCACTTGCGAGACACAACTTCTCAGAGCCTCAGTCAGAATCTACCAGTGACTCGGTGAGATGCAAAGAACCCCATTCAATTCGCAGCAACGGATTCTATACAGCAGGGATATGATCCCGCGATAAGCAGAGCACACGAAATTAAGAACATGCTTTAACTAGAGTACATAGGGACAAGGTTGTACACGGAGACGGAGACGAATGGATTGATTCTCTCTCTATGGTTCGGGGTGCCTGTGCTTGGGCTTGGGCGGAGACCCAGCGTGCATGGCCACCGCGCTGTAATCGGCGCTGTAGATCAGCCCTTCCTCGGCGTCATCGCCCTTGTTGTCCACCGTCCATCCGGCCTTCGTCTCCGTTGGTTTCTTCACTTCCACAGCCACCTCCTGATCATGGAAGGACAAGATGTATGATGAACTGTCAAGCTCTCTTACTGTTTATATATAATTGCTGAAGGAAGGTGTTTGCTGAACTAAAAAAACAGTTGTGTAGAAACAGGCAGCAGACAGCTGCTAGCTAGATTCAGCCTTCAGGTAATGAAGTTTTTATTTGCACATAACTAACCGAATGAAACTTCCACCAGCCACCACCTGACCTGATCATGGATGGACAAGATATGTTTACTGATGAACAAGACTGTTATGCAGGAACAGGCAGGCAGCTGCTTCTAGATTCAGCCTTCAGGTACTGATTTTCTTTTGCACATAGTTAACCAAATGAAGCTTCAACAGGTTCTTAGGGGGACTGACCTCAGGCTGCTGCAAGTTCCTTCTCAGATGCTGGTAATGGTCTCTGCCTTTGCGGCCTAGAACTTGCGCTTGATGCTGCTTGCCGATGGAGGAAGCGAGAGATGACGAAGAAGCACCCGCGAGGGTGGCGAGAAGAAGGCTGGAGACTAGCACTACACAGAGGAGCTTCTTCATAGTGGTGGACTGGCAATGGTGGTGATGATGGTTGGTGAATGGTGATGAAGGGACCTCAATAAGAGAAGGGGAAGCCGCTCTGCTCGTTCCAGGCTCCTTCTTTCGTGGGTATAAATTGGTGACGGTTGCTGGGACAAAATGCACAACGGTACCTGGAGTTTTTGAAATATCAGCGAAGAGTTCTATGACATTGATCAGCACTAAACATCCAGGCACCACTTTGCAAACATGACAAAACTGGAGGCGTTATTAGCATAACGAGCCCTAGTTTGTGGACCATTACGTCACATGTTAGCGAGTAGTAAGCAATTGTGTTAGGAGTGTACAATTATTAGGTAGGGGCGCCACGGGCAACCCCAAAGTTTGGCGATTTGCTCTAGGCCACCTTTCTTTTTTCTTCTTGCTCTTCTTGCTGTCGTGAGATCCCTTGCTACTCTTAAATCTGACAAAATGAGGAGGGCCCCATCCGGCAACCTAAGCATCAACACACACTGCAGGCAGCACACACATGATGCTGCTCCATGGGTGTGCACTGACCCGATCGATGTTGTCTGTCGTCTGCACTACCGTTTACCGACTGATGGGATGGGCGTGGCCTCACCGTGACCCCCATGCCTCATGGTTTTTCTCATGCATGCATGCATGCATGCATGCTGGGATGTTGTTGGTGGATGCATCCACCATGTATGTGAGACTCCTTGTCTTCTGTATAATTACCATATGCTGGGTGTGTGCATCTTATGATACCAAGATGACTGAATACTGACACTACATATGTTCCAGTAATTGATGAAGCTCCTAATTATTCTTTAAAAAAACAGAGAGATTAAGGCAGTACAATGACTGGTTGCACAAGACAAATATTCAGATCAACGGACGGAAGAAGCAATATATGGCCCTCAATCAAGACGACTGAAGTTTGAGCTAATTTTAATTTTGCAGGACCATGCATGCTAGCTGATAACCAACCACTAACCACTCTGATTTGGTCACTGTCTAGCGCCGGGAAGGCGCGGCGATTCCAAACGTGTATCTTTCTGTGAGAAAGTTGTGCAGATTCGCTGTGCGCTTGGCAGTATGCACTGTGTTGCCATGTTAGCCTGTATTCTAAAGCTGAGGCATCTCATTAATAGTTGTAGTTGCTTCCTGACTAGAGAAGGCCTGCTGATGGTGTTAGCTAGAGATCATATCGATGGGGGGCTCGAGACAGGGAGGGTCGTCAAGGTCGGGGAGGTTTCTTTTATCAGACAGAGACCCTGTCGTTGTCGTCTCCTGTTAAGCTGTTGGTCACGGAGACGACGACGTCGTCGAGTTCTACGGTCTTCGTATGGGGTACCGACATGCCAACTAAAATAACATGCCAGCGACCAATATCACTCTTGTCTCCTTGTGTGTGGATGCGTGCCTAGTACTGTAGCTAGCGGAGATCTCGCAGCCCTGATCGATTTTTATCATCTGCATTGTGTTTCAGTTGTTGCTAGCTCCTCCGTATATACTATGTCAGAGTGCTTCCTCAAAAACAAAACAAAAGAAATACTATGTCAGAGTTGTTGCTGTTTTATTTTCACAACGGATCGAAACGGAGGGAGGGATTGAAATGTTTGTCAACTAATAACAGAAAACCGAGGCAACGGCAAGTGTGACGACGGTATATATCCAGTATTAAATACCAATCAGCAAATCATGCGCGCTTAATTTGGGGGGATAGGTCATAGTTCTCTAATCTACGTACATAAGGTCTTCTTATCCGCGGTGCGTGTATTTAATTAATCTGAACGGTGCCGGATGATCGTTGTCGTGCGTAATGCAATTCGATCGTGATCCGTGAGATCGAGTTTTTTACTCGAAGGGTAGTCGTCTAGTGTAGTACATGGAGCTAGCGTAGCGTCCCCGTCTCAAGTCTGAACGGAACAGGGGCCGGCCACAGCCAGCAGCCGTAACTGACTCCTACCCGGCGACGGCGAGCATATTCGCCACGGCGGCTTGTACAGTGGACAGACACACCTGCTCGCTTGTCTGCCTCTCTCTGCTCCTGGAGGAGGAGGAGGAGGAGGAGGAGGAGGAGGAGGAGGAGGAGGAGGAGGAGGAGGAGGACTTGGCGAAAACATTTTATTTTTATCCTAGCCCATGCATGCGGCCATGCCCCCGGGATCGTTTGCTTTGCTTGCTGCTCTGGCCGGGGCCGCCCGGCGCGGCGGATCGTGTGCTGCCTTGGGCCCCTTGTTGGCCCATGCTGGCTGCTCGCAGCGAGCGGGCGCGGCCGATGATGAAACCACACCCGCCGGGACAGCGGGAATCATGCCGCGCCCAGCGCGCGTCGCGCTCTGTTCGTGCCGCCGGCCCGCGTGCAGGGCTCGCGGGGCAGGGGCGCCCGGTGTCGCCGCTCTCGCTCGGCTGACTGGTGGCGGCAGCAGCAGTGGCAGAGGTCAATCTCGTAGGCCTGGCCTCGCCCGGCGTCCCTCGTTCGCCAATGGGAGCGATCGACCCACGACTTGCTACAGGGGTCAACACAACTCCAGTGGCGTTGTGCGGTGCGTGGGCTGATTGCGGGCGTCTCTCAGTGCGTCATTGACCCATGCATACATACACCGTACTACGTGCCGAAAGGAGCGAGGAGCCACCATATACTGTACGTGGTGGTGGTGGCGACGGGCAGTATGCAGCGTATCATCGTATAGTAGCCGGGCAAGTTGGCATCATCATGATCTTGTAAAAGTGCGCGCCAGAGAATGAATGAACGAACGAACGAACGAACTACCCACCACCACCACCACCACAAACCCACTTCTCAGCATACCAGCTGGTTAATTCCGCACGCAGGAGCTTTCATACACATCTTTGATGGATGTACGTATTTCTTCTTCTTCTTCTTATATATATATGTAATACTATGATCACACTGTCTATCTGAACCTTTCCTCTTCAAATCAGCAATGGTGAGATGGATCTTAGGCGGATGGACGGGTCGGTAGTCATTAATTAGTAGGTGTGAAACTCAACGGTTGGACGGATAGTATATATCTTGCGAGAGGAATGAATGACCAATGTGGCCACATCTACTATATGTGAAGGTCACTTTTTCACACCTTCGATCGACACTATCCATATGCACGCACGCACGCACGCAATGCCTGCCTACCGTATCAACACGTACGCGCGCTCCCTGGGGAAAGAAGAAGATTCAGATGGCACAAAAAAATGTCTGTCTCCGCTGTAGTGAGCACTGAACAGTTCTCCGTACGTGAAAACAGCCAGCAGCTTAGCTAGCTTAGCAGTGGAACGAACCCAACACCAACAAGCTAGCAACAAATGACAACGCTTGCTGCCTGGCGGCAGCGAGCGAGCGAGCGATCGGCGCGTGGACCGACAGCGAGCGATCCAAACGTGGGCCTCCAAAGATGTTGTCGGCTCCAGGCTCCAGCCCATTAGGGGAGAGGCGACGATCGACACACGACGTAACCGTCATCCATCCATCCATCCAGACCACAAAACAACCACACATGCATATGCATGTTGGCTTGTTGACGACGCGAAGCCACGCCGAAATCGAAATGTTCCCTCCTCGCTGTCGTTGCTAGCTGCCGTATACGTACGCGGATGCCGGGCAACATGCATGTGTGTGCTCCGAACCAGCGCGCGCTCTGCTCGATCGGTTGCCGTTGCCGTTGCCGTTGCCGCGCGCGCACTACCCCATGCACGGTCGGTGGCCGTGGCCGTGGCCGTGCGCGTGGCTTTTCCGCGCTCAGCTCGCTGCTTAGTCTCCGCCCCCATCATTTCACGCGCCATCACCGGCCGTGTGCAGTGGTGCGAGATAACAATGCACTTGAGCTGCGTTGCGCGTTTGCCAGATGGCATGTTCGGTTGGGCGGTGGTGATGGTAGTCTTTGGTTTGTTCTGGGGAGAAAATCTTCTTTGGTTGTTGGTGGGCACGGTTTGTTCGGTAGAAAAATCACTGGCGTTGTTAGCTCATTGACGTGGCTTTAAATTGTTTTGAGCGAGGGAGCCGAGTCGAGTGGCGGCCGGCCGGTGCATGTGCGTGTGGATGTGCCGCTGCCGTGCGTGCTCCGATCCATGGGGAACTTGCTAGCTAGCTGGTGGCCACCGGCGGCCGCCTCTTCCGCCACCATGTATGCATGTGTCCATTGCATATGGCTGCACACTACATATACGCTGTGCTGAGTCCTTGCATTGATTGTCATGATTGATCACTGCACGCAGGCAATGCACTGATCGACCACTGAGCGAGTGGCGGTAGGTTGGTTGTGCAAGAACTTGCTAGCTACAAAACACGTATGGCTACACGTAAACTCCGAGCACGTCTGTCTCCCTTCTTCTAAAGGAAGGAAGGTTCTCACTCATCATGCATGTGGTGGTCACCGTCGGATCTCTCCATCCAGCGACGGAACTCAGGTGGGCCTTCGGGGATCATCTCATCTACAGGCAGGCCCGACAAATATAATGTCCAGGCCCATTAACAATGCTCATCAACCAATTGGTGTGTGTTTTCCACCCCATCACTACTTCTCTCCCTTCCTTGCAAAAGAGAAGAATATACACTGTTGGATTTTATGAAGATCTGAAGGTCTAGATTAATCCAAAGAATATACAAATTCGGAATTAAAATAAGGAAATCCAAAGAGTCCATATTCAATACAAATACAATTAATAAATTCGTAAATTCGGAATTAAAAATAACAAAAATAGTAGTTAATCAAAAAGAGAAGAGTTTGCACCGTTGGATTTTATGAAGATATAACGATTCATATTATTATGAAAAAAGTAATTCACACGTTAATCTAAAAGCGAGAAGAGTTTTGACCGTTGGATTTTATGAAGATCTAATGATTCATATTATTCTAAAAAAATGAAATATTTTTTAACCATAATTTCCTTTCGTTATGGCACTCCGTACTTGAATACATATGCAATATTTTTATTGCTTGACATTAGGTGACGGACTTGAATACGAACTTGAAACAGTTCTATGATTAATTCAAATAGTGTTTCTATAAAATACCAGTTAAGTTGTAGTCAAGGGAAAATAAAGTCAAGGGAAACATATCTAACATATTTTGTTATTTAAAAGTACAGTTAAAACATTGCAAAAAACAAGCTGAGCTCCATGAAGATTGAACTTAAAATTAAACATACTAAAAAATTTAAGTCCTGATGCTTATATGTAGATGTTACTAAAATCTACCATCATAATTATTTACGATAATCCAAAGCAATGTACTATCCCCATACATGGTCTGATTGGTGAAAAATACAACATACAAAAAAAAAACAGGAGATATTCCCCACACCCAACTTACTGAACCCAGTTTTTTTCTTGAAGAAAACTGTAGAGAAGTACTATAGCTTAGCTAGGAACGGTGAAGACTAGCTCATTTATGCCTTTACTTTTCTTGTATAATGTTTTGGTTTCTAGTTGCACTCGGTCGATCGGATAGAAAAGATCGATTGAACAAGTAGTTCTACTACACTATACAGTACTATTTATATTTATATATATATCCATGTGTACACAAAATCGTAATTAAATAGTCTCACGTATGCATCACGTGACGACAGAGGTACATATAGTAAATCAATGTCTGAATATGTGGGCATATACAACACTGCATGGATCAGTATTTCATGATCTTTCAAGTACATATATATATATAAGAGATGATGAAATGGCATGGCTACCTTGTACTAATAATGCAATAAAAGATATATATGATTATTTATATTATTTGCCATTTGAAAGTCAAGAATCGGTTCCGAGTAGTCTTTAAAATGTTTTGCATGTACCATAGACAACGGCACTGTCAATGCAAAAGGTGAAAACAAAAATCGAAGTATATATATATGAAGGATGTTGATTAACTAGAAAATAGCGACGTGGTTCAATTGATTAATTTGCGCTGAGGTAAAAGTTCAACAACAGTTTAGTTAATAGGCTGGTGCACAACTAGGGGAGCTTTTTTCACATAGAAAAAATAGTAATTCATGCAAAACTCTACTTAATTTACACTATCAAATGCTAAGCGTCTGGAGTACGTATAATTAAGTCCAAGAAAAAAATGTTGCATACATGCATGCTGATGACTTGACGAACAATGTGCTTTATTACTCCCTCTGTTTATATTACTTGTCGTTTTGGTTATGTTGATCTAGATACATAACAAAGGAATATGTATTTAGAAAAGTCAAAACGACAAGTAATATAATATGAAACGGAGGGAGTAATTACCAATCCATACTTAGCTTATCTATAGTAAATCAAGG
Source organism: Cenchrus americanus (assembly GCA_947561735.1). Taxonomy (NCBI): domain Eukaryota; kingdom Viridiplantae; phylum Streptophyta; class Magnoliopsida; order Poales; family Poaceae; genus Cenchrus; species Cenchrus americanus. The sequence continues at coordinate 307,681,188 of OX387241.1, read as the reverse complement.
AAACTGAAACAAAAATTACCTAGCACTCTAACAATACTATTCCATTACTACAATATATGAAATTAAATTTTCCACCCAATTTCACAATGCCCCCTTTGTTCTTTGTTTTATTTATTACTGTGCATATATACTGATGGACCATGTGCCCACAACCGGTGGAAATTACTGTCCTAATTTTAAAGTCTAGTAATATATAGTATAACAATTACAAGAAAAACTAGAGGATTAAGCATGAATTCATATCGTTAATTCTGGAAGCAGCAAAAGAAGAAGAGAAACTAGGTGCTAGAAAGCTAGCTTCTCTGTTGGATCAACAGTTCAGAGATAAGCTCGCAGCAAGTATATATCCTCCAAAAATCTTACTCAAAGATTCAATCAGCAAATTAGGAGACGTGAAAAGGCAGACACATCTTTCACAGTACAGCATTTACATCCAGAACCGAATGGAAAGAAAATTTAAAAAGGAGTTAGATCATCTCATCTCATCTCGACAAGGACACACTTGCTAATAGCGATGGAAGCCGAACAAATCGGCTTTTACCCCATTACAAGTTTCGTTACGGCAATTTCGCATAGTATCATTATTTCTCCTTCCATTTCTCGCACCAACAAAATTTCAACATCATCAGGAAGCCAAAAAATCAACTTGGAAAAGATCTATAGATATATGCGTGCCCTAATTAACTGACTAACATCACTGACTAGAAGACATTGTCTAAGTTAACTCAGGAATCTTTTTTTTGACACGAACTCAGGAATCTAATGCTAAGGACCAGAAATTGGGGAGAGAGGGAGGACAAGGCGTACCTCGGCGGTGAGGTACTCGAGGACGGCGGAGAGGTAGCACGCGATGCGGGGGCAGCCGCCGGTCCTCCACCGCATCCGGGCCGATGCCGGGCCTCGACCGGGCGTCGCCTCCACCACGTCGCCGCGTCGGCCGCGCGGGGAGGGGCGACCGGATCCAGCCTCCTCGCGCCGGACGCAGGGGAGCCCGCCGCCGGATCCGGCCTCCTCGCGTCGTGGCCATGCCGGGTCGTCGTCGCGCCGTGGATGTCGCGTACGTGGAGTGGAGGCCGACGCGCCGCCGTCGGAGGAGCGTGGTCCGCGTCGGAGGGAGGGAGGACGGCGACGGGCGATGGGGGGGGGGGGGCGGGCGCGGTGGCCGCCGAGGGAGAGGAGGGAGACGGCGGCGCGGACGATAGAGAGGAGGGAGGCGGCGGCGTCGTTGGGGGGGGGGGGGCAGGAGGTCGGGTAGGGTTTTGGGGGGGGGGGGGGGGGTTGTAACGCCCGCGTTTTTAGCTCTAGATAAATCACCTATTAAATCACGCGTAATTTCAAAAACCGATCCGCCGAGCTCGGTTGCCATTCAAATTCTAGCCCCCTCGCTCTCTCTCTCTCTCTCTCTCTCTCTCCCCCGACGCGCGTGCCGCGATTCCCGCCGGCACCGCACCCTCGGTCGCGCCCCCGCGCACCTTCCCAACGCCGCGGTCGGCCACCGGCGGGAATCCCGCGCACGCCGCGGTCCCGCCGGCCGGTCCCGCCCGCCGTCGTCGCCGTTCCGAAAATCACGCCGACACCCGGAAAATGGAAAACCCCGCAAAACCCTCCCCTAATTCCCTAACAATTTTTCCTAATTTTCTACAAATTTTCCAATATCTTCCCTAATTTTTCCCCATTTTCCTTTTCTTCCTTCCCTCTCCTTTCTTCCTTTTTCTTTTTCCTTTTTTCCCTTTTTCTTCTTTTTTTTCTTTTCCTTCTTTCCTTTCTTCTCTCTTCTTCCTCCCTCGCTCCTCCTCCCTCCGCGCGCCCGCCCCTCCCGCGCGGCCGGCGCCCGGGCCCGCGACCCGCCGCGGCACCGGGGGCCGACCGAGACGGCCGCACGCCGGCCGCGCGCCGGCCGGCGACCCGCCACCGCGCCGGTGACCCCTTCTCCTCCTCCCTTCCTCTCTCCCATCGGGCCGCGCCGCACCGTTGACGGCCGGGCCGGCGACACGGGCCCGCGTGGCCGCACGCCGACCACGCCGCCCACACCAACACGCCACCGTTTCCTCCCTCTCCTCACTGCCAAGCAGACCGAAAGGACTTTTCCCTGGCGCCGGCGACAGGCCGAGCCATCACCTCCGGCCAACCCGTCCCGCCGCCATTAATCCCTACCCGAGCCGTCCATTCCGCCACCGGCCGGCGAAGCCAGCCCCGCGCCTGCACGACGGGTCTAATCCCCGGCCGAATCCCTGCTCAAGTTGACCGGCCGAGCCATCGCGAAGCCGCTCGAGCTCGCCGGAGTTGGCCTCGCCGGAGAAAATATCTCCCTTCTCGAACCCTCCTCCGCCGCCTATAAAAGGGGGCCGACGGCCTCCCCGGCTCGCCGCACCACACCGGCACGACAGAACACCGCACCTCCTCCCCTCCTCCCCAAACTCCACAGCGCCGCCGCCCCTAAACACCGCCGCCGCGCCACTGCCTCCCCGTGGAGCCGCCTCCACCGTGCGCAATAGCTCAAGGTGAGCACGGGAATAGGTTCCCCTCGCCCTCCTCTCTCTTTTCCCCTCATCCCCGGTCGTCCCCGTGGCCGGAGCCGCCGGCGAGCCCCCCACCCCCGCCGGCCTCCCGCACGGTCCGCTCCCCCTCTGTTCGTCCGCAAGGTAGAAGAAGGCCTATAGGCCAAAAACCCCCTGCCTCCTCCCTGTTTTCCTAAAAGGCCCCTGACTTTATTCCCCCCCTTCTTTATCCTTTCAAATAGGCCCTAGATCAATGGTTAATTATAAGATTAAATACCGCTTGGGACCCCAAATAAAGTACAAATCAGGCCCTAATCAAGTATATATTACAATCACCCCCTTCTCCCAATAATATAAATTACCAATAGGTCCTTAAATACTTATAACCCCTAGCCTTTCATACACGCCGCACCCCCCGCCGAACCAACTCCTTTCCTAGGGCTTTTAAATACCCCTCACCGCTCACTTCCCCCCCTGAGCTCGGCCGGAACCATGAGTGCTAATATCGCTTGCTTGTGTGTGTGTATGCCATAGCCGACGGAGTAGACGGAGTAAGGTACCCCGAGCCGGAGGTCGGAGCCGACTACTGCGAGCAGGAGCCCGAGGTCCCGGACGCCGAGCCGGCACTCCCCGAAGACTTCGAAGACGGCAAGTTCAACCTTCCCCCTTTGATGCATGCTTCTGTCCTAGTTTTAAAAATATATCCTATACCCGTTTTATAAATTGCATATTGCTTTACTGCAAAACATGGTAGGATAGCCACCCTTGATTGCTATGATTGAACCTTGTTTTGGCCTAAATGAGTGCTTTAAAAATATGTGTGTGTGCTTTCAAAATGTGTGAGTGCTTTAAAAACAAAAGGGGATATGTTTGGGAAATGAGTAAAGAACTGGGTAGACGGGATGGACGTGTGTGTCAGGAGTATGGGTGAGCTCGTACTGTGTGGTTGAGCGTGTTGGGAGTTGTCCATCTTGTCGGTTAAGGACCGGGTTGCGTGACATCTCACCTGACCCAAATCATCGTACAACCACTCGACCGTTGTATGTGGCAACGGCTTAGCATAAACCCCACTAGTTAATCTACTTGCCATCCGGTGTGCGGGTGAGCGACGGGGAGACCAAGGAGTAGGGGTACGCTCCGTGTGAGGTACGCCCTGGTTATGTGGGATAACCCCTTGGCCGCTTCCGTGGTGGCTCGTAGTGTTAGCTAAGGTGGGTAATGGCTATGATAGGATCCGTACCGCGCCGAGGTGTCCGTGTGACGGTACCCTACTTGTGGGTAAAGATGTACAACCTGCGCAGTGTCAAACCTATTCGAATAGCCGTGTCCACGGTATTGGACGAGTCACGGTGTGGTCACAAAAACTAGTGTTGGGATGGGATGTTTTCTGGCGTGAGTTGTTTTCTGGGTGAAGTGTGTGGCTGTGTGCCTGGGCTACGACGGGCGGGAAGTCCGGTAGTTCCACAGTGGTTTTCCTAAAGCAGTTGAGTTACCTGGGTTATAAAAATGATTTGTGAAAAATCTTTTTGAAAAGAACCCCTGCATGTGTGATATTGTTAAATGAACCTTAACCTGATCCTTGTATACCTTATGCATGATTCTGCTTATAAGCCCCTCCGTGGGTGGGGTTGGATTTGCTGAGTACGTATGTACTCACCCTTGTTTTACTAACTATTCTACAGAGGAGGATCCCGATTACATCCCAGAAGACGTTGAGTAGGTTGTGCCCTACACCCAACCGTGCCTGTGTACCAGGGCCCTACCTAAAGCTTCCATGGTGTGGTACTCTGAGGAGGCTGTGGAAGCCTTTGCTATCGTAGTGTGGTCACTAGCGTTTGTGTTGTTCATTGTAGCGTTGGCACTACCGTGCCCGTTTTGTAACCGTAATGTAAAAGACTGATTCCACCTGTTGTAATAAATGTGCTACCAGCCTCCTGGGACTGGTATTTGTGTCACATTTGGTCACCTCGGATGAGGGGACGCTTCAGGTGGTATCAGAGCCGTAGGTTGGCCGTAGGACATGACCCTAGGATACGAGACCTCCTCTGGCCCTCTCTAACCTTTCCTTTGCTAAGCTCACCTTTTCCCAAATTCTTACCTTGATTCTTGCCCATTTCCAGATGCCTAACCCCGAGTGGAACGGAGGGATTTGCCCCGTCCAGCCTGGCCTCCCTAACCTGTTGCTACTCAGCCTAGAGCGCGTCGGAGTAAGGGACCCGCCAGAGTTCGTCTACCGGGAGTACGAACGCTTCGGCACCCTCCGTGTAAGCCGCCGATCTTTGTGGGAAGAAGCACGCTTTACCCCGACATTGAGCCATGGTTCGTCAACGCCACCGGTTTTCGCTTTGCCGACACCTACCCCAAGGCGCTCGGAAGGCCCGCGTCGCCTACGAGTGGCTTACAGACAACACCTCCGAAGGACTCCAATGGGATTCTTTCCACCCTCCGGAGGAAGAGGACGCTCGTGGATTGATCGCATGAGAGGTTTGGAAAGAGAGGAAGAAGACTTAGAAGAAGCAGTCTCCCACCTATCCATATACCTCAGAGGCCTAGACCACCTTTATCAGGAGCAAGCCCAAAGAATCGGAAGCAGACGGATCGACAGAGCGTAAAGAGGGAGAACGAGAGGATAGAACTAGAAAGGGTGAAGACAACCATAGCGAAGTTGAACTACACAACACCAAGCAAGAATACCTCAGGGAAAGAGAGCGCACGCTGTTGGCTCATAAAGCCCTATGGGATGAACTGAAGGAGCGTAGGAGCGAGAGATGAAGGAGCCGGAGCGAAGAGAATGAACCCGAAGAAACCCACTGGGACAAAGGGACCCAGACTGAAGAAGAGATACTGGAGCAAGATCTTCCACTAAAGAAGCGCCGTGTCCAGCTAGAGGAAGAGTCCCCATGAGGATAAGACTAGAACGTTAGGCTGGAAGTTGAGTCCTAGTAATAATAAGTGTACCCCGAAGGATGTATCCCAACCTTCCTACTAAATAAAGTTATCCATCTTTTGTACCCCACCACAGCCTATTCAACCCTATCTTTGTTTTCAGATGGCGGAAGATGGATGGACCCAAGGCGTGTGCCAGGAGGAGCCTAGTTTTGCTCGCCTGCTCATCAACTCCCTGGAGCGCCTCGGTATCACTGAGCGCCCTAGGTACTACAGCAGAGAGTACGAGCAACTCGGCACTCTCCGCTGTAGAGTGGTCCTCTCCGTCGCTGGAAGCAACCGCCACACCAACATCGAACCGTGGCGCGTGACCGCCACGGGGGTTCCGACATCGGGACACCTACCCTTTGGCCCTCAGAAAAGCCCTCCGCTACCCGTGCCGAATCTACGAGGAACACCTCATCCCCACACCAATGAGGTACTTCCCTCCCCGCCATCGAACCCCCCGGTTTGGCAAGCCCGCATGAGGAACCCGGAACGGCGTCGCCACCAAGAAGACCCGCCGTACCATGTCGTCGCCTACCTTGTCTCCCCGGACAAGCTCTTTGATGACCGGAGCCGGACACTTGAGGGAGCAAGATCGGCCCGGCCGAGCAAGCCGAGGTCACGGTGCGGATGCACCAAGTCCGAGTGGCTCAAGCCGAAGCAAGGACCGCGCAGCAGCCCATAAGCAAGTGAAGCCGTTGCCCGGGAAAGCCTCGAAGGATCCGGGACCAACGCATGCAAGAATGGACCCACGGCGGAACACCCGTTCCGGCCATAGGAGAACCTCAAGTCCCGCCGGGAACGCCCCTTGTAGGATGGGGAGGAACCATAGAAGCCCCACCGGCACCCCCCGGCGGTCACCGAACCCCCAACAACTACCACCGAAGCCGCAAAGACAGCCTCAGGAAAACGGAGACCCCGAAGGCGGAAACGATGATGAGTTGCTCATCCCACTGGAAGAACACTCGACCCCAGAAGACAGCTCCCCTCGCGAGTAGTGTGCCCCAAGACCCAGGGAATGAAGCCGTACCGGTCCAAGTCGCGCTCTTAGCCTTTAGCTGTGTGGTGTGTCCGCGTAGTCGGGATGTATCCTCCTCACTGGTTTGTAATAAAAACTTGTTTGTGCTTGCTGTTTGCTGTATGCTTGTTGTGTGCTTACCGGCAGAATAAACCCTGCCTTTTCAAAAGAAATCCGTTATAATCCACTTAAACATCACATAAAACTAGATCTCTTAGAAACCCGCTTCTTTACAGATGGTTTCCAGGCGCCCTGTCAGGACCCACCGGTCGGATGCTGAGGGATCACAAGCCGATCGGAGGGAGCGTCTTCCCGAACAGGAGGTTAACCAAAATGAAGATGGAGGAGAGAACGTAGTCCTGCCACCACCACCCCCTCCTATTGACCTGGCCCAAGTCTTAGCCAACCAGACTGTCCTGATGGAGGCTATCTTCAACGCCATCAACCGCCCAAGACCCCGTGCCATGAGCATGAATGAGAAGCCGATCGAGTTCCTCGGGACTAAGCCGCCCACCTTCGCCGGGTCGGTGAATCCTCCGGATGCGGACGATTGGCCGAGAGCCATCCCGAGGGAACCGGAGCCCCCTCCACCGCGAGGACCATGACAAGGTTCTCCTGGCGGCTCACCAACTCACGGGACGGCCCTAGCCTGGTGGGAGAATTACCGCGCCGCGGCCCAAGGATCCCTCCGCCATCACATGGGATGAATTCGTGGAGGAGTTCCGCCGCTACCACATCCCGAGGCCACACCGAAGCGGAAGGCGGATGAGTTCCGCGAACTCCGCCAAGGCAACATGTCCGTGGAGGAATACACGTACCGGTTCATAGAGCCGGCACGCTATGCCCCCGAGGAAGTGGATAAAGACTCCAAAAAGCAAGAGATGTTCAAGAAGGGGCCGACTCCGAACCGAGGACACCGCCGACTCCTCGGATTTACCCGGACTTTAATACCCTTATGAACATGGCAATCCTCACGGAAAGAGCAAAGGCCGAAGAAAAGAAGGAGAACAAGCGCAAATTCATGGAGCACAAGGCCAAGCAAGCAAGAGCGGTCCCGGAGGCCGAGAAACTTTGGACACCCCATGTCCGGGTTCCAAGCTCCGATGCGATGCGAACCCAAACCCAAGCCACAAGCTCACAAGCCCCCGAGCCCGCTTCAAGCCCTCCTACAACCGAGAATGCCATGAAGCCCCCACGGAACAACACCGGCCGGATCACTACCAACAACAACAACAACAGCTCTCCCGAGTGTGTTTCAACCGCCGGAAACCGGCACTTCATCGCCAATCGCCCCTATGCTAAAAAGCCGCCCACCACCACCTACTCCAACTCGGTAAACGGACCAAGGCCACTTGCGTCGGGAGCCAACCGCATGCCGGTGCGCAGCAACAACAACTTCGGCAACAACACCGGCAACCACAGATGAGGCGGCCCCGAAGAATCGTATGGACGCGCCCGAGTGAATCACATCAATGTGCGGGGAGGCGCGAGAAGCACAAGGAGTGGTACTCGGTGAGTTCCCGGTCGGCTCGCTTTGGCTACCATACCTGTTCGATTCGGGAGCATCACACTCATTCATATCCTCAAGCTTTGTGGAAAAGCATAGCATACCCACGAGTACTACTAAAAGCACCCCTAATAACTCGAACGCCGGAGGTGACATTAATCGTCAACCGGGATGCCTCCGGTAAGGATTATTTTAAGTGGGGTAGAATTCCTAGCAGACTTGGTAGTACCGAAATCCAAGGGGATAGATGTGATCCTTGGTATGGACCGGTTAAGCCAACACCATGGCCTCATAAGCCGCGCCGATAAAGTAGTACACCCGACCAACCCGGACGGGATACAAGTGACCCGCCACACCGGGGACACAAAGCCGGATATAATGGTTTTCAACATAGAAGCCAAGTCCATAGAGGATGTCCCAGGTAGTACGAGAATACCCGGACGTGTTCCCCGAAGAACTCCCCGGAATGCCACCAGACAGGGACATAGAGTTCGTAATCGACCTTATCCCTGGAACCTCTCCCATAGCCAAGAGGCCCTATAGGATGGCAGCCCCTGAGTTGGCAGAATTGAAGAAGCAGCTAGCAGAGCTTCAGCGAAGCGGGTTCATCAGACCAAGCTCATCACCTTGGGGAGCCCCAGTGCTCTTCATGGAGAAGAAGGATAAGAGCATGAGGATGTGTGTGGACTATCGCTCGCTGAATGAGGTCACAATTAAGAACAAGTACCCTCTTCCCAGGATAGATGACCTGTTTGACCAACTGAAGGGAGCCAAGTACTTCTCGAAGGTGGATCTAAGATCAGGGTACCACCAGCTCAAGATCAGGGAGAGTGACATCCCCAAGACTGCCTTTGTCACTCGCTACGGGCAATATGAGTTCACGGTGATGTCATTTGGACTAACCAACGCCCCCGCGTACTTCATGAACCTCATGAATAAGGTGTTCATGGAGGAATTGGACAAGTTTGTCGTGGTCTTCATTGACGACATACTTGTTTATTCCAAGAGCGTGGAGGAGCACGAACAACATCTTCGAGTGGTACTGGGAAAATTGAGGGCACACAAGCTATACACCAAGTTCAGCAAGTGTGAATTTTGGCTAGAGAAGATATCCTTCCTTGGGCACATTCTGACTGCAGAAGGAGTAGCTGTAGACCCAGGGAAAGTTGAGACAGTCTCCAACCGGGCAAGCAACCCACCAACGTAAGTGAGATCGGGAGTTTCCTAGGTTTAGCCGGTACTACCGGAGGTTTATCGAGGGATTCTCCAAGATCGCCCGCCCATGACAGAGCTGCTCAAGAAAGAGAAGAAGTTTAACTGGACCGAGGCCTGTGAGAGAAGTTTCCAAGAGTTGAAGAAGAGGTTGACCACGGCCCCGGTCGCCGACCCCGCCAGACATTCAACGGGACTTTGTCGTATATTGCGACGCCTCCCGACAAGGGTTGGGATGTGTGCTCATGCAAGACGGGAAGGTAGTGGCATACGCCTCCCGCCAGCTCAAACCCCATGAGCAGAACTATCCTACCCATGATCTGGAGTTTGCAGCCGTAGTGCATGCCCTAAAGATCTGGAGACATTATCTGATCGGGAACAAGTGTGAAATCTACACAGACCACAAGAGTCTAAAGTATATCTTCACCCAGCCCGACTTAAACCTAAGGCAGAGAAGATGGCTAGAGCTAGTCAAGGACTACAACCTAGAAATTCACTACCACCCCGGGAAAGCCAACGTGGTAGCTGATGCCCTAAGCCGAAAAACCTACGAGAAGGCAGCACCCAAGAGTGCCCAGTTGCAAGAGGAGATGGCTCGGCTCAACGTACACATCGTCCCCCAAGGCTACGTCCACCAGCTGAGTGTTCAGCCTACCCTAGAGGAAAAGATCCGGAAGGCCCAAGAGACCGATGAAGATCTGATGAGGATCCGCAAGCATACCGGAGAGAACAAGGCCCCCGACTTCAGGGTAGATGACCAAGGCACCCTGTGGTACAAGAACAGGATATGCGTGCCCGAAGGTGGAGATTTTCGACAGACCATCATGGATGAGGCACACAACTCAGCATACTCCATACACCCGGGATCCACCAAAATGTACATGGATTTAAAGCAGAAGTACTGGTGGAATGGGATGAAGGCAGACATTGCACGGTTCGTCGCCCACTGCGACACTTGTCAGAGGATCAAAGCCGAACATCGAAGCCTGCGCAGATCGTTGCAACCCTTACCAATCCCGGTGTGGAAGTGGGACGAGATAGGTATGGACTTCATAGTAGGGTTGCCAAGGACTCGTAAAGGACATGACTCCATATGGGTGATCGTGGATCGACTCACTAAAGTCGCTCACTTTCTACCCGTACGGACCACTTATGGTGGAGAGAAATTGGCGAAACTCTACATAGAAAATATAGTGAAGCTGCACGGAGTGCCTAGCAGAATAGTCTCAGACAGAGGGACCCAGTTCACCTCTAGGTTCTGGAAAAGCCTGCACAAGGCCATGGGCACCAAACTGGACTTCAGCTCAGCATACCACCCCCAGACAGACGGGCAGACTGAAAGGGTGAATCAAATTTTGGAAGATATGTTGAGAGCCTGCGTCCTCACCTATGGCAAAGATTGGGAGCAGAGCCTACCGTATGCCGAATTTTCCTACAACAACGGCTACCAAGCAAGCCTGGGAATGTCGCCATTCGAAGCGCTTTACGGGAGAAAATGCAGGACACCCCCGATGTGGTCAGAAGTAGGAGAGCGTGCCCTGGTTGGGCCCGCACTCATAAAGGAAGCCAAGGAGCGCGTAGCTGATATGAGAGAAAAGTTGAAAGCTGCCCAGTCCCGACAGAAGAGCTACGCAGACAAGAAGAGGCGTGAAGCAAGCTTCAACCCAGGAGACTTCGTCTACCTCAAGGTTTCACCCATCCGGGGGACTCGGAGATTTCAAGTACACGGGAAGTTGGCCCCTCGGTACATCGGCCCATATAAAGTAATCAAGAAAGTCGGAGCAGTAGCGTATCGGCTGGAGCTACCCGAGGAAATGTCAGATATACACCCGGTATTCCACATCTCCCAGCTACGACGGTGTTTGAAGGTTCTGGAAGAAAAGCGGGTACCAGTGGAGACCATCGATCTACAGCCAGACCTTAGGTACCAGGAGGTGCCCGTCAAGATCTTAGACACTGTGGTCAAGCGAACAAGGACGACCGAAGTACGGGTGTGCAGAGTCCAATGGAGTAGACACGGGGTAGAAGAAGCTACATGGGAACGGGAGGATGCACTGAGGAAAGAATTCCCCCACCTATTTGAGACCTAGCCGAATCTCGAGGACGAGATTCATTTTAAGTGGGGTAGGTTTGTAACGCCCGCGTTTTTAGCTCTAGATAAATCACCTATTAAATCACGCGTAATTTCAAAAACCGATCCGCCGAGCTCAGTTGCCATTCAAATTCTAGCCACTGCTCTCTCTCTCTCTCTCTCCCCGACGCGCGTGCCGCGATTCCCCCGGCACCGCACCTCGGTCGCGCCCCCGCGCACCTTCCCAACGCCGCGGTCGGCCACCGGCCGGGAATCCCGCGCACGCCGCGGTCCCGCCGGCCGGTCCGCCCCGCCGTCGTCGCCGTTCCGAAAATCACGCCGACACCCGGAAAATGGAAAACCCCGCAAAACCCTCCCCTAATTCCCTAACAATTTTTCCTAATTTTCTACAAATTTTCCAATATCTTCCCTAATTTTTCCCCATTTTCCTTTTCTTCCTTCCCTCTCCTTTCTTCCTTTTTCTTTTTCCTTTTTTCCCTTTTTCTTCTTTTTTCTTTTCCTTCTTTCCTTTCTTCTCTCTTCTTCCTCCCTGCTCCTCCTCCCTCCGCGCGCCTGCCCCTCCCGCGCGGCCAGCGCCCCGGCCCGCGACCCGCCGCGGCAGCGGGGGCCGACCGAGACGGCCGCACGCCGGCCCGCGCCCGGCCGGCGACCCGCCACCGCGCCGGTGACCCCTTCTCCTCCTCCCTTCCTCTCTCCCATCACCGCGCCGCACCGTTGACGGCCGGGCCGGAAGCACGGGCCCGCGTGGCCGCACGCCGACCACGCCGCCCACACCAACACGCCACCGTTTCCTCCCTCTCGTCACTGCCAAGCAGACCGAAAGGACTTTTCCCTGGCGCCGGCGACAGGCCGAGCCATCACCTCCGGCCAACCCGTCCCGCCGCCATTAATCCCCTACCCGAGCCGTCCATTCCGCCACCGGCCGGCGAAGCCAGCCCCGCGCCTGCACGATGGGTCTAATCCCCGGCCGAATCCCTGCTCAAGTTGACCGGCCGAGCCATCGCGAAGCCGCTCGAGCTCGCCGAAGTTGGCCTCGCCGGAGAAAATATCTCCCTTCCCGAACCCTCCTCCGCCGCCTATAAAAGGGGGCCGACGGCCTCCCCGGCTCGCCGCACCACACCAGCACAGCAACACCGCACCTCCTCCCCTCCTCCCCAAACTCCACAGCGCCGCCGCCCCTAAACACCGCCGCCGCGCCACTGCCTCCCCGTGGAGCCGCCTCCACCGTGCGCAATAGCTCAAGGTGAGCACGGGAATAGGTTCCCCTCGCCCTCCTCTCTCTTTTCCCCTCATCCCCGGTCGTCCCCGTGGCCGGAGCCGCCGGCGAGCCCCCCACCCCGGCCGGCCTCCTGCACGGTCCGCTCCCCCCTCTGTTCTGTCCGCAAGGTAGAAGAAGGCCTATAGGCCAAAAACCCCCTGCCTCCTCCCTGTTTTCCTAAAAGGCCCCTGACTTTATTCCCCCCCTTCTTTATCCTTTCAAATAGGCCCTAGATCAATGGTTAATTATAAGATTAAATACTGCCGGACCCCAAATAAAGTACAAATCAGGCCCTAATCAAGTATATATTACAATCACCCCCTTCTCCCAATAATATAAATTACCAATAGGTCCTTAAATACTTATAACCCCTAGCCTTTCATACACGCCGCACCCCCCGCCGAACCAACTCCTTTCCTAGGGCTTTTAAATACCCCTCACCGCTCACCCCCCCCCCCCCCCTGAGCTCGGCCGGAACCATGAGTGCTAATATCGCTTGCTTGTGTGTGTGTATGCCATAGCCGACGGAGTAGACGGAGTAAGGTACCCCGAGCCGGAGGTCGGAGCCGACTCATCGCGAGCAGGAGCCCGAGGTCCCGGACGCCGAGCCGGCACTCCCCGAAGACTTCGAAGACGGCAAGTTCAACCTCCCCCTTTGATGCATGCTTCTGTCCTAGTTTTAAAAATATATCCTATACCTATTTTATAAATTGCATATTGCTTTACTGCAAAACATGGTAGGATAGCCACCCTTGATTGCTATGATTGAACCTTGTTTTGGCCTAAATGAGTGCTTTAAAAATATGTGTGTGTGCTTTCAAAATGTGTGAGTGCTTTAAAAACAAAAGGGGATATGTTTGGGAAATGAGTAAAGAACTGGGTAGACGGGATGGACGTGTGTGTCAGGAGTATGGGTGAGCTCGTACCGTGTGGTTGAGCGTGTTGGGAGTTGTCCATCTTGTCGGTTAAGGACCGGGTTGCGTGACATCTCACCTGACCCAAATCATCGTACAACCACTCGACCGTTGCATGTGGCAACGGCTTAGCATAAACCCCACTAGTTAATCTACTTGCCATCTGGTGTGCGGGTGAGCAGCGGGAGACCAAGGAGTAGGGGTACGCTCGTGTGAGGTACGCCCCGGTTATGTGGGATAACCCCTTGGTCGCTTCCGTGGTGGCTCGTAGTGTTAGCTAAGGTGGGTAATGGCTATGATAGGATCCGTACCGGCGCTGAGGTGTCCGTGTGACGGTACCCTACTTGTGGGTAAAGATGTACAACCTCTGCAGAGTGTCAAACCTATTCGAATAGCCGTGTCCACGGTATTGGACGAGTCACGGTGTGGTCACAAAAACTAGTGTTGGGATGGGATGTTTTCTGGCGTGAGTTGTTTTCTGGGTGAAGTGTGTGGCTGTGTGCCTGGGCTACGACGGGCGGGAAGTCCGGTAGTTCCACAGTGGTTTTCCTAAAGCAGTTGAGTTACCTGGGTTATAAAAATGATTTGCGAAAAATCTTTTTGAAAAGAACCCCTGCATGTGTGATATTGTTAAATGAACCTTAACCTGATCCTTGTATACCTTATGCATGATTCTGCTTATAAGCCCCTCCGTGGGTGGGGTTGGATTTGCTGAGTACGTATGTACTCACCCTTGTTTTACTAACTATTCTACGAGAGGAGGATCCCGATTACATCCCGTAAGACGTTGAGTAGGTTGTGCCCTACACCCAACCGTGCCTGTGTACCAGGGCCCTACCTAAAGCTTCCATGGTGTGGTACTCTGAGGAGGCTGTGGAAGCCTTTGCTATCGTAGTGTGGTCACTAGCGTTTGTGTTGTTCATTGTAGCGTTGGCACTACCGTGCCCGTTTTGTAACCGTAATGTAAAAGACTCGATTCCACCCGTTGTAATAAATGTGCTACCGGCCCTCCCGGGATCGGTATTTGTGTCACATTTGGTCACCTCGGATGAGGGGACGCTTCGGTGGTATCAGAGCCGTAGGTTGGCCGTAGGACATGACCCTAGGATACGAGACCTCCTCTGGTCCTCTCTAACCTTTCCTTTGCTAAGCTCACCTTTTCCCAAATTCTTACCTTGATTCTTGCCCATTTCCAGATGCCTAACCCCGAGTGGAACGGAGGGATTTGCCCCCGTCCGGCTCGGCCTCCCTAACCCGTTGCTACTCGGCCCTAGAGCGCGTCGGAGTAAGGGACCCGCCGCAGTTCGTCTACCGGGAGTACGAACGCTTCGGCACCCTCCGGTGTAAGCCGCCGATCTTTGTGGGAAGAAGCACGCTTTACCCCGACATTGAGCCATGGTTCGTCAACGCCACTGGTTTTCGCTTTGCCGACACCTACCCCAAGGCTGCTCGGAAGGCCCTGCGTCAGCTACGAGTGGCTTACAGACAACACCTCCGAAGGACTCCAATGGGATTCTTTCCACCCTCCGGAGGAAGAGGACGCTCGTGGATTGATCGCATGAGAGGTTTGGAAAGAGAGGAAGAAGACTTAGAAGAAGCAGTCTCCCACCTATCCATATACCTCAGAGGCCTAGACCACCTTTATCGAGAGCAAGCCCAAAGAAGCGAAGCAGACAGATCGACAGAGCAGAAAGAGCAGAACAGAGGATAGAACTAGAAAGGGTGAAGACAACCATAGCAGAAGTTGAACTACACAACACCAAGCAAGAATACCTCAGGGAAAGAGAGCGCACGCTGTTGGCTCATAAAGCCCTATGGGATGAACTGAAGGAGCGTAGGAGCAGAGATGAAGGAGCCAGAGCAGAAGAGAATGAACCCGAAGAAACCCACTGGGACAAAGGGACCCAGACTGAAGAAGAGATACTGGAGCAAGATCTTCCACTAAAGAAGCGCCGTGTCCAGCTAGAGGAAGAGTCCCCATGAGGATAAGACTAGAACGTTAGGCTGGAAGTTGAGTCCTAGTAATAATAAGTGTACCCCGAAGGATGTATCCCAACCTTCCTACTAAATAAAGTTATCCATCTTTTGTACCCCACCACGACCCTATTCAACCCTATCTTTGTTTTCGGATGGCGGAAGATGGATGGACCCAAGGCGTGTGCCGGGGAGGAGCCTAGTTTTGCTCGCCGCTCATCAACTCCCCGGAGCGCCTCGGCATCACCGAGCGCCCTAGGTACTACGGCGAGAGAGTATGAGCAACTCGGCACTCTCCGCCGTAGAGTGGTCCTCTCCGTCGCCGGGAAGCAACCGCCACACCAACATCGAACCGTGGCGCGTGACCGCCACGGGGGTTCCGACATCGGGACACCTACCCTTTGGCCCTCGAAAAGCCCTCCGCTACCCGTGCCGAATCTACGAGGAACACCTCGTCCCCACACCAATGAGGTACTTCCCTCCCCGCCATCGAACCCCGGCTTGGCAAGCCCGCATGAGGAACCCGGAACGGCGTCGCCACCAAGAAGACCCGCCGTACCATGTCGTCGCCTACCTTGTCTCCCCGGACAAGCTCTTTGATGACCGGGCCGGACACTTGAGGGAGCGGATCGGCCGGCCGAGCAAGCCGAGGTCACAAGTGCGGATGCACCAAGTCCGAGTGGCTCAAGTCGAAGCAAGGACCGCAGCAGCCATAAGCAGTGAAGCCGTTGCCCAGGAAAGCCTCAGAAGGATCCAGGACCAACGCATGCAAGAATGGACCCACGGCGGAACACCCGTTCCAGCCATAGGAGAACCTCAAGTCCTGCTGGGAACGCCCCTTGTAGGATGGGGAGGAACCATAGAAGCCCCACCAGCACCCCCAGCGGTCACCGAACCCCCAACAACTACCACTGAAGCCGCAGCACAGCCTCAGGAAAACGGAGACCCCGAAGGCGGAAACGATGATGAGTTGCTCATCCCACTGGAAGAACACTCGACCCCAGAAGACAGCTCCCCTCGCGAGTAGTGTGCCCCAAGACCCAGGGAATGAAGCCGTACCGGTCCAAGGTCTAGATTCATCCAAAGAATACACAAATTCGGAATTAAAATAAGGAAATCCAAAGAGTCCAAATTCAATACAAATACAATTAATAAATTCGTAAATTCGGAATTAAAAATAAGAAAAATAGTAGTTAATTAAAAAGAGAAGAGTTTGTACCGTTGGATTTTATGAAGATATAACGATTCATATTATTATGAAAAAAGGAATTCACACGTTAATCTAAAAGGGAGAAGAGTTTTGACCGTTGGATTTTATGAAGATCTAATGATTCATATTATTCTAAAAAAATGAAATATTTTTTAACCATAATTTCCTTTCGTTATGGCACTCCGTACTTGAATACATATGCAATATTTTTATTGCTTGACATTAGGTGACGGACTTGAATACGAACTTGAATCCGCATGGAATTTTTTTAATTTCCTAACAAACTTTGGTAACCTTTTTGAGACTTCACCTTAATAGATTGTGGAGTATGTCACGTACTTAAAATTAAAAGAGGGATATAGATTAATACGACTCTACAAATTACATGAAAGAAAGTTTTTTAATCACATGGTATAGACGTGATGCTCACATACAACACACACTCGCCCCTCCCTCTATGATCATTCAAATGAGTGAGCTGACAAATCCTCGAGATAGAAGAAGTCACCACTGGTCTGACAGTCTAGATCAATCCAAAGAATCCATATCTAATATAACTAATAAATATATATACAAATTTAGGATTTTAATAAACAAATACGTATTGAGAAGAGAAATAGCTAAATTTCTTATAAAAATAAGGAAAGTTAATATTGTGCTTATAAATAATATGCTAGCTTGACCACCACAAATCGACTGCAGGTATTTGATATGTCCGTAATTCCTTCCCCACCTTTAATATGTTGTAATTTTACGAGTCTATATTGGAACATTATTTTAATAAACATCTCATTTACAATATGATTAGTTAATATCTAAATTTGAATACAATAATATAATATATTTTGATAGAAAAAGATAAATAGTCAAATTCAATTAGCAATTGTTTGCAATCAGACCAACAACACCCAACACACGAGAGGATCAGAGCTAGCAACAGGCATTGCCGCCAGGTACGACAAGCTCGCGCGAGAGGTGTTGGATCCTCACGCTGGGAGGTCGTGTACCGAGACTCTACACAATGTCAACACTGGAGACTTAGAAGTCGTGGAATCAGAGTGACAGAGTTCACCTGGCAAAAGTATGGAGAAAATGAGGGAGGGAGGGAGAGAGGTCACCGCTACATGAGTTTGTCCCTATATCAAGATGAACCTTCGAGATTGCCTATCCTAGCAACTGCCATCGCCACCTGGTACGTCGAATTGGCCCAGAGGAGTTACATCCATGTGCTTGGAGGTGGAGCACTTGAGATTCTACACAAAATTAACGTCTAAGTCAGACTCAAAAGCCGCAAAATCAGAGAGGCATAGTTCGCCCGACAAAAGTAGGGGGGAAACTAAGGAGGTGTTGTTAGGGTGGAGAGGAAGATGAGGGGGATTAGATGGACCTGTGCTACTATCGCATGAGCCAGTACCCATATTATTAAAAGGAACTTTCAAAGTTGACTACGCCAACAACTGGCATCGTAGAAGGTGTTGTCAGGGTGGAGAGGAAGATGAGGGGGATCAGATGGGCCTATGCAACTATTGCATAAGCCAGTACCTAGATTAAGAGGAACTTTCAAAGTTGTCTACGCCAACAACTGTCATCGTAGCTATGTACAACGAGCTCGCCGGAAGGAGTTAAATCCACACGCTAAGAGGTGAAGTATTGAAACTAAACACAAAAACAACTTTTGAGTCAGACTCGAAAGCCGCAGAATTAGAGAAGTAGAATTTGCACGACAAAAGTAAGGGAGAAAGAGGCATTGTCAGGGTGGAGAGAGAGTGTGTGCGCGTGTGCGAAATAGAGAGGAGGGATGAAGGGACCCGTGCCACCGCTACACTAGCATATCCCCAGATCGAGAGGAACCTTCAAGATCGCCTACGCCAGCAACTGGCACGTTGCCAGGTACGACAAACTAGCTAAGAGGAGTTAGATCCACGCATTGAGAGGTGGAGCATCGAGACTCTACACAAGGTCAATGCCCAAGTCGGACTAAGAAGCCGCAGGATTAGAAAGGCATAGTTCAACCGACAAAAATAAGAAAGAGATAGGCGGAGAGAGATTCGTGGAGGGTCTGAGAGATGCCAGAGAGGGTGATTTACGATTTCAATCCAATATACAAGGCTGCAAAGCTTCCAATGTATGTGAGGGTGCAGTAAAGTATTGATTGTGTCATTCCCTATTGGATTTAAATCCACCAACCCAAGACCACACCCAAACAAAAAAAATTCGGGTGTACTAATACTAATTTCGAAATCGAGGCACCAATATCTACATGTTGATTGAGTGTTAATGATTTTAAAAGGATGAATAACGAGTCATATATAAGGAGAACTTTATCCAATTCGACCGCGCTATTAGCGCAGGTCAACTTGCTAGTTTATTAGTATTACTTAGTACGTACACTACGAAACTACTATTCTTTTTCTTTATTGTACCAACTACGTACTGCAAACTGCAGTTCTGTAAAGGTAGTTACCAATTACCACTCATGTACCTGCTGTGTCTCTGGTGACGCTATAAAACAACGGCGGCAGGATCGAACTGCTCACCTGAATCTCCGAGCTAGATTTTGTACTCCCTCGTCCGTTATTACGCGTATCCGAATCGTTCTGAACTCCTGATCACGCGGCATGCAGACAGCAAACGGACAACCGGGTACAAGACAAGCAAGCAGATTAGCTCTAGATTTACATATTCATTGCGGCGACATTGCCTACTGCAGACTTATTTGGTCAATGGTCATGGAAATATAATTCGAGTGAAGGATCGGCCATAAAGGAGATCGAACCTTTAACCCGAAAGATTTGCTATAGGCCAACAACACACACACTGCAGGCCCAAAATTAAAGCAAAATTAAAAGCAAGCAGAATGAGTGGCAGAGTGTGTGTGTGTGCTACCATGATTTGACAGCCAAGCAACGGCCGGCAGAACTATCATTTCCACTGCTTCCGCTGAGTGCACATTGTATTCATCGATCACACGGCTAATAAAACCCTAACCAGATTAGCGTACATTGCATGCATGGGCCCTCGATGTCCTTGTAAAGGATTAACAGAGTGTGGGCGAGTACAGTCATGTCTCATTATGGTCGTGTCCAGATCGAACATAAGAATGATTAGAGAGTTTAATTTGATATATGGAGCGCCATATCGACCGTACGTAATTCCATATGGTGATGGATTAGACAGCTGATGGCTCGTACGACGTTGCTACAGGTAATAGCTTAACTGTGCTGTGTTACTGATGATGATTGGAGTAGTGATCTTGTTGAACCAGAACCACTACTACGTACGTACTGGATCGGAGTCAACGGATTATGGAAGCCACCACAGAGAATTCGAAGCACTACACAAAAGTATTGCTCCGCCCACTACTAGCGCTATACCACCATTCCGCTACCTCCCCGTTGGATCGGGCAAGCTAACACAAGCCTAATAGCTGCTAGCTAGCTAGTCTGACCTATAGTAGCTATTAGCCCGCCACTGACGGCGTGTACTATGGCTCCATGGCAGGTAGACGTAGTAGATAGCTAGACGACGAAGCTACTAGAAGTACTTGCACAAAAGACGCCCTACAAATTTTCATATACATGTGTACTGACTGTGTGTGCTGTACAGCAAGTGCCCAGCTACAGTGCAGGACTCTGCGCTGAACCCTGTGGCCAAAGAGTCGTAGGGGCCGGCCCGGAGTCGTATAGCTAGGTCTGCGTACGTGGAGACGGTTGTTGGCCAATGGCGACGACATGTCCTTGATCCCATCTTGCCAGTGTGTCCCGTACAGCCCCCAGCCTAGGTGTACGATGCAGAAAACAACCCGGACGGAGGATGGAGGAGGAGAGGCCGGGGAGATGGGCGGTTTGCTTCCTCGACGAGCTCCCTCCATCTCTTCCTCTAGCTGTCTTGTCGCTCTCGGCTCGTGCAAGCCCCAGCAGCCCACCAGCTCGATCGATCGGCAGCTCCCATTTCTTGTCCACACACACACACGTACTCCTCCTACTCTCCCACGTACTCCCGGCAGGGTTAAGAGAACCGTGAACCGTCCGGTTCCCGTGAAGAAAAAAGCCGGGACGGTTTGCCGGTGAAACCGACCGACTCACCGAGATTGTGAATTTGTAGGCACAGTTTGAGGGTAGCTAGGGACCGAGCCGGTTCAGGTAGGGCCTGGTTCCCACCGTTTTTTTTTTTGTTAACCCTGACACTTCCGACCATGTGTGAATGAACAGACGATGGATATATGTGTTTCCGTCTCTTTCTCCTCGAACGTCGTCACGGCGTCAAACAACCCTAGAAACAAAACACAACAAACTTGTGGCCGAAGCAAAATACTACTACTGAGATCAGATACCGGCCGGCCGTGGTCGTAACGTTCTCTCACTCGGTCACACTCCTTTGTCTCCATTTATTACGAGCCATGATGCTGCATGCCCTGTGTAGTACTATCCCGTATTTATTGGCGCGCGTCTAAAAGGGCTGACGGTGTGGCATACTACTGGCATGCAAATGCGCAGGGGGGGATGGCGCTCTCGAATGGGGTTTTGACCGCCCGGATCACCCGTTTCTGCGCAAACCGCAGCCCCACGCGGCAAGTCACTCGAGCCCCTGCCTGACCAAATGGAACTACAGTTACCGCATTGACTATCTCTACGCCTCCGAATACTCGACTGCTCGGCTACTGCTAGCAGCTTAACCGAGTACTGTAGTACAAGAACTGTGCATGCATGCAGCTGACCGCCGAGCATTTTCCGTAACCGATCAACGATAACCTAAGGATCGATCAGCTTAATTAGATAAGATCGAGGGTGTACGTAATTGGGGTAACTTGCATTGTTGTGACACGCGACGTTTCACCGTGGTGTTCAAGCTAAAGGAAAAAAAAAACGTGCAGCCTGGCGGTGGGCGAAGCAAAGCCAGCCGGCTGCTTTTCAAACCAAATCATCCATCCACGGTCCCTGCTTGACGAGTGAGGAGTGGGCGGAACTGAGCAGCAGCGGAGCGGCTCTGCGCGTCGGGCCCGTGCTCACCAAACTTCCCATCTCCTCCGCACCTTTTCGCTCTGCGCGAAGTGCCCTACCGGCCTCTCTGCCTCAGCCTCTGGGTCACTGGGTGTGGGCGTTTCCTTCTCTCCCCTTCTCTCTCTTCCCTCCCCACGGCTGGCTGGCCTGGCTGGGGCTCGCCTCGGCGCTCGCCCGCCCGGCCGGGCTGGAGTGCTGGACAGTGGCAGGGAGGCGCAGAGAATTGAAGATCCTTCAATGCGGTTTGGTGGCATCCCCCCACGTACTGGCGGCCCCTCTCCCTCTCTCTCTCTCTCCCTGCGCTGCGCGTGTGGAGCCTGCCCTGCAGGGAGCGAGGCCATGGGGGCCATGCGGGCGATGGGCGCGCGCCCCACACGGCCGGCCGGCCGGCCACCCCACCCCACCTCCCCCACCTACATAAAACCCCTTTGCAGTTTTGCAGCACAGCGAGAACCTCCTCCTCCCAAGCCCAACCGGCCTTTGACTCCACTCCACTACTCCTCCACTGCTGTCTCCACTCTCCACTGCGTCCGGGCTCCGGCCGGCCGCGCCCCCCCTTCATTCCCCCCAGCACCTACCTAGCTAGCTAGCCATCCAGCTTGCTCGATCCACACGTCAAAAAAGCCTTCGCTTCCTACCCAAGCCTGCCGCCCTGCCGCCGTGCCATAACGGGCGTCGCCGCCGCCACCGGCCACTGCACGCGCCGAGCTTGCTTTGCCTTGCGCGCGCGCGGCATGAGGGCGAGGAGGCGGTGGTCTCGCGCGGCGGTGCTCGCGTGCTTACTCCTGCTCCTCGCCGCCGCCGAGGCGCGCGCGGTGCCCGGCGGCGGCGGCAAGCAGGCGGCCGCCGCCGCCGACGGAGGAGGGAGGCCGCGGAGCGCGTTCGACGTCGTCGTCGTCGGCCTCGTCAGCATCGGGCTCGGCCGGCGGTGGCGCGCCGGTGGCGGTGGCGGCGGCGACGACGGGCTCGTCGACGAGGACAAGCGCCGCGTGCCCACGGGGCCCAACCCGCTGCACAACAGATGAGCACCGTCGTCGTACCTAGCTAGCTACCTCTACTAGCTAGAGCTTCTTCTTAAGCTGCTAGCTAGCTACTGTACTGTGCGTGCGTGTCCGGCCATGGCCGGCCGGTTGCGCGAGCTGGCCTGGCCTCGCTCGCGGCTCGCGCGCGCCCGTGCATCGGTGCATGGCGAGGTGGAGGAGAAGAACGAGAAGGAGAAGAGAGGAGCGTGTAGTATTCTTCTACTATTCCCTTTCTGCTTCCCTTTCTTCTCTTTTTTTCCCCTGCATGCTGCTCTTTTTTCCTCTCTCTCTCTCTAGATTATTTCTGCTGGATCTTTTTCCCCCCTTAGCTTTTTTGCTTGTATTTGATTGGCTTGCCAAGTGAACAGCAAGGCTATTCTGTTGATTGAAAGAGATAGAGATATGGGTATAGTACTTGTTTCTTGTTTCATCATCTACTTGTGTATATATATATTATTGTCGATTCTACACATATTTGTGAGGAATTTCCACCTCTATTTCTTCCATTTTTTGCCTGCTCTACATGAACAAAGTGGATTTTTTCTACTAGAAGAAAAGGTGGTATACAAACAAAATCGTGTGGATTTCGTTTTCTAGAACTTCTCATGGCAAAAAAAATTGTGGATTGAGGTATACGAAATCGTGAGTACTGACACCAGAAGGGGAATGGATTGGAGGGAGTCTTCTCGATCAAGAGATCAAGACTTGAAGAGAAAGGTGATCTTTTCCCCCCTCTCCTTTTTCAAAAAGGTGTGGAGTGGAGGTAAGTGGTGAACACATTGATCGATCGACCACACCTCCATTGGCAATTAATGCTCTTCCAGATTTTGATAAACTTATTTTTCCCCCTTAGTTATTTGATTCAAACCGATAGCGTCACCTTCATCATCCTCTTCTTCTTTTGTTATTCTTCTTTTTTGTTACTGAATAAAAAGATCAACTAGCTAGCAGAGATGGGAGTGTGAAATTTATTTATATAGAAAGAAAACAAAAACTGAATTTGTTTCACCAGGCCAGTTCTGATGGTACATGTAAGATTGCTAAATTACCTTTTACTTTCACGGACAATAATTTTTTGGGGACCTCGAATCAGCACTGGTCCAAGAAATAATTATACTCTTTCCCCCCGTTTTCCTTTGAAGCAAAATTCATGCCAGACTCACCGCGCTTTTGCAACTGCTAGTGCCCAGATTTGTACCAAGTCACTCCGTTTTCAATTATAGGTTATTTAAACTTTTTAGATTTACGCTAAACATCATTATGCATAACATAGACTAGATCCAGATGCGTATTCAAAATTATGCATCTATAAATGTAAGAACAGGGTTTGTACAAATGTGACATCAGAGTTTGTACTAAGAAACAACTATATGCATAGTTTCATGCACATGTTGGAATATTGAAATATGCTCCCTTTCTAAAAAAAAGAAATGTAAAAACAATCTACAACTTGGAATGGGTTGGGCAAAATTTCTTAATAACAATATTGTGAATTGTGATGCGTAACAAATGTAAAATATGTATAAAATATCTTGCAACGCAGATTGATTGAAACTTAAACAAGAGATTGTCAACTTCCTCCAACTCAACATTAGCTCTCTCAGATAAATTGAAAGCATAGACAGCAATCATGTCTTGAACTTTTCGACTCAAAATGAGTGCCGAACTTTTTTGGGCTTCTAGCTCTAAACTTCTAACTTTACATGCGAAGATTAGATTTGGAAAACGAAAATCAATTCAAGTTTGCACATTTCCAACCCCATCTGGGAAATTTCACTCCATATGTCCTGTCCAGATCACTATAGCTAGCTCATGTACGTTCAGGATTTGGTGGGGGAGGCCAAGCACCAGCCGATTGGGGGAGCCTATAGGTACGTGGTAGCTTCACGTGCAGAAAATAATAATAATAATAATAATAATAATAATAATAATAATGATAATAATAATAATAATAATAATAATAATAATAATAATAATAATGATAATAATAATAATAATAATAATAATAATAATAATAATAATAATAATAATAATGACGTGATAAAGATGCAATTCCTTCCGAAAGGGACGTATGATTACACAAAGTCAATTGGGCGCGCGGTCGCTCGGAGCGACCGCGCCGCCCGTGCGCCCCACTTGCTTGTTTTCTTTTTTTTTCATTTTCTTTTTTTAGTTTTTTTTTCAATATTTTTTCTTATACATAAGTTGTGTACTATTTTTCTTATACATAAGTTATGTGCACAATTCGTCGAAATAAGTTACGCACATAACTCGATGTTTACAGAAAAAATTATGCGCGCAACTTATCGTTAGAGAGAAAAATATACGCACAAGTTATTCTTCAATTAGATGTGCATACAAGTTGTATGCATAAGTTTTGCGCGAATAAAACTTATACTTAAAAATTATGTGACAAAATCTATTGATCAAAATTATGCATCAAAATTGTGTGTATAAGTTATAATATTTCAAAACTAAAAAATTTGTGGAAAGAAAAATATCTGCAGAAAAGGAAATGAAGAAGGGGAGGACTCCCACAGTCCCAGCAAAAACCGGTCGCTGGGAGCGACCGGTCGCTAGATAGCGATGCCCCGTATGATTACCGGGAGACGTAGCTAGTGTGATCCAGCAACATTCTATTTGCTACATGAGGTTTCTTTTTCGAGCTATAAAGTGTGCAACATCAACTGCAAAACTTTCTTTTCCTAGCATTGTCGATATATATGCTTACGAGACGCTACCATTTGCAACGATTACAATTGCGGACAAGTAATTACGTTTATTTTTGCGAGTATTCCGCACCAAGAATGCACACTACTGTGCCTTTGTAATCAAATTTCTTCTGCTGTGCGACTCTACTTCGTATTCGAGAAAAAAAAATTACGGTTTAGAAAGGAGGGGAGAGAAGCAAAAAGTCAGGCGTCGTACCATCTGCTCAGATTCAGTGTTTACTGCTGGCAGAAAGGATTTTACGAGCAGGTAGTAGCAGCTGGGGTGTCCAATAATAACTAGTACGGCATCGATGTGATTTATCAATGGCAATGGCAACATCCAGCGGCGTCATTAGCTACTGTCAGTGGTAGTCCTGATTACTGGATCTCATCAGAATTTGCCCCCACGACCGTCGACCTGCGCTAGCTGACGAGCAAGAGCAAATCACCCGGTAGCGATTCGCTGTCAGTGTTGACGACGCTGGACAAAGACGCCATCTTTCCCGTCGAGATCTGCCCCCCCTGCCACCATTGCCGGACTTAATTCTCCGCGATGAACTGGCCGGACAAAGACGCCGATCAGGCGCGAGATCGGAGTAGATCACAATTATTTGCCGGCCGGCCGGCCGCGCCGTCGCCGTCGCGGTCCGTGTCCACGGCTCCACGCTCGGCCGGCTCGCGGGCGCTAGCTAGCGGACCACCCGGCCGGTCGGTCTCTCTTGCCGTTGCCGTTGCCGTCGCGGTGTTACGTGCGAGAGCTCCTCCTCCTCCAGCTCCGGAGACCCCCACGTAGCCTCCTGGTGACTGTTCTTGGACAGGATCACAGGGCCCAAATTAATCAGGGAAAGGATCGATTGCGGTGTGATATGGACGTGTTGGAAAATGGCCTTCTTGCTGAGACTTGAGATCGATCGACTAGTGGCCTGGGAGAAGACAGAATGCAAGAGCAAGACCGGTCGTTCGTTCCGGCCGCATCTTGGCACGGGATTGTCGCCACGTACTACAACGGTACTACGTACAAGCGCAGCACTGTTGGTTGATTATTGATTAATAATAACATTAACTTTGTGGATCTCTCAGCACAGATGGGGGGGAGTAGCACGCACAACCTCCTGTACCAACCAACAGTGTCCAGCAGAATTCCACAATGAGCCAGCAGCTTGATGCTGCTAGCTATTACTCCACTGAATTTAGGAGCACTGAATTTAGAGGCTGGGTGCCACCATCTGACAATGGCAAAAAAAGTTATTGTACAGTGGCAGTATTGCTACATACTAAGCTTTAATTTGCCCTAGCTTTGGTTTGCAGGCCAGAGGACGCATCGTGTACGCGTTGGTAGTGCGTAGTAGGCCTGCGCTGCTGTTGCCTTGCGACGAGTGGCGTTGGACGAGGTACAAACAGCTGAGGGGGACGGTGCAGGTGCAGGGAATTTCATTTTTGGAGGACATGATGATGCGGAGACGGAAACTTTGGCCTGCATCTCCCTGCGGATTTATTTCTCGCCGCTGCCATTTCCGGGGCTCTCTCGCTCTGCGGGCGGGGGCCGGGGGTGGGAGGAAGAGGAAGGGTGGAAAGCGGCTTTCGGCGAGCGCCGCGTCGTCGGGCGCTGCCTGCCTGCTCCAGTCCTGCATGCGCAAGTGGAAGGAAGGCCGGCGGCTGGCCGGCGGCAGACAGGGGGCGGCGGCGGGGCCGGCCCGGAAGCCGCGGGCACGTGAGGAGCACGCGAACGAAACTACCTGGCTGGCTGCACACTGCACTCCCCCCGCTGGCGCGCTGGGGAGTCAATACCCCTTTGATTGCCCTTGCCCCAGTCCGTTGCCGTCGCCATGCCCCCATTTGATCAGAGATAGACATTCAGTTCAGATCAGAGCGGTGAGCTCGCGATCGAAAGAGGATCGCCGGATTTCTCAGCCATGAAAAACATGGGTGTTACTGCTGGTACCTCATGTTAGCGCCGTCTGCTAGCACTGCGGCGGCATGGCATGGCATGCCGCCGATGGACCCGGCGGGTAGAGATGATCAGAGACGACGAGACGAGCATGATTACGACTAGTACTGATGGGCATGCATGCATGGCAGATTGCCAGGAGCTCATGGTGTTACAAGAAGCAGGAAGAGGAGGATCCGTCCGGCACCGCAGCAGGATTGTAACCGGGTGGCGATCGATTATTTAACGACGAGCGCCGTACGTACTGGGCCGTTAAGCCTGCCGCAGCTAGCCGCTAATTGGATAGCCACCGGCAGGGCTCTTTTCCAGGATTTCAAATCAAAGCGCATTCAACTTCCACTGCCTGACTGCCACCTTCAATGCGGCTAATTGGAAAGGGGGGAAAATTCTGGACCTCACTGAGGAGTAAATGCTCGTTCTCTTTTGTCGTGCTACGTTACATTTGTCCAAAGCTGACGAACAGAGGGATTGTTACGCGCTACTAGGAGCCTGTTCGGTTGGCTGGTGGCTGATGGTTAGTCTATTGGTTTGTCGGAGAGAAAATCTTCTTGGTTTGGTTGTTCTTTGGTGGTTTGTTTGTTGTGAGAGAAAATCTTTATTGTTTGGTGGTGATAAGCCAAACGAACAGGGCGTAGATATGTGTATCGTTATCTGCCCGATACAAATACATACTACGATGATAATACGTCAGTTTTGTAGAAAAAAATTAAGAGAACAAAGCTTACACAAGCGAAGTACTCCGTATCAGATACGGCTACACGGATGTGCATCAGATACCCTGTTTGGAGTAACATTTACTGCTCTCGTTCCGTTTAGAAATTTGCACTGTGCTCCTTCAGAGCTTTTGCCACATTTTTCACTGTGCTCTGTGTCACTGTTTTTATTTTATTTTTTAAGCAAGCTCTGTGCCTCTGTGTAGTACTCCGTAGTAGTACACCGGACGGTCTAGACCATAGGCAGACGCTTGTCTGAGCTTTAGGTTGGTTAATTTGGCAGAGTGTAGGTGGTGAAGGCAGGGGGAACGCAGAGAGAGCAGCAATCAGAGGGAGAATGATTTTTACCATGATTTCCACCTATTTACTTTCCGGGTAGTAGGATTCATTTGATGCGTATGGAGAGGATGGATATGCGATGCGATGCGACGCGAGTGATTGCAAACTGTCTCCGAGTCATGTCGTGCTGCTTCCTTGTAGCTCACTACTCAAATTCCTCGGGAATTTCAGCCATCATTTCGGAGCTTGATAGTATTGACGGCTTCACTTTCACTTTCACATCATGAACAATCGGATCCCACGACTGGAACACATACGGCAATATATTTACGGAGAAAAAGGGAAGTTGATGAATTGGTTTCCCAGCTAGCACTTGGCAATTCTTGTGGTGTTTCTAAGATGGTCGACAATATGAGTTGAACGGCCCAAAAGTATTAGAGACCGTGGTGTCCGTGTACTTTTGGAGTAAACGCCATAAATTTACTCCCTTCATCCCAAAATAAATGCAATTCTATAGGACCGAGCACGCAAATCAATGTGGCATATGACCAAAATACTCCTTGCCTTTTATGAGAATGATCGGGACATGGTCTTGTCTTTTGTGCGACAAGTTTCTAGATCCTCGTGTCTTTCGTGGTTGACTAGCCAAAATTGCATTTTTATGGGACAAAATTTGAATTCTACAATTGCATTTATTTTGGGACGGAGGGGTACAAACAAGACTACAAGTATCATTTTGGAATATTTAATTTATTCAGTTTGGTACTATGCAAGTAAACGTTGCTTGGTTTACTGAGGTTCACCGAGGTGCATCCTCTGAACTTCCTAGTGCTTTTTAGATAATCAAATTATTCCGGTCTTTGCATGCCTAACTGCTATTCATTATTACTAGTCTATCAACCCGTACTCCCGCACAGGCTAGTTAGAAAGACTAATAATTATAATTGTCCATCTCATACTCTCACTCATCTATTACATATTCTAATAATTGTAATAGGTTTAGTTAGTAATAGTTTTTTCACTTAGCATATCATCTTCATATGTGTTTGATTTGTATTTAATCGAACACTTTACTTTAATCCATGAACAACATAAAACTTGGTATTCTTATATGTCTCTCATTCATGAATATATGAGTATATGACAACACACATTATGCGAAGTATTTATTATATAAAGAATAACATAAATAATATATTTGTTGAGAAAAACATAAATAATATATAGATAATTTTAAATAACAATTTAAAAATTTATATTGATGCACTTTAATATTTTATTTATGGGTTACTTTGAATTTAATAAGCACATAAGTGGATAATTTATATGCAAAATTAGGGGGTATTTGATATTGTTTTTCTAGCAAAGTTGGGTAATTTACATGAAAATTAAGGGTTAATTTACATTATTTTTTATAATGGCATATGTGGGTAATTTAGATACATGTTTAGGAGGTTACTTTGGTCTATTTTCATAATGCCAGAGGTGGGTAATTTATTAGAAAGATAACAGATCCAATGGCTATTATGATTAGAGATGTCGAATTAATGGCCGGATGTTTCTGTTTCTTTGTGCGAATTTATATGATTTCTCTATTTTTTTAGACTATCCACTTAGGATCCTAGGTGGCATTACGTGGAAACCTCAAAAGTAGCCTCCAATTAGTAATAGTAAGATCACCGTGTTAGTTGGGTCACTCTGACAAATCTTTTGTATCCACCCGTCACATTGAAACGTACTTACTATTCTCTATATTCGCATGGCCTCATGCGTGGCAAATTTGCCAATATCCATCGGTCACATCGAAGACAAATTTGCCAAATTCAAACGAATTAAACAAAGACCACTAAGTGCCAACAAATAGCAAAGCTTCATAGCAAATCCAAAGAAAAAAAGTCTAGTACCAAGTCATCAACATCCTTTACCAGCACATAAGGGTGCTCATATTTCAAAGGGTTAATTGGATCCATGTCATTATAATTTCCATATTTCTGAAGAACGTCATTACTATTCAACTTACTATGCCAGTGGCATTACAATTTCGCACTTGTTTGAAGAATGTCATTATGTACGTCTGAAGCTGTCCGCGGCCTACCTGCATGCGTATTCGAGGGGGTCATATATTCGTATGGACAAGATTGCCCTTGCTCGATCCCTGTCTCTCGTTTCACTGATGTGCGGGACCCACACGCCAGGGTCTTCTTCAACCTCTCACTGGGAGAGAGAGAGAGAGATTGGGGGAGGGAGCCTGTCCGCCGGTGAGCTCCGACCGACGAGCTCGAGCCCCAATGTCCGGCCTGCCACGGGCGAGCTCTAGTCCCCGGTGACGGATTCCTCCTGTGGAAGGCCAACCGCGAGCGCCGCCGCCGCGGGCTCCGCCCGCCATGGGCAACCCCGGTCGTGGGCGAGCTCCACCGGCCGCGGGCTCCGCCGCCCACCGGCGACCTCCGTCGGCCGTGAGCTCCGCCGCCCACGGGCGACCCCACCGCGGCGAGAACGAGCTCCCCCGGTCGCGGGCTCCACCATCCGTGCGCGAGCTTCGTTGGCCGCGGGCTCCCCCGGCCCGCGTTGGCCATGCTCGGGATCCGCCGCCGCCGGCCGAATGGGAGCGGGGAGAAGGCGCGCGCGGGGGTGAGCAGGGGGGGGGCGGCACGAGGAGAGAAGGGGACGACGGCGGCGCCGACCGTGCGCCCGGCCCTCAACCGCTGGTCCTGGTTCGGCCGGCTCGTCCTAGAGAGAGCGTGGGAGGAGAGAGATGGCGGGAGGTTGAAGAAACCACTTACATGTGGGCCCCACACGTCAGTGAGATGAGAAAGAGGGGGAAAGAAAACTAAAGCAGAGTAATATAGTCCATACGAATATGCGTACCCCTTGTACACCTGACAGTGGGCCTAAAATCGTCTTGAAGCGTACGTAATGGCATACCTCAAACAAGTGTGAAATTATAATGGCATTGACGTAATAAGTCGAATAGTAATGGACTACTTCAAAAACAACAAAGTTGTAATGGCACAGCTCCAATTAACCCTATTTCATAGTACAAGTAGAAGAGTATATGCATAACAAGTTCATGTACAACTGTCTTAGTTCAAAAACTGCTCATAGGCAATTAAACACTAAATAACGAACCGTGGAAAACAAAAACACCACACAGTTAGCCTGATCGTCGATGAACAAGAGATCACTTTTTTGCGTAACACAGCGATGGATTCAAGTCCATGGCCACGAAGAGTGTAAATTATTTATTTGAACGAAACCTGCAATCTTCCGCCCTCGTACTGTCGTAATATACAACGCTCATTGTTCTTTTATTACACTAGTGTTGCACGAGTCTG
The DNA here is from genome assembly GCA_947561735.1 of Cenchrus americanus. NCBI lineage: Eukaryota > Viridiplantae > Streptophyta > Magnoliopsida > Poales > Poaceae > Cenchrus > Cenchrus americanus. The sequence continues at coordinate 307,649,566 of OX387241.1, read as the reverse complement.
TACAAAACTAAGAGCGTACACAAAAGTGCCCTACAATAACGTGTCCGATTCACAGCAGTTTTTGTTGCCGAAACGTGAGCCGCGTGAATCCCTGGATATGGAACAGTTCTTACCGCATCGCACACCCACAGCGCGCGCAATCTTGCTCGCATGGCATCCGTGCGTCAGAAAAGTTGCAGCTGTCATTTATATGCCATAGCTCATATCGTATGGTTTGTCGACCATGGGCGACGGCGTGTTGAGCCAATACGACGCCGACCGCATCTCCATCGCGGTGTCCGGTGCGGCGTTCTTGTCCTCGAGGCTCTTCCTGTCGAGGAACGCCGGTTTCATCGGCGCGGGGATGGCCTGATCGCTCTTCATTGTCAGCATCAGCACAACCTCAGACATGGCCGGCCGCAGGTTCGGGTATGGCTGCACGCACAGCAGCGCGATCTGGCACACCTGCTGGACCTCCTTCTCGTCGAACCCATCGGCCCGAACCTTTGGGTCGACGAGCTCCAGGATCTTGGATTGCTCGTAGAGCCTCCACGCCTGAAATGTTCAGAGACGGGAATGATTCTTCAGATTAACATACACATGTCTATCTCCTAGACTACAATTGGATTCAGATAGAAGCATACATGTTCAGGAAGGTACTGCATCTCGTTTGGAAGGGAGAGATCAGTGTTCTTCCTGCTGCTGATGATCTCGAGCACGAGCACGCCGAAACTGTAGGTGTCGGCTTTCACCGTGAGCTCCCCTCTGATGGCGTATTCAGGCGCAGTGTAGCCACTGGAATATTTCGAAAATTGTTCCTATGAGTTACAGCCTTGGCATGTACACTGTGACGTGAAAAATGTGAAATGAGATCTTACAGTGTGCCCGCAAATGCAGTGCTGAGGTACGTCTGATCCTCGGGGAAGAACCTGGCCAGTCCAAAATCACTGATCTTGGGCTGGAACTTGTCATCGAGGAGGATGTTGCTGGCTTTGATGTCGCGATGAACAATCCTCAGGTTTGACTCCTCGTGGAGGTACTGCAACCCTCGTGCGATGCCGATGATAATCTGGTGCCTAGTTTTCCAGTTCAAAAACGGTGAGCCATCACCACCTGCAAAGTTGTGACAGTTATACGAAGCAAGCACTTCAGCAAGTCTGTGAGCAAGAACCAGCAGTCTCTTCTTCTATCTGTGGGCACGCTGGGATCTATTTAAGTATTATTACCAAATAATATCTTGTCCAAGCTTTTGTTCTTCATGAACTCGTAGACTAGCAACCGTTGGGATCCCTCACAGCAGCACCCAACCAGGCGAACGAGGTTCTTGTGCTGGATGCTTGTGATCATGTTTACTTCGACGAAGAACTCTGATTCACCCTGCCCAGACTTGCCGACGCTGAGTTGCTTCACTGCAACTTTCCTACCGTCATCTAATTTCCCCTGAAGTGAACATTAGCATTTCAAATTGTATAATCGCAAGTCACCGAGTAAAACAGATGCAGTATAATTTTTTCCACGTTTTAACATTAGAAATGTACCAAGTAAACAGGCCCAAAACCTCCTCTGCCAAGCTGGTTTTTCTGGTTGAAGTCCCTCGTGGCCTTCTTCAGTGTAGCGTAATCAAAGTAAGTAATCGTCCGGAGGTTTCCACTCATATTGCTGCTGAAGTACTCGGGCACGTCTGTTATGCCAAAAACAATAAAAATAAAAATTGCAGAGCTGTATTAGAAACAAGTTATGAGAAGGAGTACAAGTTCATCCACAGTGAAAGGTGATGAGTTGCTCACCTGAACCAGGGCTCCTTGGCCGCAGCAATCTCCTCATGAGATCTGGTTTGAGGAACTTCCAGCAAATACCAATAAGGATTATTATGACCACCACAAGAATGACAATGAAGGCGAGGAACACCGTCTTTGGCTCTGTAGTTGCCATGGCTGTCCTTTATTTCTGCATATTTTTCATGCAAATGCCAGCAACAACCTCAGAATGCTAACAGCATCATTTTCCAACGTTTTTTTTGGTTAATCAGTTGATAAAATAGGCAGTCACAATTAAGTAATTAAGCACTACCAATCCGGACTGAGTGAAACGCTACACGGTAACTCCCATTCGATATTTGTAAATTGCAAGACAATGAAAGGGTATGGGAAGTAGTACGCTTGATAATTGGAGAGCGGAATTGCAAATCCTGAGGGCCGTCCCAGTTTTGCCAATTAATTGGCTGCACAAAGTCATCAGCTAGCATGAACGGACGAATCATTGCAAATCCTCCGAAGGCAATTGGAAAGGAGAGTAGATGAGAGGAAAACATAAACAAAACTGCCGGCATAACGTTTTCAGCATTATTCTGCCAATTCGTGATCTCACAACTTGACAAATGATGAAACAAGGACGACATGGTCGTGGTCGTCCCCCCTCGGCCATACTACAGATTGCAGAACTATCTCTACGAATGAATTACCCTGAAAACTAGCATAGTAGCAAGAACACACACACCTTGCGCATGAACAAGCACGCATCTCGCTCGCCCACAAGCAGTGCACACCCAGGCAAATTCTACCGGAGATGCCTTGAATGGCATCCTACTAGTTCTACTCAAGCTGTTGAAGTGCGAGCGGCGTACCTTGCACCGGTCACCGCCTCACCGGAAAGCCCGAGCTCAGACCGTGATCGACCGTCGACGAGCACTGGCTGGACTTGCGTGCCGCCTTTTCCTCTTCCCCGGCCGCTCGCTACCGCGCGCGCATCTCCCTGGCCGGTGGCCTCCCAGGCGTTGGCGACTCGCCAACTCGTGACCCGTGTGGAGCGAGCAAGCGACGGGGACCGGACAGAGCAGGGGAGTCTTCCAATGCCGAGGCGAGTAGGCGACGGCATAGTTATCGGTTTCCCCGAGGGAGCTAGCTTAGCTCGCGTGGCGTGTCCGATCCGTCGCGGCCAACCGGGCCAACGCGCTCGCCGCGCTGCTGCCCGCTGGCACTGCCGGCCGCGCGAGCCAAAGCAGCTTGCGAGCAATAAGGCTCGCGAAATAGATTATCGGGCGGGCGATTCCTGGCGACAGCGACATTGTTGATAGAGAGGTGCAGGTTTCGGCGTGGAACACGTCCCCGGATTGACTGTCTCCTCAGCCAATCGAGCCCGGCGGAGGGGTGTGGAGCGGGGATGGGGGAAGAGGCTGTTGGAGTCGGCTCCCGGCGGCTGTTCACGCGGCGTATGGGCCAGGCGGATAAGGCTCGGCGCGTTGTACGGAGGTACGGGGGAGGGCGCTGGGGGAATCCAACGCCGCCGGGCTTGGGAAGGTGTCTGGGGCGGAGGGAAGCCAGGCGGCAGTGGCAGGTTGTGGGGCGGCGCGGCGAGACAACCGGTGAGCTACGGCCGGGACGGGGGCGCAGCATGCCGACGGCGGAAGCGGGTAGCGTGCAGGCGGCGAGCAGCGGGCCGTACAGAGGCCCAAGCAAGGCCTTTAGAAAAAAAATTGTGTTTTTAACGTACTATAGCAAAAGGTAAATTTCGATTTTTTTTAAAATATTGTCCTACCATGACTTAACTAAACCCAAAAGATTCGTGTCGCAAAGCCATCACAATCGTGTAATTAAATTTTGATTTCATCTACATTTAGTATTCCGAACATATGTCTTTTGGTGTATTTAATGTGGTGGAGAGAGTGGAATGGATGAATTCTAGCAATCTAAACAAGGCCCAACATCGCATAGGCATGAGCGGCTCCGGCGGGAGCCCTGCCAAACGGTGAAACATGCACCAGCTCCCGCGATGCCCTGGCTGCTGAGTAGGGCCGGACGAAAAACTCGAAGCTCGCAACTCGCTCGTTAGTAGCTCGATTCGACTCGTTAGAATTTTTAAACGAGCTGAGCTTAGGTTTTAGCTCGGTCGTACAACGAGTCAGCTTGAGCTGGCTCGCGAGCCAAAACGAGCCAACCTTAATTAATAACCCAACAAAATGTATTGTTGTCTCCTTGGCCCACGACCACAGTCCACAACCCACAAAGGAACCAGAAGTCCACAATGTTGATGACTTCATGATGACATTGAGTTTGTGGAGTTTCCAACCTGTATGGTGCGAAGCGTAAGTGTGGATCGGATATTACTACGAGCACTCTTTGTATAGTAAAAATATTTTTTTGCCACTTCACTAAAATAATTTACTATTTGTGTACAGGCTACAAGTTTATCTCTTACGAAGAAAGCCCGAAAGGCAGAAAGGCAGACATGAAGTGAAGTGTTGCAGCATGGAGAATATTTTAATTTGCTCTTAGATGAATTAAAATAATGTTTTTTAGCATGCATCGCGTGGAGTTTTGCAATTGGGTGAACTTAATGTTGATGATTGATTTAATGCTCAGATTGATTATATTTTTTATATGTGCTTTGTTTCTTTTTATTTTTGTTGTTGGAACTTATATAATATAGACTAAGTTATAATATATTTCAAGATGTGATGATTTGGTCAGATTTCAAACAAGTTAGTTCATGAGCTAACGAGTTGGCTCGAACTTTTAAATGTGCCGAGCCGAGATAGGCTTTCAGCTCGGTATCTTAACGAGCCACAACGAGCCGAGCCGATAACGAGCCGAGCCGGCTCGACATCCACAGAGCCGGCTCAACACCCACCCCTACTGCCGAGCAGTATGTAATTTTTTTCATATAGATTTTTTTCGTGATTATAAAACTAAATACCAGATATAAAATTTTTTAAAACTAGCCTCGCCGGCGGCAGGACCAAACAACGCTAGTGACGTCGCACGTGGGCCGAGTTCCAACCGCCGCTCAACACGACGGTTGGTGCAACCGTTGACGTTTCCAACGTCGGTTGGAGGCCCAACCGACGGCCGTCGGACGGACGGCCATTGGTTAAGCCTCCAGCCGCCGTTTGAAACGACGGTTGGAACCCTGCACCCGCCGTTTGAAACCGTATTTGATTTGTTTTGATTTTTAATTCAAAGGACACTGGTTTGGGGTTGCATCCCGAGGCCCGCTTGCCCAGGCTCGCTGTAACACCCTGTGTTTTTGCTCAGTGGTGTTTTGTGCTAATGACCCTCTTAACACCTCCTCTAGCTAACCATGAGAACGCTAGGTTAACCCTTGGTCAAAACCCTAGCTTAAAACCCTATTATCCCCTTTGACCCCTTTGTGCCATTCTAGAACTTTGGCACGTTCTCCAAAAATTCCCTAAACACTTCAAAACCACCAAAAGGGGAAAATGTGCAGAATTTCAAGGTACACAACTTTGCTATTGAGTGGCATTGCTGGTTTCGAGTGTAGGAGGGTGAAACTGGCAAAACAAGGCACTGGTCCACTGTTCACTGGCGCCGAGAATTTGGTCAGTTTGGCATGATGTTCCTGCTCGATTTCTTGAACAAAACCCGTACCAACTTTTGTGAAAGTTGTAGAGGGATGTGTGATCTTCAACTTTGCTTCAGACCATAAGGTGCACTTTAGTTTGAAAATTTAGAGAAAAACTATTTTGAAAACTGCTCAGCGAAATACAAAAGCACCGGGGACGCCGAGACGCGCTCTGCCGCGACGTCGTGCGCGGCCACGTTGGCCACCCGTCGTACGCGTCGTACCCGCGTCGGCGCGCACGCCGAGGCGCCGGGAGTGACCGCTGGTCACTGCGCAGCACCGGCGGAAGCTCACCCGTGCCGTCCGTGGCAAGTGGGCCGCGCCGGGTGGCGCCGATCCACCGGCCGGCGCACCGCCCGTGGCGCGCCATTGGCCGCCGGAGCGGTGCACGTCGCCGGCCATGCCCCCAGCCTCTCCACGCGTGAAAGTGGCACCGGTGTGACCCCACCTACCCCAACCGACCTCCCCGCGCTTATAAGGCAGCCCCGGCCGTCCCTCGCGCACACGCGCATCCGCCCCGAGCCACCGTCGTCCCGCCATTGGCGCCCCCGGTGTGCACCTCCCTCCAGTCGACGCCCCCACTCCCACGAGCGCTTGAACTCTTCCTTGTGCACCCTGGTAGCTCCCCGAGTCGCTTGTTGATCAAGCCAAGCCGCACGATCGCCGGAGCCCGAGTTCCCGCGGCCGCCGCTGAACTCGCCCCTCCGCCGATCCTCCGCGCCCGGTGACCCGCCCGGCGTCTTCCCTAGGCCACATGGAAGCTCCCGGGCGCCGCATTGTTGAGCATCGCCTCTTCCCGCGCCGCCGTCCGAGTTCCCGCGGCGCGCCGCCGCCGCTCCGCCGCCGCCGCCGCCGGCGACTTCCCCGGCCAATCTTCCTCCACCAATCGTTCACGGGTGAGTTCAATCGACGATCCCCGTCGCTTGTTTGCCTGCCCGCGCTCCACCTCGCCGCCGGTGTGCTTGCCATCGCTGTCGGGGCCAAGGGGGGAGCCAAGGGTATATTTGTGAAGGATTTAAAAGTTCTAGGGTCTCTTGTGCATAAAGATTGTTCCCTGTTTTGTGGTTTGGTCCAGCAACTTGTAAAATTGATTAAAAATCGTAGAAAAATCCAAAAATAGCAAACCCAATTTTGTTGTGCTCAGTATAACAAGAACTACAACTTTCTCCAAACATGTATTTACTTTTGAGCTACAGTTTTTGCTTGAAAAATAGAAATGTAAAATAATTAGATTGGTGTTTCTGCAAAATCCACACAAGCTCTTCAGCTGGATTTTGGATATGCTGTGGGAACTAGCATGTTTAGGTTCTGTGCCAACAATTGCACAAAGTTACTAAAGGGTTCTTTTTAAATAAATTATCTTGTGATATTGATAAATCTGCCTAGATGATTTTTTAGCTTAAAATATAATTATTTTTTAGCCCAACTTCTGGTTATCATCTTGTAATGTTGAAATGCACCTCTGGTGAATTTACCATGATTTTATCTCTGTTAAAAATATTATTTTCTAATTTATGCTTGTTTTTAATCATAAATATGTGTAGCAAGATCCATGAGGGCTATAGGTGTGTTGATTGGCTGTTTAGGCTTGTTTTGGACCAAAGCATGTGTGACAGAAAGTTTGGATTCATTTCTGTTATATTTATTTTGTTAGGTGTTAATCCTTTATTTGCTAACTAGAAATGCGTTTATTTTGTGTATTAAATTCAGTGGTGCAAAAGCTAGTACTTGCTGTCCAAGGGAGTGTTTCTGGTCTTTGGGGCCAGTGGGCACTGTTGGATAAGTTTGTTATGTGTTTAGTTGTTTAAAAAGTTGCAAGCTAGATTAATCTAGTAAAGGAGAAATAGGAAAAATGCCTCCTTTTGTGCATAAGTGAAATAAATGAGTTAGGAAAGTAAAGTGGTGGTACAAAACTAACTTCCTTGTTGTTTGCATGTAAATAAAATATTTCTTTTATAGAGGTGCACACAATCACCATCATGAAAGTGTTGGATAAGCTTTTTGTTTATCTTTAAAAAGAGAAATGTTTAAATACTTTTCTTAAGGTGAATATGACCAAACTTGTACTCTTTGTGACAGTTTGGTGCTGTTTTTGAATTAAATGAAATTAATCACCCTCCTAATCACTGCATTGCATTCCCCGTGTAGAAGTCCCCGACGGTAGCTATACGCTTGTGCCGGCTGACGAGGACGAGGGAGCAGGAGGAGACGTGCACTACGTGACCGTAGAGCAAGACCCGGGCCAAAGTCCGGAAGTTTGTGTGTCTGCTTGTGCTGACGAAGGCAAGCCCCGGTTTATTCATTAACCTATGTGTTTCTTTAAACTTCTGAATTTACTTATTGTTATTGTGTGTGCATTTACGTTCAGGAGCTGAAATGAAACCCTAATTGCATGATCCATAAGTACCTATGATCTTTTACTAGCATGTTAGGTCGTTAGTTGCTATGCTTTAAGGATCCGGTACAAGTCGAGTGATGTTCTTCACTCGCGAGAATAGGATCTCCTTTATGGAATCACCATATGTTTAAATGGATTGCTCACGTGGTAAGAGCATGGGATTTGGGCTCCGGTCCAATTGCTTCGTTGGCTAAGTGTTTGAATGTACTAAACACTTGTCGGAAATGTGTACGATAAGCCTAGTACCTAAATGAGGCGGTACGGGGTTTTACTATCACTACTCTTAGGGTTGCAGCCCCGGGCTCGCCACCCGAGTACATGCGTGAGGCTGGGTGACCTTGGTAGCGTAGCCCAGATAAACCTTGTACTTAAGACTGTGAGCTATTATCCCCAAACCGAAGAATGATGGGAATCGCCTGGTTGGTGAACTCTTGGTGAGGACACCTCCCGTGTGTTTAGGTCCACCTTGCAAGGTTTGAATCAATCGATTGTCGGCCTCTCACCGTCATCTGAGACTACTTACCCGACTGGCCATGATATCCCTTTATGATGGAACTTTGTGAAGATTATTACTTGATTAATTGCTTGTACAACTTGGTTGTAATAGTTGCTTGTCTAGTAATGGTTACTTCTACTAGAACATGAGCTAAAATATTGAAAGTAAGGATTCACTACGTAGCAGCTTTTTGGTAAACAAACCCACTAGCCAAAAGCCATGCATGATTAGAGGTAAAGTCTTTCTTTTAGATGGGTAAGTCTTGCTGAGTATTAGCATACTCAGCCTTGCTTCATAAATGTTGTTCCCGGGTAATACATGTGATGTGTGGCCCAAAGAACTTCCACCCGGCTGGGAGCTGGAATGGGTGGATGACGAAAAATGATTGCATCATGGACAGGCCTCCTATAATGTGATCGTACCGTTTAGTTATCTTCCGTTGTTTTCGATAAACTCTGAACCATTTACTTTCATGTCAAAGAACTATGTTCGTAATAATGAACCCTAAGGGGATGTGATGGTTAATTTGTAAGGCACTTTGGACTCTCCTTCGTGTGAGTTTTAATGCATACGTTCGATCCTCTCTGTGATGTCAAGTGATTTACCGGGCGTTAACCCGGCAACACTCAACGAGATACTTCTTTATTATCGCTTAATGACCAAATGAAGTGATTTAGGCGATAGTACAGAATTAACTCGGGTGGGGTTGTCACACTCGCCGACGGAAAAAAAAAGCTGGTGGTTTACCAACCAAACGGCGGTTCATCCTCCACCGCCATAGCCTGCCGCAGGAGGCTAGTTTTGAAATTTTTTTACCAGACATTTATGTTAGTAAAATCCCAAAAATTTTTTTAAAAATTCAGCAGTTTGGCTCGTCAGGCCGTCACACACCCCATTCTCCATACAGAGGCCCAACAAACATCTCACGGCTCTAGGGCCCATTAGTAAGCCCAACTTTAGGCCTGCGGCTGTGATTAGGAATGAGATTATGAGAATGGCATGGTCCCACCCGCCAGCCCCTGAGGCTGAAAAAATCGCCAGGGCATTTCAAACCCCGAATCCCCCTCTCCACGGATCATATCAAATCAAGCGCTGCCTAGGGTTTCCACCTTTCCCCTCCCCTCGCCCCGCGCCCCCCCCCCCACCCACCCATGGCCGCCGACCCGTCCGCCGAGGCCGCCGCCATCGCGCGGCGCCTGGCCTCCTGCAACACCGGCACCCGGGAGCGCACGGTCCGCTACCTCCTCTCCGACTTCCTCCCCGCCTCCGCGCCGCGCCTCTCGGCGTCCGACCTCCTCAAGCTCTGGAAGGGCCTCTTCTTCTGCTTCTGGCACGCCGACAAGCCGCTGTACCAGTCCTCCGTCGCCACGCGCCTCGCCTCAGCTGTTTCCGCCGCGCCGTCCGCGGCCGACGGCGCCGCCTTCCTCGCCGCCTACCTCACCACGCTCCGCCGGGAGTGGGCCCACATCGACGTCCACCGCGTCGACAAGTTCTACCTTCTCAACCGCCGCTTCCTCCACCACGCCTTCCTGCTCCTCAATTCCAACTCCTTCGCTCCGGATGTCACCGCGCAGATCGTGTCCGTCTTGTCAGATAAGGCTCTGCTTCCGGAAGCCGACAACGTCGCTGCCGGCACCTCCCGGGGCCTCGGGTACCATGTCGCCGAGGCGTTCATTGACGAGCTATTGCCTGTGCTCCCCGTCAGCTTGCGCACGATGGACGCCCTGCTGGCCCCGTTCTTCACTGTGTTGGAGAAGTCGTCCGATCGGGTGATGGTGAGTAAGGTCAAGGCTGGCATATTCGACAGGTTTCTGGAGAGCGGCAGTCAGTTGCTTGCGAAGGTGAAGAAAGGGGAGGAGGTGGAGAAGGGTAGCGCTGAGGAGAAGCTCGGGAAAGCTGGACTGTTGTTTGGATTCAGCAAGAGGTTCCTCCATATTGGAGCAAAGGAAGAGACCGTGCAATCAAACCGGAAAGTTATCTTTGGGCTGAGGGATGCATTTCTGAAGATTGAGAAGGGCTTGGAGCTGTCTGGTGTTGAGATTTGTGAGCCCAAATTTGAGGCTAATGAGGTCCTGGTGCCCGGCATGGACTTGCTTGAGGAAAAGGCAGAAAAGAAGAAGAAAAAGGCCAAGAAGGCTGCTGAACGTGAGAAAGATGAGGCCAAGGTTTTGAAGCCGAAGAGCAAGGTAAAGAAGGAGAAGAAAGAGAAGAAAGAGAAGAAGGAGAAGAAAGAGAAGCAAAAGAAGGCAGTTGATGTTGAAGAAGGGCATGTTTCCGACCAGAATACAGATGTTCCTGCAGAGGATGAGCAGATGGGTGATGGCACTGATGGGATAACAATTGATGGGACGTTCTTGTCCAATCTCCAGAAGCAGTTTGAAAAGGCTGCAGCAGAAGCTGGTATGGTCAATGGCCGTGGCAGTTCAAGTGTTTCACCTGCAACACCAGTTAATGGAAAAGTGGCAAAGAAGAGGAAGCGGTCAAAATCTGCTGATAGGTTGTCTGAAGCTTCCAATGCTGATGATGGTGGCGAAGGTAATCTTCTTACCCAGGACGGAGAGAAGAGTGGTAAGAAGGTGAGGTTCTCGATGAAGAATAATTTAGTTTGGAAACCTCACAATCCTTTGCCACCGCAGTGTCTGAGGCTGCCACCTTCGGCTACTCCGAGAGGAAGTGCTCTAAAAAAGGGAGTTCAACCAGGGCCCATAAAAGAGACTCCTACACCATCGAGGAAGGCTAAGCCGAAGGCAAAATCTGCGAAGAAGGTCTTGAAGAAGAAACCTTCATCTGCTGTGAAGCGCTTGCGGAAGTTGCAGAGCTTCTCAGCATGAGCTCTTCGATGTATGACACAATTGTGGTCATATGGCTGTGCCTTTTTTGTTCTGTTTTATCATTATTTAGTTCACTTTGTAGGCTAGTCTGTGTTGACTGCTGCCATATCATATTTGATGGATTATTTAATGATTTGTCTGGTCATTGTGTGTTCATGGTAATCATGTGGTGATTGCAATGGTAATATGCATAATTTCTCTAGTACTAAGCAGTCGAATGGACCTCTCTCTGTTCTGATCTATCTGATTGCATGCTATCTCAGTTGAGACTTGCAGATTAGTTTATTATAGAGGTATGTAAATATTTGTTGCTTGCTTTGTTTGAATGCGCATGACATTCTGTTAGTGGTGAAAACATGTTGAATTTTCTCTGTGAAGATCAGTTCCCAGTCGGAGAACATGTACTTATGCTACTAGTGTGTGCCATGATTCATGAAGAAAATCCATGTGAACTCAATTTACTTCTAAGTTTGCACCATGATCAGTGACATCCTTGATAGTGGTTTCTCCTTAGATTGTTCTTTCAGCATGGTTGTTGAGATTGTGGTTACTGACGTATAGTGTGAGAGTATTACTGCACTGCCCAGAGGTTAATTAAATATGATGTACATTCAGCATAATTTGACCCTGCAATTCAGAAATTATCAGTAGACAGGGATGCAGACTTTTTAATAGCCTGTGTCCTGATCTATGTTGCCAGAGCTTGGCATATTCACTAGTCACCAGAGAATGGAAACGTACACAAGAGGAAGTAACTTGTGGGTTTTTGTTCTACACTCGTTGGAGTCCAGGATGTGTGGATTTAAGCCTTTCATTTTCTGCTGAGTTTTATCTGATTTAGATAATTTAATGATCAGATCGTGTTCAATACCATTGTCCTCAAATACCCTTTGCTGTTGTTTGATGATCACAATGCTCGTATTGTGCTTGAATACCTTTGCTGTTTGCTGATCATCATGTTTGTGTGCGGTGTGCTTGCATCTGAAATGAAATTTTGAATGTCGCACCTGTCTACAATTTTGTCCAGCATCCACAACAAGGCCAAACAACTCAGTTGCATCTATGCCCGAATGGTGGGCACAGGCCTGTGCCCACCATTTTTCATCACCTTGTGCACTGAACTTTTGTGATGAAAAATGTTGCGCACAAGGTGCATTTTAACCAAATCTTACGGCTGTAATGTTCTTTTTTATCAATGTTCAGGTGGTCTCGTAAAAATTATTTTGAAATGGAATGAAATTTACTCCAAATGCTTTGGCAACTGGAGACAAAACTGGGGCCACATGCCCATATTCAGATAACTATAGCAGCATCGTCTTCAAGATACAAGTCCTTACTGTACCTTCTTGTGAACCTACGATGAATGAACCACCAGAAATCTGGAATAATGTGTGCAAAGAAAAAGTTACAGATTGCCAAGGAACAGACTTATTCCCAGAGAGTGCTGTGCCTGACTGCCTCTAAAGTCTAAACCACGATATGCAGTCCTGATGGAAGGGCTTCAAAAAAGCAAGCTCGGTATCAGTTCCATCTTCCATCATTTGATAATACGACTTCCAAGGTTTTACTTCTGGGCTGTACAGGCGGCAACACATTCTTCCTATAAGTAAATCTTTGGACTTCGGATGCCCCGCCTAGCATCTCTTTTGCTTCATTCATGACCATTCAGGTCTATAAGCATTTAAACCACAAACCACGGCACCAGTAAACTTGGCTCATGGATATGGTCCATAACTTGGAGCGAGGTGATGTGATCCTTTGAGCACAAGGCTCTTTAATATCATGTACCTTCCATGGCTGAAGGATGTGCACTGTGCACGTACTCTATATGTTCATACATAGAGATGCTGGCAAGGCTAGAAGGCCAGTTCCTGAAGAATTTTCAGTGTTGTTTGATGTACCTACAATGGGAAAATAAGGTCAAACCATGTCAATCAATACTCGGAATACAGGTATAGATCAACGTCATAAGTGAAAGAATAAATCAGTGAAGCAGCTCACCCATTCTAGATGTTGAGCTGTAATGCCAGATGTGTTGCTTGCATACACGCCACCTAGGACCTTACAGATGTGGAAGAAATGGCAGACGGGGGGAAACACCATGTCACGCTTAAAGAACCAACGTGTTGCATAAAATAAAAGATGAGAACGGTACCTTGGAAACAGTCTCGAGAAACATCCCAGGGCGGACTGGCCGTGGCTTGCGGCCTGATACACTTCCCTGAAAGTCACATAAGCATGTGCAGTGAATACTACTGAATACTTCACTTAATGCGAATATGCTAAATTTTTTAGATACTAATGAGCCAAATTGAACTCAAACTCACCCTTCCAGATACTCCAGTTAGATGATCCTGTTCAGAATGTGAATCAGCACTTGATTGTTCAATATTATCAGCACCTTCTCCTTTGCCATTCATAACATCCCCGATCATCCTCTCCAATGCCTTCCCAGGTTTAAGAGCAACAAGTTTGCTCAAAAAGTTCACCTGTCAATTAATGTGACAATGATACAGTCCCTGAATCTTCAATAGTTGAAGAACATTTTTTTTATTGGCCACTAAGAACACAGCCCTCCTTGTCATCCTTTCCTTCTACAATAAAAGTTTACAGTTCTCCTTCCATTAGCCCAGAAGTCATCAGAAAATGGGTTTTGGCTATAACTTTCATGCCGAGTTTTTAAGATTATAATGTGCCTGGATGACAGACACAACATCTGATATGTGGGCTCTATCACCAACCTGACTGCAATCTGTCCAACCCCACTTCTCGCTCGTTGTACATTACACCATGTTTCAAGCATACTCAACCAATATTTGGCCAACAAACAAGAAAAGTAAAATGGCCATTCTGCCCTCTTAATGGGCACCACTCATGTTTGAGCTCTGTAAGTAGGAAAAAGAGAAGAGAACAAAGCCATGCAGGGATTGACTTCTCACAGTAGTAAAACTGAATTTTCCTGTAGTTTTGCAACTCACAAATTGCTGGCTAATATTATAGTCACTGGGACATACTCACATACAGGGACCAGAAAATTGATGATGTCCCTTCACATTTTAAATCTTAACAACCATATATAATTAATCTAAATACACTAATGGACCTTGTAAAAGGATATTTTACAATTACTCACAGAACTACAAAGTTTCACCATGCGACATGAGGAATTCCAAGTTTAAAACATACCTCAGCCTCAGGGAGAGTAGTCAAACCACGGTCATTTCTTTCATCTAACAGGCCACCTCCCATCATATTTCGAGCTTCTTCTCTTACTATAACTAGTCTTGCAAGAAGTTTTCGATCAGGAATGGTGTCCCTTGATTCCATTGACTGTAATAGTAATAAAAGATGTTAGAAGGTTGAGGAACATTCTTTGGCATGGAAGCAATAATAGTTTACCACTGCAAGTTCTTTTTCCAAAGCTTATCACCTTTTCTTCTCATTTCCAAGAAGCACAGTGATAAGGAATGATTTGCACCTCTGTCTCTATTCCATTTGAGAGTTTTAAATATATGGTAGACATTGCAGTTTCAACTAGATATACTACCATTCCAACTTCTTTTGAATAAGCATGTCACTTATGCTTTGGTACTCGCTTTGCATAGACAGGTTAACCAGAGGTGATATGTTTGAGCCAAGAGGCGTTGTGTGCTAGCGTTGCTTCCTTCGAACTTCAGACCTAACTCTCTGACACACCACAGGACCTAGGGCACGAAGGCCACACCAAGGAGACTGGGTTTAAACTTCATTTCAGAATGCCATCATCTATGATGTAAACTAATATTTTGAACATGTTCCATTGCAAAGAATGAGGTTATAGAAGTACATTTGTACTCATGCTCTTCAAATTACCTCCAACAGATCATCTGCCTGGTTCGCAATGTCATTAAGATTTGCCCCAGGAATCTGGCACTTCAGGCCTTTATCATTCTTAAAAACACCTCCACCAGCAGCTACACGGCGCAACAATTCATGCCTGCTCTCTTTCTTTTCAGTCTGGCAGAGAAGTCCAACAACTTGAACCTGTTTTACACCAGTCAAAGTTAGTCAAGTTATGCATGCACACTTCACGCTCAGGTAGGACCATGCACTTGAAGGAAGTAACACTTACATGTGGAGGACATTTCTTTGTTAGATGATCTAGCACTGTCTGTTTAATCACCTCAAGAAGAGATTTGCGCTGCCATCACAAGACAAAAATTTAAAGCACGTAGAACAGTAGAATAACCTAATGGGGGGAAATCATATAGAAGGATTGTAGTAATCAACAGTTCAAGACAATGCGATTGCAAGATCACTTTGAGAACTTAAATGCATGTCCATACATTACTACTACTAGTAAACTAGACATGAATAAATACGCACAGCTTTGGATATTACTAACTAGTAATCATGTTCAATTTCCATGTTGCAGTCATAAGAAAAATATCTGCGACACTATTCTGGTATAAAAGATATTCACAACATGGCAAAGCCAAAAATACATAGCTAAATTATGCATTTATGCTCCTCAGTAAAAAATAGCAAAATGGATGGATGACGTATAGTGAAGAAGAAATAATAAGTACCCAAAATCCCAGTATATTGGCTGAGTTAAGCAATGACTCTATCAAGTACCTCATCATCTGCATCCTTCTGTGCAAGTTGTATCATGTAATCAAGTGCCATAAGAAATCCTGACTCCATCTCATCCACCCTCTTCCCAATAACTCCTTGTGCCACCAGCTCTACAGCCACCGGCTCAAATGCACCATCCATCTCCATATCCTCCATCTACCAATACCAATTCAACAAATGAGCCATACTAAAGTTATACCAAGTTATAGCCATTCAGCCAGAGCACACGGATGTTCGCTGCACAGTAACACGAGATTGGCAGGTTCAGTATTAAAAATTCTGCTAATGATAATTCCTTGACAACTTCAGTGCTAATTACACTTTAGAACATTTTAAAAAACGTACAAGAAAGAAAATGGAGGATATATTCACTGTCAGAATGGGCAAAACGCCAAAACGTACACAGCTCTTTGCCAATTAGTCCTAGCAGAGGACCAAACGATATTTTAGATCACTGCATGACCGACCGAGAAAGCGGCGCTTAAGTGCTTAACTTTGTCCTAATACAAATAAGAAATAACGACCTGATAATGCTAAGATAGGAAATTCGAGAAACCGAATTCCTATGAAACATCGCGTTCATTTCTCACTCACTAATGACAGCTCGTCACTTCTATCAGTGGAGCAACGCAGGAAACGGCGCGTCCTTACCAGCGTGAGCATCTCCTGGAGGACGGAGGCGACCTGCTCGCCGCCGCGGAGGAGGGCGTCGCACTCGGCCGGGTCCCACTTGCTGGGGTCATCCCCGAGGGAGGCCGGCGACGCGATGGGGAGCGGCACCTTGGGAGCTGCGGCGAGGCAGATGAGGGTTGCTGAGCGGGAGGGGGGGCGTGGGGCGAGTTGGGAGGAGGGCCTGCCGGGGAAGGAGACGACGGCACAGGAGGAGGCAGGCGGGAGCGAGAGGGCGGGGGAGAGGCCGAGAATCGCCATGGGTTTCCCTTTGCTTGGATGGAGCTCGAGAGAAGACGAGGAGAGATTTCGGGGGTTTATCGCAATCCGTGCGAGAGAGGAGAGAGCGTTCTGAAGTTATTGGGCTTTGTTTGCTTTTTTTTTTATCGATTTGGTAAGATGGGCTTGGGCTTGGTATTGGGCCTTGAAGGTTTTATTTTTGTCAATGTCAAGGTCAAACAAAGGTCAATGGCTCTTTCTTTCCTCTCGCAAATGTTCGCTGTCTGCGGTTCAACTCCACATCCATCAGCTGAGCTAGTATGAATTGTGATGCAATGGCTGCGATTATGAATTGGATTAGTGGCCTCACCATTCCTCCAGAATTGAGCACAGGAGCTGAAATGCACGAACTCGAAGCGGATTCAAAGATAGCTTGCTCTAATTTTAAGCCGGTTTGTTCTTATCGTAGTTGCAAATATGGGTACGTAACAGTAGGTGGATGTTTAACCAATGTCTTCTAAAGTCTTCAGGAGTGCGTGGTTTTCCACATGGTTCCATGCATGTGTTTTGCACTGAGTCTGCGTGTTTAGCACTGATAGTTTATACAGGAAGTTGCCCTTTTGAATTGGAAATATTGGATGGATTTTGTTTGTTTACTGCAATAAGAATTGCTGCTGCAGTTGAACAAAAATAAGCAATTCCGGGCCAAGTAAACTCGAGTTCAGTTCACGTTGAAAATCCACCAGCACCAGGTCCCGAAAACACAGAGGCACGCGGCGGCGCGCAGGGACCAGGGAGATTCATCAGCTGAAATAATCCATGCATCATTCAATCCTGTGGCCTGGCATTGTATAGCCTGCTACATAATAAAACCTCTAATCCATCAGATAACCAACTGTAACATCCCGGATGATTACTTGTGCTAATGACATAAACTACATGAGTTAATCAAGGTTAATAACCTCCTAAGCATGTTTGACTTGATTGGGCACACCTTTGCACAAAAGACCTCGGTCAAAATCCCTAATCACGGTCAAACCCTAGATCTACTCTAAAGGCTGAAATGGTTTTCTTGCGCGTTCTCCAAATTTCACTATAGAAGTTCAAAATCTGCCAACACGAAAGTTGTTCGTTATTTCCGGGAACACATTTTTCGTAATTGGCGGACATTCCAATTTTGAGCGCAAATTGGCCAAAAATCGAGTTTACTGCGCTATGAACAGTAAACGGAGCCGTGGAAAATCTGCAACTTCGGTTGGCGTTCCTGGGCAAACCATTGATCAAAACATATGTCACCCTTTGGGAAAGTTGTAGAGCTACAACTCCTCTACAACTTTGCTTTTGGGAGATTTTTGACTTAGTTGTCACTTTTGGGAGTTATGCAATTTTGAAATCGGGCGAACGGAATTGAAACAGCCTTGGCGGCTGGCTGCCTGCGCACCTGTGCGCCCGGTGCACCAAGCGCCACGCCGGTGTACGGCGCCGCCTCGGCCCATCTGAGCGTGGGGCCGTCCAAGCCGCGTCGCCCCGCGGTCCCACGACCGGGACACGCGCCAACGCCTTGCGGACGCCGAATCTCGCCCGTGCCGCGTGCCGGCCCTCCCTCGCGACACCGCGGACGGCGCATGCGTGCCGCACCACTTGGCGTCGCCATGGTCGAAGACCACGCCTCGGAAGCCTCTCCCCGGCACCCCTACCTTGGCCGCGTCGTTGCTCGGTGCGCGAGCCAAACAAAATTTCAAGTTCAAGCTCGCCGTCGCCCTCTCGTCCGCCGGGCCGCGCGCACCGTCCGCCGGTCACCTCCGTGGCCGCCGCCGCCTAGCCTCTAGCTTCCAACCATTGCCGCCCGATCCTTCCTAGAGCCTCCACCGACCTCCTCATCACGGTCCCGCCGCCGCCCGTCCTCCCGGGCCGGCCGTAGCCGCGCCTCCGCGGTAGGCCGCGGCGCACGGGGGGGGCGCCCGCCGCGCCGGCCCGCGCGGCGGCTCGTCCCGGCCGGCCGCCGCCCCAATCCGGCCGGAACGGGTGCGCGCGGCCCCCGGCCGTCTCCCGCGAGGGCCGGCAGGAACCGGCCGCCGGCGGCGAGCTCCAAGCCGGGGAGGACCACATTGCATCGATTGCAGTCTTTCTAAGGTTGTTTCCGTAAATCAGGGACCTATCCGTAATTCTGAAAAGATAGTTCGAGGGTCTGGCTGTAAATGTGACTTTAGGTATTCGGCAGTACCTTCGAAAAATCATTAAAAATCGTAGAAAAATCAGAAAAATGCAAAACCAATTTTGTTGGGTTCGTGGTGAAGAAATCTACCTTTTCTAGAAAGCATGTATAGGGTTTTTCTGCACAGTTTTTGAGTTAAAAATTCAAACTCAGTTTGGAGTGTTTTTAGTGTGATCTAAAATCTACACATGCTATGAACTTGAATTTTGGATATGTTGTTCCTTATATCATGTCTAGATCTGTGACAAAAATTTGCATGGTTTGGATGTATATATTTTGAGTTATGATTTTTGTAAGCTATATGCTAGAATAAGTTTGATGCTTTTTATAGCACCTTTAATGAACTTTTCTTTGAGCACAAATGCACCCTAGGGCTTTGACTTGATGATTAGTACCCCTGGTGTGATGGAGGTGATTTTAGGGAATTGTTTGCTTGGTGTTTTGGATTTAACCTTGTGTAGGAGCTTAAATTCAAAAATCTGAAAAATAAATTGATTTTTGCAACCATGCCTTAGTCAGAACCTCATATTTGGCATACTTGACCTGTAGGAGAAAGTTGGGATCAAAAAGTTTATTAAATCTTTTTATATGAATTAATGTTGTTTTACTAGGCTGAAATTTGTCTTTTTCGTATAAATTAATTTATAAATGTTCTTCAGCCAAATTTTGGTGGGAAAACTAAAACTAAGTATATGTTGCTGTGTGCAAAAGATTAGGCTCATTGGAAGTGTTCTTGATTTAATTTTGATTTACGGTTGAAAGGCTTGTTTTAAATAATTAAGGAAAACAATGGAAATTATAAGTGCTAAATGGTAAAATCATGTTGGTTCTGTTTTTAATATTTAAACACAACACCCTTGCTGTTTAGTGAAGTTAAATAACTTAAATTACTTAGATGTGCACACAATCACCATCAATATTAACTTTAATCTACTGAATGTGCATATAAACGTGTAGATCTCCCCGACGCGGTACGTATACACTCGCCCGGGAGGGAGACGGGGCTGTTGATGGTGAGCTGAACCAGCTTGGTGTGCAGCAAGACCTGGACCAAAGTCCAGAAGAGCCAAAGGCTAGTTTAGGATCCGAGTCTGAGGAAGGCAAGCACCGGTTTCATCTAACCCTTGTTTTAAAATTAAACTCATGTCCTTTACTTTACAAGTACTTCATTGCTTTACTTTGTGCATTTAAGTTTCAGGAGTTGCTTTGAAACCTAGATGCATGATCCTTAGGACTCCTATGCTCTTTTACTAGTATGTTACGAACGCTAGTGCCATGCTCTAAGGTCACGGTAGAAGTCGAGTAATGACTCATTGCTCGCGAGATATAGGATGCTTATGTTGGAATCATAAGTTGGTTAAATTGACTCGCTCATGTGGTAAGAGCAATGGGTTCGGTCTCGACCGAGTAGCATTGTGCTGGTTTAAGCTATTGAACGTACCAAGTGCTTGTCGGGAATGGGACCGGTAAGCCTAGTACCTTCTGAACCGGGGCGGGATCTTTCTAGCTACCCGCTTGGGATGTGTCTCCGGGCTAGCTACCCGTGGTATAGTGTGTGAGTCCGGACTGGTCGGGTTAGACCCTCCGGATAACCGTGTACCAGAGTTTGTAGCGTCTGATCCTAAACTGTGGGATGTTGGGAACCGCCTGGTTGGGGTAGACACTGCACTTGGTCTACCTTCTTCCGTGTATCTTGGGTTTACCTTGCAAGGATATAAATCGATCGATCGTCGGTCACTCGCCGTTATCTGAGTCGGCTTGACCACTGGCTACCCCATGTTTATTTATGGAACAGTTCGGATTAATATTGTTACCTGTTTAATCTTGTTTGAACAACATGCTTGTTTAGTGCAGGTGCTCACATAGAATGGTTAACATACTAGAACTTGAGCTAAAATCTGAAAATAAGGATCAACTCTTAGTCGCTTTTGGCAAAAACAAACCCACAAGCCAAAAAGCCTTGCATGTCTAGTCTTGCTTTATTTTTTTTGTCGGGTAAGTCTTGCTGAGTATTAGTACTCAGCCTTGCTTAATTTGTTGTTTTCAGGTAATCCTCTCTGGCCTGGTGTTATTCCAGAGGGATGGGAGGTCGAATGGGAGAACGATGATGATGAGTGATATGCATGGATGGCCTCCTATGTGTATCACGCGTTAGTTTATTTTTCCGCTGTTTAAACTCTGAACCATGTTTACTTTTATGTACAAAAACCTGGTTTGTAATAATGTTAACTTGTGAAACTTTTTTATGTAATGTTGTACTCTGGTCCCGCCTTCGTGTGGGCTTAGCGCATATCAGCGATCCTGTTGTATGTGATTTACCGGGCTTTACCCGGCGGAAGCGACAGAATAGTTCTTTATTATTGCTTAATGGCCACGTGGACCGGCTTAGGCGATAATACGGAACTATTTTGGGCGGTTCTGTCACAGCTGGTACCAGAGCGATGATATGCACCAGAGTAATTAAAATACCTTAACAAACCTGTTTTTGGAATAAAATTTGCCAAGATTAGTAATCTTGCTAAAAGAATAGGACGTTAAGGTTTAATCTAGTCCGAGAGGCCCTAGAGGGAATTTTTGGGTTCTTTCAGGTGGCTAGTATTCTATGGTGTATTTAGTCTGACTTCCAGCACATTTATTCCTGTCAAAACTTACTTTCATGCACAACCATACTAGTTCATCACGTTTTGCCATACGTGGTGGTACCACAGGGAAGTCCTGTGAGGGACTAGTGGGACCTATTCCAATGGGTGCCACGTCGCGTCTGCGTCTCATCACGTCTTGCCATACGTGGTGGTACCACAGGGAAGTCCTGTGAGGGACTAGTGAGACCTATTCCAATGGGTGTCACGTCGCGTCTGAGTCTCGTCACGTTTTGCCATACGTGATGGTACCACGGGAAAGTCCGTGAGGGATGAGTGAGGCCTATTCCAATGGGCACTCACGTCGCGTCGAGTCTTAAATAGGACGCCGTCCATGCGGCGGCTTTACGCATGGATACCGTTTCTATAAGTGAACGGTAATGAATGTGGACGCTTTTGTGAGTGCTGGCACAAAAGGTCTTGAATATCTGTGATCTTCTGCAGGTACACTAACCACGGTTGTTAGGTACGGTAATTAAGAAACGAATAGCTCCCGACTAGTTATTATAGGGAGAGACGTTTATATATGCCCTGCCACCGGCACTAACTTCGTTTTTAAGCTTAAAAAGCTTTGTGAGGAAGTTTAGGACGCTTTTTGCATCATGTAAAAGCTATAAAAACCGAAAATGAACTTAAATCATGTGTCATTTGATCTTTAATTAAATTGTGTTTCTTAAGGACCAATCATGCTAGTTTGATGCTTTGATGTGTGGCTAAGCAAAATTTAACTAGCTGCTGTCCAAGTCTTCCTAAGGATTATCTAGAAAATTTCTGGCTAGGTGTTCTTTAGGGAAATTGTTCATCACCTAGTTAAGTTTGCTCCCTGAATTTCTCATGAATTTAGGATGTTTAAAACTGAAGTTAGGATCAAAATGACTAGCCTAGGTCTTGCTGAAATGCTGCCAAAATCTGAGTTAGGCTGAAAACTCGAATCTTTACTTATAGTTCCAAACAGAATTTGACCTGAGAATCTACAGCAAAAATGTTCCTTATCTAGCATAGATCATGCTGTAAAAATTTCATGGTAATTGGGTACTCATGTATTGAGTTATGGTCTTTTTAGTGAAGCTCTGCCCTGCTGAATTCTGGGCAACAGCACTCTGAAAATGAACATTTTTCACCCTTTTCCAATCCGAATTAGTTCGACCTTTGAATACCAAAAATGTGAGTTATAACCTTGTCAAGTTGCTCACAAAAATTTAGAATTTTTGGGGTACTGGTTTTGCAGTTATGAATTTTTATTCAGAACTGCCAGTTTTGCCATATTGCATGTTAAACTCATATTTTTGGGTCCTAACATGTGTTTGTAATTGTTTTACAGATGGCTGCCCCTAGGTTTGTTGCGGTGGGCGCTGATGGCACGTTTGCCACCACTGGCTTGCAGTGGGAGGGCTTCACACGCATTGCGTGGAGAGCCCTGAGTGCCGTCGGCTACACCACTCCTCCTTTCTACGAGGGGGTGGAGTACGAGGAGTGGGGCGTACCGAGCCGTGCAGTTCGAGTGACCGTGCTCCCCCACCGGGCCACCCCGAGTGGGCGGACTTGAGCATGGAGCTCCTCCGTTTCCGCGCTCGTCGAGGCGGTGGAGTCGCAGCCTTGATGGTGCTCCACGCTCTCTCCACCCACAGGGCGCGCAGAGATGCTTCGGACACCGTTGGGGTTGGCTCTAGCCTTGGACCCCAACGATCCGTTGTGGCTAGCCGAATGGCTAATATAGCCACACTTCTCGAGACCGTGCCACCCTACGACACAAGAGAGACTTTGGGCACGTGCTTGAGGGCTTTGTACGCTCTACGGGACCTTCGCCGGGTTATCGCGGATGACTTGGCTAATCGTCTCACCGGAGCTACTTGGTATATCTCCGGGTTGTCGGCCTTTACACCGAGCAAGATGTTAAGTACACCCGGTGTGCGGATTATTGCCGACCTTCGGGATCGATACGGCTAGGTTCCGGGGAGCGAGGCACACCCGTTTCGTTTGAGCGAGGTGACCACCTGCGGCAGATTCGGACTTGCGGGCCGGGCAGCGAGGCTTTGCGGGTTCGGCCGGTTGACGGGGGATGCCGAGAGGCTTGTGCACCTTGAGCACATCCAGGATTTGCGAGGAGCAAAGTTGGGGATCTCGAGCTCGATATACGGGCTTTGGAGGGTGTTGTGCTTATGCTCCGGCAGCTTGCACCACCCGCCGGCTATTGTGGATGATGAGCAGATGGAGATGCAGCTGGACCCAGAGGAGGTTCAGGACGTTCCCGGACTCGATTAGAGGAGCTTGGTGCTCTATTCCTACATGTCGCGGGAAAACTCTCCATAGTTTGTACATAGGGTCTAGATCCTAGTTGTTGTAGTAGGAAAACTTGACATGTACTCTTGTTAGCCCTTTTGGTTGGATTTTGGTGCTAGGCTGACTTAGAGTATTCTTTTGTGTAGCTAGAAGCTACATAGTGACCCCCATGTAATGGTGATCCACCAAATTTTGTAATCTGTAATTATGGTGGAAAAACACCTCCCCGGCAGCAATCTGCCTAAGAAATGAAATGGAGAAAGTTATGGTCATTTCTGGATTTTGCAATGACTACCAAAGTTGTTTGAAATTTTACAATGGTTATGCTCACCAAAATTCAGCATTTTTGCATGTGTAGTTTAAGAAATATCGAATTTTTAATAAGTTGCTGGCCGCTGTCCAAACTGCTAGACAGAACCTTGAAAACTGAATTTTTCGACCCCTTTAAAAGATGAATCTGATCTGGAGTTGAATACCAAAGTTGAAGCTTATAAAATTCTACACATGCTGACCAAATTTTATGACTTTTGGACTTCTGTACAGAGAGTTATGATTTATTTACTCAGAACTGTGATGCTGTCTGAATTCTGAAATTTTCTATAAGTCTGAATTTTCGTATGCATATTCTTCTTGTATTCTTTTAAGCAAGCTTTGAATATGTATCTAATGAAAGTTCAACTTTTCAGATGTCGGATAACACACAGAATAACTCTCGGGGTGCGGGAGGCAGTGGGGATGCTCCTCTTCCCCCACCTCCACCCATGACACCCGCAGAGGCTTTCATCGCCGCGCGAGACGCAAGTGCATCGCGCCAAATTTTGCAAACTCAGCAAAGCAAATTGCACGAGAGGTTGCAGCAGCTCGTGCACAATCAAGGCCATGTTCGGGGAGGGGCCTAATGCAGTCATGTCCTTTGAAAAATTCGGGGCAATGAGGCCACCCCTCTTCACCAAGGCGAGAGGAGCCCCTAGAGGCCGATGCTTTCATCGGGGCCCTAGAGGCCATGTTTTCCATCTTCACACCGCCCGCTCGAAGAACTTAAGGCAGGCTTCGCCGCTCAAAGCAACCGAGGGGGTGAAGCTTTAATCCGGTGGGAGCATTTCAAGTCCATGCAGCCACGGTGGTCACCGGATTACTTGGGCAGAATTCAAGAAAGCATTTAAAGAGCATCATATTCCCAAGGGTCTTGTTGATAGGAAGATGAGAGAGCTAATGAATCTCAAGCAAGGCTCTGACTCAGTCTATCAGTATGCTCAGAAGTTTAATAGCCTCTGTCAGTATGGGGACTATCATGTTGATACTGATAAGAAAAAGATGGAGCGATTCCGTGAAGGGCTTGATGGAGAGCTCTATGAGAGGTTGAACTTAATCAAAACTGAAAGCTATCCTGAGCTAGTGAACTTGGCCATCTCTCAGGAGGACGCCATGAAGAGGGCTCAACGAGATAGAAAGAGGAAGTTCAATCAAGCTTCGAGTGCAAGTGGCCAAGGCAAGAGATTTAAATTTGTGAAGAAGAATGTGCGGGGGTGCCCCCCGGCCCATCTTTCGCCGGACGCCGGGTGATGAGGCAATCTCGCCTAAGCCGTCCGGCGCCTTTGGCTATCGCAACACTCGGCCAGACCGCTCCTAGGCCTAGTGCACCCCCACCTGCCCGCATCAATGATGATCGTCGTTGCTATAACTGCGGACAGCTGGGGCACTATGCTAACAAGTGCACACGCCCTCGACAGCAACCTCAGCAAAGTCAGGGGCAAGGCTCTAAGGCTGGAAATCAAGGAAAGAAACAGACTGTGCAAGTGAAGCAAGGCCGTTTAAACTTCACCACAGTGGTTGATCTACCAGAGGGAGCACCGTCTTGACGGGTACATTTTCTATCCGTGGTCGTCCGGTTATTATATTATTTGATTTTGGTGCTACTCATAGCTTTATTAATGTGAAAACCGTGAGAAATTTGGACTTGAAGTGGTGTCATACTAAGCAGGCCTATATGATTGCCACACCGGGTGGAAAGGTTGCTTCAAATCAAGTAGCCTTAAGCGTACCACTTGAGCTAGGTAGCAAAACTTTTCTAGCTAATCTGGTCACAATGTACCTAGAAGGGGTAGATGTTATCTTAGGCATGAATTGGATGACTCAAAGACAAAGTTGTCCCGGATATTTACGAAAGGGTGTTAGAAATCAACTCACCTTTGGTCGGAAATTCAATTCTTTACCTTCCCCCAACAGCCATAAAGGCTCATGTGTGTATGCAGCCATAACTACTCAACTCGAGGATATTCCGGTAGTATGTGAGTACATGGATGTCTTTCCGATGAATTGCCCGGCTTGCCACCGGACGGAGAGGTTGAGTTTGTCATTGAGCCGCAACCCGGCACAGCCTCCTATTTCTAAGCGATCCTATAGAATGCCACCCAAAGAACTTGTGAATTAAAGAAACAACTTCAAGAGTTGCTTGATAAGGGCTACATCCGCCCTAGCTCTTCTCCTTGGGGCCGTCCCCGCCCTCTTTGTGAAAAAGAAAGATGGTAGCCCGAGGTTGTGTGTGGACTACCGACCTCTCAATGCGGTGACTATCAAAAACAAATATCCGTTGCCCCGCATTGACGTGCTATTTGACCCGGTTGGCCGGAGCTAAGGTCTTCTCAAAGATCGATCTTCGGTCCGGTTATCATCAAATCAAAATTCGGCCTAGTGATATTCCCAAGACAACTTTCTCTACACGCTATGGCCTATATGAATTCTTGGTTATGTCTTTTGGTCTTACAAATGCACCGTACCTACTTCATGTATCTTATGAATTCCGTGTTTATGACGGAGTTGGATAAATTCGTCGTGGTTTTCATTGACGACATCCTTATTTATTCCAAGAATGCGGAAGAACATGCGGAACATCTTCGCATTGTGTTACAACGCTTGCGAGAACATAAACTCTATGCTAAATTCTCCAAGTGTGAGTTTTGGCTGAATAGTGTTAAATTTCTGGGGCACACTATTTCCAGCGAAGGCATATCTGTCGATCCAAGCAAAGTGCAAGAGGTTATGGATTGGCAACCTCCTAAATCAGCTCATCAAATCCGCAGCTTTCTAGGCTTGGCTGGCTATTATCGCCGTTTTATTCCGGATTTCTCTAGAATTGCTAAGCCTATGACTGAGTTGCTAAAGAAAGGAGTGAAATTTGTGTGGAGTGAGGCTTGTGATAAAGCTTTCCAAAAATTAAGAGAACATTTAACTTCAGCCCTGCTAGGCTAGCGCAATGGGACAATTCAAAGCCATATGAAGTTTATTGTGATGCTTCGAGCACGGGTCTTGGCTCGTGTTCTTATGCAAGACAATCGGGTTATTGCCTATGCCTCACGAGCGCTTCGCCCTCATGAAAAGAATTATCCCACACATGACTTAGAGCTAGCACGGTTGTTCATGCATTGAAAAACTGGAGGCATTACCTTATGGGGACCCGCCGCAATATCTTTATCGATCACAAAAGCCTCAAATACATTTTCACTCAATCCGATTTAAATATGAGGCAAAGAAGATGGTTAGAGTTAATCAAAGATTATGATCTAGAGGTTCATTACCATCCCGGAAAGGCGAATGTAGTTGCAGATGCTCTTAGCCGCAAGGCTCACTGCAATTGCCTATCAATGGAACCTTACGGTGACACTCGTGTGAGGATTTGAGAAGGCTAAACTTGGAAATTGTTGAACAAGGAAGCCTAAATGCTCTTTCCGCAGAGTCTGACTTGTTTGATAGAATTGTTAAGGCTCAACTTCAAGATGAGGGTATTCTTTTAATTAAGCAAAAATTGCTAGAAAAGGATCCTAAACATAATTGCTTCCGGAAGGATGAGAAAGGTATAATCTGGTTTGGGCAACGCCTTGTTGTCCCAGATAATTGGGAGTTGAAAAAGGAAATCTTTGATGAGGGTCATCTCTCTAAATTCTCTATCCATCCGGGAGTAGTAAAATGTATCAAGACTTAAAGGAAAATTTTTGGTGGTCCAATATGAAGGTGGACATTGCCAAATATGTGTCCGAATGCGATACTTGTCAAAGAATTAAGGCAAGTCACTTGAAACCTTCCGTACTCTTCAACCCCTACCCATACCTTCATGGAAGTGGGATGACATAAGTATGGACTTTGTGTCATGGGATTGCCACTCACATCTAGGAAACATGATTCCATCCGGGTTATCGTTGACATGATTGACAAAAACAACTCCTCACTTTATTCCAGTCCGCACTACATATGATGCCAAAGCTTATGCAAGTCTTTATATTGAGCACATTGTTCGCTTGCATGGTGTTCCTAAAACCATCATTTCCGATAGGGGATCTCTCTTTGTGGCACGCTTTTGGGAACAACTACATAAGTCACTTGGCACGAAAATCATACGCGAGTTCGACTTATCGTCCTCGACTGATGGTCAAACTGAAAGGGTAAACCAGATTCTAGAGGACATGTTGCGAGCCTGCGTGATTCATTTTGATAAGAGTTGGGACAAGTGTCTCGCCCTGGCTGAATTTTCTTACAATAACGGCTTATCAAGCCAGCTTGAAAATGGCACCTTTTGAGGCTCTTTATGGACGGAGATGTCGTACTCCCTTGAACTGGTCACAGACCGGGGAGAGGAAATTCTTTGGTCCAGCCTTAGTTGAGGATGCCGAAGAAAAAGTAAGGGTAATCAAGGAAAACTTGAGAATAGCACAAGAAAGACAAAAGAGTCATTATGATAAGGGGAAGGCACCTAGAGAATACAAAGTTGGTGACTTTGTGTACTTAAAAGTTTCGCCAACCAAGGGTGTCCAAAGGTTCAGTGTGAAGGGAAAGCTAGCTCCTCGCTACATTGGCCCTTATGAGATCATTCAAGTCTGTGGGCCAGTGGCATACCGTATTCAGCTACCCGAACGATTCTCTGCCGTGCACAATGTGTTTCATGTATCACAATTGAGGAAATGTGCACGTGAGCCGGCTAGAGAAGTTATTGAAGAAGCTAATGCTTGGATTGAACGGGATCTCTCTCGTTGTGGAACATCCTTTGAGAATTCTTGATGTAAAAGAAAGGAAAACTCGAAGGCAATCAGTAAAGATGTTTAAAATCCAATGGAGCCATCATACCGTAGAAGAAGCTACATGGGAAACCGAACATTATCTCAATGAGAATTATCCGGGTTTTCTTGAATCAAGGCAAAGTAAGTTCTTTCCCCTACTTCCACCTTTTAAATCCTAAATCTCGGGACGAGATTTCTTTTAAGGGGGGTAGGCTGTAACATCCCGGATGATTACTTGTGCTAATGACATAAACTACATGAGTTAATCAAGGTTAATAACCTCCTAAGCATGTTTGACTTGATTGGGCACACCTTTGCACATCTACTCTAAAGGCTGAAATGGTTTTCTTGCGCGTTCTCCAAATTTCACTATAGAAGTTCAAAATCTGCCAACACGAAAGTTGTTCGTTATTTCCGGGAACACATTTTTCGTAATTGGCGGACATTCCAATTTTGAGCGCAAATTGGCCAAAAATCGAGTTTCCGCGCTATGAACAAGAACGGAGCCGTGGAAAATCTGCAACTTCGGTTGGCGTTCCCGGGCAAACCATTGATCAAAACATATGTCACCCTTTGGGAAAGTTGTAGAGCTACAACTCCTCTACAACTTTGCTTTTGGGAGATTTTTGACTTAGTTGTCACTTTTGGGAGTTATGCAATTTTGAAATCGGGCGAACGGAATTGAAACAGCCTTGGCGGCTGGCTGCCTGCGCACCTGTGCGCCCGGTGCACCAAGCGCCACGCCGGTGTACGGCGCCGCCTCGCCCATCCGAGCGTGGGGCCGTCCAAGCCGCGTCGCCCCGCGGTCCCACGACCGGACACGCGCCAACGCCTTGCGGACGCCGACCCGCCCGTGCCGCGTGCCGCCCTCCCTCGCGACACCGCGGACGGGCGCATGCGTGCCGCACCACTGGGCGTCGCCATGGTCGAAGACCACGCCTCGAAGCCTCTCCCCGGCACCCCTACCTTGGCCGCGTCGTTGCTCGTGCGCAGCCAAACAAAATTTCAAGTTCAAGCTCGCCGTCGCCCTCTCGTCCGCCGCCGCGCGCACCGTCCGCCGGTCACCTCCGTGGCCGCCGCCGCCTAGCCTCTAGCTTCCAACCATTGCCGCCCGATCCTTCCTAGAGCCTCCACCGACCTCCTCATCACGGTCCGCCGCCGCCCGTCCTCCGGGCCGGCCGTAGCCGCGCCTCCGCGGTAGGCGCGCGCGGCGCACGGGGGGGCGCCCGCCGCCGCCCCCGCGCGGCCGTTCCGGCCGGCCGCCGCCCCAATCCGGCCGGAACGGGTGCGCCGCGCCCCCCCGGCCGTCTCCCCGGCGAGGGCCGGCAGAACCGGCGGCCGGCGGCGAGCTCCAAGCCGGGGAGGACCACATTGCATCGATTGCGGTCTTTCTAAGGTTGTTTCCGTAAATCAGGGACCTATCCGTAATTCTGAAAAGATAGTTCGAGGGTCTGGCTGTAAATGTGACTTTAGGTATTCGGCAGTACCTTCGAAAAATCATTAAAAATCGTAGAAAAATCAGAAAAATGCAAAACCAATTTTGTTGGGTTCGTGGTGAAGAAATCTACCTTTTCTAGAAAGCATGTATAGGGTTTTTCTGCACAGTTTTTGAGTTAAAAATTCAAACTCAGTTTGGAGTGTTTTTAGTGTGATCTAAAATCTACACATGCTATGAACTTGAATTTTGGATATGTTGTTCCTTATATCATGTCTAGATCTGTGACAAAAATTTGCATGGTTTGGATGTATATATTTTGAGTTATGATTTTTGTAAGCTATATGCTAGAATAAGTTTGATGCTTTTTATAGCACCTT
Source organism: Cenchrus americanus (assembly GCA_947561735.1). Classification (NCBI taxonomy): domain Eukaryota; kingdom Viridiplantae; phylum Streptophyta; class Magnoliopsida; order Poales; family Poaceae; genus Cenchrus; species Cenchrus americanus. Next base: position 307,619,002 of record OX387241.1, on the reverse strand, counting down.
TAATGAACTTTTCTTTGAGCACAAATGCACCCTAGGGCTTTGACTTGATGATTAGTACCCCTGGTGTGATGGAGGTGATTTTAGGGAATTGTTTGCTTGGTGTTTTGGATTTAACCTTGTGTAGGAGCTTAAATTCAAAAATCTGAAAAATAAATTGATTTTTGCAACCATGCCTTAGTCAGAACCTCATATTTGGCATACTTGACCTGTAGGAGAAAGTTGGGATCAAAAAGTTTATTAAATCTTTTTATATGAATTAATGTTGTTTTACTAGGCTGAAATTTGTCTTTTTCGTATAAATTAATTTATAAATGTTCTTCAGCCAAATTTTGGTGGGAAAACTAAAACTAAGTATATGTTGCTGTGTGCAAAAGATTAGGCTCATTGGAAGTGTTCTTGATTTAATTTTGATTTACGGTTGAAAGGCTTGTTTTAAATAATTAAGGAAAACAATGGAAATTATAAGTGCTAAATGGTAAAATCATGTTGGTTCTGTTTTTAATATTTAAACACAACACCCTTGCTGTTTAGTGAAGTTAAATAACTTAAATTACTTAGATGTGCACACAATCACCATCAATATTAACTTTAATCTACTGAATGTGCATATAAACGTGTAGATCTCCCCGACGGTACGTATACACTCGCCCAGGAGGGAGACGGGGCTGTTGATGGTGAGCTGAACCAGCTTGGTGTGCAGCAAGACCTGGACCAAAGTCCAGAAGAGCCAAAGGCTAGTTTAGGATCTGAGTCTGAGGAAGGCAAGCACCGGTTTCATCTAACCCTTGTTTTAAAATTAAACTCATGTCCTTTACTTTACAGTACTTCATTGCTTTACTTTGTGCATTTAAGTTTCAGGAGTTGCTTTGAAACCTAGATGCATGATCCTTAGGACTCCTATGCTCTTTTACTAGTATGTTACGAACGCTAGTGCCATGCTCTAAGGTCACGGTAGAAGTCGAGTAATGACTCATTGCTCGCGAGATATAGGATGCTTATGTTGGAATCATAAGTTGGTTAAATTGACTCGCTCATGTGGTAAGAGCAATGGGTTCGGTCTCGACCGAGTAGCATTGTGTTGGTTTAAGCTATTGAACGTACCAAGTGCTTGTCGGGAATGGGACCGGTAAGCCTAGTACCTTCTGAACCGGGCGGGATCTTTCTAGCTACCCGCTTGGGATGTGTCTCCGGCTAGCTACCCGTGGTATAGTGTGTGAGTCCGGACTGGTCGGGTTAGACCCTCCGGATAACCGTGTACCAGAGTTTGTAGCGTCTGATCCTAAACTCGTGGGATGTTGGGAACCGCCCGGTTGGGGTAGACACCGCACTTGGTCTACCTTCTTCCGTGTATCTTGGGTTTACCTTGCAAGGATATAAATCGATCGATCGTCGGTCACTCGCCGTTATCCGAGTCGGCTTGACCACCGGCTACCCCATGTTTATTTATGGAACAGTTCGGATTAATATTGTTACCTCGTTTAATCTTGTTTGAACAACATGCTTGTTTAGTGCGGGTGCTCACATAGAATGGTTAACATACTAGAACTTGAGCTAAAATCCGAGAATAAGGATCAACTCTTAGTCGCTTTTGGCAAAAACAAACCCACAAGCCAAAAAGCCTTGCATGTCTAGTCTTGCTTTATTTTTGTCGGGTAAGTCTTGCTGAGTATTAGTACTCAGCCTTGCTTAATTTGTTGTTTTCAGGTAATCCTCTCTGGCCTGGTGTTATTCCAGAGGGATGGGAGGTCGAATGGGAGAACGATGATGATGAGTGATATGCATGGATGGCCTCCTATGTGTATCACGCGTTAGTTTATTTTTCCGCTGTTTAAACTCTGAACCATGTTTACTTTTATGTACAAAAACCTGGTTTGTAATAATGTTAACTTGTGAAACTTTTTATGTAATGTTGTACTCTGGTCCCGCCTTCGTGTGGGCTTAGCGCATATCAGCGATCCTGTTGTATGTGATTTACCGGGCTTTACCCGGCGGAAGCGACAGAATAGTTCTTTATTATTGCTTAATGGCCACGTGGACCGGCTTAGGCGATAATACGGAACTATTTTGGGCGGTTCTGTCACACCAACCTCCTAGCTTCATCTACACTGATGACTGATATATGTGACAGGCTATATCAGACTGTCTTGCGGAGATCGCTTCTCCTCGAGGTACTGCGGAGATCACTTCTCTTCGTTGCTTTCCTGGCTTCTGATGTTAATATCCTCCCACGGTCAATTTTGTAAGCAATAAATGTATAAACTGCAATAACATAAAGAATGAGTGTGCTATAGCAAAACTTAAGCAGTCAGGTCACTAGAACGTCACATACCATTGCAAATAAACATTTCTGTAAGCTCACAGCTTGAACCAAAGATCTCCGGAGGTGTGGTCAATGCATCCCTAGTTGGGGAACTGAAAGGAGGGTTATCCACGGTCGCATTAACAAAGACCCACATATGCCTCTTGATTTCGCTCTTTTCAACATCACTCTCCTTAATTTGGAGCACCCTGCAGAGTATCTACAGAATCTGGGTCATGAGCTGATCTACCACATAATCCACATGTGTGCCTCCGGAAGTGGTTGCAAACTTGTTTACAAAGCTAACCTGGAACACAAAAATTGTGCAAGTTACAACAGTAGGTGAGTAAACACATCGCAATATGCTACAAAAAACAAAGGCTTGAGTCCCAAACAAGTTGGGGTCGGCTAGAGTTGAAAAACGCAATAGAAGCCAAGGTTCAAGCACTAAAACCCACATTTACCTGCTGAAAAGTTCCGTCACTCTGAGTGAAACATACATCCAACTGAGGACTAAACCTCTCCCAGGCCCTGCAAGAAACAAGGAAAATCTCAAATGAAATGATTTAGTAACACAATCAGTACACTTGCACCCATAACAAATTTCAAATAGATGTTTGTTTGAAATCTGTACAAACTTACAATCTGAGCACTTTCCCTGCCTTCTGATGCAGTGGCGAGATAAGGAAGGGGGTACTCTGAGAAATCCCGTGGCGGCGGAATCATCTCCCCATTAAATTGAACCTTAACGGAAAAGGCCTAGAAGGGCCACCATATCAAAAACTCTCTTCACCATGAGGCCTATGACATCATCATCAAGTCGAGTCATGTGAAACTTGGCCAGATCAGGCTTCAATATGATCCTTGTTGAGTTAGCCCCCAGCAAGCTAACTGTCATCTCAGGCTCTGACTTCTTTCCCATGTTGTCAGAGAAAATCTGGAAAAAAAATATCCAAGTGTCACTATATATGCACTGTATCAGAATGGAAGGACGTCGTTAAACAGTAAATTATTGACTCAAGATAGAGAATCTAAAGGAAATTGCTTCACATAAGTCTGCTCCATCCTACAGTTTGGATTAATGTGTGCTTATGAACCTCGGAGTCCTGCAAAACCTTGATTTGCAAACCGGATTGCATGTACATGATGCAGTCTAATATCTCGTCCATAATTTCAGATGGGGAAGGCTTGCTGAATTTTGGGCAAAAGTTCATATGAAATCCTAAACAAAAAGAGGTCAATACGATACACTGAACTATAAATTTCCTACCTACCTAACTGCTCTACCAGGGTTCTCCAGCAGCAAAGTACACTTGGTGTCACTAGGAATGAAAATGTGTGCATCAGGCATTGTGAAAATGTGTGCATCAAATGTCAAATCACATTTTAATGATGAAGATGCCTAATTGTATCCTACCCAACATAGCTGATACAATCCAAATTCAAATCCAAATATAAAATACAAATCTAATATTCACACAACTGATGATCTTTGTGCACCCGACCTCAGTGACCCTAGGCAATCTCTTGGTTGATGAACAGATCTTTTGTGAAGATAAACTATTTTGCCGGCCTAATACCATATCTTGTATGATATATAATTCACTGACAAACAAATGCATCTCGTACAAACTGCTTGACTGAAAGAACGAACTTTCTCATCCTATTATTTTGTTGTGTTTTATTGTAAGGACCTAGGAAAGGTTTTCTGCAGAAAAAAGAAAAGAAAAGAGAATCCAGATAGATATCTTGAAACATCAAGGAGATTCGTAATATCCCAAAATTTAAGAGCGAGAATGTGATGAAAGCTAAAGGGGACAGCCGGCCGTTTTTTTTAACGGACGGTGAAAGCTTATGCTTTCCCGAATTTTTATTAGAAGAAGAGAGTTGACCCAGTTTATAACGAAAACCGGGTCCGAAAACCATACAACTCTGGTCGATCGACCACACAACTAAGGAGCAGCAAACCCCGAATGACTCCGGTCCGCAAACCATACAACTAGGAAGCACTTCGGGTGGGTTGGATTGGGGCATCAACACGCACCTCACAACTCATCAGTCGGATTGGGACATCGACACGATCAACTCAAACAACTAAAAAAAAGGATCGGTCCAGTCGGAAAGGAAAATCGATCTGGGCCTCCACAACTCAGTTCTGTCATCGACGCAAGCCACCACAAACACATTGCCAAGAACCAAGCCTCTCTTCTCCACCACAAGCCGGCCGAAATATGTCACCTGTTTGTACTTCCTCTGAAGGTGGTTGTCGACGATCTCGATGGCGAACTCGATCTGTAGAGAATAAGTTGGCCATCTTGACGCCGCTGCTGTTCCTCCCGCCGGCGGCGGTCTCTTCCAAGTTGCTGACGTCGCCGAAAACCATCTCCGGCATGTATATGCCCTCCACCGGGTGGAGTTCAATCGGCACGCCTCGACCGTCGAAGCAGACGGAGACGCGGCACTCGGCGACGTCGATATCCACGCTGAGGGAGTTCATCGTAGGGTCGTGCTGCTTGTTCTCGGCAGCATACACGAGGACGTCGTCGAAGATCTTGTGAAGCCCTGGTACGTAGGTGACCAAGCGTCGCCTAAATGAATTGCCTTCGACGACCCACAGATTCCGCATGCACTTGTCGACGGAGCCGATGTAGTCCTCTGGATGCAGAATCATGCGCTCCCGCGGAGTATTGCAGCCTCCGACCGCTGCGGAGTCGTTGACGGAGCTCGACCCCAGCTCGATTGCGGTGGCGGACATAGGGAACCCGCCGGAGATTGGAAGGGGAGGATTAGCAAGCAGGGTGGGGGCGGCGGCGTGCCGATGCGCCCTGGTAATGGCAGCTAGGATTGGGAACTGGTCGAGTCGAGTGGATGTGGTAGCTAGGGATGGCAACGGGGCTATCCCCGACCTGCCACATCGGCCAAGAGGTGCTCGCCGCGCTGGACGGGAGAAGCTCGTCAGGGACACAATGGAGCTCGTCGCGCCGGCCGCAAGGAGGAGCTCGTCGCGCCGGCCGCAAGGAGGAGCTCGCGACGCCATGGTGTGCAGGGAGTGGTCGGTAGTTGGCGCTGATATGGGGAAGGAGCGGCTCACGGGCTCACGGCGCTGGGGAAGAGCAGGCTGCAGGCGAGCGGCGGCAGCACCGTGTGGCCTCGTGCGGCATGCGAGAGGCGGGCGGCGGGAGTTGGCAAGGTCGGCTCTCCGCTGCTCGGATACGATTTTTTTTATTTTTTCTTTTCATTTTCCAAAAATAAATGGACGAGTCAAAAAAAATTAGAGAAATATACATCTGGTGCTGCACCCCACGGCGGCACGAATTCCTACCGCCGTCGGGCACGGTGGTAGGGGTGCCGCCTACGGTCGGCTGACCTGCAGGTGGGGCTAGATTCCTTGCCACCGTGTGGCACGACGGCAGGAGTGGAGTATGGTGGCAGCGACGGCTGCCGCCATCGCTCCTTCCTCCCTCTCTCTCCTCTAACTCTTCAACTTTCAACCCTTCAGAGCACTTTTGACTAAGGTGTGTTCCTAAATTTAGTTTACTTAGTGTAGTTAGGGCATGATTGGTTCCCATAAGTAGGGTGACATAAAGTGCAAAATAAGTCACATATGAAACCAAACAGCCATGACTTTGGGTGACTTATAAGTCCCATAAGAGCAGCTGCAGCGTTGGTTTTCCATGGGTAGATAAGATGTGTCATAGCAAGATTCCCGGTCGCTTTACACTAGAGAGGGGTTGCTTCGAAGCCACACCCAAGCACTACTACCCAGTTTTGCACCCTCGCCCCAAATAGAATAATATTTTTTACCCCATGACCGTTGTCTCCACGTGACCGTCGCCCCAATCAGTGGGTAGAGGAAAGAGATAAGGATGTGTTTTTTTATAAAAGCAAACTCCACCGCTTAAGACTATACGGTGGACACCTGTGTGACGTGTCCAGTCGCTTTGGTTTTTCTGGAACCATACGCTGGCCCTTCTCTAGGTAGCTCCATCCCTACTTAAAGTGACTTATTTCCACCTTTTCTCTCTAGTACTCTGTGTGGAGCTCACTGACTTATAAGTCATTGTAACCAAACGGGACTGACTTAAAGTGACGTGACTTATAAGTCGGGTGACTTATAAGTCACCGTACTTATGGGAACCAAACATGCCCTTAGTTAGTTTAGTTAGTGTAGTTAGTTCAGTTAACTTAGTCTAGTTAACTTAGTTTAGTTTAGTTTAATTAGTTTATAAAATTTCAAAATTTTTAGAAATAGTCACCATTCAAATAATTAGATTCTATTAATATAAGAGTATTAAAAAGATATTTTTAATTGACATAATTCGGTTGAATTCCTAGAAAATAATTTAAATTCCCATAATTCGTTTTAATTTATTTAAAATTCCAAGAAAATGGTTATAATTCACATAATTAGATTAAATTGATATAAAATTTGTAGAAAATATTTTAAATTCACATAATTGGTTTTAATTTATTTAAAATTTCTAGAAAATGGTTATAATTCACATAATTAGACTAAACTGATATAAAATTCGTAAAAATAGTTTAAATTCACATAATTCGTTTTAATTTATTTAAATATCTAGAAAAAATGGTTATAATTCACATAATTAGATTAATCTAAAAGTTTTTAAAAATATTTTTAATTCACATAATTCGTTTTAATTAGTATAATTTGACTAATTGATTAAATTATGTTATTTTTTGCAGTTATGGCTAGACCGTTGGAGTACGTACGGCCGGATTTGTTCGACAAGGCGGTGGACCGGCACCACCGCTCGTACGTGTCGAGTGTTATTGGACGTTCGCCCGGCAACTACGTTTCCGGACCACCGCACGTTGATGCCGATAACCAGCGGTGGATTTCGAACTACATAATTCATTTTTATTATTTATTGTTTAAGTAAATTAATTTTGTTTTTTAAATAAAAGGCAGGAGCACTACCACATCATATAAGAAGAAGAAGCAAAGTTATATAACGCGCCAAATCAAACACCACCGCCACACAAACAACGCACGCAAACAACACACCCAACAAAACGTTACACCACCACCACAAATTGGGAGAGGAAGCGAAAGAAGTCGCCGCAAACTGCGTCGTCGTTCCCAACATTCCCAACGTTGCGTTGTTGTTTTTCTAGCTACGCGCAGCAGGACTTCTCCCTTTTGCGCGGTTGGTCGAGGGGGCAGTCTACGAGCTGAGGTTCCCCGGCCGAATCGGTTGACGCGGTTCAGCTACGATGCCCCGCTGATTGCCGCGTTCATGGACCGGTGGCGACCAGAGACACACGTTCCACTTCCCCGTCGGCGAGATGACGCTCAGTCTGGAGGACGCCGCAATGTTGGGAGGTCTGCCATGTGCTGGCGAGGCATGGGGCCGATCAACATCCCCGCGACGTGGCACGCCGATTTCCTTGCTCGGTTCGCGAACGTTCCTCGCAACGATAGCGCGCCAGCGCCGTACATGCCCTTCGCCAACACCCACTGGCCCACCTGGACTTGAATCCAGCAGTTCAGCGTACGTGATTCTAACTCTTATTTTCAATGTATGTATGCGTTTTAAACGAATGTGACGATCGACCTTTTGTGTGTGTGCAGGCTGACTACATGGCGGACGAGGCCGACGACCCGACGTCAGACAGGTTTTTGGAGGTCTACCTGCTCTGGTTGTTCGTCATTGGCTGGCGGAGGGACACCGGTCGGCGGAGGGACACCAGATGCTGCAGGCTCGTCACAGGCCGCCATGGCGACACCGTCTCCTGACCATCTCGGACCGCGGGGTGGTCAGGGCACCTGACCCCTGGACGTACGCCCAGGACCACACCTAGGCTGGTGCTAGAGCTGTTAGGCCGAAGAGGCACCGACACATTTAGATGTAGTAGTACTTTTACCATGATTTTGTATAAACTATTTGCCTCCACTCGTTGATTATGATATGATCTTGTGATTATGCTTACACTTATCAGTTTGTTGTTTTTTAAAAAGTTAAAAGTGTTTTAAAAATGAAAAAAATAAAAATGGTCTTACTGCCACGTGGCACCGCGGTAAGGGCCTGCCGTCGTGGCGCACAGCGGCAGGGGCCTGGCGCCGTGCCACGCGGCCCTACCGCCAGAGTGTAACGCCCACGTTTTTAGATCCTAATCAATCATCTAATAAATCACGCGTGTTTTCAAAACTATCCAGCTGATCTCATTTGCACCCTTTCGAAACCCTGGTCACCGTCTCCCTCTCTCACCCTCGGCGCGTGTTGATGGTGAAAATCCGTCAACCTAGCCATGAGTTTACCTTCGGTGTTGGCATGACTTTTGTATCTTATCCATTGGTACTAACCCCCGTGGTATAACAAGTTCACTTGTGCATGTCGGTTTTGGAGTTAAGTGTTTACGCAGGGTTTTAACGTTAAATGCAAGACTTCCGGGATAAGTTCATTATGCACCTCATGACAAGACCTTGAAGCCCGGTACAAGTCAAGCAATGAACTGAACATGACTCCAAGAGCCCAAGGACCAAGCCTGAGAAGATGACAAACTCCGAGGACCTAACCAGAAAAGTGCTGAATCTTGCAAGACAAGGAGCTTCGTCCAATTCGGAGAGAAACCGACGACAAGGCCCCACATGCAAAAGGGGAGAGGATCTAGAAGACGCGGGAAGCAACACCGGGCGAAGGAGGACACGAAATGGGCCGAAACGGGCCCAGGCCGGTCGGCCTAGGCCGGTCGGCCCAGCCTGTTTCGGGGCCCAGTCGGCCTCCCCTTTGACCTAGTTGCATCTCTGGCTATTTATAGCCCCCTGACCGAGAGCCACGAATCAATCAATTCGCCATCCGCCGCCGAGGAGCAGAGAAGATTGAGGGACACCATCTCGGAGATGAGGGTCGTGCTAGTTGTAGAGGCGAAATGATCGTGCTGGAAGAAAGCCGAGGCAGGGAGGAGCACCAGGCCACCCAGGCCGGTCGGCCCAGGCCGGCCGGCCCCCTACTAAGGAGCCCCCCCGGCTCCCGTTTTCTGCAGGTAAGCTTCCCTCTCCTTCCTCAGTTTGTGTGTTCAAGTTTGTGTGCCCAGAGCCTCCGTAGACATAGCCAACCGTCCCAAGCTTGATAGCTCAAAAAAAATCCACACCCTTAATCCACTCAAAGTCCACCTCCCGAAGTAAGATTTTAAGTGCCTAGTTACCGGTTGCAACCCGGAGTTTTAGTGGAGAGAAGAGTGCAGCAATCATGGAAGAAAACTACAAGCCTTTTCACCAAAAAAAAGAAGGGGTCATCGTCGTCTAAGCCATCATCGACAACCTCTTCGAGAAGGCGCTCGGTTTCTGAGTATCCTCGGAGTATGGAGAAGGACACGGCACCGCCGAAGAGGAACCACACTCTTCTCCTTGGTGGCATGAGGGCTACACGAAACTCGTTTATGAGGTTCACCAAACCTCAAGGACATATGGAGGAGCCACCCGTCCAACCTCACCACTCGACACGATCATCCGCTCCACCTCCACACGATCCGCGATATTCCGAGGGGTATGTCATCATGACGGAGGAGGAGGAGGAGAAGCTCGCTCGCCTTGAGTAGAGGCTTGTAGCGAACGTCGACTTCACAGACCAAGCTCTCCACATATTGGGTTTTCATACGAGACACCGGTGCAATTCTCTAACGGAGTGTCGGCAAACACCCACAAGGAATTCGCCTAGGAAATTCTCATAACCATGGCGCATACCCTTGATGAAGGAGTGCTGAGTCTCTCATTCCGTTTGGAGGGAGCCCACAAGTGGAGAAGAAGGAAGACACCGTCGGAAGGGTAACCTTGATCAACGATGCTATTTCTAGCACCTTGATGGGGTAACCTTCTTTCATCCATGGGTTGCAATCGATCTTGAGATGTAATCGAACTTTGTTGGATTATCTATCTATCATCTTACACCGTGACCATCATAGGTCTAGTCATGAATACCTTCGCGTAGTGAGAGTACGAGAGGAGGGAAAGGACGAAACCGTGGTCACAACCCTCGATAGATTAGATTGGTTTTCATGTTCAAAACGATTGCATGTTCTAGTATCGTAGACCCATGGGCGAGTGTCCCCTATTTTCAAAAGGGAGCTCCGGAACAAGTGGATGTGCATGAGGCACATGGGAAAGTTTTTGGAGTATGATCGCGGAGGAGACCATCAACAAAGAAATACTATCTGGAACCCCATCATCCAAGTGTGTTACTTTTGTGCAAGTGGATTTTTGGGAAAATAAGAGAGACAAATATAACCAACACGGAGTTGAATTGGCTTTGATTGCCAAGTGGCCAATAGACCCCACTCACCTATGATCAACCGGTGGTGTTGTTAAGCAACATCGAGTTCGGGAGATATTGGTTCGGGGTGTTGCCTCTCCATATTGGCTATCTCTTTAAAACCGGGTATTACAAGGAACCTGAATCATCTCCTACCCGGGACTTCCCTAGTAATATATGAAGAAAGGAAAATATATAAGTGAAGATGAGAGAGGAGGCTTCAAAGTGGTCTAGGTGAATTTGCCCCTTTCGGAAGTAAGGTTAAGACTTTTTCTTGAGGGGAAGAAGATTGGTTAGAGGAAGGACTTCTTGTGCCGGCGAAGAAAAAAATAAAGGAGAAGGATCTTCTATGGCCCAAGAAGAAGGTGCACAAAAAAATTATGTGCCATCATTTGAAGAAATTCCGGCGCCGCCAAATTACTACGGTGGTGTACCAATGCAAGCATGCGGGAGTGGTGCAGCCATACCCCCACCATTTTTGCGGTGCCAAACGTAGCCTTTGCGGAGTCATATGCACACCTTCCTCAACCACAACAAAATGTGGCCACCATTGGAGGATACGCTGCAAGGAACGTGCAAATTATTGCAGCCATCCTAACCAATGCAAACCAAACGGGTGAAGGAAATGCAAACGTCGCTTATGTGCTTGGACACCTTCACCTAGCACCGTCGGACAATTCATAGGAGGAGTGGTGCATTACTATTACAAGTAAGGGTACAACAACCAAGACTATCAATATCAACCACCAGCGGAAGATTAGAGAGAGGAGGAGCTTTAGTTATCTTTTCTTTACCCCCCTTTCTTTAATTTTCAGCTTGGATGTGTCTATGTATGTGTAGTATTTTCAGCTTTACTTTAATTTTTAGTTTTTAGTTTAATTTTCAGCGTGTGTGTTAGTTTTTATTTTCATCATGAATAATATCACCACCAAGTTTTTACCATTAGTAAAGTTACAAAGTTTGTGCCATGATGATATATGATAATAATTGACGCTTTGTTTATCTTTGTAATTGATTTATGCATGTTTAACCTAGTGCTCTCTTAAAATACAAATCTGAAATTATCTAAATGCTAGCTTAATCTTTAGCGGAGGTTATGATAAAAATAAATACCCATAGTGTTTTATGTGCTCTCAAGTTTTAGATGGATTAAAGATGATTTATTTTTGTTCTTAAATGTAAAGCTAACCTTGTCATAAATACCACTTGCGTGTTGCTCTACCTATCCAGAGCCATATAAATATTTGAGTGCAAAAACTTAGTATACAAGATTTATTTTTGAGTGAGTTATTTCGGGCCTTGATTTCTCCGGCCCGAGACTAAGAAAAGTTGGTCATTCCGTTTTTGCGTATCTATCTTTTTGCTAGCCTTTTATCCGTGCATTGTGTATCCCCACATCGGAGATCTCACAAACCTCGCAGGATATCCACCCTTAAAACCAAATATCATCTTTTGTGTTTACCTCCTTGACCACAACCTATCATTGAGAATGGATCATCAATTCAAGGAAGATCGCAAGACGGTGCCAACATTGAAGAATTCAAGTATCTCTCCAAGGAAAAATATTTCTGGTACCTACCTTATTTATCGCCTCTTTGCTTGAGGATGAGCAACGTCTAAGCATGGGGGAGGAGGTAGGTACGATGCAATTTTTAGAGTTCAAAGGGGAGTAATTAAAAAAAGAAAGTTCAAAAGGGGTGCAAATAAAAAAAATCAAAACTCCAAGGTGAAAGTCTCGTGACCGAATGAATGACAAAAAAATGAATGAATGAAAGAAAGAAAGAAAGAAAGAAAAGAAGGAGAAATATGAAAAAGAGAAAAATATGAGTATGTGCAAAAATAAAATGAACTCCCCGGTTCTCTAAAGTGCATTAGGAAATTCAAGGCTTCAAGATTAAAAGATCCATTCTCATTTTCCAACCATGTGCAATCCGATAACGAGGACTTCCTTTGTGCCTCAGGATCACCCTTTGTCATTTGCACATGTCCACTCATCTCAAGTATGTGTATTTTTCTCTTTCCCCTCCTTGATATAACTTCATTTTCCAATGACCTTTTTGACGAGTCTCGGTAAGACCATGAGAATCTTGTCTTGTTTTGACAACATCTCATTTATAAAATCTTGGTAGGACTAAACTTTCCCAAAAAGCTCCATATAAAGCCTACCACATAAATAAATGCTATGAGAGGGAAAGGAGTAGAATAAATAGGCTTGAGAGACAAGATGAGATGAGAGTTCATGAGCAAGATGCAAGGTGGTTTAAATTTGTGAACTTGGTTTAGCTCTTTTTCATCTTGTTCTTTATTTCAACATTTCCGAGATCCATTTGAATTTTGGGAGCATGTTAATACTTGTGGGATAAGCTTAATTAAATATCTACCCTCCGTAGGGATGAAGGCTAGTACATTACGGAACTTTAACGAATTAAACTTTTGAGAGCATTATATTTTTTTTCATGTATGATCAGGTGCAAGGTTTAAACAATGAAGGGCAACGATGATATCCATCGAAGGCTTACTCGAGGACGAGCAAGGTTTAAGCATGGGGGAGCTGTTGACGGTGAAAATCCGTCAACCTAGCCATGAGTTTACCTTCGGTGTTGGCATGACTTTTATATCTTATCCATTTGTACTAACCCCCGTGGTATAACAAGTTCACTTGTGCATGTCGGTTTTGGAGTTAAGTGTTTACGCAGGGTTTTAACGTTAAAAGCAAGACTTCCGGGATAAGTTCATTAAGCACATCATGACAAGACCTTGAAACCCGGTACAAGTCAAGCAATGAAGTGAACATGACTCCAAGAGCCCAAGGACCAAGCCTGACAAGATGACAAACTCCGAGGACCTAGCCAGAAAAGTGCTGAATCTTGCAAGACAAGGAGCTTCGTCCAATTCGGAGAGAAACCGACAACAAGGGCCCACATGCAAAAGGGGAGAGGATCTAGAAGACGCGGGAAGCAACACCGGGCGAAGGAGGACACGAACTGGGCCGAAACGGGCCCAGGCCTGTCGGCCCAGCCTGTTTCGGGGCCCGGTCGGCCTCCCCTTTGACCTAGTTGCATCTCTGGCTATTTATAGCCCCCTGACCGAGAGCCACGAATCAATCAATTCGTCATCCGCCGCCGAGGAGCAGAGAAGCTTGAGGGACACCATCTCGGAGATGAGGGTTGTGCTAGTTGTCTAGGGTCTCCCTAGCCGACGTGGGAACCTTGCATGGAAGACCACGTCGGAGCTCCGGAGCGAGGATCAAGATCGAGGTAGGGCCCCGGTGGTGATCTTGTTCATGTAATCATTCATGGTGAAGTTTGTAAGTGAATCCGATTTCTAGCGATTAAGTGCCTTCTCGATGATTTTGTTTTCTTCTTGGTTTTGCTTCTTCTACAATCTAGTCTATAGCTAGATTACATAGTGTGCTCTTGTAGCCGCGGTGGCTAGAGGTGCATACCAGACCGGCCAAGTGATTTCAACTTGTTCTATCGAACTTGCCCTAGACTACCCGCATGAGTAGGGATACGTTGTGACAGAACGGGGGTTCCGAAAGGCGGGCGTTTTCGGAGACAGATGGAAGGCCACGATTTAAAGATGCTTTTAATGACATTCGCTTTTCTATCTTCATCTATCTTGTTTGGAGCTACAACATAAGCATGATCTAGATTCTCTAGATTGGTTATCTCTTGCTTTCTCTTGCTACCTCTTTAGTAGATTAGATTGGATGTGTTTCCTTTATGAGTTAGTAGATTAGATGCAACTTGTTTTCATAAGATAGCTTACCTTGCTTTACTAGATTGAATCCTTGCGTTGCACATTGTTCCACGGATTCGATACCTTGGGTTCACCACTCGAGGGAAGAAGGGTCCCTTGACTACGACAAGAGACTTGTCCGCTTGCAAGTCTAAACGAACTTTGATACAACTATTAACCGTCAACAGCGCGCGTGCCGCGAATCCCGCTGACACCGCCCACACTCAAGCCAGCACCCACGCGTGCCACCCCGGCCGCCGCGAGCCGGCCACCGTGCCGGGAATCCCCGCGCACGCCGCGGTCCCACCGGCCGGTCCGCCTCGCCATCACCGCCGTCCCGAAAATCACGCCGACGCCCGAAAAATCGGAAAACCCCGCAAAACCTTTCCCCCCTAATTTCCCTAGCAATTTTTCTCTAATTCCTAAACCTTTTCCTTTTCTATTCCCATTTTCTTTCCTTCTTTTCTTTTTCTCCTTCCTTTCTTTTTCTTCCTTCCCTTTTCTTTTCTTTCTTTTCTTTTTCATCCTTCCTTTCTTCTTTCCCTCTCTCTTCCTTCCTTCTCCTTTCTTCCTCCTTTGACCCGCGCGCGTGGCGCCCGACCGCGTCGGCCCCCCCCCCCCTCTCCCGCACGCCAAGCCGCCCCCCCCCCCGCGCCGCCCCGGCCGTCGCGGAGGCATCCCATCCGCCAGACGCGACTTGACCCCGCAACACGGAGCCGGACCGCCATTACTCCGAGCCGTCACACCACGGCGTCGCCGCCGCCCGCCGTTTGCGCCGACCCGGTCCCGCCGACCTACCACCCCTCGCGCCGCGTGCTTGAAGAGACCTAACAGCCGCCACCCGACGACCGCGGCCTGCCCTCGCCCGAGCCGTCCCGTCGCCGGCGACCGGCCCCGGCCGACCCCAAGCACCGCCCCCACCGGCGACCTCCCCCGCCGTAAAAAATCTCCCCCCCGAACCGCCTTAAGCCGCCTATCAATAGGCCTCAAACCTCCTCGTTGCCCCTCGCCTCACCACCGAGCTCTCACAAGCCCTCCCTTGCTCCACCGCTGCCCCAATTGCGCCGCCGCCGCTAGCCTCCGCCGCCGCCCAGACCTCGCCGGGGAGCCGCCTCCACAAGCAACCCTAGCCCAAGGTGAGCACGGGGATGAGATCCCCTCGGTCCCCTCCCCGTTTTCCCTCTATCACCGGCCACCGCCGACCCCCTGGACGCCGCCGCCCGCCGTCGGCCGAGGCCGCCCCGGCCTCCCTCCCCTTTTCTGGACCGGGGGGAGGAAGAAGGGCGCTTTTGCCCAAAACCCCCTAGCTCTTCTTTTTATTCTGAGCCCCTCTCTAACTCTATTCACCCTCTCCCTCTTACTCCAAAATAGCCCCTAGGTTAATAGTTAATTGTAAACTAAATATTGTTAAGCCCTAAGCAATTTACAACCAGGCCCTTACCAAATTTACACTATCATAATCACACCCTTTTTCCATTAGTAGAAAATTACTAATAGGTCCTTAGCCCCTATAACCTCTCTCTAACCCAACACTTCATGCATGATTTTATTCCCGATTAATTCCAGGTTTCACCACACCTTTCCCAGGAATATCCCCGTCGAACCATTCACCAAACCCCCCCTTAGGACTTATATATTTCCCCTCTCCATTTATTTTCCCTCCTCAAGCTCGGCTGGTAATATGTGTGCTTATATTGATTGATTGCTTGCATGTGTGCGCGCTATAGCCGACGAAGTAAACGAAGGAAGGTACCCCGAGCCGGAGATCGGAGCCGACTACTGCGAGCAGGAGCCCGGGATCCCGAACGCCGAGCCGGCACTCCCCGAAGACTTCGAAGACGGCAAGTTCAATCTCATCCTTTGATGCATGCTTTGGTCCTAGTTTTATAAACACAACCCTATACCCATTTTATAAATTGCATATTGTTTTACTGCAAAAACATGGTAGGATAGCCACCCTTGATTGCTATGATTGAACCTTATTTTGGCCTAAATGAGTGTTTTAAAAATGTGTGAGTGCTTTCAAAATGTGTGAGTGCTTTAAAAATGGAAATGGGATATGTTTGGAAAATGAGTAAAGAACTGGGTAGACGGGATGGACGTGTGTGTCAGGAGTATGGGTGAGATCATACCTGTGTGGTTGAGCGTGTTGGGAGTTGTCCATCTTGTCAATTAAGGACCGGGTTGCGTGACATCTCACCTGAGCCAAATCATCGTACAACCACTCGATCGTTGTATGTGGCAACGGCTTAGCATAAACCCCACTAGTTAATCCACTTGCCATCTGGTGTGCGGGTGAGCGGCGGGAGACCAAGGAGTAGGGATACGCTTTGTGTGAGGTACGCCCTGGTTATGTGGGATAACCCCTTGGTTGCTTCCGTGATGGCTCGTAGGGTTAGCTAAGGTGGGTAATGGCTTTGATAGGATCCGCACCGGCACTAAGGTGTCCGTGTGACGGTACCCTACTTGTGGGTAAAGATGTACAACCTCTGCAGAGTGTAAAACCTATTCGAATAGCTGTGTCCACAGTATTGGACGAGTCACGGTGTGGTCACAAAAACTAGTGTTTGGGTTTGGGATGTTTTCTGGTGTATGTTGTTTTCCGGGTGGAGTGTGTGGCTGTGTGCCTGGGCTACTGCGGACGGGGAGTCTGGTAGTTCCACAGTGGTTTTCCTAAAACAACTGAGTCACTTTGGTTATAAAACTGGTTTGCGAAAACCTTTTTGAAATAAACCCCTGCATGAGTGAGTTTGCAAAATGAACCTTCCTGATCCTTGATATACTCTATGCATGATTCTGCTTATAAGCCCCTCCGTGGGTGGGGTTGGATTTGCTGAGTACGTATGTGCTCACCCTTGTTTTACTAACTATTTTTCAGAGGAGGATCCCGATTACATTCCCGAAGACGTCGAGTAGGTCGCTGCCCTACACCCAACCGTGCCTGTGTACCCAGGGCCTCCACAGAGAGCTTCCATGGTGTGGTACTCTGGCGAGGCTTTGGAAGCCTTTGCTATCGTAGTGTGGTCATTAGCGTTTGTGTTGTTCCTTGTAGCGTTGGCACTTCCGTGCCCTCTGTGTCGCTGTCGGTGTTTAAACCTCTCGACCTCCATGGGAGGTACCCGCAGCAAGGTAGAAGGTGAGGATCGCCATGATCTGGAACCCGAAAGTACGCGCGAGGACACAAGGCACGAGATTTATACAGGTTCGGGTAGCCAGAGTAGCTACCCTACGTCCTGTTTGGAGTAGTATTGCGTCCTGCGCTTGGTGTTGTTCCCCGGAGGGATTGTGGATGTCGGCTAGGTACCCGGCCCTCCTTTATATAGTCCAGGGGGCGGGAACCTAGTCGGTTACAAGGCCGGAGTCCTAGTAGGATTACACAGAGCGAGTCCTAGTAGGAGTACAGGGGAATTCTAGTAGGAGTCCGTCTTCTACTCTTCCTCCTTCCTTGCATGAGTACCGGGGTGTATGCCCGACAAGCCCCCGAGCACGTTGGAGTCGAGAGTAGTAGTTCGAGTAGTCTTGAAGCCTCTTCGAGTAGTTCTTGAGCGTCCTCGAGTACCGCTTGGAGAAGTCTTCAATAGTACTTGAATCGCCGCGAGGGCCGGAAGGTGGTCCAGCTCATCAGTCTTGAAGTCGAGATTATATGGAAGTGCGGTTGCAAAATCGCACTCCATATGGAGTAGCCCCCGAGCCTTAGGTTGAGTTGCGGACTCTGGCTGAGGGTCAATCTCGGTTCTGCTTCCGTCTTGGAAAAATCAACTGATGGGTGTAGCCTAGTAGCCCCCGAGCCTTGGAACGATTGAAGAATCAGTCCGAGGGTCTTCAGTGTTTGCGGAAGTCATCATTTGAGTACTCTTGTAGCGTTCAACCCCGAGCTCAAGCTCATCGCCAGGTGAGCCATAGGAGCCACGTCAAGTAGTTGGTGCCGAGCCCTCGAGCTAGAGAGCTAGCGGAGACTACTCGAGTTGTTGTCGAGTAGTGATTTGGTGCGTAGCCCCCGAGTTTGGGAACTAGCCACGCCGGTGGAGGTACGCGGAGCGTACTGGAAGTCGTCACCGAATCTTGACCTGAAAGTAGAGATGCGTACATTATGTAGCATTTTTGTAGAAATTGAATCTACAAATGACAAATACAAATATGAATATAGATGTAAATGTCATGTGTCATGCTCTTGTTGTGGTCGTTAGGCGTCGAGTAGTTAGCCTGATGCGGTTTAGCGCCCAGTCTCTGTGATCGCTGTTTAGCCATAGCCACTGGGGGCGTGAAGGCATGATAGGAGAGCTGGTTTAAGCGCCCGGTCTCTGAGGAGTCTGTTTAGCCGTAGTCGCTGGGGACGTGGAGGCATGACAGGAGAGCCGAGGCTTTGCGCGGATCAAGGCGTGTGCTACTGGAGCGAGACCATTAAGAGGTAGACGAAAGTAGTCGACGAGGCGACAAGAGAGAGCGCGTTTGCTCGTTGTTCCGCATGGCGGAGAGCAAGATTGCGCAATGCCTCCTCAGGGTGTAGTTGCGCGCCTCCAGCACTCAGTACACGAAACGTCGTGGCAAGAGCCTCCTAATTTGGTGCACCAAGCCTGTGGCAGCAGTCAACATCCCCAAGGAATAGCTGGCACGGTGTAGCTCTGCTGGCAGGTAGCCGTTGAGAGGCGTACACGAAGTAGTCTTTGGCGTTGGTTCCTGTATGTGGAGAGCAAGCCAAAGAAAGAATAATTATTGAAATAAGTGACTTAGCTTAATTCGCGGACGAGTGTTGACGAAGCCGTGGCGGTCGGTGATGGAGCCGCGGCGGTTGGAGCTGAAGTCGACTAGTTGGAGGTGGATCCGACTAGTTGTTGATGTCGCGGGAGCCGTCCTCGACTAGTTTTCTGGTTGAGACTAGTCGAGGTAAGTCGTCGAGGTAGTCGTACACCCAGAAGACGACGTCGCGGCGGTGTACGGCGTAGTCGATGTAGAGCCGCTGCGGTCGAGAGACGAGTACTTGCGGCGCACGGCAAGGTTGACGTAGAGCCCGTGCGACCGGGTAACGAGTAGTCGCAGCGCACAGCGTGATCGAAGTAGAGGGCTTGCGGTCTGACGACAAGTCAACGTTGCCGAGCGCTGATGCAATTGTACTCGAGTAGTTGAAGTGGATGTACTCACGTACGGCTTGCGTGTGTATGCAGCAAAGATCCTTGAGCCTTGTCGGTAGCCTTTGGTGGCGTGTAGCATAACTCCTCAAAGTTGAATTGTTGAGCACGTGCAGCGGCCATGCAGTAATCCTGTTGGATTTGGATTTGAAGCCTCCTTCGTCTCGGACTAGATGGTTGGCAACGTTTCCGTCTCAGACTAGATGTCTGGCAATGTTGCGACTTCGACTTGATATGAGTTGACGACTGCTCTGCGACACACGTGCCATAACAACAGAATTTTGCGATTAGCAGCTGGATTTCCTCCGCCTCGTCGCCTCGGTAAAGCTTCAGTTCCGGTGAGAATAAAATCAAGAGTCAACAGAGGAGGGCAACGGGATGCCGATTGATTTCGGCAATCACAACGTGCCGACTAGATTGATTTCGATGACATGGTCCTTCGAATTTGCCGATGATCGTGACGATGGCCCCACGGTGGGCGCCAGCTGTCGGTGTTTAAACCTCTCGACCTCCATGGGAGGTACCCGCAGCAAGGTAGAAGGTGAGGATCACCATGATCTGGAACCCGAAAGTACGCGCGAGGACACAAGACACGAGATTTATACAGGTACGGGTAGCCAGAGTAGCTACCCTACGTCCTGTTTGGAGTAGTATTGCGCCCTGCGCTTGGTGTTGTTCCCCGGAGGGATTGTGGATGTCGGCTAGGTACCCGGCCCTCCTTTATATAGTCCAGGGGGCGGGAACCTAGTCGGTTACAAGGCCGGAGTCCTAGTAGGATTACACAGAGCGAGTCCTAGTAGGAGTATAGGGGAATTCTAGTAGGAGTCCGTCTTCTACTCTTCCTCCTTCCTTGCATGAGTACCCGGGGTGTATGCCCGACAGTCGCCGTGATGTAAAAGACTGATCCACCTGTTGTAATAAATGTGTTACCAGCCTCCTGGGACTGGTATTTGTGTCACATTTAGTCACCTCTGATGAGGGGACGCTTCACAGAGGTGCTCTCCTGCTGTCGTACCCCACGACGACAAGTACTTAACGTTGTGGGGCACTGTTGACGGTGAAAATCCGTCAACCTAGCCATGAGTTTACCTTCGGTGTTGGCATGACTTTTGTATCTTATCCATTGGTACTAACCCCTGTGGTATAACAAGTTCACTTGTGCATGTCGGTTTTGGAGTTTAGTGTTTACGCAGGGTTTTAACGTTGAAAGGAAGACTTTCGGGATAAGTTCATTAAGCACCTCATGACAAGACCTTGAAGCCCGGTACAAGTCAAGCAATGAAGTGAACATGACTCCAAGAGCCCAAGGACCAAGCCCGAGAAGATGACAAACTCCGAGGACCTAGCCAGAAAAGTGCTGAATCTTGCAAGACAAGGAGCTTCGTCCAAATCGGAGAGAAACCGACGACAAGGGCCCACATGCAAAAGGGGAGGATCTAGAAGACTCGGGAAGCAATACCAGACGAAGGAGGACACGGGCTGGGCCTGGATGGGCCCAGGCCGGTCGGCCCAGCCTGATCCAGGGCCCAGTCGGCCTCCCCTTTGACCTAGTTGCATCTCTGGCTATTTATAGCCCCATGACCGAGAGCCACACATCATCCAATTCGTCATCCGCCGCCGAGGAGCAGAGAAGCTTGAGGGACACCATCTCGGAGATGAGGGTCGTGCTAGTTGTCTAGGGTCTCCCTAGCCGACGTGGGAACCTTGCACGGAAGACCACGTCAGAGCTCCGGAGCGAGGATCAAGATCGAGGTAGGGCCCCGGTGGTGATCTTTTTCATGTAATCATTCATGGTGAAGTCTTTAAGTGAATCCGATTTCTAGCGATCAAGTGCCTTCTCGATGATTTTGTTTTCTTCTTGGTTTTGCTTCTTCTACGATCTATACTTAAGATAGATTACATAGGGTGCTCTTGTAGCCGCGGTGGCTAGAGGTGCATACCGGACCGGCCAAGTGTTTTCAACTTGTTCTTATCGAACTCGCCCTAGACTACCCGCATGAGTAGGGATACGTTGTGACAGAACGGGGGTTCCGAAAGTCGGGCATTTTCGGAGTCGGATGGAAGGCCACGATTTAAAGATGCTTTTAATGAGATTCGCTTTTCTATCTTCATCTATCTTGTTTGGAGCTACAACATAAGCATGATCTAGATTCTCTAGATTGGTTATCTCTTGCTTTCTCTTGCTACCTCTTTAGTAGATTAGATTAGATTCGTTTTCTTTATGAGTTAGTAGATTAGATGCAACTTGTCTTCATAAGATAGCTTACCTTGCTTTACTAGATTGAATCCTTGCGTTGCACATTGTTCCACGGATTCGATACCTTGGGTTCACCACTCGAGGGAAGAAGGGTCCCTTGACTACGACAAGAGACTTGTCCGCTTGCAAGTCTAAACGAACTTTGATACAACTATTAACCGTCAACAGGCACGACGGCGGGGATGCTGCCGCCGTGCGACACGACGACAGGTGCTTGCCGCCGTGTGGTATGGCGGCAGATGTATATTTCTCGAAATCTTTGGCTCGTCCATTTGTTTTTCGAAAATAAAAAATAAAAAAAAATCTGGGATGTGGGTGGGAGCTAGGTTTAAGAATTTTATTTTTACATGGGCTAGTGTCTATGTGGCATTCTTTTGGCGGATTCGGCCCATGCTGAATACCCCCGACAGGGAGAGAGGACGGGGAGACAAGGAATGTTCGCTGCCCCGCTTCACCCGACGGGGATGAGATTTAGTCCGCTAAGGTCCCCGCAGGGACTAAAAATCTCCCAGTTACATCCCTTAATGGAGGAATTCCCCGTCAGGGATCTCGAATCGGGGCCTCATTTCCATCCCTAGTTGTGGAAGTGTACCTGTGGGTAAGTGTATTTGTATATAGGGACACAGTTTGCAGATTATCGACCAGGTTGTGAGTGGGCTGAGTTTTGGACTTGGACCGTTAAATCATAGGGTGTGTTTTGGATTCTAGCCCAACTCCAAACAACCAAACAAGGAAAAAGGAAAACAAACAAACAAACACCGTGGATGCTTGACTCCTCCTTTTCTCTAGATTTCGCTTCCCTCCGTCGATTCACCATCGTCCTCGCCTCTGGCGCCCTCGCCGGTGTCATCGGAGGAGGGGGGCGCGCGCTGACGACCTCCTCCCTCCCCGGCTGGCCGCCTCCCTTTCTCCGTCGGCTCGGAACGGTGCCGACGCTCATGGAGGCTGGCCCGCGGCACCCCCTCCCTGTGGCGCATAGGAGCAGAGCAGGCAGCAACAACTCGAGGCAGTCGCGGCGGAGGGCCCGATGGCCAGCAGCCCAGCACCGGTCCTTCCTCAGCGGCAGAGGAGTTCTCTGCATCGTCCCCATCTCCCAATGGCCGATCTCCCTCCGCGCGTATGGCAACGACGCACGGCGCGGCACGATGTGGTGCTCCCTCCCTCCCCTTCTCCTGCTCCGGTGGCGTGCGGCTCCTACCGGCGGCGGAGGAGCTACACCATGATGTGGCGCTCCTTCCCTCACCTTCCCCTGCTACGGTGGCGCGGGGCTTCGGTCGGCGGCGGAGGAGCTCCAAGACGACGATGGGAGCTCCCTCACCTTCCCTCACCATCCTCACTTGTCGGTCGACCCTGTCTCCATTTGCTGCCTGTCTTAGCAGCCTTGACAACTGAGGGAGGGGATCGTGCAGCGGCAAGGTCGGGGAGGAGGGGAGCTTTGACGTGGGGGAAGAGGCCCAGGCGCAGCAGTGGTCAGATTTGGTCGCCATGGGTTCTAGAGGAGGAAGAAGGAGCTCCCAGCTCAATGACATGTGTACCCCACGGAGCGGTGACAACGAGGATGGATGGCGCGGCAGCACAAAACCACCAAGGGGTGAAAATTGAACGGTTTAGATATATCGTGAGTATTCAATAAATGTTTTCTGGTTGGAGGTTGAAACTCAAACAGTGTCTATAGATGAGAGTTGTGGAATGAATTTTTTCGTTTTTGTCAAAGTCAAAAACACATGTACGGATTGGCCTCGAGCCCTCACCATTCGTCCAGAATGCCCTCACCATTCCTCCAGAATTGAGCACAGGAACTGAAACGCACGAACTCGAAGCTGCCACGATCAAGGATAGCTTTGCTCTAATTTTAAGCCGGTTTGCTATCTCAGACTCAGAGGGGGAAGCCCGGCTTGCCTCCTGCTTTCGAAAGTCTCCTTCCAGTATTCCACCCCGGGACATCCCCAGCTCTCGCCTCGTCACGTCACGAGCACCGCCTATTTTTTCCCACTTCCAGAGCTTCTCACCATGCAGATCGTTTCCCACGAACGATCCATCATTCTTCGAGCGCCGTCCATGGTCGAGACAGGATGACCGCGGCGCCGATGGCACCATCCCCTCCGGCCGCGCGGTCGCCGCCCCCGCTGCCGCCGCAGGCGCCGCTGGCCGTGGACGGGACCGTCATCGCGGGCGTGCTCACGGCCGTGCTCCTGGCGCTCTTCCTCTTCCTCATCTACGCGAAGCACTGCAAGCACCGCGGCGGCGCCGGTAGCGGGCGGCCCGGCCTGGGCCTCGGGTTCGCGCCGTCGTCATGCGAGCGCTGCCGCTCCGGGCTCAGCGGCTCCGCGGTGGGCGCGCTCCCGGCGGTCCGGTTCGGCGACATGGCCGGCGCCGGCCGCGCCACCGAGTGCGCGGTGTGCCTGGGCGCCTTCGACGCCGCCGAGATCCTCCGCGTCCTGCCCGGCTGCCGCCACGCGTTCCACGCCGAGTGCGTCGACACCTGGCTGCTGGCGCACTCCACGTGCCCGGTCTGCCGCCGGCGCGTCGCCAGGGGCGACGCGTACGCCCCCGAGCCGGAGCCGGCGACCGCCCCTGCTGACCCGGCGCCGCCGGTGGTCGCGGGGGTGGTGGTGCCCGGCCGGCGCTCGGCCGGCGACGCGGAGGAGGTGCGGGTGGCCGTGCGCGACCGGCCGCGCGAGCGCGACCGACGGTGGTCGACGGACGGCTTGGTTGACCGGGTCGCGTACCTGGTGGAGGCGGCGAGGGGTCGGCGGGACCTGGGCATCCTAGCGGTGAGCAGCGCCCACGGATCCCGAGGCTCCCGCAGCGTCGTCGTCACGCCGCGGTCCTGCTAGCTCCGGCGATGCCATTCATCTGCGCCCCCGCGGCGATCTTGATCCGGCTCATGGGGGACAGGCTCTCTTTGATCTTTAGATAGCTGACGATGATGCTTGTTCGTCGATCCATCGTGCCTGTGTACATAGTTAGCGACACGTCGTCGGTAGGATACGGTACAGTGATAGGGTTAAGGCTGGAGTAAAAGACATTGTAATCTCGATGTGTGGTGTGCCATTGGGGCAATGAGGTGATGTAGACCACTGATCGCTGAAGCTTCAATGCAGAAAATTGCAATTTGCAAAGCTTTTGTTTTTGCGGCCAGGAAATCTCTGATGTTGCGCCCCTGCCACGATTTTTATCCAGCCAGATAACCCTGTTTTGGATGTATCATGTACTGTGTGCCCTCAAAATTTGCTATTAACTTCTCTGATCTGATTAGCAAACATCCTGAATAATTTTGGATGAGAAAATAAAGTACGAGTACCTATCCAACTGTGACTTTTTGTTATAAACTATAAAGATCTTTCTTTTGCTAGGTGTTATAAAAAATTTCAAGTTATTCTCGCAATATGAATTGTGAATTTGCAGCGTGTTCGCTTGGCTGGTGCTGATTTGTTCTGAAATAAAGTACTGCTGGCTGGTTGCTTATGACTGGTTTGTTATGAGAGAAAGGTACTGCTGGTCGGTGGCTCATAAGCCAAACGAACAGGGTGACGATGATTGAATATTGCTGTCCTTTTGTGTTTCCATTTGAGAGGTGTTCGTCGTGTTCCTGTACGACCGTTACAGATAAGGCCAGAAGTGCCGAACCGAGCCAACGGCCGCCGATCCCATCTCCCTCGCCTCCTCTTCCCGCCATGGCCACCACCTCCCTCGCCTCCTCTTCCCGCCACCACCCTCACCTCTTCCGCTCCCATCGGAACCCCAACGCCGCCTTCAGAACCTCTAGTCGAGGCCGCCTCCTGGCCATCCGGTGCTCGTCCGCCCCCTCGTCACCGCAGCCGGCCGCAGGCGGCGAGGCGGAGGAACCGGAGCGCCGGCGGCTGTCGAAGCAGTCGGCGTGGAAGGCGAAGGACGCGGACGGGGACGACTACCTGTACCGCCTCGGGAAGGAGGCCGACAACATGAACATCGCCGTCGGCGCACGGGCTGGCATCGTCGACGACCTCTTCGTCGGGAATTTCCTCGGCAAAGACTGTAAGTGCTCCAGGCCTCCAGCACCCCGATCAGCTCGCTGCAGTCTGACTGTTCGACGAAGCGTCGTGGATCATAAATAAATTCACATAGCTAAATGTGATAGGACTAGGAAATGCTCGCTCAGCTTAGTTCAGTTGTGCTATGCAAACATATGACCTGCTTGGAAGTAAAAAAAAGGGTTGATGTTAAAGATTTTGACAGCCTGAAAAATGTGGTTGCAGCGGATATCGTGTTTGATTACCGGCAGAAGGCAACTAGAACATTCGAGTACCTTCAGGGGGATTACTACATCGCACCACTCTTCCTCGTGAGTTTATTTTTAGTTCATATGAAAAAAAAAGCTGTTAGTATTCTGTTTACTATCTGATTGGTTAACATTTGAAATTGCATATTCAATTGTTGCAGGACAAAGTTGGTAAGCTCATCAAATATAAGAACATTGGCAATTTTCTTGTATTAAGGTATCAAAATCTCAACAGTTAGTAAGCAAGTGCTTCTTTCACTTATATTGGCAAATCTGCACCCATTTATTTTTGCTCTTGCACCTAGGTACATTAGTTGCCTCTACTGATTTTTTTTTTATGTGAGAGTGATCAGCATAAGCCAACCCTTTTCTTAAAATAATATAAGACAACCAAATCATTAGATTGAATATAAGCATGCAGATGAAATGTGTAGGTAGCGTGCATTTATAGATAATTCCTGCTAAACTCATCCTTATAAACATCAAGAGTCAGATGCTCAAAAAAAATCAAGAATCAGATGTTTCAAAATAAAAAAAATACACATTTCAAATTCTTCACTGTACTAGGAAAGCTGTGGTTTCCTTAACATATTCTCGATCTTCTTCTCCAGGTACACATTCTAAAGTCTAAAGGACTGTTTGTTGTTTGCAGCGTGCCATATTGTAAAGAACTTCATTGCACATTTTCTTAATATCAAGATTCCCCTTATACTTGGTAGGGTAACCACTTCTTTTGTTTCATTAGGTGAATTGATGATGAATAAATAGTCTTTAAATACAATGGAAACTAATTGCTTGCATTATGCAGGGATATGGGGTGGAAAAGGTCAAGGGAAAACATTCCAAACTGAGCTTATATTTAGAGCAATGGGTGTTGAGCCTGTTATTATGTCTGCTGGAGAATTAGAATCTGAAAAAGCAGGTAAACAAGCACTTGAATTGTATATATATACGCCTATGTGCTTATTACTCCGCCATAATTTGCCAAAGTGATGTTCAGGTGCTACTACCTTCTTTTGGTGTTCATAGGAACTTTATTCCAAATGTAAAAGGCCCTTTTCATGTCTCATTTATAATATCACCAAAAGGAAACCATGATGCTGGGAACATTTGACATGATAGGACAGGGTTATAGAATGTAGCACAAGGATCATTTCTGATTCATGAAGGTTGTAATTGTACTGTTCCGAACACATAAAGGTTCTCTTATATTTGCAGAGTCTTTGCTGGTTGTTTTTTGTCCTCGAACAACGCAGGAGATCTCCTTGTAATTTCATTAAGAAAGAAAACAGAGTATAAGGACCACAGTTACCATCCAACACACACCAAAAGCAAACCTAGTAATAGTAATGCACCACAGCCAAGAATTACAACAAGACCAGGAACCCTTGGGGCTGAAGATGGTCCACGGCCTACCAAGGAGGTCCTGGAGCTTTTCCAAATTTGTCCATTTGGTAGTAATTGGTTATCAAAAGAGAATCAGTTGCCATCGTCTTGCGAAATCTCATTGTAATGATACTAGTAATGATTGCTTATGCTGTCAAAGTCATTGTTAGTTACTCTATTTGTTCCAAATTATAGTTTGTTTGACTTTTTTTACCCCAAATTTGACCACTCGTCTTATTCAAAACTTGTGCAAAATATCATATATTTTTGTTTTGGTTTGCTTTATTAATAAAAGTTCTTCAAGAATGACTTAAATTTGACTATGTTTGCACAAGTTTTTCGAATAAGACGAGCGTCGAGCGGTCACATTGGGGTTAAAAAATTCAAACGACCTATAATTTGGAACAGGGAGTACATGGTTCTTGAACGTAGTTGTTTGTTGTTGATCAGTTGTTGCTCTGATTTGTTTGCAGGAGAACCTGGGAGGTTAATACGTGACCGATACAGGACTGCTTCCCAAGTAATTCAGAATCAAGTAAGAAGGTGTTTGCAGATACTCGATCTCAGATATGGGCATTTCACATTAGGTTTCCCATTTCTTTCTAGTTAGTAATGACCACGAAAGAAAACAGGCCATATAGCAAACTTGCACTTTCACTTAAGTTTATTTATCTGCATATATGGGAGAGTAGTTTTACAATCATTTGGGATTCTCCAGTATGCCATACTATCCTAATGCTTTGCATATGAAATGACTTCCAATTATTTTTTAAGAAAGCTGCTAGCTCAGGATCGTTATCTTGAGGCGGTGGAAATTTTCATGAATTTGCCAAAATTGGTGCATTTTCTTTCTTTCGTATTCGTGATTGTTCTCACCCTGTAACTAGTCCATAGTGATTCTACTCGTAGAGAATTTTTTTTAGATTTTTTATTTCTAGAGAAGTTACCAGATTAAATATGGTGTAAATTTTGTTCATCTTCCTTTTCATCACAAGCCACTCTGTTTTCACAAGTTTTTGGATGGCACAGGGAAAATTGAGTTGCTTGATGATCAATGATCTAGATGCTGGTGTTGGAAGATTTGGTACGTCATCTTATAAACATACTCACTCCGTATCGAAATATTTGTCGCCATTGACATTCTTTTACAACTTTGACCATGCGTCTTATTCAAAAAATTATGCAAGTATCATCTATTTTGTTTGCTAGATGCTTTTCTATTGTAGGTATTTTAAGCTCGACTTATCCTTTTACATATTTGCAATAATTTTTTAATAAGACGAATAGTCAAAGTTGTAGAAAAAAATCAACGGCGACAAATATTTCAATACGGAAGGAGTATTTATTTTTGTTGTGTTGTGAATGTTGTGAGATCTGTTTCCATGTTTATTTTTCAAGAGCTTGGCTACTGATTCCGGTTTTATCAATTCCTTGCCATTTGGCAAGCATGTTCTACAAGGATCAAACATGCTTTTATTTGTGTGTTTAAGGACCAAGAGTAGTTCTTACATCTTCTCTGAGATTTTTGTTTTTTCAAAAGAAAATTAAGTGCTATGTGTTACTCTTCTTGCCAGGAAACACACAGATGACAGTCAATAATCAAATTGTTGCTGGAACTTTGATGAACCTGGCAGATAATCCTACCAGGGTCAGCACTGGCCAGAAATGGAGAGAAACTGATATTACAAACAGAGTTCCTATAATAGTAACTGGAAACGATTTTTCAACTCTATATGCTCCCTTGATTCGTGATGGGAGAATGGAAAAATTCTACTGGTATGTTTGTTCATCTATCTGAACCAGTACTGTACAATGATGCATCACCAACCGAAACTTCTAGAATGGAATATTTAATTTCATTTCTATCCTAGTGCACTGTTTGGTGCTTGCTTGTTATTTTGGCATGCATCTTTTGTACAATACAAAATGTTATCGCCTTAGTCTGAAGAAAAGTGGCGACTTCGTGAGACATTTTTTCTTTTCTGTTAATTTATTGTATAAAACCATATTTTTCTTACCTGCAACAACTAGTGATGATTACTTGCATTCCACAGGCAGCCTGATCGTGAAGATATAATCAATATTGTTTATGGCATGTATACAAAAGATGGGATATCTATTGAGGAAGTGTCAAGAATTGTAGATACATTTCCAAACCAAGGTTTTTATTTTACCATACCCGCCACTTTTATTTTGTAGTGCATGAAATTTGGGTGGCTTGGTTGCAAACCAAGTATACAATTATTTGTTGCAAGGATGTGGACAAGTTTGAATGAAATCCGAGTGACTTGCTATCTATTTTGAATGAAATTTATCAGCAAATGTTTCGTTTCTGTTAAAATTTAATTTTCTTATCAAAGAGCCAGAAAAAATATTGGTGGGCAGTATACTTCATTGCTTGAATAATTTAATCAACTAAATGAACTTGCTGCAGCTCTGGACTTTTATGGAGCTTTGAGATCAAGGACGTATGATCGGGCTATCTTGGAGGTACCTTTCCCCCCCAATTTAACATTAAATTTGCATAGCAGCAACTGTGGCTTGTATGCTGTTAATATGCAAAAATCCATGTCAGGCATGTTGGTTTCAGTAGACGTGAAACATATATGATCTTGCATCGTTGTTTTTAGTTAATTTTGTTGCCATGGAATTACATATGGTTCGAGTTATCTGACACATGCTTGACATTGAACAACATATAATGTTTGAGATCAATTCTGAACTGCATATATAAATGTGGCATGGTGTCCACTATCCAGTGTGCAAAGGGGATCTTTTTTTTTTCCCTTTCAGCGCGGCTTCTGAAAATGCTGTTCCAGCATAGGCTAAGTAACATATCATTTTTTTTCACTTGCACTGCAGTGGGTCGATCAAATTGGTGGCCATGAAAAGCTAGGTGAAAAGCTTCTTAAGCAAAATAGAGGAGAGAAGCTTCCCACATTTATACCCCCAAAGGTATTTTCAGATTTTAAAACAATTTTTTTGGCATTCATACACCAGTAGATCCAACCAAGTTCATTAACAATATTACTGTAATTAAATTGCTTATTGATTTACTCACTTTGGGAAAAAACAAGTTCTATAACCGAGACCACTCTGATATCATTCCCCCCCCCCCCCGGTCAGCAAACAATAGAGGCACTGATCGAGTCGGGTCACTCGCTGGTCAGGGAGCAAGAACTAATTATGAACTCAAAATTGTCGAAGGAGTACATGAAGAACTTAGAAGATTAGTTGGATACACGCAAGTGTGACTTTTTTGTTTTTAATTGCCTGTGCAAGTATATACTGGTTCCAGTTGCTGGGTCCAGTTGCATGTGCAAGTATATACCAGTGTACAAAGCATACGAAAGATCTATCCGATTGAGAAATTGTTTATGTGCAGATGTATTTCCCAGATGTCACTAGTAGTATATGGATAGGAGTACATGATCTATCCGAAAATATAAACAAAGGATGCATTATGCCTCCCTCTTTTGTATTCCTGCAATCATTTGAGTCCATGCTATCCGATGCTTCGGTTTCTGCAATCTCCCAGATATTGTAGCTTCCTACTGAATACTAGATAGATACTCCACATCAATATTGTCCTTTCTCTCATTATGCATTGCAAAAAAAAAAAGTCGTCCGGTTGACTTGATCAACTTTGTGAGCTGTGGCACAAACTGATCCATGTATATGGAGCGAAAGCATCGAAAAAGATATCAGCAGTCCTTCAACTAAACTATCTGACAGATCAAGAATTATGCAATGTCATTATTCCATATGGGCTCTGTATATGCAGTATCATGCTGCAATATATACTATACGAACAGGAATATCTTTTGTTCCGACATGCAATCCGCGCCTACACGTGTAGTATGCTATGCCACATTTGGAATGCATGCATAACTCTGGTCTAGGAAACTTTCAGGCTTCTCTTCTGTCTTTGACACGATGCGCTTCTGTTTCCATCACGATTTCTAGTATTTAATTCTGGCAAAAAAAAAGAAGTTTTGGTAACTTGATCTGGATAATAAATAAAGATACATGATTTTAAAAAGGCGAGACCATAATCCCGCAAAAGAAAACAAAAAAAATGGAAGGCTTTTGCGGTTCCTTTGCTTGTGGGAGATCGATCGACCAACAAGCAGCAAGCAGCAGGTCTATCCATTAATTATCCATGCATCAACACGAGATGATTGCTTAGCTTAATGGAGCTCAACGGGAGGTAGAGACGCGATGAGTCATGGGTCACGGCGGGGGAGGGGGCGTATTAGGAAACGGCGCCTGGCGCAGGGCCCGAGGCAACGTGTAGGGTATCCAAAAGGGTTAGGTGGCATCCTCCCAGGCCATCTCATCCTCCGGCTGCTTATTTACTATATATACACACACACAAGACGCCATCTGTTCACACGGTCCATAGCTGCCTGTAATTTCCTTCTCTCTCTCTCATCTGACGAGTGACGACTCTCTCTTCGTCCGTCGCCATCTCCGAGACAGACAGAGCGGTCGCCCGGCCGCCGCCGCCGCCGCCGCCGCCGGCGATTGCCCGGCGGAGTCGATGGAGTGGTGGCAGAAGGCGGTGGTGGTGCCGGTGAAGCGCGCGTGGATCGTCGTCGCCGCCCGGCTGCGTCGCAAGAAAGATGCTGGTAAGATATCTGTTTCCTTTGTTCTGTGAATGCTGCAATCTATCTATCTATCTATATATCTCTGCTGCATGCCCCATCTAGTATTGCCTTGAATCAGTTTATCTAATTCGCGATCTCGCGATCGACGACTGATAGCTAGCTAGTCTCCGCACGTTGCGCTGATTCCGGGTTGTTCTCTCTGCGTCGTTTAGCTTTGTTGATCGACGAAGCGTCTCAGTATGTAGAGGATGCATATATGATCATGGCAAATGTAGAAGAGCGGTCTAGAACGAGCTAAACAAGTTATGATATATTAGTTAGATCCTTAATTTTCAGTTACTAGTAGTTGAACACCGATCATCTTGATACGTTCACTGCATATATAGAATAGGGAGATGATCACAAGTGTGGATATATATGCGCACACACACACACGCGAACACATGATGAGGCATGCATGCGTGGCCGTGTATATGGCGATATATATGCATGCGTGGAATTTTGCAGCGACTAGCGCCTTTTTCCGTGCACCGAGTAATAATAATGACATGTGTTGTTTCGCGTGCCACGTGGCTGCGTCTGCGTGTGGGGCATGCGCGGGGTGCACACCGCACCGCACCGTGCACGACGGACACCGCAACGATCCGTGGCCCTGTGGAATTGAATCAGAAAAATCCTGTGACCTTTTCTTTAAACGTTTTCGGTTGTATTTTGTTCGCTTGCTACAAAGTGCACGTTACGGATTGAAGCTAGCTGCAGCTCCCAAGCAACAGTAGTACACTCTTGAAAGAGTAGCAACAGCTAGTAGGCCATGACGACCATGACGACGCTGCAACGTAAACGGACAGTAGTCAGCAGCAGGCTCTATCTCGTACTACTGTGGGCGGCAATAATCCAGCAAGACGTCACATTCTATTTATTAGATAATTTTAGATACTCCACGTGCCGCATGCATGAGTGACACCTGCATGCAATGCGCACTTCGCACGCGTGCCGACGAACACCATCAACACAGGCCGGCACCGGCGACACGCGCGGCCGGCGACAGTAGTGCCACCGTGTGGCAGGCATAGCATGCGTGCAGCGTCACACGAATCTTTTCTCCTTTTTGACTAACCGTGATCTATCGACCCGTCCTCATCTGCTAATATAATTCATGCACGGCGAGGAATTTGAATCAATGATGGTTTTGGTTCCTTCTGGTGTCACCAAGATCACTGCAATCTTATCTGACTTGCATCGTCACCCAAGTTTTGTGCTGGCCTTCCGTTGCACGGGGGGCACGTGGGCACGTGGATACATACGTGCACTTGTCACGACACTGTATGGCTCGATCGTACACATGTCAATCTAGGACACCGTGTAGTTTACTGATTATTAGCTTCGAGTTAATTTGTTGGTTGAGTGGTTGATTAAGCCTGTCACACCCATGCATAGTTTAATTACTACGTGGGTCACTTTCTCATGTGAAGGTGCGTGGCGCGTACGCCAAACACGCATGCCATTCAGATGTATGGCATGGCAGCGCATCCATCTTTCTGCTTATTGACGAAACAAAAAAAGTAAGAATGTCTTCTAGAAGTCCAGCTTTAGCGTATAAACATCCATTCGGAACCTTGCCTGTTGATACAGTATGAACGATCAGCAGGGGCCTCCTCTGTTTAGAAACAGAAAAACTGACCTGTCGTCTGACTGTCCGAACACGCGCCGATGTCCCCCGTGAGTGACTACTGAAGTTCAGGTTCAGTCGTGAGTCTGTTGCTGCTGAGACGCTGCGAGACTACGGGCAGTGCCAGGGACATCCCGTGGCAACCGAGACCGACGCGTGCCCCCAGCAGCCGCGCCATGGCACCATTCAGGCGGTCGCGCGCGGAACGGGCTGCCACCAGAAGTTTCACATCTCTCATTCCACCTGTCAGGCTCACACGAAAGGAGGGATCAGTTAACTGTATCCAGCAACCAGCATTCTGCCTCCAGCTCCGGCAAGACCTCAGGTTGTTGGCAAGAATTTAGCAGCCTCTTTTGTACTAACTACACCAACAAGAAAACCATTTTTCCCCTTCAATTCAGCTCGATCACTCCGTTTTCTCTGACCTGTACTACTCTGTAACTGGGCGAATAAATGTACTGTTGCATTGTGCTGATGGACTCATCCGTACCATACCTGGTTCTTTTGATTCAGACAGCCGAGGCGCCCTTGTGAAGCTGCACGACGACATCCAGATGTGCGCGTACGAGGACGTGCAGGTGATGTGGGAGATGCTGCAGCGCTCCGAAACGGAGAGGCTGGCGCGGGAGCCGTCGCCCAAGGGCGCCCGCGCGCTCGTCTGGCTGCGCCGCCACCACCACAAGATGGACCCGCGCCGGCGCTGCTGAGAGCCCTCTCCCCCGCCCCGGGCTACGAGAGGAAGGGGGGAGAGAATCATTTTGATGTATATATACAGCCTTGCCGTGGCTCCCTTTAGTTTGCTTTGGTCTCATGTAAATATTTACAGCTTCCTCTTTCGAGAAAGAAGAGATAGATCATACCAGTTTTGCACTTCATCTGCTCATGTCACCTCGCGGGAAGCAGGAAACCTTCTCATATCCAAACAGGGCCTCAGCTATCCCAGCAAGCAGACCCGAAAAACGAAATGAAAATATGGCTTGGCTCAAGCTTCAGGATGACAGTTGCCCGGCTGCCCCCTGCACCTGCAAAGCGCATGAAACAGACATCTACTGGTGTTATGTTAGGGATCAACAAGGGTTGCCACTTGTTCAGGCAGACGATCTGAATTTGGTTCAAACATGAACTGATAACCTGACGGACAAACGACAATGAACACACTCGCCTCAAAGACCGAAGATGTTTTCCTTTATTCAGGCATCATTTATCAGGAAAAAGAATGTCTTCTTTTCACCACAACTCTGGCAGTTGAATGCAAAAGCAGAATTCTGCCTTGACTCTGTATGTGCATATTTTGTGTTGTGCCTGCACTCTTGCCACTTCCAGCTCAAATGTACATCACATCGGATGGGCACCAAGAAGCACATTGGTACAAAACTTCATGCGAAGTAAAAAAAGTGCCATCTGTCAGTCATTTTCCTCCGAAGAACACAGATCAGATTCTGGTCCACGCGTGGATGCTTTGCCAATGGCTCTGCAGGTTCACATTGTTGAGAATGCACCGGTCTCTTCAGCTCGAGTGGACTAAGAGCACTCCAGAGATCCAGAAACAGCATGAGCAACCTGGTTGTGATTGACATCAGCCGCCGCCCTACAATTTTGGACCCATGTTATTCATCCGATTTTTCAAAGCATGATCCTGCACTGCCAATAGGCCTCGATCCCTGGACCTGCAACAACCTGGCATCTCCACTGCAAGTATTCAACACTTCGGCAGCCTGAGAAACCTTCTATGGCAGGCTGACAGCTCTGGAGGTGGGCACTTTGCCTGGTAGGCATTGTAGAAAACTGAGCGGATTAGCCGGTTGTGCAGCTTGCCTGGTAGGCATTGTAGAAAACTCAGCGGATTAGCCGGTTGTGCAGCTGGAGGTAGACAATACCGTGCTACAGTAATCAATCTTTCATGATAGATTAATTAGGCTTATGGATTCCTCTTGCATTTTCTAGTTCATTTGTATATTTAGTTTAATAATTAGTCTATGTTTAATACTCTAATAGACTTTGAAAGGGAATAAAAAAAATTCTACCAAACCGCACACGGAGGTAGGTTCTCCTCCAGCCAGCAAGGGCGGCAAGGTGCCATTGAGGGCTCGCAGGGCCACGCTGCCGTTGCAAAGATTTTTTTAAGATAAAGGTGATAGACTTGCCGGATCGACTAGGAGTAGATCGAGTGGGTAGAACGGTGAATAACTCATACCTTGGACCTTCTGGTGAGCCACCCAAGGCGAGGATGACTCGGTGGAGCCGTTGGTGATGACGGCGGCCACTGGTGGAGCTTCCCATCGCTTCAGCACCTCCCTCTAGGTCGGTTAGGGTTTGGAGTAGGGGGCTACAGTGGCGGCGGCGAACCTCGTTGTCTGAGCCCGTGGCCCCCACTCCCTCTTATAGTGCTGCGCGACAGGGGCCCACTAGCCTTCTAACGGGCTGGGCGTCCCCGATCTGGACGCGAGTCAAGGGCCCAGGACAGGGGCCCACTAGGCCCATTGGTGGAGATCAATCCAACATTCCCCCCCTTGATCTCACCATATACTTTTAACTTCTTTTCTCATTCCATTACAGATCTGTGTATAAAGCATGTTTTATCGTCACGGTCAATCTCGTTTCTGTCAATCTCCGATAGACTCAACAGCTACTATATACATCTCTGTACTGAAACAAATTCTTTAGACTTGGGCCCTTTATCATCCGAAATCTTAAATTATGACATTAACCCATGTTGCACATGTGTTCTCTAAGCGCATTGGGTGATGTACTTTTCGTAAGAGGATCCTCAAGCACTCGCTTGTCTCTTATATGTGCAATATCTTTAATATGATTCCGGACTTACTCCTTTACAACATATAACTTTGTGTCAATGTGTTTGGCTGCACACTTGACTTGTTGTCATAGGAGTGAACTACTTTAATGGTGATTGCTGTTGACAACCATTATCAACTCCGGGTACAGGTTCCTTTAACTATTTCGCCTGTCCCTCAGCCTCGTATCATGCGATACCACCGTATCATGCTATACCACAACCTTGCATCACATTGATGACAATTGTGTTAACCCTTTGGAGCATTTCCACACAAAAACTCCAAGTGTGAAAGTTAGCGACAATTGTGGATTTCGCTACCCATTTCACAAATTATCTTTGTACTCACAACCTTTTGAGAGCACTTGATCTTTTTCAACTTAGCATGAGGCTGATACACTTAATTCCATTCCAGTGATCTATAGCTGGATTGGACATTGCCAAAACAACCCGGATATACAAACTATGTCAAGGTAAGTTCTGTCTTTTCCATTCAGTAGGCTTCCAACAGCTGAAGCATATGGTACCATATTCCTTTAATCCATTCCATGTTGAATCTTGGAACATAAAAGTTCCCAAAACCATTACCCTTGACAATGAGAACAGGCGAAGGTTCACTCGCATGCATACTATATTTCTTTATAACTTTTCTAAGTATGACTCTTGCGATAGTCCTAATACCCCTTTTCCTTCATCTCGATGAATCTCGACCATTATAATTGAGACATTCATCGAGAATTTTCTTTGAACTTTGAGGACAAGAACCTCTTATCCTTTTACAATAGATTGACATTACTGTTACCATGCAAGATGTCAATCGCATATGCATGATTAGGAAATGAATTCCATTCTATAACATTGTTCAAATGTTGTCCTCTTATTCACTTTTAAACCCAAAACCAAATCCTTTATCTTTGAATGTTATCATTCATAAATGATTTCTTTAAGCGGCATTCATTTTCTTCTTTTATTTACATGATAAAACCCTTAGGTTGTGCCATGAAGTACTTCACATATTCTCTTTGGAGTCACGTCACGACTTGTAGACCCATTACAGCCTACTGTTTTGGCTCCATTGAGAATCACTTATGAGTCCCAAGTTTCCTCGGGATTCACCAGTTCAACTTTCAATAAACAAGCACTTCTTTTAACACATGAGATTGAATAAATCTCAATGTGAACTTTTCTATATTGCAAACTTTGCAACCATCAGACTTTTAATTCTTTGAGACCTACTAGAGATCTCAACCTCTGGCACATTGTGTGCCTAAACTTTTGGTACGTCTACCATAAGGGGCTGCATCAGCTCTTCCCATGCACAACAGTAAGTTTCAATGGCTCCTGAAGGACAGGTTCCATGTCATCTACCATGTTGTTGTCACGAGTACAGAGAGAAATAGCTACCGAATCATCAGAGCGGGCATATATACCCACTTCTCCTAGAAGTCAATTTCTCGAGCCACCATGCTCCCCCTGATTGCTCTCCTATTCCAAGAAGACAAAATGTCTCGTTAGAATTAGAAGAACCTTTTTTGTTATCTGAATTGCCAACAAATGACTCCTCATATCAGCCTTTTCTTTCATCCGGATGGCCAACTAAATGGCTACCCCAGATCTTTCCATCTATTATAAATAATAATAATAATAGAGTATCTTTAAACTTTCTCATTTTTGGGTTTGTACTTTCACCATTTAGGTCACATCGCTATTATCCTATCGAACTTATAAAAGTCCAGGATTTTAGCTATTCATTTTCTTTAGGGGTATCACATTTATGACTGTCGTACTCCCCCAGACAATCACATTTAGATCACACTCTAAATGCATACAATGCATTTCTTTCCTGAAGTATAGGGGATTTCACCTTTCTCCCCCTCAAAATGTGGCATAAACTTTACTGTCACAATTTCAAAACCATTCAGAACTATTATCAGTGAGGAAACTTTGAGAACACTTTCAATTACTTCCTTTATCTGCATGATTATATCATCCAAAAACAAGACTATTACTTAACTCATGTATGACAGTACATTTTTCCTCATTTCACTTTAAGAACTCAACAGAGTTCTTTATTTCCATGCTTTTGAAAAACTCAAGCAACTCTAGCTTGTGTATCGTTCTTTATCTTTAGGTTCGCATATTACTTTTGATTCTCTTTAAACTCATAAGTGCTCAATTACGATATGTACAAACAGTATTAGAATAGCACAGGAGCTACTCCAAAATTCTCTTTTCCAGTGTGGGATACACAATAAGCACATGAGTCATTATATCTTTCTCCCGCCATGCAGGATTAGTCCTTTGACAAAACTTTTCCCGCCATTGTTGACGGTGAAAATCCGTCAACCTAGCCATGAGTTTACCTTCGGTGTTGGCATGAGTTTTATACCTTATCCATTGGTACTAACCCCCGTGGTATAACAAGTTCACGTGTGCATGTCGGTTTTGGAGTTTAATGTTTATGCAGGGTTTTAGTGCCGAATGCAAGACTTTCGGGATAAGTTCATCAAGCACCTCATGACAAGATCTTGAAGCCCTGAACAAGTCAAGCAATGAAGTGAACATGACTCCAAGAAGCCGGGGACTTGATCCGAGAAGACGACAGACTCCAGGGACCTGACCAGAAAAGTGCTGAATCTTGCAAGACAAGGAGTTGAGTCCAATTCGGAGAGAAACCGACGACATGGACCTACATGCGAAGGGGGAAGCATCCGAGAAGCAAGGGGAACCGACCTCGGGCAAAGGAGCCGCGGGGCCGGGCCTAAATGGGCCCAGGCCGGCCGGCCCAGTCCGGTCGGCCCAGGCCCATTTAGGGCCCAAATTCGTCCTCCTTTGCCCTAGTCGCCAATCGGGCTATTTATAGTCCCCTGACCGAGAGCCACGGAGAACGGAAGTCGTATTCCGCCGCCGAGGAGCAGAGAAGCTTGAGGGACACCAACTTGAAGATGAGGGTCGTGCTAGTTGTCTAGGGTTCCCCTGGCCGACGTGGGAACCTTGCATGGAAGACCACGTCGGAGCTCGGAGCGAGGATCAAGATCGAGGGAGGGCCCCGGTGGGGATCTTGTTCATGTAATCATTCATGGTGAAGTTTGTAAGTGAATCCGATTTCTAGCGATTAAGTGCCTTCTCGATGATTTTGATTTCTTCTTGGTTTTGCTTCTTCTACGATCTATACTTAAGATAGATTACATAGGGTGCTCTTGTAGCCGCGGTGGCTAGAGGTGCATACCGGACCGGCCAAGTGATTTCAACTTGTTCTATCGAACTCGCCCTAAGCTCCCCGCATGAATAGGGATACGTTGTGACAGAACGGGGGTCTTGAAAGGCGGATGTTTTCGGAGTCGGATGGGAAGGCCACGATTTAAAGATGCTTTTAATGAGATTCGCTTTGCTATCTTCATCTATCTTGTTTGGAGCTACAACATAAGCATGATCTAGATTCTCTAGATTGGTTATCTCTTGCTTTCTCTTGCTACCTCTTTAGTAGATTAGATTAGATTCGTTTTCTTTATGAGTTAGTAGATTAGATGCAACTTACCTTCATAAGATAGCTTACCTTGCTTTACTAGATTGAATCCTTGCGTTGCACATTGTTCCACGGATTCGATACCTTGGGTTCACCACTCGAGGGAAGAAGGGTCCCTTGACTACGACGGGAGACTTGTCCGCTTGCAAGTCACAAACGAACTTTGATACAACTATTAACCGTCAACAAGCCCCTTTTTCCGGCGCCGTTGCCGGGGAACAAGCAATCAAGATCCGATCTAGTATCGCTTATCTTTCAGTTTTTCTTTTGATTTTCTTTTGCATCTCTTATGTTTGATCATCCCCAAAAAGAAAAAAAAAGAGTCAATCTAATCTAGTTTTCATTAACCCTAGTTTTTATGTTTAGATTTTTGTTTTATTGCTAACCCTAACCGGAGATGGTTGGCTACCTCTTCAAGAAACCCAAAACTTTTTTTGTGGATGATCCAGGAAAACTTTACAGGCAAAGGTGACGTGCAACACAAGCTCAAAGGACCATCAAAATCTCCAAGGGAATCACCACCCCCAAGTCAAGACGCCGGAAGGCCGTTCAAGATCAACGAGGATGGAGAAGATGGAGATGGAGAAAGAAGCTCAACACCTAAAGGCTGCCAAGGCAAGATCCACATGCGGGGTGTTCATCGTGATGAAGATGTTAGAGACGCAAGTGGGACAACTTGCCGGACAACCGATGGGTGACAAAGAAGAATATCCGAGACAACTCCAAGGTCCCAAGACGGCGAAAGCTACTCAAACTCATTCGGGAGAGATGAAGGATCACACTAAGACCATGAAGATCACAACCGAAGACCGGAGTTCGAGATGCCGAGCCACAAGGAAGTTGTTGCATCCGTCAAGACCAAAGGACAAAGCCAACCTGTGAAGACCAAAAAAATTGACTAAGCCAAAGTGGGTACCCAAGATTGCAACGCCCGCAAAGAGCGTTGATCCGGAGTAATCAAGTGAAGAAGTCTAGCCATGGACTATAAACGAAGCGCTAGGCGGGGAGGCAACCCGTTTCGTCGAGTCAAGAATAAGCTACCGGGAGGACAACCCGATTCCGGGTTTTTCAAGTCTTTTTAAATTTAATTCAGTTCTGAATTTTACTACGCAAAACCTTAGACTTAGAATGGTTGAACAATATTAGAGACATAATTCTTGGTTGAATATTTTGCTTGATCATAAACCCTTTACATGAACCATCCTATGTGATTGTTTGCTTCTTTTCGAGAAACCACAACCAAAACCAAAAAAATTTCAGAACCTAACTCAACCCTTCACCCTCATTATGGTGCTATGGTTGACTTGTTTTTCATGCTAAAAAAAACACTCGAGTAGAGCCACAACTTATATCTAGATGTTATTTAAATTTCAGCATGTGGTAGGACTCGCGTGAACCTAGAAACTTGATTTTTGGTTGGTTTAAAAATCCATATCCTTGGTTTCTCTAAGATTAGAATTTTTCTAAGCCTCACTTAATTTTATTTCATTCAAAATCTCTCTCGTCTAATCAAAATTAGGACCTAAACCTATGCCCCCATGATCAAGCCGGGAAATGTTTGCTCTCAACCAATGAAGGCAAACTATACCGGTGAGACCGAAATTGACGTAAAAATAAAATATTTTCGACTTGCATTTGTTTTTAATGGTTTAAAAACTTCTCTAAAATTATGTTCGAGCTCTTGCATGGCTCTGAAAAATATTTTTAAATTTCGAAACTAGAGGAGTGCTTAGCCTTAAAGGGAGGCAATCTAGTTAACCTAACCATGTATGCACCATGATACATCACGGGATGCCCCTCCAACATATTTAAACCACATGCAAAGTACAAGCATGGGGGGCAGCCAAGGCTTTGTTTTGTAGAAATATCATGGATGCATGTGAGGCAAGGGAGTATGGAAGTGAGTCAAAACATGAAGCATCAAGTGGAAGGACCAATAAAGGAGTGGACGAGAGCGTTTGGGCGGTGCAACTCGTAGAGCACGCGGGCGGGGAAAGTTGCGAGAGGTGAAATGATCGTGCCGGAAGAAAGACGAGGCGGGGAGGAGCACCGAGGCCGGCCTCACCTACATAAGGAGCCCCCCCGGCTCCCGTTTTCTCGCAGGCAAGCTTCCCTCTCCTTCCTTTGTTTGTGTGTTCAAGTTTGTGTGCTCAAAACCTCCGTAGACATAGCCAACCTTCCCAAGCTTGATAGCTCAAGAAAAAAAAATCCACATCCTTAATCCACTCAAAGTCCAGACTCCAAAATAATATTTGTGTACCTTGTTACCGGGTGAAAACCCCGGATATTTATTTGTGAGGGAGAGTGCTGCAATCAAGGAAGAAAACTACAAGTCTTTTCACCGAAGAAGAAGGGATCATCGTCGTCTAAGCCATTATCAACAACCTCTTCGAGGAGGCACTCGGTTTCCGAGTTTCCTCGGAGTATGGAGGAGGACACGGCACCGCCGAGGAGGAACCACACTCTTCTCCTTGGTGGCATGAGGGCCACACAAAACTCGTTTATTAGGTTTACCAAACTTCAATAACATATGGAGGAGCCGCCTGTCCAACCTCGCCACTTGACACGATCATCCGCTCCACCTCCATACGCTCCGCGGTATTCCGAGGGGTATGTCATCATGACGGAGGAGGAGAAGAAGCTCGCTCGCCTTAAGTAGAGGCTTGTAGCGAACGTCGACATCGACGACCAAGCTCTCCACATATTGGGTTTCACACGGGACACCGGTGCAATTCTCTAGCGGAGTGTCGGCAAACACCCACAAGGAATTCGCCTAGGAAATTTTCATGACCATGGCGCATATCCTTGATGAAGGAGTGCTGAGTCTCTCATTCCGTTGGAGGGAGCCCACAAGTGGAGAAGGAAGACATCGTCGGAAGGGTAACCTTGATCAATGATGCTATTTCTAGCACCTTGATGGGGTAATCTCCTTTCATCCATGGGTTGCAATCGATCTTGAGATGTGATCATACTTTGTTGGATTATCTATCTATCATCTTGTGCTGAAAATACTTTAATGCTTAAGGCTAGCAACCATGCCGTAAAGGGAGTAAGGCCTCAATGCTTCCTTGGATCCATTCAACACAATCCCCGATAGATTAGATTGGTTTTCATGATTCGAAATGATTGCATGTTCTAGTATCGTAGACCCATGGGCGAGTGTCTCCTATTTTCAAAAGGGAGCTCCGGAACAAGTATGTGCATGAAGGCACATGGGAAGGCTTTTGGAGTATGATCACGGGAAGAGACCATCAACGAAGAAATACTATCCGGAACCCCATCATCCAAGTGTGTCACTTTTGTGCAAGTGGATTTTTGGGGAGAATAAGAGAGACATAGATAACCAACACGGAGTTGAATTGGATTTACTCGCAGCCAATCAACCCTACTCACCTATGATCAACCGGTGGTGTTAGCAACATCGGATTCGGGAGATCGGGTTGTTACCTCTCCATGTTGGCTATCTCTTTAAAACCGGGTATTACAAGGAACCCGAATCATTTCCTACCCAGGACTCCCCTAGGAATGTATGAAGAAAGGGAAATATAAGAGTGAAGATGAGAGAGGAGGCTTCCGAGTGGCCTAGGTGAATTTGCCCCTTCCAGATTGAAGATTAAGACTTTTCTTGAGGGGAAGAAGATCGGTTAGAGGAAGGACTTCTTGTGCCGGCGAAGAAAAAAAAATAAAAGAAAAGAATTATAGGAGAAGGATCTTCTATGGCCCAAGAATAAGGTGCACAACAAAATTATGTCCCACCATTGGGAGGAACCCCGGCGCCGCCGAGTTACTACGGTGGT
Source organism: Cenchrus americanus (assembly GCA_947561735.1). Classification (NCBI taxonomy): domain Eukaryota; kingdom Viridiplantae; phylum Streptophyta; class Magnoliopsida; order Poales; family Poaceae; genus Cenchrus; species Cenchrus americanus. The sequence continues at coordinate 307,575,266 of OX387241.1, read as the reverse complement.
GTACCAATGCAAGCATGGGGGAGTGGTGCAGCCATACCCCCACCATTTTTGCGGTGCCCAACGTAGCCTTTGCGGAGCCATATGCACACCTTCCTCAACCACAACAAAATGTGGCCACCATTGGAGGATACGCTACAAGAAACATGCAAAATATTGCAGCCATCCAAACCAATGCAAACCAAATGGGTGAAGGTAATGCAACATTCGCTTATGTGCTTGGACACCTTCACCTAGCACCGTCGGACAATTCATAGGAGGAGTGGTGCATTCCTATTACAAGTAAGGGTACAACAACCAAGACTATCAATATCAACCACCGGCGGAAGATTAGAGAGAGGAGGAGCTTTAGTTATCTTTCCTTTACCCCTTTTCTTTAATTTTCATCTTGTTTGCGCCTATGTATGCGTAGTGTTTTCAGTTTTTTATTTAAAATTCAGCAAGTGTGTTAGTTTAATTTTTCAGCGTGTATCTTAGTGTTTATTTTCATCATGAATAATGTCGCCACCAAGTTTTAACCTTTGGTAAAGTTACAAAGTTTGTGCCATGATGATATATGATTATAATTGCTGCTTTGTTTATCTTTGTAATTGACTTATGCATGTTTGAACTAGTGCTCTCTTAAAAATACAAATCTGAAATTATCTAAATACTAGCTCAATCTTCAGCGGAGGTTATGATTAAAATAAAGACCCATGGTGTTTTATGTGCTCTCAAGTTATGAATAGATTAAAGATGTCTTTTATGTTAGAAAAATATTGCTAACCTTGTCATAAATATCACTAGTGTGTTGCTCAACCTATCCAGAGCCTTATATATATTTGAGTGCATAAACCTTAGTGTACAAGATTTATTTTTGAGTGAGTTATTGCAGGCCGTGATTTCTCTGGCCCGAGACTAAGAAGCTGGTCATTCCGTTTTTGTGTATCTATCTTTTTGCTAGCCTTTTATCCGTGCATTGTGTATCCCCGCATCGGTGATCTCACAAACTTCGCCGGATATCCACCCTTAAACCAAATATCATCTTTTGTGATTACCTCCTTGACCACAACCTATCGTTGAGAATGGATCATCAATTCAAGGAAGATCGCAAGACGGTGCTAACGTTGAAGATTTCAAGTATCTCTCCAAGGAAAATTATTTTCGGTACCTACCATATTTTTTCGCCTCTTTGCTCGAGGACGAGCATCGTCTAAGCATGGGGGAGGAGGTAGGTACGGTGCAGTTTTAGAGTTCAAAAGGGAGTATTTTAAAAATATATATATATAATGATGAAAGAACAAATTCGGCGATGTACGTGACTTCCAAGGTGAAGAAAGAAAAAAAACACACATATATATATATAAGAAAGAAAGAAAGAAAGAAAAGAATGAGAAATATGAGAAAGAGAAAAAAATATATATGAGCGTAAAGTGAACTCCCCGGTTCTCTAAGAGTGCATTCAAGGCTTCAAGTTAAAAAGATCCATTCTCATTTTCCAACCATGTGCAATCCGATAACGAGGACTTCTTTTGTGCCTTGGGATCACTTTTTGCCATTTGCACATGTCCACTCATCTAAAAGTGTGTGTATTTTTCTCTTTCCCCTCCTTGACTTAACATTATTTTCCAATGACCTTTTTGACGAGTCTCGGTAAGACCATGAGAAGCTTGTCTTGTTTTGACAACACCTCATTTATAAAATCTTGTTAGGACTAAACTTTCCCAAAGCTCCATATAAAGCCTACCACACATATATGTTATGAGAGGGAAAGGAGTAGAATATATAGGCTTGAGAGACAAGTGAGATGAGAGTTCATGAGCAACATGCAAGGTGATTTAAATTTGTGAATTTGGTTTAGCTCTTTTCTTTATCTCGTTCTTTATTTCAAAAATTTCGAGATCTATTTAAACTTTGTGAGCATGTTAATACTTGTGGGATAAGCTTAATAAGAATCTACCCTCCGTAGAGGTGAAGGCTAGTACATTATGGAACTTTAACGAATTAAACTTTTGAGAGCATTATGTTTTTTTTCATGTATGATCAAGTGCAAGGTTTAAACATTGTTTGGCAATGATGATATCCATCGAAGGCTTACTCGAGGACGAGCAAGGTTTAAGCATGGGGGAGATGTTGACGGTGAAAATCCGTCAACCTAGCCATGAGTTTACCTTCGGTGTTGGCATGAGTTTTATACCTTATCCATTGGTACTAACCCCCGTGGTATAACAAGTTCACGTGTGCATGTCAGTTTTGGAGTTTAATGTTTATGCAGGGTTTTAGTGCCGAATGCAAGACTTTCGGGATAAGTTCATCAAGCACCTCATGACAAGATCTTGAAGCCCTGAACAAGTCAAGCAATGAAGTGAACATGACTCCAAGAAGCCGGGGACTTGATCCGAGAAGACGACAGACTCCAGGGACCTGACCAGAAAAGTGCTGAATCTTGCAAGACAAGGAGTTGAGTCCAATTCGGAGAGAAACCGACGACATGGACCTACATGCAGAAGGGGGAAGCATCCAGGAAGCAAGGGAACCGACCTCGGGCAAAGGAGCCCGCGGGCTGGGCCTAAATGGGCCCAGGCCGGCCGGCCCAGTCCGGTCGGCCCAGGCCCATTTAGGGCCCAAATTCGTCCTCCTTTGCCCTAGTCGCCAACCGGGCTATTTATAGTCCCCTGACCGAGAGCCACGGAGAACCGAAGTCGTATTCCGCCGCCGAGGAGCAGAGAAGCTTGAGGGACACCAACTTGAAGATGAGGGTCGTGCTAGTTGTCTAGGGTTCCCCTGGCCGACGTGGGAACCTTGCATGGAAGACCACGTCGGAGCTCCGGAGCGAGGATCAAGATCGAGGGAGGGCCCCGGTGGGGATCTTGTTCATGTAATCATTCATGGTGAAGTTTGTAAGTGAATCCGATTTCTAGCGATTAAGTGCCTTCTCGATGATTTTGATTTCTTCTTGGTTTTGCTTCTTCTACGATCTATACTTAAGATAGATTACATAGGGTGCTCTTGTAGCCGCGGTGGCTAGAGGTGCATACCGGACCGGCCAAGTGATTTCAACTTGTTCTATCGAACTCGCCCTAAGCTCCCCGCATGAATAGGGATACGTTGTGACGAACGGGGGTCTTGAAAGGCGGATGTTTTCGGAGTCGGATGGGAAGGCCACGATTTAAAGATGCTTTTAATGAGATTCGCTTTGCTATCTTCATCTATCTTGTTTGGAGCTACAACATAAGCATGATCTAGATTCTCTAGATTGGTTATCTCTTGCTTTCTCTTGCTACCTCTTTAGTAGATTAGATTAGATTCGTTTTCTTTATGAGTTAGTAGATTAGATGCAACTTACCTTCATAAGATAGCTTACCTTGCTTTACTAGATTGAATCCTTGCGTTGCACATTGTTCCACGGATTCGATACCTTGGGTTCACCACTCGAGGGAAGAAGGGTCCCTTGACTACGACGGGAGACTTGTCCGCTTGCAAGTCACAAACGAACTTTGATACAACTATTAACCGTCAACAGCCATATAAGATTGTCTAACATAAGCACTATGCCAACTTTAACTAATCATGCGGTTATTTTCTCAAAGCCTTTCCCGCCATGCGGGTATTATTATGATCTTTTCTCGTCGTGCGAGAGTATCACAACCTTTCCTCTCCATTCAGGTAATAACCTGAAAAGGGGCACGCATGCCAACATTTGCTTGCATTCAATCACCAAATTCAAAATTCAGAAAATAAATCTGAGTAAAACTGTAACACACATGCTTAATTCAACATTAGTCAAACCATACATGCATATGGATTAGTGTAACTTTTATCATGATGACTGAACTGGAAATAAATTCCTTGTCGTAGAGAGTACATGAAAACCACTTCTCAAGACTCTCAATGATCTTTCACTTTTCTTGGATTAATATCCAAGAAACTTTATTTTTGAAAGACATTCCTTTAAAGAGAACATAGTCCCTCACATTATGTCCTTCTTTCTTTGTCATCTCCTAAGCCACAAGTGCTCAGCTTACTTTTCTCAATGCTTTCATGAATGAAAACATAAAGATCTTTTCTCTGAGAAAATTTTCAATAATAATTCAAAACTTTAAGCTTATGAAGCTTTTAAAACTTTATGTTCTATTCTATATCACCGTTGGGCAGAAAATAGAATAAAATATTTCTCATCTGTATTAATTCCAAGTCACCATCAACTGAATTAGAATTAATCTATCATATCACAATATTGTCATCATCAACGTTGGTAAGAAAATGACAACACCATGAACTTTACATTTAGAAATAATACTTATCATAAGTATTTCTAAAATATCCTCTGTGTCTATAATTGAGTAGAGACATAAACTTTGAATAGAAAATTGGCAATCAAAACCAATGCAACTTTATCTGACCTTTATACAGCGGAAGCTTACTTTAACTTTAACTTTAACGTGGATACAACCCACAGGAAAACTTTTCAAACTGTTCTTTCAATTAAATCTTCTCGTTGGTTCCAATTTAATTGAAAGATAGGTATCACTGTACAGCAGAAAACAAGAAATAAAAACAATATTTCTTGATCTCTAAGTTCTCTGAACATTGATGACTTTGATGCAAATAGCAGAGACTTTAACTTTAAAACATAAAGAACATTTAATTATAATATTGTTATTATCAACGTTAGTCAGAAAATAACAATACCATAATTAACTTTAAGTAAAAGTTTTAACATTTACTTTGCAGCGGAAAAACTTTTATTTCTTTTCAGAAGCAATCACACTTCTAAACTTTTCTTTATACCGGTCAACTCTCTAAACAATTTATCCCGTTGGTTCAAAATTGAGTAGAGGTTAAGACTTTGACAAAATGTCACAACTATGATTTCAATCAATATTCAAACAGAATAATCTTTCCTTTTAACATAAATTTTCTCTACTCATCTTTTCCCTTTAATTTAATCTCCAAATTAAAATTAAAGGAACAACAATTTAAACTTTGAAGAGGATAAACATGAATAAAATTCATGAAAAAAACATACTATTCAGAAGCATTCTATCACTTTTCTAATCCCTAAACAATCTTCTCGTTGGTTCCAATTGAATAGAGATCAAAACTATACAAAATTCATTCAAATTTCATAAAAAATGCTTCTGAAATTAGTACAACAAATCATGAAAGGATACTGTTCACAACCTTTCCTTCGGCCCAGTGGAGAAATACGGCCCGCGGCCTTCTTTTCGCGTCCGCCTAGGCTCGCAGCCCAGCCGACTTTTTTAATTTTTAGCCCTTTTTGCAAAAGATTTTCACAAGTAGACCCTTTTCGGAAAGATTTCAAAAAATGGACCCTGAGCTCGGCGCCGTGGATCATGGCGCCGAGCTTCCATGCCTCGGCGCCACAGATCATGGCGCCGAGGTCCTGGGCCTGAAAACAATATCAGTTACCCTACTTTGAAATTCTTTTGTGAAGAAATTTGTATGTTTTCATGGTCAACAACATACACAAAATGTTTATTAAACATCATAGTACATTTGGGATCCAAATTCTTTCAATGTATATATGAAAACCTTTTCGAATAGAATTTCAAAGTTGCATGCCGTTAATGTCTTAAGGGTTCTCGGCACTTAAATTTTTCAAAGCGCATGAGTAAATGCGACAAGAATACTTTCAATTTTGGAATGTTATTTTAAATATGTAAACTCGCTTAGTTTTTATCCACAAATGTTGTAAGATGTTAAACAAAGTTCATAGATTCCATTTTGCATGTTATTGGCCACATTTTACATACAAATTTCTTCACAAAAGAATTTCAAAGTAGGGTAACCGATATTATTTTTAGGCCCAAGACCTCGGCGCCATGATCCGTGGCGCCGAGGCATAACCTCCGCGCCATGATCCACGGCGCCGAGCTCAGGGTCCATTTTTTGAAATCTTTCCAAAAAGGATCTACTTGTGAAAATCTTTCGCAAAAAGGGCTAAAAACCAAAAAAGACGCGCGCAGCCCGCCACGGCCATCGGCCGGGCCGCCGAAACGGCCCGCGCCCGCCCGGGCCGAAATTGGCCCGCCACCGCCGGCTGCCGCCGGCCGTCCATCGCGATGGACGGCCGAGCGCGCTCCTCGGCCGATAAAACCGGCTGCGGCCGCACCCCCTGTAAGAGCAACTTCAGCAGCTTCCCTATCCTCTCCCCAATAGAAAAAAATAGTCATATAGGGGATGAAACTGTCTCCAGCAGATTCCCTATAGCCCTCCCTTTTTTTCTCCATGGACTAAAAATCCCTCTCCATCCCCTCTACAGAGGGAAGCTCTCCTCCACCTCCTATCTGTGGGACCCACTTGTCCCCCCCCCCTCTGCCTCCACACCTTCCCCTGCTCGTCGTGAGCCGAATCAGTGGAGGCCCCCAGGGCGCCGGCCGCGCTGCTGCGTGGAGCGGCGGCGCACCGCGGTGCGAGGCGTGCATACCCCTCCCCGGGGAAGCGTTCGAGCCCCGACCGCGTGGCGGTGTGCGGCGCGCGGCCGGTCGCGCGTTGACGACCTCGCCGCCGAACCGCACCATGCCGGTGCGGGTGCCGAGGTGCGTGAACGGCCGACGAGGGCTAGTAGCCCACGAGCGCGCGCGCGGAGCCGAGGCGCGGCCACCAGTGGCCCCGCCGCGGGTCCTTCCAGATGAGCAGCGTGATGTCGAACTGGCGGCCGTCGGGGGAAGAGATGGAGCCGACCCGGAGAAGGAGCTGCCGCTCTATTGCTGTCCACGCCCGTCGTGTCGATCAGCCCGACGGACTCCGCCGGCTCCCCACCAAGCACTGCCTCTGACGTCGGAGGCGTAAGCATTGCCTGCAATTTCAGGGGAAGCGTCAGAGTTCCAAATCAACAAACTGAAGAACTGACACATGCTCCAAATCAATTCAATTAATTAAGCAAGCAAGCAATCAGTCACCTGAATGATGATGCCGGCATGGTCACCGCGGGAGTGGTCTGGTGCGGCGGCGAGCCAAGTGCTAGGCCAGCGCGAGCCGTTGGACATCCATACCGCCTTCACGACTGCCGCTGCCTCGGACAATGCTCCAGGAAGGGTGCCAGCCGCCATGGCCTCCTCCTGCTGCCTTCTCCGGGCGTGCAACTCCTCACCGGCGTTGTACGCGTCAGAACGCCGTAGTATGGCCTCCGGCAGCGAGTTCACCCTCACCTTGAACTCGTCATACTCCCGTTTCACCTTCCTGCGCTCCCTGACGAAGTCCACGCGCACCTTATTCTTCAGAAATCGAGTTGTGCTTGCGGCAGAACGGTACCCAGGTCCGCGTGAAGCTGGCGATCTCAGCGAGTGCCTCAAAGGTGAGCAGCGCGCCGCCGTCGTTGGAGAGGTAGCAGGCGAGCTTCTCGGCCGGTAGTCGGCTGCGAGGATGGAGAGGATGGTGTTGGAGGCGACGCGCTCCATGGCCCCGCGGGGCACGGCCGTACCCGACCATGCACTCGCCGAAGGCGGCCCTCTCGTCGTCCGCCGGCGCACCGCGCCCCGGCGAAGCATCTTCGCCGCGGCCACCGTGGACGCGTAGGCGTCCGGCGCGCCGTGCACGGAATCCGTGGTGTGGAGGGTGACGGGCACCGCCACCGCGCCTCGGCGCCCGAGCCCGTGCCGGAGCGGAGCGTGCGGAGGCGAGCTCGAGCATGCGGCGGACATACCGACGTCAGCGGCCGTGGCGGAGGCAGAGCCCGTGCTGGAGTACACCGATGTCGCAGCACCCGCCGGTCGGATTCGCGGCAATGCGGGCAAGATGCGAGATTTGGGGAGGGGAGGAGAAGATGATGTGGCATTGTGGGACCCACGAGTTGGGAATGAGAATGGGGAATCTGCTGGAGCAAATTGTGTTTTGGGGATGAAAATATTTTTACTCCACCCCCTATAGCTTCATATAGGGGATGCAATTTACTCCATCTGCTGGAGTTGCTCTAACCCTAGCCCCTTTCTTTCTCCTCCGCATCTCTCGCAGCATACAGGCGGCGGCGGCCGGAGTGACTGTCTTGCCCGTGGCCGGCGATGGCCGGCGGCGGTGAAGGGCGGCGCCGCCCGGCACACGGCCGCAGCAGGCTCCTCCCTTCCTCCTTTCTCTCTTAGCTCTCATCCTCGTCCTTAGCCCCGCACACGCGAGATCCAGAGACCGGCCGTCCATGGCCGGAGTCCCGCCGGAGACGGTGAGGACGATACCCCGTCGGCCCAAGGCTGGCAGTTCCCACTCTTTCCTGTCCTCTAACCCCCCTCCCCCAGTTAAAGCAACCCGAGGAAGAGCGGCCATGGCGGCCGGAGGGGAGGAAGATGGCCGGCGCCACCATCGGCCCTCTCGCCGGCGCGCGCGTTCACCCAAGGGTGAGCGCGCCGCCGTCGAGCGGATCCGTGGTGGAGCCTATGGCCCTGTCCCTCACGCCGGCGGTCCATTAGAGATCCGGCGAAGGTCCGGCGAGCACGTGACTCGCCCTGTCTGTCCGCTCGGCGCGCTTCAAGGCCACGCCGGCGACTGTGGAGATGGCGCAGAGGTGAGTCCCAAAGGTTGGTACCCCCTTCGGCACCCTTTGATTTGGATCTAGGGTTAGGGTTTCGGGATGAATTTCTTGTGCCTTTTCTGATTCGATTTGAAATCGAAAAAATTCCTTTTCCCAAACAAGATCCACTACCTAGCACGGCTCTGGTACCATTGATAGACTTGCCAGATCGACTAGGAGTAGATCGAGTGGGTAGAACTGTGAATAACTCATACCTTGGACCTTCTGGTGAGCCACCCAAGGCGAGGATGACTCGGTGGAGCCGTTGGTGACGACGTCGGCCACTGGTGGAGCTTTCCATCGCTTCAGCACCTCCCTCTAGGTCGGTTAGGGTTTGGAGTAGGGGGCTACAGTGGCGGCGGCGAACCTCGTTGTCTGAGCCCGTGGCCCCCACTCCCTCTTATAGTGCTGCGCGACAGGGGCCCACTAGCCTTCTAACGGGCTGGGCGTCCCCGATCCGGACGCGAGTCAAGGGCCCCATTGATGGAGAGATCAATCCAACAAAAGGAACCTATGCAATGATGCATAGTTATTTATGGGACTCAACCATCACATACATACGCACATGCAGCTAAAGAAAGCACTCAGAACAGCGTAAAACTTGATAGTTATTTAAACTTAATAGTTATGCAACACTGCAGAATGGTGAAATATTGCTAAATCAACGTGACTTGAGCATGTTTGGATCACAGGGGCTAAAATTAGCCTGACTAATTTTAGTCTCTAACAGGAGCTAATCTTCCAAACGGGTGGGACTAAAGTGAGACTAATTTTAGCCTTGAGGCTAAAATTTGCTAGCTGGGGTGGGAGGAGCTAAAAGGGGCTAAAAGGGGCTAAAGGGGCTAAAAGGAGAGGAGAGAGAAGTTAGGGGAGAGAAATCTGAAGTAATTAATGCTCTTTTAATGCAGTTTAGCCTCTGCTCCCAAACAGGGGGGTGACTAAAGTTTTTTAGCCTGACTAATTTTAGTCATAGGGCTAAAGGTGATCCAAACATGCTCTTAACATCTATATAGCATGGCACCGACTGCAAGGCTCCCAAACATTTAACTTAGTGGCAGGAGATACTCTTCCCACGATGAAGCTACTGACAGCCCTGAGTGCTTTATGTGCTTCCAATATCATACACCTGGGAATGCGCCAGCAATCACCTTTCTTTTGGAGAAAACACCTACGAACATCATCACCCGTGAACCCATCATATGTGGTGTTCACTGTAAGACTTTCAAGGGATGTTGCATGCTCCAGAACATGACAAGTTAGCTCAACCATGCTTTTTGCTGAGCAGAAGCCATTGATGTGCACCTTCCTGAGCCTATCATGTTTGTGCCCAAGAATCTGCCTCATATGTGAGGCATCCCCGAAAACATTATCATGCTTCACATCAACCTGATTTACCTGCACAGGTTCAAATTGACATCCCTTAAAACTAATCACAGATATTGCAAGATAAACACATCCTTTTCTGAATAGCATTGCAAGATGAAAAGCAACTTACACTCAAGATGAAAGTCTCCAAGGAAGGTGAAGCATCCAGAAACTAAACCAAAGACAAATAGTCATAGGATGGGGAAAATGCCCCATGACCAGAAAGATAAATCTGTAAGCACTTCAGATTTAGGAACTTGTCAGCTGCCATAGGTGTATTGACCCTCTGCATAAAGATATCATGTTAATTATACTCCAGATCATGACTACGGTTATTATAAACAATGGTATCAGTAACCTGAAGTTTCAGAGGATACCTCATTAAATGAAGTTACTCTAAGAGTTTCAAGAGTTGGCACAGTGGAAGGAAGCTTAGTAATAGCATAAGTCATAGAACTATTCTTTGAAATCCTAAAATCTAGGCTCTTCACTTGCGATAATTCTCTGAGCATGAGGTGTCGTTGGGTACCGGAGAATTTAAAAGTGTGAAGGTTTGGAGCTTTGCTCTCAATCTCTTGGAGCATGTTGCAGTCAACCACACAAATGAAGCTTAGCCCCTCCAACCAGAATGGTATCTTCAGGGAGATTAGCTCCCTGCACGAGAAGAGTTCCAATTTCTCCAAAGCGAAAGAATTGGAGAAAAGATTCCCCAACTCATCCCCCGTGATACACACTTCACATAGATGTAGCTTTGTTAGACTTCTCAAGCAATCAAATCCAACTGGGGGACGGAAGGCACAGTCAACGAAGCGGAGATATCGAATTGAGTTTCTACACCCACCAAATAAAAGTGAGCATGGGAAGCTGTACTTTGTCTTATAATTTTCAGGCAGAAGAATTGTGACTTCTTCAATCCCTGGTGCAATGGCAATCTGAAGCCAATGATTAAGACGAGAAATGCCAATCTTGCAAGAATCAGGGATGTTAAGAATGAGTGTCTTCACACCAATGCCTGAGTGATTTTTTAGAATTTGGTCAACTCTCATGGTGAAACACCTTGCTACACCACCCTTTCCACGTGCATTTTGTTTCAAGCATAGTGTTTCCTCACTGAAATTTAGATTGGGGTGGCATCTCCAAGAACGTAAAAAAGTACGAGATACACAAGCAGAAAGGGCAGCATCGTGCAGTGGCATTAGAGAATGTATATGGCACCAGATATCCTGCAAATGAATGAAGAAAAAACTTCAACGTTGGAGCTGTAAAGGCGAATAATTTCTTCAGTTTTTTCTTAAGCAATGGGATTTCATGGAGTAAAATTCTATCACAGGTGATCTCTACATGTTTGTACAAATGTGCAGTCCGGGCATGTTTGAATGGCTTCCAAATTTTTGGTTAGCATACACAATTTGGCAATTGTTTGGATTGCTGCCAAAAATTGACGTGCCAACTTGCTTGACAATTTAAAACAGATGTTACTAGATTCACCATGTAAGGCACTTTCTATAGAATTTATCAGTTAAAGCTTTATCATACAAATGCCTAAACGACATGTTATTATATTAGGATCACAGGGAACATTAATTCCAAAGTATCAATGAATATTTAAACAGCCTAACAAGTTTTGACAGCTACAAAACAAAGACACGTGTTACAGGCCTTCGCAACTACACAGGACCAGTACAAGGATGTGCAGTTCAATAGGATATATGTACTAGATGTATGAAGCATCGTAGTGAAATCAGACCTGTGCGCAGAAATATAAAGACTTGTAGAAACTTGGTTGCAGCATAGCTTTGAAACAATGTAGTAAAGTATCTCACTTATGCTCTAGTTCGCAAGTGATTATCTTTCTTTTTTATCCAAACATACAGCTATGGTTAGTCCTACTTTCTACGAAGAGCAATTGGAAGGTTCCATATTGAAATGAAACCAGGAATTTAGAATGGAGAACCACAAAGCAAAGTCCTGCTACTTCGTCTTAAAGTGATATCATGATACAAAAACTGCCAAAGTGCTACAGGCTAGCTTTTTAACTCATGTCAATCTGCTAGCAACTAGATGGTAACCAGACAACAGAAGGATATGATTTGGTTATGTGTTTTCATCTTTTCCCCAGGGAAAAGTGAATCAAAGGTGCACAGATTTCTGAAAGCTCAATATTTTAAATAAATACTTTTGTTATGATCACCGTCAAATTGAGGAAGCTAGACTTTAGCCCTCAGTGTCACAATTTCGAAGAAATACAAGATCTCATTCACAAACTTGTATGTAGCTAGCATAGGTCCATTAATTTGATAAGTTCGAGAAAGCATACTGATGTTTTAGTGTTGACATAAGCTTTCCATAACCAACATTCATGCCGTACCTCAGGAAGGCCTGACCCTGAATATCTTGAAATTTTAGCACCCTCAGGATGATCATCTTCTTGACAGAGCAAGTCCTTTTCTTAGGCACTTCAGTCGAATTTTGATCTGCAGCATGTCATGCATGTTACTGAGCAGATCAAATATCAATATTAACAGAAGAAAACAACCAAGTCAATCATATAAATGTGCAAAATAATCCAACCTTTTCTATGGTTCAACTTTTGCAGGAATACCAGATATTTACTATGGAAGTTATTACACCAAAGCATATAAAAGGCAACTTGTTTCAATTCAAGGAAAATGAGAGAATGGACCGTAAAAACTTGCAATAAGCCATCTGCAAAAATATTGCCATCTCCCAAGTACATGATGGAGTAGTCTGCCAGCCAATGTGGTCATTGGTCAATGTTGGAGTACAAGTGAATTGCCCATCTTTTCCTATCAGCTTAAGCTTTTGGGTTGAACTGGTTGGTGCATGCAACTCAATATGGTACCAGAGCCAAAGGTCTCGAGTTCGAATCCTGGCGGGCGCGTTAATTAAAATAATTACAGCTCACTCCAATATTCCACATATGCGGCCTGGGGGAGCCTGCACTGAGGGGGAGTGTTGGAGTATAAGTGAATTGCCCACCTTTTCCTATCAGCTTAAGCTTTTGGGTTGAACTAGTTGGTGCATGCAACTCAATAGTCAATATCCTTTACCAAACATCTTCTCCCTGTGAAGGTTTACATGAATCTCAATATGTCACACTAGCTGAACAACGAAGGCCTCACAGCTAACCTGACAATGTAGCACATGGTACCGCAGATTTCTCTCAAGCCTCAAATCTTGTCATATTTATGGATGACACTAACCATGATAAATATTTCTTTTTATACCTCTTGAATTCTCCAAATTATTCTTGGACTCCAAAAAACAGGTTCTCCAAATTATTCTTGGACTCCCTAAAACAGGTGGCTGGATATAGATTAGGGTTGTTGACCCTACTAAACCATTTTTTGTGCATGGCATCCACAACAATTAGGATTCATGGTCGAATAAACATTGGACAGACAACTTAGATAAAATGGTTGTGACAAAAAAAGAACTTATGCAACACTGCACAATTAAATACTGGACGCTACCTAAACAATTAAGAGTGCAACAGCATATGCATTGCACACTTAAGTATTGGATAACTCCACATCTATAGCGTGACGCCGGCAACAAGGCTCCCCAACATTCAAATTAACTGAAGAGGGGACTCTTCCCACGATGTATCTTTTGATAACGTGGCCAAGTGCTCTATGTGCTTCCAAGATCAAATCCCTGTGTATGGTCCTGCATTCACCCACAGCACCTACTAGTGTTACCATCCTCCTTCGGATTATACATAATGTCCACTGTAGGATTTCCAAGTGATATTGCAATCTCCCCGAATTACATGATGGAGGAGCTCATCAGTTAGTGTTTGGGTTGGAGTTGGTTCTTCTCAAACCATCATATGCAATCATCATTACATGCTAGGTAAATATTTTCACCTCTCGAAATCACCAGCCCAAGTATTATTTTGTAATGAGCAAATCCACATTTGACCAAAAAAAAAGAGTATCGTCGCACCTTCTAAGGCTCAAAGCCCTAATCCACATGAAATAGGAAAAAGGAGCAATCTTTGTCGATTTGAGGTCAAACAAACACTCGGAAGACTAGTCCAAATGTACCAGTTTGCTCCTTCATAAAAAAGGAGATATTTTTTTGTTCTTCTTCCAGAAAAAACATTGTGTAAACACCAAAACAGAGCAGACACCATAAAAAGTTAATCTTTTTTTTTATGAAGAAATATAAAGGTATAGCAATAGAGGCTCGTCCCATAGGGCCATGGACCCAAAAATACGCATAACAGGTAACATATGTCAATTGAGGTCATGCACACAAGCAGAGACGAATAACAGAGAGGTCGAGTCGACCAAGAAGAGGTGGCTTACTGCGGGCTTGGATTCGCCGGCGACGCCTCCGCTCCTGCTTGAGCATGAGGCGATTTAGCGACAGCATCCCCATGGCACCTGGTATCGAGATCACAAAGGCGACGGGCGGGCGACGTCTCTCCTCCCTACTGTCTCTGCGTGCGCAAGAGTTCGTGTGGTACACTGCTTGTAATCTATCTGTCCCGCTAGATCTCTGTACTCCGCGTCTCGCGCGCTCTCGGTTTCGATTCGAAAACCAAAACAGCAGAAGAGGGTGCGATAGGAAGAAATCGAGTTGGCGCCGCCGGGGGAGGGAGAGATAACGGGGCGGAACGGGAATCCGGGAGAGATAACCTCAGGAACTGCAAATCCGGGAGTTTCGTGGAAACCAGCGCCGCCGCGGTCCCGGCGTCCAGCCATGTCCTCCGCCCCACCCTGCAAATCGCCGCTGGTCACCTCCGCCATGTGCCCAAGCGCCAGACGCCAACCCCGTCCTGCAGCGCGCCGCCGCAATCCGGCCATCTCTGTCGTGCCGCGCCACCAGCAACCTCCTGCTCCCCCGCGTATTTTCAGCTCGGGTGGAAAACAGCTTCCGTGGCAGGAGCTATTACCCTTTTGGTACAGCTTCACCAACCAGGGAACAGTGATTCCCCTCATGAGCAACTCATCAACGAGAGACAGGAGGAGTACACCCTCTGTCCCTTATTCATAGTCGTTAGGAAAACATTCCTGTGAGGGAAATCACTGTTTTTTAGCGGCCAAGAAAAAGGGACGGAGGGAGTAATTCTCTACTTCCTCACACAATAGTGAACTTTGCTGGTTTTACCCACATGAATTTGTGACTAGATATGTACCTGAAGAGAGAAGACAGACAGAGATGAGCAGCAAGGTTTGCTCCGTAACTTTGACGATAACTGCTACCTGTCTGAAAACACAATAGTGACAACTGAGAAGAACTTATTCAGATGTTTCAAGCTGCGTGTGGGGTGTCTCAAAAGAACTGCACAAGCATCCTGCAGACTGTAACACGGTACTGCAACAGAATACATCAATGCCAAATACTTTTCAGGAACGTGGTATCATCCTGGTAAAAAAATAGCCAGTAATGTTTCAGCAGTAAATGCAATATAATATTGCAAGCCAACCTTAAACACCACAGGCAGCAGAGATGGAGATGCATTAGCAGATATCCACTGTTGTATTCTTGAACAGGATGCATTGGACTAACCGTCCGTGTAGACTTCAAACACAAAGAACATTCAGAAACAGAGACAGTCAGCAATTCAGGGTCCTCTGGCCCTTCCCTACCTTAGATAACAACATACTCCTGACAGCCTTAAAACGGCAAAGAGACCAAATACGTCGTCTTTTCTCTGAAACAAATATTGAAAAATTGTTCAAAAAGGAGCAAAGGTTGGGCAGTATCATAGTAGAAAGAGCCAGCATAGTATCAGACATGTGAAGAACAGAGAACACATAGAGATTATCAATATATCTTTGAGTATCAACACCAAAAGATGTATGGGGGCACCAAACCTAACCCGAAGACACAGATATGCGGACATCGGAGAGAAAGGCAAAATATTAGACATCTAACATATAATTTTCAAAGCACAGTTACAAAAAGAATCAAATAAAATTAACATTCAAGATCCCTGAAATTAGTACTCAAGATACCTAGAAAATTTTGCAATTAATAATGTACATCCTGACCTAGAAACTTACAGAACATTTTCCTATAAGTTACAAGACAGCATTCCATTTTGCTGCCCTCAAGTCCCTTATGCCAGATGTTACATAGAAATTAGGACTTTGGATGTAACACTATCCAACTTGTAAGTGCTAATGAGGCCTAAGCTGCACGGACAGAAGATGTTCTCCTTTATTCAGGCATCATTTATCAGGAAAAAGAATGTCTTCTTTTCACCACAACTCTGGCAGTTGAATGCAAAAGCAGAATTCTGCCTTGACTCTGTATGTGCATATTTTGTGTTGTGCCAGCACTCTTGCCACTTCCAGCTCAAATGTACATCGGATGGGCACCAAGAAGCACATTGGTACAAAACTTCATGCGAAGTAAAAAACGCGCCATCTGTCAGTCATTTTCCTCTGAAGAACACAGACATATCTTTTCCAGAAGGATTGGCCAGTCCTCCCCGAGTTGTTGAGGGTTTAGTTGCATAGCCACCTTAAAATCATTTATAGAGATCAAGTGGTTACTTCTGATCTCATTTGTGGCTCCTGATGACCCGCTGCTTGATTGCATGTGAACCTGGTTTGGCAGCAAGACGCCATTAATTTGCTTTCCGTAAGCTTGTTGCTTATATGATGGCGTCCCTTTCCTTGCATCCCCTTGAACACTACCGCCTACTAACTGAACAGATGACCTAATCAGGTTTTTCAAGTACTTATCCAGAGCACAATTCAGAAGCTCTGCACTATCCATTGTGACACCAGCTAAGCCCAGCGTTTCTGCTGTTTTCTCCATCCGACTATGCAGCAACTCTGTGTTGGACAGCTCACCATGCTCAAAACTGCTGTTAAAGCGACCGTCACTTGCACCGATTGGTGGCTGTGGAAATTTTCTTGCGCCACCCACACTTGCTGAACAAAACGGAATTCCAAGTGGAGCTCGTACATGACTTTTCAATATTTCTGCGGAATGCTCTGCTGTGCTGCTCATACTTCTTCTCTGCAAGATCAGATTCTGGTCCACACGTGGATGCTTTGCCAATGGCTCTGCAGGTTCACATTGTTGAGAATGCACCGGTCTCTTCAACTCAAGTGGGCTAAGAGCACCATTGTCCAGAGATCCAGAAACAGCATGAGCAACCTGGTTGTGATTGACAGCAGCCGGCACCCTACAATTTGGACCCATGTTATGCATCCGATTTTTCAAAGCATGATCCTGCAATGTGCCAATAGGCCTCGATCCCTGGACCTGCGACAACCTGGCATCTCCATTGCAAGTATTCAACACTTCGGCAGCCTGAGAAACCTTCTTTACTGATGCCCCCACAGGTCTCCCCACATCCGATGGTGGAGGTGGGCACTTTGCCTGGTAGGCATTGTAGAGAACTGAGCGGATTAGCCGGTTGTGCAGCTGGAGGTTCTCCTTCCCCAGGGTCTGGAGGCACAGCTTTTCAAAGTCTTGCCTGCTGAGCCTCTCTGATAAGTAGCCATTCAAGTAGCCAAAATATCGCCGCGAGCGATCCGGACCAACCCGCTTCTCCAGCTGAGCCTTCAGCTCCCTGAGATCAATACGGCCGTTCTGCTGCTGCGATTGTGGTGCTGGTGGCTGCTGCCGCTGCTGTGGTGCAGCCACTGGCCATGCCTCCTCCCTCACTGTGTCCATTCAATTATCACCACAGCAAACCACAATATCGATTCAAAGTAGAGAAAACCACGAATCAGTAATAGCGCACCGCACCCGGCAAGGATCAAACCATTAGGGCTTCCGCCGCTTCCTGCAGAGCGCGAGCCCGTACCCCAGTTCCCAGCTCGCCGGCCATGGAGGGGATCTCATCTCCGCTGGCGCCGCACCAATCGCCGCGAAATCAAGGACCCTCCGAGGGAGCGGCGCGGCAGGTCCGAATCGAGCATAGAGGCTGCGCAGGGCTGGCGAGGAGCCGAATTCAATTACCGCCCAAACCCTAGAGCAATGGAGGCATGATCCCCGACCCCGCCGAGCTCCGGCGAGCTCGCACGGCCTGGATCTCCGGCGAGGACGACGGCGCGCCTGGAGGGACCGAATCGAATCCGAGAAACAGCAGGAATTGAGCTGACCTCCGAGGGTGGGGCGGGGGGAAGCAATTGGGATTGGCGGGCGGAGCCGGGTCGGGGACCAGCCGGAGACGAATTGCGCCCTCCCTGCTCGCCGGCGGGCGGGCGGGCTGCTCTCAGGACGCGCGGCGAGGCGGCTGCTGCCTCTGCTGCTGCTGCTGCTTCGTGGGTTGGGATGGGCTCGCTCGCTCGCTCGTGGCTGCTTCGCTCCTTGCTTCTTCGTGTTCGTCTCGGCTTGGGCTCTCTCTCTCTCTCTCTCTGTTTTTTTTTGGTTTCTTCTTTGAGGGATTTTTTTCGGCCGTTGAATCGGATTTGATCGCGCAGAGTGCTGAAGAGAGTAGGGGAGGGGAGGCCGGCAAGGTCTCTCTGCTGGGTCTGGGTCTAAGTAAAAGAGGGCTCTCGCCTCTTCCTGCTCTGTGTCTTTTGTCCAATTTTTTACTCGACGCAAATCCACCACAATTCTTTTCATTTCGTCAACCATTAAACAGACCAACCAACAAAGTGAGCAAAAAAATGAATTGTGGTGTGGAATAAGCTCACTAGTGCCCTGCTAAACAGATGATCTATTTCGAAGGCTCTGCGAACTCCCAGTCTCATGAGTCCAAATGTTTTTTTTTTTGCCGAATCATACTAGACAGACGCAAACGCTACGAACAATCCTACTCTTTATGAGCACTTTTGAAAGACTTACATATGTGACGTTAAGCAGTCAACTTTTTTTTGACAGATAGACACTACTGCATGATACATACATGAATGGTGAAAACCTTGCGGTGTCTATAAACTACCGAGAAGTGGGATGACCAATCAGGTAACACCTCAGCAGTCTGGTACACCTGTGGAGTGAGAAGTGACACAAGAACTATGGAGCACATGAATAAAGATGATATCTTACAAGTGAATTCCTGGTAATTACTGAATCACAGGAAGTTAGATGTGCACCAAGAAGATTTTGTCATGCAACCACAGGAAGCTGCAAAACTTGGAATGCTCGCACATTATGTGCGTCCATTCCCACACCATCCCTAGATGCAATGGATAAAAAAAAGATATATAGAATCTTTTTCTTTTATTTTACAACCCATGGGTATGAACATTGACTTGTCCTTTATGTTACATAGATCCAAAAAAGGAGACCAATTCATATCCCGATTTGGATATGTACCCGAATGTAAAACAACAAAGATTTGAATAGAATGGATGAAACATGTCGATAATCCTTGCTGCAAGTGTCCCTTGTACACGATATAATGCTCTACCTGCAGTGTTGGAAACATATTAGCACAAATCAAACACATTAATGGCTGCCAACAAAATAAAACAACAATGTACACATTTAGCTAGTCTTCAGTTGTAACTTTAACATTCATACCCAATGATCCTGTGGTCTATCATAATTCTTGGCAATGCATTTCATATATTGATTAGCTAATATCAAAACTTGGTTTGCTCAATTGGCACAAGAGATTATTTATATTTCTAATACATGTTACACAATCATGCATATGAAAATGTGTCTGAAAAACAATAGTTTAAAATAAAAGGCTCCAACAGACATAGTAGTACAGTACTGTGTTTAGTTTGTATTTGACCAAATTTACAGACTTCATGTTGGGGCTATATTTAGTAGTAAAAATTGTTACCTGCGCAGAATTAGTAAGGACTAGCTGATCGAATCCTCTGGGGCACTCAAATCCTGAATCACACGGTCAGGGTCCAACTGACCACTGTAATAACTAGATGGTACAGCAGAAAGTTCCAACTTTCCGGTCCATTCCTCGCCAGGCTTTAGAGTAACCGGCTTTTCTATAGTAGCTGCCTCCACACAAACCATGCGTTTATATTCATCATCCCCAAAATCTGACATAGCTTTTGCCTTTTTGTCCCAAGGATTCCAAACAACTGTAACAAATAATATATGAAACCTCATGAATTTCACTCTTGAATGATTTGAGTGACAAGTATACAAATAGAAGATCAGTATTATGACCAGCATCAGGAAGGCCTCCTTTTCTCACAACAAATGTTCTTTTCTTCTCGTGATCAATAATGGCAATTTTTGATGGGGTGCCCAGATATATTCTGTCCAGCTGTAAAAGGTTGCATATGCTTTCTTGAGTAACAATGCGATGAAAATTGGATAAAGGGTGTATAAAAAGCTTTGTTAACGCACTTCAGATTCAAAAACAATCGCATCTCCTTGTTCAGTGAAGCGGGCTCTATCTTGTAAGTTGTCTAGATAATCCAGAGTTTCCAGACCTTCTACTCGCACCTCACTGAAATATCAACATAAAGTCATGCAAATATTGTTTTAAAAAAACTTTTATACCCTTAAAACAATAAATATACCATTAGGGAGTTTGGAGATTCAATAACTATATGACCAAATACCAGAATCTGGTCAAACAAATTTACATCGAGGATAAACATGCTGCAACAAGATTACTTCGAAAACTATGCTGACGGATTGAATATTTCAAAGGTGCTGGCCATGAGAGTTAAAAAAACATACCTGATATCAGAAATCTTGAAGTAAGTGTGGTATGCAAAGGTGAAAGAGAATGATTTTCCATCTGCATTAGTGTTTCTTATACGTGAAGTTAGCATCAAATCACCACCAGGACTAAGTGCAACCCTCAGACGGTATTCAAAACTGCAATATAATACACATGTGATTCCGACTATGATTGCCTTATAATGCAACAAATTACAAAGTAATATAACAATGATAAGGCTTTCAGGTGTCATATGAAATCATCGAATCACTGGCAGCAAGTGATGATAAGCTAACCTATGAGGCCAGATCTTCAAATCCTCTTCAGTGGGTTTAAGAATCAAGTCAACATAAGCTGAATTGGTGGTTGGCACTGGAAAAGATGGTGGATCAGTATCAATGGTCCAGATTCTATTCCTTGCAAATCCATGTTGTTCCAGATTTCCAAAGTTGGAAAACTACATTAGGAAGTGAAATTGAGGTTAACGTAGCAGTAGCAGAGAAGCAAAAAAGGCGCTGGAAGGACAATGGCATACCTGTGGAAAGCATATTGGTATTCCTCCACGAATAGCTTTTGGAGGCTTGAAAATAGCCTGACAGAATAGGAATAGTAGCAATCAAATGTCAAGCGATCAAGACCAAATTGCTATTTATACTCCAGTTGAATTTAAATTCACATATTATTCTATGTCAATAAGCACAAAAGAGCTCCATAGTAGCGTCAGTAACATTTACATAGTTATGACAGCATCTGTCATAAGACAATACAGAGATAAGGGTGTATGAGAAATAATAACAATAAAAATTAATGTTGACATTGCTTCACATACTGAGACATGTTGGTTACAAAAATTATTTCCCCCTAGAACTGAACTAATTGAAGTGGTAAAAATCAACACTAAAATCATTACGGCGAAGATACCATACTGAAGTTGGATGGACAGAGCAGCTGAAGAGCACGAATTTCAGGCAAACAACAGACTATAGACTGGATCAAACGAAGCATTGAAATTTACAGTCATGGAAAATATGAAGCTTTAATTTGGTTCAGTCAATTGAATTGAATCCCAAAAAAGTGCTCACTACAATTGATATACTGCTGAAAGATTATAAGGCAAAAGAAAAGAAGATAAATGCACCTTATTGCTAACGAAAAGTAACTCATCTCCATGCTCATCTTTCCATGATGTCACATGCCCACCATACAGGTACACCTAAAAGCAATGAAATACATCATTATAAGATGTCATAACAAAATCTCAAGGGTAAGAAACTTTTAAAAAAAAGAGAGATCAGGCCAGCATAGAGGATATAACAAAATGCAAATAATTCCATGTGTAGTTTGGATTGCTTTGTTTCTGTTGTGTTCTTTCCTATGTCTAGCTACTGGAAATCATGTTGCTATTTATTTCGGCAAATCATAGAGCTCATTGTAATAAGTTTTTTGATAGCCCAAGGTTAATACTGAGTACAATAAATCTTTGTGTCACGATTTAGCACGAATATACAAGATTGTTACCATCGACTTGCGTTGAATTTTTAATAGCAGGACCTTATGCAGTAACATGTCTGTCTGTGGTTACTTAGCCCCAAATACCTTCTTGTTATTCATTTCACATTTTGACTCACCTAAGATACAATGATTGCTTATTAGGTAATGTCCAGTCAATCCAGATGGTGCAACTGAAAGCAAGTTAAATGAGTTTTGCAACGAGAAGTTCAGTAATTGGGATGGAAAGATTTAAGTATAAATTTGAGCAAGGCTGGGTGCCTGGGCCAACGACCGAAATAGGAAACTTCGATAAATGCCCACATACAAATTGTGCAATCTGCACAATCTTGTCCACTATTCATCAGCTTAAACAATCCTGTGGCATTTTCACCAACACTTTGCATGCTGATTTCATGACACTTGAGCAGAAACTGTGTCAAAGCAGAGAAGCAACCCAAATGAACACGAAATACTCATCAATTGTCATAAATAAAAATGATACTTGTGCTAAAGATGCTGAAGTAAGAAACAGGAAGAATGAAATTTCAAATGGTGTGGAAGTTGCTCGAATCATCACTGTGAAGAACCGCTAAACTCCTATCCTATGGCACCAAGCATACAAAAGAATGATAAAGTGTAGCCATCCACTGGCAGTACTGATGTTTACATTTCCTTCCTATAACCAAAGTATGGCATATGCCACCCTTGACATCATCCTACAGTTCTAGAAGTTAACCAAAGGATCAACAACCCTGTTGATGAGTTCCCTTTTATCCATTACAGTTTACACAGCTTACCTAATCCAATCGTCAATAAAACCATGTCCGTCATGTCCCCAGCTCGGCAGCTCCCCACACTTATACAGACCAGAAGATAAAGTATCTCGATCAGGTTGCGCTCGACTGGAGGTCTTGTATAATCGTATAGATAGAAACAATATAATGCCCGAATAATGGTGGTCAGAGGAGTGGCTTAGACCGAGTCGAAATGCTTTCCGAGTCCTTGGCTGCTTCCTGAGTACAAGGGAATCTGGCTCTATCTATGCTCAGGAATTACATCAGCAACATGCTTAGCCGCTTCTCCCCGTGTCGTGCAAACTTGGGATCGCCATTGTCCGATAACGGTTTGTGAGACGACCCAGGAAGGATATTAAAAAAAACAAATACACGAGACAGACTCGGACTCAGATCGGAACACACTGGTTCAGCACGCCCTGTCATTTGTACAGGAGCCCCGCAGAGCTTCTACGACGAAACAAAAGCCTGATGTCGCCTCGCCTACGGAGTAGATAGTAGGAGTAGTACCAAACCGAAGGAAAGCACCAACGAGCTTAGCTCAGGGGAGTATCGACTACTACGCGACTGGCTGGAGCAGCAACTAAACTGCGCGCGTCCCAGCTCCGCTCCGTAACGTGCGGAGCCTTGGCGCAAAGCGCGCCACGGATCTGCGCCGGGATCTGGCCGCCGGAACACTCAATTAGCAGAGCCGGGGAAAGGGGGGGCACGGGTGGGTACAGGCATGGATAAGCACCGTACCTCGGCGGAGCTCCCCCGGACCTCGCGTAGGACGACCTTTTCGAGGTCGTTGACGCCCTTGCAGTGCGTCACGGGCGCCGCCGCCGCCTCCTGCTTCTCCTCGGCGGCGGCTGGCGACGACGCGGAGGCCGACATGTCTGTCCCGGCTCCCGCCCGCGACCGCGAGGCGAGGCGAGCACGCCGGAACGGAACTGGAGCCTGGAGCTGGAGCTGGAGGGGGGGAGTCAGAGAGAGAGAGAAGCGGAGACTGGAGCGAGAGGCAGGCAGATGGGGTGGGTTTAATTGGGGAATTTCAGGGACAGCGCCCCCTCCCTCCCTTCGCTTCTTTCTCTGCGTTGCGTCTCGGGGTCCTAAAAATAAATCAATCAATCTCCTGATGCCTTCCTTTCTCTGATCGCGATCTGCTGCAAACTTTCGGTGCTCTCGCACTGGCACCGCGTGTACGTACGGTACGTACGTACTACGTGCTCCTGCTTTGCTTCCGGCCCTTCAAAAGCTCCAGCTCGTCTCAGCTACGGATACGCATACGCTTTGCGTATACGCTCTGATGATGCTGCTGCTGGTGTGAAGTGACTCTACGTACTCCAAAAGCAATCGTTCCACTTGCTTTGGTATTCTTTTTCTTCTCTCAATCAACAAAGTATTCTTGTCGGCGTATGTACTTTTTTTTAGTATTTTCCACGTAGTATTGGGTATGACTGTACGAGACTAGGAGCATATTCCGAAACACTACCAATCGCATACATACACATGGTGACATGGAGATACAGCAACAGCTTGGGAGTTGGGATGGCAACACTTCACTATTTTATTTTATTTTTTGGGCCACTGTGTGTGTGAGCCTCGTTGAGCATATGAAACAGTTGCGGAGTTAGGCGCCATTCGGTGCTACGAAAAAGGTTGATGGGGGGAGGGAGGATGAAAGATGCGCCCTCGAGTGGATTGATCCGCTTTGACAAGGACAAAACAATGTAGGGATAGCAGTTTTTTTTTCTCCTCGGTTGATAAAGAAAGTGGTAAGAAGGATTTAGACCAGTGGCTTTTTTCCTTTAAAAAAAATAAAACAAAACAAAACAAATGGATTAGTTAAGTAGTAGGCCACTAATTTTGACCCGAGACACAGCTAGTAGATGGAGTGGAGTCAAGCTCCATCGATTATTCTGAGGGAAACTGCTGACTAATTTTAACTTTGGAAAATCTGTCAACTTGCTCCCAGGATTTATGAGTAGGATCTCGCAGTGCATCGAAGTCGAGCTAGTCGATCACCCTCGTGTCATCCGATGATCCTTGTATTTTCCCCCCCTACACCAAGCGACCGGCAAAGGTGATAAAGGTGGTGGGAGCTGCTCTCGAGTCCAACCAATCGCAAGATCCATGGCGGACACGACGGCTACGGTGCGCGCTGACGTAGCAGCCTAGCCGTCGGATGGTCGTCGCGCGCGCCGAATCCGGCAATCAGCCGGCGACGCTGACGTCCCGGCGGAGATCAGCGTGACCGCGCCAAGCGGTGGCGTGCGTGTGGGCCGCCGCGGTCGCGGTCGCACTCGCAGCGCAGGTGCTGCTGGTGGGTGGGATTCGTGGTCGTGGCGCGCCGCCCAGCTTGTTGTGAGAGCGAGTGAAGCCTACGTGACGTCTGACGTGAAACCGGGAAATTATGGAACGATGTCGATCTCGCTCGCCGTCCTATTTGTTTTGTTTGTTTGCTCTATATGCAGAACTATTGCTGAAACATGACCCTGATAGAAATGGCTTTGTTCGTCAGATTTCTGCTCATACATACAACTAACTGATTTATTCTGAGAAAAAAAAGTACTATGTACTGATTTGTACAGCAGAGAGCCGAGCACTCGATCTATCTATCCTCTGCTGAACTCTGTCCGTTCGTTTGGCACGAGCAGAGGGACGACACGCTTGCGGTTCTGTCTTCTTTTCTCTGATGCAGCTCAACGCGCTGTTCGATCAGTAGTCTGATCTCATAATACTTGATCCTTGCACAGAATCCCGGTGATGCAACATGGGCGAAATTAGACGCAATTCAATTCAGGATCAAAGGGCCTGGGTACAAAGCAAAGGTGTAACATCGTTTGCAAATGCCGTGGCAAATTCTTTTACAATTCCTGCTGGAACGACCCAAGAACAGAGCGAGGATATATGGTAGTACGCACAAACTCGTAGAGCCGTTTGAGCACGCCGCTGGCACTACAGGTAAACACAAGCACAAATAAACCCAGTATACTCATCAGGCATCAACGCCATCTTGCTTGTTTCCTCTCCATCAAGCACAGCACGGGGGCGAGGCGAGGTCTCGGTCAGTTTCGCCTCTTCCTCCCGCGCTCGGCCCTCCGGCGCGCCCGCCGCTGCCGTCCGCCGGACTCGTCGTCCAAGTCCGAGTACTTCTCGTCGAGCTCCTCGAAAGATTTCTGCATGTCGAAACGACGATGGTGATAAGCTATATATGGCGCGGTTGAGCAGGGGAGAAATTGGATAGTGCTCGAATGAGGGAACAGCTAGCGCATACGTCTCGGAGCTGCATGAAGCTGACGGTGTAGAAGGTCACGGCGGCGGCGGCGATGATGCCGAGAACAGGGACGGCCATCTGGGCAGCTGCACCTTCCATGGCGGACTCAACTCTGAACGTCTGAACGGCCACCACGATCTCCGAGCTGAGAGCCAACCGGTGCCTCTGCGGCCCTATCCAAATACACATCTCGCTTCTGTGTTTTTACACTAACACCCTGCTGAAACAAGAGATTTGTGGTGTATGGACTACTAGGTGGCCTGTGGCCCGGCCCACACCCAGACGTTCGCAGGCCATAGCCAACAATCGGCCTATGTACCACGATTTCTCACGCAGATGAAAAGCAATAGAAATTTTTATATATATTTACTATGATTTCTCAAAAACAAAGTTTATCGAAAATTAAATTTTCAAAATATACCGACGCGGCCGTTTGCCGTTTCAAATGGCAGTAGTGTTCGAGACGGCAGCTGCTCTATAGAATGGTGGTACACCAACCGACGGTCGAGCCCCTCGTTCCAATCCTCCCTAACAACGAAGCTCGCCCCAGGTATTGTTTTAACTTATATACTTTTGTTTAGTTTATAAAATTGTCGATTTAATTTACAAAAGTTAGAAATTAGTTTAGAAATTGTAGATTTAGTTTTAGAAATATCTGAAATAGTTTAAAACTACTAGATTTGTTTAAGAAAAACTAGATTTATTTTAGCAATGCTAGAAAATAGTTTAGAAATACTAGATTTATTTTTGAGCAAAAATAGATTTCTTTTAGAAATGCTAGAAAATAGTATTGACATTCTGAATTTTATTTAGAAATCGTCTATTCTCTGCCTCTAAAGCATACAAGATTTTAATTGGTCACAGTGTGGTGCACCCGATCTTTAAGTGGATTTAGAAATCAAAATGCCAGATGAAACATAAGGCTTTTTCCTGATTGCTCCTGAAAGACAGAATCAATACCAGGGAACTTCTGCAACGAAGAAACATGGAATTTGACTCTTATACATGTGACATGTGCATTCTACAGCGGTTGGAGACTAGCCCTCACCTCATTCTTCGCTGTAACTTTGCCAGAGCCTGTTGGGCATCAATTGGTATCAATGTCCCAGTGACGAGGTCAGCTCCCCAGATTTTCAACAGAATGAGAAGACACTTAGGAGTTCCCTTCTTCATGCATGGACATTATCATCATCATGGCTGGAGCATTTGTACAACAAGAATGACGGGGTGTTTAATGAGATTGACCCGACTGTGGATAGACGCAGAGAGAAATTCATCTCTAGATTTGTAAAGATTTTCCTGAGAGCGCAGCCTGCTTCAATCCCAGGCAGAAAGACATGGATCTCATCCCTGCAATTTTTTGTTTTCTTGTTTTTCCTTCATCCTTAGCTCTTTTTTTTTTTGTTTGTTCTCTTCACTGTCAAACTCCTTTTATTTTTAATATATATTATCAGTAGGGGCTCTGGCCCCTCCTGTTATTTTTTTAAAAATTACCTCTAGTAGCCTAACGTAGAAACATATAGGGATCTTTTTGAAAAAATGTCCCTGACATGGCATGTTTTAGACCTTTGGTGTGCATCGGCAATAATTCAGGTACTCAGATAATCGTTTTGATAGTTCGAGTACCTAGATGGGTGGAGGCCAATAGTTTGAGTACCTGAGGTGCATTTTACTCTTTAGTTTACAAATGTTAGATAATAGTTTAGAAATACTAAATAATAGTTTGGAAATTTTGTATATAGTTTTAAATATTATAAAATTGTGTAGAACTACTAGATCAGTTTTAGAAATATCAAAAAATAGTTTAAAACTCTATATCCGTTTAAGAAAAATTAGATTTATTAGCAATCCTAGAAAATAGTTTAGAGATATTAGATTTGTTTTTTTAGCAAAACAGCTTCCTGTTAGAAATGCTAGAAAATAGTATGGAGATTCTAGATTTTATTTAGAAATGCTACATTAATTTAGAAATAAAATAAAATAGTTTAGAAATTCAAAAGTCCCTTTCAAATACATGAAACTTGATTATAAATCTTAGATTTAACTTAGAAATTTTTAGAAAATACTATACAAATTCTGGATTTTCTTTAGAAATGCCGCATTTATTTTAGAAATACTAGAAAATAATTTAGAAATTATGTATTCCCTTTGTAAAATACTTAAAATAGTTTATAAATACTAGATTTGGTTTATAAATACTAGAAAAAGAGTTTAGAAATACTAGATTTATTTTATAAATACTATATTTCTTTTATAAATGCTAGAAAGTATTATAGAAATACTAGATTTTTTTAGAAATACATGAAAATACTATAGAAATTCTAGGTTTTCTTTACAAATACTCTTTCGCTTAGTATATGTCATTGCTATTGAGAAATTGTAAATAAATAAAAAATTAAGAAAAAATGTAACCGCTATTTGAAATGGCGCCTGGTCCCAACCGCTGTTTAAAACGTCGGTTGCGCTTGCCCCGATGGTGGGCTCCAACCGCTGTTTGATTCGGCGGTCGTGACCAGCCATTGTTTGAAACGGCAATATATTTTTGAAAATTTTGAATTCCTGCATTTAGTTTTGAGAAATCGTGGGAAAATATAAAAATAATCAAAAGCAATACAGTTGGTGTGAGGCCCGTTTGCTAGGCAGCCCAGCACTGATTTGGCCAGGCAAGCAAAGCCAAAAAAAAAAAAAAAAAACCGTTGCGCATATACTAAGCGAAATGCTCGGATGCATACGGAAGCTTTCCGTCGCACACGCACAGTCACACCACAACACTCGTGCTTACGTGATTACCGCTAGTAGCCTAAAAACGTAGAAACACAATCGATCGACATAGCTTCGATAGACCGATCGATGCAGGTGATGATGTCACTGCAGTTGCAGACCCCTGGACGATCAGAGGGGGCTCCGCATTAAGGCTCGGTCATCCAAATCAAGGGATCGTCGACCCGGCCGCGATCGCTCGGATCGACGACAACGGGCCGGGAAAACGAGCGCTCACCGGCGTCGCTGCTGACTGCCCGTCCAGATCGCTCCGAGCGAGGGCAACGGTAAAGGTTGGAATGAGTGAGATAACGTGGGGCCGTGGGGGTCTACATAAAGGTGACATTTGTTACTGCTTACTATAGAGCGAGGGTAGTAATAGATAGCTGAAAGCTGAGGTGAAAAGGTAGCGTTTAGATGGACCGGGATCCGGTGCAGTGAGGGAAGTTGCTGTCCATTAGTCATTTACTACTCCACTCTACAGCATTGTTCATGCGGTTACTGCTCACCAGGCTCTCTGTTCAGGCCGGCACTGTAGCGTGCAGTCTGAAACGTGCAGATATCCATCACATTTAGATGCAGTCCTTTTTGTTCGCCAATGCGGAGGTGCGACAGGCAGGTGAGAATATGAGATTGGTGAAAACAGACAATTATTCTGTCCAGCCTGCACCCAGCGTCCCAGCGCACTCGCTCCAGTGATAGATTAGCCCCGGCCGGCGCCACTGACCGACCACCCAAGGTCCAACACAGGGGCAGCGTAGTCAGGCGCATACACCGACCTCCTCCCGTTCCACGCCGCCGCCGGCCGACCGGCCTCACGCAACATCCTTCGAACGGACCATCGTCTTGACGCGCGGATCGAGGGAGACGACCGGCGCTAGCTGAAAAGGGGGATCGGGGGCGGACGATGGCGGCGTCCATCGCGTCGGGGCTATTGAGCGCGGGCCGGCTGTCGCTGGCGGCGCTGGCGAGCCCCGGCGTGATCATCCGGCGGGCGTCGCGGCTCGAGGACAAGCTCAAGGAGCTGATCCGGGTGAACGGCGGCGGCCGCGCGGCGGGGGAGCAGACCAAGGAGAGGTTCCTGCGCGCGTACGAGCGGCTCAAGACCGAGCTCCTCAACGACCCCGCCTTCAACTTCGACTTCACCGACGAGACCAGGCAGTGGGTCGCCAAGGTATATGCTAGCTCCCCTAGACCCTCGTCCCCTTGCTGCACAACTTGCGAACGTCCATGCTCTACGTGAGCGGTGGCACTGCGGCCGCTGTCTTCTCTTTTCTGAACATTTGCTAAAAAAAAAAGTATGCGCGTAACCATCGGTGGTTACAAAAGTTTTAGCTATCGATCATATTAGTTGGAGTGTCCGGTTTCAAATACAAGTATTGACACTTTTTTCTTTATTAACTTTGACGAATGACAACATAAGATTGATGTAACTAAATTCACCGCAAAAAAAAAAGCCATGCCTGGAGATGATCATTACTGGCCTTTTTGCGGCTGTTGAATTCTGCTCCTCTCCATTTGCAAAATTCCACGTCACTCTAACATTTTTTTGTTAAAAAAATCGCACCACGCCAAATTCTGTCAGCCTGTTCGTTTGGTACGGTGGTGATGATTTGTCTTGATTTGTTCCGAGAGAAAAAAATCTTCTTTGGCTGATTCTTGGTCATTTGGTTTGTTGTGAGAGAAAAGATCACTTGGGTGTACGATAAGCCGAAGCGAACGGTCGTCGTTGCGCCCCGGCCCATGTAGAAACTTGGCACACTGGGCCAGCCCAACCAAATAAATTTTCCTTCAGCTTATGTTTGTCTGGTTTGTTTTTCTTCTATATATTTTCACAATAAAAGTAATAATATCCCACTGGTGATACAAATGTGACCTCTGTTGTCTTGTTTTTCTACTGCAGATGCTGGACTACACCGTACCTGGAGGTGGGCGGATGAATCGCCGCACAGTTTACTGCAGAGTGCTCTGAATACAATTCGGTTTTGCTTTGTGTTGACGTGCTCTGAATTGCCACTCTTCTTTCTCAAGGTAAACTGAACCGTGGGCTCTCGGTGATCGACAGCTACATGCTGCTGAGGGAAGGGACCGAGGACGACGACGAGGACTTCTACCTCGCCTGTGTTCTTGGTTGGTGCGTCGAGTGGGTAAGCACCATCAACAATCCGTGGCTACTCCGCTACCAAGGATTGGGGCAACCCCTGGTGCTTGACGAAATGTTTCTGAACCGGTCTGCAGCTCCAAGCGTCTGCTCTTGTGCTGGACGACATCATGGACAACTCGTACACGAGGCGAGATAACCTCTGCTGGTACAGGCTGCCAACGGTAAGTTTACTGCAGGCATCACTGCCATTTGATGTGGATCTTCATGGCACGGAGGATGGCTAATGGTTTCTGCTGGTACTGCAGGTTGGCATGTCTGCTATAAACGACGGTGTTCTGTTGAAATGCCATGTCCAGGCCATCATCAAGAGATACTTCAAGGAAAAATTATATGCCCTCGATCTCATGGAACTCTGGAACGAGGTGATTAACGGGAAGCATCCATGTCAGCAGTTTTTGTCAAAGTCTTAGTATAACACATATTTTGCTTGTATTTGTTTGTGCAGATAGGCTTGCAG
Source organism: Cenchrus americanus (assembly GCA_947561735.1). Lineage (NCBI taxonomy): Eukaryota > Viridiplantae > Streptophyta > Magnoliopsida > Poales > Poaceae > Cenchrus > Cenchrus americanus. The sequence continues at coordinate 307,543,885 of OX387241.1, read as the reverse complement.
ACTACCATGGGGCAGATGTTGGATCTCATCACAACTCATACTGGTGCGAAAGATCTTGCGAGATACAGAATTCAAGGGTACTTGACTGGCCAGTTTGATAAATTTGTTTAAATTAGATGGGTGCATTTTACCAAATTTGTGTGCCTTCTTTATTTTTAACATGTACCGTCGTATAGTGAAGTACAAGACATCCTACTATTCTTTCTATCTTCCGGTGAGTCCGAGATTAGATATTAATTGAATCAAGTCAATGAGAAGCTGTAAATCTTCTATATCTAGATTATTTCATCTTCTTTCCATCCACGTCTGCTTAGCTGTCAGGCAAACGGTGTGCTAAGACCTTTATGTTCAATCTGAAAACCAGTATTTTTTCCCCATAGAACATGATTGGAGTGTTGACCATTTACTGATTGTTACTTCACTTTTTTCAAGCAAAATTGCTACACCATCTTGGCTGCAATTCATAGCAAATATGCATTTGCTTCCTTTCATGTAGGTTGCATGTGCATTGCTCCTAAATGGCGCGAAACTGAGTGATTACGTTGAGCTGAAAAACGTACTTATTGAAATGGGAGTGTACTTTCAGATACAGGTGTGTACATTACCCTAGCTCATGGACTGCTACAAACTTCCTCTAGCACATATGTCCAAAATGTAATTCTTAGGATGACTACCTGGACTGCTTTGGCGACCCTGAAGTTACTGGAAAGGTACCAAAGAATGACCCATTTCTTGTCCTTACAATATAATTATTATGTTTGATGGCTTCAGTCCAACCTATTGATCTGGTAATACAGTCTTCTCTATAGAGCTCTGCCTTATTTCTTTGATAGAAAGGAGAGTCTACGAGCAGTCGAGCACCAACCCAGGATGGAAAATGGGCTAAATTCAGCAGCAATAATAATGCATCTATTTTTGAAGGGTTCTCTGAAATTTACTGTTTCGTTGTGTGATACAGGTTGGAACAGACATAGCAGACTACAAGTGCTCGTGGTTAATAGTCCAGGCTATGGAGTTGGTTAATGAGAATGAGATGAAAATACTATATGTAAGAAAACTATCCATTGAGTTTGCACATACGATTCCTTTGATGACCCCACCCCACCTCCATAACTTTTCTTGCATCCACCTTATTGATTTATCAGGAGAACTACGGCAAATCTGACCCGCACCGTGTTGCGGCGGTGAAGAATTTTTACAAGGAGCTTGATCTTCAGGTATAGCTCTTATTTCAACAGCTTGAAGTAGAGTTACTACCTAAGGCAGAGGCCTTATGAACCTGTCTTATGTGAACTGTATCTGTAGCATTAAACAATTTAGCAATAATATAACTAATCTGGCCTTTCTGAAGGACATATTTTTGGAGTACGAGTCAAGAGTTTACAAGCACCTAGTTTCGACCATCGACGCTGAGCCAGATCGCGCAATTCGGGAAATTCTGAAGATCTTTCTGAAGAAGATTTACAGGAGGAAGAAGTAGACACATTTTTCTACTATTTTATACTACTTAGCTAAGAGGTCAACCTGAAGAACATTCAAGGGGCCGGGGTAAGGGTTGAGGTCTGATGAATAACACCCATATGTAGCATATTAACATGTAATATGCTTGCTAGTTCTTATTAACATGTAATATCTGCTCCTGCCAAGGCCCCTTTTGGTAGATTTCTTGCTCCTTTTAAAACAGTTTGGACTCTTCTCGTGGAGTGACTTCTCCAGTGGACCTGAAGGCTGAAGCTGTTTTGAAAAAAAAAATATTTGATAAAATAGCTTCTCAATGGCAATATGAGTAATTTTATGATTACATAGTTCTTGGAGGGGGAGGAGAAGCTGGTGAAACTACTTTCCCCCCTTATCCTCATGTAATAGTAGAATAACTTTATATATGCAATAAAAATAGCTCCACCATACATACCACAGGAAATGCTCGGATGCATACGGAAGCTGTCCGTCTCACACAATCGCATAGAAGGGATAAAAAATTATAACCGGTGGCATAGAAGGGATGAGCTAATTTTAATTTTAGATAGATGGCACAGAAGGGATGAGTTACATTTTTCAGTAGTACAGACGGAATTCTCTCTTTATTTAGCTCAGTACAGGATCCGATCGACCGATGCAGGTGATGTCGTCACTGCAGTTGGAGGGCCCTGGACGAGCAGAGGGGGCTCAGATCAGTTATCCTTGGGAATGTAGCCGCCCAGCACGACAGCGTTGACGTAATCCTGCACGCGGTGGAACGGCAGGCCGGGCAGCGCCACCGCCACCGCCCGCATCAGCAGCAGCAGCCACCCCTCCCGGAAGTAGGCGCCCCAGCGGTAGCCCAGGTACACGCCGCGCCCGAGCTCCCACGCCGAGTTGATGCGGCTCGCCGTCACCAAGCCCGGCAGCGACGGCGAAGGGGTCTCCTCGCCAGGTATCTCCTGCAGCACCTGCACGCATAATATAGTTGTTCACCGAACTAGGAAAATGCGCGCAGAGGAAAGCAAGGGAAAGATCGGTACGGTACACGGATCGAGCACCTTGAGCTTGTAGGACTTGTCGAAGTGGAGGCCGAGCCCGAAGTGGAGGAAGTGGACGGCGGACCTCTCGTTGGGCAGCCGCGGCAGCGGGTCGTCGCCGTAGGCGATCCGGAAGTGGCGCTTCTTGGGCCGGTCCAGGTTCCTCTCCACGAACATGGCGAGCATGGCGTCCCCGACCCGCGGCTGCCCGAACGTGTACACCGCCGCCAGCCGGTCCAGCACCGGCTTCTCCTTGTGGTACGCCAGGATCGTCGGGAAGAGCACCGCCAGCGCGCCGCCGGACCCGTGCCCGGTCACCAGCACCCTCGCCTTCGTGTTCGCCTCCAGCAGCTCCCTCACCGCGTCGCGGATCGTGTAGTACGCGTACACCTGAGGAATTAAACGCCCGCGTACGGCCAGGTCAGGTCACCGCGCGTGCGTGTTCCGGCGATCACCGGCGGCGGAGCTAGCTTGTGGGGGTGCGCGCGTGTGTGCATCGAGACACCAAGACCGACCTTCTGGGGCTTGCCCTTGATGCGCTCGACCCACTTGGGCCAGCCGATGTTGCGCTGCGCGCCGAGCGCGTGGGTGTAGGCGGCGTGCGCGCGCCCCAGCCGGGGGATCTTGTACCACGACGGGTCCACGTCGGCGCACCACCGTGCCGCGTCGAACGGCCTCGTCCCCCGGAACGCCACCACGATCAGCTCCGCGTCCACCGGCTTGTCGCAGAACACGAACGCCTGCGCCGTGTACGCGTTCTGGAACTCTGAATCAGCGCCAAGAAAAATAAGAAAATGTTAGGGTGATGAATTATAAGTGTCGCATATTCGTCGTAAAAAAAAATCAAGTTCTTGCTCTCTAAATTACCGTTCCAGCAGTTGTAGAAACGCACGAACTCCATCTGCACCAAATTAAAGTGTGGCCACCGTTTGTTTCAGCTCTTCCAAAGTACTCGATGAAATGCGCGCACACGCAGAGAGAACGAGAAACTGGCGGGGAATGCGCGCGCGTTACCTGCCAGTGGCTCGTGACGACGTTCCGGATGAAGGCCTCGCTCTCGTAGGCCAGCTTGGACGCCATGACGCAGAGCGCGGCGTCGAACCGGGAGTCCGCCGGCTTGATGCTCCTGTCCAGGTCGACTCGCCGGTCGATGAGCCCGGTCATGGACCGGTACCTCGGCGACGACCTGTCGGGGTACTCCATCCTCCCGTGGAGGACGTTGTCGGCGAGGTTGAGGACGAGCTCGACGGCGGCGCCGAGCGCGGCCAGCGGGCCGGCGAGCGAGAGGAGGAGGATCTGCAGGAGGAGGTTGAGGAAGATGGCGAGGCGGCGCGGGAAGCTGCGGACCTCGGTGCTGGTGAAGCAGTCGATGGCCCTGTTCCGGCCGACCTTGGGCGAGAAGAGGAGGTGCACGAGTTCCACGGGGCCAGCCCTGTCCGGCCGCAGCACCATGTACTCATTGCTGAAGCAGTAGTCGAGCTTGCTCATGCTGGACGCCGGCCGGCCGCCCGGTCTCAAATTGACACTCGCACTGTCGCACACACTGCTTGTGACCACGACGTGCCTGAGGCGCAGATCTAGGAGCAAGCAACTGCACTTGTGGGAGAGATCAGAGATGGCCGGGAAGAAGGGGCATGCATGTTATAAATTCGTCAAGTAACAGAGGGTGGTCCCGAGAAGGTAAATGGTAAGAACATTTTTCTTAGATTTGCAGGCTTTGCAAATGTTTTAAATACTGTACTACTTGGCATGATGCAGCAAGTCTGCGCACCAAACTGCCATAAATTCACGATAGCAACTCGATGGGTTGAGCTAAATTTAGTTCGTGTCACATCCGGCTGCTAATGAAAAATATGAGCTAATTGTAAAATTAATTGCATAAGTTGTGATTAATTCGCAAAGATGAATCTATTAAACTTAATAATTCATCATTAGCATATTTTACAGTAGCATCATGAACGGATCGATTCGTCTCACCGACAACAGTTTCTAAAGGTCCTTGGCTTACGAGTTTTTCTAAAAATCAGAGGGGCCAAGTTTTGACCCGTGTGGCATACTTCTGTTGGGCTTTATGGCTCAGCAGGAATGAGATTGTGTTCCAAAGATCAAAATTTGTATCGATTTTGCAGGTGATGTTTAGATGAGTTTTTTGGGTGAGAAGTTGGTCCATTTTATCCAAAGAAGAAGAAAGAAGCATTTTGAAGAAGGGCTGCGGGTGCTTGGAGACGATGTCTTTGGAGTTCTTTAACAAGAGCGGCTGGAACACCCGAAAGCGTATCATGTGCTAGTTGGGTTTGGTTCGAGTTCTTAGAGTTCTTCGTTCTTTTCTTTTGAGCTATGGAACTTGCGTTGTGGCTCATTTGTGGTGGCCTGCTGCGTGTAGTGCCGGTGGGCGCTCTGGAGTTGGTTCTAGTTCTTGCTGTGGTTGGCCATGATGGCTGTGTATCGTTTCACTGGCTGTGAGCACTTGTGTTGAGGCCGGAACTCGTTTTGTTCCTTAATCTAGAAAACCCCTTTTTCGAAAAAGACATTTTCTCTGCTTTTGTTGAAAGCCATAAGTATTCAAGTTATAAGGGAAACAAAGCGAAAGGCGTGACATGCCACGACGATGCTCGCAGCGGAGGACAACACAGGAAACTCTATCTAAATACAACCACGGTTATTAGATTTCAACAATGTCTGTCACCACAGCCTCACTTGGCTTGAAAGCCTCCAGCCCTGCCTGGATTTTGCACAGCATGCACCGCAGCGATCTTCTCCTGGTCATATTTCTTCAACAGTGGAGACCATTGCCGCACAAACATCGCATCAGACCGGATTACATCTAGCGGCTGCAAGAAAAACTTCTTCTCAATCACGCTTTTTGTTTCGCGATCTCCAAAGGGTCCAAGCTAAACCTGCAAACACACACAAAAAAAAAAAAAACGAAGTCTACATGGTAGGTTCAGTTTATTGGTCAACCGCCCCCCTTGCAAGTTTTTCCAGGAGACTGGGGAATTACCTCAGCCCAGAAAGTTCCTAACACAACTCCACGCAAATTGTGCCATTGAGCATTGAAAAAAGATATGCTCAGTGCTTTCTTTTTGCCCACGCAAACAGCAACGTATGCCGCCTTTCCATCTTCTATTTTTTCAGAGATGTTGCCGTCTGAAGCTTTGTCTCCCAGATGCTGAATTAACCCTTATTTACATGATTGATATTGTAATTAACCAATACTCGAACTTCTATTGATTGATATGTAGACATTCGATGTGATAGTACGCAGAACTTTTAAGCGGTGAATCCAAATGGAACCGAAGCAGGATGTACGCGAATATAAGGTCACACGGACCCAAACTCGCATTCTCCGGTGACCGGAGCAGATCATAATAACTCGATGATCATACATTACTGGATTCTGGGACTAGTACTCGCGGTAGACTTTTGTGGCTCCTCTGTCCAATGATCAATTGATCATACATAATAGGCTGGGTCTGTTTGCATACACTTCTCCCACCACGTTTCTCCTAGTTCAAATATATGAAGTAGCAGTTTATGACATAATCAGTGAAAACAAACAAAGCACTTAGCGGGATTCTTGTTTATTCCATCAATAAACAAGAAATAAGCGTAAACAAACATCCGTAAGGGATGGAGGCTGAAGCTCCTCTACCGGTCAGAACGTCATGAAACTCCTAAGCTCGCTCACAAATCTGGGGACAAAAAGGGAAAATTATATATTTTTAAACGAAAAAATTGAGCAATGGACGTCGGGTTAAATCAGAGAGAACTGGCCGTGATTGCTCAGACATCAACACACATGTTTAACGGACCCTGACTGGTGTTGATTTGTTGTGATAGAAACATACTACTGATTAGTAGGTGTTTGATGATTAGTGTTAATTTGATGTAACAGAAAAATATTACTAGTAGGTGGCTGATAATTCATACGAACAAGCGTTGCTAATTGCCTACCGCCCTGGGGCAGGTCGCGTTGTCGATCGACTCTTCTTCTTACTGTAGAAATATTTCATGTCCACAATTTTTTTCAAAAAAAAACAGAGAATGTTTCATGTAGTATGACTCATCTATGTGATCCCCGTTGTCTTTTGCTGGACTAGTGTCCTATGTACGGTCTTGTACTGGTTGTCCTTTGCGGACTTGTAAACTCCTTGCATTGACTATACTCCGTATATTGAGAGAGCACCGGCAGCCGCGTGTACCGTTCATTATACTCTCTTTGTTCCTTAAAAAAGAATAATAAGTAAATTAATTTATTTTTGAATTCTTGTCTTAAAGAATGGAGGTAGTACTTTATACACTCGCCACTGGGCACTGGGTGTGATTAATTAATTTATCCCTTGCTTGCTCGCTAGTCGCTACTAACGTCACTCGCTCCAGTGATAGATTAGCCCCGGGTTACACGCACCCAAGGTCCAAACCGGCAGCTTTGGTCAGGCGTGTGCACCGACCTTCTCCCATTCCACATCGCCGCCGCCGGCCGACCGGCCTCACCCAACATCACTTGCCGTCGTCGAACGGACCATCTTGAGTTCTTGACGCGCGGATCGAGGGAGACGTCCGGTCCGGTCGGCCGGCTGAAAGAGGGCATCGGGACGGGACGTACGATGGGTGCCCTGGCGGCGTCGATCGCGTCGGGGCTGTCGCTGGCGGCGTCGACCGCGTCGGGGCTGTTGAGCGCGGGGATTTCGCTGGCGGCGGCGGCGAACCCCGGCGAGATCATCCGGCGGGCGTCGCGGCTCGAGGACAAGCTCAAGGAGCTGATCCGGCCGGTGAACGGCGGCGGCCGCGCGGCGGCGGGGGAGCAGCAGAGCGCCGCCGCCAGGGAGCAGACCAAGGAGAGGTTCCTGCGCGCGTACGAGCGGCTCAAGACCGAGCTCCTCAACGACCCCGCCTTCAACTTCGACTTCACCGACGAGACCAGGCAGTGGGTCGCCAAGGTATACGGAGTACGCTCCCCTAGACCCTAGTCCGCTTTCTGCACAGCTTGCGAACGTCCATGGCACTGCCAGTGTGTTCTCTTTTCTAAACATTTGCTAAAAAAAAGGGAAAAAGTCTATTTCATCCCCAAACTATGAGAGGTGGAACACATCACCCCCCAAACTATGAAAATGGATCTTTTACCCCCTGAACTTTCTAAAACGGGACAAATCACCCGATGAAGCAACTTCGAAAAATCATAGTAAATCACATAAAAAACATAAAATAGAAATTCAAATTAGTAGTTCTACGCAAGGAGCTGATCCGGGTGAACGGCGGCGGCCGCGCGGCGGGGGAGCAGACCAAGGAGAGGTTCTTGCGCGCGTACGAGCGGCTCAAGACCGAGCTCCTCGACGACCGCGCCTTCAACTTCGACTTCACCGACGAGACCAGGCAGTGGGTCGCCAAGGTACTCTCTTTCAGTCTTTCCCGAACATTTGCTCAAAAAAAGTACTACTATGCGCGTAATCATCGGTCATTACAAATTGTAGCCTATTGGCGAACGGAATTGAGGGAGATGACGTTCGGGACAGAGGAGCACGATCTAGATTACTTTTTTTCTATGAGATAATGCCATCTCGATCCAGCAGTACTTTTCTCTCCGAACAAACCAACTACCAGCAACCACGCAACAATATTTTTCTCTGAGAACAAATCAACACCAACCATCAGCAACCCACCAAACATACAAGTTGTTAGAAGTATTGTCACGTTTTCCTTTAACTTTTATATGACGATCAACATAAAAAATGACATCATAGTATTGATGTAACAAAATTCACCGCTGGACATGATCATCACTGCCCTTTTGTGGCGGTTGAATTATGCTCCTATCCATTTGCAACATTCCACGTCACCCAAGGAATATTACAAAGGGATAGACTGGTCGTAAAAGGAGTAGTACGCACAGTAATAATCTAGCAAAAAATTGTAAAATTTGGCACCACGCCAAAATTCTGTTGCGCTGGGCAAGCGGCGACCCAGGTAGAAACTTGGCTCACTGATGTCGGAAAAAAAATCACTTGGCCCACTGGGTCAGCCCAACCAAACAAATCTCCCTCCAGTTTTTTTTTTTGATAGGGCACATTAACATAGCACGCATACAACCACTCAAACCACATGCACACACACGCTTGCAGGTCCATACACTGATACACACGTCACACAAGATATTCACCCTCCTCGTCTGACTTACTTTTCTCTTAAAACAAATCAGTACCAGCCACCAGCCAAACGAACATGCTGATTAATCAGAGAGACCGCCACTGCTTCTGAACGCACACGCATTGTACCAAGCAACTCAGGAATAAAGCTTAAACATCCTACCAAAAAGGTGCTACTGAGGTCCTGATGAGTAACTCGGTCAAATGCATGTTCACAATTTTCCTTTAGTTTATTATGTTGTTTCATTCTTTTTTTTCAATAAAAGTAATATCCTTAACCCAAAAAAAAAGTAATATCCTAGTGATGATAAAAAATGTGACATCTGTTGTCTTGTTTTTCTACTGCAGATGATGGACTACAACGTTCCCGGAGGTGGGCGGACGAATCGCCACAATAACACACGGTGTTTTAATTTTGCAGAGCTCTGCATACGCTTCAGTTTTGCCTTTTGTTTTGACATGCATCTCGCCGCTCCTCTTTCTTTGTGAAGGTAAACTGAACCGTGGGCTCTCGGTGATCGACAGTTACATGTTGCTGAGGGAAGGGACCGAGGTTGACGACGAGGACTTGTAACACCCGAAAATTCCATCACAATAAAATATTGTTAGCAACATGGTTTAGTTTTATTTTTCTAAGGATTTAATAAATTTGAATAAATAAATTTGCCTTTAATTAAATTAAAACATCATTTAATAATTAGAATCAAACAAGTGATTGTGCATCATGTTGAAATGCATGAGTTTTGGTTGTGGTGTGGTTTTAAAAAAAGGTCTTAAAAAAAAAACACTTGTGAAAAAGTCTTAAAAACTATTGTGAAAAGTCCTTAAAAATAATTGTGAAATTTGTGTAAAAGTTTGAATTAAAAAAAAATGTGTTTGAAAACTTGTTTAAAAAGTTCTCTAAAAAGTCTTAAAATAGTTGGTGAATTTGTGTTAAAATTTGATTTGAAAAAGATTTGAATTTGAATTTGGATTTGAAAAGAAAAGAAAAGAAAAAGAAAAAAAAAAGAAGAGAAAACTAACCTACCAATCTAACCCAACACCCGCGGCCCATCCCTCTTTCAGCCCAACCCGGCCCGCTCCTCCCGCCTCCCTCCCTCTCTCTCTCTGGCCGCTGACGTGTGGGGCCCACACGTCAGGGCCATCTTCAACCTACGGCCGCACCCCCATCCTCCCCGAGCCGCCGCCGCCACCGCCGCACCCCCGGCGCCGCCCCTTCCTTTTCCCCGCGCCGCTCCACCTCCCCACGGGCGCCGCTCCACCTCCCCGCGCACTCACCCACCGCGGCCCTATCTCTTCCCCTCCCTCCACCACCGAACGCCGCACGCCATTAATGGCGGCCGCCCACCGAGCTTCGCCACCGCCTCACCGCGCCGTCTCCTCTTCCTCCTCCGGCTATAAAAGGTGCCCCAAGGCCCCCTCTACACCCCCGCGCCACTCCTCCTCCCTCCTCCACTCCCCCACCGTGCCACCGCCGGAGCACCGCCGCCGCCGCCGGATCCGCCGCCCGATCCGCTTCACCGGCGCATTTTCCCTTCCCTCCGAGCCCCTGGTAGTCTTCCCCTTGCTCTCCTCTTCGTTCTGGTATTTTCTCGCGCGTTTTGGTTCACCGGAGCGCATTTTGGCTTTCTCCGGCGAGCCGCCGCCGCCGGCGCGCGCCGCGCGCGCCGCCCGCGCCGCGCGCGCCGCCGCGGCCGTCCGCCCGCCGCCGCCCGACGCCCACACGCCACCGCGACCGTCCGATCTAAATCCACGGCCCGGATTAAAAGATCTCATACCCCTTGGGTCCGGTCCCACCGTGGACCATGGACCGAGGTCCACCGGCGCGGTCCACGCGCTTGCGTCACGCCGACGTCACCACCGCGTCGGCACGGCCGATGAAAGCCGCCACGTGTCGCTCCCTTGGCTCACCCGCCGGCTGTCTTGGTTGTTTTGCAGAAAGAACCCTGAGATTCCAGAAATTACAAAAATATCCTTCCACCTTTATAAAAGCCTTACAACGAGGTCCTGATTTTTATATCTAGGCCCCTGCAGTCCTTAGTTTCTATGTTCTTTAGCCTATCCTTAACCTTTTACATATTAGACCTTCTAGTTTCACACATATTTATGTTTAGGTCCCTGAAATCTTCCAGAAAACCCCTAAACTTCCAGTACTCTCACAATCTAGCCCCTAAACCTTGTCAAAGCCATATCTTTTCCGTCCTAGCTCCGTTTTACGCGTTCTTGATGTCCACGCGATCGTCTCCTCGAGCCCGTCATTTCTAAAAGCTTGTTTTAGCCTTTTGGTAATGTTTGATGTATTGTTTTATTTATTGTATGTTTTCTTGCATGATCGTAGCCGACGCGCCGTTCGAGGAAGTTCAAGTACAGAGCTTTGCAGATAAGGAAAGTAGCTTATCGTTGGAGAAAGGCAAGTGACCCTAACCACCCTTCTACCTATGCTTTAATCAAGAACACTATAAGTTAATCGGAACATGGAGAACCACCCAGGAAAACAGTGCAACCACAGTCCATATGGCTCTGGCTTAGCCAATTAATTAGGTGTGCGATTGATCCGATGGCCCTTTTCCGAAAGGAGCGAGAGGGGGATCCGGGTTGCGGGGGTATAGCCCGGTCCTTTTGGGGTAGCGGCCTTTGCTAAGGTGCCGACCACTAGGGAGGGTTATGGTCCGCCCGATCCGTAACTATGCGGGTCGTTAGTCTTTTGCATATCTTTGTAAAGGCTTCGTAGCGTCCCTATGCAATCACACCTCGGAAGTGTGGTATTGTGCACGATCGGCACATGCGTGGTTGGGTTCAAAGTTCTTTGGAACTTTTACGCGAACCGTGGGAAAAGTGTGCAACCTCTCGCGAGTGTTAAAGGCGATCGATCGGCCGTGCTCACGGTCAAGAGCGGCTGGACCCTCACATGATTAATTGAACTTAAAGATGGATTAATATTGCTTTCCGGTTATTTACGTGGCCTTGCTTGAGTACCAACCATAAGTGTACTCATCCTTGCTTACGTTGTTCGGAGAAGAACCCGGAGTGGAGCACTTCACCGACTACGAGGAGTTCGAGGATGCGGTCAACCGGTCGGATGCTCGTGGAAGATGAAGATGGAGTCGCGTCTTCATAGTTATCGTTGTTCGTGTAAAGACCTTTGTGTCTACCATCGTGAGTGTAATAAAAGTTAATAAACCTTTTACGTACGTTTTGAGCGGTGTCTTGTGATATTACACTCATGAGTCTATCATATGTGTGATATTTTGATCCTGGCACACATATGAGATGCATTCGGTTTTCTACGGAAAATCGGGTGTGACAGAGTGGTATCAGAGCATTGCTGACTGTAGGACGCAGCCTCAGATAGAAATGGTCGATATTAAGGTCTCTCTTTCTAGGAAGCCCTTCTAACATTCAAAATATCTTATTTACGCTTAAAAAAAATATTTTATTCTTTATTCTTTATCAAAATCATATCTTTTGTTTTCTTCTACACTGAGTCTGATTCTTGATCTTCCACCTTGAACTACCACACGTGTTTTACAGGATAGATTCTTAGGTTGCCCACCCTTCTACCAGTTTCGTTTCGATAGAGCCGTTCTTGTGAGGACGTGCGATGTTAATGCTTGTTGATTGTAAACATGCATGATTTGGATCTTTGACTTGATTGAAATGTTTTTGTGGAGTGATGGCCACAAATACATCAATAAAATAATTAAAGTTAAAATTTGAATCTTAGCCCCTTCTCTCGATTCACCTTTATCTTCTGTCGGAAAACTTTTCTCTCTAACAATCAAATGGTAAACGTCGGGGTCGGGGAGCCGGACGGGATATTCCGTTCGTCATCAATCGGTGAATCAAGTTCCCTCCTTCACAAGAATTAGCAATGGATCCCGCGATGCGGCAGTTCTTTACGGAACGGATGCGGTTGATTCGAGAACCTCACCGCCTCGTCCCGAATCTACAAGCACGGCAGAACCGGCCACCACCTCAAGGACCCCCACCACCTCCACCACCGGTGAACAAGCATAAAGAATTCATGAGCCACAACCCGCCCACTTACTCTCATTACGTAGATCCCCTCGATGCCGATGATTGGCTCAAGACCATCAACAAGATGCTTGAATATCACCCAATGCAATGATCGTGAGAAGGTTTTGTATGCCTCGGGACGTACGGAAGGTGCGGCCGCGATTGGTGGGATGCTTACACCGTCGCACATCTTTGCTGCCGACACCATTACACGGCGGGGAGTTCCGGGAGAGTTTTCGTACACATCACATCCCGGCGGGTGTGAAGAAGGCTGAAGAAGAAGGAATTTCTAGCTCTAAAACAAGGCAACATGACCGTTAGTGAGTATACGGATCGGTTTACTCATTTGTCCCGCTATGCACCGGATGAAGTCAACACGGATGCAAAGAGACAAGAACGCTTTCTTGATGGTTTGATAGGTCCACTTAACTATCGGTTGCGAGCCACACATTTCTTAACTTTCGGATGTTGCTCAATAAGGCTATAGGCTTGGAAAATAAACGCAAGGAACTTCGTGAACGAAGCGCAAGTTTCAACCTCAAGGTCAATCCGGCGGTAACACCGCCCTCGTTACAACTCATCGCAAGACTCTCGGTTTCGTTCTAGCACACCGGGCGGAGGCCATGGACAGAGTCGGCGGTATCGTTCGTTTGATGAACCCGAAGAATCCAACCCAATGACACCTCAGGCTCCAAATCCTCATCAGAATCGCTCAGGTGCACCAGTAAGGAACACTACTCCAGTTCACCCCAGTGGATGCTTCAACTGCGGAGAATTAGGACACTATGCCAGTATTTGCCCTCAGCGCAATATGCCGACACCCCAGAGAGATAACAGAGGACAACAGAACAATATGCATGGTAGGGTGAACCATGTGACAGCTGAAGAAGCTCAAGGAGACAAAGATGTTGTGCTTGGTACGTTTCTTATCAACTCTGTACACGCAACAGCTTTATTTGATTCGGGGCATCGCATTCATTTATTACTGAACGATTCGTGACAAAGCATGATGTACCCAAGAGTTCCATGAAGACACATTTGCTAATCGAGTTCTCCAAACGGTGAAATGAAATCCACATATGTATGCCCACGGGTCAATCTTAAGATCGGAGAGATAGATTTTGAAGCGAGACTTAGTGATTCTAACATCCGGTGGAATAGATGTGATCCTTGGTATGGATTGGTTAAGCAAGCATGATGGAATCATTTTGTGTGCCAAGAAGTCGGTGCTCTTAACTACCCCGCAAGGAGATAGGATTGAGTTTGCCGCTGCAAGCCGGAAGAAGAAGGAGAAGTGAGCAAGCTCGTAATAGTAAACCATCATCTATCAAGAACATCTTGTATCTCCTCTTGTTTCCCGATCCCTCCGAATCTCGGGACGAGATTCTTTTTAAGGGGGTAGGATTTGTAACACCCGAAAATTCCATCACAATAAAATATTGTTAGCAACATGGTTTAGTTTTATTTTTCTAAGGATTTAATAAATTTGAATAAATAAATTTGCCTTTAATTAAATTAAAACATCATTTAATAATTAGAATCAAACAAGTGATTGTGCATCATGTTGAAATGCATGAGTTTTGGTTGTGGTGTGGTTTTAAAAAAAGGTCTTAAAAAAACACTTGTGAAAAAGTCTTAAAAACTATTGTGAAAAGTCCTTAAAAATAATTGTGAAATTTGTGTAAAAGTTTGAATTAAAAAAAAATGTGTTTGAAAACTTGTTTAAAAAGTTCTCTAAAAAGTCTTAAAATAGTTGGTGAATTTGTGTTAAAATTTGATTTGAAAAAGATTTGAATTTGAATTTGGATTTGAAAAGAAAAGAAAAGAAAAAGAAAAAAAAAAGAAGAGAAAACTAACCTACCAATCTAACCCAACACCCGCGGCCCATCCCTCTTTCAGCCCAACCCGGCCCGCTCCTCCCGCCTCCCTCCCTCTCTCTCTCTGACCGCTGACGTGTGGGGCCCACACGTCAGGGCCATCTTCAACCTACAGCGCACCCCCATCCTCCCCGAGCCGGCCGCCGCCACCGCCGCACCCGGCGCGCCGCCCCTTCCTTTTCCCCGCGCCGCTCCACCTCCCCACCGGGCGCGCCGCTCCACCTCCCCGCGCACTCACCCACCGCGGCCCTATCTCTTCCCCTCCCTCCACCACCGAACGCCGCACGCCATTAATGGCGGCCGCCCACCGAGCTTCGCCACCGCCTCACCGCGCCGTCTCCTCTTCCTCCTCCGGGCTATAAAAGGTGCCCCAAGGCCCCCTCTACACCCCGCGCCACTCCTCCTCCCTCCTCCACTCCCCCACCGTGCCACCGCCGGAGCACCGCCGCCGCCGCCGGATCCGCCGCCCGATCCGCTTCACCGGCGCATTTTCCCTTCCCTCCGAGCCCCTGGTAGTCTTCCCCTTGCTCTCCTCTTCGTTCTGGTATTTTCTCGCGCGTTTTGGTTCACCAGAGCGCATTTTGGCTTTCTCCGGCGAGCCCCGCCGCCGGCGCCGCCGCCGCGCGCGCCGCCGGCGGCCGCCGCTAGCCGCCGCGGCCGTCCGCCCGCCGCCGCCCGACGCCCACACGCCACCGCGACCGTCCGATCTAAATCCACGGCCCGGATTAAAAGATCTCATACCCCTTGGGTCCGGGTCCACCGTGGACCATGGACCGAGTCCACCGGGCGCGGTCCACGCGCTTGCGTCACGCCGACGTCACCACTGCGTCGGCACGGCCGGAGAAAGCCGCCACGTGTCGCTCCCTTGGCTCACCCGCCGGCTGTCTTGGTTGTTTTGCGAAAAGAACCCCGAGATTCCGAAATTACAAAAATATCCTTCCACCTTTATAAAAGCCTTACAACGAGGTCCGATTTTTATATCTAGGCCCCTGCGGTCCTTAGTTTCTATGTTCTTTAGCCTATCCTTAACCTTTTACATATTAGACCTTCTAGTTTCACACATATTTATGTTTAGGTCCACGAAATCTTCCGGGAAAACCCCTAAACTTCCAGTACTCTCACAATCTAGCCCCTAAACCTTGTCAAAGCCATATCTTTTCCGTCCTAGCTCCGTTTTACGCGTTCTTGATGTCCACGCGATCGTCTCCTCGAGCCCGTCATTTCTAAAAGCTTGTTTTAGCCTTTTGGTAATGTTTGATGTATTGTTTTATTTATTGTATGTTTTCTTGCATGATCGTAGCCGACGCGCCGTTCGAGGAAGTTCAAGTACAGAGCTTTGCAGATAAGGAAAGTAGCTTATCGTTGGAGAAAGGCAAGTGACCCTAACCACCCTTCTACCTATGCTTTAATCAAGAACACTATAAGTTAATCGGAACATGGAGAACCACCCAGGAAAACAGTGCAACCACAGTCCATATGGCTCTGGCTTAGCCAATTAATTAGGTGTGCGATTGATGCGATGGCCCTTTTCCGAAAGGAGCGGAGAGGGGGATCCGGGTTGCGGGGGGTATAGCCCGGTCCTTTTGGGGTAGCGACCTTTGCTAAGGTGCGACCACTAGGGAGGGTTATGGTCCGCCCCGATCCGTAACTATGCGGGTCGTTAGTCTTTTGCATATCTTTGTAAAGGCTTCGTAGCGTCCCTATGCAATCACACCTCGGAAGTGTGGTATTGTGCACGATCGGCACATGCGTGGTTGGGTTCAAAGTTCTTTGGAACTTTTACGCGAAGCGTGGGAAAAGTGTGCAACCTCTGCAGTGTTAAAGCGATCGATCGGCCGTGCTCACGGTCAAGAGCGGCTGGACCCTCACATGATTAATTGAACTTAAAGATGGATTAATATTGCTTTCGGTTATTTCGTGGCCTTGCCGAGTACCAACCATAAGTGTACTCATCCTTGCTTACGCTGTTCGAGAGAAGAACCACGGAGTGGAGCACTTCACCGACTACGAGGAGTTCGAGGATGCGGTCAACCGATCGGATGCTGTGGAAGATGAAGATGGAGTCGCGTCTTCATAGTTATCGTTGTTCGTGTAAAGACCTTTGTGTCTACCATCGTGAGTGTAATAAAAGTTAATAAACCTTTTCTGTACGTTTTGAGCAGTGTCTTGTGATATTACACTCATGAGTCTATCATATGTGTGATATTTTGATCCTGGCACACATATGAGATGCATTCGGTTTTCTACGGAAAATCGGGTGTGACAGGACTTCTACCTCGCCTGCGTTCTCGGTTGGTGCGTCGAGTGGGTAAGCACCATCAACAATATGTGACTTCTCTGCTAACAAGTGTCGGAGCATCCCAGGTGTTTGATGAAGTGTTTCTGAACCGGTCTGCAGCTCCAAGCGTCTGCTCTTGTGTTGGACGACATCATGGACAACGCGTACACGAGGCGAGATAACCTCTGTTGGTACATGCTGCCAACGGTGAGTTTACTGCAAGTTTCGCATCAATTTGATGCTGATCTTTATGCCATGAAGATGGCTAATGCTTTCTGCTGGTACCGCAGGTTGGTCTGTCTGCTATAAACGACGGTGTTCTGCTGAAATGCCATGTCCAGGCCATCATCAAGAGATACTTCAAGGAAAAATTCTATGCCCTCGATCTTATGGAACTCTGGAACGAGGTAATTAACTAGAAGCATCCATGTCAGTAGTTTTCATAACATCATCTTAGTATATCACATCTTTTGTCGTATCTTGTTTGTGCAGATAGGCTTGCAGACTACCATGGGGCAGATGCTAGATCTCATCACAACTCATACCGGTGCGAAAGATCTTGCGAGATACAGAATTCAAGGGTACTTGGCTAGTTTGGTAAATTTGTTTAAATCAGGTGGGTGCACTTTACTGAATTGGTGTGCCTTCTTTTGTTTTTAACAGGTACCGTCGAATAGTGAAGTACAAGACATCCTACTATTCTTTCTATCTTCCGGTCAGTCAGAGATTTGAGACTAATTCAACCGATTCAATGCAAAATTGCAAATCTTCTATCTCTGGATTATTTCATCTTCTTTCCATCCGCATCTGCTTAACTGTCAGGCAAACTCTATGCTAAGATCTTTGTATTCAATCTGAAAACCTGTATTTCCTATAGTGCATGACTGAAGTTTTGACCATTTACTGTTTGTTACTTCACCTTTTCAAGCGATATTGCTACACCATCTTGGCTGCAATTCATAGCAATCATGTGTTTGCTTCCTTTCATGTAGGTTGCATGTGCATTGCTCCTGAACGATGCAAAACTGAGTGATTACCTTGAGCTGAAAAATGTACTTATTGAAATGGGAGTATACTTTCAGATACAGGTGTGCACTACCCCAACTAAATGTTTTTTCTCTAATCTTGCCATCAACTTTCTCTACTATATATGACACAAAAAGTAATTTTTAGGATGACTACCTGGACTGCTTTGGTGACCCTGCAGTTATTGGCAAGGTACAAAAGAATGATCCATCTCGTGTCCTTACAAATATTTATGTTGATGATTTCAGTCTGACACTCTTGACTCTAACCTAGACTCCGACCTATAGATCTAGTAATACAGTCTTCTGCATTAGCCTTATTTCTTTGATACAGTCTTCTGCGGTAGAAAGGAGAGTCTACGAGCACCAACCTAGGACAGAAAATGGGCCAAATTTAGCAGAAATCTTCTGTATTCTATTTTTGAAGGGTTCTCCTAAATTTGTTGTTTCGATGTGATGCAGGTTGGAACAGACATAGAAGACTACAAGTGTTCGTGGCTAATAGTCCAGGCTATGGAACTGGCTAATGAGAATGAGATGAAAATACTATACGTAAGAAAACTACCTATTGAATTTCCCCATACAAACCCTGTGATGGAAAAACAAAACCATGAATTTGCTAGTACTAATTGGACATGTTGCATCGACCTTATCAATTTATCAGGAGAACTATGGCAAGTCTGACCCACAATGTGTTGTGGCCGTGAAGAATGTTTACAAGGAGCTTGATCTTCAGGTATACCCCTCTTATTGCAACAACTTGAAGTAGAGTTACTACCTAAGGCAGAGTCCTTTTGAATCTGTCTATGTGAACTGAACTTGAGGCTGCATTAAGCAATTTAGCAATAATATAACTAATCCGGTAAAACTCTGTTTTTTTTTGTTATTTGACCGTTGTGAAGGACATATTTTTGGAGTACGAGTCAAGAGTTTACAAGCACCTATTTTTGACCATCGAAGCTGAACCAAACCGTGCAATTCGGGAGATTCTGAAGATCTTTCTGAAGAAGATTTACAGGAGGAATAAGTAGAAACATTTTTTCTACTATCTTATACTACTTAGCTAAGAGGTCAACGTGAAGAACTCGAGGGGGTAAAGGTTGAGGTGTGATGAATAGCACCCATATATATATATATCATATTAACATGTAATATCCTTGCTAGTTTTTATTAACATGTAACATCCACTCCTGCCAAATTGAAGGACTAGTATGCTTATACAATCCGTACAAGGGGGTCGCAGTCCCGTTTGGTAGAACTCTTGCTCCTGCTAAAACAGCTCTGACTCTTCTAGTGCAGCGACTTCTTTAGTGAATTTGAAGCTGATTTGAAAAAATATATGATAAAATAGCTTCTCAATGACAATATAGGTAATTTTATGATAGAATAGCTGCTAGGAGCAGAAGGAGATGCTAGCCGGTGAAACTACTGCCCCCCCTTAGTAAGAACTATATATCTAATAAAAAGATCTCCACCATACATATACATACCACACCTCGAATTGTTTTGGGGTGTTTGCCCAATTAATAATAATTACTACTCCGTCATCCCATAAAAAAGTGCAATTTTAGTTTTCTAGACAGATTAGTGGAGGAATGAAAGACTCTAATACCATCATTTGTTTGTCAAATGCAGTAATTTTTGCCATGCATATCAGATCTAACCACTTAACTTGGAAGGTAATTAGATCTATTTTTAAGATTGCATTTTTAAGGATTTTTTTTCAAAAGTTAGAACTGCACTTTTTATGGGACAGAAGGAGTTTTTTTAGAGTTATAGGGCCATAAGCCCCTGCCTTAATGAAAAGACAAAGATTCAACAATGTTTTACAACATTCAGAAGCAAGCCGCACCCTCGAACTAACTGCTACCCCAGCTCACAGGGTACAACAAACGCTCATGTTCTCAGACAAGAAGGTAAAACAACTTAACAGGCATCGCAGTCACACGCTCATCCCTGAGCCACCCTAGGACAGAAATAACCGAAAAAAGAACTGAAAGACAAAAGATTGCAAATCTTGGACTTCTCCTCCCCTCAGAGGCTTCGGTTTTGCTTCATCAATAGCTCCCAACCGGGCCTTCCTCTTGAAGCATCAGGTCTTCAAGTTCTTGGAGCTGAGACATCCATGACTTCAGGCAAATGAAGTTATCTCCAACTACAGATATCTTGAAGCCTCTGGCTTTTTTGCCAAGCAAATCAGGTCTTTCACATAAGTTGACAATTCTCCCTTTTTCTCGAGCGGGCACAAAAATATCTAATTTTGAACCAATACCACCACCCTTATGAGCAAACCCTCCATGTTCCTCCAGGCCGAATTCTTAAAACAGAGGTCATTTCTTAGTTTCCACATAGCCCAGAGGGTATCAGAACTAATGATGTTAATAGCAACATATTTCTTATTACTTAACCAACAAACTCCAATAGATTCTAATGAATTGCCTAGCTCTCTACCTACTACCCTAGAGATTATCCTCCACATTTCTTTAGCTATGACACACTCAAAAAAAGAGGTGTTGACAAGACTCTAGTTCCTCACAAAACAGACAAGATTTGTCCTCCACATTTTGTCTCTTAGCCAGGTTGTCACTGATGAGACTTTTGTTCTTCAGGGGTAACCACAGGAAAAAACGCACTTTGGGGGGAATCTTCAGAGACCAGATACTAGGGATGTACACAGGTCTAACACCTATGAAATTGATCACTCTGTACAAGGATTAGGAGGTGTACACACCACTGGAATTGAATTTCCACACCAGGGCATCCTCTTCCCCACTAAAAGTGATGGTCGAAGCTAGATTGACTATTTCTAACCAGGTCCTACCCAGATGTTCACTCACAGTTCTTCTAAAAGTACACTTCAAGGTTTGACCGTCCCAGAGGTCAGCAACAATACTGGTTTTCTCATTGACTATAACATAGAGGTCCCGGTATTGGATAGCCAAACTAGATGATCCTAACCAATTATCTTCCCAGAATTTAACTTTCTTTCCATCCCCTATCTTCCATCTAAAACCCATATTGGCAGCCTTTGCTGCCCAAACAAAACCTCGAAAAATTGAGAACCATTAGTGTCTCTACAGGAGAGGATATTTGGTTTAGCAGTGTTGTATTTGAAATCAATCAGCTCTTTCCAGAGCTTCCCTTCTCCAGCTTGGTACCTCTTGATCGAGGAGGCCAACAAGCATGTGTTTAGATCTCTTAAGTTTGGGATCCCACATCCTCCAAACTCCTTTAGCATACTAACACTCTCCCAATTTGCTAGGTGATATTTATGCTTCCCCTCAGCATCACTCCAAAGGCAATTGGCAAAATGAGTATTCAGAGTTTTTATAGCCCATTTAGGGAAGTTAATAAAAGAGAGCAAGTAAACAGGAATACTAGCCAGGCAAGATTGTATAAGGGTAACTTTAGCAGCATGAGATAGAAGCTTCCCTCTCCAACTACCCACCCTCTTCAGAATGTTATCCACTAAAGGTTGAATATCTTCTCTTCTAAGTTTCTCAAAGTGTAGAGGAATTCCTAGGTATTTAATAGGGAAAGAGCCAACTAGGCATCCTAAAATATGGGCTGCCACAAAGATCTGATTCTCAATCATGTTGCAAGGGATTAGCTCACTCTTGTGGTAATTAATTCTCATGCCTAGCAGCTTTTCAAACCATATTAGGCTACATTTTAGGTTTCTCGGATATTGTTCAGATGGATCACAGAAGACTATTGTGTCATCAACATACTGGAGAGACACAACACCTCCTCCCCTGAATTCTGGGAGTAAGCCTTTTATCAAGCCATTCCTCACTGCCCTCCTCCACATTTTAGTCAAAATATCTCCTACTAAATTGAATAGAAGTGGGGAAATGTGGTCACCTTGCCTCAGACCTTTCCCAGGTTTGAAGAAGGCACTTTCCTCCCCATTCAAGTTCACTCCCACAAAGCCCCCTTTAACTAAACATTTAATCCAATTTATCCATCTCTCACTAAAACCTCTAGCAGCTAAGATTGCAAATAGGAAGTTCCAGTTAACCCTGTCATAGGCCTTCTCATAGTCCAGCTTAATAATTAAGCTAGGTTTCTTATTTTTATGTGAACTATGGACTAGCTCATGGGCTACAACCACACTCTCCAAAATATATCTACCCTTGATAAAGGCACTCTAGTTTTGGGAAATAAGTCTTTGAGAAACCTTATCCAATCTACTAGTCAGGACTTTGGAAAAGATTTTAAAGCTAGAATTGATTAAGTTGATGGGCCTAAACTGTTTCATGTCATTTGCCTCTTCTACTTTGGGGATCAGGGTTATCATAGCAGCGTTAAGTCTATACAGATCCAATTCTCCTCTGTAAAAATCTTCAAAGAAGGAGACTAGATCATTTTTTAAAATGTCCCGAAATTTCTGGTAAAATAAGAAAGGAAGGCCATCTGGGCCAGGGCCCCCTTCAGAGTAACTACTGAAAACAGCATCTCTGATTTCAAACTCAGAGAAGGGCACATCTAGATAATCATTCTCTTCTTGTTTAACTAGGTCTTCTTCCTCCCAAAAATCAGTACAAAGCGAAACACCCTCTGTTTCCTCAGTAGCAAACAAATTTTTGTAACATTCTACTGCAATCTTACTCATCCCACTTTGATCCTCTACTAAGCCGTTAGATTCCATCAGTCCATAAACTAACTTTTTCTACTTCTCTGATTGGCTATGGCTTAAAAATATGTTGTGTTCCTGTCCCTTTCCATAATGTCTCTGTCTCTAGATCTTTGCCTAATTTTTATTCTCTCTAGGGCCCAGATTTTTCCTAACTCATCTGCTACTTCCTTGAGTCTTTTAAGGCCTTGAGAGCTTAGGCCTTCTACCTCAGCTTCCTCATCTAATCTGTTATACTCTTCAGCAAGGGCTACTTTTGTTTTATTTAAAGTAGCCACTTCATTAGCTGCCCAACCTCTAACTATTCTTCTCAGGGTCCTTATTTTGAATGGCCACCTATCTATAGGACTACTCTCACTACAGGGTGTGTTCCAAGCCTTTGAGACCACATCTTTAAAATTTTCTTTACTCAACCACCACTTCTCAAAGCTAAACCTTTTTTCCCAAAATGCATATTGTCTCCAGAGTTCAGCAAAAGAGGATTATGGTCACTTGGTGGTCTATCAAGGGCCTTCACCCTAGCAAGGGGAAAGGCAGCATCCCACTCTGTGGTTATGAAATTCCTATCAATTCTAGCCATGACAAGTCTCTCCTGATTGTTAGTCCAAGTGAAAGCTTTGTTAGGGGGGTCTAATTCTAGGAGCCCCCATTTACTGACCCACTCATTGAAAGCATCTGCCCATCTATGGTTAATAACACCATTGCTTTTATCTGACCTAAATCTAACTAAATTGAAATCTCCTCCTATGATTGTGGGCCCTTGCCAGGAACCCATAACCTTGTGGAGTTCCTCTAAAAACTTCTGCTTACCCTCCTCATAGGGGGACCCATAGACCACAACTAGTTTCCAATTGAAACCGGATCTTTTATCTAAGATCATGATGCTAAATGTAAATTTTAGGATCTGACCCAAAGTTGCCACAAATAAGTCAGCATTAACACCTACAAAGATTCCACCTGCTGTCCCCACACAGGTTGGTGGAACCAAGTAAAAGGACTACTTCCAGTCAAAGATCTAAGCAAACCCTGGGTAAAGTTACTTTTCTTTGTTTCTAAGATCCCTACAAAATCAACATGATTCTCCCTAATTCTACTCACCAGAGCAGGAACTCTTCCTATATGTTCAAGACCTCTAATGTTCCAAAATAAACCTATCATTTTAATTTCTTCTTGTTTCTAGTTACTACCTACCTCGATGTTTGATTCAACTCTATCAAAGATTTCTTTACTCTCACCAGGGCCAGATCAGAACCCTGATCTGTATCCCTTTCATTGTTATTCATGATACAACCAACCAGGTCACAAGAGGATTTATCACATGACTCCTCATGTTTTTTACTTTTACGACTTTCCACAGACTCCATCTCATTGATGAGCATACTACTAACAGGATGTCCATCCTTACTGACTACACCTATAGCCGAAGCAGAGACATGTAAAGGTTTCTGTTTTATTTTACCTGTAGAGTCTGCCTCATTCCATTTCCTCGTGATGTCTTGGGCTTTCTCCATGGTGGTTCTACAATCTTCAACTTGTCTCCTACTCTTCTCCTTCACCACCACTGGCCCCCACTGTTGCTCCTTTGTTTCTCCCTCCCACCATATTCTGGAAAAACCTCTTCCCTATCTGTTTGTTTGTCTTGAGAGATCTGTTCAGGATTACTCTCTGTGTTCTTTGGCTTGTTGTCTTCAATCTGGTTGTAGCTTGTTTCTCCCTATTCATATTGATCTGCTACTGAGAATATCCATTCTTCAAGGAGATATAGCATTTCATCTTCACCTTTAGCTTCATTAGATTTCTCCTCCTCTCCCTCACCACACAATTCCATGGCCTGTAACAAACTCACATAGCTATTGTTATTCTTATCACCCTCCTTTAGTTCTTGGGTTCTCTTCCTCCATCATGAACAATGTCCTCCTAACTGAGTTGATTTTCTGCCCACCACCTGGATTTGAACCTAGAGTCCTATCTTTGTAGTCATTTTTGTTGCCCCCCTGTCACCCTTGTCACATTCTTCATGTCCCCCAGGCCCTTGTGGGTTACTTGGGTCCTCATCCAACAGGTCATCATCTTCCTCATGTTCCTCTTCTTTTCCACTCCCCTTGTTGGGGTCTTCTGGTGGGTCTGCCTCCTCCATCTCCATATTCTCCACTTTGAAATGGATCATGAACAAAAGGTCGTCCATCTCCATCACCCTACTCTCTGGTATCATCTTGGGATCCTTGCACTTGTTTCTTGCTCTTATCAAGCTAAAGAAGCTGGAAAAGAGTGTCTACCAATCAGTTTCTCCAAGCTTCCCTAGACTTGAAGCAATTTCCCTTATGGTTACCCAATCACTCCATTTCGGTGGTACACCAGTTATCTGAACCCAGACCTCCTTGAGCCGTCCCACTGGCTCTATGTCTCCATTCCACACCCTTAGGGAAGCCATTACTTCATCATTCTTGAGATAGAAGTAGGTTGCTTTGCCTAGCACCTTGCTCTCAACCTTGATATATGGTGAGAATTTTACCAGGTACCTATAGTCATCCATTTTCATCAATTTCCATTGCCACCCTTTATCAATATGAAATTTTAGGGTCTAAACAATTTCTTCCTCTCCTAACTCCCCTTCTTCCACAGTGAAAACTGCAAAGTTGTCAAAACCTGCCCAATGTCTAAACCCGTCTGATCTGTCAGCAACATCAATATGGTAGAAACCTAGCACCTTTATTGGCACTGCCATAGTATTGAGCTGCATATTGAGTATTTTTCCATTCGGGGCAATTCTCCACTACATGTTCTCTATTGTAGCAAATGAAGCATACTTTTGGCGTTGAACAAGCACTACTGAAATGACCAGACTTCCCACATTTGAAGCAGATTACCTGGGGGAATTTCCCTGCAACTTTTCCCTCCTCCATGTTCTTTTCAGGTCTCAGGTCTCTGTTTGGTCTGTACTGATCCTCTTCCTCCTCTGATTTCTGGTTTGCCCTTCTTTCCACTGCCCCATGACCTTGCTCCCTGATCTGAAATTACTGATTCTGTTGTTGATGTTGCTGTTGCGGTCTTCCTCTTCCTCCTATGAATTGTCCCCTCGGCCTCAAGCCTGCTGAAGCTGGTTGTATCCCTGCAGCCTCTGTGCTTGGTGCCTCCTCGTTGGGTGGTGTGGGGGGTTTGGATTTGGAAAGTAGCCATATGGTGGCGGCGGCTAGTAGAACGGCGGCGGGTAGTATCCCTCTTCCCAGTTTTCCCACTCTCCCTCCGGACCTCTCCTCAACCCTCTTCCACCTCTTCCCCTTCCTGCCATAGATTTGAGAACCTGGGCAAAACTCCTCTTCTCTCCTTTCCCCCAAATCCTCTCGGCAAACCTGAGCTGGTGCGGCTGATTCACCCACACATCCCTTTCCTCCACTCAATAGCAATCTTCAAAGGAGAAATTGCCACTAACCCACTTTTTTGGTGATCCAGACCAGGGCTGCGCAAGCCTCTTCTCCTGGCCGAACCCTTTTTTTTAGATAATGGAACATCCGGCCTCCGCAACTCTGAAGGAGTGCGCACAGCCACAAACAGTAACAGAACGCAGCCTTATACGCTGCCACAGACCGTACACGTCTTAGGAAATATAGCAAAACACTAGATTTTGAGAAGAACACTACAAGGACAAAAGACACAAAGCACTAGTCTTCAATTCTTCTCCTTGCCGTCCAAATAAAATGACTGAAAATCTCCATAGTAGTAATTTCCAATCTTTGACACCATCTCTTCAGGATGGATCCATCCTCCTCTTTAGATAGAGCCGCCCAACTTCTTGTCCAGAACGTTCCTCTGAAGATGATCTGCACAAAAGATTTAGGAGAACATTTATTGAAAACCACCTCATTTCGGCTTAACCAAATAGACCATAAAAGAGCCGCTACCCCAATAAGACATAGCCTACTGCCCTTTGAATCCCAATTATCAAGCCAAGTGCCACACATGTGGCCAAAGTCAGAAGGATGATCAACCCCAAAGGTAACCTGTACCACACCCCATATCGCCCTTGCCAGATGACAATCAAACATGAGGTGCTGAATATTTTCTTCTCTACTACAAAAACAACATTTAGTACTTCCTTTCCAGTTTCGTTTGACAAGGTTATCCTTTGTTAAAGTGACCCCCTTTTGTAGATACCACAAAAAAAATCTTAATCTTACATGGTATCTTAACTTTCCAAAACACAAAATTTTGTGGAACCCGGTCTTGTTTCATCAGAATCTTATATAGAGACTGAACCGTAAATCTTCCCGTTCTATTACCCTTCCATACAAAAACATCAACCTCATCATTGAGTTCAACATTCACAATCCTCTCTACTAGCTGCAACCAAAGAATCCAAATTTCTCCCCGTCAAAGCCCTTCTAAAAGACATATTAAGCGGGACTGATCTTAAAACACTAGAAACAGTCACATTTCTTTTCCTAGCAATATTATAAAGAGAAGGATAAACCTTCATTAGAGGTTCTTCTCCAACCCACACATCTTCCCAAAATCTAGCCTGATTCCCACTATTCACCTTAAAACATCCCCTTGAGAGGAACTGATCCTTGATTTCCATCAATCCAGACCAAAACTGAGAATCCCCCAATCTTTTGGTTACTTGCGGTAGAGATTTAAAGTTGAGGTATTTGTTTTTTAAGAAATCTTGCCACATTCCTTCCTCATTCAAGAGTTTGAACAGCCATTTACTTAAAAGACAAACATTCTGCAACTCTAGGTCGATTATCCCCAACCCCCCCAAGCTCTTAGGCTGGCGAAGAATACTCCACTTTGCAAGCCTATATTTCTTCTTATGTTCATCACCTTGCCAGGTAGAATCTTGACCTATAATAATCAAGCTTTTTAAGAACACCTTTAGGTATTCGAAAGAAGGACATCATAAACATTGGAAGACTAGAAAGAACCGAATTTATTAAAACCAACCTTCCTCCTGCCGATAAAAGTTTACCTTTCCAACTACTTAACTTTTTTTGAAATCTTTCCTCTATTGAACCCCAGTCCTTATTTGCCACTCTATGTGTATTCATCGGGATCCCCAAATAGGTAAAAGGGAGGGACCCCTCCTTGCAGCAAAAAATCTGCACAAAATCCCTCACCCTTTCCTTTGCACTACCAAAACAGAACAATTCACTCTTATGAAAGTTTATTTTCAGCCCTGAAAGCTTTTCGAAGGTGTTCAAAACAAGTTTGAGATTATTAGCCTGAATCAAAACATTTTCCAAAAAAAGAATCGTATCATCTGCGTACTGGAGAATAGATAATCCCCCATCCGCCAGATGTGGGACTAGCCCCTTAATTTGATCCGCTTCCTTAGCTCTGTTAATAAGAGTCGCTAACATGTCCACTACTACATTGAAAAGCACAGGGGACAAAGGGTCTCCCTGTCTCAATCCTTTCTTTGTTTGGAAGAAGTGTCCCATATCGTCATTCACCTTCACCCCTACACTACCCCCACACACTACCTGCTCAATCCACTTACACCATACTGGTGAGAAACCCTTCATACGTAAAGATTGTTGTAGGAAATTCCAATTGACTTTGTCATACGCCTTTTCAAAATCAATCTTAAGGATAATACCATCCAACTTTTTCCTTTTGATCTCATGTAACGTTTCATGGAGTACCACAACCCCCTCCATGATATACCTTCCTGGTAGAAACGCCGTTTGTGTAGACCTAATAATCCTATTAGCCACACTGGTAAACCTGTTAGCCAAAACCTTTGTAAAGATTTTAAAGCTCACATTTAGCATACAAATCGGTCTATACTGTTGTATCATCTTAACCTCTTTCAATTTTGGGATCAACGTTAGTATCCCAAAATTTAAGCTGAAAAGCGGTAGGTGACCCTCATGAAAATCTCTAAACAAGGCCATTAGATCTGTCTTAATGAGATCCCAGAAAACTTGATAGAACTCGATTGGGAAGCCGTCAGGCCCCGGAGCTTTGTTGTGTTTCATATGGAAAATTGCTTCTCTAACCTCTTTTTCTGTAAAATCCTCCGTAAGTAATTCATTCTCTAAATTAGAAACTTGAGGTATATCCTCAGTCCTTTCCTCATTCAGAGAGAAATTGCTCGCTCTTTGCGAGCCAAACAAGTTTTTATAATAATTGGTGATGTACTTCCTCAAATTTTCCTCTCCCTCTATTATTCCCTCTTCCTGTTCAAGTCTGAAGATCCTGGGTTTCCTTCTCTTCCCATTTGCCACCATCTGGAAATATTTAGTGTTATTATCTCCTTCCAACAAATCTCTAGTTTTAGCCCTTTGAGCCCAATAAATTTCCTCCTCTCTAAGTAGCTGAGTTAGGCGTAAGCCTAGCGTTGTTTTAGATTCAACTCATTTTCATCCAAAACAGTAGCCTCGGCTTTGATGTCCGGCTCACTAGTTTTTTGAATCAATTCCTCGCTTTTCCCTTTTAAACTCCCCTCTTAGATTCTTTGCCCAACCCCGTAAAAATTGCCGCAACCTTCTCACTTTAAACTGCAACACTTGCATTGGTGTTGACCCCCTCATTTCCTTATTCCACACTCCAGAGATTAGCTCGCCAAACCCCTCCCGCTGCAGCCAACTTAATTCAAACCTAAAGGGGGGTTGCCCCTCGGCCCTAGCTTTGTCTCCTGTACTTAGCAAGAGTGGCGTATGGTCCGAGATTTCCCGCGAAAGTGCAACCACCGTTGCCAACGGTACTGCTTTCGCTCCCACTCAGTGCTTGCGAGTACTCTATCCAACCGCTCATAAGTTGGTTGTGCCCGAGAGTTAGCCCAAGTAAATTTTCGGCCCGACATTTCGATCTCCCTTAAATTCAATCCATCTATGATAGCATTGAATAGGAACGGCCACTTATCATTATACCTATCATTGTTCTTCTCACTTGGATTTCGATGATATTAAAATCACCTCCAAGTAGGATAGGTAGGTCCTCCTTACCGCAAGTACGCACCAACTCCGACAAAAAGGCTTCCTTAAATTCCGGCCTTTGACTCCATAAAGCTGCTACTAAAATCCACTTAAAATCCTCTTTCCAACTTCTAAGTTTAAATTTGACAAAAAAATCCCCATCGTCAATACTGCCAATATCTAGAGTGTCTAAATTAACTCCAAGCAGAATGCCCCCCGACCTTCCATGTGGCTCAGTCCAGTGCCACAGGAAATTTCTCCCTGCGCAAAAATTATTAAGCGCTGATTGGGAGAAATCTTTTTTCCCAGTTTCCAAAAGAGCCACAAAAACTAAGTTTTGTTCTCTAACTGTGTCCGAAATAAATCTCGTTTTAGCCAAGTCACTTAGACCTCTGCTCTTCCAAAAGATTCCTTTCATTTGGACACCGCTTTTAAAATTTTGGTGGAAGCACCTTTCCCGGATTTTCTCCTTCGTGACTTAGCACGCATCTTTTGTTTTTTTGATGTAATTTTTCTATCACTACTTAGGTGATAATAATCATCATCAAAAACCTCTTCTAGTAGATCTCCACAAAGGTTTTTTATCGCTAGACTTTCAATCTCATCCACACACTCATCCTCACTTTCACTATAAATAAAACTCTCCCCCCAACCCTCTGGATCCTCATTACCCTGTTGCTCCCCTTCTTTACCCCAATGGAACTTAGTAGCATCTAAAACTGAACCCCCACGGCCCCCAACAAAAACCCCCAACATATCAAGATTAAAATTAAAAGGAGTATCCATAGACGATGGAGAGAAAAGAGGATTAGAAATACCTTCATTCCTCTCAAGATTCCTCTCAGCCGCTCTCCTTTCCGCCTTGGCTAGCGTGTGTTCATCCACCGAGTTCACTAGCCTCGAGCTGCACCTTGTAGGTGACACTGTGGCTTCTGGGATTGCCGCTACATCCCTCAATTCCTTCAGCTTCCCATCTTTCTTCTCCCTGTCCTCATCTTTTGCTTGCTCACTGTCTCCTACCCCCTCACCATCCATCTCCATGTCCTCCACCTCCTCACCCATCACTTTATCTACTATCTCGTCCAACTTTTTGCTGACCACCACATCAACAATTTTGTTTGCCTTGGCCTCTAAAAATCTGCAGAATTCTTCTCTATTCATTTTTTTTAACTTTTGCTTTGAGAGCAGAAAGGTCCCATTCTCCCTCATATGACAGCTCCTCCTTGTTTCCAATGCTTGCAGCACTATTCTTCTGTCTTTTTTCCTCTCTACTACCAGCCCTTTCCTCCTCCACAAATTGCTTCTCAAATTCAGCATCTGCTCCCTCTCCTTCCACATTCCCAACCCAATCAAAATCGGTCTCCTCTCCATTTTCATCCACCCCCTTTCTCTCCACTTCGAACTCTAATTCGAAATAGTGATCCCCGATTGCCACATCAAGCTTCCTTGGGATCAGAAGAGGGTTTAGGGCTGCCACAAAAATTCTTCCAAACTCACTCTTCCTTGTGGTCTCCATATCCACAGTTTGAGTAGACCCAATCAGAGAACCCACCGCCCAAAGCACCGGAAACTCCCTCAGCTCCTTTCTAACACCAAACACCTTCACCCACACCTTCGGCAACAAGAAGCCCTCTTTCTTCTCAATCCACTTTTCAAAGCTCAACCTCATGCCCAAGCTAACACCTTTCTCCTTCACATCAGCTCCCCCGAACTCGATTGCCCTTTGTAACTCAGTTTTAGATGGGAACTTGGCTATGAAAAACCCCTCATGCTCAGTAACCTCCCATCTCCATTTTCCCCCCAAACAGCCTCTGCAACTGTCCAATCACCTGGTCACTACTTAGTTGTCCCCCTTCAACCTTGATCAAAGCCAACTTTGACTCCTTGTTCGCTCTGGAGAGAGGTGGGTGAGGTATGTGATAAAACATGAGACCATGGACAGCATAGCCCACAGCATGCGCCACCGGTCTCACCGCCTTGAGTAGAGGGCATCTATGATTCATATGCTCATTGTGCACATCACAAATCACACAGTATAAAACTGCAGTACAATTACTTGCCAAATGACCCTTCTTCGTGCACCTCGTGCATTTCAAACCATTACTAATTTCCTCCGCACCCTCCAAATCATCCTCAGCAACCACCCCCATGTTAACATCTGTCCCAACAATCTGCCTTTCACTCTCAACCTCAGCCGAAGCTGCGGTTCCTTAGGGATGTTGATGATCTCTCGCGGTTTTCGGCGGCTGCTCCAGCGCCGGAGGGGAAGGAGACGGGGTCGAAGACGAAGCTAGATCCAGATGGGGGCGATTTTTTGAATTTGCCGGAAGGGGAACAGTCAAATGTTGGGCCGGTGTTTTGGGCTGGGCACTTGGGTTATGTCCGGGTTGGGGCCCAATCGGTCTTCAGGTGTAGCACGGCGTTGGGGCGGCTACTCGGAAGGCGGGGTAAGCCGAGGCGTCGGGTTGGCCCTAGGTTTGAAGCAGCACAGGTTTCGCCTTCCACGTCAGAGAGATCTCAGGGCAGAGAGAGGGGAGGCGAAGTGGAGATGAAGCGTGCTGGTGCTGGCTTTGAAGGGGACGTGGCTCGTGGCTTTCATGGCGATGGTCCTCCCCCGTTCCGTGCGGAGGGGCGTCGTGAGGTGGGTCGTACTGGTGCTGGGGGAACGGCGGGAGGAGGTCGTAGGTTTCCTGAGCCCGGAGGGCGCCCGCCCTTCCCTGGAAGATTTCCGGGGCGGCCACGCTCAGGGAATGAGAGGGAGTTCCGAGGATTCCAGCAGAAGGGAAGTTTCAGGCAGGAACATGGTAGAATCTGGAACAAAAAGCAAGAGGAAAAGAGGTATGTGAATGTTAACTCCTGGCCGAACCCTAGCTGAAGGAGTTGGGGATGCGGCAGGGATCAACCATAGCTGTCCAAAAAATTCCACTATTGCCCCTTCCTGGTCATGCGGATCCGGGCTGCTGGGTTTCAGCTCGAACTGCGCCCGTGGTCCTCTCGAATCCATGGTTGCCACTTGTCTCCTCCTTCGAGCTCCACGCATGGCGTCATTTGAACTCTGCGAGCGCGCCGGGGACGACGACTTTTCCACCGAATCCCGCTTCGGCGTCTCCTCTCCTCGTCGTGGGCTGGAACACCCCCAAACCTCTGACCAGTTCTCCCTCGGAACCCCCCGTGGCGGGGGCTGACGGACTCGCCATGGCCATGGCGGGGGAGGTCCACCTCTCCGTGGTGGCGGCGGGGGAGATCGCCTCTCAGTCGCCTGCGTTGCCTCTCTCATTTTTTCTTCGCTGCTGCTGCACATGGCGTATGTCTTTGCTTTATTTATCTTAGGACGAGATGCCTGTGTTTAAAGGTTTAAAAAGAGCTCCATGCGGCAAGCTTGAAGTAAACAAGCAAGGTCCGGGTTCACAAACCACGCCATGGCAGGCATCAGCAGAACTTGGGCGCCCGCGCCGCGCGCGCTTCCGGCCTCATGCAGCAACAGTCTCGCTTGGCTGGCGTCTTGTGACTCTCTCTACGGTCGGTCTGCCATATATGCCGATCTGGAGCTGACCGCGCCATGCCCGCCTGCTGCTTTGCTCCCGAGTTCCCTCTCCCTCGCCTTGCGCGCGTGTGCATGCGAGGGCGGTGTCGGTGTGAATGATGCCACTGATTGTGATTGATTCTTTTTCTAAGTGATGAAAGCATCGGAAAGTTGCATCCAATCGCACTACGTGTGGTGGGTGATGTGATTGCAGACTTGCAGTGATGCTAATGGATCAGACGGCGGCAGTAAAGAATTGGGAGGGGAGGGCAGATAGATGCGGCTAAAGAAAGGGCACTAGCTAGGGCATCGTGATGATGCACCACCTCCTGCGCGCAAACAGTCATCGCATCAGCTGAAGGGAGGGTAGTTACTAGAGTTAACACACACGTACCTACGTCTTGCAGTGACAGATATTTTAATTAGTTCTCTGAAAGGGTATGTGCATGGTACATTGGTACCTGTTAAACAGTGGCGGAGTCCAGGAAAAAAATCAAATGAGGCGACACCTAACAACATACCAAACCAAAATGAAACACACCAATTCACACATTCATACACTAAAATAAGTTGCACAAATTTTATGCGAAGTATAAAGATGTAGTTTCAAATTTGAAGAATAAAGACACAAATTAGCAAGTACTGAGAACATGCGAGTCATGCATGGCGCCACCTAGAAGTGACGTCGGAGCTTGGAAAATATCGTCGAAGAAGAAGGAACGTACTTGAACTGGCACAAATTACCTGGGGTGGCCGCCACAGCTCGCCCCAATGTGGCTACACCACTGCTGTTAATCACGTTACGGTCTTGTTTAGTGAGCTGGGTGTTGATTTGTTGTGAACGAAAAATACTGACGACTTACTGATGGCTGATGCTGATTGGGTATGACAAAAATATTGTCGCGTGGTGGTTGATAATGTACTCTGTGGGCGCGTGTGGCAGCCTTCTTCTTGCACCAGAAATTGTTTTTTAAAACAACTCCATGAAAGCAACTTCATGAGCGGGGTAGAGAGCCATGTTTTGGCAGCTTCACCACGTGCTTAACTCTCGTGAGATTGAGTTGCAGAAGGCGTGACCGCAGAGTTAGGCGAGAGAGTTGTTGTTTGGCTATTGAAGTTGTGAAGCTGCTCGTGAAGCTGTACCAAACGGGGCATGTATATTGCATAGTTTTTCTCTAGATCCACGCTTCAGGACGCGCGCCCGGCCGGCCTGCACATCCACGTGGAACGCTGCGGCGCCGCGCGTATATATACCGGCGATCGGGGGCTTGCTAAACCGCACCACACTACCACCGTGACGGCAAAGGGCAACTGCGACCTGCAGAAGGGACGGCGAGAGGCGAGATCAAGCTAGTAGCGGCGATGTCGTCGTCTGAGCTGAAGACGACAGCGCGCGGTGCAGAGCGCGGCCTCGAAGGCGAGCTCGAGGAGAAGCTTCTCCTGCACGACGACACCGACGGCGACGGTGACGGCGTGGCGCCGCCTGCGAAACGCTCCGAGGGGGCAGCGCTGCAGCAGAAGCGCGCGTGGTGGCGCCGACCCCATGATCTGCAGAGCGCTGGCGGCGGCGGCGGCGACGACGACTACCGCGAGAGGTTCGTCCGGGCGTACGACCGCCTCCGGGACGAGCTCGTCGGTGACGACACGTGCGAGCTCACCGACGAGGCCCGGTGCTGGCTCGCGCAGGTACGTGGACGTTTTTTTCCCCCTTTCAAACCGGTTTCAAAAGTGAGTTTTTTCCAAAATTTTATTAGAAGAAAAGAAGAGCTATTGATCTTAATTTATTAGTAAAATCAGGTTCAAAACTATACAACTCTGAGTATTACACGGAATGTCTAGAAGTGTACTACGCGGGATGACCGTGCCGGACGAGTTCACGCCGTGACACAAACCAAACGTACACGCCAGGTTCAGTTTGCATCGGACGGATCATTCCGAACTACTTCACTACGTAAACCAGACAGGCTGCTCATGGACGAACTCATTCCTCAGGAAAAACGGGACGAGCCGATCTTTTTTCATGCTGGACCAGTCTACTACGCCGGATATATAGCAAGCAAACAGAGTTGCCGATTTGTATGGGCCACCTTTCCTTCTGGGCCGCTCGTTTATTATGAAGCCTACTAGCTTGGCCCATTCAGCGCTCCCACTATTTCTTCCTCGTTTTATCTATCCTATCCATCCATCCAGTTATGCTGCTAACCGCACACGCTCCTCTAAAAAAATGCCCCTTTGGAAAAAAACGGCCTGACCACCGCCTCTAATATAGTCTTACTCCCTCCTATCAAAACTATAATTTGTTTTATTATTTACTATAAATTTGACCGTTCGTCTTATTAAAAAAACAAACTATAATTCGCTTGTTTTTTACTTTAAATTTGACCGTCCACCTTATTTAAAAATTTGTGTAAAGTATCATATTTTCGTCGCGACTTGTTTTGTTAATGAAGTTTTCAAGAATGAATTAACATATATTTGTATATTTTTAAAACAATAGAAATAAGAGATTTTTTACGGCGCATTTGTAGTATTAGGAAGTATTGGGTAGTATTGAGAAGTATCAAGCATTTTGATATTCCCACCATCTGAAAAATTAACTAAATGTTGGTGTGGGTCCCACCAATTTGATACTTCCTAATACTTCTCCATAGCAGCTTCCTAATACTTCCTGATACTTCCACCGTTAGATTTAGTCGAATGGATGGCTCAAAAAAAAAGAAGCACCTTAAAATTTCTCTAAAACAATCAAATTTGGAATAAAAAAAAAATTAATAAATCAATTATATTCTTTTGTAACTTTTCTCCTTTTTCTTTGGGACTGGGGCCCTCCTTTTTATTTGGGACTGAGGCCTTGTAACTTGTAAACATTTTTCCATATATATGGGTACGTGCCTCCCCTACTGATTCCTATCAAAAAAGAACATAGGGAGTACAAATAAATAGGGGCGAACTGCACATGCAAAATTAACAAAGGGCTAAGACTAAGAGAGAGCCAAGAAACATCTTTTGTGGATTCAATTTCCACCAAAACCTGAGATTTATAAATTTGAGCTGTTTTGTTGTGCTTTGTACAATCGTATGCGCTAGTCTCACCAATTGTTTGACACTTTCATGCAGATGATCGACTACAATGTACCAGGAGGTGAAAAAGCGTCGAACCTGACTCTTCCAATAACATGTGTTGGGTTGCTAAATAACATCGCAAATGCCTTATCTTCTTTGAAATTTGGAAATATCCAAAGCAAAAGCTGCTGGTTCTATCCATCCAAACATGGAACTCCAATATTGAAATACTTAATACTTCTAAGATTTCAAGCAAAATCTGGAGTAACATTTTAAATCGTATAGGATTTGTTAACATGTCAACCTTTTCTTTTTTTCCTCTAAAGGGAAACTAAATCGAGGCCTGTCAGTGATTGATAGTTACTTGTTGTTGAAACAAGGGAGTGAAGTTACTGAAGATGAGTTTTTCCTTGCCTGCGTCCTTGGTTGGTGTGTTGAATGGGTAATGCTGCTAATACTGACCTTCCTAATTCCAAACAGATTTATTTTGTTCATAGAAAAGGGGTTAGTTGGCTGATTCTTTTGTTTCCCAAAAAAACATGCAGTTTCAAGCATGTGCGCTGCTGCTTGATGATATCATGGATGGTTCACATACGAGGAGAGATCAGATTTGCTGGTTCCGACGACCTGAGGTTCTTAAATTGACATTTCAAATTTATTTTTGGGATTATATACTCCCAAAAATGAATTACCTTAGTCTAATGGAATCACTTTACAGTGACTAAGCTGCAATAAAGTCTAACTGTTATTTATTTAAACTTATAGGTTGGTCTTCGAGGTATAAATGATGGTATTCTACTTAAATGCCACATTAAACGTTTGATCAAAAAATACTTTAGAGAAAAAACTTACTATATTGATCTCTCTGACTTATGGAACGAGGTCAGCCTCCTTTCTGAAATACCACTCATAAATCAACAAATGTGTGATATTGTTTCTCAAATATTATTATTTCAATGCCTTGTTCAGATAGCTCTGCAGACATCTCTAGGACAAATGCTTGATCTTATTAGCACACATAATGGGGTGGATGAACTTGCAAAATACAATATAGAAGGGTATGCAATTTGTTTAATTCTTTAAATAATTATTAGAGCTGCTTACATTTGTGCCCTTTCTTATGTCATGTAGGTACCGTCGTATTGTCAAGTACAAGACATCTTACTACTCCTTTTATCTCCCGGTAAGTCTAAAATTCAGAATAATCATTTCATTTAAGAAGTCCTAATAATTATTCTTCATCTCTCAGTTTTGCATATGAAAATATTTATATGTTATACTTCCACATGCAAAGACATGTATTAGTGACTCAACTTTCGTGTTTATAAACACGCATGAAAGGTATATTGATCGAGAAATTTTAAAGTGACTCTTTCTTCAATGCTTGAGGTTTTTATGAGTCGTCCATCGGTCCAGATCGGGTGGTTGTAAAATAGGACGAACCTATTACAAGGAACCAATATTGTGGACCGGAACCAAGTAATTGTGGGTCAAGAACTAAATAATTGTGAGTAGGAACTAATCCTTGTTATGAATTGTGGGCCGTAACCACCGGTTCCTCCTTGTTCTACCTGGTTCCGGTCAAGCACCGTAACATTCCTCTTTTAAAGTGCTTAAAATTACCGAGAACCATCCATCTGACAAAATCTAATGGCGAAAGTACCAAGAAGTATCTAAAGAAAGTGCCAATAATAATAAGAAATTACTTACTATGATCCCTTTTAATTATGTGTAAATGTATTGAATTTTATAAATAGGAAAAAAGGAAAGTAGAGTACTGTAACAAAGCTTATATTGATCAGGTAGCTTTCTTGCCACCTTTTTATATATGATTTGAGTGTGAACTAAATCCTAATGATTTAATTTCAAACCCCCAATACAAACATGTGTTGACTTTTTCTTTAGCTCAAGGGGTTTGCTAAATACATATACTCTAATGTCCCATTCTCTATTCGCATAAGAACCCTTCCACATATAAGCTATTTGCCCCCCTGAGGATAACCTGCAGATCTTCTGTGCAATGCCTTTAGGTTGCTTGTGCATTGCTGTTGTCTGGTGCAAAATTGGAAAACTTCAGCGAGCTAAGGGATATACTTATTGAAATGGGTATATATTTTCAAGCACAGGTACAATAATCTAGGATGAAATGATATGTGTTCTTCTGCTACTAGATTATGTCTCCCATGACCATTGCAAAAAACTTTCAGGATGATTACTTGGATTGTTTTGCGGATCCTAATACCATAGGCAAGGTAAAATAGAAGAACAAGTTTTCAGAAATTCATTTTCTAACAGAATAAGTAATTCATGGAGTGTTCTTCTCCATTTTAGATTGGGACTGACATTGAGGATCATAAGTGTTCCTGGTTAATTGTACAAGCTCTTGGCCATGCCAGTATCAGCCAGATAGAAGTATTGCTTGTAAGAAATTTCTTATAACCATATAGCGAGAATCTTTAATGAACATTGACGTCTTACATGTTCATTTCTAGAAAAACTATGGGAAGAAGGATTCAAGTTCTGTCTCCAAAGTGAAAAGTACTTACTCGACTCTTGATTTAAAGGTATTACTGAACTAGAGATCTTGATATTCCATTGCACGATTTTTTAGGAATCGCATGACTTCTTTTACTTGTCACATACTCCAACATGTACAGCCTAGAGGCATGATCAATTTTAGTTTTTTTAGAAAAAAGAAACATGATGCTTGTTAATGCACACACACTACAACCTTGAGTGCTTATGTGTCCATCTGCATTTGGCCAGGGTAAAGGTAGATTTATCGTTATAACCATTTGAGTTCACACTGCTAACTCTGATGTTCATGCGAGTGCTTTGTTTTGCCTCACCGTGACTGCTCTCTTACCTAGGACATGTTCTCCGAGTTTGAAGATCGAGCATACAAGCACTTGGTCACATCCATCGAAGCTCAGCACGACCGTGCAGCGCAGGAGATCCTGAAATCATTTCTTAAGAAAATCCACAGAAGGGAAAGGTAGAAGAGTGAGCCCTGACTCGTGTGGACAACAGGACAGCTGCTCTCGTCAGAGCGGGTATCTATCTGCAGCCCTATCCTTCAGAACATTCAGATATCTGAAGAAAAGGTTGACGAAACCGACGAGGCTTGAGTTCCCAATGACTTGTGTAGTATCGTTCAGTTCAAATGGCTGGTATTTCTAAATGTTTGTTATGCAGCTAACTAATAGGTACATGTATTCGCGGTTGTTTCATGTCATCATGTGAACTATATGTCTGTCTGTATCGAATTGTAGTGCATGTTTTCCTCCGCGAATGGAGGGTACCGAGCCGCAAATGGATGATTTTCTGGTTCTTCCTCTTTTCTATTTCGCCATCCATGCAATTTATGTATAATTGTTGTAGTGTTGTGACTGTGATTGTGTAGTGTTTACTGTTGTCTTTGATGGTTAGGCTCATCCTGGAATCGCGTTACCAAACTGCTCTGTTTTGAAAACGAATTCCTCTGTTTTGAGGAACTGATAGCATCACAAGTTCAGAATTGAATCCATGCGTTGCAAAGGTGCGACAGCTGATGGTACCAAGCAAAACTGCAAAAGAGAGAATTCTGAAACTATCGCGTAACATAGGGCTGGTGCCATAATTATTGATTTTTTGCAAACAGTAGAGCTCTACCTCTAGTATGATGAGGTCAGTATTATACTCTTACTAGTCTATCAACCCGTACCCCCGCACGGGCTAGTTAGAAAGATCTAATAATTATAATTATCTATCTCATGCTCTCATTCATCTATTGTGTATTCTAATAATTGTAATAT
Source organism: Cenchrus americanus (assembly GCA_947561735.1). Classification (NCBI taxonomy): domain Eukaryota; kingdom Viridiplantae; phylum Streptophyta; class Magnoliopsida; order Poales; family Poaceae; genus Cenchrus; species Cenchrus americanus. The sequence continues at coordinate 307,504,114 of OX387241.1, read as the reverse complement.
GTTTAGTTAGTAACAGTTTTTGCACTTATCATATCACCTCCATGTGTTTTATTTGTATTTAATTTGAACACTTTATTTCAAGCCATGACCAAAATATATAAAAGTCGGTATTCTTATCTGTCTCTCATTCATGAATATATGAGTTTACAATGACACACATTATGGGAAGTATTTTTATATAAACAATAACATACGAGATTTTTTATGGTGCATTAGTAGTATTGCGAAGAATTGAGAAGTTTTGGGAAGTATTGAGAAGTATTAAGCATTTTGATATTCCCACCATCTAAAAAATTAAATAAATGTTGGTGTAGGTCCCACCAATTTGATACTTCCTAATACTTTCCCATAGCAACTTCCTGATACTTCCACTGTTAGATTTCGTGCGATGGGCGGCTCATAAAAAAAGAAGCACCTTCAAATTTCTCATAACATAAATAATATATTTGTTGAGAACAACATAAATAATATATTAATAATTATATAAATAGTAATTTGAATTTTTATATTGACGCACTTTAAGATTTTATTTAGGGGTTACTTTAAATTTAATGAGCACATAAGTTGATAATTTATATGCAAATTTAGGAGGGTTATTTGATATTGTTTTTTTAGTAGCATAGGTGGGTAATTTAGATGAAAATTAAGAGCTAATTTACATTATTTTTATAATGGCATATGTGGGTAATTTAGATACATGTTTAGGGGGTTATTTGGTCTATTTTCATAATGGCAGAGGTGGGTAATTTATTAGAAAGATAATAGATCCGATGGCTATTATGATTAGAGATGCTGAATTGATGATCGGATGTTTCTGATTTTTGTGAGAATTTATAGGATTTCTCTATTTTTTAGACTGTAGCTAAGATCCTAGGTGACATCACGTGGAGTCCTCAGAAGGAGACTTCAATCAGTAATAGTAAGATTTCATTATATTTTCTTCCTTTTTCTGAAAACGAAAGTGTACGACTGTATGATGTATCCCTTCCTGCAAATTCTTGATCAACACGGACGCCGCATGTTCTCCGTAATTGAAGGAGGCTACCTTTTGCCTGGTTTCAAGGCATTGATACGGGGAAGATCTGTTCAAAAGAATGTTCCTTTCCTTTGCTTAATCTTGCAGACTTGCATGTACTACGTGGTACGGTGGTATCGGCATACAACTCGATCGATCACAGGCTCACAGCTGTGTGCAGACTTCTCAGTTCTCTGAAAATTTAGGACTCCGGCTCGGTGAAGGATGAACCTGAGATTTACCGAGCAGTAACAACGTTCTGACGTTGTCACGTTGAACTGGTCAAACTGGTGTGTAGAGGCTGAAACGGAAAAATTCAGTGAAATTCCCTCCGACGAGGAGGGAAGCAAAATTCAGGACTACTGTGATGAAAGTGTAAAATACTGAGAGCAGAGGGGCATGCATGCATGGATACCACCTGCCGCAACACGATTCAGGCAGAAAATGGCCGAGATCCCTCGTATTCTGCTGGACCAAATAAACAAAGGCGTTTCCCCCTCCTTCGCTTTTCGTCATGATCGATCAGACGGCAGATGCGCCTGCCCAAAACGTTACAAAACACACCACGCCCTAGGCACTCCGGAGGAAGGGTTTACAGAAGCAGAGTAGACAGGATTAATCTACGCTGTCAAGTTGCTTCCATGGTTAAAAACCATCGCCGTCTCCAACGTAGGCCGCGCATTGGTCGCCGCAGCAAAGCCGGAAACCCCCCGAGAAAACAACCCACTAGCACCGCGCTGCATGTTTGTCGTCTGAAACACTCGGTCCATGGAGTTGTTTCCTGCGTCCAATGCATGGGTTCATGGTAAATATAAAAGTAGCACTCTTTCTGCAGTGGGTTAGTGTAACTGCCGTGTACCACCACAGTTAGAATAAGATTACCAATGGCCACAGTAGCTGACACAGATGTTCTAAGGACAAATCACAGAGCTGTAACTATTGGGGTGCTAGATAGATTTGCAGCACAAACAACAGTTGATGCATCCCATCCAGACTAGGGGACTAGCATTTTTTGTATGCCACTGATCAAACCAGGATGAATATAGAGTAATGAATGTTACAAACTTACAATGTCTGTGGGATCCTTACCTGATGTCTAATGAATACAATACCTGAATGATGTGCTTTTGCTGCTCGTCTCTCGGTCCCAAGCATGGTGGTTTTTTTCAGTCTCATGTTTGGCTGAAACAATCATCGACTACAATGATTGACGGATGGACTTGGACTAGGACGACTAACAGCTGTGCTACAAGCAAATTTCATTCACCGGTTTGGTTTGGTTTGGTTTGAGAACAGCTGATCCCTGACAAGCTCGCAACGGAAAGCGCCCCGTGTTTCTCTGCACCGTGTCCGTGAATCTTGTTTTGTCCCCGGGCCGCGCCTGCGACACTGGGAAGCAAGCGGAGGAGCAGCGCGGCGGCGTCCATGCCCTTTGGCCATCAGGCGGCCATGGGTGGGTGTGGGTGCTGCTGGCCGCGAGCTGGACGCGACCAGGCCATGTGACCCCGGGCTTTGGATGGTAGTAGCTAGGCATGCTAGCTGCTGGGCACTGTGCGTGCATGCCGACCTCTGCGCGCGCGGAGGGGACGACGCAGCTCAGCTAGCTAGAGCTACAGTACGCTGGGTGCGAGCATACACACTGCCACACTGATAATACACGTATGTATCCAGTAAAATGTACTCGCTCCATTCGTTTTCTGGCTCAAGAATGTGTGTTTTGTGGAAAACTATCAAACCTAACAGTAATCCCACTTGCAGTTACTACAAGCAACACCAAATCGAGTAGTAATCCAGGACCAGGAGCTAGCTGAATCGCCATGTCTGATGGATGCCTGAATAAAAAAGTCGGCATCGGTAACCGGAAAAGGAGAAAAGGTATTGCCATCCGGCCCTCCCATCCCATCCGTCCGCGCCGAGATTGTGCAGACTACTCTCTCGATCCCCGCCGTGAGATGTTGTTCCTCCTTCCCCACACGCCGCACCGCCACTGCCAGTTTGCCACTCCCCCTCTCTGCATCGTTTTCCCTCGCCGGCTCGCCCTGCGCGCGCGCGCGCATTCGTAACCACCAACACCAAGCCCTCTCCTATATATCCACTGCAATCTCCCGCACTTTTCCTCCTCGCTCCAGAGCCCCCCCTCGCCACTGCCCCACGCAGAGCCACCGTCAGCGACGCGCACGCAGCCGCGCCGAGGAAGACGACCGAGCCAAAGCTAATGGCGGCAGCCGGCGGCGTCCTGCTGCTGCGCGGCGCGGCGGTCGCCGTCGTCCTGGTGCTGGTGCTGATGGGCAGCGTCGTCGGTGCGGCGAGTGCCCAGCTGCGGCAGAACTACTACGGCAGCTCGTGCCCGAGCGCGGAGTCCACGGTGCGCTCCGTCATCTCGCAGCGCCTCCAGCAGAGCTTCGCCGTCGGGCCCGGCACGCTCCGCCTCTTCTTCCACGACTGCTTCGTCCGGGTAATAAAGGAAGCTGCCGCCGGTGATCTCGCCGTGCATTATTGCCGGCGGTTGCCTCGCTGCTGACGAGCATGATATATCTGTCTGTGTAGGGATGCGACGCGTCGGTGATGCTGATGGCGCCGAACGGGGACGACGAGAGCCACAGCGGAGCGGACGCGACTCTGTCGCCGGACGCCGTGGACGCCATCAACAAGGCCAAGGCGGCCGTGGAGGCGCTCCCCGGGTGCGCCGGCAAGGTGTCGTGCGCGGACATCCTCGCCATGGCCGCACGCGACGTCGTCTCCCTGGTAATATACTACCAAGTACCAACATTCCATTCCTCCCGGTTTCACTGCAGTAGTGCAGTGCTGTTAATTTGCTACCTACATATATCGTATTAGTACACGACTACACGTACCACGGCCATACCATACGGATACAGTGGTGGTGCACTGCGTGCCCACCGGTCGCCCGGCCGGCCAGGGCGCGCGCGGAGCCCCACTCCAAAGCCTCGCCTTGCTTGCTGTTGCTGCTCGGTTCAGAGTTCAGACGTGTTCCGTTCGCCTTCGCGTCCCCCAGTTTGGTTAGGTCGCCATGGCCCGCCACGCCTGCACTGTTCCATGCCTGCGTGTCAGTGACTTTTTCGCCAGCCGGGCCTGCACAGCGCGGCGCACCACCCCGATTCGGCCCCCCGGCGGCTCAGAGCGGGGCATGTGCTTCGTGTCAGCCGCTGGCCCGCGGCCGGATGGATGCCCCCCTGGACGGGTGCGCACGGGGCTCTTCCGCGTCGCCGAGGACAAGCCAAAGCCACCACCACCACTGCGGGTCCGTGTGGATGGTGCTCGCGGCGCGACGGGCTCGGGCAACGACGCCGCCCGGCGCCCGCCGTTGGAACTTGGAAGCGCACGGGGCGAGAGGGAGCACGCGCATGGCCGGGGCGCCCGGGCCTTTTCGCCCCTTTCCAGACGACGAGCAAGGAGGCTTCGACCTGCTACGGAAGAAGCACGATGGATCGTTGCGACGGTGACGTGACATGCGACTGGTGTTGGACCCCTCGGTAACACCGCTGCGTGCGCTGTGCTCACTGCTCCTACCCGTGCCGTGCGTAGGCCGTGTCCGGGTGCTGCCAGTGCCCGTGACGCCCCCGGCAGGTGAGAGCCTCGCTCGTCACCTAGCTTGGTCCGTGACGCGCGCTGGCGCTGGCGGGTGGCGACGGACGGCTGCGACGCGACGCCGTCCGTTCTTTGGCATGCAGTGCAAGCGTCTCGTCTCGTCTCCTCTCCTCTCCTCTCGTCACGTACGTCGTCGCGTCTGGGCTGCTGGGGTGGAAGACCAGCAGGCAGGGAGGGGACAAAGTTTCCACTCCGTAGACTGCAGCCAGCCACGGAATGCGTACAATGTTAGTAGTAGCTTACAAACTACTCTCTGTATCTTTTTACAAACAAAATCTCTTGTTGTTGCTGCAGCTGGGCGGGCCAAACTACGCCGTTGAGCTCGGGCGTCTGGACGGCAAGTCCTTCAACAGGGCCATCGTCAAGCACGTCCTCCCCGGCCCGGGCTTCAACCTGGACCAGCTCAACTCCCTGTTCGCGCAGAACGGCCTCACCCAGACGGACATGATCGCGCTCTCAGGTGCGTGCGTGTGCTCTTCCTTCCCGTATCGTAAAACCCGTGCAAATTCGTCGTTGCTGTTGGGTTAGCCGATTATGAAATCTTGAGGTGACAATCTGGGTTGCAAACTGTACTAATAATCATGGTTGGGGTGGAGTATCAAACTATACTGATCATGGATGGGTTGCAAGTTCGTCGTTTCATCGCAGTATCTTCCTCGTGCACTCTGTGGCTCACGTGACTTTATCCTCTGTTTCCTGCTGCACAAGACAAAAGTGGTTCACTGTTCTATGCTAACACTGCCTCACATTGTTCTTTTCGAAAACCCAGAAAACCTTCGTTCGTCGTGTGTGGTTAAGAGAACCATTTTAAAGTACCTCATGTTGCAGTAAAGTGCACATCTAGAGGTGGGAAAAAAAACCGACATGTAAAGTGATAAAGTAATCACCCAATAACAGAGGCTAAACAGCCTTTACAAAAGTAACTCTGCTTCATTGTGGGAGCTTGATACTAGGAGTACCTCTGATGAATAAGAAAGTGTTCCTGTAAAGAACTTTTCAGGGGTTTTAGTGTTTTTTCCCCTCTCTCTGACACTTTGGTTGCCTTGTTTAGCCACTCATGATTTTGTTTTATCACTGATTCCGTATTGGGAGGATTAATAAAGCTAATTGTAGTACGTGGGAACAGAGGACACCTTGTCTGAATGTTCTTGGTTTCTGTCAGATCCTACTCTCTCTAGTAGTTAAATGAAGCACTGCTGCTTGGATTCAGATTTGAGCACACGAGGCCTTTCTCAAATCCAAACAAAGCGGCAGTAACTTTTGACTGAACCACCCAAATTTGTCCACACAAAGCACTGATCGGTAGTTAAAATGGAAAAGAAAAGCTGACACTGCATACCAACAGTCTTATTGGCCATAGATGAAAAGATTCATTAGAAAACTCAGAACTGTATTTGCCATCGATTGAGCCATTAGCTAGTTCTAAACGTACTTTTTTTTAAAAAAAAAGTTCTAAACGTACTACACTGAAGAATGTTTGATTTGAGCTGCAACCTTTAACAAACCACTGCATCTTACGCAGGCGCGCACACGATCGGCGTGACGCACTGCGACAAGTTCATCCGCCGGATCTACACGTTCAAGCAGCACCTGCCGTGGAACCCGCCGATGAACCTGGATTACCTGCGGTCGCTGCGGCGGGTGTGCCCCATCAACTACAGCCCGACGGCGATCGCGATGCTGGACGCGTCCACGCCCAGGGTCTTCGACAACGCCTACTTCAACAACCTCCGCTACAACAAGGGCCTGCTCGCCTCCGACCAGGTGCTCTTCACCGACCGCCGCTCCCGCCCCACCGTCAACCTCTTCGCCGCCAACAGCACCGCCTTCCAGGAGGCGTTCGTCGCCGCCATGGCCAAGCTCGGCAGGATCGGCCTCAAGACCGGCAGCGACGGCGAGGTGCGCCGCGTCTGCACCGCCGTCAACTAGCTCGCCGGCCGCCGACATCTAGCCTAGCGTGAGTGCGTGCCTGCATATGTTTTGACGGGCGTGCATGCAGTGTGTGTGTCGATCATTAGTAGTGCTGTAGTAGGCTGCAGTGGGGTCCGTGAAAGAACTTTTTTCTTCTTGTTTATACGTTTGGTGGTGAGATTTTGTTAGCGGGTTAATTCTTTTACGCAGCAGCTGTGGGGATCGATGGACGATACAAACTGATGAGGTGTTCGCCTCGACCTAATGGATATGTTTGGGTTGACGACATGGATGATTTGTCTTGATGTCTTATAGTCCCCCGGGCTGGTTGTTTGGATCCGGCAAACTTGGGGCCTCGCTCGGGGGGCTCCACGGCCTTGCTCCGACTCCGTGCCGCCGAACTCTTTTACAATGATCATACTAAAGTTAAGACCGGTATTAAAGTATTTGCAGGTTTGATTAATTGTATGTCATCACAACTTGCACTTGTGGTGTAGAGTGATATACATAAGTGGTACAAGGGTATTATTGGAAGTTTTATCTCGACGGCAGCAACCGTCATGGAATGGCGGCAGCTGCCATGAAATGCCGGAGGGGCCGCTTGATCGGGAAATAGCGGAGATGGAAACGACGAAGACATAGGGTAAGGGGGTGGGGCGCGATGGAATTAAGAGGTTGTCAAATTTATTAAAATTTGAAAAAAAATCACATATTTACCCTTATAAAAATAGTCGCATATTGCATAGGGTCCACTGTAAAAGGAGCTCCTACAGTCCTACTGCTAACGGGGGCTCACTCCTAACTTGCATATCACCAAAGTCTACCATTCTCGCTAACTAGTACTCCCCCCGTCCCAAAATATAAGGACCTGTTGACTTCTGACGATCACGTTTGACTGCTCGTCTTATTCAAAAAATTTGTGAAAATATTATTTATTTTGTTACGACATGTTTTTAATCATGTATATTTTAAGTATATCATAATTGTTTTCACATTTTCATAAATTTTTTTGAATAAGACGAGCGGTCAAACGTGATCAGCAAAAGTCAACAAGTCCTTATATTTTGGGACGGAGTAACCCTCTTTCTCATCTTCTTCCATAGCATTATGGTAGCTCTTCAACATACATCATTTTTCAAAATGTTTACAATATTTTTTCGTCTAGCATTTTTTTCAAAATGTTGGCAAATTGTTGACAACATTTTTTCCAACATTATTTGAAAATTGTTGGACCAACATTTATGTAAAAAAAGATGTATCAAACATTATTTGAAAAAAAAATGTCGCACCGACATTACTTTTTTCAAAAAAATGCTGCACCAACATTTTTCAGATTTTCTTTAGCATTTTCATCGTGGTCGGCGGCAGGGTCAACCAGCCACAACGGCGGGGCCAGCTAGCCAAGGTGGTGAGGTGGTCAGTGGCATCACCCAACCCTGGCGGCGAGGAGGAGGACGGTGGAGACGAGGCATGTGCGGGGGGGGGGGGGGAGCGTGTTGTCCGACCCTCGGTAGCTTGTGGGGCCGCACCATGGCGGAGGCACGCGGGAGACCGCATGGGAAGAGGGTGGTGGCGTAGGGGAGGTGCCCCGATCGAGCCACGACGGCATGCAAGGACGCATCACACCGGCGGCGCATGGGAGCTCACACAACTCTCCGGCAGCGCACGCAGAGCTTGAGAGAGGCAACAGATAAAGTAGATCAGTGGCGGAACTAGAGTAAAATTAAGAGGGGGTCAATGCAAATGTTCACCTGTTCAATGATATGATAATTCACCCAAATTTTGAAAGCATATGATAGTTAGTCATGATTATGTTAGTTAATTATGCAACAAGAATATACAAAAACAAATAGTTTGTAAAAGTAGTCACTATATTTTTAAAAAGTGTATCTTTTACCCTTCAAATATCAAAAAAGTGTGACATTCATCTCTCATGTTTGGTTTGGTGCAAATGAATTAAATAACTAAATCGGTACATTTATCATTCTCATTTTAGTTTAGTAATGATTTAATATCATCTAATGAAATTTTTATATCATGTAATCACTTGACTAATACATAATTAGCAATGTAATATGTTTAATCGCGACTATAAAGTTAATTTCATGTGTCGTACTAATTGTTGTGTGATGGACATTGCGTGGGAACTAAGAAACATATAGGGGTATTGGATTTTTTTGATTGAGGGGGGGGGGGGGGGGCATGGCCAACCCCACCCCCACCCCACCCCATTTTCGTCACTAGAGTGGATAGTGTTGGGGTGCACCTTAGAAGGCCTAAGGATAGGACCCCCTATGTGTAAAAGAGAGCAAAAGAGGGGTATGAGGGTGTCATTGTAGAAATTGAGAACCTATTTCTAATTTAAGATTTAATCGGTGGAAATAATATAAAGACCCACCTCCTCCCTATACAACAGGAGAAAGGTTGGGAGGAGGGGAGAGGTTCTTTGCTTCACACATTTTTTTGACAATATCATAACATTATATTAAGCAGCCAGTTTTACATAGGGGTCCTCCGAAGAAGACAAGGTTACAAAAAGGTCCTTTGACCAGATAAACACAACTTCAGCTACAGAGCAGCGGCGGGCGACGAGCTCGCCGTTGAACAGCCGTAGAGGCACCAGGGGCGCGTACAGCCAGATGGGGGACCGTGCTGAGCATCGGTTGAAGACGGATCGACGGAGTATTGGAGGCACACACCAGGCGACCGAAGGATCTTTTGAAAGTCGTCACCGGCGATTGAAGATGAAGCTCCCGGTCTGGATCCAGGGTGGAACGAGGTCGTCGAACCATCGCTTGTTGTAGAGGAGCTGCTTGTTTGCTTGGTCTGAACTTGTTGAGAATGCTTGGTTCGGGGGCGAGGCGGAGGCGGCCGTCGGTGGAGACGAAGCGAGGAGGCCCAGATCTTGGCGACATAGCGGAAAGGGCGGAGCGGGTGGAGTCGATGGAAGATCTGAGCAGGGGCAGAGATTTATTTTATTGGCACATACCTTGTCCATGGAGATGCCGACGGGTAGGGGGCCGAGAAGGCCGACGACAACGGCGGCGACATCAAGAACAAGGAGCAGGGCACCGAAGAAGGGTGCTGCCATAGTGGCTAGAAACCTAATAGTAGATCTACAGGAGGGAGGGGTCCCCTTCCTCTACTCGCCGGCGGCGAGAACGCCAGGGTAGAGTGAGGGAGGGGGCCCGAGGTGGCGGCGGAGGGAGCGAGGCGGCGAGTTAGCTTCTAGGAGAAGGAAGGAGGGAGAGGAAGAGAAACGACATACGCCCACTACTACTTTTGCTTCACACATTGTTTTCTTCCTGCTGCGATCAGAGGTCCCAACACTGACGAGTGGTTCGCCGCCGCGCCGTCGTCAAGCCGCCCACCGCCGCCGCGCGAGCCGAGCCTCCACGCTCCGTGACCTCTCCCCGCCAGACGCCATCCCTACTTGCGGCCCTACCACACACAAACCATGATGGTTCCACTCAACCCCGCGAACAAGCACACCTCGCAGCGCCGCATCGTGGAGGGCGGCACGGTGGTGGTGTACGAGCGCCACAACGCGATGTGTGCCATCGCGGCCCGCGCTGGCGGCGTCCTCCGAAACCGGTTTGGAATCTTCCGCCATGACAACTGGATCGGCCTCCCCTTCGGATCCAAGGTCATCGCTGCCTCCGCGCCCAAATCGTGTCTCCCACCAACCCGATGGCCGCTGCCGTTTTCCTCTGTTCCACCAGCTGCGGCGACTAGGAAGTAGCAAGCAGGGCGCGGGTGGGTTGGAGGAAGAGGCTCCATCTGCGCCCACGGCGGACAGCAACCAGCATATGCTCCGGTGTCCCAGCAATTGGCAACCGCGGCGACGTCGACACCACTGCCTCCACCGCATCCTCCTACTCTCACTCCACGTTGCCTGTAATGCGGGACGGCCGCGTGTTTCCAAATCTTGTGACCTTCAATTCGGTATTGTGCTAGATGGAGGACGCACGCAAGGTGTTCGATGAAATTGTCAGGGAGGAGTTGGTGCCAGATGGGGCACCCTTTGTGTCCAGCCGCTCAAGATCAAGGCTCGCGAGCTGACGCTCTATGCGCAGTGCACGTTCTCCAAATCAATAATGCATTATAATGATTTAATGATCAGTTCGTAGCCGCTGCTTTGACCTTGATAGTACCAGGACAGAGTTATCTATCGTTCAATGTTCAATCAACAGACTAATTACTAAGCTAATTTGGAGTAGAATGTTGTAGTATATTGCTTTGCCGATTTACCTGTCCTAGCACAGTGTCATGGTTGTTCATGGATAGCAATGGGCTCCACGTGAGAGATCTCAGGGCTTGAGCCTTTTGGTTTACTGTGAAGCTGCAACCTTGCATTTAGACTGCAGGTCAGTCTGCTTCATTGCATATTGCAGCAGCATTTGGTGTTTAGTCTAACAGAAGCAATTAGATGAATTGTTTATTTGGGACGTACAACGACCAACCAATACTCAGACGACACATGAATCAAACCAACCATTGATTGATGCCAGTGTGCATATGCTCCCACATGAGGTTGAGCTAAATTTGGTTCCTATACTGATATTTCGCCTCAAACCGTACATATTCAGAATGAAGGCTATATCATCTGAACTCAAGCATTGCCGTCCAAAATCCATCTTCTGTATCAACTGGTGATATTGCTGCACTTGAAATGCCTACTCAGCTATATTTTCTTTCTTTGCATCACCTTAACTATCCTTTTATTATTCATTTTCTAACTGCAACATTACTACACCCATTTCATGAGCGTTTGTTTTGCATGTCAGTATACCGCTAGTTATTATCTACTGCAGTATTGCTCCCCTCTGTACATAATTTACCTCTGCTTGCAATGTCTATACATGCATGGTTCAACCTTCATTTTTTCAATATAATAATTTGCTAAACCATTCCTTAGTTATCCTGTATATTAGCTAAACTCTATCCTTATGTCATTTAAATGGTCTGCAAACTGGTTCTGATAGTTTACTGAATGCTAAATGGCCTGCCTCTCATGGGTAAGGCAGGATGCTGATGTCTCCGATTTGTATGTTTGTGAAATGTTTTTGTTAGGTATCTTTTGAGCCCATTTTGTGATATATGTCTCCCTCCATTGACACACTGCATAATGCCTTTAATTGTGTAAATTGTACCTGCTTTGATGACTACAGCTTAATTGTTCTTGGCATTTTGCCCTTAGTCAAATTGTGTAGCGTGTGGTTTTTACCCCTCACCTGTTGAAACATGTGTTCTCTAGGTTTCACTTGTTCAGACATGTGTGCTCTGTGTTTGTGTCTCCTTGTATGTTTCTCACTCAATAAGTAGTGGCTCTATTTTTTAAAATAAGTTTTTTGTCAGTCCCTGTGTTCTGTTTTTTTATTGTATCAATTGACAGTTTCCCTTTCCTGAGGAGATACAGGATGATCCTCTTTCTGAATGTTGTTGTTGTCTTTGTTTTCTATTGAGCTTTGCTCACAAGTTAAATCGAGTTGTGAATGCCTTTGCTTTAGATGTGGCTATGTTAGAGCTGATATGTAAAAATCCTGCTCAGCTGATGTGGTTTGTTTGTTTTATTGTCTTTGTTAATCTGTTTCTAACACTGAATCTTTCTATATTACCCTTTACCTGGAGATAAGCCAGACATTGCTGTGAACCGATCATTGCTTGAAGCCTTTACAACAGCCGGTATCAATGTCAATATAGCGCTAAGTTTCATCAAAGATGAGCGTGATTTCGGTTGGGATGTAGCCAAGCTAATCAAAGGTTAGAATAAGCTTTACTATTCAAGGCTAAATTTCATTTTGCTGTTGCCACACAAAGTCCTCGGGAGTTAATTTGTGGGGGTTAACTTTGCAGGAGCTCTAAAAGACGTCAGGACAACTATTGATGAGATCCATGAGTTGATGCAGCAGGTAGAGCAGGCAGGCGAAGATGTTGTGGATCTTCTAGCTGAACTTCAGACTGCTTTCGACTTCCTGGGCTGCAAGTGGCCACCAGTGGCAGACGTAGGTTTACAAAAATGGGTGTACATACATTCTTAATTTGTATTTAATTGTACATTATCATATTACATGATTTTAACTTTTTCAAATTAACGATCTCTCTTTCTCTCACACACATATATAAACATAATCTTTTTACGTTATGTAAGTTGTGTTTCTTTAAATATATTTTAACTTTTCAACTAAAATAAACGTTTACGTGCATCACCATATATTTTGAGTGTTGTCATGGTAACTCCCAAACTTTACGGAGAAAAAATTATTAGTTTGTTATTTTTGTAAAAAGTTTTGTAGATCAAAAGTAGTTGCACTAGCCAAATAAGAAACATAACCAATACTTTTATAATATCTTATTAAAAAATGTTCACATTCTTTTTTATGCAACATTGATATTTTGTTAAAAAATCTTTTATCTAGAACTATTATTAAAAAGAAAAATCTTTGCATTATTTTATATTATTTTGAAAGGTGTATATAACTTCAATCGTACTTTTAAAATATAAATAATGTTTTTAAGGTAAAAGTAGGAAATACATTAAAGAAATAAGACCAAATATTCATATAAATTCAAACTACTCGTGCTTGTTGCACGCTCTACTCTTGTTTCCATCCATTGGTGCCACCCCTGCTCTTGTTTCCATCCATTGGTGCCATCTCTGCCATGCACTGCGTGTGTTGGTTTGCAGTGGCTCGTGCACATCGTCTCGTGACAGCTACTCGTGCTCATTGCGAGTGCACATCGATCGTTTATCGCCACAACATGCTACTTGTGCTTACCACAATGCCTTTGGAGAAGAAGAAGAAATAAAAAAACAAACATTTCAAAAATGTTACTCTTTATTTTTAAAGAGTTGAATTTGTTTTATTCATATGAAGTTAAAAGAAAATATTGAGTGTGTTATTAAAAGTGATGTTATTTGTATTTTTAAATGTCAATATGACTTTTTAAAGTTATGAAATTTGTTAGGATAGAATATTAATTACTTTAGATTTTTAGACTAATTTATAAAATATATAGCCTTTTCCATCCTCTTATGATACATTAAACTTATATGTCGAGCCCGTGTTGTATCCCGTATCTAATAAGCATTCAATATGTATATTCAAATTGAAATTAAAAAAAATGAATGTTGACACATAGATGATTTTTGCGATACGCTCCCAACAGCTGCCCTGTTCATCCTCAACCTGACGGACATACTGCCCACCTTATGTCTTCTATTGTCTCTCCCCTTTCCTTCCTGCAACCCATCAACTTCTTTCTCCTCGCGACTTTAACGCGCGTCGCTTTCCACGCGGTCGGCTCGTGCACTGCTCTCCACACTCCCTTGTCCGTTGCATCTCGAGTCTTTCCCACGACTTCCTTTATTTTTTAAGATGACGAGTTGTGCTTCCCTCGTTAAAAGTAATAAGTTTCTTATGCATAGACGAGGCCAGGCTGTAGCAAAGCAAGTGAAAATATAAATAAAACGAAAAAGAAAAGAAGAAGGAAAAAAGACTCGGCTTCTGCAGCCCGTTAGAGACCAAAAGACTAGCTATCTTGACTTAACTAGCTAAAAAATAGAAAAATTGTTCAAAAACTCAATCCAACAGATTAGCTAAACTTGCCTTCTCTATCTTGCGCTAGCTAAACCGGGGGCTTCGCTAGCCATCTTTGGCTAGCCAGTTCCGCTAGCTATCCCCTCGTACATGAGTATGGCAGGCAGGTCCCACTAGTGGTGGAGCATATGGAGAGTTGATTTTAGCTAATCTCTTGAATTTCATCAACTTTTTGCTAACTATTTCATTTTACATACTAGCCAAATCAGGATTTTAGCTAGCGATTTTTAGAGAGGCTCTTGGAGTTGCTCTTAGTCAGCCCAACCTATTTACCCAGCAACGATTGTTCCGCTTGTTCTTCATCCTGCTCCGGAAGCAGGAGGCTAAAAAAAGGAGGAATTCAGCAGGAGGCGTTGGTCGCCCCCATCTCCCTCACTCGCCTCCCTGCGCGCCGCTGCACCCGCCTCCGTCGCTTGCTTCCGTTCATCTCTCTCCCTCAGTCTCCCCTTCCTCCCTCCCTCTCTCTGTGCCCGTTGATAGCGCGGCGGCGGTGGTGCCGGGAGCCCTGCGCTGGGGCCGGAGGAGGACGTGGGGCTGCGGGTGGTGGAGCAGGGAGGAGCGCGGCGTGGGCGGCGAGTGGAGGTACAAGAGCGGCGAGCAGGGTCGTCGAACCACGGGCGCTTTGCCGGCGACGAAGATCTGACAGGGGGTATGCCTTCCTATTCCCCTCCCTTCCCATCCTGCTGCGGTTATCGGGTGTATTTGTATTCGGACCTGATCATGATTTTACTAATTCCATCTTTTTGCAGCAGTTATTGGGTGTACATGTGTATACCCATGTCCTATGCTGGGTCCGCCCCTGGTGGGCACCTGTGGCCGGTGAGGTAGCTGCTGAGGAAGCTGCCCCTCGTCAGGCTTAACTGCTGAGCGTGATCAACAGGAAACATAGTGCTAGCTATTTTATAACCTGTCTGCAGCTTGTGAGGTTTGAGTCAAGTTCAGAGTGTTACCTACTGCACAAACTAAGTATCTTCACTTCTGCAGCCTTGCACACTTATGTGTTGTCTTGAGTGGCCGTCGACTTGTGGATGAGGATGATGGTATTCGTCACGGTTTTGGTGAAGTAAACATTGAATGCCTTCATAGTATGTTTACCAGATTCGTATTCATTTGTGTAAAGTTCTCTTCTCCCAACAAGAAATGCCCCTCGCGCGATTCTTGTGTAGGCCTAGGTATTCTCCTCTGCCAATCCGGCAGTCCCTATCCCTGTAGTCTCACCGCCGGCGAGCTCTTGCGGCATACCGTTGGCAGAACCGCAGGCACGGGTCGAGGAAGTACTTGACCGCGACCTGATCTGGGCCCTCTTTTTGAAGGATCGAGCGACCACCAGATTGATTTCTCAGTTCTCCCTTCATTTTCCTGTTTGTAATCTCCCTTTTCAGATATTGCTCTATCTCTCTTTTTTCTTTTCTACCTCTGAATCATAGAGTGACGCATCAGAAAAGGAAAGAAGTTGGCTCGAAAAAGAGGAGGAAAGATGCAGAGGCATACTTGCAAAAAATAATATCCGCATGTTCTTGAATATACACAGTTCTTTGCAAGTCCTCCACAGTCAAGAAGAGCGTCTATCCATTATATATAAATGAAACATAATTAATCTAGGCATCAAGCTTTGTGCTATCCAACAAATTTAATCTCTAGAACAAGTCCATGAGCATTACAGTACTCCACAGTATGACGAGTACTGTAATGTTATGGCCATGGTTTGGCCGGGGTAGGCAGAGGAGGGTCGAGGTCTATTTGCCTCGGCTGCTCATCGCTCGTTGGAAGTTGGGGGGAGAATGGATTGATTCTTCTTCATTGATTGATTATCTGAATACACTGTCTCCCTTTATATATAGAGGGGATGGCTTGACCCTTAAGATCCAAACTAACTCTAATCTTATTTCTAATTGATCTTATCCAACTAACCCTATCCCCTGCACTGTTCACGCGCTACAGTATCATGGGCCTAGACCTAGCTGGTCCCACTCCCATTACATTACTCCCCCCTTTTCGAGCAGCTCGTCCTCGAGCTGCAGCAGACCCGACTCACACACGATTAAGCCTTTTACATCTCGACTTATCTTATTGGTGACTATGACTAGAACATTAACGAAATTTCAACCATTCGAGATGCATCAACCGGTCCTCCTGGCTCCCATGGAAAGGTCTGGAGTGTGTAGATCAGATCACACGAAGGTGTAGTTGTTAGTAGAAACAACCTGCAGGTGTGTCCGCAAGACAAGACTAATCACCATGATTCGATCTAGTCCTACTAAAGGCATATGGTAGCTACACATATGAATAAGTATAACTCGTAGTAGATCAAAGTATGACAAGATATGATTACATCACCGAATGTTGAAGGTACAAATGACTTTGCGAATTCAAGTCGCGGATCCGGAACTCCACCATGGCTTCACCATGCAGGGCCAACCATGGTGGCTAGGGCATGGCCTAAGCCATCTCCTATGCAACTCGCAGCGGCCGTCGGCTTCCTCCCAGTGCTTCTCCTTCGTCTCGGCGGCTCTCTGATGAATGGATGGATGTGGCGGCCGGTGGAGGCAGAGGCAATAAATAGACAAGCACCTAGGGCAAAAGGGGGACGCGAACCGGGCTCGGATCAGGCTGGGCCGGCCGGCCTGGGCCGACCGACCCAGGCCCATTTTGGCCCGGTTCAACCCCGTCTCGCTCCCCGATGCTTCTCGGTCAATTGTTGACTTGCTCCCTTATGCATGTGGGCCCTTGATGTCGTCTTCTCCACGGTTTGGACAGAGCTCCTTGTCGTGCAAGCTTCAACATCTTCTGTCCAGGTCCCTAGAGTTTCACGGCTTCATGCTTCGGTGCCTGGACCCTTTGGAGTCATGTTCATGATGTGTCTTGACTTGTGTTGGGCTTCATGATCGTCTCTTGAAGTGCTTGATGAACTTATCCCGAAAGTCTCCCTTCAAGCGCTAGTTTCCTACGTAAACAACAAACTCCAAAATCGACATGCGAGAGTGAACTTGGTACCTCCAGGGGGTTAGTACAATTGGTTAGAATATCAAATATGTGCAAATGTTGACAGTAAACATATAGCTAGGTGTACCAAAATCAACCGTCAACAGGAGGCCGGCGAGACATCCCCGAGCTTCTGCTGCTGAGATATGCGGGGGCTCGAGCGTCGTGCTAGCGCGGCGGCGGAGGGCTCGAGCTTGAGCGGATCTCGTGGTGGCGGCCCGAATCTGGCGCGCCACCTCTTCCCTGCTCGCTTCCTCATTGCCGCCACGAGTTCGTCTCCCTCCTGGTGGCTGGTGAGGGCGCGAAGCAGAGGCAGCGTTCGGCGGAGGGCGCGGTGGCTGGCGGAATCGAGCTCGGTGGATCTGCGATGGCGGTTCTTGCTGCGGTGGCCGAGCGGGCGGTGGCTTCGAAGGCACGGCGAGGCCTCCGAGACCAGCACGTAGCGGTGGTTGGAATAAAAAAAGATGGGTGGGAGGAGAGATCTCCCCGAGTTTGGGCCTTTGAAGGCCGCCATGCTCATTTTGAGTATGAAGGTGGGTGCTCCGTTGGAGCCGCTACAGTTTACATTTTTCACTCATTTTGAGTATGGGTGTGCATATGAGTAACTTGCTGGAGTTAGTCTAAGTGAACACCAAAATAAAAAAATACTAAAACATAAAAATGGTCTACTGGAGCATATGCCCCCTCACCGTCATGTAGGTTCGCTTTGCATATATGATTTTGGGTTATAGGGTTTAGGATACATGGTTTCTAATTAAATACATGCCTTTGATATATTTTGTAAGAAAATATGAGGTTGACAGTCATTTCATTCTAAATTGGTCTTCTCCTTGAAAGTCTCTAAGGTGTCCAAGCGGCAACACGCAGATGTGTGTCGTGCAGGGACGGATCTGACGGTGGGGCGAGTAGGGCTAAAACCCCTCTACCATCAGAAACTCCATTGAAAGATGAAGGAGAAGGAGGAAGACGAGGAGGAAAAGAGAGTGGAGAGAAAGAATAGGGGGTCTAGCGAAAGAGAAGAGGAACTGAAAGGATCAAGATGTCGACTAGAGGGGGGTGAATAGTCAAACCTAAAAATCACAAACTTTTTCGCAGCTGTCAGACCCAGGTCCGGAGACTCCGGATATTTTTCCGGATACTTCAGGAAATCCGGAGAATCCGGGAAAATGTCCGGATAGTCCGGCCTGCTAAGGGAGAATTAAATCGATAGAATTTAAACTTGCTCAAAAGTAAATCTGTGAAAATAGGTTATGCACTGAGGTGAGACAAGCTTGTTTATCCACTCAAAACCTGTAGGAACCTCAACACGAAGTAGATCGGAATCAAACCCTAGATGAGTGTTCAAGCAAGAAACAAACATGCAACAAGATGAACAAGCACAAGAGGCACAGGATTTGTTACCGGAGTTCAACCTCACACCTTGAGGTCTACGTCTCCGTTGAGGTACCCACAAAGGGTGGACCTTTACACCTAGGTCACTTTCCTCCCTCTAGCGACCACTAAGATCAAGCTAGAGTTACTTACTCAATGTCGGGGTAAAACAAACTTCCTTGGGCAGCCACAACCTTTGGATGCACCAAGGCAACGCCTAGCCGGCTAGGAGCTTAAAGCTCCAAGAGTAACAAACACGAATTTTGCCAACCAAGCGAAGAACTAGTTGCTCTAGAGATGGGAAATCAGCTCACTAGCACTCTCCAAGCCCTTGCTCTCAAATCCTCCTTAACTCCCACAACAAATCTCACCAACTTTGAGCCAAATGGGAGAGAGGGGAGGAGTAAATGAAGTTTGCAACAGTTCAAGACGAAAATGGCAGGGAGAGAAGTAAATGAAGGGGTGTAGGGGGCTTTTATACCCCCTCACCCAGAATATAGCCGTTGAGGCTTTATGACCCAGAGTATCCGGGACAAGCTCGGACTCACCGGGAAGTCCAGAGTCTTCGGGCAAAAACCCGGACACTCCGGCCTTCCAAGGTCAGCACCCAAGATAAGATCCCCGTGAATGTGTTGGTGCAAAGGTGTCTCTCATAGGTTTTGTTTTAGCAACTAGAGCACCTGTTCGACTCTTGGAAGACATGATTCCTGTCCCTCTTGATAGTACGGCATTCCTAGGACTCAAATTCAAAAGTAAAAATAAATAAGCCTTCTTAGAGCAACTCCAACAATTTGGCAAACCAACTTGGCATCCATAAAATTTTGGCAAAACAAGAAAAATTGGCCTCCAATAGTTTGGCAAACCAACTTGGCAAAAATAGAAACTTGGCAAAACTCACCTCCCCACGCGCATATATGCACGCGCGGATCGTGGTTGCCATCGTTGTTTCCCTCTAGGTGGGAGGGTGAAAAAGAAATAAAGAATAGAGAAGGATTCCTGATGTAAGTTTTTCAAGAGGTGGAAGGGCACGTACATAATTTTGTTTCTCTCAGGATTCCTGATGTAAATTAGATCTGGATTTGGCAAGTGAATTATGCCAAACTGTTGGAGATGAATTCTTTTTTTACTTTGCATAGCTTTTTAGAAGTTGGCAAAACACAGGATTTGACAAGTAAATTTTGGCAAACTGTTGGAGATGCTCTTAGGAATCCTTTTAGAGCACCACTTTCTTTTTGTGTAGTCAACGAGCTGTGCTTGATGCCATACATATTTTTAATACCTGCTCATGGACTAGATTAATTCATTAGCCACTTAGGTGTGTGTCATTATATCACCAAAACCCACTTAGGGGGTCAAGATACTCTTCAATCTCCCCCTTTTTGGTGATTGATGACAACACAGCTAAGTCATATAAGAGATAAACAATGAATATTTGAAAATTTTTGTAATAATCCCCCTTAATATGTGCATTTTGATTTTGAATATCAAAGGTCCTATTAGGGCCAATATTTTGCACAACAAGAGAAACAAGAGAGTATTACAACAGTGGGGTGCTTGTGATGTGCAACGAGTCAACAGTGAAATGCTCATGACAAAGTTATGCATTCAACAAAAGAGAAAAAGAAATCAGGCCGAGAAGTTCGGAGTCTCCGGGCCATGTCCGGAGTGTCCGGAAATTCCGGATACTCCGGGAAAAAGTCCGGACTCTCCGGGTTTCAGCACAGCAGCAGAAAAACAGACAACACACAGTTTTTCAATCTAGCATAAGCTGTCCTTAGCAGATAAAAAGCAGATAAAACACCACAATCACACAAGCAAATGTCTCAAGCTTCACATAGTCTCACACGAGCGAAAAAAAAGAGTTATTACAATCCAAGTTCCAAATTCAAATTATTACAAACAAGTTCATTGTTCATTGTTCCAAAGGCACAAATAGATAATATCACTCCCCCTTTGGCATCAAGCGCCAAAAAGGAAGTGTAGAGCAGCGGAGTCACTCGGAGTCGTCGTCTTCCTCCTCCTCTTCTTCTTCATTGCCCTCCTCTTCTTCTTCTTGGGCACCTTGGGCGTCCCACTCTGCAAACGGGTCATCAAACTCGGGAAGCTCGCGGTAGGGGTCAGTGGGAAGGCCAAGGTGAGACTTGATCTCAATGATGTCGCGGCGGTTCTCATTGGTCTCCGTGGCAATGGTCTTGCACATGCTGAAAATGCTCTTGAGCACCCTCTTGATCATAGAGCCACGGTGCCGACGAGGAGGTGGAGAAGAGGAACATGCAGCGGGCAAATCATCATGGGAAGGAGCTGCACTCGACGAACCAACATACTTACGACCTTTGGGAGGCCTCTTTGCACGATCACGGAGGTGGCGAAGCGGCTCATGGACAACATCCTTGGGATAGCGGACATTGGTCACTCTCTCAATCATATACATGAGATAGGGGGCATAAGGAAGATGCTTCATTAGATCATTCATGGCCCTCCTCAACTCATTCCAAATGAAGTCAAAGACACAAAAGCCTTCTTCATCCGGTGCCATCCTATTGAGAAGATTTGGAGCAAAGTACCTCAAAGCTGTGACATCTCCAATCTTAGGGTCGATAGTGGCACGAAAGAATTGATTGAGATAGTAGTAGTAAGGGTTAAGTTGGTCCGCCTTGCCCTCAATGGCCGCATCTCGACTTGGAAACATAAAGGGGAGCTCCTTGGGCTTGTACTTGTTCTCATTGTGCACGGGGGTGCGCCTTTCATCCTTAGAACCAAGACCCAAGAGCCGAGAGAAAGTCATGTAGTCAATGGTGCACTTTTGGCCTTGAGTTGTCCATGTGATGGTGTTGTCATGGGGATTGAAGTAATAAGAACAATGGAATTGAGCAAGAATTTCTTTGTTCCAATTGTACCTAAAACCCATGATGTCATAGAGGCCCACCTCCTTGCACTTGTCGATGACCGAATTGAATACGGTGTTGTTAAGCTCTTCATAATACTTCCAATCAATGTACTTCATTGGCACAATAGGAGCCATGTTCTTGGAAGCTAGCTTGGGATTGCGGATCACGGATTGATAGAAATCCCTATGAAAGTCACACCAAAATCTTGCCTCAAGTCCCTCTCCCTTGAGATACAAGTAGACATTCTCCTCCCTTTGCTCCCTCACTGCTAGGGAGTTCCTTGAGTAGTCCCTAATCATGTGTTCAGCAAATCCAAGGACTGAGCCTGGGTCCCTTAGCTTGATAGGTGTCTCAACCACTCGGACATTGGGTGGAAGGGTAGGAATAAGTCTAGGAGGGGTTTTGGGACAGATGTGAGCAGCTACTCCTTGCTTATGTTTAGGAGGAACTCGAGTAGCTGGGCGGCTTTGGTGGACATAGGGGGCTTGATGGCTCTTTTTGGGATGGGGCTTGTAGCGGGATTTTTCTGTGGCTGGCCCCTTTCCATGACGACGAGGAGGCTCAGGGGATTGCTCATATGTTTCATCTTCAACCTCATCATCGTCGCTTTCTGTCCCCTCCTCCTCCTCCACTATTTCTTCTTCACTCCCTTCGGCATAGGAGGGAGGAGGATCACCCCGTCTTGGTCTAGAGCTACGCTGTGAGCTTCCTTGCCCCAAGGCTTCTTGCACGGCCCGAAAAGCGGCGGGGTCATGCCTAGCCTTGGTCCTCCTTTGGGTGGAGGGCTCCTCATTGCCACGGCTGACCTTCAACCGCACCATCTGAATAGGTAAAATGATATGGATGTGAGAGTTTATCAAAGGTGGAGACACACTACATTAGTGGTTTAGAGTTGCAGTGCGAACCCCGAATACTCCGGGAAAAAGTCCGGAGACTCCGGATATTCCGGAGACTCCGGGTCCTTCGACCCCAGAGAGTCCGGGTTTCGCAGACCGAAACCCTAAATCACAATGCAGTGAAGTACGTCCATCCAAACTGAGAGGAAACGCAGATCTAGAGTCCAAAGAGTGTTTCCTACCTATTCCCTACGAGGATACTACAAGAACTACGCTAGGAAAGTAGATCGGGAAAGTTTCTTTTGAAAATACCTTGGGGAGAGAGGGAAGAGAACTTTGATCCTTTGAAACTTGAGTAGATCCTTGATCTCCACACCTTGGAGCCTTCAAATCCTCACTCTCACGAGATTTTTAGGGTTTGGACGAGGAAATCGCCCAAGGTGAGAGGGTAGGCGACGGGAGAGAGGGAGGCATGGTTGAAAGACGGAGTGGGGGTGAAATGGAGGTTTTTACCGTGGTCAAAACCTTATATACTTTTAAAACCCGGAGTCTCTGGGACAGGTCCGGAGTCTCCGGGAAACCCGGAGAGTCCGGCCTCAACCCCGGATACTCCGCTCCCCGTGAACCCAGCGAGCAGATATTCAAGGAATTTGATTTTGAATAGATTTGGAACGTTGCTTATGTGATAAATGTGAGCCTGAGCAGTATCAACACCTTGGACTAGCCACAAACAAGCAAAGGGAACAATAGTCCAAGTGTTGTACCAAAGATCCAAATTTTTCAAAACAAATGCAATCTAAGCTTTTCACAAAACTTTTGTTTTCAAGGATTCTAAACTAGGTCACTCAAACATGTGCATGATCTCAAGCCAAGTTACGAGAATCCAAGATATTTAGCTCACTCCTCAAAGCACAAAACCTTAGTTCATCAAGACGCTTTGTGAAGATATCGGCTAGTTTCTTATCGGTGCTCACATGACTTAAAGCGATATCTCCTTTGGCTTCGTGGTCTCTCAATAAATGGTGTCTTATATCTATGTGCTTTGTTCTTGAGTGGTTTACGGGGTTGTTAGCTAGCTTAATGGCACTCTCGTTGTCACACAAGAGTGGCACCTTGCTAAACTTGCAACCAAAGTCTCTCAAAGTGAGCCTCATCCAAAGTAGTTGAGCACAACAAGCGCCGGCTGCAACATACTCGGCTTCGGCGGTGGAAAGGGCAACAGAGTTTTGTTTCTTGGAACTCCAAGACACCAAGGACCTTCCAAGGAATTGGCAAGTCCCGGATGTACTCTTTCTATCTACTTTGCAACCGGCATAATCCGAATCGGAGTAGCCAAGTAGATCAAAAGTGGAGCCCTTAGGATACCATAGACCAAGGTTAGGAGTATGAACCAAGTATCTAAAAATTCTCTTAACGGCCATTAGATGACACTCCTTAGGATTAGCTTGAAACCTTGCACACATGCACACACTAAGCATAATATCGGGCCTAGATGCACAAAGGTAAAGTAAAGAACCAATCATGGAGCGATATACCTTTTGATCAATGCTTTTGCCTTCTTCATTTAGATCAAGATGTCCATTTGATGGCATAGGTGTTTTGATGGGCTTGGCATTGTTCATGTCAAACTTCTTAAGCATGTCATGTATGTACTTGGTTTGACTTATGAAAGTGCCATCCTTGAGTTGCTTGATTTGAAAACCGAGAAAGAACTTCAACTCGCCCATCATTGACATCTCGAATCTTTTAGTCATGATCCTACTAAACTCATCAACCCAAATTTGATTAGTAGAGCCAAATATGATATCATCAACATATATTTGACATACAAACAAATCATTGCTTTGTTTACGAGTGAAGAGAGTAGGATCGGCTTTGCCTATTTCAAAGCCTTTCTTTAAAAGAAAATCCTTAAGGCATTCATACCATGCTCTAGGAGCTTGCTTGAGCCCATAGAGCGCCTTATGGAGCTTGTAGACGTGGTTTGGGAGTTGTGGATCTTCAAAGCCAGGTGGTTGCTCAACATAGACTTCTTCGGAGATTGGACCATTCAAGAAGGCACTCTTGACATCCATTTGATGTAGCTTGAAGTTGTGATGAGTGGCAAAGGCTAAAAGTATACGAATTGCTTCAAGTCTTGCCACCGGTGCATAAGTTTCTCCAAAGTCTAAGCCTTCTACTTGAGTATAACCTTTTGCAACCAATCTAGCTTTGTTCTTGGTCACCACACCGTCTTCATCTTGTTTGTTGCGAAACACCCACTTGGTTCCAATCAAATTTTGTTTGGGGCGTTCCACCAAGGACCAGACTTCATTCCTAGTGAAGTTGTTGAGCTCTTCTTGCATTGCCATCACCCAATCAGCATCTCCAAGAGCATCTTCAACTCTAAGAGGTTCCAACATGGAAACAAACGAGTAATGTTCACAAAAATTTGCTAATCTTGAACGAGTTGTTACCCCTCTACGAATGCTTCCAAGTATGTTATCAACAGGATGATCCCGTTGAACACTTTGTCGAACTCTTGGGTGTGGGTCAGACACTTCTTGTTGAATCAAGTTCTCATTTTCTTGATTGCATGGTGAAGCTTCAGCAGCAGGTCCGGAGTCTCCGGGCTTTTCTCCGGATACTCCGGGTTGCGCAGCAGGGGACAGATCTGCTGCATCTCCAATTATGCAGTCCTCATCATCTTCTTCTTGAGGCTTGATTTCTCCAATGGCCATCCTCCTTATAGCCTTTTCAGCGGGTACTTCCTTGCCTACACACAATTCATCAACTTGCTCTTCTTGAGAGCCATTAGATTCATCAAACGTCAAGTCACACGTGACTTCAACACAACCGGTGGTTTTGTTGAGGACACGATAGCCATGAGCGTTTGAGGCGTAACCAAGAAAGATACCTTCATCAACTTTAGATGCAAACTTAGAGCTTTTGGGCTTTTTGTTGAGAATGAAGCACTTACAACCAAAAACTCTGAAGTAAGAGACATTAGGCTTTTTACCAATTAGGAGCTCATAGGCGGTCTTGTGGCGAAGCTTGTGAAGATACAAGCGGTTGATGGCATGACATGCCGTGTTGATTGCTTCCGCCCAAAAACTATCCGAAGTCTTGTACTCATCAAGCATGGTTCTTGCGGCTTCAATAAGAGTTCTATTCTTCCTCTCTACAATCCCATTTTGTTGTGGAGTATATGGGACGGAGAGCTCATGACCAATGCCTTCTTCATCAAGATACTCTTCAATGTTGGTGTTCTTGAACTCGGTGCCATTGTCACTTCTTACTCGCTTGATCTTCACATAAAACTCATTTTGGGCTCTTGTTGCAAATTTCTTAAATATTTCATGAACTTTGTTCTTGTCTTTCATAAAGAATACCCAAGTGTACCTAGAGTAATCATCAACAATGACAAATCCACTTGTTCCCCCCAATGCTAACATAGGCTACCGGACCAAAGATATCCATGTGAAGTAGTTCCAATGGACTTGTGGTAGACACAACATTCTTGGCGGGATGAGGGGCACCAACTTGCTTTCCGGCTTGACAAGCACTACAAATTCTGTTTTTCTCAAAATGAACATTTGTTAGTCATAGGATGTGTTCCCCCTTTAGAAGCTTATTGAGATTGTTCATCCCAACGTGAGCTAGTCGGCGATGCCAAAGCCAACTCAAGCTAGACTTTGCCAATAAGCATGTATCAAGTTGGGCTTTATCCGATGAAAAATCCACCAAGTAAAGCCTTCCCTTGAGTTCACCCTTAAAGGCAACGGAGTCATCGCCCCTTCTAAAGACGGTTACACCCTCATTTGTGAACAAACAATTGTAGCCCATCTCACAAAGTTGTGAGACGGACAACAAGTTGTAGTCCAAAGATTCAACCAAATAAGCATCGGAAATTGAATGATTGATTGAGATAGCAATTTTACCAAGACCAACAACCGTTCCTCCACCATTGCCTCCAAAGGCAATGCTTTCCGTAGGATTTTCAATCACATCACAAGATGTAAACATTTTCTTCTCTCCGGTCATATGATTTGTGCATCCACTATCAATCACCCATTTTGTTCCACCGGAGGAGTATGCCTACAAAACAAATTATGCTTGTGTTTTAGGTACCCAAGTGGATTTGGGTCCTAGAGTGTTAGTCACAAGAATCTTGGGCACCCACACACTCCTTTTTATCATTGTCCCTTTTGTGCGAGGCCCTACATACTTGGCAACCACCTTACCCTTGTGATTCCAAGTCAACACATAATCGGCATAAAAACTATCTTGTGATGCATGAGGTTTGGGCTTCTTGATTGACTTGTTTAGCTTTGAATGTGGTGCTTGTGAGGTCACTTGGGTGCTCTTGAACTTGATTGGAGTGTTGTATCTCACTTCATTGTCATGCTTCTTGACACCCATTTGCTTCATGTCGTGCACCACATTTCTTGTTCCCATGCCTTTGGTGTGGTGGTTCTTGATGAATGGGATGGGGTCTTTTGTACCTTGTTCTTGCTTTCCGAGCCCCTTCCCATCCTCAAAGCCAAACTTCTTCATGTAGCTTGACCCAAAACCTTTGGTGTGGTTTTCAAACTCACCTCTCTTGGGTTCTTTATTCTTTTCAATTATAAGAGAGTTTGACAACCTAGCAATTTCCTTTCTCATGACATTCATCTCGGCAACATTAGTAGCACAAGCATTTATATCAAATTTATAGCATCTAGAACAACCTTTGCTTGTTGATGTTTGAGAGTTTGAGAGAGCATCATTAGATGAAGTTGTAGCATTACCCTTGAGGTTGTCAAGTTGAACTTCTAATGCTATGTGACTAGTCTTTAAGCTATCAAAGCTCTTTTGAAGTTCAAGCTTTTCATCCTCAAGTTTCTTGCAAGCATCCTTAGCTAGGAAAGATTCCCTAGTTAATTCATCTACCAACAACTTATCTTTAGCTAGGGATTTCTTGAGGCTAAGAATTTCTTTCTCCTTTTCCTTGAGCAAGTCCTCTTGCACCTTGAAACCCTTCTTTTCAATTACAAGGGCATCCTCAAGGGCAATGGTTTTCTCCCGCTCAAGTCTAAAGAGTTCTTCTTGCACCTCTAGAGTCCCATCTCTATTCTCAATTTCTTTCATTAAAAACATGATTTTCTTAGTTGCCTTTTTACCAAAACTAGTAATCATTTCTTCAAAGTCGAAATCATTTTCACTATCATCACTAGGGGCGGGGTGGGAGTGTCTACCTTGGAGCCCCTAGCCATGAGGCAAGTGTGGGTGAAGTCATCTTCATCATCGGTGAGATCTTCAAATAGTGATGACTTGTTGATTGGTTCCTTAATGGTTATGGTGGCAAGACCGGCTTCTATGTCGAAGTCGGAGCTATCATAGTTTGAATCCCATTCTTCACCCAAATGAGCTTCACCAACTTCCTTTCTCTTGTTCTTGTCAAACTTGTTGGTGTCTCTTCTTCTTACTTTTATGTTTGGGCACTCCGCGATGAAGTGTCCCTCCTTGCCACACCCAAAGCATGGTCTCTTTGAAGTTCTCTTGGTCTTGATCTTGTCCTTGTCCTTGTTCTTGTTGAAGAAGCCACTCTTCTTGAACATTTTGTTGAACTTTCTTACAAAGAGAGCCATTTGTTCGGGAGTCATGTCCATGTCACTATCTTCCTCATCTTCTTCTTCGGCCATGGTTCTTGAGGTTGATGAGCTTGACCTTTTGTCCTTTCTAGATGCCTTGAGAGCCACTCCCTTGTTCTTCTCAAGTTGTTCATGCATCTTTGACATTTCTTGTGAGAGCTTGGACTCCTTGACGGTGATGAGGTGTTCTTCCATTCTTCCAATCACATCCGCCGGAGTGAACTTGTTGAAACCTCTCTTTTCCCTTATGAGAGTAGGGAGTTGAACATCCCTTGCCATGTACGCGGAGAGGATCTTGTCAACCACTTCTCTTTTTCCCCATCTTGTACTTCCAAGTGATTTGATCTTCTTGATGATCTTGTTCAATCGGTTATACATGTCTTATGGTGACTCATCATCTTTGATTACAAACCGGTTGAGTTCACTTTCCAAGGCTTGGATCCTTCCCTCCCTTACTTGCTTTGTCCCTTCGTGATTGATGAACAAGGTGTCCCACACTTCCTTGGCGGACTTCAAACCATCTACCTTGTCATATTCTTCGGATGTGAGTGAACTCTTGATGATGCGTATTGCTTGATAGTTTCTTTGAATCTCATTTGCTTGATCTTGAGATAGTGTATCATCACCACTTGGAAAGGTAATACCCCTGTTCACAATAGTCCAAAGTGTGGGATTTACCGCCATCAAATACTCCTCCATCGAGTTCTTCCACTTGGAATAGCCGGTTCCATCAAATTGGGGTATCTTCCCAATGTGGCTAGAACCCGATGGATGGTTAAAGGATAAACGAGAATAATCGAAAGAGGTTCAAGTATAATCCCTTGATGGTCGTCGAGCGGAGCGGGTGGATCTTGCATCATCGAACTCTTCGTCCTCACTATCGGAGGACTCATCACCTCATCCGTGCGCTTGATGACTAGTGCTTGCACCACGGGTGTTGTCTCCTCGAGGGGGAGGAGGCATGCCAACAACATTGTTGACGGGATCACCTTCGGCGAGAGGTATGGCTTGATCATTTGGATTCGACATCTTCTTAACTCCAAGCGGTTTGGCTTCAAACACGGAGCACCAGGCTCTGATACCAATTGAAAGGATCAAGATGTCGACTAGAGGGGGGTGAATAGTCGAACCTGAAAATCACAAACTTTTTCGAAGCTGTCAGACCCAGGTCCGGAGACTCCGGATATTTTTCCGGATACTCCGGGAAATCCGGAGAATCCGGGAAAATGTCCGGATAGTCCGGCCTGCTAAGGGAGAATTAAATCGACGTAATTTAAACTTGCTCAAAAGTAAATCTCGTGAAAATAGGTTATGCACCGAGGTGAGACAAGCTTGTTTATCCACTCAAAACCCGTAGGAACCTCAACACGAAGTAGATCGGAATCAAACCCTAGATGAGTGTTCAAGCAAGAAACAAACATGCAACAAGATGAACAAGCACAAGAGGCACGGGATTTGTTACCGGAGTTCAACCTCACACCTTGAGGTCTACGTCTCCGTTGAGGTACCCACAAAGGGTGGACCTTTACACCTAGGTCACTTTCCTCCCTCTAGCGACCACTAAGATCAAGCTAGAGTTACTTACTCAATGTCGGGGTAAAACAAACTTCCTTGGGCAGCCACAACCTTTGGATGCACCAAGGCAACGCCTAGCCGGCTAGGAGCTTAAAGCTCCAAGAGTAACAAACACGAATTTTGCCAACCAAGCGAAGAACTAGTTGCTCTAGAGATGGGAAATCAGCTCACTAGCACTCTCCAAGCCCTTGCTCTCAAATCCTCCTTAACTCCCACAACAAATCTCACCAACTTTGAGCCAAATGGGAGAGAGGGGAGGAGTAAATGAAGTTTGCAACAGTTCAAGACGAAAATGGCAGGGAGAGAAGTAAATGAAGGGGTGGAGGGGGCTTTTATACCCCCTCACCCAGAATATAGCCGTTGAGGCTTTATGACCCAGAGTATCCGGGACAAGCTCGGACTCACCGGGAAGTCCAGAGTCTTCGGGCAAAAACCCGGACACTCCGGCCTTCCAAGGTCAGCACCCAAGATAAGATCCCCGTGAATGTGTTGGTGCAAAGGTGTCTCTCATAGGTTTTGTTTTAGCAACTAGAGCACCTGTTCGACTCTTGGAAGACATGATTCCTGTCCCTCTTGATAGTACGGCATTCCTAGGACTCAAATTCAAAAGTAAAAATAAATAAGCCTTCTTAGGAATCCTTTTAGAGCACCACTTTCTTTTTGTGTAGTCAACGAGCCGTGCTTGATGCCATACATATTTTTAATACTGCTCATGGACTAGATTAATTCATTAGCCACTTAGGTGTGTGTCATTATATCACCAAAACCCACTTAGGGGGTCAAGATACTCTTCAATCTCCCCCTTTTTGGTGATTGATGACAACACAGCTAAGTCATATAAGAGATAAACAATGAATATTTGAAAATTTTTGTAATAATCCCCCTTAATATGTGCATTTTGATTTTGAATATCAAAGGTCCTATTAGGGCCAATATTTTGCACAACAAGAGAAACAAGAGAGTATTACAACAGTGGGGTGCTTGTGATGTGCAACAGGTCAACAGGTGAAATGCTCATGACAAGTTATGCATTCAACAAAAGAGAAAAAGAAATGCAGTGCCGAGAAGTCCGGAGTCTCCCGGCCAGTCCGGAGTGTCGGAAATTCCGGATACTCCGGAAAAAGTCCGGACTCTCCGGTTTCAAAGACAAGAGACGAGAAAAAACGAGACAACACACAGCTTTTTCAATCTAGCATAAGTCGTCCTTAGCAGATAAAAAGCAGATAAAACACCACAATCACACAAGCAAATGTCTCAAGCTTCACATAGTCTCACACGAGCGAAAAAAAAGAGTTATTACAATCCAAGTTCCAAATTCAAATTATTACAAACAAGTTCATTGTTCATTGTTCCAAAGGCACAAATAGATAATATCACTCCCCCTTTGGCATCAAGCGCCAAAAAGGAAGTGTAGAGCAGCGGAGTCACTCGGAGTCGTCGTCTTCCTCCTCCTCTTCTTCTTCATTGCATATTGATGATTTTAGTGGATAGTGATGTGGACACCTTGCATATTGAGAGAAGACATAGTGGATGGTGACGTGGCACACTAAGGCTCGTAGCACTCGTCATACCCTAAATGCATCCCTTAAAAGAGAATATTCCGCCACATCATGCAGAATTTACAGTTCAGTACCTATTTTCCCGCACCCGTCATCCTCTAAATCTCTTACTCCATACCAACAACCCATCAGTGGACCCCACACGTCATCCTCTCCTCCACTTTTTTTACTCTCCAACACCCCCTCCCTCCCGGTCTCTCTCTCCCTCCCGGTCCCTCTCCTCCCTCGCGGTGGGCCTCTGCTCCGGCATGACCGCGCCTCTCCCTCTCCTCTCCTCCCCTGCCCCATCCGTCGGCGGATGACGTGCGCGTGGAGATCCAGGAGCAGGTTAGGCGGGCGAGCGGAGGTGGAGTGGCCGGGGAGCCGCAGGCCGGTGCCGCCCCTCCCTTGCGTCTGACGTTGCCGTCGGCCGCCTCGGACGCGCCTCCATCGTGCGCCGCCGGGCCATGCCTCAGCGTAGGATCCGCCTCACTATCCTGCTCTGCTCTGCCGGATCCATGGCGAGTAGGGACCCCGCATCCGGCAGGAGCAAGGCGGCGTGGCACGGCGACGACAACAGCCGCTCAACGGGATTCTCCTTGTCCTCCGGCGCATCTGCTCTCCCGGCCTCGGATTAGCCGCCGCCCTGTCCACCAGCCAGCGGAGCTCCCTCTCCCAGCGTCGCCGCCCCTCCCTGCTTCCTCCCCTCGGCGATGCCCTCGTCGCCCTTTCCTCCTCTCGACCCGCCACGGTGGCAGCCTGCTCCCCTCTCGCGGTAGCGGGAGCCGGCGCATCTTCCTTTCCTCCCTCTCCCTCTCCGACATTACCCCGGTGCGGAGATGGAAAACGGTAAAAGGCAACGCTACATTCCCCAGTGCGGACAGCGTAACATCCTTGGTTTCGACTTGTACTCAAAATGTCGAATTTCAAAAACTTGAATTGAAGTGGAGTGCTCGTTTGTCGATTAAGGTTGTCCTCCTGTTTCCTTCCCCTAAATTCTTAGATTTAATGTTGGCTTCCACGATACCATTAGGATTTAAACCCTGCTAGTGTGACAATTTGGCTCTTCATTTGAATTTCATTTGGATTTTATTTGGGTAGCTTCAAATTTGAATTCAAATTTGGATTTGAGAACACAAAACAGCGCTGGGTAATTCACAAGGCGCACTGTGCCACACGGGCCGCCAACCTCGCATTCGGCCCCGCTCCACTTAGAGCCCACGACGGCCCAGCCAGCCCCGCCCGCGCTTCCACCTACCACCCGCCGCGCCAGAGCCGCTGCCAGGTGGGCCACCCCCTGCGTCATGCCGACGTCGGCATCGTCATCCTCTCCCCTTTCTCTTTGCCGGCGTCGAAAGGGGAAAGCCGCGCGCGCGCGGTCATGGCGCCGCCGCGACGCGCCCCCGCGGCCTCCCGTCGCATCGGCGCCGTCCACGTACCCCCGCGCCCCGCCGCTATAAGTAGCCGCCGCCGCCGCCTCTGGATCTCCCCAACCCTAGCCGCCCGGGGGAACCCAATCCCTTGCTCACCTACCCGCCGCCGGAGGAGGAAGGGGAAGAAGAGGAGGAGGGGGGAGCCGGAGAGCGCCGCCGCCACCGCGGAGCCGTACCGTGCCGCCGCCGCGACGCCGGAGCTGCCCGCGAGGAGGAGCCGGACCCGCGGGAGCCATGAACGCCTTCGACCTCGGCCTGCTCGACATCCTCGCCGCCGTACCGCTCTGCGACCCCTACCAGCGCCGCCTCCTTCCTCTTCACAAGCACCGCCCGCCGTCACCGACGCTTGCACTGCGGCCCGAGGCCACCCAGGTGAGGATGCCGCTCACCTCCCCTCTGTGCGCCGCGACGGAACGCCACCGCGCCGCCGCGCCGCCACCGGTGATGCCGGCCTTCGTGCCGGGCCGGGTTGAAACTTGCGTGTGCCGCCGCCGTCGACAACGCGCGCGCGCGCCCGCCTAGCTCCCTTTCTTTTCCTTTTTGCGTTAGGCTTCGCCGCGGTCCGTCGCCGCCGCGCCGTGTCGAGCACCGCAACGCGTTCGCGTCGCGAGCATGCCCTCGCGCGCGCGCCGTGCACGCCACGGAGCACGCACGCGCGCGCCGCGACCGTAAAGGCAAAACCGGGCCTTGGCCCTTCCCTTCGAGCCCCCGCCGCGGCCACCGCGCCGCGCGCTCGCCGCGCCACCGCCATGCCGGGATGGCCATGTCACCGAGCCTCCGTGCTCGCCGTGTCGAGGCATACCACTAGCGCCGTGCCGTGACCCCGGTCAAGAACGCGTCGGCCCCGACCTCGGGCGCCTCGCTCGCCGCCGCCCATGGCGTCGAGCCGTGCGCCGCCGTAGCACCGCCGCGACACCCGTCGCGAGCCCGAGCCGAACCCCGCTAGGTTTGCCCCAAAAGCATCCGCGCACCCCCGTGCACGCCCATCTCGACCTCCTCGCCGCCGTACCCCGCGCGAGGAAGGCCCTTGCACACCGCCGCGTCACGCCGCCGCCGCGCCCACGCCGGCGACCGACGCGCACGGCGCACACCGGCCGCCCTAGCGGTCTCCGAACCCCCAACCCGAGGAGCTCGCGAAGGAGCGCCTTGCAGGCCGACCACCCAGGCGTCGATGGCCATCACCGCCGGCGAGACCTCATGCGCTGCCGCCCTCTTCTTCTCGGGCATTTGGTCGAACACCGGGGCGGCGGTCTAGAAATCGCGAGGGAAGGGGGGAGCGCCTGGACACATGAGAGCCTACACGCGCGCGTGGCCGCAAAAAGATCCACGGGATCTGGTGCGGCCCGCCACCAGGAGGCCGGGCCACACGGTGGCCTACACCGCGGCCCGCCACACCACCCCGCCGCCGGATCGGCCGCGGGCGGCCGTTGGCCGGCCGCGCGCGCGCGCGGACCACGGGGACCCCGGCCGCATCTGGGATCCGGGGATCCCGTGCGGCCGGCCGTAAAGGGGGGAATTCTTTTTATTTAAAAATTCCAGAAACCCCCTTTTCCTCTTCTAAAAATCCAAGAAAATCCATTTTAACTCCGAAAATTGCGAAACCTCTTCCAGAAAATTTCTAAAATCTCAAACTACAGGTTGGGATGGAGCTTGTTCCCTTGTTGGTTCTTAAATGCTCTTATTTGGATTTATGTTGCCCTAGGACCGCTATTTATTTTCTTTTTTGCGCTACTAGGAGCAGGAGGAGCCGGAGAGCTGAGTCAGGAGTACGACTACGCCGACGACTTCGTCGTGGAGGACTACCCGACCCCAGGTTCACGCTCAACTGATTCTGAAATACCCATTAGGCATTGCTGAGTAGTGTTGCTAGCGCTTTACTTTATGTATGCATGTTGATGAACCTTGCACTGCCTCTTTATTTACCCTGTCCTTGATTGTCCTACTACTACTATATATGTTTATGTGGGCGAGTATGTGCGCCGAGCTTCTCGTTGCATGTGTTGGGATGGGAATAGTGGTTCTTGGCGTGTGTGGGGTAAAAACCGGCAGGAGAAGGCGTTTTGGGTACTTTGGCGGGGGTGAGCTCGAAACAACCGATCTGGGATCGGGGATAGGGGTGCACTCCTCAGTGCATCCCTCCTGTTACGGTTTTCGGAGCCTAGGTGTTGGGGTTTTACGTGCGCTTGGAGGACATGAGCTCGCCCCGGTCTAAAACCGAGTGGATCAACTTGTTTATAGGACATCGTACACACCACCCCGCCGAGAGTGGGGATAGGGCCGAGTTGAGCTCGGCAAGTGCGGAACCATACCTGCCTAGGAAGGATAGAGGGTATCTGTGGGGGAGTGGTGGAGGTGAGACCACCCTCTCGTAGCGTCTCCCGTGTGGCCACACGGGAGCATTTCACGCTCCGGTGCGTTGTCTTCCTTGCGGAGAGGACCGCTTTGAGGGCCGGATGCGGGGGTGGGTACGTAACTACCGAGAGTTCGCCGGTAGGATGGGCTCAGTCGGCCGTACACCGGCCGGGTACCATTCCGGGATGGGTACAGGTGTACACGCTCTGCAGAGTTGTTCGATCTATAGCTATAGTCGCGTCCTCGGTCATGGACACTGCCTAGAAGACGTACTTGATCCTCATGTTTTGGGATTTCTATCTCCCCCTATAGGTGAGAGTGTGGTGATCCGTGGTTGCAGCCGGCTAGAGGAGAGAGGCTCCATCTACCTCGTCGATCCGGTTGTAATCATTGAGGTGCGAGGAGAGGAAGTTCTCGCACCGACCCTAGACAGGAGTAGGAGGTGGTGACGGGTCTTCTGGGTGACCAGTTGGATCCGGGTTGCGTTGAGAGACTTGGGATATGGGATATTGATGGAGATACCTTGTTTATACTCTCGCTCGCCGTCGCTTAGGAAACCACAGCCGATTCCTTGTCTACTCTCTTTTCCCTTTAGAAGTTAGGCCACTTAAAGCTGCATACGGTTGGTGACGTGGACCTATCCCACTCCTTGGGGATAGACTTTGGGTGTGCAGGGTATGAGTCCGACTTCGACTGCAACGCCGACGGATGGTACGACTAAGGGATACATCGCTTCGCTCGAGTTGCCTGTGGCGGGAAGAATAAAGATGGAGACCCTTCTGAGAAGATAGCTACCGTTGCGTAGAATTTTCACTCTGATTCAGCCAAGAGGCTTGTAATGATGTACTCCTTAATGGACATGTAATAAATTAATGTACTATTAACTTTATGTGATGCGATGTATGACTTTGTGTATCTATCTGTGAGACGTTCTGTACGCGATAGCCACTGATCCAGGGACTATCGCGATGGTACAGGGATTCGGGTTTTCTATGAAAATCCGGGGTTTTACAAGTGGTACCAGAGCCATGCTTGACCGTAGCACGTATCCCTAGGAAAGGTCGATAGAGATAGGACTCTATGCGCTCTACCTTTATAGTTATACCCTTGAGCTATGTTATAAAACTCGTTCCCTCTTTGAAAACTTCTTACTTACCTGCGCTGACAGAAATTTCTTGCGTTTCACAGGAGATGGAGCACCAGGTCGCGGAGATCACCCCCGAGACCTGCGGGGCGATCTGCCACTGGATGGAGAGGGCCCTTCTCAGGCTTGGAGTCCCTCCGACCTACGTCACGTACCGCGCCGAGTACGTACCCGCCGTGACTGGACGGATGGTGCTCTGCACGGTCGCTGTGCTCCCTCACCCGATTCTCCCCGGGTTCAAGGGAGAGGTCTGCTACAGCGCTGCACTCACCGTCGCGACCGCGATGGACGTCGCCTACCGCCAGGCCCTGGGCTGCCTACTCGCACAGTGCCGCGCCTCCTTCGAGACCGGGACTCTTCGGCTGCTACCCCGGGACTACTGGCGCCTCGCACCGCTCGTGGACGGAGTTCCTTCGTACGAGGGGATCCAGGACGACGTCGACGCTGCTCCCTTCCGCGAGACTGATGAGACCCTGGTGGAGACCGCCAGCTACTTGGTCGACCTCGACAAGTACGCGCGCCGACTGGAGGACGAGTCACGTACCCTCTACGGCCAGGTCAGGAATGCCACCGTGTTCGCCAGCTCGAGTTGAGCCTCGACCGCGCGACCACTGTCCTGCTGCAGTCCGAGAGAGAGAGGGTGGACACCAGGGAGGAGATGCTGCACGCCAAGGAGGAGCTACGCAGGCTGACGGCGAGTCAGAACAGGCTGAAGGACAAGCTCGAGCGCAAGGACGACCTGCTCACGGTGCGCGCTCACCTGCTCGGGTGTGAGCGGCTCAAGGTGGAGAAGCTGGAGAAGAGCCGAGCAGACAACGTCGCCAACATCGCGTGGCTCACCCGCACGGCCGTCTACCTGAGGGACAAGGCCGAGAGACT
The DNA here is from genome assembly GCA_947561735.1 of Cenchrus americanus. Classification (NCBI taxonomy): domain Eukaryota; kingdom Viridiplantae; phylum Streptophyta; class Magnoliopsida; order Poales; family Poaceae; genus Cenchrus; species Cenchrus americanus. Next base: position 307,467,368 of record OX387241.1, on the reverse strand, counting down.
GAGGAGGACTTGGGAGGACGCCGACTCACTTCGCGTGGACGAGCTCTTCGAGCTCAACGGGAGAGCTGCCCCCCGAGTCTCGGCCGTGAGATTCGCACCGAGACCTTCGAGCCGCACCCGCTCACGCCTCAAGCTTCACCCGTGCCCGATGGCCCGTCCGCCGACCCCCGTCGAGACCGAGGAGGTTCGAGAGGCTCACGCCTTGGTGTCCGGATCTTTCCGCCGGACTACCCCACCGAGGGACCGCTACCCCGTCACGTACCGAGAGGGCACGCACGGAGTAGAGAGCCGAGCGAGGAGGCATGACCTAGAGTATTGTTTTATGCTAGTAGTTTCCATGAGATGTTCCATGCGGCCCGCGAGCATGTTCGGTGCATGAAGAGAGTCATGCCACACCATGTAGACACTACCCTTTTGAGATTGTACCGATGTATTAGATCGTTGACTTGTTCTTTGCTACCCCAAGGTCTGAGTCAGCCTCAGGGGAGCAAGTGTGATAATCATGTTTGATGTGTGCTTGGATCTTAATGGTGTTATTTGTGTCTTAATGCTTCTTCTACTTGAGTGTAGGTTATAAATAGAACTATTTTCTTGAATGCTTAAGACTCATGTGTGAGTTGGTGAGTGACGTGCGTAAACTTCTTCCTTTTCCCTCATGTTTTCAGAAGGATGTCGATCCGCCGCTCCAACCGGCTGATAGCCCGCCTCGAGGAGGCAGCTGCTGAGGATGAAGCCCAGCAGGGGCGTGGACGCGGTCGTGGCCGTGGCCGCCCACCCCTGCGTGGAGGAGCCTTGGGGGCTGGGGCCCGAGGTGTCAGAGCACCGCCACCACCGCCCGAGAACCCTGAGGCCGAGGTTGAGCAAGGAGCAGCTGAACAAGGCCAGCCTGAGCCAGAACAGCCACCACCACCCCCACCTAACTTGGTGGAAGTGATGGCGCTCCAGACTCAGCTGATGCAGAGGATGGCGGAGGCCATGGAACACCGTGGCAACGGTGGGAACCGCGTCGCTCCGCAGGGCGAGGATCTCACGAGAAAGATCGAGAGGTTCATCCGGCTGAAGGCCCCCACCTTCAGCTATTCGGATGACCCACTCGAGGCCGACGACTGGCTGAGGGTGATCGAGACCAAGCTCGACCTCACCGTCTGCTCCGACGAGGAGTGCGTCGCTATCGCCGCGCACCGGCCGGGAGGGTCCCGCCAAGGCATGGTGGGACAACTACACCGCCACCCACCCGAACCCGGCTTTCATCACCCGGGGGGAGTTCCCGCGAGGGCGTTCCGCGAGCGGTACCTTCCCGATGAGCCGCCGGTCCGAAGGCGCGAGGAGTTCCGCACCATGACTCGGGGTGCGATGAGGGTCGAGGAGTACGAGCGTCACTTCATGAAGATGATGCGGTACGCCCCCGACGACACCAACACCGACCGAAGAAGCGGTTACGGTTCCCCGCGAGGCCTTCACCACGGCCTTCGCCAGGCGCTGAAGGCAAGTGAGCACAAGTCCCTGCGCCATCTCGTCAACCGCGCCATTGCGGTCGAGGACGAGAGGAGGGGCCATGAGGAACGCATGAGGGGCAAGAAGAGGATGGGAGATCGGGATCGGCCCCGACCGATCCTTCCGAAGCCGCGAAGCGGACGGAGCAACATGCCGAGGGGGGAGCTACCGCCCGGGGCACAACCAGCCTGGGCGTGGCTTCGGAGGAAGTGGACGTAGCCCGTTCCCTGGAGGGAGGAACCCCGGCTATCCCCAGCAGACCGGAGGCTACACCCGTGCTCCACCGAGCACCGCGCGACCCGCAGCAGGAAGCTTCACCGTCACCTGCTTCGCGTGTGGAAAGCCAGGCCACAAGTCCTTCGAGTGCCCCGACAAGAAGGCTGCTACTACCCCCGCGAGGGCACCTGCTCCAGGAGGCCGACCTCCTCAGGCCGCACCGCCCCCGGCCGCCGGCCGTGGGAGGGCCGAACCACCTCACCGAGGAGGAGGCTGCCGATGCCCCCGACGTCGTGATCGGTAAGTTTTTGGTTTGTGGTACTTCTGCTCTGGTTCTCTTCGATACCGGTGCAACCGGGTCTTATATCACCTCTCGGTTCGTGAATAAACTATCCCTCCCTACAACCACCCGAACGATGCCCATCATCACGAGCTCTCCGCTCGGGGATATCCGATGCACCCTGCTGTGCAAAGGGGTGGAAGTGGTCATCCATGGTCACACATTCTATGGGGATCTTACCGTGCTGCCTTCCCATGGTATCGACGTGATACTGGGAATGGATTGGATCACTGCCCACAAAGGTGTCATCTCCACTTCGCCAAGGCTGGTGACACTACTGCACCCTGACGGGACAAGGGTGACCTTCGAGTCGATGAAGTCTCGAGACATACCGGCCGTGTACAGCCTTCACACGAAGGCCATAGCGGACGTGCGGTGGTCCGTGAGTATGAGGATGTGTTTCCCGGAGGAGTTGCCGGGTTGCCTCCCCGATCGTGATGTGGAGTTCGTGATTAACCCGGTGCGGGAATGGCGCCGATAGCCCGCAGTCCGTACCGTATGGCGCAGGTTGAGCTGAAAGCGTTGAAGGCGAGCTAGACTCGCTACTCGAGAAAGGGTTCATTCGGCCGAGTGCCTCACCACGGGGTTCACCGGCACTATTCGTGCCGAAGAAGGATGGAACGCAACGTACGTGCGTCGATTACCGCGCCCCGAACGCGGTGACCATCAAGAACAAGTACCCACCGCCCGGGATTGATGATTTGATGGATCGACCGAGACAAGCCAAGTACTTGAAGAAGATTGATCTCGGTCGGGTTACCACCGGATGAAGATCCGCCGGAGGACATCCACAAGACGGCATTCGTAACCGGTATGGGCGTATGAGTACACGGTCGTGTCGTTTGGCCTGACCAATGCCCCGGCATACTTCATGAACATGATGAACAAGGTCTTCATGGATGAGTTGGACAAGTGTGTCGTCGTCTTCATTGACGATATACTGGTCTACTCCCAGACAGCAGAAGAGCACGAGGAGCACCTAAGGGTCGTGCTGGGGAAGCTCAGACAGCATCAGCTGTACGCCAAGTTCAGCAAGTGCGAGTTTTGGATGGAAGAAGTCGCGTTTCTGGGTCATGTGTTGTCAGCTAAAGGAGTTGCTGTAGATCCGAGCAAGATTGAGGCCGTGTCCAAATGGCAGTCACCGAAGTCCGTGACAGAGATCCGCAGTTTTCTCGGTTTGGCCGGATACTACCGCCGATTCATCGAGAACTTCTCGAAGATCGCCAAGCCCATGACAGAACTGTTGAAGAGCAACACGCCGTATGTGTGGTCGGACAAGTGCGAAGCCAGTTTCCAGGAGCTCAAAACTCGTCTCACCACTACCCCGGTCCTGACCCTGCCCGACGCGAGCAAGGATTTCGTGGTGTACTGTGACGCGTCTAGGCAAGGACTCGGCTGGGTGTTGATGCAAGGAGGCAAGGTAATGGCCTACGCTTCACGACAGCTAAGGAAGCATGAGGAGAACTACCCTACGCACGACCTCGAGCTAGCCGCTGTCATTCATGCGTTGAAGATATGGAGGAACTATCTGATGGGGAACAAGTGCGACATCTACACGGATCACAAGAGTCTGAAGTATATCTTCACCCAGTCGGAGTTGAACCTGAGGCAAAGAAGATGGCTAGAGCTGATTAAGGACTACGATCTGAGCATTCACTACCACCCTGGTAAGGCAAACGTCGTAGCCGACGCTCTGAGCCGCAAGCACTACTGCAACAACCTGATGGTGCGAGCGGAGCAACCCGCCTTACATGAAGAGCTGGAAAAACTGAGCTTAGAGATTGTGGAGGAGGGGCAGTTGAACCAGTTGCGGGTAAAATACACACTCGAAGACCAGATCCGCCAAGCTCAGAAGGAGTGTCCAGAGATTCAAGAGGTAAAACGCCCGATGGAGAGCGGCAAAGCGGCGATTATCGCCTCGACGAACAGGGTACACTGTGGCTGAAGGACCGCATCTGCGTGCCTCAGGACAAGGAGATTCGGGACTCGATCCTTAAAGAGGCCCACGATTCTCGATACTCGATCCACCCTGGTTGTACCAAGATGTACGAGGACTTGAAAGTACGGTTCTGGTGGGAAAAGATGAGGGAAGATATTGCAGAGTACGTCGCTCGATGTGACACGTGTCAGCGAGTGAAGGCCGAACACCAGAGGCCTGCCGGGCTGCTGCAACCACTCGAGATACCCATGTGGAAGTGGGATGATATCAGCATGGACTTCATTGTGGGGTTGCCGCGCACGCAGAAAGGGCATGATTCCATATGGGTGATTGTTGATCGGCTGACCAAGGTAGCACATTTCTTACCCGTTAGGACGGACTACCGCGTAAGCCGACTTGCAGAACTGTATGTAGACAACATCCTAAAGCTCCATGGGGCTCCGAGGAGCATAGTGTCGACGAGAGGGCCCCGGTTCATCGCTTCGCCCTGGAAGAGCTTGCACGCTTCTATGGGCACCCAGCTGAACTACAGCACCGCGTTCCACCCACAGACTGACGGTCAGACAGAGAGGGTGAATCAGGTGCTAGAAGACTTGCTGAGAGCTTGTGTGTTAACCTATGGATCCGATTGGGAAAAGAGCCTATCGTATGCCGAGTTCTCTTACAACAACGGCTACCAGGCCAGCTTGAAGATGGCTCCGTTCGAAGCCCTGTACGGCAGAAAGTGTCGGACGCCGTTGATGTGGTCCGAGGTGGGGGAGCGAACCTTTTTCGGTCCCGCCACCATTGTTGAAGCAGAGGAAAATGTCGCCAAGGTACGAGAGAACCTGAAGATAGCTCAGAGCAGGAAGAAGAGCTATGCCGACGCGAAACGGAAGGACGTCTCGTTTGAAGTAGGGGATCACGTCTACTTGAAGGTGTCACCCCTCCGAGGTACGAAGAGGTTCCACATCGGGGGAAGGCTGTCCCCTAGGTACGTTGGGCCCTACCCTATTGTGAGTAAGGTCGGAAGGGTAGCTTACAAACTCGAGCTACCTCCGGAGCTTGCGGGAGTTCACCCGTGTTCCATGTTTCCCAACTTCGGAAGTGTGTGGTCGTCGAGAAGAGAGTGCCCGCTCAGGGCGCTCGACGTCCGAGAAACCCTGGAGTACTTGGAGTACCCGGTTCGGATCCTGGACTGGGCGGAGAAGTCGACCAGTAACACCACCACGCGCTTCTGCAAGGTGCTATGGAGTAATCACTCCGAGCGCGAAGCTACGTGGGAGAAGGAGTCAGCGTTGAGGGAGAAATACCCTCATCTCTTCGAGGCGGAGGTAACTTCCTAATCTCGGGGACGAGATTCTTGTGAGGGGGGTAGTTCTGTAACATCCTTGGTTTCGACTTGTACTCAAAATGTCGAATTTCAAAAACTTGAATTGAAGTGGAGTGCTCGTTTGTCGATTAAGGTTGTCCTCCTGTTTCCTTCCCCTAAATTCTTAGATTTAAGGTTGGCTTCCACGATACCATTAGGATTTAAACCCTGCTAGTGTGACAATTTGGCTCTTCATTTGAATTTCATTTGGATTTTATTTGGGTAGCTTCAAATTTGAATTCAAATTTGGATTTGAGAACACAAAACAGCGCTGGGTAATTCACAAGGCGCACTGTGCCACACGGGCCGCCAACCTCGCATTCGGCCCCGCTCCACTTAGAGCCCACGACGGCCCAGCCAGCCCCGCCCGCGCTTCCACCTACCACCCGCCGCGCCAGAGCCGCTGCCGGGTGGGCCACCCCCTGCGTCATGCCGACGTCGGCATCGTCATCCTCTTCCTTTTCTCTTTTGCTGGCGTCGAAAGGGGAAAGCCGGCGCGCGCCGGTCATGGCGCCGTCGCGACGCGCCCCCGCGGCCTCCCGTCGCACCGGCGCCGTCCACGTACCCCCGCGCCCCGCCGCTATAAGTAGGCGCCGCCGCCGCCTGCGGATCTCCCCAACCCTAGCCGCCGGGGAACCCAATCCCTCGCTCACCTACCCGCCGCCGGAGGAGAGGGGGGAAGAAGAGGAGGAGGGGGAGCCGGGGGAGCGGCGCCGCCACCGCGGAGCCGTACCGCGCCGCCGCCGCGACGCCGGAGGCCGCCCCGCGAGGAGGAGCCGGACCCGCGGGAGCCATGAACGCCTTCGACCTCGGCTCGCTCGACATCCTCGCCGCCGTACCGCTCGCGACCCCTACCGCCGCCGCCTCCTTCCTCTTCACGGCACCGCCCGCCGTCACCGACACGCTTGCACCGCGCCCGAGGCCACCCGAGTGAGGATGCCGCTCACCTCCCCCTCTCGTGCGCCGCGACAGAACGCCACCGCGCCGCCGCGCCGCCGCCGGTGATGCCGGCCTTGGTGCCGAGGGGCCGGGTTCGAAACTTGCGGTGCCGGCCGCCGTCGACAACGCGCGCGCCGCCCGCCTAGCTCCCTTTCTTTTCCTTTTTGCGTTAGGGCTTCGGCGCGGTCCGTCGCCGCCGCGCCGTGTCGAGCACCGCGACGTGTTCGCGTCGCGAGCATGCCCTCGCGCGCGCGCGCGTGCACGCCACGGAGCACGCACGCGTGCACCCCGGCACGCGCGCGCCGCGACCGTAAAGGCAAAACCGGGCCTTGGCCCTTCCCTTCGAGCCCCGCCGCGGCCACCGAGCCCCGTGCTCGCCGCGCACTCGCCGCGCCACCGCCATGCCGGGATGGCCATGTCACCGAGCCTCCGTGCTCGCCGTGTCGAGGCATACCACTAGCGCCGTGCCGTGACCCCGGTCAAGAACGCGTCGCCCCGACCTCGGGCGCCTCGCTCGCCGCCGCCCATGGCGTCGAGCCGTGCGCCGCCGTAGCACCGCCGCGACACCCATCGCGAGCCCGAGCCGAACCCCGCTAGGTTTGCCCCAAAAGCATCCGCGCACCCCCGTGCACGCCCATCTCGACCTCCTCGCCGCCGTACCCCGCGCGAGGAAGGCCCTGCACACCGCCGCGTCACGCCGCCACCTCGCCCACGCCGGCGACCGACGCGCACGGCGCACACCGGCCGCCCTAGCGGTCTCCGAGCCCCCAACCCGAGGAGCTCGCGTAGGAGCGCCTTGCAGGCCGGCCACTCAGGCGTCGATGGCCCTCACCGCCGGCGAGACCTCACGCGCCGCCGCCCTTTTCTTCTCGGGCATTTGGTCGAACACCGGGGCGGCGGTCTAGAAATCGTGAGGGAAGGGGGAAGCGCCTGGACACATTTGAGCCCACACGCACGCGTGGCCGCAAAAAGATCCACGGGATCTGGTGCGGCCCGCCACCAGGAGGCCGGGCCACACGGTGGCCTACACCGCGCCCGCCGCACCACCCGCCGCCGGATCGGCCGCGGCGGCCGGTGCGGCCGGCCGCGCCGCGCGCGGACCACGGGGGACCCCGGCCGCATCTGGGATCCGGGGATCCAGTGCGGCCGGCCGTAAAGGGGGGGATTCTTTTTATTTAAAAATTCCAGAAAACCCCTTTTCCTCTTCTAAAAATCCTAGAAAGTCCATTTTTACTCCGAAAATTACGAAACCTCTTCCAGAAAATTTCTAAAATCTCAAACTACGGGTTGGGATGGTGTTTGTTCCCTTGTTGGTTCTTAAATGCTCTTATTTGGATTTAAGTTGCCTTAGGACCACTATTTATTTTCTTTTTCGCGCTACTAGGAGCAGGAGGAGCCGGAGAGCTGAGTCAAGAGTACGACTACGCCGACGACTTCGCCGCGGAGGACTACCCGACCCCAGGTTCACGCCCAACTGATTCTGAAATACCCATTAGGCATTGCTGAGTAGTGTTGCTAGCACTTTACTTTATGTATGCATGTTGATGAACCTTGCACTGCCTCTTTATTTACCCTGTCCTTGATTGTCCTACTACTACTACTATATATGTTTATGTGGGCGAGTATGTGCGCCGAGCTTCGCGTTGCATGTGTTGGGATGGGAATAGTGGTTCTTGGCGTGTGTGGGGTAAAAACCGGCAGGAGAAGGCGTTTTGGGTACTTTGGCGGGGGTGAGCTCGAAACAACCGATCTGGGATCGGGGATAGGGGTGCACTCCTCAGTGCATCCCTCCTGTTACGTTTTTCGGAGCCTAGGTGTTGGGGTTTTACGTGTGCTTGGAGGACATGAGCTCGCCCCGGTCTGAAACCGAGTGGATCAACTTGTTTATAGGACATCGTACACACCACCCCGCCGAGAGTGGGGATAGGGCCGAGTTGAGCTCGGCAAGTGCGGAACCATACCTGCCTAGGAAGGATAGAGGGTATCTGTGGGGGAGTGGTGGAGGTGAGACCACCCTCTCAGAGCGTCTCCCGTGTGGCCACACGGGAGCATTTCACAGTCCGTGTCGTCTTCTACCGTTGCGGAGAGGACCGCTTTGAGGGCCGGATGCGGGGGTGGGTACGTAACTACCGAGAGTTCGCCGGTAGGATGGGCTCGGTCGGCCGTACACCGGCCGGGTACCATTCCGGGATGGGTACAGGTGTACACGCTCTGCAGAGTTGTTCGATCTATAGCTATAGTCGCGTCCTCGGTCATGGACACTACCTAGAAGACGCACTTGATCCTCATGTTTTGGGATTTCTATCTCCCCCTATAGGTGAGAGTGTGGTGAGCCGTGGTTGCAGCCGGCTAGAGGAGAGAGGCTCCATCTACCTCGTCGATCCGGTTGTAATCATTGAGGTGCGAGGAGAGGAAGTTCTCGCACCGGCCCTAGACAGGAGTAGGAGGTGGTGACGGGTCTTCTGGGTGACCGTTGGATCCGGGTTGCGTTGAGAGACTTGGGATATGGGATATTGATGGAGATACCTTGTTTATACTCGCTCGTCGTCGCTTAGGAAACCACAAACTCGATTCCTTGTCTACTCTCTTTTCCCTTTAGAAGTTAGGCCACTTAAAGCTGCATACGGTTGGTGACGTGGACCTATCCCACTCCTTGGGGATAGACTTTGGGTGTGCAGGGTATGAGTCCGACTTCGACTGCAACGCCGACGGATGGTACGACTAAGGGATACGTCGCTTCGCTCGAGTTGCCTGTGGCGGGAAGAATAAAGATGGAGACCCTTCTGAGAAGATAGCTACCGTTGCGTAGAATTTTCACTCTGATTCGGCCAAGAGGCTTGTAATGATGTACTCCTTAATGGACATGTAATAAATTAATGTACTATTAACTTTATGTGATGCGATGTATGACTTTGTGTATCTATCTGTGAGACATTCTGTACGCGATAGCCACTGATCCAGGGACTATCGCGATGGTACAGGGATTCGGGTTTTCTATGAAAATCCGGGGTTTTACAGACAGCCTAAGGGTTAGGAGAACTCCTTAGTGGAGAGCTCTTATATAGTTCTCTATGGTTCTAAGAGATCTACTTCTTTGTAGGGGTCAGTAGTGTTTTACAGCGGCCCATCAGAAAGTACAGCTTCGAAGTGCTCTGCTGTCGGCCCATAAACTACTTGCTACTTGGGCCAATTCCTGCTGGGGCAACAGCCCAAACAAAGAGTCGGCCGCTGGTTTACGGCCATTTATGGTCCGTGGTCAAAATGTTTCTGTTTGTGATCTCATAGCCAAATTACTACTAGGTATAAAAAAATATAATAATTTAACTCTGCAATCGTTCGTTCATGTGGCTGTCCATCAGTGATCGCCTGCGTGGAGCACTGCTCACCCTGCAATCTCTTTTCGTTAACTCAGAATTTCCAAGTGCACAAATTCCTGGATCGAAACAACGAACCATATGGATCCTACTCAGGAGAGATGCGTACGTCGTCTCTCGTCTGGTACATGCAAGAGGACGAAATGTCACGCACTGCACCAGGGCTCTTCCTTGCTTGCTCCGAACGGTGACGAACGTTGCAGTTGCCAAACTCACGTACACGTACCGCCGACATGTCCTTGCCTTGGATAGCTTCCTTCCAAGGTTAAGAAGTTAAGACACAAATGAACCTGATGGCTTGCAGATGCAGTAACGTAACGTCTCTCTTACTGAACAAACAAAGCAATCACACACTACTGAGCAACACATGCCGACATGCGTGTGCTAGCTCCTAATTCGCTTGGAGAGCCAACCGGCACACAGCGTAGTACGTACACGCCCTCTCTGATTCGATCTGCCTCTGGTTTCCGCTACCTGCAACTGCAATGCAAGCACCGTACGACGCCTGCAGTACTCGCAACCGTAACGCCACGTACACCGCCTCTTTAATACCCTGTGCGGCCGTGTGAAATTCTACCAGAATGTAAGCGCAGTACACGCTGCAGACACACTCACACACACACACACACACACACACACACACACACACACACACACACACACACACAACGGAGTAGTGTTTCGCATTGCATAATTTCAGCAATTGCATATATGCCAGAATGCATTGCTGTCAGGCCGCCGGCGCCATAATATTGATGGTGGTTTCACTTGCGAGCGAGCCAAGCAGTTGGGCGATCGATCGATCCAGCTGATCTGATCAGGCATTAAGGTCACCCGGGGTTAGTTGCATGCGCAGCAAGTCAAGTTTCAACCACCGGTGCCCGTAACACATGTTATAGAGGCTTAATTCATCGGGATCCGATCGATCGATATATTTCCACGATTAGGTCGACGATGATGGGCCAAATTAACAACAGCTAGCTATAGTTGATTCAACTTCTTTCCTGTAGAACTATATATCAAAACGCTACCTGTGTCAAATTAATAGAGTGAATTGATTGATTGCTATCTTACAAGATCCTTGTCTTGGCGAAAGTGATGCGCTGCACCTTCTTGTTTAGAGGCAGGTGCAACTGATCTTGGTTCATTCTTATCCCCGTTGCTAGCTATCCATTTCTTATTTTTGTGATCTCATCCCTCGGTTCGAAATTATATATCGTTTTGGCTTTCTTTAATTAGATTCATGAATTTTAGAGGTGTCATATGTATAGATGAATCATAACAATATGAATATAGAAAAGTCAAAACTTCTTAGCCTTGCATCCTTGGTGTTTGAAAGTTCAAACATATTTTTTCCAGTTGACAAGCAGCATAAGATGGATCATCACAAATTATTAGCCAGAGGATCCAACACGTCGTCAAAAGAGCGCATGCATGCGCTTTGGGTTGTACCCACGCGAAAATTCCATCCCATATATCTGTTATGTACTTGAAACTAATGATAGCTAATTTATATATAATGATTATAGATGACGATCAAGTTGACATTTGCGTGGTTATTGGATACCTGGATTTACTTATTACAAATAAAGTGAATTTGTGGCAATATGTATGGAAACTTTCGACCTAGACAACAGCTCGTCTAAACATATGTTGGCTACCCTAAAGGTTCCATATATGTATAGTGAATTTGATGCCTGTCAACTTTTTCCTTAATTATTAGACAATAGCTCATCGAAACATATATATATAGAGCTCCTTTCCGGTGCCATATACTAGGGCATACTACTATTAAAAAAGGACTAGTATACAAACATCCAACGGTTCAGATCAATTGTATACTTCGTAAAACCAAACGGTAGTATGAGGTGGTATGCATGGGTAGTACTAAATTACCCCTTTATACTTCGTAAAACCAAACGGTAGTATGAGGTGGTATACATGAGTAGTACTAAATTACCCCTTCTATACTTCATACCACTCATGGGTGGTATAAGGCACTGGAAAAGACCTCTATATATATGTCGTTTATAGCCCCTACAATATAATACTCATTAGCCCATGATCTCCAAGAATGCAACTAGATTACTGGCGGGCACACTAAGCCAAAGTTCATAACGCCTAAATCAATTTAATTAGTTGGCAGTTGAGTATAGTTCTCTCTCAATATTCACTTCGTCGGAACGAACGAACCAAAAACATGTTTACTGTATACGGTATGTGCACGTACTGGGTTGAGTTTCACATGCTCGCATGCATGTCGCATCCACACCAATATTATGGTTCCGTACCGTCACATGCATATAACGGATCGGATCGGCACAGACAGATTGACATGTTTATGTTTTAAAATTGCGTCAACTCAAATTTTTTTTGTTACCATATAGTGCCGGGAATTCAGCACTGCACTAACCCTCTACTATACTGATGGCACTCGTAAGATGGAAATTCGTAACCAAGCATCGTAACCATGCATCGTCCCCGCATGAATTGAATTTGATATCCAACAAATACGGCTTCAGATATGCAGTATTTGGATTATATATGTTCCGTAAAAGCTTAAGGAAAAGTCCAAATTATTACCCTCTAAGTATAACCAAAGTTTGAATAATATACCCCCTAAAGTATTTCAAGGTTAATTTCACCCCTGAACTATACCATTTAGTTCGATTTACCCATTGACACAATTTGTCTTTTTTATTTCTTCATGCACAAGTGAACTTTTAAGTTCAAATCTTGCAAGGTGATAGCAGACAACATGAGTAATGTTAAAAATATATATATCATGCATTTTTGTCACTATTTTGATAGGTAGAATATTTAAGACTAAAATAATTTTCTAATATAGATTATGATGTCCACTATCATCTTGCAAAATCTCAAATTAAAATTCAACTTGTGTATAGAGAAACAGAAATGACAAATTACATGGTGGGGTAAGTTAAACCAAGTAGCTAACTTTAGGGGGTAAATTGACCAAAACATAGTTTAGAGGGTTATCTGAACTTCCGCTATACTTGAGGTTGGTATTTTGGATTTTTTCCCTAGAGCTTTAAACAGGAAACTTGCATATTTTCTCTCTTATCATACAAGTTATTTTGATGCCCCAACTTATCACCTGCTTACTCTTATTAAGTTGAGCAATAAAATGACTTAAGTACTATAGCATAGATGATTGCAAGCTAAGTACGCCGCATGTGCCTCAAAAAGTACTAATAATGAACAATAAAATGATTAATATGATTAGAAGATGATTGCATGGCAAGCATAGACTATCATTATTATCTCCACATTACAGTGATTAACACAAATAATTTAAAAAAGAAAAAAGTACGGATTACGCTCACAAACAAGAGAAAAGAGATATAGAGATGATGCATGGAGCGAGGGAAGGAGCTAGTAGTAGGGAGAGAGAGAGAGATCAAGTGGATCACATATATTTGCTAGTGATCGAAGTCGAGATCGAACATCGCCTGCCCGAGCTGCAAGATGTTGCTGTGTTGGTGGTGCTGGTGATGGAACGCTAAGCTTGGCTCTTGCACTTGAGCTATATTTGATGTGGTGTCACCGGAGACTGACTGGGTCTGGGGGAAGCAAGAGCCCCCAGACGAAGAATGGAAAGCGAAGCCGTGGTGGTTCTGCTGATGGATGCCGTGATGCTGTTGCATCGATGCCTTCCCCTTGGGATCCACAGCTTCTTTCACCACCTCTCCAAGATCCATGGCTTGATCTTGCTCTTTGGACAAGAGTGTACTCCCTAGCATGTGTGTACCCAACCCGTCTCCAATGTCCATGTTCTTGCTGCTACTACTTCCTGCTTCTGTTGAGATTTTCATTCCAAGGAAATGGTGTTGATGTTACTAATTTTCTAGGGCATATATATGCTATATATAGGTCAATAATTAATTATGTGCATAATTATATATGTCTCTGGTAAAATTAAAGGGGGGGGGGGGACTGGGTATGTATAGGGAGTATCACGTACTGTCTTTAGCAGCTGCTGCTTTGCTCCCATGTGCCCTTTTCTTGTCTCCGGCGGCGTCGCCATCGGACGGCTTTGACTTCCGGCGGCGGCGGTTGTGGTCCGCAAGGCGCTTCCTGCAGCTCTTCTTCGCGTCGTCGAACTCATCCAGCAGATGGAATCTGAACGAGAAATTTGGATGGTAAAGAAGCTAGAAGGGCAAAAGAGGAAAATGCGAAAACATGCATAGTACACATGAAATACCAATTAACCAGCAAAGACATGATGGCTTGATCTGTATAGATCATTCATCATAATATATAGCTAACTTGGTATCGTGCACGTGATGCATGATGAGTTGATACGACAAAATCGAGATAGGAAATGTCAGTCCCAGAAAGTGAATCATATATATGCGCACTTCCTAACTAGAGTAAAAGCACCCCCACAGAACTGAAAAGAAAACGAAAGAGAGAGCATTCCGGGACCAACAGCATGTTACCAATGATGATACAGATCGAACATGAGAAGCACATATATATATCTACACGTACTGTTCTTCCCTACAGATCGACAGCTTGGAATCTTGCAGCTGACTCATATGGTGTGTCTCAATGTAGTGAATCATTCTGGGAGAGATCCTGTTGACACTTTAATGCACTGCCGGTCGTCGGTTACTTCACACGTGCATCCTGTTCTTCAGCCGATCGAGATCTATCGATGATGTACAATTCGCAGAGCCATGATCACACTGATGACGGCCGGTCCATATATGGATTGGTAAATAATAAAAGACTTTGCATAAATATATATATATATATATATATATATATATATATATATATATATATATATATATATATATATATATATATATATATATATATATATATATATATATATATATATATATATATATATATATATAATCACCTGCTATATGGACTGATCCCCTAGCTAATAAGCTAGCGGCCACTTGGAGGAAAAATGCGAGAGAGAGGATGGTAGAGAAATTAAAGAAGAGGAGTTGCTTGCAATTTCAATTTTTGGCTCGTACATACGTACACGGGCTGTACAAAAGTCTTGGGATACTTGGAAGAAAGTAGAGTCGTTTCTGACTTTGGAGAGGCCACTACATTATACTTGTACCGGCAACTCACTGTTGAACGAAGTAACTTGATCGAAAATGCGGAGAAGTCAAGGAAATAAATGGAAGGAGTAGCACCAACGAAGAAATAAAGAGGATCAAGAAGAAGAGACAAAATTAAAATCAAGGGAAAATTTCAGCAAATGATGAGCCCAACTTGAAATGTGTTGTTAGTTTATGATTAATATGCTGGCTCCTTAATTTGGCGCGTTTAAACATCAGAATTAGAGAAGGTGGTAGTATGTTAATTAAGTATAACCATGGCAATGGTAAGCTAGCTAGCTATTATATTGGATGTTTGGTCTCAAGAAGTAAAAAAAAAAGCACAAAAAGTTCATGAAATGGAAACATGCAGGGAATTAATGTAGCAAGATCTAACAGTGAAGGGATTTACTTAAAATGCACCTGAATTAAAGAAGCCAGAGGTAACAAGAGGCAAGGGTGGTATGATGCCTTCCCCTTTAATTTGTTTCATTTGACTTTTCTACCTAAAGGTGATTATATATAATTTCCACAGAATTATAAGTGGTGTATGTCATGGGATGAAACAAACCGATTCTATATTCCCCCAAAAGTTTTTCCTGATCTGATGATGAGATCCTGGCTTAGAGGAGGCAATGCAAGTTGCCTGACCATAAAATCATTTTCAGTGTAGCCAGCCAATGACGAACTGAATATGCAATGGAACTCTTGAGATCGATCAGATCACACTTAATAACCTGTGGTTCAGTTCTTAAGATCCACTCACTCCTCCTGATGAACTAGTAGTAATAATTAGCCAACCGCCAAGAATAAAGATTTTATCTTCCCTCCAAATTGATGAGAAGCTGCAGATGATAGATGTGTGTGCATATATAAATATGGATCGATGATGATATTAATCCACTGACCTGCTGCACTGCTGGCAGAACCTCTGGTGCAGGCCCCCGGCGGTGACGACGACCGGCGCCTTGGAGTGGTGCTCGCAGACCTTGTGGCGGCGGTGGTAGCGCTTGGCGCTGGAGAGGTCGGCCTTGCACCCCTCGGCCTGGCAGCGCGGCGGATGGTGGCCGTACGTGTAGCCCCCTCTTGGCGGGAAGTAGGTCCGGTAGCCGAGGTTGAGGCCGAGCTGGGTGGCGGCGAAGCTGGCCATGTTCTCCTCGGCGGAGCTGACGAGGGTGGGGAAGTAGTACTCGGGCGCGGCCTGCGCCTGCGGGTAGTAGGACGGGAAGGCGGCGGCGGTGGTGCTCCCGGAGAAATGGCTGTAGGGGTTGTTGGCGGCGGAGGCGAGGTAGTGAGAGGAAGGGTAGAATTGGAGGATGTCGTGGGGGCTGTGCCCGCCGCCGGCGATGGCGGAGTGGTGGTGGTGGTGGGTGGCGGCGGAGTTGGACGGCGGGAGGAGCGCGAGGGAGTTGGCCTCGAGGTTGTAGCCGAGCTGATGCTCCCTCTGGATGCTGCTCTCCTGCTCCATGATTGGGAGCAGCGACGGCGGAGCCGTGTTGGACTGGACGTAGGGGAACTCATCGCAGGCGGCGGCGTTCGCGGCGGCCGATAGGTGGTTCATCATCTTCTCCGCCGCGCCCTCGCTAGCTAGCTTTATGCGCTCGATCGATTTGTTGTGGTGTGCAGCCGGCCGGGCCGGGGGTGGATAGGAGCTGATGATGCGGCAAACACACACGGAATCGGGATTCGGGGACGGAGGGGAGGACGCAGCAAGGACGACAGCTAGCGAGCTCGCGCGCCGCTCGATCAGTGGTCGCGCTGGTGGTGGTGTGGGACGAACTAGCAGCTAGAGTAGTGGGAGGAGCGAGGAGGGAGGAGGAGGAGCTCCGATCCGGCCGGGCGGGGGCATGGGGGTGGTGATGGAGATGACGACGACACACTACAGATATATGAGAGCGCGCGCCGGCAGCGAGCGGCCTGCTGCTTCCCGGCCGGGAGGATCCCTTTCTCTCTCGCTCGCTGTGCCGCGCGCGCGGGGGGGCGGGGGGTGGAATAGATGGGAGAGATCGATCGAGAGGGTGTACTTTTTCGTCTAGGGTTCCATTCCATGAATGAAAAAACGAGTGGTGGAGTGAGTTCCGGGTTATATCTATCGAGAGCGAGGCCGATCGAGGCCGAGGCAGCTAGCAGCCGCTACAGCAGCAATGCAACCAGCTGAACCAGGTCCCGGCCCGGGGCAGCCAGCCAGCCGGCCAGTAGCTAGAGAGAAAGCTGAAGCAAAGCGATCAATTAATTGGAGTTGGTGAGTGGTGATAGCAGCCGCTGCCGCCGCTAGCTAGCTCGATCGCTATAGCTGCTTTATGTCGTGCCCTCCGTTTTTCCTCGGCTCCGTCCGTATAGAGTACCACCCGGCCGGCCGGGTAGTAGTGTATCCGTTTCAACGTAGCGTACGACACTGTTGCATGTGTGCCCTTGAAGAGAGGAGTATACATGATGCCGACGTGTGCATTCTACGTACAAGCAGCTAGGCGCTCTTGAGGCCGGCCGTGTGTACGCTACCTCCGTGACGCCCGGGGGTGCGGGCAGGTCGATCGGGGAGCCTCGTTTCCAAGCATTCATGAGATGTGATATCATGGCCAGGTACGTACCGGAGGACCTCCGATCCATCTCTCGATCGATCGGGGCTACAGCCGGTGCGCGTAGACTTCACACTCCTGCACACATATATCGATCATATCGCTGCCACACCCTGAAGGCCAACTATGTGTGTGTCGTATTCGCGTGATGACTAATTTGCTCTTAATTATTCGCATACGTACGTCCTGTACCGGATTATTTTTCCTCCGTGTAGTAATTCCTTTCTACAGGCAGAGGCTCCTTCTAGCAGCACTGTTTTCAGCGACAATATATCAGTAAAGTTTGCGCGTCACGGCATTTGCTTTTAGGGCTGCCAGGATAGCCTAGGCTGTTGGGTGTTCTGTTTTCTTGCCCCCAATTAACCCTGTTGGAATTACAATTTTTTTTCCAGCTGTAGCATTATTGGATGCTATAATCTGACTTATTCGCTACCTCCTTCAACCTAACACATTAATCCTAATTCTTCTTTTTGCAGCTCTCTCCTTCCTATCTTATTCTCTTTTTTTAAGAAAAAATGCACCATGCATGGTTAAACACATTAATCATCCTAATTGGCACCATACTAGCTTGTGTGACGACTTTCGGACAATGGCGCACAAAGGATCTGTTCTTTCCCTAAGTGTCTTTTCAAAAACATGCCGCTACACCGCCACTATCAAAATTGAATAATGAAGATAAATATTCATACTATTTTGATTCCTAACAAATAGTGTTGTAGCTACCAGTGGGTCGGGCCCCCCCCCACCCCCACCCCCTCTCGCAACCCCCTGTTATTTTTGGAATAAAGAATGAAGAATGAGGAGCTGGAGATGGAAAAAGCACATTGGCTCGATCCTGGCTGCGCCACTGCTGACAAACTATAAATGTGTACTCCTTAATTAACTGGGAAAATTGGTGCTCTTTCAATTTAAAATGATGTGAAGTACAATAGATTTGTTATAGTGCAAGCATAACTGGAACCATATGGTTCATATAGGCTACATTTTTTTATGTGAAGCGATATTGGTGAAAGTATAAGCATAGTTGTCCATGGAAGGCAAACACGAAGGAAAAGTCAAACCATGATGAAGAAAAAATTGAAGAAAAAGATTTTATAATTATACCCAAATTAAACAAACAGTACTAGTCGTTCGAAATATTCATAGTCCGGCCAGGCTATGACTGGATTATCCAAAACACAGTATGACTGGAGTTTAATCCTAGTAATTTGGACTTTCCCGCCTTAAAAATCATCCTCCACAAACATGGGGTTGGGATTTGCATGTGGTAATCGACCATGTATGTCCAAAGGCCTTAACTATATTGTAGGAGTGCACTCAACCTACAAATTTTATTTAAAAATGATTTTTTTGTTTTTAAAAGCGGTTTGATTCTTTCAAGTGTAAGTTGATTCTTACCTGCGACCATCAATGCAGAGATTGATCTGTTACTTGCTCTGATGTTGACCCAATGGACATATAATGTTTTCGTATAAACTTAATTTATGGTCTGAAATATATAAACTTATTTTTTTTAGATGAAGAGACGTTAAATTTGGTTAGGAAAATGAAAGAGGTCTCTGCCTCTTTATCATGTGATGCATATGGTTGTTCATTATTACACAGCAGTATACAAGCAAAAGAGTCTTGTTGTAGACGGAGGGGGCGAACAACACTCAAATTCTCGAGAACTGAGATTTAACAAATACTCCGACCGGCTCAACAAATTGTACCCCCTCGTTTCATAATACTTATCATTCTAACTTTCTACATACATTCCATTTATTATGTATGTGGACATAATATATATCTAGCTAGGTGCATAAAAAAAGAGATTGTATCTAGAAAAGCCGGAATGACAAGTGTTTTGAATTTTGAAACGGAGTGATGAGTATATCGTTTGACATTTCTATGTACGTAGGTTTTATTATGGATTATGGACTTAGATATATAATCTGTATCTAGTCACATAATATATAGTATCTCTATGAGCACATAGGAAAAGTCAAAACGACCTAATAAGCCCCCCCCCCCCCCCGCCGCCGGCCCAACGAATTTATTGAAGCTTCAAAGCAGAGGCTGGTGGTAGAAGATGAAGGAAGAACCCTTGCTAGTTAACACTTTTTTGCTAGAACACTATATGGGTAATTGAATATATTTGTATATAAACAACTGACAATGCTATTCAAAATTTACCGGTTTAATTACCACACGGTGGTGAAGCTGACAATCGAAATTCGAACTTCACGCGTGCCTATAGCTCCCCTGAACCGATCGGCCGTACATGGCCCATTGACAGTACCATACATATATATACATTCGATGGAGAGGATCGGAGCTCAGTCAACGGTAGAGCTACGCGCTCGTACTACACACGCAAAAACGTCCACGGAATTAATGTACCGTCCCGTGTGTCCTGGCAAGATTTACTTCCTTTTACTTCACCGACCGGCGCCCGGCCTGTACAAAATACCCCCGATCGTGTGCCAGCGCGAGCAATGTAGTAAGCTAGCTCATGCACGTCCTGCATGCCCCATTTACCCATTTCCCTCGTACTGTACGTGCAGTGTGTTCACTACCAACTACATGCCCTCTCTTGCGTGCTCTCTCTCTCTCTCTCTCTCTCTCTCTCTCTCTCTCTCTCTCTCTCTCTCTCTCTCTCTCTCTCTCTCTCTCTCTCTTATATATATATATATATATATATATATATATATATATATATATATATATATATATATATAATTAGCCACTACAGTACGTACTCTCTCTTGCTAACATGGACGACGTGGATATATGGAATCATCAAAAGTATAATGACCGGAAAGCCGGTGTGTTGTGCATGTTTAAGTGTAGTGTACAGTAATTGCGATCCGCCGGCCGGTCGTCTCGCGCGGCCGCGTACGTACGGGCGGCGATCAAGAGCGACGAGGTTGGCGGCGGGGCCGCGCGCCCGGCCCGCGTACGGCCGCCGGGCGCGCGGTCGAATTGGCTACGGCAAGGCGCGGCGCACGGCGCGTTGCGGCCGGCCACCGCTCGCGCGCGAGACAGCCGCACTGCACGTCAGTCAGTCTCAAGAGATCGAGTTCGCCGCCCGGCGGGGGGTGCATGCATATACCGTGTTCGCTATTTCGTTTTCTGATGAGACTCGTCCAGCCATATCTATATCCTTCTCGCCTTCTCGATCTTGAAATGATCAACCAACCTGTTCATCATGTTTCTTTCTATGAATAGTTGGATTCATTCAAATATCATGAAAGATCTCAAAGTTAGATATATACCGCCACTGACCTCACATGTCGTCGTTGATTCGTGCGAACCTCATCACATGTCATTAACTTGACAATGATACTCCCCCCGTGGTTCCATATTAGAAATCGTTTAGGACAGTGACACGGTCACCAAAGCACAACTCTGACTTCTCTTTTCTATATATAAAAACTAGCAAGTTGGCTCGCGCTAATAGCGCGGCTAGATTTGATAAACCATATTTTTTAAAAATGATATGTTATCATTGTATTTCCTTTATCCATCTTAATTCATGATCCATCCTTTTGAAATCACTAATGCCAATGTAAATATTGGATATCAAAATTGAGAACTGATATTGATACACTCAAATTTTGTTAATTGAATGGTGTTTTAATTGGTGGATGGAACCTGACCTAATAATGAATGTCATTCGACGCTCTGTTGCACCTTTGCATACAATGTCAATCTCTAAGCTCTGTATTGGATAGATATTGTTGTTCACCCTCTCATCACTTAGCCCCCGCCTCAACCGACTGAGCCTCTTACTCCCCACTCTCGATGGTCGAGTTCTTCCTTGTTGATTCTATGGCTCCTGAGTTTCGCTCGGTTGTTGACCTCACGCAGAGTCTGGGTTCTCCACTTTCTGATGTGCAGATCAACTCCTCTAGTGAGTTTGTCGTACCTCGTGGCACTGTTGGTTGTCGACGTAAGTGACCTTGAAGCTTGATCTGCGGTGGGCTCAAGTAACAGTAGCGCAGGTCCTCATCTCTTTCCATATGGGTGCACCCCTTTCTTCATCTCGTCCAATGGTACCCTCTTTCTCTCGTCTGAAAGTTTCTCTTCCTTACGATTGACGATCTATGCCCCTTTCTTTTTCTTCTTCCTGCTCATCGATGGCCCCTCCTTTGTTGATGGTGCATGGCGGCCAGTTTTCTCTCTTCTAACTTGCGATACCGACAAATACATAATATGTTTCTTATATATACATATTGTATCATGTCTCCTAGGATATATATTTATTGCTTGAAATGCTATCTCCTTAGTCGTTGTTGAATATACCTTATGTCTTCTAAAATGTAACCATTATGTTTGACAATACTTTTATAACTTCCAAGATAACTACTGATCATCAATAGTGGGTAACATTATTCATTGTGGGCATACTTGTGTTCACCAATTTAATTCCAAAAGTTTCCAAAAGATTAGAAGATATATGACAAATCATCTTGATCTCATCACTTTCATTCTTGTTTGTAAGTTTACTATGCTTATAGATATGTGTAGTCGAAAAATTATTCCTCTTTATTTATTATAGAAGATCTCATGACACTAATAGTTGGCCTATTCGCAAGCAAGCCCGTGTTCTAGGGACACAAAATCCTTCTACTGCAGAGCATGCTTATCCTAAATGGTGACATCATACTAATAATTCGATTTATCTCCCTCATGTCTATTGTGCAAGATAGAAATTTGCCTTAGGTAGCTTAAATTTCTCCGCACATCGTTCTAGCTTCTCGGATATATCACAATATTTGTTCATATCACAATACTTATGTTTTCACTTGTTGTATTCCCTCGTTTGTCAACCTTACACCTTCTTATTTTTTGAGCATTTTGCAAATTTGTTGTAGCCATTTATGGCCACCTGCTTTGTCCACCATTATTGTCACTACCTCAGTTCTTCTCTGACCAAAGCAGTTGTATCGCGTTTGTCGCTATCTAGGAAGCTATTGTCTTGCTTTTGGTCTCCAAACCCCATACTGTTGATGCCAAACCATACTTAACATCTTCTTTGTCCAACTGCTGCTATGCAAACCTACATGATTGGTAATCAAATCTATCTTATCTTATCATCTCCTGTGGCATCTGATTTTTTTGTCTCCATCACGGTTGTAGGTTTGTATGTGCCTCCCGTATGTATTTTCATATTGCGGTTTTTTACATATATGAGTGATTTTCTACTAAGTATGGTTTGGGGTAGAGTTTTTTTGTTGTGACTAAATCATCATGAGGCCAAGCTTGGGGTGACAGTTCATCTCTTCTTTATTTGAGAAACAATTTTATTTCCATCTCATATATATATTATAGTCATGTGAGGTTCAACAAAGAGATTGATTTTTATTTCCTAACAGAAATTTATTTTCATCATGTGTCATGTCTTGTCAATGTTAGCATTTCGAGCCTTGCTAGGCTACATGCCTACGCGGATAACTATTTCATGAGCTTCCTAATTAGTAATTCAGCGGGGACATAGAACTAATTTAATCCTCATAGTGTGAAATTTTCTAAATTATAATTTTATTTATTATTTACACTTTGGTAAGTTATTTTTTCTTTCCCAATATGTGTAAACATTAACTACTATTTTTCTCATTTTTATTTCCAAATTTATGTATTTACTAATTGTATTTGTATTGAATATGAACTCTTTGGATTTCCTTAATTTAACTACTATTTTTCTTATTTTCAATTCCGAATTTATGTATTTACTAATTGTATTTGTATTGAATATGGACTCTTTGGATTTCCTTATTTTAACTACTATTTTTCTTATTTTTAATTCTGTATTTATGTATTTATTAATTGTATTTGTATTGAATATGAACTCTTTGGATTTCCTTATTTTAATTCTGAATTTATTTATTCTTTAGATTAATCTAGACCTTCATATCTTCATAAAATCCAATGGTGTATATTCTTCTTTTTTTAGATTAACGTGAGAATTTCTATACTCTCTCGGCGAACGTGGTGGCTTCTTTTAACATTCAAGTATAAAGATAACTAGCGCATTGGCCCGCGCTAATAGCTCGGCTAGATTTGATAAAGTTATCCTTATATATGACTCAACCTTCATGTAGATATTGGTGCCTCGATTTTGAATTTAGTATCGGTACACCCGAATTTTGTTGCTTGGGTGGTATTGGATTGGTGGATGGAAATCCAATAGCGAATGACACAATCAACGCTTCACTGCACCCTCGCATACATTGCAAGCTTTGCAGCTTTGTATATTTGATTGAAATCGTAAATCACCCTCTCTGGCATCTCTCGGTCTCTCTCTGCCTATTCTCTTCCTTATTTTTGTCTAGTGAACTATGTCTTTCTGATACTATGGCTTCTGAGTCTGACTTAGGCATTGACCTTGTGTAGAGTCTCGATGCTCCACCTCCTAATGTGTGGATCTAACTCCTCTTAGCTAGTTTGTCGTACCTGGCAATGATGTCAATTACTGGCGTAGGCGATCTTGAAGGTTTCTCTCGATCTAGGGATATGTTAGTGTAGTGGTGGCACAGGTCACTTCATCCCTCCTCTCTCTTTGCGCACGCGCGCACTCACACACACACACACCATCCACCCTGACAATGCCTCTTTCTCCCTTACTTTTGTCGTGCAAACTCTACTTCTCTAATTTTGCGGCTTTCGAGTCTGAATCAAGCATTGTTCTTGTGTAGTTTCAATGCTTCACCTCTCAGCGCGTGGATTCATCTCCTTACGGCGAGCTCATTGTACATAGCTACGATGCCAGTTGTTGGCGTAGGCAACTTTGAAAGATCCTCTTAATCTAGGTATTGGCTCATGCAATAGTTGCATAGGTCACTCCGATCCCCCTCATCTTCTGACAACACCTCATTCTTAGTTTCTCCCCTATTTTTGTTGAGTGAACTATGCCTCTCTGATTTCGCGGCTTTTGAGTCCGATTCAGATGTTAACCTTGTGTCTAACTCCTCTGGGCCAATTTGTCGTACCAGGTGGCGATGACAGTTGCTAGGATAGGCAATCTTGAAGGTTCATCTTGATATAGGGACAGACTCATGTAGAGGTGGCACAGGACCCCCCCCCTCTCTCTGTTTTTCCCTTACTTTTGTCGGGTGAACTCTCTCACCTTGATTCCACGACTTCTGAGTCTTTGACGTTGACATTGTGTAGAGTCTCGGTACTCCACCTCCCAGCGTGAGGATCCAACACCTCTCGGCGGGCTTGTCGTACCTCGCGGCAATGCCAGTTGCTAGCTCTGATCCTCTCTTGTGTTGGGTGTTGTTGGTATGATGGCAAATAACTGCTAATTGGATTTGACTATTATCTTTTTGTATCAAAATATATTATATTATTGTATTCAAATTTAGATATTAACTAATCATATTGTAAATGAGATGTTTATTAAATGATTGTTCCAATATAGGCTCGTAAAATCACAACATATTAAAGATACAGAAGGAATTAAGGATATATCAAATACTTGCAGTCGATTTGTGGTGGTCGAGCATATTATTTATAAGCACAATATTAACTTTCCTTATTTTTTGTAACAACTTTAGTTATTTATTAATTGTATTTAGTATGGACTATTTTATTGAGCTATTTCTCTTCTCAATCTGGATAGAAATATGCTTCTAATTTTCTTGTTTTTTAAATATTGGATTTGTATATATATATATATATATATATATTAGTTATATTAGATATGAATTCTTTGGATTGATCTAGACTATCAGACCATTGGCGACTTCATCTATCTCGAGGATTTGTCAGCTCACTCATTCGGAAGTGCTCATAGAGGGAGGGGCGAGTATGTGTTGTATATGAGCATCACGCCTATATCATGTGATTAAAAAACTTGCTTTCATGTAATTTGTAGACGTATTAATCTACTCCCTCCGTCCCAAAATGAATGACGTTGTAGGATTCAAAATTTGTCCCAAAAAGAATGACGTTTTACTTAATTTGGCATGTGTGCATGTGCATGTAGGCATGCAACAATCAATTAGCACCTAATATGGTAAATAAATAGTGGAAATCGAGGTCATTTGACCTCCTTAATGATCTGTCCTAAAATTCCTATAATGACATTCGTTTTGGGACAGAGGGAGTATATCCCTCTTCCAATTTCAAGTACGTGACATACTCCATGATCCATTAAGGGGAAGTCTAAAAAACTTACCAAAGTTTGTTAGGAAATTAAAAAAAATCCATGCGGATTCAAGTTGGTATTCAAATCCGGCACCTAATGTTAGACAATAAAAAATATTGCATATGTATTCAAGTATGGAGTGTCATAAGGAAAGAAAATCATGGATAAAAAATATTTCAAATTTTTAGAATAATATGAATTGTTAGATCTTCATAAAATCCAACGGTTCAAACCCTTCTCTCATTTAGATTAACGTGGGAATTCCTTTTTTCATAATAATATGAACCGTTAGATCTTCATAAAATCCAATGCTCCAAACTCTTCTATTTTTTAATCAACTACTATTTTTCTTATTTTTAATTCCGAATTTATGTATTTATTAATTGTATTTGTATTGAATATGGACTCTTTAGATTTCCTTATTTTAATTCCGAATTTATGTATTTTTTGATTAATCTAGACCTTCAGATCTTCATAAAATCCAACGGTGTATATTCTTCTCTTTTTTGGATTAACGTGGGAATTTCTATACCCTCTCGGCGAACGTGGTGGCTTCTTTTAACACTCAAGTATAAAGATAATAGATAGATATTTATAGGAAAATTATATATGTATATTCTTATGAATGTAGTTTTCAAGACAAATATATTCATATGATTTTCACATTTCCAAACTCAACGACTTAAAAGTTATTTCATGATTTATATTCCCAATGTTTGACTCAAATCTTGTCTAAAACAACTTCTAATAGTGTACCGGAGGGAGTATATATCCAACTTTGGGATCTTTTAATGATATGATTCTTGATTTGAGGTAGTAGGCACGTACTGTACACCAGATATCGATCGTGTACAGTTTCTGCGATCTCTAGGAGCGCATGGACGGACTGCGTCTGGGCCCAATCCGACCGATATGCATTGAGTTTCTGATGATACAGATTATACCCTCTCTGCTGTCGACCTTTCTTCTATGTTCCGCGCGCCGCAGGGATCGAGGGAGCGAGGAGGTCCGATCCTGCATACAGTGTACGTGTACCATGACACACTCACTACTGGCCGTGTGTAACAGTATCGTGACACACGGCGCGTCCTGTATACACAGGCCCCGGCCTATACGCTGCTGACAGCGCACATTGATGTCTGGAGAGAGCAGCTAGTATCTATCACGGCGCCCCGGACACACACACGGAGCAGCGAGCAAAGGGCGTGCAGAAGGCAGGCGCGATGCAAGGCCAGCGGCAGGCGTTCTCGCAGTGCACGCAGATCGCGGCCGGCCGGGCATGCAGGGCCAGATCGATCGCCAGCGGCCACGCCGCTGCACCGCCCGCCCAGATTCACTGTGGCAGCGTCATTGGCATTGACTCACCCACAGTGTCCCGCATCTATCATCAGTGTTCTTCAGTGCACATTAAACCACACTCCAGAATTAACCTGTCTGCATGCCGTATCATGGCCGTCGTACGCATGGTATCGCCCCGTGTCAGGTCGCTCTGTCCGGTGCCGTCGTCGTCGACCGACCCGCCTCTCCGTCTCTCTCTCATCCTCTTCGGCAGGGCGCTCCAGCTCCGGCTCCAACCACAGCTCCACTCAAGCCCTGCAAAATGTGTGCAAATGGAGCAGTTTTTTTACATGAGTCGCACTTGCTCCAACTACAGCTCCACTGAAGCCCTGCCAAATGGGTGTAAATGGAGCATTTTCTTTGCATGAGCCGCACCTAAAGCCGCCCAAAACGGCTTTCACATAGGAAGCGGAGCCATGAAACGTGGCTCCGCCCGGCTCTGCCTCACCTTTACTGTGTTGCCCTCGGGCCACCGTCCCGCGCAACGTCATGCCTCGAGCGCGACCGCTCGCCACCGTAGCCCGCGGCGACGAGAATGGGTGCGGCCTGCTCCGCCCCTGCCTTCGTCCGCTCCCACCAGATGTGCCTCCTCGCGATCTCCGCCATCTTGAGGAGAGAGGCCAGGGAGAGCGTCGGAGAGGGGAAGCTCGAGGTGGAGGCGTCGGATCCGGGCACCAAAGCCCGGAGCTCCTAGTCAGGGGAGAGAGCGGATGCGGTGGAGCGGGAGAGATGGGGAGGGCCGCCGACCGCCGTGAGGAGGGGCTCACCGGCGGATAGGCCGTGGGAGGAGGGCCTCATCAGCGAAGGAAATGGGGCTTGCCGCTTGCGCGCACGAGGTTGAGGTCGCCACCCTGGATCCATGGATGTGCGCGCGAGGTCGATGTTGCCGCCCTGAATCTCCGCCGTTGCCCGCCGTCGAGGTCGCGCCTCCATCGGCGCTGCCAGCCCGAACCTGCGGGGGATCTGGAGGAGCTCCGGTCGCCTCGTCCGCTAGGAGACCGGAGGAGAACGGATAGAGCGGGCGGTGCGGGGGAGAGAGATCGGGGAGGGAGGGAGTAAAAAAATAAGAGAGGAGAAAAGGAAAAAAAAGATCAGTATAATATTTTACTTTGTTTATCTATTTTCAACATTAAGGAGAAGCCGTTGTTTCAAATGCTTTTTCTAACTAAAGAAGTCGATGCCGGAAAATCCGCTCTAGCGAATGAGCCGAAGCTGTTCGTAACCCTTCTTGGCAGGACCTCTATCTATCTTACTCTCCTGGCCGGCCGGCTCTCGCTAGATTTCGTATAACTTGTGCATCATCCGTGCGCCACGTACGTACGGTACGCACCCGCCGGCGGCGGGCATGCATCCTCGTCGCTCGATCAGATGGAGCAGGTAGCTAGCTACGACTGATCGAGCCGGCCGTGCTATAGCTGCTCGTGCGTGCGGGCATGGCCGGCCAACTCCCAACAGTGCCCGGCCGGTACTTGCCGGTGTGTCAGCCGGCCGGGCGCGCCAAAAGTTCGTGCGGCCGGCGGCAGCAGCGAGAAGGGAACCAAGGAGCTCGAGCGAGAGGCCACGAATAATTGAAACCCGGCCACTGCACCCGGGCGCGCGGCAGCTATCAGCTTAGCACATTTAGACATGCGCGCGCCAGGACGGGGGCGCATGCGGAAACCATCGACCCAACAGTGGCCGCCGCGTCGACCGGCCGGCCCGGCCGGCCGGAAGCCACGGAACTAGTGCTTGCTTTGTTTCATCAGCAATTCAGATCAGCCGCAGCCGGCCGGCCGGAAGCCACGCACGGAAGCGGTGCTTGCTTCGTTTCATCAGCAATTCAGATCAGCAGCCGGCCGGCCGGCTTGCTTTTTTGGTGGCGAGCACACAGTGCGGGAGCAGCGCGGGGCGCTGTGGCTTAGGCGAGCACTGGCCCCGGCCCCCTGCGCGGCTGCCACCTGAAACCGTTGTTCCTCGGGGGGGATTTTGGACGAGCGCGCGGGCCACCCGACGTCGCCCTGCCCTGCCTCTGCCTGCCTTTCGCTGCACGAGCGAGACCGTGTGATGCCGTACCACCCTCGCCGCCCGTGCGCCTGCTGCGCCTCGTGTGGTGGGGGTCGGCCGGAGCTAGCTGAGCCCGGCCGCGGCCGGCCCGGCCCCAACAGCTACTAGCTAGCCAGTCGCGCGCGGTTCGCTCGCGACGTGCAGCGCCGCCGTGCATGCGCGCGCTCGTCACCAGCAGCCACCAGGAGGGAGAGAGCCCCGGCCGGCCGGCTGGCGCACGAGGGTACGTACCGGCCGCACGCTTTAATTTGGATCCACCCGCCCGTCGTTTCGCCGCCGTGCCCCCGGCCTCTGCGCGCGCGCACGCGCGTACCGGCCTGCGGCGCTGTGCCCGGCGCCCGCGCGCGCCAAGCGACTTGACGGGGGCGGGAGACCTAGCCAGCCTCGCCGCGCGCGTATACTAGGGGCATCTGCGCGCGTTCGGGGGGCTGAGGCCTAGCTACTACTAGTACTAGGTTACTCCGCCGGGAGGAGGGGGGGGGGGGGTGTCAGGATCGCGCGCGTCGCCGTCGCCGTCGCCCGTCCTCCGTCCTGATCGCTCGCGCGAGCCCGCACGCACCGCCGGCCGCCCACCGCGCCGGGCCGCCGGCCTGCTGCTACACTTCACTAGTAACATCAGCGATGGATGGATGGATGGATGGATGGATGGATACCGCCAACTCCAAGACGTCAATCGCCCGGTTGCCAGTTGGGGATTGGACGGAGAGGCCTCCATTAATCGGAGCTATTACTACTGCTAATAACTTATGGCTGCTAGATTCTCCGGACAAGTACGTGTGCCAGGCTTGGGCATGGGTCGGGACTCGGGAGTTTGTGGCTCTACTCATGCAGCGTATCTGCCCACATTCCTCGCGCGCGCGTGCTACTGCACTCGCTGTCTACTAAACTATGCATATTTTGCATCCATATGATGATGATGAGATTTACATTTCAGGAAAGGAAAAACGTGCGTGCTAACTTAGTGCACAATTTCGTAATGCAATTACCGAGAGCACTCATCTCCTCTCTCATCATGATTAGGTGGCCAAGTAAGCAAAAAATGCTTATGTGACATGAGATTTAATGACCATAAAACTCTTAAGACACTTCCGTTGAGACTAGTCTAAGACTGAAAATTTGGAAACTCCCGCAAGGGGCTGTTCTGGGTCGGCGCCCCAAATGTAGCGGCAGCGCCTGTCAGGTGTCATGGGAGCTCGCCTATCACTCCAACAAGGATGGTGGCCTCGGCTTGAATAAGGACCTTGCCACCCTCAACAAAAGCCTCATATGAAGCATGTTCACAAATTGTTTCACCGGGGAAAGCAATCCTTGGACGGACTGGATTCTCTTATGGTATGATAAAGGTCGAGCCGACGACGACACACCTTGCTGGCGTGACATTAATAAGCTCATTTCCAACCGATGGCTGACGGTCGTCGCTCTCGGGGATGGGGAAATCACCTCCATCTGGCACGATACTTGGTCAGAGGTCGGGGACCTGCAGCATGCCCTCCCGGCCCTTTACTCCCATTGCCTTGACACCAATGTCACGGTGACGAAGGTGATGGCCGCGAGTGGCATCGCTGTTGGGGGCCTCCAACCTCTGCTAACAGCAGCGTCCAACACTGAACTTGCCCCCATCGACGACGCTCTTGCAACTCTGGCCATGACGAACGTTGGCTACACGGGCACCGCTCCACCAAGGTCCGGGCCGACGGTCTCTATGCCATCCTTCGGATGTCGGGCGCAGCTCTGCCACTCTCAGAGATGAACTGAGATCGCTTTGCACCAAAGAAGGTCAAAGTGTTCTTCAGGATCCTTCGTCACGGCCGAACACGCACCCGAGACTCGCTCCATCACCACGGTGTCCTCGACACCCCGGACCACCCCTTCTGTCGGGACACACCTGAGGACGAGGACCACATGTTTGTGATGTGCCCCTGCTTGGGGCAGCTCCGGGCGCGTCTGTTTCCAGGACAGGCACTGCCCACCAGTTCGCGACACACTGCCAAGGCTCTTGGGGCATTGTTCTCTGCTCTCCCCAGAATGGCTGCCCACACCGCGAGCATCATCGTTCTCTTGGTCATTTGGAAGGCTCAGAACGCCATGGTCTTCAACGCCGACCACCAGGACGCCGCGATCATCACTCGACAGCTACAAGCTCACCTCCACCTCTGGTTCTGTAGGGCGCCAACCAAGCTCGATGTTGAACCACTCAAGCTCTGGTGCCAAACAGTTGTTGATGTAAATTAGTCTATGCTCGCTCTCTCTCTCTCTCCTCCCCCTCAATGTTTTCCTCCTAACGAGCGTCGTTCCTGCTCGAACAATGTAGTTAATTGATGGAATTTGGGCTTCTTGCCCCGTTGAGTCTAAAAAAATGGTAACTGTAACTACTTGTTTTCACGGTATGATGAAACTTGCTCTGGTCTCTCTTCATAATGGTCTTAAGACTTTAAAAAATTGATAATATAGCATGTCATTCGATGCTAATGAAAGTTTTGATGAAACCTTCACTGAAACAAGCTAGGGCCCGATTATTTCGACGTGCAACCTACTCATATATGAATTCAAGCCACTGACGCATGTACTCGCATGATGCTAGATTAATTAGTTTTAATAATATAATTTAAATCTTTAGTGTTATCCCATTTCAATCGATGGCAATTCTCGGACGTCTGTAGCGACTCTATCTTTGGCTGATTGCTCGTAGCCAATGTTAATTTATTACAAGAGACACAAATACCGCTATCTTTGACCGGTGGGCGGTCTGGTGTTGATTTTGGGCAAGAGGAAATTAGTACTGTTGGCTGAAAGAAAAACGTGCCATCATGATCTCCCGTTAGCATGCATATACTACCTATCCCCCGGTCTGCATGGCCACGAACAAGGTAGCTAGTACGACACGTCGACACCTCTTTGCACTGTTTGACCAGACCAATGCTCCCGAACAATGCTCCCGACTCGGCGAACGTACGCAGCGTCGAGTCGGGTCGAATTATCAGAGGCGGCCCACCCGTCGAAACCGCCGGCCACCACCCCTCGTTAGTTGGCGCGCACAAAATAACACTGGAATTTTATTTTATCTAGTCGGCTTTGGGCAGGCATGCAGTGCAGTGCAGTGCAGCGCAGTGCAGCGCAGGCAGCAGAGCGGCTTTTTGCGCGGGATGCAGCAGCAAAGCATGCATGCATCTGCATGGGCCCGGCCGCTCAACTCGACACACGTCACTTTGTTTTGGGCCACGACTGTGGCTCATGTCACCAGACCCGGCATTGGGGAAGGCCCGGCCCCGTGGTCCACGGACGCCGCCGGGATCTTCTCCGCCCACCGCTCCACTCCACCCACACGCGCGCGCGCGCGAAAGTGTCCCGTGAGTGATCTGGGAATTTGGCTTACAAATGGTAAGACGCTGCACTGCG
This sequence comes from Cenchrus americanus, assembly GCA_947561735.1. NCBI lineage: Eukaryota > Viridiplantae > Streptophyta > Magnoliopsida > Poales > Poaceae > Cenchrus > Cenchrus americanus. The sequence continues at coordinate 307,435,135 of OX387241.1, read as the reverse complement.
ACGCTACCCACCAAGGTTAGATTCTGATACTCACACCATTTTCTGGGATTTCCTCAGGATTTGCTGGCATTATGCGTTACGTGGTAAGTGTCGTTTCCGTCGACAACGAGGCGTGAATGGTGATTTCGGGAGTCTTCAGATCTGTCGGATGCTCAGTCCTTCGGAGGCGCCCATAGGGGTTGAGTTTGCGTACATGTGTTCATAGGAGTGAGTGTGCGTGCGTGTTGTGAGTGTCTGCGTTGTACTGTGTAATTCTAAAAAAAATCAGTTTTGTTTTTTGTTAATGACACGGCAAAATCGAGGAATAGAGTTTTATAGAGGTGAAATTAGGTGTGCACAGCTATCAGGAACATGAAATTTGAATGAAACTCCGTCGAAAAGTTTTTGAGTTTCATATACACACATTCATCAATCCTCATTGGTTATCTAGCTGAAACATTTAAATAGTATCCTAACATATGAAATCGTGTAGTGAAATTTTGCATTGATAGATCTAGTTTCGTCTATGAACACGATGATTAATATATGACATGGAACTTTTGGAAATCACACCACAAAATCATGTACGAATAATGAGTCCCAAGACCATTTTCTCCTAACTAAACAAACTAAAGGTCCTCTAGCCTACTTGATTAGAGGGGTCTGAGGTATGATCGCAACCAGGAGATCTGAGTTCGATTTCTCGTTGGAGCGAATTTATAAGGCTGGTTTGAGGGTTTTCTAAGCCGTGATTCGGTTGTACAATCACCATAGGAAGGAAACCAACAATTTTTACTTGGTGCGGCCTGTGATGGGACTGCTATGTGTCGCGCTAATGTGAGATTTAAAAAAACTCTAATATTAACATCCTATTTAGTTTCCCTGCTAAAATGTTTTCACGCGTCTCATCATATATTCGGACACTAAATAGGTGAATTAAATATGGATTAATAACAAAACTCATTATATAACACCAAGTAAAATTGCAAGACGAATCTAATTATTGATTAATTAGGTTTAATAGATTTGTCTCTTGATTTCCCGTCCATCTTTGTAATTAGTTTTACAATTAAACTGTGTTTAACACTCCTAATTAGTGTTGAGAAAACCGCAAAAACTTTTCACCCAATTTTTTTTGCCAACTAAACAAAGCCATACATTTATTACGTGAAGAGTCTACATTATGTGAGGCAATTTCTAGAGATAGTTTTAACGTGTTCTTCCACGTACTAGTTTCTATCATTGGAGCTGCTCTGTGGTTGCGTGGTGGTGTTGTGCTAGTACTCATAGTCAAACTCTTAATGTCACCATGAATTCGGTGAATCCGGATGGTGAAAATTAAACAAATGCATGTGACCTGTAACCGACGACATTTAAACACATTAATTTTTTCTTAACAAGTCACATTTGTACCTACATATGCATCATGACATATAGAAATTACAGAGAATCATATTCAGATGGAGACATGGAGTATTGTTTCATGTGACGCAGCCGATCCGAGCAGCCGCAAACCACCGTACAAAGTGCAGTGGCGTGAAAAACCACGTGTGCTTGTCTATGGGCAGCGTACGGGCCTGCCACTGGATGCGTAGGTAACAGTGAGCCTGTGAGTGATCAGATGGAGAAGATCCAGGCCGGGGCCCACGCCTGAGTCCACCCATTCATATAGTACCACCGGCTCCAATGTGAAACGAAAAGGTAAATAGGGAAATGGTTAAATAAATAGTGCCTTTTCTTAATCTACTATTCGGTTGCCTACTCTGTCTGTTGTACCCGTGTCGAGTCGAGGCTATTTTATTTGTAGTTTTGGGTTCGCATGTTGAACATTTGTCTCCATTTTACTATTTTTTGATCAAAGAAGATGAGAGCTTGGCTTTATCCTGCTCCCTCCGTTTATGTTTATATATGACACACATGCATTATGCATATCGAGATTCAAACTTTATAAATTTTTTTATCAATAATCAATTCATCGATGTTTTATTTTTAGTGTAAATCTTACAAAGTTGGACTTGTAATCATACATATTTCCAATGATTATAAGTTTGTAATAAAATAAATGATCACAACTTATGAGGGAGTACTTACTTCTTAGCACATTTTTAAAATCAAACACTAATTGATAGATAATGATGCTTAATCCAACAAGGCATCCAAGGACAACTTGTTCAACATGGTGCACGGACACACATTTATTCTCCGCGACGAAAACAAAACACACACACACACATTTCTAAATCCTGGACCTATGAATATTTGTCAAACAAAATGGACTGCAAATTCCCAAGGGGTAGGAAATAAATTTGTTCATGTTGTTTTTTTAGAATAATTTGTTCACGTTGTTGCAAGTCAGAGCAAAATTAATTAAGTGTGACAACAACGATGAAAATGTGTTTGACTTTCTGCTTACACAATTTTTGTGTGGTCTTGATGTCTGTCGTGTGAGCCGGTTTGTGGACAAAAACTTATGTTGCCCAATTCTAGTTTCCCTAGCTAATTCGTTTCTCCTTCAAGCAAAAGTTTTCCCTTAAAAAAATCTCGAAAATATTTGAAAAGGATTCAGGTATATATACTGTCACCTTTGTTAAAAATTGCACGAGGCAGTTAATCCTCAAATAATTAACCCGCCTAGCTTTGTGCTCTTGTCACAGCTAACCCCTTTTGTAATGTAGCGGCTGCGGCATAAGACAAACTCTAGCAACCAAAATCTGATCGGGACAGACACATGTGTGCGTGCATATAATGTGTAATACATGTCCAGTGTTGTGCTGCTTGCTCAACCCTACCATTAAGCTGCGGTTCTCCATCTTCAGACAGAGCCAGAGCACATGCGTGCGTGCATGCAGCTGCTTCTCTTTTCCGATCTCTGAACCTGAATCCTAATGATGAAGCGAAAAGTCAGGGCATGCAGATCGAACAGTATCCCGATGATGAAGCGAAAAGTCAGGGCATGCAGATCGAACAGTGGCGATGGTGTTAAGTACTAGCACATTCGACACTCCGTGAAAACGGATTAAAAGGGATTAGACTAATTTTTTTACTAAAAGAATAAGTGGAAGTTTCCTCTAGTAACTTGGGTAAGAAAAAACAGTGTTAATTGCTACTTCGCTCTGATTTTTTTTAAAAAAAAACACTCTCGATGGGGGATAGGTTCAGGGAGGGGGTCATCGATCGATGGATCCGCACCGGCCGATTACCCTCACCTGGCCTCTGAGCTAGGTCTGAACTCTGAAGCATGTTTAGCAAGTAATGCAAAGGTCGGCCGTCCTGTGATCCCAATAATTTGTTCGGGCAGCTTTATTTTGGGCGAGGTAGGGGTCCTCCCGATCGATATCGATCTAGTACCGTCACTCTTTCACTCGCTACCAGCAGTGCTGGTACACACGCATGTGACGAATCAGGCACGCAGGATCGGTCGATTTGCCAAAAGAGAATATAACTAAGGAAGGAGAGAAGAAGAGAGGAATAACTGTTTGTCTGAACAGTGTCGTCATAGCCTGAACGATAAGGAACTGATGGTCGCCACTGAACACCGGCCGGCCAGGAGGCCGGCCGGTAACTGACGAAACAGAGCAGGACACACATCGAGGTCTCGAGGAGTCGTCGTCCATAGTGATGCACTGTGCAATCCATCATGTTCAGAGATCTATCGGCCAGTCGCCGGTGTGCTGCACTGCATGCATGCTGTGAAGTTTAATTTAATGGGATCGGAGAGGCCCGTAAAACCCTTTTAACCCGTTCGATCGGGGGGCGATCTCGCCGGCCGCCGGCCCCGGCCGTGTGTTTGGTGCATGCATGCAGCAGTGCAGCACGCAGTACACTACAGGCACGTACCGCCGTCGTGAGCTAGCCCTGCACGCGCACGTACGCCATCCATGCATCTACCTGCCGGCCGGCGGCTCCGGTAGGGCTTGCTGGCTACCTTCCGTTCCGCGCGCTGCACTGCATCGAGGATTCAAAGGCGCCTCAGTCAGTACCGAGCCCGCTTGGCATGGCACAGTACACATCTCACTCTTTTTTTCTCCCTGATCTCAAGCCGGCCGGCCCTCCTGCTAGCCGCTGGAGAGTGGCGTGGACAAGACATTGGACATCCCGGCGCGGCGCGGCGCGGCGACGAAAGGCTATATAACAAAGCAAAGCAACTAGTGCTCCCCACGTACTTCTGCTGCACTTGGATTCGGAAGAACAGTGTGTTGCCATTGGCGAGCGCCATGGCCCCCTAGCGACCCATAGACGACAGGACCTTGGAGTACACACTACACACGACGGCCGGGGCATGGCAGCGGCGCATGTGGTGTGTCCCGTCTTTCACCACAAGGCCCATATCGATCATGCATCCCATCCCTCCCACGCACGGCCGGGCGTGCAGTGCCCATCTTCCCCGCCGGGGCCTGCCGGCCGGCCGGCCGCGAGCTAGAGGGGGCCGAGGCAGGAGCAGAAACGGGCCATTCATGCCCCGTCCCGCCGGCCGGCCTGCCTGCCATCGAGGGGCCGGCCGAGCACTCAATATCAGAATCGAACGAAGGGCACTGTACTTGGCGCGCAACAGTGCCGTGTTTGCCAGCACATCCAAGCATTGACGAGAGAGAGAGAGAGAGAGAGAGAGAGAGAGAGAGAGAGAGAGAGAGAGAGAGAGAGAGAGAGAGAGAGAGTGTTAGCGCGGCACGTACGGAGCTCGCACGAGCATCAGATTAATACAAGATGGGGGCATTGTACTTGATTACAGGAGGATCAGATTTCAGATCATGCTGTCAGTGATCAGCAAGCTAGCATGCATGTGGGGGCAGCACTGTATTTGACGATGATTAACCCCCACTGATAACACTGTATCTGATGGCACTGTCCGACTGCCATTGGGTGTTCTTCACATTTGATTTGCCAACAGAAAACTGACCACAGGAACGTTCGCTGCCTTTCAATACCGCGAAGTGGATGTGCGGCGAAATATCATCCTGATCGATGGATCTGTCTTACTGGTGTATGAAGTGGTCCTAGCTACGTAGTTGCTGTCAGTTAAGATGCCACTGAACTGTTACCAGCTCTGGATACTGCTTAGCTTGAAATTAATCATGAACTGCGACGTTTTTGTTTACGAACTGAACGGATTTGTTATGAGCTACAGGGCATTAATAGGGAAGCGACACGGTCGTCGTCAACCTCGCTTTCGAAACGTGAAGTTGCGACGGTACACAGGGAACCGGACAGGCGATCGAGCTGAGTCACATGTACCTAACACAGTAAAACGACGACCGTTACTGCTGGCCTGGCCGGGTCAGGTTGCTATTGGTGATATGGATGGTTCTTCCATATCGCAAGCTACTTGGTCTCCAACGCCGAGGCGACGCGGACGGCATGGCTTTTGAGTAAATTAAGGGCCCCTCTAGATCGATTAGATAGACGAAGGTAGATTTGGGCCGGGGGCTCCTATATACCTATCCTTCGTTCGCACGGAAGATGCATATGGAGTTGACCATCCAGCCCATTAACAATCTATCAACTCGTCATCTTCATTGTCGTCACCTCCTCCGCTCCGATGATGAACCGGCACTACCATCGGTCCTTTAGCCCCACCTGATCCTCTCTTTTCAAGGTCCGCCGGCCATACTAATTAGAGCCTCGGGAACACAAAACCCTAACCTAACTATGGTAGCCACCGCCGTCCGGCCTCGTCCACTACCTGCGACCACCGTCCGGCCTCGTCCACTACCTGCGACCACGCCGCTCCCGCCCACCTACTGCCCAACAACAAAGTAAGGATCCAACGCGTGGGGGGGGGGGGCAGCCCTAATGCACCAAAAAATACTAACCTATCATTGATAAAATAAAAAATAGTGGAAATTAATAAAATTAATATATTTTGACTTAAAAATTGGTTGTTGACCCCCAATGTTGGAATCCTGGCTACGCCCCTTAGGGCTCTCCATGTTCTTCTTTCACCTCACGCTCTCCATCCTTCCTTCTTTCGTCCAAATATTACACCGAGGGCTGAGGGGGGCTCCATAGGATTTCCTTCCATAGGAGGGGCTGGAGCCCCACCCGTCTCGGTGCTTGCCCCGCCTCTGCCGCCACCTACCTTCCTCCCCTGCCCGGCGGTGTGTTCTTGCACAGAAGAAGACGGTCACGGGGGAGAAGATGGAGATTGTGCGATCCACAATGGCCGCACAAATCTCCAACAGTGAAAGGTTTCAAGTCTATCCATCTTTCGGAAGATGGGTAGGTTTGATTTCCGAATGTACTTACTCTAGATTAGTTTCTTTTGGGGCAATTCACTCTAGATCATAAGATTTTTTTTGAGAATCACACCCTCATTCATTAAATAGCATAAGAGTTACATACGCCCTCAGGCGGGGCTAAAAACCATCGCCCTGTTCGTTTGGCTTATCAGCCACCAGCCAGCAGTACTTTTCTCTCAGAACAAACCAGCCATCAGAAACCAGTCAGCAATACTTTTCTCTCAGAACAAACCAGCACCAGCCATCAGCCACCAGCCAAACGAACAGGCTGCATACATGTCTGCCTTGCAGATAAGTGGAGCTCTTTGCTAGCCTATGAGCGTCAACATTTGCCACTATTCCTTCATGTACAAGCTCAGCCTTCACAAACAGTGGCGGAGGAGAGCCTAAGGCCACTAAGGTCATGGCCTCAGGATTTGGGTTGTATTATCTACAGTGTAGACAACTGTAGCAAGGAGAGCTCATTTCAACTAGCCCATGAACTCTACATAATGACCCTAGGCAAGAATTAGGCCCAACTTCGCGCCTGTTCGCAAAGAGCTCCAGTGTCTCTCTGATTCCTTCATGACATTTCCTTCAAGTCCGAAGCTCCATCCTCGATGTTTCGAACTGCATTGACACAGTCGCATGCCAGTCTAAAGTTTCACAGACCCGTTTTGCAGACCCACATCACTTGCTAAAGCAAATCCTTCCCTGCACGCCAAGATCTCCATGGTTTCAGGGTCTGAAAATCCATCCACTAAAAGTACCTTGATGCCGCCTAGAGGGGGGTGAATAGGCGAGACGACCAAATAAAACTTTTCCTCCGGAAACTTGAGCTTCACTAGCATAGGCGGTTAGACCGCCCCTGCCAGGCGGTTAGACCGCCCCTGGTCAGTACTGCTAGCTTCTGTGCAATCTGCAGCCGAGTGACCCTTCTCATTGCATACATAGCACAATCTCCTTCTGGTTGATCTTCTTCTCTTCTTGGAGATTGTTTCTTGAGCCTTGAGCTTGGTGGAGCAATGTGAAGTGGCATGCCCCTTTTCCTTTTCTTGAATCCTGCTCTAGTTGATCTTGATGTGTTGTTGAAGAGTTGAGCTTGTGACGGTTGAACCCTTCTCAAGCTTCTTCACCATGTTATCACGGTTATATTGAGGAGATTGCACTTGGCTCTCTTCCTTCAACGCATACAATTCTCTTTTAAGCTTTTCAACCTCTTTCTTGAGTTCATCATTTTCTTGGGCAACGAGGTCATCACAAGATTCTACAAATACATGGTCAATGCTAGGTTGGCTTGCTTGGGAACAACAAGGTTTAGCACAAGCAAATTCATTATTGACAGATGAGCATGTGCAAATGGTTGTGAAAGGTTGTAGGAATTTTACCGATGAAAGAACAACCTCATGAGCAATTTCTAGTGAGGCATATGAGTCCACAAGCTTCTCATGAGAACACTCAAGTTCCCTGTGAGTTTCTTGCAAAGCCATATGCTCACTAGTGAGCTTTGCTAGTTGAGCTTCTAGCACATCATTAGCTTCTTCTTCTACCTTAGTTCTATATGAGAAGGATTTGATATCATGATCATATTTGTTAGCCAATGATTCATACTTACAAACCAAGGAGGCAAATTTGGATTTGAGAAGTTCAAGTTCTCTTGTCGGAGAACTTGAATCTTTGATCTTTTGACTCTTTGCACCCTTGGCCTGCCTCTTTTTCTTGCTTTTCTTCTTGGCCACAAGACAAGCGCCTTCACCGTAGAAGGTTGAGGCTTCTCTGTTGGGGGCGGTTAGACCGCCCCTGGGGGGCGGTTTAACCGCCTCCCCCAGAGAGACTCTCCCTTCGCTTGTCTTGTCTCCTTCCTTGAGGGTTGAGGTTTAATGATCAGTGGTTGTTGTAGAGGTTGTGGGGCACATCTCCACTGGTTCATCATCATCATCACTCTCAACTTCATCCCATTTGATGTGAGCTATCCCAAATAGCAATTTCCAAATACGATGAGCATCTTTTCTAATTCCTTTGCTTGTTAGAATAAGATGCTTTAGTTCACTACAAACACAAATACACAAAAGGTTAGTAATAATGACATTGAGTCGCTTCTTCTCCAATTCCTTTGGCAAGACACAAGTCTCATCTTCCGGAAGGATACTCGCAACTATAATGCCATCAACGGTGGGACCCAAAACCTTAAGTGCAATGAGAACATTGGAGCGCCAAGAAGAGTAGTTTGAGCCATCAAAAGCTAGAGGCTCAAACGGTACCTCACAAGTAGTCGACATCGAAAAACTTAGAGCGGTTAAGCTCGAACCGGAGCACCAAGCTCTGATACCAATTGAAAGGACCTTGATGCCGCCTAGAGGGGGGGTGAATATGCGAGACGACCAAATAAAACTTTTCCCCCAAAAACTTGAGCTTCACTGCCACAGGTGGTTAGACCACCCCTGCCAGGCGGTTAGACTACCCCTGACGTACTGAACTAGAGGGGGCGGTTAGACCGGGTCCTGGGACGGTTAGGCCGCTCTGCCCAGTGAACCTGCAAAACAACTCAAGTATTCTCTTACTTCTAGCAAGAACCTAAGTTCTTGAGTGGCTCCTGTAGATGATCACAGGTAGGGTGATGATCCCTGCACTCAAAGACAAGCACACCCAAGTAGATCGAGCAGAAGCAAAGTAAATATGCTAGAGATCAAAGAAAGTGAGGCAAACCACAAAGGAGAGACGAGGATTTGTTTCCCGAAGTTCACCGCCCACAAAGGAACGGCTACGTCTCCGTTGAGGAGCTTGTAAGGGAAATCTCCCACAACAAGCCGGGTCTTTTTCAATCGCTTTCCTCGTTTCCACTAAGGCGATCTTTTCCACAAAGAGGCAAGATCACATCCCTCACAAACTTGCCGTTGCTCACCACAACCTTGGGAGCTAGCCGGCGACGCCTAGCCGTCTAGAAGGCAAACCTCCAAGAGTAACAAATACTTCAAAGGCTTTCCGACGTGAACCATAAGTGCTCAAGCTGTGGGATGCTCTTGCTTAGCTCACACAAGCTCACAAAGGCTTAAACTCTCCACCCAACAATAGGATATGGCTTGAATAGCAAATCTCACAAAGAGAGAGTTGGAGAGTGTTTTTTTGGCTTTGGCATATGAAAAACAGCAGGGGAAGCACCTCAGCGACGCTAGAATCAGCAGCCCCAACAAGTGGAGCTCGTGGGGTACTTATACCCCTCACAAGGAAAACTAGCTGTTAGTATTCTCGCTAGGGCGGTTAGACCGCCCCCAACGATCAGTTTGAAAAACTAGTCGTTGGGTTGCCAGGGGCGGTTAGACCGCCCTGGGTAGAGAGTGCCCAACAACCCTTCTCTCTTCTCGCAAGCACTCCAACACGTGTTGAAGTGGCAAAGGATGGATTAGAGGTTTGTTAGACTACTCAGGAACTCTCTCAAGGCTAGATCTCACATAGGTCAACTAATGAGCACTTTTGATCTTTTGTCTTAGAGCTAATGTTGCATCCCTCGTCTTGATAGCACGGCGTACCTAAACTCAAGAATAAATATAAAATCGGTTAATCACTTGAGCTTGTAGATCTCCAATCTGGCCATACTTTTGCATTTCCAATATGAGGGCTTTTAACATGGCCGATGTCTTGAGCAAATCCATACTTGAGCTAGTGACTTAGGATTTTCCCTTTTTGCATGAGAGTGAACACTTTAATCCTCAAGTCACTCTATATTGTCAATCATAACATTTTGATGTATTGCATTGCTTCCCTCGGTTAAGGCTTGGATATGATACTTCGAGACCCCACGGATGCTAGAACTTCACCTTAGCAAAACACTAATGGCGGCCGGGCCAAGACCCCAAAGATTGCTTAGTCCCTGACCCTAGACACCTCGGTTGATCTCTTCATCACTTACCAATCCACTTTGAGTTCCACTTTGCTTCATCCTTAATTAAGTTCAATCTGAAAATTCCGTTTCAAATGCTTGTTCTTGATTGACAACGAATATGCATGCTTCATTTTAGGGACCATTAAGTTTACACTCATCCTTATGTCCTTTTTCAATTATCACATGAAGCCTTGCACTTTAAATGAAGAGAATTACCAACTTATTTTTTTGAATGATCCCTTTATATTTTTTTTGTCAAGCTACTACACTCTTTAGAGACATTTAACCAGTGTGCATACAGATCATCCATACATTTGTCTTCTCCAATGTGAGCCATATAATATTCATTCATAAATAATTCAATAATTGTTCATGAATATATAAATAAGCCTGCTCACAAACTCAGACAAATAAATTAGTCCTTTAATCGTTTTGTCTTTCAATTCACCAAAATCCACTTAGGGGCCTAGATGCACTTTCAATCTCCCCCTTTTTGGTGATTGATGACAACTCGATTAAAGCTTACAAAATAAATCCATTAAGCACATTTTTAATTTTTAGATATAGTTAGAGTTCCCCCTCAATGTGTTCTTTGAATGGAATTTCAAAAATTGGCCTCAAATGCCAAAAGCACATAGTAGAAAGAAAGCCATTAGAGCTCCCCCCTATATCTTAGAATTAGTGGAGTGCAAAAAGATGTGTGTGACAAAATAAAATTAAAACCGTGATACATATGGCATGACAAGCAATCAACAAAGAGAAGTGTGTGTGCTGTCTGGGCAGGGGCGGTCAGACCGGGGTTGCAGGTAGGTTAGACTGCCTCCCCCATTCATCCTACACAAAACAATCATCAAATAAATCATGCATCACAAACTATCACAAATGTCACTTAGGATATATAAATAAGTTCTACACACCCAATAGCACTCATACAAATACTCAAGCCCACAAGATAAAGTAGAGATCCATTTATTACAAACTAAGTCTCACTCTCAACTCACAGGGGTAGGGCGGTTAGACCGCCTACCCTGGGCGGTTAGACCATCCACTGCAGAACAGATACAAGCACAGGGGTAGGGCAGTTAGACCGCCTACCCTAGGTGGTTAGACCACCCCCTGCAGAACAGCCACAAGCACCAAGCTTTAATCCAACTCTTCTCCCCCTTTGTCATCAAGCATCCATAAAGGGCCTGGAGTAGGTGTTGCTGCTGCCAAGTCACTACCGCTGCTGCTGCCACTGATCCCAAGTGTCGTCTCCAGTGTTCGGATTTGCAACTAGGCATACACAAGAGAAAATAGGATATAAAAGAGCTAGATATGGAAGAATTTCATAATAAAGAGATAGTTGAATTCTCCATACCATAGGAAGTGGCAGGCTGATAAAAAAACTCATGTGAGACACGTGCCGCCCATGCATCAGTTGATGGAGGAGGAACCCATGGTGGAGGGATAGCCATGTCATCTTCAAACATCGAGTCAAATTCAGTAGGAGGTGGTGGAGGAGGAGCCGAGGAGGATGATGCACCTATGTCTGATCCAAAGTTGCTCCCATACTGATTGTAGAGATCAGAGTTGAGAAAGGCATTCACCATATCATCCACATAGGCTATCTCAACCTCTGGAGGGGATGGTGAGATGGGAGATCTAGGAGGCTGACAACCGGCCTAAGTGTGAAGAGCCTTCATGGTATCTCTCATCTTCTTATTCTTCTTCCTTTCCTCTTGCTGAGCAACTTCTATGTCTCTCTGTGTCTTGCACATACCAAGGAAGATGCTGATCAATTTGCGAAGAGGGGAGGTGTGTTTCTTTTCTCCCTGACCGCCCCTGGGGGTGGTTGAACCGCCCCCTGGCTAGTATGCCTCCCAGCTGCGCAGCGCCTCCCTTTCTTCAAATATTAATTTCTTGCTCTCTTGTTGATCATCCAGTGGAGAGGGGACCCTTATTGTTCTACTGGGTTTTGGTTGCAAAGGGTGATGCTTTGTGTCATTTGGATAAGCCCTTTGCGTCACTTTCTTGATAATGTAGCTAATGTAGGGACCATAGCTACACAACCTTTGTGGATTTTCAGAAGAATTCTTTATCTCTTGCCACAAAAAGTCACCAACATTAAACGCCGGCTCACCAGGCTTCATTGCCACCATCAAGTTCCTCTGAAAAGCAGTGATATCCGAGGTGTTGCCATCTCTAGGCGTGAGGGTATTTCTAAACTGATGGTTGAGGATCGAATAATATGTATATAAACTCTTTACATGTCCCCAACTGTCCCGTGCACTGCTGGGATACATAAATGCCATCCTCTTTGCCTCAAGCGGGCCTTCATCATGGAGCTTCCTAGCGAACCCATCATCAGGTAACCTGAACAAGGTGATAAAGTTGGAGAAAGAGAGGTGGTGATTCTCACCCTCAGTTATCCAAAACATGGCTCTGTCACTTCGCCCATCCTCTTTTGGCACATAGACAAAATACACTGTCGCATAAAACTGGGCAATGAGTTCTTTGTTCTAATGCTGCTTGAACCTCATGAGGACCTTAATCCCTTTAGCTTCACAAGCCTGAATCACCTCATCAAAGATAAGATTATTTCTCTTTTCCATAAACTCCCAATCCACAAACTGAGCATCATTAGTGATCTTTGCCTTTCTACCTGTAATAATAGTTGTAGTGTAGTAGTCCTACTGAAAGATGGTACGAAACCGATAATCTGTAGCAGACCTCTCCTCATTAGCCAGATTAGATCTTCTCAAGTTCACTAGTAGAAAACCTCACATCCATGACCATTTCCCCGTGACCATTTATGTATTGGTCATAGAAGTGTAGTCTTCAGTGACGATTTACATAATTTGGTCACAAATGAGGTGTTACGCCGCCAGGCCACTAAGGAATAATGACGAATAGGAAAAAATGGTCACAGAATAATAATCCTATTGGTCACAGTTCAATTATTCCGCTGCCTGGCCTTTCTCCCTCGCAGCCTGCTCGGCCTGCTCGGCCCACCAGTCGGCCACCTAGGCTGGTGCGCGAGCGGGAGAACCGGAGAAGGTAGTCTGGGCCGGTGGAGGCGGTCCGGCTGGGGGTCATGGGCTTCTTTCTCTTTTCCTTTTCTTCTTTTCTTTCCTTTCTATTTTCTTTATTTTGTAAACATTTGAATTCAAATTTCATTTAAATTTTGATTTTTCCACTCTTTCTTTCTTTTTGAATTTGATTTACAAATTCAATTTTCAAAACTAGTACATGGAAGTTTAGGGCAAGAAAGGATGGCGAGCATGATAATTTTAGGCTGATACTTTTTACTATTTTTTTCTAAAATCTCCCGTGCCCACTTTTCTAAAAAAATTTATATTTGTTAAATAAAAAAATTTTGCCACACAGCCGTCTGAAGCCAGGCCAGCCTGGTCATGCTCCAAATACCTTTTGTGAAGCAACCACCAAGTTTGACATTTTTTTGGAATTCGTTTGGTACTTATTTCAGATTAATTGAATTTCCACGCGACTTCGCTCGGTAATTCTGTGTTGAACTAGTCCCACCCTCGAAAAGATCAGGAATGACGCCAAACTTCGCCACAAGGTCCCTTGTGTCCTAGGAAACAAATACATGTGGAGGTCGCTGCATAATTATAGAGTTTTCAATGTATAATTCACCATATTTTGTCTCACACAACACGAAAAAAATTATAAAAACTAAAATAATTGTCAAAAAATGTAAGTTCTTGTGAGGGACCGTATTTTTGCTACAAATGACTACAAAAAATCTCAAGTCATTTTAAAAAAGTTGAGTGCTATGTAGTCCAAATATAGCAAGTCACTCACATAGTTCCTTAAACTATGTGAGTGGCTTGTTATATTTGAACTACATAATATCACGACTTCCTCAAATGGAAATTTGACCTACACAAAGTTTGTTAGTCTCGACAAATTATAAAACTTTTTTGTTCAAAAAGATTTTCATCCGAGTTCGATTCGTGTTTCGTTTGACTGAGTTTTGACCGAGTCAAACTTGGATTTTAAAATTTGAATTGCTCATGTTTTGTTGCATGAAGAAATGATTGAATCCAACACCATAACTTGATAAATCATGATTTTAAAAAATTTTGGGAAGAAGAATCACCTCATTTCGAGTTCGTATGAGGGAGAACGACTAGTTACAAGTTTTAATCCGAGGAAAAAAAAGAAAAATCGATCAGTTCATTCCAGTTCGTCACGTGTTAATGAAGAAGGACCGATTTCTCTTTTTTTTCCTCGGATCAAAAATTGTAACTAGTCTTTCTCCCTCATACGAACTCCAAATCGGTTGATTCTTTTTCCTAATTTTTTCTAAAATCGAGATGTTTGACTCAGTGCCATTTGTTTGTATCTTAATTACTATTTCTTGATTGCTTTTCATACAACATATCTTTTCCAACTAAAAAAAGAATATAAAAAACATGTTTTTTCATAATAATTGCTAATATAACTTAATATTCTCTAATGTTATGGTCAACACAAGGTTGCATCCAAATTTGAGGTGCCCATGAGTAAGAAAGTATTTGAGTGTGTACAAACTTTGAAGTTTAAGTTGAGTTGTATGAAACAATATGATGATCTAGCTAGTTTATGAACAATATATACTCCAATTTTCACAAAATCTTATGAAACTTTTTTGTCAAGCTTGTACATTGATAAAATGATCCTATGCCAATTTACATAATTTTTTGATAAGTTTTATTTATTATTATCATTATTTTATAACAAGGTGACTAGTAGAAGTTTGAAATTTCCTACAAGCCAATTGAATTTTTCGTCAATCTCCTAGATGTGGCCTAGAATTGACCATAGGCGCCTAAATATAAATTTTTTTGAATTTTTTATACTTATTAGATGCACATATAGGTCAATTTTGAATTACTTTCGGTAAACACGTAGAAATTCATTTAAATGATAGAAAATAACAAATCCACTCGAAAATTCTTGAAACTCCTAGATGAAAACTTGTATCCATACCGCTATATATAAAAAATATATTTGTACATATAACATAATTATTTTTAGTGTTACTTCACAATGGTGCAATAAAAAGGAAAAAAGAAAAAGGAAAACAATAAACAGTGAAGCCCATGTCAGCCCAAATAGCCCAACGATTTGCAGCCATCGATCGTCGATCCAATGGTTCTCATCGTGTTTCCTTGGTATATAACATGCATCCAACCCTAACCCTAACCCCATCCCCTCCTCCCGCAGTCTCTCCTCCCCTGTCTCCCCTCTCTAAGCTCCCCGCGCCTCCTCCTCCTCACTCCGAATCCAGCGCGGCCACCGCTCGCCGGAACCCCTCGTGCTAGGTCCAGCACCGAAGGATGGAGGCGTACCAAGCAGCTCAGCACCGGGCGGCGAGGAAGAGGAGGCACGGGTCCATGGCGCTGTTCGTGGCGGTGGACTACGCCTTCCTGCTCGCCTTCGCCGGCTTCCTCGCCTACCTCGTTGAGTCCCGGATCCTCCCCTCCGTCGTCGCCTCCTCCGCTTAGTTGTTGTTGGATTGGATCGCCTCCGTTGCGCCCTCTGCGTCCTCCCCGCGCGTAAGCCCCCAAACTCGAAACCCCTCCTCTCTTCCTCCTCCTGCTTATTCGGTCGTCTGCTTAATCCGTGCTGCGCGTAGCTTCGGTCGATTGGATTGGTTTCATGGTTTGGATCCGATTTGTCGTTGGTCCTGCGCTCTGTTCGTTGGATCTTTAGGGCAGCAAGCGCTTCGCTGAGGAGGGCTTCTGGGAATGGGTTAGAATAGACTGTTCATTTTGCTGCGAATTTTTGCGGATATTTTCTTTTTTCGGTGGGTTCTTCACTGGCACTTCAGATTATGTGCGTTATTGTGGGTACATTTTTTTTGTTTCGGCTGGTTCTTCGGTGCTCTGGCTGACTCTTCAGATTATGTGTGTGGGGGCGATTTTCCGTTTTTGGTGGGGGTGAAGTGGTCTGGTGGGCACTTCAGATTATGTGGATCTCATGCTTCATTTTTGGATGGTACAGTGGCAAGTGGCTTATCTTCTCGTGATCGTAGTTTGGCTTGGTTTGTGGACTCGAATTGCTGAGACTAGATGTTTGCATTGCTCGTGTACATGGATAAGTAATTTGGAGCTAAGTGTACTTGGCACATATATTTAGAATTCATGTGTTGTTTTGGCATCCCTAGTCATACATAAAGAAGTTGGTACTTGGAAAATTAATTATGACACCTTTGTATTGTTGCCTACTTTCACCTCATGGATTTCACATGCCCCTTTTCTTTTGTGTTGGGACTGGATATGTCTGGGTTTGGTTATAGTATGAAACTAGGCTCTGATGTCTAAAGTCTGATAGTAACGTCTTGGCATGCGTGTGCTAGGGAAATGCATTTGTGCTTTTAGGTTTCAAATCTTACTTGCAGAAGGTCGCCTAAACCAAGCTGCTAACAATTGTCTCTGTATACCACTTAGCAGTTATTAGTACTTGCCTTCCTGTTGTTTAGGAGTAATTTTTATCACTTATACTACTAAGACAGTACTAATTATTTCCCTATTATTTGACAGATCAGATAGTGACTGAAGTCCATGCGGTGATTTGTAGTGACATGAGATTTTAACTGGGTTAGATAACATGTTAACAGTTAGAGAGCGGCATTTTTGAAGGTCAGTCTTATTTAGGTTGGTAGGGTAAATGGACATGTAATTATCCTATTGTATGGCTTATGGAAATGATATCTTGTTTATGAATATTTTCAGCTCACTGCAATTACTGCATATCATCATTGCATTTGTTTTGTGTCATATTTGGCTGAACTTTTGGTTTCAAAACAATGGCAATTTGTTTATTACTACCTTAATCAGTAGAACTTGTGATGAATTGAATGCTGATGGGTAATTGCAAGACGATATCTTGTTGTGTACTAGAGTGATAGGGAATTATGCAATGATGGTATTGATGCTATACTTGGATAGTGCAGAGTGAAATGAATAATTTTTGTGTATATTCAGTGGATGTGAATTAAGTTGAGAACCTTTATTTCTAGAAATTAGTCATGATAGCTAGTCATAATACTTGGAGATGGGTCATTTAACTTTTTCAGCATTATGCTTTGAGTAAAACTAAAGGTAAGCAGTATACTGATCAATCCAATATGGTAAGCAAACTATGATATGTGCAGGTCTAGATGATTTGGAGCATATGGACAGTGCTGGCTATTGAACTTGACATGTGATTCAAGGTATGTTTGCTCTGTTTAACACATGGCTGTCTAGCCCGTCAGTGAATTTTCTATCTATTTCACCTGTAAGGATTACACATCAATACAAACTGTATTTACTTCATGCTTACCTTTTCACTTCACGGTTTAAGATAACCTTTATGTTGTCACTTGCCACGTGGCAGATAAACTGTATATATAACAAGTCTGAATTCAATTGTGCTTCCATTGTTAGCTACTAGAAATTTTAGCACTATTATCTCCTCGAAATTGCAATAATCACTTTTTTAAACATAGTGATAGTTGTTCAAATTTCGTGCAAACCGCATATTGTATACTTTGTTGATCTGTAGAGAACACAGATATAGAAATGTAAGATCTGAATATGCAAGACCTTAGTATCCTCAAATACTATGTGTATGTGCAGGTACAGTGTGGTTATAATTATGAAAGAGAAGGGTGTCAAGCCTTGGTAAAGACAATGCTTATGGTGCCAAACGACGAAAGAGAAGGGTGTCAAACCTTGGTCAAAGACAATGTTTATGGTGCCAAATGGTGGGTGGTGATGCTAGATAGAAAATGTATGTGATCTGAAAGGATCTTGATGTCGCCTAGAGGGGGGGGGGGGTGAATAGGCGAGTCCTGAAAATCACCACTTAAAACAAATTTATCAGTGAAACCCGGATACTCCGGACTTTTCTCCGGAGTCTCTGGAAAGTCCGGAATCTCTGGAAAAATCTCCGGAGTCTCTGGACTGACGCCTTCGCAGCGGAATGAACAAACTACCCAAAACCGGTGCCACCGGTTTTGCAAATCCGGTGCCACCGGGTTTGCCTGGCAGTGACTCCCCTTTTCTTCTCCTTCTTGTTTGCTTGTTTGGCTTCAACTTAAACTTGATGAATAGCTTAAGGATCAGTTATTGGATGAATATGGAGTGCCTGCACTTCACAAACACTAACAACCAAGTAGCTCCACCAAAATGACAAAGACAAGCAAGGATAGATACAACAAGGTAAATGCGAGGTAACCAACAGGGGACACAAGGATTTGTTTTACCGAAGTTCGGATTCACCATCGTGTGAATCCTAGTCTCCGTTGGGTGCTTCTCCTACCGAAGCCGGGTTGCATTCAACCCTTTTCCCGATCCACTAGATAGCTTCTTCCCTTTCGGAGGCGAAACAAGACCTTCACAACCGTCCCACAACTCACCACACCTTGGGAGCTTATGGGCGACGCCTAGCCGTCTAGGAGGCAATCCTCCAAGAGTAACAAACGCTTCACACAAGCTTGACGACATCCAACAGTGCTCAAGGGATACAAGTGCTCTTGTGTTGCTCACAAAGGTTTCTCTCTACCACCCAACTCACTAGATCTAGCAAAGATCAAACAACCTCACAAAGAGGGGTTGGGGAGAGCTAGAATGGCTTTGGCTTGGCAAGGAATAGCAAAGAAGCACTCTAGCAACCTCAGGAACAGCAGCTTGCAACAGTAGAGGTTGAAGGGTATAAATACCCGACTCTCCAAAAACTAGCCGTTGCAAACTCCAGTGAAAACCGGTGCCACCGGTTTCCCAAAACCGGTGCCACCGAGTTTTCAAAACTAGCCGTTGGGCCGGCTGACACAAAACCGGTGCCACTGGTTTCCCAAAACCGGTGCCACCGGGTTTGACACAGGGTCAAACCCAAAGACGTGTACGTGTGGTTTTTGTGTCTCTCTCAACTCACATGGGTTACTTGAGCACTGAGACATTATCAAAACTCCTTGTGATGCATCCCTCTTGATAGTACGGCGTACCTATACTCAAGATCAAATATAGATGCAATAAAAGAACTCTTGAGCTTCTTCTTCGAGAAAAGCCATACTTGATCAATATATCCTCGTGAGAGATCCATCCATCAATGTCTCATTGGTTTGAGCACTTCTACCTTGAGCTAGTGACTTTAATCTTTGTATAAGAATGAAACCCAATTCTTGATTAAGTCACCCTTCACATGACTCAATGAATATGTAATGCTTCTTCATTGCTTCACTCGGTTAGGCTCGACTTGATACCTCGAAACTTTCCAAGCTATAGCCACTTCACCCTAGCCAAGCACATGGTCCAAGTCACTACTCGGCCAACCTTAGCTTAGTACCTCGTTGCTAATCCCTTGCTTGATTTCTTCATCCATTCGTTGCCAATTTGAGTTAAGCTTTGATTCAACATCAAGAGTGAAATTCTATTGAGATCATGCCTTCTTTTAATTTAAATATCCCTTTTTATTATAACAAGCTTTGTCCTTCAATAAGAGCCCATCCAATGTTCCAAAATCAATATGCCTCTTTCTTATTCTTCATTAGCTTGCCATATACCATCTATATGCTTCATGGGATCATACATATCAAATATTATGACATTCACCATTGAGTCAAGCCATTTCACAATATGGGGCTAAAACCATGCCTCAACTTATCTTGTATACACATAGCTTGTTTTCACCATGTAGATAACCAATGTCATATATTATGCCTTGTCATTTATATGTTACAACCTGCTCACATGCTTAACAAGGACATTAGATCTTTAATCTAGTTGTCAATCAATACACCAAAACCCACTTAGGGCCTAGATGTCTTTCAATCTCCCCCTTTTTGGTGATTTATGACAACCTCGATTAAAGCTTACAAAAGATATTCAATAACGCTTAAAAACTCAGATTTAGGTTGAGCTCCCCCTCAATATGTGCTTATGAATGGAGTTCACAATATTTGGCCTTAAATGCCAATTTGCACATTTTTCAAGAGAACATGGAGCTCCCCTTAAATCTTAGCAACAGTGGGGTGCAAAACAAGTGTGTGAACATTTAAACCGTGATGCATGCAATAAAAAAGCACTCCAACACATAGAGCAAGAAAATGGCGATCTTTGTCGGTCAAACTCGGTGCCACCGAGTTGCCAAACTCGGTGCCACCGGTTTTGCCTGTGCAGCCCCGTCAAAAATCAATTCATCACACATATAAAATCACACTAACATGCAATTGAGTCTTAATAAGCATTAAAAGGTTCAACACACATTTTAGCACCCATAACAAAGGTTCTCAAGTCCAGATGAAGCTAAAGTGAATTTATTACATGGGCCTGTTGCATTCAACAGCCAAAACCGGTGCCACCGGTTCTAGAAACTCGGTGCCACCTAGTTTGCCTGATAGAAGGGATGCTGCAACACACGAAAACCGGTGTCACCGAGATCAGGAAACCGGTTCCACCGGATTTGTGCAGACAGAGCAGAAAAGCAAGCTTTTAATCGACACCTCTCTCCCCCTTTGTCATTAATCACCAATAAGGGTCTTGGGGGGGTCTTGTACATCTGCTCATGGTTCTTCTTCTTCATCATCTTGAGACGGTTGCACAAACTGACTCGGAGGCATAAAGGGTGGTGGTGGCGGGAATGGAGGATAGTGAGATGGCATTCCTTCATATGGATTGACTGAGCCAAAAAGTGAACCATAGTAGTATCCACTGCAAAGACTCGAACTTCCTTGTGCATTAGGATCCACGGGAGGCATGCTAGAGGATGTGCCTTGGCCTTGTGTGCCCATGAAAGGAACCTGCGAATAAGATGATCGAGCACTATACACTCCTCCAAAGGTGGGATTGTAGTATGAGTTTCCATAGGCTCTATCCCAATAATCCTTGTTGGTTGCCGGATCAACTTGTTGTGATCTTTCCCAAATGCTCTCAAAGGTCTCCGGCTCACTTTCTTCCTCATCGGATGGTGCATGTGGTATGGGAGGCCTGTTTGTGGGAGAGGGGTTTTCATACATGTGCCTTAACATCCTAGAGTCCCTCTTTCTAAAGCTGTCTCTCCTTGTGAACCGCATCATTTGCTTTCATGCAAGACCCACACCAAAAGTTGAACAATTTTCTAAGTGGGGAAGGGGGATTTTGCACTTGTTGCTGCCCACGTCCACGCCCTCGACCAAGTGAAGGCCTTGCTGCCCTAGATGGTGCGGCAGCCGCCGTGGGGCTGTTCGGGGGCATCTTGGCCTCCAATATTCCCTTGTTCCCTTTCCAAATCTGCTAGTGAAGGTCCCACAACATCATTCTTCAAGTGGAATGGCTTATGCTCATGATCATAGACAAATGTGTAGTTTGTGATGGTCTCAATAACATGCATGAGATAAGGAGCATACCCACAACTCTATTGTGGCGAGCCGGAGATGGAATGAATTTCCTCCCAAATGTAGTCCACAACACTAAACTCCGGCTCACTAGGACACATGTGCCTTAACAAATCTCTTCCATAGCTTGACACATTTGATTGGTCCCCTTCCCTAGGTGCAAGTGTCTTTCTGAACATGCGGTGCAAGTATGCATAGAATGGTAGCATGCCATTAACTCGTTCAAAGTTCCATTCTTGCCCCGGGATATACATGAACTTCATGTCTACCTTGTCCATGTCATGATCTCTATGGATCTTCATCCTTCCAAGGTCTTCTTCATCAAAGCCAAGCAGATATGCAAACTCAGTGATAGTGATGCCAAACCATTTTCCCTCGGTCATCCAATGCACAATTTTGTCGTTCTTCCATGTGGTGAAGTAGCATGTGGCATAGAATTGTGCAATCACTTCACTGTTCCATGACTTGGCAAAACCCATGATATCATAGACATTTTTCTTCTTGCACTCCCGAATAATTTCAGCTATCTTTGCATCCTGCATGACTGATAAGAATCCCCAATCAATGTATTCTGAGCGAGCAATGGGGAAGTCCTTCTTGATGATGGCACTAGCATAATAATCTTGATGGAATTTGGTGCCAAACCGATAATCCAAGTTTCTTCCACCAACGGTCAAAGGATTCTTTTCCCTTTCCTTTCTTGCCCTTTCTGTCATACCCCTTCCCTTATAGTTGACTATGTTGCGGCGCTCAGGGTCAACGGGTGGCCTCATTCTCACATTGAAGTGAGTCACGACACCACTCTCAATGGGCTGTGGTCCAAGAACTGAGATGCCCTCATACCTACCATCACTGTCATCATCTCCGGTGCCCTGACTGTGCTAATGGCTAGCTGTGCGGATGTTTTTGCCCTTTCTTTTACGCTGAGCTGCTGCTGTAGGTGACTCCGGAGGGGATGGCTCCTGCTTGTACGGGCTCTCCTCATCATCATCACTAGAGGTTGACTCAGGCTCAGAGTCCTCAATGCGCATAGCACCTCTAGGGAGATTAATTCTGCCTGCTGCCCTTTTTGACCTTCTGGGTGGCTCTGGAACATCTTCTGTGATCTCATGAGCGCTGCTAGTTCCTTCCCTTCTTCTGAACTCAAAACTTGCATTCTTTGTTCTAGGTTGCCTTCTCCCATAAACTGCATCAAACCTCAGATCTGTGAACAAGGGAGATACATATGGGTCTTGGGAACATTTCTCTGCCACAAGTATATGCAAATGAATTTTTAGGAGCCACTTTTGCAACTGAACCAGAAATTCAACACCGAAACCGGTGCCACCGAGTTGGGGAACTCGGTGCCACCGGGTTCAGCATGAACCCTAAAATGTGCCTCTGAAAAGCAACCAGTAAATCCTGAATCCATTGATTGTAATCTGTTCTAGGACCATATAGAAGCCATTCTACCAAAGGAATCCAAGAAATAGTCCCTAGAAAAGTAGATCGGGCAAAACCAAGACATGGGGTACCTCCCGACATGGTGAGAGAGCTGCTGCAGCCTAGGAATGGAGGGGAATCCGGTGCAACCGAGTTGGAGAACCGGGATCTTGTCCCAAGCCTTGAAATCCTTGGTGGAATCCTCAAATCGCCAAGAAATCGCCTCCTCTCCCTCTCCTTTTACTGTTCTGAGTCGTGGGTGAGTGATGGGGGTAAATGGAGTGAAGAGGTAACTGTAACCGGGTAAGTCACGGGTATATCCTGTGCTGCCGACAGAAACCGGTGCCACCGGTTTTGGAAAACCGGTGCCACCGGGTTCTACTTAACCCGTGGACTTTTGTCCATAAATTCATTTCTGCACTTCCTTTTTCATTCCTCTTTCTTTCTCTGCCTTTTATATTCATTTTTGCACAAGCCTCTGTCTCTAAAATGGATTTTGAGTGATTTTGATGAAATGGGAGAAATCCAAAGTTTGCAATCCCTTGAGATAGAAATGAGTAGCTTCTTTTGAACGTGAGAGAATCTTGTCATTTATGGTTAGCCAACAATCAAACATGAGCAACAATAACCATAAACAACAAGACATGATCTAAAAGATCAAGACTCAAAAATTTTGCAAAAAGCACACCACCTACACATGCTAGTGAATTTTTGAAAAACTATCCTAGGTCACAAAGAGTATGCAAAGATTACTAGCCAAGATAGGTCTTAGCATATTTAGCTCATGCCCCCACTAAAATTTCAGCCACGGTTAGAAAAACAAAATTTCCAACAAAAATTTGTGAGGCATCAACTAAATATCTAAAAGCTCATCACTACCACCAAGCAACAAATCAAGGTGATGCTAGCTACCTTTGCACACCAAAACTCACACTAGTAAGAATAGGGCCTAGATGCCCAAATTAATAACTTAAACTTAGGATTCATACCTTTGCCTTCATTTTGCATGATTTCTCACTTAGAGGAACTCTCATAAATTAGCTTGCACCTTTTATTCTTTCAATAACGTCCTCTAGTCACTTTTGATGAGAAATACCCAATGTGTGCTAAGATGACAAGAGAACACAAATATTAAAAGCACAAGCTCTAGTCTCATATTGGATGACTCTTTGAGAGTGTAATGGAAGTAAGTCACCCAACATGATGCCTCATAGCATGGGCTAAACTCCTCAAAGATATGGTGCACACATGGATATGTGGATGGAAGGGACATGTGCACTACCTTGGACACATATGTCCAAGTTAAGGAATTTAAACCATGCTATGGTGAGTAGCCAAAGATAAATGTAGTCCAATCCAAAATAAAGAGAAAGAGATACAATTACAAATATGGATTGGTGACCTCCTTGTCAAGTGGCTTGCTCACAACCAACACCTTTGCCATAAGAATCATTCAAGTGAAGAGTATAGATAAAACATTGAGAAATTTCACACTTGAACTACACACATGAATTCTTGCAAGAGATGTTAGTACTAAAAGACACAAAATGTGAAGTGAGCTCCCCCTAAATAGGTGCATCAAGTATTTGAATCTTGAGAAGTGCACTTTTGGCTCAATTAAAGCACTAGGGTAGCAAGCTCCACATTTCGGTCAAAATTCACAAGCAAATAAGAATATGTGAAATTAGATCAAAGGTGTCTCACAACTATATTTTCTTATACTCTTTTTATTTTTGGATCAAGAATAATATGCCTTGAGGTATTTGCAAAGATTTTCTTTCCAACCCTTGCTGATCCTGGGAAACTCGGTGCCACCGAGTTCACAAATCCGGTGCCACCGGATTCTTCCAGAATTTGGTACTTATGCATTTCTCAATGGTTGATTATTCTTTTCTTGATTTCTCTTTGCTCCCTTAGCTCACATAAGTTCTCCTGCATGCAAAAGTCACTCAATGCTTCTAAATGAAGCGGTTAATAGCATCGAATGGTATTTGACACAATTTTGCCAAAGGGAACATATGTAGGTTGTCCACCTCATATGATCAATTAGCACAAGAGCAGGTTTTTGCATATGAGATAGAACAACAGCAGTGAGAGGTACTTATCATTGGAGAAGCATTTGAACAAGATTTCTTTGATTTATGTCACTTGGCCCTTTTCTATTGATGAATCACAAAGTTTGTCTTGAGATAAAGATGGATGTAGATCAATATCTTCTCAAGTGAGTCAAGCCTCCAATGCTACTCCAAATACCTGCAAAGTCCTTTTAGGCATGTTTTGGTACCCAACATGCATTGGGTCCGACAAGGTTAGTGATCAAGGACTTAGGTACCCAAATGGCCTTTGTGCCCTTCCTTTGTGAAATGAGCACTTTAGGGGCACTAGAGTCATTTGAGTTACTCCTCAGCTTCTCATTACTATAATGAACATGATTGAGCTTAGGGTTCTTACTATTGGGACAATCTTTACCAAGATGTCCCTTTTGACGACAAGTGTAGCAAATTTTGTGCTTGATATTGCCATTTCTCTTTAAACTTGTCACTGAGCCATTCTTCTCTCTAAATCTTTCTTGGGCCTTCAGAAATCCTTTGTTGAGCTTCACTTGAGGTTTCTCAGTGGAAACCGGTGCCACCGGTTTTTCAAACTCGGTGCCACCGGGTTTCCCTGAGGGAACCTTTGCCCGGTTGATACAAGCTTCAATCTTGTGCCCTTTCTCATGACAACCAAAGCATCTTCTTTGAGCAAGATTTCTCTGCCTCTTTGATTGGTTTGAGTTGTCTTCTTGCTTGAATGAGCACATGGATGCATAATGTCCCATGTGTGAGCACTTGTAGCACTTGATATGATCTAGCTTCATCTTGTCCTCGATCTTGTGATCATTGATTTTGTGGCTTTGTTGTGAGATTAATCTAGTGACGATTGTCCTCTTCTCAAGCTTCTTCACCATGGGCTCACAGTTATCTTGAGAAGGTTGCACCTTTTCTTTTCCTTTCAACTTAGCCACCTCTTTCTTGAGCTTTTCGACCTCTTGCATGAGTTCATCATTTTCTTGAGCAATGAAGTCATCACAAGATTCTGCAATCACACAATCATACCAGAAAGTTTGCCTTTTGGGCCACATGGGTTAGCACAAGATAGATCTTTTTCAATTTGAGTACAAGTGCTAGTGGTGAAATGAGGTGCGTAAGATTTAAACGAGTTTGTCAAAACCTCATTTGTCACTTCTAGCAAAGTGTGTGATTCTACAAGCCTCTCATGAGAATATTCAAGTTCTATATGAGTTCCTTGTAGTTTCACAAACTTGCAAGTGGTTTCCTCAAGTTGGTCCTTGAGAGCTTGATTTCCTTTTCCAAGGATGCTGCAAAAGATAGAGAGTTAGTAGCACAAGCATATGCTTTGGTTATGTCCTCCTTGCACTTTCTAGACAAGACATCATTTGACTCCTTAAGCTTCTTCAAATCTTCTTCAAAGGAGTCACGATATGCTCGTTGTCTTGTGAGCTCATTTTCTTGTCTTCTTACTCTCTTTATGAGCTCTAGCACATTTTTCTTGTCTTTCTTGGTCATCTTGTCGAGCTCGAAGTTAAATTGCTCAACTTCACTTCCCTTCTTCCTTCTACCTTTAGTCACTTGAGACTTGGAATCATTAGCACATAGTGAGGAAGTACTAGGGGATGTAGATACCTCAAAATTATTGTGCGATGCTGCTCTGAGGTCCAACGAAGCAAGTTGGTGTTGTTTACTGCCGAACCCGGTGCCACCGAGTTCTGAACTCGGTGCCACCGAGTTTGCCTGGTCGAGGCGTGGTCGCGATGTTGCTGCTCTTTTGCTTCGTGGATGAGGTCTTTGAAGGAGAGATGCAAGATGTTGATGTTGAGCACTTCTCCTCTTCATCTTCACCATCGTCATCATCGGCACTAGTATACATGTCTTTGAGTGCCACCCAAATATGATGTGCATAATCGCAAATGTCTTCATTGTTGAAGATGAATTCTCGAATAACCTTGCTCACATTATTGTACATGAGGTTAGTAATAGAGTAGTTATGGAGCACACATTCCTTTTCCTCCTTTGATAGATTGGACGTGTCCTCACTATCAAAATCCTCGGGAAGGATGCTAGCAACCACAACTCGCTCAAAAAGAGGACCCCAAGTATTTAATACATGAAGAACATGAGCAGACCAAGAAGAGTAGTTTGAGCCCTCAAACCGAAGGAACTCAAACGATACCTCACAAGTAGTCGACATCCTTTTAGCTCCAAGCGGTTAAGCTCGAATCGGAGCACCAGGCTCTGATACCAATTGAAAGGATCTTGATGTCGCCTAGAGGGGGGGTGAATAGGCGAGTCCTGAAAATCACCACTTAAAACAAATTTATCAGTGAAACCCGGATACTCCGGACTTTTCTCCGGAGTCTCTGGAAAGTCCGGAATGTCTGGAAAAATCTCCGGAGTCTCTGGACTGACGCCTTCGCAGCGGAATGAACAAACTGCCGTTTTGCAAATCCGGTGCCACCGGGTTTGCCTGGCAGTGACTCCCCTCTTCTTCTCCTTCTTGTTTGCTTGTTTGGCTTGAACTTAAACTTGATGAATAGCTTAAGGATCAGTTATTGGATGAATATGGAGTGCCTGCACTTCACAAACACTAACAACCAAGTAGCTCCACCAAAATGACAAAGACAAGCAAGGATAGATACAACAAGGTAAATGCGAGGTAACCAACAGGGGACACAAGTATTTGTTTTACTGAGGTTCGGATTCACCACCGTGTGAATCCTAGTCTCCGTTGGGTGCTTCTCCTACCGAAGCCGGGTTGCATTCAACCCTTTTCCCGATCCACTAGATAGCTTCTTCCCTTTCGGAGGCGAAACAAGACCTTCACAAACTGTCCCACAGCTCACCACACCTTGGGAGCTTATGGGCGACGCCTAGCCGTCTAGGAGGCAATCCTCCAAGAGTAACAAACGCTTCACACAAGCTTGACGACGTCCAACAGTGCTCAAGGGATACAAGTGCTCTTGTGTTGCTCACAAAGGTTTCTCTCTACCACCCAACTCACTAGATCTAGCAAAGATCAAACAACCTCACAAAGAGGGGTTGGGGAGAGCTAGAATGGCTTTGGCTTGGCAAGGAATAGCAAGGAAGCACTCTAGCAACCTCAGGAACAACAGCTTGCAACAGTAGAGGTTGAAGGGTATAAATACCCGACTCTCCAAAAACTAGCCGTTGCAAACTCCAGTGAAAACCGGTGCCACCGGTTTCCCAAAACCGGTGCCACCGAGTTTTCAAAACTAGCCGTTGGGCCGGCTGACACAAAACCGGTGCCACTGGTTTCCCAAAACCGGTGCCACCGGGTTTGACACAGGGTCAAACCCAAAGACGTGTACGTGTGGTTTTTGTGTCTCTCTCAACTCACATGGGTTACTTGAGCACTGAGACATTATCAAAACTCCTTGTGATGCATCCCTCTTGATAGTACGGCGTACCTATACTCAAGATCAAATATAGATGCAATAAAAGAACTCTTGAGCTTCTTCTTCAAGAAAAGCCATACTTGATCAATATATCCTCGTGAGAGATCCATCCATCAATGTCTCATTGGTTTGAGCACTTCTACCTTGAGCTAGTGACTTTAATCTTTGTATAAGAATGAAACCCAATTCTTGATTAAGTCACCCTTCACATGACTCAATGAATATGTAATGCTTCTTCATTGCTTCACTCGGTTAGGCTCGACTTGATACCTCGAAACTTTCCAAGCTATAGCCACTTCACCCTAGCCAAGCACATGGTCCAAGTCACTACTCGGCCAACCTTAGCTTAGTACCTCGTTGCTAATCCCTTGCTTGATTTCTTCATCCATTCGTTGCCAATTTGAGTTAAGCTTTGATTCAACATCAAGAGTGAAATTCTATTGAGATCATGCCTTCTTTTAATTTAAATATCCCTTTTTATTATAACAAGCTTTGTCCTTCAATAAGAGACCATCCAATGTTCCAAAATCAATATGCCTCTTTCTTATTCTTCATTAGCTTGCCATATACCATCTATATGCTTCATGGGATCATACATATCAAATATTATGACATTCACCATTGAGTCAATCCATTTCACAATATGGGGCTAAAACCATGCCTCAACTTATCTTGTATACACATAGCTTGTTTTCACCATGTAGATAACCAATGTCATATATTATGCCTTGTCATTTATATGTTACAACCTGCTCACATGCTTAACAAGGACATTAGATCTTTAATTTAGTTGTCAATCAATACACCAAAACCCACTTAGGGCCTAGATGTGGTGATCTCTGTTAATATGGTGAAATATATGGTGATTTGGCGATTTGTGGGATTTATATACCTATTTTGAATCTGTTGGGCATTTGTTGGACTGAAATGTATATGGGTTGTGCCAGGAATGTATGTGGGCTGGGCTGTAATGGATTTATATAGGCTGAAATTCAGTTTGGGAAAAAATTGCGTAGGCTGACGTC
This sequence comes from Cenchrus americanus, assembly GCA_947561735.1. Taxonomy (NCBI): domain Eukaryota; kingdom Viridiplantae; phylum Streptophyta; class Magnoliopsida; order Poales; family Poaceae; genus Cenchrus; species Cenchrus americanus. The sequence continues at coordinate 307,405,794 of OX387241.1, read as the reverse complement.
AACTGCCATGTCATCGTCTATGTAGGCAGCCACGTCATTGTACACGTAGGCAGCCACGTCATCATCCATGTAGATAGCCAGCGTGGCATCGAGCCATGTCAAAATGTGGACAAACCGCAGTGCGACACGTGGACAAACCAGAGTGCAACACGTGGACCATTCAGAGCTCGACACGTGGACAAACCGCAGCGCAACACATGGTGCTGTGTCAAAGAGCCACGTCATCATATCCATGTCAGCACGTGCCTTGCCACGTCAGCAGCCAGCATGGGCCGTGCCACGTGGCATCCCCTTCCGTGACCAATTTCGTGACCATTTGGCTTGGTCATAGAAGAAATACACTTCTATGACGAAAAACGTGTTGGTCATGGAAAAGTTCCACTTCTATGACCAAAATGACCGATTGGTCATGGTAGACCAAATGTGACGGAGCTTCTGTGACCAATTCAATTTGGTCATAAGTTGGTCATAAAAAATGTTCCGTGACCAAATTTGCATGTACCGTGACCAAACCGTTTGGTCATTGATGTTGAGTACTGTACTAGTGTTCACTACAGTGTCTGCCATCTCCGCCTGATAATAATCAATTGGCCCTCTGTAGGAAGGATAGTTAGGCTCCCTGATGTATGGCCTATCAAGCTGCTCATGACCACCCCTCTGTTCTTCTCCCTCTTCCTCTTCCTCGGCACTGTCACCATCACTGTCATTTCCTCCACCTGCAACTCCTCGGTTAAGCCAGCTAAGCTCAAAGTTGAGAGAGGGATCCTCTACATCATCATCACTACTCTCCACCCTGTCACTCATCTCAATGTCATCCCCATAATAAACAGGTGGTGGTGGCTGTCCTCTTGGTGGCCTCAGATTGTGCGTGCTAGGACCGGAGGACGTTCCGGCATCACCACTGCCTCTTTTCTTCCTTTTCTGAGCACCTGCACCCTTTGGCATTGCTGCTATCCCTGGATCACAAGATGTGAAAATAGAAGTGTGTGAGACACCGGGAAAAAGATTGGCTAGAATGAGCACCAAGGCTCGGCAATCCAAAGCAATTGGCACAAAACTGGCCAGGCCGGTTAGACCGCTCTTGGGGGCCGGTTAGACCGCCCCTATCAGTTTTGAGCCAATGGCTCTTTTCGGCCAAACTCAGCAACAAAGATAGATGAATATGAAAATATTGTTCATGAGACGTTTCTACAGTGATTGAGAGTAAAATACATGCAGAAGCCAAAACTTGGACCAACAATGCGCAGGGCGGTTCAACCGCCCCCTGCAGTTAACCCTAGTTTTGATTTCAAGGCAATGTACTACAGGAAATGGAACCAAACTTTAGTAATGTCTTCTAGGGGTTGCTAGGAGAGATGAAACCGAGATGAAATCCAAAGAACCGGGTGGGGAACCGGTTCAGCTACCTTAGGTGAGTACTCGCCACGGATTGGATTTTATTTTTAGGGGAGGAAACTCCAAATCGCCATGGGAGGGTGTGTGAGATAGAGGAGGAAGAAGGGGTTGGAGTTCTGGTCGAAATGGCCTATTCCCGGTCGTTGGAGAGAGATGGGAGTGAGTGGATAGGGTTGAGGGGGTGTTGAGTCACGGGTAGGGGGCTAAAATAGTAAATCTCGTGGTACCCGGTCTAACCGGGTGGGGAACCCGGTTAGACCCCCCCCCCCCCCTTGACTCAGCAGATCGAGATAAAGAGATAGAGTTTGGTCCCTATTTTCAACTTAGGTCTCTGAGAGTTCTGATTTTGCACTGAGTGAAGAAATTGAGGACGGGAACAGAAACTAGGTGGGGCGGTTAGACCGCCCCCACCCCCGGTTAAACCACCCTCCACAAAAACTCTTCCACACACCCTATATCGGTAGTACAGAGGTGGGGTCGGAAGTACCGAGGATTTCCATACTTTTGGACAGTGAGCTCTTATCGGTAGTTCCGCCCTAGGGTCGGTAGTTCTGAAAAACATTCTTTCAGCTTTAGGGAATTTGATCCTTTATTTCCATGGAACATTTGAATAAAAGTTATATAGATGATTTCGATCCAAATTTCACCAATCTTAGAAGAAAATAAGATAATACAAATGAATCACATTCTTGATTCTTCCATGAGTGTTTGAGAGAGAGATAAGGGTATGGATTTAGATAAACTATGGACTTGAGTAATATATCACCACTTGTGACTAGCCATCAAACAAACAAGGAGAACTATAGTCACAAATGGATCAATAGGGTCACAAAGACCAAGAACCAAATATTTTTTCAAAATAAGCACACTTCCTACACATGCTAGTTGGATTTTTGAGAAATCTATCCTATGTCACAGAGTGCATGCATCCACTTCAAATGATTAGCTTTTCAAGTATATTTGACTCATACCTTCATCCTTGAGACACAAAGACGAGTGAAAGTAAAGATATCAACCAAATATCTAGAGAGGCGCACAAAAAATCACTTAAAGCAATTACAAGCTAGGATGGCACACTAGCATGGTATTATGGCCTTAGATGCAATTCAGTATTTTAAAGAGGTTCATGATGACATAACTTTGCCTTTAGACCATTTGAATTTGTGCATAAGGAAATATTAAGAAAGGACTAGCTCTTACTTGATTCTTTGAGATTTATTGGTAAAGTCAAGAGCTTGCTTAAGATGCACAAACACATAAGACTACAAGTTCACTAGAAGAAATTGTTAGTCCCACAATTGACACAACCTTTGAAGTAAGCTCCCCCTCAATTAGTGCTTAGAGAATTTTGAATTTCTCAAACTTAGCACACAATTCAATTAAGAACAAGGGAGGTTTCTTCAAGGGTGTGTCTTGGCATAAAAATGATTTATCAAATTGAACTATGCCAAGAATCTCAATACCATTGCCTTGGAATCACCAAAACGTTGAAAAATAGCTCCATGTCGGGTCACCCGGGCACTGGTGCCGGGTCACCCACCATCCTCCAGAGACGCATCGGGTCACCCGGCTACTGGTGCCGGGTCACCCGGCTACTGGTGCCGGGTCACCCACTGGAGGCATTTCTGGGGAGGGGCGGTTAGACCGCCCCTATAGGGCGGTTAGACTGCCCTGCACTTTCTTGGTCATTTTGGTGATCTTTCAGCTCTACTCCTTGATAAGCCTCTATTGTGCCTAAATAAAACCTTGCAACGCTTATCACAACAAATGCTCTTCTAGAGAGCCATTAGGAGCATCGAATGACATGAGAATATAAATTTACAAAAGTGTCAAGGTCACTTCCTCATGCACCACAAACCTAGATCTAGCGATTCATGAGTGTTCACAGAGAACTAAGAGCAACCAAGGCACAATTTAAGTACTAGTTACCGAGATTGCATTGGTTGAGTGATGTTCACTTTCTAGTCCTCATGGCAAGGTATCAAGTAATCAATTCTTTCTTCATTGCTATGACTTCAATGCAACTCGATTAACCTACAAGCTCAGCAAGCACTTTTTGGTACCCAACACTTGTTGGGTCCTACAAGGTTAGTCACAAGGTGCTTAGGAACCCATATGGCCCTTGTACTAACTTGAGGTGAACCAATCAACCTCATAGTACAAGTGTCCACCTTGTCATTCCTGAGCTTATGAAAATCATAATGGACAAGGTTGGATTGAGGAGTGTTACCATTCGGGCAATCCTTGCCCAAGTGACCTTTTTTGCGACAAGAGTAGCAAATGCGGCTTTTGGCACTTCTTGGCTTGGGATCCATTTACATGTCTTGTCTAGGCTTGCATGAAGGCTTCTTGCTTGAAGGGTGAGTTTTCTTCTCCTCGCTGTAGTGGTTCTTCATTGTGCTGGCCAGGCCCGGTTTAACTGCCCTGGGGGCGGTCAGACCGCCCCTGGTCAGTACTGCTAGCTTGTGTGCAATCCGCAGCCGAATGTCCCTTCTCTTTGCATACATAGCACAACCTTCCTTTTGGTAGATCTTCTTCTCTTCTTGGAGATTGTTTCTTGAGCCTTGATCTTGGTGGGGCAATGTGAAGTGGCATGCCCCTTTTCTTTTCTTGAATCTTGCTCTAGTTGATCTTGAAGAGTTGAGCTTGTGACGGTTGAACCCTTCTCAAGCTTCTTCATCATGTTATCACGGTTATCTTGAGCAGTGGCGGAGCTACCACATTTCGATGCATAGGGCCGCTTAATAAGCGTTTACATTGTCAGAAAATCTCGGTGTAGTATATGCAATAGCAATAACCACAATAGAGATAGTCTATATAATGATATAACTGCTTATTAGAATGTATGATATAGACTAGTACATTGCAGTTTAAGATACAAATGCTCAAGAAACTTGATAAAATAAATGGAGATAATGGACTACAAGGCAATGAAGGTTAATCTTGAAAACGGTAAAGAATATCATCATCTTTAATTCTTATAAAAATCTCTTGCTCAACATCCGAGTCTAAACTACAAATCTCCCTCGAATAGCACAAAGGTCTAAATGGATAAGAAAGCTCTCAAAAGAAAGCGCAACAGACAAACAAACGATAATTCATTAAGTAGCTAGCAGTCTACGATCTACAAAATGGGGAATAAGTTAGCCTCTTATTCAATTTAAGTAGAGACAAGAGAATATGGGGAACGGGGACGGGGGATTTCCGGATTGGAAATTCAATACTTATCGCTTGACAGCTTGATACTTGAGTGTCATTGTGGCTCCGTCGGCATCACCAGTCAGCCGTCGCACCTCTGGACTAGACGTCTGGACAGCTGAATTGGCCATCAGCCCGTGCCCTGCGTCCGCCCGCCTACCCAGGCCGCCGGCACCGCCGCGCTGCGACGGTCTACTGCTAGGGATTTGCCGAGGGGATCGCGACTGCGAGGTCGCGAGGATGGGAGAGAGCGAGTGTGCGATTCATTTCTGCAGGCCACTCAAGCCTGAGACGGAAGTAAGCAGGCCGATGGGCTCTTTGACAATTTACTGCTAGGCTGCGAAAACTTGGGCTGGACGAAAACTAAGGCCATTCTACTGGGTTACTTGTTGGACTGTGGTAAAGGTATTTCGACCCACGCCTAGGGCCACAGCCCTACTGGCCTTAGGCCCATCTCCGCCCCTGATCTTGAGGAGGTGGCACTTGGCTCTCTTCCTTCAACACATACAAGTCCCTTTTAAGATTTTCAACCTCTTACTTGAGTTCATCATTTTCTTGGGCAACGAGGTCATCACAAGATTCTACAAATACATGCTCAATGCTAGATTGGCTTGCTTGGGAACAATAAGGTTTAGCACAAGCAATTTCATTACTGACAAATGAGCATGTGCAAATGGTTGTGAGAGGTTGTAGGAATTTTACTGATGAAAGAACAACCTCATGAGCAATTTCTAGTGATGCATATGAGTCCACAAGCTTCTCATGAGAACACTCAAGTTCCTTGTGAGTTGCTTGCAAAGCCATATGCTCACTAGTGAGCTTTGCTAGTTGAGCTTCTAGCACATCATTAGCTTCTTCTTCTACCTTAGTTCTATATGAGAAGGATTTAATATCATGATCATATTTGTTAGCCAATGATTCATACTTATAAACCAAAGAGGCAAGTTTGGATTTGAGAGGCTCAAGTTCACTTGTCGGAGAGCTTGAATCTTTGATCTTTTGACTCTTTGCACCCTTGGCCTGCATCTTTTTCTTGCTTTCTTCTTGGCCACAAGACAAGCACCTTCTCCGTAGAAGGTTGAGGCTTCTCTGTTGGGGGCGGTTAGACCGCCCCTGGGGGGCGGTTTAGCCGCCTCCCCCAGAGAGACTCTCCCTTCGCTTCTCTTGTCTCCTTCCTTGAGGGTTGATGTTTAATGATCAGTGGTTGTTGTAGAGGTTGTGGGGCACATCTCCACTCGTTCATCATCATCATCATCACTCTCAACTTCATCCCATTTGATGTGAGCTATCCCAAATAGCAATTTCCAAATACGATGAGCATCTTTGCTAATTCCTTTGCTTGTTAGAATAAGATGCTTTAGTTCACTACAAACACAAATACACAAAAGGTTAGTAATAACGACATTGAGTAGCTTCTTCTCCAATTCCTTTGGCAAGACACAAGTCTCATCTTCCGGAAGGATACTCGCAACTATAATGCCATCAGCGGTGGGACCCAAAACCTTAAGTGCAATGAGAACATTGGAGCGCCAAGAAGAGTAGTTTGAGCCATCAAAAGGTAGAAGCCCAAACGGTACCTCACAAGTAGTCGACATCGAAAAACTTCGAGCGGTTAAGCTCAAACCGGAGCACCAAGCTATGATACCAATTGAAAGGACCTTGATGCCGCCTAGAGGGGGGTCAATATGCGAGACGACCAAATAAAACTTTTCCCCCGGAAACTTGAGCTTCACTGGCACAGGTGGTTAGACCGCCCCTGCCAGGCGGTTAGACCGCCCCTGTCGTACTGAACCAGAGGGGGCGGTTAGACCGGGTCTTGGGACGGTTAGACCGCCCTGCCCAGTGAACCTGCAAAACAACTCAAGTATTCTCTTGACTTCTAGCAAGAACCTAAGTTCTTGAGTGGCTCCTGTAGATGATCACAGGTAGGGTGATGATCCTTGCACTCAAATACAAGCACACCCAAGTAGATCGAGCGGAAGCAAAGTAAATATGCTAGAGATTAAAGAAAGTGTGGCAAACCACAAAGGAGAGACGAGGATTTGTTTCCCCAAGTTCACCGCCCACAAAGGAATGACTACATCTTCATTGAGGAGCTTGTAAGGGAAATCTTCCACAACAAGCCGGGTCTCTTTCAACCGCTTTCCTCGTTTCCACTAAGGCGATCTTTTCCACGAAGAGGCAAGATCACATCCCTCACAAACTTGTCGCTGCTCACCACAACCTTGGGAGCTAGCCGGCTACACCTAACCGTCTAGGAGGAAACCTCCAAGAGTAACAAATACTTCAAAGGCTTTCCGACGCGAACCACAAGTGCTCAAGCTATGGGATGCTCTTACTCAGCTCACACAAGCTCACAAAGGCTTAAACTCTCAAGCAAACACTAGGATATGGCTTGAATAGCAAATCTCACAAAGAGAGAGTTGGGGAGTGTTTCTTTGGCTTTGGCATATGTAAAACAGCAGGGGAAGCACCTCGGCGACACTAGAATCAGCAGCCCCAACAAGTGGAGCTCGTGGGGTACTTATACCCCTCACAAGGAAAACTAACTGTTAGTATTCTGGCCAGGGCGGTTAGACCGCCTGGTCAGGGCGGTTAGACCGCCCCCCAACGGTCAGTTTGAAAAACTAGCCGTTGGGCTGCCAGGGGCGGTTAGACCGCCCTGGGCAGAGAGAGCCCAAAACCCCTTCTCTCTTCTCACAAGCACTCCAACACGTGTTTAAGTGGCAAAGGATGGGTTAGAGGTTTGTTAGACTACTCAAGAACTCTCTCAAGGCTAGATCTCACATACGTCAACTACTGAGCACTTTTGATCTTTTGTCTTAGAGCTAATGTTGCATCCCTCTTGATAGTACAGTGTACCTAAACTCAAGAATAAATATAAAATCGGTTGATCACTTGAGCTTGTATATCTCCAATCTTGCCATACTTTTGCATTTCCAATATGAGGGCTTTTAACATGGCCAATGTCTTGAGCAAATCCATACTTGAGCTAGTAACTTAGTATTTTCCCTTTTTGCACGAGAGTGAACACTTTAATCCTCAAGTCACTCCATATTGCCAATCATAACATTTTGATGTATTGCATTGCTTCCCTCGGTTAAGGCTTGGATATCATACTTTGAGACCCCACGGATGCTAGAACTTCACCTTAGCAAAACACTAATGGCGGCCGGGCCAAGACCCCAAAGATTGCTTAGTCCCTCACCCTAGACACCCCCGGTTGATCTCTTCATCACTTACCCAATCTACTTTGAGTTCCACTTTGCTTCATCCTTAATTAAGTTCCATTTGAAAATTCCGTTTCAAATGCTTGTTCTTGATTGACAACGAATATGCAAGCTTCCTTTTAGGGACCATTAAGTTTACACTCATCCTTCTGTCCTTTTTCAATTATCACATGAAGCCTTGCACTTTAAATGAAGAAAATCACCAACTTATTTTTTTGAACGATCCCTTTATATTTCTTTTGTCAAGCTACTACATTCTTTGGAGACATTTAACCAATGTGCATACGGATCATCCATACATTTGTCTTCTCCAATGTGAGCCATATAATATTCATTCATAAATAATTCAATAATTGTTCATGAATATATAAATAAACCTGCTCACAAACTCAGACAAATAAATTAGTCCTTTAATCGTTTTGTCATTCAATTCACCAAAATCCACTTAGTGGCCTAGATGCACTTTCATCCACCACCACCGTTGAAGCTCCCAAAAAAATCCAGCCATGTCGCGAGCAATTGCAGCAGCTGAAGCGACCTTCAAGTTCTTAGAAATTGTGCATCCACATTAACCTTCATCATCCCCTCTAGTGATGGAATCCACCGGGGCATCGAATGCCCCTGAGTTGGTGCTCCCCTTCCCTTTAGCTATTGTTTCTGAAGTGATTCGAGCTCTTCTATATATCGGCCAACAAAGCACTTAGTAGACAAATAACGGGCTCTGAAATAAATCCTCATGAATGGCCTTCCTCCTCATGTGGCAAATCGCCCAGAGGATCACCCCCACCCGTTGTGTACGCTGTGAGTGCGAGAGTGTTTGCAACATAGCCGCCAACCAGCCCCTCTAGATTAGTTTTTTGTTGTTATTGAGAATTTCCCCTCTAGATTAGATGATAGAGGCGACTACACGGAGAGACCTCTTCATTTAGGTTTAAATGAAGAGCCCTCCCGGGTTACTTTTTGGGACACAAAGTTACTTTCCTCAACAGAAAGAAACACACGGGAGAAAGTAACTCTATTTATTCATATATGGAAGGAGCCCTCCTAGGTTACTTCCTGCGACACAAAATTACTTCCCTCAACGGAAAGAAACACACATGAGAAAGTAACTTTGTGCATTTGAATCATATCAGAAATAACTTTGTGTCGCAAGAAAGTAACTATATGTGCATTTGAATTCAGGAAGTAACTAGATGTGCATTTGAATCGTGTCAGAAGTAAATTTGTTTCGCGGTAAGTAAAGAGGTCTCTCATTTGCGTTAGAAGATAGATGATGAAGGATGGTAGCGGGCCAGCCCGAACTTGCATGGAGTTGATGGACGCAGAGTTCAGCGGGCCGTCCTTTTTTAGTTATTTTAGTAGGCTGCCGACAAATTAAAACACCAATGCCCAGATAGCTTATTTAGGCCGTCGTCATGCCAGCCTGCGCTATGTCGAATGATTCCCACCCACAAAGCCCATTACGTTTTTCCTTCAGGCATCATCCCAAATTTCTCTCTTGGCGGGGGCAACTCCACAAAAAAAAACACACGTTTTATAATAATAAAAAACTCCAGAGAAAAAAAACATGTTTTTATAATGAAAAAAACATCCTCCATGATAACAGGAGCAAGAAAGGTGAAAGCAATTCGAATCTGGCTGGCTTTTGGGACCGCAAAGCCGGTTGGGCCTTGGCTGGCCCTTTATTCCGAGCCAAGCTTTCTCGTCAGAATCATCATCCATCAACGCCTGCCTCTACTACTATTCTCTCCGCAGGCATCATTATTCATTCCCCTCTGAAAGGCTTGGGGAATACTATAGCCACCACTACAGGCTTTCAGCATCCGCTCATTCTTCCGACGAGCGACCGATCCTTGCCTGCACTGCACTGCAGGTCTGCAGCGAGTGCACTTGGCCGCTTTGGACCAATCAATCAGTCGGAGTCGTACAATTATATGCTCCAAATAATGGAGACTTTTGGCTTGGAATCATCGGGCTAGCTAGCTAGCCTCGACTTTTGGCTGCTGTGCCGGCCGGCGACTATGGACTGGAGACGATGGAGAGAGGAGATGCGATGCCAGATGTTGCCTGCCTTCCATATGCATGCGGGCGTCTCCTTCGATTCCTACCGGCCGGCCTCCACTCCACGGCTATCTTATCCCGGGCGCGCACGGGCTCCGCTCCGCCTGTCCCCCTCTTTCAAGCTCCTCCATTCGATATGATCATCCTGGGTCCCCTCCCTCATCGGATCCGAATATAATGTATATCATGATGCCGCTGGGGTTCGGCGGCCTCATCAGCCCTCAGCGCAGCAGCAACTTAACCGGCACGCACAGCGACACCATCGTTGTTTCCTCCGCTTTTTTAATTTGCTCTTTGATTAATTTGGCGAAAACAAAGACCGGATTATTCACGAGCACAAATTAAACAACTGGAGTAGGCAGGCCAATTAGGCAATTATATTATATATATGATCCAACAGATTTAGACAAGAAACTGTACGGGCCGATCCGTGCTGATCATGGTGTGGCTGCAAGGGGGGAAAAGTGAACGGTATAGTATGAGATGCCGCCGGAAAAGAAAATGACTGGAGCCGAACCGTATGAGATGCCTGCGCTGCAGCGACCTGCAATCTTATCGTCTAGCTTGTTGGCAATCGTACGTGTACGTGTTTGTCCATCCATACGTGATACGTCGTCGTGTGTAGGAGCTGCATGCTTTTGCTCTAGGGAAACGAACAGTATTCGATACGCCCGCCGCCGGTGAAAATGACGCCGTGCGCGCGCGTGCCTCAGACGACGGGATCGGATCATCGGAGCAGCAGCAGCAGATAGATCCTCCCAATCCCGCGTGAAAGCAAAACAGCACAAAGCCAACGCGCGATGCCTACCTCTAGCTATATACTTGTTGACTATACTACATCCCCCCCCCCCCCCTTTTTTTTGTTTGGGATCGAAATTGCAGATATACTAGACACGAGTTCATATATATGTACTGTTGATCCAAAGGCAAATCAAACAAAGGAACAAGAGACGACGCGACGAAGAAGAGATGATGATTGCATTGTTGCCAGATTGGGAGAGGCCGTCGATCGGAGGGACGACAGGCGAGCATGCATGGCCCTGGCGAACCGATAGGACGGGCGATCGATCGAGCGATCTACCTATCATTCATTCATTCGCCGAGTTTTATTTGAATGAAAGAAAAGAAGAACGAATGATGATGATGATGATGCGCCAGCATGCCCACCACCACCACCATCTGCCTACCCGGCGAGCACTTTGGATGGACGACGAGAGCCCCCATCCATCGTCGCTGCTGCCTCGCTGGGCTCGATCGCGCGTCCGTCATCCGCGTAGGACGACGCAAGTGCATGCAGCTGCAGGAATCAAAATCATCCGCTACCTTTTTCCCCTCCACAACAACAGGATCGGAGGCGACGGCGCGATGCCCCCGCCCCGCCAGGCCGGCACCCCAGCGCAACAACGCCAACCGCCAAGCTAGGCCAGCGACGCGCACTACCGGTGGTGCGCAGGCAACGACGGGCGCGGGCGCGGGATGGGCGGCCGGCCGGATCGCGACCGGCCGGGATAGATAAGCCTCGCTCGCCGTCGCGTGGGGGAGGTGCTGCTGTCGATCATGTCATGTGAGCCTGCCTGCCGCCCCCGCACGGTGGGCGCTGGCGCTGGCGCCGGCGATCGATCCCCCAACCCAACCCAACACAAACCGGCCTGATCGGATCCGACGTCGCGTGCCTTTCGGCCGGCGCCGGCGCGACGCGACCTGAGCCGGGGCGGGCGCGTCTGCATGCCCCACGCCCCTGCTCGCGCTTTCTTTTTTGCCTTTTCGTGCGTGGCATCCCGTGCCTTTTTTTTCCCGCGCGGCGGCGAACTGTATTCGACACTAGTGTGTGTGTGTGTGGTTCGATGCGTTTGGGCGGGGAGGAAAAGAGCAAGGGAAATTGTACCCCCCCAACTATTATTCCTCGCGTCGCTTTGCCCTTTTTCAAGGGGAGGAGAGGAGGATCAGAAATCAGATTAGGTTCTCGTCTGCAACTGCAACTGTGCAATCCCTATTTATTGCTCACAAGCAAAAAAAAAAAAAGGTGCGGTCCTCGTGTAGTCGTACGGGATCTCGGAATACAATTTGATGTGGCGCAGGCGATCGAGAGAACTAACCTTTTTTTTTCCTTGTTCGCTCCATTATTTCCTTTACAACGCATACACGCCCGGCAAGTCTGTCTTGATTATTCCTCTCCCTTTTTTTTTTGGCCTTTTCGCCGAGTCGTCAAGATACATTGCGTCCTGATTTCGTCCTGCATTATGATTACCTTTGGTGATTATTCCCCTTCGTATTATTGGCCTGCTGCACTGCTGCAAGTGCTCGCCGGGTAAAAAGCGCACTAGCTTTCAGCCCTTCACATAGTGAAAAGGAGTTGCACGCATTGCAGAACCAGTAGACAAGACGTTAGCCAAAAGGGGATGCACAAAGAACACACAGAGCCATGCCTGCTGTTTGTAGCAAATGTATCATAGATTGTAAGCTATATAGTATGATTCAGAAGTGAGGAGACAATAGCACGACTGCGATGTGGCAGAAAATTCTTGTTGCATTATTTCTCCGTCTCGCATTCCGCGAGACCACCGGGGCTAGTTAGGGGAAAACGCAAGTAAAAACGATTACAACACGCGCACACTCCACTAGTGAAAAAGAGTAAAAAAGTGAAAGGAGGAAAAAAAGAAAAAGCTCCCTATCAAGTCGGGGCACCCAGCCATACCATCATATAGCAGTAAATGGTGGTGGTGGTGGTATAGCGCTTTACAACTAGGGCTGCTCGGTCAGATCAGCCACACGGGTTTTTTTTTTGCCTTTTGTTTTGGTTCATCACCGGGAAAATTCCTGTAGTAATCAGATGACTCCATCCGTTGGGAGCGGGCGGGCGGGCAAAGGTTTCGTCGACGTCCAGGCGGCGGCGGTGTTCTCACACCGTGTAGTTCTGCTGGATGGTGTCGATGTCCAGCCCCTTGAGCTTCACCACCGACTCCACGTGGCCCTTGAGCGTGTTCAGCTCCCGCAACCTCGCGATCTCAGCTCGTCTCTTGGCCTGCTCCGCGATCTCCGACAGCTCGCGGTAGCTGCTCTTGTCGTTGAACAGCGTGTTGGAGGCGGCCTCCGGCGGCTGCAGACCGTGGAGGGTCCTCTGGGCGGTGGCCCACTGCGCCTCCCTCTCTTCCCGGCCGTAATCCTTCTTGGTGGTGAAGGCAGTCTGCACACCAGGAATTCGGAAATACATAAGCAAACTTGCTTTAGAAAATATAAGAGCTACGTCTGTCTACCAAAGACAATGACAGAGGAAGCATTGCAGTACCTTGTTCTCAAGGAGGTTGTCCCAGGCCCTGCCACTGAGCACGAAGCGGATGAAGAACTTGAACAGGTCCAGTGGGAAGTAGAACACGATGCTGTACAGCCAGACGACGCCGGCCCAGCCCCAGCCGATACCCTTAATCCTGGCAAAGCCCCAGTTGGCGTACACAGCAAGGAAGGTAGCAACCTGTACCGACAAAATAGGCAGCATATTAGGTTCGTGTTGATGTGCCAAGTTTCAGTTGAATCAAAGGGGAAAAGCAGGTACTTACGAGTTGAGCAAGCAGGAAAGCAGTGACCAGGAGCAGACCAGGGCGCTCCACGAAGGACCAGCTACGGGAACGGGTGACGAAGATCAGAGCCTGGCTGACAATACTGACTTGGAGGTACAGAGCAGACATCATCTCGTGCTCACTGTCCCTGATTGACCTCACACCAAATTTGTCCTGCACAACGGGCACCATAGTGAGAATAAGCTTCAGAAATGAACGCTCTTACTGATCGTAGAACATAAGGGAAGCAATGTTTAAGAACCAACCGTGAAGAAGTCGGTCTTGTGAATGGCCCAGAAGAAAATGACAGTCATCAAAGCAAGGTAGCTTCCGAGGACGACACCAGTAGCAAAGATTTCCTTCAGCTTCCAGCTGTCGGGCAGGGGAGAGGGCTTAACTCTGTCCTTAGAGATGGTCATGATAGTACCTGCAATGTTATTTTAAAGAATGAGATGTGATCCTTATCCTTATAATATTAATAACCATACTGATTGAGATACTATTAGGAAAACAATAACACATACCATCATTGAGAATGGCAATAATAAGGACCATGAAGGGCGAGAAATCGTATTTCCAGATCAAAGCAATAAGCATAAACCCAAGCTGTAAGACAAAATTATTATTAGGTTCCTGAGAAAGTAAGATTTATGTTTCAGTTGAAAATTTGGGTGCCATGTACTTACCACAATACGGATGGTGATGGAGACAGCATAAATCTGGAGAGTAAGAAAATAAAACAGAGAAAAGTGTCAGAATATAGAACATCTGCATGCTTCAGAAAAAATGCCTAGAAAGGAACTTACGGTATAGTTCTTCATCCTTTGGAAGATGCATCTGCTGGTGAGGACAGCACTGATAATGACACTAAGACCTGGCTCAGTAAGGACAATATCGGAGGCACTCCTTGCAGCATCAGTGGCATCAGCAACAGCAATACCAATGTCGGCCTTCTTAAGAGCTGGGGCATCGTTGACACCATCACCAGTCATACCAACAATGTGCTTCTTCTCTTGCAGCCTCTTCACAATCTCATACTTGTGTTCTGCATAACAGTAACACCATCAGCAAAAGATACATTGCATAAAAAATAAATAATATTTAAGAATTTGACGCACCAGGGAAGACTCCAGCAAAACCATCAGCCTTCTCAATGAGCTCATCTACAGGAAGCGATTCAAGTGTAGCGTCCTTGTTTGTGCCGAGCAATGCAGAGGAAGGATACATGTTAGTACCCATGCCAAGCCTCCTTCCGGTCTCCTTACCAATAGCAAGCTGATCGCCTGAAATACAAAATAAATCCAGATTCAGCACTTAGCAGATATACCAGCCCAATAAATTTCGTGATCATTCAGTGGTAACAGGGTACCTACCAGTAATCATCTTTACGTTAACACCAAGAACAAGAGCCTTGCGGATCGTCTCAGCACTGTCATGCCTAGGGGGGTCAAACAGGGGCAACAAACCGACAAATTGCCATGGCCCACCAGCAGAGTCCTTTGATTTCTCAGGTACTTCCTGTGGTAACATCACATTTGGTACAAGAACATGGTTCACTAATCACAAAAACCACAAGAACATGATAGAGAGAGAACACCACCCAAGATACCTGTCTGGCAACAGCAAGGGAACGAAGACCACGCTCGGCATACTTGTCAATGATAGAGTGCACCTTCCTCCTCACATCCTCCCTGCAGTTGCACAGGTCGAGAATCTGTTTTGGGTTTCACAACAGTTACAATCAATCAGTCTTGCTGAAAGAACAAAGTCAACATCGGTGCAATTGTTCAAATAAAAAATAAAAGAAACTATCCTCACCTGCTCAGGAGCACCCTTGCTGACACGGTGCCAGTTGCCGTCAGAATCAATGTAAGTCAGAGCAGTCCTCTTGTCAACAGGGTTGAAGGGCAAGAAGTGCACCTCCCTGATACCAGCCCTAGCCTCCTTAGGATCAGCAAGCATTCCAACCATGGCAGCATCAATGGCATCCTGGTTCTCAGTTCTTGAAGCCCTCGCAGCCAACAGCAACACATGTTCTTTGTCGACACCTTTGCAAAACACCTCAACAAGGTTCTTGTCAACACTAAGCTTGTTAAGGGTGAGTGTGCCGGTCTTATCACTGCAAAGCACGTCCATGCCAGCCATCTCCTCAATAGCAGTCATCCTCTTAGTGATGGCACCCTGCTGTGACAGCTTGTGGGAGCCGATGGCCATGGTAACAGAAAGCACAGTAGGCATGGCAATTGGGATACCACCGATCAAGAGAACCAGCAGGTTCTCAATTCCACTACGGTATGCACGGTGCTGGATCGGGAACATGACAATGATCTCGATAACGATACCGACCGCAATGGAGCAAATACAAAAGTTCCCAATAGCAGTGAGGACCTGCTGGAAGTGTCCAACCTGGTTGGTGCTGTCCACAAGATGAGCAGCCTTGCCAAAGAAGGTGTGCACTCCAGTGGCAATGACCACGGCCTCAATCTCACCCTGCTTGCATGTTGAGCCAGAGAAGACCTCATCGCCAGGGCCCCTGGTCACTGGGAGGGATTCTCCAGTAAGTGCAGACTGGTCAACCTTAAGAGGATCACCCTCAAGGAGACGAGCATCAGCAGGGACAATGTCACCGAGCTTGATGCTGACGATGTCACCGGGAACCAAGATTGCGGCCTCCTGCTCACCCCATCGGCCATCTCTCAGCACCTGGAATAGAAAATCAAATCCAATGAGTTTGGCAAAACAATTTTTTTGCAAACAATCATCTATACAGTTTTACATTTATTTACAATTTATTCAATGTTGTCATTAGCTACATGACTGCATCCTGGTACCTAACACATTTCAGTTTTTGACTCACCACAACTTGGATGAATAAAAACAAAGTACATATGACAACGATGTGCATGAGATGGCATGTTTTTCTTCAGATAAATAAAAAAATACAAAAAAGAGACAGGCAGGATGGCCACTCAAGTTGAAAACTCAGTCAGTTGACATGAATTGCGGTGCAATATACAATTCCATGTGCAACACAATAATACATCTTCCTACACATATACCTGCTCATTATTCTACCATAGAAAAGACTAAACCTACGTAAGAAAGAAACTGGAACTTGACTTCCTGTTGCACTTTAAAAAAATGTAGGTCCAGATAAATTGCAAATGCTAAGTGGCACTTAACTAGCCTAATTCTTTATGCTGACTAAAAAAGTATCCAACAGTTGTGTCCCTATCTTTTCCTCAATGATGGAATATATGCCCACTCATGACAAATTCAATGGACCATTCAGAAGTTAAGTTTTGGACAGGATATTTGAAACTTTTCGACCTCAAAGGTCCTACAAAAAGATTCCCCCTCCACTATACTGCAGCTTGTCTATGAAAATATCATGGCTACCGTGCCATGGAAAAAGTTCGTGTATTTTCTCCTTTTTTATTCTTTCAAAGCTGTTTCATAAAAAACTAAAGGTTTTACATTTTATTCACTGCAGCCTGCTGTGCTTACCTTGGTCTTGGGGGCAAGGTTGGCCATGAGCGCAGCTGCGGCGTTACCAGCGTTGTTCTCCTCAATGAAAGAGATGGTGGAGTTGATAACCAGAAGAACAATAATACCGACGAAGTCCTCCCAATCCGGAGGCTTGCCACCACCATTGGCCAGTGCAATGGCCATGATGGCAGCCATCTCCATGACCCACGACAGCGGGTTCCACATGAACCCGAGAAACTTGAGAATTTTGCTCTCCTGCGCAACACAAGACAACCAAAACGTTAGCATCACACACAAGACATATGTAGTAATCCAAAGGAGTGGATGTGCAGAGTTGATCCAGTGGTCACCTTCTTCTCTTCGAGCTTGTTGGGGCCAAAGATCTCGAGACGTTGAGCGCCCTCGGCGGAGGACAACCCCTCGCGGGTGCATTTCAGCTGCTCGAACACCTCCTCGATGGGAATGTTCTCCTGCAAGCACAAACAGCATCACTAAGATGAGATAAAGTTTTTTCTGTGGTCACAGCAAGAATAGTCAAATTGTTGCGTTGCGTTTCTAGTTCGTGTGGGCCAAACTACCAGCTAAAGCCGCTGAAACATGACAAGTTGAACTCAAGAAGAGCCCAAAAGGACAGGGCCATGTACGAGGCCAATGATTGCCGACAGTACGGCCGTCCGATCTCGATCAGAGGCCACGGGCGCAGGGTGAGCGTCCCGGCACCCACCCTCTGCTCCGCGCCTTCCGTGGACCCTTCCCACGTGTGACCCATGAAGCACGGGCCTGGAGATGCCAGATGCGTGTGGAGAAAGAGTTCATTTTCGGCGTGCAGCGCGGGCGCGTGAGGACCGGCCGAAGTGGACAGACAAAAAGATTTGCAGCCGCAGCCGAGCAGGCAGGCCACTCGTCAGGTGGGCTGTGGCCGCTCCACTAGGTCAAACAAGGATTAATAAGAAAAATGAAAAGTAACAGCTCAAAGATGCACGGATTTTCTGTGAGACGGACGGCCGTTATCAGAGGCTAATCCCCACAGCATGATGCCTGTGGATTTGCGTGCTCCGCGCTGAGCATACTTTTCTGATCATGAAGTACTTTTGAGTTTTGACTTTACGTGCATTTTCGTACACCAATAATTTGCACCATTAATTTATTCGGTTATTACAGATAGAAAAATTAATAGCAGGGATATATATGGCAACTAAAAAATAAAAAGGGAAGTAGTAACTGCACTGTGCAGATTTAGATATTTTAAGTAGGTATAAAAAAATTCAAACCATCGAGATGAATACAGATCTAAGACGAAATACTAGTAAATTCTGGTTCATACTGTACTACTCGAATAAGGAAACGTATTAAATAGGGCGGATTAAAACGGCAATAAGTGAGTGAGGGAATTCAGAGGTGGGTGCAGTGGTTCTCTCTCCAGAGAGAGAGAGAGAGATAGGTGGGCGGCGGCGGGCCGGGGCGGGGCGGCGAGCTGGAGCTGTGAGCATTCAAACCAACATGTCACATGAGCGAAAACACGGGGAGGAACATGGCCACGGCCAGGTGGCCCTTCCCTTCCCCCCTCGCCTAAAAAGCGTTGGGAGATTAAGCGTAAAGGCAGTGAGAAGCTCACCCTCATGCATGTGTGACTATATATATGTATATATGGAAAGGCATAAATCTCTTTGCATGATCATGAGCAGAATTATTTCCCTTTCCGATTTATTTGGTAGGAAATCGTGACCGCGTTTTTTCCTCGGCGAAATTAAACAGGTTCCAGAGTAGAGGAAATTAATCACACCTTGATTTTCGGCCGCCCGGAGAAGGAGGAACGCGAGAGGGAAAAAAAAGTCAAAAGGCAACTGAGACCGTCACATGATTCAAGCAGCCAGCCATAGCGCAACGACTGAACCAAAAAAAAAATCTAAGAGACGACGGGACTCAGACAGGACGCAGGCAGGCAGATAGGCGAGACGAGAGTAGTAGCAGCAGCAGCAGCAGCGTTTCCTCACCAGATCGACGGCTTCATTCTTAATCTCCTCGAGGCCACCCATGGCGGACGACGGTTCCTGTCACACTCCGCGCCGAGCCCGCCGGCTGGTTTACGCCGGAACCAGAGCGGCCGAGCTCCAGCAGCAAGGTTTCTCTCCTCTCCTCTCGCGAGAGGTAGAGAAGGGGGAGAGAGAGGGAGGAATGGGAAGTGGTGGTGGGCGTCGACGGGGAGGAACGGGGAGGCGATGGTGGGAGTCCTATATAGCGCCCCGCCGCTTTATACACACCCCCTCCGGACGCCGGTGGCGGGCGGGCCATCCCCAGCAGCCCCTCCCACCGCGGTGGGGCCCACCAGCAGCCGGGCTCGCGCCCTCTGTTCGCGTAGTTAGGCCCGCCCCCTTTCAAAGAACCCGCACCCGTTCGCACCCGGGTGAGATCTAGCCTGCGCGAGGGGTGGCCGCTGGGAGGGGAGGTGCGGGCCCACGCGTCAGTGGACTGGTGGTAGCAATCGGGCGGGTGGAGGTGGGTAATATCTATCTATACTATCTATCTCTCTCTCTCCCGGTTTGACTCCGCGCGGGTGGTGGGCGGGCGCCTCGGGCACGGCGGACGGAGCGAGCCGCCCGCCCGCGCGGTGGCCGAGCCACTTGGTGCTGGGGCCGCGTCGTCACGGGATCGTAATAACGGGCCGCGCCGTTCCCTTGCCGGCCCGGGGTCGGTGAGTGGATTTACGAGAGCCCCCCGGTGGCCGTCCGTGCTGGGAGATTCCTTCACGGAGCCGCCGCGCCGTCCCGTGCAGGTGCGGCGGCGGCGGCGATTCCGTCCCGTCGGGTGGATAACGATCGTACGGTGAGCCTGACGAGGGGTGCCCGGCTCCGTTCCGTGCGCCGAACCGAACGGGGGGGGGGGGGGGGGGGGTGCCCGGCTAGGCTACGGCTACGGCTACGACGATAGTAGAGCAACTGGCCTGACCAGCCGTTGGGAGCTGCTGGACGGGAGAGGGCCGGCCCCGGCCGGGGCAGAAACAGCGGCTCGTGCCGTGTCCCAGGAGGCATGCAAGTTGTCAGCCGGAACGGGCATGTGCGGCTGCTGCTCACTGGAAATCCGGCCCGCGCGCGAGAACGTCGAGGTGTTCCGGTACAGCAGCAGATCGTTTTGCTTTGCACCACCGCCGCCCATTTTCGTGGAGAAAAAAAACTGTATAGGAAGGATTAGGTTCCCAGTTTTTTTTTTTGTGGCAGCGAGGATGATGAATTGATGCTGATGACGAGTCCAAGGAAGAAGCTTAGGGGCACATGGGGGGGATGCCGTGCAGTTGACAAGCCGCCCGGCGCTGCGGCATGTTCGGCGGCGAGCTGAGCCTGCCAGCAGCGTCGGCAGCTTGCGGCGCGCGTCCGGGAAATGATTGCGTAGAAATAAATAGGTTTCCTTGCTCCAAATGGCTGTATGATCCCATTCCCAGCCCAGGAGGGGAGGTTTTGAGAGGAAAGGAAAAAGAAGAACGGGTCGGCGAGAGATGGCAACTTGAGATCCGAAAAAGCGCCGCCTGGCATGTGTCCGACCCGTCCGTCCCAGGCTCCCAGCCTTCCTTACCTTCACGGTTTTCACGAGAGAGAGAGAGAGAGATTCCGGCGCGCCCGTGATGCCGCTAATACTGCCACCGCGCCAGCCACTTCTTCCATCTACGAGTACTCCGCGGCCGGCCGCGGCCGGCCTCTCTTTCTCTTTCCACAGTTGCAGCTGCGTACAGGCCGTACAGGATCGTGTTGCTGCTCTTCGTCAGCTACCACCAGTCCACCACCTGCGACCTTGCTCCAAAAACAAAAAAAATTACTTATCCTCAACAGTGGACGCCAGGGCCTTGTGCACCAGCGCAGCGCATTCAGAAGCCGTGTCTTTTTCCCCTCTGCGCTTGCATTGGCTGCGTCGTGTCGCGTGCCCTTCCCTCCGGGGGAATATCTCGTCGCAGCCATTTCCGTACCAAGGCGTTGGGTTCGGTTTGTTCCGTTCCGTTCGCCTCGGCCAGAGTCTGTCTGTTCAACAAGAAACGCTACTAGTATACACATGTAAAGCTGTAGACCTGTAGTGTGTCCTCGTTCGGATTTCGTTTGACCGGGCTCCTTTTTTCCCCCTTCCTCGTGGAGGTCGAAACGGCGGCACCGGATGAGATGATCTGCCTCCGAGTTACCATATCTTTGGAAGATGAGACAGATCGTTTGGGCTCTTTCTCCTCTTCATGCCTGGCTTGCCCTCCTACCCCGTTCCGTTCATCGATGGCAGCAGCCGCACAGGAAACGGCCGGCCAATCGCGCGGTTTGCGATCCCACGAGCCCGACTGCCCGAGGTCAAGGCTGCCGACGTGGATGGGGTGCGGGCGGTGGCGGTGGCGGTGGTGTCGTGGCTCTGCCTGTCCTCCTGTTCTGGGCTTCTGCTTGGTCAAACGCAACGCCGCTTCTGAAAGCGCCCAGCATTGCTGACGCCTGACACCATGCGCGGGTCAGGATCCTTCCCTCCTTCCTGCCGCTCCCAATTCTTTTCCCCCCGCGGCAACTCACATGAATCAGCATTACACACATGGAGTGGGAATTATTGGGTCATTACTACAGCGCATGTTTATATTATACGGAGTACATAGAAAAGTATTTCGATGCTTTCACATGGGATTTCCTTTCACATTGAGCAAATGGCCAGCAAAAACCAGCATGCATGGGGGGGGGGGGGGGGGGGGGCTCATCACTCTCTCTGATGATCTTATTTCCTTGCTTGAGCTAGCGTGCTACTCCTAGCTAGGTAACTGATGAATCGGTTTCTCGAATGAGATATTATGATCAGATCATGGGTGACAAAATGGGACTCGGATAAAAGTGATCCAGAAGAAGCCGACAATGTACCAAGAGCTAGTTGCATTGGATCGACTGGTGCGTGTTGTTTTCACGCGCATGCCGGTAATGCTTGTCCTTGTCATCGGTAGGGAGGAGGATTAGGGAAAGAGTAGTAGTACGTACTAGTGGTCCTGCCATAGCATAGCCTTTGGATTGGATCTCTGCATCCAGCCAGTGTGGGCCTTGATGGGATCACATTAGTACCTTAATCAAATTACCACGTAAAAGTTCCAGCATTCCAAGTTAGACTGGAACTTTATGCCAGCAGTGATGAAAGATTTGGTTAAGAACGTTGGACTGCAACTTTACCGTGAACAAGATTGGTTTATTATATTATATTAGTGCTGATCTTTCGGACCTTTTGAACACACGGCCTAGCTAGTCACTGTTTGCATATATGGGTTAACGGAACAGTTAACGGACGTGCATGACGCCGTTGGTGTTTTAATAAACTGATGATCAATTTTTCAACATCATAGCATCATCTGGTTACTCTAACAAATAAAAATGATGCAAGTCACACACAGCATAGCATCATCTCTGCCTCCCAAATTGTACTTGTTTATCACAATCATTGCTCACTTACCCACCCAAAAAATAACACACACACACACACAAAAACGGCTGCAGCCGTCACTGTTTCCAGAATTATGCACAATTTTGTACCCCATAAGACTGGCTCTCTTGATAGGGAAAAATACTGATTGAAATTAAAGGTCAACTGCTTCCCCCCCTGCAACGTATTCCATTTTCTCCCCTCTTTTTTATTCCTTCCGATAAACAATTTGCACGCACGATGCATGGCAGACATTTCACAGGTCGTCTCCTCAAGAGGCCGTGTTCTTTCCGAGCCGTCAACAACCGATTTCAACAATGCCCATTTCTTCAGGAACCTCAAGAGGCAAAGTGGAACTGCTCCTCCGCAAGCCTCAGCCGGAGCACCAGCTGCTGCTGCTGCTCCTTCCGTTTTGTTTTCAAGGTCTCCTGTCCTGATGGCTTCGGAGACTCGGACGACGACGACGACGGTGATGGATGGATAGATTTCCTTGCCATTTTTCCCTCTACTTCTTCGTCTTCGGATCCGGGTGGCAGCAGGTGATCACGTCCATGATTTCGCAGCTAGCTAGCTAGCAAGCTAGCGGTCAGTTTTACCCCTCCTGTTGCGAGGAGAGCCATCTTTTTTGAAGGGGCAGAGGAGACGAGCAGGTCAGGAGTCCAGCTTCACGGCATCTTCCCGCGTTGAACAAATTGCGACAGCATTGCAACTTTTTTTTGTTTTTTTATTAAATTTGTAACATCACAGCTTGGAGCCGGCAGATATACGCTTTTCCATTCCTGCCGTTTTCCCACTGAATTGCATTATTTCCCTAGTTTCTGACGGGGCGGTCGATCTTTAATTTTCCTTCGGCTGCTGTCTGTGTTTGTTCGATTGTTTCCATACTTTTTTAGAGGTGTTTGTTTCCATACCTTTTTTTTACTGCTGCCTTTTCTGGATAATCTTTGACTGCTACTTTGTTCTGCTCTCCTTGGCAGTAAAGGCTTGTGCGCGCGAATGGAACATTTACAAGGTTTTTTTTTTTTTGCTTGGGTCAAGCCGTGCGTGTAGCAGCTACTAGCATTGTTATGAAATCCAGTGGCCAAATTTGCCGTGCGCTTTTCATATATCTGCGACGTACAGAGTTTGGGTTCTTGTCGTTCCGATAGGATCCTCCCAGCTTTCTAAGATTGTACGCATGTTTTTAAAAAACTAGGGGAATCTCACCCGCGCGTTGCTGCGGGAATTAAGAATAATGCAATGATCTTAAGAGAGAATTTCGGTAGCCTCGCGCGTCTGATCATAAGAGAGAATTTCGCCGACCTCGGCAACCTTGTCGCCACCGATGGTAGTTCTTTGATCTAGGTTTGAAACACCACGCGCGTTGCTGCAGCCCTGAACCTTAGAGTAATCGGTGTTACCGTGTGTTAGCATGATGACATACTAAAGTCACGGTGGTATTTCACCAAAATTCACCTAGCTTTATTTGCAGTTTGCACGATTTCTTTTACAATAACATATCTCTCTTACAATAACATTTCCTTTCCACGGATTGTCAGCATCCAAAAGGAACTTTAGAAACCATAACTTACACTTTTTTAAGCGTACTTTAGGGGTGGTGTCGGGACTACTCACGTGTTGAATAGCTACTTAGTATAAAAATGGATATATTTCATGATGTCAAATGAAAAAAAGATCTGTTCGTTATGTTTCTGCTAAGACTATCTACACTGCTATTTCTTTATATTCCTCAATTCCCTGCGTGTTGCCGCGAGTTTGTAGGAGAAATCTATGAGTTAGAATATTACTATCACCCTCCTAATTCTTTTTCTTTTTTCTTTTCCATTTCCTTTTTCACTCTTTTTTTACTTTTCAGTATGTGATACCAACTACCATCGATTGGGCATATTTGTCATTTTATCAAAATATATTCACATGAGATCTTGTTTTGAAGGATTTATTAAAAGGAATCCAATGATGTAATCAGAATTTAATTTGGTTTTTAAATTTTTGAGTTATAATATTGTTTAGCTAGTTCAAATAATGGGCCTACCACTTGATGTCATGGTCTTGGTGGGGTTGTTGAGGTGTCATGCTTACATGTTGAGATAACTCTCTAGTGGGGAGCTCCTGTATTGGAGTTATAGATGGTGAACGATCCCCAAAATCAAAATCTCGGCTCTCGCCGGGTCAATTCTGTAGGGAAATTAAAGCTATCGATTGAAAACCTGGTCCAAATCATGCCACCTATTTTGTCCCATCTTTTACCATTTTCCGGCTCTTTTCTTCCTTGGCCTGCAAGCCCTGCATATTCTGATTTGCCAACCACCAGCCTGTTCGTTTGGGTTTGGTGGGTGATGTGATGTCTTTGGTTTGTTACGAGAAAAAATCGTTAACCGATTCTTTGGTGGTTGGTTTGTTCGGAGAAAAGTATCTTGTCTCGGTGGCTGATAAGCCAAACGAACAGGCGCACGGCTGATACGGCCACGTGCCCACGTGCTACGGAAAAACAGAGACCGGTCCTCCCCGGCAGTCCAACACGGCTCCATCAAGATGTTCACAAGGAGCTCTAGTCTGCACGTATCAACTAACCATGCCGATTACGCCATCATCTCAACACGATTGTTACCACTTACTTAACATGATACTTTTCTTTTTTAAAAAGGGGGAAAGTAAAATAAATAAATAAAAAACGCAACCTGAGGTAGCTGTGCGGAGAATTCTGACTGCCTGAACTTTTTGTGCTGCTCTTCATACTCGTGCAGACGGACACACGCGTGCGTGTCATGCGTGAATAGAAGACTTTTTTTTAAGAATACGTAGGAAAGCTATGTATTTTTGTATTGAGAAGATGAATAGAAGACTGTTGTTTATAAGAACATGAAGAAAGGACGGGAATGGTTTCAGAGTTCGCGTTGTTTGGAAGTCTTTGGCACAGTCGGCACCTGAGTCTCATCGCGTTTCCTTGCGTCACCACCTTGAGTCAGCAGTCAAGATGATGAAACGAGATACGTACGTCTTTCTGCAAGATTTTGCCTTTTCCATTTGCATTCCAAAAATGTGGGCAATGGCGAGGAAAACCGGCGACGGGCGGGAAACTGCTGGAAAAAGATATGTTGTCTCTGTTTTTTTTTCAGACAAATTAATTCGATGCATGGACCGGCAAATGATGACTCTGAAGGTACATACCATGATATTTTATTCTTTATGAATCATATAGCAGACGCTCACAACAGGACGTACATACCATCTACACATGCAGCCCTACTCATATGATCACCTATGAAAAACAGAGCTGGTAAATTAACAAAATCACCACTAACATCTCATTGTGAGGAGCATACCACTAAAAGAAGAAGAAAAAAAGGTGCCGGTTAAATTCTAAAATAAATTAAAAAAAAATCGAACACTAGTGCCGAGTCGAGAACTCTGATCGTGGTTATTAGCAGCTCAGGTTTCACTATAACAGAACCTTATCAACTAAGCGTACGTACCATGATATCTGACAGGATAAAAGATAAGCTGATCTGTTTACTTGTCCAAACCTCCAACTCGAAGCGTAATGATAGGCCTGCTTATCACATGAGCTCTGCTTTGATTGGTGGTATCTTTTTGGCCACATATACATGCACGTACAGTTTTCTAATGCACACCGGCACTAGCTAGATTCTGTTTTCTGCGAAAGGCGACAATTTCTGGCAAGAAGATTTCTTCATTTTTTTGGCCACATTTTGCTTGTCAGAGAAACTGGGGTTAAGACGTCAAGGTCCACTGTCCAGGAAGGAGCCATCATGTGCACAGAGGCGTTGGACTCTCGGTAGCAAAGATGTAATTATGTGCTGATCGATCCATTTGGGGCGGCTAATTGTAACCAGCATGCATGTTTCACAACACTACTCTCTCTAATATATTAGCATTTTGCTATGGACCAGGAGGAGGCACTTTCGACGAACATGAAACCCCCCCTCTCTCGGAAAGGACTGGCTGGCTTAGTGTATAATTTAATTTCTAGTCACATTTGTTTCTGAAGTGACCCCTATAGTGTGATGAAACGCGCCTGACCGTGTGCCGGTGATATCTGCAAACCGCCACAACGTGGAGGCCGTACACCGGAGATTTGAATTCAGAGGCATTTTACGATTCAAAACCTAATCCTGTTTGATTGTTCGACGCCCAACCGAATCGCTCCACTTAGCCGATCGAGGTCAGAGGAGGCCTCCGGTTCACTTGAGCCGGAGAGAGACTGCAGGAAATCACAGAGTCACCACCTGATCTGAATTCTGAACACGACCTGTTCCGGCCAGTGCTCGAAATCACGAGCCGAGCTCGCTTGGCCGGTGGTCACCCCCGTTGCTCCAGTCAACTTATCGGCATTTAACAAAGAGCAATCGGTCGATAATTCGGTAGCCACACGGCGTGGATACCCGTGATCCAGCCGTTGAAATTACCGATCCACCTCCGACAATTTCTGGAGGCAGCAAAATCTGCAGGGCGACCCGGCATTGTTTAGTGCCCGAATCGTATCATGGTAATGTTGAAAGGAGCGCACCGGGGCAGCACAACACAAGCAAGTTCACGGGATTGGGGGGATCCGGGACACGCAAGGCAGGATGCCATCGCCCAGGCGGGCCGAGCCAGACTTGAGACCTGCGCGCGCGCACGAGGCGGCCCCGGGCGACCTCGATCCCTTCCGGGTCAACCCGGGCGACGCCGGCATGCCGTCATGGGAGTCTTCCTCCTCCGGTCCTCCCATCGAAGGCACCGGCAGGCAGGTAGACCCCGCACGGAGGAATTCGCTGGTCCACATGGAGGAGGAGGGGCATCTCGGTGTTCGTTGCTGAAATCTTGCATTGATCCGCTCTTTCCAAGATGTTGCCATCGCGTCCAAGAAACCTCTCCCTCTCTAGAGGGAGAGGAGCTAGCAGGACTTTTCCATGCCACTCTCGTGCGAACTAGTAAGCTCTTGATGATGTATGTGCTGTAGTTTGTGACAGCAACTGCTGGTTACAGAATTCAACTAGTACATGATCATCGGATGAAGCGGCAACAGAGAACAAGACTACAGGTACCGCGCCTGCTTTCTGACAGAGAAGTTCAGAGCTCTGAATGTGTAGAGCTAGCATGTAGCTAGCTGCAGCATCTTCGTGCAAAATCGAAAGCCCTGAGACATTATGCGGTTTTCCGCAGGAATTGAGGCGCCAGGTAGGCAGAGGCTGCACTGCATCTGCATGTAGTAGGATGGCAGATCACTATCCTCTTTTTTGTTTCCTCTGCGTGGCTTTGATGGATCGATGTGCCATGTTACGGTAACATGACATGGTCCCTGATCGACCGATTAGGTGGTCGTCTGGTGACGATCATGGGACGCCAGCGGCAGCGAATCAACGCGTCCGCGCACTCACACCTCCTCTTGGGCTCTGCTAACAGTAACAGTGACCCTCTGCACGGACCATCTGTACCACGCCGCCATTGACAATTCAGGGAACCAAACCGGAGGCTAACTGTGATTCTTTGATCTATCGCGATTAAAGCTCACTGATTAATCCGCGTTAGCCAACGCCTCCGAAAGAAGGACGCACACACGACGACAGTGACCCGATCGCGACCTACTTCAGCGATCGCGACTGCGGCTAGCACGGTAGGCCGACTGCACAAGCAACAGTTGCATCTTTCTGACGATTGAATCGAATTACTCCAGCAATAATGTTCAGTTTGAAGAGCAGAAGCAACTGCTATGTTTTCGCGCCTTTTGTACCCCCGCATCATTCATTCATGCCCTCCTTCGTCAGCGCAAGGTTCAGAGAACTGTCTGTAACCTGCCCATAATTTCAGATATAAAGGCTACATGGAGAGAATCAGCATATTTTATTGCATTATGGCGGCACAAGGCTGTTTCAACTTTGTTGATAAATTAGCTTTTCAAATACTAGCAACATGGCATCTGCCATGCCATTTGGAGAGCCGAGAGCCATTTTATGTAGGGGATAGATAGCCTTTTGGTGATTTAACAAGGCATGAATCGTTCCAACCTCTTCTTTATTCTATCTACTGAAATAATCATGCTAGCCTTTCAGAGCAGGATCATTATATTTAGGTTGACCTCAACATAGCTCCTGCCCAAACAGCCAATCAAAGAGCTAAAATTACCCCATCAGAGAAAAAAAAGAGGCTCAATTATTAGTACTAGTTTTCTCGGAGGCCCATTTCATACGGTCGGTGGTTGCCAGTTGACTCCCCACTTGAGTTGTATCAATATTTCTTCAGCATGCTATTATTGCACAATTTGGCAAGTTTAACTAGGACATGTGGTTGAAGCATTGGATGACTCTTTGTGGCATTGTGGCTCCACTTGTCATATAACATGAAGGCATGCTATTTTTGTTAAAGTATATTTACGTGCATATTTGACAGGTGAATTTTGTTATATGTCACTGAAAAACTCGAAATCCCCCGTATCTACAATCACTGACAATGGAGGAATTTGGTTTTAACTAGCGGCATGTGAGGAATTTGATACCTGCTCAGGTAGCGAGACCCCTGGTGATACATGCATTTTTTTGGTCATTTTTCTGATACAAAGATAATATATGCAAGCCCAGGTACACAACTCAAAATACTTGAGACATCTGTAGGCAATGATTCTTGGGCGGAGTTGACCTTCAAGATGCCTCATCACCCCATGTTTCAGGCCGGCCACATGATTTGAGCTCCACATGGGCAACATGAGTTCGTTGCAACAGAGCACAAGAAATGGAATCCTATTACCAAAGGGAATTAAAAAACATAATAAATAAATGAACAATTAAAATAAATGGAATCTTGGCAACCGTCGATTATATTAGGTTGCAGATAATTTAACTAGATCCGTTACTGTCCAAGCCCCTTTGTTTTTCTAGCAAACTACGTGTCGGAGACGTTTGACACAAGGCTATACTAGACCTATTGTGATAATGCTGGATAAGATGTGAGCCTAGAAAAATTATTCAGCAAAGCAAAAGTTCAGAACCCGTTCCAAGTCGAGGTCAAGTGTTGGGTGGAAAAAAAATTAAAGGTCTGACGTGTATAGAAAACTCTGCACACCGTATCAGTTTTCAGAAACTTTGTGATTACGCCGTCTGAGTGAGCCGGAAAGGCAGAGCCAGTTTTGAATCGGCGCTAGCTAGCCTCTGTCGACATGAAACGAACAGATGCACGGGCATTACGGCGGCCCGGTCAGGTTTGTGTGCGTGTCGTCCACTTGCAAGCGATTTTGTCTGAGAGTGAGGGCAAGAACAAAAGCAGAAAGCTCATTGCACGGGTAGCAGCTAGGCACGCATTTGTCTTTGTTTAGCAGATAATTAAATACTAGCAGCAAAGGTTTGGTTTAGTTTGGCTTTCTAAACTCCCAACAGCCCTTAGGCTGCAGCGGCGCGGCAGCATCAGAAATTCAGAACTCGTCGTTGCCGTATGACCCGTGCAGTTTGAAAATGTTGCTTCCCGGATTAATACATACAGCGGTAGAGTACTTTGTTTAGACAATGGATCAGCAAGAGTTTCGTTCCTTTCATGGGAGCATTTAGATCGATCCACTTTGGTCTTGCAGCAGCCTTCAGTGTACGTCAGTTGCTCTGAATCCGGCAGGCTGCTGCATCCAACCAACGGTGAGACCGTGAGAGGGTTCCATTCAGAGACGAGAAAAAACAGCCATGCTGATCGCTGAACCTGCAGGCTGCAGCACGACAGCGGTATCAAATTTGGAGGCGGTCGTCTTGATGGTGGCGGCAACAAAGCGTTGAGCCCTCCCCATCGATGACTAATGGCATTTCCTTATCAAGTCGTCCGGATCGGAGGCGGCTTGAAGAAATATCTCAAGCTCTGAACTTGCCCCCTGCGCCGCGCTCGTCACTGCTCTGAATTAAAACACCTGATCTCACCAAATGGCACCCGACGCTCCAGAGATGGGACGACGACGCTTAGGCTTAGGTAAGCACGCACGACCAGTAGGCAGGCAGGCAGGCAGGCTGCGTTCCGCTCGTCGCGTTCGCAACTGGCATCCCGTCGTGATCTCTGTCGACGCCGGTGATGCGCTTGCTTCTCTCTCCAGTCTCCACTGTAACGTCGTTGCGTGATTAGCTCAGCGCCACTGGATGGATCACTCTGTTCGTTGTTAATCGCTTGGATTGGCCTTATGTGTCGCTAGTACAGCGAAACCTTTTGGCTCGGTGGGTGCTGCTGCAACTGAATGGATGCATAAAAAATCTAGCCGTGGTACTTGCATTGGCCGCTTAGTGTAGTGCGCGCTTCCAGTTGCTCTACTTTTGGCCAAATTTAAGATGATTGTTATAGATATA
Organism: Cenchrus americanus; assembly: GCA_947561735.1. Taxonomy (NCBI): domain Eukaryota; kingdom Viridiplantae; phylum Streptophyta; class Magnoliopsida; order Poales; family Poaceae; genus Cenchrus; species Cenchrus americanus. The sequence goes on along the minus strand of OX387241.1, from coordinate 307,375,146 downwards.
ATTAGCCTCGTAAAGTCACGGCGGCCGGCTGTTGCGATCGTTCTCCCCGCGCCGAACGTTCTGAACACCCAGCGTTCTGTAATCTAAATGTCTGCACGCACGGACGCAGTGGCGCGACCACGCCGCCATGGAGTGGAAAGTCTTGAGAGGCCGAGGAAAACGGAGGCACCAGGCGCAGGCAGCAATAGGTACGTGCGTGGCTGCTAGCTGCTGCTGCTGCGTCGTCGCGAGCGGTCCAAGTCCTCGGCGACGACCCCCCCCCCCCCCCCCTCATGTCAGGGCTCAGGATGCGATCGCTGAGGCTGAGCAGTGCCTGCAGGGCGACATTTCAATGATTGGCGGAGACGAAGACGACCGGGAGGCGGAGCTGCTGCTCTGCTCGTCGCCGCGGATGAGTGCGTGCGTCCCCTGGCGTGGAAAGTCACGGTCGGCGCCGGCGAATTCTCGAGCTCGTGGGTCGAATTTTCCGAGGCCTACGCCGGCCGGCCCGCTTGCGGCTGCGGGCCGGCGGGGAGTGACCGGCCGGACCAGAGGCAGGCAGTCGGGGGTGTGCGCCGCGCTGTGGTCTGTGGAGGCTAGCAGCAGCTTTGTTTCAATTAATGATTTGGTGGTCTTGGCGTTCGTGCGAAACTGACGTCGATGTGTTGACCGACCGACTGCCCTCTGGTAGGCTTGCAGCGTTGCAAGGGATTCAGCGCACGCACACTTTGACTAGCACCTGACCAGCGCAGGCTCTGAGGGAGGTTTTAGCAGGCCATAATCAATAGCGCATCGAGAATTTATTTAGGCCGAGGCACCAGAGAGGTCGAGAGGCCCATCATCGCTTACGGGCCATTATTATTACGAGTCCGCAATTTGTAACCCGTTTAGCCTCTTACAGGGATCCGGAGCCCGCTAGCCTGCCTTTTGGCAGCACTATGTAGGCTTCCGGGCCTGTCGGCCCAGCACGCTTTTTTCGTGCGTGCTGCACGGAGTTTTCAAATTCCTTTCTGTGTACAACAAACAGCCCGTACAAAATGACAAGAACGACTTGCATCTTATTTTACCAGAGACTTGTTTTGAAGCTTTCAGGTGAGGCCACCTAGGATCCTAAATGGACACTCTAGAAAAATAGAGAAATATTAAAAAATTTCAAAAAAAAAATTCAAAGCATCTAACCAGCAACCAGTAAGCTCCAATCATCATAGCCATTAAATCGATTATATTTTCTAAAAATTACCCACCATGCCATTATGAAAATATCTTAAAATAACCTCTAAATCTATGTATAAATTATCCACCTCTACCATAACAAAAATAATTCAAAATATTAGAAATTCTCACAAAAGAACAAAACATCCAACTATCAGCCGGTAGGCTCAAATCATCATAGTCATTATATTGATTATATTTTCCAAAAATCACCCACCGTGCCATCATGAAATATCTTAAAATAAACTCTTAAATCTATATCTAAATTACCCACCTCTACCATACTAAAAATTAATTCAAAATAACCCCTAAATTTGCAACTAAAATACCTAGAACTAATTCTTAGAAAAGTAACTTAAATTAGACCCTTATTTTTGCATATATTATTACCCTTAAAGATTTAAATGTGGACAAAATGTCGTAGAGTAAATCATAACTAAAATATATCAATGAGATGAAGATAATAAGTATATATTCCATATAAATATTGTGTTTGAATATTTAACAAATGATAGGCTCCTTATGGTAATAGTTGTATACTATGTAGTCTTTATTTTTTCCCCCATGGGAGACTCCACCATTACTTCCCACGAGACATGCTAGAAAAAAATCATAAAAGTTCTCACAAAACTTGAATGGTTAAGACTCAAATTAATAACCCTGTGCGTAACATGTGTTGGTGGGCTAGTGAAGATAAAGGCCTGTCAAACTGAACAAGACGAAGAAAACACTGATTACCTCTCCTATCCCTAAGCATCCCCTTTTAACAACCTCGTACGGTACATCCTGAGTGCTTCTTACTTTAGGCCTTAGGCTTGTTTAGGTGCACCAATTTGCGCGAATAGAAAATTGCACCGGGTGTAAAGATGTGTGTATTGCGAGATTGCGACGCATGCTGTTAGAAAAGATGCGACCCGATGTGATGGATGTATAGTTTGATGCGATAGATTTGCATTGCAAATTTACGCATCTAAACAAAGCTTTATAAATTGCCACTATTCATCCATCACACCAATGCATATTGTTATATCTATTTACGCGGCAAATTGCGACTATTCACCTGGCACATCGAAAACAATCCGTCAAACTGAACAAGACCTTAATCGCTTTCGTGACGAGTAAGTAACCTCTCACTGACGCGTCCTACAGTTAAAAAGACAGGCCAGCCGGGAAAAGGCCAACAAGCCAAGCTAGTCACCGCCCGGGCCCCGGGGTGACAAGTGAACTGACCGCACGGCCGTCTCGCGTTCAGTCGTCGTCCGTCGATCAAGGTTGCCGGCGAGCCGGCCGGCGAGGGAACAGTTCGACGACGACGAAATCGTCTAGCGATCACGTCAGGCAATTAAAGGCCAGCGTTATCCACCATCCGCGATCCTCCTGTGATCTGGATTACATGAGTGATGATGAGTAGTGTGTCGTGCTGCAGTGCCCTGGCCCTACTGTCTGTGGATAAGGAGGGAGATCGACGATGTTGACGAGTGCGTGCGTGCATGTCGTCGATCGATCCGCCGGCGAGCGAGAGATGGATGGATGGTGGATCGATCTCACATGGCCGGCAATTTCTTGCGAGATTCAGGTCAGGCGGAATGAATGTGCTCGCCGTCACCTCATCTCCCCTCCCTCCATGGCCACATGTTCAGGTTCTCTGCAGGTAGCCAAAAACAACACTGTCGTGCAGAGCTACCACCCGCTGTCCGGCAGGTGATATGAGAAATGGCACGGTCTGACGACGGACTTCGAAGGTGGAACGACGCTAGTGTTAATCCGGCGAGTTGATCGAGCTGCAAGGCAAGAATGTGTACGTTCTTGTGCCCTGCTAGCTATATCAGCGTAAGATCCGCCGCCATGTACGTAGCGAAACAGACTCAACAGCTTGTTTGTTTGGCTGGTAGCTGGTAGCTAGTGTTGATTTATTCTGAGAGGAAAGTGCTGCTGGCTGATTGCTGACGGCCGGTTTGTTTTGAGAAAAAAAATACTGCTGACTGATGGCTTATAAGCCAAGCGAATACTAAGACGAGATCTTTGTCCGGCCGGCCGGGGAGGCGACGACCGAGCCGGCGGCCCGCTGATCGATGGAGCCGAGCACATGTCCGCGGGCGCGGCGGCGGCGCGCGTCGTCACGAGCCCGGCACAAAAAATCCGCAGGATTTGCCGCACCTGCGTGCGCGACGGATGGACGCCGCCGCGCGCCGTGGTGGCGTGCAGTGCCGAGTCGAGCTAGCGGTCCTGCGCCGCTAGCATTTCCCTCGTGCCCCGACACCCCATGCATGGAGACGCAGACGGCGGGCGGCGTGGCCCCGGGCGGGCCGGAACACGTTCCCTGCCCCGCCGCCCGTGCCCTGCTGGTGCGCCGGATCGGACGACGACCGCGAGCACTCGATCGGCCGGGCGGCCGGTCACCTGAGACGTACGCGAGTGGGCGCAAGGGCACCTGCTCCCCGGCGGCCCGGGGCCGGCCGGCCGGGTTCGCTCGCCTTGGGGGACCTGTGACCCCGTGTCGACACGAGCCACCGATGGTGACCGTCCGATCGGCCGGTCAGCCGATATGTGACCGACCGTGTGTGGCACTGGCACGGCACCGGTGGTGGTGACAAGTGACAGTGCTGCTTATCGTCACGTGTCCGTTTCTATTCCCTTGTTGTTTGATTGATGGTGACGCTGACGACTGGTGGTGGGCCGGGGTTCCGAATTAGCAAAGGCCTGGTTTAACATAACAGTCAGCTGCACGTTCCTAGGGGTTACGGTAGTTATTACTGATTCGATGTGTTTCTAGGGATTAATTAAGGATGTCACATCCTGGTAAGTGGTAGTATTGCGCTACTGTTTCTGTCGGGAAGAACGTGGATGGCTTTGTGAAAGAAGACAAACGTGGAGTACATTCTAGAAGGAGGCGCCGATCGATCGAGTAGGGGGCCGGTGTGCATGAGAATCCACACCACTCCAGGTTACAATGTGCGATAGGCCGATAGTCGCCCTGCACGTCCGACTCGTTTCCAATCCGCACAACAGGCAGGATCGCTGCACTGCACCTATCCAGCCTCTACGCGCGTACTGCCGACACGTGTACTTCACGCCGGCCGGTCATTGGGAGCTTGATTGACACACCAGCTGTACTGTCGTCGTCCGCCAATGGCCGTTCAGGTGCTGTTCCGACTTGCATTGGCTATATGGTTGACAGTGGTCACGTCGACCGGCGGCACTTCCGCTTCTTCAACAATCCTTTAAGGACCTCCTTTTCAAAAAAAAAACAATCCTTTACCTCAGGTAGTTTGTACACGATGTGACGGAGGAATGTTATACAGAGGTGGGGCGGATGGGGCTGAAGCCCCCCCCCCAGCGTACCGTTGGAAATCAAATAGAGCCCCCCCCCCCCCCCTCCCCCTAAATTTATTCATAGATCCGTCATATGTGGTTAATAAATCTCTATGATATGGCGAATTAGCTTGTAGTCTAATGATAGAATGGTTCGGTGCGACGCTACCTAATAGGGTTTAAATCCTGGTGCTCGCAATTTTTTCATGAGATATTTCTAGGATTTCGCAGGTGCTTATATATGCAGGTAGTATTTGCATACGTGTGTTCATAGATGTGAATGTGCATGCGTGTTGTGAGTATCTACGCTATACCGTGTATTTTTTTTAAATCTCTATGATATCTGGGTTCATCTCCGCTTCCGTATCCAGGGTTGGATTCAGGACTCGAGCTGAGGTGCTGCAGCCAGAGTCTGGTCCACGAAACTGCATGTATTTCTATGTACAAATCCTCCCATATAGTTTCAAATCAGCCTAATAAGTGCTAACATATATATTAAATCGTTGAACAAGTACCAGACTTTTAGTGTAGTCTACAGATAATAGTTGTATTTATAACTAGTATACACTATAATAACCAACGAATATGACAATCTTAGTCAACTGCTCATGCACTAATACTACTGGCATGTAGACCGATATTAATTTTATAAATTGTGATATAATAGTTGACCTATATATATGATATGGTATCTATCATGTTTATGGGGCAAAAAATCCTACAGATAGTGGTTGACTCCAGCATTTGAGAGATGAGACACATGCGTACCCTTGGGCAATTGTTGAAAATTATAAAAGATACTAATTTCATATAGTACGTATGAACCACTGAAGAGGTTGACTTGAGTATAAATACAGATAGCTTGTACACAGCCATTGGATCAATGTGGGATGCACCAAGACTGCGCCTGCGGGGCCCCTGGTATGCTGACCTTGCTCCATCAGTCTCCTGGCGCTCTGTGTACCCATTGACCATGCATCGATCTTGAACAGGTGGTGGCGCTCGTCGTCTATCTACCCTGCTATATGCTGGCTATCCAGCCGTAGGACCTGTATCTATCTGTCGACTCACGCAGGCCTCCCCTTGAGCCCCTGCAGGGCAGTATATAAGCGGCCGGCACCTGAGGCATCTCTTGCTATCAAGTGCAAGTGCCCACCACCACCAGAGTCTAGAGCATCTCGATCGGGCACTAGTGTGTAGTGAGACAGAGCGACCGTCGCCATGCCGAAGCTGCAGAGGTTCAGGGGAGTGAGGCAGAGGCACTGGGGCTCCTGGGTCTCCGAGATCCGCCACCCACTCCTGTAACAGTTCTTTACACTCTCTGACCGAAGAAACTGCAGTTTTTTCTTCATTCCATGGCATGCATGCGTCGTCTCTGAACCCCTTTCGTCTTTGTGCTGCTGTGATGGTGCAGGAAGACGAGGATCTGGCTGGGAACGTACGACACGGCGGAGGACGCGGCGCGGGCGTACGACGAGGCGGCGCGGCTGATGAGCGGGCCCGCGGCGCGCACCAACTTCCCCCTGAGCAACAGCAGCGCCGGCGGCGCGGGCGCCGCCGCCACCCTCTCCCCAACGCTGCGCGCCAAGCTGGAGAAATGCTGCACGGAGTCGCTGTCCAAACACCCGGCGCAGCAGGTCGTCGGCGCGAACGCGTCGGGAGCAGAGCCCAACGGCGGCGGACAGGAGCAGGGCGTGAAGGCCGAGGGCGAGGCCGAGGCCGGTGACGGCGACGGCGAGGAGTACATCGAGGAGATGATCAGGGAGCTCACCTACTACGGCCCCGTGGAGATACAGCACACCGCCTCCTCTGGCTCCTCCGTCACCGGCCCCGGCGCCAGCTCCGCCTGCTCGAGCTCGGTGATCGGGTGACCGAGCAGCCAGCCACCCAGATTAGCCGCTAGCTTAGCTAGCTAGCTAGCTAGCTAGCTAGGCGATGCAGCAGCAGCCGTCGTCGTCATCTACAGTATCCGTTGTTTTGTTAGGCACATTAGCCGTCCATTTGGGAAGAGAGGGCCCCCCCTGGTCGTCCGGAGGAACGGAACGCGAGTCGCATTGGCACCCCCGGCCTCCCGCGCCGTGGGGGATTGGGATTGGGATTGAGATTGAGCGAGCCGTGTGTAGTGTACAGAGCGGGAAGGGGACCAAAGGATCTTTCGGGATAAGGGTTCTTGATTTGGTTCATGATGTGAAGCTTGTTCAAGGACCCTGTCGTCTAGCTCCTTTGGTATCCCCGGCTCCAGCCCCTTTTATCTTGGCATCGCGCAACCTGCTGCTGCAAGTTCGTTCCCCGGGTTCAATGGTTCGTCGTTGTTGCGTAGAAATGACGTGACGCGCCGTCGATCGGATGCATCGTCAGTCCCCCGTCGTGCCAGAAACCCGACGGACTGTCGTTTCCAGTCTTGGGGTCTCAGGCATGAGCGACGCATTCCATCGATCGGGTCGACACGACACCCGATCGAACTATACAGAAGCAAAAGCAGTGGCCACGACAAAACCATGGAAGCTTCAGAAACAAAGCAGGCGACTGGCAGCTCTCCTTTTCGATGGTGTGAGCAGTCAAGGGTGGGTAGTGAACAAGACGTCACGAACGAACCTTCAGGAGCGATCCGTTCCCCCGTGTCCGAGCACGATCCAAGAACAGCATCCGGCCCATGCGTACAAGTTGCCTTACAAAACAAAACGAGGAACATGGCATGCGTCAGTGGTTGATGTCCAAGACCATATGAAAATGACAAGACAAATATCTCAGAAACCATCACACGTTGATGCAACAGCCAGCACTGCTCGATCAAAGAGGTTATGAGCCAAGCATAAAACACAAAAACAAGGGTTACATCGCCAGAATGTGAATGTCCACCGTACAAGGGAGTTTTTCAAGGCTAGAACTTCTAGATGCCTAGAAGAAGCCTATAACACAAAAACAACTGTGTCACTGCCTCACTTGATCACTGCACACACCTAGATGGCTAGAACATCTGCTACGTCACTGCTACAGTACAGCCGAACAGTTGTTCTTCAATCTGCACAAACTACCCACAAGCTTACGAACGACTAGATACTACACAAATCAAGAAGCTACAGTCCTAAATAATAATCAATTCTAAACGTGGTCATTATAAAACCTACAACAACATAACATGGATACAAGTGTTGAATCACAATGCCTTGTACGAGGCTAACTCTAATTAACCTAGGTATCACGTTGCCCTTTTGGGCCGTTAATATTAGTATACAACAATATCGTGCAGCAAGCCTTCTACTTCCCTCTTCCTTTAGCGGCTCGCACCAACCTTTTCCGTCCTCGCCGAACATTCTGTCTCGAGGTTCCCTTAATTGGTTCTTCCGGATTAATTCCAGTGCCATTCTCGACAGAATGAACATCTGTGGCACCAGCTGCAGGCTCAATTAAGTCATTACTGGTGGGTGGCACACCACTGCTTGAGTTAGTGCTGCTGGGATTATCATTTACTGAAGATTCTAACCCGGAGTTGGCCTTTGATTGATCCACAAGGCTACATTACCAAAGAACATTTAGTTCCATATGCAAATTCCAAAGAAACAGGTGAAGCAGAATCAGCAAATCTAGTAGTTACCCATTCACAGATGTTTTCTTGTTTGACCCATTCACTCTGGCCTGGATTGGGGGGCCTGCATCCTTTGGTCTGAGTTCTGGAAAAGTTCACATAAAATCAGAATGACGTTACAGCCACAGACCCACAGTAACACCTACTAAATTAAGAAACAGTAACACCTACGTACTAACCAAAAGATGAGAATCTTTGATCTACAATTAACACAAACAAGATGCCTGCAGAAATATTTTAGATACCTAACAAAATTGTACATATAACTCATTAAAACCTGTACTGAGAGTTGCCATTTTCTGGATATAATTTGCCCCCATGCCGGTTTGTTTAATGACATTCCAACACAAACTGGCACTTAATGGTTGGCAATAGTGATTATGTTTTCCATTGAGCCCCGTGGACAATGTTGTCTTGTGATTGTTGACCAATGGTTGCCAGCTAGCAAAATCTAATAGGCTGTTTGGTTTGAGGAAATGATCCATCACGAGTTGGTCCTATAAAATTTGGTGGGATGACCTCATGTCTATACTAATCATTAGCTTATTAGCTTGTGAGAGATCAACCCATTCCACTCCACAAACCAAACAAAAAAAAGTGTGGGCAGCTGACAACTAAATTAGAAATCGTCTATAAAACTAATAATTGATGAGTAACACTGACACTAGCCACTAAACCAATCAAATGCTGCTGCGGGCTGTGAAATATGGTCAAGGTTGATAGTTAGCTTACTTATGTTTGGCCTTTGCCATTGCAACCTAATGCAACTAAACCTGATCATGGGCCACCCAACCCGACAAACCCACCTGAAAAAAGCCCGACCTGACGTGACCATGTGACGGGTGTGGGTCAAAAAAATTTACCTTAAACTAAAAAAACGATCCAACCTGAAAATTACACGCAAAAATGCGGGTCAACCCGACTCAACCCAACCATGTATGGGTCAGCACGGGCCAACAATATTTGACCTGAAACCTGAAAGGACCAGACCCGAACTCGACCTGACCCAACGAAGGATCAGGTCTAAATGCAACACTGTATTTAACAGCACAAAATAGGTATTAAAGCTTGGTCTAATCTGGCAACAAGAGTAAAATTACTGAATTTTACAACAGAAGGAAAACGGAAAATTTCTCAAAACTTCTCTAGCAACATCGGTTAATTAGTACAATAGAGAAAATTTCTTGGGAGCTCAGAGTTCAAACAAACAAAGTATCAAACGACTTGACCAAAAATGGTATGTGTGGAGTAAAAGATAAACTAAAGTCAAGATTTATGTCCACAAGAGATATCCTTGAATACCTGAAGCTGAGTTGACATGTGGTTCCCCTTTATTTGGTTCGGCAGTGGGAGCTTTAACATCTCCAATGTGGTCAGTAGCATCCTTTGTATTGCTGAGACATAAAAAACATCCATCCGATGTAGAACCAATGTACAGAATCAGCTTCCAAAAGAAATTTCAGAACAAAGTAACACAGGTAAATAATTCACTGCTCATCATATATTAAGAGTAACTTATTCATTAAGCTTATTATAATCATTAACTAATGGTACTCAATTCCACAAGCTCAGCTTATAATTGATGGTGAAACTGCACTAAAAGTAACTTAATCAATAAGTATTTTTATTTATTTTGAGAAAAATGACCTTGTGGAAGACACATTGTTCCTCTCTGCTATTTTATCTGCACACAAACCACAATAGAAGATGTTAGAACATAAAATTTCACAAATTATAATAGCTATACAGGATTAATGCATGATTTAAAACTGGTGTCAGAATGTAATCAGATAAGCAGGGGCAGGAGTAGAACTGAACAAGGATGTTTTACCGGGTTGGATTTCAGATGCATTCCCATTGTCCTTTGCAAGGTCCACAGGTTCACCAATACCCTTAGGAAAATAAGAATGCACTGATAAATACAAGATGTTGCTTGTGAAACAAGCTACAGATACAGTTTTGAGGACTTATGGTTTACAAAAAAATGCATTTTTTAGCATTTACATATCTTAATTGACTACAAAATAGAGTCTTGCCATGTAGAAACATAAGTTGTCAAGTATACTGCTAGTGGGATATGCTAGGGCTACAGCTTTGTGCATAATGTATCAAGGATAAGATGCACGTTTCCTAGAATTTACTCTTTTTGGATGACTAAGGCATCGCATTATCAAGTATTAATACATTATAAGCCACTAGCTACCTAGGGCATGTTGGTACTGATAACAAAGTACTTAGCTAATACCAAGCTGAGCCCAAATGTACAACTAATGCAATACAAACATACAGCAAAATAATTAACTGCTCACATCAATTCTATCTTCGGCTGGTGTGATAGGTACGGAGTACCCGCTGACTGGTTCTGTTGCTGCAACCTTTTCAGACCCTGTAGTTTATAACAAATTAATCGCTCACAGTTAAAGAGTGCAATTAAGTAATGGGAGTTGGTAGGTGAAGCATCAGTAGAAACTATCCAAAAAAAAATCAAAGCATGCAGAGCAATTTTGAAGTAAAAGAAAGCCCAAAAGTGTAAAGAGATTTCACCATTATTGGTTTTGGTAGGCTCGCCAACTTTCATATCAGTACCCAGTGACAATGTTGAGGTATCATTCTCAAATAATCTGGATGTAGAACCAAAATTCCAGAGTTTTGGAGCAACCACAGAACCTCCAGATGATCCAATGTGAGCTCTTCGTGATTCCTCCAATTTTTCCCAAAAGTTGGATTGGTGATCCTCCTTTGTGGTTACCTTTACAAGGCAAAATGCTTGTTTAGGAGTAAATATTACAATGTGTCAAGCATGATAAAGATTAAAAAATGAAAAGCCTGCATCATGTAAGATACTGTATTCCTGCCATATTATCACAAGTTTTTTCTTTTACCAATTTCAGTCAGATTTCCTCTGTTCAGAAAACTTATGAAATACAGTTCATAGACAGCACAGTAGTTCCATCATACAAAATTTCAGATGGTCATATAATGAAATATGGCCAGTAGTAACTCCATCACATCTCATTCAAGACTATGGAATACATATATCAATATAACAATGAATCGGTACTTAAGTGTCGATGGTCATATAAAAAGTTATGTAAACACTGTAAAGTTTGCCAGTCTCATAAGGATGAGGTTTTCCGAAGCTAACCATTTATGACAGACTATAAAAATACTACCATAAAAAATTAGGCCGTATACAAGTATGAACTGCAAAATTTAAATCAGTGACCGAGCATAAAACTTGTATTACCTTCGATAAGGAGCTAGAGTATTTGGAGGATGATGTGTTAAACTTCTGACTGCCTAAGAATGGGGACTGCCAAGGAGGTAATGATTGCATGTATGATTTTGCTAAGTCAACTGGAGAACCCATGTCAGAGTCAATGCCCTGCATAAGTGATCCATAAAAGTAAGCAGCAATTTATCCAAAACAACAGCAACCAGCAGTTAGTTTTGCCAATCAACAGAAACTAAATGGTTAATAGAGAACGGAAGGAATAGTTATTTATACTCACAGAACTTAACATATCAGTGTTCAATCTGCATGTTCCATTGTCTTCAGGCTTTAAGCCTAGTCCCTGCCTTTTCTCTTCCAACCATTTCTTTGCTTCCATAACTGCTGCAGTGCATAGCTCAGGTGATGCTTGGAGCGGAGAGCCAGGTGAAAAACTACCAGGTCTCATGCTAGAGAATGGAACTGATTTCGTGAAATTCCGATCACGGCTCAAGGAGCGCCAGGCTCCTGTGAAGTCATGGCCAATGCCTGCATTCCTACTCGGGATTTCTTCTGGCAACCCATACTCACGGGCTTCAGAAAACGTAGAATCTGTAACTCGTGATTTTATTAGCTCTACCATCCTATGACACTCGTCCCTGCAAAAAAACAAATCCAGATGATTCCTACCATGTGTATCCTCTGAAGATATTGCTAAAAATCAAGGTTTAACATGTTATGGATATACTGAACATGAGTGGATGGAAGTTACATAGGGCCTAACATAACATTACTATCTACAGTGGATGATTTTATTAGCCTTGCACTATTTAAGGTCTCTACATCATTAATTGACATGAGTATGAATTTGGTTCTTCCACCAACTCAAATTTTAAAGTTTATCAATTACAATTCATTGCAAAAGTCTACAAGACAAGAACAAAAAACTTGAACTTAATGAAGCTAAGAATGCAACATCAACGGATTTGATAAACCGGATACGGTGGACTATTTTTAGTGACACCCTTGGGAAAGGCTTTCCAGGGAAAAAACATGCAATTATACTTGTTAGCACACATATAAAAAGAAAATAATATTCCAGTTACCTTGTAAATGTTTCCCTCATAACCATTTGTTCAATAGCTAGCTTTGATTCGCTGTAAGGAACTATTGCTCCATGAGTGTCAGGAACATCTTCAACCTCATCTGATTGTGAACAGCACATATATGATGTGAGGACACAATTAACAGTTAGCAGCAGAGAAAATGCAATGATCAGATGAAAGTGAAAACAAGGTCTACAATTAGACTAAATTCACCTGTAGTGAAGCATTAATTTGACTTAGATTTATGGTGGTTTGGGCCTAAATGGAGATAGTATGCATTACTCCTCCCATCTGCTTATCGGCTGAGAATATTGCCCAACATATCTATTCAGTAATCACTTTACCAAAAGAGGTATAGATATTTTATATTGAACAATATCTAGAGAAATGAACTCCACTTTCCATCCAGGTACCTGATGCTCCCAAATTAGGTAAATGAAAAATAAAGATAAAAAGCTAAGGCTCTGCTCCTGACATCCTGACTTTCAAGGCATAATTATAGCATGTTACCAGGTCATTGCCCACTGGATCCACGGCTCTGATTCTGACTCAATTAATGCCTATCACCATAGGTATGAGATGGATTGCTGGTAATACTGAAACTCCAGTTGATAGATGCATTATAGGGTCCGGTTAATGTACCAATCGGCAATCACACAACATAGATACAGTAATTCAGCATTATCAGATCAATCCGCGTCTCCACACCTGTCCTAACACCGAAGGGCGCCTTAGGAAATTGTCACTCCACCAAAATTATATGCCCAATTCAGGTGTCCGTACCGCCAATTAGCCAACATTGGCACCGAATTAGATAAATTCGAAACCTCCTAAACTAATTTGAGCAAGCCAAGACGAAACCCTAGGTCGACAAAGCCAAAGCAACTCAGGAGCGTACTCGCAGCATTACAAGCACAGACAGACAGACGAGCGGCTCACTGGAACGGAACTATGGAGCAAGGGAGCGAGACGGGGGGAGAGAGAGAGTGGAGCGGAGGGAGGACAAATTACTCACCCGAGTTCAAACCGTTCCCCTCCTCGTCGTCTTCCTCCTCCTCCTCCTCCTCCTCCTCCTCCTCCCCCGAGCCCGTGTCCTCGGGCGAGGAGAACAGCAAAACAGACGAAATCACCCTCTTCGCGCCGGAGACGAAGCCAGAGAGCCACCCGGGGCTACTCCCCGTGTCCGCGCCCGCCCCCGGCCCCGCCTCCGCGTCCTCCTCCGGCGAGAGGCGGCGCCGCTGGGCCCTCCCGTCGCCGGATCTGTCGTCCTCGCCGTCGTCCTCCGGTGATCGCCGGCGGCGAGCCCCGAAGAGCGACGCCATGGGAGGGGGGCGGGGCGACGAAGGAGATGGGGGAGGAGAGAGCGTGTGTGTGTGAGGCGACGAGGAGGAGTTCGAACCGGAGGACGACAGCGGTGAGGGGATTTTCGGGAAGTGGCGCCGCCAACTGCTACGGCCACTGCTTTCAGCAGTCGCACTCCCAATGGCAAGTGGGTCCGGAACGTGCACTTGCGTCCTCGGATCCCACAAGCAGAGGGAAGGTTGGTTGGGCCGTTGCCTTGGTCCGGGTGACGTGGAACCAAATGAGACAAAAACTTTTCGGCCTACGGGCGCTGGCCTGTGAACCGCTCTTTATTAACTTCCGATCTCGCCAATCAAGAGAGGGATTGATTAGCCGTACACACTATTGAATGAGAAGTAGGGCCCGCGCCGTTGTTAGTTATTGCGGGCCCACTTGTCTGTGATACATGTGGTTTTGATCCAGCGTGCGAGACGGTATTTGGATATGGTAACAACCTCCTGAGTCCGAAATGGGCGCACGAGCCGGGTCATTCGATGACAAGTGGGCTCGCGATCTGTAGTGAGTTTCTGGGCGGTGTGCGTCTTGGTGCAGGTGGGTGAGGAATGTTTTTTTTTTCTCGACCGGAGAGCGGAGGCAGGAGAGCGGAGGCAGGAGAGAACGGCGGCCGCCGAAAATGTTCCGTACGCCGCTGTCGTCGTTATACTCCCCCATTTCATAATACTTTTCAAAAAAAACTATCGCAAACATATAAAATGATAAGTGAAATTTAAAATATGTACCACATTAAAATATATAGCAAACAATATAAATTTTGAAACGTCAATGGCGATAAGTATTTTGAAACGGATGAAGTACTATTTTTTTTGACTAATGCCTTTTGTAATAAAATATATTTTTGAAAATACATTTAAAGAGTACTTGTATGAAACGATATTTCAATACGAATCTTTTCACACTGTTTTCACATTTTTAAACTTAACAAAAGAATATTTACAAAGTTTTTAAAAATATTAACTTAGAACAACCTCAAAACAACTTACTTTACAATGTATGAAAGGTTTCCGATGAAAACTTATTTCGAAACTTCAGATGGTTTGTGGGTCAGGTGACTTGCACTGTCGTCGCGTAGTCTTTTTGACCGGAGCCTTTCTATTTTCTGATCAGAAAAGTCCAAGTGGGAAAGGTCGGATACGATTCTCCACGGTTTCCCTCTCACCTGCCCACCAGGATCCTGTCCGCGTCCTGATTCTCCGTATCAGTCCCATTTCGTCAACGTAACCAGAGAGCTGCTGCTTGGTGTGTGTGCCGAAACGGATCAAGCAGAAGAGATTTGCGGTTTGAATTCTCTCAAGGAAAAAGAAGAAGAAGAAGATAGAGATTGTTGCTTGGAAAACCAGGTGCGTCTTTGCACAAATGTTATCTTCTTTCCGGTCACTAAGTGCTTGCTCCCTTATTCGTCGATAAAACCTATAACAACGCTGACTGGTCTAGTGGTGAAGTCAGGATCGAGCCCCAGAGGGTTTTCCTCTGCTTCTTCCACCCCCCCCCTCCTCTGTTCTTTTACTCAAAATTCGCAGAGGGACTCAGGAGGCCTTCGCAACATTTCCGACGGTAGGGGGCTCGAGCCCCCCCTCCTTCCTCATTCCTCATTCCACCACCTGTGCAACTGCTTCGATCCGGAGCTCCGGTGACGTCGTTCGTGCTCCCCTAACCTCTCCCTCACCGGATCCGGTCGTGATGTTGGCGGATTTGGTCGTTGTGGGAAAGATTCAGTCTGGGCCGTGATGGGGGAAGGCACTCCGACGCCATGGGGTTGTGTTGCCATCGCGGCAACGGTCGACGATGCTCGTGCCTCCGGCGGCCGGATCGGGCGGCAGTCACCCTTCTCTCCTCCCCTGCCTTTCTCTCCGTCATGACGTCCCTGTGCTTTATGTGACCATCACTGGCATCGAGCCCGTTGGCACTCCCCTCCAGATCCGGCATGCACCGAGTGCCTCTGCTCTGATCCGGCCTCCGTAGGGCTAGATCGAGAGTGCACCTCAGTGTGTGTGTGGAGGGGGGGGCTTGGTCTTCACTTGGTGCCCCTGCTCTGATCCGGCCTCTGGAGGTCCAGATCGGGAATCCGCCCAGGTGGAGGAGCTCGTGCCTGGCTGGCCCAGGTGGAGGAGCTCGTGCCTGGCTGAAGGCGTCACTGGATTATTCCTGCAGCTTCAGGTCTATACTCTCAAGCCTTGCTTCCTCTCTTGGCCTTGCCGACTCTTGGCTCGACGTAGCAGTTACGTGAGCTACTCTCCTCATCACCCGGGGCGGCGAATGTGCGGTTGTGGTGGTCGTTTTGTGTGCTACCCTTAGCCGTTGTGCAGAGGGAGTAGGCTTGTCCAGTTTTAGTCGTGTCGCTCTGGTGGTGGTCGTCGCCATGCAGCGAAAGTTTTGCAGTCCGTGTGTGGGGAGTTGATTCAGCTCCGCATGGCATGGCAGCGCCTTCCTGGCCTCCTTCCTGAGTTGTGCACCGAAAGCGTTACGCCCGATGCATGGAGGGGTGTTCCTACCATCGCACAACTCATGGTTGGTTGTCCTCTTCGTGCTCTGCATCGTCTTGCTTGGATCTTCGAGTGCAGGGCATGTGAATGTTTGTGCCCCTTCTCCTCCTTCCTGTCGGCGAGCTTGGCTGGCATTCGTCGTTGGCTGCCACTGTGATTTGGCGTATTACTCCTTTGGCGCCTCTACTTCATTGTCGCTCTTGTATCAGTGGCACATCAAATCAAATGTCGGGTGTTCATCAACAACGGTCCCCTCCTTTGTGGCTTCCTACCCTTTGAAGGTGTGGGTGACAGTTGGTGGAGCTCGGATGTGTCGTGAAAGGTGTTACCATTGGCTTAATGGAAGGTCGTCGTCTCCAGCAAGGCTCGGTCTGCTCTGCTTCTGCTGCATTAGTCTCCACTTCATTGGGCGTCCCTCGATAGAGGGCGACAACGGAGCGACGTAGCTACGAAGGGTGGTATTGTCACTATGATCTTTGCTTTTCATGGCAAGTATGTTGCTTGATTGAGTCTCTCATTAGAGATCGGTTGGTTCTTCTTCGGTTGGTGTTTTCGCCACCCCCGATGTGTTGGTATGTGGTCCTGTCTGTGTTCCCATGTAGCGTTGTCTTCTTCTTGTCCATGTTGAGCTGCGGCAACTAAGCCTGCCACTGGGTATGGTATGGACAAATCCACTCTTGTTCATACCCAAATTCCAAATAATTATTATCCACTTCTTACCCTCCCCATTCCCACCCATACCCAATGCATAACTAGTTTTGTACTAAATTCTATACATACCCAATCGATTATTTGCACCCTCCATATACACTACCCTCCCCATTTCTTCAATGTATAATTATTTTCTACCCATACCCTCCCCATTTAAGGTGGGTGTGGATTTGAATATGGACAATGGATAAAAACAAGCATACTGCGCTAACGGCTGCTGTTGTAATCTATGGTTTGCCACACAATGTAATGAAAATGTTCCGGCTTCTCATCGCCTGTTGTGACTAAAAAAAAGATAGAACCCATCCGTACCAATGCTCACGACGAAGAAAAAGGAACATGTTTCACACTTAAACTTTCACCTGCCGTGATTATCAACGACTCTCCTCGTGCCTCGAACTTCCTTGGATGAATCGCTGGAGGTGGCGGCGCTGCCGCCGCTGCTGCTCGAGCTGAAAATCGTGTGGAGGCTCGCCATGTAGGTGAACGGGTTGACGGGCCGCGCCATCTCCTCCTCGCCTTCCAGCATCCTGACCACGCTGCTCATGGACGGCCTCGCCTCCGGCTGGTACTGCACGCACCACAGCGCCACCTTGCACATCCTCTCCGCCTTCTCCCTGTCCTTGGCCGGGATCCCCGACGCCGCCATCACGTCGTCGAACCTCCCCTGGTCGAACCTCTGCCACACCCACTTGGGGTACCACTCCTGGCTCACGGCGGGGTGCTGCGGCTCCAGGTTGCGCCGCCTCCCGAGGATCTCGAACAGCAGCATCCCGAAGCTGTACACGTCGCACTTGTGCGTCACCGGCAGCGGCAGCCACAGCTCCGGCGCCGCGTACCCGGGCGTGCCCCGCGCGCCGGTCATCGTCAGGTGGGTGTTGTCGCGGTTGCAGAGCCTGGCGAGCCCGAAGTCCGCCACCTTCGGGGTGTAGTCGGCGGTGAGGAGCACGTTGCCCGGCTTGATGTCGTAGTGGATGATCCGGTGCTGGCACTCCTCGTGCAGGTACCTCACCCCGCGCGCCGTGCCGACGACGATGCCGTAGAGCGTGTCGAACCCTAGCGCGCCGCCGTCGATGCCGTCCCGGCGCTGCTCGTGCTCGAAGAGCACGCGGTCGAGCGAGCCGTTCTCGAGGTACTCGTACACGAGCGCCTTGGTGGTGGCGTCGAAGCAGAAGCCGTAGAGGCGCACGAGGTTGATGTGGTACGTGCGCCCCGCCGTGCCGACCTCCGCCATGAACTGCTCCTCGGCGCGCCGGTCCAGCGTGCTGTTGAGGATCTTGACGGCCACCGGCGCGCCGTTCGGGAGCGCGCCGCGGTACACCACGCCGAAGCCGCCGGAGCCCAGCCGCTCCGCGTAGTTGTGGGTGAACTCGCGGAGGTTCTCCGGCGTGAACCGCGCGGGCTTCTCGCGCAGGATGTCGTCCAGGAACCGGTCCACGGCACCCATGTCGACGGCGCGGTTAGCGTAACAAGGCTGCTCCGGCGACGACACGTCGTCGTACGCGCCGTTGGATGGCTGGATTGGCGCGTCTGCCGCCGCCTGCATCTGCATGGCCTGCAGCCGCGCGCGCTCCGCCCGCCATTCTCGTTTCACCTCGATCCATCTGGTGAGGAATTTTATAGCCCAGATGATGACAATGCCACCGACGATGATCCCAGCTGCGCCAGGATCGAAGAGCGGGGTTGAAATTGATTTCAGGATACGTGCTTGTGCTCGAAACAAATTCAGGAGATCACAACTTCAGAATAGACAGAGTTACTGAATGTCGCTTACCTAATGCAAGGGAGTTCATTGAGTTACAGACTATCTGCTTGCGGAATCGTCAATTGCTTGATCGATCCCCTGCAGCAGCAAACAACATGTAAAAAGGCGTTCAGAGAGACGGTTTTGACTTCTGGACTTCTCCAGTTCATTCTGATCTTTCGTGCAAAGTTGGAAAACATTTGATGTCGCAATCGCCAATGAACTTGCTGTCTTGGTCCGTACTCTTAAGTCACCGGATAATAGTTGTTTAGGCGAAAGACGTACTGATTTGGATCATGAGTAAGCGTTTACCATCGAATCAACTAGAGAGCAGCTGGTGAGCTGTTGAGACATGGACGAACTACAGAGTACATGTCACCGTCTTTGACAATTGACTATAGGAAATTGACGAAACGTGTTGCGGTTATGCATTAAGCCTCTTTTTTTTTTAAAAAAAAAGATGAGTCAATGCGTTAACCTTGTTAGACCAATGAAAAGGGATAGCAGATATAAGTTATTGTCATACGACCCGATGAAGTGGACCGCATTGGACTCTCTCAAGTTTTTACTAATTCCTGCCACACATTTCTCGCAACTCCGAGGATGTCCAAGTTGCAAGGATGCCATGGCCCAATCATCCTGCAGTACCATTTTATTTTCATTCCCCAAACTTTCAATCCTGCTTAGTAGTTCTAATCCCCTTAAGCCCAGTCAAAAAGTGACGCGTCAGGAGTTTTAAATTTAAACGAGGTAGAAAATACTCAAGCACCTTCAAACATCTTAGAGAAAAGTCCTAGAGATATTTTGGGCACCATAACCCCCACAAAAATAACTAGAGTTTGTGAAACAAGTTCTGGAAGCTTCAAATAAAAATACAAAATTTAAAAATATTTACAAATAAATCAACATAGCTTCTCATTAATGACAAAAATTCTCTTTGTATGCTGTGACTTTTGTGGGCTTGTGGACATCCAAATATTTGTGTTATAACTGTAGCGTGCATGCTCCAAGAATCTTTTCCATTTCTAGGTTTATTGAATCTTTTATTCAAAGATTTTTCACCTTTTTTCACTATCTGTAGATATTTTAATGGGATCCACTGCATCCCAAAATGGTTCCAACTTTTTTTTCTACATTTTTTGGAGGCATTTGATGATGTTTCTTCAATTAAATTAAGAAATTGCTACTGCATCAGTCCTAAACCCCTCTGATCATCAGGTACCAGAGCCAAAACAAGAAGGAATTAAAAGTTGGGGTAACCCGAGCTAAACAATGTTGGAGTTGGGATTGTGGCTTAAATTTATATAAGAGAGGCAATATCTAGACTACCCTTTAACCTTTATAAAGGCAAATTAAGCTATAAAAATATATTTGAATATATCCTCTTTAAAAATAATATGGAGCTTTGTCTTATATAGTCGACATAATGCCAAAATTAGTCTCTAAAGTATGTGAAAAATTGCTAAATCGCCCGTGAAATCACATGGCCCGGTTTTCATTTTAGACAAAAGAAAATGAAATGCAACTGCTCACATGAGCCCAACCACGTCAGCAGCGAGAAAGTCAAGGTAGCAGATCAGGGCTAGTTTGGTTTCCTCGGAAATTTTGACAATCAAATTATGAAATCGTTTTATCATCACAAAAACTCTCTTATTATGTGAAGACGAACACGACACGAACTAGTTATTTAATCTCGACACGAATCATTCTCTACACAGTTTCAAGATACTCGTGTCATGATACTAACACACAGTTGACAACGGGGATAAACAATGTTGCAGATGTAACGTCATATACACGTACTCAGGAAACATTCAGCTATTCGAAGCGCTTACTTAGTAGCCCTCGGCTAGTTTCAACTCCAATCCCTCCCCTGCATCGAAGTTGCTAGCTCCTCGTCATCATGCCGCTCAACGGCGGTATTCTTGCCATAGCAATCGGTAAGTATGATTCGATCATCGTTAGCTTTGCTTCCATGGCTACCATGTCCCTGATCCATGGCGGCCTTGCCCTGCAGTTGCGACTATCACAGGTGGCATAGTGGCAGTCGTCGGCATAGTCGCGATATACTTGTGCGCCGAAGTTGCTGTGAAGGTGTATCTGCGAGGAGACGCCGGAGGCAGCAGTCGCGGTCGTGTGGCGTCCTTCACCGGCGAGCCCGGCAGCACCGGAGGCGGCGGCGGTGGCGAGACCGACGACGTGGAGATGGGGAGCATGAGCTACTTCTTCGAGGACATCCAGAAGGAGCGGCCGGTCCGGTTCAGCTCGCAGCAGCTGCGCGCCTTCACCCGGAACTACGCCCACAAGGTCGGCTCCGGCGGCTTCGGCGTGGTGTACAAGGGCCGGTTCCCCAACGGCGCGGCGGTGGCCGTGAAGGTGCTCAACAGCACGCTGGGCAAGCGCGCCGAGGAGCAGTTCATGGCGGAGGTCGGCACCATCGGTCGAACCTACCACATCAACCTCGTCAGGCTCTACGGCTTCTGCTTCGACGCCGCGGTCAAGGCGCTCGTGTACGAGTACATGGAGAACGGGTCGCTGGACGGGTACCTGTTCGACCCGCCGCCGGAGAGGAAGGTGGCGTTCGACAAGCTGCACGAGATCGCCGTCGGGACGGCGAAGGCGCTGCGGTACCTGCACGAGGAGTGCTCGCAGCGGATCATCCACTACGACATCAAGCCGGAGAACGTGCTGCTCGGCGCGGGGCTGGAGCCCAAGGTGTCCGACTTCGGGCTGGCGAGGCTGTGCGACAGGGAGGACACCCACCTGACCATCACCGGCGCGCGGGGCACGCCCGGGTACGCGGCGCCGGAGCTCTGGATGCCGCTGCCGGTGACGCACAAGTGCGACGTGTACAGCTACGGGATGCTGCTGTTCGAGATGCTCGGGAGGCGACGGAACCTGGAGCTGGGTTTGCACGGCCGCGAGAGCCAGGAGTGGTACCCGAGGTGGGTGTGGCACCGGTTCGAGGCGGGGGACACCGACGCCGTGCTGGCGCGCGCCGCGGCGGCGAAGGGGGACAGGAAGGAGAGGGAGACGGCGGAGAGGGTGTGCAAGGTGGCGCTGTGGTGCGTGCAGTACCGGCCGGAGGACAGGCCGTCCATGGGCAGCGTCGTGAGGATGCTGGAGGGGGAGGACCAGATCGCCGCGCCGTGCAACCCGTTCGCGCACCTGGCGCCCTACAGCAACTCCAGTGCGACGCAGCAGTCTGAGGACACCGCGGGCTCGTATGGTTCTTCAGACCTTGTGCCTAGTGCCCGGTAGCCGCAAGCCTGCGAAATGGTTTCCGCCTTTCTGGTCTTCGTTCTCGTCAGCTAGGAATCGTGTACGCATGCGACTTAACAATGTATATGATCGCAAATTTGTTATGAAAGCATGATTGTCAGATGATGGGTATGCCCTGTACCGTTGATTGTTCGTGTGATAGGCGTTACCCCGGATGCACAGCGAGCTAAGGGCAGCGTCACCTTCCTTCTTTCCTTCGTTTTTTCCTCATAATTTTCATCTGATTTTCCTCCAAATGTCCAATTTGTACCCAGCTCAAACCTTTGACCAAAATGTTTCTAGATCATAGCACTGCAATCGATGGATTTAAAATTTTATCACTCGAGCAACACAGGTTAAAATCCAATTCCCCGAGATCTAGCTCTTCCAACTAACCTAAGAAGTGAATGGTAAACGCCATTCCGTCAGTAGCTCCAAGACCAGCACATCACAAGATCAAAATCCAATTCCTCGAAATCTAGCCCTCCCAACTAACCTAAGAACTGAATGGTAAACGACATCGCGTCAGTTAGCTCCCAAGAGCAGCACATCACATAGTGGCTAAAAAGTTTTCAAAGATTTTAACAGTTCTCATTACATCACATAGCGGCTAAAAAGTTTTCAAAGATCCTAGACTCTGCTGTCAAATCGATGCACGGGCGACGTGCACTGATGAATCGCTGGTTGTGCGCGTACGACCTCACGTTTGTGTTGTGCTGCTCGCTCTGTCTGCGCGCTAAGTAAATGATGGGACAATAAAATGTACTAGAGCTAATACAAAATTACTCAGCATACTATAAGTCGGTGCGGAATGTGGTCCCGACACTAACCAGTAGTAAGCACCGTGGTCTATCCCTCAATGGTCGATGCTAAGCAATAAGAGACACAGAGTTTTTATCCTGGTTCCGGCCGAGGGGGCCGTACGTCCAGCAGTGGCGTGCTCAAGGCACTATATTGCTTAGCACCGGGGGTGCCTGTAGTGGGGCTGCTACAAGCAAGGCGGGAGAGGAAGCCTGACTTCCAAGTCCCTGGTGTGATGGCTGAAGATGTTGTGGGAGAATTGGAGAACAAGTGCGTGGTGCAGCCTGTCTCCAATTGTGTCGTGTCTGTGTTCCTTTCGTTGTTTTTTCTCCCCCTCGCGGCAGGGGAGTTCGTCCCCCTTTTATAGATCAAGGAGGGAACGAATCACATGCGCGCCGCGCTACCTAGCTACGTGAAGGGGCGTGGCGTGCTATGCTGTAGAGTGGGCGGCCGTCCGGACGATCCTTGCAGCGGTCCGACCATCATGGCCTATCTTGTACCCGAACAGTGGCGGTTCGAGGGTAGGAGGGCAACGGATGGCGGTGATGTCTTCTGATGGGCTCGAGGGAGCTGCTGACGTTGGCCCGTACGGAGTACAGGAGTAGGTAAAACGGCGTCCCGTTCCAATGCGCTCCGCCGTACTGGAGTTGTTGCTACAGCGCCAGGCGTGCGCCTGCACGCACGGGGGCGGCTGCCATGCCGTAACAGTGGCGGGGATGGCGTTCCTCCTGCCTAGCGCCTCCACCTAACCCTGTAGGGTCACAAGAAAGCAAATCGAGGGTGAAGCCGGCCCCCTTCGAGGGCTCGGCACGTTAGCCGTCTTTGGAGCGGGCGCACGGCGTCACGGGACTGACACCGGCCGCGCCGCACAGTCCCTCCCCACAGTGATGGGGATGGGCTCCCTCTTGGGGAGTTGGTGCGGCGGCACGGGGGCGCGAGCCCGGGCGCATGATGGCGGTGTCCCGCCGGTGTCGGGCGTTAAATGCCCGGTGTACGGGGGCGGGCGCACGCGAGCGGGCGCCCTTGAGCGAAGCGGATCCGGTCGAGGGCGGGGCGGACCCTCGAGCGAGGCGGAGCCTGCTCGAGGGGGAGCGGACCCTCGAGCGGGGCGGTGCCCGTTCGAAGGGGAGCGCGCCCCCTCGAACGGGACGGAGCCCCCCCGAGGGAGGCGTGTACCCTCGAGCGAGGCGAAGCCTGCTCGAGGGGATCTTCGAGAGGGCCACCTTGGTGGACCGTTGAGGTCCTTTGCAGCGTGGGTCGTATCCTGCAAGGTTAGGCAAAGTGTGTTTGGTTTTGTTGCAGGTTTTAAGAGGGGATTTCCCGGTTGTTAAAGGGGACCCCTAGGGCTGTCCCCGACAGTAGCCCCCGAGCATCTGTGGGTTTGCCATTCAGGCTCCCGCAGATGCTGGAACCTACTGATAGGACGTTCTTCCCTCCTTGTCTCGCGAACGCTTTCCGTGGGGCCGCGTCAGTGTAACACCCCAGGTGTTTATTTAAGCTAACTAACTTAATTAGTGGCATTAAGCGTGTTTAAATTGGCTCCTAAACATGTTTGACCTGTTTTGTAGCGAATTTGCACAAAAGATCTTGGTCAAAATCTCAAACCACGGTCAAACCCTAGATCTCCTTTAAGGCTGAAATGGTTTTCTTGCGCGTTCTCCAAACTTCACTATAGAAGTTCAAAATCGGCCAATACGAAAGTTGTTCGTTATTTCCGGGAACACATTTTTCGTAATTGGCGGACATTCCAATTTTGAGCGCAAATTGGCCAAAAATCGAGTTTCGCGCTGTGAACGATGAACCGAGCCGTGGAAAATCTGCAACTTCGGTTGGCGTTCCTGGGCAAACCATTGATCAAAACATATGTCGCCCTTTGGGAAAGTTGTAGATCTATAGCTCCTCTACAACTTTGCTTTTGGGAGATTTTCAAGTTAGTTGACACTTTTTGGAGTTAAGCATTTTCGAAACAAGGTAAACGAAACTAAAAGCAGGGCCGGGCGACGTCGCTGCCAGCCTAGTGCGTGTCGCGCACGCGCGCTCCAGCCGACCGTGGTCAATCCACGTGGCGCCCGCGCGTCTTTCCGGCGTACGGTCGCCTGGACGACTCCGCGGTGGACCATGCGGCCCTAGGGGGCTTCGCACACCACGGAGTCGTGTGCGCGTGCCCGGGGGCGCGGACGCGGCCGGGCTACGGGCCGGCGCGGCCACGTGCCGCACCGCGAAGCCCCGGCGCATGCAGGCCTCCAGCTGGCCTCGAGAACGAATGGCCTTCCCCCGGGTGCCCACACGGTCTCCTCGTTTCCCTCTCCTCTCGTTTGTGAACCGAGCCGAGCCCGAGCAGAGCCGGCGTCCGTTCGGCTGCACGCCAAAGACAGCGTCGCCGCTGAGCTTGTTGTTTTGCTCCTCACCGACGAGCTCCAGTCGCCTACACACGTCCTTAACCCTCCACCGAAGATCCCTGTGCACCGCATTCATCCTCCAAACCCCGTGGCCGCCGGCAGTTCGAACCGAGGCAGACTGCCGGTCACCTTGCCGCCGCCAGCGCACGCCGGCCACATCTCTCCCCCATCCAAGCCCCAAAACGAGATCGTGGTGAGTCCCTCGTCACTCCCCACCACTTCCCCGGTCAATCCCGGCGACGAGCTCGCCGGATTTTGGTCCTCTCCGCCGGCCACGGCGCCTGAGGACTACATTGCTTCGATTTCAGTCTTTCCAGGGAGATTTCTGCAAGTTTCCAGGGACCCGGTTGTGAAGGTAAAAGTTAGGGATTCGGCAGTACCTTCGAAAAATCATTAAAAATCGTAGAAAAATCAGAAAAATGCAAAACCAATTTTGTTGGGTTCGTGGTGAAGAAATCTACCTTTTCTAGAAAGCATGTATAGGGTTTTTCTGCACAGTTTTTGAATTAAAAATTCAAACGCAGTTTGGAGTGTTTTTAGTGCAGTTTAAAATATACACATGCTATGAACTTGAATTTTGGATATGTTGTTCTTTATATCCTGTCTAGATCTGTGACAAAGGTTTGCATGGTTTTGATGTATATATTTGCAGTTATGATTTATTTAAGCTTTATGCTAGAATAAGTTTGATGCTTTTTATAGCACCTTTAATGAACTTTTCTTTGAGCACAAGTGCACCCTAGGGCTTTGACTTGATGATTAGTACCCCTGGTGTGATGGATGTGAATTTGGGGAATTGTTTACTAGGTATTTTGGATTTAATCTTGCGTAGGAGCTTAAATTCAAAATCTGAAAAATAAATTGAATTTGCAACCATGCCTTGGTCAGAACCTTCTTTTTGGCATACTTGACCTGTAGGAGAAAGTTGAGATCAAAAAGTTTATTAAATCTTTTTATATGAATTAATGTTGATTTACTAGGCTGAAATTTGTCTTTTTCGTATAAATTAATTTATAAATGTTCTTCAGCCAAATTTTGGTGTGAAAACTTAAATTAAGTATATGTTGCTGTGTGCAAAAGATTAGGTTCTTTGGAAGTGTTTTAGATTTAATTTTGATTTATGGTTGAAAGGCTTGTTTTAAATAATTAAGGAAAGCAATGGAAATTAAATGTGCTAAATGGTAAAATCATGTTTGGTTCTGTTTTTAATATTTAAACACAACACCCTTGCTGTTTAGTGAAGTTAAGTAACTTAAATTACTTAGATGTGCACACAATCACCATCAATATTAACTTTAATCTACTGCATGTGCATATAAACGTGTAGATCTCCCCGACGGTACGTACACACTCGCCCAGGAGGGAGACGGGACTGTTGATGGTGAGCTGAACCAGATTGGTGTGCAGCAAGACCTGGACCAAAGTCCAGAAGAGCCCAAGGCTTGTGTTGGTGTAGAGTCTGAGGAAGGCAAGCACCGGTTTCATCTAACCCATTTTGTAAATTAAAATCATGTCCTTTACTTTTCAGCACTTTATGCTTTACTTTGTGCATTTAAGTTTCAGGAGTTGTTTTGAAACCTAGTTGCATGATCCTTAGGACTCCTATGCTCTTTTACTAGTATGTTAGGAACGCTAGTGCCATGCTCTAAGGATACGGTAGAAGTCGAGTAATAACTCATTGCTCGCGAGATATAGGTTATTTATGTTGGAATCATAAGTTGGTTAAAATGACTCGCTCATGTGGTAAGAGCAATGGGTTCGGTCTCGACCGAGTAGCATTGTGCTGGTCCTAAGCTATTGAACGTACCAAGTACTTGTCGGGAATGGGACCGGTAAGCCTAGTACCTTCTGAACCGGGGCGGGATCTTTCTAGCTACCCGCTTGGGATGTGTCTCCGGGCTAGCTACCCGTGGTATAGTGTGTGAGTCCGGACTGGTCGGGTTAGACCCTCCGGATAACCGCGTACCAGAGTTTGTAGCGTCTGATCCTAAACTGTGGGATGTTGGGAACCGCCTGGTTGGGGTAGACACTGCACTTGGTCTACTTTCTTCCGTGTATCTTGGGTTTACCTTGCAAGGATATAAATCGATCGATCGTCGGTCACTCGCCGTTATCCGAGTCGGCTTGACCACCGGCTACCCCATGTTTATTTATGGAACAGTTCGGATTAATATTGTTACCTCGTTTAATATTGTTTGAACAACATGCTTGTTTAGTGCGGTGCTCACATAGAAGGGTTAACATACTAGAACTTGAGCTAAAACATGAGAGTAAGGATAAACTCTTAGTCGCTTTTGGCAAAACAAACCCACAAGCCAAAAAGCCTTGCATGTCTAGTCTTACTTTATTTTTGTCGGGTAAGTCTTGTTGAGTATTAGTACTCAGCCTTGCTTAATTTGTTGTTTTCAAGTAATCCTCTGCGGCCCGGTGTCATTCCAGAGGGATGGGAGGTTGAATGGGAGGACGATGATGATGAGTGATATGCATGGATGGCCTCCTGTGTATCACGCGTTAGTTTATTTTTCCGCTGTTTAAAACTCTGAACCATGTTTACTTTTATGTACAAAAACCTGGTTTGTAATAATGTTAACTTGTGAAACTTTTTATGTAATGTAATGTTGTACTCTGGTCCCGCCTTCGTGTGGGCTTAGCGCATATCAGCGATCCTGTTGTATGTGATTTACCGGGCTTTACCGGCGGAAGCGGTTTACGACTAGTTCTTTATTATTGCTTAATGGCCACGTGGACCGGCTTAGGCGATAATACGGAACTATTCTGGGCGGTTCTGTCACAGCTGGTACCAGAGCGATGATATGCACCAGAGTCATTAAAATACCTTAACAAACTTGTTTTTTTGGAATAAAATTTGCCAAGATTAATAATCTTGCTAAAAGAGTAGGACGTTAAGGTCTAATCTAGTCCGAGAGGCCCTAGAGGGAATTTTTGGGTTCTTTCAGGTGGCTAGTATTCTATGGTGTATTTAGTCTGACTTCCAGCACATTTTATTCCTGTCAAAACTTACTTTCATGCACAACCATACTAGTTCATCACGTTTTGCCATACGTGGTGGTACCACAGGGAAGTCCTGTGAGGGACTAGTGGGACCTATTCCAATGGGTGCCACGTCGCGTCTGCGTCTCATCACGTTTTGCCATACGTGGTGGTACCACAGGGAAGTCCTGTGAGGGACTAGTGAGACCTATTCCAATGGGTGTCACGTCGCGTCTGAGTCTCGTCATGTTTTGCCATACGTGATGGTACCACGGGAAAGTCCGTGAGGGATGAGTGAGGCCTATTCCAATGGGCACTCACGTCGCGTCAGAGTCTTAAATAGGACGCTGTCCATGCAGCGGCTTTACGCATGGATACCGTTTCTATAAGTGAACGGTAATGAATGTGGACGCTTTTGTGAGTGCTTTGGCACAAAAGGTCTTGAATATCCGTGATTTTCTGCAGGTACACTAACCACGGTTGTTAGGAACGGTAACTAAGAAACGAATAGCTTCCGACTAGTTATTATAGGGAGAGACGTTTATATATGCCCCGCCACGGCACTAACTTCGTTTTTAAGCTTAAAAAGCTTTGTGAGGAAGTTTAGGACGCTTCTTGCATCATGTAAAAGCTATTGAACCAAAAATGAACTTAAAACATGTGTCCTTTGGTCTTTAATTAAATTTTGTTTCTTAAGGACCAATCATGCTAGTTTAATGCTTTGGTGTGTGGCTAAGCAAAATTTAACTAGCTGCTGTCCAAATCTTCCTAAGGATTATCTAGAAAATTTCTGGCTAGGTGTTCCTTAGGGAAATTGTTCATCACCTAGTTAAGTTTGCTCCCTGAATTTCTCATGATTTCAGGAGGTTTAAAACTGAAGTTAGGATCAAAATGACTAGTCTAGGTCTTGCTGAAGTGCTGTCAAAATTCTGAGTTAGGCTGAAAACTCGAATCTTTACCTATAGTTCCAAACAGAATTTGACCTGAGAATCTACAGCAAAAATGTTCATTATCTAGCATAGATCATGCTGTAAAAAATTCATGGTAATTGGGTACTCATGTATTGAGTTATGGTCTTTTTAGTGAAGCTTTGCCCTGCTGAAATTCTGGGCAACAGCACTCTGAAAATGGACCTTTTCCAATCTGATATTATTCAACCTTTGAATACCAAAATCACTCCTTAGGTATCTATCTACCTCCTGTAGAAATCTCAAGGTCATTAGAGTTTTGGTTTGAGAGTTATACCCAAAACACTAGGTCTCTGTCCTGCTGAATTTCAGAATTAGTGATCTCTGAAATTCAAATTTTTAGGTCATCTTCCTTTGGGATATAGAGCAAACCTTGAATATCAAAATGATTCACAATTTTGTGATGGTCATGCTCACAAAATTTCAGCATTTTTTTCATGTGTATATTGGGAAATATCGAATTTTTAGTAAGCCCCTGTTTGCTGTAAAAACTGCTAGACAGAGCTTTGGTAACGAACCTTTCGACCCCGGTAAAAGTTGAATCTGTCCTGGAGTTGAATACCAAAGTTGTGGCTTATGAAATTCTACACATGCTTACCAAAATTTAGAAATTTTCGACACTTGGGCCGAGAGATATGAATTTATTTCTCGGAGCTATTGATGTCCAAATTCTGGAAGTTTCCACTTGAAGACTCCTTAGACATGCCTACTTGTCATTTTGTTGGCAAAATTATAGATGAAATATCTAAGGGAAAAATCACATGATTTCGATGGAAGGAAACCCTATCCTCAATTCTGGAGAAGTAGTTGATAGTGAGGCAGGTGGTAGCGATCCACCATTGTCATCAAACTTGTGCTATACGAATGGCTATTACCTCCCAATTGGTGTGGTGATCAATGCATGAGGCTAGCTCAGTTTGAATATGCCCTCGCGTAGCAAATGCGTTATTATCACTATGAGAGCATGGCCCAAGCATTGGGTACCAAATGAAATCATTTGATAGCTGGGATTTTTCTTCCAGCGAAATCGTGATAAGCTCTTCCTTTAATTTCCTTGGAAATTTGGGGCTAATTAAAAATACAAACGTGGGTTGAAACTTTGTATTCAACACGCTCATCAAAATTCAGCCTTCTAGTGTTCCTACTCTAAGAGTTGTGAACATATTTGTGAACCTTGGCTTGCTGCACAACCGCCAAGGCAGAGTAGAGGTTTTCAGATTCGTGAGTATGATTTCTTAGCTGACGTGTTCACTCTCGTATCATGTGGGTATGCTCTCTGAAGCACTCAACTATTCCTGGTTGTTGACATCATGGGTTCGATCACTATTGATCTCCCAACCTTGAAAATGTTTCTTTTTGACCTTGCTCATCGATTTTGAGGGCAATAGAACGAATACGAAGTATCGACACTTTCTTACCTACATAAGGAACATATCATATCTTTTGTCAAGTCAACTAAAACTCCGATGTGCTCTTTTTCTTTGGTCGTTTTCCCCACACTTTCTTTAGATAGGAGACGACACTTCAACTCCCTATAGCCATGAAACGTTGGTCCCACAACTTTCTGGCGTTGGTATCCCTACTTTTCTCGCTCTAAAATTCCTTGCCTCAAACTTGATTTTTCCTTATGCTTGCTCACAAACAAATAAATAAATTCATGCTTATAAGTGTGAAGAATCATGTGGCATGCAAATTGGAGCATTTTATCACAATGCATATGCATACCTTAACAACACAATTTCATTGCGCATTATATAACTTGTGCATTTGGGAAATCTTGGGTGACTAACTTGCATAAGTATAAAAAAAAATCCTTCTACTCTACCTTTCTTGTGGTTGATGATGTTTCCCTAACTAAAGGTGCCACGACGGAACCTAGGGTATCATGTGGTCTGCAGCCATGTGATTATCACAAGGAGCGCGCTGGGTATCTTGGGTTACGGAAAATTACTCACCACAATTTTGTTCCTTACTCTTTGATTGCTTCGCCTTTCTTAACTAACTCCATGGGTGCAATAAAGCATACTGACTATGCACCATGAGCAACATATCTCATGAGCATATGCATCAACGCATTTCATCAACATGTGCATCAGCATGTGTGCACTACATCATGCACGCATCATGTGCATCACTCATTATGCATCATTACATAAGCATCATATGCTCATGTGCATATACATCATACTATATGCACCTCATCATAAGCATCATTATGTGCACCATTCCACTAATGCACAACTCATCTATATGCATTAATATTGCAAGCATGTCTCATTGGTGCACCACATATCCAGTTAAAAGTCATTGCACCACTAATGGGATGAAGGATGTCGCTAATACTCATAACATAAGTGACATGTGAGCAAGCCTTTCTGAAATTCCTGTACTAGCCTGTCTTTGTATATCTTTCCCACTAAATATCTGTAGAACTCCTGGTAACGGCTCTCTATGACTTTACCATCCTTAACTATTCTTATGAACTAACATCAGAGCTATGATGGTAGAACCATTAATCCATCATCGAACCCTTGTTATTCTCAAAAAAAAATATATTTCTTTTAGCAATCTTAGTATGATCAATTGCTAAGATTCCCATTCCTTATAGAGATCCTTATGAAAACTTTTCAACTCGGTCTTCTTTCGATTTCTCACACCAGTTGCCCGACATCAACTTAACCGAGTTAAGGTGAAGGTGTATAAACAGAGATGTTTCATGAGCAATCAAGGTTCTCCAAAAGTCAAGATATGAGGAGCTTCTGAGAACTCAGTGATTTGTGATCCTTTTTAATGTTTCTTTCAAATTAATGAAATCAGGATATAAGAAAACAAAAGTTTGGCAAATCCTTCGATAAACCTTCTCAAAGCAACTCTGATTCTAAAATGAGGTTACCTCGAGACCTTTTCGATTTCTCCAAGTACCACAGTTAATTATCTCGAGTCATTTATCTCATCCTCTTTAGAGCCATGACGACATTACACAACATCATCTCTCTACCATCTCTTCTCACTGTAGCGTCGTTGCCAAGTTGCCAAGGGCATCTCGATGGTAGTGCACCCTCTTGTCGACATACCAATGGTTACATCTATGACAACTGTCAGATCACTGCCCAAATGGGTGGCCTACGTATGGCATGAATTAGATAAAGATAGAACCCTCCATCCGTCTTCTTCTCTGAGTTGGTTAAACTCAGGAAACGATTTTCTCTTTCTAAAATTCCTTTGGAGGATGAGGAATGTTCTAAGGATATGAAAAGAATCAGCATTCTTATGGATGACCGGGACGACGATCTCTACCAAAGAAAATCCCATAAACCCACAACTGAATACTAACGATCTTTGGACCACCTACATATTCGTGCTCCATCGAATCTGTGCCACTCCATTACCGTCGTGTTTCACTACAGGGGCCAATGCTGTATTAATCTCCTGTCCTGCCTCTAACGCCAAGCGTGCCATCATTACTGCACTGTGGCAACCATCAGTCAAGAGGGGAGTATCGATCTTTGATTCCCGACCACCCTTTGTAGAACCTGGCTATTGGCTCCTTGCTTAAAAACAAACCCTATAGAACCTTCAGATCGAGTTCTCTAACTTTCTAACCTGTTGTTATGATTGTTTATCAATAACTATCGTACTCGGATTATTGTACTCTTAGGGGGTCTAATGGGATTGTCATGAACTTTCAGGGAAATGGAAACCACCACAGGAGATCCGGTCAATCTTCGACCCAATGAGATGTTCCCATCTCTTCCACCAACACAGGAGGTGGTGGATATCTTTGCCAACACCATGAAAATTTTGGAGGGCCAAAATTTGGTGTTAAGCCAACTAGTGCAAAATGTCATCCATAATCGTTATCAAGGGCTATCGCAAACTAGTCTATCCGAACAAGTCTTTCCCAAGCAATTTCAGAATCTATTATGGAGCAAGTCTATCTATTCAATCTATTGATGAATCATGAAGCTCAAAATCAACAGAACCAAGATTCCAATCAGCAACTCCTAGATTCACTCATGCCACCGTCGCAACTTCCTATGGACCTTAGGGAGGAGGAAAGAAGGAGCAAGAGTCACAAGCGAGATTTGCCAAAGATTGACTTGAATGGATGGGAAATTACATGCACCGAACTTCCCTCCCGTGAGAAAAAGCCAAGCAACCCAGCTAGTGTTGTGGATCAGCCCATCAAAACCCAGTGGGTCCCAAGGTCCAATACACCCACACCTCGTCTCTGCTTCAATTGTAGAGATCCGGGACATTTTGTGAGGGAGTGCCCGGAAACTGAGCAGAACAAAACAAATCGGCACGGTCGAGGCTCAAGAGTCAAGCAGGGAAGTCAAGGCAAACGACCAAAACCCCAAGTGAAACAAGGCAAACATAACTTCACGGGTATACATTTCTATTTGAGAACAACCTCCCCTAAGCTAGTTTTTAAATTCCTAATCTCGGGACGAGATTTCTTTTAAGGGGGGTAGACTGTAACACCCCAGGTGTTTATTTAAGCTAACTAACTTAATTAGTGGCATTAAGCGTGTTTAAATTGGCTCCTAAACATGTTTGACCTGTTTTGTAGCGAATTTGCACAAAAGATCTTGGTCAAAATCTCAAACCACGGTCAAACCCTAGATCTCCTTTAAGGCTGAAATGGTTTTCTTGCGCGTTCTCCAAACTTCACTATAGAAGTTCAAAATCGGCCAATACGAAAGTTGTTCGTTATTTCCGGGAACACATTTTTCGTAATTGGCGGACATTCCAATTTTGAGCGCAAATTGGCCAAAAATCGAGTTTACTGCGCTGTGAACAGTAAACTGAGCCGTGGAAAATCTGCAACTTCGGTTGGCGTTCCCGGGCAAACCATTGATCAAAACATATGTCGCCCTTTGGGAAAGTTGTAGATCTATAGCTCCTCTACAACTTTGCTTTTGGGAGATTTTCAAGTTAGTTGACACTTTTTGGAGTTAAGCATTTTCGAAACAAGGTAAACGAAACTAAAAGCAGGGCCGGGCGACGTCGCTGCCAGCCTAGTGCGTGTCGCGCACGCGCGCTCCAGCCCGACCGTGGTCAATCCACGTGGCGCCCGCGCGTCTTTCCGGCGTACGGTCGCCGGACGACTCCGCGGTGGACCATGCGGCCCTAGGGGGCTTCGCACACCACGGAGTCGTGTGCGCGTGCCCGGGGCGCGGACGCGGCCGGGCTACGGGCCGGCGCGGCCACGTGCCGCACCGCGAAGCCCCGGCGCATGCGGGGCCTCCGGCCTGGCCTCGAGAACGAATGGCCTTCCCCCGGTGCCCACACGGTCTCCTCGTTTCCCTCTCCTCTCGTTTGTGAACCGAGCCGAGCCCGAGCGAGCCGGCGTCCGTTCGCCGCACGCCAAAGACAGCGTCGCCGCCGCTGAGCTTGTTGTTTTGCTCCTCACCGACGAGCTCCAGTCGCCTACACACGTCCTTAACCCTCCACCGAAGATCCCTGTGCACCGCATTCATCCTCCAAACCCCGTGGCCGCCGGCAGTTCGAACCGAGGCGGACCGGGGCCGGTCACCTTGCCGCCGCCGCCGCACGCCGGCCACATCTCTCCCCCATCCAAGCCCCAAAACGAGATCGTGGTGAGTCCCTCGTCACTCCCCACCACTTCCCCGGTCAATCCCGGCGACGAGCTCGCCGGATTTTGGTCCTCTCCGCCGGCCACGGCGCCTGAGGACTACATTGCTTCGATTTCAGTCTTTCCGGGGAGATTTCGCAAGTTTCCAGGGACCCGGTTGTGAAGGTAAAAGTTAGGGATTCGGCAGTACCTTCGAAAAATCATTAAAAATCGTAGAAAAATCAGAAAAATGCAAAACCAATTTTGTTGGGTTCGTGGTGAAGAAATCTACCTTTTCTAGAAAGCATGTATAGGGTTTTTCTGCACAGTTTTTGAATTAAAAATTCAAACGCAGTTTGGAGTGTTTTTAGTGCAGTTTAAAATATACACATGCTATGAACTTGAATTTTGGATATGTTGTTCTTTATATCCTGTCTAGATCTGTGACAAAGGTTTGCATGGTTTTGATGTATATATTTGCAGTTATGATTTATTTAAGCTTTATGCTAGAATAAGTTTGATGCTTTTTATAGCACCTTTAATGAACTTTTCTTTGAGCACAAGTGCACCCTAGGGCTTTGACTTGATGATTAGTACCCCTGGTGTGATGGATGTGAATTTGGGGAATTGTTTACTAGGTATTTTGGATTTAATCTTGCGTAGGAGCTTAAATTCAAAATCTGAAAAATAAATTGAATTTGCAACCATGCCTTGGTCAGAACCTTCTTTTTGGCATACTTGACCTGTAGGAGAAAGTTGAGATCAAAAAGTTTATTAAATCTTTTTATATGAATTAATGTTGATTTACTAGGCTGAAATTTGTCTTTTTCGTATAAATTAATTTATAAATGTTCTTCAGCCAAATTTTGGTGTGAAAACTTAAATTAAGTATATGTTGCTGTGTGCAAAAGATTAGGTTCTTTGGAAGTGTTTTAGATTTAATTTTGATTTATGGTTGAGAGGCTTGTTTTAAATAATTAAGGAAAGCAATGGAAATTAAATGTGCTAAATGGTAAAATCATGTTTGGTTCTGTTTTTAATATTTAAACACAACACCCTTGCTGTTTAGTGAAGTTAAGTAACTTAAATTACTTAGATGTGCACACAATCACCATCAATATTAACTTTAATCTACTGCATGTGCATATAAACGTGTAGATCTCCCCGACGGTACGTACACACTCGCCCAGGAGGGAGACGGGACTGTTGATGGTGAGCTGAACCAGATTGGTGTGCAGCAAGACCTGGACCAAAGTCCAGAAGAGCCCAAGGCTTGTGTTGGTGTAGAGTCTGAGGAAGGCAAGCACCGGTTTCATCTAACCCATTTTGTAAATTAAAATCATGTCCTTTACTTTTCAGCACTTTATGCTTTACTTTGTGCATTTAAGTTTCAGGAGTTGTTTTGAAACCTAGTTGCATGATCCTTAGGACTCCTATGCTCTTTTACTAGTATGTTAGGAACGCTAGTGCCATGCTCTAAGGATACGGTAGAAGTCGAGTAATAACTCATTGCTCGCGAGATATAGGTTATTTATGTTGGAATCATAAGTTGGTTAAAATGACTCGCTCATGTGGTAAGAGCAATGGGTTCGGTCTCGACCGAGTAGCATTGTCTTTGGTCCTAAGCTATTGAACGTACCAAGTACTTGTCGGGAATGGGACCGGTAAGCCTAGTACCTTCGAACCGGGGCGGGATCTTTCTAGCTACCCGCTTGGGATGTGTCTCGGGCTAGCTACCCGTGGTATAGTGTGTGAGTCCGGACCTGGTCGGGTTAGACCCTCCGGATAACCGCGTACCGCAGTTTGTAGCGTCCGATCCTAAACCGTGGGATGTTGGGAACCGCCGGTTGGGGTAGACACCGCACTTGGTCTACTTTCTTCCGTGTATCTTGGGTTTACCTTGCAAGGATATAAATCGATCGATCGTCGGTCACTCGCCGTTATCCGAGTCGGCTTGACCACCGGCTACCCCATGTTTATTTATGGAACGGTTCGGATTAATATTGTTACTCGTTTAATATTGTTTGAACAACATGCTTGTTTAGTGCAGGTGCTCACATAGAATGGTTAACATACTAGAACTTGAGCTAAAACATGAGAGTAAGGATCAACTCTTAGTCGCTTTTGGCAAAACAAACCCACAAGCCAAAAAGCCTTGCATGTCTAGTCTTACTTTATTTTGTCGGGTAAGTCTTGCTGAGTATTAGTACTCAGCCTTGCTTAATTTGTTGATTTCAGGTAATCCTCTCTGGCCTGGTGTCATTCCAGAGGGATGGGAGGTTGAATGGGAGGACGATGATGATGAGTGATATGCATGGATGGCCTCCTGTGTATCACGCGTTA
The DNA here is from genome assembly GCA_947561735.1 of Cenchrus americanus. NCBI lineage: Eukaryota > Viridiplantae > Streptophyta > Magnoliopsida > Poales > Poaceae > Cenchrus > Cenchrus americanus. The sequence continues at coordinate 307,338,102 of OX387241.1, read as the reverse complement.
GTTTATTTTTCCGCTGTTTAAAACTCTGAACCATGTTTACTTTTATGTACAAAAACCTGGTTTGTAATAATGTTAACTTGTGAAACTTTTTATGTAATGTAATGTTGTACTCTGGTCCCGCCTTCGTGTGGGCTTAGCGCATATCAGCGATCCTGTTGTATGTGATTTACCGGGCTTTACCCGGCGGAAGCGACAGACTAGTTCTTTATTATTGCTTAATGGCCACGTGGACCGGCTTAGGCGATAATACGGAACTATTCTGGGCGGTTCTGTCACAGTCAGCGGACCCGCGGGTCTAGCCCCCGAAGCCCTGCAGGAGCGTGGATGCTCTTGCAGGGGTTAACCGCGAGAACTGGCCAGAGGGCGTGGCACATGTTTCAACCGGCGTCGGCAATATCTCAGCCGGCTTCGGCGGCGCACGCGCTGCTGGCACTGTATCCGGCGGGTGCAATTCAAGGAGGTGTAGCCGTGTGTCAAGCCCCCGAGCCTGGGCCCGTTCGAGGCGATCGGGTAGAGCTTTACGACTTGTTTTTTTAACGCGCCCTCGCCGCCCCTCCGCGGGACGGAGAGTGAGGTTTCCGCAACCCCCATCGAGCGGGTCGCGAATTGCGGATTCCTCGTCGAGCTGCTAGCGGGTGGTTCGAGTGGACGCCCATGCCCCGTTCGATAAGGGTAGACTGCGTGGTCCGGAGACACGTCCATTGAAGCGCTTGCGTGGGTTTGCTAGGTGGGCTCGGTCCCGTTCGATAGGGACCGAGGGCGCGGAAGCTCTCCCTCGGTGGGATCCCCCTGCTAGCTGCCCTCGCTGGCTCTCGAACACGACATGTGATGCACCCTCGAGCCGATGGGCTCGTGGAACGGCTCGAATGCGCGTGCCCTCGTCGTCCCTGACTCCGCGATCTGGGGCGCCTGTTCGAACCCGTCGAGGGTCAGGCTTCGAACCTCTGATCAGTAGGGCCGTGTGGGGCGGCGCCTGGGCAGCCCCGTCTTTGCGTTCGCGGCCGTCAAGGGGTCTGAGCGTGCCAGCCCCCGAGGCGTTGGTCAGTAGCACTACGTGGCATGGGTGCTCGCGATGCCTGCCTTGTTCCAGGCGGGCCTCGGGGCGACCTTCTCACGCTTGTGCCCCTTTGGAAGGTTGATATTGTCTAGAGCCAGGGGCTCGTACCGCTCGAGGGTTTTGCGTGGCATGGGTGCTCGCGATGCCCGCTTTGTCTCAGGTGGGCCTCGTGGTGACCTTCTCACGCCAATGTCCCTAAGAGGGTTGACATCGTCTGGAGCCAGGGGCTCGCGCCGCTCGAGGGTGCTACGTGGCATGGGTGCTCGCGAGGCCCACTTTGTTTCAGGCGGGCCTCGGGGCGACCTTCTCACGCTTGCGTCTGCTCGAGGGCTTAATTTATCCCGAGCCAGGAGTCCGTGCCGCTCGAGGGTTCTCCTTGTTTCACAAGGGACCGGGGCATTAAATGCTCCACAGTAGAGGCTGCGGTTTTCGCATCGCGGGCGCGCCTTTTTAGGCGTTGCGGCCGCGCGCGCGCGTAGTGGGCGGCGTGGGCAGGCGGACGTGACCGCCTGCCACGGCCCCGGCCAGTCTTCACCGTGATGATGGCCCGTTTGCGGTGACGTGGCCGCCGCGGTCGTGGTGGGGTCCGCTTGCCAGCGAGAAGAAAAGATTCCCTGCAGTTAACGCGCGCGGGACATCCGCTCCGGAGAGCTCGCCCGCGGCTTATAAATCTGAGGAGAAGGGGAAACGGCGGTTTTTTACCTTAGCGCTCCGCCATTTTAGCCCTCCGTGCTTTCTTCCCCGCTTTGCCTTTGCCTCCGTGCGGCTTCGCCATTAGAGCTCTTCCTCCTCTTCCTGTCCTTCGTTCTTTGCATCCTTTGTCCTTCCTCATGGCGCCGCCTCAGCCCCTCATGATCCTAGACCCGTACGCCTGGGAGAGGTCATCGGTGACCCCGCTGGCTCTCAACGAGCTGGTCACCGCCGGCCAGTTGGCGGCAAATGAGGAGGGCCGCTCGGCGGAGTGGATAGTGCCGCCGGCGGTGGACCGCGCGCCCAACCCGCCGGAAGGCTACGTGGTGAGCTTCATCCGCTTCCACGAGCGGGGCTTCAACGCACCGGCGAGCCGCTTCATGCGAGCGTTGTGCCACTACTATAACGTGGAGCTGCACAACTTCGCGCCCAACGCGATTTCGCAGGCGGCCACGTTCGTGGGCGTTTGCGAGGGGTATCTGGGGATCCCAGTCAACTGGGAACTCTGGGTACACCTCTTTCGCGCGGAGCTCTACACGAAGCCCACGACGGAGCCGAGGACCTGCCGCGCGGTGCGCGCCGGCGGGATGTCGCTCGCCCTGCGGGGGCAGTTCAAGGACCACTACATCCCCTGCACCATGACGACGAACAACGCCGGGGCCGGGAGCGGGGATGGTTCTACCGTGCGCAACGCCGAGCCCGGTCTTCCCCCCTACACTGGTCGGGTGTTCAAGGAGAAGCCCAGCTCCTGGGGCTACGGGGTGTCCACGGCCCAGCATCGGAGGCGGCAGGACTCGGTTTTGGCCGCCCTGGTGAGCCTGGCGGCGCGGGGGCTGACCGCGGCGAGCGTCCTCGCCTTCCTCCATCATCGGCGGGTCGTGCCTCTGATGGAGAGGCCGCTCTGCATCTTTCAGATGACAGAGGAGGCGGACCCTGTTGCACTGGCGAGGTCGCGGATGCTCCCGACCCCCCTTGGGCGGCCGTACGCGCTCACCCGGGCGCGGAACGCCGTCGACACCCGGATGCTGGCGCACCCGGACCGGACCCCGTGGGACATCGAGATGCTCCCCACCGGCCCGCTGGTGAGTTCGATTCTTGATTCCGTTTTAGTTCTTGGTGTTGCCTATGCCTTCTGACGCGCCATTGATGTTCTCTCATGCAGCTGGTGAACTTCACCGCCGCGAAGTCCGTTCCGCCCACCCCCGACTCCCGCGCGCTCGGCCGGGCGGCGCAGCGGCGGGGGGAGCGAGGAGCGGGCGGCGCGCGGAGGGAGCGCGCGCGGCGACACCAAGAGCGCCGCGAGCGACCGAACGCGGAGTGCGGCGGCGCGAAGAAGCGGGGCTCTCCTCCCCGGGGACCGAGGAGTACTCGTCCTCGGAGGAGGATGAAGAGGAAGAGGCCGAGGGGGGAGGGCCCCTCGATAGGTGGGAGCTTGCGCCCCCGTCGCCGGAGCCGCGCGCCGGCGGCAAGGGCGGCATCGGGCCGGGGCGGGCGCAACGACGCCCACCGCCGGGCAATCGACAACAAGGGCGGCGCGCGCGCGCGAGGCGCCGGCACATGCCGCGGAGGCGCGCGCGCGACGCGCGCGCGCGCCCGCGCGACAAGCGTGCGCGCGCGCGGGCGGGGCCGCGCGCGCACGGTGGACGCCGTCGGGGAGCGCGCGGCGGCGGGCGCGCCGGCCGCGCCGGCCTCATCCGCTGAGGCTTCGAGGAAAAGGAAACGTGCCTTTTCCTCTTCGAGGTAGGGAACTCGCTTTTTCGCTTAGTTTGGTTTCGTGACGATCAGGCATTCTAATTTTTTGTTTGTGCCTGCGCAGGGTGGTGCCAACTGTGCCTCCCCTTGCACCGGCCAAGGTGCTGAGGGCGGACGCATCCGTCCCCACCCGGCGGCGCACGTCGAGGGCGTCACGGGGCGGGGGCAAGCGCGGCGGCGGGCGAGAGCTCGCAAAGCCCGGCCGAGGCTTCGAGGCCTCGGCCGGAAGACCACCCGCCATGGCGCGGCCGGCCGGTCGCCGAGGAGCGGCCGCCGCCGCCCATCGTGGGGACGCGGGGGGCCGCGGCGGCCGGCCGTGGCGGAGGCGCGCCCCACGGAGGTCGTTGCTACGGAGGCACGGTCCGTGGCGCCGGCCGCAGAAGGAGGCGGAGCGGGTGCAACCGCGGCGGCGCCCGTGGTCGCGGCGGCACGGCCGGAGGGGTGGTGGCCGCGGCGCCGCGTCGGGCGCCCGCGGCCGTGGAGGCACAAGTGGAGGCGGCCGGGCGGAGGGCGGCGCAAGGGCCGGTGCCCGCCGGCGGTTCCCGAGCGGAGGTGGTGGAGGTCCCGGATGACGACTCCCCACCGCCCGAGTGGGATCGGTGGGATAGCTTCCCCACACGCTCCCCGAGCCCCGAGAGGGGGGCCCTCGTGAGGCGGCACGAGGGTCACATGGTGGCGGGGGACCGAGGACACGGCGCCGAGGCCTCGTCCTCCCGCGCCGGCCACCCCCGCCCGAGGTGGAGGGGGTCGGCGGCGATCCCCCCGCGTTTGCCGACGCCCGGGGGGAGCAGGGAGCTGCGGGGAGAGCTCGGAGCCACGGCGCCACGCTCAACCGCGCGGCCGAACGAGGCGCTGCGGGTCCATGGCGGCCCTGCATGGCGCGTCTTCCAGGTAGGGCATGGTTGCTCGTTCTCTTCTTTCTCTCATTTTTGTGTGCTGCCTCTGTGTCGTAGCGCTTACGGGTTTTGATTTGTGGGTGCCAGGAGCTCGAGTGTCGCGCCCATGACAAGTACGATGCCTTCGACCGGGTGAACGCCGAGGTCCACCAGCTCCGGGAGCGATGCATCGCTTTCGACGCGCTTGCTGACGCCCTCAGGACCCCGAACAGCTGGCTGGCGTACCGGGCCATGGCGTGGCGCGACGAACTCCCTGAGAGTTTGGGGCAGGACCCGGCGCGCCGCTCCAGCCTCGAGCGGGTCTGCGCAGCCCTCATCGACCGTGATGAGGCGCTGTGGCAGGCGCGCTCAGACCTGGAGAAGATGCGGACGCTGGCAACCAACTAGGAGGCGGAGGTGGCCAACGTCCGCGGCGAGAACCGGGGGCTCCGCTTGTCGCTCGAGGGGGCGCAAGCGCAGCAGCGCCAGGCCGAAGAGCGGGCGCGCGAGCTGGAGCAGCGGGCCAAGGAGGCCGACGATTTGAAGGCTTCCCTCGACGCCAAGGTTGCGGCGCTTGCCATCGCCGAGGAGCGGCTTCAGTAGGAGCACACCGCCCGCCAAGGGGCTGAGGGGCGGCTCCAGCAGGAGCAAGCCGCCCTCGTCGACACCCGGTCGGCGCTGGAGCAGGAGCGCGTCGCTCGGGAGGCGGTGCAGAAGTCGCTGGAGGAGCGGAACACCGCGTTCTCCAAGGCAGAGGGTGAGCTCATTGTGCTCAGCATCACAAATGCAAACAATGAGCTGGCCCTCCAGGAGCAAGGTGAGACCGTCAAGCGCCTCGAGCTGGCGGTTGAGGCCGTGCGCCGCGACTTCGAGGCGGAGAGGAAGCAAGTCGAAGGTGAGCCGCCGCTTGACTCTTGTTTGGTTGGTTTTTCGTTTGGGAATTCGCGTTCCCTTTTCTGATTTCTCTCTTGTCTTGGTGATTCCAGGCTTGCGCACCGCTCTGGGGCACGCAGCTGAGCGGGCCGAGGCGCTGCAAGCTTCCTATAACTCCTCCGGCGAGGGAGCTGCGAGGGGGGCTGCGTGATGCGGCCCTCGAGACCTGCCAAGCCGTGGAGGAGGGCGAGGCTCAGGCTGGCAGCTCGTTGGCCAGCCGCCTGCGCGCCCTTGGGGGCCACATCACCGAGCGGATGCGCCGAGCACTGCGTCTTGGCGTCCTGAAGGCCCTCGGAGTGGTACGATCCCACTACGAGGTCAACTTAGAGGCGCTGGCGGAGGGCTACGTCGTCCCCGAGGGTGTCGAGGATGAGGTGGCAATGGAGCGTGTGGACGCGCTCGCCGCTGACGCCGCCGGGTCGCTCGCTGAAGCCTTCGAGGAGTTCCTCTTCCCGGACGCTGTTGATGCCGCCGCTCCTCCTGCCTAAAGACAGCTGGGCACTTGGCCCATTTTTATGTATATCAGTATTCTGGCCTCGTGGCCTTTTGTAAATGAACAAGTTGTTTTTCGACATAAACATTTGCTGAAATGAAGTCATTTGTTTATCACGCTTTTTGTTTCTCCTTCTTCCTGAGTAGATTCTAGTTAGGGGAGTTCGATTTTCGCGGGGGGCCTGCTGGGTTGGAGGCGAGAGAGAAGGGCCATATCCACGCGGCGTAGGCTATCTCTGGCTCGCGCACTCCTTCCGCTAGGCTGCCTGCGCCCTGTTCGAATCGTTGCTCGGGGTTGAAGTAGAAACAAACCTAGCGCGCGTGAGTTGTTTCGTTTTTGCGCGAAAAATGGGACCATTTTGGGGGGGGGTGCCCCCCGCAGTAGCCCCCGAGGGTAACTTGGGTTTCAAGGGAAAGCCGAGTTGCCCTTTTTATTAGACTTGAAGCGTTTACATAGTTGTTACCAACTGGGGCGTTGGTCATATGGTTTTTACAATAAAAGGTACTTGGAAATCCTAGCTAGGGGTAGAAGCGACGTAGCTGTTGGATGTTCCAAGCGTTGGTGAGCTCTTCACCGTCCTCGTTGGCCAGCTTGTACGTGCCGGGCTTGAGTACCTTCACCACGACGTAGGGTCCCTCCCATGGGGGCGACAGCTTGTGGCGCCCTCGGTTGTCTTGGCGTAGCCTTAGGACCAAATCTCCTTCACTAAAGTCCCGTCGACGTATCTTGCGTGCTTGGTAGCGTCTTAGGGACTGTTGATATCTTGCGGAATGCATTAAGGCCACGAGGCGTGCCTCGTCTAGCTGATCCAGCGAGTCCTCGCGGGCTCGCTGGTTGGCATCCTCGTCATAGCCTCGAACCTTGGGCGATCCGTATTCTAAGTCCGTGGGGAGGACGGCCTCCGCGCCGTGGACTAGGAAAAACAGGGTGAACCCAGTGGCTCTGCTCGGGGTGGTCCTTAGGCTCCACACAACCGCTGGTAGCTCTTGGAGCCATTTTCGCCCAGATTTGTTGAGCTGGTCGAAAATTCTGGGCTTAAGGCCCTGTAGGATCATGCCGTTGGCACGCTCTACTTGGTCGTTGGTCTGTGGGTGTGCCACAGCCGCCCAATCCACACGGATGTGGAATTTGTCGCAAAACTCCAAGAACTTCTTGCCCGTGAACTGGGACCCATTGTCGGTGATGATGGAGTTCGGCACTCCAAAGCGGTAGACGATGTCGGTGAAGAATGTTACCGCCTGCTCTGCCCTGAGATTCGTGATGGGGCGCACCTCGACCCACTTGGAGAACTTGTCGATCGCGACCAACAAGTGGGTGAAGCCCCCGGGCGCCTTTCGCAGGGGCCCAACGATGTCCAGCCCCCACACGGCAAATGGCCATGTTACGGGGATGGTCTGTAGGGCATGGGCGGGTAGGTTGGACTTGCGGGCGTAGAACTGGCACCCTTCGCAGGTGCGTACGATTTCGCTGGCGTCCGCAACCGCGGTAGGCCAGTAAAAGCCTTGGCGGAATGCATTGCCGACGAGGGTACGAGGCGCTGCGTGATGGCCGCAGATCCCGGCGTGGATGTCCCGCAGGAGTTCGCGCCCTTCAGGGATGGGCACGCAGCCGCGAGGATGCCAGAGGCGGCGCGCTTGTACAGCTCGCCTTCAACGAGGTCGAAGGACTTGGCCATCCTGGCGATGCGCCTAGCCGCGGCCCGGTCCGCGGGGAGTTCCCCTCGAGCCATCCAGGCAATGTATTTGTCACGCCAATCCGTTTTGACGGGAGCTGGCTCGATGTCCATCACGTCATTTCCGTAGGCGCCATACCCCTCGAGGAGGGAGAGCACGTACGCCTCGTTCGAGGGGTCCTCCTCCATGGGTTCCGCACCCGTCGGGTTCGAGGGAGCCCCCGAGGGTTCAGCGTGACTCGAGGGGTGGGGCTCGAAGACGACCGAGGGTTGAGCGACGTCGCGCGTGAAAACGTTCGGGGGAACGGTGATCCGCCCGGACGCAATCTTGGCCAGCTCATCCGCCTCCTCGTTGTACCGGCGGGGCACATGGTTGAGCTCGATGCCGTAGAACTTGTCCTCGAGGGCCCGCACGGCCTTGCAGTAGGCCTCCATCTTGTCGTCATGGCAGCTCGCGTTCTTCATGACTTGATCGATTACAAGCTGCGAGTCCCCCCGCACATCGAGGCGCTTGACGCCTAACTCAATGGCGATTTTGAGGCCACAGAGGAGGGCCTCGTATTCAACCATATTGTTGGACGCGGGGAAGTGGAGGCGCACTGCGTAGCGCATGTGCTCCCCTAGGGGTGACACGAAGAGCAGGCCCGCGCCCGCCCCTGTTTTCTTCACCGAGCCGTCGAAGAACAAAGTCCAGCACTCTGCTTGGATCTGTGGGGGCGGTAGCTGCGTATCCGTCCACTCAGCGACGAAATCCGCCAAGATTTGCGACTTGATGGCCTTGCGCGGGGCGTAGGCAAGCGTCTCGCCCATCAGCTCCACGGACCACTTGGCAATCCTGCCTGCGGCGTCGGGGTTGCGGATGATCTCCCCCAGCGGGAAAGAGGAGACCACCGTGACGGGGTGGTCCTCGAAGTAGTGGCGGAGCTTGCGCCGTGCAAGGACTACCGCGTACAGCAACTTTTGGACTTGGGGGTAGCGCGTCTTGGTGTCTTACAGGACCTCGCTGATGTAATAGACAGGCCGCTGCACAGGTAAAGCATGCCCTTCCTCTGTGCGCTCCACGACTATCACGGCGCTGACCACCTGGGTGGTTGCGGCGATGTAGAGCTGTAAGGGCTCGCCGTCCTGCGGCGGCGTGAGAATGGGGGCGTGCGCTAAGGACGCCTTTAACTTGTCGAGCGCGTCCTGGGCCTCGGCGGTCCAGGAGAAGCGTTCGTGTTTCTTGAGGAGGCGATAAAGGGGCAGACCCTTCTTGCCGAGCCTCGAGATGAAGCGGCTCAAGGCGGCAAGGCACCCTAGCACTTTTTGCACCCCTTTGAGGTCTCGGATTGGACCCATTCGTTCGAGGGCCGCAACCTTTTCGGGGTTGGCCTCGATCCCCCGTTGGGAGACAATGTATCCCAGGAGCATGCCTCGCGGCACTCCAAAGACACACTTTTCGGGGTTTAACTTGACCCCATTTGCCCGTAGGCAACCGAACGCGATGCCAAGGTCGCCAACCGGGTCGTCCGCCTTCCGGTCTTTACGACGATGTCGTCCACATACGCCTCGACCGTCCGCCCGATATGGTCTCCGAAAACGTGCGCATGCGGCGGTATGTTGCACCCGCGTTTCGGAGGCCAAATGGCATCGTGACGTAGCAGAACATCCCAAACAGCGTGATGAACGAAGTCGCGAGCTGGTCGGACTCCTTCATCTTTATTTGATGGTATCCGGAGTAAGCATCAAGGAAGCAAAGCAATTCACACCCAGCCGTTGAATCAACGATTTGATCAATGCGCGGCAAAGGAAAAGGAACTTTAGGACATGCTTTATTAAGGCGGGTGTAGTCTATACACATCCGCCATTTCCCATTCTTTTTTTCTTTACAAGCACAGGGGTTTGCTAGCCACGTTGGGTGAAACACCTCCTTGATGAACCCGGCCTCGAGAAGCTTCCACGGCCTCCGCTCCGATTGCCGTCGCCGCTCCTCGTCGAAGCGGCGGAGCCGTTGTTGCACGGCGCGAGCGTGAGGCAGGATGTCAAGGGAGTGCTCGGCGACCTCCCTCGGGATGCCTAGCATATCTGAGGGGCTCCACGCGAAGATGTCGGCGTTGGCGCGGAGGAAGTCGACGAGCACCACTTCCTATTTGGGGTCGAGGGTGGAGCTGACCCTCAACGCCTTGCCCTCGGGGGCAGAAGGATCGAGGGGGACCTCCTTGGTCTGCTCCGCGGCCTCGAACGTGCGGTGTGCTTGGCAGCGGAGTCGAGGTCGTCGTTGACCATCTTCTCCAAGGTGGTCACCAGCGCTTCGTCCAGCGCTAGCGCCTCTGCGTGCTCTACGCACTCGACGTCGCAGTCGAATGCGTGCTCGATGGACGAGCCGACGGTGATGACGCCGTTTGGTCCCGGCATCTTCATCTTCAAGTAGGTATAGTTGGGGACCGCCATGAATTTGGCGTAACAGGGTCGCCCGAGTATAGCGTGGTAGGCTCCCTTGAACCCCACTACCTCGAAGGTGAGGATCTCCTTGCGGAAATTCTTCGCGGTGCCAAACCAAACCGGCAGGTCGATCTGCCCGAGGGGATGGACCTGCTTGCCGGGCGCGATGCCGTGGAATGGCTTCGTGCTGGGCCGCAGCTGGTCCAGCCCGATCCCCATCAAGCGCAGCGTATGCGCGTAGAGGATGTTGAGGCTGCTGCCCCCGTCCATCAAGACCTTCGAGAACCGCGCGTTCCCGATGATGGGGTCGACCACCGGCGGCAGTGCGGCCGGGTTGGGGACGCGGTTCGGATGGTCCTCCCCGTCGAAGGTGATGGCGTCTTCCGACCAATTGAGGAAGGAGGGAGGCGCTTTCTCCGCGGCGAGGACCTCGTGCCGCTCCTTCTTGCGCTGGCGGGTTGACATGTCGACGGTGGGTCCCCCGAAGATGAGGAACACGTTCTCTACGGCGGGGAAGCCGCCGGCGTCGCCATCTCCTCCGTCTTTCTTGGCCTCTGCCTCCTTCGCGGCGGCGCGGCCATAGAACTTCTTGAGCATGTCGCACTGCTCAAGGGTATGGTTTACTGGGGTCTTGTGATAAGGACATGGCTTTTTCAGCATGTCGTCAAACACCCCCGGGCCTCGAGGGGCCGGTCGAGGGCCCCGTCGAGCCGGAGTCCACGGCGAGGGCCTCGGCATTACCGCCGTCGCGCCCCGCTCGCGCGCCTCGCGGCGCGGCTTCTTTCCCTTCTTGCCCCGCTTGTCGTTGCGGTGGGGCTCCCCGGACTTGTCGCCCTCCGCGGGCGCGTCCTCCGGGCGCTTGCCCTTCTTGCCGTCGAAGATCGCCCCCACGGCCTCCTCTCCTGAGGCGAAGCTGGTGGCGATGTCGAACAGCTCGTTGGAGTCCGCGGGCGGGCGTGTCCCCAGCTCCCGCACGAGGTCCCGGCACGTGGTGCCCTCGAGGAAGGCGTGCACGATCTCGGACTGCGCCACGCTGGGGAGCTCCGTGCAGCGCTTGGAGAAGCGCCGTATGAAGTCCCGCAGCGACTCGCCGGGCCTCGTGTGCGGGGAGCGCAGGTCCCAGGAATTCCCGAGGCGCACGTACGTGCCCTGGAAGTTGCCCACGAACGTGCGGACCAGATCATCCCAATTGTGGATTTGGCTGGCGGGCAGGTGCTCGAGCCATGTCTGGGCCGCATCGCCGAGGTGCAGGGGCAAGTTGCGGATGATGACCTCGTCGCTGGTTGCTCCGCCCAGCTGGCAAGCCAAGCGATAGTCGTTGATCCACACGCGGGGGTCCGTCTCCCCGTTGTACTTGACAATGGTCGAGGGCTGGCGGAAGCGCTGGGGGAAGGCTGCCGTGTGGATCTCCCGGCTGAACACACGGGTCCCCGGGGGTTCCGGCGTCGGGGAGCGGTCCTCACCGCTGTCGTAGCGCCCGCCCCGTCGAGGGTGGTAGCCCACCGCTGCTCGCGCGTCCGCCTTGCTCGTGCGGCGGGCGTTGATGACATTGCGAGCATCACCGTCCAGAGCTCTGCGCGTGTCAAGGAGCCGTTCCCTGGCCGGTGCGCGTCCTGAGTTGGCGGGACGCTCCGCCGCTCCTCCCGCGTGGACCGAGGGTTCGCCCCCTTGTGCGGCCCCGTTGCCCCGCGCATCCCCTTGTTGGTGGATGCGCGACGCCGAGCTCTCGGCCTGCTGGACGGCCGCTTGCTCGATGAGAGTCTGCACCTCGCGGTGCAGATCTCGTGCCTTAGGAGTCGAGGGCGCCGGCATGGCCCGTAGCAGCGTAGCGGCGGCAACGAGCTTCTGACTTGCCCGCGGCGGCATGTCAGGGTTGTCGGCGTTGATGCGGTCGCGGGCCTGTCTGCCCAATTCCCGCACGCGTTCGCCGCGAGCAGAAGCTTCCCCAGCCATCGAGGCGCGGGAGCAGCCGCACCGTCCGTACTCCTCCGCCGGCTTGGCCTCGAGCTCGCGGGCTTGGGCCGGTGTGCGTCGGCGTCGGCCCGGCGGGGGCGCTTGGCCCCGCGCCAGGCGCGCGGCGATTCCCGGGGCGGCGTGACCTCCCCGTCTCCGGCGCCCACCGCGCCGGCGGCATTGGCCGGGTCGTTGGTGATGACGGCGTAGCACTCCCCGCGCGGGGTCGTAGCTCCCGTGCCGGGAGTCGTCGAGCGGCCCGAACCGTAGTCCGTAGCGTCAAGGAAACGCCCGAACATGACCGGGTCCGCACGCGCGGAGAAGTCCCCTTCGCATAGTCGTGGCGGTTGGCGGGTGGCAACGCGTCGAGGGAGCCCGAGAGACGACTCGTCGCCCACCGAGGCGCCGGGATCCCCGGCGACGAGGACGTGACGGCCGGGGCGGGACCCCCGCGCATCGTGGTGCCGACGTTATTGTTGTAGGCCGACGTGGCACCACGCAACCCAATGGGGATGCGCGGTCCCGGAGACCGCGCGCCGTCCCGCCGGGGGCGGTGGCGGTCGTCGTGGCGGTGAGCGCGCCGTGTTGAGAGGCGGCGCGCTCGGCCTGCCGTCGCTCCGGCGACCGCGCCGGCGCGAACGTAGCCCGAACGGCGGCGGCGTCGTGGCACCGACGGGCTCGCGGCATCCGCGCCGGCGGGCGTCCGCGCCGTGGTGGTGCGTGCGGCGGGGACCGGAGCGGGCCGGTCCGGCGCCGCGCGCGGAGCTCCTCACGGTTGGTGAGGCGCATGAGGTAGCCATTCCCCGTGGCCCCGAAAGTTCGGTGCCCCCGAACCGGATTTCGAACCGGCGGGGAGGGGGTCCGAGCCGCCCATGCGGTAGCGTGTACCGCGGTACTCGGTGCGGATCACCATGGAGGGAGTTGACGGATTGACCTTAGGCGCTCGGATTGCCCCACGGTGGGCGCCAGCGTCGGTGCGGAATGTGGTCCCGACACTAACCGGTAGTAAGCGCCGTGGTCTATCCCTCAATGGTCGATGTTAAGCAATAAGAGACACGAGTTTTATCCTGGTTCCGGCCGAGGGGGCCGTACGTCCAGCAGTGGCGTGCTCAAGGCACTATATTGCTTAGCACCGGGGGTGCCTGTAGTGGGGCTGCTACAAGCAAGGCGGGAGAGGAAGCCTGACTTCCAAGTCCCTGGTGTGATGGCTGAAGATGTTGTGGGAGAATTGGAGAACAAGTGCGTGGTGCAGCCTGTCTCCAATTGTGTCGTGTCTGTGTTCCTTTCGTTGTTTTTTCTCCCCCTCGCGGCAGGGGAGTTCGTCCCCCTTTTATAGATCAAGGAGGGAACGAATCACATGCGCGCCGTGCTACCTAGCTACGTGAAGGGGCGTGGCGTGCTATGCTGTAGAGTGGGCGGCCGTCCGGACGATCCTTGCAGCGGTCCGGCCATCATGGCCTATCTTGTACCCGAACAGTGGCGGTTCGAGGGTAGGAGGGCAACGGATGGCGGTGATGTCTTCTGATGGGCTCGAGGGAGCTGCTGACGTTGGCCCGTACGGAGTACAGGAGTAGGTAAAACGGCGTTCCGTTCCAATGCGCTCCGCCGTACCGAAGTTGTTGCTACAGCGCCAGGCGTGCGCCTGCACGCACGGGGGCGGCTGCCATATTTTTACTCACTAGCATATACATATTTTACGGTCAATACCAAAATTAGATGGTGTATCGTGTGATTGAGAATCTTCTTCATTTAATCAAACTATGTTGAATGGATGTTTCGACTATTATTACACAAACCGAATTTATAGTGTCATACTATCATGGTTTCGAACTTAAAAGATTTCATATTATATGAAGACATAATGGTAGAACGATCTACAATGTAGTCTTATCAAAGTTTTAAAATATCTAGGCTTCTTTAAAATTTTAAATTAAAAAATGTCCTAAACACACCCATATAAGGGGGTCGGACAAGCTACTAACTGCTGGGCTGACCCATGCCGCAAGCACACATAGGCCTATATGCATATTCTACTAAATCAATAGTGTTCTCCTAAAATCATAAGAAATTATGTATTTCCAATATTTTAAATGGTGAACATTTTGCATTGTTAAGCATAGACGTATAGTTACTTTCTCCGATGTAACTAGTTAACAATATATGGGTGGTTTCATGACATTGATGTATTGAAATCAATAATCAAAAAGTATAAAATGAAGAATCAGTTCCTCAATTTATCATTTTGTATTGAGTGTGGTCGGAAAAACTATTACCAATTTGTATTGAGCTTAAAATTCTTTCACCATGTCATCGATTCCTAATTTCATACGAAGTTATAGCCGATGTATTAACACTCATTACTTAACCATATTTAATTTATACATAGAAAAATTAGCAATACTGTTAAACGAAAATAAAATAAAAAATGGGGGAAATACGCTGCAGCAAAAGCTGGTGTGTTGTTGGCCTTTTGTGTGTTTGTGCTCCCAACACTGCCCTTTGCAGCTCCGGCAGACAAGGAGATGGCCTTACTTTGAATCTTTGCTGTTGTGTTAGGCCACCTAAACTTAGAATTAGAATGTGGACAACTACTTTGGTCTTGAAAAACCATGTGGATATAAGGAGGATTTTGGGCCACGCCTAGGGCCATGGCCCTAGTGGCCCTAGGCCCAAATCCGCCCCTTCATGAGACAGCTTGTCGCGGACAGATTTCATGCTGGACTAGTGTACTTGTGCGCCCCCGCCCTGACGTATGCCACCACCTGAAGGAGCTCGTTGGCGAGGGACCTTGCAATCTCACAGAGCACCATGACGTCCTTGCTGAGGCGCACAAGCTTCGTCGCCTGGTACTCGAGCTTGTTCGCGCGTTGGCGGACCTCCTTGGTGTGGATGGAGAGGAAGAGGGAGACTTCTCGAGCGCGAAAAAGGGGATGATGGCACAGACAGCCTGGCTCGCTTCCTGCACGACGAGCATGACGGGGACGAGTGGTTTCAGCTTGTCGACGCGGTCCAAGACCACCCAATGCTTTGGCACTCTCATCTTGTTCAAGATCTTGATCATCCCAGGAGCATCACGGCTCACCTGTCACGGCGACCTGGGCCAACTAGCACCCAGGCTCGGAGGCGGGTTCGGCTGCTCAGCGCCTTCGCAAGGCGCTTGACGTACTTCCATGGACCCCATGAACGATGAAAGCAAACGTACAATCGCCTATTTGCCTCGACATCTTTTTTCTCTATACTATAAAGATCGAGTAATTTGAAAAACCTTTTTCACTTAATTCGGGCCCGCCTTACCCCTCATGCCGGACCCACCCACCATGTAACTGGGGGAGTGGACAGGGTGGAAGACCCATAGAATCGCAATTTGCAAAGCGTTTCTACCATAAACAAACTGTTTTTCTCACCCACCCCACGCGTACCCACCCTTTTTACACACGTTGGGCCCACGCCCACGCACCCGCACCTCTCATGCTGCTCCGGGATTTTTTTATATCTATTTTGTCACGATTTTAGAAAAATAAATGGCCGAATCAAAATTTTCGAGAAATGTACATCTGGCGCCGCACCCCACGGCGTTGAGTCCGTGACGCCGTGGGGCATGGCGGCAGGAGCCTGGTTCCGGCGCTAGGGCGGGGCGGGGCGGCGCCGGACCGACCGCCGAGCGGCGGCACGACGGTAGGTCCGTACCGTCGTGCCACACGGCGACACCTTTTTTTAGTTTTTCATTTTTAAAACACTTTTAACCTTTTTAAAAATGACAAACTAATAAGTGTAAGCACAATCACAAGGGAATATCCTAATCAACGACGAAGGAATAGTCACAAGGGAATAGTTTATACATAATCACAAGGGAAAAGTTTATACAAAATCATAGTACTACATCTAAATGCGTCGGCCCCTCTTCCCCCTAACAGCTCTAGCGCCAGTCTAGGTGTGGTCCCGGTCGTACGTCCAGGGGTCAGGTGTCATAACTGCAAAAAAAACATAGTTTAATCAATTTTATAGCAATTTAATCTAATTATGTGAATTTAAATAATTTTCTACAATTTTATAACAATTTAATCAAATTATGTCAATTATAACTATTTCCTAGAAGTTTAAAACAAATTTAAACGAATTATGTGAATTTAAATAATTTTTGACAAATTTTATAGCAGTTTAATCTAATTATGTCAATTATAACCATATCCTAGAGGTTTAAAACAAATTGAAACGAATTATGTGAATTTAAATAATTTTCTACGAATTTTATAGCAGTTTAATCTAATTATGTCAATTATAACCATTTCCTAGAAGTTTAATACACATTTAAACAAATTATGTGAATTTAAATAATTTTCTATAAATTTTATAGCAATTTAATCTAATTATGTCGATTATAACCATATCCTAGAAGTTTGAAACAAATTTAAACAAATTATGTGAATTTAAATAATTTTCTTCTAATTTTATAGCAATTTAATCAATTTTTGTCAATTATAACTATTTATTAGAAGTTTAAAACAGATTTTAATGAATTATGTGAATTTAAATAATTTTCTACAAATTATAGTAATTTAATCTAATTATGTCAATTATAACCATTTCCTAGAAGTTTAAAACAATTTAAATAATTTTCTACTAATTTTTTAGAAATTTAATCAAATTATGTCAATTATAAGTTTAAAATAAATTTAGACAAATTATGTGAATTTAAATAATTTTATACAAATTTTATAACAATTTTTCTAATTTTGTCAATTATAACCATTTTCCACAAATTTAAAATGAATTATAACAAATTTTGTGAATTTAAACATATCTATGTTCACTAAACTAAATTCCTAACTAAATCTAACTAAACTAGGTTAACTAAAATAGATTTCTAAACTAATCTAAGTTAACTAAACTAACTAACTAATCTAAGTTAACTTAACTAACTAACTAAACGGCAACATATCCGGTGAAAACCAACATCTCCATGCGAACTATGGAAACTTCAATCTGAGTCACACGACATTGATCCAACGGGGCGCTCAGAGGAGGTGGGAGGAGTGATTTGCAAAATCACCTTTGTAAATCATGCCTCCCACCTCCCATGAATTTTGCAAATCATCCCTTCCACCTCCCATGAGCTCTCCCTTGAATCAAGATCGTGTGACTTAGATTGAAGTTTCCATAATTTGCATGAAGAGGTCGGTTTCCACTAGATATGTTCCCCTAGATATGTTCCCCTAACTAAACTGACTAAATATACTAACTAAACTGGACTAAATTTATAAACGTACCTCCGAAGTACTCCGAAGGGTTGAAAGTCGAAGGTTTGGAAGGGTACAGCGCCAGATGTACATTTTTCGAAAATTTTGATTTGACAATTTAATTTTCAAAAGTTATGACAAAATAAATATATATAAAAAAATTCCTGCTCCGGCTCGGCGAGGTGCCTAATGCCCGTCGTGGTGGCCCCCCGCCGCGGCGCGTGATGCGGACCCACGACGCGGCGTTCGCGTCCCGGCCCCTGGGCTCATGTCGCGGCTCTGGCTGGTTCGACGGCGGCGACGACATCCTCTTCGTTCCCTACAGCGGCACCTGGCGCCAACTACGACGTGTAAGCACCCAGGAGCTCCTCAGCGCCCGCAGTGTCCAGGCGTTCTGCATCGTCCGAGAGGACGAGCTCCGACGCCTCCTCTGTGCGCCACCTCCGCCGCTGCCGCGGCCGGTCGGTCAACCTGACGGAGACGACCTCGACCTATATCACCACCATCGACAGCCGTCAGCTCAAGGACCACGACGCCTACCTCCAGATGCTCAAGGGCCTCTTCAGCATCGCCGGCAGCCCGGCGTTCTACAACCCGGTCTGGTGGGCGGTTGTGACGAGCACTGTGAAAGGACAGGATGGGCCTGCCTGGTCCCCTTTCAAGTGAAGTCTGAACCTGAGGAACAGGGCGACAACCTTGATTACTAGGAGTACAATCATCAGGTGATCATATACATACGGGTTGTAAAACTCAATGAGGCGGTGCATGAAACAACGGTTCGATCCTGCTGCAGTTATGCGGCTCAGTGGGAGTTTTGGTTGAACAAACACAGCAGTGCTTCGGCCGTAAAGAATTTGGTGCGCTTATGTGCATCTTGTTCGGTGACGTACATGAGGAGGTGGCTCCGTGGCTGATGTTCATTCAGGGGTAGTTCTGCGTGAGTTTGAGGTTGAAGGCATGAAATTGTCGGCCAAGAGCCTCTTCTTGGGAATGTTTTCAGTGTTTGGCGGATGAAGTTCAGGTAAAGAAATAGAATTAAACATTTGGAGAATAAACTAGAGTTTGTGTTGCTACTTGAGGACCGTGAAGATCGCTAATAGTGTGTCCCAAATATGAATAGTATCGCCAAAATTGAACTCCTTGGTCAGCAGCAACGTTACATCTGAATGGATAGAAAAAGAACCTCTACTTAAATAAATTCGTCTTCATTAATGATGGTATCATTAGTGGGGTTGTTTTCTCTCGGCCCATTGCATAGAGCTATCAGGATTGCTGGTATGGGTGACTTTCAATGTATGATCTTTCCTTTCTTTAAATGGTTATATATTTCATTACAATGTGGACTAATATTTATTCTACCTGTTACTAATTGCAACCCACATGAGCACAAGGATAGTGTCATACACGTATTATTTTAACTTCTCAATAGATAGTGGTTAGGTTTACTATTAGCTAAATCTCAAAACTACTGCAATGGCTCAATAGTTGACACATGACCGAAGTGTTGTGTATATGTATCTTGTGCTTTCAATCTATCACATATATATCCACCCAGGTATGGTAGCTACCCAAGATGCCTCGTGTAGACACGTGTGCCCGTCGTCTTGCTCTCCCCCGTCAGCCACTAAACGGGCGTTAAGCTATCACATACACCACTACACACCCGCTGCAGCGCCTGTATGTGGACCCCTGGTTCGTGTTCAACGCTGAACGGTGTGGACCACATGCACCTGCCAGGACCAGTAGCAGTGTAGCACATGGAATTTCTTCCGTCAACAGCGTCATGCCAAAAGAGATAGGGCCGGTGGTGGTCCCCTACCCTGCATACTCCTTTGCGTTTGCCTGGCTGCAGTAGCGCCTGCACCACCACAGCACCCACCCCCTAAAAAATATGTGCTGCACCACGCCCTTTTTATCAGCCTGTGCTGGTACACGGTACGTGACAACACAAAGTGTATAGGCCACATATGCCGCAACTTTCAATTTTTTAATGTGCATTGCCAAGCAAATGTTTGTGCCTCCATTGACAGGCACGCAGAGCCTCTATTTTTTTATATGTGTTGCACATGACGTGACATGCAGAGTTGCAGCAAAAGCCTGCTCCTTTGGCCTGGTAACTGGCATGTGAGTTACTAACCCCGTAGCTACCTCCGTCTTCCTGCCGTGATGGTGCGGATGCATTCGCATGGGATCGAACGGTTGCATGTGCTACGGTAGCAGCCGCCCACGGGTGGTTAGCTACCGCCTGTTGTAGCTCGATATTTCTGATATATATATATATATAGGCCAGCGCTATTCCATACCCAGGGTATGGAATATTATTCCATACCCGAGGGAGCCAGACTCGCGCCGCACCGCACCACACCCCTCGCGCGGCTGCTCGGTCCACTCCGATTTTCCGCGAGGCACGCCGCAGACCTCTGCACAGGTTCCGTTGGTTTTTTATTTTTTTTAATCATTCAGTCACGTGCGATGCTGGGTTGTTGCTGTGCAGAAAATATATTTTTGCATATTCAATTGTCAAGTATCATTGTCAAGTATCGACGTAATATTAGAAGGATTCGTCGACACTAGGACCGAAGGTATCATGAGTCGTGACTTTGCTAGGAGAAAAAAAGCACGCGGTGGATAAAAATATTCCTAGTGCTTTAAAAAAATACTAGTATGTTACAATGAGGATAATATTTGAAGTGATATGATCAGATAATACCATGTTGGGCACATGAAATGGCATTTACGAACTGGAGGTGACAGATATATGTTTGTACAACATTTCAGGCACTCAAAAATAGATTTATCAAGTTTTCTTCAACACATAATATTAAAATACTTGTCTTGTGGTCAAATATACAACACTGTGGTTGATCGAAACATGGCGACATTGTGACAACATTGCTTTCAATGTATAAAGATCCAATAGGTAACTTTGCAATCGGTAAAAAAAATTCCTCTATATACTTTTGTGGCTTCATCTGAGGCCAAAATCCTATCACAACTCCTTCTGAATACTCGGTTGCCTGGAAAGTTAACGAGCTTGGAATTTTAGTGTCTTTGTCTAGGTTCGGGCGTCACAGGAGGAGGCTTTACCAGACCTGCACAATGATCCAAGCAGAATTAGTATCATTCTTAAGAAAGGAAAATGATCAAGATTATTGTTATCAACGCACATGAAAGTGCAAGAAAAATAGAAAAAAGGGAAAGCATGAGTACAACCATATCAAAGAAATATTGCTAGCTTCAAGAATGACACATTAATCTGGCTTAGTGATGCTTCAAAACAGCATTGACGGCCAGCCAACAATGAGTTATATTGCCCCGACACATTGTTTCACATATATGGACATCATGGAAAATACGAAACAGGTATCCCCGTACCATCAAAATAAGATCTAGTTGCATCTTAGTTACTGGAGTAAATTAGCACTAAGAATCTAAAATAATAAAAGTGTTTCATGATAGAAACATTATCAAATATAGTTTCTAGTTATCACGCAAATCTGAACATTTGCATATTTTGATAAAAACACAGTGCATACCTAAAAGGGTGTTCTTCATAACAAATAAAAACCATAAAAAGGGAAGACATAAATCTCTAGCTATATGGACAAATCCCTCGACAAACAAAATAGATAACAACATAGCTCCATCCTCACTAAATTGGTAAGAAACTTACTACCTTCCCTCAATCAACAAGTTGATGCAAAAATTATATTTGAAGGCCAGATGGGCTGGACTCACCTATGTTGTAGGAGGTAGTGTTGCAGGACCATGGTAGATGGGCAACATGCTATGCCATCCTAGAAAGTATCCCAGAAATTAGCAAGATAGCAAAACATTTTTTTACTAATTTGATTTAACTCCACATTTGCGGTTTCAATCTCCTTTTATTTGTTTAATAATCTGATTTTAAATCATCCACATTTGCAGTTTTAATCTCCTTTTATTTGTTGCTATCAACTGAAGTACTAGTCTGTAATTGTAAGGTAAATGACACATTATTTAACTCTTGTACCTTCATATAACTAAAAGTTGAAGGTGATCAATTATGGAGCGGATTATTAATCCATCAAAACATATAGCTAATCTAGCATTATCATTATTGGCTCCAGCTCATTGGTCAAAAAGGACATCAGCATGAGGATAGAACCTTTCATCCCTGTTGAGACATCAATAGCAGTCGATCTGGAGAAATTTCTTCATAAGCTATGGATTATCCATACATCAGCCAAAACCACGCCAACAACTTAATTATGAACTAAAAACAATTGTCACCTCGAAGCTGTGACGTATCAAATGAAAATTCAGTGTTGCTAATGAGCCAACCAACAGATTGTTAGACAAGGTGGCATCCTAAAATTAGACAACAGATAGTTAAATTGTTGAACTTGGAGTATATATACTATTCACTACTAACTACTTGCCACATATCCCTTTTCTTATGAATGTCAGATACAAACTTCCGTGTTAATAGAAAAATTGGTGTATGATTTCCGGATGAGTGCTGCTATATGTCAAACAGGTTCATCCAACCCATATCCGAGATCCGACCAAAACACAGCACAGCCATATAGTGCAGCTCCAAATATATAAAATAAACAGACCATATAGTGCAGCTCCAAATATATAAAATAAACAGGCCATATAGTGCAGCTCCAAATATATAAAATAAACAGAGTATACGAATAGCAGTCCAAATTAAAGTGAAAGGGTCAAACAAATCTGCTTCAAATATATACACAGGTGCACGCAAGATCAACACACAATCTTTTAAAACAATAGTGGCCCTGTTTAGACTCCATGGCTATTTTTTAGCTCCTCCCTTTTAGCCCCAAATAGCTCGAGAGGAGCCAAACAAGGGAGTTATTTCATAGCTATTTGCAACTATGTCACCCCATAAAACTATCCCCTGAGTGGTGCTCATTGAGGCTATTTGGGGTGGGGCCCAAGGGGTAAGAGGGGTAGTTTGTGCTCAAATGATTGGGAAAGTGCATTAAAAGTCAAATAGCCCCAAACAACTCAAACTATTTCATTGGAGGGTTTATTTCGTTAGGTTAAACTTTAGCCCTCAAAGTAACTCTTGGCTAGTTCTCCAATCATCCCAGTGTTGGGCCGAACAACCAAAGCTAAACTAGACTGGATTAAGTTGCTTGCTATTAAGCGTGTCAGTTAGGTCAAGTAAGCAAATTTTGAGTAGCACGTGCCATGCTGACTGATCAACCAGATGTCACTCACCTGTCTAGAAAAAAAATTATTCTTGTAATCTAGAAGATAAGTGGAATATGTATTCTAGGGATTTAATTTTACCAATTAGAAGTCAGATTAAGTTAATAGTTGAAAATCTCATGTAAACATTCCTACAAACACATTGTGGGCGTGATAAATTGAAGAAAATTTAAGCAAACCATGCAAGGTGTCGGGGACAATCCAGATCTGATGGGAATCAATTTTGACAGAATGGAAATACGTTATGCGTACAACAAAAAGCTAATTGATGAGAGAAGGCTCGCTAGGAAGGATAAGCAACGCAGAGGGAGTTACCTTGTTTTCAGGATGCTCGCCGCCGTAGCCGGCCGCTGGTTCGCGCTCAACCTCGGGCAGGGGTGGTGTCGAAGGATCGATGTGGAGGAGCGGACTGATGATAGAAGGCTCCGCACTCAACAAAAAATATAATCCCGATCAATATCCATCCCAAAAGCATATCCGCCATGCTCAAAATCAGCTGGTGGTAATTAAGATCCCCACTCCAATCACCTCTGATCTGCACGCAAGATAAAAATTAGAATGGGAGAAGCAGGCTCAATGGAACCCGTGGACCTGTGGATTGATTCGGGTACATTGGGGATTCGGGGGTGAGGTAGATCATGGGGCAATTTGCACATCGCAATTGCAAACTGAGCACAAACTGACGAATCTGAGGACTCCATCAATAAGGATTGAAGCACGACGATACCAGACGGGGCATGCGCGTGGTCGGGCCCTTGGACGTCGGCCAGCAGGTGTCCAAATCGGGTGGCCGAAGGGAAGTGGATCGGTGGGGACCGAGCTCCAGCGGGTAGTAGAACCAGCCGGAGTGGGGTGGCGGTCACCTCGCGGGCGAGGTGCGCGAGCGGTGACCTCGGCGACGACAGCTAGGTGCTTGTAATCGGGAGACAAATGAGCGGTGACCTCGCGGGCAGCCGCGGCAGCCGGAACGCCTAGCAGGCGAGTTGCCTGCGCGGTGAAGACGCGTGTGGACAGTGACTAGGCACTTGCAATCGAGCGTCGAATGGAGAGGGAAGCAGAGGCCAGCAGGGACCAAGCTTCGGCGGGGAGCCGCAACTACTGGCGACGGAGGTCGGCGAGCAGGCGGCGGTGGCGACGGAGCCGGGGAAGGGGGAGAATGACTGAAATGGACGGATGGGGTTTCGGGGTTGTGTGCCCACGATCTAATCGGTTCCACGGGTCAGCAACCGGACGAGAAAAGTCAGGAGCCCAACGAAAACCAGGTGCGAGGTGGTTCGACCGTGGCTCGGGTGTGGAATAGTATTCCATACCCAGGGTATTGTGTATATATATATATATATATATATATATATATATATATATATATATATATATATATATATATATATATATATATATATATATATATATATATATATATATATATATCGGACAAGGATATTCACCACGCAGTGTGGTGAATATTATTTAACACCCACCGTTCAGGCTAACGGAGGTCCAACAAGCCATGGTAATCATAGAATTATTTCTTTCCACTTCGGAGTAGTAAAAACAGATCTGAGTTAGTTTTTCACATCCATTTATTGAGTTTCGATATTTATCATGTGGGACGTGCAGGTGGTGCCATGGTCGGAGCTCCGACGAGACCTTGTAATCACATAATTACTCTATTTTTATCACCCAGAAGTAAAACCTTCTTTATAGAAGATGATTGTAAAAATTAGTTGGGAGGGGTTTTGCATCACTGTTGTTGATTCCTTCATTCGTCCGTCATCTTCTACTATGCGCGGAGCGCGGGGCCGCCATCGATGATGCCATTGTGCCGACAAATCACTTTCAGTTTATTTTTATCTCGCTGAGGCGGCTGAGCCATCTCTCATGCTCGGCGCAACAATAAGGGCACCAACAATTAGTACGCGGTAGTGGTCTGCAAGTGAAATACGATTTCGTCAATGGAGTTCTGGCCATGTGAAATTTGCTTCTTCTGGTGATGTGATCGTAAAAATCATGTAGTGTGTTTAGTTTCCACAACTTTTTTGACGTGTCGCCAGCAAGCGAGGAACTACATACTTCAATTGAAGTATCGACTGCAGTATTTTGTATTGACATATAAATGCAACTTGAGAGAGGGATTTTAGTCATTAGTTTAGGCATGCGTACACACAGGCTTAGCGCGTGCTGGATTTTAGGAGAGAGAAATAACTAGCCTTACATGCATGCAAAACATTGATTGCAAGGTGCATTACTGATTGACGCTTACATATGTTTGGATAGGTGCCAATTAACCTTGCATGGAACGTTGGGTCCTGCAGTGTTTTGAAATTATTTCTCATTAGTATGGACTATTAATTACTCTCTTTGTCTATATAAGTATAATTAGTCAAATTTTTATTACTTTATAAGATTACTTCTTACTCCTCTTTAGGCTGACAAATTACTTATTTGTTCTTTAATATTCAATGCATCGGCCTAAGCTTCGGCGAGCCCACCAAGCAGCAAAATTACTCCATTTGATCTCCAAGTAGCAAAATGACTCCATTTGATCCAATGACAGCTGTGTCGAGCATCTATTTTAATGTGCATTGCAACCCATTGGCGCGAGTTACACGATGACCCCACATGAATGTAGCTCATTTAATCCTTCTACCAGGTACGAGTACTTGTTTGACGAGGATTCATGACCATCAACAGTTGTGGCGCATCTGTAAGACCTTAGCGAGTCCCATCTTGATAGATTACCTACTACATTTTCATCAAAAGGTAGTAAATAATATATGTGTGTAATTTTCAAAACTGTCTACACCGTGAGTCAAGGTTAACACATATTTACTCCTTTTCATTCTCGAGAAGTCAAAATCGAGCATACGTCAAATTATTTTTTGTTTTGGCTGAGAATTTACTTCTTTGGTCTCTAATTTGTTCATGGTCGTTTATTCCTTCCCAACAATACGACATTATTATTGTTGACATTATTTTTCATTTATCCTCCGGAAGTAATTTTTATTCTTTGGTAATTTTTAGTTATTTTAAGAAGTAATATTTGCATAATGCTCCAATCAACTCCTTATATTTGCCAACAAGTTCTAATTATGGTGCTCATTATGCCTTGACCTGCCACCAAGAACAAAATTCTTAATGCAAAGTACGAAAATACTTTTATACATACCTAAATGAGAAGATAAGACCGAACCTCGAATTATGACTGCTTTGCAAGATGATAGAACAGAGAAGTTTGGTGCGAGAGTTGCTCTAAACGCCTCGGAGGCGGGACCAAGGGAATCGATCTTGTCGAGGAGGGGCATGGATTTAACACCATGCCACGAATGACGAGGGCCGCAAGCGTGAGGCATATATCAACTCTGCTTTGCGAGCTGCCATTTGCCGAGTCGTGTGGCTACGGGCCGACAACCATGGCCTCGCCGTGCATGCTGGGGGAGGGTCATAGTCGTTTCTCTGCATCATCATGTACATCGGTCCTGCAGGTAGGAAAAGAGTCGAGAGCGTCAGGGTATCACCATGTGTGAGGTAGAAGAAGAGCAGATGCCAAGTGTGCCGAGGACACCACCTTACCAACAAGGCAACAACCATTGCAGTGACGACCCTTATTTGGATCAACATAAGTTAGCCTATGGTGTAGTATATATTTATAGCTACAATTTTTTTTTTCAAAACTGACCAACAACGTTGATTGTGGTACAAATTTTAGAAGAAGCAAACTCCTTGTGCATTAGTATGCGCTATTTGGTAATTATTTTATTAATTATGTTGATAATTGAAATACCTTTGTTGGCTCGTGCATGCATGCAGGTGAATGCTAGTAAATATTGCATTAATTATGTCAATTAACATGGACTCAATTAATTCCATTGTTGATGTGTTTGCCTGCATAAACGCATAGTTATTGGCCATGCATTTAATTTATGGAGTAGTAAATGTTAGAATCATTTTACTTCATGAACTATTAAGAGATGTACATAACTAAATAAACTAACGGAGGGGAAGCACGGCGTTTGGGTGTTGAATACTATTCAACACCCTGGTTGATGAATAGCAGTTCCCTATAGCAGTTCCATAGCAGGAGCCCAAACTATAGCAGTTCCATAGCGTTAGCATTGCAGCCCTTTCTTCTCTTTTCCAAATGAGGAACTCTCTGCTCGGCTCGGCTGAAATCACAAACATACTGTAATAGTTTGGGCTCCCGCTTGTCACTCAGAATTTTTTTATACTTGTTCTTCCATTTTTCAAGAATAAATGCTCGCAACCAAATTTGTCGAAACTGTACACCAGCCGCCGTGTGACAGGGGTAGGGCTCAAACGCCGTATCATAGGGCGGTAGGGTCCTAACCGCCGTGCCACATGGCGTTAGGGGTCAAACGCTGCATCATAAGGCGTGAAGCCGCCGTCTATGGCGGTTCTCGACGGGTGAGTGGCGGTTAGGGTCAACCACCGCACCATATGGCGGTTAGGTCCAACCGCCCTATGGTACGGCGGTTGACCTTACCATATTTTTTCATTTCCATATTTTAAGCTATTTTTTAATTTCCATATTTTAAAAATTGAATTAGAGTAAACATGTAAAAAAAGAAATTAAAATAGAGAAACTAGTTGCATATAAAAAGCAAACTAAAATAGAACAACGACTTAATGAAAAGTTTATACATGATCATGATCAAGTACTACTGGCAAAAAACACAACCAAATCTAAATTCATCTGCCCCGCTTCGGCCTAAGTGCTCGAGCACCGACCCTCGTGTGGTCTTGTTCATACGTGAGGGGGTTAGGTGGCCTCATGGTCCGGCGTCGATCATCGTCCGGAGGCGGTGTTGCCATCATCATCTGTTACGACCCTGCAACCACCTGTGTCGCTCCGGCCATCTGTGACGACCCTGCAACCGGCTGGGACCCTCCTGCAGCCACCTGTGTCTTCTACGTTCTATGGAGTGGCGTCTCTGGTAACAGTGATCCTTCAATCACCTCAGGGCTCGTGAAATAATCGTCGAGCTTGAACTCATTGAACCCCAACATGTTGTCATCTAGGATGGAGTCAGGAGTGACGCTCGAGTCATAAGCTGCAACGAATAGTATTAGCTAATCATGTATCATATTTATCATATTTAAATAATAGTATTATTGTATTAGTTAAGGTGCAGTGGACGAGGAATGAATATTTGCTCCTCCGGTCGAGCCCATGCGGAAGGTACGGGTCCCGTTGGATAGATCGGAGGCCGCCCTATACAATTATGTTAGTATTACAACAACACATAACAACTCCGAGGATTAGTTGACAAGCACATAAGTAATTGTACCTGAACCGTGGGAAGCAAAAGGCCGCTGCACATACATATGCGGACCATGCACCACTGCAGATGGAGCCGAGTGTTGACGGTGTATTTTGGTACACCAAACATGTTTTTACACTTTGGTTTAGATTTGATTATGAAACTAACCCGCCACTAGGCACACTAATCATATAACAAGTTCATCTTTGTGCATGTATTCGGAAGTGTTGTGTTTATGTAGGAAAATATGGACATAAAGGACGGATTCACAACGAGTTCAAAGGAGCAATTGCGGAGTCTCGTTCGTGTTCATGAGCTTGATGAAATCACTTCCAATGGTGGCAAGGACTGAAGTGTTACAAAGGAACATCCCCGTGGATTGAAGCGTAAAAGACCGGACTTCATGCAAGGAGAACCTCCATCTTGGACGCGAGGATGACATCATCAAAATAGTGCAAGTGGAGGGGGGAAAGTGCATAAATGCATGAGGACCCACGGGAGCGAAGGGGCGACCGAACCGGGTCGGGATGGGCCTGGGCCAGTCGGCTTGGCCTACTTCCAGCGTCGGTTCGGCCGCCCTTTCCTTGCACCCGAAGGATCTTCAATCCTAAGTTCGTGGAGGCGCCGCCATTTGCAAAAAGAGAGAGCCATTCACACCGAGAGGCCATCCACAAGCTAGAGAGAGAGAGGAACGAGATCTCCGGAGGAGGATCGCTCAACTCAAAGGAAGCACCCACAAGTGGAGAAGAAGGAAGACACCGTCGGAAGCGTCACCATGATCAACGGTGCCATGTCTAGCACCTTGATGGGGTAATCTTCTCATTTGTCCATGGGTTGTAATCGATCTTGAGATGTAATTGCTACTTTATTGGAACATCTATCTATCATCTTGTGTTGAATATGCTTTGATGTTTAAGGTTAGCTACCATGCCGTAAAGGGAGTAAGGTCCCAATGCTCCCTTCGATCCTTTCAATACGTCGTGTCCATCATAGGTCTAGTCACGAATACCTCCGCGTAGTGACAATACGGGGGAAGGAAAGGGTGAAAGCATGGTCACAACCCCTGATAGATTAGATTGGTTTTTCATGCTTTAAGCGGTTGCATGTTTGAGTATCGTAGACCGTGGGCAAGTGTCTCTTTCTTATCTAGTCAGCTTAATCGTTCTCTCTAGTGTAGTGTAGTTGTTTTCTAGTTTAATCATAGATAGGGTTTAGGTAAGTTAGTGAGTAGAGGTAGATCAAACACTTGTAATCCCCTTGCTCCGCGGTTTGACAAGAACCTAGGGAATCCCGTGGTGAAAAAGGTGTAGGTCCATACGCTTGCGAATCGTAGGTGGATACGTCTTTTATCCGTCAACACCGAGGAAGCAGAATGTGGACGTGAAAAGGTCGCCGACGACTTGATACGAATGACTAGTTGAGGCAGAGCTCGAGGACAACACGAAGTGACGTGGAAAAAGAAGTACGACCACGATCCTACCGTAGTTAACCACGGTACTGTACCTCATGGCGACCGCGAGGATCTTGTCGTACACCTGGTCATGGTCCTGAGGTCCCATGGTCTGCACCGCGACTTCACGTCCATCGATGGAAACGTGTCGTGCTGCGCAGGAAATTAGTAGCACACATTCTAATGAATAGCAATATGAAAAAAATGATTGAACTCCCCAAACTCACCCCTGTGTAAGCGTTCTGATCTCGTCGCACTGGGTACGTGTCGGACAGAAGGAGCCTCTAGTGGTCCGCGATCAGTGGCGATGGCGAGGCAGGAGGTATGTACATCACTCTCGTCCGAGTCCTCGGGGTGTACCACGTCAGGTACACTACCCAAGTTGCGTCGCCGTGGGGGCGCTCCTCGGTGACGACGTGATCCAGCGCGTCAGCCCACTCAGCCACGTACGACTACAACTTGTCGTGCCACGGTATCGCCCTGATGCCCTTACATTGGACTCCCCAAACTCATCCCTGTGTCAGCGTTTTGATCTTGTCGCACCGGGTACGTGCCGGACGGAAGGAGCCTCTGGTGGTCCAGGATCGGTGGCGTTGGCGGGGCAGGAGGTACGTACATCATCCGCGTATGAGTCCTCGGGATGTACCACGTCAGGTACACTTCCCAAGTCTTGTCGTTGTGGGGGGCGCTCCTCGGTGACAACGTGATCCGACGCGTCAGCCCACTCAGCCACGTACGGCTACAACTTGTCGTAGCTAACCTTAAACATGAAAGCATCTTCAACACTAGATGATAGATTGAAACCATACAAGTTGCGATTACATCTCAAGATCGTTTACAACCCATAACAAATGAGAAGATTACCCCATCAAGGTGCTAGGAATAGCACCGTTGATCATGGTGACGCTTCCGACGGTGTCTTCCTTCTCCTCCGGGGGTGTCTTGGCAGGGCCTCAACGTCCTCCTCCGCTTGTGGTTGCTTCCTTCGAGTAGAGCGCTCCTCCTCGCGAATGAACTCTCTCCTCTCATTCCTCTCTAGCTTCTGGATGGCCTCTCAGGTGAATGGCTCCCCCCCTACGAATGGCGGCGTCTCCACGGCTTTAGGGTTGCATCATCTTCACGCTCAAGAAAGGGGGAGTCGAACCGCCTCGGAATGGGCCAGGCTGGCCGGCCCAGGCCCATCCCAACCCGATTCGGTCGCCCCTTCGCTCCCGTGGTCCTCTTGACATGTTGCACTTTGCCCCCTCCAATTGCATAAATTTGACGACGTCATCCTCGCATCCAAGATAGAGGGTCTTCTCGCGTGAAGTTCGGTCTTTTACACTTCAATCCTCGGGGATGTTCCTTTGTAACACTTCGCTCCTTGCCACCTTTGGGAGTGATTTCATCATGCACTTGAACACGAACGGGACTCCTCATTTGCTCCTTTGAACTTGTTGTGACTCCGTCCTTATTGTCCATGTTTTCCTGCAAAAACATAACACTTCCAAATGCACATACAAAGATGAACTTGTTATATCAGTAGTGTGCCTAGTGGTGGGTTAGTTTCATAATAAAGTCCAAACCAAAGTGTAATGAACATGTTTGGTGTACCAAAATACACCGTCAACATTGTTGTAGAGCAAGACCTGGACCAAAGTCCAGAAGGGCCCAAGGCCAATCTGGCCAACGAAGGCAAGCTCCGAATCATTAACCCATGTTTTATTAAAATTTATGCAACTATCCTTGCTATGCTTATGCATTTACATTTCAGGAGTTGAATGAAACCCTAGTTGCATGATCTCTAAGTATCTATACTATTTTACTAGTATGCTAGGTCAATAGTTGCTATGTTATAGGACCGGTAAAAGTTGAGTGATGTTCGTCACTCGTGAGAATAGGTTCTTATACTGGAATCATAAGATCTTTATAAATGGATTGCTCATGTGGTAAGAGCTTGGGATTTGGGCTCCGGTCTAGTTTTCAACAAGGTGAGCAAGGCTAGATACTTAGGCTTGTCCAGTTGTTCCACCACTCACTGCTCCCGACCCAAGTACATTCTTCTTGGCAGCTCAAGACCTTTCTTGTTCCTTGCTCCCGTGGATCAATACTAGATACTTACATTTAATCTTAGCTCAGGCTTTCATGGGCTAAGCTTTTGGACGTACTAAGCACTTGTCAGAATGGGACCTTTGTTGACTGTGAATTTCCGTCAACCTAGCCATGAGTTTACCTTCAATGTTGGTATTGATTTAATATCCAAACTATTGATGCTAACCCTCATCATATATCAAGTTCGCACTCGCATGTGGTATTTGGAGTTTATTGTTTACGCAGGGATTAAGCACCTAAATGAGGACTTCCAGGTAGAGTTCATCAAGCACTTTGCGAGAAGGTCATGAAGCCTGATACAAGTCAAGACACGAGGTGAACACGACTCCAAGAGGCCCAAGGACGAGTCCATGAAGGCAGAAAACTTCGAGAACCTGGACAGAAAATGCTGAAGCTTGCACAACAAGGAGCCCTATCCAAATCGCGGAGAAACTGATGTCAAGGACCCACATGCAGTTGGGAGAAAGTTCTAGAAGACACGAGAAGTGACAGCAAGAAAACCGGGGCCGAACCGGGCTAAAATGGGCCTAGGTCAGTCGGCCCAGGCTGGCCGACCCAACCCATTCTAGCATCGGTTCGACGCCCCCTTTGACCTAGGTGACCCTCGGGCTATTTATAGTCCCCCTGCCAAGAGCCACACATCAATTCATTCGTCATCCACCGCCGAGGAGCAGAAAAGAGAGGGACATCATTCCAGAGAGGAGAGGGTCGAGATGGTTGACTAGGGTTTCCCTAGCCGACGTGGGAACCTTGCATGGAAGACCACGTCGGAGTTCCCGGAGCCAGGATCAATATCAAGGTAGGATCCCGGTGGTGATCTTGTCCATGTATTATACATTTGTGATGTTGAATTTGCAAGATTGAATCCGATTTATAGCAATCAAGTGCTATCACTATGATTTTACCTCTACTTGGGTTTTCTTATTCTCCAATCTATTCCATGGATAGATTGCATAGGATGTTCTTGTAATGGTGGCTAGATGTGCATACCTGACCTACTGAGCGTTTGCAACTTGTTCTTCTTGAACTCACCCTAGGCTAACCCGCACGAATAGGAGTGCGTTGTGACAGGACGGTGGCTCCAAAAGGCGGGTGTCTTCGGAGTTGGAATAGAAGCCATGATTTAAAGAAGCTTTTAATGAGATTCATTTGTCTTATTCTTCTCGGTTTTGGAACTTCAAGAAAAGACCCGATCCAATCACTAGATTGGTTCTCCCTTTTCTTTCTCTTGCTACCTCCGGTGTTTAGTAGATTAGATGTGTTTTATGGTGCTTCCATAGATTAGATGCAAAACCCCTTTTCAAGATCAAAGTGCTTTCCGCTTATTAGATTGAATCTTGCATTACACAATCTTCCACAGATTCGATACCTTGGGTTCACACTTAAGGGAAGAAGGGTCCCTTGACTACAACGGAGGACTTGTCCGCTTGCAAGTCCAAATGAAATCTGATACACATATAGACCATCAATAACCGGTAAGCATAGTATCTTAATGAGACGGTGCGGGATTTTACTATTACTAATCTTGAGTATTCGCGTGCCCGACCCACAACCGGGAGGAGGGTACATGTGTGAGACTAGATGTACTGTGTGGGGCATGCCAGATAAGCCTTGTACCCAAGACTGTAAGCTATTATCCCAAGTCGATGATTTTTGGGAACCGCCTGGTCGGTGCCAGCTCTGTTGGGGTACTGCTTCGTGTGTTTAGGTTTACCTTGCAAGGGTTCTAATCAATTGATTGTCGGCCTCTCACTGTTATCTAAGACTGCTTAATCAACTGGCCATGATATCCCTTAATGATGGAACTATGTGAATATTACTATGTGGTCTAATTGTATTGTACAATTCTTGATTGCAATAGTCGCTTATCTTAGTAATGGTTAATGCACTAGAATTGGAGCTAAAATATTGAAAGTAAGGATCCATGATCCTAGTTGGTTTTTGGCAAAACAAACCCACTAGCCAAAAACCTTACATGTCTAGAGGTAACTTTTGACAGGTAAGTCTTGCTGAGTATTAGTATACTCAATTTTGCTATAAAGGTTGTTTTCAGGTGAAGTTGTTTCGCCTGGTGAGATCCCACTCGGCTGGGAGCTGGAATGGGTGGATGTCGACGAGTGACAACATCACGGATGGCCTCCTGTGACATAGTTTAATTTCCGTTGTTTTAAAAATTCTGAACCTTACTTATCATGTCATGAACCATGGTTTGTAATAATTAAACCTCTAAGCGTGAATTTGGATTTAATTTGTGTAATGTACTCTGGACTCGCCTTCGTGTGAGTTTTAATGCATATGTTCGATCCTTTGTACTATTCAAGTGATTTATAGGGCTTTGACTCGACAACTTACGACAAGATGGTACTTTATTATCGCTTAATGGACAAAGTGGATTGGCTTAGGCGATAGTATGGTATTTTCTTAAGTGGGGTTGTCACAGCAACGCTGCTCCATCTTGTCGGCCACGGACTCCACATGCTGCAGATAGGCCTGCTTAGACAACTCGACGGCGACGCAGGGACCCTCAGCCACCACCTCGGGGTCCAGCGCCGCCGTGGCTGGCGCATCGTGGAAGAGAGTTGCGTCGAGGCGGTCAGAGAAGGGTGGGAGGCGGGCACTGCAAAGCAATGAGAGGATGGAGGGGGGGGGGGGGGGGGAAGGAGGCACTCCGCGGCGACAGCGGAGTTGGGGTCAGAGGTAGTGGCATGAAGACGGGGAGCGAGGACATCAACGGAGGTGCGGTGTGGAAGAGCGCGTGGAAGAGGGCCAGGACCACGACGTCTGGCGTGGGTGCGTGGAGGAGGAGGAGGTAGGAGAGCGAGCGTGTGGTGAGGCGGCACGACCAGGGCTGGACCGGCAGGGTGACAGACATCCTTGCCGGCACAGAGTTGCGGAGGTCGAGCGGACGATAGGGGTGGTGTGAAGCAGAGAGAAAGGGAGAAGGATATAAAATAATAAAATTGGTGGGACCCACGTTTGGAGGGGGTTTGGAGGGCCTCCAAGAATGGAGGTTGAGAGGGGAAATTTGGAGGGGCATGTAAAATAGAGGCCCATTTGGAGGCCCTGCTGGAGTTTATTTTTTGCATCAAACCTCCAAATTTTGGAGTAGAGACCCATATGGAGGCCCTTGCTGGAGTTGCTCTAAGAAGAAAGGTCGTGCCAAAAGGAGAAAGAAAGAAGCGAAAGAAAAGCTTTACATTTTTCAAAAGATCTCAAACACATGAAATCAAATTCAAATGTGAATTCAAACAACCAAAAACCTTAGATGTGTAGTGTTACTTTGTCAAAATCATTTGAAAAATGAATGGATTGGTAATGGAGGCAAACTAATGGAGGCAAACTATGATGTTGCGTGCATTTGTACAATTTTCTAACCAAGTTTACCTATTTTTGTAATTATTTTATGGTAAATTGATGGATAAATGTTAAAATAACCTAAGCTAAGAGAAAAATCTAATAACTTGCATGGACAACTTGTCGGGGACAGCCATAAGGGTTCCCTAAACAACCAGGGAAAACCCGCTTACCTTCGTAAAAAACGAACGCAAACGAACCTAAAAAAACACGCAAGATAAACCCACGGGCCCACGGCCCACCAAACAGTCGGCCTAGCCACCCTCGGGCGGAACTCCGCTTCGCTCGAGGGGCACGGTGCCGCACTGGTAAAACTCCGCCTCACTCGAGGACCAGTCGCCCCCTCGGGTGAGGTTCCGCCTCCAGAGCTTTTTTTCCTAATATTGAAATTATTTTTGATTTACTAAACATTAAATGTTGAAAAACCCTAAGCCAGGTAGAGAAGTCCAAAAACTTGCATGGATACACCATTTTTGGTGTATAGTCATGAAAAAAGTTTCACTTGATTCTGACAAAGTGGTGGTGCACATCCTCACAACTGCATACGTGTCTCACTATGACCAATGTGTCTATGTGAGAGATGCCGCTACATGTGAGATATATGTATCACAACTATCTTCAAATCATCCGAAGCTTTACTAGGATGCTCATGCATCCAAAACTGAAGTGTCTATGCAAAAACAAAGAACATAGAGACAAAAAAACAAAAAATATACAAGTGTTGTTAAAAAAATGCCCCCCCCCCAGGTTTCGACCTTGGAAGCTAGGAGTTGACATTTAATTGGTCTTACCATTGGCCTATGTGAGTATATTTAATAGGATTAGAGAGATATTTTATTTAAACAAAGATATCAGACCTATTTTTTTCTCTTTATTCCTTTTCTGCACTCTTATGAGTGACTTATATTTGCATCATGTGTGTATTTACCGGAGCAAATTAAAGAATAAGCCGAGCTGAACTAGTAAAGAAGTTGAGGCATGTTGTTGGTGATGCGGCTCCTAAGGCGTGCATTATGCATAAGGTCTCTTAGATTCATGCTGAAAGCCTGAAAACATGTTATGCATAAGGTCTGTCGGCTGAGGCCTGGGGGTTCTGGATGGACCGCCACGTGCTCAAGGTGGATCTTCTGCCGTGCACAAGCTTCATTTGAAGAGCATCAGAACACATGTGGTTTGATGATCTGGTTTTTTTCACACTGTTTTGTGAGGGAAAATCTTTTGTGTGTGTGTGTGTGTATTTTGACAGCAGTTACCACCAGTGGGGAGGCGTGAGGCCAACACATCGGTGGCCAAGATGGTTGTGAAACCGTGAAGTGGTTCTGTGCGTAGGGAAGTGAGAATGGAGCAGCCACTTGACATAAAAAAAACGGAAGCAGCGATGAAAGCCTCTTGCGTCTGTCTGTGTATGGCTGCTGTTTGTTCTTTCAGTCTCATAGGAGTTTACTTTGGTGAAGAATTGTATCTTTTGTCTTTCATTGCAACAAGGAAACAATGCACGCATATCCACTTGTGAACCCATCCAATGGTTCCTGAGAGAGAAGAACGCCTCCATGTTTACCTTTCCGTTTAGCTTTTACATTTTTTCACCACCGAGTTGGCTATTAATTAATGCCATTTTTGTGCAGTAATACTATCTTTGTTTGGGTTGTGCAAAGAAAATGACGCCGCTTGCCCTTTCTTGTACAGCCGGCGCGGCTCAGGTGCTGCCATTTCGTGTGTGCGCGCACTGTGCGTAGCCATAGTTGTGCGCATCAAACAAGTTACGACTGCCTCTCAACCTTGGTTAAATTACAGCC
The DNA here is from genome assembly GCA_947561735.1 of Cenchrus americanus. Classification (NCBI taxonomy): domain Eukaryota; kingdom Viridiplantae; phylum Streptophyta; class Magnoliopsida; order Poales; family Poaceae; genus Cenchrus; species Cenchrus americanus. The sequence goes on along the minus strand of OX387241.1, from coordinate 307,301,826 downwards.
AAAACTGAGTCCCCAACATTGCATCTTGACAAGAACCGAAATTATTATCTTATCATCCCTAGAATACAATTGTGGAGGAGACGCTGATTCAGACGTTGGTTGGTGGGGTGTCGGATTAAGGGTCCCAGCCTGGAGGCTCGATGTTGGGCCAATCGCCTCTGCAACCTAGCCTGATGTAGAGGCTCGTCTTCCCTGTTCATTTAGACACAAACCAGCATCCCATCACTACTTTAACTTAAGTTTGATGCAGTTAGTTGTTGGTACATCTTCGCCCTGTTCGTTTGGCTTATCAGCCACCAGCCACCAGTACTTTTCTCTCACAACAAACCAGCCATTAGCAACCAGCCAGCAGTACTTCTCTCTCAGAATAAATCAGCATCAGGCATCAGCCACCAGGCAAACAGGCTGCTTAGCTAATTAGCAGCAAATCATTCGCAGCATCCCATCAGTACGGGAAATGTTCGGGCGCAGCTACCAAGATGAAACAAAGCTCTAAGCTTCACCACCACGTCCGCCTTCGCGTAAGCAACACTTCCGCTACTGATGCTTTTGCGGGCTTCATCTCTCACCGTAGCTTCATCTGTTTGTCCAAAAAATTACAGTATGTTCGGTTGGCTGGTGGCTGATGGCTGGTGCTGGTTTGTTCTGAGTGAAGAGTACTGCTGGTTGGTTGCTAGTGTCTGATTTGTTCTGAGAGAAAAACATTACTGGCTGGTGGCTGATAAGCCAAGTGAACAGGGTGTCCGAACGAATGAACCTCCGGATCAACCGGTTACTACCCAAAACGATCGATCGAGAATGCCGCTCGCTTACCGCTAGCGACCGACACCGACAACCAAACTGTGAACCCGAAATGAAGGTACTGCCATCTGTCGAATCTGCTTATTGCTCCTTGATTTCCTCCAAGAGTCGCAATGAGAGTGCGGGCATGGCTGCAACACGCACATTATCTTTTTTATCAGAATCTTTGCAAAATGATCAGCTAGGGATCAAGAAAGCTACCTGCTTAAGAGCAACTCCAAGAGACTAGCTATCTTGACTTAACTAGCTAAAAATAAAAAATTTGTCTAAAAACTCAATCCAACAAATTAGCTAAACTTGCCTGTAACGCCCGCGTTTTTAGGTCCTAATAAAACACCTACTAAATCACGCGTGTTTTCAAAACTTTCCCGCTGAGCTCATTTATTCCCCCCCCCTTCGAAATCCCGGTCATCCTTCCCCTCTCTCACACTCGGCGCGCGCGTGACGCGAATCCCGCCGGCACCACCCGCTCTCGGGCCGTCGCCCGCCGTGCCGCCCCCAACGCCGCTCGTCGGCCACCACGTCGGGAATCCCGCACCCGCCGCGGTCCCGCCGGCCGGTCCGCCTCGCCATCACCAACGTCCCAGAAATCACGCCGACACCCGAAGCCGGAAAAACCCGCAAAGCCCCTTTTCTTTTTTTCTCCTTCCTCCTAATTTCTCTAGCAATCTTTCTAATTTTCTAAAACCTCTCCCTTTTTCTTTCCCTCCCTATTTTCCTCTTCTTTCTATTTCCTTTTTCTTTTTCTTTTTCTTCCTTTCCTTCTTTCCTTTTCTCTCCTCCTTTCTTCTTCCTTGGCCCTGCGCCGCTCCCCTCCTGGCCCGAGCGCTTGGCTCCCACACCGGCCCCCTCTCCCCTGCGGCACGCCACCGGCTCCCGCGCCGCCGCGCCCGGCCGTCGCCGAGACGTCCCATCCGCCAAGACGCGACCTGACCCTACATCACGAAGCCGGACCGCCATTACTCCCCTGCTCGACCGGTCACCGCCACCCTCGCAGGTGCTGACCGCGCCACACCGCCACCGTCGCCGCCATTGCCCAGCCACCTGCACGACGGGTCTTATCCCACAGCTCTACACCGCGAATCCCGGGCAGAACCTCGCCGGCCACGCCGGGAACCTTCCAGAGCCGACCTTGCTGCGGCCCCTCCACCGCCGGTCGCCGGGGGGATACCCCCCCGAACCGACCTTCCCGCGCCTATAAAGGACCCTGCGCGGCTTCCCGTAGCACCCCGCACCTCCACAACCATTTCCTCCCCCCCCGAGCTCCCCAACGCCGCAGCCAGCGCCGCCCCCGACCACCGTTGCCGGCCGCTGTCGGTGTTTTAGACCAGCAACCTACTAAGGGGAATACCCGAAGTAGATGAATGTGGCCTCGCCGAGATCGGTAACTTGAAGGAAGAGACACGTGGCACACTGTCGGTGCGGAATATGGTCCCGACACTAACTAGTAGAAAGCGCCGAGGTCTATCCCTCAATGGTCGATGCTAAGCAACAAGAGACACAGAGTTTTATCCTGGTTCCGGCCGGGGGCCGTACGTCCAGCAGTGGCGTGCTCAAGGCACTATATTACTTAGCACCGGGGGTGCCTGTAGTGGGGCTGCTACAAGCAAGGCGGGAGAGGAAGCCTGGCTTCCAAGTCCCTGGTGTGATGGTTGAAGGCGTTGTGGGAGAATTGGAGAGCAAGTGCGTGGCGCAGCCTGTCTCCTGTTGTGTTGTGTCTGTGTTCCCCCACGGCAGGGAGGGTCCGTCCCCCTTTTATGGATCAAGGAGGGAGCGAATCACATGCGCGTCGCGCTATTTAGCTACGTGAAGGGGCGTGGCGTGCATGCTGTAGAGTGGGCGGCCGTCCGGACGATCCTTGCAGCGATCTGGCCATCATGGCCTATCTTGTACCCGAACAGTGGCGGTTCGAGGGTAGAAGAGCGGCGGGTGGTGGTGATGTCTTCTGATAGGCTCGAGGGAGCTGCTGAAGTTGGCCCGTACGGAGTACAGGAGTAGGTAAAACGGCGTCCCGTTCCAATACGTTCCACAGTGCTGGAGTCGTTGCTACAGCGCCTGGCATGCACCTACACGCGCGGGGGCGGCGGCCATACCGTAACAGTAGCAGGGAATGGCGTCCCACTGGCCTAGCGCCTCCACCTAACTCTGCAGGGTCACAAGAAAGCAAATCGAGGGTGCAGCCGGCCCCCTTTCGAGGGCTCGGCGCGTTAGCCGTACTGGAGCAGGTGCACGGCGTCACGGGACTGGCACCGGTCCTGCTGCACAGTCCCTCCCCACAGTGATGGGGATGGGCTCCCTCCCCGGGGAGTTGGTGCGGCGGCACGCGGGCGCGAGCCCCGGCGCATGATGGCGCCGTCCCGCCGGTGTCGGGGCGTTAAATGCCCGCGTACGGGGGCGGACGCACGCGTGCGGGCGCCCTCGAGCGAGGCGGACCCCGGTCGAGGGTGGGGCGGACCCTCGAGCGAGGCGGAGCCTGCTCGAGGGGGAGCGGGCCCTCGAGCGAGGCGGAGCCCGCTCGAGGGAAGCGCACCCCCTCGAACGGGACGGAGCCCACCCGAGGGAGGCGCGCATCCTCGAGCGAGGCGAAGCCTGCTCGAGGGGATCTTCAAGAGGGCCGCCTTGGTGGGCCGTTGAGGTCCCTGCGGCATGGGCCGTATCCTGCATGGTTAGGCGAAGTGTGTTTGGCTTTGTTGCGGGTTTTAAGTGGGGATTTCCCCGTTGTTAAAGGGGACCCCTAGGACTGTCCCCGACACACACAATTTAGACAGGTTCGGGCCGCGAGGTGCGTAATACCCTACGTCCTGTATGCTGCGTAGCTCTGGATTGATTGGGTACGATTACAAGATGGTGTAATTGTACGCCGTGAGGTTGTATGAGAATGGATGCTAGAGAAGGGTCCCTGCCTCGCCTTATATAGTCTGGGAGGCAGGGTTACAAGTCGGAGTAGGGAGAGAGTACTAGTCGAGTACATCTAGGAGTCTTCCATACAGTGCGGGACATGTACAGCTTCCTAACCGAGTACTTCTCCTCCGTAGTCCTTGTGCTCCACGCCATCAGGTGCCGTGTAGCGCAAGCCGGTAGTCCCGTGGGCCCACCGAGTAGTCGGTCCCGGTACCCACCGAGGTAGTGGGCCCAGGGAGGTCCATACGACAAGCCCCTGAGTACTTTGTAGTCGAGAAGGATAGCTTCAAGTAGTCTTGACGGCCTTAACGAGTAGTCCTCAAGCGTCCCCGAGTACTACAAGTCAAAAGTCCTCAATAGTAGTCGAAGCATCCGAGGCTGGAATGTACTCCAGCTGATATCCGAGCAACCTTGAAGTCTTCTCGAGTAGTCCCAAGCGTCCTCGAGTGCTGCCCTCGAAGGTCTTCAAAAATGCCCGCGTTGTCTTGAAGCCGGAGCTGATATGGAAGTGCGATTGCAAAATCGCACTCCATATGGAGTAGCCCCCGAGCCTTAGGTTGAGTCGTAGGCTCTGGCTGAGGGTCCATCTGAAGTCTTGGCAAGAATATCCTAAAAAATTTGTAGAGAAAAAAACCGAAGGACACGTGGCACGGAGCCCCCGAGCCTTGAGTCGAGTACTTCCTCTCGAATTGAAGGGTCATCTTGTAGAATGTGTCCTGAGATGCTCCTGTATCTTGTCGCTTCCCAGGTAGTCGAGTAGCCGTAGCCGAGACCCCGAGGTGAGGCGCGTCGACTAGTAGAATACGAAGAGTCACGCGCAACCGCTGAGTCAGTCGGACGTGGACTTATCCATCCGGCCGTTGCGGAGCCGGTTTGACTTATAAATAGAAGCCAGAACCCTTAGGGTTTTCCACTCATCGCTGCTGTAGCCATTCGAATAGATCTGCGCGTGCTGCCGCCGCTGTAGATCCAAACGCGCCGCCACCCAGAGCTGCCAGAGTAGCCCCGAGCGGATGCGCGTGAAGACGCCGTGCACTTGGAGAATGAAGCCATCACCATCCAAGTCCGCGAAGACCGCCGGGAAGAAGAGGGGCCGCGACGAGGCCGCCGTGGCTGCCACGGGAGCAGCGCCACCGATGTCTCCACCGCAGCCAGATCCAAGCCGCGAGTGGAAAAAGTCGAAGGTGAAGACCGAGGATTTGTTGGCCCTTCTCAACAGCGGATTTATCCGGGAGAAGGAGGTGGATATGTGGAGAGCCGCCGCCGGAGATCCGTACCCAATGGAGAAAGCTGAAGACGAGATCCCAATGTTCGCGCGCTTCGCGGAGCGCGGACTCGCGCTTCCAGCCAGCGACTTCTTCAAAGGCCTCGTCGGGTACTACGGAGTTGAGTACCTCAATCTCAACCCTAACAGTATTTTCCATACCGCAGTCTTCGTCCATTTTTGTGAAGCATTCCTGGGGATCAAGCCCCACTGGATCCTGTTCCGGAAGTTCTTCCGGGTGAAGCCACAGCCGAGCACCAGCAACCCTCGAGTAGTTGGTGGGGCAGGGATCCAAATGCGGGAGGATGCAGCGGAGCAGTACCTCTCTTACAAGCTCATCGACTCCAACCAAGATTGGAAAGCAATATGGTTCTACGTCACGAACCACCATCCCGGGTTGCCGAAGCCAAGCGGGAAGCAACCCAAACATCGCGCCTGGTGGAACACAGAGCCCACGATGCAAGAAGGAATCCAGCTCCCCGAGCTGTTGGCGCGCATCAATGTGTTGAGAGAAGCCGGGCTGAGGGCCGAGCACGTGGCCTTCAACTTCATGAAGCGCAAGGTGCAGCCGCTGATGGCCCGCGACACCTTGGGCTTCGAGTACACCGGCGACGACGACACGTCGCGGATGCCAGGAGATGAAGTCGATGACGACGACATTGTTGATAGGCTGACACGTATCTGCAAGGACATGCCGCCGTACACGGCGTGCCCGGTCCAGGAGTACTCCGCTGCACGCCCGCCGAAGGAGGTAAGTAGCCATACCCCCTAGTCGAGTACTCAGTTTTGTGAGTAGTCGCACTGATGTCTTGTGTCTTACAGGACGACTTGAAGAAGTTCATCTCCGAGCCGCAGCCGCCCCCTCAGGAAGTCGAGATCCCGGAGGAGGGAAAAGCCAAAGCCAAGGAGCAGCGAGAAGTCGGTGAAGGGGACGACACCGTGGTCTTGGAAGATACGTCCGATGAGGACGACGACGAGGAGACGCTGGAGGACCGCTATTGACGCAAAACGTGCACCCGGCGCCAAACACACAGCAAGCCGAACAAAGCTGGCTTCACACACGCGAAGAATCACGAGACGTGCCAGTCAATTTTTCCTGAAAATTAACAAAAGATAAAGCAGTTAGATACCAAAGCTTGGAACTTGCCTGGTAGTACCAGACAGTTCCATATTTACGACTAAGAAGCCAAATTGGATGACATATAGCTATGAAAAGCTATCTGCCAACGAATTGAAACCATTCGGGAACTTGTAAGAGGAAAAAGTAACACTGCCGAATGGATGACGTAAGCATAACACTGCCGGGCTCGAAAGAGAATTCAACAGGGAAGGTCAAGGTCGTTGCCCAAATAAGGAAGCCAGAGAGGATTGGGGAAACCTTTAAAGAATAGCTCGAAGAACTGGCTGATGTCTTGCTGAACGAGGACAGTTGAGGCCGCTTCTCCGTAATTCTGGCATCCTCTGGTAGCTTGGGGTTCTCCTTCAGGGTGATTGGACATGGGGAAGAACCTGGAGTTCAAATCGACACCGATGATCTGATGCATGTGGAGCCGGCCACATTTGAACGAACCACCAGGGGCCGTTGACACATGATATTCTTTGGCTAGTATACATCCGAGTAACGAGTTTGGTGAAGCATGTGGTATACACCGCCGAGGAAGAATTTTCCAAGAGGGAGGCGGTTGCCACCGACCAAATGAGATGCCATCACGATATGGTTCAAGGTGGGCTCGTTGGCTTTCCCACGAAGACAACCCCGCACGGCCCACATATTCAGAAAGGCTCTATATTCAATTTCACCCAGGGGATTATCCTTCATGTGTTTCAAGATGTATTGCTTGTATCCGTTCCCTGGCTTCACCCCTGTCTGCCGTGAGGAATTTTTGAAATTCCAAGGCTGAACGGATCCTGTAATGTCAAGGCCGGTAATCATATATACATCGGCCAAGGTGGGAGACATCGGACCGTGGCCAAAAAGGAAGGCGTTGACGCCGTTTGACCAAAAGTGGCAAGCTACTATCAGAAGATCTTCGTTCTTGGGGGTCTCAGCCACGGATAGCTCCAAGCACTGGGCAATGCGGAGAGCATCCAGGTTGGTCAATCCGCTCTTATCCGCAAGAATCCTCCGATACCAAGTCTTCCACCGCAATTGGGGGTAAAGGCCGGTTCTTGAATGCATCTTGCCACCGGGGGAGGTGGAGACAAAGTCGCTTTAAAAGGGATTCTCCGAGATTCGGCGGCAATGAGATCTCGAGGGTCGGGATTCCCCACAGGACCAAGGTAATAAGACCTCGAATTGGCCTCGGTACGAATCAAAAGTTCAGTAGAAGGCTCCTGAGAGAAAGCGAAAAAGGAAAATCTCAGGTAAAATTGAAAACCTAATGCCGAACAAGGCTTGCGGGGGATGAATTTACCTGAGCATCTTGGTTCTGAGCTGCCATTGGAGGTTCGAGCTTGGAACGGGGAGATCTAGGGTTGGATCCAGATGAAGATTCCGGCGGATTGCGAAGAACAGGTGTTGACAGATTTGATTCGAAGATTCGTGGCTGGAGTCAATTGTGGAACAAAATTACTTTTATCCCACAATTGAAGGGGCATGTGTTAACACCAAAATTTGGTAAGGAGTCCGACCGTGGGTCCGGTTCGAAAAAGAGTCCGTCTGGTGGAAGGAAGGATATTTTCAGAGATTTTCGGCAAAGGGATCTGCGGTCGGCTATTTGCTCCGGTTCGGCAAAGGAACAGTAGAGCTGATTTTGCGGGATTGGACGGCGACGTGGCTCAATCAGGGGAGACGAATGGATGGGTAGGCGATCGAGCTTAGTTAGGCAACTAATCCATTCGCAGTTGTACTCAACAGGGTATAAATACGACCCCTGAATGTATGTAACAGACACAATCATTCCTCATTATACACCGGCCTTACGCCAAACCCTAGAGTCCTTGTCGTGTCGTCGAGTTCTTCGAGAGGGCCAATCGATCCGTCGACCTCCGTGAGTACCGGCAACCTTGTATCATGTCTAGTATCATGCGGTGGATTTAGATCTGATGCAAGTAGTCTTGTTACCATGCTTCGTGTCATGCGGTAGATGCAAGCTTGGTTCAAGAAGGTTTCTTGTTAGATCATGAGCCATGCAGTAGGCTAAGATCTAGCTTGGAGCTAGTTATCGGCTCTATTGGGTTTTGGCAAGATCCAATAGATTCATTAAGTTACCCCGTGTTATCTTGAGTTTTTACTTTACGTTTTAATTCATGTAACACATCTTTGCCCAATCTAGATGGATTTGGATCGGCTATATCTCTTTTATGATCCTTGTTCGAGTAGGTTTCATGTTTTAACACGTGGATCTTATGCTTTCCGATAGCCGAAACCGAATCGATCTAGGTTGTTACGTGTTGCGGGTTCAAGCTTGCTATGTTCGTATAAATCTTGAAAGAACCGGGTATCATGCGGTAGATGCAGGTTTTTGGGTTGCTTTGGAGCTAGTCATCCGGTGGATTAGATTCTCAAATCAATCTGATAGATTTATTCTCGTGGTAATGTTTGTTCCTTCTTCATGGACCCCGAATCGGCTGTTCAGCTGTATTCGGTTATGTTTTTCACGAGTAGATCACGTGCGTTATTTATGTTTTGAATGATGCATGCTTTTAGCTTTCCATATTTAGATTGTATCATGCGGTGGATAGATCTATTTGTGGAAAGTGGTACGGTTTTTCATGCAAGTTGTATCATGCGGTGGATAGATTTGTTTGACATCGTGCCCGACGGATCTTAAAGTAACTAGACATGCGGTAGACTAGTGCTTTGGATCTATGCATGTTTATTTAATACATGATCATGTCTGTGCTTTATTTCATTCATTTAATGTTAATCTTCATGGGAATCGGTCATAACTTTGCGCATGCATCTTTGTTTATACGAAGACCGATTGCTGTCACGCTTACGTCATCCATTCGGCAATGTCATTTTTTCCTTTTGGTTTCCCGAATGGTCGTGGATCTCTGACAGATAGCTTTCTATAGCTATTGTGTTATCTCGTCTGGCTCTTTAGCCATAAATATGGAACTGTCTGGTACCACCCGGCAAGTTCCAAGCTTTGATATCTAACTGCTTTATCTTTTGTTAATTTTCAGGAAAAATTGACTGGCACGTCATTTGCTCTCTCGCGCGTGTGAAGCCGCCTTTGTTCGGCTTGCCGTGTGATTGGCGCCGAGTGCACTTTTTGCGTCAACACACTTTTTGGCACGCCCAGGGGGACCACGGCCCGAATCGGTTCAAGATGCCCGAAATCTCGACCTCATGGATGTCAACATCGAAGAGCTTTCTCCAGAGCAGCATCAGCAGCTCCTAGACGCCGTGAACCAGTTTCAGCAAAAGTGTCTCATGTCGTTTAAGAAGAACAGAAGTGGTGTCCCGTATCTGAAAAACGACCTGCCCAGGGTGCTGCTGCCAGGAGAAAGCGATGCCACATCCCAGCAGGAAAAGGAGGAATGCGCGCGCGTATTCCAAGAGTTAGCGGACTACATGCTCACCAAGCACAAGGCTTTCCTCGGGTTGCTCCAGCAGATGATGGTGGCCTTCTTTGGCCCGGGCATGGAGCAAGCGTTCGGGAAGGCGCCCGTCGGGAAGAGCAATGTGGAGCTGGGTGAATCAAGCTCTCAGCCGCCGCTACGGAGCCAGCCGCAGCAGCCCTCCTCCTCGCAGCTCCGAAGCCAAGCATTCCAACCTCCTCCGCAGGCGCCGGGGGGCGCCCGGCCCGGCCCCCGTTGCAAGCTTCGGGAGGTCGGCCCAATCCTCGCCGCCACCACGAGTAGCACGAGTCGGCCCCGTGCAACAGCCGAATCCGTACCAGCCTACGTACGGAGACCTAGCGTTCGGCTCGTCTGGGGCCCCACTTGATCCCGGCCGGAGGATTGCTCCGTCGACTAACTGTCTCCAGAAGAATTTGTACGACGGTGGTTATCATGAAGTGGGAAACTACGGAGCGTTCGACGCCTTCCCGCACCCGAGGATACGCGCCGGTTGCGGCAGCGCGCAAGAAGACGACGCCCTAGCGCGCAAGATGGCCGAATTGATGCAAAATCGGCTCGGCCTCAAGCCAAAGATGCGGGGTCCCACCTATAGGCCGCCGTTCCCAGAGTGGTACTATAACGTGCTCTTACCGCCGAGGGTGAAGCCGCCGACGGAATTCACAAAGTTCTCGGGGCAGGACGAGACAAGCACGGTCGAGCACATCGCCCGTTACCTCATGCAGCTTGGGGAATGCTCGACCGAGGAGGCGTTCAGGGTTCGCTACTTCCCCGCCTCGCTGACAGGTCCAGCTTTTCAGTGGTTCTCGTCCCTGCCTCCTGAATCAGTGGCTAGATGGAAGGACTTGGAGCGTAAATTCCACGCTCACTATTTCAGCGGCAGCGCTGAGAAGAAGCTAATTGATCTCGCCACCCTGAAGCAAAGGCACAGTGAAACACCGCTGGAGTTTCTTAGAAGGTTCAGGGAAGTCAAAGGCATGTGCTTCTCGCTGAACTTGCCAGATGATCAGCTGGCCGATATGGCCGTCGCCGGGATGCTGCCAGCCGTGCGCGAGAAGCTATTTGGGATGGAGTTTGAGAACCCCGGGCCGCCTATCACGAAGTTGTCTCTGATGAGCAATCAAGCATATGGCCTCAAAAAGGACCCCAAATTTGGCAAACAAAGACGACGTCGCTGACATCTACAACCAGTTCCTGGACAAAGCTGATCTGTTCGAGGATTCTGAGGACGAATTGGATGTAGCTGCAGCGGAGATCATGTGGGGCAAGGAGCCTTTGACAATGAATCAGCGCTGGGTCAAGCAGACCAAGGGGACATATGACTTTGACATCACGAAGGCTGATAAGTTGTTTGAGCTCTTAGTGAAAGAAGGCCGGATCAAGCTGCCTGAGGGGCATTCTATGCTTCGGCCCGATGGAGTAAAGGCGAAACGTTACTGTGTCTTCCATGACAGGGATTCGCACTCCATCAACGATTGCAGGGTCTTCAGGATGAGGATCCAGAAGGCCATCCAGGAGGGACACCTCAAGTTCGATAACAAGATGAAGCTGGATGGCCACCCCTTTCCTCAGAACATGCTCGGCTTTTCCGTCAATGTGATAACAAACCGAAGAGAAGGGAAAGGTCAAGGTCCCGACCTCAACCGAGTCCAAGCAAGGTGGAGCAGTAGACCCAGAGCGCCAGGTGACTCTGGAGCAAGTACAAGGTGATGCCCCCCGCATTCTCAAGAGCCACATCGAGATTGGGGAGTCGTCCAGGCCTAAACCCAAGGTGACGTCGCACATTCTCCTCAACAAATGGCAGCGCCAAATAGAGAAAGAGCGCTACCAGAAGCGTCGTCACGAAGAGGAGCAGCGCAGAGCTGAAGAAGAGGCACGCAGAAGGGACCGCGAGCAGTACACGCGCGAGCAGGAGCGCGCACACTGGGGATGCGCCTTCTTCAGGCACTGCTGGAATGAGGGCCTAAAGCTGCCCACACTGAAGAACTGCCCCGAATGCGGCGACGGGTATGTCGAGTACGAGCAGAAGTCGCCAATCGCCGATCCGTCCACGAGAGACTTGGAAGGATCCACCCTAATGGGGATCGGCGCCAAAAAAATTGAGGTCATCAATCATCCCGAGAAGCGCCAAGCCGATCTCGGTGGGCCGATCAAGAAGACGACGAGATTGACTACATCCGGCGGGAAGGGGCGGTGGTGCCCGCCCGCCTACGCAAGAGCCGAAGAGACGGGTCCGGCGCTTGAGGAACCGTGAGTTGAAGCAGCGCCGGGATCCGTACGAGGCGGATGTGGCGTCCCAAGGACCAACCTGAGGGATCGAAGCGTTCGGCTCCAGCATGCATGGTATACTTTCTGCCGAACGAGTTCATGGCTCCTGCTAACCAGGTTATGCAGGAGGAAGCTTCCTTCGACGACGAGCACACCGAGGAGATGATGGCACAACTGGTGCTGGCCAAGCAGGCCATCTTCGACAAGCCGGCCAAGAACCGTCACATGAGGCCGCTGTACTTGAGAGGATACGTCAATGGCAAGCCATTGACCAAGATGTTCGTCGACGGTGGAGCGGCAGTCAATGTAATGCCGTACACCACCTTCAGGAAGCTTGGAATGGGCCCGAGCGATTTGACGCCTACAAGCATCATCTTGAACGACTTCGCCGGGAACCCCTCAGACACCAAGGGATGTGCCCACGTGGACTTGATGATCGGGTCCAAGACGCTACTCACCACCTTCTTTGTCATCGAGGGCAAAGGAGCCTACGGCCGCTGTCGCTTGGGCGGGATTGGATTCATGCTAATCGTTGCGTCCCGTCCACCATGCATCAACGGCCTTATCCGGTGGGTGGATGATGAGATCGAGGTCGTCCGGTGCGGATGACTCCGTGAGCGTGGCCAACATGGAACCGGCCCTTCGGGAATACCAAGGCATTGATCGTTTCTCGGGAAAGAGCGGGGAGAAGGTCCCGTTGAACCCGTCGGCGGTGATCGCCAGCCGATTCAAGCAAATCGGCTCTTATAGTAATTTTTAATGGAGAACCCCGTGGATGGCACTGATGGCAAATTAGGGCGAGGATTCATGTCGGCTGATAAACTAGAAGAAGTTGATATTGGAAGCGGTGATAAGCCAAGGCCGACGTTCATCAGTGCAAATTTGCAGCCAGACTTCAGGGGGAATTTAGTTGAGCTTCTCAAAGAATACAAGGATTGCTTCGCCTGGGATTACTCGGAGATGCCTGGATTGGATCGTTCCATCGTTGAGCATTGGTTGCCAATTAAGCCTGGTTTCAAACCATATAAGCAACCACCCCGAAAAATCTACAAGGATGAAGTATTGGCCGATGTGAAGAAGGAAATTGAAAGATTACTTGACGCAAACTTTGTTCGGCCATGCAGATATGCGGAGTGGATTTCTAACGTCGTCCCTGTGTATAAGAAGAATGGAAAAATGAGGGTTTGCATAGATTTCAGGGACCTGAACAGAGCTACTCCCATGGATGGATACCCGATGCCTATTGCCGATTTGTTGATTGACGCCGCAGCTGGACACAAGGTGATCAGTTTCATGGATGGCAATGCGGGATACAATCAGATCTTCATGGCAATAGAAGACATATCAAAGACGGCCTTTAGATGTCCTGGTCATATAGGCCTGTTCGAATGGATAGTCATGACGTTTGGGTTGAAAAATGCCGGTGCAACCTATCAACGGGCCATGAATTACATTTTTCATGAGTTGATCGGCAAAACTGTGGAAATCTACATTGATGACGTGGTGATCAAGTCCTTAAGTCATGACACCCATCTGAGAGATGTGAAGAAAACCCTGGAGTGCACACGGAAACACGGTTTGAAGATGAATCCAAACAAGTGCGCTTTTGGGGTATCAGCTGGAGAATTCTTGGGGTTTTTGGTCCACGAAGGGGGGATTGAAGTTGGCAAGAAAAGCATGAAAGCCATTGATGAAGTCGTTCCCCCAACCAACCTCAAGGAATTGCAATCACTGCTCGGCAAGATCAACTTCGTGAGAAGATTCATCTCAAATTTATCACAGAAGGTGTTGCCGTTCTCTCCATTGCTGAAGCTAAAGAAAGATCAAAAATTCACATGGGGTGACGAACAACAAAAGGCTTTTGATGAGATCAAGCAGTACATGAAGGAGCCGCCGGTGTTGGTTCCTCCTCAGCTAAACAAGCCTTTCAAGTTGTACGTGGCGGCCGATACCCAAACCATTGGATCGGCCCTTATTCAAGAATTCGAAGGAAAGGAACGGCTAGTAGCTTATCTTAGCCGAAAACTACTTGATCCTGAAACCAGGTATTCGACTATAGAGAAACTGTGTCTTTGCGTGTACTACTCGTGTACAAAGTTTCGGCACTACTTGTTGAATGCCGAATGCACTGTATACTCCAAGTTCGATGTGATAAAACATATGTTATCTATGCCAATTTTGAATGGTCGGATTGGCAAATGGATTTTAGCTTTATCAGAGTTCGAGTTGAAGTTCGAATCGGCAAAAGCCATCAAAGGTCAGGTCATTGCCGATTTTATAACTGAGCATCGTGACCCGTCAATTGATCTGCTTGAAATTACCCCTTGGGCTTTATTTTTTGATGGGTCATCGTGTGGCAAAGGTGGGGGAGTAGGGATCCTACTAATTTCGCCCAGAGGTGAGATGTTTGAATTCGCCATTCCTATACAACCCACTGTCACAAATAACCAGGCTGAGTACGAGGCACTACTTCGAGGGCTTCAATATTTGAGAGAAGCTGGGGCCGTTTCAGTTGAGATCTATGGAGATTCAGAGTTGGTAATCAAGCAATTGAACGGCCAATACGAGTGTAGAAGCGATGCGCTGAGGAGTTACTACGAGGAGTGCAGGGAAATCTTAAAAAGCTTCCCATTGGTAACCTTGCAGCACATTCCTAGAGAGCATAACGAGGAAGCAAACAGGCTAGCTCAGAGCGCCTCTGGTTACAAGGAGAGTCAAGAAGCGTTTGCCGCAGAAGCATGTGCACTAGGGGCGGATCTTGCAGAAGATGATTGGAGGAAAGAAATCGTTGATTACTTGAAAGATCCATCCCGAAAAGTCTCTAGGAAACTCAGGTACAAGGCAATTAAGTTCGTTCTTCTGGATGATAATCTGTTCTATAAATCATTAGATGGGGTATTACTACGATGCCTGGGTCCAGAAGAAGCCAAGAACATGATGAGTGAGGTGCACGATGGGATATGTGGAGCGCACCAGTCGGCCTACCGTATGAAATGGGTTATTAGACAAGCTGGGTGCTTTTGGCCGACGATATTGGAGGACTGCTTTGAGTATTACAAAGAATGTCAGGATTGCCAAAGGTTCGGGAACATTCAAAGGGTCCCTGCATCAACATTGAATCCCATCATCAATCCATGGCCATTCAGGGGCTGGGGTATAGACTTGATTGGCCAAATTAATCCGCCGTCTAGCAAGGGGCATAAGTTCGTGCTTTTGGCTACAGATTACTTCACCAAATGGGTTGAGGCGATTCCACTGAAGAAGGTGACGTCAGAAAACATGATCGAATTCATCAAGGAACACATCATCTATCGATTTGGGATCCCTCAGACGATTACCACTGATCAGGGGGCACAATTCGTGTCATTGGAGTTCAGAGATTTTGCCGAAAGCATGGGAATCAAATTGTTTAATTCTTCTCCATATTATGCCCAAGCTAATGGTCAAGCAGAGGCCTCTAACAAGATCATGATCAAGCTGATACAGAAGAAGATCGACCAGAGGCCAAGAAGGTGGCATTCGGTACTCAGTGAAGCGCTGTGGGCTTACCGAATGGCCCCCCATGGAGCTACGAAGACTTCTCCTTACGAGTTGGTTTACGGGCATCACGCAATCCTGCCTTGGGAAATACAGTCAGATTCAAGGAGAGTGGTGCTGCAAAACGAGTTGAGCTCCAAGGATTACAGTGGCCTAATGATGGATGAACTAGAAGATTTGCACATGATCCGTCTCAGGGCCCTGGAGAACATCGAGAAAAACAAACTGCGGGTTGCCAAGTACTATAATAAGAAGGTAAAAGTAAGACAATTTGCAGAAGGCGATCTAGTTTGGAAAGCGCTATTGCCGATTGGAACTAAATACAGTGAATTCGGCAAATGGTCCCCTAACTGGGAGGGACCTTTTCGTGTGGTCAGATGCGTCCCTGGCAATGCATACATATTGAAGACTTTGCTAGGAGAGGAATTTTCCGCTGCAATAAATGGAAGATATCTGAAGAAATATTATCCTAGCATTGAGATCGATCGATGATTACACACATCTGGCACAAGAAATAGCCGGCGCTCAAGAATGAGGCCGCCTTCAGAACAAAATCCATGAACAAGAGAAAATGGCCGGTGCTCGGATGCATTGCCCTTAGCTCAAAATTACATTACAACCGTTCCTCGCAGACTATGTCTAACAACCCCGGTGGTCGCATCCTCGAGGAGGAGGGAAGCGAAGGCGTGGCGGAAGAAGCGAAAGTATGATACAATCTTTTCTTTAATTCTTCTACGCTCCCTCTTCAGTTGCTCCAGGACCACCGTGACGGCAACCTGGAACGCACGGGGGTGACCATGGTTGGCAGCCTCCACCAAGCTATCCCAAGCCGTCTTCAGGTTGTTGTACCTGTCAGAGACATCTAAAGCGGAGGAATCAAGATTAGGGGCAAGAAATCCAAGTGCAAGCACGAGGTCAAGAAGGAGTCAGGAACATTTACCCCCTACTAATGCCTCCAGAGCCATGCGACGCTCGCGCTCGGCTTGGCAACGGGCGGACATGTCCCTGAGGCCGTGCTCCAGGTGCCGGACGCGGCGGCGCAAGTCGATGGCTGGTCCTCTGTTCAGGCGTAGCATCCTCTGCTTCGATGGAGGAATCGGAGGAGATGTACTCAGGCACATCTTCGGTCCCGATGACTTCTTCGGGAAGCAAATCAAGGCTGAAAAGGACGAGAGGAAAACATGAAGCGCAAGATCATGCGGGAGAACAAGGAGCAGATCAAGAAAGAACTCACTTCCGAATCGTGCGCTTCCTTGATGAGCCGCTCTCCTGAGGTTGTTTACCCTTGTCCATGGCGTTGGGGTTTTCTCCTTTAGAGGCAGGGGGAGAGATGAGAAATGATGGATGAGTGCGCGAGTGGATTTGCAGAGCACCCCGCAGGCTATTTTATTGACCGGAGAGGCGCATTGGGAGTGATGACTAGCCAGTACACACTGCTGGAATACCAAGCGGCAGGGTTTTCTACCAAGTGCGAAGGGTTTTCTCTTGAACAGTGTTTATGGATTGCCGAACTGGGATCCTCTGTGGATTTTGCGCCAAGGGGCAGTTGTTCTCGCGCGTTCGGCTAAAGATAGTTCCCGGATGCATTCAAAGAAAACAAAATTCGCAGATGCAAAATGCAAAGGGAGTCATCACAGAACAGGTGCAGAATTCAAAAGTTCTTCATCTATTGCCGATATTTACACATCCCTAGTACAATCTAGTCGAAGAGCCTGTTCAACACAGATTGGGGATGAGTAATTTCGGCAATGGCGTCGCCATGGCCATCAAGGCGCTCCAGGATGAGCTCGATCTCCTCGATGTCCCCTGGCGCGCCGCCCGGAAGCCGCGCGGCCCTGGTGGAGTAGTCGACGTCCGTGTGCGTCGCCATGGCGGCCAGGCCCAAGGTGGTGCCCAGACGGACGCCATGGACAGCCACCTCATCAACGCGGCGCTCCACCGCGGCAAGGCGCTCCACTGGTGTATTGCCGAGGGCGTTCACCTTCTCGGCCAGCTGCTCCACCAGCTCCTTCAGCTGGTTGAGCTCCACGTTGCGAGCTACAAGAAGCAAGAAGAAAAAGATTAGCATCAAAAGCCGGGTGGAATCAAGAACTAATCTCAAAACCGTACCATCAATGGTTTCCAGAAGCTGTCTGCGCTGGTCCTCCCACTCTAGCTCGGCTATGCCCGCTTTCTTGGAGACGTCCTCCAGCTCACGCCGGGACGCCTCCAGCTCCGCCTTGTAGCGAATGGCGTCTTCTTCCCCGTACGGTACCGGGGAGTGGCCATCGGACTCCGAGGAGTCATCTGGGAGGGGCTGATTGGCTGGCGCACGAGGCGGATTCCACTGAATCAATCTGAAAAAAGGGGGTGATCGTCAAGGCAAAAGAAGATCAAGATTAGAATCAAAGAGGAAAGATCGACGATCATCACCGCCTGCGCGCATTGGCGCTGCTCCCCTCGGCCTCGTCGGAAGCGCGGCGGCGGTTGAGGCGGCGCACCATTGTGGTTTGGGATGTGCGCTGTTTGCAAAAGGGCTAAAGATTGGCAAAGATTCGAGAGCTAGAAGGCCTGGTGGAGAGCTAGGGGCACCTATGGTAACATTTATAGGCCTGGCAGGATGAATCGTGGCTTCGAGTCGTGGCTGTGGATCGTGGCGCATATCCCAAGAAAATCGGAAGGTGGAAAGGTTTCCTTGGCCAGCCCGCCGACGGGTCGCTTGGAGTTCTAGGCTGAGCCGCGTGCAGTTGATTGGTTCGGCTATAGAAAATCGAAGTGCTGTTCGGGAGTTGGCGTTTCACTACCGAATGGGTCGTTCAGCATTATATTTGAAAGTGCGCAGAAGAAAGGAAACAGAGTGCAAGAAGATATTACAAGAACGACTAATTCAGTTATGCATCAATAAGGATATTCAAGCATTCAGAAGTTTTGCAATCACACTACGAGCACTGGATGTTATCAGATGGGAATTGTCCAGCAGCTCCTGGCAATCCTTTTGGGTACCGGATAAATCAGCGAGTTCTGCATCGCATTGCTCTATCTTGGTGATAGCCGATTTTGCTTCCGCTTGGGTCCTTGCTATCAATCCAGGAAGTTCGGCTATTTTCTCTTTATCAGCCTCTATCTCCGCTGACAGGCTTCTCAGTTCTGCTTCTAGAGCGGCTTTCCTGGCAATTTTCAGATCATAAGAAGCCTGCAGGTTAGCCAATGCATCCTTGTGGCTCTCTGCTTGGGATTGCGCCCCGTTCATAGCGTGTTCAGCATCAGTTTTCCTCTGTTCAATGGCCGGGCGTGAGCGCAATTTCCTCCAAGCGCGCCTTACGGGTGCATAAAGGGTTTCTAAGCCATAAACGGATGATAGAGAAGCTTTGATGTCTTCAGGAAGTTCTTGGCTGATAGATTCAAACATCTCTTCGAAGCGATGGAGATCATTGAACTGATCTTGAACATCTTTTCCCAGCCAGGCAGCGATTTCTTTGAGCTTTGATAGTACTTCATCTGGTAAAGGCTGGTATACTCTTTCCATCACCTCAACAGCTGGATTGCTCTCTGATGGCAGGCTTGATGATGATGGAGCCTGATCCTGAGAAACAACATTGCCAAAATAAGAATGCTAAATATCGAGGTACCAGAATTAAATGCAGGTGGATACCTCATGGCTGGTTTCTTGAGCAGGGGCAATCCCAGGTGAAGGAGATGCTCCAGGTAAAGCCGAAACTTCCAAGCTGAGAGGTGCCGATGCGGCTACTAGCAGCTCATGAGTTTCTGGCTGAAGAAGAGTCAGGTCTGCCTCTGTTGGGTTGGTTATCTCTGCTTGGCCAACAGGTGATGGCACCCTTGGAGAACTTATTGGCTCCGGTTGAGTTGGGAGATTCATCTCTGGAGAATTTATTGCTTCTGCAGAAGGTGATGAAGATGAGATCTCCACTGGGATGGGTAATTCAACCCTGGATGGACTCGCTTGTTGGACCACTGGAACATCTACAAGCTGTCCTTCCATGGCTTCTTCTGCAAATGTCAAATTGAAAGGGTAAATGCCAGTGCTCATCCTTAAGGAAGAACAGTAGAGGTCATACCAGTGGATGGGGCATTGGCAGGTACTGGTTCTGAAGGCTGCTGGACTCTGGTCTGAAAATGCACAATGATATGAGTCATCAAGAACAGAATGACCTGGTAATCAAGAAGGTACAGGGTTTTACCTCAACGAGCACTTTCTTGACAGTTCTTCTCCTTTTAGCACTTGGAGGGGCAATCAGATGCAGGCCTTGCCTCCTGTCTGCAGCAAGGCTAGAAAGGCTGGGATCTGTGGTAGCATACCTGGCCATTAGTTGATGCAGAGTTGTGGATTTGAATCCCAGTGCTGAAATTGGGACTTCAACATTGTAAGCAATTACCCTGGCTCGAGGGGCAGGCACCGTGTTCTGTGGACGAGAAGATGAAGGTCAGGACCATGAATAAAGAAGACATGTCTGATCCAAAGGCTCATTGTATTACCTCTGAAGTCGGCAGGAAGTCAGGCACCAACTCCGCACAGATTACATGAACAGGCTCACTGAAGATGTGATCGTGGAATTCTTGCCACCAGGAGTCAAAGGTGGGGTGAGCTATGGTTGTGGGCATGAAAGGACATGTGTAGACAGTGGGACTGCACTCATAGTTGAAAACTCTGCTGCCCCTCTTTGATTTCCTCTCTGGGTTTGAGGAATTCATGCAGGAACAATCTTGGGGGCATCTGGCCGCATCCAAGTTGCCTGGCCATTACATTAGGCTGATAGTACTCATAAGTGCTGACATTCTGCCTTCCTCCATTGAACTCGGCCGACAGTATGCATGGGCGGATTATGATATTAAGGATCTCCAAGAATCTCCCATCTTGATGGCCGGGCTCGAAAGAGAATTCAACAGGGAAGGTCAAGGTCGTTGCCCAAATAAGGAAGCCAGAGAGGATTGGGGAAACCTTTAAAGAATAGCTCGAAGAACTGGCTGATGTCTTGCTGAACGAGGACAGTTGAGGCCGCTTCTCCGTAATTCTGGCATCCTCTGGTAGCTTGGGGTTCTCCTTCAGGGTGATTGGACATGGGGAAGAACCTGGAGTTCAAATCGACACCGATGATCTGATGCATGTGGAGCTGCAGCCACATTTGAACGAACCACCAGGGGCCGTTGACACATGATATTCTTTGGCTAGTATACATCTGAGTAACAGTTTGGTGAAGCATGTGGTATACACTGCCGAGGAAGAATTTTCCAAGAGGGAGGCGGTTGCCACCGACCAAATGAGATGCCATCACGATATGGTTCAAGGTGGGCTCGTTGGCTTTCCCACAGAAGACAATTCTGCACAGCCACATATTCAGAAAGGCTCTGTATTCAATTTCACCCAGGGGATTATCCTTCATGCGTTTCAAGATGTATTGCTTGTATCCGTTCCCTGGCTTCACCCCTGTCTGCCGTGAGGAATTTTTGAAATTCCAAGGCTGAACGGATCCTGTAATGTCAAGGCCGGTAATCATATATACATCGGCCAAGGTGGGAGACATCGGACCGTGGCCAAAAAGGAAGGCGTTGACGCCGTTTGACCAAAAGTGGCAAGCTACTATCAGAAGATCTTCGTTCTTGGGGGTCTCAGCCACGGATAGCTCCAAGCACTGGGCAATGCGGAGAGCATCCAGGTTGGTCAATCCACTCTTATCCGCAAGAATCCTCCGATACCAAGTCTTCCAGCCTGCAATTGGGGGTAAAGGCCAGTTCTTGAATGCATCTTGCCACTGGGGAGGTGGAGACAAAGCTGCTTTAAAAGGGATTCTCTGAGATTCAGCGGCAATGAGATCTCGAGGGTCAGGATTCCCCACAGGACCAAGGTAATAAGACCTCGAATTGGCCTCGGTACGAATCAAAAGTTCAGTAGAAGGCTCCTGAGAGAAAGCGAAAAAGGAAAATCTCGGGTAAAATTGAAAACCTAATGCCGAACAAGGCTTGCGGGGGGATGAATTTACCCGAGCATCTTGGTTCCGAGCCGCCATTGGAGGTTCGAGCTTGGAACGGGGAGATCTAGGGTTGGATCCGGATGAAGATTCGGCGGATTGCGAAGAACAGGTGTTGACAGATTTGATTCGAAGATTCGTGGCTGGAGTCAATTGTGGAACAAAATTACTTTTATCCCACAATTGAAGGGGCATGTGTTAACACCAAACTTTGGTAAGGAGTCTGACCTGTGGGTCCGGTTCGAAAAAGAGTCCGTCTGGTGGAAGAAAGGATATTTTCAGAGATTTTCGGCAAAGGGATCTGCGGTCGGCTATTTGCTCCGGTTCGGCAAAGGAACAGTAGAGCTGATTTTGCGGGATTGGACGGCGACGTGGCTCAATCGGGGGAGACGAATGGATGGGTAGGCGATCGAGCTTAGTTAGGCAACTAATCCATTCGCAGTTGTACTCAACAGGGTATAAATACGACCCCTGAATGTATGTAACGGACACAATCATTCCTCATTATACACCGGCCTTACGCCAAACCCTAGAGTCCTTGCCGTGTCGTCGAGTTCTTCGAGAGGGCCAATCGATCCGTCGACCTCCGTGAGTACCAGCAACCTTGTATCATGTCTAGTATCATGCGGTGGATTTAGATCTGATGCAAGTAGTCTTGTTACCATGCTTCGTGTCATGCGGTAGATGCAAGCTTGGTTCAAGAAGGTTTCTTTTTAGATCATGAGCCATGCGGTAGGCTAAGATCTAGCTTGGAGCTAGTTATCGGCTCTATTGGGTTTTGGCAAGATCCAATAGATTCATTAAGTTACCCCGTGTTATCTTGAGTTTTTACTTTACGTTTTAATTCATGTAACACATCTTTGCCCAATCTAGATGGATTTGGATCGGCTATATCTCTTTTATGATCCTTGTTCGAGTAGGTTTCATGTTTTAACACGTGGATCTTATGCTTTCCGATAGCCGAAACCGAATCGATCTAGGTTGTTACGTGTTGCGGGTTCAAGCTTGCTATGTTCGTATAAATCTTGAAAGAACCGGGTATCATGCGGTAGATGCAGGTTTTTGGGTTGCTTTGGAGCTAGTCATCCGGTGGATTAGATTCTCAAATCAATCGATAGATTTATTCTCGTGGTAATGTTTGTTCCTTCTTCATGGACCCCGAATCGGCTGTTCAGCCGTATTCGGTTATGTTTTCCACGAGTAGATCACGTGCGTTATTTATGTTTTGAATGATGCATGCTTTTAGCTTTCCATATTTAGATTGTATCATGCAGTGGATAGATCTATTTGTGGAAAGTGGTACGGTTTTTCATGCAAGTTGTATCATGCGGTGGATAGATTTGTTTGACATCGTGCCCGACGGATCTCAAAGTAACTAGACATGCGGTAGACTAGTGCTTTGGATCTATGCATGTTTATTTAATACATGATCATGTCCGTGCTTTATTTCATTCATTTAATGTTAATCTTCATGGGAATCGGTCATAACTTTGCGCATGCATCTTTGTTTATACGAAGACCGGTTGCTGTCACGCTTACGTCATCCATTCGGCAATGTCATTTTTTCCTTTTGGTTTCCCGAATGGTCGTGGATCTCTGACAGATAGCTTTCTATAGCTATTGTGTTATCCCGTCTGGCTCTTTAGCCATAAATATGGAACTGTCTGGTACCACCCGGCAAGTTCCAAGCTTTGATATCTAACTGCTTTATCTTTTGTTAATTTTCAGGAAAAATTGACTGGCACGCCATTTGCTCTCTGCGCGTGTGAAGCCAGCTTTGTTCGGCTTGCTGTGTGATTGGCGCTGAGTGCACTTTTTGCGTCAACACACTTTTTGGCACGCCCAGTGGGACCACAGCCGAATCGGTTCAAGATGCCTGAAATCTCAGACCTCATGGATGTCAACATCGAAGAGCTTTCTCCAGAGCAGCATCAGCAGCTCCTAGACGCCGTGAACCAGTTTCAGCAAAAGTGTCTCATGTCGTTTAAGAAGAACAGAAGTGGTGTCCCGTATCCGAAAAACGACACCGCCAGGTGCGCTGCCGGGAGAAAGCGATGCCACATCCCGGCGGGGAAAAGGAGGAATGCGCGCGCGTATTCCAAGAGTCAGCGGACTACATGCTCACCAAGCACAACAAGGCTTTCCTCGGGTCGCTCCAGCAGATGATGGTGGCCTTCTTTGGCCGGGCATGGAGCAAGCGTTCGGGAAGGCGCCCGTCGGGAAGAGCACCGTGGAGCTGGGTGAATCAAGCTCTCAGCCGCCGCTACGGAGCCAGCCGCAGCAGCCTCCTCCTCAGAGCTCCGGAAGCCAAGCATTCCAACCTCCTCCGCAGGCGCCGGGGGGGCGCCCGGTTCGGCCCCCGTTGCAAGCTTCAGGAGGTCAGCCAATCCTGCCGCCACCACAGAGCAGCACAGGTCAGCCTGTGCAACAGCCGAATCCGTACCAGCCTACGTACGGAGACCTAGCGTTCGGCTCGTCTGGGGCCCCACTTGATCCCGGCCGGAGGATTGCTCCGTCGACTAACTGGCTCCAGAAGAATTTGTACGACGGTGGTTATCATGAAGTGGGAAACTACGGAGCGTTCGACGCCTTCCCGCACCCAGGATACGCGCCAGCTGCAGGCGCGCAAGAAGACGACGCCCTAGCGCGCAAGATGGCCGAATTGATGCAAAATCAGTTCGGCCTCAAGCCAAAGATGCAGGGTCCCACCTATAGGCCGCCGTTCCCAGAGTGGTACTATAACGTGCTCTTACCGCCGAGGGTGAAGCCGCCGACGGAATTCACAAAGTTCTCGGGGCAGGACGAGACAAGCACGGTCGAGCACATCGCCCGTTACCTCATGCAGCTTGGGGAATGCTCGGCCGAGGAGGCGTTCAGGGTTCGCTACTTCCCCGCCTCGCTGACAGGTCCAGCTTTTCAGTGGTTCTCGTCCCCGCTCTCCCGAATCGGTGGCTAGATGGAAGGACTTGGAGCGTAAATTCCACGCTCACTATTTCGGCGGCGGCGCCGAGAAGAAGCTAATTGATCTCGCCACCCCGAAGCAAAGGCACAGTGAAACATCGGCCGGAGTTTCTTAGAAGGTTCGGGGAAGTCAAAGGCATGTGCTTCTCGGCCGAACTTGCCGGATGATCGGTGGCCGATATGGCCGTCGCCGGGATGCCGCCGGCCCGTGCGCGAGAAGCTATTTGGGATGGAGTTTGAGAACCTGGGCCAGCTATCACAGAAGTTGTCTCTGATGAGCAATCAAGGATATGGCCTCAAAAAGGACCCCAAATTTGGCAAACAGCACGACGTCGCTGACATCTACAACCAGTTCCTGGACAAAGCTGATTTGTTCGAGGATTCTGAGGACGAATTGGATGTAGCTGCAGCGGAGATCATGTGGGGCAAGGAGCCTTTGACAATGAATCAGCGCTGGGTCAAGCAGACCAAGGGGACATATGACTTTGACATCACGAAGGCTGATAAGTTGTTTGAGCTCTTAGTGAAAGAAGGCCGG
Organism: Cenchrus americanus; assembly: GCA_947561735.1. Taxonomy (NCBI): domain Eukaryota; kingdom Viridiplantae; phylum Streptophyta; class Magnoliopsida; order Poales; family Poaceae; genus Cenchrus; species Cenchrus americanus. The sequence goes on along the minus strand of OX387241.1, from coordinate 307,277,066 downwards.
ATCAAGCTGCCTGAGGGGCATTCTATGCTTCGGCCCGATGGAGTAAAGGCGAAACGTTACTGTGGCTTCCATGACAGGGATTCGCACTCCATCAACGATTGCAGGGTCTTCAGGATGAGGATCCAGAAGGCCATCCAGGAGGGACACCTCAAGTTCGATAACAAGATGAAGCTGGATGGCCACACCTTTCCTCAGAACATGCTCGGCTTTTCTGTCAATGTAATAACAGTCGAAGAGAAGGGAAAGGTCAAGGTCCTGACCTCAACCAGGTCCAAGCAAGGTGGAGCAGTAGACCCAGAGCGCCAGGTGACTCTGGAGCAAGTACAAGGTGATGCCCCCCGCATTCTCAAGAGCCACATCGAGATTGGGGAGTCGTCCAGGCCTAAACCCAAGGTGACGTCGCGCATTCTCCTCAACAAATGGCAGCGCCAAATAGAGAAAGAGCGCTACCAGAAGCGTCGTCACGAAGAGGAGCGGCGCGAGGCCGAAGAAGAGGCGCGCGAAGGGACCGCGAGCAAGACACGCGCGAGCGGGAGCGCGCACACCGGGGATGCGCCTTCTTCGGTGCACCGCCGGAATGAGGGCCTAAAGCCGCCCACACCGAAGAGCGTCCCGAATGCGGCGACGGGTATGTCGAGTACGAGGCGGGAAGCCGCAATCGCCGATCCGTCCACGAGAGACTTGGAAGGATCCACCCTAATGGGGATCGGCGCCAAAAAATTGAGGTCATCGATCATCCCAGGAAGCGCCAAGCTGATCTCAGGTGGGCTGATCAAGAAGACGACGAGATTGACTACATCTGGCAGAAGGGGCAGTGGTGCCCGCCCGGCCTACGCAAGAGCCAGAAGAGACGGATCTTAAAGTAACTAGACATGCGGTAGACTAGTGCTTTGGATCTATGCATGTTTATTTAATACATGATCATGGCCGTGCTTTATTTCATTCATTTAATGTTAATCTTCATGGGAATCGGTCATAACTTTGCGCATGCATCTTTGTTTATACGAAGACCGATTGCTGTCACGCTTACGTCATCCATTCGGCAATGTCATTTTTTCCTTTTGGTTTCCCGAATGGTCGTGGATCTCTGACAGATAGCTTTCTATAGCTATTGTGTTATCCCGTCTGGCTCTTTAGCCATAAATATGGAACTGTCTGGTACCACCCGGCAAGTTCCAAGCTTTGATATCTAACTGCTTTATCTTTTGTTAATTTTCAGGAAAAATTGACTGGCACGTCATTTGCTCTCTGCGCGTGTGAAGCCAGCTTTGTTCGGCTTGCTGTGTGATTGGCGCTGAGTGCACTTTTTGCGTCAACACATAGAACACGGTGCCTGCCCCTCGAGCCAGGAATATCACCTACAATGCTGTAGGCCCAATCTCAGCACTGGGATTCAAGTCCACAACTCTGGCTCAGTTAATGGCCAGGTTTGCTACAACAGACCCCAGCCTCTCTAGCCTTGCTGCTGATAGGAGGCAAGGTTTGTCTCTGGTTGCTCCTCCAAATGCCAAGAGGAGGAGAACTGTCAAGAAAATCCTTGCTGAGGTAAAATCCTTTACTTTCTTGATCACAAGATTACTCTGGTCCTGATAAACCACATCCTGTGCATTTTCAGACCAGAGTTCAGCAACCTTCAGTACCAGAACCTGCCAATGCTCCATCCACTGGTATAACCCTTATTGCCCCTTTTTAAGGATGAACACTGGCATTTACCCTTTTAACTTGACACTTGCAGAAGAGACAATGGAAGAACAACTGGTGGATGTCCCAGTGGCTCAACAAGCAAGTCCACCCAGGGTTGAATTACCTATCCCAGTGGAGATCTCATCTTCATCACCCTCTGCAGAAGCAATGAATTCTCCAGAGATGAGTCTCCCAATCCAGCCGGAACCATCAAGCCCTCCAGGGGCACAATCACCTGGTCACGCAAAAACACCAATCCCAGCACAGGTGAACTCACCTTCCCCTCAGCCAGAAGCTCCTGAATTGCCAGCAACTGCAGCAACACTTCTTCATTCAGAAGCTTCAGCACTACCTGGGACACCTCCTTCGCCTGTGATTGCCCCTGAACAGAGTCCTGCCCCAGTTCAAGAAACCATTCATGAGGTACTCATTCGCATTTTAACTCTGCTGCCTTTACCTTAGCACTTCTGACTCGGCAATACTGTCTTCTTAGGATCAGGCATCAAGTCTGTCAGCAGGGATCAATCCAGTTGCTGAGGTGATAGAAGAAATGCATCAAACCCTGTCAGAGGAAGCACTAGCAAAGCTTAGGGAGATCTTTGCCTGGCTGGAAAAGGACACACAAGACCCTTTTAGAGATCTTGATCAGTTTGAAGAAATGGTCGAGTCCATCAACCAAGAGCTCCCTGATGACATCAATGCTTCCCTCGCATCTATCTGCGGCATGGAGGATCATTATGCGCCCATAAGGAAGGCTTTGAGGAAGGTGCGCTCACGCCCGGCTATTGAACAGAAGAGAACCAATGCTGAACAAGCCATGAGCGGGGCGCAATCTCAGACCAAGAGCCACAAAGATGCATTGGACAATCTGCAAGCCTCTCGTGATCTTAAAATTGCTAGGAAAGCTGCTCTGGAAGCAGAACTGAGGAGCTTGTCATCTGAGATAGAGGCCGACGACCGGAAGATAGCCGAGCTCCCTGAATTGATAGAGAAAACCCAAGAGGAGGCGAAATCGGCTATGGCCAAGATGGAACAATGCGATGCAGAGCTTACCACCTTGTCTAGTGCCCAGAAAGATTATCAAGAGCGGTGGGATAGCATCCGCCAGACAATATCCAATGCCCGTAATGTAATTGCAAAATACTTGAGCGTTTAAAGGCTTCAATTGATGTATAACCGAATTGACCGCTTTTATAATACCTGTTTTTGCAATTCCATTTTCCCACTGCGCTCCTTCAACGTAATACCAAACGATCCATTCGGCAAAGGCATGCCAACACCCGAATGGCACCTTGACTCCTTAGCCGAGCCAGTTAACCGAACACGACTCAGCCTAGAACTCCAAACGACCCATTGGCGGACTGGTCAAGGAAACCTTTCCACCTTCCGATTTTCTTGGGATATGCGCCACGATCCAGAACCACGACTTGAGGCCACGATCTGCCTTGCCAGGCCTATAAATGAAACCGTAGGTGCCCCTAGCTCTCCACCAGGCCTTGTAGCTCTCGAATCTTTGCCAATCTCAGTTCTTCTTTTCTCCAAACAGTGCACATCTCCAATCAACATGGTGCGCCGCCTCAACCGCCGCCGTGCCTCTGATGAGGCAGAGGGGAGCAGCGCCAACGCGCGCTGGAGGCAATGATCGTCGATTCTTCTTCTTTGACCCCCCTTTGGTCTTTTCTTGTTCTGACGATCATCTCCTTTTCAGGTTGGTCCAATGGAATCCGTCTCCTGCGCTGGCCAATCAACCCCTCCCGGACGACTCCTCGGAGTCCGACGGCCACTCCCCCGTGCCCTACGGGGAAGAAGACGCTCTCCGCTTCAAGGAGGAGCTGGAGACGGCCCGACGCGAGTTGGAGGGCATCTCCAAGAAGGCGGGCATAGCCGAGCTTGAGTGGGAGGACCAGCGCAAACAGCTGCTGGAAACCATCGATGGTACAGCTCTACATCAAATCTTTGATCCAACCCGGCTCTTGATGCTAATCTCTCTTCTTCTTGCTCTTTGCAGCCCACGACGCCGAGCTCGAACAGCTGAAAGCGCTGGTGGAGCAGCTGGTCGACAAGGTGAATGCCCACGGCGGCACACCGGCGGAGCGCCTTGCTGAGGTGGAACACCACGTCTACGAGGTGGCCACCCATGGCGTCCGTTTGGGCACCACCTTGGGCCTAGCTGCCATGGCGACGCATACGGACGTCGACTACTCCACCAGGCCGCGTGGTTTCCGGGGCGGCGCGCCAGAGGACATCGATGAGATTGAGCTCATCCTGGAACGCCTCGATGGCCACGGCGACGCCATTGCCGAAATCACTCATCCCCAATCTGTACTGAACAGGCTTTTCGACTAGATTGTATTAGGGATGTTTGATCATCGGCAATAAATAAGAACTTTTGAATTTTGTGCTTGCTCTGTGATGATCCTTTTTTACGTTTGCACCTGTGGATCTTGTTCTCTCCTTGAACGTGTCTGGGAACTGTCTTGAGCCGAATACGCGCGAATAGATGCCCCTTGGCGCAAAATCCACAGAAGATCCTTGAATCCGCAATCCGTAATCACTGTTCAAACGAAAACCCCTCGCGTCCGGGAGAAAACCCTGCCGTTTGGTATTCCAACAGTGTGTACTGGCCGGTCATCATTCCCAATGCGTCCCTTCGGTCAATAAAATAGCCTGCTGAGATGCCCTGCAAATCCACTTGCACACTCATCCATTATTTCTCATCTCCTCCTCCGTCTCCAGAGGAAAAAACCCCAAGGCCATGGACAAGGGCAAGCAACCCCAGGAGAGCAGCTCCCCAAAGAAACGCACGATTCGAAGGTGAGTCTTCTTTTGATCCACTCCTCGTTCTCCACATGATCTTGCGCTTCATGTTTTCTTCCTTTCCTCTTTCAGCCTTGACCTGCTCCCTGAAGAAATCATCGGGACCGAAGATGTGCCCGAGTACATCTCCTCCGATTCCTCCCTCGAAGCAGAGGATGCCACGCCTGAACAGAGGACCAGCCATCAACTGCGCCGCCGCGTTCGGCACTTGGAGCACGGCCTCAGGGACATCACCGCCCGCTGCCAGGCCGAGCGCGAGCGTCGCATGGCTCTGGAGGCACTAGTAGGGGGTAAATGCTTCTAACCTCTTCTTGACTCTATGCCTGCATTTGGGTTTCTTGCCCCTAACATCGATTCCTCTGTCTTAGATGTCTCTGACAGGTACAACAACCTGAAAGCGGCCTGTGACAGCTTGGTGGAAGCCGCCAACCATGGTCACCCCCACGCATTCCAAGTCGTCGTCACGGTGGTCCTGGAACAACTGAAGAGGGAGCAGTCGAAGAAGAAGCAAAGAAAAGATTGAATCATACTTTCGCTTCTTCTTCCACGCCTTCTGCTTCCCACCTCCTTAAGGTCCTGATCACCAGGGTTGTTGGATGTGAATCTGCAAGAAGCAGTTGTAATGTAGTCTTTGTGCTAAGGGCAATGCATCTAGGCACTGGCCATTTCTTCTGTTTGTGAATTTTTTGTTCTGAAGGCGGCCTCATTCTCGAGCGCCGGCTGTTTATGTGTCAGATGCGTGTAACCCTGTTACTGGTGATCATCGATCAATTTCAATGCTGGGATAATATTTCTTCAGATATCTTCCATTTATCGCGGCGGAAAATTCTTCTCCCAGCAAAGTTATCAGTATGTATGCATTACCAGGGACGCATCTGACCACACGAAAAGGTCCTTCCCAGTTAGGGGACCATTTGCCGAATTCACTGTATTTAGTTCCAATCGGCAATAGCGCTTTCCAAACCAAATCGCCTTCTGCAAATTGCCTTACTTTTACCTTCTTGTTGTAGTACTTGGCAACCCGCAGCTTGTTTTTCTTGATGTTTTCCAAAGATCTAAGACGGATCATATGTAAATCTTCTAGCTCATCCATCATTAGGCCACTGTAATCTTTGGAGCTCAAATCTTTCTGTAACACCACTCTCCTTGAATCTGATTGCATCTCCCAAGGTAGAACCGCGTGGTGCCCATAAACCAATTCATAAGGAGAAGTTTTTGTAGCTCCATGGGGGGCCATTCGGTAAGCCCACAGTGCCTCACTGAGTACCGAATGCCACCTTCTTGGCTTCTGGTCGATCTTCTTTTGTATCAGCTTGATCATGATCTTGTTAGAAGCCTCTGCTTGACCATTAGCTTGGGCATAATAAGGAGAAGAGTTAAACAATTTAATCCCCATGCTTTCGGCAAACTCTCTGAACTCCAGTGACACGAATTGTGCCCCTTGATCAGTGGTGATTGTCTGAGGGATTCCAAACCGATAGATGATGTGCTCCTTGACAAATTCAACCATGTTTTCCGATGTCACCTTCTTCAATGGAATCGCCTCAACCCATTTAGTAAAATAATCCGTAGCCAAAAGCACGAACTTATGCCCCTTACTAGATGGTGGATTAATTTGGCCAATCAAGTCTATACCCCAGCCCCTGAATGGCCATGGCTTGATGATGGGATTCAATGCTGACGCGGGGACCCTTTGAATATTTCCAAACCTCTGGCAATCTTGACATCCCTTGTAATACTCAAAGCAATCCTCTAATATCGTCGGCCAAAAGCACCCAGCTTGTCTAATAACCCACTTCATACGGTAGGCTGACTGCTGTGCTCCACATATCCCATCGTGCACTTCGCTCATCATGTTCTTGGCCTCTTCTGGACCCAGGCATCGTAATAATACCCCATCTAATGACTTATAGAACAAATTATCATCTAGAAGAACGAATTTTATGGCCTTGTACCTGAGCTTCCTAGAGACCTTTCGGGATGGATCTTTCAAGTAGTCAACGATCTCTTTCCTCCAGTCATCTTCTGCAAGATCCGTCCCTAGTGCACACACCTCTGCAGCAAACACTTCTTGACTCTCTTTGTAACCAGAGGCGCTTTGAGCCAGCCTGTTTGCTTCTTCGTTATGCTCCCTAGGAATATGCTGTAGAGTCACCAACGGGAAGCTCTTCAAGATTTCCCAGCATTCTTCGTAGTAACTCCTCAGCGCTTCACTTTTGCATTCGTATTGGCCGTTCAATTGCTTGATCACCAACTCTGAATCTCCATAAACTTCAACTGAAACGGCCCCAGCTTCTCTCAAATATTGAAGCCCTCGAAGCAGTGCCTCGTACTCGGCCTGATTGTTTGTAACAGTGGGCTGTATAGGGATGGCAAATTCAAACATCTCACCCCTAGGTGAAATTAGTAGGATCCCTACTCCCCCACCTTTACCACATGAGGATCCATCAAAAAATAAAGCCCAGGGGGTAATTTCAAGTAAATCAATTGACGGATCGCGATGTTCAGTTATAAAATCGGCAATGATCTGACCTTTGATGGCTTTTGCCGATTCGAACTTCAACTCGAACTCTGATAAAGCTAAAATCCACTTGCCAATCCTGCCGTTCAAAATTGGCATAGATAACATATGTTTTATAACATCAAATTTGGAATACACAGTGCATTCGGCATTCAACAAGTAGTGCCGAAACTTTGTACACGAGTAGTATACGCACAGACACAGCTTCTCTACAGCCGAATACCTGGTCTCAGGATCAAGTAATCTTCGGCTAAGATATGCTACTACCCGCTCCTTCCCTTCGAATTCTTGAATAAGGGCTGATCCAATGGTTTGGGTATCGGCCGCCACGTACAACTTGAAAGGCTTGTCCAGCTGAGGAGGGACCAATACTGGTGGCTCCTTCATGTACTGCTTGATTTCATCGAAAGCCTTCTGTTGTTCGTCACCCCACGTGAACTTTTGATCTTTCTTCAGCTTCAGCAATGGAGAGAATGGCAAAACCTTCTGTGAAAAGTTTGAAATGAATCTCCTCACAAAATTAATTTTGCCGAGAAGTGATTGCAGTTCCTTGAGATTAGTTGGAGGAACAACTTCATCAATGGCCTTCATGCTCTTCTTGCCAACTTCAATTCCTCCCTCGTGGACTAAAAACCCCAAGAATTCTCCAGCTGATACCCCAAAAGCGCACTTGTTTGGATTCATCTTTAAACCATGCTTCCGGGTGCACTCCAAGGTCCTCTTCACATCTTCCAAATGCGTGTCATGACTCAGGGACTTGATTACCACATCGTCAATGTAGATTTCCACAACTTTGCCGATCAACTCGTGAAAAATATAATTCATGGCTCGCTGATAAGTTGCACCGGCATTCTTTAACCCAAATGTCATGACTATCCATTCAAACAGGCCTATATGACCAGGACACCCGAAGGCCGTCTTTGATATGTCTTCTATTGCCATAAAGATTTGGTTGTATCCCGCGTTTCCATCCATGAAGCGATTACTTTGTGTCCGGTGCGGCGTCAATCAACAAATCGGCAATAGGCATGGGGTAACCATCCATCGGAGTGGCCCGTTCGGATCCCCGAAATCTATGCAGACCCTCATCTTTCCATTCTTCTTGTAGACAGGGACAATGTTAGAAATCCACTCCGCATATCTGCATGGCCGAACGAAGTTTGCATCAAGTAATCTTTCAATTTCCTTCACATCGGCCAATACTTCATCCTTGTAGATTTTCCGGGGTGGTTGCTTATATGGTTTGAAACCAGATTTGATTGGCAACCGATGCTCGACGTTAGAACGATCCAATCCGGGCATCTCCGAATAATCCCAGGCAAAGCAATCCTTGTATTCCTTGAGAAGCTTAATTAATTCTCCCCCTAAAGTCTGGCTGCAAGTTTGCGCTGATGAATGTCGGCCTTGGCTTATCACCGTTTCCAATGTCAACCTCTTCTAATTTATCAGCCGACATGAATCCTCGCCCCAACTTGCCATCAGTGCCATCTACGGGGTTCTCCATTAAAAATTGCTATAAGAGCCGACTGCTTGAATCGGCTGTTGATCACTGCTGACAGGTTCAACAGGACCTTCTCCCCAGTCTTTCCCTGAGAAGCAATCAATGCCTTGGTATTCCCAGAAGGCTGGTTCCATGTTCGCCACGCTCACGGAGTCGTCTGCTTGAACGACCTCAATCTCATCATCCACCCACTGGATAAGCTGTTGATGCATGGTGGATGGGACACAACAGTTGGCATGAATCCAGTCCCGCCCAAGCAGCAGGCTGTAGGCCCCTTTACCTTCGATGACAAAGAAGGTAGTGAGCAGCGTCTTGGATCCGATCATCAAATCCACGTAAGCGCATCCCTTGGTTTCTGAAGGATTCCCAGCGAAATCATTCAGTATTATGCTGGTAGGCGTCAAATCGCTCGGGCCCATGCCAAGTTTCCTGAAGGTGGTGTACGGCATTACGTTGACTGCCGCTCCACCGTCGACAAACATCTTGGTCAATGATTTGCCATTGACATAACCTCTCAAGTACAGCGGCCTCATATGTTGATTCTTGGCCGGTTTGTCGAAGATTGCCTGCTTGGCCAGCACCAGTTGTGCCATCATCCCCTCGACCCGCTCATCATCTAGGGACGCTTCCTCCTGCACAACCTGGTTAGCAGGAGCCATGAACTCGTTCGGCAGAAAGTATACCATGCATGTTGGAGCAGAACGCTTTGATCCTTCAGGTTGATCCTTGGGGCGCCACACCTGCCTTGTCTGGATCCCAGCCTGCCTCAGCTCGCGGTTCCTCAAGCGCTGGACCCGTCTCTTCTGGCTTCTCCTCAGGCCGGGCGGGCACCATTGCCCCTTCTGCCAGATGTGTTCGTCCTCGTCCTCCTCTTGATCAGCCCACCTAAGATCAGCTTGCCGCTTTCTAGGGTGATCAATGACTTCAATTTTTTGGCGCCGATCCCCGTTAGGGTGGATCCTTCCAATTCTCTCGTGGACGGATCGGCGATTGGCAGTCTCCTGCCTGTACTCAGCATACTTGTCACTGCATTCCGGGCAGTTCCTCAGCGTGGGCAGCTTCAAACCCTCATTCCAACAATGCCTGAAGAAGGCACATCCCCAGTGCGCGCGCTCCTGCTCGCGCGTGTATTGTTCCAGGTCCCTTCTGTGCGCTTCTTCTTCAGCTCTGTGCCTCTCCTCCTCAGCTCTGCGCTTCTGGTAGCACTCCTTCTCCATCTGGCGCTACCACTTGTTGAGGAGGATGCGCGTGGTCAACCTGGGCTTGGCTCTGGATGACTCCCCGATTTCGATGTGACTCTTGAGAATGCGGGGGGCTTCACCATGCACCTATTCCAGAGTTACTTGGCGCTCTGGGTCCACTGCTCCATCCTTTCTAGCTCTAGCTGAGGTCAAGACCTTGACCTTTCCCTTCTCCTCGGCCGTTACCATGTTAACAGAAAAGCCCACCATGTTCGAGGGGAAGGGGTGGCCATCTACGGCTTCATTTTGTTGTCGAACTTGAGGTGCCCCTCCTGGATGGCTTTTTGGATCCTCATTACGAAGACCCCGCAATCATTGATGGAGTGCGAATCCCCGAATCCTTGTCGTGGAAGCCACGGTAACGTTTCCCTTTAACTCCATCGGGTCGAAGCATGGAATGCCCTTCGAGGGACTTGATTCGGCCTTCCTTTACTAGGAGCTCAAACGAGTTTGTCGGCCTTTGTGATATCAAAATCGTAGGTGCCCTTGGTACCGTTTGTTTCGCGGGCGATTCATCGTCAAAGGATCTTTTCCCCACATGATCTCTGCTGCGGCCACATCCAGTTCGTCATCAGAATCTTCGACCAGATCAGCTTTGTCTAAGAACTGGTTGTAGATGTCAGCAACATCATGCTGCTTGCCAAACTTGGCATCCTTCTTGAAGCCATACGCCTGGTTGCTCATCAATGATAGCTTCTTTGATAGCTGGCCCAGGTTTTCAAACTCCATCCCGAACAGTTTCTCGCGTACGGCGGCGGCATCCGGAAGGCAGGTTATCGGCCAGTGGGGTCGTAGCAAGTTGAGCGAGAAGCACATGCCTTTAACCTCCCTGAATCTCCTGAGAAATTCCAGCGGTGTCTCGCTATGCCTCTGCTTCATGGTGGCAAGGTCGATCAGCTTCTTCTCTGAGCTGCCGCTGAAATAGTGAGCGTGAAATTTCCGCTCCAGGTCCTTCCATCTGCAAACTGACTCAGGGGGTAGGTGTCGGTGCGGAATATGGTCCCGACACTAACCAGTAGATAACGCCTAGGTCTATCCCTCAATGGTCGATGCTAAGCAACAAATGACACAAGGTTTTTATCCTGGTTCCGGCCGAGGGGGGCCGTACGTCCGACGAGAGGCGTGCTCGTGGCACTATATTGCTCGGCACCGGGGGTGCTTGTAGTGGGGCAAGTACAATCAAGGCGGGAGAGGAAGCGTGGCTTCCAAGTCCCCGGGTGAGTGGCTGGAGATGTTGTGGGAGAATAAGAGAGTGAGTGCACGGTGCGCTGTGTTCCTCTGAATTCGTCCTCCCCGCGGGCCGGGGGCTCGCCTCCCCTTTTATAGGCCAAGGGGGCGGCGAGTTACATGCACGCCGCGCTACCTAGCTACGTGTGGGAGCACGTCGTGCTACGGCGTAGAGTGGGCGGCCGTCGGACGATCTTCGCTGCGATCCGGCCATGATGGCCTACCTCGTACCCGAACGGTGGCGGTTCGAGGGTAGGAGGCGGCGGATGGCGATGGCGTCCCCGATAGGCTTCGAGGGAGGTGCGATGATGGCCGGTACGGGAGTACGGGGAGCGGGCGAACGGCGTTCCTTCCCAATGAGCTCGCGGTGGTGGAGTGGTTGCTGCGGCGCTCGGGCGTGCGCTCGCGGAGTCGGGCGTGCGCCCGCACGCGTGGGTACGGCGGCCGCGCCGTTACAGTGGCCGGGATGGCCGCCCACCGGCCTAGCGCCCCTCACCTAACCTGCAGGGTCACGGGAAAGTGGAGTCGAGGGTGCGCCGGCCCCCTTTCGAGGATCGGGCGCGTTAGCCGTACAGTAGCGGGCGCACGGTGTCACGGGACTGACACCGGCCGTACCGCACAGTCCATCCCACAGTAGCGGGGATGGGCTCCTCCCTGGGGAGTTGGTGCGGCGGCACGGGGGCGTGAGCCCCGGGCGCATGATGACGCCGTCCCCGCGGCGTCGGGGCGTTAAATGCCCAAGTACGGGGGCGGCGCACGCGCGCGGGGCGCCCGTGAGTGTGGCGGGCCCCGGCCGAGGGTGGAGCGGACCCTCGAGCGAGGCGAGGCCCGCTCGAGGGGGGGATCGAGCCCTCGAGCGGGGCGGGACCGCTCGAGGGAAGGGTCGCCCCTCGAACGGGGCGGAGTCCGTTCGAGGAGGGGGGTTGCCCCTCGAACGGGGCGGAGCCCGTCCGAGGAGGAGCATACCCTCGGCGCGGCGGAGCTCGCTCGAGGGGTCTTCCGGACGAGCCGTCTTGGTGGGCCTCCGAAGTCCTGCCGCATGGGCCATGTCTGCATGGTTAGTTTCTGCATGGTTAGGCTTAGCTTATTTTGATGCGGGAATTTAAGTAAGGGTTCCCCCATTGTTTGAGGGGACCCCTAGGGCGGTCCCCGACGGTAGCCCCCGAGCATCCGCGGGTTTGCCATTGAGGCTCCCGCGGATGCCGGAACCTACCGATAGGACGTTCTTCCCTCCTTGTTTGCGAACGCTTTCCGTGGGGCCGCGTCGGCGGACCCGCGGGTCTAGCCCCCGAAGCCTGCGGGCAGAGTGTGGGCTCTCCTGCGGGGGTTAACCGCGAGCAATTCGGTCGAAAGGCGTGGCACATATGCCAACCGGCATCGGCGGTATTTCGGCCGGCATCGGGGGTGCACGCTCCCCTGTCCTTGTCTCCCGGCGGGTGCAATTCCAAGGAGGTGTAGCCGTGCATCAAGCCCCCGAGCCTTGGCACGTTCGAGGCGATCGGGTCGAGCCCGACGACTTGTTTTTTATCGCGCCCTCGCCGTCCCTCCGCGGGACGGAGGGTGAGGTTTCCACGACTCCCATCGAGCGGGTCGCGAATCGCGGATTCCTCATCGAGCCGCTAGCGGGTGGTTCAAGTGGACGTCCATGCCCCGTTCGATAAGGGTAGGGCCGCGCGGTCGGAGACACGTCCATGGAAGCGCTTGCGTGGGTTTGCTAGGTGGGGCTCGGTCCCGTTCGCTAGGGGACCGAGGGCGCGGAAGCTCTCCCTCGGTGGGATCCCCCCGCTAGGCGCCCTCGGCGGCTCTCGAACACGACATGTGGGGCACCCTCGAGCCGACGGGCTCGAGGAACGGCTCGAATGCGCGTGCCCTCGTCGTCCCTAACTGCGTGATGCGGGGCGCCGTTCGAACCCGTCGAGGGTCAGGCTTCGAACCTCTGATCAGTAAGGCCGTGCGGGGCCGTGCATGGACAGCCCCGTCTTTTCGCGTTTGCGGCCGTCGAGGGGTCTGGACGTGCCAGCCCTCGAGGTGCTTGTTGGCAGCACGGCGCGGCATGAGTGCTTTCGGTGTCGCTCTATTTCAAGCGTGACCTGGGCGATCCTCTTACGCGCGTGCCTTCTTTTAGAGGGTTGACATTGTCTCGAGTTGGGGGTCATGCCGCTCGAGGGTCCTACGTGGCATGGGTGCCCGCGGTGGTCCGCTCTACGTCGAGCGAGGTCCGGGCGTCCTTCTCACGCCGATATCCCATCGAGGGTCGCCTTGTTTCGGTGCCGAGGGTCACGCCACTCGAGGGCTTCACGTGGCATGGGTGCCCGCGGTGGCCGCCTCGCTCTACACCGAGCAGGTCCGGGCGACCTTCTCACGCGGTCATCCCATCGAGGGTCGCCTTTGTCTCGAGCCGAGGATTCGCCTCGCTCGAGGGCTCTCCTTGCTTGGCAAGGGGCCGGGCATTTAATTGCCTTGCGGTCGTGGCCGCGGTTTTGCGCCGCGGGCGCGCCTTTTTAGGCGCCGCGGCCGCGCGCGCGCGTAGTGGGCGACGTGGGCGGCGGACGTGACGGTTTTGCCTCGGTCGGCGCCGGTCTTGCCGTAATGATGACCCGCCTGCGGTGTTAGAGCCGCTTGCGGTCGTGGTGGGGCCCGCCCGTCGACGCGATGGAAAGATTCTGCTCGAGTTAATGTTGGCGGGGCGTCCGCTCCGGAGAACTCGCCCGTTGCCTATAAAACTGCGGTGAGGAAGGGACGGCGGTTTTTTACCTTGGCTCCTCACCGTTTTCAGTCCTCCGTCCCTTCGCCTTCGCCTCACTCTTGCCGTCGTGCGGGCTCGCTGCTTAGAGATTTTTCCTCGTTTCCTTGTCCTCCGCCTTTGCACTCGTTCGTCCCCCCTTATGGCGCCGCCTCAGCTTCCGATCAGGGTCCTGGAGCCGTACGCCTGGGAGAGGTTGACCGTGACCCGGCTCGCCCTGGGCGAGCTGGTCGCCGCCGGCCAGCTGTCGGCCAACGAAGAAGGGCGCCCGGCGGAGTGGATCGTGCCGCCGTCGACGCACCTCGAGCCCAACCCGCCGGAGGGTTACGTGGTGAGCTTCCTCCGCTATCACGAGCGCGGCTTCAACGCGCCGGCGAGCACATTCATGCGGGCATTGTGCTACCACTATGGGGTGGAGCTGCACAACTTTGCCCCCAATGCGATCTCGCAGGCGGCCACATTCGTGGGCGTCTGCGAAGGGTACCTGGGGATCCCAGTCAATTGGGAGCTCTGGGTACACCTCTTCCGCGGGGAGCTCATCACGTAGCCCACGTCGGAGCCGAGGGACCCGCCGCGCGGTGCGCGCCGGCGGGATGTCGCTCGCTGCGGGGGCGCTCAAGGATTTCTACATCCCCCGCACCATGACGACGAACAACGCCGGCCGGGAGCGGGGATGGTTTTATCGCGCGCAACGCCGAGCCCGGCCTCCCTCCCTACACCGGCCGGGTGTTCAAGAAGAGGCCGGACTCCCGGGGCTACGGGTTGCCTACGGCCAATCATCGGGCGCGCAGGGGTCGCGTCCTTGCCGCCCCTGCGGCGGGCGGCGAAGGAGGGGCTCAACGCGATGGGCGTCCTCGCCTTCCTCCACCACCGGCGGGTCGTGCCGTTGATGGAGAGGCCCCTCTCGCATCTTCGAGATGACGGAGGGCGGCCAACCCCGTCGACGTGGCGAGGTCGCGGATGCTCCCGACGCCGCCGGAGCGGCCGTACGCGCTCACCGGGGCGCGGAGCGCCGTCGACACCGGACGCCGCGCACGCGGGTCGGACCCCCGTGGGATATCGAGATGCTCCCCGTCGGCCCGTTGGTGAGTGTGGTTTTTGATTTTGTTTTAGTTCTTGTTCTTGCTTCCGTTTCCCGATGCGCCATTGTCGCTCTCGCGCGCGGCGGTGCGGTTCAACGCCGCCAAGTCCGTTCCACCCACCCCCGACTCCCGTGCGCTCGGCGGGCGGCGCGGCGGGAGCGGGCGGGGAGCGAGCGGCGCGCAGGAGGGAGCACGCAAGGCGGCGCCAAGCGCGCCGCGACGCACGGTCCGCGGAGTACCGGCGGCGGGAGGAGCTGGGGCTCTCCTCCCCGGACATCGAGGAGCCCTCGTCCTCGGAGCAGGACGAGGAGGAAGAGTCTGAGGGGGAGGGCCCCTCAGACAGGTGGCAGCCTGCGCCCCCGTCGCCGGAACCCGCGCCGGCGTCAGGGGCAGCTTTGCCTGGGGTGGGCGCACCGGCGCCCGTCGCCGAGCAATCATCGTCGGGGGCGGCACGCGCCGCGGGGGGGTGCGCGCGCGCGCCACGGAGGCGCGCGCGGCGGACGCTGCCCGCGCGCGCGTCAAGCGTGCCCGCGCGCGGCGGGGAGCGCGTCCGCGCGCGCGGCGTCATCGTCAAGGGGCGCGTCGGCGGGGAGCGCCCGCGCGCGGGGCGAGCGTGCCCGCGCGCGGTGGCGTCATCGGGGGGGACGGCATCGGGCGCGCCCACGCGTGAGGCGGGGCGTGCCCGCGCGTGCGGCGGCGCCGTCGAGGAGGCGCTGCGGCAGGCGCGGCCCCTGCGCCGGCCTCGTCGGAGGCCTCGAGGAAAAGGAAGCGGGCCTTTTCCTCCGCGAGGTAAGGAACCTGTTCTTCCTTTGCTTGGCTTTAGTTTGCTGGTTATTAGATGCTCTAATCCTCCGTTCGTGTTTGCGCAGGGCGGTGCCAACCGTCCCTCCTCTTGCACCGGCCAAGGTGCTGAGGACGGACGCGTCGATCCCCCACCGGCGGCGTTCGTCGAGGGGGTCGCGCCGGGGGACGGGCGCGGCGGCGGGCACGAGCTCGCAAGGCCCGGCCGGGGCCTCGAGGCCCCGGCCGGCGGATCGGCCCGCCGCGGCGCGGCCGGAGGTCGCCGGGGGCGGCGGCGCCGGTCGCCACGGAGGCGCGGGCCGCGGCGGTGGCTACGGTGGAGGTGCCGCCCGCGGTGGCGGCCCTTGCGGAGGAGGCGGAGCGGGGCGCAACCCGCGGGGGCGCCCGCGGATGCGGCGGCACGGGCGGAGGTGGCGGCAACGGCGCCACGACGGGCGCCGTGGCCGCGGAGGCGCGGTGGAGGCGCCGGCGGAGGCGGAGCGGGCGGCTCCTCCCGCCGTCGGTCTCCGGGCGGAGGTGGTGGAGCTCTCGGATGACTCCCCGCCGCACGGGTGGAACCAGTGGGCCAGCTGGCCCACGACCTCCCCCGAGCCCCAGGAGGGGGCCCTCGTGAGGCGGCGCGAGGGTCACCGACGGTGGGGGGTCAAGGGCACGGTGCCGGGGCCTCGTCCTCCCACGCCGGCCGCCCCCGCCCGGTGTGGGGGGGGGCCGTGGAGGATCCCCCTGCGTTTGCCGACGCCGGGGGGGAGCGGGGAGCTGCGGGGCGAGCTCGGAGCCACGGCGCCACGCTCAACCGCGCGTTGAACGAGGCGGCGCGGGTCCACGGCGGCCGGCCCTGGATCGTCTTCCAGGTGAGCCACGGTGGCTCTTCTCCCTTCCTTTTTTCGTTTTCGCGTGCTGCATTCAAGACTTGGCGCTTACGAGGTTCGATGTGTGGATGCCAGGAGCTCGAGCGCCGCGCCCATGAGAAGTACAGCGCGTTCGACCAGGTGAACGCCGAGGCCCGCCAGCTCCGGGAGCGATGCAGCGCTTTCGACGCGCTTGCGGAAGCTCTCAGGACGCCGGACAGCTGGCTGGTGTACGGGCGATGGCGTGGTGCGACGTGCTTCCGGAGAGCTCAGGGCGGGACGCAGCGCGTCACTCGAGTCTCGAGCGGATCCGCGCAGCCCTCGTCGATCGCGACGAGGCGCCGTGGAACGCGCGCGAGGACACGGACAAGACGCGGACGCCGGCCGCCAACCGGGAGGCGGAGGTGGCCACCGCTCGCGCCGAGACCCGGGAGCTCCGCACGTCGCTCGAGGGGGCACAGGGCGCGGCGCCGCCGGGGGCGAGGAGCGGGCGCGCGGGGCCGGGAGCGGGGCGCGCGCAAGGAGGCCGATGACCACGAGGGCAGCCCTCGACGCCAAGGCCGCGGCCCTCGTCGTCGCCGAGGAGCGGCTCCGGCGAGGAGCGCGTCGCCCGCCGGGGGGCCGAGGGGCGGCTCCCAAGAAGAGCGAGGCCGCCTTCGGCGATGCCCGAACGGCGCCGGGAGCGGGGAGCGCGTTGCTCGCAAAGCAGCGGAGAAGTCGCTGGAGGAGCGGAACGCCGCATTCTCCAAGGTTGAGGATGAAGCGCTCTCGCTCAGCATCAGCCACGCCAGCCAGGAGCTGGCCCTCCACGAGCAAGGCGAGGCCGTCCAGCGTCTCGAGCTGGCACTCGAGTCCGCGCGCCGCGACCTCAATCTGGAGAGGAAGCAAGTCGAGGGTGAGACTTTTCGACTCTGTTTGTTGGTTTTTTGTTTTAGAGGGTTCGCTTCCCCTTTCTGATTTCTTGTCGTCTTGTTGATTCCAGGCTTGCGCACTGCCTTGGGGCACGCCGCCGGGCGGGCCGAGGCCCCGCAGCCTCCTACAACTCCTCCGAGCGGGGAGCTGCGGGGAGGCCGCGTGACGCGGCCCTCGAGACCTGCCGCGTCGTCGAGGAAGGCGAGGCCCGGGCCGCGCAGCTCGGCGGCCGGCCGCCGCGCGCCCTCGGCGGCCACGTCACGGAGCGGATGCGCCGGGCGTTGCATCTAGGCGTGCAGAAGGCCCTCGGAGTGGTGCGATCCCACTACGAGGTCAACCTCGAGGCGGTGGCGGAAGGCTACATCGTGCCCGAGGGCGTCGAGGACGAGATGGCCATGGAGCGTGCGGACGCGCTTGTTGCTGACGCCGCCGGGTCGCTCGCCGAGGCCTTCGAAGAATTCCTCTTCCCGGACGCCGCCGATGCTGCTGCTCCACCCGCCTGAAAGCATCTGGGCGCTGGGCCCGTTTTTTGTTTTATGTGTATCAGAATTCTGGCCTCGTGGCCTTTTTGTAAATAAACAAGTTATTTCATGAACATGGGCAGTTGTTGTAAATGAAATCGTTTGCTTATTACGCTTTTTGTTTCTCCTTCTTCCTGAGTAGATTCTAGTTAGGGGAGTTCGTTTTTCGTAAGGGGCCCGCTGGGTTGGAGGCGAGAGAGACGGGCCATAGCCACGCGGCGTAGGCTGTCTCTGGCTCGCGCGCTCCTTCCGCTGTGCCGCCTACGCCCTGTTCGAATCGTGGCTCGTGGTTGAAGTAGGAAACAAACTTAGCGTGTGTTGTTACATTTTTTTGCGCGAAAAAAATGGGACCATTTGGGGGGGTGCCCCCCCGCAGTAGCCCCCGAGGGTAACTTGGGTTTCAGGGGAAAGCCGAGTTGCCCTTTTATTAGACTTGGAGTATTTACATAGGTGACACCAACTGGGGCGTTGGCCATGCGTTTTTACAACGGGAAAATACTTGGAAATCCTAGTTAAGGGTAGAAGCGACGTAGCTGTTGGATATTCCAAGCGTTGGTGAGTTCTTCGCCGTCCTCGTTGGCCAGCTTGTATGTGCCCGGTTTGAGCACCTTCACCACGACGTAGGGTCCCTCCCATGGGGGCGATAGCTTGTGGCGCCCTCGATTGTCTTGGCGTAACCTTAGGATTGGGGCGTGTGTCAGAGACGCCTTCAGCTTGTCGAGCGCTTCCTGGGCCTCGGCGGTCCAAGAGAAGCGTTCGTGCTTCTTGAGCAGCCGGTAGAGGGGCAGACCCTTCTCACCGAGCCTCGAGACGAAGCGGCTCAAGGCGGCAAGGCACCCCAACACCTTCTGCACCCCTTTGAGGTCCCGAATTGGACCCATTCGCTCGAGGGCCGCGACCTTTTCGGGGGTTGGCCTCGATTCCCCGCTGGGAGACGATGTATCCTAGGAGCATGCCCCGCGGCACTCCGAAGACACATTTTTCGGGGTTGAGCTTGACCCCGTTGGCCCGCAGGCAGCTGAACGCGATGCCAAGATCGCTAACCAGGTCGTCCGCCTTCCTGGTCTTGACGACGATGTCGTCCACGTAAGCCTCGACCGTTCGCCCGATATGGTCCCCAAAAACGTGCTTGCATGCGGCGCGATATGTTGCGCCCGCGTTTCGAGGCCAAAAGGCATCGTGACGTAACGAACGTCCCGAACGGTGTGATGAACGAAGTCGCGAGCGGGTCGGACTCCTTCATTTTTATTTGGTGATATCCCGAGTAGGCATCAAGGAAACGAGTAATTCACACCGGCGGTGGAATCAACGATCCGATCTATGCGTGGCAAAGGAAAAGGAACCTTTGGACATGCTTTATTGAGATCGGTGTAGTCAATACACATCCTCCACTTCCCATTTTTCTTTTTTACAAGCACGGGATTAGCTAGCCACGTAGGGTGGAACACTTCCTTGATGAATCCGGCCTCGAGGAGCTACCGCGGCTCCGCTCCGACCGCCCGTCGCCGCTCCTCGTCGAAGCGGCGCGGCCGGCGCCGCCGAACGGCCGCGAGCGTTGGCGGGGATATCAAGGGAGTGCTCGGCGACCTCCCTCGGGATGCCCGGCATGTCCGAGGGGCTCCACGCGAAGACGTCGGCGTTGGCGCGGAGGAAGTCGACGAGCACTTGCTTCCTATTTAGGATCGAGGGTCGAGCCGACCCTCAACACCTTGCCCTCGGGGGCCGTAGGGTCGAGGGGGACCCCTTTGGTTTGCTCGGCGGCCTCGAAGGTGCCGATGTGTTTGGCGGCGGAGGCCGAGGTCGTCGTTGACCATCTTCTCCAGGTGTGTTCACCGGCGCTTCATCCGGCGCTAGTGCCTCCGCATGTTCCACGCACTCGACATCGCGGTCGAATGCATGCTCGATCGATGACCCGACGGTGATGACGCCGTTTGGACTCGGCATCTTCATCTTCGGGTACGTGTAGTTGGGGACCGCCATGAACTTGGCATAGCATGGTCGCCCAAGGATGGCCCGGTAGGCCCCTTTGAATCCCACCACCTCGAAGGTGAGGGTTTCCTTGCGGAAATTCTTGGGGGTCCCGAACCGGACGGGCGGATCGACCGCCCGAGGGGTTGAACCGCTTGCGGGCGCGATGCGGGTGAAACGGCTTCGTGCTCGGGCCGCAGCCTGGTCCAGCCCAATCCCCATCGGGCGCAATGTATGCGCGAAGAGGATATTGAGGCTACGCCTCCGTCCATAAGGACCTTCGAAAACCGGGCGTTCCCAATGATGGGATCGACCACCGGTGGGTCTTGGCCGGGTTCGGGATGCGATTTGGGTGATCATCCCGGCTAAAGGTGATGGCATCCTTCAACCGGTTGAGAAAGGCCGGAGGTGCCCTCTCTCGCGGCGAGGACTTCGTGCCGCTCCTTCTTGCGCCGCCGGTCGACATGTCGACGGTAGGGTCCCCCAAAGATGAGGAACACATTTTCGACGGCGGGGAAACCACCCGCGTCGCCATCGCCCCCATCCTTCTTGGCCTCCGCCTCCTTCGCGGCGGCACGGCCATAGAACTTCTTGAGCATGTCGCACTTTGCTCAAGAGTGTGGTTTACGGGGGTCTTGTGGTAGGGGCATGGCTTCTTCATCATGTCGTCGAACACCCCGGGCCTCGAGGAGCCGGTCGAGGGCCCCGTCGGGCGGGTCAACGGCGAGGGCCTCGGCGTTGCCGCCGTTGCGCCCCTGCTCGCGTGTCTCGCGGCGCGGCTTCTTCCCCTTCTTGCCCCGCTTGTCGTTGCGGCGCGGCTCCTTGGACCCGCCGCCCTCCGCGGCGTGTCCTCGGAGCGCTTGCCCTTCTTGCCGTCGAAGATTGCCCCCACGGCCTCCTCTCCCCGGAGGCGAAGGGCGGGTGGCAATGTCGAACGGCTCGTTCGAGTCCGTGGGCGGGGCTGCGTCCCAGCTCGCGCACAAGGTCCGGCACGAGGTGCCCTCGAGGAACGCGTGCACGATCTCGGATTGTGCCACGCTGGGGAGCTCTGTGCAGCGCTTGGAGAAGCGCCGTATGAAGTCCCGTAGCGACTCGCCCGGCTTCTGCGTGCAGGAGCGCAGATCCCAGGAGTTCCCAGGGCGCACGTACGTGCCCTGGAAGTTGCCCACGAAGGTGTGGACTAGATCGTCCCGGCTATGGATCCGGGCCGGCGGGCAAGTGCTCGAGCCATGTCGGGCCGCGTCGCCCGGATGCGGGGGCAAGTTGCGGATGATTACTTCGTCGTTGGTGGCCCCGCCCGACCGACGGGCCGGGGGCGGTAATCGTTGAGCCGGACACGAGGGTCCGTCTCCCCGTTGTATTTGACGATCGTCGAGGGCCGACGGAAGCGGCGGGGGAACGCCGCCGTGCGGATCTCCGCCGAACACACGGGTGCCGGGGGCTCGGTGTCGGGGAACGATCCTCACCGCTGTCGTAGCGTCCACCCCTTCGAGGGTGGTAGCCCCTAGCCGCTCGCGCGTCGCGCCTTGCCGGTGCGCCCGGCGTTGATGACGTTGCGGGCATCGCCATCCGGCGCCTCGCGCGTGTCGAGGAGCCGTTCCTTGGCCGGCGTGCATCCCTGGTCAGTAGGTTGACCTACGTGCACCGAGGGTTCGCCTCCCGGTGCAGGATCATCGCCCCGTGCGTCCCCCTGTTGGCGGATGCGTGAGGCTGAGCTCTCGGCCTGCTGGACGGCCGCTTGCTCAAGGAGAGTCTGCACCTCGCGGTGCATGTCTCGAGCCTCGGGGGTCGAGGGTGCCGGCATGGCGCGTAGCAACGTCGCGGCGGCGATGAGCTTTTGGCTCGCCTGTGACACCCTAAAATTCCATCACTTAAATCACTTAGCAATTTAAAATGTCTTAAGGATTTAAGGAGATTAAAATGCAAAACAAAATTGGGCTCTAAAAATATTAAAGATAATATAATAAAAATAGAAACAACAAGTGTATGTGCATCATCATTTGGCTTGCATGATTTTGTTTGCTTGAGTAGTCTCTTAAAAGCCTATAAAATATTTGAGAAAAGTTTGCAAAAGTTTGAAATGGATTTGAATTCAAAATGGTTTTGAAAATGAGGTTTGAAAAAGAAAAAGAAAAAAAAAAAGAAAAACCCCGCGCCCTTACCTTTCTGGCCCAGGTAGCCCAGCCGGCCCACTTCCCCCCCTTCCCTTCTCTTTTTCTTTTTCAGCGGCGCCGACAGGTGGGCCCCACCTGTCAGCCTCCCACCGCTCCCCTTCCTTTCTTCTTCCTCGCGCCCGCGCCGGCCGCCGCCGCACGCCGCGGATTCCGCGCGGCCCCGCCCCTTCCCCTTCCTTCTTTTCCTCCCCAAGCCTGCCAATTAAGGCAAGTAACTGCCGTGTTCAATTTGGGGGCCGTTTCCCCTTTCCTTACCCCAGCCGTGATGGCCGCCGGCCATCAATGGCATCTCGCCGCCGCCCCGGCCTTTGGCCGCTTCACCTTCCATCCCCGTGCCCTATTTAAGCTCGCGCACGCACTCCTTAGCCTCCTTTCGCCTCTGCAGCACACACACGCCCGAGCCCGAGCTCAATTGCCCCAGCGCCGCCGCTCTGCTTTCCGCCGCCGCCGTCGTCTCGTCGCCGCCGGTGAAAGGCTTGATCTTCCACCCATCTCTGTTGATCAATAGCTTCGCAGGAGTCTTGACTTGCTCATGCGCCTGCAGGTTCACGCTCCCGAGGCCCGTGGCAGGCCGCGCCCGTGCTCGCCGGAGCGCCGCCCGAACCGCCGTCGACACCAAGCCGCCTCGCTGCCGCTCCTCCTCCACTTTTCAGCCCATCTTCATCGCCTGTGCGTGGTGAGTGTTTTCCCCCACCCAATTTTCCCTTGTATCGTGCACGGCATCGAGTTCCCGAGCTCGCCGGAGTGCCCGCGCCGCCCCCTTACGGTGCTGGCCGCCGGTGAGGCCCGAACGCCCCTGTAAACCTCACGAGCACGTGCGCAAGCATCCCTGCAACGTTTTGCCCTAACATGTGGTCGAGGAAATGGCCGGGAACGCCGTCCAGGGCTCACGCCGGCGAGTCCCCGCCGCGCGCCGCCGCCCTCCGGCGTCGTCGCCGCCGCCCATCGCATGTGTTTGATCAGAGCCGTTAGATCGCGAGCAGACGGATAGGATCACATACCCTTTCGTTTAAAGGGGATGGTCCACGGTGGACCCATGGACCGCACCCACGGCCGGGTCCATGGTGCACCGAGGCGTCATCCGCCGTTGGATCTCAGATCCACGGTGTGGAGTGGCCATTTTGTTAAAGAGTCCCTGGATTTTCAAACCTTCACAAGCCGGTCCTTCCACCTTTGAAAGTTTTTGCAGATAGGTCCTGATTCTTGCAGTTTAGCCCCTGTCTACCCTATTTAATTATGCTTTAAGCCCTTTTCACTACTTTATGCATATAAACCCCCTGTTTTAATTTATACAAATGTTTTAGCCCCTGAATTTATTCACAAACAACCCTGTAAACTTAGTTTTCTTGCAAATAGGCCCCTGAAAACTGTTTTAACCATATCTTTCTCATTTTAACTCCGTTTTTAGTGTTCTATATACCGAAACGATCGTCTCGACGAGTAGAATCTTTTAAACAGTAAATTTACCAGTTTTATTTCTGTTTGGTGTACTGTTTTGTTTATTGATTGTTATTCATGCTTGACTCGTAGATATCGTGCCTGTTTCGTCTGAGCTCCCTGTCGGAAGTGATCCGGAAGAACCTGTCTTTGAAGAGGAATTCACCCAGCTGGTAGAGGAAGGCAAGTGGATTTCCCCCCCTGCATAATCTTTTTGAACCCATGTCACTGCATGCTAAACAATGTTTACTATTCCTGTTGATATGCATAAATCTGATGGGCAAACACCTAGCTAAGGACTTGACTAGATGCTTTATCACTTTACCTTGATCAACCTTGTTTAAACCAATGTTTGGGGTAGATAAATGCTTAGCTTGCTCAACATAAGTTTAGTTATGCTTGTTTATGTTATACGTCTCAGTTCTGTTATGTATGTGCTTGTGCTTTAAACAAGATAACTTGATACAATCGGAACATGGAGAACCACCCAAGATAACAGTACAACCACAGTCCACATGGCTCTGGCTTAGCCAAGTAATTAGGAGAGTGGGGTAGCTGATAGCTCTTTTCCGAGAGGGGCACAGGGGGCCGGAGTTGAAGGGGTATAGCCCGGTCCTTTTGGGGTACGACCTTGGCTAAGGTGTTGACCACTAGGGAGGGTTATGGCCGCTCCATTGCTACCTGCTTCAGCTTGTTGCGGGCTGTTGGTTTCTCTTCTTTCCTTTGTAAAGGCTTCGTAGTGGACCCCTAGCCACTCACCTTGGAAGTGTTTAAGGGTCTAGCTAACCCGGGCAAGATGGGGAACACGAACGTGGGTAAAGTGTACAACCTGCGAGTGTAAAGGTGATCGATCAGCCGTGCTCACGGTCACGAGCGGCTTGGACCCTCACATGAGTAATAAACTTGAAGATTAATGTAAATCATGGGTTGGAGGTTTGGTTGAGGTTTCTTTTAAAGGTTAAGTGGGTTGGTATACATTTACATCTAGTAACTAGGTGCTTGCTAATAAAACTTGACCAACTTATAAAATGCTTACCGCTGTGAACCATAGCCTATCCTTGATAGCCTTGCATTTTCCCCCACTTGCTGAGCTCCAACCATAAGTGTGCTCACCCTTGCTTACCGCTGTTCAGAGGAGAACGTCGGAGGCGAGGACGAGTATTGGAGTGACTTCGAGGAGTTCTAGGCATGCGGATCCCCCAGTCATCATGCCTGTGGATGTCAGCGATGGAGTTGCTCGTCGTCGTTTAGTTATCGTTTTGTTCGGACCTTCGAGTCCACCCTTATGGATGTAATAAAGGATGTAATACTGGTTTAAACTCTTGTACGTTTTGTTACAGCAATGGTATTACTCTCGTTTTGTCTATCATGTGTGTGTAAATGATCCTGGCGCACATGTGAGATGCATTCGGTTTTCCTTGTAAAATCGGGTGTGACAAAGTGGTACCAGAGCCGTGATGACTGTAGGACGCAGCCTTAGTTAGAAATGGACGAAATTAAGGATTCATGTTCTAGAAAGCCACATCATGCTTCAAATCATCTTATTTACGCACTAAAAATCTAATTTAACTTTGTTTATCATTTTTAACTATCATTTTGATTTATTACGCACTGCGAGATCGGTTTTTGCTTTGACGGATGGCCGGGACTTACATGACCCCTCGCAAGAGCACGCGGTGGACGCTTTCCTACCGGGACGGTGGCTCCTCGCCATCGCCTTGAGGATGTTGAGGGAGGAACGGGCGGAGTTCCGGCGAGGAGGTTGAGGTTGAGGAAGATCCGGTAGAGGTCCGGCCCAGAGGAAGAAGAAGAGGATCCGAAGAAGTTGAGATGGAGGAGGAAGAGCCAGAAGAGCCATTGGAACAGCCACAGCTGTACGATGGCACAGTGCTTGAGGCAGACGCAGACGGTGACATTGTGATTCCACCGGCGCCTGCAGTCAATGAGGAAGCCCCCCCTGCACCTGCTGATCCTGAGCCAGAAGGTGATCCAGAAGATTCCAGTGATGACAGTGTGGGTGAGGATGATGGTAATCATGCTGCTAACAACCCAGAGGAAGATGAAGATCCCCGCTACCATGGAGCTGAATATCATAAGCACGCTACTGAAGATGAGAATGGGCGGTTCTGCATTCTCTTGTGGGATGTTCTGAGGTATTTGGGGTATACCATAAAGCCTCTGTATGTGACCAAGCATTTCAGTGAGCCTGGAATGAGGGATTACTACACTTGCAAAGTTTACATCAGGAAGCCTCTGAATGATACTGAAGGATGGAGGCATCGCTCATCCCACCATAGCACAGGCTCGGTTCTCTGCGATGATCTTTGCGGTGAATGATGCGGCAAGGAGGGCGCTCGGTCGGTTTGCAATGCTAATCGAGTGCGGTTGTTCCGGTCGGAGTACCGTCATGTGCCTCGACGTGCAAGTGGCACGGAAGTGAGCGTGGTGCCAGCGGGAGGCGATGACCGCATTGATGTCTTGGCAAGGGTGATCGCGCTGCTCGAATGCTGATGCGGGAGGGAGCAACTTTGGAGATAAACGAGGTATCATGAAGAGTTGCGGGCGCTCGGGCAAAGATAGCACGACCGGAAGCACAACTTGCGGGACGGCGAGCGCCACGGGGAAGTCATGCCATACCGGACTACGGCTTCCCCTCCGCGCAAAAGGCTTCGTTACAACACTGATGAAGCTACCACTCGTCTTGGCTAGGATCCTAGGATGCTCGCCTTTATCATTTACCTTTTCGATAGACCGTTCCTGCGTGAACGTATTTGCTTGTAATAATGAATGCTGTTTGCAAACATGCTTGAGTTGGATCTTTGCTTGATTGTAAATTGTATGGTGGAGTGATGGCCACTATGCAATCTGAAATTTTAAGTTAATTAAAGTTTGGTTTGGGTTTTATCGGTTGTCATTGCTTAATCTCTCATGCAAGTATGTTTGGATCAAATCTGTTTTCGCAGTCATATGACATGTCAGTAATGTTTTGTTTATAACTCAAGCTACAGAAATCCAAATGACATGAAACCAGTTGGGTTAGTTCACAAATTTAGAGGATGAATTTCTGTCAAAAATTCAATGGTATACAATACATATTCTGGGAGTTATGCACAAAGTAATGAACATGACAGAATCTGTAAATTTCTGCTGACATAGCTGTACTGTTTGAATTATATCTCGAGTTGTACATATCCAAATGAGGTGATTCCAGTTGGGTTGGTTCCATAATTTTATACACTATAATCTGGTAAAAATTCGTGGTCATTGGATATTTACACAGAAAGTTATGCATAATTCTTGAGGTCAACAGAATCTGTCTTAACTGAAGTACATGCTGTCATTTTACTTTGAGTTACTCTCTTATGCAATGATTCAAGTACAATTATCTGAGATATGATTTTTCTAACGGTCAGATGGTAAACACCAGGTCCGGAGGAGGTCAAGACGTGCCACCTGTGATCCGGGCACATATTGCAAATCAACAAAACCCAGCACCACCTCCACCGATCAACCAAGCAATGGACCCGAACATGCGGCAATTCCTGCAGCGCGGATGCAACCGATTCAAAACCTTACCAACACCGTGCAGCGTATGCAAGCCCACCGAACCAGCCACCACCACCGATGCCACCACCACCCCCGCCACCAAGGGACGAGCACAAGGAGTTTATGAGTCACCACCCCCCTACATTTTCTCATTCGATTTGATCCACTAGATGCGATGACGGGGCGAAAACCATTACTAAGAAGCTGGAGATCGTGCGGTGCAGCGACGGGGAGATGGTTTTGTATGCTTTCTGGAAGACCGGTGGGGCGGGCCGCAGATTGGTGGGATGCGTACTCTCAAGCTCATCCCAACAGGGCGAACATCACTTGGCGAGGAATTCCGTGACAACTTCCGCACCTATCACATTCCTTCGGGGGTTCTCAAGCTTAAGCGAGAGGGAGTTCTTGTCGCCGAGGCAAGGCAATATGTCGCTGATCGAGTATCCGGACAAGTTCACTCACTTGTCACGTTATGCACCCGATGAAGTCAACACCGACCCAAAGAGGCAAGAAAGGTTCTGGATGGCTTGATCGCTCCTCGAACTATCTACCGCAGAGTCACATCTTCCCGGGACTTTCGGTATCGGTAAACAAAGCTATTGGGGGCCGGAAAGCAAGAGGAGGGAGATGGGTGAACATAAACGCAAGTTTCGATCTCGATGGGCGATCAAGCGCAACACCCGCCCCCGTTACGGTTCTCGACAGACCGACTCCATATCGTCCTGGTGGACAAGCCGGGAGGTATCCACGAGAACATGCGGCTCCGGCGCTCGTTTCGGCCACGGCGCTTCAATCCTCGGACACCCGGGGCTCCTACCCCTCGGGCCCGAGTCGTCCTAGCAACAACTGCGGGGCACATGTCGGAAACACCAGCCCCGGTTCGGCCAGGTGGATGCTTCAAGTGCGGAGAGCTGGGGCATTATGCTAACAACTGTCCAAAGAGGGTGATGCAGACTCCACAGAGGGACATTGGGAACAGGACTGGGCAGCCATCTTCTCAGGCTCGTACTCCACAGACACCCAGCAAGAGAGGCCAGCAGAGTCATGTGCGTGGCCGAGTCAATCATGTATCAGTGGAGCAAGCTCAGAATGATGCTGGCGTGGTATTGGGTACGTTTTTCGTCAACTCTGTACCTGCTACCGTATTATTTGATTCAGGAGCATCACATTCATTTATAACTGATCAATTTGTGGCAAAATATAACTTACCTATGAGTACAATGAAGAATTCACTGATAGTTAGCACTCCTGGGGGAGAAATGAAAAGCTCGGGTCACATATGCCCACAAGTAAAGATTAATATCATGGGGGTAGACTTTCTTGCTAATCTGGTAGTTCTAAAATCATGGGGGATAGATGTCATTCTTGGTATGGATTGGTTGAGGAGTTGTGATGGAGTTATTCGGTCTTGGGAAGAGGTCGGTATTGTTAACAAGTCCTCAAGGGGAAAGAGTAGAGTATGTGAGTGCCGCTGCGCGCGTTTCTCGCTCGCGCGTGCGCGTTCCGAGTCCCTTCTGTGCCTCTTCTTCAGCTCTGCACTTCTCCTCCTCGTACCGCGCTCCGGTAACGCTCTGCTCTCCATCTCTGGCGCCGCCACTTGTTGAGGAGGATGCGCGTGGGTCCCACCGGCGTGCCAAAATCGTGTCGCAAAACGTGCACCCGGCGCCAAACACACAGCAAGCCGAACAAAGCTGGCTTCACACACGCGAAGAATCACGAGACGTGCCAGTCAATTTTTCCTGAAAATTAACAAAAGATAAAGCAGTTAGATACCAAAGCTTGGAACTTGCCGGGTAGTACCAGACAGTTCCATATTTACGGCTAAGAAGCCAAATTGGATGACATATAGCTATGAAAAGCTATCTGCCAACAAATTGAAACCATTCGGGAACTTGTAAGAGGAAAAAGTAACACTGCCGAATGGATGACGTAAGCATGACAGTAATCGGTCTTTGTTTGAGCAAAGATGCACATGCACGAAGCCATGACCGATCCCATGATAACCAAAGTTAAATAAATAATAAAGTAAAGCACGAACATAAGCATGTAATAAATAAGTATGCATAGATCCAAAGCACTAGTCTACCGCGTGTCTAGGTACTTAAAAATCCGTCGGGTACGATGTCAAGCAAATCTATCCACCGCATGATACAACTTGCATGAAAACCATACCACTTTCCACAAATAGATCTATCCACCGCATGATACAATCTAAATATGGAAAGCTAAAAGCACACGTTATTTAAAGCATGAATTACGCACGTATTCTACTCGTGAAGAAACATAACCGAATACAGCTAGACAGCCGATTCGGGGTCCATGAAGAAGGAACGAACATTACCAAGTGAATAAATCTATCAGATTGATTCGAAATCTAATCCACCGGATGACTAGCTCCAAAGCAACCCAAAAACCTGCATCTACCGCATGATACTCGGTTCTTTCAAGATTTATACCAACATTGGCAAGCTTGAATCCACAACACGTAACAACCTAGATCGATTCGGTTTCGGCTATTGAAAGCACAAGATCCGCGCATTAAAACATGAAATCTACCCGTACAAGGATCACAAGAGAGATAAGCCGATCCAAACCCATCTAGATTGGGCAAGGGTGTTACATGAATCTAAACATAAAGTAAAAACTCGAAGTAACACAGGGTAACTTAATGAATCTATTGGATCTTGCCAAAATCCAATAGAGCCGATAACTAGCTTCGAGCTAGATCTTAGCCTACCGCATGGCTCATGATCTAACAAGAAACCCTCTTGAACCAAGCTTGAATCTACCGCATGACACGAAGCATGGTAACAAGACTACTTGCATCAGATCTAAATCCACCGCATGATACTAGACATGATACAAGGTTGCCGGTACTCACGGAGGTCGACGGATCGATGAACCCTCTCGAAGAACTCGACGACACAACAAAAGGACTCTAGGGTTTGGCGTAAGGCCGATGTGTATTGAAGAATGATTGTCTACATTACATACATTCAGGGCTCATATTTATACCCTACCAAGTACAATCTCGAATGGATTCGTTGCCTAACTTATCTCTAAGCTTGATCGCCTATCCATCCATTCGTCCTCCCTGCTTGAGCCACGTCACCGTCCAATCCCGCAAAATCAGCTCTACTGTTCCTTTGCCGAACGGGAGCAGATAGCCGACCGCAACTTCTTTGCCGAATACATCTGAAAAAATCTTTTCCCTCTACGAGACGGACTCCTGACCGAGCTGGACCCACAAGTCAGACTCCTTACCAAATTTTGGTGTTAACACATGCCCCTTCAATTGCGGGATAAAAGTAATTTTGTTCCGCAATTGACTCCAGCCACGAATATTCAACTCGAATCTGTCAACACCTATTCTTCTTTCTTCTCAATCCCCCGAAATCTTCGTCTAGATTCAAACCCTAGATCTCCTTGCTCTAAGTTCAAATCTTCAATGGCGGCTCAAAACCAAGATGCTCAGGTAAATCCTCCTCCTGTAAGCTTCACTCGGCATTTAGGTTTTCAATTTTACCTGAGATTTTGTTTCCGCCTTCCTTCAGGAGCCTTCTACTGAGCTTTTGATCCGCACCGAGGCCAATTCAAAATCTTATTACCTTGGTCCTGTGGGAAACTCTGATCCTCGAGATTTTATCGCGGCTGAATCTCAGAGGATCCCCTTCAAAGCAGCTCTGTCCCCACCTCCTCGGTGGCAAGACGCTTTCAAGAACTGGCCTTTACCTCCAATCGCAGGCTGGAAAATTTGGTACCGGAGGATTCTCGCAGACAAGAGCGGATTGACCAAAAACTGGGATACCCTTCGCATTGCTCAATGCTTGGAGTTATCCTTGGCCGAGACCCCCAAGAATGAAGACCTCCTGATAGCAGCTTGCCACTTTTGGTCAAACGGCGTCAACGCCTTCCTGTTTGGCCATGGCCCAATGTCACCAACCCTGGCCGATGTGTATATGATTACCGGCCTTGACATCACAGGATCTATTCAACCTTGGGAATTCAAAAATTCTTCTCGGCAAACAGGGGTGAAGCCAGGGAACGGATACAAGAATTACATCTTGAAGCACATGAAAGACAATCCCCTTGGTGATGTCGAATACAGGGCATTTCTGAATATGTGGCTGTGCAGATTTGTCTTCTGTGGCAAAGCCAACGAGCCTACCCTAAATCACATCACAATGGCATCTCATTTGGCCAGTGGCAACCGCCTCCCCCTTGGAAAATTCCTTCTAGGCAGTGTGTACCATATGCTTCACCAAACTGTCACCCAAATGTATACTAGCCAGAGGATAACATGCGTCAACGGTCCTTGGTGGTTCGTTCAAATATGGTTGCAGCTCCACATGCATCAAATCATTGGTGTTGATTTGAACACCAGGCTCTTCCCCTTATCCAATCACCCAGAAGGGGAGCCCCAAGCCACCAGAGGATGCCAGAATTATGGAGAAGCGGCTTCAACTGTTCTTATTCGGCGGGACATCGGCCCGGCTTTTCGAGCTATTCTTCAAAGGTTTTCAGAATCCCCTCTGGCTTCCTTATCTGGACAATGACACTTTGACTTTCCCCTGTGACTTCTCTTTTGAATCTGAATGCCAAGATGGGAGATTTTTTGAGATCTTCAACATCATAATCCGCCCATGTATACTGCCAGCCGAATTCAATGGAGGAAGGCTGAACTCTAGTACTTATGAATATTATCAGCCCAACGTAATGGCTAGGCAACTTGGGTGTGGCCAGATGCCTCCAAGACTATTCCTGCACGAGTTCCTCAAGCCCAGAGAGGAAATTAAAGAACTCATGCATAGTAGCAGGGTTTTCCATTATGTGTGCAGTCCCACTGTCTACACCTGGCCTTTTGTGCTTATAACCTTAGCTCATCCCACCTTCAAATCCTGGTGGCAAGAATTCCATGATCATATCTTCAGTGAGTCTGCGCACTTGTTCTGTGCAGAGTTGACACCTGATTTTCAGCCAACTTCAGAGGTAATATGATGAATTATTGAATCAGACATATCCTCTTTCAACCATGATTCTGACCTTTATTTCCCTTGTTCATAGAACACGGTGCCTGCCCCTCGAGCCAGGAATATCACCTACAATGCTGTAGGCCCAATCTCAGCACTGGGATTCAAGTCCACAACTCTGGCTCAGTTAATGGCCAGGTTTGCTACAACAGACCCAGCCTCTCTAGCCTTGTCGTCGATAGGAGGCAAGGTTTGTCTCCGGTTCCTCCTCCAAATGCCAAGAGGAGGAGAAGCGTCAAGAAAATCCTTGCGAGGTAAAATCCTTTACTTTCTTGATCACAAGATTACTCTGGTCCTGATAAACCACATCCTGTGCATTTTCAGACCAGAGTTCAGCAACCTTCAGTACAGAACCTGCCAATGCTCCATCCACTGGTATAACCCTTATTGCCCCTTTTTAAGGATGAACACTGGCATTTACCCTTTTAACTTGACACTTGCAGAAGAGACAATGGAAGAACAACTGGTGGATGTCCCAGTGGCTCAACAAGCAAGTCCACCCAGGGTTGAATTACCTATCCCAGTGGAGATCTCATCTTCATCACCCTTTGCAGAAGCAATGAATTCTCCAGAGATGAGTCTTCCAATCCAGCCGGAACCATCAAGCCCTCCAGGGGCACAATCACCTGCTGGTCACGCAAAAACACCAATCCCAGCAGAGGTGAACTCACCTTCCCCTCAGCCAGAAGCTCCTGAATTGCCAGCAACTGCAGCAACACTTCTTCATTCAGAAGCTTCAGCACTACCTGGGACACCTCCTTCGCCTGTGATTGCCCCTGAACAGAGTCCTGCCCCAGTTCAAGAAACCATTCATGAGGTACTTATTCGCATTTTAACTCTGCTGCCTTTACCTTAGCACTTCTGACTCGGCAATACTGTCTTCTTAGGATCAGGCATCAAGTCTGTCAGCAGGGATCAATCCAGTTGCCGAGGTGATAGAAGAAATGCATCAAACCCTGTCAGAGGAAGCACTAGCAAAGCTCAGGGAGATCTTTGCACGGGCTGGAAAAAGGACACACAAGACCCTTTTAGAGATCTTGATCAGTTTGAAGAAATGGTCGAGTCCATCAGCCAAGAGCTCCCTGATGACATCAATGCTTCCCTCGCATCTATCTGCGGCATGGAGGATCATTATGCGCCCATAAGGAAGGCTTTGAGGAAGGTGCGCTCACGCCCGGCTATTGAACAGAAGAGAACCAATGCTGAACAAGCCATGAGCGGGGCGCAATCTCAGACCAAGAGCCACAAAGATGCATTGGACAATCTGCAAGCCTCTCGTGATCTTAAAATTGCTAGGAAAGCTGCTCTGGAAGCAGAACTGAGGAGCTTGTCATCTGAGATAGAGGCCGACGACCGGAAGATAGCCGAGCTCCCTGAATTGATAGAGAAAACCCAAGAGGAGGCGAAATCGGCTATGGCCAAGATGGAACAATGCGATGCAGAGCTTACCACCTTGTCTAGTGCCCGGTAAAGATTATCAAGAGCGGTGGGATAGCATCCGCCAGACAATATCCAATGCCCGTAATGTAATTGCAAAATACTTGAGCGTTTAAAGGCTTCAATTGATGTATAACCGAATTGACCGCTTTTATAATACCTGTTTTTGCAATTCCATTTTCCCACTGCGCTCCTTCAACGTAATACCAAACGATCCATTCGGCAAAGGCATGCCAACACCCGAATGGCACCTTGACTCCTTAGCCGAGCCAGTTAACCGAACACGACTCGGCCCTAGAACTCCAAACGACCCATTGGCGGACTGGTCAAGGAAACCTTTCCACCTTCCGATTTTCTTGGGATATGCGCCACGATCCGAACCACGACTTGAGGCCACGATCCGCCTTGCCGGTGCCTATAAATGAAACCGTAGGTGCCCCTAGCTCTCCACCAGGCCTTGTAGCTCTCGAATCTTTGCCAATCTCAGTTCTTCTTTTCTCCAAACAGTGCACATCTCCAATCAACATGGTGCGCCGCCTCAACCGCCGCCGTGCCTCTGATGAGGCAGAGGGGAGCAGCGCCAACGCGCGCCGGAGGCAATGATCGTTGATTCTTCTTCTTTGACCCCCTTTGGTCTTTTCTTGTTCTGACGATCATCTCCTTTTCAGGTTGGTCCAATGGAATCCGTCTCCTGCGCCGGCCAATCAACCCCTCCCGGACGACTCCTCGGAGTCCGACGGCCACTCCCCCGTGCCCTACGGGGAAGAAGACGCTCTCCGCTTCAAGGAGGAGCTGGAGACGGCCCGACGCGAGTTGGAGGGCGTCTCCAAGAAGGCGGGCATAGCCGAGCTTGAGTGGGAGGACCAGCGCAAACAGCTGCTGGAAACCATCGATGGTACAGCTCTACATCAAATCTTTGATCCAACCCGGCTCTTGATGCTAATCTCTCTTCTTCTTGCTCTTTGCAGCCCTCGACGCCGAGCTCGAACAGCTGAAAGCGCTGGTGGAGCAGCTGGTCGACAAGGTGAATGCCCACGGCGGCACACCGACGGAGCGCCTTGCTGCGGTGGAACACCACGTCGACGAGGTGGCCACCCATGGCGTCCGTTTGGGCACCACCTTGGGCCTAGCTGCCATGGCGACGCATACGGACGTCGACTACTCCACCAGGCTGCGTGGTTTCCGGGGCGGCACGCCAGAGGACATCGATGAGATTGAGCTCATCCTGGAACGCCTCGATGGCCACGGCGACGCCATTGCCGAAATCACTCATCCCCAATCTGTACTGAACAGGCTTTTCGACTAGATTGTATTAGGGATGTTTGATCATCGGCAATAAATAAGAACTTTTGAATTTTGTGCTTGCTCTGTGATGATCCTTTTTTACGTTTGCACCTGTGGATCTTGTTCTCTCCTTGAACGTGTCCGGGAACTGTCTTGAGCCGAATACGCGCGAATAGATGCCCCTTGGCGCAAAATCCACAGAAGATCCTTGAATCGGCAATCCGTAATCACTGTTCAAACGAAAACCCCTCGCGTCCGGGAGAAAACCCTACCGTTTGGTATTCCAACAGTGTGTACTGGCCGGTCATCATTCCCAATGCGTCCCTTCGGTCAATAAAATAGCCTGCTGAGATGCCCTGCAAATCCACTTGCACACTCATCCATTATTTCTCATCTCCTCCTCCGTCTCCAGAGGAAAAAACCCCAAGGCCATGGACAAGGGCAAGCAACCCTCAATAAAGTAGTGCTTGAATAGTAATCGAACTTCATTGACAACCAATTTCATGTACTTCTGTAGGAAATCAACAGATCTATCCTGGGAGGGGGATGAACCCTCTACGGCGGTGGCGGAGGAAGAAACCGCGTCGCCCGCCGTGGAGTCCGCTCCCGCCTCTCAGTCTGTGCCCGAAGTGCCGGCTACTGAGGCCGCGTTGCCTGAGGCCAGCGTGGTCGAAGGTAAGTACTCTGCTGAAGCTGTAGTGCTCCTCGAAGAGTAGTCGTAGTCGCTGATACACTTGTCTTCTCCTTGACAGGTGCCGAGGCCGAAGGGGGTGACATCCCTGCGGGGGTGCCCATGCAGAAGTCGACACCACAAGTGCCGGAGGCTACTGAGGAAGCCCCCGAGCCGATGAAGGAGGCCACCGAGGAGGCCGCCGTGGGCACCGGAGGAGAAGAGGATGTCGTGCCGTCAGAGGCTACTCTGGAGGTGGTGGTCCGTTCTCCAGAGATTCAGGATGCAGAGCCCATCCGCTCTGCGCCGATGACGGAGACCGCCGCGAGTAGTCGTGGCGGGGTGGAGCTGCTGGCTGACGAGTTGGTGGACCCAGCGACGGTAGCCAGGCACCTGGAGGCGGTCCGCCAGGCTGAACAATGGATGAAGGTGAGTAGTCTTAACTCCTGAGTAGTCAATCCTCTGTTGTTGAGTACTCATTGGACATGTGTTGTCTGTGCAGGACGCCGTGGAGAGGTCCCGCGAGAAGTCAAGCATGCTGCAAGACTTCGGCGACACAGTGCTCTGGACTGAGGCGCTGGAAGATCAGCTCTTGAAGTCGCAGAAGCACGCGGCCGCCATGCAGTCCAAGCTCAACGCCGCCTTTTCCAAATACCACAATGATATCCAGGATATGCAGGCAAAGAGCGACGACTTGGTGCGGAAGAACAAGACACTCCGCAACAAGAACAAAGGTACCCCGCTTGACTTGTTGGGTAGTTGTTGGAGGTCGAGAGGTATTCTAACCCGCTGTGCCTTGTTGTGTTGCAGAGCTTGAGACCCAGGTGGAGCAGCTGAGGTCCTCAGAGATAAGTATGAAGAACCTCTTCTACCGGGAGCAGGAGGCCCGCCAGGTACTCGAGCTTGACTATAAGGAGCTTGCCTTCGAGTGCGACAAGCACATGGAGCTTCGGATTGCTTCTGATCGTGATCTCGTCAACTGCTACAAATCATTGTAGAAGCTGAACGAAGACTGCGAGGCGCTGCGGGCCCAGCTGAAGGAGCTTGAAGAAGCTGCGCTCCCGATTGCGAGACTCTTGGTGCCTCATCCTGGCGGCCCCAAGATAGCACCGCTCGTGGATCGCCTCAAGGAAGCCCCCAGCCGGCTGGCGGCATACGTGAAGCATCTTGTGAAGTCGATCCCGACGCAAGTGCTCGCCTTCATGAAATCGTACTTCCCGAAGGCGCCCGTAGATGTAGTCGCTGGCGGGGTAGCCGCCAACTGTACAGATGAGCAGTACGTGGAGCTGCTGGAGCAGATGGCACCCATTGCGGAGCAAGTAGCCGATAAGCTTAATCTCCAGTAGCCCTGTAATAGTTAGCTCGTAGCCAAAGTTGTACAAAAACAATTGTAATGGAATTGCTTAAGTATTAATGAAAGAAAAATTCCAGCAATGAATACTCGTAGTCGCGATCTCAGAGTACGGAGCCCCATCGTGGAGTGGATGCGAGTAGTCGTACTCGGCAGTAGTCCCGTTGAGGGAAGTGGACAGTAAAGAAGTTGATGAACGATCAAACTTTATTACTGAAGAAGTACACCTGGATGGCCAGGGCCGTAGTTACAAAGTAGTCGCCTGGACCCGGAGGCCGCTTACAGCTAAGTGGTGCTAGGGCGAGTAGCCGCTTACAGCAGTAGATCCGTAGGTAGCCGTGTAGGCTGGATCTTAGAGTATGGTCTCTCAGTAGACCGCTGCTAGAGTCCTTTGTCGCTCGTCGCAGCCCAGGATCCGTAGGTAGCCGCGCGGGCTGGATCCTGGAGAGGAGTAGTCCGGAGACTGGAGCCAGGACCCGTGGGCCGCTTACGGCGGAGGGGTGGTGATGTAGTCGTGTAGACTTGAACCCCGGAGTAGTCGTGTAGACTAGGCGTAGAACCAACAGAGCTGGTCGACGTTCCACGAGTTGTTGATGTCTTCGCCTTCAAGTGTTTGGAGGCGGTAGGAGCCCGGCCCGGTCACCTTTGCAACTGTGAAGGGACCTTCCCAGGGGGAGCTGAGCTTGTGTAGTCCTTCCGTGTTCTGGATACGGCGGAGGACAAGATCTCCAACGTTGAAGGAGCGTTCCTTGACGTTGCGATCATGGTAGCGTCGGATACCCTCCAGGTACCTTGCTGATTGGACGAGGGCGGCGCAGCGAGCTTCTTCGAGGCTGTCGATGTCAACTCGTCTGCTGTCTTCGGAGACGCCTTCGTCGTAATGCTCCACTGTTGGTGAGTTCCATATGACATTGGTAGGGAGGATTGCTTCGGAGCCGTAGACCAGGAAGTAAGGGGATTGCCCCGTTGGCTTGGAAGGCTGAGTACGTAGCCCCCAGAGTGCGTTGGGTAGTTCCTTGATCCACTTGCCTCCTTTAGAGTTAGCAGCGTCGTGTAGCCACTTCTTGAGAGCGTCGAGCACCATCCCGTTGGCGCGCTCGACTTGTCCGTTAGCCCGAAGGTGGGCAACTGAGACGTATCGGACGTCGATCCCGCTGTTTTCGCAGTACTCCCAGAACTGGTGGTTGTTGAAGTTAGAGCCCAGATCTGTGATGATGCAGTGGGGTAGTCCGTAGCGGTGTACGAGTTCATCCAGGAAGTCGAGTACTCTATCAGCCTTGGGGCATGTGACCGGCTTGACCTCGATCCACTTGGTGAACTTGTCGATGGCCACCAATACTCTGTTGAAACCACCTGGCGCAGTTGGCAGTGGCCCAATCATGTCGAGCCCCCAGCAGGCAAAGGGCCAGGTTGGCGGTATGGTGACTAGCTTGTAGGCTGGGACGTGTTGCTGCTTGGCGAAGTATTGGCATCCCTGGCACCTTCTGACGAGTTCTTCGGCGTCGCCCAGGGCAGTGGGCCAGTAGAAAGCTCACCGGAAGGCCTTGCTGACCAGCGTGCGGGAGGACGCGTGGTTGCCGCAGACGCCTTTGTGGATCTCCTCCAAGATGTCCTTGCCTTCTTGCCTGGGGACGCACTTCATGAGTACTCCAGAAGATGTGCCCCGCTTGTAAAGCTTGTCTCCGACGAGGACGTAGGACTTGGCGCGGCAGATGAGCTGCTCGGCCGAGTTCTTGTCAGAGGGAACCTTCTGCTCGCTGAGGTCGTCGATGAAGGGTTGCCTCCAGTCCACATCGATCATCATGACCTCCTTTCCGGTCAGAGGATTGGCTGGGACAGTGGTCGGTGGCGCTGGCTCTGGGATGGATGGCGCGTGAAGCTCATGAACGAAGACACCGCTGGTACTTGAGCGCGGGTAGATCCAAGCTTCGACAGGACGTCCGCCGCAACATTGTTGTCGCGGACGATGTGGTGGAACTCGAGACCATAGAACTTGTTATCGAGCTTGCGGACTTCTAGGCAGTAGGCGTCCATGTTCTCCTTGTTGCGGTCCCAGGACTTGTTGACTTGGTTGATGACCACTGCGGAGTCGCCGTAGACCAGTAGCCGCTTGATGCCTAGTGAAGCCGCGAGGCGGAGCCCGTGTAGGAGAGCTTCGTACTCGGCTTCGTTGTTTGAGACCTTCCAGAAGATGCGCGGGACGTACTTGAGTTGTTCGCCCGTTGGAGAGATCAGGAGTACCCCTGCACCTGCGCCCTCAAGGTTGAGTGAGCCGTCGAAGTACATCACACAATGCTCTGGTCGCGCGGTTGGAGTAGGCAGCTGATTCTCCCGCCACTCTGCCATGAAGTCGACTAGCGCGTGCGACTTGATGGCTGTGCGTGGCTTGAAGTCAATGGTGAGGGCGCCGAGCTCGACTGCCCACTTGGAGATTCTTCCAGTAGCATCTTGGTTCCGCAGGATGTCGCGGAGCGGGTACTCGGTGACGACGGAGATCGAGTACTCCTGGAAGTAGTGTCGTAGCTTCCGCGAGGTGATGAGTACTGCGTACAAGAGCTTCTGCACGGGCTCGTAGCGTGCCTTGGACTCTGATAGGACCTCGCTGACGAAGTAGACTGGGCGCTGGACTGGGTAGGCGTGGCCGTCTTCCTGCCGCTTGACGATGATGGCAGTACTGACCACATGAGTAGTCGCAGCGAGGTAGAGCAGTAGCTGCTCGCCTTTGCGAGGAGCCGTGAGGACCGGTGGCTTCGATAGGAAATCCTTGAGTTGGGCAAGGGCTTGATCCGCCTCTGGGGTCCACACAAACTTCTCTTGGTGCTTGAGTAGTTTGAAGAAGGGGAGTCCCCGTTCTCCAAGCTTCGAGATGAATTTGTTCAGTGCCGCCATGCACTCGGTCAGCTTCTGGACGTCTTTAATGCACGTGGGAGCTTTCATGCTAGTGATGGCGGAGATCTTCTCGGGGTTGGCTTCGATGCCACGTTGGCTGATGATGAAGCCGAGTAGTTTGCCCGAAGGTACGCCGAAGACGCACTTGTTCGGGTTGAGCTTCCAGCGGTACTCACGCAGGGATGCGAAGGTCTCTTCAAGGTCGTCGATGAGGGTACTGGAGTTTCTGGTCTTGACGACCACGTCATCCACGTAGGCCTCGACGTTTTTGTTGAGCTGCTTCTTGAAGCAGGCCTGGATAGCTCGTTGGTAGGTAGCGCCGGCGTTCTTCAACCCGAAGGACATGGTCGTGTAGAAGTACGCGCCAAACAGGGTGATGAACGCGGTCTTCTCCTGGTCTTCTTCCTTGATCGCGATCTGGTGGTACCCGGAGTAGCAGTCGAGGAAGCAGAGCAGGTCGCAGCCCGCCGTAGAGTCGATGACTTGATCAATCCGCGGCAACCCGAAGGGGTCCTTGGGGCAATGCTTGTTGAGGTCCGTGTAGTCGACGCACATCCTCCACTCGTTCAAGTTCTTCTTGCGGACGAGGACATGGTTAGCGAGCCACTCAGGATGGAAGACTTCTCTGATGAAGCCAGCCGTGAGTAGTTTGGTGAGTTCCTTCTTGATGGCGTCCCGTCTGTCGTCGGCGAAGCGTCGGAGGTGTTGTCGCTTGGGGGTGGCCTTAGGATCGACGTTGAGGTAGTGCTCAATCAGCTCCCTGGGCACTCCTGGCATGTCCGCTGGCTTCCACGCGAAGATGTCGCGGTTAGCCCGGAGGAAGCTGATGAGCGCGTCTTCGATTTGGGGTCGAGGCCGCCCCCGATGGTGGTGGTCTTCTTCGGAGTCGCCTGTTCCGAGGTCGATCGTCTTGACGAGAACCTCCTCAGCTGGCTGAGGCTTGTTGGCGCTGTCAGACTTCTCCGGGATGTCGAGTTCACTTGTAGCAAGTTTCTTCGACGCAGCGTAGACCTCCATCATAGCGTTGGGTACTTGGTTCGTAGAGGCGATCTCCACGGCTTCTGTGTCGCAGTCGTGGGAGATCTTCAAGTCCCCTTGAAGAGAGAGTACACCCGCTAGGCTTGGCATCTTGAGTACCAAGTAGGTGTAGTGGGGCACCGCCATGAATTTGGCGATGGCCGGTCTGCCGAGGATGGCATGGTAGGAAGTTTCGAAGTCAGCGACCTCTAACTTAACGTACTCGGTACGGTAGTTGTCCCGAGATTCCCCGAAGGTAACTGGCAGGACCACTGAGCCCAGTGGGATAGCCGCGTTGCCGGGGACGATGCCGTAGAGGGGCGTGTTTCTCTTGGTGAGCATGTGGGTGATGTCGAGCTTCATCTTCTTCAAGGTCTTGGTGAAAAGGACGTTGAGCCCGCTTCCACCGTCGATGAGCACCTTGTTGAGCTTGGAGCCCGCGACCACCGGCTTCAGGACGAGGGGGAACCGTCCTGGTTCGGAGAAGCCGGTCCATTGATCCGCGCGGGAGAAGGTGATGGGTACCTCCGACCACCTGAGAGGGGTCGGGACCGCTGGCTCAATGGACATGACTTCTCGACGGGTAGCCTTCTGCTCCCGCCTGCTGGGTAGTCCGCCGAAGAGGACGTTGACGGTCTTGTCGGGTTCCTGGAAGTCGTTATTGTCTCCGTCGTTCTTCTTCTTGCCCTTCTTGTCGTGAGGGTGCGGTGGCTCTGGCGTATCCTTGAGTGCATGCCTGAGTTGGTAGCACTGCTCAGTGGTGTGGTTGCCGTTTGGATGCCACGGGCACTTCTCCTTCAGCAAGTCTTTGAAGCCGCCCGAGTTCTTCTTCGAGTTCTCCTTCGCAGGGCGTTGAATAGCCGTGGCAGTGTTGTCTGGCTTGCGCTTGCGGTTGGGACCCGAGTAGTAGTAGTAGTAGTAGTTGTTGTTGTTGTTGTTGCTGCGACCGCCTTG
This sequence comes from Cenchrus americanus, assembly GCA_947561735.1. Classification (NCBI taxonomy): domain Eukaryota; kingdom Viridiplantae; phylum Streptophyta; class Magnoliopsida; order Poales; family Poaceae; genus Cenchrus; species Cenchrus americanus. Next base: position 307,235,412 of record OX387241.1, on the reverse strand, counting down.
GTTCGCGTTGTTGCCGCTGCCGCCGCCCGCGTTCTGCTTGGTCTTGCCACGGATGGCGTCGTACTTGGCGTTGGCCTTGTCTTCTTCATCTGCCCAGGACGTGATCACATCCTTGAGGTGGGGGATGGACTTGGGGCGGCGACGACCGAAGTCTTCGAAGGTGCGGCGGTGGTAGAGGCCATCTTGGAAGAGGTCGATGACCTCCTTGTCGGTGACGTCGACCACGGTAGCGCGCTTGTCGAAGAAGCAGCGCATATACTTGCGGAGGGTCTCGCCTTGTTCCTGCTTGACCATGGCCAGGTCCATGCGAGTACCCGATCGGCCCATGGCGCCCGCGAAGTTGCTGGTGAACTGCTCCTTCAGCTGGTCCCACTTGTCGATTGAGTGCTTGTCCAGCGACTCGAGCCATGTGAGTGGAGCCTGGTCCAGGCAGAAGGGGAAGTAGAGACACTTGGTGTCATTGTTGCCGCCAGCGTTCTCGATGGAGAGGGCGTAGCACCTGAGCCACTGGATGGGGTCCTGCTTCGCGTCGTACTTGGTGATCCCCAAAGGTTTGAACTTGTCGGGGAGGAGCAGGTTGCGAAGCCGAGGTGAGAAGGCGGGGAAGCCGTCGTTGTCGCCTGCAGTGGTCGACTTCTTTCACCGCAGCTCCTCAATCTTCTGACGGGCATCGTAGCCGCCCTGTGAGGCACCAGAGACGTGGCTGTTCGCGTGGCCTCGGCCGCCGCGACCGCCGCCGCCGCGACTACCGCCGCCGCCGGCCCTCCCGTTGGCTTCATGGTTGGAGCTTCCGCCGTCGGCCGCCGCCGCCGTCGGGGTCGTGGCCGCCGCCGCCGGCTGGGGCACGGTGAGGGACGACTTCGCGGTTGCTGTTGCCACCCTGTGGAGGTTCGCCGGCGTTGGAGCGAGTGCGGTTGGGCTCGGCTGGGAGCTCAGCTCGAGTACGGTTGGGGCCGTTGTTGGCGCTGCGACTTGTAGCTTCGTTGTCGCGGTGCCTAGCGGGAGGAGGCTGGTTGACCCTGTTGTCGACCCGCATGAAGTAAGCGTCTTCGGCGAGCTTGGCGATGACCTCTCCAGCGCGTATGCCCTGAGCCTGACATGCGATCGCTGTGATCGACATGAGGCATTGCTCAGGGGTGGTATGTACTCTGCTCTCGACCGCCTCGAGAGCTTCCGCAAGGTTGCGGATGGGGAGGTTGTCTCTGAGGCGCCGGCGTCGTTCGTTACGCTTCCTGTTACGCTCGCGTCGAGCGTCCCTATTGGCGGGCGTCTCGTCGGCGGGTGCGTCAGCAGTCAGCTCGTCGGAGGAGATGTCTTCAAGGTACCGGTCTTGAGCCGTCCCTGAAGGTCCTGGGGTGTCGCCGGCAGCCATGTAGACTTGGCGATCAGGGGTGCCAAGGCTGGACTCAGAAGGCGCCACCTCAGTTGGTGTATTTGAGTCAGCCCGGGCAAGCGGTGTTCCCTCCTGGAACGGGAGCGAGTTGATGTAGGCGACGTAGCGTGAGTCCCCGCTTATCAGGTCAGCAGGCTTGCAGTATGTCCAGTAGACGAATCTTCCGGCCGGTGTGGATGTTATAACCAGCCCAGAGGCCGGCCCTGATAAGGGGTGCTCAGTAGAATTGCCATCGGACTCGGGATCCTCTGGGTCCGACCCGAAGTCGAACTCGTATGCGGATTCCGAGTAGAACTCGGAGAGGGGGTTGGAGTCCGAGGCGTGGCCGGGGGCGGTGTCGGAGTCCGAGTTGTACTCGGGTACGGGCTCCTTGCCGGCCCGGCGCGAAGGGGGAGCCTCCTTGCGGGTCCTGCTGAGGATGCGGGGACCACGCATGGAGTGCTCATGGGGCGGGCTGACCACGTGCGATGGCTGAGTAGCCGGCTCGCATGTGATAGCCCATGGAGACGTCGAGTTCGAGTTGGAAGCGGACTCGAGCTCGTAGTCAGCGTGATGGTCGAAGAGCGAAATTTCGCCGAACTTGCCGGCGAGTTCGCCTGTGACAACTTCTGGAAGCGTCACGAAGCCGGTCTCCGGGTTGGGCGGCATGGTGAGGTGACGTTGGAAGGACCCCGCGCCGTCAGCAGTGCAGACCCAGGAGCCGAAGACGAAGGTGTCGCCGTGGTTGAAGGCGACGGTTGGCTTGAAGTAGACAGGAGCCGTCGAGTTCGCCATGTGATCTCGGGCGAGAGCCCCTACCTAGCGCGCCAGCTGTCGGTGTTTTAGACCGGCAACCTACTAAGGGGAATACCCGAAGTAGATGAATGTGGCCTCGCCGAGATCGGTAACTCGAAGGAAGAGACACGTGGCACACAATTTAGACAGGTTCGGGCCGCGAGGTGCGTAATACCCTACGTCCTGTATGCTGCGTAGCTCTGGATTGATTGGGTACGATTACAAGATGGTGTAATTGTACGTTGTGAGGTTGTATGAGATTGGATGCTAGAGAAGGGTCCCTGCCTCGCCTTATATAGTCCGGGAGGCAGGGTTACAAGTCGGAGTAGGGAGAGAGTACTAGTCGAGTACATCTAGGAGTCTTCCATACAGTGCGGGACATGTACAGCTTCCTAACCGAGTACTTCTCCTCCGTAGTCCTTGTGCTCCACGCCATCAGGTGCCGTGTAGCGCAAGCCGGGTAGTCCCAGGGGCCCACCGAGTAGTCGGTCCTGGTACCCACCGAGGTAGTGAGCCCAGGGAGGTCCATACGACAGCCGCCGCCCGATGCCGAAGAGCCACCTACACGGGACGTCCCCGACCAAGGTAAGGAGAGGAATAGGTAGCCCTCGACCCCCTCTTCATTTTCCCCACCTCCCAGCCGTCACCATGGCTCTGTCCGCCGCCAATCACCGCCGGCCGAGGCCGCCCCCGCCCCTCCTCTGTTCTGGATCGGGAGGGGGAGGAAGAAGAAGGGCGTTTTGCCCTTACCCCCCTGCCCTTTCTGCTTTTTCCCACCGAGCCCCCTCCTCTCTATTCCCTCTCTCTCTTTCTTCCAATTAGACCCTAACCCTTAAGCTATTCCAACAAAACAACCCTGCCATTTATAAATAGGCCCCTAGGCTATTATAGTTAGACCCTCACCCTATCTAAATATTGTAATTAGGCCCTTCAACCTTAATTACTAGTAGGACCTTAAATTTTAATTAATCTTAAAACCCCTTTAACCTATCATTTTATGCACACCTTTAATTCAAATCACGCCCAAAATTCATCACACCCGTCCCGGGTATACCTCCACCGATCCATTATCTAAAACCCTTTGCATAACACTTATTCCTCTATTTTATTTACCTACTTTTCCTCGAGCTCAGCCAGAAAAATTGTGTGTGCTTATATTGATTGCATGCTTGCTTGTGTGTGCGCTATAGCCGACGGAGTGAACGAAGGAGGGTACCACGAGCCGGAGCTTGGAGCCGAGTACTGCGAGCAGGAGCCCAAGATCCCGAACACCGAGCCGGAACTCCCCGAAGACTTCGAAGACGGCAAGTTCAATCTCATCCTTTGATGCATGCTTTGGTCCTAGTTTTATGAACATAACCCTATACCTGTTTTATAAATTGCATATTGTTTTACTGCAAAAACATGGTAGGATAGCCACCCTTGATTGCTATGCTCGACCTTTTGTTTGGCCTAAATGATTGCTTTAAAAATGTGTGAGTACTTTGAAAATGGGAATGAGATGTTTTGGAAAATGAGTAAAGAACTGGGTAGACGGGATGGACGTGTGTGTCAGGAGTATGGGTGAGCTCGTACCTGTGTGGTTGAGCATGTCGGGAGTTGTCCATCTTGTCGTTAAGGACCGGGTTGCGTGACATCTCACCTGGCCCAATTATCGTACAACTACTCGACCGCTGTATGTGGCAACGGCTTAGCATAAATCCCACTAGTTAATCTACTTGCCATCTGGTGCGCGGGTGAGCAGCGGAAGATCAAGGAGTAGGGGTACGATCTGTGTGAGGTACGCCCTGGTTATGTGACATAACCCCTTGGTTGCTTCCGTGGTGGCTCGTAGGGTTAGCTAAGGTGGGTAATGGCTTTGATAGGATCCGCGCCGGCACTAAGGTGTTTGTGTGGCAGTACCCTACTTGTGGGTAAAGATGTACAACCTCTGCAGAGTGTCAAACCTATTCGAATAGTCGTGTCCACGGTATTGGACGAGTCACGGTGTGGTCACAAAACTAGTGTTTGGGTCTGGGATGTTTTCATGGCGTGTGTGGATTTCTGGGGTAGCGTGTGGCTGTGTGCCTGGGCTACTGCGGACGGGGGGTCCGGTAGTTCCACTGTGGTTTTCTCAAAATAACTGAGTTAATTGGATTATAAAACTGTTTGCGAAAAACCTCTTTCGAAATGAACCCCTGCATGAGTAAATGTGTTTGCAAACGAACCTTAAACCTGATCCTTGATATACCATGTGCATGATTCTGTTTATAAGACCCTCCGTGGGTGGGGTTGAACTTGTTGAGTACGTTTGTGCTCACCCTTGCTTAACTAACTGTTTTTCAGAGGAGGATCCCGACTTCGTTCCCGAAGACGTTGAGTAGGTCGCTTCCCTACACCCAACCGTGCCTGTGTATTCAGGGCCTCCACGGAGAGCTTCCATGGTGTGGTACTCTGATGAGGCTTTGGAAGCCTTCGCTATCGTAGTTTGGTCTTTAGCACTTGTGTTGTTCCTTGTGGCGTTGGCACTCCCGTGCCCACTATGCCGCCGTGATGTAAAAGACTGATCCAGCTGTTGTAATAAATGTGTTACCAGCCTCCCGGGACTGGTATTTGTGTCACATTCCGTCACCTCTGATGAGGGGACGCTTCATTGCCTTATCTATCCTCCACTGGCCAAACCGAGGGCTTCGCTAGCCATCTTTGGTTAGCCAGTGCCGCTAGCTATCCCTTTGTACATGATTATGGCAGGCGGGACCCACTAGCGGTGGAGCATATGGAGAGTTAATTTTAGCTAGTATGTTAAATTTCATCAACTTTTACTAGCTATTTCATTTTACATACTAGTAAATTAGGTATTTTAGCTAATGATATTTAGAGAGGCTCTTGGAGCTGCTCTAAGGCTTTCCACCAGCCAACAATCCTTTTCTCTCACAACAAACCAGCCACTAGCAACCAACCATCAGTACTTTTGTCTCAGAACGAATCAGCACCAGCCACCAGCCAAACGAACAGGCTGGGGACGACAGATTCCCCATCTGCTACAAAGTCCACTCCTTCGGAAGCCACCCCTACGAGTAATTGTATTTCGTTATTTCCCAGCAACAATATGAACTGCACATGATTACATTCATACTTGGGTTTCCACTCAATATTTGCAATTTTATATGTGAAATGAGCAGAGAGGTTAGATGTATGTATAAAATGTTGTAATCTCCGAACTCGCCCTCGCGTGAGTTTTGATGTACAAATATTCGATCCTTTGTTGTATGTATGTGATTCACCGGACTTGACCCGACAGAAACGACAAGGTAACCTCCTTGTTATTGCATAAGGGCAAAATGTAGTGTGTTTATGTGATAATATAGAGTTAATTAAAGCGGATCTATCACACTTCACATCTCGGGGCTATGGTCAACTTCGTTGTCTAAGGTAGAATCGTTTTTTTTTCTGCTCTCTTTATTAATACTGCTGCCACATCACCAAAATGGTGATATATTAAAGCAATTAATAAAGATAGAAACCACAATAAATTTACCAAGGCTTGCGTGGCGGCTCAAGGCGAGGACGCGCGTCAGCCTTTTTCGTCAAGAGGTCGGTCGGCCTTAGCCACGCTACCGTTGCAGAGATGCAGTAGCAACAGATGAGATTTATGAAACACAGTAAACTTTTAGCCCAAGCAAACTACTACCTCCATCCTTTAATACATGATGTTTGTTAATTCAAAGTGAACTAAGGAACGTCATTTAAAAAAAGAACGGAGGTAGTACCGATATCGCTAACCACAACATCGAACAGTTTGATGATAAACAATTAAAAGTTGACAACCTATGCAATGATGCATAGTTATTTATTGGACTCGACCCTCACATACACACATGCAGCTAAAGAAAGCACTCAGATCAGCCTAAAACTTGATAGTTATGAAAACTTTATGCAACACTGCAGAATGGTCAAATATTGCGAAGTCAAGGTAACTTAACATCTATAGAGCATGGCACCGACTGCAAGGCTCCCAAACATTTAACTTAACGGCAGGAGATACTCTTCCCACGATGAAGCTACTGACAGCCCTGAGTGCTTTATGTGCTTCCAAGATCATACACCTGGGAATGGGTCTGCAATCACTTTTCTTTTGGAGAAAACACCTACGAACATCGTCACCCGTGAACTCATCATATGTGGTGTTCACTGTAAGACTTTCAAGGGATGTTGCATTCTCGAGAATATGACAAGTCAGCTCAACCATGCTTTTTGCTGAGCAGAAGCCATTGATGTGCACCTTCCTGAGCCTATCATGTTTGTGCCCAAGAATCTGCCTCATAGGCGAGACATTCCCAAAAACAGAATCATGCTTCATATCATCCTGATTTACCTGCACAGGATCAAATCGGCATCACTTAAAACTAATCACAGATATCATCCTGATTTACCTGCACTGGATCAAATTGGCATCACTTAAAACTAATCACACATATTGCAAGATAAACACTTCCTTTTCTGAATAGAATTGCAAGATTAAAAGCAACTTACACTCAGGATGAAAGTCTCCAAGGCAGGTGAAGCATCCAGAAATGAAACCAAAGACAAATAGTCATAAGATGGGGGAAATGCCGTATAACGGACAAGATAAATCTGTAAGCACCTCAGATTTAGGAACTTGTCAGCTGCCATAGGTGTATTAACCCTCTGCATAAAGATGTCATGTTAATTATATTCCAGGTCATGACTATTGTTACATCATAACAATGGTATCAGTAACCTGAAGTTTCAGAGGATACCTCATGATATGAAGATACTCTAAGAGTTTCAAGAGTTGGCACAGTGGAAGGAAGCTTAGTAATAGCATAAGTCAAAGAGCTACCATTTTTTGAAAGCTTAAAATGTAGGCTCTTCACTTGCGATAATTCTCCAAGTGTGAAGTGTCGTGGGTCACCGAAGAATTTAAAAGTGTGAAGGTTTGGAGCTTTGCTCTCAATCACTTGGAGCATGTTACAGTCAACCACACAAAGCAAGCTGAGCCCCTCCAACCAGAATGGTATCTTCAGGGAGATTAGCTCACTGCACGAGGTGAGTTTTAAATGCTCCAAAGCGAAAGAATTGGAGAAAAGATTCCCCAACTCATCCCCCGTGATACACACTTCACATAGATACAGCTTTGTTAGACTTCTCAAGCAATCAAATCCAACCGGGGGACGGAAGGCACAGTAGGCGAGGCTGAGATGTCGAATTGAGTTTCCACACCCACCAAATAAAAGTGAGCATGGGAAGCTGTACTTTGTCTTCGAATTCCAAGGCAGATAAATGGTGACTTCTTCAATCCCTGGTGCAATGGCAATCTGAAGCCAATGATTAAGACGACAGATGCCAATCTTGCAAGAATCAGGGATGTCAAGAATGAGTGTCTTGACACCAATGCCCGAGTGATTTTTTAGAATATGGTCAACTCTCGTGGTGAAACACCTTGCTACACCACCCTTTCCACGTGCATTTTTTTTCAAGCATAGTGTTTCCTTACTGAAATTTAGATTGGGGTGGCATCTCCAAGAACATAAAAATGTACGAGATACACAAGCAGACTGGGCAGCATCTTGTAATGGCATTAGGGAATGTATATGACACCAGATATGCTGCAAAAGAATGAAGGAAAAACTTCAACGTTGGAACTGTAAAGGAAATAATTTCTTCAAAAAAAAAGCAACAGGATTTCGTGGAGTAAAATTCTATCACAGGTGATCTCTTCATGTTTGTACAAATGTGCTGTGATAGGGAGGGCACATTTGGATGGTTTCCAATCTTAGCCTTTCCAAATTTTTGGTTAGCATACACAGTTTAGCAATTATTTGGTTCACTGCTAAAATTTGAAGTGCCAACCTGCTTGACAATTAAAGACCTAGATTGACAATTTAAAACAGATGTTACTAGATTCACCATGTAAGGCACTTTCTAAAGAATTTATCGGTTAAAGCTTCATCATACAAACTGTGTTAATGTCCTAAACGACATGCCTAAACAATATGTTATATTAGTATTATATTAGGATCACAGGGAATACTAATTCCAAAGTATCAACGAATATTTAAACAGCCTAATAAGTTTTGACAGCTACAAAACAATGACACGTGTTACAGGCCTTCACAGTAACACAGCAGACCAGTACAAGGATGTGCAGTTCAATAGGATCTGTACTATATCGTAGTGAAATTAAACCTGTGCATGGAAATATAAAGACTTGAGAAACTTGGTTGCAGCATAGCTTTGAAACAATGTAGCAAAGTGTCTCACTTATGCTCTAGTTCTTTTTATCCAAACATACAGCTATGGTTAGTCCTACCTTCTGCAAAGAGCAAGTGGAATGTTTCATATTGAAATGAAACCAGGAATTTAGAATGGAGAACCACAAAGCAAAGTCCTGTCACTTCATCTGAAAGTGATATCATGAAACAAAAACCGCCAAATTGCCACAAGCTAGCTTTTAATGACTCAGGTCAATCTGCTAGCAACTACTCACTATCTTTTTCATGCTACAGAAGATGGTAACCAGGCAACGGAAGGATATGATTTGGTTATGTGTTTTCATCTTTTCCCCAGGGGAAAGTGAACCAAAGGTGCACAGGCTTCTGAAAGCTGAATATTTTAAATAAACACTTTTGTTATGATTGCCGTCAGTATTGAGGAAGCTAGACTTCAGCCCTCAGTGTCACAATTTCGAAGTAAATACTAGATCTCTTTCACAAACTTTTATGTAGCTAGCATAGGTCCATCAATTTGATAAGTTCGAGAAAGCATAATGATGTTTTAGTTTTGATAACCAATATTCATGCCGTACCTCAGGAAGGACTGACCCTGAATATCTTGAAATTTTATCACCCTCAGAATGATCATCTTTTTGACACAGCAAGTTCTTTTTCTTGAGCACTTCAGAAGACTTTTGATCTGCAGCATGTCATGCATGTTACTGAGCAGATCTAATATCAATATTGACAGAAGAAATGGTCAAAAAATATTAACAGAAGAAAACAACCAAGTCAATCATATATCATGTGCAAAACAATCCAACCTCTTCTACTATTTGCAGGAATACCAGATTATTTACTATGGAAGTAACACCAAAGCATATAAAAAGCAACTTTTTTCAATTCAAGGAAAATGCTAGAATGGACCATAAAACTTGCAACAAGCCATCTGCAAAAATATTGCCATCTCCCCCAAGTACATGATGGAGAAGTCTGCCAGCCAATGTGGTCATTGGTCAATATCCTTTCCCAAGCACCTTTTCCCTGTGAAGGTTCACATGAATCGCAATGTCACACTAGCTGAACAACGAAGGCTTCACAGCTAACTTGACAATGTAATGTAGCACATGGCGCCGCAGATGTCTTCAGTCTCAAATCATGCCAATTTATGGATAACACTAACCATGATAATTTTTTTATACCTCTTGAGTTCTCCAGATTATTCTTGGACTCCATAAAACAGGTGGCTGGAGATAAATTAGGGATGTTGACCCTACTAAAACATTTTTTGTGCATTTGGCATCCACAACATTAAGATTCATGGTCGAATAACATTGGACAGCCAGCTTAGATAAAATGGTTATGACAAAAAAAGAACTTATGCAACACTGCACAGTTAATTACTGGACGCTACCTAAACAATTAAGAGTGCAACAGCATATGCATTGCACACTTAAGTATTGGATGACTCCACATCTATAGCGCGACACCAGCAACAAGAACAAGGCTTCCCAACATTCAACTTAACTGAAGAGGGGACTCGTCCCACTATGTATCTTTTGATAACGCCAAGTGCTCTATGTGCTTCCAAGATCAAATCCCTGCATATGGTCCTGCATTCACCCGCAGCACCTACTAGAGTTACCATCCTCCTTCGGAATAAACACAATGTCCACTTTAGGACTTCCAAATGATATTGTAATCTCCCCAAATTACATGATGGAGGAGCATCAGTTAGTGAAATTAAGATCTTTCCATACCACTTTCATATCCCTACCTATGAGGTCCTCAGATCCCACATCAACTAAACAACCCTGCTATCTTTACATGTGGCAAATGGCACCTTCAATTGCTCCTCAAATCATGTCACATTCACCAGAGTGTTTGCGTTAAAGTTGGTTCTTGTCAAACAATTATATGCAATTATCATTACTTGCTCAATAAATATTTTTACCTCTCGAAATCTCTATTTCGTAATGAGCAAATCCACATTTGAACAAAAAATGAGTACAGTGGCACCTTCTAAGGCTTCAAGCTCTACTCCACATGAAATAGGAAAAATGAGCAGATTTACGGTCAAACTTACTCGGAAGGCTGACTACAGCAATCCAAATTAAATGTACCAGTTTGCTCCTTCATAAAAAAGAAGATTTCTTTTTGTTCTTCTTCCAGAAAAAGCATTATGTAAACACCAAAACAAAGCAGACACCATAAAAAGTTAATCTTTTTATGAAGAAATATAAAGGTATAGCAATAGAGGCTCGTCCCATAGGGCCATGGACCCAAAAATACGCATAACAGGTAACATATGTCAGTTGAGGTCATGAACACAAGCAGAGACGAATAGCAGAGAGGTCGAGTGGACCAAGAGGTGGCTTACTGCGGGCTTGGATTCGCCAGCGACGCCTCCGCTCCTGCTTGAGCATGAGGCGATTTAGCGACAGCATCCCCATGACACCTGGTATCCAGATCGAGGTCACAAAGGCGACGGGCGGGCGACCTCTCTCCTCCCTACTGTCTCTGCGTGCGCAAGAGTTCGTGTGGTACACTGCTTGTAATCTATCTGTCCCGCTAGATCTCTCTACTCCACGTCTCGCGCGCTCTCGGTTTCGACTCGAAAACCAAAACAGCAGGAGAGGGTGCGATAGGAAGAAATCGAGTTGGTGCCGCCGGGGGAGGAGGGGGAAGGGGAATAGCGGGGCTCTCAATTTGGGGGGAGAGATAACGGGGCGGAACCGGAATACGGGATCATGGGAGTAAGCAGACCTCTGGAACTGCAAATCCGGGAGTTTCGTGGAAACCAGCGCCGCTGCGGTCCCGACGTCCAGCCATGTCCTCCGCCCCACCCTGCAAATCGCCGCTGGTCACCTCCGCCATGTGCCCAAGCGCCAGACGCCAACCCCGTCCTGCAGCGCGCCGCCGCAATCCGGCCATCTCCGCCCGTCCTGCAACGCGCCGCCGCAATCCGGCCATCTCTGTCGTGCCGCGCCACCAGCAACCTCCTGCTCCCCCGCGTATTTTCAGCTCGGGTGGAAAACAGCTTCCGTGGCAGGAGCTATTACCTTTTGGTACAGCTTCACCAACCAGGGAACAGTGATTCCCCTCATGAGCAACTCATCAACGAGAGATAGAAGGAGTACTCCCCTTATTTATAGTCGTTATGAAAACATTTCTGTGAGGGAAATTACTGTTTTTTAGCGATCAAGAAAAAGGGACGGGGGAGTAATTCTCTACTTCCTCACACAATAGTGAACTTTGCTGGTTTTACACACATGAATTTGTGACTAGATATGTACCTGAAGAGAGAAGACAGACAGAGATGAGCAGCAAGGTTTGCTCAGTAACTTTGACGATAACTGCTACCTGTCTGAAAACACAATAGTGACAACTGAGAACTTATTCAGGCCTCATTCGTATTGTGCGCATATTCTTAATTGTTAGTGAGACTATATTTCAAGCACTGTTTATCCAATCTGAGTTTATTCTTTTTTCTATCACAATTGATAGCTCTCCTATCTGGTACATTCAAATATAACAAATTATATTTCTACCTTTTTATTTGGGAGGAGTTCCTACATATACAAAAATAAGTACAAACCATATTCTTAATTGTTAGTGAGACTATATTTCAAGCACTGTAGTATGGTTTACTGAGCATCATTTATATTTTTTTTGCCAATAGCATCATTTATGCCTAATTATAGGGTTGTAGGCGTGGACTCATTTCTTCTTGCATGTGCATGTAGCAAGTAGCGTGTAGCCCATGACATGTCTGCACGTTGCTCAACATGCACTAATCTTAGTTTTAATTGGTCAAGTACAATATATGCTTCTGAAAAAACAAATGAAATAGTCAAGCAATGAGGTGGGTCAGGGGTTCCAAACCTGTTGTAGGGGAGGGCCGTGCCATGCCCATGCGGCGAAGGCGAGGGCAGCGCTGGTTTTTCTTTTTCTGTGCTGGTTCACGCGGATGACATCGGTAGGGCGCGCACACCACGCGTGGCGGAGGCAAGGACAGCGCTGGCTTTTTTTGGGCACTGGTTCACGTAGATGGCATCAATTTTTCTTTTTTCTGCGGCAGTTTTTGCTCGGTTTTCACTCCGTTGCGTCGGTTCACGTGGGGTTTTCTCCGAATTGGTTTTGATTACCGTAGACGGACGAAAATTATGGGTAGAAACAATCCTTACTTTAATATTATATATATATATATAGAGATAAGAAAAGGAAAATAGACCTGGAGATCTCCTGGGCTAAAAAATTCGCCCCCGCGTAGCCCCCGCGTCACTCCCGCGTGGGAGACCCGGGAGGGCGAAACTCTAGCGCCGCCGCCTCACTCCCGCAACCGTTCACCGCTGTCGCGCCGCCGCCGAGGGGGGCTCCGAGTTCGTGAGGCTCCCGATGACGTCGGCGGCACAGCCATCTCCCTCCTCTTAGAGGTCATGCGGTGGGCGCGACCGCCACGGCTCCTCCGGGAGCTCGCCGATGGCGGCGGCGGGGGCTCGGGTCCACAGATCCGGGACGCCCCCGTCCGGATCTGGCGGGCGACCATGGCCGGGCGTGATGGGCGGCGGCTTCCTGCATTCCTCCTTTGTCGGCTCTTCACGTATGGCGCCTACTAGAGGGAGGCCGGGGGGTCCGGTGTGTGCTGGTGGCACTGAGGTGGTGCTAAGGGTTGTGCTAGGTCTCTTCCGGTGGAGGTGTTGCGGAGGTGACTGTGACAACCCGCCCAGGAAAATACGTACTATCGCCTATACCAATCCACTTTGGTCATTAAGCAATAATAAAGTATCATCTTGTTGTTAGTTGTCGAGTTAACGCCTGGTGAAATCACTTTACATAGCAACAAGGATCGACATATATGCATTAAAACTCACGCGAAGGCGAGTCCAGAGTACATTACATGATTAACATCCAAATCTACCCTGAAGGGTTTAATTATTACAAACCGAAGTCTTTGACATGACAACGAAGTTCAGAGTTTTGAAAACAATGGAATTAAACTAAAACGGCACGAGGAACATCACGGGAGGCCAGCCATGATGCCTTTATTCATCATCTTCCACCCACTCCAGCTCCCAGCCAGGCGGGATCTCTCCAGGCCACACATCAGCAAGGGCATTACCTGAGCAACAGATTATAGCAAGGCTGAGTATACTGATACTCATCAAGACTTAACTGACGGGTGATAACTATATCACCGAACTCTAGACATGAGAGGCTTTTTGGCCACTGGGTTTCTTTAGCTGAAAAGAAACAAAGAGTAGGTCCTTACTTTCAAGTTTTAGCACAAGTTCTAATTGATTATTCTTTTCTAAGTTAGCAAACTATTGCAAGCATAAGTTGTGCAAGACAATTAATCAAGCATAACTATTCATCAACTTCCATCATTAGGGATTTCATGGTCAGTAGGATAAGTAGTCTCAGATAATGGTGAGAGGCCGACAACTAGTTGATTTAAGCCTTGCAGGGTAGATCTAAACACACGGTAGGGTGCACTCACCAAGAGCCCACCAACCAGGCGATTCCCAAAACTCTTCGGCTCAGGATCGAATCTTACAGTCTTTGGTACAAACTATCCGGTATACCCCGCGAGGCACCCGGAATCACCATGCACCACCGGTAGCTAGCTGTGAGATGCATCCCAAGTTGAGTAATAGTAAGATCCCTCACCGCGTCATTAAGGTACTAGGCTTACCGTACCCATTTCCGACAAGTGTTTAGTATGTTCAAACACTTAACCCACGAAAGCCATTGGACCGGAGCCCACATCCCATGCTCTTACCACATGAGCAATCCATTTAGAGAGATCTTATGATTCCAACATAAGAACCTATTCTCGCGAGTGACAAGTATCACTCGACTTGTAACGGTCCTATAGCATAGCAGCTACCGACCTACATACTAGTAAGGACATAGGTACCTAGGATCATGCATCTAGGGTTTCATTTCAACACCTGAACGTAAATGCACAAACATCCATAGATAGTTGCATAAGAGTTTAAACACACTAGGGTTAATGCACCAGGGCTTGCCTTCGTCAGCACAGTTAGTCTGCTGATCCTCGGTGTCTTCGTTTACTTCCATGTACTGTAGCTCCGCGTCAGCTCCTCCTTCCTCAACTTCCGGCACGAGAGCTTAGTTATCGTCAGGGAGTTCTACACGGAATGCAATGCAAGGTTTAGGTGGAGTGAGGGGTTGTATAATTTACCCAACTCTTGTTGGCCATATTCACCTAGATAAACCTTTGATTACTACTTCTTTTTCATTAAGTGTCGGGGACAGCCATAAGGGTCCCCTAAACAACCAGGGGAATCCCGCTTAAAATCTGCAAAAAACGCAAAACGTAAACCAACCTCGAACCTAATGCACGCGCACAACACGATTGACACCATGGTGACCCCCGCAACCCACCAAGGAGACGTTAGCGAAACGCCCCCTCGGGGGAGGTCCGCCTCGCTCGAGGGCTAGATGCCCCCTCGGGGGAGGTCCGCCTCGCTCGAGGGCTAGACGCCCCCTCGGGCGAGGTCCGCCTTGCTCGAGGGTTAGACGCGTCCTCGAGTGAGGTTCGCCTCGCTCGAGGGCTCCCGCGCGCACCTGTTCCTGCCCGCGCGTACGAGCATTTAATGCTCTGACACCACAGGGCCGCGCCACTACTCTGACACGCCTGGGAATCACACCCCGGTGCTGTTCCGCCAACTCCCTAGGGGGAACCCATCCCTGCCACTGTGGAGCGATGTGCGACGAGGCCGGTGTCAGCTCCGTGACACTGTGCCGCCCACTTTTGTACGGCTAACACACCGAGCCCTCGAAGGGGGCCGACGGAACCCTCGAATGCTCTTTCTGTGACTACACAGGGTCAAGCCATGACGTCAGGCCGGCGGGAGTGGTCATCGCCGTCGCTGTCAACCCTGTGCGGCCATCCCCGCCCCTGTAGCGCCACGCGCGCGCACTGCTGCAACGACTCCGGCACTATTGGAGCACACGGGAGCGGGACGCCGCCATACCTGACGCTGTACCTCGTACGTGCCTCCGTCAACGGCCCCCCTCGAGTCTGTCCGCAGACGAAGACCGGACGGTCAACCACTACGCTTCTACCCTCGAAGTCGCTCCTGTACAAGCAGAGGACGCGCCACGACGCCTCAACCAGAGCATGATTTGCTAGGACGGTCGTCAACTCCACGGCACTGCTTGCCATACCTCTACACGTAGGGAAATAGTGCGGCACGCCTGTAAATCGCCCTCTCCTTGGCCTATAAAAGGAAGGGCGATCCCCCAGCCACAGGGGGACGGGACGACGGACAACAATCACTCACACGCTCTCCGCCTTCTCCACGATATTGGCACCCGCCTCAATCAGAACTTCTGGGACTTGGAGGCCAGGCCTCCTCTGCCTCCTCGCTTGTAGCCACCCCTCTACGAGCACCACGGTGCGACGCAATATAGTGCCTCGAGCACACCACTACTGGACGTACGGCCCCGGCCGGAACCAGGATAAACCCAGTGTCAATTAGTTGCTAGAACCGAACCATCAAGAGGTTGATCCCAGGGCTCATTACTAGTTAGTGTCGGGACTACTTTCCGCACCGACAGTTGGCGCGCCAGGTAGGGGGGGTACGTGCTGAAGATCAGCTTCGCTAACCCTCTCGATGGTGATTCACACCGAGTACCGCGGTCAGAGGTATTCCATGGGCAGCTCGGACCCCCTCCCAGCCGGATTCGAAATCTGGTTCGGGAGCCTGAACTTTCAGGCTGCGGGGAACAGCTATCTCATGCGCCTCACCAACCGCAACGAACTCCATGCGCGGCAGCAAACCGGGTCAGTCCCTGTCCCCGTCGCACCTGTCGCCGCGACACCAACGCTCGCCAGCACAAATGCTGCGGGCCCCCCTCGGTGCCCCGGCGCCGCCGACGCTCCGGCCGGCGCTCGCGACGAGCGCGGACGGAACGCCGACACGCCGCACGCATCGCTTCGCAACGCGACACGCTCACCGCAAGACGACGCCCGCCGCTCCGGGGTGGGGGAGCGCTCGGTCTCAGGACCGCGCTTTCCCCATCGGCTTGCGCGGCGCTACGACGGCGTACGTCGCCTCCGCCAACACCAACGCGGCGACGCGCAGGGTTCGCCCTGGCCGCCATGTCCCGGTCGCCAGGGATCCCAGCGTCTCCGCCGCCGACGAGTCGTCCCATGGCTCCACCAGTGAACTGCCACCCGCCATTTCGCACGGGTACGCGGAGTGGGACTTCTCCGGGGTGCCCGACCCAGTGATGTTCCGACGATTCCTTGACGCCACCGACCACTGGTTCGGCTACTCCGACGACTCTAGCGCTGGAAGCTACGACCCCGTGCGGGAGTGCTGTGTCGTGATCACCAACGACCAAGCGAACGCCGCGAACGCGGCAGAATCTGGCGACGGAGAGGTTCTGTCGGTGTTTTAGACCAGCAACCTACTAAGGGGAGTACCCGAAGTAGATGAATGTGACTCGCCGAGATCGGTAACTCGAAGGAAGAGACACGTGGCACACAATTTAGACAGGTTCGGGCCGCGAGGTGTGTAATACCCTACGTCCTGTATGCTGTGTAGCTCTGGATTGATTGGGCACGATTACAAGATGGTGCAATAGTGCGCCGTGAGTTGTAGGGGATTGGATGAGGTGATCCTGAGATCGGTCCCTGCCTCGCCTTATATAGTCCGGGAGGCAGGGTTACAAGTCGGAGTAGGGAGAGAGTACTAGTCGAGTACGTCTAGGAGGCCTCTATACAGTGCGGAACATGTACAGCTCCCTAACCGAGTACTACTCTTGTGTAGTCCTTGTACTCCACGCCTTCAGGTGCCGTGTAGCGCAAGCCGGGTAGTCCCAGGGGCCCACCGAGTAGTCGGTCCTAGTACCCACCGAGGTAGTGGGTCCAGGGAGGTCCATACGACAAGCCCCCGAGTACTTTGTAGTCGAGAAGGATAGCTTCAAGTAGTCTTGACGGCCTTAACAAGTAGTCCTCAAGCGTCCCCGAGTGCTACAAGTCAAAGTCCTCAAGAGTAGTCGAAGCATCCCGAGGCTGGAATGTACTCCAGCTGATGTTTGAGCAATCTTGAAGTCTTCTCGAGTAGTCCCAAGCGTCCTCGAAAACTGCCTTTGAAGGTCTTCAAAAAATGCCTGTCTTGTCTTGAAGCCGGAGCTGACATGGAGGTGCGATTTGCAAAATCGCACTCCATATGGAGTAGCCCCCGAGCCTTAGGTTGAGCCGCGGGCTCTGGCTGAGGGTCCATCTGAAGTCTTGACAAGAAAATCCCGAAAAATCCGGAGAGAAAAAACCGAAGGACACGTGGCACGGAGCCCCCGAGCCTTGAGTCGAGTACTTCCTCTCGAATTGAAGGGTCATCTTGAAGAATGTGTCCTGAGATGCTCTTGAGACTAGCCACTTCCCAGGTAGTCGAGTAGAAGTAGCCGAGCCCCCGAGGTGAGGCGCGTCGACTAGTAGAATACGAAGGGTCACGCGCAGCCGCTGAGTCAGCCGCGCGTGGACTTATCCAGCCGCCCGTTGCGGAGCCGTTTTGGCTTATAAATAGAAGCCAAAACCCTTAGGGTTTTTCACCCATTCGAGCTGCAGCCATTCCGTATCCATCTGAAGCAAATCCACTCCCAGCGCTTGCTGCCGCCGTAGTAGATTCAATTGCGCCGCCACCCAAAGCTTTTAGGGTAGCCCCCGAGCGGATGCGAGTGAAGACGCCTTGCACTTGGAGGATGAAGCCGTCACCGTCCAAGACATCGAAAGCCGCCGGGAAGAAGAGGGGCCGCGAAGAGGCCGCCGCGGCTGCCACCGGAGCGGCACCACCCATGTCTCCACCGCGGGCCGATCCAAGCCGCGAGTGGAAGAAGTCCAAAGTGAAGACGGAGGACCTGCTGACCCTCCTGAACAGTGGGTTCATCAGGGAGAAGGAAGTCGACATGTGGAGATCCGCCGCTGGAGATCCATATCCGATGGAGAAGGCCGAAGACGAGATCCCGATGTTCGCGCGGTTCGTCGAGCGCGGACTTGCGCTCCCGGCCAGCGATTTCTTCAAGGGGCTGCTCGGGTACTACGGGATCGAGTACCTGAACCTGAACCCCAACGGCATCTTCCACACGGCGGTCTTCGTGCACTTCTGCGAAGCCTTCCTCGGGATCAAGCCACACCGGGTGCTTTTCCGGAAGTTCTTCCGCGTCAAGCCGCAACCAAGTGCAACCAACCCCGGGGGTAGTCGGAGGAGCCGGCATCCGGGCGAGGGAGGACGCCGCGAGCAATATCCGGCGTACAAACTTGTCGACTCCAACACAGATTGGAAGACCAGGTGGTTCTATATCACGAACCACCACCCCAGCCTGCCGAAGCCGAGCGGACGGCAGCCCAGGCATAGAGAATGGTGGAACACGGAGCCCACCATGCAGGAGGGGATCCAGCTTCCTGAGCTGTTGGCACGCATTAAGGTGCTCAGGGAGGCGGGACTGAGGGCCGAGCACGTGTCCTTCAGTTTCATGAAGCGGAGGGTGCAGCCGTTGATGGCTCGCGACACCCTAGGCTTCGAGTACACCGGCGACGATGACACGTCGCGGATGCCAGGAGGCGAGCTGGACGACAGCGACATCGTCGAGAGGTTGTCGCGGATCTTCAAAGACATGCTGCCATACACGGTGTGCCCTGTACAGGAGTACTCCGCCGCGCGCCCGCCAAAGGAGGTGAGTAGTCGTACTCTATCAATCGAGTAGTCATTGCCTGGTGTAGAGTTGCTGACGTCTTGTGTCTTGCAGGAGGACTTGAAGAAGTTCATCTCCGAGCCACAGCCACCTCCGAGCGGAATCGAGATCCCGAAGGAGGGGAAGGCCAAGGAGAAAGAGCGGCGAGAAGTCGACGCAGGAGATGACACCGTCATCGTGGAAGACACCACCGACGACGACGAAGATGACGAAGAAAAGTTGCAGGACCGCTTCCAGCTGCGGTCGAGGTTTAGCCGCCCGGGCCTGCCTCATGTTCCTCTGGTGCAAGACCCCCCGGCTAGCCTGGAGGCTAGCCTGGCTGCGCCGCCACGGAAGCCGCGCAACCCCGCTAGGAAGCGGGTGACGAAGAAACTCAAGGTCTCAGAGACCACGCCTCAGGAGGTAAGTTGTCTTGAACAGAGTAGTCGAGTACCCATTGTACGAGTACGATTGCTGATGAGTAGTCTCCCTTGTATGCAGGAGGTGCCGCCGACGAAGCCCGTTGAAGAGGGCGATGAGGGCGTGTGGGACACGGTGGGGGAGCCAGCTGGAAGTCGTAGTCCAGCCCCCACTGTGGAGGAGATCTTGGCGCAACTGGAGCGCCAGCCCCCTGCTCCACAAGGGAGCACGAGACCCGTAGCCGCCGCCGTTGAAGAGGTGGTGGCTTCAGGAGCGCAGGAGACCACTGCGCCGCCGCCGCCGCCGTGGAGGAGGCGGTAGCCGCAGGGGCGTCGGAGGAGGCGCCCGCCGAGGGTGGACTGGTCGACATCGCCAGCATCCTCGGTGCTCCGGCCGTGACAATTGTCCGGTCGAACTTGTAAGTACTCCATATTCGCGAGTAGTACTTGTTGTAGTAGTCGAGGTTGACTGACGACCAATTGTGTGTGCTTCTGCAGGAAATCTACGGATCTGTCCTGGGAGGGGGATGAGCCCTCATCAGCGGTGGCGGAGGAAGTCGCGCCGCCCGCAGAGGAGTCCGCTCCCGCGCCCCAGACGGTGCTCGAGCCGCCGGCTGCCGAGGCGACGTTGCTGGAGGCCAGTGTAGTCGAGGGTGAGTACCCTTCTTGAAGCTATAAGGCTCTTCGAGGAGTAGTCGTAGGCACTGATCCACTTGTCGTCTTTTGTGACAGACACTGAAGCTGGAGGTGACGACATCCCTGCAGGGGTGCCGGTGCAGAGGTTGACACCAGAGGCCCCGGAGGCTGCGGAGGGAGCCCCCGAGCCCATGGAAAAGGTCGTCGAGAAGTCCACTGGGGGAGAGGCGGTCACCACGTCGCCAGAGATTGCTCTGGAGGTGGCTATCCGCTCCCCCGAGATCCAGGACGCAGAGCCCATCCGCTCTGCACCGATGACGGGGGCCACCACGAGTAGTCGCAGCGGAATAGAGCTGCTCGCAGACGATCTTATCGAGCCGGCGACGGTGGCCAAGCATCTGGAGGCGATCTGTCAAGCCGAGCAGTGGATGAAGGTAAGTAGCCGTAGCCTTTGAGTAGCTAATCCTTTGTCGTTGAGTACTCTTGTGACTTGAGTTGTCTTGTGCAGGACGTTGCGGAGCAGTCCCGCGACAAGTCGAACTCTTTGCGGAGGCTATGGCGACACGGTGCTCCGAGCCGAGGCGCTAGAAGAGCAACTTGTGAAGTCGCGGAAACACGCGGCTGCCATGCAGTCGAAACTCGACGCCGCCTTCGCCAAGTACCACAACGACGTACAGGAGTTGCAGGCGAAGGGCGACGACTTGGTGCGGAAGAACAAGGGCCTCCGCAACAAGAACAAAGGTGCGCCGCTTGAACTGGTCGGGTACTTGTTGGAGGTCGAGAAGTCCTTGACCCGCTGTGCTGCTGTCGTGTTGCAGATCTTGAGGGCCAGGTGGAGCAGCTGAAGGCCTCGGAGACGAGCATGAAGAACCTCTTCTACCGGGAGCAAGAAGCCCGCCAGGTACTCGAGCTCGACTACAAAGAACTCGCCTTCGAGTGCGATAAGCACATGGAGCTCCGGATTGCTTCTGACCGAGATCTCGTCAACTGCTACAAATCCTTGCAGAAGTTGAATGAAGACTGCGAGGCATTGCGGGCCCAGTTGAAGGAGTTGGAAGAAGCCGCACTGCCGATCGCAAGACTCCGGTGCCGCACCCGGCGGCCCCCGGATTGCTCCTCCGGTGGATCACCTCAAGGAAGCTCCGAGCCGGCCGGCCGCCTACGTGAAGCACATGGCGAGGTCGATCCCAAGACAAGTCCCGGCCTTCATGAAGTCGTACTTCCCGAAGGCCCCGGGTGGAGGTAGTCGCGGCGGGGTAGCCGCCAACCGCTCCGATGAGCAAGATGCGAGCCGCCGGGAGCGAGATGGCTCCCATCGCGGAGCAGGTAGCTGAGAAGCTGAACCTCCAGTAGCCCTGTAATAGGTAGCTAGTAGCCATGGTTGTACAGAAAGACAATTGTAATGAATTGCTTAAGTATTAATGAAGGAAATTTTCCAGCAATGAGTACTCGTAGTCGCGATCTCAGAGTGCGGAGCCCCCATCGTGGAGTGGATGCGAGTAGTAGCACTCGGCTTTGGTAGTCCCGTTGCAGGGAGTAGACAGTAAAGAAGTTGATGAACAATCAAACTTTATTACTGAAGGAGTACACCTGGGTGGCCAGGGCCGTAGTTACAAAGTAGTCGCTTGGACCCGGAGGCCGCTTACAACTGAGTAGAACTGGAGCGGGTGGCCGCTTGCAGCAGTTGATCCGTAGGTAGCCGTGTAGGCTGGATCGTAGATCCGTAGGTAGCCGTGCAGGTTGGATCTTGGAGTGTGGTCTCTTAGTAGACCGCTGCTAGAGTCCTTGACGCTCGTGGCAGCCCAGGGTCCGTAGGTAGCCGCACGGGCTGGACCCTGGAGAGGAGTAGTCCGGAGACTGGAGCCAGGACCCGGGGGGTCGCTTGCGGCAAGGGGTGTTGATGTAGTCGTGTAGACTTGAACCCCAGAGTAGTCGTGTAGACTAGGCGTAGAATCGGCAGAGTTGGTTGACGTTCCACGAGTTGTTGATGTCTTCGCCTTCAAGCGTTTGGAGGCGATAGGAGCCCGGCCCGGTCACCTTTGCCACGGTGAAGGGACCTTCCCAGGGGGAGCTGAGCTTGTGAAGTCCTTCCGTGTTCTGGATACGGCGGAGGACGAGATCTCCAACGCTGAAGGAGCGTTCCTTGACGTTGCGATCATGGTAGTGTCGGATACCCTCTAGGTACCTTGCTGATTGGACGAGGGCAGCGCAGCGAGCTTCTTCGAGGCTGTCGATATCAACCTCGTCGCGTCGTCTTCCGAGACGCCTTCGTCGTAGTGCTCCACTGCTGGCGAGTTCCATATGACGTCGGCTGGGAGGATTGCTTCGGAGCCGTAGACCAGGAAGTAGGGGGATTGCCCCGTTGGCTTGGATGGTTGAGTTCGTAGCCCCCAGAGTGCGTTGGGTAGTTCCTTGATCCACTTGCCCCCTTGGAGTTTGCGGCGTCGTGTAGCCGCTTCTTGAGAGCGTCGAGCACCATCCCATTGGCGCGCTCGACTTGTCCGTTGGCCCGTGGATGGGCAACTGAGACGTATCGGACGTCGATCCCACTGTTCTCGCAATATTCCCAGAACTGGTGGTTGTTGAAGTTGGATCCCAGGTCTGTGATGATGCAGTGGGGTAGCCCGTAGCAGTGTACGAGTTCATCCAAGAAGTCGAGTACTCTGTCAGCCTTGGGGAATGTGACCGGCTTGACTTCGATCCACTTGGTGAACTTGTCGATGGCCACCAATACCCTATTGAACCCTCCTGGCGCAGTTGGAAGTGGCCCTGTTGACGCAAAACGTGCACCCGGCGCCAAAACACA
Source organism: Cenchrus americanus (assembly GCA_947561735.1). Lineage (NCBI taxonomy): Eukaryota > Viridiplantae > Streptophyta > Magnoliopsida > Poales > Poaceae > Cenchrus > Cenchrus americanus. The sequence goes on along the minus strand of OX387241.1, from coordinate 307,212,462 downwards.
CAGCAAGCCGAACAAAGCTGGCTTCACACGCGCAAAGAGTAACAAGACGTGCCAGTCAATTTTTCCTGAAAATTACAAAAGATAAAGCAGTTAAATACCAAAACTTGGAACTTGCCGGGTGGTACCAGACAGTTCCATATTTACGGCTAAGAAGCCACATGAGATGACACATAGCTATGGAAAGCTAATTGTCAATGAACTGAAACCATTCGGGAACTTATAAAAGGAAAAACAATACTGCCGAATGGATGACGTAAGCATGACAGTAATCGGTCTTTGTTTGGGCAAAGATGCATGCGCACGAGGTTATGACCGATCCCCATGACAATTAGCATTAAATAAATGAATAAGGTAAAGCACGAACATAATCATGTAATAAACAAGCATGCATAGATCCAAAGCACTAGTCTACCGCATGTCTAGGTACTCTAAAACCCGTCGGGTACGATATCAAACAAATCTATCCACCGCATGATACAACTTGCATGAAGACCGTACCACTTTCCACAAATAGATCTATCCACCGCATGATACAATCTAAATATGGAAAGCTAAAAGCACACGTTATTTAAAGCATGAATTACGCACGTGTTCTACTCGTGAAGAAACATAACCGAATACGGCTGAACAGCCGATTCGGGGTCCATGAAGAAGGAACGAACATTACCAAGTGAATAAATCTATCAGATTGATTTGAGATCTAATCCACCGGATGACTAGCTCCAAAGCAACCCAAAAACCTGCATCTACCGCATGATACCCGGCTCTTTCAAGATTTATACCAACGTTGGCAAGCTTGAACCCGCAACACGTAACAATCTAGATCAATTCGGTTTCGGCTATCGGAAAGCACAAGATCCACGTGTTAAAACATGAAATCTACTCGAACAAGGATCATAAAAGAGGTAAAGCCGATCCAAACCCATCTAGACTGGGCAAAAGTGTTACGTGAATTTAAACACAAAGTAAAAACTCAAAGTAACACGGGGTAACTTAATGAATCTATTGGATCTTGCCAAAATCCAATAGAGCCGATAACTAGCTTCAAGCTAGATCTTAGCCTACCGCATGGCTCATGACCTAACAAGAAACCCTCTTGAACCAAGCTTGAATCTACCGCATGACACGAAGCATGGTAACAAGACTACTTGCATCAGATCTAAATCCACCGCATGATACTAGACATGATACAAGGTTGTCGGTACTCACGGAGGTCGACGAATCGATGAACCCTCTCGAAGAACTCGACGACACGACAAAAGGACTCTAGGGTTTGGCGTAAGGCCGGTTTGTATTGAAGAATGATTCTTTTTTTACATACATTCAGGGCTCATATTTATACCCTGCGAAGTACAATCTCGAATGGATTTGCTGCCTAACTTATCTCTAAGCTTTGATCGCCTATCTATCCATTCGCCCTTTTCGCTTGAGCCACGTCACCATCCAATCCCGCAAAATCGGCTCTCTCGTTCCTTTTCCGAACGGGAGCGAGATAGCCGACCGCATCTCTTTACCGAATACGTACCGAAAAGATCTTTCCTTCCACCGACGGACTCCTCATCGAGCCGGACCCACGAGTCGACTCCTTACCAAATTTTGGTGTTAACACATGCCCCTTCAATTGCGGGATAAAAGTAATTTTGTTCCGCAATTGACTCCAGCCACGAACACTTTCAAATCGAATCTGTCAACACCTGTTCTTCTTCCTTCGCAAATCCGCCGGAATCCTCATCCAGATCCAAACCCTAGATCCTCTTATTCGAAGCTCAAATTCCCAATGGCGGCTCAAAACCAAGACACTCAGGTAAATTCCCCTTCCGTAAGTTTCATTCGGCATTTAGGGTTTCAACTTTACCTGAAATCTCTCTTCCGCTCTTCCTCAGGAGCTTTCCACTGAGCTTCTGATTCGCACCGGGGCCAATTCAAGATCCTATTATCTTGGTCCTGTGGGGAACTCTGATCCTCAAGATTTCATCGCGGCTGAATCTCAGAGGATCCCCTTCAAAGCAGCTCTGTCCCCACCTCCTCGGTGGCAAGACGCTTTCAAGAATCGGCCTTTACCTCCAACCGCAGCCGGAAAACTTGGTACCGGAGGATCCTCGCAGACAAGAGTGGATTGACCAAAAACTGGGATACCCTCCGCATTGCTCAATGCTTGGAGTTATCCTTGGCCGAGACCCCCAAGAATGAAGACCTCCTGATAGCAGCTTGCCACTTTTGGTCAAACGGCGTCAACGCCTTCCTCTTTGGCCACGGCCCAATGTCTCCAACCCTGGCCGATGTGTATATGATCACCGGCCTTGACATCACAGGGTCTGTTCAGCCTTGGAAATTCAAAAATTCTTCTCGGCAAACAGGGGTGAAGCCAGGGAACGGATACAAGAATTACATCTTGAAGCACATGAAAGACAATCCCCTTGGTGATGTCGAGTATAGGGCATTTCTGAATATGTGGCTGTGCAGATTTGTCTTCGTGGCAAAGCCAATGAGCCTACCCCCGAATCACATCACAATGGCGTCTCATTTGGCTAGTGGCAACCGCCTCCCCCTTGGAAAATTCCTCCTAGGCGTGTGTACCATATGCTTCACCAAACTGTCACCCAAATGTACACCGACCAGAGGATAACATGTGTCAACGGTCCTTGGTGGTTTGTTCAAATGTGGGCGCAGCTCCACATGCATCGGATCATTGGTGTTGATTTGAACACCGGGCTCTTCCCTTTATCCAATCATCTCGAAGGGGGAGCCCCAAGCCACCGAGAGGATGCCGAATTATGGAGAAGCGGCTTCAAGCTTCGTTCTTGTTCGACGAGACATCGCCCGCCTTTTCGAGCTATTCTTCAAAGGCTTTCAGAATCCTCTCTGGCTTCCTTATCTGGACAATGACACTTTGATTTTCCCCTATGACTTCTCCTTTGAATCTGAACGCCAGGATGGGAGATTCTTTGAGATCCTCAACATCATAATCCGCCCATGCATGCTGCCAGCTGAATTCAACGGAGGAAGGCTGAACTCCAGTACTTATGAATATTATCAGCCCAATGTAATGGCTAGGCAACTTGGGTGTGGCCAGATGCCCCCAAGGCTGTTCGTTCATGAGTTCCTCAAGCCCAGAGAGGAAATCATAGAACTTATGCACAGCAGCAGTGTTTTTCATTATGTGTGTAGTCCCACTATCTACACCTGGCCTTTTGTGCCCACGACTATAGCTCATCACACCTTCAATTCCTGGTGGCAAGAATTCCATGATCACATCTTCAATGAGCCTGTGCATTCGTTCTGTGCAGAGTTGATGCCTGATTTTCAGCCAACTTCAGAGGTAACATGATGAATTACTGAATCAGACATATCTTCTTTCAATCATGATTCTGACCTTCATTTTCTTACTCACGGAACACAGGTTCGCCCCTCGAGCTAGGAATATCACCTACAATGTCGTAGGCCCAATCTCAAAGATCGGGATTCAAGTCCACAACTCTGGCTCAGTTAATGGCCAGGTTTGCTACAACAGACCCCAGCCTCTCTAGCCTTGCTGCTGATAGGAGGCAAGGTTTGTCTCTGATTGCTCCTCCAAATGCCAAGAGGAGGAGAACTGTCAAGAAAATGCTTGTTGAGGTAAAATCCTTTGCCTTCTTGATCACAAGATTACTCTATTCCTGATAAATCATATCTTTGTGCATTTTCAGACCAGAGCCCAAGAACCTTCAGTGTCGAACCTGCCAATGCTCCATCCATCGGTATGACCTTTGTTGCCTCTTTTTAAGGATGAACACTGGCATTTACCCTTTTAATTTGACACTTGCAGAAGAGACAATGGAAGAACAACTTGTGGATGTCCCAGTGGCTCAACAAGCAAGTCCACCCGGGGTTGAATTACCTATCCCGGTGGAGATCTCATCTTCATCACCCTCTGCGCAGAAGCAATGAATTCCCCGAGATGAGTTTCCCAATCCAAATGAGCCGTCAAGTCCTCCAAGGGCACAATCACCGTTGGTCATGCAGAGACACCAATCCCAACAGAGGTGGATCCAACTCCTCTTCGACCAGCACCCATGAGTTACCGGCGGCGATCGCATCACCACCTTTTACCTTGGAGGCTTCGGCTTTACCCGGAACACCTTCTTCACCCGTGATTGCCCCCGCTCAAAATCTTGCCCCGGACTCAAGAAATCGGCCATGAGGTACTCAATTGCACTTAACTCGCTACCTTTGCATTTAGCACTCCTAACTTGGCAATACGCTTCTTAGGATCAGGCTCCATCAAGCCTGCCATCGGGGAACAATCCAGTTCCCGAGGCGATGGAAGGGATGCACCAGCCTCTGTCAGATGAGGTGCTAGCAAAGCTTAGAGAAATTGTTGCCTGGCTAGAAAGAGATGCACAAGATCAATTCAAGGATCTCGATCACTTTGAGGAGGTGCTTGAATCTATCAGCCAAGAACTCCCTGAAGATGTCAGAGCTTCTCTAGTATCCATCTGTGGCTTGGACATCCTTTATGCGCCCATAAGGCATGCTTTGAGGAAATTGCGCTCCCGCCCGGCTATTGAAAAGAAGAGAGCCAGTGCTGAACAAGCCATGAACGGGGCGCAATCCTAAACAAAGAGCCACAAGGACACATTGGCCAGTCTGCAAGCTTCTTGTGATCTGAAAATTGCCAAGAAAGCTGCTCTAGAAGCGGTGTTGAGAAGCCTGTCAGCTGAGATAGAGGCTGATAAAAAGAAAATAGCCGAGCTCCCTGGATTGATAGAAAAGACCCAAGCGAAAGCAAAATCGGCTATCGCCAAGATAGAGCAATGCGATGCAGAACTCACCACCTTGTCTAGCGCCCAAAAAGATTGCCAGGAGCTACTGGGCAACTTCCTCCAAGCAACATCCAATGCCTGTGGTGTGATCGCGAAACATTTGAACATTTGAATGCTCTAATTGATGTATAACCGAATTGGTCGCTCTTGTGATATTTTTCCTGCAATTCATTTCTTTTTCTTCTGCGCACCTTCAAATATAATGCTGAACGACCCATTCGGCAAAGAAACGCCAACACCCGAATGGCACTTTGACTCCTCTCACCGAGCCTATCAACCGAATACGACTCGACCTAGAACTCCAAACGACCCATCGACGACCGGTCAAGGAAACCTTTCCACCTTCCAATTTTCTCGGGATATGCGCCACGATCCGAGCCACGACTCGAAGCCACGATCTGTCTTGCCAGGCCTATAAATGAAACCGTAGGTGCCCCTAGCTCTCCACCAAGTCTTTTAGCTCTCGAATCTTTGCCAATCTCGGCTCTTCCTCTCTTCAAACAGTGCACATCCCAAACCATCATGGTGCGCCGCCTCAACCGCTGCCGCGCCTCCGACGAGGCAGAGGGGAGCAGCGCCAATGCGCGCCGGAGGCAATGATCGTCGATTCCTCTTCTTTGCTTCAACTTTTGATCTTCTTCTTGTTTTGACGATCATCTTCTTTTCAGATTGATTCAGTGGAATCCGTCTCCTGCGCCGGCCAATCAACCCCTTCCAGACGACTCCTCGGAGTCCGACGGCCACTCCCCCGTGCCGTACGGGGAGCTCGATGCCCTCCGCTTCAAGGAGGAGCTGGAGACGGCCCGGCGCGAGTTGGAGGACGTCTCCAAGAAGGCGGGCATAGCCGAGCTAGAATGGGAAGACCGGCGCAAACGGTACCGCCGGAAACCATCGATGGTACGGCCCTTGAAATCGGCTCTTTGATCCAGGTCCGGCTTTTGATGCTAATCTCTTTCCTTCTTGCTTCTTGCGGCCGCGATGCCGAGCTCAACCAGCTGAAGGCGCTGGTGGAGCAGCTGGCCGACAAGGTGAATGCCCACGGCGGCACACCGGCGGAGCGCCTTGCTGCGGTGGAACACCGTGTCGACGAGGTGGCCACCCATGGTGTCCGTTTGGGCACCACCTTGGGCCTAGCTGCCATGGCGACGCACACTGACATCGACTACTCCACCAGGCCGCGCGGCTTCCGGGGCGGCGCGCCGGAGGACATCGATGAGATCGAGCTCATCCTGGAGCGCCTCGATGGCCACGGCGACGCCATTGCCGAAATCACTCATCCCCAATCTGTACTGAACAGGCTTTTCGACTAGATTGTATTAGGGATGTTTGATCATCGGCAATAAATAAGAACTTTTGAATCTTGTGCTTGTGCTGTTATGATTTCGCTTCGCATTTGCATCCATGGTTCTTATTTTTCTTTGAATGCATCCGGGAACTATCTTGAGCCGAACGCGCGAGAACAGCTGCCCCTCGGCGCAAAATCCACAGAAGATCCCGATTCGGCAATCCATGAGCACTGTTCAAGCAAAAACCCTTTGTACTTGGGGAGAAAAACCCTGTCGTTTGGTATTCCAACAGTGCGTACTGGCCGGTCATCACTCCCAATGCACCCCTTCGGTCAATAAAAGAGCCTCGCCGAGATGCCCCCGCAAATCCACTCGCACACTCATCCATCATTTCTCATTTCTTCCCCGTCTCTAGAGGAGAAAACCCCAAGGCCATGGACAAGGGCAAGCAACCCCAGGAGAGCAGCTCACCAAAGAAGCGTACGATTCGAAGGTGAGTTCTTCCTTGATTTATTCCTCGTTCTCCATATGATCTAGTGCTTCATGTTTTCTTCTTTTCCTCTTTCAGCCTTGATCTGCTCCCTGAAGAAATCATCGGGACCGAAGATGTGCCTGAGTACATCTCCTCCGATTCCTCCCTCGAAGCAGAGGATGCCACGCCTGAGCAGAGGACCAGCCATCAACTGCGCCGCCGCGTTCGGCACCTGGAGCACGGCCTCAGGGACATCACCGCCCTTTGCCAAGCCGAACGCTAGCGTCGCATGGCTCTGGAGGCACTAGTAGGGGGTAAATGTTTCTGACCTCTTCTTGACCTCATGCCTGCATTTAGATTTCTTGCCCCTAACATCGATTCCTCTGTTTTCAGATGTCTCTGACAGGTACAACAACCTGAAGACGGCCTGGGAGAGCTTGGTGGAGGCCGCAAACCATGGTCACCCCCATGCGTTCCAAGTTGCCGTCACGGTGGTCCTGGAACAGCTGAAGAGGGAGCGACGAGAAGAAGCAAAGAAAAGATTGAATCATACTTTCGCTTCTTCCTCCACGCCTTCTGCTTCCCACCTCCTTGAAGATCTGACCACCAGGGTTGTTAGATGTAAACCTGCAAGAAGCAGTTGTAATGTAGTTTTTGTGCTAAGGGCAATGCATCTAGGCACCGGCCATTTCTTCGTTTATGGATTTTTTGTTACGAAGGCGGCCTCGTTCTTGAGCGCCGCTGCCTCTCGTGTCGATGTGTGTAATCATCGATCGATCTCAATGCTAGGATAATACTTCTTCGAGATATCTTCCATTTATTGCGGCGGAAAATTCCTCTCCTAGCAAAGTTTTCAATATATATGCATTACCGGGGACGCATCCGACCACACGAAAGGGTCGTTCCCGGTTAGGGGACCATTTGCCGAATTCATCGTATTTAGTTCCAATCGGCAATAGCGCTTTCCAAACCAAATCTCCTTCTGCGAATTGCCTGACTTTTACCTTCTTGTTATAGTACTTGGCAACCCGCAGCTTGTTTTTCTCGATGTTTTCCAAGGCTCTAAGACGGATCATGTGTAAATCCTCTAGCTCGTCCATCATTAGACCACTGTAATCCTTTGAGCACAAATCTTTCTGTAGCACAACCCTCCTTGAATCAGATTGCATCTCCTAAGGTAAAATCGCGCGGTGCCCGTAAACCAATTCATAAGGAGAAGTCTTTGTAGCTCCATGGGGGGCCATTCGGTAAGCCCACAGTGCCTCACTGAGTACCGAATGCCACCTTCTTGGCTTCTGGTCGATCTTCTTTTGTATCAGCTTGATCATGATCTTGTTAGAAGCCTCTGCTTGACCATTAGCTTGGGCATAATAAGGAGAAGAATTAAACAATTTAATCCCCATGCTTTCGGCAAACTCTCTGAATTCTAGTGACACGAATTGTGCCCCTTGATCAGTGGTGATCGTCTGAGGGATTCCAAATCGATAGATGATGTGCTCCTTGACAAATTCAACCATGTTTTCTGATGTCACCTTCTTCAGTGGGATCGCCTCAACCCATTTAGTGAAATAATCTGTAGCCAAAAGCACGAACTTATGCCCCTTGCTAGATGGTGGATTAATTTGGCCAATCGAGTCTATACCCCGGCCCCCGAATGGCCATGGCTTGATGATGGGATTCAATGCCGACGCGGGGACCCTTTGAATATTTCCAAACCCTCCGGCAATCCTGACATCCCTTGTAATACTCAAAGCAATCCTCTAATATCGTCGGCCAAAAGCACCCAGCTTGTCTAATAACCCATTTCATACGGTAGGCCGATTGGTGTGCTCCACATATCCCATCGTGCACTTCGCTCATCATGCTCTTGGCTTCTTCTGGACCCAAGCATCGCAGCAATACTCCATCTAATGATTTATAGAATAAATTGTCATCCAGAAGAACGAATTTTATGGCCTTGTACCTGAGCTTCCTAGAGACCTTCCGGGATGGATCCTTCAAGTAATCAACGATCTCTTTCCTCTAATCACCTTCTGCAGGATCCGCTCTGCAGCAAACGCTTCTTGACTCTCTTTATAACCAGAGGCGATTTGAGCCAGCCTGTTTGCTTCTTCATTGTGTTCCCTAGGAATATGCTGTAGAGTTACCAATGGGAAGCTCTTCAAGATTTCCCTGCACTCTTCGTAGTAACTCCTTAACGCTTCGCTTTTGCACTCGTATTGGCCGTTTAATTGATTGATCACCAGCTCTAAATCTCCGTAAACTTCAACTGAAACGGCCCCGACTTCTCTCAAATATTGAAGCCCTCGAAGTAGTGCCTCGTACTCGGCCTGGTTGTTTGTAACAGTGGGCTGTATAGGGATGGCGAATTCAAACATCTCACCCCTAGGTGAAATTAGTAGGATCCCTACTCCCCCACCTTTACCACATGACGATCCATCAAAAAATAAAGCCCAGGGGGTAATTTCAAGTAAATCAATTGACGGATCGCGATGTTCAATTATAAAATTGGCAATGATCTGACCTTTGATGGCCTTTGCCGATTCGAACTTCAACTCGAACTCTGATAAAGCTAAAATCCAATTGCCAATCCCGCCGTTCAAAATTGGCATAGATAACATATGTTTTATCACATCAAACTTGGAATACACAGTGCATTCGACATTCAACAGGTAGTGCCGAAACTTTGTACACGAGTAGTACACGCAAAGACACAGCTTCTCTACAGCCGAATACCTGGTTTCAGGGTCAAGTAATTTTCGGCTAAGATATGCTACTACCCGCTCCTTTCCTTCAAATTCTTGAATAAGGGCCGATCCAATGGTTTGGGTATCGGCCGCCACGTACAACTTGAAAGGCTTTTCCAGCTGAGGAGGGACCAGCACAGGTGGCTCCTTCATGTACTGCTTGATCTCATCGAAAGCCTTTTGTTGTTCGTCGCCCCATGTGAACTTCTGATCTTTCTTTAGCTTCAACAGTGGAGAGAATGGCAAAACCTTTTGTGACAAATTTGAAATGAATCTTCTCACGAAATTGATTTTGCCGAGCAGTGATTGCAACTCCTTGAGATTAGTTGGAGGAACAACTTCATCAATGGCCTTCATGCTCTTCTTGCCAACTTCGATTCCCCCCTCGTGGACTAGAAATCCCAAGAACTCTCCAGCTGATACCCCAAAAGCGCACTTGTTTGGATTCATCTTTAAGCCATGCTTCCGGGTGCATTCCAAAGTCCTCTTTACATCTTCTAAATGTGTATCATGACTTAGGGACTTGATTACCACATCATCAATGTATATTTCCACAACTTTGCCGATCAACTCGTGAAAAATGTAGTTCATGGCTCGTTGATAAGTTGCACCGGCATTCTTTAACCCAAATGTCATGACTATCCACTCAAACAGGCCTATATGGCCAGGACATCTGAAGGCCGTCTTTGATATGTCCTCTATTGCCATGAAGATTTGGTTGTATCCCGCATTGCCATCCATGAAACTGATCACCTTGTGTCCAGCTGCGGCGTCAATCAACAAATCAGCAATAGGCATTGGGTAACCGTCCATCGGAGTAGCTCTGTTCAGGTCCCTGAAATCTATGCAGACCCTCATTTTTCCATTCTTCTTGTATACAGGGACAATGTTAGAAATCCACTCCGCATATCTGCATGGCCGAACGAAGTTTGCATCAAGTAATCTTTCAACTTCCTTCTTCACATCGGCCAATACCTCATCCTTGTAGATTTTCCGGGGTGGTTGTTTGTATGGTTTGAAACCAGATTTGATTGGCAACCGATGCTCGACAATGGAACGATCCAATACAGGCATCTCCGAATAATCCCAGGCGAAGCAATCCTTGTATTCTTTGAGAAGCTTAATTAATTCCCCCCTGAAATCTGGCTGCAAGTTTGCGCTGATGAACGTCGGCCTTGGCTTATCACCGCTTCCAATGTCAACCTCTTCTAATCTATCGGCCGACATGAATCCTCGCCCCAACTTGCCATCAGTGCCATCTACGGGGTTCTCCATTAAAAATTGCTATAAGAGCCGACTGCTTGAATTGGCTGTTGATCACTGCTGACGGGTTCAACAGGACCTTCTCCCCAGTCTTTCCCTGAGAAACAATCAATGCCTTGGTATTCCCAGAAGGCTGGTTCCATGTTCGCCACGCTCACGGAGTCATCTGCTTGGACGACCTCAATCTCATCATCCACCCACTGGATAAGCTGTTGATGCATGGTGGATGGGACGCAACAGTTGGCATGAATCCAGTCCCGCCCAAGCAGCAGGCTGTAGGCTCCTTTACCTTCGATGACAAAGAAGGTAGTGAGCAGCGTCTTGGATCCGATCATCAAATCCACGTGAGCGCATCCCTTGGTATCTAAAGGATTCCCAGCGAAATCATTTAGTATTATGCTGGTAGGCGTCAGATCGCTCGGGCCCATGCCAAGTTTCCTGAAGGTGGTGTACAAAATTACGTTGACTGCCGCTCCACCGTCGACAAACATCTTGGTCAATGGTTTGCCATTGACGTATCCTCTCAAGTACAGCGGCCTCATATGTCGATTCTTGGCCGGTTTGTCGAAGATTGCCTGCTTGGCCAGTACCAATTGCGCCATCATCCCCTCGACCCGCTCGTCATCTAGGGACGCTTCCTCCTGCACAACCTGGTTAGCAGGAGCCATGAACTCGTTCGGCAGAAAGTATACCATGCATGTTGGAGCCGAACGCTTTGACCCTTCAGGCTGATCCTTGGGGCGCCACACCTGCCTTGTCTGGATCCCCGGCCCGCCTCAGTTCGCGGTTACTCAAGCGCTGGACCCGTCTCTTCTGGCTTCTCCTCAGGCCGGGCGGGCACCATTGCCCCTTTTGCCAGATGTAGTCGTCTTCATCCTCCTCTTGATCAGCCCACCTGAGGTCGGCTTGCCGCTTCCTAGGATGATCGATGACTTCAATTTTTTGGTGCCGATCCCCATTAGGGTGGATCCTTCCAATTCTCTCATGGACGGATCGGCGATTGGCAGTCTCCTGCCTGTACTCAGCATACCTGTCACTGCACTTAGGGCAGTTCCTCAGTGTGGGCAGCTTCAAACCCTCATTCCAGCAATGCCTGAAGAAGGCACATTCCCAGTGCGCGCGCTCCTGCTCACGCGTGTATTGCTCCTGGTCCCTTCTGTGTGCTTCTTTTTCGGCTCTGCGCTTCTCCTCCTCGTAGCGTCGCTTCTGGTAGCGCTCTTTCTCCATCTGGCGCTGCCACTTGTTGAGGAGGATGCGCGTGGTCACCCTGGGCTTGGCTCTGGATGACCCCCCGATTTCGATGTGACTCCTGAGAATGCGGGGGGTTTCACCATGCACCTGTTCCAGAGTTACTTGGCGCTCCTGGTCCACTGCTCCATCCTGTCTAGCCCTGGCTGAGGTCAAGACTTTGACCTTTCCCTTCTCCTCAGCCGTCACCATGTTGACAGAGAAGCCCACAATGTTCTGAGGGAAGGGGTGGCCATCCAGCTTCATCTTGTTGTCGAACTTAAGGTGCCCTTCCTGGATGGCCTTCTGGATCCTCATCCTGAAGACCCTGCAATCGTTGATGGAGTGCGAATCCATGTCGTGGAAGCCACAGTAACGTTTCCCCTTAACTCCATTGGGCCGAAGCATGGAATGCCCCTCAAGCAGCTTGATTCGGCCTTCCTTCACTAAGAGCTCAAACAGTTTGTCAGCCTTCGTGATATCAAAATCGTAGGTGCCCTTGGTCTGTTTGACCCAGCGCTGATTCATCGTCAAAGGCTCTTTCCCCCACATGATCTCGGCTGCGGCCACATCCAGTTCATCATCAGAATCCTCGAACAGATCAGCCTTGTCTAAGAACTGGTTGTAGATGTCAGCGACATCATGCTGCTTGCCAAACTTAGCATCCTTCTTGAAGCCATACGCTTGGTTGCTCATCAGTGATAGCTTCTTGACACTCGGCCCGGGTTTTCAAACTCCATCCCGAACAATTTCTCACGTACGGCGGCGGCATCCCGGCGACGGCCATATCGCCCAACCGGGTCATCTGGCAAGTTAAGCGAGAAGCACATGCCTTTAACCTCCCTGAATCTCCTGAGAAACTCTAACGGCGCCTTGCTGTGCCTCTGCTTCAGGGTGGCAAGGTCGATCGGCCTTCTTCTCCGAGGCGCCATCGAAACAATGAGCGTGGAATTTCCGCTCTAGGTCCTTCCATCTGCAAACTGACTCAGGGGGTAGGGACGAGAACCACTGGAATGCTGGACCTGTCAGTGATGCGGGGAAGTAGCGGACCCTGAATGTTTCCTCAGCTGAGCATTCCCCGAGCTGCATGAGGTAACAAGCGATGTGCTCCACTGTGCTCGTGTCGTCCTGCCCTGAAAATTTCATGAACTCCTTCGGCGGCTTCACCCTTGGTGGAAGGAGCACGTTGTAGTACCACTCTGGGAACGGCGGCTTGTAGGCAGGTCCCTGCATTTTTGGCTTGAGGCCGAACTGATTTTGCATCAACTCGGCCATCTTCCGTGCCAGGGCGTCGTCCTCTTGCGCGCCTGCAGCTGGCGCGTATCCTGGATGTGGAAAGGCGTCAAATGCCCCGTAGTTTCCCACCTCATGGTAGCCTCTGCCGTATAAGTTCCTCTGCAGCCAGTTGTTTGCCGGAGCAATCCTGTGGCCGTAGGCAAGTGGGGCTCCAGGCGAGCCGAACGCTAGTTCCCCGTACGTAGGCTGGTATGGATTCGGCTGTTGCGCGGGTTGACCCGTGCTGCCCTGCGGTGGTGGCTGGATTGGCTGTCCTCCTGAGGCCTGTAGTGGGGGCTGAGCTGGCTGACCCCCAGCACCTTGAGGAGGAGGCTGGAACGCTTGACTTCCAGAGCTTTGAGGAGGAGGCTGATGTGGCTGGCTCCGTAATGGTGGTTGAGAGCTTGACTCGCCTAGCTCCACGGTGCCCCCTTGGACGGGTGCCTTGCTGAATGCTTGCTCCATGCCTGGGCCAAAGACGGCCACCATCATCTGCTGGAGCGCACCGAGGAAAGCTTTGCTGTGCTTGCTCAGCATGTAGTCTGCAGATTCCTGGAATACTCGCATGCACTCCTCTTTATCTTGTTGAGCCATGGTATCGCTCTCCCCTGGCAGCAACACCCTGGGCATCTCGTTCTTCAAGTACGGGACGCCAGTTCTATTTTTCTTGAAGGACAGCAGGCTTTTTTGCTGGAACTGGTCTATGGCGTCCTGGAGCTGCTGCCGCTGCTCGGGAGAGAGATCCTCAAGGTTGACGTCCATGATGTATGCGATGTCAGGCATCTTGATCTATTCGGCTGTGGTCCCACCGGGCGTGCCAAAAAGTGTGTTGACGCAAAACGTGCACCCGGCGCCAAACACACAGCAAGCCGAACAAAGCTGGCTTCACACGCGCAAAGAGTAACAAGACGTGCTAGTCAATTTTTCCTGAAAATTAACAAAAGATAAAGCAGTTAAATACCAAAACTTGGAACTTGCCGGGTGGTACCAGACAGTTCCATATTTACGGCTAAGAAGCCACATGAGATGACACATAGCTATGGAAAGCTATTTGTCAATGAACTGAAACCATTCAGGAACTTATAAAAGGAAAATCAATACTGCCGAATGGATGACGTAAGCATGATAGTAATCGGTCTTTGTTTGGGCAAAGATGCATGCACACGAGGTTATGACCGATCCCCATGACAATTAGCATTAAATAAATGAATAAGGTAAAGCATGAACATAATCATGTAATAAACAAGCATGCATAGATCCAAAGCACTAGTCTACCGCATGTCTAGGTACTCTAAAACCCGTCGGGTACGATATCAAACAAATCTATCCACCTCATGATACAACTTGCATGAAGACCGTACCACTTTCCACAAATAGATCTATCCACCGCATGATACAATCTAAATATGGAAAGCTAAAAGCACACGTTATTTAAAGCATGAATTACGCACGTGTTCTACTCGTGAAGAAACATAACCGAATACGGCTGAACGTACCGATTCGGGGTCCATGAAGAAGGAACGAACATTACCAAGTGAATAAATCTATCAGATTGATTTGAGATCTAATCCACCGGATGACTAGCTCCAAAGCAACCCAAAAACCTGCATCTACCGCATGATACCCGACTCTTTCAAGATTTATACCAACGTTGGCAAGCTTGAACCCGCAACACGTAACAATCTAGATCAATTCGGTTTCGGCTATCAGAAAGCACAAGATCCACGTGTTAAAACATGAAATCTACTCGAACAAGGATCATAAAAGAGGTAAAGCCGATCCAAACCCATCTAGACTGGGCAAAAGTGTTACGTGAATTTAAACACAAAGTAAAAACTCAAAGTAACACGGGGTAACTTAATGAATCTATTGGATCTTGCCAAAATCCAATAGAGCCGATAACTAGCTTCAAGCTAGATCTTAGCCTACCGCATGGCTCATGACCTAACAAGAAACCCTCTTGAACCAAGCTTGAATCTACCGCATGACACGAAGCATGGTAACAAGACTACTTGCATCAGATCTAAATCCACCGCATGATACTAGACATGATACAAGGTTGCCGGTACTCACGGAGGTCGACGGATCGATGAACCCTCTCGAAGAACTCGACGACACGACAAAAGGACTCTAGGGTTTGGCGTAAGGCCGGTTTGTATTGAAGAATGATTCTTTTTTTTACATACATTCAGGGCTCATATTTATACCCTGCGAAGTACAATCTCGAATGGATTTGCTGCCTAACTTATCTCTAAGCTTTGATTGCCTATCTATCCATTCGCCCTTTCTGCTTGAGCCACGTCACCATCCAATCCCGCAAAATCAGCTCTATTGTTCCTTCTCCGAACGGGAGCAGATAGCCGACCGCAGATCTCTTTACCGAATACAGCTGAAAAGATCTTTCCTTCCACCAGACGGACTCCTCATCGAGCTGGACCCACGAGTCAGACTCCTTACCAAATTTTGGTGTTAACAGGCCCAATCATGTCGAGCCCCCAGCAGGCAAAGGGCCAGGTTGGCGGTATGGTGACTAGCTTGTAGGCTGGGACGTGTTGCTGCTTGGCGAAGTACTGGCATCCTTAGCACTTTCTGACGAGTTCTTCGGCGTCTCCCCGAGCTGTGGGCCAGTAGAAAGCTCGTCAGAAAGCCTTGCTGACCAGCGTGCGTGAGGACGCGTGGTTGCCGCAGACGCCCTTGTGGATCTCCTCCAAGATGTCCTTGCCTTCTTCGCAAGGGACGCACTTCATGAGTACTCCAGAAGATGCGCCCCACTTGTAAAGCTTGTCTCCGACGAGGACGTAAGACTTGGCGCGGCGGACGAGTTGCTCGGCTGCGTTCTTGTTGGAGGGGACCTTCTGCTCGCTGAGGTAGTCGATGAAGGGTTGCCTCCAGTCCACGTCGATCATCATGACCTCCTGCCCAGCTGGTGGATGGGCTGGGACAGTGGTTGGTGGCGCCGGCTCCGGGATGGATGGCGCGTGAAGCTCGTATACGAAGACACCCGCTGGCACTTGAGCGCGGGTGGATCCGAGCTTGGAGAGGACGTCCGCTGCAACGTTGTTGTCGCGAATGATGTGATGGAACTCGAGACCATAGAACTTGTTCTCGAGCTTGCGGACTTCTAGGCAGTAGGCGTCCATGTTCTCCTTGTTGCGGTCCCAGGATTTGTTGACTTGGTTGATGACCACTGCGGAGTCGTCGTAGACTAGTAGCCGCTTGATGCCCAGTGAAGCCGCGAGGCGGATCCCGTGTAGGAGGGCTTCGTACTCGGCTTCGTTGTTTGAGACCTTCCAGAAGATCTGCAGGACGTACTTGTGTTGTTCGCCCGTTGGAGAGATCAGGAGTACCCCTGCACCTGCGCCCTCGAGGTTGAGTGAGCCGTCAAAGTACATCACCCAATGCTCTGGTCGCACGGTGGGAGTAGGTAGCTGGTTCTCCCGCCACTCCGCCATGAAATCGACTAGTGCCTGCGACTTGATGGCTGTGCGTGGCTTGAAGTCGATAGTGAGGGCGCCGAGCTCGACGGGCCCCACTTGGAGATTCTTCCGGTAGCATCTTGGTTCCGCGAGATGTTGCCCGGCGGGTAGTCGGTGACGACGGAGACCGAGTACCGCCGGAAGTAGTGTCGTAGCTTCCGCGAGGTGATGAGTAGAGCGTACAGGAGCTTCGCACAGGCTGATAGCGGGCCTTGGACTCTGATAGAACCTCGCTGACGAAGTAGACTGGACGCTGGACCGGGTAGGCGTGGCCGTCTTCCTGCCGCTCGACAACGATGGCAGTACTGACCACGTGAGTAGTCGCAGCGAGGTAGAGCAACAGCTGCTCTCCCTTGTGAGGAGCCGTGAGGATCGGTGGCTTTGATAGGAAGTCCTTGAGCTGGGCAAGGGCTTGATCCGCCTCTAGAGTCCACACGAAGTTCTCTTGATGCTTGAGTAGTTTGAAGAAGGGGAGGCCCCGTTCTCCTAGCCTCGAGATGAATCTGTTCAGCGCCGCCATGCACCCCGTCAGCTTCTGGACGTCTTTGATGCTCGTGGGAGCTTTCATGCTGGTGATGGCGGAGATCTTCTCGGGTTTGGCTTCGATGCCGCGCTGGCTGATGATGAAGCCGAGTAGTTTGCCCGGAGGGACGCCGAAGACGCACTTGTTCGGGTTGAGCTTCCAGCGGTACTCGCGTAGTGATGCGAAGGTCTCTTCAAGGTTGTCGATGAGGGTACTGGAGTCCCTGGTTTTGACAACCACGTCATCCACGTAGGCCTAGACGTTCTTGTTGAGTTGCCGCTTGAAGCAGGCCTAGATGGCCCGTTGGTAGGTAGCGCCGGCGTTCTTCAACCCGAAGGACATGGTCGTGTAGCAGTACGCGCCAAACGGGGTGATGAACGCGGTCTTCTCCTGGTCTTCTTCCTTGATCGCGATCTGGTGGTACCCGGAGTAGCAGTCGAGGAAGCAGAGCAGGTCGCAGCCCGCCGTGGAGTCGATGACTTGATCAATCCGCGGCAACCCGAAGGGGTCCTGGGGGGCGGTGTTTGTTGAGGTCGGTGTAGTCGACGCACATCCTCCACTCGTTCGAGTTCTTCTTGCGGACGAGTACGGGGTTGGCGAGCCACTCAGGATGGAAGACTTCTCTGATGAAGCCAGCTGCGAGTAGCTTGGCGAGTTCCTTCTTGATGGCATCCCGCCTGTCGTCGGCAAAGCGTCGGAGGTGTTGTCGTTTGGGGGTGGCCTTAGGATCGACGTTGAGAGAGTGCTCAATCAGCTCCCTGGGCACTCCTGGCATGTCCGCTGGCTTCCACGCGAAGATGTCGCGGTTAGCCCGAAGGAAGCTGATGAGCGCGTCTTCCTATTTGGGGTCGAGGCCGGACCCGATGGTGGTGGTCTTGGTGGGGTCGCCTGTTCCGAGGTCGACCGTCTTGACGGGTACCTCCTCAGGTGGCTGAGGCTTGTTGGTACTGTCAGACTTCTCTGGGATGTTGAGTTCACTTGTAGCAAGCTTCTTCGACGCAGCGTAGACCTCCATCATTGCGTTGGGTACTTGATTTGTGGAGGCGATCTCCACGGCTCTCGTGTCGCGGTCGTGGGAGATCTTGAGGTCCCCCTTGGAGGGAGAGTACACCGGCTGGGCTTGGCATCTTGAGTACCAAGTAGGTGTAGTGGGGCACCGCCATGAACTTGGCGATGGCCGGTCTGCCGAGGATGGCGTGGTAGGAGGTCTCGAAGTCCGCGACCTCGAACTTGATGTACTCAGTACGGTAGTTGTCCCGAGATGCCCCGAAGGTAACTGGTAGGACCACTGAGCCCAGTGGAATAGCCGCATTGCAAGGGACGATGCCGTAGAAGGGCTCGTTGCTCTTGGTGAGCATATGCGTGATGTCGAGCTTCATTTTCTTCAAGGTCTTGGTGAAAAGGACGTTGAGCCCGCTTCCACCGTCGATGAGCACCTTGTTGAGTTTGGAGCCCGCCACCGTTGGCTTCAGGACGAGGGGGAACCGTCCTCGTTCAGAGAAGCTGGTCCATTGGTTCGCGCGGGAGAAGGTGATGGGTACCTCCGACCACCTGAGAGGGGTCGGGACCGCTGGCTCAATGAACATTACTTCACGACGGGTAGCCTTCTGCTCCCGCCTGCTGGGCAGACCGCCGAAGAGGACGTTGACGGTCTTCTCGGGTTCTTGGAAGTCGTTGTTGTCGCCATCCTTCTTCTTGCCCTCCGGCGTCTCCTTGAGTGCGTGCCTGAGCTGGTAGCACTGTTCGGTGGTGTGGTTGCCGTTTGGATGCCACGGGCACTTCTCCTTCAGCAGGTCTTTGAAGCCGCCGGAGTTCTTCTTCGAGTTCTTTTCGCAGGGCGCTGGATAGCCGCGACAGTGTTGTCTGGCTTGCGCTTGCGGTTGGGACCCGAGTAGTAGTAGTAGTTGTTGTTGTTGTTGTTGCGGCCGCCCTGGTTCGCATTGCTGCCGCTGCCGCCGCCCTGGTTCTGCTTGGTCTTGCCACGAATGGCGTCGTACTTGGCATTGGCCTTGTCTTCTTCATCCGCCCAGGACGTGATCATGTCCTTGAGGTGGGGGATGGACCTGGGGCGGCGACGACCGAAGTCTTCGAAGGTGCGGCGGTGATAGAGGCCGTCTTGGAAGAGGTCGATGACCTCCTTGTCGGTGACGTCGACGACGGTGGTGCGCTTGTCGAAAAAGCGGCGCATGTACTTGCGGAGGGTCTCGTCTTGTTCCTGCTTGATCATGGCCAGGTCCATGCGAGTACCCGATCGGCCCATGGCGCCCGCGAAGTTGCTTGTGAACTGCTCCTTCAGCTGGTCCCACTTGTCGATCGAGTGCTTGTCCAGCGACTCGAGCCATGTGAGTGGTGCTTGGTCCAGGCAGAAGGAGAAGTAGAGGCACTTGGTGTCGCTGTTGCCGCCAGCGTTCTCGATGGAGAGGGCGTAGCATTGGAGCCACTGGATGGGATCCTACTTCGCGTCGTACTTGGTGATCCTCAAAGGCTTGAATTTGTCGGGAAGGAGCAAGTTGCGAAGTCGAGGTGAGAAGGCGGGGAAGCCGTCGCCTTCAGCGGCAGTGGTCGACTTCTTCCGCCGCAGCTCCTCAATCTTCTGGCAGGCGTCGTACCCGCCGTGCGAGGCGCCGGAGGCGTGGCTGTTCGCGTGGCCTCGGCCGCCGCGGCCGCCGCCGCCTCCGGCCCTCTGTTGGCCCCGTGGTTGGAGCCGCCGCCGTCGGCCGCCGCCGCCGTCGGGATCGTTGCCGTCGCCACCTGCCGGAGCGCGGTGGGGAACAACTTCTCGGTTGCCGTGGTCTTGCAGTGAAGGTCCGCCGGCGTTGGAGCGGCGACAGTTTGGCTCGGCTGGGAGGTCAGCTCGAGTACGGTTGGGACCGTTGTTGGCACTGTGACTAGTAGCTTCGTTGTCGCGGGGTTTAGCTGGAGGAGGTTGGTTGACTCTGTTGTCGACCCGCATGAAGTAGGCTTCTTCAGCGAGCTTGGCGATGACCTCTACAGCGCGTATGCCCTGAGCCTGGCGGGCGATCGATGTGATCGACATGAGGCACTGCTCGGGGGTAGTGTGGACTCTGCTCTCGACCGCCTCGAGAGCTTCCGCAAGGTTGCGGACGGGGAAGTTGTCGCGGAGGCGTCGACGACGTTCGTTGCGCTTCCGGTTGCGTTCACGTCGAGAGTCTCTGTCCGCCGGAGTCTCGTTCGGTGGAGCGTCAGCAGAGAGCTCGTCGGAGGAGATGTCCTCCGTGGTACTTGTCCCGAGCCGTGCACCGAAGGCCCTGGGGTGTCGCCGGCAGCCATGAAGACTTGGCGATCGGGGGTGCCAAGGGCCGGACTCGGAGGGTGCCACCTCGGTTGGTGTGTTTGAGTCGGCCGGGCTAGCGGTGTTCCCTCCTGGAACGGTAGCGAGTCGATGTAGGCGACGTAGCGTGAGTCTCCCTTTATCAGGTCAACAGGCTTGCGGTCTGGCCAGTAGACGTATCTCCCAGCCGGCGTGGATTTTATAACCAGCCCAGAGGCTGGCCCTGACAAGGGAAGCTCGGTGGAGTTGTCTTCGGACTCGGGCTCGTCAGGGTCCGACCCGAAGTCGAACTCGTAGTCCGGGTTCGAGTAGAACTCGGAGAGAGGGCTGGAGCCCGAAACGTGATCGGGGGCGGCGTCGGAGTCCGAGTTGTACTCAGGTACGGGCTCCTTGCCGGCCCGGCGCGAAGTGGGAGCCCCCGTGAGGGCCCGGCTGAGGATGCGGGGGCCACGTGCGGAGGGCTCGCGTGGTGAGGGGACCGCCTACGATGGCTGAGCAGCCGGCTTGCATGCGATGGCCCATGGCGACGTCGAGTTCGAGTTGGAGACGGGCTCGAGCTCGAAGTCAGCGTGGTGGTTGAAGAGCGAAATTTCGCCGAATTTGCCGGCGAGTTCGCCTGTGACGACTTCGGGAAGTGTCACGAAGCCTGTCTTCGGGTTGGGCCGCATGGTCAGGCGGCGCTGGAAGGAGCCCGCGGTATAAGCAGTGCAGACCCAGGCGCCGAACACGAAGGTGTCACCGCGGTTGAAGGCGACGGTTGGCTTGATGTAGACGGAAGCCGTCGAGTTCGCCATGTGATCTCGGGCGAGACCCCCTACCTGGCGCGCCAGCTGTCGGTGTTTTAGACCAGCAACCTACTAAGGGGAGTACCCGAAGTAGATGAATGTGACTCGCCGAGATCGGTAACTCGAAGGAAGAGACACGTGGCACACAATTTAGACAGGTTCGGGCCGCGAGGTGCGTAATACCCTACGTCCTGTATGCTGCGTAGCTCTGGATTGATTGGGCACGATTACAAGATGGTGCAATAGTGCGCCGTGAGTTGTAGGGGATTGGATGAGGTGATCCTGAGATCGGTCCCTGCCTCGCCTTATATAGTCCGGGAGGCAGGGTTACAAGTCGGAGTAGGGAGAGAGTACTAGTCGAGTACGTCTAGGAGGCCTCTATACAGTGCGGAACATGTACAGCTCCCTAACCGAGTACTACTCCTGTGTAGTCCTTGTACTCCACGCCTTCAGGTGCCGTGTAGCGCAAGCCGGGTAGTCCCAGGGGCCCACCGAGTAGTCGGTCCTGGTACCCACCGAGGTAGTGGGTCCATACGACAGGTTCCCCCCGGCTCGGGAACTGGACCGCGCCAGGGCGCGGCGCCAAGCGCTCCTCCCTCCTCACCACCGAGGGGGACCGACATCAACGTGCAGCTGGCTCAAGCGCGCGAGCTTGAAGCGAAGCTCGCGGAGGAGTACCGTGCGGTGCGGTTGCTACGAGCCTCCATCGCCGGGGAAGCCTCCGCGCGCGGCGAATGCGCACGTGAGCTGGGCAGGCAGGCCCATGAACGCATCAACGCCAACTTCAACGTCGACGATCCGAACACGCCCCCGCGAGCGAGCCAGAAGCTCATCGCCGCCGCGACTCTGCTACGGGCCATGCCCGCTCCCTCAACTCCCGAGGCGCGAAACCTGCACCGCGAGGCGCAAGCGCTGATCGAGCAAGCGGTCGTGCAACAGGCCGAAAGCTCGGCGTTGTGCATTCGCCACCAGGGAAGAGCACGAGACGACAGGGGCGCGCAAGGCCCCGAAGCGTCGGTGCATGCGGGCGACGCGGCGGAACGTCCCGCCAACCAAGGGCGCACGCCGGACAAGGAGGGGATCCTCGACACGCGCGGGCGGGCCCAAGACGGCCGACGCCCGCAATGTCATCAACACGCGGCGGGCGGCCAACACGGAGACGCGGGCGGCGGCGGGCTACCGCCCCCGACGGGGTGGGCGCTACGACGCCCGAGAGGATCGCTCGCCGACGCCGGAGCCCCCGGGAACCCGTGTGTTCAGCCGGGAGATCCGCACGGCGAGTTTCCCTCAATGATTCCGCCAGCCCACGTCGATCGACAAATACAACGGGGAGACGAACCACCGCGTATGGCTCAACAATTACCTCCTAGCGTGCCAGCTGGGCGGAGCCACCACTGACGAGGTCATCATCCGCAACCTGCCCTTGCACCTCGCCGACTTCGCACGGACGTGGCTCGAGCACCTGCCAACCAGCCAGATCCACAATTGGGACGATCTGGTCCGCACCTTCGTGGGGAACTTCCAGGGCACGTACGTGCGCCCTGGGAACTCCTAGGATCTGTGCGTGTGCACCCAGAAGCCCAGCGAGTCGCTCCGGGACTTCATACGACGCTTTTCCAAGTGCTGCACGGAGCTCCTGAGCATGGCTCAGTCCGAGATCGTGCATGCCTTCCTCGAGGGCACCACCTGTCAGGACCTCGTGCGCGAGCTCGGGCACAACCCACCAGTCGACTCGAACGAGCTGTTCGACATCGCCACCAGCTTCGCCTCTGGCGAGGAGGCGGTGGGGGCGATCTTCGACAGAAAGAAGGCAAAGCGCGTGGACGACGCGCCCGCGAAGGGCAGCAAGTCCAGGGACCCCCGGCAGAAGCACAAGTGGGGGAAGAAAGGAAAAAAGCCGCGCCGCGAGGCGTGCGAGCAAGGGCGCGACGACGGTGGCGACGAAGCCCTAGCTGTTGACCCAGCTTGACGGGGCCCTCGACCGGCTCCTCGAGGCCCTGGGGTTTTCGACGACATGCTGAAGAAGCCATGTCCCTACCACAAGACACCGATCAATCACACCCTCGAGCAGTGTGACATGCTCAAGAGGTTCTACGGCCGCGCCGCTGCGAAGGACGGCAAAGCCAAGAAGGATGGGGGTGACAGCGACGCCGGTGGCTTCCCCACTGTGGAGAACGTCTTCCTCATCTTCGGGGGGGCGACCGTCGACATGTCCAGCCGCCAACGCAAGTGGGAGCGACACGAGGTCCTCGCCCAGAGAAGGCGCCTCCCTCCTTCCTCGACTGGTCGGAGGACGCCATCACCTTCAGCCGCGAGGATCACCCGAACCGCATCCCCAACCTGGGCCAGTACCCGCTGGTGGTCGACCCGGTCATCGGGAACGCGCGGTTCTCGAAGGTGCTGATGGACGGAGGTAGCAGCCTCAACATCCTCTACGCGCACACGCTGCGCCTGTTGGGGATCGGGTTGGACCAAGTGCGGCCCAGCACGACGCCGTTCCATGGTGTCGCGCCGGGCAAGCGCGTCCAGCCCCTCGGGCAGATCGACTTGCCAGTCTGGTTCGGCACGCCGGACAACTTCCGCAAGGAGACGCTCACCTTCGAGGTGGTGGGGTTCAGGGGCGCGTACCACGCCATACTTGGGCGGCCGTGCTACGCCAAGTTCATGGCGGTCCCCAACTACACCTACCTCAAGATGAAGATGCCGGGGCCCAATGGTGTCATCACCGTGGGCTCGTCAATCGAGCATGCATTCGACTGCGACGTCGAGTGCGTGGAGCATGCCGAGGCACTGGCGCTGGATGAAGCGCTCGTGGCCAACCTGGAGAAGCTGGTCATCGAGGACCTCGACTCCACCACCAAACACTCAGGCAGTTTCGAGGCTGCTGAGCAGACCAAAGAGGTGCCCCTCGACCCTGCTGCCCCCGAGGGCAAGGCGTTGAGGATCAGCTCCACCCTCGACCTAAAATAGGAAGTGGTGCTCATCGACTTCCTCCGTGCTAACGCTGACATCTTTGCGTGGAGCCCCTCGGATATGCCAGGAATTTTGAGGGAGGTCGCCGAACACTTCCTTGACATCCTACCTCACTCCCGCGCCGTGCAGCAACGGCTGCGCCGCTTTGACGAAGAGCGGCGCCGAGCGATTGGAGAAGAGCTGCAGAAGCTCCTCGAGGCTGGGTTCATCAAGGAAGTGTTCCACCTTACGTGGCTAGATAACCCTGTACTAGTGAAGAAAAAGAATAGGAAGTGGCGGATGTGTGTAGACTATACTAGTTTAAATAAAGCATGTCCTAAAGTTCCTTTTCCTTTGCCACGCATCGATCAAATCGTTGACTCGACCGCAGGGTGCGAACTTTTGTGTTTCCTTGATGCCTATTCCGGGTACCACCAAATAAAGATGAAGGAGTCCGACCAGCTCGCGACTTCGTTCATCATGCTGTTCGGGATGTATTGCTACGTGACGATGCCGTTCGGTCTCCGAAATGCAGGCGCTACATACCAGCGATGTATGCAGCACGTTTTCGGGGATCATATCGGGGAACCGTCGAGGCATACGTAGACGATATAGTCGTGAAGAACAGGAAGGAGGATGACCTGGTTAACGACCTCAGCATCGCGTTCGGCTGCCTACGGGCCAATGGGGTGAAGCTGAACCCCGAAAAATGTGTCTTCGGCGTGCCACGAGGCATGCTGTTGGGATACATCGTCTCCCAGCGAGGCATCGAGGCCAACTCCGAGAAGGTTGCCTCCCTCGAGCTAATGGGTCCGATTCGAGACCTCAAGGGGTCCAAAAGGTGTTGGGGTGCCTCGCCGCCTTGAGTCGCTTCATTTCGCGGCTCGGCAAAAAGGGCCTGCCCCTCTACTGGCTCCTGAAGAAACACGAGTGGTTCTCCTGGACCGTCGAGGCCCAGGAGGTGCTTGACAAGCTGAAGGCAACGCTCGCCCACGCCCCAATCTTAACACCGCCTCAGGACGGCGAGCCTTTGTACCTCTACGTCGCCGCAACCACTCAAGTGGTCAGCGCCGTCATCGTGGTAGAGCGAGCGGAGGAAGGGCACGCCCTGCCGGTCCCGCGGCCGGTGTACTACATCAGCGAAGTCTTGTCCAAGACCAAGGCGCGCTACCCACAAGTCCAGAAGCTGCTTTATGAAGTGGTCCTCGCGCGGTGCAAGCTCCGCCACTACTTCGAGGCTCACCCGGTTACGGTGGTTTCCTCCTTTTCGTTGGGAGAAATCATCCGGAAACTGGACGCAGCAGGCAGGATCGCCAAGTGGTCGGTGGAGTTGATGGGCGAAACGCTTGCCCACGCGCCGTGCAAGGCAATCAAGTCCCAGATCTTGGCAGATTTCGTCGCCAAGTGGACGGACACACAGTTACCGCCGCCGCAGATCCAGGCCGAGTGCTGGATTCTCTACTTCGACGGGTCGGTAATGAAAACGGGGGCGGGCGCGGGCCTGCTCTTCGTCTCACCCCTCGGGGAGCACATGAGATAAGCGGTACGCCTACACTTCCCCGCGTCAAATAACATGGCAGAGTACGATGCCCTCCTTTGTGGCTTCAAAATCGCCATCGAGACGGGCATCAAGCGCCTCGACGTGAGGGGAGACTAGCAGCTCGTGATCGACCAGGTCATGAAGAACGCGAGTTGCCACGACGACAAGATGGAGGCATACTGCAAGGCCGTGCGGGCCCTTGAGGACAAGTTCTACGGTATATAACTCAACCACGTGCCGCGCCGGTACAATGAGGAGGCAGACGAGCTCGCCAAGATCGCGTCGGGGCGAATCACGGTTCCCCCGAACGTTTTCGCACGGGACGTCACCCAGTCGTCCGTCAACCTCGAGTTGTGCCCCTCGAGTCGTGAGGAACCCTCGGGGGCTCCCTCGAGTCTAGTAGGCGCGGAGCCTATGGATGAGGACCCCCCAAACGAGGCGTACGTACTCTTCCTGCTCGAGGGTTACGACGCCGACGAGGCCGAGGCCATGGATACAGAGCCAGTCCCTAGCGAGGGGGACTGGCGCGACAAGTACATCGCCTAGATGGATCGAGGGGAGCTACCCTCGGACCGATCCGAGGCTCGACGCATTGCCAGGATGGCCAAGCCATTCACTCTTGTCGACGGCGAGCTGTACAAGCGCGCCGCATTGGGAGTCCTGCAGCGCTGCGTGCCCATCCCTCAGGGGCGCCAGCTCCTCCAAGACATACACGCGGGAGTATGCGGCCACCACACGGCACCACGCACTCTCGTAGGCAATGCGTTCCGCCAAGCCTTTTACTGGCCCACCGCGGTCGCCGATGCCAGCGAGATCGTGCTCATGTCACACCCGATTTTACAAGGAAAACGAAATGCATCTCACGTGTGCGTCAGGATCAAATTACACACACATGATAGACAAAACGAGAGTAATACCATTGCAGTAATAAATCGTTCAAGAGTTAAACCAGTACGATATCCATTATTACATCCAGAGAGGTGGACTCGAAGGTCCGAACACAACGATAACTAAGCGACGAGCAGCTCCATCTTTGACTTCCACAGGCATGATGACTGGGGGATCCGCATGCCCTAGAACTCCTCGTAGTCACTCCAAGTACTCATCCTCGCCTCCGACGTTCTCCTCGCGAACAAGGCGGTAAGCAAGGGTGAGCACACTTATGGTTGGTGCTCAGCAAGTGGGGGAAACAATGCAAGGCTATCAAGGATAGGTTATGGTTCACAGCGGTAAGCATTTTATAAGTTGGTCAAGTTTTATTAGCAAGCACCTAATTACTAGGTGTAAGTGTATACCAACCCACTTAACCTTAAAAGAAACCTCAAACCGAACCACAAACCCATGATTTGCATTAATCTTCAAGTTTATTAATCATGTGAGGGTCCAAGCCGCTCTTGACCGTGAGCACGGCTGATCGATCAGTTTTACACTCTGCAGAGGTTGTACACTTTACCCACAGTTCGTGTTCCTCATCTTGCCCGGGTTAGCTAGACCCTTAAACACTTCCAAGGTGAGTGGCTAGGGGTCCACTACGAAGCCTTTACAAAGGAAAGAAGAGAAACCAACGGCTCGCAACGATTCTGACCCGGGCGGACCATAACCCTCCCTAGTGGTCGGCACCTTAGCCAAGGTCGCTACCCCAAAAGAACCGGCTATACCCCCGCAACCCCGAGCCCCCTGTGCCCCTCTCGGAAAAGAGCTATCAGCTAACCCACCCTCCTAATTACTTGGCTAAGCCAGAGCCATGTGGACTGTGGTTGTACTGTTGTCTTGGGTGGTTCTCCATGTTCCAATTATAAATCAAGTTATCTTGTTTTAAGCACAAAGCACATTATATAAACGAAACTGAGATGTATAACATAAACAAAGCATAACCAAACTCATGTAAAGCAAACTAAGCATTTATCTACCCCAAGCATTTGTTTAAACATGGTCGATCAAGGTAAAGTGGTAAAGTATCTAGTCAAGTACTTAACTAGGTGTTTGCCCATCAGGTTTATGCATAGCAACATGAAAAGTAAACATTGTTTAGCATGCAGTGACATAGGTTCAAAAAGATAATGCAGAGGGGGAAAGACACTTGCCTTCCTCTACAAGCTGGGTGAAATCCTCCTCGAAAACAGGCTCTTCCTGATCACCTCCGACAGGGAGCTCAGACGAAATAGGCACGATATCTACGAGTCAAACATGAACAACAAACAATAAATAAAACAGTACATTGAACAGTAACAAAACTGGTAATTTTGCTGATTAAAAGATTCTACTCGTCGAGACGATCATTTCGGTATATAGAACGCTAAAAACGGAGTTAAAATGAGAAAGATATGATTAAAACAGTTTACAGGGACCTATCTGCAAGAGAACTAAGTTTACAGGGCTTTTATAAATAAAATCAGGGCTAAAACATAATTATAAAATTAAACAGAGGGGTCTAAATGCTAAAAGGATGAAAAAGGACCTCTATAAAGAATCTAGGCTGGCCAGGGGCTAAATCATAAAAATTAGGACCTAACTGCAAGGATTCTCAAAGGTGGAAGGACCGGCTTGCAAAAATATAAAAGCTCAGGGGCTCTTAAACAAAACGGCCAGCCCAGCGCCGTGGATCTTAGATCCAGCGGCCACGGGCGCGCGCGTGCGCCGTGGACCGCGCCGTGCGCTCGGCGCACGGGTCCACCGTGGACCGAGGCCAAGTGGTACCCCCTTGTTTTGATCGGGATCGCCCGTGCCAAATCCAACCGGCCGGGGACGTGTGCGAGCGGGGCTCGACGGCGAGCACGTCGGAGTGCGGCGCGCGCGGCGGGGGCTCGCCGGCGTTGGCCCCGGACGGCGCTCCCGCCACCTTCTCGACCGCGGGTTGGAGCAAAATGCGGTGCGGGCGCTTGCGCACGTGACCAAGGGGTCGGGGGGGGCGATCGGGCCTCCACCGGCGGCCGGCACCGGAAGGGGCGGCGCGGCTACTCCGGCGAGCTCGGGGGAGGCGGCCGCCGTGCGTGAAAGGAAGGGGGAAATTGGGCGGGGGGTTTTGCTCACCGCGTGTAGAAGAAGAAGGCAAGCTCAAAAACAAAGAGAAGGCGCCGGTGGGGAAACTTGGCAACGGCGGCGGGTCGGGCGGCGCTCGGTGTGGTCGGAGCGCGGCTGCCACGGGCGTCGGGGACAGGAACCTGCAACAACACGTGCTCGTTAAGCTCCTGGCGATCCCAAGAATCAAAGAGAACGAGCGGAGGGACCAATCCTTCACCGGCGGCGACGAATCGACGGCGGCGGCGGGAACCCGAGGCGGCGGCGTCGGTGGAATTGGGCTCACGTGCGTGTGTAGGTGTGTTGCAGAGGCAAAGGGAGGCGCAGGGGCTCGTGCGCGAGCTTAAATAGGGGCAAAGGGAGGAAGGCGAAGCGGGAAGGGGATGGGGCGGCCAGCGGCTTGCCATTGATGGCCGCGACCGTCACAGCTTGGGTTTAAGGAAGGGTAACGGCTCCAATTGATCGCGGGGAACGTTAATTGCCTTAATTGGCTGTGGAGAGAGGAAGGGAAGGTAGGGAGGCGGCCGGGTGCGGCGGGGATTGCGCGGCGGCGCCGGGTCAGTTGGGCAGCGAGGGAGGAAGAAGAAAGGAAGGGGAGGGGTAGAGGCTGACAGGTGTCGGGGACAGCCCTAGGGGTCCCCTTAAACAACAGGGGAAACCCCACTTAAAACCTGCAAAAAGCCAAGGCTAAACACGTCTAACTTAAACACGCAGGGCGTGTGTTGACGGTTAATAATTGTATCAAAGTTCGTTTGTGACTCGCAAGCGTACAAGTCTCCCGTCGTAGTCAAGGGACCCTTCTTCCCTCGAGTGGTGAACCCAAGGTATCGAATCCGTGGAACAAATGTGTGACGCAAAACTTAATATATTAAAGCCAAGTAACTTCAATCTTCGATAAAAGAAACCCTAATGCATCTAAGTAAAAGACACAAAACGAATCTAATCTACTAAAGACCGGAGAAAACAAAGTAAGATTGGGTAGATAAACCGATCTAGAGTGATCGGGGTAAGCCTTTTGTTGAAGTTCCAAGCAAGAGAAGAAGTAGCAAATCGAATCTTAATAGAAGCCTCTTTAAATCGTGGTTTCCCGTCCAAATCCGAAAACATCCGCCTTTCGAGACCCCCGTTCTGTCACAACGTATCCCTATTCATGCGGGGAGCTTAGGGCGAGTCAAAAGACAAGTCGAGATTCTTTCGGAAGATCGGGCGTGTACCTCTAGCCACCGCGGCTACAAGAACACCCTATGTAATCTATCTCGAGAATAGAATTGGAATAAGCAAAGCCGATCGAAAAACGAAATCTTCGAGGAAACACTTGATCGCTAGGAAAAGATTCAACTTGATAATTCAACTATAACAATGATACATACACAAGATCACCACCGGGATCCTTCCTTGATCTTGCTTCTAGCTCAGGAACTCCGACGTGGTCTTCCGTGCAAGGTTCCCACGTCGGCTAGGGGAACCCTAGTCAACTAGCTCGACCCTCTCCTCTCCGAGATGGTGTCCCTCTCTTCTCTCGCTCCTCGGCGGCCGATGACGAATTCTTCTGCGAGGCTCTCGGTCAGGGGACTATAAATAGCCCGATTGGCGGCTAGGGCAAAGGAGGGGGCATTTGGGCCCTGGATGGGCACCGGGCCGACCGGAGCGGAGCCGGCCGGCCTGGGCCCATCTAGGCCCAGCCCGAGGGCTCCTTCGCTCCACGTCGGTTCCCTCGCTTCCTGGATGTTTCCCCCTTCTGCATGTAGGTCCATGTCGTCGGTTTCTCTCCGAATTGGACTCAACTCCTTGTCTTGCAAGATTCGAAGCACTTTTCGGTCAGGTCCTCAGAGTCTGTCGTCTTCTCGGATCAAGTCCCTGGCTTCTTGGAGTTAAGTTTGCTTCGTTGCATGACTTGTACGGGGCTTCAAGGTTTTGTCATGAGGTGCTTGATGAACTTATCCCGAAAGTCTTGCATTCAACACTAAAACCCTGCATAAACATTAAACTCCAAAACCGACATGCACACGTGAACTTGTTATACCACGGGGGTTAGTACCAATGGATAAGGTATAAAACTCATGTCAACACCGAAGGTAAACTCATGGCTAGGTTGACGGATTTTCACCGTCAACATCTCCCCCATGCTTAAACCTTGCTCGTCCTCGAGTAAGCCTTCGATGGATATCATCATTGCCAAACAATGTTTAAACTTTGCATTTGATCACACATGAGAAAACCTAATGCTCTCAAAATTTTAATTCATTAAAGTTCCATAATGTACTAGCCTTCATCTCTACGGAGGGTAGATTCTTATTAAGCTTATCCCACGAGTATTAACATGCTCACAAAGTTTAAATAGATCTCAGAATTTTTGAAATAAAGAACGAGATAAAGAAAAGCTAAACCGAGTTCACAAATTTAAATCATCTTGTATATTGCTCATGAACTCTCATCTCGCTTGTCTCTCAAGCCTATATATTCTACTCCTTTCCCTCTCATATATATGTGTGGTAGGCTTTATATGGAGCTTTGGGAAAGTCTAGTCCTAACAAGATTTTATAAATGAGGTGTTGTCAAAACAAGACAAGCTTCTCATGGTCTTACCGAGACTCGTCAAAAAGGTCATTGGAAAATAATGTTAAATCAAGGAGGGGAAAGAGAAAAATACACACACTTTTAGATGAGTGGACATGTGCAAATGGCAAAGAGTGATCCCGAGGCACAAAGGAAGTCCTCATTATCGGATTGCACATGGTTGGAAAATGAGAATGGATCTTTTTAACTTGAAGCCTTGAATGCACTTTTAGAGAACCGGGGAGTTCACTTTACGCACATATTTTTTTATCTTTCTCATATTTCTCATTCTTTTCTTTCTTTCTTTCTTTCTTTCATTCATTCATTATATATATTTTTTTCTTTCTTCTTGTGAGACCTTCACCTTGGAAGTCACGTATATCGCCGAATTTTTTTCTTTCATCATTATATTATTATTTTTTTAAATACTCCCTTTTTGAACTCTAAAACTGCATCGTACCTACCTCCTCCCCCATGCTTAGACGTTGCTCGTCCTCGAGCAAAGAGGCGAAAAATAAGGTAGGTATCGGGGTATTCTTCCTTGGAGAGATACTTGAAATCTTCTATGTCGGCGCCGTCTTGCGATCTTCCTTGAATTGATGATCCATTCTCAACGATAGGTTGTGGTCAAGGAGGTAATCACAAAAGATGATATTTGGTTTAAGGGTGGATATCCGGCGAAGTTTGTGAGATCTCCGATGCGGGGATACACAATGCACGGATAAAAGGCTAGCAAAAAGATAGATACGCAAAAACGGAATGACCAGCTTCTTAGTCTCGGGCCAGAGAAATCATGGCCTGCAATAACTCACTCAAAAATAAATCTTGTACACTAAGGTTTATGCACTCAAACATATATAAGGCTTTGGATAGGTTGAGCAACACACAAGCGATATTTGTGACAAGGTTAGCGATATTTTTGAGCATAAAAGACATCTTTAATCTATTCATAACTTGAGAGCACATAAAACACTATGGGTCTTTATTTTAATCATAACCTCCGCTGAAAATTAAGCTAGCATTTAAATAAATTCAGATTTGTATTTTTAAGAGAGCACTAGCTTAAACATGCATAAATCAATTACAAAGATGAACAAAGCTGCAATTATAATCATATATCATCATGGCACGAATTTTGTAACTTTTCCAATGATATAATCAAGGTGGTGTCTTTATTAATGATGACATCAAGTTGAAATACAAACTGAAAATAAACAAACATGCTTGCTGAAATTTAAATAAAACAGAAAATACTACGCAAACACACATAAGCAAAAGCTGAAAATTACGGAGAAAAAGAAAAGAAAAGAAAACTAAAGTTCCTAAATCTTCTAGTCCTCCGCCGGTGGTTGATGTTGATGATCTTGATAATAATACCCTTGCTCATAATACGATTGGACATTCCCTCCGACGAATTGATTTGGCTCCACGAGGTGAAGGCGTCCGAGCTCAAAGGCAATATTTGCGTTGCCTTCACCAAGTTGAGCTGCGTTAGCTTGGATGGCTGCGATGTTTTGAGCGTTTCTTGCAGCATACCCTCCAATTATGGCCATGCTTTGTTGTGGTTGGGGATAATGAGCGTAGGACTCCGCGAAGTTAGCGTTGGGCATAACATAATTTGGTGGGGGTACCGGTGCACCACCCCCCATGCTTGCTCTTGTGGCCCTCCGTAATAACTTGGCGGAGGAGGGATCCCGCCGAATGGTTGCACATTGGGTTGTGCTCCACTCGCTTGTGCAGAGGATGTTCCCTCCTCTACGATTCTTCCTCTTTTGTTCTTCCTTGCAGGGACAAGTAGTCCCTCTTCCAACCAATCTTCTCTCCCTTCGGTGAAAAGCCTAAGCCTCTCATTCGGAAGGGGTAGGTTCACTATGGCCAACCGATAACCTCCTTTCTCATCTCCACTAATGTATTTGCCTTGCCGCAAATACTCAATGCCGAGAGAGGTACCACGCAAAAGGTGGTCGGGGTTTCTTGCGATCCCCGGCCGCAAGGAGAAGGCCAACATGGAGAGGTAGCACCCCGAACCAATATTACCCGCCCCCGATGTTGCTTCACAACACCAACGGTTGATCATAAGGTAAGAAGGGTCTATTGGCTGCACGGCAATTAAAGCCGAGTATAGCCAATTCAACTCCGTGTCGGTCACCTTTGTCTCCTTCATCCTCCCCAATACCCTCTTGCACATCCAAGAGTGAAATATCCGGATAATGGGGTTGCGGATGCAATTGCGTTGTTGATGGGCTTCTCCGGAGATCATATTCCAAAATCCCGCCAACATGCCGGGTGGCATGTCAACTTTCTCCGGAGCTCCCTTGTGGAATCCAAGCAGCTCCCTCACGTGCTCATAGGGAACCACTTGTTGGACTCCCTCCAAACGGAATGACAAGCTTTGCACCCCATCATCATCAATGATGGGTGCAATAGTCATCAAAATTTCCAAGGCGAACCCCAAATGGGTGTCCACCGATATCCCGTTGGAGAACTGCACCCATCCAAGGTGCCCCAACATATAGTATATGTCGGTGCCAAAACCCAAGGTGTAGAGTGCTTGGTCGTCGAACTCGACGTTGGGCACAAGCCTCTTCTCAAGATTAGAGAGCCACTCCTCCTCCTCCGCCGACAAGATGATGAAGCCGTACGAAGAGTATGTCGGGGTGTAAGGAGGTGGCGCGGTTGAGCGAGTCGATCGTCGTGGTGGCGCGGGCTGCTCCTCCGTGTGCCCACGAGGTTCGGTAAACCTCATGGAATTGCTTCTTGCAGCCCTCATACCACCAAGGAGGAGAGCATCGTTCCTCCTCGGTGGTGCCGTATCCGTCTCCATGCTCCGGGTAGACTCGGAAACCGAGTGCCTCCTCGAAGACGTGGTTGATGATGGCTTGGACGACGACGAACTCTTCTTCTTGGAGAAGAGACTTGTGGTCTTCTTCCACATGGTTGCTGCACTCTTTTCTTCAACTAAAACTCCGGGTTGCAACCGGTAACTAGGCACTTAACGTGGTTGATGATGTGGACTTTGAGTGGATTAAGGATGTGGATTTTTTTCTTGAGCTATCAAGCTTGGGAAGGTTGGCTATGTCTACGGAGGTTTTGAGCACACAAACTTGAACACACAAACAAAGGAAGGAGAGGGAAGCTTGCCTGGAGAAAACGGGAGCCGGGGGGCTCCTTATGTAGGTGAGGCCGGCCGGCCTGGGCCGGCCGGCCCGGGGTCCTCCCCGTCTCCTCCCCGCCCGTCTTTCTTCCGAAGCACGATCATTTCGCCTCGCAACTTTCCCCGCCCGCGTGCTCCACGAGTTGCACCGCCCAAACGCTCTCGTCCACTCCTTTTCTTGCATTATTGGTCCTTCCACTTGATGCTTCATGCTTTGGGTCATGTCCATGCTCCCTAGCTCCACTTGCTTCACATGCCACCATGAAATTCCTGCAAAGTTGATGCTTGCTGCCCACCATGCTTGTCCTTTGCATGTGGAATTGGTGAAAGTTGATAAAAAGGAATCCAATGGTGCATGCATGATTAATTCAAACTAGATTGCCCCCATTTAGGTGTGTTTAAGGTTAAGCACTCCTCTAATTCGAAATTTAAAATATTTTTCAGAGCCATGCAAGAGCTCAAACATAATTTTCGAGAAGTTTTTAAACCATTAAAAACAAATGTAAGTCGAAAATATTTCTCGACTACGTCGATTTCGGTCTCACAGGTATAGTTTGCCTTCATCGGTTGAGAGCAAACATTTCCCGGCTTGATCATGGGGGCATAGGTTTAGGTTCTAATTTTGGCTAAATAAGAAAGATTTTGAATAAAACAAAATTAGAATAGGCTTAGAAAAATTCTAATCCTAGAGAAACCAAGGATAAAGATTTTTAAAACCAACCAAAAGTTTTGATTTCTAGGTTCACGCGAGTTCTACCACGTGCTGAATTTTATTAACACATAGATATAAATCGTGGCTCTACTCGTGTGGTTTTAGCATGAAAAATAAGTCAACCTCAGCACCATAATGAGGGTGAAAGGTTGAGTTAGGTTCTGAAATTATTTGGTTGAGGTTTCTCAAAAAGAAAAGAACAAACAAGCACATAGGAGGGTTCATGCAAAGGGTTTATGATAAAGAAAACATTCAATCAAGAATTATGTCTCTAATATTGTTCAACCACTTCTAAGTCTAATGTCTTTGCGTAATAAAACTCAAACACTAAATTATTAAAAATACTCGAAAAACCTGGAGTCGGGTGTCCTCCCGGTAGCTTATTCTTGACTCGACGAAACGGGTTGCCTCCCGCCTAGCGCTTCGTTTATAGTCTATAGCTAGACTTCTTCACTTGATTACTCCGGATCAACGCTCTTTGCGGGCGTTGCAATCTTGGGTACCCACTTCCGCACCATCTTGGGCACGGGCTTGTCTTCCGGCTTAGTTGGCTTAGTCATTTTTTTGGTCTTCACAGGCGGCTTCTCTTCCTTTGTCTTGACGGATGCAACACCTTCTTTGATTTTCTTTACGTTCATTTTTTTCGGCTCCTTCTTCTTTTTCAGCCCCTCCGTTTGTTTTGGTTCTCCCTTCACTCCAATCATGTTGCATGCCTCAATTCTTGGACGGAACTTGAAGGAACTCCTTTCTCCGTTGATATCGAACATGATCTCCCCCTTGCCAACATCAATAGTAGCTCCCACGGTCTTGAGGAACGGCCTCCCTAGGATGAGCGGCGGCTTCTCCCTCGCTCCCATCTCGAGCACAATGAAGTCGACGGGGATGAAGTGGTGTCCAATCTTCACGGGTACATCTTCAGCAATGCCCAAGGGATAGCGAATGGAGTTGTCACCCAACTCCAAACATATTCCCGTGGGCTCCATCGGTAGGCGTAGCTTCTCGTACACATCCCTCGGCATGACACTCACACTAGCTCCAAGGTCGCATAACGCCTTCTCAAAGTTGAAAGAACCAACTGAACATGGAATTGTAGTGCACCCGGGGTCTTTTTGCTTCTCTAGCCCATTAGCAATAGCTGCACTACACTCCTCGGACATCTTGACATGATCCACCCCGAGTGTTGCTATCTCATATTTATTTGCAAGTATGTCTTTAAAGTAACGAGAATATGTAGGTACTTGTAGGGCATCTAATAATGGCATGTTGATGCTAAGTCTACGCACAACTTCCACAAACTTCTCAAAGTGGTTGTCAAGTTTACCTCGGAAGTAGTGTGGCTTGAGTTGCGGTATCCTCGTGTCTTCCTCCGGCATCTCAAATTCGGGTTCCTCGGTGACGATCCCCGTAACCTTCTCTTTAGCAATTCCTTCCACCTCGGTGGTTGGTTTAAGCTTCCTTGCTCCCGCGGAATGTTCCGGATCTTCGGTCTCCTTCCCCGAACGCGTTTGAATGGCCTTCGCCGATTCGGGACATTTGGGTTGTCCCGGAAGCTTCCCTTCATCATTAGTGAGGCGCCCCACAAGTTGTCCAACTTGCGTCTCGAGCATCTTCATCATGTTGAGCACTTGATGATTGGAACTTCCGACCTCTGTCACTTTGCTATCGATGTTCTCCAACACCTTGTTTATGGTCTTGAACTTGGTGACGGTGTCCTTGTTGATCTTAGCTTGCTCATCCATGAACTCCTTCGATTGTATACGAAGCGGAACCGCATTAGGAATAGATGAGCTTGCATTAAATTGAGGCCTACCTTGCCCGTAGCGGAAGTTCGGCAATTCTCCCTTCCTCATGTAGTCGAGCACTTTGGCTTCCTCCGGACAATCTTTGCGGACATGGCCATACTCTCCACATTCTTCGCATGTGGACCTTGCTTCGGCGGCCTTCAAGTCTTGAGCCTCTTTCTTTTCCATCTCCATCTTCTCCAACCTCTTCATGAGCGAGTCGATCTTGCCTTCAAGTATGTTCTCCTTCTCCACTTGCAAGACTCCTTTGACGTTCCCCGTGGGTTGAACCGGATGTAGGCGCCGGACGACGCCCACGTGTCATTATCCGCGACCTTCTTGAATAGAGTGAAAGCTTCCGTCGGTGTAAGTTCGATGATGGATCCTCCCGCCGATGCATCGATGATCGTCCTTGACGCCATGGTGAGTCCTTGATAGAACTTTTGCACGAGGTCTTCTTTCGGGAACTTGTGATGTGGAACCGCCGGTGTACTCGTTGAAGCGCTCGAATGCCTCCGAGATAGTTTCCGTAGGATATTGAACAAAGGTGGCAATCTTATTATGCAAGCTTTGAGTTTTACCCGGTGAGTAGTATTCCTTCATGAAAGCCTTCATCAACGTGTTCCAATTTTGCACCGTCTCCGCCAGTTGAGAGTGGAACCATTGCAAAGCCTTCCCGAGTAGTGAAAACGGAAAAAGCCTTGCCCTCATTTGGTCTTGAGTCACCCCATCCATGTTGAAAGTCTGACATAGTTGAATGAATGCTTGGAGGTG
Source organism: Cenchrus americanus (assembly GCA_947561735.1). Taxonomy (NCBI): domain Eukaryota; kingdom Viridiplantae; phylum Streptophyta; class Magnoliopsida; order Poales; family Poaceae; genus Cenchrus; species Cenchrus americanus. The sequence continues at coordinate 307,174,827 of OX387241.1, read as the reverse complement.
AAGGTTCGGATCCTCTTTACCGGTGAAGGGTGAATGTTGCACCATGCGGATTGTTGAGGTCTTGATCTCGAACGGTCTTCCGATCTCCTCAAGGTTCAAGATTGGTAGGTCGATGATGTCTGGGGTGCATAGCTCCCTAATCTTGCGTTCTTGCGGTGGTTGGTCACCCATCGGTGGAAGTCGATTCTCCCGAGGACTTTGAGGTGGTGAATTCTTCGGAGATTCCTGCGATCCTTTGTCTTCCGACTCCGAATCTACAAAATCCAACTTTTTAGCTTGATGTGCTTCGCGTCTCCTTAGCCTGTAAAGTTTTTCTGGATCATCCACAAAATTATTGGGTTTGTTGGAGAGGTAGCCATCCATCTCCGTTAGGGTTAGCAATAAACAAAGTATGCAAAAAACTAGAAAGTAAAAACAAATCTATAAAAACTAGGGTTAGACAAACTAGATTAGATGTATTTTGAGGATGATCAAAATTTAGTAGATGCAAAAATAAAAACAAAGAGAAAACTGAAAATTACAAAAAGGCAATAAAAAATCAAATCTTGATCACTTGTTCCCCGACAACGGCGCCAGAAAAAGGGGCTTGTTGACGGTTAATAATTGTATCAAAGTTCGTTTGTGACTCGCAAGCGTACAAGTCTCCCGTTGTAGTCAAGGGACCCTTCTTCCCTCGAGTGGTGAACCCAAGGTATCGAATCCGTGGAACAAATGTGTGACGCAAAACTTAATCTATTAAAGCCAAGTAACTTCAATCTTCGATAAAAGAAACCCTAATGCATCTAAGTAAAAGACACAAACCGAATCTAATCTACTAAAGACCGGAGAAAACAAAGTAAGATTGGGTAGATAAACCGATCTAGAGTGATCGGGGTAAGCCTTTTGTTGAAGTTCCAAGCAAGAGAAGAAGTAGCAAATCGAATCTTAATAGAAGCCTCTTTAAATCGTGGTTTCCCGTCCAAATCCGAAAACATCCGCCTTTCGAGACCCCCGTTCTGTCACAACGTATCCCTATTCATGCGGGGAGCTTAGGGCGAGTCAAAAGACAAGTCGAGATTCTTTCGGAAGATCCGGCGTGTACCTCTAGCCACCGCGGCTACAAGAACACCCTATGTAATCTATCTCGAGAATAGAATTGGAATAAGCAAAGCCGATCGAAAAACGAAATCTTCGAGGAAACACTTGATCGCTAGGAAAAGATTCAACTTGATAATTCAACTATAACAATGATACATACACAAGATCACCACCGGGATCCTTCCTTGATCTTGCTTCTAGCTCGGGAACTCCGACGTGGTCTTCCGTGCAAGGTTCCCACGTCGGCTAGGGGAACCCTAGTCAACTAGCTCGACCCTCTCCTCTCCGAGATGGTGTCCCTCTCTTCTCTGCTCCTCGGCGGCCGATGACGAATTCTTCTCGCGAGGCTCTCGGTCGGGGGGACTATAAATAGCCCGATTGGCGGCTAGGGCAAAGGAGGGGGCATTTGGGCCCCGGATGGGCACGGGGCCGACCGGACCGGGGCCGGCCGGCCCGGGCCCATCTAGGCCCGCCCCCGAGGGCTCCTTCGCTCCACGTCGGTTCCCTCGCTTCCCGGATGTTTCCCCCTTCGCATGTAGGTCCATGTCGTCGGTTTCTCTCCGAATTGGACTCAACTCCTTGTCTTGCAAGATTCAAGACTTTTCCGGTCGGGTCCTCGCAGTCCGTCGTCTTCTCGGATCAAGTCCCTGGCTTCTTGGAGTTAAGTTTGCTTCGTTGCATGACTTGTACGGGGCTTCAAGGTTTTGTCATGAGGTGCTTGATGAACTTATCCCGAAAGTCTTGCATTCAACACTAAAACCCTGCATAAACATTAAACTCCAAAACCGACATGCACACGTGAACTTGTTATACCACGGGGGTTAGTACCAATGGATAAGGTATAAAACTCATGTCAACACCGAAGGTAAACTCATGGCTAGGTTGACGGATTTTCACTGTCAACAGCGTGGCCCACGCTGCGGCGGCCCAACGACCCGCCAAGGCGGCCCGCTCAAGATCCCCTCGAGCAGGCTCCGCCTCGCTCGAGGGCACACACCTCCCTCGGGTGGGCTCCGTCCCGATTCGAGGGAGTGCGCTTACCTCGAGCAGGCCCCGCCTCGCTCGAGGGTCCGCACCACCCTCGAGCAGGCCCCGCCTCGCTCGAGGGCGCTCCGCACGTGCACGCCCGTTCCCGTGCGCGGGTACGGGCATTTAATGTTCTGAAAAAGGCCGGGCGGCGCCATCATGCGCCTGGGGCTCGCGCCCCGGTCTTGTCGCACCAACTCCCAAGGAGGGAACCCATCCCCGTCACTGTGGGGGACTGTGCGACGTGGCCGGTGCCAGCCCCATGACGCCGCGCCACCTACTCCTGTACGGCTAACGCGCCGAGCCCTCGAAGGGGGCCGGCCGCACCCTCGATTTGCTTTCCCGTGACTTTGCAGGGTTAGGTCGAGGCGTTAGGCCGGCGGGGCGCCATCCCTACCACTGTTAACGGCATGGCGGCCGCCCCCCGCGCGTACGATCCCACGCTGGGCACTGTGGTAACAGCTCCGGAGCTGTGGAGCGCGCGGGAACGGGACACCGCCATGCCTGCCACTGTATCCCGTACGGATCGACGTCAGCAACTTCCTCGAGCCCGCCTGAGGACATCGCGGCCATTCACCGCGCCCCAACCCTCGAAGCTATCACTGTTCGGGTACAAGATACGCCATGATGGCCGGATCGCAGCAAGGACCGTCAAGGCGGCCGCCTACTCTACGGCACGGCGCACCATACTTCCCCATGTAGCTGAATAGTGCGGCACACATGTAATTCGCTCTCTCCTTGGCCTATAAAAGGAAGACGAACTCCCCCGCCGCAGGGGACAAGACAACAGAACACAACACAGAGAGAACAACGCACGACACACCACGTACTCATCCCCCAATTCTCCCACAATATCTTCAGCCACTTCACCAGGGACTTGGAAGCCACGCTTCCTCTCCCGCCTTGCTTGTAGCAGCCCCACTACAGGCACCCCCGGTGCTGAGCAATATAGTGCCTCGAGCACACCACTGCTGGACGTACGGCCCTCGGCCGGAACCAGGATAAACCTTGTGCCTTTGTTTGCTTAGCATCGACCATTGAGGGATAGACCTTGGCGCTTAATACTGGTTAGTGTCGGGACCACATTCCGCACCGACAGTTGGCGCCCACCGTGGGGCAATCGAGCGCCTAAGGTCAATCCACCGTCAACTCCCTCCATGGTGATCCGCACTGAGTACCGTGGTACGCGCTACTCCATGGGCAGCTCGGACCCCCTCCCCGCCGGGTTTGAAATCCGGTTCGGGGGCTTGAACTTTCAGGCTACGGGGAACGGCTACCTGATGCGCCTCACCAACCGTGAGGAGCTCCGCACGCGGCGCCGGCCGGGTCCGCCCGGTCCCCCGCCGCGCACGCCGCCACGACGCGGGACGCCCGCCGGCACGGATGCCGCGGGCCCGTCAACACCGCGATGTCGCCGCCGCTCCGGCCGGCGTTCACGCCGGGCGCGGTCCGAGCGGCGGCAAGCCGAACGCACCGCCTCCCAACGCGGCGCACCCGTCAGCACAGCAACCACCGCCCCGGTGGGGCAACGCACGGTCTCCGGACCGCACTTCCCCTTCGGCCTGCGCGGTGCCACGACGGCCTACAACGCCAACGTCAACACTGCGATGCGCAGGGTTCCCCCAGGCCGTCACGTCTTCGTCGTCAGGGATCCCGGCGCCTCCGCGGGCGACGAATCGTCCCTGGGCTCCCTTGACGCATTGCCACCCGCCAACCTGCATGGGTACGCGGAATGGGACTTCTCCGGCGTACCGGACCCAGTGATGTTCAGGCGTTTTCTTGACGCCACGGACTACTGGTTCGGCTGCTCCGACGATTCCAGCACCGGGAGATACGACCCCGCGAGGGAATGCTGCGTCGTCATCACCAACGACCCAGCGAACGCCACCGGTGCAGCGGGCACCGGCGACGGGGAGGTCACGCCCGCCCCAGGGGATCGCTCCGCGCCCGGCCGCGGGGCCAAGCACCCCCGTTGGGGCCGACGTCGACGCGCGGCTAGCCCGGGCGCGCGAGCTCGAGGCCAAGGTGGCGGAGGAGTATTGAACGGTGCGGGCGCTCCGCGCCTCCATGGCTGGGGAAGCCTCCGTGCGCGGCGAACGCGCGCCGGAGCTGGGCAAACAGGCCCGCGACCGCATCAACGCCGACTTCAACGTCGATAACCCGGACACGCCTCCGCGGGCGAGCTAGAAGCTCATCGCCTCCGCAACGCTGCTGCGGGCCATACCGGCCCCCTCGACACCTGAGGCGCGAAACCTGCACCGCGAGGTGCAGGCACTCATCGAGCAGGCGGCCGTCCAGCAGGCCGAAAGCTCGGCGTCACGCATTCGCCAACAGGGGGACGCACGAGGCGATGGAGCTGCGCAAGGGGGCAAACCTTCGGTCCATGCAAGTGAAGCGCCGGGGCGACCTGCCAACCCGGGATGCACGCCGGCCAAGGAGCGGCTCCTCGACACGCGCAGGGCACTGGTCGGCGACGCCCGCAACGTCATCAACGCTCGGCGTATGAGCAAGGCGGATGCGCGAGCGGCGGCAGGCTACCACCCTCGACGGGGTGGGCGCTACGACAGCGACGAGGGCCGTTCGCCGACGCCGGAGCCCCCGGGGACCCATGTGTTCAGCAGGGAGATCCGCGCGGCGACCTTCCCCCAGCGCTTCCGCCAGCCCACGACCATCGTCAAATACAACGGGGAAATGGACCCCCGTGTGTGGCTCAACGATTACCGTCTGGCATGCCAGCTGGGCGGGGCCATCAGCGACGAGGTCATCATCCGCAACCTGCCCCTACACCTCGGCGATTCTGCCCGGACATGGCTCGAGCACCTGCCTGCCAGCCAGATCCACAACTGGGATGACCTGGTCCGCACGTTCGTGGGCAATTTCCAGGGCACGTACGTGCACCCCGAGAATTCCTGGGACTTGCGCTCTTGCACCCAGAAGCCCGGCGAATCGCTCCGGGACTTCATACGGCGCTTCTCCAAGCGCTGCACGGAGCTCCCAAGCGTGGCGCAATCTGAGATTGTGCACGCCTTCCTCGAGGGCACCACGTGCCGAGATCTCGTGCGGGAACTGGGACGCAGCCCACGTGCGGATTTGAATGAGTTGTTCGACATCGCCACCAGCTTTGCCTCAGGAGAAGAGGCCGTGGGGGCAATCTTCGACGGCAAGAAAGGCAAGCGCTCGGACGATGCGCCCGCGGAGGGCAGCAAGTCCAGGGAGCCCCACCGGAAGGACAAGCGGGGCAAGAAAGGGAAGAAGCTGCGCCGCGAGGCGCGCGAGCAGGGGTGCGACGGCAATGACGCCGAGGCCCTTGCTGTTGACCCGGCTCGACGAGGCCCTCGACCGGCCCCTCGAGGTCCGGGGGCATTCGATGACATGCTGAAAAAGCCATGTCCATATCACAAGACCCCAGTAAACCACACCCTTGAGCAGTGCGACATGCTCAAGAAATTCTACGACCACGCCGCCGCGAAGGACGCGGAGGCCAAAAAGGACAGAGGAGATGACGACGCCGACGGCTTCCCTGCTGTGGAGAACGTGTTCCTCATCTTCGGGGGGCCAACCGTCGACATGTCGAGCCGCCAGCGCAAGCGGGAGCGGCACGAGGTCCTCGCCGCAGAGAGGGCGCCGCCCTCCTGCCTCGACTGGTCGGAGGACGCCATCACCTTCAGCCGCGAAGACCACCCGAACCGCATCCCCAACCCGGGCCAGTACCCACTGGTGGTCGACCCGGTCATCGGGAATGCGTGGTTCTCGAAGGTCCTGATGGACGGAGGCAGCAGCCTCAACATCCTCTACGCGCACACGCTGCGCCTGTTGGGGATTGGGTTGGATCAGCTGCGGCCTAGCACCACGCCGTTCCATGGCGTCGCGCCAGGCAAGCGCGTCCAGCCCCTCGAGCAGATCGACCTGCCGGTTTGGTTCGGCACACCGAGCAATTTCCGCAAGGAAACGCTCACCTTCGAGGTGGTAGGGTTCCGGGGCGCCTATCACGCCATACTCGGGCGGCCCTGCTACGCCAAGTTTATGGCCGTCCCCAACTACACCTACCTCAAGATGAAGATGCCAGGACCAAACGACGTCATCACCGTGTGCTCATCCATCGAGCACGCGTTCGACTGCGACGTCGAGTGCGTAGAGCACGACGAAGCGCTGGTGACCACCTTGGAGAAGATGGTCAACGAGGACCTCGACTCCACCACCAAGCACGTCGGCAGCTTCGAGGCCGCGGAGCAGACCAAGGGAGTGCCTCTCGACCCTGCTACCCTCGAGGGCAAGGCGTTGAGGGTCAGCTCCACCCTCGACCCGAAATAGGAAGTGGTGCTCGTCGACTTCCTCCGCGCCAACGCCGACATATTTGCGTGGAGCCCCTCGGATATGCCAGGCATCCCGAGGGAGGTCGCCGAGCACGCCCTTGACATCCTGCCTCATTCCCGTGTCGTGCAGTAATGTTGACGGATAAAAGACGTATCCCTCTACGATCCGCAAGCGTACGGACCCCACACCTTTTTCACCACGGGATTCCCAAGGTTCTTATCAATCCGCGGAGCAAGGGGATTACAAGCGTTCGATCAACACTGACACACTAGCTACTAAAACCCTAACTACTATTATACTAGAAAACAACTAAACACACTAGAGAGAATGATAAACGATCAAGGTAGAAGACACTCGCCCACGGGTCTACGATACTAGAGCATGCAATCGCTTAAAGACATGAAAACCAATCTAATCTATCGGGGTTGTGACCACGGTTTCGCCCTTTCCCTCCTCTCGTACTGTCACTACGCGAAGGTATTCATGACTAGACCTTTGATGGACACGGCGTATTGAATGGATCCAAGGAAGCATTGGGGCCTTACTCCCTTTACGGCATGGTAGCTAACCTTAAGCATGAAAGTATATTCAACACAAGATGATAGATAGATAATCCGACAAAGTGCGATTACATCTCAATATCGATTACAACCCATGGACGAATGAGAAGATTACCCCATCAAGGTGCTGATCATGGCACCGTTGATCATGGTTTCCCCTCCGCCGGTGTCTTCCTTCTTCTCCACGAGAGGGTGCTTCCTTCGAGGTGGTTGATCTCCTGCCGGAGATCCTCCTCCTCTCTCTCTAGCTTGTGGATGGCCTTCTGGTGCGAATGACTCCTCCCCTCGGTGTTGGCGGCGCCTCGGGGGTTTTAGGGTTGAAGATCCTTCGAGGGCAAGGAAAACGGGACCGAACCGGTGCCGGAAGTGGGCTGGGCCGGCCGGCCTGGGCCGGCCGGCCCAGGCCCAATTCGGCCCAGTTCGGTCGCCCCTTTTGCTCCGTGTGTCCTCGTGCACTTATGTACTTTGCCCCCTCCACTTGCATGATTTTGATGTTGTTATCCTCACGTCCAAGATGGAGGCTCTCTTTGCATGAAGTTTGATCTTTTACGCTTCAATCCCCGGGGGTGTTCCTCGTAGCACTTCGGTCCTCGCCACCATTGGAAGTGATTTCAGCAAGCTCATGAACACGAACAAGACTCCATGAATGCTCCTTTGAACTTGTTGCGAATCCGTCCTTTATGTCCATGTTTTCCTACATAAACACAACACTTCCAAATGCATGCACAAAGATGAACTTGTTATATGATTAGTGTGCCTAGTGGCGGGTTAGTTCCATAATCAAATCCAAACCAAAGTGTAATGAACATGCTAGGTGCACCAAAATACACCGTCAACATCTCCCCCACACTTAGCTCTTGCTCGTCCTCGAGCAAGTACTCGTAAAAGAATTTCGTCCAAGGTGTGTAATCGTGTATCTTTAATCCTCCTTCACAAGTTAGTCAATCTTTTCATCTTTAATACATAAACACAAAGTAATGATAATTAAACATAAACATGGGCGTTTAGAATTTTTACCACGTCAAGTTTTACCCCACAACTCAAACTCTTCACTCGAAGTCTTCAATTTCAGCCATGCTTACTCCTTTGCTTCCATCGGAGGGTTTTTATGGTTTTCAAAACAAAAATTCCTGCAACAATTATTAGACAAAAACCTTTCTCCAAGCTCTCTCAAGTCACTCATATGAAGTGGCTATCCTAACCAAATTTTATAAAACTCTCACCTCCCATTAATCTCTCATATATCATGTAAAGTGGAGCTATAGGTAGGGCTAGCGCAATCAACACAAGTATTGTCAAACTAAGAACTTCCTCTAATGGCTGTCTACCTTTCAAAGTCAATGATCATGAGAATTAACCATATGTAGGGATATCAAGGATGAGAAGATTTAGAATGGTGGACATGTGCAAGGGCAAAAGAAAATTGTGACTACAAGGCACCAATGATGTCCTCGTTTTCGGATTGCACATGGTTGGAAATAGAGTAAAAGTTTCGTCTTACAATCAACGTGACATCCTTACTTACACTTTATTTTTTCTTTTCTTTCACTTGATCCATCCCTCTCATAGTACGATCCAAAGAGTGTAAGAGCTTGACCGCTCTATCATGATCATCGTACGGGAGCACGTCCACATTGGCCCTCATGTTGTTCACCACCACCGTGAACCTCTGAAACAAGGCATCGATGGACTCACCGGGGAGATGAGTGAAGTTCTCGTACTCTCTCCGGTAGGTCGCATACATCCGTGCTCGAACACGGGCGTTCCCAACATGAGCCTCCTTCAACACCGCCCAAATCCTACAAGCCAAGTGCTCGGTGTGCACCCGATCGAACTCGGCCGACACAAAGCACGAAACAAGTAGTCGACCGCCTTATTGTTGGCGTCGAATGCGTCCCTCGACCCCGGAGCAAGGAAATCCATCGGTGGACATAGCCTGTGTCCACCGTGACATCCCAAAGCAAGCGACCCTTTCCGCGGAGGAACGCACCCATCCGCTTGCTCCACATCTGGTAGTTCTTGCCATCGAAGTGTGGAGGACCCGAACCCCGTTCCTGGTACGCCATCCTTGGATCTTAGATTGGTTAGAGTCAATAAAGACCCGAACCGGCTCTGATACCACTTGAAGGACCGATAAGGCGACCAGAGAGGGGGGGAGTGAATGGGAGCCGATAAAAATTCTTCTCGAGGGAGATTGAAACTCCGACAAGACGAACTAGCTCGGTCGAACCCCCAAAATCACACGCTCCGCACTTCTACCTCCCGTTTGCCAAAACCACGTAGCCACCGGAGTGCTGCGGTCCTAGGAACAAACTCTACCAGCAACCACAACACACACGCAGCACCGACGGCGGAAACAACTCGAAAGCCGGCTAACCAGAGGGGCGGTTAGACCGAGTATAGGGGGCGGTTAGACCGCCTCCACCGGCAACCAAGAAATCCTCCGAAACGCCTCTTCCGAGCACCAAAACACACCACGGTTTCACCAACGAGAGATCTCCGGTCAAGGCCATGCTAGCTACCGGAAAATCTTGGCGAAAACCAAAACTTCACCCAAGGGCCTAGGGGCGGTTAGACCGGCTACCGGGGCGGTCTAACCTCCTGTACCCGGAACGAACCCCGACCAAGAACACCTAGCAACCGCACGAGAACGACCCCAAATTTCACCCGGACACTCCTCCGATCAAGGCGAACAAACTCACGGAGGAAAATCCGGCGAAACAAAACTTTGACCGGAAACACCCGGGCGGTTAGACCGCCCCCCGTAGGCGGTTAGACCGCCCCTTCCCGTAAAAACGAACCCGCGGGTCAAACCTCAACTTCCTCGCGCCCGATCTCCCGAATCACTCCACGGATTGCGGCCAAACTTCGGGAATAGGCTGGGTTACCTCCTGGGCAACCTCTACCTCAAAGGAATCGACCCGAAACGCTCACAATCAAGAGGAATCGAAGAAATCGCTTCTCTAGGTCAAGAACTCGCCCAACTCGAGAAACCACCAAATCGAGTCCGATTCAAAGGAGATTTGGGGGCAAAGTCACCAGCCAAAGAGGCACAAGAACCTCATACGTGACACCCACCAAAAACCCTAAGAAATCGTCCTCAAAACACCGCCAAAAAGAGCTCCGATAATCAACACCAAAGAGACGGGAAAACCACCATGATGAACAACGCCAAACCTTCTATACATGCCATGAATGGTTCGTACAAGGTCTAGCTTGCCACCCAAACATCCATCCCTCTCTCTAGATCTCACATGAAGCTCTCAAGCTAGCCTTCTAAAATCCTAAGGAAAATGGAGAACGAAAATGGAAAAACTAAATGAGCTAGGGTTCCAAAGGTTGGCTGCCATCCACCCATCTAATGAGTATATATGGAGGCACCCAAAAGACTAAACTACCCTTCACTAATAACTAGGGATACATGCCCCTCAAGGGCGGATTTGGAATTCTTGATGTCTTCACCATCGGACGGATGCCCGGCGACCGCACCTCGCGTAGCCTCGACGCAAGCCTTGCGATCCCGACGCGTGTCCTCCGCTTCGAAGCTTCTCGGCGCCGGCGGCCGGGCGGTCGGACCGCCCCCACGGGCGGTTAGACCGGCCCGGTGGATCGACGCCGGCCCCGGGCGGTCCGACCGCCCCCCTGGGGGCGGTTGAACCGGCCCGGGTGGCCGCACCTCCTCGTCGAGTCTTCGGCCTCGGTTTTGTGGCTCACCGAGTAACCCGGTGGTTTTACGGTGAACCACCGCAAACCCCGCGAACTCGGTGTAGCCTCCGCCAATCTCCACTCATGACTCGGCTCCCACGTAGTCCCGGCTCGACCTTGGTTTTGAGGCTCTACCAAGAAACCGTCCACGACTTCATCTTGTTGTTCATGCCACCATGCGGCCCGCACTTGACCCCCGCCGGCCACCGGGTCCCTCGAACGAAGCCTACTTGTCTTCTCCACACCTGGAGGCCTCACCGGCAACGACCTTTCGCGCTTGTTCTTCACCTGCACCAACACGAGTCAAGCCGCAACCTGCACCTGCAATACTTAGCCAAGAATCAGTCCACACAACGTTGTCAATCACTCATCACACAAGGAAGCGACCATCCACCGGTCCTCGAACCACACATGGTCCTCAATCCGTCGACCTCCGTGAGTACCGGCAACCTTGTATCATATCTAGTATCATGCGGTGGATTTAGATCTGATGCAAGTAGTCTTGTTACCATGCTTCGTGTCATGCGGTAGATTCAAGCTTGGTTCAAGAGGGTTTCTTGTTAGATCATGAGCCATGCGGTAGGCTAAGATCTAGCTTGAAGCTAGTTATCGGCTCTATTGGATTTTGGCAAGATCCGATAGATTCATCAAGTTACCTCGTGTTGCTTTGAGTTTTTACTTTATGTTTAAATTCATGTAACATCTTTTGCCCAATCTAGATGGGTTTGGATCGGCTTTATCCCTCTTGTGATCCTTATGCGAGTAGGATTCGTGCTTTAACACGTGGATCTTGTGCTTTCCGATAGCCGAAACCGAATCGATCTAGGTTGTCACGTGTTGCGGGTTCAAGCTTGCTAACGTTGGAATAAATCTTGAAAGAACTGAGTATCATGCGGTAGATGCAGGTTTTTGGGTTGCTTTGGAGCTAGTCATCCGGTGGATTAGATTTCAAATCAATCTGATAGATTTATTTCACTTGGTAATGTTCGTTCCTTCTTCATGGACCCCGAATCGGCTGTTCAGCCGTATTCGGTTATGTTTCTCACGAGTAGAACACGTGCGTAATTCATGCTTTAAATAATGTATGCTTTTAGCTTTCCATATTTAGATTGTATCATGCGGTGGATAGATCTATTTGTGGAAAGTGGTACGATTTTCATGCAAGTTGTATCATGCGGTGGATAGATTTGTTTGGTATCGTACCCGACGGGTTTTTAAAGTACCTAGACATGCGGTAGACTAGTGCTTTGGATCTATGCATGCTTGTTTATTACATGTTTATGCTCGCGCTTTACTTTATTTATTTATTTAATGTTAATCACCATGGGGATCGGTCGTGATCCTGCGCGCGTACATCTTTGCTCTAAACAAAGACCGATCGCCGTCATGCTTGCGTCATCCATTCGGCTATATTACCTTTTCCTTCTTTAAGCTATCGAATGGTGTCAATTTGCTGGCAGATAGCTTTCTATAGCTATATGTCATCTTACCTGGCTTTGTGGCCGTAAATATGGAACTGTCTGGTACCACCTGGCAAGTCCCAAGCTTTGGTATTTAACTACTTTATCTTTTGTTAATTTTCAGGAAAAATTGACTGGCACGTCTTGTGATTCTTTGCACGTGTGAAGCCAGCTTGTTCGGCTTGCTGTGTGCTTGGCGCTAGGTGCACGTTTTGCGTCAACACCGGCCTCGACGGGCGCCTCCTCCTGCACCTCTACGGCCATGGCCTCGGCAGGCGCCTCCTCCTGCGCCTTTGTAGCTACTGCCCCTTCCGCTGCCTCTCCCGCAGTAGCAGCAGCGGGCTCCGCGCCCCCCTGAGCAGCAGGGGGCTGGCGCTCCATCTACGCCAAAAGTTCTTCGACAGTGGGGGCTGGGCTGCGACCCCCAGCGGGTTCCCCCACCGTGTCCCACTCGCCTTCGTCGCCCTGATCAGCGGGCTCCGTAGGCGGCAACTCCTGCAAACAAGGAAAGTTCATCGTCAACAAGTGAACTCGAGACACGAGTACTCGACTACACTACTCAAGATGGCTTACCTCTTGGGGCGTGGTCTCAGAGACCTTCAACTTCTTAGCCACGCGCTTGCGGGCCGGGTTGCGCGGCCTCCGCGGCGGCGCGGCCAGACTAGCCTCTAGGCTAGCCGGCGGATCCTGAACAAGAGGCACGTGAGGTAAGCCAGGACGGCTAAACCTCGACCGTAGCTGAAAGCGGTCCTGCAGCGTCTCTTCGTCGTCATCCTCGTCGGACGTGTCCTCCACGACAACCGTGTCGTCTCCTTCACCGACTTCACGCCGCTCCTTGGCCTTGGTCTTCCCCTCCTCTGGGATCTCGACTTCCTAAGGGGGTGGCCGCGGCTCGGAGACAAACTTCTTCAAGTCATCCTGCAAGACACAACCCGTCAGTTCGACTACTCTTGAGGAATGGGTACTCGACTGTGGGTGCGGCTACTTACCTCCTTTGGTGGGCGCGCCGCGGAGTATTCCGGTACAGGGCACGCCGTGTACGGCGGCATGTCCTTGAAGATCCGAGCCAACCTGTCGACAATGTCGTCGTCGTCGACCTCGTCTCCAGGCATCCGCGACGTATCGTCGTCGCCGGTGTACTCGAACCCCAGCATGTCGCGAGCCATCAGCGGCTGCACCCTGCGCTTCATGAAGCTGAAGGCCACGTGCTCGGCCCTCAGCCCGGCTTCTCTTAGAGCCTTGATCCGCGCTAACAACTCTGGGAGCTGGATCCCCTCCTGCATCGTCGGCTCTGTGTTCCACCACGGGCGGTGCTTGGGCTGCTTCCCGCTCGGCTTCGGCAACCCCGGATGGTGGTTCGTGATGTAGAACCATTTCGCCTTCCAGTCTTGGTTGGAGTCTATGAGCTTGTACGAGAGGTACTGCTCGGCAGCATCCTCCCGCATCTGGATCCCCGCTCCTCCGACTACCCGCGGGTTGCTGGCGCTTGGTTGCGGCTTCACCCGGAAGAATTTCCGGAACAAGATCCAATGGGGCTTGATCCCTAGAAAGGCTTCACAGAAATGTACGAAGACAGCGGTGTGGAATATACCGTTGGGGTTGAGGTTGAGGTACTCGACGCCGTAGTACCCCATGAGCCCCTTGAAGAAATCGCTCGCCGGGAGAGAAAGCCCGCGCTCCGCGAACCGCGTGAACATCGGGATCTCATCTTCATTCTTCTCCATCGGGTACGGATCCCCGGCGGCGGCTCTCCACATGTCGATTTCCTTCTCGCGGAGGAATCCACTGTTCAGCAGGGCGAGCAAGTCCTCGGTTTTCACCTTCGACTTCTTCCACTCGCGGTTTGGATCTGGCCGCGACGGGGACACCGGCGATGATGTCCCTGCGGCAGATCCGGCGGCCTCCTCACGGCCCCTCTTCTTCCCGCTGGTGGTCTTCGTGGTCTTGGACGGCGACGGCTTCATCCTCCAAGTGCACGGCGTCTTCACGCGCATTCGCTCGGGGGCTACTACGGTGGCTCTCGGCGGCGACGCACTCAGATCTACAGCGGCGATGGCGTGCGCTGGTGGCGTTTTCTGGCCAAGATCTGTTTGGAATGGCTGCGACTGCGTGGGGTGAAAAACCCTAAGGGTTTTGACTTCTATTTATAAGTCAAAACGGCCCTCCGAAGGCCGGATGGATAAGTCTGCGCTCAGCTGACTCAGCGGCCGCGCGTGACTCTTCGTATTCCACTAGTCGACGCGCCTCACCTCGGGGGCTCGACTACCTCTACTCGACTACCTGGGAAGCGACGAGACTCAGGAGCTTCTTAGGACACATTCTACAAGATGACCCTTCAATTCGAGAGGAAGTACTCGACTCAGGGCTCGGGGGCTCCGTGCCACGTGTCCTTCGGTTTTTTCTCCGGATTTTTCGGGATATTCTTGCCAAAACTTCAGATTGACCCTCAGCCAGAGTCTACAACTCAACCTAAGGCTCGGGGGCTACTCCATATGGAGTGCGATTTTGCAATCGCACTTCCATACCAGCTTCGGCTTCAAGACAATGCGGGCATTTTTGAAGACCTTCAAGAGCGGCACTCGAGGACACTTGGGACTACTCGAGAAGACTTCAGGATTGCTCAAACATCAGCTGGAGTACACTCCAGCCTCGGGATGCTTCGACTACTCTTGAGGACTTTGACTTGTAGTACTCGGGGACGCTTGGGGACTACTCGTTAAGGCCGTCAAGACTACTTGAAGACATCCTTCTTGACTACAAAGTACTCGGGGGCTTATCGTATGGACCTCCCTGGGCCCACTACCTCGGTGGGTACTAGGACCGACTACTCGGTGGGCCCCTGGGACTACCCGACTTGCGCTGCACGGCACCCGATGGCGTGAAGCACAAGGACTACAGAGGAGAAGTACTCAGTTAGCAAACTTTACGTGTCCCGCACTGTATGGAAGACTCCTAGACGTACTCGACTAGTACTCTCTCCCTATTCCGACTTGTAACCCTGCCTCCCGGACTATATAAGGCGAGGTAGGGACCCCTCTCTAGACATCTCATCTCATGGCGTACAATTGCATCATCTTGTAATCGTACCCAATCAATCCAGAGCTACACAGCATACAGGACGTATGGTATTACGCACCTCGCGGCCCGAACCTGTCTAAATTGTGTGCCACGTGTCTCTTCCTTCGAGTTACCGATCTCGGCGAGGCCACATTCATCTACTTCGGGTACTCCCCTTAGTAGGTTGCCGGTCTAAAACACCGACAGAGGAGACATTGTAGGAGCGCTTCCAGCTGCGGTCAAGATTCAGCCGCCCTGGATTGCCGCATATTTCTCTCGTTCAGGATCCGCCGACTGGCCTGGAGGCTAGTTTGCCCGCGCCGCCAAGGAGGCCGCGCAACATGGCCCGCAAGCGCGTGGCCAAGAAGTTGAAGGTCACGGAGACCACGTCCCAGGAGGTAAGCCGTCTTGAATAGGGTAGTCGACTACTTATGTCTTGATGTTGTACATTGACGACGAAATTCCCTTGCTTGCAGGAGATGCCGCCTTCCGACCCCGTAGAGCAGGGTGACGAAGGCGATTGGGACACAGTGGGAGAGCCAGCTGGAGCCAGCCGGAGCCCGGCCCCCACCGTAGATGAACTCTTGGCGCAGTTGTCGCGCCAGCCCCCTGCTGCTGAGGAGGGTACTACACCGGCCGCTGATGTTGCCGAGGAGGTAGTGGCTACAGAGGCCCAAGAGGAGGCGCCCGCTGAGGCTGGGTTGGTTGATATCGCCAGCATCCTCGACGCCCCAACCGTGACGGTGGTCCGGTCGAGCCTGTAAGTGCTTATCCTTCCTGAGTAGTACATTAGATTTGATAGTCGTACTGGGTTGACAACCAGCTTGTGTACTCTGCAGGAAATCGACGAACTTGACCTGGGAGGGAGATGAACCCACCACAGCGGTGGCTGGAGAGGAAACCACGCCACCCGCTGAGGAGTCCGCTCCCGCCCCTCAAGCAGAATCCGAAGCACCGACTGAGGAGGCTACATTGCCGGAAGCCAGCATCGTAGAAGGTGAGTCTTTTGCTTAAGTGCAAGTGGCCCCGAAGAGTAGTCGTAGCCACCAGGTATGACTGATCCAGTTGTCCCTTTGTTGACAGGTGCTGAAGCCGAGGGAAGCGCTATCCCGTTGGCGGTGCCCATTGAAGATGTGAACCCGGTGACTCAGGGAGCTGCCGGAAGAGCCCCCGAGCCGATGGAGGTGACCGTCGGAGAAGCCGCCGCGACGGCTGGAGGAGAGGGCGACGACACGCTGCCAGAACCGGCTTTGGAGGTAGTCGTTCGTTCGCCGGAGATCCAAGACGCGGAGCCAATCCGCTCAGCGCCAATGTCCGGAGCCGCGACGAGTAGTCGTGGCGGGATCAAGTTGTTGGCGGATGATCTTGTCGACCCGGCGACGGTGGCTCGGCACATGGAGGCAATGCGTCGGGCCGGGCAATGGATGAAGGTGAGTAGTCGATACCCATGAGTAGTCAATCCTTTAATGTTGAGTACCCAGCTGACATGTGTTGCCTATTACAGGATGTCGCAGAGAGGTCCCGGCAGAAGTCTGACATGCTTCAGGGGTACGGTGACACGGTGCTCCGGGCAGAGGCCTTAGAAGAACAGCTCGTGAAGTCCCGGAAGCACGCCGCCATGTTGCAGTCGAAGCTTGACGGAGCCTTCGCCTAGCATCACAACGAAATCCAAGATATGCAAGCGAAGGGCGACGAGCTGGTGCGGAAGAACAAGTCTCTCCGCAACAAGAACAAAGGTACGCTGTTGAGGTGCTGAGTACTCATTGGTATTACCTTAAAGGAGTCTGACCCGCTTTGCCTTGTTGATTGCAGAGCTTGAGACCTGCGTCGACCAGCTGAAGGCTTCAGAGACCGACCTGAAGAACCTCTTCAACCGAGAGCAAGAGGCCCGCGAGGTACTGGAGTATGATTATAAGCATCTTGCTTACGAGTGCGACAAGCACATGGAGCTTCGTATTGCGTCGGATCGTGACCTCGTCAACTGCTACAAATCTTTGCAGAAGCTGAACGAGGACTGCGAGAGCTGCGAGCCCAGCTGAAGGAACTCGAAGAGGCCGCGCTTCCCATCGCGAGGCTACTTGTGCCTCACCCCGGGGGTCCGAAGATAGCTCCTTTGGTGGACCGGCTGAAGGAAGCCCCCAGTCGCCTGACGACGTACGTGAAACACCTGGCGAAGTCGATCCCCAACCAGATCCTGGCGTATATGAAGTCGTACTTCCCAAAGGCTCCTGTTGACGTAGTCGCCGGCGGACTAGCCGCCAACTGCACGGACGAGTAGTACGCGGAGCTGCTGAAGCAGATGGCGCCCATTGCCGAACAAGTCGCTGAGAAGGTCAACCTCTAGTAGTCTTGTAGGGTTAGCTCGTAGTAGTGGTTGTACATAAACAGTTGTAATGAACTTGTTTAAGTATGAATGAAGAAAACTTCCATGAATGAGTACTCATTATCGGCATCTGTGAGTGCGGAGTCCCATTATGGAGTCGTCGCGAGTAGTCATACTCGCCAGTAGTCCCGTTGAGGGAAAAGGACAGTAAAGCAGTTGATAAATAATCAAACTTTATTACTGAAGGAGTACACCTGGATGGCCAGGGCAGTTGATACAGAGTAGTCGCCAGGACCCGGAGGCCGCCTACTGCTAAGTAGTGCTAGGGCGTACAGCCGCTTACAACAGTAGATCCGTTAGTAGCCGCGTGGGCTGGATCTAGGAGTGCGTGGTCTCTCAGTAGACCGCTGCTTGAGTCCTTTGTCACTCGTCGCAGCCCAAGATCCATTAGTAGCTGCGTGGGCTGGATCCTGGAGTGGAGTAGTCCGGAGACTAGGGCCTGGACCTGCAGGCTGCTTACGGCGAAGGGGTCTTTGAGTAGTCGTATAGACTGGAGCCCCCGGTGTAGTCGTGTAGACTAGGTGTAGAATCGACAGAGTTGGTCGATGTTCCACGAGTTATTGACGTCTTCTCCTTCAAGCGTCTGGAGGTGGTAGGAGCTCGGCCCGGTCCCCTTTGCAACTGTGAAGGGAACTTCCCAGGGCGAGCTGAGCTTGTGTAATCCTTCCGTGTTCTGGATGCGGCGGAGTACAAGATCACCAACGTTGAAGGAGCGTTCCTTAATGTTGCGATCGTGGTAGTGTCGGATACCCTCTAGGTACCTTGCTGATTGGATGAGGGTGGCACAGCGAGCTTCTTCGAGTCCGTCGATGTCAACTCATCTGCTGTCTTCAGAGATGCCTTCGTCGTATTGCTCCACTGCTGGTGAATCCCACATGACATCAGCAGGGAGGATTGCTTCGGAGCCATAGACCAGGAAGTACGGGGATTGTCTCGTTGGCTTGGAAGGTTGAGTACGCAGCCCCCAGAGCGCATTGGTTAGTTCCTTGATCCACTTGCCTCCTTTAGTATTGGCAGTGTCGTGTAGCCGCTTCTTGAGAGCGTCGAGCACCATCCCATTGGCGCGCTCGACTTGTCCATTGGCCCGAGGATGGGCAACTGAGACATATCGGACGTCGATCCCGCTGTTCTCGCAATACTCCCAGAACTGGTGATTGTTGAAGTTGGAGCCCAGGTCTGTGATGATGCGGTGGGGTAGTCCGTAGTGATGCACGAGTTCATCCAGGAAGTCGAGTACTCTGTCAGCCTTGGGGCATGTAACCGACTTGACCTCGATCCACTTGGTGAACTTGTCGATGGCCACCAATACTCGGTTGAATCCACCTGGCGCAGTTGGAAGTGGCCCAATCATGTCGAGCCCCTAGCAGGCGAAAGGCTAGGTTGGCGATATGGTGACTAGCTTGTAGGCCGGGACGTGCTGTTGCCTGGCGAAGTATTGGCACCCTTGGCACCTTCTGACGAGTTCTTCGGTGTCGCCCAGAGCTGTGGGCCAATAGAAAGCCCATCGGAAGGCCTTGCTGACCAGCGTGCGTGAGGACGCGTGGTTGCCGCAGACGCCTTTATGGATCTCATCCAAGATGTCCTTGCCTTCTTGTCGGGGAACGCACTTCATGAGTACTCCGGAAGATGTGCCCCGCCTGTAGAGCTTGTCTCCGACGAGTACGTAGGACTTGGCCCGGCGGATGAGTTGCTCGGCCAAGTTCTTGTCCGAGGGGACCTTCTGCTCGCTGAGGTAGTCGATGAAGGGCTGCCTCCAGTCCACGTCGATCATCATGACCTCCTGGCCAGCCGGGGGATGCGATGGGTCAGTGGTCGGTGGCGCCGGCTCCGGGGTGGATGGCGCGTGAAGCTTGTGGACGAAGACACCCGCTGGTACTTGAGCGCGAGTAGATCCAAGCTTCGACAGGACGTCCGTTGCAACGTTGTTGTCGCGGATGACATGGTGGAACTCGAGACCATAGAACTTGTTCTAGAGCTTGCGGACTTCTAAGCAGTAGGCGTCCATGTTCTCCTTGTTGCGGTCCCAGGACTTGTTGACTTGGTTGATGACCACTGCGGAGTTGTCGTAGACTAGTAGCCGCTTGATGCCCAGTGAAGCCGCGAGGCGGAGCCCGTGTAGCAGAGCTTCGTACTCGGCTTTGTTGTTTCAGACCTTCCAGAAGATCTGCAGGACATACTTGAGTTGTTCGCCTGTTGGAGAGATCAAGAGTACTCCTGCACCTGCGCCCTCGAGGTTGAGTGAGCCGTCGAAGTACATCACCCAGTGCTCTGGGCGCTCGGTTGGAGTCGGTAGCTGATTCTCCCGCCACTCCGCCATGAAGTCGACTAGTGCTTGTGACTTGATGGCTGTGCATGGCTTGAAGTCGATGTTGAGGGTGCCAAGTTTGACTGCCCACTTGGAGATTCTTCTAGTAGCATCTTGGTTCCGCAAGATGTCGCCGAGCGGGTAGTCGGTGACGACGGAAATCGAGTACTCCTGGAAGTAGTGTCGTAGCTTCCGTGAGGTGATGAGCACTGCGTACAGAAGCTTCTGTATTGGCTGGTAGCATGCCTTGGATTCTGATAGGACCTCGCTGACGAAGTAGACTGGGCGCTGGACTGGATAGGTGTGGCCGTCTTCCTGCCGCTCAACGATGATGGCAGTACTGACCACGTGAGTAGTCGCAGCGAGGTAGAGCAGTAGTTGCTCGCCTTTACGAGGAGCTGTGAGGACTGGTGGCTTCGATAGCAAGTCCTTGAGCTGGGCAAGGGCTTGGTCCGCCTCTGGAGTCCACACGAACTTCTCTTGGTGTTTGAGTAATTTGAAGAAGGGGAGCCCCCGTTCTCCAAGCTTCGAGATGAATCTGTTCAAGGCCGCCATGCACCCGGTCAGCTTCTGGACGTCTTTGATGCATGTGGGAGCTTTCATGCTGGTGATGGCGGAGATCTTCTCGGGATTGGCTTCGATGCCGCGATGGCTGATGATGTAGCCGAGTAGTTTGCCCGATGGTACGCCCAAGACGCACTTGTTCGGGTTGAGCTTCCAGCGGTACTCGCGCAGGGATGCGAAAGTCTCTTCAAGGTCGTCGATGAGCATGCTGGAGTTTCTGGTCTTGACGACCACGTCATCCACGTAGGCTTCGACGTTCTTGTTGAGTTGCCTCTTGAAGCAGGCCTGGATAGCTCGTTGGTATGTAGCACCGGTGTTCTTCAACCCGAAGGACATGGTCGTGTAGCAGTACGTGCCAAACGGGGTGATGAACGCGGTCTTCTCCTGGTCTTCTTCCTTAATCGCGATCTGGTGGTACCTGGAGTAGCAGTCGAGGAAGCAGAGCAGGTTGCAGCCCGGCGTGGAGTCCATGACTTGGTCAATCTACGGCAACCCGAAGGGGTCCTTGGGGCAGTCCTTGTTGAGGTTGGTGTATTCGACGCACATCCTCCACTCGTTCGAGTTCTTCTTGCTGACGAGGATGGGGTTGGCGCGCCACTCAGGATGGAAGACTTCTCTGATGAAGCCAGCCGCGAGTAGTTTGGCGAGTTCCTTCTTGATGGCGTCCCATTTGTCGTCGGCGAAGCGGCGGAGGTGTTGTCGCTTCGGGGTAGCTTTAGGATCGACGTTGAGTGAATGCTCAATCAACTCCCTGGGCACCCCTGGCATGTCTGCTGGTTTCCACTCGAAGATTTCGCGGTTAGCCCGGAGGAAGTTGATGAGCGCGTCTTCCTATTTGGGGTCCAGGTCTGCCCCGATGGTGGTGGTCTTGCTGCTGTCACCTGTCCCAAGGTCAATTGTCTTGACCAGAACCTCCTCGGCTAGCTGAGGCTTGTTAGCTTTATCCGACTTCTCTGGGATGTCGAGTTCGCTTGGGGCAAGCTTCTTCGACGCAACGTAGATCTCCATCATTGCATTAGGTACTTGATTTGTGGAGGCGATCTCCACAGCTTCTGTGTCGCAGTCGTGCGATATCTTCAAGTCCCCCTGCAGCGAGAGTACACCTGCTGGACTCGGCATATTGAGTACCAAGTAGGTGTAGTGGGGTGTCGCCATGAACTTGGCGATAGCCGGTCTGCCGAGGATGGCATGGTAGGACGTCTCGAAGTCCGCGACTTCAAACTTGACGTACTCGGTACGATAGTTGTCCCGAGATTCCCCGAAGGTAACTGGCAGGATCACTGAGCCTAGTGGGATAGCCGTGTTCCCGGGGACGATGCCGTAGAAGGGCGAGGTGCTCTTGGTGAGCATGTGGGTGATGTTGAGCTTCATCTTCTTCAAGGTCTTGGTGAAAAGGACGTTAAGCCCGCTTCCACCGTCGATGAGGACCTTGTTGAGCTTGGAGCCCGCGACCACCGGCTTCAGGACGAGTGGAAACCGCCCTGGTTCGGAGAAGCTAGCCCATTGATCCGCGCGGGAGAAGGTAATGGGTACCTCCGACCACCTGAGAGGGGTCGGAACCGCTGGTTCAATGCTCATGACTTCTCGACGGGTAGCCTTTTGGACCCGTTTGCTGGGTAGCCCACCGAAGAGGATGTTCACCGTCTTGTCGGGTTCCTGGAAGTCGCCATTGCCTTCGTCGTTCTTCTTCTTGCCTTCTTGTCATGAGGGTGTCGTGGCTTTGGAGTATCCTTGAGTGCTCGCCTGAGTTGGTAGCACTGCTCGGTGGTGTGGTTGCCGTCCAGATGCCACGAGCACTTCTCCTTCAGCAAGTCTTTGAAGCCGCCGGAGGTCTTCTTCGAGTTCTCCTTCGCAGGTCGCTGGATAGCCGCGACAGTGTTGTCTGGCTTACGCTTGCGGTTGGGACCCGAGTAGTTGTTGTTGTTGTTGTTGCTGCGACCGCCTTGGTTCCCGTTGTTGCTGCTGCCGCCGCCCGTGTTCTGTTTGCTCTTGCCGCGGATGGCGTCGTACTTGGCGTTGGCTTTGTCTTCTTCATCAGCCCAGGAGGTGATCATGTCCTTGAGATGGGTGATGGAGCTTGGGCAGCGACGGCCGAAGTCTTCGAAAGTGCGACGGTGGTAGAGACCGTCTTGGAAGAGGTCAATGAATTCCTTGTCAGAGACATCGACTACTGTGGCACGCTTGTCGAAGAAACGCCGCATGTACTTGCGAAGGGTCTCACCTTGTTCCTGCTTCACCATAGCCAGGTCCATGCGAGTACCCGAGCGGCCCATAGCGCCCGCGAAGTTGCTGGTGAACTGCTCCTTCAGCTGGTCCCACTTGTCGATCGAGTACTTCTCAAGTGACTCGAGCCATGTAAGCGGGGCTTGATCCAGACACAAGGGGAAATAGAGACACTTGGTGTCGTTGTTGCCTCCAGCGTTCTCGATGGAGAGGGCGTAGCATCTAAGCCACTGCACAGGATCTTGCTTCACATCATACTTGGTGATTCCTAGAGGCTTGAATTTCTCTAGGGGGAGGAGGTTGCGAAGTCACGCAGAGAAGGCAGGGAAGCCGTCGTTGTCGCTTGACGTGGAAGCCTTCTTGCGCCGTAGTTCTTCAATCTTCTAGCGGGCATCGAAGCCACCCTGTGAGGCTCTGGAGGCGTGGCTGTTCGCGTGGCCTCGGCCGCCACGTTCGTCTCCGCCACCGGCCCTCCTGTTAGCCCCATGGTTGGAGCTTCTGCCGTCGCTGCCTCCGCCGCCAGGATCACGATGAGGGACGACCTCGCGATCGCCGTCAGTAGCTGCAGCGCTGTTGCCACCTTGAGAGGGTCTGCCGGCCGTTGCGCGAGTACGGTTGGGATTAGCTGGCAGCTCGGCTCCAGTACGGTTATGACTGAGGTCCGCACTGCGACTTGTTGCTTCGTTGTCGCGGTTCCTGACTGGAGGTGGTTGAGCGACCCTGGTGTTGACCCGCATGGAGTAAGCGTCTTCTGCGAGCTTGGCGATGACTTGTCCTGCGCCCATCCCCTGGGCCTGACGTGCTATCGTTGTGATAGACATGAGGCATTGCTCTGGGGTAGTGTGTACCCGGCTCTCGACTTGGTTGAGTGCTTCAGCGAGGTTGCGAATGGGGAGAGAGTCGCGGAGACGTCGGTGCCGTTCGCTGTGCTTTCTGTTGCGTTCACGTATGGCGTCTCTGTTGGCGGCGGTCTCGTCGGCGGGCACGTTGGCGGACAACTCGTCCGCAGAGATGTCCTCGAGGTACTGGTCAGGGATCGTCCCTGAGGGCCCTGACGCCTCATTGGTAGTCATGAAGACTTGCCGGTTGAGAGAGCCAAGGCTGGAATCGCTGGTTGCCACCTCTGTGGAGGTGTGCTCTCCAGCTGGAGCAAGCGGCGTTCCCTCCTGGAAGGGAAGTGAGTCGAGGTAGGCGACGCAGTGCGAGTTCCCACCTGTCAAGACTGCGAGCTTGCGGTCTGGCCAGTAGACAAATCTTTCGGCGGGTGTAGATGTTATAACCAAGCCGGCAGCTGGTCCTGACAGGGGTTGCTCTGTGGAGTTGTTCTTGGACTCGGGTTCATCAGGGTCCGACCCAAAGTCGAACTCATAAGAGGAATCCGAGTAGAAACCGGAGAGAGGGTTGGAGTCCGAGTTGTAGCCGGGGGCGGTGTCAGAGTCCGAGTTGTACTCGGGTACGATCTCCTTGCCGGCCCGGCGCGTGGTGGGAGCCTTCGAGTGGGCCCTGCTGACGTTGCGGGGGCCACGTGCGAAGCGCTCACGGGGTGGGTAGGCTGCACGCGATGGCTGGGTAGCCGGCTCGCATGCGATAGCCCATGGGGATGTCGAGTTCGAGATGGAGTCGGATCCGAGCTCGAAGTCGGCGTGCTGGTTGTACAGCGAAATTTCGCCGAATTTTCCGGTGAGATTGCCCGTGACTACTTCGGGAAGCGTCACGAGCCCAGTCTCCGGGTTGGGCGGCATGGTGAGGCGACGGTTGGCTTGATGAAGATGGAAGCCGTCGAGTTCGCCATATGATCTTCGGCGAGATCCCCTACCCGGCGCGCCAGCTATCGGTGTTTTAGACCGGCAACCTACTAAGGGGAGTACCCGAAGTAGATGAATATGGCCTCGCCGATATCGGTAACTCGAAGGAAGAGACACGTGGCACACAATTTAGACAGGTTCGGGCCGCGAAGTGCGTAATACCCTACGTCCTGTATGCTGCGTGGCCCTAGATTGATTGGGTGTGACTACAAGATGATGCAATCTGATGCGTATGGGCGAGATGATCTAGAGAAGGGTCCTTGCCTCGCCTTATATAGTCCGGGAGGTGGGGTTACAAGTCGGTTCAGGGAGAGAGTACTAGTCGAGTACGTCTAGGAGTCCTCTATACAGTGCGGGGCTTGTACAGCTTCCTATCCGAGTACTTCTCCTCCGTAGTCCTTGTGCTTCACGCCAGTAGGTGCCGTGCAGTGCAAGTCGAGTAGTCCCAGGGGCCTACCGAGTAGTCGGTCCTGGTACCCACCGAGGTAGTGGGCCCAGGGAGGTCCATACGACAAGTACGTAGGCCATACTGTGATGATACCCCTCGGTCCGGGGATTTTCAATTTCAGGTACGTATAATTGGGCACGACCATAAACTTCACGTATGTCGGCCTCCCGAGGATCGCATGGTACGTCCCCAAGAACCCCACCACTTCGAAGGTGAGGGTTTCTATGCGGAAGTTCTGCACGTCCCCGAATGTGACGGGCAGATCGATCTGCCCGAGGGGGAGTGCATCGATTCTGGGTGTGACCCCATGGAATGGCGCTGTCGACGGCCTCAGTGCGGACCGCGGGATGCCCATCTCGTCAAGCGTAGACGCGTAGAGCACGTTGATCCCGCTTCCCCCATCCATCAGGACCTTGTGGATCCTTCTGGATTTAAACAGGGGGGCTACCACTACTGGGTAGGATCCAGGCTGAGGTACAGAGTCGGGGTGGTCCTTGCGATCGAAGGTTATCAGAACCTACGACCACTTTAGGTAGGACGGCGTCACAACGTCGGCGTTCATGACTTCACGCCGGATGAGCTTCTCGTGCCGCCTCGAGGGTCTCGCTGCTGATCCTCCAAAGATCATGTGCCCCGCTCCGTCTTCACCGGGAAACATAGCCCCCGCGCCATCATTGTTGTCGTGGGAGGGGCCTTGCTTATCAGGCTGGTCTGACATCTTTGGCTTGAGGGGTGCTCTTGACATAGTTCTTCATGAGCCGACACTCCCTAAGCGTGTGCTTGACGGGACCTCGTGATGTGGGCACGGTGCATCAAGGAGCTTCTCAAAGTGGTCCCTAGTCGGTGCGGGCTTGCCCTGATTGCCCCTGGGGCGTGAAGTCTTGCGTTCCACCGTCGCGACTGAAGGATCAGATGGCGACTAGAGAGGGGGGGAGTGAATAGGAGCCGGTAAAAATTCTTCCAAAGAACCCGGCCTATGTCCTACTCAAAACCCGGTCACACACAAGCGATGGATCGAATCACTCACCAATCGCCAAGACCACGAGGTTATGGATCAACCTCTAGCCTTAGGAACGATTCCTTGAAGCACACGCGGAAGCACTAGAAAGGGGAGGAAGGAATCGAACCAAGAAGCAAAGCACACAGGGCTGCGGCGGACCGTCCGCGCAGAGGGGCGGACCGTCCGCAAGAGCCGCGCGGACCGTCCGGCCGGTATCGCGGACCGTCCGCACCCGGGCCGCGGACCGTCCGGCCTTAGCCGCGGACCGTCCGTTAATTTACACGAACGACCCAAAGACACCCCCGTGCCACGGATCGTCCGCGGGGAGCACGCGGACCGTCCGCCTAGCACCCGCGGACCGTCCGCCCGACACCGCGGACTGTCCGAAACTTCGTCCAACCAAAAACCAAAATCACGATGGATCGAAACAAAGGACGAGCAAGAACACGAAGAACACGGGATGAACTGGAGCCGCGCGGACCGTCCGCCTGGTCCTCGCGGACCGTCCGCGTGTGCGGACGAACGTAAAATAGCCCGACCCCAAAAGTCAACTCCCCCAAATCATCATCGGATTTCCCAAACGGTTGAAGTCTGTAGAGACAAGGGTTTGGGGACTTGAAAAGCGTCACACAAGGATGCTATAGCCCAAAAATCTTGCCTCCTAACTCCCTAAATCACCGGGAATCGCGAATCCTTTGAGCACCACCAAAAACTAGAGCACCGAACGAAAACTCACGAATCGAAGTGATTTCCCGGCGTTTGAGGGCACAAGATCAAGCACAAAGATGCACAAGGCATCTATCCATGTTTCCCTCAAAGAAATCCGAGGAGAAACTCACTCAAATCCGCGGAATCACACCGAGAACAAAGGCACAAAAATAAGCACAAAAAGGCACGAAAAACAACCCCGAATCTTCTATACAAACCAGGAAAGATTCACAAGGTCTAGCATGCCGCCCTAGCATCCATCCCTCTCAACAAATCTCTCATGAAGCTCTCATGCTAGCCTAGAGAAAATAGGAAAGAAAATAGCTACGAAAATGAGAAAGAGGAGGGAGCAAATGAAACCCTAAGTCGCGGAGAGAGAGAGCCATCAACACACACTCCAGGCTTATATATCAGGTCCCGCCGGAGTGGTAAATGACTCGACTACCCCTAACTACACTACTGGCGATACAACCCACGTAGGGGCATTTTGGTAATGTTTGTGGGTCTTGCCATCGGACGGCCACGCCTTCGCCGCACCCCGCGTCCCTCCCGACGCAAGCCATGCGATCCCGCCGCGTGTCCTCCGCTTCGAAGCTTCCCGACACGCCCGGATCCCGTCTCCGTCGTGTTGGGCCCTCGGACTTGGTTTTGAGGCCCAAACCAAGAAACCGCCCGCCGATGGTTTTGTGGATAAACCACCAAACCCCGCGTGCCCGGTCCGGCCTCCCGCCAAACCACTTGACTTGACCGCCACCGTGCACCGGCTCACTTGTCCATGACTTCGTCTTGCTTGTGTCGCCACCATGTGGCCCGCACCCAGTCCCGCTGTCCACCGGGTCCCTCGAACCGAGCCTACTTGTCTCTCCATCTCCCGGAGGCCCCTCAAGGCCGAAGACCTTTCGCGCCCGTTCTTCACCGCAACAACACGAACTAGGCCGCGGCCTACACTGCGCACTAAGCCAAGAGTCAGTCCAACACCCGTTGTCAATCACTCATCACTAAGGAGCGGTCATCCACCGACCACTGGGACGCTCCTGGTCCACAATCTCCCCCTTGATGAGTGCATTGACAACACACAACGCGAAATGAAATTCAGAGTAAAAGAGAAAAGAAAGAAGAAAGAAAAACAAAGAAGCTCAACTCATGACCAAAACCGAAGAAAGGCGAAGAAAGGTCACAAGCCAAGCAAAGCACAAAATCCACACCGAAAACAGCAAGAAAGCTCCCCCTGAACAAATGCCTCCCCCTGAACATGTGGATGCACACTTCCAAATTTCAGCTCACCTTTTTCTGAATTTTCATTAAGCTCATCTAGTGTCAAAGGCTAAAAATGAGACAAAGATCACACACATGAATCATAGCATAGTCAAAGCATTGCCACAAGTAATATATGAAAATACAAGCACGTGACAAAGCAAAATTTTCAGATTTAAGCAGTTTTACCAAAAGAAGACTCGCTTCACATGTAAAAGCCTATCCATGTCACACTTGAGCCACAAACATGCATACCATTCAAAGATCATACAAGGGTATCAAATTCTCAGCAAAAGATCATGGCAAACACCCATAAAGCAAAGCATGTCATGTCAAAGCTCATGAGCCATGTGTCCACTTCGGGGAGACTTCTCCACTGGTGAACATCATGCAACATGTTTTGCACCCATATGTGAAAAATAAGACATTTTAAACATAGACATGATGGATGGAGCATTTTTCAAGCATTATGCACTTCTTTTCAAGATTAGTTCATTTCATGGTACATGAAGTGCCTTTGCGGCAAAAAGAAGCTTATGCTCCCCCATGAATGCAACATAGGCTAAACATTCACAATGATATCCGGCCTTTGGCCCAAATGCAAGAACAGGGCATCCAAGCACAATCTAAGCATGAAAAGCATATTTAGACCAAACCGTGACATGGATACACAACTACACACGAGTGGAGCATATTTCATCAAAAATTAGTCAAGTTAAGCATTTATCTCAAAAGGGGCTATCTCACCACACATATATCTCAAATATTCCAAGAGCATAGCCTCACATCACCATTTCTCCACACATATAACCAATATCTCACAAATAGCCAAAGAGACTCAAATATGGCATATGAAAGAAGCTCATCATCCTAAAATGCAATATGACACAAATGCAACATGATATATGACAAGATGGCTATCCTACCATGGTTTGTACATCAAGCAAAGCATGTATATACATCAAAGTAAAAACATGATATGATACAAATGGTACAAAAGGAAACCCCCCAAGAATCAACTAGAAAGGGCAACAAACCCCAAGTTCCCCCGCAAGCGCACAAATGTAGCTTGGTCGAGAGGCTTTGTAAAGATGTCGGCTAGGCCGATCTTGGGTAGGGACATGGCTCAAAACAATGGTTCCTTTCTCCACATTGTCCCTCAGAAATGATACCTCACTTCTATATGTTTGGTTCTGGAGTGAAGCACTTTGGGTTTTTGGCTACGCTTATGGCACTAGTGCTATCACAAAGAAGTGGGATACGGGTGCACTCCTCATCAAAGTCTCTCAAAGTGTATGAAATCCACAGGCGGTGGGAACAACAACTCGCGGCAGAACATACTCCGCCTCTGTGGTAGACTGAGCTACACTAGACTGCTTGCGGGAAGACCATGAGACCAACGAAGAACCAAGAAACTGACAAGTGCCAGAAGTAGACTTCCTCTCGACTCGACAACCAGCAAAATCCGCATCGGAAAAACCATGAAGAGACAGAGTCGAGGAGGAAGAATACCAAAGGCCAAGACCGAGGGCGGATCGTAGGTACCGAAAATCCTCTTGACGGCCCGTCGATGTGATGTCCTCGGCGAAGCTCGAAAACGAGCGCACGGACACACGCCGAACGCGTATGTCCGGCCTCGTCGCCGTCAAGTAGAGGAGGGAGCCGATCATGCTCCCGTACTCCCGCCGGTCCACCGGTTCTCCGTCCTCATCCGCATCCAAAGTGGCCGTACTCCCCATGGGAGTCGACATCGGCTTCACATCTTGCATCCGGAACTTCCTCGGCATGTCTTTCGTGTACTTGGTCCGGTGCACAAATGTACCGTCCTTCACTTGCTTGATCTGCGGCCCGAGAAAATACTGCAACTCGCCCATCATGCTCATCTCGAACTCCCTGCTCATCTCATCTGCAAACTTGGCAACAAGGTTATATGACGAGCCACCAAAGACAATATCATCCACGTAAATCTGAACAATCAGCAAGTCATTTCCATGCTTGAGGAGAAACAAGGTTCTATCCACTGTACCCATCACAAACCCTTTGCTCAAAAGAAAACCTCTCAATCTCCCATACCAAGCACGGGGCGCCGTTTCAACCCATACGAGCCCTTTTCAACCCGTATACCCTGTGTGGGTACAACTCGCTCTCAAACCCGGGTGGCTCGCTTCACATACACCTCCTCCTCTATGACCCCATTCGAGAAAAGCACTCTTCACGTCCATCCGAAACAACTTGAACCCTTTATCCACGGCAAAGGCTAGAAGGATCCGAATTGCCTCAAGACGGGCCCAGGGGAGCAAAGGTCTCCTCATAGTCGATCCCCTCCTTCGACTAAACCCCCGAGCAACAAGTCCGGACTTGTTCCTCACAACCATCCCATTCTCTCCCTCTTTGTTCTTCCAAACCCACTTGGTTCCTATGGGATGGCAATTTGGAGGTGGTTCAACTAACTCCCACACACTGGTTCCTCTCAAAATTTTCCAACTCCTCATGCATAGAATTGACCCAGTTTGCATCAGATAAAGCATGTCCAATGTCCTTGGGCTCAAAAGTAGCAACAAAAGCGAAGCATGAGCAAAATGAGAGGAATTCCCGGACCTTGACCGTGTAGTGCGTTCATTGATGTCTCCAATGATCTTCGACGGGGGGATGCACTTCTTGAATCCGCCTGGGGAGCCTCACGCCTCGAGACTACCTCCCCCTCAACTTCAGCTTCTCTCGCCTGGTCTTCTTGGTGCACCGTCGTTGTCCATGATGTAGACGGTCCACGCTCCAAAGTGGTTGTAGGGGAAGTAGTGGGTACATGCTCAGCTTCAGGCTCATGGTTCTCCCCATCATCATCTCCAGCTTCATCTTTCTCCTCCTCAAAGAGGTCCTCGGCCATCTCTTCATCACCTGCACATTCAAAACCAAGAGAGGTACATGGCATTGTCTCGTCGAAGGTCACCTCGCAAGTCTCCATGATTTTGTTAGTCTCAAGGTTAAGCACCCTATAGGCTCTAGAGTGGTTAGCATATCCAAAGAAAATACCATCACTAGACCTAGCCTCAAACTTGTCGAGTTTTCCCTTTTTCAAAATAAAGCACTTGCAGCCAAAAACTCGGAAATGACTCACTTTGGGTGCCCGACCATGCATAAGCTCATAACAGGTCTTCTTCTTGAAAGCTCTCAATAAAATCCGATTGGAAACATGACAAGCTGTATTGACCGCCTCAGCCCAAAACCTCCTAGGAGTCCTGTGCTCATCGAGCATCGTCCTAGCCATCTCACAAAGAGTCCGATTTTTTTCTTTCCACGACTCCATTTTGAGGGGGCACATAAGGGGTCGAATACTGATGTTCAAGACCTAGATCACGACAAAAGGCATCAAAACGAGAGTTCTTGAACTCATAGCCATTATCACTGCGGATAGCTCGAATAGCATTCCCATGCTCTCGTTTTTCAACCTCACGATCAGATCTCGAACAAAACCAAAAGTCTCACTCTTATCCTCCAAGAAGAACACCCAGGCATAGCGAGAGTAATCGTCCACCACAACAAGGACATACCACTTCCCACCCACCGAGCGAACTCGAGCCGGCCCAACAAGGTCCATATGCAACGGCTCCGTCGGACGCTCGGTCATGACATCGGTCAGGGGTGGATGGGGAGTGGCTACCATCTTACCATGCCTACAAGGAGCACAAACCAAATCCTTCTCAAACTTCAACTTCGGCAATCCTCGGACAAGGTCAAGACCACTCAAGCGGGAAACCAAATCAAAGCTCAAGTGTCCCAACCGCCTATGCCATTTCCACAAATCGAGAAGAAGGACCGACCATCAAACGGCGAGCGAGGACCCAAAGAACGAGAGAAATCGACCACGAAAATCGACCCTCGGGGATGATCATACGGACAAGATCACCTCGAGAATCAAGCAAGCGAGACTCGCCGGACTTAAAACGCACCTCAAAACCCTCATCAAGCAAGCGAGAAACCGAAAGCAAGTTAAAACCCAAAGACTTCACAAGAGCCACTCTCTTCAACGTTACCTTGTCACTCACATGCACAACACCCTCGGACAAGCACCCTACCTCGTCCATTGTCCCCAAATGTGATGTACATCTTTTCCTTCAACCGGGGTGAGGCTGGAGAACCACTTTTTATCTCCGGTCATGTGTCGAGAACACCGGAGTCGATCAACCAAATGTTCTCCAAGCCTCCCGCTGCGATCGAAACGAGAACGAGAATGAGCTAGCGACTCGACACTGGGGTTAGCACAAAGAAAGTTAAACCAGTGTCGAGCCATCTGCTCAAAAGAGGCGTTAGCAAACATCACTCCCTTGCCACCAAATTTCCCATGTCTCATGGGAGGAGTACGAGCACCACGAGGGGGAAAACGTGGTCTGTAGTTCCTCTGGAACCCAAAGCTGCGATCATCTCCCCTAAACCCGTACTGAGGACGAGTAGGAGGACGTCCAGCAAAACCACCACGAGCCCGACCAAACCTCTCACCAGCACGCACACCATCATCTCTCCTGACAAACCTCTCACCACCACCACCCTGTGGGGACCTGCCAACACTCCTCACACTTCCCACACCCCGTGGAAGTGGCACTCTAGGCTCAGGAACACCATGAGGCTGGCGATACCTGTCCTGGTTCGCTTGCTCCCTAGCAAGTCTCTCATCCCTCTTCCTCTTGTAGCAAAACTCTGCAAGATGCCTCTCCTTGCCACAATACTCACACCTGAAGGGGATGGGTTTTGGTTTTGGCTCTGGCTTCTCTCTAGGCTTCTCACCCTTCTCACCCACAAACTTCACTGGTTTCGGAAATCATTTGTCTTAGGTGGGAATTTGGGTGGATCTTGGGTTGTGTCAAGCTTGTTGCAAAGGTGGTTGGGCTTTGGTGTGAAAGAGTTCTTGGGTGCTTTTGGGAGTGGGACTTGGATCTCTCCGATCACCTCAAACCGGGGTTAGACTCAACACACTTCTCGTACACACTCTCCCCGCTTTGTTCTCTCCCACTTTTTCACCCAACTTCTCAAACCCCAAACCACGACCATCGGCCCTCTTGAACTCCTCAATCATGATTTTCAATTGAGGTTCCCGCCCGTACAACCAACCCAACACTTTCCTCAAATAGTCATTCTCCTCATAAATGACATCCAACCGGGAAGTAAGCTCAAGATTACGCAAAGTGACTTCATCACAGCTAGAACATGCATTTGCAACAAGAGATTTCAAAGATGCTTCCAAAGAACTAATGGTGGAACGAGCATCAACAAGCTTAGCATGCATAGTAGGACATGATTTGCAAGCACCAAGCAAAGTAGGTCTAGCCTTAAGTTCATCATGTTCAGTCCTAAGAGCATCTAGTTGAGCCAAAATAGAAGCATTCTTCTCATTAAGCATTTTGATCTCATTCAACCAAGCATCACATTCAACACATTCAACATCATCAGGAATAGTAGAAGCAAGTTTCAAAGAGTCATTCTCAAGTTTCAATTCAAGCAATTTTGACTCTAACTCTCCTACTTTCTCGCTAGCATTCTCAAGCTGAGCCCTAAGATCTTTCCTCATCTTTTTGGCATCTCTCAGCACACTATCACGGTTATCAAGCAAACCATTCAACCTAGCAATCTCAGCAAGCAAAGAGTCGGGGTCACGGTTTACCTCATCCTCCGAGTCGGAGTCGCCGTCTTCCTTCACACTCTTCTTGTCGCTTGAGCTATGGGCCATGCCACAAAAGCCCTCGAGCGCCACACGGCTCGGCCCGCCGAGGTTTCGGCTTGCACTCTTCTTGCCCTTGCGCCTTCCGGCGTCTTCATCTTCGCTGCTTGAGCTTGTTCGCTCCTCGCTTGAGCTTGAGTCGACGTCGCTCGCACCGGCCACCATCGCTCTTGCCTTGTTCTTCTTGTAGGTGCTCTTGCTCGGTCGCCGCTTGTCCTTGTCCTTGCTCTTGGACTTGTTGAAGTGCTTGCCCTTGGAGGAGTACTTGTCTTCACGCCTCGGGTGCGCCTTGTACTCGTTCACCTTGTACTTGTTCTCCTCTCGCATCCGGGCACTCGGCGATGAAGTGGCCACGCTTGCCACACTTGTAGCACGTCCACGAGCTCCGCCTTGCGTTCCTCCGACTCTCGTGTAGTCATTCAAACCTTCTTGAGAGCAAGGCCGGCTCCTCCTCGCCCGGCCCACATCAAACTCCTCATCCGGAATGGACATAAGAGAGGACAAAGAAAGCGTCGACGGGGAAGGGTTAGGTTTGCCCTTTGATCCTCCCACAAGAGCAAGACTATGGTCGGTCGAGCCCTCATGCTTGGATAGCATCTTCCTGTCAACCTCGGCCGACTTGAGCTTAGAAAAGAGGTCATCCAACTCAATAGTCAAATAATTCCCGGACTCCTTGATGGCCTCAACCTTAGCACCCCAAACATTTGGATCCAAGACATGCAAGAGCTTCAAAGCTTCGATCATGCTCGGAGTACGGAAAATCCTCAACATTAGCCTTCATGTTGTTCACGATAGCGATGAACCTGCGAAACATCGCATCAATGTCCTCACCGGGAAGTGGAGTGAAATTCTCATATTGCATCCGGTAAGAGACAAAGAGGCGAGCCTTCACATGGTTATCACCACCGTGAGCAACCAACAACTTATCCCAAATTTGCCAAGCAAGATCCAAATGGCGAACACGATCAAACTCTGGATCACACAAGCTCCGGCACAAGTGATCAACGGCTTTTGCATTAGCCTCATACTTGGCCTTGGCATCGGCATCGGTCACCATAAGAGTATAGATGTTGACCGGAATAGCATATGTCTTGTCAAGCACAATAAACTCCAACAACTTTCCTCGAAGAAAAATCCTCATACGAGCCGCCCACTTGTGGTAACCCTTGCCATCGAAGTGCGGCGGACCGCCGCGCTCAACGTACGCCATCTTAGGATTCGAGACTTGTCAAAGTCGCAAAGAATCCGGCACCAAGCTCTGATACCAATTGAAGGATCAGATGGCGACTAGAGAGGGGGGGAGTGAATAGGAGCCGGTAAAAATTCTTCCAAAGAACCCGGCCTATGTCCTACTCAAAACCCGGTCACACACAAACGATGGATCGAATCACTCACCAATCGCCAAGACCACGAGGTTATGGATCAACCTCTAGCCTTAGGAACGATTCCTTGAAGCACACGCGGAAGCACTAGAAAGGGGAGGAAGGAATCGAACCAAGAAGCAAAGCACACGGGCTGCGGCGGACCGTCCGCGCGGGGAGGGCGGACCGTCCGCAAGAGCCGCGCGGACCGTCCGGCCGGGTATCGCGGACCGTCCGCACCCGGCCGCGGACCGTCCGGCCTTAGCCGCGGACCGTCCGTTAATTTACACAGAACGACCCAAAGACACCCCCGTGCCACGGACCGTCCGCGGGGAGCACGCGGACCGTCCGCCTAGCACCCGCGGACCGTCCGCCCGACACCGCGGACTGTCCGAAACTTCGTCCAACCAAAAACCAAAATCACGACGGATCGAAACAAAGGACGAGCAAGAACACGAAGAACACGGGATGAACTGGAGCCGCGCGGACCGTCCGCCTGGTCCTCGCGGACCGTCCGCCAGGTGCGGACAGAACAGAAAATAGCCCGACCCCAAAAGTCAACTCCCCCAAATCATCATCGGATTTCCCAAACGGTTGAAGCTGTAGAGACAAGGGTTTGGGGACTTGAAAAGCGTCACACAAGGATGCTATAGCCCAAAAATCTTGCCTCCTAACTCCCTAAATCACCGGGAATCGCGAATCCTTTGAGCACCACCAAAAACTAGAGCACCGAACGAAAACTCACGAATCGAAGTGATTTCCCGGCGTTTGAGGGCACAAGATCAAGCACAAAGATGCACAAGGCATCTATCCATGTTTCCCTCAAAGAAATCCGGGGAGAAACTCACTCAAATCCGCGGAATCACACCGAGAACAAAGGCACGAAAATAAGCACAAAAAGGCACGAAAAACAACCCCGAATCTTCTATACAAACCAGGAAAGATTCACAAGGTCTAGCATGCCGCCCTAGCATCCATCCCTCTCAACAAATCTCTCATGAAGCTCTCATGCTAGCCTAGAGAAAATAGGAAAGAAAATAGCTACGAAAATGAGAAAGAGGAGGGAGCAAATGAAACCCTAAGTCGCGGAGAGAGAGAGCCATCAACACACACTCCGGGCTTATATATCGAGTCCCGCCGGAGTGGTAAATGACTCGACTACCCCTAACTACACTACGGCGATACAACCCACGTAGGGGCATTTTGGTAATGTTTGTGGGTCTTGCCATCGGACGGCCACGCCTTCGCCGCACCCCGCGTCCTCCCCGACGCAAGCCATGCGATCCCGCCGCGTGTCCTCCGCTTCGAAGCTTCCCGACACGCCGGATCCCGTCTCCGTCGTGTTGGGCCCTCGGACTTGGTTTTGAGGCCCAAACCAAGAAACCGCCCGCCGATGGTTTTGTGGATAAACCACCAAACCCCGCGTGCCGGTCCGCCTCCCGCCAAACCACTTGACTTGACCGCCACCGTGCACCGGCTCACTTGTCCATGACTTCGTCTTGCTTGTGTCGCCACCATGTGGCCCGCACCCGATCCCGCTGTCCACCGGGTCCCTCGAACCGAGCCTACTTGTCTCTCCATCTCCCGGAGGCCCCTCAAGGCTGAAGACCTTTCGCGCCCGTTCTTCACCTGCAACAACACGAACTAGGCCGCAGCCTACACCTGCGCACTAAGCCAAGAGTCAGTCCAACACCCGTTGTCAATCACTCATCACTAAGGAGCGGTCATCCACCGACCACTGGGACGCTCCTGGTCCACAGCGACAAAATTGTCGTCGCGACGGCGCTTGTCATTCTTCTTCTTCTTCTTGAAGCGCGGGGACGTTCCCTCGCCTTGGTCCACAACTTGTTTCCCCCTTGCCCTGAGGGGTGTCGAGCATCGCGGCCACCACCTCCTCTCTGTAATCATGGTTGCTCACAATGTCGAGGAGCTCATGGGTCATACGCGGCATGCGACGCCCGATCCGGTGGATCAGGGAGGTGCACATCGTTTCGTTCTGAAACTCAGAGATGTCGTCGTTATCGGTCGCACCGGGGAGCTCGGTGCAGCGCTTGGAGAAGCGTCGTATGTACTCGCGAAGGCTCTCCCCGGGCTGCTGCTTGCAGTTGCGCAGCTCCCACTACTTGCCGGGGCACATGTACGTGCCCTGGAAGTTGCCAACGAAGACCCAACGCTGATCAGTCCAGTCTTGGATCTTGTCGCACGGCAAGTGCTCGAGCCACGTGCGTGCGGAGTCACCGAGGTAAAGTGGTAAGTTCTTGATCACGAAAAGATCGTCGGTCGCCCCACCGGTGTGGCACGCGAGCCGGTAGTACTCGAGCCATACACTGGGGTTGGTGTCCCCATCGTATCTTGGTACGTTGGTCGGAGCCCGGAAGCGCGAGGGAACTTCGCGTCACGGATGCTCCGGCCAAAAGCTTGTGGACCCCGCTGGTTCGGTGACCAGCTGCGCGCGCGGTCGTCGTTGCTGTCGTGGAACCGCCTGCGCCCACGATCGTTGTTGTGGCGCGAGCGGTTATCGTTGTTGTTGTCGACGCTCTCAGCTCTCCGGCGAGCCTCGATGGTGTGTCGGGCGTTGTGGTGGGCACGAGACGGCTCTTGACCGCCGACACCGCATCTCCGACTCCATCCCCGTGTCCCTACGGCTGAGGAGGAGGAGGATTCGGGCTGTGGGAGGATGGCGCTCCAGCCCGCCCGCGCTTCGAGCGCTGGCGCGAGGCAGAGCTTTCCGCTTGCTGTGCTACCACAGCCTCGAGCAGCACCTTCAACTGCTCCAGCACACGCTGCTCCTCGGAGGTTGCGGGCTCCGGGTAGCCACGCAGCAGCATGGCCGCATCGGCCAGGTTCTGGGACGCCCACCGGAAGAGAAATGGTGTGTCGGCATTGGCATTCGCACCTTCATTGGCGCGTCGATTGTTGTCGGGCTCCGGCGCGCGCGGGGCAGCGTAGGTGCGCGACCACGCGGCTGGTCTGCAGCCGGTCGGTGCTCGCGCTGGTTGCCGTTCTCCTCGCGGGGCCCACATTGCACAGAAACGTCCCGCACCGGGTGTCGATCGCCATTCCCGTCACGGGCTTGGCCTTGCACCAGCACGCCCTCTGTCGGTTGTCGCTCACGTGGCTCAGGTTCCACGCTGAGCTCTCGGTGTAGAAGGTCTAGCTCCTCGTCGAGCTGACGCCTTGCCTTCACGAGTTCGTGGAGCCGCGCGCGCCACTGGTCATCGGCGCTGTGGTGGCACGGAGCTGGCTCCGATTCAGAGCTGCTCGATGCGGTGTCCACGTAGACGTTGCACTCCCGTGTGGGGTCATGATGTCGCGCGGTACATGCCCTCCGAGTCATCGTAGACCCAGGGGCTGCGCCGGTCGTGCGGAGGTTGTTAACATAGGCCGTCACCGGGTCGTCCGGGATGCCGGGCTGTCCACGGGGGTACATTACGGTGTACCGCTCCATGAACTCCCCCCAGCCCAGCGGTCCGTCTCTGCTAGCCTAGAAGGCAAGGTCGGTGAGGTAGTAGGCTGCGAGCCTAAACGCTCCTGTGTTGGGTTTGGCCCCAACATGCTGATGATGACGTCGCCCGAGAAGCCTCGGACGAAGGCCTCGCGTGCCGCAGCCCCCGTGAGGACATTGGGGCGAGGCGGCCGGCCGAAAGTACGGCTGGCGACGGACTCCACCGCCCCGGTGTAGACAAAGCCAAGGGTGCCGAAGCGCAGGGTGCTCCCGGGAGTCAGCGTGACCCCGCGACCGTCCATCTGATCCGCTGAGTTCGTCGAGACACAAGATGTGTCCCTACCTAGTGCGCCAACTGTTGGGGTTCTCTACCGCCGGCAGTAAATTTCTATCGATCGTGCGTCGGGCTCGGATGGTTAGCGCAGGAGACAACGGGATTTATACTGGTTCGGGCCTCCGAGGAGTAACACCCTACGTCTAGTGTGTGGCTGCCGTGTTCCTGAGCCAGGTTTGCTCGTAGTAGGGGTTACAAGCTGGTCGGGAGAGGGAGTTTGTTACCAGGTCCCGGGAGGTGATGTTCGATCCTATGAAAGTCTAACCCTTGTGACCATTGCCCTCCTCTCCCTTTTATAGTCACAAGGGGAGGGGCACAAGGGGAAGTAAAAAAGAGTTACAGTGCTTGACAGCTGGCACGTCCCGTCGTACGTCACCGTCCGTCGGGATGCATTGAAGCCGAGTCGCGATGCCTTGTCGGGGAAGCCACCGCGTGGCCGGGTTGGATTATTCCCTCTGGGATGCTTGGCCTTCTCCCCGAGTAGGTTGGGCTTGTCTCAGTCTGCCCGAGTGCTTGCCTAGCTTGCCACGCCTGAGCCTAAGTCTAGGCTCGTGCGCGTCGTAGTGGGTGCTTGAGTGCCTCGGATTGAGTTTTGCATGTGGCAGAGCGGGAGATGATGGCGATGTGATGGTTGCACGGCTAGTCAGACCTGCATTAAGGCTCTTGCTGGGGCAGGTTGTCTGCATGGCCGCCAGCTGTTGTTTCCGCGTGACGTGGAGATTCGCTCCTTCATGCGTGTCGGTGGCGACGCCCGAGTTGTGCGTCTGGGCCCCTCGCACTAGTCAGAGCCAGAGACTTGTCGTGCGAGGCGGAGACTTGTCCCTCTAGTGGGAAACTGGTCGGGGATGTAGCCACCTGGCCGAAGACTGGGCGTCTTGCCAGTGAGGGTCTTGACGAAGATCTGCATGCCTTCCCTGAGACGCAGCACCAGGTGAAGAGTGCTTTCCTTCTGGATGTTGTAGTCAGCAAGGGTACGACCATTCTCAAGTTGCTTGCTAGTGAACAGGGAACTCCGCCATGAGGGTCATGGTTTTGTTTTCTTGAGAGGGATAATCTTGCCGTCAAAGGGGGTGTTGGGGGTTACCCGAAAAATTCGGATGAGTCCCCGAACACGTGAGATAAAGAAAGAGTTCTTAGCACATTCAAGCACAAAGTTAGAGCACGGAGAGATTGTAATCCCCTCCGCAGATTGCACGAGTTCCCAAAAATCTGAAATCTGTTTACACGTGCCCTCGGGCCCCCCTTTTATAGGGAGATGAAGGGACTTTTACATACCGAAAACACCCTCAGGCTCAGGGAATATTCCTAGTGTGAACGCATACAAAAATGTCTTTTTCTTCTAACGTATTTACAAATCAGCCACTAGTTCACACTCTAAACCCGGACTTTTTGGGACAACAACTTTGACTTTGCTTCTCCGTCGGTTCGTGAATGTCTTCACGCGCAACTCCCGAACTGGGTCCTTGACAGATTCCCGAATCGGCCTTCCCTTATTCATCGGTTCGTGCATGTCTTCGCGCGTGACTCCCGAACTGGGTCCTCGACAGATTCCAGAATCGACTGTCCTCCGAAGTTCGCGCCATCGCCGGCTCGACGTTCTGGGCTTCCGCATGTTCGTGACCCCATTTCTTCACTGAATCAAGATTCCCGAACTTCACACATTCGCAAATTCGAGGCTTCTCAGGTTCCAGGCTTCCGAAAACTTCACAGGTTCCAGGCTTCCGAAAATCGCGAGTTTCCTGACCCTGAAAAACATGTCTCAAGAACTTTGTCAAACTTAACGTTTCGAGGGTGACGGGTTTTCCTGAATTCCCCAACACTAGCCCCTCGGGGAAGCGGGTTGACTCCGACGATCCGATTCCACGAATCTTTCGGAAATTTAGTAAAAAATGTCACCCTTAGAACGTCGGAGGGGACACGCGTCGCCCGGGAACCCTGAACGGTTAGATCGAGGCATGCTTCGCGGAACTACCCCTCCCGCCCCTATAAATAGGAGGTTGCCGCTGTTAAAAAGTTTTACGGCTTTCCTGCTTTTTTTACGATTCGTGCATCTTTCTTGTTCGCGGAATTTCATCTTCTTCTGCAAAGTTCGCGAACTCCCGGTTCTCTTCGCGTCTCTCTAAGGTGTTATCTTATTTCTCTCTTTCGATTCTTACCTGTCATACTTTGCTGCAGTGATATCTTTGTTCTATGAGCTTCATTCTCGAATGTTGTTCTTATTGGTTCGTATGTTTGTCTCTGTTGGTTAGGTGGCTCGAGTTAAAAGTACTGCCAGACCCATGACTACTGAAGAACTCATCGCAGCTGGTCTCCCCGTTGACCCAGTTGTCGAAGGTGCTGAACATGCTGCACCCACCAAAGATGCCGGTTCTCCTAGCGGCTCTAGGAGTCGCGAAGACGGGGAAGTTCAATCTGATGACGGTGAAGATATCGGAGATGTGGACGCTGCCGTCAGTGATTTGGTTAAGGTGAAGACTGCCGGCCCGCTGCCACCCTCACTTGTCTTCGGAGAGTCCATGGTGACAACCAACATGATTCGGGAATATGAGAGAGCCGGGTTCTTCCCTCCGGGCGCTGGGCGAGCCCCGCTTGATGAGCAAATCCCTACCCCTAGGGACGGAGAATTTGTTGTCTTTCGCGACTTCTTCATCTGTGGGCTCAGGTTCCCCTGCGACCCTATTCTGCCGGCTATTCCGGACGCCTTTTCGGTGAGAATCCACCAACTTTCGCCGACTTCTTTCCTTGAGGTGTTAAAATTCATTTGGATCATGAAGACCTTCGGCTGCAACCCTAGTGTCGACGCCTTCGCCAGATTCTACGAACTGGTAATTATCCCCGAAGTTATTAAGGGCAGCGATGAGCAGTTCTATCATACTCAGCACGCGTGTTGCACCTTCAACACCTGGCGCCAGAACACCCGAAAGGGGATCACCCGAATTCAGATTGCTCCCTGCTGCAAGTCCAACCTCACCGACGACTGGAACTCTCATTGGTTCTATTTGAAGGTCAACATGTCGGAAGTCTCTGGCTACACAGGCCCGGCTCATCCTTTGTCTTGCCCGATTGCGCCCCTGACAGCGGTGAACACAGCCGAATTCAATCAGCAGGCCTTGGGGATTAGGAACTGCGAAAATGCATTTCACCTT
Organism: Cenchrus americanus; assembly: GCA_947561735.1. NCBI lineage: Eukaryota > Viridiplantae > Streptophyta > Magnoliopsida > Poales > Poaceae > Cenchrus > Cenchrus americanus. The sequence goes on along the minus strand of OX387241.1, from coordinate 307,132,942 downwards.
GCCAGTACCATACTTGGTGGTCGCGATATCATTGAAGAGTTCGTGGCTGCCCGGGTCTAGCCTATTTCGAGTGGTTGGTCTCCCACTGAGATCGTATACTTCAACGTCAACTGGGCCGCTCAAAAGGTGCCTTTCCCGAAGTTCGGGATTAAACTTTGTGAAGATCAGAGTGCTGACGCCTTCATGGTTGAGATAGAGAAAAGGGTGAACGTCATGATCGGCGAATACACCATGAACGAGTATAAGGCGTACAAGGCTCTTGTGAAGCACAAGAAGAGAATCAACCGCGTGTTTTCCGAAGTTTGCGGGGACAAATCTTTCAGTTCTCGAGGCCCAGGTCCCAAGCTGAAGGTTCCCGCAGTTGCCGTGGCCAGTTGTTCGGCTGCCCCGATCAATGCCCCACGAATAAGGTCATCGAAGCGAGGCTCATCATCTGTCAGCGATTCCTCTGGGGTCAAGCATTCCAGGACAAGATCTCTGGAGTCGTCGAAATGTAAGCGCAAGACTTCTGACTGAACTTCGGATGCCGAGCTTCAGGCGGCTTCGGGCCTAGCCCAGATGAGTCGCAAGAAGTTGAAGAAGGCTGTGAAGAAGGTTTCTTCCGTCGAGGTTCGGCGAGTTCCATCCGCCTTCGACGATGATGCCTTCGTGGAAGCAGACAGCCTAAAAGGTGTTTGCCTCTAGCCTCTGTTTAACTTTCGAGACAACTGTCCGTCGGGTTCTGAGAATGAATTCGTAGATGTTGATTCCTTTTCAGATGCTGCTCCCGAAGTTCGCAAGGAGACTGTTCCTGCTGCTGCTGATGAGTCCATTGTCGCTGCTGATGTTACTGCCCCCGCTGAGGCCCCCGCTGCTGCCGAAACCCTTGCTGCCGATATCTCTCTACACACTCTCTCCCGGAACGAAGCCTCCCCCGAATTCACCAAGGAACTTGAACTCACCGTTCAAAGGGGGGAGGATCCTACCGAACATGCTCCCTTGATCGAAGTTCGGGAGGTTGTCCCCGAAGATCAGGCTCCCTCTCCTTCTTTGGCTGCTTTCAACAGGAGTTTTGGTACGTCTCATCGCGGCAAGTTATTAAGTGTTGGTTTCGAGACAACTGGTGTTGGGAGCAAGACTTCCAAGATTTTAACACTGTGGAAATTGTTGACGGTTAATAGTTGTATCAAAGTTCGTTTGTGACTTGCAAGCGGACAAGTCTCCCGTCGTAGTCAAGGGACCCTTCTTCCCTCGAGTGGTGAACCCAAGGTATCGAATCCGTGGAACAATGTGCAACGCAAGGATTCAATCTAGTAAAGCAAGGTAAAGCTATCTAATGGAGACAAGTTGCATCTATCTACTGACTCATAAAGAAAACGAATCTAATCTAATCTACTAAAGAGGTAGCTAGAGAAAGCAAGAGATAACCAATCTAGAGAATCTAGATCATGCTTATGTTGTAGCTCCAAACAAGATAGATGAAGATAGAAAAGCGAATCTCATTAAAAGCATCTTTAAATCGTGGCCTTCCCATCCGACTCCGAAAACATCCGCCTTTCGAGACCCCGTTCTGTCACAACGTATCCCTATTCATGCGGGGAGCTTAGGGCGAGTTCGATAGAACAAGTTGAAATCACTTGGCCGGTCCGGTATGCACCTCTAGACACCGCGGCTACAAGAGCAGCCTATGTAATCTAGCTATATACTAGATCGTAGAAGAAGCAAAACCAAGAAGAAATCAAAATCATCGAGAAGGCACTTAATCGCTAGAAATCGGATTCACTTACAAACTTCACCATGAATGATTACATGAACAAGATCACCACCGGGGCCCTCTTTCGATCTTGATCCTCGCTCCGAAGCTCCGACGTGGTCTTCCATGCAAGGTTCCCACGTCGGCTAGGGAAACCCTAGACAACTAGCACGACCCTCATCTCCGAGATGGTGTCCCTCAAGCTTCTCTGCTCCTCGGCGGCGGATTACGACTTCCGTTCTCCGTGGCTCTCGGTCGGGGGGGGCTATTTATAGCCACGAGAAGCAATTAGGTCAAAGGAGAGGCCGATTGGGCCCCGAAGTGGGCTGGGCCGGCCGGCTGGGCCGGCCGGCCTGGGCCATGGTCGGCCCATCCCGCGGCTGCTTCGCCGTGTTGCTTCCCACGTCTTCTAGATGTTCTCCCCTTTTGCATGTGGGCCCTTGACGTCGGTTTCTCTCCGAATTGGACTCAACTCCTTGTCTTGCAAGATTCAGCACTTTTCTGGTTCAGTCCTCGGAGTTTATCGTCTTCTCGGGCTTGGTCCTTGGGCTCTTGGAGTCATGTTCACTTCATTGCTTGACTTGTATCGGGCTTCAAGGTCTTGTCATGAGGTGCTTAATGAACTTATCCCGGAAGTCTTGCTTTCAACGTTAAAACCCTGCGTAAACACACAACTCCAAAACCAACATGCACAAGTGAACTTGTTATACCACGGGGGTTAGTACCAATGAATAAGATACAAAAGTTATGCCAACACCGAAGGTAAACTCATGGCTAGGTTGACGGATTTTCACCGTCAACATCTCCCCCATGCTTAAACCTTGCTCGTCCTCGAGTAAGCCTTCGATGGATATCATCATTGCCAAACAATGTTTAAACCTTGCACTTGATCATACATGAAAAAAAAAGCATAATGCTCTCAAAAGTTTAATTCGTTAAAGTTCCATAATGTACTAGCCTTCATCCCTACGGAGGGTAGATTCTTATTAAGCTTATCCCACAAGTATTAACATGCTCCCAAAATTTAAATAGATCTCAGAATTTTTGAAATAAAGAACGAGATAAAGAAAAGAGCTAAACCAAATTCACAAATTTAAATCACCTTGCATATTGCTCATGAACTCTCATCTCGCTTGTCTCTCAAGCCTATATATTCTACTCCTTTCCCTCTCATAACATATATGTGTGGTAGGCTTTATATGGAGCTTTGGGAAAGTTTAGTCCTAACAAGATTTTATAAATGAGGTGTTGTCAAAACAAGACAAGCTTCTCATGGTCTTACCGAGACTCGTCAAAAAGGTCATTGGAAAATAATGTTAAGTCAAGGAGGGGAAAGAGAAAAATACACACGCTTTTAGATGAGTGGACATGTGCAAATGGCAAAGAGTGATCCCGAGGCACAAAGGAAGTCCTCGTTATCGGATTGCACATGGTTGGAAAATGAGAATGGATCTTTTTAACTTGAAGCCTTGAATGCACTTTTAGAGAACCGGGGAGTTTAATTTACGCATATTTTTTTCCTTTCTCATATTTCTCATTCTTTTCTTTCTTTCTTTCTTTCTTTCTTTCATTCATTATATATATATTTTTTTTCTTTCTTCTTGTGAGACCTTCACCTTGGAAGTCACGTATATCGCCGAATTATTTCTTCATTCATCATTTTTTTAAAAAATATTCCCCTTTTAACTCTAAAACTGCACCGTACCTACCTCCTCCCCCATGCTTAGACGTTGCTCGTCCTCGAGCAAAGAGGCGAAAAATAAGGTAGGTACCGGAAATATTTTTCCTTGGAGAGATACTTGAAATCTTCAATGTTGGCACCGTCTTGCGATCTTCCTTGAATTGATGATCCATTCTCAACGATAGGTTGTGGACAAGGAGGTGATCACAAAAGATGATATTTGGTTTAAGGGTGGATATCCGGCGAAGTTTGTGAGATCTCCGATGCGGGGATACACAATGCACGGATAAAAGGCTAGCAAAAAGATAGATACGCAAAAACGAAATGACCAGCTTCTTAGTCTCGGGCCAGAGAAATCATGGCCTGCAATAACTCACTCAAAAATAAATCTTGTACACTAAAGTTTATGCACTCAAATATATATAAGGCTCTGGATAGGTTGAGCAACACACAAGTGATATTTGTGACAAGGTTAGCAATATTTTTGAGCATAAAAGACATCTTTAATCTATTCATAACTTGAGAGCACATAAAACACTATGGGTCTTTATTTTAATCATAACCTCCGCTGAAGATTAAGCTAGCATTTAGATAATTTCAGATTTGTATTTTTAAGAGAGCACTAGTTCAAACATGCATAAATCAATTACAAAGATAAACAAAGCGGCAATTATAATCATATATCATCATGGCACAAACTTTGTAACTTTACCAAAGGTAAAAACTTGGTGGTGACATTATTCATGATGAAAATAAACACTAAGATACATGCTGAAAAAAATTAAACTAACACACTTTCTGAAATTTAAATAAAAAAACTGAAAACACTACGCATACATAGGCGCAAACGAGCTGAAAATTAAAGAAAAGGGGGTAAAGGAAAGATAGCTAAAGCTCCTCCTCTCTCTAATCTTCCGCCGGTGGTTGATATTGATAGTCTTGGTTGTTGTACCCTTACTCATAATGCACCACTCCTCATATGAATTGTCCGACGGTGCTAGGTGAAGGTGTCAAAGCTCATAAGCGAATGTTGCATTACCTTCACCCATTTGGTTTGCATTGGTTTGGATGGCTGCAATATTTTGCATGTTTCTTGCAGCGTATCCTCCAATGGTGGCCACATTTTGTTGTGGTTGAGGAAGGTGTGCATATGGCTCCGCAAAGGCTACGTTGGGCACCGCAAAAATGGTGGGGGTATGGCTGCACCACTCCCCCATGCTTGCATTGGTACACCACCGTAGTAACTCGGCGGCGCCGGGGTTCCTCCCAATGGTGGGACATAATTTTGTTGTGCACCTTATTCTTGGGCCATAGAAGATGCTTCTCCTATAATCCTTCTCTTTTATTTTTCTTCGCCGGCACAAGAAGTCCTTCCTCTAACCAATCTTCTTCCTCTCAAAAAAAGTTTTAATCTTCAATCCGGAAGGGGCAAATTCACCTAGGCCACTTGGAAGCCTCCTCTCTCATCTTCACTCTTATATTTTCCTTTCTTCATATATTCCTAGGGAAGTCCCGGGTAAGAGATGATTTGGGTTCCTTGTAATACCCGGTTTTAAAGAGATAGTCGACATGGAGAGGTAACACCCCGAACCAATATCTTCCGAACTCGATGTTGCAACAACACCACCGGTTGATCATAGGTGAGTGGGGTCTATTGGCCACTTGGCAATCAAAGCCGAGTAAAGCCAATTCAACTCCGTGTTGGTTATCTTTGTCTCTCTTGTTCTCCCAAAAATCCACTTGCACAAAAGTGACACACTTGGATGATGGGTTCCGATAGTATTTTTTTTCGTTGATGGTCTCTTCCCGTGATCATACTCCAAAAGCCTTCCCATGTGCCTTCATGCACATACTTGTTCCGGAGCTCCCTTTTGAAAGTAGGAGACACTCGCCCATGGGTCTACGATACTAGACATGCAATCGTTTCGAACATGAAAACCAATCTGATCTATCGGGGATTGTGTTGAATGGATCCAAGGAAGCATTGGAGCCCTTACTCCCTTTACGGCATGGTTGCTAGCCTTAAGCATTAAAGTATTTTCAACACAAGATGATAGATAGATAATCCAACAAAGTTCGATTACATCTCAAGACCGATTGCAACCCATGGATGAAAGGAGATTACCCCATCAAGGTGCTAGAAATAGCATCATTGATCAAGGTTACCCTTCCGACGGTGTCTTCCTTCTTCTCCACTTGTGGGCTCCCTCCAACGGAATGAGAGACTCAACACTCCTTCATCAAGGGTATGCGCCATGGTCACGAAAATTTCCTAGGCGAATTCCTTGTGGGTGTTTGCCGACACTCTGTTAGAGAATTGCACCGGTGTCCCGTGTGAAACCCAATATGTGGAGAGCTTGGTCGTCGATGTCGACGTTCGCTACAAGCCTCTACTTAAGGCGAGCGAGCTTCTTCTCCTCCTCCGTCATGATGACATACCCCTCGGAATACCGCGGAGCATATGGAGGTGGAGCGGATGATCGTGTCAAGTGGCGAGGTTGGACGAGCGGCTCCTCCATATGTTATTGAAGTTTGGTAAACCTAATAAACGAGTTTTGTGTGGCCCTCATGCCACCAAGGAGAAGAGTGGTTCCTCCTCAGTGGTGCCGTGTCCTCCTCCATACTCCAAGGAGACTCGGAAACCGAGCGCCTCCTCGAAGAGGTTGTCGATGGCTTAGACGACGATGATCCCTTCTTCTTCGGTGAAAAGGCTTGTAGTTTTCTTCCATGATTGCAGCGCTCTCCCTCACAAATATATATCCGGGGTTTTCACCCGGTAACAAGGTACACAAATATTATTTTGGAGTCTGGACTTTGAGTGGATTAAGGATGTGATTTGTTACACGAAACAAACGCGGTGGATGGCTAAGTCTAAGGTGGTTCCGGCCTACAAACTAGAGCACACGAACAAAGAGTTGGATGAAAGACTTACCTCTCTCCTCCTCTTGGCGCGGTTCTTCTCTAGTGCATTCATGTTGCTTCGTGATCACGTACACCTTCCAAACGTTCCCGTCCACTCCTTCGCTTGCATTATTGCTCCTTCCACTTGATGTTTTCGCTTCGACTCACTTCCATACTCCCTTGCCTCACATGCATCCATGATATTCCTACAAAACAAAGCCTTGGCTGCCCCCCATGCTTGTACTTTGCATGTGGTTTAAATATGTTGGAGGGGCATCCCGTGATGTATCATGGTGCATGCATGGTTAGGTTAACTAGATTGCCTCCCTTTAAGTGTGTTTAAGGCTAAGCACTCCTCTTATTTCGAAATTTAAAAATATTTTTCAGAGCCATGCAAGAGCTCAAGCATAAATTTAGAGAAGTTTTTAACCCATTAAAAACAAATGTAAGTCGAAAATATTTTTCGGCTACGTCGATTTCGGTCTCACCGGTATAGTTTGCCTTCATTAGTTGAGAGCAAGCTTTTTCCCGGCTTGATCATGGGGGCATAGGTTTAGGTCCTAATTTTGATTAGATGAGAGAGATTTTGAATGAAATAAAAATAAGTGAGGCTTAGAAAAATTCTAATCTTAGAGAAACCAAGGATATGGATGTTTAAACCAACCAAAAATCAAGTTTCTAGGTTCACGCGAGTCCTACCACATGCTGAAATTTAAATAACATCTAGATATAAGTCGTGGCTCTACTCGAGTGTTTTTAGCATGAAAAAAAAGTCAACCACAGCACCATAATGAGGGTGAAGGGTTGAGTTAGGTTCTGAATTTTTTCTTTTTGGTTGTGGTTTCTCGAAAAAGAAGCAAACAATCACATAGGATGGTTCATGTAAAGGGTTTGTGATCAAGCAAAATATTCAACCAAGAATTATGTCTCTAATATTGTTCAACCATTCTAAGTCTAATGTTTTGCGTAGTAAAATTCAGAACTGAATTATTAAAAAGACTTGAAAAACCTGGAATCGGGTTGTCCTCCCGGTAGCTTATTCTTGACTCGACGAAACGGGTTGCCTCCCGCCTAGCGCTTCGTTTATAGTCCATGGCTAGACTTCTTCACTTGATTACTCCGGATCAATGCTCTTTGCGGGCGTTGCAATCTTGGGTACCCACTTTGGCTTAGTCAATTTTTTTGGTCTTCACAGGCTGGCTTTGTCCTTTGGTCTTGACGGATGCAACAACTTCCTTATGGCTCGGCATCTCGAACTTCGGTCCTTCGGTTGTGATCTTCATGGTCTCTAGTGTGATCCTTCATCTCTCCCGAGTGAGCTTGAGTAGCCTTTGCCGTCTTGGGACCTTGGAGTTGTCTCCGAAATTCTTCTTTGTTACCCATCGGGCGCCCGACAAGTTGTCCCACTTGCGTCTCTAGCATCTTCATCATGATGAACACTTCGCATGTGGATCTTGCCTTGGCAGCCTTTAGGTGTTGAGCTTCTTTCTCCATCTCCATCTTCTCCATCCTCCTCTTGATTTGAACGGCCTTCCGGCGTCTTGACTTGGAGGTGGTGATTCCCTTGGAGATTTTGATGGTCCTTCGAGCTTGTGTTGCACGTCACCTTTGCCTGTAAAGTTTTCCTGGATCATCCACAAAAAAGTTTTGGGTTTCTTGGAGAGGTAGCCAACCATCTCCGGTTAGGGTTAGTAATAAAACAAAAATCTAAAAAGAAAGAAAAATTAGGGTTAGACAAGAACTAGATTAGATTGATTTTTTTTTCTTTTTGAGGATGATCAAACATAAGAGATGCAAAAGAAAATCAAAAGAAAAACTGAAAGATAAGCGATACTAGATCGGATCTTGATTGCTTGTTCCCCGGCAACGGCGCCAGAAAAAGGGGCTTGTTGACGGTTAATAGTTGTATCAAAGTTCGTTTGTGACTTGCAAGCGGACAAGTCTCCCGTCGTAGTCAAGGGACCCTTCTTCCCTCGAGTGGTGAACCCAAGGTATCGAATCCGTGGAACAATGTGCAACGCAAGGATTCAATCTAGTAAAGCAAGGTAAAGCTATCTAATGGAGACAAGTTGCATCTATCTACTGACTCATAAAGAAAACGAATCTAATCTAATCTACTAAAGAGGTAGCTAGAGAAAGCAAGAGATAACCAATCTAGAGAATCTAGATCATGCTTATGTTGTAGCTCCAAACAAGATAGATGAAGATAGAAAAGCGAATCTCATTCAAAGCATCTTTAAATCGTGGCCTTCCCATCCGACTCCGAAAACATCCGCCTTTCGAGACCCCCGTTCTGTCACAACGTATCCCTATTCATGCGGGGAGCTTAGGGCGAGTTCGATAGAACAAGTTGAAATCACTTGGCCGGTCCGGTATGCACCTCTAGCCACCGCGGCTACAAGAGCACCCTATGTAATCTAGCTATAGACTAGATCGTAGAAGAAGCAAAACCAAGACGAAATCAAAATCATCGAGAAGGCACTTAATCGCTAGAAATCGGATTCACTTACAAACTTCACCATGAATGATTACATGAACAAGATCACCACCGGGGCCCTCCCTCGATCTTGATCCTCGCTCCGGAGCTCCGACGTGGTCTTCCATGCAAGGTTCCCACGTCGGCTAGGGAAACCCTAGACAACTAGCATGACCCTCATCTCCGAGATGGTGTCCCTCAAGCTTCTCTGCTCCTCGGCGGCGGATTACGACTTCCGTTCTGCGTGGCTCTCGGTCAGGGGGCTATTTATAGCCTGAGAAGCAATTAGGTCAAAGGGGAGGCCGATTGGGCCCCGAATTGGGCTGGGCCGGCCGGCTGGGCCGGCCGGCCCGGGCCCAGTCGGCCCATCCCGCGGCCTGCTTCGCCGGTGTTGCTTCCCACGTCTTCTAGATGTTCTCCCCTTTTGCATGTGGGCCCTTGACGTCGGTTTCTCTCCGAATTGGACTCAACTCCTTGTCTTGCAAGATTCGCGCACTTTTCCGGTTCGGTCCTCGGAGTTTATCGTCTTCTCGGGCTTGGTCCTTGGGCTCTTGGAGTCATGTTCACTTCATTGCTTGACTTGTATCGGGCTTCAAGGTCTTGTCATGAGGTGCTTAATGAACTTATCCCGGAAGTCTTGCTTTCAACGTTAAAACCCTGCGTAAACACACAACTCCAAAACCAACATGCACAAGTGAACTTGTTATACCACGGGGGTTAGTACCAATGAATAAGATACAAAAGTTATGCCAACACCGAAGGTAAACTCATGGCTAGGTTGACGGATTTTCACCGTCAACAGAAATCATCTGTAACTGTTCATAAATCAGGAGGGGAGAGCTCGGGACAACCTGAAGGAGCTGCTCAGGGTTCTGAGAAAGGGCCTCACCCTACTCCCGAAGCCACCTCTTCGCCTCAGGGTAAGGCTTCTTCTGGTTCGGCGAAACAGGTCACCATGCAGCACTTTAGTAAGCAAGGTTCGTTCCTTACCACTACTGTTTCATGCTTTTTCCGATTTCTGAATTTTGTTCTGAGACTTTAATCTTGAATTTTTCAGAATTCAAGGATCTTCTGCACTCTTACTCTCCCTCGAAGCTAGCACGCTTTCAGGAGGACTATGCACTCAAACATTCTATGCTCGGGAAAGTTGCCGTTGAGCGGCTCGCTGAACAAGAGAAGGTGAACAAGCAGCTTTCCCAGGAGTCTAAGGAACTCAAGCGCAGCTTCGCCCTCGCACAATCCACGAACATGGACTTGGGAAGAAGGTGGCCGAGTTAGCGGAGGCTTTGAAGATAAGTCACGATGAAAAGAAGATCGTGGAGTCAGCACTTGAGCAATCCAAACATGAGCTGGAAAAGGTTCAGAAATCCCACGAAGATGATCTTAGTGTAATCGAGAATCTTCGGGAGAAACACGAGAGGGCTACGAAGATTGCTGAAGATCTTCGCACTAACAACGCCAGTCTCGCTAAATCCCTGAGCACGAAAGATCATAAAATCCAGGATCTTGAAAAGGCGCTGACGGAGCAGAATGCAGCCCCGAAGAAAAACACTTCCGAGATTCTGGAGAAGCTGAAACTTCTTTACGAGGAATACAAGAAGTCGCTGACGAGTTCGGCGTTCGTCCTCCTCTCCCGGATAACATCGAAATTCCCGAATTCATGGATTGGATGGAGACTGAATTCAAGGCCCTCTCTGAGGTGATCTCCGGCGCCAGTGACTTCGCGGCTGCCTTCTCCGTGGAGAGCATATTGAAGATTCTTCATGACTTCGACTGCGCTGACTTGGAGAAGTTCCGCGAGAAGATCTCCCAATTCCCCAGCGCCACAAGCACTGCGATACTTCGAGCCAATGCTGATGTTCAGGCCATCAAGAACAAGTTTGCAAGAGAATTCTGGTTGACCAGTGGGAAGGAGACCGTCAAGGTCATCGCGCACGCTAAACTTGCTGAGGTAAACTTTGCATGATTTCGTCACTTGTACCGGTTATTGGTGTTTCAGTCTCTCGAATCCCCTTTACATTTGCTTTTATTTCTTTCTCAGCTGAACGAGGAGGAGAATCGCGAAAGTATCGCTGCGTCCCCCGAAGGGTCAACTTCCGGCGAAGATTCTAGCGACTCAAGCGAAGGGGGTTCAGGCGGCAGTAGCAGCGATGGGGGCAGCAACGATGGGCAAGCTTCCGGGCACGAAGATAGTTCTCCGAAGGTGGATGTCACGAATTAGATGTTTTGTCCGAACCTTGCACACCCTTAAGGCTGCCTGTACATTTTGTAGATTCACTTAGTTTTCTGAACAAATGTTTTGTATACTTTAACCTGCGCAGGTCCTGCAAGCTGGGCCTGCGCAGGACGTGATGCCACTGCGAATTCATCGAGATGGGATGTTTGTTAGCGGCGAAGCGTGGTGCCTGTTTAAACGGGCTCATCCCGAACAGACTTCTCCGATTTTTGGCTTGAGACCTCGCTTAAATTTTCTATGGGTTGTTTTGATCTCTCTTCATTTTTCTTGTTTCGTAAGAAGAGACGTTCTGCATCCTCTACTTCGCGCTCCGCAAAAATTCCGAAGACGGAGCCCCTTAGCCCTTTAGCGGGCACGTCTGACTTCGCTTATGCTAGTGATATTGCCGAAAACAATGTTTGTAAACCAGGACATGTTATAGAGCTTTCATTCTAAATTTTGCATTACTGCTGTAATCGTTGATGAACTATTCGAAAGTTTTTATGCGAATAAGGCAACGAATACGTTTTTTCTTGAAAAAACGTCACCCTCCCCCACCTTGCCGTTTTGCATGAAAACTTGAAGGCATGTTGATGAAGCTTACAGTTCGCGTACTTCGATCGAGTATGTTTTTTAGGAGAAATCTTCGCTAGTTTTTGAAAATTTGAGCCGTCGTCGCGCAAGTCGACAAAATTTGTTTTCGAATTTTGTGGACTTGATCCAACTGGCAGACTTGCCTCGGTTGATACTGCAACCCTCAGTTGCTTCAACCAAGACTTTCTACAATTTTCCGCACGAGCCCCTTGCTCCTTTCTTACAATGATGTTATCACGAAAAAACTTTTCGGCAATTTACGCTAAAGAAAAATCTGTAGGCAACCCCCTGCGCATTCACTTTCTCGAAATCATCATGCAGATCTTTTCGGTGGAAATCCCCTCGCGGATGGGATTCTAGGCCACAGCTTACTGCTGTCTCGGGCTTTTTTGGTGGGAATCCCTTCGTGGGTGGGATTTGAGGCCACAACTTGTTGTTGTCTCCGGCCTTTTTCGGTGGGAATCCCTTCGTGGATGGGATTTTCTAGGCCACAACTTGTTGTTGTCTCAGGCCTTTTTCGTTGGGAATCCCTTCGTGGATGGTATTTTCTAGGCCACAACTTGTTGTTGTCTCAGGCCTCTTTCTTCACGATGGAATTCCGGCTATCACGAAGCCTTTCTCACGAACTTTCTTTCTTCTTTCATAATGGAGTTCTGGCTGTCACGAAGCCTTTTTCACGAACTTTCTTTTTTCTCGATGGAATTCTGGCTATCACGAAGCCTTTTTCACGAACTTTCTTTTTTCACGATGGAATTCTGGCTATCACGAAGCCTTTTTCACGAACTTTCTTTTTTGACGATGGAATTCTGGCTATCACGAAGCCTTTTTCACGAACTTCCTTTTTTCACGATGGAATTCTGGCTATCACGAAGCCTTTTTCACGAACTTTCTTTTTTCACGATGGAATTCTGGCTATCACGAAGCCTTTTTCACGAACTTTCTTTTTTCACGATGGAATTCTGTCTACCACGAAGCCTTTTTCACGAACTTTCTTTTTTCATGATGGAATTCTGAAAATACGCGGTTTGGGGGGAGACTCTTTTTATATATATCACAAAGAGTATTTAAATAGGATCTGCCTCATTAAAAACCTTGCCTCTTGATTTAGAGCCCCCTTTGCAAGGAAAAGAGTACGGTCCTTCTTATTCTAACATAACTATGAAGAGGAAAGCTAATTTTTTCTCCCGAAATCACTTATAGATACGTGATTCGGTTTTTTTAGTTTTCTAGAATACAAACTTACGAAAATTGAAAAACTACTATATGTTACATCTAGCTACAACTAGGGTTTTCATGGATAATACCTTTTTAGGCTATCAGCATTCCACGAATACGGCAACTCTTCGCCAGTTTGCTCCATTAAGCGAAAAGCCCCTAGCATGTCTGTTTCTCTGGCGATGTAAGGCCCTTTCCATGACTCATGAAGTTTTCCTGGGTTTTCCCAATTTTTCTTCCTTTTCAACACAAGATCACCAGTTTTAATGTCCTTCCGGACCACCTTCTTGTCTCTCCACGCCCTTGTTTCTCTTTGGTATTTCTCAATGTTTTCAGCGGCTTCAAGGATTGTCAGCTCGATCATGTCTTTTTCCACCTTCTTATCAATTTCCTCTATCTCTTTTCCTTTCAAGACCCTCATGCTTTCATTCTTGATTTCCTCCGGCGTCATAGCCTCAGTGCCGAAAAGTAGGCGAAAAGGCGTGAATCCTGTTGCTCTTGATATTGTGGTGTTGTGAGACCAGATTACCTTCGGAAGTTCATCCACCCACTTTCCCTTTTTCTGGTCGAACAAGCATTTCTTGATTCCCAAAAATATTAGGCCATTGGCTCTTTCAACTGCACCATTGGACTGTGGGTGATATACTGACGAAAATTTCGCTTGAGTGCTCAGGGTTTTGCAATATTCTTTGAAGGTGTAGCAGTCGAATTGTTTGCCATTGTCAACCGTTAGCTCTCTAGGAACCCCGAACCTGCAGACTATGTTTTGCCAAAAGAATTTCTGAATTGTTGTTGCTTTGATATTCGCAAGTGGTTTTTCCTCCACCCACTTTGTGAAATAATCGGCCTGCATTGTTGCGAATCGACGATTGCCCCGAGTACGTTGGCAATGGGCCCACTAGATCCATTCCCCACCTTTGCAGGGGCCAAGTCGGTGGAATTAGGTGAACTGGCATTGAAGGCAGATTCTGTTGATTTGCCGTTTTTTGGCATGCTTCACACTGCCGAACTAACATTTTGGCATTAATGTTTATGGTGGGCCAATAGAATCCCTGTTTTATCGCCTTTCCGGCCAAAGCCCTGGTGCCTATGTGCGCCCCACAGAATCCACTATGAATTTCTTTAGAAGTTCCTGACCTTTTTCGGAGGTGATGCACCGCAGCCAAGGTTCAGTGACTCCTGATTTGTATAGTTCTCCATTTACTACTGTATAGCCCCGAACCCTTTGCTTTAATCTTTTCTCCTCTATCTCATCTTGCGGTTCGTAATGTCCTCTCAGATAAGCCATGATTTCTGCTCTCCAGTCGGGGGTCTCCACTACATTCACGATTTTAGCTCTCGAATCCTTGATGAACGGTTCTCTGATGATTTCGAAGAACACATCTGGGGGTAGCTCTTGATTTCTAGGTTGCCGCTTTCGCCGGTTGTCCGCCTCATTGTTGTCATCCCTTGGGATATCTTGGGATCGAGTACCCTTTGAAGTGTTTTTCCATTTCTCTGACTTTTTCCAGATATTTCATGAGAACAGGATTCCTTGCCTCGCTTTCTTTCTCGATATGTTCTTGGATCACTTTCGAATCCGTTCTGATTATGAAGGTTTGCTGCCCCAAGGCTCTCATTTTCCTTAATGCCAACAGAAGAGCTTCGTATTCCATTGTGTTGTTCGTGGAATGTTCATTGTTCGAGAATACGAGCCGAGTTGCGTATCTTATGACCACGCCCGTCGGGGACGTCACAACAGCCGAAATTCCAAACCCCTTGTAACACCAGGCCCCGTCACACTGTACTATCCAAGGTTCGGGTGCATCTTCCTCGAGGTTCTGAGTAGGTGAAGTCCAGTCCACGACAAAATGCGCGAACTTGCGATTTTATTGCACTTCTTCTCTCGAAGTCTACCACGTACTCAGAAAGCTCAGCGCCCCACTTGATGATTCGGGTGGATGCCTCTCTATTTGCGAACAAGTCATTCAGCGGCTGGTTGGTGATGACTCTTATTCTGTGACCCTCGAAGTAATGCCTTAGCTTCCTTGCTGCCATGATGACCGCATATGCGATTTTTTCCAGCTCGGAATAGAAGATCTTGGAACCAGACAATGCTTCAGAAGCAAAGTATATGGGAATTTGTCTGAGCTTTCCTTCTTCCTCTTTTTCTTGCACTAGCACTGCGCTTACTGCCGAATTTGATGCGGACACATATAGCAGAAGTGGCGATTTAGGTTTGGGAGGACAGGGTTTGATCATGGTGGACAAGTAATCCTTCAATTCTTGGAAGGCTCTCTTCTGAGGTTCAGCCCACTGGAAGTTCTTAGCACTTTTGAGGACTTGGAAGAACGGTAAGCTTCTTTTTACGGCTCTGGGAATGAATCTGTTAAGGGCAGCTACTCTCCCTGTCAGTTTCTGCACATCTTTCACTGAAACTGGATCTTGCATTTCCACCAGAGCCTTGATTTTGTCGGGATTTGCCTCTATGCCTTTTGTTGATACTAGGCATCCAAGAACTTTCCCCTTGTGAATGCCGAATACACATTTCTCCGGATTCGACTTCGGGTTCTTTCGCCCTCATGTTCGCAAATGTTTCCGCGGGTCACCGATGTGGTCTTTCCTCTCGAACGCTTTTGACAACTATGTCGTCCACATATGTCAAGATGTTTCTCCGAATCGCGGGTGTAATACTATTGCTATCATTCTTGAAAATGTACATCCTGCGTTCTTTAGCCCCTCTGGCATTCTTACGAAGCAAAATGTCCCGAAGGGAGTGATGAAACTTGTTTTCTCTTCGTCCTCTTTACGAACCCTGATCTGATGATACCCAGAGAACATGTCCAGAAGCGAGAGCATCTCACTATTGGCTGCATCATCTACAATTTTGTCTACCCTCTCCAAGGGAAAATCGTCTTTCTTGCATGCCTTGTTCAAATCGGTGAAGTCCACACACATTCTCCACTTTCCATTTTTTTTTCTTGACTGGCACAGTGTTGGCTAGCCAGACCGGGTACTTGACTTCTCTGATTACCTGTGCATTCTGTAATCTCTGAACTTCTGCCTCAACTGCTTTCACCTTTTCTTCAGACATTTTCCGAAGTTTTTGCTTCTTGGGTGGTATTTTTTCGTCTGTTTCCAGGGCATGTTCGATGATATCCCTGTCAACACCTTGCAGGTCCTTAGTTGACCATGCGAAAACATCCTTGTTTCTGTTCAGAAATCGTACGAGGTCCTTGTCCTCTTCGGCGCTGAGGTTGGCCCCTATTATTACTGCTCTATCGGGCATGTCATCCAGATACACTTTCTTTGTTTCACTCTCTGCGGCTATCTCATTTTTTTCCTTGTCCCGCTTAGGCTCTTCGTAGGTTTCCTTCTTCTCGTCAGCTGCTTTCGACTTCGGGTACACGTTCATTTGGCCGGGCGGGTGGCCTTTTTCTATGTTTCTGGCCTCTTGCTGATTGCCGAACACCGTGATGACCCCTTTGGGCGCAGGCATCTTCATGAATAAGAACTGCTACCTTATGACAGCGTCAAACTTGTTCATGAAACCTCTGCCGAAAATTGCGAGGTATGGGTGGTAAATGTCAACTACATCGAAAGTGAGACTCTCCATTCTGGCATTCTCGAGATCTCCGAATGAAACCGGGAGTGAAATTTTTCCAACCGGCTTGATGGGTTTTCCTCCGAACCCTTGCAACGGGTACTCTTGGGGGTCCAACATGTGCTGGCTCAGATTCATTTTTTCGAAAGTCTTCAAGAACAGGATATCCGCCGAGCTCCCATTGTCAACTAGGACTTTTCCTATGACCCATCCAGCTATGTTCACCTCAATGACCATGGCATCATTGTGAATCGCGGATTTCAGCTTGAAATCTTCTTCTGTGAAGGTGATTGGCACCTTTGCCCACTCCGGGCGTGCAGCTGGGCCGTCATTGATGATAGTGTTCACAGACCTGAAGTAATTGTTTCTTTGCTTCTTGGTCTCGAATTCCATGGCTGACTCGCCCGTGATTGGCATGATAGTTCTGAACGATGGCAATGCTTTGGAGTTCTGAGGTCCCGAACTTAACTGAGGCCTTGACGAACTTTCTGGAGGTGGCGGCAAGATTTCCCGAATGGGTTGCGGCTGCTGGATTGCCTGGATCGCCTATGAGCGAGGGAAAAGCTGCGCGCGGGCCGCCACGTTGACCGTGGTTGCGGGAATTTGTCGAACCGGGACGGAACTTGAATGTGGATTCGCGAATTGCGGCTCCCGAAGTCGGGCGGCGGCTTGGCATTGAGGATGCGATGCTCATTAGTGCTTTCTCTTGCTGAATTCTTGCCATGTTCTTCTTCGTTTCTGGGCACCCTTCGGTGCTATGGCCCCTCCCATGATACTGGCAATAGAAGTGAGGATCTTTTGGGTTGTGGTTCGTGAGTGTTGGGGGTCCTCTGCCTCTCCCCCTTCCTCTGGGATTGAACCCTCCCCTGGTGCTTGGCCTGCTGCCTTGTTCAGGTTGCGAATTTCCGACGTTGTTGACATTTCGTGGATGTTGGGGTGGTGCCCTCCATGTCATCTCTCTGTTGCCCTGTCTTGCCTCGTTCCGCCCGGCCACTCTTTTGCGATGGTCATCATCTGACAAAATGTACTCCTCCAATTCGCGAAAGAGTTCTTCGACCGTCTTGGGTTTCTTTCTCGTGAGATGCGAAGCTGTTGGCCCTGGAGTGAGACCTTTGATCAGTGCGTTGATCGTTGTTTTGTCATCAGCTTCGGGGATTTGAGACTTTGTTGCATGAACCTTCTCACGAAGTTCTGCAGTGGCTCTCTGTCTTTCTGCTTGCAGTTATACAAATATGATGCTTCCGCTGTTGTGTCATGGAACATCTGAAATGCTTGCATGAACTTTGTCTTGAGGTCTACCCAGCTGTAGACTGAGTGTGGAGGGAGCAGTGAATACCAATTCAGTACTGGTCCTTCGCAAGCCATGATGAAGGATTTGGCCAATGCGACATCATCCCCTCCTGCCGAATTCACAGCTGATTCATATCTCATGAGGAACTGCCTGGAGTTTCCGAAGCCGTTGTATTTGGGGAGAGAGACAGGCTTAAACTTCGGCGGCCAAGGTGCTGTTTGCAGCCCAATAGACAACGGCGATTCAGAATCCACGAAGTGTGAGACTCCATTTCCCACGAAGAAGTTTTCTTTCAGGGGTTCTCTTGCTGGCCCAGAGTTCTGGTGTGGTGACTCCTACCACAGGGAACTGTTCTCTTGTTCTTTCATTTCATCAATTTCTTTCTGTATCGCTTCGATTTGCTCTTTTGCTTTGTTTAGCTGCTCTAGCTTTTCAGAGATTTTTCTCTTCGCCTGCAACTGAACTGCGAACTTTTCTTTGTCTTTCTGCAGCTGCTGTATCTTTTGCTGAACTATTTCTAGCTCCCTATCTATGGTGTTGTCATCATCATCCACATTCTCAAACTCTTGTTGTTCAGCAGGTTGTTCTTGGGTATGAGCTGTTTTTTCTGCTCTTGCCTTCATGAGAGCTTCAAGCTTTGCTCTTCGTTCTTGGTCTATTGTGTTAGAAGATTCAGGAACCAAAGAGGTTTCATTCCCTTGGGTAGGATGGTGATTGTCTCGATTTGCCTCTGCTGGAACGTTCTTCTTGGATTTCTTCTGAGGTGGCATCGTGAGTTTCTTCTCGGCTGGAACACGGTGGGCGCCAATGTTGGGGGTTACCCGAAAAATTTGGATGAGTCCCTGAACACGTGAGAGAAAGAAAGAGTTCTTAGCACGTTCAAGCACAAAGTTAGAGCACGGAGAGATTGTAATCCCCTCCACAGATTGCACGAGTTCCCAAAAATCTAAAATCTGTTTACACGTGCCCTCGCGCCCCCCTTTTATAGGGAGATGAAGGGACTTTTACATACCGAAAACACCCTCAGGCTCAGGGAATATTCCTAGTGTGAACGCATACAAAAATGTCTTTTTCGTCTAACATATTTACAAATCAGCCACTAGTTCACACTCTAAACCCGGACTTTTTGGGACAACAACTTTGACTTTGCTTCTCCGCCGGTTCGTGAATGTCTTCACGCGCAACTTCCGAACTGGGTCCTTGACAGATTCCCGAATTGGCCTTTGCTACTTCATCGGTTCGTGCATGTCTTCGCGCGTGACTCCCGAACTGGGTCCTCGACAGATTCCCGAATCGACTCTCCTCCGAAGTTCGCGCCATCGCCGGCTCGAGGTTCTGGGCTTCCGCATGTTCGTGACCCCATTTCTTCACTGAATCAAGATTCCCGAACTTCACACATTCGCGAATTCGAGGCTTCTCAGGTTCCAGGCTTCCGAAAACTTCACAGGTTCCAGGCTTCCGAAAATCGCGAGTTTCCTGCCCCTGAAAAACATGTCTCAAGAACTTTGTCAAACTTAACGTTTCGAGGGTGACGGGTTTTCCTGAATTCCCCAACAGGGGGCCCTAATCCGGGCCCTTGTCAATAAGATAATGCTCAAAATGTACAAGAGGGATTTATTATCTTTATTACACTCACGAGGGTAGACATGAAGGTATTTACACGAACATTGATAACTAAGATGATCTAGCACCGTCTTCAACTCCACTGGCATCTGACTGGGGTGACACATGCCTCGGAACTCATCTAACTCACCAAAGAACTCTACCCCAACATCCTCCTCTGAACACATATATGCAAGGGTGAGTACACTTATGGTTGGTGCTCAGCCAGTGTGGGAAGATGCAAAGCTATCAAGGATAGGCTAAGGCTTTGAGCGATTAGCATTTTAAGTTGGTTAAATTTTATTAGCAAGCATCTATTTACTAAGTGTAAGTATATACCAACCCAAAACTTAGCATTTACAAACCATTCACTCAAAACAATATAAAACCATGATTTAAATTCCATCTTCAAGTTCACTAATCATGCGAGGGTCCAAGCCGCTCTTGACCACGAGCACGGCTGATCGATCAGTTTTACACTTTGTAGAGGCTGTACACTTTCACCACAGCTTGTGTTCCCCATGTTGCTGGGGTTAGCTAGACCCTTAAACACTTTTGAGGTGAGTGGCTAGGGGTCCACTACGAAACCTTTACAGAGGCATGCAAAAGACCAACAACCCGCAAGAGTTACAGTTCAGGGCGGACCATAACCCTCCCTAGTGGTCAGCACCTTAGCAAAGGCTGCTAACCCAAGAGGACTGGGCTATACCCCTGCAACCCCGATCCTGCAACCTCGATCCCCCTCTGCTCCTTTCGAATAAGGTCATCAGTCAATTCACACACCTAATTAATTGGCTAAGCCGGAGCCATGTGGAATGTGGTTGCACTGTCTTCTTGGGTGGTTCTCCATATTCCAATTAAATCATATAATCTTGTTACCAAAATTTACCATCTTTTCTTAGAACAAAAAAATTTAAGCATATTCTACCAAAAAAACCATTTATTTTAAACTACGGTGTTCAAGGAATTAAGGATAAAGCCTAGTATGTCCTTAAAAGGTTATCCCGTCATAATTATGCAAAACAACATAAGTATAAAGTGTGATAGCATGCTTGTTATTGGGATAAAATAGAATATATTGGGGGAGAAAACCACTTGCCTTTCTCCAACCAAAAGTTACTCTCGTCTTCTTGAAACTTGTGCACTTGCTATTCCTCGAATGGCACGTCTTCTACAATCACACAAGAAAATATGCAATAAATAAAATAGTACACCAAACATTACTAAAAAGCTGAAACACATGGGTAGAACTAACAGTCCTGCTAAGACGATCGCGTGGACACCAAGAACGCTTAAAACAGACAAGAGACAGAAAAGATACACCATATACAAGCTCTAGGGGCTAAACTGCAAGAAAACTTGGTCTCCAGGGACTAAACCATAAAAATTGAGGACCTAAAACCTAATTATGCTTAAAAAGCGAAGGGCTAAGGCGCAAGACAGGCTTTCAAGGACGGTGGAAGGAAAACTAGAAAGATTGGGGGCCTAAACATAAAAGAAAGGCCTTAACTGCAAGGATTTATATAGGTGGAAGGGTATACTTACTAAACTAGAAAAACTAAGGGGCTCTTTTGCAAAGATGACGGTAGCAGCTGTGTTGACCGTTACCTAGACGGTTTGACCTGGGCGATGGGGCTAGATCTGAGCCGTTGGCTCGTGGATGAACGGTTGGCGGCGGCTCGCAACTACAGATGGCGGCGAGCGGACGACGAGCGACGACGGTGGGCGGCGGAGGTCGCTGGCGCAGCTCGAACTCGAGCTCTCGGGGTCAGTTTTGAGTGCGATTTACTTCTATGGCAATCTTGCAAGCACGCGAACACATCTAGGGTACTAGGGAGGAGGCTCGGGTGGCGGTCAAGACACCACGACCGACGGTGTGGACGGTGCCACTCCGGCGAGCGAGCACAACTTCTACAGGCTCGGGCATAGAAGGAAAAAGGCACAGGAAGGTCCGCACCTCGATGCGAAGTCTCGGGTGAAGGTGTCGGGGAAGAAACACCGGCGGAGATCGACACCGACGGAGTTGCGGCGAGCGGCGACGTTCCGGCTTGGGCAGCTGCTGCACTGTGCTCGAGGAGAGAGAGCAGGGCGAAGTGCAAGTTGTGTCGGGGCTCGGAGGTGCCTTTTATAGGGTGGAGAGGGATAGGGGAAGAGTCGCGGCAAGGTGGTGGAGCTATGGAGGTGGGGGTCGCCATGAAAGCTCGGTGGAGCTTGGGTGGGGCGGTTCCAGGAGAGGAAGGGGCGAGGCCGCGCGAGTGCGCCACTACGCATTTAAGGCACGCTCAGTGGAGGGAGGGCCTGAGGAGAAGAGCGAGGGAGAGGGGAGGGCGCCGGGTGAAGAGGTTCGGTGCACGGTCATGGTGGGGAAAGGGCGGCCGGAGGTAGAAGGAGGAGTAGACGGGTGGGGCCCACTGGTCAGCGGCAGAGAGAGGGAGAAAGGAAGGGTAAACGGGCCGACGGCCTGCTCCGAGGTTTGGGTCAAAAGGCAAAAAAATAGGGCTTTGAGGCCGAGACAAAAAGGAAAGAGAGGTAGGGAGATATAGAGAGGGGAGTTGAGGGTAGCTTTCGTACTTTGAACTTTTGATTTTTAAGAACCACACAACAACAAACAAAAACAAATGAAAAGTCATGAATGCATCAACACTTTGGTAAAATCTAAATTTAAATATTGTTTAAATTAATTAAAGGCAAGTTTATTTGGTCAATTTATTTAATCTTTAGAAAAAAATTCTAGGCCATGTTGCTAGCATTTTAAGGTTATGAAATTTTAGGGTGTTACAATAAAAACTTTGGATAAGTGTGACAACCCCACCCGAGATAATTCCGTACTATCGCCTAAACCACTCCATTTGGTCACTAAGCGACAATAAAGAATCATCCCGTTGAGTGTTGCCGGGTTTACACCCAGTAAATCACTTGGAGACACAGAGAGGATCGAACGTATGCATAAAACTCCCATGAAGGAGAGTCTAGAGTGCCTTACAAATTAGTATCAAATTCCCGTAGGGTCCATTATTACAAACATGGTTCTTTGACATGAAAGTAAAAGGTTCAGAGTTTTATCAAAACAACGAAAGTACTAATAGCGATACGATATGACATCACTGGAGGCCATCCGTGATGCCACTACTCAGCGTCATCATCCACCCATTCCAGCTCCCACCCGGGTGGAATCTCACCAGGCCAAACAACTCCACCTGAAAGCAACAAATATAGCAAGGCTGAGTATACTAATACTCAACAAGACTTACCCAACAAAAGTTACCTCTAGTCATGTAGGCTTTTGGCTGGTGGGTTTGTTTTGCCAAAAAGCAACTAGGATCATGGATCCTTACTTTCAATATTTTAGCTCAAATTCTAGTGAGATTATCATTACTATGATGAGCAACTAATACAATCAAGAATTGTACAATACAATTAATTCACGCAGGAGATTTCACATAGTTCCATCATTAAGGGATATCATGGCCAGTTGATTAAGCAGTCTCGGATAACGGTGAGAGGCCGACAATCGATTGATTCATAAACCCTTGCAAGGTAAACCTAAACACACGGAGCGGTGCCCCAACAGAGCCGACACCGACCAAACGGTTCCCAAAAATCCTCGGGTTGGGATAGTAGCCTACAGTCTCGGGTACAAGGCTATCTGGCATGCCCCACCTAGTACACCCAGCCTCACACAAGTACCCTCCTCCCGGTTGCAAGTCGGGCAGGAGACGAATCGAGAGTAGTAGTAGTAGTAAAATCCCGTGCCGTCTCATTAAGGTACTAGGCTTACCGGTCCCATTTCCAACAAGTGCTTGGTACGTTCAAAAGCTTAGCCCACGAAGCCACTGGACCGGAGCCCAAATCCCATGCTCTTACCACATGAGCAATCCATTTATAAAAGGGGTGATTCCAAAAGGAAATCCTATTCTCGCGAGTGACGAACATCACTCGACTTTTACCGGGTCCTTAGAGCATAGCATCTAACGACCTAGCATACTAGTAAAAGAACATAGGCACCTAGGGATCATGCAACTAGGGTTTCATTCAAATCCTGAACGTAAATGCACATAGAATACAAAGATAGTTGCGTAAGTTTAAATAAAATATGGGTTAATGATAAACCGGGGCTTGCCTTCGTTGGCACAAGCAGTTAGACAAACTTCCCAACTTTGGCCCGGGTCTTGCTCTACGGTGACGTAGTGCACGTCTCCTCCAGCTCTCTCATTCACGTCCACTGGCACGAGCGTGTAACTACCGTCGGGAACTTCTACGCGGAGGATGCAAATGCAAGACTTAATTGACCAATTGATTTAATTAATCACAACAACACATGACAACCATGGGGTGCATGGTTGACCACATTCACCTAGATAATAATACATTCAGCATACTCTTTCTATAAAGGAACAATATGCGTTGCTTTATTATCTAGACTTTTTAAATAGTGACTGTGTACATATATATACGAGTAAATTACTTTAATTCTCACAAAAACAGCAAGGGATTGGTTATAAACTAGTTAGCAAGCTTACCACACCAACACATAATTCTTAGGTGAGATTTGTGATTTTCCAATTAATTTCAATATTGAACCTACAAAGGTTCTTTCGCTTTTATTCAACAAAAAAATTCATAAAACACCAAGAGTGATGCTCCCTGATCTCAATAAGTCTAAGAAAAGCTACTGATCACACATGCACACTTCCTGAAGCAACAAAAATAAATATATCAATTATGGCATTTCTATTCACCAAAAACAAGATAAATGCATATAAAAATAAATATAACACTTCTGGACCCAAACTTTCTCTCACTGTTTCTCTGGTCCAAACAAATCCTAAGAAACCAACAAACACATCTATAGCCTTTATAGATCTTGATCTACACATTTGTCACACCCGATTTTCCGTAGAAAACCGAATGCATCTCATATGTGTGCCAGGATCACAATTTCACACATATGATAGACTCATGAGTGTAATATCACAAGACATTGCTCAAAAACGTACAGAAAAGGGGTTTATTAACTTTTATTACACTCACGATGGTAGACACGAAGGTCTTTACACGAACAACGATAACTATGAAGACGCAACTCCATCTTCATCTTCCACGGGCTTCGATCGGTTGATCGCATCCTCGGAACTCCTCGTAGTCGGTGAAGTACTCCACTCCAGGGTTCTTCTCTCGAACGGCGTAAGCAAGGATGAGTACACTTATGGTTGGTACTCGGCAAGGCCACGGGGAATAACCGGAAAGCAATATTAATCCATCTTTAAGTTCAATTAATCATGTGAGGGTCCGGGCCGCTCTTGACCGTGAGCACGGCCGATCGATCGGTTTACACTGCGAGAGGTTGCACACTTTTCCCACGGTTCGCGTAAAAGTTCCAAAGAACTTTGAACCCAACCACGCATGTCTTGATCGGAGCACAATACCACACTTCCGAGGTGTGATTGCATAGGGACGCTACGAAGCCTTTACAAAGGTATACAAGAGACTAACGACCCGCGAGTTACGGATCGGGCGGACCATAACCCTCCCTAGTGGTCGGCACCTTAGCAAAGGTTGCTACCCCAAAAGGACCGGGCTATACCCCCGCAACCCGGATCCCCCTCGCTTCTTTCGGAAAAGGGCCATCAGATCAATCGCACACCTAATTAATTGGCTAAGCCAGAGCCATATGGACTGTGGTTGCACTGTTTTCCTGGGTGGTTCTCCATGTTCCGATTAATTTATAGTGTTCTTGATTAAAGCATAGGTAGAAGGGTGGTTAGGGTCACTTGCCTTTCTCCAACGATAAGCTACTTTCCTTATCTGCAAAGCTCTGCACTTGAACTTCCTCGAATGGCGCGTTGGCTACGATCATGCAAGGAAACATACAATAAATAAAACAATACATCAAACATTACCAAAAGGCTAAAACAATCTTTTAGAAATGACGGGCTCGGAGAGACGATCGCGTGGATACCAAGAACGCGTAAAACGGAGCTAGGATGAAAAAGATATGGCTGAAACAAGGTTCAGGGACTAAATTGTGATTATGACAAACTTCCAGGGGTTTTCAGCAAGATTTCAGGGACCTAAACATAAATATGTGTGAAACTAGAAGGTCTAATATGTAAAAGATCAAAGGGTAGGCTTTTAAACAGAAAACCTAAGAGATCAGGGGCCTAGATATAAAAATCAGGACTGAATTGTAAGAGTTCTAATATGTGGAAGGGCCGGCTTGTAATTCTGGAAACATTAGTGGTGTTTTTGCAAAATGGCAGCGAAGACCTAGGGTTTGACCGGTATGTAACTGTTGACCGGTGACTAGATTTGATCTGGGTCGTTGGATTTTGATCTGGCGGTGGTGGTCACTTGCAAGTGAATGGCAACCGCGGCCTGCCTTCCAAGCGGTGGCGGCGCGGCACAGGCCCGCCGGCCAGCTCGCGGCGGCGGCCAACGGGGGGCTCGGTGCGCCAAAACTACGGGACCTAGACAAAAACGAAGCTAGGGGAGGTAGGGAAGATTGCGAGGGCTCGAAGAGGAGGGAGACGCGCCGTAGAAGGAGATCGGGGCGGCGACTCCGGCGGCGGTCGGCGCTCCGATGGCGGCGGCGCTGCGCAAGGGGATGGCGGGGATGTGGTGCGGGAGGAGGTGAGGCTCGGGCTCGCATTTTATAGGGCGGAGGGGGAAGTGGAGAGGACGGCCGAGGCGGTGGCGGCGGTTTCGGCGGTGGCCGGTGCCATTAATGGCGGCGGCGCTCGGTGCGGCGGTTTCGGGGAGGGGAAGGGACCGAGGAGGCGGTGGATGAGTGCGGCGGCTCCATTATGGCGCAGTGGAGGAGGCGGAGGGGCGCGGGGAGGGGGGGGAGGCGGCGCCGGGGTGCGGGGAGCCGGCGGCCGGTGCGGGGATGGGGCGCGGCCGGAGGTAGGGGATGGCCCCGACAGGTGGGCCCCACCTGTCGGTGGCTGTGAGGAAGAGAAGGAGTGCTGGGCCGCGGGGCAAAGCTGGGCCGTACGGTGATGGGCCGGAGATCTGGGCCGCGGCGGAAAAAAAAATAAGAAAGGAGGGAAATGGGAGGTGGGTCGCGGCGGGTTTGGGTGAGGTTTGGTTTTGTTTATTTCTTTTTTTCTTTTTCAAATCCTTTCCAAACCAAATTTAAACCTTTTAAATTCAAATCTTTTACATCTTTTCAAATTGAAATTTTAACACAAATTTCTCCACTATTTTAAGGACTTTTCACAAACCATCTTTACAACTTTTCAACCATTTTTTTTTAAATTCAAACTTTCAACCTTTTTTTTAATTCAAACTTTTACACTAATTTCACAATTATTTTCACAAAAATTTTTAAGACTTTTAAAATCACACCACAACCAAAACTCATGCATTTCAATATGATGCACAAACACTTGGGTGATTCTAATTATTAAATGATGTTTAATTTAATTAAAGGCAAATTTATTTATTCAAATTTATTAAATCCTTAGAAAATAAAACTAAACCATGTTGCTAACAATATTTTATTGTGATGGAATTTTCGGGTGTTACAAATCCTACCCCCTTAAAAAAGAATCTCGTCCCGAGATTCGGAGGGATGGGGAAACAAGAGGAGTTACAAGATGTCTTGAAAGATGACGGTTTACTATCACGAGCTTGTTCACTTCTCCTTCTTCTTCGGGCTTGTAGCGGCAAACTCAATCCTATCTCCTTGCGGGGTAGTTAAGAGCACCGACTTCTTGGCACACAAAATGATTCCATCATGCTTGCTTAACCAATCCATACCAAGGATCACATCTATTCCTTTGGATGTTAGAATCACTAAGTCCGCTTCAAAATCTATCTCTCCGATCTTAAGATTGACTGTGGGCATACATAGGTGGATTTCATTTCATTGTTTGGGGA
Organism: Cenchrus americanus; assembly: GCA_947561735.1. Classification (NCBI taxonomy): domain Eukaryota; kingdom Viridiplantae; phylum Streptophyta; class Magnoliopsida; order Poales; family Poaceae; genus Cenchrus; species Cenchrus americanus. The sequence goes on along the minus strand of OX387241.1, from coordinate 307,105,771 downwards.
AGCGATTAGCAAATGTGTCTTCATGGAACTCTTGGGTACATCATGCTTTGTCACGAATCGTTCGGTAATAAATGAATGCGATGCCCGGAATCAAATAAAGCTGTTGCGGGTACGAGTTGATAAGAAACGTACCAAGCACAACATCTTTGTCTCCTTGAGCTTCTTCGGTGTCACATGGTTCACCCTACCATGCATATTGTTCGTTGACCTCTCGTTATCTCTCTCGGGGTGTACGCATATTGCGGCGAGGGCAAATACTAGCGTAGTGTCCCAATTCTCCACGGTTGAAGCATCCTTTGGGGTGAACGGGAGTAGTGTTCCTTCTTGGTGCACCTGAGCGATTCTGATGAGGATTTGGAGCCTGTGGTGTCATTGGGTTGGATTCTTCGGGTTCATCAAACGAACGATACTGTTGACTCTGTCCATGGCCTCTGCCTGGTGTGCTAGAACGAAGGTGAGAGTCTTGCGATGAGTTGTAACGAGGGCGGGTGTTACTGCTAGATTGACCTTGAGGTTGAAACTTGCGCTTCTGTTCACGAAGTTCCTTGCGTTTATTCTCCAAGCCTATAGCCTTATTGAGTAACATCTGAAAGTTAAGAAATGTGTGGCTCTGCAACTGATAGTTAAGTGGCCCTATCAATCCATCGAGAAATCGTTCTTGTCTCTTAGCATCCGTGTTGACTTCATCTGGTGCATAGCGGGACAAATGAGTAAGCCGATCCGGATACTCACTTCTTGTCATGTTGCCTTGCTTTAGAGCTAGAAATTCCTTCTTCTTCGACTTCTTCACACCGGTGGGATGTGATGTGTACGAAAACTCTCCCGGAACTCCTGCCAAGTAATGGTGTCGGCGGCGGCATGCGCGACGGTGTAAGCATCCCACCAATCGGAGGCCGCACCTTCCGGACGTCCCGAGGCATACAAAACCTTCTCACGATCATTACATTGGGTGATATTCGGCATCTTGTTGATGGTCTTGAGCCAATCATCGGCATCGAGGGGATCTACGGAATGAGAGTAAGTGGGCGGGGCGTGGCTCATGAATTCTCTATGCTTGTTCACTGGTGGTGGAGGTGGTGGGGGTCCTTGTGGTGGTGGCTGGTTCTGCTGTGCCTGTAGATTCTGGACAGTGGCGGTGAGGTTCTGAATTAATTGCATCTGTTCCGTAAAGAACTGCTGCATCGTGGGATCCATTGCTAATTCTTGTGAAGGAGGGAACTTGATTCAGCTGATTGATGACGAACGGAATATCCTGTCCAGCTCCTGACCTGGTGTTTACCATTTGATTGTTAGAGAGAGAAGTTTTTCGATAAGAAGTTGAATTGATAAAGGTGAATCAGAGAAAAGGGGCTAAGATTCAAATTTTAACTTTAATTATTTTATTGATGTATTTGTGGCCATCACTCCACAAAAACATTTCAATCATGTCAAAGATCCAAATCATGTATGTTTACAATCAACAAGCATTAACATTGCACGTCCTCACAAGAACGGCACTATCGAAACGAAACTGGTAGAAGGGTAGGCAACTTATGAAACTATCCTATAAAACACGTGTGGTAGTTCAAGGTGGAAGAACAAGAATCAGATTCAGTGTAGAAGAAAACAAAAGATTTGATTTTGATAAAGAATAAAGAATAAAATATTTTTTTAAGCGTAAATAAGATATTTTGAATGTTATAAGGGCTTCCTAGAAAGAGTGTCCTTAATATCGACCATTTCTATCTGAGGCTGCGTCCTACAGTCAGCAATGCTCTGATACCACTCTGTCACACCCGATTTTCCGTAGAAAACCGAATGCATCTCATATGTGTGCCAGGATCACAATTTCACACATATGATAGACTCATGAGTGTAATATCACAAGACATTGCTCAAAAACGTACAGAAAAGGGGTTTATTAACTTTTATTACACTCACGATGGTAGACACGAAGGTCTTTACACGAACAACGATAACTATGAAGACGCAACTCCATCTTCATCTTCCACGAGCTTTCGCCCGGTTGATCGCATCCTCGAACTCCTCGTAGTCGGTGAAGTACTCCACTCTAGGGTTCTTCTCTGAACAGCGTAAGCAAGGATGAGTACACTTATGGTTGGTACTCAGCAAGGCCACGGGAATAACCGGAAAGCAATATTAATCCATCTTTAAGTTCAATTAATCATGTGAGGGTCCGGGCCGCTCTTGACCGTGAGCACGGCCGATCGATCGGTTTTACACTGCGGAGAGGTTGCACACTTTTCCCACGGTTCGCGTAAAAGTTCCAAAGAACTTTGAACCCAACCACGCATGTCTTTGATCGGGCACAATACCACACTTAGAGGTGTGATTGCATAGGGACGCTACGAAGCCTTTACAAAGGTATACAAGAGACTAACGACCCGCGAGTTACGGATCGGGGGGCGGACCATAACCCTCCCTAGTGGTCGGCACCTTAGCAAAGGCTGCTACCCCAAAAGGACCGGGCTATACCCCTGCAACCCGGATCCCCCTCTCGCTTCTTTCGGAAAAGGGCCATCGGATCAATCGCACACCTAATTAATTGGCTAAGCCCGAGCCATATGGACGTGGTTGCACTTGTTTTCTGGGTGGTTCTCCATGTTCCGATTAATTTATAGTGTTCTTGATTAAAGCATAGGTAGAAGGGTGGTTAGGGTCACTTGCCTTTCTCCAACGATAAGCTACTTTCCTTATCGCAAAGCTCTGCACTTGAACTTCCTCGAATGGCGCGTTGGCTACGATCATGCAAGGAAACATACAATAAATAAAACAATACATCAAACATTACCAAAAGGCTAAAACAATCTTTTAGAAATGACGGGCTCGGAGAGACGATCGCGTGGATACCAAGAACGCGTAAAACGGAGCTAGGATGAAAAAGATATGGCTGAAACAAGGTTCAGGGACTAAATTGTGATTATGACAAACTTCCAGGGGGTTTTCAGCAAGATTTCAGGGACCTAAACATAAATATGTGTGAAACTAGAAGGTCTAATATGTAAAAGATCAAAGGGTAGGCTTTTAAACAGAAAACCTAAGAGATCAGGGGCCTAGATATAAAAATCGGGGATCGAATTGTAAGAGTTCTAATATGTGGAAGGGCCGGCTTGTAATTCTGGAAACATTAGTGGTGTTTTTGCAAAATGGCAGCGAAGACCTAGGGTTTGACCGGTATGTAACTGTTGACCGGTGACTAGATTTGATCTGGGTCGTTGGATTTTGATCTGGCGGTGGTGGTCACTTGCAAGTGAATGGCAACCGCGGCCTGCCTTCCAAGCGGTGGCGGCGCGGCACGGGCCGCCGGCCGGCTCGCCGGCGGCGGCCAACGGGGGGCTCGGTGCGCCAAAACTACGGGACCTAGACAAAAACGAAGCTAGGGAGGTAGGGAAGATTGCGAGGGCTCGAAGAGGAGGGAGACGCGCCGTAGAAGGAGATCGGGGCGGCGACTCGGCGGCGGTCGGCGCTCCGATGGCGGCGGCGGCGCGCAAGGGGATGGCGGGGATGTGGTGCGGGAGGAGGTGAGGCTCGGGCTCGCATTTTATAGGGGCGGAGGGGGAAGTGGAGAGGACCGGCGAGGCGGTGGCGGCGGTTTCGGCGGTGGCGGTGCCATTAATGGCGGCGGCGCTCGGTGCGGCGGTTTCGGGGAGGGGAAGGGACCGAGGGAGGCGGTGGATGAGTGCGGCGGCTCCATTATGGCGCGGTGGAGGAGGCGGAGGGGCGCGGGGAGCCGGGGGGAGGCGGCGGCGGGGTGCGGGAGCCGGCGGCGGTGCGGGGATGGGGCGCGGCCGGAGGTAGGGGATGGCCCCGACAGGTGGGCCCCACCTGTCGGTGGCTGTGAGGAAGAGAAGGAGTGCTGGGCCGCGGGGCAAAGCTGGGCCGTACGGTGATGGGCCGGAGATCTGGGCCGCGGCGGAAAAAAAAATAAGAAAGGAGGGAAATGGGAGGTGGGTCGCGGCGGGTTTGGGTGAGGTTTGGTTTTGTTTATTTCTTTTTTTCTTTTTCAAATCCTTTCCAAACCAAATTTAAACCTTTTAAATTCAAATCTTTTACATCTTTTCAAATTGAAATTTTAACACAAATTTCTCCACTATTTTAAGGACTTTTCACAAACCATCTTTACAACTTTTCAACCATTTTTTTTTAAATTCAAACTTTCAACCTTTTTTTTAATTCAAACTTTTACACTAATTTCACAATTATTTTCACAAAAATTTTTAAGACTTTTAAAATCACACCACAACCAAAACTCATGCATTTCAATATGATGCACAAACACTTGGGTGATTCTAATTATTAAATGATGTTTAATTTAATTAAAGGCAAATTTATTTATTCAAATTTATTAAATCCTTAGAAAATAAAACTAAACCATGTTGCTAACAATATTTTATTGTGATGGAATTTTCGGGTGTTACAAATCCTACCCCCTTAAAAAGAATCTCGTCCCGAGATTCGGAGGGATGGGGAAACAAGAGGAGTTACAAGATGTCTTGAAAGATGACGGTTTACTATCACGAGCTTGTTCACTTCTCCTTCTTCTTCGGGCTTGTAGCGGCAAACTCAATCCTATCTCCTTGCGGGGTAGTTAAGAGCACCGACTTCTTGGCACACAAAATGATTCCATCATGCTTGCTTAACCAATCCATACCAAGGATCACATCTATTCCATTGGATGTTAGAATCACTAAGTCCGCTTCAAAATCTATCTCTCCGATCTTAAGATTGACTGTGGGCATACATAGGTGGATTTCATTTCACCGTTTGGGGAAGCGATTAGCAAATGTGTCTTCATGGAACTCTTGGGTACATCATGCTTTGTCACGAATCGTTCGGTAATAAATGAATGCGATGCCCGGAATCAAATAAAGCTGTTGCGGGTACGAGTTGATAAGAAACGTACCAAGCACAACATCTTTGTCTCCTTGAGCTTCTTCGACTGTCACATGGTTCACCCTACCATGCATATTGTTCGTTGACCTCTGTTATCTCTGCGGGGTGTCCGCATATTGCGGCGAGGGCAAATACTAGCGTAGTGTCCCAATTCTCCACGGTTGAAGCATCCTTTGGGGTGAAGCGGAGTAGTGTTCCTTCTTGGTGCACCGAGCGATTCGATGAGGATTTGGAGCCTGTGGTGTCATTGGGTTGGATTCTTCGGGTTCATCAAACGAACGATCCGTTGACTACGTCCATGGCCTCGCCCGGTGTGCTAGAACGAAACCGAGAGTCTTGCGATGAGTTGTAACGAGGGCGGGTGTTCTTGCTAGATTGACCTTGAGGTTGAAACTTGCGCTTCGTTCACGAAGTTCCTTGCGTTTATTCTCCAAGCCTATAGCCTTATTGAGTAACATCTGAAAGTTAAGAAATGTGTGGCTCTGCAACTGATAGTTAAGTGGCCCTATCAATCCATCGAGAAATCGTTCTTGTCTCTTAGCATCCGTGTTGACTTCATCTGGTGCATAGCGGGACAAATGAGTAAACTGATCCAGATACTCACTTACTGTCATGTTGCCTTGCTTTAGAGCTAGAAATTCCTTCTTCTTCAGCTTCTTCACACCAGCTGGGATGTGATGTGTACGAAAACTCTCCTGGAACTCCTGCCAAGTAATGGTGTCGGCAGCAGCATGCGCGACGGTGTAAGCATCCCACCAATCAGAGGCTGCACCTTCCAGACGTCCCGAGGCATACAAAACCTTCTCACGATCATTACATTGGGTGATATTCAGCATCTTGTTGATGGTCTTGAGCCAATCATCGGCATCGAGGGGATCTACAGAATGAGAGTAAGTGGGCGGGCTGTGGCTCATGAATTCTCTATGCTTGTTCACTGGTGGTGGAGGTGGTGGGGGTCCTTGTGGTGGTGGCTGGTTCTGCTGTGCTGTAGATTCCGGGCCGGTGGCGGTGAGGTTCTGAATTAATTGCATCTGTTCCGTAAAGAACTGCTGCATCGTGGGATCCATTGCTAATTCTTGTGAAGGAGGGAACTTGATTCAGCTGATTGATGACGAACGGAATATCCTGTCCAGCTCCTGACCTGGTGTTTACCATTTGATTGTTAGAGAGAGAAGTTTTTCGATAAGAAGTTGAATTGATAAAGGTGAATCAGAGAAAAGGGGCTAAGATTCAAATTTTAACTTTAATTATTTTATTGATGTATTTGTGGCCATCACTCCACAAAAACATTTCAATCATGTCAAAGATCCAAATCATGTATGTTTACAATCAACAAGCATTAACATTGCACGTCCTCACAAGAACGGCACTATCGAAACGAAACTGGTAGAAGGGTAGGCAACTTATGAAACTATCCTATAAAACACGTGTGGTAGTTCAAGGTGGAAGAACAAGAATCAGATTCAGTGTAGAAGAAAACAAAAGATTTGATTTTGATAAAGAATAAAGAATAAAATATTTTTTTAAGCGTAAATAAGATATTTTGAATGTTAGAAGGGCTTCCTAGAAAGAGTGTCCTTAATATCGACCATTTCTATCTGAGGCTGCGTCCTACAGTCAGCAATGCTCTGATACCACTCTGTCACACCCGATTTTCCGTAGAAAACCGAATGCATCTCATATGTGTGCCAGGATCACAATTTCACACATATGATAGACTCATGAGTGTAATATCACAAGACATTGCTCAAAAACGTACAGAAAAGGGGTTTATTAACTTTTATTACACTCACGATGGTAGACACGAAGGTCTTTACACGAACAACGATAACTATGAAGACGCAACTCCATCTTCATCTTCCACAGGCTTCTGACTGGTTGATCGCATCCTCAGAACTTCTCGTAGTCGGTGAAGTACTCCACTCCAGGGTTCTTCTCTGAACAGCGTAAGCAAGGATGAGTACACTTATGGTTGGTACTCAGCAAGGCCACAGGAATAACCGGAAAGCAATATTAATCCATCTTTAAGTTCAATTAATCATGTGAGGGTCCAGGCCGCTCTTGACCGTGAGCACGGCTGATCGATCAGTTTACACTCTGCAGAGGTTGCACACTTTTCCCACAGTTCGCGTAAAAGTTCCAAAGAACTTTGAACCCAACCACGCATGTGCTGATCAGGCACAATACCACACTTCCGAGGTGTGATTGCATAGGGACGCTACGAAGCCTTTACAAAGGTATACAAGAGACTAACGACCCGCAGAGTTACAGATCAGGGCGGACCATAACCCTCCCTAGTGGTCAGCACCTTAGCAAAGGCTGCTACCCCAAAAGGACCGGGCTATACCCCTGCAACCCGGATCCCCCTCTGCTTCTTTCGGAAAAGGGCCATCAGATCAATCGCACACCTAATTAATTGGCTAAGCCAGAGCCATATGGATCGTGGTTGCACTTGTTTTCTGGGTGGTTCTCCATGTTCCGATTAATTTATAGTGTTCTTGATTAAAGCATAGGTAGAAGGGTGGTTAGGGTCACTTGCCTTTCTCCAACGATAAGCTACTTTCCTTATACGCAAAGCTGCGCACTTGAACTTCCTCGAATGGCGCGTTGGCTACGATCATGCAAGGAAACATACAATAAATAAAACAATACATCAAACATTACCAAAAGGCTAAAACAATCTTTTAGAAATGACGGGCTCGGAGAGACGATCGCGTGGATACCAAGAACGCGTAAAACGGAGCTAGGATGAAAAAGATATGGTCGAAACAAGGTTCAGGGACTAAATTGTGATTATGACAAACTTCCAGGGGGTTTTCAGCAAGATTTCAGGGACCTAAACATAAATATGTGTGAAACTAGAAGGTCTAATATGTAAAAGATCAAAGGGTAGGCTTTTAAACAGAAAACCTAAGAGATCAGGGGCCTAGATATAAAAATCAGGACTGAATTGTAAGAGTTCTAATATGTGGAAGGGCCGGCTTGTAATTCTGGAAACATTAGTGGTGTTTTTGCAAAATGGCAGCGAAGACCTAGGGTTTGACCGGTATGTAACGTTGACCGGTGACTAGATTTGATCTGGGTCGTTGGATTTTGATCTGGCGGTGGTGGTCACTTGCAAGTGAATGGCAACCGCGGCCTGCCTTCCAAGCGGTGGCGGCGCGGCACGGGCCGCCCGCCAGCTCGCCGGCGGCGGCCAACAGGGGCTCCGGTGCGCCAAAACTACGGGACCTAGACAAAAACGAAGCTAGGGAGGTAGGGAAGATTACTGAGGGCTCGAAGAGGAGGGAGACGCGCCGTAGAAGGAGATCGGGGCGGCGACTCCGGCGGCGGTCGGCGCTCCGATGGCGGCGGCGGCCGCGCAAGGGGATGGCGGGGATGTGGTGCGGGAGGAGGTGAGGCTCGGGCTCGCATTTTATAGGGCGGAGGGGGAAGTGGAGAGGACGGCCGAGGCGGTGGCGGCGGTTTCGGCGGTGGCGGTGCCATTAATGGCGGCGGCGCTCGGTGCGGCGGTTTCGGGGGAGGGGAAGGGACCGAGGAGGCGGTGGATGAGTGCGGCGGCTCCATTATGGCGCGGTGGAGGAGGCGGAGGGGCGCGGGGAGCGGGGAGGCGGCGCGGGGTGCGGGAGCCGGCGGCCGGTGCGGGGATGGGGGCGCGGCGGAGGTAGGGGATGGCCCCGAGAGGGGTGGGCCCCCACGTCGGTGGGTCGTGAGGAAGAGAAGGAGTGCTGGGCCGCGGGGCAAAGCTGGGCCGTACGGTGATGGGCCGGAGATCTGGGCCGCGGCGGAAAAAAAATAAGAAAGGAGGGAAATGGGAGGTGGGTCGCGGCGGGTTTGGGTGAGGTTTGGTTTTGTTTATTTCTTTTTTTCTTTTTCAAATCCTTTCCAAACCAAATTTAAACCTTTTAAATTCAAATCTTTTACATCTTTTCAAATTGAAATTTTAACACAAATTTCTCCACTATTTTAAGGACTTTTCACAAACCATCTTTACAACTTTTCAACCATTTTTTTTTAAATTCAAACTTTCAACCTTTTTTTTAATTCAAACTTTTACACTAATTTCACAATTATTTTCACAAAAATTTTTAAGACTTTTAAAATCACACCACAACCAAAACTCATGCATTTCAATATGATGCACAAACACTTGGGTGATTCTAATTATTAAATGATGTTTAATTTAATTAAAGGCAAATTTATTTATTCAAATTTATTAAATCCTTAGAAAATAAAACTAAACCATGTTGCTAACAATATTTTATTGTGATGGAATTTTCGGGTGTTACAACATTTATGATTAAAAACAAGCATAAGTCAGAAATAAATATTTCTGGCAGTGATAAAATCATGATAAATTCACCAGAGGTCCATTTCAACATTACAATATATTATAGCCAGAAGTTGGGCTCAAACATAATTATATTTTATTCTACAAAAATCATCTAGGAAAATTTGTCAATAACACAAGATAATTTATATAGAAAGGTTCCTTTAGTAACTTTGTGCAATTTTTGTGTAAGGATCCACACATGCTAGTGCTCACAACATATCCAAAATCCAGCTCAATATCATGTATAGATTTTGCAGAATCACAGATCTAGGTATTTTACATTTCAATTTTTCAAGCAAAAACTGTAACTCAAAAGTATATACATGCTTTGCAAAAGTAGTAGTTCTAGTCACACGGAGCACAACAAAATTGGGTTTGCATTTTTTGGATTTTTATACGATTTTATATGGATTTTACAAGATCCAGTCAAAGCACACAAAAGGGGGAGATCCATTTTGCAATCAGACCCTTGGAACTTTCTGAACCTCACAGATCTACCCTTGTCTTTAACACACAGACCCCTACAAGACTCAAATCCGTGCACAGGGATCCCGGCGGTGCAAGGGAGCTCGCCGCCGGCGAGGGGTCGCCGGAGCTGGGCAACAAGTGGCACCTAGCTGCGATTAGGCATACCCGTGCTCGATTGGGATGCTTGGTTTGGCCGGACAGGTCGCTGACGGGCGGCGGCGACGACGCAGGGGCAGCACGGCCGCGGCGCGAAGTCCGGCGAAGGAATAAGTTCAACTGGGCAACACGTGGTCGTGGAAGCTTCAGGGCACCCCAGGGAAGCTGCTAGGAGGGTCGGAGGCAGGGTTTTTTTTACCGACCGCCACGTTTTTACCGCCGGGCAGCGGTAGGGCGGTATGCCGCGGTATACCGCGGTATACCGCTAGATACCGCGCGAATTCAAATTTCAAACCAAAATCCAGTGCTACCGCTAGTTCAAACGAGTTTCGAACGGTATACGCGGTATAAATAGTTTTTACCGCGGTATAAACTATTTTTACCGCGGTATAAACTATTTATACCGCGGGGAAAAAAACACCTCCCGGCTTTGAATCAATGAAAATTTTGGCATGGTGTTGGCACAAATTAGTGTTAAATAGCACCCCCAATCAATGATTTATAGGTATACATAGAAATACTACACCAAACACAATAATACTAGCCGTGCATAAGTGAGTTGATAGTTCAAACACAAATAGTTCAAACTTCAAATACAACTAGTTCATACAACACAAGTTCAAACACAAATAGTTCATACAACACAAGGTCATACAAATAGTTCATACAACACAAGTTCAATGGTAGAATGGAAAGATCCCTAGGCTGGGTCGCGGAGTGGTACTCGGCGATGGACATGACATTCAAACCTCTCGTCCTAAGCAACTCACCCTTGTATTGTTGCCAAGTTAGGCCCGTCCACGCCGCTGTCGTCTGCCACTCACCGACTAACAAGTTGTAGAAATCAGGGTCTTCCCATTCATACACCCAAGTCGTCTGTGGCTGGGCGTTGATGTCCGGAATGGGATAAAAAGAACGCGACTGCGAGGTATCAGTGTGGGAGGAAGAAGAGTACGCTGGGTCGTATTGTGATGCTCCAACCGTTCTCCTCTGCGACTCTGGTGCGCCATGGTCGCGATCCTGAGTAGCATGGGTGAATTCAGTCTCCCCTGCAGTCAACCAAACCATGGATCATAATTAGCACATATAGTTAGAAACATCATACGTGTGTGTAAATGTAGATATGTATACCTGTGAAACGAATTCCACCACCACCACCACCACCACCACCACCACCACCACCACCACCACCACCATCACCATCATCATCATCACCACCACCGTCACCATCACCATCACCATCTCCATCACCATCACCATCGTCATCATCATCACCGTCATCCTCATCTGAGCTGCTATCCCCAGACTCCTGGTAGGGTGGACTACGCTGACCATCATCATCATCAGTGGAGGCGTCGCTGGTCACTTCAATTGGTGCTGTTGTCTTGCCTTTTTGACGTTTCGGGTCACCCTGCTTAGGCCCAGACTGGAACAACCTCTTACCAATGTGATTTGCTACCCACATTTCTTCTTGCCCAATCACTAATGCAATCATCACCCGTAGCGGTTTGCGGATCTGCGGGGTCTATCTGATCCCTCACAAGCTGGGACGGGATAGGAATGTCACTGTCCTCATCCTCCTCATCAAGAACCGGCTCCCGGTTTGATCTACCATATTCCATCCATTCCCGGACCGGATTTTTCTCATCGTAGAAGCTAAGCTGGCCAAGATGCTCAATAATATCACCATCATCAACACCACCAGGAGTGGCATCCTCAAGTCGCAGTCGAAGGTTGTAGTTGACATATACAAGCTTGTTAAGTTTCTTATGTGTCAACCGATTTCTAACCTTGGTATGCAGCAACGCAAAAGTACTCCAATTACGCTCACATCCACTTGAGGAAACACACTGTGAAACAAGCCGCAAAGCTAGACGCTGCAACTGAGGAGTAGATCCACCGAACATCATCCACCAAGCCGTTGCATGTGCAACCGATTGTGTAAGCAATATATTCGAGTAGCAGATAGAAGAAGGTGTCTTTGGGAAGAACGCTTACATGGTGATGTCTTCGGGTCCGTCGCCATCCGCTGAGCCATTTCCGAGCCATATTCGCCATGCTTCATGCGAAACACTTCGACCCCTCCTGCAATGCTTGGACGGCGGACTCGACATCTGTCATGCGCTCAAAGCAATCCTTCAGCATCCGATACATCTCCCTGGTTGGGTCCATCGTATATGAAAGAGAGGGATTGAGGACACCAGCTGCACAATATGAACGAGTACAAATAAGCACAAATTCAGAAGGCATTAGTACTGAAATTGAAATAAGCACAAGTAGTACCTGCACCAACGTATGTCTCGACGTACACGTCACGAATGCGTCTATCAAGAATCTGTCGATACTCATTCCAAGTCGACACATTGGTTCCAAAGAAAGATTCCATTTCAGACTTGCACAACTGGTAATGGTATACCACCTCACACAAGTTTGGCTTCTTGTCCCGATCAACAAAGCGAAGCAACTTGTACACTTGGTTGCACAGTGTCAATGATATACTTCATCCCATCCCACCAATCCATATTAGACATCCTAGCATGAGCAAATCGACCTTCATCGGAACGTGCCCACTTCTTGTTTTGGAATTCGGGAGATGCCATCATCCGCATGAAACCCTGGCGTCTCCGATACATGCTTTCCAAGAACATGTAGTTGGTCCCAAAGCGAGTGGCATTCCACTTAACCAACTCCCCACCGATAGCCTTTCTCATCATCGCATTCAACTGACCATGGTTGTGCAACCAAGCTGAAATTCGCTTGCATACCGAGATGAGACCTGCATGTTCAAGTACAACATTTAGTTACCTCCGATGACACAAGTTCAATGCCTCATAGTAAATAAGCTAAGGTTAGGGGTTACCGTCTTGAGATAGTCTGAATCCTGAGATTTTCCAGTTGCATCGATAGACTTGTGAAACCACGTGACCCCATTGCAATATATCAAAAAATTGATGACACTCATCCGCGTCGGCCCGATCCGGGAATCACACATCAAAGACACACCAAAGATGGGCCAATCATTCGAAACTTTGCGTACCGATCTTTCAAATCTTTCTCGTTCAAATCAAGATACTTGCCATCAATATCCGCGTCCACCGGGGGATGCAATTCCTTCACCTGTGACCATACAACAAAACATGAGAACATATACACAAAAGCAAGCCGACGAGAAAACTTTTACAAACACAAACTAAAAGAAAACTCACCCCACTTCGTGTCTCTCTAACCGCACTAACAAAGTACGGACTATCACTTTGTCTCCCGGGTACTCCGGCGGTATGGAAGAATTTGGACCATGCTTTTCCAATAGATTCCCTAGCATTCTTCCCCTTCGCGTCCGAACCCCGTATCAATCCTCGTTTGCTTCGGTCCACTTCTCCCACCGGCACTCAAGTTATAGTCTTCCACCACCACCGGAGTTTCCCTCCGCGAACCGGCTCTTCTAAGCATCCTCCGGAAGGGATTCAACCCCGCCGAACCACTACCCCCTCCACGCTCATAAGTACCTCCTCTCCCTTCACCCCCCCCTGTCGGAACTGCTTCTCGCTCTCGACAAATTAATTGCATCCCGGATACGAGCCTCCTCATCATATCCTCCGGCGGGATTGTTACCCGCCGCTGCCGCTTCCTCCCGTGCCAACCTGCGACGAGCGCGTTCATTAGTCGCCTTCCTCGTCCTATCAAGATCCCGCCGAAAGTACTCCCGCACGTACGGTGGAACGTTGTTGCAATGGAGCACTGATGATCCACGCGCGGCCAAATGTTGTTTCAACCTAGTTGAACCTCCACCACTTTTCTGCATACCACAGTGATTGCATCGCCATCCGGGAGCTAGATTTACACCATGTTCCATACGGGGTCTTTAGGTCTCCCTGACATTTTCTACCTGCATAAATGCCAACACAAACTAAATTACAAAACACTTCCTTACAATTATACCTACTGAAATTTAGATCCTACATCATGATCATGCCACAAATTATACTCCTAAACCTAAAAGCTAAACCAACAATTCCATTTCTAATTCTACCTAAAGCAACAATTCTATTTCTACCTCTAAATCACATCCTTAACCCTAGCAAAAATCCTAAAACAGAGAAAACCTAAATCCTAACTAAAATCCTAACTCCTAACACAATTCCTAAAGCCTTAATGAACTCAAAAGCAAAAAAAAAAAGAAAACGTACCTAACCGCGGTATACCGAGGCGGCGCCGCGGTATACCGCGCTAACCGCGCGGCTAACCGCGCCTCCCGCGCGGTAGGGAGCGGATCCGCCGCGCGCGCGCGCACCGCCGCTACCGCGCGGTGGCCGCCGGCGGCGCGCGGTAGCGGCGTTGCGGCGGCGGACGCGAGGGGGAGAGGCGCGGACGGGGGAGGGAGACGCGGCCCCGGGAGGGCTGCGGGGCACGGGTGCGCCAGGTAGGTAGGGTTAAACCGGCAGGTGGGCTTCATGGGCCTTAACGGGCCGGCCACTGTTTTTTCTTTTTCTTTTTTGTTTCAACTTCTAAAGCTCCAAATAAATACCAAATGCGCTCAAATTTGAAAACATTTGACACCATAAGACTCTACAAATCATGAACTATTTTTTGGTGATTTTTATTGATTTTTTCATTTTTTTGAATTTAAATTCAAATTTGAATTTTGGGGGGGGGTCTACCGCTCGGTACCGTTACCGTACCCCAGCGGTAACGGCGGTAACCGCGGTATACCGCGCGGTACCGAGCGGTAAAAAAAACCCTGGTCGGAGGTGCTGAGCTTCAAGTGGGGGATCGAGCTCACCGACGACTGCTCGGCGGCGGCTGCTGGAACCCATGCTCTGGTGGGTGCTCGGTTCGCCCAGGGCAACAAGCGTGGGAGTAAGCTCTAGAAGGGCGAGAAGAGAGACTAGGCACGTTCAAAAGGTGCGGGTTCGAAAGGGCACAGAAGTTCACCGAGGAACTCCAATGGCGGCAGCGGCGGACTCGGGGTCGCGTGAGGGGAAGGCCGGCCGGGCTTTTATAGGCAAGTGTGCCTTGGTGAAGGGATCACGAGAGTCATCGCACGGTGGGCCGCGGCATGGGGCAAAGACGGTGCAAGCGGCGAGCCAATGGCGTTTGGTGGGCAGCGCGGCGAGCCAATGGCCGAAGGCGGTGCGGCCGCCGGCGTATGCGAGTGCGGCGCGTGGCGCCGGCACGGGCCCAAAAGTACCACGCACGGGGAGCCCCTTGGCACCACGGACGGACCGGGGGTCGCCGGTCGGCTCGGCGTGCATGTACGGCGCGGTACGGCGGCGGCCGACCGGCCGTGCACGACGTCGCGCGCGCGCAGGGTGCCGGCGCGTTCCAGTGTTAAACATTTCAGCTTAGCCCCCTTTGACCGACCATTTCTCAATTTTTCGCAACTGAAGTGCCACAAACAATCTATACCAAAGTTGTAGATCAGCTGACCCTCTACCATTTTTACAAAGGCCGTATAGGGTTTTGATCAATGGATTTTGCATAAAATGTGGTAGAACTTTGCAGAAAACTCGGCTCCAGTGAATAGTGTTTGGAGGCGTTGACTTGCGTTTTTCACACATTTCGACTCCAAATTTCAAATGCCACTCAACATGAAAGTTGTGTCCCTCGACAAAACACACAACTTTTACATTGGGAGATTTTGAAGTGTTTACGGAAAATTTGGAGAACGCGGCAAAAGTATCGGCTGACACTGGTGGGTCAAAAAGGGTTCAAGGGTTTTGACTAGGGTTTTGACCCAACCTTGACCATGAGTTGACCAAGGGGTGTCATTAGGGTTTGTGGGTGATTTTTTTGAGGCGATGGCCCAGGTTGACCGTCGTTTGACCAAAGTCAACACAGTGGACCGAATCGTTAGAGTTAAATAAACTCGGCTGAAAACCTGGGGCGTCACAATAAGTGGGGCGTCACAATAAGTTATTTGTCAAATAAAATAAAAAATTCATAATTTAAGGAGGCTTAAAGTTGAAAAGTTGTGTTGTTTTCGGAGTTTGCTAGCTAACTCAACACTCGCATTTGTGTTGTATCTAGACTCATATGTCCTCATGGAAAACCCTTCACCTAGCAAGAATGTTGGAAAATTAGCCAATTTAACGAGTAATTTAATCCAGGAAATTAAAAGTAGAAACATACTAGAGGCAAAATTCAGGACAAAATTTGATCTAGCATAGTATGCGAATATGTAGATAATATGTAAACCAGAAAGCAATGTAAATAGATTATACCCAGCGGCATTGAAGCCGGCGCTAGTCGACATAGCGCTTGTCGGTGTAGCCGTCCCACTCGATGCAGCGCAGAAAGGATGCAGTGCCGATCTTCGCTCCCTCCAGCAGCGCAGCGCTCCAATCACGAACAGTACAGCAGCGACAGCGAGTAGTCGTGTCGAAGACACTCCCCAAAAACGTGATCGTCGGTCTTCACCCGAGCAGATGAACTCCGACTCCGACGAATGTCCCGGAGGCTCCTACTCTCCCACGATCCTGTGCACGCAAGCCATGAGACGGGAAGCTTTGTGTGCAGCGAGTTGTATTCTGTTTGTCAACTGAAGGGTCAAATCCAGACGGGGCTATATATAAGGGTTCTCGGGTAAGCCAAGGGTCAGGAGGGGAAGAGGACAAGAGGCACCGGCGCAGTTGAAGTGCTTCAGCACTTATTCGTCAGGAGTTGAAGTGCTTCAGCACTTATGGGATCTCCCACGATCCTGTGCGCGCAAGCCATGAGACGGGAAGCTTTGTGTGCAGCGATTTGTGTTATGTTTGTCAACCGAAGGGTCAAATCCAGATGGGGCTATATATAGGGGTTCTCGGGTAAGCCAAGGGTCAGGAGGGGAAGAGGGCAAGAGGCGCCGGCGCAGTTGAAGTGCTTCAGCACTTATGGGATCTCGCATCAAAAAGGTAAAAAAAAACCTTACCACATTCTGTCCCGCCTGGCTGGCTCGGCACAGCACGCCGCCTGCCTGCCTCGCCCACGGCCGGCGGCGCGCGCGCGCGTGTGGCATGGTTCTGTCCCCTTCTCAACTTCTCAATAGAGATGGAATAAAGTCCAGCATATAAGTTGAGTCTATGCCACGTCAATTGTCATGCCGGTATTATTTGTTTTAAACAAAAGGGATATTAGAATTATTAGTCATTAAATCGGCCAAGCCCAATTAATAATCCAACAAAGAATACGGCACATATTGTTCCATCTTTCCTTACCCAATTCGTGATTAAGCTTGATTTCTTTCCCGTTATATGTTTCATTGCCAATTTGAAGTGTCTTGATGCACAGTTTTATCAATATTAGCCAACATGACATCTGTACTTTTGCATCTACTTATACAATCATTAGGTGTTTTGCATAATTTTTTAAACTACAGTAGTTATTTTGGTTGAATTTTGCACGCAACGTACGGACACGATCTTTGTCCCTTTAAATGATTCCTAACCAAGCTATCACATGTATTGGAGACTTTATAGATCACTCTTGAAACATTAATAAATTTGTACAAGATTACAAATTCTAATCCATCGACACCGACGCGTGAGTCCGCTGAACATCTTGAATCATCGCGTCATCCGATTTGGCAGCAGGGCTCGCGGATGACAGCTCGCTGTCTCTGCCGACGGTGTCCCTGCTGCTCTGGTACGTGCCGCTCCACAGCGCCGAGCTAGTTGAGCCGCTGCTGCTGCTGTCCATCACGTAGTGGAAGGGGTTCACCGGCGGGACGATGGCCATCTCCCCCTCCAGCATCCGCACCACGCTGCTCATCGTCGGCCTCGCCGCCGGCTGGAACTGCACGCACCACAGCGCCACCTTGCACATCATCTCCGCCTTCTCCCTGTCCGCCTCCCCGATCCCGTCGCAGGTCACGACGCTCCCGATCTCGCCCTGCTCGTACCTCTCCCACACCCACCTCGGGAACCACTCCTTGCTCTCGCCGTGGCCGGGGTCGAAGTTCCGCCGCCGCCCCAGGATCTCGAACAGCACCATCCCGAAGCTGTACACGTCGCACTTCTCCGTCGCCGGCAGCGCCATCCACAGCTCCGGCGCCGCGTACCCGGGCGTCCCGCGGCCGCCGCCGGTCAGCGACATGTGCGTCGTCTCCCGCTCCCCCAGCCGCGCCAGCCCGAAGTCTGCCACCTTCGGGGTGAAGTCGCCGGTGAGGAGTATGTTGGCCGGCTTGATGTCGTAGTGCACGATCCGCTGCTGACACTCCTCGTGCAGGTACCGGATCCCCTTCGCCGTGCCGACGGCGATGCTGTGCAGCGTCTTCCACTCCAGCCTCCGCGCCGCCGCCGCGGCCGTTCCCATCTCGCCGCCGTAGAGGTACTTCTCGAGTGAGCCATTCTCCAAGAACTCGTAGACCAGGGCCTTTGTATCCGTGTCGAAGCAGAAGCCGTAGAGCCGGACGAGGTGCACGTGGTAGGTGCGTCCGATGGTGCCGATCTCCGCCATGAACCCCTCCTGGACCTTCTTGTTCATGGACACCTTGAGGACCTTCACGGCGACCGGAAGGCCGTTCGGCAAATCGCCCTTGTACACCACGCCGAAGCCGCCGGACCCCAGCTCAGACGAGAAGTTCCGGGTGCAGGCCGCCAGCTGCTCGGAGGTGAAACGCATGGGCCTCTCGCTGAGGATCTCGTTCAGGAACTTCTCCACCGGCTCGATCTCGATCACCATGTCACCCAAGGCGTTGCAGGTCTGCATCTCGCGGCCGCGGTTCTTTCCCTCCATCTCCTCCATGATTTTCTTTACGATCTTCTTCTTCATCTTCTTCCTCACGACGCGGCATCTTCTGATGAGGGCGATCATGACAACAACTGTCGCAGTTCCTGCTACCGAGGATACTGAACAACGGAATACAGCAGAAAATTAGCTACAGTATAGTTTTAGAAAATCAGTAGTACGAGGTAAGATTGTAAGAAGAAGATGCATCCTACCGACTGGAATAGCGGCATTCCCCATGTCTGCGTTGCTTCCGGTCTGGGAGCTTTTAGTTTTAGAATCTGCGTCATGGCATGCGTCAGATAAGCAAGTTAGGTGAAAGAGCAGTCCGGGCAAAACCAGAAATGCAGCTGCTATCTCAACACTTCCTGATTTAATCCCAAGAGAAAAGGAAAGCAAATCCAAATTCTGTTTCTGAACAAAGTTTCTGAATGACTGAATCCCAAATTCTATCAGAGCTCTGAATCCTCTGATCACTCCATCAATAACTGAACTAAAGATTTACCTGTGCTCAACTGTTGATAGCCGGGGGCAGTGTTTGATGATCCTCTTTCTAAAACGCCTAGGATTAGTGCTCGGCTGCTCACTGGCGAGCAACTACTATTCTGGTTGCTGGCTTGCACTTGCAGGCCATGCAGGGCTAAATGATGGGGGTCGTCAGTAACCGCTCTGGCCGGAAAGGAGCACGATCGAGGACCGTCTGCAGCTACGACGTGATGGATGAAAGGCCAGGGAAGGCGCGAGCAGCCGTTGCTGACTAGAGTGACTAATCAAAGAGGTTGACTGCGGTGGGTGTGATGAGCTCGCCTACACCAGTCGCCAACGGACGGGAGGCTTCTTCTGCTGACACCTGACCGTGACAACCGTGAATCCTCGGAATCTTCTTGCCTTCCCTCATCAATCAATCCTCATCAAGAGAGTTCGTGTTCAAGACGCATCTGCTATGGTCTGTACTGGGCTGTGGGCCTTTTAAAGCTTAAACTTGGGCCGCTATACATGTTCAACAACAACATAACAAGCAACCACTGGAGCCCACTTATGCCCATGTACGAATTCTATTTAAAGACCCCCCCAAATGTCGGCGATACTACGAGAATTCGTTGGAGGAGTCCATGTAGCACGCCAGGCCCAACGGAGTCAACGAACGGCGAAAATATCTTGCGTCTCTATCTTGTTTGCTGTTGGCTAGTATTGACGATGGTGGCAGCACTAGTATATTCTTCTTGAGCTATAAGGAAGGGCAGCCGTTGTCCACATCATCTGCCGTTGGTTAGCGCATCGTCGAGAAGGAAAACAGCTTCGGAGCTGAGCACACGGAGTGTCCATATATATTCAGAGAATCGGAATTATGCATATGGAGCCAGCGGTTTGTATCCATCGCCCTTCGCTGTCGTCGGTGGTAATTCCAGTCACGATTCCAAACTCCAAAGGGTTTCGCTAATTTTCCACTGAAACCTAGGGCCTACGGAATTATTGATCGACATTCGTGGGAACCGGGAGCCAGGAAACGTTGCGTTTTTCATGCTGCTGCTTGTATTATTCAACGCCGAAACTTATCTCCGAAGAAAACGATCCTTATCCACACATTTCAGTCGGCTGGATTTTTTCCATCCGAGATCCAATTCATTCCCTGTATATACGGCATGCAGAATTGAAAGAGCTGCATGCAGGAAATTTCTTCCTTCCCAATCGCGTGTGCCAAACTGCCAAAGCCAGTTGTTGGAGTAGGAAATTCCTTGTTGGAATTGACATTCAACTCGCAAGCAAGGCAAGGAGGCAAGGGTTTTTTAATCGTGTCCGCGTACTCCGATTCCAATTCCAACTGCTGATAAATTTCCCATGCAACTGCGTCCTGATTCCTGAATATATAGGACATTGACCTGGCTAACCAATCCAGCAAGTCGTCTTCCTTCTTATCTAACCCCTCCCCGGCCGTCTTCCTCACGCACTTCTCCTCCTCTCAGCTCGCTTCCATTCTCTACGCTCTCGCCGGCCTCTACGCAAGCCGGCCGGGGAACCATGGTGCGGGCGAGGCTTCTCGCCGCAGCGAGCGGAGCTGCCGCTGCCGCGCAGCAGCACGCTCACCTCAGCGGGATCGCGGTCGTGGCGCTCGCGGTGGCCGCGACGGTGGCCGTGGCGGCGATCGCGGCGTTCGGGTGCGCGCAGGGCGCCAAGAAGCCGCGCCGGCAGAAGCAGGACAACAACAACGTCTACTACTACGGCCAGGGCTACCCGCCGCCGCCTCCCGCGGGGGCGTACGGCTACCCGGCGCAGCAGGCGCCCGCCCCCGGCTACGGCTACGCGTACCCGCAGCAGCAGCAGGGCGCCGGGCGGACGGGCCGCAGCGGGCTCGGCTCCGGCGCCGCGGGGCTCGCCGTCGGCGCGGTAGGGGGGCTGGCGGCGGGCGCGGTCCTCAGCTCGGCGCTTCACTCCGGCGGCGGAGGTGGGTGCGGCGGCGGTTGTGGAGGCGGCGGTTGTGGAGGCGGTGGTTGCGGCGGAGGGTGCGGTGGTTGACCTCGTCGTCGCTACGGTGGCTCTGCTTATTTGCCGCGTCGTGGTTGGTTTACCTGTTTCTTTTTTGCTCGAAAAAACTGTTCGTCTCACCAGATTTTTATTTTTTATACCGAGCGAAAGGTTTACTGTAAATTGAACTTACCTATGTTTATACATGCAAGTTTGGTGATTCGACCAAATATTAGATTTTTTTTGCACTATATTTTTAATGCGATGAGTATGTACGTTCAGTAATATATTTACTGCAACAACACCTCAAATACGTGTTATGCACGGTATATTTTAATTGTGAAGATGTGAGGGGCTTGCCATCGGCACGATCATCTGCTCGGCGCTCAACTCGGTTGTCCTTCGGTGTAGTTTTGTGTCCGAATTTTTAATAATCAAATAAAGTATCGTTGAGTATATTATGATCAACATGAGTTTGTAGATCCACACCCTACCTATGGGTGTTGATATGGTTGGTTAAACTGTTAGTGCATAGTGTTTGAACGGAAAAGGTTCCGGATTGTGTCATTCAAACTCAACTCAGATGTTGTATTTTCTCTAACTAAGTGGACGTCATTCTTCGAGAATAACCACAATATTTGTGTTTATGGAGTTATTCCACAAAAACTTCGATTGGAACCAGTGTTTGGAACTTTAGCTAAGATTAACCAAAAATGGCGAATATAGATCTTAAATTATCGTACCGGTGATGCATTTTCAGCTATGATCCTTCAAAATTTATTCAAAGTTTTGTCATTTCTTTTTATAAAAAAATTGGCAAAAAAAGGCATATCGACCTTTACCAGTCCCCTTTGATATTTATTTCGGTAATGCTTGGACTCGGCGGCCGGAGGGAGCAGAAAAAATCGGACGCTTCGTTCTCCACCACGGAAGAAAGAGTCAACTGCCCATCATTTCTCTCTCTTCTTTTTTCTTCTTCTCCAGCAAACAGAGCCTCCTCCACCGGCAACGACTGGCGTCGGCGGGCTCTCCTCTGGCGGTGGTGCGCGCCCCCCACGGCCGGATGCGCCACGGCGCGCCCCCACGGCTGGATGCGCCGCCGCCGCCCATGGCCTCCTCCTCCCCTTCTTCTCTATGTGCGGCGGCGGCGGCGGCGCCCGCGCACGGAGCTCGCGGCGGCTCGAGGCTCCCGCGGCTCCCTCGGCGCTAAGCAGCAGGGAGATGGCTTGAGGAAGCGGGCAAGCAGTCACGGCGATGAGAAGACATTCATGCTGTGCAACAGGATTTGTGCATGTTGCAAGCCTGTGTTCTACGTGTTTCAGATGTCTCATAAGGATGTTGCAAGTGTTTCGTGCGGATGTTGCAAAAGTAGATCGGGGTGTTTCAGCGTTGCGACATGAGGGAGGCATGGAAGATGTTGCAGAGCCTTGGGGCTGCGTTTCCGATGTTGCATGAAGCGTTTCGAGATGTTTCATTTAGTGCTATATGATGTTGCACGAAGTGATTCGAGATGTTTTCATCTAGTGCTATTCGATGTTGCATGAAGTGATTTGAGATGTTTCACTGTTATTTTGATGATGTTGCAACATTTTGTTTCTCGTGTTTCATCTGCTACTCTAACATGTTACGACATATGCATCTTAATGTTTCACTGTGATTTGGCAAATGTTGCGGATGTTGAGTTTCGATGTTGCAGACGTGTAATGTTGGGTTTTGTATTGAGGAGGAGAGAGAAGAGAGCTCTTGATGTTAAATGTTGCACGCAACACTGGTCGCAACATGTTCGTAATATAGTCGCAACATGAGGGGAGGGGAGAAAGACTCCTGATGTTGGATGTTGCACGTAACCGCGTTCGCAACATGCTCACAACACGTTCGCAACACGCTCGCAATATGTACTCTTTGAATGTTGCAAGCACCACGGTTTGCAACATGGGAAAAGTTCTTCGCAACATCGCAAAAGTTGTTCGCATCATCACTACGCCTCGCAACGAGATTGACGGTTGATACGCTCCCTCATCTAAATCGTGCGGCCGCGGACCCGTCCGATGACGTCCGGGCGCTAGCAGTTCCGTATTTATTTTGTCTAAAACCGTTGCTTGATAATTGGTTGGAAGTTGAATTTTTGGGTTCGAGTTTAGTTTCACAATACTCTTTCGTCTGTGTCTTTTTTCAAACCTTAACCAGCATTAGTCCCCATAGTCCCAAAATTATTTTCTTATATCCATCAGCTATATACACCCACGTGTGGTATGGTGGTTGGAACAAATTTCTTTATATTAAAATAAATAATCTTTGTCTTATAAAATATAATGGTGTGGTAGTTTCTCATAAGTCAAATTATTTTAAATTCGACCAAGCTTCTATAAAAAAGATATACAATACCAAATATAAGCATCATAAATGAATTATGAAATTTGTTTTCGTATTTTGCTCCTTTCATGCGGTTGATGCTAATAGTCTTCTACAGTTCCACTCTTCTCTACAAATTTTACCAAAATCAAAATAATTTGACTTAACATGCACTCACGATCTCCGTCCGAGTACTTTCTTATGGTGTGCCCATTAATTATCTGTAGTCAGCGTATGTTAGATTTTCAACTTGCAACTTGTGCAATAATTTTAAGGGACATTGATTAATCAAGAAAACTAGTCATTTGCCTTTGACTTTTTATGACGAGAGGAGGAAGCTTTGGTGACAGACTGATACTCCCTCTGCAGGTCACGTTTGACCACTCGTCTTATTCAAAGAATTTGTGAAAATATTATTTATTTTGTTATGACATGTTTTTTCATCATATATATTTTCAGTATAACATGATTGTTTTTATATTTTCATAAATTTTTTGAATAAGACAAGCAGTCAAACGTTATCAGTAAAAGTCAACAAGTCCTTATATTTTGGGACAGAGGGAGTAGTAGTTATGTCAAAAATAAGAAGGCCAGTAGTCGGCTCGGGTGTGAGCCGTGGGCCCCTGACGCAGCATTTTTTTAATAATAATTGAGGGGTCGTATCTCCCCGAGGCTTTTCATTTTTATTTTCTTTATTATCATTATACAAAAGTAATTGTGTCTAACAAGAAATTGAAAAAAAATAACCCTCAACTATTGTATGAAATTCTTCCGTTTCGTACGACATTTTTCTAAAAAAACCGGCTGGATGAACCAATGGCTTAGGGATATTTTTGCAATTTTTTGGTCAAACATAATTATTTTTATAAAATTGTAAAAAAATATTGAAAATGAAATTTCAAATCTTTTCCAGGTGTTCACTCAACACGCCCTGCTCTGCGACATGTGCACTCGGCTCGCTCGGTCGAAATTGTTGAGAAATATTAATGATGATCATTAGCTTAATCATGTAATTAACATAGTTATTAGTCAGTGTAATTAGGGAAGGGGCAACCCTTCACTGTGTGGGGGCGTCTCCCACCGTACGGACGTGCCTACTTCCAAAGGGTGCCTCTGCACCCCTTCATTGTACATAAATAGTGGGGTCCACCCCCTAATCATCGATCAATCACAAGCATCCTTTAACACGTTATCAGCACGCTCCCCTGAGCAACACACGCACGCACGCAAACAGAGGCCAGAAGGCCCTCACCGCCGGCAAATCTCGCCGGAATTCATCCAAGGTTAGCAAAATGGATTCCCCATTTCGACTAGTAGACATTGCCTATGCTACCTATCTAGTGATGCCCATTAGAACACACCGAGGCCGCTGCTTCTTCTGCACTGGTGGTGCACGCCATGGCCGCCGCCGTGGTCGACGTGGAGGACGAAACCGCCGCTTCTGTGGCCGCCGTGGACCAAGGTCCCCTCTGTCGTATGGACCTCCCTGGGTCCACTGCCTCGGTGGGTACCAGGACCGACTACTCGGTGGGCCCCTGGGACTACCCGGCTTGCGCTACACGGCACCTGAAGGCGTGGAGCACAAGGACAACACAGGAGTAGTACTCGGATAGGACTCTGTACATGTTCCGCACTGTGTAGAGGTCTCCTAGACGTACTCGACTAGTACTCTTTCCCTACTCCGACTTGTAACCCTGTCTCCCGGACTATATAAGGCGAGGCAGGGACCGATCTCAGGATCACCTCATCCAATCTCAACTCACGGCGCACTATTGCACCGCCCTGTAATTGTGCCCTATCAATCCAGAGCTACGCAGCATACAGGACGTAGGGTATTACGCACCTTGCGGCCCGAACCTGTCTAAATTGTGTGCCACGTGCCTCTTCCTTCGAGTTACCGATCTCGGCGAGTCACATTCATCTACTTCGGGTACTCCCCGTAGTAGGTTGCCGGTCCAAAACACCGACGGGCGGCGCGCCGGTAGGGGCTCTCGCTCGAGATCACATGGCGAACTCGACGGCTTCCGTTCACATCAAGCCAACCGTCGCCTTCAACCGCGGCGACACCTTCGTTTTCGGCGCCTGGGTCTGCACCGCTGATGGCGCGAGTTCCTTCCAGCGCCGCTTGATCATGCAACCCGACTCGAGGACGGGGCCTTGCGACGCTTCCCGAAGTTGTCACGGGCAAGCTCGCCAAGCAAGTTCGGCGAAATTTCGCTCTCCAACCTCCACGGCGACTTCGAGCTCGAGTCCAACTCGAACCCGACGTCGCCATGGGCCATCGCATGCGAGCCGGCTCCTCGGCCATCGCGAGCGGCCCCCTCTCCACGCCGGCGCTCCGCGCGTGGCTCCCGCGTTCCCGGCGGGCCCGCACGGAGGCTTCTACACCACGCCGGGCCGGCAAGGAGCCCGCAACCGAGTACAACTCGGACTCCGACGCCGTCCCCCGGCCGCGTCTCGGACTCCGACCCTCTCTCTCCGAGTTCTACTCGAACCCGGACTACGAGTTCGACTTCGGGTCGGACCACGAGGAGCCCGAGTCCGAAGACGACTCCTCCGAGCTTCCCCTGTCGGGGGCCGGCCTACGGGGCCGGTTATAAGATCAACGCCGGCCGGGAGATACGTCTGCGGCCAAACCTCAAGCCCGCCGAGGGCGACAACGGAGGACTCACGCTACGTCGCCTACATCGACTCGCTACCGTTCCAGGAGGGAACACCACTAGCCCAAGCTGACTCAAGCACACCAACTGAGGTGGCACCTTCTGAGCCAAGCTTGGGTACCCCTGATCGTCAAGTCTTCATGGCTGCCGGCGACACCCCGGGAACCTCTGGCACGGCCGCAGACAAATACTTGGAGGACATCTCCGCAGACGAGCTGTCTGCTGATGCCCCTGCGGACGAGACCGACGCCAACAGGGACGCCCGGCGCGAACGTAACAGGAAGCGCAACGAACGACGCCGGCGGCTCAGAGACAACCTCCCCATCCGCAACCTTGCGGAAGCTCTCGAAGCAGTCGAGAGCAGAGTTCACACCACTCCTGAGCAATGCCTCATGTCGATCACAACGATCGCACGGCAGGCTCAGGGCATACGGGCTGGAGAAGTCATCGCCAAGCTCGCTGAAGAAGCCTACTTCATGCGGGTCGACAAGAGAGTCAGCCAACCTCCCCCCAGCCAAGCCTCGCGACAACGAGGCTACTAGTCGCAGTGTTGACCCCGGTCCTAACCGTACTCGGGGCGACATCCCGCCCGAACCAAACCGTCGACGCTCCACCGCTGGCGAACCCTCACGACAAGACAACGTCAACCGAGAAGTCGTCCCCCACCGTGCTCCCGGCCGGTGGTGGCGGCAACGACCCCGACGGCGGCGGCGGCGGCGGCGGCGGGCTCCAACCACGGAGCCAACAAGAAAGGCGGAGGCGGCGGCGGCCGCGGCGGCCGCGGCCACGCGCACGGCCACGCCTCCGGCGCCTCCCACGGCGGGTACGATGCTCGCCGAGAGAATCGACGAGTTGCGGCGAAGAAGTCGACGACCGCCGCCGAAGGCGACGGCTTCCCCGCCTTCTCACCCCGGCTTCGCAACCTTGCTCCTCCCCGACAAGTTCAAGCCTTTGGGGATCACCAAATACGACGCGAAGCGGATCCCATCCGGTGGCTCCGATGCTACGCTCTCTCCATCGAGAACGGCGGCGGCAACGGCGACACCAAGTGCCTCTACTTCCCCTTCGCCCGGATCAAGCCCCACTCACGTGGCTCGAGTCGCCCGGACAAGCACTCAATCGACAAGTGGGACCGACCGAAGGAGCAATTCACAAGCAACTTCGCGGGCGCCATGGGCCGTTCGGGTACTCGCATGGACCTTGCCATGATCAAGCGAGAACAAGGCGAGACCCTCGCAAGTACATGCGCCGCTTTTTCGACAAGCGCGCTACCGTCGTGGACGTCACCGACAAGGAGGTCATCGACCTCTTCCAGGACGGGCTCTACCATCGCCGCACCTTCGAAGACTTCGGCCGACGCCGCCCCAAGTCCATTCCCCACCTCAAGGACATGATCACGTCCTAGGCGGATGAAGAGGACAAGGCCAACGCCAAGTACGACGCCATCCGCGGCAAGTCCAAGCAGAACCAAGGTGGCGGCAGCAGCAGCAACCCAAACCAAGGCGGCCGCAACAACAACAGCAACAACAACAACTTCTCGGGTCCCAACCGCAAGCGCAAGCCAGACAACACCGTCGCGGCTATCCAGCGCCCTCCGAAAGGGAACTCAAAGAAGAACTCCGGCGGGTTCAAAGACCTGCTGAAGGAGAAGTGCCCGTGGCATCCAAACGGCAACCACACTACCGAGCAGTGCTACCAGCTCAGGCATGCACTCAAGGACACGCGGAGCCACCGCACCCTCACGATCGGAAGAACAAGAAGAAGGACGGCGACGACTTCCAAGAACCCGAGAAGACCGTCAACGTCCTCTTCGGCGGACTACCTGCGGGCGGGAGCGAAGGCTACTCGCCGTGAAGTGATGTCCATTGAACCGGCGGTTATGACCCCTCTCAGGTGGTCAGAGACACCCATCACCTTCTCCCGCGTGGACTAATGGACCAGCTTCTCCGAACCAGGACGCTTCCCTCTCGTCCCGAAACCAACGATGGCGGGCTCTAAGCTCAACAAGGTGCTCATTGACGGCGGAAGCGGGCTCAACGTCCTCTTCACCAAGACTGCGAAGAAGATGAACCTTGACGTCACCCCCATGCTCGACAAGAGCGAGCATGCCCTTCTACGGCATCGTCCCGGTGCAACGCGGCTATCCCACTAGGCTCGGTGGTGCGCCGGTTACCTTCGGGGCGTCTCGCGACAACTACCGCACCGAGTACATCAAGTTCGAGGTCGCGGATATCGAGACTTCCTACCATGCCATCCTCGGCGGACCGGCCATCGCCAAGTTCATGGCGGTGCCCCACTACACGTACTTGGTACTCAAAATGCCAAGTCCGGTGGCGTACTCTCCCTCCAAGGGGACTTGAAGATCTCTCACGACTGCGATACAGAGGCCGTGGTGATCGCTTCGACAAATAAAGTACCCACCCCAATGATGGAGGTCTACGCCGCGTCGAAGAAGCTTGCCACAAGTGAACTCGACATCCCAGAGAAGTCTGACAGCGCCAACAAGCCTCGGCCACCCGAGGAGGTGCTCACCAAGTCGGTCGACCTCGGAACAGGCGACCCCACCAAGACCACCACCATCGGGGCCGGCCTCGACCCCAAATAGGAAGACGCGCTCATCGGCTTCCTTCGGGCTAACCGCGACATCTTCGCGTGGAAGCCGACGGACATGCCGGGGAGTGCCCGGGGGAGCCGATCGAGCACCGCCTTAACGTCGACCCAAAGGCTACCCCCAAGCGACAACATCTCCGACGCTTCGCCGACGACGGACGGGACGCCATCAAGAAGGAACTCGCCAAGCTACTCGCCGCCGGCTTCATCGAGAGAAGTCTTCCATCCCGAGTGGCTCGCCAACCCCCGTCCTCGTCCGCAAGAAGAACTCGAACGAGTGGAGGATGTGCGTCGACTACACCGACCTCAACAAGCACGCCCCCAAGGACCCCTTCGGGTTGCCGCGGATTGATCAAGTCATCGACTCCACGGCGGGCTGCGACTGCTCTGCTTCCTCGTCGCTACTCCGGTACCACCGGATCGCAATCAAGGAGGAAGACCGGGGAGAAGACCGCGTTCATCACCCCGTTTGGCGCGTCTTGCTACACGACCATGTCTTTCGGGTTGAAGAACGCCGGCGCTACCTACCAACGGGCCATCCGGGCACCGCTTCAAGCGGCAACTCAACAAGAACGTCGAGGCCTACGTGGATGACGTGGTTGTCAAAACCAGGGACTCCAGTACCCTCATCGACGACCTTGAAGAGACCTTCGCATCGCTACGCGAGTACCGCTGGAAGCTCAACCCGAACAAGTGCGTCTTCGGCGTACCTTCGGGCAAACTACTCGGCTTCATCATCAGCCAACGTGGCATCGAAGCCAACCCCGAGAAGATCTCCGCCATCACCAGCATGAAAGCTCCCACGAGCATCAAGGACGTCCAGAAGCTGACGGGGTGCATGGCGGCATTGAACAGATTCATCTCGAAGCTAGGAGAACGGGGCCTCCCCTTCTTCAAACTACTCAAGCACCACGAGAAGTTCGTGTGGACGAGAGAGGCGGACCGGGCCCTTGCCCGGCTCAAGGACTTCTGTCGAAGCCACCGGTCCTCACGGCTCCCTACAAGGGCGAGCGCCCATCGCTCTACCTCGCCGCGACTACTCATGTGGTCGATCTGCCATCGTTGTCGAGCGGCGGGGAAGACGGCCACGCCTACCCGGTCCCGGCGCCCGGTCTACTTCGTCAGCGAGGTTCTATCAGAGTCCAAGGCTCGCTACCAGCCCGTGCAGAAGCTTCTGTACGCTCTACTCATCACCTCGCGGAAGCTACGACACTACTTCCAGGAGTACTCGGTCTCCGTCGTCACGGACTACCCGCTCGGCGACATCCTGAGGAACCCAGACGCCACTGGAAGGATCTCCAAATGGGCTGTCGAGCTCGGCGCCCTCACCATCGACTTCAAGCCACGCACGGCCATCAAGTCGCAAGCGCTAGTCGACTTCATGGCAGAGTGGCGGGAGAACCAGCTACCTACTCCCACCATGCGACCAGAGCATTGGGTGATGTACTTCGACGGCTCACTCAACCTCGAGGGCGCAGGCGCGGGGGTACTCCTGATCTCCCCAACGGGCGAACAACTCAAGTACGTCCTGCAGATCTTCTGGAAGGTCTCAAACAATGAAGCCGAGTACGAAGCTCTACTACACGGGCTCCGCCTCGCGGCTTCACTCGGCATCAAGCGGCTACTAGTCTACGGCGACTCCGCAGTGGTCATCAACCAAGTCAACAAGTCCTGGGACCGCGACAAGGAGAACATGGACGCCTACTGTCTAGAAGTCCGCAAGCTCGAGAACAAATTCTATGGTCTCGAGTTCCATCACATCGTCCGCGACAACAACGTTGCAGCGGACGTCCTCTCGAAGCTCGGATCCACCCGCGCCCAAGTACCCGCGGGCGTCTTCGTCCATGAGCTTCACGCGCCATCCATCCCGGAGCCGGCGCCACCGACCACCGCCCCCGGCCCATCAACCAGTGGGCGGGGAGGTCATGATGATCGACGTGGACCGGAGGCAACCCTTCATCGACTACCTCGGCGAGCGAAGGTCCCCTCCGACAAGAACGCGGCCGAACAACTCGTCCGCCGCGCCAAGTCTTACGTCCTCGTCGGCGACAAGGCCGTACAAGCGAGGCGCATCTTCCGGAGTACTCATGAAGTGCGTCCCTCGCGAGGAAGGCAAGGACATCTTGGAGGAGATCCACAAGGGTGTGCGCGGCAACCACGCGTCCTCCCGCACGGCCGGTCGGCAAGGCCTTCCGGCGAGCCTTCTGCGGCCCACGGCCACGGGGCGATGCCGAAGAACTCGTCGAAGGTGCCAAGGATGTCGGTTCTTCGCCAAGCGGCAACACGTCCCCGCCTACAAGCTAGTCACCATACCGCCAACCCGGCCCTTTGCCTGCCGGGGGGCTCGACATGATTGGGCCACCGCCAACGCGCGCCGGGGAGGATTCAACGGGGTGCGGTGGCTATCGACAAGTTCACCAAGTGGATCGAGGTCAAGCCGGTCACATGCCCCAAGGTCGACGAGTACTCGACTTCTGGACGAACTCGTGCACCGCTACGGGCTACCCCACCGCATCATCACGGACACCGGGATCCAACTTCAACAACCACCGAGTTCCGGGAGTACCGCGAGAACGGCGGAATCGACGTCAGATACGTCTCCGTCGCCCATCCACGGGCCAACGGACAAGTCGAGCGCGCCAACGGGATGGTGCTCGACGCCCTCAAGAAGCGGCTACACGACGCGCTAACTCAAAAGGGGGCAAGTGGATCAAGGAACTACCCAATGCACTGCGGGGGCTGCGGACTCAACCATCCAAGCCAACGGGGCAATCCCCGTACTTCCTGGTCTACGGCTCCGAAGCCATCCTCCCTGCGGATGTCATATGGAACTCGCCGGCGGTGGAGCACTACGACGAAGGCGTCTCGGAAGACGACGAGACGAGTTGACATCGACGGCCTCGAAGAAGCTCGCCGTGCCGCCCTAGTCCAATCGGCAAGGTACCCGGAGGGTATCCGACGCTACCACGATCGCAACGTCAAGGAACGCTCCTTCAACGTTGGAGATCTTGTCCTCCGCCGTATCCAGAACACGGAAGGACTTCACAAGCTCAGCTCCCCCTGGGAAGGCCCCTTCACCGTGGCTAAGGTGACCGGGCCAGGCTCCTACCGCCTCCAAACACTTGAAGGCGAAGAAGTCAACAACTCGTGGAACGTCGACCAGCTCTGTCGATTCTACGCCTAGTCTACTCGACTACTCCGGGGTTCAAGTCTACACGACTACATCAACACCCCCTTGCCGCAAGCGACCCTCCGGGTCCTGGCTTCAAGTCTCCGGACTACTCTTCTCCAGGTCCAGCCCGTGCGGCTACCTACGGACCCAGGGCTGCGACGAGCGTCAAGGACTCTAGCAGCGGTCTACCAAGAAGACCACACTCCAAAGATCCAGCCCGCGCGGCTACTTACGGATCTGCGATCCAGCCTACACGGCTACCTACGGATCACTCACTGTCAGCGGCTACCCGCTCCAGTACTACTCAGCCGTGAGCGGCCTTCGGGTCCAGGCGACTACTTGTAACTACGGCCCTGGCCACCCAGGTGTACTTCTTCAGTAATAAAGTTTGATTGTTCATCAACTTCTTTACTGTCTACTCCCCGCGACGGGACTACTAAGCCGAGTACTACTACTCGCACCTACTCCACGATGGGCGCTCCGCACTCTGAGGTCGCGGTCACGAGTACTCATTGATGGAACATCTCATTTCATTGATATATGAAAAAGTTCATTACAACTGTTTCCTATACAACTACGGCTACTAGATATCTATGCGGGGCTACCGGAGATTCAACTTATCGGCTACCGCTCCGCGATGGGAGCCATCTGCTCCGGCAACTCGCGTCCGCTTCGAAAGGATCTTGATGTCGCCTAGAGGGGGGGGGGGTGAATAGGCGAATCCGCACACTTAAAAATAATTCAACCCCTTGTCGACCGAAACCGGTCGACCGGTTTCCAAAACCGGTCGACCGGTTTTACACGAACGTAACCAACAATAAGTAAAACCCCTCTACGAGTTCTAGCACAAACCAAACTTGGTGTGGGACTTCCGCATGGATTTCCTGGAGTACCAACAGAGTCCCTGCACACAGCACAAGCACACTAAGGTAGATCGAAGCGGAAGCACAAGATATATGCTAGAAAGAGAGATAAACTAACATGCAAGGTATATATGAAGTAAAGGCGCAATTGACACAAGGATTTATCCCGTGGTTCAGCTCGCCACAAAGGCTTGCTTACGTCCGCGTTGTTGAGGTATCCACACAAGGATAGACTCGCCACACAAGGCTTGTCCTTTCCCTCGATCTCAAATCAAGAGAACAATCTCTTGAGATGAGAGGTTTTCCACTAGATTCACAGGGGTAATACAAACTTCTTGGAGCTTCCACAATCTCGGATTGGAGCTTCCAAGCAACCTCTAGCCGTCTAGGAGCAAATGCTCCAAGAGTAAAAGATGCTTCAATGATCTTCAACGAAATCAGCAGGTGCTCAAGTGTGGGATGCTCATTAGGCTCCTCAAAGCTCTCTAAAGCTCTCACACAAGTCACTCTCTTAACCCAACTCAAGGATATGGCACTAGAGGCTTAAATCTCACTTAGAGAGGTTGGGAAGAGCTTTGCTATGGTTCTGGAATGTGTTGGGAGTGAAGAGAACCAGCCGCACCTCAAAGAGGAGCTCAAGGGTATAAATACCCACCTCACTCAAAACTAGCCGTTAGTCTGTCAGACAAAACCGGTCAGACCGGTTTGCCAAACCGGTCAGACCGGTTTACAAACCAACTAGCCGTTGGACGGTGTCAGTGCCCAAACCGGTCAGACCGGTTTCCAGAACCGGTCAGGCCGGTTTTGGCCAGAGAGCTCAACTAAGGTTTTGATCTCACGGGTTAGTCTCTCTAGGTTTCACTTGAGCACTTTTTGATGTTAGTTGTCCAACCAATGATTCATCCCTCTTGATAGTGCGGCATACCTAAACTCAAGATAAAAGATAAATCCTAATAAATCCACTTGAGCTTGAACCTCCAAGTTATGCCGATAAATGATCTTCAATGGTTCGAGGGCTTCCAATGACGTGTACCAACTAAGGACATGTTGTAGATGAGCAAACATATGTATGTGCTTGAGCATGTCCACCTTGAGCTAGCGACCTAGAAATCTTCCATAGAGTAGAGATCAATAACTTTGAATTCTTAAGCCACTTGAATTTATCAATCATGACGTTAGATGCAATTTATCACTTTCCTCGGTAGGCTTGGATACGATTCTTCGAAATCCTTGATGCTCTTAACTTCACCCTAGCCACTTTGCTTATGGTCGCTATCCATAGCCTTAGCTTAGTTCCTCGTTTTAGCCATCTTGATTTCTTCATCACTTATCCTTGCCACAATTGAGTCAAGCCTTGCACCATAGAGATAAACCCATTTGAGATGCCACTCAATTTGTTTGTCCTTTGATTGATATCAATTATCCTTGCTTTTGCAATCTTTCAAATGTAGGTCCGAGTAATATAGATAGTCAAATGACCTTAGCTAAAATCCAACTCGAAGTCTTGCAAATCTCTTCTTTGAACAAGTCAATAATCTTCATGAAGTATAAGAGTGAAAACCATTTGATATTGAACTTGGTAAACTTATTGTCTAGATCATCAAGTTCCATCTTGTAGCAATAGTGAAATCACTTGATGTTTTCTTTGACAAACCTCACAACATTGGTCATCAATCTCTATCATGTGTCAATGGTGAAATCCCTTGATGCCATATTCATCTTTAATTTAATTCTCCCATTACTATACCACAAGCTTCTCCTTTCTTCAAAATATGCTTTGCCCAACATAGAAAAGCCAACCAATTATCATATATCATCATGCCTTTATATTTGCTTTTCTTTAGCTTAGGATCACTTGTTGTATGCTTTATGTAAAGATCAATGGGAAGGACATCCTTTCTTTATCATGACATTTGCTCTTAGTATGCTTATAATCATTACATATACATTGTCATGATCCATCCTTGTCTTTATTTCAATGTGAGCCAAAAGCATGAATTTACTCATAAATATCATTTATCAATAATCAATAACCTGCTCACATGCTTAACAAGAGTGTTAGGGATTTAATCAAGTTGTCACTTAATTCACCAAAACCCACTTAAGGCTTG
Source organism: Cenchrus americanus (assembly GCA_947561735.1). NCBI lineage: Eukaryota > Viridiplantae > Streptophyta > Magnoliopsida > Poales > Poaceae > Cenchrus > Cenchrus americanus. Next base: position 307,070,987 of record OX387241.1, on the reverse strand, counting down.
ATTGCACTTACAATCTCCCCTTTTTTGGTGATTGATGACAACCTTGATTAAAGCTTACAAAAGATATAAAAATAAAGCTCATAAGAACCAAGATTTAGGTAAAGCTCCCCCTCAATTTGTGCAAAGAATGGAATTCCAAAATTTTGGCCTAAAAATGCCAATTTGCACGTATTTCAAGAAAGACATGGAGCTCCCCCTAAATCTCAGCAAAGTGGGGTGCAACAGGTGTGTGTGACAAGATAAAATGAGTGTGTGATGCATATGACAAGAGTTAACACAACGGAGAGACAAAACACAAAGGAGTGTGTGCTGTCTGGGGCAAAACCGGTCAGACCGGTTTCAGAAACCGGTCAGACCGGTTTCACCCAGTCAGCCCACAACACAGGGAAAACAAGGAAACAAAACTCATTCACCATACAATCATGCATCACAGACTACCATTAAGTCGCTTAGAAACATTTAAAGTACATTACACACATTGTAGCACACAATACAAGAGTTCTCAAGTCCAACACATAAATAAGGTTCCACAGATAAATATTACAGATCCAAATCTCTCAACAAGTCTCTAAGATAAAAGATAACTGGATACAGGAGCTTGGGACATTCCACATTGTAGCACACTACAGAGGGGCGCAAAACCGGTCAAATCTCGGTTTGTGAAACCGGTCAGACCGGTTTCACCCCTACGTGCAAGACAAGACAGATAAGCTTTAATCGTCTATTCTTCTCCCCCTTTGTCATCCATCACTAAAAACTTGGAGAAGAGGTGCTTTGCCGAGCATCACCGACCACCGTACTCCGGAGGAGGACCGCCATACGCCGGAGGAACACCACCATGTGGAGGAGGGTAGTCTAAGAGAGAATTTGAATTTTAGAACTTGAGAAAGAATGGTAGATGCTAATGAAAAAGAAATTGAACCACATCTTACCATCAATGTTGCCGAAGAGAGATTGATAAGCTTGAGATACAATACTTTCTCCGCTAGTAGGAGGTCCCATAGGAGGAGGTGGAGGATTAGGGACTTGATAACCAAAGTGATGAGCATATTGTTGAAAATAACCCTCGGAGCCTAGGCCGCGCCACCATGCTTGTCCACGAAGGAATCTCGGGCTCCTCCGTCTCGGGAGAGGGTGGAGATCTAGGAGGCTCAAATCCGTGGTGATTGTGCAAAAGCTTGAGAGTGTCCTTCATTTGCTTCCTCTCTCTCCTAGATCTTTGCTGCTCAACTAACACATCCCTCTGGCTCTTACACATAGAAGTGAAAAAGTTCAAGAGCTTACGAATGGGAGAGGGTGGCTTGTCCCTTGGCCGGTCGCTCGCTGCCGCCCCCAAACCGGTCAGGCCGGTTTTCCAAACCGGTCAGACCGGTTTGGCCCCGACCGAGGCGCGGCTGGCCGATCCCGCCGTCGTCCTTCTTCTTCCTCCATCAACTCGTCGTACCTTCCAGGTGAAGGTAACCTCATCCTCTTGGGTATAGGGACCTTGAAGGGCTCATGCTTTGAATCCTTTAGATATTTTCTATTAGACGCTTTCTCGATGATAAGCATGATATAGGGTGCATATCCACACAACCTCTGGGGGCTCTCGCTAATAGACTTGATTTCCTCCCAAATGAAATCACTCACAGAGAATGGAAGTCCAGGAGGCCTCATGTGAACGAGCAAGTCCTTAGCATAGTTAGAAATATCTCGCCGGGTTTCCTCCCCTAGGTGTGAGGGTCAAGCGAAACATACGGTTCAAGACACCGTAATAGGAGTAAAGCCCCGCCGCAAAACCCGCATTTGCTTGCTTGTCCCTAGGATACATGAACTTCATTGCGGACGGCTCCATAGGACGAATGCCTCGGTGAATACAAGGAAGAGATAAATCGGCTCGGACCGAGTCCAAGGAACCTAGCAAAGTTAGTGAAAGTGACACCGTATCTAGTCCCCTCGGTCATCCAATGCATTTTCCTAGCACTCTCATGTTCCTCAAAAGCAACGGTGGCATAGAACCGAGCAATTACCTCTCGTGTTCCAACCGTGCCTAAAACCCATCGAGGCTTGATCCTCGGAGAAGTGCAAACACTTATGATATCTCCGAAAAACAGCATTGTCTCCGCCCTCTCCATGTGTGCCCAATCTATCCACCGAGCCTCTCGCAATAATACCCTTCTTCTTAGCAATAATGGCGGTGGAATAGTAGTCCTGCTGAAAGAAAGTGTGAAATCGATAATCTATCCCACTGGCCATGTCCTTAGGCTCACCATAGGGCCATTCCCTTCTCTTCCTCCTAGCTGCCTCTGTCTTTCCCATACCAAGATAGTTCACAATCCGATGAGAGCTGGGATTGACAGGCCTACGGATCTCAAGCAACACCTCCTCCTCTTCTTCTTCTTCTTCAACACCTCTTTCTCTTCCTCCTAAATCTTCTTCCTCATCATCATCATCGTCATCATCTGCTGGTCCTTTTCCATGTCTAAACTGCATTCTGTAGTTCTCATCACTCTCATTGTCATCACTAGACGTTTCATGCCCCTCTTCTTCTTCTTCAACAATCTCGTCCACGAGCGGGTTGAGATGCCCCGGACGCCCTAGGTCTCAAGATAGGCCCACTGGAGGCACCGGATGCCTCGATCGAATCGGAACCGCCTTCGGGCTCATCAACCCTCTTTTTCTTCTTCGACCGAGTGTAGGTCTTAGAGAAGTCCGACATGTTGTTCCTGACCAAGAAAATGTTGCAAAGAATGTATAAGGAACATAGGAATTGATTTGGGACTTGACGAGAAACGGATTTGAAGAGATTAATGAAAATCGGGGTTTCGTCCGGAGCCAAACCGGTCGGACCGGTTTCGAAACCGGTCAGACCGGTTTCGTCGGCTGAAACCCATGATTAAGGAATTTGAAATGTAGCCATCCAAACTGATTCAAAGCTTAAATATAGCTTCCTGGGCATACTAGTTGATGATTGCTCAAAGGAATCCAAGAGATATGCATGGAGCTAAGAGATCGGGCAAAAAGAACCTTTGAATACCTTGAGAGGATGGGAGAAGTTGATTAAACCTTCAAAAACGGTCTCCAATCCGGTTAGGCCGAAGATTAGCACCTCTAGCCCTCAATCCCCAAAGGGAAAAGCTTTTCCTTGGCCCATTCTCAAGATTTCATGGTGGGAGAGTGAGAGAGAAGAGGTAGCACGGGAGAGGGGAGTGAGGCTCGAGCTAGGTCTGGTGAGGATGAAGTGAGGGTGGATTGAGAATATTCCAGCTGAGATGCCCCTTGAAGGGGTGGCCCCGGGGTAAAACCGGTCAGACCGGTTTCAGAAACCGGTCAGACCGGTTTCCCTCAGGAAACCAAAAGATGGTAGACTTAGAGATATTGAAGCTTGAATTGAGAACTAATAAGTGTGATATGTTCAAGAGGAGTCCAGTTACTAGTTCTTTTAAAGTAACACCTGAAGCTTCAAATCTTTATCCAAAGACCCCCTTTTTTCTCCGAGAGAGGTGATTAAGAAAAAGATAAGATATTGGAAGAATTTTGTTCTCTTTTTCTTTTAAGACGAATCTAGTGAGCTGAGAAGATTAAGCAACAAACTTTGGTCACTAGATAAATCCCTTAGATAGATATTTCCATTTAGGTTCAAAAGCTCCTTGATACTTCCAAGAAACTTAGAGAGAAAAGGATATGAAGAATATGTTGGACTTTAAGAAAATCTCACCACTTGTGACTAGCCATCAATCAAGCACGTTTAACCATAGTCACATGTGGGTCAATCGGGTCAAGAGGACCAAACTCCAAATATTTTCAAAGTTCACACATGTCCTATCATGCTAGTTAAGTTTTTCAAAGAACTACCCCTATGTCACTCAAACATGTGGCTAAACTTGATTTAGGGCCTCATTAGTATATTTAACTCATGCCTCTCACATTACACGAAATAAAGTCGATATAAAGGTAGGCATCAATTAAATATCCAATTCGAAATCCACAAGAGACCGTGAATAACCACATGCTAAGAAAATGCACACCCTAGCATGAATGAAACCTAGATGATAAAGGTAGAAAAAGAAATGAGTGTGAATCATACCTTTGCCTCTAGCTTATCACATCTTCACATTGGTGAATTGTGATTTCCCTTGACTTGTGCACTATCAAGTTAGGTCCATGTTCTAGCTCTCATTTTGATAAACCTCTATACACAACGAGAGAGAGAGAGAGATACTTAAGTAGCACAAGTACTAGTCTTAATCCTTGGTGACCTTTTGGGTTAGAGAGACAAAGAGTTCACCAAAAATTGAAACCTCACAATATAGATCAAATTCCCTTTGTTTATGGAGCACATGAATTGATATAAACAACTAGGGTCACATGCACCATGTTGACAATTAAGTCCAACTTGAGGAATTTAAACTATATTGTGGTGAGTAGCTATGCTTTAAGGTTAGTTCCATAATCCAAAGAAAAAGATTTGCTCAATAACACCCCTTTGGATTCAAGAATCATAGCATACTCCATGGAGAGAGAGACGAGCTCTCAATTTGAGACTACAAGAGATCACTAGATGAAGGCATTAGTCCCAAAACCACAAATTGTAGAGTGATCTCCCCCTAGATAGGTGCATCATGAATTTGAGTTGCATGAGATGAGCACTCGGTCAAATTAATGAACTAGGAGAGGTCACTTTACAATTTGCTCTAAGCACAAAAGAAAAGTAATTTATGAAAATTGAAATTGTGCCAAGAGTACTTACTACCACCAAGATAGTGTGTGTATGATGCTTAATCAGAGGCTGAGGATATATGTTTGAAATTCTTGGGCTAATCTTGAAGTTCAATACCGTGTTGAACCGGATTGGGCCGAAACCGGTCGAGCCGGTTTGGCAAACCGGTCGAGCCGGTTTTACCGGTCGGTTCAACCCCCATTTCTTCAAGTCTCCATCGGCTCCTAATGCGGGCACATCCTCATGTGTGTATCATTCTTGATAATCACCTTGATTCTCGGAGACTTTGTAGGTCCGAACTTCCAAAAACTCGGAACCTCCGAAGGTTTTCCCGGAGGTTGAGTTCCGCAAGCAAACTTTGGAACCTCTGAGGAAATTCTCGGAACCTCCGAGGTCTGTACCACCAGAAACACAGGCGAGTGTGTGGCCTTTGAAGTTTGTGTTAAAGCTTGGGATTTCTCTTCATCTTCTCATATGCTTCAACTTGTTCTAACATCTCATACGGCCAAACACTTGATTGACTTACAATTTTCTTCTCATTTGAACCTGCACAAATTAAATTGAAATGCTCTACTAGAGAGCGATTACAAGCATCATATGGAAAGAGGAGCATATTTGTATAACAAATTACTTAGACAAGCCAAGTGCACAAAACCAAGGCCTTGAGCACAAGAAACCACTTAGGATCAATTGACTAAGATAAAAGATGAAGCTTATGTTACCAAGATGTCATTGGAGTAGAAAAAGAGAGTTTATACTTTATGCTCGGCATTACTCTAGTTCATTTCTCTTGAAATTTGCCAAGCCTCCAATGCATCTCCATGCTCCCGCAACTCTAGCAAGCTCTTTTTGGTACCCAAACCATGTTGGGTCTCTTAAGGTTAGTCACAATGGATTTTGGAATCCAAATGGTTCTTATGCTAGGTTGAGATGAACTTATCACTCCATTAGCATAAGTATCATTCTTGTCATCCCTAAGCCTAGATAATGCACGATTGACAAGTTTTGACTTAGGAACATTACCATTTGGACACTTATTACTTTCATGTCCCTTTGACCGACAAGTGTAGCAAAGACGGCCCTTGATCTTTCTTGATGAGGCCTTGCACTTGTTATTGTTCACTTGCCCCTTCTTGATCTGAAGGCTCGCTTTAGAGGCTTGATTGTGCTTGATATGCACTCGAGGCGCTACTGTTCCCAAAACCGGTCTAACCGGTTTCCCAAACCGGTCAGACCGGTTTGGTACAGACAGCACCCCGGTTACTTGTGGACAATCACCAATGAAGTGTCCACGTTGCTTGCATTTGTAGCATATTCTTCTCCTTAGCTTCCCTTGCCTTTTCTTGTTGTTTTTGAGCTGAGGAGAGCACATTGATGCATAATGCCCCTCGTTTGAGTGCTTGAATGATTGTATGTCATCAAGCACCTTTTTATTCATTTCTTGAGCCCTGTGATTTTTGCCTCGCTTCTTCGGTCGAAAGGTTGAGCTAGTGCGGTTTGAACCCTTCTCAAGCTTCTTCACCATGTTGTCACGGTTATCTTGACAAGGTTGCACTTGACTCTTTCTCTTCAACTTACTCAAGTCAACTTTGAGCCTTTCGACCTCTTGCATGAGTTGATCATTTTCTTTCGCAATGAGGTCATCACAAGTCTCTACAAATACATGCTCAATACTAGATTGGCTTGCTTGAGAACAACAAGGTTTAGTACAAGGCAATTCAATATTGACACGTGAGCATGTGCATGTGTGTGAGAGAGGTTGAGTGGATTTTACCGACGAGAGAACAACCTCATGAGCCACTTCTAGACAAGAATATGATTCTACAAGCATTCCATGAGAGCGTTCAAGCTCTTTGTGACGTGCTTGCAAAGCCATATGCTCGCTAGTGAGTTTTTCAAGCCTTTCATTGAGCACCTTCCTTTCTTGCTCCAAGGATGCTACACATGTAGACGTGTTAGTAGCACAAGCAACTTTGTCAAGCAAAATATCACATTTATTATCCAAGGCGAGTAAGAGAGCTTGAAGGCTTCAAGTTTTTGAGTCAAAGTCTTTATGATGCCAACTTGATCTTCAACTCTCTTTGACATTTGATTGTCCTTGGTTTCCTTGCTTCTCTTGGCCATCAAGCACTTGTGATCATCAACACCGAGATTTGAGGATCTAGAAACCGTCGGTGTTTTTCTTGATCGCCTTCTTGAACGCTTGCGGCTTCTAGTTGCACTCATCCGTGAAAACCGGTCAGACCGGTTTTGAAAACCGGTTGGACCGATTTCCCTACAGGGTCACCCGTCTTGCCTTTCTTGTCTTGCTGATCCTTGGGTGTGACAAGCGTAGCATCGGTGTGTACTCCGGAGGTAGAGCACCCTTCGAAGATGCACTTGCACCTTGATCCTCACTAGTTGACGGCTTATCATATTCAAACCCCAAATCTTCATTTTGGCCTATGATTTCTCTTTTCTCATCACACTTGGCCGAGATGTCATCATGAGTGCATGAAGATGATTGGTTTGACGCTGTGGCTTTACTTTGCATGCTTGCTCTTTGATTTTGATATTCATATTTGGGCATACCGTAGACCTCTTGAATAATTTCCCAAATGTCATGTGCATCAACTATGTCGTCATAAATCAATTCCTGCACATCACAACTCAAGGTACTACGAATGTAATCAGTAACTTGAGCGTTGAGATGCCAACATTCTAACTCCTCTCTAGATAAATTTGACAAATCAAAGTTGTCTACTCTAGTGCAAGGAGGAAGAATGCTAGCGACTACAACTTTGCTCGGCATATGGACCAAGGGTCCTAATTTTATTGAGTACATGAGCGAGACCAAGAATCAAAGTTTGAACCACCTAGTGTCAATGGCTCAAGAGATACCTCGGACGTTATCGACATCTTTTCTCCAAGCGGTTAAGCTCGATTTCGGAGAACCTTGCTCGATACCAATTGAAAGGATCTTGATGTCGCCTAGAGGGGGGGGGGGTGAATAGGCGAATCGCACACTTAAAAATAATTCAACCCCTTGTCGATCGAAACCGGTCGGACCGGTTTCCAAAACCGTCGACCGGTTTTACACGAACGGGAACCAACAATAAGTAAAACCCCTCTACGAGTTCTAGCACAAACCAAACTTGGTGTGGGACTTCCGCATGGATTTCCGGAGTACCAACGAGTCCCCGCACACAAGACAAGCACACCAAGGTAGATCGAAGCGGAAGCACAAGATATATGCTAGAAAGAGAGATAAACCAACATGCAAGGTATATATGAAGTAAAGGCGCAATTGACACAAGGATTTATCCCGTGGTTCGGCTCGCCACAAAGGCTTGCTTACGTCCGCGTTGTTGAGGTATCCACACAAGGATAGACTCGCCACACAAGGCTTGTCCTTTCCCTCGATCTCAAATCAAGAGAACAATCTCTTGAGATGAGAGGTTTTCCACTAGATTCACGGGGGTAATACAAACTTCTTGGAGCTTCCACAATCTCGGATTGGAGCTTCCAAGCAACCTCTAGCCGTCTAGGAGCAAATGCTCCAAGAGTAAAAGATGCTTCAATGATCTTCAACGAAATCGGCAGGTGCTCAAGTGTGGGATGCTCATTAGGCTCCTCAAAGCTCTCTAAAGCTCTCACACAAGTCACTCTCTTAACCCAACTCAAGGATATGGCACTAGAGGCTTAAATCTCACTTAGAGAGGTTGGGAAGAGCTTTGCTATGGTTCCGGAATGTGTTGGGAGTGAAGAGAACCGGCGCACCTCAAAGAGGAGCTCAAGGGTATAAATACCCACCTCACTCAAAACTAGCCGTTAGTACGTCGGACAAAACCGGTCGGACCGGTTTGCCAAACCGGTCGGACCGGTTTACAAACCAACTAGCCGTTGGACGGTGTCGGTGCCCAAACCGGTCGGACCGGTTTCCGAAGCCGGTCGGGCGGTTTTGGCCGAGAGCTCAACTAAGGTTTTGATCTCACGGGTTAGTCTCTCTAGGTTTCACTTGAGCACTTTTTGATGTTAGTTGTCCAACCAATGATTCATCCCTCTTGATAGTGCGGCATACCTAAACTCAAGATAAAAGATAAATCCTAATAAATCCACTTGAGCTTGAACCTCCAAGTTATGCCGATAAATGATCTTCAATGGTTCGAGGGCTTCCAATGACGTGTACCAACTAAGGACATGTTGTAGATGAGCAAACATATGTATGTGCTTGAGCATGTCCACCTTGAGCTAGCGACCTAGAAATCTTCCATAGAGTAGAGATCAATAACTTTGAATTCTTAAGCCACTTGAATTTATCAATCATGACGTTAGATGCAATTTATCACTTTCCTCGGTAGGCTTGGATACGATTCTTCGAGATCCTTGATGCTCTTAACTTCACCCTAGCCACTTTGCTTATGGTCGCTATCCATAGCCTTAGCTTAGTTCCTCGTTTTAGCCATCTTGATTTCTTCATCACTTATCCTTGCCACAATTGAGTCAAGCCTTGCACCATAGAGATAAACCCATTTGAGATGCCACTCAATTTGTTTGTCCTTTGATTGATATCAATTATCCTTGCTTTTGCAATCTTTCAAATGTAGGTCCGAGTAATATAGATAGTCAAATGACCTTAGCTAAAATCCAACTCGAAGTCTTGCAAATCTCTTCTTTGAACAAGTCAATAATCTTCATGAAGTATAAGAGTGAAAACCATTTGATATTGAACTTGGTAAACTTATTGTCTAGATCATCAAGTTCCATCTTGTAGCAATAGTGAAATCACTTGATGTTTTCTTTGACAAACCTCACAACATTGGTCATCAATCTCTATCATGTGTCAATGGTGAAATCCCTTGATGCCATATTCATCTTTAATTTAATTCTCCCATTACTATACCACAAGCTTCTCCTTTCTTCAAAATATGCTTTGCCCAACATAGAAAAGCCAACCAATTATCATATATCATCATGCCTTTATATTTGCTTTTCTTTAGCTTAGGATCACTTGTTGTATGCTTTATGTAAAGATCAATGGGAAGGACATCCTTTCTTTATCATGACATTTGCTCTTAGTATGCTTATAATCATTACATATACATTGTCATGATCCATCCTTGTCTTTATTTCAATGTGAGCCAAAAGCATGAATTTACTCATAAATATCATTTATCAATAATCAATAACCTGCTCACATGCTTAACAAGAGTGTTAGGGATTTAATCAAGTTGTCACTTAATTCACCAAAACCCACTTAAGGCTTGATTGCACTTACAACTGCTCGTCCGAGCAGTTGGCGGCTACTCCGCCGGCGACTACCTCCACCGGGGCCTTCGGGAAGTACGACTTCATGAAGGCCAGCACCTGCTTCGGGATCGACTTGGCCATGTGCTTCACGTAGGCGGCCAGCCGGCTTGGCGCCTCACGAAGTCGATCCGCCAACGGAGCGATCTTGGGGCCGCCCGGGTGCGGCACCGGGAGCCTCGCGATCGGGAGGGCGGCCTCTTCCGGGTCCTTCGGTTGGGCTCGGAGCGCCTCGCGATCTTCGTTCAACTTCGCAAAGATTTGTAGCGATTGACGAGATCCCGTCGAGATGCAATTCTCAACTCCATGTGCTTCTCGCACTCGAAGGCCGCCTCCTTGTAGTCGAGTTCAAGTACCGGCGGGCTTCTTGCTCCCGGTAGAAGAGATTCTTCATGCCGATCTCCGAGCCCTTCGGTCGCTCCACCCGGCCTTCGAGTTACGCAACACGGAACACAACAACGGGTCAGAGCTTGATGACTCCCAACAAGTACCCGACAAGTCAAGAGACATACCTTTATTCTTGTTGCGGAGGCCTTTGTTCTTCCGCACCAGCTCGTCGCTCTTCGCCTGCAAGTCCATCACATCGTTGTGATACTTGGCGAAGGCGGCGTCAAGCTTCGACTGCATGGCGGCCGCGTGCTTCCTCGACTTCATAAGCTGCTCCTCCAAGGCTTCAGCTCGCAGCACCGTGTCGCCATAGCCTTGCAGCAGATTGGACTTCTCGCGGGACCGCTCCGCGACGTCCTGCAGAAGACAAATTCAAGTCAAGCAGAGTACTCAACTAAATGATTGACTACTCGGGAGGCAATGGCTATGCACCTTCATCCACTGTTCGGCTCGTCGCATCGCCTCCAGATGCTGCGCCAACACCGCCGGCTCGACGAGATCGTCGGCAAGCAGCTCAATCCCACCACGGCTACTCGACATGGCCTCGGTCATTGGCGCCGAGCGGATAGGCTCCGCGTCTTGGATCTCGGGAGATCTGATCGCCACCTCCAGGGCAACCACTGGCGACGTGGCAGCCGTCTCCTCCTCGACGAACTTCTCGACGGTTTCTCCCACGGGCTCGGGGGCTCCTACCGCAGCCTCTGGGGCCTCTGGTGCCAACTCCTGCACGGGCACCCCTGCAGGGATGTCACCCCCTTCAGCGCCTGTCACCAAGGAACACGCGCATCAGCATTCTCGACTACTCCTTTCGGGCTCTACAGCTTCAGGAAGAGTACTCACCTTCGACTATGACCGCCTCTGGCAGCACCGCTTCGGTTGCCGGGGGCTCGGTCGTGGCTTGGGCTTCTGGAGCGGGCTCCTCGACGGGCGGCGCGGCCTTTTCTGCCTCTGCCGCCGTGGGCTCCTCTCCGTCCCAGCTCAAGTCCGTGGATTTTCTGCACAAGTGTCCACAGAGGGTCGTCAGATGAAAACGACTACTACAATGAGTACTACTCATGAAGGCGTGGTACTTACAGGTTCGACCGGACGATAGTAACGGCCGGCGCACCGAGGATGCTGGCAATGTCAACCAGTCCACCCTCGGCGGGCGTTTCTTCTTGCGCCTCCTCGACTACCGCCTCCTCTACGGTGGCGGCGGCCGGCGCAGACGTCTTCTGCGCTCCTGCGGCTTCCACTTCCTCAGCGGCGGCGGTCGCGGGTACTCTGCTCCCTTCGGGGGGGGGGGGCGGCGCTCCGACCGCGCCGAGAAGTTCTTCGACAGTGGGAGCTGGACTTTGGCTTCCAGCCGGTTCCCCCACTGTGGGCCACACGCCCTCATCGCCCTCCTCCACGGGCTCCGCTGGCGGCCTCTCCTGCGCACAAGGATAACTACTCGTCAGCACCGTACTCGATCACTGAGTACTCGACTACTTTGCTCAAGATGACTTACCTCTGGAGGCGTGGTCTCTGAGACCTTCATCTTCTTGGCTACCCGCTTCTTGGCGGGGTTGCGCGGCTTCCTCGGCGGCGCAGCAAGGCTAGCCTCCAGGCTAGCCGGAGGGTCTTGGATGAGAGGCACATGAGGCAAGCCCGGACGGCTAAACCTCGACCGCAGCTGGAAGCGGTCCTGCAGCGTCTCCTCGTCTTCTTCGTCATCGGAGGTATCCTCCACGACGACGGGATCGTCGTCGTCTCCGACTACTCGGCGCTCCTTCACCTTCTCCACCGTCGGGACCTCAATTCCGCTTGGTGGTGGCTGCGGCTCAGAGACAAACCGCTTCACATCATCCTGCGCAACAGACAGCGTCAGCAAATCTGCTACAAGTGCCTACTACTCGACGAGGCGGGTACGACTACTTACCTCGTTGGGCGGGCGCGCGGCGGAGAATTCCTCGACAGGGCACGCCGTGTACTCCGGCATGTCCTTGAAGATCCTCGACAACCTCTCGACGATGTCGTTGTCTTCAATTTCGCCCCCGGCATCCGCGACGTGTCGTCGTCGCCGTGTACTCGAAGCCCATCGTATCCCGCGCTGACAGCGGTTGGATCCGGCGCTTCATGAAACTGAAGGCCACATGCTCGGCCCTCAGTCCTGCATCCCGCAGAGTCTTGATCCGTGCCAGCAACTCCGGGAGCTGGATCCCCTCTTGCATGGTGGGTTCCGTGTTCCACCACTCTTGGTGCTTGGGCTGCCGTCCGCTCGGCTTCGGCAGCTCGGGATGGTGGTTCGTAGTATAGAACCACCTCGTCTTCCAATCCGTGTTGGAGTCCACGAGCTTGTACGCCAGGTACTGCTCGGCGGCATCTTCCCTCAACTGAATCCCGGCCCCCCCGACTACTCTAGGGTTGGAGGCGCTGGGCTGCGGCTTCACGCGGAAGAATTTCCGGAACAGAATCCAATGCGGCTTGATTCCCAAAAATGCTTCGCAGAAATGGACGAAGACAGAAGTGTGGAAGATTCCGTTGGGGTTCAAGTTGAGGTACTCGATGCCATAGTACACGAGAAGCCCTTTGAAGAAATCGCTCGCTGGGAGCGCAAGACCGCGCTCCACGAAGCGCGAGAACATCGGGATCTCGTCTTGTGCCTTCTCCATTGGATAGGGATCTCCGGCGGTGGATCTCCACATATCGATCTCCTTCTCCCTGATGAACCCGCTGTTCAACAGGGTCAGCAAGTCTTCGGTCTTCACCTTCGACCTTTTCCACTCGCGGCTTGGGTCAGCGTGCGGTGGAGATGTGGGCGGCGCCGCTCCGGTGCCGGCCGCGGCAGCCTCTGCATGGCTCCTCTTCTTCCTGCCGGCCTTCGACGTCTTCGACGGGGACGGCTTCATCCTCCAAGAACAGGGAGTCTTCACTCGCATCCGCTCGGGGGCTACCCTACAGCTTTCGGGTGGCGATGCGTTTGGATCTACTACGGCGGCGGCGCTCGCTGGAGTGGATCTACTTCAAGATTCAAGTGGCAAATGACTGCAGCTCACTTGGGTGACAAACCCTAGGGGTTTCGGCTTGAATTTATAAGCCAAAACGCCTCCGCAACGGGCGGCTGGATAAGTCCACGCGCGGCTGACTCAGCGGCTGCGTGTGACTCTTCGTATTCCACTAGTCGACGCGCCTCATCTCGGGGGCTCGGCTACTTCTACTCGACTACCTGGGACGCGGCTAGTCTCAAGAGCATCTCAGGACACATTCTCCAAGAAGACCCTTCAATTCGAGAGGAAGTACTCGACTCAAGGCTCGGGGGCTCCGTGCCACGTGTCCTTCGGTTTTTTCTTTCCGGATTTTTCGGGATTTTCTCGCCAAGACTACGGATAGATCCTCAGCCAGAGCCCGCGGCTCGAGGCTCGGGGGCTACTCCACGTGGATTGCGGTTACGCAAATCGCATCTTCTTGACGGCTCTCGGCTTCAAGACAAGGCAGGCATTTTTGAAGACCTTCGAAGGGAGATTTCAAGGACGCTTGGGACTACTCGAGAAGACTTCAAGATTGCTCAAACATCAGCTGGAGTACATTCCAGCCTCGGGATGCTTCGACTACTCTTGAGGACTTTTGACTTGTAGCACTCAGGGACGCTTGAGGACTACTTGTTAAGGCCGTCAAGACTACTTGAAGCTATCCTTCTCGACTACAAAGTACTCGGGGGCTTGTCGTATGGACCTCCCTGGGCCCACTGCCTCGGTGGGTACCAGGACCGACTACTCGGTGGGCCCCTGGGACTACCCGGCTTGCGCTACACGGCACTTGAAGGCGTGGAGCACAAGGACAACACAGGAGTAGTACTCGGATAGGACTCTGTACATGTTCCGCACTGTGTAGAGGTCTCCTAGACGTACTCGACTAGTACTCTTTCCCTACTCCGACTTGTAACCCTGTCTCCCGGACTATATAAGGCGAGGCAGGGACCGATCTCAGGATCACCTCATCCAATCTCAACTCACGGCGCACTATTGCACCGCCCTGTAATTGTGCCCTATCAATCCAGAGCTACGCAGCATACAGGACGTAGGGTATTACGCACCTCGCGGCCCGAACCTGTCTAAATTGTGTGTCACGTGCCTCTTCCTTCGAGTTACCGATCTCGGCGAGTCACATTCATCTACTTCGGGTACTCCCCGTAGTAGGTTGCCGGTCCAAAACACCGACACCCTCCACCACGCCGTGCTTCGCCGGCCGCCAGCACCAACCGCTCATCCACGCCGCCGTACACCGCTGGACTTGCCTCCCGCAGCCCATCACCGGCGGCACAGCGTCTTCCGACGCCAACACCTCCAGAGGAGCCTCCTCGCCGCCGCCTCGTCGTCCGCATCCGTCGCCCTGGAACACAAGTACAAGGAGTTGGGGTCATCCCCGACCTAAACGTACCTGGACTGATGATGGCACCGGCGGGCTCCAACACCGGTTTCGGCCCTCAGGCCGGCCCGGCGACCATACGCTCCTTCACGGCCGCCAACACGTCACCCGGCCTCGCCGGATCCTCGACGGTTGCACGCCCCAGCCTCATGGTCGGGGCAACGGCGGCCTGCGGCGGCGCTCCGCCGTCCTCCTCAACACGGGCGAACCGGAGGGCGGCCGCGGCCGCACCATCCCTCTACGGCCGCCGGATGGGGGCCGCCGGCCGTCGCCGGGCCTCCGGCGCGGCACACGGAGGGCCCGGCCGCGGCGCGGCTCCCCTCCTTCGACCCGCGACGGCCGGCCATCGGCGCGGCCGGCGGCGCAAGCCGGCCAACATGGGCGGCGGACCCAAGCCAAGAAGGGACGGGGGGGAGAGCGGGAGGCCGGCCGCATCAAGCACCGGCCGATCCGCCGGTGGGGGGGTCGCCGCCGGCCGGCCGGCCGGCCGCCGCCGGCGGCCGGCAACGCCGGCGCGCCTCCTGGGCACCGGCGCCCTCGCATCGGGCTTGGATGGGGGCGGCGCGGGTTAGGGGTAAACCCTAACCGCCCCCCCTCCTTGCCCCTTTTATACGCCGCCGCCGCACGGGCCGGGCCGGGCCAGCAAGCCCCGGCGGGCCGTAAGCAGGCCGGCCGGCCCACAGGAGGGAAGTTAGCGGCCCACAGGCCGCACAGCCCCTCCATCTTCAGAAGTTTATTATACCCCCCTGAACTTCCAAAAAGTCCAGAAAACCCCCTAAATTTAAAAAATAGCCCTCAGGCTTTTATCCTTTATATATTCAGACTTAATTAGTGCTGTATATTTATGTTTTAGACCTCGAATTGTTCTGTAATTTTATGTTGTGACAAACAATAGTATTTGTACCATTCGATATATGTACTTGTGTAATTTAAATATTATAATTACCGCAGTAATTATTCATGTTTATGATCCGCAGATCATTTCTAAGTATTAGAACAATTCTTATGCAATAATTTTTTTTGCATGGTTTAAAATTCAGTTCTCTACATCATGTAGAATATCAAGCAAAATTAAAATTAAGGTTTATACATATAATTTGGAATAACACAAGGTGATGTGACCTAGACGCCGCTGGCTGCGATAAGTTCTTACTAAGAGCTTATTTGCCCTGAGATCCGCGTTTTTAGGCAGCTTTTGCTCATCATTGTGAGGTCTACGTCTTTATGATGATTACCTTCAAAGTGTATATCCAAAATTTCATATAAATGACTATCAAGTCAAATTTATTCCTACAGGAATTAAAAAAAATCATATACCTTAATTTTGTGAGAATTCTCTTACATATATATATATATATATATATATATATATATTTTGCCTATTTTTACAACACAAATTTACATCAGTAAATTAATCCTATACATGGTTCTTTCATGTAGGAAAATGGCTAAATTAATCAATAAAGACTTCATCGAACTTGCCGCAGATGGTAGTAATTATCTAACCACGGGCTATGGATGTCAAGATTGTGCTAACGACCAAAGATTGCATTAATACAATTAATGATCCCGATCCACAAAATCCTATCCCGAGAGACAAAAAAGTTTGCAGCCTTGCATTTTCTACGACACCATCTCCACCATGACCTCAAAGCAGAATACATGATGGAAGATGATCCTAAGAAACTTTGGGACTCTCTCAAAGAACGCTACAATCAACAACAAGGCGTAATTCTGCCCGAAGCAAGACGGGAGTGGTCACTACTCCGTCTCATGGATTTCAAATCGGTTGCAGAATACAATTCTGGTGTCCACAAGATTTGTTCCAAGCTCCAATTTTGCAATCAACCTTTGGATGATGCAGATATGATAGAAAAGACTCTATCTACATTTCTTCCTGCTAACAGGATATTGCAACAGCAATACCGTCGCCACAAGTATACTAAATATTCTGACTTAATATATGATTTACTCCAAGCAGAAAAGCATGATGAGCTCTTAACAAAGAATCATCAAATGCGCCCTGTGGGTGCAGCACCCCTGCCGGAAGTACATTTCAATGCTCAGAATAATAATAATAAAAAGTTCAGTGGCAAGAAATTCAAAAGGAATTTCAAGGGAAAATGGAAGAAACAGAATTTTAAGAAAGGCAAGGGTTCTAGCAATAACAAAAACACTTTCAAGAAAAACAATGCTCATGACAACTCTCAAGCTTGTCAGAGGTGTGGTTGTCACAATCACACAACTAGAAAGTGCCACCTTTGCTAAGCATTTGGTTGATCTCTACCAAAAGCACGCTGGAAAGCAAGTTCATGGGGACAAGTTTGAAGCACACTTCACTACTCACACTCCGGATGCCGGTTGCTCCAAGGATGTTCCCGCGGAACACAACAAGGAGAAAGATCCAATGCAGTTGGACGAATTCTTCGGCACAGACGACATGATGATCGATAGCATCAACGATACCGACAACATGCTTGTGGATGGACCATCCAATGACGTGTTCGGAGACATGTCTTAGATTTATGCTCCCCGACAATAACTTCGTTCTATAGTTTCAAAGAACTTCGTTCTATAGCCATATTTATGTAAATAATTGTGTTGTAATAATTGTTGTCACATAATATTGTAAGACATATGCTAATTATAATATTATTGAATAAAGTATGTATTGTATAATCTATGAGTTCAAAACTTATAATTTATTTACTCATTCTAGATTATCCTACGGGAACAATCCAAATGGAGGAAGAACTTTGTTTGGTGGATAGTTGCACAACTAACACCATACTCAGAGAACTTAAATATTTCCAAACTCTCAAAAGGAGTAAAGGAAATGTCACAACTATCGCAGGACGCGATGCTATAATTGTTGGTTCAGGGCGAGCCACAATAGTTCTCCCTATGGGTACTCAAATAGTAATTGAGGATGCACTCCTGTATCCCGATTCAACTCGTACCTTATTGAGTTACAAAGACATCCGTCGCAATGGTTTCCATGTAGAAACAAATAGTGACAACAAAGATGAATATCTATTCATCACTAAACATGACGGATATAACAAGCGAGCGCTTGAGAAAATTCCTTCACTATCATCAGGATTGTATTACACATACATCAAACCCGTACAACATGTTGCATACAAGGTAATTTTTCAAAATCTTGATGTCTTCAAGATTTGGCATGATCGCCTTGGTCATCCCGGCATAGGGATGATGAGAAAAATTATCGGCAATTCAATTGGTCACAAATTAAACACTTCAAAATTTCCCAAACCATCAGACTTTGTGTGCACCGCATGTGCCACGGGAAAATTAATTTTAAGACCCTCTTATCTTAAAATAAAGGCTGAACCACTACAATTCCTTGAACGTATTCAAGGAGATATTTGTGGTCCTATACATCCATCAACAGGACCATTTAGGTACTTCATGGTACTTATTGATGCATCTACTAGATGGTCCCATTTATGTTTATTATCTACAAGAAACCATGCTTTTGCAAGGTTTATTGCTCAAATTATCAAGTTAAGATCACATCATCCTGAATATGCTATCAAAACCATCATGATGGACAATGCCGCTGAATTTACTTCGCATGCCTTCAATGACTATTGTATGGCTCTAGGCATAAATGTGGAACACTCCGTTCCATATGTACATACACAAAATGGATTAGCCGAATCTCTTATCAAGAGAATAAAATTAATTGCTAGACCATTACTACAGAATTGCAAACTACCAACATCATGTTGGGGTCATGCGGTATTACACGCCGCTGATTTGATTCAAATTAGACCTACTGCATACAACACGGTTTCCTCGTTGCAGTTAGTACGTGGAAATCAACCAAGTATTTCCCATCTGCGAAAATTCGGTTGCGCTGTATACGTACCGATATCACCACCGCAGCGTTCATCAATGGGTCCCCATCGTAAATTGGGAATATATGTCGGGTACAAATCACCGTCAATCATTAAGTACCTTGAACCCCTTACAGGGGATTTATTTACTGCCCGGTATGCTGATTGCATCTTCGATGAGGACAATTTCCCGGCATTAGGGGGAGACAAGTACCAAACGGAATGCCGGGAAATAAATTGGAATACCACGGGTATCCGGTCCTATGATCCACGTACTATAGAATCCGAACGTGAAGTTCGAGAAAATTATCAATTTGCAAAACATTGCAAATAATCGCGTAAGCATTTACTGATTATAAGGGTGACACAAAATCACATAATCCTGCTACAAATGTACCAGAAAGGGTAGAGATTCCTACTCAAGAACTCCCAAATCAAAATAAGAGGGGGAGAGGTACTGCAACAAAGGATGAGGCTATACAAAAGCCTCCGCGGAAAACTAGGAAGGTCACTTCCACAACAGTAAATGCAGATCAACATCAAGTTGACAGACACCAATTGGATACTATAAATCCAAATGATATGGATGTTCAACAGATACATCACATGCCTAGCACAAGTGCACAAAATAATATAAATGCTAGGGCATCGGAGGACCCAGACTCTATCGTTGTGGGAAATCATGATGAGTCACAAGGGGTACAAGAAATTTCCATTAATTATATTGATTCTGGAGAATCATACAATAGAAAGACTACAAATGTCGACATTTACTTTGCCACTAAGATTGCAAATGAACTTCGCATTGATCCGGAACCTAAGTCCATGGCAGAGTGCATCAAGCGCTCCGACTGGATCAAATGGAAGGAAGCAATCAAGGCGAAATTAGACTCGCTCAAGAAACGAGAGGTATTCTCCGCGGTGATACCTACTCCTCGTCATATTTTTCTGTGGGATCAAAATGGATTTTCGTCCGTAAAAGGAATGAAAACAACGAGGTGGTGAGATACAAAGCGAGGCTTGTAGCACAAGGGTTCACGCAGAAACCTGGCATCGATCTCGATGAAACATATTATCCAGTTATGAGTGGTATAACGTTCCGATATCTAATATCATTGGCAGCACAAAAAGGTCTATCCATGCATCTCATGGATGTAGTGACAGCATATCTATATGGGTCACTAGATTCGGACATATACATGAAAGTTCCGGAAGGAATTGATATCCCGAACAAGAATCATTCTCGCAACATGTATTGTGTAAAACTTCAAAAGTCATTATACGGCTTAAAACAGTCGGGAAGAATGTGGTACAACCGACTAAAGGAATTCCTTCTTCAGAAGGGTTTTTTCCAATAATGATGATTGCCCATGTGTATTCATCAAGAAATCCTCAACTGGATTCTGTATCATATCTGTATATGTTGATGACCTTAATATTATTGGAACTCAACGAGATATAGATGAAACACGCAACCATCTTAAGACGGAATTTGAAATGAAGGATTTGGGTAAAACCAAATTTTGCTTGGGTTTACAGCTTGAGCATCTCCCAACAGGGATTTTAGTACACCGATGCCGCTTATATCCAAAAGATTCTACGGAAATTCAACATGGATAAATCATATCCATCTAAAACACCTATGGTCGTCCGCTCTCTTGAAATTGATAAAGATCAATTCAGACCTAAAGGTGAAAATGAAGAGGTATTGGGACTAGAGGTTCCATATCTCAGTACCATTGGGGCGTTGATGTATATCGCAAATTGTACCGGGCTCCGATATTGCATTTGCGGTAAACTTGCTAGCTAGATACGTTGCTCCAACACAACGCCATTGGGCGGGAGTTAAGAATATCTTCGGATATCTCATTGGCACAATAGATCTTGGATTATTTTACAAAATTAACCAAGATAAATCATTAATTGGATACACGGATGCGGCTATTTATCGATCCCCATGAAGCCGGATCTCGGACGGGCTTTGTGTTCTTACATGGTGGAATGGCTATTTCATGGAAGTCATCAAAACAGACTCTAATAGCCACATCCACAAACCATTCTCGAAATAATTGCATTATTTGAAGCATCACGTGAATGTGTGTGGCTTCGCGAATGATAAAGCACATACAACGATCCGTGGTATAAGTTCAATCATGAACCCTACCATAATGTATGAAGATAATCTTGCTTGTATTGCACAAATGAGAGCGAGTTATATAAAGAGTAATCTTACAAAACATATGGCTCCTAAATTATTCTTTCCTCATCAACTACAAAAGGTAGGAGAGATAGAAATCTTGCAAACTAAATCTTGTGATAATCTTGCAAATTTATTCACAAAATCATTACCAACATCATTATTCCAGAAATATGTTTTTGGAATTGGTATGAGACAACTCAAAGACTTGCAAGAATCAGGGGGAGATTCTCTTTGATATAACCTATATAAATAATCATCTGATTAGTGTACTCTTTTTTGCTGTATGAGTTTTTCCTCACAAGGTTTCTCATAAAAAGGTTTTAATGAGGCAACAACAATACAAGACCATATCACCTAATTTTTTCCATTAAGGTTTTAAGGGTGATATACAAGACATATTCTATGTCATATCTTCTGTTTTCTCTAAGAATTTTAAGAAATATAAATCCTTTCTCATATTTTCCTATTAGGTTTTGGAGAAGGATGTTCAAACATGATCCTCAGATCATTATCCTAATATATGAGTTTTTCCTTTACCAAAGGTTTTCTCATACAAATATCTAACAAAGACAATAATGCTATATCATTTTCTCCTAATATTTTCCCACTGGGTTTTAAATGAGTTTTAGTGGTATATACACATAGATTGGTTTCTCCTCATGATTTTCCCATAGGGTTTTTGGAGGAGTTTTACAAGATAATATCCAAGGAAGATTGAAGTCAAGTTACATCAAGATCTAATGAAGCTATTGATCAATGGGGAGTGTTGAGAAATATTAATGATCATCATTAGCTTAATCATGTAATTAACATAGTCATTAGTCAGTGTAATTAGGGAAGGGGCAACCCTTCACTGTGTGGGGGCGTCTCCCACCGTACGGACGTGCCTCCCTCCAAAGGGTGCCTCTGCACCCCTTCATTGTACATAAATAGTGGAGTCCACCCCCTAATCATCGATCAATCACAAGCATCCTTTAGCATCCTTTAACAGAAATCAGAACTCAAGCTTTTCGGGGGGAAAACGGCAAAGAGCTCCGCAATCCGTAAGACCAGAAAAAAAAACTCCCGGAGTATTTTGCATTTTACTATACAAAGTCTACTTCCGTATAATGCGAGAGCTTAGCCAGAAAGAAAATAAATTGTGTAGCACGGTGCAAAGTGCAAACACATATACAGCGAAAGCGAACTTACCCATTTATGAATTATATATTATCTTTCGAGGAAGAAAAACATTTCCTTTCAGCTAGATTTGTCGCGCAGCATCTTGACTACATTACACCAGGCAGTAATGCTGCTCAAGTTTAGAAAAGCAACAGAAGGTACACATCAGACATCACGTTAGATTTTTTTTTTTAAAAAAAAAGATAACGTTGCACCACATTTATATGGTACCCAGCTCATCGTTGGTTGCAAGTTGACAAAATGCTCAAGATAATAATGTCCCCAGCTCGCGGCTGCTCCGCCTATATTCAAAGTGACTCATTAATTCCAACCACGTAACCACCCAATAATTTAGTCCTTGCTCCTTTGATATCGTAGATAAATCCGTCAAGTACAATTCGCCACTTTTTGAATAAAAAAAGTGCGCAATTAATTAAGAAAAAATGCCTTCCTGTGAATAAAACAGGACAGGAGCAGCTTCTACTTTCGGGGAAGCATCTTTTCTCTCTCTCAATTCTCAAATGCGTAGAAGAGTTGCACATCTTTATGCTCCCTCCATTCCAAATTGTAGGTCATTTTGATAAACCTAGATTCATAGATGTTGTTATTATGTATCTAGACACAATTATATATCTAGATGCATAACAAAAATTGTGAAACTTGAAATGCTAAAAAAGACTTATAATTTGGAGCGGAGGAAGTATCAAGGAATACTCCTCCAAACACAAAATATGACTATGTTTAGATTTTGAAAAAAAAATAAATATTAACTTTGACCAACAGTACCTCTCAATATAATTTATTTTAACATAAAAAGATTATGTCTTGACACCATCGGATTAATTTTGTATATTGTTGATTTTATAATAATTCTACTAATATTATCTTTATGACTTTTTTACGGTGCTTGTGAAGTATCTGAAAGTACTATGAAGTACTAAGTGTTTTGATTTTTCCGCCACCTGATTAATTAAAATTTAAACTAATTAAGAAAAGAGTATTATGTTAATCTATTTGTTCCCCTCGCGTCTATCTCTCACGCTCGCATGCCGCCGGCCATGTGTAATTACTCATATACTCTTTCTGATTTTTTTTTAAAAAAATATTAGTTAACATTTGTTGTGAGTCCCACCAAATTGGTACA
This sequence comes from Cenchrus americanus, assembly GCA_947561735.1. NCBI lineage: Eukaryota > Viridiplantae > Streptophyta > Magnoliopsida > Poales > Poaceae > Cenchrus > Cenchrus americanus. Next base: position 307,047,861 of record OX387241.1, on the reverse strand, counting down.
TATTATTAATCTCTACATTATGATTATTTATTTCTCTATTTACAGTCAGTGTTGATGATGTTTTAATTTGAAAAGTTTAAACATAGCTATATTATGTGATAGAGGGATAAAAAGTCATGATAACATCCAAGAGGAATTGGGTAATTATTGCAAAAGGTTTTTTTTTACAACACATCAACGAGTACATTGGGGGAAAGGATCTGCAAGAAGGCAAAGGAACTAGGGGGAATGGAATTGTGCAAGGGGGAATGACTAATAATGCAGTGGTGGTGCTGACCCTAGATTTTTGTTTTCGAATTACACAATACATCGAAGACACTCACAACGCACGCACACTCATCCCAATGAATACACGCATGCAAACCCTAACCCTAGGAGATCTTTGAAGACTGTGCCGGCAAATCCTCAAGATTGACGAAGTCCCCGTAGGCGCCTCGATGTCGACGGGAACGTCGCCTACCACTGAAAGCACAAACGCCGTTAAATCCTAAGAAATTACATCCACTGTACAACTATTTGTAGAGTTTTAGCACTTCACTCCAAAAAGTTGCAAACCATGCATTGATACATGACTTGTTAGCTACATGCATATACGGTCACATGGACACCGAGTATATATCTTGCCGCCATCGCAGCCCCATGGACTGTAGATCATGTCAAGAATATAAGAGTGTACTAGGTAAGTCAATATCTTTCTTTTTTCTTTTTTGGAATATATGACACAGCACTCTGTTAATGGCAGAGCAATAGAGCTCTTCAGGTTACCTTTCAGAAAAACATTGAAACACTCACATTTTTTACACTCCGTACACTCAAGACAAAATTTTTGGTTTCATTATCGAAAACCAACTGACAGCGGTCAAATCACGCGTCGCGCACAGGAGCTGCATCTTCCAGTTCCAGTGACAGGAGCTTCTGCAGAAGAGCGTTCATGCTCGGCCTCCTATTGGGATCGTCATCCACGCACGACACCGCCATCTCCAGCATTGCCGCCGCCTGCAAGTGGCTGAAATCACCGCGCAACCGAGGGTCGATCAACTCCTCCATCCACGAAGCCCTCTCGTCGTCGCTCTTCATCTTCACCGCCTCGAGCCAGGCGACGAGCCGCTGCAAACCCATGCGCACATCCTCTTCGCTGTCCCTGCCGACCTCGCCCACCACCCAGTCGCAGACCCTCTGCCCCCTGATCAGCTCCAGGAGCACGACGCCGAAGCTGAACACGTCGGCCTTCCCCGTGATCGGGAGGCTCGTCGCCCACTCCGGCGCGATGTACCCCCTGGTTCCCTGCGCCCGCGACAGCACCAGCCGCCGCCCGCACGTGTCCCGGCTCAGCAGCTTCACCAGCCCGAAGTCGGTGATCTTGGGATCAAGCTCGGCGTCCAGCAGGATGTTCTCCGGCTTCACGTCGCAGTGCACGATCCACTCCAGGCACTCGTGGTGGAGGTAGGCCAGGCCTTTGGCGACGCCGACGGCGATCTTGTACCTCGAACGCCAGCCCAACGCGCTCTCGCCGCCGTCGCAGAAGAGGGCCCTGTCGAGCGAGCCGTTCTCCACGAACTCGGAGACCAGCAGACGGTGCGAGTGCTCCGAGCAGAACCCCCACATCCTGACCAGGTTCATGTGGTTGATCCGCCCGATCACGCTCATCTCCAACCGGAACACCTCGTCGGCCTGCGTCAGGTCGTCCAGCCGCTTCACGGCGATGCTCCGGCCGTCGTCCAGCACGCCCTTGTACACGGTCCCTGACGCGCCCCGTCCGAGCTTGTCCGTGAACTTGCCAGTCACGTCTGATAGCTCGTCGTAGGTGAACCTCCTGAAGTGGCTGAACAGAAGCGCGTACCCTTCCTCATCGCGGACCCGTCCTGCGGCCGGATCGGCTCGGAAGACGAACAGGTACCCGACGACGATGAAAATGGCTTCCACGACGAACGCCGCCGTGAGAAACGAGTAGAAGTAGGTGAAGTTTATCTTGTTCTTCCCCCTGACATGGAAGTAGGAGGCGCTGACGCTGGCGTTCTGCTCGTGCACGGTGCAGGCATGGCCATGGAAGTCCAGCAAGGTCGGGTTCAGGTTCTTGACACGCCTCGGGACCTTGACGAAGATGTTCTGCTTAGTGGTGTCCTGAGCCCGGCCGTTCCACAGCGAGATCTTGGGGTAGCACTCGCCGACGCCCATCCTGTACCCGAACGCCTGGCAGTTGCAGTCGTCCAGGCACATCGTCCGGCACGTCTCCATCGTGACACCCGGGGTGTAGTTGAAGTCGAACCCCCAGAAGTCAAAGCCCGGCATCTCCGCGAAGTATACGGGCTCGCCGCACCGGACGTCGAACTCGCGGCGGCACCCCTTGCTCCAGTCGCCGGCGTCGCTGGCGACGAACCCCTCCGGGCACGAGCACGCCAGCGTCGGCAGGTACGCGCACACGCCGTAGCGGCCGCAGACCCCGTGCACGTCGCACTGCCGCGGGAGCGCGACCCACGTGGCGCGCCAGCTCCCGTCGCCGTCGTCGAGGCTGTACAGGCGGAGGTTGCCGTCGTAGTCGAGCGTCAGCCGCCTCGTGACGCCCTCGCCCACGTCGGAGGAGTTGAACCGCGTCTGGTCGCTCGCCGTGAAGACGCCGTGCCTGTCGAGGCTGCCGTACCGGCTGCTGTTGTAGGCCGTCCGGTTGTTCTCCCACCACCGCTTGAAGGGGTCCGGCCAGTAGTTGCTGCTGATCTCCGGGCCGTCGTAGATGAGGTTGAGGATGTTGTTGCTGTCGAAGTAGAGGTTGTAGTAGCCGGAGTACGGCAAGCCCCTGGCCGACGCCGACACCAGACGCTTGTACCGGGTGATGGGCTGCTCGGGGAGGAGCGTGTCCGTCGGCCAGTCGAAGCTCTGCCAGAGCGTGCGCCCGGCGGCGTTGGACAAGACGAGGTTGCCGGTGTCGAGGAGCCGCGCGCGGTCGGCCTGCATGCCGCTGGTGTTCGTGCTCCACACCACGCGGCCGTCGAAGTCCCGCAGCACCAGCGATCCGTCCCTGCGGAACCCGGCGCGCGAGCCCCAGCCGTTGACGGGGGCGTCGCGGTTGGCCGCCCACGCCACGGTGGCGTCGGCGGAGCGGGCGAACCAGATGGCGAACGTGTAGGCGTTGGTGGCCACCTTGTAGAAGCCACACGAGAAGTTGCCGCTGGGGGACACGAGGAGGTCGCCGGAGGCGTCTTCCACGGCGATCGAGTCGCCGCGCCATAGAGTGTTCCGGCGCCCGCTTGCCGAACACGCAGGGAAAGGCAACGAAGCGAGCAGGAGAAAGGCCGAGGTGAGGATGGTGTGTGCTCTCATGGTGGTGTCTAGTGCCTGCTGCGAGTTTACTCTCAGGTGCATGTACTTACAGCTTTTATATTTGGAAGATGACCAGAATCTGGTGTTTGGCTGGTCAAGATACGGTTTTTTTCCTAGCACGGTTGTTCGCAAATATGGGAGAACTACGAGTAATGAACACTTTATAATTTCGTTCCAGTAGACTTTGGTATTCGCCTTGTAGCAGCCGGATTTTGGTAAAATCAGCATTACGGTTCTTTAGTCAACACCATACAGCCGTTGGTGATAACGAACTTCCCTTACAAGAGAATTGGTGTCAAGGTCAAACAATCAAAAATTATATAAAAATCGGAGCTTAAGATTTCTCATTCGACCAATTCAAAAAGGTCAAAACTCATCTTTCTCTAGTCAGGATATGAAGCATCAAAAACCCAATCATGTGCCACGGTCTTAAACTAACTGCTAGCGAATCATAAAATAACTCGTGGACACTCCATAAAGGGAGCCAGAGTGAAGTGAGCATCAACATAGCGATCATCCTACCAAGGGAATTTTACTCCAGTAAATCACACCTCCCTTACATTGAGAGCCTAAGATACAGAATGCAACACATAATTACATAATGATTCCGTCTTGACAAAATGTAATGTTGTTTGTGCATCCTGAATCAAACAGCTACAATGGCGATTGGGAGCGATGACAACTGAGTTCAGTGTCAAGTCTCACTGCAACTCTCAGGCTTCAACCATAGGCTCAGGCCCTGATGAATCTGGAGCACTTGTGCTTGCCTTGCTTGATGGATGGACAGAGTTGAAAAGGATGTCTTTTATTACCTGGGGGCACCAGAAAGCAAAATGTTAGGGCAATATAAGAAATAACAACAAGGACTAAACCATTTTAGATGGGTCAAAAAATAAAATCAAGGATCACCTGTGACATGAGACCATGGACCTGTTCAGCTGTGATTTTGGAGCTATCTCGAGTTACCTTAGCCAGTGGAGACTCATCTTGCTGAAAATGGCACAGGCCACATAAGACAAAACTGGATCAAGGTCTCTAGCAAAACAAATAAATGCCTATCCTGCTAAAACAAAATTACATATCTATAAACGTGTATGAACACAGCCATGTTGGGCAACAATTCTTAAGAAATATGATAGTTTGTGCAGATGTGCAAACATCACAAGGTGAGAAATACACACAATAAGAAAACTAAAACAATTTATTTGTACGATTGTTTAGACTATACTGGATCTGAATATTGCAACCAAACAAATTTATCAGACATGGTTCACACATTTCAAATCCTAATATATCATCAGGAGACCTCAGAAAAGTAATTGAGCAAAAGAAGCTCACTGCCACAAGATATATTGGCCTGTATGAGCTCACTGCCACAAGATATATTGGCATGTATGTTTGCAACACTGAAGCATCAAATAGAAACACAATCCTAGGGGGACTTGATCATTAGAAATTTAGAACTTCACGAGTTCTTTCCACTATTCATCCACTGAGTCACTTTCTATATAACAGGCATAAACATGCCATTTTACCCTATCTCCTGGTAGTCATATTCAAACTGTTTACATCTTCTCCCACCTCTCACATTAACTCTCAGGAAAAGCTCTAATACATTATACATGACAACATAATTTGATTATAACAAGTCACATCAAAACAATTGTTTGATAATGGCAAGACTTTAATGTGTCAACTGTAGTACTGTATCCGGCATTTATTTTACATTACAGGTACACAGTACGATCCATATATTACAGAAAATGACAAATAATGGGGAGAAAAGCAAACGATTCATTGATATCATCATACCAACAAGATGTTATTCCTATATGATATCAGAAAGTAGCAGAAAACTAGGGGAATACGTTGGGTGAAAAATAGTATTTGACAGGCAGGATTAAAAAGCACCATCATTTAAAAATGCACAAGGGCAGAACCCAAGTGTTGCCATGAATACAGAAGATAGTTTAGAGAGCATGCAAAAACAGACCTCTTTCTTCCGTTGTGATGGCATGAGCATACCACCAAATCGACTGTGTGCCAGCTGGCCTTCCGCTTGCTCTAGTTTATCAGCTGCATAGAATAAAATAATACATAAAAATATCAAGATAGGAAAAATGATAATTTCAATATAGAAACTGGATATCATTATAAATTAAAAAGCTTGCCTAAATCAAAGATCTGCCCGGCAACATAATCCCTGTTGCCTAGAAGTGGTGATGAAGACAATGTGTTGACCCAGTATTTGTTCCAGAGCAGATCAAGGAGGTGAGAGTCCAGGGATGACTTGAAATATGTTATATCCAAAGCATAGTACTGCAAGAAATCCAGTGAGAACTTACAGAACTAAAACACACATCTGAGACAAGTAACAAAGTGAGAGGAAGGAACAGAAAATAGATCTAGTTACCTGTTTGCAGTGGACACCAAAATCTTCTATCTTGTTGAGTGGAATAGTCTGGTACTCTGACACAGGCTCATCTGGTGGCTTGTAATCTTTTGGGTATGTCCTAAAAGCCCCAATCTCCACTTTACCAGCAGAAACAGTCCTTGTAGGGTCTATCACAACAGCCAAGAATGGCTCTGTAAATTGTTGATTAAGCATCTGAGTTGACACGTCAATGCCTGACAGCCAGCATCCATAACCAGGATGTGAGTGATACCAGCCAACTACATTCTCCAACCTCCCAGCCTATGTTTATAAAAAACAAATGCAAGTTAGCTTTGGCATATATTGAAGGATGACAAAGTATGTGTTAATCCGATACAAAATTTGGCACTCCAGTGATGTGGGCAAGAAGAAAATTAGATATTTTACCAAAAAAGGCTTTGTAAGTTTGAACACACTCATAAACAGCAGAAAAACTATATTGGACAGTCACTCCCAGCCTATGTATATCAAAAACAAATGCAAGTTAGCTTTAGCATTATATTGAAGGATGACAGAGTATGTTTTAATCCAATACAAAATTTGGCACTCCAGTTGTGTGGGCAAGAAAATTAGATATTTAACAAACAAGACTTTGTAAGTTTGAAAACACTCCTAAACAACAGAAAAAAAAACTATATCACACAGTGCTGGACAACTTGCTTTTTCATTCACTCTTTTACCAACATTACAAGTACACCACTAGCATCAAGACAATCAAACCAAGGAAGAACATCAGGAAAATGCAATTTGTGTGTCATACCATCAGATGCCTTATTTGGGCAGCATGGTATCAAACTCTAGTTTGGCAACAGTTACTTTATTCTGGAAAAAACACAATGCACTACAGTGCCACTAGAACATAACCATTTTGTCGGTATAGGTGTCAGGGCAAATTAGACAGTTTTTTATACATTCATCAATTTCATGATGAATTTTGAATATACATGATGAACTGAAACTGAGCTTCAGAATTCTAGGCATGAGGCAAATTCCATATGATTATATATAGAATAATTTTTGGATTAAATATAAATAGGTCTAACTAGCATATGGGCCATGTTCCTAATACGTCACCAACTTTTAAGCATAAGTCAGTTATCATCGTGCTACTAACATCAAGGGCTTCACTTAACCAATTTTTTTTTTTGACAACTCACTTGACCAATTTAAGGGCGGCATTACACACACCCAAAAACAATTAATTTGAAAAATCACATAAGCAACATGGAGCCAGACAAATTACAGCAGACGAGCAACAGATTAGAAGCATTGCCAAAATAAACGGCCAATTGATTTCATGTAAACAAGACAAGCAGATAATCCTTACTGCTCTGACAAATGTAATCAAGTAACTAGAAATTAAATTTGGATGCGAGCAGGTCAGATCAGGAGCATCAAACTGAACAGCAGTGAACTAATCGTGGGATACATAAAAAGGGGGGGAGGGCTCACCTGCTTGTTGATGGTTGAGTACTCGACCATGTACTCGTAGGCGTCAGCCTGGGCATTGACCCTAGTCTCGGTGCCCTCGACGGGGAGAGCGAAGGCGTCCATGACGATGATGGCGTCGCCCTCGCACTTGCCCTGCATGAGCCCCATGACCTCGATGGTGCCCCCCGCGCGGGCGTGGACGACCATCTTGAGGAGCGCGAGCGCGGAGATCTTGGCGCGGCGGAAGTGGTGGGGGTCGTTGGCCCAGGGCTTCTCCTGCTGCGCCCGCGCCTGCGACGCGTCGTCGTAGCGGTAGATCGCGTCCATCGCGTCCGGGTCGGCGGTCGCCGCGGGGATGTTGTTCTCCAGCTCCCACGTCTGCCGCGCGATCGACGCCGACGAGGTGGGCTCCATCGCGCTGCGGTGCGGCGTCGCGCCGGGCAAAACCCTAGGATCGGAAGCGGGGGAGGAAGGGGAACAGGGAAGGGGAAGGAGAAGGGGAGAGAGGGGGTTTGGGGTCTCTCTGGTTTGCTCGGCTTGCGGCGCCGCCGATGGCAAAAGATACGTGGGGTAAGGAAGGTGTCTGTGGGCTTTATGGGCCGAGCCGCAGATGTTTGTGTGGAGGAGATAGTATTGTTTGGGATTTATGGGCCGACGCAAGGATTTATCAAAACGTGACTCGTGAGGATTAGTCATGATTTTCCTTTTGTGAGATGCAGTCACAAAATGCAGGGCCTCTTTGGGAGGGCTCCAGCTCCGGCTCCTCCACCGGCTCCTGCTGGAGCCCTGCCAAACGCCCTGGCGCCGGACGGCTCCGGCGGAGAAGCCCCGGAGAACCCGCTGACTGGAGCGGTTTGGGCGAGGCGGAGCCACAAAACACTAGCTTCGTCCGGCTCTGCCTCACCTTTTCCAGCCTCGCCCCCGGGTAGGGCCCACCGGAGCCGTGCAGAGGATGAGGAGCGGGAGGGGAAGGAGGGAGGATGTCGCGGCACCGGAGGAGGGAGGTCGCGGCGACCGGGCGGGAGGAGGGGTGAGGAGACGCGGCGCCGGCGGGGACGACCTCGCCATGGCTTGCGCGGGGGCGAGGAAGGCACCGTGGAGGTAGCCGGTGGAGGAGATGGGTTCCGCGGGCGGGGCGGGTCTCCCGGCGCGGCGGGGGGGCGGGACGCCGACGCGCGGCGGGGCGCCGGTGCGTGGCGGGGCGGGGCAGATGGGAGACCGAGGCGGGTGGGAGACCGGGAATGGATAAGGGAGTGAGACGGTGAGTGGAGGGGGGATGAGAGGAAAAGAAAAGGAAGAGGCAAAAAAGAAAATAAAGAAAAGGTAAAACAAAGAAAGGCAATTTAGACATTTTACAACCCTAATTCAACAGGTGAAGCCGTTTTGCCAAACGTTTTCCAAATCGACTTTAGCTCCATTAGAAAAGCCAGGAGCCGGAGCCCTGCCAAACAGGCCCGCAGTATCTCTTCGCCAAAAATGCAATAATTCTGCAAGGAAAAATCGAAGCCAGATAGATAATCGTTCGTGTTATACATCACAATCGTAAGACTCGACAAATTCCTTTCGAACAGAGCCTCAGCTTTCAGCCATCCCTGTATATCTGTTATTAGCATAGGAGTGATAATCATTGGTTATCTGAAGAATAAATTACTTGGTTACCGGTTCATGTCTCCAGGGAGCTGCCCTTCAAAAAAAAAAAGGTTCATGTCTTCAGTGAGCGTGAAGCGCCCATGTGTTACAGCTAATCGATCCCAATGGTAAGGAACAATGCACAAGTACCGGCTGGTCAGTTAATAAACTCTATGTGTGCTATCCGAAGAATCATTTCATGCGTGCTGAATTGCTAATCACCGACAGGATCAGTAATCTGGATACGGTACGTTGCATGCTCGATCGGTGGCCTTTTTGTCGCTCCGCAGCGTAGGCTGTCTGCACTGAACTCGATGTTATCTTTAGCATATGATTCGCTGCATGTTTAGTTTAGCGGAAAGATTAGTCTATTCGAAGACTGGAAGTGCATGAACAAAACGCATTGTGGTTCGGGAATCTTTTCATGTCCGTACTTAATTGTTACAAGTATTAGAGTACTCCAGTCTCCAGTAGCTCTGGACTGTGGCATGGTCGGCCAATCTGAGATTTGTTTTTTTCTCAAAAACTAACTGGCATGCCTTTAATTGTTCATTTTGTCACCATGCATATATATGCAGGTTCAGAGAACTGATTAATGTTTTTTGCGAAACAAAAACGAGCTTCTTTAACCAGGAGAATTGTCATATAGTTCATGAAGACCCAGCAGACAGGTCAGAGTCCTTTACATGAACAAATCTGCCAAGAAAGAATGATAATCTATCAGCAGTTATCTCTGTTGTGCTAGCAGAGGGTAGCATAGGAGGACAATAGCAGCGTCCCATTCAGTTTAGGCCCGCCATGCATATACACCACTGTCTGTCCTTCAACTAACCTCTAGCATGCAGCAGTTTTTCTCTTGTGCAGCTCTGTTTTCTCTGGACCATTCTGCCACAGTCAACAACTGTGCCTGTGCGTGTTGGATCCAGCATGATACTAGTTGCGACTACAAGTATGCAGTACGCTCATCACGGGCGAGAGCAATCTAATCTTATCCTGCATTGTCCATGGTCATAGTGCTCATGACCTCGCAACCAGTGAGTTCGGTACCCGACTGCCCCAGATTTTTATTCACTGTCCTGCACTCTGCGTAAAATTCCCATGTGCTCGATTGATCGAAGTGAGATATGAAAAGGATAGGAGACAGTAGCCACTAGAAAAACCAAAATGAACGGTAGTAGATGGAGTAGAAAGCCATGCATGATACCGCATGTACAAAGCTACACATAAGCTGTACGTATGATTCATCACTACCAGTTTAAGACAGTCTGGTCCTGGTGCTGGTATAAAGTGGTAACAACGGTATAATTCGACGCTGACAGCAGTAATGCCTTGGACCATTACGGCGTCGATCATGGCCGAGGAGCCCCAGAGTGCAGAGTGCAGGCCAATGATCACTGCGTCTTTTGCATCATGACAACGTTAGGTGTTGGAGGAGTCAGGACTCAGGACCATACAGAGACTACAGAGATATCACTGTTCAGTCCGATCCTCGGTCTGACGAAATGTGTTGTCTGCACATCTCAGTGTACATCACGTAATATAAGCCCAAGCAGATGCAACTGCTTCCCTGTTCATGCTTCATTTGGAGGTGCCATCGTTTAATTGCAAGCACGCACGTAGCCGATGGCCCTGCCTTTTGGTCACCCAGCTTCCGTCCTTCATTCGTGCCCTGCTCGGGGCATTGACGCGGTGAGTGGCCGATCGCGATCGATCGAGTGTTCGAGCTGGTAGTGCTGGTCCTCGGCGTGTGCCACAGTATGGGAGAAGCTTTATGCTCGTAGATCTGGGCGGATCGGAGCTGATGCTGGCAACGAACGAGTGGTCTAGGTTAGCAGCGACTCATCATGCAGCAGGGCGCGGCAGGCAGGTCCATGCAAGAAATGGGATCATGATGCGGCTAGGAAATTTACGTAAATCTACAAGCAAATTATGTGCGTTGTTGCTGTACAATGCGGCTTTAATTCGATTAGAAGTACGCTTGTACGCCGTCATGGCCTTATATAGCTGATTAGATGTTGTCTGTAAGCCATGGTTGGTGACAGGCAGAGAATGATCACTCATCCGTTGTCCCTGATGAAGTGGACAAACTGACGGTTAGAAAACGCCATTAACACTAGACTAGTAGTTACGGTTTTTCTAAACAGGGGATAAGTTTCACCTATCTGGCCGGTTTCAGTCACACCGTCTGGCTATCATTTGACACACGCCAAACGACATAGAAAAAGAGAAGAGGGGGTCTTGGCTGACAGAGCGACTAGCTTGATCCTGTCTTTTTCGAACGAATTGGCAAGAGCTTGTGCCTATTTCATTGAAAACTTGATCCTGTCTGAATTTCGCTCAATCATTCATCGACTCCCTGGTTAGCTCACTGATCACCTCACTGCCTGACAGGTCCCGCTCCTGAACAGCGGAGCAGTGGGGTGTGCCCGGGGGGCCGCCCCAACTGCACTTGAGCAAGCTAACCAACGGGTTCCCCGTCGTAACCCACCTGACCTGCCTGACGAGCTTGTGGACGCAAGCCAGATCGTGGCCAAACTGCAGCAGCAGCTCAGGGCTCTCTGCAATAAACTCGCCCACAGAGAGGCGCGAACCAACGACAGTTTCAGATTTGTTGGGGACGCGCGGCCCTGCCCCGGCATGCCAAACTGTCAACTGATTTGGGCAGAAACCAGCACGCACCCGTCACTGTCAGACGCTGATCAGATCGGCTGCTGGAGTTTGAGAGGCGGCTTATTATGGGGAAGATTCCTGCTGCGATGGCGACGCCAAAACTGAAAACCATGGGCCTGAATCTTCTTCTCCTTTTTTTGAGGTTTTTTTCTTCAGATTGCTATTCTCTAAGAATGGTGGTATGTACATACTGATATAATCGCAAGGATCATACCGGATTGATTAATCTACTGACAGATGCAAATATTTTGGGGCTAATCATTGGCGTGGATGCTGCACGCCGACGAGGAGATCGAGGGGGAATCCGATTCATCGTCGTAGTTGTCATAGTCGTCGTCGTCGTCGTCTTCTTCCTCGAAATCGTCGAGATCGTCGAAATCCCACAGCTCGTCCTGCTCCTCCTTCTCGGGCATCTGCCATTGATCCTGAGAAATCTCACCGGACTCTAATAACTCAAGCACCTGCCCATGGCCATGTGAATCCAGTCAGTTAAGTACTCACAGTTGCAAAATAATAAAGAGCGCTAGCACTGCAATTGACCGGTCCTCGAGTAACCTCTGACAACTGCAGCGAGTTAGTGATACAGACATACAGTACATTGGATTTTACACTTCTTAGTTAAAAAAATTACACTTCATATTTTCTTTAAAAGAAACGGCCAGCCCTACAATTAGCATTGAAAATACTGCACACTATGTTGCTTGGAAAAAATGAGTTTTGTGTGAGTAGGTTTTGGAGCAAATCCATCCAACTTGGAGTCTTGGATAAGTTACATTGCACAGCCCAATCATATTCATACACAAGGCACGGCTTAGACACTGCCTATAACCAGTTTCTGAAGCAAAGCATCTATCTGATAGTTGCAACGAGCGTACCAGAGTGTTCAGTAGGGGGATTGTTTTTGCTCTGATGGCACAATGAATTATGAATAAAGTAATGCATGATTAATCTTTGATTAGGGTAGACTTGGTCTTTTATATAGTTGTTGGGGTGGCATGTTTTGTACGTTTGCCCCAAGGTATTTGTTCTTGAGCTGTCCTGTGTCCCCCCACACTTCACCTCGCTCTTGGGCTTCCCGTGAACCAAATCAAATGGAGAGAAAGAAAGGGTAGGGGAGAAGGTAGGAGGCAACAGAGCATCCTATGCCCCATTCCACAACAGAGAAACCGGCCATGCTTCAGATGTGACCAAACTCTTGTCTGCTTCTAAAGTTTCAAGTAAAGTATTAGTAGGGTTCCTATGTCCTACTTCAACTATTCATTTATCAGCCAGGCTCATTCTGATCCTCATGCAAGAAAACACAATTTGATGCTTTTTATACGCTTCATACGTTTCTTTGAGGTCTAATTTGAACTTTCAAGGAATAATTACATGAAACATGTAAAGCATTATTCAGACAAGCTAAGGTCAATACCGATATGTACTGATGATGTGTTCAAGCCACCTTCCCGTAAGTTCAACTCAGTTGATATATGCATATGATTTTCATCCATATGTTGACGGCTATGCTTCTGTATTGTACTATATACATTATCAGTGCGTGAGCGTCCACACACGCAATACACTAAACACACTGTGGGGGATCCTAGTGGAGCAGATTCAGTTAGCTCCACATTAAAAATTGAGATCTCACGCCACTCTGTGATAGATGAAGACAAGCTCTATGCAATCAGGTTGGGTGCAGTGTTACTTGCCAACTGGTCGGCAGATGCCAGTGTGCTAAACAAGAAGCAAGGCATGCTGTCACAACAGACACGGCACACCGTGGCAGTATTTAACAACCGTAGCAGTCAAATGGATATATGGATATACTACTAGTGTATGATTCTAGTATTTAGGCTGCTATCAGATGTATGCCTAAAGCAGACTAGGCAGAATTGTGCCCAAGTTAGATAGCTACCTAGCACCAGACATGCTTGATAAACTAATGACAGAACCATTACCTCATCTGATTGGATTACTTCCAATTCATGCTATAAAAAAGTAGTGGTGTTTCTCAGACCACATACTTGGAACATTTTCCGCACAAGCTGTTAACCTCTTCTCTGCTGCCGATGTTCATCCCATTATATACGGTGGTACTATGATAGAGCTGTTGGACCTAACCGTACGCACTTTGGTTTTTGCTAAAGTGAGGGGGAAAACTCCTAGGAAAACCCAGACCACGAAATTATATTTTAAAAAGGATGTATTATTGATACTTTTCCTTTGTATGATTAACACTCCACTTGAAGAAACCTAAAAGTTGTTACTAATTTCAGTGCACAATGGTATCATTGTCCTTTGCTCAAACCCAGAGAGTTCTATTGCTGGGTTAATTTACCAGAACAAGCAACAGATCGACTAGACAGCCAAATGGGCCGGGAATTAAAGATGTCCCTGACTTTTGTCCTCTGTGATGATGGTTGGGCAATTTGAATTTTCAAAAGACGAGAAAAAAAAAGAGATGATGGTTGGAGACTTTGATATTTCAGAGGACAAGGGAAAAAAGGAGTTGATGGTTGGAGATTTTCTTGGTGCTGGCCCAGGCGTTGTAACGACCGGGATGGTATGATCTGTCAGTCAGACCCACCCCAACATTCCAAAGCTACTGATCTCGCAAAAGAAAATTATCCAAAGCTAGTACTAGGGCTTTGTACATTCTAGCACAACCAGCTCACCCACTGTCGAAAGCTACCGTCTACACTGATGCAGTAGATCGATTACAATTTTCTTTTCGAAACGAAAGATTACAGTGAGCCTTTTCTCCTTTTTTTTGTGAATTGTAAATTGAACTTGGTGAATTCTGAAGTGTACGTAGTAGCGTAGGTTTGCATTGAGAGGACACAGCATGTGCAGAGAAGGTCGTCTGTTTCCGTACGCACCTGTGTCATGGTAGGGCGCCACGCCGCAGCGGCCCTGACGCAGAGCGACGCGACGAACGTGAGCCGCCTCAGCTGCCCGGCGTCGTAGCCGTCGCCGAGCCGAGGGTCCACGAGCCCTTGCACAACGCCGTCGCTCAGGTAAGGCTTGGCCTGCACACGTTTTCCAAAGCCAAGATTATCAAGACGGCCGTCGGCGGCGGCGGCAGTGCTGCATGCGAAGCTGGTTGGCAATGGCAATGGTAGCTCACCCACGCGATGAGGCTCTTGTGGGAGCCGTCCACCGGCTTGCGGCCGGAGATGAGCTCGAGGAGGAAGACGCCGAAGGCGAACACGTCCGTCTTCTCGTCCACGATGCCGTGCGTGAAGTACTCCGGCGCCAGGCACCTGTCACGTTACCACGGACAGAAGGAAGCCGCGACGACGTCGTCCATCGTGTCAGCGTCGTCGCCAACCACGGTCTCACAAAGTCCAAGGAAACCGGGGCTCAGTACGTGAAAGAGAAGAAAAGCTTGGCTCACCCGAACGTGCCCTCGATGGGTGCGATGGCGTGGTGCGTCCACTCCGACGGCAGCCACCGGGCGAGGCCGAAGTCCGAAATCTGCGCGTCCATCGACGGAGTCAGCCATGGCGTCGTCGACGGGCAAGGTCACGAAAAGCAGAGGAGAGGAGACCCACCTGAGGCTCGTAGTCGGCGGTGAGGAGGATGTTGGACGCCTTGATGTCGCGGTGGATGATCCGGCGCGCGCAGCCCTTGTGGAGGTACCGGAGCCCCCGCGCCGTGCCGACGGCGATCCCGTGCCGCTGCTTCCACGACATCACCGGCAGCTTCAGGTCTGCGCGCGATTCCGAACAATTCACAACCGTAAGCTCTCGCGCCATTGGCAATGCAAGAGCCTAGAGAGCAGAGGGGTCGGACGACGACGACGACGACTTGCCGTGGAGGTTGGCGGAGACGGAGCCCCGGGTGGAGAACTCGAAGACGAGGTGGAGGCCGCGGTCGACGCAGCACCCCAGGAGCGCGGACACGTTAGGGTGGCGGACGTGGCCCACCGTGCCCAGCTCCGTCAGGAAGTCCTTCTCCTTCTTCTCGTCCGCCGCCGCCGTCGGCGCCAGGCGCTTCACGGCGACGGCGCGGCCACCGTCGAGCACGCCGCGGTACACCTCGCCGTACCCGCCCTTGCCCACCATGTTGTCTGCGGCAGGCAATGCCAAAGCAAATTTACTACTCTACTCCGACGAACGCGACAGCAACGTGAATGGGGGGCATCAGGACGTGCATTGCAGAGGCCGTGGCTTCAGCCATTGTCTCTAGTGTCTGTACCTTGGTGGAAGCCGTCGGTGGCGTGGTGGAGCTCGTCGTAGGAGAAGCACCGCCAGGTGGGTTTGTACGGCGGCGGCGGCGGCGGGTCGGCGGCGACGACGACGTCGGCGCAGTCCTCGGCCGACTCGTCGGCGTTGCTCCGGCGGCCGAGGGACAGGAGCCGCTTGAGGCTCCGGCTCCTGAGGTAGTTCATCTCCCAACCCAAGGAAGAAAGAACCCAGAGAGGAACGCCGCGCCCTGCCTGCCCGAGCCCCGGAAGGAAGGACTGAAGGAGGTCAGCACTCAGCACTCAGCAGAGCGACGCCATGAATGGGTGGCTGATGAATCCCTCTCTCTCCTAACTCTCGCGTGTGAGCGACACGCAGCGCAGCGGTCGTGTACTGAAACCGGCGTGCGCAAGCACGTACGAGTAACAGTGGCACGAGTCGGGGAGGTTTCTCAGTCAAGAGCGGAGGGACATTGATGAATCGCTGGAGAGCTCCCCGCTTCCGTTGCTCCGGAGCGCATTGAATTGGACCCCCGCCCAAGTAACTGCCGCTGCCGTGTCCGCGCACGCCGCGCTGCTGCTCGTGTGCACACGCGCGAGAGGCAGAGGAGACGACTCGAGAGGAGAGCGCGGCGCCGGCGCGGGCGCGGGAGGGGATGTCACTGTCGCTGCCAGTGCCCCGCAGCGAGCCAAGCGGAGAGACGAGGCGGGGAAGCGAGGGAGCAGCGGGAACAGAGGCGAGCAGCCAGACAGGGCAGCCAGCAGAGCGAGGCCTCACTGACTGGGGACGGCCAGTGCGCTCCCCTTCGTTTTTATGCGCTCGTTCCTGGCGCGGGACGGGCACGACACGACACGACACGAGCCGCCAACGGAGGAGTGGATGACATGTCTCGTACTCCTGGTCCTGGCACGGGATCGGGACGGCGGCGGCCTGCGCGCGTGCCCGGGCGCTTCGGATCGGGGGATCGGCTCGATCTCTGTGTCGTCAGCCATCACCACTGCTCGCCCGTGTCCTCCTCCTCCTCCTCGCCTTCGCTGGCCGATGATTGCCGTGCGCGGCGCCACGCCACGCCAGACGCCGAATCGCCGATCCGTGCCTGTGACTTGGCGAGCGAGTGGCACGCACTGGCAGTGGACGCTTGTGTGTGTGTGGGGGGGGGGGGGGGGGGGGGGGGTGAGCGTGACATGTCAACCGTCTGTCGCGGCGTCCCGGGACGGCTTCATGGCGCTGGCGCGCCCGCCCGTGCCGTGTTCATGTGCACACGTGATGCGTTGTTTCTGTGACTTTTGTGTCGCGCGCGCGCCGGATCTGAGCAGCAAATGCAGTCGTGGCCGAGCCAGGGATCCGTGGAAACGCAGAACAAGGGTAGGGATCCATCCATGGATGGTGTGTGCAGGGAGTTGAGCTGTGCGTCCTCTCCAGCGGTTGTGGAGCTACCGGACGACAGGGTGGAGAGGAAAGGAGCGCCCAATCTACTGACAGATAAGGCAGGTGCGAGGTCGGTTGCGGATCAGGTGGTGCGGTGTGGTGTGTGACACGGTCGTCGTCGTCGTCGTTGTTGACCCGTGCTGCTGGACGTGGAGGATGGCGATGGAGCCGCGCCGCGCTCGGCGCCTTCCATTCATTGCTTGGTGCAGGCCGACCGAGTTTGTGGGCTATGGATGGATGATGGGACCGCCGCCGCCGGCAGAGAGACTTTCAATAACAGGGCCGTCCCGGCACCGGCAGGCAGCATGCAACGCTTCAGAATTTCAGAGTTAAACAGTTCGCAGAAGATCACCGCCATGTCAGTCGTACTCTAAGATCAGCGCCATCAGCTATTCCTTCAAGTTCCTCACAGTTGCCAGGTGGAGATAGAAGGCATGAACATCTCCTTCAGCAAATGCCCAAGAGAACTCTCAGCTTGTTCGCCTGTCCAGGCTTGTACTTCACGAACCAATCTTTCTTTACCTACGAAACCTGGCCAATACCAAGGCCAGGGACGCTGGCCACGTCACAGGATTTTACCGGCCGTTGGATCTGGCTCTTGGATGGTTCATATTGGCCGAGCATCTGTCAATTTGCGAAAAAAAGACCTTGAACTATTGTGAAATCAATCGCAGTCCAAGGAAAAAGCACGGTCGTCGCCCCGCCGGCCGCACGCGGAGCTGCGCCACCCGCCGGTAGAGGGAGGGTCGGTCCATGGTGTAGCTCGCTGGCCCGGGACTAAGGACTTGTTGTAGCAACCTTTCAAAAAAACGGACTTGTTGTAGCGCACAGATCGGCGCGTGGGGCCCTTATGAGGCGGTGACGGGGAACGAGTCGTCGTCGTCGTCGTGTTGCACGCCTGCCTGTGCGATGCCAATGGCTCCGCAGCGCTGGGCTGCCGCTCCGCCCGGGTCGCGCGGCCTACCATGGCGGCGAGCGCGCGTCGTCCTAGCGAGCCACACCGGCCGCGCGCGACTGTCCCGGCCGGCCACGCAACCCGACCGCTGCCGCCGCTGCGCCACTCCGCCGCTGCGCTGCGCCTCGTGAGAAGCGAACTGGAGTTGCCTACTGGTGCTCCCTAAGGGGGAAGCAAAGGGGGAAGATGTGAGTTGCTGTTACAATCAGAGACAGAAGAGATAGAAGAGCAGCTCTGCCTGGAGGGACAGCGGAGAAGAGAGCCTGCAATGGTTTGGGAGAGTCGGAGAGTCAAAAGAGATAGAAAAGGTGTTGTTGTCCTACTTGTTGTGCGGCTTGGCAGCAGTGGAATGGATGGGGGAGAAATTCCTCAAGGCCAGCCGCTCAATGTACCAACGTTGGGCCTAGATGACTAGCGACGTGTTTGATATGGGCCAGAAATGGCCGGCCAAGCCCACCAGAGCCATTTCGGCATGTTTGATGTGCTTGGCCGGCCTGGGAGCCTGGCCACCACGGTCCATTTGCCCTCTCTCTCTTGGCTTGCGCCGCACGCTCCTAGCGTTCGTTTCTCCTCAGCCTGGCTCTGGCTGCGCTCTGCGCGGGCGAATCTTGCCATCGGCGGGAGCTCTGGCGCGCTCGCGCGGGCTCGCGCGGGAGGAGTGAAACTTCCGCGCGGGAGGAGTGAAACTTCCATGGCCTACTTATACCGCTCCCTCCTACCTCCCTCACTTCTTCCCCTCCTCTCCACTCTCCGCTCCCGTTGAGGAACCGTCGACGAGGTAAGTTGCCGACGCAGTCGTGTTGTTCCCTGGGCTTCCTCTTTGTTCCCCGTGTGGATCTGCGTCCAGGCGGCGTGGTTCTGTCGCGGACTCCGGCGAGGCGGTGTTGCTGTTCGTGGATCTGCTTCCCCATCCAGATCTGCTACCTCCTCCCCACCTCCAGCTGTTTTCAGCAGCTTCTGCACCCCTCTTGCTCACTCGAGGTGAAATCCCTATTTTTCCCCATTTACTCAGTACACAGTTCATTGTTTTGGTCAGATCTATGTCTTGTTTGTTGGTATTTATTCTTGCGATGATATATCGTGGCCGTATTTTTGCATGCTTCGTTGTTCTCGGAGATGATTCCTTGTCGATTTGTTTGATATTGTAGTACTGCAGTCGTGTCTTTTTCATGCTTCGTTGTTATTGTTGGTGGATCCTTGTCGGTTTGTTTGATATTGTAAATGTTGTTGTTTGGGACATGAATGGTCGATGATGACTAGCTTATTGGCACAGGGAGGCATATCTAGTACTGCAGCCGTGCCTTTTTTCATTTGTGAATGCTTGCAGTTACATTCAGAGGCCGAGCCCGGGGTCTACTTAAATTGCTTATACATTTGTGAATGCATGTAGATGGATACAAATGCACAACATGCACTGATGGCTAGGCAAGCAGCAGGGATGGTTGTTGTTATGGTTTCCTTTGTAGTCAATAGGCTTAGAAGGATTAGCGAAGAAGAAACAATCCCTTATGGGCCTAGGACTGAGGCTGAGAAGCATAGACAGAACACACTCCAAATGATGTACAACTACAATGATGTTGAATGCATTGCCATGTTGCG
Source organism: Cenchrus americanus (assembly GCA_947561735.1). Classification (NCBI taxonomy): domain Eukaryota; kingdom Viridiplantae; phylum Streptophyta; class Magnoliopsida; order Poales; family Poaceae; genus Cenchrus; species Cenchrus americanus. The sequence continues at coordinate 307,028,228 of OX387241.1, read as the reverse complement.
CATGAAAAGGGTCCCCTTATTTTCTTTATGCAACCTGCTTAGGAGTAGAAAACTTGTTCCTGAGACAGTAGGATGTCCAGTGGAGGAGCAGGTGACAATGTTTATACATGTGGTTGGGCACAACCAGAGGTTTAGGGTAGTTCATCAATCCTTTAGGAGATCCATTGAGACTGTCAGTAGGATCTTCCACCAAGTTTTGTATGCTATTGGTGAATTAAGGGCTGACATGATCAAGCCTCCAAGCAACTGCCACACACCCTAAGATTATGGGCAGCCACGAGATGGTTCCCTTTTCTGAAGGTACTTTCATGTCTATATGTTTCCCACACATGTTCATATCAATGTGTTTGCACATATGTTAATCTTTTGGCTTATGGACATTTATGTAGAATTGCATTGGTGCCATTGATGGCACACATGTGTTGGCAAGGGTGCCTAGACACATGCAGCAAGCTTTCAGGGGTAGGAAGTCCACCACAACTCAAAATGTGATGGCTGTTGTGAGCTTTGACCTAAAGTTCACATATGTTCTAGCTGGTTGGGAGGGATCAGCCCATGATGCACTAATTTTGGGTGATGCCATAGAGAGAGATGATGGGTTCACTATGCCAGCAGGTAACTTAGCTAGTCAATGCACTTATGTCCACTGTGATCAAACACACTTTCACACTCATTCTCCAACAATTGTAGGTCACTTCTACCCGGTAGATGCTGGATATGCATGCAGACAAAGCTTCTTGCCTCCATATAGAGGGGTCAGGTATCACTTGAGTGAGTTCTCCAGCACAAACCAACCCACCAATGCAAAGGAGCTATTCAACCTTATGCACTCTTCACTTAGGGTCACAGTGGAGAGGGCCTTTGGTGCACTTAAGGGCAGGTTCAGAATTATAGACAATAAATCTTTCCACAAATACAAGACCCAAGTCAAACTTGTGCTTGCTTGCTGCATACTCCACAATTGGATCATTGGTTTTGGCTTAGATAAAATTATTCCATCAGAGGAAGGATTTGTTCCTGATTTGGATCAAGATGAGCAGGGAGAACTGCCTCTAGAGGAACCTGCTATGATGACTGTGAGGGATGAGATATGCAATGTTATGTGGGCTGCTAGGGGTTCATATAGGACTTGATGTTTCACTTGCATTTCATGGATGTGTAAACTAATTTAGTAGACCCTGGACATGGAACTAATGTGGTGCATTATATCTGTACTCTTAACTGCTATGTCTGAGACCAAATATTCATTACTTTCTTGTCTGTGTTGTGCTTCCCTGCTTATTTATCTTGATTGTTTGTGCACTAGGATGGTTGCAGCTAACCTTGATGCCCACGGAGGGTTTGTGGCTGCTGCAAACATGATGGAAGGAGCACCTGCAGTTGCAGGAGCTGCCTTGGGTGAACCAGATGTTGTTGACCTATTAGATGGTGAGGCTGCCCATGCTGTACCACAGCAAGGTCCTATGAGGTGGACTAACAACACTTATGGGTTTGTCCTAAGGAGGATGACCCAGATTGTGTCTGAGAGGTCTAGGACTGACAAAACCTACAAAGAACAAAGATGTGAATGCAGTAGCTAAGGCTCTAAGTGAGTATTGTGGGATGCCTGTTACTGCAACTCAAGTGTATAATCACTTGAGGAAGTGGAAGCAGAAGTGGTCTAAGGTTGCTAGGCTGAAGAACCTTAGTGGGGCATTGTTTGATGAAGATGTGCAAGCCATAATGCTAGAGCAGGACCACTATCTTGGTCATTGCAAGGTACAAAACCATGTCTGAAGCATTCACTTCCTAACTGTGTCCCCTCTTCATAACTGTGTCATCTCTTCTTAATTGTGTCATCTCTCCATAATTGTGACCTCTCTTCAAGACCACCCTAAGGATGCTGAATTTCTGAACACTCCAATAAGGTTCTACTCTGAGATGGAGGCTATCTTTGGTAGCACCTTGGCTACTGGTAGGTTTGCTGTAGGATCCAATCAGCCTTTGGGGGTCAACAAGTCTGATAGTGTTGCTGCTAAGCTGGAGGTGTCGGTGTTTTAGACCGGCAAACCTACCAAGGGGGTACCCGAGGTAGTAGATTGTGCGGTGGGGATCGTGATCGGGAGACCGAGAACTCGAAGGTACGCGCGAGGACACGGGACACAAGATTTATACAGGTTCGGGCCGCCAAGGTGGCGAACCCTACGTCCTGTTTGGGGGATCAAGTATGGCGCCCTGCGCTTGGTGTTGGGTTGTCCTCGGAGGGATTGGGCTGTGCGGCTAGGTACCCAGCCCTCCTTCATATAGTCTAGGGGGCGGGTTCCTAGTCAGTTACAAGGCAGGAGTCCTAGTAGGATTACATAGAGCGAGTCCTAGTAGGAGTACAGGGGAATTCTACTAGGAGTCCGTCTTCTACTATTCTTCCTTCCTTGCACGAGTACCCGGGGAGTATGCCCGACAAGCCCCCGAGCACGTTGGAGTCGAGAGTAGTAGTTCGAGTAGTCTTGAAGCCTCTGCGAGTAGTTCTTGAGCATCCTCGAGTACTGCTTGGAGAAGCCTTCAATAGTACTTGAACTGCCGCGAGGCTGGAAGGTGGTCCAGCTCAATCAGTCTTGAAGTCGAGATTATATGGAAGTGCGATTGGAAAATCGCACTCCATATGGAGTAGCCCCCGAGCCTTAGGTTGAGTTGCAGACTCTAGCTGAGGGTCAATCTTGATTCTGAATCTTCCGTCTTGAAAAAATTGAATGATGGGTATAGCATAGCAGCCCCCGAGCCTTGAAATGATTAGGTAATCAGTCCAAGGGTCTTCAGTGTTCGCGAAAGCCATCATCTGAGTACTCTTGTAGCGTGTAACCCCCAAGATAAGAGAGCTGTATGAGCCACGTCGAGTAGTGATTGGTGAGAAGCCCCCGAGCTTGAGAGCGAGCGAAGCATGCTGAAGTTATCTTCGAGTAGTATGTGAAATGCAGCCCTCGAGCTGGAGAGATTCCAAGTAGCAGTTTGGCGTTGAGCCGTGGAGCTTGAGAAGTAGTCGTGCCGTCAGAGCGGACTTTAGTTACGACCGAAGTCGACTTTATATGCCGGCAGAGCGGACTTTAGAATGCGACTTGAAAACCGAAGTCGACTTTGTGCCGCGCGGAGCGGACTTTTAGATGCGACTTTAGAAGTCGACTTTAGTTGCCGCGCGGAGCGGACTTTGATATGCGACTTTAGAAGTCGACTTCAGTTGCCGCGTGGAGCGGACTTTGAGATGCGACTACAATAGTCGACTTTGCGCCGCGCAGAGCGGACTTTTGAAATGCGACTTTGGAAGTCGACTTTAGGTTGCCGCGTAAAGCGGACTTTAGATGCGACTGCAGTAGTCGACTCTGTGCCACGCGGGGTGGACTTAAGATGCAAAAAACGAAAAGCACTTTCCGGAAAGCCAAAGCGAATGAAAATCAGAGAAAACGAGTAGTTTTGCCGCCGGAGCGGGCTTAAGATTGCGACCGAAGTCAGCTTGTGCCACCGGAGTGGGCTTGAGTACCTGAGCCATGGATTTCAGACCCATGGTACGATTGCCGCCGGAGCGGGCTTGTGCCACCGGAGTGGGCTTGGATGCGACCGTTAGAGTCGACTTGTGCCACCGGAGTGGGCTTGAGTACCTGAGCCATGGATTTCAGACCCAAGGTACGATTGCCACCGGAGCGGGCTTGTGCCACCGGAGTGGGCTTGAGTACCTGAGCCATGGATTTCAGACCCATGGTACGATTGCCGCCAGAGCGGGCTTGTGCCACCGGAGTGGGCTTGAGTACCTGAGCCATGGATTTCAGACCCATGGTACGATTGCCGCCGGAGCGGGCTTGTGCCACAGGAGTGGGCTTGGATGCGACCGTTAGCGTCGACTTGCGTACTTGGGCCATGGATTTCAGACCCAAGGTACGGAGCGCGAGTACTTAGGGTACTTGGACCCATGGTACAGAGCATGAAGACCACGTGCAGCTAGGTTCCATCGTCGCCAGGACCCGAGGGCCGCTTACAGCTAGGTTACATCGAAGCTTACACACGTAGTATGCCATCGAAGCAGGTGAAGATGCGACCGGAGTCGACTTTAAGTTGCCGCACGGAGCGGACTTTAGAATGCGACTTTAGAAGTTGACTTTAGATTGCCGCGCGTAGCGGACTTTAGAAGCTGCCTCCTAGGGATAGCCCCCGAGTTGATGAAGTAGACTCGTGGCGACTTGATTGATATACCCCAAGAGTAGTCAGCAGAGTGTAGCTCCCGTGAAAACCCGCTGAGAAGCATACACAAATGAGTAGTCGGCAAGTAGTCCTACATGATGAGGAGAACAAGCCAAGGAAATAGTAATCATTTAGATAAATGACTTAGCTGTTGCCGCCAGTGCGGACTTGTAGATGGAGCCATGGCGGTCGGCGATGGAGCCGCGACGGTTGTTGTTGAAGTCGACTAGTCAGAGTTGATTCCGACTAGTTGTTGGGGGCGTGACTGCCGTTCTCGACTAGTTTGGAAAACTAGTCGAGGTGAATGGTCGACGCGATGCGACTGGAAGACGACGTCGAGGCGTCGCGCGGCGTACTCGAAGTAGAGCCAGTGTTGCCGCGAGACAAGTAGTCACGGCGCATGGCGTGGCTGAAGTAGAGCCAGCATGGCCGCAAGACGAAGTCACGGCGCACGGAGTAGTCGACGACGAGCCTGGGCGAGGCGGAGTAGTCGACGACGAGCCTGGGCGAGGCGGAGTAGTCGACGACGAGCGGCGCGATGAGCCGCGTGACGAGCCGCGCGACGTGCCGAGGCACCGGACGCGCGGCGAGGGCGAGGTAATCGACGACGAGCCCGGAGTAGTCGACATCGAGCGGCGCGCGAGGAGCCGCGTGACGAGCCGCGCGACGTGCCGAGGCACCCCGGACGCGCGGCGTAGGAGAAGTAGTCGACGACGAGCCGGAGTAGTCGACGACGAGCGGCGCGAGGAGCCGCGTGACGCGCGCGCGCGATGAGCCGTGCGACGTGCCGAGGCACCCGGACGCGCGGCGTAGGCGAAGTAATCGACGACGAGCCCGGAGTAGTCGACGACGAGCGCGCGCGAGGAGCCGCGTGACGAGCCGCGCGACGAGCCGAGGCACCCGCCCGAGTAGTCGACGACGAGCGGCGCGAGGAGCCGCGTGACGAGCCGCACGGCGTGCCGAGGCATCCAGGCGCGCAGCGTAGTCGAGGTAGATCGCTGCAGCCGGTGCGACCGGGTGACGAGTAGTCGCGGCGCACGGCAAGGTTGTCGTAGAGCGCGTGCAGCCGGAGACGAGTAGTCACGGCACACGGTGAGGACGACGTAGAGCGCGTGCAGCCGGAGACGAGTAGTCGCGGCACACGACGAGGTCGACGTAGAGCGCGTGCGGCCGGAGACCAGTAGTCGCGGCGCACGGCGAGGTTGACGTAGAGCGCGTGCGGCTGGAGACGAGTAGTCGCGGCGCTCAATGTCGTTGAAGTAAAGCTGAGGCGACAGACAAGTTAATGCAGCCGGGAGCCGATGTAGTTGTACCCGCGTACATCTTCCTGTGTGCAGCATGCAAAGGTTCGGAGGATTCCTTTTGCACCTATGTGTGCGTGTAGCTGATTTACATCAAGATGATTTTGCCACGGTAGTAGAAAAATCTTGGAGCCTTGTGGTTACTTGCGTGTGTGCATGTACGACTTTTGATGAATTGAATTTTCGAGTTGTATGGACAAGCAACACATGGTCCGATTGCGATGCTCGTTGCATGGCGCCGTGAGTGATCCGAACTCGGTGGCCGCACGACGCAACGCAAGTGCTCGCTCCGCCTCGGAACTCGACAAGAAAATTGTTTCCTAGACGAACTCGATTCAAGGCTGGAGGAAACGTGAGTTGCGAGTTAAGCCTCTTCGGCACAATCGATGGATGATTGATTTGGTGCGGAAGCGACCTTGTATGATTAGCTTGGAGGCTCGACGAGATCGAGTAAGCTTCGGATTCCGCCGTCAACGATTTGCTTCATAGGAGATGTACGTGAGCGAGTAGTAATCCGCTCATCGCCGATTCGATCTCGCCTTGAATTTTGATGTGGCGACACGACGAGATTAGTTGTTGACTTGTAAACAACTCTGCCGCAATGCTCGGTAGATTGATCTTGCTTCTTGAGGTCCTTCGAATTCGCCCGGTGGTGATGATCACCCCTACCTGGCGCGCCAGCTGTCGGTGTTTTAGACCGGCAAACCTACCAAGGGGGTACCCGAGGTAGTAGATTGTGCGGTGGGGATCGTGATCGGGAGACCGAGAACTCGAAGGTACGCGCGAGGACACGGGACACAAGATTTATACAGGTTCGGGCCGCCAAGGTGGCGAACCCTACGTCCTGTTTGGGGGATCAAGTATGGCGCCCTGCGCTTGGTGTTGGGTTGTCCCCGGAGGGATTGGGCTGTGCAGCTAGGTACCCGGCCCTCCTTCATATAGTCTAGGGGGCGGGTTCCTAGTCGGTTACAAGGCAGGAGTCCTAGTAGAATTACATAGAGCGAGTCCTAGTAGGAGTACAGGGGAATTCCACTAGGAGTCCGTCTTCTACTATTCTTCCTTCTTTGCACGAGTACCCGGGGAGTATGCCCGACAGGAGGGTGAAGACTACACTTCTCCTAAATATGAATGCAAAACTACCTTTGAGTTTGGTGAGGCCAGCAAGGTAACAGCCACACCCACACCCACAACCACAGTTCCTGTGTCAGAGACTGTTTGTGGTAAGAGGAAGAGGGGCCATTTCAGTGAGAAAGAGATGCTAATGATGACCAACATGAATGATGCAATCAACAATGTTGCAAATGCTATGCTCAAAACAGGTGCTGCACATGTTGACCCAGACCTATACCTTGCTGTCATGGAGATGCCTGACTTCTCCACTGAGTCCCTGATTGTTGCCTACACCCACCTCTTGGAAAACAAGCCAGTTGCAACTGGCTTTGTGAACATGTCAACCCCCCACAGGGCCATATGGCTGAGGACCTACCTGGCCAAGAACTACATGTAGTAGTTCTCTCCTCTCCTCTCTTTTGTGTTCCATTTTGGCTAGACATTGTGCATGGTAGATGGCTAACCAGCACCTGTCCTTTTGGTTTTAGTTAGTGGGAAGGTGGCTAACTAAAGAAACTACATTTTGGCTCACTGAATGTGGGCAAAACTCCATTTGAGCTCACTGATTGTGAGCAAAACTCTATGCTGTTGTACTAAATTGCAACCTTTGTTGGCTTGCTACTGTCTGTTTAATTTCTGTTCATGTTTTCATGATTTTGTTATATCTGGGCTTTTATCTGTGTTCCTTTTTGGCTGGGTTATAAAATTTGCCTATGATGATTCCATGTACCCCATAAATGATGACATGGCCTTGTGAGGAACTTGATGCTGTTATTTCTTTTATTCTACCAGGTAGCCCTACTCTTGTCTCCCATCTGAACATGGGACACATCCATTCCCATGTTTCCAAAATTGGGATGGATGTCTCCCATGCTCACATGGTAGCCATGAACTGTGTCATACTCTTCTTCTTATACTTATGTTTCCTACTGTCCACCAGTTGCCATTATGCTCCAAGTCCATGTCATATGATTGAAAAACATATAATCTGAGGCAAATCTTTTCTGTTCTTTCAATTTTTTTGCCTATGATGACTGGAGCTTATATATTACTCATGTCTCTCATCAAACCGTGGGACACATCCATTCCCATGTTTCCAAACTAGGGATGGATGTCTCCCCCGGTTCAGTGACTGCCATGAAGGTTCTGTTTCACTTTTGCTCCAAGTTCAAGTAGTCTGAGGCCATTTTGGCATTTTTCTGTTGCACTGTCATGTCGATGATGAACCTGTTCACCATTTATCTATCATGACATCCATCAAACCATGCGAGACGTCCATGCCCATGTTTCTCAAACTAGGGATGGACCTCTCGCATGGTTCCATGGTTGCCATGAAACATTTGCTACTCATTTATTTATCTGAGGCACAATTTGGACCTATCTTTTACCCTATGATGATAAGATATATGATTATTGCTTGTCATGCATTCCATCAAAACATCAAATTCATCCATGGTTCAAGTATTCAACTATGGACCACGTGAATTTGACGTTTCCATGGTTCACATGTACCCATTGATCTCCTATATCTGAGGCAATATTTAACTTGTAAGGCAAACTATTCTTCTTCTCATAAATTCATAACATATCATCTGTTCTTATTCTTGTGAGGTACAACCACTTGCCTTGCATAGCTACAGATTGTTGCTGGTGGTGATCCATCTGCTGATGCTATGATCCTTCTGCTGATGCTATTATCCTTATGCTGATGCTATGATCCTGTTGGTGATGCTATGATAACATATCAGAATGTGTTGTGATGTGGTTGAATGTGCTGTGATATTGTACTGGTCAACTCAAAACTTGAACACAATGTTGTTGTTTCGATATGGCCGATGATGCATATTTTTGAACTGATGTAAAGTGATGCTTCTTATTAGCTGAGGCCATTATTTTAGATATGAAGAAAATATTTCACCATGTATTGTTGTTCATTTCTGTTCAATTTGCTCTAGAATTCAGTTGAAGTTGATGTTGGTTCAGGTTGGGCCAGGCTCAAATCAAACACAATCCCATGGTGTTAGTTGATGGCAGTTGGGGTTGGGCCAGGCTACTGGCTCCAAATCAAACACAAAATGGGCCGAGCCAAGCTAATATGAGCCAATTGAATCAAACAACCGAAGTTTGCCATTTCAGCCGGGTCATGGCTGGCCTGGGCCTGGCTCGCTAGCCAGGCTCCCTGGAGCCCAGAAATCAAACACGCCCTAGATGTCTCCAACTCTCACCAGGAAGCACCGTGTCGTTCTCACCGTGTGTGTTTGACGAGCTTTAGGTGCGGTAGCTTCTGAATCACCAGATTGACTGCAGCCACTCATTTTGCAAGATCTTTCCACCAAAGGCTCAAAGCGTGCAGCTATATGTCCTGTTAAGGAAAAAAATAATTGGATCGAATTTACAAACTTAATCAAATTTGATGTGTCGATTCAACAATACTTAAGCGAGAGCCAGGTCGTCGGGCTCCCGCCGGGGATGCTGCGCCCCATCGCAATGCTCGCGCGCTGCCCGAGCCAGAGAGAGGGAGCGGAGAAAGCCCGAGAAGATAGATCGAGAAGATACGGTTTGACCTGCTAAATAGATAAGAATACATATGTTTGCACAAAACTCCCTTAGAAATAATGAAATCACCTAAAAAGTATGTCTCCCGACACAATTATGTTCCCAAAGAACACACATAAGCACTTAAAATTAAGTCCAGACCTTTTTTATTAAACTAGGCTGGAGTTTACCTACTCGCGACACAGGATGTTGACTGAGTCCAGACTCTAGAGAGACATCCCTGCTAGCGGCTCAAGTTCAATACTACCTCCGCTTTTATAAATATAGCACCATTGACTTTTTTTCATTCATTTGACTATTCGTATTTTATGTAACTATTTTCACAAATCGATAAACTTACAAGTTGAATCAAAGTACATGTGACAATAGACATAATGATACATATTTTACTTTAGTTAATACTATACCTTGTTCAATGGATATTGATGGTCAAAATTGAAATAAAAAAGCAACAGTGTCATATATTTAATATTTAAAAACGGAGGGAGTAATAATTAACTATAAGCTCAAATCTTTAATTCTTAACTATTCTTCAATTTTAACTTCAAAACAAGTGATTCCTTTCCCTAAAATCTTATAAAATCATGTTGTCCTACAATACTTATTGTAAAACTTTAGTAGAACAATACCCGACTACACTACCTGGTAGTGCGCTCACCTAGCCCTACCTCTCTTGCGACACGCTGACCACTCTTTCTACGCTCCCTTCTCCTGCACCTCTAATAATCAATTCTTCTTGTCGTGCAGTTCACACGCTCACTGTGACAACCCGCCCAGGAAAATATCGTACTATCGCCTAAGACCAATCCACTTTGTTCATTAAGCCATAGTAAAGTATCATCCTGTCGTTGGTTGCTGGGTTAACGCCCGGTAAATCACTTGGACATCGAACAGAGGATCGACACATGCATTAAAACTCACACGAAGGCGAGTCCAGAGTACAACATGAATTAAACATTTTATTACAAACCATTGTTTCTGCAATGGAGTAAAGGTTCAGAGTTCGAAAATACAGCGGAAATAATATAAACTAGTGCAACGGCAGACATCACAGGAGGCCATCCGTGATGTCGTCACTTGTAGTCACCCATCCGGTCAATCACACCTGCAACAACAATTTTTAAAGCAAGGCTGAGTATACTAATACTCAGCAAGACTTAACCGTCGGGTGATGACTACATCACCAACCTCTAGACATGAAAGGCTTTTGGCCGGTGGAGTTTCTTTTGCTGGAAAGCTACTAAGAGTGGATCCTTACTTTCAGTCTTTTAGCACAAGTTCTAGTGGATTACCTTTTCTAAGTGTGCCAACTAATTCAATCAAGAATTGGACAAGCAATTAATTCATCCAACCATATTCCTCGAGTTCCATCATTATGGGATATCATGGCCAGTTGATTAAGCAGTCTCGGATAACGGTGAGAGGCCGACAATCGATTGATTTAAACCTTGCAAGGTAAACCCAAACACACGGTAGGCTGTCCCCGCGAGGACAACTGTCCCAGGCCGTTCCCGTCGATCTTCGGCTCAGGAGCGGAACCTACATTCCTTGGTACAAGGTTTTACTGGATCGCCCCCACACGAACGTCCAGACTCACGCAGGTACCACCTTTGTTTTGAGCGGGGGGACACAAGTGCCCCGGGTTTAGTAGGGAAAGGTTCCCTTACCGCGTCAATCGGGTACTAGGCTTACCGGTCCCATACCCGGCATATGTTTAGTACGTTCAAAAGCTTAGCCCACGAAAACCACTGGACCGGAGCCCAAATCCCATGCTCTTACCACATGAGCAATCCATTTATAAAGATCTTATGATTCCTATCTAGGAACCTATTCTCGCGAGTGACGAACATCACTCGACTTCTACCGGGTCCTATAGCATAGCAGCTATCGACCTAGCATACTAGTAATAGAGCATAGGTACCTAGGGATCATGCATCTATGTTTTCAAGTCAACTCCTGAAACGTAAATGCACAAACATAGCAAACGTAATTGCATAATTTTGAAAGACAGGGTTAATAATCCGGGGCTTGCCTTCGATGGCAAGGTTGGCCTTGGGCCCTTCTGGACTTTGGTCTAGGTCTTGTTTTACAACGACGTGGTGCACGTCTCCGTCAGCTCCTCCGTCTCCTCCTTCTGGCACACGCGTACGGCTACCGTTCGGGAGATCTACACGAGGATGCAAATGCGAGATTTAATTGACGATTTTTAATTAATTAATTACAAACAACATATGACAACCAGGGGTGTATTTATTGGACATATTCACCTAGATAAGAATACATTTAGCATACTCTTCCAAAAAGGGACAATATGCCATTCTTTATTAAATATTCTTTATTAAATAGTGACTGAGTACATATATATGTAAGTAATTTAATTTAAAAACACAAACAGTCGTGGGTGAGTGCATTTAGCTTTTTAAATCGATTTACAACCACACACGAGTTAGCAAGGGTGGTTTGGTGATTTCTCTTTTAGGAAGGTGATTGGTTGTACATGGGTTATTCTTTTATTACACAATTGAATAAGGGTTTTTATTAAGCTTATCATGTCATGTGAAAGCTTTAATCCTTTTCATCTTCACAAGCAAGGGCATAAATAGCATTTTTATTTATGAATTACTTTCTGATCAGTGATGATATTTAATTATCTTTTAATTATATTAAATAATATCTTCAAAAAGGAAAAAGAATTAATTAGGGGTTTTTCTTTATTTAATTTCCCCTTTAATATTAAAAGGGCATTTAAGCTTTTTATTACTCAATTAAATTACCAAAAATTAAATGAGTGTTTCTTAAGCCTACTAGCACCTATACTGGTCCAGTGGACCCACATGTAAGTGTTGGATCCTAGGAAATTAAATATTTTAGAAAATAACAAAGGACTAGCTAGTGATTCCATTTTAAATGCATACAAAAATAAATAAGCATCAAAATGATTCAACCTTTCTTGTGCATGCTCTATGGTCCTAAAAAAGCCTAAATAACCAGCATGTTCACATGGAATCTCTACTGAAATTGGTTTATTAATTCACAAAGGAAAACATGCATAAATCAAGAATAATTATTTCTGTTAATCCAAAAATCATGATTAATTCACAGGATGTGCATTTTGGTATTACACGACAGTGTGCACAAGTTGGGCTCAAGAACATGAATATATTTAACAAGAAAAATCATTTATGCAGATCTGCCAGAAGTGGAAAAACATTTTTATAAAACGATTTACATCATAACCTTGTGCAATTTTTGGCATAGGAGCTAGTCATCACATAACACACAACATATCCAAAAATTAGCTACATAGGTTCTATGGTCTTTGAGATATTGCAGATCTAGGGTTTTCACATTTGTATTTTTCATGCAAAAATTAAAAGGAATTAGCTCAGGCCAGAATAACAAAAGTTGTAGTATAATTCACCATGAATCCAACAAAATTGGTCTTGCATTTTCGGATTCTTCTGTGATTTTCTACGCAATTTACAAGAATTAGCAAATCTGTTTAACTATTGGAGTTACCCTTTTGCGATTAGGCCCCTGAGAAGAACTTGATGTTTGCAATGTGGCCCTCGGGGCGGCCGGCCGGCGGGGCTGCCGGAATCCGGCGAGGCCGGCGCGGTTCCTGGCCGGGGAAGGGGCGGAGGAGGGTCCTAGGGAGTCTAGGGTTTGGTTTGGGGCACCGGTTTGGTGAGGGGTGGCGGCGGTGGGGCGCTCGGCGGCGGCGGCCGGCGGCCGCGCCGGAACAAGCAGGTCCAGCGCGGTGGGCGGCTCGGCGGGGAGGGACGAGCAAGCGGTGAGGGGCTGTGGTAGGTGTCAAGGAACGTGGAGGAGGTGCTTGGAATTACAAGCGGCCGGCGGGAGCGAGAGAGTTCACCGCGGCGGCGCGGCCGCGCGCGTCGGCGGCGGCTCGGTGCGGGCGGGGACGCGCGCACGGGGAGATGGTGACCTATATATGCCACGCGGAGGCGCGTGCCTAGGACCGGCGGACCGTCGGATGCTCGGGGCACCTCGGGAACGCGCGGACGGGGCGACGGCGGACGGACCGCGGGGCGAACCGATGCTCGTACGGCGGCGCGGCGTCCTAGGGTGCGGCAGGGGGTGCCTCCTCGGCGTGCGTGTACCTTGGGACGGCGCGGTGCGTTGGGAAGACACGGGGCGGCGTGTGGATCGAGGTACGGCGGAGGGAGGGGACTGCAGAGTGCCCCTGTTCAAAATAAGTTTTCTCCAAAAAATTGAATAAAAGTGCACAAGGCAATGAATAGGAAAGTTGTAGATCTAGCTACCCTCTACAACTTTCAAAAAGGTCATATAGTGTTTTTCTCAACGGATTTTGCAGGAACGTCGTGCCAACATTGAATGCCGGCCTGTTCTGGAAAACAGGGGGTACTGTCAATCGATCAAGTTTTTAGCTAATTTCCACTCAAAATTTGAAATGCCAATCTACACGAAAGTTGTGTCCCTCAACAAGATGGACAACTTTCATAAAGGTAGATTTTTAAGTGTTTAGGTGAATTTTGGGGAACGCGACAAAAGTTCCGGACGACATTCGCTGGCGTCGACGGTAAAGCCGGTTTTGACCGTGTCTTTGACCAAGGGTCGACTACGGGTGTGTGCAGGCTTGGTCAAGGGGTTCATTGGGGTTCATTGGCGAGGTTATTCGGGTGATGGCCCAGGTTGACCTAGGTTTGACCGTTGTTTGACCGGGGTTTGACCGGTTGATCTGGTCATTAGCGTTAATGACGGTAATTAAAAATCTGTGGCGTCACAGCCTACCCCCCTTAAGAAGAATCTCATCCCGAGATTCGAAACTACAAGAGGACGTGAGGAAGTGATTCGGGGATGGAGGTATTACCCAAGAATTTCAGTTGGCCTTGCTCCACTTGAGGGCTTGGCTTGTTGCCGGGGTTGTTGATAGCGGATCCGGGGTTCTGCTGTCTAGGGTTCGGGCACTCCTTTGCGTAATGCCCGGGTTGTATACAATTGTAGCACAAACGGGGTGGAACTTCTCCGGGCTTGGAGATCTGTCGCTGGGCTTTCTTGATAAGGCGGAGCCTCTTCCTCTCCTTTTTCCTTTTTAACCTCGCGGCTCGCGAAAGTGTTGCACTAGAAGGGAGTTGAGTGGCCTCGTTGGCGTTACATCTTCGTTTGCCTTTACGCGAACAAGTCTCCGTACAGGTAATTTCCCACTCACTTACATCTATCTCGGATAATACTCGCTTGTTGCCTCGGATTGCCTCCTCTTCTGTCCTAAGATCCATTGGTAGTCGAGAAGGTGGTAATATGGAGTCGGAGGCTTGGGGCTGGTCTTGATTAACATATTCCTCCAACAGATTGAACAAACGGGCTTGTTCGACCATAGAGGCAGATAAGGACCGAGAGAGACTATCTGCCAAATTATTCTGATATGGTTTCCCATAACGCCCTCGGATGATATCGGACACCATCTCGTTCAGCATAGAATTCTACCCTTCTAACAGTTGAGTTGCGCCGACAATAGCGTTTATGTCACCCTGGGTAGGTACTTCGGGTGGACAGGGCTTGGAAGGTTGAAGCTTCGATTGCATCGGTGGCATTTGTTGTAGTTGTTGAGCCATTTGCTGTTGTGTCTGCAGGAGCTAGCACAACACTTCGGTATGTGCTGCTACGAAAGCTTCGGTCAACATCGTGGGCGGCGGTAGCGTAAGATCACCACTACCCGATGCTTCAAAATCATAGGGGTTATTCCATGCCGGTCGGAACATCTGAAAATTTAAGTCCCTAATTAGCACATGCTCGGAATCTCACCCATAAGCTTATAATTCGAACATATTCTACGAGAATCGTTCACGGTAAGTAATGCAAACCGGACATCCCAACAGTCACAATATCAAATTGGTAAAGCTTTTGTCTACACACATCCCATGATCGGGAATGCAGCTGGAACAAAAGGTACAAGGTGTGTCCTCTTACTACTTCATCACCGTTCGTGAGGAAGCGGGCGATGAATGTGCACATGCACAACTAATAGCAGACATAACCCTCCAACGATACAGGGGTACATCCCTAACAATGTCCAGCGAAATGACTCGAGCTCTTCCGAAGACGGAGTCATGGGTGGCAGCTTGGATTGATTTCTGCTTTCGGTCTACTCCGAGCTTCTTCTTGACGTCAGTAATGAAGACGGCGAACAATTTGCGTGGGAGGATTGAAGTAGCTGGGAGACATGCTCTAGTGGCAAGTAGCCAGGCTAGCTAGAAGAAGCACAAGAACAGTGATAATGCCGAGCTCTGATGGAGATGGAGCTTTCGTATCGGCGGTTCCAGTAAAAGGTTCCATTTTATAATCGTTGCGGGGTAGTAACGGTCAATTGACCCAGTCGGGTATCGGGTGTAGACAGCACGGAGCTCAACAAGGTCAGCTCACGCGATCTCGGCGTCGTGAAAACGGTTGCAGAAATCGAGGGTAGAGCAACGTCAAGGCGTTGTTTGACCGTGACTCTGATGACGATGGGCTCAACGGTCTAAATAATCGACCGTAATGGGAAGCGAAACGGGAAAAACTCAGTGTACAACGATTTTTTTGTTTGCGATGGCAACAAAGATAAGCGTAGCAAATTGTTTCGATCGATCTGGGCGTACTTCCTTGCTCGATTCTGAGGATTTGAAGGTTATGAGCACGGACCAAGAACGAATGCACGATGGATGACTTCTCCGTGTTGACTATTCGAGAACCTTGACCGCTCAAGAGAATTTCTATGTCTATGGCTTCCACTTGGCTGGCAGAAAAGGAATTTGATGCTACAAGGTCGTCGGGATTGGCGGCATGATGCCAAGCCGATCGGACATTCCAAAAGAGCATTACGAGGAAAAGGAAGGTTAATAAAAGAGTTCCCATATTTCTTGTACGAAAGATGTCTTCAAGTAGGAACTTCAAAGAATAATCTTGCTCGCACCTTTCCTTATTTCGCAAATTTGAGGTTTCGGCAACTCATTGTTTTGAAAGTGTAATACTTTTCAAGTTGATGCGATGCATATGCTTATGAATACACTATGCATATGCTCGTGCGGTATGGTGCTCATGATGCACGTTAGAATGACTCGGTTACCCATATGCGTTAGTGATTGCGAGGGCAATCAAAGTAGAGAGAGGATCTGTGTGACGAGTTGTTATGTCACAACCAAGATACCTAGCGCGCTCCTAGTGGTAGTCGTGTGGCTGCAGCACACACGATACCCTAGGTTCCGTCGCGGCACCTTAGACTATGGGGTAACAACATCACCAACCAAGAGAGGTAGAGTAGGGGTACGAAGTTTCATGCGAATGCACTTAGTATACCCATGCTTCCCAAATGCATATGCTATGCAGTGCATGCTCAAAAGCAACATTTTAATTAACAACACAAGGTTTTGAGCAAGACCGAAAAGAACAAGTTCAGGATTGAGGAATCGATTGGATCTTGGACTGGCACAAAATTCGTGGAGTACGGATCTTGACGGATCACAACTTAGCATAAATAATGCCTTACGAACATCATTGCTGAAAGGGATGTTTAATCAAGGCAGTACATTGATTGAGAGTTTTCAGAATTACCAACAACATTTAGGATTACAAGGCAGACTAGCTGCAATGACAAGGTTCCTAGTCCAACCGACAGCGATAGTTGACCAAAAGTGGTCATGGTACACTAGGATTCCTCACAACACTGCTTTCTCATGACTTGGATTTTATTCCTGACGGACCAACTTCCAAAGGTGGGATCTTCCATGCTGAAGGACTACGGTGACTCGAGACCAGACTCAATTCCAGATTCGCCTTGGATATCCTCAACATCTTCTCCTTGCGCTGGTCCAGGAATGACAGGTTCCGGGGGTGGAACGGCTAGAGCTTCTAGTTGATTTTCTAGTTCAAGCATATATTGATCGTTATGCTGCAACAAGAAATTCGGCTCATGTATGATCTCCGTTAACTCTTGTATCTTTGCCTTGTCCTTGCGTCTTTCCTTCTTGAGAGTAGCGATCATTGCTCGGGCTTCCTTCAACGCTTGAGCTGAACACTCCACTTCCTTAACTTTGTATCTATAGATTTGGTGTCTATAGAATACGCTTTCTCCCACCATTCGTTGGTAGGTGTCGTACATGGCTTCGAGAAGCGGGAGCGAGGTGACAAGGTCGGGACTATAGTGCGAGTCGTTACGGGGCTGGAAGGATAGTTTCTCGTTCACCACACGGGGCAATGTGTCGCTCGGCAGCCGGAATTACTTTGGCTGAGAGTTGGCTATCTCGGCGGGGTGCTTTCCACGGAAAGTTGTGAGTGCTTCGAGAGCGACCTTACGCACCGTGTCGGACAAGTTTTTTCCGTGTGCCGTACACTCCCACTCATCCCAAGCAGGATTGGTCGGGCACACAGAAATCTTCACCTTCACCTCACAACGAAGGAGTTGGCCTGTGGTCATGACCTCACGTGTCGAGTACTCTGGGTAAGTGGTGTACCTAAAGTCCTTCAGGGTGTCCCACAAAAGTGCAGGAAAACCACCCTCCTCGAGGTAGTTCACGAGAGTCCATGATTCCACATCAGCGGACGTAGAGCCAGCGTTGTCCATCTGGACATAACGACAAAAGTGAGAATCAGGCGGGTGCGAGGGTACAAAGGTAACTCGGTCCACGAGTACGGGTAAGGTCAAGGTATGGGGTAACCATGCTTACTTAAATACCATCGTATGCTGAGCTCGAACGAGCAGGCATACCAATGATACATGGTCTGGCAATCGGAACCGAACATCCTACTCAAACCAGAGTCCAACATTTCCCCAAATTTGCGTAGCAACTTAGTAAGGTTATGAAACTTAAGTTGGGTACGCAAGGTTGAGCTAGAGAACTCGGAAGGTGTTTAACCAAGCAAGGTTTCAAAAGGTTCTAGGGGAAATGGCAAAACAAAGGTTGACTTCCAAGCATAACTTGCGCGTGCCTAGGACCAGCGGGCCGTCGGATGCTCGGGGCACCTCGGGAACGCGCGGACAGGCGACGGCGGACGGACGCGGGCGAACCGATGCTCGTACGGCGGCGCGGCGTCCTAGGGTGCGGCGGGGGGGTGCCTCCTCGGCGTGCGTGTACCTTGGGACGGCGCGGTGCGTTGGGAAGACGCGGGGCGGCGTGTGGATCGAGGTACGGCGGAGGGAGGGGCGCGGCGCGGCGCCCGCGCGCGCACGGCGCGCGACGTCGCGCCGCGCGCGGCGTCGGCCGGGCTGGGCAGAGTGCCCCTGTTCAAAATAAGTTTTCTCCAAAAAATTGAATAAAAGTGCACAAAGCAATGAATAGGAAAGTTGTAGATCTAGCTACCCTCTACAACTTTCAAAAAGGCCATATAGTGTTTTTCTCAACGGATTTTGCAGGAACGTCGTGCCAACATTGAATGCCGGCCTGTTCTGGAAAACAATGGGTACTGTCAATCGATCAAGTTTTTCGCTAATTTCCACTCAAAATTTGAAATTCCAATCTACACGAAAGTTGTGTCCCTCAACAAGATGGACAACTTTCATAAAGGTAGATTTTTAAGTGTTTAGGTGAATTTTGGAGAACGCGGCAAAAGTTCCGGACGACATTCGCTGGCGTCGACGGTCAAGCCGGTTTTGACCGTGTCTTTGACCAAGGGTCGACTACGGGTGTGTGTAGGCTTGGTCAAGGTTCATTGGGGTTCATTGGCGAGGTTTTTCGGGTGATGGCCCAGGTTGACCTAGGTTTGACCGGGGTTTGACCGGTTGATCTGATCATTAGCGTTAATGACGGTAATTAAAAATCTGGGGCGTCACACTCACATTAAAAACCTAATCATTCCATGATTACTCTCACAACCATACTCTCATTTACGAGTTTCAAATATACAAGTTTCAACCATAGTACTCTCATTTACAACCAAAGTACTCTCACAACCATAGCACTCACATTTACAAGTTCCAAATATGAAATGTTCTAGAAACATGACAATGATTGAGAAGTTTATATGGAAAAAAATATGAATGCACTACAACAGAAGCACATGAACCACACAAACACAGAGCAGATGAATCATAGGTTTTGTATTAATTTTGTAGAAACCTAACAAAGAACATTTAACTTCCACATCGACCTATGTAAAAATTAAATCAAAATTATTTTCCTACTGAATTAGTGCTGAATAGAGTTCACATGGTTTTCAATTCAACACATCATTTTATATCAGTTTGATAATCATTGCGCTCCAGAGTCAAATCCTTAAATGCAACATTTCCTTCGACCATACAACCACATATACAATTCATCATATTAAGTGGCACAAAATTATATCATTTTCTCTCACAACACTCAACACAAAACGAAAAGAATCCAAGTAAAAACATGCCATAAGCAGAGACAAGAAATGTCAAACATGAAACTTACCTACACATATGCAACAAAATTACATTGTAGTTTCACTCTTAAAAAAAAGGTTCCACCGGTGGCCATTCGCGGCAAGGGCGCGAGGGCTTCCTAATGAAATCTAAAAGTAGGAAGAGCACGGTGCCGAAGATTCAGAGAACACAAACCAATTCCTATCATTTCTAGGAAATAATAAAGTGCAGAACAGCACTGAAGATCTGTGGTCATATGTATAAGACTTTGGGTGTGAGTACGAAATGTCGTTCCAACAATGGAAAAGAAAAGAACAGTGAGCGCCATCTTTTGATAGACATCCAGATGCTCTTGTTTGCCATCATCAACATCCAGGCCACCAACACACTATGTGATTTTTTTATTTTAACCCTTTTTAATCTAAAATTTTAATAAATCAAATTGGCATTCACGAATTCCAATTTTTTAGGGATTCAATCTCCTTTTTAGGAGAAAAGTAATATACTTATCCTAAACTAAAATCCAAAGATCTAGTCTTTTTTGTCGCGTCATTATTCGTGGCGCGACTAATACTTAAGTCATGTCATATGATGTGGCTGCGTGACACGACTCGTGAAGGACGAGGCGTGGCGTCAGCTTGAGGTGCGACTTCTGCTTTCATTTAGCTATGTTTTGTTCTTCATTTTAATTAAATTAATAAATGAATTTATAAATTTTTGAAACTCAAGATGTATGATCTATAGAGTACCTGCATTCCATTTTAATTATTTGCACTCCAAACCATGGTGGATAAAAATGAGAAATCTAATTTTGAAGTAGCCTAAGTATTGTTGAATCGACACATCAAATTTGAATCGACACATCAAAGGCTCAAAGCTTGTATCATACTGGACAATCTCTAATTTGATGAAAGTTGTGGCTTGTGACTGATGGACGCAACATACAAGCTCCAAGACGTATAGGATGATTGGTGGGTGATGGTAAGTGCAAACAAACTATTACTTGCCTATCTCTTTTCTATATAACAAACTGACAACAACCATTTCTCGGTTCGGTTAATCGGTTATGACCAATTTCGTTTATATAGAAGTGTTAACTAAATTTGTTGTTGAAAAAAACTAATAACGGACAAAAAATGATTGCAATTAAACTGATTCGGTTAACAATTAATTGCGATACAAATTGTACTTCTATAAAAGATATGCAACCACATAATCGTATTGAAAAGCACCTAACTAGACATAGATCATGCAATAAAACAAAGGAAAAAACAACAAATAATGCTTCTACAGAATAAAGTCTCCCAGAAATACATTTTTGGGACTAAGCCTAGAAACACATTTGAATATGTATATAGTGACAATTTTAGTGTTAAGATAATAAGTTAGAAAGAATTTTGACTAATCAGCTACTGCCAATTCAATACTAAATAAATTTTAGTTAACCTAATAGTTCCAAAGTCTTAACCGATGTTTAACCATTATTTTTTTTGTTGAATTAGTTAAGTTCAATTTGATTAATTGGTTTCGTGAATGTTTGTCCACAAATCCTAATTGGACTCGAAATGAAAAAAAGTCCTACCCACTGGCCATCTGTGGGAACGCCACGAAGTTTTCTAGTTCTTGGTGATACAATTACCCTACTGACGGAGGCGGAATAAACCAATTCTTCCTCTTATAATTCTTCTTTTTCCTCTCTTCTTCTAAAATTCTTCTTCTAAATTCAATGGAATTCATGAGAGTCAGAGGGGGGGGGGGGGGGGGGCAGAGATCAATGAAATGAAAATGCAGGTGGGGACCCCCCCTCCCCCAAGTTGTTTGACTTTGGTGCTGTTGAAAGTGTGAAGCCATGGGCGGACCTAGTGGGTAGTCCAGGTACACCCAGGACTACCCAGAGGTTTAGCCCACTAATAGTTCATTTTTGAGCCCAAAACGAGCATGTCCTCTCTGATTCATTGCTGAGCACAGAACTGCCTGATTGCTTAATGATGGTTGGATGCCGGGCTGCACAGCACTTGCCACCTGGAACGTTTGGGTTTTGCTCGAGTTGCTCCATCTCTTATCGGCAACACATAGGGGGTGTTTGGTAGCCTGCATAGGCCCTATCCAGGCTTATGGAATGCAGCCCACTGCTGTTTGGCAGCCTGCACAGGGCCTTATACAGGCTTGGATTGTGCAAAAGGTATCCCCCAGCCTGCATCCACGGAAACGAGCTGGAGGGGCGTTCCTGGTTGTGCAGGCTCGGGTTGTGCAAGGACCTTGCTTCTTCTCACCTTCTTCTTCGCCCACCACTACCGGACGGTGACTCGCACACCCGGTGGTGGCGGCCCCACGCGGCCGCGCTCACCTCCACTCCGGCCAGCTGCACTTACCTCCACACTGGCCGCCGGCGGTGGCCCCACGCACTAGAGCTCGCCGGTGGTGGCGGCCGAGCCCCGCGGCGCCGACAACGACCCCAAGCAGGATGTTCCCACGGAGGTAGGAGAAGGCCTCCCCCCTCGCGGATGGGATCTCGGTGGCGAGGTCGCCGAGCACGACGCGGAGGTAGAAGGAGGAGAGGAGCGTGTCTGGCGGCGGCGTAGGCGAGGGGGATGGCCGGGCTGACGTCAAAATGCGCCTCCTGGCCGGTGAGGACGAAGGCACCAGAGCTGAAGCCGAGGAAGGCGCTCCTCCGCCGCCCCCACCGCGCGGCGCACCTCTTTCGTCGCCCCCACCACGCCGCGCATCTCTTCCGCCGCTCCACCGCGCCGTACTCCTCCGCCGCCCCACCGCGTAGCGATCCTCCTATGTCGCTTGTGCTTCTCTGCACTCCGGTCAGCGGTGGTGGCCCCGCGCGCTCGCTCGACTCCGGCCGGATCCACGCGCGCGATAGGTAGCAGCAGACGGAGGTGGGTAAGCGACGGAGCAATGGGCGGCAAATCGAGCTGGCGGATAAGCTCGGTTGCCGGCAATGGAGGATGGAGGTGGTGAGGACCGGGGAGTGGTGAGCAGTGGAGAGGTGTTGTGGAAGGAGACAATGGGTGGTAACCTCACCTCTAGTGAACACAGGGGTCATCCTAGCACAATGTGCAGCTTACCAAACACGAGCACAGCAGACCAGACTATCTCTAGCCACCCTACCAAACACGAGTAGTTTGCATTGTATTACACAGGCTTGGGCTAGCCTGGCTCCGGATTCTAGCCAGGCTAAAGTTAGTCAGGCTCCCAAACACCCCCATACTCCCTCTGTATCGAAATATTTGTCGCTATTGATTCTTTTTCTTGTAACTTTGACCGTTCGTGTTATTCAAAAAATCATTACAAATACTTAAAAGGATAAGTCGAACTTAAAATGATTACAATAATAAAGCATGTAAAAGACAAAATAGATGATACTTGCATAATTTTTTTAATAAGACAAATGGTCAAAGTTATAGAAAAAAGACAATGACGACAAGTATTTTGATACGGAGGAAGTACATTTTTAGGAGATAGCAGAATGCAGGAACGATCCAAGTCAACATGGAATTTATCCTACAGTTCCTAACACCAACGATGAGCATTCACAAATCGCAATGATCACATCGCCCTCTCTTCTGCTGAAGCCACGGATGGAAAGGCATGGAGGCAACCACACTGGTATTAATTGTTCACTGGTGTGAGTCTAGTCCATTGCCCTGCTCCGTCCGCTTTCAAATTGTAAATTGGAAATGTAGATTCACCGAGTCAAGGACTAATATAGTGCACTGGCACGTGAAGCTTAGTTATTCCATACGTGTATACCGTATTGTTACAGAATTTATAACCATGTTACCATATTGCGTATTGAAATTTTAGCCAGGCCTACCCTGGATTCAAATCCTGGGTCCGCCACTGTGTGAAGGCAACCTGTGATATGAGCTCACCGGTACTTGTTGGCTATCTAGGTCAATGCAAGTCCATACGACAAGGGATGGATTATCAAGGTCAAGCTCAGTGATTCAGGTGAGCTCAGTTCGCTAATGGATGGTGAGAAGTACTTGAAATTCTACGAGGAAGAAGGCAACCATTTGAACAAATAAAGAGGGGCTTCCGAGTTCTGAGTACCAAAAACATGTGTTTCAAGCTTCATCATCGGATTTGAAACCCGCAAAACCAATCCAGCAACCGGTCGCCCGGAGCGACCGGTGTTGCGTCCGACCGGGGAGCAGGGTCCCGCACTTTCCCATGTGCGCGGACCCCACCAGTTCTCTCTGTTTTTTTTACTTTTTTTTTCTTTTCTTCGTTAATAATTTTTCCCTTCCTTTATAAGTTATGTGCACGTATCCTTTACATAAAAAATTATGTGTACGACTTGTCGTTAAAATAAAAATTGTACGCACAAGTTATTCTTCAAATAATTGTGTGTACAAGTTGTACGTATAAGTTATGCACGCCACCAAATTTATGCTCATAAATTATTTGACAAAATTTTATAACTCAAAGTTATGCGTCAAAGTTATATGTGCAAGTTATGACATTCAAAAAATAAAAGTTACGTAGGAAAATTTTGTTTCCAAAAATGAAAATTCGCAAAGAGAAAAAACCGGTCGCTAGGGGGCTCCTAGCGACCGGTTGCTGGTTAGCGGTTCCCTTTGAAACCCACCTTGCCAAAGTTTTATCATATGGAATAATATAGTTATAGAATATAGTGAAAAATGTAATAACCAGAAAATGATCTGGTGGTGGGCCGTCGAACTAGTTGACGCTCAGAGGGATGGGGAGTATTGAGTTAGGCCCGGTGGGCCTTCCAGTGGCAAATAAGCGTAGCATCCGAGACAAATTGGACCGGGCTGTGTCCGAACGAATCGCGTTTTTGTGAAGATGCAGACCAGTTCCGAAAGGTTTTGCGACCCAGATGACTGGTGTGTTGTGTGGTGTACACATGGCAAGGCAGCGCCACGTGGCGCTGCATGCAGCTTGACACGGCTGCCACGTGCGATACCAGAGGCTAAGCGCTCGCGCTACGCGACACCGTCCTTGTTCAAACAGCTGAAGGCATGGTCGACAGGAGCAAAAGAAACAAAAGGCCGAGTGCAAAAGAGTTTTTGCTCTTTACAAGGCGGCGGCGGGCTGTCAGCGTGTCGTGTGGTGTCGTGTGTGCCCCCTGCCGACGAGCGGAGGAGACTTCCTACGAATTCCCTGCACGCGCAACGGAGGATGATCCAAAGCATGCTAGCAATGATTGCATCGTCGTCAGGAGACACAGCTTGGTTTCAAAATCTGATCACAACTTTTTTTCTTTTCAAGAAGTACTCCCTCCAGTGGTAGTAAGAAGCTTATCCACAGCTTACTCATTTTTTTCCTTCAGAAATGAGAACCGTGATTTTTGTATATAAAGAAATGAGAACCCAGATGGACGGCTGCCATTCTCAAGTTCATTCAGAGATTCAGTGCAATGTTGAAATAGAAGCACTTTTATCTTCAAATTTAATTAAATAGAAGCATTGTTCATTTGTTCTGATAGCAAACAAAACAATGCTTACTTATTGGTACATTTGACCTCACATCCATATACATGCAGAACAGATATATTTGGGAGAGATTCACCTATTACGAATTTTAACTGACAATCCAGAGTTACATGATGCTATATCTGTTGATGATGATAGACTTGTTCAGTACACAGGACAAGATCTTGAACATTTATCCCCTCTGAAGCCATACTAGCACAACAGGGGGGCCAAACTAAAGCGATCAGAAAGGAAAGCGGAAAAGGAAAAGGAAAGCTACAAATCAAAGACGACGTTCCTGCTTCCATTGTACAGGGCTGGCTAAACCTATGATGGCACTTGCAGAATCATGTCAGTAGAAAAGCAAAAGCTTCAAAGGCAGGGCGCTGATTGAAAGCTCAGCAACCACGACAGACGGATAAAAGCTGGAAAAAAACCCAAAGCTACAAAAGGGAAAGCAAATATGCTATAGCTAGCTGCATATGGATCATTTTGTTAGCAGATCGAGTCCTCTCCTCTTTGTCTCTGACTCTGATCGTTACTCTCTCCTGCACACTGCATGCTGCTTCCTATGTCTCCATCATCCCTACTGCTATCACCCCCTTTATGATTTTTTTTTGTGTGTGAGAGCCATGTCAGTCTTGATCTCATGGCTTGTTACCCTTTTGCATATGCCAAATGCCAGCAGCCACCACCACGAATCATTCCATTCCGTAGATCGGCGTCTGAAAGGCTGCCACATTTGGGTACGAGTATCCAAAGAGGCCTGGCGTCATGGAGCTTTCATAGGACCCGCTGAAAGCGATCGGCGTGGCGAATGGTAGAGAGGAGCAGCTGTTGGAGCTTTGCTGCTCCTGATGATCCTGCTGGTGATCTTGCTGCTGCTGCTGCTGATGGTGCTGGTGCTGCTCATGTGAGGCCCCATTGGTGTAGCAGTTCACCATGGATGAAGCGGTTCCATGAGAGTTTGCGAAATCCAAGTTCACTCCGGAGCTGTAGAGGCCGAACCCTAACCCCTGCAGGTTCCCTTGCTGGTGGTGCTGCAAGGCGAGCATTGACAAGTAGTCCTGCTGGTCGTACTTCACCGGAAGTGCGGCAAACAGCTGTGTGGTGCTTGCTTCAACGGGCATGGCATCTGACGAGTTGGATGGAGTGGACTCCTGGGCCTTGGAGTTCCTGCCCCCACTTGCTGACATGCTACTGATAGGAAGGTTGCTGCTGATTATGCTCTCGACATTGTACCGGCTGATCTCAAAGTTGGTAACAGCATTCAGGCCGCGGAACTTGATGGCCGCAATGTCATAGGCCTCTGCAGCTTCCTCCTCTGTACCTAGACAACATTTTCAAATAGCAGCATTAGTCACTGAACACCATACACACAAAAAATTACCACTGCTAACTAGTCAACATGTAAAATTATGACAGATATTCATGCCAAATTCCAAAACATTTACAATAGAAAGACCCTGAAATATGTTAAGATCATAATTACGATTGTTCTAGACGGAGTGCCATGCAACTAGCACTAGCATCTATAGGATGTATGACTAAGCTGACAAGTGACAACTATGCATGGGACAGGTGCTTAGTTAAAAATTGAAAACAGTAATGGCTGTTTCAGAACGTACTATTTAGTTTAACCACAATCCACATGCTTTACATGGAAAAACGAGAGGCGACAGTAAAAAAATATTCCAAATGTAGGTTGTTGCATGCAGTGCACGAAGAAAGCAAGTGTTCAGGTTGCAATGCAATCAAGCAAAATACATGCACGGTGCCCTCTTTTCCTTCTCTGCATAAAGCCCCAAACCCATCATGCACATAGCAAAAGATGACAAACTCAAATCAAACGCGGCACCACACATGCGTACATCTGGTCAAAGCAAATGGTCTTGACCTACATAAAAAATATGTCGACGAATCTAGCTACAAGGATTGTACGTACAAATATTAGAAAAAGAGGGGGGCCTAGGTGCAGGTGTGGTATATTTTATCGTATTGCGGGTGTAAAGATAGTGATTTCTAGCATCAGTTGACCAATGGTCCCAACTTGTCCATCCTAGTCGAATTTCATTTTGAGCAAAGAAAATAAAATTGCACTGGTCTGTTCTAGTCATATATGAAAACCATATTCGTTCAAAAGAAAAAAATACATGATGCTCATTTAGTTTTGCATCACAAACCATCTGCAGTTCTACCAGCAACGAACTGGTATTGTCTACTCATGGAGCATTGAAGAATTAGTACAGCTAGGAAATTTGTGGTCTGCTCTAACACGAGCAGAATGTATATACTTACTGAATGTTCCAAGGTAGAGGTCCTTATTGCCGGCCACCCTTCCAATCCTTGCTTGCCATCGCCCATGCTGGTGATGTCTGCACGAATGCATGGACAAGGACATTGCTTAGACAATTAGATGCAAAAGGACAAAACACAACTGCAAGTGAAAGATGAGCGGAAATATTCACCTGGTGACACCTCTGTAAATAGAAGCACCCCTTGAGAATCCACTGCTCTTCCTACACCACAAAACCATGCATGTTCTGTCAGAGCCAGTATTGAATGGCAAAGCAGCAAATCTGAACAACGCATGAAATGCCCAAGCATATGTGTTGGATAATTTATCATCTGCAGAAAAATTTCAGCATTTGGAATATACAGATGAGCCATGATCGCTTATACCTCCTAAGTGAAGCTACAAACTCTTGCCGAGTCATGTTCTTCATCTCCTCAAGCTCTTTTTCATACTCAGCAACCTGAAAGTACTTGCCCCATAAAGATACATGCAGCACATCTATGCTTTTACTACACACTTGGGAGTGTTTGGATTATTCTGTAGTCATGGTCTATCTATATATGTGTGCTTACCGGAAAGTTGGTGGTGGTGCTAGGGCCCCAATATTTCAGTGCCGCAAGATCATATGCCCGTGCCGCCTTCTCCTCCTTATCATAGCCACCTGCAGTTTCAAAAAAAGAACAATTTCATCATCTATATATCCCTCCTACATCAGATGGTGTTACAAACATTCCTTTTAGATGAAATGTTACAATGGAGAACTAGAAGCTTTTTTTTCTTACCCAAATACACTGAACATCAGAAGCATCAGCCAGCAACAAAAAGAATATGCCATCAAGCAATACAAAAAAAAAATAGTTAGGCACACAAACATGAGTAGTAAGATCATCTGCAAAAGTTTAGAAGGTGATGCACCTTGGCGGCCCTTGCGGCTCTGGCCTTCACGCCTGCAGCTGTTGTCCCACAGATGCGCCTCATACCTGCCCGTCCACCGGTGCCTAGGAATCACCAAAAAAATCACCTAAAATTTTAGACACAGCCAAAACCCGTCAAAAAGAGAGCTTGGCAAACCCTTTGAAACTGAAGACCAAATCATTTCTGTTACCTCGGAGAAAAAAATTAAACCTCCTAATATAGTACTATTTGCAGCTACTGATCATTTGTGTCTGCACTATCAATCTATCATACACCACTACACAGACTTCTTTTTATAGCAACAAACAGCACACAAAGACTTGAGATATAATCAGCTAGCAGGTACAGCAAAAGGAACAGTTTTCTGGAACAAATCCCAACACGTTTGCAGCATGAAGGGGGAGGCATGCTTGTGATCAAAATGCACAGCTGACACACCGGACACCAACCAAGCTACCTGGTGCAACTGCGCATGCAAACAGCTTCATGGCACACTCCAAAGACACGGTTTTTATTAAAGGATTCTTGGCATGGATGGATCGATCGATCCGGGCCAGATAGAGCTCAGCTTATTACCGTGTGACGCCGCGGTAGATGGACGTCCGCTGGCCGAAGGAGTCCACGGCCTTCCTCTGCTCCGGCGCCGGAACCACCGCGACAGGCAAGGCCTGCTGCTTCGGGTCGGCCTGGTCGAGCGAGGACACCGGCGACGGCGACGGCGCCGCCGCCGCCCCAGCCGCGCCGGTCGGCAGGAATCCGGCGGCTATGAACTTGAGCTCCGAGTCGTACATCTCCGCGGCGGCGGCGGCCGTCTCGGCGGCCCCGGGAACCGGGCCACCGCCGGCGGCGCCTCCACCTAGGAAGTCCTCCAGCTTCGGCGGCGGCGCGGCGCCGGCGATGGCGGCCAGCTCGGCCGCGGCGCCCCTCTCCTCCTCCTCGAGGTCACCTGCTCGTCGCGCGCAAAAACATGCAGAGCAAATTAACACCACCTCGTGAACACAGACATCGTCGTACACGGAAACCTAGACGGACGGACGGACGAACAGGATGAGCACCGGGATTGAAGAAGATGGATTCTAGTTCGAGGAGAGGTAGGTTTCGAGCGAGGAGGAGGACTCACAGTGGTGAGCGAGGGAGAAGTTGAGCCATGGATAGTGGTGCGAAGTGTCCATGACGCCGGCCCCGCCGCGCGGTCAGAACGGAGTGAATCGGCGGCGGCGACGGTAACTTCCGTCTCTCGAGGTAGAGTTGTTTTCCCCCCGAACGCGAGGTGAGAAACCCCGTGTGCTCGCGCAGCTAGGCGAGAGGAGGATTTCTCGGGAGGTGAAGAATGGGGGAGGCGGAGGGTGGTGATAAAATAGAGGAAGGAGAAGACACGGCAGCTCCTCCGCGTACCAAGCCAGCCGCTCACGCTCACACACGGAGGAGGGGGGAGAGAGAGAGGAGTAGAGTCGTAGAGAGAGAGAGGGAGGGAAGGCGCACGGGCAACGAGGCGGCGCGCGGTATATTTATATGTGGGTTTCGAGGAGCCATGTAAAAGAGGAGAGAGAAGGAGGAGAGATGCTTTCACTCCAGGACTCCCTCCCTCTCTACAGTGGTTTTGGCTGTTGGCTGAGGTGTGTGGGCTGGCAAATGCATGGCGCGCGGTGGCGCCGTGCTGCTGCAGAGCAAGGCGAGTTTTCTATGGCGCGCGCGCCGCGCGGGTGGTGGTGGTGGTGGTGGCCGGCCTCATCGTTTTCCAGGTGGAGGCGCGGCAATGGGCGGCCGGGGCGGTATCCTTGACCGCCTTCCAAGCAAAGGGGGGAAGGGGGTTTCGGGCCGGGGCGCCGTCCTCCGTGCTACAGGCTACAGCGCTCGCGAAAGTCCTTCCTCAATCCTCATGCATCCCACGCCGCCTGCTTCGTCTCCTTCGCTATTTTACCGTCTTTTTGGCAAAGTTTTCCACCGTTGTTCCAACTCGGCTACTCCGTTTTTTTACTTGGTAGCTTGCCTGAGCCATGTGTAGATTATTACACCTACAACTACAAGTGAACATATTTGCGTCTCAGGTACATGATCATGCTGCTTCCGAAAGGGCTTTGTCGCTTTGATTTGCTACTGCCTAGTTTTAGTGTAGCAATCCGTTTGAGGCGCTTCTTGTGTCTGCTGTTCGGCGAACACAGAGACAGACCGTAGTAGTAGGAGCGGGCGAAAACGAAAACACCCGAAAAGTCCAAATGCTCTTGCTCGCCACGCAACGTAGCATGCATGCAGGGGGTGGTCTCGCGTGGCGCAGCGGTGAAACACCATGTTGGGGGAGTCGGTCTTCGGAAGCATCGCCCTCGTCCGCCCACGCTGAAAACCTTCGGCGTGCGCACGGTTTCGGTCTCGCAGGGGGACCCTTCGCTGCAGGAGCACTAACGAAACACTAATGCCGCCCCTGCCTTATAAGTTTTGTTGTGCAGGGGAGATCCATCATCGCTGCGCTCACCTTCGGCGCCGAAGGCGCCAGCAACGGTGCTTCGGTAATGAAGGCCCGAGGGAAGCAGGGGCTGAGAGCGCTGGCCCAAGACGTCGCGTCTGGGGGCGGCGGCGGCGCAGACGAAGCGCCCGAAGAGTCCCGACGACCCCGGCCCGGGGTCGCTACGCCGGCCCCGAAGGGGCCGACGATCTGGACACGTGGCCCGCGCCGACGTGTAAAGTGGGCTCCGGTCGGGGGCGGAGACAAGGGCGGCCGCGTGTAAAGGCGTTGCGGCCGTACGAAGACACGCCGGAGGCCTGTGCGACGCGGGGACTTACTGTTATGCCCTTGTAAAGTGTTTAAAGCGGTTTGTCAGGGTCGGAAAAGGTGTAATTGAGGCAAATGACTATGCCCAGGGGTCTCCTATAAATAGTGAGCCCCTTGTAATGAAACGGATACCCTGTAATGAGAAGAGAGCACCGAAGGCCTTTGCCAGTTCTTCGGTCTTCGGTTTGCGGAGTATCTTTCGTGTTCCGTTTTCGTAAGTTTTCGCGTTTCCTTCCCTCGCCCAAGTAGAAGTAGGAACCTCGCAGGAAATCGCGAAGGAAGGGAGAGAGTTCAGGGGGCTGTTGTGTCGGCGTCCACCCTTCGGGCCCGATTTCCACCAACAGTTTGGCGCCCACCTCGTGGAAGATCTCAGGACCACATGGCTAGGACAC
This sequence comes from Cenchrus americanus, assembly GCA_947561735.1. Classification (NCBI taxonomy): domain Eukaryota; kingdom Viridiplantae; phylum Streptophyta; class Magnoliopsida; order Poales; family Poaceae; genus Cenchrus; species Cenchrus americanus. The sequence continues at coordinate 306,996,896 of OX387241.1, read as the reverse complement.
GTTCGGCAGGCGCCGAAGCGGCGACGGCTCAGGCGGCGACCTCCCCAATCGTGTCGGAGCCCACCAACCCATCCCCTTCGGCCGTCCGGCCTTCGGCGGAACCGCCGCCGGGCGGGGGCGCGCCGAGGTAGAGCACACCGCTGCGGGGGTGTTCGAAGTCGGCCTCGAGGGGGCCGGGGGGCTTCGGCGCAAGACATCGAGGCCCTCCGAAGGATTCGGGCCCTCATCGGCCGGCAAGTCCGTGCCGGCTCGGCGAGCGAGGAGACGCGCCCACCCTCCTCGCGGATGCAACCATCCCGGCACCGAGGATGCGGCTCCACCACACATCGCTTCCGACGCCATCGACTTCAACATCGGGGGGCCGAGCGCTACCTCGCCATGCCGCAAAGCCGGATCGCCGGCGCGGCCGCCGCCACGGCAAGGCGCTCCGACGCCGCCCGCACCGCCACCGACACCCGCCGCGCATGCGCGCCGGCGGCCCCGACAACAAGCACGGCTCACCTCCGGGCCATGCGGGCTCGGGCCCGGATCGGTGGAGGCGACAAAAGGACGCCTCCGAAGGACAAAGCATAGGGCACCGCCAAGACGAGGGGGCGGTGCACGAGCACCTCGCTCCCGACGACGCCCCACTTCGCAACGTGGTCCCGGTGTCCCCGCTCTCGGTTGGGCTGGAGAGTGCGCCGTGGCCTCGTAGGTTCAACGCCAACACCCACGCCCCGATACGACGGGGACTATGATCCCAAGGAGTTTTTAATGAAGTTTGAAGCGGCGGTTGAGTCCAACGGAGGTGACGCCACGACAAAGGCAAAGGCCCTCGTGCTCGCGCTCAAGGGAGAAGTCCGATCTTGGTATGCCAACATACGAAGGGGTACATCACATCATGGTTCCGGCTGCGGAACAAGGCTGGCGTCCCGGCTTCAAGGGCATGCAAGTCGAAGAGTTAGACTCCAACGACCTCGTCAACATGTGCGTCCAAGGGGACCGTGAGTCGGCGCAAGAGTACATGCACGGGGTTGTCAAACTAACCGCACGCGCGCCCAACGTGTCCGAGCGACATCATCGACGCCATCGTCGGGGGCACGAGGGTTGGAAAGCGCCAAGATGTGCTCGACGAGGGTCAAGCCGAAGTCCGTGCAAGAATTGTTCGAAGTCATGCAAGAATGCGCAAGTCGGACAAAGGCCGCCGCCGAAGGCTCGACCAGGGCAAACGCGGCAAAGAAGCGAAACAACGGGGCCAATGGGACCGGCGGGAAGGGATGGCAAAACCGGCCGCCGAAGCCGGCGAACCGCCGGATCAACAACGTGTCCGCACCCCCCGACCAAAACCGAACGGGGGCGGTGGGCACAGGGGCGGATACAAACATACCAAGGGGCCGAAGCCGCGGCGGCATAACCGGCGGAGAGGGGCGGAGGCGGCGTTTTTCGCGCGGCTCCACGGGATCGATGCCCGGCACCACACGCACCGGTGCCCTTCGGCGGTCAAGATGAAGATGGAGTGGGAGGCGGAGGAGAAGGCAAAGGCAGCTGGCATGGCCGTGAACCATGTCATGAAGTACCAAAGTGCGGGTCAGTTCAAGGCCCCGCCACCACCCTACCGCCACCAGCCTTACCAACCTTCGGCACCGACGCATGCTTTCCACCCACCACAGCCATACGCACCTCCCGCGCCGCGGCTGCTTCCCACCTCCTCCCCGCTCGCGCAACAACCTTCGGTGTTCGTGCCGTCGTGGCCGAACCCGCCCGCCCCACCACCAAGTGCATTACACCCACACCCAACCACCGCCCCCGCCACCACCAAAGCAAGAGGTCCACGACTCAAGCAGCTCGGGGATGACGGGCATGCTCAACATCATTAATGCGATCTCCGGCGGATCAAATGAGCCGACCCATGAAACAAAGAGGCAGCGCCAAGACTACTACCGAAGCGTATCACACATTTGCTCCGGCAAGTATTTTCACCTACCATGGTCCCATGTCCCAATAACCTTCACGGCAGCCGACATCCGGTTGCAGCACTACCCCCACAATGATCCGCTCGTCATAAGAGCCAACATTGGCAAGAACACGAAGTACTACTTCGGCAACGACGTAGGGAGGATCCTCGTCGATAACGGCAGTTCGGCGGACATTTTGACCTGGCAATGTTTCACCAGCATGGGGTTCAAGAAGGAAGACCTGAAGAAGGCAGAGCACCCGCTGTACGGCTTCGGCAATAAGAAAATCGAAGCCCTGGGCAAAATTGACGTCAATGTATCCTTCGGCCAAGATGCCACAATGAGAAGCGAGATCATAACATTTGATGTTGTGGACTTCGCATACCGTACAATGCCATCTTCGGCCGCAACACCATCAACAAATTCGCCGCGGTTATCCACCAAGGGTACCTGGCGATGAAGATACCAACGGCGGCGGGGAGTAATATCGGTTTACGGCGGCCAGGAGGAGGCCCGAAGAGCCGAGCGCAACACTTCGGTCCACAACAGACAAGTCCATGTCATCAATGAGGACGAAAGCAACGAAGAAGCAGCGGCCGAAGAGCACAAGGCCGAAGCCCAGATGAGGCAGTCCATGAAAGGGGCCGAAGCCGAACGCATGAAGGCCGTCGACGTCACAAAGACAGTCCCCTTATGCGCGGACGTGCCAAGCAGAACCGTGTTGATAGGTGCTGAGGTCAGCGCAGAAGACGAAGCCCGACTCTTGCAGTTCCTTCGTAACAACCAAGATGTCTTCGCATGGTCTAAGTCGACCGACGGGCGTTCACCGCTCGGTCATAGAGCATGCACTCAATGCGATCCGAGAGTCAAACCGAAGCTACGAGAGGGCGGCCCATGTCGGCGGATAGAGTCAAGGCTGCGGAGGCCGAAGTGCAAAAGGCGCTCGACGCAAGAATTATCGAGAGAAGTGCAATACCCCATGCGGGTGGCAAATGTGGTCATGGTACCGAAGAAAAACGGCAATATGAGAATGTGCATTGACTTCATTGAACTCAACAAGGCATGCCGAAGGACCCTTTTCCTGCGCAAGGATCGACGTCATCATTGATCGGTGCCGGTTGCGACATGTTGAGCCTCTTAGATTGCTTCTCCGGCTATCACCAAGTGTGGATGCGAAGGGAAGACGAAGCAAAAGCTGGATTTACAACCCCCTTCGGTGTCTTTCGCCGTCGGAATGCCGAAGGCTTGCGCAACGCCGGGTCCACCTTCAACCGCATGATGAGGCGATTCGCGGGCGGCCCGGCGGGGGCGCAACGCCTCGGCGTACGTCGACGACATCGTCATCATGAGCGAGAAAGAGCAAGATCACATTGCAGACCTAACCGAGACCTTCGACAACATGAGGCAAAACGGCCTCAAACTTAACCCTGAGAAATGCATCTTCGGCATTCGAAGGGGGCAACTGTTGGGTTGCATGGTCTCCAAGCGGGGCATTCAGGCGAACCCCCAAAAGATCGAGGCCCTACGAAGGATGCAGCCTCCAGCCACTCGAAAGGAAGTTCAAAGGCTCACGGGCAGAATCGCCTCGTTGAACCGGTTTATCTCAAGAGCTGCAGAGCGAAGCCTGCCCTTCTTCAAGGTTCTCCGAGCAAACTCAGCTTTTCAGTGGGGCCCAGAGCAGCAGCAAGCCTTCGATGAACTCAAGAAATATCTTGAAGATGCTGCAATCATGACCAAGCCGTCACCGAAGGCCGACCGTGTTGTACATTGCGGCAACCGACACGACGATTAGTGCGGTGCTCGTGGAAGAGCGCGGGGAGGCGGATGTCTGAGGCAATTTCCAATATACTATGTCTCCGAAGCTGCGAGCGGCTCAAAGGCGCTCTACTCCGAAATGGAAAAGATGGCATATGCGGTTGTGATGGCAAAAAGGAAGCTTCGGCACTACTTCCCGAGCCACAATGTCTCGGTACCCACGGCTTTCCCCCTCGGGACATGTTCGAGAACAAGGAGTCAACGGGCGGGGATGGGCAAGTGGGCCTCGGAATTGGCGGAGCACGTCATAAGCTTCGTCGCCGTAGCGCAATAAAATCTCAAGTCCTCGCCGACTTTGTAGGCGATTGGACGCCTTCGGCGCCGAAGGGGGAGCCGGTAGTCACGAGCCGGTATGGGAAGTCCGGTGTGACGGCGCCTACGCCACCTCGGTTCGGCGGCGGCGGCGAGTCTTAAAATCCCCTTCGGGCATCAAACTCCGATACGCTGCGCGGCTCAACTACGACAAGCTGTACAAACAATGTGGCGAGTATGAAGGCCTGTTGCTCGCCCTTCGGAAGGCCAGGGCTGTAGGTGCCAGGAGGCTCGTCATCTTGACGGACTCTGAGCTTGTCGCTTGCCATATTGGGAAAACCTACAAGGCAAAGAACCCAGATATGATGAAGTACCTGCAAGCCGTCCGAAGCATGGAAAAATTCTTCATTGGCATCACAGTACGAAGTTTCCCCAGAAATCACAACAAGGAGGCCGATGCTATTGCGAAGGCGGTACCGCACTACTTGAAGCCTTGCCGCCGGATGTTTTTTATGAGACAATCACCTCGAGGTCCGGCTCGCCGACGAGCGGCACCCCCCAAATTTGTGAACGCAATTCGGAGCGAGGGCGGCGTGCCCCAATAGTGGCGGCGCTCAAAGGATATTATGAGGCCGAAGATGGAGTCACCGCCAAAAGGGCGGCAATCGAGGCGAGAAACTATCACACGGTCGACGACAACTTGTACCGAAGAGGGGTGTGCGCTCCATTATTAAAGTGCATATCGATCACCGAGGGGAAGCGGACTCGCACGAAATCCACGGCGGCATGTGCTCACACCACCTCGGCACCAGAGCTTTGGTGCAGAAAGCTTTCCGTCGGGGGTTCTGCGGCCTTCGGCGGTGGCGGACGCCCACGACATTGTGCGCCCGCGTCCGGAGTGCCGGCGCCACGCGCCCTACGGCAAGTTTGCCTCCAACGAGATACAGTTGCTACCACCGGTGTGGCCCTTCGCCAGGTGGGGTGTTGATATCGTCGGCCCGCTACCCACGGCACACGGAAACTACACCCACGCGGTTGTGGCGGTTGAATATTTCTCCAAGTGGGTTGAAGCGAAGCCGTTGCTAAGCATCACCTCGGCGACCATTCGAAGTTCTTTCGGCAAAACATAGTGTGCCACTTCGGTGTTCCTCACGAGGTCACGGTCGACAATGGCAAGCAATTTGACGGCACGAGTTCAAGGAATTGCGCGCATACACGGGAACGAAGTTGTGCTTCGCTTCGGTCTACCACCCGCGGTCAACGGGGCGGTCGAGCGAGCCAACGGAATCATCTTCGCCGGTATCAAGAGGAACATCAGCGATTTGCCCAAGAGCAAGTGGGCCGAAGAGCTTCCGAGGGTAATTTGGTCCCACAACACCACCACTTCCCGAGAACTACCCGGTTTTCCCCCTTCAAGCTGGCATGTACGGAGAGGAAGCCATGCGCCGAAGAAGCGTGCACGGGCACTTGGAGGAGTACACCCTCCCGGAGACGAAGACCTCAAGGCTTCGGTTCAGAACATCGAGGAGGTCCGCCTACAGGCAGCCGAAAACCTCTTGGCCTACCAAGACGAGACCCGGAGGTGGAAAAACAAGAAAATCAAACCGAAGCTCATTCGGTCAGGAGATCTAGTGCTACGCAAGGTGCCGAAGGGGAAATTAAAGGGTAAGATGCACGGGAAATGGGAAGGCCCGTTCATAGCAACGGCCACCGCAAACGAAGCGGCCTTCAAACTGCGTCGGCTGTCGGGCGACGAAGAGCCGTACACCTGGAACGTGGATATGCTTCAGAAATACTTCGTGTGAAGCAACTACGAGTTCTTAGCATAGTCTCTGACTTTTCTTAGTTTCTCTTTCCTTTAGACCAAGATATTGACCTTGTATCCTATGTACATTAAAGTAGTGGGGGACGTACTCTTTTCCTCACGGGGGAAGCTTCGTGGTTCCCCTCCGGACCCGCGAAGTGTGAGGTTTTTAATGAGGCGGCCCTTTGTATCCCTTCGACTTCTGACATGTAATATAAGTCAGTTCTCCCCCATCTCTTTCGTGTGCAATTAGCCTTTCTTTCTGCAGAATGTTCTCGCAACTCTTTCGAAGCTAGGCCACCGCTTCCGGGGGGGCCTAGTCTCCGAAGTGGCCTTCGGCGCGGTAAGTAACAGCCTTGGCGCGGACTGCCTTAGGGGCGCGCACACCAAGCCTGTCACTTATTGGCGTGACCGAAGAGAAAACCGCTCGAAGCGGGTCAGGGCCATGATTCGGCCGAAGTAAACGCACGCACGGAGCGATGCGTCGGTCGCGAGTTGACCGTCGGTCTCGAGTTGACCGAAGAGAAAACCGCTCGAAGCGGGTCAGGGCCATGATTCGGCCGAAGTAAACGCACGCCTGGAGCGATGCGTCGGTCGCGAGTTGACCGTCGGTCTCGAGTTGACCGAAGAGAAAACCGCTCGAAGCGGGTCAGGGCCATGATTCGGCCGAAGTAAGCGCACGCCTGGAGCGATGCGTCGGTCGCGAGTTGGCCGTCGGTCTCGAGTTGACCGAAGAGAAAACCGCTCGAAGCGGGTCAGGGCCATGATTCGGCCTAATTAAGCGCACGCCTCGAGCGATGCGTCGGTCGTGAGTTGACCGAAGAGTAAACCGCTGATGCGGAGCAAGTCCACAATACGACCAGGAAAACGCACGTTCACGGCGGCGTACAAAACGAGGCCGCGTCTGGGCCGAAGTGCGCATACACTCAAAGGCAAGCCATCGCACGTCAACTCCAAAGACGAAGCGCGATGCCGCTTCGTCCCAACGAACCTAGGGTGTTTTCACGACCAAGCGTGCAGCACGAAAACGGCAGGCAAAAACACCTCTCTCCCACGCCTCCAGTTTACAACGACCACCGCAAAACAATACAACTTTATAAATCAAACAATAGTGTAGTTACAACACATGCTGACCGGCACAATAAATATACAAAGTCGTAGTCCGCTTCGGGCCTGCCGCGAACACTTCCGGGGGGGGAGTTCCGAAGTCCTATGCTCCAAGTCTTCGCGCCAGCCCGCGGCCACAAATAACGATCAACCCTCGTTCAGTACCTCATCACAGATTTCGTCAATTAACCGAAGATACGCCATGTCTATGATCTCCAAAGCCATCTCCCGAAGCTCGGCGTCGGTAGGCATCCTCCCGCGCCGAAGTTAGTGTCGAGTCTATACGAAGGGGATCCCTCCGTCTCCACCTTCACCGCTGCAAAGCTCTGCGACGACGCGTCAGGAATTAAGTATACATACTCGGGTGGCCCAAGGACCCCCTCTTCAACTGGCTCCGTTTTCGGAACGACCCCTTCGGCTACGGAGGGGTCCACTAACCTACGCTTGGCCGCCTGGCATCCCGGCGTGCGGGGTCCCTCGAAAACTCAGCGAAAAAGCGCTTAGCCGCTTCGTTGTGAAGGCGATAGCGCTCCGCTCGGTACGACAAAAACTCCGCATATGAGACATTAGGATGCCGAATGCTAAACTTCGTCCATACGTTAGGCGCGACAAAAAGTGATTCAAGGGGCAAAGTTGAGTTGCTCGCACCTTCGGCCCTCTGCGCAGGAACCACCGAAGGAACACCGCGGGAGACACCGTGCATCAGTTCATATTACAAGAATTCCATCCCTTCGGAAGGGAGAATAGTTCACTCCGTCACAAAGTTCGCGGCGATGCGTTTTTCACACCTCGGCACCCTCGGTGACGACGGCGGCTTCATCCACAACGGCGCTCGCTTCGGTCGCCTCGACAACCGCTTCGGCCGGGCGTTCCCCGCCAGGAGAGCTGGCAGCCAACAAGGTAGCTTCAAGTTCCGCCGCGTGCGCCGCGTCCGAAGCCTCCACCGTGGCGTCCCCGACGGGGCCCCTTGCCCCCTCGGCGTCTCCAGCTTCGGGTGCGACCCCTCCCTCGGAGCGGGAGCAACTTCGGGGGACGGCGGGAGCCGAAGTGGCGGCCTCCGTGGCCGCTTCGGCGCGCTCTTCCTCGGTGGAGGGCCCCGTCGCGTCCTCGTGCCTTCCCTCGGCGTCGGGTGCCATCGCGCCTTCGGCAACGCCGGCTTCGCCCCCCGGCGGTGCCGGCGGCCGCCCCCTCCGCCGGTGCCGCAGCTCCCGGGCCTGCGGCGGTGATAAGGGGAACGCCGGGCATGGCGATCCAGTCTCCATCCATCATGAACGGGGTAAGGGCGGAGCACGACCATACCGAGCCAAAAGCGGGCGTAAACACGTTCTGCCGGCTGCGATCCTATACGCAAAAGCGTCAAGGGAAATGTGTCAAAATATCGACGATGACGTCTTCTCACCGAGGTGTAAGCAAAGGGGAGGAAGCAGCTCCGGCGTACCTGGGCGCTGAGGCGAGCCGATTCGTCCAAGGTAAGCTGATAGCCGCGCCGGGCGAAGAAGGTGTTCATAAAGTTCTTTGCAAGATTCTTCGGCAGCACGGGAAGCTGTCCAACCTCTAGCTCCGCGTCGCTAGGCCACTCGAAGTTTTCCTTCGTAAGCCGACGAAGATCGCCCTTGCTGATTGTCTTCTCCGAAGATGGGCGATGCGACGGCACCGAGCAGCACACGCATACGCCAAGGTACGAACTCCCACCGCAGCCCCAAGCTCCCCGAAGATCTTTATGTTCGTCGAGATGACGTCAAAGCAGGCGTTCACCCATTCGTAAAACGACTCAACGGTGCAACGAGGAAGTGGGACAGGAGGAGCATCCAAGTTGCATTGCTCCGGCAAGCTGCGGTATGTTGTCGCGGAGGGCTTCGGCGCCCGGATGTGGTGCGTGCGGTGCGGGTCCGGCGTTGCGCTCGGTTCGCTTAACCTCGTACGCGCTTCGGTCGGTTTGACCTCTTTGTCGGCAAGGCGAGCGCGCATGTCTTCTTTGGCCTCGCTAAGGACCTCCACATCGCGCCGCGGTGTGCGAGGACGGCTTCGGAGGATCTCGCGGCATCTTCTTTCTCTGTTGCGGCTTCGGGAGCGCTCTGCTCCGCGGCCGGACGCCCCTCCCGGCTCCGCCACTCGCTCTCAAGCGAAGAGACGGAGGCTACCGATTTCTCCATCGCCTCCTTGCTCTCCTGCTCCAACCTTCGCGAGAGACACGAGAGGCGATGAAGGCCTTCAAGGACGGGTCCCCGCACGCCGTCGTGAGCTCCGCGGCGGTCGGCTTCCCGAAGTACTCCTCTTCGTGAGGTATCGCGAAGCTTGCCCCGCCTCTTCCGAGCGGCGCTCATGACCGCCGCTCGTCGGCCCAAGGAAGCGGGTGTCTTCCCGCCAATCAACTTGGTTTCGGCGGGGGATGCGGAGACGAACGGCGGCGGCCGGGGGGGCTCTTCGGGCGTCACCGGTGGCTGCGCTTTCGGGACCCTCATCTTCTTCCTCCTCCTCTTCGGGGACGACATCATTTCTCTCGGAGGGCGGGGGCCGAAGGGGAGGCGGATTGCTCGGTGCCATCGGAAGATGTGTCCGACGAGCCTGCCGGAGGTGGAGCTGGGAATTGCCTTTGTCTTGGGGGGCTTCGGCGCCGAAGGCGCGGGGCTTGGCTTGCGTGGCGCATCGCCAACGGAGGACACGATGCGTACATCCTTGTCATCGTCCTTGTCCTTCTCCGGCGGGCCGAGGGGAACAAGCGGCGGCCGGTGGCCCCCGGCCCGGCCCTCGCCGGAGGCTGCGCCGGAGGGTATATCCGAAGGCGCGGCCGCGCGCGGCGGCACGGCGGCTATCACGTCTCCAACAAGGCACGTTTCCACGTCCACGACGCGGGTCCTCTTAGGGGACGGGGGTGAATGCGGCCGCCCGCCCCGCTTCTTCCGTGCCTTCCCCTCGGCGGCTGCGGTGGCCGCGGCGGTGCGGCCCTTCGGCCGGTTCTCCGCGGAGCGCGCGCGCGGCGACGTCGCCGTCTCCTCTGCATCCGCTTCGGCGGCCGCGACCGCCGCGGCCTTCTTCTCGGCCGCCTCGCGGTGTTTGGCGAAGCCGACGCGTTCAGGCGGCGTGACCTTGAAAAACTCAAAAATACGGTTCGTCCGGGACCCGTTCAGCTCCGCAACGGTGTCCTTGTACTCCTTCGGCGAGACGGGGCCGAGAATGAAGTCCCCGTGCGCCTCCACCTTCCTCTTCCTCAAAGCTGCGGCAAAACGACCAAGTCCGTTAGCTTCTCGTTTACTAAATACATGGCGAGAGGCGATTCTATTCAAGGTTGCAGAGTAACTTACGATCGGCTGTGAAGCCGAAGACCTTCGTCCAATCGGGGCAAGGGATGCCGCCGATGTCTTCCGCCCACTCGTCTTCGGCCACGGACCAGCCGTCGACCAGCGGGCACACGGGGGATCTTTGCGGTACTCCTCTACGATGTCGCGAGTACCGTACCGTCGCGCGAACCGACGCAGCATCATAACGAACTCGTCCCCCTCGGACACGAAGGGTTCTTCGCATAAGACTCGTGCGCGGGGCGGGAGCTCCTTCGTTGCCGGCGGGTGAGTGCCTCGGATGAAGGCGGACTCAAGGCGTAGTAGAACCGATCTTGTTGCCAATCCGAAGGCCACTTGTTCCGTACGCGGTGGCCAGGGCTCACTACGCCAGCCTTATAAGAGAAATTGAGGCAGCCAAATTGACAGTCCTTCTCCACGGACTGGTCCCCTTCCTCCTCGAATACCGTCCGCCGTTGGTGATGCACCTGATGCGCCGAGGCGAAGCCTTCGGCGGAGGGCTTGATCTTCGTCGTCCGGCATATCCACATATATACCGACAGCCGAAGGATGGCATTAGGGGTAAGCTGATGAAGGTAGATGTCGAAGTACCGCAATATGTCGATGACAGCGGGGTGAAGCGGGAACCGAAGCCCCGCGTACAGAAGATCCGGAAGATGACAACCTCGTTGTCTCGCGGTCGCGGCACGGTCTCACGGCCAGGGGCTCGGCCGGCCCCGACCATACGGTTCTTCACCAACGCCTCCACGTCGGTCTTGTCAATGCGGCTTCGACCGAATGTATAGGTCTTCGCGATCTCCCTCGCGACAGCATCGCGTCTACGCTTCGGCGCCATAAACGCTAGCTATGCACGAAGAAAAAGCAGGAGCAAGGGGGCTGGAGCAAGTCTTACGAGAGGCCTTCGGAGCTCTTGCGCGTCGTAAGTTCCGAGGCCGAAGCCGGCGGGTGGGGTAACCCAAAGGACGGCCCCCCCTTATATAGTAACGAGTCCCGATAATCGCGCCGGCCTCGATCAAAATTACCTTTTTACCCGATGACGGCCCCTCTCAACGGTAAAATTGTCCAAGGGCAGCACATGTCTTTTTCAAGACGCCATGTCAGCGTGAGCCGTCCGGGGGAGTTCCGAAGACCGGCCTTCACCCGATTTAAGGTCGATCGTAAGTTCGGCCCTGCGCGGTGCCAGGACGGCCCTCACTGACGAGGGGCTACTGTTGGGGGAGTCGGTCTTCGGAAGCATCGCCCTCGTCCGCCCACGCTGAAAACCTTCGGCGTGCGCACGGTTTCGGTCTCGCAGGGGGACCCTTCGCTGCAGGAGCACTAACGAAACACTAATGCCGCCCCCCGCCTTATAAGTTTTGTTGTGCGGGGGGAGATCCATCATCGCTGCGCTCACCTTCGGCGCCGAAGGCGCCGACAACGGTGCTTCGGTAATGAAGGCCCGAGGGGAAGCGCGGGGGCGAGAGCGGCGGCCCAAGACGTCGCGTGCGGGGGCGGCGGCGGCGCGGACGAAGCGCCGAAGAGTCCCGACGACCCCGGCCCGGGGTCGCTACTTCGGCCCCGAAGGGGCCGACGATCCTGGACACGTGGCCACCGCCGACGTGTAAAGTGGGCTCCGGTCGGGGGGCGGAGACAAGGGCGGCCGCGTGTAAAGGCGTTGCGGCCGTACGAAGACACGCTGGAGGCCTGTGCGACGCGGGGACTTACTGTTATGCCCTTGTAAAGTGTTTAAAGCGGTTTGTCAGGGTCGGAAAAGGTGTAATTGAGGCAAATGACTATGCCCAGGGGTCTCCTATAAATAGTGAGCCCCTTGTAATGAAACGGATACCCTGTAATGAGAAGAGAGCACCGAAGGCCTTTGCCAGTTCTTCGGTCTTCGGTTTGCGGAGTATCTTTCGTGTTCCGTTTTCGTAAGTTTTCGCGTTTCCTTCCCTCGCCCAAGTAGAAGTAGGAACCTCGCAGGAAATCGCGAAGGAAGGGAGAGAGTTCAGGGGGCTGTTGTGTCGGCGTCCACCCTTCGGGCCCGATTTCCACCAACACACCACACCCCCAGGAAGGGAAAGCTTAGCTTACAGCGATGCACGCAGGAGAGCGCTCGGAGGAGGGTGCCAAACGAACGCTAGAATGTGCAGTCAGGTGTCAGGTCTCGTGTTTATCCGCACCATATCACTTCTGAACAAAAATGTGTCATGCACAGTGCCGTGGATCACACACCACTGCACACGCTGGGTGTTGCAGAGACAGATCGAGATGGATCGATCAACTCTCTGTCACCGTTCGGGCAAATCTGTCCACCATGGATCACACACCACTGTAGTTTTTCCAGCCATATCCAAAGGGGAATACGCGGGGCAAACAGTCAAAGACGGCAGGACTGACTGATAAAGCTGGGTAGGGCAGGGCAGCTGGGCAGGGCGACCAAAAGGAGGCCTGATCGATCGACCAGGGGGCAACTGGATGCTTACAAAGAACACCGGAATTAAGGAGCTGCTAATGTGTTGTCGTCAGGCCGGCCGGTGGGTACAAAACATAGCTCATCCTAGCAAAGACTGTGGACCATAGATATCATCATTTTATTTATTCTGGGGTTCTCCCCTAATTTTCTCCCTTTTTTGATGGTCTATAATTACTCCATCGGTATTGCAATTACAAGGCGTTTTGAACAAAGTTTGGGTCGGACATTGAGATTATAAAACTTGAATAAGTAACTTTTAAGTTGTTAAGTTTGGAAATATGAAAATCATATCAATAGGGCTTGTAGTCCAATGGTAGGACAGTCCAGTGGGACGCTACCCACCAGGGTTCAAATATTTTCCAGGATTTATCGGCGTTATGCGTTAAGTGGTAAGCGACGTTACCGTCGACGACGAGGCGCCGCTGGTGACTTCGGGAATCTCCAGAACTGCCGGTGCTCAGTCCTTCGGAGGTGCTCATAAGGGTAGGGTTTGGTGTGTCTATATATATATATATCCACTCTCGGCGCGGCTCCTGCTGCATGCTCTTTTTTCTCACGATCTGAAAGTCTGAATATCTGCGCATATATATATGATGGGTGCATTTGGGGCGTTGACGATCCACGTCACAACGGAAGCACGTCTCGTCCGCAAAACATGCTCTAGTGGTGGAGCAAAAACTTTGCTTCCTTCCGGCCGGTCGTCGTCGTGTAACTCTCTCTCTCTCTCTCTCTCAGCTTACGCGGGGCTAGCCATGGAGTACGTAACACTCATTTAAAGGCGGGCATGGTCGGGGGCTTTATGCATCGCATGGAGGAAGCAAGGAAGCAGGAGGGGAGGCACGGGAGGGGTCCGGTCCCTCGCCGTCGCCGACGTGTGCGCACGCCTTTGGCGCGGCCAGCAGCAGCTTTGCCGATTTCTGCCGGATCCACCGCCCGCGTGGTCAGTCGCTAATCATGCGCCGCTGAGCACGCCGCCCGAGTGCCCGACGCGCGGCATCCCGGATGCGCCCGGTGTTTGCCTGGCTCGGTGTGCTTCGTCTCCTTCGGAATTTCCCTCGTCGTTTCTGCGGCTTGCCATGGAATTATTTATTTATTTTGAAAAGTATAATATTTTTTTAATTACGAAGCAGATGCTCACAAAATGCACATACTCACCCCTATTGACACGCGTACACAAACTCTACCCATATGAGTACATTCGAAGGACCAAGTGCCCGACTGATCGGGAGATTTCCGGATTCACCATTGACATCTCGTTGTCGACTGGAACGTCACTTAATTACCATTTAACTCATAACATCGGTAAACCTTTAGAAAACCACATGAAAATGTAGGGATACCAGAATTTGAACCGACGAGTAACGTCCTATCGATCTATAAGCCAATTCGCTGTACAGCCGAAAGATATTAGAAATCCAACTTCGGTTACGCTCGGAACGGGCACAAGTCCGCCTGTAAAACGGCATGCTATCTACTGCTCCTTTCTCTGGTGCCCTTCACGAGCAAAAACAACTCTGAGAGTGTTCGGTTGGTAGAATGAATAGTGCTCGGCTGGTAGAATGAATATTATTATGTGAGAGGAAATGGGTAGGGAGTCGAGCACTGTTCATATGCCAGCCGAACAGGCTGAATCTGCCTCTGCGAGCTCCACCACACACACATCCACACAAAACTAGGGAGAGATACAGATACTGTTGGGGAGATCAATGTCGCGGAGGTGCGCGCAGCAGCGGCAGACCCGGTGGTGGCGATCCCCTTTGGGCTGCCGAGCCGCGAGCGCGCGGGTGGCGAGAGGCGCGGCGCGGCGGACGTCGGCAGCTGGGCAGCAGCGCACGTGAGGTGGGGGGAGACGAGTAGCGAGTACGGGCGGTGCCTTGGCCCTGCCGCGACCGCTTACCGGAGCGGCCGATTCTCCCTGACACGTGTTCCCCGGGCGCACGTGCGGCGCGGCGCGGCCGTGCAGTGCCCCCGCCCGCCGCTGGCGCAGTGGCGCAGGGAATCCAACCGCTCGCTCTACGAACGGGGAATCTGGTCAAAATGGCCAAAGCAACGACCCGGCGGAGGAGGAGGGCAGAGGGTGGGTGTCACGTGGCCCTCTTTTGTTTTCCGGCGCTGCCAATTCGCTCGGCGTACTAGTACGTGATCATCGTTTCGCAATTCGCATGCCAAGAACTCGTTGCTGTTCGCCTGTTCGGTTACCCGGGAACGATCTCATCCAGTTTTTAAATCGGAAATATGCATTACATTAAATCAGAGGGCGCGGTAGCAATTCCTAAGGTTTTAGTTCCAGAGGCGTGATTTGAATCCGTCTCATTTCTTGAAGTAAAAGTTCATCATGACCTATATGTCACTGGCTGCAACAGTTGACGGTTGATTGTCGTATCAAAGTTCGTTTGGATTTGCAGGCGGACAAATCCCATATCACGTAGCCAAGGGACTCTTCTTCCCTTAAGTGTGAAAAGAGCCCAAAGTATCAAATCCGTGGAACAACAACACAAGGATTCAATCTAGTAAGAGCAACTCCAACAGTTTGGCAAATCAACATGGCATCCATTTAATTTTGGCGAAACATGGAAAATTTGCCTCCAACAGTTTGACAAACCAACTTGGTAAAACTCACCTCCCCACGCGCATATATGCGCGCGCGGATCGTGGTTGGCATCGTCGTTTCCGTGTAGGTGGGACGGTGAAAAAAGAAATCTCTACCTAATATTAAATCAAGGACGGTTTCTGACCCTTTTTTCGCCCGTCCTGACAGGTGGGACCCACCTGTCAGAGGCTCCCTGTCCCCGCCGCTACATGCCTACCATGTTTCTCGCCTGCGCGACTCCCTCATCCTTCCCGTATATCTTCAGAATATAGGAATCCTTGGACATTGAGCAATCTATATATCTTCAGAATCAGAATCAAGAAAAAAAGAAACACAATGCCGACCCGGATCTGAATCTAAGGTCAACGTGCATGTCCATGGAACCAGCCGGCATCAGCAAGCCCGGGACGAAGGAGGAGGCGGATGGGGGAGCGGGAGAGCCGGCATCAGCTACAGAAAGGGGAGGAAGAGGAGATGCTCACCTGCGCCGCCATAGATGCAGCCGTGCGCCGGCGACGCCGTGTCGGATTAGACGCCCTTGCCTCCAGCTGCGCCAGGGGCCAGGGGCGCCACCGCAGTGCCTCGGGCCAGCTCAACCTTGACTTGCCTGGCGCGGGGCCAGCCGGACAAGATCCACCGTCGATAGCTAGGGAGCGTCGGCCTCCGCCGTCGGGAGGGGCGCGACGGGTGCTGGCTTGTCGGGAGAGCTCCGCTCGCAGTACCCACGGGAGCAAACAGAAAAGGTTGGTGAAGGTGGTGGCAGGGAAGAGGCCGATGCCGGTGATGCCCATGTCGCACGCGTGCCGCCGCCCTTGCCGCGACCCGCGAACGTCGCCCCGCCCCATCGTGCTCAGGCAAGAGAGAGAGAGAGAGAGAGAGAGAGAGAGAGAGAGAGAGAGAGAGAGAGAGACTCCAATGGGCAATGGCGAGACGCGCGGGGTTGAGCAACGGCAGGCGGACGGTAGTGCGGCACAGGCCTCCCTCCGTCCGTCCGCCATATCTCCACCACCGATAGATCGGGAGGAACCGAGAGAGTTAGAAATAAGGTAGGGTGTTTTCGTTTTGCCCCTTCTCTTTTTGGTTATTTTATTTTAGTCCCTATAACATATATTCCCTTACGGTTTAATCCATAGAAATTATATTACCACACACTTTAATCTTAAACGGGTAATAACTAAATTTTTAATTGAAGGATGGTAATTGAAGGTGATAAATAAATATATTGTTGTTGATATAGAGTAACAGGAGCACAGTGGAGTTAATTTAAAATAAAAAATTCTTGATGTGCTTTTATTAGTCTGGTGCAGTACGTAGTCATCGTCTAAAACATACGAAATACGAAATGGAGAGAGAAATTATTTTGAGTATGAAATGGAGAGCTGGTTGGCTGGTTGTGGACACTGAAGTCGACATATAGCTATGCGTGTTCTTTGTAGTTTTACCCAATTAAATGCAAGCATGCAACGCCAACACTCCATCCACGCACATTTTCCCGCATCACTGTATATATGGCCCTGCTCCGTGAAAGAGTGAAGTAAGAGCCGGAGCAGGTGGAGCTGCATTATTTTTTGGCTTCGCCGGCACCGACTCCGGCCAGGTAGACGTTTGGTGTGGCTTCAGCTCTAGCTGCTGATGGAGCGGCACCAAACTGGCTCTGTGCTATACGAGCTCGTGTGTACGTGTTTGCAAGCATGGGAAGCACGACGAAGGGGAAGCAGCAAGCCAGCAATAGACACTTGTGTGTGAAGTTTGGTAAAAAAGACTACAATCTCATTGATGCTTGGAATACCGACAGTTCATAGGGATAAGGTGTCCCTAATTTTGAGTCAATTTTTTATTTATTTAATATAAATAATTCAGATTTCAAAACAAAAACAAAAGCAAGAAAAATAAACCTACATGATTGCCAATGTAGCGTCATCACTTCTATATCTACATACTGTTAACTCTGACATACACCTAAATTTTATATGTGAACCATAAATTATATAGTACAAATAATGCATGTGGAGCATGAAATACAATTTATCATCTAAGTTTGTACATATTTAACTTTTGTTGTGATTGAGATCGAAGATTTTCTTTTTCCCGTTGCAACGCACGGGCATATCTGCTAGTAAAGAATAAAGAATGATTCGTGATGTAAGTTTTCAAGAGGTGGAAGGGCATAAATAATTTTATTTCTTTCAGGATTCCTGATGTAAGTTAGATTTGGGTTTGGCAAGTGAATTATGCCAAATTATTGGAGATGAACTCCTTTCTTACTTGGCATATATTTTGAGAAGTTGGCAAAACACAAGATTTGCCAAGTAAAATTTGGCAAACTCTTGGAGATGCTCTGAGGCAAGGATATTTGATGTTCAAGAGGTTGCTTTTGCATCTAATCTAAGAGACCATCAAGAAAACACATCTAATCTAATAAACTCGAGAGGTAGCAAGAAAAAGCAAATAGATCATGCATATGTTGTAGCTCCAAACAAGATAGATAAAGAGAGAAAAGTGAATCTCATGAAAAAACATCTTTAAATTGTGGCATTCGATCCGATTCCGAAGCCAACCTTTTGGAGCCACCGTCTTGTCACGGCGTACCCCTATTCATGCAGGTTAGCCTAGGGCGAGTTCAAGAAGAACAAGTTGAAAACACCTGGTCGGTCTGGTATGCACCTCTAGCCACTGCGGCTACAACAACACCCTATGCAATGTATCTTAATTATAGATTGAGGAAGACACAAAACCAAGGGAGAATAAAATCATTAAGAAGACACTTGAGTGCTAGAAATCGGATTCACTATAAAATGTTCACCATGAATGATTATATGAACAAGATCCCCACCGGGATCCTACCTCGATCTTGATCCTTGTTCCGGAGCTCCGATGTGGTCTTTCATGCAAGGTTCTCACATCGGCTAGGAAAACCCTAGACAACTAGCATGACCCTTCTCTCCGAGATGGTATCCCTCTAGCTTCTCTGCTTCTCGGCGGCAGATGACAAATGAAATGATCTGTGGCTCTTGGCATGGGGCTATAAATAGTCCGAGGAGCAGCTAGGTCAAAGGGGGCGTCGAACGGGGCCCAACATGGGCTGGGCCGACCGACCTGGGCCCATTTTGGCCCGATTCGGCCTCGACTTCCTCCCCATGGCTTCTCGCGTCTTTTAGAACTTTCCCCCTTCTGCATGTGGGTACTTGACGTCAGTTTTTCCACGGTTTGGATAGGGCTCCTTATCGCGCAAGATTCAACTTTTTCTGTCTAGGTCCTCGAAGTTTTGTGCCTTCACGGTTTGGTCCTTGGGCCACTTAGAGTCATGTTCACTTCGTGTCTTGACTTGTGCCAGGCTTCATGATCTTCTCACAAAGTGCTTGATGAACTTTCCTGGGAAGTATTCCTTTTAGCGTTAAAACCCTGCGTAAACAATAAACTCCAAAAACCGCATGCGAATGCGAACTTGATATATCATGAGGGTTAGGATTGTTAGTTTGGATATCAAATCAATGCCAGCACCGAAGGTAAACTCATGGCTACATTGACAGAAATTCACCGTCAACAGAAATGGTGTTGCTCTCTATACCACTTACGTTAGGTTTAGGTCAATTGTGGTAAAAGAATTCCAAAAATACCCTTTTCTGACAACTTCTAATGAAAAAACTCAAGACTATAAAGTTGTGTAGTTTGTCGAGGCACACAACTTCCATGTTGGACGACATTGCTGATTTGAAGTGCAAAATGGAGAAAAACCCAAGTCAAGACCCATATCTACTATTCACCAGGGCCGAGATTTCTGCCAAGTTTCCCTGCAGTTCATGCCAAATCTGTTGATCAAAACACCCTAGAGCCTTTGTAGAAGTGGTAGACGGTAGTGTAATGAGCAATTTTGGTATTCAAACTTCGGAGCAGTTCTGTTACAAATTTTGGAGAAAATTTGAGTCAAATCGAGCTACCTGGAAATAAACTGGAGCTGGAACGCGTGCACCGCGCGACGTTGCGCCGCGCGCCACGTCGGCCTCGCCGCCGTACCCAGGCGCGCACGCCGATGTAGGCCTGCAACCGCCGGTCCATGGCCGGGCGCCGTGGTTAATGTGTGCCTAAGGGCAGTGACTCACGCTAACTAGCAATGCAATGGCCACGCGACCTTCCTGAAAGTGCATCTAGGCTCCTAATTGTTTTGGTGATAATGACAATACAAGTTGGAAGGATTAATGCTTTCAATGAGATGTGTGCAGGCTTTAAAGTTAAATAAATGTGAATTCTCAAAGGAAGGCCCTCATTTTCTTACGTATGGTGTTGAAGCTCAATTGGCAATTTAATTTTAATTTTCGGTTTGAATTTGAGTTTAGGAAACACCGTACTATAAAGAGGGATGCGGACGGTTAATCAAAGTTTACTACAAGTGCTTCTTGTGATCTTCTCTCATCTTTTCTAAGATTGAAAAGTCTAGAAAAATCTTTAGAAAAACCAAAATCGGCCCTTTAGTAGTCAAACCTTTCCCCTCCAGCCCTACCGGGTCAACCGGCACAAGTGGCCGGGCCACCCGGGACGGTACTGGAGGGAGGCGGGTGACCCGGCCAGGCCACAGGAAGCCCCCAATGGCTAGCTCGGGGGAAGTGGGTATAAATACCCCTTCTTTCTCCTCTTTAGGGTTCTGCCTCTTACTCCATTGCTCCACCTCCAAAGCTTCATTTCCACTCTCCAAACTCATTCCCAAGCAATCCAATCAAGGATTCCTCCTAGGATTTGAGTGTGAGAGCATTTGAGGTGCAGGATTTAGCCCCTTTGCGAGAGCTCTTCAATTCCTCCTCTCAAGAAGCACTTGCGGTGGCTTTGGTTGATCGATTCGTGTTTATTACTCTTGAAGCTTGCTTCAAGACGGTTAGGCATCGCCCGTTGAGTGCCCTCTCCATGTGGAGCACCCGGGAACGTTTGCATTACCCCTCCTTAGTGGAGTTTTCTTAGTGAGGACCAATTTGCCTTTGTGGTGAATTGAAGAGGTAAGTGGCTCTTCGTGATAGCCCCCCCTTTGTGGGAACCTCAACGGAGACGTAGCCTTCTTGGTGAAGGTGAACTTCGTTAAACAAATCGCCTGTCTCCATTGCTTGCTTGTGTTCTTCATCTTCACCCTAACCCTAGAAATTACTTTTGAATCGATCTACTTTGTTGTGTTGTTACTTGTAATACCTTTTGTTATAGGTTGTTTTCACATCAATTACACTAAGTTTGGTTCATTTACTATTTGCAAATTCATCTCTTTCACAAGTTATTGTGTTTCACCTCTGCGTGCTGGTTAATCCGGCACAAGTGCCAGGGTGACCCGGACCCTGGGTCATCCGGTCAGTCGTGCCGGGTCATCCGGTCCCTGATATGCTACTAAGATTTTGCAGATTTTTTAAAGTGATCCTATTCACCCCCCTCTAGGCATCACAAGATCCTTTCACTTCCCGCACTCGTCGGCGCTCGCACGTGCGCCCCGCCATTGGCAGGAGCCAGCCGCACGTCGCCACCGCCTCCGCGCCCATGCCGTCGTTCCTGTGGAAAACGAAGCTTGGGCGAAACCGCCTCGAAGTGCTCCTCGGCCTATAAACCCCCCTTCCATTCCCTTGCACGCGCCCGTACGTCGACCATCCGCCAGTGCCCGCCATTGCCACCGGTCGGTGAGCCCCCTCCTCCGCTCGTGCCCGTGACCCACCAACAGCTCACAGCTCCTCCCTAGCTTCCACTCGAGCTCCCACACTCACTCATGGCCTAGCTCCGCCCCACATTTCGCCGGAAACCGAACCGCAGCGGAGGCGTCGCCGCTGCCTCGCCGCCGACCATCGCCGGGCACTGCTCCGGCCGAACAACCGACACGGATCGATCCCATGTGAGCCCAATCGACGACCCCCCTTGCTTGTTCACCTCCCCCGCCCCCACCTCGTCGGCGGCGAGCTCGCCCCTGCTGTCGAGGGTATGGGTGTGAAGCCAAAAATCCCCT
Source organism: Cenchrus americanus (assembly GCA_947561735.1). Taxonomy (NCBI): domain Eukaryota; kingdom Viridiplantae; phylum Streptophyta; class Magnoliopsida; order Poales; family Poaceae; genus Cenchrus; species Cenchrus americanus. The sequence goes on along the minus strand of OX387241.1, from coordinate 306,975,681 downwards.
AGGGACCCATGTGCACGTTCCGAGGGCATGGTTGTGAGGATTCAAATCTTTCCAGGGGCTAGAATAGAAGTTGATTCTTGAGTTCTTTGTGCTTTAGTCCAGTGACTTGTAAAATTCGTATAAAATCGTAGAAAAATCCTAAAAATGCAAAACCAATTTTGTTGTACTCCTTGTGGCAAGACCTACAACTTTTGCAAAGCATGTATATACTTTTGAGTTACTGTTTTTGCATGAAAAATTGAAATTCACTTTACTTAGATCTGTTGTACTGCAAAACCCACACATGTTAATGAGCTGAGTTTTGGATATGTTATGTGTGAAAACCCGCCCAGGAAAATACCGTACTATCGCCTAAACCAATCCACTTTGGTCATTAAGCGATAATAAAGTATCATCCTGTCGTTAGTCGCCGGGTTAACGCCCGGTGTGACAACCCGCCCAGGAAAATACCGTACTATCGCCTAAGACCGATCCACTTTGGTCATTAAGCAATAATAAAGTATCATCCTGTCGTTAGTTGCCGGGTTAACGCCCGGTAAATCACTTGAAAAGCAACAAGGATCGAATATATGCATTAAAACTCACTCGAAGGCGAGTCCAGAGATACAACAACATTAATATCCAAATTCGTACCCCGAGGGGTTTATTTATTACAAACCATAGTTTTTGTCATGACGGAATAGTTCAGAGTTTTCGAAAGCAGCGGAAATAAACTAACGGAAGCGAAGACACCACGGGAGGCCATCCATGATGCTTTCAGTAGTCGTCCTCCACCCACTCCAGCTCCCAGCCGGGCGGGATCTCACCGGGCCACACATCACTGAAGGCATTACCTGGATCAACACATTATAGCAAGGCTGAGTATACTAATACTCAGCGAGTCTTACCCGTCGGTGATATCTACTTCACCAATTCTAGACCATGAAAGGCATTTTGGCTACTGGGTTGCTTTTGCTAAAAAGTAACAAAGAGTAGGTCCTTATTTTCAAGTTTTTAGCAAAAGTTCTAGTGGGTTTAAGCTTTACTACATTAGCCAACTAGTACAATCAAAGTTGTACAATACAATTAATCAAGCATAAAGTTCATCATCTTCCATCATTAGGGATCTCATGACTAGTGGAGTAAGTAGTCTCGGATGACGGTGAGAGGCCGACAATCGATTGATTTAAACCTTGCAAGGTAGACCCAAACACACGGTAGGCTGCCCCCGCAAGGACAACTTTCCCAGGCCGTCCCCATAAATCCTCGGGTCGGGATCGAATCTTACGGTCTTTGGTGCGAGCTATCCGCATACCCCGCGAGATACCTGGAGTCACCATACACCACCGGTGGCGAGCCGTGAGAGCGAATCCCAAGAGTAGTAACGGTAGGATCCCTTGCCGCCTCATTAAGGTACTAGGCTTACCGGCCCCATAACCGACATGTGCTTAGTACGTTCAAAAACTTAACCCACATAACCACTGGACCGGAGCCCAGATCCCATGCTCTTACCACGTGAGCAATCCATTTAGGATATAGTATGATTCCTATCTAGGAACCTATTCTCGCGAGTGAGGTCGTCACTCGACTTGTAACGGTCCTATAGCTTAGCAGCTATCGACCTATCATACTAGTAAGGACAAAGGTACCTATGGATCATGCATCTAGGGTTTCATTCAACAACTGAACGTAAATGCACAATCATTCATAGATAATTGAATAAAGAATTTTAAAACTGGGTTAGATGCACCGGAGCTTGCCTTCGTCAGCTAGGTTAGCCTGGGCACCCTCGGTGTCGAGTACTTCCACGTACTGCAGTGAACCTTCCGCTCCTCCTTCCTCGGTTTCCGGGACAAGGGAGTAATCTCCGTCCGGAAGATCTACACGGAAAGCAATGCACGTTCAGGTGATGTGATAGTTGGTTGCCTTATCCAACTCTTGGTTAGTCATATTCACCTTAACAAGCATCTAGCAAGTGTTTCTCTTTTAGGAAGGTTATTAGTTGTACATGGGTTATTCTTTTATTGAACATTTGAATAAAGGTTTTTATTATACTTGTCATTTCATATGAAAGCTTCACTTCCCTTTATCTTCACCAACAAAGGTGTAATTAATATTTTTATTTATGAATTAATTTCTTATCAGTGATGATATTTAATTAGCTTTTAATGATATTAAATAATACTTTCCAAAAAGGAAAAATGATTAATTAGGGGTTTTTCTTTATTTAAATTCCCTTTAATATAAAAAGGGCTTTTAAGCTTTTTATTAAACAATTAAATTACCAAAAATTAAAGGAGTGTTTTCTTAAGCCTACTAGCACCTATCCTGGTCCATTGGACCCACATGCAAGTGTTGGATGCTAGGAAATTAAATATTATAGAAAATAACAAAGGCTAGCTAGTGATTCAAATTAAATGCATACAAAAATAAATAAGCATCAAATTGATCCAAACTTTCTTATGTATGCCCTCTGGTTCTAAACAAGCCTAAAGAACCAGCATATATATCTAGGAACTTCACTGAACTTGGTTTATTAATTTACAAAGGAAAACATGCATAAATCAATAATAATTATTTCTGTTAATCCAAAAATCATGATTAATTCACAAGTTGTGAATTTTGACATTACAAGACAGTGTGCACAAGTTGAGCTCAAGAACATAAATATATTTAACAAGAAAAATCATTTAGGCAGTTTCTGCAAGAATGGAAAAGAATTTATTTAGCAAGATCTACTGCATAACTTTGTGCAATTTTTGGCATAGGAGCTAGTCATGACAAGACACACAACATATCCAAACATTAGCTACAGAGGATTTATGGATTTCAAGTTATGATAGATCTAGGTTTAACACATTTGTATTTTTCATGCTAAAACTATTTAGAATCCAGCCATGTGCAAATAACAAAAGTGGTGGGATTTCCTTTCCTGAACCCTACAAAATTGGTTTGGGATTTTTCTGATTTTTCTATGAATTTTTAGGCATTTTACAAGACACTGGACTAAACTGCAAGAAAAACTAGATAGGGTTCTTCACAAACAGGCCCTGCAATTTTACACGAAACACCCTAACAAGATTCAAATCGAAGCAATTGGGTCCCTGGTCGGGGGGGGGGGGGGGGCGCGGGTCCGGCCAATCCGGCGAGCCGGCGGCGATCTCGGCGGGCAAGCGGCCGTGGGGGACCATCGGCTCACCTAGGGGTGGCAGGGAACCGGAGGGGAGGCAGTGGGTTGACCGGCGGCGAGGTTTGGCGGTGGCCGGCGGCGGTGACCGCGGCGGCTCGGGAAAGGGCGGTGGGAAGGCGAAATGTGGGCAAACAAGCGAGCGCTGGAGCTTCACCAGGACCTAAGGAAGCTACTAGGGCAGCTGGCCGGCGACGAGCACGGGCGGAAGATGCTAGCACCGAGCGGCGGCGGCCATGGCGGCGAGTGGTTCGGGTGGCGCGCGGAGGGGGAACAGGAGGGCTTATATATGCTGCTCCGCGTGACCAGGGTGACGTAGGGGTGCTAGGGGAGATACCCGCCGTGCTACGGTGGCTCGGGGCTCGCGCGCGTACGGCGGCGGCACGGCCGACGGACCGCCGGTCCGCGCGTGCGCGCGCGCGCGCGCGGCCGCCGCGGGGTGCCTCGGGCGGGCGCTCGTTGGGGCGCGGGGCCTCGGGATGGAGCATGCCTCGGCCGGTGTGGCCTCGGGCGGCGCGGGCGTGGACGCGGGGGCAAGGCCGGCGGCGGGCGGCGACGACGCGCGCGCGGGTGTGCACGACGTCGCGCGTGGCGGCGCTCCGTGCTCAAACGTTTTGCTGGTGCCCTGTTCAAGTCGGTTTTTCTCTAAAATTTTGAATAGAACTGGACCAAGTGATGAATACCAAAGTTGTAGATCTAGCTACCAACAACAATTTCTACAAAAGCCATATAGGGTTTTTCTGCCCAGATCAAAAGTTATTTGAATGCCAACTTTGAATGTCAGCAGGGTTTGGCAAACAGTGAATCCTGGCTTGCAAGGGATTTTTCAAGTTTTCCACTCAAAATTTGAAATGCCAATCTACATGAAAGTTGTGTCCCTCATCAAGATCTACAACTTTCATAAAGGTAGAATTTTAAGTGTTTAGGTGAATTTTGGAGAACGCGACAAAAGTTCCGGCAGACACCTATGGACACTAGGGTGGCAATGGGTTTGACCCAACTTTTGACCATGGGTGGGCCCCACAAGTGTGTTTACTAGTCAATTAGGGTCACTAGGGTGGGTTAGTGAGTTTTTCGAGGTGAGGGCCCAGGTTGACTATGGTTTGACCACGGTTGACCATTTGACCGGCTATTAAGGTTAATTAAAAACCTGGGGCGTCACACCCGGTAAATCACTTAAATAGCAACAAGGATCGACATATATGCATAAAAACTCACGCGAAGGCGAGTCCAGAGATACAACATCAATAACATCTGAATTTTACCCCGAAGGGTTTAATTATTACGAACCAAAGTTTTTGGCATAAAGAGGTAGTTCAGAGTTTTTCGAAACAACGGAATTAAACTAACGAAAAGCGAGAACACCATGGGAGGCCAGCCATGATGCCTTCAGTCGTCATCCTCCACCCACTCCAGCTCCCAGCCGGGCGGAATCTCTCCGGGCCACACATCACCGAAAGCGTCACCTGGATCAACATATTATAGCAAGGCTAAGTATACTAATACTCAGCAAGACTTACCCGTCGATGATAACTACTTCACCAACTCTAGACATGAAAGGCTTTCTGGCCACTGGGTTGCTTTTGCTAAAAAGTAACAAAGAGTATGTCCTTACTTTCAAGATTTTAGCATAAGTTCTAGTGGGTTTAATCATTACTAAATTGTCCATGTAGTACAGACAAGGTTGTACAATACAATTAATCAAACATAGTATTCATCAACTTCCATCATTAGGGATCTCAGGGCTAGTGGAGTAAGTAGTCTCAGATAACGGTGAGAGGCCGACAATCGATTGATTCAAACCTTGCAAGGTAGACCTAAACACACGGTGGGATGCCTCGCGCGAGGACAACCACCAAACGGTTCCAAAAAATCCTCGGGTCGGGATAAAAGGCCACAGTCTTTGGTGCAGGCTATCCGGGATACCCCGCGAAGCACCCGGACTCACCATACACAACCGGTAGCTAGCCGTGAGACAAACCCCAAGAGTAGTGACAGTTAAATCCCTAGCCGTCTCATTAAGGTACTAGGCTTACCGGTCCCATTCCCGACAAGTGCTTAGTACGTTCAAACACTTAACCCACAATAGCCATTGGACCGGAGCCCAAATCCTATGCTCTTACCACATGAGCAATCCATTTAAGGGGATCTTATGATTCCTATCTAGGAACCTATTCTCGCGAGTGGCATGATCACCCGACTTGTAACGGTCCTATAGCTTAACCGCTATCGACCTATCATACTAGTAAGGACAAAGGTACCTAGGTAACATGCACCTAAGGTTCCATACAACTCCTGAACTTAAATGCACAAGCATCCATAGATAAATGAATAATGAATTTGAAAACTGGGTTAGATGCACCGGAGCTTGCCTTCGTCAGCTATGTTAGTCTGAGCTCCCTCGGTGTCGTCGAGCACATCCACGTACTGCAGCGAAGCTTCCGCTCCTCCTTCCTCGGATTCCGGGACGAGTGAGTAGTCACCGTCAAAAAGATATACACGGAATGCAATGCAGGGTTCAGGTGATGTGAGAGTGTGTTTATCTTATCCAACTCTTGTTGGTCATATTCATCTTAACAAATAATTACGTAATAAATTCCTTTTATGAAGGTTATTATTGTTATGGGCTTTATTCTGTTATTGCACACTTGAATTAATGTTGTTTTTATACTTGATATTTCATGTGAAGGTTTAATCCTCTTTCCTTTCACTAGCAAGGGTGTGCACAAAGATATTTATTAATAAATTAATTCCTTGCTAGCAAGGGTGCATTCCTTAGCTATTAATTAAGTTGAACAACTTTTCTCAAAAAGTGATAAAAGAAGTAAAAGGGCATTTTTCCTAATTTAATTAATCATTACACCATAAGGACCTTTAAAGTTTATATCACCAAAAATCCACTAAAAGTTTAAGGAAGGGTTTCTTAAGCATCATAACACCCATAATGAACCACTGGACTCACATGCAAAGCTTGGAAGCTAGAAAATAAAATATTTTGGAAAATAACAAAAGACTAGCTAGCAATCAAATTAAATGCATACAAAAATAAATAAGCCTCAAAATGCTCCAATCTTTCTCATAAAAGTTCTTTGGTCCTAAACAAGCCTAAAAAACCAGCAAGCACACCTAGAAGCTCTACTGATCTTGCTTCATTAATGTAAAAGGAAAACATGCACAAATTAAGAATAAATATTTCTGATGAACCAAAAATCTTGATTAATTCACTAGGGGTGGGTTTTGACATAATAAGACAGCATGAACAAGTTGGGCACAAAAACATAAATAGTTTTAGCTACAACAATCATCTAAGCAGGTTCTGCATAAATGGAAAACAATTTATAGCAAAAGATTTACTTCATAACTTTGTGCAACTTTTGGCACAGGAGCTAGTGATGACATGACACACAACATATCCAAAATTTGGACACATGGGGTTTGTGGATTTTGAGTTATGGCAGATCTAGGTTTTTCTCATTCCTATTTTTCATTCTAAAAATATCCAGAATCAGTCCATGTGAGTATAACAAATGTTGTAGTATTTTTCACCATGAATCCAGCAAATTGAGTTTGCAATTTTCTAAATTTTCTACGATTTTCTATGCATTTTACAAGTCTCTGCAATATGGGGTTCACTATTGACGATCCATCTTTCAACCGGGTCCCTAGAACTTTTCACAGTCTTGCGGATAAGTCCCTAGTCTATAAAAGGCCGCCGCATTTCCCGTCCAACCGTGCCCTCACCGCTGTCTCCCCACTGTCCGCCGCACCATTGCCGCCGCCGCCGGAGCGCCTCCTCCTCCGGCCGTCCCCATCTCAACCTGCGCCCCTAGCACACTCCCTAGGACCCATAGAACTTCCCCGGACCGCGCCTTGTCAACCCCGAGCCGCGTCCTCGCCGAGCGCGTGGTCCGGCGGCCGGAGCCGGTCGGCGCCGCCGCACACCCTCGCCGGAGCCCCGACCACGCCGTCCAACCTCGCTAATCAACCTTAGGTGAGCCCCTAGTTAGCATCGCGCCGCTTGTGGGTCAAGCCCAGCCGGCTATCGCCGCCGGCGAGCCCACCCAGCGGCGGAGGGGTCTATTTGTGGCGATTGAGATCTGTCCAGGGTTAAAACTGTGAACTAGGGACCTATCCGCAAGACTGTGAAAAGTTCTAGGGACCCGGTTGAAAGATGGATTTTCAATAGTGAACCTCCTATTGCAGAGACTTGTAAAATGCATAGAAAATCGTAGAAAATTCAGAAAATAGCAAACTCAATTTTTCTAGATTAGTGGGGAAAATACTACAACTTTTGTTATACTCACATGGACTGATTCTGGATATTTTGAGCATGAAAAATAAGAATGAGAAAAACATAGATCTGCCATAACTCAAAATCCAAAAATCCTCTGTGTCCAATATTTGAATATGTTGTGTGTCATGTCATGACTAGCTCTTGTGCCAAAAGTTGCACAAAGTTATGAAGTAAATCGTTTTCTATAAATTGTTTTCCATTTATGCAGAACCTGCTTAGATGATTGTTGTAGCTAAAACTATTTATGTTTTTGTGCCCAACTTGTGCATGCTGTCTTGTTATGTCAAAACCCACCTCTGGTGAATTAATCATGATTTTTGTTTATCAGAAATATTTATTCTTAATTTGTGCATGTTTTCCTTTGTAAATTAATGAAGCAAGATTAGTAGAGCTTCTAGGTGTGCTTGCTGGTTTTTAGGCTTGTTTAGGACCAGAGAACTTTTATGAGAAAGATTGGAGCATTTTGAGGCTTATTTAGTTTTGTATGCATTTAATTTGATTGCTAGCTAGTCTTTTGTCATTTTCCAAAATATTTTATTTTCTAGCTTCCAAGTTTTGCATGTGAGTCCAGTGGTTCATTATGGGTGTTATGATGCTTAAGAAACCCTTCCTTCAATTTTTAGTGGATTTTTGGTGATATAAACTTTAAAGGTCCTTATGGTGTAATGATTAATTAAATTAGGAAAAATGCCCTTTTACTTCTTTTATCACTTTTTGAGAAAAGTTGTTCAACTTAATTAATAGCTAAGGAATACACCCTTGCTGGTAAGGAATTAATTTATAAATAAATATCTTTGTACACACCCTTGCTAGTGAAAGGAAAAAGGATTAAACCTTCACATGAAATATCAAGTATAAAAAGAACATTAATTCAAGTGTGCAATAACAGAATAAAGCCCATAACAATAATAACCTTCATAAAAGGAATTTATTACGTAATTATTTGTTAAGATGAATATGACCAACAAGAGTTGGATATGATAAACACACTCTCACATCACCTGAACCCTGCATTGCATTCCGTGTAGATCTTCCTGACGGTGACTACTCACTCGTCCCGGAATCCGAGGAAGGAGGAGCGGAAGCTTCGCTGCAGTACGTGGAAGTGCTCGACGACACCGAGGGAGCTCAGGCTAACATAGCTGACGAAGGCAAGCTCCGGTGCATCTAACCCAGTTTTCAAATTCATTATTCATTTATCTATGGATGCTTGCGCGTTTAAGTTCAGGAGTTGTATGGAACCTTAGATGCATGATCCCTAGGTACCTTTGTCCTTACTAGTATGATAGGTCGACAGCGGTTAAGCTATAGGACCGTTACAAGTCGGGTGATCATGTCACTCGCGAGAATAGGTTCCTAGATAGGAATCATAAGATCCCCTTAAATGGATTGCTCATGTGGTAAGAGCATGAGATTTGGGCTCCGGTCCAATGGCTATTGTGGGTTAAGTGTTTGAACGTACTAAGCACTTGTCGGGAATGAGACCGGTAAGCCTAGTACCTTAATGAGACGGCTAGGGATTTAACTGTCACTACTCTTAGGGTTTGTCTCACGGCTAGCTACCGGTGGTGTATGGTGAGTCCGGGTGCTTCGCGGGGTATCCCGGATAGCCTGCACCAAAGACTGTCGCCTTTTATCGCGACCCGAGGATTTTTGGGAACCGTTTGGTGGTTGTCCTCGCGAGGGGCATCCCACCGTGTGTTTAGGTCTACCTTGCAAGGTTTGAATCAATCGATTGTCGGCCTCTCAACGTTATCTGGGACTACTTACTCCACTAGCCATGAGATCCCTAATGATGGAAGTTGATGAATACTATGTTTGATTAATTGTATTGTTCAACCTTGTCTGTACTACATGGCTAATTTAGTAATGATTAAACCAACTAGAACTTGTGCTAAAATCTTGAAAGTAAGGACATACTCTTTGTTACTTTTTAGCAAAAGCAACCCAGTGGCCAGAAAGCCTTTCATGTCTAGAGTTGGTGAAGTAGTTATCACCGACGGGTAAGTCTTGTTGAGTATTAGTATACTCAGCATTGCTATAATATGTTGATCCAGGTGACGCTTTCGGTGATGTGTGGCCCGGAGAGATTCCGCCCGGCTGGGAGCTGGAGTGGGTGGAGGATGACGACTGAAGGCATCATGGCTGGCCTCCTGTGGTGTTCTCGCTTTCCGTTAGTTTAATTCCACTGTTTCGAAAAACTCTGAACTACGGCTTTATGCCAAAAACTTCGGTTTGTAATAATTAAACCCTTCGGGGTAAATTTTGGATGTTATTGATGTTGTATCTCCGGACTCGCCTTCGCGTGAGTTCTTATGCATATATGTCGATCCTTGTTGCTATTTAAGTGATTTACCAGGCGTTAACCCGACGACTAACGACAAGATGATACTTTATTATCGCTTAATGACCAAAGTGGATTGGTTTAGGCGATAGTACGGTATTGTCCTGGGCGGGTTGTCACATTATGAGTACTAGCATGTGTAGGCTCTGTGCAAAAATTTGCACAAAGTTACTGAGTAAATATTTTGCTATGAATTATCTTGTATTTGTGCCTTTTCTGCCTTAATGATTTTTGTAGCAAAACGTAAATAGTTTTTGTGCTCTACTTCTAGGTATAGTTATGAAATGTCCAAATGCACCTTTTCTGAATTAGTCATGATTTTTGTGCTGTTAGAAAGATTTATTCCTGATTTATGCTTGTTTTTAATCATAAATGTGTAGTTCAAGATCTATGATAGCTATGGAAGTGTTTGTTAGTTTTATAGGCTTGTTTTATACCATAGAAGGTGTAGGAGAAAGTTTGGCTCTAGGAGTGCTATATTTTTTTGTGTGTATTTATCTCTTTTATGCTAGCTAGAAATGTTATTCCTTGTATATTTATTTTCAAAGCTACAACTTGTGTGCTTGCTGTTCAAATAACTTGTTTCTGGTCCAGTGGTACCATTTTGGCTTCTTGTAGAGCTTTTTTTTAAATAAAAGTGCAGAAACCATTAGAGGCTTGATAATAAAATTAATGGGACATCATTTCTTTTATGTGTTGAACCTTATGGATGGGTTAGGAAAATGATTTGAGAGTTGAGAACCAACTCTTGCTGTATGTGAAATTAAATTAATTATTTTTTAGATGTGTGCACAATCACCATACAGAGAAGAATAAATAAGCCTTTATAATAATCCTTAAAAATAAAAGTGATAAATATTGTTGTCAAGGTGAATATGGTCAATCATATGCTCCTTGTGAACTATTTGCTATTGTTTTGACTAAATTAAATTAATTACACTCTAATTATTGCATGTACATCCTCCGTGTAGAAGTTCCTGACGGTAGCTACACGCTCGTGACGGTTGACGAGGACGAGGGAGCAGGAGGAGACGTGCACTACGTGACCATAGAGCAAGACCCGGACCAAAGTCCGGAAGGTTGTGTAACTGCTTGTGCTGACGAAGTCAAGCCCCGGTTTAATCATTAACCTATGTGTTCATTTTAAACTTCTAAATTTATCATTGTTATTTTATGTGCATTTAAGTTCAGGAGTTGATTGAAACCCTACTTGCATGATTCTGATCTTTTACTAGCATGTTAGGTTGCTAGTTGCTATGCTCTAAGGATCCGATACAAGTCGAGTGATGTTCGTCACTCGCGAAAATATGATCTCCTTTACGGAATCACCATATGTATAAATGGATTGCTCATGTGGTAAGAGCATGGGATTTGGGCTCCGGTCTAGTGACTTCGTTGGTTAAGTGTTTGAAAGTACTAAGCACTTGTCGGAAATGGACACGGTAAGCCTAGTACCTAAATGAGGCGGTACGGGATTTTACTATCACTACTCTTAGGGTTGCGGCCCCGAGCTCGCCACCTGAGTGCATGCGTGAGGCTGGGTGACCTTGGTGGCGTAGCCCAGATAAACCTTGTACTTAAGACCGTGAGCTATTATTCCAAAACCGAAGAATGACAGGAATGACCTGGTTGGTTAACTCTTAGTGAGGGCACCTCCTGTGTGTTTAGGTCCACCTTGCGTGGTTTAAATCAATCGATTATCGGCCTCTCACCGTTATCTGAGACTACTTAATCTACTTGCCATGATATCTCTTTATGATGGAACTTTGCGAAGATTATTATTTGATTAATTGTATTGTACATTATGATTGCAATAGTTGCTTATCTAGTAAATTACTCCTACTAGAACTAGAGCTAAAATGTGAAAGTAAGGATTCACTACTCAGTAGCTTTTTGGCAAACAAACCCACTAGCCAAAAGCCATGCATGATTAGAGGGAAAGTCTTTTATTTTAGACGGGTAAGCCTTGTTGAGTATTAGTATACTCATCCTTGCTATTTAAATGTCGTTTCCAGGTAATGCATGTGATGTGTGGCCTGGAGAGATTCCACCCGGCTGGGAGCTGGAATGGGTGGATGATGACGAGTGATTGCATCATGGACAAGCCTCCTATGATGTTGATCGTACCATTTAGTTATCTTTCGTTGTTTTAATAAACTCTGAACTATTTAATTTCATGTCAAGAACCATGGTTTGTAATAATGGACCCTACGGAAAAATAATGTTAATTTGTAAGGCACTCCAGACTCTCCTTCGTGGGAGTTTTAAATAGTACGGAATTATCTCGGATGGGGTTGCCACAACAGGTTATGACGAACTTTTGAATGATACATAGGTAAAAATCTCCATTTCTTAGAGCAACTCCAACAACTCTTCTATATTGTTTTTTATCTCTAAAATTTAAAGAAGATCTAAAAAAACCATCTTCCAACAGCCTCGTTAGAGTGCAGGCTTGGAATCCCCCTCGCCATTCTCCCCCTCCCGCTCGCCAATACTTGCGAGTGCGGCCGTCTCGCAAAGGCTCCTGAATCCCCGCATCAATCCCTCCCTGTCTTCTCCTCCCGCCAAAATTGAGCTCTGCAACGTGCGGGATGGGCGCTGCTGGCCACCTCCACCGCCAGACACGCGCATGATGGGTTCCGCTACCAACAACATGAGCTGCAAGCCCTGCGATGGCACCCCGCCGGCCTCCGATCCCGATCCAGTCGTGGCTCCGCGCCATGGCGGACGAGGCGTACGCGGCAGCGTTGGGCCAACTCGCCGACCTCGGGCATAGCTAGGATGCGTCGCTTGAGGCCATCCTCTGTGCAGGCCACTCTACAGCAAGCTTGACAACCACGTCTCCAACATCGTCACCAACACCCGCACTTACCTCTCCAATCTCGGTCACGCCGGCAGGGCAGATTCGTCGACCTCCGACACCTCGAGGCCGCGGGGCTCGTCTGCCCCTCCTGCCGCCACTAGCGCGGGTCGCATCTTGGGGAGGCGCCGAGCTGCAGAGGAGAGGAGAAGGTTGGGCGGCAGTGCCGCCTCCATGGACGTCGGTCCCAGAGCCTTGCCTGGTTGCGGAGGCGACTCGGCAGGCCCGCCGGTAGCTGCCGGTGGAGAGGCGGAGGGGGAGGAAGGGAGGGAGAGGGGGATGGATAAGGTTGGGATGGAGAGAGACTGACATGTGAGGCCCATTCAGATGCAAAATTCAATTTTAAAGAGTCTGTTGGATCACTCTATAAAATTATGAAGTCTTCTATTTTTACGATAAGGCTAAAACTCCAGATTTAGCTAACAAAAATAAAAAAACTATTGTAGTTGTTGTTATGCTTCTAGATCCGGATTCGTTATCCGCCTAGTGGATGGACAGGACAGGGCATGACAGTTTTTGCGGATCCGAATTCTCAGAGTATCAAGACGCTGGGATCACGATGGACAGAGCATGTCAGTTTTTGCGAGAAGTGTGTATATATACTCCCTCCGTATTGGAATTAGAAGACGTTTAGGACACGGTTTAAGTCAAACACTGGGATTTTATAAATGATGAATAGTTTTTAAGTTATTGAGTTTGAAAATGTGAAAATCATATCAATATATTTGTCTTGAAAAATATTTTCATAAAAATATAAATATATCATTTTTAAATAAATATCTTTTTATCAAACACAAGTCAAAGTTATGTTTCGAAGACCGTGTCACAGTAAAAAACGTCTTCTAATACGGAAGCGAGTACCTGATTCTGGTAACTGTAGCGGTTAGTTCCACTCTCGAGCAAGGACCAAATAAAAGACCGTACCCAAAGCAGCGTGCAGGTGCCCTACTCCTAGCTTACTGCGGCCGGATAACCACGGATCGGACGCAAATATATCCAGATCGATCCTCCTGAGAGGCACGTCATCGCCGACGGGATCGAGGATGCATGTGATCGAAGAAGATTGGGACGACGATGAGAGCAAGCAGGATAAATAAAGCTGTGTGTCATGGCGGCCGATCATTAGGCGGTGGTTCGTTGCCGATTAGACGCTACTCTCTCCGTCCGATCCTCAGGGGGGAAGGGATATGCCCGCGACACCTCAGCCTCGCGCTTTGCTTCCCGTACGTCCCAACCGAGCCTAAACTAAGCGCCTGCACGTGACAGGCACCACGTACCTTTTCCTCCCCGGGCGTTCCTGCTTGCGGCTGAACCACCTGTTGGTGATTTCGGTGGATGTGGTGGATCGATGGTAGTAGGTCGCAAACTGCGGGGGAATCCTCCAGAAAGTCGAGACACGTACGGCATACTCCGTAGCTAGCCTAAACAGTGTGTGTCCTCACTTGTGTGGGGGCTTTGATTGGTTGCTGTGTACGCGAGACTACTGCGAGAGGAGCCACCCGGATACTGGAAGCATGATAAGAACACGCCTGCAAGCTGACGCATGCTGCATACTCCACCTATTAGGCTTAATTAGCTATAGGATCATGCTCCGTGCATCCATGTGCTGAAGAGCAACGACGACGTACTGAACAAGTTGTTGGAGGGCGACAAAATGTGGGCAGAGAGAGAGAGAGAGAGAGAGAGAGAGAGAGAGAGAGAGAGAGCTGACACTGTTTTCATATTTATATGGCACTGCACAGCACACATGCATATGATTCTTTTTTGCCACTTACCCTACCGTCTTCCTGGATTACTTGTGTGAAAGCTTCCCGAGCGAAATGTCATTGATCTGCTGGCCGTTTTCCTGCTTCCGAATCCGAAAGTAAACGGAAGAAGGGCAGTCAACAGCGATCGCGCGTGGCACCGGCTCTGCTAAACCTGCTGTCAACCTTTGGCCGTACCGTGCCGTGCGTGCGTTCAAGTGTGGTGCACGTTTGCTGGGATCGACGGACGCCGTGCATGCCAACCACGTAGTATATACCTGTCGCGCGCTTTCCGGCGGCTCACGTATGTAGCCACATGCCTGTGCTGTGCACCAAGAGAGAGACGAAGGCCACATTTCTGGCATGGGTAAGTGGTTGTTGGTGGCTGCTGTCTGATCGACGCGCAGCGAACCAACTCGCCACGGACACTGCAAGAGCTCGCTAGCTCTGCAAATAAAACGCCCACCGCCCCACACCACACACTTGTTTGACATTGATGCCGAGACCACGCTTCACTGTCAAATCAACAACAACTTACTACTAGTTTGCTTGAGTAATTTAGTATTACTGCCCCCGTACTATCAAGTGTCCCTCTTCTCCGTGAGAGGACTGTTGGGGTGACTAGTTTTGTGGATTCGATGCGCTCACAGTGCAAGTGCCGCCGTCGGCATCGCGCACGCGTGCTGTCGGCCTGTAGTACGTCGTGCAGTCAGATTTTCTCACCATGTGCAAGAACTTGGGGAAGCGCTGGTGCAGGCAATATATATACATCTTTCTCCAACTAGTCAGTGCATACGGTTTGCCTGTGTAGAAAATGTGGTCGGCAAAAACGACCAAAATATGTCGGAAACAAACATTGGCTCGAAGCGTTGTATTCTAAGCCAAACGACTTTGGTGAAGAAGCCCACGAGACCAACCGTTGGAAGCAATGGCCCAAGTGTGTGAATTCAGGCGCCAAGACCCCTCCCCTTTCTTAAGCCTAAAAAAGTCAGGAAAAATGATGACAAAGATGGTCCTGATGCTGTGATTTGTGCTTATAATAGCAAATGTTATTTCGAAGTGCTCGCAGGAATAGAATATACCTGCGTATGCTTAAAGTGGAGAGAGCAAGCATGTTTTAATAGGGGTGAGTTGCAATCCCTTCTCGTAAGCACTGATTCTCGTAAGCACTGCAACATTGCGAATTTGCGATGCAACCAGACCAGATAAACAGGAGAATGGGGGTAGGCAACAGCAGCGTACATACAAGCTGTAAGAAATGATCTTTATAAAAACCAGAAGCAAAATTTTGTTTTCGTGGTCTTCTAATGTAGTATACATGATGTCCTCATTTCAAACTGTATACATAATGTCCTCATCTCAAACTGTATGATTTATCCCCATTGCTACAATCTTAACGGGGGCATATCAATTTCAAGTTCTACAAAACCTACAACAGCACTTATTCTCCCCAGTTTCCACCATCCATATAATAAATATATATCAGGACCATGTTAGATGTCAAAGAATTACACGGATTAACTCCTTCCAAAATCTAATCAATGGTGCTTCATTTGAAAACTGGCAATCGGGTTGGCATTAACCATGTCATACGCGCAAGCCAGCTTTACTCTCACACACTACAGCTACGGCAGATTTGTGTGATGTGTCACCATACATCACGGAGATACCTGCCTTCCATCTGCAGGCTCTTCACGAAGCTCTCAGTTTTTGAGCTATCAAAAGATCCCTGGAGCAAAATGCAAAGGCAATATTAGCAGCATTAATACAAGCTTTACACCATCTCTTGTGTGATGAAGAATCTCGGTTGTCTACCTGCTCCTGGACTATAGTATGCAGCACTCTATGCACATCTCTCGCCATTCCCTTGGCATCCCCACATACATATAAGTAACCGCCCTGTGAGATGATGTTCCAAATTTCTGTGGCCTGGTAACAAAAAGAAGCAAATCAAGTTCAGCCCAACTATGTAAACATTTTTTCCCGAATGTACCACAAGAGCAATGTTGTGTATAAACCGCTTGTAAGCAGTATGACACACTCGAGATGTACGCTAAGGAAACTTGTAAGCAATGTCATGTTGTATGGAACACTCAGGATGTATGCTAAGGAATGTTGTAAGCAATGTTGTGTGTATACACTCTAGAAAAGCATCACGGCGTGTATCTGACCTTCTCTACCATCTTATGCTGCACATATTCTTTCGTTGGTCCTTCGCGAGAGAAGGCAACAATCAGCTCAGAAAGTGCCCCTTCCTGAAGGAAACTTTGCAACTCATCTTCATATATGTAGTCCTGCAATGATCATTCAGATTGAGTTCTATTAACACAAAGTTGAGAAATAGAGCCATAACCACATGTATTTGTTTTCATCAACCAGTGATTCTTACCATATTACGGTTCCTGCATCCAAAGAAGAGAATTGAAGTGCCCAGTTCCACTCCAGATTGTTTCAGAGCTAACCTTTCCTGCCAAGAGTGGAGAGAGGGAGGCGTTACACTTGGTAATGTCAACAAGAATTGCAAATACAAAACTCTGCCGGATTCCTTGGCAAAACAAACCTGCAAGAAGCCTCTAAATGGTGCCAGCCCAGTCCCAGGACCAATCATGATAATTGGAGTGGATGGATCAGCAGGTAACTTGAAATTTGACTGCCTGACAAAGATAGGAGCCCAGCTGCACTCTTCACTGTATTCCAACGGAAATGTATTCTGCCAAGCAGACAATCAAGGAAGAACAAAATCAGACTCCTGATTGCAGACAATGCAGGGGCTTTATGTCCAAAAAAAAGCAATGTTTCAAGAGATCAACCTTCATCCATGTCGAACAAACTCCTTGGTGGATCCTTCCCGTGGGTGAAGGACCATAAACTAATGCGCATGTTACATGAATTCTGGAGGGAGCCATCCTGCACAGAAGACATAAGTGCTATGAGGCCTCCCCCATACAGAACATACACCACCTCTAGCATAATATGGTAAACCGATATGAACAAGACAGTCCAGTTTGATAACGATCAAGAGCTGATTAATTATGCTTAGCTGGTGTATGTAGTCCAAAATTAAAATTAATTGTAATAGAAGAAATCAAACAAGCTGGAGACTCAAAATCACCAAGACACATAGCATTCACTTTCCTAACCATTAAGCAATCATTTTGTAACACTGGACCCTCACAATATAAAAGTATGGTATTAAATTAGTGTTAAATCTTGTCAGATAAAGGTCGACAATGGAAGAAAAGGACAGATTTTGTAAAACACTTACTTTGGAGATGAAGATATTGAGTAGTAGCGAGGTTGCAGACGAGGAGCTATAGCTGCGAAAAACACTCCCAGTGGTGGCTTAGCTGAAGGGAATGCAGCCATAACTTCAAGAAGGCTCCTCTGACTAGCAGTTATCCATTGAGAATACTCATCCTGCACATACAATTCAACTAGTCAGCACAGGAAAAAATATCCACTTTAAATGAAATGGGAATTCTGAAAGAGTGGCAACCTTTCCAGCAGGAGAAGCCAAGAATCTAAGTCGTTCAGCTTCAGCTGGATCAGAAGCATGAGAAGCTAAAGCAAGCAAAGCAGCCTGAGATGTTCATCATTCAAGAGTCGGTCAAATGATCACAACAAAATTAAAGGAAAATGGATGGAGGTCAAGCGAACCTTCTTTGGTGGATTGAGTAGATCAGCATAACGTAAAAGTGCAGTCCGCAAGGTACATGGAGATGGGAAAGGTGGGGCCAAGGAACCTCCTCCTTTACGAGGGGATCCATCTTCTGCGTCTGCATGGATAGAGAAGAATGTATCTGGAGAAAGGTCGAGAAGCTTTTCAGCTTCCTCCACAGTCTCAACAGAATTTTCGGAATATACACCGACATGATCTCCAGTTTCATACCTGAAACATGTTTCAGAATTCAATGTGTTATTATCATATGGATCGGGAGTGCAACTTGAACAAAATTTTCTGGAGTAATATCATTGTATGTGCAATCTGGAATATAACAAAATATTATGCAAGAGTCAGTACAATGAACCTGGCATGCTAGCAAGAGGTTGAAAGAGAATCAGATTGATGGCATTTTGACTTGTTGATTAGCGATCAAATAAGTGCACGTCCCTTCATCTCTAGCCTACCCAAACTTGTCAGTGGTTCTTGTTCAGTTTCATCTCTAGCCTTTACCCAAACTTGCTTGAGACAAAGGATTTGTTGTTGTTGTACAATACTCAAATAAGTACAAACTACAAAGGGCCTTCTTTGATCTAAGAGTTTCGTGAACAAGAAAAATTGTGACTGACCTTGTCGCAAATAGCATCAAACAAAAGGAAATAACATGATATACACTAGTAATTAGTAAAGAACCAAATGAATGTCAACCTTTCGACAAAAAATAAATTGGTCAACCTACAGGAAGTACCATGATTTTCACAGGGGCAACCAGCAAGACAGATAAAGATGAAGCCTGAATAGCACCAAAATACAGAAATACAAGAGGAAAGGAATATGCGGATCAAGAAACTTACACAACCCCAGTGCCAGAAATATCAAACTCCAGATGAATACAAGAGCGATCTGAAGCTGGTTTATGGAGCTCCTTTCGAACAGCAACATTAGACCTAGCAATCAATTACTATACTGTAAACACAAATTCTGAGAAACAGAAAAAAAACTAAGTTGTTCTCGCATTTAAATACCTGCAAGGGTGCTGAATATCAATAACACCAGTACCATTGGCTAGTGTCCAAGATCTATCTTGGAATGGCAGGTCAGATTTATCGATGAAAACAACTCTGTATTCAGGAATAGCAGCAGTATAAGGAGTTGATGCACCAGTTGTGTCATCCTCATCCCGGAGCAATTGGTCTAACTCTGGCCACACTAGTTCTTTCCTACAGATGACAAGGGACAATCCTTATTGAGCACATTATATAAAATAGCAACAAGTAGACTTAAGACATCTCTATTCTTAGATGCACAATTTAGACAAAATGCTTTCCTAGATGTCAGGAATTTGGAACTTCTTTGAGCTAATATAATTCACAAAGTAACTAACTACATTGTCTACATGTCCATACACAGCACAGCACCAAAAAAAACTCCTAGGCTCCTAGCTACAGGGAGGACAGATATAACTATGTTGACACCAAGAATCAGAAATCAGTCATGGATCTGGCAAGATAGAGGTAAAGCATCACTGAAGCTAGATGGGTATAAACCAACACACTTTTTCTGGCGAGATAGAGGTAAAAGCATTACTGTAGCCAGATGGGTATAAACCAACACACTTTTATGTCTACATGAGGTATCTACCACAGCTAAGGACCGCACAGCAGATTACATCAATGTAGCCTTCATACCATGCGTTGAAGTCGTCCTCAATGCACTGATCATCATCTCCAAGGCCAACAGGAACAAGACGTTTCCCACCTAAATATACAAAAGAAAATTGCAAGTCATGCCTACAGGATCAAAAAAAATCACGCACCCAAACCAAACTCAATCATTAGCACATGGCAGCATCAAAAGCATTAAGAAACAGCCATGGCAGCTGCTAGTGAAAAAAATTACATGTGTTGTAATGTGACTGCCTTGGGAGAGAAACTGCTATGTTGGGGGATGACTCCTAAATGCCTGTTGTTTTTATCCATTATTCACATCCAAATCCACACCCACCTCAAATGGGGAGGGTTTGAGTAAAAAAAATTATGGTAGGGTGTGGGTAGGGTACAAATAATCAATTGGGTATGTATAGAATCTAGTACAAAATTAACTATCCAATGGGTATGGGTGGAATTGAGGGTAAGACGTGGATAATAATTATTTGGATTTGGATATGAACAAGAGTGGATTTGTTCATACCCTCAACAGTGGCAGCCTTACTCCTAATTCTAGAGATATATTGTTTTCATCTTTTCCTAAGGTGCGCAGTGTAATTAAGGTGTCTCCTAGGTGACAAGACGGTGGTGGCTCGCCTCGCCTAAGGTGTTGCCTTGGTCCGCTAGGCGATAAGACGGCGGTGGCTCGCCTTAACGGTTTAAAAACCATGATGGTTGTAGTGTAAATTGCTTACCCTGCTCCAGTAGCAGCTCATCCACCACCTTTGCAACCTACATTTCCCATGCACATAAGCCATCATCAATTACCATACACTGTACAGTGATAAGATTTTCTTCAAGCCGTAAGAACATGTAATTTCTGCCTATTAACCTTATTAAAATGCTCATACTGCCTGTTCCCAAGGCCAAAGACACCATATTTAAAATCCTTCAGCCAAACTTCCTTCTCTTTCCCCTGTTCAAGCATTGGGAAAGGGTTCAGAAGTGCGGTACAGTAAGCATATCCCAACTACAGAGATTTTACAAACCTCTGTGAACCACTTGTAGAATCTTGCTGCATTATCAGTAGGCTCTCCGTCCCCATATCTGCACAAGATGAATATAATTAGCCACAAAATGTAGATGAAAGAGCAAAACTAAAAGAGGTTAACTGCATATCTCATAACCAACAATGCTACTTGTTCGTAAATGGTGAAGGATTTTGCCCAACTTATCGTTACTGAAAATACTGTTTTATATGTGAAAAATCCAACCATTTATTAGAACTTGGACAGGATAAATGGAGCAAAATCTCCACAGAAGAAATTGCATTGCAATTCCAATTTGGACAGAAATGAATGCCTGTACCAACAAACTAGCATTTCGTCAGTGGAGGATCAAAGACACATGACTATCCCAATGTTATAAAAACATTAAAAACTTTGGGACCTCGGACATGTTTTGTACTACACCTACAAGACCAGCAGTTTATTTGAACTTTACAACAGAAAAGAAAGGTGGATTCCTAACTAAGGAGTAACTAACTTAGCCAATCTACACAGGTGGATTCATAATTAAGGAGTAACAGAAAAGGCAGGTTATGGAACTGAGACACAAGATGCAGCAGTGCAGCATAAATCGACAATCCATACGGTTCACTTGTGCTTTACGACATAGTCCAGGTTTTATGGAATTGGCTGCAAGCGACAAATGGCGCAGGCAACCCATCCACACAGTTTGTTTGAGCTCGATAGCAAACGACATGTGGATCATCACCAGTGGGATTAAGGCGCAAGAGACGAAATCCGCAATTTACCAATCCATGCGCTTCACTTTGAGATTCAACAAAAGGCAGGTGGGTCGTGGAACATGTAGCAAGGGGACAACGGTGGCAATTCACCGACTGGCCAATCGGTATAGAGATGAGAACTCACGTTGCCAAGAAGAAGAGTGCTACAGTTTCCTTCTTGAGCTTCTCCTCATACTCCTCATCCTCCTGAGCATAGTCATCCTGCACACGCCCCCCACAAATTCTCTTCAAATTCCGCGAACACCAAGGACCAAGCTAGGATAGAACAGAACACGCGTACGCATACAGATCGTGCAGAATTACCAGATCCACCACTTTGAACACGGCCTTCTCGTACCGCGCCCTCGCCTCCTCCGCCATGGACTGCAAAGCAGAATCGCATCGAGTCAAAACGGGCCCGCCTGGTTAAAACTAAACTAAGCGCGGGGCAAGCAAACTGATCGGATCGGGCACCGACCTTGGCGAACCCCTCCGCGGTGCCGGTCTGCGTGCCGAAGAAGATGGTGACGCGCTTCCGCCCGTCGTCGGCGTCCGCGTCGGCGTCGATTTTCACCGGCGGCGGCCGTACGGGCGTGGGGGCCGGCTTGGCCGACGCCGCGTTCCCGGATCGGAACCACACGGCGAGGATAACCAGCCCCGCGACGAGGGCCGCGGCGGTGGCCGCCAGCGCGGCTAGCGGGTCTCCCCCCGCGGCGGCGGCGAGCTCCGGCGGGATGACGGACGCCGCCCACGCCCTCGCCGCCTCCAGCGCCGCCATCGCTCGCCCGCTTCCTCCCCCGCCCGCCGCGAGGGTTTGGGTGGGGAGGGAGGAGGAGGAGGAGACGAGATCGAGGACGGCAGGGGTGGGGGGGAGGAGGAGGTAGGGGGTGCGTGCACCTACCAACAACTAGCGCTCTACTACCACTACCACCGCAGCAGCAGGGGTGCCTTTTCCGCTTGCTTTTTTATATGGAAAAAACAAAAGAAAGAAAAAAAAATCTTTTTGCGGGAAGGCGAGGGGCGTGAGTGAAGGGGCCTTTTGGGATCTTGATCTGCTTTCTGTTTCTGCTCTGCTTGCTCGAAAGCGAGGGGGTGTTTCAATCGGGCAGGGAAGAGGGGAAGAGGGAAGGGCTCTGTTCTGAACTCTGAACTGGTGGTGTTGATCTGCAGCTGCCCTCACTCCACACAGTCCACACGACCGACCACACGATGGGTTGCTGACGAACAGAATGCGTTTCCCACCGGAATTGTTTGCAGATGTGCGCCCTGTTCGTTTGGCTTATCAGCCACCATACAACATACTGGCTTAAGCTTTTCTGCCGAGAATATCTGAGACACCAAAGAATCGGTCCGATGATTTTCTCTCGAACAAATCAACACTAACAACTACGTCGTAGTAAAGCCAAAGCGAACAGGTTGGTGGTTGATAGCGTAGTTGTAGAAAATAATAAAGTACGAGAAGGAATTGAAAGATTAATTTGCAAAGAGTTATCAATAGCTAAACTAAAGTTGGCTGGACTATTCTGAGGAATGATATCGCGCATTATAGATTCTACCAATGGACGTGTTTGGTTCCCAACCTTGGAGAACCACACCACAACTCTATGGCACCAAATAACACCGCCGTAGCTGCCACACTACGGCTGTGTGGTTTTGGGTGGCTGCCAATCAAGCACGTCCTAGATGATTACAACAATGAGACATGATAGTAAAAGTTGCATAGTTTGTAAAGATAAAAAATGGCCAAAGTGCGCAATAGAGTTACACGGACGAACTAGTTTATGGTGCATCATGTAGATTGTCAAAAGACAAGTGGAGCGAAATCGTCGCAGTAGTTGTGGGTAGAGGAAAAATAATTGACTTATGACAAGATAAAAAGGTTTGAGGTTGACTATATCCAATTGTGCTTTATAATCCAAAACTGAAACAGAAACAAAACCTCGATCCGCAGCATGCCACTATAATAATAGATGATTTAAGTAGCTGTTTCTAAATTTATTTTAAAAGTTTTTCTATTTATCAGTGACACATTGTTTTGCCACACCATCTCCTCTCGACCCAGATTTCCAGCCATATTAAGTCTATGTAAAGTTCATGATATCTAGAATGCAAAAGGAGTAACCGGAAATGAGAGAGAAAGAGATTCCAACTAGGTAATGGAGCCTAAGAATAAATGGAGAAGTCTAATACATATTGTCAAGTGTTTTTTTGCAGTCCCACCAGGACCATCTTCGATGTTGATGAATGAGCCTCGCATTTTAGGCTCTACTAGTGAGTCGACAGTTACAAGGTGATGGTGAGATGATGAAATAAGATGGCGGATAGTGATTGAGACGCTGACACCAACGATAAAATTGTGTTTGTACCGTCAATTGTAAGAAAATTAGTATGGTTAAAACATGTGTATCTCAAAATGGCAGAATATTCATGTTGTCAATTCACTGATAATGACTTGTTTTAGAGAGCTGAAGCATTCTTGGGTGACACAAACTCGTGATTTCCCTGAGAGGGATCAAGCATGAGAGCGACCGTGCAATTTTCTAAAATGGGAGGGACTAGATGGTGGTGGATTACAGAATATTTTACTATGGTGCAGGTTTCGTGCAAATAAAGACGATCGGATAATTACTATCAATTGTCAAAACGTTAGCTTTCGTCGTGACTCTTCTGAAAAAGAGATAGATTCATCTACAAGTGAAATTAACACACTACATAAAACCGCTTAATTTCTCCACTCTCCGAAACAGGAGTCCTAACAAATTACTACTACACGGTCAGAGCAAGCATGCCGTGAGAAACTGGAACTCAGCTGCCGGATCTGTGTTCAGGATCTGTTGGTTCGGAAGTGGTTGTGATCAACTTTGAGCAATCAACTTGTGCTGATGAACTTTCGGTTGTAAACTGTAAACAGGATGCAACAGAGGGGGGATCCAGCTTCTTTTATGGGCCACGTCCTGCGGAAGTATGCTCCCAGCCCCCCGGCGGCAGTCCAATTATTGGGTGTGGGCCGCATGGCACCTGGACTGTCGGGCCGAGCCTCTGTTCCGAATTTCATTGCGGTAGGCTGACAACTGAACATGGCTTGGATCCCCACAACAGACAGGGCCACAGCTCCAAGCAGGAAAAAAAACACCAAGACATGCATGCATTGGTCGAATCTTTGACATTGTGCTTTTTCTGACTGACTTTTTTTTTTGACATGTACCATGCATGAACGCACATGGAGAAGGAGAACTCGCGCCGAATTCCTGCATCTGGATCGGAGAATGACCTCACCACGTTGACCTCCGCGATTTGGCTGGCTCAAAGAGCCCGTGGATTGAAAACCAGACACGGATGAAACGAAACCGATGGAATTCCGCGCGCCATGGTTGTGCTCGCAATCATCCCCACCCAGGCGATCGGTGTCAGTGTCCATCCGCCCGCGCGCCTGTCTTCCTCACGCGTCATGACAGCATGTCCGAGTCCCAACCCGAAACGCGACACCGACCCCGGCCGGCTTCCGAGACGTCCCTTTTCCCCGCCACGTACGCCGGTCGGCCGGCTCCGGCTGAGCAAGCAAGCGAGAGCAGGAAGCCAGTGACGAATTCAACTCGATGGTCGTCGTCGTCGTGCCAGAGCAGATCCATCACATTCACACAAACCTAATCATATATTATACTACAGTACTGAGATTTCCTACAACTGCATTGTATACTCATTTGTTGCCGGGAAATAATGGCACGCGGATCGGACGCCGCAGCAAGCGAGGACACACGCATATCGATCGATCGAAGCTAGCACACCGAGTAATGGCAGCAGGCAGCCGGCTAGCATAGCAGCTGTGTGTGTTGTTGATGGCAGTAATTCTGCCGGCATCCAGCTCCATGACTCCGTGTCTCCTTCGGCTGTCCTTCTCCCATGATCCCATCCGTGCCTCATCGATCGCCTTCCTCCGACGATCCTCCTCGACCTCGAGTCCTCGTCGTCATCGTGCTCCAGGGTTCCAGCGGCCGACCGGCGACCACCACACCATACCATGACAGTGAAACCGGCCGGCCGGACGTGTGCTAGCTGTTTCGTTGTTTGCATCTCGACTGCCACTGCAGTACACACTGCACTGATGCACGCGCGCGCGCTCGCGCACGCAACATTCCGTCGTCGCCTTTTCCATTGATGGGGGGCCGTGCTGTACTGTGGCGACGACGCCGATGGCTACGGGTATCCGTTTCACTGTTGCACTGCTGCTCTCGCGGGTTCGCGAACAGGGAGATCCCAACTGTCCAATCTCAGTCAGTTGATCAGTGGCCAGTACTACTACTGCTACTACATGGGTAGATCGATCGATCGAGTATGATCCAAATATCCAATCAATCAGGCAAAGCGATGATTAGAAACCCAACAACACACATCAACGACTGTCATTGACTCGCGGGAGAAGGCCGACGACACAGTCACACAGATCGACTTGAGATTATCTTCTTCTTTGCTTTAGGTCTTTAGCAACAACACTACTATATAAGACGAATAAATAGACGATCGATAAGTGAGTGACACACACCACTTTAATTATCAAGTAGTAGTAGTAGTAGATAACTGCTAATCACATGTGGTGTTTTATAGAAGTAGGGCGCAGCGATTAATTGTCGAGACCTTCTCCGCATCTCTTCGCCCGGCTTGACTTCTTGACGGGAATGATTCGGATCCTCTTCGCCACACGAACGAAATCGCTACCAATTCCAAAAAAGCAAAGAAGGGGAAAAACATGAGCTCGTGTCAAGAAAGACGTGTTTAATTATGTTTTCCTAATGACGGCAAGGTCGTCTTACTTCCACTTGAGATCGCCGGCGAGGAGGAGGTCGTCCTCCATGTCCTCGTACGCCACGACGTGGCCCGGGATGGCATTGGCGATGTCGAGCCCGCCGCCCTCCTCCTGACCCTGACCCTGACCGCCCCCCTGCTGCCGCCGTTCGTCGCCGTCGTCGTCCGTGACGTCGTCGACGAACATGCGGCGGAGCGCGCACGCGAGGCTGCGGTACCCGGTGAGGCGGTTGAGGTGGACGCGGTGGCAGATGCAGCGCCCGTCCAGGACCACGGTCACCGGCGGCACGACGCCCGCGGCGACCACGTCGTCCTCGTCGTCCCTCACCGACAGCTTCAGCCGCAGCTTCCGCTGATGGTGGTGCTGCTGCTGCGACGACGACGACGGGCCCGACGGGGGGCGCCGCTTCGCGTGCTGATGCTCGAAGCTGGCGCTGGCGCTGGCGCTCGCACTGGCACTGGCAGCGCCGCCGCCGCAGCTGCTGCTCATCGTGTCGAGGGGTGTGGTCGTGATGTGGAGAGAGGATGGATGGGTTTTGGGGAGAGAGAGAGAGAGAGAGAGAGAGAGAGAGAGAGAGTATGGGATCAAGTGGTGAGAGCACTTTGTTCTCGATGGTTAGTTGTGTTGTTTGCCGGCTGCAGCTAGCGCAGCGCGCGAGGATTTATAGGAGATGGAGCGTGGACTGAGTTTTTTTTTTTAGCAGAGAGTGTGGACTGAGTTTACACAGCTCGCAGTGACTTTTCTCGTCAGTCGTCACCTGATCCAAATATCCGAACTGAAACCGACGAACCCAACCGGAGCTGAACGGAGTAGCTAGGGGGTGTCGATCGGGTGGGGTTGCTTGCAAGGGAGAAAAAGGAGAGCGATCGGTGGATCGACCCGGGACACACGCGGCATAAACAAAGCCGAGATCGGCCACGACGACGACCCGCCCCGCCCGGCCACCGTGCGCGCGAGGCCGGCATCGGTGCCCGCGTGTTCTCCTGGGGATTGGGCACGGGCGTGCGCGGTGCCGGTTGAAACCCACCACTGCATCTGCACGCACCACCCCCGCAGGCCGCAGCGCGCGAAGCGGGGGTTTGTTCTCAGCGCCCCGCACCGGGCCGGCCGCGCCGCGCCGCGCGTGGGGATCGGAGTCGGACGGAGAGGGCGGCACCGCACCGCACCGCACTACCGCGCAGCTAGCGGTTACCGAACACGGCGGGGGCTCGGCCGCGGCGGCCTCGCGATCTCCTCCCGGTGGTCGTTGGTTTACAGCGCGAGTTGCTCTCGCCGGACCGGCCGGTTGCATTGCCCCCCCGCGGCCCGGTGCGCGCACGGCGGCATGGGCGCGCGCACGTACGAGCGCGACACCTCGCTCGACAGGGGCGGGCCCGGCCGTGCCGTGCCGTGCAGTGGCGCGCGTGGTTGCGCGCGCCTGCTTGCTGAAAATAACCGTCGTCGTTGAATTGGTACGGGAGAGCTAGCCCCGTTCCTTTTGCGCCGGCGGGCCGCGTGCATGCATGATCGGGTGTTGCGGTGCGGGTGGATCCGGCGGCCGGCAAGCGCGCATTCCGGCCGGCCGGTGGCTCGATCGCGGGCCGATCTACAGCGCGGCTGGAACGAGCATGATGCCGTTCTGGCGCGTTTCGTACGTGTACTGTGTGCACAGACATCTTTCTCTGCGCAGCGGATCGACGTGCTCCCGGTCGAGAAAGGACGCGAGCATTTAGTGCACTCCCAACCCAGACTTTACCCATGGAGTCTATATCTCGAAGACTCTATCACAAGAAACTATATTCTCCAATGCAGATTTTCTAGCATGGAATCTATCTAATATTCCTCACGGATCTTCTACTCCCGCTTTATTAAATAAGAGGATGCGGGCAGCCACACGGGATCCGTACGGGCTTCGTTTTGCGTGAAGACTTGGAGTCTAACTTAGACTTGGTTTCTAAGTTTTCATCCCTCTCTCATCATTAAATTGCTTGCCACATCAGCAATTTGCTTATGTGGCAGTGTAATTAATGACTCTGGACTCTACCATAGAGTCTGGGTTGGGAGTGCCCTTAGGCCTCGTTCGTTTTCACCGTTGATTCCGGCCGGTATTGATAAATGTAAACATATCATGATAGTCATCATAAAAGATCCGGATTAAATCCGGGTCAAAAATCAATTTACTCATGATAGGTACACCAAAGACTCTAAATCAACCCACTGATCAAGAGGTGTGTGATCAATCCGGCTCTTCGGCCTCTTGTTCTACCTATCACGACGAGTAGAAATGAAATCTCGATTCAGAATAAATCCGAGTCTCTATCTGATTTTCTTGATGTAACTATTATCCCGACAGGATTGAATCAGATAAAAGCCAAAAAGCCCTACCGTCTGTGCAGTCCTGCAGCAAGATACGCGGTAATCAACAGTGCTGGATTGCATGCAGCAGCAGCTATAAGCACGTACGGCTGCACAACGATCGCTGCTTATTAGATGTCTCGGTCTCGGCTGGCCGCCTCGGTACATCAGTACATGTGTACTGTATTGCTGACCCCTGTGTCTCTCTGTACGTACGTGCGGCGGCTCTACGGTGCATGTATTTCTGCGCTGCCACATGCAAGCGAGACGCGCGCGCGACGATGCTTGCGTGCCGGCCTGCTTCGCTCCATCGGGATGGAGACGACGATGACAGCTAGCACTAGCAGCTTCTTGTCAGCTTGCTGCACTGCATATATTGACAGTGTCCACGTACGTACGTACGTCACGTCGATCAATACCCGTCCGTACGTACGCGACAGGAACGAACACGTACATCATGCAGTGTCTAATGTGTATATATACTGTCCCCGGCCGTTTTGTACGTACATCAGAACTGAATACCTGCAGCTACTACAGGCCGGTTGCATCTCGATCAGCATCTGTCGTCTGTGTGTACATATATACTCCGTATATATATACAGGTAGCAATTGTAAAACCGACATGATATCAGCCACTGTGATGCGGTTCCCTGCATGATGTAGTGGGATTTGTTCTTGAACACAGTAATTTCGGTTCCGATGTCTGGATATATTGTTATATATACGATTTAATTTTTCTGCACCACGGGGACGATCGATCCATGAGCCGAAGCAAATTAAGCAGCGACGATCGAGCCGACGACGACAGCAAAAGTGTCCTCCGCACGCATGCATGCATCCACACGCCCGCATGTTTTCCCAGACCGGTCGATGTGCGCCGCGCACATGCACGCACGCGTTCGATCGATCGGCTAGCTACTAGTTTACGGCTACCCACCGCTAGCTTTGCTCCAAAGTCACCTGCTGCTACTTTCCTGTGTGGCCAATCGTTTTTTTAATAATCCTTTTCTAGACAACAGTGCATGGCCAAAATTTTGACCGCACCAAATTTTGCTCCACACTGCCAATGACTCAAATTCGTGGTGTGCCAAGCCAAGTTGCGCCGGGCACACACACCACACCGGCCAGCACCAGCACGGGCGTGATGGGCGCCGGCCGCTGGCTGTTCTGCCGCGCAGCCCGCGCAGCCCAGCGAGGCGAATGTTCCTCTGCGCGCCAGCTGCCTGTACACTACAGCTACAGGGGGCAGCGCGACGACGACGTCCCAGCCCGCCCGCCCGCCCGCCTCACTGGAGTGGAGGGAGACCGGAAGCCGGCCGACGAGGCGGGCGCCGCGGCGGAGCCGGTCGGGCTCCGGCACATCCGGTGCGCGCGTCGCAGTGTCCACCGCCACCGCATGTGCAGAGGGGGGGTTGCGTGCGTCGCTCGCCTGTCCGCTCGACGGCTTCGGGAGGCGATCACCGATCACAGCGGTTGGGGTTGAGGGATCGGGAGAGCGAGCGACGACTGCTGCGCTGCTGCTGGCGTGTAGTTTTCTGAAATCCATGCACGGGACTGGACTCTGGAGGGCAGGATGGGCGCTCCCTGCTTTTGCTTCGGCTCCACTGCCTTTCCTTTTTCTTTTCTTTTCTTTCCTCCTCGTTGCTGATATAAATTATGCTGCCTTGATTGAAGTTAGTGCTTCTCTTTTCTTCCTTTCCCATCATTTTCAACTTATTATGGGGGACTAGAAAAAAACAAGTGGAAGGACATGCTTTTGTCGGTGATGTTGACTTGTGGTTTACGCAAGCAATTTTTTCACGCTCTCTCGTATGCATATTCGGCAGGTTAATAATTGACCTCTGCCAAAACGCAAAATAGTTAGAGCAAAAAAAGAAGAAAACAAATTTCGTGTGGTACGGTTTGCGCTTAAACCTGAAAGATTAGGCTAATTGGAGCACACTGTATGTATGAATTATGATCATACCGTGCGAGTGCCAAGTGGCGAAGAAACCGAACTCTTAGAATCGACATCACTCACAAGTTCAGTTATGATACAGGTATCGCCAGATTGGACTCCCCTTCCCCGTGCCATACCAAAGCAAACCGGCATCTGGAGCCGCAACAATTGTTTTGCCACCAGACGCACACACGGTGACTAGTTAGGGAAGACCAGTAATAAACCCCAGAAAGGGAAGAAAAACCTTTGCCAGCATCGATCATATCATCATATACCCAAGATATACATTCCGCGACCCATAAAGAAATACAGGAAAAAAGAGGGCCGCATTCACTCAACTAATTGAATTTAACAAGATGACATTTCTTGTTTCTGTATACATCAAGACTACCTCTATTACCCCCCCCCCCCCCCCTCAGTATCCACACAAATCCAACAATTCCTTCCGCAGCTCATGAAGGAACCGAGGATGTGTGACGTTACTGTGTTGCCAACATGCTCCTTCAGGCAGGCTGAACTTTGCTATGGTGGTGCACCTCAACAAAATGGGATTAGCAACCATCGAAGGTATTTGGTACATTACTTACAGCATCTGTGACCTCAGCCGTCACCTGAAAAAGAAGTGTATGCTCATATTAATGATTCAGGCAGTCTCAAATCATATCAAAGAAAACCAGCTCAAATTAGCCTCTAGTGTCCCTGGTTCATATTTTGACACCAACAAGCGAATAAAAGAGCAAGCAGGGCAATAAAATGCAACACAGGAGACAACAGCCAACATAAGCACAGAAGAGAGAAAGTGCATAAAAGTAGCATAAATAAACTCGCTCATTTTCATGTACACTTCATTAGCTCATGACATTTAAATAACTAAACTAACTGAAATAGGAAAGTAGCAAAAAAGAGACAAACTATGAAAATTCTACTCACTTGATTGCGGATCAACATGAACAAAGAAACTGGCAGCAACTATCAGATAACACAGGATCAGCATAAGTCCTTTCAAGTAGTTTGCAGTGCCATCCTGTGATGAAACAAACACATTGCAAAAGGTCATATACCAAATGTAACTCAATTTTTGTGAAAGACAGATATCAGTGAAAAACTGAAAATGAAACGAGGCAGCTGGCCAAGTAATCACTATTCAGTAAGAGATCATTGTAATCAGGGAAAGGTGATTTTTGTAAATAATACGATACCAGCTCATAGCCACACGTAAACCTAAGAAAGTTGGGAAAACAGCTTAGCTTCACCAGCATTTACAGTGATCACAGTCAGCATAAAAGGTTTCCTGCATACTACATGCTGGATCTGTTTTTCTTACTTTTTTTGTTGAAGCTATTAATGCACTTGTGAGCAAAACAAGTGTGGGTAATTCACAGTAATTACACGCTCTAAGTTACCATAGTCTAATGGGTTAAACATAAACTGAGTGGACGGCACAGCAGTTAAGGCAATGCAGCTATCAAAAGCGATTCAAAAGAAATTGCTAAGATTAACATAGTGCGGTAACACTTCAAATGAGTTACACTCTTGATGAATGATGAAGCGTTACCAAGATCGGTATGTTATTACTATCCGAAAGGCAAATTAGACGCACATGTCCACAGTTTATATGATGACAAACAAATTTCATCAACTTCCACTTCAGTGGGTATTTATAAGGAACCTACCTGTAACATAAATGCCACCACAAGTACTGTTATGAAGAGAGTTGCTGTCTCAAATAGTTGAAAATTCAAGTCCATCTTTTGTCCCATCATCCAACCTATAACAGCACAAAATGGAATCTGTAGAGAATAGCATGTCAAACATCAGAAACAAGGAAGATTTCAATGCATCTGTGCAATCAGTAACATACTTTCTGTTTATTTAATTAAAATTTTTGTTGGGATTTCTCCCTTTGGATGGCTTCAAAAGAGAAAGGGAAAAGGCAGTATGACAAACAAGTAGAAGCTAAGAACAGAAATCTAATAAGGAGCAGGCCAACATTTTTGAAAATATTTATGCTTGACAGAACGAATGTGGCTGAAAAGACATAATTGGGATAAACATGGTCAAAAGTCAAAATAAGTACCACAAACATTGATATCTGTGTTGATGATCCAATCGCAACACCTAGCGTTATGTCCTGCAGGAGAGACAATCACACGCATGACAATTGACCAGCTAAGAAGCAACAGAAGCATGTAAGCTAAGCATATGTGGACACTTACAAGCTTATCTTTCATGGCAAACATTATTGCACTAGCATGTTCAGCTGCATTGCCCACAATAGGAAGCAAAATGACACTGATAAAAGGCACCGGTAGGTTCAATGAATCAGATGCTCCCTGACAGCAATAGATCAAAACAGTGACAAGTTATATCCTTGCTAAGGTATAAAAATGACATGTAAGATTAACAATGTGCATCATGGTAAGAGCATCAAGTAATTTGATACGCCCTAACCTACACTACACCTTTATAAAAAACACTACATGTACATTTCCAAGTTTAACATAATAATTGTCCCGGACAATGAATCAGCGTCAACAGAATGTAATTAGTTTTCAACTGTAGGAAACTACCTCCTAACAAGTTTCACTTGCCTGCTTGCCACAGATGAGTAAAATATAACTTTATTATTCTATCTCATTCAATTGGAGAATAAGAATACCTCAATAGCATCAACTAGGTATTCAGAAAGGACAGAAATCCACAGTGTTAGCACTGCAAGCCAGGTAACAGCCTCCCACATGCCAATCTCAGCTTCTTCATCCTCTTCTGTTGCATCCTCAGTAGGCACCTCCTCCTACAATATATATATAAGAATAAATATGGTGAAAATATGAGCAAGTGACCAAGCATCGGTTGCAACTTCCTCTATTATGGAAACACAACATTTCAAGTAGCTCTTTAATGTACAGATTGATTTATCAAATGTCTTTTGGACTGAAGCACCCACACAGTGTGCATTACACGAACATAGACTAAAATAATCATACTCTTTATAGAAAGAAATAAAATGAGGCAATGGACTTACACTGCCAATTGGGCTGTAAATGTTGCTCCGACCATGTAGTTGGAAATAGAGATAGCTTGCATATGCCACAAGCATAATGCAACTACTGAACCTCGAAAGAGAAACCTCGGATGCTCCTTGGCGTGCTTCTGAATGTGTGAAGTGAAGGACAGCGGGAAACATCAATCCCATAACAGCCATCAACAGTAAACCTGAGTTGACAACTGCGGTTGCCTGCAGAATATTAATCCCACCATCAGAGAAGACGTATAGAAGGACACAAAAATTCACACAAACATCACCTTACTGAATACTTGGTCTTTATTACGATGAATTATACCACCAGCAAAGAAAGCACATCCCATAACCAAGAGCATATTTGATAATATGGAACCCAATAGTGACTGCTGCACTACTCGGATCATTCCATTTTTCAAAGCATATATTGCGATGATCATTTCAGTTGCATTTCCAAATGTAGCATTCAGAAGGCCACCAACTGCAGTTCAGGAAAGCAAGATGAAATTGGTTGATGTTTGCAGACACTGATTTCAAATTGACTATTGGCCATAAATAGAAAACAGACATACCTGTTGGACCAGTGTATAGTGCAAGCTGCCTGTACAACAACTATCAGCATCAGAACTCAATAAGATCAGGAAAAGTGAGTACTCGTAGACAGTTTTAGCAACTTACTCAGTTGCATATCCCAAACGCTCTGCCAGAGGTGTTATCCCTAGCATGCTGAAAAGGAAAACCAATCCCTGCAATTTTGATGCCATAACAGGATCACCAATAACACATGTTGAACTCAAACTGATGAAGACCCCCTAGTAGTCATAAAACATGTACGAGTAGCATGCGCAACCAGAACTAGTAATGTTCAAGAGTAAAACAAGTTTGCCATTGGTTACTCTTGATTTCCTGTTTCGATGCTGATATTCATCGCCACTGAACAATCAGACGTCCGACAGTAACACAATACTACCCTAACACCAATCCAAACGAGACAAAAGTGCAGCAGAGTTCTGTTTTCCATGATCAACACTTACATGCCTCCTAGAAGTGAAGTGGAGAATGATGGACGCAGGCCCGAACGGCATCAGCAAGTTGAGCTTGGAGGTGAAAATGACGATCCTGATGCTCCTGAGCGTCCTCTCGACCGTACTCCGCGATTTCCAGGAACCGGACATAGTCTGCCGTAGTCCACCGTTGGGCACCTGCGGGCTGTTGACTTTGAAACCACCCATCTCGATTTGAGGAGTCTCCATCTTCTAGCCTACGTCCACAGGGAGGGGGGAAATAGCAGTACCAGTGAGCCGAGCGAATACACATCGAAAGAAGCAAAATTCGCTCCAACGAGACGGGGCTGAAACTGTTTCAGTCGTGCGAGACGAGGCCCGACCCGAATTGCTTGCTGCTGCTCCCCAAATCTACCTACCACTTGCTGATTAAGTCTGGCTTGCTGCTCAAAGCTAGTACTAGCCAATTAAGGAATGCAGCTAAATCCGCCTCCAGATCCAACACCGAAAGCCAACCCGACAACACATGATTAGCAACGGGCGCATCTACCGAATCCAAAAAAAAAAAAAAAAATCAGCAACCGCCGCAAATCCGAGACCGCAAACGTACCTGGACGCTGCGGCGGGAGGCGACGCCGCTGCGATCGGCGGGGGGATCCGGGGATCAGGAGTCGGACGGGGGCTCCGGCCGCCGCGGTTCCCTAGGAATCACCATCATTCGCGGCGCGAGCGCGAGGGCCGGCAGGGAGGGGGTGGGGGGTGGTGTGGGTGGGTGCGCGGCCGGTCGGGTAAACAGCGCGTGCCGACTGCCGAGTCGTCGTCCCGTCTCCCCGCACCCGGCCGCGGCCGGCGATAGAGGAGAGAGAGCCCGCGCGGGGTTCCAGGTGGAGGGCAGGGCAGGTCACAGGTGGTTCGCCCGCTCTCTCCTCTCCCTGCCCCTGCCGCTGCTGCCGGCGCCGCGTCGCCTGCTGTTTGCTGCTGGCTGCTCGCTGCTGGTTCACACCGCCCGCGCGCACCAAATATCCCGGCTAGTTTCCTGCCTGCCTGCCTGCCTGCCTGCCTGCTTCCTTGCTAACCCGGGCAGGCGACTTGGTTGGGCTTGTGCAGAGGAGTTGGGGGAGGGTAGCGAGCACGTCGTCTTTGCGTGCTACGGACTTCGTATTATTTTCTCGGAAGCCTCGGAGACGACTTCTTCATTCATTCAGACTTGGAATTTTCGATGGACAGAAGTAAGTTTTGCGGAGATGCTCCCCGCCCCATGTGATCTGCAATAATTTTGCCCATGCCGTTTAGACTTTACTTAGTAGACCACTTGGTTGGCATTAGCGTTGTACTAGTAGAGGTAAACATATGGTGGAAGTACCGTTGCCAGGGAATATTTGACCATCGAAATAGACTTGGGTTAGATTCTAGGACTACTAGTCTTTTGGGAAAGTCAAGTAGTACTATGTTTGTGATTGAGCGTGTAAATGACGTGGCAAGTACCAGGAATGGTGTAACCAAAGTGTGCTTTTCTGAAACTTTCCGAGTGGATGGTTGATTGTGTTTCTAGGGCACTTTGGGGGATTCAAAATCCACTCTATCTTATCACATTTTTATCCCAAGAAAAAGCACCGTAATACCATCATGACCAAATCCATAACCTCCTACTAAAAAGTGTGGCCTGGTTGTATGCCATTTGTTAATAAGGCGCCTTTGATTAGGTCATCAAATGCGGCCTAATTACAATAGTACAGTACCAACAACATTGAGCGCTGTTTTTTCCCCCTGCGTAAGAGCTTCCTTTGCCCATCTGCTATGCAATTTTAGAGCAAAGCCATGCAAGTTCAGTAGTGCACAAACCATTTTTTTTCTAATCATTTTTCCCTGATAATTAAACATGGTCAAACAATGATTAGCTTTTCTGAATTGTGGGTTCCTCGTTAAGGAGGATACCCTCCTAAAAACAATCATTTCATTATTTCCTCTAATCAATCTTGGTCAAACTGAAAGAAGACTTGTTTTTCTGATTTGTGGGGTTCCTCCTAAAAGGAGAATCCCCTCCAAAAATTAGCGTATGCTGCTATTTGCGGCGCGCACACGGTATTCTTTAGTAAAAGGCGAAAGAATAGTTCGCTTTGTGCTCACCGCGCAGCTGCGTGCTTCAACAAGGCGGCCCTGGCTCTCCTTTTATGCCATTCCCCCGGCTCGCGCCGCGCACGGCTAAGCGATGTGGTACTATCCCTTGCAGTCGCAGCATACATCTCACCACGCCCTCCCCCCTGCCGGCCGCATCGCCCCCGCGCGCTGCTGCGCAAAACGAACTTGGGCCTAGGCCCGCGAGAGGTCCGACCGGGCCATCGCAGCCCACTAATGGGCCGAGCCCAGCCGAAGGTACCACAAAGCATTTTTTTCCTCGTCTGGGCCCCACCTGCAGTCTAACAGCTGCCACCGTCTAGAAAAATTCCCCATCACGAGCACCACCGCCCACAGTGAAGTCAAGCCATGGCCCTCGCTCTCGCCACGACCCCACTCGCGCACGCGCACCTCGGCCTCGCCCCGCCTCCGATCTCCGCCTCCCAGTCCTCGCTGCTGCTGCTGCTCCCGCGCCGCCCGCCGCCCGCCCCCGTCTCCATCTCCCTACGTTCCCGCCTCGTCGCGGCCGTCGCGACCAAGGAACCCGAGCTCGGCGGTGGCGGATCCGTAGGCGGCGACAGTGCAGGAGGGAGCGGCGGCGGCGGCGGCGGTGACAGCGACCCGAGGAAAGGAGGTCCGGAAGGGGAAGGGGACGGGGAGGAAGAGAAGATGGGGCAGGGGCTATCCATGTCGCAGAAACTCACTCTCGCCTACGCCGCGCTCGTCGGAGGTAATGCTTTTCCCCCCCACAGAGGCCAGAGTGACCCGTTGCAATTCGCAAATGACATGGATTGGGTGTGAAGTCTGCTCTTTCTTATGCGAATTGGGTGCCGTTGCAATTCACTACGTTGCGCTTTCTCATGCGAATTGGGTGCCGTTGCAATTCACTACGTTTGGTTTGAGGGGGAGAGGGTCGGTTGATTTTGGAGTGTCATATGTTTGTTCTCCAGTGCCCTTAGTTTCAGAAATACCTACTTTGCTATTGTGAGATGCCAATGAAAAATAGTACCTGAATTTCTTAAAGTGGTGACTATTCACCAATCTTATCACATGCACTGTGTATTCTGCATACTGCAACGTTGTTGCCTTGTTAGCTGGAGATGACACATGCGCACAATTAAATGAGAAAATTGCGATATTGAGTCCATCTGTGTCTATGAAATGTGGACTGAATTGCAAAACTGCATGTGGTCAATGTTTGCAGTCCCGTGATTGCAAATTTCTCCAATTAAATCGTGTTGCCCCTGAGAATCACTTAGGATCAGTTTAATGGCATTGGTTGCAATTTAGGCAAGATAAAGATGAAATTGCTATGTCTGCCACAGAAAATGGAGTGCTCTGCTTGATTGTTATCTCATTCATTTAACAGCTTAAGGCAACATACTGTAAAATTGCTCTTAGCACGAAGGATATCGTGAGCATCCAGACAAGCTAGAAATGGTTGGCTTAATTCTATAACGGACTGGTTTATTTCAATGATATAGCTGCTGGTGGTCTTTCTATATGGTGCCTTTGGTACTTGTCTTCCTTATCATTTTACTGAAGTTAGCATCAAGTTAGGGAATCCTAGCATGATGGCAGCTCTGCCAAGTGCCGATCAAGTCCTGCAATGTCTTCTTATCTGTTGTAGATGGAAAACATGGACTGATACTCTTATTATTAGTCTCCATTTGACTTATATAACTTGTTTAGTTGTTCTGTCTCAACCTTTCTGGTTCTCAATTTTGCCCGATAGTAAGAAGTCATGTGGTGATATATACAAATGTTAGTAATTGAGTTACTTAGAAACTGGTGAATACTCATCCTTCTTATTCCATGCACTGTCTTCTGCGTACAGCACTATTATTGGCCACTGCCCTCATTAGATGGAATTTCTTGGCTTCATACTGTACAAATAAAATCTTGTCACGCCTGACATTCCTAAGTATCAGTTTGATGGCATTCATCACAGTTTGCATGGAAATAGAATAAACAAGAATGAAGATGACATTTTGATGTTTTAGTAAACATCAAAGTGCATTACATCTCTGTAACCCTGTACATGGTCTGGTTTGGACCCGTCAAACTGGTCGAACCAGCCCCGTACTAAACTAGCTTGCCATGCGCCAATGGGTTCGGTTTAAACTGGGTTCTACCCAGCTAACCCAGAGCCCAAAAAATTCCCCCAGCGCTGCTTTCCAAGGGAGTCAACAGCAGGCCCACCAAATAAATAAAATAAAAATAGAATATAAACTGTTCTTCTTCCTCCCACATCGCCATCTTGACCCTCTCAGCTCTCGTCAATGGAGCGCCGCCGCCTTTAGATCCACTGCCGGCAACTACAGATGTCGCTGCCTTCCACAAAAAAATCGAGACCAGCCTGCCTGACGAGTTCTGGGCTGCAACGGAATTGTGCAGGGCCTCGACAAATCGCCGCCAGGAGCTCCTCTGCAATTCTGGGACCGCTGGCTCTCTGCAATTCTGGAAGGCCATTACAATGCTGCCATTGCTGACAAGCAGCACCGCTGGCTCCGCAACCTAGCGTTCTTCTCATTCCCCATCGACGTCGGGACCTTGGCCGCAAGAGCATGTCCAACATCACAGCGCAACGACGGCCGGGACCTTGCCCGCAGGTGCCGCGTGTCGTGCGCTCGGCGGCGCCATGCAAGACCCTGCAAGCTGACTCTCTCGTCCCTCCATCCCTCGTGGCTACTAGACCGTGAAAACCGTCGAACCCGCCCGTTTCTAAACCGCCGAGCTGACTCCTTCGTGGATTGGGCCAGGTTGGAACCAAAACCCTATTAAACCGGACCATGTGCATGGCTACATCTCTGCGTGCCACATCTTTTTTTGGCTTATTATTTGATCTGATTCCACTAACGGCCAATGTATGCTTTTTTAGAATGAACAATGGTATGATCTTGCTCCTGATATGAATTAAATGGCACAAACTGGAAATGGTTGACTTGATTCTGCAAAGAAGTGATTCCTTAATATTCCTGCCGGTAGTCTTTCTGTTTGGCCTGTGGTGCCCGGGGTTCCTTTCACATGTTTAGTGTGTTTGTTAAAGTTAGCAGAATGTTACGGGTTCCTAGCATAGCCTCATCTGCCAACCGATTCGTGATATGTCCACTTATCTGCTTTAGAAGTTTAGATGCAACTGTTTTGTGTGTTATGCCTGGATATGCAACTCTATGCTCACTTCTGCCAAAGTTCAAAAAACATATGGGAGCTGAGTGCTATGCCTTTGATTTCTGTAGCTGGTGGTGTGATGGGATATATGAAGAGTGGAAGCCAGAAATCCTTGGCTGCAGGAGGCATATCAGCCCTTGTCCTGTACTTCGTCCACACTCAACTCCCAGTGAGGCCTGTCTTCGCGTCGTCAATTGGTTTAGGTACACACAAAGTCCTTTTCTTTGTCCGGCAGTTTTGTCAACCTGGGTTCTTCGTCTGACAATTGTTTTGATTTCGTGTTCCAGGTATATCGGGCGCGCTGCTATCAGTGATGGGGTCCCGCTTCAAGAAGTCCGGGAAGGTATTCCCGGCGGGCGTCGTGTCCCTTGTATCCCTGGTCATGGTCGGAGGTTACTTCCATGGGATCATGCGTAGCTCCCATGCTTGATACAATTTGTTGCAGTCACACCATCTGCACTTCGCACTGACGTCTTTGTCGTGTTTTTTAATTTCATGCACTTTGGCACCCCTTTGGTGTTTAGAATCCGAAGGAACTGTTTCACTTCTTGGTGGGTGTTCTATTAGTGTGCCCCGTTCTCAAGTTTAGTCCATGTCGTGTGCGTTGTGCGTCTAGCCAATAAAAAGCATGTGAGCTGGTAGCGGTGAAAAACGAACATTCATGTTTTTTTTAAGTTCGAACATTCAGTACTTGCAATGGTTTTTTGCTTGTGCTCAACCCTGAAAATCATAGGGTTTTTTAAAGGAAAAGGTCCTTTCAACATCCCTCAACTATTGCCGTAGTCTGACTTTAGTCCCTCTGCAAAACCAGGCATTCTCAGTCCCTCAACATTCAATACACTTTGTTTTTTTTGCCCCTTCCTGGGCCTGTTTGGTACAGCTTTATGAGCGGCTTCACGAGCAGCTTCACAACTTCAATAGCCAAACGATCAGTTCTCTGCCCAGCTCTCTAGTCAACTTCTCTAAAAACTCTCTCTCACAGAGTTAGGCACACGGTGAAGCTGCAAAAACATAGCCCCCCTGTTCATGAAGTTGCTCATGAAGTTGTTTTCTAAAAAACAACTCTACTGGTGAAGTTGAGCTGTGCCAAACATGACCTTACAATGGTTTTGCAGTTTTGCACATCCTTGCGTCTTTCTATCCGTGAGCGGCTCGCTCCCTAAGGCCGCCACTGCTCAAGCCGGTCAATCGACACCTGTGTAGACTGCTTTTGCACATATCATCAGACCCTTAAGCTAAACAAGGCCGTCGACCACACAGCTATCGGGAACAGGCTTATACATGCTCAACTCAATCACCATGCAACCCAATAAGTCCGTCCCCAATCGCTCCCTCTACTTCTCAATTCGATGATTTTTTAATCGCTACTACAACACCCAGTCGCACTCGAAAAAGGCCATATGGCATGTGAAACCTACCACCGTTTGTTTCCTAAAAGATGGGGTCCATACCACGTTATGCAAAAACACCCTCAAAACGAATAAGGGACCAAACGTAAACAAATTTGGAAGTTGAGGTAATAACCTCGGACTACGACAATAGTTAAGGGAGGTTGAACTACAAATGTATATCGATTATTTGAGTTTGAAGATGACTTCAAATGAAAAAAGTTTGAGCTACAAAGTTGTATATCTCGTTGAAAGATACACTTTCCATATAAAGTTTACCTCCATCCGAGTTCTCATACAAAAAAGTTACAATTTTTTTTGAAAATGAACTGACCCCTACCGTCGTTTGATACGGCGGTTGCAGGCGCTACAATATCCGACGCGGGTAATGTTCACAACGTCGTGTGATATGGCGATTGGGGTGGTACAATGTCCAACTGTCATATCATATGGCGGTCGTGGTATAATTTTGCAAAATTTGAGATGTGACATACTCCCTTCATTCTCATAAGGCGCACATATGCAAAACGAGATTCACACTTTATAATCTTTGACCAATCATTTACCATCATTTTTTTGTTTTGTCATGTAAATTTGACATGGTTGGATTGTAATCAAATGTATTTTCTGATGATTATTCATAATCATAACTAATATAATATAATATAATATAAAAGAAATGAAAAGTCAAAGTATGATTTAGAAGACCACGTCATGTTAGATCACGCTTTATACATGAGAACAGAGGGAGTATATTTTTGAAAATAAAAAATATCCAACTTTCATTGGGCCCGATGCGTTCGGCCTACGAAGGCCCCGTTCGCAGCCTTCGTCTCCAACTAGTCAAGTGACCCTCTTTTCTTTTTCTTTTTTGAAAAAATAATAGTACAAAGCGACAACTGGCCATCTAGATGCTTCCTTCAATCCTTCCTACCCAGTTCTCCGTCGGTCCGTCCCACTTCCACCCACTCTCGCATCGCCAACAAATCATTCCCCTCTCCTCGCGGTCCCTAAAACCCTAGTACCCTACCCTTCATCCCCGCCAGCACCCCATGCATCCCGGTGAACAAACCCTTCCGCGTCCCTCTCGTCGCCGGCGGCGTCCATGACTTAGTCTTGGGAGGGTCGCCAGAAGAATCGTTTGAAGCGTCTCTTGCCATTCCTTGGCAAAGATTTCGTCCCTATTCCTGTCTTATTTCCTACTTTTCCGTCGGATTTGCCTCATGGCAGAAAATTTCATGCTGCGGTTCCAGCTGCTGGCGCGGTTGAGGTAATCCACGGGACGGTGCTCCAGTCCACTCTCAAGGCTGCTATTGAAGCTGAAGTTCTAGCGAGCCATCTGCCCGCAGATGCCCGGAAGCTGCTACCTTATATCAATGTAAGCTTGCGTGCTCCTCAATCTTACCCCTGGTAGCCGCGAATGATGGATCCAATGTATCGTTTGTAGGTATATGTTGCCCTTCTAATTGAGCGCCCTAATGGAATGTTAAATTCGATGAAATAGGCCCGTCTTCTGACTAATTTGGTGGATTCTTACTGTTTCCATTGGAAGTTCGTGAATTTTTACTCGGTCATACGTTTGTGTACTGCTCATTCTACTGGAAGATACCCAAGTTTGGTATTTCGAGCTAGCTACGCTATCAATAGGTACTTCGCTATCAGGGAGGAAGCACATGAATCCTTGGATGCCTTATTTGTTACGTCTACATAATCGATTACAGTTCTAACACCACACTGCCGCATGTCTTAATCCATTGTTCAGAGTGAAGTTTATTCTGTGGCTGCGTGTGTGGGCTTATGTTTGGTTTCTAGTTGAGTGGTACTACCTGTTTTAGTTGGGAACACATTCCTTTTCAGTTGAACTTGTGCTTGGTTGTTGTAGTAATGCAGGCGGTGGTTCCTTGAACTGGTTATTATTTTTGAGTTGCACTTACATGTGATGTTGTCAATGTAAATACACGCCATTTTCGTCTGCAAACATGCCTTTTGGTTGTCTTTTTTTCATTGTGCATAGGGTATATGGATTTCCTGATAGATAGAATTAGTAAGTCACTTATCAGTTTATCTTTTGAGAAGGAAATGACGATGTTTTGCCATGTCTGTGCTGAAGATATTCAGCATGCGATCTCAAGGATCGAAGCCAAAGAAATCCCTGACGTGGGTCCATTGGTAGTATGAGAGGTACTCATCGGGTACAAGAAGTTCAATAGAGGCATACTGGACCTGGGCATGCCTGACTTTGAGTGCAGTAGCCCACGACACTCGAGGTCATCTTATGTCGAGTTTGATGACGCCTCTTCAA
Organism: Cenchrus americanus; assembly: GCA_947561735.1. Taxonomy (NCBI): domain Eukaryota; kingdom Viridiplantae; phylum Streptophyta; class Magnoliopsida; order Poales; family Poaceae; genus Cenchrus; species Cenchrus americanus. Next base: position 306,932,100 of record OX387241.1, on the reverse strand, counting down.
ATTTGTGGCGAACATTGGATGCCGAAGCTTCTAAGTACTACAAGATTGACCGTGAACTGACAGAGCTTCAGGATACCACGTATCAGGAACTTATTTGGTACGAACCTTTCTCTTTCTTTTATGTTTTATTCTGGAAAGTGGTTGGGTAAGGTAGGTTAATTTCCTTGGTTAAATGGGTGACTAGTCAAATATCTTGTATATAAGTTTCAAGGAAAACGGTTGGTGTGTTGGTCCTTTTTCTTTCTCGAAGACTGGAATGCAATTGAGCATGGTAGATGAACTTCCTTGGTTGAGATTCATACGTATTGTATACTAGTTAGATATCTTATTAAACTCCGACTAGGCCATCTTTAATACGTTTCTTGCATTATTTAGAAATGATCCTGGTGTTTCCCTGCCATCTGTTGTGATCTTCTTATCATCTAATTTTGTAAGTGTGTTTGTTTCATATATGATGTTGACATTATTATCTTTTTTTGTACCAGCACCCTCCACAGGCTATTCATCAACAAATCATTCATTCTGAAGCGCTCTGGCATCTTTCGTGGCATTGAAGGTAACCCAGGAATATGTGCAGTGGCTGGCAACTCAGAGAACAGTACATTTGTAGTGATCTTGCTAAAGATGCTTGAGATATTGAAGGCAAAGCTGAGTTTACAGTTTTCTCAACCAAGTTCTGTCTTGGAGAAAATTATTAAGTGCTCAGAAGTCTGCAAAGAGGAAATGAGGAGTATTAAGATGAAAATTGAGGATATTGATGTAGATGGGAGTTTCAGCATATTTTTAACAGAGATTGGGCTTGGATGGGCTGACATTTTCCGTCCTACCGTTCTTTCCTTGCCTGGATTAGAGCGTGAACTCCAGAGCACAATCCTTGGGGAGGTAGAAGGAGTGAGAAGCCATATGGTGATTGATAGACAAACATTGAGAGAGAGTATCCAGGTTCTAAAGGGATGTTGCCTTTGTGAAGACATAGTTGAGAGGCCGTACCTCATGTCAATTTCTCGTCACTACAGCTGTTTGTCTAGACGCCTCATTAGAACCCTTGACACTAGAGAATACCTTGAGAATGTTGAGAATTGTGTCAAAGAAGAGGTCCAGATAGCTGCGGAGTTCATCGGGATGAAGTCCGGAGATGAAGTCACCATCAGGATCTTGAAAGAGATGGTGGGCGACCATATGTCGAGGCTGGTCAAGGTCACTGATTCTGACCTCTGTAAGTTAATTTCTATTGGAAGTTATGATGACATCAGCAGGATGTTCATGTTAGTCCGTAAGCTACCTGAAGGATACACCTCATTGTGCACTACTTTGACAATTTATATGAGAAGGTCCTTGTCCACCCTTGTTGCAAATATTCAGAAGCCGCCCATTGAATATGTTCAGCTCATACTAGAGGAACGTGACAGATTTGAAAGGATCATCTTGCGTTCGCTTGGTAAAGACATGCGACTGATTAGCAAATTATGTTTTATCTTCAGGGAAATCAGTAGTGAAAACTTTGACCTTGCAGAGTATGTGTTGACGGATAAAACTCGTATCCACCTATGATCTGCAAGTGTACGGACCTACACCTTTTTCACCACGGGATTCCCAAGGTTCTTGTCAATCTGCGGAGCAAGGGGATTACTAGCGCTTAACCAAGTACTAATCTAGTTGAATGGAAAACCTTTGAAAGAGAGTATTAATCCTAAGGTAAAGACAATCTAACCTAAGTTACTCTAAGTTAAGTTGATCAAACAAATCTAGGGTTAAACTAGATGGTAAAGGGGTGAACACAAGAGAGTGAGTAAGAAAGATAAGCGTTCCCTCCCTAGGATCTAGGATAACATGGTATGCATCTACTACACGAAAGCGGTAAACCAATTTACCGGGGGTTGTGACCACGGTTTCGCCCTTTCCCTCCTCTCGTACTGTCACTACGTGAAGGTATTCGTGACTAGACCTATGATGGACACGGTATGTTGATGGAATATATGGGAGTAGCGGATATCATACACCCGAAAAACACGGTGGCCTACCTTAATCATCAAAGCATCATCAACATGAAAACAATAGATTGAAACCACGAATCAAGTAGCGATCACATAGCATGTATCCATCTAATCCTAGGGATGAACGGAGACATTACCCCATCATCTTACATGGATTGAAGCACATAGGGGTGATGGAGACTCCGGAGAATGTCGTCGATGAAGATGGCGGCGATGGAGCTTGGGAACACCCCTAAGCCAGCGGCTTGGAGTCCTCCTCTTGCTTCCTTCTCTCCCGGCGTTGATCCTTGCGACGAGCTCATCTAACTCTCTCCCTCATCTTGCGGCGGCGGTTTTTCGGTGATTGGCGTTGGTAGGATGATTTGTTTGATGTGGCGGCCGACGGCAGCGGAGGCAATAAATAGACGAACACCTAGGGCAAAGGGGGGACCGAACCGAGCCCGGAGTGGGCTGGGCCGGTCGGCCCAGGCCCACTTCGGCCTGGTTCGGCCCCGGTTTCCTCCCCGGTTGCTTCTCGCGTGATCCCTTATTCGTGTGCACTTGCATGTGGGCCTTTGACGTCGTTTCCTTCACGGTTAAGGCTTGAATCCTTGCTATGCAAGCTTCGCTGTTTTCCGGTTGAGTCCCTGAAGACTTGCACGTTGACGATTCGGTCCTCAGGTCATTTGGAATTATGTTCATCGCGTGTCTTGACTCTTGTTGGGCATCATGATCTTCTTCCAAAGTGCTTGGTGAACTTATCCCGGAAGTCTCCTCATTAGCGTAGATTTCCTGCGTAAACAACAAACTCCAAAATCGACATGCAAGTGTGAACTTGTTACATCATTAGTATGCCTAGTGGCGGGTTAGTTGCAAATCACAATCGAAACCAATGTATAACAAGTACTCTAGGTTGACGGAAATTCACCGTCAACATCTCCCCCATGCTTAAACCTTGCTCGTCCTCGAGTAAGTAATCCTTACTTTAAAAGGAAATCAATGTTGCCTTCCAATGTTGTCCCTGCACTTAGTCACGAGGCGAATTGCTCTCTCTTAAGAATTTATTTTAAAGTTCAAGTTGTGACCGACTTCTTTTTCATTATGGAAGATAGACTAACAATAAAGAACAAGCCACATTTAATAAACACGATGCTCTCAAACTTAAGTTAACTTCAAACCATTACCTTGTCACATGGAAGATTTCAAAAAGATGCATATCCAACATAAGTGAAAATCTCTTGCAAAAACTCATGGAAACACTCATCTCATCAAGTCACTTAAGCCTATACTAGATTATTTTCAACCTACTCTACTCATATGTGATAGTGGAAGGCTTATGTGGAGCTTGGAAGGTTAAAAACAATCCTAGCAAAACATACATCAGAAATATTGTCAAATTAAGAGAGAGATCTATTGGGATTATCGAGACTCGTCAAAAGGCCATGGAAAATAAATGTTGGAAAGAGAGAAGGATGAAACACACACATTTAGATAAGTGGACATGTGCAAGTGGCAAATGGATGATCCCGAGGCACGAGTGAAGTCCTCGTTATCGGATTGCACATGGTTGGAAGATTTGAGTATGGATGTGTCATCAAGGCACTTGAAAACTTATGAAGAAAAAATAACCGAGGAGCATCTTTATTTTTTTATTTATTTTATTTCCTTCTCATTTTTCTCTCTTTCTTTTTTTTTCACTTTATTCTTCCTATTTTTCTTACTTTTCTTTTCTTCTTATCATATTTTTTTCATTTTTCATTTTTTTTCTTTTTTTCTTTTGCTTCTCAAAACTTTTTGCAACATAATACTTACATAGCATTTGTGTCAGAGAATGACTCCTCCCCCATGCTTGAACGATGCTCGTCCTCGAGCATAAAAGAGAGGGGAAATGACTGCTAAAGTAAGTATAAATTCCATAATCTTGCGGAATATTTGAATCTCCATCGAGAATTTTACTCCATACTCAAATTGGGTTGTGGACAAGGAGGTGATCACAAAAAGATGTTTTTGGTTTAGGGTCGATGCCCAGCGAAGTTTGTGAAATTTTCGATGTGAAAACCCACAATGCATGGACAAAAAGGCTAGCATGAAAAAGTTACACAAAGGAATGACCAGCTTCTTAGTCTCTAACCATAGAAATCAATCCTAATCCAACTCATCAAAACATATGTTTGCAATCTACGAGTTTTGTTATCATAAAACATATATGTATATGGCTTTGGTAGGTAGAACTTTGCAAGAGCATCACAAATATCTAGATAGCATAAAAGTTAAGTTTTCATAAAAACAACAAGTTATCCGGCTATCCATAAACTTAAATCAAAGAGCAAAGATATGTATGTGGGTCTAAAGCATAGTCATTTCACCTCCACAAATAAAAGAGCCAGTATTTAAATTAATTTCAGATCGTATTATAGAGAGCAATTAGCCAAGACATGTATAACTTCGTGTAGGTAAAACAAAGCGGCAAGTTTCATCATCTTTCCGTAAGCATAGGCAATATAGAACATCAAGGTGAACACATGGTCATGCTTATCTATTGAAAGTAAAAAGAAACCTAGGTTGTCCTCCTAGTAGCCATGTTATTGTTTGAATAGAAAAAGAAAAGGTTGCACCTAGTTGAGGTTGAAGGCATACTTACAAGCATTTGTGTTTGGAAAAGAGAAGATCCATGGAGATGTTACCATCCTTTGTAATTCTTCGTTGCCTTCTTCCGACATCTCCATGTATCGATGTGGCTTTTGCTTTTGTCTTGATTTATTAATGCTCCTAAACTTCGGAATTTGATCTTGTATGCTTAATTGAGTCATTGGTCACCCTTCTCTTCAATGTTGTCATCACCATCTCCTCTTTCTTGTTCTCATCATCTCCTTGCTGTCTCTTTTTCGTGGATTTACCCCTCTGTCTAGAACAGAACATATATCGAAATATAGCTCTATTGAAAAGTTTATGAAATTACCTTTCTAACGTGTGGTCATTCATCGAAAACGGAGTTCAAACAAGGGAGCTATGTCCGTTTTACTTCAGCGTTGCGTGCTGTCCAAAACTGATTTCAGGACGTGTTGCACTCGGTGATTCGGGCATAACCGCTTGTAGGAACCTCCGATTGTCTTGAGTCTTGATTTGTTGGAATCGTAACTTCATCTGGCTTCTAAATATCCAAAAATATCCAGTGTTTTCCCTTCGAGACCATGCAGAATTTTGATGAGATTGGTGGCTTCTTGCGCATTGATCCGGAGATGTTAACGATCTTTATCATTCTATCTTCTAGAGTGTCATGTTGCACTTCCGTGTTGAAGATTCAGGATCTCCCCCATGCTTAGCATTTTGCTAGTCATGGAAGAAGAAGACAAAGCACTTCTTAGCCATCCTTCAATTTCCTTGTAGTGAGAGTCTTTATCTTGCCTGTAAGACGTTTTAAATGCACATTCTACCCCCAAGGTGACGGTTGGGAGTAGATAGAATTGCCAACAATCCAACAATGTCTCCTAAGATTCTTAACTTGTGGCATAATTAGTTTAATGAGGAATAAAAACCTAATGAGGGTACGTGGTGCAAGGTGTGTATGCACATGAGAGGAAAGCATATAAACAAAGACAATGTTTTCACCTAGTTCTAAACACCATGTTTACAACTAGGTTGCCGAATTTCTCCATAGCCATAAAGGTTTATTTATCAAGGGTGAAAATACCATGTCTATCCCTAAATCAATAACTCTTATAGCACAAGAAAAATTAAGCACATTGCAAATCTTATAAACTAACCAAAGCAATATGAAAACATATGAAAAGCCAGCTAGGTTTATCGAACTTAACGATGATGGTCCGCAATCTTGTTTAAACACCACGTTTACACAAGATCACAAAAGGAAAATACCCATATGGCCCTATGAAGCATTAACATGAAAACTGAAGCATACATCATTAAGTATATAAAACAACCAAGCCAACTATGTGCAAAACATGTATACACAAAGAAACATCACATTGATAACAAAATGCAATGCATACAAATAAATATTATCATGAACATGATGGTGGTTCTAAAAAGGAAAACTGAACTTAGATTAATAACCACAAGTTGATCATCATAAGATAGTGCCATTCTTTATTTTCTCTAAGAAAGTAGTAAAAATATAAAGAAACGGGTTGCCTCCCGAAAAGCGCTTCATTTAATGTCATAGAGCTGGACTTTCTCACATACCTTCTTTTCGTTGCATAGCCATGGCCCTTCATGCAAGAAGAAAAGGTACCAATGCAGCTTTAATTTACTTCCCATGTTGTGCTTGATCACTTATAGAAGACTTGCCCAAAGCATCCTTTTGTTTCATCGTTATCTCCTTCTCTATCATCCTTCGGTGCTGCCTTCACTCTATTATTTTTTTAATGTCCAGAACAGAAAGTATACTCAAGCTCTACTCCATTGCACAGTGCACAAAGTTTCCTTTCCAATGAGTCTTTATTTGCTCAAATCGAACTCCGGACAAGAGAGTTACGTCCGTTTTACTTCGGCGATGAAATCTGTCCAAAAATTTCAGAACGTGCAACACTCAATGTTTCCTCCATAACTCCTTGCACGGGTCTTCAAACTTGTTGGTTCTTGATGCGTTGGAATGGTAATTTGATGGAGCTTCTGAATATCTCATTTTCTTCATTTGTACACCTCTGAACAAGCTCTCAAATTGATGAAGACAGCAGCATCCATCGCGGGATTCGGAGAGGTTGATGATTTATCTTGCAATTCTTTTAGGCATGACTTCTTTTTTTTTCATTATTCAAGCCTTGTCTACATGGTTAGTGAAAATCGGGCCTTTCCCGACATATGATTCTTTAAGGTCATTAGCTTGACCAAGCGCAAAGCATGATCGAGATTTACAAAACTTATTGTAAACATACGCGTCCATAATTAACACCACATGTGAATTGTAGCAACAAGTCAAGGTGTAAATAAAAGAAGCATATGTTTCATGCATAGCACTTAGCTCATCATTAAGCAAAGGCTGTTTAGGTGTGATATTAATTGGATCAAAAATAAATGTTTCCTCTTTTTCATTCTCAAGAAAATCTAGCCTATCAACATGATCACTATTGGAACAAGGCATAGACATTAAACTATCATTCATTCTATTGGTTGAGCATGAGTATTTGAATTTATCAACATCAATACCAATAATATCTTGAGATTTCAGCGCGTACCTTGGCCTTAGAGGTTTTTCAACAAGAGTGATATTTGGTTCATCAAGCGGTGTTGAAGGCGAATCGATCTCAACAAGTGTAGTTGCCTTTTCATCACCATCTTGCAATTTCTTCAACTCATCATGTGGAACATGTAATCCTTCAACTATGTACGCATTCATCTCTTCTTTGAAGTCTTCTTTATCAACCAGATCTTCATCTTCAAAGACTTGTATGTTGCTTTCTTTATCTTCCATGTACCACATGTCGTCAAGATCGCTCATCGTTGATTCACTCTTTTCTTCATCCTTGAGTACTTCCATGTCTTGATTTGCTAGTGTGTAGGCTTCAATAGCACACAAGCTATCATCTAGCTTGAGTCCTATCTCCTCCCATTTATCCTTTGAGTCACTAGGCTCATCACGGTTGTCCTCTTCTCTTCCTTCATCATAAATCTTTGAGTTGTCAAACCGGTCGATCCATCCTTCATCTCCTTCTTCTCTTTCTTCTTCAAACATCTTTTGGATCGACTCTCCACTCATCTCTTGATCAAATATATCTTCAACTACTTTGGCGACGTGTCGGCGTTCCTCCTTCCTTCGGTATTTAATTAGTGAGGTGAAATCAACTTGAACCCAACCGGATTGAATGAACTCCGCCAATGGTCTAGCATTCCACATACTTCGGCCTACATTCATGTTAGTTTCAACATTTTTAACATCTGAAATGACTTCTCTTACCTTGGGAAGTGGATCTTCAATTTCTTGAATGGTCGGTTCATCTTCCTTGACCTCCGGTTCATCTTTTTCAGAAGTTTCAGCAAGCACCTTGGGCTTGCTTTTGTCATTTTGCTCCTCTCGACAACATCTTTGCCAATCTCGTAGTGTTCTTTGTCCATTGCTTATCCTTTGTAAGATTTGTGCGGCTTCACTAATTGTTTTATCCATTATATCACCGTCTGCACACATGCTTACAAAATGAGACGAGTTAGGGGTTAGTGAAAAATAAAAGGTATGCAACATCAAGTCACCGGAAAATCCCAAGTTCGGGCCTCGCTCAAGTAGTTCATTAAAACGGTCCCATGCTTCATCAATTCCTTCATCCTCTCCTTGCTTGAAATTGAGCACTTGCCTCCTTAAGTCTTGGACCTTGCTTATGGGAAAGAACTTCAAAACAAACTTCTTCACTAGCTCATACCAATTTCCTTTTGCTTCAACGGACGCAAGTGTGTACCATCTTCGCGCTTCATCTTCGAGAGAGACCGGAAAAAGATTCCACTTTAACCAAGCGGCCAGAACTCCTTTTTGTTGCACCGTGTTGCATATCATCACAAATTCCTTAATGTGTCTATATGGGTTGTCATCCTCCAATCCTCTAAATGGTTTTGTCGCCACTAACTTGATGATTCCAGGCTTCACTTCGTAGTGGGTTGTAGCAAGCATCAAATCTGATTTTTGCATCTCAATGTCTTCCATTGACGGCATTGCTAGCTCCCTTAGCGACATCTCTTCATCTTTCAATGGTGAGGTGAACAAATCCATCTAAGCACAAGAAAAATAGAAAGAAAAACAAAAAAGGTTTTTTCTTTTTTTTAGAAAATAAGGGTTAGGTGTTAGTAATCAACAAAATTAATACTAGATTAAACGTAGCAAACTGGCTTGCTCCCCGGCAACGACGCCAGAAAAAGGGGCTTGTTGACGGATAAAACTCGTATCCACCTACGATCCGCAAGCGTACGGACCTACACCTTTTTCACCACGGGATTCCCAAGGTTCTTGTCAATCAGCGGAGCAAGGGGATTACTAGCGCTTAACCAAGTACTAATCTAGTTGAATGGAAAACCTTTGAAAGAGAGTATTAATCCTAAGGTAAAGACAATCTAACCTAAGTTACTCTAAGTTAAGTTGATCAAACAAATCTAGGGTTAAACTAGATGGTAAATGGGTGAACACAAGAGAGTGAGTAAGAAAGATAAGCGTTCCCTCCCTAGGATCTAGGATAACATGGTATGCATCTACTACACGAAAGCGGTAAACCAATCTATCGAGGGTTGTGACCACGGTTTCGCCCTTTCCCTCCTCTCGTACTGTCACTACGCGAAGGTATTCATGACTAGACCTATGATGGACATGGTATGTTGATGGAATCTATGGGAGTAGCGGATATCATACACCCGAAAAACATGGTGGCCTACCTTAATCATCAAAGCATCATCAACATGAAAACAATAGATTGAAACCACGAATCAAGTAGCGATCACATAGCATGTATCCATCTAATCCTAGGGATGAACGAAGACATTACCCCATCATCTTACACGGATTGAAGCACATAGGGGTGATGGAGACTCCGGAGAACGTCGTCGATGAAGATGGCGGCGATGGAGCTTGGGAACACCCCTGGGCCAGCGGCTTGGAGTCCTCCTCTTGCTTCCTTCTCTCCGCCGGCGTTGATCCTTGCGACGAGCTCATCTAACTCTCTCCCTCATCTTGCGGCGGCGGTTTTCTGGTGATTGGCGTCGGTAGGATGATTTGTTTGATGTGGCGGCCGACGGCAGCGGAGGCAATAAATAGACGAACACCTAGGGCAAAGGGGGGACCGAACCGACCCGGAGTGGGTTGGGCCGGTCGGCCCAGGCCGGTCGGCCCAGGCCCACTTCGGCTCGGTTCGGCCCCGGTTTCCTCCCCGGTTGCTTCTCGCGTGATCCCTTATTCGTGTGCACTTGCATGTGGGCCTTTGACGTTGTTTCCTTCACAGTTAAGGCTTGAATCCTTGCTATGCAAGCTTCGCTGTTTTTCGGTTGAGTCCCTGAAGACTTGCACGTTGACGATTCGGTCCTCGGGTCATTTGGAATTATGTTCATCGCGTGTCTTGACTCTTGTCGGGCTTCATGATCTTCTTCCAAAGTGCTTGGTGAACTTATCCCGAAAGTCTCCTCATTAGCGTAGATTTCCTGCGTAAACAACAAACTCCAAAATCGACATGCAAGTGTGAACTTGTTACATCATTAGTATGCCTAGTGGCGGGTTAGTTGCAAATCAGAATCGAAACCAATGTATAACAAGTACTCTAGGTTGACGGAAATTCACCGTCAACAGTATGTTTCTCTGTACATGGACCGCCAACTTGCGCGTGTAGTGGATGAATGTCAAGCAGCTGATGCTGCCCTAGACAAAGCTCTTACTCTTGTTGGAGACTTCGATAATAAGGCAGCATTTCAGATTTACTACTAGCGGCACTTGGCTGACAGACTGCTGTCAGGTACTTACAGTGAAAAAAGGGAAATGAGTGTGATCACAAAGCTGAGAGGCCATTGTTGCCCTCGCTATCTCAAGAATCTTGAGTTCATGATTTGTGATATCAAAACCTCTCAGGAAGTGATGACTGTGTTACTCTAGTACAATTCAACGAATTCAAGCAAAGTTTGGAAGAGAAGCAAGATCGTTTGGCACGAGACTTTGAAGCACTCCTGACTGAACTCAGAGGACGTCCTCCACCTAATGATGGTGCAAGCAACCATAGTGAAGATGGAGAAGCTAGTGATGGAAGAGGAAGCGGTCGAAGGAATCGAGGTGCTGCACATGGGAGAGGAAGAGGTCGGAATCGCAGAAATATTGGCAATGAAGAGCTTGATGATGAAGATGCTGATAATTGTCCCCAATTTCATTTTTATCACCGACGTCCTAGAGGAGGCAATCATGAAGATAGGTTTGGTAAACTGAAATTTACCATGCAAAAGTTTGAAGGAGGATCTGATCCTGAAGTTTATTTCACTTGGGAATCAAAGATGGATAAAATCTTTCGTTTGTACAATTATACAGAAGAGAAGAAGTTGGCAATGGCATCTCTTGAGTTTGATGGATATGCTCTAATCTGGTGGGAGCAACTTCTCTGAGACCGTGAAGAAGATGGGGAAGAACCTATTTCCACTTGGGAAGAAATGAAGCAAGAGATGAGAACTCGTTTTGTGCCAAAGCACCATCAGTGTGATCTTTTTGATAAATTGCAGAATTTGAAGCAAGGAAGTTTATCTGTTGAAGAATATTATAAAGAGATGGAGAAGGCTATGATTAGATCCAACGTGTATGAAGATGAAGAGCAAACCATTGCACGTTTCATGGCTGAGTTACATCGCAATATCCAGCGCATTGTTGAGTTTCAGCCGTACCATCATCTTATTGATTTGGTACATCAAGCAACCAAGGCTGAACGCCAACTGCAGCAAGATGGTAAGAGTGGCAAATCCTTGCCATTTGGTACGAGGACTATGTCTGGAGGGAGCAAGCCAATCTCAAAGTTTGTTGCTACATCCTCAGTTGCAAAAAGTTCATTTGGAGGCTCATGTTCCAATGTTCAAGGTGTTTTTAGTGGGAAGAACACTGCTGCCCCAAGCCTGAATTCCAAACCTGCAACCTCCACCTCTACTTCAGTAAGGTCTACTGCCAAGAGCCGTGAAATTCAGTGCTTCAAGTGTGGAGGTCGTGGACATATTATTAAGGAATGTCCAAACAATCGGGTGATCATCGTGAATGATAGTGGAGAGCATGAGTCAGCTAGTGAAGAGAAAGTAGTAGAGGAGAATGCTGATGAGCCCCTTGAGGAAGAGGAACATGCTGGATGTGAGTTTGAGCAAGGTACTGCTCTTGTGGTGACACAAATATTGAGTGTTCATATGAAAGAAGCTGAAAGTGGACAATGACATAATTTATTTCAAACCAGAGCCAAAGTGCAAGCTAAAGTAGTGAAGGTGATCATTGATGGAGGGAGCTGCCATAATCTTGCAAGTCGTGAGATGGTTGATAAGCTTGGTTTAAAGCTGCAGCGACACCCTCACCCATATCATGTTCAATGGTTGAATGATACGGGCGACATCAAGATTGGGTATAAAGTGAAAGTCCCTTTCAAAATTGGTGAATATGTCGATATAGTGGAGTGTGATGTGGCACCCATGTCAGTGTGTGACATGCTGCTAGGAAGACCATGGCAATATGATCGATACACTCAACATTGTGGGAGAACAAATTAGTACACAGTAGACTTGAAGGGGAAGAAGTTGGTACTCAAGCCTATGACACCCCAACAAATTATGGCCGAGCACTTACAAAAAAAACTGAAATTATTCCAGCAAGCAGAGGAGGAGAAGAGCCAAAGGAAATGAGTGTTATCCACAATTCGGTGAGTGAGAGCCACAAGCAAAATTTGAGAGATAAAAAGAAAGGAGAGGGAGAACATCTGGTTATGTTAGCCACAAAATCTGAGATGAGAGATGTGAGGAACAACCCAGATCAAGTACTCTTTGTACTTATGTGCAAAGACATTTTAATTTCAGCTAATGATATCACCTCTCTTCCTAGTGTTGTGTCTAATATTTTGCAGGACTATGAAGATGTTTTTCTGAAGGAAACACCAGCTGGACTACCTCCGTTTCGTGGGATTGAGCACCAGATTGATCTCATTCCAGGTGTTGCACTCCCCAATCGTCCCCCATATCGAACCAATCCAGAGGAGACAAAGGAGATACAAAGGAAAGTACAAGAACTTCTTGACAAAGGTTTTGTTCATGAAAGTTTGAGTCCTTGTGCTATTCCTGTGATTTTGGTACCTAAAAAGGATGGAACTTGGATAATGTGTGTAGATTGTAGGGCTATAAATAATATCATTGTCCAGTATTGTCATCCTATCCCATGGTTAGATGACATGCTTGATGAATTGAGTGGGTCTATAATATTTACTAAAATTGATTTGAGAAGTGGGTACCATCAAATAAGAATGAAAACTGGAGATGAATGGAAAACTACATTTAAAACTAAATTTGGGCTGTATGAATGGTTAGTTATGCCTTTTGGTTTGACTAATGCTCCTAGTACCTTTATGAGACTAATGAACCATGTTCTGAGAGCTTTCATTGGAAAATTTGTGGTTGTTTACTTTGATGATATCTTGATTTACAGCAAGTCTCTTGATGAACATATGATCCACGTTCGTCTAGTTTTGGAAGAACTCAGAAAAGAGAAGTTATTTGCTAATCTTGAGAAGTGCAGTTTTTGCACCGATCATGTTGTGTTCCTTGGCTTTGTTGTTTCAGGAAAGGAAGTCGAAGTGGATGAAACCAAGGTGCAAGCCATCAAGGATTGGCAAACTCCGGTGAATGTAAGTCAAGTAAGAAGCTTTCATGGCCTTGCTGGTTTTTGTAGGAGATTTGTGAGAGATTTTAGTACCATTGCCGCTCCTTTGAATGAATTGACCAAGAAAGGGGTTGAATTTAAATGGCGACAATCACAAGAAAATGCTTTTAAAGAATTAAAGAGACGTTTAACTGAAGCACCATTACTTGTTCTTCCTGATTTCACTCAAACTTTTGAAGTAGAATGTGATGCTAGTGGAATTGGCATAGGAGGAGCTTTAATGCAGCAAGGAAAACCAGTAGCATATTTTAGTGAAAAATTGGGAGGTGCTCAATTGAATTATTCTGTGTATGACAAAGAATTGTATGCATTGGTACGTGTGCTTGAAACATGGCAACATTATTTATGGCCAAAAGAGTTGTTATTCATTCCGATCATGAAGCTTTGAAGTATTTGAAAGGACAAGCAAAGCTGAACCGACGCCATGCTAAGTGGGTTGAGTTCATTGAAACATTTCCCTACATTGTAAAATATAAGAAAGGAAAGGATAATGTAGTCGCTGATGCTTTGTCTCCAAAGAATGTGTTACTAAACCAACTCGAGGTGAAAGTTTTGGGTCTTGAAAGTTCGAAAGACCTGTACAACAATGATCTTGAATTTTTAGAACCATATAATCATTGCAAGGATGGAAAAGGTTGGAACAAATATCATATGCATGATGGATTTTTGTCTAGAGCTAACAAGCTTTGTGTTCCAAATTCTTCTGTTAGATTGCTTTTGTTGCAGGATGCACATGGAGGAGGATTAACAGGACATTTTAGACAAAAGAAAACTTATGAACTGCTAGGAGATCATTTCTATTGCCCCAAGATGATGAGAGATGTCATCCGGTTTGTGGAGCGATGCGTTACCTGTCACAAAGCTAAGTCCAAACTGAACTCTCATGGTTTATACACTCCTTTACCTGCTCCTAATAGTCCTTGGGAAGACATAAGCATGGATTTTGTTTTGGGACTGCCTAGAACTCAGAGAGGAAAAGATTCTATTTTTGTTGTGGTTGATATATTCTCAAAGATGGCTCATTTTATTCCTCGTAACAAGAGCGACGATGCTTCACATGTTGCTAATTTATTTTTCAGGGAAATTGTGAGGTTACATGGAGTTCCCAGGACCATTGTGTCTGATCGTGATGTCAAGTTTGTGAGCTACTTCTGGAAAACATTGTGGGCAAAGCTTGGGACCAAGCTCCTGTTCTCGACTACTTGTCACCCTCAAACTGATGGGCAAACTGAAGTGGTGAACCGTACATTGTCAATGCTGCTGCAAACAATGGTGAAAAAGAACTTGAAGGACTGGGAGGAATGTTTACCTCATGTGGAATTTGCTTATAACAGAGCGGTACACTCTACCACTAATTTGTGTCCTTTTTAAATTGTTTATGGATTCAAACCTGTTGCTCCGATAGATTTGTTGCCTTTGCCATTACAGGAGAGAACCAACATGGAAGCTACCAAGCGTGCGGCATATGTAAGGAAGATACATGAGAAGACCAAGGAAACAATAGAGCTGAAGGCAATGCGCAAGGCTGCAAGTATGAACAAACATAGAAAGAAAGTGTTATTTGAACCAGGTGATTTAGTGTGGATTCACTTGCGCAAGGCTCGTTTCCCTGATAAGCGCAAATCAAAGCTTATGCCACGAGGGGATGGTCCATTTCGCGTTCTTGCAAAGATCAATGATAATGCATACAAGATAGACCTTCCAGCATGCTATGGCGTGAGAACTCCTTCAACATTGCTGATCTGTCACCTTTCACAAGTGAAGATGGTACAGAGTCGAGGATGACACCTTTTCAAGAGGGGGAGGATGATATAACCACGACGACTACACCGACTACACCACCCAATGCATTGACTACTTCTTCAACCAAGATGACTACTTCTCCGACCAAGATGACTACTTCTTCAATTCAAGCTACATCAACTACACCTGCTCATGTTTTTGATTGACCGATTACTCATAGCTACTTTGTGAATTTTATTTTAATATTGATGAGAATTATATACTATCTAAATCGTGCATGTTACCGTTGCTCAGGTTCACCAAGGAGGATGACAAGGATACACCAATAATGAACCAGAGAGGTGGACCACGTCGAATCAGTTCAGCCTGACAGGACCATCAAGAAGAACTAGTCATATCTTTTGATTCCCTAAAGCTATGAAGGTGCATGAGTACACGTCGGAAAGATCTTGAAGTCAACTTTATAATTCCACCAATCTCGACTAGTTTGGTGATTCCAGTTTGGCAGTTGAGTACTTTTAGTGCAGGCTGGTCAGAAGGTCAACAGCCAACCTAATGTTCAAGTTTCCATGCAAAACTGTACCACTCTACAAGATCACGTGGTACATGCTGCACATGCTATGAACGAGCATCAAGTTAAGTTTCCAATGCAACTAACAGCATGTCTTTTGGAGTTCCCTAGATGGAGTTATTGCCAAAACATTGAAGATTGCGCAGAAGTCCAACAACCACGCGGGAACAATTCCAGAGCGTGGAGGCCTTTTCACATTTCGTCTTTTCATTTTCTGTTTCGTGTTTTCACCTATCTAGGAGGGTTGCTACTTGTATAAATACTCCTTTGCTCCATAGCAAATGGAACACTTTGATAATTGAAATACAGAACCCTTTGTATAGATGTGTGCTAGCAAACCCTTGAGAGAAATCTCTACCCCTTTGCTCTTGTGATCTCCTTCGCGGGAATACAACAATGGCGGCTTCATCCGCTCCCAATCGGTGCTCCTATTCCCTTTGAGGTTTCCTCGATTGATTGTAGGCTGTGTTGGTTGGTTCCTTGAGAGCGTGGTTGGGCGAATCCTCGATTCAGGTTGCCGGTTAAAGACGGTGGTTGGCTTCGAGTTTTATTTGCCAGGTTGCACTAGTTATCGTTGCTTGCAGCAAGTTATCTTGGCTTCTTTGAAGCTAGTTATCTGGTGATCATCATACATCGTGAAGATCGGGACCCCCTTGGCGCATCACCCAGTTTCTTTCCTTCTCTTGGTTTCATGCATAACTTCATGTAACACCATCACCCCATTCATTATGTTTCTCCCTTTAATGAAAGCTGAACGTTCAGCACAAATCAGTCTTCCAGCTATGGGGGTTAACCTAATGGTTAACACCTTAGTGATCCATTTGTATAGGAAGTTTAGTAAACAAATGGGTCTGAATTGATGTATTTTATCAGCATCTACCACTTTTGGTAATAAGGTGATCACACCATAATTGATTTTGCTCACATCCAATTTACCCTTATACAGGTCATTAAAGAATTCCATAATGTCACTTTTTATGATGTCCCAGCAAGCTTGATAAAACTCCACATGTATTTTATCAGGCCCTACAACCTTATTATGTTCCATTTGGGATAATGCATATTTTACTTCAATTTCAGAGAAAGGTTTACACAGTGAATCATTTTCATTGACAGATACTTTTTCCTCTTCACCCCAAAGGTCACGATTCAAAGGTATGTTGAAGCAAGTGGAAGGGCCAAATAGTTCCTTGTAATATTTAGTTTCCAAGGAAACTAAGTTCTCATCCCCTTCCACCAGCCCATCTTCTCCTTGTAGGGAGAAAATGGTGTTTTTTCTTTTCCTTCCATTTGCAATTCTGTGAAAGAATTCAGTATTATTGTCCTTTTTCAAGAGCCGTTGCTCATGTGACCTTTTATACCAGTACAAGTCCTCTTCTTCCAACAATCTCATATTTTCACACTGTAATTCAGATTTCCTCATATATTATGCTGCATTCAAGATGTTATCTTCTTCCATGTGTTCTAATTCCCACAACTCTTCTTGTATTTCTTGTTTTTCTTTCTGATTTCACCTTTTAGGTTAAATCCCCACCCCTAAAATACTTTTTAAAGTTCTTCAGTTTGTTTTGTATCCTGTCAAATGCGGATTCAGCATAACAGGGCTTATTCCATATCTCAAGCCACTTTTTGTCTGAAGTCTAGGTGATTCACCCAAGACAGCTCAAACCTAAAGCTCAAATGTTTAAGTTGCATGCTATTATTAGTGGCAATAATGAGAGGATTTTGATCAGAAATCTCTCTGGGTGTTTTTTCCTGAGTGTTACTCTAGGAAATATATCTTCCCAACCCTTGCTCACAAGTAACCTATCCAATCTCACCAAGGTGGGGGGATTCTGGTTATTAGACCAAGTAAACTTCCCATCCATCATATCAATATCAATTAATTCATAAGCATCAATGATGGTATTGAACATCCTAGAAAACCTTTTCAGGGTGGTTTTCTTATTCTTTTCAGAGGGGTATCTAATTATGTTAAAATCCCCACAAATCAAATAGGGCTCTTTATTCCTACTACAAAAGTGTGTTAATTCTGTCAGGAATGATTCTTTCCTGTCATCCTGAGCAGCCCCATATGCATTAATAAGGTTCCATTTTCTTCTTTGCTCTTTGTCCCAAAGACAAAGTTCCAACATAAATTCACCCTCCCTAAAGGAGCCCACATCATAATTGCTGGTGCTCACCCCCATCAACAGCCCTCCTAACTTGTCAATGGAGGGTAGCCATTTCCACAAGTATGATTGGTTAGGATCAATTTTTCTAATTGTTTTGTCTTCTATGCTTTCTTGTATAGTTTCTTGAAGGCACACAAAGTTAAATCTGTGTTCCAGAATAAGATTTCTAAGAGAGGATGAGACACCTTTTTTCTTGATGCCTCTACAATTCCAAGAAAGGCCTATCATTTGACACCTTTTGGTTTTCTGCCCCTTTTTGGATTGACAGGTGAGGCAAGGTTTCCTTGCTCCCTACCTTTCTTCACATTTTTAGAGGAAGGATTTTCCTTTCTCTTATTTTTTTCCTGGGTTTCCCAGAAAGTGATAATCTATCAGGATTTTTGCTCTTTCTTTTTTCAATCAGTATAAGGTAATCTATATTATCCTTATCAGACTCTACTTCTGAGATTTCATCTATTAATTCTTCTTCTGGTATTTCATCCATTGAGGACCATGTGTGATTCGAGGACCGGTGGATGGTCGCTTCCTGGCGTGATGAGTGATTGACAACGTTGTGTGGACTGATTCTTGGCTAAGTATTGCTGGTGTAGGTTGCGGCTTGACTTGTGTTAGTGCAGGTGAAGAACAAGCGCGAAATGTCATTGCCGGTGAGGCCTCCAAGTGTGGAGAAGACAAGTAGGCTTGGTTCGAGGGACCCGGTGGCCAGCGGGGTCAAGTACGGGCTGCATGGTGGCAAGAACGACAAGATGAAGTCGAGGACGGTTTCTTGGTTGAGCCACAAAACCAAGGTCGATCCGGGACTTCATGGGAGCCAATTCATGAGTGTTGATTAGCGGAGGCTACATCAAGTTCGTGGGGTTTGTGGTGGTTAACCAGAAAACCATCGGGTTACTCGACTGAGCCACAAAGCCGAGGCCGAAGACCGGGCATGGCTGTCAGGCCAAAACCGACCTGATCGGTTTGGAGAACCGGTCTGACCGGTTTGGGGTCGCAGGGTGCCGAAAGCTTCGAGACGGAGGACACGCGTCGGGATCGCAAGGCTTGCGTCGAGGCTAAGCGAAGTACGGTCGCCGGGCATCCGTCTGATGGTGCTACAAAGACAAATTCCCAAAGTGCCCTTGTTGGGCGTATATCCTAGTTTAGTCTTTAGGGGTATTTTAGTCTTTCGGCTTGCCTCCATATAACCCAAGAGGTGAGAGGATGGTAGCCAACTCTTGGAACCCTAGCTCATTTCGTTTTGCTATTTTCCTCTTCCTATTTTCCTTGGGATTTCTAGGACTAGCTTGAGAGCTTCATGGTGAGATCTTGTGAGAGGGATGGATGATCGGGGGGCAATCTAGACCTTGTATGAACCTCTTTGGTATGTATAGATGATTTGGCGTGGTTCCTCAAGGCTTGGTTGTGTTCCTCCCGTTTTTCCTTTTTGGTGTTTTTCGGGGTCTTTTCTTGGGATTTCCGTGGGGAAGTTTTGAGGGCGTTTCTTTGAGGGATTCTTGTTGGATATCACGTATGAGGACCTTGGGACTCTTTGCTTGGTGATCTTGATCCAACAAACCCTTCGAAACAACTTCGATTTGGATGTTTTCGGTGGTTTTCATGGGAAGGTGTTCTTGAGGGTTGACTTCCGATTCCTCTTGATTGAGTGGGTTTTGGGGACCGAGCTTCTAGCCAAAGGTATCCCACGAGGTGCCTCAACTATCCCCAAAGTCTCACTTTGATCCGTGGAACAAATTGGGAGATCGATCGTTTGGAGTTTTGAGTTTTTCTCGCGGGCTGTGTTCTTTCCGACTGTCCAGGCAAAAACCTGCCTGACCGGTTTTCCAAACCGGTCTGATAGGTTTAGCCCTGTGGGCTATCGAGAAGGGTTTTTGAGCAAGGGAGTCTCTGTCGTGCTATGGCTTCTTTTGTTCGAAGGTGGAAAGACTCTTGAGGTGTGTTGGGTCTCAGGGAAGTTTTGGGGAGTTTTTGGACAAAACCGACCTGACTGGTTTGCCAAACCGGTCTGACCGGTTTCTCGTGCTTATGTGAGGCTAAGTCCAACAGAAGCGGTCTGGCCGGTTTCAGAAACCGGCCTGACCGATTTTAGGTGCCAGCAGCCTTGTCGTGTGTGTTTCCGCTGCGTGTGTTGTGTGGTTGCTGGTTTGGTCTTGTTCCTAGGTGCAGTAGCACTTCAGTGGCTGCGTGGGCTTGGCAAGAGAAGCCCGTGGTGGTGCACGAGTGAAATTGGGTTCATAGACCGAATTCTTGATTAGAATTTTTATCGGCTCCCATTCACTCCCCCCCTCTCTGGTTCGCCGCTTCGGCCCTTCATCCATCCCTGCCATGCTATTATCAGATTTGCTGTTTATTTTTTTGGATTCTAAAGCATGTCTGGCCATTTCTAAATCTTTCATTAGATCAAAAACTTCAAAATTTTCCTCCCTTATGTCAATCCCCATACTAACAGATAAAGCAGCTATCTCATCATTACATAAAGTAGAAAAAGAATTGGTTAAATTGAGATTGGTACCTTCCAGGTTCCTCTTCCTTGCCATCTCTTTGCTTTTGTCTTCAGTTGTTAGAGCCAGATCACCCATCAATCTAGCACACCTTCTCCTCTCTTCTCTTGGATTTTTTATTTTTCAGTTGGGGTCTTATCTTCCTTAGCACCCATTTTGTCCACCTCCTGATCCTCACCCATCTGAGGTTTTTCTGATTCCAGCCCCATCACCTGGTTCAGGTTGTTTAATGTATCCATGATATTTACCCCATCACCTTAGGATCACTTCCCCCTGGTTGGGCATTATCTTCATTGAACTCATCATTATGATTCTTTTCATCCTTCCTCCCTGCCTCTTGAGCATTCCGTAGTTCCAGTAACTTGGTTGATGATTTCCTCATCAGTTCATTCTGCCTTTCTAGCAGTTTTTCTCTCTGAACTCCCAAGATGTCAGAGTGGGTGCATCTTTGTAGCCATGAGCCAGTCTGAGAAGAACCCCCTCTTGGAATTGCCCCTGTATCTTGAGCACTTGGCTCTGAAAATCATCACTGTCATCAGTGTCACCTCCAAAGTCTAAACCAGAGAGCCTCTCTCCTTCCTCTTCTTGAGAGTTGACCTCAACAATTTCTTTATCTTTTCCTTTCTTATCTGCCCCTTCTCCTTTTTCGACTTCTGTCTCCATCAACTTGTGTTGCTTCATCTGCCCTCCAGATTGAAACTTGCCACCACTCCTTTCAGATGTTTTATATTTTGCTTGAGGTATGCTATGTTCTCCCATTTTGGCTCTCTTTGGACTAGGCTGGTTTGCATTGTTATCAATCTGGGTGCCTTCCTTGTCTTTTTTTCCTTGTGTTTCATCAACCACTTCTCTTCAAATAAGAAATCATATAGACACACCCCTAGGGATCCTACAGCAACAACTGGCACCTGAGCCACATCTCTGCATGTAATTTTTACTCTGACAGCCTCAATCTTCAGCCTTGTTTTCTCATCTATAGCCACTGCTTTTCCAACTAGCCCTTCAACCTTAGCCATTGTCCTTATGGATCTTTGATCTATTGGAATTCCTTTCATCCTAAACCAGCTGAAGCTTGCGTTTTGCATTCACTGTGGCAGTCCAAGGTTCCACAGTTATCTGGGCTTCTGCTTCTATCATTCCCAAGCTTGTGAAATTGCTATAGACCTGCACCAGTTTGGCATCTGGGAATCTCATCGCGAACTTGTTCTCAGATATCTTCCTTGCTGCCCATCTCCAGACTTTCCTATCCACCACATGCTTGAATTCTTCTT
This sequence comes from Cenchrus americanus, assembly GCA_947561735.1. Taxonomy (NCBI): domain Eukaryota; kingdom Viridiplantae; phylum Streptophyta; class Magnoliopsida; order Poales; family Poaceae; genus Cenchrus; species Cenchrus americanus. Next base: position 306,910,511 of record OX387241.1, on the reverse strand, counting down.
CGATTTGTTTTGCAGTAGCTTGTCCCCCAGTGACAGTGAATATAGCTGTGGTTGCCTTCTCTTTACTCAGCTTTGGGTCAGTTCTCTCTTCTATGAAGAAAAAGCTTTGATTCTCCACCTGAGCCGCACAAAGTTCTGGCCCTTCATTCCACTGAGGCAGCCTACGACACTCATATGTGATGTGGTTGTTCAATCCACATATCTCGCAGTTCACTCTTCTATTGCACTCATCAGTCGAGTGATTCTTCAAGCCACATATATTGCATCCAAAACTTTCTTGGGCAAAATGGTTTCTCCCTTCAACTTGTCTCTCTCTGCTTCTCTGGTGTTGATTTGCAGCAGCCTTGCTTGGATCTGGAACCTCATTGTTATTCAGATCTTCTTCGCGTCCTCCCCATCTTGCCTTCTCCTCCACAACCCTAGATTGATTCTGTTTGTATGCTTCCTGATCCCATGTAGCACTGTTATTCAGATCATCCTCCATACCCTCCCTAGATTTACCCTCTTGCGCACCCGAAGAGCTCTTGTCCATCTTTTGCTTCTCTTTCTAATCTTCTTCATTCCCGTTTCTTCCTTCTCTGCGTTTCCAAACATTGGTCCTTGTCCCTGTTCTTCCAGCACCACGACCATGCCTGCCGACTCCAAATCCATCCCAGCCGCCTCCCCTCGGTCTCATCGGCAACACCATGATCCTTGGTGCCTCCGCGGCCTTTACTGCTTGCGCGTACGATTTGACACCCCCTGAGCTCTCTCTTTGACTTCGATTGAAGAAATGCCCCAGGAATTTCGATAGTTTTCTGAATCTAGGGTTCTTGAGGGGAGGTGTCGGCTGTTGATTTGGATTGGGGAAGGGGAAAGGGGCTCTAGCTCCCGAAAGCTGATTCAGTTGTGGGAAATTGACCCTCGAGTTCCCCTCACTCGCTTCGCTCGGTTAGCCTCACCCCCACCTTGCCCTCCGGATGAACGTCGCGTGTCGCTGCGCTCGGGCTCGACCCTATAAAACCAACCACAGACTCCATACGTGGCGGTGTACGCACCTTTGGCTCTCGCTGTGGAATTGGGCCAAAGCCCGCCCGATGAGGATCCTGAAACGGGCGATCCCTTCTTACCTATTTGGTACTGCATTAACTTTTCATTTTGGTACCTCGACGCAGTGTGCTCTGCAGCCACGGGGGTCTTCTTTGTGTGGATTCCATGTGGCATTCCATATGTTAAGACTACTTGATGTCATACCTAACATCAAAAAGGCTGTTGTAAGTAGATAATAATGCTCAACCTTGTCTCTGGTCATATTATCCATCTGACTTTAGAAACTGATTTCTACTTGCATTCTCATAAATGATTGTATTTTGCAGGATTTCAAATCTCCTGCAGATGTTTCCACAGAAGATCTAAAGCGTGTCCGGGAGATGTTGTGCGAGTACATTCTTAAGGAGACCATCGACCGAAAGGGCAACTTCTACAGTGGTGCACCGTGAGTTTATTGTAGACAGAAACTTGAAACTCATTCAGTCTTCTTTAGTCAGGTGTTGTTGCCTGAGAAAGCTGCTTGGCTTGGTTGGTTGGGGGTTAGATACTGCCTGATTTAGGCAGTTTTCTCATGACTCCATCCAAACAAGCCCTAATGAGAGTAACTTGAAACTTGATGTGATCCTAGCTTGTCTATAAATGTGATCTTGCTTGTCTATAAATGTGATGTGAGAATGTGTTTGTGACGTCTCCTTGCCGTGGTGGCTGCCATATCCTGGCTGGTTCCAGGATGCAGCCCCTAATGCCTGGCAAATCCTGGCTGGTTCCAGGATGCCGCCGGCAAGCGGGCAGGTTACTGTAGGGGTGGCCTACGTATCTATAACGGACGTTAATTAAAGCTCGTTACAAACACTGATCAGTGAGTAACGGGCTTCATTCGGAAAGACCGTTACAAACATGCCCATAATATAACGGGCAGCGTAAAAGACCGTTACCAGTCCTGACCAGTGGGCCCCAGGAGCTGGCAACAAGCGTCTCCTTTAATAGAGAGAAAGCATACTCACGTAGAAACAGATGCGTCTCATTTCGTCGAGACAGAGGAGACGCAAGTTAACAGAATGCGTCTCTGATGTTAATTTAACAGTAACAGACTCTGTTTTCATGCTCGTTACCAAAGTTCCTTGTGGGCCCAGAGAATCAGCCATTTCACGTGACCGGTGACTAGTTGTGGTAATGGTCGTTGTTTGATGCCCGTTACGAATCCTATATGTACTGAAACGCGTGTGAAATAGACGCGTCTTAGTTCGTCAAGATAGTGGAGACAGAGGTGCACAACAGGTGTCTCCGATACTGAGCTACTGTAACGGGCTTTGCTTTGGTGCCCGTTATGAAAGTTCCCTTTGGGCCTAGAGAAACAACCATTTCACGTGATCGGTGGCTAGTTGTGGTAACGGTCGTTGTTTAATGCCCGTTACAAATATGTCTTATCAGTAACGGGCATCCGCCCATTACCTTTCTTGGCTTATTTGTAACACTTGATCAGTAACGGGTGCATTGCCCGTACCAAAGGCGATCTACGCCCATTACCAAAGCAAGTTTTTCACGTAGTGAGGGCGGAACAAAGTCGGCCATCGGCGGCGGTGACAAGACAGGGTCGCAAGTGAGCAGGGCGTGGGCGGTAGCGGCGGCGGAAAAGGACGTAGGAGGACGGGGGGATGGTCGGCGGTGGAAGGAGGCAGGCGGAACTGGTGCCGGTTCTTTTGGATCCACATATGGCGATGTGAGTGGGATGTGACCATGTGGGAGGATTGGGGGCAGACAAAAACCGTGAAAAAACTAGACCGATGCGGGGGTGGGCGGCGCGTGACGGGTGGGAAGAAGGACGGACGGGCTCGGGTATGGAATAATATTCCACACCCAGGGTATAGAATATAAATACCCTATATATAATGTTGATTATTTATATTAATTATTTTAATTTTATGCATACGCCATTTCATTTGCTTTCACATTTGTCCGAAGTATGGAACTATGGGGTCTATGACTCATTACACTATACAAAGGATTCTTACCGGCAAATCATTGACATTATAAAAAAAGTAAGACGACTCAGTGCAATAAATACTATTGCGTGTATCGGCTATAGTTTAAAATTATATTACTAACTTATGTCTTTGTATCCTACACAATCATTGGTGGGCAACACCCTCCAAATAAGAAAAAAAATGGTGGTACGACATGCTAAATGGCTAAGAACACTTTTGTTAATAAAAACTTATCTTTTTTTATTAGAGTTGTACACTTCTGTTAATAATTACCGATCGTTTTTTGTTTGTTTGCAGTGCTATAAGCAACCTCCTAGCAGTGTGCTATGTGGATATTACATGTGTGAGATATTGAGAAATAATGGGAGGTACCAGACGAATCCTGAAAATGTAAGCCTCTTATTTGTACACAACCATACATGTGCTAATTATCGTCCTTATGGTAATGCATAATAATCTTCATTTATTGTGTTTACGTGCAGATGCCAACCATTCAGGGATCAAGGGGGCAGCTTGGTGAGAAGGGAATCAACAACATTTGTGCGAACATGACAAAGTTCATCATACGTGAGATTTGCCATGAGGATTGAGAATTCTTCAATAATAAAGGAGTGTTGAGTTTAGATGGTGCGGAAAGGTTAGGTAGATGGGTGTCCTAAGATTATCTATTATGTACGATGCTTTTTATAATGTGACTTATGTATATTATATTATATTCTGGTTTGGATTATGTGTGGTTGACAAACATATTTGGATTTGGCGTTTAGATACAAATAGTAATAAATACAGGTGAATTTAGCCTACAAATATAAATATTAAAAATTACGTCAAATATTCCGACCAAATACAAATAATAAACGAAAATGACGAATTATATAGAAATGGGGAAAAACCTTGGTGTTGCGGGCAACATAAAGAACCGTCAACACAAAAAGCGTTGTGCTCGCGGGCGTCCTAAACAACCGCCAGCAGTTGGCATAAGCGTCCGCCAGCAGAAACTTATCTATGCTGGCGGGCGGGCACCCGCCAACACAAAGGGTCATTTCTACTTGCTCAAAGTTGCTCACGGGTGCTGCGCCCGCCAGCAAAGACCTGTTTTAGCCGCTAGGACAAATCGTTTCTGGCGTAGTGGATGTTGCGCGGTGTGGATTTTGTGCATCACGCACAATCACAGCGCCAATGCGGATCTAATGTGTAATATCTCTATTCTGATTCATGCATGTATATAAATAAAAGAATAACAAATGGAATCCCGATTGTAATCGGATCAGGAATTCAGAATACGTTTAGGTTTATCAATTTCCAGCTTATACTCGAATTCTCGCTCCGAAACAACTGCCAAAAAAGTCTGCGTGATAGATTTCCTGCTCGGACTCGAATCCACAATAATATATATATACCCATCGAACAGTCACCTCTGATATATCTTTCTGTATTAATCGTGCTCATGGCTCCAGGGTTTTTTTTACCGCTCGGTACCGCGCGGTATACCGCGGTTACCGCCGTTACCGCTGGGTACTGTAACGGTACCGAGCGGTAGAAACCCCCCCAAAATTCAAATTTGAATTTAAATTCAAAAAAATGAAAAAATCAATAAAAATCACCAAAAAATAGTTCATGATTTGTAGAGTCTTATGGTGTCAAATGTTTTCAAATTTGAGCGCATTTGGTATTTATTTGGAGCTTTAGAAGTTGAAACAAAAAAGAAAAAAAAACAGTGGCCGGCCCGTTAAGGCCCATGAAGCCCACCTGCCGGTTTAACCCTACCTAGCGTCGCGCCCCGTGCCCCGCAGCCTCCCAGTCGCGCCCCCCTCCCCGTCCGCGCTCTCTCCCCTCGCGTCCGCCGCCGCCGCGCGCGCTCCGCGCGCGCCGCCGGCGGCTTACCGCGCGCGCGGCCCGCGGTTTACCGCGCGGTAGCGGCGGTGGCCGCGCGCGCGGGCGGATCCGCTCCCTACCGCGCGGGAGGCGCGGTCGGCCCGCGCGGTTAGCGCGGTATCCGCGGCGCCGCCTCGGTATACCGCGGTTAGGTACGTTTTCTTTTCTTTTTTTTTTGCTTTTGAGTTCATTAAGGCTTTAGGAATTGTGTTAGGAGTTAGGATTTTAGTTAGGATTTAGGTTTTCTCTGTTTTAGGTTTTTTGCTAGGGTTAGGGATGTGAGTTAGAGGTAGAAATAAAATTGTTGCTTTAGGTAGAATTAGAAATGGAATTGTTGGTTTAGCTTTTAGGTTTAGGAGTATAATTTGTGGCATGATCATGATGTAGGATCTAATTTTCAGTAGGTATAATTGTAAGGAAGTGTTTTGTAATTTAGTTTGTGTTGGCATTTATGCAGGTAGAAAATGTCGGGGAGACCTAAAGACCCGTATGGGAACATGGTGTAAATCTAGCTCCCGGATGGCGATGCAATCACCTGTGGTATGCAGAAAAGTGGTGGAGGTTCAACTAGGTTGAAACAACATTTGGCCGCGCGTGGATCATCAGTGCTCCATTGCAACAACGTTCCACCAGACGTGCGGGAGTACTTTCAGCGGGATCTTGATAGGACGAGGAAGGCAACTAATGAACGCGCTCGTCAGAGGTTGGCACGGGAGGAAGCAGCAGCAGCGGGTAACAATCCCGCTGGAGGATATGATGAGGAGGCTCAGATCCAGGACGAGAGGTTTGAATGTCATGTCCATCGCCGAGTACCACTCCGCGACCCAGCTAGGGATCTTTCCATTCTACCATTGAACTTGTGTTGTATGAACTATTTGTATGAACTTGTGTTGTATGAACTATTTGTGTTTGAACTTGTGTTGTATGAACTAGTTGTATTTGAAGTTTGAACTTTGAACTATTTGTGTTTGAACTATCAACTCACTTATGCACGGCTAATATTATTGTGTTTGGTGTAGTATTTCTATGTATACCTATAAATCATTGATTGGGGGTGCTATTTAACACTAATTTGTGCCAACACCATGCCAAAATTTTCATTGATTCAAAGCCGGGAGGTGTTTTTTTCCCAGCGGTATAAATAGTTTATACCGCGGTAAAAATAGTTTATACCGCGGTAAAAACTATTTATACCGCGGTATACCGTTCAAAACCGTTTGAACTAGCGGTAGCAATGGATTTTGGTTTGAAATTTGAATTCGCGCGGTATCTAGCGGTATACCGCGGTATACCGCGGCATACCGCCCTACCGCTGCCCGGCGGTAAAAACGTGGCGGTCGGTAAAAAAAACCCTGCGTGGCTCTCGTTCCAGATCGATCAACGCCCAAGGACGATCCAACATGATGGATTTCATGGTCAGCCTCCTCCCTGAGTGCATCCTCCGCGGTATCGTGTCCCTGTCGCCCAATAAAACCGCCGCCGCCGTGCCCTCGCGAGATTTCATCAGCCTCCTCCCTGACTGCATCCTGGGCAGTATCGTGTCCCTGCTCCCGCCCAAGGCCGCCGCCCGCACCGCCGTGCTCTCCCGTCGCTGGCGATACATCTGGCAGTCGGTCCCGCTCGATCTCGCCATCGGCTGCCGCGGATCTGATTTGCATACGGTCGACGCCCGACAGATTTCGCTCCTCCTATCCTCCCGCCGCGGCCCTATTCGCAGCATCCGCGCCATCATCTACGCCGGCGAGGTGAAGGAATCCTACCCGATCTGGGTCCAAGCCCTAGCGGGGACCCACGTCGACGACACCCTTACGCTAAAGTTCCCTTCCCACTGGGTTTCCGTGCTGGTGCCCTTCTACCGTCTAGCTCACTCTCTCCGGCGCCTGGAGCTCGACGGGTGCCGCCTTGACATGGCCATGGACGGCGACGAGACGACGACGACGACTCTGCCCCGACTCCACTCCCTCTGCCTGTCCAACGTACATGTCTCGGAGGCTGCGCTCCACCGCATGCTCGATAGCTGCACCGCTTTGCTGGATCTAAGCCTCTGGAGGATCCATGGCCTCCGCCGCCTTGTGCTCCGTTCCGGGACCCTCGCCACTGTGCGCATCAAGCCCCGTGTCCCGATGGACGAGCTCTCCTTCAGCGATGCCCCCAATCTCGAATCCATTGCCTTCTTGTATACGGATCTCTGGCGCGTACGAGCCATCACCCAAGCTGCCGCGGCTCCTCCTAAGCTTCGAGAGGTCACCCTTAAGGTGCCCCTGCTTCTCACAGAGACTACTGCTTCCATTCAAATGGTAAACTAAATGGGTTAGAGTTTGTGCTCTCATTCTAGCTCATATATATTTAGATGGTTAGTTGATTAAGTTTTTGATGCAGAAATTGGCGCTGCCCATCGTAACGGTGCTCGTTCTCCATATGCGATTCGGAGATGGTGAAGAACTGACAAAGGCTGCACACATGCTAACCCTATTCCCGTGTTTGAATTCTCTGCAGATTTGGGTATGTGTAAAGCCTTATCGTCAATCAAATTACTAAACGGCCAAATTTTATCGACAACTATATATATTCTAAAATGCAAAACTTTATTACATATATATGCATGATTGCAGTGCCTCTACTCCCCTTTTGATCATCAAGAGGAACCTGATTTTGGACAATGGCAACAACCCGAAGCCGAAACAGTTAATTGCCTAAATAGGCATCTGGAGAAGGTGCAGATGGATTGGTACAGTGGCAGCAATTGCGAGGTGGAATTTGCAAGGTTCCTTGTGGCCAAAGCCAAATTTCTAGCGACCGTGAAGCTGTTTCACCCTATCAAATGGAGTAAAGAGGACATCGACTCGCAAAGAAATCGTATATGCATAAGTGGGAAGGCCTCCTCCGCTGCTCAAATTTACTTTACTAGAACAAGCAACGGCAGCGTCTTTGATAAAGAAAAAATGGACGATTACATAAAGAGAGTGCCTCTACTTTGATATAGTGGAAGATAATATATTGATGCTTGGAAGTGCCACATGATTTCCTTTTCTTAGAGTGTTTCTTCAGTTGTTTGTACTTTAGATTTGTTCTGATAAAAAATATTGTACGCTGATTTGGACAGTTGGTTTGTTTTGAGACAAAAATAACATGCAAGAAGCTGGCTCTTACAAAAATACAATTAAATAAACAGATTTACACATAATTAAAATGGTATACAATTAATCTATTGTTTTTGGTACTTGGTCCACTAATTTGGTACTCCTTGGTACTTGTTTTGTTTGCACCATTCTGATTTTACCGGATCGGCTCACTTTTCTTTTTTTCTCAAATACACTAAAATTCTATATTTTTTCAAATCTTGGATTATATTCCATGTTATGAATAGTATATTATTAGATGGCTCAGCTAGCAGTTTAGCGTTTCGCAGCCCCGGTGTGTGGAGCAAATGATTGCTCAGATGAAACTTCACTTAGCTGATGATTAGTAAATATTATACACTGACTAGGAAACAGTGGGTTTGTTGTGCGTCACGGGTGCGAAAACGCACGACAAACTCTTTGTAAGTTTGTCGTGCATTTTTCGTCGGGCGCACGGCAAAGGACACACGGTTGAATTTTGCACGGTAAGTCCTATTGTCGTGCGTTGTGGCTGACAACGCACGGTGAATTATCTTTGCCATGCGTCACGGTGAGGCGCACGGCAAAAAAAAGCAACTAACGGCGCCGGGGTGAGACGGCGTGTGACTCCCTTTGCCGTGCGCCGTAGTCCAAAGTGCACGGCAAACAACACCCTTAGCCGTCCGCCGTAGACCAAAACGCACGGCAACCAGAATTCTTTGCCGTGCGCCAACGCGAAAAACGCACGGCAATGGTGCTAATCAATGGCACCATTGTCGTGCGTCCCGATAAACGCACGGCAAAGGCACTATTTCGGTTGTTGGTTTTGGTCACTTTGCCATGCGCCTTCCAAAAAACACATGGCAAAGTGGCCTTTGCATTTTTTTTTGTTTTTCACGTTTAAAAGTACCCAAAAATCAGTGGAATAATATGCATTCCATAATATTCATCAGAGGCATCATATATATCATAATATTCATCACAGGCATCATGTATATCATAATAATCATCACAGGCATCACATATTGATAAATCCACACGTTACTCATCGACAAGTCCACAAGTTCAACAACAAGAATTATTCAAGTTCATCAACAAAGATCCACAAAGTCCAGGAACTCAAATGACATGAATGCGACTTACTAAGGAGGAGGGAAGAGCTGTTGTGGGGCCATCGGCGGTGACATGCCCGGGGACCCATGTAGATTATTCGAGCCGCCGATTGATTCAAACTCGGGATCAGCCAAATCACTATCATAGCTACTATCACTTGGTGCCACAAGTGAATCAGTATTAGAATACATGCCCTCCTCATCAACTGCTACACCCTCACCATCAATTGGTTCTGTCCTTTTGGTTTTCCTACCTGTCTTTTTATTGGTTGTGGATGTGATTCTCTCATTTGTTAATGGCTCAGTGGTGGGTGGCTCAATGGTGGGTGGTTCAATGGGGGTTGTTTTGTTCCTAACAGAAGGGTGAAACCTATGTTTTGTTGGTGAAAACTGCAATGGGCCCTCAAAATCATTTATCTGGGCATTGATATGAACTACTCTATCTACATTAAGTTGAAACCACTCGTGTAGGTTTCCATCTGACTTTATCTCCATAGAACCACTATCAAGCTCACGCCACAAAGAAATGTACTGCTTTGAACCCCACATATAGTGCTCGACTATGGAATCAACCAACTGCATCAAGCCATAGTCATCGATGTCAACCATTTGAGTTGGCAGAGTTTTACCCTACCGCCATGACTTTGGTCCTTCATCAGGAAGACTGAAGAAGGACCGAACTTTAACAACAAGATTCAAATCCATGTGATTTGGCCTACAAATCACAGTATAGTCAGTTGAAATCAATCATCACTAAGGAGCGACCATCCACCAGTCCTCTAGCAACCATGGATCCGTCGTGAAGCCATGGCGCTCGCCGCCGCAGCTTAGCAGCCATGGATCCACCGTCGGACACCCATTCTCCATCTCGTGGCCTTGGACATCGAGCTCGATAGAGCTCCATGCTTGTTGGAGAGTCATAGAGTAGGGGACGAGTGAGGAGTAGGGGCGGGCACGAAGCAGAGCCAACGCCGGCGTGCCCATCTGCCACCATCGAGGAAGGAGCCCGGAGAGATCCAGGCGGAACAGCTCGAGGGGTGAGATCCACATAGATCGGGGAACAACTCGAGGGGTGAGATCCACACAGATCGTGTCACTACCCGTGGCCGCCGGCGAGTCGCCGTCGACGTGAGCCAGACACGATGGATCAGAATTCGGAGGAGAATTGGAACGAGGAAGGATTCCTTTTTTCCGTTTTCTATTTCAGTCTTTTTTCATAGTCTCTGATACAGCGAACGGTGGCTTATAAGCTCACCTATTACATCCTGCCCGTAGGCCCCACATGTCATACAACTATGAAAATGTAAAAACAGAAATAGGCTTCTCTATTGTCTTGGCGTCTCACTCTTTGTTCGTTTATGTCCTTGCCACGGGTATGACATCTCCCCCTGCTGAAGAACTAACTTGTCCCCAAGTTTTGCTGTCCGGAAAACGAGCTTTGATGACATTGTAGTCCTCCCAAGTTGCTGCGAATTCCATGAAATTGGTCCACTTAACCTTCACCTGTGGAATTGCTACATTCCCTTTCTTCACCAATCTGCGATCCAGAATCAGCTCTGGCTCAGTATCTGCAGCAGAGAGATCAGTGATCTTGGGCAACTCAGCAAATACTGGAGTGTAATCTGGGGTATAAGTTTTCAGCTGAGAAATGTGGAACACTGGATGTATCAGGCTTCCTTCTGGTAACTGCAACTTGTAAGCTACCTTGCCAATCCTCTCCACAATCTCATACGGTCCATAGTACTTGAAAGCAATCTTAGGATATGGTCGCCTTGCCACTGATGTCTGGACATACATTTGAAGCTTTAGCAACACCTTGTCCCCCACTGAAAACTCCAGAAATGTTCTTTTCTTGTCGGCCTGACTTTTCATCTTGTTTTGAGCTGCAGACAAATGAGTTTTCAATGTCTGTATCTGTAACCCTCTGTTCTGTACCACTTCAGCCACTAATGGTGTAGTGTCCCTTGACACTTCAGGAGCTAGCACCAAATTGGGTTCATAGCCATATAATGCTTTGAATGGGGAACATCCCAAAGAAGTATGGTAAGAAGAATTGTACCAAAGCTCAGCTAATGGTAGCCACTTTTTCCATTGTTTAGGAGAGTCATGAATAGCACACATGAGATACATCTCCAAACACTGATTCACACGTTCAGTTTGGCCGTCTATTTGAGGATGGTATGTTGTACTCATTGCCAAGTTCACTTTATACAACTTAAATAACTCTTTCCAAAATTTGCTCAGAAATATTGGATCCCTGTCTGTCACTATCATCTTGGGTAGTCCGTGTAATTTCACCACATTATCCAAAAAGAGTTGTGCAATTCCCTGAGCAGTATATGGATGCTTGACTGCAAGGAAATGTGCATATTTGGTAAATCTGTCCACCACCCCGACAATGACATTGCAAAACTCATATGTGGGAAGTCCTTCAATGAAATCCATTGAAATCTCCTGCCAAGCCCCCTCAGGAATAGGTAATGGCTGAAGAAGACCAGCTGGATGTTGCTAACTATGTTTTGCTTTTTGACATGTCAGGCGTTGCTTAACAAAATTGTCCACATCCTGTTTGAGTCCCTTCCAAGAGAACATGTGTTTCAGCTTTGATATGTAGCTTGAGTACCTGAATGGCCTCTAATTGCACTGGAATGAAAGGCTGCAATTAATTTGGTCTGCAGTGCAGAGTTACTTCCCACCCAAATCTTGTCATCCTTCTCGATAACCCCTTTATCTAGACTGAATCCTTCCTGATTGGGACTGTTCACTGCTAGTTGGGTAAGCAGTTTTTGAGCCTCCATGTCAGTCTTGTAAGAATTCAGTACTTCTAAGATCCACAAAGGTTGTATTTCTGATATCCCTTGTATAGCCATCACATGACCCGCACGAGACAAAGCATCTGCTGCGACATTGTCTCTGCCCTTGTTGTAAACAATCTTGAATTTGAGATCCATCAGCCTGGTCATAGCCTTTTTCTGCAAATCAGAGTGCAAACGTTGCTCTCCCAAATATGTCAATGACTGATGATCTGTCTTAATAAGGAATTCCTGATGTTGTATATATTGCCTCCATTTCTCTGCAACCATCAAAAGAGCTAAGAATTCCTTATCACAGATATAAAGGTGCTTATGTTTATCCCCCAAAGCCTTACTTAAGAAAGCCACTGGTTGTCCTTTTTGCATCAGCACTACCCCTATGCCAATTGCACATGCATTAGTTTCAATGGTGAAAGTGTCTTGAAATTTTGGCAGAGCTAATACTGGAGTGCTCATCGTAGCAGATTTGAGAGCCTGAAATGCTTTATCAGCCATCTCAGACCAAGCAAAACCTTTCTTCTTCAACAATTGAGTCAAAGGCTTTGCTATGATCCCATAATGTCTCACAAATTTTCTATAATAGCATGTGAGCCCAAGAAACCCTCTGAGTTCAGTCACATTTTCTAGTTTTGGCCATCTCAGCATGGCTTGGGTTTCACTAGGATCTGTGGCCACACCATCCACAGATATAATGTGACCCAAATATTCCAAGCTTCTCTGAGCAAATGAGCATTTGCTAAGTTTCAGGTGTATTTTGTTTGCTTGCAACACTGCTAACACTTGCTGTAAATGCTCAACATGCTAGACCAAAGAAGGACTGTATATAAGTATGTCATCCAGAAAAACCATAACAAAATTCCTCAGAAAAGGCTGCAGGAGCTCATTCATCAGGCACTGAAAAGTTGATGGGGCATTAGTTGACCCAAATGGCATCACTTTGAATTGATAATGACCATGATGGGTTTTAAATGCTGTCTTGAACTCCTCCCCCTCGTTCATCCTCACTTGATGGTAGCCTGACTTCATATCCAATTTGGTAAAATATTTGGCTCCAAATAGCTCATCTAAAATCTCTTCAATGATTGGCATAGGAAACCTGTTTTTGATAGTCATAGCATTCAGCCTTCTGTAATCCACACAGAACCTCCATGTTCCATCCTTTTTTCGACAAGTAGCACAGGAGATGCAAAGGGGCTGGAACTGTGTTCAATGAGTCCAGCCTGCAGAAGTTCTTTAACTTGCTTTTAAATCTCAGTCTTGTGCTGTGGGGAATACTTGTATGGTTTGCAGTTTATTGGAACTGCATCAGGTTGTAAGGGGATGGCATGATCATATGCTCTTGATGGTGGTAGTTGTTTAGGATCTGTGAAAAGCTCAGGAAACTGATCAATTACTTCCTGAATAGAATCAGGTATAGCCTGGTCTTCAGCTTGTTGGACACATTCTACAACAGCAAATGCCCAAATACCATTGCCTTTTACAGCCTTCCACAAGTGCTCAGCTTCTACTGGTTGAACTTGTAACTCTGGTGGTTTAACTCCCTGGAGTTTGATCTGTCTCCCTAAATCCCATAACTCTATGGTTCTATCTACCCAGTGACACTTCATAGGGCTATGGTGTTTCAACCAATCATATCCCAAAATAGCATCATAAGCTCCCATATTCAACACCCTCATATCCACAGTCATTGTATGACCTTGGCACCACCATTCCAATTTGGGCACCATTTTATCAGATATCAACATCTGGCCATTTGGCAATTGTACTCTCTTTGGATTAATGGAGGTTGTAGATAATCCTGCTGTCTCTACAAATTGTGAACTGACAAAAGAGTGAGAACTCCCACTATCAATCAATATCAACATCACCTTATTCTGCACTAAGGACTGGATTTTGATACACTCATTGTTGTTGGTTCCTGAAATAGCATTTAGAGAGAGATTACACAACTCCTCTGTGAGGGAATCTTCCACAGCCAACTGGTTTAGTGTCTCATCAGATAAAGCCTGATCAAGTCATTCAAAGCCAGAGCATGAACCTGTGCCTTAGTTCTCTTCTGACAAACTTCAACATGGCTTGGATCAAATTTATCCCCACAGTAAAAGCAAAGTCCATTTGCCTCTCTATAGTCTCTCAATTGCCTTTCCCTCCACAAATTGTTTGTGGGACCTACAACTTTCATTTCAGGTTTGTTGGAAGCACCTCCAGTCTTAGACAGTCCCCCTTGTTTCAGCCATTTGGATTTACCTCTATCCACAATCCTCTATTGTATTTTGGCTAACAACACAGCCCTATCCACATCTTCAGGGACCTGAGACTGAACTGTATATCTGATCTCTTTTTTGAGCCCATTCACAAATTGTGAAGCAAAGAACAGTTCCCCATACCCATCATTATGCATGCTGACTTGGAATTGTAATTCTTGGAATTCTCTGAAATACTCCTCCACTGAGCCTGACTGTTTCAACTCTAACGGATCAGTTAAAGACTTCCTATAGTCATCCTTGCCAAATTTTTCTTCTAATGCTTTGACGAACTGGGCCCATGTAGGAGTCCTGTTTCTCTTCCTGTACACCTGCAGCCATTGCGAAGCAGGTTCCTCAAAGTGAACCACGGTCATTCTCACCCTATGCTTGGGCTCAAGATCCACCAACATAAAGTAGTCCAAACATTTATCCCTCCATATGGCTGGATTATCTCCATTGAATTTGGGACAAAACACTTTGGGCATGTGTTGCTTGGGAATAGCGGTCGTGCTCTGTATGTCTGTATGTCTGTATGTCTGGTTGAGGTTGTTTCTTCGACTGGAACTCCTTAAGATCAGCAGAGATTTCAGACCCCATGTCAGTTCAGACAACTGCGTCTCCTCAAAACGCATTTGAGCCATTGTTAAAGTTGTGACTGCTCTTCCTGTCTCAGCAAGTTGTGTGGCCATTTTCTGTTGTTCGACAGTCTGTTTCCCCACTGTATCCACTGTTTTCTCCAACTGCAGTTTCATTTGTTGTTGTTGAACGCCCAAATCTGTCACCCATTCAAACAAGAGGTCAAAACTTTCTAGGATCTGGTCCAACTTGTTGTTCTCCCTTTCTCCTTCTGATGCCATTGCGTCCAACACGAACCTCGCCTGCACAGAAGGCTTAGGTGGAGCCGTGGCTGATCGCTCAGAAGGCTTAGGTGGAGCCGTGGCTGATCGCTCCGCAAATCGATCTACGGTGGGTAGGAATTATGGGGACGACCTCACTTGCAACGTGCTCGCGAGATCCAGTACACCCGACCTGACCCGTTTCGCAGATCAAGATCGACGGAATTCGTAGCAATCAGACCCTTGTCCCGTACCTGAAGCAAATATGCCTGCGCTGACGAAGAAATTGGAGATGATTCCTTGTCTACCGCCGCCTACGCCTTCCAATCCGCAACACCCCCGCCTCCCAACGTTGTTCGCCTCCGCTCGAAGTCTACCGCCGCCAAACTCCGATCCGGATCCGCCGCCGCCAACCGCCACCAGATAACTCCGCGCGTCGCCTTGAAGCGAGTTGCCGAGGAAGATAACCCAAATTTGTTACCACTGTCACGACCCGTGGCCGCCGGCGAGTCGCCGTCGACGTGAGCTAGACACGATGGATCAAAATTCGGACGAGAATTGGAACGAGGAAGGATTCCTCTTTTCAATTTTCTATTTTCAGTTTTTGCATAGTCTATGATACAGCGAACGGTGGCTTATAAGCTCACCTATTACATTCTGCCCGTAGGCCCCACATGTCATACAGCTATGGAAATGTAAAAACAGAAATACGCTTCTCTACTGTCTTGGCGTCTCACTCTTTATTCGATTCTGTCTTTGCCACGGGTATGACAGATCGGGAAGGTAGATTTGTTGTGTACCACCGGGAGCTCGACGAGGAGCAGGTGAGCTGGTGGCTTCTGCCTTAAGTGCATTAAAATGCATTTCATTTAACCATATTTTGTGATATATTTTAATTAGCAAATAATCTTTTAAATTTCTCAAACTTGACGTATATAATTTATACAATGCATATGTTCCATTTTAAACGTTCGCAATCCAAATCATGGTGTTGCAAAAGAGAAATCTAATTTGTAAATAGGTGAAGTATTATTGTTTGATAAAGGAGTAGTAGTTGGGTCTAAGTTCCTGAAAATGCATCTCATTTAACCTTATTTTATTTTTAATTTTAATTATAAAATAAACTCGTCAATTCTCCAACTTGACTTGTACAATATATGGGGTGCATATGTTCCATTTTATGCATTTGCACTCCAAACGATGATGTGGAAAATGACAGAGACCGTGTGAGCATGGGAGAAACTGCTGCTGGGGCAACAGCGGCTGCAGCTGCAGGCATCATTGGAGGCTTATTAGCAGTGGTTTTGGTGGCTGCTGCGGCCGCTGCAGCAATAAGCGTTATCGCTTGAGCCTGTCAATGCCAAATTAGTGTATTAGCATAAATATTTAACACTTAGTCCAATGAACAACAAGACATATGCAAAAAGGTGAAGATAATATGACCTTTTCTGGTGGCACTGAGTCATACACACATACTGATCCGCCATAGAAAATTGTAAGCTGTTGAGGTTTTGCTGAAGGATTCGACATCGGCGACATTCCAGACCTTGTGGAAAACAATGCAGGAAATTAAGAACAAAAGGCAAATAAAATGACATCGCATAATTGCATAATTGAAATTAAAAGTAGGCAGATACATGGCACTCACAAGATATAATGAGTTTAACACAGTGCCATGAGATATAATGTGTGTGTGCATGTAGAAAGTACTGATCCTACTTCCGTAATGACATGAAAATGGAAGTAGAACTCCAAGAGAAATATATTCCAATTTACATGGATTGTCTAACAACCGTAACATACATGCTAATTTGGCCAGTGACTAAGTAATCATACATAAGGGACTAAGTGGAACAGATATCATAAAGCATTTTGTCAGTAACAAAGCATTTTATTTGAATAAGTCACATGTTTGCAGACAATAAGGAAAAGTAGTATCACACATCAGAGGAGATGCTTAGAACCAGTTCAATGTTGATTGGTTGGCAGAACCATCCTTTGTTCCCTATAACAGGCATGTGTCCAGTTAAGGACAAGAGGGCAGTGCAGTTAGTTTCTTTTCCGTTAGGAGCCTAATTTTCTTTCATCTTAATCCTTGTTGAATTGTAGTAGGGAAACTGTCTGCTTGCTAAACTCAGCTTTCATCATATCTATATGCTCGCTTACCATTTTCCAACTCAAGGTTGCACAACAATGTAAATGACTTTTATCAATTGTGGGCCTGATACTACAAGTCTAGAATTTACACCCTGTTCGCTTGGCTTATCAGCCACCAGCCAGCAGTACTTTTCTCTCACAACAAACAAGCCACTAGAAACCAGCCAGCAGTACTCTTCTCTCAGAACAAACCAGCACCAGCCATCAGCCACCAGCCAACCGAACAGGCTGTTAGTTCATAACTTCTCAAAACGCTCCAATGGATTTCCTTTCTACAACAAGAAACTCAGCCAACATGGGAGGAAGGGTTGTTTTGATCTGCATGCCCTCGACCAAAGTTCCTTCCCAAGACCAAACTATTTTGGCCGAAAACAAAACCCGTCGACCCAAAGAAACTAAATCGGCTCTTCTGTAAAAACATATTAAGAAACATGTTTTTTTGACAGGAAAAAATGTTTCTCATCAAAACATATTAAGAAACGCAAAGCTAACAACCGGGGGTAGGATTGGAAACGCTCAAAAAAAATTCAGTAATTCCTCAATGCCCTCTACCAGCATCTGGATAAGAACATATGTTGTTATATAAAAAATCTATCTATTACACCGAAATCTGGCTCAACCAAAGGACGGCCGGGACCTTGCCCGCAGGTGCCGCGTGTCGTGCGCTCGGCGGCGCCATGCGAGACCCTGCAAGCTGACTCTCTCGTCCCTCCATCCCTCGTGGCTACTAGACCGTGAAAACCGTCGAACCCGCCCGTTTCTAAACCGCCGAGCTGACTCCTTTGTGGATTGGGCCAGGTTGGAACCAAAATCCTATTAAACCGGACCATGTGCATGGCTACATCTCTGCGTGCCACATCTTTTTTTGGCTTATTATTTGATCTGATTCCACTAACGGCCAATGTATGCTTATTTAGAATGAACAATGGTATGATCTTGCTCCTGATATGAATTAAATGGCACAAACTGGAAATGGTTGACTTGATTCTGCAAAGAAGTGATTAATTCCTTAATATTTCTGCCGGTAGTCCCTGTTTGGCCTGTGGTGCCTGGGGTTCCTTCCCCATGTTTAGTGTGTTTGTTGAAGTTAGCAGAATGTTACGGGTTCCTAGCATAGCCTCATCTGCCAACCGATTCGTGATATGTCCACTTATCTGCTTTAGAAGTTTAGATGCAACTGTTTTGTGTGTTATGCCTGGATATGCAACTCTATGCTCACTTCGCCAAAGTTCAAAAAACATATGGGAGCCGAGTGCTCGTGCCTTTGATTTACGTAGCCGGTGGTGTGATGGGATATATGAAGAGTGGATGCCGAAATCCTTGGTGCACGGGAGGCATATCAGCTCTCGTCCTGTACTTCGTCCACACTCAACTCCCAGTGAGGCCTGTCTTCGCGTCGTCAATTGGTTTAGGTACACACAAAGTCCTTTTCTTTGTCTGACAGTTTTGTCAAACCTGGATTCTTCGTCTGACAATTGTTTTGATTTCGTGTTCCAGGTATATCGGGCGCGCTGCTATCAGTGATGGGGTCCCGCTTCAAGAAGTCCGGGAAGGTATTCCCGGCCGGTGTCGTGTCCCTTGTATCCCTGGTCATGGTCGGAGGCTACTTCCATGGGATCTTGCATAGCTCCCATGCTTGATACAATCCGTTGCAGTCACACCGTCGTGTTTTTTAATTTCATGCACTTTGGCACAAATAGTGTGTTCCATTAGTGTGCCTGTTCTCAAGTTTAGTCATGTTGTGGGCGTTGTGCGTCTGTGGGACAAATAGCCAATAAAGCATGTGAGGTGGTAGCGGTGAAAGACGAGCATTCAAGTAGTTGCAATGTTTTTTGGATTTGGCTAACGTACAGCCGGCTGTACATTAGACCAACAGTACAGCCACCCCTAATTAGGAAAGCTAATCTATAACAGTAGCGTGATATCCTATTATAGTAGGTTTACTTTTTTTATTTCTTTTCTCCCCGTATGCCCACGCTCTGTCCTTTTCCCACCCATCCCCGTTTGTTTTCCGGCGCAACACCACACCACGTGATTCAAGGAAGCTGCTTAAATGACATAAACATCATTCAACTGCACAACAACTTACACCACACCACGTGATTCAAGGAAGCTGCTTAAAATGACATAAACATCATTCAACTGCACAACAACTTTAACGTCTTCACCCAAACAATTCTGAATCAAAACACGAGACATTCATTAAACATCATTCAACAAGAAGTAAATTAAGAGTTTAATAGGCTAAACTTCACAAACAAATTTGCCATGCCGAACCCAAAATATACATCATGAGTGGAACTGAATGTCAGCACCAAATAGGCTATTTACACTGCAAATTTGCCTCCCCTCTCATAAATGAAACTAAATGTAGACAACTACACACCATGATTCATGGTGCACAACAAAAGATTCTCATAGAATGCATAATATCGTACTTCAGCTTGCTTAATTGATGAGGTCCTTCCATGACAAGCTAGTACAATGAGAAATGACCAAAATTAGTTACTGTGCAACGCATACTAACAATAGAAAACAAACAAGAATAAGTTGTTTGAGGTGAAGAACTAGCTGTATCCTAATAATCAACAAAGGCACTCCAAAAAACAGAACAAATCATAAATTGCTTAGGTAATTACATTGTTCTGTTCATCTTTAACAAAAAAATGCATGGAACTTGATTTATAATTGCCTACTGAACTTGTTCTTTTTGCACAGATCTACAACACAAACAATTTTCTTGCATCAGTCCATTTTAGTAATCACCACATGATCATTAATTGCATACCTAATGAACTTGAGAAATTAAAACATGAAACCATTTAATCTGCATGCATGTAGGGAATAACAATGACAGGTTTAAGTTGCCCCTCCAACCCATACCATTCTTAGGTGCATAATCTATTTTTAAGTGAGCATCTTATCAGCACTGAGGTAGTGAGAAACATCTAATTCTATCGTGTGTTTCATAAGCAGTAAACTAGAGGCTGCCATAATGCTAATGTAACATGGATAGTGTTAACCTGACACAATGAGCCCCAACATTTGGGAGGTCATGGTCTTCATGCTCTGTCATCCAACCACCACAAGCTAGTTGAACAGATGAATGGGTGCAATGTGTAGGAAAAAATTAGAATGCTCAATACTAATCAAGTAAAAAAATATGAATTGGATTGCTCAGTGAGATTGAGCCTAATTCTCATTGCCAATCAAGTAAAAGCATATGAATTGGAATGCTCAGTAACATAGCCTGATAAAGTACAATGTTTTGCCAAATTCAGAACTCTATCATTGTCTATAGCATACCAGTAGTATTAAATAATCAAGTACAGTGTTATTGCTTAACTGAAAAGGTAGAATTGGCTAGTAAAATACAAATTATTGCTTGACGAAGTACAGATTATTGCTTAAGTACATTTTTTGAGATGAACACAAACACCAAGGCCGTATGTATTGAACTGAATATATAGATGGATCAAATGCAAGTTAATATCAAATTTGGAAATTTGGAAATGGAAGATACATGACCTATGCGTACCACACAGCAAAAATATCCAGTCACAAGTGAGCATGATCCTTCAATCATATTTTAAAAACATCCAATCAATGCAACTATTTGGGATGGAATCGTAAAATAGTATTATGATTACCTTAACTCAAAAGTAAATGAAAATACTGATAATAATACACGTCTATTAGAGATAAAACATGTTAATACAAAGTATCTAGTGACAAGAGAGATTGTTATAGTTTGGGGTGGTGAAAAAACATTATGGCAAGGTCGATCAGCAGGGCGGCAAAACGCAACATCATTACGGTAATAATACATATGCATGCATACTTTTGAACTAATATACAACATAGGGCCCAACTGGAAGAGTAGTTTTCTTATCAAAAAATATAATTAGTGTAACTACTAATAGTATTTTTCCTAACCAATAACAATATTTTGCTATCTAAATTACATAACTTTGCCTAATTAAGGACAGTAGTTTGCCTAACAAAAGCATGCCAAGGGATAAGAATAAGGTTCCTATCTATGTGGAAATAATACTACAGTAGAGTGATGTCTTGATGCTACTTTATTTGCTTCTGGTATACATGTTGCTATATGCAACTATTTGCAGTTGCCTGCAAGTATTTCGTACATAAGTAAATGTTGGGAGGAGTATACTGCTTGGAATTGCCTATATATGCCAATATTGTTCAGGCATATTTATCTACCTAGTTGATTGAAGCAAATATGCTGGGTAAAATGCTTCTAAGTTGAGTAATAGGAAATGCAAAGTTGCTATTTAAGGAAGACTGTAGCCCATTTTCCGCTTCCAATTTACAACAATTTGATAATCAGACAGAGAAAAGCTTGAGACATGACAATATATTATAGCATAATTATAAGAACAAAATAGATAGATCGAAAAAGCTACTGATCAAAATGTGAATAAAATATACATAATTAATTTGAATTAGCTACATAAATTCCCTCGTTCTATAGTAATTAAAATGCCTAATACTGCAAGGCAATCTAAATGATAAATGAATACAAAATCCCAACTAACCATTGCCTAACGGAGTGCACTATTTTACCTACACATAAACAGATTAATGCCTAATAAGAATCACATTTTTGCCTAATAAGAAATGAACCCTCGGTTTAAGCAATGTAGTTTAAACTCCCATCTTGTTAACTATTAGTCATGCAAACCAGAAGTCATATAAAGGTGCAACATGAAATGTTCTAAAATGTTGATAGGCTTATACTGCAAAAGAAATTTTTTACTATGCCCCACCTATGCATCCAGATTCCGATAATCCCTCTGAACTCTAGTATTGGATGAAAATTCAAAGTTGCAAAAATTAACTAACTCCTTAGCGATAATGTTGAATTAAACTAACTGGCAACTGATCATATTAAGTATGTAGAACCATATTAAATATGCTTGTGATAATATGCTGAACCATATTAAAAATGAGCTTGATGATTGCCTAATGGAGTACACTACTTTCCCTACACATAAAAACATATTATCGCCTAAATAGAATCATATTTGTACCTAGCCTATTATTTTCGACAATCCATGACCATAATATTCCTTAGTTTGTGGGCACATTACTTCAGATTTAGTAACCACAAATTGTGCTAAGTCTTATTCATATTATGCCCACACCTACCCATGACAAGAAAACATTATGCCCTAGTCACAACTAATTCAGAAAAAAATGCAGCAAAGTCATCCCTTGTGTTCCAAATCAAAACAAGCAAATGATGCAGACCATTGTGAAAGGAAGAATTAACTGTGGCAACAGAAAACTAATTCTAAAACATCAGGTGATATATGTGAACACTTGAAATCCGCAAGGTCAGGTAAGAATTTTCAACTACAAAACAAAAAATTAATTCAGCTTAGACATAATAGCTTTTCTTAGACCCAAAAGAAGCTGGATTGGCTAATATGTGAAATTTTGGGATCATCTAAGGACAAACAAAGTCGTTTATATAGAAAAGATTTAAATTCAGTTTGAGCAAATGCAGTTTGATTGACTAGTTCAATTGCTGAAAAAAGGTAGCATACTACTATGTTGCTGCTGAACAAGTAACCTAATCTAACAATAATTTAAAGTCAGAAAATGCTCCACTATATAAACTGAATAACAATGACAACCGAACCTGAGGAACCAAAATGTTCTGAAAAATAAATTAACTCGAGCATGTTCCTACTCCACGGATTAAAATATTCGGAAATCTAATCTTCAGCATGCATCATGACTTTCAGGAAGTATCTTAAGGGAAAAAATCCCCCAAATCGTCAGTTTGGGGGGTTGGCAACTGCAACATAAGAACACGGATACAACATCCCCCTCAACCTATATGGTGGATTCGAAACTACACAGATGTGCCAAGTGACTCACCTGCGTGCGTACCCTCCGAGCCTCCTCTAACCGTGTCACGCCCTGTGCGAACCCCAAATCCCTATAATCGTGGAGAATTCCTGGACCAGGGAGGAAGAAGAGGAGGAGCAGGGGAAATGGGTGGAGAAGGAGCCGAGGAGGCCTCATCTTTGCCAGCAGAGTGGATGCGGGGGAGTCGCCGTCGTCGGGGCGTTTCCTCGCCTTGGAGAGGAGGGCTGCTGCTGGGGGACGACGGGCCGGGTACCGCCGATGCCGCGCACCCTCGCCGGGGGATGCTGCCGTCGGGGCGTTTCCTCGCATTGGGCGGGGAGGGTTCTTCGCCGGGGTACGATGGGTCGGGGACCGCCGGCCGCGCGCGCCCTCGCGGGGGATGTCGTGGCTCGGGGGTTGCCGGCCGTGGCGCGCCCTCGCGGGGGCGGCCCGCGTCCCTCTTTGGCATCCGTTGGGCGGGGGGGCGCCGTGCCGGGGCCGCCAGCGCCGCGTGCCCTTGCGGGGGAAACCGCGCCCCTCGCCGGCGGCGCGCACGCCGCCTCGCGTCGACGAAACCCTAGGCGAGAGAGAGGAGAGGCAGGCCGCAGGCGAGGGAGGAGAGAAAAATGAAATGCGAGGGGCTGCTTGCTGGAGAGTGGAGGAGATCAGGAACGAGATGGCAGGGGCAGGGCCCACCATGGGACCCAGCGGCTCCAAAACTCAGCGGCTGCAGTGTTGGTTAATTTACAGTCAACTGGAAAGAAGTCATTGCCATGTTTTTTTTGTGATTGATTCTCGAAACGAAATGTTTATTTTTTGTGATTAGGCCCGCCCCTGAAAATCATAGATGGGCTCTGGAAGCGTAGCAGGCCGAACGTGAATGAAAAACTTGGAAACGGTCGAGGCTCGAACTTCCATTGTGATTAAACCCGTTCGTTGCCTAAAAAAAAGTTCGCAGCCTCTTGAGACTGAAACCGGCTTCGTAGAGTCCACAGCACAGACTGCGAGGTGTTTGTCCTTGACAGGCCTGCATACTGGAGGCCGACACCTGAGCAGCCTGATCCCTTGAATGTCGGTGGAGGCAAAACGAGGCCGGCTGTTTTCTTGAACGCGTATCTGCACTTCCTGTGCCGTGACGGTGGACATTTGGTTCGTTGCCAACGCCGCCTGGTTTTGAGGATGCTGCATCATCGGCGATGACAGAGCTGGGTGGGTGCTTATGCTTGTGCTATGGCGAGCCAGACAGTAGTGGAGATCTTTATCATGTTTTTGTCCTTGGAGATTACAAGCAGGAAGCCAGCCCGGTGGGAGATGCTGTGTTGCATCGATCGAACAACTTGGCTCGAATCTGACCGCGAGCTACTAGGCTCACTCTGGATGGCCCCAGTAGGCACATACTACTCAGATGGTGGGCAGAAGATCATGTTCGGAACAGGCACTTGCAAGGTGTTTGCGGTAGGCGTGGATGGCACTGCCACTGCCCCCACAGGTTTTATTCACACCATATGACACCATCGTCGGCAGTTGTGAGGATGACAAGATCCCAGCACCAGGTCTGTATGAGGAGAGCCTTGTCCCTGCAGGCCGCGCAGTTGAAGAGATTATTCGCTCATCACCATTCACCAACAGCTGAAGCTTGGTTTGAGATCCTCAAGCTTGGTCGAAGCTTGGTCTGCCGGGAGTGGCGTGCCATGATCATGACAGATCGCTTTATCCAATCACATGCTATTCATGCAAACTTGAATAAGAGCCCCCGGGTCATGTTCATCATGGATCCCCCGCTTTGGTATGTATATGGATCTGGAGAAATTTACTGACGGAAATGCAGCGCACACGTTTTCTGATCTTGTATGTTCGCAGCCCGTCCACGGCCTTAATGTGGGGAGCTGTGCTTTCCGGGACTTCATATGCAATCCTGCCATAGGGTATTGTGAGTGCATAGAATTCGACGATGATCATGACACTTTCTTTGCTGGCCGCATTGGGTTGGGATATGACTCGGACACTGACAAGCATGTTTTGGTGCATATTACCTGCAACTACAAAGAGGAGGACCTGGAAACAAGATATTATGAGCTGCAATGCAAAATGCGATTTGTGGATCACGAGCAATGGCGTCCACTAGACCCTCCTCCTAGACCAGTAGCTGCCACGCCACCCACATTCGTCAATGGCAACATCTACTGGATGGTAGAGCCAAATCTTGGACCAGTTTCCGCAACATGCGAAATCCTGGCATTCGATATCCAGACAGCAATTTGAAGTATTGCAAGGTCTACCATGCTGACTCTGGACATATGACCATCCTCCAGCTTCAGGGTGCACTTTGTGTGGCTTTTTCAGATCGAAGAGTGAGCGCAATTGCCAGATTACTTGTTGGAGAACACTACACCATTGGTTGTTGATCCAAAGGATGGACGGATTTTGCTGAATGCTGGTTGGTCATTGTGCTACTATGACCCCAACACGGCAGAAATTGAAACCATCTACACCCAGGACATCTCAGAAGATGGCCACAAGTTATGTCCTATTATTTGCCATGAAAGTTTGGTCTGGCCGTTTATAGCCCGTTCTAATTCAGAGGGGTAGGTGCACTCCTACTTTGCAAGTACTTTAGGCAGCTGTAGATTTTGTTTTATTTGAAGGAATTTACCATCGTCAATGAGTTGTAGAACTTAGTTGTATCCTCAAGAAAATATGTTCTAGTATTTGTATAAATTTTATGGTATGCATTATGGTCTTGGATCCTTATCCCTACTTTTCTAAGCATCCTGCATGTAGCTTCTACTCCACACGAACAAGGCTGCAGGCGCCGCACCACTGATCATCGTCAGCTGTTTTACCACAGCCTTTAACTGAATCTGCCAATGGACAGCTGACCGTTCCACTGGTACCGTAAAATGCACACATGGGCAACCCAACTTCAGACAAAAAAATGTAGGGTAATATAGATGGTATTTCATTACTAGACGATCACTGTGACATACATAAGAGTCAGACAGACGACCAGCATGATGTACAATGACGGAACGACATATCATATCTTAGCAGTTCGGTATGCGGGTAAACGAATTCGCGGCAGAATAAACCAACCTAGCACATGACAACAGAACAGCGATAATAGAGGTTCCGGTCCAATTATTAGTACGGTCCTGAGCTTCAACATACGACAACGATACACCCCTGCCCTTTCCACAACGTCAGCCTTCACCGTGTTTCGATCTTTCAAGTTACTGGGCCTTGCCCTCAGCTGCCACCTCCATCCCTGGTGACTCCATGCCCTCAGATGACTTCCCGGGGTTGTATGGAGCCTTGCTCACAATCCTGTTTCATGTGAGCATTCATAAGTTGAATTCATAGCTCCAGAAGAAAATGGGTGTTGGAAAGTAAAGCTAAACAACAGATAACAAGCTTCTGAACCTGACATTTTAGTTTACCTCTGAGCATGAAATTGTTTTATTTTTGCAAGATAAAGATAACAGGCGCCATTTCAAACAGAACAGAACAGAACATACAGGAATGACAAACTTAAAAAAAACACTGTACTGCAGTATGGTATCCTCTGCTCAGCAGGTAAATGTGGTGTATTGATTTCAAACTATGAATACCACCTAAAACAGAAGATCTTGAGACAATTAAGCTAAAAACTGCATGACTGTTAAGAAATGATGTTTGTCCCTACTGCTGATCCAGAGCTAACATCAAACTCAGAAAGTTACATGATCCTGGGCTTTTAGCTTTTTATGTACTGTACTATTATGGAAGCATGCCTCTAGTCATTTGAACTGAAAAAAACCTAACATATCTCAAGTTCGTCTTAAAGGAACTAGCCAAATATTTTAATCACATGCAGTAGTCAAGCACTTCACTGAAAAGGCACAATCTTTAAAAGTAGAATTGCAATGCCAAAGGAATTTAAAGTTTACTCTACCATTTGTTGCAACATATACTGCTGAATGCTGAGGTACCACATATGGCATTTTAAAGCTTAAGAGGTTGAGCTGCAGAGGAAGGTGCCTAAGAGCAACTCCAAGAGCCTCACTAAATATCACTAGCTAAAATACTAATTTGGCTAGTATGTAAAATGAAATAGCTAGTAAAAAGTTGATGAAATCCAACAGACTAGCTAAAATCAACTCTCCATATGCTCCACCGCTAGTGGGTCCCGCCTGTCATACTCATGTACAAGGGGATAGCTAGCGGGAATGACTAGCCAAAGATGGCCAGTGAAGCCCCCGGTTTAGCTAGTGGAGAATAGGTAGGACAAGTTTAGCTAGTCTGTTGGATTGAATTTTTAGGCACATTTTTTACTTTTTAGCTAGTAAAGTCAAAATAGCTAGTCTCTTGGAGTTGCTCTAAAGATAAGCTTCAGAACACAATATGTGCAACTGCTACCATGCTAACCTGTCACGACGTTTCTCAAGGAAGCGCTGAAGAGAGTGCCTCCTGGCAATCGGGAGATCTGCTCGACAGATTAAACTAGGTTAGAGACACATCATGCAATGTCAAGCCTGAAAAGGTATCCCATTTCTTGATTTTCCCAAAAGATGTTGGTCTTACCAGCCTGAAGCTTGCACATTGAACTAGGGTCAGCAACAACCTGAGGCTGCCCATTTGCTACAGAAGTGCTCTGCAGTGACAGAGACCGCGTGAGCATGGGAGAAACTGCTGCTGGGGCAACAGCGGCTGCAGCTGCAGGCATCATTGGAGGCTTATTAGCAATGGTTTTGGTGGCTGCTGCGGCCGCTGCAGCAATAAGCATGATCGCTTGAGCCTGTCCATGCCCAATTAGTGTATTAGCATAATATTTTAACACTTGGTCCAATAAACAACAAGACATATGTAAGAAGGTGACGATAATATGACCTTTTCTGGTGGTACTGAGTCATACACACATACTGATCCGCCATAGAAAATTGTAAGCTGTTGAGGTTTTGCTGAAGGATTCGACATCGGTAACATTCCAGACCTTGTGGAAAACAATGCAGGATATTAAGATTAAAATAAAACAAATTGAAATCGCAATAATTGCATAATTGAAATTAGAAGTAGGCAGATACATGACACTCCCAAGATGTATGAATTTAATAAGTGGCATGATATATAATGTGTGTGTGCATGTAGAAAGCACTCATCCTACTTTCGTAATGACATGAAAATGGAAGTATATCTCCAAGAGAAATATATTCCTACTTACATGGATTGTCTGACAACTGTAGCGTACATGCTAATCTGGCCAGTGACTAGGTAATCATCCATAAGGGACTAAGTGGTACAGATATCGTAAAGCATTTTGTCAGCCAGAAAGCATTTTAATTGAATCGCATGTTTGCAGACAATAAGGAAAAGTAGTATGGTATATCAGAGGAAATTCTGAGAACCAGTTCGATGTTAATTAGTTGGCAAAACCTACATCCTTTGTTCCCTATAACAGGCATGTCTCCAGTTAAGGAGGGGGGGGGGGGGGGGGGGGGGCAGTGGCGCAGTGCAGTTAGTTTATTTCTCGTTAGCAGCTCGATTTCCTGTCATCCTAATCCTGAAGTACTTGGGAAACTGCCTTCCAGCTAAGCTCAGCTTTCATCAGATCTATGCCCGCTTACCATTTTTCAACTCAAGGTAGGACAACAATGTAAATGACTTTTATCAATTGTGGGCCTGATACTACAATTCAGTTTAGAAATTATCAAGAAGCTCCAATATTTTCTACAACAAGAAACCCAGCTAACATTGGAGAACGGGTTGTTTGGATCTGCATGCCCTCTGCCTAAGTTCTTTCCCAGTACCAAATTATTTTAACAAAGAAACAAAAACTCGTCTAGTCAAGGGAACTAAATCGGCTCTCCCGTAGAAACTGATTTAAAGAAGCACTAGGATTTTTTTTGACAGGCAAAAATCTTTTCTCGTCGAACTGAAGAAGTACCCTAGCAAAATAAGAAGAAAAATTGTCATTAAGGCACCCATGGAATGGAAGGAGTTCTGTTAGGCCATAATAATGTCATTATAACAGGAGGACAGAAACGCGAGCTAACGACCAGGATTAGGATTGGAAACGCCCAAAAAAACATCCCAGTAACTCATCAATGCCCTCCCAGCATCTGGAAAAGGAAATATACTGCCAAAAAAAAACTTACACCGAAATCTGGCTCAACCTAAGAATCGCAAGGCTGCTTCCATGGTAAATCGGTCACGGTAGCAGTGTACCACGGACAGGGCCGCAATATTGAGAACCGGAGGAAAGAAGGGACCCAAGGATTTTAGTTGCAAGGATAGGGCGGAACGCGTTCCTGAATCCGCCACGGCGGCGAGGAACCCTCGCCCGGAGCTAGATTTGATTTTGATCCGCGAAAGCCTACGGCGACACGGTATTTCACGAAAAACTCAGGGTGCCAGGTGCTAAAGTGCATCAACCGCCCGCCAGGGACAGGAAAGGGGAAAGGGGGAGGAAAGGTGAAGAAGAAGAAATGAACACCAACAAATTCAACGATCAAGGATGAAGCAGCTACGAATCACCCCACGGAACAGGAGCTCCCGGGGGTTCCTCGCTCGATTCCGGAGGGCGCTCGGGCCAGGAGAAGGAGAGAGCCGGAGAAAGGCTGGGTAAATACGTACCTGGCGCTGCCGTTGGCGAGAGAGAGGCTGAGGCCTTGCTGCGGCTCCTGGGTCTCCTCCTCCTCCTCCTTCCTCCCTTCCTCCTTGCGCGCCTCCTCCTCCCCCTTCTTAATGTTCCTCTCCAACAGATCCATTTCAACAACCAACCCTCTTGCAAGCACTCCTCTCTCTCTCTCTCTCTCTCCGCCGCTTGGGGGTTGGGACGTAGTTGGGAAGACTTGGGAGGACTTTGAATAAAAATGTGGCAAGCTGAGGGGGCGCGGCGCGGGGAGGGGGTAGTATGTGTACAGCAAACGGCGCATGTGAATATCGTGGAGTATCTTAAGCTCTCAACTGCTATACAAATATAAAATAGTATTTTTTTTTTTTAGTTCAGCTTGCTTGGCCCCTTGCTCCCTGATGAAAAAGACACTCAAAGCTCAAGTCTAGTAGTACTCCGTTAGTAAAAAAAAAAAGAAGCATTTATAGGTTATTTTAACTTTTCGGATTCATGTATTTATCATGTATATGTAGATACAAGTAGTTTTCTAAAACGACCTTTATATGTGTTGGGGTGGAGGAGCAAGTACCGACGATCGGAGACGTTTAATATATACTAACCCCAAGAGAGTAGAGTCCCATGCATGGAATGTAATTAGGTCCGTAGCAAGGACAGGTTAATGATTTGCTTAGTTCGTACTACTCGTATACATGGTTAGGAGTTTAGCTAGGACACAAAGGCTGGGTTCGTACTTGTACGCGTATCATTCCTGTAGCAAAGACATATCATTTAGTATTTGACAAACGTAGTACTACTACTATGTGACCTAACTTTGCCTTTTTTTTCTTCTCCACTACTGTACGACGTAGCATTTGCAATAACTAGTACTTTAGTTTTTTTTTTCCCGAACAATGCAATAATAACTACGTTATTAATGGACCAAAAACGAGTATTATAGCACGTCACTACTGGAGTATCATGCTGCCATGCCTTTCTCTTTTTTTCGTCTTCTTCTTCTCCTTCTTCTTACATGCTACGAAGACGACTTTCTTGTTCCGGACTGAAGAGTCACATGAACGTGACGAGCAGCAGCTACACAAGCGACCGATGGAAAAAGAGAGAGAGAAAAAGGCTTTGTCCAGTCATGGGACGCGCGCGCGCCATGTCTGCTGCCGACAAAAGGGAAAAGCGAGCACCGGTAAAGGTGGAGGGTTGTTTACCCAAACTGGGTTGCTCGATCTGGATCCCACTCTGTTTACACACGAGTACGTGCACATACTCAGGGGTCCGGTTGCTTCCTGAGATGGGGTACCATGTGGCCGTGCTTCACCTAAATTGACACTATGCACCCGTCACATACATCTCATTTGCTCAACCAAAAAAAATAAAAGTACTCTTCCAACATTATTCTAACACTACGTATTTTTACACACGAATTTACTCACGTATAAATAGGCCTTAAAAAAAAACCACGTGCTCCGGTGGTCACGGGCGGCTATAGGCTTTACTGGTTGACACCGACATGGCCTTTGGCCGGTGCCGGTGCTCGCCGGGTGCTACCGCCGGCCTAGCTAGCAGTTCCCAAAGCCTAACCACGCCAAAACGAAGGGCTGTCACGTTCCCAAAACAATGCTCTTCCTCCATCTTTATCTTTATATAAAAAAAAATTTCAAAACAAGAAAAGCTCGGGCGGCGAGTGATTCCGGCAACCACCACCGCATCATCTCGACGTCGTCTCCGTTGTTGCTGTCGCGTGCTCGTCGACCTGGCATGCCATGCCATGGCCGCACCGCATGGGCGGCGCTTGTTTTGCATGCTTTGCACTGCATGACCGCGTCATGTGCACTTGCGAAACTGCAAGGTGGCTGCTGGCGACCGATATGAGGGAGCTGTCCGATGGCTCCGGCCGACACGTCACAGCAACACGGAGGATGCAGATCGAGTGGCCAGGAGATTTTTGCCATTTTGACCACCAAAACGGTGGGCTTCTCTAAAATGACCACGATACGTTGGGCTTCTCTAAAATGATCACGAATCCATTGTTCCATACGCTACAATGATCAAACCCGAGTTTTACAATTTTTTTAATGTTTTCTTAACTTTCTCTCCGAGTGAACGGACAAAAGTACCCTTACCATCTCTTTCCATCCTCGCGAACTCTCTCGGTCTGGAGTGAACGAGACTATCTCTCTCCCTCGCGAGCTCTAGATCCAGGATGGAGCCATCTCCAGCTCTGGCGCCGCCAGGTCGCGTGGCGGCCGCGCCCCCGCCCGCGGCGGCCTCGCCCCGCCCGCGCCGCGGGTCCCGCGGCGGCCGCGCCCCCGCCGCGGTGCTCCCCCCGCGACGGAGGAGGCCGCGAGAGGAGGAGGGCGCCGCGGCGCGCACCACCCCCGCCCGCGACGGAGGGCGCGGAGGAGGAGGGCGCCGGCGGTTGTGCCCCCGCCCGCTCTCAAGTGCCACCATGCCCGCTGCCGCCCCTGCTGCTTGGGCCGCCACCGCCCCTACTGCCAGGCGTCACTGAGGAGGCCGAGCAGCCTCCCATCTGTGCTCTTTTGTAAGCACCAACCTCCCATTTTCAATTTTCCATAGTAGTATAGTAACTGTACTACCTGAGTTTGATGTTAAACACTGTCTAGTCAGTCAATTTGCTTGTCAATTTGCTTGATAGGCTATACTACCAGCTTACTGTCTTCTTGACAAATTACTGCTCACTTTGGTTGTGCAGGCCAATTATTGAGGTAATTGATTGGGATGCTTTAGAAGTTATCGAAACTCTTGATGAGGAAGGGAGATTGCAAGTTGCTAGTGATGAGCAATTTTACAATGCTTTGGGTTTCAATCATCATGATGAAATGGCAGGGAGGGGTAGGATGGCTGCGCCTACAATTCCACATATAGATATTGATGATGATGGTGCAGTCATTCCTGTGGATGATAACATACCAGATGAGAGGGTCATTGACTATGACTCAGATAATCCTGAGTTCAAACTAGGTGCCTTGTTTCCCTCAATGGAAAAGTTTAGGCTTGCAGTAAGGGCACTTAGCTTCAGCATGTAGTGTGGATGGTCATAATTGGATGTATCCTATTGCATATGGGTTCATTGAGTCTGAAACTGAAGATAATTGGATGTGGTTCATGACACAATTGCACAAGGCTATAGGAGATCTTCCACTACTTGCTATCGCTAGTGATGCTTGCAAAGGTTTATCAAATGCTGTTAAGTTTGTTTTCCCTATGGCTGAACATAGAGAGTGCTTTAAACATCTTATGGAAAATTACAAGAAAAGGCCTTATCCAAACAAAGAACATATGTATCCAGCTGCCCGATCATATAGGAAAGAAGTGCATGACCATCACATTGCTATAGTGAAAACTCATCATGATGCAAAGGTCTTTTTGAGACATATCACACCCTCAAATGGATGAGAAGTGCATTCAATCCAGCCATCAAGTGTGACTATGTCACCAGTAACATAGCTGAGATTTTTAACAAGTGGATTAAATGTATCAAAGACTTGCCTGTACATGAGCTTGCTGATTAGTTGAGAGAGATGATAATGGTCCTATGGCACAAGAGGAGAAAGATTGCACAAAGGATGCAAGGTAAGATACTACCAGCTGTCCTCCATATCTTGAGGGCACAAACTAGGCTCTTATAACACAACAACCCACTAGAGATGTGCAGATGGAGAACTTTGTGAATGAATACTACTCAGTGGAAAGGTTCAAGAATGCATACAAGAGATTAATAGAACCACTTCCTGACAGATCACAATGGGTGAAAGTTGACCTAGAACAAGAAATTGGTGCACCACTTGGTAGAAGAAGTGTTGGCCGGTAGAGGAAGAATAGAATCAAATGTGCTCTTGAAGGTGGTAGTGGTGGTAAGAACAAGACCGAGAAAGAAAAGTTTAATTATGAAGGAATGAAGACCGAGAAAGCAAAGAAACGGATTAAAGGCCCCACCACTTGCAGGAATTGTGGCCTGTTGGGACATAGAGCTAGTAGCTACAAATGTGAGTTAAATGGAACAAAGAAAAGGCAAGTGATTTTTAATACAAAGCTAGTAGCTTTAATTTTCTATGTTCTATCAATTTACTATGTTAGCATCCTCCCAGATTACTATGTTCTTGTCCATTGAAGATTTGTGCCTAGCTCACCAATTTTTGTGAATTGTTGCTTTGCAGGAAGCGACAACCGAGGAAGAACACTACTAAAAATTGGTTCCCTCCACAACCTTCTTCAGCTAGGTAACAACCTAGCATTGCTGTTTAGTTTCTTTATATTGATCTATTTAGATCTAGATATAGTGCTACAAGATTCCTTAATTGGTTCACAATATTTAACTAAGGCAAATTAAACTGTACTGATACTAGCCTGTTTTTTATGTTCCATATCATGCAAATTAAACTGTTCTGATACTAGGCTATCATTTGTTAGCAAACCTTTTTTAATCAAATTTCCGTGTCATGTCTGTTCTTAATTGTCAATATTTAAAATTTCAACTAGGCCACTTGGTGTGGAGACGGGAGAAGGAAGTTCATCTCAGCGGCCTACTCAAAAATTGGCTCCAAAGAAGAACAAGAATGCCTTAGTTCCATCAAGTGTTGAGTGTTGAATGTTGTTTGAAATGTTTTATTTTGAACCAAATGTTGGGGTTGAATGTATGAACTTGCTGAATGTTGAACTATCTGTTGAATGTTGAATGTTAGACATCAATGTGAGAACTACCTTTTGAGTGATGAATTACTTGTTGTTGAGTGTTTTTTTAAAAAAAAATTTCCCTTGCTGGAACTCCCACCTGGAGTGCTGGGTGATTTTTTTTAATTTTTTCAGACTGTTCTCGGGCCTGGGTGATTTTTTCCACGGTTCCAGCCTCCCAGGAGCATTGGGCAATTTTCTCGGGTGCTTGGAGTTTTTTCCCGGTCCTACGAGCGTAGGTGAAGGCGTGTGGAGGCTTAGGAGGGGTAGTACTGTCTTTTCAGGTCAGCAAATAATCTAAAACAATAGTCGTGGTCATTTTAACAGACAGAGCAATGGATTCGTGGTCATCTTAGAGAAACCCAACTTATCGTGGTCATTTTAGAGGAGCCCGCCGCTTTGTGGTCAAAATGGGAAAAATCTCAGTGGCCCGTACGTGGTGCCGGTGGGTGCTGTGTGGCGCCCCCGCCGCGGCTAGCTGTTGACCTCTCTCGCAGAGGAGGCAGGACGCGCGATGATGTGACGAGAGACCGCGAGTCCAGGCGGCGAGTGCGCGTGTCTGCAACGACCAGAACAGACAGACAGAGAAAGGGCACAGACGACCGGACCACGGTGCTGCTCATCTCATCGCCTCCTGATTCGACACGAGTTGACTACTAGCTCGTCCTGCCGCGCGCTGTTCAGCAGTCTTTCATACTTCGGCCTGTTCGTTACTTGGTGGCGATGGTAGTCTTTGGTTTGTTACGAGAGAAAATCTTCTTGGTGATTCTTTGGTGGGTGATTTGTTGTGAGAGAAAATCTTCTTGTTTGGTGGTGATAAAGCGTTCAAGCAGCGAACAGGCTGCTTGTTGGTCCCGTTCCACATATTCTCCGGTGGTTGGATTCGATCGCACGCACGGTCTAATTAACTTTTTGATTGATCATATGACATACTAGTATCCATGTAAATCAAACACAGGAAACTCACCGACTAGGATTAGTGTGACGTGTTCTAGCGATGCGAAGTGAAGCATGTGTTGTGGTGATTTACCGCTACTCTACAGCCTTGACACCCCCCCCCCCCCATTGACTCAATTCACGCCGATCATGGACCTCAAATGGCTTATTCTTGCAAATACATGCGGCAGATGTTTCCCTGCAAATTCTCAACCGGATTGAGAGCCAGCACGGCATCATACTGAATTCCCAGGATCCGGGGTGAAATGTCACTGCATGCAACTAACCCGCTGAAAAATACTGACAAGGTGATGTACGTGATTGCACTGGTGATTAAGTTTTTTGTAACTGTGGTTGCATATGACCATATGCTAATCTAGCAAGGCACCTAATGATTTTTGAAAGACAAAGGGACCCTTTTCCTAACAGAGCTGTTGAAATTGCGCCAACTGCTGAGGTTAAATTAGGACCCTCTAGTGGCTAGCAGTTGGTTTTCCGGTCATCGATCATGACAAGACAATTTTTTTTCCGGTTGCCTTTATCCCTTTACGTCATTACTCGTTACCGACCCTGCTTTTCCTAAGAACCAATTAGCATCAAAGGTCAGATCTCAGATCAAGCATGTGACAGCCCTTATTTATATCGTCGGCAGGCTTTTGATTAATGTACAAATTTTAATAACAGCTGCTCGAATGCCACTTCAGGCTTCCATCCTTTTGTGATTGTCCAAGTATTGTTGGGTTGGTTGGTAGTGATGATTTGTTACGAGGGAAATGCTACTAGTTGCTTGAGGCAGGTGGTTGATATTCATGTGATACGAGAGAAAGATACTGATGTCGGGTAGTTGAAAGGCTAAGCGAACAAGACATTTATTTCATTTTAGCATAGATCAATAATCTTTTATTTTATTTTAACCCCTATCGTTTATAAACCTTTTACTGTATAGCACGTTAGTTAATACTAGCGACAAAGTGTGATTGTGGTTAGGTGGGGGGCAAAAAAAAAATTACATAATCATTTCACTTTTTGGTGCGTTGAACGCACTCAGAAAATAATTTAAGACCCTAGCTACTGCCTTCAAGAGTTTTCAACTAAAGTCAAAACGGCTCAGATTATTATTGTACTCGTTTCACTGATCTCACATTGCCTTATTACTTTTTTTTTTTTTTTTGTCGGGAGCAGAGTTTACGCTGCTCACTTACATAGTTACATGATGTTTTCAAAGCTAAAACATCGAAATTCAAACATGTGTTTGCATTGGACTTTGGACTACTGAATGAATAGTTTAATTTCGAGGCTCAGATTAGAAAAGTCACAGG
Source organism: Cenchrus americanus (assembly GCA_947561735.1). Taxonomy (NCBI): domain Eukaryota; kingdom Viridiplantae; phylum Streptophyta; class Magnoliopsida; order Poales; family Poaceae; genus Cenchrus; species Cenchrus americanus. Next base: position 306,873,932 of record OX387241.1, on the reverse strand, counting down.
AATAATCCGCCGCTCGGCTCGCTTGCTCTCTCGGGGTCAAACGATTCCCTTCCCAAGTGGTTAGGGGACACCCGGGAATCATTAACCCCACTGCCGTCCACGCGCGAGGTGTACGAACGAACTCGCCGTCGCCCAAGGCAAAATGGCTAAATTATACTCCCTGGCTGGCCATCCCTGGCTAGCTAACCGAGATTATTAGTTGGCCTTGGAGATTATATTTAAGAACAACCCTAGCGTTGCTGCCTGTTAGGCTGGCGGATAATTTCGTTTGGCCTTGTGAGTGATCGAGTAGGTTGTTGTGCACGCAATAATCAATCAAGCCGAGCTCCATCTCCCTCTCAATCGTCAAGAGCAAAATAAAAAGGTTTCTGATTGCTCCCTCTCAATCAATCAAGCCGAGCTTGGGTTTGCTTTTGTTGCTTGCGGATTTAGAAAACGAGATGCGATCGGTCTCAAGATTACTTATTTGGTTGCACGGTCTCATCAACAACAACCAAAAAAAAAAAGCGTAGGAGATCGGCACAATGCAAGTTTAATCAATGCAAGCTGCTCGTGGAGTACTAGGAGTATATCGATGAAATCAGAACACCGCGTTTCTCGTCGCAGCAAGAACATGGGGGGTACGGTGTGCTGGAAAAAAAAAATCGCGTGAACCAGCAGTGTGCATTATTGCAACGTGGGTTTTATGATATGACGATGAAAGCTCTATCCATTTGGTGAAAATTCACGAAAGCAGCTAAATTTCTGAGGATTGAATTGTCGTGGAATTTTTTTTTGTGAAGGTCACTCATCTCTGCTCGAACGAGAGAGACCCGCGGGGACAAAAAGGAAAAGCGGGGGTGAACCGGGCCCACGCGAACGTGACGCCCGCCGCGTACAGTACATTATACTAGTATACTACTACTACTACGATATAGCCTACTGTACGTTTTGCTGGAGTACTATGAGTATCGGTACCCGTCGCGGGGCCCTCCACGTCTGCCTGCCCTCTCTCCTTGTCCTTTGGTGGGGACCACCGGGACGCGGTGTCCCGCACCGGACGATGATGCCCGGACGCGGTCTGGCCGGGTTTGCTTGCTTTGCCGCCGGTCCGGTCCGGTCCGGGGAAACGATTAATGACGGAGGCCACCCTGTTTCGTTGACGAAACCGCAGAGGGGGGGTCCGTCTGGAAACAGGGACCAATGCAAAAGCTGAAGCGGCCAAGGCAGCGCGAATATTGCTCGCTCGGCCTAATTAATGATAATCTACGTACTCCTACTCGGCTGGTGTTGCGCGGTTCGCCGGTTCCTTGTGGAGAGATCCCGGCTAGCAATAGTACATTTAGGGCCCTTTGGCACGACAGGGCCTTTCCAAGTGTTTCTCCACTGTCTTCTGCAGAAGCCCTGCCAAACCCAAAAAACGAGTTTTTTCCCCAACGCCTTTTGTTAAGTTTCACTTCCCCCACATGTCCCAAAAAGTTTACCCTCCCTCCCATGCCCTTCCCCAAACTTTCTTTTCCTCCAGTAGCCTTTCTGACGGAGTGAGGGCAAACGGCGCCTAACGGAGGGGCGAAAAGTCATTTTTGCCCCTCGGTTCATTGCTGGTTGTGGCGTTGTTTTTTTTCTATTTTGCTGTTTGTGTTCTTTCTGTTGTGTAGCTTGGTTGGCACCTTTTTTTCTTCTTTTTTTTCCTTTTTCGCTGTTTGTGATCTTTTTCTATTAAGCTACAAGCTTGGTTGTCACCTTTTTTTATTTTTTTTCTTTTTTCCTCTTTGCCAAGCTCGGTTGTCACCACTTTTTTTTCTTTTTTTCGTTGTTGTTTGCTGTTTTATTCTTTGTGAGCATTTAGCAAATTGCTCATATGAATAACAAATTGCACATATAATAGGAAGCCTCAATATTTTACTCGACAACATCAGGATAGGACAACAATATTTAATACATAGTTCCATAAACATAAGGACAACATTGTTCCATAATTATGTAACATAACACAACAACATTATAAGAATACTCAAATTCTAACTCCATAGACTACAACTTGGGCTTCCATAACTTAGCTTCATTAGGCAGCCAACTAGCAACTACTTAGGGGACCTATGCTGAAAAAAACAACAACCAAATTCATGGTTAACATAACAACAACCAAATAACTGAATCAATGTGTGTGTACATATTAAAGTGCAACCACTTACATGATACAACAGGCATTCACATGTTGGCTCACAACTGTCGGGGCAGTCGCAGGAGCAGCCAGAGTCGGCGGAGTACCTTCCTTGTGAAGGAGGAGCCCTTCCTGCATCTTCATCTTCGACTGAAACATATAACGAGTTGCAATATCAGGGAGAACATATATATTAGGAAGAACATAGAGTATTGAGTGATATTCTTACGCCTGCAAATCATAGCGAAGGCCTCAGCTTCAACCTCAGGGTCCTCATTGGGCTCCTCATAGGACTCCTCATCTATCAATAATTTATGTAAATACAATGACCACCATATGAACATAGTGTAATGCAAGTCATAATAGTAACAATGCTAAATATTTGCCTCAGATTGAAGTACATAAAATTTCATGATGGCCATAAAACCATGAGACACGTCCAACCCAACCATCAAAGTTATCTTTGGTTGATAACAGTTGCGTTCGGTATGGACGTATCTCATGGTTCGATGACCATCGTGACAAGTGGATGATATCATCATGAGTACTCCATCATGACAAGTTTGGGTGAGGGCATGTGAGGGAGGGTGAACTTTTTAAGGGCATGTGGGGGAAGTGGAACTTAGCAAAGGGCATGTGGTCGATAACAGTTGCATTGGGCATGGACGTATCGCACGATTCGATGACAATCATGATAATTTTAAATGATATCATCATAGGCAAGCAAGAAAGCATGAAAGTTTACAATGATGCTTGAAGTAACAATATTAATTTGCCTCAGATAAAGTAAAGTGGAGTTTATAATGGCCATGAAACCGTGAGAACGTCCATGCCCAGCCATCAAAGTCATCTGTGGTGGATAACAGTTGCATTGGGCATGGACGTTTCTCACGATTCGATGACAATCATAACAATTTTAAATGATATCATCATAGGCAAATAACAGTTGCATAAGGACAGAGCATACATAATAAATTGCCTCAGGCCACAAGCTGCATAGGCAGACCACAAGCATCATAGGCAAATAACAGGAAAATAACAGAGCATACATAATGTTGCCTCAGACCACAACATCATAAGCACACCACAAGTAGCATATATAGCAAGCAGCAGTCTCAAGTGGATCGAGCTCACCGAGGTGGACATTGGCCCGACGTGGCGGGGGGGCAATTCGATGGGGCGGCGGCGCCCGCGCCATCCATGTAGGGCAGCCACAGGCGAAGGAGCCATCCACGCGGGCCACGGTCGCCCCTGGAATGGCGGAGGCGGCGATATGCCATGGACATGGACGGCCAACACTAGATCCGTAGGAGGAGGCGGCGGTGGAGGAGCCATGGCCATGCACGGAGGAGGCGCATCCTCCACGCGGCGAGGAGCGAGCAGGGGCCGACGGATCCCGCACGGCCTCGGCGTGCGGAGGCGGTGCCGCGCACGATCCGTACGAGGAGGATGCGGAGGAGCCGGGGTTGTGCGGAGGAGGAGGAGTAGGCGCATCCTCCACGCGGCGACAAGCAGGGGGGGGGGGGACGGATCCATAGCGCCGACCGGGGGGGGGGCGGCTTCGAGGCCTTTCGGACGGAATGAGGGCAAACGGCGCCCACGTGGAGGAGCGGGGGAGACGGCGCGGCGGCGGGGAGGAAGCGGCCGCCCTAGATCTACGGTGGTGGCGCCACCCGCCCTCCCTCCCCGATACATGTCGGCGGCGCGGTGGAGGAGCCGGGCGCGGCGGAGGCGAGCACCGCCGTCCGGTCGGGGGGCGGCGGGGGAGGGGGACGACTCGACGGCGGCGCGGCACACGAGTGGGGGCGGGCGACGGCGGCGCGGACACGAGTGGGGGCGGGCGACGGCGGCGCAGCACACGAGTGGCGGCGGATAAGGACCAAATGGTAGGAGTAGTAGTAGTAGAAGAGAGCAGGGGTAGTATGGTCTTTTCACAGGGTCTGGCCCGCGTGTCAGGATGAGTTCGACTGTTAACTATGGACGGAAGGCTACTGGAGGAAAAGAAAGTTTGGGGGAGGGCATGGGAGGGAGGGTAAACTTTTTAGGGGCATGTGGGGGAAGTGAAACTTAACAAAGGGCGTTGGGGGAAAAAACTCCAAAAAAACGGCTTCCAAGCTGAAGCCATGGAGAAGCCATTTTGCAATTTGTACTACGGAGGTGAAGCTAAAAATAGTGGCTTCCCGCGGCTTCTTCCCCACATGTGACATAGAAGCCACAACCACAGCCATTTTGCCAAACACTTTACAAAATGGCCGACTTCACCAAAGATGCCATTTTCTTAGAGTAATGCGTGCGGTACTGTTTAGCCACAGTCGAAGCCCTGCCAAAGGGGACCATAATCCAGTCGATCGACATCCATTGGCATGGCCTGTCACGTTTGAAAAAAAGGAAAAGAAAAAAAAATTGGTGTGCTCCATGTGAGACGGGCAACGTACGCGAGGAAGCGACGGTTTGCATTGCAAACCCACTATACGGCTGCATATACTTCAGCGTCAGTAACATGACAGATGTACTACTCACGTACATTACATTCCTTTTTACGCGGAATCCAACTCACCCCCCTCACCTATGGCGTTGGATTACATAACCTCAAACCTATGAAACGGTCTGCATCACCTCCTGAACTTTGCAAAACGGGTCAAATTACCCCTATAACAATTTTGAAAAATCATAAAAATGAAAAATCCAATTGTGTTAGACTAAAAATGAGTAGATCTACACAATGAACGTATAATATTGCATGCTTTAGTATATTTTTATACAGCTACAAAGAAAAACATAGATCTTAAGCTAAAAAAAATTATACTAAAGCATTCCATATTATAAACCCCATAGCCGGGTCGTCAGGGACAGCATGTGTTGCGTTTGGCACGGCTTCGGCGTATACGAGGCTACGGTAACAAGTTTTCTTTTTTACTCTATTTATTAAGAAAATGGTGGTACGGCAGCATGTTAGTAAGATTCCCCATGCATGCGATGCGAGAAACATGCATGGCCTAGGGGGAGGAGAGAGGAGCAAAGCCAAGCCAAGCCAAGCCAGGGAACCAATTCATGGCAGTACGTACGGCGCCACTTTGCTTTGCCGACGCGCAAAAGCAGACGTACGGTGATCGAGGATACGATACGAAGAAGACACCGGAACTTGCGATTCCGGCAACGGGTAACGTACGTACGCGCGCGGCGCGCGCAACTGATCGATGAACCGTGGCAAACAGTGAGCTGCGATATGATGCTGCCGAGTGCCGACCCGTTCGTCACCCGTGTGTGTGTCGCGTCCTCCAGAAAAAAGCTAGCTCTGCGGGGCACGGATCTCCTCTGCTCACCATCTCGGCCGTTTGTGATCGCCGATCGACTTGCTTTGTCATCTGCTCATCGGTCCTTCGGTAGTGTGGAACCCAAGCAAGAGTAGACTAGGCACAGCCACACACGCACAGGCAGGCGTGTACGTGACTTGGCCACTTGGGTACTGGCTGCCGGTCGATCGTGCCAAAGTTACAGGGCCGGACCGGGACACAAGAATGCGTCCAGCCAACTGGCGGCCTTTCGCCCTCGTCAGATAATAAACGACATATTCCCCGATCCTAAGGCCGAGTCCAACAACACCATGCAAAATGGGAGAGGCAAAAGCAGTTTTGCGTGGCGTACAGTGACCGTCTCCGAGAAGCAAAATATCTTGTCTCCAACAGTCATGACGCAAACAGGGGAGGCAAACGTGGCGCGCACATCTCTCAACTCCGCGCCTTGCTACAGGAGAGATCGATGTCCCGGCAACGATTCCGATGGCTCCCTCTTGACCGTCGCGCCGGCGGTGGGGGCCTCCCTTGCTCCGGCGACCTGGGCAGGCCCTGCCGACACCGCCCGCCGGGGAGGAGCTCCACGGCGGAGCGAGAGGAGCCGCGCGGATGGAAGGCGACGGAGAAGGCGCTCGCCGCCGCGGCCGCCGGCGGCTCCCGAGCGTCGTCGAGCGTGGACGGTGCGGCGCGGCCACGGGCGAAGCGGAAGGGCCACGACGCTCGCGGATTTGGCGGCGAGGATTTCGCGGAAGGGCCACGACGCTCGCGGAAGGACCACGACGCTCGCGGATTTGGCATCGTCGAGCGCGGACGATGCAACGCGACCACGGGCGAAGCGGAAGGGCCGACAATTGAGCTCCTCGCCGCCGCCTTCCCTGCTCCGCGTCGTCGTGCGGGAGGAAGAGGAAGGGACCGAGCTACTCGCCGCGGAGCTCCTCGGCCGCGGCGTCGACACTGCCCGCCGCGGAGGAGCAGAGGAGATCCACGGCGGAGCCGAGGCGACCGCGGTGGAGGACCAGAGGAGCTCACGTGGCGCCGATTCAACTCCGCAAACGCCGATTCAAGCTCCACCGACGCCGATTCGAGCTTCTCTTGCCTGGCGATGGCGGAGCTCCGCTCCCTCTCCTGTGCCGGCCGCCGGAGCTCTACTCCCCTCTCCTCCCGCGCCAACGTCTTCTGCGTCGGGTGCGGCATCATGGCAAGCGTTGTGTCCGTCCGCGACGAGACGCACCGCAACGCCAGCCGCCGGAGCTCTCCTCCCCGTCCTCCGCTTCCCTCCCGCTCGGACGGGGCTTTTGCCTTTGAGGAGAGAGGGGATGCAATTTTGCATCCCCTCTCTCCTGCATAGGCACTTTGCCTCGCCGTTGCATCCTCGGTTGCACAGTAGCTAGCTTTTGCCTCCCGCTGTTGGACTCAGCCTAAGCAAGCAATAGTATGTCCGATGTGCACCTCGTTGGCGGCTCCTCTGTAGGAGTAGTAGTCGACACTGCAGAGTGTAGCTGTCGCTTCACGCGGCTTCTGGCATCCGTCGGGTCCACACGACAGTCTCAGCAGAGACTCAAGAGGATCTCAATTCCTCCGTTGGTGACTCGATCCAATTCCAATCCATGCATGTGATGATGAGCGTTTGCCTGCAACCCCAGCCGGGCGGGACCGGCCCGTGCTCCGCGCCAATGGCGGAACCTAGGACCGGGACCAATCTGGACGCACAAAATTCCTCTTCCAGGGCGTGTGCTAAACGTGGGTAGCCTGCATGCCGGCTTTAACAGTAAACTGGATCGAAAATTGAGACTTGAGAGTAGGCGGCGGGCGGCGGGCGGCGGCTCGTGTCAGTCAGGCTCAGGCAGCAGGCAGCAACCGAGACAGCGACGATACAATATACTCCTCGCGGCAGGTACACGATGGATGTCGTTGCGGATTTTTCCTTGCATTGGTTGCTTTAATTTTGGCGTGACTACTAGCAGCATTAATTTGCTTATTTCTCAGTGATAGTCCAGAATCCACTACTGTTAGGCTGCCGCTCCGCCGGATCAGCAGTACTGACGATCATCACTAACCGATGCCTGCTGCCACACTACAGTAGTGCCGCAAACAGCAACAGCAAGCATTTCTCCATCTTCTTTGCGAGAGTCGGAGAATTCACAGGGGGGGGGGGGGGGTGGGGGTCTCGCTGCATGCTGCTGTCTGCAGTACTATTCATCGTAACCTCTCGCACACTACTGCTCGCAGTCGCAGGTAGCGCTCCATCGTACCCTCGCGTGATCCATCCATGCATATCCCTCATCACGACTGCTGCTGACTGCATCTGCAATCCCGCGTCTTGCGTTCGTCGGGAGCCATTGGTGGATCGGCTAGCTATTGGTCGCTGCTCACGCTAGGATTCCCCTCACGCGGAAAACATGCATATATGAGTATGGGAGAGCGCAGTAGAGAATAGAGACGGGAACTCATCGACCGACTAATCCAAGGAGCTGTCAGCCCGTGCCGTGCGCGCCACTTTGCTTTGCCCCCGCGCAAAAGCAAAATCTTTTGACGATGTCGTTGCTCGTTCGTTGATGGAACAAAAACATGTGGCAGGATCTTTTCGGGAAAAATAAAATGTGTATCGGAGGATGACGGGCCTTCAAATCGCCGCACGGACATGATGAACAACCGTGGCTACAGTGAACGCAATGCCGACCAGTCACCACTCACCAATCTGTGTCGCGTCCGTCCTTGGAAAACATTGAAACCAGCTAGCTTGCCGAGCGAGCGAGCAGCACACGGCACGAACGCGGGGCCGGCCGTACGCGTGTGCCGTGCGTACGCAGCGATTCAGTGCGCGTCACCCGTGCATGGATCGTATCTACTATTCCTCTGTCTGCGCCGGCCTTGTACGTCCGGCGATCGATTTGGCGTGTCGCTGCACACGGCGGGGCCGGCGCGGCGTGCATGCCTTCTTGATGACGACTGACCAGCGACGGTCGCCCCCCGCCCGCGCGTTCGTTTGTCGCAAGCCGCGCCATGAAACTTGCTCGCAAATTTAACGATCAAGTACCTGATCATAATAATACAATATCATATAGTTTTAAAATAAAATAGATACGGTCAAGTTGGATTGCGACATGTGACGACTGACGAAAGAGGCACCACGCCTCCCTGATCCCCTCCGTCACGCATTGTTTGAAGCGAGATTGTGAGGCAAGGGGCATGGAAATCTAGCGACTGTAATAACGGGGCAAAGGGAGTATGTACTGACGAAAGCTTTCGTGGATTATCAACCAGCTAGCTTGGTGCAGTTTCCTTCATTCACCGGGCCGAGCGTGTAACGATCTTGTTGTTTGATCATCCTCACGGACACAGCAACGTTTTTGGATTTCCTTGTGCTGCCTACCTAGTGATAGATGATGTCTGTTTCCTCCCAAAACTAGTAGTATTTTTTTTCAATCGTGGATTCTGGTCTGTTTCGCGTCACAAAACGAGTAATTCCGGTTTGTAGTTCTGGGCTTGTGGCCTAGGCACGACGAACAACGTTCAGTTAGAGCCCGGCAGGCCCAGCAAGCGCACGTGAGTTTGTGCCGCTACCTGCAAAGCATAGGAGCACTCATCATCAAACAAGAGCAACCAGCTATTTTCCTTCTCCATGTCCTCCACCTCTTGTTTCACCTAGCCCTCTTCTCTTTCTCTCTCTCTATCTGGAATTATATGACGAGCACTGCTCATCACTTTGTGTCCAGTTGTGTAGTGTTAGCCTTTGCTAACTTGCATAATCGACTAAAACAAGCAGGTGCAAAGGCAACATACAATCCACAGCATTGATGATATGCTGCAGGCAAGCAGACCAGAGGAAGTAAACAACAGATCAGGTCATGGATCTCGAAGGCAAACAAACACAAGTTAACCCATCTGGCCAGTGGCTTCAGTACCACAGACTAACTAGCATAGCTGATCGCATCAAACTATCTTGGAAGCATAATTAGATTCTTTGTGATAATTTTTTCCAAACAAACTCTGCATAAACAAGTCTACTACATTATCCAAAGCAACAAACCTGAGATATGATATTCGAGTATTCGACACATCGAGACATAACACAGCTTGGATACATAACAGAAAGTTTAGAGGTGCTCCAAAATTAGGCTAGTCCTGGTACCAGAAAGCTAAGGCATTTGCATCAGTTCTTCACTTCTTTGCCTTCTTTGGTGCCCTGTTAGTGAAATGGAGAGATACAAAAAAGAAACATGTCAACAAAACATGACAAAGTAGCAATGCAAAAGGAGTTCCGGAACACTTACGCAGCAGCCGGAGCTGGAGCCGCAGCTGCTGGGGCAGCAGGCTCCCTTGGGCCCTACAAAAAGAGGAAACATTACGTTTCATCATGGAATCTAAGCAAAACAAAAAAAGAATAAAATCTATGGCTATCAAGAAAGAATAATGCATAACAAATGACAGTCCAAACATGACTAGTAGACAATAAATTGACATCAATGTAATAATTATCAGATCATATATATTTTTTATTATGGATCAAGAAACAACTATTAAGTTCAATTTTGTACTAAAAATAGACAGGTTCAGATTTCATCACTACAAATTTACCACTAAAGAACAGACATTCAAGAATACACATTGCAAATCAGTACTCAGGTTGAGATATGTAGGTTTGAAATAACAAGACATTTCTTACCTGGGACAACCTCTCCTCTCTCCTGGCAATCTTCCTCTCACGGCTTGCCTTGCTCTTGGCACGCTTGGCCTCAAACTGGTCAGACAACGTCTTCTCTCGGAGCTTCTCAGCCTTGGACTTGTGGATACTCTCCATGAGCACCCTCTTGTTCTTGAACATGTTACCTTTGACCTTCATGTACATGTCATGGTACATGTGCTTGTCAATTTTCTTGGCTTCACGGTACTTGCGCAGAAGGCGCCTCAGGACACGCATCCGGCGCATCCAAAGAATCTTGGTGGGGAGTCTGGCCTCCCTAGTACCCCTACGCTTACCTGTGTACAGAGACAGACTTTTTACAGGCCATACAAATAAATGGGCCATATGAGCTATGTTTAGAACTCTTAAAATGACTACCAAGGGAAGCGTAAACATACCATATCCAGAGTGACGGCCCTTTTGCTTGGCCTCATGTGCCCTCCTTGCCCGGGACCTGGAGTGGATCTTCTGAGGCTTCCTGATGATAAAACCATCCTTGACCAACTTCCGGATGTTCTGGCCTGTCATTCATATATAAAATGGTCATTCTGTGTCCTTTCAGGAGGTAGAATACAGTAACAAGAAAACAACTACACTAGCATGTTCTTTTGAATTCTTCATGCAAAACATTAGTCTGTAACAGACCAAATGATCCAAGACAAAAAGCTTTGGTAGGGCAGTGTAGACCAACATAATTATCCAACCTATTGTGATAATACTAGTACTCTCACACAAAAGTAGATACAACATTAAACAGATAACCTTACTAGATTTTAGTGAAGAATGGGTACAAAATCCTTTCTGAACAGAATTGATAATAGTAGATATCAATTGTAGTATCGCGCATAAATATATGGACAGATAAGAAAGATCTGAAGACTATTCAGGACCAACTTATGAGCACCAGATGAACGAATTTAACACAATCATTGTGACAAAATGCCACAGATATTACAAGAGCTCAATTACCTAATTTCTAAGTGCAACCTTATAATTAGCACGGTTCCATGAAGACTGTCATCCCTATGAATGAAATCAGAGCCAATTTCACAAAAATTGCTGTTCATGCAGAAATCCAAACCCACTTAAATCAACTATTACACAAAAATGAACATCACAAAAGCAGGAGGGCAGAACTGACACTGCACTAGAAATAATTAGATCCAGGATTTCCATGTTGTCGGCGTAACAACTGCTAATTTCCCCTGACACTAACACAATTAACTCGACCTCGTAAGTTCCATAGAGCAGCACGAGCACAGGCACGCAAGCTCTCCTTGGTTCTCAAAATTACGAGAGCCAGTCACCCCGTAGCGACTCTTCAATATTCGCCACTAAACTGGTGCGCTATCTGGAGCAGTAATAGCGCCGCGACGAAGGTATCTGGAGCAGTAATAGCGCCGCGTCACAACCCGCATCTCAAACTCGAATGGGATGGGGTATCGCCCGAGTGTGGCCGTCCTACCTTGTCCTATCGGTGGTCCACCACTAATCCATCCCGATCCGCCGCCGCGGCAAAGATCAATACGGAAAGCATCGACAGAGCGATCCCAAACAGCTCAAACAGCTCAGCGCGAGAGCAGGGTTCGAAGAGGAAGGCGGAGGAGAAAGGCAGCAGAGCAGGGCCTTACGGGAGTTGGCCATGGAGATCTCGCTGACTTCATTGGGGTCGAGCCAGACCTTGCCCTTGCCGCACTTGAGGACACTCGAGGCGAGGCGCTTCTGGAGCTTGAGCGACACCATCTTCTCCGCCGCCGGTAGTCTCCCTGCCGGGTTGTGTGGTGGCGCAAGGGGCTAGCGAAATGCGGCGGCTGCACGCGGAGGCTTATTATATACCACCCGACGAGGATTAGGGTTTCTGTAGAAAGCTCCGGGTGGGCCGACACGCGGCGCACTTCTGTATCGGCCCAGAACCGTGGCACAGCCAGCCAGAAGCAAAGCAGGCCACACCAAGGCCCAAGCCTGGCGCCAGACATCGTGATGTTTCTGTCGCGATTAAATCTTGTGCGCTGATTTTCAATCGGACGATCAAGATCGACCCCATGTAGCCGTGCGGCGCTGTGCCGTGAGCTGCCCACTGACCATGTGGACCCACGAGTCAGAATCTACTAGCTCCTACCAGTCCAAACCCCAGGCATCGTGACAACCTAACCAAGTAACCACCTCCGCCGCCGCTGCCGCCGGTGACCGGCGACGGCGATACCGATGGGCGCGTCGGCCTCCGTCCTCTCGCTCCCAACGGCCGCCGCGCTCCCCGCAGCCGCCACAGCCGTCGCCGGGGCCGCAGGCTGCTTCGCGCTCGGCTACTTCCTCGCCCTCACCCGCCTCCCGCGCCACGCCGCCGCCCCCGGCCCCGGGGGCCTCTCCGATGACGACTCCGAGGATGACTCGGAAGAAGATGATGACGAAAACTCCGGCCGCAGCCGAGCCGCCAAGCGAGCGGGCGGGCAGAAGAGGACCGGGCTCCGGCTGCTCTTCTGGGCGCGGAACGTGGTGACCAAGTCCGACTCCGCTAGGGAAGCGGAGAGGGCCCAGGCTCAGGCCGCCGCCAGCCCCCTGGAGATCGAGAACCTTGCCGAGATTATAGAAGATTTCAAGATGGTACTGAAGACTTAGTTCATGATTCTACTATTTGATCTGTTGGATGGTACTCCTTTAGTGAAGAATGAGAATAAAATATCAAATTATTATACATGGTGGTTTTTTATTTGATGGTAGGTGTTGGTCGTCAGGAATGATTTGAAGATGGGGAAGGGGAAGATCGCTGCACAGTGCAGGTGAGACCTTCCTTCACTGTAGCATCATTTCAATTCTGGGAGGAATGTTTGCTTAGGTTGTGCAATAGGTGGTTTTCACAGTTATTTGGTCCATGATAGAAGTCCTGAACCACAAGCCTTACCATCTTGACTCTGGTATTTTAGAACCGATAACAGCTTGAGTGAACAAGGTTCAGTTAGTGTTATTATGTGCTTTGATGCACTTTTGAGAGAACGAAACATTGACTAATGAACAACTGTGGAACCTGTACAGATAATTTTACCCGTGCACAAATGAATTAGTAAAGAAATTTGTTGGTCCATATGAGACAAGGTGCCAGTCTCTTGTTCTTTCTATGCTGTTCACTTTGAATTAGACTATATCATTATGTACCTGTTGTTTGGTTAATTTATAGTGTCTAGAATACACAAAAGTGCATAATGTTGTCTACAATTGTTTGTTCTGTATAAAAAGTTAGATAGATGGAGCAATGAGTATTTTATCCTATTCCTGGAGACCTGGACTCATACAGTCAGAACCCATTTGGTAGTTTGTTTGGGTTGGAACATAACAGTTTTGCTATAGTAGTTACCCCTCTTGCTCGCATCCAATACAAATTCATCAACTGCATTGGTTATGTCTTATCTTTATTGCTTCCACGGCAGTACTTGTGCTACATCCAAACTTTGCTGCCTTCCACAAAGTGGAAATGATCCAATGTCAGGCTTTAGCCAGTCATCTTTGGCCAGACAGCCATTCAACTTCATCTGCCAGAAAGTGTATTGCTAATGTTATGCATTTATTTATCTTTTTTAATGAGTTTTCACCATTTTCACGTGAAACACACTCTTTATTTTGTCCATGAAACATGTGTAGCTTTGATGGATTAAATTACCAGGCTACAAAATTTATGCTGGTCTTTGCCTCCCAGCACTTCAGTTATAGCCATCAGCAGGGAAAAAGTTACCGTACTCCATAGTCACATCAACATTTTGTTATTTGTTTTTGAAATGTCTGTCTCATTTGTTGGTTTTTTCTGTTTTTGTAGCCATGCAACTCTTGGTCTGTTCAAAAAACTCCAACAGAGAGCGCCAAAATCACTAAGAAGGTATTACTGCACACCACTTTCTTATGTTGTTTGAAGCTTATTCCAGATGAACTCCACATTCCACTGAGATAGCAAAACATATACCAAATTTGCTTTGCTCTCTACTTTTCATTTTTTGCAGGTGGGAACGATGTGGGCAAGTTAAGGTGGTTGTGAAAACAGAAAGCGAGGAAGATATGCTTGTTTTACAAGTAAATATTCCTCCTTGCATATTGAATATATTGAAAGAGCTTTTCTGAGATGCAAACATAATAAGATGAGTATGAGTGTAAAATAAATTGCCATCCTCAAATAATTTCATCATTTTGTGAATTGATGGCTTTATTTTCTAAAATTGAACATTTGGTTCTTGCATGGTGTAATCCTTTACTATTCCTATAGAGAATCTTTTGCTTCAGCTTTTACCTAATTTAACTAAAAAATAAAGGCTTGCTGTTAATTCCCTGAAACATGACAAGGATTTGGCTAATTCCTCTCGCCAGGGAACTCACGTTTTTTATCAAAAGTCAAAACTAAAAGAACTTGGCCGATTTTGCTTTGGTTCTTGCATGGTGTAATCCTTTACTATTCCTATAGAGAATCTTTTGCTTCAGCTTTTACCTAATTTAACTAAAAAATAAAGGCTTGCTGTTAATTCCCTGAAACATGACAAGGATTTGGCTAATTCCTCTCGCCAGGGAACTCACGTTTTTTATCAAAAGTCAAAACTAAAAGAACTTGGCCGATTTTGCTTTGTTGTGTTTGACATATCAATTATGTTCCTTACTCCGGAGTGTCTAACTTACCATTTTGATGCAGGGGAGAGCAAAGTCCATGAATCTGCCAACGCACATAACCATAGATGCTGGAAGAACACAGATTGCTCCAAGTGAGTTGTTCTGAGTGTTAACTTATAACATTCACTTTTTTCCCAATTTTTTCTAATTATGTGAATTTTCCTTTTCCTAAACTTAAACTTTTTGTAGATTCAAGAACAGTGATGGCTATTCTTGGTAAGTTGCATTCAATTCCTGTTAGCACGTTCTGTGTATTGTTATCGACGTTCTTCTGCAGATCTTACCTTTTCAACTGTGCAGGGCCTGCTGATATGGTTGATGATGTCACTGGTGGTCTGAAGCTATTGTAAACTTCACCTTATCAGCATTCTCAAGCACCCAACATGGTTGTTTACAGAGATATGCTGGAATTTTACAATCCACATTGGACTCACACTTTGACGGTTTTGCTGCTGAAGAATGAATTTCAGCCTCATTGGTTGACTCAATCTTGCTGTCTGTGGAATTATTCAAAAGGAGGTTGTTTCTCTGTTTACTTGTATCAACTGTTGTCTTTGGAGCCCAGATTTCAGTTATTCCGGTTTTGGTGTTGAGAACTTATGGACCATTGTTTCCTCTGTAACATATAGATATATAAGAAAAAGCTCCGGCTGTTGTCCCTTTCGTTGCTGATTTTTTTTTAAAAAGGAGATTTACTCTGCTTTTATTGAAAGCAAATAAGGTTTGGTTTACACCCAGAATACTTCAAACCAGCCCCCCTTGGCTAAACATACGAAACACTAAACCGAAAAGCAAGCCCTATTACAATGCAGGCAACAGGAACTAGCCAAAGGAAACAAGACACTATAGAATGACAATATCCTTAACAGAAGACACCATACTGAGTTACTTAACAGAAGACAGCTTGATTACTGGTGTGCGTGGGAAATCAAGTTACTAATGAAGAGATATAAGCACAGAATATGTATTTCGCACCACTCATTAGTCGTGATAGCAGTTATGAACCACAGATTCTCATCGTTGTTAGAAGTGTTACATTTGCTTTGCAAATACTAGATTTGTGTTGTAGGCTGCTGCCTGCAGCGCTTGCACTGAAACAACCAATGGACGCAAGAAACTTCAGTTCGGGAAACGCTTTATACTGAGTGCGAGTGCTTCCAAAATAAACTCTCTTTGGTTTCCAGTTCCAAGGAAAGAAAGTCCGACGGGTAGAAAAATAAATGCAATCCAGCAGTGAAGGTGATTCCTGAAAATTACATTCTTCAGACAAGTCGATCTTAGTCTGATTGACTACGGCAACCAACTCGTTGCCCATTTTCCTCAGTTAACGCCTCCCGGTTCAGCTGCTCTGTGGCCTGCTGTTCCCACCGAAGATCTTGTTGAGTATGCCAGCGAGCCTGACGCCTCCTTGCGCGATTCTCTTCTGAACGACCGGCAGCGCAGTCTGCTCGAAGGTACACACATGGAAATTAACCATTAGTGGAAAAACAGAGCTGCGAAAATATGCAATGTATGGAAACCAAGAAAGTTCACAACCACTCAGCACCTGGCACATCTTTATATAGCCTTGGGTAACCCTTGGAGTCTAGATCGGAAAATGGATCCTTGTTGAGAATATCAATATGACAAAGTTTTCGTTCAAAAAAGTAGTGACAAAGTAAGTTAACAGCACTGTCACTAATACTAAATACATTAAGTAATTATCACGAAAAACTCTGGACATAACTTCAGAAAATAATCTTTGAATATTTTCATGACCAGAGTTTTCTGTGATTATTCTGTATTTCTGTATGAACGCTACAAACATGGAATAACCATGTTATCTGATTAGCACTAACATATGGAACCCTAACTGCAAAAAGGTTAAAACAGATTACATTTATTAAAGAAAACCAATACAGTGCAAATTGAGTGTTTAAAATAAAGCTAGAAAAAAGTCGCAAAAGAAGAAGAAAAAACAGGAAGAATCAGCAGACCTGAAATCAATGGATCAGTTGTATTTTCTCCACCATCGCAAGTTTTCTTATTCTTCTTGCAGCTATTTGCAAGATCATCAGTTCCTTTATTCTTGTTTGAGCTTCTTGCAAGATCATCAGTTATATTATTACTTGACCTTGCTAGACCAATCAGATCATCGGTTCTTTTATCCTTCATCGAGGTTCTAGAATTATCAGCACCACCCCTCTTAGTTAGCACCTTTCTTACAGTGAACCAATTTTTATTTATAAAACTAAGCAAAATGTGGATCCAAACATAACCAGCATTGTAAAACCATCACACCGATTAATCTTAGTGACTATGTCAATGATGAAAGCTCCCGACCTTATAATTAAAGTTAGATGAAGCTAAGCCAAAAACAAACAAACAAGTGACACCATCTATTAGTTCCACATTGCTAATAGACGAGAGTGTTGGGAGTTTTCCTCCTAATAAATATGGACGAGCCCCTCATGAAAAGAACGCATTATAGACTACCACACGGGAAGGCCCCAAGTAAGGGTATCCCTAAGGTGATTTATACAAGTTAGGTTTTGCCTCTTCTTGTTGTTGTGCCGCCGCCGCCGAGACTCCAGCCCGATCGTTGGCGTGCACCAGCGACCGGGCGAGCAGGTCTCCGGAACCGTCGTCTTTGCGATCCTGCACCGGGAGAAGGCGAATAAGGTTTTTGGGAAGCGCTCTCCACGCGACTGCTCCCAAACAACCACTTCATCTGCTTCTTGGTGGCCTATTGTACGACTACTTCCTAGCGGTTATTCGAGGGACTATACTGCGTACATCTTCCTGCATCGACTTTGTACGACTACATCGACCGAGGTCCTCCCACGATTAGTATGGCTAATCCAGAGGATAACGGCGCATCGGTTGCCTCCGGCAACTGCCCCGCCTTTGGGTACACTCTCATCTTGCTGTGGTTTTATTTGTTCATCATGATCAATCTGCTTTATCTGTCTAGTGTACGAATCGTGTTTACACTAGTTGCTTTGATCTGTGATATGAGTTTTCTACACATGCTTAATCTAGTTGCTCAATTTGTCATGATTTATATTCTGGTTTTAATCTGGAAATTGCCTGATATTTCAACAATCCAAAAACCTTAATATAGGTTTTTTCAGTACCTATGGCTAGTTTTGTTGATGCACCGAGGCCGGAGAAATTCTCTGATGTGCACTTCAAGAGGTGGTCTGTCAAGGTCACAGATTGGCTTACTGCTATAGAAATTTTCTGGGTCAAAGATGGCTTACCTAAGGAGATATCTTTGATGAGAATCAGAGTAAACCCAGAAAGCCTATGGTATCTTTGTGGGAGTTGTGCGTAATGTGTTTTTGAATCATCTGTTTGATTCAATGATGCATATACGAGACGTAATTCCTTTATGGGATCATAACGTCCACTTTGTCCAAAGAAATTTCAAAGGCAAGAATAAAGGAAAGGGTAATCAACAGCCTTCCAATGCCAAAGCAACTACTACCTTTAAGAAGAAGAAGAAAAATATGTCTGAGATGTCTCGTTTCACTTGTGGTGAACTAGAACGTTTTGCTAAGGATTGTCTAAAGCATGCAGACTGTAAAGAGAAGAAGATCAACCTCGTGACTACAACCAATGCCGATGATGGGTATGGTAGTATTCCTACCGTACTTTCGGTGTTTCAATCACCTAGTTTGTGGCTTGATACGGGTGCTAATATTCACGTGTGTGCTGATGTCTCTTTATTTTCTTCTTACCAATTTCTCCAAGGTTCTTCCGTTCTAATGGGGAACGGGTCGCATGCTTCTGTTCGTGGTGTTGGTACGGTAGATCTGAAGTTTACTTCAGGCAAGATCGTGCAGCTGAAGAACGTACAACATGTCCCTACTATTCGCAAGAATCTTGTTAGCGTTTCTCTTTTATTAAGAGATGGTTTTAAGGTAGTGTTAGAGTCCAATAAAGTAGTTATGTCTAAGCATGGACAATTTATTGGTAAAGACTATGATTGTGGAGGCTTGTTTCGCCTAAGTTTAGCAGATTTTTTAATAAGTCAGTCAATCATATCTGTGGCACAATTAATGATAATTCAAGTGTTTGGCATTCTCGTTTATGTCATGTGAATTTGGTTTGATATCACATTTATCTAGCTTGCGGTTAATACCAAATTTCACCATTGCCAAAGGTTCTAAGTGCCATAGTTGTGTGCAATCTAAGCAACCTCGAAAGCCTCACAAGGCAGTGGAGGAGACACTTGGCACCTCTAGAACTCATTCATTCTAATCTATGCGAGATGAATGGTGTGTTGACTAAGGGTGGAAAGAGATATTTCATGACGTTAATTGATGATGCTTCTAGATATTGCTATGTTTACTTGCTGAAAACTAAAGATGAGGCTTTAGATTACTTTAAAATCTTTAAGGTTGAGGCAGAAAATCAACTAGAAAGAAAGATTAAACGTCTAAGGTCAGATCGTGGTGGAGAATATTTTCCTATATCATTTGATAAGTTTTGTGCGGAACATGGTATTATTCACGAGAGGACACCTCCCTATTCTCCTGAATCCAACGGGATTGCTGAGAGGAAAAACCGCACATTGACTGACTTGGTGAACGCCATGTTAGATACTGCTGGTTTATCTAAGGCATGGTGGGGGGAAGCTATATTGACTGCTAGTCATGTCCTGAATAGAATTCCGAACAAAAGTAAAGAGACAACACCATATGAGATATGGGTTGGAAGAAAACCATCACTTTCATATTTGTGCACGTGGGGATGCTTGGCGAAAGTCAATGTTCCAATTACTAAGAAGCGTAAGCTTGGACCAAAGACGATTGATTGTGTCTTTCTAGGATATGCTCACAATAGCATTCCTTATAGATTTTTAATAGTAAAGTTTGAAGTTTATGATATGCATGTTGATACAATTTTTGAATCTCGTGATGCTACATTTTTTGAGAATATTTTTCCAATGAAAGATATGCGTAGTAATGCTAAATTTTCCACTGAAATAGCTCCTGATAATACTGTGCCTATCGAGTCGCCTGTTGAGTCATTTGAGCAAACACTTGAGAAGGATGACAATGAAGTTCCTGTGAGGAACAAGATATCCTTGTGGATGATACTCCTACTTCTATTATAGAAGCATATGCATCTCCAGATGCAGATGATTGGAAAGAAGCAGTTCGTAGTGAGATGGACTCGATTCTTTCTAATGGAACTTGGGAGTTATCTGAATTACCATTCGGTTCGAAACCAATTGATTGTAAGTGGGTGTTCAAAAAGAAGCTTAGGCCTGACGGTACTATTGACAAGTACAAGGCTCGACTTGTGGCTAAGGGTTATACTCAAAAGGAAGACGAAGATTTCTTTGATACTTACTCACCTGTTGCTAGCATGACCACTATTAGAGTACTACTATCCTTGGCTGCCTCATATGGTCTGATCGTCCATCAGATGGATGTGAAGACAGCTTTTCTTAATGGAGAGTTGGACGAGGAGATTTATATGGATCAGCCTGATGGGTTTGTAGTAAAAGGAGAAGAGCAGAAGGTGTGTAAATTATTGAAATCCTTATATGGCTTGAAACAAGCTCCTAAACAATGGCATGAGAAGTTTGACACTACTTTAACTTGAGGACCAGGAGCGTCCCAGTGGTCGATGGATGACCGCTCCTCAGTGATGAGTGATTGACAACGGGTGTTGGACTGACTCTTGGCTTAGTGCGCAGGTGTAGGCTGCGGCCTAGTTCGTGTTGTTGCAGGTGAAGAACGGGCGCGAAAGGTCTTCAGCCTTGAGGGGCCTCCGGGAGATGGAGAGACAAGTAGGCTCGGTTCGAGGGACCCGGTGGACAGCGGGACTAGGTGCGGGCCACATGGTGGCGATACGAGCAAGACGAAGTCATGGACAATCGAGTCGATGCACGGTGGCGGTCGAGTCAAGAGGCTTGGCGGGAGGCCGGGTCGAGCACGCGGGGTTTGGTGGTTTGCCCACAAAACCATCGGAGGACGGTTTCTTGGTTTGGGCCTCAAAACCAAGTTCGAGGGCCCAACACGACGGAGACGGGATCCGGGCGTGTCGGGAAGCTTCGAGGCGGAGGACACGCGGCGTGATCGCATGGCTTGTGTCGGGAGGACGCGGGGTGCGGCAAAGGCGTGGCCGTCCGATGGCAAGACCCACAAACATTACCTAAATGCCCCTGCATGGGTTGTATCGCCAGTAGTTGAGTTAGGGGTAGTCGAGTCATTTACCACTCCGGCGGGACCTGATATATAAGCCATGAGTGTGTGTGGATGGCTCCCTCTCTCCACGACTTAGGGTTTCATTTCCTCCCTCCCATTTCTCATTTTCGTAGCTATTTTCTTCTCCATTTTCTCTAGGCTAGCATGAGAGCTTCATGTGAGATTTGTTGAGAGGGATGGATGCTAGGGCGGCATGCTAGACCTTGTGAATCTTTCCTGGTTTGTATAGAAGATTCAGAGTTGTGTTTTTCGTGGTCTTTTTGTGCTTGTTTTCGTGCCTTTGTTCTCGGTGTGATTCCGCGGATTTGAGTTGGTTTCTCCCCGGATTTCTTTGAGGGAAACATGGATGGATGTCTCGTGCATCTTTGTGATTGATCTTGTGCCCTCAAACGCCGGAAAACCACTTCGATTCGAGGATTTTCGTTCGGTGCTCTAGCTTTTGGTGGTGCTCAAAGGATTCGCGATTCCCGGTGTTTTGGTGGGTTTGGAGACGAAATTTTTGGGGTATAATCTCACCTAGGGGTGCTTAACATCTCCTCCAAATTTCGTCTCAAGACTCCAAGTGGTTTGGGAGATCCGTCGATCGAAAGTTTGGGGTCGTTTCGCGGGCCGATTTTTAAGGGGGGGCGGTACTACCGACACCGTGCGGAGTAGTACCGATGACCCGATTTTCAGCGAGAGAGTCCTTATCGGTAATACCGACACAAGGTCGGTAGTACCGACGATCGAAGTACCGACCCAGGTGCCGTAGTACCGATAACCCGGTTTTTAGGTGCCGTAAGCCCATATCGGTAGTACCGACCTGGGGCCAGTAGTACCGACAATTTCTGCTGCAGTTTGCCTCGCGCTAGCTTTTTCTCTCGGTTCGTTTGGCGCTTGCTTCCGCTTTGTTCTTAGGCTTGATTTAACTTGTTCCTAGGGTCAGTAGGTCCGTTGTGACTACGTGATCTTGGCAAGTGTGTGCGAGATTCTTCGGAAGTGATTTGGGGGCATAGGCCAAGTTCTTGAGAAGAATTTTTATCGGCTCCCATTCACTCCCCCCCCTCACTAGTTAAAGTAGTGTAAATTATTGAAATCCTTATATGGCTTGAAACAAGCTCCTAAACAATGGCATGAGAAGTTTGACACTACTTTAACTAGTGCGGGCTATGTCGTTAATGAAGCTGATAGGTGTGTGTATTATCGACATGGTGGGGGTCATTTTGTTATACTATGCTTATATGTAGTAGATGATGTTCTAATATTTGGAACAAACATGGATATTATAAATGAAGTCAAGTCATTCTTGTCAAAGAGTTTTGACATGAAAGATCTAGAAGAAGCTGATGTAATTCTAAACATCAAGTTGATTAAGGAAGAGAGTGGGATTTCTATCACAATCTCACTATGTTGAGAAGGTCTTGAGCCGTTTTTGGCTATATGGATAGCAAGCATTCTCCAACACCTTATGATCCTAGTGTGACATTGCGAAAGAACAAGAATGATACCAGAGATCAATTGAGGTACTCTGAAATTGTTGGTTCACTCATGTATCTTGCTAGCTGTAAGTGCAATCAAGCCCTATGAGGGTTTTGGTGATGTTGACCACACAATTAAAGAGCTAATGAGCCTTTGAGTTTGTTGTGCAGCATAAAGTTATTATCACAGGTGCAAAAGATTAATTGGAGACCCCTCAACTTGCTACAAAAAGGATGCCTATGCTACTTGGAGGAGTTTATTTATTCTATCTTTTGAATTTGAGTATAGGCCAATCCGTACTATCAAGAGGGATACTAATGGTGAGTTAGGGTGGTTTCAAGTGCTCATAATCCATCTCTCCTAAACCTTAATCCTCACCCCAAGGGAAGTAACCCCCGGGACCGCTTTGCTTCTGTCGATTGTCGTTCGGAGGTTCCGAAGATTTTCTCGGAGGTTCCGACCGTACGGGCTACAGTCTGCAGAGTTTTCAAAAGTCGGAAGTTCCGAGATTTTTCTCGGAGGTTCCGAACTCTGGAATATAGCCGTTACTGTTCTGGATCTGGGGGTATTTATACCCCACAGTCCCCCAGCGGTTATCTTCTTCCTCCCCTTGCGCAGAACGCCGTTCCTCGCTGTTTTCTCTCACCTTGCATTCACTCCTAACCTACTCTCATCCAAATCCTTGCCTAGCATTGATTGAGAGTGGATTCTTGAAGTGAGTTAGTGAGCCAATCCCTTCTCCCTTGGTACTTGAGCACTTGGAAGAACCCTAGCAAGCTTGGTGGATCTATTACTCTTGGAGCCTTGCTCCTAGACGGATAGAGGTTCTTGGAAGCTCTCCAAACCGATTTGTGGAAGCTCCAAGGTGTTTGTATTACCCCTTGTGATTCTAGTGGAAAGCCTCCACCTATTACCCAAAGTGATAGGTGTGAGAGAGGAGTTGACCTTTGTGGTCCGAGCCTTTGGTGGCCTCCTCAACAACGTGGACGTAAGCAAGCCTTTGTGGCGAGCTGAACCACGGGATAAATCTTTGTCTCACGCGTGTTCTCTTTTACTTACTTGTTCATGCTTGTGCTTGACTAGATCTATTAGGGTTTGCTCCCGATCTACTTTGTGGTGCCTTGCTAGCTTGTACTTTGCTTAGAAATCCTCTTGCTAAGTCCTAAGTACCTCTTAGAATTTAGTAGATCTGGTTTCCATCAAGTTTCTCGCAGCTCTTGTTATTTGTGCTCTGTTCTAACAGCTGTCGGAAGTTCTGAGTTTATTCTCGGAGGCTGCCTCGTTCGGAGGTTCCGAGAATAATCTCGGAGGTTCCGAGGTCTGACACTGTTTTCGTAGAAAAAGTTTAAATTCTGTGTGCAGGCCTATTCACCCCCCCTCTAGGCCACATTGCCTCGATCCTTTCACTAGCGCAACTAGACCAGATATCTCTTTTGCTGTGAGCAAGTTGAGTAGGTACATATCCAACCCGGGTGATGATCATTGGCATGCACTAGAAAGGGTCTTACGTTATCTTAAAGGTACGATGAGCTATGGGATTCACTATTCCGGGCACCCAGCTGTGCTAGAGGGATATAGTGATGCGAACTGGATTTATGATATTGATCAAATCTACGCCACCAGTGGGTATGTCTTTACCCTTGTAGGTGGCGCAGTGTCATGGAGGTCTTACAAACAGACTATTTTGACTAAATCAACCATGGAAGCTGAACTTACAGCTTTGGATACAGCATCTGTAGAGGCAGAGTGGCTGCGTGAGCTCTTGTCTGACTTGCCGGTGGTTGAAAAACCAATACCGGCTATCCTTATGAACTGTGATAATCAAACAGTAATCACTAAAGTGAATAGTGCTAAGGATAATGCGAAGTCAACAAGACACGTTAAAATACGTTTGAAGACTGTCAGGAAGTTGAGAAACTCTGGAGTTATTACTGTATCTTATATACAAACATACAAAAACCTGGCAGATCCCTTTACAAAAGGGCTATCACGGAATGTGGTAGAAATTGCATCTAGGGAGATGGGTACGAGACCCATGTGAGTTTATAGTAGTAGTAACCCAACCTTTTTGATCGGAGATCCCGTGTCTAAGGACCTAGGAAAAACAAGCTATTGGTAAACTGAGGAGAGTATAATGATAACCCTCTCTATGTGAAGATGCAATACTCTCAGAGCAATGAGGCACTGTGAGGTAGGCTGGCAACTATGCCTTAATATGTTGTATTGACTTAACAAGTGAAGATACTGTCCTACAGAGTATTCTTGAAAGAACATACCTATATGAGTTTGACTGTTAAACGTCGCAGTCTATGAGACTTGGGTGATCTCTAGTAAACTCATGAAGAGACTGAGTATGACGAATATGCTCCACCCACGGGGTAAGACTACTGGCAGCCAAGTACTAGTTTGTCTTTGAGCAAAGCTTATTCGCACAAAACTTGCAATTCAAGGCGTAGTCCATTGTTCAAGTTGCGGATAAGTGTTGCTTGAAGTTTTAGGTGGAAGTTCAACTTAACCGTCTCTACCGAAACACTGGTATATCAAACAGTAGTGAGAACAGACAAATCTCTAAATGGTCATTTGAGATCTAGTGGGGGATTGCTAAATATATATGGACCTGGCCCATATAAATAATTCTGAACAAATCTCAAAAGCCCATTAGCGTTAAAGGGATACACCATCTATTAGTTCCACATTGCTAATAGACAAGAGTGTTGGGAGTTTTTCTCCTAATAAATATGGACGAACCCCTCATGAAAAGAACGCATTATAAACTACCACATGGGAAGGCCCCAAGTAAGGGTATCCTAAGGTGATTTATACAAGTTAGATTTTGCCTCTTCTCGTTGTTGTGCCGCCGCCACCAAGACTCCAGCCCGATCGTTGGCGTGCACCAGCGACCGGGCGAGCAGGTCTTTGGGAAGCGCTCTCCGCGCGACTGCTCCCAAACGACTACTTCATCTGCTTCTTGGTGGCCTATTGTACGACTACTTCCTGGCGGTTATTCGAGGGACTACACTGCGTACATCTTCCTGCATCGACTTTGTACGACTACATCAACTGAGGTCCTCCCACGATTAGTATGGCTAATCCAGAGGATAACGGCACATCGGTTGCCTCCGGCAACTGCCCCGCCTTTGGGTACACTCTTATCTTGTTGTGGTTTTATTTGTTCATCATGATCAATCTGCTTTATCTGTCTAGTGTACGAATCGTGTTTACACTAGTTGCTTTGATCTGTGATATGAGTTTTCTACACATGCTTAATCTAGTTGCTCAATTCGTCATGATTTATATTCTGGTTTCAATCTGGAAATTGCCGAATATTTCAACAAAAAATACTCTTGTAATAACATATACATATTATTGTGCCTTGATTTGTCGCTGTTGACTTTTTTCTTCCAATTTTGGCCATTCGTCATATTCGAAAAAATTATCGCAAATGTGTAAAAGGATAAGTCAGACTTCAAATACCTACACTAATAAAGCATGTGGCAAGAAAAATGATAATTGCATAATTCTTTTAATAAGACGAATGATAAAAGTTGCGAAAAAACTCAACAGCGACAAATATTTTAATACGGAGGGAGTAGTTATTTTACTGTTCTCCTTCCTAGATCTTCAACCTCGTGTAGGTCCTATAACATCTATTTTGAGGGTTGAGGTGCGCCTTTCGAGCCACGCACTGTGTAACAAACTTTTATTTCTTTTTCTTAATACAATGATATACAATTCTCCTGTGTATTCGAGAAAACAAATATACATACTTTGTATCAGTAACAATGTCCCACTCAATCCTTTAGATCACATTACATGTGTGCAAATTGTTGAACAGCTGACCTCTGCCCGAGGCAAAGTATTACCCTCGTCCCTCCTCAATTTGCTGACCCAAAGTCTAGGCCTAAGCGGAAAAATGGATTTTTTGCACCCATCCGCGCCCCCGTTGTGAGAATCGTCGATGGAATAAAGTACCGGTTCCTGTAGAAATCCTCTACTCTGTTGGAGTGCTGTTGCCGTTTCTTGGCTGGTGAATCTGGTTTGAGCTGAGTAATACGTACTCTTGTAATAACATATATATATATATATATATATATTATTGTGCTTTGATTCTCTTATCTAATGTTTTCTTCTCGTGTGTGGTAATGTCACAAAAAATTTTCCCTGTCACACTCGTAACTGAAAGGAACCTGTACTCATCGAGAAGGACAGTACACTCATCATATCTGTCTAACCCGTGAGCGTGACGTATGTATATAACAGTAATCTCTTTCACTTTGAGCATGACGTCGCACTTGAGACTTGAGAGAGCTAGAGGTAGGCACACACGGAATTCCCAGGTAGGTAGGTAGGTAGCGTCGATCGGCTTTCCCGCGCGCAGATGGTATCTGAATTCGATGTCATCACCTTCACTCCGCGAGACGTACGGCCAATGCAAAGTCTACCCTCCGTGCCAAATTAATCTGCGCGCTGATCGCGTCTGAATTGCAGAATTGGATACATAGAAGAACAGCAGCCATATAAGTATGTATTTGATATTTCTGCAGCAGCAGCAGCAGCTAGCAGCAATCGTGTGCCCTTGGATTTGTGGCTGACTGCTGGCTGCAGGTGCAAACAACGTCTCTCCAGCAGACGGTCGACGACGAAGGCCTGTATTTGTAGCAACGTTTTGCATCCTGATTGTCTTGTGGGCTCGATCGCCATGTGCGCTAGCTGCTAGCTAGCCCGTGGCGTAACACCACCATGCGTTAGCTGCTAGCTAGCCCGTGGCATATTTCCTGCTTCCAGTTTGTTCGCCTAACTCATGTTTGTTTTACCGGCCAGTAGTTTATTTGGAAACCGGAAACCCCTCAAGGAAAACAGTTTTGTATGCGTACCATTGATTCAAACGTTCAAAGACATCCCGCTTACTTTGCCAAACTGTCGTAGTTGGTGTACAGTTTGTATGCGTACCATTGATTCAAACTTTCAAAGACATCCTGCTTACTTTGCCAAACTGCCGTAGTGTACCGTCTCAATTGTTCACTACCAGTAGTACTGAGATTTCTTTCCCAACGTACGGGGCACTATCAGCCTGTTCGTTTGGCTGGTGCTGATTTGTTGTGAGAGAAAAGTACCGTTGGCTGGTTGCCTGGTGCGCAATGTTGAGTCTCAGGCCAACCGGAGGTTGGCTCCCGCCCGGTCGAGGTGCGCACTCTTGGACATAGCACATGGGTTGGCCCAGCACGGCACTCTCCACCCAAATCTTATCACTTCCCTTTCTTCTTCCCTTTTTTTCACGAGCTTCGGTGCTTCGCATAGCAGCCAGCGGGGGCGCAAGGGTGGGCCGCCCGACGAGCGCCGCGCGCGGGGCACGAGACGGCGAGATCCTGCTGAAGCTCCACCCCGGTGGGGAGGCGGCGGATCCCGACGAGCCCCATACGCACGGGGGGAGCCGCGACGGATCTCGGGCGGCGCCGGAGGCCGGCCGACCCCCGCGCTCCTCTCGCGACGAGCGGCCGCGGCAGCCGGCGACTGTCGCGCCGGTAAGGAGCACTGGCGATTTCTGTCGGTGAGGCTCCGTCCGCCGCTGACATTTTCTTTTTTATTTTTTCCAAAATCTTTTGTATAACTTTTGTTGAAACTTTTTTGTTCGATTTTTCGTGGGATTTTTCTTCTTCAAAAAATTTCATCCCCGGACGCTCCAAAAGTTTTTAGATAACTTTCAATTTAAAATTTTGCTTCATATTTTTTTTCATTAAGAAAAATTGTGTTGTTTTAATATTTTTTCTTCAAATATTTCTCCCCAAATCTTTTGGAGTAACTTTTTGTCGAAAGTTTTTGTTTGATTTTTCATGGAAGTTTTTTTTTCAAAAATTTTGTCCCTGAACACTTCTAAAAAAACTCGATAACTTTCGATTTAATTTTTTTTGCTTCAGAACTTTTTTCATTCAGAAAATATATTCATAAACTTTATTAAAACTAATTTGCTAAAGTTTTTTTTAGATTTTTCAATAACTTTTTTAATGTAGCGGTGAGGACCGGACCATGTGGATGGTCATGGGACCACGTGAAAGTCACTGTCGGAATCGACTAAGAAGTGGGAAGCTGGTTCGCCCATGCTATCGGAAATTGACCCTGCGGAACCCATCTCACGGGCACCCGTAAATTTGAGTTGTCCTTGCTGGTGGCTGGTTTGTTCTGAGAGAAAAGTACTGCTGGTTGGTGGCTGTGAACATGGTGTATACTTGGCGAGGAACCACGTATTTATATTACTGATGCAAATCAGTTTATTGACCACTTTCGCCCGCCATTATATTGGCCGAGGTTTAGCTCACACATATATGCAAGAGATTCGTCGTCACTCCGACTATGTATCCAAGAAACTGATAGATCGGCGAATATATATAATAATCAACTGCACGTGGAGTATTTGCATATACGCTTTTCATTGTGTACTGGAGTACATACAAACAAAATCCTGACCGTGTCCAGGAGGGCAGGATTATTTTGCACTTCTCTCACTTGAGACAAGGTCCATTGAAGAGGAAAGAAGCTAGTAAGAGGTGATGAAAGGAGCCGGTAACATGCATAGAGAGATGAGCTAGCTAGACGGAGAGGGACCAAGCACCAACCGCGCGGCACTTGTAGCTGTACATCGTACTGTTATTGGCACTCTCAGCTGCAGTGTGCATTCGCTCTCGTTTCTTGCTTGCATCTACTATGTCGTTTCAGAAAAAGACCACAAAACGCTATCGTCATCACTTTTAATTTCTTGGCTATTATTTGTCACCACACCTAGTTTAGCAAACATATATAGCTGCTTCCCATATATACTTCCTTCTCGATCGGTCGTCAGAATGCTTGTTGATTTAGAGAAAGGTTCCCATCAAACTTTGCAAAACTACCATCCACAACTTTTTTAAAATACTCCTACTTACGAGTGTGTGAACGACATGGCAATTGTATGTACCTTTTCGCTTTGAGAACTACCTACCTTCATTCGGAGGTGATAAACATTTTTTATTTATAAATGTAGCTAAAAAATATGTCCCTACAAAAAGATTATTGATGCCAAATCTAGCTTCTCGGCGTCAAGTAGTACTTGTGATTAGCTAGAAGAGCTACACTGTATATATTACTGCTTAAAATCATTGCAAGTACTAGTACTAAATCAGTGACTTTCTTATGAACAGCGAAAATGAATTTATTGACCCCGCTCACACAATCAATTGGCGTACTCCGGTGGAAGACAATGACGCATATCTAATTGGCATTGTCCATGACAATTAAGTACTCCTACAAGATGCAGTGATAGTATCTTCCACCTGCGCATGATATAAATAATACTAGGAACAATTAATTTTGTGTGCAGTATACTTTCTGGGCGCTGACGACTGTAACCATTAATTGATTGATTGCCTATCCATCCGAAACAATTAACAGTACAGTACTAGTGTTACAATTTTCTTCTATTACTCGCTACCAAAAGAAAAATCTATTACTCCATGCATATACGCTAGGATCGGACGAGCGTGTGTTTTATTCTGAAAACTTGGCTGGCGTCAAGCAATTAGTCTACGGCCATCTCGTCGTACCTGTCAAATCTTCTACGAAGATGAAGATGGCTGCAGGTGCCAAAATGCCACACGTTGTTTGCCACCGGTGCAGGAAGGAAAAGGTCGTTCGCCTGAACCTGAGACTAGCTTGGCGTGTCACGGCGTCGTGCTCACGCACATCGACTAGCTCGTTCAGGCCCATAAAACCCCCGACGCGGGAGCGACGACGCCGGCCACGTACATCGATCGCTTCCACACACTGAGGACCGAGCGGGCATGGCGGCCTCGAAACTGTCCGCCGCCGTGCCGAAGGGCGGCCTCGGCGGTGCCATGGAAGAAGACGTCGTCGCGGCGGCTGTCGGCAAGATGAAGGGCAGGTGGGGCTTCGTGCAGTTCTCCTTCGTGCTCTCCGTCGTCCTCTGCGCGCTCCTCTACGCGCCGCGCGTCTTCGTGCTCGCCCCCGCGCACGACGGCGTCGACGTCGTCGGCTTCTTCACGGCGGCGAATTCTTCCTCCAAGGTGACGTCGTCGTCATCGCCGGAGCAGGACGGCGGCGGCCGTCTGGTCCTTGACAACCAGGTGCACTCCCCGTGCGCGTCCATGCGCGACCACACCATCTGCTGCGACCGCTCCAGCGTCCACACCGACGTGTGCTTCATGGCCGGCGACGTGCGCACGGACCCCGCCTCCCTGTCGCTCCTGCTGTTCCCGCCGCCGAACGGGTCGGCGGCGGAGGAGGAGAGGGTGCGGCCCTACCCGCGCAAGTGGGAGCGCCCGATCATGCAGAATATCCCGGAGGTGCGTCTCCGGGTGGCGCGGCCGCCGGAGGAGGCGGAGCGCCGGTGCGACGTCCGCCACGACGCGCCGCTCCTGGTCATGTCGGCGGGGGGCTACACCGGCAACCTGTTCCACGCGTTCAACGACGGGCTCCTGCCGTCGTGGGTGACGGTGCAGCACCTCCGGCGCCGCGTCGTGCTGGGCGTCCTCTCCTACAACCCGTGGTGGGCGGGCACGTTCGGCGAGATCATCTCCGCCCTCTCCGACCACCACGTGGTGGACCTGCTCCACGACAAGCGGACGCATTGCTTCCCCGGCGCCATCGTGGGCACCCGCTTCCACGGCATCCTCGTCGTCGACCCCGGCAAGCTCCGGGACAACAAGACCGTCGCCGACTTCCACGACCTCCTCGCCGACGCGTACGAGAAGCCCAAGATGACGCCGACGACGACGCGGGACGCCGCACGTCGTCGTCCACGGCTCGGGATCGTGTCGCGCAAGGGCACGCGCGTGATCGAGAACCAGGCGGCGGTGGCGGCGCTGGCGGCGTCGGTGGGGTTCGACGTGGAGGTCCTGGAGACGGCGAACGGTCTGCCGCTGTCGGCGTGGTACGCGTCGCTGAGCGCGCTCGACGCGCTGGTGGGGGTGCACGGCGCGGACCTGACCAAGTTCCTGTTCCTCCGGCCGGGTCGCGCGTCGCTGACCCAGATCGCGCCGCTGGGCGTGTCCCCGATCGCGCGGGAGTGCTTCGGCGGGCCGGCGGCGAGGATGGGGGTCATGTACGAGCAGTACGAGGTGGCCGGGTGGGAGAGCTCGCTGGCGCGGAGGTACGCGGCGGACGACGAGGTGGTGGCGGACCCGGAGAAGGCGAAGCGGAGCAAAGGGTGGGGGCTCGTGGCGCGCGTGTACCTGGGCGGCCAGAACGTGACCCTGGACCTGGGCAGGTTCCGCGAGACGCTGGGCAGGTTGCACGCGCACGCCCTGCTGCAGCTGCAGCAGCAGCGCCGGCGGCGGGAGGAGGAGACCACCAGCTAGGCCGCAGCGGTGATGATGCATGATGATGGTTGATGGCGACGGAGGTAGACGGCGCCGGCGGCGGCTTTGATTTGGCGTGTTGCGCGACCGAGGTTCACTGTTCCGGCGGTTGGGGGATCAGCAGCCATCATCAGCTAGCTAGCAAGGTTGGAACGACGACGTGACGTGTGTGACAAGTGCTGGGATATGCTGACCACCGTGCGTTTTTTGACGATTTCTTCTTCTTGCTCGTCATCTATTCTCGGAAGAGTAGAACGAAGCTGCCGTGTCCGTGTGCTATCGTATCCTGCTTGTCCCAAGTTTGAGAGCGCATACATACATACTAGAGTGTTTGCAAGTTTGAGAGCGCATTCGTATCACAAGATATACTATATTTAATATTAAGATTTCGTTGGGAGTATCCGAGCAATCTTTGATTTTAATTACTGGAAGATTTTCTGGAGTATGTGAGTGATTCCCAGTAACACATTGCCTGTTGCAGATATTGTTACTCCACTCGTCCCACATTATAGATCTTTAAATTCATAGATTTTGCTATACATCTGGATATATATTGTGTCATAAATGATATTTACCTGAAACCGAATGACAGATTGACAGTAATAACAGGAGTATGGATTGCCATGCATGCAACAATGGTGAAAGCTGGCAACACCACCCACCCATCTTCCCTGGATTTTCGATCACCGGCAGTAGATTGCAGGGGAATGTTCCCCCGCGGCCGGGACTTGAGTTATTGAAGAACAGTGACGGCTGCGGCTGCAGGCTGCGAGATGGTGGTAGACGGCGGCACAAGGAATGGAATGAAGTGGGAGCAGGCATGGGCCGTACGTCGTCGGTGTCAGTCTGACTCCTTCACCTTCACGGAAGGGGAGGGAGGGAGGGAGGGAGGGAACAGTGCCCAGGAGTTTTTTATTTTTTAATCCTTTTTAATCTAATTTATTAAAAACAACCCGGGCCCAACTAAAATTGCAAAAAGTAGCCCTTTTGGTCGCGCCAGGCCGCGTGGAGCGACTCCTCATTGAGTCGCGCCAGGGCATGTGGCACGACTGAGGCGCCACGTCGGCCGGCGCGGCCGGCGCCGCCGAGGTGGCGGGTGAGTCGCGCCACATGCCCTGGCGCGACTCAGTGAGGAGTCGCGCCACGCGGCCTAGCGCGACTCACTTAACTATACAGGGGCCGCCGGGCCCCTTTCTTCTTTTCCCTTCCTTCTTTTCCTCCCAGGCGCACCCGAGGCCGGCGCCCATGGAGTCGCCCCGCCTCCCCTCCCTCTAGATCCGGTCCTTCCTCCATCGGATTCGAGTGGGCTTGAGTGGGAAAACACTCATTAGAGGTACCTCCTCCACTCTAACCATGTAGTTTTTGTTGATTTGGTTGTTCTTCTAGGGTTTAGGTATTGGTAGGGTTTGTTGATTATGTGGCTCCAATGGATGATTGAGTACGAATCGTTCACCGTTAGTTGGCTTGTATCGATGCATAGGTTGATTGTAACACCGATCTTGTCGGGGACAGCCCTAGGGGTCCCCTTAAACAACGGGGAATCCTCACTCAATCCCGGTGTCAAAACACGCTAATCCCAACCATGCAGGTAACTAACCATGCAGGACACGGCCCACGCCGGGATCCCGACGGCCCACCGAGACGGCCCGCTGAGATGACCCCTCGAGCAGGCTCCGCCTCGCTCGAGGACGCGCTCCCCCTCGGGCGGGCTCCGCCCCGTTCGAGGGGCAACCCTTTCCCTCGAGCGGTCCCGCCCCCGCTCGAGGGATCCCCCCCCCCCTCGAGCAGGTCTCGACTCGCTCGAGGGTTCGCTCCGCCCTCGGGCCGGGGCCCGCCACGCTCACGGGCGCGCCGCACGCGTGCGCCGGCCCCGTACTTGGGCATTTAACGCCCCGACGCCGCAGACGGCGCCATCATGCGCCCGGGCTCACGCCCGGTGCCGCCGCACCAACTCCCCGAGGAGGAGCCCATCCCCGCCACCGTGGGATGGACCGTGCGGTACGGCCGGTGTCGGTCCCGTAACACCGCGTGCCCACCACCGTACGGCTAACGCGCCCGACCCTCGAAAGGGGGCCGGCGCACCCTCGATTCACTTTCCCGTGACCCCGCAGGCAGTTAGGTGAGGGGCGCTAGGCCGGTGGATGGCCATCCCGGCCACCGTAACGCGCGGCCGCCGTACCCACGCGTGCGTGCGCACGCCCGACTCCGCAGGCGCACGCCCGGCACCGTGCAGCAACCACTCCACTACCGCAGCTCATTGGGAAGGAACGCCGTTCGCCCGCTCCCCGTACCCCGTACCGCCCATCATCGCACCTCCCTCGAAGCCTATCAGAGGACACCACCGCCATCTGCCGCCTTCCTACCCTCGAATCGCCACTGTTCGGGTACGGGGTAGGCCATCATGGCCGGATCGCAGCGAAGATCGTCCGGACGGCCGCCCACTCTACACCGTAGCGCGACGTGCTCCCTCACGTAGCTAGGTAGCGCGGCGTGCATGTAACCCGCCGCCCCCTTGGCCTATAAAAGGGGGAGGCGAGCCCCCAGCCGCGGGGGGAACGGGTTCAGAGGGACACAACACACCGTGCACTCACTCTCTTACTCTCCCACAACATCTTCAGCCACTCTCCCAGGGACTTGGAGGCCACGCTTCCTCTCCCGCCTTGCTTGTACTTGCCCCACTACAAGCACCCCCGGTGCTGAGCAATATAGTGCCACGAGCACGCCCCGTCGGGACGTACGGCCCCCTCGGCCGAACCAGGATAAAACCTTGTGTCATTTGTTGCTTGGCATCGACCATTGAGGGATAGACCGGGCGTTATCTACCGGTTAGTGTCGGGACCATATTCCGCACCGACGCTGGCGCCCACCGTGGGGCACACGAGCGCCTAAGGTCATTTCGCCAACTCCCTCCATGGTGATTCGCACCGAGTACCGTGCTACGCGCTACAACATGGGTAGCTCGGACCCTCTCCCGCCGGGTTCGAGATCCGCTTCGGAGACTTGAACTTCCGTGCCACGGGGAACGGCTATCTCATGCGCCTCACCAATCGTGAGGAGCCGCGCGCGCGCCGCGAGGCCGTGTCCGCTTCCGGTCTCCGCCGCACGCACGACACCGCGCAGCGCCCGCAGCACGGATGCCGCGGGTCCGTCGACGCCGCGACGCCGTCGTCGCTCCGGGCCGCGCTCACGCCGGGGCGCGGTCCGAGCGGCGGCAAGCCGAGCGCACCACCGCCCAACGCGGTGCGCCCACCGTCACAACGGCCGCCACCGCCCGGGTGGGACCGCGTGCGGTCTCGGGACCGCGCATCCCCATCGGGCCGCGTGGCGCCACGATGGCCCATAACGCCAACGTGAACACGACGATGCGCCGGTTCCACCTCGGCCGCCATGTCTTCGTCGCCGGGGATCCCGCACCTCGGCCAGCCGGACGAGTCGTCCCCGGGCTCCGTCGACACGATGCCACCCGCCAACCGCCACGGGTACGCGGAGTGGGACTTCTCGCGCGTGCCGACCCGGCCGCGTTCGGGCGCGCTTCCTCGACGCCACGGACTACCGGTTTGGCCGCTCCGACGACTCCAAGCACCGGGAGCTACGACCCCACGCGGGAGTGTTGCGCCGTCATCACCAACGACCCGCCAACGCCGCCGGTGCGGCGGCGCCGGGGACGGGGGAAGTCACGCCCCGCCCTGGGGATCGCCACGCGCCCGGCCGCGGGGCCGAGCGCTCCTCGCCGGGGCCGACGTCGACGCACACCGGCCCAAACCCGCGAGCTCGAGGCCAAGCCGGCGGAGGAGTACCGGACGGGCGGCCGCTCCACGCCTCGATGGCGGGGGGAGGCCTCTCGCGCGCGGCGAACGCGCGCGGGAGCCGGGCCGACGTGTCCGTGACCGCCTCAACCCCCGTCCCCAACGTCGACAATGCGGATACTCCGCCACGGGCGAGCCAAAAGCTCATCGCCGCCGCGACGTTGCTACGCGCCATGCCGGCACCCTCGACCCCCAAGGCTCGAGACATGCACCGCGAGGTGCAGACTCTCCTTGAGCAAGCGGCCGTCCAGCAGGCCGAGAGCTCAGCCCTCACGCATCCGCCAACGAGGGGGGACGCACGGGGTGATGATCCTGCACCAGGAGGCGAACCCTCGGTGCACGTGGGTCAACCCGCTGACCAGGGACGAACGCCGGCCAAGGAGCGGCTCCTTGACACACGCAGGGCGCTGGATGGAGACGCCCGCAACGTCATCAACGCCAGGCACACCAGCAAGGCGGACGCACGAGCAGCCAGGGGCTACCACCCTCGAAGGGGTGGACGCTACGACAACGGTGAGGACCGCTCCCCAACGCCGGAGCCCCTGGGCACCCGTGTGTTCAGCCGGGAGATCCGCATGGCAGCGTTCCCCCAGCGCTTCCGTCAGCCCTCGACGATCGTCAAATACAACGGGGAGACGGACCCTCGCGTCTGCCTCGACGATTACCGCCTGGCCTGTCAGCTGGGCGGGGCCACCAACGACGAAGTAATCATCCGCAACTTGCCCCTGCATCTGGGCGACGCGGCCCGGACATGGCTCGAGCACCTGCCCGCCGCCCGCATCCATAAC
This sequence comes from Cenchrus americanus, assembly GCA_947561735.1. NCBI lineage: Eukaryota > Viridiplantae > Streptophyta > Magnoliopsida > Poales > Poaceae > Cenchrus > Cenchrus americanus. Next base: position 306,837,569 of record OX387241.1, on the reverse strand, counting down.
CGGGACGATCTAGTCCACACCTTCGTGGGCAACTTCCGGGGCACGTACGTGCGCCACGGGAACTCCCGGGATCCGCGCTCCCGCACGCGAAGCCGGCGAATCGCTACGGGACTTCATGCGGCGCTTCTCCAAGCGCCGCACGGAGCTCCCCGCCGTGGCACGGTCCGAGATCGTGCACGCGTTCCTCGAGGGCACCACGTGCCGGGACCTTGTGCGCGAGCCGGGACGCAGCCCCGCCCACGGACTCGAACGAGCCGTTCGACATTGCCACCGCCTTCGCCTCGGAGAGGAGGCCGTGGGGGCAATCTTCGACGGCAAGAAGGGCAAGCGCTCCGAGGACACGCCCGCGGAGGGCGGCGGGGTCCAAGGAGCCGCGCCGCATCGACAAGCGGGGCAAGAAGGGGAAGAAGCCGCGCCGCGAGGCGCGCGAGCGGGGGCGCAACGGCGGCAACGCCGAGGCCCTCGCCGTTGACCCGGCCCGACGGGGCCCTCGACCGGCTCCTCGAGGCCGGGGGTGTTCGACGACATGATGAAGAAGCCATGCCCCTACCACAAGACCCCCGTGAACCACACTCTTGAGCAAGGCGACATGCTCAAGAAATTCTATGGCCGTGCCGCCGCGAAGGAGGCGAGAGGCCAAGAAGGATGGGGGCGATGGCGACGCGGGTGGTTTCCCCGCCGTCGAAAATGTGTTCCTCATCTTTGGGGGACCTACCGTCGACATGTCGACCCGCAACGCAAGAAGGAGCGGCACGAAGTCCTCGCCGCGAGAGAGGGCACCTCCGGCCTTCCTCAACTGGTCGAAGGACGCCATCACTTTTAGCCGGGATGATCACCCAAACCGCATCCCGAACCCGGCCGGTACCCACCGGTGGTCGATCCCATCATTGGGAACGCCCGGTTTTCGAAGGTCCTTATGGACGGAGGCGTAGCCTCAATATCCTCTTCGCGCATACATTGCGCCCGATGGGAATTGGGTGGACCGGCCGCGGCCCGGCACGAAGCCGTTTCACGGCATCGCGCCCGCAAGGGGTTCAACCCCTCGGGCGATCGATCCGCCCGTCCGGTTTGGGACCCCCAAGAATTTCCGCAAGGAAACCCTCACCTTCGAGGTGGTGGGATTCAAAGGGGCCTACCATGCCATCCTTGGGCGACCATGCTATGCCAAGTTCATGGCGGTCCCCAACTACACGTACCTGAAGATGAAGATGCCAGGTCCAAACGGCGTCATCACCGTCGGGTCGTCGATCGAGCACGCATTCGACTGCGACGTCGAGTGCGTGGAACATGCAGAGGCACTAGCGCTGGATGAAGCGCTGGTGAACACACTGGAGAAGATGGTCAACGACGACCTCAACTCCGCCGCTAAGCACATCGGCACCTTCGAGGCCGCCGAGCAAACCAAAGGGGTCCCCCTCGACCCGTCAGCCGCCGAGGGCAAGGCGTTGAGGGTCAGCTCGACCCTCGACCCTAAATAGGAGGCAGTGCTCGTCGACTTCCTCCGCGCCAACGCCGGCGTCTTCGCGTGGAGCCCCTCGGACATGCCAGGCATCCAGAGGGAGGTCGCCGAGCACTCCCTTGATATCCCCGCCTAATGCTCGCGGCGTGCGGCCGGCGGTTGCGCCGCTTCGACGAGGAGCGGCGACGGGCGATCGGAGCGGAGCTGCGGAAGCTCCTCGAGGCCGGGTTCATCAAGGAAGTGTTCCACCCTACGTGGCTAGCTAATCCTGTGCTTGTAAAAAAGAAAAATGGGAAGTGGAGGATGTGCATAGACTACACTAGTCTCAATAAGGCGTGTCCAAAAGTTCCCTTTCCTTTGCCACGCATAGATCAAATCATTGATTCAACAGCCGGGTGTGAACTACTCTGTTTCCTCGATGCCTACTCGGGATATCACCAAATAAAAATGAAGGAGTCCGACCAGCTCGCGACTTCGTTCATCACACCGTTCGGGACGTTCTGTTACGTCACGATGCCTTTTGGCCTCAGAAACGCGGGCGCAACATACCAGCGCTGCATGCAGCACGTTTTTGGGGACCATATCGGGCGGACGGTCGAAGCTTACGTGGACGACATCGTCGTCAAGACTAGGAAGGCGGACGACCTGGTTAACGACCTTGGCGTCGCGTTCAGCTGCCTACGGGCAAACGGGGTCAAGCTAAACCCCGAAAAATGTGTCTTTGGAGTGCCGCGGGGCATGCTCCTAGGGTACATCGTCTCCCGGCCGGGGAATCGAGGCCAACCCTGAAAAGGTCGCGGCCCTCGAGAGAATGGGTCCAATTCGGGACCTCAAGGGGGTGCAGAAGGTGTTGGGGTGCCTCGCCGCCTTAAGCCGCTTCATCTCGAGGCTCGGTGAGAAGGGCCCGCCCCTCTACCGGCCGCTCAAGAAGCACGAGCGCTTCTCTTGGACCGCCGAGGCCCAGGAAGCGCTCGACAAGTTGAAGGCGTCTCTGACGCACGCCCCAATCCTTACGCCGCCACGAGACGGCGAACCCCTCCAACTCTACGTGGCCGCAACCACCCGGGTGGTCGCCGCCGTGATCGTCGTGGAGCGCACGGAGGAAGGGCATGCCCTGCCTGTGCAGAGGCCAGTCTACTACATCAGCGAAGTCCTGTCGGACACGAAGACGCGCTACCCCCAGGTCCGGAAAGGCCGTTGTACGCGGTAGTCCTCGCGCGGCGCAAGCTCCGCCACTACTTCGAGGCCCACCCGGTTACGGTGGTCTCTTCCTTCCCGCTAGGAGAGATCATCCGCAACCCCGACGCGGCGAGCGGAATTGCCAAGTGGTCCGTGGAGTTGATGGGCGAGACGCTCGCCTACGCTCCGCGCAAGGCCATCAAGTCGCAAATCCTAGCCGATTTCGTCGGCCGAGTGGACGGACACGCACTGCCGCCCCCTCGCATTCAAGCGAGTGCCGGACTGCGTTCTTCGACGGCTCGGTGATGAAGACGGGGAGCGGGCGCGGGCCTGCTCTTCGTGTCACCCCTCGGTGAACACATGCGCTACGCAGTGCGCCTCCACTTCCCAGCATCTAACAATATGGCGGAATACGAGGCCCTTCTCTCGCGGCCTCAAAATCGCCATTGAGTTGGGCGTCAAGCGCCTCGACGTACGAGGGGATTCACAGCTCGTGATCGATCAAGTCATGAAGAACGCGAGCTGCCACGATGACAAGATGGAGGCCTACTGTAAAGCCGTGCGGGCCCTCGAAGACAAGTTCTACGGCATCGAGCTTAATCATGTACCCCGCCGGTACAACGAGGAAGCGGATGAGTTGGCAAAAATAGCGTCTGGGCGGATCACCGTTCCCTCGAATGTTTTCGCGCGCGACATCGCGCAGCCCTCGGTCACCTTCGAGCCCTACCCCTCGAGCGACGGCGGACCCTCGGGGGCTCCCTCGAATCCAGCGGGTGCGGAACCCATGGAAGAGGACCCCTCGAACGAGGCGTACGTACTCTCCCTTCTCGAGGGGTACGGCTCCCACGAGGTCGATGCAATGGATATAGAGCCGGCTCCCCGTCCGGGCGGACGGCGGGGAAAAATACATCGCCCGGATTGCTCGAGGAGAACTCCCCGCGAGGCCGGGGCCACGGCCCGGGCGCATCGCCGGGATGGCCAAGTCATTCACCCTCGTCGACGGCGAGGCCGTACAAGCGCGCCGCATCGGGCATCCTCCGGCGGTGTATACCCATTCCCGAGGGGCGCGAGCTCCTACGGGACATCCACGCGGGGATGCGTGGCCACCACGCCGCGCCGCGCACCCTCGTTGGCAACGCGTTCCGCCGGGGGCTTCTGCGGCCCCACCGCGGTCGCGGATGCCGCCGAAATTGTGCGCACCTCGCGAAGGGTGCCGGTTCTACGCCCGCAAGTCCAATTTGCCCGCTCACGCCACCGCAAACAATCCCTGTAACATGGTCGTTCGCCGTGTGGGGGTTGGACATCGTCGGGCCCCCGCGGAAGGCGCCGGGGGCTTCACCCACTGCTCGTCGCGATTGACAAATTCTCCAAGTGGGTGGAGGTGCGCCCCATCACGAATTTGAGGGCCGAGCAGGCGGTCACGTTCTTCACCGACATCGTCTACCGCTTTGGAGTGCCAAACTCCATCATCACGGACAACGGGTCCCGGTTCACGGGCGGAAGTTCTTGGAGTTCGCGACAAGTTCCACATCCGCGTGGATTGGGCGGTGTGGCACACCCACGGACCAACGGCCAAGTGGAGCGTGCCAACGGCATGATTCCGCAAGGCCTCAAGCCCCGAATTTTTGACCGGCTCAACAAATACGGCCGAAAATGGCTCCAAGAACTACCGGCGGTCGTGTGGAGCCTAAGGACAACCCCAAGCGAGCCACCGGGTTCACCCCGTTTTTCCTAGTCCATGGAGCGGAGGCCGTCCTCCCCACGGACACCGGAATATGGGTCGCCCGGGATTCGAGGGTACGACGAAGATGCTAACCGGCCGAGCCCGCGAGGACTCGCCGGGACCGGCTAGACGAAGTACGCCTCGTGGCGTTAATGCACTCCGCAAGGTACCAACGGCCCCTACGACGTTACCAAGCACGCAAGGTACGTCGCGGGGATTTCGGCGAAGGGGATGCGGTCCTAAGGCTACGCCAAGACAACCGAGGGCGCCACAAGCTATCGCCCCCATGGGAGGGACCCTACGTCGTAGTGAAGGTGCTCAAGCCGGCACGTACAAGGCGGCCAACGAGGACGGCGAAGAACTCACCAACGCTTGGAACATCCAACGCCTACGTCGCTTCTACCCTTAGCTAGGATTTCCAAGTATTTTTCGTTGTAAAAACGCATGGCCAACACCCCAGTTGGTGTCACCTATGTAAATACTCCAAGTCTAATAAAAGGGCAACTCAGCTTTCCCCTGAAACCCAAGTTACCCTCGGGGGCTACTGCGGGGGGCACCCCCCCCCCCAAATGGTCCCATTTTTTCGCGCAAAAAACGTAACAACACGCGCTAAGTTTGTTTCCTACTTCAACCTCGGGCCATGATTCGAACAGGGCGCAGGTGGCACAGCGGAAGGAGCGTGCGAGCCAGAGACAGCCTACGCCGCGTGGCTATGGCCCGTCTCTCTCGCCTCCAACCCAGCGGGCCCCCTGCGAAAAACGAACTCCCCTAACTAGAATCTACTCAGGAAGAAGAAGAAACAAAAGGCGTAATAAGCAAACAACTTCATTTACAAGAATCGCCCATGTTCATGAAACGGCGGTTTATTTACAAAAGGCCACAAGGCCGATTCGATACACGTAAACAAAAAATGGGCCTAGCGCCCAAGCGTTTTCGAGCGGGGAGGAGCAACAAAGCATCGGCGGCGTCGGGAAGAGGAATTCTTCGAAGGCCTCGGCGAGCGACCCGGCGGCGTCAGCAGCAAGCGCGTCCGCACGCTCCATGGCCACCTCGTCCTCGACGCCCTCGGGCACGATGTAGCCCTCCGCCAGCGCCTCGAAGTTGACCTCGTAGTGGGATCGCACCACTCCGAGGGCCTTCTGGACGCCTAGGTGCAACGCCCCGGCGCATCCGCTCCGTGACGTGGCCGCCGAGGGCGCGCGCAGCGGCCGGCCAACGAGCTCGCCGGCCCGGGCCTCGCCTTCCTCGACGACGCGGCAGGTCTCGAGGGCCGCGTCACGCAGCTCCTGCGGCTCCTGCTCAGAGGAGTTGTAGGAAGCCTGCAGGGCCTCAGCCCGCCCAGCAGCGTGCCCCAAGGCAGTGCGCAAGCCTGGAATCAACAAGACGACAAGAAATCAGAAAGGGAGAAACGAACCCTCTAAAGCAAGAACCAACAAGCAGGGTCAAACAGCGACTCACCCTCGACTTGCTTCCTCTCCAGATCGAGGTCGCGGCGCGCGGACTCGAGCGCCAACTCGAGACGCTGGACGGCCTCGCCTTGCTCGCGGAGGGCCGCCCTCCGGGGTCGGCGTTGTCGATGCCGAGCGCGAGCGCATCATCCTCAACCTTGGAGAATGCGGCGTTCCGCTCCTCCGGGCCGACTTCTCCGCCGCCTCGCGCGCGACGCGCTCCCGCTCCGGCCGCCGTTCGGGCGTCGCCAAGGGCGCCCGCTCCCCGCCGGAGCCGCCCCTCGCCCCCCGGCGGGCGATGCGCTCCGCCGGAGCCGCTCCTCGCCGGCGACGAGGGCCGCGGCCTTGACGTCGAGGGCGGCCCTCGGGTCGTCGGCCTCCTTGGCGCGCTCGCTCCAACCCGCGCGCCCGCTCCTCGCCCCGGCGGCCGCCGCGCCGCGCTCCCTCGAGCGACGTGCGGAGCTCCCGGCCTCGGCGCGAGCGGTGGCCACCTCCGCCTCCCGGTTGGCGGCCGCCGTCCGCGCCTTCTCCGAGGTCCACGCGCGCATTCCACGGCGCCTCGTCGCGATCGACGAGGGCCGCACGAATCCGCTCGAGGCTCGAACGCCGCGGGGGCGTCCCGTCCCCGAGCTCTCTCGGGAGCTCGTCGCACCATGCCGTCGCCCGATACGCCAGCCAGCCGTCCGGTGTCCTGAGAGCGTCCGCAAGCGCGTCGAAAGCGCTGCATTGCCCCCGGAGCCGCTGGGCTTCGGCGTTCACCCGGTCGAACGCGTCGTATTTGTCGTGGGCACGGCGCTCGAGCTCCTGGCATCCACGCGCCAAATCCCGTAAGCGCCAAGGCTTGAATGCAACATACGGAAACAAAAAGGGAGACGAGCAATCATGGCTCACCTGGAAGACGAGCCAGGCCGGGCCACCGTGGACTTGCAGCGCCTCGTTCAACGCGCGGTTGAGCGTGGCGCCGTGGTTCCGGAGCTCGCCCCGAGCTCTCCGCCCCCCCCGGCGTCGCAAACGCGGGGGATCACCGACGGCCCCCTCCACCTGGGCAGGGCGGCTGGCGTGGGAGGACGAGGCCTCGGCACCGTGTCCTCGGCCCCCCACCACCATGTGACCCTCGTGCCGCCTCACGAGGGCCCCCTCCTGGGGCTCGGGGGAGTTCGTGGGCCAGCTGGCCCACTGATTCCATCCAGGCGGCGGGGAGTCGTCCGAGAGCTCCACCACTTCCGCCTGCAAATCGCCGGCGGCGCGGCCGTTGGCGCCGCCTCCGCCGCACCTCCACCCGCGCCTCCGCGGCCACGGGCGCCCGCCGCGCCGCCGTGGCCGCCACCTCCGGCCGTACCGCCGCATCCGCGGCGCCCCCGCGGTTGCGCCCGCTCCACCTCCTCCGCGGTGGCGCGCCACCGCGGGCTCCGCCACCACCGTCGCCGCCGCCGCGGCCCGCGTCTCCGCGACGACCGGCGCCGGCCGTCCCCCGGCGGCCTCCGGCCGCACCGCGGCGGGCCGGGTCCGCCGGCGGGGCCTCGAGGTCCCGCCCGGGCCCCGCGAGCTAGTGCCCGCCGCCACGCTTGTCCCGGGGCGCGACCCCCTCGACGAGCGCCGCCGGGTGGGGATCGATGCGTCCGTCCTCGCACCTTGGCCGGTGCAAGAGGGGGAACGGTTGGCGCCGCCTCGCGCGCAGCACGAACGAGAGGGTTAGAACACCTAATCACCAAGAAATCAAACCAAACAAAGGAGGACAAAGCTCCTTACCTCGCGGAGGAAAAGGCCTCGTTTCCTTTTCCTCGAGGCCTCGCGGAAGAGGCCGGCGCGGCCGGCCGCGCCGCCGCGGCCGCCTCCCCGACGGTCTTCGCCGCACGCACGGGCACGCCCGCCCCGTGCGCGGGCGCGCCCGATGCCGCACCCCCCGAAGAAGCCACCGCGCGCGGGGACACGCTTGCCCGCGCGCGCGCGCGCCCGCCGACGCGCCCCGACGACGACGACGCCGCGCGCGGACATGCTCCCTCCGCGCGCGAGCACGCTCGACGCGCGCACGGGCGCGTCCGCCGCGCGTACCCCCGCGGCACGCGCCGCACCCCCGCGGCGCGTGCCGCCCCCGATGACGAGTGCCTCGGCGGCGGGCGCCGGTGCGCCCGCCCCGTACGAAGCCACCCCCCGACGCCGGCGCGGGTTCGGCGACGGGGCGCGGGCCGCCACCGTCCGAGGGGCCCTCCCCCTCGGACTCTTCCTCCTCGTCCTCGCTCCGAGGACGAGGGCTCCTCGATATCCCGGGAGGAGAGCCCCGGCTCCTCGCGCCGCCGTACTCCGCGGACCGTTGGTCGCGGCGCGCTTGGCGACGCCCTGGCGTGCTCCCTCTTGCGCGCCGCCCGCTCCTGCTGCTCCCGCTGCGCCGCCCGGCCGAGCGCACGGGAGTCGGGGGTGGGTGGAACGGACTTGGCGATGTTGAACTCCACCAGCTGCGCACAAGAGTGACAATGGCGAATCAGGAGACGAAAGCAAGACCAAGAACTAAAACGAAATCAGGAACCCAACTCACCCGCGGGCCCATAGGGAGCATCTCGATGTCCCACGGGGTCCGACCCGCAGGTGGCGGCGTCCGGGTGTCGACGGCGCTCCGCGCCCGGGTGAGCGCGTACGGCCGCTCCAGCGGCGTCGGCGAAAGCATCCGCGACCGCGCCAGGTCGACGGGGTTGGCCGCCTCCGTCATCTCGAAGTTGCAGAGTGGCCTCTGCATCAGAGGCACGACCCGCCGGTGGTGGATGAAGGCAAGGACGCCCATCGCGTTGAGCCCGTGCTTCGCCAGCCGCTGCAGAGCGGCGAGGACGGACTCCTGTCGCGCCCGATGCTGGGGTGTGGGCACCCCATAGCCCCAGGAGGCAGGCCTCTCCTTGAACACCCGGCCGGTGTAGGGAGGGAGGCCGGGCTCGGCGTTGCGCAGATAAAACCATCCCCGCTCCCAGCCGGCGTTGTTCGTCGTCATGGTGCAGGGGATGTAGAAATCCTTGAGCTGCCCCCGCGGGGCCGCCGACATCCCGCCGGCGCGCGCACCGCGCGGCGGGTCCTCGGCTCCGATGTGGGCCGCGTGACGAGCTCCCCGCGGAAAAGGTGAACCCAGAGATCCCGCTGGATCGGGATCCCCGAGTACCCTTCGCGGACGCCCACGAACGTGGCCGCTCGCGAGATCGCGTTGGGGGCGAAGTTGTGCGGCTCCACCCCCGTAGTAGTGGCACATTGCCCGCATGAAGGTGCTCGCCGCGCGTTGAAGCCGCGCTCGTGGTAGCGGAGGAAGCTCACCACGTAGCCCTCCGGCGGGTTGGGCTCGTGGTGCGCCGCCGGCGGCACGATCCACTCCCGCCGGCGCCCTTCTTCGTTGGCCGACGGTGGCCGGCGGCGACCGCCTCACCAAGCGCGAGCCGGGTCACCGTCGACTTCTCCCAGGCGTACGGCTCCAGGATCCTAATGGGAAGCTGAGGCGGCGCCATGAGGGGGGGCGAAGGAGTGCGAAGACGGAGGACAAGGAAACGGGAAAAGAGCTCTAACGGCGAGACCGCGCGATGGCGAGAGCGAGGCGAAGGCGAAGGGACGGGGGACTGAATGTGGTAAGGTGCCAAGGTAAAAAACCGCCGTCCACTCCTCCCCGCGCTTTATAGGCGACGGCGAGCTCTCCGGAGCGTACGCCCCGACTAGCATTAACCGGCAGGGGAATCTTCCCCATCGCGTCGACGGGCGGGCCCCACCACGACCGCGGCGGCTCTAACACCTGCGGGCGGGTCATCATTACGGCGAGGACCGGGGCCGCGACCGAGGCAAAACCGTCACGTCCGCCCCCGCCGCGCCGCCCACTACGCGCGCGCGCGGCCACAGCGCCTAAAAAGGCGCGCCCGCGCTGCAAAACCGCGGCCACGACCGCAAGGCAATTAAATGCCCGGGCCCCTTGACAAGCAAGGAGAGCCCTCGAGCGAGGCGAATCCTCGGCTCGAAACAAAGGCGACCCTCGATGGGATGACAGCGTGAGAAGGTCGCCCGGGACCTGCTCGATGTAGAGCAGGCGACCGCGGGCACCCATGCCACGTGAAACCCTCGAGTGGCATGACCCTCGGCTCGAAACAGAGGCGACCCTCGATGGGATATCAGCGTGAGAAGGTCGCCCGGAACCTGCTCGGTGTAGAACAGGCAACCGCGGGCACCCATGCCACGTAAAGCCCTCGAGCGGCATGACCCTCCGGCTCGAGACAATGTCAACCCTCTAAAAAGAAGGCACGCGCGTAAGAGGATCGCCCGAGTCACGCTTGAAATAGAGCGGCACCGAAAGCACTCATGCCGCGCCATGCCACCAACCAGCACCTCGAGGGTCGGCACGCCCCGGACCCCTCGACGGCCGCAAACGCGAAAAGACCGGGGCGGTCCATGCACGGCCCCGCACGGCCTTACCGATCGAGGTTCGAAGCCCGACCCTCGACGGGTTCGAACGAGCGCCCGGCATCACGCAGTTAGGGACGACGAGGGCACGCGCATCCGAGTCGTTCCTCGAGCCCGTCGGCTCGAGGGTGCCCCACATGTCGTGTTCGAGAGCCGGCGGGCGGCGGGGTGGGCGGGGGGATCCCACCGAGGGAGAGCTTCCGCGCCCTCGGTCCCTAGCGAACGGGACCGAGCCCCACCTAGCAAACCCACGCAAGCGCTTCCATGGACGTGTCTCCGGACCGCGCGGCCTACCCTTATCGAACGGGGCATGGACGTCCACTTGAACCACCCGCTAGCGCTCGACGAGGAATCCGCGATTCGCGACCCGCTCGATGGGAGTCGTGGAGACCTCACCCTCCGTCCCGCGGAGGGACGGCGAGGGCGCGTTAAAAAACAAGTCGTCGAGCTCGACCCGATCGCCTCGAACGGGCCAAGGCTCGGGGGCTTGACGCGCGGCTACACCTCCTTGAAATTGCACCCGCCGGAGACAAAGGACGGGGGAGCGTGCACCCCCGAAGCCGGCCGAAACACCGCCGATGCCGGTTGGCATATGTGCCACGCCTTTCGACCAAAGTTCTCGCGGTTAACCCCCCCGCAGGAGAACCACACTCCTGCAGGGCTTCGGGGGCTAGACCCGCGGGTCCGCTGACGCGGCCCCACGGAAAGCGTTCGCAAACAAGGAGGGAAGAACGTCCTATCAGTAGGTTCCAGCATCTGCGGGAGCCTCAATGGCAAACCCGCAGATGCTCGGGGGCTACTGTCGGGGACAGCCCTAGGGGTCCCCTTAAACAACGGGGAATCCTCACTCAATCCCGGTGTCAAAACACGCTAATCCCAACCATGCAGGTAACTAACCATGCAGGACACGGCCCACGCCGGGATCCCGACGGCCCACCGAGACGGCCCGCTGAGATGACCCCTCGAGCAGGCTCCGCCTCGCTCGAGGACGCGCTCCCCCTCGGGCGGGCTCCGCCCGTTCGAGGGGCAACCCTTTCCCTCGAGCGGTCCCGCCCCGCTCGAGGGATCGCCCCCCCCTCGAGCGAGTCTCGACTCGCTCGAGGGTTCGCTCCGCCCTCGGCCGGGGCCCGCCACGCTCACGGGCGCGCCCGCACGCGTGCGCCGGCCCCCGTACTTGGGCATTTAACGCCCCGACGCCGCGAGACCCGCGCCATCATGCGCCCGGGCTCACGCCCGGTGCCGCCGCACCAACTCCCCGGGGGGAGGAGCCCATCCCCGCCACCGTGGGATGGACCGTGCGGTACGGCCGGTGTCAGTCCCGTGACACCGCGCGCCCACTACTGTACGGCTAACGCGCCCGACCCTCGAAAGGGGGCCGGGCGCACCCTCGATTCACTTTCCCGTGACCCTGCAGGTTAGGTGAGGGGCGCTAGGCCGGTGGATGGCCATCCCGGCCACTGTAACGGCGCGGCCGCCGTACCCACGCGTGCAGGCGCACGCCCGACTCCGCAGGCGCACGCCCGGGCACTGCAGCAACCACTCCACTACCGCAGAGCTCATTGGGAAGGAACGCCGTTCTGCCCGCTCCTGTACCCCGTACCAGCCATCATCAGCACCTCCCTCGAAGCCTATCAGAGGACACCACCGCCATCTGCCGCCTTCTTACCCTCGAATCGCCACTGTTCGGGTACGGGGTAGGCCATCATGGCCAGATCGCAGCGAAGATCGTCCGGACGGCCGCCCACTCTACACCGTAGCGCGACGTGCTCCCTCACGTAGCTAGGTAGCGCGGCGTGCATGTAACCCGCCGCCCCCTTGGCCTATAAAAGGGGGAGGCGAGCCCCCAGCCGCGGGGGGAACGGGTTCAGAGGGACACAACAAACCGTGCACTCACTCTCTTACTCTCCCACAACATCTTCAGCCACTCTCCCAGGGACTTGGAGGCCACGCTTCCTCTCCCGCCTTGCTTGTACTTGCCCCACTACAAGCACCCCCGGTGCTGAGCAATATAGTGCCACGAGCACGCCCCTGCTGGACGTACGGCCCCCTCGGCCGGAACCAGGATAAAACCTTGTGTCATTTGTTGCTTGGCATCGACCATTGAGGGATAGACCTGGGCGTTATCTACTGGTTAGTGTCGGGACCATATTCCGCACCGACAGATCTATCGTGTAGTTTGCAATGCATGTTTCGGTTTCGGTGGATTTGGGTGGTGTAGATGTTGAATGAATGTTGAGCATGAACAAATGCAATGTAGGCTCATGTTTTAGTGTCACTACCTTTGAGTAGTAGTACTAGCTTTGAGAAGTATTTTCACTACTATTTATTTACTTACATTTGAGTAGTGGTATTTATTTTTCACTAGTATTTTTTTACTTACCTTTCACTAGTCTATTGTATTTTGATTGAAATTTGAATTTCAATTGAATAAATCAATACTTACTTACCTTTTATTGATGTTTGAAATGCAAGTGATGGTACTAGCTTTAGTCATGACTTAGTAATTTTTTCACTAGTAATTGTTTCACTAGGTGTATGTATGTTGGAGATTGTAATATTTTCTTCATAAGTTGTATGCATGTTGGAGATAGTAGTATATATATCTTGGTGCTCATCTTGTAGTATTTTCTTCGCTAGCTTTTCTTATGAATTTTAATTTTACTTCACATATGCATGCAATTTTTTAGGTGGGTTATAAATATTATTTTTTTCATTTAGGACCATGGCACAACAAGAGCAGTATCACCCAAGGTATCCACTCCTTGAGAAGTACTATGATGACAATCACCGTGGGAGGAAGCTTGAAGAACGTTTGGAGGTAGGATTAGAAGTACTTGTTAATTTGCTGATGGATGGACTGAAATTTGATTTTCATGTACTAATCATTTGTTGTGAACGTGATATTTTTTTAGGTTTTGAAGCCTTTGCGACCACGCACTCACACTCCTCTACAATGGGATGATAGGTACACACCTTTCATTCGCCGATCGGGTTTTCTCCCTCTTGCCACATTGATCAAGACTGGGCTCTCGAAGATGGATAATGCTGCTTTGACAACGCTAGTGGACCAGTGGAGGCCCGAGACACATAGCTTCCACCTTCCCTATGGTGAGATGACTATCACATTGGAAGATGTTGACATGCTCTTTGGCCTTCGTGTTGACAGGTATGCTGTGACTGGTCACATAAATCCACAAGATTGGAGGGATATTGTTGAGGCATTGTTAGGAGTACGGCCAGATGAACCGCAAGAAGGTGTGAAAGATAGGAAGACCACTGGAGTGAATTCGTCTTGGTTGGTCCAGCACTTTGGTCACCGGCCACCACAACATGCTAATGCCCTCCAGATTCAGATGCATGCTCATGCATGGTTGTGGCATATGGTGGGTGGATTTCTTTTTCTGGATTCTAGCGTGAATACCATATCTTGGATGTGTATACTAATCATCGGGCAAGAATGGGAAGGCATTGCAACTTATAGTTGGGCGAGTGCGACTCTGGCATGATTGTATCGGCAGATGTGTGATGCATGCAGGAGAAGTGGTCCTAATGCTAATCTTGGCGGGTGTGCTTACCTTCTCCAATTGTGGATGTGGGAGCGGCTTCCAATTGGTCGGCCAGAGCGCTACTCATTTGGTGTACGTAATTTGCATCTCTTATGTTCTTAAGCATTTGTCCGTTTGAGTTCTTATTTAGATTTGACACTATGCTGCAGGATTTGCCATATGACGGCGATGTTCGGTTGGCCACTGTCGGGTATCTTTGGACCAACATTGCAAGGGTCCATGGGAACCCAGGACGGCGCTACACAGACTACACCAACGACATGGACTGCCTTCAACCAAGTCATGTAAGTGATACACTTCACCACTACTACTTTCTTTCTTAAGGACTGCTTATGTATGTTACAACATTTGCTTAGATAAGTCAATATGTGTATCTAGGTTACTTGGCAGCCATACATAAGGGATGAGATTGCTGAGGGAGAATTTAGCCCGATGTGCACAATTGATGAAGATTATTGGCGTAACATTTGCCCTCTGATTTGCTTCTATGTTGTGGAGTACCATCTACCACATAGAGTGCAACGACAATTTGGGCATCTTCAAAACTACCCTCCAGATTATTACAACACTAGCCACAGCCTCCACGAGTATGTACTTTTCATTTGTTTCATACCCTTCAAATTGTTGGTTGTCTACGAAATTACTCACTATGATTAATTACTATGTAAATGCAGAACTGACCGTCGCAAGCAAAGAGGTGCCAAGAATTGGCTGGAGCATCACATCCACGCGGTCAATGCATGGAATGCGAGAGCGAACAACATAGTGCATGGAGGGCCACGACATCGTGACGGTCCGTTCAATGAGTACTTGGATTGGCTAAAACAAAACACCTGCTTAAAGTTAAGGGTTGCAATGGATGAAGAGTATATTGAGGATCTACCTTCAGATCTGGAAGATGTTTTGCCCGAGTACGACGAAATCACTAGAGGTGGGAGGCAGCCAGAGTGAGGTCCCTTCGAGGATTACATTGTAAGTGATGATACTCTTGTCACTAGTTTGGAATTTCACTTGGTATTGTGACATAATGTTAATTTATTAACCACATGTAGGGGCAACAACTAGGAAGATTTGCTAATGAAGCGGAGCAAGCGTTGGCTGTCCCGATCGGATCTCCGGAGGAGGCAGGTGTGTTGAGGAGTTTTGTGCAGGTAATATCCTTTTTCTACATATCAAAGACAACCTTCAGATGTCCTGGACATATAAGCCTTTTTGAGTGGATTGTTATGATATTTGGGTTGAAAAATGTCGGTGCAACTTATCAAAGAGCCATGAATTATATTTTTCATGAATTGATCAGCAAAATTGTAGAGATATGCATTGATGATGTCGTGATCAAATCTTTGGATCATGAATCACACTTGAATGATGTGAGGAAAACTCTAGAGTGCACCCCGAAAGCATGGGCTTAAGATGAACCCAAACAAGTGTGCCTTTGGGGTTCCAGCTGGAGAGTTCTTGGGATTTTTAGTGCATGAGGGAGGAATAGAAGTTGGCAAGAAAAGCATGAAAGCTATTGATGAAGTTGTTCCTCCAACCAATCTCAAGGAATTGCAATCACTGCTCGACAAGATCAATTTTGTGAGAAGATTTATTTCAAATTTATCACAAAAGGTGTTGCCTTTCTCTCCGTTGTTAAGGATCAAGAAGGATCAGAAGTTTGTATGGGGTGACGAACAACAAAAGGCTTTCGATGAGATCAAGAAGTACATGAAGGAACCACCAGTGTTGGTGCCTCCACAATTGGACAAGCCTTTTAAGTTGTACGTGGCGGCCGATACCCAAACCATTGGATTAGCCCTTATACAAGAATTTGAGGGAAAGAAACGAGTAGTTGCGTACCTTAGCCGAAAATTACTTGATCCTGAAACAAGATATTCGGCCGCGGACAAGCTTTGCCTGTGTGTTTATTACTCATGTACAAAGTTTCAGCACTATTTGTTGAATGCCAAATGCGTTGTATATTCAAAGTTTGATGTAATTAAACACATGTTATCTATGCCAATTTTGAATGGAAGGATTGGCAAGTGGATTTTAGCTTTGTCTAAGTTTGAATTGAAATTTGAATCAGCAAAAGCTGTTAAAGGTCAGATTATTGATGATTTCATTACTGAACATCGTGATCCATCAATTGATTTGCTTGAAATCACTCGGCTTTGTTCTTTGATGGATCCTCATGTGGCAATGTGACACCCTAAAATTCCATCACTAAAATTACTTAGCAACTTAAATTAGTCTTAAGGATTTAAGGAGATTAAATTGCTATTTAAATTGAGCTCTAAAAATATTAAAGATAATTTAATAAACTTAGAGACAACAAGTGTATGTGCATCATCTTTTGGCTTGCATGGTTTTTGGTTGCTTGTGTGGTTTCTAAAAAGTCTATAAGATTCTTGAGAAAAGTTTGAAAAAGTTTGATTTGAATTTGAGATGAAAAATGATTTGAAAATGAAGTTTGAAAAAGGAAAAGCAAAAAAAAAACCGCACCGGCTCCTTTCGGCCCAGGCGGCCCAGCCCACCCCCGCGCCAACCCACCGCTCCCCCTTCCCTTTTTCTTTTTACCCCGCGGCGCCGCGGCGGGGCCCACCTGTCAGCCTCCCTTCTCCCCCCTTCCTTTTCTTCTTCCCCTCGCTCGCCGGCCTCCGCCGCAGCCGCGCGGAATCCGCCCTGCTCCCGCCTTCTCCCCTTCCTTTCTCTCCTCTGTGAGCACGCCAATTAAGGCAATTAATCCCCACTCAAACCCCCCGGTCGTTTCCCTTGCCTTCTTTACGCCCGGACGGCCCGCCGGCCATCAATGGCAAGCCGTCGGCCGCCCCGTCCCTTACCCGCCTCGCCTTCCATCCTCGGGTCCTTTTTAAGCTCGCGCACGCACCCTTGTGCCTCCCTTTGCCTCTGCAACGCACTCACGCACACGCCGAGCACCAATTTCACCGCGCCGCCGCCTCGGGTTCCCGCCGCCGCCGTCGATCCGTCGCCGCCGGTGAAGGCTAGACCCCCCCACCTGTTTTCTTTGACCTTTGGGATCGCTAGGAGCTTGACAAGCTCGTGTTGCTCGCGGGTCTTCGTCCCCGACGCCCGTGGCGCCCGCGCCCGAGCTCACCGAGCGCCGCCCGAGCCGCCGCCGTCGTCAAGCCTCTCTCGTTGCCGCCTCCTCTCCACCCGTTGGCCGTCGTCATCCCCCGTGCGTGGTAAGCAAAATCCCCCCGCCCAATTCCCCTCCTTTTCGCGCTCGCAGCGTCCCCGTGGGCTCGCCGGAGCGGCCGCGCCGCCCCCCTTACGGTGCCGGCCGCCGGTGAGGCCCAATCGCTCCCGTATACCCCACGAGCACGTGCGCAAGCTTCCCCGCGACATTTTGCCCCAACCCGTGGTCAAAGTGATGGCCGGGAGCGCCGTAGAGAGCTAGCGCCGGCGAGCTCCCGCCGCGCGCCGCCGCCCTCCGGCGTCGTCGCCGCCGCCCGCCGCTTGCACGTGTCCGGGGCCGTTTGATCTCGCGCGGACGGCCGGGATCACGTACCCCTTCGCGTTTAAAGGATGGTCCACGGTGGACTTCGGACCGCGCCCACCGGCGGGTCCACGGTGCGCGCGCGCGTCGCCCGCCGTTGGATCCGAGATCCACGGTGCGGCTGCGGCCCTTTTTCTTAAGAGCCCCCGAGTTTTCAAATTTTAGCAAGCCGGTCCTTCCACCTTTAAGAATCTTTACGGATAGGTCCCGGTTTTTGCAATCTAGCCCCCGTCTACCCCGGATAATATTGTTTTAGGCCCTTTTCACTCCTTTTTGCACCTAGACCCCTCTGATTTAATTTATAAAAATGTTTTAGCCCCTGATTTTATTTATAAACAGCCCTGTAAACTTCGTTTTCTTGCAGATAGGCCCCTGAAAACTGTTTTAATCATATCTTTCTCATTTTAACTCCGTTTTTAGCGTTTTATATACCGAAATGATCGTCTCGACGAGTAGAATCTTTTAAACAGTAAATTTACTAGTTTTGTTACTGTTTGGTGTACTGTTTTATTTATTGTTTGTTGTTCATGTTTGACTCGTAGATATCGTGCCTATTTCGTCTGAGCTCCCTGTCGGAGGTGATCAGGAAGAGCCTGTCTTCGAGGAGGATTTCACTCAGCACGTAGAGGAAGGCAAGTGGCTTTCCCCCTCTGCATAATCTTTTTGAACCTATGTCACTGCATGCTAAACAATGTTTACTATTACTGTTGTTATGCATAAATCTGATGGGCAAACACCTAGCTAAGGTCTTGACTAGATGCTTTACCACTTTACCTTGATCAACCCTGTTTAAACAAATGTTTGGGGTAGATAAATGCTTAGTTTGCTCTACATGAGTTGGTTATGCTCTGTTTATGTTATACATCTCGGCTTTGCTTATATAATGTGTTTGTGCTTAAAACAAGATAACTTGATTCATAATCGGAACATGGAGAACCACCCAAGATAACAAGACAACCACGGTCCACATGGCTCTGGCTTAGCCAATTAATTAGGAGAGTGGGTTAGCCGATAGCTCTTTTCCGAGAGGGGCACAGGGGGCCGGAGTTGAAGGGGTATAGCCCGGTTCTTTTGGGGTAGCAGCCTTGGCTAAGGTGCTGACCATTAGGGAGGGTTATGGTCCGCTCCGCCGCTGAATCGTTGCGGTCGTTGGTTTCTCTTCTTTCCTTTGTAAAGGCTTCGTAGTGGACCCCTAGCCACTCACCTTGGAAGTGTTTAAGGGTCTAGCTAACCGGGCAAGATGGGGAACACGAACTGTGGGTAAAGTGTACAACCTCTGCAGAGTGTAAAACTGATCGATCAGCCGTGCTCACGGTCATGAGCGGCTTGGACCCTCACATGATTAATAAACTTGAAGATTAATGCAAATCATGGGTTGGAGGTTTGGTTTGAGGTTTCTTTTAAGGTTAAGTGGGTTGGTATACACTTACATCTAGTAATCTAGGTGCTTGCTAATAAAACTTGACCAACTTATAAAATGCTTACCGCTGTGAACCATAGCCTATCCTTGATAGCCTTGCATTGTTTCCCCCACTTGCCGAGCTCCAACCATAAGTGTGCTCACCCTTGCTTACCGTTCGAGAGGAGAACGTCGGAGGTGAGGACGAGTATTGGAGTGACTACGAGGAGTTCTAGGCATGCGGATCCCCCAGTCATCATGCCTGTGGATGTCAGCGATGGAGTTGCTCGTCGTCGTTTAGTTATCGTCTTGTTCGGACCTTCGAGTCCACCCCTATGGATGTAATAATGGATACCATACTGGTTTAAACTCTTGAACGTTATATTACTGCAATGGTATTACTCTCGTTTTGTTTATCATGTGTGTGTAAAGTGATCCTGGCGCACACGTGAGATGCATTCGGTTTCGTTGTAAAATCGGGTGTGACAAAGTGGTACCAGAGCCGTGATGACTGTAGGTCGCAGCCTTAGTTAGAAATGGGCGAAATTAAGGATTCATGTTCTAGAAAGCCTTGTCATGCTTCAAATCATCTTATTTACGCATTAAAAACCTAATTTAATTTTTGTTTATCATTTTTTAAACTGTCATTTTGATTTATTCTGTACTCTGAGATCAGTTTTGCTTTGACAGATGGCCAGGACTTACATGACCCCTCGCAAGAGCACTGGTGGGCGTTTTCCTTCTGGACAGCTGGCCCCTCGCCATCGTCTTGAAGTTGTTGAGGAGGAACAGGAGGAGTTCCAGCCAGAGGTTGAGGTGGAGGAAGACCCAGAGGAGGTCCAGCCAGAAGAAGAAGAAGAGGATCCTGAAGAAGTCGAGATGGAGGGGGAGGAGCTAGAAGAGCCATTGGAACAACCACAGCTGTACGATGGCACAGTGCTAGAGGCAGACGCAGATGGTGACATCGTGATCCCACCGGCGCCTGTAGTCAATGAGGAAGCACCCCCTGCACCTGCTGATCCTGTGCCAGAAGGTGAAGAAGGTGACCCAGAAGACTCCAGTGATGACAGTGTGGGTGAGGATGATGGTGACAATGCCGTTGGCAACCCAGAGGAAGATGAGGATCCCCGCTATCATGGAGCTGAATACCACAAACACTCTACTGAAGCTGAGAATGGACAGTTCTGCATTCTTCTGTGGGATGTTCTGAGGTATCTGGGGTATACCATAAGGCCTCTCTATGTGACCAAGCATTTCAGTGAGCCGGGAATGAGGGATTACTACACCTGCAGAGTTTATATCAGGAAGCCTCTGAATGATACAGAAGGGTGGAGGTATCGCTCATCTCACCATAGCACAGCTCAGTTCTCTACGGATGATGCAGCGGTGAATGATGCAGCAAGGAGGGCGCTCTGGTCGGTCTGCCATGCAAATCGGGTGCAGTTGTTCCAATCGGAGTACCGCCATGTGCCTCGACGTGCAAGTGGCACAGAAGTGACCGTGGTGCCAGCAGGAGGCAATGACCGCATCGATGTCTTGGCACGGGTGACTGCTGCTCTGAACGCAGATCTGGAGGGAGCAACTTTGGAGATGAACAAGTATCATGAAGAGTTGCAGGCTGCTCAGGCGAAGATAGCACGTCTGGAAGCACAGCTGGCATGACAGCGACTCCCTCAGGAAGTCATGCCATATCAGACTACAGCTTCCCCTCCGCGCAAAGGCTTCGTTACGGCACTGATGAAGCTACCACTCGTCTTGGCTAGGATCCTAGGATGCTCGCCCTTATCATTTACCTTTTCGATAGACCGTTCCTGCGTGAACGTATTTGCTTGTAATAATGAATGCTGTTTGCAAACATGCTTGAGTTGGATCTTTGCTTGATTGTGAATTGTATGGTGGAGTGATGGCCACTATGCAATCTGAAACTTTAAGTTAATTAAAGTTTGGTTTGGGTTTTATCGGTTGTCATTGCTTAATCTCTTATGCAAGTTTGATTGGATCAAATCTGTTTTCGCAGTCAAATGACATACCAGTAATGTTTAGTTTATAACTCAAGCTACAGAACTCCAAATGACATGAAACCAATTGGGTTAGTTCACAAATTTAGAGGATGAATTTCTTTCAAAAATTCAATGATATACAATACATATTATGGGAGTTATACACAAAGTACTGAACATGTCAGAATCTGTAAATCTCTGCTGATATAGCTGTACTGTTTGAATTATATCTCGAGTTATACATATCCAAATGAAGTGATTCCAGTTGGGATGGTTCCATAATTTTATACATTATAATCTGGTAAAAATTCGTGGTCATTGGATAATTACACAGAAAGTAATGCATAATTCTTTGAGAGCAACAGAATCTGTCCTAACTGAAAAACATACTGTCATTTCATTTTGAGTTATCCTCTTATGCAATGATTCAAGTATAATTATCTGAGATATGATTTTTCTAACGGTCAGATGGTAAACACCAGGTCCGGAGGAGGTCAAGACGTGCCACCTGTGATCCGAGCACATATTGCAAATCAGCAAAACCCAGCACCACCTCCACCTATCAACCAAGCAATGGACCCAAACATGCAGCAGTTCCTGGCAGCGCAGATGCAACTGATTCAAAACCTTACCAACACAGTGCAGCAGATGCAAGCCCAACAGAACCAGCCACCACAGCCGATCCCACCACCACCTCCGCCACCAAGGGACAGGCACAAGGAGTTCATGAGCCACCATCCCCCTACATTTTCTCACTCAGCTGATCCACTAGATGCTGATGACTGGCTGAAAACTATCACCAAGAAGCTGGAAATCGTGCAGTGCACTGACAGAGAGATGGTCCTGTATGCTGCTGGAAGACTTGTGGGGCAGGCCGCAGATTGGTGGGATGCGTACTCAACTGCTCATCCCAACAGGCATAACATCACTTGGCAGGAGTTTCGTGACAACTTCCGTACTTACCACATTACTTCAGGGGTTCTCAAGTTTAAGCAGAGGGAGTTCTTGTCACTGAGGCAAGGCAATATGTCAGTGACTGAGTATCTGGACAAGTTCACTCACTTGTCACGCTATGCACCTGATGAAGTCAACACTGATCCAAAGAGGCAGGAAAGGTTCCTGGATGGCTTGATTGGTCCTTTGAACTATCAACTGCAGAGTCACATCTTCCCAGACTTTCAGACGCTGGTGAACAAAGCTATTGGGCTGGAAAGCAAGAGAAAGGAGATGGGTGAACAGAAACGCAAGTTTCAGTCTCATGGGCAGTCTAGCAGTAACACCCGTCCTCGTTACAGTTCTCAGCAGAGCCTGACTCCATATCGTCCTGGTGGCCAAGCTGGGAGGTACCCACAGAACATGCAGCTGCAGCGCTCGTTTCAGCCGCAACGCTTCAATCCTCAGACACCTAGAGCTCCTACCCCTCAGCTGAGTCGTCCTAGCAACAACTCTGGGGCACCTGTCAGAAACACCAACCCTGTTCAGCCCGGTGGATGCTTCAAGTGTGGAGAGCTGGGGCATTATGCTAACAATTGCCCCAAGAGGGTGATGCAGACTCCACAGAGAGACAATGGAAACAGGACTGGGCAGCCATCTTCACAGGCTCGTACTCCACCGACACCCAGCAAGAGAGGCCAGCAGAGTCATGTGCGTGGCCGAGTCAATCATGTATCAGTGGAGCAAGCTCAGAATGATGCCGGCGTGGTATTGGGTACGTTTTTCGTCAACTCGTACCTCGCTACCGTATTATTTGATTCGGGAGCATCACATTCATTCATAACTGATCAATTTGTGGCAAAATATAACTTATCTATGAGCACAATGAAGAACCCACTGATAGTTAGCACTCCTGGGGGAGAAATGAAAACTGGTCATATATGCCCACAAGTAAAGATTAATATCCTGGGGGTAGACTTTCTTGCTAATCTAGTAGTTCTAAAATCATGGGGAATAGATGTCATTCTTGGTATGGATTGGTTAAGGGGTTGTGATGGAGTTATTCAGTGTCGGAAGAGGTCAGTGCTGTTAACCGGTCCTCAAGGGGAGAGAGTAGAATATGTGAGTGCACCCTCATCCAGCAAAGGAGTTGTGAACTCTGTTGAAGGCAAGGCCTTGGAGGATATAAGGGTAGTGAATGAATTTCCTGATGTGTTTCCAGAGGATTTGCCAGGTATGCCACCTGATCGTGACATCGAATTTAGTATTGAACTTATACCTGGTAATCGCTCCCATATCTAAAAGACCATATAGAATGGATGTTAAAGATCTAGCTGAATTAAAGAAACAAATCGAAGAATTACTTAGTAAAGGGTTTATCCGTCCTAGTTCATCACCATGGGGAGCCCCCACACTCTTCGTTGATAAGAAGGATCGATCTAGGAGGTTGTGTATAGACTATCGATCACTTAACGAGGTTACTATCAAGAATAAATACCCTTTACCTCGGATTGAGGATTTGTTTGATCAGATGAGAGGAGCTAAGGCCTTCTCTAAGATAGATCTTAGATCAGGTTATCACCAATTAAAAATCCGTGTGGAGGATATACCAAAGACAAGACATTCACATCTAGATACGGGTTATATGAGTTCACCGTGATGTCCTTTGGCTCGACCAATGCACCAAAGATACTTTATGTATTTGATGAACAAGGTATTCATGGAGTATCCGGATAAGTTCGTTGTGGTATTCATTGATGATATATTGGTATTCTCTCGGAGTGAGGAAGAACATGAAGAACATCCGAGGCTTGTGTTACGAAGCTACGGGAACATCACCGTATGCCAAGTTCAGCAAGTGTGCTTTACGGTTGAAGGAGGTCTCTTTTCTCGGACACATCATCACGGATGGAGGCATAGCGATCGATCCAAGCAAGGTTCGGGATGTATGGAAGCGGAGTCCGCCTAGGAATGTGCCGTAGATCGAAGCTTCCTTGGACTTGCAGGATACTATCGGAGGTTCATTGAAGGATTTTCTAAGATAGTGAAGCCACTTACCACTCTACTCGAGAAAGGAAGAGAATTCAAGTGGGATGAGAAGTGTCAAGCTAGTTTTGAGGAGTTGAAGAAGAGGCTGGCCACAGCACCTGTGTTGATCATGCCAGACATACACAAAGGGTTCGATGTATACTGTGATGCCTCTCGGCAAGGTTTGGGATGTGTGCTAATGCAAGAAGGAAAGGTAGTAGCATATGCATCAAGACAGTTGAGGAAACATGAGCAGAACTACCCTACCCATGATCTTGAGTTAGCTGCGGTTGTTCACGCATTGAAGATCTGGAGACATTACATGATTGGGAACAAGTGTAAGATCTTTACTAACCATAAGAGTCTGAAGTATATCTTTACTCAGAAGGATTTAAATTTGAGGCAAAGAAGATGGTTAGAGTTGATCAAGGATTATGATTTGGATATCCAGTACCATCCAGGAAAGGCAAATGTTGTGGCAGATGCTTTGAGTCGGAAGGGACAGACTAGCATGCTGATAGGACACCTGTTACCTCAGGAGCTATGTTGGGAGATGGCACAGCTTAACTTGGGAATGGTTGCTTCGAGTGAGACTCTGACGTTAGAGATTGAGTCGACACTTGAGCAGGATATCAGGAAGGGACAGTTGACTGATGACAAGATTGCAGAATACAAGAAGTTGATTAAGTTAGGCAAAGTTCCGGAATTCAGAGAAGATGAGCAAGGAACAAAGGTGGTTTAAGAACGAGAATACGTGTGTACCGAGATCAAGGAGTTGAGAGAAGCTATCTTGAAGGAAGCACATGATTCAGCCTACTCTATACACCCTGGAAGTACCAAGATGTATCAGGACTTGAAGCAGAGATACTGGTGGTATGGGATGAAGAAAGATGTAGCAGCTCATGTAGCTTTGTGTGATGTGTGTCAAAGAGTGAAGGCTGAGTACCAAAGACCAAGCAAGATTGCTTCGACCTGCGAAGGTACCGAGTGGAAATGGGAGGAAATCGGTATGGATTTCATAGTGGGATTACCTCGTACTCGTGATGGGTATGACTCTATTTTGGTTATTGTGGATAGATTAACCAAGGTAGCGCACTTCATCCCGGTGAAGACGACCTATACGGGAGTGAAGCTAGGCCGAGTTGTATAATTCAAGGATAGTGTGTTTGCACGGGGTACCGAAGAAGATAGTGTCAGATCGAGGCACACAGTTCACTTCACGGTTTTGGCAGAAGTTGCATGAATCGATGGATACAAAGTTAAACTTCAGCTCAGCATACCATCCTCAGACAGATGGGCAGACGGAGAGAACAAATCAGATACTCGAGGATATGTTGAGAGCTTGTGCGTTGAAGAACAGTGGCGATTGGGATAAGAGTTTGCCTTATGCGAGTTTGCTTATAACAACAGCTATCGGTCCGACATCAAAATGGCACCTTTTGAAGCTCGTATGGAAGAAAGTGTAGAACACCGTTGTTTTGGAATCGGTCGGTGAAAGGCAATTCTTTGGACCGGACAACATACAAGAAGCGAGAAAAGCAAGTTGAAATCATAAGGGAGAATCTTAAAGCACGGTCAAGACGGAAGAGTTATCTTCGATCCTCGGCGAAGAGAGGTGATTTTGGAAGTCGGTGATTATGCATACCTCGGAGTGTCACCTATTCGGGGGTTACGAAGGTTTAATGTCGGGGAAAGTTATCACCTCGATTTATCGGACCTTTCAAGATTTTGGAACGGAAAGGAGAAGTAGCATACCGGTTAGAGTTGCCAAGATCGTTGTCGGGAGTTCATGACGTGTTTCATGTATCACGGCTAAAGAAATGCACAAGTGAGGTTAGGATAGAACCGAGGTACGGTTAGAGGATATTCAAATGGAGAATGACCGACATACAAAGAATACCCTGTTAAGATCTTGGATGTGTCGAAAGAGTTACCGGGGAGTAAGATCATCAGAATGTGTAAAGTGCAGTGGAGTCATCACACTGAGGAAGAGTCAACTTGGGAAAGAGAGGATGAACTCAAGGAAGACTTTCCTCAGCTGTTCTCTAAGTCTTCTGAATCTCGGGACGAGATTCTCTTTAAGGGGGTAGGATTTGTGACACCCTAAAATTCCATCACTAAAATTACTTAGCAACTTAAATTAGTCTTAAGGATTTAAGGAGATTAAATTGCTATTTAAATTGAGCTCTAAAAATATTAAAGATAATTTAATAAACTTAGAGACAACAAGTGTATGTGCATCATCTTTTGGCTTGCATGGTTTTTGGTTGCTTGTGTGGTTTCTAAAAAGTCTATAAAATTCTTGAGAAAAGTTTGAAAAAGTTTGATTTGAATTTGAGATGAAAAATGATTTGAAAATGAAGTTTGAAAAAGAAAAGAAAAAAAAACAAAAACCGCACCGGCTCCTTTCGGCCCAGGCGGCCCAGCCCACCCCCGCGCCAGCCCACCGCTCCCCCCTTCCCTTTTTCTTTTTACCCCGCGGCGCCGCGGGCCCGGGGCCCCCTGTCGGCCCTCCCTTCTCCCCCTTCCTTTTCTTCTTCCCCGCGCTCGCCGGCCGCCGCCGCAGCCGCGCGGAATCCGCCCTGCTCCCGCCTTCTCCCCTTCCTTTCTCTCCTCTGTGAGCACGCCAATTAAGGCAATTAATCCCCACTCAAACCCCCCGGCCGTTTCCCTTGCCTTCTTTACGCCCGGACGGCCCGCCGGCCATCAATGGCAAGCCGCCGGCCGCCCCGTCCCTTACCCGCCTCGCCTTCCATCCTCGGGTCCTTTTTAAGCACGAGCACGCACCCCTGTGCCTCCCTTTGCCTCTGCAACGCACTCACGCACACGCCGAGCACCAATTTCACCGCGCCACCGCCTCGGGTTCCCGCCGCCGCCGTTGATCCGTCGCCGCCGGTGAAGGCTAGACCCCCCCGCCTGTTTTCTTTGACCTTTGGGATCGCTAGGAGCTTGACAAGCTCGTGTTGCCGCAGGTCTTCGTCCCCGACGCCCGTGGCAGCCGCGCCCCGAGCTCACCGGAGCGCCGCCCGAGCCGCCGTCGTCGTCAAGACTCTCTGTTGCCGCCTCCTCTCCACCCGTTGGCCTGTCGTCATCCCCTGTGCGTGGTAAGGAAAATCCCCCGCCCAATTCCCCTCCTTTTCGTGCTCAGTAGCGTCCCCGCGGGCTCGCCGGAGCAGCCGCGCCGCCCCCTTACGGTGCCGGCCGCCGGTGAGGCCCAATCGCTCCCGTAGACCCCACGAGCACGTGCGCAAGCTTCCCCGCGACATTTTGCCCCAACCCGTGGTCAAAGTGATGGCCGGGAGCGCCGTAGAGAGCTAGCGCCGGCGAGCTCCAGCCGCTCGCCTCCGCCCTCCGCACCGCCGCCGCCGCCCCGCCGCTTGCACGCGTCCGGGGCCGTTTGATCTCGCGCGGACGGCGGGATCACGTACCCCTTCGCGTTTAAAGGATGGTCCACGGTGGACTTGTGGACCGCGCCCACGGCGGGTCCACGGTGCGCACGCGCGTCGCCCGCCGTTGGATCTGAGATCCACGGTGCGGCTGCGGCCCTTTTTCTTAAGAGCCCCTGAGTTTTCAAATTTTAGCAAGCCGGTCCTTCCACCTTTAAGAATCTTTACGGATAGGTCCTGGTTTTTGCAATCTAGCCCCTGTCTACCCTGGATAATATTGTTTTAGGCCCTTTTCACTCCTTTTTGCACCTAGACCCCTCTGATTTAATTTATAAAAATGTTTTAGCCCCTGATTTTATTTATAAACAGCCCTGTAAACTTCGTTTTCTTGCAGATAGGCCCCTGAAAACTGTTTTAATCATATCTTTCTCATTTTAACTCCGTTTTTAGCGTTTTATATACCGAAATGATCGTCTCGACGAGTAGAATCTTTTAAACAGTAAATTTACCAGTTTTGTTACTGTTTGGTGTACTGTTTTATTTATTGTTTGTTGGTCATGTTTGACTCGTAGATATCGTGCCTATTTCGTCTGAGCTCCCTGTCGGAGGTGATCGGGGAAGAGCTTGTCTTCGAGGAGGATTTCACTCGGCACGTAGAGGAAGGCAAGTGGCTTTCCCCCTCTCGCATAATCTTTTTGAACCTATGTCACCGCATGCTAAACAATGTTTACTATTACTTGTTGTTATGCATAAATGCGATGGGCAAACACCTAGCTAAGGTCTTGACTAGATGCTTTACCACTTTACCTTGATCAACCCCTGTTTAAACAAATGTTTGGGGTAGATAAATGCTTAGTTTGCTCTACATGAGTTGGTTATGCTCGTTTATGTTATACATCTCGGCTTTGCTTATATAATGTGTTTGTGCTTAAAACAAGATAACTTGATTCATAATCGGAACATGGAGAACCACCCAAGATAACAGTACAACCACAGTCCACATGGCTCTGGCTTAGCCAATTAATTAGGAGAGTGGGTTAGCTGATAGCTCTTTTCCGAGAGGGACACAGTGGGCCGGAGTTGAAGGGGTATAGCCCGGTTCTTTTGGGGTAGCAGCCTTGGCTAAGGTGCTGACCATTAGGGAGGGTTATGGTCCGCTCCGCCGCTTTATGCTCGTTGCGGGTCGTTGGTTTCTCTTCTTTCCTTTGTAAAGGCTTCGTAGTGGACCCCTATCCACTCACCTTGGAAGTGTTTAAGGGTCTAGCTAACCGGGCAAAATGGGGAACACGAACCGTGGGTAAAGTGTACAACCTGCGCAGTGTAAAAGCGATCGATCAGCCGTGCTCACGGTCATGAGCGGCTTGGACCCTCACATGATTAATAAACTTGAAGATTAATGCAAATCATGGGTTGGAGGTTTGGTTTGAGGTTTCTTTTAAGGTTAAGTGGGTTGGTATACACTTACATCTAGTAATCTAGGTGCTTGCTAATAAAACTTGACCAACTTATAAAATTGTTACCGCTGTGAACCATAGCCTATCCTTGATAGCCTTGCATTGTTCCCCCATTTGCTGAGCTCCAACCATAAGTGTGCTCACCCTTGCTTACCGCTGTTCAGAGGAGAACGTCGGAGGTGAGGACGAGTATTGGAGCGACTACGAGGAGTTCTAGGCATGCGGATCCCCCAGTCATCATGCCTGTGGATGTCAGCGATGGAGTTGCTCGTCGTCGTTTAGTTATCGTCTTGTTCGGACCTTCGAGTCCACCCCTATGGATGTAATAATGGATACCATACTGGTTTAAACTCTTGAACGTTATATTACTGCAATGGTATTACTCTCGTTTTGTCTATCATGTGTGTGTATAATGATCCTGGCGCACACGTGAGATGCATTCGGTTTCGTTTTAAAATCGGGTGTGACAGGCAAAGGTGGTGGAGTAGGGATTTTACTGATTTCACCCAGAGGTGAGATGTTTGAATTTGCTATCCCTATTCAACCTACTGTCACAAATAATCAAGCTGAATATGAAGCATTGTTTAGAGGGCTTCAATATTTGAAAGAAGCAAAGGCTGTTTCAGTTGAAATTTATGGAGATTCAGAGCTAGTTATAAAACAATTGAATGGCCAATATGAATGTAGAAATGATATCCTGAGGAATTACTACGAGGAGTGCAAGGAAATTTTGAAAAGTTTTCAGTTAGTGATTCTGCAACATATTCCTAGGGAACACAATGAAGAGGCGAACAGGTTGGCTCAAAGTGCTTCGGGTTATAGAGAAAATCAAGAAGTGTTTGCCAACGATGTGTGTGCTTTTGGGAGTGATCTAGCAGAGGATGATTGGAGAAAAGAAATTGTTGATTATTTGGAAAATCCATCCCGAAAGGTCTCTAGGAAGCTCAGGTATAAAGCTATAAAGTTTGTTCTTCTTGATGGACGTTTGTTTTACAAATCATTAGATGGGGTGTTGCTACAATGCCTGAGTCAAGAGGAAGCAAAGAAAATGATGAGTGAAGTGCACGATGGGCTGTGTGGAGCACATCAATCGGCTTACCGAATGAAGTGGGTTATTAGGCACACTGGGTGTTATTGGCCGACGATGCTGGAGGATTGCTTTGAGTAGGGTGTCAAGATTGTCAGAGGTTTGGGAATATCCAAAGAGTTCCAGCATCAGCTTTGAATCCTATTATCAAGCCATGGCCATTTAGAGGATGGGGTATAGATTTGATTGGCCAAATAAATCCTCCATCTAGAAAGGGGCATAAGTTTGTGCATTTGGCAACAGATTATTTCACTAAATGGGTTGAGGCAATTCCACTGAAGAAAGTAACGTCAGAAAACATGATTGATTTTGTCAAAGAACACATCATCTACAGATTTGGAATTCCTCAAACAATTACAACTGATCAAGGAACTCAATTTACATCTTCAGAGTTCAGAGAATTTGCTGAAAGCATGGGAATCAAATTGTTGAATTCTTCTCCTTATTATGCCCAAGCTAATGGTCAGGCAGAGGCTTCTAACAAGATCATGATCAAGATTATACAAAAGAAGATTGATCAGAAGCCAAGAAGGTGGCATTCGGTACTCAATGAAGCCTTGTGGGCTTACCGAATGGTCCCTCATGGAGCTACAAAAACATCTCCTTATGAGTTGGTTTATGTGCACCTTGCTGTTTTGCCATGGGAAATGCAATCAGACTCAAGGAGAGTGGTTTTGCAAAAAGATTTAAGTTCCAAAGATTACAGTGGTTTAATGATGGACGAGTTAGAGGATTTGCATATGATTCGTCTTAGGGCATTGGAAAACATTGAGAAGAACAAGATGCGAGTTGCTAAGTATTACAACAAGAAAGTGAAGGTCAAGAAATTTGCAGAGGGAGATTTGGTTTGGAAAGCACTACTGCCGATTGGGACTAAGTACAGTACGTTCGGCAAGTGGTCCCCGAATTGGGAAGGTCCTTTTCGGGTAGTTAGATGTACACCTGGAAATGCATATATCTTGAAAACTTTACTAGGAGAAGAGTTTAATGCTGCTATAAATGGGAGATTCTTGAAGAAATATTATCCTAGTATTGAAGTTGATCGTTGATTACAAGCATCAGAAATATAGAAACAACCGGCATTCAAGAAGCCACCTTCAGAACAAAAG
Source organism: Cenchrus americanus (assembly GCA_947561735.1). Taxonomy (NCBI): domain Eukaryota; kingdom Viridiplantae; phylum Streptophyta; class Magnoliopsida; order Poales; family Poaceae; genus Cenchrus; species Cenchrus americanus. The sequence continues at coordinate 306,806,880 of OX387241.1, read as the reverse complement.
TCATAATAAAGGGGATGGCCAATACTGGAGTGTATTGCCCTTAGTACAAAAAATGTTCTACATTGCAAACATTTTTTGCAAGTTCTTTATTTGGCAACCCAGCCAACTAAGATTACAAGAGGGAGCCTGTGGGAAGCAGAAGGCCTGGAGGAAGAAGAGAAAGTATGCTTCATTTCTTTGATTCCGCGTTTTTCCTCTTCAGCTCTTCCCTCTTCAATTGTTCCAGGACCACTGTGACAGCAACGTAGAAGCTTCGGGGATTGCCATGACTTGCAGCTTTCATCAGGCTATCCTAGGAAGCCTTCAAGTTGTTGTACCTGTCAGAAACATCTGAAGGAAGGGAACAGTTTGTGGAATGCAAAATCTGAAACTTAAACGTGAGAATCAAATAAGGATGAAGATCTTACCACCTACCAACGCTTCCAAGCTCATGCAGCATTCGCGTTCGGCACTGCAGCGGGCGGTGATGTCCCACAGGTTGTGTTCTAGATGCCGAATGTGGCGACGCAGTTGGTGGTTGGTCTTTTGTTCCGGCGTGGCGTCTTCTTCTTCAACAGAGGAATCAGAGAGGATGTACTCGGGAACCTCTTCAGTTCCAAAGATATCCTCTGGGAGCAAGTCGAGGCTTAAAACAAAGGAAGGTAAATCATGAGATTGCAGTCGAGAGCAAGGGAAAAGATTGAGAAGGAAAACTTACTCTCGAATGGTTCGCTTCTTTGATGGAGCGCTGCTCTCCTCAACTGGCTTTTTCCCCTTGTCCGCCATGGCCTTGGGGGTTTTTTCCTCTGGAGGAGCAGGGAGAAAAGACGTTAGGTGATGGAAGTGTATGCGAGTGGATTTGCAGAGCACTAAGGGGGCTATTTTATTAGCTGTGAGAGCGTACTGGGAGTGATGACTGGATGACGTACATTAATGGGAATACCAAACAGCAGGGTTTTCTCCCCGAATGCGAAGGGTTTTTCATTGAACAGTGTTCGTGGCTCCCGAATGAGGATTTTCTGCGGATTCTACGCCAAGGGACAAGAGTTTTTGCGTGTTCGGCTAGGATAAAAGTTCCCGAATTCATTCAAAAACAGTAAGGTTCGCATGCACAAGTCAAAGGAATCATCACAACACAAATGCAGGAGATAAAATTTCATTATTTATTGCCGAAATTCCAACATCCCTAGTACAAACTAATCAAAAAGTCTGTTCAGCATAGACTGGGGATGAATGGAGTCGGCAATGGCGTCGCTGTGGCCGTCGAGACGCTCCAGGATGACCTCGATGTCATCGATGTCCTCCGGCGTGCCGCCATGGAAGCCGCGCGGCCGCGTGGAGTAGTCGACGCCGGTGTGCGTTGCCATGGCAGTCAGGCCTAGGGTGGTGCCCAGACAGACGCCATGGAGGGCCACCTCGTCGACGCGGTTTTCCACCGCGCAAGGCGAGCTTCCAGCGTGTCCCCGGGAGCGTTCACCTTGTCCGCCAGCTTCTTCACTAGCGTCTCCGGCCAGTTGAGCTCGGCGTTGCGGTCTGCAGGAATTATGGAGCAATGGCGGTTAGTTCAAAGTTGAGTTGAATTAAAACAAATCACAAGATTCATCGTCGATGGCCTCCAGCAGCTGCTTGCGCTGGTGCTCCCATTCGAGCTCGGTGATTCCGGCCTTCTTGGAGATGTATCCTAACTCGCGCCGGGTTTCATCACGCTCCGCCTTGAACCAGCGGGCGTCGCAATCGGTGTAGCACGAGTTGGGAGAGTGAGAATAGCTAGATGACTCCGAGGAGTCGCCCACCATGGCCGGAGTCGTGGCCGACGCAGGAGCAGGGTTCCACTGGATGAGCCTGAAAACACGAAGAGGATCGTCAGAAACAAAAGGAAATCTATAAAAAGCTGTGAAGAAATTGATGATCACCACCTCCGACGAGCGCCAGCGCGGCTTCCTTCGGCCTCGTCGCTGGCCCGGCACCTGTTACTGCTGCCTGGCATTGGGTTTTTGGGAGTACAAGTGCTAGAGAAGAGAAGTTTAGATTGGCAAAGGCTTGAAAGCAGAAGACTTGGTGAAAGGCTAGGGGCACCTGCGGTTCTTATTTATGGGACTGGCAAAGAGATCGTGGCCGGAGATCGTGGTGCATATCCTGTGAAATTTGGGAGGTGAAGAGGCTTCCTTAACCGAATCGTCGTCGGGTCGTTTGGAATTCAAGCTGAGTCATATTCGGTTTGACTGGTTGAGATTCGGCTGAGTTGCAGTCAGGTCGCTATTCGGGTCTAACACTGTTTGGCCGGAGTTGCCGAATGAATCATCTAAAAGTTGCTCGCTAAAGTAAGGCAAGATAAATGTTGAAAAGTAAAGTTTATGGTGAGCAAAATTACAAGGACGATGAACCATTCGGCTACAAATTGTTTGATACAATCATATGTTCAAGTACTTTGAGATTACACTGGAAGCATCTGATATCATCTTGCTGATGTTCTCCGGCAGTTTCTGATCAGCTTCCTGGGTGGTAGACAGAGCAGAGAGCTTTGTCTTGAGCTGATTTGATTCAATCAAGGCTGTTGTAGCTTCCTTTTGGATTTTCTCTGTTAATTCAGGAAGTTCAGCTATGTTTTTCTTGTCAGACTCGATTTCAGCTGTCAAGTTCTTCAATTCAGCTTCTAGTGTAGCTTTCCTGGCGATCTTCAACTCAAGTGCAGGCTGTAGTTCAGCCGACAATTCCTTGTTGTTTTGGATTTGAGCCTGTGAATCTTTCACAAATTGCTTAGCTTTGGCTCTCCTTTGTTCCAGGGCTGGTCGGGAGGATTGATTCTTCAAAGCTCGCCTCACTGCTGCAAAGTGATCGTCCAGTTGTGAGATAGGCTCCAAGGAGACTTTGATATCATCAGGAAGCTCTTGGTTGATGGATTCAAGCACTTCTTCTAGAAAATCAACATCCCTGACTTGATTCTGGATACCCCTTTGCAGCAAAGAGAGGATTTCTTTTAGCTTTGCTTGGTTTTCCTCTGACAAAGCTTGGCCTAAAGATGCCTCATCTCCTTTTTCGGTAGTTAAATCATCCACGGTAAAAGAAAAGCTTGGAGGTGATGCAGCCTGGTCCTGAAAAGAAAGGGTTGCCGAATTAAGGATGGTTTATTAAATGGAAATAAAAGGGGCAAACATTTATGCTTACCTCATTCCTGACCTCCTGAGTTGGAGAAAGGAGTTTTTCAGGCTCAAGAAGGGGTTCCTGGATGGTCAGTCGAGGAGAAGCTTGAGAGGTCCCTGGTAAAGCTGAAGCTTCTAGCTGAGGAGAAGCTGGTGGGGTCCTTGTTAGGTTTGAAGCTTCTGGCTGAGGAGAAGATGGATCCATCCTTGGTGAAGTTGGAACTTCTACTTGAGAAGAAGATGGTTGAATTCTTGGTGAAGCTGGAGCTCCTGCTTGAGGAGAGGATGGTTGGATCCTTTGTGAAGCTGGATTTGAAACATGTTGAGGAGGAGAACTCCCTGCAGATTGGTTTACCAATGTTTCCTCTGCAAATAATAAGTAGAGGATAAATGCCAATGAAGAAATGTTTTAAAAAAGGAAAAGATATGGTGAAGATCTTACCAGTAGATGGGGCATTGGCAGATTCTGTAGTGATTGATGGTTGCTGAGCTCTGGTCTGAAATTACACAAGATAAAATTATTAGGATGAAGAGTGATTTTATGCTTAGGAAGGAAAAGATGTTAACCTCAATAAGAACTCTTTTAGATGTTCTTTTCTTCTTGGCAGCTGGAGGAGCAACCAGGGATGGAGCTTTCCTTTTATCAGAGGCTGAACTGATGAGAGTTCGGTCTGATGTGGCATATCTGGACATCAGTTGAGCCAAGGTGGTGGAATTAAACCCCAAGGCAGAGATTGGGCCTGCAACATTGTAAGAAATTGTCCTAGCACGAAGGGCAGGCACTGTATTCTGCAAAAAATGGCAAAGGATCATGATCAATAAAGAAGGAGATGATTGAGAAAAGGGGAAAATAAGTATATTACCTCTGAAATTGGCTGGAAATCAGGCATTAGCTCAAGACAAAGAGAATGTACTGGCTCATTGAAGGTGTGATCATGGAATTCTTGCCACCAGGAAGTAAAGGAGGGATGAGCTATTGTTGTTGGTACAAAGGGCCAAGGTGCATAAACAGTTGGGCTGCACTGATACTCAAAGACTCTTCTGGCTTGCAGGGATTCCTAAATTTCCTCTCTGGGCTTGAGGAATTCATGAAGGAATAGCCTTGGGGGTACTTGGCCACATCCTAGCTGTCTGGCCATCATATTTGGTTGATAGTATTCAAAGGTGCTCTGATTTTGCCTTCCTCCACTGAATTCTGCTGGCAGGATGCATGGATGAATGAAGATGTTGAAAATTGCTATGGACTTTACATCATTACATCCGGTCTCAAAACTGAATTCATAAGGGAGAGTCAAGTTATCATTGTTCAGATATGGAAGCCAAAGGGGATTGGTAAAACTTTTGAAGAAGAGCTCAAAAAGTTGGCTAATGTTTTGGTTGATGGATATAATTGAGGCAGCTTCTCCATAAGTTTGGCAACCTTTGGTGATCTGGGCTTCCCCTTCCTTATAGTTGGATGAAGGAAAGTGCCGGTTGTTAAGGTCACTACCAACGATCTGGTGCATGTATAGCGGCAGCCACATTTGAACAAACCACCAGGGGCCATTAACACAGGAGATCTTCTGGCTGGTGTGCATCGAGTAGGTGGTCTGATGAAGCATGTGGTATACACTTCCTAAGAGGTACTTTCCAAGAGGAATGAGATTACCAACAACCAAGTCTTCAGCCATTACAATATGGTTTAGGGTTGGCTCATTAGCTTTACCGCAAAAGATGAATCTACATAGCCACATGTTCAGAAAGGCCCTGTACTCAACTTCAGACAAAGGGCCATCAGACATATGTTTTTGGATATACATCTTATATCCGACTCCTGTTTTCACTCCTTTTTGCCTGGAGGAGCCTTTGTATTTGTGAGGATACACGGATCCTGTGATATCAAGGCCGGTTATCATATATACATCGGCCAAAGTGGGAGACATTGGTCCATGACCAAAAAGAAAAGCATTGACACCATTTGACCAAAAATGACAGGCTGCAATCAGAAGATTCTCATTTTTGGGTGTTTCGGCCAAGGATAATTCCAAACACTAGGCAATGCGAAGGCTGTCCCAATTGCTTGTTTTAACGCTGTCATCATCAAGCATCCTCTTTTACCAGTTTCTCCAACCTGCAATTGGGGGCAAGGGCCAGTCTTTGAAGGTATCTTGCCATTCATGGGGTTTCGACAAAGCTGCTTTGAAAGGGATTCTCTGAGATTCGGCTTCAATGAACTCGAGAGGGTCAGAGGTTCCCACATGCCCGAGGAAGTAGGATGGTGATTGGTCCTCAATGGGAATCAAAATCTCGGTGGCTAGAGCCTATCAAGAACAAGAGAAGGCAAAAGAAAAATCTAAGATGGAATTCGGAAAAGTAATACCGAATGAGCTTTAGGGGGTGAGATTTACCTGAAGAACTTGGTCTTGGTCCGCCATTTGAAGATTTGAGCTTGGGGGTTGATGAACTAGGGTTTGGATCTGAGCGAAGACTCCAACGGTTTGCAAGAGGAAAGAACGGGTGTTGAACAGATTTAGCTCGGAGATGTTGAGCATTTATAGTAAATTCCAGAATAATATCACTTTTATCCCGTAATTGAAGGGGCATATGTTAACACCAAAAATTGGTACAGGAAAGGGACTGACTTGTGGGCCGAGTTTGGTAAAGAAGCGCCATTCGGCAGGAAATTCCCCTCAAAGGATTCGGTAAAGATACTTGCGGTCGGTAGTACGCCATCATTCGGCAGAAGGGCTGTTTGCGCTTGAAAAAGGAAGTTTTCGGGAATACGTGATGACGTGGCTCGGACATAAGGAAGGGACGAATTGATGACGGGTGCAAGATGGACATTGGTGCCGGGACATTAATTTAGGTAATAAATGTTGTACTCGTAGTCGATCAGGAGTCGTGTTAGGACAAGGGTATAAATATAAACTCTTGGTGTTTGTAATAGGGATCGAACAATTTCACAACAAAACCGGCCCTGTGCCAACCTTAGAGTCCTTTAGTCGAGTCGTCGAGTTCTTCGAGAGGAGCCATCGATCCGTCGACCTCCGTAAGTACCGGCAACCTTGTATCATGTCTAGTATCATGCGGTCGATTTAGATCGTGATGCAAGTAGTCTTGTTACCATGCTTAGTATCATGTGGTGGATTTAATCTTGGTTCAAGAGGGTTTCTTGTTAGATCATGAGCCATGCAGTAGGCTAAGATCTAGCTTGGAGCTAGTTATCGGCTCTATTAGATTTGGCAAGATCTAATAGATTCATTAGGTTACCATGTGTTGCTTTAAATTTTGCTTTATGTTTAATTCATGTAACACTCTTGCTGCCCAATTTGGATTGATTAGATTCGGCTTTATCTCGTTTACGATCCATATGATGCGCGTTCAAATTTTCAACTTGACGTGATGCATGGATCACGTGCTCTTTAATAGCCGAACTCAAATCAATTTAGATTGTCACGTGTTGTGGGTTCAAGCTTGTTGATCTTACTTAGATCTTGACAGAACCGGGTATCATGCGGTAGATGCAGGTTTTTGGATTGTCTCAGAGCTAGTCATCCGGTGGATTAGATTTCGATTCAATCTGATAGATTTATCATCCTTGGCAATGTTTGTTCCTTCCCACGGAACCCGATTCGGTTGTACAGCTGTATTCGGCAATTCTACCACAAGTGAAACGTGTTCATGAGTTTGCTTTAAATAATGTATGCTTTTAGCCTTTCATGTTTAGATTGTATCATGCGGTAGATTGATCTATTCTTGGTTGGTGCTGTGATTTCAAACAAGTTGTATCATGCGGTGGATTAATTTGTTTGATGTCATGCTCGACGGGTTTGAAAGTACCTAGACATGCGGTAGACTAGTGCTTTTGGCCTATGCATGCTTGTTTACTTCAAATTTATAATCATGCTTTCACCTTATTTATCTTATTTATCATCGAAAATCGGTCATGATCACGTGTGGGCAATGTTGTTTAAACAAAGACCGATCTTTTATCATGCTTACGTCATGCATTCAGCTATATCCTGTTTTCATGTTTTAAAGCTCTCGAATGATATTCAAACTGCTCACAGATAGCTTGTTGTAGCTATATGTCTTTTTACTTGGCTTTCTAGCCGTAAATACGGAACTGTCTGGTACCACCCGGCAAGTTCCAGGTTTTATCTAACTGCTTTTCATCCTTTGTCAGTTTCAGGAAAATTGACTGGCACGCTTCGGATCCGGCACGTGTTTTAAGCCAGGTTTGTTCGGCTTGCTGTGTGCTTGGCGTGAGGTGCTGATTTTACGTCAACAAATATACATTTGCAGAACAGTACGTACAACCAGTACAAGTGAGCAATCTTGCAGCATATCCTGAGCTACTCCGACGAGTAGAAAATACACATCTATTCAAGGTCGTGCGTGGTCACTGAAGCTATATTGTCAGATTAGGAAATCTTATTCTAATTCAGAATGCAGACCAGTCCGATCCCTTCCATTTGTGCTCATTTGCTTAATTTCTACTTGATCAACTGCTCTGCAGCCTGCTGCTGCTCCCACCGAATATCTTGTTGAGTATTACAGCGAGCCTGACGCCTGCTTGAGCAATCCTCTTCTCAACCACCGGCAGCGCAGCGAAGAAATAGTCATCTGCAGTTCAGTTTCAAGCAGATTCATGCAGTTCAGAGAAGAAATCAGTTCTCTTCCAAAAGTAACAATAAACAGATCATTAGGTTCACAGAATTCAAATTCATGCAGTCTTCGTTCAGAAATCAGAACCTATACCTTCCAAGGTGGAGTCCTGCTCAACACCCTCGTACGCCTTGCAGGCAAGCTTTGCGCTCTCTTGAGCGTACCTGCGTTAAATTTGTTTTCAGCAGTCAAGTCGGTATCTGAAAAAAATGAGTATTCTTTTGAAGCTCTATCCACGATCTTACTTGTCAGCACAAGTCTTTGTCCGGCTACGGCAAGTCTCCCACTGTTTCTCTTCGTCAGCCCACTCCTCCTGAACACCAAGAACTCAATCAACACTACATGATAGTACTAACAAGGCAAAAGCTCAAGTGAATTTTTTTTGGAACGAAAAGGAAAAGCTGAAGAGATGTACAGTGATGTTCCGTTGGATGGCCTGTATCATGGTGCCTAGATCATTGTCGTAGAAATCTTTCATGGCTGTCTCGATCACGTTCACATCCCACACCTGAAACAAGACGAGTTGCAAGTGTTATTTTGTGCGAGATGGCAGAACAGGTAATGAACTGAAAGCAGTGGGTTGGGCAGATGCTATTCGCTGAATCTGTTCGTCAAGAAGGTAGCTAGCGTACATGGTGAAGGTTGCTCTTCCTTCTGTACCAGTGGACGATGATGGTGTTGCCGCCGAGGTCGTCGGCGCGGCCGCAGTGGAGCGGCTGGTGGACGTCGCCGACGAAGTGGGCCAGGAACATCAAGCTCTCCGTCGGATCAACTGATAAATGGAGGTTCATCAGTTCAGGCAAAGAATGTTAGGTGCCATGCATCCGTGTGGCCTGAAGTTAGCTGCAGCAGTTCACATAAAATCGATGCTTTATTACATGGACTCGATGAATCCTCCAACGCCGCGGTGTAGTTGTTGATTGCTCCAACCACGCACATGTCCTTCTCTCCTTTGGTGTTGTGGCAGTCCCCTGCTCAAAAAGCACCAACCATTCATAAGATAATAATCTCCGAACTTCATCAGGCACTAACATACAGTTCGTACTGACACTAGGATTTCTTCAGCTACATTTTTGTCTGTCCTTGTTTTCTAGACTTGAAAGAAAATGCTTTTGACTTATGAAATAGTACATCATGAAACCTGCATGCGTTAGTTACAACTTGCACAGTACATAGTACCATATCAGTGCAGCTACTAATATCCAACAAACAGCTAGCAGGAGCAGGAAGGGACTTGGGTCGTTACGGCTTTCCATCTGAGGAGATGACGATGACACGAGCCTAACTTGCTTGCCGAATCAAACAACCAAGGACCAGAGGAGAGACCTATGTTCCGACGCATCCTCTCATGAGAACTCCTTTTTCGTCTGAACATTGAACTCTAACGGCCCAACCACTTGGCAGACACCGATTGCTTCAGTGGCGAGTAAACGTACGCATGAGGCAGCGACGTGCCATCCAAAGGCGATCGATCTCTAGCTAACTCGCGTTAATGGTTTTATTGGAGCAAAGTTTGGCTGCGATATGGTAATACAGAGTCGATCTGATATCGGGAGACTCCTGAATTCTGAAGCAGCAGGATTGCATGGAAGTTCTGTGTTGATCAGAGATTCAGAGTAAGGGAGGCTTACTGGCGTAGTCAAACGTGCAGTCCCCGGGATTGTCGGCGAAGTGCAGGGGGCTGGACCACCGGTACCGGAACCGCTGCCGGTCCGCCCACGAGCACGTCTCGGCGAGGTCGCCGCCGGCCCATCCCGGCAGCAGGTCCTTCACCGCCATCGAGGCCGCTTCCGTCAGGAAGCTCTGCAAAATATAGTTCACTGCACAATTGCAAACGAAGCTTGCTGCTCGTGCTAGACTGAAATCGAGTCTCGTTTAGTTATTACCTCGGCGATCTTGCACACCATGTAGTGGCCCTCCTTGCCCCATGCGTGGGCTGCAGGAGCTCTCGCCGCCACCGCGACGAGGACGACGTGAAGAAGCAGGAGCACGCCCATCCTAGCTTTGCTTTCGCTTGCTCGCTCTTAATTTCGTTCCCCGCTTGTGTGTTGCAATGGGACTCTCCTGTTCTGATCACCTCGCCTGCCTCCTGCGCTGGAAGCCTGGAAGTCTGAAACTATTTATACACCGTCGGCTAGCTGATAGGATTCGTGTTTGGATTCCTTATTCCCATCCTTGATGCTTTTTTGTACGAACAAGTTGAACCTTGGGGACTTGAAATTCTCTGAATGGACTGCATACATGTCGCTTTCGACGAAAATCAAATGGTTGCACCAAATGAGAGAGCATCAGTACAGGGTATGATAGATACAAACATAAGCACCTCTCTTTTTTTCTGAAGCAAAGATAAGCACCTTTCATTTCCATAAACTTCCTCTGATAGAGGTGTTAGTCTTTCACATTTGCACTAGCGCGTAGCGTAAGCGTAACCACTAACCAACGACATTGGCGCCTTGCTGGTCCTTCATGTCCACACGACAGCTCCCAAGTCCCAGCCACACCCGTGTAGTTTCTGATTGCTCCACGACTGATCCAATCGTAGGGTCAATTAATTTCGATGTCGTTTTCATCGCGTTAAATGAATAGGCCGGCATTGCCTTTGAGTTATTCGGAACGAATTCATGAAGCATCGCTCATGGTTTGAACAAGCATATTCACATCCTCGTTTTTTTTAACAGTCTGGTGATAGATCATGCCCAGTTTGCATGTTATTACCTTCAGTCTTGAAATCAAATATTCGCAAATTCAGTTTAGGATAGTTAAGAAAGAACACGTACAATCATGTCCTTGCACACTGTCAACCATGCTACGTCTACGTTTATAGATTTACATTAAAGTCCCTGGATACTAATGAATTTTTTATTTACACTTCAATATAATCATTGTGCTAGATCACTTCAAAATTTATAATCCTTGTGATACTAATAATTTTTTTTATTTACACTTCAATATAATCATTGTGCTAGATCACTTAAAAAATTTATAATCCTTATGATACTAATGAACTAGACAGGTACCCGTGCAGCGCGCCTAGAATAGCATTTTTGGAATTCTTTATCCAAGACATATTACATCTTTAATTGGCTAATACATAACTTTTAAACTTCCTAACAAATTTATCGAAATAGTTGTACATGCCCACAACAACAGAAATTAAAATCAAAACCCAAAAAGGAGAGGTTATGTTTTACTTTATTTTTAATCTAATATATCTTTCATTTTTGTTGCTAGTATGCATTACCTTGTCCTGTAACATATTCAATATAAACTCTCCTCTTGTTTACTTTTTATTAATACAAAATTATTTATTGTGTATAATTTTTTATGTATTTATATATATCTATTTGATATAACTTTTATATTTTCTAATTTAAGTTAATTCTATGGTATACATGATTGAATATGAATCTTTAGATTTACTTGATTTCTTAGTTTGTAATGTCTACACTTTATGTTTTATTTGCAAAATTATTTTAAAAATAACAGAAAATACGCTCTAGGATGAACAATTATCTTTTAGTCATCGATCGTCTTCTTTGGAAAACTTCTCTCTATTTCTACCTCTCTCTCTCTCTCTCGCTCTCTCTCTCTCTCGTGTATGTTTGTCTGTCTATCCAACTATCATCTCACCTTAAGGTAGTAATATATTTGGTTACCCGTTAGGTATTTTACTTGGTAGTCTACTTCCAGCACCACTACCAGCTAGCGGTGACGGAGGACGATAGCAGCGTTTACTTGTGTATGTAACCTCTACTCGTCAAGATTGCAATCACATATGCCATGCATACTAGCTTTGTCAAAACTCAAGCTGCTTCAATAGTCGTCAACACTTCTCGTGTTTGTTTTTCAATAGTGTAAACATCTCCCCTCTTTTGTCCCAAGACTATGAGCCGCCATTTGAAGTTCATCTAGTTGTCGTGTTTGGTATTGTTGAAAAAGCTACATACTTATTTAAAGCAGAATAGTTGCACATCTCTTCTTCAATTGAGAAAATTATTGGTTCAACCTTTTATTTTTATTTTTTTTGAAAGGGTCAGTTGAATCACTTGAGGCTATATACAATCTCATCCATTTTACATTAGATATAGTAAGATCAATTGTTGTATATTATTATATTTTAAACCTTTTTCCGACTATCTTTTAACCAATCAATGTGAGAACATTATAGGTATTTTATGCTAAAATATTAATATTATTTATATAAGATATTGATAACCATGTACTATTTTTATTGTTTAAAATGTCTAAATTAGTAATTGTTAATTATATTTGATATGAATTCTCTAGTTAGCTATTTTGCTTGTAGAAACCTAACTTTTTATATTATGAATTTGTTTATGGATTTAGAGATTCATCACTTGTATTTAATATTGCAATCGTAGATGCACATTGGCACATCGCCTCTCAAGCCAGAGACCGAGGAACACCTATTGTCCATATATATAGTATTTGTGCCTTCATCTCTTCTTGCCTTTCTCTTCAACATGTTCTTCGTCCTCTTTACCATAAAGACCGGGCGCATGTTGTCCATATCTCTAACACCTACGCCTTCATCTTTTCTTGTTTATCTCCCCAGTCTATTTCTTCTCCCTTGCTCCCTCATTGTGTTTCTCAATTCGACCACCAGTGTATTGCTGATATACATGGACACCTCCTCTCTCCATTGTTCGCTATTGTTGCTCGGTTTCATAACTCTTCATTCGGTAGATGTCATCGTCTCACTTTCGTACCATCATTGTGTCTGAACAACATATCATCCAAGCAAAAACATCAACATGTATCATGCTACCTTCTTTGCCTATATGGACACCTTGTTGCCATACATGGAGACCTTCTTCCTTCATTGTCTACTATTATTACTCGGTCCATCATCTCTTCGTCAACCATGGCGGGCCATAGCTAGTCTGTAGCACTAAAGATCATCGTTTCTAAAAAAATATCATCGCAAAGACCTCCTTTTCCTCATGTAAATCAACAATGACCTTCTCTCTCTCCCCCCCATTCACCAGTCGGACACCAGACTGTTGTAGCTCCTCCCAAATCCACCATTCAGAGCATAGCCGCAGTGCCGTCGTTTACTCCCAACCACAACATGACCACCAGAAATCCAATCACCAATGGGCTCTTGCGGTAATGGTCTAAAAAGGACGTACCCAGTGTCGTAGGCTCCCGCACTGTGCGGGGTTTGGGGGAGGTTATTAGTGGGAGGTCTTTCCCACACATTGTGCAATGTGTAGAGGCCACCGCTCGAACCTGTGACCTCTCGGTTCACAGGCGGCAAGCACTACCACTTGCACTATGCCGATCTCCACCTTCAAAATCATGTGGTGACAACCCTGTCTATGCAGATTTTGCTTCGCTAGCATGCAGAGTGGTATGACGAAGACCAGCAACATCCAGCCGCGAGCCAGTGCTCGTGAGAGTTGTGGCTTTTGGCTATAAGCAGGCTTGACACACACAAACCTCTACCTCGAATTTCATCGGCATGGGTGATGTTGGAGATGGGTGTGGGTGATCGAGTAATGGTGATGTGCATGGGCCACATGCTTTCTTATAATGGGGTCTAGAATCTAGATCGAGTTTACGGTGTGAGCACCAAACAACAGACCATTCTTTCAGGGGATTTTTGAAAATAATGATGTTTCTATTCCTAAATTGAGAGTTTTTTACAATATCTTTAAAGTATCAGTAGTACTTGCAGGTACTTCTATTTTGAAAATAATTAAGTACATTTAGATATAATTAAAAAGGCATCATTATTATTGCTCACTATTTTGGTACTTTATCCCACTAAATTGGTACTTCTCTTTAGGTACTTCACGGTACTTTGTCTCCACCATTCGATTTTCACGGGATGGACAACTCTCATTTTTTCAAACACTTCTAAATTAAATAATAGAGGAGCTAAGATTTGTTTTGTTTTACCTCCATCCTTATGATGCATCATAGAGTCATAGGGGAAGGGATTACTTAATGCTCTTCAAGATATCTTGTATCTCTATCTTATTCAATATAAATTGTTTGAATTGATCTAGATCGTTAGGTCATAAATCCTATCATTTTATTGTTTTAAATTAAAGTGAGAATTTCTAGGCCCTATAATCTAGACAGTTAGATCTTCATAAAATTCAACAATGTATATTCTTCTCTTTTTTATTTAACGTGGGAATTTGTACACCCTCTCGGCGAATGTGGTGGCTTTGTTTTGCGTTTGTCAAGAATGTTTGCGGGTTAATGTTCTATGTTTAGGTTTTTTTTTAAAGTCAATTTTTTACTTTGACGAACAATATCTCTGAAAAATAAGCCGTCTATATGGTTATTTCTCTATTTTTAATCAAAATTGAAAAGGCTTGATTTTGAAAAAAGTTTAAATATAGCTAGATTCGTGGAGTATAATTTAGTAGCGAGGGAGTACCTTACGCATACACCACATGCACACTCATCCAATTTTTTTATTTGCCAAAATGGGTGGTTGATCTTTAACAGCGGCATCATTCCTTAGATAAATAACTATGATTTTGTTACTGATAAAAACATGTTCCATGGCTATGGCTTAATTTGAATCATCTACAATTATTACTACTCCTCTATTTTGTTGCTAATTTCTAATTTCGAATTTACCTATTTACTAATCGTATTTGGCAAAGACTCTATTATCAAGTGCTAGTTTCCTTATTTTTAGTTACGAAATTAAAATTTACTAACTGTATTTGAGGTGGACTCTTTGAGATATTGAGATATTCTGTACCGTTAGATCTTCATAAAATCTAATGGTCCATATTCTTCTCTTTTTTAGATTAACGTGAGAATTTCTAAACCCTCTCGGCGAACGTAGTGGCTTCTTTTAACACTCAAATATAAAGATAATAGATAGATTTTTTATTTACACTTCAATATAATCTTGTGCTGGACCACTTCAAAATTTATAATCTTTCTGATACTATTGTTTTTTATTTACACTTCAATATAATCCTTGTGCTAGATCACTTCTAAATTTATAATCCTTGTGGGCTTTTAACCCAAACACTCTCCATCTAATTATAGCCCAGCCAATTCACTTTTATCTCCTATTCTCTCTCTTCTTCGGCGCGTCTCTTATCAGTCCTCTGCGTCTTCACCCCGCCCACGTCACCAGCAGCCCAGGTTTAGTTCCCAGAATTTTCACCAACAACCCGTCACATTAATCTTCTTTCCACTAATTTAGAGTATTAAATTCAGATTAATAACAAAACACATTCCACGACCTCTACCTTAATTTTCGAGACGAACCTAACGAGCCTAATTATGTCATGATTAGACAATATCGTGGTACAATAAAGAGTCTCTAATGACGGATTAATTGGACTTAATAGATTCGTCTCGCAAATTCCGGTCCATTCGTGTAATTATTTTTATAAATAATCTACGTTGAATACTCCTAATAGACCTTGAAAGGGGACCCAAAAGTTTGAGTCCGCGAACTAAACAGTCAGTTCCAAATTGCGCAATGGTTATCATCCATGGGGCGAAGAAGAAATATTCCCCATCTATATTATGTAATGGTTATAATCGTTATATATAGTTTTTCTTATTTTATCCTTTCCCCTCTTACTATACTCTTTTACGGTATACAATACGACACAACGGTCGTACAGTCGTATTATCCATTCTTCGGTTGTTTCCCTATGGGTAAAATGGTAATTTGATAGATATATATATTTGGAAAAATTTCCGCTGACCCTTATAAATCTAAAATATTTCAATATTTCATTTCCTATATTACAACCAGGGTTAACAAAACCGCTGCCGACCGGTTTCCGCGAATCAGCAAAAACCGGACGGTTTACCGGTATCGCGAATTTGTAGGCACGGTTTTTGGGTGGGAACCGGACCGGTTCATGTACCGGGCCGGACCGGTTCCACCGGGAACCGGTCGAACCGGACCGGTTCCCACCGGTTTTGCGAACCCTGATTACAACAATACCATTTTACATTTTCAACAATACCCTTATACTAGTCATACGACCTTTGAATACTACCGTACGACAGTTAAAAAATTCAGTCGTATATAATTCATTTCAATCATCGGATCCTTACATGTAAGTCATTTTCTATGTATACGACCGATCCTACAAGTCATATTGTGTACCTAAAAAAGTTCTCGTAATAAATAAAATAAGGAGGTTTGCCTGAATAAATGACCCGATCATGAGAATAATATATGAAGCCATATATGTTCCGAGCTGCTGAATTCTACTCTTCCCATTTTATTTGTTTTTGACAAATGTTTTTTCTTCAACATGGAAAATACAGTGACACACATGTCAACACACCATCTACTGCACCGTTTAACACATCATGATGGAACTACCATAATTAAGCTACACAATTAAAAAGATGATCTTATTCTAATTCACAGCGAAGGCCAACTCGACCCGCGTGTTGACTTTCTACTGGATTAAATGCTCTGCAGCCTCCCGTTTCCACTGAAGATCCTGTTCAGTATTGCAGCAAGCCTGACAGCTCCCTGAGCAATTCTCTTCTCAACAACCGGCAGGGCGGCGAAGAAATAGTCATCTGCAGTCCAATTTTCAAGAGAATGCCATCAAAATCCCTCCAAGTAAACTATACTGCAGATTAAACTCTTCACTAAGTTTAAAAACGAATTAGTACACTAATAGGATCATATCATACCTTCCAAGACGGAGTCTTGTTCAACACCCTCGTACGCTTTGCATCCCAACTGCGCACTCTCCATAGCGTACCTGAATGAATTCGTCCTCACCAGTTAGCTTATATTTGAGGGTTATGTTTCCGTCTCAAGTTATTATTCCATCTCCCTCCACACAAATTATGAGAGCTTACTTGTCAGCACAAGTCCTGGCCCGGCTGCGACAGGCCTCCCACTGTTTTTCTTCATTAGACCACTCCTCCTGCTCGATCAAAGGCCATGCATCTCCATCAATATTAATTGCAGAAAACAAAATCAATCGATGCTAGCGATTTCTGGATGGATACAAGGTGCACTTACAGTGATGTTCCGCTTGATGGCCTCTATCATGATGCTCCGGTCGTCGTCGTATAAATCCTTGATGGCGGTCCTGATGACGTCCGTATCCCATACCTGAAAAAGAACGAAAGCTGAATCAAAAATGAAGGTTGGCTCATCAATCTGACTGCGTTATTGATGTATCAAGAAATTAAAGGCGCACCTTGTGAAGGTTGCTCTGCCTTGTGTACCAATAGAGCTTGATGGTGTTGCCGCCGAGATCATCTGCGTTGCCGCAGTGGAGGGGCTGGTGGATGTCGCCGACGAAGTGGGCCAGGAACATCAAGCTCTCCGTCGGGTCATCTGACAGCAAATTAACATCGATCAGTGCAGGCAATAAGGATATTGCATTGGGATGTTCCTGCATGGATTCATACGATTCGCACGATATATAGGGTCTGGCACGCAATGCCATTTTGCCCATCGGCCGGCGAGAGGTGCTTACATGGACTTGATGAATCCTCCAGTGCCGCGGTGTAGTTGTTGATTGCTCCGACCACGCACATGTCCTTCTCTCCCCTCTTGTTGCGGCAGTCCCCTGCATGCTCAAGTTAACACCATTAGGATTGGCATGGAAAGGTTTTCGATCATCAGAGCGGCCGGCCGCCGGGACGACGGGAGCCTTACTGGCGTAGCTGAACTTGCAGTCTCCGGGATTGTCGGCGTAGTGAAGGGGGCTGGACCACCGGTACTCGGACCGCTTCTCGTCCGCCCACGAGCACGTCTGGGCGAGGTCGCCGCCGGCCCACCCCGGCAGCAGGTCCTTCACCGCCGTCGAGGTCTCTTCCGTCAGGAAGCTCTGCCACACGTAGAGCAGTAGTTCGTTCCCGGTCCAATTAGAAGTTGATGACGACGAAACAGTCAAAGCAAAGATCATGCGGTGGCTGCCAGTTATTACCTCGGCGATCTTGCAGATCATGTAGTGGCCGTCCCTGCCCCATGCGTGAGCCGCAGGAGCCGTCGTCCCCACCACCGTGACCGTGACGAGGAAGAGCAGGAGCAGCCTCATGTTCTTGTTTTCCGTGGCTTTCCTTGCTAAGCTCTCTCTTTCTCTTACCTTAATTCCTTGCTAAGCTCTCTCTTTCTCTTACGAGACTTTGATTTTCTCTCAACTGTCAACTCTATGATCTCCCTGCGTTGGTATTGCTCCCCTACTTATACACACGCCGGCCGGCTCACTGATCCGCTACGCTTGATGCTTGAAGACTTCATTTCTCATCTAGATGGGCCCTGGAATCTCGGATGCATGTATGTCAGCATGTGACTCACGTGGTCGTGTGTGGACTGTGGAGCAATCAAAGGGACCATCAAACTATTCAACTGTATGCTAGCTGATGATTGGTTTGAGACAGTACTCTCTGTAGCTCATTTCCTTGAACTCTTCCTGATGACACCGGCGTTTGTGGGTTCTCTCATCGAGCCTCTCAGCTCATTCTCTGATTATTGGCGCACACGGCTGATGATCCAATAATCCAATCGCACAGTACCGTGCCGGCATCGATTCCTTTGCGCTGCTGCATTTAAGTCATCAAGTGAGAACTACTTACAAGGAGACAGAGGAGTTTGGTTAGCGTCCTTGGACCTTGATGATAGGTAGGAGTGAGCATGTTCCCGCCCGCATGCGCACATCTTTTAAACAAACAAAACGCGCGTTGTGATTGATAAGAAAGCATGCACTCAAATAATCAGCTGCAGATAGGAACAACGAACAACATGTGTGTACAAGTGTACACGGTTGATGGTGGATTGGTGGGTGTCTGCCTTATCCCTATCGTTTGCAAGGACGTGCACGTGCCCATGTGCGTGCTCATTTTGTTTCGCACGAGCTCAATTTTCAAATTCCCACGTGACCGGCGGCCGGCTATGGGCTACATTAGAATTGGGCCATTGCGTCACCGGTGATAATAAAGCCCACGGCCTAAGAAGAAGTCAAGCAAAATCACTTCGGATATGTGCGGCCCGGCCCATTTCAGATATAGGCATTCCCCACCTGCTGCGGCGGTTGGACGGGGCCCATCACGTCAGTCATCGACCAACCCAAACCCGCGGGGGCGCGGCGTCGTCAGTCCCCGGTCACGCCTCCGTTCGCCGGGCCGCCGCGCCATGGCGGGGTGGATCTCTTCCAAGCTCAAGGCCGCCGAGACCCTTCTCCACCAGGCAAGGCGGCCTGCCCTTCCTACCTCGACGGCGCCGCCGCCCCACCCCCGTCCTACTTCACTCCAGCTCTCCTGAGTCCTGACTCGATTACACTCCTCTCGCGTTTCAGATCGACCAGCAGGCGGCGGAGTCCCTCGGCAAGTCCCCCTCCGCCTCCGACCTCGCCGCGCTGCAATCCTCCTCCTCCTCCACCTCCGCGGACGCCTTCCTCGACGCGACGCCCCCGCGCAGGACGCCGGCGACCGGCCCTCCCCCCTCCCTCGGCCTCCGCCTCGCCGCGAAGCGGCTCCCTCCGCCTTCCCCCGGGCCCCGCCGCTCCGCGTCCGCGACTGCGGTGCTCGCGGTGCAGGATCAAGCCGGTGGTGGGCCGCCGGTGGATGTGGTGGCCGAGGTGAGGCCGGATGTGGGGGATCGCGCGGACGGCGGGGGCGGAGCCTCTGAGAGTGGCAGCGGGAGCGACGAGGAATCGGATGGGTCGGGGAGCGACGACTCGGAGGATTCGGAGGAGGAGAGGCGGAGGGAGGAGGAGAGGATACGGCGACGGGCTGAGCGGCTTGCGGCCATGGCTGCACGCGCGATCGCCGAGCGGGAGGAGGCTGTTGCGAGGCTCGAGGGGGAGAAGGCCGCGCTAGAGAAGCTGCTAGCTGAGCGTGAGAAGGAGCAAGCGCAGGAGGTGAGTCGAATTTCATGGTGTGATTTTGTGTTGCTCGAGACTTGGGAGGTTGCTAAAAGTAGTGGCATACTCCGTGCAGCTGTGAACAGGGCGATAGAAACTGATCTTATTGCTCGCATATTGTTAACACTAGTTTTGGGATTTACATGACAATTGATAGTAACACATCGCTTACTTTTTGTTTGTAATTCCTTAGCTTCGACATGTTTGCAATACTTAATTTGAGCGCAAAATCATGCAGTTTGATATTTCAATGGTTATGGAACTTTATGTTGATCTTGACAATGCATTCCACAACTGTCTCTTGTAAGACAGAGTCAGCAGCTCAGTGTTCATACTTCGTACACACAATCATTTCTATCCTGTTGAGATGGTTTATAGGACTCTTATCAGCATTTGGCTCAACATTTTTTTCAGGCTTCGGAGTTGCAAACTAGTATGATTGAAACAATGGAAGCAGTAGAGATAGAGAAACAGCGACACCACAGCACTAGAATGGAAGCCCTTGCACGTTTGGCTACACTTGAGGTATATTCCTGTCTACAGGCTCTGCCCTACCTTGCAAACAGTGCAATATATGTGGCCATGAATTTTTTGTGTTGGAGGTGGAGCATAGTTTTCACCCCCTGCCACATATCTTAGTAATGCTCTTACCGAAGCATTTCACAGGTCACGAACGCGGAGCTTGCAAAATCACTTGCCAGAGAACAATGGAATCTGGAAGTTCAAGTATGTTTTTTCTCCTTCATCCCCGTGCATTGTTTTTTAGGCTTAACAAACTATGAAAAATATGTTGACAGGCCTACTCTATGGTAACAGTAGTTGGTGGGTGGAAACTATAGATATGATTGTGCATAGATAGTTGTACATTGAAATACTATTCTTTCCTTCTAAACTTGTTCAATGCTGGCATTTGCGAGAGTGTACATAATTAATAGGGATAATGCCGTCTGATAAAAATGGTACCACTAGACATACCTGACACATTCTGGAATTGGAATAATAGGTTCGTCTGGAGTGACCATTCCCTGCAGTCTCGTTAGAGGAAGGATCCTTAACATAGGAGTAACAACTGCTATTAATGAGTAGAATGGGATTCATACTTTAGAAATGTTCACAAGTAACAGAGTGCTTTGTCAATAATTTTGAAACTTTTTATTCTTGGTATTTGACTAGGTAGATCAAGTAGCACAGCTTCGGGAGGAAGTTGAAACGAAGAAACTTTCTCAAGATAGTAAGTTGACTATGCTGATCTATCTTCCTGACCTTTTGAGCTGATTTATATGTGGCCTTTCGCTTTTATTGAGAGTTTAAGCTTCAACATCTAAATAACAGTTTTTCTCCCCTGTATGTAACATCTGTTATCATTTCACAAACAGAATACAAAAGAAAGCTAGCAAAGATACAAAAGACAAGCACACCTCCGGTTGATGAAGTAAGCAGTCAACTTACATTTGTTTTTTACTTATAAAGCACAACAGATATGATCTTTCCTCAAGTCTTTTTAGTAGAAGTATTGACTCATAAACAAATATCTTGCCTTATCAATTTGTAATATCAGTTAACTTTTGTCTAGATAGAATCGTTGAGAAGGTTCAAGCTGGAGGAGGAAATTATTGATGCAGAATACATTCTGACATGTGATAGAATTGTAAGCTTGAAGGACAAGGTAGGTTCTCCGAAGTATAACTGTAATCATTAAATTATCTATGCAAATTATATTCTTGACTCAGGAATGTGTTTCATAATTGTGTGCTCAATTGGATCTTAACAATTTTAGTCTTTTTAATAGATCTCCAATAGTGTTTGTCATTCTGCTGTGATATAGCATATAAGATAGAACTGGCCTTGACAAGTTAACTGTTTGTAACTTTTTGCGCTTCTTTATTTGGTCTGGGGCTCATAATTATACCGTCATGCCCTTTGTTTAACTATTTGCTTCTGATCATATCTTCTCTAATCCATTATGTCGTTGATTGATGAAATAGATAGGGAAATGTATTACTGCCTGGAAGCTAGGGACTAAAGTCATTCATGCTTATATGCTTTCCAAATAAACTAATTGTGCATGTGTTGTGATTTTTTGAATATTTCATACTTTGTACCAAAGTTTTTTTTTGGGAACTTGTACCAAAGTATTGAATATGTTACACTCTGCAGCTAATAGTTATGTTAACCAGTTTGGGGCCATTTTTTTATCCATAGGCAAGGAAGATTGAAGAAAACATTGAAGTGACTAGAAGAGCCATGGTTCAACCTACAGAGGTGGAAATTGAACTCAAGAAGAGGCTTGATCAATTAACTGATCGGTTAATTCAGAAACAAATGCAGGTCCGTTCCTCAAGTACACCCCATCTTGTGACTTTGTTGCCTGGTTTTTAGATCAGCATGAGTCTTACATTGGAAACATGATTAAGCTATTGTTCTTGGATAGAGTCTTGCCTAATTTTCTACCATCAGAGAACCTGTGGAATCCCTTTCCCTCCATTGGTATTATAAATGGAGTTGGGGAAGTTGTAAACACACTCGGTGGTCAATATCAGATAATGAGAACCGAGAAAGGGTTTACATTATGAGAATAAATGTTTTTACCCGGATGTTCACATTGTGATGCTGGTTGTTGATATCTATTTGCTATATGCTGTTGTTCATTGGTTTAAGAATAAACACTATTTTCACCTTTTCAAATATTGTTTTTCTGTTTTCAGGTTGAGTCCCTATCTTCAGAGAAGGCTGCTCTGTTAATGAGAATTGAGGTCTGCATATGTCCACTCACCGTATACAATTTTTTACATAGATTTTGACTGAGCCCTAGCAGTAAATTTACCCACGTATAATTGCATGTGAGGAGACTAACATTATCAAGTCGTATACAGGCAGTCTCGAGATTGCTGGACAGTGGTGCCTCTTCAAGCTCATCAAGAATAGACATCGAAGCAGGTGCATGGCACGAATCACATTCACCAAAATTTCGTGACAGGATTCGGGCTGGACAGCAGCAACTGGGATCTGCAATCAGGCAGCTTGATTCAATCTTCTCAGCTGGGCATATTTTCTTGAGGCGGAATCCAACGGCCCAGATTTGGGCCTTCGTGTACCTGGTATGCCTACATATATGGGTACTGTACATATTAAAATCACACCCAACAGTATCAGAATCTCACCCTGGTGCTACCTTTTCTTTGGAAGCACTAAATAAGACTAGTATTTGATATTGTTCTCTCCCCCTGATACATTACTCCAGTCTATTGAGTTGTGTAAACGAGGCATATTCCTGCTCACCAGCCTTAATCTAGCTGTGTAATTGTATCATGTATTTGATTCTCGTTGCCACTTGGCCCCAACAACAATCAGTACATAGAGTCACTCAGAATGGTTTCATATATGAAGTTGGAATTACAATTGGAGTTTTACATATGGTTTGCATAGAGCTCGTTTTGTTCTACAGACAGCAAAGAAACTTCGTCGAAGAGTTTTACATATGGTTTGCATAGAGCTCATTTTAAGAATTGCTCGTTTTGGTTTGCACATTCGGAGCACTTCTCCTCGCTTTGCCCACCTTGACGGTTGAAAGAGGGTCCACAACTTGGTAATGGCTTCGCCTGAGACCGAATGCCTCAGACAACGGCGACAAGGCTGAGGCGGCTTTCCACGAGTCATGCATGTTGTCGTCAACTGCCAGAATAATGATATCATACAGTCACATTTAAAAAAGAATTTATCAAGTCAGTACACATCCATAGTCAAGATAAGATAGAAATTAGGAAAAAAGAAATCATACTCATATTCCATTGTGGCATTGGCGATCACTGAATCTATAGTCAATAATCAATTCATCTATACCCATTCATAAGGTTATTATACATATATTCTCAAAAAAAGGTTATTCATATAGAGACACGATGAGATAAATATGAAAAAATAAATTCGTTTCAACAAAATTATGAAAAACAAATACTTTTCAGGATGAATTTGCCCATACAAATATGTTTGGATTTGGCTTGCATAGCCAAGATTATTACATAGCCAACAATTCAAAGTTTTCTCGCAAGCATTCAATCCGATCGAATAACAAATGTTTTGATCAATTCTATCGTCTGCCACTCACTCTTCTGCGGGCGCTTGTGCAGCAATACGGTGCGCAGTTGGCCTGAACCACATCGGCATTTGCAGCGCGTCGTACACGGCCGGATAGTAGAGAGGCCAGTGGAACTCATCGGCGTGGTCATCTGCCAGCTTCAGATCGAAGGCGGCGGCGTTGCAGTCGAGCATGTCTGCGACGTAGACGCAGTCTGCCTTGAGATCGTCGCCGCCGGGAGGCACGGTGACGTAGAACGGGTAGCAGTTCCCCCCCACGAAGAGCGCGCGGTCGCCGCCGAGGTCCCTCACGCGGCGCCAGGTGCCGGCGGTGTCGTCTTCGAGCTCGTGGAGCGTGGCGCGGCGGGCGTGGAAGAAGCCCAACTCATCCTTGAACATGACCCTCCTGGTGCGCTCGTCCTCGACACGCCCGTGGTTGTGGCCGTACAGGCAGACCACCTGAAGCCGGCCGCCGCTCGACGTGGCGAGGTAGTACCTGCGAATGCCATCGCCGTTGCTGCGGTGGATCTCTGGTCCCCGCAGATGCGTGAATTCCACATCTGTGCCGCCGTTCATGTCCCAGCAATAGATCTCCCCGTAGACGCACACCGCGATCACCTTCCCATTGTGGGCAGTGACGTC
This sequence comes from Cenchrus americanus, assembly GCA_947561735.1. Taxonomy (NCBI): domain Eukaryota; kingdom Viridiplantae; phylum Streptophyta; class Magnoliopsida; order Poales; family Poaceae; genus Cenchrus; species Cenchrus americanus. Next base: position 306,782,537 of record OX387241.1, on the reverse strand, counting down.
CATGTAGTGCACCCCACCCAACTCCGATGGCTCCTTCAATGGCGTCCAGCTCTCGTCGCCGTCTGCCGTGATAGCAAGGAAGTCCGAGAGGTTGCTCGAGAAGAGTGCGACGGCGAGGTAGCCGTTGGGGTGCGCCGGCGTCTGGCACAGTGCGACCTGCTGAAGTTGGTGCACCATGTAGTCGACGTAGATGCAGAGCTCATTGGGTGGGTCTTCGATCTCCCCGATGGTGTCAAAGGGCGGCAAGGGGACACTGTCGCCGGTGATGGGGTTGAGGAGCTCGACGCCGCACCTCTTGTCCGTAGTCACAAGCCAGTCGTCCTTCCCGCCGATCCTTGTCCGGTTCTGCAACCGCTGGGCCTCGCCGTAGAAGGACTTGCCGGTGGCGACGTCGTGGAGCCCGAAGGTGCCCGGCTCCACGTCGTCGTCGCCGAAGAGGTCTAGGCCAGAGGTGAGGAGCACGGGCGAGCCTGAGGTCAGGCGAGGAGCCATCTTGGAAGCGGCGGCCCAGGCCGTGCAGGCGGCCGGGAAGCGGAGGACGCCGACGGCGTCGAGGCGGTCCAGGACGAGGTCGCAAATCTCCGGCAGGAGGTCGGCCCATGGCCGGGCGACGACGGCCTCGTCGTTGGTATTGGTACCCGAAGACATTGTTGATACGCCGGCCGAGTAATCTGCAATCACCATTATATTTACGGCAGTGAGCAACTTCTTGGGAACGAACACAGCACAAGTTGACGACCGCTACGATTTCGGACATGCACATACCTGGGCCAGCCGAGCCGAGCGGGAGAGCGCGGAAGAATGTGGCAGAGACGGCGTTGCTTCAGAGTTGGGCCGTGCCCCGTCCAGACCCGGCGTTCACGTATTTGTAGCATCTGAAAGGGGCGCCTCGGAGAGGCGGCTCTCCTTGAACCGCCGATCGAATGGGTGCCTGTTTGCCGAACGGCCACCTCTCCTTGAGTGAAGCGTGTCTGTTCGCCGCTAACCGCTGTTTTGCAGAACAGACGTTGGCGTCGTTAGCAGACTACAGTAGTGTTGTTTCTGATTTATTGATTCTCTGATGATCATCATGCAATCTCGCTTAACTGTGTATGTGAATGCAGTCCGGGGTCATCGGTAGTTTGCGACAATTAAAAGTACTCTTTCCGTAGCCAACCTCTGCATATCGCAGCATTGAAGTTGGTGCAACAGTACGTTCATAGAGTAGACTGACTAAATATATGGTAGGCTTTTTTTTAAAAAAGTCAGAATGAAAATGTGCCCTGTTTCAAATCAGAATTTGAAATCAGAATGAACATAATATATTTGTACTGTATTCTACTAATCTATATTGATCTGACCGACATTTATTCCCAATTTCCAGCAATATGAAAATAAAAAAGGGGTTCGAATTCATACATTAGTTGCAATTTCTGTCGGAGCTAAATTCATCCATTTTCACTTTCACATGTACGAAATTAAAAAAAAAGTTTTGCGTCTGGCACAATGAATAATGGTCAAAATTGTGAATTCGTATGCTCAGTCACAACTCAGAAGCCAACTGTCTTTTCAAGTTACAAAATAATAGCCAGTAATTTCATACAGGAAGCTAGAATGTTTTTTTCTAAAAAAAAGAGATATACTACGATGACAATTTTCCGTTCGTGGAATGGAAATGGGGGAGAGCCCTCGATTCGGAAAAAAAATACTACGACAACAATAGAAAATATTAAATGTATTTTTAGATAAAATGTATCCATTGAACTTCACAAAGTTATACGTATCCCAATAAGAGTACATGTTTACTTCCAGTACATAATAACCAATCATTTCAAGTTTGAAGGCATGAATCCAATCCTGAATGTCATTTATTTTTACCAAATGTAGTACACGTTACATCTCAAGCCAAATTCGCACAAAAAAAAACACTCTTCTGCCACCTTCATTCAGTAGCCTACCTAGATATAGGGTGTGTGGACGGTCTGAACCACATCGGCATCTGCAGTGGGTCAGCCATGAGCGAGTAAGACAGACGCTCAACGCCGCCGTCTTCTGCCTTGCTCAGATCAAAGACGCCCACGTCGTAGCCGGAGGGCGTGTCGGCGAGGTAGACGCAGTTCGCCTTGAGCTTCTCGGACCCAGGCGGCACGGCGATGTAGAACGGGCAGTTCGCCCCCAGAAAGAGCGCGCGATCACCCCCGAGGTCCGTGACGTGTCGCCACGCGCCGCCGGCGGCGGCGGCGTCGAGCTCGTGGAGCGACATGCCGTGCTCGCAGAAGCTCCACCGATCGTCGAACACCAACCTGCTGGACGTACGATTGTCCTTCAAGTTGTTGCTGGCGTCGCCGTACACGGAGATGAGTAGAAGCTGTCCACCATGGCTCGACGTGGCCAGGTAGAATCCGCGGCCGTAATGGCGGCTGATCTCAATCTCCGGTCCCTCCACCACCCTCGCCGGCTCCGTGGTTCTTCCACGGCTCGTCATGTCCCAGGAATAGACGCGTCCAAATTCGTTCACGGCGAACAGCTTCGTCCCCGCGAGGACAATGGCGTCCATGTAGGAGAGATCCAGCCGCGAGCTGCCGGCGGGGTTCTTCAACGCCGTCCAGCACTTGTCCCCAGCCGCCGTGGACGCCAGCAAGCCACCGGAGAACAGAGCAACGGCGAGGTAGCCGCGCGGGTGCGCCGGCGTCTGGCACAGCGTCACCTTGAGGATCCTGTGCCAGCGATCCGCGGCACTGACGACATGGAGGTAGCCCGGCACTCCGAGTTGGACTCCCCGCGTGGTGTCGAAGCACGGCAGGGGAACCCGGTCGCCGGTGACGGGGTTGAGGAGCTCGAGGTTGCACCCGTAGTCCGTGGTCACCAGCCAGTCCCCCTTGCCGCCGATCCATGTCCGGCCCTTCAACCCCGCGGCCTCGCCGAGGAAGGACCTGCCGGCGGCGGCGGCGGCGGACACGTCGTGGAGCCCGAAGGCGCCCGCGTCCACGTCGTGCTCGGTCTCGACGCCGTCGGGGTCGAGGCCGGACGTGAGCAGCGTCGGCGCGCCCGACCGCAGGCGGCGAGGGCTCTCCTTGCACGCGGCGGCCCATCCGGCGCAGGCGGGTGGGAAGCGGAGGACGCTGATGGGGTCGTCGAGACGGTCCACGACGAGGCCGCACAACTCCGGCAGGAGGTCGGCCCACGGGGCGGCGCCCGCGCCGTTGTTCGAAGCCGAGGACATTGTCATTGTCGAGCGATACGCCGGCGGCCGACACCACCTGCGATCACCATTATTCGCCGCCGCAGTGCGAGTGAGCAACTCGTTGGACTTGGCAACGTGTGACCATGCGCAGGATTCGCATCAAGAGCGGCTCTTCCGAGTAGGAATCGCTCAAAAAATGGTACAGTACCTGATCATGTGACTGCAAGGCTCAGCATGGCATGCATACCTGGGTGGGTGGCTGGGTCGCTGAGCACGGACGGAATCCGGCCGTGGACGACGGACGTCGACGCAGGTGATGAATTGAAAGCCGGCGGCGTGACGGCGATACTTGAGGGTTAAGGTAAGAAACTGAGCCGCGTGGAGCCGGGATGGGTTCTTTGTAGGCTCGCAGCATGGGAAGAGGAGCCACACTAATCCTTGACAGGCAAGGCACCTATCTGCCGAATGGATGCCGCCGCCTGCTCGCTCCTCTTTGACCGAGCCGGTGCCAGTTGGTCGTAGCCGCTAGCTGTTACAGAGACCAGGGAGTCGTCGTTGTACTACACTTGTTTCTGATCGGATTTGGGTGGCCGTATTAATAATATGCAGTATATCTTTCCTTATTTGGCGTTTTGGCCCGTTGTGTGTGATCACGTGATCCTGAAACATGGCCCATGCAACGTGTGAACCAGACCGACTTGCTGGGCTGAGGCTAAGATCGGGCCGCAAAACGCAGGGTCAAGGTAAGTGGCCCAGGCAATTCGGAGCCCAAATCCACAGACACCATAGGCACATGATGGGACAGCGGCGACCAACCGCCCTGTTCGGTTACGGCCATGGTGGTGATGGTGTCTTTGGTTTGTTATGAGAGAAATCTTTGCTGGCTTATTTTATGCATTCTTTGGTGCTGGTTTCTTGTGAGAGAAAAGTACTGCTGGCTGGTGGCTGATAAGCCAAGCGAACAGGCCGAACGTTGGATCCACAGACATGTTTGTTCTTCAGGTCCGCCTTGGCGACGGCGACGTTGTCCTCGTCGCTGCCCGTAACCACCGCGTTGATCACGTCCAGGAGCTTCACCTGCACCTCCGACTCCGATCCGTCTGCCTGACAAGGTTCGCCATGCTCAACTGGAGCGCGGTCACCGTTGTGTCGACGCTCGCGGTGAGGAACTCCGTGCGGAGGCTCACGGCCGGCCATCTCGGTGTCGGTGAGAGCGCGCTCGCCTTCTTCCTTAGGCAGAGGTGGGCGAGAAGCGTGCCCACGTATGGCATGTTGGATAAACTCCGCGACGGCCACCGCCTCGCCGCTGCCCTCCTCGCGCGCCCTGGCGGCCGAGGTCGGAGTCCAGCACCGCCAGGGCACGCTGTCATGCCGGCACGAAGAGCGGGGCGCGCGACAGACTGAGGGCAACAGAAGTGAGGTTTCACCGCAGGTACCGCCAGAGCGGGCCGTAGGGTTCGGAGCTGATGGTGGTCTGGGCGTCTGGCCGCAGGTGAGTGAAAGATGACCAGCCGCGTCGCAATGGTGAACGACGGCCTTTGGCTCGGCGTTGTTGGTTCGTGTTGATTGCTTACCAGATTACATGGAGGAGTTTACAATATATAGCCAAAAAGACATATAGCTCGGCCTTACAATCTTTGACTACAACAAACTCTATCTACAAGCCTTGGCCGAGCTCAACTCTCCTAGGTTGTTACATGATGAATATTAACAAACTCTAACACTCCCCCTCAATCTGAACATGCCAGGTTTAGAGTGTTCTGGAACATCTCTAGCTGACGTTACCCGAAAAAAAATCTCTAGCTGACGAACCGGAAGCGGCTTTGTGAATCCATCAACAACTGGTCTTTGGTAGATACATATTCAATATCAAGAAGTCTTCTAGCTACCCTTGCTCTGACAAAATGAGAATCAACTTTGATATGCTTTGTTCTAGTATGAAAAACAGGTTAGCTGATAGATACATAGCTCCAATATTATCACACCATAATTTAACTGCTCTTGGCGCATGAATCCCTAGTTCCATAAGCAAGGTTTGAATCCACATAGCCTCAACCGTAGCATTTGCCAATGCTTTATATTCAGCCTCAGTGCTAGATCTTGATACTGTTGCCTGTTTACGAGCACTCCATGACACAAGGTTTGTACCTGGAAACACAACAAAACCTCCTGTAGAGCGTCTGTCATCCAGGCAACCTGCCCAATCTGCATCTGAGAAAGCATTGACAAGCAAAGAGGAAGATCTACTAATCTTTAATCCAACCTTAGTAGACTGCATGCATGGGAGATTGGCAACCTAAGCTAGCATGATGTTACTGTTTGAAATTTGTAAAAGCATTTTGATTGTAGCCGGAATGTCCTAGTAGATGAAGTGTTTAAGGGTAGCACAACTAGCGAGTGCATTAATCCAGTTATAAGAAATACTTGAAGTAGCATCAGGGCAAACTATTGCACGGATTTGTGTCTGTAAAAGGAGGATTAGAAGTTGTTAAACTTGCTGCTAAATTTTACCAGCAAGCTTGACTATATATAGGTGAAAGAACAACATACTATCGATTGCGAAATAAAACTGCTTTGATCAGTTGAAGGATGGGTGTCTCATGCTAAGGGCAGAAATGACATTATACATTGACCTTATGCAAGTATGCAGTACCACATCAGCGTGGGGACGATTTTGAAAAAAAACAAGAGTTGAGGGACTATATTGACCCTTTCGAAAGTTGGGGATCAAATTGACCACTGGAGCAAAGTTCAAGGACAAGAACGTATATTTTGCCAATCATCTTCGTCTTCGAGATGGCTGATGCTCATTCTTTGCACGAATCCAGATCATATTAGATAGTGTGTGTAGGCTACTGATCAAGTAAATGTTTTAAATACTCCCTCCATCCCGCAAAGACTGTTCGTTTAGAGAAATTTAAGACATGTTAGTAGTTATGAAAAATGACCTTATTGCCTCTAATTAATCATGCATTGGAGCTTGAAAAGAGACATCAAATAAGCATTTCATTGGCTCCATGCATTTTACTTTTATATTTTCTTGGTACTTGGTGTTAATTTAATGAAAAGAGCTAATGCAAGCTATATAAACAGTTCTTGTGGGACAAATTTTGAGGGCTATATGAACAGTCTTTGTGAGACGGAGAGAGTACAGGCTAAACATATGAATCTGCTGATGCATGCCTGTAGGTGTCATAATTCATTTTAGATTATTATATTATTTCATCAACATGATCTTGCCATGAAATGTGTTGAAGATTATGCTATGACATCGTAAACCTTCATAGATCTGTCGTTTTGTGATACTGTTGTTGTGCTTTCAATATATAAACAATGTGGAATGCAATTTTTTCCTAACTATTATTATGCTCGTCAAGCAAGTCCGCCCCGGCTAAAATTTCGTGCTAGGTCTGCCACTGCACTACGGGAAAACCCGAGTTTGCCGTGCGTGAAAATCTTTGCCGTGCGTTTTCTTTTGGGCGCACAGCAAAGAGCTTCTTTACCGTGCGTTTTATATAGGGCGCACGGCAAAGAGAAAACGCGCGGTAAAAAATAGTTTGCCGTGCGTTTTTTTTGAGATGCACGGCAAACCCTTAAGTTTGCCGTGCGTTTTTTTAATAGCGCACGGCAAAAAAAATTTCCAACGCCCGTTACCCCCGTTGGCACCGAGGAGGAAAACAATTTTTTTGTCCCCTTTGTCGTGCGTCGTTGAAAAACGCACGACAAAGAGGTGTCTTTGCCATGCGTTTTTACTTTGGCGCACGACAATTTTTTTAATTTATATATCCTTAAGTCCCACATCCAATTGCTCCTAAAAAAATCTTCTCAACTTGAAATTTTTTCTACTATATACATACAACATGTCATACATCATTGTAAAATTTGATTGACGTTTTTTTTGATTTGCTATATTTAACTAATTAATTTTATTTCTAGCATTTTTTTGAAAAAAAATCAAATTTGAACTAAGTGATTCAAATAATAGAATAAAATGAGTGGGAAATTATATTCATGTTATATAGCCCAATTTAAGACCTTTCCATGAAATCAAAAGAAACTTTGAACATATTGACTAGGAAACACGATTATCATCGTGTGTCAAAATGATTTAAAAATTCTAAAGAATGCGAATGAAGTTTAAAAATTATGAGATTTGTCGGCGATGTAACATTCAAATTGTGTTTTGACTTGAAACTTGTTTTCTATAAGTAATAGACAACATAACTTATTTTTTTAACTTTTGAGAATTTTTCAAACTTGTTTGATAATTTTTATGAATTAAGTATAATTATGAAAAAATACTTTGTCGTGTGTTTTATTTTGGCGCATGACAAACATATATCTTTCCCGTGCGTTTTCCTAAATCGCACGGCAAAGTATTTTTAAAAATTATGATTTTTGTACTTCTTCTTATTTCTCCACTTCAAGAACATTATTTTTTTACTCTATATGTCAATTTTATACATGTCTCGATTCATTTACTATTTTTAGCAGTTATGTGTCACTTAAAGAATTTTTGTCGTATACGTTAAATTTGAACTACATGTGCATAAAATAATGTATTAAATTTTGTGGAAAAATCATATTCATGTAATTGAATCATTTTTAAGACCTTATCCATGAAATTAGATAAAATTTTGAACATTTTGTTTGTGAATCACGAAAATCCACATGTGGTTGCAATGTTTTTTAATTATATAAAATGCAAGAGTGTTTTGAGAAAGTTGTCATGGATGGTGTTTAGAAACCGAAGTATCTCGCTAGAAGTTTTGGAGTGTTGAGAGTCACTTGATTCAGTTTGTATCCTTACTAAAGTTCAAACTTGACATTGAATTCAAAGTTTTTTATTTAGGAAATATACATCATATATTTTGTCATCTTAATTTATGGTAAATTTTCGGATCCGTTTGGTAATTTTAGTACATTAACTCTAATTATGAGATTGAAATAAAGTAAATGACAAAGCACTTTGCCGTGCGTTTTTGGTATGACGCACGACAACCATTTTTTTTCATATATCCGTCCTCCTAAGCTCTAAATTCAATTGCCCCTCTAAACAAATTCTTTTCAATTTAATTTTTTTCTACTCTATAGATGCAACATGTGATAGTTTATGGTAAATTTTGGTTGATTTTGAAAATCATTTAATAATTTTAAAATATCAAATGCAATTATAAAAATTTTAATGGTGCAGAAATGTTTGCCGTGCGTTTTATTGTGTGACGCATGACAAAGAAATGTTTGTCGTGCGTTGTTTTAATAGGCGCACGGCAAAGGCCCAACTCACATCGACCCAGCAACAGCCCGATATGTGTGAGCTGTCGATCTTACGATCCGACGGTCGGGATCAGATGCAAGCTCATATATTAGGAGACCTCCTCATAACCCTAACACTCAGATCCACCGCAGCCCCCCACCTACCTCCTTCTGCCCGCCGCTCCCTCCTCCAAGGCTCCAACCGCCCCTGTTCCTCACATGGCATCGTCGCCCCCTCCCCCCCACAGCGTCGTCGCCCCCTCCTCCTCCCATGGCGTCGGCGGACGGCGGCGCCCGTCCTCCCCCTCCCTCCCTCCCCGACGCGGCCGTCCTCCCTCCCCCTGCCTCCCTTCCTCCCTCACCGGCGCGGCGGCCACCCAACCCACGGGCGGCGCGGCGAGCCTCAAGGGGCGGCGTGCCGGCCCCCACGCGCGCGCGCGACCGGCCTCCAAGGGTGGCGCGGCCGGCCCCCACGCGCGGCTCGACCGACCCCCAAGGGCGGTGCGGCCGGCCTCGCGGGCGGCGCGGCCGGCCCCCACGCGCGGCGCGACCGGCCTCCAAGGTTGGCACGGCCGGCCTCAAGGGGGCGCGCGGCCGACCCCCACGGGTGGCCTGGTCGGCCCCGACGGGCGCCAGCCTCATCTGCTGGTCAGTTCATCTGTGCTTGAGATCTACTTCGTTTGTTCATCATGCGAAACCGGTCTTGTTATTATGCTCTCTGCCGTAGATATGTTATCAGTTCTGTCTTAGTAATAGAAGCTCTGTATTTCGTAACACCTTTTTTGTTGCACTGTTGAAAGTAGGGATGTGTGTTACTTTTGCTTCAAGCAGTTGCAATCTATGAGATACTATGATGTTTTTTCAATGCTTAGGTTGGCAGATCAGTATAGGCTGGCATATGGTTAATTTTAATAGTATAATTACTTTGGATCATTTAATAACATTGTGCATAGATCACTTCCACTACAAAAACTTTCCGTAGTCATGGCTGGAACCTTAATTGGACTTCCATCTTGACATATATCCTGTCACTTATTTATAAGATGAAATGAATTCAACTAAAACTACTGTAAGGTGACCGTCAATTCGTTCTGATTTTGATTTCATTGGAAGTCTAGACTCCTTAAGTCAATCTTGATTGTCCATTGTATTTGTTTTAGCTTTCGCACTTGATTTAAGAAGAAACATTTGACCTCCTCAGCATTGAATCATGGATGAAAAACTGATCAGCACGTTGCCCTGTTTCTTGATGCACAATACTTCAGATATAGAGGATGTGAGTCTGACATTAATATGTTTGTCTGGTACTACTTGCCTTTTTTTGCAAGTTCTGTTAATATGCACTCAAATATCTGAATTGACTTCTTGATATTTCCTATAAAAATTAGTAGTTGTACTTTGATTATCTCACTGTATTTTGTGAATGATCATTTTGTCCCATGTTGTAGGATCCCGTTAATCGAGTTCCTAACATCTGATTACATGAAAGTTTGGCTTTGTTGCCTGCATTTTGACAGAAGTTAGTGCTTACATGCCCTTGATGGCCCTATTTCCTATTTGTTATGCTGTAAGAATTGCATCATTACTAAACATGATAATGTGAACATCTTCACTTGGGATGAGATCACACCATATCCATTTTTTACTGCACTAATTCTTCTGGTTTAAATTGTTGTAGTCAAATACCTTTCATTTCTGTATTCTGCTATTGCACTACATAACTGTACTACATAATTGAGTGCTATATTTTGATGTACAGCCACAATTTAGAAAAGTACATTGATTGAATAATAAATATTATATTATATTCCCACATTCGTAAAATAGAAAATTTCCTAATCACAAACATGGAAGAGCGAGTGCTAAAAATTTTTACATGCAGCCAATGCCAATGCAAGTACTGCTCATCATTGCCTAATTAAACCTAAATAAAATATCCAAGACTTTTTGAATGATGTGTCAGACTCCTCAATGTATTTGCACATGTCATTTAATTTTAATCTGGTTACTTGTTTCTCTATTATCAACTCACCTCTCACCTTCTGCATGTTGATTTCAGGCTGACTGTAAAAAAAGCTAGCCCAGCAAGTATGTATATCCTTCAATGAATGATTGGGAACTAAGGCATAGTAAAAAAACTGAAAAGTATGTTTTATTTACTTCATTGAGTGTGAATGGGTAGTTACTGCAAACACATGTGTTCTAGTTAAAGCCATGATATAATTGCTCCACTGAGACTCACATATTTATAACTTTTTTACATGAGAGAGAAACTTTGGAATCTGGACCTAGTGGCCTGACATGGTTTCATGTCTATTGATAGTTGAATACTTTCATTTTTCTGACTTCACTTTATACCCTGTGAGTTGCTATAGATTTTTTTCCCACCAAGATGAGTTGCTATAGTATGCTTTGCCTATCAGCAAATATATGTGCTCTGGTCCTTTACTCTTGCAAATAAAAGCATATGTATCCTAAAAGTAAAAGTACAACTAAAAGATGAATTGACATTTTTGTTGTTTCATGTCAATCATTAGAGACCTAGACTCACTTAGAAACCTAGATTAAGTAGAGACATAGAAAACTTAGATTTTAACATAGAGAACTTGATTCTTGTCTCACATGTCATTTACTGTTTTTTTTTGAAGAATCAATCGGCGGCATCGAACACTCTCCATGAGTCCCCGGGTATGTCACCTACCTTTCCCCCACAACAGTTGTTCCCACCTTTCCCACAGTCACCTCCTTAGTGAGCTTGTTAATTTAATTTGTATTCGGACTTTGTGGACTTGTCGATGAACTTGGACAGTACCGGTGGACTTGTGATGAGTAAATTGTGGATTTATCTATATTAAGTGCTTGTGATAGTTATGTGATGCTTATTGTGATATATATATGATGCCTGGGATGAATATTATGAAATATATATTATTCTTGTGATTTTTGTTTGAATGGGGATGTTAAAAGTGAAAAACAAAAAAAAGAAAAATATAGGTCACTTGTCGTGCGTTTTCTAGCCAGCGCACGGCAAAGTGACCATACCTGCTGCTGGAACATTATGTTTGCCGTGCTCTTTTAGCATGGCGCACGGCAAAGGGTGAATGTTTGCCGTGCGTTTTTTTGCAAGGCGCACGACAAAGGGCTAATGTTTGCCGTGTGTTTTTTCAAGGCGCACGACAAACGTAGTTAGACGGCCGTTAGGAGGGGGCGCCATCGACCACTTTTTTTTGCCGTGCGCTACATTTGACGCACAACAAAGATTTTTTTTCCGTGCGTGTAATATAAAACGCACGACAAACAGCCTTTGTCGTGCGTTTTCCCTTCTTTGTCGTGCTCTTTGTCGTGCGTTTCCTGGAAAACGCACGGCAAAGCCTTTGCTGTGCGTTTTCCCTTCTTTGTCGTGCGCTTTCGGCGCACGGCAAACGCCCAGTTTCCCGTAGTGCGGTATGGTTGATAATATCTGCGTACCTATCCAAAATGCTACATACTTCTGTTCCACCAATCCTGCATGTATATGTCCCATCAGTTTCTTTCCAAGAACCTACCCGATGAGCCACCTATCAGTTCTTCCACTATTACCGGATTGAAGTGGCCGAATATCTTGGCATATTATCATGCTTCAATGCTTGTATGAATAGCTATTTGTTTAGCGCACATATCAATGATTTATATTTTTTGCGGGCATATCAATGATTTATAAGGTGCATGGCTTGAAGAGATGTGCTCCCACGGTATCTTTGATGCCACTGTTAATGCAATCCTGCAATGTTTTGATTGTTCAAAACAAAATAAAAAAACATAAAGTTATTATGTTTATGCTTTAGTGCAGATTACTTTAAAATGAACCCCTCTGGCCGCAAATACTAAACATTTTTAAGGTTCCGGGCAAACTTGGGCTAACTATCTACTCTTATAATTTAAAGATCATTGGGTAGACTTGTTTCAATTCTCTCAAACTAAAGAAGTGCACCTACCATAGTAGAAAATAATAAAGCTTCATTGTAGGTTGTTTCAGTGTCTAAATTGTCAATAACTGCATTTTTGTATTTTCTTCTTTTATTATGTTGTTTGATGTGTTCTTTTTTCCCTTCATTAGGATTTCACTCAGAACAAGAACCTTCACAGTGAATTAGACAGCTACTTCCTCACTTCCTCTTGTTTAAGTATTGGTGGCTTTCAGGAATTGTTATTGGATACAAGGACTAAACCCTACATCTCACTAGCCCCACTTGTCATTCAGACATAAAACAACAAATCCATCTCCATTACTGAGTAATATCATGAATTATTTTAGTTGAGAGCTACAATGTTTTCATGATAACTGATAAGAGATTGCTGCTTGTATTTGTAATTTTCAGTGCAAAGGCTACATCCACACCAGTTTCACCCATAGTACCTTACTTTCTGCTGTTTGGTACCCTGATTTTCATGTATGGTTGGGTGAAACCAACATTAGAATAATTGAGCAAGAGGGTGGATGCTCTTTCGAGAGAGAATGAGATACTGATCAAAGTCTTGTATGAGTACCAAAACACACATGCTGAAGCGAAAGGTTTGTTGGCTTATTCTTTTTGAGCTATGCACACATTTCAATATTGAAATTTCCTTTTCCCAATTCAGTTCTTCAAGATCTTTGATTAAGTTTACTATCAATGAACAGATATGAATGCTTAACTTCCTCCATTTTAAATTCTAGGTCGTTGGCTTTTCTAGTTGCAGAGCTAGTATTAAGCATCTATCTAGAATATGCACTTAGAAAAGTCACAACGACCTACAGTTCGGAACCGAGGGAGTATTTTACACCTTAACATTTGAGAATGAATATTTGGACTGCATCCGTCAACTAGTCTTTGATAGCATAAAACGTTAATCTTGATGATCGACAAGCCTTGTGCAAATGTGTAGCGAACATGGCCCCATTTGCCACTTGTTCAAGTTGATTTTGGTGATTCATGCTAACACAAGTAATGGGACTAACCACATTGTCTAGCATGTCTTTGTAGGCATTCCTAGGTCCCATGGATGTTACCACAAGTTAACATACCATGCCCAGGCTAACATGTCATACCACAAGTTAACACACCATGACATGTTAGGTTACTTATAGCAAATTTGAGGAGTTAGTATATATTTTGAGGCTATAAGTAATGGCATGTTAAGTATGCTAAGTTGAAGCAAAAAATCCAAGTTGAAGACGTGAAGAAAAAGAAGGAAAAGGACATCGTCGGATGAACCGACGGTACCCAAATAGCAAGCGTCGGTGCAATCGTCGGACGAGTTGGTTCACTGGGTAAAACCCTAGGCACCGTCGGTTGAACCGACGGTCCAACTTCTAGTTGCGTCGGACAAGTTGCAGAGGAAGAGCAGCGAAGACAGTAGCACCGGATGATCCGACGGTCTGAGTGAGGACACCGTCGGTCTATCTGACGCTCAGTTTGAATCAAGACAGAGACGCGTCAAGACAAAGCCTTCAGCACCGGATGATCTGACGCCTTGGTCAAGGGGAAGCGTCGGTCTATCCGACGGTTGCGTGAAAGCTAACAGAGGCGACTTGGTCGCGGGGTCTTCAGCACCGGATGATCCAACGCACCGTCTGTGTATAGATCGGAGCAGTTGCGTCAGAGAATCTCAACGACTAAGTGACGTGGGAGGGGCATCGGATGAACCGGCGCTTGGAAAAAGTAAGCATCGGTTCATCCGACGCTATCTTTTTCTATGGCCGTTAGCCAACGGCTAGTTTGATGCCTTGGGCTATTTATACCACCTCAACTCACCCATTTGAGGTTGCTGGATTGTGTGGAAGTGCAGAGGAGTTCAAGACACATTGAAGATCATATCCAATCCATCCAAGTGCTTCATTGCTCATCCTTAGACTTGTACATGCTTAATGTATGTGCTTAGTGCTAGGCTTAGCTTAGAGCTGAGTGAGTGCAAGGTTGTGCCAACCTTGTGAGGTGATTCTTAAGTGAATCAAGTTGTACAAGGTTCGCTGGAAGCCTTGGGGCCTAAGTGGCTCACCGGCAATCATCATCGACCCTCCGGCTTGGTGTGGAGCGGCGAGGACACTTTGTGCGGGGGACGTGGAAACCCCCTTCCTTGGTGGAGAAGCTCCTTAGTGGAGGCGACATCAAGGTGACCAAGGGAGCTTGACAAGTGCCTAAGTGTCTAGCCATTGTGGCGGGTCAAGTGGTGCTCTTGGGAGATACTTGGTGACCGAGAAGCAATACTCTTGTATGAGTGCTTAAACAACGTGGATTATGGGTGACTTAGTGCCTACCGATACGACGAGATAAATCGCGTGTCAAGAGTCTGCTTCCTCTCATCCTTTTTACGTTTCCGCATTTACTCTATTGCAATCTTTGCTTGCCTGTACTTTACTAGAGTAGTATCATGCTAGGATTGGCTATAGGTTGCAAACCTTGTTTTGGGATGGGAGTTTCACACTAGAACAACCCTAGTTGCACATCTAGATAGTATGTTCTAGTTTACCTTTGTGCAAAATTAGTGAAGACATAGGTTAAGTTTTTAAGTTGCCTAATTCACCCCCTCTCCCTCTTGGGCTAACGATCATCCGATTCCTTACGAAATGCAGCCAAAGCCGAGCCATGACGTGAACCGGCCGTCAGCAGTTGCGAAAAAGGAAGTGAAGACACCCCGTGGGAGGCGGCGACTTGTTGGCGTTTCTCCCATGCAGAGCTGTACCTAGCATTTATTTGGAGGTTCGGGTAGGAAACAAGTGGAGCTAGAGCTAGCCCTACATTTAGAAAATATAGAAAATATGAGTAATCAATTTTTTTATTTTGATTATATAATGCACCATGGTCGAGTACGTGTCTGTTATCGTGGTAACCGGAGGAGTATATATAGTAAGATATGGGACAGATGTGGCTGAACATTCACAAGTTGCAGCAGAATTGCAAGTAGGATTATTGGAGGGGAAAAAATAATGAACAAGACTATTTATTTGGCTAGATTTTAGAAAACTACAACATAACACGCTAAGCTGGTTGCAGGCGGGGCAGGTTAACAGCATGTTCGTTTGGCTGGTGGCTGATGGCTGGTGCTGATTTGTTCTGAGAGAAAAGATCTTCTTGGCCGATTCTTTGGTGGCTAGTTTGTTACGAGTGAAAAGTCTTTGTTACGATGGGCCGATAAGCCGAACGAACAGGCTGTAAGTTGTGGCCGACCACAAACCTGTGAAGCTGCTTATCGCAAAATGAATCTTGCAGGTTTGTGACTGTCGTCCACTAATATGATATTATAGTCTAGAGTTTATGAATGGATAATAAGAAGAAGAGATTGTTGGGGAATTCAGGAAAACACATCACCCTCGAAACGTCGCAGTCTAATGGCATTCTCAAAGTATGTTTTTCAGGAGCAGGGAATTCGCGAATCCAGGAAGTCCGAGACCTGCGGAGTCTCGAATTCGCGAATGTGCAGAGTTCGAGGATCTTGATTCGGTGAAGAGGCGGAGTCATGAACACGCGGAAGCCGGAACCTCCATCGCGGAAGGTCCGAACTTCGGAGATTTGTCGATTCGGGAATCTAGTGAAGACTCGTTCGGGACTCGGGAGCAAGGACATGCACGAACCCGCGGGGAAGCAGGAGCCACTTCGAGAATCGTGGAGAACTTAGTTCGGGAATTTCGGGCGAGGACATTCGCGAATCACGGAAGAAGCAAAGTCAAAGTTGTAGTCCGGAAAGTCGGGTTTAGAGTGTGAACTAGTGGCGGAGACTTGTAAATGTGTAAGGGGAGAAAAGACATTCTTGTATGTGTTCACATTAGGAATATTCTCCGAGCCCGAGGGTGTTATCGGAATGTAAAAGTCCCTTCATCTCCCTATAAAAGGGGGCGCGAGGGCACGTGTAAACGGATTCAGACTTTTTTGGGACTTGTGCTACTTGCAAAGAGCTTCACTGTCTCCTTGTGCCCTAATTTTGTACTTGAGCGTGTTGAAAACTCCACCTGTGTTTGGGTAGTTATCCGAATTTTTCGGGTATCCCCCAACAGAGATAAGCAAG
This sequence comes from Cenchrus americanus, assembly GCA_947561735.1. Lineage (NCBI taxonomy): Eukaryota > Viridiplantae > Streptophyta > Magnoliopsida > Poales > Poaceae > Cenchrus > Cenchrus americanus. Next base: position 306,766,096 of record OX387241.1, on the reverse strand, counting down.
CAATAATCATGCTTTGAGACTTTGTCGGCTGAGTTGAAAGAATGGAAAGGTTGCACGACTGGTAACAAGCATTCATCAGGGAGGCAGGGAAATCAACTGATGCAACTAATTTGTATGCACAAAAAAAATGTAATTAGGCCCCTAATTTCGGGTGGCCATGTGCGGTTGCTCTACCTGCGCCACCCAATCTACGACGTCGACCCGGCATTCGGCAAGTGGAATCTATGGCTCACGTCGCCGCCTTTAATCTCTCCGGGGACGATGGGATCGGAGGAGGGGGTGAAGGCAGCCAAATCGCGCTGCTGTTCCCGCGCACTCCTCTGCTCGGTGCTCCCTTCCCGTGGACAGGACCACTGCTCCTCCCGCCGCTTACTGGGAGCTACTACTACAAGCCTCTCTCGCTCTGAACCTGCCACCACTTAGCTTGAGCTACACTGCCGATCGACCCCATGCATGCATGCTAGCCACAAAGCCCACAACAGTGACGCGCAGATTCAGAAGAACAACAGCACTGCCATTCCGCCAAGTGCCAACACGTTTGAGAAGAGGAACACATAGTTCTCTCTCTCCCTCTCTCTGAAAAAGACGCCTACATGCTTCGAAAACGAGCTAGTATATATGGAATTATTAAAGCGGCAATGATCGTCGGAGAATCTTTCCCAGCCGCTGCAGACGGGATGGGCTCACACTCACTCATCTCCAAAGCGAGACCTCTTTTACGCAAAAAGGCAGCTCGACGTCCGTTTCTGCAATTCTATCCATTAGCTAGCTAGCCCTCAGTTTCTCTCATAGTCTATGGTGGTTTATCTTCTTCTTCCCCGTAGTGGTTATCTGGTGGTCTCAGATCCTACATGCGGCCAATCTCCTTCAAACCCCCCAGGACGACGATGCGATCGATGGGACTCCGCCGTGATCCGGTCGACGGCGATGCCCGGGCCGGGCGGTCATGTCGATCCGACCGCCCCACCACCACCCACGCTCGCGCTCACCCACTCGCGCGCGCGCACAGTTTCCTCTCGCTTAACGCTTTGCGTAAAGGCTAGCTCTCGCCAAACACGCATGTATATTCGTATCGTATCCTCTCCATCCATCACTTTTTCCTGTTTGCTGGAATCTTGCGAAGAATGACGACTCAATTATGCCTTCGCAAATAGCATTATGGCATATATACCAACAAATGTACCTATGATGGAGACAATCATGCATGCATTGCATGTTTGGCACATAGCACTAGCTAGAGCAGCAATGGACAAGATTCCGCACAAAGCTTGCTTGGTCCTCGATCTGGGGGTGGTTCTTTTCCTAGGTTTGGGGCAGGGCGTGATTGTGGAGTGGAGTTTTAAGACCACGGAAAAGATGACCTATCAACTATCGTAAGTGTAGTTGCATGTTAAGTCGTTTTAGGATCGCGACTATTGAAACTATTATGCGGTCTGCAGTTTTATTTTTTTAAAAAAAAATACAACAAAAAGGTATCCCATATATCTAATTCATATCAACAAAAATAATTGAAGGTCCAATGGAAAGACAGCTCGACACAAAACTATACATATAGGAAATGAAATTAGACCGAAGACGATCTCTCTGGTCATCCTTCTTTCTTCGATTTGTTCATCGTCCACTAGAGCTTGAAAAAAGCCCTGAAAAGGCACAAGGACACTTGCAAACGTCATCGCCACACAAGACTTTGAGCAGTCTGCAGTTTTTAATGTTGCTTGTTTACACTCTTCTTGTTCACTACAATTTTCCTAAGTTCATTGGGGCCATAGGTTTGTTGGTATTTATTTACAAGGTCACACTAACTAAGGCCCCGTTTGGTTCCCATAAGTAGGGTGACTTAAAGTGCAAAAAGTGTAAAATAAGTCACCTGTGAAACCAAACAACCCTGACTTAAAGTGCTCCAACTTATAAGTTGCATAAGTAGCTCTACCCTTACTTAAAGTGACTTGTTTCCACTTTTTCCTCTACCACCCTGTGTGGAGCCCACTGACTTATAAGTCACTGCAACAAAACGGGACTGACTTAAAGTGACGTGACTTATAAGTCGGGTGACTTATAAGTCACCCTACTTATGGGAACCAAACGGGGCCTAAATGGTGCACACTACACAAACACAATACTTCCTTTTGCATATCAACCAAGTCGCACAAAGCTTTGTAGATGACACACATATGTCACGGTTACTGTCATGACTCCACGCAAGAATTAATTTTGGAAGTAAATCTTGGTGCAACACCCAACCAATCATGAATTTGTTGCGCCACACAATGTGTATTTGATCTTGAATATGGTTATATCCAATGTGTATATATATGTCATGGTCTAGCGGTCGATAGCCCCCCGGATCATGACAGTTCCATCTAACATTGATACACCCCACATGCTCGAAACTAGTCATGTGTGGCTTTTGTAACCACTAGCTATTCATGCCGAGTTTGACACTAAAAATGCTGAACGAAGCCTGAAATGACTTACCTATCTTGGTGTCCACCTTTTAGCTTTTCTTAGCATGGTTTGTCAATACTTTGCGTCCAATTTTCTTAAAGATGATGTACATGTTTCCCTAAAAAAAGATGATGCCAATGTTTCCTCCTTATCTCAACTAATAGTCCTCTTTTAATCTCATAAACAATTTGACATAGTTTCTCCAAAAAAAAATGCCACTACTTTTGAGAAATTCTGGAATGTTTGAAAAAAGAAGAACCATCCGTCCGGCAAAATTGAATGGTGGAAACAAAAGAAAGTAACATGAAGTAACAATTTGGTGGGATCAAGTACAAAAATAGTGAGAAATTACTATGATGCCCTTTTAGTTATGTGTAAATCTATTTAACTCTTTTTAACTAAGAAGGATAAAAAAGGAAGGTACTTGCAAGTACCACTCGTACTTAAATATCATTGTAATAAAGCTCTTTTCTTAAAAAAACATAGTCCTATAGTTATTTAAGAATGTTACAAGAGCAGTTTAGATGCATCCATAAATATCATTCACATTAATTATTCTAAATAGTATTGTTATATGTATTGCAGATCAAAGTTCTCAAATGTTCCCAAAGAGCTATGCACACCTTCCTTTGAGCAACACAGCTTACGAATCTTACTTTTTGTGGCCACTACTTTTCGTGGCAGGTAGTATATATAGTTTGACCCTTGGCACACAACCCTATACAGCGTGTCAGCATACGTAGGATGCCAAAGCGTGAAATTCTCCCATTCTTCGTGCTACAGGGTTAGGCCTCTAGAGTGGTGCAGCAGCAATATCAAGTTTATATTGTCGCAAACATAAGTGGTTTATGACATCAACACAGTCTAGAAGACAACTTAATTTAATCAGCGATTGCTATAGACCGGACCTATGATATATAAAGGGCTTTGCTAAGGTAGTCTATTAAAATTTCTCTCATCGAAAATCAACAAGGATTTGTTTTTATGTTAACTAGTCCATCAACCCGTGCATCCGCACGGGCTAATGGGATGTAGTTTTACATATTCATTTCTTAAAATGACATGTACAAACAATATAAAAACACAATAAGCCAAACTCATTTGCACATGTACTTTTGTTTTCCATCACACCACGGGCCAGACTGATGATATGGCAACAACTCAGAAAAGTAGTGTCTTCTTGGAATTTTGAGGTGATTATAGCTTTGAATAATTAATTGGTGGGAAAATAGAAAAATATAGTTACATCTATTATCTTTATACTTGAGTGTTAAAAGAAGCCACCACGTTCGCCGAGAGGGTCTAGAAATTCCCACGTTAATCCAAAAAAGAGAAGAATATACACCGTTGGATTTTATGAAGATCTGAAGGTCTAGATTAATAAAAAAATACATTAATTCGGAATTAAAATAAGGAAATCTAAAGAGTCCATATTCAATACAAATACAATTAATAAATACATAAATTCAGAATTAAAATTAAGAAAAATAGTAGTTGATTAAAAAAGAGAACAGATTGGAGCATTGGAGTTTATGAAGATCCAACGATTCATATTATTATGAAAAAAAGGAATTTCCACGTTAATATAAATGAGAGAAGAGTTTGAACAGCTGGATTTTATGAAGATCTAACGATTCATGTTATTATGAAAAATTGAAATATTTTTTATCCATGATTTCCTTTCCTTATGGCACGTCGTAATTGAATACATATGCAATATTTTTTATTGCCTAACATTAGGTGCCGGAGTTGAATACCAACTTGAATCCGCATGTATTTTTTTAATTTCCTAACAAACTTCGGTAAGCTTTTTTAGACTTCCCCTTAATGGATCATGGAGTATGTCACGTACTTGAAATTAAAAGAGGGATATAGATTAATACGCCTACAAATTACATGAAAGCAAGTTTTTTAATCACATGGTATAGGCGCGATGCTCACATACAACACATACTCGTCCCTCCCTCTATGAGCACTTCCGAATGAGTAAGCTGACAAATCCTCAAGATAAATGAAGTCACTACTGGTCTGACGGTCTAGATCGATCCAAAGAATCCATATCTAATATAACTAATAAATATATATACAAATCCAAGATTTTAAAAAACAAGAAAATTAGAAGCAGATTTCTATACAGATTGAGAAGAGAAATAGCTAAATAAAATAATCCATATTAAATACAATTAATAAATAACTAAAATTGTTATAAAAAATAAGGAAATTTAATATCGCGCTTATAAATAATATGCTTGACCACCACAAATCGACTGCAAGTATTTGATATGTCCTTAATTCCTTCTGTACCTTTAATATGTTGTGATTTTACGAGCCTATATTGGAACATTCATTTAATAAACATCTCATTTACAATATGATTAGTTAATATCTAAATTTGAATACAATAATATAATATATTTTGATAGAAAAAGATAAATAGTCAAATCCAATTAGCAGTTATTTGCAATCAGACCAACAACACCCAACACACGAGAGGATCAGAGCTAGCAACTGGCATTGCCGCGAGGTACGACAAGCCTGCCGAGAGGTGTTGGATCCTCGCGCTGGGAGGTGGAGTACCGAGACTCTACACAATGTCAACACCGAAGACTCAGAAGTTGTGGAATCAAGGTGAGAGAGTTCACCCGACAAAGTAAGGGAAAAGTGAGAGAGAGAGAGAGGTCTTGTGCCACCGCTACATGAGTTTGTCCCTATATCAAGATGAACCTTCAAGATTGTCTATCCTAGCATCTACCATCGCCACCTGGTACGACAAATTGGCCCAGAGGAGTTAGACACAAGGTTAACATCTGAGTCGGACTCAAAAGCCGCGAAATCAGAGAGGCATAGTTCGCCCAGCAAAAATAGGGGAGAAACTAAGAAGGAGGTCTTGTCGGAAGATGAGGGGGATCGGAGGGACCTATGCAACTATTGCATGAGCCAGTACCTAGATTAAGAAGAACTTTCAAAGTTGCCTACGCCAACAACTGGCATCATAGCTATGTACAACGAGCTCACCGGAAGGAGTTGAATCCACGCGCTGAGAGGTGAAGTATTGAAACTCTACACAAAAACAATGCTTGATTCGGACTCGAAAGCCGCAGAATTAGAGAAGTAGAGTTTGCACGACAAAAGTAAGGGAGAAAGAGGCATTGTCAGGGTGGATGGTGTGTGTGTGTGCGCGCGTGCGCGCGCAAAGAGATAGGAGGGATGAAGGGACCTATGCCACCGCTACACTAACATATCCCTAGACCGAGAGAAACCTTCAAGATCGCCTACGCCAGTAATTTACATCATTGCCAAGTATGACGAACTAGCTAAGAGGAGTTAGATCCACAAATTGGGAGGTGGAGCATCGAGACTCTACACAAGGTCAATGCTTAAGTCGGACTCAGAAGCCATAGTATCAGAAAGGCATAGGTCACTCGACAAAAATAAGGAAGAGAATAGGCAAAGAGAGAGATTCGCGGAGGGACCGAGAGATGCCAGAGAGGGTGATTTACGATTTCAATCCAATATACAAAGCTGCAGAGTTTGCAATGTATGCGAGGGTGCAATGAAGCGTTGATTGTGTCATTCGCTATTGGATTTCCATCCACCAATGCAATACCACCCAAGCAACAAAATTCGGGTGTACCAATACTAATTTCGAAATCGAGGCACCAATATCTACATGAAGGTTGAGTGTTAATGATTTCAAAAGGATGAATAACGAGTCATATATAAGGACAATTTTATCAAATCTAGCCGCGCTATTAGCGCGGGCCAACGTGCTAGTTGTTTACATAGTAAAAGCATATATCTCGTAGTCAAAGCATTTAGCTTATTCCCCATAGAGTAATACTCTTTCCTTTTTTCTATCTTAGGCGTATGAGATTTACTAGCTAAGATTTCTCTTTTTTCAGCATATAAATAACAATAGTAATAGTAAGATAGATATATAGAATAAAAATATTTTACAACGGAAGCCTATTAAAATATGTTTAGATTTACTTTAGACTATTTTTACAATGGCAGAAGTTGGTTATTTAGATATAGAATTAGAGGTTACTTTAGACTATTTTTTATAACAACATAGGTGGGTAATTTTTTTAAAAAACATAATAGATCCAATGGTTGTGATTATTTGAGTCTATGGATTGATGGCCTAATGTTTTGCTTTTTGTGTGAGAACTTCTAATATTCCTCTCTTTTCTAGAGCGTTCACCTAGGATTAGACCTGAGCATTTGTCGGGTCGGGCCCAAAAAAATTTCTGTTATTTCGGGCCGGGCCCATTGGACGAGGCGGGCCTCAATTTTCGGGTCAGGCTCGGGCCGGGGCCGGGCTTGGGCGGGCCGCCTGCGCATTTTATAGTGTAAAATAGCTAAAAACAACATTTCGGGCTGGGCTCGGGCCAAGATTTTTTTCGCAGACTGCAAGATCTGTGCCCACGCACGCCCAGCAAAGTCCGTGGGCGGGCCTTGGGCCGGGCTGAAAATGCTCAGGTATACCTAGGATCCTATGTATATGTGGCTTCACCTAGAGACTTCAAAAGGAGTCTTCAGTTAGTGATAGTCAGTGGCGAAGCCAGCTTGCCAATTTAGGTGGTGGTGGGGGGGGGGGGGGGGGGCTGCCGCTGCATTGCCCCTTTCCCACTTCAGTCTTCAACCTCCAGCCTATGGGGGCTTGGGGGGCTTCCATGGTGGTGCTAGTAGTAGGGGGGCTCCAGCCCCGACAGCTCCCTGCTAGCTTCGCCACTGGTAATAGTAAGATGAACAGATTTGAAATCCTAAAATGGCTTATATTTATCAGGAAGCACCCTATAAGCAATTGATTTTCGTGCACACATTTTGCGTATGCATATACATTTAGACATTTAGTGCTGAATGGGTCCCTATTTGCCATATGTGAGATCATGCAATGGCGATGTACGTTAAAGCAGGTAAAAGTAGTGGCGTAGGGTTTGTTTCTCGATCTATCACAAGGATTGGTGGTATCAAATCCAAGGATTCCACACATCCACTGCATGAGGGGAACTGCCAATGCCTATGTCTAATTATTGAACACCAAAACCTGCCCCTTGTGTCGCGTTTGATTCTCCTCTCTCCCTTTCTTCGTCTCTATAGTTGCGTGCTGCTTTTCTTCTTTTGCAGCTGATCATATAGCTAGCCTCTCGCTCCCTACCTTGGAGGAGTCACACGCCAAGGCCCATCCATCTAAAGCTCTTCGCTCCTGTGTCACTTGTAAGGAATCACCTCCTCTCTCTCACACATCACGTCATGGTGGGCATGAGAGGTGCCTACGGTGGCGATGGTGGTGGTGGTGGTGGTTGTGGAGGTGGTTACAGCAATGGCAATAATGAGAGCCGCCGGCCGCTTGGAGGAGCGGCGGCGGCTCCAATGACGACGACGTCGGCGGAGATTGCGGGGATGGCGGTGCACAAGGTGGCGCCGCCGCCGCCGCAGAGCACGGCGAGCAAGATGAAGGCGAGGGTGAAGGAGACCTTCTTCCCCGACGACCCGTTCCGGGCGTTCAAGGGGCAGCCGCTGGGGACGCAGTGGCTCATGGCGGTCAAGTACCTGTTCCCCATCCTGGACTGGGCGCCCAGCTACTCCTTCTCGCTCTTCAAGTCCGACCTCATCTCCGGCCTCACCATTGCCAGCCTCGCCATACCTCAGGCACGCATGCATCTTCTCCCTGCATCCTTAGCTTCCCATCAAAACCGATTTCTTTCAAGAAAAGAATATTATTGTGGCACTAGCTGCCTTTGATGAGCTGTACACTCGTGATTCCCGTTTCTGTATACATGTGGATCCTGCTGGTGTTTGTCACACACTGCACAGTCAGTGAAACTTGGACGTTTCAGTTTTTGTATTTGGAAGCTTGTTTAGAGAAACTTAAACACCGGCCTACTAATGTGTGTCAACTGCCAACTGTATATCTTACTGTAAAACTTAATTATTCCTGCATGCATCGTTGTTGTTGGCTGCAGGGTATCAGCTACGCGAAGCTGGCAAGCTTGCCTCCCATAATCGGCCTGTGTACGTGGCTAGCAGCTAATCTCATCAGCTAGCTAGTATTATTACCTGCTGGATTATTATTTTCGTCTCAGTAATTTTTAAAAAACTCCGTGCTGTACGCATGCCTTTCGCGTGTGCTGCAGATTCGAGCTTCGTGCCGCCCATGGTGTACGCGGTGCTGGGGAGCTCACGGGACCTTGCGGTGGGCCCGGTGTCGATCGCGTCGCTGGTGATGGGGTCCATGCTTCGCGACGCCGTGAGCCCCTCCGCCGAGCCGCTGCTGTTCCTGCAGCTGGCCTTCACCTCCACCTTCTTCGCCGGCCTGGTGCAGGCCTCCCTCGGCATCCTCAGGTACGACAAAGTCCCGTGCCTATATGCTTCACATGACCACAGATCGATCGATCGATCGGTCCACAGCACGCATGCTGACATGCATACGCGTCGTCTGGGAAACAAATCCTCTGCAGTACTTAGAGGGACTCACTGCCACTTACATGTGGGTCCGGTCCCACATGTCAGTGAGAGTAGTCCCTCTGCAGTACTGCAGAGGAGACTCATCCCGTCGTCTGTGATGACCTGACGACGATGATCATCAGGGGCCAGCTAGCTGCGTGATCGATCGATGACAACCATTTCGATCTCTTGATTGATGTCGCAGGCTAGGGTTCATCATCGACTTCCTGTCGAAGGCGACGCTGGTGGGCTTCATGGCCGGCGCCGCCATCATCGTGTCGCTGCAGCAGCTCAAGGCGCTGCTGGGCATCGTCCACTTCACCACCGAGATGGGCCTCGTCCCCGTCATGGCCTCCGTCTTCCACCACACCAAGGAGGTGATAGATGTCTCCTGCAGCTTGATTGTTTTCGAGGCATGCAGCCGCCGTAGCAGCTATAGCCAATTAATTACTAACGTACGTGTGTGCTCATCGTGTTTAATTGGCGTTGCGACACGCAGTGGTCGTGGCAGACGATTCTCATGGGCATCTGCTTCCTGGTGTTGCTGCTGGCGGCGAGGCATGTGGTACGTCACTCCCACATCCTTCTCAATTTTCGCGGTTTCCCCCTTAATTAAAGTGAGAACACGTCGTGTACTGTACTCCATCCCGTCGTTGACTCCTGTCGTCTCTACTGGTACGCCGTATGCGTGTATACGTCGTCGTCGTGTGTGACGACGTGGCGCTGCTCAGCACCGTCCAGCGCAATCTGGTCAAGTGATGGCAGCGTCGTCTTCACGTTTCCCCTTCTGCTCTTTTCAATTCCTTTGTCTGTAACGCGTGCTATAGCCTATACATACAACAGGTGCATGTGCATGTGCATGCCCTCGATCACTCGGCAACCGACGGCTACCTCACTAGCTGTAGCTGGTGTTTGTGTCGTGTACTCGTGTGCTAGCCAGCTATCCGCCATGTTTGTTCGGCATATCAGCCACCAGACAACAATACTTTTTCTCATAGAGCAAATCAGTCATCATCAACCAACCAGCAATCTCAATTTATCTCAATCAAACGAAAAGTCTATTGATCGTTAGCTTAGGCGAGCCTCGCTAGCTAGGTGCTCATCACCTTTTTACCCCAATGGTAGCGGAAGTCATCAGAAGATTCTGGGAACAACGGCTAGTGCCGGGGCCCGGGCCGGGAAGACAATAATCGTGATGCAGAGGCAGCAGACGCATGTTGGTGAAAGTCATGGATCAAATGATCAGTCTGCATCGAATCTGACGGTGCGTGCATGGAAGGATCTGCGTGTCATTTTTCCCGCGTCGGGCCACGGAATCTTGCTGCTGGGTCCTGCCAGCCACATTGACATTCTAGTGTTCGATTCGGATCCAGAAAGGAGAAAAGTGAGTGGAGATTCTCATTATTTCGTGCGGGCCACTGAAGCTAGAGTCCCGGCGTGTTTGGAGCTAGCACACAGGGAGTTGTTGTTTTTGTTGTTGTGTCCATCCAAAAAAAAGTTTGTCACATAGGATCGGAGTACGTATTGATTGCAAACCATGAGTTCAACAGAATATTCGCCAGATTGTATTCTCGATGTAATCCATCTTCAGTGATCTTATATATTGTCTCTGTATGCAGAGCATAAGATGGCCAAAACTTTTCTGGGTTTCAGCGTGCGCGCCCCTGGCATCTGTCATCATCTCCACCCTGCTTGTTTTCCTCTTCAAAGCTCAGAACCATGGCATCAGCATTGTAAGGACAAAAATAAAATGAGTGGAAAAAGATTTTGTCTTTTCCTACTAAGGGTGCAAAGGTGTAACCCCTAGGTGCACCTCCAAACCTCTTTATTTCAATCATTTGTACTACTTTTTCAAAATTTTGAAAAAGTAGTACAAATAATTACACTAAAGAGGTTCGGAGGTGCACCACATTATAATCAACTTGCACCCCTATTTCCTACTTACATTTACAAGTATCTGACAATCAAGACATTTCTGAATCTTAATTTCCACTGTAGATTGGGCAGCTCAAGTGTGGTCTCAACCGCCCCTCGTGGGACAAGCTGATCTTTGACTCCACATATTTAGGCCTCACCATGAAGACTGGACTTATCACCGGGATCCTCTCCCTCACGGTATGATTTAATTTATCATCGTAATCGTACATTTTGTTTGACATAATCTACAGATAATTTATCCCATGATGTTGTTTCACTATGATTAAATAATCTCATTTTGGGATGCCCATTTCATTTCACTGTATCAGGAAGGAATTGCTGTTGGTAGAACATTTGCTTCACTGAAGGACTACCAAGTAGATGGAAACAAAGAGATGATGGCTATAGGGTTGATGAACGTTGTGGGATCATGTACATCCTGCTATGTAACCACAGGTACAGTTTTTTGGACCCTAGATAATTTATTGGCTTATAATCCTTGCAGATCAACACAACCAAGACAGGGAACGGCCAGTAGTAGCTACTAAATAAATTCTCTTATTTTTCAACAGGGGCATTCTCCCGCTCTGCTGTAAACCACAATGCCGGTTGCAAGACGGCCATGTCGAATGTGGTCATGGCACTGACTGTGATGGTCACACTGCTATTCCTGATGCCGCTGTTCGTGTACACACCAAATGTTGTCCTTGGAGCAATCATCATCGCTGCGGTTATCGGCCTGATTGATGCCCCTGCTGTATACCAAATCTGGAAGATGGACAAGATGGATTTTCTCGTTTGTGTTTGTGCATTTGCGGGCGTCATCTTCATCTCAGTCCAAGAAGGCCTTGCCATAGCGGTAAAAAGCAGCCTGCTCTTGGCATTCGGGAATAGATTTGATCATGAGTCGGGTCGTATCGGGTTCGGTCGGGTCGTGTCGGATTGCCGGGTCAAAATTCCTGCCCGCGCTCCACCCGTGACACGGTTGGGTCGGGTTCAAGTTTTTTAGTTATACATTTTTGGGTTAGGTCGGGTTGATAGGTTTTTTTCTTAATTCGGGTGAAAATTTTGGCTCGTGCCCGACCCGTCACATGGTCGGGTAGGGACGGGTTTTTTCGAGCGGGTTGGGTCGGGGTTATCGGGTCGGGTGGCCCATGATCAGGTCTGTTTGGGAATATAACTGATCAAAAATGTGCGGCTCTGTAGTTACCAATTACAATCCCTTTCTTCAATTTTGCAGGTTGGCCTATCGGTATTTAGGGTATTGATGCAAATCACGAGACCAAAGATGGTAATTCAAGGGAACATTAAGGGGACTGATATTTACCGGGACCTACATCAGTACAAGGAGGCTCAAAGAGTTCCTGGAATGTTAATCTTGGCAGTTGAAGCACCAATAAACTTCGCTAACTCCAACTACCTGAATGAAAGGTAAAAATGCGATATAAATTTTCTGACAGTTTAGATTCTGTCCTAGCATTTCATTTACATGATGAAAAAGTTGATATAAATATCTATCTGGCATTTCCATTCGCAGGATTAAAAGATGGATAGAGGAAGAAGGTTCCGCACATAATAAACAAACTGAACTACATTTCATAATTTTGGATCTGTCAGGTTTGTGAGTTTGGTTGATTTTTCACTTCACTATGCTCGCTGAAACTCCTTTTTGAAATAAAATTTCAATTTCAGAAATAAAAGTAACAGCAACTTTACATATTTCTTTATTAGCTTATTATTGTATTAGAATATGATTTTTAAGTTGCTAGGTGCTAGCTAAAGTATGTTTTCAAATTTGTATTTCCCACCTGAAACAATGGAAATGTGAGAACTGAAATGTAATGAAAATTCCGTGTACAAATTAGTTTAATTTTACTCTATTTTGTGTACTGTAGTATTTTCAGTAGCATATAATAAAAGTTTATGTTTCAGCTGTTCCTGCTATTGACACAAGTGGCATAGCACTCCTTGTTGACATAAAGAAAGCAATAGAGAAACGTGGCCTTGAGGTATGCTCGTCATGTATGAACACTCGATTTCTCACACAAGATGCAAGCCTGCATACTCATGCGGCGAACTATTTCGCTTTCATGTAGCTTGTACTTGTCAATCCTACCGGAGAGGTCATGGAGAAGATACAACGAGCAAACGAGAATCTAAATCAGTTCAGGTCGAATTGCCTGTATTTGACCACTGGGGAAGCAGTTGCTTCACTATCTGCACTTGCCAAGATGACGAAGCCCTAGAGTGGATTGCCAAATTGTCATTGTGTTCGTCCAATTGCACTGATACACTTTTTAGTGTCAGATTTTTCGTCACAGAAGATTCCTCCTAAACAAGGAGCACGTCATAGCTATGTTTGTACCTAATCTTCACAATCCTTCAGATCTATCTTATGCAAAGTCAAAAATTGAAAGTGAAGTATTAAGAGTATGCATATTCAATAGATATCCTTTATTATTTCTACATATAATAGTAGTTCTTACAGAACTTTTCCATTGCTATTTTATAAATACTGATATTTGAACAGTACAGGACAACTACACTGAATCTCCTATTTCCCACCCCTTGACCTTTTTTTTTGCGAGGACCCCTGACCCCTATTTCTTTATTTACTGGTCAATCATTAGTGTTCTGGAGTCGGAAAAGTGCAATATGAAGCTTAAATTTTCTAAATAAACTCACAGTGCATAATAATCATCTTGGAATTTCAGATGATTGTATGAACTCTTTCTCCAAACTGTACTGTCTAGTTCCTTCACTGCCTCTGTTCCTCTTGAACAACTTATCTTGTGGAGCATTTTGCATTGTTCTTGTTATGCTAGAATTGGGATGGACCTTTGAGCCTTGCACATCTTCAAGTTTTGTCTCCACTTGCCTCATTGTAGGCCTTTCTTCACCTTTTAAACTTAAGCATGTTTCTGCGATATTTGCAATCACTTCGGCATCTTCAGCCCCTCCCTCTTCAATAATTTGTGGATCTAGAACATCCCATAGGCGATTCTCTCTTTTCAATGAGACGAAATGTGATGCTAAGCTTGTGACTTCTGATGAATGAGAAGAGAAAACTGGTGTGACCTTTGTCAGAAGTTCGGCTAAAATAACGCCAAAGCTGTAAACATCACTCTTCTCTGTGAGTCGACTGGTGTAGTAGTATTCTGGATCAAGATAACCATGAGTTCCTTGGATGGCTGTAAGTATTCCTGTCTCATCTATTGAGATTGATCTTGAAGCTCCAAAATCTGATACCTTGGCAGTTAAATTATCAGTGAGTAGTATATTTGCAGATTTGATATCTCTATGGAACACAGATATGGAAGCAGCAGAGTGTAGATACGCAATGGCCCTTGCAATTTCTAGTGCAATCCTCAATCTGTCTTTCCATGGCAAAGGATTTTCACTCTGTCCATGAAGATGATATGATAGTGTTCCATTAGGTATGAACTCGTAGACTAGTAAAGGAACTTCTGTCTCGAGGCAACAACCAAAGAGTCTCACCACATTTCTGTGATTAATCTGTGAAAGTATGACGACCTCATTTATGAACTGATCAATTTCCCTTTGAACCACAATTTTGGACTTTTTTATGGCAACAACACGTTGATCGGATAAGATTCCTTTATAGACTGTGCCATGGCCTCCACCTCCCAGGATACGGTTCTGGTCAAATTTGTTGGTTGCTTGCTCTAGTTCTTCTAAGCTGAAAATCTTCATCCTTTCAGCTATATCTTTGTTTGATGAGATTAATTGTTGGAGGAGCAACCCATGATTTCTCTTGAAGAAAATCTGTCTCAGCTTGCTGGCTCTTTGTTGCTTGAGTTTATTTATGATTTTGGCAACACCAAGAAGTGAAAATAGTAGGCCAAAACCAGAACTGATTGCTATTATTGTAATTAAACCTGTTGAAAGCAAACAAAATAATTTACAATACAATGCATGTGGCACCCATTTCAACTTTTCAAATCACCTAACTGTGTGATGTAAAGGTTTGATTGGAATATATTTTCAATCAGTCACCTTAGAAATTACTTTGTTTCCCGAGACAACTAGAGCACCATTTAACATGTTAAATTCTTACATATTTTTCAGCTTCTCCCTTTTGCCCTTAATTTGATCTAGATGCTGTATCAAATAATAAATTGCAACAGCGTGAGGGAGGATCAATATTGCAAGTAAAAACATAGCAATTATTCTGAGGTTTACTTCATGAACAAATATGTTAGTTTGATTAGTATTCTTTTCTGTAATTTTCATTTCAAAGTTGGCTTGTGCGCTTTGTACTTCGGACTCATTTGCAGTCTCTTATGATGATCAACGTGTTTGGACTTCGGATAAAATCAAGCAAGTTTTGTATTATCATTACCTGGAAGGCTCCTGATACTTTTGTTTGGTGAACACCGGTATGTCCCTGGCAAATTTATGCAGGTTCCATGGCATGGGTACAGATGTGGCTGTTGGCACTCGTCGATATCTGAAAAGTATTTTTTTATATAAAAAAACGAGTACAAAAACGAGCAGGGGAAAGAACAAGTAGAATCTTGTTGTGAGTATATACCTTGACATCC
This sequence comes from Cenchrus americanus, assembly GCA_947561735.1. Taxonomy (NCBI): domain Eukaryota; kingdom Viridiplantae; phylum Streptophyta; class Magnoliopsida; order Poales; family Poaceae; genus Cenchrus; species Cenchrus americanus. The sequence goes on along the minus strand of OX387241.1, from coordinate 306,750,719 downwards.
ATCACTGAGGTAGGGATTGCCCTCGTACCCTTGAGAACAGTTGCATCGCCTCCTGTCATAATTACCGTTGATAAAATAGGAGGAACTATTTGGGCTTAGGCATCTGAAGTCAGAAGATCCGGGCCCTATGGGGGATAACCGAAACAAGCCCTCGTCGCTGATTAGATCCAATGACCACTCCAAAACCACTGGAGCTCTCTGGAGTGCAAAGTGTAAGTACTGGCTAAAGTTGCTCACCATCTCGTTCTCGTTTCTGCTGAACCACTCTTGTTCAACTATGAACGCAGCTGTGGGAATTTTCTTTGCCGATAATCCCTCTGCCCGAACACAATATGGTTGACCCGGATGCCGTACGAGGGGAGGTCCCCCGCGAGTGGCGCGATGGACGTGCGGCAGCAGCCAACTCCGGAGCAGGATGAGCCGCTGAGCGTCTCCGGGCACATGGCGGCGCAGATGCTGGCGTAGGTGAGGGGGCCGAGCGTGCTGTGGGGGATGAGCTGCGCCACCACGCTGCAACCGAAGGCCACGAAGGAGTTGCGCGCGCTAGACACCTTGAAGGGCCCCGTAGCATTCGGGACGGACCATGAGCCGTTGAACTCGAGAGAATCCGACCGTAGAACATTGCTCGTGATGCGCACCGTGCCGTCCGGCAACGAGATGCCGAGCACCTCCACGCCGTCGCCCAAGAACAGCCTCGGCGGGTGCTGTTCCTCCTCGTCGCAGCTGAGGTTGAAGCCATGGTGGAAGCAGCCCTGGCCGATGCCGAACGGGTACGGCACGCGTATCTCGCCGCAGCTCTCCGGGCAACCAGGGAGGGCTATCGAGGCTGCAGACGCCTTCTTCTCCAGGAGCTGAAACGTGAGTGCCCCAATCGCGGCCGCGATCACCCCACGCCGGAAAGAGGTTGGGTTCGTCATTTCTGACGCATTTTTCATATGGAATAGGATGGTGGTTGCGCGCGTTTGTGTCGATTCCTACGACATATGCAATTCCTGGGAGCTCGTGTCTGGTCCAGCAGGCGGTGTCTTTGATTGACAGATGCCTGGCAGTGTTCGGTCACGTCGGCGACAATGCTCCACACACCTGTAGCCTTTTGACACAATCCTCTTGTGGAAAATTTCGTGACTGACTACACTGTCTTTTTCCAGCGTTCCAAAGGAATCGTTGGACTATGGAGATTAGTAGCTTGGACGTGACACAATTGAATTCTCATGTACGTTTTTGGAAAGACAATTCAACCGGCCAAAGTGAATGCAATTCAAGCTGAAAACTCGAAGTTACCAAAAATTTACTTGTTTATACTACAAAATAAGGTTAATAATCCAGAGGCTTTTTACGGTACACAATACCACCATGTACCACCGATTTTTTATGTGGTATGAGTGGTATTCATAGATGGTAACTCGGTATCATTGAGTTTTTTTATAAATGGTATTCATAGGTGGTATGAGTAATCTACGGGTATTATCGGAAATGTAAATGGTATTGTTGTAATATATGAAACTAGCACATTGGCCCGCGCTAATAGCACGGCTAGATTTGATAAAGTTATCCTTATATATGACTCGTTATTCATCCTTTTGAAATCATTAACACTCAACCTTTATGTAGATATTGGTGCCTCGATTTTGAAATTAGTATCGGTACACCCGAATTTTGTTGCTTGGGTGGTATTGGATTGGTGGATGGAAATCCAATAGCGAATGACACAATCAACGCTTCACTGCACCCCTCGCATACATTGCAAGCTCTGCAGCTTTGTATATTTGATTGAAATCGTAAATCATCCTCTCTGGCATCTCTCGGTCTCTCTCTGCCTATTCTCTTCCTTATTTTTGTCTAGTGAACTATGTCTTTCTGATACTATGGCTTCTAAGTCCGACTTAGGCATTGACCTTGTGTAGAGTCTCGATGCTTCACCTCCCAATGTGTGGATCTAACTTCTCTTAGCTAGTTCGTCGTACCTGGCAATGATGTCAATTACTGGCGTAGGCGATCTTGAAGGTTTCTCTCGATCTAGGGATATGTTAGTGTAGTGGTGGCACAGGTCCCTTCATCCCTCCTCTCTCTTTGCGCGCGCGCACGCACACACACACCATCCACCCTGACAATGCCTCTTTCTCCCTTACTTTGGTCGTGCAAACTCTACTTCTCTAATTTTGCGGCTTTCGAGTCTGAATCAAGCATTGTTCTTGTGTAGTTTCAATGCTTCACCTCTCAGCGTGTGGATTCAACTCCTTCCGGCGAGCTCATTGTACATAGCTATGATGCCAGTTGTTGGCGTAGGCAACTTTGAAAGTTCCTCTTAATCTAGGTATTGGCTCATGCAATAGTTGCATAGGTCCCTCCGACCCCCCTCATCTTCTGACAACACCTCCTTCTTAGTTTCTCCCCTATTTTTGCTGGGCGAACTATGGCTCTCTGATTTCGCGGCTTTTGAGTCCGACTCAGATGTTAACCTTGTGTCTAACTCCTCTGGGCCAATTTGTCGTACCAGGTGGCGATGGCAGATGCTAGGATAGACAATCTTGAAGGTTCATCTTGATATAGGGACAAACTCATGTAGCGGTGGCACAAGACCTCTCTCTCTCACTTTTCCCTTACTTTTGTTGGGTGAACTCTCTCACCTTGATTCCACAACTTCTGAGTCTTCGGTGTTGACATTGTGTAGAGTCTCGGTACTCCACCTTCCAGCGCGAGGATCCAACACCTCTCGGCAGGCTTGTCGTACCTCGCGGCAATGCTAGTTGCTAGCTCTGATCCTCTCGTGTGTTGGGTGTTGTTGGTCTGATTGCAAATAACTGCTAATTGGATTTGACTATTTATCTTTTTCTATCAAAATATATTATATTATTGTATTCAAATTTAGATATTAACTAATCATATTGTAAATGAGATGTTTATTAAATGAATGTTCCAATATAGGCTCGTAAAATCACAACATATTAAAGGTACAGAAGGAATTAAGGACATATCAAATACTTGCAGTCGATTTGTGGTGGTCAAGCATATTATTTATAAGCACAATATTAAATTTTCTTATTTTTTATAACAATTTTAGTTATTTATTAATTGTATTTAATATGGATTATATATTTAGCTATTTCTCTTCTCAATCTGTATAGAAATATGCTTCTAATTTTCTTGTTTTTTTAAATATTGGATTTTTATATATATATTTATTAGTTACATTAGATATGAATTCTTTGGATTGATCTAGACCGTCAGACCATTGGTGACTTCATCTATCTCGAGGATTTGTCAGCTCACTCATTCGGAAGTGCTCATAGAAGGAGGGGCGAGTATGTGTTGTATGTGAGCATCGCGCCTATATCATGTGATTAAAAAACTTGCTTTCATGTAATTTTTAGACGTATTAATCTACTCTCTCCGTCCCAAAAAGAATGACGTTGTAGGATTCAAAATTTGTCCCAAAAAGAATGACGTTTTACTTAATTTGGCATGTGTGCATGTGCATGTAGGCATGCAACAATCAATTAGCACCTAATATGGTAAATAAATAGGGGAAATCGAGGTCATTTGACCTCCTTAATAATCTGTCCTAAAATTCCTAGAATGACATTCTTTTTGGGACAGAGGGAGTATATCCCTCTTTCAATTTCAAGTACGTGACATACTCCATGATCCATTAAGCGCAAGTCTAAAAAACTTACCAAAGTTTGTTAGTAAATTAAAAAAAATCCATGCGGATTCAAGTTGGTATTCAAATCCAGCACATAATGTTAGACAATAAATAATACTGCATATGTATTCAAGTACGGAGTGCCATAAGGAAAGGAAATCATGGATAAAAAATATTTCAATTTTTTAGAATAGTATGAATTGTTAGATCTTCATAAAATCTAACGGTTCAAACTCTTCTATCATTTAGATTAACGTGGGAATTCCTTTTTTTCATAATAATATGAATCGTTAGATCTTCATAAAATCCAATGCTCCAAACTCTTCTCTTTTTTAATCAACTACTATTTTTCTTATTTTTAATTCCGAATTTATGTATTTATTAATTGTATTTGTATTGAATATGGACTCTTCATATTTCCTTATTTTAATTCCGAATTTATGTATTATTTGATTAATCTAGACCTTCAGATCTTCATAAAATCCAACGGTGTATATTCTTCTCTTTTTTGGATTAACGTGGGAATTTCTAGACCCTCTCGGCAAACGTGGTGGCTTCTTTTAACACTCAACTATAAAGATATTAAACAACACAAATTTCCAACTTTAAGCCTCCCTTAAATTGTGAATTCTTTGTTATATTTGACCAAAAACTTGTCCAAACTTTCCTATTAACATCCAAATTCACTTGTAGCCCAAAAGTATTTAAGATCTTAGTGTAAAATTTCTCAAAAAGTATGTCCAAAGTTGACTAGTTGACTCTATTTTTGGACTTAACATTTTTCATGTGTTGATTTAATAACACTTAGGCTATTTCAAAATTAGATTTATCATTTTATACATCATGGTTTGTAGTGCACATAGTTAAAATGGAACGTATGCACTCTGTAGATCATACACCTCGAGTTTCACAAATTTAGGAGCTCATTTGGTAATTAAAAGGAATGAGTAAACATGGCTAAATGAGACTAGGAACTTCCGGTCCAGGCAGTGTATCGAACCGGTCACGCCACAGTGTGTAGCGTGACTCACGTACGAGTTGCGCCACACAGTGTGGCGTGACTCCCTCCGCCATGTCAGATGCGACTTTTTCCATCGTCACCGTGGACATTAGTCGCGCCACATCATTTGGCGTGACTCAAGTATTAGTCGCGCCACGAGGCTTGACGTGACCAAAAGGGCTACTTCTTGGAATTTTAGTTGGGGTGGGGTTAGTTTTAAAATTTTAGATTAAAAAGGGTTAAAAAATAAAAAAATCACGACGGGAGCCCCCTGGGCGATGGGCGTCGATCGGCTGACGTGCGGCTATGTTTGGTTGGGGGAGGGAAAAACTACGGTCAGGGAATCTTGGGTGCATGAAGGACTAAATGAAGTCTATTTACAAAACCTTTTCACAGATGAGGGCAACTTTGCGCGACGAATCTAATGAGCATAGTTAATCCATGATTTTCTACAGTAATGCTACAGTAACCATCCTCTAATCATGCGGTCAGAGACCTCATTAGATTTGTCTCGTGATTTTACATAGGGCTGTGGAGGTAGTTTTTAAAATTGACTTTGTTTAATACCCTAAATCAGTGGTCAAAGGGAGGAGAAAATTTTTTCTCCTCCCAACCTTAGGCACGAATCGTTGAATCGTAGGGAGGTCGCGTCCGTCAAGAGCATCTTGCTGTGGACACTGGACACGGGCACACCGACCGTGGTGGCCTCCCGCGGTGAGATCGATTAATAACCACTCCACACTGTCGTTCCCCACGCTTGGGAATTGGGTAAAAACTTTTCACCCTCGAAACGTCAGAGTTGCCGAATTCGTAAGTAATATTCGTGAATGTGCCTCGTGGTAGAAAATATGTTTCGTAGCAAGGAAACCGTCGTGAAGATGTTCTGATGATTTTGCTTAATTTGCTGATCTTCTAACATTGTGTGAAATAATTGCCTAATTAATTATGGATCGCGAGTCTGTCGATAGCTTCAGGATAGCGGAATCTGGCGAATTCAGGAAGGTATGAACCTATGAACTTCGGGAAGCTCAAGAACCTGCAAACTTCGGCAAGCTCAAGGAATCTCGGTTCGTTAGCTCTGACGAGTGCAGAGCTTCAAGAATAAGATTTCGGGGGTCGGCGAGAGACCAAGTCAAAGATGTCATCTCAAAAAGTCCGGATTTTAAGTGTGAACAGGCAGCTGGCTTGTAAAATATATGAAATTAGCTCCTCAAATCACAGGATGTAAAAGACATTCATGTACATGTTCATACTAGGAATATTCTTATGATTCGAGGGCAATCTCGGATTGTAAAAGTCCCCTTGTCTCCCTATAAAAGGGGGCCTGCGGGCACGTGTAAAGGGGTTCACTACTTTTGAGGAGAGTACAGGCTTTCGGAGATTCCTTATCCCCCTTCTCCTCGTGACTTTCGTGTGCTTGTTTCGACTCTTGTGATTGGGGACTCCCTTCGATTTTCGGACCCCCCAACATTGGCACCCACTGTGGTTTCAGCCGAAAACCAACTCACGATGCCTCTACAGAAAAGATCCAAGAAGAACACATCCACTGAGGCCGACCAAGAAGACCACTACACTGAAGAAGATAACGGAACCTCTCTCACTGCAGAACCTTCGCAAATTACAGACCAGGAAAGAAGAGCAAAGCTGGAAGCTCTACATAAAGCACAAGCTGAAAAGTGGTGCACACTCTCGAACCATTCACTGAAGAGGAAGCTGGCGAAGAAGACGATCACGCTATAGACAGAGAGCTGGAAAGAGTACAACAAAAAGTACAACAGCTCCAGAAAGAGAAAGATAGATTCGCGAACCAACTGGAAGCAAAAAGAAGGGCTTCGGAAAAGCTAGAAAAATTTAACCAAGCAAAAGAACAAATAGAAAGAATGCAGAGAGAAATCGAAAAATTGAAAGAACAACAAAACAGTTCACTATGGCATGACTCACCACATCAGAACTCTGGCTAGAACAGAAGAACCCCGGAAGAAAACTTCTTCGTGGGTAACGGAATCTTGCAGTTCGCAGATCCAGATTCACCACTCTCAATTGGGTTGCAAACTGCACCATGGCCACCAAAGTTCAAGTCAGTCTCTCTCCCGAAGTACAACGGTTATGGAAACTCTAGACAGTTCCTCATGAGATATGAATCATCCGTGAATTCAGCAGGAGGAGATGATGTCGCACTGGCCAAATCCTTCATCATTGCCTATGAAGGCCCAGTCCTAAACTGGTACTCTCTACTACAACCACACTCAATCTGCAGCTGGGTTGATCTCAAGACAAAGTTCATTCAAGCATTCTAGATATTTCATGAAGCAACAACTCAATCATAAGATCTGTACAACTGCAAGCAGAAAGATAGAGAGCCATTGCGGAGCTTCGTAAGAAGGTTCATGCAACAGAGATCCCAAATAACGGAAGCAGATGACAAAATAACGATACAAGCGCTGATCAAAGGTCTTACTCCAAGACTGACAACCTCACATTTGACCGGAAAAGATCCTAAAAGCATTGATGAACTCTTTCACGAACTAGAAGAATACATCAAGTCCGATGAAGATCATCGCAGAAGAGTTGCTGAGCGAAATGAAGCAAGACAAGGCAACAGAGAAACAACATGGAGACCTTACTTTCAAACACCATGAAAATCAACAATGTGGAAAATCCTTAGTTCAATTAGGACAATAGACCAAGCACAAGAGGAGGTCATGCATCTAGAGGGAGAGGAAGGGGAAGAGGACCCCCAAAAATTCAGAATCGTGACCCAAAAGACCCATACTTCTACTGCCAATATCATGGAAGAGGTAACAGTACCGAAGTGTATCCAGAAACCAAAAAGAACATAGCTAGAATCCAACAAGAGAAAACCATGATGAACATTGCCTCCACAATGCCGAACCAATTTCGCCCAAGCTTCTGGCAACCATAATTCATGGGTCCTCAACCAAATCCAGTCACAGTGCAGCAGTTTCAGCAGTCACAGTCATCCTGGCAGCCTTCTCAGCAGTTCTATCCTCAGTCACAGGCAATTCAAGCCATTCAGCAGCCGCAGCCAATTCAAGAAATATTACCTCCACCGCCCGATAATTCATCAAGACCAGAGTCGAGTTCAAGAACTCACAACCCGAAAGCATTGCCCTCTTTCGGAACTATCATGCCCACTACAGGAGGCTCAGCCATGGAGTTTGAAACCAAGAGGTAGAGAAATAACTATTTCAGATCCGTGAAGATGGTCCAGCAGCGTGGTCAGAGTGGGCCAAAGTACCAATAACTTTCACCGAACAAGATTTCAAGCTCAAGTCAGGAACCACAATGACGCCATGGTCATTGAAGTGAACATAGCTGGATGGGTTATAGGCAAAATTCTGGTAGATAATGGAAGTTCAACAGACATCTTATTCATGAAAACTTTTGAGAAAATGAGTTTGAGCCAACACATATTGCAACCACCAGAATACCCACTGTTGGGTTTCAGAGGAAAACCAATCAAGCCAGTGGGAAAGATACCTCTACCTGTATCCTTCGGAGACCTTGGCAATTCCAGAACTGAAACCCTTACTTTCGACGTAGTCGACATGTATCATCCATACCTTGCGATTTTTGGCAGAGGATTCATCAACAAATTTGATGCGGTCATAAGGCAGCAGTTCTTATGCATGAAGATCCCAGCACCCAAAGGGGTTATCATAGTTTTAGGTGATCAACAAGAAGCCAGAAATATTGAGAAAGGCTTCACACCATGCCAAAGCAACGTGCATCAGCTGAACTCTACCGAAGACAGCAAAGAACCTGTAAGGAATCGGATGCTCGTTAGCCTAAGAGGGGGAGGGGGTGAATTAGGCAACTTAAAACCTTAACCTATGGCTTCACTAATTTTACACAAAGATAAACTAGAACATACTATCTAGATGTGCAACTAGGGTTGTTCTAGTGTGAAACTCCCATCCCAAAACAAGGTTTGCAACCTATAGCCATTCCTAGCATGATACTACTCTAGGAAAGTAAAGGCAACCAAAGATTGCAAAAGAGTAAATGCGAAAACGTAAAGGGGATGAGAGGAAGCAAACTCTTGACACGCGATTTATCCGTGGTATCGGTAGGCACTAAGCCACCCCTAGTCCACGTTGTTGAAGCACTCACACAAGAGTATTGCTTCCCGGTCATCAAGTCTCTCCCAAGAGCACCACTTGACTCGCCACAAAGGCTAGCCACTTAGGCACTTGCCAAGCTTCCTTGGTCACCTTGATGCCGCCTCCACTAAGGAGCTTCTCCACCAAGGAAGGGGGTCTCCACGTCCCCCGCACAAAGTGTCCTCGCCGCTCCACACCAAGCCGGAGGGTCGATGACGATTGTCGGTGAGCCACTTAGGCCCCAAGGCTTCCGGCGAACCTTGTACAACTTGATTCACTCAAGAATCACCTCACAAGGTTGGCACAACCTTGCACTCACTCAGCTCTAAGCTAAGCCTAGCACTAAGCACATACACTAAGCATATGCAAGTCTGAGGATGAGCAATTAAGCACTTGGATGGATTGGATATGATCTTGTAGGTGTCTTGCACTCTCATGCACTTCCACACAATCCAGCAACCTCAAATGGGCGAGTGGAGGGGGTATAAATAGCCCAAGGTATCCAAAGAGCCGTTGGCTAACGGCCACTGAAAAAGTAAGCGTCCGATGAACCGATGCTATCTTTTTCAAGGCGTCGGTTCATCCGATGCCCCTCCCACGTCACTTAGCCGTTGAGATTCTCTGACACAACTGCTCCGACGCTATATACCGATGGTGTGTCGGTTCATCCGGTGCTGAAGACCCCGCGGCCAAGTCGTCTCTGTTAGCTTCCACGCGACCGTCGGATAGACCGACGCTTCCCCTTGACCAAGGCGTCGGTTCATCCGATGCTGAAGACTTCATCTTGGCGCGTCTTTGTCTTGATTCAAACTGAGCGTCGGATAGACCGACGGTGTCCTCACTCAGTCCGTCGGATCATCCGGTGCTACTGTCTTCGCTGCTCTTCCTCTGCAACTCGTCTGATGCTACTAGGAAATGGACAGTTGGTTCATCCTACGGTGCCTAGGGTTTCACCCAGTGTACCAACTCGTCCGACGATTGCACCGACGCTTGCTATCTAGGTACCGTCGATTCATCCGATGGTGTCTTTTTCCTTCTTTTTCTTCGCGTCTTCAACTTGGATCTTTGCTTGAACTTAACATACTTAACATACTTAACATGCCTTTACTTGTAAGTAACCTAACATGTCCATGGTATGTTAACTTGTGGTGTGACATGTTAGCTTGGGCATGGTATGTTAACATGTGGTAACATCCATGGGACCTAGGAATGCTTACAAAGACAAGCTAGCATGTGAGAGAAAAGCTTCTATGATTATAAAATCCTTAATTCCGACCATTTCTATCTAGGCTAACGTCCTACAGTCAACACGGCTCTGGTACCACTTTGTCACACCCAGTTTTAAAGGCAAAACCGAATGCATAGATCACGTGTGCGCCAGGATCAAGTTACACACATGCAACGACATTGTGAATACCAAAATCAGTGCCACACGAATAGAGAGTTATTACAAGACCAAAGTCTTAAACGAAACATAAATAAAGAGTTCTCGCAGCAGATAAAGATGCCTCCACAGGCAGCTGACTGAAGACACACACACCTAGAACTCCTGGAAATCACCGGGGTAGTCTTCAAAGTTCTCCCAGTCTGAGCAACAATCCGAATATTGTAGATACAAGAAAATAAACAAGCGTCAGAACATGACGTCATCAGCAAGAGGGAAACAACATAACATGCTAGTGAGTGTTGACGGTGAAAATCCGTCAACATAGCCATGAGTTTACCTTCGGTGTTGGCATAAGTTTTATACCTTATCCATTGGTACTAACAACCATGGTATAACAAGTTCACTTGTGCATGTCGGTTTTGGAGTTTAGTGTTTATGCAGGGTTTTAGCGTTGAAAGCAAGACTTCCGGGATAGGTTCATCAAGCACCTTGTGACAAGACCTTGAAGCCCCGTACAAGTCATGCAATGAAGCAAACTTGACTCCAAGAAGCCAGGGACTCAACCCGAGAAGATGACAAACTCCGAGGACCTAACCAGAAAAGTGCCGAATCTTGCGGGTCAAGGAGCTACGTCCAACTCGGAAAGAAACTGACGACAAGGGCCTATAGGCAGAAGGGGGAAGTATCTAGAAGACTCAGGAACCGACACCACGCGAAGGTGGCAGGGAACTGGGCCTGGATGGGCCCAGGCCGGTCGGCCCAGGCCGGCCGACCCAGCCCAGTCCAGGGCCCAATCCCCCCTCCTTTGACCTAGCCGCCATTCGGGCTAATTATAGCCCCGGGGTCGATAGCCACGGAGGAATCAATTCGTTATCGGCCGCCGAGGAGCAGGAAGAGAGGGACACCATCCCGGAGAGGAGAGGGTCGAGCTAGTTGACTAGGGTCTCCCTAGCCGACGTGGGAACCTTGCAAGGAAGACCATGTCGGAGTTCCCGGAGCTAGAAGCAAGATCAAGGTAGGATCCCGGTGGTGATCTTGTTTATGTATCATTGTATTAGTTGAATTATCAAGTTGAATCTATTTCTAGCGATCAAGCGTTTCTTCGATGATTTCGTTTTTCGATCGGCTTTGCTTATTCTAGATCTATTCTCGAGATAGATCACTTAGGGTGTTCTTGTAGCCGCGGTGGCTAGAGGTACACGCCAGATCTTTCGAAAGAACTCGACTTGTCCTTGGACTCGCCCTAGACTACCCGCATGAGTAGGGATACGTTGTGACAGAACCGGGGTTCCGAAAGGCGGGCGTTTTTGGAGTCAGACGGGAAACCACGATTTAAAGAAGCTTCTAATAAGATTCGATTTCCTACTTCTTCTCTTGATTGGAACTTCAACAAAAGGCTTAACCCGATCTCTCTAGATCGGTTTATCTACCCAATCTATCTTTGTTACCTCTGGTCTTTAGTAGATTAGATTAGTTTTGTGTTCTTTATCTAGATGCATTAGGGTTTCACTTTACCGAAGATTGAAGTTGCTTGGCTTTACTAGATCATCTTTTGCGTCACACATTTGTTCCACGGATTCGATACCTTGGGTTCACCACTCGAGGGAAGAAGGGTCCCTTGAATACGACGGGAGACTTGTCCGCTTGCAAGTCTAAACGAACTTTGATACAACTATTAACCGTCAACAAGCCCCTTTTTCTGGCGCCGTTGTCGGGAAACAAGTGATCAAGATTTGATCTTTTATTGTTTTTTTGTAATGTTCAGTTTTCTTTTAGTTTTTCTTTTTGCATCTACTAAACTTTGATCATCCTCAAAATAAATCTAATCTAGTTTGTCTAACCCTAGTTTTCATAAATTTATTTTTACTTTCTAGTTTTTGCATATCTTGTTTATTGCTAACCCTAACAGGAGATAGACGGCTACCTCTCCAACAAACCCGATAATTTTGTGGATGATCCATAAAAACTTTACAGGCTAAGGAGATGCGAAGCACATCAAGCTAAAAAGCTAGATTTTGTAGATTTGAAGTCGGAAAACAAAGGATCGAAGAAATCTCCGAAGAATTCACCACCTCAAAGTCCTCGGGAGAATCGACTTCCACCGATGGGTGACCAACCGCAAGAGCGCAAGATTGGGGAGCTATGCACCCCGGATATCATCGACCTACCAATCTTGAATCTTGAGGAGATCAGAAGACTGTTCGAGATCAAGACCTCAACTATCCGCATGGTACAACATTCACCCTTCACTGGTAAAGAGGATCTGAACCTTCACCTCCAAGCGTTTATTCAACTATGTCAAACTTTCAACATGGATGGGGTGACTCAAGATCAAATGAGGGCAAGGCTTTTTCCGTTCTCACTACTCGGGAAGGCTTTGCAATGGTTCCACTCTCAACCGGCGGAGACGGTGCAAAATTGGAACACATTGATGAAGGCTTTCATGAAGGAATACTACTCGCCGGGTAAAACTCAAAGCTTGCGAAATAAGATTGCCACCTTTGTTCAATATCCTACGGAAACTATCTCGGAGGCATTCGAGCGCTTCAACGAGTACACTCGGGCAGTTCCACATCACAAGTTCCCGAAGGAAGACCTCGTGCAAAAGTTCTATCAAGGACTCACCATGGCGTCAAGAACAATCATCGATGCATCGGCGGGAGGATCTATCATCGAGCTTACACCGACGGAAGCTTTCACTCTATTCAAGAAGGTCGCGGATAATGACACGTGGGCGTCATTCGGGCGCCTACATCCGGTTCAACCCACGGGGAATGTCAAGGGAGTCTTGCAAGTGGAGAAGGAGGACATACTTGAAGGCAAGATCGACTCGCTCATGAGGAGGTTGGAAAAGATGGAGATAGAAAAGAAAGAGGCTCAAGACTTGAAGGCCGCCGATGCAAGATCTACATGCGAAGAATGCGGAGAGTACAGCCATGTCCACAAAGATTGTCCGGAGGAAGCCAAAGTGCTCGACTACATGAGGAAGGGAGAATTGCCGAACTTCCGCTACGGGCAAGGTAGACCTCAATTCAATGCAAGATCATCCATTCCGAATTCGGTTCCGCTTCGTATACAATTGAAGGAATTCATGGACGAGCAAGCTAAGATCAACAAGGACACCGTCACCAAGTTCAAAGTCATAGACAAGGTGTTGGAGAACATCGATAGCAAAGTGACGGAGGTCGGGAGCTCCAACCATCAAGTGCTCAACATGATGAAGATGCTCGAGACGCAAGTGGGACAACTTGCCGGGTGCCTCACTAATGATGAAGGGAAGCTCCCGGGACAACCTAAAGGTCCTGAATCGGCGAAGGCCATTCAAACACGTTCGGGAAAGGCGACCGAAGATCTAGAACGTTCCGCGGGAGCAAGGAAGCTTAAACCATCTGCCGAGGCGGAGGAAGTTGCTAAGGAGAAGGTTACGGGGATCGTCACCGAAGAACCCGAATTCGAGATGCCGGAAGAAGACACGAGGATACCACAACTCAAGCCACGCTACTTCCGAGGTAAACTTGACAACTAAGTTTGTGGAGGTTGTGCGTAGACTTAGCATCAACATGCCATTATTAGATGCCCTACAGGTACCTACATATTCTCGTTACCTTAAAGACATACTTGCAAATAAATATGAGATAGCAACACTCGGGGTAGATCACGTCAAGATGTCCAAGGAGTGTAGTGTCGCTATTGCTAATGGGCTAGAGAAGCAAAAGGACCCCGGATGCCCTACAATTCCATGTTCCGTTGGTTCATTCAATTTCGAGAAGGCGTTGTGCGACCTTGGAGCTAGTGTGAGCGTCATGCCAAGAGATGTGTTCGAGAAGCTACGCCTACCATTGGAGCCTACGGGTATGTGTTTGGAGTTGGGAGATAACTCCATTTGCTATCCCTTGGGCATTGCCGAAGATGTACCCGTGAAGGTCGGACACCACTTCATCCCCGTCGACTTCGTGGTGCTCGAGATGGGAGAGAGGGAGAAGCCGCCGCTCATCCTTGGGAGGCCCTTCCTCAAGACCGTAGGAGCTACTATTGATGTTGGCAAGGGGGAGATCATGTTCGATATCAACGGAGAAAGGAGTTCCTTCAAGTTCCGACCACGACTTGAGGCATGCAATATGATTGGAGTTAAAGATGTTCCACCTCATCGTCGTGTTGTTAAGGAAGAACCAAGGAAGAAGGAAGGGCTGAAAAGAAGAAAGAGCCGAAGAAGAAGGACGTAAAGAAAATCAAGGAAGGTGTTGCATCCGTCAAGACAAAGGAAGAAAAGCCGCCTGTGAAGACCAAAAAAATGACTAAGTCGGAAGATAAGCTCGTGCCCAAGATGGTGCGGAAGTGGGTACCTAAGATTGCAATGCCCGCAAAGAGCGTTGATCCGAAGTAATCAAGTGAAGAAGTCTAGCTATGGACTATAAACGAAGCGCTAGACGGGAGGCAACCCGTTTCGTCGAGTCAAGAATAAGCTACCGGGAGGACAACCCGATTCCAGGTTTTTCGAGTCTTTTAAATAATTTAGTTTTGAATTTTATTACGCAAAGACATTAGACTTAGAAGTGGTTGAACAATATTAGAGACATAATTCTTGGTTGAATATTTTGTTTGACCATAAACCCTTTACATGAACCCTCCTATGTGTTTGTTTGTTTCTTTTCGAGGAACCACAACCAAATAAATTCAGAACCTAACTCAACCATTCATCCTCATTATGATGTTGTGGTTGACTTGATTTTCATGCTAAAAACACACGAGTAGAGCCACGACTTATACTTAGGTGTTAATTAAATTTCAGCACGTGGTAGGACTCACGTGAACCTAGAATTTAAACTTTTGGTTGGTTTAAAAAGAAAAAATCTATATCCTTGGTTTCTCTAAGATTAGAATTTTTCTAAGCCTCATTCAATTTTATTTCATTCAAAACCTCTCTCATTGAGCCAAAATTAGAACCTAAACCTATGCCCCCATGATCAAGCCGGGAAAAGTTTGCTCTCAACCAATCAAGGCAAACTATACCAGTGAGACCGATATCAACATAGTCGGAAAATATTTTCGACTTACATTTGTTTTAATGGTTTAAAAACTTCTCTAAATTTATGCTTGAGCTCTTCCATAGCTCTGAAAATATTTTTAATTTTCGAAATTAGAGGAGTGCTTAGCCTTAAACATACTTAGAGGGAGGAAACCTAGTTAAAGTTAATCATGCATGCACCACTGGATGCCCTTTCATCAACTTTCATCAAGACCACATGCAAAGGACAAGCATGGGTGGGCAGCAAGCATGACTTTGCAGGAATTTCATGGTGGCATGTGAAGCAAGTGGAGCAAGGGAGCATGGACATGACCCAAAGCATGAAGCATCAAGTGGAAGGACCAATAATGCAAAAAAGGAGTGGACGAGAGCATTTGGGCGGTGCAACTCGTGGAGCACGCGGGCAAGGAAGTCATGGAGGAGAAATGATCGTGTTGGAAGAAAGCTGAGGCGGGGAGAGGCACGCGGCCACCCAGGCCGGTCAGCCCAGGCCGGCCGGCCTCCCCTACAAAAGGAGCCCCCCGGCTCCCGTCTTTCGCAGCAAGCATCCCTCTCCTTCCTCAGTTTGTGTGCTCAAGTTTTTGTGCCCAGAACCACCGTAGACATAGCCAACCTTCCCAAGCTTGATAGCTCAAACAATACACACCCTTAATCCACTCGAAGTCCACATTTCGAAGTAAGTTTTTAAGTGCCTAGCTACGGGTTGCACCCCGGAATTTTAGTGGAGAAAAGAGTGCTGCAATCATGTGGAAGAAAACCACAAGCCTCTTCACCAAGAAGAAGGGGTCATCATCATCCAAGCCGTCTTCGACGACGTCTTCGAGGAGGCACTCGGTTTCCGAGTCTCCTCAGAGCATGGAGGAGGACACGGCACCGCCAAGGAGGAACGACGCTCTCCTCCTCGGTGGCATGAGGGCAACAAGGAGCACATCCATGAGGTTTACCAAACCTCAAGGGTTTACCGTCCGTTCCACCTCGGCGGTCGACCTGTTCATCCGTGCCGCCTCCATACACTCCGCGGTATTCCACATATGGCTTCATTATATTGTCGGAGGAGGAGGAGAAGAAGCTCTCTCATCTTGAGAAGAGGCTTGTGGCCAACGTCGACTTCGACGATCAAGCACTCAACTATTTGGGTTTCGGCACGGTCATATATTATATGTTGGGGCACCTTGGATGGGTGCAATTCTCCAACAGGGTATCGGCAAACACCCACAAGGAGTTTGCCTTGGAAATCTTGATGACTATTGCGCCTATCCTTGATGAGGGGGTGCAAAGTTTATCATTCCATTTGGAGGGAATCCAACAAGTGGTTCCCTACGGGTATGTTAGGGAGCTACTTGGGTTCCAAAAGGGAGCTCCAGAGAAAGTTGACGTGCCGGACGGCTTGTTAGATGGGTTATGGAATTTGATCTCCGGAGAAGCCCACCAACAACGCGATTGCATCCGTAATCCCATTATCCAAGTATTTCACTCTTGGATGAGCAAGAGGATATTGGGGAGGATGAGGGAGACGAAGGTGACCGACACGGAGTTGAATTGGCTCTACTCGGTTTTAATTGCCAAGCAGCCAATAGACCCCTCATACCTTATGATCAACTGATGGTGTTGCGAGGCAACATCGGGATCGGGAGATATTGGTTCGGGGTGCTACCTCTCTATGTTGGCCATCTCCCTAAGGCCGGGGATCACAAGAAACCCTGAACATCTTTTACGTGGGACCTCTCTTAGCCTTGAGTATTTGAAACAAGGTAAATATATTAGTGGAGATGAGAGAGGAGGCTTTCATGTGGCCAAGGTGAACCTACCCCTTCCGGATGCAGGGCTTAGGCTTTTCATTCAAGGGAAGGAAGATTGGTTGGAAGAGGGACTCCTTGTCCCGGCAAAGAAAAATAAAAGAGGAAGAATCATAGAGGAGGGATCCTCCTCCGCACAAGCGGGTGGTGCACAACCCAACTATGTACCACTGTTTGGCGGGATTCCTACTCCGCCAAGTTATTACGGAGGGCCACAAGTGCAAGCATGGGGGGTGGTGCACCGGTACCCCCACCAAATTATGTGGTGCTCAACGTGACCTTCGCGGAGCCCTACGCACAATATCCCCAACCACAACAAAGCATGGCCATAATTGGAGGGTATGTTGCGAGAAATATGCAAAACGTCGCAGCCATCCAAACCAACGCGGCTCAACTTGGTGAGGGCAATGCAAATATTGCCTATGAGCTTGGACGCCTTCACCTAGTGCAGTCGGATCAATTCGTTGGAGGGGATGTCCAACCCTACTACGAGCAAGGGTACAACTACCAAGATTATCAACACCAACCACCGGCGGAGGATTAGGAAGGAGGAACTTTAGTTTTCTTCTCTTTTTCCCTTTTTCTGTAATTTTCAGCTTTTGTTTGTTTGTGTTTGCGTAATATTTTCAGTTTTTATTTAAACAGCAAGTGTCGGTGCGGAATGTAGTCCCGAGACTAACTAGTAATAAGTGCTGAGATCTGTCTCTCGATGGTCGGTGCTAAGCAACTAAGGACACTTGGTTTATCCTGGTTCCGGCCGGAGCCGTACATCTAGCAGGGGTGTGCTCGAGGCATTATATTGCTTTGCACCGGGGTGCCTGTAGTGGGGCGGCTACAAGCAAGGCGGGAGAGGAGGTGTGGCCTCCAAGTCCCAAGAGGAGTGATTGAGGCGAGTGCCAATATCGTGGGGAAGATGAGGAGCGTGTGAGCGATCGCTATCCGTTGTCCCGTGCTGGTGTCTTCTCCCCCAGCGGCGAGGGGGATCACCTTCCTTTTATAGACCAAGGAGGCATGCCGCACTATTTAGCTACGTGTGGAGGTATGGTGTACAGCGCCGCGGAGCTGACGGCCGTCCTGGCGAATCTTGCTCCAATTACGGTGTCGCGGCGTGTCCTGTGCCTGAACAGGGGCGACTTCGAGGGTGGAGGCGTAGTGGTTGACCGGGGCGTCTCCATGCGGGCTCGAGGGAGCCGTCGACGGTGATACGTACGGGGTACAGTGGCAGGCGTGGCGACGTCCTGTCCCCGCGTGCCCAACAGCATCGAAGTAGTCGTAGCAGTGCGCGGCGTGGCGCTGCAGGGGCGAGGATGGCCGCATAGGACTGACAGCGACGGGGATGGCGCTCCCGCCGGCCTGACGTCATGGTTTGACCCTGCAGAGTAACGAGAGGAGGGCTCGAGGGTGCGGCCGGCCCCCCTTCGAGGGCGCGGCGCGTTAGCCGTACTAAAGTGGGCGGCACAGTGTCACGGGGCTGACACCGGCCTCGTCGCACAGTCTCCCACAGTGGCGGGGATGGGCTCCCCCTAGGGAGTTGGCGGAACAGCACCGAGGCGTGATTCCCAGGCGCGTGATGGCGCGACTCTGCTGTGTCAGAGCATTAAATGCTCGTACCCGCGTGCAGGTGCGCTTGTGAGGGAGCCTCGAGCGAGGCGGAGGCCGCTCGAGGGAGGCGGCGACCCTCGAGCGAGGCGGAACCCGCTCGAGGGAGCGTGAGCCCTCGAGCGAGGCGGAGCCCGCTAGAGGACGACGTGAGCCCTCGAGCGAGGCGGAGCCCGCTCGAGGAGGGTGCGAGCCCTTGAACGAGGCGGACCTTGCTCGAGGGAGCGCCTTGCTGGGCCGCTCTGGTGGGCCGCAGGGGCCATCGCGGCGTGGGTTGTGCTGTGTGCATATGTTTTGTGTTATGTTCCAGTTGTGTTTGTGTTTTGTGTTTTTTGCAGGTTTTAAGCAGGATTCCCCCCGGTTTTTTAGGGAACCCTCGTGACTGTCCCCGACAGTAGCCCCTGAGCATCTGTGGGCGTACCGGTCAGTTCCCCCAGATTCTGGAGCTTGGCAATGATGGAGTAATGAGAAGATGTGTGCCAAGAGAAGAAAGGGTAGAGATTTTGAGAAAGTGCCACTCGGCGGAGTACGGTGGACACTATAGCCATTTTCGAACCGAAGCAAAAGTATGGTCAAGCGGATTCTATTGGCCGGAGATGCATGAAGATACTAAAAGATATGTTGCGTCATGCCCCGAATGCCAAAGAACCGGAAACATCTCTCAAAGAAATTCTATGCCTTTGAAATACAACTTGCAAATCGACATATTCGATGTATGGGGTATAGACTTCATGGGGCCTTTTAAAAACTCATTTGGATTCGAATACATCCTTGTTATGGTTGATTATGTATCCAAGTGGGTGGAGGCAATACCATGTCGTAAAGCTTCCACGGAGGAGTCCATCACTATGATCAAGAACGTGATTTTTCCCCGTTTCGGTACACCGAGAATCTTGATAAGTGATGGAGGAACTCATTTCACCGGGAAGAACTTCAAAAAGTGCTTGTCCAAGTTGGGAATTGAGCATAGGGTCTCCACGGCCTATCACCCACAAACCAACGGACAAGCGGAGACGTCAAATAGGCAATTAAAAAGCATACTCAACAAGACCATAGAGAAGGGAGGCAAGGATTGGTCAAAGAAATTAGACGGAGCTTTATGGGCTTATCGAACGACGTTTAAAACACCGATAGGTATGACCCCTTATCAATTCGTCTATGGAAAAGCTTGCCACCTTCCGGTTGAGTTGGAACATAAAGCCTATTGGGCGATTAAAGAGATGAACCTTGATCTCGATGCCGCGGTGGTGAAATGAAGAATTCAAATAAGCGAGCTAGAGGAGTTGAGGTTGAAAGCTTATGAAAACGCAAGCATATACAAGGAGAGAATCAAAAGGTGGTATGATAAAAGATTGAAGAAAAAAGAATTTAAAGAAGGAGATAAGGTCCTCCTCTACAATTCGAGGTTTAAAACCTTCGGAAAGGGGAAATTGCAAAGCAAGTGGGACGGACCTTATGTTGTGCATTCGGTGTTCTCCAACGGAGCGGTAACCATTATGGATATAAACGGCGATCAATTTGTGGTGAATGGACAGCGGCTTAAGGTTTACTACGAACCCGATGTCGTCCCCCTTCACCATGTTGACATCTTCACCATGGAGGAAGAGCCCGAACGTCCCGCCTAGGACGAAAAACAAGGCATCAACTTCTGTAAATAATTTTTCTTTTAGTTTTCTGGAGTTTTTCGCGAAGATTTACTGGGCCAACTTTTTCCCATGGGCTAGCCTTAGCTTTTGAACTTCAAGTTTAGGTTCGGTTTAATCTTCGTGTGAGAGTCTTAGTGTTTTTAATGAGTCTTTAGTTTTTGAGTCTGTTTTAAAATTTTTGCAAGTGTCTTAAATTAGTTTGAGTCAAGAAAACCAAATAAAAAGAGTCTTTATATATATCTTTGTGTTTTATGTATTGCTTATTTTTATTTACTTGTTTGTTTAATCTTCGATTCTTGATATATGAACACAAGTATGTGGTTTGAAAAACGTTTACTGTGGTGCTTAGTGGAATTGCTACTACTTAAAGTACCCATACCACACTTCGATCTTGAGCTTCACATGTTAGTTGTGCTATGTTCGATGCTAAAAATTGGAGGATTTCAGTTCTGAAAATTATCTTAAAACCCTTGTAATAAAGGTTAGCAAAACCTCTTTTTCCAAGATGAGAGTAAGAATTCCTATCCAAAGCCAAGTTTATTTTTTTCGCTCCACCATAAGTGTGATTAGCACGATGAGTTAGGCTAGGACCTTTCTCTCTTGGTGAGTTTTAATTTCGAGCAATGATCATGTCCTTGTGCTTATCTTTTGTTGCTAGCCTCGTCATATATTCGGTACGTGACTTTCACAATGAAAGTCATGATCATCGCCGGATTCCATACCCAACCCTATACATCTCTTTTGTACATCGTATTCCTTGAACACAACCTATTTTCAAAGTTTCGTCTCGTCTCTAGCATGATTTATTTAAAAATTCAGATTGTATGCATGCAAGGAAAGAGAGAATTGAAAGCTTTGAAAAGTTGTCAAGAGAGAGAAAAATAAAGAGAAAAAGTATGTGTATGGAAAAGAAAGAAAGAAAGAAAGAAAAAGAATCATATGTGAATGAAAAAAGAGAAAAAGAGAAAAAGATGAGGTAGCAATGAAGATATGAGAGGGATGGATCAAGTGAAAGAAAATAAAAAAATAAAGTGTAAGGAAGGGTGTCACGTTGATTGTGAGACGAAACTTTTACTCTATTTCCAACCATGTGCAATCCGACAACGAGGACATCATTGGTGCCTTGTAGTCACAATTTTCTTTTGCCCTTGCACATGTCCACCATTCTAAATCTTCTCATCCTTGATATCCCTACATATGGTTAATTCTCATGATCATTGGCTTTGAAAGGTAGACAACCATTAGAGGAAGTTCTTAGTTTGACAATACTTGTGTTGATTGCGCTAGCCCTACCTATAGCTCCACTTTACACGATATATGAGAGATTAATGGGAGGTGAGAGTTTTATAAAACTTGGTTAGGATAGCCACTTCATATGAGTGACTTGAGAGAGCTTGGAGAAAGGTTTTTGTCTAATACTTGTTGCAGGAATTTTTGTTTTGAAAACCGTAAAAACCCTCCGATGGAAGCAAAGGAGTAAGCATGGCTGAAATTGAAGACTTCAAGTGAAGAGTTTGAGTTGTGGGGTAAAACTTGACGTGGTAAAAGTTCTAAACGCCCATGTTTATGTTTAATTATCATTACTTTGTGTTTATGTATTAAAGATGAAAGGATTGACTAACTTGTGAAGGAGGATTAATGATACACGATTACACACCTTGGACGAAATTCTTTTACGAGTACTTGCTCGAGGACGAGCAAGAGCTAAGTGTGGGGGAGATGTTGACGGTGTATTTTGGTGCACCTAGCATGTTCATTACACTTTGGTTTGGATTTGATTATGGAACTAACCCGCCACTAGGCACACTAATCATATAACAAGTTCATCTTTGTGCATGCATTTGGAAGTGTTGTGTTTATGTAGGAAAACATGGACATAAAGGACAGATTCGCAACAAGTTCAAAGGAGCATTCACGGAGTCTTGTTCGTGTTCATGAGCTTGCTGAAATCACTTCCAATGGTGGCGAGGACCGAAGTGCTACGAGGAACACCCCCGGGGATTGAAGCGTAAAAGATCAAACTTCATGCAAAGAGAGCCTCCATCTTGGACGCGAGGATAACAGCATCAAAATCATGCAAGTGGAGGGGGCAAAGTACATAAGTGCACGAGGACCCACGGAGCGAAGGGGCGACCGAACCGGGCCGGGTGGGCTGGGCCGGCCGGCCTAGGCCGGCCGGCCCCGGGCCGGTTCCGCACCGGTTTGGTCCCGTTTTCCTTGCCCTCGAAGGATCTTCAACCCTAAAACCCCCGAGGCGCCGCCAACACCGAAAGGAGGAGTCATTCGCACCAGAAGGCCATCCACAAGCTAGAGAGAGAGGAGGAGGATCTCCGGCTGGAGATCAACCACCTCGAAGGAAGCACCCTCTCGTGGAGAAGAAGGAAGGCACCGGCGGAAGGGAAACCATGATCAACGGTGCCATGATCAGCACCTTGATGGGGTAATCTTATCATTCGTCCATGGGTTGTAATTGATATTGAGATGTAATCGCACTTTGTCGGATTATCTATCTATCATCTTGTGTTGAATATACTTTAATGCTTAAGGTTCGCTACCGTGCCGTAGAGGGAGTACGAGCTCCAATGCTTCCTTGGATCCATTCAATACGCCGTGTCCATCAAAGGTCTAGTCATGAATACCTTCGCGTAGTGACAGTATGAGAGGAGGGAAAGGGCGAAACCGTGGTCACATCCCCGATAGATTAGATTGGTTTTCATGTCTTTAAGCGACTGCATGCTCTAGTATCGTAGACCCGTGGGCGAGTGTCTTCTACCTTGATATCTTAATCATTCTCTCTAGTGTAGTTTAGTGTTTTCTAGTATAATAGTAGTTAGGGTTTTAGTAGCTAGTGTGTCGTTGTTGATCGAACGCTTGTAATCCCCTTGCTCCGCGGATTGACAAGAACCTTGGGAATCCCGTGGTGAAAAAGGTGTGGGGTCCGTACGCTTGCGGATCGTAGAGGGATACGTCTTTTATCCGTCAACAAGCCCCTTTTTCTGGCGCCGTTGCCGGGGAGCAAGTTAGTTTACATCGTTTGATTTGCATCTAACTTAGTTTTATATTTAGTTTATCTTTTGTTTGCTATATCTAACATATATTATCTAGAAAAAAGCACTTGTTTCGTTTTTTGTTTTTGTTTTTATCTTATTGTCTAGATGGAGTTCGCTAATCAACCCATGGAAGAACCAGAGAAATCATTAAGGGATTACGCTAGCCCTCGATGTGAAGACATAAAAGTACAAGAGTCGGATTCGAAGCTCGAAGCGACCAAGTACGAAATTAAATCCAAGATCATCAAGATGGTGGCGGAAAACCCATTTGAAGGGATGGTTACGGAGAACCCATATAGACACATAAGGGATTTCACGACAATATGCAACACGGTGCGTCAAGAAGGAGTTCCCGATGAATGGTTCAAATGGAATCTCTTCCCCTACCACTTGCCGGCAAAGCAAAGACATGGTATTCGGTTGCGTCCTTTGAAGTTGAAGGCGATTGGAACAAGTTGACAAAGAAGTTTTGCGAGAAGTTCTTTCCAATTAGCAAGGTTCAACATCTAAGGAGGCACGTGATCACTTTCATGCAAGGAGAAGAGGAAGGGATAGACCAAGCCTGGGATAGGTTTAATGAATTAATCGAACAAGGACCAAAACTCGGCTTCACCGGTGACGTACTCTTGCATACGTTTTTCTTTTCCCTAACCCCTAGTTGCATGCGACACGTTGAAATGTGTGCAGGTGGGGATCTCACGGAGAAAACACTCACGGAAGCCGCCCAACTTCTACAAAAAGTTAGTAAAGCGGCTGCCATGCGAAGAGATTGGGAAACAAGACTTGCGGAAGAGCCGGAATTCAATTCAAGGAAGAAGAAACTTGCTGATTTTTCTAAAGAGGCAACCCCGGAAGTCACAAAAGAGGAGCCAATCATGGAAAAACTTGAACAAGAACACATCAAGTCAAGAACTACACCAAGCGTCGACTTCGCCACACCAAATGAGACGAACAAGAGAAGCATGTCAAGCGCGAAGCCACTAAGGGAGTTCGAACCAATGGATTGGGTTCCTATTGATTACGGAGAAGTATTCGACAAGATAAGACCGTTCCCTAATCAAAAGGGAATGGCAAGAGCATTGGAAGTGGATTTACCACCGGAGAAGAAAGCTGAAATTTCATACGACCTCGAAACCACCGGTGAGATTTTTGAAAAGCTCTTTGGAGATGACGTGGTGGATCCGGAACATATTGCCGAGGTGAAGAGAATCATGGGGATCAAGCCCGAAGCATCACCATACGCTCGCCTCGCTGAAATTTACTCGATAGGATCCGAAGAAGAAGAGAAGATGACGCCGCACTTGAGTTGCGAGATCAACGGAGTTCAATGCAAAGCTTTATGCGACATCGGAGCCCAAGTAAGTGTTCTATCTTCTAAAATTTACGATAAAGTTCAATACCACAACCTAGACTTAGCTCCAACATCAACGAAGTTAATTATGGGAGATGGTAGAACTATCAAACCTCTAGGTATTGCTTGCAACATGAAAGTAAAAATCTCTAGAAACTATATACCAACCGATTTCTTTGTTATTGATGCTTACCATAGTAATTCTGATCATATAATCTTAGGTAGGCCTTTTCTTAAGTTGGTTGATGCCGTGTTAGATGCCGGAGAAGGCAAAGTAACAATGAACCTTAACGGAACAAAGTACACATATAACTTTCTTCGTGCTTCTAAACACCTTACACCTTTTCCTCCCGAAGATGAAGAAGTAGAAGAGATAGATAGTCTTTGTTTTGTTGAAACCCTTAGAGACCCGCTGCAAAGAGCGATGGAAAATCAAATTAGTAATCAACAAGATGAAGAACTAGAGGAAGCAACAAAAGGCTTAGAGCCGCATGATGGTAGCGTGGAGGAAGAGAAATTCGAAGACATAGGAGAAATCAAACCCGAGGAGCCACAAGTGCCCGAGGTAGACCTTAAACCTTTGCCCAAGGGGTTGAAATATGAATTTTTGGGCCCAGACAAAACTTATCCAGTCATTGTGAGCGACGAGTTGAGTCCCGAAGAAAATGAAGCGTTGCTGATTTTATTAAAAAAACATAGGAAGGTGATTGGATATTCAATTAATGATCTCAAAGGTATTAGCCCAGCCTTTTGCATTCATCGTATACCAATGGAAGACCAATGTAAGCCCGTAGTGCACCACCAAAGGAGGCTAACCCATGCCATGCGAGAGGTAGTAAAGAAAGAGGTTATCAAGTTACTTGATGTCGGAATCATCTACCCGGTTCCGCATAGCGAATGGGTGAGCCCGGTACATTGTGTACCGAAGAAGGGAGGTTTGACCGTGGTGAAGAATGAGAAGAACAAGTTGATACCGCAAAGGACCGTGACCGGGTGGCGGATGTGTATCGATTACCGTAAGCTTAACAAAGCGACGAAGAAAGATCACTTCCCCCTACCGTTCATAGACGAGATGCTCGAGAGGTTAGCAAACCATGCTTATTTTTGCTTTCTCGATGGATACTCGGGGTTCATGCAAATTCCCATTCACCCGAAGATCAACATAAGACAACATTTACGTGTCCTTACGGAACGTTTGCATATAGGAGGATGCCCTTCGGCCTATGCAACGCTCCGGCCTCTTTTCAACGTTGCATGATGGCCGTGTTTTCGGAATTCATCGAAGAAATTGTTGAAGTGTTTATGGATGATTTTTCCGTTTACGGGAAGACGTTCATGGATTGCTTAGCAAATTTAGAAAAGGTCCTTACAAGGTGTGCGGAGGTAGATTTGGTTTTAAATTGGGAAAAGTGCCACTTCATGGTTAAGCAAGGCATAGTGCTCGGACATGTTATATCCGAGAGAGGAATTGAAGTGGACAAGGCTAAGGTAGAGACGGTTGAGCAACTCCCACCTCCTACGGATGTTAAGTCCTTAAGGAGCTTTCTAGGTCATGCCGGATTTTATAGAAGATTTATAAAGGACTTCTCGAAGATCACTAAGCCTTTAACGCACCTTCTTCAAAAGGATGTGGCTTTCGACTTTGACGAGAAGTGCCTAGCGGCATTCCGGACCTTGAAAAATGCGTTGGTGAGTGCTCCCATCATCCAACCTCCGGATTGGAGCCAACCTTTCGAGATCATGTGTGACGCAAGTGACTACGCCGTAGGCGCGGTCTCGGGTCAAAGAAAGGAAGGCCGAGTTCACGCCGTTTACTACGCTAGCAAAACTCTTAGTGGGGCACAATTAAATTATGCCACTACGGAAAAGGAGTTGCTAGCGGTGGTATTCGCTTTCGAAAAATTCAGATCTTACATCGTGAACTCGAAGGTCATTGTTTACACCGATCACGCAGCCATCAAGTATCTCTTGGCTAAGAAGGAAGCTAAACCACGTTTGATTCGTTGGATCCTTCTTCTCCAAGAGTTTGATGTTGAAATTCGTGATAAAAGGGGGTGGAAAATGTTGTGGCCGATCATTTGTCTAGGATGAATCGTGGACAAGATGATAAAGAGCCCATAGAAGATAAGATGAGAGATGACCACCTCTATAGAGTGCTGGATAAAGATACTTGGATGATCGACATCATTCGAGCAATTCGAAAGATTCCCCTCGATCATCTAGATAAAAACACTCAAAGGAAGATAATCTCCGAAAGTAAGAAATATTTTTGGGATGCACCATACCTCTTCAAGCTTGGCAATGATGGAGTAATGAGAAGATGTGTGCCAAGAGAAGAAAGGGTAGAGATTTTGAGAAAGTGCCACTCGGCGGAGTACGGTGGACACTATAGCCATTTTCGAACCGAAGCAAAAGTATGGTCGAGCGGATTCTATTGGTCGGAGATGCATGAAGATACTAAAAGATATGTTGCGTCATGCCCCGAATGCCAAAGAACCGGAAACATCTCTCAAAGAAATTCTATGCCTTTGAAATACAACTTGCAAATCGACATATTCGATGTATGGGGCATAGACTTCATGGGGCCTTTTAAAAACTCATTTGGATTCGAATACATCCTTGTTATGGTTGATTATGTATCCAAGTGGGTGGAGGCAATACCATGTCGTAAAGCTTCCACGGAGGAGTCCATCACTATGATCAAGAACGTGATTTTTCCCCGTTTCGGTACACCGAGAATCTTGATAAGTGATGGAGGAACTCATTTCACCGGGAAGAACTTCAAAAAGTGCTTGTCCAAGTTGGGAATTGAGCATAGGGTCTCCACGGACTATCACCCACAAACTAACGGACAAGCGGAGACGTCAAATAGGTAATTAAAAAGCATACTCAACAAGACCATAGAGAAGGGAGGCAAGGATTGGTCAAAGAAATTAGACGGAGCTTTATGGGCTTATCGAACGGCGTTTAAAACACCGATAGGTATGACCCCTTATCAATTCGTCTATGGAAAAGCTTGCCACCTTCCGGTTGAGTTGGAACATAAAGCCTATTGGGCGATTAAAGAGATGAACCTTGATCTCGATGCCGCGGTGGTGAAACGAAGAATTCAAATAAGCGAGCTAGAGGAGTTGAGGTTGAAAGCTTATGAAAACGCAAGCATATACAAGGAGAGAATCAAAAGGTGGTATGATAAGAGATTGAAGAAAAAAGAATTTAAAGAACGAGATAAGGTCCTCCTCTACAATTCGAGGTTTAAAACCTTCGGAAAGGGGAAATTGCAAAGCAAGTGGGACGGACCTTATGTTGTGCATTCGGTGTTCTCCAACAGAGCGGTAACCATTATGGATATAAACAGCGATCAATTTGTGGTGAATGGACAGCGGCTTAAGGTTTACTACGAACCCGATGTCGTCCCCCTTCACCATGTTGACGTCTTCACCATGGAGGAAGAGCCCGAACGTCCCGCCTAGGACGAAAAACAAGGCATCAACTTCTGTAAATAATTTTTCTTTTAGTTTTCTGGAGTTTTTCGCGAAGATTTACTGTGCCAACTTTTTCCCATGGGCTAAGGAAGAAAAAAATAGGGTGGTGTGCAAAAAACCGGACCGGCCCGCCCCCGAGGCGGGGGTGGGCCGGCCGGCCCAGGCGGACCGGCCCAGAGGGGCCTGACGTCCGATGATGCCGAATTTCACCCGAATTGCTCCTTTTTGACTTCCTTGTTTGGTCGGAAAATTTTAAGGGAAGTGTAAAAAAGGAAAATAAGGTTCCCAGGGCTTTTCTCTCAGGACTATTTATTTGGCCGAATTAGGAGCTCGAGGATCAAACCTTTCAAGCAATGTGTTGCACCCTTGTAGCAGCCATTGTGCTCCCAAGGAGCTTAGAGTTGAAGCTAGAAGCCAAGAAGCCATCGATGGAGGAGGCGATGCGATGCGAGCTCAAGCTACCCGTCAAGAGGACCGCACGCATCCGTTGCGGAGGACGTGTCCCGACCGGAGCTCTTGCATCTCGCGACCCCGTCGAAGGAGAGAAGGTCCCTACACCCGTCCGAAGTTCGGCACGCCTCCAAGGCATCAAGCGCAAAGATTACAAGGAGGTGTAGCCAGAGCCTAAGGATTATGGGGATAGCGACTACTCCGACGATCGTAGCCCGAGCTCGTGGGCGGCCGTCGGTAGAGATGATGATGATTGGGATGAGCAGCCCAAGGAAAGAACTCCCGAAGGCCCCAACGGCGACGACAACGACGGTAATGAAGGCAACGACAATGGAGGTGGCAACGACAGTGGTGACAACGGTGGAGATTATGGCGACGACGACCCTTCGGATTGCATCCGATGTGTTGTCGAGTTTGCCGTCAATCCATCGCGAATCTCTACATGTCGGCCGACGAATGTCTCCAAGCCATGGAAGCGATGAAGCAGCGTATGGAGGACTTGGAGCGTGTAGTTGAAGATGACACAAGTTCCTTAACCGCAACGTGCGCAAACTCTTCGGCATGATTGGAAGCATGAGAGGCAAGTGGTGCAAAACTTGCTTGAAGTACCACTAGATCTAGTTTTCCCCTTAGGATTTTTGTAAGATACGACGAGGACGTCGTATGTTTTAAGTGTGGGGGAGAGCTAGCTCGCTAGCCTTAGCTTTTGAACTTCAAGTTTAGGTTCGGTTTAATCTTCGTGTGAGAGTCTTAGTGTTTTTAATGAGACTTTAGTTTTTGAGTCTGTTTTAAAATTTTTGCAAGTGTCTTAAATTAGTGTTGAGTCAAGAAAACCAAATAAAAAGAGCCTTTATATATATCTTTGTGTTTTATGTATTGCTTATCTTTATTTACTTGTTTGTTTAATCTTCGATTCTTGATATATGAACACAAGTATGTGGTTTGAAAAACGTTTACTGTGGTGCTTAGTGGAATTGCTACTACTTAAAGTACCCATACCACACTTCGATCTTGAGCTTCACAAGTTAGTTGTGCTATGTTCGATGCTAAAAATCGGAGGATTTCAGTTCTAAAAATTATCTTAAAACCCTTGTAATAAAGGTTAGCAAAACCTCTTTTTCCAAGATGAGAGTAAGAATTCCTATCCAAAGCCAAGTTTATTTTTTTCGCTCCACCATAAGTGTGATTAGCACGATGAGTTAGGCTAGGACCTTTCTCTCTTGGTGAGTTTTAATTTCGAGCAATGATCATGTCCTTGTGCTTATCTTTTGTTGCTAGCCTCGTCATATATTCGGTACGTGACTTTCACAATGAAAGTCATGATCATCGCCGGATTCCATACCCAACCCTATACATCTCTTTTGTACATCGTATTCCTTGAACACAACCTATTTTCAAAGTTTCGTCTCGTCTCTAGCATGATTTATTTAAAAATTCAGATTGTATGCATGCAAGGAAAGAGAGAATTGAAAGCTTTGAAAAGTTGTCAAGAGAGAGAAAAATAAAGAGAAAAAGTATGTGTATGGAAAAGAAAGAAAGAAAGAAAGAAAAAGAATCATATGTGAATGAAAAAAAGAGAAAAAGATGAGGTAGCAATGAAGATATGAGAGGGATGGATCAAGTGAAAGAAAAGAAAAAAATAAAGTGTAAGGAAGGGTGTCACGTTGATTGTGAGACGAAACTTTTACTCTATTTCCAACCATGTGCAATCCGACAACGAGGACATCATTGGTGCCTTGTAGTCACAATTTGCTTTTGCCCTTGCACATGTCCACCATTCTAAATCTTCTCATCCTTGATATCCCTACATATGGTTAATTCTCATGATCATTGGCTTTGAAAGGTAGACAACCATTAGAGGAAGTTCTTAGTTTGACAATACTTGTGTTGATTGCGCTAGCCCTACCTATAGCTCCACTTTACAAGATATATGAGAGATTAATGGGAGGTGAGAGTTTTATAAAACTTGGTTAGGATAGCCACTTCATATGAGTGACTTGAGAGAGCTTGGAAAAAGGTTTTGTCTAATACTTGTTGCAGGAATTTTTGTTTTGAAAACCGTAAAAACCCTCCGATGGAAGCAAAGGAGTAAGCATGGCTGAAATTGAAGACTTCAAGTGAAGAGTTTGAGTTGTGGGGTAAAACTTGACGTGGTAAAAGTTCTAAACGCCCATGTTTATGTTTAATTATCATTACTTTGTGTTTATGTATTAAAGATGAAAGGATTGACTAACTTGTGAAGGAGGATTAATGATACACGATTACACACCTTGGACGAAATTCTTTTACGAGTACTTGCTCGAGGACGAGCAAGAGCTAAGTGTGGGGGAGATGTTGACGGTGTATTTTGGTGCACCTAGCATGTTCATTACACTTTGGTTTGGATTTTATTATGGAACTAACCCGCCACTAGGCACACTAATCATATAACAAGTTCATCTTTGTGCATGCATTTGGAAGTGTTGTGTTTATGTAGGAAAACATGGACATAAAGGACGGATTCGCAACAAGTTCAAAGGAGCATTCACGGAGTCTTGTTCGTGTTCATGAGCTTGCTGAAATCACTTCCAATGGTGGCGAGGACCGAAGTGCAACGAGGAACACCCCCGGGGATTGAAGCGTAAAAGATCAAACTTCATGCAAAGAGAGCCTCCATCTTGGACGCGAGGATAACAACATCAAAATCATGCAAGTGGAGGGGGCAAAGTACATAAGTGCACGAGGACCCACGGAGCAGAAGGGGCGACCGAACCGGGCCGAAGTGGGCTCGAGCCGGCCGGCCCAGGCCGGCCGGCCCAGCCCAGTTCCGGCACCGGTTCGGTCCCGTTTTCCTTGCCCTCGAAGGATCTTCAATCCTAAAACCCCCGAGGCGCCGCCAACACCGAAAGGAGGAGTCATTCGCACCAGAAGGCCATCCACAAGCTAGAGAGAGAGGAGGAGGATCTCCGGCGGGAGATCAACCACCTCGAAGGAAGCACCCTCTCGTGGAGAAGAAGGAAGACACGGCGGAAGGGAAACCATGATCAACGGTGCCATGATCGCACCTTGATGGGGTAATCTTCTCATTCGTCCATGGGTTGTAATCGATATTGAGATGTAATCGCACTTTGTCGGATTATCTATCTATCATCTTGTGTTGAATATACTTTAATGCTTAAGGTTCGCTACCGTGCCGTAGAGGGAGTACGAGCTCCAATGCTTCCTTGGATCCATTCAATACGCCGTGTCCATCAAAGGTCTAGTCATGAATACCTTCGCGTAGTGACAGTACAAGAGGAGGGAAAGGGCGAAACCGTGGTCACATCCCCAATAGATTAGTTTGGTTTTCATGTCTTTAAGCGATTGCATGCTCTAGTATCGTAGACCCGTGGGCGAGTGTCTTCTACCTTGATATCTTAATCATTCTCTCTAGTGTAGTTTAGTGTTTTCTAGTATAATAGTAGTTAGGGTTTTAGTAGCTAGTGTGTCGTTGTTGATCGAACGCTTGTAATCCCCTTGCTCCGCGGATTGACAAGAACCTTGGGAATCCCGTGGTGAAAAAGGTGTGGGGTCCGTACGCTTGCGGATCGTAGAGGGATACGTCTTTTATCCGTCAACAACATCCCGCCCCTCGGGTGGGACCAGTGGGCAAGGCTGCCTACGCCAGCCCCTGAGCCCCAGGCGGGGGCGCTTGTGAGAAGGCAGGACAGCCACATGGTGGCCGGGGGCCCGAGGCATGGCGCCGAGGCCTCTTCATCCCGGGCCGGCCCCCTGCCTCGGGCGAAGAGCACGTTGATGCGCCCCCCCCCCCCCCCCGCCGACGCCCAGGAGGAGCAGCAGCTGTGGTGAAAGGATCGAGGCAATATGGCCTAGAGGGGGTGAATAGGCCTGCACACAAAATTTAAACTTTTTCTGCGAAAATACTGTCAGACTCCGGAACCCCCGAGATTATTCTCGGAACCTCCGAACGAGGCAGCCTCCGAGAATAAACTCTGAACTTCCGGCAGCTGTTAGAACAAAGCATAAATAACTTGAGCTGCGAATAACTTGATGAAAACCAGATCTACTAAATTCTAGGAGGTACTAAGGACCTAGTAAGAAGATTTCTAAGCAAAGGACAAGCTAGGAAGGTACCACAAAGTAGATCGGGAGCAAACCCTAATAGATCTAGTCAAGAACAAGCATGAACAAGTAAGTAAACAAGAACAAGCACGAGACAAGGATTTATCCCGTGGTTCAGCTCGCCACAAAGGCTTGCTTACGTCCATGTTGTTGAGGAAGCCACAAAGGCTAGGGACCACAAAGGTCAACTCCTCTCTCACACCTATCACTTTGGGTAATAGGTGGAGGCTTTCCACTAGAATCACAAAAGGTAATACAAACACCTTGGAGCTTCCACAAATCGGTTTGAAGAGCTTCCAAGAACCTCTATCCGTCTAGGAGCAAGGCTCCAAGAGTAATAGATCCACCAAGCTTGCTAGGGTTCTTCCAAGTGCTCAAGTACCAAGGAGAGAGAGAATGGCTCACTAACTCACTTCAAGAATCCACTCTCAATCAATGCTAGGCAAGGATTTGGAAGAGAGTAGGTTAGGAGTGAATGCAAGGTGAGAGAAACAGGTTGGAACGGCGTTCTGAGCTCTGGGAAGAAGAAGATAACCGTTAGGGGACCAAGGGGTATAAATACCCCCAGATCTAGAACAGTAACGGCTATATTCCAGAGTTCGGAACCTCCGAGAAAAATCTCGGAACTTCTGAGTTTTGAAAACTCTGCAGACTGTAGCCTGTACGGTCGGAACCTCCGAGAAAAACTTCGGAACCTCCGAACAATAAACAGCAGGGGCAAAACAGCTGCAGGTCACTTCCCTTGGGATGAGGATTAAGGTTTAAGAAAGATGGATTATGAGCACTTGAAACCACCCTAACTCACCATTAGTATCCCTCTTGATAGTACAGATTGCCCTATACTCAAATTCAAAAAGTAAAATAAATAAAACTCCTTCAAGTAGCATAGGCATCCTTCTTTAATCAGTTGAGGGGTCTCCAATCTTTCTTTTGCACCCGTGATAATAACTCGTGCCGCACAAGAGACTCAAAGGCTCATTAGCTCTTTAATTGTGTGGTCAACATCACCAAAACCCTCATAGGGCTTGATTGCACTTACAATCTCCCCCTTTTTGGTAA
Source organism: Cenchrus americanus (assembly GCA_947561735.1). Taxonomy (NCBI): domain Eukaryota; kingdom Viridiplantae; phylum Streptophyta; class Magnoliopsida; order Poales; family Poaceae; genus Cenchrus; species Cenchrus americanus. The sequence continues at coordinate 306,717,002 of OX387241.1, read as the reverse complement.
ATGTTGACAACCCAATTAAAGTTTACAATTTAATTTGAAAGATTGAGCTTTTGATGATTTGAGTACAAGTCTCCCCCTCAATGTATTCATGTACCTTTTGAATAGGGTGAAATGTCTTAACTGACAATTAATTTACATACATTGTGAGTAAAAGTGTCAAGAAAGTTGTACTCAAGCCATCGAGGGGTGCAAAAGAAGTGTAACAGATAATACGTGATGCATATGCCATGTGAAAACAATCACAGAGTTATCTGTTAGCAGAGTTCGGAACCTCCGAGAAAGTTTTCGGAACCTCCAGGAGTTGGAGCCTCCGGAAAAATTCTCAGAACCTCCGTGGTCTGCAGAAGATACTCCAACAAACAACAATACACAGGCAGAGCAACAATATGACCAGAAATAGCAGCTAGATAAAGATAACAGCATCCAACACATCTAGCCCTATTACATCCATCACAAAAGTTTTTAAAGTTTGCAAATCCCACAAATGACCATGACCAGAACCTGCTTGCCAACAGAGGCAAGCTAAAAGCGTTACAGCAGTTTAACATTAACCACCAGGAGTTTATGAGAGAATAGTTAGCACTCTCATCTCACCAAAAGAACAAAAGAATTTCTGTTCAGCCACCAGAAGAAGCTCCAGGTCTTCAGATTCTTCTCAATCTTCATATCTCTCCCCCTTTGTCAACAGTTTAACAAAAAGGAGAGGAAAGAAGAGAGGAAGTTAGAACGGGACCTAGGTAAATCACTCCTCATCACTGAAGTCAGAGGCATCCTCCTCCGCTTCAGGGACTGTGCTGTCAGATCCAAGGTCAGAGCCAGATCTAGAGGACAAGTCTATGGGCCTTCTGACAGGTCTTCCAGCAGTGGCCTTTCTTCTGACCCAACCGCCAGATGAAGAACCCATGGCCTTCTTACCAGCAGCCTCCTTCCTAAGTCTGGCCATCTTGGCACCGAGTGGCTCAGCATCTTCTTCATCTTCCTCAGAGTGAGCAGCAGGCGTATCTTCAGCCATAGGACTGGCAGGCTCCTTCTCACCCTCCTCCTCACTAGTAGTATACTCTGGAAAATCAGGAAAGAGAGGTGGAGGATGGTGCATGGCATCGAAAGACAGCCCTCGGTGCTTCAAAGAACTTTGTTCATGTCCTCCCCGAGCTCAAACGGTCGATGTGATGTCCATGCGGTACCTCCAGGTGTCCCTCACCATGCCCCTCAGCTTGTGCAGTCCAGCAGGCATGGGTGCCTTGCTGGGTCCTTCTTCTCCTCCTTCTGGACCAGACTTGTGCTGCTTGGAGCTGGCCTTCTTCAGAATGTGCTCCTCCACCACATGCTGCTTCTTCTGATGCTGCCACTATTTGACCTGGTAAGATGCATGCTCAACATCCTTCTTGAAGCTGACACCTGAGACCATCTCTATCATGTACATAATGTATGGAGCATAGGGCAGGTTGCACTTCCCACTTTCTGTCACTTCCACCAAGTTGTACCAGATAAACCTGCTAAAAGAAAAGGGTCTTGCCCCTGGCAGCAACCTAGCTAGCAGATTTGGTGCAAATCTCCTAAGGCTGGTTGAGTCACTTCCCCCTTTTGGATAGATGGTTTCCCTAAATATGTTGTTGAGCACATAGTACACAGATTTCAAGGCAGTGGTGGAACCATCTGCCAGCTCATCATACTCATAGGTAGCAGCAATCTTCTTGGGGTTCATATGAGCCTCAAAGTGGATGATATCAGCCTCCCTGTCCTCCTTGCTGAACCCAAAAAGCCTAGCAAATGTGACAAAGTCAATCTTGTAGTGCACGCCTTCAGTCATCCAATGTATGGTCTCCTTGTTGTCTTCATGAAAGAAGGTTGCATGAAACTGAGCTAAGACTTCTATGTTCCAGTCATACTTGAAGCTCATGATATCTCTCATTTTGTACTTGTCCACCAGCTCAAGCACATCTTCCTTTACAGGTTCCTCTGCTGCCTCTAGATGTGTAAAGTCAATCCACTTCATTTTGATCAGCTTCATCTTGGTATTCAGGACTGTCTCATAGAACTTGAAATGAAAACAGACCAAAACCTATAGTCTATTGCTGCCATCTTGGGGTTCACATATGGATTCTCTTCTCTGGCCTTCTTGACCAAGAACCCTGCTCCATCATAATTGGTGTGCTCAATGTACACAGAATTATCATACTTCGTTGGAGGGTGTCTCTTGAGCAGCCCCTTGTGATACTTCAGGTAGGTGGAGTCTATTTCCCCTAATGGCATGTCATCTTCAAGATCTATGGGAATGGTCTTTCCCTCTGTGCCTCCATTGTCCTCTACATGTGCAGCTGACCCAGATCCTCTCCCTCCTGACAGACTGCCCCCTTTGCCTCTCCTAGGGGTTGCCTTCCCTCTGCTGCCACTGCCACCAACAGTTGCTCTTGCTGCAAGTTTGGAAGCTCTTTCACCAGCAGGTGTCTCAAAAAGTGGCCTCTGCCTCTTGGTATAAGTCTTGTCAGCAGGGGTGCCAGACATCTGCCAGGGAGAAACATGAGCAGCAGATAAGAGTGGGATCAGGACAGATAAGGATTGTGGATCAGGATAGGCATGAACTTCAATTGATTAATCTCCAGTGGAATTTTGAATCATAGACTGTCACTTGTTAGTACAGACTTCGGAACCTCCAAGGATTTTCTCGGAACCTCTGAAGTCAATGTACTGACAGAGGACAGTTTATTGATTCAACTTTCAACTGAATTTTAACCAAAAAGCAGACATGATAGAATTTGGCTTACGACAGATATGAGATAAAGTGTTGCAGGTGAAGTGAAATTCAGTGGAACTTTGAATCAAGGTCAGCCTACAGTAGGTTACAGGGTTCGGAACCTCCGAGAATTTTCTCGGAACCTCCGAGACTCTGTCAACCTTACTGCACTCTGAATTTTGATTCAACTTTCAACTGAACCTAAACTACACTTGCATCATAGGCATTCAGGACAGGGCACAAGGCAGCTTTCTGCGATACCAAGATCTAGAATCCTAAGAACAGATGGATCTAGGAACTAGGGTTAGGGTTTTGTCTCGGATTACCTTGATTGGGATGAAGGAGATGGAGAGAGATGATCTTGAGATCGACAACACAGATGCGTAGAGGCGCAGAACGAGGCTTCTTCCTTCTCCTCTGACAGAACCGAGCGGATCTAGGTCTTCTGGAGCGGTTCCTTCCTTCCCCCTCAGCTGCGACCCATCAACGACGAGAGATGCACGGCCTCGCACGTGTGACCCACGAGGAGCGCGATCAACGACGGCGAGGGAAGCGGCGGCGGTGGCGCGGTGGAGAAAGAGGTGCGGTACGGTTGTCGTCGTGAGAGAGAAAGAGAGAGAGAGTAAACTGGATCTGAGAGAAATGACTGCGGTGAAAGGGAACGACGGGTTTACCCTAGGTAAAGGAATATTCTCTTCAGATGTTTTATTCCTTTTAACTCCCCTTCAATTGAGACTGAGCGCTAAGACTGTAAAGATTGGAACTTCCGATGATTTTCTCAGAGCTTCCGAGGCCCGGAGCCTCCAAATATTTCCTTGGAGCTTCCGAAACTTGAATTCCAGAGACAGTTAACTTTTACCCCTTTGAGATTTTGAACTTTCTATCAACTGAGATCCTTAGGTCATGGTACCCTTGACTCAAGTGGCTATAAAAACAAACAATCACACACACAACTATAGCCACTTAAGACAAGTTAGGGATAAGAAAATAGATTTTGAAAAACCTTTAAGATAGTGTTTTCACACACACCTTTTTTAAACAAAATTTCAAAGAAAACTAACAGTTTGCAGCAAACAATTATGGCATGCTAGAGATCAAACCACGCAACGAGAATCAAGAATATTTAGTTCATTCTTTAAGCTACAAAACCTTGACTCATTGAGAGGTTTAGTGAAGATATCGGCTAGTTGTTTGTCGGTGCTCACATGACTTAAAACGATATCTCCTTTAGCTTCATGGTCTCTCAAGAAGTGATGACGGATGTCTATATGTTTTGTGCGAGAATGGCTTACGGGGTTGTTTGCAAGCTTTATGGCACTTTCATTGTCACACAAAAGTGGGATATGGGAAAAGTGACATCCGTAATCTTTTAAGGTTTGCTTCATCCAAAGTAGTTGAGCACAACATGTGCCGGCCGCAACATACTCGGCCTCGGCGGTGGAAAGGGCTACTGAGTTTTGCTTTTTAGAACTCCAAGACACTAGAGACCTACCAAGGAATTGGCAAGTCCCCGATGTACTCTTTCTATCTACTTTGCAACCGGCATAATCGGAATCCGAATAGCCAAGTATATCGAAAGTGGAGCCCTTAGGATACCACAAGCCAAGGTTAGGGGTATGCACTAGATATCTCAAGATTCTCTTTACGGCCATGAGATGGCACTCTTTCGGGTTAGCTTGAAATCTAGCACACATGCACACACTAAGCATAATATCCGGCCTAGATGCACATAAGTAAAGAAGAGAGCAGATCATGGAGCGATATACCTTTTGGTCCACGGATTTCCCTTCTTCATTGAGGTCCATGTGTCCATTGGTAGGCATTGGAGTCTTGATAGGCTTTGCCTTGTCCATGTCAAACTTCTTTAACATATCCCTTGTATACTTGGTTTGACATATGAATGTCCCTTCTTTAGCTTGTTTGATTTGAAATCCGAGAAAGAACTTGAGCTCACCCATCATGGACATTTCAAACCTCTTTGTCATCACCCTACTAAACTCTTCACAAAAAGTTTCATTAGTACTACCAAATATTATGTCATCGACATATATTTGGCACACAAAAATATGACCATCAACTTTTCTAGTAAAGAGAGTAACATTGGCTTTGCCTATCTCAAAGCCTTGCTTAAGCAAGAAATCCTTAAGGCATTCATACCATGCTCTTGGTGCTTGCTTTAGCCCATAGAGCGCCTTATGGAATTTGTAGACATGATTAGGACGCTTGGGATCTTCAAAACCCGGTGGTTGCTTAACATATACTTCTTCAGAGAGTGGTCCATTGAGAAATGCACTCTTGACATCCATTTGATAGAGCTTGAAGTCATGATGGGCAGCGAAAGCTAGTAGAAATCGAATTGCTTCAAGTCTTGCTACCGGTGCATATGTTTCTCCAAAGTCTAGCCCTTCAACTTGGGTGTACCCTTGAGCAACCAATCTTGCTTTGTTCCTAGTCACAATACCAAACTCATCTTGCTTGTTCCGAAAGACCCATTTGGTGCCAATGATGTTTGTGTTTGGTCTCTCCACCAACTCCCACACTTGATTTCTTTCAAAGTTGTTCAACTCCTCTTGCATGGCCACCACCCAATCCGGATCCTCAAGAGCTTGCTCTACCTTGGTTGGTTCAAGAGAGGAAACAAACGAGTAAAATGCACAAAAATTCTTAAGACGAGATCGTGTTGTTACCCCTCTCCTTATGCTCCCAAGAATATTGTCAACGGGATGATCCCGTTGTATGACTTGATGTACACGAGGATGTGATGGTCCAAGAGGTTGGTGTAGAGGTTGATCTTCATCATCTTCATCAGCTTGGGGCTCAGATGTGCTTGCTTGGACATCCCCTTGCTGATCAATTTGCTGGTTCAGGGTGTCTTGTGGTGTTGGACTTTTAGACCCCGGAACCTCCGGAGAATTTCTCGGAGGTTGGATTTCAGTGCCAGTTCCCGGAACCTCCGAGGAATTTCTCGGAACCTCCGAAGTCTGCACAGCTCCTGAACCAGTGGCTTCTGGTCCTTCGAGTGGTGTTGAAGCTTGTGCTTGGTTTTCATCTTCCTCTTGTGCCTCAACTGGTCTAACATCACCTATGGCCATTTGCTTAATTGCTTCACAAGATGGCTTCTCATTACCTACAACATTCAAATCAACTTGCTCCACTTGAGAGCCATTAGATTCATCAAAGGTCAAATCTACCGTGACTTCAATCCTCCCGGTGGTTAGATTGAAGACCCGATAAGCATGCTCATTTGGACCATAACCAAGAAGAAATCCTTCATCAACCTTTGGTGCAAGCTTAGAGGTTCGGGGCCTCTTGTTTAGAATGAAACATTTGCACCCAAACACTCTAAAGTAAGACACCTTAGGCTTTTTACTGGTAATAAGCTCATAGGAGGTCTTCTTGTGAAACTTGTGAAGATAGAGGCGGTTGATTGCATGGCAAGCCGGTTGATAGCTTCGGCCCAAAAGATGTCTTGAGTCTTGTACTCATCCAACATGGTTCTTGCCATCTCGATAAGAGTTCTATTCTTCCTCTCAACCACCCCATTTTGTTGAGGGGTATAAGGTGCTGAAAATTCATGCTTGATGCCCTCTTCATCAAGAAATTCTTCAACATAGGTGTTCCGGAACTCCGAGCCATTGTCGCTTCTCACTTTCTTGATTGGTAGCCCGAATTCCCTTTGTGCTCTTCTAATGAAGGTCTTCACCTTTCCTTGTACTTCACTCTTGTCAAACACAAAGAACACCCACGTGAAGCGAGAATAATCATCAACAATAACCAAGCCATATTTGTTACCGCCAATGCTTATGTAGGCCACCGGTCCAAATAGATCCATGTGAATGAGCTCCAATGGTCTTGAAGTAGTGAGGATGCTATTTGGTGGGTGAGGTGCTCCTACTTGTTTTCCGGCTTGGCATGCTTTGCAAACCCTATCTTTCTCAAAATGTACATTTGTTAGTCCAAGGATGTGTTCATCTTTCAAAAGTTTGGCCAAGTTCCTCATGCCAACATGGGCTAGTCGGCGATGCCATAGCCAACCCATGCTAGATTTTGCCACTAGACAAGTCTTGGGAGAAACTTTACTTTTGTTGAGATCAACTAGGTAAAGCCTCCCCCTCAAGCGACCCGTAAGGACAACAGAGGAATCCTCCCTTCTTATGATGGACACACCCTTTTCCGAGAAGTGGCAATCAAAACCAATCTCACTAAGTTGTGAAACCGATAATAGATTGTAACCCAACGGATCAACGTGAAGAACATTTGTAATTGAATAATTTTGAGATATAGGGATATCACCTACGCCGATGACTTCTCCTTTTGTATCCCCTCCATATGCAATGGTTTCCTTTGGTCCTTCCAAATGGAGATAGGATGAGAACATACTCTTTTCTCCGGTCATATGATGTGTACATCCGCTATCAAGCACCCAACTTGATCCACCGGAGGAGTATGCCTACAAAACAATTTAGTTCCTTCTTTTAGGTCCCCAATTTGACTTGGGGCCTTCCATGTTAGTAACCAAAACTTTTGGAACCCATAGTGATCTTTTCACATATATGTTGGACTCATTTCCAACATACGTGGCAACAACTTTACCAACATTGTTGCGTCTCAACACATAGCTAGGAGGTATGTCTCTAGATGCATGGGCTTTGCTCTTGTTGGGACTCAAGTTTCTTCTAGGCATTATTGGATGATTTTCAACCTGCATACAAGTGTTAGGGGCCTTGGAAACATGCTGCTTCTGAGTCTTGCTCTTTTTCTTTGTCTTATCTTTACAGTCCCCAGAACTTCCGAGAATTTTCTCGGAACCTCCGAGTTTGGCTGTCTGAGCGGCTCGAGGCTTCCAGACTCCAGAACCTCCGGGCTTGGAGGTCAGAACCTCCGGGGTCTGGGAGAACAGAAATCCAGAACTCTTGAATTCAAGGCATTCCTTTTCTTTGATGATTTTTCTTTCATTGGTCTTGCCACCTTCAACATATCCAAAGCCTGGATTCTTGCTTTTCTCTAACACTTTCCTCTTGGTGAATCTTGCCCTTTTGTTTTCTTCACCCATGCATCCTCTAGCTATGATTGAGTTCAACCTAGCAATTTCTTTCTTTAAAGCTTTCATGTTAGCAAGGTTAGCGGCATAAGATTCAATATCAATAGGATAACATCTATCACAGCCCTTGCTAGTAGAAGCACTAGAGTCGCCTTTTACCTTCGAGGGATGTGAGGTGCTACTCCAAAGGAGACTATATTGCTCCTCAAGCTCTTCATTCCTCAACTTGAGAGAATTACATTGAGCTTGAGTGGCAGCAAGGTCCTCCTTGAGAGTAGCTATGACACTCTCCGCTTGGTTGACTTCCAAACGCAAAGCCTCAATCTCACTTCTATCGGAGATAATGGTGTCTTGGCTTTTCTCTAGTTCTACTATTAGCTTAGCCATAAAATCTCTAGATTGCTCATCCATTTCACGAACAATTTGGTTTGCTTCTTCATCACTAGTATCATCACTGGAGTCCATTTCCGACTCATCACCAGGTTGAGGAAAGGGTTTTGGGTTAGTTTTTACCTTTTCGCCCTTGGCCATGAGACAATGAATGGATGTGCTCTCTTCATCATCGGTTAAATTGTTGAACAACCTTGAGGTAGAGGGAAGCTTCTTGATATCCACGGTTGCAATTTTCTTCCCTTCCTCTTCACTAGAGCTTTCATCTCCGGAGTTCCATTCATGACCAATGTGGGCTTCTCCACCATAGTGTCTTCTTTTGTAGTGTGGTTTTTGGTCTTTCTTGTAGTTCCCTTTACCCTTGTCATTCCTATTTTCTCTTTTCTCATTAGGGCAATCAGCAATGAAGTGCTCGGTGCTTCCACAATTGTAGCAAGTTCTCTTTTTCTTGTTGGGAAACTTCCTCTTGGCAAACTTGTACCCTTGCTTCTTTAATCCTCTCTTGTATGTCTTCATGAACAAGGCCATGTCCCCAATCTCAACATGAGGACCTTCATCTTCATCTTCACTCGAATCACTTGTGGAGCTCTCTACTTCCACCCTTTTGGATTTTGACTTAAGAGGCTTGGAAGAAGTAGTGTACTTGGATGAAGAGGAGGGTTTGCTTGACTTGTGGGAATGGAGAGCAACCTCTTTAACTTTCAAGTTGTTTAACTTAGCTTCCAATTCCCCAATCTTCTTTCTATGTTGGATTTCCTTGTCCATGAGCTCATGTGTAAGAATTCTCCCAAGAACATCATTTGGAGAGAGCTCCTCAAACCTTTTCTTCTCTCTAATCAAGGTGACTAGAGTGGGATTTCTCGGAGCAAAGGCCTCCAACATCACTTTCACAACAAAGTGGTCATCTAGCTCATCACCACCTAGACCCCTTATCTTTCCAACAATGACCATCAACCTATCAAACATCTCTTGTGGCCCTTCTTCATCAGAGATAGTAAATCTATTGAGTTCGGCCATCAATATGTTGATCTTGGATTTCTTGACCTTGTCAACACCCTCATGCGCAATGTGAAGAATGTCCCAAATCTCCTTGGCAATCTCAAGTCCACTAACACGGTTGTACTCTTGGGCATTCAAGGCACTAAGGAGTATGCTTGTAGCTTGACCATTCCTCCTAATGTTGTGTTGACGGTTAATAGTTGTATCAAAGTTCGTTTGTGACTTGCAAGCGGACAAGTCTCCCGTCGTAGTCAAGGGACCCTTCTTCCCTCGAGTGGTGAACCCAAGGTATCGAATCCGTGGAACAATGTGCAACGCAAGGATTCAATCTAGTAAAGCAAGGTAAAGCTATCTAATGAAGGTAAGTTGCATCTAATCTACTAACTCATAAAGAAAACGAATCTAATCTAATCTACTAAAGAGGTAGCAAGAGAAAGCAAGAGATAACCAATCTAGAGAATCTAGATCATGCTTATGTTGTAGCTCCAAACAAGATAGATGAAGATAGCAAAGTGAATCTCATTAAAAGCATCTTTAAATCGTGGCCTTCCCATCCGACTCCGAAAACATCCGCCTTTCGAGACCCCCGTTCGTCACAACGTATCCCTATTCATGCGGGGAGCTTAGGGCGAGTTCGATAGAACAAGTTGAAATCACTTGGCCGGTCCGGTATGCACCTCTAGCCACCGCGGCTACAAGAGCACCCTATGTAATCTAGCTATAGACTAGATCGTAGAAGAAGCAAAACCAAGAAGAAATCAAAATCATCGAGAAGGCACTTAATCGCTAGAAATCGGATTCACTTACAAACTTCACCATGAATGATTACATGAACAAGATCACCACCGGGCCCTCCCTCGATCTTGATCCTCGCTCCGAGCTCCGACGTGGTCTTCCATGCAAGGTTCCCACGTCGGCCGGGGAAACCCTAGACAACTAGCACGACCCTCATCTTCAAGTTGGTGTCCCTCAAGCTTCTCTCGCTCCTCGGCGGCGGAATACGACTTCCGTTCGCGTGGCTCTCGGTCGGGGGGCTATTTATAGCCCGAGAAGCAATTAGGTCAAAGGAGAGGCCGATTGGGCCCCGAATTGGGGCCGGGCCGACCGGCCCGGGCCGGCCGGCGCCCGGGCCCACTCGGCCCACCTCGCGGCCTCGCTTCGCCGGTGTTGCTTCCCACGTCTTCTAGATGTTCTCCCCTTTTGCATGTGGGCCCTTGACGTCGGTTTCTCTCCGAATTGGACTCAACTCCTTGTCTTGCAAGATTCGGAAGACTTTTCTGGTTTAGTCCTCGGAGTTTATCATCTTCTCGGGCTTGGTCCTTGGGCTCTTGGAGTCATGTTCACTTCATTGCTTGACTTGTATCGGGCTTCAAGGTCTTGTCATGAGGTGCTTAATGAACTTATCCCGGAAGTCTTGCTTTCAACGTTAAAACCCTGCGTAAACACATAACTCCAAAACCGACATGCACAAGTGAACTTGTTATACCACGGGGGTTAGTACCAATGAATAAGATACAAAAGTTATGCCAACATAGAAGGTAAACTCATGGCTAGGTTGACGGATTTTCACCGTCAACATCTCCCCCATGCTTAAACCTTGCTCGTCCTCGAGTAAGCCTTCGATGGATATCATCATTGCCAAACAATGTTTAAACCTTGCACTTGATCATACATGAAAAAAAACATAATTCTCTCAAAAGTTTAATTCGTTAAAGTTCCATAATGTACTAGCCTTCACCTCTACGGAGGGTAGATTCTTATTAAGCTTATCCCACAAGTATTAACATGCTCACAAAGTTTAAATAGATCTCAGAATTTTTGAAATAAAGAACGAGATAAAGAAAAGAGCTAAACCAAGTTCACAAATTTAAATCACCTTGCATGTTGCTCATAAACTCTCATCTCACTTGTCTCTCAAGCCTATATATTCTACTCCTTTCCCTCTCATAACATATATGTGTGGTAGGCTTTATATGGAGCTTTGGGAAAGTTTAGTCCTAACAAGATTTTATAAATGAGGTGTTGTCAAAACAAGACAAGCTTCTCATGGTCTTACCGAGACTCGTCAAAAAGGTCATTGGAAAATAATGTTAAATCAAGGAGGGGAAAGAGAAAAATACACACACTTTTAGATGAGTGGACATGTGCAAATGGCAAAGAGTGATCCCGAGGCACAAAGGAAGTCCTCGTTATCGGATTGCACATGGTTGGAAGATGAGAATGGATCTTTTTAACTTGAAGCCTTGAATGCACTTTTAGAGAGCCGGGGAGTTCACTTTACGCACATATATTTTTTTCTCTTTCTCATATTTCTCATTCTTTTCTTTCTTTCATTCATTCATTTTTTCTTGTCATATATTCAGTCCATGACTTTCACAACGAAGTTTTGATTTTTTATACCTTGAAAGTCATGAATATCACTGGATTTTTTTTTACCCAACCCTATACATCTCTTTCATCATTTTTTTTTAAAATACTCCCTTTTGAACTCTAAAACTGCACCGTACCTACCTCCTCCCCCATGCTTAGACGTTGCTCGTCCTCGAGCAAAGAGGCGAAAAATAAGGTAGGTACCGGAGATATTTTTCCTTGGAGAGATACTTGAAATCTTCAACGTTGGCACCGTCTTGCGATCTTCCTTGAATTGATGATCCATTCTCAACGATAGGTTGTGGTCAAGGAGGTAATCACAAAAAGATGATATTTGGTTTAAGGGTGGATATCCGGCGAAGTTTGTGAGATCACCGATGCGGGGATACACAATGCACGGATAAAAGGCTAGCAAAAAGATAGATACGCAAAAACGGAATGACCAGCTTCTTAGTCTCGGGCCAGAGAAGTCATGGCCTGCAATAACTCACTCAAAAATAAATCTTGTACACTAAGGTTTCTGCACTCAAATATATATAAGGCTTTGGATAGGTTGAGCAACACACAAGTGATATTTATGACAAGGTTAGCGATATTTTTGAACATAAAAGACATCTTTAATCTATTCATAACTTGAGAGCACATAAAACACTATGGGTCTTTATTTTAATCATAACCTCCGCTGAAGATTGAGCTAGCATTTAGATAATTTCAGATTTGTATTTTTAAGAGAGCACTAGTTCAAACATGCATAAATCAATTACAAAGATAAACAAAGCGGCAATTATAATCATATATCATCATGGCACAAACTTTGTAACTTTACCAAAGGTAAAAACTTGGTGGTGACATTATTCATGATGAAAATAAAAACTAAGACACATGCTGAAAATTAAACTAAAAACTGAAAATTAAAGCAAAACTGAAAATACTACGCAAACATAGGTGCATACAAGCTGAAAATTAAAGAAAAGGGGGTAAAGGAAAGATAACTAAAGCTCCTCCTCTCTCTAATCTTCCGCCGGTGGTTGATATTGAAAGTCTTGGTTGTTGTACCCTTACTTGCAATAGGAATGCGCCTCTCCTCCTATGAATTGTCTAATGGTATTAGGTGAAGGTGTCAAAGCTCATAAGCGACGTTTGCATTTCCTTCACCCATTTGGTTTGCATTGGTTAGGATGGCTGCAATAATTTGCATGTTCCTTGCAGCGTATCCTACAATGGTGGCCACATTTTGTTGTGGTTGAGGAAGGTGTGCAAATGGCTCCGCAAAGGCTACGTTGGGCACCGCAAAAATGGTGGGGGTATGGCTGCACCACTCCCCCATGCTTGCATTGGTACACCACCGTAGTAACTCGGCGGCGCCGGGGTTCCTCCCAATGGTGGGACATAATTTTGTTGTGCACCTCCTTCTTGGGTCGTGGAAAAACCTTCTCCTAATCCTTCTTTATTATATATATATATATATAAATGATTTTTTTTTCGCCGGCACAAGAAGTCCTTCCTCCAACCGATCTTCTTCCCCTCAAGAAAAGTCTTAATCTTCAATCCGGAAGGGGCAAATTCACCTAGGCCACTTAGAAGCCTCCTCTCTCATCTTCACTCTTATATTTTCCTTTCTTCAAATATTCCTAGGGAAGTCCCGGGTAGGAGATGATTTGGGTTCCTTGTAATACCCGGTTTTAAAGAGATAGTCAACATGGAGAGGTAACAACCCGATCTCCCGAATCCGATGTTGCCACAACACCACCGGTTGATCATAGGTGAGTAGGGTTGATTGGCTGCGAGTAAATCCAATTCAACTCCGTGTTGGTTATCTATGTCTCTCTTATTCTCCCCAAAAATCCACTTGCACAAAAGTGACACACATGGATGATGGGGTTCCGGATAGTATTTCTTCGTTGATGGTCTCTTCCCGTGATCATACTCCAAAAACCTTCCCATGTGCCTTCATGCACATACTTGTTTCGGAGCTCCCTTTTAAAAATAGGAGACACTCGCCCATGGGTCTACGATACTAGAACATGCAATCGTTTCGAACATGAAAACCAATCGATCTATCGGGGTTTGTGTTGAATGGATCCAAGGAAGCATTGGAGCCCTACTCCCTTTATGGCATGGTTGCTAGCCTTAAGCATTAAAGTATTTTCAGCACAAGATGATAGATAGATAATCCAACAAAGTTCGATTACATCTCAAGACCGAATGCAACCCATGGATGAAAGGAGATTACCCCATCAAGGTGCTAGAAATAGCATCACTGATCAAGGTTACCCTTCCAACGGCGTCTTCCTTCTTCTCCTCTTGTGGGCTCCCTCCAACGGAATGAGAGACTCAAGCACTCCTTCATCAAGGTTATGCGCCATGGTCATGAAAATTTCCTAGGCGAATTTCTTGTGGGTGTTTGCCGACACTCCGCTAGAGAATTGCACCGGTGTCCCGTGTGAAACCCAATATGTGGAGAGCTTGGTCGTCGATGTCGACGTTCGCTACAAGCCTCTACTTAAGGTGAGCGAGCTTCTTCTCCTCCTCCGTCATGATGACATACCCCTCGGAATACCGCGGAGCATATGGAGGTGGAGCGGATGATCGTGTCAAGTGGTGAGGTTGGACGGGCGGCTCCTCCATATGTTATTGAAGTTTGGTGAGCCTCATAAACGAGTTTCGTGTAGCCCTCATGCCACCAAGGAGAAGAGTGTGGTTCCTCCTCGGCGGTGCCGTGTCCTCCTCCATACTCCAAGGAAACTCGGAAACCGAGCGCCTCCTCGAAGAGGTTGTCGATGATGGCTTAGACGACGATGATCCCTTCTTCTTCGGTGAAAAGACTTGTAGTTTCTTCCTTGATTGCAGCGCTCTCCCTCACAAATATATATCCGGGGTTTTCACCCGGCAACAAGGTACACAAATATTATTTTGGAGTCTGGACTTTGAGTGGATTAAGGATGTGGATTTTTTTTTTGAGCTATCAAGCTTGGGAAGGTTGGCTATGTCTACGGAGGTTTTGAGCACACAAACTTGAACACACAAACAAAGGAAGGAGAGGGAAGCTTGCTCGCAAAAAACGGGAGCCGGGGGGGCTCCTTATGTAGGTGAGGCCGGCCTCGGTGCTCCTCCCCGTCTCGTCTTTCTTCCGGCACGATCATTTCACCTCTCGCAACTTTCCCCGCCCGCGTGCTCCACGAGTTGCACCGCCCAAACGCTCTCGTCCACTATTGGTCCTTCCACTTGATGCTTCATGTTTTGGGTCATGTCCATGCTCCCTAGCTCCACTTGCTTCACATGCCACCATGAAATTCCTAAAAAGTTGATGCTTGCTGCCCACCATGCTTGTCCTTTGCGTGTGGAATTGGTGAAAGTTGATGAAAGGGAATCCAATGGTGCATGCATGATTACTAGACCGCCTCCATTAAGGTGTGTTTAAGGTTAAGCACTCCTCTAATTCGAAATTTAAAATATTTTTCAGAGCCATGCAAGAGCTCGAACATAATTTTAGAGAAGTTTTTAAACCATTAAAAACAAATGCAAGTCGAAAATATTTTATTTTTACGTCGATTTCGGTCTCACCGGTATAGTTTGCCTTCATTGGTTGAGAGCAAGCTTTTCCCGGCTTGATCACGGGGGCATAGGTTTAGGTCCTAATTTTGATTAGATGAGAGAGATTTTGAATGAAATAAAATTAAGTGAGGCTTAGAAAAATTCTAATCTTAGAGAAACCAAGGATATGGATTTTTGAACCAACCAAAAATCAAGTTTCTAGGTTCACGCGAGTCCTACCACATGCTGAAATTTAAACAACATCTAGATACAAGTCGTGGCTCTACTCGTGTGTTTTTAGCATGAAAAACAAGTCAACCACAACATCATAAAGAGGATGAAAGGTTGAGTTTGGTTCTGAAATTTTTTTTTTTGGTTGTGGTTTCTCGAAAAAGAAGCAAACAATCACATAGGATGGTTCATGTAAAGGGTTTATGATCAAGCAACATGTTCAACCAAGAATTATGTCTCTAATATTGTTCAACCATTCTAAGTCTAAGGTTTTGCGTAGTAAAATTCAGAACTGAATTAAATTTAAAAAGACTTGAAAAACCTGGAATCGGGTTGTCCTCCCGTAGCTTATTCTTGACAAGACGAAACGGGTTGCCTCCCGCCTAGCGCTTCGTTTATAGTCCATGGCTAGACTTCTTCACTTGATTACGCGGATCAACGCTCTTTGTGGGCGTTGCAATCTTGGGTACCCACTTTGGCTTAGTCAATTTTTTTGGTCTTCACGAGCCGGCTTTGTCCTTTGGTCTTGACGGATGCAACATCTTCCTTGTGGCTCGGCATCTCGAACTCCCGTCCTTCGGTCGTGATCTTCATGGTCTCTAGTGTGATCCTTCATCTCTCCCGAATGAGCTTGAGTAGCCTTCGCCGTCTTGGGACCTTGGAGTTGTCTCGGATATTCTTCTTTGTCACCAATCGGTTGTCCGGCAAGTTGTCCCACTTGCGTCTCTAACATCTTCATCACGATGAACACCCCGCATGTGGATCTTGCCTTGGCGACCTTTAGGTGTTGAGCTTCTTTCTCCATCTCCATCTTCTCCATCCTCGTTGATCTTGAACGGCCTTCCGGCGTCTTGACTTGGAGGTGGTGATTCCCTTGGAGATTTTGATGGTCCTTCGAGCTTGTGTTGCACGTCACCTTTGCCTGGTAAAGTTTTCCGGATCATCCACAAAAAAGTTTTGGGTTTCTTGGAGAGGTAGCCAACCATCTCCGGTTAGGGTTAGTAATAAAACAAAAATCTAAATAGAAAAGAAAAAAATTAGGGTTAATCAAAACTAGATTAGATTGACTCTTTTTTTTTTTGAGGATGATCAAACATAAGAGATGCAAAAGAAAATCAAAAGAAAAACTCGAAAGATAAGCGATACTAGATCGGATCTTGATTGCTTGTTCCCCGGCAACGGCGCCAGAAAAAGGGGCTTGTTGACGGTTAATAGTTGTATCAAAGTTCGTTTGTGACTTGCAAGCGGACAAGTCTCCCGTCGTAGTCAAGGGACCCTTCTTCCCTCGAGTGGTGAACCCAAGGTATCGAATCCGTGGAACAATGTGCAACGCAAGGATTCAATCTAGTAAAGCAAGGTAAAGCTATCTAATGAAGGTAAGTTGCATCTAATCTACTAACTCATAAAGAAAACGAATCTAATCTTATCTACTAAAGAGGTAGCAAGAGAAAGCAAGAGATAACCAATCTAGAGAATCTAGATCATGCTTATGTTGTAGCTCCAAACAAGATAGATGAAGATAGCAAAGTGAATCTCATTAAAAGCATCTTTAAATC
Organism: Cenchrus americanus; assembly: GCA_947561735.1. Lineage (NCBI taxonomy): Eukaryota > Viridiplantae > Streptophyta > Magnoliopsida > Poales > Poaceae > Cenchrus > Cenchrus americanus. The sequence goes on along the minus strand of OX387241.1, from coordinate 306,700,147 downwards.
GTGGCCTTCCCATCCGACTCCGAAAACATCCGCCTTTCGAGACCCCCGTTCGTCACAACGTATCCCTATTCATGCGGGGAGCTTAGGGCGAGTTCGATAGAACAAGTTGAAATCACTTGGCCGGTCCGTATGCACCTCTAGCCACCGCGGCTACAAGAGCACCCTATGTAATCTAGCTATAGACTAGATCGTAGAAGAAGCAAAACCAAGAAGAAATCAAAATCATCGAGAAGGCACTTAATCGCTAGAAATCGGATTCACTTACAAACTTCACCATGAATGATTACATGAACAAGATCACCACCGGGGCCCTCCCTCGATCTTGATCCTCGCTCCGAGCTCCGACGTGGTCTTCCATGCAAGGTTCCCACGTCGGCCGGGGAAACCCTAGACAACTAGCACGACCCTCATCTTCAAGTTGGTGTCCCTCAAGCTTCTCTCGCTCCTCGGCGGCGGAATACGACTTCCGTTCGCGTGGCTCTCGGTCGGGGGGCTATTTATAGCCCGAGAAGCAATTAGGTCAAAGGAGAGGCCGATTGGGCCCCGAATTGGGCCGGGCCGACCGGCCGGGCCGGCCGGCCCGGGCCCACGTCGGCCCACCTCGCGGCCTCGCTTCGCCGGTGTTGCTTCCCACGTCTTCTAGATGTTCTCCCCTTTTGCATGTGGGCCCTTGACGTCGGTTTCTCTCCGAATTGGACTCAACTCCTTGTCTTGCAAGATTCAAGACTTTTTCCGGTTTAGTCCTCGGAGTTTATCATCTTCTCGGGCTTGGTCCTTGGGCTCTTGGAGTCATGTTCACTTCATTGCTTGACTTGTATCGGGCTTCAAGGTCTTGTCATGAGGTGCTTAATGAACTTATCCCGGAAGTCTTGCTTTCAACGTTAAAACCCTGCGTAAACACATAACTCCAAAACCGACATGCACAAGTGAACTTGTTATACCACGGGGGTTAGTACCAATGAATAAGATACAAAAGTTATGCCAACATAGAAGGTAAACTCATGGCTAGGTTGACGGATTTTCACCGTCAACATGTTGCGACGGTCACTTGGAGTGAGGTTCCTAAAATCTTTGGGATCATCAAAACCTACAGACACAATATTCCACAATTCCAAACTTAAGCCGATTAGATAAGCTTTCATCATATGCTTCCATTTGGAAAAGTTAGTCCCATCGAATTGGGGTAATTTGCCAACGGGAATAGTCACATCATCCTTGGATTTGACATCCAAGGAGTCATAGTTAAAGGATACACTTTTGTAGTCATTCTTTGCTTTAAGCTTCGACTTAGGCTTAATTGTTCGCTTGGGAATTCTTGTGCCGTAGTACTCATCATCATCATCTCCATTCTCACTAGATGAGGACGACGATGAGGATGACGAGGATGGTGATGGAGATGGTGAAGGTGTTCTTTTTCTTCTTTTCTTTTCTTCCTTCTTTCTCTTCTTCTTCTTTTCTTGCTTGCTGTCTTCTTTCTTCTTTTCTTCTTCTTCTTCTTCTTTCTTCTTGTTCTCTTTCTTGCTTTTCTTGCTTCCTTCCTTGGAGCTTTCCTTCACAGCCTTTTTGAGCTTTTCGAACTTCTCTTGGGCTGATGTGTTGCCCACTTCCGAGGCATCATTTTCAGCCTCGCTTGGTATGTCCTCAAACTCCTCTTCTTGCTTGTCATCATCACTTGCCATGTCCTCACACGGTTAGGTGTTTACGAGGATAACCCGCTCTGATACCAATTGAAAGGATCGCGGCAATATGGCCTAGAGAGGGGGTGAATAGGCCAGCACACAAAATTTAAACTTTTTCCTCGCGAAAAACATCGTCGTACTCCGGAACCTCCGAGATTATTCTCGGAACCTCCGAACGAGGCGGCCTCTGAGAATAAACTCGGAACTTCCTAGGCATTTGTTAGAACAGAGCATAAATAACTTGAGCTGCGAATAACTTGATGAAAACCAGATCTACTAAATTCTAGGAGGTACTTAGGACCTAGCAAGAAGATTTCTAAGCAAAGGACAAGCTAGGAAGGTACCACAAAGTAGATCGGGAGCAAACCCTAATAGATCTAGTCAAGAACAAGCATGAACAAGTAAGTAAACAAGAGCAAGCACGAGACAAGGATTTATCCCGTGGTTCAGCTCGCCACAAAGGCTTGCTTACATCCACGTTGTTGAGGAAGCCACAAAGGCTAGGGACCACAAAGGTCAACTCCTCTCTCACACCTATCACTTTGGGTAATAGGTGGAGGCTTTCCACTAGAATCACAAAGGGTAATACAAACACCTTGGAGCTTCCACAAATCGGTTTGGAGAGCTTCCAAGAACCTCTATCCGTCTAGGAGCAAGGCTCCAAGAGTAATAGATCCACCAAGCTTTCTAGGGTTCTTCCAAGTGCTCAAGTACCAAGGAGAGAGAGAATGGCTCACTAACTCACTTCAAGAATCCACTCTCAATCAATGCTAGGCAAGGATTTGGAAGAGAGTAGGTTAGGAGTGAATGCAAGGTGAGAGAAATAGGTTGGAACGACGTTCTGAGCTCTGGGAAGAAGAAGATAACCGTTGGGGGACCAAGGGGTATAAATACCCCCAGATCTAGAACAGTAACGGCTATATTCCAGAGTTCGGAACCTCCGAGAAAAATCTCGGAACTTCCGACTTTTGAAAACTCTGCAGACTGTAGCCCGTACGGTCGGAACCTCCGAACAACAAACAGCAGGGGCAAAACAGGTGCAGGTCACTTCCCTTGGGATGAGGATTAAGGTTTAAGAAAGATGGATTATGAGCACTTGAAACCACCCTAACTCACCATTAGTATCCCTCTTGATAGTACGGATTGCCCTATACTCAAATTCAAAAAGTAAAATAAATAAAACTCCTTCAAGTAGCATAGGCATCCTTCTTTAATCAGTTGAGGGGTCTCCAATCTTTCTTTTGCACCTGTGATAATAACTCTATGCTGCACAGTAGACTCAAAGGCTCATTAGCTCTTTAATTGTGTGGTCAACATCACCAAAACCCTTATAGGGCTTGATTGCACTTACATGTGGGACGAGCTCCGCGATCACGGTGCCTCGCTCAATCGGGTGCTGAACAAGGCGCTGTGGATTCACGACGGCCCGGCGTGGCGTGTTTTCCAGGTGCGTCGGTGTTCTCGCGTTGTTCCGTTAGCTTGTTTCTTTCTTCTTCGCTCCGTTGTTCTCGCGTTCACCTTTGTGGTGCGGCACTCATGGATTTTGTCCGCTGGTGGCAGGAGCTAGAGCTCCGCGCCCGCGACAGGTACGGCACCCTCGACCAGATGAGCACTGAGCTCCGCCAGCTTCGGGAGCAGTGCGACGCTCTCGATGCCCTCGCCGAGGCCCTGAGGACCCGGGATGGCTGGCTGGCGTACCGGGCGGAGGCCCTGCGCGACCAGCTCTTGGAGCTAGAGGGGAAATCCACGACGCGCCCTTCTACCATCGAGCGGATTCACACGGCCCTCATCGACCGGGACGAGGTGCAGCAGCAGGCGAGAGGGGACCTGGAGAGGGCACGCACCGTGGCGGATGACTAGGAGGCAGAGGTAGTCTCCGTCCGGACCCAGAACCGGTAGGTCCGCGCGGAGCTCGAGGAGGCACGGTCCCGGCGAGGCCAGGCCGAGGAGAGGGCGAGGGAGGCCGAGCAGAAGGCCAAGGAAGCCGAAGAATTAAAGGCCGCCCTCACCGCTAAGGTCGTCGCGGTTGTCGCAGCGGAGGAGCAGCTCCGGCAGGAGCGTGCCGCCCGCCAGGAGGCTGAGGGTCAGCTCTAGCAGGAGCGGGCCGCCCTTGTTGATGCCCGGACGGCGCTCGAGCGAGAGCATGCCGCTCTCGAGAGGACGCAGGCGTCGCTGAAGGAGCGGGAAGACGAGGTCTCGAAGCTCGACGGGGAGCTGATCGCCCTCAGCATCTCGAACGCGGACCAGCTCCGGACCCTCGAGGAGCAGAGCGCCACGGTCGTCAGCTTGCAGCAGGCGGTCAAGAGCGGACGCCAAGCTCTCGAGGGGGAGAGGAAGCAGGTTGAAGGTGAGTCGCCGCTTCGTTCCTTTGTTTTGTTGATCTTCCCTTCGGGGATTCGTTCCCTTCTTGAATTTCCTTGCTCGTGGTATCCAGGCCTGCGCACCGCGCTGGGGCGCGTGACCGATCGGGCCGAGACGTTGTAGGCGGCCTACGACTCTTCCGAGCAGGAGCTGGTAGAGCTGCGCGCTGCGGCCTTTGAGACCTGCCGAGCGGTCGAGGAGGGCGAGGCGCATGCTAGGAGCTCGCTGGCGAGTCGCCTGCGCGCCCTTGGCGGGCACGTCTCGAGGCGCATGCGCCGTGCGCTTCACTTGGGCGTCCAGAAGACCCTCTGCGTGGTGCGATCCCACTACGAGGTGAACTTCGAGGCTGTGGCGTTGGGCTACGTCGTCCCGGAGGGCGTCGAGGACGAGGTGGTGATGGAGCAAGTGGATGCGCTTGCTGCTGATGCCGCCGAGACGCTCACCGAGGACTTCCTGGAGTTCTTGTTCCTGGACGCTGCTGATGCCGACGCACCCCAAGCCTGAAGACCGCTGGGCACTTGGCCCGTTTTTTGTTTGAATGTTAGTATTTAAGCACTCGTAAATTTAAGTGGTGCTTTTTATTTATCGCGTTGTTCTGTTTCTTCCTTCGCGTGGGCGAATTCGGGTTGGGAGAGTTCGATTTTCGTGAGCGGCCCGCGGGGCCGGAGGCAAGAGAGAAGGGTCGTATCCTCGCGGAGGCGTAGGCTATCTCTGGCTCACGCGTCCTTTCTGCTTGGCCACCCGCGCCCTGCCCTGGTTCGCTCGAGGCTAAGGTCGAAACATACTTAGCGCGCTTGCGAGTTAAATTTTTGTGAAAAAATGGGACCATTTTGGGGGGGGTGCCCCCCGCAGTAGCCCCCGAGGGTGACTTGGTTTTTAGGGGAAAGCCGAGTTGCCCTTTAACTTTATTGACTTGCTGTTATTTACATTGTGCTGCCACTGGGGTGTTGGGCATGTAATTTACAACAAAAGGCTTGGAAATCCTAGCTAGGGGTAGAAGCGACGTAGCTGTTGGATGTTCCAAGCGTTGGTTAGTTCCTCGCTGTCCTCGTTGGCTAGCTTGTACGTGCCGGGCTTGAGCACCTTCACCACGACGTAGGGTCCCTCCCATGGGGTGATAACTTGTGGCGGCCTCAATTATCTTGGTGTAGCCTTAGGACCAAGCCCCCTTCGCTGAAGTCCCGCCGCTGGACCTTTCGAGCTTGGTAGCGCCTTAGAGACTGCTGGTACCTCGCGGAGTGCATCAGGGCCACGAGTCGTGCTTCATCCAACTGGTCCAGTGAGTCCTCGTGGGCTCGCTGGTGGGCACCTTCGTCGTAGCCCCAAACTCTGGGTGACCCGTATTCCAAGTCCGAGGGGAGGACGGCCTCCGCGCCATGGACCAGGAAGAATGGGGTGAACCCGGTGGCCCTGCTTGGGGTGGTCCTGAGGCTCCACACAACTGTCGGCAGCTCCTGGAGCCATTTCCGACCAGACTTGTTCAGCTGGTTGAAAATTCTGGGCTTGAGGCCTTGTAAAATCATGTCGTTGGCGCGCTCTACTTGGTCGTTGGTCTGCGGGTGCGCCACGGCTGCCCAGTCCACGCGGATGTGGAACTTATCGCAGAATTCCAGGAACTTCCTGCCTGTGAATTAGGACCCGTTGTTGGTGATGATGGAGTTGGGCACTCCGAAGCGGTAGACGATGTCGGTGAAGAACGTCACCGCCTGCTCCGCCCTGAGGTTCGTGATGGGGCGTACCTCCACCCATTTGGAGAACTTGTCGATTGCGACAAACAGGTGGGTGTAGCCCCCGGGCGTCTTCCGCAAGGGCCCGACGATGTCCAGCCCCCACACGGCGAAAGGTCGCGTGATGGGGATGGTCTGCAGGACGTGCGCGGGGAGATTGGACTTGCGAGCGTAGAACTGGCACCCTTCGCAGGTGCGCACGATCTCGCTGGCGTCAGCGACTGCGGTGGTCTAGTAGAAGCCCTGGCGGAACGCGTTGCCCACGAGGGTGCGGGGTGCGGCATGGTGGCCGCATACGCCCGTGTGTATATCCCGGAGGAGCTCGCGCCCATGGGGGATAGGCACGCATCGCTGCAGGATGCCGAAGGCGGCGCGCTTGTACAGCTCGCCGTCGACGAGGGCGAAGGACTTGGCCATCCTTGCGATGCGCCTGGCCTCGGACTGGTCCGAGGGGAGTTACCCTCGGTCCATCCACACGATGTACTTGTCTCGCCACTCAACCTTGCTGGGGGCTGGCTCGACGTCCATGGCTTTGGCCCCACCAGCGTCATACCCCTCGAGGAGGGAGAGCACGTATGCCTCGTTCGAGGGGTCCTCGTCCATGGGCTCTGCGTCCGCTGGTTTCGAGGGAGCCCCTGAGGGTTCCGTGCAGTTCGAGGGATGCGGCTCGAGGGTGACGGACGGTTGGGCGACGTCCCGAGCGAAGACGTTCGGGGGGACGGTGATCCGCCCCGCCTCGTCCGCCTCCTCGTTATACCGGCGGGGCACATGATTATGCTCGATGTCGTAGAACTTGTCCTCGAGGGCCCGCACGGCCTTGCAGTACACCTCCATCTTATCGTCGTGGCAGCTCGAGTTTTTCATGACCTGGTCGATCACGAGCTGTGAGTCCCCCCGCACGTCACGTTGAGGCATTTGATGCCTATCTCGATGGCGATCTTGAGGCCGCAAAGTAGGGCCTCGTACTCAGCCATGTTGTTCGATGCGGAGAAGTGAAGGCGCACAGCGTACCGCATGTGCTCCCCGAGGGGTGAGATGAAGAGCAGGCCCGCGCCCGCACCTGTCTTCATCACTGAGCCGTTGAAGTACAGAGTCCAGCATTCCGCCTGGATCTGTGGCGGCGGAAATTGCGTGTCCGTCCACTCGGCTATGAAATCTGCCAAGATTTGGGACTTGATGGCCTTGCGTGGGGCGTAGGCGAGCGTTTCACCCATCAGCTCCACCGACCACTTGGCAATCCTGCCCGCCGCATCTGGGTTACGGATGATTTCCCCTAACGAAAAGGAGGAAACCACCGTGACCAGGTGAGCCTCGAAGTAGTGGCGGAGTTTGCGCCGCGCAGGAACCACTGCATAAAGCAGCTTCTGGACTTGCGCGTAGCGCGTCTTGGTGTCGGACAAGACTTTGCTGATGTAATACACCGGCCGCTGAACCGGCAAAGCGTGTCCCTCCTCCATGCGCTCCGCCACGATTACGGCGCTGACCACCTGGGTGGGTGCAGTCACGTAGAGGTACAGAGGCTCGCCATATCGCGGCGGAGTGAGGATCGGGGCGCGGGTAAGGGACGCCTTTAGCTTATCAAGCGCCTCCTGGGCCTCGACGGTCCAGGAGAAACGCTCATGCTTCTTGAGGAGCCGGTAGAGGGGCAAGCCCTTCTCGCCGAGCCGCGAGATGAAGCGGCTCAAGGCGGCAAGGCACCCCAACACCCTTTGGACCCCCTTAAGGTCCCGAATCGGACCCATCCGTTCGAGGGCTGCAACCTTTTCGGGGTTGGCCTCGATGCCTCACTGGGAGACGATGTATCCTAAAAGCATGCCCCGCGGCACGCCAAAGACACATTTTTCGGGGTTTAACTTTACCCCGTTGGCCCGTAGGCAGCCGAACGCGATGCGAAGGTCGCTAATCAGGTCGTCCACCTTCCTGGTTTTCACGGCTATATCATCCACGTATGCCTCAACGATTCACCCGATGTGGTCTCCGAAGACGTGCTGCATACATCGCTGGTATGTCGCGCCCGCGTTTCGGAGGCCGAACGGCATCGTGACGTAGCAGTACATCCCGAACGGCGTGATGAACAAAGTCGCGAGCTAGTCCGACTCCTTCATTTTTATTTGGTGGTACCCGGAATAGGCATCAAGAAAACATAGCAGCTCGCACCCGGCGGTCGAATCAATGATCTGATCGATACGCGGCAAAGGAAAAGGAACTTTAGGACATGCTTTATTAAGACTAGTGTAGTCTACACACATCCGCCACTTCCCATTCTTTTTCTTCACTAATACAGGATTAGCTAGCCAAGTAGGGTGGAACACTTCCTTGATGAACCCAGCCTCGAGGAGCTTTCGCAGCTCCGCTCCGATTGCCCGGCGCCGCTCCTCGTCGAAGCGGCACAGCCGTTGCTGCACGGCGCAGGAGTGAGGTAAGATGTCAAGGGAGTGCTCGGCGACCTCCCTCGGGATGCCTGGCATGTCCGAGGGGCTCCACGCGAAGATGTCGGTGTTGGCGCGGAGAAAGTCGACGAGCACCACTTCCTATTTCGAGTCGAGGGTAGAACTGAGCCTCAACGCCTTGCCCTCGGGGGCAGCAGGGTCGAGGGGCACCTCCTTGGTTTGCTCAGCAGCCTCGAAGCTGCCGGCGTGCTTGGTGGTGGAGTCAAGGTCCTCGTTGACCATTTTCTCCATGTTGGCCACCAGCGCTTCGTCCAGCGCTAGGGCCTCGGCGTGTTCCACGCACTCGACGTCGCAGTCGAAGGCGTGCTCGATGGATGAGCCCACGGTGATGACGCCGTTGGGCCCCGGCATCTTCATCTTGAGGTAGGTGTAGTTAGGGACCGCCATGAACTTGGCGTAGCAGGGCCGCCCAAGTATGGTGTGGTACGCGCCCCTAAATCCCACCACCTCGAACGTGGGGCTGAACGCGCTTGCCCGGCGCGACGCCATGGAACGGCGTCGTGTTGGGCCGCAGCTGATCCAACCTGATCCCCAATAGGCGCAGCGTGTGCACGTAGAGGATGTTGAGGCTGCTGCCTCCGTCCATCAGGACCTTCGAGAACCGCGCGTTCCCGATGACTGGGTCGACCACCAGCGGGTATTGACCCTGGTTGGGGATGCGGTTCGGGTGATCCTCGCGACTGAACGTGATGGCGTCCTCCGACCAGTCGAGGAAGGAGGGAGGCGCCTTCTCCGCGGCGAGAACCTCGTGCCGCTCCCGCTTGCGCTGGCGGCTGGACATGTCGACGGTTGGCCCCCCAAAGATGAGAAAGACATTCTCCACGGCGGGGAAGCCGCCGGCATCGCCGTCACCCCCGTCTTTCTTGGCCTCGTCGTCCTTCGCGGCGGCGCGGCCGTAGAAATGCATGAGCATGTCGCACTGCTCGAGGGTGTGGTTGACCGGCGTTTTGTGGTAGGGACATGGCTTCTTCAGCATGTCGTCGAACACTCCCGGGCCTCGAGGGCCGGTCGAGGGCCCCGTTGTGACACCCTAAAATTCCATCACTAAAATCACTTAGCAACTTAAAATGTCTTAAGGATTTAAGGAGATTAAAATACTAAATAAAATTGAGCTCTAAGGATATTAAAGATAATATAATAAAGTTAGAAACAACAAGTGTATGAGCATCATCATTTGGCTTGCATGATTTTGGTTGCTTGAGTAGTCTCTAAAAAGCCTATAAAATATTTGAGAAAAGTTTGCTGAAGTTTGAAAAGGATTTGAATTGAAATTGGTTTTGAAAATGAGGTTTGAAAAAGAAAAGAAAAAAAAACAAAACCTCGCGCCTTACCTTTTCGGCCCAGACAGCCCAGCCGGCCCACTTCCCTTCTCCCTTCTCTTTTTCTTTTCAGCGGCGCCGACAGGTGGGTCCCACCTGTCAGCCACCGTTTCTCCTTCCTTTCTTCTTCTTCCCCCTTCCTTTCTCTGCACGGCGGCGCCGCCGCGGATCCCGTGCGCCCGCCCGTCTCCCCTTCCTCTCTCAGGCCATCAAGGCATTCAATCGAGCGCACGTAGCACCAGGGATTAAACCCTCCCTTTAATTCCGTCGGTTTCCGTTAATTGCGCTCAATTCATTTGGAAACTGGCCGCCGGCGCGCCCATGGCCGAGGGCTCGGCCGCCGCTTCCCCCTCCTCTCCCTTCCGTCCTCGGGGCTTATTTAAGCTTGCACATACGCTTCGCCCTTCCCTTTTCGCAATCCCGGCTCGCGCGAACTCGTGCCCAAGCCCAACTCCACGGCGCCGCCGCCTACGTTTCCGCCGCCGCGGGCAATCGCCGACGGTGAAGTGCCCCTTCTCCCCGCCCTTCTTCTTCGTGCACGCGTGGCTTAACTTTTTTCCCTCCCTCGTTGCTCCGGGGGCACCTCGTCGCCTCGGGGCCAAGCCACGCCGTGACGCCGTCCGCCGGACCCGCCGCTTGAGCTCGCCGTCGACGTCGGGCTTCCCCTTCAGCGCCTCCCCGTCAACTTTGAGCTCGCTCCCGGTTGCCTCGCGTGGTGAGCAAATCTGCCCCTGCCTTTTCCCTTTTCCTTTGAGCACAGCTTCAACCGCACGGGCTCGCCGGAGTGGCGGCTCCGCCCTCTTCCGGCGCCGGCCACCGTGATAGCTCGAGCCTCCCCTCTGAACCCCTAGATGCATGCGCCATCCCCCCAGCAACGTGTAGCACCCGCTCGTGCACGAAAAGGCGGCGGGGAGCTCACCCCGAGCTCACGCCGGCGAGCCGGGCGCCGCGCGCCACCGCGCCGCTTCTGTTTCCGGCGACGCCGCCGCCGCCCGTCACATGTATTCGATCAGGACCGTTGGATCGCGCTTGCACGGCGAGATCACGTACCCCTTCAGTTAAGAGGCGGGTCCACGGTGAACCCATGGACAGCGCCCACGGCCGGGTCCATGGTGCACCTAGGCGTCATCTGCCGTTGGATCTCAGATCCACGGCGTGGAGTGACGATTTTGTTAAAGAGTCCCTGGATTTTCAAATGTTCACAAGCCGGTCCTTCCACCTTTGGAAATAATTACAATTAGGTCCTGGTTCTTTCAAACTAGCCCCTATCCACCCTGTGTAATTATGTTTTAAGCCCTTTTCACTACTTTTTGCATATAAACCCTCTGATTTAATTTATAAAAATGTTTTAGCCCCTGAATTTATTCATAAACAACCCTGTAAACTTAGTTTTCTTGCAAATAGGCCCCGAAAGCTTGTTTTAACCATATCTTTCTCATTTTAACTCCGTTTTTAGCGTTCTATATACCGAAACGATCGTCTCGACGAGTAGAATCTTTTAAACAGTAAATTTACCAGTTTTATTACTGTTTGGTGTACTGTTTTGTTTATTGATTGTTATCCATGCTTGACTCGTAGATATCGTGCTGTTTCGTCCGAGCTCCCTGTCGGAAGTGATCCGGAAGAACCTGTCTTTGAAGAGGAATTCACCCAGCTTGTAGAGGAAGGCAAGTGGATTTCCCCCTCTGCATAATCTTTTTGAACCCATGTCACTACATGCTAAACAATGTTTACTATTCCTGTTGATATGCATAAATCTGATGGGCAAACACCTAGCTAAGGATTTGACTAGATGCTTTATCACTTTACCTTGATCAACCCTGTTTAAACAAATGTTTGGGGTAGATAAATGCTTAGCTTGCTCAACATAAGTTTAGTTATGCTTGTTTATGTTATTTATCTCAGTTCTGTTTATGTATGTGCTTGTGCTTTAAACAAGATAACCTGATATAATCGGAACATGGAGAACCACCCAAGATAACAGTACAACCACAGTCCACATGGCTCTGGCTTAGCCAATTAATTAGGAGAGAGGGGTATCTGATAGCTCTTTTCCGAGAGGGGCACAGGGGGCCGGAGTTGAAGGGGTATAGCCCGGTTCTTTTGGGGTAGCAGCCTTGGCTAAGGTGCTGACCATTAGGGAGGGTTATGGTCCGCTCATTCTTTATGCTTGTTGCGGGCTATTGGTTTCTCTTCTTTCCTTTGTAAAGGCTTCGTAGTGGACCCCTAGCCACTCACCTTGGAAGTGTTTAAGGGTCTAGCTAACCGGGCAAGATGGGGAACACGAGCGTGGGTAAAGTGTACAACCTGCGAGTGTAAAGGCGATCGATCAGCCGTGCTCACGGTCACGAGCGGCTTGGACCCTCACATGAGTAATAAACTTGAAGATTAATGTAAATCGTGGGTTGGAGGTTTGGCTTGAGGTTTCTTTTAAAGGTTAAGTGGGTTGGTATACACTTATATTTAGTAACTAGGTGCTTGCTAATAAAACTTGACCAACTTATAAAATGCTTACCGCTGTGAACCATAGCCTATCCTTGACAAGCCTTGCATTTTCCCCCACTTGCGAGCTCCAACCATAAGTGTGCTCACCCTTGCTTACTGTTGTTCGAGAGGAGAACGTCGGAGGCGAGGACGAGTCTTTGGAGTGACTTCGAGGAGTTCTAGGCATGCGGATCCCCCGGTCATCATGCTGTGGATGTCGGCGATGGAGTTGCTCGTCGTCGTTTAGTTATCGTTTTGTTCGGACCTTCGAGTCCACCCTTATGGATGTAATAAAGGATGTAATCTTTGGTTTAAACTCTTGTACGTTTTGTTACGGCAATGGTATTACTCTCGTTTTGTCTAATCATGTGTGTGTAAATGATCCTGGCGCACATATGAGATGCATTCGGTTTTCCTTGTAAAATCGGGTGTGACAAAGTGGTACCGAACCGTGATGAGCGTAGGACGCGACCTTAGTTAGAAATGGACGAAATTAAGGATTCATGTTCTAGAAAGCCACATCATGCTTCAAATCATCTTATTTACGCACTAAAAATCTAATTTAACTTTGTTTATCATTTTTAACTATCATTTTGATTTATTACGCACTGCGAGATCGGTTTTGCTTTGACGGATGGCCGGGACTTACATGACCCCTCGCAAGAGCAACGGTGGACGCTTTCCTGCGGGACGGTGGCTCCTCGCCATCGCCTTGAGGATGTTGAGGAGGAACGGGAGGAGTTCCGGCGGGAGGTTGAGGTTGAGGAAGACCCGGTGGAGGTCCCGGCCCCGGAAGAAGAAGAAGAGGATCCGAAGAAGTTGAGATGGAGGAGGAAGAGCCGGAAGAGCCATTGGAACGGACCACGGTGTACGATGGCACGGTGCTGAGGCGGACGCGGACGGTGACATTGTGATTCCACCGGCGCTGCGGTCAATGAGGAAGCCCCCCCCACACTGCTGATCCTGTGCCAGAAGGTGATCCAGAAGACTCCAGTGATGACAGTGTGGGTGAGGATGATGGTAATCATGCTGCTGGCAACCCAGAGGAAGATGAAGATCCCCGCTACCATGGAGCTGAATACCATAAGCACGCTACTGAAGATGAGAATGGACGGTTCTGCATTCTCTTGTGGGATGTTCTGAGGTATCTGGGGTATACCATAAGGCCTCTCTATGTGACCAAGCATTTCAGTGAGCCTGGAATGAGGGATTACTACACTTGCAAAGTTTACATCGGGAAGCCTGCTGAATGATGCTGGAAGGATGGAGGCATCGCTCATCCCACCATAGCACGGCTCGGTTCTCTACGGATGATGTTGCGGTGAATGATGCGGCAAGGAGGGCGCTGCGGTCGGTTTGTAATGCTAATCGAGTGCGGTTGTTCCGGTCGGAGTACCGTCATGTGCCTCGACGTGCAAGTGGCACGGAAGTGAGCTGTGGTGCCGGCGGGGAGGCGATGACCGCATCGATGTCTTGGCAAGGGTATGGCTTTGCTGCGAATGCTGATGCTGGAGGGAGCAACTTTGGAGATAAACGGGTATCATGAAGAGCTGCGGTCGCTCGGAGCAAAGATAGCACGGCCGGAAGCACAACTTGCGGGACGGCGGCGCCTCGGGAAGTCATGCCATACCGGACTACAGCTTCCCCTCCGCGCAAAAGGCTTCGTTACAACAGCGATGAAGCTACTACTCGTCTTGGCTAGGATCCTAGGATGCTCGCCTTTATCATTTACCTTTTCGATAGACCGTTCTGCGTGAACGTATTTGCTTGTAATAATGAATGCTGTTTGCAAACATGTTTGAGTTGGATCTTTGCTTGATTGTAATTGTATGGTGGAGTGATGGCCACTATGCAATCTGAAATTTTAAGTTAATTAAAGTTTGGTTTGGGTTTTATCGGTTGTCATTGCTTAATCTCTTATGCAAATGTGATTGGATCAAATCTGTTTTCGCAATCATATGACATGTCAGTAATGTTTTGCTTATAACTCAAGCTACAGAATTCCAAATGACATGAAACCAGTTGGGTTAGTTCACAAATTTAGAGGATGAATTTCTGTCAAAAATTCAAAGGTATACAATACATATTCTGGGAGTTATGCACAAAGTAATGAACATGACAGAATCTGTAAATTTCTGCTGACATGGCTGTACTGTTTGAATTATATCTCGAGTTGTACATATCCAAATGAGGTGATTCCAGTTGGGTTGGTTCCATAATTTTATACACTATAATCTGGTAAAAATTCGTGGTCATTGGATATTTACACAGAAAGTTATGCATAATTCTTTGAGGTCAACAGAATCTGTCTTAACTGAAGTACATGCTGTCATTTTACTTTGAGTTATTCTCTTATGCAATGATTCAAGTACAATTATCCGAGATATGATTTTTCTAACGGTCAGATGGTAAACACCAGGTCCGGAGGAGGTCAAGACGTGCCACCTGTGATCCGGGCACATATTGCAAATCAACAAAACCCGGCACCACCTCCACCGATCAACCAAGCAATGGACCCGAACATGCGGCAATTCCTGGCAGCGCGGATGCAAGCGATTCAAAACCTTACCAATGCGTGCAGCGAGATGCAAGCTCAACAGAATCAGCCACCACCACCGATGCCACCACCACCCCCGCCACCAAGGGACGGGCATAAGGAGTTCATGAGTCACCACCCCCCTACATTTTCTCACTCGGTGATCCACTAGATGCGATGGCGGCGAAAACCATTACTAAGAAGGCTGGAAATCGTGCGGTGCAGCGACGGGGAGATGGTTACGTATCTTGCTTGGACGACTTGTGGGGCGGGCCGCAGATTGGTGGGATGCGTACTCTCAAGCTCATCCCAACGGGCGGAACATCACTTGGCGGGGAATTCCGTGACAACTTCCGCACTTATCACATTCCTTCGGGGGTTCTCAAGCTTAAGCGAGAGGGAGTTCTTGTCGGCGAGGCAAGGCAATATGTCGATGGCGAGTATCTGGACAAGTTCACTCACTTGTCACGTTATGCACACGATGAAGTCAACACTAATCCAAAGAGGCAAGAAAGGTTCTGGATGGCTTGATCGGTCCTACGAACTATCTGCGAGAGTCACATCTTCCGGGACTTTCGGACGGCGGTAAACAAAGCTATTGGGTGGAAAGCAAGAGGAAGGAGATGGGTGAACATAAACGCAAGTTTCGGTCTCGGGGGCGGTCTAGCGGTAACACCCGTCCCCGTTACGGTTCTCGGCGGAGCACGACTCCATATCGTCCTGGTGGACAAGGCTGGGAGGTACCCACGGAACATGCGGCTCCGGCGCTCGTTTCGGCCACGGCGCTTCAATCCTCGGACACCCGAGCTCCTACCCCTCGGTGAGTCGTCCTAGCAACAACTCCGGGGCACTGTCGGGAACACCGGCCCTGTTCGAGCCGGTGGATGCTTCAAGTGCGGAGAGGCTGGGGCATTATGCTAACAAGCTGTCCAAAGAGGGTGATGCGAGACTCCACGAGAGGGACATTGGGAACGGGGCTGGGCAGCCATCTTCTCGGGCTCGTACTCCACGGACACCCGGCAAGAGAGGCCGGCGGAGTCATGTGCGTGGCCGAGTCAATCATGTATCGGTGGAGCAAGCTCGGAATGATGCGGCGTGGTATTGGGTACGTTTTTCGTCAACTGCTGTACACTGCTACGGTATTATTCGATTCGGGAGCATCACATTCATTTATAGCGATCAATTTGTGGCAAAATATAACTTACCTATGAGTACAATGAAGAACCCACGATAGTTAGCACTCCTGGGGGAGAAATGAAAAGCGGTCACGTATGCCCACAAGTAAAGATTAATATCATGGGGGTAGACTTTCTTGCTAATACGGTAGTTACGAAATCATGGGGAATAGATGTCATTCTTGGTATGGATTGGTTAAGGAGTTGTGATGGAGTTATTCAGTGTCGGAAGAGGTCAGTACTGTTAACCGGTCCTCAAGGGGAAAGAGTAGAGTATGTGAGTGCACCCTCGTCGTCAAAGGAGTTATGAACTCTGTTGAAGGCAAGGCCTTGGAGGATATAAGGGTAGTGAATGAATTCCCTGATGTGTTTCCAGAGGATTTACCAGGTATGCCACCTGATCGTGACATTGAATTTAGTATTGAACTTATACACAGTCTTGCTCCTATATCTAAAAGACCATATAGAATGGATGTTAAAGATCTAGGTTGAATTAAAGAAACAAATTGAAGAATTACTTAGTAAAGGGTTTATCCGTCCTAGTTCATCACCATGGGGAGCCCCCACACTCTTCGTTGATAAGAAGGATGGATCTAGAAGGTTGTGTATAGACTATCGATCACTTAACGAAGTTACTATCAAGAATAAATACCCTTTACCTCGGATTGAGGATTTGTTTGATCAAATGAGAGGAGCTAAGGTTTTCTCTAAGATAGATCTTAGATCGGGTTATCATCGATTGAAAATCCGTGTGGAGGATATACCAAAGACGACATTCACTTCTAGATATGGGTTATATGAGTTCAACTGTGATGTCCTTTGGCCTGACCAATGCACCAGCATACTTTATGTATTTGATGAACAAGGTATTCATGGAGTATCTGGATAAGTTTGTTGTGGTATTCATTGATGATATATTGGTATTCTCTCGGAGTGAAGAAGAACATGAAGAACATTTGAGGCTTGTGTTACAAAAGTTACGGGAACATCAGCTGTATGCCAAGTTCAGCAAGTGTGCTTTACGGTTGAAGGAGGTATCTTTTCTCGGACATATCATCACGGATGGAGGCATAGCAGTCGATCCAAGCAAAGTTCGGGATGTATTGAACTGGAGTCCGCCTAAGAATGTGCCGGAGATTAGAAGTTTCCTTGGTCTTGCAGGATACTATCGGAGGTTCATTGAAGGGTTTTCTAAGATAGTGAAGTCACTTACCACTCTGCTCGAGAAAGGAAGAGAATTCAAATGGGATGAGAAGTGTCAGGCTAGTTTTGAGGAATTGAAGAAGAGGCGACCACGGCACTGTGTTGATCATGCCGGACATACACAAAGGGTTCGATGTGTCTTGTGATGCCTCTCGGCAAGGTTTGGGATGTGTGCTAATGCAAGAAGGAAAGGTAGTCGCTTATGCTTCAAGACAGGTTGAGGAAACATGAACGAACTATCCTACTCATGATCTTGAGTTAGGCTGCGGTTGTTCACGCATTGAAGATGCGGAGACATTATATGATTGGGAACAAGTGTAAGATCTTTCTTGATCATAAGAGTACGAAATATATCTTTACTCGAAGGATCTGAATTTGAGGCAAAGAAGATGGTTAGAGTTGATCAAAGATTATGATTTGGATATCCGGTATCATCCGGGGAAAGCGAATGTTGTGGCGGATGCTTTGAGTCGAAAGGGACGGAGACTAATATGCTATTGGGACACTGTTACCTCAAGAACTATGTTGGGAGATGGCACGGCTTAACTTGGGAATGGTTGCTTCGAGTGAGACTTTGACATTAGAGATTGAATCGACACTTGAGCGAGGATATCGGGAAGGGACGGTTGAGCGATGCCAAGATTGCGAGAATACGGGAAGTTGATTAAATTGGGCAAAGTTCGGAATTCGGGGAAGATGAGCAAGGAACGAGTGTGGTTTAAGAACGGAATCGTGTACACGAGATCAAGGAGTTGAGAGAAGTTATCTTGAAGGAAGCACATGATTCGGCTTACTCTATACACCCTGGTAGTACCAAGATGTATCGGGACTTGAAGCGAGAGATGCGGTGGTATGGGATGAAGAAAGATGTGGCAGCTCACGTAGCTTTGTGTGATGTGTGCCAAAGAGTGAAGGCTGAGTATCAAAGACCAGCAGGATTGCTACAACCTCTAAAGGTACCTGAGTGGAAATGGGAGGAAATCGGTATGGATTTCATAGTGGGATTACCTCGTACTCGTGACGGGTATGATTCTATTTGGGTTATTGTGGATAGATTAACCAAGGTAGCGCACTTCATTCCAGTGAAGACGACCTATACAGGAGTGAAGCTAGCTGAGTTGTATAATTCAAGGATAGTGTGTTTGCACGGGGTACCGAAGAAGATAGTGTCGGATCGGGGCACACGGTTCACCTCACGGTTTTGGCGGAAGTTGCATGAATCAATGGATACAAAGTTAAACTTCGGCTCGGCATACCATCCTCGGACGGATGGACGGACGGAGAGGACAAATCGGATACTCGAGGATATGTTGAGAGCACTTGTGCATTAAAGAACAGTGGCAGTTGGGATAAGAGTTTGCCTTATGCGAGTTTGCTTACAACAACAACTATCAGTCCAGCATCAAGATGGCACCTTTTGAAGCTACGTATGGAAGAAAGTGTAGAACGCAGTTGTTGTTTTGGAATCGGAGCGGGGTGAAAGGCGGTTCTTCGGGCCGGACGGCATACGAGAAGGCCGAAAAGCAAGTTGAAATCATAAGGGAGAATCTTAAGGCGGCCACGGTCTAGACGGAAGAGTTATGCTTGATCCTCGGCGAAGAGAGGTGATCTTGGAAGTCGGTGATTATGCATACCTCGAGTGTCACCTATTCGAGGGTTACGAAGGTTTAATGTCAGGGGAAAGTTATCACCTCGATTTATCGGACCTTTCAAGATTTTGGAACGGAAAGGAGAAGTGGCATACCAGTTAGAGTTGCCAGCACAGTTGTCAGGAGTTCATGACGTGTTTCATGTGTCACAGTTAAAGAAGTGCACAAGTGAGGTTAGAATAGAACCGGTACAGTTAGAGGATATTCAAATGGAGAATGACCCGACATACAAGGAATACCCCTGTTAAGATCTTGGATGTGTCGAAAGAGTTACCGAAGTAAGGTTATCGGAATGTGCAAAGTGCGGTGGAGTCATCACAGAGGAAGAGGCAACTTGGGAAAGAGAGGATGAACTCAAGGAAGACTTCCCTCAGCTGTTCTCTAAATCTTCTGAATCTCGGGACGAGATTCTCTTTAAGGGGGTAGGATTTGTGACACCCTAAAATTCCATCACTAAAATCACTTAGCAACTTAAAATGTCTTAAGGATTTAAGGAGATTAAAATACTAAATAAAATTGAGCTCTAAGGATATTAAAGATAATATAATAAAGTTAGAAACAACAAGTGTATGAGCATCATCATTTGGCTTGCATGATTTTGGTTGCTTGAGTAGTCTCTAAAAAGCCTATAAAATATTTGAGAAAAGTTTGCTGAAGTTTGAAAAGGATTTGAATTGAAATTGGTTTTGAAAATGAGGTTTGAAAAAGAAAAGAAAAAAAAACAAAACCTCGCGCCTTACCTTTTCGGCCCAGACAGCCCAGCCGGCCCACTTCCCTTCTCCCTTCTCTTTTTCTTTTCAGCGGCGCCGACGGTGGGTCCCCGTCGACCCACCGTTTCTCCTTCCTTTCTTCTTCTTCCCCCTTCCTTTCTCTGCACGGCGGCGCCGCCGCGGATCCCGTGCGCCCGCCCGTCTCCCCTTCCTCTCTCAGGCCATCAAGGCATTCAATCGAGCGCACGTAGCACCAGGGATTAAACCCTCCCTTTAATTCCGTCGGTTTCCGTTAATTGCGCTCAATTCATTTGGAAACTGGCCGCCGGCGCGCCCATGGCCGAGGGCTCGGCCGCCGCTTCCCCTCCTCTCCCTTCCCGTCCTCAGGGCTTATTTAAGCTTGCACATACGCTTCCGCCCTTCCCTTTTCGCAATCCCAGCTCGCCAGAACTCGTGCCCAAGCCCAACTCCACAGCGCCGCCGCCTCTGTTTCCGCCGCCGGAGCAATCGCCGACGGTGAAGTGCCCCTTCTCCCGCCCTTCTTCTCCTGTGCACGCGTGGCTTAATTTTTTCCCTCCCTCGTTGCTCCAGGGGCACCTCGTCGTCTCGGGGCCACGCCACGCCGTGACGCCGTCCGTCGGACCGCCGCTTGAGCTCGCCGTCGACGTCGGACTTCCCCTTCAGCACCTCCCCGTCAACTTTGAGCTCGCTCCCGTTGCCTCTGCGTGGTGAGCAAATCTGCCCCTGCCTTTTCCCTTTTCCTTTGAGCACAGCTTCAACCGCACGGGCTCGCCGGAGTGGCGGCTCCGCCCCCTTCCGGCGCCGGCCACCGTGATAGCTCGAGCCTCCCCCCTGAACCCCTAGATGCATGCGCCATCCCCCCAGCAACGTGTAGCACCCGCTCGTGCACGAAAAGGCGGCCGGGAGCTCACCCCAGAGCTCACGCCGGCGAGCCGCTGCCGCGCGCCACCGCGCCGCTTCTGTTTCCGGCGACGCCGCCGCCGCCCGTCACATGTATTCGATCAGGACCGTTGGATCGCGCTTGCACGGCCGAGATCACGTACCCCTTCAGTTAAGAGGCCGGGTCCACGGTGAACCCATGGACCGCGCCCACGGCCGGGTCCATGGTGCACCTAGGCGTTATCCGCCGTTGGATCTCAGATCCACGGCGTGGAGTGACGATTTTGTTAAAGAGTCCCTGGATTTTCAAATGTTCACAAGCCGGTCCTTCCACCCTTGGAAATAATTACAATTAGGTCCTGGTTCTTTCAAACTAGCCCCTATCCACCCTGTTTAATTATGTTTTAAGCCCTTTTCACTACTTTTTGCATATAAACCCTCTGATTTAATTTATAAAAATGTTTTAGCCCCTGAATTTATTCATAAACAACCCTGTAAACTTAGTTTTCTTGCAAATAGGCCCCATGAAAACTGTTTTAACCATATCTTTCTCATTTTAACTCCGTTTTTAGCGTTCTATATACCGAAACGATCGTCTCGACGAGTAGAATCTTTTAAACAGTAAATTTACCAGTTTTATTACTGTTTGGTGTACTGTTTTGTTTATTGATTGTTATCCATGCTTGACTCGTAGATATCGTGCTCGTTTCGTCCGAGCTCCCTGTCGGAAGTGATCGGAAGAACCTTGTCTTTGAAGAGGAATTCACCCAGCTTGTAGAGGAAGGCAAGTGGATTTCCCCCCTCTGCATAATCTTTTTGAACCCATGTCACTACATGCTAAACAATGTTTACTATTCCTGTTGATATGCATAAATCTGATGGGCAAACACCTAGCTAAGGATTTGACTAGATGCTTTATCACTTTACCTTGATCAACCCCTGTTTAAACAAATGTTTGGGGTAGATAAATGCTTAGCTTGCTCAACATAAGTTTAGTTATGCTTGTTTATGTTATTTATCTCGGTTTGTTTATGTATGTGCTTGTGCTTTAAACAAGATAACTCGATATAATCGGAACATGGAGAACCACCCAAGATAACGGTACAACCACGGTCCACATGGCTCGGCTTAGCCAATTAATTAGGAGAGAGGGGTATCGATAGCTCTTTTCGAGAGGGGCACGGGGGGCGGAGTTGAAGGGGTATAGCCGGTTCTTTTGGGGTAGCGACCTTGGCTAAGGTGCGACCATTAGGGAGGGTTATGGTCCGCTCATTCTTTATGCTTGTTGCGGGCTATTGGTTTCTCTTCTTTCCTTTGTAAAGGCTTCGTAGTGGACCCCTAGCCACTCACCTTGGAAGTGTTTAAGGGTCTAGCTAACCGGGCAAGATGGGGAACACGAGCCGTGGGTAAAGTGTACAACCTGCGAGTGTAAAGGCGATCGATCAGCCGTGCTCACGGTCACGAGCGGCTTGGACCCTCACATGAGTAATAAACTTGAAGATTAATGTAAATCGTGGGTTGGAGGTTTGGCTTGAGGTTTCTTTTAAAGGTTAAGTGGGTTGGTATACACTTATATTTAGTAACTAGGTGCTTGCTAATAAAACTTGACCAACTTATAAAATGCTTACCGCTGTGAACCATAGCCTATCCTTGACAAGCCTTGCATTTTCCCCCACTTGCTGAGCTCCAACCATAAGTGTGCTCACCCTTGCTTACCGCTGTTCAGAGGAGAACGTCGGAGGCGAGGACGAGTACTGGAGTGACTTCGAGGAGTTCTAGGCATGCGGATCCCCCGGTCATCATGCTGTGGATGTCGGCGATGGAGTTGCTCGTCGTCGTTTAGTTATCGTTTTGTTCGGACCTTCGAGTCCACCCTTATGGATGTAATAAAGGATGTAATACTGGTTTAAACTCTTGTACGTTTTGTTACAGCAATGGTATTACTCTCGTTTTGTCTAATCATGTGTGTGTAAATGATCCTGGCGCACATATGAGATGCATTCGGTTTTCCTTGTAAAATCGGGTGTGACACCCGTCGAGCCGGGTCAACAGCAAGAGCTTCGCCGTCGTCGTCGTCGTTCCCCTGCTCACGCGCCTCACGGCGCGGCTTCTTTCCCTTCTTGCCCCGCTTGTTCTTTTGGCGGGGGTCCTTGGACTTGCTGCCTTCTGCGGGCGTGTCGTCCACGTGCTTTCCCTTCTTGCCGTCAAAGATCGCCCCCACCGCCTCTTCGCTTGAGGCAAAGCTGGTGGCGATGTGGAACAGCTCGTTCGAGTCAACTGGCGGGCTACGCCCAAGCTCGCGCACAAGATCCCGGCATGTGGTGCCCTCGAGGAAGGCGTGCACGATCTCGGACTGCGCCACACTTGGGAGCTCCGTACAGC
The DNA here is from genome assembly GCA_947561735.1 of Cenchrus americanus. NCBI lineage: Eukaryota > Viridiplantae > Streptophyta > Magnoliopsida > Poales > Poaceae > Cenchrus > Cenchrus americanus. The sequence goes on along the minus strand of OX387241.1, from coordinate 306,677,572 downwards.
ACTTAGAGAAGCGTCGTATGAAGTCCCGGAGCGATTCGCCGGGCTTCTGGGTGCAAGAGCGCAGGTCCCAGGAGTTCCCAGGGCCCACGTACGTGCCCTGGAAATTTCCCATGAACGTGCGGACCAGGTCGTCCCAGTTGTGGATCTGGCTGGCCGGCAGGTGCTCGAGCCACGTCCGCGCCGAGTCGGCGAGGTGCAGGGGGAGGTTGCGGATGATAAACTCGTCGCTGGTGGCCCCGCTTAGCTGACATGCCAGATGGTAGTCGTTAAGCCACACACGGGGATCCGTCTCCCCATTGTACTTGATGATCGTCGTGGGCTGGCGGAAGCGCTGGGGGAAGGTTGCCGTGCGGATCTCTCGGCTGAACACGCGGGTTCCCGGAGGCTCCGGCGTCGGTGAGCGGTCCTCATCGCTGTCGTAACGTCCACCCCGTCGAGGGTTGTAGCCTGCTGCCGCCCGCGCCTCTGCTTTGCTCGTTCGTCGGGCGTTGATGACGTTGCGGGCGTCGCCATCTCGGGCTTGCCCGCGCGTGTCGAGGAGCCGTTCTTTGGCAGGCATGCGCCCCGGGTTGGCAGGGCGCTCAGCTGTGCCGCCCGCGTGTACTGAGGGCTCAGGGCCTTGCGCACCCCCATCGTCCCGCGCGCTCCCCAGTTGACGAATGCGGGACGCCGAGCATTCGTCCTGTTGGACGGCCGCTTGCTCGATGAGCGCCTGCGCCTCACGGTGCAGGTTCCGTGCCTCGGGCGTCGAGGGGGCGGGCATGGCCCGCAGCAGTGTTGCGGCGGCAATGAGATTTTGGCTCGCTCGCAGTGGCGTGTCTGGATTGTCGACGTTGAATTCGGTGTTGATCTTGTCTGCCCAGCTCACGCGCGCGTTCGCCACGCGCAGAGGCTTCCCCCGCGATAGAGGCGCGGAGCAACCGCACCGTGCGGTATTCCTCCGCCAGCTTGGCTTCAAGCTCGCGTGCCTTGGACAGCTGTGCGTTGATGTCGGCCCCCCTCGGCGGCGAGGGGGGAGGGGCGTTTGGCCCCGCAGCCAGGCGCGGTCCAGTTCCCAGAGCAGGAGGAACCTCTCCGTCGCCGGCACCTGCCGCGTCAGCGGCGTTTGCTGGGTCATTGGCGATTACGACGTAGCACTCCCGCGCGGGGTCATAGCTCCCGGCGCTGGAGTTGTCGGAGTAGCCGAACCAGTAGTCCGCGGCGTCGAGGAATCGCCTGAACATCACACCGGAGAAGTCCCACTCCGCGTATCCATGCGAAGTGGCAGGCGGCAGCTCGTCGGTGGAGCCTTGGGATGACTCGTCACCGGCGGAGGCGCTAGGGTCCTCTGGCAACCAGGATGTGGCGGCCAAGGGGAACCCTGCGCAGCGTCGTGTTGACGTTGGCGACGTATGCCACCGTGGCGCCGCGCAGACCGATAGGGAAGCGCAGTCCGGAGACCGAGCGCTCCCCCGCCGGGGCGGAGACCGTCTCGTCGGTGAGCGCGTCGCGTTGTGAGGGCGACGCGCGCGGCATGCCGGCGCTCCGTCCGCGCGCGTCGCGAGTGCCGGCCGGAGCGACGGCGGCGCCGTGGCGCCGATGGACTCGCAACGTCCGTCTTTGGCGGGTGTTGGTGTCGTGGAGACGCGTGCGGCGGTGACCGGGGCGGACCCGGCCTGGCGCCACGCGCGGAGTTCCTCACGGTTAGTGAGGCGCATCAGGTAGCCGTTCCCCGTGGCCTGAAAGTTTAGGCCCCCGAACCGGATTTCGAATCCGGCCGGGAGGGGGTCCGAGCTGCCCATAGTAACGCTGACCGTGGTACTCGGTGCGAATCACCATCGAGAGAGCTGCTGACGAGTTGATCTTCAGCGTGCAGAGCCCCATGGTGGGCGCCAACTGTCGGTGCGGAATGTAGTCCCGACACTAACTAGTAATAAGCGCTGAGATCTGTCTCTCGATGGTCGGTGCTAAGCAACTAAGGACACTTGGTTTATCCTGGTTCCGGCCGGAGCCGTACGTCCAGCAGGGGTGTGCTCGAGGCACTATATTGCTTTGCACCGGGGTGCCTGTAGTGGGGCGGCTACAAGCAAGGCGGGAGAAGAGGCGTGGCCTCCAAGTCCCAAGAGGAGTGATTGAGGCGAGTGCCAATATCGTGGGGAAGACGGGGAGCGTGTGAGCGATCGCTATCCGTTGTCCCGTGTCTGGTGTCTTCTCCCCCAGTGGCGAGGGGGATCACCTTCCTTTTATAGACCAAGGAGAGGGTGATTTACAGGCATGCCGCACTATTTAGATACGTGTGGAGGTATGGTGTACAGCGCCGCGGAGCTGACGGCCGTCCTGGCGAATCTTGCTCCAATTACGGTGTCGCAGCGTGTCCTATGCCTGAACAGGGGCAACATCGAGGGTGGAGGAGTAGTGGTTGACCGGGGCGTCTCCATGCAGGCTCGAGGGAGTCGTCGACGGTGATCCGTACGGGGTACAGTGGCAGGCGTGGCGGCGTCCCGTCCCACGTACCCAACAGCGTCGGAGTAGTCGTAGCAGTGCGCGGCATGGCACTGCAGGGGCGGGGATGGCCGCACTGGACTGACAGCGACGGGGATGGTGCTCCCACCGGCCTGACATCATGGTTTGACCCTGCAGAGTAACGATAGAAGGGCTCGAGGGTGCGGTCGACCCCCTTCGAGGGCGCGGCGCGTTAGCCGTACTAAAGTGGGTGGTACAGTGTCACGGGGCTGACACCGGCCTCGTCGCACAGTCTCCCACAGTGGCGGGGATGGGCTCCCCCTAGGGAGTTGGCGGAACAGCGCCGGGGCGTGATTCCCAGGCGCGTGATGGCGCGGCTCTGCTATGTCAGAGCATTAAATGCTCGTACCCGCGTGCGGGTGCGCTCGTGAGGGAGCCTCGAGTGAGGCGGAGCCCGCTCGAGGGAGGCGGGGACCCTCGAGCGAGGCGGAACCCGCTCGAGGGAGCGTGAGCCCTCGAGCGAGGCGGAGCCCGCTCGAGGAGGGTGCGAGCCCTTGACCGAGGCGGACCTTGCTCGAGGGAGCGCCTTGCTGGGCCGCTCTGATGGGCCGCGGGGGCCATCGCGGCGTGGGCTGTGCTGTGTGCGTATGTTTTGTGTTATGTTCGAGGAGTGTTTGTGTTTTTTGTAGGTTTTAAGCAGGATTCCCCCGGTTTTTTAGGGGACCCTCGTGGCTGTCCCCGACAGTAAGTGTGTTAGTTTATTTTTAGCATGTATTTTTGTCGGTGCGGAATGTAGTCCCGACACTAACTAGTAGTAAGCGCCAAGGTCTGTCCCTCGATGGTCGGTTCTAAGCAACTAGAGACACTTGGTTTATCCTGGTTCCGGCTGGGGCCGTACGTCCAGCAGAGGCGTGCTCAAGGCACTGTATTGCTTTGCACCGGGGTGCCTGTAGTGGGGCGGCTACAAGCAAGGCGGGAGAGGAGGCGTGGCCTCCAAGTCCCAAGCGGAGTGATTGAGGCGAGTGCCAATATCGTGGGGGAGTCGAGGTGCGTGGTTCTGATGTCTCCGTTGTCTGACGTTCGATATTCGATGTCCTCTGCGGCGAGGGGGTTCACCTTCCTTTTATAGTCCAAGGAGAGGGTGAATTACAGGCATGCCGCACTGTTTAGCTACATGGAGAAGTATGGCGTGCAGCGCTGCGGAGTTGGCGGCCGTCCTGACGGTCCTTGCTACGGTCTTGTCGCTGCAGCGTGTCCTGTACCCGAACAGTGGCGGCTTCGAGGGTAAGGGCGTAGTGGTTGGCCGTGGCGTCTTTATACGGGCTCGAGGAAGCCATTGACGGTGATCCGTACGGCATACAGTGGCAGGCAGGGCGGCGTCCTGTCCCCGCGTGCCCAACAGCGATGGAGTTGTTGTAGCAGTGCCCGGCGTGGTGCTGCAGGCACGGGGGCGGCCGCAAAGGACCCACAGTGGCGGGGATGGCGTCCCGCCGGCCTAACGTCATGGTTTGACCCTGCAGATTCACGAGAAAGTGGTTCGAGGGTGTGGCCGGCCCCCCTTCGAGGGCGCAGGGCGCGGCGCGTTAGCCATACGGGAGTGGGCGGCACAGTGCCACGGAGCTGACACTGGCCATGTCGCACAGTCCCCCACAGTGGCGGGGATGGGTTCCCCCTAGGGAGTTGGTGGGACAGCGCCGGGGCGTGATTCCCAAGCGCATGATGGCGCGGCTCTGCCGTGTCAGGGCATTAAATGCCCGTACCCACGTATGGGAGCAGGCGTGCTCGTGAGGGGGCCTCGAGCGAGGCGGAGATGAGCCCTCGAGCGAGGCGGAGCCCGCTCGAGGGGGGTGTGAGCCCTCGAGCGAGGCGGAACCCGCTCGAGGGGGGCGTGAGCCCTCGAGCGAGGCGGAACCTGCTCGAGGGAGCCTTTGACTGGGCCACTCCGGTGGGTCGCGGGGGACACCGCAGTGTGGGCCGTGCCTTGTGCGTGCGTTTAAGTAAGAGGTGTGTTTTGTTTTTGTTTTTTGCAGGTTTTAAGCAGGATTCCCCTGATTTTTTAGGGGACCCTCAGGGCTGTCCCCGACAATTCTAGTTTGTTTTCACCATTAATAAAGACACCACCTTGTTTACATCATTGGAAAAGTTACAAAATTTGTGCCATGATGATATATGATTATAATTGCCACTTTGTTTATCTTTGTAATTGATTTATGCATGTTAAAGCTAGTGCTCTCTTAAAATATGGATCTGAATTTATCTAAATGTTAGCTTAATCTTTAGTGGAGGTTATGATTAAAATAAAGACCCATAGTGTTTTATGTGCTCTCAAGTTATGAATAGATTGAAGATGGTTTTTATGCCCAAAATATCGCTAACCTTGTCATGAATATCACTTATGTGTTGCTCAACCTATCTAGAGCCTTATATATTTGAGTGCATAAACCTTAGTGTACAAGATTTATTTTTGAGTGAGTTATTGCAGGCCAATGATTTCTCTGGCCCAGGACTAAGAAGCTGGTCATTCCGTTTTTGCGTATCTATCTTTTTGCTGGCCTTTTATCCGTGCATTGTGTATCCCCACATTGGAGATCTCACAAACCTCGCCGGATATCCACCCTTAACTAAATATCATCTTTTGTGATTTCCTCCTTGACCACAACCTGTCGTTGAGAATGGATCATCAATTCAAGGAAGATTGCAAGACGGTGCCAACATTGAAGAATTCAAGTATCTCTCCAAGGAAAAATATTTCCAGTACCTACCTTATTTATCGCCTCTTTGCTTGAGGATGGGCAACGTCTAAGCATGGGGGAGGAGGTAGGTACGATGTAATTTTAGAGTTCAAAGGGGACAAATAAAAAAATTCAAAAGAAAGAAAGAAAGAAATATATATGAGAAAAAGAGAAAAAATGAGTATGTGTAAAAAATAAGTATGTGTAAAAAAATAAAAAGTGAACTCCCCGGTTCTCTAAAGTACATTAGGAATTTCAAGGCTTCGAGATTAAAAGATCCATACTCAATTTTCCAACCATGTGCAATCCGATAGCGAGGACTTCCTTTGTGCCTCGGGATCATTCTTTGCCATTTGCACATGTCCACCCATCTCAAGTGTGTGTATTTTTCTCTTTCCCCTCCTTGATATAACATCATTTTCCAATGACCTTTTTGACGAGTCTCGGTAAGACCATGAGAAGCTTATCTTGTTTTGACAACATCTCATTTATAATATCTTGGTAGGACTAAACTTTCCCAAAAGCTCCATATAAAGCCTACCACACATATATGTTATGAGAGGGAAAGGAGTAGAATATATAGGCTTGAGAGACAAAGCGAGATGAGAGTTCATGAGCAATATGCAAGATGATTTAAATTTGTGAACTTGGTTTAGCTCTTTTTTATCTAGTTCTTTATTTCAAAAATTCTGAGATCTATTTAAATTTTGGGAGCATGTTAATACTTGTGGGATAAGCTTAATTAAGAATCTACCCTCTGTAGAGATGAAGGCTGGTACATTATGAAACTTTAACGAATTAAAATTTCGAGAGCATTATGTTTTCTCATGTATGATCAAGTGCAAGGTTTAAACATTGATTGGCAACGATGATATCCATCAAAGGCTTACTCGAGGACGAGTAAGGTTTAAGCATGGGGGAGATGATGACGGTGAAAATCCGTCAACCTAGCCATGAGTTTACCTTCAGTGTTGGCATAAGTTTTATACCATATCCATTGGTACTAACCTCCGTGGAATAACAAGTTCACTTGTGCATGTCGGTTTTGGAGTTTAGTGTTTATGCAGGGTTTTAGCGTTGAAAGCAAGACTTCCGGGATAAGTTCATCAAGCACCTTGTGACAAGACCTTGAAGCCCCGTACAAGTCATGCAATGAAGCAAACTTGACTCCAAGAAGCCAGGGACTCAACCCGAGAAGATGACAAACTCCGAGGACCTAACCAGAAAAGTGTCGAATCTTGCGGGACAAGGAGCTACGTCCAACTCAGAGAGAAACTGGCGATAAGGGCCTACATGCAGAAGGGGGAAGTATCTAGAAGACTCGGGAACCGACACCACGCGAAAGAGGCCGGGGAACTAGTCCTGGATGGGCCCAGGCCGGCCGGCCGGCCCAGCCCAGTCCAGGGCCCAATACCCCCTCCTTTGACCTAGCCGCCATTCGGGCTATTTATAGCCCCGGGGTGGAGAGCCATAGAGGAATCAATTCATCATCGGACACCGAGGAGCAGGAAGAGAGGGACACCATCCCGGAGAGGAGAGGGTCGAGCTAGTTGACTAGGGTCTCCCTAGCCGACGTGGGAACCTTGCAAGGAAGACCACGTCGGAGTTCCCGGAGCTAGAAGCAAGATCAAGGTAGGATCCCGGTGGTGATCTTGTTTATGTATCATTGTATTAGTTGAATTATCAAGTTGAATCTATTTCTAGCGATCAAGCATTTCTTCGATGATTTCGTTTTTCGATCGGCTTTGCTTATTCTAGATGTATTCTCGAGATAGATCACTTAGGGTGTTCTTGTAAGCGCGGTGGCTAGAGGTACACGCCGGATCTTCCGAAAGAACTCGACTTGTCCTTGGACTCGCCCTAGACTACCCGCATGAGTAGGGATACGTTGTGACAGAACGGGGGTTCCGAAAGGCGGGCGTTTTTGGAGTCGGACGGGAAACCATGATTTAAAGAAGCTTCTAATAAGATTCGATTTACTACTTCTCTTGCTTGGAACTTCAACAAAAGGCTTAACCCGATCTCTCTAGATCGGTTTATCTACCCAATCTATCTTTGTTACCTCCGGTCTTTAGTAGATTAGATTAGTTTTGTGTTCTTTATCTAGATGCATTAGGGTTTTACTTTACCGAAGATTGAAGTTGTTTGGCTTTACTAGATCATCTTTTGCGTCACACATTTGTTCCACGGATTCGATACCTTGGGTTCACCACTCGAGGGAAGAAGGGTCCCTTGACTACGACGAGAGACTTGTCCGCTTGCAAGTCTAAACGAACTTTGATACAACTATTAACCGTCAAGAGTGAGTCAAGTTTTATTAGCAACATAATTACTAGGAGGGTAAGTTCATACCAACCCAATTAATGAAGTATAAGCATCATAAATAAGAATAAAACAACAATTTAACATTTAAATTCCATAATTTAGTCATGTGAGGGTCCAGGCCAATCTTGACCGTGAGCACGACTAACTAGTTAGTTTTACACTCTGCAGAGGTTGTACACTTTCACCACAAGCAGTGTAAAAGCTCCGAAGAACTTTGGACCCAACCATGCGGTGTTTGCAAGGCACCATACCACACTACCGAGGTGTGGTTGCATAGGGACGCTACATGGCCTTTACAAAGGTTCCCTAGCAAGTTATGACCCACAAGGTCCGGATCAGTTAGCAAGGTATAAAGTCCCCTAGCAGGTCGATACCCCACCATAAAAGAATAACTCACCCAGCCCCTGCTAGAGCGAGTCTATACCCCATAGTACCATCGATCCCTTGTCCTTATCAGGTAAGATCACCCCAAGCTAAAGTTCCTAATTATTCAGCCAAGACCATTGCCCGTTAGTTCTTGTGGTTGTACTGTTTTCCTGGGTGGTTCTCCATGTTCCAATTAACATAACAAAGTGTTCTTGTAAAGTAAAGTAACATAAAGCGAAACATAGAATGTAAAAGTATCCAAGTTGATTAATACCATCCTAGTTAAGCATGCTAAGCCATAGCTACCATCAAGATTAATTTTATTAACCCGGTTACAAGGCAAAAGTTATAAAGACTAGGTATGATCCTTAATAGGTTCCGTCAAAGTTAATGCAAGCAAGAAAAGTAAATACAATGAATTAAATGCATGTTATGTAGGACAAGTGGGCATGCATCAAGGAAGACTTACCTTCAACAAGACTCGGCTGCTCAAACTCTAGCGCGTCTTGATCTTCAAAGCCTTCGAACGCTTAACTCTCTACGCTTCCACAATAATCACATACAAGCAAACAACAAGAATAAATAAGAAACAATAACCAAACAGTACTAATAGAACAAAACAGAGACATAAAATTGTTCTACTCTTCGAGACGATCGCGTAGACATGAAGAACGCTAAAAACGGAGCTAAAACGAGAAAGATACGCTTAATTGAAGGTGCAAGGACTAAACTGTAAATAACCCTAAAGTTTCTGGGCCTAAACGAAACAAAAGGACCTATCTGAAAAGAATCTACTACTACGAAAGGGTATTTTTGTTAAATACAACAAGCTCAGGGTTTTTTTGCAAAAACGCGAGATCCTGCCGGTTTGACCAGTATGGACCCAGGCTGACTCGATCTGATCCGTTGGATCAAGATCTAACGGCTGAAGGTGGCGCTAACTCAAGCGGCGGCGGCGAATTGATCATCATCGTCAGATCCTGATCTAGCGGCTGCGGTCGCACACAGGCGTGCGACGACGGCGGTCGGCAGCGAGCGACGGCGGACGGCGGCGGTGTAGCGCGAAATCGAGCTAGGGGGCTCGTTTTCACGCGCGGACTACACTAGAGCGATGTGCGGGCGACGGCAAGGGCCGACTAGGGCGGAGTGAGCGGCTCGGACGCGACGGTGACGGCGCACGGCGCGGTGCGGCGGAGCGGCGCGGCGGCAAAACTCCGGCGAGCTATCCACGACGACTCGAGGCACGGGGACGTCAACAAGCAGCACAGGTGGCCTCCTCACCTCCTTGCGCGACTCCGGGGCAGCTCCTCGACGGCGGAGAGGCGGCGACAGCAGTGGACTGCTACGGCGGCGGCGCTAGGGTTCCAACGAGGTGCGGCGCAAGCGAAGGCGGCGGCTAGGGCTCGGGTAGGGGACCCTAGGGGTGTGGCGGCGGCTTAAATAGGCAGTGGGGGCGCCTTGGCGTGCGGGCCACACACGGGAAGGTGTGCGCGCGGCCGGCACGGGCGCGGAGTCGGACTCGAGCGCGAGTCGGCTCGGCCACGGCGCGGGGTTGGGGATGACACGGGGGCCCCACTCGTTAGTGACTGCGGGCGCGGGAGAGGGGCGGAGCGGGCTGGCGACGGTCGTGGGCCGCGCTAAAGAGCTGGGCTGCGATGGTGCAAGCGAACCGAAGCAAGCAGTAGGAGGGGCGCCGGTAGACTTCGGCTGTTGGGCTGGGCTAGAAAGAAAGGGATGCTAGAGAAAGGGTTTAATCTATTTATAAAAGGCACAAACAATTGAATTCAAACTAGGATTTGAATTCAAACAATCAAAAGCAATGCACAAGCATGAATGCAACAAATAATTCCTATAATTAATTTATTTTATTTTAGAAAAATGAAAATGCCTAAAAGAAATCAAAGACAATCCTATATTCCTTAAGAGCAATAATAAAGGTTTCTAGCAAATTTTAATAAAATCCAATATTTGCAAAATTAGGGTGTTACAAATCCTACCCCTTAAGAAGAATCTCGTCCTCGAGATTCGGATAGATTGGCAAAAAGATCTAGAAACTCTGCTTTCAGCTCATCCTCTCTTTCCCATGTTGCCTCATCCTCCGCATGATTACTCCATTGTACTTTGCACATCTTGATCACACTATTCCTGGTAACCCGTGTCATAGTATCCAATATCCGGATATGGTGTTCAACAATGGTGAGATCCTCCTTTATGTTTAACTCATCCATGGGTAACGGCTCCTTGTCATGAGGACTAAAACCCTTCTTCAACTGAGAGATATGGAACACATCATGCACATCAGCTAACTGAACTAGCAACTCCAATCTGTATGCCACTTCTCCCACTCTCTCTAGAATCTTAAAAGGTCCGATAAACCGAGGTGAGGTGACAACTTCCTTTTGACCTTGAATCAACGTAACCCTCTGATGGGTGACACCTTTAGGTACACATAATCATCCTCCTGAAAGACCATGTCTCTCTGTTTTCCATCTGCATAACTCTTCTGTCTAGACTGAGCAATCCTCAAGTTTTCCCGGATAATCTGAAATACTAAGTCCATAGGCCATCAGTGCACGCACACAGCAGGCCCAGGCAGCGGTCTATAGGTTAGACTTGGAAAACGAATCGTTCATTGAATGGCGGCGACAGCGGCGTTCCCTAGTATTTTGCATCTGCTATGTTCCTCGTGAGTCACGCCGACGATTCAGCGGAGCGTGAGCGGCGGGCACAGCGACGGCAAGGGCGCGACGCCAGGCAACAGTTCACTGGAGACCGACGGTGGCGACAGCTTGGCCGCAACCGCGAGGCATGAGACATGGTGGGCAACGAGGACGGGGCAGAGGCAGTCAGGCATCATTGGCAGTTCCGTTGCATCTAATGTTCCTCCTCCCAATGTATTCCCTCTGGTTCCCTATTAGAAGTCGTTTTGAATAAGGTTTGAGTCAAACATTAGGAATATAAATCATGAATAACTATTAAGTCGTTGAGTTTCAGAATGTGAAAATCATATAAATAGATTTGTCTTGAAAATTACTTTCATAAGAATATACCTATATAATTTTACAATAAATATTTTTTTATATAAAACAGAAGTCAAAGTTGTACTTTGGTGACCGTGTTGCTGTCCTAAATGACTTCTAATAGAGAATCGGAGGGAATAAGTAATATTTTCTCAATTTTATTCTTGTCACACAATAATAGCCTAGGATATTCTGAATTTTCTTGTCACATAATAAGCGATAATAGACCATGCTACGAAACAAAATGAAAGATGATTTTTTAAGAAATTGCTTGGTACTCCACATTGAGAGGTAATTGTAATGAAGGTTAGGACGGATTTAATTATTGATGATTTCAATATGACGAAGAAACATGCGGTGAAATTTAAATAAATGAGATATATTGATAATTTTATCAATTTATTTATTTATTTATTTATTTATTTATTGTCGTTGCATAATTAAGTACTATATAGTTATGAATAATAATTGTATGTTTGAAACATTGTGTGAATTACCAAATTTATGAACCGGCGAATGTTTGCTTGGCCCACTTAATTTTCTCTCTCGAGTTCCGCCACTGAACGTAAGGAATCATATGCAATGCCGCTATTACATGTGTCCATTCGAAACCTTACACTGTGTCCAGCAGCGATGTCCATCTGCATTTGCATATAGCCTAGTTTGCGCAACGAGGAGAGACAGAGGGCACACGCAAAAGGCAGAGGCTTCCAGCAGTTTCGCGCAACGGATTGTGCATCTGTCGGGGCAGTTTCCTCCCGCGGGCGGTGGGACACTGGGAATCGAGCAGGGGCGGAGGAATGGAGGCAAGGCGCGGAGCAGGGCGGCGGTGACCTCGACCTTGATGGTGCGGCTCCGCGGCGGCAACCTCGACCTCGACGGTGCGCCGGCGGAGCAGCCCCCAAGGCGGAGGCGTGATCTGCGGGAGAAGGGGCCCCGGCGCGGTGGAGCTCGAGGCCGCCCGAGCTCAACGCCTCGCGAGAGGGGGGCTTACATCTCCCCGCCAGCAAGTCGTACCCCGTGCCGCGAGAGTTCCTTCCTCGACCTCGGCCGGAGGCTGGCACGGAGGCGACGGAGGTGACGAGGCGGAGCTCGACCTCGTTCCCTGCTCGGTCAACAGAGGGAGGATTCGTGAAGACGGCGCCCGATTCGTGAAGACGGCACCGCCGCCGACAACGTGGAGGCGCAAGGGAAGCACAGGCCGCCCCGGTCAACGCGCTCCGGCTTCCTCCACGCACCCTGCTCCTCCGCAAGCTGCTCCGCGCCGCGCCGAGCGCCGGCGAGCAGCCCTCGAGCGCAGCCGCATCCTACCGCTGCTCCCCCCCGGCCTCCTTCCTCTGCGACGGCGAGATCTTGGGGCGCGGATGGGGCCGCCGCAGCTCGATCGCCTGGAGAGGGAGGTAAGGGCGGCTGGAGAGGGAAGAGGCCGGCCACCGGGTAGTTGAGAAAAGCAAAAAATGGATGAGGCAAGGAGAGAGAACCACTAGGAATGAGGGTGAGCGGAGGGGTAAGCGCAAAATGCAGCGATGCTTGGGGTGACTGCTGGAGCCCCTACAGTGCTCGTTCCTGCTGCATTTTGCAGATGCAGCAAGGTTTAGGGTGACTGCTGGAGACAGTCTTACATCATGGGTTTTTGAAGGAAAAAAATGCGGCCTCAGATTCTACTACAATGTCATCACGTGTTTCATCGAACATATGTAAAGTCATACAGTAAATATATAACTTTAGTAGGCTCGATGCATTAACGTATTCTTTCTACTCACCACGTTACTAATCCTATTTAACGAGAGCACGTGATGTTCACAATGTGATCGAAGACGAATTAATTGCTGCCGTGGTGTGTGTGCTTGGGACAATGATCTTGCATGCATGGGACAGATAATATATGTTTAGCGAAGTTGCTAACATTGGAGAAGCATATGTCCCCCCATTCTAGTTGACGTACGACATCAACCGATCGATCAGAAGCATAAGTATGAGTGACATGGTTTTTCACACTCAATCAGTGCGAAGAATTACTTTCTCGCATACACAATGCATGAGCGTATAGTATGGGATTTACTAATTTATCAATCAAGTTTTTTCTCCAACATTATATCTGAGTAATGGTTAACCAAATAAAACTTTGTTGAAAATAATCTTGTAAAGATCGAGGGGCTTGGATGTGGAAAATTGGAGGCTCAATGCGGCTAACTAATCATCGTCTTGTTGTGTGGCTGGAGACACGATTTCTTTTGTGTTTTTTTTTGAAGTAAAACGATTTTGTTTTTGAACGTGTCGCTAGAGACACGTTGGCGTCACTGGAGAGACGCAGTGGTTTGGCGTGGTATTCCAAACCTCCTCTACAAGCCATGCAGACCTCACACCATCCGAGTCAAAGGGTGGGTGGTGAGTTGGCCAAATTTCTTGTCGCCTTTTCATGGAGTTTTGGAATTTAGGGCTGCTGCATAAAAACACTGTTTTCCTCTCTCTTTTTTTTGTCAGTCTGTTAGTGTCTTTTGCTAGCAGCAGTAACTCTTTTTTAAAAACTTTTAAAATTTTCTTGCCCTTTTCTGTTACTAGTTTGTTTATACTGTCTTTAATCAGTGTGACTCAGTTTAACATTCACCTCACAGAGAGAGATGTGGAACGGAAAAATCCAAGCCATGGCACTACTGCTGACACCTTGGTGATTGTGTCCATGACTCCCAAGTCCAGGTACATGCATGCATCGTCAGTTTTGATCATCTCGTCCGCGAGGACTGATTTGATTTTTCCAGTGACAGCCGGTTCATGGGAGGAGAGGATTTGTGACCGTTAGTGCGTCACTGTCGCAGGCAGAGGGTGTGGTGGATTTGGATTTCGGCACCGAGCGCAGGCACAGAATATGAAGATCGATCCGTCGGTGAAACGAACGCTGCATGCTGCTGCCTGCAATTAGGCGTTGCCTGTCATATTATGGAAGCGAAAGATTAAATGAAGATAGACCTTAATCTGAATTCTGAAAACTAACAATCTAACACTAGTAGATTCTACAGTGACCATGTTTAGATGGAGGTGTTAGTGTTAATTTGTAGCAAACTAACACCAAACTAACACTTTGGAGCCAAACACATGTGTTAGTTTGGTGTTACTTGGAACTAACACCCCAAAAAAACTAACACCTCCAAGAGGTGGTAATTGGTGTTAGTTTGGTGGACCCCACCCCTTTTCTATCTCCCTCTCCTTTTTCAAATGATTGGAAAAGTTACTTTAAATGCAAACTAACACCTCCATCCAAACATTCAAGGTGTTAGTTTTTTATGTGTTAATTCGGAGGTGTTAAAAACTACCACTAACACTAACACTACCATCCAAACATGGTCAGTATCTTGGCACAGGGTTTTCCTAAGTTTGCAAGCACAGACACGGAGACAGCGGAATGGTGGGCGGTGACGTTAGGGCCTGTTTGGTAGGGCTCCGACTCCTCCAAAAACGGCCCCGGCTCTGGCTCCTCTGGTGGAGTGGCTTCTCTGGTGGAGTTGAGTCGTTTTAAAAAACATTTGGCAAAATAGCTCCTCTGTTGGATTTCTAGTTGGAGCCAGATGAAGCCACCAAAACGTGGCTCCACCTCCCCTTTGAAAGCTGCGAGGGGCTCCAGCTCCGGCTCCACACCTGGAGCAGGTGCAATTTACACTATTTGACAGGGCTTCGGCCAGAGCCGCTCGTGGAGCCGGAGCCGGAGCCCTCCAAACAGGCCCTTAGTGTGTCTGCTTGACGCTGCAACACGACGACGTGAGCGGCGGTCACGTACGTAGTGGTGGTACTGGTAGGTATCATGTACGTGTACTTGAGTTTCGTACTACTACTACCACTACGTGCACCGTACCAGGCCTTCGCTAGCTGCGTGCAGGGAATCTCTCTGTGTGGCATGGCATTTGGCTGGAGTACTCTGACCTCCTTACCGTACTGCTGCTACCCGGTATCTGTTCGCAATAAATTGTTTGCATGTTTGGTATCTTGCGAGTAATTGATTGATTTCCAGGCTTTGGAAGACCGCATACTCGGTCCGCCTCAAAATATAAGGACTTGTTGACTTTTACTGGCACGTTTAACCGCTCGTCTTATTCAAAAAATTTATGAAAATATAAAAATAATTATGATATACTTAAAATATATATGATGAAAAAACATGTCGTAACAAAATAAATAATATTTTCACAAATTTTTTGAATAAGACGAGCAGTGAAATGTGATCGTCGGAAGTCAACGAGTCCTTATATTTTGGAACGGGGGAGTACATACAGGAGTAACGATGGGCCGTAACATGTGGCTGAAAGAGAGATCATGGGCCAGCCCAATGTGTGGGGTAATGTGGGCCGAACGTATGTGGTCCAAGCCCGCGGCGAACGATGATGGACCCACCATGCCGACGTTCTCTATATCTAGCTCCTCTTCCTCCGTTCACATTTGGAATCGCCACGCTACGTTTACTTCATTGTACACGACGGCGGCGGAAGAAGAGGTCCTCGCTCTCGCTCCGCCGCCGCATCGAGCGAGGCCATCCTGCTCATGAGGAACGACGTCTGCCCTCCCCTCTCTGCCGCCACCAGCTGCCCAGAGAAGAGGAGGAGGAGGAGGAGGAGGAGCGCTAGGAGCAGGAGGAATCGGTGCACGAGCACCTGACCTTGCTCGTGCTGCTGGACGACTAGACTAGCTGCTAGATTTGGTTCCAGTCTACGTGTACCTTTGTTCAGCAACAACAGTTAAATTTGTGATCTGAAATGCACCTAGATCTTTGTACATTTTTCAGTGTTGTGGTGCTTTGTGAAATCCAGAAACGAGCATGTTGGTTATGAGAAAAAAATCGTGTCTCTGTTCAAAAAGTCTACGGCCTCTCAAATGCATTATTTTGCTACTTAGGGAAGAAGTTAACTTTAATCGAACAACACATTATATATGAACTGCCAGGTGACAAAAATCACTGAATCAAGACAAGGAACTCGAGCAACCCCATGGCGGAGGAGCGAGGAAGCTTCTGAGATTTCTTCAACATGAATCGACAGTGTTGGCACAATCCTCCCTCTCCCTTCTTCGCCGCAGTCCGGATCCGTCCGAATCAGCGCCGATGGCCGCGCCCGTTCCCATTTGAACGAACCTGGTGGCGTCCTGGCCTCAATCCCAGTAAATACAGCAATCCGATTCCGACTCAGCGCCACGAACGCCGGCCTGTATAAATACAAGGATCCCAGTAAGGTTTCAATCCCCAATCTTCCCCCCTTCGCACCCACCCAGTAATCTGTCATGTGTTCTCCCTCTCCAATTCGTGGCTGCCGCAGGAGCCGGGTCATTGTGCGGCAGATGGATGCCGATACTTCCGACGATCCATGGCGAGGTTATTACCGCACGGTGGTTACCCAACACCCGGTGGTCGTGGATGGCCGGACGTACATCGTCGAGGAGACTAGCTACGAGCCGCTATCATATGAAGCGGAGCAGGAGAGGATCTCCCGCCTGATGCTACCCTACCTGCTCAACCGTCCTGAATCCAACCGCAGCCGTCCTGATCCTTCTGAATCCAACTGCAGCCGTCCTGATTCTCCTGAATCCAACCGCAGCGTCAAGCGTGCTCGGCTCGCCGCCTCCAGCGACGCCGTCTTGGGCCTGCAGGAGGCCAGGCCCGGCGACGCGGGGGTCAGGACGCCGGCGGAGTGCGCCGTGTGCCTGCAGGATTTCGTGGCGGAGGACAAGCTCAGGGTGATGCCCTGCTCCCACACCTTCCATCAAGACTGCATCTTCCGCTGGCTCCGGGTGAACCATGTATGCCCGCTCTGCCCACGCAGGCGCAACCCGTGGACGACGGGTGAGCAGCGCGTGGCGACAGAGCGGGCAGACATGGTTCACCCGGAGCCCGCGCAAGATGCAGTCCTGGTGGAAGGTGTGGGAGCAGGGCATCGCTCTGAGATAGTCCTCTACGACAAAATCCTGGAGGCACACGACGCACTCCGCCGCCGGCATCTTGACACCCGCGTCCCCGAGCCTGGCCTCCTGCAGGCCCAGGATGGCGTCGCCGGAGGCGGCGACTCGAGCATGCTTGCGGCTACGGTTGCGGTCGCATTCAAGACTGGAGATGAGATCAGCACGGATCAGACGGGCACGCCTCTCTGCGTCCACGTCGTCGTCGTCGTACACCCGCCAGTCGAAGGTAGCAGGCCGTGCAGCTTCCGCGGCATCCATCTGCAGCGTGTCGCGGCTCCTGCGGCGGCCACCGACCGGAGAAGACATGGGTGCGGCGGCGATTGGGAGGGAATTTGGGATGGAACGAGATGTGAAAAACTCACCTGGGATCTTTGTATTTATCGACCGGCGTGGCGCCAAGTCGGAATCGGAGGCCGATCCGAGCGAGGATGGATGAACCTACCCAGCCAGAGGAGCCGAGAGGAAGACTCGAATGCTTTCCTGCTGGCCGTGGGCCTGCGTTACGCTCGGGCCCACTGTCTTCTCTGACTCGGTTTGGAGTCAATAAATAAAACTGAAAAATAATTAGCAGTTGGTAGTCAATAAGTGTTTTTTTGCAAAATATACCCAATATGTGTGTTTTCTCTATGAATTATTATTGATTACTTGCATTTTTAGAAAAACATGTGTGTGTCATACGTGCATTTTAATAGTTATTGAAAAGAGACGGAGAGAAAAAAGGAATATATAAACAAAATCATAGAAAAAGGATATAAAAAAGAAATTGTACCTGACACATACTCTCTCCGTCCCATGAA
Source organism: Cenchrus americanus (assembly GCA_947561735.1). Classification (NCBI taxonomy): domain Eukaryota; kingdom Viridiplantae; phylum Streptophyta; class Magnoliopsida; order Poales; family Poaceae; genus Cenchrus; species Cenchrus americanus. The sequence continues at coordinate 306,659,953 of OX387241.1, read as the reverse complement.
AAAGTGCAATACTAGCTTTTGAAAAAAAATCCCACAAAAAATGCAATTCTAGAAAATAGATCTAATTACCTTCCTAATTAAGTGGTTAGATTTAATTTGCATGGCAAGACTTACTGCATTTGACAAACAAATGAGGGTATTAGAGTCTTTTCATTCCCCCACTAATCTGTCTTAAAAAACTAAAATTGCATCTTTTACGGGACAAAGGGATTACAATTTACTGACAACAGAATCATGTCATTCTTCTCTCGCGCGCGACATCTCCTCAGGCAGCCCACTTCGCTTCTGCAGCCCACGGACCCCGCCATCCTTCTAAGGTCCACTAGTGTGTGACGATTTGTCGCCATAGAAATATAGTCGCGACAATTTTTACGAGCTTTCCACTTTTTTTAGCCTCCTGGCGGGCTTCCGCTACGCTTCGTAAGAAGTTGACCTCTGTCTTTGCACAATGAATTTGGATCATCAATCAACAGGGTGCAGCCTCGCGCTGGCCAGCGAAGCAGCTCCAGGCGGTAGCAGGTTGGGGGAGGGCAAGCTGTCACACCCCCGTGCCATCTCCCACCAAGCTCCGGTCCGCAGCCATGGCAGGCAGCTCCAAGCCGCGGCCACGGTCGATGACAAGCGGGGGGAGCACACGGTGGGGATTGGGCCACTACTTCCTTGAGCCATCCCCTACCCAAGTCGCCTCTCACCCACTAGGAGTGAGTCGCGCTGATCGGCGGAGGAACTCGAGGCGGCGTGGCACTCATGGTGAGCGAAGCCTCTGCGGTGAGCCTGCACGAGCAGCGATGGGCGGCAAGAAGCTTCATTTTTTCTCTCCACTCCATGCTGCATTCGGGACCCCACAGTGTTGCAACATGATTTTTTGGATGTTGCAAAGTTTTATGCATGTTGCAACAGTTATTTTTTGGTGTTTCATTTGCTCATTTTTCATGTTGCAACTTTATGTTTATAGTGTTTCATCGCTATTGTCAAATGTTGCAGAAACATGCATTCCATGTTACGGTGGGATTTTTACTTCATGTGGCATGGGATTTTTTCCTAACTACAACATGAACCAATGTTGCAGCGACATTTTTTCTAAGGACATCTGACGGTTGGCAATTTGGGATGTTCTGACCCAACAACTCACGTGTGTTCGATGGTTAGCGCCTTGAACGGACGTCCGGGCACTATGCTTGAGTACATACGCCCGGACGGGGTGAAAAATCGGGCGGTGGGCCCCACCATCGATCTTATCCACCAAGCCCTCCTTCACACCATGCATTTACTCTCTCCACTCATTTTCTCCCTAGGGTTCTGATCTGCCTCCCTTTTCCCTAACCGTGGGAGGAGCCGGGCTTCCCCTACTCACCAGACGGCGAGCCGCGAGGCCGGGCCTCCTCTGCTCCACCCACCCGCCAGCGAGCTACGCGACCGGCCCTCCCCTGCTCCACCCACCGCGTGCCGTGCGGCCGCCCGCTCCCCTGCTCCACCCACCGGTGAGTCGTGCGCCCGCCCCTCCCCTGCTCCGCCCACTAACGAGCCGCGCGCGTGTCACACCTGTTTTTCCAAAGAAAACCAAGTGCAAACCTATATGCATGCCAGGATCAAGTTTCATGCATATAGTTGACATAAGTGAATAGCGGAAACAATATCACGTAAGAAAAAGGGAGATTATCAGAGATTTACGCTTAATCCCGGAAACGGAGACACCAAACTCCACAAGCAGTCGACTGGGGGGTTACGTACGCCTAGCTCCAACAACATCTTCACAAGACTTCAGAGTAGCTTCCTCCTTCTGAGCAACATTGTTTATAGCAAGGGTGAGCACTTGTCGTACTCAGCAAGTGTGGAGAAAGACATGAATGCAAAGGCTTTATGGTGGACTGGGCTATAAGCATTTAGCATTTTAGTTGATCAAGTTTTATTAGCACCTGATTACTAATAAAGTATAAGTATATACCAACCCACAATTAAGCATAAAGATAAGAGATACACCATGAGCACATGGCAAGCATAACCATAACACACATCACAATTTAAGTCCATCTTCAAGTTCATTTATCATGTGAGGGTCCAGGCCGCTCTTGACCATGAGCACGGCTAATCGATTAGTTTTACACTATGCAGAGGTTGTACACTTTCACCACAAGCAGCGTAAAAGCTCCAAAGAACTTTGAACCCAACCATGCGATGCTGATCAGGCACCATACCACACTACCGAGGTGTGATTGCATAGGGACGCTACATGGCCTTTACAAAGGCTCCCCGGCAAGTTATGACCCACAAGGTTCGAATCAGTTAGCAAGGTATAAAGTCCCCTAGCAGGTCGATACCCCACCATGAAAAGAATAACTCACCCAACCCCCTGCTAGAGCGAGTCCATACCCCGCAGTACCGCCGATCCCTTGTCCTTATCAGGTAAGATCACCCCAAGCTAAAGTTCCTAATTATTCAGCCAAGACCACTGCCCATTAGTTCTTGTGGTTGTACTGTTTTCCTGGGTGGTTCTCCATGTTCCGATTAATGCACATTGATCTTGTATTAAAATTATCATAAAGGAACATAGAGCATAAAATGATAACCATGTTGATTATTACCAACCCAATTGAGCAAACTAAACAATATCTACCATCAATATTAATTAAAAACCAGGTTCAAGATAATGGTCAATGAGGCTAGTCATCCTTAATAGGAACCCATCAAATTAATGCAAAGCAATGCAACAGTGATTAAATAGTTATTAGGACAGGGAACAAGGACACACTTGCCTTTAACCAAAGTGTAGTTGCTCAGAACCTTCACCTTCATACTCTTCCAAGCTCTCGAACCACATTCATTCTACTCGCATCAAACATCGAGCACAAAACATGCAAAGCAAACGCACGAGTACAACTAAGAACAATACATCAATCAAATCAAAGCTTTAAAAGAACACACTAAAGGATAGGCTTGATTAGATGGATCACTAAAGAACACAAAGTATGCTTGGAAGGAAAAGGCTCAATTAACTTTGAAGAGATGGTTGCGGAAGATTGTGCAAGGACCGGAAAGATCACATTGAGATAGAGCTCGATTCTATTGGTTACGCAAGCGCAAGAAACACTGAAAACAGAACTAAGCTCGAAACTGTCGTGAGATCATTATTAAACAACAAGAGACTATGCTTGACATATTTTAATTAAGAAATCATGTGAAAGAATATTTCAGAGAAATACTCTATGTTACCATTAAACAAGTTACATTTAATTAAAGAAATTGCGATAAACCTAATCATATTTTATTTATAACATTTGAGTGGAAGTTATGTCAAATTAACAATTACTTTAGAAAGATAAAGCAAGTATAAGACATCTAGGCGAGTAACTTTATGTCATGTGTTCAACTAAATATATTTAGTATTGAAAAGGCATTTATACTGTCATTAGGCATATTAACTTTATTATGAAAACCGATGTTTAACTCTAACATCTTTTATTTAGAAAAACTAGTTATGAATAGGGATTAACCAGTTACATCATGATTAAAGAAAACCGGATTAGAACCTAATCACTTTTTATTTATAAAAGTATTGGAATAAGAATTAGTCAAGATTAACATGCATCTTTAGTATTATAATAAATAACAGGCGATCCACATGCTAACGTACAAGTTACTGTGAAACGAACTAGACGGGTAGCAACGAACTAAAAAGCACACACAAACCTTAGGCTAGGGTTTAGGAGAACTAGCCTACAAAGAGAACTTGGATGACGAAAGAACAGCTAGATGACAGAGACACTGATTCTAAGAAAGATAGCTGCACAAGATCGGATCAAAGAACTAAAAGAGTGTAGTTGTCTTACATAAAAGACAATTATGGTAGGATGCCATGTACTAGGATTGGAAAGATCTGGAGCTTGAAAGAAGGCTAGCTCTACAACAGAGACACACTGAGACAGAGCTTGATAAGGAACGTCTATCGAACGACTTGCATATATGAGAGAACAAGACTACAAGCTTAGGTTTATTTTAATTAGCGAAAATGGGCAAAGGATATTTCATAAAGAAAATACCCTAAGTTGGTTTTAATGCAAATTAGATTTTATTTGCAAAGCCGGTGTAAAGAACTAATCAAGTTTTATTTATAAAGATTCATATATAGATTATACCAATTAAACATTTAATTTTTAGAAAAACTAAACTATATGAACAATCTAAACGAAACTTTGTAATTCGAGTAGATCATATTATTATTATTAAAAACAGCATTTACATTGGTATTATTCAAAATTAACATTTACTCATAAAGCCGGAGTAAAAGCCTAATCAAGTTTTAATTATAAAAGTTAATAAATCATTAAGCAAATTAATATTTGACTTATGGAAAACCGGGTAAAAGATCTAATTAGATTTTATTTACAAAAGCATGTGAGAGAAACTTTAATCGAATTAAATTTGATTATGAAAAACGGTGTATAGATCTATATAGCTTTTATTTATAAAAGGCATGCATAACTAGACATTAATCAAAATTAATATTAAATTTATTTTCAGAAAACAAAACATGGTGAAAACACACCACTAACGCGTGCTTTACATTATTATGGACCTGACGCAATTTGAATGGATTAAAACGGAGTTAAAACGGGAAAGATATGGCTCTTTAAAGATCTGAGGACCTAGATGTGAAGATTGGAAACTTCCAGGGACTTTTCTGCGAAAACTCAGGGCATATACATAATTATGTATACAAACTCGAGGACATTTGCGCAAAAGCTGCAGAGTGGACTGGATCTGGGGTATCTAATAGATCTAGGGGGGTTTTCAGCAAGATTTGCAAGACACAGATGAGATCTAGAAGATTCAGGAGAACTCAGGGGGTTATGTGCAAAGTTGCCACTTCATCTTCCTCCTCTGATTTAGAACAGAAGACAGGGGGGTTCCTGCCGGCGGCTCTGGCCGACGGCGGCACCAGCGATTGGGACAGCGACGAGCTCGAATAAGGGGGGAAAAGAAAGAGGAGGGGATGGGGAACACAGGGAAGGTCTTACCGCGGCCGGACAGGGGCGGTAGCCTCCCATCGACGGCGGACCCGGTCGGCCGGTGGTGGTGCTAGGCGGTGGCGCCGTTCCGGTGAGCTCCAGGCGACGGGAATCGGCGGAGGATGCGTGGCTTGACTCGGGGAAACTCCCGGCGGAATCAATTTTCCTCCGGTCGCGCCCCAAGCGACGAATTGGCGGCGGCCATGGCGTCGGCTCAGAGGGGCTGGCGGCGCAGAGGGCGGCGGGATGCGGGGGAGGGCGGCGAGAGGGGCGGCGCGCTAGGGCACGGGGGCGAGGTGGCCGGGGGGTTTTAAGGGGGCGCGACGGGGAGAGGTCTTGCCGGGCACCGGCATGGACCGGCGGCGGCGTGCGATGCCGGACTCCGGCGAAGTCCGGTCGGGGCACCGGCGCGCCTCGGATGGGCTTGGCGGGCCTGGGAGCGGGTCAGCGGTTGGGTCGGGCTGCGTTTTGGGCCAACTGGGCTGCGGCCTGAAAAGCTACAGCGGACCGGCAGAAAAGACGAGGGGGCGTCGGCGGACTTCGGAACTTGGGCCGCAACCATCTGTGGGCCGAAAAAGGAAAGGAGAAAGGAAATTCCTTTTTATTTTCAGAAAGCATTTTCGTGGAAAACAAAATAATCTAGAAATAGCTAGATAATTCCTTAGAGCCACGAAAAATATTCTGAAAATCCCAAAAATTCTAGGAAAATTCCCAGAGACAGATTGGAACATGAACAATCCAAGTGCTCATGAAAAAGATTTTAGAGCCTTTTAATAAATAGAAATAGCTCGAGTAAAATGAGAATAATTTCCGGAAAAGTCCGGAAAATTCTCGAAAGGATTTGGACAACTCCTAAACACGTTTTTGAAACCTTTTGCACTCAAGAACCACTAGATGCATCGGCATGAATGCAACACTCACAACTTTTTATTTGCTTAAGAAAATCAAACAAGAATTTTTCCTATACTATATTTCCCATAAAGAAAAATTAATGTTGGAAAAATTTTAAAAAATTATGAGAAAATCGTTATTTAATTATTCTTTCTATTCACATCCTGAAATTGGAAATTTCAGGGTGTGACAGCGCGCCTCCACCTACTCCTGTCCGAATTCCACGCGGGCACCATTGTTGCCGCTCTCCGCAGCCGGAGGGTAGCTAGCCGCGCCGGACGCGCCGCCGGTCCCTGCAGTCGAAGGGCAGGCCAGCTGCGTGCACCGCCTCCCATTCCTGAGGGTGGGCTCCTCCGTTGCCGGAGGGCGGAGGCGAGCAGTCGCTGTCCGTCGTTGTGTGGGCCGCCGTCTTGCCCGTCACCGATGTGACGTTGTCCTCCGCCGTTGTGCCTGTGGCTCGATTCTGGATCTTTGTGTTTTGATGTTGCATGAAGCAAGTTGAGATGTTTCATCTTGCGCCATTCAATGTTGCACAAATTGATTGAGATGTTTCAACTAGTGTTGTTCGATGTTGAAGTAATTTAAGATGTTTCACTATTGTGTTGATGGTGTTGCAACATTTGTTTTCTGTGTTTCCACTACTACTTTTCCATGCTGCGACATTTGTTTTCCGTGTTTCCACTGCTACTTTCCCATGTTGCGACATGCGCATCTCAATGTCTCACTGTGTTTTTAGCAAATGTTGCATGAAACAACCGTTCTGTGTTGCAACGAATATTTTTAACAGAGTCATGTTGCGTGTAATAGGGTGTGATGTTGTGGTGCAAATATTTTCCTTTTAAGTAGATTTGATAGCTACAGTACCGATTTGACGGATATAATACCTCGATCTGACGGCTGCGGACCCGTCCCTTGTTAGCCTCCGTAACGAACGTCCGGGCACTAGCAACTCCGTTTCGGATATACGCAAAACTGGCAACGAAAAGCTCCACATAAGCTGAAACTCACAGCCTAAGAGCAACTCCAACAGTCCTGAAAAGTCTCGGAATCGATAAAAGAAAGAAAAATGGAAGAAAACACGGTTCCAACAAAATCACTATATATATAGTTGTCGCCTCGCAATCCCTCTCTCTATATGCCCCCTCTCCTCGGTGCCTTTAGCGAGTGAATCCGCTCGCAATCTTCAGGAATTCGTTGCTCCGTGAGGCCCGGGAGCGGAGGAGCTCATCACGGCAGGAGGAGGTTACCGCGACGGCGGTGGTGCGTGGAGGACCCACAGCGGTGTGGGCGTAGGGAATCCGACAGAGAGGATGGCCACGACGACGAGAGGGCATATGGAGATGTGCCGCCCGAGATCTATGTCGGGCTCCACCGACTGGGAGCGAAGGAGGTCGCCACAGAGAGGACTCTGGGTGGCCAGCCGGCAGCGACGGCGTGGGCACGTGGGGGACCCACGGCGGCACGGGCACGGGGAAATCCACGACGGCGGCGCGACGCGTGGATGGTCGCAGTGTCAAGGGGCGCGGGGAGGAGGGGCCATAGGGAGGTGCGCCGGCCGGGGAGCCGTGTCGATGGTCAGCGGGTCAGGGCCGCTGGAGGATGAGAGAGAGAGAGTGAGTGGAGGCGTGGAGGCCGGTGGAACGGGCATGGGAAGAAGGGGAAAAGGGGGAGAAGAGATGACAAGTGGGACCCACCATTTTGGAGAGTAGTAGATGAAAATCTGTTGGTTCACCCACCTTTTGGAAAACATTTACCTAGCTAAATGACTAGTTAAATGTGGTACCTAGCTTAAATGACTAGTTAAATGTGGATTTAGCTAGTACGATTTGAAGAGACCGTTGGAGTTGCTCTAAAGAGGAAGAGAGGGGGTAGCTTGAAGTTAGGATTTCGTAATTTGGAGATATAACTTCGGAAGTTTTCAGCAAAATCGGATGGACGGGACGGTAATGATGTTCCTGCGAGCTTTGCACATTTAGTATTGTGTTAACTCACTAAACGACAAGCACAAGTTACAATTTATCTGTTGGTCAATGATATTTCCATGATATTACAGCAAAAAAAGCTCAGATGTGCAAGCTTAAATCACCAATCATTTCGTGCCTTCTGATGTACTAGATCACTGCCGAGTGCCGATAACTCACAATATCAGTGAAACAACGGTCGTAGCACTACCAAAAAAATAAGGATGACCTTTGTGCTTCATGTTTAGTCTTACACCGGAGGCAGGATAATACTCTTTTGATGTTACAACTCATAACAGAGGAGATCTGCAAACAGAGGGCAGCACTTGGAAAGGTCTAGGCCTGCTCCGGCGGCGTCATGCTCTCCTCCTGGTAATTTCCATCATCGTCGTCCACAGGCTGCGCCTGCGTGGGCAGCGCGTGGCGACAGAGCGGGCAGACATGGTTCATCCGGAGCCAGCGGAAGATGCAGTCTTGATGGAAGGTGTGGGAGCAGGGCATCACCCTGAGCCTGTCCTCCGCCACGAAATCCTGCAGGCACACGGCGCACTCCGCCGCCGGCGCCCTGACACCCGCGTCGCCGGGCCTGGCCTCCTGCAGGCCCAAGACGGCGTCGCTGGAGGCGGCGAGCCGAGCACGCTTGACGCTGCGGTTGGATTCAGGAGGATCAGGACTGGATTCAGGAGGATGAGGACGGCTGCGGTTGAATTCGTTGATTTCGTTGAGCAGGTGGGGTAGCATCAGGCGGGAGATCCTCTCCTCCTCCGCTTCGGCTGACAGCGGCTCGTAGGTAGTCTGCTCGAAGATGTACGTCCGGCCATCCACGACCACCGGGAGTTGGGTAACAACCGGGCGGTAATAACCTCGCCATGGATCGTCGGAAATATCGTCATCCATCTGCCGCACAATGAACCGGCCCCTGCGGCGGCCACGGATCGGAGAGGGAGAAGACATGATGGAGATCGAACTGGTTGAGTGCGAAGGGGGAAGATTGGAGATTGAAACCTTTCTGGGATCCTTGTATTTATACAGGCCCGGCGTTCGTGGCGCCGAGTCGGAATCGGACGGGGGGCGGTGCGAGGCGCCGAGGCCAGGACGCCCAGGTTGAGTGGCCGTCGGCGCCGATTTGGATCCGGACTAGAGAGGGAGAAAGGAGGACAAGGAGTCGGAGATGCGGTGCGGCGGTCGGAGGAACTGGCGTGAGGATGTGGCTCGCCACGTCCGGGAAAAAAAAGGCAATTTTTGGGTCCGCCCGCACCTTTTTTTTTTTTTGCCCGCGGAACCAAAACTCGCCGCCGCCCGGCCGCTCGCAGTCGCACGGCACGCCGTCCTGGTCCATGGCCCGGTGGCCGGCGTCTCCTCCCGTCGCCCTATTCCTGCCGCCGCCGCCCGCCTACCAGGCAGGCCGTCCTGGTCCGTCGGCCGGCGCCCTCGGTGCGCTCCCCAACTTCAAATCGCCGGGTGAACGCGGCAGGAGGACCGCGACCCGTCCAGGCACCTTTTCCTGCCGGCGCCGGGCACGCCGCCCTGGTCCGTCGCCCGATGGCCGTCCAGGTCCATCCTGAAAGCGGCCAATCACGGTGAGGCGATTCTTCCATTCCGTGCTGGTCCATCTGCTGATCATCTCCCGGGGTAGGCGTCACCGCCGGGCAACACGGACGCAAGTCGTGCACATCTCCCTTCAGTGGCGATGACTTCGCGGCAGACGTAACGAGACGCCAGCGTGGGTGCTCATGATCACAGGCGTAGCTCCTGATGTCCAAATGAGCCCGTGCTGGTTTGTGGTTGTTATCCTCTTCTCTTTGTTTGTGTGATTGATCTGAGGTATATAGACTCAGCTAGATGACTGATCCGAATATAAGTACATAGACTCAGCTAGATCACTAATCTGAATATAAGTAGAAGTGTAGAACAAATAAGACTCATCAATGAAACACGCATCATCTTGTGCATTTCACTCAAAATAAAAAGAACAGTACTATACGTGGTACTAATTTGTGGTTATATTATATTTTCAATAGTGAGGGTCTTCTCCGCTGTGCAGTTCAAAAAAATATTATCTTTTCAGAGATGATCAGTTGACCAGATTGCCTTTCTATGAGCAAAAACCATTGGTATCGAAGAGGTCCCTTCTCATGTGGTTTGGAAGGTTGCTTGGGTTAATAACTGTGGCAACTGCCATGCAGAAGTACAACCAACAGAAGCCATCTCATGAGCTTGTGCCCATGTTTCTGTAGCATGGACTGAAAGTTCAGACATATCTATAGAGGCATGATTTGTACCAATTTTGTACATCTTGCTTTAATGTTATCTTGAGTTGACCAACATTTATATTACATTTTTTCTGCGGCGACAACTTATTGTCTCTGTTAACTTGAATGGTTCGATCCGCATATTGCTTTATAGCATACTGATATTTTTGGTATGTTGTGCTGGATCTACAAAGTTTAATGTACCCATATGGATGAGTATTGAAATATTGGCATTTCCCCTCATCAACAGTATACCAAGAGTTTCTCAATTGTGCTGCTTTATATGCTGTTTTCTCTGTCCTTTTACTGCAATACGGGGATCTTAGTAGATGATGTAATATTTGAAAATGTATATTTGTTAAAAGATGTAGAACTGGACACACTTTACAATCTGATGCAGTTAATATGGAAAATATTGTAAAATCCTGGAAGCTAATTGTTCAGCCCAACAATTTGTTTGGGTTGATGTGCTATTTGATGAATTAAGGAGCATGCTGTGGTTACTAGTGGTGTCTGTTCAACCAGTCCAATCAGTTTTGCTGAGCAACACCAAGGTCCTTATGAAGAAAACAAGATAGGGTAGGCGTTGAGAGGTAAATACACACTCAAATCTGCCCATGATGCTCTTTTTCAAGGAGCCTTTCTATTTGAGCCTTATCAATAGATTCGGAAAACCTGGGCCCCTCTAAATGCCACTTCTTCATGTGGTTGGTCACCCACAAGAGATGCTGGACTGCGGACCGCTTAGCTCGCCGAGGCCTCCCCCATCCGGCATTCTGTGATCAAGAAGAGGACATTCAGCACCTCCTTGTGTCATGTGTCTCTACTAGGCAATTCTGGTTCTGGCTGCTCCATGCTGTTGGTCTGGCTGTTCTCACCCCGCAGCCTCAAGAACCCTCTTTTGGTGGAGAAAGGTTGAAGGACGGGTGAGGATGATCTGCAAAAAAGGTTGAACTCTCTTATTATCATGGGAGCAATGGAGGCATTGCAATGAGTGTGTTTTCAATGGCACAAGGAGGCTGAACTTTGGACTTTGGCAGGAGCTAGAGGTCTCATCTCGCTCACTTCCAGATGGATGGGTTAATTGGTCTTGAATTGCTGGTGCTGGTCGTTGTTCTGCCCTTCCTGTTTTGGGCACTATGTTGGTCCTAAGCACTAGTGTGTGGGCATATGTTTTGCATCTGGGTGTATGCGTGTGTTCGTTTGAGTTTTTGTCTGTGCTCGAGTCTTTGTATGGTTCTTTTCCTCTTCTATTAATACAATGATACACAGCTCTCCTGCGTGTTCGAGGGAAAAAAGGTAAATTGCATGATCAAGTTAACAATGATTTTCTGGAGCTCTTCTTTCTTTTATTCTTTTCTGATTTTGGCATTGTATATTCCAGCAGCATCAGGTCAAGCTCAGTGGCGGCTTCGTGGAAAGGGCTGCGCAATATCTTCGGCGGAACCTGTTCTGATGAACTTGTGTTTGAAGTGAGGCTCTAAAGTCTAAATAGATCAGTGGCTTCAGGTGTTGCATATGATTATCTCCCACAAGGTATTTAGTATTTTTTTCATTATACATTGTTAGTCCCCTCATTCATGATTGTTTAAACTAATTGAATTTTGGCATATTATACAATGAGCAATCTGGATTTTTGTGCTCAAATAGCAATACAACACATAAGGTGCCCCTTTTCGTTTGTGCTGCTTACCACTTAGTTATCCTTTATTCGAATCTATATTCTGCTCCGTTGCCCCTTTTCGTTTGTGCTGTCATATTTGGTTCCAAAGTTACAACAATATCTCTTTCTGTTGTGCAGTAAAACAAAAACATAAGGACATAGAAATCTTGGTGCTAACTAGCTCTCTTTCTTGGAAAGAGGTCAGTCATCTGTTCTGTTTGGCATTGATTGTTGTCCATCTCAATGTGATAAAGTGAGATAGCTTGCTGCAGGACTTATTGTTAAATACGAGATGCTAGATGCAATACGAGATGCTATGCACATTATGGTGAACTTGGGTGTTTTTAGAGAATGCTATACCACGTTCGGGGTCTGGTAGAATGGTTGGTTTCGTTTTGATTTGCCTTGTTTCTTTGTCTTGAAGTGCACTTTCAATGCGTGATTACACTCCTATTTTCTTCTCTTTACTCATGTGGTACTGTCCTCGGCAATGCTGAAAACAATTTAGAGAAATAACACAAACATTTTTTCAGAAGAGAAGGATTAGAGAACACGTTTATTTTGGTTGCATTATGTAGTTTTATTCAGATCAATTTATCCCTCTTGTTGTACGTTCCAGGAAGTTATGATGGTTTAATATAACTATGCCCTGCTTTCTGCAAAAGGATCCTTGCCATTTATCGAGATCTATGAATAAGAAAATGAGCTACCATCCAACCTTAAGGTGGTAACCATGCTATCTGAAAGCCTGAAGCATGAATGTTATACAACCCTTTCCTTATGATTTTGCAATTCTTTCTTACAATTATCTCACTGTTAAGAGGAAATGTCACGGAAATGCCTGTAGCACTGCAACTCCGCTTCCTGCTTGGTCACGTATGCTTCCTTGCTCACCATTTGTGAATATCAATTTGGTCATCGCATTAGGGGAATTTACTGTTAAAGTTCAAATATCAGGACCCCTAGCCATCAAGCTTTGTATGTTTCTGTTTGCTTTAGGGGGGCACACTGCCATTCGAATTTCGATTAATGCAATGCGGCCTTTGCTAATTGCATTCAAGCTGCTTCTGAATTCATTGGGTAAACATAAGCTTAGCCAGCATTACATTACTCCATTTAAATTTCTACCAAGGATTTATAAGAAGCAACACTGTTGGCTCTATTTTTCTGGGGGTCACTTATGAGAAATACAGTTTATGATACCATGCAATGTTGACTGAGAAAGGCATACTCTTAGTGATTGAAAAAGCCATTTCGAAAAGTGACGCCAAGATGCTACAGGCCAAGTCAAGTGAGTTTGCTTGTTTCTAACATCATTTCTCTTTTGAGTTTATTAGTTACAATTGCCTCAGAAAGTATACCCATCTGGAGTGGCTGCAAAAAAGAGGCCTCCCTCTTGTGTTTTCGCGTGTCAGTTTTGGTTTTGTTGAGATGGGCAATATTTTTGTGAAGCTTCTACACACACTCTTCTGTTCCTTGACATATATATATATACAAGGTACAAATTACAAGTAAGTCCCTCAAATACTCTGCTATTTATTGAAAGAACCACCAACACTCCCCCTCAAGATGGGGCAAATATATCTAAAAGTCCCATCTTGTTACATATTTTCACAAAAGACACCACATTAACACCCTTAGTCAAAATATCAGCTAATTGATCTCCAGATTTAACAAAGTTAATCTGTAACATCCCGTCATCCACTTTCTCCTTGATGAAATGCCTATCTATCTCAACATGCTTAGTTCTATCATGATGGACCGGGTTATTCACCATATTAATTGTAGCTTGATTATCACAATAAAGTTGAAGAGGTAAGCCACAACATAAATGGAGTTCAGCCAATAGTATTCGAAGCCACATAAGCTCACATAAGCCTGATGCCATGGCTCTAAACTCAGCTTCAGCGGTAGATCTAGCAACCACACTTCGTTTCTTGCTCCTCCAACTAACAAGGTTACCACCAACAAGAGTGCAATACCCAGATGTTGATTTTCTATCATCTAAGCACCCGGCCCAATCAGCGTCAGTATATCCCTCTACCTTCAGGTGCCCGTGATTAGAAAATAAGATGCCTTTTCCTGGACAACTCTTAAGATATCTCAAGATTCTGTGTACTGCATCCAAGTGGCTAGATCTGGGATCATGCATATATCTGCTAACAATACTAACTGCATATGCAATATCTGGTCTTGTATGTGACAAGTAAATTAGGCGACCAACTAACCTCTGATATTGATGTTTGTCCACTGGATCACCTGAATCAGCCAGAATACGATGATTATGTTCAATCGGTGTTGCCACTGGTTTACAATTCAACATGCCAGTATCAGTGAGTAAATCAATTACATATTTCCTTTGTGAAAGATAGATGCCTTGTGCCCCATATGCTACTTCAATTCCTAGAAAATAATGAAGATAACCCAGATCTTTGACTTCAAAAGATTTTGCCAGGGCCTTCTTTAGACATAATATTTCCTTATCATCATCGCCTGTAATCACAATATCATCAACATACACCACAAGAATAGTAATCTTGTCATAGTTATGCTTAAAGAACAATGTATGATCTGCATTACTTTGTTGATACCCCATAGAGCAAATTTCATTTCTAAACCTCCCAAACCAAGCTCTAGGTGATTGTTTAAGGCCATATAATGATTTTTTCAATTTACATACTTTGCCCTCAGTTTCTCTACTATTGAACCCTGGAGGAATCTCCATATACACCTCTTCTTCCAATTCTCCATGAAGAAATGCATTTTTAACATCCATTTGAAATAGTTTCCAACTACGATTAACTGCTATCGAGATTATTGTTCTGATGGTGTTCATCTTTGCTACCGGTGCAAAGGTTTCATCATAATCCACCCCATATGTCTGACTATACCCTTTTGCCACTAATCTAGCCTTATATCTCTCCACCTTGCCATCAGGTGTCTGCTTCACAGTGAACACCCATTTACAACCGACGGCTCTCTTATTTGTAGGTAGACTTGTAAGTACCCAAGTGTTATTTTTATCAAGGGCAGCCATTTCCTCCAACATTGCTTGCCTCCACCGTGGATCTTGTTTTGCTTCCTGCCAGTCATGCGGTACAGACATAGATTGCAATGCTCCAACAAAAGACTTATACCGAGGGCCAATAGATATATATGAAACATAATTAGAGATATCATACGAAGATAATTTAGGAGGCAACTTTCCAGCAGTAATACGAGGCTCCTTTCTATGAGCTATAGGTATATCTAAGTCATCATGTGGAAGAGAAGTTGTACCATCACTTGTAGGACTTGAGTCCGAAGTATTTGTATCTGGCTCAACTTGAGTTTCATGATTCCTCTCCAATGGACTGGCTTCTTTTTCCCCCTGCACACATTCCTGCTCAACCTGATGTCTTCGTCTCCGTGTATATACTCGAAGATTTTGTTCCTCATTTGGTCTTGGGCATTGTAACACTTCGTTTGTACTTTGATGCTCACTTTGTGACTGTTCTTCTATAGCATCTCTATCAACATCACTATCCTCCAGTGGAATTACTCCCACCACTATTCTCCTTGATTCACTAGGATTGTTCTCTTCTTCTTCTCCCCCTGTCTCATTGTCCCAATCTGAAACATCACTTGAGGAAAGGTCAGGAAAGACATCTGTTAAATCTTGAGGTCCACCATAAAAAGGTTCATGTTCTCTGAACATTACATCCATGCTCACAAACATTCGCTTTTCTGATGGGCACCAACATTTGTACCCCTTTTGTTTCCCAGAGTATCCAACAAATATGCATTTTACTGCTCTAGGATCTAATTTCCCAACCGATGGTCTATAATCCTTCACGAAACAAACACAACCAAATACCTTTGGGGGTACGACATAAGTAGTCTTACCAGTTAGACACTCAATTGGTGTCTTGTTGTTGAGTACTCGAGATGGCATTCTATTCATCAAGTAAGCAGCTGTCATCACGGCTTCACTCCACAAATATTTAGGAACATTCATAGCCATCATAATACACCTTGTAATTTCCAGAAGATGTCTATTCTTTCTCTCTGCTAGACCATTTTGCTCTGAGGTTCCAGGACAAGTAGTTTGATGAATAATCCCATAGTGTGATAAATACCCATCGAATTCATTATTAACATATTCAGTACCATTATCAGTGCGAAATATCTTCACACATGCATTAAACTGGGTCATAATTAGATTATGGAAATCTTTAAAGCATTCAAATACATCACCTTTGCTTCTCAATACATAGACCCAAGTTGTCCTAGTGCAACAATCGATAAAGGTAACAAAATACCGATATCCATTAATTGATGGTATTCCACTAGGACCCCATACATCTGAGTGAATGGTCTGAAGTGGCACATTACTTCTATTATCAGAAGATACATAAGTACTTCTAGTTTGTTTCCCATAGTGGCATGCATCACATATTAGACTCTCCTTGCTAACTTTATTATAAAGGGTAGGATAGAGCTGACCCAGAATAGTAAAGGACATATGTCCTAGCCTGCGATGATGGAGAAGAAATTCTTCTAATGGTGCAGGGGACGAGACAGCAGCAACCTTGTGTGACATATTATCATCTAGATAATATAAACCATCACGCATGTTCCCCATCCCAAGTCTTCTTCCAGTCCCAAGTTCCTGAAATAAGCACCATGATGGGAAAAATATTACAGCACAATTAAGTTCCTTTGTAATGCAGCTAATGGATAACAAATTATTCGGGAATGAGGGAACATGTAACACAGATGAAAGAGACATATTGGAACCACATGTGACTGTTCCTGTCCCCAACACAGTTTGAGAAGAGCCATCGGCCAATTTCACTCTTTGCCTCTTCAAATCAGGAGCATATTCAACAAAATTTTGATATGACCCAGCCATATGTCTAGAGGCACCGGAATCTATTAGCCATGGTATATCATCTGTTTTGCAACTCAAAGTGTGAGAAATATTACCACCAAAGTTTGTAGATGCAGCAGATGTGGATGCATTGGAGGCCTCAGTAGATTGCTTGTCCTCTAAACGCATTCCCTTAAATTGACGCCACTTTTCCCAATCATCAATTGACATTTCCACCCTCATAGTTTGAGAGGCCTCTTCAGCAAATGAGGTGGTATTTGCCCTACCTCCAAGTCGCATACCACGACCTCGGGTACCACCACGGCCATAAATACGTCCACATCCTCTTCCACGCCATTCCTGTCCTTTGCCCCGACCTCCTCCAATTAATTCAGGACAGGAGTTCTTCAAATGCCCCGGCTGTCCACACTCAAAACATTTTCTATCATATGTGTTTATTGCTGATTTCTGGAAATTTGCCCCTTCTGTAGCAACAAAGGCTGAGCGCCTATGTGGAACACCCTGCATAGCTGCCCCTGTGGCCTCCAACTTTAGACGTGTTTCCTCACTGATAATTGCAGAGATTGCTTGTTCCAAGTTGGGTAGATTCTCGCTGCCATATAATGCTGCCCTTCTATTCTCAAACTTTGGATTAAGTCCATTCAAGAAATCCCTCACACGCCTCTTTTCAGTCCACTTGCTATACTTCTCAATGCACTTGCCGCACTCCAACTCGATTGGATCATAGTAATCTAGGTCACTCCACAACTTTTTTAGCTCAGACACATACTCAACTACAGATTTATCACCTTGACATAGCCCTTGCAACTCCTTCTGAATTTTGCATGCCAACATCTCGTTTCCAACCCCTGAATAGGTACCCTTAAGCAATCTCCATATCTCTGCAGCTTCTTTGATTCTCTCAACTTGTTTGGCTATTTGAGGTGACAACGAACTCAAAAGCCATGCTCTTACTAGTGCATTGCTCATCTTCCATTTCTGGCCCTCTCTCGAGTTCTCTTCCGGTTTTTTTCTGTGCCAAGAATGTAGCCTTCCAGTTTCCTGGAGACCAAAATGGTCTCAGCATGCTCCGCCCAACTTGCATAACTTTCAGCTCCCTCCAACTTCACATTAGGCATCTGTAATGGATGAATCTCTTCCTTGGTTTCAACCTCTGATCTTAAGCTTCCACCCTGTCTACTGAGTACATCAAACAATGATCTATATTTTTCATCCATTGCTTGCAGTACAGCAGCAAGCTCCCCTGCTGTAACCCCAGCTGAAGCCTCTGGTGTATCTCCCATTTCTGTACTCCGCTACACAAATCTCCTGCAAAAAAATCCTCCTATCTGCTTCCAGATTAACCGATTCAATCTGAAACCACCTGCATATGCTAGCAACCAGCAAACAAATCACTACCCACAATATCAACACTCCAGCCTGTCAGCCCCCTTCTTCACGGTCTTCAAACCTCAGTTCACCACTCGCAGAGCAGGCTCCTCATGCGCCTCGCCTTGCTTACCCGTGCCTGACCACTGTGCCTTGCTCCGCCTCGCGCTGCCCGCGCCCGAGCGGCTCCTCTGCACCTCGCTCCGCTGCACGCCTCCCACGCCCGCGCAGAGCCGTGCTGCCGCGCGCCGCCCACGCCGCCGGACCTCCTGCCGCCACAGGTCACCGGCACGGAGCCGCGCCCCCGCACGTCGCTCGGGTACGGACGCCGCCGCCGCTGGCTCTGTATACCATGTTGAGATGGGCAATATTTTTGTGAAGCTTCTACACACACTCTTCTGTTCCTTGACATATATATATACAAGGTACAAATTACAAGTAAGTCCCTCAAATACTCTGCTATTTATTGAAAGAACCGCCAACAGGTTTTCTATCCTGCAGTCTGTGAACTTATCCCATGTGACGCCCAGCAGCAGAATTGGCTCATTTGCTGATTGGTGGAGGTCTTGGCAGAGAATAGAAACAGCATAGGAAGGGGTTTAACTCTATGTATTCTTGGAGCTTGGATTATATGGAAACAAAGGAATGTGTGTGTCACTGTGTCTTCAATGGTATGACCCCAAATCTGCAGCGGGCACTCCAGATGAATCCCTCCGATGGATTTTATCTGGGGCTGAAGGGCTTGCTGCCTTGAAACCGGGAAGGATGGTAGAGCTATCTTAGGCTCGTCACTCATCAGTGTTTAATGGTCAGGTCCTAGGATCACATCTTTTTGTAACAGCCCTCACTATGGTCCAAGATGAGATGAGGTGCTGCCTGATGTATTTGGACCACCTATTTCTCTCTTAATACAAAGATACTCACTTCTCCTGCGTGTTGGGGGGGGGGGGGGGGGGGGGGCAGGCACACCCAAAGATTTAGGCCTGGATAGGAGTGCTTGGAAAACAGTTATTCATGTGCCTGAATCTTGATTTGTGCCTCTTCTTGGGTTTCAACTCCAGCCTACCCCAACTTGCTTGGGTTTCGTCGTCTTTTTCAAACTTGATTTCCCAAATCCTCATGACAGTTCTCAACTCATGAATCTAATTTGCCAAATGCGAGGCATGCTGGTTTCGAGCTGGCTGTCCCCTTTATTTTGTAGTTCATAGCCAATATCTTTCTAATGTGGTACCTTCAAAGCTGGCTGCCTGGTGTAACTCGTCTCACTGGCACAACAAAAAAATGTATAATTATAAATCGAAGCACTATTGTGATTATTTGCTTCTCTACAATCTTATTTGATCTCTTGTCTTATTTGCTTCTCTACAATCTCTAGCAGGATGTGCAGCAACTGTAGGGTCACTGATTATGTCATGTTCGTGGTCAGCAACTGTGAGCAATGATACACTACGTAAAAGGGTAAGTAAGAACTCAAATTTGCTAAGTTGAAGGATTGAGTATGTGTCTTTTGCAGTGGTCCAAAACATGCAGTAATTGTGAATAAACCCAGTGTAGTGTATGCGCGTTCGGTGAACTTTATGATCTATTTATCTTATTTTGTGGGAAAAAAGATATGGTGGTATAGGCAGTGTTATGCTAATTATATGATCATACAATTCAATAACAATGGTATTCATGGCTTATCATGTTGGTTGTGTCTGGAATTAGTAATAGGATACCTTGTCCAAAGTTATGTTATTTCTGTTTCAAATTCTTCTGAATTGCTGCTAATTTACTGCCCAAAGTTGCCATGAACTTTTTTAGATCTGAAATTGCTGCTAATTTTCCTTTTCAGAGACCATCTTTAGTATTTCGCTATTTCATCAAGCTTTTTAAGGGAGGACAAGCAGACTTCAAGATAGACCCCTTTCTCATCAGGTCATCAGTTTATTAAGTAATATGCAATGGCTCAAGGAAGTAAAGCGTGAAATTAATTTAAATTTCCCTACACTGTTCAGAGAGGACACTAACTTGCTGAGAGAACAGAAAAAGAAACTACCATGTTGATTCTGTTTCAAGCACTGCCCAGGTCAGTCTTTTTTCTTATAACCTTTTTTTTGGGGGGGGGGGGGGGGTGCTGGTGTTCGATCAAGAAATATCTTTTTGTATGGGGTGCATCTGATCCTCTTTTTTGTGAAATGCTTGTTGAGTATGAGCAGAGCCAGTCACCAAGTCACGTGTTTGAGTGAAAGGAACTATACCAATAATCAAGTTCAGTTCTTGAAGAACCGAAAGTGACAGTTGCGGGGTGTGTTATTTGACATGGCCAAGCTGCATGAGTCAGTAGCGCAAGCTCAATGGTGGTTCTATGACGTGTTATTTGAAAAGTGCAGGTGTTAGTTTGATCCGTTAAATTGATTGTATATGCTTGACCAGATAACAATGTGTTTCAGCACAACTACTTTGTCGTGAACATTTTGACACGGAACGAAAGTGATGTTATTTTATGATAATTTTATCCAATCTCAGATATATAATTTTGTAAATCTTTTTTAGTGCCAGCAACTTACAGGGCACGATGCTAGTGTACAGAAGCAGCTGGAGCAACCTTTTCTCCTCCGTTGCTTTCTTCTCGCACTACTACTACCTTATCTGTCCATGCCCAACACAGCTTCATATGCAGTAGTGACGATGCAGGCCAGTCCGAATACCAGCAGTTGAGTATGTCTACCCTACCAAACACAAGCACCACAACTCAGACTATCTCTAACCACCTTACCATACACGAGTAGTTTGCATTGATTTAGCCTGGTCAAGGCTGACTTGGCTTAGAGTTAGCCTGGCTAGAAACTAGTGCTGCCTGTCAAACGGCCCCTAAATAACTTTAGAGGGTGGCTTGTATCAGTTTACTCTAATTTTTTATATGTTTCACCCATAGGATATTTGGTGCTAATTACGAGTATTAAATGTAGTCCATGACCTTTAGATTTTTTTTGCAAGATGAATTTATTAAGTCTAAATAAATCATGATTAGCCAATATGATGCTACAATAAACATATGTAAATTGTGAATTAATTAGATTTAATATATTAAAACAGTTTAGAACTTGTGCAATTAGTTTTATAGTAAAATTATGTTTGATCATCAAAATATTCGATGTCGCGGTGCTTATTGGTATTAAGTTGTGCAGAAACTTTTGTGGGCCAAGGAAGGGCAGCTTGTCGGGTCTTCGTTCCCAAGCTCAAAACTTTACACCTAGTACAAAACCAATTACACAGGTGTAGTGTAAATCGCGAGAGACAAGTTTTTTAAAGAATAATTATATCATAATTAAACAATGTTGGGGTACATTAGATATGCGCTAGTGATAGATTAATTAGACTAAAAAAATTATCTGCCACGGCCCGCAGTGACCTCTAGGTGGGGACCGGCGGCGGTGGAGAGAAAGGGTAAGACTACCGAGTTGTAGCAGAGAGTAGCCATATCTATTTGGACTTCTTCTCACAGACACGATCTGGATTGGGCCGAGCTCATTCGGTGCAAATGCACAAACAACACCAGGGGACGGGCCGACCAAGCCTGGGCCGGTTGGGCTGGCCAGGCCATCCTACTAGGCCAAACACGCTCATAGTTTTCAGGAAATTTAGTTGTGAGCATTTATTTATTTATTTATTTTATATATAAATTTTCGCCTCGGCGGCCGCCCGCAGCCGACCTCCGCGCCCCGAATTCGAACTCTGCTTTTCTCGGCTTCTCCTTTCCCCCTCTCCCTGAACGGCTACTAGCAGGGAGGAGAAAGCGAACCCAAAATCTCAAATCCCTAATTCCCCCAATTTGCAATTCCTCTCCTCCATCTCCACTTCTGGACCTCCTCCATCGGAAGCCGCTACGGTGCCCATGGAGCGCACCCCACGGCTGATCAGGCTCGCCCTCGCGGGGCTCCCTAAAGCACCGCCGGATCCGTGGATCTTAATCCGCGGGGGTGGCGCCAGAGGAGGCGAGGGCTCCCACGCCGCAGGATCCGATGGAGGCCAGGAGGGCGGCGGCGAAGATGTCAAGGCTGCCTTCGCCGCCGGAGCACGAGTGTGCCAGGTCAGAGGCCGGCGAGGAGGCGCCATGGGAGGCGAGGGCTCCCACGCCGCAGGATCCGAGTTAAGAGGCCAGCGCTGGGACCGCAAGGAGGGAGGCAGCGAATGTGTCAAGGCTGCCTTTTCCGCCGGAGCACAAGTGAGCCAGGTCAGAGGCCGAGAGGGTGGGAGCGGGGGTCGCGACGCCGCCGGAGCAAAGGGAGGCCAAGGGCAAGGGGGCCGCGGTGAACGACAAGTCATGGAAGGCACGGAAGGCCAGACACAAGCAGGCAGAAACAGAGGGCTCATCAAGTACTACCCGTTTGCTCACATCTTTCAGGGAGGTGCACCTGATAGGTCCGCTCATGATCAATGGGAAGCTAGGCCCCTTGTTTTTCACGATAGACATCTTGTAATGGCCATGGAGCAGGAGGGTGATGTTGCTAGCAATAGCATTGGTGAGGAGACTCCAGATGTCTCAAGCAACATCACAAGTATATTGAATGAGCACCCCGGACCTGTTAGAAGCTTCCGTCTCGACTCTTCTACATGGGCAAAGATAAGGATCTCACCAGTTGGCTGCGCGTGCTCTCCAAGAAGTCAGTTCAGGATGTCACTGTCATTAATTTGGAGCGCAGATCTGACACCAGTTTCCCCATTGAAGAATTGCAAAGCGGAAATCTCAGAATTCTCTGTCTTGGTTTTGTGGGGCTTCCCAATCTAGATTTGTACTGCTTCAATTACTCTGGTCTTCAACTACTCCATCTGTTTTGTTGTTCTTTCCAAGGCCTTAAGTTAGCATGGATCCTTACGGACTGCACCTCCTTGAGAGAACTGGGCATTTCATACTGTAAGGAGAACTTGACAGTCAACTCGAAAAGTCTTGAAAAAGTTCGCATATGGGGTACAAGAGCTAATCACTTAGTGGTCCAGTCTGCTCCTAAGCTAACTGCTATAGTGACAGGAATCGTGCCAAGTGACGAGTGGGAGAAGATCAAACCGATGAGATCTACCTCCAGTGTTTCTATCTCAATTAGTGGTGCTCCTTCCTTGAGGAGTATAAGTTACCTTCTGCTCCCCTTCCACAATGTCACTATTAATGGTATCCCAATCTGTAAGGTCAGTACTCGCTTAATCCTTCTCTTGTTAATTCTCTTTTGATGTTGTATATAGTGCTGTAACAATGCTCCTTCTGAACTTGCTGAATTTGAAAACAAACCTTTCTTGTTTCTGCAAATGAATTCATATAGTGCAATATTTAAACTTCCTATAGCATTTTGATACCACAAGACATTTTGCACATTCCGCAGGAAAGTACACTGTTGAAGTCCATTGAAAATTTGAAAGTTGGCATGAACATGTCGAACCGCAGAGAGAGGGACAGTCTGCGTAAAATATTGGAGTCAGTGCCGATGTTAGTCGACCTCTGCATCCTGGTATAAAATACTATATCTGCAACTATACTTTATGTGTGCTTCATTTCTCTGTTCAAGTGCAGTAATGGATCTTTAAAATTTTTACAGCGTATGGACGATGTCACCCGTGACGAAACATTTCAAGTGGCTATAGATGAGCCTTATGAGGATCTAGATAAAGTTACTTGTGTCAAAATGAGTCTGAGAAACTTTTCAATTGAGGATTTCAGAGGAGGATCTGCAGAAAAGCATCTCATCAAGTCCATTTTAAAGAATGCACCTCATCTTGTCACGCTTAATGCTAAGCGATGTGCATCTGTTTGCAAGAAAGGCATTGCTCAGGCTATCAGTGAAATCAAAGCGTATGAACGTCTGTCAGAGACCTGCGATATCATATTCGACACCCAACAGAGGAACTGAATACTGAGTCTGAGTGTAACATGTTTGTAGTTCTGTACATCACTGTCTAGTGTTTGAAATGTTCTGAGAGAGTGAGAATCTGTGTATCCGATGTGTGTCCGTCTCCAGATCTGTAAATCATATGGGTTGTCTAGCACTTCCAGAAACAATTATTTTACCATGTTATATGATGCTTAGTTGCTAGAAACAGTCCAATGATGTTATCATGCCATCATCATATCGCCTAAGACATCATATTCCTGGGTGGTTGGTCATCTGACAACCAAACTGTTTTTCTGCATATATACATCGCCTGATCAGACACCTTGATATCCAGCTGCTAGTCTGCTACCACCATATATGGAAGCATAGTATCCATTCTGACACCAGAAGCAGCATTATTATGATAAACTTGACTAAATTATGGAGCAAATAGGTTTAGCAGCTGTCTTTTATAGCAGGACATCAGTATTGATGAATAATAAGATTGGCTCGAATATTTAGTGTGAATGGTTCAAATCATACAGGTATCCACCAGAACCATTCACTGAACATTTATAAGCTTGAAGGTTGTTGAGAAGCTAGCAGGTTCAGATAATGTACTGGACCATACATGGGTTCAGTGAAATAGGCCTGATTCTGATGGTTATGTGGGGATGATGCTATATCCTCAGAAACAGGTCTCAGTGTCGTTTTCTTGTTAGGAACAGAATAATCAACCCCATATTTGATGAAAAATGCCAGCATCATCAGCTCTAGCAATAGGTTCAGATTGTTTCTCCTTTCCATTGAAGTTATTTGTTTGGAGATAAAAAAATATTTATTCCCAAAGGCATATCATCTTCTTATTCGTGTTTCATGAGAGAATCTTTTCAAAAGGATATATCTAGAAAACCAAGACAACCATGAACCACTTATTATTTGTGGCTTGTGATTCATGGTTGCCCTAACAGAACATGAATATGGAGAATGGTATGAGTCATGAAACAGTACCAATTTATAGGACCATTATCAACATTTTACACTCTATTAATACTCCAACGGGAGGAAATTGGATCTCTCTTAAAACAACTCAAACTCTAAAACTTAAAGCTAGCCTAAAATAAGTTGGTCCAAATAGGTCTGTCACACAGCACACTATTATGGCATACAGAATACTGCATCATTTATTCATTTGTTACTGTTGGAGTATAAGTGAATTGTTCACCTTTCCTCATCAGCTTAAACTTTTGGGTTGAACTGTTTGGTGCATGCTACTCAATATGGTATCAGAGCCAGAGGTCTCGAGTTCGAGTCCTGTCGGGCGCGTTAATTAAAATAATTATCTCCAATATCCACGTATGCGGCCTGGGGGAGCCTGCACGTGAGGGGGAGTGTTGGAGTATAAGTGAATTGTCCACCTTTCCTCATCCAAACAGGGGCTGACTAAAAAGTTTATAAAACAAGTATCTCTTGGTCTTCTAACTCTTCATGCTAAACAAGTAAATTACCGTATTTGTAAACATATACTACACACGCTGAACTCTCATAAGGGCATGTACACCAGTGTAGACGGCTCCTGTTTATTTGACACAAATAGACAGCTAAATAGACAGTATGTACAATGAGTCGTCTGTGTGTTTGTCGGTAAGACATTTAATTCATCATTTGACACATAAATCATGGTGATTATGTGCACATTTGATCTTTATAGTCATTTTATGCTCAATTGAGATATAATACATGATATTAAATTAATTCACATAAAATACTTTAAAACTATTAATATAATATATATCTATATTATATAAGCTGGATCAATCTCTACAACTTCAACATATGGTTCTTCTTTTCCTCTCCCTTCGTATCTCCTCTTCGGTCTTTTTCCTTATCCTGTTATCCATTCAGCTTGGCTTGACGCTTCCTCCACCCATGGTGCTCGCAACATT
Source organism: Cenchrus americanus (assembly GCA_947561735.1). NCBI lineage: Eukaryota > Viridiplantae > Streptophyta > Magnoliopsida > Poales > Poaceae > Cenchrus > Cenchrus americanus. The sequence goes on along the minus strand of OX387241.1, from coordinate 306,634,150 downwards.
GATAGAAAATATGAAAGATAAATAAGAATAACATGATTACACATTGCTAGTAACTCAAGTTAGCACAGTCAATATAATTAATACGAAAATCAAAAGATAATCTTTTTAATGAATGGTAGCGCTGATTAAAAAATTTCAGATAACAGCTAGTAATCTTTGTTCACATTCAGAGAAGAAACACGACACAAAGGAAGAACAGGCAAGACTATAGACTCGCAAAGAATCTAACAATGAAGCTACTATCTAAATTCACGTGACAGAACATATGTTCTACTTAAGTGAAGCTAACAAATTCATTCCAATCCAAGATTGGTAATAAATCATCAGATTCTTTGGTCAATCTGTCCAATTTAGGAATGCTCGTCTAACAATTAACACATTCAGAATTCAAATGCCAAATGTTTGAAGATTTCCCAGAGAACATATACACTCCTAGATCAATCACATACACCAATCTTCATTGTGCCAATAGATTATAGGATTGCATCTTCAGACACACGATCGTGCAGAGCTCAAGATGTAATTCCCAAAGAAACGTTATGGTAGCTTGAACAGCTACCGGCTGCCCCATCTGGGGCCCCGGCAGGTGGTTCTTGGCTCCCACGTCGTCGTCGACGAGGCCGCGGAGTCCGATGCGGTGCGAGTCCCAGGTCCTGGGCGAGCGCAGCGACCGGAGCATGGAGCTGCCGAGCGCGGCGAAGGACCTGAGGTCGAGCGGCGATGACGGGTTGCGCGCTGCTGTCGGTGAGTCGCGATCTGGGGCGGCTCGCGGCGACCGGGTGGGTGGAGATTGCGTAGAAATCTTCCGTCCGCGCCTAAATCAACTGTCTACGCCTGCCCTTAGCTGCTGCCCGCGCGCGCCGCACAGGATCCGACCGCGTCGTCGCTTCCCGAAGACGGAGCGGGCAGTGGTCCCACACGTCAGTGACTCAATGGCACCGAGAATGGCACCGAACAATGTCACTGAATCTGAGTCCAGACGGAGCATACAACGGTGTTGCGCCCGTCTTCTCCACCTCGGAGCACGGGACCTGGCCGTCGCCTCGCGAGACGACAAGGCGGCCGTCTCTTGGCCAAGGCAGAGGGCTTTCTCTACTCAATGAAGTGAAGACCTACGTTTTTTTCTTCCGCTCGTGAATCTGCCTCTCCAGTGAATCTGCCATCCGCCCCGCGTCAACATGGTCCCGCTCCCCCTCCCACTTCCCCCACCCTCGGTCGCTGGCTGACCTTCCCCTCGTGTCTTCACTCGCACGCGTCGGGGCTTTTTACATTTTTGCCATTATAACGAATGGCAAGCACTCGAAAGCCATTCTTACGATTGCCCCTACACATTTGTCACTCTTATTTCAGCACCCATTCACAATTACCCTTTTTGCTGATGTGGCACGCCACGACCACTTGCCACGCAGGCACCCACACGCCACACAGACACCTCCACGGGAAATTCCGGTTGTGCCCATGCTTACAACTCCACTCGACCACTGACATGTGGGACCCACATGTCAAGGTCATCTTCAACCTTAAGCACCCTCCATGGTCGGAGTCTCCCCAAGGCAGAGTCTCGCCGCGGGAGGCCGCCCCGGCCGGCGCGTGGCGCGGGCGGGCGCCGCGGCCGCCGCTTGGCACGGCCGGCGCCATGGCCGGCGCGTGGTGCCGGCGAGCGTCCCCGAGCGGATGGGCGCCTCGGCCGACACTTGGCGCGGACGGGCGCGCGCGGCCGGCGCTTGGCGCGGACGGGCGCCCGGCCGACGCTTGGCGCGGACGGGCGCCGCGGCCGGTTCTTGGCTCCCCGGCGAGCGCCCGGCCGACGCCGCGACTCCCGGGGCCGGCGTCCCCCTAGGCGGGCCGCCGCCGCCTCCCATGCCGGCGTCCCTGGACGCGAGCGAACCAGAGGCCGCCTCTGCCCGGACCGGAGAGAGCTCTCACTCCCCTTGCCCTCACCTCACCGTGTGATCGTCCGCCATGGCCATGACCTCACGGTGGTGTTGTCGGTGCTCCTCCTCGCGTCGGCCGACCGCGCCGTCGGTCCCGGCCCCGCGCCGTCCCCCGCCGGGCGGCGGTGGCGTCCGCGAGCGACGAACCGCCCCGCGCGCCCGGGGGAGGTTGGGGGAGGGTGTTGGCGCGACGGGCAAAGGCCCGGGCGTCCTGTTCCGGCGCGTGGCGCTCGAGACGGAGCCCATGCTCGGAAGAAACTGGAGAGGAGAGGAGAAAGAAGAAGATGTCAGGGGTGTTTTAGTCTTTTCACGTTTTCGATCCACGTTGGCATGAGTTGGTACAAGTGGACTGGGTGCCACATAAGCAAAAATTGACACGCTGGCCTGCCACATAGGCAAAAAGGGTATAAACGAGTGAGGTCTCAACTAAGAGTGACAAATATGTAGGTGCAATTCTAACAATGGCTTTCGAGTGCTTGCCATCCGTTATAATGGCAAAAATGTAAAAAGCCCCACGCGTCGCCGCCGCCTCCCTCATCCAAACTGTCGCGCCGCCTCACCCATCCGCCTCCCCCATCCAATCGCCGCCGTCGCTAACCTCGTCTCCTCCTCCTGTCGTTGTCCGCGCCGCCGATCGAGTCCGCGCCGCCGCCATCTCCTTCCTCCACATCGGACGACCTCCTTCCTCCCTCGCTTCCAGGATCGAATCGCCACCGGTGTGCCATCCCTCCGGCGCCACCCCCACACAGGTCCCTCCGGCATCGGAAGCCGATCACCTGACTTCATCTGCGTCAGCCGCCGTCCCTGCCTTCCCGCGTCGGTGAACGTCGCCGCCATCTCCGCGTGACCCCCGCCATCAACGCAGCGCCGCCATCTCCACGTGACCCCTGCCATCTCCGCGTGACCCCCGCCATCAACACAGCGCCGCCATCTCCGCTTGACCCCCGCCATCTCCGGCGACATCCAGGTAAGGCTTCTTTTCTCTATCTTTTTCATACGGATGTATGTCATCTCCAATGCGATCTAGGGTGACAATTGCAATCCAATCTAGATGTGTTAGTGATGCCTGTATATTATTCGTATTGATGATCTCAACCGAAGAAATGTGTAATCAAAGGGTTCTAACTTTTGGCCTCATGTTTTACAAATTCTTAATGTACTGTCGCTGCTTGAAGCGTTGAAGGTCACATCTTAGATGAGGCATCAGCTTACTGTAACTGATTACACCATCATGAATCAACAATTGATTTTTCTGCTACTCAAAGAAACCACAACTATTTGGATTGTGCTTGGTTTCTGCAATTGAGAGGTATATGCGACCTTGCTCAGTGAGCATCTATCTTGAATTCATAGTTCAGTTCATATTGCCCTTGATTTTTCGTATTACTCGAGATCCGGTATGTGAGATTTTGGCGCCACTCGGAATTATATCTAGCTTTCTTTAGTGCACTTGTAAAGTTCTCAGTGATTCAATTTTACCCATCATGTACTTGATTTGGTCCAGCAAGTGCTCACTGCGTATGAATTAATCGGTATTTATATGCTTGATATGCAGCTGCCATGACATTTTGTATCATATGGATTTGAGAGACAAGGGCAGGACTTCTTTCACATTGACCTAAGGTCCGTACCGATAATGATCATGATTTAATTTCTAAGCTTTTCTACTATTGTAAAACATATCCACGCCCGATGCAAAAGTAACTCACTAAGTAATTTGTATGTTGTGATTATATTTATGGTGGTGATTTTGGTGACAGTGGCCAGGTGCCAGTGCAGCTCGAACGGCAGGCGACTACCAGCCGTCTGGGAGAAAATGTCGCTGCAGAGCTTGCAACTTTGTCTTTGAACTGCTTTGACAGATTCATCTCCATGTGTGAGCCTCCTGTAAGTCTTGCAATTTTAGTATCACTAGATGTAGACCTACCCAAGTTTTGCATAGTCAATGCATTAATTTATTAATGAAGCAATACTTGCAAACCACTAACAACAGATGATCATTGCAAATGGACCATTGCTACCTTTTAAAAAAACATGCAGCCATAGAAATCAGCAGATATCCAGAGGTTAAAAGACATGACATGCTATGCACTAAATGTCTAATTCACTGCTTGTACTCATTATCTCACTTGTACATTAGACATGCAAATCAATTAATATATATTTTTTTGACATTAGAACATCATAGGAGAGGATGGAGTCAGAGGAGTGTACCTTGCTTTGTGTCGGCCGACTTGCATCTATATCTGTCGGCATTCAACAGATGTGATACTTGCACTCTTATTCGTTAAAGATTTTTGGTTTAAAAAATTCTTTGTGTTCAAGCTTGCAACAAAGGTGCTTTCTTGTTTAAATTTCTGATACTTGCATTGCTTTTTAGCAATGTTTCCATATGGTCTTGTTATGGGATATTAATTCCACCTGTTTTCCATTGCAACAATATATGCCAAGATATTCAGACAATTTCTTTATTGGAACTGGTACTCTGTGATATGTTTCTTTTCAAACCAGGAAAGTTTAAAAAGAACTAACAATTATAGGCTATTCAGGTCAAGGACTGATGTGAGTAACGTCGTCTTCTCTCTAAATAACCTTGTAAGTGTAGCCTGCAAAACATTCATGAATTACAAACAGATCTGAGTGCTGCAAAAGGAAATAACTTTATATTTTTCTAATTGGAAAATATCATTTTCAACTTTTCTTTACATTCTCAATACCTTTTAAGTTTTTTTTGTTGTTCCATATGTGTTGTAATGCATGTCTTAGGGGAAGGCAAAGCACATTGGTCTAAGGGCAGGATCCCTTCTGGCTCTGCATTTTGATTTCATGCTATCCAGGATGTCTGTCTAGAGTAAAATAACAAGTTACTTGAATATGCTTTAAGACATTGCATTTTAATAATTATCCATTGACTCGTATAAATATCTGTACTTCAACAAAATTTCAGATTGCTTCAACTGTTTTCTGCTTTTTTCAGATGAGAAGGAAAAACACAAGACACCTCAGTTACTGTTGAAATCCTATAACATGGTAAATTGGTAATTGCATGTGGATTTGCTTCTATCAGCCCTAAGTATAGCTTTGCTATGAATGGTGATGCCCATGGTAAATTCATACGTTTTCACTCTTTACATACATTTCTGTAGAGAAAACCTCCTGCCATGCTTATTTATCATTAGAACCTAACGATAATTTCTTTACCTTTGGTGTTGCACATAATATAATCGCATTCATTTGTGCAGGCCGCTATATATACTTGGTGTATATGTACGTTGGAGGTGGTGATTAATTAATCATGTCTGCTTGCTGTTTCAAATGTGCTGCAACTTATTCATAGCTTGAGTGACTCATGACATCACGATAGAGTTTTATCATCTGATAATGTTGCTACTTCTGCAGTGCCAACACATGTATATCTATAATTGATATTGTATTGCCCCTATGGAAAATAGGAAAATTATCCTGGATCATTTTACTTTTCTCTGCATATTTGAAAATGTGCTTTGTATTTGGCATGTGGATATGAACATATGCAGTACCACGGGAACAATCTTTGCTTCACGTGTGCTATTTTTGCCCATCGGTCATGTTAGAACCGAAGGACATCTTTTTCCACGAATATTTTTTATGGTCGTTAGCATCACTATACAATTCATTATTTGCCTACATAGTAAATTAAGTAAAAAAATAATTGCATTTTTTTAGTCTGGTGTAGACTAACTTAGTGTGAGGCTTTATACAATTATGGAGATATAATTTTTTGGCCTGTAGCAACACACGGGCATGATCCTAGTCTGAGAAAACACACACGCAGACGGGGAAAAGGACGGCCGTTGTACGTCGCCCTAAACAAATACCCAACCAACGAGTACATTGGTCGAAGCAAGCTTAGGCTAGCTAGCAAGAAAACTAGAGATTCACACAGTCCGCTGGTGTCTAAACATCGTAGAATTGCCGTCGCGAATCTAACGTAAACATCGCGAAAGGGCCTGCAACCTAGTGGTTATCGCGAAAGGGCCTGCAACCTAGTGGTTACAAGAGCCCCCGGTAGCACCTCAGTTCCTGGGTTCGACTCCCCGCGGGAGCAAATTTCTCAGGATTTAACGGCGTTTGTGCTTTCAGTGGTAGGCGACGTTCCCGTCAACAGCGAGTGCATTCATAGGATGAGTGTGCGTGTGTTGAGAGTGTGTGAACCGTACCGTACGTGCACTCAACCCACCCCCCCCCGGGTCCGTCGCAAACTCGCAACCGAAAGAGGAGAAAGAGAGAGAAAAGGAACACCTTGCCGTTGCCGCCGCATTTGTCTCCCGTGCGTGTTGCGTCCGGACCGTGCCGTGCCCCGTGCCGATGGCAAAATTATATCTCAATGATGCGCTGAACTTTGCGTCGTGCGTGCATGCTCGCACTCGTAAAATTTGCGTCGTTTAATTTTGGAAAATCAAATAAAAAACATATAAAAATCTTTTCCCGATACAATACAAACAATCTCGTCCGCTGGGCTGCATTTCGTGGGTGGCCCATCTTTGTAGTACTTGGCCCGACTTGGGCCGCGCGGACTTTGGTATCGCGGGCCTTATGATGACGTGGTCAGCGCAAGCGAGTGATGTGTGCTGAACAACTTCACGTCGTGCGTGCATGCTCGCACTCGTAAAATTTGCGTCGTTTAATTTTGGAAAATCAAATAAAAAACATATAAAAATCTTTTCCCGATACAATACAAACAATCTCGTCCGCTGGGCTGCATTTCGTGGGTGGCCCATCTTTGTAGTACTGACTGACTTGGGCTGCGCGGACTTTGGTATCGCGGGCCTTATGATGACGTGGTCAGCGCAAGCGAGTGATGTGTGCTGAACAACTTCACGTCGTGCGTGCATGCTCGCACTCGTAAAATTTGCGTCGTTTAATTTTGGAAAATCAAATAAAAAACATATAAAAATCTTTTCCCGATACAATACAAACAATCTCGTCCGCTGGGCTGCATTTCGTGGGTGGCCCATCTTTGTAGTACTGACTGACTTGGGCTGCGCGGACTTTGGTATCGCGGGCCTTATGATGACGTGGTCAGCGCAAGCGAGTGATGTGTGCTGAACAACTTCACGTCGTGCGTGTGCATGCTCGCACTCGTAAAATTTGCGTCGTTTAATTTTGGAAAATCAAATAAAAAACATATAAAAATCTTTTCCCGATACAATACAAACAATCTCGTCCGCTGGGCTGCATTTCGTGGGTGGCCCATCTTTGTAGTACTTGATCGACTTGGGCCGCGCGGACTTTGGTATCGCGGGCCTTATGATGACGTGGTCGGCGCAAGCGAGTGATGTGTCTTGAACAACTTCACGTCGTGCGTGTGCATGCTCGCACTCGTAAAATTTGCGTCGTTTAATTTTGGAAAATCAAATAAAAAACATATAAAAATCTTTTCCCGATACAATACAAACAATCTCGTCCGCTGGGCTGCATTTCGTGGGTGGCCCATCTTTGTAGTACTGACTGACTTGGGCTGCGCGGACTTTGGTATCGCGGGCCTTATGATGACGTGGTCAGCGCAAGCGAGTGATGTGTGCTGAACAACTTCACGTCGTGCGTGTGCATGCTCGCACCCGCACGGTGATTGCCTGATTGACTGACGCTGCGCAGTTGTTTCTAGAACCTGTGCGCCGCACTGACGACGACCACTCCATTTACACTCCCACGACACGATGGCAGCACGATGGTGCATTTGGCCGGCCAGTGGCTCGACCTCCGGCGAGTGAGCTCTGCCACGGCCCACGGCCATGGCCGAGTGGTGGAGTGGCCTCTTGTCGCCAGATGTCAAAAGGGTGAGTGGAAAGTGGCAACCCTTGGTCTCACACCCCACTGTAGAGCAGCCGACCAGAGCACACCAACCCAATTACTACAGCTGAAAAGCTCGGTGCTTTGGTCTCCCTTCTTCTACTATGGATGTCCATTCGGGCCGCTCGGCCCGGCCCTGGCCCAGGCCCGGCATGGCCTGATGAACTTCGTGTCGGGCCAGCCTGGCACTAACATCCACCGTGCCGTGTCGTGTCCGTCGACGACTGCCTGGACGGCCCAAGTCCGGGTCCGTTGTGCCGTTTCGTGCTCGGAGAAGCTCGTCCTGCGCGCACCCATGGGCAGTCTGAAGCCCGCACTAGCCGCGCTGGCAGAGGGAGAGGAGGGGGCTCGACACCGGATCCGCGCCGCCGCAGCACAGGGAGGACCGGGCCAAAATGTCGTGCTTTCGGGCGGGCTGTCGGGCTGTGGGCTTTTTTTGACATCTATACCTTCTACTATCCACATTTCACACACCACGGATTCACAGGCGATTGGTAACGATCTGACTGATGAGTTCATGGTAGTGTATCTGAATCTCTAAGCTTCTTCCAGTTGACACGCGATGGTTTCTGGATGATTTGAGTTCCAAAATGTAAATGACGACGATGTCAACAGATAATATAACGCATTTGCTTATCCTCCTCAATTTGGGTTGTCTTATCCGGATAACTAGTGCACGATGCAACGTGCTCTGGTTATTAGGTAAATCCGAGCTTCACCCTGATTGTCTGATTGAAATCAGTAGTTTTTATTACCAGCCCTTCGGCACCCCACCTGACATGTCGCCATGACTTTGTTGCCGCTCTAGCACGCGCGCACAACTAGGGCAGGGTGTCACGACACCTCAGGTGAACGAACTCCTCCGCACTGATCCACTTTGTTATCCAGAGAGTTTTACCATCGACGCCTAGCAAAGCTTAACAGATCGAGACTTGTAAAGACAGTGCACGGCAGGCAAAAAAGGTGGTCAGACGTGCGCACAAGTAAGTAAAAGGCATGTTTTAGGGCTACACACAAAAGAGTGTCAGAGTACTAGCTTCCAAGCGATCTGACCATTCCCCTGATCTTTTCCGCAACTTGCACGTAGAAATCGGGCCTCTCCATCGGAGTCACGGAATCAATCCACTCGCCAGTCGCCACTGCCGGGCCGAACATAAACTAGCTTAACGCCGGAGCATGTCGTGATCGTGCGCCACTGCCACCGGCATGCGCTTTCATTCGGACCTTCCAATTCGGCCGCCGTCGCAAACTCTCCGTAGCTAGCGGCGGTGCTCGCGTCGCGCCTCGTGCTGTTTTTTTTTACTCAACGCCTGCTGCTTCTATGGCTCTATGCATGGGGTTGCAGTTGCAGCAGCGTACTAGAAGACTACTAGTGGTCTGGAGCAAAAAGGTTTGGCAAGTGCATGTGCCCAGACACCGCCGTGATCGGTGCGAGGATTACGTCACGACTTTTCTGCCGCCTAACACGAAGTTAGTCAGACGGATTGTAGTTTGTAGGATCATGCATGATTTGATTTGATGGGTGATGTACCCCACAAAATGCATACGCTATGGTCGATTTTTTTTTGAATTAAGAAGACACATTAATGGGATTATGGCGACGTTGCTTCGTCGAACACGAATTCAAGTGGCTACCACATTCCTTTGCTATTGCTCGCTGTTTCATTCATCTTTTCCTAGATAAAATTCACATCGAGTTTGGGGGGAAATTCCATATAGTTTATAGCAGAAGTGATGACAAAGGAATTGAACGGGCAGAAAGGTCACACCAATTAAGGTTGGGAGATCCGCAACGATGATGTATCAGCAACTCAGCATGCACGGGTCGCGGAAAGTATGAGCACGCCTCAGCGTTCTTTGCTTGGAGTGTATGCTTAATCCTAGCCAGGCACTCTGCTTAAAAAGCAAACATGCATGCTGCGCGCCTAATTTGCTGACCCTGGTCATGCTGCAGACGACCAGCCGTGCCGCTGTCCACACCTGAGCTTAAAGACTAAACGGAGAGATTTGGGTCGTAGTTATTGCGTGATTGGTCTCTAAGGTCTGGTTGCAAAGTCGTATGCTATGCACTGAATCTCCACTAGCTTACCGAGCCTGTCCCACATTTTGGCAGTAGCTTTGAAATTCTTGCCCAGGCCCAGGATTAAGGAAATGCAACTTGCAGAGAGGATCTCGATCGCTTGATCGATCCTGGTTCCAAGATACCAAGCAAGAAAGGATTTAGAAAAATGTCACAGCAGCACCAGTGCAACTGCAGATGGATTTTTTTTAAAGAAGTGGCTATGCAATTCCAGAAAACAATCGCAACGCCTAAACAAAGTTGTACGGTCGAGTTTGGGTTACGTTACGGTCTGTTCGTTTGGTGGTGGCGATGGGCTAGTCTTTGGTTTGTTACGAGAGAAAATCTTGGCCTTGGCTTTCTTGATGGCTGATTTGTTCTGAGAGAAAAGTACTGCTGGTTGGTTGCTGATAAACGGAACGAACAGGCTGAAACTCGTACTCCGTAGAAGTTTGATGCACACACTAAGCTTTACCCAGCACTGCAGACGGCCTTTACAAGATTACTCCATCCACAAGATCATGCAGCAGCACTCTGCATGCAAAAAAAAAGCTTCCCTCATTTCTTACTTTCTGGCTGTACACCACTATAGTTAAACAATGTCCAAGCTGTAGATGGCAGGAGACACTAGGAGTGCAGTAAAGAAGTAGCATGCTGATACCGCGATGCCTATAAATACCAGGGCGCGTGGAGCTATCCTTTGCATCCGCAGTGCCCACTGAAGTCGCAGAGTTCTCTGTGCTTTAGCCGCTGCAGTTCTAGTTATCAGCACGCAATGGCGTCCAGGCAATCCTTCGCTTGCTACACCATGGCCCTGCTGCTCGCTGCGGCTGCTGTCTCAGCGCAGCTCTCCACCGATTTCTACGACGAGACCTGCCCCGACGCGCTCGACATCATCGAGTCCGCCGTGAGAGCTGCCGTCTCCAAGGAGTCCCGCATGGGGGCGTCCCTGCTCCGCCTCCATTTCCACGACTGCTTTGTCAATGCAAGTGCCATAAGCCACCTTCAGTTTTTTCTTCAGCCTTTCATCTGAAACTCTATATATGCCCACTCTTTGCAAGTGCCACGAGCCATCTTCAGTAGTCTTTCTTAGCAAAACTAGCAACTTTCAAATCCAAACTGGCAGTTGAGAGGCAAATTTTGCGAAATGAAGTTAGAATCTTGCACTGTTTGCACATGGAGAATAGATGCGTAGCATGCAGAGTATGTGGGACAGTGGGGTGGTGTACAGGTCTCTGTCAGATCGTTTAGTCTCTGATGAGTATACTCATGGGCTGTCTTTTTGTGGACTAACCGTTGACTGCAAATGAACTTTTCAGGGCTGCGACGGGTCAGTGCTGCTCGACGACGCCCCAGGCTTCACCGGCGAGAAGACCGCGGTGCCGAACAAGAACTCGATCCGCGGGTTCGAAGTGGTTGACGACATCAAGAAGCAGCTCGAGGAGGCCTGCAACCAGACGGTCTCCTGCGCCGACATCCTCGCCGTCGCCGCCCGCGATTCCGTCGTCGCCGTAAGCATCAATTATTCAGACCATGATGGTTAGATGGTTGGCTCTTAATTTCCACGCATGGTTACAAACTAAACTGTGTCGCGCTCTGCAGCTTGGCGGGCCGACGTGGGACGTGGAGCTCGGCCGTCGGGACGGGACGACGGCGAGCCTGGACGACGCGAACAACGACCTCCCGGCGCCGAAATTGGACCTCGGCGACCTGATCAAGGCCTTCGCCAAGAAGGGCCTGAGCGCGACCGACATGATCGCGCTCTCGGGCGGGCACACCATCGGGCAGGCGCGGTGCGTCAACTTCCGCGCCCGCCTCTACAACGAGACCACCAGCCTGGACGCGTCGCTGGCGACGTCGCTGAAGCCGCGGTGCCCGAGCACGGCCGGCAACGGCGACGACAACACCTCGCCGCTGGACCCGTCCACGTCCTACGTCTTCGACAACTTCTACTACAGGAACCTGCTGCGGAACAAGGGCCTGCTGCACTCGGACCAGCAGCTCTTCAACGGCGGCTCCGCGGACAAGCAGACCACCGCCTACGCGTCCGACATGGCCGGGTTCTTCGACGACTTCCGCGACGCCATGGTGAAGATGGGCGGCATCGGCGTCGTCACTGGGTCCGGCGGGCAGGTCAGGATCAACTGCCGGAAGGCGAACTGAAGTAGCAGCGGAGGATGATGTATCAGTCACTGTGGTGTGTCAGCCTTGGTACTGTTGGCAGTGCCTGCCGTGATCAGTGATCAGTGCGTGTAGTGTGTTGTGGTCTGCAGAAATGTTCCTTCTATCTAGCCCTGGGCGTTCGGTTCTAACCGAACCGTTCGGTTCGGTTCCTCGGTTCTTCACAAATTTCGGTTCCTAACTTTTAGGGACCGTTCGGTTCTGTTCTAGGGTAAGAACCGACGAATTTCGGTTCCGGTTCTTCGGTTCGGTTCCGGTTCTAACCGAAGGAACCAATTTTTCCCAGGAATCGAAAAACAGTCCTTCATTAGAAAATTTCAGCAGCATTTCGACTGCATTTTCATGCAATCAGCAGGGATAATTCAAGCATTCAATAGAGATACATGAATACATAATTGAAATGGACAGTTCTCTCAAATTGGAAGGAAAAAAAGCAAACAATCCACCATGGGCAGCACGCTAGCACCCATCAACATTACAACAATATTTTAGTTCATCACAAATTCACACATCATAGGTTTACAGAATTAAAGCAAGCAGCAAGGTAGGCACTAGGCAACAAGCAACTCAGCAGCAACAGCAACTCAGCAAGTAGCAAGGCAGGAAGGCAACAAGCTGCAACGGAGCCAACTCAGCCAAGTAGACAACAACCAAGCACCAGGCGGGCAGCAAATCAGCAACCAGCATTCCAGCAAGCACCTGCACGCCTGCAGACCTGGAGAGCTGCAGACCACACTCCAGAAGCCTGAAAATTATTTGCAAACTGAAACAAGTAAGAATAGGTAGAGTTTATGACAAGTATATGACTCGAAAAAATTATATACATTTATTCAGCTCACAAATCCTCCTCAGACATCTGAAAAAATACATCCACGACTTAAAGTTATCACATGCAAATCCTCACATCTAAATTGAACTAATATCACAGACGAACATGAATAAATGAACAACTGCAGTTGTATCTGTTCTTTTGGTGTAGTGTATGCTAGATTGTTAGACAGAGGCATCGAACATTTATTTTAGTGAAAACAGAGTGGATGTTCATGCTGAAACTGATACCTAAGTACCTAACTAAGTAACTAAGGATCTCACACCTAAAAAATACTTCAGGTGTCATTATCTCCTGAGTCGTGATGGCCATGATCAGGAGCAGATACTTCAATCCTATCTAGTAGGAAATTGACGGGATGAGTAGCACAGTAGCACTTACATCGCAAGAGGCAATTGATGTAGCCGTCGCGGTCGCCGGTCGCGCGCGCGGGGGGCGCGCGCCTCGGTGATCGCGTGTCCGCGTCGTGCCGTCGTGGGGCCGTGGGGGACCGCGCCGCGCGGCCGCTCGGACCGGGGGCCGCCGGGCGGGGGTGGCCGGCGCCGCCCGACCGCCTCCGCCGCCCGCCCGCCCGAGACCCGACACCGAGAGCCCGGTCGCCCGCCGGTGCTGCGGGGCCGCGGCTCGCGGCTCGGACCTCTGCGGTTGACTCTCCCCGACCGGCGGCACTCGGGTCCTTGTGCTAGCGGCGGCGCACCGCGCACCCGGCGGGCGGCGGCGGCGGCCAATGCCCGGCGGGCGGCGCTGGCGGCGCGCGGGGGAGACCGGGAGAGGGGGGGAGGGGGGAGTCACCGAATCGCCAATCGGCGATCGGCTACTCAGCTTAGGGTTTGTGGTTTGTTGGGCTTTTGGTGGAGTGTTGGGCTTGGGCCAAATATGTGTAGTGTGCTGACTGCTGAGTGCTATGGATTGTTTTCTCGGTTCCCTCCGGTTAACCGGGAACCGAACCAAAATAACCGAGGTATCTCGGTTCCGGTTCTTTCGGTTCGGTTCCCGGTTCTCGGTTTTTCGTGCCCAGGGCTACTTCTATCACGTCGTAGTCTGCTTCGAACGGTTGTAGCACTACTCTTATACCAAAAAATAACACGAAGGAATAAATACAGCTCTTGGAATCATTGATGTTTTATTTGCGCGCTGAACTTGATCAGAATCCTCAGAAGAAAATCCCTTTTGGCAGTCGGTCATTCGTCGTTCATCAAAGAATCTGACTGAGCAAGGAGGCCACTCTTTTCTCCCTCCAGCCCATAAACATATTTGGTACAAGATCTGGGCCTCTACGACAACTATTTGCAATTCGAAACGCGTTCGATTGATTTTTTTTAAGTGAAAAAAATCATAATACTTTGCTGTCACGGATAGGCTGGACGTTTGCACAGATATGTACTTTCGAATAGAAACAATGATGTCAACATCACAAATCTTGGTATCTTCTTATGATAGCAAAGCTCAGCCGTCCTTGAATCTAAATTAAACTCGGCGTCCAGTGACACAGAATCCACTATGCAAATCAAACTGCCGCAGAAAGGGCACATTTTAGTCGTACTTTATATTGTTTGAGAAATGAGATGAAATTATAAGCTATATATGGCCCAAAGAAATATCAGAATTACGTCTCCATCTCAATTTTAAAAGGTTTTCACTTTCCAAAGACCCAAAAAAAAAGACAAAGAAAAGCTAAAAAGCTTGACTGACGTCATGGCCCCACCCTACCTGTTCGTCCCCTTCCGCGCGCGGCCTGCCGCTCTTGTCGTCGTCTCCTCCTCACCATTGCCGTGCCGTCCCCAAACCCACGTCGCCGTCTCCAGAACCCCTCCGCCCTTTCGCTGCCGTCTTCTTCCATTTTCCAATCGCCAACCACCTCGCCGCTGCTTAGTTAAAACCGTCGTCATGCCGTCCGCGGAGTCCCACTCGCCGCTCCAAGTCTCCAACCCTCCCCATTCCTCCCCTCCTCACTCCCCACCCCCGCGTCCGCCGCGATGCGGCCCTCCTCCGGCCCCGCTTCCGGCTTCCTCAAGCTCCTGCTGGTCGTCGTGATCTCCTGCGCCGTTCCGAGGGTGAGATGCTCCGATCAGCGGTTCCCGCACCTCGACCGCGTCCGCGGGCTCCACCGCCGGGAGGGCTCGTCGTCGGCCGAGCAGGAGGCCGCGGCGCGCGGGCTTCTCAAGCGGATCCTCCCCTCACACTCCGCCAGCTTTGAGTTCAGGGTCATCTCCACGGTACGCGTGCTTCGCTGCTCGGGGAGTCGTGTAGTGTCCTAGTGCTGTTGAGTGTTGGTAATGTCTGCATAAATAGAGTTGCGGAGTGGTAAAGCTGCAGTGAGAAATGTCGGCTAGAATCATAAACCAACGAAGTATATGAACCATTTTAGTTGTCAAAACTGAACCATACTCGCAAAATGCATGCACACTGTTTGCTTTTTTGTAATTTTACCTAGGCAAGCTCATAATATTTTTTTTTTTTACTTACTGATGAAAAGGGTTCACAGTATACTCCACTATATTGATAGGAGCAATGTGGTGGGAAGGCATGCTTCATCATTAGCAATCACCCGCTGTTTGATGGAGAAGGGACTCCTGAAATATTGTATGTTCCCCTATGTACTTTATCGGTATTGCAAATTATATCTTCAGCCTGCTTGACATTTACAATTTTTTCTATCTCTCTTGATGCAACGGAACCATGCACATGTGTTATTGACATGCACCGAAAATTGATTTAGTGAACTACCAAACTAATCAACTAGCATGTCTGGTTGTACATTCTCTTGTGTTTCTGTATCAGAACTCTTCTGATTTTCGTTTATATAACCTGTCCAAAAACCAGTTGATTATACAAATTTTAGGCCTCAACAGATTGCATTAGAATCATGTGCTAATTCTGTTTGCTTGTGCAATTGACTTGTACTTAGGCGGTTACACCTGCTCCAAATGTGCAGAGGTAACATGCCATCTGCTATATTAGTTGAGACCTGCAAGTTTTGTATGTCACAGCATTCTAGTTTCTCATAAATTATGTTTCTCAGCAATGCATGTGTGCAATGTGTCAGTTTTTACATACGAAACCAGACAGGGCTTAACTTTATATTTGTCATTACTTGTGGTCAGGATACTTGGAGTAAGTGGGGTGGAAATTTCTGCTGGCTTTCATTGGTACTTGAAACACTATTGTGCAGCACATATATCTTGGTATAAAACTGGTGGTGCACAATTATCATCCATTCCACATCCTGGGTCATTACCTCGTGTTCCTGCTGGAGGTGTATTTATTCAAAGACCTGTTGAATGGAGTTACTACCAGAATGCAGTTACATCCAGCTGTAAGCTGATTGCTTATTACTCTATTATTACTTTCCCGTATTCTAGTATGATAACTCACTTTTTCTGCTTGAACTTTTTAAGCATTGTAATTTAAGAGGGTTTTCTAAACACTAGGATGTGTTGCCAGCTACCCTGCTACATTGATGGGGATGTTCTGTGCTCTGCTTGTTATACAGTTATACTATGTGGGGTTTTCTCTCTCTCTTTTAAGATCATGCATTTCTAGGTCCTGATTGTGAATATCACCGTCAGGACCAGTGTTACCTTTCCTTCTCCCTAAAGGGTGCACTGATTTATGCCCGTTGATGCCCCCATGAACCTCTCTTGGCATGACTAGTTTTTTATATTGTATCATGTAACCCTTGTTTTATTTTTGTTGTGATATCAATTTTTCATCCATATAAAGTAAAACATATTTCTCAACTATTTTTGCCATGACTAGTTTCTGAGTTAAACTATTTCCCCCCTTAGATTCTTTTGCTTGGTGGGATTGGGAGCGTTGGGAGAAGGAAATTGACTGGATGGCTCTTCAAGGGATCAATTTGCCCCTTGCTTTCACTGGGCAAGAGTCTATATGGCAGAGGGTTTTTCAGGTATATACACGTGTTCTTTTTTAAACCAATCCGTACACTAGATAACATGATACTATGCATTTTCATGTGTCCTTAAGGGCTAAGGCGTTAAAATGGTGTGCAAAAGCAGCCTAGAATCTTAGATAGAAATTTAAGCAGATGGATTGGTGCATACCAGTAAATGCCTATGTGCGATATAGATTAGCAGGTTGAGCAGCAAATCCCTGCATTTCTACATGCATTGCCATGTTGTGATTGTGTTGATTTAAGGGTGGTTCTTAAAATTGGCTTTTTGTTGGGTAATGTCTGGATCCCTTGTAAAGAAAAGATGTAACCGCATTGGTTCTTCCTGCATGTCCTATAGTATGTCCGCTCACTTTTTTTATGAGACTGTTGGTACTCTTTTTCTGAAATAAATATACTCTCGTAATTGCTATACTCTTTTGTTATCCTGCAAGGCTGCAAATGTGTTCTAATGTTTTCTGCCTTGACACCTTATAAACTAGAGGTACAATATTAGCAAATCAGATTTGGATGATTTCTTTGGTGGGCCAGCTTTTCTTGCATGGTCTCGAATGGCTAATATGCATGGGTAAGTTACACCTCCAGTAAGCTGTTGGTCCCTCACATCTATATTTTTTATTAGTCTGTGTTTATCTGATATTTGTTTGCAATAATATTGTGACAATGTCTCTTTTAAAATTAAATTTTAAAATTAAAATTTTCATTCATTCCTCTACCGCACAACGGCACAAGACAGTAATTTAAATTTTAGGTTGTCGCTGGGGATGCAATAATTTTAGGTTGTCACAAGACAAATTGGATTTCAACTCTAGCCTACCCCAACATGTTGTCACTGGGGATTAGTTTGCTGTAAGATATTTAACTGCAACTAGGGATGCTCACATATGGATATGCCAACAGCGAAAGATAACTGATCTTGTGTCAAGTGTCGGTAAAATAGGGATGTCCGCACTTAAAATCTTTTCTTTTGGATTTGGTACCCATTTTCTGAGTCCTATGTCATGATGTTTTTCTCTGAGCATAACTCATGTCTTAGCTGCCAACAAGACATTGGTGATCTTTAGTACCTGACATGAATAGATAGTCATTTAGTCACCACTACTATTTTGTTGTCTTGGATGCAGTTTTCTTTCTGAACTCTTATTTCGAATAAGCTGTATATTTTTTTTGAACTTTTCTATTTTAAATTATTTATTAGATGGGGTGGGCCCCTTCCTCAGACCTGGCTAGATGATCAACTAGCTCTTCAGAAGAAAATCCTTTCTAGGATGTATGCGTTTGGCATGTTCCCAGGTAACACTTGTACCATTCTAACATTTCTGGATTTTGTACAGTTACGTGAACAAATATTTTAATATTACATAGAAAACTCAATAGCATGTGATTTTATACAATTATATCTGTATATTGGCTACATCACTTCACTTCTTTTTTTAATTGTCTAAGGCTCGTATCTACCTCTGTTGCAGTTCTTCCAGCATTTTCTGGCAACATCCCAGCTGCATTAAAGTCAAAATATCCTTCAGCTAAAGTCACTCACCTTGGAAACTGGTAAGTGCGATTTTGCATCTTCTCAATAAACCTTGATATATAACGTATAATTTTTCCGTGATGGAATACTTAAAATATAGAATAAAGAATCATGGTTGTAGCTCCTGGTTTGTGTTTCACTACTGAATTCTTTACAATTTTGTGTTTCCACTGTAGTTGTCTTTCATTGATGTACCTTCTATTCCAATTTGTGCTTGCATTGCACATCTTAGCAGCTTAATCTACTATAGTTGATCTAACTGGAACAATCCTTCTACATACTTGTGGTTCTGGATGCCATTCATGAATGAGACGCCAAATTCATAACAACTTAACAAGCTTATGCCCATCAGTATTCTCAGTCTCATTTCACCTTAAGTGTTTCATCATACAGTAGCACTGCTTCTCGACTAAAGTGCAGCAATCCAATGCTCTGTTGATCTTTGCTGACATCTTTATTCCATCATAATTTAAATCTCATGTGCTTATTTGATTTCTCTTTTGTGGCATTAAAGGTTTACAGTAGACAGCAATCCAAGGTGGTGCTGCACATATCTTCTTGATGCATCTGATCCTTTATTTGTTGAAATTGGAAAGTTGTTTATAGAAGAACAAATAAGAGGTAGGATCTGTTTTGGTCAAGCTGTTCTCTAGCACCGTAATGCAAGACATTTTAATGTCAGACCTGGAATCCTGTGTTTGCTCTGTAACTAAATCTGCTGTCTGGAAAATTTTTGTAACAGACAAATATTAACTATCCAAGTTTCCAAAATTCTTTTTCAGTTGTAGTAAGTTGATTAAGAATACTAATAGATCATTCATGTTTAAGGATACCGTGTGAGTGAGGTGGAAATCTATTAACCCATCGTTCATGAAATAAACTGTTCTTTTAGTTAGCCCCTCTGAGCTATCTTATACGTCATATCCAAAATAGTATCATAAAAAGTTTGCCCCAGATATTCGTTGCTAGACAATTGTGATATGCTTTCATATGGAGTAGCACTTTGTTCGGTGTCATAAGCGAGACACTATACGCAATAGTAATATCCAAATCATGCTTCTTTGCGATAGCCAATAATACATAGTCATTTTCCATAAGAGAATACACTAGCACGTCACTTTAGCAATGTTGGCTTAAGTTCTTTTGTGCTTCCTGACCACAACTTTGTGAAGATAGAATAGTTAAAATTGTGAATTAGATAGCAGTAAGAACAAAACAAACCAAGTAGGTCAGATGTACTATTAGACAGGATGTAAAAGAAAGATTGTGTGTTACTATTTCGTTTTGTATTTTTCCTTTCTTCGGTTGAACTCAGCTGCTGCTCCCAGAACAATATCTTGATGTTCAAATCTCATGAAAATGGCCAGTGCACCTCAAAAAGAGGAAAAAAATACATGGTGAAATTTTGCAATATTTATCAACATCCGACATTATTTTCCCCTGCCACAAGATTGATGGCTAAATTTTACATTATTGTTTCCTGTTTTGTAAAGACTTTTTACACTTTTTCATCAGAAAAAAATGCAAACATTGATACAGTGTTGTTTTTTTTTGCACAGAATATGGTAGGACAAGTCACATATACAACTGGTATGATTTTTCATCGTCCACCTCACCGGAAGTTCCCGATTGATGGACCTGTTCTCATTTATTTATATTTTCAACATGTCTAGTGATACTTTTGATGAGAACACTCCTCCACTAAGTGATCCAAACTATATTTCTTCGTTGGGTGCTGCAACGTTCAGGGGTATGCAAAGTGGTGATGATGATGCTATTTGGTTGATGCAAGTAAGTTCTCTGTGTTAATAGTTTGCTAATTCATTACCTGCATTACATCTGGAACTAAATTTTGACGCATTATACCCCTCCTTACCTATGAAAGTTTTCTTGCTGCATAGTCGCACCATATGTGGATATGCAAGGATCTCTAACATCATTTACTCTGCAGGGTTGGCTGTTCACTTATGATCCTTTCTGGGAACCCCCACAAATGAAGGTGAAACTTTGTTATATAGTTTGATAAGATATGAATGCTGTAATTTTATTAACTTTGTATATATCAGTTTGTCATTTCTTCAAAAATATTATAGGAGGAGTAATGGGATTTGAAATTCATTTGACCTGGATTTTTAATGAAAAATGTTACATTGCGATTTGTGATGCTAGCAGTTGCTTCGGAAAGTATGTTGGGTGGCTACAATTATTGTTGCAATTATGTGAGATGGTCACATTTATTGGGTCAATGCAAGCCTTTTTGTGTTCAGTAACATATTATGATTTGTTTTGACTAACACCAAGCAGGGACAATTTCCAGTGCTTGTTATCTATTAGGTATTTAGGTTGCTGTCTTGATACTGATTTAGAAGTCCATGCCTGCAGTGCTCCACGGTCAAATGATATGACAACCAATGTATTTCTAAGAAGTTAACCGTTCCTTGTACACTCATTTTCTGCAATGTTTCTGCTGAAAACATGAATAGGCCTTGTGAACTTAAAGTGGCTAGATGCATCTGTAAATCATTTTTTCTATGAGCATGCAGCTTCTACATAACAAGATTTGCCTTCTGCAATTAATCTCAAAATCTGTGGTTATTAGGCACTATTGCATTCGGTTCCAGTTGGCAGAATGATTGTCCTTGATCTTTATGCTGAAGTTAAACCAGTGTGGATAAATTCTGATCAGTTCTATGGTGTCCCCTACATCTGGAAAGTTCTCTTTCTTTTCTTGTCAACACCATTATTATTGTCCAGTAATTTTCCTTGTAATGAAACTCGTGTTATTCTTTTTCAGGTGCATGCTTCATAATTTTGCTGCAGATTTTGAAATGTATGGTGTTTTGGATGCTTTGGCTTCTGGGCCCATCGATGCTCGACTAAGTGATAACTCTACAATGGTATACAATAAGCTGTTTCTGCTGCTGAACTAGCTTATGAAAAATATGAAATGTGATTTTTTACTTATTAGCACATTAATTTTGAAGGTTGGAGTTGGTATGTCTATGGAAGGTATTGAGCAAAATCCAATTGTTTATGACCTTATGTCAGAAATGGCCTTCCATCATAGACAAGTTGACCTTCAGGTGAAATAAAAAATATATTTTCTAGAAGAGCTTTATGTGTAATATTCTTCCTTTTTTATTATACTATAATTGTTCAGTTTTTCTTTGAGTTTGCTATGGAAGTTTCCCTTTGTTCTAGCTATTGAATGCAACCAGTTTTTGGTTTTACTGATGTTGTTTTATTTTCAGGTTTGGGTTGAGACATATCCAACAAGAAGATATGGGAAACCAGTGAAGGGACTGCAAGATGCTTGGTGGATTTTATACCAAACTCTATATAACTGCACTGATGGTAAAAATGTAAGTTATCTTTCTCTACATCTTACACATGATAAAGGTCTTTGCTAGATCAGTTTGTTCTGTGACAAGGCAGGCACTAACCATTGCATCTCATTATACCTAATAAACTAACAGCTACGAGATGATAAGGCTAACAAACTAATTGCACACAGTGACACAAGTACTATACCACCATGTGCTGCCTTGCCGTATGCATGTCCGCTGCACCGCTGAACTGGCCCATGGCTCAGCCCATAACAGAAGTGGACACCGGTTTAATCCTATGCAATTTTTTATTCTTTGATCGCATTCTTATTTGTTACTCTTCTGGTGAATTTTATTCTGGTAACAGGACAAAAATCGGGATGTGATAGTGGCCTTCCCAGATGTTGAACCTTTTGTTATTCAGACACAAGGGTTGTACATGAATTCTGTAAAACAATATTCTACAATACCACCTAAGAATTACGATAAGGGCACCTCCAACGATGCATATGACCATCCTCACTTATGGTACAATACCAGTGTCGTTGTACATGCCCTGGAGCTTTTTCTTCGATACGGAGATGAACTATCCGACAGCAATACCTTCAGGTTAGAATACAAGCGCTCCAATTGTTTAGTTCATGCTACAAAAGTGGACCTTTTTTGGGTGTTGCTACTAGCATCGTGCCTTTTTTTTTCAGTCAGTCTTTATTATGCTCGGAATCTGCTAGTTGCAAGTTGTCAGGTGTCAGGGGACTAATGGGCCGGGTCCAATGGGCCGGCTCAATAGGCCCATTAGGGTTAGGTTTAGGGATAAGATCAAGTCCTTACTTAGGGGTCAAGTAATCCTCTCTATTTAAAGAGAGGAGATGTATGAATTAAATCAAGCAAGAGATTAGAAGGAAAAAAACTTCTCTCTTGCCGGCCGTGGGCGAAGCCCCGCGGCCGGCGTTCCCTGCGACCCTCCAACCCTAGCTGCCGCCACAACCTAGGCGTGAACAGTACCCGTGGGTACTGTAGCACCGTGGGTACTGTAGCACGCAGCCCTAATTCCCCCACAAATCAGCCTCAAATCCTCCAATCACCCTCTCCTCGCATCGCAGTTCATAACAATCTGGTATCACATTGCTTTGGTTTCGATCCAATCCATGGCGTCTGCTGCGGAGCAGGGCTGGCCACCGGAGCTGTTCTCCGAATGGATGGCTCCGATCCGGGCGCCGCGGACACCTCTGTCACCCGCGCTCTCGGCATTGCTGACGGCGTACGCCGCCGTTTCGCTGTCGGCGTCCCTGGCCCCGGCTGCATGGCCGCCATCACCGACTGTGTGGACGGAGGGCGCCAACTCCACGAGGAGGTCGGTCTCCATGAGGGTGAGCACCCGAGCGGCCGCGACAAGGGGTGGTTCCAGCGCCCGCCACCGGCGCTGTTGTCCTCCAACACCCGTTCGTCGACGGGATATTCTACAAGGGGGACCGGCGTCCGGCCAAGTTCGGGTGTCAGCAGTCGTGCGACTGCAGGCTGCGGCGCGTGGCCTCCTCATGCGATGGCGGCTCCGTGAGATGCAGCAGATCGAGCAGCCGGTGATCGCTGTGATGGAGATGATGCGTACCTGTCCAAGGGCCGCGGTCGTGCGTCTGCCGGCGGCAGTACGCGGCCTTCTAGCGCGGCGACATCTTCGGGAGGTGCGCCACCATCCAAAGCCAATCGGTGGGCTGCAGATCTTCTCAGGTCACAACAATGCTCGTGAGGCCCATTCACAGCTTCTGCCAAGGGATCCAGACCGCTCCATGTTGGCTGGTGTGCTGCGTGTGTACATGCAGCTCATCCCCGGGCTGTTCCTGTGGGATCCAGGTGGTTCTACACATGCAGACCGTCGTGCGAGTGGCGCCCATCGTTCGGGAGTCACCGAAATAAAAAAAAGTCGTAGCATTTTTCAGATTAAGAATATTCAAATAAGTCGAGATGTAAAAGGCTTATTTTCAGGTCATAGGTTTGCGTGGAGTCGAGTCATTGTCAAGGTGCCTATGCTGCAGCTCGAGGACGAGCTGCTCGGAAAAGGGCGGGCTAATGTCAGGTGTCAGGGGACTAATGGGCCGGGTCCAATGGGCCGGCTCAATAGGCCCATTAGGGTTAGGTTTAGGGATAAGATCAAGTCCTTACTTAGGGGTCAAGTAATCCTCTCTATTTAAAGAGAGGAGATGTATGAATTAAATCAAGCAAGAGATTAGAAGAAAAAGCCCTTCTCTCTTGCCGGCCGTGGGCGAAGCCCCGCGGCCGGCGCTCCCTGCGACCCTCCAACCCTAGCTGCCGCCACAACCTAGGTGTGAACAGTACCCGCAGGTACTGTAGCACCGTGGGTACTGTAGCATGCAGCCCTAATTCCCCCACAAATCAGCCTCAAATCCTCCAATCACCCTCTCCTCGCATCGCAGTTCATAACACAAGTTCAGAAAAATGTTTTCCATGGACTGGATGCTAGTGGCACACTTTTCCTCTGAATAAGAAATTGTATATAAAAAACCTTAAGAAACTCCGTGTTGACTTTATATCTTCTGCCCTTCCACAACATTTTGCCATACATTTCTTATGTTGCTTTTAGGATCACTACTTACCCGGATTCTTACTGTACAATATGAACTGATGCTCCTTTGTATTGTGATCATGATCCTTTTTTTGCCGTTGCAAGTAATCAAATTTGAATAGACACTGAAACATTATCTGCGTGGGATATTGATGCACACTAGCACAGTCCACTGTGCTATTATTTTGTAAAATATGGCGAGGCTTATAAATGATTGCAACATCATTCCATGGTGTTAGATAAGTGAATGAGATGTTATGTCACATTGACAGGTATGACCTTGTGGATTTAACTCGTCAAGTTCTGGCTAAATATGCCAATGATGTCTTTATAAAGATCATCAAAAGCTACAAATCAAACAGCACAAATCAAATGACCACTCTGTGCCAGCATTTCCTCGACCTTGTGAATGACCTTGACGCACTACTTGGCTCTCATGAGGGATTTCTGCTTGGGCCTTGGTTACAAAATGCCAAGGGCCTTGCACGAGACCGTGAACAAGAGATACAGGTAATCATTTTTTCTCTTGTCATTCTTCACTTGATGATGTAGCATCATATATATTGTATCCTAAATCACAAATTCCAATAGTTATTTGTTAATGGGATTGGGTGGTTCCATTCCATCTTACCTGCTTGATCCATCTTTTTTTATTTCATTATGTGCACAGACCATACATGTGTTAAATGATGATCTTGTGATGCATGTTATTTTAGCTAGGAAAGCAAGTTCTAACAGCATTCTAAAGCTCATATGTTATTCCTGAGATTGCTGACACACAGCCACATTGAACTCGTTTGCAGTATGAATGGAATGCAAGAACACAAATTACAATGTGGTTTGACAATACTGAAACGAAAGCAAGTTTATTGCGCGACTACGGTGAGAGCCGCATGCTTCTTATCCCCATACTGCTTTCACATCGCTTCAGTGTATTTCTTTCTAATAATAAACTTGTTCCAGCAAATAAGTACTGGAGCGGCCTGCTGCGTGACTACTACGGACCAAGGGCAGCCATCTACTTCAAGCACCTATTGCTGAGCGTGGAGAAGAATGCGCCTTTTGCGCTTGAGGAATGGAGGCGGGAATGGATCAGGCTCACCAATAACTGGCAGAGCGATAGGAAAGTGTTTGCAACCACAGCTACAGGAGACGCTCTAAATATATCACGGTCGCTTTACATGAAGTACTTGTGCAACACTGATCTACTTGAGCTAGAAGGTACATTCTCCCCTGGGAAGTCAGCAAGCTTATAAGTACCAGGCGATGCGGTGGTGATGATGGATTATGATGCACTCAGAAGTTCAGATTCACAACTAGCTTCTTTATTCCTCGTGTATTTGTTTCGGTGGACATTCTCAAGCCTCGCTGAGCCACGCATCTCTAATTTACTATCGTTGGATACTTAGATTCGGACCAGAGTCTCAAGTTTGCTCATTTGCTCTCCCAGAATCTCAGAGGGGCAAACATCAATCAGATTGCCACCCATGTTCCGTTCTGAAGGGAAGGGAAAAAATGGAACTTTGTCGGGGTGGAAATAATCGGCCCCAATTCAAATGCTGGAATTATACTTCTTGTGAGATCTTAACACGATCGATCACCAAAATTATAATTCACGAGAGCAGAGCTTAGTCAAACTCGACTACTAAATGCCATACCATGTGCTTGAAGGCTAGTCTTATTTTGCGTTCTGAATTCAGAAAAAGACGATCACCACTTGTGCTGAACCTATGGCTTGAACCAACTTTCGGCAGGTGAATCCGTATTCCGTAGTGAATGTGAAGGTTGCTGGTCTCGTCAAAACATACCAGATAATATTTCATTACCTATACAGAATCGTTGTGTTATGAGTTATGACTTTGAAAACGAAAAACTCATCAGTTGCAATCTTCACTTGCAAAATCCTGCCTTCCAGGCCATCGAACAATACAGACAAGCTTTAACATCGTTTTCATGTTCAGAGTAAAGCAGGCAAGTATTGAGAAGACAGCACAGAGCTTATTATTAAAACACCGCGTTCAAAAGGCATCCCTGCTGCACCAAATTCAAGAACACTACAAAAATAGCCCTAGAAAGCTTATTCCAACGAGCTTATTATTAAAGCTAGCTACATCAAAATTGCACACCATGTTTGCAACTTCAAACATACATTTTGCGCCTAGAGCTTGAGGAAAACAAACTCTTCGATTGCGGGAATCTCCCCAATCTTTGTCAGTGTGCCCTTGCTTGGCTCTTCATCAACGCCAATTGCCATGACAGCATGCTTGCGAGGAGCGATTCTTCCGACACTCATGAAACTGACATTGACATTCTCCTCACCCAGGACACTTCCTACTGACCCGATCATGCCAGGCTGGTCAACCTGTCTGCAAAGGATCAGGCTTCCTTCCAAGCTCACATCTACCTGGAATGCTCCAACCTTTGTCAGATGAGGGACACCATCCTTCACCCTCCCCTCCACAGTAATCTCTCCAGTCTCGGAAATCGCACTGGGAAATTTGGACTCAACATGGGCGATCTGAACTTGAATGTAATCAATTGGTGTCTCTGGTGAGCCATCCAACATGATTCTCTCTTCAGTGATGCGAACTCCCCTTTGTTTTGCAGTGAAGTCAGCATTCACCAGGTTGACAAAAACACTGGAGATTGGTTCAATCAATCCCTTGGTGATCATTGCACGGAGAAGTCTTGTGTCAAGATCATCAGGAGCCCGTGCAGACGCATAGGTCACCTTCACAGACTTGATGCCGCCGCCACCAGCAACTAGTTGAACAGCCAGGCGCCCAAGCTTTTCTGCAAGCACAACAAAAGGTGCAAGCTCTGACAGCACCTGGGTGAAGCATAAAGATGTAGCATATCAAATGTCAGGAATTATTTGGATTAAGGAGGTAATTAAAAAGATCCATACCTCAGCAGGAACCATTGGAGCATTGACTGCAGAAGCTGCAAGCTCCCCTTTCAGAGCTCCAATGACAGCTTCAGCTATCTCAATAGCCACTCCTTCCTATGAAATTTAAAGTGTTCAGCAAATTGATAGCAACACTAGGAACACAATGGGAATTTCTGAGTTAATTCAACATACCTGTGCTTCCACTGTGCTTGCACCCAAATGCGGTGTGACAGTAACATTCTCGTGCAGCACCAGCTTGCTGTCAGGTGCTGGGGGCTCTTTGGTGAACACGTCAAGAGCAGCCTAGTACAGAAATATTAGAGAAATGTAAGCAACATTCTGGGAGAACAGCATTTCAATGAATTTTATCAGACCATGAAACACAAGTAATTAAAGATAACTGGACAGACCTGTGCTACGACTCCTGAATCAAGAGCCCTGACCAGAGCTTCTTCATCAATCACACCACCACGTGCAACATTAATAATGCGAACACCCTTCTTCATCTTAGCGAAGGCCTCATCGTTGAGCATCTTGTTTGTTGCAGGGGTAAGAGGCATGTGCAGTGAGATGAAATCAGCAGTTGTCATGGCCTCCTCCATGCTGACTAGCTCAACTCCAATTGCACGGGCCCGGTCAGCAGAAGCATACGGGTCGTGTGCAATCACGTGCATTCCTAAACCTTTAGCGCGACGTGCAACTTCTGACCCGACCTTTCCAAATCCAAGGATAGCAAGAGTTTTGCCCACAAGAGACACCCCAACATACTTGTTGCGCTGCCATTGACCTGTATGATATTCAACTCAGAAAGTGAGCTTGACAGAACAGAATTGTGGGACAAACAAGAGGCACTGTTGTGGTACTGTACTCCTCCAGGCAATTCACAAAAAGGTTGTCTGAAGTGAGAAATAACAAGTTATTGCCTATTATCTTTCAATGGCGTTAGCTTAACATCACTACCTTATCCTGGTGGTACTGTTGCTAATATTTCTAAACAGGCACATAAGAAATGAAAATAAGTTACTGGGTACCATCTAATCATCACCCTGTTAGCAAAATAATGGAGTTCATAGTCTTTTTTTCCTAAAATAAAACCACCGCAGAATTTTGCCAAAATAAGATACTGCTATATTCTGAACATGCCTGCACGATTACTGAGAGCTGAACAAATCTAAGACCCTACTACATGCCTACACGACAGTATTACAGTAGGAGATGAACAGGATTTGATAATGCTTTACGCCACATATTTTCAAAGACGGTGACAGCATCCTGTTAGATACACGCGTCATTTTTCAACGAAAGAAGAGGAAGTTGCACCGAAGAAACACTGACCAGCCTTGAGGGCCGCGTCGGCCTGCGCGATGTTCCTGGCCATGGCGGTGAGCAGCGCGATGCCGTGCTCCGCGGCGGCGACGGTGTTGGCGGTGGGCGCGTTGACGACGAGGCACCCGTGCTCGGTGGCGGCGGCGAGGTCGACGTTGTCGATCCCGACGCCCGCGCGGCCGACGACGCGGAGCCTACCCCCGGACGCCTCGAAGACGTCGCGTCCGACCTTGGTCCCGGACCTGACGATGAGCGCGTCGCAGAGGGAGATCTTGGCGCGGAGGTCCTCGGGGGAGAGGCCGTAGGAGCAGTCGACGTTGGCGAACTCCCGCAGCAGGGCGAGGCCCGCGGCGCCGAGCTTCTCGGCGACGAGGACCGTGGGCTTCCCCGGGACGGCCCCCGAGGCGGGGGCGTCGGGGGAGGCGGTGGACGCCGCGGCCGCGACCGGGGCGGCGGGGAGGCGCGCGCGCTGGGCGAGGGCGAGGGCGAGGGCGTGGGGGGTGGGGCTGCTGCTGGTGCGCGCGGAGGGGGGAGGCGGAGGGAGGCCGGCGCGAGGGCGCCGCGCGGGTACGGGAGGAGGGTGCGGTGGTGGGCGGCGGCGGCGGCGGCGGCGGCGGTTGTCGGGGTCGGCGCCGCCATGGTGGTGGGTTGGGGCTTGGCGGCTGGGGTCGGGGTCGGAGTCGGGTCGTGGCCTCGAGGGGCTTTGGGGGTTTTGGTCAGGAGAAAGGGGGAAGGGGTGAGCTGTCGAGTCGAGTGGTTTTGGTGTGTTGTTCCGGTGGTGGTGTGGGTGCGCTGCGCGTCACGGCCGGCGCTTTTACTTATAGCGAGGTGAGTGAGAGGCTTTGGTTTGGGGGGGGAGGAAATGGCGTGCACGAGTGGGAGCGACCCACCACCCCCCACCTACCTACCTTGACGAACCCGGTTTGGTGTCTTGAGCTCCCGGCGAAATAAACAAATCGAATCAGGTTAGAGTGTAGTGATGTTAGGATAGTAGTACCACTCACTGATACATGGAACAACTAGTTGTGTTGTCAGGAGATCAGCACAGAATTCTCTTAACATAACAATAGCGGTCCTGCAACGTTCCCTCCCTCTGGTTCGCCGGTGAACGAATCGCATTTTTGGTCGGCAATGTAACAGAGCGCGATCGAGCATTTTTAGTCGCTTCAGAAGCAGCAATGAACGTGAGCATCCGTTCTCTGGGACTGGGAGGGAGGGAGGGAGGGAGGGAGCGAGCGCATCGGGCGCCAAGGCCGCCGGGAAAGATCTGCCGCGCCGAGCACGTGCGGGCCGCTCATCCAGAGCACTCGCACGCATCTTTTTATGGCAAAGCGACGGCGACGGTTCGTGCTCGTGCGTGGTCCGCCGCTGGCTGGCTGGCTGGCTGGCTGGCGATCTGGGGAAAAATTGGCGTCGGCCCAGTGCCCTGCTGCCTCGTCTGTGCCCGCGGGCGTAGTAGCACGGCTTGCACGAGACGAAAAGGAAACGGTGGTCACGGCACGGCGGCGGCGGACGCGCGGTTGGTGGCGCTGGACCGAGGCCTGAGGGGGTGAGCTGAGCAGTGAGCTGAGGCCTGAGGGCAGTGATGGCACGCACTGCCCGCCAGCCGATCGATGCGGGGGCAAGTTGACAAGGGGCCCCCCAACCCAGCAGCGATTGGATCTCGCGCCCGCCCGCCCGCCCCCGGTCAAGAGCCCCTCCTCCGGGTGCGGCGGCGATCGCTGGGATTCGGTGCAAGTGGGCTCGGAGCCGTTGGGAGGACGGGAAATCTGACGGCCGGTCGTGGTGTTGCGTGCGTTGAGGACTCTGGACACTCCGACCCCGGACGGCTGGTCGAACTTGACAGCGGCGGTGGATGAAGGGTCAAGGGTGCTAGTACCCGTGCTAGGGTTAGTAGGTCGGAGGAGGATCTTCCTTCTCCGAACTTGGTGGCGACAGCGACTGATCCTGCTTGGGGTGGGAGCACACCAGCACATGCATCCGAGATGACTGTCTAACATTGAAATATAAGCTCACAAGTGGCGCTAGATTAAACGAATTCTGCTGGAATGATCTTCTCTTCGAGTTGGCCAAGCTTCAGCTGCATTGCGGCTTCACAGAGAAATCGAGAGTGTGCAAGTAAGCACCTGCTGTGACGCTGACGCACTGACGCCGCCCTAATAGCTGGTAATAAACTTACAATCACCCAACAAACCTCGTCTCGTCTGTTAAGTAGTGCATGCACGACCAAAACCAACTACTCCGTACTACTTTGATGAGGTCACTACGAAACAACTCGCGGTTAGCTTTCCTGGCTTCCTCAGATCTATTTGGTTTCTTCTTGGGTGAGTCCACAACGCTCGCTGAACGGAAGAGCACCAAATTTGAATAGGCACAGCTGCATGCACCTGTACTTCCTAGTTCCAACGTGACACAAAGGAGATCGGATCACCCACACTGCAGTTGTTCCATCTTCCTTCCAGCGCTTCGTAGGCTTCGTAGCAGGTAGTCCAAGCAGGACGATCGATATGATAAATATAGCGTCGTGTTTGGGCCTCGAAGGCTGGCAAAAGCCTTTTTTTTAGATCAAATCACAAGACCCTTTTTTTTTGTTGTTGAGCAGCGAAACATTTATTGGGTCGGGCCAAAGTCTCAGCCCAGAGCACATGAGCGGCAAGCAGCTTCATCAACCCCGAGCGAGAAATCTGAGTTGGGCCAAAACCAGAATAAATATAACTTTTCACAATTTTATTTCCAGGGCAGTACTACCATCACAATGACTGACGATCATCCTTATTAATCCCAACTCCAATCTCCAATCACTCACTAGCCCGCTACCAACCACTAAGCCAATACCGACGACGACGATCAGACCCTGATGACGACTAATGACCACACATGGCAATCGCAAGATGGCCACGCGCACACGCACACGCACACGCACGCACGCACACGCCTATCTGGATTCCAGCTCCGACCAGCCGGCTCGGCTCACTCCCAGATGCCGACCTCCATGAAGCCGTCCTCGGTGGCGCACCCCCTGAACATGCCGGTGCAGTTGAACCCGTAGGCCACCTCGCCGGCCTTGGACACGGCGATGAGCCCCGCGAACCCTTCGTCGAGCCTCTCCCTGACGCAGTAGTCCACGGCCTCCTGCAGCGGCAGGCCCTTGTACTCCATCACGGCGGCGACGTCGCGCGCCAGCGTCGAGCGGATGATGGCCTCCCCCTCGCCCGTGCACGACACCGCGCACGCGTCGCAGGCGTACGTGCCCGAGCCGATGAGCGGCGAGTCCCCGATGCGGCCCGTCATCTTGTTCATCAGACCGCCCGTGGAGGTGGCCGCCGCGCAGAAGCCGTTCGAGTCCACCACCGCGCACCCCACCGTCTCCGGCGCGTAGATGCTGATGGGGAGCCCGTTCATCACCATGCCGCTGCGGTGGTGGTTGCTGTCCGCGCCGGCCTGAAGGCTGCAGGTGTCCGTCCCGGTCAGCGGGATGCGGTAGTCGAACTGCATGCACGAGAAGTTGACGGTGAGCTATTAATGCACGCATGATGGTCGTTTTTCCACTGCTGATTTGAATGCGTTGTCGAGGTCGATTGATTGGTCAGACGGAAGTGTGAAGCGGCACGAACCAGGATGGTGCCGGCCTCCTTGGCGAGCTTGAGCATGCCGACGTTGTCCTCGGTGATGAAGTAGCTATTGTCCACAGTCTCCAGGCCCTGAAACATAATCAGATCAACATCAGAAAATCAGGTAGTACTAGTTTAAAAGATTTCAAAAGGCTGTATATATTTGACTAATCTTTGAAACATTTTCGGTAGATATTATATTATGATGAAATGGTGTCGTTCCAAGGTACTGTACAATCCAATGAGCGCAAGATCTGGAGGATTCGACGCGAATCGGATCTCGTTGTTGGGCAGGCACGGTCCGCCGGTGGACCACGGCGAGGCGACAGATTCGGGCGCCGCGAGAGAGGACAGGGGCAAGTGGAGCAGCTGGTCCCGGGAGCCCGCCTGGATTCCGTGGTGCGCGGCCTGCCTGCATGCCTTTGCCGGCCTCGGCGGCTGCCCCCACAACACCAGCAACGGCCGCCAGCCCGCCGGGCACATGATTTTCGAGCAGAAAACAGAGAGATGCGCGTGAGGCTGTGGAGTGGAGCACGGGAGAGCCATCCTATAAAGATTCCTAGGTTCATGAACTGTGTGGACAAGTCGCCCACAGCTGTGGAACAGCAGGTCAGCTTGTTGTTTACTAGGTGAAAAAGAATGCATGCATGCAGGGGGGAAAAATATTGTTTCTGCAAGAGACAAGCAGAGCATGGTTGTCCGGTGCCTTGAGTAAAAATGCCTTTGGTGTTTGTGGGTGCTGCACACTTCTGACTCCTAATTTTTTTTAAAAAAAATATCAGAGTGTTGGGGGTGCTTGATCAGACGTCGGAGGACAAGTTTAAGTTGGAGTGGTAATGGAAACATCGTAGCAAAGCTTCCTGCAAATCTTGTAGAGTGGAGTAGAGCAGAGGAAATGCGGAAGAAAATGGTAGTGGTTGGTGGGTGTGTGAGGCGGCTAAGTACATGACGCGACGAGACACATGCCTTTTTTTCCCTCTCTCTTTTCATACTGCCAGGACTAAATGTGCAATCGATCAAAAAAATAAAACTCACTTCTGCCTACTCTAAAATGAAAACGAATATCCTGCCTATGCAAAAACAGTACTAAAAAAGGAACAAAATCGTGCTTAAAACCAAATATATAATTAAATTACGAAGCAGTTGCTTTCAAGTGATGTGAAAACAAGTGCCATATGGTCCACAGCTTTCTCCGAAGACCAGGGGACGAAAAGGGGACAGGCACGTGCTGGTGTATCCGCGCAAAAACAAAAGGCGGGACAGGACTAAAAATATTGGTTTGCCGAGCGAAGTGCTATATAAAAACATTTGGAAAAAAAAAAAGAGGCGACCATGCAGCAAAACCTAGTAACGTCAGTTTGACAGGGAAAACTAGAAGATTCCATGGCGATTTCCAGATTGATGCAAGAAAGCGTATGCTACGTATATGTCATGTTAATCAGATCATGCTTTGCAGGAGCAAATAACGTGAAAACCAAAACGGACAATCCAAATCGGTAAGAACAAACTGGCAAAAAGTTATGATGCAACTTTCCAAGATTTATCAGCCTGTTCGGTTGGCTGGTGGTACGATGGTAGTCTTGGTTTGTTACGAGAAAGAAAATCTTGCTTGGTCATGCTGTTGGTTGTTGGTGGGCGGTTCGATTCGAGAGAAAGATCTTGCCATTTGGTGGCTGATAAGCCGAGCGAACAGGCTGTTAGTCGTCGCGTGGCAGTTTTGCGTGGTACCGAGCTAAAAAGGCATGAGCAGACTGTTGCCTTGTAAAAATAGAATCTTTGCATGGCCAGCCAAGCAAGATTCACCTTGCAAGACACGGACACAGCCGCCGTTCGGTAGAAACGTCTCTAGCTGGACACATGTTTGCAGCCGGCGGTCGTGCTGCGCCCACGTCATCCACACGTGTCCATCTAAAAAGGTGTATTTTTTTCACAAATCTCGTGACCGTCTACTAATCTGTAGTCACGCGTCCGGTCATTACGCCGGATCGTGATTTTTTAAAGAAAAAAAAACTCATTAAACATGGTTATATTTCCTTAATTAGAAGAGGTGGCTGGTTTTGCATGGTAGAGAAGCCATGCACGATTCATGCAGGGAACAAGAAGTAACGAGCACGGGAGATTAATCCGGAGATTAATTAGTTGGGCTGGCGTGTGGGCGGACGGACGGGCGGGCGGTCACGGTACCTGCTCACGGGCGAACTCCTCGGCGCCGTCGAAGGCGAGGTACGAGTGCGGCGACTTGTCCATGACGCGGCGGGCGAGGGAGACGGGGTTCTTGACGGTGGAGACGCCGGAGACGGCGCCGCATCGGCGGCCGCGGCCGTCCATGATGCTCGCCTCCATCTCGACGGTGCCGCGGCGGGTGAGCGCGGACCCGCGGCCGGAGTTGAAGAAGGGGTCGGTCTCGAGCTCGCGCACCACGGCCTCGACGACGTCGAGCGCGGGGGCGCCGGCCCGCAGCAGGTCCACGCCGGCCTGCAGGCACCGCGCCAGCACGCGCTTCGCCTCCTCCTGGCGGTGCTCCGGCAGGTTCGGGTCGATGCCGGCGCCGCCGTGGATCGCAATGGCCCAGGGCGCCATGAGGTGGATTGGTCTGGCCTAGGGATCGGCCGGAGCTGGCTTCCGGATCGAGATGGCTCTCTCGTCCTTCTCGGCAGCACCCGTGCAATGCGTGAAGAAGCTCTGTGGAGGATGTGAGGATGGAGATTGCCGAGTGGTCTGGCGGGGTATTTATAGGGGTCGGGGAGGGGAGGACGGAGGAGGGTGGCGACTGGCGATCGATGGCGAGCGAGGGCGAGGCGTGTTTGTCTTCTCCGGACGCGAAGGGGGGATTTCGCTGCGGGAGTTTTGGGAATCTCAAGTCCGGGAGCGCGGCCGCCGGCCTTGGCCGTGTGGGCGTGTGCCTTGCTCCGGTCCGGTTGCCCGCGGGTTGGGGTTGGGGTTGGGGTCGGCGCGCGGATTATCTGGGTGCCTGTGTCCAGCCAGGGTTGGAAAGAGTTCCACCTCTTGGAAGCAAATTGCCATTTTATAAGGTAGGTACGTTATCTAAAAAATAAAAAAGGGTAAAGTTAGCCATAGTAATGCACAGCGTTAATTAGATATTTCTACCCATATATAACTAGGATTATACTACTATATATACTTTTCCAAGCCTATCCTTAACATGAGTACTAGTAAATGGTAAGCATATCTGGTGCGTTTTACCGAGCCCAAAACTATCCTAAATGACGATTTGTTGCGTTTGAAACCAGACAATTCGAGACACCGACGGATCCAAACGGCAGGTCTCTCGAACATGTACACGCTCTTGTTGCGACGA
Organism: Cenchrus americanus; assembly: GCA_947561735.1. NCBI lineage: Eukaryota > Viridiplantae > Streptophyta > Magnoliopsida > Poales > Poaceae > Cenchrus > Cenchrus americanus. The sequence goes on along the minus strand of OX387241.1, from coordinate 306,598,818 downwards.
CTGGGAGAGTTTCTCAGGTTCCAGCAAGTGGCTCTCTCGCCGCCGATGGCGCTTAGACGTCGGATGGAAGCGGGCCGGAACCGCGGCTCCCCGCCCAGCATAGTATACGTAGGATAGGCTATGGTGTATTGGTGTCTCAAGTCGATGGCGAGACGAAGGCTGTGTCGGCATCATCGCCATGCATGGAATAAGTTCCTTGGATCTTGTCCTCATCTTTGTTGTACTTATTCCGGCACCGGCAAGGTATTTTGAGTCTTCCGAATTCAGTGCCTCGGTGAAGGTATCGTTTATGCATGGGTGGCTAGCTCTTGTACAGGAGCTTAGTTCTGGTTCTGGCCACCATTCCAGTGACTTCCTCTGCTGGTGGTATCGTGCGTCGATGGGGATGGTGGTCCGGTGGTTCTGCGTGAAGGGAGTATATGGTTGCAGTTGCAGGTCCCACGATGATACGGCAAGTGGTGGATTCGATGGTCTTGCTACCAACGACTCAACTCATATTCTCGTAGTATATTGTGTCTCGTGAATTTTCTCACTACTACACTAAGGATCCAATTAAATTTGTTGACAACGTACTTCTATCCATCCTCAAATTGTCAAACAAGTAACTAGTCAGCACATACAGTATTACTCTGTATTCAAAATTGACCAATGCTGCGAGTAAAGCCGCTCCAATTGACCGCAGCGGCGCCGGTACCTGAAGCAGACCGAAAGCCGGAGCTACACACCGGCGCAGAAGATCAGGGTCAGGGGTGGGTGCGTCCGATTCTGAGGTGACCGAGCTTGTGGAATGGAATCCATGCAAGCCAGCACGCAAGTTGGAACCCGACGGATGCGCACTGACCACCACTGAGGTCTGACCGTCTGAGATCACGCGCGCGCGGCAATGGAATCTCTGCCCCGGGGGCCGTCGTTAAGCGCTAATCTCCTCGGATTGCGTGCAGATTCCACTGCCTGGATTGCTGTCGATTCCATTTTTAATCAGGATTAGCTTTCTTTAAACACGATCCCGCCGTAACTAGGGCGGCGTTCAGTTGGTAACTTAATAATCGGTCAAGAATCACTCCCGATTCTAAGTTTTTTTTTATGAGTTCGCAGGAATTATTACCATTTGCGACTTGGCGAGCACCTAACTTTTGGGACTTTCTTATTACCTTGAGGAGGTGGAATTGGTACCGGCCAGTTAGGGGGAAAAATAGAAAATATATGTTCTTGATTCCTAGTATATCCGATAAATGGGCAAGGGTGGGAGTTTTGTTATTTAGTATAAATGGTAAATTTTCAATTAAACACCCCATAAAATATATTAATTACAAATACTATTATTATGCAGGGCAACTTGCCGCCTTGCTCGCGACCTTGATTCCTTAAAGGAATTGTTGGATTCTGCTGAAGTTTGCACAACCCCAAGCAAGAAATATATCCATATTGAGAAAGGGACTCTTTATACACACTAATGAAGAGTTAATGCCCGTGATCTTCGTGTGAAAAGATAATCCTTGGTGAGGATCGAGGAAAAGAAAAGTTTGAAGATATCTAAAACGTACGCTCAGAATCTCGGGTGCATTTCAGCTGCAGTTACCGCGCCCTTTCACAGCCATACACTTGGAGATTCCATTTACCCCTCATTTTCAGGTGTCAAGATAATTTCAGACCAAAAGAATCTATGACACGCCGCATCCCTTTCGAGTTTCGACCCAACAAAGAACGTCACGGAGCACACAGGCCGGAGGACCTTGAAGTCGTCATTCCGTCAGGCAGCAGCCAATCAGAGTTTGCCCAACATGTGAGGCTTTTCTTGCTCTAACCATGCTGTCAGTATCAACAACCGGGGGTAGTAGTAGCACACGCAAGCTAGGCAGTAGCATGCATGCTTCATTGCTTTAATTTGTGAGTCCCTTGGTATTTTTTTTTACTTCTTCCCTGCAAATAAGCATTCGTTCTAGTGCAACTTTGCAAGTCAGTCAGCAAAAGGAAATTGCATGCGTGCATGATGCATGCAGCATGTAAAAAAGGAACGAATGGAACACCGGGGAAAGAAAATTAAAGAACCAGAGGAAACTTCACACGGTGATGCTGGCCGGCCGCCCGGCCGGGTGTTGTTGTTTCCTGGAATGATGCCACGCATGACGGCATGAGGCATAGGCCCAGGTGAATCTTTCAAAAATCAACGCAATAATACCATCGAGCAATGCAAAGGCAGAGAATGTGCTGGAGGATTAGGTTCTCAAAGTTGCATTGTGTGCGCCGGGGATCAGAGGTAGTACGTGCAGTGGCGCTAAAATAGCCTGACATTCACATCAAGCTAAGGTTAGGCACGTGACACGTACTTCATTGCTCGTCGCCTCAAAAAAAAAAAAAAAAGTTCATTGCTTGGTAACAGTTGCTGTCGATCCCTTCCACTATAAGCGGGAGCACGTCTATAGCCAGACATTATTGCACAACATTTCACATGAGATTCTGAGAATTTGAAGATTCCGAAAACAAAGCTCATAATCTCATTATAGCCAGAGATTATGAGATTCTGAGCATTTCAGACATTGCACATATTGTCCCCTGCATGAGCGCTCCACCAAGTGAAATTACTACAGTTTCTTTATAATTTTTTTTGTGAAAAGTGAAACCTACAGTTACTGTACTACGCATTATCTCAATCTTTCTAGAAAGTTGCAATGGACATTAGTTTCAGGCTAATGCAAGCATCATGCCCGGTGTCAACTTTTATTTTTGTTTGTTTTTGAAAAATTGGCAGGAGCAGTATCGTGTCATTTAGGAAGGAGAAACAAGTTCAGTTGTACAAGTTCGAGATTACATAAATTAGCCAAAGACTCTGTAAAACTCGCTAAGAACGAAAACAAACTGACGGCACTAGCTAGTACTACAAGCATGCATCATGCATGCATATGCCTGCGAGCTCGATCGGCAGGCGCCAGGCCGACACGTCGTGCAGCTATTGCAAAGCGCCCTTTCGCCGCGACAACACGAGCTCGATCTAGTGCTATATATCTGGTACTCCTATATGCGCGCGACTGCAAGGCTGCAATTCATCCATGCAAACGTACGGCTGGCTTTTGAATTGATGGGCAGTGCGATAATGTGACGTTCACGGCCGCGCTCGCTGCCGCCTGCCGGAGTAGGTATTGTACCTGGCGGCCTGGTGCCTGGTGCTGCTGGTGGTGGGCAGCTGGGCAGAGCCACACACACACACACACGGTGGAGGAAGCCAGGCATTTAGGCATAGCGGCCGCCGCCGGCCAAGGCTGGAGATCACGAGCAGTACTGGTCCATCTGTCACGCAGTGCATGCTAGGATTTGAGTATCCACGGATTCCAGCCAGATCCTGGGGCCGTCGACGGCAGATCATGCTGGGAAAAAAGGTCGTCCCGGCATCGTGAAAAGGACACGGGACCGCTTTCTATCTCCTGGTAGTGGTGCTGCAACGGCGCTGCCGCCTTTACCGCTTATCAGCAGAGGAATCAAAATCGTGCTACCAAAATGGGGAATTGAAATCCTACTAGCATCGAACTCCATCGCTTTTTTGTGCTTCAAATTATATGGTGTTAAAATGAAACTAAATAGTTTGTCATGAACTTCGCAAATCTAAAATCCCAGGGAGTAGCTACAAGTTAACCACGGAGTAAAGAAAAAAGATGTGGGTGAGAGGTCGGTGATGCATGTAAGTATATATATGGGCGAGAGAGAGAGAGAGAGAGAGAGAGAGAGAGAGAGAGAGAGAGAGAGAGAGAGAGAGAGCAAAGCTGAATATTCTCATAGGTTCACAGTGTGTGGTTGCAAAACTTACAACCCGACTTCCACAGGTCGCGGAGTTATCTGAACAAGAGAGCATTTCAAAATTCCCATTCATGTTTCATTTTCACAAGATACCGTACCGTATCGTAAAATGACACGCACCGAGGCCCTGTCCTCACTGTTAGTTGTGTGCATTATAAGCTAGTATATATATCATGCATGCCAATGTGCTTGTGCGATTTTTGTTCCCGGCCGAGCGCGCGAAAGGTGTGAGAGACCTGCTGTTTAGCTGGGTGTGGTTAGACATCTCTATCAGACAAAGTCATACAACAACAGATATCGAAGCATTTCTATAATATTCACACTCTTTCGATTTTCAACTAATTAATTAAGAACGATTATTCGGCCATATATATATATATAGAGAGAGAGGGAGATGCTGTCGTTGTTGCAGCGTGAATCCCATTGTGTTATATGCTCCCATCACGCGAATGTGCTACCACTACGACTTTCAAATAATGGGTCCGTCCGTCCAATATTGTATATTATTGTTCCAAAAATATCACATGTTTGTGGTTGTGATATATACTACTCCTACTAATTAATTAGAGCTAGCTAGCTGTCTTATGGCAGTCACAATGGAAGAAACTGACACGATTTCCGTAGCATAAGAAATCACATATAGAAACCATCTTCCACGACGGTAGCGTCTTCGAGTAATAATAATTGTTTTCTATTTCTCTCTCTTAACTCTAACTTCTCTTCCTCCAACGAGAGAGTGACACGAGTCCCTAGAAACTACTAGTTTCTTCCTGATGGCGATTTCATGGTTTCTTGGTGCATTATTGGTTCAAGATAAGACTTGGTTTCTTGAATGAAGAAACCATTTCTATGATTCTTCATCTCTTTCCTCGTTAACTAGACCGCCACATCACCATTTTAATTAGTAATTGACAAGCTATTTAAGAGAGGGAGAAACTACCGTTGATGTATCATTGGGAGTGACCTTATGTCAAAGTTACAGTTGCTGCAAACAGTCATTTCCCTTTCATCGACAGTACAGACACATGTACATACACTGAAAATAATGCTGCTGGGCATCGCGCCGGCCGGACTACATTCAGACGAACTATTTGCATGAAAGTTGTTACCTAAAATACACACCGCCAGATTGGCAGTGGCGAACAGCGTCAAGAACGTCCACTGACTGCATCAAGGCCCCGGCCGGGACCATCCATGCGCGCATGCCCGGCCGGCCGGCCGCTTATCCTTGTAAAATCCTTGTGTGTGGCGTGCATCGTGCGGCTGCATCTTTTTTTGTTTGGAATCTAACGTCCGAACCACGCATAGGAGCTGTGGGACTGGGAGAAGAGCTAGCAAAGGGGTCCAGCCAGCCGTGTGGGCCGTGTGAGAGATTCGAATCTCGGAATATATTTCAGTGGCGTCCACGAACAAAATTGCCTCGGCCAGCAGTAGGGGGTTGGTTCTTGGTTGGTGCGCGCACGTGAGATCGAGCGAGCGAGAGCGCATGCATGTTCCAGGCACACGCCCGTCGAGCGTGGGCGCGGGGGCTGGAGGCTGACGGGTGGGTCCGGCGTGGCTGAATTGTGGGGCCGAGGCAGGTGACTGGTGCCGCGCGCCCCTGGTCCCTGGAGGCTGGCTGGGAGTCCTGCCCGGTCCTGCCTGGTCCTGCCTGCCCCTAGCGTCGTCGGACAGGCAGGCCATTCTTCCCCCGGGAGGCACGCACGGCCAGTACGACGAGAGAGGCAGCAGCTCTTGAGCATCTCCAGGAGCCAGGGATTACTTACTTACGATCGGCCGGGATTAACTTGGCTGTTAGAGATTTTTACAATCAGAGGATTAGCTGTACAGTCAGAGCTAGCTTAGTGATGGCACCACTACTCCATTAAGCTCTGGTAGTAGTACGACGTAATAATAGAAAAAGTAGCCATTCGGCACGGACCATCATGCTTATTAGTGGATCCTACATCTCCGGAGCTGAATACTATAAAGATCGGCGAGAAAGGGACAAGACAGGCAGCCCCCGCCTCTCTCTGCTCGATCAGCAGTCGTGACAAAAATCCGTGCAGTATTTAATCTAATCACATCAGATTAATTAAAATTTGAGCAGGCTGAGTTGGAGCCACTACTGGAGAAAGTACTTTTTTTTTGTTTAGCAAACACTGAAGAAAGTACGTAGTACTCTGGCACTACGTTTCCGTTTTGAATTGAACGGCTGCAACTTGCACGTAGTACACACAGTGCGTTTTAATAAAATGATTTCGTTAGTTTTTCTATAATCTCCGAGGACCGCTGTAGCGGGTGCACTGAACATAGAACACTGACTCACATGCTTTATTTAAACAAAATCGGTGATATTGTGCTCGTACGGGAAATGATAAAATTCGTCGAGCACGCCGCTAGTTTGTCTGGTAGTAGTGGAGCTTCAACCAGACGGCACGAGCTTGATTGACCAACGGCCGAGGGATCTCGTTCTTGGAGTAATCTTGTTCACTAACCTGTAGCTGCCCCGTGTTGTGCCCCTGTTAAGAACTTCAGATCAACTCCCTGATGCCACTGTCATCTTCGCCCAAAATGTAGGTCCAGGAGGCACTAAGGCGCTGAAAGATGCAATGCAACGACCCTACCTAGAGGCTGCTATTAGTTTGCTTGTTTTTTAAAAAGAGGCTGCTATTTGAGCGTAGCACTAGCAGTAACCAGTACCGCAGCATCAGGAATCAGGAATTCAGCAAAGGCACAGAAGCGCACTAGTACAGGCTTTGGCCAGGGCCGCCGCTGTTTAGGCACGGAGGGAGGAAGAACATGCCTGGCACATGACGCGCGCTCGAGGGCGCAACAAGGCAGCACAAGGGCCGGGCGGCCGTCCGTCCGTTTGGGCTAGGCTGGCGCTGGCCTAGTCGGCCGGCCGGCCGGCGGCGCAGTGGAATGCGGACACAGGACTCGCGGCGAGATTCCCGGACCCCTCGTCGGCGCGGCGTGTGGTGGTGCCGTGGTCCTGCTGCCATCCTGGGATTCCGTGGCGCGCGGCTCCCGAGGTTGGAGGTCGGCCCTGTGCCCACTGGCAAGATCCTCCTGGATCCCCTCCTCAGTTTGCTGGGCACAGATCACGATTCCACAGATTCGGTGAGTGACTGATCTACCGGACTGTTAAAATAAGGCTCTTTTGGTGTAAAACGCTGGAGAATCTGAATCTCCTCTCAGCCCTCTGTAACGTGTGTGCTCCGTGAATGAGCGAATGAAGACGTACTCTACTCTCACGACTCCTAGGAATAGGAATTTACTAGGCGTGCAAATACGTTTTGCAGCATGCACGCATGAAACTCTCTCTCGAGCCACCCGCAGAGCCAGGAGAGAGTTGTTTTCCGCGTGGAGGAACTCGGACGGAAACCATCACGAGTACACCGTACGTAGTTGAACACGCCGCGCTGATCGACTCGCTGTACGTACGTCCTCGCGCCCAACGAAGAACACGAATTCAACGTGACACCGTCGCTCGCTAGGATCAAGTTCTCCGGCCAGCGGTATCACGCTCACGGCCGCCCGCCGCCAACGTGCGCACTGTTGTGGCCGCGTGGACGTACGACGGGCGCAGGACACGCCGCGCCAAAAGCGTAGCTTAGCTAGTACAGTAACGTATAGTACATGACGCAGCTAACGTAGGTTTTAGCTTAATTGCGTACGCCACTGCTCGTTTCCCTCGAGACGCGGCAGATAATAGTACCACTATATATTCTTGCCGAGATTACATTTCGATGGGTGCTTAACTAGTAGACTGCTACATACTTAAGCACGCTTATATAAAATTAATTGCTCGTGCGATCTGACCAATGACGAAGCAGGGGATCGGAGATAAGGCTAACACGCCTTAGCTAGCTAACAGGCCGGAGATAACATTCTGATCTCCCGCGTATACGATCTTCAGCGTTGACACGCTTGTACTACTATACTGTCACGGATGATGATGAGGCTGGCACCTTGGCTATGACATGGGCAGGATATGCATGCAGGTTTCTTTGGCTATAATCCACGTCCTGCTGCTAGCTGCCTTGTAGTGCTCGTGTGTTCGCAGCTGTGTGATGATGAGAGGAGAAAACAAACTCGTGTGTCTGTTAGGCCTCTGACTTCTTCGATCCCGCGCGACCGTTTCTTCCAGTGCAGCCGCTATCTGGCCAGGCAGGCTCGGACTCCGGCCGCATTAATTAAGAATTGGGAGCACGCGATCGAGCTTAGGCATATGATGATCGCCGCCCGGCTTTCAGGTTCAGACCGACGACGGGCCCCCTTTTGGTGGTGCGATCTGATACTCTGACGACCTCTGATGCGATGGGGATGTGGTTTCGTGGTGTCCGTGACGTCGTCGGAGGTGATCGTCTCCTCGTAGGCTGCGCTGCATTCTGCGTTTGTGGGAGGTTAATTTGGAGTCCAGCTCAAGCACCTGCACCTGCATGCGCGCGGCCGGCGGCTTTTGCCTACCGCACCCCGTGAGCTCTAGAACGCCGGCGCCTCTGCTGACACGTCGCGTCCGCTCGGGCTGGGAAGCGTCGTCACGGGAAGGAAAAGGCCGGCTGGAAACGCGAACTCAACTCGTACTAGATCACTCGCGTTTAAAGATTATTACATTAACACCCTTCATCATCACAAGAAATATAAGAAAGAGAGATCATTAGGATAGAGATACCCTAATTTGACTGGACCCGGACGGATAAAGTCACCTGAAATGTGTACTGATCCAGCCCATTTATTACTGGGCTCTCGCTCGAGTGAGAGTAAGTGGTGGACTCGACCAACAGCCCATATTTTTTTCGAATCTAGGATGGGCCTCTGTTGATTGAGCCCAGATATATATCGCGTCAAAATTCGTGCGGACAACTGTTAACACGGCGGCGGCGGCGGCGGATCCGAGGAGCAATCGGGGAGGAGAAGGATAGAAGCGAGGGCGAGGAATACGGATAGATTAGTTCGGATAGGGTTCCATTACATGATGCCTTCCTCCCCTCTCCACTCAATACTTATACAAGCCTTAACACCACTGCGGCCCACTAACTCGCACGTTGGGCTTAGACACACGCTTGGGCCTTGGGCCGGAGCGGCTTGTTGGCTTTGCACCGGGTGTGTGCGCTAACATCCCCCCTCTTCGAAGCGACTTGTCCCCAAGTCGGAGGCCGACGTAAAGCGCACACGCAAAGCTTCCAAATCTTCCCATGTAGCTAAAGCTTCCGCATACCCGACCACTTGATCGGGCCCCGAAGAGATGACCGATCACCTTGAGTCATACGCCTTTGCGGGGATGCGCTCGGGAATGCGAGGCGAGCGGTATTAGCGAGGTAAAGAAGAAGATACAAGTTATTTGCCGGGAGCACGGCAAAGCCGGGAAACATGGAAGAGCGGGTGAATAGCGATTCGGCGGGCAAATCGAGCTTATAGGCAACGGCTCCCACATTCGAAGCACGGTAAAGGGCCCAAAGAACTTGAATGCTAGTTTACGGTTAGAGCGAGGCGCTAGAGACGATTGCACGTATGGCGCAACTTGAGGTAGATCGAAACACCCACTTGAAAAGACCGCTCGAACGACCCTTGTCCGCTTGGCGCTTCATCCGGTCTTGTGCACGAGCCAGATGTTGCTTGACCAAGGACCGCATTACGGCTCGCTCATTCAACCGGGAAGACGAGGTCGGGATTAACACAAGCCGAAGCGGCGGTAATACCGAAGTGGCGGGGTGTGTGGCCGTAAAGCACTTCAAACGGAGATCGCCCCAATGCAGAATGCTCGCTGGTGTTATACCAGAATTCAGCCAACGGCAGCCATTCAGACCACTTGTGAGGACAAGCGTGGACAAAACAGCGCAGGTACGTCTCCATGCACTGATTCACGCGCTCTGTCTGGCCATCTGTTTGCGGGTGGTACGACGAACTCATTCTCAAGGGTATGCCAGCCAGAGCAAAGAGTTCCTTCCACAAATTGCTGGTGATGATACAATCTCGGTCGAGAAATCAAGGACGGGGGCATACCATGCGGTTTGTAGACGAGAATCCATGAAAGCCTTAGCCACCGAAAGGGCAGTGAACGGGTGCCGCGGCGGAATAAAGTGAGCCATCTTAGAGAACTTATCAACAACCACTAATACACAATTGTCTTGGCCACATTTTGGAAGACCTTCCACAAAATCTAAGGAAACCATGTCCCACGTTGCATCGGAGCACGCGGCGGTTGCGGCGATCTGGGTAGCGAGCCCCTGTCGGCTTGGCCTTCGACAAACGTCACAGTTCGCACAAAAGCAAGGATCGTGGCCTTCATACCGGGCCAAGAGAAGAATTTCTTGAGCACGCCGTAAGTGACGAGTGCGCCGGAGTGACCCCCTAAGGCACCGGCATGCATAGGCGAGATAATTTGAGTGTGCAAGTTCTTGTTATCCCCAAGCCGGATGCGATGTTTATGACGGAGTACCCCATTAGACCAAGTGAAATCGAGCACCGAGTCGGCTTGTAGGGACGATTTAGTGATGAGCTCTTGAGCCTTAGTGTCGGTGTCATAAGAAGCTACCACAGGAGACAACCAGCGAGGAACGAGAAGCGGAAATCGCCGGCACCCGTTACGAAGAACCTCTTACGGACAACGCATCCGCAACCCGATTCTCGGAGCCTTGCGTATAGACAATCTGTATTGCGGACCCAAAAGCTTGGTAAAGACTTTTCTGTTGCCACGGTTTATGGAGATGTTACTCATTAAGATGAATCAAGCTTCGTTGGTCCGTGAAGATGGTGAACTCGCCCACTTGCACGTAATGGCGCCATTGTTCCATTGCCACCAATATGGCTAAATATTCCTTCCCGTACGTGGACAACCCTTGATTCTTGGGGCTAAGAGCTTTGCTAATAGAGGCCAAGGGGTGACCCCGTTGCAACGGACAAGCACCCATACCCGTGGCACAAGCGTCGGTCTCAATAGCAAACGGTTGGGAAAAGTATGGTAAGGCCAAGACCGGTGCCGTAGACATGGTTGTCTTTAAAGGCGAGAATGCATAATCATGTTCATGGGTCCACACATACATTGTGTTTTTCTTGAGAAGATTGTGAGCGGTTTGGCAACAATACCAAAGTGCTTGACGAACTTCCGTAATAGCTGCGAGGCCCAAGAAACTCCTCAACTCTTTGACGGATTTAGGCACCGGCCAATCAACAATCACCCGAACTTTTGTTGGATCCGTTGCAACTCCCGACCGCCGATGGTGTGCCCCAAGTGTAACGCCCACGTTTTTAGCTTGTAATAAATCATACGTGTTTTTAAAACTATCCGGTCGAGCTCGATTATCCTCTTTCAAACCCTAGTCGCCGTCTCCCTCTCTCACCCTCGGCGCGCGTGCCGCGAATCCCGCCGGCACCGCCCGCACTAGGGCCATCACCCACGCATGCCGCCCCGGCGCGCGGTCGGCCACCACGCGGGAATCCCGCGCACGTCGCGGTCCCGCCGGCCGGTCCGCCTCGCCATCACCGCCGTCCCGAAAATCACACGGACGCCGGAAATCGAGAAAACCCCGCAAAACCCTTCCCCCTAATTTTCCCTAACAATTTTCCTAATTTTCTAAACCTTTTCCCTATTTCTTTTCCTTTCTTTTCCTATTTTTTCTTTTCCTTTCCTTTCTTTTCTTTTTTTCTTCCTTCCTTTTCTTTTCTTTCTTTTCTTGCTTTTCTTTTCTCCCTTTCTTCTTTCCTTTTCCCTCCTCCTTCTTCCTCCCGCGGCCGGGCCGCGCGTGACCGCGCGCGCTGCGGGCCCGCACGCTGCGCGCCCGACCACGCCGACCCCTCCCCGTTCCGGCACGCCACCACCCGGTCCTCGCCGGCCCGCGCCGGCCCGCCGCGGCGGCCGCACGCGCCGCCGCCCGCTCACCGCCCGCGCCGAGCGCCGGGTTGACCGACGCGACACACCACCGCGCGAGCGGTCCTATAACTCGCGGAGTTAGGCCACGATTGGACCCGGCGGCCGCGTCGAGGCGTCACCTCACCGGAGTCGCCGCCGGACCGGCCGCCGCGGCCCACCCCCTGCGGAGCTTGCGCCAAGGTCACCGGGAAGATTTTTTGCCCGGAACCGACCTACGACGCCTATAAAGGCCGCCACCACCTCCTCGCCGCCCCACACCGCACCAATCGAGCTTGCCTTGCACCCCCGACCGCCTACGGCGCCGCCACGCCAAGCACCACCACCTCCCGGTCCGCCGCCGCCCGGGGACCCGCCTCCACGCACCATCTCGGCCCAAGGTAGGTAGGGGAATCGAATACCCTTGATGCCCTCTTCGTTTTGCCCTACCACCCGACCGCCGCGGTGGCCGGCTCGTCGGGATTCGCCGCCGGCCGGCCATGCCGAGCCGCCCCCTCCTCCCTGCCTCGTCCCGATTCGTGGGGGGGAGGAAGAAGAAGGGCGCTTTTGCCCAAAGCCCCCTAGCTTTTCTTTTTATCCTGAGCCCCTCTCTAACGCTATTCACTCTCTCTCCCTCTTACTCCAAAATAGTCCCTAGGTTAATAGTTAATTGTAAACTACATACTGTTAAGCCCTAAACAATTTACAATCAGGCCCTTACCAAATTTACATTATCATAATCACACCCTTTTCCATTAGTAGAAATTACTAATAGGTCCTTAGCCCCTATAACCTCCCTTTAACCCAACATTCCATGCACGATTTTATTCCCTATTAATTCCAAATTTCACCACACATTTCCGAGGAATATCCCCGCAGAGCCATACACCAACCCCCCCCTTAGGACTTATATATTTCCCCTCTCCATTTATTTCCCCTCCTCGAGCTCGGCCGGTAAGATGTGTGCTTATAATGATGGCTTGCTTGCCTGTGTGTGCGCTATAGCAGACGGAGTAGACGAAGGAAGGTACCCCGAGCCGGAGATCGGAGCCGACTACTGCGAGCAGGAGCCCGAGGTCCCGAACGCCGAGTCGGCACTCCCCGAAGACTTCGAAGACGGCAAGTTCAATCTCACCCTTTGGTGCATGCTTCTGTCCTAGTTTTATAAATATAACCCTATACCGTTTTATAAATTGCATATTGTTTTATTGCAAAAACATGGTAGGATAGCCACCCTTGATTGCTATGATTGAACCTTGGTTTGGCCTAAATGATTGCTTCAAAAATGTGTGAGTGCTTTAAAAATGTGTGAGTGCTTTAAAAATGGAAATGGGATATGTTTGGAAAATGAGTAAAGAAGCTGGGTAGACGGGATGGACGTGTGTGTCGGGAGTATGGGTGAGCTCGTACTGTGTGGTTGAGCGTGTTGGGAGTTGTCCATCTTGTCGGTTAAGGACCGGGTTGCGTGACATCTCACACGACCCAAATCATCGTACAACCACTCGACCATTGTATGTGGCAACGGCTTAGCGTAAACCCCACTAGTTAATCTACTTGTCATCGGGTGTGCGGGTGAGCGAGCGGGAGACCAAGGAGTAGGGGTACGCTCGTGTGAGGTACGCCCTCGTTATGTGGGATAACCCCTTGGGTGCTTCCGTGGTGGCTCTAGGGATGTCAATGGGTACCCGCCACCCGTTTACCGCGGGTAAAAACCCTATTAGGGTGTGGGTATGGGGGGGATTCCCCCCCCAACGGGTGACTTAGTGGGTGATTCCTTCCCCCGTTAGGTATGGTGGGTGTGGGTACGTTCTTGCGTCCCCCATACACCTCGCTACCCGTTGGGGGTTCATTTACATATAATATTATGTATTATTTCTAATATATAGCATATAGTTTAAGAGATGAAAGGCTCCATTTGTGTGCGATATAATTAAAATTAGTATTCTTACCTTACATTGTTATTGTACGACTAACATTATTGATAAAATGATGATTTGATGTTGCTTGCATAATTAATTACATGTTTTATTACATTAGCTACAATTATAGTGAAGCGGGTATGGGTCACCCGCTAGGTACCCGCTACCCGATGGGTGGTGGGTGTGGGGGAATTTGAGACCCGTGGTGGGTGATGGGTATGGGTGGTGGGGTGTTTTGCCTATTGTGGGTGTGGGTATGGGGAGGTCATACCCGATGGGTATGTACCCGTTGCCATCCCTAGGTGGCTCGTAGCGTTAGCTAAGGTGGGTAATGGCTTTGATAGGATCCGTACGGCACCGAGGTGTCCGTGTGACGATACCCTACTTGTGGGTAAAGATGTACAACCTCTGCGAGTGTTAAACCTATTCGAATAGCCGTGTCCACGGTATTGGACGAGTCACGGTGTGGTAACAAAAACTAGTGTTTGGGCTTGGGATGTTTTCTAGCGTGAGTTGCTTTCCGGGTGAAGTGTGTGGCTGTGTGCCTGGGCTACGACGGATGGGGAGTCCAGTAGTTCCACAGTGGTTTTCCTAAAAACAACTGAGTCACTTAGTTATAAAAAGATTTGCGAAAACCTTTTTGAAAAGAACCCTGCATGAGTGAGTTTGCAAAATGAACCTTAACCTGATCCTTGATATACTCTATGCATGATTCTGCTTATAAGCCCCTCCATGGGTGGGGTTGGATTTTGCCGAGTACGTGTGTGCTCACCCCTGTTTTACTAACTATTTTTCAGAGGAGGATCCCGATTACATTCCCGAAGACGTCGAGTAGGTCGCCGCCCTACACCCAACCGTGCCTGTGTACCTAGGGCCTCCACAAAAAGCTTCCATGGTGTGGTACTCTGATGAGGCTATGGAAGCCTTTGCTATCGTAGTGTGGTTAGGGATGAAAGCGGGAACGGGAAAACCCCGTATCGACCGACACCGAATCCCGCGTTAGCCGACGCGTGTCCGTTTTTGCGGGGAAAAACGGGGAAAACGGGGAAAAAAAAACGAGAAGCCGGCGGGTACGGGGAACGGGGAACGAGGGGGGGGCGTTTCCCGACCGTATTCACGGTTCCCGTATTTGAGCGGGGAAAAATCCCGCCGGTATTCCCATATACATGAGCGACAAACCTCACTTTTAGCCCAATACTCAACACGGCCCACCACCACCACCCTCAACCCCGCTTTGCGCCCGGCCCACGGCCCACTCCCGGCCCGGTTTACCACCGGCCCGCACAAGCACAAAAACGAAAACCAAAACCCTAGTCACCCGGTAGGCAGCCGCCCGCACCGCACCCGCCCGCGCGGCGCGCCCGGCCCTTCGCGGCTTCGCCCCTTCCTTCGGTCCGTGATGGCGGCGCGCGTGCGCGAGCGCGCGGCGGGAGCGGACTTCACCGCTTCGGACCTTCGGTGCTTCGCCTCCCCTCCGGCCTCCTTGCTCAACGGGTGCACGCCTCCTTTGCTCCACAACCAATTCGTCACGGCGGCGCACCGCACACGGAGGGCTCGGACGGGCGTCGACGGATGACGCCACCACCGGCCGGAGGAGGAGGAGGTCCAAGGGAGGTTCCGGTGGTGGTTCGCTACTTCGTCGGCATCGAAGGCCAAGGGTCGGCTCGTTGCGGAGCCACCAAAGCCGATTGTGGTGCATAGCACCACCCTTGGTACGCCAACACTAGGTACATGTATTTGAATCTCGGAATCGGTGATGTTATCTGTTCATGTAGTTAGTTGCTTAGTGCCTTAGTAGATCGTGGACGTGTGATATGAATGAATATATTACGGGGGCTTGTGCTTGTCATACATCTTCTCATACATTGTGAATTTGTGATGTCTTGTTTTGCAAATTTGGGACGTACATTGTGTTGTAATGCTTGTCATCTTGTTTTGCAAATTTGTGATGTCTTGCTTGCCATACATCTTCTCATACATTGTGAATTTGTGATGTACATTTTGCTTGTGTTCAATTTTGCAAATTTGTGATGTAGCCCTTAAATATTGAAGAGGTAGACGAGCAATAGGCGAGAGGTAGACGAGCGGTTGACTTGCATATTGAATCTGAGACACTATTGTTTTGTTTGTTCTCTTTGCAGGATCTAAGAGGTCAATGTCCCCCGGTGCTTTGTGTCTGTCTAGTGCAACTCCCGTGTCTAGCCCAGCAGCAACAACTAATGGAGCTTCTTTGCCAAGTGGAGGTGGCAGTGGCGGTGGCGGTGGTCTTTGAAGCGGTTGGTGGAGGTCCTGGTAATGGCGGCGGTAGTGTTCCGGATGCGGTGGTGTTGGTGGTGCAAAGGGCAATGCTAGTGTTGAGCATGCGCACCGCAACGAGATACTACACATGCTATCATTATTGAGGGTGATCGGCCTATGCATGATGATGATGAGCCTACTGGAAAGAGGAGGAAGAGGTGCACATCTGATGTATGGGAGCACTATACCAAGAAGAAGCTAGTCATTGAGGACAATGGGAAGACGTATGTTCAGCATTGGGCTTATTGCAAGTGGCCAAGATGCAAGCACAAGGGCAGATGTGAAAGCAATTATGGAACAACTGGGTTTTGGACCCATCTGAGGGTGGCACATAGTGTCGTAAAGGGCCAGCAGCAGCTGAAAGAAGAAAAAGATGTGGAGAAAGGCATCACTACTATGGTTCCATACAAGTATGATGAAGAGGTTAGCTTGAAAAAGTTTTACTTGGCAATAGTCATGCATGAGTACCCATTTAATATATCTGAGCATGAATTTTTTGTTGAGTTCATAAAATCCTTGCGTCCTAGCTTTCCAATCAGATCTCGGGTTACCATTAGAAAAGAAATTATGAACATGTTCTTAGATGAAAAGGAAAAATTATATGACTACTTCAAATCTGTCTCTTGTCGGTTTAGTGCTACTATGGACATGTGGACTTCAAATCAAAACAAGTCATACATGTGTGTCATTGTGCATTGAATAGATGACAAATGGTGTATCCAAAAAAGGATTGTTAACTTTGTGCATGTAGAGGGTCGTCACAATGGTAGAAAGTTGTACGAGACATTTCGAACTTATGGTGAAGTGGTATATTGACAAGAGACTATTTGCTTTGACCTTGGACAATGCATCGGCAAATGAAGTAGCGATGAAAGACATCATATCCGATTTAAGGGCTAATTCTTCGTCTTTGATATGCGATGGACTATTCATTCATGTGAGGTGTGCATGTCACATTCTAAACCTAGTTGCTAGGGATGGTTTGAGTGTAATAACACCCATAATTGAGAATATTAGACGGCTCGTTCTTCTTTGTCAAAGGATCTCCATTGCGGTGGGAGGAGCTCATGAAGCGTGCAGGCGAGTGTGGATTTGGATACAAACAAGGGCCTTTCCTTTGGATGTATCAACAAGATGGAATTCCACTTATTTAATGCTACGAGATGCTTTGTACTACAAAAATGCATTCATCGAAGTTGAAATCATCGGATCGCCGTAGGTATGAAAAAATCACTCCTTCTCCTAGTGAATGGGCCATGGCATTTAAAGCTGTTCCAATGCTTGAAGAAATTCTTTGATCTCACTTTGAAATGTTTTACGGTACTTTATACCCCACGCAAATCTGTTCTATAGAGGGTTTTGTGAGATCAAGATTTTACTAGATGATTGGTCTATTTCTCAAGATGTCACTATTAGTGCAATGGCTAGGTCTATGAGTACAAGTTTGAAAGATATTGGAAGAAATCATCCACAACACTTGTTGTTGCTTGCTTTTTAGATCCTAGATATAAGAAAAGGCTCATGGAGTTTTACATGAGAAAATTTCATGGCATGTCGGCTCAACTTCATGTTGATGACCTTGTTGATGTCATCAAGAAACTATACCATTTCTATGCCACTACGCACCTTCATCTTTTACTTCAAGGCATAAAATTGGGGCAAGCTGAAAATCGGGATATAGATACGAACGATCATTCTTGGACGGTGGAGATGATGAATTAGAGAGCTTCTTATATGAGTCTAGTGGGCACGATGCAAATGCTATGAATGATTTGGAGAAGTATATGGCGAGATTCACCTATAAGGCTTAGTGGTCGGTTTGATATCTTAGCATGGTGGAAGAACCAGTCGATGAGTACCCAGTTCTTTCAAAAATAGCACGTGACTTCTTGGTTGTACAAGTGTCAACGATTGCTTCGAATCCGCTTTTAGTCTTTGGTGGACGTGTAGTTGATCCTTTCCGTAGCCGCCTTGAACCCGAAATGGTTGAAGCTTTGATATGCTTGAAGTATTGGGTTGCTTTGCGAGGAAGAAGAGGTTAGAAAAGCTTCTCAATTTTAGTTGTTGTACAATATTGTTTCATATTCATGCTTGCTGATATATGTCTTTCCTTTGTTTGATTTTCAGATAAGAAGGTTGGTTCGATTGTTGGTGATCTTGAAGTTATCGAGGCCCTTACTGCGAAGCTAACAATTGAGGTATTTGTGCCAAGATTGCTGATTCCTGATGGCTGCCATATTTTTCTTTCTGTCATGGTTTGCTGCTTGCTATCATAATTTGATTCATGTGATCCACTTATCCTGTCATATCTAAGTGCTTATATAAAAATTGAGTATTATCTTGCTATCTTCAACTCTGATGCCTCCTATTTGATTTAGGATGATGATGTCGCGGATAGTGATGATGAAGCGGATGGGCGAAATGCACAAGAGGACTTCTTTGATGTGTAGAGATGATGGTTGCCCCTGCACTTCACTTGAGGCTTTTGGAGGTCGTCGTGCGCCGTGCTTGAGAGTTGAGCACACATTCTTGTTAATGGTTGTTGTGAAGCTGCCTTTATTATTTTATTTGGACTTGTAAGTTTGTGACTTTTCCTGTGGGTGTGTAAGTGTGTTGCCCCTTGCACGAACCGCGGGCGGTGAATGGTGAACTACGATTGTTGTTATGTTGCTTGTTGATTGGCTATTTGGTCGCTTCTTTGCTTTTCTTTGGGCGCACAGACGGTGGGCTGGTGCAGTGGTGCTTGCCTGCTGGCTGCCTGGCTGCTAGTGCCTGCTGCTTTGCTGCTTGCCGGGCGCCCGGGCGATGCGATCGTCTTTGCCTGTCTGGGTCGTCCGGTTGTTTAAGCTATTTAAGTTATGATCATATCTTATTATTGTTAAGCTGTATGCATGTAAGCTATGCATGATTGCAATTATTGTGTCGAGCTGATTGGTTGAAGTGGTTATATCATGTGTCGATGTTCTCGTTTGTTTATCGACTCCCGACCGTTACCGACATGTTCCCGATCGTTATATCCCGCTCCCGATATCCCGTAATATCGAATTCGTATTCCCGCCGGCATTGTTCCCGTCCCGTTCCGTTCCCGGCAAACAAAAACGGGGAGCGGGGAGCGGTTTGTGTGTTTTCCCGACCGTTCCCGACCGCTTTCATCCCTAAGTGTGGTCGTTAGCGTTTGTGTTGTTCCTTGTAGTGTTGGTACTTTCGTGCCCTCGTGTCGCCGTGATGTAAAAGACCGATCCACTTGTTGTAATAAATGTGTTACTAGCCTCCCGGGACCGGTATTTGTGTCACATTTAGTCACCTGCGATGAGGGGACGCTTCACCAAGTAAGCCAGCGAACGCTAGGCAAATGTACATTTGGACTTCTTAAGCTTCCATTTATCCCGCTGCAACCACCGAAAGACCGACCGAGATGTTCAATGTGTTGCTCATAAGTAGCACCTTGTATACCAAAATATCATCGAAAAAGACAATAACGAATTGCCGCGGACCGGGAGCCGGGGTAGCATTCATGGCACCTTGAAATGTCCCGGAGCCCCCGTAAGACCGAAGCTAATACCCGAAACTCAAGGCGGCCGAAGTGAGTACGGAAGGCGTTTTGAATTCTTCTCCTAGCTCGAGGAGGATGCGGGTGGAACCGGAACGCAAATCCAAATTAGAGAACCACGAAGCCTTGCCCAATTCATCCATCGGTGGTCCAACACCGGAACCGGATACTCGGATTTAAGAGTAAGAGCATTCAAGTGGCGAAAATCCACACAAAACCGGTAGGTGCCATCTTTCTTCTTGACCAAAAGAAGCGGGGACGAAAACAGACCGGTACTAGGCCGTATTATACCCCGAGTGAGCATATCCGCAATCTGTTTTCAATTTCTGTCTTCAAGGCCGGAGGGTAACGGTACAGCCTGATGTTCACTGGTCGGGCCCCTGGAAGAAGCGGAATCTGGTGATCACATGCTCGAGACGGAGGGAGGCTGGCAGGCTCTTCAAACAAAATAGCAAACTGATCTAACAGCAGTTGTATTTCAGCAGGCAGCACATGGACTGCAGAAGGAACCACATCTTCTGGTGTGAGGATGGATAGCTGCACCAACACCTCCTCTGGACGGTCCGGCACTACCCCCTGCAGTGTAACCACCTGACCCTCATAAGGAATTTCCATCCATTTTTGTTTCCAATGGACTCGCATGGGACTATAACACTCTAACCAATCCATACCAACAATAATGTCATAAGCGACCGGAGGTAAAACCCGCAAATCGGATTGGAATGGTAGATCACCAATGAACCAAATAGCCGGGCAAGCAAAGCTGAACAGGACGAGGCAACCCTCCTCCTGCTACTTGCACACTAGTTGGTTTGGAAAGAGGAATTATACCGAGAGAGCCGAGAAGCCGACTTGGAGCCCGACAAACGAGGTAGAGCTGCCGAGAATCCACCAAGATAGACACGGGGACATGTTGAATGGAGCCCGAGAAATTTGACGAGTTCGAGGAGCCGCTTGCCCGATGAATCGCGGCCTTAGAAATTGCCGAAACACATGCTCCGAACCGCCATCCGAAGACGGAGAAATGACCCCATCGTCTTCGAGCCGCAAGGCATCCCACACTTCCGGACGACGTGTAATTGAGCTGTTGGAGCACACTTGTGATCGCGACTCCACTTCTCCTTGCGGCGATAACACAAACCCATGGCTCGACGATAAGAGCGTAGTCTTTGCGGCCTTGGAATCGGAAACGGCGCCGGCACGAGCGCCTCGACGGCTCGGGGATCATTCGCGATCGGTGCACGTCTTCGCTTGTCACGAAGCGGAGGAGTCGGCAATGGCGGCGGACCCTTGGACGATTGCTTGGAGTGAAAACCATACTCCGGCTTCAGATAATCGCGGCGGCGATGGGGATCGATGACCTCTTCTGCAAGGACGCAAGCACAAAAGCGTATCCAAATCCTTCGGGCATTGGACAAGAACAATAGACTTAATGTCATCCTTCGGACCATCAATGAAGCGTAACGTATAATACATGGGATCGGTAATGGAAGTGTAGGCTTCGATCAACAAGTTGTGCAAACTACTCAATATACTCACTGGACCGGACCCGTTTGATGAATATGAAACATTTGCCTAATCAAGATCTCATGTTGGTCCCTACCAAACCTATCATGAACCATTTTACGGAAAGGATCCCGGTATGTATACCGAGCCTTGGACTCCACCGATTGCAACCAACGAGTCACAGGACCATCAAAGTACATAGTTGCTATCCTAACCCAAGAGAAATTGTCGATGCCACACATATCAAAATAATTTTCGCATCTAGATCGCCACAACCTAGGGTTCTCACCGAGTAAACTTAGGAAAAGGCAATTTCGGCCAATGCCGGATGAGGCACGACTCGAATGACCATGAGAACTAGCAACCGGGAAGAATTGATGTGCGGCCAAAGGTAGGTGGATGCGAAGACGTACCCTTGGCGGGGAGGTGGGTATAGGCCAACACGGACCCATACCCATTCTCCCGGAGATGGTTGTCGACGCGGTGCCCTTTAGGGCCGATGGGCGGGTTGCCGGCAAATGGAGTCGCCGCGGCCATCTTCGGGTTGGGCGAGGATGCCCAACACGAGTCCCGCGATCGAGGACCACTCGATCGACACGATTGGAGAGGTTGGAGACCCGCGACTTGAGGTCGTCGACGGCGGTGGCCGCACCGGCGAGATCCGCGACAGGTGTTGACTTTGCCGGCGAGGCCCTCGACCGCCGCCACCTTGCCGACGAGATCCACGACCGACGCATCGATCTCCGACTTCCACTCCGGACCGCGTCCGCCTTGCCTTCGATGGTGTTGAAGCTCTTGTGTAAGTCGCCCACGGACAACTCGAGGGAAGACAACCGGTCGCCGAGCTTCTTCATCTCGTCGAGGATCGGCTTAGTATTTGGATCCATGGCGCCGCGCGGCTTCCGGAGACGGGTAAAATGGTGGTGGTTGAGGTGGCGCTCCGGCGGGGATCGGATCGAGTCTCTCGATACCAAATGTTAAAACGGCGGCGGGGTACAACGGCGGTGGCCGGTGGGGTTGGTAGCGGCGGTGGCGGATCCGAGGAGCGGTGAGGGAGGAGAAGGATAGAAGCGAGATTAGTTCGAGATAGGGTTCCATTACATGATGCCTTCCTCCCCTCTCCACTCAATACTTATACAAGCCTTAACACCACTCGACCCACTAACTCGCACGTTGGGCTTACACACACGCTTGGGCCTTGGGCCCGGATTATTGGCCTGCACCAGGTGTGCTGCTAACAACAACTTGGGCCATACTAGGCCCAGCCTGTTCTACACTGCGGCGCAGAAGGGTTTTTTTTCGCGGCCGTTTTCCCCGTGCCGCCGCCGAACCCCCGAGTCCCCGACCGCCGCCGCCGCGTACGCGAACAGGCGACCGCCGCCGCCCGTAGCAGCCACCCGTCGAGTGCCGATACTCCCTCGTCCTTCCTCTTCCCCCGAACCAACCGCTGCTTTTGGTTCCCGTGCGGGGTCGTCAGATGGCCAAGCGGCTCGCCGCCGCGGAGAAAGAGGTACGGCCATCGCTACCATCAGCATCCTCCAAACCGGACAGGTTCCCTTACTCTGCATACCATTCCACTGACTTCCCTCCCTCCATGCTAGGTGCTCGTTGAGGTCGTGAGGTTCACTCAGAAGAACGGGCTGAAAGGCTCCGATGGGGCGTGGAAGGATTTCCTGGCTCGGAACGACAAGAAGTTTGGCGCCTCGGTAAGCGACCCCAGGAAGCGCTCAAGGGATGTGCTGCTCGCCTTCCTGCAGACCTTCTCAAAGGATTTCCAA
The DNA here is from genome assembly GCA_947561735.1 of Cenchrus americanus. Lineage (NCBI taxonomy): Eukaryota > Viridiplantae > Streptophyta > Magnoliopsida > Poales > Poaceae > Cenchrus > Cenchrus americanus. The sequence goes on along the minus strand of OX387241.1, from coordinate 306,576,147 downwards.
AAGGTCATCCCTCTTTTCCTTTTACTTTGCTATGTTTGATTTCACTGGCAGCTCAGCACCTTTGTCCTGCCGCTGAATGCTGATAATTTGAAGCTTGCAATCTTTTGGTTCAGTACTTCGGTAAATTGGTGAAGCGTCAAAAGGAAAGGAGTGATGTTCAGAAATATATGAACGATTTCCCTGACCAGGTTTCTCCTGAGCAGGTAATGTGCATACTGCACAGTGATTTTTGTTATTTCTGGGTTAGATCAAAATATACCCTGCACCTTGGGGTATCAAACATCAACACGTGTATTGATGTACATGCATAATGCAGAAACTTGTTCAACTGACAGCAGAGCACCCAGAGTACAGGAAAAATTATTGCTTCCCATCATACCAAGAGGTACCAGCTTTACTGTGCTTATGCTAGTCTCCAAATAAGGATAAAACATTCTGTTGATTTTGCACTTTTCCTTGGTGCTCTTCCTTTATAGCTTATGTGTGATTTCGTACCAAACAATTAAATAGTTTATTCCAATATCTTCATGATTGTTAATAGGACATCTGCACTTGCAAGTCGTCTTGGGCTTTTCACAAAGACATGCTTTTGCTAGTCAATATTCTAAAAGAAAAGAGCAATTTATACTCGCATTTCCATATTGTATGAGTCGTTATGTTTCGTATTGCTTTTCTGATTGTTGAAGAAATTTGGAAGCTCTCCGTAACCAGCTACTACTGTTATTCGCAGGGATGGAAAGTGTTGCGGATAGGTGAAGTCTCAAGTTTGGTAAGCTCGAGTGCCATGTTGGCAATCGACTGCGAGATGGTCCTTTGCCATGATGGCACTGAGGCTGTGGTCCGAGTATGTGTTGTAGACAACAATCTGGAGGTAGCAGCCTATTTTCTATAAGAAGCTTGTTAAGATTCATAGACCTACCTGGTGCAATAATTATTAGACTTCTGCCATTTGACAACATAGTACTTCAACAATGTCTTAGCACAGTGCTGTAAAAGTTAGCTGAATTTGTAAAGTTTCTAACTCGCATAATTCATATTTCCTTGGGTTGTTCTTGATTTTGGATCATGCCAGAGCCTCATTAATCTCCATTTGATTTTCCAGGTGAAGCTGGATTTACTTGTAAATCCTTCTAAAGCTATTACTGACTATAGAACACATATCACCGGTGTATCTAAGAAGGATCTGGAAGGAGTTACATCATCATTAGTTGATGTTCAGGTATATTTTCTTTAACCTTCTTAAGCGTATTATTTGAATTTTGTCTCATGGAGGCTGTATTCCTTCTCTAGAAAGCGCTGAAGAGGATTTTGTCCGAAGGAAAGATTTTGATTGGACACAGCTTATATAGAGATTTATGTGGTAAGGTGTGGTTTATTTCATTTCTGATCTATTTGATGTAGCTATTCGATTGTCTTTTGTGTTTATTTTTGCATGCTTCACTTTTTGTTGATCACTAGTAGTTAATTCTATTTCCATCATGTTTTTTCTCTTCTGCAGCCTTAAAGATTGATTACTCTCAAGTTATTGATACAGCCTACATCTTTAAGTATGCAAATTTACCATCTACTGCAGCAGCTTCCTTAAACAGTTTGTGCAAGGTATTTCAGTGACAGCAGCATCTACTTATGTACCTTTTTCAGAAGACTTTTTTTTTGTCAAATGGGCCCACTTACACCATTATTCATAAAAGGGCCTGCCACCCCCATATTCCATTTCCCCTATTCTTTACCTGAGTTTTTTAGAGAAGGCGCTTGCAGCTTGTTGGTGTATTATGAACCTTTTGTTCTTAATGGCCTTATTTTTCAAAGATACTTCATGGTGTGCAATATTTTTATTCTTTATCCTTCTATAGTCTGTTTTGGGGTATTCTGTTCGGCAAGAAGGAGAACCACATAATTGCTTGAAGGATGCAGAAGCTGCAATGAATCTAGTTCTTGCAAAGCTTAAGCATGGATTTAATGATCCCATTGAAGTTGCTGCAAGTGCAAGCAGCGTAAGTGTCAAAAATAAGAAGAAATTCTTAAATATCACCATTTGTATTGATGATGGCACCTGACTTCTTTGTGATGATTTCCTAGGTAACTGAATCTGATGCATTGAAGTTGTTTGCCCATAGAATACCAGTGCACTTGCCTTGCCAAGAGCTGTGCAAAATTTTCTCTGGGAACCCCAGTATTGATGACAAGGTTTATGAAAAGTGATGTTACTTGTTCCTCAAACATTTATTACTCGTAATGATTATTTCCTAACACTTTTTATTTCTAGATTGATTCAAGGATTAGAGGTGAATTTTATTCTACATGTATTTTGTTCAATAAGATTGATGAGGTAGAGAAGGCTTTTGAAGCACTAGATGGCCAAATGACTAAGGTACATAAAAAAACATGACCACCTAATCATTTCAATTCAAAATTTGAATGAATGAGGTGCGTGCCACTGATTTTACGGCTTTGCTGCCACCTTGTGGGTTTCATCATCGCTGGGCAATAACCATCTGTATTTATTTACATGACTGGAAACATGCAGGACTCTGGTGGGCGACTTCAAAAGAATGTGCTGATGAAGCGTGACAATGGAGACGTGGTGAACTTCTTTATCCGGAAGATGGTATACGGTTCCCAGCTCAATCAGTTGGAAGTTATAAAGAAGAGACCACAGCCTACGGAGGATGCCGAACCAAAGAAAGAACATGCCGAGGGGGATCAGCGAAAGAAGAAAAGAAAGAGTAAGAAGCATGTGAATTAGGCACAAGTGTCCGTGGTTGAATGAGAAATTTGGTGGCAGATGCTGATGTCTTCTGGTTACAGATTGATGATGAAAGATCGTTGATAGTGAACTGCAGGCGAAGAATGCTGTGATCATGAGCTGTTTGGAGAGGAACAGTTTGGTCAGAGCTCGGCTAAACCAATTTTGGAGAGGGTGGACTCGTAGTACTCGTATCTACGAGGAAATAGTGTCAGTTTATCTGATCTCACGATACTGTGCGGTGTGTGCTAATCATTAACTGTACTGGTTGCTTAGAGGGGGGCAGAGGGGGCATTTGATTCTTTGATTAGACTGACGTAGTCGAGCATGTGGTTTGCTAAGTATGGTTGTAGTTCGAAAATTTTGTTTGCACGGATCAGTTGCCTCGCGTTTCTGTTTGGGTTCTCCTAGGTGAAATGGCTCAATCAGTCACAAATCTCGAGAGGACCCTCACGCTATTTGAAATCTGCCGCTTCACTATTGTGTTCTCGTTTAGACATTATTTGCTGCTGTGATAATACTAAGTAAAGGAATGAATGAAAGTTGCAAACACACGTAAAAACAACACTATGCCTTTAGCCATCTTGCTTGCATGTACCCGAAATGAATGAATATATGCAAGCACACGTAAAGCTATTTGTTATGTGGCTATGTTTGTCAGACATCGAGACCTGAACTAACCATCAGTTCTTCAGAAATCAGTCCCGGTGTCGTGTCGTGACCAAACAATGATAAACCTGATGGCCAGATCCAACTGAACAGGTTAGTTTCACCAATTCGCCACAACTTGGAAACGCACTATTTGGAGCTTTGGCTATAGGGTCTCTTCGTTCAGGTTATTCAACGTCCAGCCGTCCACATGTATGCTTGATGGATTATCACGTCAGACACGGACAATGTCCTCATTTGCAGAAACATCTTAGCAGCCTAGTACTTAAGAGTTATAAGACTTCGACAGTGTGGCATCCAACTTGTCTGCGATCACTGCAATCCATGCCTGCAAGGAAGGACAAGTGGATGATGGGTCAACGGTCAACCTCCAATGGTAAACTGAACTTTCACAAGAAAATGTACTCGACAGCCTACAAATAGTACAACTCCCAATTATTGGGAAAAAAGCAGAACATTTGTTTCTCCGTTTAATCAAACAGTACTCTAGTACACTATTTAAATAATGCAATACACTGCTACAAACAATACTGCAGTCTGCAGGGGGGTTATTTCAGGGTAAAAGCAGGAACTACAAACCACTTCACACAGATATCCTAAAAATCTGCTATCACAAATTCACATTTTTTAAAAAAAAATGACATACCTGATCAATACTAGTGAATCCTCTTATAGTATCGCCACCAACAATTGCAATTCCCTTATCACCAATTGGTTGTAATATTAGTGCCTACAGAACAGAAAACGTGTTAATAAAATTTTTCGTAAACAAATTTCAGATAATCCCTTGTCTGAATTTTGGTTTCAGCTTCTGGACATGGAAAGAAGGCCCTTTATACACTCCAATTCATAAAAGAAAGTGTATCATTGTATATGCTTCTGTGTAACATTATCTCTAGAATAAAGTGAATCAGCACCTGTGTGTTAGCAGGCAAGAAGGGCAACTCAGACCTTCCAGGATACAAAGCAAGATTTGCCAGATAAGATTCTGCCAGAAGACCACAGTGAAATTTCTGAAATCAAAAGGAAAAATACTTCCGAGTAAACAAGAGACACTCACGCTTCTTTGATTCCATGGTACTTCTGCATAGAGAACCTTGAATGAACTTTTGTGTATCCACATTAAGTGCATTACCATCTTCTGGAGATCCCGCAGCAACACCGATTTGAAGAATGCAATTACCTCCATACACAACAACCAGTGATTTGCAACAAGTTGCAGTAGTGAGGGAATCCCATGTCCTATTGTAAGAAAAATAAAGAATAGCTAACTTCACCATATGAAACCCTTTGTATAACTGCATATAGGAAGCCGTGGATTTATACAAGTTGGATAATGCTAATTAATGGTAACAAGCACAGATTTAGTAGTCTCCAATATCTTTCAATAACTATACAAAATTATAGCTGACAAATCTGTGATCTTAGGCAGAGTGCCATACGATCATCAATCACCCAAAAGCATTGCTTTCACTACAGAGATGTATGCAATTATTCAAGCGCTATATCAAATGGCAGTTGACTATCAGGAGAGATTTTCAGAATTACTAGTACTACTGAAAAGATGCATGTGATTGTTCAGAGTCCAAAATAGACTGGCAGACAATTGGCCATTGTTAACACATGGGTGACACCTAGCAGTGGCACCTCAGGTGAATTTTTTGGGTCATGATTCAAGATCTCTCTGAACCATCGTTGCTTTTTAATTGTAAATAATAAGAAATTCGGTGTATCAATAGAGCAGTTACCAAAGTAGTTCATCAAGAGCAGAACTTGACACACCAGGATCAACTCGTTTGCATTCGACACCTCGAGGAACCACCTAGCATCGAATTAAGAATTGAGAAATCACTCAACGAAATTAAAACATTGGTATAAGGAATGTGTGGTTCGAAATCTTGATTCTGACCGGAGAAATGGATTTCGGTCGGATGGACAACCAAACGAGGCCAGCAAGAATGTCAGTCACGGAGAGAGCAAGGGTTAGTATGTCGGCCCTCGACTGCGAACTAGGGATGTGGAACAAACGATTAGCGTGCCCAAATCGCATCAGCTCGGGGGCGTTTGCAGTTGCGAGGCAGCGAGCGATTTCATGGCTCTGCAAGTGCGGGCAGACCTGGAGGCGTCGGCTACGGCGGCAATTCCGGAGACGGCACGGTTGAGGAGGACAGCAACGAGTGAGGCGCCGCCGACGAGGATGGGAAGGCCGCGGACAAGCGTGTCGTTGTCCCGTACCCAGCCCTCCACCCACTCCTGCCGCGGCCGGAGCGCCCTGCTGATGCAGCATCCGTGCTCTCGCTGCAGGAGACGAAGGAGAACCGAGTCGCTGATTTATCACCGGTTTTTTTTTTGGTACGAGGGCCGAGCAAACGGGACGGAAACACGCACCAAATTGGAAAGCGGTTGCGGCGGTGAGAAGGCGCCGAAGGGAAGCCGGCGGCCGAGGCGCGGGGCGGGCGCCGGCCGCAGCGTCGGCGGCGGGTGTGGAGATGAGATAATGCATCTGCTCAGCCTCAGCAGCTCCATGCCGTTCGCTCAGCGCGGTCGAGGAGCGACGGGCGAGCGCGAAGCAGCCGCAGCGCGAGGACGGCGACGGCGGCGGCGAGCGGAGGACGCCGGTAGTTGGAGATGAGCTGGATGCCTGGATGGGCCCTATGAGTCACGGACATTATTTTCGCCCATTTCTAACGGGCCGAAAACGCATTCTGACAGTATTTCTGGCCTAGCATGGCCCATTTTGCCCAAGATGATTATGGCCTAATATTGAAAAGTCAAGGTAACTTAACATCTATAGAGCATGGCCCAAACATTTTAACTTAATGGCAGGAGTTACTCGTCCCACGATGAATCTACTGACAGCCCTTAGTATGTGCTTCCAAGATCATACACCTGGGAATGGGCCTGCACTCACTTTTGTTTTGAAGAAAACGCCTACGAACATCGTCAGTCGTCACCCGTGAACTCATCATATGTGGTGTTCACTGTAAGACTTTCAAATTGGCATCCCTTAAAACTAATCGCAGATATTGCAAGATAAATACCTCCTTTTATGAATAGAATTGCAAGATTAAAAGCAACTTACACTCAAGATGAAAGTCTCCAAGGCAGGTGAAGCATCCAGAAACGAAACCAAACACAAATAGCCATAGGATGGGGGAAGTGCGCCATAGCCGGCAAGATAAATCTGTAAGCACTTCAGATTTAGAAACTTGTCAGCTGCCATAGGTATATCAACCCTCTGCATAAAGATGTCATGTTAATTATATTCTATGTCATGAGGATACCTCATTAAATGAAGAGTTGGCACAGTGGAAGGAAGCTCAGTAAGGGCACTCCCAACCCGGACTCTATGGTAGAGTCCGAGTCATTAATTACACTACCACGTAGGCAAATTGCTGATGTGGCAAGCAATTTAATGATGAGAGAGGGGTGAAATCTTATAAATCAAGTCTAAGTTAGACTCCAAGTCTACACACAAAACGAAGTCCGTGCGGATCCCGTGTGGCTGCCCGCATGCACAACTTGTCCTCTTATTTGATAAAGCGGGAGTAGAAGATCAGAGAGGGATATTAGATAGACTCCATAGTAGAAAATCTGCATTGGAGAACATAGTTTCTTGTGATAGAGTCTTCGACATATAGACTCTATGGGTAGAGTCTGGGTTGGGAGTGCCCTAATAACATAAGTCAGAGAGCTACCGTTATTTGAAAGATTAAAATCTAGGCTCTTCACTTGCGATGATTTTCCAAGTGTGGGGTGTGGTGGGTCACCGAAGAATTTAAAAGTGTGAAGGTTCGGAGCTTTGCTCTCAATCACTTGGAGGATCTCATTCCCACAAAGGCGGGCGACCTCTCTCCTCCCTACTCTCTTCTGCGTGCGCAAGAGTTCGTGTGGTCGCCTCGCGCGCTCTCGGTTTCGAGCGGGGCTCCCTTTTATTTTTACTAGGTGATACCACGCGTCTTGCTGCGGGAATTTTTAAACAAAGTTTTAAGATGAAATTTGAAAGCAAATGATGTTACCTGATTGGCTCAAGTAGCTTAATGCGTTTGCTATTTTCAGAGAGGCTAAATCAATTCATAAAAACCTGCCAAATTAAGACAGAAAGTATTAAGGTGAAATTTGAAAACGAGAGGATGTTACCTTATTGGCTCAAGCAGGCTAATATGCTTGCTATTTCCAAAGAGGCTAAATTAGTTCATAAGAATATGAAATCAACTCATATGAACCCGCAAAATTGAAGACGTTTCAATGGGGGCGATACATCAAATATATGAGTGCATGACACTTAATCAAACTGTGGGAGTTGTATGTGCACAAAATGAAACGATGTGAAACCAAATATATGAGTGCATGACACTTAATCAAACTGTGGGAGTTGTATGTGCACAAAATGAAACGATGTGAAACCAAACTCATTGAATTTTTGTGTTTCATCTTCATATATACCACCTCGCAAAATACTGCTAAACTTCACTCAAATACCCCGCAAAATTGAAGATGTTTCAATGGGGGCAATACATCAAATATATGAGCGCATGAAACTTAATCAAACCGTGGGAGTTGTAAGTGCACAAAATGAAACGATGTGAAACCAAACTCATTGATTTTTTGTGTTTCATCTTCATATATATCACCTCGCAAAATACTGCTAAACTTCACTCAAATACCCTTCGAGCAGGCTTAGTTCCTCCCGCGGCTGCGCAACCCTTTCGTACGACCACCTCTGGTGTCCGCTCCGCCGCTGCATGAAGCCCCCCCGTCTTTTTTGGTTTTTAGCCCTTTTTGCGAAAGATTTTCACAAGTAGATCCTTTTTGGAAAGATTTCAAAAAATAGACCACGAGCTCGGCGCCGTGGATCATGGCGCCGAGGTTATGCCTCGGCGCCACGGATCATGGCGCGAGATCTTGGGCCTAAAAATAATATCAGTTACCCTACTTTGAAATTCTTTTGTGAAGAAATTTGTATGTAAAATGTGGCCAATAACATGCAAAATGGAATCTATGAACTTTGTTTAACATCTTACAACATTTGTGGATAAAAACTAAGCGAGTTTACATATTTAAAATGACATTCCAAAATTGAAAGTATTGCTGTCAGCATTTACTCATGCGCTGAAAAATTCTAAGTGCTGATAACCCTTAAAACATTAACAGGCATGCAACTTTGAAATTCTATTCTGAAAAAGTTTTCATATATACATTGAAAGAATTTAGATGTAGTATGATGTTTAATAAACATTTTGTGTATGTTGTTGACCATGAAAACATACAAATTTCTTCACAAAAGAATTTCAAAGTAGGGTAACTGATATTGTTTTCAGGCCTAAGACCTCGGCGCCATGATCCGTGGCGCCGAGGCATGTAAGCTCGGCGCCATGATCCACGCGCGCCGAGCTCGGGGTCCATTTTTGAAATCTTTCCAAAAGGTCTATGTGAAAACTTTGAAGAAAAAGGGCTAAAAAATAAAAAAGTCGGGAAGCCCCCCATCCATCCAAATGTTGCAACTCCAGATCGACGACACAAACCGGTTCTGCTACTCTGATGCACATTCAAACAAACAAATGAGAAATGGACTGCCAGATTACCTTGTGACTGGCTTCCTGGAGGCGAGGATGATGGACAACAGCGCGATGAACAACAGGCACAGAGGTTGCGGGCTGCGGCGGCCTGGAGGCGAGGGATTATGGGCAACGATTAGGTTCGCGGTCGCAGCCGCAACGGCGGTGATAGGCTGGACGCGACCTCAAGGCAAGTGGCAACTGTGGCAGAATGGCAAGGAGCCGTTCCTGTTTTTCCTTTCAAAAAAAGGAGCCAGTCATGTGTCCTGGACGGGTGTGCGCCCTTTGAACTTGAGGGAGTTGGACTTGAGATTTCATAAAAAAAGAGGCTTTTCAAGCGCCATGAGTTCAGCTGCCGTGTGCTGCCGTTTCACTTGCTTTGTTGTATTTGTACTGCTACCGTTTCAGCTGGTTTGCTGCATGCGTGCTAACAATAATTAAAGAAGAAAGCTAAGTGGAGATCTACCAAGGTGATGATGTGGTGAGTAAATGAACGATGAAATAAGTAGATGATGTGACACTTTGAGAGTTGAGAGAAATAGTTAGTGAGGATCACTTGTATATTTTTATATAGGGCATGTTTGGTATAGTTTCGTGAAGCAGCTTCACAACTTCAACGATAGCCCAAACAACAACTCTCTCCGGTAGAACCTTCGAAAACTCACTCTCGCGAGTTAAGCGCGTGGTGAAGGCTCGCAAAACGTGGCTCTCTTCCCCGCTTATGAAGTTGCTTATGGAGTCGTTTTTAAAAAAAATTTCTGGTGAATGCGAGCTGCGCCAAATAGGCCTTGATTTCCTTGGGCAGACCGTCGCGACGGAACGGGATCCAACTCACCCCGCGATCAATCTCGTCCGTCCAATCCTTCCCATCCGGAAGCCCGCCGCCGCAACCCTAGGTCACACTGGCTTTTCCCTCCGCTGCGCCGCCATCGCATAAATTCGCCTCCCTCGCCCCCCGTAAACCCTCCTCTCTCCCCCCTCCTGCGATCTGTGCTGCGGATCTGCCGGGGCTGCTGCGGGACCAGTCGACATGGCGCTAGTGAGTGCCTTCTCCTCCCTTCCTCCTCCGCGTTCCGTTCCTGCTGTTTCAGTAGTGGCTCTGTGGTTGTTCATCGCGCATCGGGCTGCCTGTGCGGATCCGTCTGTTGGGCTGGTGATGGGGTTTTGATGCTTGAGGGTTCATGCCATGTAGTTAGCTTGATGTGTTGCGCGACGCGGGCTGTTTGATCCGCCGTCCCTAATTATGTGCTATTCGCGGGTCTCTTGGGTGTGCAAACTGTTAGATGCGAACGGGGTGTGGCAGGTAGCAGTACATGTAGCAGTGGTCTTTTGGTGACCTTGAAAGGAAAATAAGGATGTTTTAGAGTGTTTATCATGGCACTACATCTCAGCTACAGTATCGAATAGGCATTGGAGTCGAGAGTTTAAACATGAATCGTGGTTTATTTTGAAGTTTTTGCAGTTAGTCAGATTAAACCAAGTAGTGTTTACTAGTCCTACCTGCACACTCCTTACTTGTTTGCATCTTGATTGGTTTAATCTGCATGATAAATGCTCCTATTTCTTGTTGGGAAACAGAGATATCGCTGACCGTTTCAGAGTATGAACACACAATCTGGGCAATTGGTGTCTTTACTTGTACATTTTTGCCCCCTAAGTGGGTGAAGTTTAGGTTCTGGTTCTTCACTTATATGATGGTCTAGATGGCAATGGAGGAGGAATTGAAATTGGGAAGGGAAACTTGAGCATATTGTGGTTTATTTTGATCTGGGACATGTGTGCGTTTGCTTGTGTATTTTTCCCTACTAGTGAAGCACGAGTTATGTGGTTTATGTATATGTGCTTTTTCTTCTATCAATGTATATGTTCTGGTTCTGATAGGTATAGATGTCATTGCTTAGCTTGCATGTGTACTGTGAAATTACCATCCAAAGAGGATTTTCAACACAACGTCTAAGTTTTTTTTTTGGTTCCATAGGTATTGCATACTTTTCCAGGAAACAAGAATGCCTTCAAGGCGCTTATTGCTGCAGAGTACAGTGGGGTGAAGGTTGAGCTGAACAAGAATTTTGAGATGGGTGTTACCAACAAGACCCCTGAGTTTCTTAAGATGAACCCCCTTGGGAAGGTACACCATATACCAACTATATATCTTCAAAATCGTTTTGTATAGAGGTTCAGGAACTAACAATTTCTTTCAGGTGCCTGTTCTGGAGACTCCTGATGGTGCTGTTTTTGAGAGCAATGCTATTGCACGCTATGGTATGTATTTATTTCCACGTGTTTCCATTCTAATACTTTAACTGACTTGCTGCTGCTGATTTGGCTCTGTTTTTCCTTAAGTTGCGCGCTTGAAGGATGACAACCCTCTTTTGGGGTCTTCTCGTATTGAACAGGTGAGTGATTGATTGAATTTTAACATGGCTTGTTAAGTTTTAGCACACATACCCTCTGACCTCATCAATGGGTTCTTGCAGGCCCATGTTGAGCAATGGGTTGACTTTGCTGCCACAGAAGTTGATTCTGCTATTGGACGGTACCTGTACCCAAGGCTCGGTTACATGCCTTATGCCCAGACGGTAAGTTGTACCACTTTGTTGTAGGATCACTTGGATCTTGTATATATCAAGTAGCTGATAGTCTAACTTTGTTGCTTGTACAGGCTGAGGAAACAGCTATTGCCTCATTGAAGAGAGCACTTGGTTCTCTGAACACACACCTTGTCTCAAAGACATTCCTTGTTGGTCATTCTGTCACTCTAGCTGACATTGTTTTGACATGCAACCTCTACATGGGATTTTCCTTTATCTTGACCAAGAGCTTCACATCTGAGTTCCCTCATGTTGAGAGGTATTTCTGGACCATGGTTAACCAGCCTAACGTCAAGAAGGTCATGGGCGATGTCAAGCAGGCAGAGTCAGTGCCTCCTGTTCAGAAAAAGGCTGCTCCTCAGCCAAAGGCAAAGGATGTCAAGAAAGAAGCCCCAAAAGAGGCCCCGAAGCCAAAGGTGGAGGCACCAGCAGAAGAGGAGGCACCAAAGCCGAAGCCGAAGAATCCTCTGGACTTGTTGCCACCAAGCAAGATGATCCTTGATGACTGGAAAAGACTGTACTCAAACACAAAGACCAACTTCCGTGAGGTTGCTATCAAAGGTAACTAACCCACAAAGTCAACAGTACATTTTATTTTAATTTCCGATCATTAAATGTGTGTGGCAAGTGCTCAAGTCTTGTTTGCGGTCTATCAATGTTAGATTGATACAAACTTGTAGTCCCTTCTGAATTGGTTGCCTTATTCCCAATTAAATTTTTGTGTGGCCCTTATTATAGAAATATTGTTGTTTGTAATGCCACCCGAGACGACCACAGATAGCTGCAAAGACTTGCACCAACTCAAACTAAGTTGCATATTGTGTAGGCTTTTAGAAGCAGAATGCTATGCTAATATTTTATGTTGCAACAGCAATTTACAATAATCTAAGTAAATTAATGAGATGATTGTGAACAGCAATTTACAATAATCTAAGTAAATTAATGAGATGATTGTGAACAGCAATTTACAATAATCTAAGTAAATTAATGAGATGATTGTGCTTTGTTGGTACTGAAACACTATGTTGTTGTATTGTGAGCTTTCATGTTTGTGGATTTTTACCCAAATGTACATGCTGTGTTTCAGGTTTTTGGGACATGTATGATCCAGAGGGCTACTCTCTGTGGTTCTGTGATTACAAATACAACGAGGAGAACACCGTCTCCTTTGTGACCATGAACAAGGTTGGTGGCTTCCTGCAGAGGATGGATCTGTGCCGCAAGTATGCCTTTGGCAAGATGCTCGTGGTCGGCTCTGAGCCCCCCTTCAAGTTGAAGGGTCTCTGGCTGTTCCGTGGCCAGGAGGTCCCCAAGTTTGTCATGGATGAAGTCTATGACATGGAGCTCTACGAGTGGACCAAGGTGGACATCTCCGACGAGGCCCAGAGGGAGCGCGTTAGTGCCATGATCGAGGACCAGGAGCCTTTTGAGGGTGAGGCCCTGCTTGACGCTAAATGCTTCAAGTGAGGTTGCATTTGCCTGGAGATTGAACTGTTTAGGCTTTGGATTGGATCTTTTTGAAAGAGTTTGCTTGTTCCTTGTGTCTATGTTGACATCAATACCCTCAGTGTGAACTCGTTAAAGTTTGTGGGATGTTGAGAATTTTTGGGCTATCCTGTGTTCCTTGCAGTTGCATCTTTCTGGTTCTGTTTTCGTATTTCGTTGAAATTTGAATCATCAGACAGTCTTAGCATTGAGAGTCGTTGGGAGACAAAAGTGCAAGCTTTGAGGGCTTGCTCATGTTGCTTATGTTTGAGTTCTTTCGAACTGTTCAAGTGGTTACTATTCATTCTGCTAAAAAAAGTGGTTACTATTCATTTTTTTGTGGTGGAAACTGGAAAGCTTCCCGGGTTAGGTCTGTCAGGCATGTGGGCGGAGTGCAGCTATGCCGGGAAGAAATTGAGATCTAATTTAATACATCAACAAGAAAATGATACATATCACATCTCAATCAAAAACACATTTAGTATTACAGTGATAATACATCTATATGTCTTCATCAAGGTACATTTGCGAGTGGTATTAATAAAAAAACAATTTCAGATTCTCAAGTCGAAGCTTGGTGTACATTGCTCTCCTCACCTTGTCCTGGATGTACACATATCAAGTTAGCAATTGCATTGCAAGCGTGCAACACAATTTTAATCCTATTAATGCATAATAGCTAAAAAAGAAAGAAGTAATCAATCAACATTTTATGCGATCAAAGACTAGCTGACGGATGCAGTCCAAATATTCATTCTCAAATGTTAAGATGTAAAATACTCCCTCTGTTCTGAATTGTACGTCGTTGTGACTTTTCTAAGTGCATATTCTAGATGAATGCATAATACTAGCTCTGCAACTAGAAAAGCCAACGACCTAGAAATCAAAACGGAGGAAGTTTAGCATTCATATTTGTTCATTGATAGTAAACTTAATCAAAGATCATGAAGAATTGAATTGAGATAAAGAAATTTCAATATGAAATGTGTGCATAGCTAAAGAATAATAAGCCAACAAACCTTTCGCTTCGAGATGTGTCTTTTGGTACTTGTACAAGGCTTCGATCAGGATCTCATTATCTCTCGAAAGAGCATCCACTTTCTTCTTCATTTCTTCCAATGTTGGTTTCACCCAACCATACATGAAACTCAGAATGTAAGGTACTATGGGTGAAACTGGTGTGGATGTAGCCTTTGCACTGAAAATTACAAATACAAGCAGCAATATCTTATAAGTTATCATGAAAACATTGTAGCTCTCAACTGAAATAATTCATGATATTACTCAGTAATGGAAATAGATCTGTTGTCTTATGTCTGAATGACAAGTGGGGCTAGTGAGATGTAGGGTTTAGTCCTTGTATCCAATAATATATCCTGAAATCCACCAATACTTAAACAAGAGGAACTGAGGAAGTACCTGTCTAATTCACTGTGAAGGTTCTTGTTCTGAGTGAAATCCTAATGAAAGAAAAAAAGAACACATCAAACAACATAATGAAGGAAGAAAATACAAAAATGCAGTTACTGACAGTTGAGACACTGAAACAACCTATAATGAAGCTTTATTATTTTCTACTATGGTAGGTGTCCTTCTTTAGTTTGAGAGAGAGTTGAAACAAGTCTACCCAGATGATCTTTAAATTAGAAGAGTAGATAGTTAGCCCAAGTTTGCGTGGAACCTTAAAAATGTTAAGTATTTGCGGCCAAAGGGGTTCATTTTAAAGTAATCCGCACTAAAGCACGAACATAATGATTTTATGTTTTTTTATTTTGTTTTGAACAATCAAAACATTGCAGGATTGCATTAACGGTGGCATTAAAGATACTGTGGGAGCACATCTCTTCAAGCCATGCATCTTATAAATAATTGATATGAGCGCTAAACAAATAACTATTCATACAAGCATTGAAGCATGATAATATGCCAAGATATTCGGCCACTTCAATCCGGTAATAGTGGAAGAACTGATAGGTGGCTTATCGGGTAGGTTCTTGAAAAGAAACTG
Organism: Cenchrus americanus; assembly: GCA_947561735.1. Taxonomy (NCBI): domain Eukaryota; kingdom Viridiplantae; phylum Streptophyta; class Magnoliopsida; order Poales; family Poaceae; genus Cenchrus; species Cenchrus americanus. The sequence continues at coordinate 306,561,090 of OX387241.1, read as the reverse complement.
ATGGGACACATGATTGATGGAACAGAAGTATGTAGCATTTTGGATAGGTACGCAGTACTATCAACCATACTAGTGGCAGACCTAACACGAAATTTTAGCTGGGGTGGACTTGCATGACAAGCATAATAATAGTTAGGAAAAAATTGCATTCCACATTTATACAGTAGTATCGCAAAATGGCATATATATGAAGGTTTACGATGTCATAGCATTTCATGGCAAGATCATGTTGATGAAATAATATAATAATCTAAAATGAATTACACCTACTGGGATGCATCCTCTGCAGATTCATAAGTTTAGTCTGTGCTAAAAACATTTACTTGATCAAGAGCCTACATACACTATCTAATATGATTTGGACTAGTGCAAAGAATGAGCAGAGAGACATTTAAGTTTGAATCCTATTTATTATCAAGAGAAACATCTAAGAGCCTAAAATATATAACAACAATAGGAAACACATGATTTGTTAGCAGAGAAATCTGAATCCTATCAATAACAAATAATCAGGAGGAGGATGGTATCGTAGAATATGCAAATTGACACTTAACAATGCACCATATAAGTTAACATTGAGTTAAAAGAAGTCAAAAGATTGAGGGCTGCAAATTGACACTTAACAATGCAGGATATAGACCATACAGGTTAACATTGAGTTAGCTCTAACAACTCAAATTGGGGGTAGCGAGAACAATCTCGCAGGGAGAAGGGGCAGTGGCAGCAAGAAGCACTAGTTATGGAAATTGAGTGAGTCAACGCCGCCATGGTCCACCAGACGCACGAACGCCGCCGCCATGGTCGCTAAAGACCTCTAGACCTATAAAAACCTAGTTTTACTCTGGTGGTAGACCCTGGCGGGTCCGCCTCCATACAGAGGATGAAATACAAAATCCTTAAGAACATAGCCTGCTAGGCGATACATACCCTGTTGGCTGCCGACGACGTTGAACCGCTAGGCGCTGAGGAAGAACTACACGGTCGGCAGGCACGTAGATCAAACAATAGATGATGATGAAGCGACGGTGGGCGGGGGACGACAGTCGCCCCCATCTTGGTCGCCACAGATCGAAGGAACGCTACGGCCATGACCACAACGAAACGATTCGCCGAGGAGATGGCGTGTCAGACGGCCTTGCGGCCTACGCGCCGGCGCAGGGGTAGGGCGGCAGGGGGGGAGCGTCGTGCCGGGGAGCAGGGGCACAGGGGCGAGGCAGCGTGGATCGGGGATTTGTTGCTCCTCTTTCCCTATATAGGACAGGGGAGGGGAACATCAGCCGTCTCGAAGACGAAGATGATTCCGCCCTAGACTCTGTAGGCGGACCAAATCAAAGCGAACTCGGGTTGGGGCCTTCGGGCCGGGCTACGCCAGAAATTCAATTAGCTCACGTTTTTCGGCCCGTTGTAAGATGGGCGAAAATATGTTCCGTACTCATAGGGTCCATCCAGGCATCCAACTCATCTGCAACTATGACGTCCTCCGCTCGCCATCGTCCTGACACAGCAATATGCAACTACAGAATATGCTGACACAGCGTACATCCAAAATATCGTATCACTTTTAGCACTAAGCATGATATTTATAATTGTGTCAAGTTGGTTTGATGAAAGAATCACAGTTATAAATAGTGCATGACAAATGCAATAAGCCAATAATAGAGAAACTAGGAGCACCTTTGCATAAGTGTGGGCCGCACTTTCCTGTAATATCGTATCACTTTTAGCACTGCCACATCATAATAGCAAAGCAAATAGCGGCTTAAGTAGAGCGACCGTAGGATTAATTCCTCATGACAGAAAACCAGCCAACTGAAAAAGGCGAGTAACAAATTCAAATAAGCCCTCGAGTATCAAACATAATAAGTAGAGTACTAAAAATCGAAAGCCCAAGTATCTCCTGTACCTCTTTACCATACGTGGGGACTTTAGCAAAAACCTTCTGCAATTCACAAGCATATGATTCCAATCAAAACTCTCAGCATCAATAGGAGGTCTTAACCCATGAATTCTAACAGCATTCACTGAAGATGCGGCCCTTGTGAAGCCATCCTAAAATATGAATAAGAAATTTCAGAGCCAATAAGTTACACAGACCAACGGGAATAACAAATGTCTCCTTAATTTATGATAAATCAACGACAATTTGCAGACCGTCCCAAAATTATGATGTAGACTTGATAATCAAATTAACAACATACTCAATCTCACAAGCAGCAAACCATACTTTTGTATCAATCTCACAAGCAGCAAACCATACTTCCAAATGCTGAGGTGTGAACTTTAGTTTTGATATCATTTCTGCCTTTCGAGTCCTGAATTCTGAGGTTACTTTGATTAGTTGCTTTCACAATTAGATTACTCAGACATGTTTGAAAGTTCGAAGTAGCCGCCCCCATATATTCTCTTGTGACTGGATTATACACCGATCTGCTTAACTGCTTTATTTGCCCCCCAATTCCCTTTATTAATCTGCAACTTTATTTTGACCTTTGATTTGGTTGTTAATTGGAATTGAAGCTTACGAGCGTATTGAAATGAAACTTGTGTTATTACAATATTTGCTGGTGGGTAAATTTTTTCATTGTACTGACTAAACTTTTGCCCTATGTTTTTCAGGAGATACGAAAGGCTCTTGGTCTACTTGCTGGATCCTATCTACTTGATGCGCACCTGTGGATATATTGGCCATCTAAAGAGGATGGTGGCCATGGAGATCGGTGGAGATGTGTTTCAGTTTTCTCTTTTTGGTAGGATTGGCGTCGGACTTATTCTTGGTATGGGATCATGAAGTGTAACCGTATCCGATACGGTAGCATTGTGGTCACACTTTTTCGTAATATGGGATCATGAGGTGTGACTTTTACCTCGGACACATTTTTCTTGGTATATTGGCAACCAGATAGTCTTACTTCCTCGTGGGGATTATCAGTGAAATCATCCTCGATTATGACCAGATAGGAGTTATTTGCTTGGCAAAATTGGATCTGTGACACCGAAAGATGCATGTTTTAGAAATTTACCACTGAAACATCTTGGGACACTTTAATAGCAACGAAAGATGTCTCCGTTTAGATTTTTACCACTCCGTCCACCTTTTCTTTTTTTCTTTATTTTCTTTTAACTTTGGCTGATCTCAAATGATAAAGTTGCCCTCCTTTCCAGAGGAACAGTAGCGGCCCAAGTTTCCCTCCCACGGCCGCTGCTCCAGATTGTGGCAGGGCCATTGGAAACAAAAAATTCCTACCTGGAATTGCAAGACAGAGCAGAGAAAAGGGGGCCAGATTGCTTTCCGACCCCTCGAGGCGAGCATGGCGGACTGAGCATGCCTTGCGAGCATCAACTTGATGTGTGCGGCGTAGTGGAAGACATGGGCCAGTATGTCACAAACGGAGTGGTAAAAATCTTAACGGAGACATTTTTCGTTACTATTAAAGTGTACTGCGACATTTCGATGGTAAATTCTTAAAATGTGTATTTTTCGGTGTCACAGATCCAATTTTGCCTATTACAAAAGCCCAAGCTAGTAAAGACAAAAAATTTGCAAACAAACATAATAAAGATGCTATTTCTCAAAACCTTTACTGCTATTAAACCATTACAGTCATCACTAAAGTCCGATTACTGAGCTATGATTTGCTTTTGAGAGGTCTCTACATGATCACCACATACTACACTTTCTAGCATGCATCGACTGTCATCAACCGGGTGATAGAGGAAATTTGGTGTTTAGTTTTAAAAATGATGATGTGATGAGAGAATAGTATATTGGGCCACGTGTAGAGAGAAAATGTGTAGAAGTACTTCCCACCACATTTTCCATTTGCCAAAATTCATTTTGCTCTCAAAAATCACACGGTGGATGCCTCCCTCAGCGCGTGACGCGGTCTCTGACTGATGTCTGATGTGCCTCGGCTCCCAACTCCTAAAGCTGAATGTGTGAATGAAAGAGCTGTGAAAGGTGGTTTCAATGATGTGGCGGAGGAAGTCTCAGATTTATTTGATAAGGGCCCGTTTAATTCTCAAAGTATTCTCCAACCACCCGCCACATATACTAATTATTAAGTTTAATTCTCAAAATGTTTTCTAACCACCCAGTCACATTGACGAGTCGAACGCTAATTAGGAGTATTAAATGTGAATCAATGATAAAACTCATTTCGTAACTACCTCTCAAATCGCGGGACGAATCTAACGAGTCTAATTGTGATATTGATGATTAGACAATGTCGTGCTATAAACAGTCTCTAATGATAGATTAATTAGGTTTAATAAATTCATTTTATGACAGGTTAGGGGAGTTTACAACTGGCTGTGAGGATGGTACGATGGGCATTAGACAATGTCGTGCTATAAACAATATCTAATGATAGATTAATTATGCCCATTTTGTGACGGGTTAGGGGAGTTTGCAACTGGCTGTGAGGATGGTACGAGTGGCACATCATGCATGTGGCTGACTATTTGGCTGCACACAATCTTTTGTGAGGAGTTCTATAATTTTATAGAAATATGTTCGCAAAAACTTTGCAGAAAACATTGAAGTTGTTTCGGAATATTGTGTATCTCTAAGTTAATTTTGGATGTACGTTGTGTCAGCATATTCGTAGTTGCATATTGCTGTGTCATGACGATGGCGAGCGGAGGACTCCGTAGTTGCGGATGAGCTGGATGCCTAGATGGGCCCTATGAGTACAAAACATATTTTTGCCCATCTTACAACGAGCCGAAAAATGTGATCCGATTGAATTTTTGGCCGGCCGGCCCGAAGGCCCCAACTCGAGTTCGCTTTGATTTGGTCCGCCTACGAGTCTAGGCCGGAATCATCTTCGTCTTTGAGATGGCCGATGTTCCCCTCCCCGTCCTATATAGGGAAAGAGGAGCAACAAATCCCCGATCCACGCAGCCCTCGCCCCGCTCCCCGCACGACGCTCCCCCCCTGCCGCCCTACCCCTGCGCCGGCGCATAGGCCGCCGGGGCCGTCTGACACGCCATCTCCTCGGCGAATCGTTTCGTTGTGGTCATGGCCGTAGCGTTCCTTCGATCTGTGGCGACCAAGATGGGGGCGACTGTCGTCCCCCGCCCACCGTCGCTTCATCATCATCTATTGTTTGATCTACGTGCCTGCCGACCGTGTAGTTCTTCCTCAGCGCCTAGCGGTTCAACGTCGTCGGCAGCCAACAGGGTATGTATCGCCTAGCAGGCTATGTTCTTAAGGATTTTGTATTTCATCCTCTGTATGGAGGCGGACCCGCCAGGGTCTACCGCCGGAGTAAAACTAGGTTTCTATAGGTCTAGAGGTCTTTAGCGACCATGGTGGCGGCGTTCATGCGTCCGGTGGACCATGGCGGCGTTGACTCACTCAATTTCCATAACTAGTGCTTCTTGCTGCCACTGCCCCTTCTCCCTGCGAGATTGTTCTCGCTACCCCCAATTTGAGTTGTTAGAGCTAACTCAATGTTAACCTGTATGGTCTATATCCTGCATTGTTAAGTGTCAATTTGCAGCCCTCAATCTTTTGACTTCTTTTAACTCAATGTTAACTTATATGGTGCATTGTTAAGTGTCAATTTGCATATTCTACCACACCATCCTCCCGATTATTTGTTATTGATAGGATTTAGATTTCTCTGCTAACAAATCATGTGTTTCCTATTTATATATTTTAGGCTCTTAGATGTTTCTCTTGATAATAAAGAGGATTCGGACTTAAATGTCTCTCTTCTCATTCTTTGCACCAGTCCGGATCATATTAGATAGTGTATGTAGGCTACTGATCAAGTAAATGTTTTTAATACGGACTAAACTTATGAATGCAGAGGCCGTTGATGCATACTAGTAGGTGTAATTCATTTTAGATTATTATATTATTTCATCAACATGATCTTGCCATGAAATGCTATGACATCGTAAACCTTCATATATATGCCATTTTGCGATACTACTATTGTGCTTTCAATATAAATGTGGAATGCAATTTTTTTCCTAACTATTATTATGCTTGTCATGCAAGTCCGCCCCTGCCTAAAATTTCGTGTTAGGTCCGCCATCGGTATGGTTGATAATACCGCGTACCTATCCAAAATGCTACATACTTCGTTCCATCAATCCCGCATCCCATCGGTTTCTTTCCAAGAACCTACCCGATAAGCCACCTATCGGTTCTTCCACTATTCTTGGATTGAAGTGGCCGAATATCTTGCATATTATCATGCTTCAATGCTTGTATGAATAGCTATTTGTTTAGTGCTCATATCAATTATTTATAAGGTGCATGGCTTGAAGAGATGTGCTCCCACGTATCTTTGATGCCACCGTTAATGCAATCCCGCAATGTTTTGATTGTTCAAAACAAAATAAAAAAACATGAAATCATTATGTTCGTGCTTTAGTGCGGATTACTTTAAAGTGAACCCCTCGGCCGCAAATACTTAACATTTTTAAGGTTCCGGGCAAGCTTGGGCTAACTATCTACTCTTCTAATTTAAAGATCATCCGGGTAGACTTGTTTCAACTCTCTCTCAAACTAAAGAAGGACACCTACCATAGTAGAAAATAATAAAGCTTCATTATAGGTTGTTTCGGTGTCTCAATTGTCAATTGTGACAACCCGCCCAGGAAAATACCGTACTATCGCCTAAGACCGATCTGCTTTGGTCATTAAGCAATAATAAAGTATCATCCTGCCGTTAGTTGCCGGGTTAACACCCGGTAAATCACCTGGAAAGCACAAGGATCGAATATATGCATTAAAACTCACTCGAAGGCGAGTCCAGAGATACAACAACATTAACATCCAAATTCGTACCCCGAGGGGTTTATTTATTACAAACCATAGTTATTGTCATGATGAAATAGTTCAGAGTTTTCGAAAAGCAGCGGAATAATTTAACGGAAGCGAAGACACCACGGGAGGCCATCCATGATGCTTTCAGTAGTCGTCCTCCACCCACTCCAGCTCCCAGCCGGGCGGGATCTCACCGGGCCACACATCACTGAAGGCATTACCTGGATCAACATATTATAGCAAGGCTGAGTATACTAATACTCAGCAAGTCTTACCCGTCGGTGATATCTACTTCACCAGATCTAGACCATGAAAGGCTTTTTGGCTACTGGGTTCCCTTTGCTAAAAAGTAACAAAGAGTAGGTCCTTATTTTCAAGATTTTAGCACAAATTCTAGTGGTTTAATCTTTACTACATTAGCCAACTAGTACAAACAAAGTTGTACAAGACAATTACTCAAGCATCATCTTAATCAACTTCCATCATTAGGGATCTCATGACTAGTGGAGTAAGTAGTCTCGGATAACGGTGAGAGGCCGACAATCGATTGATTTAAGCCTTGCAAGGTAGACCTAAACACACGGTAGGCTGTCCCCGCAAGGACAACTTTCCCAGACCGTTCCCAAAAATCCCCGGGTCGGGATGAAAGGCCACAGTCTTTGGTGCAGGCTATCCGACATACCCCGCGAGATACTCGGAGTCACCATACACCACCGGTAGCTAGCCGTGGGAGCGAATCCCAAGGGTAGTGACAGTTCCATCCCTAGCCGTCTCATTAAGGTACTAGGCTTACCGGCCCCATAACCGGCATGTGCTTAGTACGTTCAAAAGCTTAGCCCACATGCCCACCGGACCGGGAGCCCAATCCCATGCTCTTACCACATGAGCAATCCATTTAAGGATATCTTATGATTCCTATCTAGGAACCTATTCTTGTGAGTGACGAACATCACTCGACTTCTATCGGTCCGTAGCATAGCGCTATCGACCTAGCACACTAGTGATGGAGCATAGGTACCTAAGGATCATGCATATAGGGTTTCAATTCAATTCCCGAAACGTAAATGCACAATCACAGCAACCATAATTGCATAATTTTGAAAGACGGGGTTAATGATCCGGGGCTTGCCTTCGCCGGCAAGGTTGGCCTTGGGCCCTTCCGGACTTGGGTCCGGGTCTTGAGCTACGTTCACACTCGACGGCTCTTTGTCGACACCTTCGTCTCCACCTTCGGCACGAGCGTACGTCTGCGGCGGAAAGATCTACACGAAGATGCAAATGCAAGATTTATTCGACGGTTTTTACTTTAATCACTCACGAACCATTCGACAATCAAGGGTGTATTTGTTGGGCACATTCACCTAGATAAGAATACATTCAAGCATACTCTTTCATAAAGGAACAATATGCAACTCTTTATTAATTATTCTTTTTGATGGTATTGTGTACATATATATGTAACTAATTTAATTTAAATTCGCCAACGGTAGTGGGTAGGCATATTTAACCTTTTTAACATGATTTGCAACCACACTCAAGTTAACATGGGTGGTTTGGTGGTTTCTCTCTTTTATTAAGCCTTTAATGACCTTTATATCTTTTATCCATGGGACTAATCAATAAAATTCAGTGGAAGGGTGTATTTAACCACTAAACACTTATAACAAGCATCTAGATAGTGTTTCTCTTTTAGGAAGGTGATTGGTTGTACATGTGTTATCCTTTTATTGCACAATTGAATAAAGGTTTCTTTATACTTGTCATTTCATGTGAAAGCTTTAATCCTTTTCTTTTCTCAAGCAAGGATATGAATAATACTTTTATCCTTGAAGTATTTCCTTATCAATAATGAGAATTAATTACCTTTTAATTAAATTAGATAATACTTTCCAAAGAGGAAAAGAATTTAAATAGGGGCTTTTCTTTATTTAATTTCTCTTTAATAGAAAAAGGGCTTTTAAGCTTTTTATTAAGCAATTAAATTACCAAAAATTAAAGGAGTGTTTCTTAAACCTATTAGCACTTATACTGGTCCATTAGACCCACATGTGAGTGTTGGATGCTAGGAAAATAAATATTATGGAAAATAACAAAGGTTATCTAGTGATTCAATTTAAATGCATATAAAAATAATTAAGCATCAAAATGATCCAAACTTTCTTGTGCATGCTCTCTGGTCCTAAACAAGCTTAGAGAACCAACATGTTCACATGGAATCTCTACTGAACTTGGTTTATTAATTTACAAAGGAAAACATGCCTAAATCAAGAATAATTAATTATGTTAATCCAAAATTCATGATTAATTCACAAGATGTGCATTTTGGTATTACAAGACAGTGTGCACAAGTGGGGCTCAAGAACATGAACATATTTAACATGAAAAATCATATATGCAGTTCGACAGAAATAGAGAAACATTTTTATAAAAATATTTACATCATAACTTTGCGCAATTTTTGGCATAGGTGCTAGTCATGACCTAGCGCACAACATATCCAAAAATTAGCTACAGGGGATTTATGGTTTTGGAGATATTGCAGATCTAGGGTATTCACATTTGTATTTTTCATGCAAAAACTAAAAGAAATTAGCTCGGCCAGAATAACGAAAGTTGTATTATAAATCACCATGAATCCAACAAAATTGATTTCACATTTTTCTGATTTTTTTGTGATTTTCTATGAGATTTACAAGAAGCGGGGAAATGACATCACGGTTGGAGTTACGGTTTAACATCGAGGCCCCTATATCTTTTTCGGGGTTTACAAGTATGCCCTCGGGTTGCCTAAAAGTCCCCGAAAAGAACAAGCACTTCGCAATTGGGTACCTGGGGTTTGGCCGCCGGCGGTCTCGCCGGATTCGGTGAGGTGGCGGCGGGGGTTGGGGAAAGGAGGTGGGGGAAAGCCTCGTGGCTCACCTAGGAGTCGTTTTGATGGGTTGGAGGGGGCGTGGGAGGGCTCGGCGGGGAAGTTCGGCGGCGCCGGCTCCGGCCACCGCGGCGGCGGGGAAAAATTCCGGCGAGCCGGGCGGTTTCGGGTGTGCGCGGCGGGGGCGGCGTCCTCGGGGTACCGGGGGAGGTGTGGTGGCGGTTGGACGGCGACGGATGGACGGGGAGGGCGCGCTCACCGGGCGGCCCTCATGGCGGCCGGCGGCGGCGTGAAGCGGCGGGTGGGGAGGAGGGCGGTGCGTCGAGGAAGGAGCGGCGGGCGGCCTCTCTTTATGGTCGACATGCGTTCGCGCCCGGCTACCACATGTGCCCCCGCCTTAACTCGCCGTACGGCGTGTCCTCGGCCGGAGCGCGTCGGGAGCCGGCGGTGGACCGGTGGGCAACACGGGGTGCGACGGGCGACGAGGGCAAGGGCTCCACGTGGCGGGGCACGGATTCCGGGGGTCCTCGGAGTGCTCCCCACCTCGGGCGGCGCGGCCTTGGAACGGCGCGAGGGCCCCGACTCGGGGGCGGGCGCGGCGCTCGCGCGCCGGCGTGCGCGACGCGCGCGGCGGTGGCGCGGCACCGGCCGGCCCAAAGTTTTACGGTGCACCGGTTTGAACGCTTAGATCTCCAAAAAGTTGAATAGAAGTGCACCGAGCGATGAATAGGAAAGTTGTAGATCTAGCTACCCTCTACAACTTTCAAAAAGGCCATATAGTGTTTTTCTCAACGGATTTGGCGAAACGCCGTCCCAACTTTGAATGTCGGCACATTGCGGGAAAACGGGGGTACGTCAATCGATCAAGTTTTTCGCTAATTTCCACTCAAAATTTGAAATGCCAATCTACATGAAAGTTGTGTCCCTCAACAAGATGGACAACTTTCATAAAGGTAGATTTTGAAGTGTTTAGGTGAATTTTGGGGAACGCGGCAAAAGTTCCGGACGACATTCGCTAACGTCAACGGTTAAGCCGGTTTTGACCGTGCCTTTGACCACGGGTTGACTACGGGTGTGTGTAGGCTTGGTCAAGGGGTTCATTGGGGTTCATTGGCGAGGTTTTCGGGTGATGACCCGGGTTGACCTAGGTTTGACCGCGGTTTGACCGGTTTGACCCGGCCGATCCGGTCGTTAGCGTTAACGACGGTAATTAAAAACACGGGGCGTCACACTTCCACTAAGTGGCTCCACACCGGTCGGGCCGGTGCAACGCACCGGTCGGGACCGGTCACGACGAAAGCCCCAAATCACCAAACAGGCCAACCGAGCCTCCAAACGGACCCAAACTCGAAACAACCCCAACACGGGGACAACGGCGAACACACCCGGACGTTCACCCGAGCAAAAACCCAACGGGGGTTGCACCGGTCGAGCCGGTCAAGAGCACCGGTCGAGCCGGTGTAGCAGCTGGCGACTCGGGATGAACAACACCCGCGGGTCAACTCCTCCAAATCCAAGCCTTAATTTCCCAAATCGCTCCACGAGGCCGAACAAGACTTTGGGGACAATAGGAACACCTCATGAGGAGTCCATAGCCAAGTTTAATCCCACCAAAACTTGTCCAAACAAGAGGAATCAGAGAAATCCCGCCAAGAACTCCTCTAACCCTAGAACACCGAAAACCCCAAAATCGAGCCCCTTAACTCACGGATTTGGGAGGGGAATCACAGCCCAAAGAACCACGAAGGGTTCCCACAAATTTTCCCCATCAAATCCCCAAGAGCAAGGTCCCAAAAACACCCCAAGAAAAACACCAAGGAAGGGCTCCGAAAATCACCACCAAGAACAACCGGGAACAACACAACAAGGCCTTGAGGAACCACGCCGAATCATCTATACATGCCACAAAGGTTCATACAAGGTCTAGCTTGCCGCCCGATCATCCAACCCTCTCACAAGATCTCACCATGAAGCTCTCAAGCTAGTCCTATGGAAATCCTAAGGAAAAGTAAGGGCAAATAGGAAAGCAAATGAACTAGGGTTCCAAGAGATAGCTGCCATCCTCTCACCTCATGGGTTATATGTGTAACACCCCAGGTGTTTATTAAAGATAAATACCTTAATGAGTTGTGTTAATCAAGTTTAATCATCTCCTAAACATGTTTGACATGATTGGGCACACATTTGCACAAAAGACCTTGGTCAGAATCCCAAATCGTGGTCAAAACCCTAGATCTCAAAAAGGCTGATTTGGTTTTCTTGCGCGTTCTCCAAATTTCACTATAGAAGTTCAAAATCGGCCAATACGAAAGTTGTTCGTTATTTCCGGGAACACATTTTTTGTAATTGGCGGACATTCCAATTTTGAGTGCAAATTGGCCAAAAATCGTGTTGAACGTGCTGTGAACAGTAACTTGGGGCCGAGAATTCTGCCAACTTCGGCCGACGTTCCCAGACAAACCATTGATCAAAACATATGTCGCCCTTTGGGAAAGTTATAGTCCTATAGTTCCTCGACAACTTTTATTTTTGGAGATTTTCGAGTTGTATTCAAAATTTGTGAGTTTCACAATTTCAAATGTGCGCAAACGAAACTAAAAAGGGCACAGACCACCGGCCAGCTGCGCCCTGCGCGTCGCTGCACGCGCGCGTGCACCTGGTCCACCGTCCACGTGTCGTATGCGCCTCCGCTCGGTGTACGAACGCCTTGGTTCTCTCCGCTGTGGACCACGCCACGTCGTGGAGCCTACGCTCGCGCCACGAGCGCGTGGGCCGCGTCCGGCGCGCACGCACGCATGCGAGCGCCACGCGCCGCGGCGCGGCAGACGCCAGCCGCGGCCTCCCGCGAGCGAGCTCCACGACGGGCCCTGCGCACGATAGAAATGAGTGCACGAGGAAGCCAACTTCATTTTCCTCGTCGAGCTCGTCATCTGCTCACAATTGGATGTTCGTTGTTTTCCTCTGTCCACTCGGCCATAGCTATGCCGCCACCAAGCTCCCCCATCCCTGAGCACACCTTTGCCTCCCCGCGACTCCCCTACATCTTCCCCGGCCACCAGACCAACTCCGCAGATGGTCACCTCGCTGGAATCGAGGCAGGGGCGGCCATGGATGCAGGGCGCCGCGAGCACCGCCGCGGGCACTTCCTCTGACCCTTCCAACCATCGGAATGGAACCCTAACCGTGTGTTTGGTTGGGGAGCCACGGGAGCGGAGCGGAGCCGACCCTCGTTTTGGGGACGGCTCCGACCCTTCTCATGTTTGGTTGAAAAGATTGGGTTGGAGTGGCTCCGACCCTCTTTTTTGTTTGGTTGGAGGAATGAGTTGGAGGAATGGATGACAGTTTTCACTCCGTTAGTGGGTCCCACATGTCATAGAGCGTATGTTTAGTAGGTCCCACATGTCATACGTATCTCTTCTTCTTCCTCATACCCACGAGTCACGGCTTCCTCTTCCTCCCGAGCGCCATGGGATGCGGCCTTGCTTGGGCGCGAGCTGCGCCCCGCCGGCCGGCCCCGCCTCCACCGCCGGCGCCGCCCCCGGCCGAGCTCCCTCACCGGCCCCGCGTGAGCTCCCTCGCCGCCGCACGCGAGCTCCCTCAAGAGCTTCGGCCCCGCGGGCGCGCGTGGGATCCGCCGGCCGCGGGCGAGCTCCGGCGGCGCGCGCGGGATCCGCCGGCCGCGGGCGAGCTCCGGCGGCGCGCGCGGGATCCGCCGGCCGCGGGCGAGCTCCGGCGCCGCGGGCGCGCGCGGGATCCGCCGGCCGGGGGGCGAGCTCCGGCGCGCGCGGCCCGCGCGGGATCCGCCGGCCGCGGGCGAGCTCCGCGCCGGCTCGCGCTCGCCGGCCGCGGGCACGCGCGGGGATCCGCCGACCGCGGGCAAGCTCCGGCCCTGGGCGCCATGGCCTCCAACGCGCCAGAGAGAGAAGAGAGGTGGGGGTGACGGGAGTGAGACGGGAGAGACACGGTGAGAAAAACGGGAGCGGAGCCGCTCCGTCCGCCAAATTTCGGGGGACGGAGCCGACCCGCATCTAGAGGGAATATTCCCGCGGGAGCCGCTCCGCTCCCGCCGCTCCCGATCCAAACGCCCGCGGGAGCGGATCCGCTCCGCTCCGCTCCCGCGGCTCTCCAACCAAACACACGCTAGGTGAGCAAGGATCACTCCCCCACCCTTTCCCGGCCAAGAACGGCCTTCCCCTAGCCAGATTCCGGCGATCCCCGTCGCTGGCCGCGACCAGGGGTTACATTGCGAAGTCTGAGTTCTTTTCAGGGGCTAGAACGCAAAACCTAGGGACCTGTTTGTAAGAACCCAGTTTTCAGATCTAGGGTGTTCTGGCTGAACCTTTGAAAAGTCATTCAAAATCGTAGAAAAATCAGAAAAATGCAAATCCAATTTTATTGGGTTCCTGGTGAAGAAACCTATCTTTTCTAGAAAACATGTATAGGGTTTTTCTGTACAGTTTTAAAATGAAAATTCAAACTCAGTTTGAGGTGTTTTTAGTGTAGTTTGAAAAATACACATGCTATGAACTTGAATTTTGGATATGTTGCTCTTTATGGCATGTCTAGATCTATGGAAAAAGTTTGCATGATTTTGATATGTATATTTCTAGTTATGATTTATGTAAGCTTTATGCTAGATTAAGTGTGATGCTTTTTATAGCCCCTTTAATGATCTTTTCTATAACCACGTGTGCACCCTAGGGTTTTGCCTTGATGAGTAGTACCTCTGGTAGAGTGAGTTTGATTTTAGGAAATTGTTTAATAGGTGATTTGGATTTAATCTTGTGTAGGAGTTTAAATTCAAAATCTGAAAAATAATTTTTAATCTGCACTTATGCTTTGGTCAGAAGCTTATATTTGGCATACATGACTTGTAGGAGAAAGTTGAGATCAAAAATTTTATTAAATCTTTTTATATGAATTAATGGTGATTTACTAGGCTGAAATTTGTCTTTTTCATATAAATTAATTTATAAATGATCTTATGCTATATTTTGGTTTGAGAGCTTAAATTAGACATATGTTGTTGTGTGCAAAAGCTTAGTCTCATTTGAAGTGTTTTTGTTTTAATTTGGATTTATGGTTGAAAGGCTTGTTTTATGTAATTAAATAAAGAAATATAGATTAAAGTGTTAGAATTTTGAAATCATGTTTTGGTTCTGTTTTTTTAATTGTAATCACACCCCCTTGCTGTTTGGTGAAGTTAAGTAACTTAAATTGCCTATATGTACACAGTCACCATCAAGATTAACTTTAATTAATGTATATGCATGTATACGTGTAGATCTACCAGACGGTACGTACACACTCACCCAGGAGGGAGACGGGACCGTTAATGGTGAACTGAACCAAATTGGTGTGCAGCAAGACCTGGACCAAAGTCCAGAAGAGCCCAAGGCTAGTGTTAGTGTTGAGTCAGAGGAAGGCAAGCACCGGTTCATCTAACCCTTTTTATTTAAAATTTCATACCTTTTACTTTTCAGTATTTATTGTTTACTTGTGCATTTAAGTTTCAGGAGTTGCTTTGAAACCTAGATGCATGATCCTTAGGACTCATATGCTCTTTTACTAGTATGTTAGGACGCTAGTGCCATGCTTTAAGGACACGGTACAAGTCGAGTAATGACTCATTGCTCGCGAGATATAAGATATTCTTGTTGGAATCATAAGCTGGTTAAAATGAATCGCTCATGTGGTAAGAGTAATGGGTTCGGTCTCGACCGAGTAGCATTGTGCTGGTTTAAGCTATTGAACGTACCAAGTGCTTGTCGGGAATGGGACCGGTAAGCCTAGTACCTTCTGAACCGGGGCGGGATCTTTCTAGCTACCCGCTTGGGATGCGTCTCCGGGCTAGCTACCCGTGGTATAGTGTGTGAGTCCGGACTGGTCGGGTTAGACCCTCCGGATAATCGTGTACCGAGTTTGTAGCGTCCGA
This sequence comes from Cenchrus americanus, assembly GCA_947561735.1. Lineage (NCBI taxonomy): Eukaryota > Viridiplantae > Streptophyta > Magnoliopsida > Poales > Poaceae > Cenchrus > Cenchrus americanus. Next base: position 306,545,502 of record OX387241.1, on the reverse strand, counting down.
TCCTAAAGCGTGGGATGTTGGGAACCGTCTGGTTGGGGTAGACACTGCACTTGGTCTACCTTCTTCCGCGTATCTTGGGTTTACCTTGCAAGGATATAAATCGATCGATCGTCGGTTACTCGCCGTTATCTGAGTCGGCTTGACCACTGGCTACCCCATGTATTTATGGAACTTTTTGGATTAATATTGTTATCTGTTTAATATTGTTTGCACAACATGCTTGTTTAGTGCAGGTGCTCAGCTAGAATGATTAACATACTAGAATTGGAGCTAAAATCTGAAAATAAGGATCAACTCGTAGTCGCTTTTGGCAAAACAAACCTAGCAGCCAAAAAGCGTTGCATGTCTAGTTGTATTTTCTTTTTGTCGGGTCAGTCTTGCTGAGTATTAGTACTCAGCCTTGCTTAATTTGTGGTTTTCAGGTAACCCCATCTGGCCTAGCTCTATTCCAGATGGTTGGGAGCTTGAGTGGGAGAACGATGTTGATGAGTGATACTCTATGGATGGCCTCCCATGTGTATCTTCCGCCAGTTTTATTTCCGCTGTTTAAACTCTGATCACCTTTACTTTTATGTATGAAAAACCTGATTTGTAATGTTAAGTACTTATGAACTTGTGGACTTTTATGTAATGTAATGTAATGTAATGTAATGTAATGTAATGTTGGTCCCGCCTTCGTGGGGGCTTAGCGCATATCTCGATCCTGTTGTAAGTGATTCACCGGGCTTTACCCGGCGGAAGCGACTTAATAATTCTTTATTATTGTTTAACGGCCACGTGGACAGGATTAGGCGATAATACAGAATTATTTTGAGCGGTTCTGTCACAATATGGAGGCAACCGAAAGTCTAAAATACCCTTTGCTAATAACTAGGGAGACAAGCCCCTCAAGGGCGGTTTTGGAAGTCTTCAAGTTTTCTCCATCGGACGGATGCCCGGCGACCGCAACCTGCTTAGCCTCGACGCAGGCCTTGCGATCCCGACGCGTGTCCTCCGCTTCGAAGATTCCGGACTGCGTTGTCGCACACCGGTCAGACCGGTGCTTCTCACCGGTCGACCGGTCCGGTGCACGCTTCTTTGCAGCACCGTTTTTGGTTCTTCGGTCTTGGCTTTGTAGATCAACCAAGGAACCAAGTAGTTTTCTGGTGCACCACCGGAAACCCCGCGAACTCGGTGTAGCCTCCGCCAATCGCCACTCATGACTCGGCTCCCACGTAGTCCCGGCTCGACCTTGGTTTTGAGGCTCAACCAAGAAACCGTCCATGACTTCATCTTGCTGTTCATGCAACCATGCGGCCCGCACTTGACCCCCGCCGGTCACCGGGTCCCTCGAATGAAGCCTACTTGTCTTCTCCACACATGGAGGCCTCATCGGCGACGACCTTTCGCGCTTGTTCTTCACCCGCACCAACACCGAGTCAAGTTGCAACCTGCACCTGCAATACTTAGCCAAGAATCAGTCCACACAACGTTGTCAATCACTCATCACACAAGGAAGCGACCATCCACCGGTCCTCGAACCACACATTATCCTCAAGAGCCTAATCAGATATCATGTTGCAAAACAAATTTTGTCGGTCGGGATATAGTGGTGAAAGCACCTGGAGTATAATTCGCGCATGAGAAATATGAGTGTTGGACTTCAGAGTTCAGACTGAAGACAGTGTTATTTTGATTGCAAGATAACCGAGCAGTTGGTTCATCTGCCAGCTTCTCTGAAAGATGACCAAGGCCTCCGCAAAGATGGCAGCTTCTTGCCGTGGGTTTGATCTCATTTGTCAGTGACTTAATCTGCATAGAGATTTACGGTAGAGGATACACGCTTCCGCCATCTATGTTCTTCTCTCTCCACAGCTTCGTTCGCAAAACCTCATGTTATTTTTTAAAAATCTGATGAGGCAACCTGATAAGGACATCACTCCTTTGGATGCGTAGCCATGTGAAGATCAATCGCTTGAGCTTGAGATAGACAATTTAGTTATAAGATGATCTTGATCCTAGTTCCTCCTAAGTACTTATTTTAATATTATACCGTATTGTACAATAGATTGCTACTAATAATAAAAATCTATTAGCATAACGACATCAGTGTTTGGGTTAGATGGGCCATGCATGGTTAGTGCAGGGCGGGCTCAAAGCTGGCCTCTGTCTATCTGGGCCTTACATGTGTCGGTTACTGTGTTTTTTATTCGGCCTTTCAACTTTCGCCTAAAGCCGATTCAGAATGTAATGAGATGAAAGTATATAATTGTGGATAGATAATAAGGAACTGTTTTTTATTCAGTAAGGGTGCAAAAGGGTAACCATTAGGTGCACTTTCAAACCTCTTTAGTTCAATCATTTGTACTACTTTTTCAAAATTTTGAAGAAGTAGTACCAATAATTGCACTAAAGAGGTTTGGAGGTGCACCACATTATAATCAACTTGCACCCCTATTATTCAGCCTTTCAACTTTCGCCTAAAGCCGATTCAGAATGTAATGAGATGAAAATATATTCAACTAGGGATGTGAAATTGTGGATAGATAATAAGGAACCGTATACTAAAAGCACGGTGACCAACCATGTAGGAGAGAACATTGTACCATACGGTTTTCCAGCAATGGTGAAAAATGGTGTTGTTTCCTCATGTATATGCTGCAACTTGGGGCCTGTTTGGGAGGGCTTCGGCTCCGGCTCCACGAGCGGCTCCAGGCGGAGCCCTCCCAAACGGTTGGTTTTGCAACGGCTCCAGGTGTGGAGCTACCCCTGGAGCACCTCGCGGCTTCCTAAGGGGAGGCGGAGCCACGATTTCATGGCTCCACCCGGCTCCGCCCTCCTTTTCCCACCGTTGCCCCTCGGGTGGCGTTCGTGGCTGCCGCAGCGACCGGCGACAAGAGGGAGGAGGCGGCGGAGGAGGCGGACGCGGGGCGGAGGCCCCGACGGAGGCCGGTCGAGGCGGGCCGGGCGGGGAGGCGCCGGCCGAGGCGCGGACGGAGGAGGGTAGCGAGGGCGCCGACGGGGGCGGTGCCGTCGGCGGAGGCGCGGGCGCGAGCGGATCTCCGGCGTCGAGGCGGACGGGGGGAGGAGGCCCCGGCGGAGGCGCGGGCGAGTTGGAGGAGGGGAGCCGGCACCGGTGGCGTCGGCGGAGTCGGGCGGGGGCGGAGGCCGTCGAGGCGTACGCCAGGCGGAGGCGCCGGCGGCGGTGGGAGTTAGGAGGTCGCGACCTCACGTCGCGGATGGATAAGCAGCAAACCGTGTGGGGCGAACGGATAAGGAGAGGAGGGGGGAAGAAGGGGAAAAGAAAATAAAGAAAAAGAAAAGGAAAAAAATAAGAAGGGCAATTTAGACATTTTACAACCTCAATCAAACAGGTGAAGTCATTTTGTCAAACGTTTTCCAAAACAGCTTCAGCTCCATCAGAAAAGCCACTCCACCGAAGGAGTCAGAGTCGGAACCGTTTTTAGAGAAGCCGGAGCCCTGCAAAACAGGCCCTAAAACAATGTACACACCTTTGTTGGTTTTGATACATTCAACTGGTTCGCAAGGACACAGGTACTTGTAGGGATAAAGCGGAAGGTTGGACTTCTGCGGCACCGCTGGAACAAGCATGTCATGAGAGTACAGAAGAAGAACGTAATATTGCAAGGGTTAACTTCGGCTAACCTTAGCAAGCTGCATTTCCAGAGTAGAAGATCCGTACATGGAAGTTGTATGGGCTCTCTGCAGAACAGATATTAAGGCGCAGTTAAATTCGCAGACTCACCAGTTCCTACATGATACTGAACAGTATAAGTTTACCACTTCTATGTTTCATTCAAGCGAGACTCAACACTATGTTTTGTTATTGCACGGTACTGGGCCTTCATTTTAAACAAAGATCAGCAGACAAAGTACATCTCTTAAACATGTAATAGTTTCAAACACACCCTATAAGACTATCTCCAACAATCTCTACCCTAAAAAACGCGTAAGGGCAACCCACCCCCATGGTTCCGCCCCCCGGGCGTTCTGCCGGCAGAACCACGGACGGGCTATGCGAACGGCGTCGACATGTGGGCCCGGCTACTAAACTCGCAACTCCATTCCCGCAGCACCTCCGATCCGGTCGTCGGTTGCTCCTCCGCCCGCCCAACCTCCGGCGCCGCCTACACCTCTGCGTCGGCCTCCCCAGTCCCTACAGGCTACACTGCTGCTCCTCTTTTCACAAAATCGGAGAACGAGGAGGAGAAGAGCTAGAGAGGGAAGGAAGAGGAGGAGATGCTCGCCTGTGATGTTTAGGTGCGCCGGCGAGGGAGCGGACAGGCAGTCGTCAACGTGGGCAGGAGTAGCGAGCGGCGCTCGCCACCGGGGAGCACGGTGGGGGCGCGGCCGACAGAAGGACGCGAGCGGCGGCAGATATGACGGAGAAGGAGGGGAGAGGAAAGGGATATGCGGGTCAGCAGGGAAGAAGAGTCGATCTGGTGCGCGCGGCCGACGCGTGGAGGAAGAGCGAGCTGGCGCTCGCCACCGGGAAGAAGGGCATGGGTGGGTTGGGGACACGACCGATAGAAGGCTCCGAGGGGGGAGCGCGGAAGATCGAGACGCACCGACCACCGGACGTCGCGCTGGGCGAGTTAGCTGTTGGTCGCCTCGTACAGATCCAAACGGGGGAGAGAGAGACGGGCAGGACGCCAGGATAGGAGATCCATCACGGTAGAAAAGATCTTCTACCGTTTTACATTGTGGCCCTTATATAATGATAGGAATTAGATTTTAGAATTTTTTTATTTTTTCCACTTTCTACACTCAATTAACTATTCACTAGCACATCAAATCACATCTTCTAAATAGTTATACATATATTTTTTCACTTGATCACCACAATTTATTAGATCCATGTACGAATTAAATACATTACAAACGAACTCTTGTCCAAGTTGCTTGTTTTGGAAAAGTAACTATTAGAGATGCAGAGATAAGATATTTTGATAGTAAAGGATGAGCAATCTGTTGATGTTGCTCTAAGACGAGATGGAAGGGTGGTGTGTGGTGGATTGTATTGGTGGGTTATGTCCATGGATCGTGGGTCCCAGTCACAGGAAGGTTATTATGACTTTATAAGACAGAGAAGTTTATAATCAATATGTGGGGTAAGTTAAATTACGGTTTAGTTTTTTTATGCCAAGACATGAGTCCTAATATATGTACTGGATGCAGCTGAGAAAGCGTTAGGCGACCTATTGACGTACAGGGAATCAATATGCATGCAACATACTTCAAGTTCTACGAAATTATCTTGGATGCTGCACTGGCCTCACAAATGGAAAACCGTCAGTTGTTTTATGTATTGCATGCTACTCGCAAATGGAAAATCATTAGTTGCTATAGTGCATTGACGCGCTGGATTTTTTCCCATCATCTTTCACATGTATTTTGCTACTAAAATTTGTGACTTAACTAATTTATTTCTTTGTTAAAAACTTATGTCTCGTAGCAACGCATAGGCTTTCATCTAATCTACCCCCTAAAAAGACCCTAAGGGAAACATTGACTCCACCATGGTTCTGGCGGTACCATGGTTCTAAAGGCAACACCATGCTCTGCGTGCTGTGTCGATATGTGGTCCCTACCCCTTCCACTCTCCCTTCGTGCTCCCTCCTCCGTCACTTGGTGCGCAACCGCTGCCACTGCTTCGCGCCTGCGCTGACCACCAGGAGGGAGCCGAGCTCGCGACGGGGAGGAGTGAGTGAGTGGGGAAGAGACACCCGGCCAGCTTGCCTATGGCGGTAGCCCGACCTTACCGCCCCGCCGCCACAAGATTCGCCCGAGCTCGAGGCGGAGCCTCCGAGCGGGCGCTGATCCTCCACCGCCGTGCAGAGCTCAAGGCATGCTGGCAGGGAGCTCAACCCGCCGCGAAGAACTTTCAGAGCATTGATGTCAAGTGCAAGGTGCAGAATTACTTCATGCAATTCCTGCTAGAGTTCTTGAGGCTACACGGTACATGTCAATTTTTTGTTGTAGCTGTGTATAGTAGAAATGGTTGTTTGTATTTGTATGTCATAAACATGCTTGCACTATGTATCACCAAGACCCTGTATCGATTGCCAGAGTTTTTATTTTATATTACAAGTGATGTTGACACAAGCAAGCAGTAACTTTCCCTACTATTGATTAGACTGTCTCCAGGAGTATGTGCATCTGCTGCTGCATCTTCGAAATGAAGAAGGAACATCTACTGTACACATTCCAGCAGCTGCTGCAGCACGATCTGCAAAATGCAGTCGACCTCCCCCGTCGCCCATTCCTGGGGGACCTGCAAACCAACTGTCTCCGCTCTCTCTCTTCCCTCTTGCACTCTCTCTCCCCCCTCTCGCACCCCCGCCATGGCGGCAAGCCCGCCTCCCCTTCGCGGCTTCTCCACCCGCCCCCGCCCGCCCGTGCCGTCGGCGCAAATCCGCGCGGGAGGAGGAGCGAGGGCCGGCGTGGAGGCCTCCATGGCGTAGAGGCGGAGCGAGGAGCGGCCTCCGCGACGGCTTCCGCGCCGCCGCTCCCACGACCGTTCTCGGGTGGGGTGCGAGCACGTTGCCGACCCGGCGGAGGCAGCGGCAGATCCGAGCTCGGAGCTCCGGTGAGCGCGACTCCCTCTCTTGCTCCGAGATCCGGCCTCCTACTCTTTCCCCGGTCGCCACCTCCTTCCTCGGCCCAGATCCAACTCGAGCTCTTCACCTCTGTCGCGCCGGCTCGTGCACCTCCCTCGATTCGTGCGGCAGCGGCCCGACGACGAGCTCGGAGCTCCTCCACCCCCAGCTCGTGCGGCGGCGGTGACCCAACGGCGAGCTCGGAGCTCCGCCATCCCCGGCTCGTGCGGCGGTGGCGGCGGCCGATGGCGAGCTCGAGCTCCGCGCGCGCGTCGCCCTCCTCCTTCCCCGACCGCCACCTCCTTCCCCGGGCTCCTCCTCCGGCACGCGGGAGCCAACTACCGCGCCGCGATGCGCGACGCGAAGCGCACCACGCTGGAGCTCTTTCTCCTTTGCGCGACAGGACCCTCTGCATATTTGTGTTTTTTGCAGATGCGCCACGGCAACTTGCTGGAGACAGTCTTATAGATTGTTTTTAATGACAATTTCAGTACTAGAACAATCTCACACCATGTTGGCTATAAAATATAAACATAATAAAATTGATACTTATGTATTAAAAAACAATGTTTTCCATGCTTTATGTATTTGCGAAAAAATCTTTTATGCCCGTAGCAACGCAGGGGCTCCATCGCATCAATACTTAAAACCGATACCCATTCCCGCAAAAGGGTCCTGCACAGCAAAAAGAGGACGCACCCAAATCCTATCTTCTCCACCAGACGAGACGCAAAAGCATTCTTATCCTCCCTCATTCTGCTCCACGCGCGTTGGTCGTCTCCTCCCCCGAGCTCCGCCCGCACGTCGACTGACTCCTCTCCACCGCGCGCTGATCGTCCGCCCCTCCCGGCGGAGCTCCTTGCGCGCGGGCAGCCACCTGTCCCTACCCCGGCTGGCGCGCTCGCGGGCGGACGCGGTGGCCCTGGGGAGCGCGCCGGCAGACCCGGCCGGCGAACGGGAAGGGCGGTCGTCGTCGTTCCCGCTCGTGGGCGTGTCAACCACGACGGGCAGGAGGACGAACGCGCCCGCCAGGCAGGAGGAGCCCACCTACCGCTCGCGTCGGATTTGCCTCTCGCGTGTGAGGCGACGCTTATCTGCGTCCCGCGTTCGAGGCCGCCGAAAATGCATCGTGTGTTTGCCTATCCCGTTGGAGCCTGTTTTGGAGGGGCAAAAACACTGTGCGGATCCATTTTGTGTATATGCCTACTCTGTTGGAGACAGCCGAATAGATTCACAACACCAGCACTACAGAGAGGGAGTACCTTGTGAAGGATTGCAAGCCTAAAAGGTAGACCAAATTTCACAGCATCCCGCACCTGAAAGTTTCAGGGCTTTCTCGGCTAAGAACTTTCTCGGCTTCAACCGGACCCAGATCGCACAGTTCAGGGTTCGGGATCCAGGGCTCCCGAAAGATGGGCATATCGAACTAGCAGTGGCCTGAAAAAATATTTATGAACAAGCCCGTTAGGGTGAGGAACACATAAACATAACAGATTACTTCTATATAATCCGGAAAAAACGAAAACTAAAGGATTCTGAACAACTGCCCTCTCGTGAAACTTGAAAAGGATTCAAACGCGACAGGAATATATTCCGATCGGACACGATCATCAAACACATGAAACGAATGCGCATAGAAACAATCATCCAATCCGACATTAAATTCGCAAGGATTCAAAGGAAGGATTCGATCCGAATCCGACCGGAGAAACCGAAACAAAAAAGGAGAGAAGCGCCACACTCAATCCACGACACGGAAATCATCCACAAAATACTTACAATTCTACTCCCTAGACTCTGAATGGCGCCCGCCATCGATGCGCCCGTGGGGTTTAGGGGGAGGAGGAGGAGGAAGACGGTGAAATCAGGAAAACCTCTCCTACTCGAATAAAACCTAGCCCAGCCCAGCCATCGATGGCGGCCGGATGCTAGGACGGACGGGGGCGACCGGGCGGGCGTGAGGGGAGTGTGTCGGCCACGCGGTGTGGGCATTCGGCGTGGGCCGAATGGCACCGGGCTTGTCGATTTTTTTTTATATTTTCTTCGTCATTTTACAAAAATAAATGCCCGATCCAAGAATTGATTGCATGGGCGGTTCAAGTTTCAAACGTGCACCATATAGCCGAAGCTAATTCATAGACAAACTATTGCTTCTTTATTTATTTTTCTCTCCCTTTATTATTCTGTTGCCGGGAGATAGTGGATTGGTTGATTTGGTTCAAGTATCTTGCAGCTCATATCATCTTTGTGCTCAACTTCACAAGTCTGCGCGAGGGTGCGCTTAAGTGATCCACGTGCATTATTGGGGCAGTTCTCATTTTCTTCATGGGAATGATTTGGTAGTTTTGTTTAAATGGACTCATTAGTCCTTTGCTTAAGCCTCATGTAGTTTGTTACACACACTTGACTTCGTCTGTATCGTGAACAAGCTAGGTGCCCTAGGGTTTTTTTTTAAAAAAAAAAAATTACACGGTACAACGCAGACGCTCAAAACACGTATACACACTCACTCACGTGCACAAACCCTACCTCTATGAGCACCTTCAAAAAAAATGAGCACTCGTCAGATATGAAGATCTCCGAAGTCACCATTGCCGCCTCATTGTCGAGAAGAACACCGCTTACCACTTAACACATAATATTATTAAATCCTGGAAAATCCGTGCGAGCGCCGGATTTCAAAGTAGCGTCCTACGGCGTGCGTGCTATAGCTTATTTGCGTGCGTGCTGCGGCGGTGTGGCTGCGGGCCTGCGGCCCAGCCCCTAAAGACTTCCTTTTTCTACAGTTGAGGCCGAATATAAACACAATAGCCCACATATGTAAGGCCCAGCGAGGAGAGAGGCCAGCTTTGAGCCCGCCCCCATCTGGCCCAAAAAAACTAATGCCGTTATACTAATAGATTTTTATTATTAGTAGCAATCTATTATTATTTTCATACTTGAGGGTAAAAGAAGCCATCACGTTCGCCGAGAGGGCATAGCAATTCTCACATTAATCCAAAACGAGAAGGAACACCCTCGGATTTTGTGAAGTTCCGACGATCTATATGAAACCACCAAGAGTTCATGTCCACAAAGATTAAAAAATAGATAAATTTGAAATTTAATTTAAGAAATAAATAAGCTAGACCCATATCATAACGCTAGGGAATCCATGGATGGTACTACACGTGCTAATGTGAATAGTAAAACATGACATGTGTTAGTATTAGGATAATTTGTTCTGAACAAAGAGGAAATAAAAAATTACCCTATATGCAAATACTATTAGTGTCCAATATGTATTACTATTGATTTCTGAAAAAAATAGATGTTGCATGTGTGCCTGTCAGCCAGAGTGGGTATCACACGAAAAAGATCCGCTCAAATTAAATATGGGTTCAGATAACAAGTACATGAAGTGTTAATACGCTATAAAAATACAATTTGCTTTCCAAACAAAGAGGAAAACAAAACAAGGAAATAAAAATTACCCTATATGCAAATACTATTGGTGTCCGATATGTTGCCTGTGATGTTGCCTGTGTGCCTGTCTCGGCTGTGCATTCGGTGTTTTTTTATAAAGAAATCAGGTGTTGTATATCGGCCAGGCTACAGAGTGGGTATCACACAAAGAAGATCCATTCAAATTAAATATGGGTTCGCATACCGAGCCAACATAATGCAACCCATTAGTTTAGCAATGTCAACGACTAACAGTTTTGGCAAAACTGCACAGCTTTGACCCAAAAATGCCAGCATCATTGTATGGGCCTAGGAGGATGGGTTCCGAAATAGAGGGAAACTCACTCCATCCTAAAATAGTTAAGTTTAGATTTTTTTAAAGACAAATCTTTTAAAATTTGACCAATGTGATCTCTACAAATAGTTTATTTCAAATAGAAAAGGTTATATATTATAATAGTTGATTTCCATATAAACTGAGTAATATTTTTTTATATTTTTAATCGTTATGATTCTTTTACTATTCACAATCAAAATTGACATGATCATACTTTGAAAAAGTCTGAATGTAGCAGTATTCAGAGATGGAGGGAGTAGCAGAGTGTGAAGCGCCAACGAATTCTAAAATCATAACCAAGGTCTGAAAGGGTAGTTAAAAATTGCTCTAAAAAATCATAGTAGCAAAATTAAAGCAACCTATAGAAAATGGCTAGCACATGCACCCAAATATTGTGAGGAAATAGATAATAGCCCAATTATCGAGAGGAGTTATAAATTATGATATTAATCACGAAAATGAGATATGAATATACACCATTGAATTTTATGATGATATGTCTAGATTTATAAAACAATTTCAAGAGAATAGGAGAAATAAGAAAAAACATATCTACTATGTGTTGCAAGGAGGCGACCTTGATCAAGGAGCATGGACAACCATTGGGAACCACTGAGCATCATTCCCAAATCTCCATGTTGCAAGTAGGCAGTTTGAATGACCAATTCAGTCAATAGCATAACTCTTTAAAGGAGAACAAATACAAGATAGGATTCTGGGATTTCTCTAGAGACAATGATCTAATATACTAGGTTACACAACTACAAAAATATGTGTACAAACATGGAGGGTTTAATTTGCTAGCATGAGCAGAGTGGTGGCCACTACGAAAAAATAGGTCACAATCATTATGGTTAAGAGATAGGAGAGAATTATAATGTAATGGCATGTCCAGCATGAGATGTAACTTCTAAACTAGAAGACAAGAAGATACTGAACATTTTAGAGGGTGTATGTGGTAAAACAAATGTGAAGAAAATGCTATGGTGGCCATGGAAGAAGCACAACTTAACACCACCACCATATAGGGAACAATGACATTAAAAATAAAAAGAAACTAAAACGTAAGCATGGAATAGCCACGACAAGACAATGACATGAAGTTGATCTAGAAAACGAAGAAAGAGTTTCATATAGGAGAAGATCATATTACGAGGAGGTGATTATCATGTAAACAAGCATTGGGTTGGCCTCAAATAGTGTAGCCAAATAGTAGCATGTGAAGAAAAGTTGAAATATTGGAAAGATAGAAGAGAAGAGCAGAGGTCACTAGCTGGATGAGGCAGTGGCAATTGGTCATTGAAACACGAAGAAATAAATGAGGTTTGGTCATGATAAGAATTAAAGATGACGCATATACTCTTTAAGGTTCAGATTCAAGCTTAAAAACAAATTTTAATCACTCTTTAGTACTCCTTCAATCTAATATTGTAGGTCGTTTTGGCTTTATTACGTACAAAGTTTGTTCTACACACCTAAATATAGTACATCTTGATTTAATAAAACTCCCTTTATGAAAAAAACCCTTAGATATAGTGTGGTCTAGATGCATAATAACACACCTAAAAAAATTCAAAGCGACCTATAATCATAAATGCATCTTCTTCTTGCCTAAAAATGTATCTTCTTTTAAGAGCCCCTAGATAAATCGTCATAATTAAAAACCTCAAACAAAGAACCATATTCTTGTTAAATACATATAGTTCTTCACATTAGTTTCAGTACATATTGAAAAAATATATGCAATATAACCCCCCTCCCTAAGTTGATGTTTTAACCGTCCAACAAAATATGATGATTATAATAAAAACACATAATATCGTTATTTGAGACATACATATAAATAATTTATTTTGAAGAAAGTAATCAATTTTTTCATTAAAAACACTAGGTACCCGTGCTATTTGCGCGAGTCAACTTGCTAGTCTATTGTAAAATACAGTATGATATTAAAATAACTAGTCTATCAACCCGTGCCCCGCATGGGCTAGTTAGAAATAGCTAATAATTATAATTACCTATCTCATGCTCTCATTCATCTATTACATATTCTAATAATCGCAATAGGTTTAGTTAGTAACAATTTTTCACTTAGCATTGTTGGGGAATTCGGGAAAATACATCACCCTCGAAACGTCGAAGTCTAATGGTATTCTCAAAGTATGTTTTTCGGGGGCGGGGGAAATTCGCGAATGCGGGGAACTGCGAGACCTGCGAAGTCTCGAGTTCGCGGGCATGCGAGTCGGGAAACTTGGTTCGGCGAAGATGTGGAGTCATGAACATGCGGAAGCCGGAACCTCAGCTGTTGGCGGCTCGGACTTCGGAAATCTTCCAATTCGGGAGTCCGGTGAAAACTCGTTCGGGACTCGGCGCCGGGACACGCGCGAATGCGCGGAGAAGCGAAGGTCATTTCGGGAATCGGTTAAAGACCTGATTCGGGGATTTTGGGCGAAGACATCCACGAATCACGGGAGAAGCAAAGTCAAAGTTGTAGTCCCAAAAAGTCCAGGTTTAGAGTGTGAACTAGTGGCAGACTTGTAAATATGTAAGGGGTGAAAAGACGTTCTTGTATGTGTTCACATTAGGAATATTCTCCGAGCCCCGAGGGTGGTATCGGAATGTAAAAGTCCCTTCATCTCCCTATAAAAGGGGGCGCGAGGGCACGTGTAAACGGATTCAGACTTTTTTGGGACTTGTGCTACTTGCAGAGAGCATCGCTGTCTCTTTGCGCTTTAACTGTGTACTTGAACGTGTTGAGAACTCCACTCGTGTTTGGGTAGTTATCCGAATTTTTCGGGTATCCCCCCAACATTGGCGCCCACCGTGAAAAAAGAAAAAGTTCGTGAGAAAGGCTTCGTGATAGCGGGAATTCCATCGTGAAAAAAGAAAAAGTTCGTGAGAAAGGCTTCGTGATAGCCAGAATTCCATCGTGAAAAAAGAAAAAGTTCATGAGAAGGGCTTCACGATAGCCGAAATCCCATCCATCGAGGGATTCCCACGAAAAGGCCTAAGACAACAACAAGTTGTGGCCTAGAAAAATCCCATCCATCGAGGGATTCCCATCGAAAAGGCCTGAGACAACAACAAGTTGTGGCCTAGAAAAATCCCATCCACGAGGGGATTCCCATCAGAAAATTTGCATGATGATTTCGAAAAAGTGAATATCTAAGGATTTGCTTGTGTTTTCTCACTTGGTAGAGATTGTTTAAATTTTATTTTTTCAGGTATCATCATTGTAAAAAAGGGGCAAGGGGCTCAGTCAGGTGATCGCAGAAAAACCTTGGTTGAAGCAACCGAGGGTTCTTTGTATCAACCGAGGCAAGTCCGCCAGTTAGGTCAAGTCCACAAAATTCGGAACAAATTTTGTCGACTTGCACATTAGCAATCGAGATTCGCAAAAACTAAGGAAGACTACTCTCGGAAAAATGCGCAACAAAAAAATTCGAGAATAGTGGGGTTCGCAAATGCGCAATCAAGTTTTTATGCGAAACGGCAAGCCGGGGAGGGTGACGTTTTTTTTTCAAAGAAAAAACATATTCATTGCCTTATTCGCATAAAAACTCCCGAATAGTTCATCGAGAATTACACCAATCAACACGAAGCTTAGAATGACAATTCTACTACATGTCCGGGCTTACAAACGTTGTTGTCAGCTACATCGCTAGCATAGGCGAACTCGGATGAAGCGGCTAAGGGGCTAAGGGGGCTCCGCCTTCGGAGCTTTCGTGGATCGCGAAGTAGAGGCTGCAGAACGGCTATCCTTATGAAGCAAGAAAAACGAAGCGAGATCAAAACAACCTATCGAAAACTTAAGCGAAGCCTCAAGCCAAAAGTCGGAAAAATCTTGCTCAGGATGTGCTTGTTTGAATAAACGCCATGCTTCACCACTAACAAACATTCTATCTCGATGAATTCGTAGTGGTAGCACGTCTGCGCAGGCCCAGCTTGCGGGACTGCGCAGGTTAAAATATACAAAACATCTGTTCAGAAATGTTTGACGAATTTACACAAGCGTACAGCCGACCCCACTCAAAAGTTCAAACATGTTGTTTAATTCATTACATCCACCTTCGGTGACTCTCCTTCTGGTTCAGGGACTTGTTCACGATCGTCGCCACCATCGCTGCTGCTGCTGCTGCTGCTGCTACCCGAGCCGTCCTCGCCAGATTCTCCCGAACTTTCCCCGGAGGACGATTTTTCGGGAGATGCTGCGGCGCGCTCTAGCTCCTCCTTTTCTCTCAGCTGCGAAACAAAGAGAAGAGTAAAGAAATCTTAAGAAACTGGAATACATACGACGAACGTAAGTCACGAAATAGGCTAAAAGAATTACCTCGTCAAGCTTCAACCGCCCAACAGTCTTAGCCATTTCCGCCCCGCCAACCATCCAGAATTCCCTAGCGAACTTTCGCTTTATAGCAATAACGTCAGGGTTGTCTTGAAGTATAGTTTCACTTGGTAACGCACGGGAATTGAGAAAGGTTCGCGCGAAACTTTGCCAAATCGCACGACCATAGTCATGAAGGACCTTGAGAATGCTTTCTACGAGAAAAGATACGGCAAAATTGCCGGCACCATCGATGACTTCATGGAGAGCCTTGAATTCCTCCTCGAGCCAGTCCATAAAATCAGGGATATCAATATCGTCTGGAAGAGGAGCTGGACGAACACCATACTCATTCAAGGACTTCTGGTACTCAGCATAAAGCAACTTCAATCTTCCCAGGATTTCCGAAATTTGTTTCTTCGAAGATTCACCTTCTGCCATCAACGCTTTCTCGAGATCTACGATTTTCTGGTCCTTCGAGCTAAGTGACTTGGCAAGATTGGCGTTGTTGGTACGGAGATCTTCAGCAATTTTGGTAGCACGCTCTTGTTGTTGCCGAAGTTTCTCAATCACACTCAGGTCATCCTCGTGAGATTTCCGAACCTTCTCCAATTCTTTTTTGGAATCCTCAAGCGCGGCTTCGACGAACTTCTTCTCGTCCTGACTTCTCTTTAAAGCCTCAGCCAGCTCAGACACCTTCTTTTCCAGCTCTAGGTTCGTGGATTCTGCAAGGCCAAACTTGCGCTCCAACTCCTTGGACTTCCGAGAAAGTTCCTCGTTAATCTTCTCCTGCGCAGTAAGCCGTTCTATGGCAACTTTCCCGAGCATAGAATATTTGAGAGTGTAATCTTCATGGAAGCGAGCAAGTTTTGAGGGAGAATAAGAATGCAACACATTCTTGAACTCTGAAAAAATTCAAGAATAAATCTTAGATGAATATTCTACAATCACGAATCGCGCAAAGGGGCACGCGAGAATCAACGAACCTTGCTTACCGAAGTGCCTTGCATAGTGACTTGTTTAGTCGAACTCGAGGAGGCCTTCCCCGAGGTGAAGGGGTAGTGTCGGAGATAGATAGAGGCCTCTTTTCGGAGCCTTGAGCGGCTTCTTCGAGGTTGTTCCGAGGCACCCTCTCTGTTTCATCAACAATCGTGGACGATTTCCATAGAGTTAAAAACTTGGACGCCTTGCCCCCGACGCCAATTGTCTCGAAACCAACACGCAACAGTTTGCCGCGATAAGACGTACCAAAATTTTTGTTAAAGGCGGCCAAAGAAGGAGAAGGCGCTTGGTCTTCGGGGACGACCTCTCGAACTTCGACCAAGGGAATGTTTTCGGAAGAATGGCCGTCCCTTTGAATGGTCCGCTCAAGATCACGGGCAAAGTCGGAGGAGACTTGATCAGCGGCAGTGACATCGGCGGCGGGGAATTTCGGCAACGGCGGGGGATTCGGGATGAGCAACGGTTTCGACGACAACGGCGGGTTTCTCGGCGGCGGCGGGGAGACGACTCCCTCCGAATTTCGGGAGCAACATGCGAAAAGGAACCGATGTCGACGAATTCATTTTCGGAGCCAACGGGACAAATGTCTCGAAAGTTAAATAATGGCCGAGAGGAAAACACCTTTGGGATTGTGCGGCTTCGTAGGAATGTCGTCGTCGAAGGCGGACGGAACTCGCCGAACTCCGGAGGAAGAAACTCTTTTCACGGCCTTCTTCAACTTCTTGCGGGCCATGCGGGCAAGCCGGAGGCGGCACGGAGTTCAGCTTCGAAGTCTGAGGTTCGGAGGTCCTTCGTTTACGCTTCGACGATTCGAGTGATCTGGTCTTCGAAGGTTTCACTCCCGAAGATGTTCCCTCGGTGGCGGGTGACAAGTTTCGCTTCGAGGATCTAATTCGAGGGGCGTTGATTGGAGCGGCGGAAGCGGTACCGGCCACGGCAACGGCAGGAAGTTTAAGTTTCGGACCAGGGCTCCGAGAGTTGAAAAATTTGTCACCGCAGATCTCCGAAAAGACGCGGTTGATTTTCTTCTTGTGCTTCACCAGGGCCTTGTATGCCTTGTATTCATTCATGGTATACTCGCCTACCATGACGTTGACCTTCTTTTCAACCTCGTCCATAAAATCCTTGGCGCTCTGGCCCTCACGAAGCTTAATCCCGAACTTCGGGAAAGGAACCTGCCGATCTGCCCAGTTGACGTTGTAGTCCACGATTTCGACAGGGGACCAGCCCTTCGAGATAGGCCAGATTCGTGCGGCGACGAATTCTTCGATGATGTCGCGGCCACCAAGTATCGTGCTGGCCAAGTGGAATGCACTCTCGCAATTCCGAATTCCTAGGGCCCGCTGATTATACTTCCCCACGTTCATTGCGGTGAGGGGTGCGATCGGACATGCCAACTTCGGCACATTGACCTTCAGGTAAAACCAGTAGGACTTCCAGTCATCTGAGAGGTTGGTCTTGCAGCAGGGAGAAATTTGGATTCGGGTAATCCCTTGTCGGGTGTTCTGACGTCGGGTATTAAAAGTGCAGCACGCGTGCTGGCTATGATAGAATTGCCCGTCTTCGCCTTTCACAACTTCTGGAATAATAACCAGTTCGTAGAACCTGGTGAAGGCATCGATGGTAGGGCTGCACCCGAAAGTCTTCAGAATCCAAATAAACTTTGACACTTCAAGAAAAGACGTCGGGGTAAGCTGGTGGATCTTCACTGAGAATGCGTCAAGAATCGCCGGTAGCACTGGATCACAAGGGAATCGCAGCCCACAGATGAAGAAGTCCCGAAAAACCACAATTTCCCCCGGCTTGGGACTGGGAATTGCTTCATCGAGTGGGGCGCGCCCGGCCCCAGGTGAGAAGAATCCTGCCTTCTCGTACTCACGAATAATGTCACTCGTCACCTTCGATTCTCCGAAAGCAAGCGAGGGCGGCAGGGGGCCAGAGGTCCTTAGCATAACGAGATCCTCCACCCCAGCATCCACATCTCCGACGTCGTCGCCACCATCGGACCCAACTTCTCCGTCTTCGCGACTTCGGGAGCCGCTAGGTGATCCGGCATCTTCGGGTGGTGCGGCACGATCCGATCCTTCGGCGGGTTGGTCGAGTGGGAGACCGGCGGCGATCAACTCTTCGGTAGTCATAGGTCTCGGTGTATTTCGACACGAGCCACCTAGCAAACATAACCGATCGGTCAATTTGAACCAACGGTCTAAGAAGAGCTACGAAAATCGTAACATCACTACACCAAAGATAAACGAACTAATGCAACAACATAGCAAACATAAAAGGAATACCTTAGAAAATCGCGAGAAAGGCACGGAGTTCGGAAGTCTTCCGGCCACGGGGAACTAGTTCCGCGAAGGAAGAGAAATGTGAAAATCACGAAAGGCGCGAGAGCAGTAAAAAATTTTTTAACGGCGCGGCACGCTATTTATAGGGCCGGGGGAGGGGCAGTTTCGCGAAGCGTGCCTCGATTCAACCGCCATTTGCTCCCTGGGCGACGCGTGTCCCCTCCGACGTTCGAGGGTGACGTTTTTTACTAAATTTCCGAAAAGTTCGTGGAATCGGATCGTCGGAGTCAACCCGCTTCCCCGAGGGGCTAGTGTTGGGGAATTCAGGAAAATACATCACCCTCGAAACGTCGAAGTCTAATGGTATTCTCAAAGTATGTTTTTCGGGGGCGGGGGAGGTCGCGAATGCGGGAACTGCGAGACTGCGAAGTCTCGAGTTCGCGGGCATGCGGGGTCGGGAAACTTGGTTCGGCGAAGATGTGGAGTCATGAACATGCGGAAGCCGGAACCTCAGCGTTGGCGGCTCGGACTTCGGAAATCTTCCAATTCGGGAGTCCGGTCGAAAACTACGTTCGGGACTCGGGCGGGACACGCGCGAATGCGCGGAGAAGCGAAGGTTATTTCGGGGAATCGGTTAAAGACCGATTCGGGGATTTTGGGCGAAGACATCCACGAATCACGGGAGAAGCAAAGTCAAAGTTGTAGTCCCAAAAAGTCGGGTTTAGAGTGTGAACTAGTGGCGGACTTGTAAATATGTAAGGGGTGAAAAGACGTTCTTGTATGTGTTCACATTAGGAATATTCTCCGAGCCCGAGGGTGGTATCGGAATGTAAAAGTCCCTTCATCTCCCTATAAAAGGGGGCGCGAGGGCACGTGTAAACGGATTCAGACTTTTTTGGGACTTGTGCTACTTGCGGAGAGCATCGGCTGTCTCTTTGCGCTTTAACTGTGTACTTGAACGTGTTGAGAACTCCACTCGTGTTTGGGTAGTTATCCGAATTTTTCGGGTATCCCCCCAACAAGCATAACACCTCCATATGTGTTTGATTTGTATTTAATTGAAAACTTTATGTTTAAGCTATGAACAACATAAAAATTGGTATTCTTATTTGTCTCTCATTCATTATTATATGAGTATATGATGACACACATTATGGGAAGTATTTTTTATATAAACAATAACACAAACAATATATTTTTGAGAAAAACATAAATAACATATTAATAATTATAGAAATAGTAATCTAAAATTTTATATTGATGCACCTTAAGATTTTATTATAACTATATGATTTAGACTCAGATTTAAGGGCTACTTTAAATTTAATAAGCACATATTTATATGCAAAATTTAGGGGGGTAGTTGATGTTTTTTTATGGTAGCGTAAGTGGGTAATTTATATGAAAATTAAGGATTAATTTACATTATTTTTTATAATGGCATATGTGGGTAATTTATATACATATTTAGGGGTTACTTTGGTTTATTTTCATAATGGCAGAGGTGGGTAATTTATTAGAAATATATCAGATCCAATGGTTATTATGATTAGAGATGTTGAATTGATGGATGAATGTTTCTAATTTTTGTGAGAATTTATAAGATTTCTCTATTTTTTTTACTGTCCACCTAGGATCATAAGTGGCATCACGTTGAGGCTTCAAAAAGAGCCTCCAATTAGTAATAGTAAGATAAGTACTTAGGAATCAGATGACTAAATTGTCTATCTCGAGCTCAAGCGATTGATCTTCACATGGCTACCGGGAGGGATGTTGTGTGCATCCAAAGGGGTGATGTCCTTATTAGGTTGCCTCATCTGATTTTTAAAAATAACATAAGGCTTTGCGAACGAAGCTGCGGAGTGCGGAGAGAGAAGAAATCACTGACAAATGAGATCATAAACCCACGGCGAGAAGCTGCCATCTTTGCGGCGTCCGGTTCCTATACGCCGACAATTGGACTCGACCAACTCCACTGTCTCATGCCATCTGAGGGACGGACGGAGGGACGGACAATCTCGTCTCGCGAGGAAAATTAGCGAGGCAGCAACCCATGTGGCCGCCGCCCGGCATTCTGGGCGCGAGGAGGAATCTTCCATTCCCCTGCTTTTTAAGCGTCTGCTCGTGCATCAGCGTCGATCAGGACCTCCCAATGACTATTTATTTGTACCCTTACCCTTTTCTCGCCATTGTTTCAACCCAAAGCAAACGCATGGACCTTCCCTCAACTGATACCCTGAGAAAAGCAGCACAGCTCGGCAGCTGGCATCTCCTCTCCTGCGAAACGTTTTCGCCGCTGGAGTTGAGTTGTGAACCATGTGCGGGAATTGCTCGGAGGCCCGGGTCATCTTTCAGAGAAGCTGGCAGATGAACTAACTGCTCGGTTATCTTGCAATCAAAATTAATAACACTCCGTCTTGAGTCTCAACTCTGAAGTCCAACACTCATACTTCTCCTGCGCGAATTATACTCCAGGTGCCTTCACCACTGTATCCTGACCGACAAAACCTGATATCTGATTTAGGCTCTGCAAGTCAAGGAATTTATTGCAGAATGGTCCAAAGATCATGCGACCCGATCCGAACAGAAATGAGATGCCCAGCAAAAGACGGACATGTAACGTCAATCCAAAGCATAGGTCTTCAGTGGCCTAACGTTAGGGCCATGTTTCGGCACAGCTGGAGGTTTGGCCTGAGCTGCCCTGCCCACAAGTCAAAGAAGTTGGTTAAGGGCTCAGTGGTGGCGTACTACGGCCCCAAATGATTGCTGTCCTCTAGTTGTTTATGCTGGTGGATTGTCAGGAAAGAACACGAACAGGACCAAATAAGTGCCTGGTTTAATGGTGGAGCGTAAGTTTGATGTGTCCAGTGATTGGGCTAAAATTAGAGTCATTACTTAGCTCTGATCGTGCGCCGATTATGGTATTGGTTGGAGCACAAAAGTGCAGACAAGGGAAGTGCCAGTGGGGTGTACAATTTTCACCCTGTATGTTGTCTTGTTGAACTGATGATGGCCACTAGCAGCCACGAAGTACTCCGGCAGTGAGATTTTTTACAGCAGACGAGCCACTGAAGAAGGTCGCAGCAAACCTATCACTGACCGAATTCGGTTGTTTCTTGCAATCAACCGGTATTGCAAAGACGATGTAGCTGCACTTGCAAGCAAAGTAGTACTCCGTATATTGTCATTATATTCGACTGAGTCCCTTCGTTATCACTTGGAAACTGTAGCTATTCCCATTTTTTTCGGTACGTCTGATCAAGCTAGCTGTTCCCATTTTTGGTGCAACCGCATGGAATGGAAGCACACCATGCATTATGGAGGATTGAAGCTTAAGCATGGTTCATCCCAACCTTTTCTTACAAAGTCTACAGCAAAATCGCATCGCAAAAGGCCGAAGATTACGTGATGATTGCACACGACACGATACCAGAAAAAAATGCCGAATGCTCATGGAATCTGGACTGGAACCTTTTTTATTCATGAGCAAAAAATAATTAATTAAAGGTCTTTCGCTACCAATGTACTAACATGCAGAATTGTCCATGAAGACGAGCAAAAAATCGCCCCGTTTTTCGTCCTCCCCAGGTGGCACTGTAGATTTACTACTGCAGAACGCGCACCCGGCACAGTTTTCAGACATGTGCAGGCGCAATCAGAGCATGTGATCAGTACAGAGAAAATAGTTAATGGTGGTTAGCGACTCGTTTCCGGATGCAAAGACTGGCAGAAAGGAGGACCGAGAACCCGCCTTTTCTGCTGGGGTTCAACACGCTCCCTACGAAAGGATGATTACTGGAGCGACCTGTCCCCGCTGCAGCGCTAGCTGCTGCTTCTCTGTCGGCTCCTACCTCCGGGCTCCGGCATGGAGATGCAATGCATGGCGGTTGGTTTTTTTACCCTCACCTGCCGTGTTGCTTTGCTTGTTCACTTCCTCGCAGTAAGTGTAACTACACAGCAAAGAATTCTGAGCGAAAATTCTCCAGTTTGCATTGCACACGTAGCACACAGCTAGCTTTCCTGTTCTGCCATGTTTCCTTGAGGTGAAAGCATTTCGTTTTGCCATGGATCTCGTGTCGTGGCTGCGCACGGCCGGCGTTTAGCGTAAGCGAGGACGCTCCAACCACTACTCCAATTCCAACCAGTGGCGCCTAAACAAGGTAACGGGGGATTAGTTTTTTTAAGCTTAAAAGCGTCGAGATCAAACAGAAGCAGCGGTGGAGGAAGGGAGAGGGAAGAGAGCTAGACAGCAGGCCCAAAGACTCCACCTAATTGCAACCCAGACGTCGCTTTTCCCATCAGGAAATGATTAATCCCATCCCATGAGGTAGCTAGCTGTTAGTTAGCCATAGTAGCCAGTAGTAATTATGAAGAGCACTTGAGCATATGGCATCCTAAACAATTAAAAAGACGTCAGAAAGGAGAAGGTGAGAACAAAAATTAGCGAGTGTGACGCATGCTGCATGCTCATGTGGTCATACTCTGAATTATTTTTGCGCTGTTGATGATGTGTATATATTATATATATGTTGTACGTTCACGTTTCACCGAATGGCCAGTACGTCGGACTAGGCAGAAGCGATGTTCATTCTTCAGACTTTCCACGAGGAGAAGAATTGTTCAAACCTCGAAAACACTTGTGAATATATGAACTCCGTTCTACTAGGCTTTTAGCAGTCAGTATAGGACAGAGAAAGGAGATTGAATAGGCACTGGAATTCTGCTGGCCTTCTCCTACCACCGAATTGTTTGTTAGACGGAGGACTGGTAGTTCAGACGCAGTATTCACCAACTGACCAACAGAAGCTAGCATTGGGCGCGGCCGGTGATGAGCATGAGCGTATGTGTAGCGAGGGGAAGGTATCCATCTGAAAGACTGAGACCCGCTCACGTCATCTGCGTACGTCCATCTGCATCGCAGCTAGTATATTCTGACGGAGCCAGTGAGCTAGACCGTTGACAAATGGTCGATCAGATCAGATCCAGACGAGCGCGTGTGCAAACGGTCCTCGATAGTGCCGAGTCCGGCCGGACTCAGCTCTCGATCTGTACCGACCTAGCTTCGGTTTCTTCAAGCAATCTCCCATACCATCATGTCGTTTGCACAGTGCGAGGCTTTTGTGTTGAGCTACTTCGTACTGTACTGTACTGTATTGGCGTATTGCCCCGTCTTCCATCTGTTCCTCTTCTTGCAAGGGATCCATTCATCGATTCGTACAAAGCAGTGCCGCTCTGAAACGAATGGAGCGGCGCCTTTTCCTGCCTTTGTGAATGGAACTGGCTTTCGGACAGCGAATCTGACTGACTTCTCTGAAGCCAGCCTCGTACGGGCTTCCATACAGCCGGCATTGAGACCCGAGCAGATAGATGATGTTGTTGGAGTCCGACCGGGCGACCGTGAAAAACAAATGGAGCGAGGAGATAGATTAGCATGGGGGGATGCAAACGGCACGCAGATCGTGCTACAGTTTCTACATTTATTCTTAAATCCAGATTTGGCATTGCCGCGCATGGGGTCGCACGTGGATGCCATCCCCTCCCTCCCCTGTCTCTGTAAAAGAGGCCTCTGGGGCGAGCGACAAGGAAATTCCGCGGCAGTCTAAGGGCACGCGGGGTGCAGCAGCAGTTCACAAGTGGAGTAGCAGCAGCTTATCTGAATCTGATCACCCAACTCTTTCCACATCAAAGGAATGCAGGCATGCACATGCACTGTCAAGGTTCTAGCATTCGATCTCGGGCGGTAAATCATCCTCCTCTGTGCTGTGCATTCGAGCTGCAGCTCTCCGATCTGACTGTGACCGAACACAGCGGCCGCCCATGTCTAGCGCTCCGACACTACTCCCTCCACGTACGAGTACGAGTACGAGTACTCGGCTGCAAAATGATAGCGCGCTCGAGTTCGGCGGCAAGGAATGGGGGAGTAGAGTACGGCGACGACGCGGAATACGAGCAGGGGATTTATTGCGGGTTGTCGGAGCGGCGGCACCGTCGGTTCGCGCGTCGCTCCAGAAGAATGAAGATCGCGGCAGCAGCAGCAGCTACTACTAGCTGCCACCGCATCGCGCACATTCATCACAGTACCACATCACTGATCACTCGCCCGCCGCACGTCAGATCCCCTAATCGTGTCATCATGCCTTCTGTGCTTCCACCAACCCTAGGAGTAGGATAGGAAGCACTGATCCAAGTCAATTAGTCATGGCGTTTACTTTTACTCGCGGTATAAAACCCACTTTTGGAACACACTGCGTTTACTTTTTACTACTACTCGAATCTTTCTTGACTAGAATAAATTGCCTTTTTATATGACGGGATGCCTGCTGGCTGTGGACGAAACGAAAAGCGTGTTTTCCTGTCAGAGCGCCCGCGCGCGCGCACACACGCACTCTCTTCTGCCTAACGGCCGAAATATTCCGACCCTTTCGGGACTCCGGAGGCCTCCACCGTCAGCCTGCCAACCCACCACCCACTCGGCCACGGCCGCACACGGCGGGCGGGGTGGTGTCCTTTTCCCTCCGGGCTCTTGGCGCGCGCACCAGACCACCAGACCGGCGCCGCTCTGCTCCCCCCGCCGCGCCGCGCTTGTGCCAATTGCCAAATTCCCAGGGGGACGCGCGGGCCATCGGCCTTCCCCACCACCTCACCATCCGCCACCAGCCGCGCTGCCGCCCTTTCCCCACTGCCCCTGCCGCTGCCGCGCTCCTAATAATTGCCCCCAGCTGAGCGCGCCTGCTAGTGCTAGCCCGAGCAGCAGGCAGCAGCTGCGTTCGCGACTAGTGAAACAGGCCCGGCCGCGCGGCGCTATATCACCAGCCGGGCCTCCCCCTCCGCCGACCACTGCCACCGCCCGCCCGCTGGCATAGCGCGTACGCCGCCGCGAGATCGCCGACGCCTGAGAGATCTTGTTGTCTGCGCCCGCCCGCTTGCCTGCCGGCGGCGGCAGCATGAAGCTCCCGCTGATCCGGCCGCTGTGGCCGGGTCTGGCGCCCGCGGCGACCTCGCCCGACGCGGCGCCGGAGCCCGCGAAGCCGTCGCTGCCGGCGGCGTGGCTGCTGCTGCACGCGCTCTTCTGCGCCACCTCCATGGCCGTGGGCTTCCGCTTCTCGCGCCTCATCGTGTTCCTCCTCTTCCTGCCGACCCCGCCCATCAACCCCGCCGCGCACCTCGTCTCGCTCGTGTCCTCCCCGCCCGTCACGCTCGCCGGCGCCGCCGGCAACGCGACCACGGCCACGATCACCACCACCACCACCACGACCACCACCGTCACCACCACCACCACGGTGGCCGCCGAGATCGGGGCCGCCGCCGCCGCCCGCCAGCAGCAGCACCACCACCACCACCACGGGCCCGTCTTCGTGGGGCGCCACCCGATCCGCGTCCGCCCCTGGCCGCACCCGGACCCCAACGAGCTCCTCAAGGCCCACCGCATCCTCGCCGCCGTCCAGAACGCGCAGCGCAGCAGCAAGCACCGCGGCGCCGGCCCGCCGAGGCCCGTCATTGCCGTCACCCCGACCACCACCTCCGCGCTCCAGGTGCCGTCCCTCACGTCCCTCGCGCACACGCTCCGCCTCGTCGACGCCCAGCTCGTGTGGATCGTCGTCGAGCCCGGGCACCGCACAGACGCCGTCGCAGCCGTGCTCTCCCGCTCCAACCTCGACTTCCTCCACATCACCGGCCCCGGAGACTCCACCGCGTCCCTCCGAATGCACGCCCTCAGGTACGCGGACCACGAGATGGGATCTCACGCCTCTCGCTGATTATTCAATCGCACAGTTCCCCCTCCTCACAATTTAGATCCCCCTCCTCACCGCTGACGAGTCGCTGATCAATCATGCCATGCGCAGGGAGATTCGGGCGAAGCGAATGGACGGCATCGTGGTGTTCGCCGACGAGAACAGCATCCTCCGGACGGAGCTGTTCGACGAGGCGCAGAAGGTGAGCACCGTGGGCGCCGTGCCCGTCGGCATCCTGGGCGAGGACGACGGCGCAAGCGAGTCGTTCCTCCAGGCGCCGTCGTGCGACGCCGCGGGGAAGCTGGTGGGCTACCACGTGTCGGAGGAGACCGTGCTGCCGGCCAACCGGAGCGACATGCTGCTGTCCAGCAGGCTGGAGTGGGCCGGCTTCGTGGTGAGCGCGCGCGCGCTGTGGGAGGACGCCAGCGAGCGGCCCCAGTGGGTGCGCGACCTCGCCGCCATCGACGACGCCGACGCGCGCGCCGCCAGCCCGCTCGCGCTCGTCACCGACGCCGGCCGCGTCGAGCCGCTCGCCGGCTGCGCACAGGCGGCGCTCGCGTGGTCGCTCCGGTCAGATAGCCTCCACGGCGTCAAATTCCCACACGAGTAAGTTCGCCGGAGACCTTTCTGGAATTCATTCTGGAATTTGAATCTTACCATTGCCTGCAATTAGTATTACCGCGTGATTATTAGTTGCACATGCTAAGCTAGTCGCATGCTATCTTTTGAAGCAAAAAAAAAAAAAGAGCTGGTTGCATGCTTAGATCTAAGATTTTGTTTCGTGTTGCGACACGTAGGTACGTTTGGTTGCGCAAATTATGGTTGGGGATGATGGTTATGGTGTTCCTAATCGGTTTGGTAGGGTGGGGGCGATCCCTCTGAAAGCAATTCGCGTAGTAGGCCGTAATCACATGCCGACCGGGCATAGCATAACAGGGACCTTCTTTAACAACACTGCCACGAGAGTACCATTAGCACTGTCACAGAATACCCTTTCTGTACAGATTGTGATCTGTCCATCTCTGTCCCGGCTACCTGCCTGCCCCGCTGCCGCTGGTGGTTGCCATTTTCATGAAACAGAGCTTGTGTCGGTTCCTGTTTCATTCGTCCTCGTGCCTTGTTCTTGTATAGCGTGGCACTTGTTCTGCATTCCCTAAATCCAGCCATAACCTTAGGATACTTTTAACATATATATAAGTGGAACAATGACCTGTATAAGTATAATCAACAAGGAACACAGACATTTCCAATCAAATCATTTCATGATCCTCCTGTCCTGGTGCGTGTTGTTTAATCACGAACACCTTACTTTCTCCAAAAGGCTCTCTATTTGCTCCACATGCCCACCTACATCTAATCTAGCTGTCGTATGCGTTGTGTCAAAAGCAGAGCCAGGTCATTCTAAAATATTCATAGCTATCACTTCAATTAACCATATCTTTTTAATCACTAATAGACCACTACTAAGTAGCTATCATCACTACTGAATATACTAGCTTTCTAGCAAACCTGCATAACTTTTTTGAAACGAATTAAAAAAATTGAAACGAAAAACCTGCATAACTTGTTCATGTCCTATTTTGGATACATGCCAATAGTACAGTTATTTGGTATGTGCTTTGGTGTTAAGTGGTTTGAGATGCACACAATCAGATTAGAAGATTGGGGGAGTCTACTTGAGGACTATAATCTTTTGCCGGCATCTCTGACGGCCATACGAAAAGAGTTTGAACTTTGGTCAATACACACCTAATCGAATTGAACAGACCAAATCCAAATACCTATCATGTTTCTGCCCTTGTATGTAATTATAATTATGAACAAATATTTTTTTAATTTAGCTTCACGGATCACATATATACCTAACTATTTTCCCTAAAATAGATGTCTGATTAAGCGACATTTTTGGTGCAGATGGAAAATCGATCCGCCTCCGCTGAACACTGGTTCCCATCAGCAGAATGCCAAACCAGAGACGCCTGTGAAGCAAACAAATCTAGCAAGCACTGAAGATCAGCACTAGAGATCAAAATTTTTTGGACAGTAGAAGTCAGAGCAAATCAGGCAGCTGTTGCTCCCAGGATTTGTCAAAAGTCTCCAGTTCCCCACTGGTGCATCCGTCTACGCGTCGTCGGTGCCAACCACCGCCAAAGTAACAGAAGCCAGCTCAGCTCAGCTCATTTCTTTGGACACTACAGATGAAGGCACCATCAGTACATGTAACTTGGACCCTTGTTCATCTAAATCTCTCTGTATCAGCCGTATAAAAATAGATAAAAAAAAGTTTAATTATCTATACCCCCTCACCCCCTTCATGTAGAATAGCATTTTAGGCATATTGTTTTCGTGTAAAATAGATCAGAGCAGGGACTTGCAGAAAAAGCCTTGTGGTTTGGGAATCAAAGCATTGGTTGTACACTCGTATGAAATAATGATGATCCAGTTTTCACTTTATCACATTTTGATTGCACGAATTGTATGTTGATCAATTGCTAACTTTGAAGATTAGTCGTCTGGTAAACGTTTCCGCAGCTTCTCTGAAGTGATAGTTACCAATTCTAGGAGGGTGTTCTTGCCTCCTTGATTCAGGTTTTGGCTAAAGTGAGTGTTTAGTTCAGCAAATTTGATTAGATATAATGGGTGAATAGTGACAATTTGCTAGCAACTAGCCACATTTGACCATATGCATAAAGAGAGCCGTACATTTCGACGTGACAGGTGAATAGTGACGATTTACCGAATTAGACAAGGACTAAAAAATTATAACTCTGTCTGATGCATATAACGAGATAAGACTCGCTGGCCATGGACCCATGGTGAACACTTAAAATTAATCAATCTAAAAAAGTCCAACTTCAAACTAACAAATCACCTCGCAGGTAGAGATACGCCAGTAAGACAGCACAGAAAGAACTATGATTACAAATCAGCTCGCAGGTCAGAAAGGAACACGTGTAATATTGCAATTCACAGACCTAAACAGTGATAACTGAACAGCTATGGCAATTGGCAACAACATTAGAGCAAGTATACTGATGTGCGAGGAGCCGGGGGAGGCCGAGCGTGGGAGAGAGAGAAACGAAGTGAGAGAATATAACGGGTGTCTCGCGTGCAGCCCGCCTGAAGCCGGCGAAGGGAACTCACCACAACTGCTATTGGCTGAGTTCACTGTTATGCCTTAAATGCTACCAAGTTTCACTGTCACAGCATGCCAGGTCACCGTGCGTTGCAGCTGCAGCCCGCAGTGGGCGCAACCATCATCCATGCTCTTACATATGCAACATCGGATAGTTATGGTAAATTCACATCATCCTGGTTTTTAAAGCATTATGGCAAGGTGAGGCGACACCTTGGCTGCATCCAAAGAATGGCACCGGCTACAAGGCTCCCCAACATTTAACTTAACTGCAGAGGGAACTCTAACCAGGATGTAGCTTTTGACGGTGCTGAGTGCTTTATGTGCCTCCAAGATCATACGCCGGTTTAAGCGCTTGCATCTACTAAATTTTCCGGCGGAGCACCTAATAATCACCAATCCCCTCCGCACCAAATATACAGTCCAATGTGAGACTTTCAAGTGCCTCGAGAACATGACATGTTAGCTCAACAATGCTCTTTGCCGAGCAGAAGCCATTGATGTGCACCTGGAATCATGTTGCATGTCTTCCTGAGGGCTCTTTTACGGTGGACCATATCACCAAGTGGTGGTATGCAGTATAGGACTATTTTTGGTAAGGGTAAATAGGTAATTTTTGCAATCTTTTACTAAATTTGGCAACCTCGGACTAAGAAAAAATTCATTTATGTCATAAGGAAAATTTAAAATATTTTTTTAAAAAAATCATTTTTGAAATTTCAATTGAAAATTTTTGTTTTTGAATTTTGGAAAAAAATGGCCATAGGATATGGGAAAATTGAAAAAAATGATTTTGAAATTTGTCACGAAAATTTGAAATGAAAAAAAATGATTTTTTCATTTTTTAAAATGAAAATTTCCGTTTAACATTTTTTAAAAAATGGCTATCACCAAATGGAAATGAAAAAAATCATATATTTTTTGTGCCATCCAGATAAAACTTCCCTTGTACCACTCATACCACCTATGCATACCACCATATACCACATGTGCAAGTTGTGGTGGTATACAATCAATCTCAGCTGTCGGATCCTTACATATTGGTCATTTTCCAACAGTGGTATAGGGCGGTATGGTCCACCGTAAAAGAGCCCCTTCATGATCTACCTGCACAACACCAAATGTTAATGTCAGTCAAGGGCCCGTAAGTCAAATACCCAAATTAAACATCTCCACAGAAGATACTAGACATCTTTGCAGCATTAACAGGAAGCTCACACTCAGGACGAAACTCTCCAAGACAGGACAAGCATCCAGAAACCAAGCCAATGATAAATAATTGTAGGATGGGGTAACAGCCCCATCATAATCATCACCAAGGTAAATATTCAAATGCTTGACATGGAGGAATTTGTCGGCTACAATTGGGGTATTAACTTTCTGCACAAAGATATCTCACATTAATCGCATCCTCTATGTCTCACAAAAACTGGCATCAAGATTTAGAGTATACCTCACAAGTTGAAGATACAACAAGAGTTACAGACGCAACACAATGGAAGGAAGCTTTGTAACAACGTAATTCAACAAGTTGGGCTCAAATGAAAACTCCACCCTTAAGTTCTTTACTTTTGATGATTCTCCAAGAAAGAGTTGTACAGGTTCACCAAAGAAGTCAAAAGCGGAGAGGTCTGGAGTTGTGCTCTCTATCACTTGCAGCATATCACACTCACATACACTCAGGGTGTGACTGGCAAAGTGCATACCGCAAGCCTGCCTACCATAAGCCCATTTCCAAGCCAACCCATGCTAAGCCCACCATTTCTACCGGTGTTTGGCAGGCTGCACAAGGATTTTTGGCCCGCTAAGATTGTGATTGGTAGCCTGCACAACTAGTTGGGCTGCACTGCTGGAGCTTGTTTCGTTGTGTTTGGTGGCCTGCATAAGTGGAGTTAGGCGCACCGGTTGCACTCGAAGGGTGAGGTTACCGATCCAGCAGAAGGTACACAGATAAATATGAGCCTCTAACCCTAGGGGTGACCCGCCGACACATTCACCGCCCCCTCCCGACTCTTCTACTCCATTCGTCTCCCTTGGCGGCGATGAGCGAACCGGGCGGAGTGATGGCGCTCGGAGAGGACGACACCGGAGCTCGAAGCAAATCGGGCGGAGTGATGGCGGTCGGAGAGGACGGCGACCGGAGCTCGAAGGGGTGTCCTGGTGGTAGGTCCAGCTGGTCCTAGTCCGTGGAGGTGAGCTCTCCGCTGCCGGCGACCCGCTTCGTGTGCGAGGCCGGCCGTCCCTGTGAGGCCTGCAATCGGTACACCAAGAAGGGAAAGGCGAAGGGGGCAGAGGCGCAGAAGACTGTGGATGCAAGTGATGGAAGCGGCGGTGATGGAAGCGATGGAAGCGGCGGCGAGGAAGCGGTGGAAGTGCGGAAGCGATGGATCTTCTTCGAATGGGGATTCAAAGAATTCGTCGTCCGAGATGAAGACCATCTCATCCACTGAGGTGATCAGGACCAACTCATCCACGGATGCGAAGACCAAGTCATCCACCAGTGCTGAGATCTCAGGTATCTCCATCTCTACCTGATTCTTTGTTGTGCTCACAGTTAGGTTGATTGATGATCTAGGTATTCAATAGGGTTGTTGTAGATTTGAGGTCTTGAGTAGTGTTACATGAGATCTGTTTTTTTAGAGTGTGTCGATTATTGAAAAGAAAGAAGGAATGGAGACAAAGGGATGGGGAGGTATTGATAATGACAATGAGCTGAGATGCCATCATGGGAAGTGTCCTAAGCACATGTTGTGCTGGGATGGGGAGAACACAGGTCGTCGTTATCTTGCTTGTCCAGAGAGGGTAAGATTTGACACATCATTGTGTAGTTTAGTCACTGTTATTTTGTGTTTGCTTGTATCACATTGTATTTTCGCTTGTGGTTGTTAGGTGAAGGAACACATGTGTGATTTTGTGTACTGGATCGATGAGAAGTGGCCACCAATGCTCCAGAAAGCTGTTGCATCTATTTGGGAGGTGGTAGGCAAGTACAAGAGGATCACCGAGGAAGCCCAGGTCGATCTGTACGCTGTTATTCGGAACAAGAATGAGATCTGCCTTGAGAAGGAAGCGTTGCTGGAGGAAAAGAATGACTTGATCAGGGAGGAGTCGATCCATGGCGCCAAGGTTGCCTTGGAGAGGGAATTGGCTTTGAGGACTAGGCTTGCAAGGACAACCTGTGAAACTCTGCATAATCGGATCATAAGTGCTGGCAACGATAAGAAGATGTTGTATATACTGACCCTGGCTTTATATGTTGCTTGTTGCAGTGCTTCTAGCAGTTGTGATGAAGAAGACGTGTCTATAGATAGATCCAACTAGATTTCTTTTGGGGTTGGTAGTTTCATGTGATGACTAGCCGACCACATTCTACTTGTTTCATTTTGGGGTAGTAGACTGTGGTTGTGATGACTTTTGTTTACTGACGACTGTCAAAGTCTCCTAGGGTTAGGAGTGACTTAAGTTGTGGTTGTAATCTAAGATGAGTTTGTGTACTGGAACTGGAATGTTGATGAATGAATGCTGAACTGTTAGATGTTTCATCAGTTGAATTGCACATGGGTTTCATCAATTGAACTCCAGAATTAGAAGGTCATGAGTTCATACATCTGCTACATAGTACGTCTTTTTAATTGCAATACAACTGATAATGTCATTAGTACTACAATTAACTACAATACAACTTGAGAACAACAGACGAGAGTAGCACAACCGTTGACGGTTAATAGTTGTACCAAAGTTCGTTTATGACTTGCAAGTGGACAAGTCTCCCGTCGTAGTCAAGGGACCCTTCTTCCCTCGAGTGGTGAACCCAAGGTATCGAATCCGTGGAACAATGTGCAACGCAAGGATTCAATCTAGTAAAGCAAGGTAAGCTATCTTATGAAGACAAGTTGCATCTAATCTACTAACTCATAAAGAAAACACATCTAATCTAATCTACTAAAGAGGTAGCAAGAGAAAGCAAGAGATAACCAATCTAGAGAGTCTAGATCATGCTTATGTTGTAGCTCCAAACAAGATAGATGAAGATAGAAAAGCGAATCTCATTAAAAGCATCTTTAAATCGTGGCCTTCCCATCCGACTCCGAAAACGCCCGCCTTTCGGAACCCCCGTTCGTCACAACGTATCCCTACTCATGCGGGTAGTCTAGGGCGAGTTCGATAGAACAAATTGAAATCACTTGGCCGGTCCGGTATGCACCTCTAGCCACCGCGGCTACAAGAGCACCCTATGTAATCTAGCTATAGACTAGATCGTAGAAGAAGCAAAACCAAGAAGAAAACAAAATCATCGAGAAGGCACTTGATCGCTAGAAATCGGATTCACTTACAAACTTCACCACGAATGATTACATGAACAAGATCACCACCGGGCCCTCCCTCGATCTTGATCCTCGCTCCGGAGCTCCGACGTGGTCTTCCATGCAAGGTTCCCACGTCGGTTAGGGAAACCCTAGACAACTAGCACGACCCTCATCTCCGAGATGGTGTCCCTCAAGCTTCTCTGCTCCTCGGCGGCGGATTACGAATTGGATGATGCGTGGCTCTCGGTCGGGGGGCTATTAATAGCCCGAGAAGCAATTAGGTCAAAGGGGAGGCCGATTGGGCCCCGAAAGGGCCGGGCCGGCCGGCCCGGGTCGGCCGGCCCGGGCCCGTTTCGGCCCGCCTTGTCGCCTCCTTCGCCGGTGTTGCTTCTCGCGTCTTCTAGATGTTCTTCCCTTTTGCATGTGGGCCCTTGACGTTGGTTTCTCTCTCGAATTGGACTCAACTCCTTGTCTTGCAAGATTCAAGACTTTTCCGGTTTGGTCCTCGGAGTTTATCATCTTCTCGGGCTTGGTCCTTGGGCTCTTGGAGTCATGTTCACTTCATTGCTTGACTTGTACGGGCTTCATGGTCTTGTCATGAGGTGCTTAATGAACTTATCCCGAAGTCTTGCTTTCAACGTTAAAACCCTGCGTAAACACTTAACTCCAAAACCGACATGCACAAGTGAACTTGTTATACCACGGGGGTTAGTACCAATGGATAAGATACAAAAGTCATGCCAACACCGAAGGTAAACTCATGGCTAGGTTGACGGATTTGCACCGTCAACATCTCCCCCATGCTTAAACCTTGCTCGTCCTCGAGTAAGCCTTCGATGGATATCATCGTTGCCAAACAATGTTTAAACCTTGCACTTGATCATACACGAGAAAACATAATGCTCTCAAAATTTTAATTAATTAAAGTTCCATAATATACTGGCCTTCATCCCTACGGAGGGTAGATATTTAATTAAGCTTATCCCACAAGTATTAACATGCTCCCAAAATTCAAATGGATCTCGGAAATTTTGAAATAAAGAACAAGATGAAAAAGAGCTAAACCAAGTTCACAAATTTAAACCACCTTGCATCTTGCTCATGAACTCTCATCTCATCTTGTCTCTCAAGCCTATTTATTCTACTCCTTTCCCTCTCATAGCATTTATTTATGTGGTAGGCTTTATATGGAGCTTTTTGGGAAAGTTTAGTCCTACCAAGATTTTATAAATGAGATGTTGTCAAAACAAGACAAGCTTCTCATGGTCTTACCGAGACTCGTCAAAAAGGTCATTGGAAAATGATGTTATATCAAGGAGGGGAAAGACAAAAATACACACACTTGAGATGAGTGGACATGTGCAAATGACAAAGGGTGATCCCGAGCCACAAAGGAAGTCCACATTATCGGATTGCACATGGTTGGAAAATGAGAATGGATCTTTTAAACTTGAAGCCTTGAATTTCCTAATGCACTTTAGAGAACCGGGGAGTTCACTTTACGCATACTCATATTTTTTCTCTTTCTCATATTTCTCCTTCTTTTCTTTCTTTCTTTCTTTTTTTCATTAATTCATCATTTTTTTCTTGTGAGACTTTCACCTTGGAAGTCACGTACATCGCCTTTGAATTTTCTTTCATTCATCATTTTTTTAAATTGCTCCCTTTGAACTCTAAAAATTGCATCGTACCTACCTCCTCCCCCATGCTTAGACGCTGCTCGTCCTCGTGCAAAGAAGCGGTAAATAAGGTAGGTACTGGAAATATTTTTCCTTGGAGAGATACTTGAATTCTTCAATATTGGCACCGTCTTGCGATCTTCCTTGAATTGATGATCCATTCTCAATGATAGGTTGTGGTCAAGGAGGTAATCACAAAAGATGATATTTGGTTTTAAGGATGGATATCCGGCGAGGTTTGTGAGATCTCCAATGCGGGGATACACAATGCACGGATAAGAGGCTAGCAAAAAGATAGATACGCAAAAACGGAATGACCAAATCTTCTTAGTCTCGGGCCGAGAAATCAAGGCCCGAAATAACTCACCCAAAAATAAATCTTGTATACTAAGTTTTTGCACTCAAATATTTATATGGCTCGGGATAGGTAGAGTAACACGCAAGTGGTATTTATGACAAGGTTAGCTTTACATTTAAGAACAAAAATAAATAATCTTTAATCCATCTAAAACTTGAGAGCACATAAAACACTATGTGTCTTTATCTTTATCATAACCTCCTCTAAAGATTAATCTAGCATTTAGATAATTTCAGATTTGCATTTTTAAGAGAGCACTAGGTTAAACATGCCTAAATCGATTACAAAGATAAACAAAGCGGCAATTATAATCATATATCATCATGGCACAAACTTTGTAACTTTACTAATGGTAAAAACTTGGTGGTGACATTATTCATGATGAAAATAAAAACTAACACACACGCTGAAAATTAAACTAAAAACTAAAAATTAAAGTAAAGCTGAAAATACTACGCATACATAGGCACATCCAAGCTGAAAATTAAAGAAAATGGAGTAAAGGAAAGATAACTAAAGCTCCTCCTCTCTCTAATCTTCCGCCGGTGGTTGATATCGATAGTCTTGGTTGTTGTACCCTTACTTGTAATAGGAATGCACCACTCCTCCTATGAATTGTCCGACGGTGCTAGGTGAAGGTGTCCAAGCACATAAGCGACGTTTGCATTTCCTTCACCCATTTGGTTTGCATTGGTTAGGATGGCTACAATAATTTGCATGTTCCTTGCAACGTATCCTCCAATGGTGGCCACATTTTGTTGTGGTTGAGGAAGGTGTGCATATGGCTCCGCAAAGGCTACATTGGGCACCGCAAAAATGGTGGGGGTATGGCTGCACCACTCCCCCATGCTTGCATTGGTACACCACCGTAGTAATTTGGCGGCGCCGGAATTTCTCCAAATGGCGGCACATAATTTTTGTGTGCACCTTCTTCTTGGGCAAAGAAGATCCTTCTCCTATAATCCTTCTCCTTTATTTTTTTCCTTCGCCAAAGACAAGAAGTCCTTCCTCTAACCAATCTTCTTCCCCTCAAGAAAAAGTCTTAACCTTACTTCCGAAAGGGGCAAGTTCACCTAGGCCACTTTGAAGCCTCCTCTCTCATCTTCACTTATATATTTTCCTTTGTTCATATATTCCTAGGATAGTCCCGGGTAGGAGATGATTCGGGTTCCTTGTAATACCCGGTTTTAAAGAGATAGTCAACATGGAGAGGCAACACCCCGAACCAATATCTCCCGAACTCGATGTTGCTTAAGAACACCACCGGTTGATCATAGGTGAGTGGGTTCTATTGGCCACTTGGCAATCAAAGTCGAGTAAAGCCAATTCAACTTCGTGTTGGTTATCTTTGTCTCTCTCGTTCTCCCAAAAATCCACTTGCACAAAAGTGACACACTTGGATGATGGGGTTCCGGATAGTATTTCTTCATTGATGGTCTCCTCCCGCGATCATACTCCAAAAACCTTCCCATGTGCCTTCATGCACATCCACTTGTTCCGGAGCTCCCTTTTGAAAATAGGAGACACTCGCCCATGGGTCTACGATACTAGAACATGCAATCGTTTTGAACATGAAAACCAATGTAATCTATCAGGGGTTGTGACCACGGTTTCACCCTTTCCCTCCTCTCGTACTCACGCGAAGTTACTCATGACTAGACCTATGATGGACACGATGTGTTGAATGGATACAAGGAAGCATTGGGGCTCTACTCCCTTTACGGAATGGTAGCTAACCTTAAGCATTAAAGTATATTCAATACAAGATGATAGATAGATTACCCAACAAGGTATGATCACATCTCAAGATCGATTACAACCCATGGATGAAAGGAGATTACCCCGTCAAAGTGCTAGAAATAGCATCGTTGATCAAGGTTACCCTTCCGACGGTGTCTTCCTTCTTCTCCACTTATGGGCTCCCTCCAAACGGAATGAGAGACTCAGCACTCCTTCATCAAGGGTATGCGCCATGGTCATGAGAATTTCCTAGGCGAATTCCTTGTGGGTGTTTGCCGACACTCTGTTAGAGAATTGCACCGGTGTCCCGTATGAAACCCAATATGTGGAGAGCTTGGTCGTCGATGTCGACGTTCGCTACAAGCCTCTACTCAAGGCGAGCGAGCTTCTCCTCCTCCTCCTCCGTCATGATGACATACCCCTCGGAATACCGCTGAGTGTATGGAGGTGGAGCGGATGATCGTGTCGAATGGCGAGGTTGGACGGGCGGCTCCTCCATATGTCCTTGAAGTTTGGTGAACCTCATAAACGAGTTTCGTGTAGCCCTCATGCCACCGAGGAGAAGAGTGTGGTTCCTCCTTGGTGGTGCCGTGTCCTCCTCCATGCTCCGAGAAGACTCGGAAACCGAGTGCCTCCTCGAAGAGGTTGTCGATGATGGCTTAGACGACGATGATCCCTTCCCTTTTTTTGGTGAAAAGGCTTGTAGTTTTCTTCCATGATTGCAGCACTCTCCCTCACAAATATATATCCGGGGTTTTCACCCGTAACAAGGTACACAAATATTATTTTGGAGTTTGGACTTTGAGTGGATTAAGGGTGTGGATTTCTTTTTGAGCTATCAAGCTTGGGAAGGTTGGCTATGTTTACGGAGGTTTTAGGCACACAAACTTGAACACACAAACCGAGGAAGGAGAGGGAAGCTTGCTCGCAGTAAAACGAGAGCCGGGGGGGGCTCCTTAGTAGGGGAGGCCGGCCGTCCCGGGCCGACCGGCCCGGGTGGCCCGGTGCTCCTCCCCCGCCTCGGCTTTCTTCCAAGACGATCATCTCGCCTCTACAACTTTCCCCGCCCGCGTGCTCCACGAGTTGCACCGCCCAAACGCTCTCGTCCACTCATTGGTCCTTCCACTTGATGCTTCATGCCTTGAGTCATGTCCATGCTCCCTTGCTCCACTTGCTTCACATGCCACCATGAAATTCCTGCAAAGTTTATGCTTGCTGCTCACCATGCTTGTCCTTTGCATGTGAACTTGGTGGACTTGGTGCATGCATGATTAATTCAAACTAGATTGTTCCCCTTTAAGTGTGTTTAAGGTTAAGCACTCCTCTAATTTTGAAATTTAAAAATATTTTTCAGAGCCATGCAAGAGCTCAAGCATAAATTTAGAGAAGTTTTTAAACCATTAAAAACAAATGTAAGTCGAAAATATTTTCCGACTACGTTGATATCGGTCTCACCGGTATAGTTTGCCTTCATTGGCCGAGAGCGAACTTTTCCCGGCTTGATCATGGGGGCATAGGTTTAGGTTCTAATTTTGATTAGATGAGAGAGACTTTGAATGAAATAAAATTAAATGAGGCTTAGAAAAATTTTAATCTTAGAGAAACCAAGGATAAGGATTTTTAAACCAACCAAAAGTTTTAGTTTCTAGGTTCACGCAAGTCCTACCACGTGCTGAAATTTAATTAACACCTAGGTATAAGTCGTGGCTTCACTCGTGTGTTTTTAGCATGAAAAACAAGTCAACCACAACATCATAAAGAGGATGAAAGGTTGAGTTAGGTTCTGAATTTTTTTTGGTTTTGGTTTCTCGAAAAAAAAGCAAACAACATAGGATGGTTCATGTAAAGGGTTTATGATCAAACAAAATATTCAACCAAGAATTATGTCTCTAATATTGTTCAACCATTCTAAGTCTAATGTTTTGCGTAGTAAAATTCAAAACTGAATTATATTTAAAAAGACTTGAAAAACCCGGAATCGGGTTGTCCTCCCGTAGCTTATTCTTGACTCGACGAAACGGGTTGCCTCCCCGCCTAGCGCTTCGTTTATAGTCCATGGCTAGACTTCTTCACTTGATTACTTCGGATCAACACTCTTTGCGGGCGTTGCAATCTTGGGTACCCACTTTGGCTTAGTCATTTTTTTGGTCTTCACAGTCGGCTTTGTCCTTTGGTCTTGACGGATGCAACAACTTCCTTCATGTAGTGGCTCGGCATCTCGAACTCCGGTCTTCGGTCGTGGTCTTCGTGGTCTTAGTGTGATCCTCCATCACTCCCGAATGAGTTTGAGTAGCCTTCGCCATCTTGGGACCTTGGAGTTGTCTCGGAAATTCTTCTTTGTTACCCATCGGGCGCCCGCAAGTTGTCCCACTTGCGTCTAGCATCTTCATCACGATGAACACTTCACGTATAGAGCTTCCGACCTCCGTCACCTTGCCATCTAAATTCTTCAATATTTTCTCCATAGCCTCGAACTTAGTGACGGCGTCGTTGTTGATCTTAGCTTGCTCGTCCATCAAGTCCTTGAATTTTGCACAAAGAGGAACCAAATCTTGAATCGACAAACTTGCATTAAATCGGGGTTACCTTGGACATGGTCGTACTCCACACACTCCTTGCATGTGGAACTTGCTTCGGCGGCCTTTAGGTGTTGAGCTTCTTTCTCCATCTCCATCTTCTCCATCCTCCTCTTAAGTAAACCGATATGCCACTCAAGGAATCCGGCTCGTATGCATTCAGCTCTCGCAATCGTCATGCGGATAGTTGAGACCTTGATCTTGAACGGCCTCCCGGCGTCTTGAAGGTTTATGATAGGTAGATCAACAATGTCCGGGTGCATAGCGATCTTGCGCTCCGATGGTTGAGGTTGATCTTGCTTTGTACTTGGAGGTGGTGATTCCCTTGGAGATTTCGACGGTCCTTCGACTTCAACTTTTGAATCTAGGGTTTCCAACCCTTTAGCTTGTGTTGCACGTCTCCTTTGCCTCGTAAAGTTTTCCCGGATCATCAAAAAAAAAGTTTGGGTTTCTTGGAGAGGTAGCCAACCATCTCCTAGGTTAGGGTTAGCAATAAAACAAAAATCTAAAAAGAAAAATTAGGGTTAATCAAAACTAGATTAGATTGATTTTTTTGTTTTGAGGATGATCAAACATAAGAGATGCAAAAGAAAATTAAAAGAAAAAACTCGAAAGATAAGCGATACTAGATCGGATCTTGATTGCTTGTTCCCCGGCAACGGTGCCAGAAAAAGGGGCTTGTTGACGGTTAATAGTTGTATCAAAGTTCGTTTATGACTTGCAAGCGGACAAGTCTCCCGTCGTAGTCAAGGGACCCTTCTTCCCTCGAGTGGTGAACCCAAGGTATCGAATCCGTGGAACAATGTGCAACGCAAGGATTCAATCTAGTAAAGCAAGGTAAGCTATCTTATGAAGACAAGTTGCATCTAATCTACTAACTCATAAAGAAAACACATCTAATCTAATCTACTAAAGAGGTAGCAAGAGAAAGCAAGAGATAACCAATCTAGAGAGTCTAGATCATGCTTATGTTGTAGTTCCAAACAAGATAGATGAAGATAGAAAAGAGAATCTCATCAAAAGCATCTTTAAATCGTGGCCTTCCCATCCGACTCCGAAAACGCCCGCCTTTCGAACCCCCGTTCGTCACAACGTATCCCTACTCATGTGGGTAGTCTAGGGCGAGTTCGATAGAACAAGTTGAAATCACTTGGCCGGTCCGGTATGCACCTCTAGCCACCGCGGCTACAAGAGCACCCTATGTAATCTAGCTATAGACTAGATCGTAGAAGAAGCAAAACCAAGAAGAAAACAAAATCATCGAGAAGGCACTTGATCGCTAGAAATCGGATTCACTTACAAACTTCACCACGAATGATTACATGAACAAGATCACCACCGGGCCCTCCCTCGATCTTGATCCTCGCTCCCGAGCTCCGACGTGGTCTTCCATGCAAGGTTCCCACGTCGGCTAGGGAAACCCTAGACAACTAGCACGACCCTCATCTCCGAGATGGTGTCCCTCAAGCTTCTCTACTCCTCGGCGGCGGATGACGAATTGGATGATGCGTGGCTCTCGGTCAGGGGGCTATTAATAGCCTGAGAAGCAATTAGGTCAAAGGGGAGGCCGATTGGGCCCCGAAAAGGGCTGGGCCGGCCGGCCCGGGCCGACCGGCCCGGGCCCGTTTCGGCCCGCCTTGTCGCCTCATTCGCCGGTGTTGCTTCTCGCGTGTTCTAGATGTTCTCGCCTTCTCGCATGTGGGCCCTTGACGTCGGTTTCTCTCGAATTGGACTCAACTCCTTGTCTTGCAAGATTCAAGACTTTTTTCGGTTCGGTCCTCGGAGTTTATCATCTTCTCGGGCTTGGTCCTTGGGCTCTTGGAGTCATGTTCACTTCATTGCTTGACTTGTACCGGGCTTCATGGTCATGTCATGAGGTGCTTAATGAACTTATCCCGGAAGTCTTGCTTTCAACGTTAAAACCCTGCGTAAACACTTAACTCCAAAACCGACATGCACAAGTGAACTTGTTATACCACGGGGGTTAGTACCAATGGATAAGATACAAAAGTCATGCCAACACCGAAGGTAAACTCATGGCTAGGTTGACGGATTTTCACCGTCAACAACAACGATCATCACTAGTGCCGCCGTGTTGATGAATGCCTGAAAATTGTAGGTCTTTTTAATATCTGGTGCCATCATGTAAACAGGAGCATCTTCCTCATGCTTTTCACTTCCATTGTATGCCTTCATTGCATCTTCCTTGGACTCGAAGCTCTTGTAGCTAGCATGGCTAAATCCTGAAACTTGAGCTTGACACATGTTCCAGTCAAAATAGACACTAGGTTTCCTCCCCTTGTACATGACATACCACTTCATGGCTACATGTTAAGAGTGCAACAGTCAGTATGGAATGACTAATGCAGTTGAGCAAGCATGCACAAGCAACAATCAGCATATGCATAAGGACAACACAAGACTGCAC
Source organism: Cenchrus americanus (assembly GCA_947561735.1). NCBI lineage: Eukaryota > Viridiplantae > Streptophyta > Magnoliopsida > Poales > Poaceae > Cenchrus > Cenchrus americanus. The sequence continues at coordinate 306,503,551 of OX387241.1, read as the reverse complement.
ACCAATTGGCAAAGTTTGCAACATATGCATGAATTTTTCATCCACCACAAGACAACACACCAATTTTCAAAGTTTGCAACAAGAATGCTATCCTAGCCACCACCAACCACCGAAGACTACATTTACAGAAGATTGCAACCGTTTCAGTGTCACCGAATGCACCCAGATCAGTAACAAAAATTGGCAAACCGGCTCAAATAGTTAGGTGGTTAGAAGTCATCCAAAAAACTGTCATATGTTGCAACTCTTGGTTCAGCCGAACATGTTGTGCTTGCTCAAGTGACAAGCAAACCAGAGGTCCCTTTCTTCATTGTCCATCTCCATGAAGCCCAGGGCAGACCGCTTGTGCTCCACCAGGTGATCAAGACAGAACATCAGTTGAGCCTTGGTGTAGTTCGGGCAATCCATCATGGCTTTCACGATCCCAGGAGTCCCTTCAGAATTGATGGATGAAGTAACAACCCCAGCAAAACCCCAAACTGCATCAGTCAAGCCTCTCATAGATCCTCTTTCTTCTTCTATTGTCTGCCTCTTCCTCTTGCCCAAAGGTTTGGCCGGCTTATCAGGATAATCAGAAGCAGTCTCCGTTGCAGCAGGAGCATCAACATCCACATCAATTGTAGTAGCATCTGAAGGGTTTCCCAGTGGCTCATTGGACCCCATGGCAAACCTTCCAGTTGCCACTCCACTACCAAATATGGCCTGCATCTGAGGGTAATTTGCCAGCGGATGGTTCAGATACTCATCATCTTTGGGGTGGTCCTGCATGGTACAACAATTGATCAGTAACCTTAAAATGAGTAACACTACAACTTCAAAATATGATGAAGAACCAACATAAGACAGAACAACTTCAGATCAATTTACCTTTACATGGCCTGAATAGTGTTCTGGTGCATGGGTTATCATGAAGAGGTCTTCATCCCAGAGGGCACCACTGAGCTCCTTGAGCTTGCAGATCTTCACCCATCTAGCACGCCACTTGCGGAGATGATTGTACACCTGACTACCACTCACCTCCAAATTCCCCCATTCAGACAAATCCTTAGCAACTCGGTTCAGGTGCACATCTTTGAAGCCCTTGTCAATCTTTACACCCTCACCAACCAGTTCGGTGAACACCTCAGCACAAAACTAGACATGGCACTAGTCCAGTTCAGTCATCCATGAGCACCTGGGTTGGCCTGGGCAGTAGGTTCCACCTCTTGCACTTGGTCGCCCATGTCAACCATACCTACTAACAAATATTGTGGCACATTCATACATTGTAAAATAACATTCAATAGTAATCCACATGGCTCAAAATGTGAACACATCATCCCACACGGCTCATTCAACAAACAAGAACATTTCAATTCATTACAGGGTTAATAAAGTACAGAAATTGAACATATTCAACATCACTAGTTCAAACATAAATTGATAAACAACATCGTCCAACATAAAGCAGATGGAGCCTAGTTACTACCAGATCCCCTATTCCGCCACATTTGCGCGCCCAAGAATCCTGTAAAGCAGCCCAGGTTGCATTGTCCATGACAACATCATTTGGTATGGTCTCATCATGTGGATTTGGATTCCATTGCTCTTCAATGGGAATAAAGGTGTCATGTCCATGCCTGAGTATCCAGTTGTGCAAGATACAACAGGCAATAACAAGCTTCACTTGAGTTTTATATGGGTGGAAAGGCTTGTTGTCAAGTATCCTGAACCTATTTTTTAGTGCTCCAAATGGCCTCTCCACTGTGACTCTTAGAGAAGAATGCCTTAAGTTGAACAACTCCCTTGCATTTTGTGGCCTGCTGGTCACGTACTCCCTAAGGTGGTATCTTGTGCCTCTATACGGTGGAAGGAAACCTGGCCTGACAGCATACCCAACATCTGCTAGGTAGAACTTGCCTACGATGGATCATAAATACAATTAGTTTATAGTTAGGGTGCATGTCCTAAGGTTTTGTGACTACATTATTACCTTGTGGAACTTTCAAACCATCAGGTCCTTGGATGGCATCAACTAGGACAAGTGCATCATGAGCTGAACCCTCCCATCTAGCTAGCACATAGGTGAACCTAAGGTCAAAGTCCACAGCTGCAAGAACATTTTGGGTGGTGGTGTGCTTCCTTCCTAGAAATGCACCTATGTCTTTGTTAGGCACTCTAGCAAGAACATGAGTTCCATCAATTGCCCCAACACAGTCCTACAATATCAACTGACAATTACCAGTGATGCTCACAAGTTATGATTTTGTAACATGGATAATAGTTATTGGCAAACCTTGAAGTAGGGATTACAACGACGACTGTTTTGGATTTTGGCTAGGACTCGTTGTAGATGGAGGAGTGATCATCTCTCCTCTAAGCTCACCTACCGCACACAATACTTCTTGGAAATACCTACCGAGGGTTTCAACCGATCTTAGGAATGGGACTTGCATGCACCTAAACCTTTGGTTGTGACCTACCACATGCGGGAACATTGCAACTTGTTCTTCGATGTTAATGTGAATGCTATCCTTCAAAGCAAACCCCTACTACGGAAAAGGTCACATAGCCGAAAGAATGGGGCCCTTTTCATCCTAAGTTGGTTCACACAAATGGTGTCATTGGAATGGTAGATGTAGGCAAGGTTCTTTTGCCGTTGTATATCTCTCTTAACCATAGGAACTAGGGGAATTGAAGGGTTGGCCCCGCGACGATTCCTAAGCATCAACCATACACCGATGACGAAACTACTACCGCACCCCTAAGAATCGGTGGCGGCGTGTAGTAGCAAGTTCATCATCCATGTCTAAAACAAGACAACAATAGAATTAACATCAATCTACGGGACGAACACCTTTCAACGGAGCATAACATTTTCAACCCAAAAATGAGGACTCGACGATTTGGACTAAATCCTACCACAAAGAACAACACCCATTCAACATTTACGCGAAATAAACCTAGATCCGCCGCAAACAACCCAAACAACACGAAAACACCGGATCTAGTCCCCCGTTCTCTACGAATAACAACCCTACAAAAAGCTAGAATAGCCGAGCAATTCACCCTACACAATTGAACCAAGAAGAGCCAGAGGGGGGCACAAGAGCCGAGAACAGAGGATTGGGGACCGCCGCGCAAAAGATTGGATACCTGTGGACGCCGAGAGGGAGTCGAAGGCCTCCTCCGACGGCAAAGGCGAGCGAGGAGAGCGGAGCAGGAGGGCAAGTGGGGGCGGCGCAAATGAGAACGAGTTCGGGCGTGCGGTGGTAACCCTAGTGAGGCACGCGAGTTTTGTTTCCTGCACAAGAAGACCGCCAGATGGCCATAGCGGGCCCACGAAGGTGGCGGGCACAAGCCTGCATAGCGGGGAACGCGGCTCGCTCGCGTTTCTGAGAATGCAGGATGGGCTGCTGGTTTTGCATCTGGGAAGCCTGCATAAAGGCCTATGCACCCTATCAAACATTGGTGGGCTGCATTGCTGGAGCCTGGATAGCCATTATATAGGCTGCCAATCACACCCTCAAGCAACTAAGCCGCTCCAACCAGTATGGTATCATCAAGCGGATTAGCTCGCTGTAGGCTTTGAGTTCCAACTTCTCCAAAGCAAAACAATTGGAAGTAAGATAGGCTAACTCATCCCTGGTGATACACACTTGATACAGATGCAGCTTTGTCAGGCTTCTCAAGCAATTAAATCCAACCGTGGGACGAAAGGCACAACAGGAGAGGTAAAGATACTGGATTGAGTTTCCACACCCATCAAGAAAAATTGAGCATGGGAGGATGTAGTCTTTACTATATTTCATTGGCAACAAAAGGGTGACTTCTTCAATCCCTTGCGTGATAGCTTTTTGGAGCCAATTAGTTAGTTGACAAGTGTTGACATTGTAATAATCATGCATTACAATCTTTAGTACCTTCACATCGGTGCTGGAGTGATTTTTCAAAATGCGGTTGACTCTGATAGTGAAACCCCTTTCTATATCAATGGTTTGGCCTTCCTTCGTGTCACATAATGGCATTAGAGAATGTATAAGGCACCATATATCCCCGTACGCATGGAAAAACATAGATGATCATTGGAATTGTAAAGGCAAACATTTTTTAAATATAAAATAATGGGACCATATAGAGAAAAATCATATCCTATGCGATCCGTTCATGATTGAACAAATAAGCCACGCATTAAGAAAGACAGGAGCATTGAAATGTAATTGTGGTAGCCTAGTAGGTAAGCTCGGTTCCCGCAGAGAAGTTCCTTTTCTATTTAGGAGTAATGTAGGTGCCTTTCCTAAACAATGGTACTTAAACAACGATACTTAGTTATTAGTTACTATCACTAAGAAGTCAATAATAAAATCCACTAGGAAAAACCAGAATTGTCATTCAATATTAAGTAGTTATAAATATTTATACAGCCTTCCTAACGAGACACGACACAAGGCAACATGCATAAACCTCATAAACTAGTATGTGGCAATAGCTAATAGAGCACAAAAAATATTGTGGAAACTCGGGTTACATGACAACACGATATTCCTTGTATATGTCAAGCATGAAAAAAGATATATCCACGGTTTAAAGCGGCTCATACTCCATGGTTACCATATGAAGAAGTTCTAAAGCGCCTACACCACTAGGTCGTGTACAATCGGTGTTCTCGCACATTATATGGCTACAATACATTGAAGATAATTGCAATCTTATATCTTGCTATTTATACAAAACGAGAGGGAGCCAAAAAGCCCGTGTTTAGAAGATACTTTGAGTGGGAAATTGTGGCTTAATAGGGGTATTCACATATTTTGGAAAAAATAAAGTTTATTAGTTCTAGAAATTACCAAAGTACGGTCATGATCGGACCTATTTTACGATAAAAGGAGCAAGTGGAAGATTTCATAGGAAAATGGGGGGCATAGTAATTTGGTAACTACTAACCATACTGTGTAAAAAGGACTGTCAAAATGCTGTGAAGCAAGCTTTCAAGAACTTGTATCTTCCTTCTAGTTAGATGGCAAGGATGACAAATGGATATGAGTTTCTGTCTTTTCTACATGTGGTAGCGAAGGTTTATAAAAGTTGTGTGTTTTGAATAAACTACTTTGCAATGGTTGCCCATGTAGCAAAACCTGCCTCAGTAATAAGCAAAGCCGAGGTATTTCGCTGTCACATCAACAAAGAAGTAAATACTAGAAGATTTGTTCATGGTTTTAATGAAACCAGCATAGGTCCACCAATTTTCATCATCAGCAATTCTATGCCTTACCTCAGGAAGGTTTTGCTCCGAATATGTTGGCGTTTCACCACCCAAATGATCATCAAGGTGGCACAGTGACTCAATTTTATTTGGCACTAAAGTAATCGACTCATCTGCAGCACATCATGCATGGCCAGTAATACATATATTAGAAGGAGATAACCAACTCAAGCATAACAACACATGCACAGCAATGTCATTTCTTGTACTCAGCTTTTGCAAAAACACTTATTTAATGAAAAATCAACTCGTCTACCGGTTGAACATAAATATTTTCTGCAAAATGTTGCAACCCAAATTACACGACGGAGGAGCTCATCAGGCAGTGGAATTAAGATCTTTCCCTACCACTCCCGTTCTCTGAGCTCTGTGGCTTACCTCGGATTCTTAAAAAGGCATTCACTCCCCTGCAATCTTTACATGGTGGCAAATGGCACCTTCAGTCGCTTCTCAAATCATGTCATATTCACTGGAGTGTTTGAGTTGGTATTTTTGGTTCTTCTCATACCATTAATATGCAATTATTATTACTTTCTCAGTAAGATATATTTACCTTACGAAACACTCAAAGTATTATATTTTGTAATGAGCAAAAATTGACATTTGAACAAAAAATGAGTATGGTCCAACCTTCTAAGGCCTGAAGCCATACTCCACATGAAACAGGATAAAAGAGCAATCTTTGTCAATTTGCGGTCAATCAAACACTTGGAAGACTGCTTAGGGCACCAGCAATGGTAAAGTAAGGTCTTCTCTCTATAATGATGTCCACCTCATCTATAGATAGCACAGTAGATGATCCATCCAACAATCTTACTTTTGTCACAGTTTTCAACATTTTGTGGGACCCACGTATTTTACTTCCTATCCTCTTCCTCGTTCCTCTACGCCATCATGGACTTCACCGGCACTACGCGCAGGACGCTAGTGCAGCCACCGGCCGAGCTCCGAAGGCCCGCGGTGGCGCCAAGGACGCCTGCAGCCTCACCCATGGCAGCACCGAGGGACACCCTGCGGCGGCGCGGCGAGCTCCGTCGGTGCTTGCTTCCTCGCCCGTGGCGGCGCGGCCGAGCTCCGCCCGCCGCTTGCGGCCCGCCGCCCGCCGCCTTGCCCGCGGCGGCCGCAGAAGGCCTTGCTTCCTCGCTCGAGGCGGCGCGGCCGGGCTCCGCCCGCCGACCGCGGCGCCGAGGGCCGCATGTCGCCTTGTTCGCCGTCGCCGCCGATGGCTCCGACGCTCGCGCCGAACGGGCGCGCACACGACCGCATCCCAGCTCCGTTGGTCGCCGCCGGGCCATTTGTAGCGACGGAGTCCCCTTGTTCGGCGTGCACCCCGCCCCTGCTCCGACCCCAACCTCCAGCAGCGGGCGGTGGCCACGCTCGTCTCCGCCCTACGCCGGCGGCCGGAGCAGCGAGGAGGTGTCCGAACATGCGGCGGTGTCCGATCCCACCCGCGGTTGAGGAGAGAGGAAAAGAAAAGAAGAGCGGAGAGGAAGGTGCGCCTCGCGGTGGGTCCACTCGCGCGTGGAAAAACAAGTAGCGGCTCTCGCCAGATGTAGCGGCATGCATTTATCTCTCCTATCCTATCTCTCCACGTGGCACCTTATAGAGAGCCTAAAGACACCCATTGCGGTGCCCAATCTAAAGGATTAAATGTATCGGTTTGCTCCTTCATCGAAAAGTTTTCTTTTCTTCGAGAAAGAATCAAAGAACAAGTAAACACGAAACTATAGCAGCACCAAAAAAGGTAGCAATAGAGGCTCGTCCCATAGGGTCATGGACCAAAAATACGCAGAACAGGTAACATATGCCAATTGAGGTCATGAACACAAGCAGAGACGAATACGAGAGAGGTCGAGCGGACCAAGAGGTGTCTTACTGCGGGCTTGGATTCATCGGCGACGCCTCCGCTCCTGCTTGAGCATGAGGCGATTTAGCGACAGCATCCCCATGACACCTGGTTTCGAGAGCACAAAGGCGGCGGGCGGGCGACCTCTGGCCTCCTTGCTGTCTCTGCGTGCGCAGGAGTTGGCGTGGTTCACTGCCAGATCTCTCTACTCCGTGCTTGGTGCGCTCTCGGTTTCGATTCCAAACCAAAAGGAAAAAGTCTACATAACCCCCCAACGTATTAGGGTTGGACTACATCACCCCCTCAGGTATAAAACCGGGTATTTAACCCCCTAACGTTTGCAAAACCATTTAAACAACCCCTAGGATGGTTTTGCAGGTGGTTTTGCCACTTTGAAGTGCTGAAGTGGACAAAGATGTTGACATGGACTGTATGACATGCGGGGCCCGCCTGTAAGTGGCCATGTAGAAAGATCAGGTCCCCCTCTCTTCCTCATGATGCATGACCGCGCCCGCACACCGGATTGGTGTGCTTGCGGCCGACGCCCTCGTCCGTTGCCGCCCCCTCCATATGCGCCGACCGCCGCGCATCTCTTGCTAGGGGCCCTCCGCCCTCTAGTGCTAACCCACGCCTACGGCTCACGCCTCGCGTTCGATCCTCCGCCGGTGGCGCTTGCCCGCACCCCCTGCGCAGAGCGCTCGAGCTCTCGGCCGCCTTCCTCCTCGCCCCATCAGTGCTCGCTCGCGCCGCCACATATTCCATCCTCACAAGACCGGGCCAATCCACATCCGGATGTCATTCTGTTCTTTTGATTGATGTTGATTTGATGGATGTGACCTTTGAATTGAATAATCGAAATATTTAGAAGCAATTCAGTCTACATATTGAGTGCATGTCCAGCCGGCGTGAGCTTGCAAGAACACCCATGCGAACTTCTTCCATGGGCTTGCAACCATGTGCAGGCGAGAGTCTGGCTGCCGCTGATTCTGATTTCTACCTTGTTGGTGGTGCCCCTTTGTTGCGCTTGCGCTCAGTCGTAGCTTTGCGTCTCGCTCGCCCATGTTCAGCTGGTTGTGCCGTGGAGCTCGATGACAGTTGCATCGTTGCGATTACCAATTCATCAATTCAACGCTTTTGACTACAGTTGGCTTATCTCCACCATGGCAAGAAGCCAAGACGATTGCTGTATAGAAGAAAAAAGAGAGGGCAATTGACATCCCACTTACAGGTGGGTCCCGCATGTCAGCCAATCCATGTCAGCATCTTGATCCACTTGAGCACATCAAAGTGGCAAAACCACCATGCAAAACCACCCTAGGGGGTTGTTTAAATGGTTTTGCAAAGGTTGGGGGCTAAATACCCGGTTTTATACTTGAGGGGGTGATGTAGTCCAACCCCAATACGTTGGGGGTTATGTAGATTTTTTCCAAACCAAAACAGCGGAAGGCGAAGGACGCGAGAGGAAGAAATCGAGTTGGCACCGCCGTCGAAGCTACTACGTGGGCTGAAATCGGAAGGCTGCCTTTGCGGGCTTTTTTTTTTTACGGCCAGTTTCTACTTTGGGCTGTTGGACAGCAGTCAGACTAAATAGATGTTTATATTAGGCCCGTTTTCCCTTGAGTAGAAGCCCATATTGGGCCCTTACTATCCACGGCGTAACAACAGCCCACACATCTCAACAAGCTTTTTCTCATTTTTTTTTGAGTAAATTGCGCTCATCATACAACAACTTGTAAGGTGGGTGCAAATTAGCCCAATAACTTGTAATATGCTCAATCTAATACAATAACTTGTCAGGTGGGTGCGAATTAGTCCAACAATTTATGAAATGATCGATCTCATATAATAACTTAATAGGTGGGTGCAAATTGGTCCATGAACTTGTAAAATGCTTAACTTGGTGCACACTTGTTGTATCTACAGTCTAAATGTTATCACAAAGAATATATTTTCCAATACCGGACTAGAGTATACTTGCCTCAGAACAAGTTATTGTGCATTATTTGACAATTGATATTTGTGTTGTGATGGTAAAAAAAATATTAAGGACTAGAACCTTCGATGTTATGTCTTTGTTATCAATTTTATACAAGTATTAAATTTTATTAGAAATATTTTTAATTTCATATTTAATAATAATTTCAAATTTGATAATATTATTTTTGTTCGGCTAGTAATAGAATATGGTAACTCGTACTAACAATTAATAACTTTTAGAAGTTTGACATAAATATTTTTAAAGTTTCATGTACTAGTTGAAAGACAAAATGAAATAACGAAAATGAGCATGTTTCTCTCGAAGTTGTTGAATATACGAGTAAAGATGCGAAGAAACAAAAGGTCATACGGTGTCTTATGAACTCTAGTCTCTCGGTAATCTAATGGTGTAATTCGAAAATATGATTCAATTTAACTAATAAAAAATAAGTAATGTATATAAATTTGATTCAAAATCAGCAACTTTAATTGAAAAAAATTAGTTGGAAGAAAATTTGAATGCTACCTTATTTGGTCTAATATATTATGATTTGTAAATTTGGACTATAGGTGCACCAATTTTCCAAGTTATTACATTGAACCAAGTATTTTACACAAGTTCTTGGATAAATATGCACATACTTATAAAATTGTTATACTAATTTAATTATTTTACATGGTTTTGGACCAATATGCACCAACCTGATAAGTTATTTTACTAAATTGAGTATTTTACAACTTGTTGGACTAATCCACACCCACATGACAAGTTATTGTAGTAAATTGAACATTTTACAACTTGTTGGACTAATCTGCACCCACCTGACAAGTTGTTGTACTGTGGGCGCAATTTACTCTTTTTTTTCCATTTTCGAATCATTCGGAAACCCTCCCTGTTTGCGGAGCAATCGGCCAACGTCGTCGAAACGGTAAGCAAGAAAAAAAAAGAATAAAGAACTTACTGGGTTAACACGTCACAGTTTACAGCGTGTTAGGTCTAAGCCTAGCTAGCGTAGGAGGAAAGAGCGCAGATAATACAAAGAAACCAACACGGAAAAAGTGCTGTCGAATTAACTAATGTGACGTTTCCTGCTGATGAATCAGGTAACAAAAACATCAGATATTTTTTGCTCCGATCCGATGCTTGGTTGGCTTTATTTTGGCCGTAACGGAGGCATCTTGCGAGACCTCAGGTGGGTTCACACTTGATGCAGCTACCCGGAGATTCTGAATTTAACACTGCTGGACTGGAACGCCCTTGATTGCTTGATCGCTCAGTGGCCTGCTTTGGGTTAGCGCCTGAGGTTGGTTTTCGCTCGAAAGCATGCACGAAGGAAGAACAACCTTTCAAAGGAATTGACCACGGGGGGCTTATCCGGACCTGATCCTAGTTATCCGGAGTCCGGACAGTCCCAATCCGTACATGGCCTCTTTTGTGGTTGGATGATTTTTTTGGCACGTCGAATGGTCAGTTTTTTTTTGTTTTTTTTTAACTCGACTCTTTCTAACAGTTGGCATCGGCAGGGGAACGACTAACTAGCGACCGGTCGCTAGGATGGTTGCTAGCGACCGGTCCACTCCCACTTCCAAACATTCTTTTAGTTTTTCTTCTAATAAATTTTCATTTCTGAAAAATCATAACTTATATACACAACTTTGATGCATAACTTGAGATACAAAATTTTGTCGAGAAAACTTTTGAGTATAAGTTTGATATGCGCAAAGTTTATACGTACAACTTGTATGCACAACTGTTTGAAGTATAACTTGTGTGTATAATTTTTTCTCTAACGACAAGTTGTGTGCATAATTTTTCAGTAAATGATGAGTTGTGCACATAATTTTTTATGCAATGGTAAGTTATACACATAAATTATGTAGGAAAAAATTTTGTTGAATAAAAAAGAATAAAGGAAAAAAGAAGAAAGAAGCACGTGGCAGGGAGCGCTACCGCGCGCAGGGCTCGGTCCGATCGGTCGCTCCAAGCGACCGATTTCTATTTTGGTTTTGCGCATCGGCAGTTCGTCGTCTCAAATTGTCGTCGATTCCCAAATCCCAAGCTAGCTAGCCCGAGAACCAGTGAAGGCGCCGATCGATCACGTACTGTCCAAAACTAGAAAGCCTTCGTCACCTGCCTAGTGTTCTTTTTTTCCCTGCGACTTGTTTAAGACAGGAATTAGCATGGACCGGGCGTTCGTACGTGCAGAGCTCGAATCAGGCAGGGAGCAGGTTCACACATTCGCAACGAGCTGAAACTCCTCGATCGAATTCAGAGACGCGACGTAACCCAGGAATCACGTAGGAAAGAAGGAAAGAGTCCCGCCCGCCAGCCTGCCTGCCCCCAGGTGCCCATTCCGCCGTGGTGCCGTGTGAGTCTCATGAGACGAGATGGCTGCAGCAGGTTTGGGTCGATCGTCGTCGTCGTCGCCACGGCAGTCTGGGTTGGATGACCCGGGCACCACACCAGCGCGAGCGGCAGGAGTTGTTACACATGGTTCGGGGTTCGCTCGCTCGACGGGTTACGCATCACACACGACCGTGCTTTAATTTGCGTCGCATCTATAACAATTGAGATGAAGTAATTAACATGCATAATGCGCATGCGTACCAACGAACCCCTCCTGCACAAATTCTACCGGCGCCGATCGATCGATCGATCAGGCTGCAATTCTTGCCGGGACACTTGCATACGGATCGGAGGCATGGACGTTCTTCGCTCGTCGAGGGACAGACAAAGACAAGGGACAGGCAAGCCGATACGTTCATGGCCGCCGCCGCAAGTTGCGTCGCCTCCCCGCGCCGCTCGCCTTCGTCCCAGCCAGCCAGATCGACTCCCATGAGCCATGTCCAGGGAATCAGATCAGACATGAGTCACAGGACGCCTAGTGGTGGGCGGACAATGGGCCAATGCCTAGTTGTTACTGCACTGCACCGTCGCAGAAGATAAGCTAAGCCACAGCACATTAAGTTGCTGCTGCATCAAGTGGTAGGCGTCGGCCGGTATGGTACTCCTATATGGCTGGCAATTTTCATTTTCGGGCTGCGACGATCGATGGAGATCGGTCAGTGGCAGCAGGCGCTAGCTACCCACTTGAGACTGAGAGCTACCGCCGGCTGCCGTGTCTGTCCCCGCATGCTGATGCTTTCAACTCCCTACGGCAGTGGTGGTAGCGCTGCCTTGTTTCGCAAGTGGAAAGGGACGTAAAATAATGCAGTATGTACGCGCAGCAAATTAAATATCTAGTAAGTAGCAGAAAACACCTCCTGCTTATTCATCGCAGCGCAGCTGATAAGTCATGGAGCAGCGAGCAGGTGAGAGGCTTATCACAGACGCAAATTTAAACCCCGAATCATGCTGCCCAGCAGATGTGGCATAAGATAGGTCATGTTTATTTCGACAGTATTATCAGCACTAGGATGAACTAAAAAAAAGCAAAACCCTGTTGTTGTAACAGTAGTACAGGAGTATTGTATTACAGTATTAGTACAGGGCCATACCTCCACTTGGGGCACACTGCGCGGTAGGCGGGGCCGGCCAATCAGGTCAGCCAATCGCCGATGGAGAATGGGGTACGGTGCCGTGCTTTGCTGGTTCGCTGACTCGTGATCGTGACCGTTGCCTCTCACGGCTTTCTCCGGCGGGGCGGGGAGGGGAGGGGAGGGGAGGGGATTTCTGATTTCTCACGGCTCCGCTCACCCAACCGATGACGATGCCCCCGTCTCGCCGAGATACCGACGAAACGGACGTCGCCTTTTCCTATTCGGCTATTCCACACTCCAAACACCCCATGCGGATGCGGCCGCATCTTTGGTTTGAAGATTCCACGGCGTGCTCTGCTGCGGCGCTACCATCTGTGGTCGATGCTGTTGCCCCTAATTTAGGTTTCTCTAAACGTAGAAGGTTTGCCGTATTAGACCCTCCGTTTTCTTGTTTTTTTTTAAGGAACGGATGCACTTTTCCGACGTACAGTATCCATGCTCATAAAGTAAGTCGTTCAGAATAGCGGTACGATATTTAAATATAACTTTGCCTTCTTATTTTTTTATAAAATTAATTATTAAAAACTAACATATGCATATTTTTGTGCCAATTTTGTGCGAGACAAAATTCAAGTAGTTAACTTTTCACATTTTCAAACCGAACATCTTTAAAGTTATTCATGGTTTATATTTTTTCAATATTTGACAGAAATCTTATCCAAAACGACCTGCCTTGTTGGTATGAAGAGAGTACATCATCTTGAATATTCGATCTCGGTAGGGATATAAGGTTAGACCTAAGGTTCATTACAAATCGGACCTTATCATCACCATTCAATTGTGATTTAACCATGAAGATGTCAGGGACGTGTGCTAGTAACTGTAGAGATTGGTATAATGAAAAAGGGCATCAACCATACCTGCGAAGGGTCGTTGCACTGCCCTTGCATGTGTTGTTTTATAGACTATAGTATGTGCTTAACTCACCATCGAACCGGCAAACTATGAACGCTGAAATACTAATCCGGACAGACACTGACGTGCTTGTACAGATTGTTGTACAGTTGCTAGTTGTACCTTTACCCTTTTTTTTGCGAGCAAGTTCTACCTACCGATGATCGATGCGCTTTGCGTTGCCTTAATCGGTGTACCGTGTACGTTCATGCAGACGCGTGCACATGCAGCAGGACGGTCGCGCGCAGTACGTGTACGTGCAGAAGTGCCCCGCCGGTGGTCCGCTGCCTGTGCACTGCACCGCAGGCGATCGATCGGGTGAGGGATCCCTCCTTGGTCGCGTCGCGTGTGGGGGCCGGCGCGGATTCCATCTCCACGACCACTCCATCGTCCATCAAGAAGAGGCCGGAGGCCGGCACCGGCACCATCTTCCCTGCCCTGCTGCACTACAGTGGTTAGCCCGTCGCGTTCGGAGCCCCCGCAGCTTCCTTCACTTGGCCCTCCTCCCTCCACTTAGCCGCCTTCTCCTCCATTCCTCCCTTCCTCCCAACTGGCCATAACCTTACCGGGCGGCGTCAGGGCCGGCATGTGTGATCTTTAATTGCAGGAAGCAGTTTCATGTGTCCAAGCTACTGCTACTGCTACGTTTGCCATACCATACCAACCAGGCGACGTAGTTTACCGGTTTCCCTCGAACGGTGGAAACCCTTTCCGCCGACGGCATGCCGTGCAGTTTTCTCTGGCACAGAGATCAACACGGAAGAGGTGCGCTCCGACACGACACGGATCATCTCAGCTGGGCAACGCTTTCGTACGTGCTTGATGAACGGGTCTTTCAGCTAATTGATAACGCGGCCAGAGTTGCCGTGTTTTTTCAACTCTGTTTTGGTGTATCCGGCAAACGACACATTTATGAAGATTTATTTAAACCGCGGCAGCTGAAAAAAACACGAACGGATTTGGTTAAACTGGTGACAAAAAAAAAAACAGATAAAACAATGGTCACGGTCAAAATCACCCGCCTCCACGTTACCGCCTCGTCACCACCCTTTCTCCACTCCTCCTGCATGTCAGTATCCACACGACATCCCCCCACGTCTCTACTTTAACAAACGAGTGAATGATCTCGCATTACCATTTCACAGCAACACGCCATGAGCATTCAGCAACTATCGCCGTATCGCACATTCGCACCTAGCCACCTACTACCCTAGTAAAAAAAAAAAGTTATTGCCCGCCTTCAATTCAATCCAATCCAACCTGTCCACGTCGGCGCCGCCTCCACGGCCCCACGAGCGATAAAAATCAAAACGGCAAGAAATATCCTCCTGCTCCTGCAGATAAAAATAGCCAAAAATGATACTCCTAGGCGCGAGAGAAATAAATAAATAACCAAAAGGAATCGTGGAATCTGGGCCCGCCACTCCCCTGCCCCCACTTGTATAAAGCAACCCCCCGTCATGGATGGAAAGGGAAGGCCTCCACCTCCTCTCTCTCACTCTGCTCCTCCTCCGCTTGTTCCTCCTCGGCTAGTCTTCCCTTCTCGGAGCAGCAGCAGCAGCAGCGACGATGGGTACCCGTACCTCCACAACGACGTCGCTCGCGGCGGCGGCGGCGCTGCTGCTTCTGCTGTCGCTGGCGGCCGCCGCGGACATGTCGATCGTGTCCTACGGGGAGCGGAGCGAGGAGGAGACGCGGCGGATGTACGCCGAGTGGATGGCCACGCACGGCAGGACGTACAACGCCCTCGGCGAGGAGGAGCGCCGGTACCAGGTGTTCAGGGACAACCTCCGCTACATCGACGCCCACAACGCCGCCGCCGACGCGGGCGTCCACTCCTTCCGCCTCGGCCTCAACCGCTTCGCCGACCTCACCGTCGAGGAGTACCGCGACACCTACCTCGGCGTCAGGACCAAGCCGCAGAGGGAGAGGAAGCTCACCGCCAGGTACCTCGCCGGAGACAACGAGGAGCTGCCGGAATCCGTCGACTGGAGGGCCAAGGGCGCCGTCACGGAGATCAAGGACCAGGGCAGCTGCGGTAAGATCAATCCCCCCGCCCCCCTTTTTTTAATTGACGATCAATCACCTGCTGCTAAAAGCTGTCCTCCTTAATTCTAGAAAAACAAACGAAGATAATCCGGGCGTGTTTGCTTAACGAAAAATTGTGAAGTGAATTCAGTCAACTTGCACTAGTTTTGATTAGTATCTTATACGAACCTAAAGTAAGAGACTTGTATCTTATAACTGAAGGTCAACGGCAAGTTTATGCAGTTAGCTAGTCATGACCATGCGTCGAAGCTCAAAAATGGAGTGGAGTTTACAAAAATTAGGATACTTCTGATTTCGGACTACAGAGTCAGGCCTAAACTGATAAAAGCCTATAAAATCACAATATTTTATTTGGGGTACTAGTTTCATAATTTGGATGATTCTTCGTAACCTGCAAACTTTGTCTAACTAATTCATTCTTACAACTTGTATATTGCTCCTTTCTGATTTGACAATTACTGCCCTGGTCTTGTGCTTGTGTGTGACTGAGAATTGCAACTGGAACGGGGTATCAATACAATCAATACGGAAAGAGGCAGGAGGAACCGATGTATTATCATCTTGATCTTATGGTTTTGCCGGACACTGGAAGTAGGTTCATCGAACGTGGACTACACTGAGTCACTGTCTCACTGACCTTTCTACCTCTGAACTCCAGTGACCTTGCTCGAAGGAGCAATAGGGGAAAAAATATCTTGACACTAATAGCAGTCCTTATCAAGCTGATAGGGATGGTGGGCCCATTACTCCCTTTCTTCTCTTTGGTTATGTTCACTTCATGATTCCAGATAGGCTCTTGGAAACGACTTTCATCAGGGCTCTTGAGACCGTTTCACTTTCCTATTGGTCACCTGTCTCCCTCTGTTTTCCTATTCATCACCACTAATTTCTTCTTTCGAGCATAAATATATTTTCCATCGTGTTGCAAGCAGATTTCAATATTTTTTCACACCATTGCGTCTTTACTTGCCTACATTTTTTATTTGATTAGTAGGATAAAAAATATATTGATGGCATAATGGTCTTGGAATCTCATCTTTGCTTATCTCTTCCAGGGAGTTGCTGGGCTTTCTCAACAATAGCAGCTGTGGAAGGCATCAACCAGATTGTTACCAGCGACCTGATCTCCTTGTCCGAGCAGGAGCTTGTTGACTGTGACACTTCATACAACCAGGGGTGCAATGGAGGTCTGATGGACTATGCGTTTAAGTTCATCATCAACAATGGCGGAATCGACACAGAGGCGGACTACCCTTACAAGGGCAAGAACAACAAGTGTGATGTCAATAGGGTATTTTTCGCCTCCATGGTTTTACCTTGAACTTCCAAGAACCAGCACCATTTTTACTTACCGTTGCTTTTGTGTGTGGGGTTGATCGCAGAAAAATGCAAAGGTTGTTACGATTGACAGCTATGAAGATGTGCCAGTGAACAGCGAGAAGAGTCTGCAGAAGGCGGTGGCACACCAGCCCGTCAGTGTTGCAATTGAGGCTAGTGGCAGAGCATTCCAGCTCTACAGCTCGGTAATTATTACTAACACTGCTGTTGGATTCCTCTGTCACGCAGCTCGTTCAGAGATGAAATCGTGAAATCATTTATCACTAGGCGGCAATTAGTTGATGGTATCTCCGTGATGTAGAAAGAAATAAAGAGCATCAACCTTGAACAAGATATACACATGTTAGGTTGAGTCACCTCATTGCTCTAATCGCGTCCATGTCGCTTTAGCAAATATTATTTTCACTACAAGGAATGATTCTGTTCTCACTCTGCAAGTCGCAACAACTACACCAATTATGATACCTTGTCCATACCCTGGCTTAGTTTTATACGATCAAGACTATCATCAGCCAACTTTTGCCATGCAATAGTTCTCCAGTGCCCCACCATTTCACACAAATCATGGTCCTCCATTTTCTTCTAAGACTGCTGCCCCTCCTTGTGAGAAAGCATTCTTAATGGCTACGGCAAAGTTTTATTGTGTTTTGTACCATAGTGGAGGAAGTGGTGTGAGCTATCATCCACTTCTTCCCCCAGCAAAGTCGAGCAGAAGATTCTGAATGTGTCTTTCCCTGTGATGAAGTAAAATTTGCATCTTCAGATACTCCTACATCCTTCATTGTTGTTACTATTAGTGCCATTTCCATGGATCATCTGCCGTGTACTGATCATCATCAACTCCCGACCTCCCAGGGTGTCTTCACCGGAACCTGTGGGACATCGCTAGACCACGGTGTGACAGCCGTCGGCTACGGTACAGAGGGCGGCAAGGACTACTGGATCGTGAAGAACTCGTGGGGCACCAGCTGGGGCGAGAAGGGCTACATCCGGATGGAGCGCAACATCAAGGCGTCCAGCGGCAAGTGCGGCATCGCCGTGGAGCCGTCCTACCCTCTGAAGAAGGGCGCCAACCCGCCGAACCCCGGCCCGACGCCGCCGTCCCCCACCCCGCCGCCGACCGTCTGCGACAACTACTACTCGTGCCCGGACAGCACCACCTGCTGCTGCATCTACGAGTACGGCAAGTACTGCTTCGCCTGGGGTTGCTGCCCGCTAGAGGGCGCCACCTGCTGCGATGATCACTACAGCTGCTGCCCCCATGACTACCCTGTCTGCAACGTCAAGCAGGGAACCTGCCTCACGGTAAATGCTCTCTCGGATCATTTCGCAATGTTTCCCTTAATTCGGCTGTGAAATCGTTGTGAATTTCGTCTGATCTCTGGCTGGTGATTTGGTGCTTGACGACGAACAGAGCAAGGACAGCCCACTGTCAGTGAAGGCTCTGAAGCGCACCCTGGCCAAGCCGCACTGGGCTTTCTCTGGAAACGCAGCTGACGGCATGAAGAGCAGCGCTTGAAGCGATCTCAGCATGGTATCAGGCCGCCAACAGCCACGGTGATCAGAGCTCCTGCAAACGATCCCCCGGCGCTTAATCGACGAAGAAAAGCGTGGCGCGGCGGCCGCTGTCTAAGTATATCCCGTATAATTAATTAATAGGTGCTCCTGTACATAAGCCTGAAAAAATGGGTTCAGTCGTTCACGGAACTGCTGCCAAATTTGCTTTTGCATATCATATGTAAGATTCAGCTAGCTTCTGCTAAGGTCCTCGCGCCGTGGTTCTGCAGAACTGCGATTGATGTTATTGAAATTGATATTGGAACAAGAAGCAATGATTATGCTATATCCATTCCCCTATAGCTTTCATTATTTGTTTGGCACAGTTAAGCCCGTGTAATACGACAGCCTAGTTTGGCTGGTGGCTTATGCTGATTTGTTCTGAGAGAAAAGTAATACTGACTGATTGCTGGTGGCTGGTTTGTTCTGAGAGAAAAGTACTTGTGGCTGATAAGCCAAACGGTGAACATCCAAGGCGACGACATATTCACATGTGCAACATTATTGTAAAGTTAAATGTTTGACGAAAGAAACACTGAACAGTTGTGACACAACACATGCAACATCGCATCACTAAATTACAGTAGTTCGACATCTATGGCATGGCACTTGCTACAAATTACGCTCAGGACAAAACTCTCCAAGGTGGGAGAAGCATCCATAAATGAAATTAAGGACAAATAATCATAGACAAGGGCACCAGCCTCATCATCATCCTCACCATCCTCACCAATATAAATGTCCAAGTGCTTGAGGTGGAGGAATTTGCCAGCTACCATTGGTGCATTAACCCTCTGTGCAAAGATATCTCAAATTAATTATGTTCCTGAGAGCTGTTGTATGTAATAACACTGGCATCTAAAAATGTAAGGATTCAGAGTATACCTCATAAGCCGAGTATACAGCAAGAGTTTCGAGATGTGGTGCAACGGAAGGAAGCTTGGTAATGGCATAATTCACAGCGTTGGGCTCATATGAATAATCCACCTTTAGATTCTTTACTTGTGATGATTCTCGAAGTATGAGCTGTACTGGTTTACCGCAGAAATTGATGCTGGAGAGGTTTGGAGCTGTGCTCTCTATCACTTGCAGCTTGTCACATTCACATATCCACAAGTAGCTCAACTGTTGAAGACAGAATGGTATCTTCAGGCAGATGAGCTCCTGGCAAGAGCTGAGTTCCAACACCTCCAAAGCAAAAGAATTGGAAATAAGATACCCTACTTCATCCCCAGTGATACACACTTCACACAGATGCACCTTTGAGAGGTTTCTCTAGCAACTAAATCCAACTGTTGGTCGAAAGGTACAATAGGAGAGGTTAAGGTAACGAATAGAGTTTCCACGCCCATCAAGAAACAATGAGCATGGGAAGCTAGGTCTATATTTGTAAGACAGCGAAAGTTCGACTTCTTCGATACCATGTGTCATAGCCTTTTCAAGCCAACGGTTGAGATGGCTAGCATTGACCCTGTAATGATCACCGATTGCAAGCTTGAATATCTTCACACCAGTACCTACGTGATTTTTGAGAATGCTGTCAACTCCACTAGTGAAAGCCTTTGCTATATCACTCTTTTGGCCTTCCATTTGTTTCAATCCTAGTGATTCCTCGTTAAATTTGAGAATGGGGCGGCATGTCCAAGAACGTAGAAATGTGCCAGATACACAAGCAGAACGGCCAGAATCACGCAATGGCATTAGGGAATGAATAAGACACCAGATATCCTGCACAAGCATGGAAAGAATAGATGAACACTGAATTCTAAAGGCAGATCGTCCTTTAATTGATTATAAATAAATTGGACCGTATATAGAGTAATAATCCCAGGTAATACATTCATGGTTGCACAAAATGTGACGCGTCACCGAAGTAGATAACTTCATTGGAATGCAATTAGTGTTAGGTAAGTTCAGCATGTGCGGAGAACTTCATATTTTCTGTAATAGTAGTATTGGTGGTTTTCACAAAAGAATATTTCGTAATAATCAATATGATCAACTGGTATCACCAAGTAGTTGGTTTCTTTTTCTGTAGTCTATTCATATTTGAGTTAAGCCTGGAGTAGTCCACAAGATATGTTCCTGTGCAGTTGTGCCAGCCATAACGCTTTGAACAAATAGTGTGATAAATAAGCCAGCATAGCAAAAACATAGCGATAACATTAACATAGAGTATCACCAAGAAAAAACTCGACCCGCGAGAGGCAAGCCGCCCCCTGAGCATTATGATAAGAAAAACACCTCTCACGCAGGCCAAGAAAACCCCCGAACCACTACCCCATCCTTACACGGGCCACGGGGGTGCCGTAACCCTGTGAGCACGGGCCGGGACCTTCCACATGCTTTGGGAATATTGGCGGTAGGCGAGGGGATTTCCCCCCCGGCCCAAAAATTCATTCCCACGGGGAGTCAAACTCGAGACCAAGAGGGGTGCCTCACACTCCTCTAACCACTCGGTCAGAGAAGGCTTGGCACATTATCACCAAGGACTTCAGGTATCACCGGAAAAGATGGGATCGGCAATTCAGTTAACTCCTTGACCATCATCTTTAGGTAATACTATATAAAAAGGAATGCCAAAATGTTTTCGAGCTAGCTTTCAAAAACTAATCACAATCTTCTCGCAGTTATACGCGTAATCAGGTTACAGAAAAATGATATTTGGTTATATGTTTCCATCTTTTCTAAGGGCGGGAGCCCAAATTTGTTACGGCTGTGCTGTTATATAAAAACTTCTGTAATGGTTGCAATGTAACTAAACTAGTATCGGTACTGCGAAAAGCTAGAGCTTAGCCTTCACTGTCACAGTAACAATGAATAAATAGTTTTAAGATCTGTTCGCAATTTTGTATAGATCTGTTCGGACTTGTGCATTGTCATATCTCTCCGGTGACAGTGTGTCTCGGCTGTAACTTTTCTTCCTACTCTTAATGAAAAACGTGCCATGACACAGTCGCGAAAGACATATAGATAGGCCCATCAATTAGAGGAGTTAAGTATAGTTGTAAAATAAGCTTCACTTCTCATATAAACTTTCCATCATCAGCATTTTGTCTCCATTTTTGTATATGAAAAAACATGGTATGCCATACCTCAGGAAGATATGGTCCTGAACATGTTGATCTTTCGCCAGCCTGGGAATGACCATTAGTAATCGACCCATCTGCAACACATCATGCATGGTACTGAAATTACAGCTATTAACCAAAGTAAACAACCAACTTAAGCATACAAAATGCACACCCCCAGCAATCCAATTTGTTTCTGTTAGACTGTTAACTGGCTTTTGCAAAACAGAAACTTGTAGGATTAATAAATGTTTTAATTCAAGAGAAAAGGTACAATGGATATTTGTGTAGCAGAGATGAATAACTGCGAGCTTGGATGCGTCGGCGATGCCTCCGACGCCTCCGTTCCTGCTTGAGCATCAGACGATTTAGCGACAGCATCCCCATGACACCTCGTATCTCTGTGCACAGAGGCGGCGGGCGGGCCTCTATTCTCCCTGCTCCTATCTCTGTGCGCGAGAGTTCGTGTCCTGCAATGCCTGTATTTCCTCTCATCTCTCTAATCCGCAACATCTCTCTATTCCGCCCTCGATTTGATTCGAACCCGCAACATTAAGAGGGCGCGAGGGAAGAAATCGACTTGGCGCCGCCGGAGGCGGGGAGGGGAAGAGCGGGGCTCTCTCCGGGTGAGAGAGCTGCCTCCCCCTCGTCTCCACGCACGGCGATTTGTGGCGCGCAGGGACAGCAAGAGGTGGTGGCGAGAACTGAGACGATGGGAACCAGGGGTATTTTGCATATATTCGGATCGCGATTAATAATCGCGATCCAAAATAGGGAGTATTTTGCATATATTCGAATCGCGATTAATAATCGCGATCCAAACTAGGGTGCATTTTGCATATATTTGGATCGCGATTAAAAACTGGATCCGATCGAGGGGGTGTTTCGTAACATTTCGGGCTAGCGCCATGGGAGCCGGCGAGATCGTCTTGCCGCCGGCGACCACCACTCGCCCCCTTCGCGATGCATCACTACGAGGTTCCGCAAAGTTTCCGCCCCCCATCCGCGGCCTCCAGCCACCCTCGCCAGCGAGGCACGGGCCTAAAATTCCCCAGACCAGAAGAAGGCCCCGCCCCCGCGGCGGCCCGTCGCCATGTTGGCGTCGAGATCTGGCTGGCCGGCCGGCGTTTGCCTTCATGTTGGCGTCGAGAGTTGGCTGGCTGGCAGGTGATCACCGCGGCAGGCTGAGGCGCCGAGCCTGTTGGAGATAAGCGGCTGCGCGCCTGCGCCTGCGCGTGCGAGCTCCGGCACCGGCGCCTCCCCAAGGCCCGCCATGGCGTGACCGTGGAGCTCCTTCGTCTGGCACGGCGCGAGGACTTGTGGTAGCACACGCCATTGCGGTTTCCACGGTCCAAAACTGTGGAGCTGTCTGTCACTCTGTCTGTCGTGGGCGTCGTCGTGTTTCAGTTCCAGTCGGTCGACGCCTACCGAAGCTTCCTTCCCCAAACTATTCCCAGGTATTTCCAAGAGGCTGTACCTATAATAATTTAGGAGAGTACGTATAATTGTATAAGGTTGGTGCGGATGGGACTGGATTAACATACATCTCGAAAGAATCATGTGTTGTTTTGCATGAGCTCACTTGGCAAAACACATGCGCTTTACCTTTTCATAATCCCTGTCCGACTGATGAGCACGACTCGTTGACCAAGTGGAGCATCAGAACTCCTTCCTTCCACATGATTTGTTATTATAAACACTTCTGTATTTTCTTTGATGAGGAAACTAGTAGTCCGCGTAATTCGTAGCAAATTTGATAGTGAAACAATGATATGCCAAAGTTGTCACTCATGTGGTATGGCAGCCACCATTCCCATATTTTACTTCAGAGGACAATGGTAGTACATTCTTCCTGTAAGAATTTTCGGCATCAAAATCCTGTTCTTGGGAGGGACCTCTGTCACTAACTGGAATTCCGAAAATGCACTTGCACTTGTTAATAGTAGGAAAATTTGTTCAGTCGTTTGGAGTGGGGTGGTTGGCATGTCACCGGGGATTGCCTAAAAAAGCCACCAAACCGATGGCTGCCGGTGCAGCCTGTAACATCGCTCGTTCCTACTCACCCAAATCCAGTTTATAATTGCCTACGAGTTGGTCGATTACCAGGGTAGGAGCAGCCCAGCCCCAGCCAGCTCTTAGCCACAACACAAACCACTGGAGACAAGCAGAAAAACGAGGCCAGCAGCACATCTGATCTGACGACGAAGATCCCTGTTTACGGGATGATAATGCAGGAGCAGCCGAGCAGGAGCACAGAACGTGGTCAATCAGCGTCACCGGAGCTCGAAAAGGGCCGGCCCCTTTTTTCTGGTAGGAAAAAAGGTCCGGTCGTTAACGTGCGATGCCATGCCAATTTCGCCCGGCCCCCGCCGCGCGCGGTGCCCCGTCTCTGTCTCCATCCGGAATGAGATCCTCTGCCGCCGGCTTTGGAGCAGGAGTCGTCGGCGAGTCGCGACCTGCGGCCAGGAACCTGCTGCTGTGGTCGTGCACTTGCAGTCGATTTGCTTGGTCAGTTCGTGTTGGAGGAGCAAAGCAGGTTGAGAAATGAGAAGACAGAAGAGCTGGCAAAAAAAAACACCCAATTCCCAAGCTTCTTCCAAAGCAACTGCGGTGTCCGCTCGTTGCGGTTTGGGCGACACAGCTAGGTCCCCCGTTCGGGGCAGACGAGTCTGATGACGAGATGAGCACGAGTTGTTGGGCGGTCGCCGGTCGCCGGTCGGGATCACCGGACGTTGCCGCAAAAGACGGCCAACTTTTCTTAAAAACTTTGAACCAAGAAACGCCGGAGCACAGCGCACGGGCTATGTTACTGGTACAGGCGCGCATCAGCTGATCTCATTTCGGCGCGACAAGCGCCTGGCGGGATTCGGTGACTCGAGCAACTACTCCTCACTGACGCTGATCCGAAAACTGACGAACCAACACATGCGCATCCGCGGCTTTACCTCCTGGCATCGTCAGGCAAAGCACGCAACCGAGCAACCGAGCGCTGGACGAGCCACTGAACGGGACTTGCGATCCAACCACCACACCACACCGCTCGTTCATCCATCTCCCCACTGCCACCAGCTACCGAATTGATCGTACTCTTGCAATTGCATTATCACATCTTTTTCTCTGTCCGTGTGATGTGTAAAGCTCCTACTTACTATTTTCTCATTATCATTTTTCTCTTCCTTTTTGTGATGGAGGCAATCGTATTATCAGGGTTTTTGTTACAATTATCGCCCCACAAAGCAAAAAGAAAAAACAAAACAAATATTATATATGCAAGGGGAAAAATGAAAAATTAAGTTGCAGGTGAGTGAGAGAGGATGAGGAGAGGGAGGCTAACGATTCCGTGGCAAGATTGGCTGATTCACTTGCGGCGTCTGTTGCCTCCCGATTCCGACGACGACTCAGAGGAGCAGAAGGCGTCGCTCCGTCCGCCGCCCCCGGGGATGACGAAGTGGCCGAGCGACGGGGTGCCGCTGCCGGCGACGCGGTTCTCGTCGCAGAGGAACTCCTTGCTGAGCACCTGCTCCACCTCGAACTGGAAGTCGTGCACCAGCACGTCCGTGGGGCCCTTGGCCGCCGTGGCGCCGGAGCGCGCCAGCACGGCGGTGGTGAAGATGGACGGCATCCTCCCCGGCGAGTTGGGGTTCCACCCGGACGGCCCGTCGACGAGGACCACGTCCCAGGCCACGTCGTAGATGTCGTTGGGCAGGTCGTTGATGGCGAGGCGGCACTCGGAGAAGAGCAGGTTCTGGACGGGGCGGCACTCCCTGGCGCGGGACGCCCGCGCCGCCGCCAGCAGGTCCCGGAAGTCGCGCACCTTGGTGGTGTAGGACACGTCGTAGGCCTCCATCCCCGGGTGCTTGGGCTCCAGGTACTTGACGTAGAACTCGTTCTCCTCCAGGAACACCGTGCGCCCGCCGTGGTTGAGCGCCAGCCACAGCGGCGACTCGGCGCCCAGCCCGAAGACGAGGAGGTTGCAGGGCGCCCGCGCGCGGACCACCGCGGCGACGGCGCGGATGTCCGTGTCGGACATGCGGTGCGTCGCGTTGGAGATGGAGGCGTAGTGGACCAGCGCGTCGAACACGGGGAGCGGCAGCTTGCTGTCCGACCCGGACCCGGAGACGGAGCCGGAGCCCGACCCTGCTGCTAGCGCTAGGCTGGCGCCGCCGCCGCCGCCGACGCCGACGCCCCCCGCGGAGGCGGAACCGGAGGCGGAGGTGAAGTGGGAGGTGGTGTAGAGGAAGGTGAGGAAGGTGGCGAAGGCGAAGCAGAAGGCGAAGACGGTCAAGAGCGCGCGGCGGTGGCCTGACGCCGCGGACGCCGCCGAGAGCTTGTCGCGGCTGCCCAGAGACTTCATGCTAGCTGGCGGTGCTGCGGCGGCTTCGCGGCGATTTGATCCTGACGCGGTTGGAGCTGGACTTGGCGAGGAGGGAATCGAATCGATCGAGCAGGGAAGGAGGAGGAAGGGGGAAGGAGGGGAAAGTCGTCGTCGGGGACTCTGTCCCAGCTGGGGAGCTGGTCAGAGGGGAGGTGGGAATTGAGGCGGGATTTGGAGCAAGTAATAATAATTGTGCTGTCAGTGTGACTGATTAGCTGTTTGTGGTTTGTTGTTGGCTCAAAAACAAGCTAATCTCATCTGCCGCATCAGGTCGCGGCACGTTGTTAGTGCGGAGGGGATCAAAATTGTATGGCTTTTTTTAGCTTTTGGCGGTTGGGACTTGGCCCATCGTATGGATGCGTGACCTCGTGCAGTGAGTGGTCCTGTAGCTCATTAGTAGTAGCGTGTAGACGTGTGGTATGGCGGTGGTGGTGCACGGGACGCTCGACACGGCACGCCAGTCTGCTCGTGGCCCCAACGGCGACTAGCCGACTTCCGATTCGATGAGAGGCAGCGCCTGCGGGTCCAGTGATCAGCGGGTGTCAACTGTCCAGGTATTTTCTTTTCTAAAAACCAGAGCAACCAATAAAAAAATTATCTTCTGGTGATAGAAGAAGTCCGAGGAAGAATTAGCAAACATCTAAAGACCACAGGACAAAAAACTTTCGGATACTTGTATACCAAGACTTGTCTGAGACTTTATCGTAAACTAGTTTTAAGCATATTATTGTCTAAATGCAAAAAAAAAATTGGTTAATAAAACTGATAAACTGAAGAGATAAATGTGGCAATTTTTGTAACAAAACATGTGTTCAACGTAGGGCGTCTAACGTTTAGCTTCGGCAACAAGCCTCGGATCATGTAGATATTTTTTTCCAACACTTGGCACGGCTCTATATTCCCTTTGAAATTTGAACTCACTCGAAACTTACCTTGAGCTGCTTTTCGACCATATAATTAGCAAAACACAAAATATGAACTCGCGTTCAAAAGGCCCTGAGGTTAACGGCATTTACCGCGCCTAAAAGGCCCTGAGGTTAATTAACGGCCTTTACTTATCTGGGTCGCCTGTATGGTTAACTAATTGGGCCGCTCTTGACATGAAAAACTTGGGCCGCTCTTGACATGAAAAACTTGGGCCGCTCAACTCTGGGATTCACGTGCACGCAATTCCTCTCCGCTTTTGCACGCAACAGCCAACAGGAAATCACATCTGCCGACTGCCGTCAAGCACAAGCGGGTGCTCAATCACATCTGGATTCAGGCAGCACTGTTCCATCACATGCATTTTGATCTAGCAGGTGCTCAATAGAGAGGACTTCTGTAGGTCCAAGATCTAGCAGGTGCTAGCCTAGGATTTCAATAACACCGTTTGCCACACAATTAAGCAACTGATGACGGAAAGCGCGCTAGAAGGGCGCTGTTCGTTGTTGGGCTTTATCAACCACCAACCAAGAAGATTTTCTCTCACAACAAACCACCACCAACAAACCAACCAACCAGATTTTCTCTCTAACAAACCAAAGACCACATCGTACCACCGTACCAAACGAAACAGGCTGAACATCGTTTGCCGCACACATGAACATCGTATGAGTGAATTCTTAACAGCTCAAAGTCGGTTGGACCATCCCTTTCATTTCTTCCCATCTTCTTCTCTCGGGTTTAAACTTTGTAACGAGAATGTTTAGTCGTTTCTGCGTGGATCTGTCCGGGGGGAAATCAGCAACAAATCGCCCAGGACACGAACCGATCAACAGCAGTGACAGCAGCTGTGGTCAGATGCATGGAGCCCCATTCGAGAGCTGAAACTAGACAAGCGGATCGTCTCGTCGGCCGAGGTGCTGTTCATCAGCTCCTGGAGATCGTCAAGCGCCGAAACAAGGCGCCAAGCGCATCGTACGTCGGCAGAGACAAAACCGCGGCAGTGATGTCTGACGGCGCCAAAACAACCGCAGCATGAATCTTCAGAGATGTGTCGCTGCGTCAGAGTACAAAACCACAGTAGTTGACGCCGGAGTATATGTGGTGATGATGCCATGTGAAGTTTGGTGGGAATTGGTACAGTGTCCACTGTCTAGTTTCCGTCTTGAACGACCTTTACCGAATGATGAATTACTTTCTGTTTGCTTGGGGGAAATGTGCATAACGATGCACACCGCTGGTTTTTGAATTTCGAATCATCATACAGCGCGTGACAAGGGCCCCAAGACCCACGAGAATACGAGATGGGGCCAAACTTTTTTTTAGAATAAACTTGGGTACAGGTAGAAATGTGGAATGGCAGACAGATTTCAGCCAACGGTTAGTTGGGCTGGTTGACAGCCGTTTGAGATTTTTTTTATTTAATTTATCGGAATTTTCGAAAAATAAATGGTCGAACCAATATTTTCGAAAAATGTATATCTGGCGTCGTGGCTCGCGGCGCTTGGAGTTCATGCCGCCGTGGGCCACGACGTTAGGGGAGACGCTAACGGTCGGCAGAATTGGCCGGTGGCGCCAGACCCTGAAGTCGCGGCCCGCGGCGTCAGGAAATCCTAGCGCTGTGGGCCACGACGTCAGGACCCTGGCGCCGTGGGCCGCGGCAGCAACACCGGCCTATATAAGGGGCCGAACCCCTGGCGCCAGCCCCTCACTCCTCCCTCCAAACCTTCGGCTTTCAACCTCTTTAGAGCGCTTCTGAGGTATGTTTCTAAATTTAGTCCGGTTTAGTTAGTTAGTTTAGTTAACTTAGATTAGTTAGTTGGTTAGTTTAGTCAAATTAGTTTAGTTTAAAATTTATTTTAGTTAAACTTAGTTTAGAAATTTAGTTTAGTTAACTTAGGTATGTTTAATTTCACATAATTTGTTATAATTCATTTTAAATTTGTGGAAAATAGTCATAATTGACAAAATTTGATTAAATTGCTATACAATTAGTAGAAAATTATTTAAATTCATATAATTTGTTATAATTCATTTTAAATTTGTGGAAATGGTTATAATTGACTAAATTTGATTAAATTGCTATAGAATTCGTAGAAAATTATTTAAATTCGCAAAAATTGTTTAAATTCATTTTAAATTTGTACGAAATGGTTACAATTGACATAATTTGATTGAATTTCTATAAAATTCATATGAAATTATAACACATAATTCATTTAAATTTATTTTAAATTTGTAGGAAATGGTTATAATTGGCATAATTTGATTAAACTGCTATAAAATTCGTAGGAAATTATTTAAATTCGCATAATTCGTTTAACTTTGTTTTACACTTCTAAGAAATTGTTATAATTGACATAATTTGATTAATTTTCTATAAAATTTGTAGGAAATTATTTAAATTCACATAATTCGTTTAGATTTGTTTTACCTTCTAGGAAATGGTTATAATTGACATAATTGAATTAATTTACTATAAAATTCGTAGAAAATTATTTAAATTGACATAACTCGTTTAGATTTGTTTTACACTTCTAGGAAAATTAGTATAATTGGCAAATTGATTCCATTATGTTTTTTTCGTAGTTATGGCTGCACCGCTGGACTACGTACGATGAGAGTTGTTCGATGAGGCGGTGGACCGGCACCACCGCTCGTACGTGTCGTCTGTTCTCGGCGGTCCGCTCGACGCGATACGTTGCCGGACGACCCGCACGTTGCTGCCGATACACCTGCGGTGGATTCCGAAGTACGTAATTCATATTTATTATTTATTCCTGTTTCTTTACAATAGTAATTGTGTGAAGTAAATTAATATTTTTTCCGGGCTACGAGTTGCAGGACTTCTCCTTGTTGCGCGGTTGGTGGAGGGGGACAAGCTACAAGCTGAGGTTCCTCGGGCGGAGCGATTGACGCAGTTCAACTACAACGCCCCGGTGATCGCCGCGTTCATGGACCGGTGGCGACCAGAGACACACACGTTCCACCTCCCCGTCGGCGAGATGACTCTCAGTCTGGAGGACGCCGCGATGTTGGGAGGACTGCCGTGTGCTGGGTAGGCGATGGGGCCAAACGACATCCCCACGACGTGGCAGGCTGACTTCCTTGCTCGGTTCGCAAACGTTCCTCGGAACGATCGCGCACCGGCGCCGTACGTGCCCTTCGTCGACACCCACGGGCGCACCTGGACTTGGATTCAGCAGTTCAACGTACGTGATTCTAACTCTTATTTTCAACGTTTGTATGCATTTTAAACGAATGTGACGACAGACCTTTGTGTGTGTGCAGGCTGACTACATGGCGGACGATGCCGACAACCAGACGTCAGACAGGTTTTTGGAGGTCTACCTGCTCTGGCTGTTCGGGTGGGTGCTGTTCTGCGAGTCCGTGGGAGACTCCGTGTCGTGGTGCTTGATCCTTTGGGATCAGAGGATCGCCGACGCACCCCTCGAGCAGATGCCCCGCATCGGGGGGCGGCGGCCGTTCGGCGGCTACATACGGGGGGCTGTGTTCAGCAGTGACGAGGCCGACGAGTAGGGAGGCGATCCTCCTGGGGTGCCCTCTCCTGCTCTAGATGTGGATCCACGAGCGGTTCGACATCGGTCGGCCCAGGACGGACCTCTCGGAGTACGAGCCGGCGGCCGACGGCACCGACCCAGCGGACCTCCCCACCATGGGTGCTCTGTGGTGTCTCCGGAGCATGTTCGGACTCTCGTTCTTTGCAACACATTTGGGCTGGGAAGCAGCCGAAGAAGGCCTACAAGGACTTCGTTGATCAGATCGACCGGATGGTCGATGCCCAGGTCCGGTGGACGCCGTACGCTCCTGCCATGGTCACTGCCCGCGCACCACAAGGGCTCTCGTCCTTGTGCTCCCGAGACCAGGCATACTGGTTGACGCGACAATGACTAGTCTTCGACGTCTACGTCGAGGAGTACGTCGTCCATCGAGTGATGAGGCAGATCGGCCTCTTCCAGGATGCGCCAGTACCCGCTGCACCACGTCTGCCGCCTAGCGCGCATAGGTGAGCTACCATTTGACACTTCTAAGTATTTTCCGTTACAAATATTCAATTGCCAATAATTTTATGTTTCATGTTCTATGCTAGGTGGTCGCGGAAGGGCGTGTCTGCGGGCTGCGGCGACGTCATTTGTCGACAGGTTGCAGCCGTACATGGCAGAGTGGGCGTCCGCGACGCACGAGCAGAACGTCGTCACAGAGCACCGCCTTCACGACGCCGCCGCCTAGGTAGCGTACCTTCAGTGGCACCTACCGAGGACTCGGACGTGGTGACATACGTGCCTGCTACCCCGCCACCGCCACATGTCCCGGACCACGACAGGGTCTTGCTGGACGCGACCTACCCGGTGTGCCGAGACCAGACCGCCGACACAACGGTAAGCTACGATACTGCAAACATATTACATTCATATGACTTTTCATTAAAACATGTGTTTATTATTTTGTGCACAGCACGATCCGCTGGCTGAGGTCGTGCAGCTCACATCAACCGCGATCGGGCAGTGCTCGACCTGAGGGCCTCAGGACCACCAGGGTACGTAGGAGAGGATCCTTGTTGCGGCCATGAGGTACTCTGCAGTCGTGAACTACGCCGGGGCCGTAGAGATTCCTCTCCTTCCACGCCACCCTGCATCATCGTCGAGCTCCGCCTCGATAGCGGCTTCGCAGCCAACGCCTGCTACCTTTGCCGGCGGGTTCTCGGCTCCGAGGGTACAACAGCTCCCACAGGCGCAGGGCCCGCACGCCTACGTGCAACGGCCGTTTGCTCCACCCGGC
This sequence comes from Cenchrus americanus, assembly GCA_947561735.1. Lineage (NCBI taxonomy): Eukaryota > Viridiplantae > Streptophyta > Magnoliopsida > Poales > Poaceae > Cenchrus > Cenchrus americanus. The sequence goes on along the minus strand of OX387241.1, from coordinate 306,471,938 downwards.
GCAGGTACTTTCAGTAGACCTTATTTTCAACTAATGGACGCAATTATTGTGGGTTTGTGATTATACTATATTCTAATCGAATAGGGCGACTGCCGCCTATTCCGACTGTCGGGCCTCAATAGCAACCGCCGCTGCCGATGTATACGATAGGAGGTTCTAGACAGCCAGCGTTTCAGCTTCCGGCGAAAGATATTCCTTCGTTGTCCACTCCGCCTATGTTCCAGGCTCAGCCTGGTACTTTCAACACAGGGCGCCGGGGACCAGCTGGCCTGGGATGAGATTCGGTACGACGACATTCTCGCGTCCATGCAGGCCTAGGAGCTTGCCGCGTCACAGTTGATACAACCACCACCGGTTTTGACTCAACCGTCACAGTTGGCGGCCGGCGGAGCGACACCGGATGCTGCAGGCTCGTCGCAGGTGGCCATGGCGACATCGTCTCCCGACCAGCTAGGACCGCGGGTCGTCAGGGCACCGGACCCCTGGACGTACGACCGGGACCGGACTGGCGCTAGGGCTGTTAGCCTGTTAGGGCGAAGAGGGGCCGGTGCATTTAGATGTACTATGATTTTGTATAAACTTTTCCCTTTGTGAATATGTATATTCCCTTGTGACTAATCCTTCGTCGTTGATTAGGATATTCCCTTGTGATTATGCTTGCACTTATTAATTTGTCCTTTTCAAAAAGTTAAAAGTGTTTTAAAAATCAAAAACTACAAAAAAACCCTGCCGCCGTGCCGCTCAGCGGCAGGGTCCTGGCGCCGCGATGGCCCGCCCGGGTGCAGGAACTAGTCTCCTATCGCCGTGTCCCACGGCGGCAGGGACTTAATGTCACACATGATTTTCCGAAGAAAACCAAATGCATCTCATATGTGCGCCAGGATCAAGTTTACACACATATGATAGACGTCATGAGTGAAATATCAATAAACAGCAATAAAAACGTACAAGAGTTAAACCATTACATTATCTCTTTATTACACTCAGACGTTAGACTCGAAGGTCTTTACAACGATCAAACGATAACTATGAAGACGTAACTCCATCTTCATCTTCCACAGGCATCTGACTGGGGGCACGCAAGCCTCAGAACTCCTCGTAGTCGATGAAGTACTCTTTTCCAATGTTCTCCTCTGAACAGCGGGTAAGCAAGGGTGAGCACACTTATGGTTGGAGCTCAGCAAGTGGGGGAAAGATGCAAGGCTATCAAGAAAAGGCTAAGAGTTTTGCAGCGGTTAGCATTTTAATGTTGGTCAAATTTTTATTAGCAAGCACCTATTTACTAGATGTAAGTTTATACCAACCCACTTAAGCATTTAGGAAAGCATCTCCTCTCAAAACCCACAAGAAACCACAATTTAATTCCATCTTCAAGTTTATTAATCATGTGAGGGTCCAGGCCGCTCTTGACCGTGAGCACGACTGATCGATCAGTTTTACACTCTGCAGAGGTTGTACACTTTCACCACAGCTCGCGTAAAAGCTCTGAAGAACTTTGAACCCAACCATGCATGTGTTGATCAGACACAATACCACACTTCCGAGGTGTGATTGCATAGGGACGCTACGAAGCCTTTACAAAGATATGCAAAAGACCAACAACCCACGACGATTCTGACTCGGGGCGGACCATAACCCTCCCTAGTGGTCGGCACCTTAGCAAAGGTCGCTACCCCAAAAGAACCGGGCTATACCCCTGCAACCCCGAGCCCCCTGTGTTCCTTTCGGATAAGGCCACCAGTACAATCACACACCTAATTAATTGGCTAAGCCAGAGCCATATGGACTGTGGTTGCACTGTTTTCCTGGGTGGTTCTCCATGTTCCGATTAAACCATATGATCTTGTTATTAACCATAAGCACACATATGTATCACCAAAGTTATCATGATCAACATTCATCATATTGCAAAAGATTCATTTTAACCATCCCAAGTTATAGCAACTAAGCATTTCTACCCAAAACATTTATTTAAAAGGGTTGTCCAAGGTAATAGGGATAAAATTCTAGTCATGTCCTTAAAAAGGTAATTTTTCCCATCAAATTTATGCATAGCAACATTTAAATGTAAACTTAGTTATCATGCAAGTTGTGTGGGACAAAAATAGAATATGCAGGGGGAGAAGTCCACTTGCCTTCCTTGCTTAAACACTGGAGTTCTTCTTCAATCACTTGCTCTTGATCCACTTCAATTGGTTGCTCACTTGAAACTGGCACGATGTCTACGAGCACACAAGAAGACATACAATAAACAAAACAATACACCAAGCATGAAAAGCTTAAAGAGAAAACAAGGTTTGGGTCTAGGAAAGCGAACACAAAGAACACTCGGAACTATCGGGAGATTTGGATGATCACATACAAGAGCTAGCTATGCGTTTGGTATCTTTTAATTAAGTAAAATCATGTGTATAGGTTATTTCAGAGAAATACCCTATTTATAATTAAGCAAGTTATATTTGTATTTAAAAGACGATGTAAAATTAGTTCAATTTTATTTATAAATATTCAAGTTTAACTTATACAAATTAAACATTTAAATTAAAAGAAGCATGTAAAAGCATCTAGGCGCTTATCTTTGTATTTCGAGTTATTCTAATCAAATTACAACTTAAAAACACATTTATATTCATATTAATCAAATTAACAAATTAATTAAGAAAACTCGAGATAAACCTATATTGATTTATATAGGAAGCAAATTGCATAAACATTACTCAAATTAGGGTTGATTATAAAAACCGAGGTACACGTCTAATTAGCTTTTAATTATAAGAAATATTTAATTAGTATTAAGCATATTAACTTTCTTATGAAAACACGTGTTGAACTCTAACTAGGTTTTAATTAGAAAAGCATGCATAAAAATATTTAATCACATTTAACATTTAAATAAATTATAAAACAAAGAACATGTACAACATTGGTCCTATCACGTAGTTTTAGTCGATATGAGCCTAACGCAGCTTGAAACGGTGGAAACGGAGCTAAAACGCACAAAATACGGCCAAAACAAGGTTCCAAAACTGACGGGCTTGAAAAGACGGTCGCGTGGACACCAAGAACGCTTAAAACAGAGCTAAGACGGAAAAGATATGGCTAAAACAAGATTCAGGGACTAAATTGTGAATATCTGGAAGTTTAGGGGGGGGTTTCTGCAAGATTTCAGGGACCTAAACATAATTATGTGTGAAACTAGGAGGTCTAACATGTAAAAGATCAAGGGTGGTCTGCTGAACATGAAAACTAAGGAGTTCAGGGTTCAAAACATAAAAACAAGGACCTGCTTGAAAGGCTTTTATATAGGTGGAAGGGTATGGTTGTGAATTCCGGAAACTGGGGGTTCTTTTTGCAAAATTGCCAAGGCAGCCGGCGGGAGGGGCTGAGGGTGTGCTACGTGGCGGACTGTGATTGGCTGGCGCTGACGCAAGGCTGACGCAATGCTGACGCGCGGCCGTGAACCGGCGCGGTGGACCCGGTCCACCGGTCCACCGTGGACCGATCTAAGGGGTACGCCCCTGATTTAATCTGGACCGTCAGCGCCGATCGGACGGCCCTGGTCGCACGTGAGCGAGGCCGGCGGGGAGGCGACGCCCGCGGCGGGCGGCGGCGGCGGCGGACGGCGCGGCGGCGGCTCGTCGGAGGCTCGTCCGAGGCTCGCCGGGAGATGGTGTTCTCGAGCTAGGGACCACGGTTTGGGGTGCGGCTGGGCCCTACATAGAGCTAGGAGAACGGCGAACCCAACCGGGGCTACGGGGAGGTGTCTCGGGCGGCCACGGCGGCTCGCACCGCGAGGGGGCGGCGCGGCTGACGACGACGCGCGGAGGCAAGGGCTACGGCTCGGGGTAAAGTAAATGGAGGCAGGGGGGTCTTGCTCACCACACGAAGACAAACCGGAGAAGGTTTGGGCGGCGGAGATGGATCAACGAAGGAGATCGAGGCGGCGGCCGAAGCTTGAAGACGGCGGCGGCGCTCCGGGTACCGCTCGGCCGGTGACAGGAGAAGGCGCCTGGGACAGAGGGAGGCTCGGTGAGAATCACACGTGAAGAAGAAAAAGAAAGCAAGGGAATAGAGTCACTTCACCGACGGCGGAGAGCTCTGGGGCGGCCAACAGTGGCCGGCGGCCGGAATTAGATGGCGACGGCGCGAGCGCGTGAATGAAGGGTATTGGGCGTGTACGGTTGCGGAAAGGAGGGTGCGCAAGGCTCGAGCATGCCTTTATAGGCTAGGAAGGAGGAGAGGGAGCGGCGTCTGGCATTGGCCATCAATGGCTGGGGGGGCGACCGGTGGCTCAAGGTATTCAAGGGGGCGACTTGATGGGGAAGGAGTAACCGAAGGAGTAATGGAGGGGGAGTGAAGCACCGAGGCTTAATTGCACCCTAACGGTGGCGATTCAAGAAGAGGAGGCGCGGGAGATGCGGGGAGCGGCCGGCGGCGGCGCTGGATGCGGGGCAGAGGAGGGTGCTGGAGGTGGGAGTAGGGGCTGACGAGCGGGCCCCATGTGTCGGCCGCTGATTAGAAGGGGGAGAGGTGAGTTGGGCCGCGGAGAAACTGGGCCGTGTGCGAAAGCAAAGGAGAGTGGGCCGGAAGAGAAAAGAGTCCGACGAAAAAAGAAAAGAATGGGCCGCGGGCTGAAAAAAGAAAGAGAGGGGGAGGAGGGCTGCTGGGCTGGGCCAAGAGGAGAGGGAGAGAGAGGGTTTGGGAAGTTTTCTTTTCTTTTTTTAACTTTTGTTTTAAACCTTTTCAAACTTTAAATTCAAACATCTTTTTAACTTTTCAAACTTTAAAACTTTTCAAACCCTATTATTCAAGTTTTCAAATTATTTTCAAGTCTTTTAAAACTTCACACAAACAAATAATAAAACCATGCATTCAAAACATGATGCACAAGCACTTATTGCTTCTAAATTATTAAAATGATATTTAAATACTTTAAAGGCCAAATTTATTTGATAATTTATTTAATCCTTAGAAAATAAAATCTAAAACACCTTGTTGCTTACATTAATTTGGTGATGGAATTTTAGGGTGTTACACTTAACGCCCTTGGATACGGCGGCAGGAGCCTGACGCCGTGGGCCACGGCGCCAGATGTACATTTCTCGAAAATTTTAGTTTCACCATTTATTTTTCGAAAATCCCAACAAATTAAATATATAAAAAAAATCATCGTTCGGAACGCTGTGGGATCAAAAGTTCAGAACGCCTCCCCCGGACCCGGTTGCCCTAGCGCACTCTCCCTCGAGATATTTAATTTTTTTCCACACTTACATGGGTCGCTCCTTCAAAAGGGACTTTTGCGTGGTTCCAATTTTGCCACTCTTAGGTTGGACACCTTACATTTTCATTATTTTGTCCTACGTGGCAATCTACCTCCTCCCTCCACGCTTGATCGAGCACGTGAAATGACCACACTACCCTCTGTTAACACTCAAAACTACCGGCATGAGGAGTTCCACGATTCGATGGATTGGACCTCTCCTCCTCGTGTTCCTCCACCTCCGCCTCCGGCGACAACACCGACCACTGCACGCCGTCTCCGTGTCGCCGCCTTGGCCGGGCAGCGCGAAGAGGCCACAAGCAGCGGCGAATATGCACGTCGCCTTGGCCGGGCAGCCGCGGACCTGCTGGCAGAGCGAAGAGCAGGCCCGACTCAGAGAGGAGCTCAGCGGCGGTGAGCTCGAGGTAGGTGACGGCGGGCTGGGCTTGGTCGGGGGTTTGAGGGCGACGAGCAGGATCTTGCGGGCCCCTCGCCCGCAATGAGTTCGCGACTGCCCGACCCACTCCTACCCCATGAGCTCCGGCGGCGACGACAGCCATGGGGGCGTCGTGGAGGAAGGGCGCCACCGCCCATGGGGGCCGTCGCGGCCGGCCCCGAGCAAGACAAGGCCATGGGGGTGCGCGCGGCACCGGCGAGCCGCGGCAAGGTTGCGGCGCCGGAGCCCAAGGGGAGTGCGGGGCGCCGCCGATCGTGAAGCTTTCCCGCCGGAGGGGCGAGCCGGAGGATCCGCCCGCGGACGGTGGAGGGACAGGGTTGTAGGGGAGCAGGAGGAGTAGTGGAGCAGTCGCCTAGAAGCGGGGGGCGAGGAGGCCATGGTGAAGGAGACGGCTAGGGCCTGAGAGAGTAGAGGAGAGGAGAAATAAGATAGAGGTTGAAGGTGAACCTGCCACGCGGGTCCTACACACTAGTGGTAGGGGATAGTAGCACATGGTAAAGACCGGGGTATTTTGGTCCTTTCACGTGGTTCATCCACACTGGAGGGAGGAGGTGGCGTGCCACGTCAGACGAAATGGCGAAAATGTAGGGTGACCAACCTAAGAGTGACAAAGAGGGTGTTTGGATCCACCTGACTAGAGACTACCTGACTAATTTTAGTCACCCTACAAGACTAAAGCTCCAAACACCCATGACTAAATGGTGACTAAAACTAGTCTAGTCTCTAGTCACCCCCAACCCAACTTCTAGTGACTAAAATCCGCACTTTAATGCCCTTTAGAGAAGGGGGAGGAGAGAGAAGGGAGAGAAAATCTGCACTTTAATGCTCTTTAGTCCCATCTTCCAAACAGGGGTGACTAAAATTTTTTAAGCATGTTTGGATCATAAGGACTAAAATTAGACTGACTAAAATTAGCATCTAGTAGGAGCTAAACTTCCAAACAGGTGGGGCTAAAATGAGACTAAAATTAGTCTTGAGGCTAAACTTTGCTAGTAGGGGTGGGGAGCTAAAAGGGACTAAAATCTCCTCTTCCTCTTTCCTCATTAATGACCACATGCATGCTGACAATAGCTCTAAGCCATGTCCACCTTGGGAGAGGAGAGAGGAGAGAGGAGAGAGGGAGAGGAGAGAAAGGGAGAGAGAAATAGGGACTTTAATGCTCTTTTAATACACTTTAGCTCTTACTTCCAAACTAAGGGGTGACTAAAACTTTTTAGCCTGACTAATTTTAGTCATGAGACTAACAGCCTGTTCGTTTGGCTGGTGGGTGATGGGTGTTGCTGATTTGTTCTCGGAGAAAAATACTGCTGGCCAGTTGTTGGTGGCTGGTTTGTTGTGAGAGAAAAGTACTGCTAGCTGGTGGCTGATAAGCCAAGCGAACAGCTGTAGAGGTGATCCAAACATCATGCGTTTAGTGTGACAAATGACTAAGGGACGTCCTTTCGAAGGAGTGACCCTCGTAACGGTGGCGGAAAAAATAGATTGCCCCTCTCCCCACGACGACGACGCTCTCCCCCACCTTCGGCACCGCGCTCTCCCCCACGACGCCGCCCCCCTCTCCCCCACCCTCGCCGCGGCTCTCTACCCGACGACGCCGCCGCTCTCTCCCCCACCCTCACCGCCGCCCTCTACCCCACGACGCCGCCGCCTCGCACTCTCGCAGGTCCCCCACTCCTCCCCCACCCTCGCCGCGCCCTTACCTGACTACCAGGGATTGGTTCCTGCTACGCTTGCACAGATCCGGCCTGCCTGCGGCCGTCGTCTCGCGCCGGCCCACTCGTGGCACGACGGAGCCGCGCCTCTGCCTCTTGACGAAGCTGCTTCCGCAAATGAAGCCGCTGAAGCTGTTCCAGATCTCCGAGGTGCCGTTCAAGATCGACTTCGTGGCGTAGCGAATCTCCTTGCCGCCGTTGCAGAGATCGATTGTATGCGATTTCAAATATTGTTTGTTGTAGTTCGTTTTCAGTGCTCTATCCTAACATATTTCTCTATTTTGCAGTTTTCCCCATATTGTCACAATGGCAGGGTCACTTATGTTTCGTTCTCCTTCAGTGGTGAGTTTTATATTGGAAGCAACATATGTAGATTATAATTTCTTAATAAAGCAGGCAATCAGATATCCTTTATCAGGCTTGGAAAGATCCTCAAAGAGATATAACCTTTTTATTGTGCTGACTTCCACAAATATTCTTACTGTATGGGAGGTTCTGATCACTTTTAATTTATTTGCTTGATCTAGGATCAGAACGTAGAGAAGCCTGATGAGATGGGCACAACTGGTGTTCTTGCAAGTCTTCAGAATTTTCTACGCAAGTGCCTGATAGCTGTCCTCTCATATGGCCCGATGCCCAAGCACATTGCTTTTATTATGGATGGTAACCGCAGATATGCTAAATTCAGAAGCATACAACAAGGAGTTGGTCACAGGGTGGGTTTCTCAACTCTTATTGCAAATCTTCTGTACTGCTATGAAATGGGTGTGAAGTATATCACGGTTTATGCATTTAGCATTGACAATTTTAAAAGGGACCCAAGTGAGGTGCAGTCCTTGATGCATTTAATGGAGGAAAAGATCAATGAGCTATTAGAAAACCAAAGTGTGATCAACAAGATTAACTGTAAAATCAACTTCTGGGGAAACTTGGACCTATTATGTGAGCCTGTGAGGGTAGCAGCTCAGAAGCTGATGGAAAGCACAGCTGGAAACACAGGGCTGGTCTTCTCCGTCTGCATGCCATATAACTCGACTTCTGAGATTGTCAATGCTGTTAATGAGGTCTGCACAGAAAGGAGGGAGATGCTGCAGAGGGAAAATGCTGGTGACTCTAATGGTCAAGCTGCAAATAGCGATGCACATTCAGAGATTTCAGTGGCTGATTTGGATCAGCACATGTATAGCGCTGGTTGCCCAGATCCTGATATTGTGATTCGGACTTCAGGTGAGACTCGACTGAGCAATTTCCTCCTGTGGCAGACAACGTTTAGTCATTTGCAGAACCCAGATCCCCTGTGGCCTGAGTTCTCGTTCAGGCATCTTGTTTGGGCTATATTGCAGTACCAGAGAGCTTACCCTTATCTGGAGCAGAACAGAAATCTGGCAAAGAAGCGACTGTGAATCTGTGATCTTATGCTGTCTGCAAGAAGATACCTCATACTAGGGTGATTATAGCTACTATAACACATCTAGCTTTATGCCAAAGCAAACGTTGGACTGATTTCAGGTCAAATGTATTTGCCATTGTAATTTGCCACTCAGTGTGGATCCAGCATATAGGGGTATTGTTTCCGTTTCGTATCCCCGTCTTCTTCTCAGGTTCAGCAACTGTAATTAGACAATTGAAGTTCGCGCTTCCTGTAATACAATAATGTGTTTAGATTAATATGTCTGCTTGGTATAATATGTTAGTTGCGTGCATTCTGTGATTGACCACTACTAGTACAGAGTCGTACCTTTTTTTTTGGCTTAGAACGCATGTTTCTCTTAAACTCTATTTGTTTTAATGACCAGTGACTTTTGACTCTTGGTACAAGATTTAGGAAGGGAAAGGTTTGAGGATTTAGTTAATTAATTGTATAATTCAACTTGTGCACGTTAGGTTTAACCGTTTAACCCTGGTATATCAACATCTTGTATAAAAAAAAGGCAGTGTTTTGAACTGAGCAGTCCGTCACATGACAGGTCAGTAACTTTGTATTAAACATGGGGGGAGGGGGATTAGCTTGTACGTATTCTGTAAGAGTTAACTTTGTTGAAAGTGATTGGATTGATTGATTGTGTGGGGGGTGGACCCCACTATTTATGTACAGTGAAGGGGCATGCAAGCACCCTTTGGAAGGAGGAGACGCACCCGTACGGGAGAGACACACCCGTACGGGAACAGCTACCTCTACAATTAATTATTAAGTTAATTACATAATTAGGCTAATTGATCACCTAATAATTATTTCTTAACACTCCCCCTTGATCAATAGCTTCATGAGATCTTGATGTAATTTGAATTCAATCTTCCTTGGATATTATCATGTAAAACTCCTCCATAAACCCTATTGGAAAAACTTGAGGAGAAACCAATCTGTGTGTATATGCCACTAAAACTCCTTTAAAACCCAGTGGGATAATATTAGGAGAAAATAGCATTATTGTCTTGTTAAATATTTGTATGAGAAAACCTTTGGTAAGGGAAAACTCATATATTACAATAATGATCTGAGAATCATGTATGAACATCCTTCTCCAAAAACCTAATATGAGAAAGGATTTATATCTTCTTAAAAACTCTTAGAGAAAACAGAAGATATGACATAGAATATGTCTTGTATATCACCCTTAAAACCTTAATGGAAAAAAAATTAGGTGATATGGTCTTGTATTGTTGTTGCCTCATTAAAACCTTTTACGAGAAACCTTGTGAGGGAAAACTCATACAGGAAAAAGAGTACACTAATCAGATGATTATTTATGTAGGTTATATCAAAGAGAATCTCCCCCTGATTCTTGCAAATCTTTGAGTTGTCTCGTACCAATTCCAAAAACATATTTCTGGAATAATGATGTTGGTAATGATTTTGTGAATAAATCTGCAAGATTATCACAAGATTTAGTTTGCAAGATTTCTGTCTCTCCTACCTTTTGTAGTTGATGAGGATAGAATAATTTAGAAGCCATATATTTTGTAAGATTACTATTTATATAACCTGCTCTCATTTGTGCAATACAAGCAGCATTATCTTCATACATTATGGTAGGGTTCATGATTGAACTTATACCACATGATCGTTGTATGTGCTTTATCATTTTGCGAAGCCACACACATTCACGTGATGCTTCAAATAATGCAATTATTTCAGAATGGTTTGTGGATGTGGCTATTAGAGTTTGTTTTGATGACTTCCATGAAATAGTCGTTCCACCATGTAAGAACACAAAGCCTGTCTGAGATCTGGTTTCATGGGGATCAGATAAATAGCCAGCATCTGTGTATCCAATTAATGTTTTATCTTGGTTAATTTTGTAAAATAATCCAGGATCTATTGTGACAATGAGATATCTAAAGATATTCTTAACTCCCGCCCAATGGCGTTGTGTTGGAGCAGCGCTGTATCTAGCTAGCAAGTTTACCGCAAATGCAATATCAGGCCTGGTACAATTTGCGATATACATCAATGCCCCAATGGCACTGAGATATGGAACCTCTGATCCCAATACCTCTTCATTTTCACCTTTAGGTCTGAATTGATCTTTATCAATTTCAAGAGAGCGGACGACCATAGGTGTTTTAGATGGATATGATTTATCCATGTTGAATTTCTGTAGAATCTTTTGGATATAAGCAGACTGGTGTACTAAAATCCCTGTTGGGAGATGCTCAAGTTGTAAACCCAAGCAAAATTTGGTTTTACCCAAATCTTTCATTTCAAATTCCGTCTTAAGATGGTTGCGTGTTTCATCTATATCTTGTTGAGTTCCAATGATATTAATGTCATCAACATATACAGATATGATACAGAATCCAGTTGAGGATTTCTTGATGAATACACATGGACAATCATCATTATTGGAAAAACCCTTCTGAAGAAGGAATTCCTTTAGTCGGTTGTACCACATTCTTCCCGACTGTTTTAAGCCGTATAATGACTTTTGAAGATTTACACAATACATTTTGCGTGAATGATTCTTGTTCGGGATATCAATTCCTTCCAGAACTTTCATGTATATATCCGAATCTATAGTGACCCATATAGATATGCTGTCACTAAATCCATGAGATGCATGGATAGACCTTTTTGTGCTGCCAATGATATTAGATATCGGAATGTTATACCACTCATAACCGGAGAATATGTTTCATCGAAATCGATGCCGGATTTCTGCGTGAACCCTTGTGCTACAAGCCTCGCTTTGTATCTCACCACCTCGTTGTTTTCATTCCTTTTACGGACGAAAATCCATTTTGATCCCACAGGAAAAATATGACGAGGAGTAGGTATCACTGCGGAGAATACCTCTCGTTTCTTGAGCGAGTCTAATTGCCTTGATTGCTTCCTTCCATTTGACCCGGTCGGAGCGCTTGATGCACTCTGCCATGGACTTAGGTTCTGGATCAATGCGAAGTTCACTTGCAATCTTAGTGGCAAAGTAAATGTCGACATTTGCAGTCTTTCTATTGTATGATCCTCCAGAATCAATATAATTAATGGAAATTTCTTGTACCCCTTGTGACTCATCATGATTTCCCACAACGATAGAGTCTGGGTCTTCCGATGCCCTAGCATTTATATTATTTGGTGCACTTGTGCTAGGCATGTGATGTATCTGTTGAACATCCATATCATTTGGATTTATAATATCCAATTGGTGTCTGTCAATTTGATGTTGATCTGCATTTACTGTTGCGGAAGTGACCTTCCTAGTTTTCCGCGGAGGCTTTTGTATAGCCTTATCCTTCGTTGCAGTACCTCTCCCGCTCTTATTTTGATTTGGGAGTTCTTGAGTAGGAATCTCTAACCTTTCTGGTACATTTGCAGCAGGATTATTTGATTTTGTGACACCCTTATAATCAGTAAATGCTTCTGGCAGATTATTCGCAATGTTTTGCAAATTGATAATTTTCTGAACTTCACGTTCAGATTCTATAGTACGTGGATCATAGGACTGGATACCTGTGGTATTCCAATTTATTTCCTTGCATTCTGTTTGGTACTTGTCTCCCCCTAATGCTGGGAAATTGTCCTCATCGAAGATGCAATCAGCATATCGGGCAGTAAATAAATCCCCTCTAAGGGGTTCGAGGTACTTAATGATTGACGGTGATTTGTACCCTACATATATTCCCAATTTTCTATGGGGGGCCATTGATGTACGCTGCGGTGGTGATATCGGTACGTATACAGCGCAACCGAATTTTCGCAGATGGGAAATACTTGGTTGATTTCCACGTACTAACTGCAACGGGAAACTGTGTTGTATGCAGTAGGTCTAATTTGAATCAAATCAGCGGCATGTAATACCGCATGACCCCAACATGATGTTGGTAGTTTGCAATTCTGTAGTAATGGTCTAGCAATTAACTTTATTCTCTTGATAAGAGATTCGTCTAATCCATTTTGTGTATGTACATATGGAACAGAGTGTTCCACATTTATGCCTAGAGCCATACAATAGTCATTGAAGGCATGCAAAGTAAATTCAGCGGCATTGTCCATCCTGATGGTTTTGATAGCATATTCAGGATGATGTGCTCTTAATTTGATAATTTGAGCAATGAACCTTGCAAAAGCATGGTTTCTTGTAGATAATAAACATACATGGGACCATCTAGTAGATGCATCAATAAGTACCATGAAGTACCTAAATGGTCCAGTTGATGGATGTATAGGACCACAAATATCTCCTTGAATGCGTTCAAGAAATTGTAGTGGTTCAGCCTTTATTTTAAGATAAGAGGGTCTTAAAATTAATTTTCTCGTGGCACATGCGGTGCACACAAAGTCTGATGGCTTGAGAAATTTTGAAGTGTTTAATTTGTGACCAATTGAATTGCCGATAATTTTCTCATCATCCCTATGCCGGGATGACCAAGGCGATCATGCCAAATCTTGAAGACATCAAGATTTTGAAAAATTACCTTGTATGCAACATGTTGTACGGGTTTGATGTATGTGTAATACAATCCTGATGATAGTGAAGGAATTTTCTTAAGCAGTCGCTTGTTATATCCGTCATGTTTAGTGATGAATAGATATTCATCTTTGTTGTCACTATTTGTTTCTACATGGAAACCATTGCGACGGATGTCTTTGTAACTCAATAAGGTACGAGTTGAATCGGGGTACAGGAGTGCATCCTCAATTACTATTAGACTACCCATAGGGAGAACTATTGTGGCTCGTCCTGAACCAACAATTATAGCATCGCGTCCCGCGATGGTTGTGACATTTCCTTTACTCTTTTTGAGAGTTTGGAAATATTTAAGTTCTCTGAGTATGGTGTTAGTTGTGCAACTATCCACCAAACAAAGTTCTTCCTCCATTTGGATTGTTCCCGTAGGATAATCTAGAATGAGTACAATAAATTATAAGTTTTGAACTCATAGATTATCAATACATACTTTATTCAATAATATTATAAGTAGCATATGTCTTACAATATTATGTGACAACAATTATTACAACACAATTATTACATAAATATGGCTATAGAACGAAGTTCTTGTCGGGGAGCATAAAAACTAAGACATGTCTCCGAACACGTCATTGGATGGTTCATCCACAAGCATGTTGTCGGTATCGTCGATGCTATCGATCATCATGTCGTCCGTGCCGAAGAATTCGTCCAACTGCATTGGATCTTTCTCCTTGTTGTGTTCCGCGGGAACATCCTTGGAGCAACCGGCATCCGGAGTGTGAGTAGTGAAGTGTGCTTCAAACTTGTCCCCATGAACTTGCTTTCCAGCGTGCTTTTGGTAGAGATTAACCAAATGCTTAGCAGTGTGGCACTTTCTAGTTGTGTGATTGTGACAACCACACCTCTGACAAGCTTGAGAGTTGTCACGAGCATTGTTTTTCTTGAAAGTGTCTTTGTTGTTGCTAGAACCCTTGCCTTTCTTAAAATTCTGCTTCTCCCAGTTTCCCTTGAAATTCCTTTTGAATTTCTTACCACTGAACTTTTTATTATTATTATTCTGAGCATTGAAATGTACTTCTGGCAGAGGTGCTGCACCCATAGGGCGCATTTGATGATTCTTTGTTAAGAGCTCATCATGCTTTTCTGCTTGGAGTAAATCATATATTAAGTCAGAATATTTAGTATACTTGTGGTGACGGTATTCTTTGTTGCAATATCCCGTTAGCGAGGAGAACCGTAGATAGAGTCTTTTCTATCATGTCCGCATCATCCAAAGGTTGATTGCAAAATCGAAGCTTGGTACAAATCTTGTGGACGATGCAGAATTGTATCTCGCAACCGATTTGAAATCCATGAGACAAAGTAGTGACCACTCCCGTCTTGCTTCGGGCAGAATTACGCCTTGTTGTTGATTATAGCGTTCTTTGAGAGAGTCCCAAATTTTCTTAGGATCATCTTCCATCATGTATTCTGCTTTGAGGTCATGGTGGAGATGGTGTCGTAGAAAATGCAAGGCTGCAAACTTTTTTGTCTCTGGGATAGGATTTTGTGGATCAGGTTCATTAATTGTATTAATGCAATCTTTGGCTGTTAGCACAATCTTGACATTCATAGCCCAAGTTAGATAATTACTACCATCGGCAGCAAGTTCAGTGAAGTCTTTATTGATTAATTTAGCCATTTTCCTACATGAAAGAACCATGTATAGGATTAATTTACTGATATAAATTTGTGTTGTAAAAGTAGGCAAAATATATATTTGTAAGATGATTCTTACAAAATTAAGGTATATGAATTTTTTTTAAATCCCTGTAGGAATAAATTTGACTTGATAGTCATTTATATGAAATTTTGGATATACACTTTGAAGGTAATCATCACAAAGATGTAGACCTCACAATGATGAGCAAAAGCTGCCTAAAAGCGCGGATCTCAGGGCAAATAAGCTCTTAGTAAGAACTTATCGCAGCCAGCGCCTAGGTCACATCACCTTGTGTTATTCCAAATTATATGTATAAACCTTAATTTTAATTTTGCTTGATATTCTACATGATGTAGAGAATTGAATTTTAAACCATGCAAAAATAATTATTGCATAAGAATTGTTCTAATACCTAGAAATGATCTGCGGATCATAAACATGAATAATTACTGCGGTAATTATAACATTTAAATTACATAGGTACATATACAGGATGGTACAAATAATATTGTTTGTCACAACATAAAAATTGCAGAACAATTTGAGGTCTAAAACATAAATATACAACACTAATAAGTCTGAATATAAAGGATAAAAGCCTGAGGGCTAAATTTAAATTCAGGGGGTTTTCTGGACTTTTGGAAAGTTGAGGGGGGTCCAACGGACTTCTGGGAACGAGGGGAGGTTGTGCGGCCCGTGGGCCGCCGCCCTCCGCTTGTGGGCCGGCCCGTTAACCCGCCCGCGTGGCCGGTTGGCCCGGCCGCCCGGCCCGCGGTATCGAATAAAAGGGGGAAGGGGGAGGTGCGGTTAGGGTTACCCCTAACCGCGCACCGCCCCCGGTGCCCGATGCCGAGAGCGCCGGCGTCGCCGGCGCCGGTGGTGGCCGGCCGGCCGGCCGGTGGTGGCCCCCGTCGGTAGATCCGCCGATCCTTGGTGTGGCCGGCCGCTTTTCTCTCCCCCTTCCTTTCTTGTGTTGTGATCCCGCCGCCCCCGAGCGCCGGCGTGCGCCGACCGCCGGCCGTCGGCCCGGCCGTTAGGGGCGGGGAAGGAGAGCCCCGTGGCGGCGGGGCTCCAGTGCCGCGCCGAGTCCCGGCGGCGGTCGATGGCCCCCACGCGGCGGCCGAAGATGTTGGGGCCGTCTCCTCGGTCGCCGGCGTCGAAGGAGCCGATGGCGGGCCGCCATCGTCGGTGAAGAACGGCGGAGCACCACGGCGAGCCGCCATGGTCCCGACCGTGAAGCTCGGGTGTGCCGCCGTCGTAGGCCCGGTGAGACCGGGAGTTGAAGTGGTGGCGGCCTGAGGGCCAAATCCGGCGTTGCCGGTCGCCGCCGTCGGTCCAGGTACGTTTAGGTCGGGGATGACCCTAACTCCTTGTGCTTGTGTTCCAGGGCGACGGATGCGGACGACAAGACGGCGGCGAGGCGGCTCCTCTGGAGGTGTCGGCGTCGGAAGACGCTGTGCCGCCGGTGATGGGCCGCGGGAGGCAAGTCGAGCGGTGTACGACGGCGTGGAGGAGCGGTTGCTGCTAGCGGCCGGCGAAGCACGACGTGGTGGAGGGGACCTTGGTCCACGGCGGCCACGGAAGCGGCGGTTTCGTCCTCCACGACGACCACGACGGCGGCCATGGCGTGCACCACCAGTGCAGAAGAAGCTGCAGCCTCGATGTGTTTTGATGGGGATGACTAGATAGGTAGCAAATGCAGTTTCTACTAGTCTAAATGGGGATTCGGGATCCATTTTTGCTAACCTTGGGAAGGATTCCGTCGAGAACGCCGGTGAGGCTTCTAGCCTCTGGCGTGCGTGCGTGCGTGAGTGCTCAGGAGAGCATGTGTGCGTGATAACGTGTTGAAAGTGATTGGATTGATTGATTGTGTGGGGGTGGACCCCACTATTTATGTACAGTGAAGGGGCATGCGAGCACACCCTTTGGAAGGAGGAGACGCACCCGTACGGGAGAGACACACCCGTACGGGAACAACTGCCTCTACAATTAATGATTAAGTTAATTACATAATTAGGCTAATTGATCACCTAATAATTATTTCTTAACAAACTTGTAACACATGTTCTTAACTATTTATGAACAACATCAATACTATAACAGGAAAAACAGAAAAGACCGTCGAGATAATTAGCATGTTTACTTCTTTAAAAAAACTAAACTCCAACAACTTCAGTGCCGATAATGTTTTGTTAGTTTTTCATAAAATAAAAGTGGTATGACAATGCCTAATATCTGTCTATTTGTATATCTTCCGTCTTGTTCGCAATCATCAAGTTCAGCGTCGAGAAGAGAAGAAAACGCAGCGGATCTGCCAGTTTGACCTGCATTCATGAATTCGGCCGTGGTGGCGCAAAAAAACGCCAGCTCGGACCTCGGAGGAGGAAGGAAGCAAAACAATTTCCCGTCTGCCGACAAAAGCATCCAGATGATTTTACCACGGCCAGCAGCAGTCACGCGCGGGCCCCGCAGCCTAATTGAATATCGCTGGGGCCCACTGTCCCCGTAGCTACTGCACCCCCGGGCCCTGACTGACAGCCACAGTAAAATTTGCATTCACGTACGGTCGGTCCGTCTTAAAAAAGAGGTAACACCGACACCTACCGGGCAACAGGCCAACGGCTCCTTTTCAAACATTCCCCGTGCAAATCCGTCTTTCATCCGTGGTTTACTGGTTTTATACTACTACAGTTTCAACGAAACAGAAAGGTTTGAATGTTTGTTTACTTGGGACTGTAGGAGTTCGCAAAAAAAAAAAACTTGCCACTGAAAACGAAACAAGGAGTCGAGTTCAGTGTGGTTGTGCACACTTTGTTTGATTAGTATTTCGCCTTCGAAATGTTTCGCCATCCAAATCGTGGTAGCAGTCTTGTACCTGTAGCGTGTAGAGTGAGGCTAGTGTCTCTCTCCGTGATCCGCGTTTAAAATTTGCTAACTGCGTGCGTGCTTTTCCCTGTCCCGCTAATGAGTTTGCCCGTACGCTAGAACCCAAAAAAGCGACGCTAAACTCCACGTACCACCCACGTGCCGCCGCGACCACCCTCTGACCCCCCTCCGTCCCGACTCCAGCCGGCCAGCGGCCAGCCCATCTCCTCCTCCTCCCGGCAGCAACGGCAGCCACTCGCCCACTCCACCGCACCACCACCACCCTCCTCCAGTACACATGCCGCCGCTCCACTGAAATCCACCACCTCTCCCCAACCCCCAAAACCCCCGTACACACCCACCGCGCCGCAATGCCGCACCACCACCGCCACCGCCACCGCATCCCGCTCCCCACCCTCCTCCTGCTGCTCCTGCTCCTCGTCACCACCGCCACCTCCGCTGCTGGGGTGGTGGCCCCCGGAGGCGCCGCATCTCACTCGCAGCCGACGCTTCCGTCCCCGGTCCAAGCCGCGCCCGCGGCGCCGGCTTCGAAGCTGCCGCCGGCAACCGGCGCTGCGTCGCACTCCCAGCCCACGCGGCCGTCCCCGGTCCGAGCCCGAGCCGTGCCCCCCTCCGCGGCGCTGGCCTCGAGCCCGCCGGCCCCGGCCGCGCTCCTCGCCGCCTTCCTCGCCAAGGCCGACCCGTCCTCCCACCTTCGCGTGCCCCCGGCGGCCTCCCCGTGCTCCCGCCCCGGCATCACCTGCGCCGCGTCCGGCCAGATCATCCGCCTCGTCCTCGAGTCCGTGGGGCTCAACGGGACGTTCCCGCCGGACACGCTCTCGGGCCTCGCCGAGCTCCGCGTGCTCAGCCTCAAGTCCAACGCGCTCCACGGGCCCGTCCCCGACCTCTCCCCGCTCGCCAACCTCAAGGCGCTCTACCTCGCCGGGAACCGCTTCTCGGGCCCGTTCCCGGCCTCGCTCGCCTCCCTGCGCCGGCTCCGCTCCATCGACCTCTCCGGGAACAGGCTCTCCGGCGAGCTCCCGCCCGGCATTGAGGCCGCGTTCCCGCATCTCACCTTCCTCCGCCTCGACGCCAACCACTTCAACGGCTCCCTCCCGCCGTGGAACCAGTCTTCGCTCAAGGTGCTCAACGTCTCCTTCAACAACTTCTCGGGCCCGGTGCCGGTCACGACCGTCATGACCCAGGTGGGCGCCGCGGCGTTCGCGGGCAACCCCGGGCTCTGCGGCGAGGTGGTCCGCCGCGAGTGCCGCGGCTCGCACCTCCTCTTCTTCCACGGAGGCGCCAGCAACGGCACCGCCGCTCCCCCTGTTCAGAGCGCTGCCGCGAGCGACAGCGGCCCGCAGCGGGAGAGCTTGAGCATGCCGGATTCGTCCACGCCGCACGCGAAGAAAGTGAGGAGGAGGACCACGTTGGCTGTCGCAGTTGCCGTGGGCACGGTGCTCGCTGCGCTCCTTCTCTGCGCCATGATTGCGATGAAGAGGAGCAACAAGAGGAGGCGCCCCAGCTCCGCATCGTACGCAAGCCCCAACCCCAAGAAGAGCGCGCCCGCATCGGAGATCAGCAGGGACAATGCTGACATGGGCTACGTGGAGTGCGTGCCCGATGAGGAGACAGCGGCGATTATGGTGCCGGAGGAGAAGGCGCGGAGGCTGGAGCGGAGCGGTTGCCTAACGTTCTGCGCTGGCGAGGCGGCGAGCTACAGCCTCGAACAGCTGATGCGCGCTTCGGCAGAGGTGCTCGGCCGCGGGAGCGTCGGGACGACGTACAAGGCGGTGCTCGATGGCCGGCTTGTCGTGATTGTCAAGAGGCTCGACGCGGCCAAGATTGGCCCGGCGGCACTGGAAGCAGAGGCGTTCGAGCAGAACATGGATGCAGTTGGCCGACTGCGGCATCCGAACCTTGTGCCGCTCCGGGCATTCTTCCAGGCTAAGGAGGAGCGACTGCTCGTGTACGACTACCAGCCTAATGGCAGCCTCTACTCTCTCGTCCATGGTACGTTATTACGTGCTCTTCCCTTACGAATCTGAAATTAGTTAATAGATTATCTAATCAGCTGTTAGGTACTTAGATCTGTTGGACATACTAATAAACTGATTGGTGCACGGAACAATTCTAGTGTTCACCGTTACATCTAGTAGTACAACTGCAGCAGATTATTAGAGACTAGGCTAGCTTACCTTTTCAAAGTTGACATTCTTCATCCCGTGGCCACGTGAAAACATGGTACCGGGATGTGGTTGCCATGCCACCAGTCGACTCTTTTCTCTGAGAACCCATTAAACAAAACATAGATGCACTCATTAGTAGCCGCAGGTCACCTTTTTAGACTCATGGATGGAAAACAAAGAACATGGTTGCATACTTGCATTGCATATAATGTTTCGCTGACTAGTAGTCACTGCCAATGGTATGATATTGCTTAAGCACGGTGGAAAGTAGCCCAGCAAGGTACGGTGGATTTAGTGGGCGGTGAAAAATTCCAGTTCGACCTCTACACTAGACTTGCTTTTGGGAAGTGCATACTTTCGGACTTCTGCATTTCTTTCGATGAACCAGATATTTGGGGGCTTAGCTCTGCTTATACTGCATCTGCAGTTAGCATCCTTGTAGGGTTTTCCCCTCACAGTGATATGCTTATATTATTTAACATTTGAGATGGTATTGGTGACGGTTTGGAAACGCACATCTTTTGGCAAAGGTAAACAAAACTCTTCGCAGGTTACAGATTCATAAATTGAAAGGATACTTAGTTCATAAATTGTATGTGTAGTGTAGATATCTTATCAGATCAGTTGCTCTCTATAGTTCTTAATGACACTTTGTTGTTCCACACTTCCACCTTCCAGGTTAGCACCTTTGATTTGCACACAAGTCCAATTCTTCTCCCCGTGGCAGCTCCTATTATTTTCCTTTCTTCCCCTCCCTTGCAGTCTCCTCTCCATGGTGCCTCCAACCATGCACTTGACCACTACAAACAGCAAGGCACTGACTGTCACGCAGGGTTCACAAAACCGCTACAGTAGCGGTTTTCAAATTCAACGAAACCAGACCGGTAAACTGACCAAACCGACCGGTTAGCCGAAAAGCTCGGTTTCGTAGGCACGGTTAGGGGACGGTTACCGGTCGGTTTTAGTAACTGAGCCGGCTCGGTTAGGCCGGTTACCGTGGTAACCGACCGGTTTACCGCGGTTTTGTGAACCCTGCTGTCACGTCCTTTGAGCCTCACAGATCTGATAAGAGTCACAACCTCACCTGTTGCCTACAAGCAAGTTGTAGCGCCATGCAGTGCTCTTTGTTGATCTAAACACCTGCAGTGCTCTTCATGGATACGCAGAAAACAGTGAAGAAGGAAGAAGATGGGTGTTGGGGAGGGGATATTAGTAAATGGGGTCAGAGAACAATCCTGAGCGTTGGTTGATGCATAGATGGCAGATGTTAGTGCTACTGTTGCAGCAGCAGTAATGAGCGCACTTGATTGTGGTCCATGGTCTAGGTTAGCGTACCTTTTTCAAACTAGACACTTTTCACGCCAACTGAAATTCAATATACTTGGCCATGTGAAAATCTGGCTCGGAATGTTGATGCCTATTGAATCCAATAGTTTCATTGATTGGATTTTTTCTTTGCGGTCCCAATAAACAAAAAGCATACATGCACTCATAACTTATTGTGGTTGCTGGTCACATGTAGTGGTCATCTGCTGATGATTTGTTTAGAAAAAAACTATAAGGCTGCAGGTAACGTTCTACTGAACAGTAATCATTGCCAAAAATATAATTGATGACGTTGCTTCTCCACTGGATGTTGAAATGATTAATATGCAGCACTAATTGGAAATGGCAGGTGTATATAATGATTTTTTTGGTCCGTGAAAACATCAATTGAGCTTCAGTAGAATTTTATGGTTCAATACTTATCCTTTGTATTTTTCATTTCTTTAAGAATAAAAAATAGCAGCTTGTTTCTCTAACAGCGATCTGTATGGAGGTCTGGGTTAGTATCTTTTTATAATAGAGTTCTCATAATAGTGGAGATGTGGCATGATATTGGCCAATGCTTTGCCAACGGACTCGTGCCTGGCTGTCTAGCTTATTGAAGAGTGGAGCTAGTAGCCAGGGTTCGATCCCCCGTTGGCACAGACACTGCCGGGGCAATGCTATTGGGCAATGCTTAGGAGTATGCAGATGAGATCAACATTGTAGTAACAGAAGGTTTCATTCATGCCTTATGTTGATTTGCTTATGATCATTGATTAGTAACGCGGTGTTCTGCTTTACACTCCAGCTAAACAAAATACTTTTAATAGCTGAGCTAAACAAAAGTCTGTCACAAGTTAAAACATCTCAATATGTCATTATGCAGGCTAAATTGTATAACCACATGTTTTATCAGCTGTGCTTAATATTTAACTTTCGTGATCTGCAGGTTCAAGGTCGTCACGAGCAAAACCACTTCACTGGACATCATGCCTGAAGATAGCAGAAGATGTGGCACAGGGCCTTGCTTACATTCATCAAGCATCTCGACTTGTCCACGGAAACATCAAATCTTCTAATGTTCTGCTCGGTTCTGACTTTGAGGCTTGCCTTACAGACAATTGCTTGTCATTCCTCCTGGAATCATCAGAGGTCAAAGACGATGCTTCTTATAGAGCACCAGAAAACATGAAGTCCAACAGGATGCTAACTCCAAAATCAGACATATATGCTTTTGGTGTACTCCTCCTTGAGCTCCTTAGCGGAAAGCCACCACTGCAGCACTCAGTCTTGGTCGCGAGTAATCTTCAAACCTTCGTTCAGTCAGCAAGAGAGGATGAAGGAGTGGACAGTGATCGTATCTCAATGATCGTCGACATAGCTGCTGCTTGTGTTCGGTCATCACCAGAAAGTCGGCCCGCCGCCTGGCAAGTACTTAAGATGATCCAGGAGGTGAAGGAAGCAGATACAACTGGTGACAACAACAACGACAACGACAGTGATCTTACCAGCAACTCCTAGTTGCCCTTTGGGTCCATGCCGAATGGATAATTCGAAGCAGCCATATCAGTGCTAGCATAGGAGCTTATCTACAGGTTCTTGCTGGATGGATGTAGATCGGATATGCAAAATGAAGATGAACTCTAGTGTAGAAGGCAATAGAATCATGATCTCTCTGGTTGGTATCGTTTTGATCTATGGGTGTTGTAATGGGTGCTGTAACATATTTAGGATTTCTGTAGTGGAAGTGTGTTCTTTGTTGCTACCACCAGCAATTTAGCTCCACTCTGTTATGTGAAATTTGATCAGGCTTTATAGTAGTCAAGTTACGAAAACAGTGTGTTGAGCTAATATCTGCATCTAAATTCTATTACTACCAAGTATTGTGATGTTTTTGTGTATGGTTTAGTTTGAGGAATTGAACTGTGAAGGACCATTTTTTTTCTATAGAAGGACCATTTCTTTAGCTTTCAAACTGATCTGCCTCTCTAACTGTCAAGTGGCTGAAAGGCAGTATGTTCAAGTGGCAAGAACAACGAGCTCCAGATGCGTAGATGTTGTCATGCAGTTTTATTTCCATGTATTCAAACTCCGATTTGGTGCATTCTGAAAATCAGAGATTATTGCTTACACCTGACCTGTAACTTTTGCTGATTGCTGCTCTAGAAACAATAAGTGTTCCTTTTAGGAACTTTCATTTAGAAAGTTACACCTGACCTATACTAGAAGCTGCATTCGTTTGATAGCTGAAAATTTTCAGCTATCAAAATCAGCCTGAAATTTACCAAAAATGATGGAGTAATTAACAGCCTTGCTTTGAAACTTGCCCTGGGATATTTCTGCCAGTTGCTAGGAGTACTTGCGAAACAATGTGCTCTGGCTACCATGTGGTCGCTGATTTTCAGTTGCAGCGTCTGCGTCGCACTGCCGCAGTGTTACTGGTTACTGTCCAATTTTGAACCTCTGTTTTTGAGCGCAAATTCTGAACCACTGAGCTGTGGACTCAAATATTGAGTGTTGGTTCTACTTGTCCGACGAAGCAACGCTTTTAGGCAATCTGAAGTCCAATGCATTGTGAAGCCCAGTGTCAGTGAAACCATGTATATAGGACTGTCTCCAGGAGTATGTGCATCTGCTGCTGCATCTTCGAAATGAAATGAAGAAGGAACATCTACTGTACACATTCCAGCAGCTGCTGCAGCACGATCTGCAAAATGCAGTCGACCTCCCCCGTCGCCCATTCCTCGGGGAGCTGCAAACCAACTGTCTCCGCTCTCTCTCTTCCCTCTTGCACTCTCTCTCCCCCCTCTCGCACCCCGCCATGGCCGGCAGGCCCGCCTCCCCTTCGCAGCTCCTCCACCAGCCCCCGCCCACCCGTGCCACCGCGCAAATCCGCGCGGGAGGAGGAGCGAGGGCCGGTGCGGAGGGCTCCATGGCGTAGAGGCGGAGCGGGAGCGGCCTCCGCGACGGCTTCCGCGCCGCCGCTCGCACGGCCGTTTCCGGGTGGGGTGCGAGCACGTTGCCGACCCGGCGGAGGCAGCGACAGATCCGAGCTCGGAGCTCCGGCGAGCGCGGCTCCCTCTCTTGCTCGAAGATCCGGCCTCCTCCTACTCTTTCCCCGGCCGCCACCTCCTTCCTCGGCCCAGATCCAACTCGAGCTCTTCACCTCTGTCGCGCCGGCTCGTGCACCTCCCTCGGCTCGTGCGGTAGCGGCCCGACGACGAGCTCGGAGCTCCTCCACCCCCGCTCAAGCGGCGGCGGTGGCCCGACGGCGAGCTCGGAGCTCCGCCACCCCCCGGATCGTGCGGCGGCGGCGGCGGCCCGACGGCGAGCTCAGAGCTCCGGCGCACGCGTCGCCCTCCTCCTTCCCCGACCGCCACCTCCTTCCTCGGGCTCCTCCTCCGGCGCGCGGGAGCCAACTATCGCGCCGCGATGCGCGACACGAAGCGCACCACCGCTGGAGCTCTTTCTCCTTTGCGCACAAGACCCTCTGCATATTTGTGTTTTTTGCGGATGCGCCACGACAACTTGCTGGAGACGGTCTAAGGGCCCATGAATCAGGATTTCTATAGAGTTCACGTCTTCAGATCTTTCATTTCACTAACGGCTTTCAGGCGCAGTTCGTGCAACATCAGAGTCAGTACGAGTACTGGAGCGAAGATTTGCAACTCAAACTTTGTAAGCATCAAATTCGGTGAACACGCTTTGCTTGCAAAAATTCCTTTAACTGGTTGATGTTGAACACAGCTAAACTGCTAAAGATCAAATTACGCGTCACCTTCATCATGAAAAGTTTCTTAAACCTCAGCTAGCTAAATGAAAGCTCCTAAAATTTAGCAATAAGTGTCTTTTGTTGGAGTATTTCGGATTGACTCCAATATAAAGTCCTATAGAACTTCGCTTTCAATAAGCAACTATACTTCCTCCGTTCCAAATTACAGGTGGTTTGACTTTTTTAACTTGAAGTTTGACCATTCGTCTTGTTTGTGGAAATATATTCCTAAAGCAAATCAGACAAATAATGATATTTTCATACTTTTTAAATAAGACGATTAATCAAATTTGATCTTGAGAAGTCAAACAATCTTTTCGTGAGCCTGAGTCCTATGCCCCTATCCGAGTGCTCAAATCCTGCAATTTTCTTTATTTTCTCCTGCTCTCTCGCCCGTCGTCATTCGTCAAAGGGCAAGCCGCAAGCCCAAACAAGTGGCCCGTCCGCGCTCGCAACTGGGGAAGGCCGCACCCGCCTCCTTCCTCTCCCCGTCCCGGTCTCCCTCTCCCCCCTCCTGGCAAGGCAAGTGGCACTGACAGTGACACCACCACCGAGCACAGCGAGGTTGCCATCCTTCCCTTTCTTCCTTCCCCTAGCTCACTCAGATCTCGGCGGGAGAAGCTTTCGCGTGCGATGGGGATCCACCTGCTGGCGGCCGTGGCGACGAGGGGCTTCCTGCAGGTGTTCCAGGTGTCGGCCCCGCTGCTGTGGCCGCTCAACCTGTGGATGCCGCTGGCGCGCCACCTGCCCGAGGCCTGCGCCGCCTTCTACGGCGCCCTCGTCTCGCACGCCGCCCGCCTGCGCGCCACCGTCCGCCGCCGCCGCCGCCGCGGGGGCGACAGCCTCCTCGACGAGTACTTGCGCAACGCGCTGCTGGCGACGCCCTCGGACTAGGGTGGTGACCCGAGCCGACCGGCCGGCCGGCAGGCCGGCCAGACAGCAGGGGTGGCGCGCGCTCCTGCTCCTCCCGATCTGTGTGAGTCAACCGAGCAGGTAGCTAGGATTTGCTTATTTCCCTACGTTGTTTTCTTCATTCGCTGTTCTTCCACATGCCGTGCTTTGATGCTCTGTGTTGTAACGAAAACATCATGATTTGTAAATACAAGGCCATTTTAATCGGCATCGAGCTTCCAGCATCGAGCCATTGGAAATACGCTAGCTTTCGCAGAATCACAGGGACGGAATACCGATCAAGAAATACTGAGATGGCACGAATGCCGTAAGTAGAAAAAAGCTGAAAAAAGTGTATTTTCGCCATTAGACGTCTCCAACCAATCGTACATTCGTACGGCAGCCTTTGGAGGCGTTTTC
The DNA here is from genome assembly GCA_947561735.1 of Cenchrus americanus. Lineage (NCBI taxonomy): Eukaryota > Viridiplantae > Streptophyta > Magnoliopsida > Poales > Poaceae > Cenchrus > Cenchrus americanus. The sequence goes on along the minus strand of OX387241.1, from coordinate 306,445,450 downwards.
TTTTTGAACGGCCGGCTGGATGGATTTTAGTAGTTTTTTTTCCTAAAAAATGAATTCCTAGTTTGCCATACCAGGGCTCCTTGATTACGATGCAAACCTACCGATCTGAGCAAAATGCGGGTGTGGTCGGCAAAAAGTCCTGAATAATAACGTGACCGCAGACAACTTTCGATCTGGATGTTTGGAGTTTTTTAACGCTCTTTTTAGTTGGAAAAAAACTAAAATGTAATAATCAGACTAGATATTTTCAGACCTGAAACATGTGGGCCACTTCTGGTCCTATACAGGGCATGGACCGGGAATAGCCCGCCCTATCGGGCCAGATTGTTGGGGTGGGCCATGTTTGCAAGGCGGGCCAGGCACACCCTGTATTCAATCAAGGAAAAGGTTCTTTCACCGTCCCTCAACTATCAACGAAGTTTGGTATCAGTCCTAATCCGGAAAACTGGGTATCCTACGTCCCTGAACTATCTAAACCGTCTATTTTAAGTCCCTCGCTGGTTTTGATGATGGTTTTCGATGACGTGGCAGAGCGCCCCACATGTTAGGGGTGGGCTCCACGGTCTTTCTTCTCCCCTCCTCCTTTGTGGAAAGCATGTGCGGCGCCTGTGCCGGTAAGGGAGGGATAGGCCGGCGCGTGGGAGGAAGGAGGCCGACACAGGCCGCGGAGTGGCGCAGGAGGAAGAAGCGTTGCCGCTCCCGCCGTCGCCCGAAGTTGGATCCCCTCACGCGCGTCGCCGGGGACCTACTCCTCTCAGGTGGCCGCACCCTCGAGGTCGTCGTGGCGAAGCTCCTCGGTGCAGAGGAGCCGCTGCCCGACCGTCCTCCGTAGAGAAAGAGAGGTAAGGGAGCTGGGGAGGCGTGGCCTCCGCCACGCCGGCCTCTAGGTGTGCCTCCGCCATCGGAGAGAGGCCGCCGAACCGCGGGAGGGAGGCGGATGGACAGAGGAAGCGGAGGTCGGCGACATTGGGTGTGAGGGAGAGGGGTTATTAAATGTGATGTGTGGGAGAAAAAGACTGTGGGCCCACCCCTAACATGTGGGGCCCGCTGCCACATCATCAAAAACCACCATCAAAACCGGCGAGGGACTAAAAATAAACGGTTTAGATAGTTCAGGGACGTAGGATACCCGGTTTTCCCGATAAGGGACTGAAACCAAACTTTATTGATAGTTGAGGTACGTTGAAAGGACTTTTTCCTTCAATCAATGCCAGACAGAATGACCCAGTGGGCCTTGGCGGCACGCCCATTGGAGGCCGCCGGGCGACTCAGGATTTCCTTTTAAACGGCAGCTCCGCAGCTGGATGGATTTCCTCCTATTTCCTAGTTTGTCGTTTACCAATCACTCATTTTTTTCATCCTAAAAAAAAAACCAATCACTCATTTTTCACCAAAAAAAAATGAAGGCTGTAGGCGTGGAAGGTTCTACAGCATTGGACATTGGTTGCTTGCTACGAGGAGTACATACGTTGCCGTCCTCTCGCGCCAACATTGATCATATCATGATCTGTGTGGGCCCTGTGTGGGTGTGGCTGAAAAACCGAAGGCGACGGCACCACTAATGGCAGGACGACAACGCAGCCGCTCCCTCTCTTTCTCCAGCAGTCTACTAGAGCCGCGTGAATCCAATGATGCATCTTTAGGATCGGCAATGATCGTCATTAACTCGCCGCACCGGCAAGAAAGCAAACTCACTACGGGTTCGTTCTGCCTCCCGTGTTGTTCTTCGCCGTGCCAGTGCTCTTCTTCACTTGACACAACCGACCAGCAGTGACCCCTTGGTATACGCTACGCACAAAAATTTATTTCTTGCTCGTACACAGAGATTAAATTACGATTCTCCCGTTAATTATTCGGTGAAATTTGGACCTTGGTATGTACATGCATGCACACTAGCTCAACGGATCGAAGTGAGTCAGAATCAGTCAAATACTATCTCCGGAAAGGGCAACGAGAAGTGAGAGAGAGCGCGCGGCGCGGCTGGCTGGCTCCTCCGGCCGAGAAAGGGCACCTCGGCAGGGGGCAGAATACGCTGAGAAACGACGATGCGTGCCGTATGATTGATTGATCCAGGAATAGCTAGCGAGAACGATCGATCGACATGCCATCTTGTCGCGGTTGGCCACCAACAACTTGTCTCCGTGAGGGCGCTGAAGCTGAAACATCGTGTAGTAAAAAATATCCTTCTTATCCAAAAATCCTGACGACGAGGACGAGATGAGCCTGCAGCTGCCGCCTCTGCTCCCCTGACGCCTTCTAACCATTTTTTTTAATCCCGAGCCGTCTTCACACAAGCGATCTAGCTACGCGAAACGGCCCGCACCTAATCGTTCATGTTGCTATATTCAATTTGTGGTGACAAGAGAACAGAGAGGTTCTTTTTGCAGTTTGTTGTTTGTTGGTGTGGTGCTGCTGACCCCTTGATCTAGCTAGTCCATTCGTGAGTACTCCAGCTGCTGCTTGCTACGGCCGGCTACCTTATCCAGTGCAGAAAACGATGCCGTTCGTTCCCATCTGCTGCGAAGAACGGAACGTCGTCGTAAGCTTTTGCAAAAAGGAAAAGGGCGAAGGGGATCGTCATGTCCTGTAGTCGCGCAAGTGAAGTGAATGGATAGATTCACGATAAAAGTGCTAGGGTATTTCACATGAAGGAAAAAGGGAGCGTCCCGTAGTAGTGCAATTCCCTACTTTCCACCCTAGTGAAGTAGTGATCGGTGGGCACACAGCTGACAGTCTCACTTCCAAGATCCTCCGACACCAACAAGAAGAATTAGCCCCACCTGAGCCAATAGTAGTATTGAAGATGTTAAATACCACTCTTTATAGCCAGTCATTAAATATAGATTAGACTTGGACAGTACAATCAAGGCAAGGGCAAAAGGCCAGACAGCTCCCTCAAGTGCAGGCCAAACGGCACGTCAGGAAAGTCAGGTGACTCTTATCCAAACCCCCGCCTCTCCCCCCAGGAACCTGCAACCAGTAGTGACGCTGCCGTCGGCGGCTCGCGTTGCCGCTTGCAACCGGGGAAGGCCGCAACGCAAACCCCTCCCCCACCGGCAACCCGCACCAGCGAGCGAGGCAGCGACGTTGCCGTCCTCTGCCTACTTAACCTTCGAGCACAGGCAGCTGAGCGTTCTGTGACCCGTAGACGACCTCCTCCTCCTCCTCCTCCTCCTCCTCCTCCTCCTCCTCCTCCTCAGCTCTGATAAAGCCGGCCGGGTCGGCGGACGAAGCGCGCCCGCATTCTCCCGTCGCTGCCACTGCCAGCCGTCGTATCCGCCGGGATACTACTATACTGTCGTCGTGGAATTGTGCTGGCGGCATCGGCTCTACGACGATGGGGCTCCCCCTGCTGGCGTTCGTGGCGGCGAGGGGGCTGATGCAGGTGTTCAACCTCTCGGCGCCGCACGACCTCCGGCTGCCGCTCGCGCGCCACCTGCCCGAGGCATGCGCCGTCCTGTTCGGCGTCCTCGCCTCGCACGCCGCGTGGGTCCACGAGGCCGTGGCGCGCGGCCGCGCCGCCGTCGCATGGAGGCCCAGCGGGAACAGGGACGTCCTCGACGACTACGTCCTCCGAGCCTTGCTCAGCATCTCCGACTGAGAAGAGCGCCGCCGCCGGCGCTGCCGTGGCGAATGGGAATTTGCCGGGAAGTCAAAGCAGCCGCGAATTAATTAGTAGATTCTGCCCCTTTGCTCGTAGTTTAGCTTTGTCTGCTGTTTCTTGTTGGTTTGGGTACAGTTCAGTTTCGGTTAGCATTGAAAGAGTCGGGAGATTTGTAACTGTGGTTGGTAAATAGTACAGTATGTACTGTACTGTACAAGTCAAGTTTGTAGGAAATTCGCACCGTATCTAAGAGCTGAATTTTGTCATCAGAGATAATGTTGATGGCCTCCCGCCGTGAGCAGGAGAAGAGTAGCGGCTCCTCGGACACGACCGTGCGCCATGATCAGCGTGTTCGTTTGGCTGGTGGCCAGTGCTGGTTTATTCTGAGAGAAAAGTACTGCTGACTGATTGTTGGTGACTAATTTGTTCTGAGAGAAAAGTACTACTGGCTGGTGATTGATAAGCCAAACGAACGGAGCGATAGTAGACAGCGAACAAGTGGTGCAATGTGGAATGTTCGCATAACTTCATCCTGGAACAACAAGATAGCGTTGCCGATCCTAACACCAGATATTGCTGATCCTGCGCTTGCTTGCAATCTGACACACCTAGATTGTATCATTACGAGTACTCCTACATTATTAGTTTGAAGCTTCCTTACAATTTAGTGTTGCTTAGATCAAAACTAACACCTACTTTATGTTTCCTTCCAGAAAGGCAAACGTATGCACCACTTCTAATAGTACTGGGACCCATGCCCCCATGTATATATGTATATAAACCTAAGCACGCATGTGTGAGACTTGCCTTGTCCATCGTTTACATTTTTTCCTAGATTGAAAGATTTCAGGAAAGAGTAATTAGGGTTCAACTGATGCATGATGATTTTAGGAAAGAGTAATTAGGGTGCATGATGATTTTAGGAAACCGCTAGGCTTGCCAAGAGAGGTTTAGCACATCAAGAAGAGGAGACCATCAATTATTTGTTGTTGTCCTGTGTCTTCTCACGCCAAATTTGGTTTTATGTTATGGAGAAATTCGGCTTGCAAGCTCTTGCTCCACAACCTGATGGACACTCCTTCGAGGAATGGTGGGATCGGGTGAGCCGAAAGGTTCCTGACCAAGTCAGCAAAGGCCCGAACTCAATTTGTTATCCTAGTGGCATGGTCCCTGGAATCACTAACCTAAGTAGGCTTCTCTCTACCATCAAGGATGAACAACATGTGTGGGAGTTAGCCGAGGCTCGAGGAATTGTTCATCTCATTGCCCTGCAGCCCAATGTTTAAGTATGGAGGTTCTCTGGTGACAGGTTGTCTTTTGTTTCTACGAGTGATTTAGCTTAATTTGTGTGAGGGGTATTTCCCGGGGTTTCCTCCTTTTAAAGTAAAACCTTGGATTGATGTATGGGTGCTTCAATTTTTTTTCTTTTTAATATATTGATTGATACACGGCTCTCCTGCGTGTTCGACAGATTTGTTCTGAGAAAACATATGGTGCGTTGATTTGTACGACTGATTTGTTCTGAGAGAAAAGTATTGTCTAAGAAATCGACATAAGACAAACCGAACAGAACCAACTGTGAATAACATATGCTGGAATAAAAAAATGTGCAAACAATCATATACGGGTCAAAGATGCTTTACACATTCACACATAACAATAATAATGCAAGAGAAATAGACAATCAACACAAAACTATAACAAACGATCAGACACAAGTAAATGGTGAAAAACATTGATCAGATTTTACTGTTAGCTTATAAGTCAACTGTGCACATATTATTATTCAACCCTAGATTTAACAATGAAAAATCTACAATCAAGACATGATTGGATACCAAGATTTTTTTCCTCTTTCAGAATGGTATACCGAGATGAAGTAAAAGAACCATGCACGACGCCTGATCGGTGAGCACCTTTGTGAGACTTGGGTACCACTGGGTCCCCACCGACCAGGCTCACGACCGTCCCCGACAAGTGGGTCCAGCCCACCAGAAGACCTGCCGACCTGTCAGTGGGCCCAACCGACCTAGTTGGCGGCCCACACGACCTTTTGAAGACGTTCCAGAAGATTCCCCGACGACCTAATTCAGCACGACCTCAAGACTTGGTGTACAAGACAATACATCGGTGGATTTTGACTAAGCAGATCGACAGGATATGACAAACGATGTAATCAACTAGACTTAGGTCTTCAGGTTGTAGCCGACTAGGAGTCTGGGAACCGACCTCATCCGCTGGCGAATATAAGGCAGGCGAGGCGACCCTTTGTATTCATACGCAATCCTCAAGCAATCTACACCAACAACTGGACGTAGGGTTTTACTCTCCGGAGGCCCGAACCAGTATAAACTCGTCGTGTTCTCTGTGTTTCGCGTGCTCGTGCGCGACCTTCAAGTTCTTAGCCTTAGATTCCACCTTGCCGAACAACTAAACCACAGGGATTAACACCCCCGTGGGTTGTCTAGATCTCACAATCTGACAGTTGGCGCGTCAGGTAGGGGGGAATCAAGGTTCTTCGTGCAACTCAATGGCTTCGACCAACAACGTCATCTTCTCGGAGAGCATGGCAGACATCCTCGCCAATCCTGTCGACATCTGCTTTGACTCCATGTCGGCAAAATCCACCGCTTCAGTCGCCTGCCTCGTCATCGAGAGCAACACAGTCACCTCCAACCAACAGATCAGGATAGATCTGTTGACGGAAACCCACCCACCCACTCCTAACGACCTGATCGCGGGGATCGATCGTGTTGAAGGCATGCTCTCCGACACGATCAAAGTCTGCGAACGCGTCAAACGCCCTCGCAGGACCTCATCATCTTCTAGCATATCTCTTGGCTTGCGGCACGCAGCTCACGTAGCATCCCGCTACATGAAGCACAAGATCCGGATCGAATCTGGACCCAAGACACAAGATCGTGGAAGCCGCAGGAGTCACCTCGACGAACCCTGCCCTATCCACGAGAATCCCAAACACACGGCTCGCTAGTGCCGTGTCCTCAAGAAGCTTCGACGACCTCTTACTGCGGCCCATCGCCGCCAGATGAACCGGGAGTCGTTTCCGGACCGCCTCGCATTCCAGATCGCTCGCACAACTATCTCCCCGAACTATTCGGGAGAAGATCTCGAGACCCTAGATTGCGAGGTCTTGGTCGTCTCTGCTGATGTACCACCTCAAGAAGGAGAAACAGACGAACAATGCGTAGAGCGCGAGAACGCCAACGCCGGATGAGTCGCTCGTCGGCAACAAGAACTCGCTGCAGTTGTCCCATTCGCAGGTCAGCACGTAGGCAACACTGGACAGGACAATGACAACATCGGGGCGCAAGCACCCGCAGCACCAGCAAACCACCAGCAACATGAAGTTCGTGCAAACCTCCTGCGTGCTAGAGACCTCTTGAGAGACTTTGAGTGGGATGGCCTTGAAGTCTACAACTCTCCTCAAACCAACTTGGGAGCCGCTCTTGCTGCACTAAACCAGCTTGAGAACACTCCTGCGATATGACGTCTCCAAGCTAATGTCCGCGTCACCGCTGCTCAGTTCGAAGAAAGAGGCCCTGGATTCAGTAGATCGACCGCGAGTTCCTACTCCAGGAGTAGATCAAAACGTCCTCGTCAACAACGTCGTAACAACAGTCCCCTTGAGCCAGTAGCTGAAGAAAGACGAGGTGAAGACGAAGTGATGCAGCCGACCAATCCCGCTGCCAACACCGCAACTAACCCTGCTGCCAATCGTGCAGCTAATGCTCCAGCCAACACCGCCGCCAGCGCTGTGGGCAACGTCGCCAACAATGCAGCTAATACTGCCAACACCCAAGCAAACGTCGCCGCAAACCCCAGACAAAATGCAGGAGCCCAACATCCACTAGTGCAAGCTAACCACGCTGAAGGTAGTCAGCGTCGACGTATAAGAGACGAAGTGGAGGTAGCACGACGTGCTAACTACGACCGTGATCATGGGGTCCCTGACCCTCTTGATGCCAACAATCCCATCCAAGCAAAAGAACTACGGAACATGCACGACCAAGACCTTATGCGAAGCGCCCAGTACGACTAAGATAACGGCCCTCCCGACGATCTCTATGTCATACCTACGGCTTATGCCCCATTAGCAAGCCCGGGAGCGGTCAACAACTTCCCTGCGTTCTCACGACGTCTACGGACGATCAGATACCCCAAAGACTTTAGGCCAGCTATTGAGAAATACGACGGTCACTCCGACCCAAGTATATGGCTCAAGATGTACAACATCGCAGCACGTGCTTCTGGAGGCAACGAAGACCACATGGCGGGATACTTCCCCCTAGTGATGGGCAAGGCGCCACTCCTGTGGCTCGACAATCTCCCAGCAGAGTGCATCACCTCTTGGGCAACATTTTCTCGGCTCTTCACAACCAACTACCAGGCGACCTACAACCGACCTAGTAACACTCATCACCTCGCCAGAGTGCGGATGAGCCGCGACGAAACCCTTCGGGAGTACACGAACCGTTACTTCAAAAACCGCAACACCCTCGCGGGTGTTAAATACGAGGACGTCATCGCCTACTAAAAGAAGGGGGTCACCAACATCAAGCTCTTCGAGAAGATCCATGAAGCTGACGCTCATACCATCGGCAACCTCATGGCTTACGTCGACAAGCTAGTCGACACTCAAGACGCGGTGATGCACGACTTCAACGGAAAGGATCACGACGACGAAGGGAACAGGTCGCGCAAGCGATCTGGCGAAGCTTACATGGCAGATCCACCAAGACCTTCCACCTTCCTCAAGGGTGAGTTCAACATGTTCATGGACGACCAATGTTAGTTCCACCGCGACGCCAAACATACCATGAGGGAGTGCGAGCAGCTAAAGCGTGCCCTTGGAGTACCTTCCGAATCCAAGAAGGCCAAGAGAAACAACAACGATGACTAGAGCGGTGACCGCCGTTATGACAACCGTAACCACCGACCTGATCGACGTGATTACCGTGGCCACCGGCCCTATCCCCGCAACGATGACAGGAATCGACGTGATTATCGCCGTGACTACCGTCGCTGTTGACGGTTAAAAGTTGTATCAAAGTTCGTTTGTGACTTGCAAGCGGACAAGTCTCCCGTCGTAGTCAAGGGACCCTTCTTCCCTCGAGTGGTGAACCCAAGGTATCGAATCCGTGGAACAATGTGCAACGCAAGGATTCAATCTAGTAAAGCAAGGTAAAGCTATCTAATGAAGACAAGTTGCATCTAATCTACTAACTCATAAAGAAAACGAATCTAATCTAATCTACTAAAGAGGTAACAAGAGAAAGCAAGAGATAACCAATCTAGAGAATCTAGATCATGCTTATGTTGTAGCTCCAAACAAGATAGATGAAGATAGCAAAGCGAATCTCATTAAAAGCATCTTTAAATCGTGGCCTTCCCATCCGACTCCGAAAACATCCGCCTTTCGAGACCCCCGTTCGTCACAACGTATCCCTATTCATGCGGGGAGCTTAGGGCGAGTTCGATAGAACAAGTTGAAATCACTTGGCCGGTCCGGTATGCACCTCTAGCCACCGCGGCTACAAGAGCACCCTATGTAATCTAGCCGCAAACTAGATCGTAGAAGAAGCAAAACCAAGAAGAAAACAAAATCATCGAGAAGGCACTTAATCGCTAGAAATCGAATTCACTTACAAACTTCACCATGAATGATTACATGAACAAGATCACCACCGGGGCCCTCCCTCGATCTTGATCCTCGCTCCGAGCTCCGACGTGGTCTTCCATGCAAGGTTCCCACGTCGGCTAGGGAAACCCTAGACAACTAGCACGACCCTCATCTTCAAGTTGGTGTCCCTCAAGCTTCTCTCGCTCCTCGGCGGCGGATTACGACTTCGGTTCGCGTGGCTCTCGGTCGGGGGGCTATTTATAGCCCGAGAAGCAATTAGGTCAAAGGAGAGGCCGATTGGGCCCCGAATTGGGCTGGGCCGGCCGGCCTGGGCCGACCGGCTCGGGCCCACTCGGCCCATCCCGCGGCCTCGCTTCGCCGGTGTTGCTTCCCACGTCTTCTAGATGTTCTCCCCTTTTGCATGTGGGCCCTTGACGTCGGTTTCTCTCCGAATTGGACTCAACTCCTTGTCTTGCAAGATTCAAGCACTTTTCCGGTTCGGTCCTCGGAGTTTATCATCTTCTCGGGCTTGGTCCTTGGGCTCTTGGAGTCATGTTCACTTCATTGCTTGACTTGTATCGGGCTTCAAGATCTTGTCATGAGGTGCTTAATGAACATATCCCGGAAGTCTTGCTTTCAACGTTAAAACCCTGCGTAAACACATAACTCCAAAACCGACATGCACAAGTGAACTTGTTATACCACGGGGGTTAGTACCAATGAATAAGATACAAAAGTTATGCCAACACCGAAGGTAAACTCATGGCTAGGTTGACGGATTTTCACCGTCAACATCTCCCCCATGCTTAAACCTTGCTCGTCCTCGAGTAAGCCTTCGATGGATATCATCGTTGCCCTTCATTGTTTAAACCTTGCACTTGATCATACATGAAAAAAAAACATAATGCTCTCAAAAGTTTAATTCGTTAAAGTTCCATAATGTACTAGCCTTCACCTCCACGGAGGGTAGATTCTTTTTAAGCTTATCCCACAAGTATTAACATGCTCACAAAGTTTAAATAGATCTCGGAATTTTTGAAATAAAGAACGAGATAAAGAAAAGAGCTAAACCAAGTTCACAAATTTAAATCACCTTGCATGTTGCTCATAAACTCTCATCTCACTTGTCTCTCAAGCCTATATATTCTACTCCTTTCCCTCTCATAACATATATGTGTGGTAGGCTTTATATGGAGCTTTGGGAAAGTTTAGTCCTAACAAGATTTTATAAATGAGGTGTTGTCAAAACAAGACAAGCTTCTCATGGTCTTACCGAGACTCGTCAAAAAGGTCATTGGAAAATAATGTTAAATCAAGGAGGGGAAAGAGAAAAATACACACACTTTTAGATGAGTGGACATGTGCAAATGGCAAAGAGTGATCCCGAGGCACAAAGGAAGTCCTCGTTATCGGATTGCACATGGTTGGAAGATGAGAATGGATCTTTTTAACTTGAAGCCTTGAATGCACTTTTAGAGAGCCGGGGAGTTCACTTTACGCACATATATTTTTTTTCTCTTTCTCATATTTCTCATTCTTTTCTTTCTTTCATTCATTCATTTTTTTTCTTGTCATATATTCAGTCCATGACTTTCACAACGAAGTTTTGATTTTTTATACCTTGAAAGTCATGAATATCACTGGATTTTTTTTACCCAACCCTATACATCTCTTTCATCATTTTTTTTAAAATACTCCCTTTTGAATTCTAAAACTGCACCGTACCTACCTCCTCCCCCATGCTTAGACGTTGCTCGTCCTCGAGCAAAGAGGCGAAAAATAAGGTAGGTACCGGAGATATTTTTCCTTGGAGAGATACTTGAAATCTTCAACGTTGGCACCGTCTTGCGATCTTCCTTGAATTGATGATCCATTCTCAACGATAGGTTGTGGTCAAGGAGGTAATCACAGAAAGATGATATTTGGTTTAAGGGTGGATATCCGGCGAAGTTTGTGAGATCTCCAATGCGGGGATACACAATGCACGGATAAAAGGCTAGCAAAAAGATAGATACGCAAAAACGGAATGACCAGCTTCTTAGTCTCGGGCCGTAGAAATCATGGCCTCGTAATAACTCACTCAAAAATAAATCTTGTACACTAAGGTTTATGCACTCAAATATATATAAGGCTCGGATAGGTTGAGCAACACACAAGTGATATTTATGACAAGGTTAGCAATATTTTTGAACATAAAAGACATCTTTAATCTATTCATAACTTGAGAGCACATAAAACACTATGGGTCTTTATTTTAATCATAACCTCCGCTGAAGATTAAGCTAGCATTTAGATAATTTCAGATTTGTATTTTTAAGAGAGCACTAGTTCAAACATGCATAAACCAATTACAAAGATAAACAAAGCGGCAATTATAATCATATATCATCATGGCACAAACTTTGTAACTTTACCAAGGGTAAAAACTTGGTGGTGACATTATTCATGATGAGAATAAAAACTAAGATACATGCTGAAAATTAAACTAAAAACTGAAAATTAAAGCAAAGCTGAAAATACTACGCAAACATAGGTGCATACAAGCTGAAAATTAAAGAAAAGGGGGTAAAGAAAAGATAACTAAAGCTCCTCCTTTCTCTAATCTTCCGCCGGTGGTTGATATTGAAAGTCTTGGTTGTTGTACCCTTACTTGTAATAGGAATGCACCACTCCTCCTATGAATTGTCTGACGGTGCTAGGTGAAGGTGTCCAAGCACATAAGCGACGTTTGCATTTCCTTCACCCATTTAGTTGGCATTGGTTTGGATGGCTGCAATAATTTGCATGTTCCTTGCAGCGTATCCTCCAATGGTGGCTCCATTTTGTTGTGGTTGAGGAAGGTGTGCAAATGGCTCCGCAAAGGCTACGTTGGGCACCGCAAAAATGGTGGGGGTAGGGCTGCACCACTCCCCCATGCTTGCATTGGTACACCACCGTAGTAACTCGGCGGCGCCGGGGTTCCTCCCAATGGTGGGACATAATTTTGTTGTGCACCTCCTTCTTGGGCCATAGAAGATCCTTCTCCTACAATCCTTCTCTTTTATTATTTTTTTTCGCCAGCACAAGAAGTCCTTCCTCTAACCGATCTTCTTCCCCTCAAGAAAAGTCTTAATCTTCAATCCGGAAGGGGCAAATTCACCTAGGCCACTTGTAAGCCTCCTCTCTCATCTTCACTCTTATATTTTCCTTTCTTCATATATTCCTAGGGAAGTCCCGTGTAGGAGATGATTTGGGTTCCTTGTAATACCCGGTTTTAAAGAGATAGTCAACATGGAGAGGTAACAACCCGATCTCCCGAATCCGATGTTGCCACAACACCACCGGTTGATCATAGGTGAGTAGGGTTGATTGGCTGCGAGTAAATCCAATTCAACTCCGTGTTGGTTATCTATGTCTCTCTTATTCTCCCCAAAAATCCACTTGCACAAAAGTGACACACTTGGATGATGGGGTTCCGGATAGTATTTCTTCGTTGATGGTCTATTCCCGTGATCATACTCCAAAAGCTTTCCCATGTGCCTTTGTGCACATACTTGTTCCGGAGCTCCCTTTTTGAAAATAGGAGACACTCGCCCATGGGTCTACGATACTAGAACATGCAATCGTTTCGAACATGAAAACCAATCTAATCTATCGGGGATTGTGTTGAATGGATCCAAGGAAGCATTGAGGCCTATACTCCCTTTATGGCATGGTTGCTAGCCTTAAGCATTAAAGTATTTTCAGCACAAGATGATAGATAGATAATCCAACAAAGTGTGATTACATCTCAAGATCGATTACAACCCATGGATGAAAGGAGATTACCCCATCAAAGTGCTAGAAATAGCATCGTTGATCAAGGTTACCCTTCCGACGGTGTCTTCCTTCTTCTCCTCTTGTGGGCTCCCTCCAACGGAATGAGAGACTCAGCACTCCTTCATCAAGGGTATGCGCCATGGTCATGAAAATTTCCTAGGCGAATTTCTTGTGGGTGTTTGCCGACACTCCGCTAGAGAATTGCACCGGTGTCCCGTGTGAAACCCAATATGTGGAGAGCTTGGTCGTCGATGTCGACGTTCGCTACAAGCCTCTACTTAAGGCGAGCGAGCTTCTTCTCCTCCTCCGTCATGATGACATACCCCTCGGAATACCGCGGAGCATATGGAGGTGGAGCGGATGATCGTGTCAAGTGGCGAGGTTGGACAGGCGGCTCCTCCATATGTTATTGAAGTTTGGTAAACCTAATAAACGAGTTTTGTGTGGCCCTCATGCCACCAAGGAGAAGAGTGGTTCCTCCTCAGTGGTGCCGTGTCCTCCTCCATACTCCAAGGAGATTCGGAAACCGAGTGCCTCCTCGAAGAGGTTGTCGATGATGGCTTAGACGACGATGATCCCTTCTTCTTTGGTGAAAAGGCTTGTAGTTTTCTTCCATGATTGCAGCACTCTCCCTCACAAATAAATATCCGGGGTTTTCACTCGGTAACAAGGTACACAAATATTATTTTGGAGTCTGGACTTTGAGTGGATTAAGGATGTGATTTGTTGCATGAAACAAACGCGGTGGATGGCTAAGTCTAAGGTGATTCCGGCCTACAAACTAGAGCACACGAACAAAGAGTTGGATGAAAGACTTACCTCTCTCCTCCTCTTGGCTCGGTTCTTCTCTAGTGCATTCATGTTGCTTCGTGATCGCGTACACCTTCCCGACGTTCCCGTCCACTCCTTCGCTTGCATTATTGCTCCTTCCACTTGATGCTTTCGCTTTGACTCACTTCCATACTCCCTTGCCTCACATGCATCCATGATATTCCTACAAAACAAAGCCTTGGCTGCCCCCCCCATGCTTGTACTTTGCATGTGGTTTAAATATGTTGGAGGGGCATCCCGTGATGTATCATGGTGCATGCATGGTTAGGTTAACTAGATTGCCTCCCTTTAAGGCTAAGCACTCCTCTAATTTCGAAATTTAAAAATATTTTTCAGAGCCATGCAAGAGCTCGAACATAATTTTAGAGAAGTTTTTAAACCATTAAAAACAAATGCAAGTCGAAAATATTTTTTTATTACGTCGATTTCGGTCTCACCGGTATAGTTTGCCTTCATTGGTTGAGAGCAAGCTTTTCCCGGCTTGATCATGGGGGCATAGGTTTAGGTCCTAATTTTGGTTAGATGAGAGAGATTTTGAATGAAATAAAATTAAGTGAGGCTTAGAAAAATTCTAATCTTAGAGAAACCAAGGATATGGAATTTTAAACCAACCAAAAATCAAGTTTCTAGGTTCACGCGAGTCCTACCACGTGCTGAAATTTTAATAACATCTAGATATAAGTCGTGGCTCTACTCGTGTGTTTTTAGCATGAAAAACAAGTCAACCACAGCACCATAATGAGGGTGAAGGGTTGAGTTAGGTTCTGAAATTTTTTTTTTGGTTGTGGTTTCTCGAAAAAGAAGCAAACAATCACATAGGATGGTTCATGTAAAGGGTTTATGATCAAGCAAAATATTCAACCAAGAATTATGTCTCTAATATTGATCAACCATTCTAAGTCTAAGGTTTTGCGTAGTAAAATTCAAAACTGAATTAAAAGGACTCGAAAAACCTGGAATCGGGTTGTCCTCCCGTAGCTTATTCTTGACTCGACGAAACGGGTTGCCTCCCGCCTAGCGCTTCGTTTATAGTCCATGGCTAGACTTCTTCACTTGATTACTCCGGATCAACGCTCTTTGCGGGCGTTGCAATCTTGGGTACCCACTTTGGCTTAGTCAATTTTTTGGTCTTCACGAAAGTCGGCTTTGTCCTTTGGTCTTGACGGATGCAACATCTTCCTTGTGGCTCGGCATCTCGAACTCCGGTCCTTCGGTCGTGATCTTCATGGTCTCTAGTGTGATCCTTCATCTCTCCCGAATGAGCTTGAGTAGCCTTCGCCGTCTTGGGACCTTGGAGTTGTCTCGGATATTCTTCTTTGTTGCCCATCGGGCGCCCGGCAAGTTGTCCCACTTGCGTCTCTAGCATCTTCATCATGATGAACACTTCGCATGTGGATCTTGCCTTGGCGAGCCTTTAGGTGTTGAGCTTCTTTCTCCATCTCCATCTTCTCCATCCTCCTCTTGATCTTGAATGGCCTTCCGGCGTCTTGACTTGGAGGTGGTGATTCCCTTGGAGATTTCGACGGTCCTTCGACTTCAACTTTTGAATCTAGGGTTTCCACCCTTTTAGCTTGTGTTGCATGTCACCTTTGCCTGTAAAGTTTTCCTGGATCATCCACAAAAAAGTTTTGGGTTTCTTGGAGAGGTAGCCAACCATCTCCGGTTAGGGTTAGTGATAAGACAAAAATCTAACAAAAGAAAAATTAGGGTTCATCAAAACTAGATTAGATTGACTCTTTTTTTTCTTTTCAGGGATGATCAAACATAAGGGATGCAAAAGAAAATCAAAAGAAAAACTGAAAGATAAGCGATACTAGATCGGATCTTGATTGCTTGTTCCCCGGCAACGGCGCCAGAAAAAGGGGCTTGTTGACGGTTAAAAGTTGTATCAAAGTTCGTTTGTGACTTGCAAGCGGACAAGTCTCCCGTCGTAGTCAAGGGACCCTTCTTCCCTCGAGTGGTGAACCCAAGGTATCGAATCCGTGGAACAATGTGCAACGCAAGGATTCAATCTAGTAAAGCAAGGTAAAGCTATCTAATGAAGACAAGTTGCATCTAATCTACTAACTCATAAAGAAAACGAATCTAATCTAATCTACTAAAGAGGTAACAAGAGAAAGCAAGAGATAACCAATCTAGAGAATCTAGATCATGCTTATGTTGTAGCTCCAAACAAGATAGATGAAGATAGCAAAGCGAATCTCATTAAAAGCATCTTTAAATCGTGGCCTTCCCATCCGACTCCGAAAACATCCGCCTTTCGAGACCCCCCGTTCGTCACAATGTATCCCTATTCATGCGGGGAGCTTAGGGCGAGTTCGATAGAACAAGTTGAAATCACTTGGCCGGTCCGGTATGCACCTCTAGCCACCGCGGCTACAAGAGCACCCTATGTAATCTAGCTGCAAACTAGATCGTAGAAGAAGCAAAACCAAGAAGAAAACAAAATCATCGAGAAGGCACTTAATCGCTAGAAATCGAATTCACTTACAAACTTCACCATGAATGATTACATGAACAAGATCACCACCGGGGCCCTCCCTCGATCTTGATCCTCGCTCCGAGCTCCGACGTGGTCTTCCATGCAAGGTTCCCACGTCGGCTAGGGAAACCCTAGACAACTAGCACGACCCTCATCTTCAAGTTGGTGTCCCTCAAGCTTCTCTCGCTCCTCGGCGGCGGATTACGACTTCGGTTCTCCGCGTGGCTCTCGGTCGGGGGGCTATTTATAGCCCGAGAAGCAATTAGGTCAAAGGAGAGGCCGATTGGGCCCCGAATTGGGCCGGGCCGGCCGGCTGGGCCGACCGGCTCGGGCCCAATTCGGCCCATCCCGCGGCCTCGCTTCGCCGGTGTTGCTTCCCACGTCTTCTAGATGTTCTCCCCTTTTGCATGTGGGCCCTTGACGTCGGTTTCTCTCCGAATTGGACTCAACTCCTTGTCTTGCAAGATTCGAAGCACTTTTCCGGTTCGGTCCTCGGAGTTTATCATCTTCTCGGGCTTGGTCCTTGGGCTCTTGGAGTCATGTTCACTTCATTGCTTGACTTGTATCGGGCTTCAAGATCTTGTCATGAGGTGCTTAATGAACATATCCCGGAAGTCTTGCTTTCAACGTTAAAACCCTGCGTAAACACATAACTCCAAAACCGACATGCACAAGTGAACTTGTTATACCACGGGGGTTAGTACCAATGAATAAGATACAAAAGTTATGCCAACACCGAAGGTAAACTCATGGCTAGGTTGACGGATTTTCACCGTCAACAGTCGCGATGACAGACACTACGACTACCGTCGCAATGATCGTCACGATGATAACCGCAACGACCGGCGTGACGACCGAAGGGGTGATCGTCGTGATGATCGACGTCACCAAAACGACCACAACCGCAACGACAACAACTGCAAGGAGCGATCTCCACCACCACCACCTAAAGGGGGCAACCCTAATGGTGCGTTTCAATCAGCCAACCGAGAGATCAACATCATCGTCGGTGGCCGCCAAATGATCAAAAGCAACAGGTAGCTCCGAACGAACACAAGGGAGATTGGGCACGTCAACACTGAAACTGCACAACTTCTGCGTTGGTCGAAGTTCCCAATCACTTTCTCCAGGAAAGATCATTGGGTCCACATACCTAACCCCGGGACCTACCCGTTGGTTGTTAACCCCCTAGTCGACGGGGCGTTCCTGCCTAAGACCCTCATCGATGGGGGTAGCAGCCTGAACATCATCTTCACAGAGACGCTCCGAAATATGGACTTCACTTCAACAAGATGACCGCCTGCGACGAGCCCTTCTACGGGGTCATTACGGGCAAGGCTGCGTACCTCATAGGTCATGTATGCTTGCCGGTCACCTTTGGCACAAAGGAGAACTTTCGCACGGAGTACTTAACGTTGAGGTTGCGGACTTCCACTCCTCTTACCACGCCATCCTCGGTTGACCTATGTTGGCCAAGTTCATGGCCATACCTCATCACACCTACCTCATCATGAAGATGCCAGCGCCAAACGGAATCCTCTTCGTCCTCGGGGACATCATGGTCTCCTACAACTGCGAAAGCGCCACCATCGAGCTCTCCAAAGACTCCGCGGTGAAAGCTGCAGCAACGGTCATGGTCGCTTAGGCAGCCAAACCACTCTGGAGGTACCAGAGCAGAAGCGCACAAGCACAGCGTTAGACCCAAGTCCAGCTGTAAAGAAGGTTTGCCTCGGCCTGCTCGACGCATCCAAGGAAGTCGTCATCAGGGCCAACCTCGACCCCAAATAGGAACTCGCGCTCACCAGTTTCCTCAGGGACAACGCCGACATCTTCGCCTGGAGCCCATCCGACATGCCCGGTGTCCCCAGGAGGCTGGCTAAGCACGCACTTGAAGTAAACAAGACTGCACGACCTATGAAGAAAAAGCTCTGGCGATTTTTAAAAGATAGAAAGCAAACCATAGAAGTAGAAGCCCGCAAGCTCTTAGCTGCAGGATTTATCAGAGAATGTAAACACCCGGCTTGGCTTGCAAACTCGGTCCTTGTACCAAAGAAAACTGGCGGATTAAGGATGTGTATCGATTACACCGATCTCAACAAGCATTGCCCGAAAGATCCTTTCCCCCTTCCTCGCATCGACCAGGTCGTGGACTCCACGACTGGTAGCGTTCTTCTCTGCTTCCTCGACTGCTACTCGGGATATCACCAGATAGCTCTGCACCCCGACGATGAAGACAAAACAATGTTCATAACACCCCATGGCATCTACTGCTACAAGGTCATGACTTTTGGCCTAAAAATGTCGAAGCAACATATCAGAAGGCAATTCAGAAGTGCCTGAACTCGCAGATCGGGAAGAACGTCGAAGCCTACGTAGATGATGTAGTCATCAAGACTACCAAGGAAGATTAGCTCATCGCCGACCTCACCGAAACCTTCGCCAATCTACAGGAGTTCCATTGGAAGCTCAACCCAACCAAGTGCGTCTTCGGTGTACACTCTGGATTGCTCCTGGGCTTCATGTTCGGGCACTGAGGCATCGAAGCCAACCCCGCGAAGGTCGACGCCATATGCAACATGGCCAAGCCATCCAATAAGAAAGACGTCATGAAGCTTACAGGGATGATGGCGGCTCTAGGTCGTTTCATCAGCAAGCTCGGCGAGAAAGGCTTACCCTTCTTCAAGCTATTAAAGAAGGCAGACAAGTTTGTATGGGACGACGAGGCACAAAAGGCGTTTGAAGCTCTCAAAGCATCCTTGATCACGCCACTAATCATGACACCATCGGTTCCAGGAGAAACACTCCTCCTCTACATCTCCGCCACCACTAATGTGGTCAGCACGGTTCTCGTTGAAAGTGCATCTAGGCCCCTAAGTGGATTTTGGTGATTGAATGAAAAGGGGATTAAAAGACTAATGGATTTTTCTAAGATTGTGAGCAGGTTTTATTTATATATTCATGAGCAACCATTGATTATTTACGAATGAATATTATATGGCTCACATTGGAAAAGGCAAATATATGGATGATCCTAATGCTTAAGTGACAAATATCAAGCAATAAAAGAAGATAAATATTGGGATAATTTGAGAAGATCAATTCATGGTTCCCCATATGAAGATGTAGCTTTATTAAATTTATAAGGATCGCAAAAGAGAAGATGGTTAATTGTGTATGAAGCAAAGTGGAACTCAAAGTGGATTGGATAAGTGATGAAGAGATCAACCGAGATGTCTAGGGTGAGGGACTAAGCAATCTTTGGGGCCGTAGCTAAGCCGCCATTAGTGTTTTGCTAAGGTGAAGTTCTAGCATCCGTGGGGTCTTCAGGTATCATATTCAAACCTTAACCGAGGGAAGTAATGCAAGTCATAACTTGTTAAGTTTGGCAATATGGAGTGACTCAAGGATCCAAGTGTGCATTCCCATGCTATATGGAAAGATCCTACGTCAATAGGTCAGGTATGGATGTGCTCAAGTCAAAGGCTATGTTGAAAGCCCTCAAGTGGATATTGATCAAGTATGGCAAGATTGAAGTTGTTCAAGCTCAAGAGATCAACAAAGTGTTTTTATTCATTCTTGAGTATAGGTATGTCGTACTATCAAGAGGGATGCAACTTAGCGAGTTGACCAAGTCAAAGTGCTCATTAGTTGACCTAAGTGAGATATAGCCTTAGAGTGTGTTAACAAACCCTCCTAAACTAACCTGAGTCATTTCATCTTGCTGGTGAAGTGCTAGTTTCTTAGAAAGAGATTTTGGGGGTGTCTCGGGCCTGACCGGTCTGACCGGTCAGGGGCACCGGTCTGACCGATACCTCCAGCCCCAATGGCTAGTTTTTCAAACACCGGTCTGACCGGTGCCGCCCGAGGACCAATGGCTAGTTTTCTCCTTTGAGGGCTCATTACCGAACGGTTCTCTCTTCGGTTCTGACTTTCGAGGAACCGAAATTTCTAAGAAACCGAAGAACAGAACCGAATGCCCAGGCCTATCTACAAAGGCCACTCACCAAGTTTGGTTCGTGCTAGAAGTCAAGAGGTGCTTGAAGTTGTTTTTGCAGGTGCTCTGCGCTACACCAGTCTGACCGGTGAGTAGCACCGATCTGACCGGTGTCACCTGTGAAGTCCAGTGCTTGACCGGTCTGACCGGTGGAGCACTTTCAGCTCAAGTACTCGGGGAGAAAGAGTTTAAATTTGGTCATCACGCCTATTCACCCCCCTCTAGGAGACATCAAGGTCCTTTCACTCGTCGCTGAACGAGAAGAAGAAGGACAGGCCTATCCTGTTCAACGACCTGTGTATTATGTGAGCAAAGTCCTGTCCGACGCTAAGACACGTTACTCGCAACCTCAGAAGTTGCTCTATGCACTCCTAATTATGTCGAGAAAACTTCGTCATTACTTCCAAGCCCACAAGATCACAGTCCCATCGTCGTTTCCACTAGGAGAAATCATCCGCAACCGTGACGCCAACGGCCGCATCGTCAAGTAGTCGGTCGAGCTTGAAGAGTTTGACATCTAAGTTTTGCCCTCGGCAAGCAATCAAGTCACAGATCCTCACAGACTTTGTGTCTAAATGGACAGAGATCCGGATGCCCCCTCCCAAGGAGCGGCATGAACACTGGATAATGTACTTCGACCACGCCCTCAACCTCAAAGGCGCAGGCGCAGGCGCAGGCGTGCTACTCATCTCTCCTCCGGGAGAACAACTTAAATACGTCCTACAGATACACTACAAGGCCTCCAACAATGGAGCAGAATACATAGCCCTGATTCACAGACTCCGTATAGCAGTGTCCCTTGGCATCAAGCGACTACTATCTTTCGGCGATTCTAAGGTCGTCATTGAACAAGTCAACAAGGAGTGGGACTGCGTCAAAGACACGATGGACGCCTATTATGCTGAGATCCGAAAACTCGAAGGACACTTCGAGGCAATTGAGTTTCAGCATGTGCCACGAAACAACAACGTGGCCGCCGACGTACTTTCTAAACTAGGCTCTCGACGAGCTCTAGTCCCGGTAGGCGTGTTCGTCCAAGACCTACGCAAGCCTTCAATCAAGTTGTTGGATCCAGACAATCCAGATTCACCTCAACATGACCAAGCTTCGACACCTCCCCGCGACGTGTTGATGTCAGAAAAATAAGATGATTGTGTTGACGGTGTATAATCGTATTAAACTTCAAGTAGACTTGCAAGCGGACAAGTCTCCCGTCGTAGTCAAGGGACCCTTCTTCCCTCAAGTGGTGAACCCAAGGTATCGAATCCGTGGAACAAATGTGTGTGCTAGAGTTGATCTAGTAAGGCCGAGAAACTTAGATCTTCAAGAGGTGAAACCTATGCATCTAATCTTAAAGAACATCAAAACGAATCTAATCTACTAAAGACGGGAGGTAGCAAGAGATAAAGGGGGATAGATAAACCGATCTAGAGAGATCGGATCAAGCCTTTTGTTGAAGTTCCGAGCAAAAGAAGAAATAGCAAGTTCAATCTCATTAGAAGCCTCTTTAAACCACGTTTTCCCGTCCAACTCTGAAAACGCTCGCCTTTTGGAGCCACCGTTCTGTCACAACGCACCCCTATTCGTGCGGGTTAGTCTAGGGCGAGTCCAAGGACAAGTCAAAATCTTCCGGAAGGTCAGGCATGCACCTCTAGCCACCACGACTACAAGAACATCCTATGTGATCTATCTCGAGAATAGATCTAAGATAAGAAAACTCGATAAAAAACGAAGACGTCGGAGAAACACTTGATCGCTAGAAATCGGATTCAACTTGATAAATCAACTTGGTACATGATACATGAATGAAGATCACCACCGGGATCCTACCTCGATCTTGCTTCTAGCTCCGGGAACTCTGACGTGGTCTTCCTTGCAAGGTTCCCACGTCGACTAGGGAGACCCTAGTCAACTAGCTCGACCCTCTCCTCTTCGAGATGGTGTCCCTCCCTTCTCTACTCCTCGGCGGCCGATGACAAATGAATTGATGCGTGGCTCTTGGCCTCAGGGCTATAAATAGTCCGAATGGCAGAAGGGTCAAAGGGGGGCTGACTGGGCCCCAAAATTGGCTGGCCCGGTCGGCCTGGGCCCATTTCGGCCTAGTCAGCCGCCTCCTTCGCCCGACGTTGGTTCTCGAGTCTTCTAGATCCTTCCCCCTTCTGCATGTGGGACCTTGTCGTCAGTTTCTCTCTGAGTTGGACGAAGCTCCTTGTCTCGCAAGATTCGACACTTTTCTGGCTATTTCCTCGGAGTTTGTCATCTTCTCGGGTTTGGTCCCTTGGCTTCATGGAGTCAAGTTTGCATCATTGCATGACTTGTACCGGGATTCAAGGTCTTGTCACAAGGTGCTTTATGAAATTATCCCGGAAGTCTTGCTTTCAACGCTAAAACCCTGCATAAACACTAAACTCCAAACCCGACATGCACGAATGAACTTGTTATACCAAGGGGGTTGGTACCAATGGATAAGGTATAAAACTTATGCCAACACCGAAGGTAAACTCATGGCTAGGTTGACGGAATTTCACCGTCAACATCTCCCCTATGCTTAAACCTTGCTCGTCCTCGAGTAAGCCTTCGATGGATATCATCGTCGCCATTCATTGTTTAAACCTTGCACTTGATCATACGTGAGAAAACATAATGCTCTCAAAAATTTAATTCGTTAAGGTTTCACAATGTACTAGCGTTCGTCCCTACGGAGGGTAGATTTTTAATTAAGCTTATCCCACAAGTATTAACATGCTCCAAAGTTTAAATAGATCTCAAAAATTTTAAAATAAAGAACGGGATGAAAAAGAGCTAAGCCAAGTTCACAAATCATTTTGCATATTGCTCATGAACTCTCATCTCATCTTGTCTCTCAAGCCTATTGATTCTACTCCTTTCCCTCTCATAACACATATATATAGGATTTATATGGAGCTTTTTGGGAAAGTTTAGTCCTACCAAGATATTATAATTGAGATGTTGTCAAAACAAGACAAGCTTCTCATGGCCTTACCGAGACTCATCAAAAAGGTCATTGGAAAATAATGTGCAAATGGCAAGAGTGATCCCGAGGCACAAAGGAAGTCCTCGTTATCGGATTGCACATGGTTGGAACATGAGTATGGACCTATTAATCTTGAAACCTTGAAATTCCTAACGCACTTTAGAGAATCGGGGAGTTCACTTATTTTATTTGTACACATACTCATATATTTTTCGTTTTCTCATATATATATATTCTCTTTTTTCTTTATACTCATTTTTTATCTTTTTCTTTCTCATCAAAATGTTTTTTATTTGCTCCCCTTTGAACTCTAAAATTGCATTGTACCTACCTCCTCCCCCATGCTTAGACCTTTGCTCGTTCTCGGGCAAAGAGGTGATAGAGATAAGGTAGGTACCGGAAATACTTTTCCTTTGGAGAGATACTCGAAATCTTCAATCTTGGCACCGTCTTGCAATCTTCCTTGAATTGATGATCCATCCTCAACGATAGGTTGTGGTCAAGGAGGTAATCACAAAAGATGATTTTAGGTTTTAAGGTGGATATCCGGCGAGGTTTGTGAGATCTCCGATGTGGGGATAAACAATGCATGGATAGAAAGGCTAGCAAAAATATAGATACGCAAAAACGGAATGACCAGCTTCTTTGTCTCGGGCTAGAGAAATCATGACCTGAAATAACTCACCCAAAAATAAATCTTGTACACTAAGGTTTAAGCACTCAAATATTTATAAGGCTCTGGATAGGTAGAGCAACACACAAGTGATATTCATGACATGGTTAGCATTACTTTTAGGAATAAAAATCATCTTTAATCCATCTAAAACTTGAGAGCATATAAAATACTATGGGTCTTTATTTTTATCATAACCTCCACTACAGATTAAGCTAGCATTTAGATAAATTCAGATTTGCATTTTAAGAGAGCACTAGCTTAATCATGCACAAAACAAATACAATGATAAACAAAGCGGCAATTATAATCACATATCATCATGGCCTAAATTTTGTAACTTTACCAAAGGTAAACATAAGGTGGTGAATTTATTCATGATGAAAACAAACTGACATACATGCTGAAAACAAACTAACACACTTGCTGAAATTTAAATAAAAACTGAAAACACTACGCAAACACAAGCAAATACAAGCTGAAAATTAGAAAAAAAGGAAAAGAAAAGAAAACTAAAACTCCTCCTTCTTCTAATCTTCCGCCGGTGGTTGGTATTGATCATCTTGGTAGTTGTACCCTTGCTCATAATAGGTTTGGACATCCCCTCCAACGAATTGATCCGGCGGTACTAGGTGAAGACGCCTAAGCTCATAGGCAATATTTGCATTGCCTTCACCCAATTGAGCCGTGTTGGATTGGATGGCTGCGATGTTTTGCATGTTTCTCGCAGCATACCCTCCAATTATGGCCATGCTTTGTTGTGGTTGGGGGTATTGTGCATAGGGCTCCGCAAAGGTTACGTTGGGCACCACATAATTTTGTGGGGGCATGGCTGCACCACTCCCCCATGCTTGCATTGATGGCCCTCCGTAATAACTTGGCGGTGTAGGGATTCCTCCGAATGGTGGCACATAGTTTTTTTGTGCACCACCCTCTTGCGCGGAGAAGGATCCCTCCCCTACAATTCTTCCTCTTTTATTCTTCCTTGCCAGCACAAGGAGTCCTTCCTCCAACCAATCTTCCTTCCCTTGAATGAAGAGTCTTAGTCTTGGATCCGAAAGGGGTAAGTTCACTTTGGCCACATGAAAGCCTTCTCTCTCATCTCCACTAATATATTTTCCTTGCTTCAAATATTCAAATTCGGGAGAGGTCCTGGGTAAAAGATGCTCGAGATTTCTTGAAATTCCCGGCCTTAAGGAGATGGCCAACATGGAGAGGTAGCACCCCAAACCAATATCTCCCGATCCCAATGTTGCCTCGCAACACTATCAGTTGATCATGAGGTATGAGAGGTTTATTGGCTGCCTGGCAATTAAGGCCGAGTAAAGCCAATTCAACTCCATGTCGGTCACCTTCGTCTCCCTCATCCTCCCCATAATCCTTTTACACATCCATGAGTGGAATACTTGGATGATGGGTTCCGGATGGAATTTCGTTGTTGGTGGGCTTCCCCGGAGATTAAATTCCAAAATCCGTCCAACATGCCTTCCGACACGTCAACCTTCTCCGGAGCTCCCTTTTGGAACCCAAGTAGCTCCCTAATATGCTCATAGGGAACCACTTGCTGAATTCCCTCCAATCGGAATGATAAACTTCGCATCCCCTCATCAAGGATATGCGCCATGGTCATCAAAATTTCCAAGGCAAACTCCTTGTGGGTGTTTGCCGACACTCCGTTGGAGAATTGCACCCATCTAAGGTGCCCCAACATATAATATATGTCCGTGCCAAAACCCAATGAGTTGAGAGCTTGATCATCGAAATCAACGTTTGCCACAAGCCTCTTCTCAAGACGAGAGAGTTTCTTATCCTCCTCCTCCGACAAGATGATGAAGCCATATGCGGAGTACCGCAGAGTGTACGGAGGTGGAGCGGATGAACGAGTCGATCGATGAGGTGGGACGGGCGGCTCCTCCGTACGCCCTTGAGGCCTTGAGGTTCGGTAAGCCTCATGGACGAGCTCCTTGTAGACCTCATGCCACCGAGGAGGAGAGTGTCATTCCTCCTTGGTGGTGCCGTGTCCTCCTCCATGCTCCGAGGAGACTCGGAAATAGAGTGCCTCCTCGAAGACGTCGTTGAAGATGGCTTGGATGACGACGGCCCCTTCTTCTTGGTGAAGAGACTTGTACTTTTCTTCCACATGATTGCAACACTCTTCTCTCTAATATAATTCCGGGTTTCAACCGGTAACAAGGCACTTCAAGAATTACTTAGGAATGTGGACTTTGAGTGGATTAAGGGTGTGAATTGTATGAGCAAACAAGCTTGGGAAGGATGGCTAAGTCTACGGTGGTTCTGGACATAAAAACTTGAGCACACAAATAGGGGAAGGAGAGAGCTACTTGCTTGTAAAGACGGGCACCGGGGGGTGCCATTTATAGGGTAGGACGGCCTGGGCCGACAGGTCTGGGGCGGTTCTGGCCCCCTGGCTTGGTTTTTCCTCCAGCGCGATCATCTCCACTTTGTGACTTTTGTGCCCACGTGCTCGACAACTTGCACCATCCAAACTCTCTCGTCCACTCTATTGCTTGCATTATTGGTCCTTCCACTTGCCTTTGCTTTGAGTCATGTCCATGCTCCCTTGCTCCACTTGCTTCACATGCCGCCATTAATTTCCTGCAAAGCAATGCTTGCTGCACACCCATGCTTGTCCTTTGCATGTGGTCTTGATGAAAGTTGTTGGGAGGGCATCCAATGATGCATCATGGTGCATGCATGATTTGTTTAACTAGATTGTCTCCCTCTAAGCATGTCTTAAGGCTAAGCACTCCTCTAATTTCAAAAATTAAAAATAATTTCAGAGCTATGGGAGAGCTCAAGCATAAATTTAGAGAAGTTTTTAAACCATTAAAAACAAATGTAAGTCGAAAACATTTTCCGACTACATTTATATCGGTCTCACCGGTATTGCTTGCCTTCATTAGTTGAGAGCAAACTTTTCCCGGCTTGATCATGGGGGCATAGGTTTAGGTTCTAATTTTGGCTAAACGAGAGAGATTTTGAATGAAACAAAATTAAATGAGGCTTAGAAAAATTCTAATCTTAGAGAAAGCAAGGATATAGATTTTTAAACCAAAAAAAAGTTTAGTTTCTAGGTTCACACGAGTCCTACCACGTGCTGAAATTTAAATAACATCTAGGTACAAGTCGTGGCTCTACTCGTGTGTTTTTATCATGAAAAACAAGTCAACCACAACATCATAAAGAGGATTAATGGTTGAGTTAGGTTATGAATTTATTTGGTTGTGGTTTCTCGAAAAGAATCAAACAATCACATAGGATGGTTCATGTAAAGGGTTTATGATCAAGCAAAATATTCAACCAAAAATTATGTCTCTAATATTGTTCAACCACTTCTAAATCTAATGTCTTTGCGTAGTAAAATTCAAAACTAAATTACTTGAAAAGACTCGAAAAACCTGGAATCGGGTTATCCTCCCGGTAGCTTATTCTTGACTCGACGAAACGAGTTGCCTCCCGCCTAGCGCTTCGTTTATAGTCCATGGCTAGACTTCTTCACTTGATTACTTCGGATCAACGCTCTTTGTGGGCATTGTAATCTTGGGTACCCACTTCCGCACCATCTTGGGCACGGACTTATTCTCCGGCTTAGTCATCTTTTTGGTCTTCGCAGGCAGCTTTTGTTCCTTTGTCTTGACGGATGCAACAACTTCCTAGATTTTCTTCACGTCCTTCTTCTTCGGCTCTTCCTTCTTCTTCAGCTCTTCCTTCTTCCTTGCTTCTTCCTTAACAATGCGACGATGAGGTGGAACATATTTAACTTTAATCATATTGCATACCTCGAGGCGTGGTCGAAACTTGAAGGAACTCCTTTCTCCGTTAATGTCGAACATGATCTCCCCCTTGCCAACATCAATGGTAGCTCCCACGGTCTTGAGGAAAGGCCTACCAAGGATGAGTGGTGGCTTCTCCCTCTCTCCCATATCGAGTACCACAAAGTCGACAGGGATGAAGTGGTGTCCGACCTTCACGGGCACATCTTCGGCGATGCCCAAGGGGTAGCGAATGGAGTTATCACCCAACTCCAAACACATACTCGTAGGCTCCAATGGTAGGCGCAGCTTCTCGAACACATCTCTTGGAATGACACTCACACTTGCTCCAAGGTCGCATAACGCCTTCTCGAACTTGAATGAACCAACGGAACATGGAATTGTCGGGCATCCGGGGTCTTTTTGCTTCTCTAGTCCATTAGCAATAGCGGCACTACATTGCTCGGACATCTTGACATGATCTACCCCGAGTGTTGCTATCTCATATTTATTTGCAAGGATGTCTTTGAAGTAACGAGAATATGTAGGAACTTGAAGGGCATCCAATAACGGCATGTTGATGCTAAGTCTACGCACAACCTCCACAAACTTCTCAAAGTGATTATCAAGTTTACCTCGGAAGTAGCGTGGCTTGAGTTGCGGTATCTTCGTGTCTTCTCCCAGTATCTCAAACTCGGGCTCTTCGGTGACGATATCTGTAACTTCCTTCTTAGCAAATTCTTCTGCCTCGGCGGATGGTTTAGGCTTCCTTGCTCCCGCGGAACATTCCGGATCTTCGGTCTTCTTTCCCGAACGTGTTTGAATAGCCTTCGCTGATTCGGGACCTTTAGGTTGTCTCGGAAGCTTCCTTTCATTAGAGGATAGGCGCCCGACAAGTTGTCCCACTTGCATCTCGAGCATCTTCATCATGTTGAGCACTTGATGGTTGGAGTTTCCGACCTCCTTCACTTTGCTATCAATGTTCTCCAACACCTTGTCTATGGCCTTGAACTTGGTGATAGTGTCCTTGTTGATCTTAGCTTGCTCGTCCATGAAGTCCTTCAATTGTATACGAAGCGGAACCGAATTTGGAATGGATGAGCTTGCATTAAATTGAGGTCTACCTTGCCTGTAGCGGAAGTTCGGCAAATCTCCCTTCCTCATGTAGTCGAGCACCTTGGCTTCCTCCGGACAATCCTTGTGGACATGGCCATACTCTCCGCACTCTTCACATGTGGATCTTGCTTCGACAGCCTTTACGTCTTGAGCCTCCTTCTTTTCCATCTCCTCTTCTCCAACCTCCGCATAAGCGAGTCGATCTTGCCTTCGAGTATATCTTCCTTCTCCACTTGCAAGACTCCTTCTTGAATAGAGTGAAAGCTTCGGTCGGCGTAAGCTCGATGATCGATCCTCCCGCCGATGCATCAATTATCGTCATTGACGCCATGGTAAGTCCTTGGTAGAACTTTTGCACGAGGTTCTCCTTCGGGAACTTGTGATGTGGAACCGCCTAAGTGTACTCATTGAAGCGCTCGAATGCCTTCGAGATAGTTTCTGTAGGATATTGAGCAAAAGTGGCAATCTTATTACGCAAGTTTTGAGTTTTACCCAGTGAGTAGTATTCCTTCATGAAAGCCCTCATCAACGCATTCCAATTTTGCACTGTCTCCGCCGGTTGAGAGTGGAACCATTGCAAAGCCTTCCCCAGTAGCGAGAACGGGAAGGGCCACGCCCTCATTTGATCTTGAGTCACCCCGTCCATGTTGAATGTCTGACATAGTTGAATGAACGCTTGGAGGTGAAAGTTCAGATCTTCTTTAGCGGTGAAGGGTGAATGTTGCACCATGCGGATTATTGAGGTCTTGATCTTGAACGGTCTTCCAATCTCCGCGAAGTTCAAGATTGGTAGGTCGATGATGTCCGGGGTGCATAGCTCCCCGATCTTGTGTTTTTGCGGTTGTTCTTCCATCGGTGGAAGTCGATTCTCCCGAGGACTTTGAGGTGGTGAATTCTTCAGAGATTCCGATGATCCTTCGTCTTCCGACTTCGAATCTACAAAATCCATCTTCTTAGCTTGTTGTGCTTCGCATCTCCTTAGCTTGTAAAGTTTTTCTAGATCATCCACAAAATTATCGGGTTTATTGGAGAGGTAGCCTTCCATCTCCTGTTAGAGTTAGCGATAAACAAAATATACAAAAATGAAAAAGTAAAAACAAATCTATGAAAACTAGGATTAGACAGACTAGATTAGATTGATTTTGAGGATGATCAAAATTTAGTAGATACAAAAAGAAAAACCAAAAGAAAACCGAAAATTACACAAAAAGCAATAAAAGATCGAATCTTGATCACTTGTTCCCCGGCAACGGCGCCAGAAAAAGGGGCTTGTTGACGATGTATAATCATATTAAACTTCAAGTAGACTCGCAAGCGGACAAGTCTCCCGTTGTAGTCAAGGGACCTTTCTTCCCTCAAATGGTGAACCCAAGGTATCGAATTCGTGGAACAAATGTGTGATGCAAGAGTTGATCTAGTAAGGCCGAGAAACTTAGATCTTCAAGAGCTGAAACCTATGCATATAATCTTAAAGAACATCAAAACGAATCTAATCTACTAAAGACCAGAGGTAGCAAGAGATAGAGGGGGATATATAAACCGATCTAGAGAGATCGGATCAAGCCTTTTGTTGAAGTTCTGAGCAAAAGAAGAAATAGCAAGTTCAATCTCATTAGAAACCTCTTTAATCCACGGTTTCCCGCCCGACTCCAAAAACACCCACCTTTTGGAGCCATCGTTATGTCACAACGCATCCCTATTCGTGTGGGTTAGTCTAGGGCGAGTCCAAGGACAAGTCGAAATCTTTCAGAAGGTCAGGCATGCACCTCTAGCCACCACGGCTACAAGAACACCCTATGTGATCTATCTCGAGAATAGATCTAAGATAAGAAAATCCGATCGAAAACGAAGACGTCAGAGAAACACTTGATCACTAGAAATCGGATTCAACTTGGTACATGATACATGAATCAAGATCACCACCGGGATCCTACCTCGATCTTGCTTCTAGCTCCGGGAACTCCGACGTGGTTTTCCTTGCAAGGTTCCCACGTCGGCTAGGAAGACCCTAGTCAACTAGCTCGACCCTCTACTCCCCGAGATGGTGTCCCTCCCTTCTCTGCTCCTCGGCGGCCGATGACGAATGAATTGATGCGTGGCTCTTGGCCTCGGGGCTATAAATAGCCCGAATGGCGACTAGGTCAAAGGGGGGCTGACTGGGCCCTGGAATGGGCTGGGCTGGCCGACCTGGGCCCATTTCAGCCCAGTCAGCCGCCTCCTTCACCCGGCGTTGGTTCTCAAGTCTTCTAGATCCTTCTCCCTTCTGCATGTGGGCCCTTGTCGTCAGTTTCTCTCTGAGTTGGACGAAGCTCCTTGTCTCGCAAGATTCGACACTTTTCTGGCTAGGTCCTCGGAGTTTGTCATCTTCTCGGGTTTGGTCCCTGGGCTTCTTGGAGTCAAGTTTGCTTCATTGCATGACTTGTACCAGGCTTCAAGGTCTTGGCACAAGGTGCTTGATGAACTTATCTCGGAAGTCTTGCTTTCAACACTAAAACCCTGCATAAACACTAAACTCCAAAACCAACATGCACGAATGAACTTGTTATAGAAAGGGGGTTAGTGCCAATGGATAAGGTATAAAACTTATGCCAACACCGAAGGTAAACTCATGGCTAGGTTGACGGAATTTCACCGTCAACAGATTGGCGCAAGCCCTTCGTAGACTTCATACTCGACCAACTCGTTCCAGAAGACATAGCAGAATGTGAATGTATCACACGACGAAGTGCCAACTACGTCCTGATTGGTACCGACCTTTACAGAAAAGTCGCTTCCACTAGTCTTGATGAAGTGCATCTTATGATCAGAAGGACTATATCTCCTGGCTGAGATTCACAGTGGCGAATGTGGCTACCACGGAGCATCTGCCAACTTGGTCCGTAAGGCCTACCGATCTGGATTCTACTGGCCCACGACCATGACCGACGCAAAAGACCTCGTAAAGAGGTGCAAAGGATGCAAATTCTTTGCCAAACAGTAGCACCTGCTAGCTCAGGCCCTGCGCACAATTCCTCTGTCATGGCCGTTTGCCATGTGGGGACTCGATTCCATGGAACCATTTCGAATTGCCCCAAGCGGCTACAGGTTCATACTAGTAGCCGTCGACAAATTCACCAAGTGGATTGAAGTCCGACCTGTTGCGAAAGTAACATCGGAAGAAGCGGTGAAATTCATGCAGGATATAACACACCGCTTCGGTGTACCTAACAGGATCATCACCGACCTAGGTACAACCTTTACCGACTCTCTGTGAGGATAACACCATCGACGTTTACTACTCCTCGGTCGCCCACCCTCGGTGCAACGGTCAGGTCGAGCGTGCCAATGGCATGGTCCTTTAGGCTATCAAAGATCGTATCTATGACGATACCTCAAACTACGCCACCCCGTGGTTAGCCAAGCTACCACACGTGATTTGGGGACTAAGGACCCAAGTCAGTTCTGCTATGGGCTTCTCGCCCTTCTTCTTGGTCTATGGATCAGAAGCCATATTACCCACCGACGTCACCTTTGGAGCTCCACGCATCCAATTCTACGAGGAAGGAGAAGTCGAGAAAACACGTCGAGTCGACCTTGACAGCCTCGAAGAACAAAGGCTTGCTACCGTCATGAGACAAGCTCGTCAAGACCAACAACTCTGATGGTATCACGATCGCAACGTTAGGGAAACTTCCTTCAACATTGGTGACCTCGTCCTCAGGCGCATCCAGAAGACCGAGGGCATGCATAAGCTCTCTGCTCCATGGGAAGGACCTTTCATCGTCACCGAAGTCATCAGTCCATCCACATATCGACTCCAATAGGGTGACGGGCAAGGAGTGCCAAACCCTTGGAACGTGGAGCACCTACGACGATTCTACCCGTAGAATAGTTTTAAATTACAGCTATGTATTTCTTTTCCTTGTACCTTTTTAGATTACATAAATATCACTTCAAGCAGTCATCTGTTGTGTGCCGAGCCCTACCTTCTCCTCTCTCATGTCATCAACCCTCCCCCTCGACACGCTTGGGGGCTTGGCTAAAGCCAATACATGGGTCGTAAAACCTGAGGGTCATAAATTTCTCCTACTCCTCCCCCTTGACATGCTCGGGGGCTTGGCTCAAAGCCAACCGAAGGGTCGTTCGACCTGAGGACATCGTTCCTAATGAATATAAGCCCTCTATCGCTGCGAGCATGCTTGGTCGATAAGGTCACCAGACCTGAGTCCTACACTCCTCCTCGCGCGCCGACCTCACGTAAGCCTCCACGCTGAGCTGTGGAGGTCGGTAAGCCAGCCTCTCCGTGAGTAGTGGTCAGTGAGGCAAGAAACAACACGTCGTCATCTACAAGACTACCAAGCTCGTGCAGGAACAAGGTAAGTACTTCATTTAGGCATAACAAAATATTCATCAAGAAGCATTGTCTACATGACTGAGAAGAGGAGGAGGTACAGTTCCTAGTCCAAGGCTACTACCCGCCGTCATCACCTTCATAGTCCAAGGAGTCCGCCACTTACATCGCAGAATCTTGAACTTCCAGCTCCAGGGTTGCGAGGTCCTTTTCAGCATCAGCACCCCCTTGACCTTGGCCATGTCCACGTCAGCGTAGTGTGACTTCACCCTCACTAGTGCATCTGTAGCTGCCGCCAAGCTCGTCGCCTTCAGCAACGTAAGGAGCCTGTCAGGGGTGTCTATGAGACGATCAACAACAGATTTTGCCTCCTCCCCTTCAACAGGTACCGCTATGCAGTCCATGGCGTAATTGGCAGCGCCCTTCAGGTCTCGCAGCACCACCTCATATCCTGCAATGGTCACTTGGTCATTCTACAATGACTTCAAATCCACCTCAAATTTGACCTCAAGGTCCTGTCGAGCTCATTTCTCATAAGCCAGCTTTTGAGATACGGCATACTCACTATCAACAGCTTCTTTCATCGCCCGCTTGAGCTCTTGGCCCCCAACCTCGACCTCCCGAAGCGTCACCTCCAAGGACCGGACCTTCTCCTTGGTGTTCTTCAGATCGTTGTTGAGGTCCTCCTCACGATTGCGGAAGTCTGCAAAATTGATACTCAATACAAAGACCTCAATTATACTACAAGGATCACCGAAACAAAGTCTCGACCTTACCAATGCTCACAACATTAAATTACGCATTGGCCTCTTGGGTCTTGCGCTTTTCTCGGCCAGCTCGTCCTTGAGCTTCTTCTTCTTTGCGTCAGTCGCCTCACGGACTTCTTTGAGCGTCTGCTCAAGCTCTGCAACTCGCAGTTGCGTCGCCGCTGCATTCTTCAATAGGTCGACCCGACCCTTAGCACACTCAGCCAGCGACTGCTCCAGCACAACAGCTCGTCAATCACACCTCAAAAGAACATCGTCAGAAATAACACAATAAGAAAACGTACCGTCAACGCAACGTTGAGGGTCACAATGGCATTCTGCACGGCCTGCATATCTTCGTTGTTGTCGAAGATGTCCTGCTGCCAAGGAGTGTCATTCCAGTCAATCTCTCGTTGCGGCAACCTCGGGCTCGACGGAGAAGAATCAGGTACTTGTGCGCCAGACATCCTCGAACCTTTCGGCGCTTGGTCAATCTGGGCCTGATCCTTGACCAGGTCTTCCTCCATCCCATCATGCCTCGCGCTGATGGGATCTACGTCGATAACACGCAGAGAAGCCGATGTTCTGATGTCCCCTAGAGCACCTCCTGCTGCTGCATCATCAGCACGCGGCGGAGTCGCCGCCCTTGAGTCTGTAGCCGGCGGCGGAGTCGCCCCCTTTCATCGGTAGTCGGTGGCGGGGTTGCCGTCCTCGCATCGTCAACCAATGACTGCGCGACGACCTTAGGGTCGGGCGACCTCGTGCGGGAAGGCGAGGCCTGAGCGCCCAGGTTGCGCTGAGGCTCCGCAACCGACATACACAGCCCACCACACACAAACAAGCATAAAAACACGACAACAATGAGTTAGAGATATCAAGTGTTGAAGACTTTACCACGTGATGGTCAGGACACGAGGCTTCGGCCTGAAAATCCGCGGCCTATTCAAAACTGGCATCTTTACTTGCGTAGCAGCGACAACTCGCTGTGCCTCCAATCCTTAACAGAGGGCATCCTCCGTCTTCTTCTGCACCAACTCCTGCTGCCTCTTGGCTGCGGGGCTCAACGACCTGCCGTGCAAACCTGCAAGCTGCAGTTTAGGGCCTACTGGAGGTACTGAACTACGTCAATCCAATCTTCCATTCAATCTTTCTTATTTTTTCAACTAAATAAATATTGATGCATCTTGATTTTGATATGTAGAATTACTGATTGAATTATGAAGTAGAACTTTTTTATGCATAATTTGGACTATTTCTATTTTGTTTTTGGGTAATTGTTTAGTTCAAGTATTGAAATTTATGATTTGATATGTTCATTTTGATAATTTATAAAGTTCAATCGAATTATATATGGATTGTACCATTAATATATTAGTAGAACCGAATTATATATGGATTGTACCATTTATATATTGGTAGAACCGAATTGTATATATAAAATTTTGTCTTGTGGCATACCCTGTAGCAAAAATCCTAGCTACGTTACTGAAAAGAGGGCAATCCTATAGTTATTTATTTTCGGAACTAGAGTTGTTATCTCTATCAAACACATTTCTAAGGTGTAATTCAGTAATTGAGAGCCCATCTCCATGATGGAGCTGCTCTGTGGTGGAGCAGCAACTCCAGAGTCGGTTTGGCAGAAGTTCCCAAACACATCTTTACTCACACATCTGAAAGCTTGCTCCCTTATCTATTGTTGGAAAAGACTTGGACTGGAACCACTGTAGGGTACGTTTTTTATAGAGCTTGTTTCGGTCAGAACACCGTGCCCGACCCATTCCCCCCGAGCAGAGATTAGAAGAGGCTGATAAAGCCAGTACAGTACCCGCCTAATGCAGGCACACACACTAGTGATGATCGCGCAGATCGCCGCATCCATCATCTATGGTGGTTCACGTGTTGCTCCTCGCCGTACGTACCGGCCGTGGCCGCCGGCGGGTTCGTGCCGGCGGGCGTACGTTCCACCTCGCGTTCCTGGTGTGGCCGTTCAACGCGGCGCTGCCGCTGGCGCGCGACCTGCCCCGGGGAATGCATCGCGCTCCGTGGGGTTCACGTGGTCCTTCTACGTCGCCGGGCTGCACGCCTGCGTGAGCGGCGCCGGCGTGCATCTGCTGCATGCGTTGCGCGGAGGCACCTGCAGGCTGCAGGACGACGACACCGACGGCTGGTCGGCCCGTGGCGTGGGGACGATCGAGGCGAGGCGCGAGAACGACGTCGCGCACGCCATGGTTGGCTTCAACGACATCTACTCTACTAATGCTGCAATGCATGCGTACCGTCAACGAAATGCTGTAATATATGTTGAATTGACAGTTCCTTGTGATGTCTCTGGCATCATATTAGAAATCCCCATCGAAAGATCTGGTTGTCCAATTGGAAGGTGGTTTTTTCATGAAATTTAATTTCGTCATGTACCTTTGAAAATGTCAAGGTGAAACATTCAGTTATAGTTAGCTGTCCATCTTCTCTTGTAGCTGAAAACGTTCAAAATTGAGTTCACGTGGGCCCGATCGAACGACCATTTGATTGAAATTTCAAAGGCCCAGGACACAACGGAGCACCAGTGCACCACGCACGTTTTCGGAACGACATGCCAGTCCACATCGGGACGGGCCACGTCTGCACTGACGTGTCACAACTCAGATGTAGCCCGGCCAGTCTTCGCCCACACCGTCCCGTCGCGATTCGTCGAGGCCATCCATCAACCAGCTAGTCGGATGGGTGCTCGGCGCTCGCAACCGGGGAAGGCCCAACCGCAATTGTATGTCCCGGGTCCCATCCGCGCGGCGCGGCGCCGGCGAATCACACCTAGCGAGCAGCGACGTCGCCATCTCTTGATTTCGTTAGGTAGCCGTCCAGCACCACGCTGTCAAGACGGTCACAACTCACAACGATGAGACCACATACATGCAGGCCTGGTGCCATCAGATCATCACCCGCTCGGGGAGGCACCTGCCCGGCCGGCCGGCGCCCTTGCCTACCGGCGTGGCGCCGCCGCGGGGGTGCCAAAAAACGGCATCGGCGACAACGACGGCCAAAAAACCCAGGCGCCACGCCGGCCGTTCCCCGTTCCTTGGCAGATTAGGATCTTTGCCTCTCCCATTTTCAGTGGCTGTGTGTGTTGATCTTCGATGGTCACCAACACGGAGTAGGGTGCGAATTGCGCTGAATAATGCATGGATGTACTAGCGGGTTCGGTTGCACTCCCGTCTTAAGAGCAACTCCAAGAGACTAGCTATCTTGACTTAACTAACTAAAAATGGAAAATTTGTCTATAAACTCAATCCAACGGATTAGCTAAACTTGCCCTCGCTATCCCCCATTAGCTAAACCGGGGGCTTCACTAGCCATCTTTGGCTAGCCAATCCCGCTAGCTATCCCCTCGTACATGAGTATGGCAGGCGGGACCCAGTAGCGGTGGAGCATATGGAGAGTTGATTTTATCTAGTCTGTTGGATTTCATCAACTTTTTTTGCTAGCTATTTCATTTTACATACGAGCCAAATCATGGTTTTAGCTAGTTGTTTTTAGAGAAGCTCTTGGAGTTGCTCTAAGGCTGGTAGCACTCGTCATACTCTAAATGCATCCCCTAAAATAGAATATTCCGCCTAGTCATCAAGATTCTCCAGTACAACACTAGTTTTCCCGCACCCGTCAACCCCTAAATCTCATACTCCATCACAACTACCCCTAATAGGGCCCACACGTCATCCTCTCCTCTTTTTACTGCCTCCCTCCACGGTTCCCCTCTCGTTCTACTCTCTCCTCTGCCTCGCTCCCTCCGCCCACCTCACCCCCTCCGCACCGGCGACGGCGTCGGCGCCCATCCTTCCCCGTCGCGGATCCATGGAGATCACGCCCCCCGCGTTCGGATCGAGCGGCCCCGGGGGCGGAGCTCGCCGCCGCGGCCCCGAGGGTGGAGTTCGCAGCGCGGGCACACCCTCCCTCGCGCGCGCGCCTCCCTCCCCATCCGTGCGGCGCGCCCCCGCGAGCGAGGGCGGAAGAGCAAGCGGCGATTCCGGCCGCGCCCCTCCTCCCCTCTCTATGCATCCGGGCGACGGGCACGGGCGGATGAGCGAGGGGCGTGGGGGTCCGTGCAGCCGACGGGCGGCGAACCCGCAGCGGTGGCCGACGGGCTCGGCGCGACGCTCGTGCCGGAGGAGGGAGGAGCAGGGTCCATGGAGGTCTGGCGGCGCCGCCATCTTTTTCTCCCTCTACTGCTCTCGGCGTCAATCTCTTCCTTCCTCTCCTCACTGCCATGGTGCGGAGCGGCAACTGCTGGACGCGAGGTGGGGCCGCACGAGGCGTAGCGCACGTCCTGGAATGCGCTCGATTTGAGGTAAGCGGGATCCGAACGGTACATGCAGTAGGCTTTGGCGTCCACCGGTGCAGAAAAAAAAACGCCAAAGGCCTACCCTAAACTCCACCGTGTCCTGTCCAGTTGCGTTTACCGCACCCAATGCGACCAACCTTAGTGTGCTGTAATTGTACTCTTAACACTGCAAACAGTATAGTAATGTCGCTGCAGAACTGACATGGTAGTACGTGAACCACAACCATGTGTCATCCACCGGATGCCTGGATCTACCGCAACCGTTCCTGCAGTTCTCGAGGACACCAGGATCGAATTTTTTTATATATTTTTTTCTGTTTTGATTTTCAAAAAATAAATAGACAAACCAGAAATTTCGAGAAGTATACATCTACCGTCGTACCCCACGGTGCCAGGTACCTGCCGCCGCGTCGCACGGCGGCAGCACCCCTGCCGCCATACCCCATGGCGTTAAGACCCTACCGCCATGGGGTACGGCGGCAGGAGAACACCCCTGGCGGCAGGGCCGCGCGGCACAACACCAGGACCATGCCGCCCTGCGCCACGGTCATGGTAAAAGTACTACTACATCTAAAGGCGTTGGTGCCCCTTCGGCCTAATAACTCTAGCGCCAGCCCATGTGTGGTCCCGGTCGTACGTCTAGGTGTCAGGTGCCCTGACCACCCGCGGTCCGAGCTAGTCGGGGAACCGTGTCGCCATGGCCCCCTACGACGAGCCTGCACCATCCGGTGTCCCTCCGCCGGCCGGTGTCGCTCTGCCCGCCGGTGTCCCTCCGCCCGCAAACGATGACCCCGCACCAGCTGGTGTCGCTCAGCCGGCCCCTGGGGTCGCTTCGCCCAGTGGCTGTGTCGGCTGAGTCCCAACCGGTGTCTGTGTCAACTGTGACGGGCCAACGTCCTGGGCCTGCTACGGGGCATCTAGGGGCGTGAGAATGTCGCCTAACCCCATCTGATCCCACCCCAGTTGGTCCTCTGAAGGACCGGATTGACGACCAGAGAGGGGGAGTGAATGGGAGCCGATAAAAATTCTTTCTCAAAAGAAACTCGGCCTATATCCCAATCATAATTCCGAGAGTCACACACGAACAAGAGGAAGCACACACAAACCTCTCTCGATACCTTAAGAACAAGGCTTGAAAGGCTAGGAAGCAAAGTGGAAGCAAGCACGAAAGAACTTGAACAACAAGGAAGAAGGCTGAGACCTACCTGGTCAACCGCCACAAGTGACCGGGTCACCCCGAGCCTTACAGAGCCGCACCGGGTCACTCGGGCACAAGTGACCGGGTTAACCCACCCCCTTCGGGTCACCGGGCACAAGTGACCGGATCACCCGGGACAGCCCAGAAAACTGCCCGCGAATTCGCCCCAAACTTTCGATCAATGGATCTCCCAAACCACTTGGAGTCTTGAGATGAAATTTTGGAGAGATGATGAACACCCCAAGGAGAGGTTATGCCCCCAAAAATTACGGCCTCAAACTTCCTACAACTCCCGGAATCGCAAATACTTGGCAAGAACACTATGAACCAGGGTTCATCCAAAAATCAACAAATCGAAGGCCAAATCTAGCATTTGAGGGGTCAAGATCATCCACAAAGAGGCACAAGGAACTCACCCATGATTCCCTCAAAGAAATCCAGAGAGAAATGCCCTCAAATCGACGAATCGAGCGATGAATGAAAATCCTCCAAAAATACCTCCGAAAATCGCAGAAAAAGAAAAACGCTGGGAGCAAAGGATTTGGCACGAGATTGAGAAGGAAGATTTCTCTATGAATATCTTAGCCAAATCCGGTTACAAGTCACTCACAAGAATCACAAATCTTGGATGGCAAAAAGCTCAAACAAAGAGCCACTCACCCCTCTCTCCCTCTCTCCCCAAGAGCACCCCAAAATGAAAGAGTACTCCCACCTCTAGCCCAAGAGTTGGCTGAAAATTTAGCCCCCTCCTCCTATATATACGCCCTCCGGAAAAGACCGAAGTACCCCTACACTAGGAGTTACAACTCAAGCCCTCACAGGGGCATTTTGGTCAACACATGAAGTTCTCCATCGGACGGCCGCGCATCCATCGGGTCTTCGCGTCCTCCCAACGCAAGCACCTCGATCATGTTGCGTGTCGCCCGCTTCGAAGCTTCTCGGCGCGCCCGGATCCCGTCTCCGCCCGCCGAGCCTCCGGTCTTGGTTTTTTGGCTCAACCAAGTAACTCGGACGGTTTTGTGGTGAACCGCCGTAAACCCCGCTGACTCGGTGCAGCCTCCATGCCAATCCCACTCATGACTCGGTTGCCACATCGTCCCGACTCGATGTTGGTTTTGTGGAGTAAACCAACCAAACCCCGCGTGTAGACTCCGGTTGTGAGCTGCTACCCTGCACCGGCTCCACCTTGGTTTTGAGGCTCAACCAAGAAACTGTCCCCGACTTCATCTTGCTTTTCTTGCCACCATGCAGCACACACTTGATCCCGTCCGGCCACCGGGTCCATCGAGTCGAGCCTACTTGTCTCTCCACTCCTCGGAGGCCACACAGGCTAAGACCTTTCGCGCCTGCTCTTCACCTGCACCAACGCAAATCAAGCCACAACCTACACCTGTAATACTCTGCTAAGAGTCAGTCCACACCACGTTGTCAATCACTCATCACACCAAGGAGCGACCATCCAACGGTCCTCGGGCACTCCGGTCCTTAATCTCCCCCTTGATGAGTGCATTGACAACACACATAGTCACCAATTCATAAAAGAAAGAAAAAGAAAAGAAACGAACAAAGAACTCAAACAAGTGATCAAAAGCCAAACAAAAGCCAAAAACACGATCACTTGAATAAGAAAGTCTCAGTCCCCTAAGGCAAGGGCAATGGCTCAACAGAACCGAGACAAAAACGCTCAAATGTCAACTCATCAAGGTGAGGCTGTCGGTGTTTTAGACCGGCAACCTACTACGGGGAGTACCCGAAGTAGATGATTGTGACTCACCGAGATCGGTAACTCAAAGGAAGAGACACGTGGCACACAATTTAGACAGGTTCGGGCCGCGAGGTGCGTAATACCCTACGTCCTGTATGCTGCGTAGCTCTGGATTGATAGGGCACAATTACAAGATGGTGCAATAGTGCGCCGTGAGTTGTAGGGGATTGGATGAGGTGATCCTGAGATCGGTCCCTGCCTCGCCTTATATAGTCGGGAGGCGG
Source organism: Cenchrus americanus (assembly GCA_947561735.1). Lineage (NCBI taxonomy): Eukaryota > Viridiplantae > Streptophyta > Magnoliopsida > Poales > Poaceae > Cenchrus > Cenchrus americanus. The sequence goes on along the minus strand of OX387241.1, from coordinate 306,403,947 downwards.
TGGTTACAAGTCGGAATAGGGAGAGAGTACTAGTCGAGTACGTCTAGGAGTCCTCTATACGTGCGGAACATGTACGGCTCCCTAACCGAGTACTACTCCGTGTAGTCCTTGTGCTCCACGCCATCGGATGCCATGTAGCGCAAGCCGGTAGTCCCGGGGGCCCACCGAGTAGTTGGTCCCGGTACCCACCGAGGTAGTGGGCCCGGGGAGGTCCATACGACAAGCCCCCGAGTACTTTGTAGTCGAGAAGGATAGCTTCAAGTAGTCTTGACGGCCTTAACGAGTAGTCCTCAAGCGTCCCTGAGTGCTACAAGTCAAAAGTCCTCAAGAGTAGTCGAAGCATCCCGAGGCTGGAATGTACTCCAGCTGATGTTTGAGCAATCCTGAAGTCTTCTCGAGTAGTCCCAAGCGTCCTCGAAAACTGCCTTCGAAGATCTTCAAAAAATGCCTGTCCTGTCTTGAAGCCAGAGCTGACATGGAGGTGCGATTCGCAAAACCGCACTCCATATGGAGTAGCCCCCGAGCCCTGAGCCGTGGGCTCTGGCTGAGGGTCCATCTGAAGTCTTGGCAAAAGAATCCCGAAAAATCCGGAGAGAAAAACCGAAGGACACGTGGCACGGAGCCCCCGAGCCTTGAGTCGAGTACTTCCTCTCGAATTGAAGGGTCTTCTTGAAGAATGTGTCCTGAGATGCTCTTGAGACTAGCCGCTTCCCAGGTAGTCGAGTAGAAGTAGCCGAGCCCCCGAGGTGAGGCGCGTCGACTAGTAGAATGTGAAGGGTCGCGCGCAGCCGCTGAGTCAGCCGCGCGTGGACTTATCCAGCCGCCCGTTGCGGAGCCGGTTTGGCTTATAAATAAAAGCCAAAACCCTTAGGGTTTTTCACCCATTCGAGCTGCAGTCATTCCCTTGCATCTGAAGCGAATCCACTCCCAGCGCTTGCTGCCGCCGTAGTAGATCCAAGTGTGCCGCCACCCAAGTCTTTTAGGGTAGCCCCCGAGCGGATGCGAGTGAAGACGCCCTGCACTTGGAGGATGAAGCCGTCGCCGTCCAAGACGTCCAAGGCCGCCGGGAAGAAGAGGGGCCGCGAAGGGGCCGCCGCGGCTGCCACCGGAGTGGCGCCGCCTATGTCTCCACCGCGGGCTGATCCGAGCCGCGAGTGGAAAAAGTCGAAAGTGAAGACGGAAGATCTGCTGACCCTCCTGAACAGTGGGTTCATCAAGGATAAGGAAGTCGACATGTGGAGATCCGCCGCTGGAGATCCATATCCGATGGAGAAAGCCGAAGACGAGATCCCGATGTTTGCGCGGTTCGTGGAGCGCGGTCTTGCGCTCCCGGCCAGTGATTTCTTCAAGGGGCTGCTCGGGTACTACGGGATCGAGTACCTAAACCTGAACCCCAACGGCATCTTCCACACGTCGGTCTTCGTGCACTTCTGCGAAGCCTTCCTCGGGATCAAGCCGCACTGGGCGCTTTTCCGGAAGTTCTTCCGCGTCAAGCCGCAACCCAGTGCCACCAATCCCAGGGTAGTCGGAGGAGCCGCATCCAGCTGAGGGAGGACACCGCGGAGCAGTACCTAGCGTACAAGCTTGTCGACTCCAATACGGATTGGAAGACCAGGTGGTTCTACATCACGAACCACCACCCCGGCCTGTCGAAGCCAAGCGGACGGCAGCCCAGGCACCGTGAATGATGGAACACGGAGCCCAACATGCAAGAAGCCAACTCCCCGAGCTGCTAGCACGCGTCAAGGTGCTCAGGGAGGCGGGACTGAGGGCCGAGCACGTGGCCTTCAGTTTCATGAAGCGAAGGATCCAGCCGTTGATGGCTCGGGAGACCCTGGGCTTCGAGTACACCAGCGACGACGACACGTCGCGGATGCTGGGAGGCGAGCTGGATGACAACGACATCATCGAGAGGTTGTCGCGGATCTTCAAGGACATGCCGCCGTACACGGCGTGCCCTGTCGAGGAGTACTCCGCCGCGCGCCCGCCCAAGGAGGTGAGTAGTTGTACTCCCCTAGTCGAGTAGTGATTGCTTGAAGTAGAGTTGCTGACGTCTTGTGTCTTGTGCAGGATGATGTGAAGAAGTTCATCTCCGAGCCGCAGCCACCTCCGAGCGGAATCGAGATCCCAAAGGAGGGGAAGGCGAAGGAGCGGCGTGAAGTTCCTGAAGGTGATGACCCCATCGTTGTGGAGGACACCACCGACGACGACGACAAAGACGAGGAGACGTTGCAGGACCGCTTCCAGCTGCGGTCGAGGTTTAGCCGCCCGGGCTTGCCTCATGTACCTCTAGTACAAGACCCCCCGACTAGCCTAGAGGCTAGCCTGGCTGCGCCGCCACGGAAGCCGCGCAACCCCGCCAGGAAGCGGGTGACGAAGAAGCTGAAGGTCTCAGAGACCACGCCTCGGGAGGTAAGTTGTCTTGAGCAGAGTAATCGAGTACCCGTTGTTCGAGTATGTTTGCTGACGAGTAGTCTTCCTTGTGTGCAAGAGGTGCCGCCAGCGGAGCCCGTCGAAGAGGGCGACGAGGGCGTGTGGGACCCGGTGGGGGAACCAGCTGGAAGTCGCAGTCCAGCCCCCACTGTGGAGGACATCTTGGCGCAACTGGAGCGCCAACCCCCGGCTCCGCAAGGGAGCACGGGACTCGTGGCCGCCGCTGTTGAAGAGGTGGTGGCCTCAGGAGCGCAGGAGACCGCTGCGCCGGTCGCTGCTGCTGTGGAGGAGGTGGTAGCAGCTGGAGCGCAGGAGGAGGAGGCGCCCGCCGAGGGTGGACTGGTCGATATCGCCAGCATCCTCGGTGCTCCGGCCGTGACCATTGTCCGGTCGAACTTGTAAGTACCATATCCTTATGAGTAGTACTTTGTTGCAGTAGTCGATGTTGCCTGACGACCATCTGTGTGCGCTTTCTGCAGAAGATCAACAGATCTGACCTGGGATGGGGATGAGCCCTCATCAGCGGTGGCAGAAGAAGTCGCGCCGCCCGCCAAGGAGGCCGCTCCCGCTACCCAAACCGCGATTGGAGCCACCGCCTGCCGAGGCGCCGCCGCCGGGAGGCCAGTGTAGTAGAAGGTGAGTACCCTTCTTGAAGCAGCAGAGCTCCACGAGGAGTAGTCGTAGGCACTGATGCACTTGTCGTCTCTTTGACAGGCGCTGAAGGTGTTGACATCCCTGCAGGGGTGCCAATGCAGAGGTTGACACCAGAGGCCCCGGAGGCTGCGGAAGGAGCCCCCGAGCCCATGGAGGAAGCCGTCGAGAAGACCGTCGGGGGAGAGGCGGTCACCACGTCGCCAGAGATTGCTCTGGAGGTGGCTATCCGCTCCCCCGAAATCCAGGACGCAGAGCCGATCCGTTCCGCCCCGATGACGGAGGCCACCGCGAGTAGTCGCGGTGGGATAGAGCTGCTCGCAGATGACCTTATCGAGCCGGCGACAGTGGCCAAGCATCTGGAGGCGATCCGTCAGGCGGAGCAATGGATGAAGGTAGGTAGCCGTAGCCTTTGAGTAGCCAATCCTTTGTCGTTGAGTACTCTTGTGATTTGAGTTGTCTTGTGCAGGACGTTGCGGAGCGGTCCCGCGAGAAGTCGAACTCCGCGCAGGCTATGGCGACACGGTGCTCCGAGCCGAGGCGCTTGAAGAGCAACTTGCGAAGTCGCGGAAGCACGCGGCTGCCGTGCAGTCGAAGCTCGACGCCGCCTTCGCCAAGTACCACAACGACGTGATGGAGCTGCAGGCGAAAGGCGACGACTTGGTGCGGAAGAACAAAGGCTTCCGCAACAAGAACAAAGGTACACCTCTGAACTTGTCGGGTACTTGTTGGATGTCGAGAAGCGTCTGACCCGCTGTTGCGTTGATGTGTTGCAGATCTTGAGGGCCAGGTGGAGCAGCTGAAGGCTTCGGAGACGAGCATAAAGAACCTCTTCTACCGTGAGCAGGAAGCCCGCCAGGTACTTGAGCTCGACTACAAGGAACTCGCCTTCGAGTGCGAGAAGCACATGGAGCTTCGGATTGCTTCTGACAGAGATCTCGTCAACTGCTACAAATCCTTGCGATGTTGAACGAAGACCGCGAGGCATTGCGGAGCCCGCTGAAGGAGTTGGAAGAAGCCGCGTTGCCGATCGCAAGACTCCGGTGCCGCACCCGGCGGCCCCAAGATAGCTCCTCTGGTGGATCGCCTTCGGGAAGCTCCAAGCCGGCTGGCCGCCTACGTGAAGCATATGGCGAGTCGATCCCAAGACAAGTCTTGGCCTTCATGAAGTCGTACTTCCCGAAGGCCCCAGTGGAGGTAGTCGCCGGCGGGGTAGCCGCCAACTGCTCTGATGAGCAGTATGCAGAGCTGCTGGAGCAGATGGCTCCCATCGCGGAGCAGGTAGCTGAGAAGCTGAACCTCCAGTAGCCCTGTAATAGGTAGCTAGTAGCCATAGTTGTACAAGAAAACAATTGTAATGAATTGTATCAAGTATCAATGAAAGAAAATTTTCCAGCAATGAGTACTCGTAGTCGCGATCTCAGAGTGCGGAGCGCCCATCGTGGAGTGGATGCGAGTAGTAGTACTCGGCTTTGGTAGTCCCGTTGCAGGGAGTAGACAGTAAAGAAGTTGATGAACAATCGAACTTTATTACTGAAGAAGTACACCTGGGGTGGCCGGGGCCGTAGTTACAAAGTAGTCGCTTGGACCGGAGGCCGCTTATAGCTGAGTAGAGCTGGAGCGGGTAGCCGCTTACAGCCGTTGATCCGTAGGTAGCCGTGTAGGCCGGATCGTAGATCCATAGGTAGCCGTGCGGGCCGGATCTTGGAGTGTGGTCTCTTAGTAGACCGCCGCTAGAGTCCTTGACGCTCGTCGCAGCCCGTGGTCCGTAGGTAGCCGCACGGGCCGGACCCCGGAGAGAGGGGTAGTCCGAGACCGGAGCCGGGACCGGGGGGTCGCTTGCGGCGAGGGGGGTGTTGATGTAGTCGTGAAGACTTGAACCCCGCAGTAGTCGTGTAGACTAGGCGTAGAATCGACGTAGCCGGTCGACGTTCCACGAGTTGTTAATGTCTTCGCCTTCGAGTGTTTGGAGGCGATAGGAGCCCGGCCCGGTCACCTTTGCGACGGTGAAGGGACCCTCCCAGGGGGAGCTGAGCTTGTGAAGTCCCTCCGTGTTCTGGATACGGCGGAGGACGAGATCTCCAACGTTGAAGGAATGTTCCTTGACGTTGCGATCATGGTAGCGTCTGATACCCTCCAGGTACCTTGCTGATTGGACGAGGGCAGCGCGGCGAGCTTCTTCGAGGCTGTCGATATCAACTCGTCCGTCGTCTTCCGAGACGCCTTCGTCGTAGTGCTCCACCGCCGGCGAGTTCCATATGACGTCGGCGGGGAGGATGGCTTCGGAGCCGTAGACCGAGAAGTAGGGGGATTGCCCCGTTGGCTTGGATGGTTGAGTCCGTAGCCCCCAGAGTGCGTTGGGTAGTTCCTTGATCCACTTGCCCCCTTTAGAGTTCGCGGCGTCGTGTAGCCGCTTCTTGAGGGCGTCGAGCACCATCCCATTGGCACGCTCGACTTGTCCGTTGGCCCGTGGATGGGCGACTGAGACGTATCTGACGTCGATCCCACTATTCTCGCAGTACTCCCAGAACTGGTGGTTATTGAAATTGGATCCCAGGTCTGTGATGATGCGGTGGGGTAGCCCATAGCGGTGTACGAGTTCATCCGAGAAGTCGAGTACTCGTCGGCCCTTGGGGCATGTGACCGGCTTGACCTCGATCCACTTGGTGAACTTGTCGATAGCCACCGGCACCCCGTTGAATCCTCCCGGCGCGGTTGGCGGTGGCCCAATCATGTCGAGCCCCCGGCAGCAAAGGGCCGGGGTTGGCGGTATGGTGACTAGCTTGTAGGCTGGGACGTGTTGCTGCTTGGCGAAGTACTGACATCCTTGGCACCTTCTGACGAGTTCTTCGGCGTCGCCCATAGCTGTGGGCTAGTAGAAAGCTCGTCGGAAAGCCTTGCTGACCAGCGTGCGTGAGGACGCATGGTTGCCGCAGACGCCCTTGTGGATCTCCTCCAAGATGTCCTTGCCTTCTTCGCGAGGGACGCACTTCATGAGTACTCCAGAAGATGCGCCCCGCTTGTAAAGCTTGTCTCCGACGAGGACGTAAGACTTGGCGTGGCGGACGAGTTGTTCGGCCGCGTCCTTGTCGGTGGGGACCTTCTGCTCGCTGAGGTAGTCGATGAAGGGTTGCCTCCAGTCCACGTCGATCATCATGACCTCCTGCCCGGCCGTTGGATGGGCTGGGGCAGTGGTCGGTGGCGCCGGCTCTGGGATAGATGGCGCGTGAAGCTCGTGAACAAAGACACCCGCTGGTACTTGTGCGCGGGTGGATCCGAGCTTGGAGAGGACGTCCGCTGCAACGTTGTTGTCGCGGACGATGTGATGGAACTCGAGACCGTAGAACTTGTTCTCGAGCTTGCGGACTTCTAGGCAGTAGGCGTCCATGTTCTCCTTGTTGCGGTCCCAAGACTTGTTGACTTGGTTGATGACCACTGCGGAGTCGCCGTAGACTAGTAGCCGCTTGATGCCCAGTGAAGCCGCGAGGCGGAGCCCGTGTAGGAGGGCTTCGTACTCGGCTTCGTTGTTTGAGACCTTCCAGAAGATCTGCAGGACGTACTTGAGTTGTTCACCCGTTGGAGAGATCAGGAGTACCCCTGCACCTGCGCCCTCGAGGTTGAGTGAACCGTCAAAGTACATCACCCAATGCTCTGGTCGCACGGTGGGAGTAGGTAGCTGGTGTCGGTGTTTTAGACCGGCAAACCTACCGAGGGGGTACCCGAGGTAGTAGATTGTGCGGTGGGGATCGTGATCGGGAGACCGAGAACTCGAAGGTATGCGCAAGGACACGGGACACAAGATTTATACAGGTTCGGGTCGCCAAGGTGGCGAGCCCTATGTCCTGTTTGGGGGATCAAGTATGGCGCCCTGCGCTTGGTGTTGGGTTGTCCCCGGAGGGATTGGAGATGTGCGGCTAGGTACCCGGCCCTCCTTTATATAGTCCAGGGGGCGGGTTCCTAGTCGGTTACAAGGCAGGAGTCCTAGTAGGAGTACACAGAGCGAGTCCTAGTAGGAGTACAGGGGAATTCTACCAAGAGTCCGTCTTCTACTATTCTTCCTTCCTTGCACGAGTACCCGGGGTGTATGCCCGACAAGCCCCCGAGCACGTTGGAGTCGAGAGTAGTAGTTCGAGTAGTCTTGAAGCCTCTTCGAGTAGTTCTTGAGCGTCCTCGAGTACTGCTTGGAGAAGTCTTCATTAGTACTTGAACTGCCGCGAGGCTGGAAGGTGGTCCAGCTCATCAGTCTTGAAAAATTTTGAATGATGGGTGTAGCATAGCAGCCCCCGAGCCTTGAAATGATTAGGTAATCAATCCAAGGGTCTTCAGTGTTCGCAAAGCCATCATCTGAGTACTCTTGCAGCGTGTAGCCCCCGAGATAAGAGAGCCGTATGAGCCACGTCGAGTAGTGATTGGTGAGGAGCCCCCGAGCTTGAGAGCGAGCGAAGCATGCTGAAGTTATCTTCAAGTAGCCCCCGAGCTGGAGAGATTCCAAGTAGCAGTTTGGCGTCGAGCCGTGGAGCTTGAGAAGTAGTCGTGCCGTCAGAGCGGACTTTAGGTGCGACCAAAGTCGACTTTTAGATGCCGGCAGAGCGGACTTTAGAATGCGACTTGAAAACCGAAGTCGACTTTGTGCCGCGCGGAGCGGACTTTGAGATGCGACTTGAAAACCGAAGTCGACTTTGTGATGCCGCGTGGAGCGGACTTTTGAGTTGCGACTTGAAAACCGAAGTCGACTTTAGGATGCCGCGCGGAGCGGACTTTGAGATGCGACTAGAATAGTCGACTTTGTGCCACACGGGGTGGACTTAAGATGCAAAAAACGAAAAGCACTTTCCGGAAAGCCAAAGCGAATGAAAAATCAGAGAAAACGAATAGTTTTGCCGCCGGAGCGGGCTCAAGATTGCGACCGGAGTCGGCTTGTGCCACCGGAGTGGGCTTAAGTACCTGAGCCATGGATTTCAGACCCAAGGTACAGTTGCCGCCGGAGCGGGCTTGTGCCACCGGAGTGGGCTTGGATGCGACCGTTAGCGTCGACTTGTGCCACCGGAGTGGGCTTAAGTACCTGAGCCATGGATTTCAGACCCAAGGTATAGTTGCCACCGGAGCGGGCTTGAAGGTGCGACCGGAGTCGACTTGCGTACCTGGGCCATGGATTTCAGACCCAAGGTACGGAGCTCGAGTACTTAGGGTACTTGGACCCATGGTACGGAGTGTGAAGACCACATGCAGCTAGGTTCCATCGTCGCCAGGACCCGAGGGCCGCTTACAGCTAGGTTCCATCGAAGCTTACACACGTAGTATGCCACTGAAGCAGGCGAAGATGCGACCGGAGTCGACTTTAAGATGCCGCACGGAGCGGACTTTAGAATGCGACTTTAGAAGTCGACTTTAGATTGCCGCGTGTAGCGGACTTTAGAAACTGCCTCCTAGGGATAGCCCCCGAGTTGATGAAGTAGACTCGTGGCGACTTGATTGATATACCCCAATAGTAGTCAGCAGAGTGTAGCTCCCGTGAAAACCCGCCGAGAAGCATACACAAATGAGTAGTCGGCAAGTTGTCCTACATGATGAGGAGAACAAGCCAAGAAAACAGTAATCATTTAGATAAATGACTTAGCTGTTGCTGCCTGGACAGACTTGTTGATGAAGCCGTGGCGATCGGCGATGGAGCCGCGACGGTTGTTGTTGAAGTCGACTAGTCAGAGTTGATTCCGGCTAGTTGCTGGGGGCGTGACTGCCGTTCTCGACTAGTTTGGAAAACTAGTCGAGATGAATGGTCGATGCGATGCGACCGAGGAAGATGACATCATGGCAGCATGCGGCGCACTCGAAGTAGAGCCAGCGTTGTCGCGAGACAAGTAGTCACCACGCACGGCGTGGCTGGAAGAGAGCGGCGTGGCCGCAAGACGAAGTCGCGGCGCACGGAGTAGTCGATGATGAGCCGTGTGACGGGCTGCGCGACGTGCCGAGGCACCCGGACACGTAGCGTAGGCGGAGTAGTCGAGGATGAGCCTGCGTGGGGCGAAGTAGTCGACGACGAGCGGCGCGACAAGCCGCGTGACGAGCCGCGCGACGTGCCGAGGCACCCGCACGCGCGGCGAAGACGAAGTAGTCGACGACGAGTAGTCGACGACGAGCGGCGCGACAAGCCGCGTGACGAGCCACGCGACGTGCCGAGGCACCCGGACGCGCGCGGCGAAGACGAAGTAGTCGACGACGAGCCCGGGGTAGTCGACGACGAGCGCGCGCGCGACAAGCCGCGTGACGAGCCGCGCGACGTGCCGAGGGCACCCGGACGCGCGGCGAAGACGAAGTAGTCGACGACGAGTAGTCGACGACGAGCGCGCGCGACAAGCCGTGTGACGAGCCACGCGACGTGCCGAGGCACCCCGGACGCGCGGCGAAGACGAAGTAGTCGACGACGAGCCCGGGGTAGTCGACGACGAGCGCGCGCGAAGAGCCGCGTGACGAGCCGCTCGACGTGCCGAGGCACCCCGGACGCGCGGCGTAGGAGAAGTAGTCGACGACGACGAGCCCGCGCGAGGCAGAGTAGTCGACGACGAGCGGCGCGACGAGCCGCATGACGAGCCACGCGACGTGCCGAGGCACCCGGACACATGGGGGAGGCGAAGTAGTCGACGACGAGCCCGGAGTAGTCGACGAAGAGCGGCGCGAAGAGCCGCGTGACGAGCCGCGCGACGTGCCGAGGCACCCGGACGCGCGGCGTAGGAGAAGTAGTCAACGACGACGAGCCCGCGCGAGGTGGAGTAGTCGACGACGAGCGCGCGCGACGAGCCGCATGACGAGCCGCGCGACGTGCCGAGGCACCCGGACGTGCGGCGGAGGCGAAGTAGTCGACGACGAGCCCGGAGTAGTCGACGACGGCGCGCGCGACGAGCCGCGTGACGAGCCGCGCGACGTGCCGAGGGCACCCCGACGCGCGGCGTAGGAGAAGTAGTCGACGACGACGAGCCCGAGTAGTCGACGACGAGCGGCGCGAAGAGCCGCGTGACGAGCCGCGCGACGTGCCAAGGCACCCGACGCGAGGCGAGGTGAAGTAGTCGACGACGACGAGCCCCGCGCGAGGCGGAGTAGTCGACGACGAGCGGCGAGACGAGCCGCATGACGAGTCGCGCGACGTGCCGAGGCACCCCGACGAGCGGCCGAGGCGAAGTAGTCGACGACGAGCCCGGAGTAGTCGACGACGAGCGGCGCGACGAGCCGCGTGACGAGCCGCGCGACGTGCCGAGGCACCCGGGACGCGCGGCGTAGGAGAAGTAGTCGACGACGACGAGCTCGCGCGAGGCGGAGTAGTCGACGACGAGCGGCGCGACGAGCCGCATGACGAGCCGCGCGACGTGCCGAGGCACCCCGGACGCGCGGCGTAGGAGAAGTAGTCGACGACGACGAGCTCCGCGCGAGGCGAGTAGTCGACGACGAGCGGCGCGACAAGCCGCGTGACGAGCCACGCGACGTGCCGAGGCACCCCGGGACGCGCGGCGAAGACGAAGTAGTCGACGACGAGCCCGGGGTAGTCGACGACGAGCGGCGCGAAGAGCCGCGTGACGAGCCGCGCGACGTGCCGAGGCACCCGGACGCGCGGGCGGAGGCGAAGTAGTCGACGACGAGCCCGGAGTAGTCGACGACGAGCGCGCGCGACGAGCCGCGTGACGAGCCGCGCGACGTGCCGAGGCACCCGGACGCGCGGCGTAGGCGAAGTAGTTCGCTGCAGCCGGGGGAGTGGAGACGAGTACTCGCGGTGCATGGCGAGGTTGTCGTAGAGCGCGTGCGGCCGGAGACGAGTAGTCGCGACGCACGGCGAGGTCGACGATGAGCACGTGCGGCCGGAGACAAGTAGTCGCGGCGCACGGCGAGGTCGACGTAGAGCAAACTTGATCGGGTGACACGAAATCGATTCCGTGTAGAGTTTCGCCGAGCCTGCGAGTTGCTGGTCGTCGAATAGTTGTCCATGTGACTGTCAGCGTCGTCGAGCAGATTGATCTTGTTGACGAAGGTCCTTCGACTCGCCGGTGGTGATGATCACCCCTACCGGCGCGCGCCGGTGTCGGTGTTTTAGACCGGCAAACCTACCGAGGGGGTACCCGAGGTAGTAGATTGTGCGGTGGGGATCGTGATCGGGAGACCGAGAACTCGAAGGTATGCGCAAGGACACGGGACACAAGATTTATACAGGTTCGGGTCGCCAAGGTGGCGAGCCCTACGTCCTGTTTGGGGGATCAAGTATGGCGCCCTGCGCTTGGTGTTGGGTTGTCCCTGGAGGGATTGGAGATGTGCGGCTAGGTACCCGGCCCTCCTTTATATAGTCCAGGGGGCGGGTTCCTAGTCGGTTACAAGGCAGGAGTCCTAGTAGGAGTACACAGAGCGAGTCCTAGTAGGAGTACAGGGGAATTCTACCAGGAGTCCGTCTTCTACTATTCTTCCTTCCTTGCACGAGTACCCGGGGTGTATGCCCGACAGCTGGTTCTCCCGCCACTCGACACGGTGGCTGTGCGTGGCTTGAAGTCGATAGTGAGGGCGCCGAGCTCGACGGCCCACTTGGAGATTCTTCCAGTAGCATCTTGATTCCGCAGGATGTCGCCAAGCGGGTAGTCGGTGACGACGGAGACCGAGTACTGCTGGAAGTAGTGTCGTAACTTCCGCGAGGTGATGAGTAGAGCGTACAGGAGCTTCTGCACGGGCTGATAGCGGGCCTTGGACTCTGATAGAACCTCGCTGACGAAGTAGACTGGACGCTGGACCGGGTAGGCGTGGCCGTCTTCCTGCCGCTCGACAACGATGGCGGTACTGACCACATGAGTAATCGCAGCGAGGTAGAGCAGCAGCTGCTCTCCCTTGTGAGGAGCCGTGAGGATCGGTGGCTTTGATAGGAAGTCCTTGAGCTGGGCAAGGGCTTGATCCGCCTCTGGAGTCCACACGAACTTCTCTTGATGCTTGAGTAGTTTGAAGAAGGGGAGGCCCCGTTCTCCTAGCCTCGAGATGAATGCGTTCGCCGCCGCCATGCACCCCGTCGGCTTCTGGACGTCTTTGATGCTCGTGGGAGCTTTCATGCTGGTGATGGCGGAGATCTTCTCGGGGTTGGCTTCGATGCCGCGCAGGCTGATGATGAAGCCGAGTAGTTTCCCCGAAGGGACGCCGAAGACGCACTTGTTCGGGTTGAGCTTCCAGCGGTACTCGCGTAGCGATGCGAAGGTCTCTTCAAGGTCGTCGATGAGGGTACTGGAGTCTCTGGTTTTGACAACCACGTCATCCACGTAGGCCTTGATGTTCTTGTTGAGTTGCCGCTTGAAGCAGGCCTGGATGGCCCGTTGGTAGGTAGCGCCGGCGTTCTTCAACCCAAATGACATTGTCATGTAGCAGTACGCGCCAAACGGGGTGATGAACGCGGTCTTCTCCTGGTTTTCTTCCTTGATCGCGATCTGGTGGTACCCGGAGTAGCGATCGAGGACGCGGAGCAGGGTCGCGGCCCCGCCGTGGAGTCGATGACTTGATCAATCCGCGGCAACCCGAAGGGGTCCTTGGGGGCGTGCTTGTTGAGGTCGGTGTAGTCGACGCACATCCTCCACTCGTTCGAGTTCTTCTTGTGGACGAGGACGGGGGTTGGCGAGCCACTCGGGATGGAAGACTTCTCCGATGAAGCGGCTGCGAGTAGCTTGGCGAGTTCCTTCTTGATGGCATCCCGCCTGTCGTCGGCAAAGCGTCGGAGGTGTTGTCGTTTGGGGGTGGCCTTAGGGTCGACGTTGAGGGCGTGCTCAATCGGCTCCCCGGGCACTCGGCATGTCGGTCGGCTTCCACGCGAAGATGTCGCGGTTAGCCCGAAGGAAGCTGATGAGCGCGTCTTCCTATTTGGGGTCGAGGCCGGACCCGATGGTGGTGGTCTTGGTGGGGTCGCCTGTTCCGAGGTCGACCGTCTTGACGGGTACCTCCTCAGGTGGCTGAGGCTTGTTGGTACTGTCAGATTTCTCTGGGATGTCGAGTTCACTTGTAGCAAGCTTCTTCGACGCAGCGTAGACCTCCATCATCGCGTTGGGTACTTGATTTGTGGAGGCGATCTCCACGGCTTCGTGTCGCAGTCGTGGGAGATCTTGAGGTCCCCTTGGAGGGAGAGTACACCTGGGCCGGACTTGGCATCTTGAGTACCAAGTAGGTGTAGTGGGGCACCGCCATGAACTTGGCGATGGCCGGTCTGCCGAGGATGGCGTGGTAGGAGGTCTTGAAGTCCGCGACCTCGAACTTGATGTACTCGGTACGGTAGTTGTCCCGAGATGCCCCGAAGGTAATGGCGGGGACCACCGAGCCCGGTGGAATAGCCGCGTTGCCGGGGACGATGCCGTAGAAGGGCATCTTGCTCTTGGAGAGCATGGGAGTGATGTCGAGCTTCATTTTCTTCAAGGTCTTGGTGAAGAGGATGTTGAGCCCGCTCCCACCGTCGATGAGGACCTTGTTGAGTTTGGAGCCCGCCACCGTTGGCTTCAGGACGAGGGGGAACCGTCCTGGTTCGAGAAGCTGGTCCATTGGTCCGCGCGGGAGAAGGTGATGGGTACCTCCGACCACCTGAGAGGGGTCAGGACCGCTGGTTCAATGGACATTACTTCACGACGGGTAGCCTTGCTCCCCGCCCGCCGGGCGTCCGCCGAAGAGGACGTTGACGGTCTTCTCGGGTTCTTTGAAGTCGTTGTTGTCGCCGTCCTTCTTCTTGTTCTTTTGATCATGAGGGTGCGGTGGCTCCGGCGTCTCCTTGAGTGCGTGCCTGAGCTGGTAGCACTGTTCGGTAGTATGGTTGCCGTTTGGATGCCACGGGCACTTCTCCTTCAGCGGGTCTTTGAAGCCGCCGGAGTTTTTCTTCGGGTTCCCTTTCGCAGGGCGCTGGATAGCCGCGACAGTGTTGTCTGGCTTGCGCTTGCGGTTGGGACCCGAGTAGTAGTAGTAGTAGTTGTTGTTGTTGCGGCCGCCCTGGTTCGCATTACTGCCGCTGCCGCCGCCCTGGTTCTGCTTGGTCTTGCCACGAATGGCGTCATATTTGGCATTGGCCTTGTCTTCTTCATCCGCCCAGGACGTGATCATGTCCTTGAGGTGGGGGATGGACCTGGGGCGGCGGCGACCGAAGTCTTCGAAGGTGCGGCGGTGATAGAGGCCGTCCTGGAAGTGGTCGATGACCTCCTTGTCGGTGACGTCGACGACGGTAGCGCGCTTGTCGAAAAAGCGGCACATGTACTTGCGGAGGGTCTCGCCTTGTTCCTGCTTGATCATGGCCAGGTCCATGCGAGTACCCGATCGGCCCATGGCGCCCGCGAAGTTGCTTGTGAAGCTGCTCCTTCGGCTCGGTCCCACTTGTCGATCGAGTGCTTGTCCGGCGACTCGAGCCATGTGAGTGGTGCTTGGTCCAGGCAGAAGGGGAAGTAGAGGCACTTGGTGTCGCTGTTGCCGCCAGCGTTCTCGATGGAGAGGGCGTAGCATCGGAGCCACTGGATGGGATCCTGCTTCGCGTCGTACTTGGTGATCCCCAAAGGTTTGAATTTGTTGGGGAGGAGCAGGTTGCGAAGTCGAGGTGAGAAGGCGGGGAAGCCGTCGCCTTCAGCGGCAGTGGTCGACTTCTTCCGCCGCAGCTCCTCAATCTTCTGGCGGGCGTCGTACCCGTCGTGCGAGGCGCCGGAGGCGTGGCTGTTCGCGTGGCCTCGGCCGCCGCGAGCGCCGCCGCCTCCGGCCCTCCTGTTGGCCCCATGGTTGGAGGCGCCGCCGTCGCTGCCGCCGCCGTCGGGGTCGTTGCCGCCGCCACCTGCCGAAGCGCGGTGGGGAACAACTTCTCGGTTGCCGCGATCTTGTAGTGAAGGTCCGCCGGTGTTGGAGCGGCGACGGTTTGGCTCGGCTGGGAGGTCAGCTCGAGTACGGTTGGGACCGTTGTTGGCGCTGCGACTAGTAGCTTCGTTGTCGCGGGGCTTAGCTGGAGGAGGTTGGTTGACTCTGTTGTCGACCCGCATGAAGTAAGCTTCTTCAGCGAGCTTGGCGATGACCTCACCAGCGCGTATGCCCTGAGCCTGGCGTGCGATCGCTGTGATCGACATGAGGCATTGCTCAGGTGTGGTGTGTACTCGCTCTCGACCGCCTCGAGAGCTTCCGCAAGGTTGCGGATGGGGAGGTTGTCGCGGATGCGTCGACGGCGTTCGTTGCGCTTCCGGTTGCGTTCACATCGAGCGTCTCTCGTCCGCCGAACCTCGTTGGGTGGAGCATCGCGAGAGAGCTCGTTGGCGGAGATGTCTTCCGGTGCAGGGTCCCGAGGCCGTGCCTCGAAGGCCCTGGGGTGTCGCCGGCAGCCATGAAGACTTGGCGATCGGGGGTGCCAAGGCTAGACTCAGAGGGTGCCACCTCGGTTGGTGTGTTTGAGTCCGCCCGGGCTAGCGGTGTTCCCTCCTGGAACGGCAGTGAGTCGATGTAGGCGACGTAGCGTGAGTCTCCCTTCGCCAGGTCAGCAGGCTTGCAGTCTGGCCAATAGACGTATCTGCCGACCGGCGTGGATTTTATAACCAGCCCAGAAGCTGGTCCTGACAAGGGAAGCTCAGTGGAGTCGTTTTCGGACTCGGGCTCCTCAGGGTCCGACCCGAAGTCGAACTCGTAGTTCGGGTTCGAGTAAAACTCGGAGAGAGGGCTGTAGTCCGAAACGTGATCGGGGGCGGCGTCGGAGTCCGAGTTGCCCTCGGGTATGGGCTTCTTGCCGGCCCGGCGCGAAGTGGGAGCCCCCGTGCGGGCCCGGCTGAGGATGTGGGGGCCACGCGCGGAGGGCTCGCACGGTGAGGGGACCGTCTGCGATGGCTGAGCAGCCGGCTCGCATGCGATGGCCCATGGCGACGTCGAGTTCGAGTTGGAGACGGACTCGGGTTCGAAGTCAGCGTGGTGGTTGAAGAGCGAAATTTCGCCGAACTTGCCGGCGAGTTCGCCTGTGACGACTTCGGGAAGCGTCACGAGGCCTATCTTCGGGTTGGGCTGCATGGTGAGGCGGCGCTGGAAGGAGCCCGCGCCATCAGCGGTGCAGACCCAGGCGCCGAAGACGAAGGTGTCGCCGCGGTTGAAGGCGACGGTTGGCTTGAAGCAGACAGGAGCCGTCGAGTTCGCCATGTGATCTCGGGCGAGAGCCCCTACCTGGCGCGCCGGTGTCGGTGTTTTAGACCGGCAACCTACTACGGGGAGTACCCGAAGTAGATGATTGTGACTCGCCGAGATCGGTAACTCGAAGGAAGAGACACGTGGCACACAATTTAGACGGGTTCGGGCCGTGAGGTGCGTAATACCCTACGTCCCGTATGCTTTGCGTAGCTCGGATTGATAGGGCACAATTACAAGATGGTGCAATAGTGCGCCGTGAGTTGTAGGGGATTGGATGAGGTGATCCTGAGATCGGTCCCTGCCTCGCCTTATATAGTCCGGGAGGCAGGGTTACAAGTCGGAATAGGGAGAGAGTACTAGTCGAGTACGTCTAGGAGTCCTCTATACAGTGCGGAACATGTACAGCTCCCTAACCGAGTACTACTCCTGTGTAGTCCTTGTGCTCCACGCCATCAGATACCATGTAGCGCAAGCCGGGTAGTCCCAGGGGCCCACCGAGTAGTCGGTCCTGGTACCCATCGAGGTAGTGGGCCCAGGGAGGTCCATACGACAGAGGCAAAAGGGCTCGACACCATTGACAAAAGAGCAAAGCACAAAGCAACTTTCAGGCAACACAAAGAGCTCCCAAAGCTTGAATGCAAGCTCCCCCTGAACAAATGCGTGCAAACTCAAGTTCTCCCCCTGAACTGAATATCCATCTTTTTCTCCCCCATGATGCAAAACTCCCCCCCCCCTTATTAAAAAAGGTGCATCTCTACCCATGAATTGGAGACACAATTCTCCCCTTGTTGGTAATGCATGAATCAAGTCTACAAATGCAAGCATGTGCTTCTCAAATATACAAAGAGCGCTACAACATGCTAAAATTGAGACATGGACAAGCAAGATAGCCACAATTTGAGCACAAGCATCGCCAACAGTAGAAAGGGACATACAAGCAAGTAACATAGCCATGAGCAAGAAGAAGCAAATTTTCACCAAAACTTCCCTCTCATGAGCATAGGACCTAAACATGATCAAACTGAGCACAAATAACATATAACTCACAAACTTCGTGCAAGGTCACAAATTCTCATCACAAGGTCATCACAAACACTTACAAGCTATCTCATGTCATGTCAAAGCCACCGAGCCATGTGTCCACTTCTAGATATGGGACTTCTCACTGGTGAACATCATGCAACGGTTTAGCACCCAAGATGAGGAATTTAATGCACTTATGACATGCAAACAAATTTTTCAAGCATAGGAATCTCACATACCATTGTCATGATTTACAAATTAAGCATGGTACATGAAGTGCCTTTGCGGCAAAAAGAAGCTTAGGCTTCTCCACAAGGTAGCATGTAGGCTAAAAATTCATGATGATAAAAGGATCTTTGATCCCAAATGAAAAGAACATGGTTCCAAGCACAAATTAAGCAAGATATAGCCATAAGCACCCAAATTGAACATGAGAGACATTCTACTTACAAGAGAGGATCATATAGCATTTTTACAAAAAGAAGCCATCCACAAGCATGTATATCCCAGAGCTACCAAGAGCATAGCTATACATCTCATGAGCATCACAAGCAAAGTCATACCCTCATATTTAGCATATCATGGTGATCAAAGCATATGAGAGAAGCACATCTCTGTGGCATATGTTACAAATGCAGTCTATGATACAAAGATGCAAACATGATATGAAAATGCAACATGCATATGTACATGAGGTGCCCAACCCAAACTCAAACGGGCAAACGAGCACAAAACTCACAAGCTTCCCCTAAGCACATGCACTAGAGCCAAAGAGCAAACGAAGCTCACCCTAAATACACGATATAGGGCAAAGAGCACAAAACTTACACGCTCCCCTAACACATGCACTAGGGACAAAGAGCATACAAAGCTCACCCTAAATACATGCACTAGGGCAAAGATCACACCAAGCTCACAAGCTCCCCTAAGCACATGCACTAGGGCCAAAGAGAATACAAAGCTCACCCTAAACACATGCGAAAGAGCAAAGACCAACCAAAAAGCATGACACAAGTATATACAAGAGAGTACAAGGAGAAGGGACAACTCACTATACATGTGTAAAAAGGCTTTCAAGAGCCATCCAAAGTGGTTTGGAGAACCATTCTATCTTGATCACCTCATGAGCCAAAGATCAAGTACCATCGAGCTCATGTTCTCCAACCGCGTCTCCATACTTGCACACAAGGAGACGAAAAATACCGAGTCTTGGATCCCAAAGGGTTAGTAAGCACATACTTGGGAATCCAATACTTCATCACACGGGTATGCGATGCACTCAACTTGTCATGTGAGTTAGCATGATGCAAATGCTGGTTACAATGAAAAGGTTTTCGAACACCCTTAGAACCATGCCTCAAAGGAGCAACCCACGAGGAAAGACGAGTGCTACCACAAGCAAAAAGGCAAAGGTCCCTCGAGGTCGTAGGAGAAGAACCAACACAAGCACCACGGGAAGCATGTCGCGGACCAACACAAGAAAGGCTAGAAACATGTCCATGAGCATGGCCTACTCACTAGAATGAGTGTCATAAAACTCGTCCATAAATTGTGCCTTCTTAGGCTCACAAGTATCCATGCCATGAGAAGGGCTACGAACAACCAAAGGCCTAGAAGCACAAGCTCGCCGCATTTTCCTTGCACGGTGGTAGCAAAAGCTCTCTTGATGCTCATCCTTCCCACAAAGAGAGCAATGGTACAATGGCCTATCGGGAGGCACAGTCTGAGTGGACGAATTACCATTCTCTTGTAAGTGAGAAATCCCTTGGGACTTAGAGCAAGAAGCATCAACCTCAATACTCGATTTGGTGCCAACATTAGAATCACACGTGCCATGAGAAAGGCTACGTGGCTTCTTAACAGCTTTAGCACGCACACGTCGCTCATGCTTGACACGACGAAAGCAAAACTCCACGGTATGCCCATCTTTTTTGCAAAAGGTGCAATGGAAATTCGGTTTGGAAGTATGAGTTCCAAAGAAATGAGAAGCACCCTTTCCATTTGAATCACCTTGGGCAACACCGGAAGAAGCAACGAGTTTAGGAGTAGCTATGGGAGAGCTATCCAAAGCACTAGAACACTTACCACCATCCAAAGACTCAGGCTCAAGAGAAGAAGTCGACTCCGGTTTAGAAGAAGCAAATTTAGAAGCATCAACATCAGAGTGACAAGAAAAGCGAGAATCCAAACTCTTGACACAAAGACTCTTGCACCTTGTGCGCAAAACCTCATTTTGAGACTTGAGGCGCTCACAAGTACCACATGTCATATTTCTCAAATTATTGATTTCCTCTTCAATGCATTTAGCATATGTGGTACGCAAGAGTTCATTTTCTTTCTCAAGGTTGGCACTCATCTCATCATGCTCAACCAACTTGGCGCTCATATCCTCGCGCATCTTTTTCAAAGCCAAAACTTCACTTTCCAAATCAATGCAAGAGGTGCAAACGAAGTCACATGAACAAGCAACATCATTTACATCTCGCAAAGCATTATCATCATCACAAGAAGTATGGCAAGCGCCCTCTACGGGCAACAAAGAGCACTTGCTACAAGGCATAGACTTTAACTCACAAATTTCAGCCCTAGCACGCTCAAGTTCATCTACACATGTGGTGTGAGTCAATTTTAGTTCATTTATTTTAGCAAGCAAAGACTCACAAGAAACACATGGCAATGAAGCACTTTTCTCCAACAAAGCAATCTTACTTCTAGCCACATCAAGATTTATATTCAAAGCAACACAAGAGTTGCACGGCATAGAAGCATTAGATTTCAACAAGTCAATTTCAGATTGCAAGTTAGCAAGAGATGATCTCAATTCATCATTTTCAAAATCCAGATTGTTGCATGCTCTTTTAAGAGCTTCAACATGCTTATTGCGACAACTAGTTTCATGTTGTAGCTTCTCATTTTCAGCACACAAGGCATCATAATATTTGCAAGGCAAAGAGGAATTCTTAAGCTCCACATTCATCTCACCATAAGCACAAAGACGAGTGAACAAACAAATGATACCTTGAGAGAGTTTGACTCTACCTCTCTTCATGAGCTTGTCTTGGAGATCATCATCTTGAGCCACCAAGAGATGCAACAACACCATCGCCTCCGTGTGTTTCTCCAACTTCTTACACTTCCTCCTCCACTTGTGGTCATCTCCTGAAGCACACAACATCTCTTCAAAGTCTGAGAACAAAGACACACAAGAATAAGAGCATGGTGCCATGACTCAAAGCACCGGTTAGGATTAGCCAAAAACAAGCTCAAACCATGCAAAACTAATCCGCAAGCAAAAGCGCCCTTTGTTGACGGTTAATAGTTGTATCAAAGTCCGTTTAGACTTGCAAGCGGACAAGTCTCCCGTCGTAGTCAAGGGACCCTTCTTCCCTCGAGTGGTGAATACAAGGTATCGAATCCGTGGAACAATGTGCAACGCAAGGATTCAATCTAGTAAAGCAAGGGGAGCTATCTTATGAAGAACTAAGTTGCATCTAATCTACTAACTCATAAAGGAAACACATCTAATCTAATCTACTAAAGAGGTAGCAAGAGAAAGCAAGAGATAACCGATCTAGAGAGTCTAGATCATGCTTATGTTGTAGCTCCAAACAAGATAGATGAAGATAGAAAAGCGAATCTCATTAAAAACATCTTTAAATCGTGGCCTCCAGTCCGACTCCGAAAACGCCCACCTTTCGGAACCCCCGTTCTGTCACAATGTATCCCTATTCATGCGGGTAGTCTAGGGCGAGTTCGATAAGAACAAGTTGAAATCACTTGGTCGGTCCGGTATGCACCTCTAGCCACCGCGGCTACAAGAGCACCCTATGTAATCTAGCTATAGACTAGATTGGGGAAGAAGCAAAACCAAGAAGAAAACAAAATCATCGAGAAGGCACTTGATCGCTAGAAATCGGATTCACTTAAAGACTTCACCATGAATGATTACAAGAACAAGATCACCACCGGGATCCTACCTCGATCTTGATCTTGCTCTGGAGCTCCGACGTGGTCTTCCATGCAAGGTTCCCACGTCGGCTAGGGAGACCCTAGACAACTAGCACGACCCTCATCTCCGAGATGGTGTCCCTCAAGCTTCTCTGCTCCTCGGCGGCGGATGACGAATCGATTGATGCGTGGCTCTCGGTCAGGGGGCTATAAATAGCCCGAGATGCATCTAGGTCAAAGGGGGGGGCAACTGGGCCTCGAAATGAGCTGGGCCGGCCGTCCTGGGCCCACTTCGGCCCAGTCCGCGGCCTCCTTCGCCCGATGTTGCTTCCCGAGTCTTCTAGATCCTCCCCTCTTCTGCATGTGGGCCCTTGTCGTCAGTTTCTCTCCGAATTGGATGAAGCTCCTTGTCTCGCAAGATTTGGCACTTTTCTGGCTAGGTCCTCGGAGTTTTCCATCTTCTCGGGTTGGGTCCTTGGGCATCTTGGAGTCGTGTTCACTTCATTGCTTGACTTCTACCGGGCTTCAAGGTCTTGTCATGAGGTGCTTAATCAACTTATCCTGGAAGTCTTGCTTTCAACGCTAAAACCCTGCATAAACACTAAACTCCAAAACCGACATGCATAAGTGAACTTGTTATACCACGGGGGTTAGTACCAATGGATAAGATACAAAAGTCATGCTCCCCCATGCTTAAACCTTGCTCGTCCTCGAGTAAGCCTTCGATGGATATCATCGTTGCCCTTCATTGTTTAAACCTTGCACTTGATCATACACGAGAAAACATAATGCTCTCAAACGTTTAATTCGTTTAAGTCCCATAATGTACTAGCCTTCATCCCTACGGAGGGTAGATTAATAATTAAGCTTATCCCACAAGTATTAACATGCTCCCAAAATTCAAATGAATCTCAGAAATTTTGAAATAAAGAGCAAGATGAAAAAGAGCTAATCCAAGTTCACAAATTTAAACCACCTTGCATCTTGCTCATGAACTCTCATCTCATCATGTCTCTCAAGACTATTTATTCTACTCCTTTCCCTCTCATAACATATATATGTGGTAGGCTTTTATATGGAGCTCTTTGGGAAAGTTTAGTCCTACCAAGATATTATAAATGAGATGCTGTCAAAACAAGACAAGCTTCTCATGGTCTTACCGAGACTCGTCAAAAAGGTCATTGGAAAATGATGTTATATCAAGGAGGGGAAAGAGAAAAATACACACACTTGAGATGGGTGGACATGTGCAAATGGCAAAGAGTGATCCCGAGGCACAAAGGAAGTCCTCGTTATCGGATTGCACATGGTTGGAAAATGAGTATGGATCTTTTAATCTTGAAGCCTTGAAATTCCTAATGCACTTTAGAGAACCGGGGAGCTTATGTTATTTTTACTCATACTCACATTTTTTTTCTTTTCTTTTTTTTTCTCATACATATACTTTTTCTTTATTTTTTTCTTTCTTTCTCTTTCTCATTTTTTTTCTCATCAATTTTTTTATTTGCTCCTCTTTGAACTCTAAAATTGCATTGTACCTACCTCCTCCCCCATGCTTAGACGTTTGCTCGTCCTCGGGCAAAGAGGTGATAAAGATAAGGTAGGTACCGGAAATACTTTTCCTTTGGAGAGATACTTGAAGTCTTCAATGTTGGCACCATCGATCTTCTTTGAATTGATGATCCATACTCAACGATAGGTTGTGGTCAAGGAGGTAATCACAAAAGATGATATTTGGTTTTAAGGATGGATATCCGGTGAGGTTTGTGAGATCTCCGATGTGGAGATACACAATGCACGGATAGAAAGGCTAGCAATAAGATAGATACGCAAAAACGGAATGACCAGCTTCTTAGTCTCGGGCCTGAGAAATCAAGGCCTGAAATAACTCACCCAAAAATAAATCTTGTATACTAAGTTTTTGCACTCAAATATTTATATGGCTCTGGATAGGTAGAGCAACATGCAAGTGGTATTTATGACAAGGTTAGCATTACTTTTAATAAATCATCTTTAATCCATCTAAAACTTGAGAGCACATAAAACACTATGGGTCTTTATTTCTATCATAACCTCCGCTAAAGATTAAGCTAGTATTGAGATAAATTCGGATTTGTATTTTAAGAGAGCATTAGCTTAATCATGCATAAAACAATTATAAAGATAAACAAAGCGGCAATTATAATCATATATCATCATGACATAAACTTTGTAACTTTACCAAAGGTAAAAAACTAGGTGGTGGCATTAGTCATGATGAAAATAAAAACTAACACACATGCTGAAAATTAAAGTAAAAACTAAAAATTAAAGTAAAAACTAAAAATTAAAGTAAAAACTGAAAATACTACGCATACATAGGCGCAAACAAGCTGAAAATTAAAGAAAAGGGAAAAAGGAAAGATTAAACTAAAGCTCCTCCTCTCTCTAATCTTCCGCCGATGGTTGATATTGATAGTCTTGGTTGTTGCACCCTTGCTCATAATAGGATTGCACCGCTCCTCCTATGAATTGTCCCGACGGTGCTAAGTGAAGGTGTCAAAGCTCATAAGCGATGTTTGCATTTCCTTCACCCATTTGGTTTGCATTAGTTTGGATGGCTGCAATAATTTGCATGTTTCTTGCAGCGTATCCTCCAATGGTGGCCACATTTTGTTGTGGTTGAGGAAGCTGTGCATATGGCTCCGCAAAGGCTACGTTGGCCACCACAAATTTGGTGGGGGTATGGCTACACCACTCCCCCATGCTTGCATTGGTACACCACCGTAGTAACTCGGCGGCGCCGGAATTCCTCCAAATGGTGGCACATAATTTTGTTGTGCACCTCCTTCTTGGGCCATAGAAGATCCTTCTCCTATAATCCTTCTCTTTTATTTTTCTTTGCCGGCACAAGAAGTCCTTCCTCTAACCAATCTTTCTTCCCCTCAAGAAAAAGTCTTAACCTTCCTTCCGAAAGGGGAAAATTCACCTTGGCTACTTTGAAGCCTCCTCTCTCATCTTCACTTATATATTTTTCTTTCTTCATATATTCAAATCCTAGGGAAGTCCCGGCTAGGAGATGCATCGGGTTCCTTGTAATACCCGGTCTTAAAGAGATAACCAACATGGAGAGGTAGCACCCCGAACCAATATCTCCCGAATCCGATGTTGCTCACAAAACCACCGGTTGATCATGAGGTAAGTGGGGTCAATTGGCTGCCTGGCAATCAAAGCCGAATAAAGCCAATTCAACTCTGTGTTGGTTATCTTTGTCTCTCTCATTCTCCCCAAAATCCTCTTGCACGTCCATGAGTGAAACACTTGGATGATGGGGTTCCGGATAGTATTTCTTCGTTGATGGTCTTCTCCCGTGATCATACTCCAAAAACCTTCCATGTGCCTTCATGCACATCCACTTGTTTCGGGGCTCCCTTTTTGAAAACCGAGCTATTCCCTAATACATAGGGAACCGCTTGTTCAATCAAGATAGGAGACACTCGGCCATGGGTCTACGACACTAGAACATGCAATCGTTTTGATCATGAAAACCAATCTAATCTATCGGGGTTGTGACCACGGTTTCACCCTTTCCCTCCTCTTGTACTCACTACGTGAAGGTATTCATGACTAGACCTATGATGGACACGGCGTATTGAATGGATCCAAGGAAGCATTGGAGCTCTACTCCCTTTACGGCATGGTAGCTAACCTTAAGCATTAAAGTATATTCAACACAAGATGATAGATAGATAATCCAACAAAGCATGATTACATCTCAAGATCGATTGCAACCCATGGATGAAAGGAGATTACTCCATCAAGGTGCTAGACATAGCACCGTTGATCACGGTTACCCTTCTGACGGTGTCTTCCTTCTTCTCCACTTGTGGGTGCTTCCTTCGAGGTGGTTGATCTCCCTCCAGAGATCTCCCTCCTCTCTCTCTAGTTTGTGGATGGCCTCCTGGTGCGAATGGCTCTCTCCAAACGAAATGAGAGACTCGGCACTCCTTCATCAAGGATATGCGCCATGGTCATGAGAATTTCCTAGGCGAATTCCTTGTGGGTGTTTGCCGACACTCCATTAGAGAATTGCACCCACCTCGGTGTCCCGTATGAAAACCCAACATGTGGAGAGCTTGGTCGTCGAAGTCGACGTTCGCTACAAGCCTCTACTCAAGGCGAGCGAGCTTCTTCTCCTCCTCCTCCATCATGATGACAAACCCCTCGGAATACCACGGAGCGTATGGAGGTGGAGCGGATGATCGTGTCGAGTGGTGAGGTCGGATGGGCGGCTCCTCCACGAATTTCGTGTGGCCCTCATGCCACCGAGGAGAGGAGTGTGGTTCCTCCTCGGCAGTGCCGTGTCCTCAATACTCCGAGGAGACTCGGAAACCGAGCGCTTCCTCGAAGAGGTTGTCGATGATGGCTTAGACGACGGTGATCCCTTCTTCTTTGGTGAAAAGACTTGTAGTTTTCTTCCATGATTGCAGTACTCCCCCTCACAAATATATATCTGGGGTTTTCAACCGGTAACAAGGTACACAAATATTATTTTGGAGTCTGGACTTTGAGTGGATTAAGGATGTGATTTGTTGCACAAAACAAGTGGGGTGGATGGCTAAGTCTAAGGTGGTTCCGGACTACAAACTAGAGCACACGAACAAAGAGCTGGATGGGAGACTTACCTCTCTCCTCCTCTTGGCTCGGTTCTTCTCTAGCGCACTCATGCTTGCTTTGTGACCGCGTGCACCTTTCACGTTCTCGTCCACTCCTTCGCTTGCATTATGCTCCTTCCACTTGATGTTTTCGCTTTGAGTCACTTCCATACTCCCTTGCCTCACATGCCTCCATGATATTCCTACAAAACAAAGCCTTGGCTGCCCCCCATGCCTGTACTTTGCATGTGGTGTGATAAAATATGTTGGAGGGGCATCCCGTGATGTATCATGGTGCATGTATGGTTAGGTTAACTAGATTGCCTCCCTCTAAGCATGCTTTAATGCTAAGCACTCCTCTAATTTCGAAAATAAAAATAAAATCAGAGCTATGGGAGAGCTCAAGCATAAATTTAGAGAAGGTTTTAAAGCATTAAAAACAAATGTAAGTCAAAAAATATTTCCGACTACTTTTATGTTGGTCTCACCGGTATTGTTTGCCTTCATTAGTTGAGAGCAAGCTTTTCCCGGCTTGATCATGGGGGCATAGGTTTAGGTTCTAATTTTAATTAGATAAGAGAGATTTTGAATAAAATAAAATTAAATGAGGCTTAGAAAAATTCTAACTCTAGAGAAACCAAGGATATGGATTTTTAAACTAATCAAAAATCAAGTTTGTAGGTTCACGCAAGTCCTACCACGTGCTGAAATTTAAATAACATCTAGATACAATTCGTGGCTCTACTCGTGTGTTTTTAGCATGTAAAACAAGTCAACCATAACATCATAAAGAGGATGAATGGTTGAGATAGGTTCTGAATTTTTTTTTGGTTTTGGATTCTCGAAAAAGAAGCAAACAACATAGGATGGTTCATGTAAAGGGTTTATGATCAAGCAAAATATTCAACCAAGAATTATGTCTCTAATATTGTTTAACCATTCTAAGTCTAATGTCTTTGCGTAGTAAAATTAAAAACTAAATTACTTGAAAAGACTCGAAAAACCTGGAATCGGGTTATCCTCCCGGTAGCTTATTCTTGACTCGACGAAACGGGTTGCCTCCCGCCTAGCGCTTCGTTTATAGTCCATGGCTAGACTTCTTCACTTGATTACTTCGGATGAACACTCTTTGCGGGCATTGCAATCTTGGGTACCCACTTCCGCACCATCTTGGGCACGGGCTTATTCTTTGGCTTAGTCATATTTTTGGTCTTCACAGGCTGGCTTTGTCCTTTGGTCTTGACGGATGCAACAACTTCCTTCATGTAATAGCTCGACATCTCAAACTCCAGTCCTTCGGTCGTGATCTTCATGGTCTCCTTAGTGTGATCCTCCATCTGTCCCGAATGATTTTGAGTAGCCTTTTCCGTCTTGGGACCTTGGGGTTGTCTCGGAAATTCTTCTTTGTTACCCATCGGGCGCCCGACAAGTTGTCCCACTTGCTTATCTAGCATCTTGATCATGATGAATACTTCACGTATAGAGTTTCCGACCTCCGTTACCTTGCCATCTAGATTCTCTAATACTTTCTCCATAGCCTCGAACTTAGTGACGGCGTCCTTGTTGATCTCAGCTTGCTCGTCCATCAAGTCCTTGAATTGTGCACAATGAGAAACCAAATCTTGAATGGATGAACTTGCATTAAATCGGGGTTTACCTTGGACATGGTCGTACTCCTCACACTCCTCGCATGTGGATCTTGCTTCGGTAGCCTTTAGGTGTTGAGCTTCTATTTCCATCTCCATCTTCTCCATCCTCCTCTTAAGTAAACCGATATGCCACTCAAGGAATCTGACTCGTATGTATTCATTGAAATGCTCCAAAGCTCTCGCAATCGTCATGCGGATAGTTGAGACCTTGATCTTGAACGGCCTTCCGGCGTCTTGAAGGTTTATGATAGGTAGATCAACGATGTCGGTTTAGGTTGATCTTCCTTTGGACTTGGAGGTGGTGATTCCCATGGAGATTCCGGTGGACCTTCAACTTCAGCTTTTGAATCTAGGGTTTCAACCCTTTAGCTTGTGTTGCACGTCTCCTTTTCCTGTAAAGTTTTCCTGGATCATCCACAAAAAAGTTTTGGGTTTCTTGGAGAGGTAGCCAACCATCTCTGGTTAGGGTTAGCAATAAAACAAAAATCTAACAAAAGAAAAATTAGGGTTAATCAAAACTAGATTAGATTGATTTTTTTTCTTTTGAGGATGATCAAACTTAAGAGATGCAAAAGAAAATCAAAAGAAAAACTGAAAAATAAGCGATACTAGATTGGATCTTGATTGCTTGTTCCGCGGCAACGGCGCCAGAAAAAGGGGCTTGTTGACAGTTAATAGTGGTATCAAAGTTCGTTTAGACTTGCAAGCGAACAAGTCTCCTGTCGTAGTCAAGGGACCCTTCTTCCCTCGAGTGGTGAACCCAAGGTATCGAATCCGTGGAACAATGTGCAACGCAAGGATTCAATCTAGTAAAGCAAGGAAAGCTATCTTATGAAGAACTAAGTTGCATCTAATCTACTAACTCATAAAGGAAACACATCTAATCTAATCTACTAAAGAGGTATCAAGAGAAAGCAAGAGATAACCGATCTAGAGAGTCTAGATCATGCTTATGTTGTAGCTCCAAACAAGATAGATGAAGATAGAAAAGCGAATCTCATTAAAAGCATCTTTAAATCGTGGCCTCCAGTCCGACTCTGAAAACGCCCGCCTTTTGGAACCCCCGTTCTGTCACAACGTATCCCTATTCATGCGGGTAGTCTAGGGCGAGTTCGATAAGAACAAGTTGAAATCACTTGGTCTGTCCGGTATGCACCTCTAGCCACCACGGCTACAAGAGCACCCTATGTAATTTAGCTATAGACTAGATTGGGGAAGAAGCAAAACCAAGAAGAAAACAAAATCATCGAGAAGGCACATGATCGCTAGAAATCGGATTCACTTAAAGACTTCACCATGAATGATTACATGAAGAAGATCACCACCGAGATCCTACCTCGATCTTGATCCTTGCTCCGGAGCTCCGACGTGGTCTTCCATGCAAGGTTCCCACGTCGGCTAGGGAGACCCTAGACAACTAGCACGACCCTCATCTCCGAGATGGTGTCCCTCAAGCTTCTCTGCTCCTCGGCGGCGGATGACGAATTGATTGATGCGTGGCTCTCGGTCAGGGGGCTATAAATAGCCCGAGATGCATCTAGGTCAAAGGGGGGGCGACTGGGCCTCGAAATGGGCTGGGCCGGCCGGCCTGGGCCGGCCGGCCTGGGCCCACTTCGGCCCATTCCGCGGCCTCCTTCGCCCGATGTTGCTTCCCGAGTCTCTAGATCCTCCCTCTTCCGCATGTGGGCCCTTGTCATCAGTTTCTCTCCAAATTGGACGAAGCTCCTTGTATCGCAAGATTCGGCACTTTTCTGGCTAGGTCCTCGGAGTTTTCCATCTTCTCGGGTTGGGTCCTTGGAGTCGTGTTCACTTCATTGCTTGACTTCTACCGGGCTTCAAGGTCTTGTCATCAAGTGCTTAATGAAATTATCCCAGAAGTCTTGCTTTCAACGCTAAAACCCTGCATAAACACTAAACTCCAAAACCGACATGCACAAGTGAACTTGTTATACCACGGGGGTTAGTACCAATGGATAAGGTATAAAACTTATGCCAACACCGAAGGTAAACTCATGGCTAGGTTGACAGATTTTCACTGTCAACACCCTTTTCTCTGTCGCCCTATGGATCCTAGACTTGTTAGAGTCTCACGAATCTGCAAATGGCTCTGATACCAATTGAAGGATCAGATTAGCGACCAGAGAGGGCGGGAGTGAATAGGAGCCGATAAAAATTCTTTCTCGATACTCTGAGAGTCACACACGAACAAGCGGAAGCACACACAAACCTCTCTCGATACCTTAGGAACAAGGCTTGAAAGGCTAGGAAGCAAAGCGGAAGTAAGCACGAAAGAACTTGAGCAACAAAGAAGAAGGCTGAGACCTACCGGGTCAACCGGCATAAATGTCCGGGTCACCCTGAGCCTTACAAAGCCGCACCGGGTCACCCGAGCACAAGTGACCAGGTCAACCCACTCTCTTCGGGTCACCCGGCACAAGTGACCGGATCACCCGGGACAACACAGAAAACTGCCCGCGAATTCACCCCAAACTTTCGATCAATGGATCTCCCAAACCACTTGGAGTCTTGAGACGAAATTTTGGGAAGATGATGAACACCCCAAGGAGAGGTTATGCCCCAAAAATTACGGCCTCAAACTTTCTACAATTCCCGGAATCGCAAATCCTTGGCAAGAACATTATGAAGTAGGGTTCATCCAAAAATCAATGAATCGAAGGCCAAATCTAGCGTTTGAGGGGTCAAGATCATCCACAAAGAGGCACAAGGCACTCACCAATGATTCCCTCAAAGAAATCCAGAGAGAAACACCCTCAAATCGACGAATCGAGCGATGAACGAAAATCCTCCAAAAATACCTCCGAAAACCGCAGAAAAAGAAAAACGTTGGGTGCAAAGGATTTGGCACGAGATTGAGAAGGAAGATTTCACTATGAATATCTTAGCCAAATCCGGTTACAAGTCACTCACAAGAATCACAAATCTTGGATGGCAAAAAGCTCAAACAAAGAGCCACTCACCCCTCTCTCTCCCTCTCTCCCTCTCTCCCCAAGAGCACCCCAAAATGAAAGAGCACTCCCACCTCTAGCCCAAGAGTTGGCTGAAAATTCAGCCCCCTCCTCCTATATATAGGCCCTTCAAAAAAGACCGAAGTACCCCTACACTAGGAGTTACAACTCAAGCCCTCACAGGGGCATTTTGGTCAACACATGAAGTTCTCCATCAGACGGCCGCGCATCCATCGAGTCTTCGCGTCCTCCCAATGCAAGCACCTCGATCATGCCGCGTGTCGCCCACTTCGAACCTTCTCGGCGTGCCCGGATCCCGTCTCCGCCCACCGAGCCTCCGGTCTTGGTTTTTTGGCTCAACCAAGTAACTCGGACGGTT
The DNA here is from genome assembly GCA_947561735.1 of Cenchrus americanus. Lineage (NCBI taxonomy): Eukaryota > Viridiplantae > Streptophyta > Magnoliopsida > Poales > Poaceae > Cenchrus > Cenchrus americanus. Next base: position 306,373,148 of record OX387241.1, on the reverse strand, counting down.
TTGTGGTGAACCACCGTAAACCCTGCTAACTCGGTGCAGCCTCCACACCAATCCCACTCATGACTTGGCCACCATGTCGTCCTGTCTTGGTGTTGGTTTTGTGGAGTAAACCAACCAAACCCCGCTTGCAGACTCCGGTTGTGAGTCGCTACCCTACACCGACTCCACCTTGGTTTTGAGGCTCAACCAAGAAACCGTACCCGACTTCGTCTTGCTTTTCTTGCCACCATGCGGCCCACACTTGTTCCCGCCCGGCCACCGGGTCCATCGAGCCGAGCCTACTTGTCTCTCCACTCCTCAGAGGCCACACAGGCTAAGACCTTTCGCGCCCGCTCTTCACCTGCACCAACAAAAATCAAGCCGCAACCTGCACCTGCAGTACTCGACCAAGAGTCAGTCCACACCACGTTATCAATCACTCATCACACCAAGGAGTGACTATCCACCGGTCCTCGAACGCTCCAGTCCTCATCCTTAGTGGTCGTGTCGAAAGCGGGCTGGAACATAGGCCGAGTGGATAAGGAAGGAATATCTGCCGCCAGAAACTGAAAGGCCGGCGGTCTGGAACCTCCTAGCGGAAAGTTCGACAGTGTTGTAGGTGTTGTCCTGCTGTTGAGGCCAGGTTGTCGGAAAGAGCGGCGGTCACCCTGTACGATTAGAATATAGTATAACCACAAACACACAATAATTGTGTGCATTATTTGAAAATAAGGTCCACTGAAAGTACCTGCACCGGGGGAACAAACGGCCGCTGCACGTAGGGTGGCTGTTGTTGTGCCGTCGAAGCCGAGAAGCAGCCGACAAGGGTGGGAGGCGTCGGCTGTGAAGCCACTGTCGAGGCGGAGCTGGAGGACGATGTTGGGTGGCGCGGGAGGAGATGAATCACTATGGCCCCGACGTAGTTCACGACAGCAGAGTACCTCATGGTAGCAGCGATGATCCTGTCGTACGTGCTTTGGTGCTGCTGAGGCCCCCAGGTAAAGCACTACTCCCTCGCGGCCGATGCGAGCCGCTCGATCTCAGCAAGCACGTCGTGCTGCTCACAAAATTAGAAACACATGTTAAAATGAAAAGCCATATGAATGTAATATGTTTGCAGTATCGTAGCTTACCGCTATGTCAGTGGTCTGGTCTCGGCACACCGGGTACATGGTGTGCGGCAGGATCCTGTCGTGGTCCGGGACAAGTGGCGGTGGCAGGGTAGTAGGCACGTACATCACCTGCGTCCGCGTCCTCGGGAGGTACCACTGAAGGTACACTACCCAGGTTGCGCCGTCGCGAAGGCGGTGCTCGGTGATGACGTTCTGCTCGTGCGCTGCGGACGCCCACTCGTTCACGTACGACTGCAGCTTATCGACGAACGATGTCACTGCAGCCACGCCCTTACGCGTCCGCCTAGCATAAATGAAACATAAAATTATTGGCAACTGACTATTTGCAATGTAAAATAATTATAATTGGCAAATGTTAGCTCACATGTGTGCTATAGGCGGCAGACGTGACACAACGGGTACTGGCGCCTCCTGGAAGAGGTCGAACTGCCTCATCACCGGGTGGATGGCGCACTCCTCGACGTAGACGTCGAAGACGAGTCGGCACTGTGTCATCCATTACGCCTAGTATCGGGAGCACAGGGACGAGAGCCCCTGTGGTGTGTGGGCAGCGACCATGGCAGGAGCGTACGGCGTCCACCGGACCTGGGCATCGACCACCCGGTCATTCTGAGCTACGAAGTCCTTGTACGTCTTCTTCGGCTGCTCCCCAACCCAAACATGCTGCAAAGAACATGAAAAGTTAAGTGAATCAAACTAAAGAACTCATAGCGCGAAGAAAACGATAAGGGAGGTAATTACCTTCCGGAGGCACCACAGAGAACCCATGGTGGGGAGGTCCACTGGGTCGGTGTCTTCGGGCAGCGTCTGATACTCCGAGAGGTCGGCCTTGGGCCGACCGATGTAGAATCTCTCGTGGATCCACATCTGCAGCAGGAGAGGGCACCCCAGGAGGATCCCCTCCCTACTCGCCGTCCTCGACACTGCCGAACACAACCCCCTGTAGGTAGCTGCCTAAACAGCGCTGCCCCAGCTGATCTAGGGCATCTGGTCGAGGGGTGCGTCGGTGATCCTCTGAGCCAAGGGGAGCAGGTACCACGACAATGAGTCTCCCGCTGACTCGCAGAACAGCACCCACCCGAACAGCCAGAGCAGGTAAACCTCCAAAAACCTGTCTGACGTCGGGTCGTCGGCATCGTCCGCCATGTAGTCAGCCTACACACACAAAGGTCTATCGTCACATTCATTTAACATGCATACAAATGTTAAAAATAAGAGTTAGAATCACATACGCTGAACTGGTGGATCCAAGTCCAGGTGGGCCCGTGGGTGTCGGCGAAGGGCACGTACGATGCTGGCGCGCAATCGTTCCAAGGAACATTCGCGAACCGAGCAAGTAAGTCAGTGTGCCACGTCGCGGGGATATCGATCAGCCCCATCGCCTCGCCAGCACATGGCAGTCCTCCCAACATCGCGGCGTCCTCCAAACTGAGCGTCATCTCACCGACGGGGAAGTGGAACGTGTGTGTCTCTGGTTGCCACTGGTCCATGAACGCGGTGATCAGCGGGGCGTCGTAGCTGAACCGCGTCAACCGCTCCGCCCGGGGAACTACATCTTGTAGTTTGTCCCCCTCGACCAACCGCGCAACAGGGAGAAGTCCTGCAGCGCGTAGCCTGAAAAATATTAATTTACTTAACGCAATTACTATTGTAAAGAAACAGAAATAAATAATAAATATGAATTATGTACTTCGAAATCCACCGCTGGTGTATCGGCATCAACGTCGGGTCGTCCGACAACGTATGTTGCCGATTGGTGGTGCCGGTCTACCGCCTCATCGAACAACTCCGGCCGTACGTACTCCAGCGGCGCAGCCATAACTGAAAAAACTAACATAATTGAATAAATTATTCGAATTATACTAATTTAAACGAATTATGTGAATTTAAATAATTTTCTACAACTTTTATACAAATTTAATCTAATTATGTGAATTATAACCATTTTCTAGAAGTTTAAAACCAATTGGAACAAACTATGTGAATTTAAATAATTTTCTACAAATTTTACATCAATTTAATCTAATATGTGAATTATGATCATTTTCTAGAAGTTTAAAACCAATTAAAACAAATTGTGTGAATTTAAACTATTTTCTACGAATTTTATATAAATTTAATCTAATTATGTGAATTATAAAAATTTCCTAGAAGTTTGAAACCAAATTAAACAAATTATGTGAATTTAAACTACTTTCTACTAATTTTACATCAATTTAATCTAATTATGTGGATTATAACCATTTCCTAGAGGTTTAAAACCAATTTAAACGAATTATGTAAATTTAAATAATTTTCTACAAATTTTACATCAATTTAATCTAATCATGTGAATTATAATCATTTCTTGGAAGTTTAAGACCAATTTAAACGAATTATGTGAATTTAAATAATTTTGTATGAATTTTATATCAATTTAATCTAACCATTTTTACGAATTTTAAATGAGTTAAAACGAATTATGTGAATTTAAACTGTTTTATACGAATTTTATAACAATTTAACTAAATTAAGTTAACTAAACTAAATTTCTAAATCAAACTAAACTACGTTAACTAAACTAAATTTCTAAACTAAACTAAGTTAACTAAAATAAACTAACTATACTAACTACACTAACTAAACTAAATTTAAAAACATACCTCGGCCAAAAGTGCTCCAAAGAGTTGACAGCCGAAGATTCAGAGGAGGAGGGAGGGAGGGAAGGGCCGGCGGCGGCGGCGGTTGCCCCTTTATATAAAGGTGACGCTGCCGCCATGGCCCACGGCTTCAGGACCCTGCCGTAGTAGGGCACGACGCTAGGGGCTCCTGACGTCGTGGGCCACGACGTTAGAATTCCTGCCGCCGTGGGGCACAACGACATGAATCTAGCCCCACCAAGCAGGTGAGCCGACCGTTGGCGCCACCCCAAACGCCATGCCCCTCTGCGGCAGGAACTCCTGTCGCCGTGGGATACAACGGCAGATGTATACTTCTCGAAATTTTTGGTTCGTACATTTATTTTTTGAAAATCAAATCAGAAAAAATATAAAAAAATTCCACCAGGACCAGGCAGGACTTGTCTGTCTCCTGGCAGGCTTGTCGTTGGCCACTTCCAACGTTATCTGGGCCCGACACATGTAGTAGTAGGTCCCTCGGGCTCCACAAGGCCCAGTAATGATCGATGCTTTCCCATTTTTCAATCGTCATGAAAGCTGCTTGCTTGCTGCTTCCTTTGCCTTTTGGACCGCAACCGCAACACCACCCCCGTCAGTTGTCACCTTCTGCATGCATCATGCATGCTTGCTTTGCTTGCTTCATTACATTGCTTGTACGTGATGCCAATACCCCACGATCGTATCGACCTTGTCCTTGTCGCCCAATTAGGCTCAAGCAGCAATCACATGTCCCCGTACTGTACGTCCTAGTAGCGCTGCGTCCGAATCAAACGTGTACACAATCTGTTCCTTGGACTCGGAGACTACCGCGTCCATGTGCCCCGGCGTGCAGGACGACCCTGTTAGGCGCGCGATGAGCGGCCGGCCGGTTTAAGGCTTGATCAACGTGTTTACTTCAAAAAAAAAAAAAGGCTTGATCAACGTGCGGCGCACGAGCACGCACGAAGTACCCACCATTCTCCCATCACTCTCTACCGTAGTGATCTTCAGTTCTGTTCTGCCACATGATCCGATCCGTCTTACAGCGACCGGGAACTACAAAAAAAAAAAAAAACTTGCACGATACCACCTGATCCGATCCAGATGGATAGGATCTCCTGGCACGCTCTGCAGTCAGCTAGCAACAGATCGTACAGCCGATATATAGCGCAAAGGTCTCCTGTTTGCTCCCGCTTCTTCCAAAAATGTTTGTAGTATTATAATGTAAACGAAAATTGTATTGCTCCTCGTTTTTCGTTTCCTGTGGTTCAAATCTCTGAAGCGACTTCAGTTCCTACATAAGAGAGAATTTGGAAAAAAAAAATAAACAATGTGCTTGGTACGATTCTTGCTTATACTTTTCACCAAACAAACCGCTTATAAAAACACAAACAAATAGTGCCGATGGAGATTCTCCCCGTAATAAGGCCAGCAACGACTGTGATCCTTCACAATAAGCGGCTCCTGGAACCGGGGAAAGGCCGACGCATCCATCTGACCATCTCCAATTCTCCATCAACGGAGGCCAAGAAATGTGGGGAAACGACCACGTGCCGCGCGCCCTGCCCCGGCCCGGATGATTGCTCAACACCAACTTCTTTGTGAGGCTCAAGTTTCTGGCAAAAATATCTCCGATATCCTGACGAGCTCGCTGCACTGCACGTCTGCACCTGTCACGAACCTGCTACTCCTCCCATCTGTTCGGACGGGGTCCATGTGGATTTTTTTTTTTTGCGAGACGGATCCATGTGAAGTTATGCTTATCCTGAACCATGCATGATCATTGTGCTGTTCAGGATACACCATCTTTTGTTTTTGTGTGAGCAAATGAAAGCTTGTGGCGTGTGAGTGGCCCTACAGTCTGATCCATCGTCTGGGGCTGGGCTACGTAGTTCTGTACGAAAACGATGCTGCTCCCAATTGCAGAAAATGGAATGGAAATCGCCTCTCTTTTGGCAGAGGTTGTTGCTTGCTCCGTTCCAGAAGCAGTACTCGGTGGCCATGGCCCGACGGACGCGTCAGCACTGGCCCCCGCCCGTGTCGATTGCGACAAGCCGACGAGCCAGTAGTAGATGCGTAAACCAACCGCCCGGTTTGGACTTTTCCAGTTTTCATCCAAATCAAACGGAGCAACAGTTGAGTAGAATGTCTTTAGCAATACGTGTCATATAGAAATAGGAATACATCTGAAGTTGTTGGTTGTGACCGAAATGGAGACGTGGTTGCAACCATGATTAAGCAAATGCCTTCTACTCCACACACACTTGATCGAGTCTTCCCCTAGCTAGAACAATCGTATCATCGATCACTTGGTCCAAATCCAAAGAATATAACCCCCCCTGTTCCCCACCAAGAAAACGACGATGACATTATGTGTGTTGCTCTCGGTCCCTCGAGAGAATCTCCGGACACAAACAAACGTGAGCAAAGGAACAACATCAATGTCGACCGCCGCCCATCCCATCCAACTTATCTCTGCGCTGCAGCCTGCAGTGCAGCATCGATCGCTCGGCAAGAGGGTTAGCGGATCGGATCACACGAGAAGCTGTTAAACCAGCGACAGTCAATAGTGGAGGGTTCCAATTATATAACCCCTTTCGCCATTGTCCACTCCACGAAGCAAGGTATCTATAACTATAACCCCTCCCCCGTCCACGGCCGGCTATTATTGCCTCGAGCTCTTCGGGCACATAGCCATGGCGAACACACAGGGATTGAGAGACAATTAATAAACACCATCTAGCAGTAGCAGTGGAGCGGTAGATCGTAGAGCGAGCTCAGGAAAATAAAAGAGAGAGAGGCCGGTCGCGATCCATGGCGGTGCACGTGTTGCTCCTCGCCGTGCCGGCCGTGGCGGCGGGCGGGTTCATGCAGGCGTTCCAGTACACGTTCCTGCTGTGGCCGTTCAACCTCGCGCTGCCGCTCGCGCGCCACCTGCCGCGGGCGTGCGCCGTGCTCCGGCAGCTCGCGGCCTTCTACGACGCCGAGCTGCGGCCCTACGCCAGCGGCGCGCGCCGCGCCGCGCGACGGCTGCCGACGCCGCCGAGGACGACGCGGCACGCATCGCTCCGCGACGAGCACCAGAGGGCGGCACACGACGACATCGTCGCCAACGCCATGATCGCGCTCGTCGAGATCTCCTACTGATCGATCGACGCGCTAGCTTGGGGGTGTGCTTGCTGCCACAGCACGCTGCCGGGCCATCCGATCCGTTGCATTTGCATCCCCGGATTGATTCCTTTTTGCAGCGATCCTGATCTTGGGTCAGTTGGCTTTGCCATTTTTCTGTTGATTGTGTATATAGTGTCTTCTCTTCTTTCCTGCATCCATCATCAGCGAGGTTTCGAGTTGCCTCCATTGTGGATTTGTTGCGAGCTTGAACACAGATAACAGATTAATAAAAAACAAAAAACAATGCAGAGGTTATTCATCAGCTCCTTTAAGTTCTACCCCTGTACATTGTTTTTTGTCTACGATCTGAGCTATTTCCTTATCCACTTTTAGCACCCAAGCAATCTACTCCAAGTTTCCTAGGGTTCGTAAAGCAAGGTGGGGGTGCTCTAGCACATTATCGAGTGCATCTACTTTAACCCCATTATTGGCCCCTTTTCTATGCTACTGATCCGAGCAATATTCAGTGACCTGACATATAAAAATTATTTACTGCATATTAGTGTCCTGTGGTCATTTGCAACAAGCTTCTGTGGGTGCCTATAATTTGTCTTTAAAACCCCCATTGTTTAATGGATCCTTTTGTAAATATAAATGGTTTGATCATATATACTATAAGCAATCAGAGAATTCCAGGAAACCGCCGTGTGCAACAGCGGTACGGGCAGTCGAGGGAGAAAGATTTTTGTTGTCACAGTCCAGTGGGACGCTACCCATCAGAGTTCAAATCCCGATGCTTACACCTTTTCCTGGATTTTCCAGGAATTACCAGCGTAATGAGTTAAGTGGTAAGCAACGTTCCCGTCGACGACGAGACACCATTGGTGACTTCGGGAATCTCCTCTGCCGGTACTCAGTCCTTCAAAGGTGCTCATAGGGGTAGGGTTTGCGTACGTATATTCAAAGGGTTAAGTGTGCGTGCGTGTTGTGAGTGTCTGCGTTGTACTGTGTAATTCTTAAAAAAAGTAAGATTTTCGTTTGGCATATATATTTAAAATGAAAAATAAAAAAAAGTTAAATAAGAAACGACGAGGAAATATATGGCCGCCGACCTTGTCGGGGGGCTCCTAAATGCCTACTGAATGAAAGGTGGTATGGGTTGAAACTTCCATACCACCAAAGCCAATCTAAATGTAACATCGCACTCCATAACTATTAAATAAAAAATGTTGCAACATGTTTTAAAAATGTCAACATTTTTTTACAAAATGTTCAACCAACATATTTCATAAAAAGTTGAATTATTACTCTTGGAAAAAGTTGTCCAACATTTACTGAGACATTTTTTCAAACTAGTTGCTCCAATATTTTTCTAGAAGACATTTTCCAACAAAAATGTTTGCACGAGTCTCAAATTGTGGAAGTTACCACCCACTTCAACCTTCCGGAAGATAGGATTTCCCTAAGAGGGGCTTTTGGACAGCAAGACAATGTTGGGTAGAGAGCAAAAAAATTTGACTCAAGGAATCTTGTATGCATATAGTACGAAATTAAGTCTATTTGTAAAAGCTTTACACAGAGGAGTGTAACTTTGCGCGACGACTCTAATGAGTATAATGAATCCGTGATTTGCTATAGTAATGTTAAAGTAACATCTCCTAAAGATGTGATAAAAAACCTTATTAGATTCATCTCGCGATTTTGCCCGAGGTTTGTGATGGTAGTTCTAATTAGCGGTCAAAAAGTGGAGTAATTTTTTTCCTTCTCCAACCAAACTCACGATTTTGCCCGAGGTTTGTGATGGTAGTTCTAATTAGCGGTCAAAAAGTGGAGTAAATTTTTTCCTTCTCCAACCAAACTCAGCCTAAGCAAGTTGCTCATGCCTAGGCTTGAGCAAATTCAACCCGGCTTGAGCCCGTCGGGCTAACCTCGGCCATGGCCATTATAAATTTTGCCAGCCCGAAAAAGTCTAGACGGGCAAACTCGACAAAATATTTATTTTATGGACAGGGCTAATTTACAGTCGGTTGTAAATTAGGCAAACGTACAGCTGGCATTTTTTAAGAAACTTGGCCAAAACGATCATTCCACCTTTCCTTTCTTTAGTATACCCCTGACGCGCAGTGGCAAGCCCAAATGACGGATTCACGGTGATTAAAACAGCACAGGGTGCTAAGAAAAAAACTGTAACTCTTTAGTCGATCATCAAACCCAAAATTTGATTGCACCATCGTTTTAGTCTCAGCAAAAGCTCGAAACAAGACTGCACTTCAATATTTCGACCCTACTTTTCTCATGCAATACTAAGCAATTTTCCTAAAAGGTAAACGCATATTACAATAAACTCAGAAGCAATTTAGAACAAAGTTATACACCCGGAAGAACACGGCACACCCAAAAGGCCAAAAGCTTGCACGCTGCTTGCGGTGTTTCATGAGCCACTCAATTTTTCTGGTGACACACAAATTGAGCCACATGAGGAAGCAATAATGTCCGAAATATTTGTGGAAAAAGGCATGAGCACGAGATTCTAGATTTCATCTCAATCTGTTTTGCAAAATTTAGGTTTTACAAGAGCATAAGACACAAATAAAAATGCATATTCATGGGGATTGCACTGGTAACCCTCAAAGATCGCAAAATGCACATTGTTGTACTTTATACTTGCATAGTAGATAATCTCCTTTCACGAACTGCAATGAAAATGAAATCATCAAATCAAATTAGCATGTAGCACATAATAAGAAAAACAAGCACAATTTCAAGTAACTTGGTTGAGGTGAAGCCCTAACCTGCATATCCTAATAAAAGGTTGTCAGAAATTGCCTAGCAATTGCATTATTTTACTTGTTACCGACAAAAAAATTCCATGATGCGACCCATATAATTGCCAATGACCCATATAATTGCATTATTCAAAAATGGATTGATCAGCTAGGGCGGGCCATGAAAACACATGCGACGACTTAACAGTGAGTCAGATAGCACCTCACCTTCTAACATGGGATGTTCCATGTCCTCGCTCTTCCTCTGCCACTGAATCGTCAAGCCCCTTCACGTTTGAGCGTTCGGGATTCACCTTCAAGCGTGCGCAGTATCCTCCTCCCCGCTCCCTCTTCTGTGACAGAATCGTGAAGCCTCGAGCGCGCGGCCCGCTCCCTCTTCTGTGACAGAAACATGAAGCCCCTGAGTATCGAAAAATCCAACAAATAAACTTGAATCCTCAAAATGAAGACGAAAATCAATATGCATCTAGCCTACCCCAAAAACAAAAATGGAACAATCGAACTGAAAAAACTGAAAAAAAAACTTAGGTTTAAAAAACTAGGTGCGAAAATAAAGTACGGCTTGTTTTTTGTAACATGGAGACAATTTGCTAGATCAATGGAATATTAAGTTGCTAGATTACTGTACTATAATGCCTTCATCTGCTATATTTTTGCATGTTAAACTAAATTAAGTTGGTCAGAACTTGCAGTAGCTCATATTAATTTCTTTTACTTGGCATCATAGTACATCTGCAACACCCACCACACAGGATCTCTATTCTGATGCAGTGCAATGGATGGCAGAGGTTCGGTATGGTATTGGGAAATGAATATGGCAGAAGCCAAGAAGTCAAAACCGGATTGCAAAGTGCACTCACCTTGTCTGAGGTTATGTAGCGGTGGTCATCCATACATTGACAATCCCCATTCCAGTGACTGAATGATATATCCACGCTTATGTTACCATGTTAGGAACAAAGAAGAACACTTGATGATTTTTTGTGTTCTAGATTGACAAGGAAGAACATTTTCATGTCAGGACTGAACGTGGAAATGATGAAAATTACCAAAGCATAATAAAGATAAGAATTCCCAAGTGCAGAAAAATTCTACCTAACTGGAACAAGTAAAAATGTCTATCTAGACAAGGCAATGTTTTGCTTGATTAAAAAAAGATCTGCTAGCTGAAACAATAAACTTGCCTAACTTAAACATGTGAAATGCCAAACTAGAGAAAATAGTAATTTGCTTAATTCAATAAAATCATATTTGCTTAATTAAATATTATACTTTGCCTATCTGAAACAATAACTTTGCCAAGTTAAAATTATAAAATGCCATTATAGAAAAAATAATCAGGAGTCTAAACTGTACTTCACATATTTCAAAAATCAGCCTGTCTTAGTGGATAAGTAGTACATGTTGGATAAGTAGTACATGTATACAGTGATGCATTTAGAAAACAATCAACACAGAAAGAAAGAACCCCCACCCCTCCCTCTCTAACAAAAATTAAGGCAACATGCAAAAAAGGTATTCTAAATTACATGGGCCGAGCAAGGCAAAAACTTGAACTCTACTTAGTACAATATACTCTGTCAATAACCCTGGTTGGATGAAGTCCACCCTGACCGTTTGCAAATAATTGGCAATCCTGAAGACACATGAACATGATATCACCTCCCCTGAACCCATGGGACATTATCATAAGCACCATGCACCATAAAATCTTAATTGATGAGGGAATTAATCTAACTTCACCGTTTATCATGACCAGAAAAACAACATTAACATTAGCAATTACCAGATTATTTATTGGTTACCAATTAAGTATATCCTTCCCACATTCCCAGCTCCCATTGCCTTGGGTGAATGCAATTATTAATTTAAAGGAAATAAGATGATGCTTGATGTGAAACGGAAGAGTGAAACGCAGAGGACCAAGGCACTTACTTGATTGCTAACCACTTCGACAGCAATAGTTTATAAAACAGGTGTGTTAACACCAAAATTTGGTAAGGAGTCTGACTTGTGGGTCCAGCTCGGTCAGGAGTCCGTCTCGTGGAAGGGAAGGATTTTTCAGATGTATTCGGCAAAGAAGTCTGCGGTCGGCTATCTGCTCCCGTTCGGCAAAGGAACAGTAGAGCTGATTTTGCGGGATTGGACGATGACGTGGCTCAAGCAGGGAGGACGAATGGATGGATAGGCGATCAAGCTTAGAGATAAGTTAGGCAACAAATCCATTCAAGGTTGTACTTGGCGGGGTATAAATATGAGCCCTGAATGTATGTAATGTACACAATCATTCTTCAATACACACCGGCCTTACGCCAAACCCTAGAGTCCTTTGTCGTGTCGTCGAGTTCTTCGAGAGGGTTCATCGATCCGTCGACCTCCGTGAGTACCGGCAACCTTGTATCATGTCTAGTATCATGCGGTGGATTTAGATCTGATGCAAGTAGTCTTGTTACCATGCTTCGTGTCATGCGGTAGATTCAAGCTTGGTTCAAGAAGGTTTCTTGTTAGATCATGAGCCATGCGGTAGGCTAAGATCTAGCTCGAAGCTAGTTATCGGCTCTATTGGATTTTGGCAAGATCCAATAGATTCATTAAGTTACCCTGTGTTACTTCGAGTTTTTACTTTATGTTTAGATTCACGTAACACTTTTTGCCCAATTTAGATGGGTTTGGATCGGCTTTATCTTTATCATGATCCCTTGTACGAGTAGATCTCATGTTTTAACACGTGGATCTTGTGCTTTTCGATAGCCGAAACCGAATCGATCTAGGTTGTTACGTGTTGCGGGTTCAAGCTTGCCAATGCTGGCATAAATCTTGAAAGAACCGGGTATCATGCGGTAGATGCAGGTTTTTGGGTTGTTTTGGGCCTAGTCATCCGGTGGATTAGATCTCAAGTCAATCTGATAGATTTGTTCACTTGGTAATGTTCGTTCCTTCTTCATGGACCCCGAATCGGCTGTCTTGCTGTATTCGGTTATGTTTCTTCACGAGTAGAACACGTGCGTAATTCATGCTTTAAATGACGTGTGCTTTTAGCTTTCCATATTTAGATTGTATCATGCGGTGGATAGATCTATTTGTGGGAAGTGGTACGATTTCGTGCAAATTGTATCATGCGGTGGATAGATTTGTTTTGGCATCGTACCCGACGGATTTCTAAGTACCTAGACATGCGGTAGACTAGTGCTTTGGATCTATGCATACTTGTTTATTACATGATTATGCTCGTGCTTTACTTTATTCATTTATTTATCATGGGGATCGGTCATGGCCTTGTGCATGTGCATCTTTGTTCAAACAAAGACCGATCGCTATCATGCTTACGTCATCCATTCGGCAATGTTACTTTTTCCTTTCATAAGTTCCCGATTGGTTTCAGTTCATTGGCATATAGCTTCCTATAGCTACGTGTCATCCCGTCTGGCATTTTAGCCGTAAATATGGAACTGTCTGGTACCACCCGGCAAGTTCCAAGCTTTGGTATCTAACTCTTTTATCTTTTGTTAATTTTCAGGAAAAATTGACTCGCACGTCATCGTTTCTCTTTGCGCGTGTGAAGCCAGCATGTTCGGCTTGCTGTGTGTTTGGCGCTAGGTGCACTTTTTGCGTCAACACACTTTTTGGCACGCCCAGTGGGACCACAGCCGAATAGATCAAGATGCCTGACATTACGGACATCATGGACGTCAACCTTGAAGACCTCTCTCCCGAGCAAGCGGCGGCGAACTCCAGGATGCCATGGACCGGTTCGGAGCAAAAAATGTCCGCTCGTCCTTCAAGAAAAATAGAAGTGGCGTCCCGTACTTGAAGAACGAGATGCCCGGGGTATTGCCGCCGGGGAGAGCGATACCACGGTCCGACGGGGAGAAAGAGGAGTGCATGCGGGTATTCCGAGAATCTGCGGACTACATGTTGAGCAAGCACAACAAAGCTTTCCCTCGGTGCGCTCCGGCGGATGATGGTGGCCGTCTTTGGCCCGGTGCATGGAGCAAGCATTCGGCAAGGCGCCCGTCCGGGGGGGCACCGTGGAGCCGGGCGAATCAAGCTCTCAACCGCCACTGCGGAGCCAGCCAATGCAGCCTCCTCCTCACAGCGCCGGAAGTCAAGCTTTCCAGCCCCCTCCACAGGGGGCGGGAAGCGGCCCGGTTCGGCCCTCCCCTGCAGGCCTCGGTGGGGAGCAGCCAATCCAGCCACCACCGCAGGGCAGCACAGGTCAACCTGTGCAACAGCCGAATCCGTACCAGCCCACGTACGGAGATTTAGCATTCGGCTCGCCTGGGGCCCCGTTCGCTTCCGGTCAGAGGATTGCTCCGGCGAGCAACTGGCTGCAGAGAAACCTGTACGGCGGAGGCTACCACGAGGTGGGAAACTATGGGGCATTTGACGCCTTCCCACATCCAGGATACGCGCCAGCTGCAGGCGCGCAAGAGGACGACGCCCTGGCGCGGAAGATGGCCGAATTGATGCAAAATCAGTTGGGCCTCAAGCCAAAAACGCAGGGACCTGCCTACAAGCCACCGTTCCCAGAATGGTACTACAACGTGCTCCTGCCGCCAAGGGTGAAGCCGCCGACGGAGTTCACGAAGTTTTCGTGGCGAGACGACACAAGCACAGTGGAGCACATCGCTCGTTACCTCATGCAGCTCGGGGAATGCTCAGCTGAGGAAACATTCAGGGTCCGCTACTTCCCCGCGTCATTGACAGGTCCAGCATTCCAGTGGTTCTCGTCCCTACCCCCTGAGTCGGCTTGCGAGATGGAAGGACCTGGAGCGGAAATTTCACGCTCACTACTTCGGCGGCGGCTCGGAGAAGAAGCCGATCGACCTTGCCACCATGAAGCGAGAGGCACGCCGAGACGCCGCCGGGAATTTCGAGGAGATTCGGGGAGGTTAAAGGCATGTGCTTCTCGCTCAACTTGCCGGACGACCGGTGGTCGATATGGCCGTCGCCGGGATGCCGCCGCCGTACGCGAGAAACTCGTTCGGGATGGAATTTGAAAACCCGGGCCGCCTATCACGAAGCTATCACTGATGAGCAACCAGGCGTACGGCTTCAAGAAGGATGCCAAGTTTGGCAAGCAGCATGATGTTGCTGACATCTACAACCAGTTCTTAGACAAAGCTGACCTGGTCGAAGATTCTGATGACGAACTGGATGTGGCCGCAGCGGAGATCATGTGGGGAAAGGAGCCTTTGATGATGAATCAGCGCTGGGTCAAACAGACCAAGGGCACCTACGATTTTGATATCACAAAGGCTGACAAACTGTTTGAGCTCCTAGTAAAGGAAGGCCGAATCAAGCTGCCTGAAGGGCATTCCATGCTTCGGCCCGATGGAGTTAAAGGGAAACGTTACTGTGGCTTCCACGACAGGGATTCGCACTCCATCAATGATTGCAGGGTCTTCAGGATGAGGATCCAGAAAGCCATCCAGGAGGGTCACCTCAAGTTCGACAACAAAATGAAGCTTGATGACCACCCCTTCCCTCAGAACATGGTGGGCTTCTCTGTTAACATGATAACAGCCGAGGAGAAGGGAAAGGTCAAGGTCTTGACCTCAGCCAGGGCTAGAAAGGATGGAGCAGTGGACCCAGAGCGCCAAGTAACTATGGAACAGGTGCATGGTGAAGCCCCCCGCATTCTCAAAAGTCACATAGAAATCGGGGAATCGTCCAGAGCCAAACCCAGGGTGACCACGCGCATCCTCCTCAACAAGTGGCAGCGCCAGATGGAGAAGGAGCGCTGCCAGAAGCGCAGAGCTGAAGAGGAGAGGCGCAGAGCTGAAGAAGAAGTGCACAGAAGGGACCTAGAGCAATACACGCGCGAGCAGGAGTGCGCGCACTGGGGGTGTGCCTTCTTCAGGCATTGTTGGAATGAGGGTTTGAAGCTGCCCACGTTGAAGAACTGTCCTGAATGCAGCGACAGGTATTTTGAGTACAGGCAGGAGACTGCCAATCGCCGATCCATCCACGAGAGAATTGGAAGGATCCACCCTAATGGGGATCGGCGCCAAAAAATTGAAGTCATTGATCATCCTAGGAAGCGGCGGTCGACCTCGGTGGGCCGATCAAGAGGAGGATGAAGATGACTACATCCGGCGTAAGGGGCAATGGTGCCCGCCCGCCCGAGGAGAAGCCAGAAGAGACGGGTCCAGCGCTTGAGGAACCGCGAGTTGAGGCAGGCTGGGATCCAGACAAGGCAGGTGTGGCGCCCCAAAGATCAACCTGAAGGATCGAAGCGTTCGGCTCCAACATGCATGGTATACTTTCTGCCGAACGAGTTCATGGCTCCTGCTAACCAAGTTGTGCAGGATGAGGCGTCCCTAGATGATGAGCAGGTCGAGGGGATGATGGTGTTAACACCAAAATTTGGTAAGAAGTCTGACCTGTGGGTCCGGGTCGAAAAAGAGTCCGTCTGGTGGAAGGAAGGATATTTTCAGAGATTTTCGGCAAAGAGATCTGCGGTCGGCTATCTGCTCCGGTTCGGCAAAGGAACAGTAAAGCTGATTTTGCGGGATTGGACGGTGACGTGGCTCAAATCAGGAGAGACGAATGGATGGACAGATGATCGAGTTTAGTTAGGCAATGAATCCATTCGCAGTTGTACTCAACAGGGTATAAATACGATCCCTGGATGTATGTAACAAGAACGATCATTCCTCAATACACACCGGCCTTACGCCAAACCCTAGAGTCCTTGTCGTGTCGTCGAGTTCTTCGAGAGGGCCAATCGATCCGTCGACCTCCGTGAGTACCGGCAACCTTGTATCATGTCTAGTATCATGCGGTGGATTTAGATCTGATGCAAGTAGTCTTGTTACCATGCTTCGTGTCATGCGGTAGATTCAAGCTTGGTTCAAGAGGGTTTCTTGTTAGATCATGAGCCATGCGGTAGGCTAAGATCTGGCTCGAAGCTAGTTATCGGCTCTATTGGATTTTGGCAAGATCCAATAGATTCATTAAGTTATCCCGTGTTATCATGAGTTTTACTTTATGTTTTTAATTCATGTAACACATCCTTGCCCAGTCTAGATGGGTTTGGATCGGCTATATCTCTTTTGTGATCCTTGTTCGAGCAGACTTCTCGTTTTGACGCGTGGATCTTGTGCTCTCCGATAGCCGAAACCGAATCGATCTAGGTTGTTACGTGTTGCGGGTTCAAGCTTGCTGCGTTCGTATAAATCTTGAAAGAACCGGGTATCATGCGGTAGATGCAGGTTTTTGGGTTGCTTTGGAACTAGTCATCCGGTGGATTAGGTTCCCAAATCAGTCTGATAGATTTATTCACGTGGTAATGTTTGTTCCTTCTTCATGGACCACTGAATCGCTCAAATTTCGTATTCGGTTATATTTTCACGAGTAGATCACGTGCATTATTTGTGTTTTAAATGATGTATGCTTTTGGCTTTCCATATTTAGATTGTATCATGCGGTGGATAGATCTATTTGTGGAAAGTGGTGTGGTTTTCATGCAAGTCGTATCATGCGGTGGATAGATTTGTTTGATATCGTGCTCGACGGATTTTAAAGTAACTAGACATGCGGTAGACTAGTGCTTTGGATCTATGCATGCTTATTTAATACACGATTATGTACGTGCTTTACTTCATTTGTTTAATGTTAATTCTCATGAAGATCGGTCACAACTTTGCACATGCATCTATGTTTATCCAAAGACCGATCGTTGTCATGCTTACGTCATCCATTCGGCAGTGTTCTTTTTCCCTTTGCGGTTACCCGAATGGTCGTGGTTCTTTGACAGATAGCTTTACATAGCTATGTGTCATCTTGCTTGGCTTTTTAGCCGTAAATATGGAACCTGTTCGGTACCACCCGGCAAGTTCCAAGCTTTGGTATCTAACCGCTTTATCTTTTGTTAATTTTCGGGAAAAATTGACCGGCACGTCATTTGCTCTCTCGCGCGTGTGAAGCCGCCTTTCCGCTTGCCGTGTGATTGGCGCCGAGTGCACTTTTGCGTCAACACACTTTTTGGCACGCCCGGTGGGACCACGCTCGAATTGGTTCAAGATGCCTGAAATCTCAGACCTCATGGATGTCAACATCGAAGAGCTTTCTCCAGAGCAGCATCAGCAGCTCCAAGACGCCGTGAACTAGTTTCAGCAAAAGTGTCTCATGTCGTTTAAGAAGAATCGAAGTGGTGTACCGTATCTGAAGAATGACCTGCCCAGAGTGCTGCTGCCGGGAGAGAGCGATGCCACATCCCAACAAGAAAAGGAGGAATGCGCGCGCGTATTCCAAGAGTCGGCAGACTATATGCTCACCAAGCACAACAAGGCTTTCCTCGGGTCGCTCCAGCAGATGATGGTGACCTTCTTTGGCCCGGGCATGGAGCAAGCGTTCGGGAAGGCGCCCGCCGGAAAGAGCACCGTGGAGCTGGGTGAATCAAGCTCTCAGCCGCCGCTACGGAGCCAGCCTCAGCAGCCTCCTCCTCAGAGCTCCGGAAGCCAAGCATTCCAACCTCCTCCGCAGGCGCCGGGGGGGCGGCCGGGTTCCGCCCCCGTTGCAAGCTTCGGAAGTCGCCCAATCCCGCCGCCACCACGGAGCAAAGACAGAGTCGGCCGTGCAACAGCCGAATCCGTACCAGCCTACGTACGGAGACCTAGCATTCGGCTCATCTGGGGCCCCACTGTTGACGCAAAATGTGCACTCAACGCCAATCACACAGCAAGCCGAAAAAGCTAGCTTCGCACGCGCAGAGAGCAAATGACGTGCCAGTCAATTTTTCCTGAAAATTAACAAAAGATAAAGCAATTAGATACCAAAGCTTGGAACGTGTCGGGTGGCACCAGACAGTTCCATATTTATGGCCAAGAAGCCAAACAAGAATGACATGTAGCTATGTAGAGCTACCTGTCAGAGAATCACAACCATCCGGACCATTATAAAGGGAAAAAGAATACTGCCGAATGGATGACGTAAGCGTGACGATGATCGGTCTTTACATAGATAAAGATGCAAGCATGAAGTTATGACCGATCCCCGTGAGGTTTGTCATTAAATAAAATGAGGTAAAGCACGGACATGATCATGTATTAAATGAGCACGCATAGATCAAAGCACTAGTCTACCGCATGTCTAGGCACTTTAAGATCCGTCGGGTACGATCACAAACAAATCTATCCACCGCATGATACAACTTGCATGAAAAACGTACCACTTCCCACAAATAGATCTATCCACCGCATGATACAATCCAAATACGGAAAGCTAAAAGCATACATCACTTAAGGCACGAACGAGGCACGTGATCTACTCGTGAAGATATAACCGAATACGGCCGAATGTACCGATCCAGGGTCCATGAAGAAGGAACAAACATTACCACGTGAATAAATCTATCAGACTGAATTGGAAATCTAATCCACCGGATGACTAGCTCCAAAGCAACCCAAAAACCTGCATCTACCGCATGATACCCGGTTCTTTCAAGATTTATACGCACAAAGCAAGCTTGAACCCGCAACACGTAACAACCTAGATCGATTCGGTTTCGGCTATCGGAGAGCATAAGATCCACGCGTCAAAAACACGAAATCTGCTCGTATACAGATCTTAAAAGGGAAAAAAGCCGATCCAAACCCATCTAGATTGGGCAAGAGTGTGTTGCATGAATTAAAACATAAAGTAAAACTCATGATAACACGGGGTAACTTAATGAATCCATTGGATCTTGCCAAAATCCAATAGAGAGAGTATAACTAGCTTCGAGCTAAATCTTAGCCCACCGCATGGCTCATGATCTAACAAGAAACCCTCTTGAACCAAGCTTGAATCTACCGCATGACACGAAGCGTGGTAACAAGACTACTTGCATCGATCTAAATCCACCGCATGATACTAGACATGATACAAGGTTGCCGTACTCACGGAGGTCGACGGATCGATTGGCCCTCTCGAAGAACTCGACGACACGACAAGGACTCTAGGGTTTGGCGTAAGGCCGGTGTGTATTGAGGAATGAACGTGTCCGTTACATACATCCAGGGATCGTATTTATACCCCGCCGATTACAACCGCGAATGGATTCATTGCCTAACTAAACTCGATCGCCTATCCATCCATTCGCTTCCTCCGATCGAGCCACGTCACCGTCCAATCCCGCAAAATCAGCTCTCTTACCGTTCCTTTGCCGAACCGGGAGCGAGATAGCCGACCGCGGATCCTTCTGCCGAAAATCTCTGAAAATATCTTTCCTTCCACCAGACGGACTCTTTTTTCGAATCGGACCCACATGTCATACTCCTTACCAAATTTTGGTGTTAACACCCACTTGACCCCGGTCGGAGAATTGCTCCGTCGACCAACTGGCTCCAGAAGAATTTGTACGGCGGTGGTTATCATGAAGTGGGAAATTACGGAGCTTTCGACGCCTTCCCGCACCCAGGGTACGCGCCAGCGGCAGGCGCGCAAGAAGATGACGCCCTAGCGCGCAAGATGGCCGAAATGATGCAGAATCAGTTCGGCCTCAAACCAAAGATGCAGGGCCCCGCTTACAGGCCGCCGTTCCCAGAGTGGTACTATAACGTGCTCTTGCCGCCAAGGGTGAAACCGCCGACGGAATTCACAAAGTTCTCGGGGCAGGACGAAACAAGCACGGTCGAGCACATCGCCCGTTACCTCATGCAGCTTGGGGAATGCTCGGCCGAGGAGACGTTCAGGGTTCGTTACTTCCCCGCCTCACTGACGGGTCCAGCTTTTCAGTGGTTCTCGTCCCTGCCTCCCGAATCAGTGGCCAGATGGAAGGATTTGGAGCGTAAATTCCACGCTCATTATTTCAGTGGCAGCTCTGAGAAGAAGCTGATCGATCTCGCCACCCTAAAGCAAAGGCACAGCGAAACACCACTGGAGTTTCTTAGAAGGTTCAGGGAAGTCAAAGGCATGTGCTTTTCGCTGAACTTGCCAGACGATCAGCTGGCTGATATGGCCGTCGCCGGGATGTTGCCGGCCGTGCGCGAGAAGCTATTTGGGATGGAGTTTGAGAACCTGGGCCAGCTGTCGCAAAAGTTATCTCTGATGAGCAATCAGGCATATGGCCTCAAGAAGGACCCCAAATTTGGCAAGCAGCACGACGTCGCTGACATCTACAACCAATTCTTGGACAAGGCTGATTTGTTCGAGGATTCTGATGACGAATTGGAGGTAGCTGCAGCAGAGATCATGTGGGGTAAAGAGCCCTTGACAATGAATCAGCGTTGGGTCAAGCAGACCAAAGGGACTTACGACTTTGACATCACGAAGGCTGATAAGTTGTTTGAGCTCTTGGTAAAGGAAGGCCGAATTAAGTTGCCTGAGGGGCATTCTATGCTTCGGCCTGATGGAGTCAAAGCGAAACGTTACTGTGGCTTCCATGACAGGGACTCACACTCCATCAGCGATTGCAGGGTCTTCAGGATGAGGATCCAGAAAGCCATCCAGGAGGGACACCTCAAGTTCGATAACAAGATGAAACTGGATGGCCACCCCTTTCCTCAGAACATGCTCGGCTTTTCTGTCAACGCGATAACAGCCGAGGAAAAGGGAAAAGTTAAGGTCCCGACCTCGCCCAGGTCCAAGCAAGGTGGAGCAAAGGGGACCCGCAGCGCGGGGTGACCCCGGAGCAAGTACAAGGCGACGCCCCCGCGTTCTCAAGAGCCACATCGAGATTGGGGAATCATCCGTGCCTAAGCCTAAGGTGACGTCGCGCATTCTCCTCAACAAATGGCAGCGCCAGATAGAGAAGGAGCGCTACCAGAAGCGCCGTCACGAGGAGGAGCAGTGCAGAGCTGAAGAAGAAGCGCGCAGGAGGGACCAAGAACGGTACACGCGCGCGAGCAGAGCGCGCACACCGGGGATGCGCCTTCTTCGAGCACCGCCGGGAATGAGGGCCTAAAGCTGCCCACATTGAAGAACTGTCCTGAGTGCAGCGACAGATATGTTGAGTACGAGCGGAGGAAAGCGCAATCGCCGATCCGTCCACGAGAGACTTGGAAGGATCCACCCGAATGGGGATCGGCGTCAAAAAATTGAAGTCATAGATCACCCCAGTAAGCGCCAAGCTGATCTCAGGTGGGCTGATCAGGAAGAGGACGAGGACGTCTACGTCTGGCAGAAGGGGCAATGGTGCCCGCCCGGTCTACGCAGGAGCCAGAAGAGGCGGGTCCAGCGTTTGAGGAACCGCGAGATGAAACAAGCCGGGATCCAGACGAGGCAGAAGTGGCGCCCCAAGGACCAGCCAGAAGGATCGAAGCGTTCGGCTCCTACATGCATGGTATACTTCCTGCCGAACGAGTTCATGGCTCCCGCTAACCAGGTTATGCAGGAGGAAGCTTCCTTTGATGACGAGCGCCCGAGGGGGATGATGGCACAACCGGTGCCGGCCAAGCGGTGCCATCTTCGACAAGCCGGCCAAGAATCGCCATATGAGGCCGCTGTACTTGAGGGGGTACGTCAATGGCAAGCCATTGACCAAGATGTTCGTCGACGGTGGAGCGGCAGTCAACGTGATGCCGTACACCACCTTCAGGAAGCTTGGCATGGGCCCAAGCGATTTGACACCTACAAGCATCATCCTGAACGACTTCGCCGGGAACCCCTCAGACACCAAAGGATGTGCTCACGTGGACTTGATGATCGGGTCCAAGACGCTGCTCACCACCTTCTTTGTCATCGAAGGCAAGGGAGCCTACGGCTCGCCGCTTGGGCGGGACCGGATTCACGCCAATTGCCGCGTCCCATCCACCATGCATCAACAGCTTATCCGGTGGGTGGATGATGAGATCGAGGTCGTCCGGGCGGATGACTCCGTGAGCGTGGCCAACATGGAACCGGCCTTCCGGGAGTACCAAGGCATCGATTGCTTCTCAGGGAAGGACTGGGGAGAAGGTCCTGTTGAACCTGTCAGCAGTGACCAACAGCCGATTCAAGCAGTCGGCTCTTACAGTAATTTTTAATGGAGAACCCCGTGGATGGCACTGATGGCAAGTTAGGGCGAGGATTCATGTCAGCCGATAAGCTGGAAGAAGTTTACATTGGAAGCGGTGATAAGCCAAGGCCGACGTTCATCAGTGCAAATTTACAACCAGACTTCAGGGGGAACTTAATTGAGCTTCTCAGAGAATATAAGGATTGCTTCGCCTGGGATTACTCGGAGATGCCTGGATTGGATCGTTCCATCGTCGAGCACCGGTTGCCAATCAAACCTGGTTTCAAACCATATAAGCAACCGCCCCGGAAAATCTACAAGGATGAAGTATTGGCCGATGTGAAGAAGGAAATCGAAAGATTACTTGACGCAAACTTCGTTCGGCCGTGCAGATATGCGGAGTGGATTTCTAACATCGTCCCTGTGTATAATGGGAAAATGAGGGTTTGCATAGACTTCAGGGACCTGAACAGAGCTACTCCCATGGACGGATACCCGATGCCTATTGCCGATTTGTTAATTGACGCCGCTGCTGGACACAAGGTGATTAGTTTCATGGATGGCAACGCGGGATACAATCAGATCTTCATGGCAATAGAAGACATATCGAAGACGGCCTTTAGATGTCATGGACATATAGGCCTATTTGAATGGATAGTCATGACATTTGGGTTGAAAAATGCCGGTGCAACCTATCAACGGGCCATGAATTACATTTTTCATGAGTTGATCGGCAAAACTGTGGAAATCTACATCGATGACGTGGTGATCAAGTCCTTAAGTCATGACACCCATCCGGAAGATGTGAAGAAGACCTTGGAATGCACCGGAAGCATGGTCCGAAGATGAATCCAAACAAGTGTGCATTTGGGGTATCACTGGAGAGTTCTTGGGGTTTTTGGTCCACGAAGGGGGAATCGAAGTTGGCAAAAAGAGCATGAAAGCCATTGATGAAGTCGTTCCTCCAACCAACCTCAAGGAATTGCAATCACCGCTCGGCAAGATCAACTTCGTGAGAAGATTCATCTCAAATTTATCACACGAAGGTGTTGCCATTCTCTCCACCGCCGAAGCTAAAGAAAGATCGAAATTCACATGGGGCGACGAACAACAAAAGGCTTTTGATGAGATCGGGCGGGACATGAAGGAGCCGCCGGTCTTGCCGGTTCCTCCCGGCCTAAACAAGCCTTTCAAGTTGTACGTGGCGGCCGATACCCAAACTATTGGATCGGCCCTTATTCAAGAATTCGAAGGAAAGGAGCGGGTAGTAGCTTATCTTAGCCGAAAACTACTTGATCCCGAAACCGGGTATTCGGCTATAGAGAAACTGTGTCTTTGCGTATACTACTCGTGTACAAAGTTTCGGCACTACTTGTTGAATGCCGAATGCACTGTATACTCGAAGTTTGATGTGATAAAACATATGTTATCTATGCCGATTTTGAATGGTCGGATTGGCAAATGGATTTTAGCTTTATCAGAATTCGAGTTGAAGTTCGAATCGGCAAAGGCCATCAAAGGTCAGGTTATTGCCGATTTTATAACTGAACATCGTGACCCGTCAATTGATCCGCTTGAAATTACCCCTTGGGCTTTATTTTTTGATGGGTCATCGTGTGGAAAAGGTGGGGGAGTAGGGATCCTACCGATTTCGCTCGTAGGTGAGATGTTTGAATTCGCCATTCCTATACAACCCACCGTCACAAATAACCAGCCGAGTACGAGGCACTACTTCGAGGGCTTCAATATTTGAGAGAAGTTGGGGCCGTCTCAGTTGAGATCTATGGAGATTCAGAATTGGTAATCAAACAATTGAACGGCCAATACGAGTGCAGGAGCGAAGCGCTGAGGAGTTACTACGAGGAGTGCAGGGAGATCTTGAAGAGCTTCCCATTAGTAACCCTACAGCACATTCCTAGAGAGCATAACGAAGAAGCAAACAGGCTAGCTCAGAGCGCCTCTGGTTACAAGGAGAGTCAAGAAGCGTTTGCTGCAGGAGTGTGTGCACTAAGGGCGGATCTTGCAGAAGATGATTGGAGGAAAGAAATCGTTGATTACTTGAAAGATCCATCCCGAAAAATCTCTAGGAAAATCGGGTACAAGGCAATTAAGTTCGTTCTTCTGGATGACAATTTATTCTATAAATCATTAGATGGGGTACTGCTACGATGCCTGGGTCCAGAAGAAGCCAAGAACATGATGAGCGAGGTGCACGATGGGATATGTGGAGCGCACCAATCGGCCTATCGGATGAAATGGGTTATTAGACAAGCTGGATGCTTTTGGCCGACGATACTAGAGGATTGCTTTGAGTACTACAAGGGATGCCAAGATTGCCAGAGGTTTGGGAATATTCAAAGAGTCCCCGCATCAGCATTGAATCCCATCATCAAGCCATGGCCATTCAGGGGCTGGGGTATAGACTTGATTGGCCAAATTAATCCGCCGTCTAGCAAGGGGCATAAGTTCGTGCTTTTGGCTACAGATTACTTCACCAAATGGGTCGAGGCGATCCCACTGAAGAAGGTGACATCAGAAAACATGATCGAATTCGTCAAGGAACACATCATCTATCGGTTTGGGATCCCTCAGACGATTACCACTGACCAGGGGGCATAATTCGTGTCATTGGAATTCAGAGACTTTGCTGAAAGCATGGGAATCAAATTGTTTAATTCTTCTCCATATTATGCCCAAGCTAATGGTCAAGCAGAGGCTTCTAATAAGATCATGATCAAGCTGATACGGAAAAAGATCGATCAGAAGCCAAGGAGGTGGCATTCGGTACTCAGTGAAGCGCTGTGGGGCTTACCGAATGGCCCCCCATGGAGCTACAAAGACCTCTCCCTACGAATTGGTTTACGGGCACCATGCAATCCTGCCTTGGGAGATACAATCAGATTCAAGGAGAGTAGTGCTGCAAAACGAGTTGAGCTCCAAAGATTACAGGGGCCTAATGATGGATGAGTTAGAAGATTTGCATATGATCCGTCTCAGGGCCCTGGAAAACATCGAGAAAAACAAGCTGCGAGTCGCCAAATACTATAACAAGAAAGTAAAAGTAAAGCAATTCGCAGAAGGTGATCTAGTTTGGAAAGCACTATTGCCGATTGGAACTAAATACAGTGAATTCGGCAAATGGTCCCCTAACTGGGAGGGGCCTTTTCGCGTGGTCAGATGCGTTCCTGGTAATGCATACATATTGAAAACTTTGCTAGGAGAAGAATTTTCCGCTGCAATAAATGGAAGATATCTGAAGAAGTATTATCCTAGCATTGAAATCGATCGATGATTACACACATCTGACACAAAAATAGCCGGCGCTCGAGAATGAGGCCGCCTTCAGAACAAAATCCACGAACAGGGGAAAATGGCCAGTGCCTAGATGCATTGCCCTTAGCTCAATACTACATTACAACTGCTTCTTGCAGGATCACATCTAACAACCCTGATGGTCAAGGAGGTGGAAAGCAGAAGGCGTGGCGGAAGAAGCGAAAGTATGATACAATCTTTTCTTTACTTCTTCGATCGTCGCCCCCTCTTCAGTTGTTCCAGGACCACCGTGACGGCAACTTGGAACGCACGAGGATGACCATGATTGGCGGCCTCTACCAAGCTATCCCATGCCGCCTTCGTGTCGCCGTACCGTCGAGACATCCGCGCGAAGAATCAGGGTTAGAAGCAAGAAATCCAGAGGCAAGCATGAAGGAGTCAGGAGCATTTACCCCCCACCAGTGCTTCCAGAGCCATGCGACGCTCGCGCTCGGCTTGGCAACGGGCGGACATGTCCCTGAGGCCATGCTCCAGGTGCCGGACGCGGCGGCGCAGCTGATGGTTGGTCCTCTGTTCAGGCGTGGCATCCTCTGCTTCGAGAGAGGAATCGGAGGAGATGTACTCAGGCACATCTTCGGTCCCGATGACTTCTTCGGGGAGCAAATCAAGGCTGAAAAGGACGAGAGGAAAACATGAAGCGCAAGATCAAGCGGGAGAACAAGGAGCAGATCAAGAAAGAACTCACTTCCGAATCGTACGCTTCTTTGATGAGCCGCTCGCCTGAGGTTGTTTACCCTTGTCCATGGCGTTGGGGTTTTTTCCTCTAGAGGCAAGGGAAGAGATGAGAAATGATGGAGGAGTGCGCGAGTGGATTTGCAGAGCACCCCGCGGGCTATTTTATTGACCGGAGAGGTGCACTGGGAATGATGACTGGCCAAGTGCACACTGTTGGAATACCAAGCGGCAGGGTTTCCTACCAAGTGCGAAGGGTTTTCTTGTGAACAGTGTTTATGGATTGCCGAACTGGGATCCTCTGTGGACTTTGCGCCAAGGGGCAGTTGTTCTCGCGCATTCGGCTAAAGATAGTTCCCGGATGCATTCAAAGAAAACAAAATTCACAGATGCAAAATGCAAAGGGAAGTCGTCACAGAACAGGTACAGAATTCAAAAGTTCTTCATCTATTGCCGATGGTTACACATCCCTAGTACAATCTAGTCGAAGAGCCTGTTCAACACAGATTGGGGATGAGTAATTTCGGCAATGGCGTCGCCATGGCCATCAAGGCGCTCCAGGATAAGCTCGATCTCGTCGATGTCCTCCGGCGCGCCACCTTGAAAGCCACGCGGCCTGGTGGAATAGTCGACGTCCGTATGCGTCGCCATCGCAGCCAGGCCCAAGGTGGTGCCCAAACGAATGCCATGGACGGCCACCTCGTCGACACGGCGCTCCACCGCGGCCAGGCGCTCCGCCGGCGTGTCGCCGTGGGCATTCACCTTCTCGGCCAGTTGCTCTACCAGCACCTTTAGCTGGTTGAGCTCAGCATCGCGGGCTGCAAAGGACAAACAGAAAGGATTAGCATCAAAGGCCGGGCTGGATCAAGAATCAATCTCAGAGCCGTACCATCGACGGCCTCCAGCAGCTGTTTGCGCTGGTCCTCCCATTCTAGCTCGGCCACGCCCGCTTTCTTGGAGACGTCCTCCAGCTCGCGACGGGATGCCTCTAGCTCCTCCTTGAAGCGAATGGCGTCTGCTTCCCCGTACGGTACCGGGGAGTGGCCATCGGACTCCGAGGAGTCATCTGGGAGGGGCTGATTGGCCGGCGCGCGAGGCGGATTCCACTGAATCAACCTGAAAAGGGGGATGATCGTCAAGGCAAAAGAAGGTCAAGAATAGAATCAAAGAAGAGAAATTGATGATCATCACCGCCTGCGCGCATTAGCGCTGCTCCCCTCGGCCTCGTCGGAGGCGCGGCGGCGGTTGAGGCGGCGCACCATTGTGGTTTGGGGATGTGCACTGTTTGCAAGAAGGCCAAAGATTGGCAAAGATTCGAGAGCTAGAAGGCCTGTTGGAGAGCTAGGGGCACCTATGTTAACATTTATAGGCCTAGCAGGATGAATTGTGGCTTCGAGTCGTGGCTGTAGATCGTGGCGCATATCCCAAGAAAATCGGAAGGTGGAAAGGTTTCCTTGGCCAGCCCGCCAGCGGGTCGTTTGGAGTTCTAAGCTGAGCCGCGTGCAGATCGATTGGTTCGGCTAAAGGAAATCAAAGTGTCGTTCGGGAGTTGGCATTTCACTACCGAATGGGTCGTTCAGCATTACGTCTAAAAATGTGCAAAAGAAAGGAAACGAATCACAAGGAGATATTACAAGAACGACCAGTTCAGGTATACATCAATAAGGACATTCAAGCATTCAGAAGTTTGGCAAGTACATGACGAACATTGGATATTATCAAATGGGAATTGTCTAGCATCTCTTGGCAGTCCTTTTGGGCACCGGATAAGTCAGCGAGTTCCGCATCGCAGTGCTCTATTTTGGTGATAGCCGATTTTACTTCCGCTTGGGTCTTTGCTATTAATCCAGGGAGTTCGGCTATTTTCTCTTTGTCAATCTCCATCTCCGCTGACAGGCTTCTCAGTTCGGCTTCTAGAGCAGCCTTCCTAGCAGCTTTCAGATCATAAGAAGCTTGCAGGTTAGCCAATGCATCTTTATGGTTCTCTGCTTGGGATTGTGCCCCGTTCATGGCATGTTCAGCATCGGTTTTCCTCTTTTCAATGGCCGGACAGGAGCGCAATTTCCTCCAAGCGCGCCTTAAGGGTACATAAAGGGGCTCCAGGTCATAGACGGATGATAGAGAAACTCTGATGTCTTCAGGGAGTTTCTGGCTAATGGATTCAAACATCTCTTCGAAGTGATGGAGATCATTGAACTGGTCTTGAGCATCTTTTTCTAGCCAGGCAGCAATTTCTTTGAGCTTGGACAACACTTCATCTGGCAGCAGCTGAGATACTCCTTCCATCACCTCGGCAGCTGGATTGCTCTCTGACGGCAGGCTTGGTAATGATGGAACCTGATCCTGATGAACAACATTGCTGAATTAGGGATGCTGAACATCGAGGTACCAAAATTAAGTGCGGATGGTTACCTCATGGCTGGTTTCTTGAGTAGGGGCAAGCACAGGTGAAGAAGACGCTCCAAGCAGAGCCGAAACTTCCGAGCTAAGAGGTGCCGATGCGGCCACTGGCAGCTCGTGGGTTTCTGGCTGGAGAGGAGTCGGGTCTGCTGTCTCTGTTGGGTTGGTTATCTCTGCTTGACCAACAGGTGATGGCACCCCGGGAGAACTTGTTGGCCCCAGTTGAGTTGAGAGATTCATCTCTGGAGAGTTTATTGCTTCTGCAGAAGGTGATGAAGATGAGATCTCCACTGGGATGGGTAATTCAACCCTGGATGGGCTCGCTTGTTGAACCACTGGAACCTCTACAAGCTGTTCTTCCACGGCTTCTTCTGCAAATGTCCAATTGAAAGGATAAGTGCCAGTGCTCATCCTTGAGAAAGAACAGTAAAGGTCATACCAGTGGATGGGGCATCGGCAGGTACTGGCTCTGAAGGCTGCTGGGCTCTGGTCTGAAAATGCACAATGATATGATCCATCAAGAACAGAGTGACCCGGAATCAAGAAGGTAAAGGGTTTTACCTCAACAAGCACTTTCTTGACAGTTCTTCTCCTTTTAGCACTTGGAGGGGCAATCGGATGCGGACCTTGCCTCCCGTCCGCAGCAAGGCTAGAAAGGCCGGGATCCGTGGTAGCATACTCCGGCCATTAGTTGATGCGGGGTTGTGGATTTAAACCCCGATCTTGCTGAAATTGGGCCTTCAGCATTATAAGCAATTGCCCTGACTCGAGGGGCAGGCACTGTATTCTGTGAACAGGAAGATGAAGGTCAGAACCATGAATAAAGAGGAAGCGTCTGGTCCAAAGGTTCATTGTATTACCTCTGAAGTCGGCAGGAAGTCAGGTACCAGCTCTGCACAGAATACATGAACGGGCTCACTGAAGATATGGTCGTGAAATTCTTGCCACCAGGAGTTGAAGGTGGGGTGAGCTATAGTTGTGGGCACAAAAGGACATGTGTAGACCGTGGGACTGCACACATAGTTGAAGACTCTGCTGCTCTGCATCAGCTCTTTGATTTCCTCTCTGGGTTTGAGGAATTCATGCAAGAACAATCTTGGGGGCATCTGGCCGCATCCCAGTTGCCTGGCCATTACATTAGGCTGATAGTACTCATAAGTGCTAGCATTCAGCCTCCCTCCATTAAATTCGGCCGGCAGTATGCAGGGGCGGATTATGATATTAAAGATCTCCAAGAAACTCCTATCCTGATGGCCGGGCTCAAAGGAAAATTCAACAGGGAAGGTCAAAGTGTCGTTGCCTAGATAAGGAAGCCAGAGAGGATTGGGGAAACCTTTAAAGAATAGCTCGAATAACTGGCTGATGTCTTGCTGAATGAGAACAGTTGAAGCTGCTTCTCCGTAATTCTGGCATCCTCTGGTAGTTTGGGGTTCTCCTTCAAGGTGATTGGACAAGGGGAAGAACCTGGAGTTCAGGTCAATACCGACGATCTGATGCATGTGGAGCTGCAACCACATTTGAACAAACCACCAAGGACCATTGACACATGATATTCTTTGGCCAGTATACATCTGAGTAACAGTTTGGTGAAGCATGTGGTATACACTGCCGAGGAAGAATTTTCCAAGAGGGAGGCGGTTACCACCGGCCAAATGAGATGCCATCACGATGTGGTTCAAGGTGGGCTCGTTGGCTTTCCCACGTAAAAACAAATCCGCACGCCCACATATTCGTAAAGGCTCGGTATTCAATTTCACCCAGGGGATTATCCCTCATGTGTTTCACAATGTATTGCTTGTATCCGTTCCCTGGCTTCACCCCTGTTTGCCGTGAGGAGTTTTTGAAATTCCAAGGCTGAACAGATCCTATAATGTCAAGGCCGGTGATCATATATACGTCGGCCAAGGTGGGAGACATTGGACCGTGGCCAAAAAGGAAAGCGTTGACGCCGTTTGACCAAAAGTGGCAGGCTGCTATCAGAAGGTCTTCATTCTTGGGGGTCTCAGCCACGGATAGCTCCAAGCACTGGGCGATACGGAGGGCATCTAGGTTGGTCAATCCACTCTTATCTGCAAGAATCCTCCGATACCAAGTCTTCCAGCCTGCAATTGGAGGTAAAGGCCAGTTCTTGAACGCATCTTGCCACTGAGGAGGTGGGGACAAAGCTGCTTTGAAGGGGATTCTCTGAGATTCAAGCAGCAATAAGATCTCGAGGGTCGGGATTCCCCACAGGACCAAGGTAATAAGACCTCGAATTGGCCTCGGTGCGAATCAAAAGTTCAGTAGAAGGCTCCTGGAAGAAAGCGGAAACGAAAATCTCAGGTAAAATTGAAAACCTAATGCCGAACAAGGTTTGCGGGGGATGAATTTACCTGAGCATCTTGGTTCTGAGCTGCCATTGGAGGTTCGAGCTTGGAACAAGGGGATCTAGGGTTGGATCTGGATGAAGATTCCGGCGGATTGTGAAGAACAGGTGTTGACAGATTTGATTCAAGGATTCGTGGCTGGAGTCAATTGTGGAACAAAATTACTTTTATCCCACAATTGAAGGGGCATGTGTTAACACCAAAATTTGGTAAGAAGTCTGACCTGTGGGTCCGGGTCGAAAAAGAGTCCGTCTGGTGGAAGTAAGGATATTTTCAGAGATTTTCGGCAAAGAGATCTGCGGTCGGCTATCTGCTCCGGTTCGGCAAAGGAACAGTAAAGCTGATTTTGCGGGATTGGACGGTGACGTGGCTCAAATCAGGAGAGACGAATGGATGGACAGACGATCGAGTTTAGTTAGGCAATGAATCCATTCGCAGTTGTACTCAACAGGGTATAAATACGATCCCTGGATGTATGTAACAATCACGATCATTCCTCAATACACACCGGCCTTACGCCAAACCCTAGAGTCCTTGTCGTGTCGTCGAGTTCTTCGAGAGGGCCAATCGATCCGTCGACCTCCGTGAGTACCGGCAACCTTGTATCATGTCTAGTATCATGCGGTGGATTTAGATCTGATGCAAGTAGTCTTGTTACCATGCTTCGTGTCATGCGGTAGATTCAAGCTTGGTTCAAGAGGGTTTCTTGTTAGATCATGAGCCATGCGGTAGGCTAAGATCTGGCTCGAAGCTAGTTATCGGCTCTATTGGATTTTGGCAAGATCCAATAGATTCATTAAGTTATCCCGTGTTATCATGAGTTTTACTTTATGTTTTAATTCATGTAACACATCCTTGCCCAGCCTAGATGGGTTTGGATCGGCTATATCTCTTTTGTGATCCTTGTTCGAGCAGACTTCTTGTTTTGACGCGTGGATCTTGTGCTCTCCGATAGCCGAAACCGAATCGATCTAGGTTGTTACGTGTTGCGGGTTCAAGCTTGCTGCGTTCGTATAAATCTTGAAAGAACCGGGTATCATGCGGTAGATGCAGGTTTTTGGGTTGCTTTGGAACTAGTCATCCGGTGGATTAGGTTCCCAAATCAGTCTGATAGATTTATTCACGTGGTAATGTTTGTTCCTTCTTCATGGACCCTGAATCGGCTGTTCAGCCGTATTCGGTTATATTTTCACGAGTAGATCACGTGCATTATTTGTGTTTTAAATGATGTATGCTTTTGGCTTTCCATATTTAGATTGTATCATGCGGTGGATAGATCTATTTGTGGAAAGTGGTGTGGTTTTCATGCAAGTCGTATCATGCGGTGGATAGATTTGTTTGATATCGTGCTCGACGGATTTTAAAGTAACTAGACATGCGGTAGACTAGTGCTTTGGATCTATGCATGCTTATTTAATACATGATTATGTCCGTGCTTTACTTCATTTGTTTAATGTTAATTCTCATGAAGATCGGTCACAACTTTGCACATGCATCTATGTTTATCCAAAGACCGATCGTTGTCATGCTTACGTCATCCATTCGGCAGTGTTCTTTTTCCCTTTGCGGTTACCCGAATGGTCGTGGTTCTTTGACAGATAGCTTTACATAGCTATGTGTCATCTTGCTTGGCTTTTTAGCCGTAAATATGGAACTGTCTGGTACCACCCGGCAAGTTCCAAGCTTTGGTATCTAACTGCTTTATCTTTTGTTAATTTTCAGGAAAAATTGACTGGCACGTCATTTGCTCTCTGCGCGTGTGAAGCCAGCTTTCCGGCTTGCTGTGTGATTGGCGCTGAGTGCACTTTTTGCGTCAACAGATGGCACAACTGGTGCTGGCCAAGCAGGCAATCTTCGACAAACCGGCCAAGAATCGACATATGAGGCCGCTGTACTTGAGAGGATACGTCAATGGCAAGCCATTGACAAAGATGTTCGTCGACGGTGGAGCGGCAGTCAACGTAATGCCGTACACCACCTTCAGGAAGCTTGGCATGGGCCCGAGCGATCTGACGCCCACAAGTATAATACTGAATGATTTCGCTGGAAATCCTTCAGATACCAAAGGATGCGCTCACGTGGACTTGATGATCGGATCCAAGACGCTGCTCACTACCTTCTTTGTCATCGAAGGTAAAGGGGCCTACAGCCTGCTGCTTGGGCGGGACTGGATTCATGCCAACTGTTGTGTCCCATCCACCATGCATCAACAGCTTATCCAGTGGGTGGATGATGAGATTGAGATCGTTCAAGCAGACGATTCCGTGAGCGTGGCTAACATGGAACCAGCTTTCTGGGAGTACCAAGGTATTGATTGCTTCTCAGGGAAAGACTGGGGGGAAGGTCCTGTTGAACCTGTCAGCAGTGATCAACAGTCAATTCAAGCAGTCGGCTCTTATAGCAATTTTTAATGGAGAACCCCGTAGATGGCACTGATGGCAAGTTGGGGCGAGGATTCATGTCGGCTGATAAATTAGAAGAGGTTGACATTGGAAACGGTGATAAGCCAAGGCCGACGTTCATCAGCGCAAACTTGCAGCCAGAGTTCAGGGGGGAATTAATTAAGCTTCTCAAGGAATACAAGGATTGCTTCGCCTGGGATTATTCGGAGATGCCTGGATTGGATCGTTCTATCGTCGAGCATCGGTTGCCAATCAAATCTGGTTTCAAACCATATAAGTAACCACCCCGAAAGATCTACAAGGATGAAGTATTGGCCGATGTGAAGAAGGAAATTGAAAGATTACTTGATGCAAACTTCGTTCGGCCATGCAGATATGCAGAGTGGATTTCCAACATTGTCCCTGTCTACAAGAAGAATGGAAAGATGAGGGTCTGCATAGATTTCAGGGATCTGAACAGGGCCACTCCGATGGATGGTTACCCCATGCCTATTGCCGATTTGTTGATTGACGCCGCAGCTGGACACAAAGTAATCAGTTTCAAGGATGGCAATGCGGGATACAACCAAATCTTTATGGCAATAGAAGACATATCAAAGACGGCCTTCAGGTGTCCTGGTCATATAGGCCTGTTTGAATGGATAGTCATGACATTTGGGTTAAAGAATGCCGGTGCAACTTATCAACGAGCCATGAATTATATATTTCACGAGTTGATCGGCAAAGTTGTGGAAATCTACATTGATGATGTGGTAATCAAGTCCCTGAGTCATGACACACATTTGGAAGATGTGAAGAGGACCTTAGAGTGCACCCGAAAGCATGGTTTAAAGATGAATCCAAACAAGTGCGCTTTTGGGGTATCAGTTGGAGAATTCTTGGGGTTTTTAGTCCACGAAGGAGGAATTGAAGTTGGCAAAAAGAGCATGAAGGCCATTGATGAAGTTGTTCCTCCAACTAACCTCAAGGAGTTGCAACCACTGCTCGGCAAGATTAATTTCGTAAGAAGGTTCATATCAAATTTGTCACAGAAGATCTTGCCATTCTCTCCGCTGTTGAAGTTAAAGAAAGATCAGAAGTTCACCTGGGGCGACGAACAACAAAAGGCTTTCGATGAGATCAAGCAGTACATGAAGGAGCCACCAGTGCTGGTCCCTCCTCAGCTGGACAAGCCTTTCAAGTTGTACGTGGCGGCCGATACCCAAACCATTGGATCGGCCCTTATTCAAGAATTTGAAGGAAAGGAGCGGGTAGTAGCATATCTTAGCCGAAAATTACTTGATCCTGAAACCAGGTATTCGGCTGTAGAGAAACTTTATCTTTGCGTGTACTACTCGTGTACAAAGTTTCGGCACTACCTGTTGAATGCTGAATGCACTGTGTATTCTAAGTTTGATGTTATAAAACATATGTTATCTATGCCAATTTTGAACGGCAGGATTGGCAAGTGGATTTTAGCTTTATCAGAGTTCGAGTTGAAGTTCGAATCGGCAAAAGCCATCAAAGGTCAGATCATTGCCGATTTCATAACTGAGCATCGCGATCCGTCAATTGATTTGCTTGAGATTACCCCTTGGGCTTTGTTTTTTGATGGATCATCATGTGGCAAAGGTGGGGGAGTAGGGATCCTACTGATTTCGCCTAGAGGTGAGATGTTTGAATTTGCCATCCCTATACAACCCACTGTCACTAATAACCAGGCTGAATACGAAGCATTACTTCGAGGGCTTCAATATTTGAGAGAAGCCGGGGCCGTTTCAGTAGAAGTTTACGGAGATTCAGAGCTGGTGATTAAGCAATTGAACGGCCAATACGAATGCAAAAGTGAAGCGCTGAGGAGTTACTACGAAGAATGCAGGGAAATCTTGAAGAGCTTCCCGTTGGTGACTCTATAGCATATTCCTAGGGAACATAACGAAGAAGCAAACAGGCTGGCTCAAAGCGCCTCTGGCTACAAAGAGAGTCAAGAAGCGTTTGCTGCGGAGGTGTGTGCACTAAGGACGGATCTTGCAGAAGACGACTGGAGGAAAGAGATCGTTGACTACTTGAAAGATCCATCCCGAAAGGTCTCTAGGAAGCTCAGAAGAAGCCAAGAACATGATGAGCGAAGTGCATGATGGGATATGCGGAGCACACCAATCGGCCTACCGTATGAAATGGGTCATTAGACAAGCCGGGTGCTTTTGGCCGACGATATTAGAGGATTGCTTTGAGTATTACAAGGGATGTCAGGATTGCCAGAGGTTTGGAAATATTCAAAGGGTCCCCGCGTCAGCATTGAATCCCATCATCAAGCCATGGCCATTCAGGGGCTGGGGTATAGACCTGATTGGCCAAATCAATCCACCATCTAGCAAGGGGCATAAGTTCGTGCTTTTGGCTACGGATTATTTCACTAAATGGGTTGAGGCGATCCCATTGAAGAAGGTGACATCGGAAAACATGGTTGAATTTGTCAAGGAACACATCATATATCGATTTGGGATCCCTCAGACAATTACCACTGATCAAGGGGCACAATTCGTGTCACTGGAGTTCAGAGAGTTTGCCGAAAGCATGGGGATCAAATTGTTTAACTCTTCTCCTTATTATGCCCAAGCTAATGGTCAAGCGGAGGCTTCTAACAAAATCATGATCAAGCTGATACAAAAGAAGATCGACCAGAAGCCAAGAAGGTGGCATTCGGTTCTCAGTGAGGCACTGTGGGCTTACCGAATGGCCCCCCATGGAGCTACGAAAACTTCTCCTTATGAGTTGGTTTATGGGCACCACGCGGTTTTACCTTAGGAGATGCAATCAGACTCAAGGAGAGTGGTGTTACAGAAAGATTTGAGCTCCAAAGATTACAGTGGCCTAATGATGGATGAACTAGAGGATTTGCACATGATCCGTCTTAGAGCCTTGGAAAACATCGAGAAAAACAAGCTGCGGGTTGCCAAATACTATAACAAGAAGGTAAAAGTGAGGCAATTTGCAGAAGGCGATTTGGTTTGGAAAGCGCTATTGCCGATTGGAACTAAATACAGTGAGTTCGGCAAATGGTCCCCTAACTGGGAAGGACCTTTTCGTGTGGTCAGATGCGTCCCTGGTAATGCATATATACTGAAAACTTTGCTAGGAGAAGAATTTTCTGCTGCAATAAATGGCAGATATCTGAAGAAATATTATCCTAGCGTTGAGATCGATCGATGATTACACACATCTGACACAGATACAGCCGGCGCTCAAGAACGAGGCCGCCTTCGAACAAAAAATCCATAAACGAAGAAATGGCCGGTGCCGGATGCATTGCCCTTAGCACAAAAACTACATTACAAGCGCTTCTTGCGAGTCTACATCTAACAACCCCGGTGGTCGGATCTTCAAGGAGGTGGGAAGCGAGAAGGCGTGGAGAAAGAAGCGAAAATATGATTCAATCTTTTCTTTGCTTCTTCGTCGCTCCCTCTTCGACTGTTCCCGAGACCACCGTGACGGCAACTTGGAACGCATGGGGGTGACCATGGTTTGCGGCCTCCACCAAGCTCTCCCAGGCCGTCTTCAGGTTGTTGTACCTGTCAGAGACATCTGAAAACAGAGGAATTGATGTTAGGGGCAAGAAATCCAAATGCAGGCATGAGGTCAAGGAGAGGACAGAAGCATTTACCCCCTACTAGTGCCTCCAGAGCCATGCGACGCTCGCGCTCGGCTTGGCAACGGGCGGTGATGTCCCTGAGGCCGTGCTCCAGGTGCCGAACGCGGCGGCGCAGTTGATGGCTGGT
The DNA here is from genome assembly GCA_947561735.1 of Cenchrus americanus. Lineage (NCBI taxonomy): Eukaryota > Viridiplantae > Streptophyta > Magnoliopsida > Poales > Poaceae > Cenchrus > Cenchrus americanus. Next base: position 306,335,650 of record OX387241.1, on the reverse strand, counting down.
CCTCTGTTCAGGCGTAGCATCCTCTGCTTCGAGGGAGGAATCGGAGGAGATGTACTCAGGCACATCTTCGGTCCCGATGATTTCTTCAGGGAGCAAATCAAGGCTGGAAGAGAAAAAGAAGAAAAACATGAAGCACGAGATCATATGGAGAACAAGGAATAGATCAAGGAAGAACTCACCTTCGGATCGTGCGCTTCTTTGGTGAGCTGCTCTCCTGGGGTTGCTTGCCCTTGTCCATGGCCTTGGGGTTTTCTCCTCTAGAGACAGGGGAAGAGATAAGAAATGATGGATGAGTGCGCGAGTGGATTTGCAGGGCATCCCGGCAGGCTATTTTATTGACCGAAGGGACGCGTTGGGAGTGGTGACCGGCCAGTACACACTGTTGGAATACCAAACGGCAGGGTTTTCTCCTAGATGCGAAGGGTTTTTGCTTGAAAAGTGCTTATGGATTGCCGAATCGGGATCTTCTATGGACTTTGCGCCAAGGAGCAGCTATTCTCGCGCGTTCGGCTCAAGGCAGCTCCCGGATGCGTTCGAGGAAAAAATAAGATTCACGGGAGCAAATTCAAAGGACTCATCACAATACAAGCAATGGATTCAAAAGTTCTTATTTATTGCCGATGATCAAACATCCCTAATACAATCTAGTCGAAGAGTCTGTTCAGTACCGATTGGGGATGAGTGATTTCGGCAATGGCGTCGCCGTGGCCATCGAGGCGTTCCAGGATGAGTTCGATCTCATCGATGTCCTCTGGCGCGCCGCCCCAGAAGCCGCGCGGCCTGGTGGAGTAGTCGACGTCCGTATGCGTCGCCATGGCAGCTAGGCCCAAGGTGGTGCCCAAACGGACACCATGGGTGGCCACCTCGTCGACGCGGTGTTCCACCGCAGCAAGGCGCTCCGCCGGTGTGCCGCCGTGGGCATTCACCTTGTCGGCCAACTGCTCCACCAGCGCCTTCAACTGGTTGAGCTCGGCGTCGCGGGCTGCAAGAAGCAAGAAGAAAAGATTAGCATCAAAAGCCGGGCCGGATTAACGAGCTGATTTCAGGGCTGTACCATCAATGGTTTCCAGCAGCTGTTTGCGCTGGTCTTCCCATTCTAGCTCGGCTATGCCTGCCTTCTTGGAGACGTCCTCCAACTCGCGTCGGGCCGTCTCCAGCTCCTCCCTGAAGCGGAGAGCGTCTTCTTCCCCGTAGGGCACCGGGGAGTGGCCATCGGACTCCGAGGAGTCGTCCGGGAGGGGTTGATTGGCCGGCGCGGGAGACGGATTCCATTGAATCAACCTGAAAAGAAGATGATCGTCAAACAAGGGAAGTGTCAAAATTGAAGCAAAGAAGAAGAATCGACGATCATTGCCTCCGGCGCGCGTTGGCGCTGCTCCCCTCTGCCTTGTCGGAGGCGCGGCGGCGGTTGAGGCGGCGCACCATGTTGGTTTGGGATGTGCACTGTTTGGAAAGGGAAAGAACTGAGATTGGCAAAAGATTCGAGAGCTAAAAGGCTTGGTGGAGAGCTAGGGGCACCTACGGTTGCATTTATAGGCCTAGCAAGGTGAATCGTGGCCTCGAGTCGTGGCTTTGGATCGTGGCGCATATCCCAAGAAAATCGGAAAGTGGAAAGGTTTCCTTGGCCGGCCGCCGGCGGGTCACTTGGAGTTCTAGGGCTGAGTCACGTTCACCGATCGGCTCGGTTAAGGAGAGTCAAAGTGCCATTCGGGAGTTGGCGTTTCTTTGCCGAATGGGTCATTCAGCATTATATTTGAAGGTGCGCAAAAGAAAAGAAATGCATTACAAGGAAAATATCACAAGAGCGACCAATTCGGTTATACATCAATTCAAATGTTCATATGTTTTGCAATCACGCCACGGGCATTGGATGTTGCTTGACGGAATTGTCCAACAGCTCCTGGCAATCTCTTTGAGCACTAGATAAGGTGGTGAGTTCTGCATCACATTGCTCCATCTTGGCGATAGCCGATTTTGCTTCCGCTTGGGTTTTTTCTATCAATCCAGGGAGCTCGGCTATTTTCTTTTTATCAGCCTCTATCTCAGCTGACAGGCTTCTCAGTTCTACCTCTAGAGCGGCTTTCTTGGCAATTTTCAGATCTTAAGAAGCCTGCAAGCTAGCCAATGTATCTTTGTGGCTCTCTGCTTGGGATTGTGCCCCGCTCATGGCATGTTCAGCATCGGCTTTCTTCTTTTCAATGGCCGGGCGGGAGCGCAATTTCCTCAAAGCGTGCCTTATGGGCGCATAAAGAATGTCCAAGCCACAGATGGATACGAGAGAAGCTCTGACATCTTCAGGAAGTTCTTGGCTGACGGATTCAAGCATCTCCTCGAAATGATCAAGATCCTTGAACTGATCTTGTGCATCCCTTTCTAGCCAGGCAACAATTTCTCCAAGCTTTGATAACACCTCATCTGACAGGGGCTGGTGCACTCCTTCCATCGCCTCGGCAACTGGATTGCTCTCCGATGGCAGGCTTGATGAGGATGGAGCCTGATCCTAAGAAGCAGTATTGCCGAGTTAAGGGTGTTAAACGTAAGGGTAGCAGAGTTAAGTGCAGATGAATACCTCATGGCTGATTTCTTGAGCAGGGGCAATCACAGGTGAAGGAGGTGCTCCAGGTAGAGCTGAAGCTTCCAAGTTAGAATGTGTTGATGCAGTTGCTGGTAATTCATGGGCTTCTGGCTGACGAGGAGTCGGATCCACCTCTGTTGGGATTGGAGTCTCTGCATGACCAACAGGTGATTGTGCCCTTGGAGGACTTGATGGCTCTGGCTGGATGGGAAGACTCATCTCTGGAGAATTCATTGCTTCTGCAGATGGTGATGAAGATGAGATCTCCACTGGGATAGGTAATTCACCCCTGGGTGGACTCGCTTGTTGAGCCACTGGGACATCAACCAGTTGTTCTTCCATTGTTTCTTCTGCAAGTGTCAAGTCAAAAGGGTAAATGCCAGTGTTCATCCCTAAAAGAGGACAATAAAGGTCATACCTGTGGATGGGGCATTGGCAGGTTCTGACACTGAAGGTTGCTGGGCTCTGGTCTGAGAATGCACAAAGAGATAATTTATCAGGAACAGAGTAATCTTGGGATTAAGAAGGTAAAGGATTTTACCTCAACAAGGATTTTCTTGACAGTTCTCCTCCTCTTGGCATTTGGAGGAGCAACCAGAGACAAACCTTGCCTCCTGTCAGCAGCCAAGGCTAGAGAGGCCGGGATCCGTTGTGCAAACCTGGCCATTAACTGAGCCAGAGTTGTGGACTTGAATCCCGTCTGTTGAGATTGGGCCTACGGCATTGTAGGTGATATTCCCGGCTCGAGGGACGAGTAAGCGTGTTCGTGGAGTCAAAGAAATGAGGTCAGAATCATGATTGAAAGGAAAAATGTCTGATCCAAAGGTTCATTATATTACCTCTGAAGTTGGCAGGAAATCAGGCATCAACTCTGCACAGAACACGTGTACGGTGCTCGGCCGAAGATGTGATCGTGGAATTCTTGCCACCGGGGAGTTAAAGGTGGGATGAGCTATGGTTGTGGGCACGAAAGGCCAGGTGTAGATAGCAGGACTACACACATAGTGGAAAACCCTGCCGCCGTGCATAAGCTCTTTGATTTCCTCTGCGGGCTTGAGGAATTCATGCGGAAACGATCTTGGGGGCATCCGGCCACATCCAAGTTGCTTGGGGCCATTACATTAGGCCGATAATATTCATAAGTGCTCCGATTCTCGCCTTCCTCCATTGAATTCGGTAGGTAGTATACATGGGCGGATTATGATGTTGAAGATCTCAAAGAATCTCCCATCTTGACGACCGGGCTCAAAGGAGAATTCAACGGGGAAAGTTAAGGTGTCATTATCGAGATAGGGGAGCCGAGAGAGGATTCGGGAAACCTTTGAAGAACGATTCAAAAAGTTGGCTGATGTCCTGCTGAATGAGAACAGTTGAAGCCGCTTCTCCATAATTCTGGCATCCTCTGGTAGCGTGATTTTCTCCTTCAGGGTGATTGGACAAAGGGAAAAGCCTGGTGTTCAAATCAACACCAACAATCTGATGCATGTGGAGTTGCAGCCATATTTGAACGAACCACCAAGGGCCGTTGACACATGCTATCCTTTGGCTTGTGTACATCTGGGTGACAGTTTGGTGAAGCATATGGTATACACTGCCTAGGAAGAATTTTCCCAGGGGGAGGCGGTTGCCACTGGCCAAATGAGACGCCATTGCGATGTGGTTCAGGGTAGTCTCGTTGGCTTTGCCACAGGAGACAAATCTGCACAGCCACATATTCAGAAATGCCATGTATTCAACATCACCAAGGGGATTGTCTTTCATGTGCTTCAAGATGTAATTCGTGTATCCGTTCCCTGGCTTCACCCCTGTTTGCCGTGAGGAATTTTTGAAGTTCCAAGGCTGAACAGACCCTGTAATGTCAAGGCCGGTGATCATATATACATCGGCCAGGGTTGGAGACATTGGGCCGTGACCAAACAGGAAGGCGTTGACGCCGTTTGACCAAAAGTGGCAGGCTGCTATCAAAAGGTCTTCATTTTTGGGGGTCTCGGCCAAGGATAACTCCAAGCATTGAGCAATGCGGAGGGTATCCCAGTTCTTGGTCAATCCACTTTTGTCTGCGAGAATCCTCCGGTACCAAGTTTTCCAGCCTACGATTGGAGGTAAAGGCCAGTTCTTGAAGGCGTCTTGCCACCGAAGAGGTGGGGACAGAGCTGCTTTAAAGGGGATCCTCTGAGATTCAGCCGCGATGAAATCTCGAGGATCAGAGCTCCCCACGGGACCAAGGTAATAAGATCTTGAATTGGCCTCGGTGCGAATCAAAAGCTCAGTAGTAGGCTCCTAAAGGAAGGCGGAAACGAAATCTCAGGTAAAATTGAAAACCTAAATGCCGAATGAAGCTTACGGGGGAAGGATTTACCTGAGCATCTTGGTTTTGAGCCGCCATTGAAGACTTGAGCTTGGGACAAGGAGATCTAGGGTTTGAATCTAGACGAAGATTCCGGCGGATTGAGAAGGAAGAAGAACAGGTGTTGATAGATTTGAGTTGAACTATTCGTGGCTGGAGTCAATTGCGGAACAAAATTACTTTTATCCCGCAATTGAAGGGGCATGTGTTAACACCAAAATTTGGTAAGGAGTCTGACTTGTGGGTCCAGCTCGGTCAGGATTCCGTCTCGTGGAAGGGAAGGATTTTTCGGATGTATTCGGCAAAGAAGTTCGCGGTCGGCTATCTCGCTCCCGTTCGGCAAAGGAACAAGAGAGCCGATTTTGCGGGATTGGACGATGACGTGGCTCAAGCGAGGAGGACGAATGGATGGATAGGCGATCAAGCTTAGAGATAAGTTAGGCAACAAATCCATTCAAGGTTGTACTTGGCGGGGTATAAATATGAGCCCCGAATGTATGTAATGTACACAATCATTGTTCAATACACACCGGCCTTACGCCAAACCCTAGAGTCCTTTGTCGTGTCGTCGAGTTCTTCGAGAGGGTTCATCGATCCGTCGACCTCCGTGAGTACCGGCAACCTTGTATCATGTCTAGTATCATGCGGTGGATTTAGATCTGATGCAAGTAGTCTTGTTACCATGCTTCGTGTCATGCGGTAGATTCAAGCTTGGTTCAAGAAGGTTTCTTGTTAGATCATGAGCCATGCGGTAGGCTAAGATCTAGCTCGAAGCTAGTTATCGGCTCTATTGGATTTTGGCAAGATCCAATAGATTCATTAAGTTACCCTGTGTTACTTCGAGTTTTTACTTTATGTTTAGATTCACGTAACACTTTTTGCCCAATTTAGATGGGTTTGGATCGGCTTTATCTTTATCATGATCCCTTGTACGAGTAGATCTCATGTTTTAACACGTGGATCTTGTGCTTTTCGATAGCCGAAACCGAATCGATCTAGGTTGTTAAGTGTTGCGGGTTCAAGCTTGCCAATGCGGCATAAATCTTGAAAGAACCGGGTATCATGCGGTAGATGCGAGGTTTTTGGGTTGTTTTGGGCCTAGTCGTCGGTGGATTAGATCTCAAGTCAATCGATAGATTTGTTCACTTGGTAATGTTCGTTCCTTCTTCATGGACCCCGAATCGAGTTTGTCTTGCTGTATTCGGTTATGTTTCTTCACGAGTAGAACACGTGCGTAATTCATGCTTTAAATGACGTGTGCTTTTAGCTTTCCATATTTAGATTGTATCATGCGGTGGATAGATCTATTTGTGGGAAGTGGTACGATTTCGTGCAAATTGTATCATGCGGTGGATAGATTTGTTTTGGCATCGTACCCGACGGATTTCTAAGTACCTAGACATGCGGTAGAATAGTGCTTTGGATCTATGCATACTTGTTTATTACATGATTATGCTCGTGCTTTACTTTATTCATTTATTTATCATGGGGATCGGTCATGGCCTTGTGCACGTGCATCTTTGTTCAAATAAAGACCGATCGCTATCATGCTTACGTCATCCATTCCGCAATGTTACTTTTTCCTTTCATAAGTTCCCGATTGGTTTCAGTTCATTGGCATATAGCTTCCTATAGCTACGTGTCATCCCGTCTGGCTTTTTAGCCGTAAATATGGAACCTGCCGGTACCACCCGGCAAGTTCCAAGCTTTGGTATGTAACTCTTTTATCTTTTATTAATTTTCAGGAAAAATTGACTGGCACGTCATCGTTTCTCTTTGCGCGTGTGAAGCCAGCTTGTTCGGCTTGCTGTGTGTTTGGCGCTAGGTGCACTTTTTACGTCAACAAGGTGCAACCAATGTTGTGGTCGAAAGGCATTAGAGTAAGCTCAGGAGCACCTACAGGCCTGTAAACAATTAACAAGACCATCTGATTCTTTCACGGGCACGCAGAAAGGCAAAGCGGCTCAACCACCGGTCCACCACCAACTTGACAAAGTACAACAAATCAAGCTAATTGGGACAGAATATACTATAACAATGTGGTGAAGCAAACATCCATCAAAACCCGTTTCGTACAACAACATTCTCACATGGGATGCCAGCTTGGTTAGTGATCAGATAAGGAGATAGGGAGGAGAGCATGAGTGAAACATGGCCTCTTGTGTGACCTATAAATTGCACAAACGTAGTAAGTAGAAGGTAGTCTAAAATACATTGGCCACATGTAAACAATTAGATGAGTCAGGGAGTAGAGCTCTTCTTTGTGAGGTGAAAAAAAACTAAAACAAGACCTAGATAAACATATATGTTACTCTTTTCAGGGATAACAATTTCTACTATGTTCATACCCTTCAGCTGTTGCTTATGATAGATAGCAAATGGCCACTCTACTTCACTTTGATTCAAAATGGATGCAGCACAGCAATACATTGAACCTGGTATACATTGCTTGCACAAGATCAAACATAACACGTGAAATTGGCGAATTCCCTAAAATCGAACTAACATAAACAAAGAACCCAGTGAAACAGTTAGACACTACTACAGATCACACAAAATAAACCTTTATATCACAAGATCCTCCACCTTTCATGTCAAATTCGAGTCAATGCCATCAAGAATTCTCACAGATCGCGGTGATCCTCAAATGGGCTGGCTGCTTTGGTTCAGCATTCCTTTTCCAGAAAGCACGCCGCCGCCACACCTCAAACCCTCTCTGAATGTTTGGGCAGTCCTCCCCAGAGTTAAGGAAGCGATTGAACCATGCAAGAAGGATCTCCTGCTGAGTTGCCAGAGGTAGTGTCAGGATTGCGTTTGCAAGGCCATCCTCTATCAGATGTCGGTCAAACCCCTTTGCATGCTTATAATGTATGTCCATTAGGTATAGCAGATTATAATTTATAAAATATACAGAAATGTTGCCTTGTTGTCTAGATCCTAACATATTGCCTGGGAAGTTGCTTAAAAACACTATCCTCTTTCTAATATACATATGTTGCAGAATAGTATTCTGAACCAAAGTTACTATTCTGCATAAAAGCAGGAGTTGCTACTGTCCATGATAACAACCTTGTTTTCTCTCTGAATTTCCTCCTTATCAGTGAACAATGCAGTAGACAGCGAAAGCATATAGACAATGAATTTTGCAGAACCCTAGCATAATCCTAGCATAACCCTATCAGTGTTGAATCAGACAACATAAACCCTAGATAGCAGAACCAAGTGTCGAATCAGACATCATGCAACTCAAAATGTGTAATCAGACATCATATAACCCTAGAGAAAATTGCTTAGCACATGGAATCGATGACGAAAAACAGAGGGGGCTCATTCAAATCAGGCAGCATAACCCCTCTCCAAAACTGCTATCAGACAAGAGAAGTAGAGAGGCGCAAAAAAGGAACACAGGGGGCGAGGGTCTGGACTGGACTGGATCTCGACTGGACTCACCTCCTTGCTTGGTGTCACGCGTGCAGCAGGTGCAGATGACGGGCGGCGTGCCTCCCCTCACGCCAACGCCGAGGGGGGGGCAGAGGAGGAGCGTCCGCTCTCCCACCAGATCCCCCGCGCCGACGCTCTGCTCTACCACCAGATCCTCGAGCCCCCACTAGTGCTTGCTCCAATCCCCCTCGCGGTTCGCCTCTGCCACCGAATCCCTCGCGGTTCGCCTCCGCCGCCTGTCAAAAATCAAGCGAAAAATGCGCATCTGTACGGGGTTTTTTGCGCGGAATGGGGGAGACGACCCATCGCAGTAGAGCGCATCTCACACCTCCGTGTGCCGTCGCCGCCTTGGATGTGCGCCCCCCCCCCCCCCCCGCCCCCGCGCGAGGTCGCCGGCGGCGGCAGTGGCGGAATAAATCGCCGGAAGGTAGAGAGAGAACCCTAGAGAGAGAGGCGAAATGGGAATGGAGCCGAACGGGCACGCGATCGGCGCGCAAGGGGGGTGTGCTGTCAAGTGGGTCTGCGCACGAGTGGAGCACGTGGGAGGCGAACCGCACGTGCTACCACTGTAACGAGAAGCTTTGTTAGCCGCCTGTAACAAAGTCATTGGGTTATTTTATTTACTTTCCAATTTAAAATTAGTAGATGACCCGTCCGTACAGAGCTCGCCCCAAAACAAATATCTGTAAAGTCCAGCCCGATTCGGGTTGTCCGAAGGCCGAAGCAGGGTCGGGCATGGAAATACAGAAATAGAATCCAAATTATCTAATATCCGCATCTAAACATAATATGGATATATGTATCCGTATTCGAATTCAAATGTGTTAATAAAGTGGATACATCCGAATTCGCTTTTATCAATTTTTTCTCTATTTGATTCCATGTGTATTCAGTAATATCCGGCACTATCCGTATTGACTATATAAAACTGTAACTATGTAAGCTATGTCTATAACTAATGACAAATTATGTTCAATGGAATACTAATGATAGTGTATAATTGAAAAAAAACTATATCCATAATTAATGATTATAACATTAATTTTAATATTAAAAATATTGCATCCATAAAACTATTTTAAAATTATATTTAAATTTAATGACCAATATCATTACTTTTAATAATAAAAATACTGTCGGGGACGGCCATAAGGGTCCCCTAAACAACCAGAGAAAACTCACTTTCTTTCGTAAAAAACAAAACGCAAACGAACTCAAAACACACTTGAGACAAAACTCACTGTCCTACGGCTCGACCCACGGTCCTGATGGCCCCGACGGCTCACCCACCCTCGAGCAGAACTCCGCTCCGCTCGAGGGGCGCGGCACTATACGGGCGAACTTCCGCCTCGCTCGGGGGCTGGGCGCCCCCCTCGAGCGAGGTTCCGCCTCGCTCGAGGGCCGGTCGCTCCTCGGGTGAGGTTTTGCCTCGCTCGAGGGCCTCGTGGGCTCGCCGCCTCCGCACCTGCTCCCCGGTAGGGGCATTTAATGAACTGATATTTGCAGGCGCCCAGGTCAAGGACGAATCCACGCCACGCCCCTGACGCGCCTGGGAATCACGCCCCGACACTGTCCTGCCTACTCCCCCGGTGAAGCCATCCCCGCCACTGTGCGGCGTTGTGCAGTAAGGCCGGGGTCAACTCTGCGGCACTGTGCCACCCACTCCCATACGATCAGGACGCCGCACCCTCGAAAGAGGACGGCGGAACCCTCGAAGGGGGGACGGACGCCTATTCCGCGCTCGCACGGGCCATGCCGTGACGTCGGGCACGTCCCCGCCGTCACCATCAACCCTGTGCGGCCACCCCAGCCACTGCAGCGCCATCTCCGACGTTATGGGAACACGCGGCGACAGGACATCACCACACCCACTGTTGTGCCCTGTACGACCTCTGTTGATGGTAGATTATCGTATCAAAGTTCATATGGATTTGCAAGCGGACAAATCCCCCATCGTAGTCAAGGGACCCTTCTTCCCTCGAGTGGTGAACCCAAGGTATCGAATCCGTGGAACAATGTGCAACGCAAGGATTCAATCTAGTAAAGCAAGGAAAGCTATCTAAGGAAGAACCAAATTGCATCTAATCTACTAACTCATAAAGGAAACATATCTAATCTAATCTACTAAAGAGGTAGCAAGAGATAACCGATCTAGAGAGTCTAGATCATGCTTATGTTGTAGCTCCAAACAAGATAGATGAAGATAGAAAAGTGAATCTCATTAAAAGCATCTTTAAACCGTGGCCTCCGGTCCAATTCCGAAAACGCCCGCCTTTCGGAACCCCCGTTCTGTCACAACGTATTCCTATTCATGCGAGTAGTCTAGGGCGAGTTCGATAAGAACAAGTTGAAATCACTTGGTCGGTCTGGTATGCACCTCTAGCCACCGCTGCTACAAGAGCACCTTAAGCAATCTATCTTAAGTATAGATTGGGGAAGAAGCAAAACCAAGAAGAAAACAAAATCATCGAGAAGACACTTGATCGCTAGAAATCGGATTCACTATAAAAACTTCACCATGAATGATTACATGAACAAGATCACCATCGGGATCCTACTTCGATCTTGATCCTTGCTCCGGAGCTCCGACGTGGTCTTCCATGCAAGGTTCCCACATCGGCTAGGGAGACCCTAGACAACTAGCACGACCCTCATCTCCGAGATGGTGTCCCTCAAGTTTCTCTGCTTCTCGGCAGCGGATGACAAATTGATTGATGCGTGGCTCTCGGTCAGGGGGCTATAAATAGTCCAAAATGCATCTAGGTCAAAGGGGGGGCCGACTCGGCCTCGAAATGGGCTGGGCCGACCGGCCTGGGCCCACTTCGGCCCAGTTCGTGGCCTCCTTCGCCCGGTGTTGCTTCCCGAGTCTTCTAGATCCTCCCCCCTTCTGCATGTGGGCCCTTGTCGTCAGTCGTGCGGAGGGTCCATGGTGCGCGAATGAGTCCACAGCGACGGGCTCCAAGCATCCGTACACCGGATTTCCCCGCGAGCGCCACGTGGGCGCAGACAGATGCGTGCGTGTGCGCCAGAGCACGACAGCCGGCCCCCCTTTTAATTTCATTTGCCCATTTTCGAAAATGCTAAACTCCAAATTCTTGAATAAAACTTGAAAATATCCAAAAAACGAAAGTTGTAGAACAACTATAGGACTTCAACTTTCACAAAGGGTGGCCTATGTTTTGGTGAACGGATTGACGGGAAAAACAAAGTCATTGATTTTCTCGGCCCCGATTTACTGTTGTCAGGGACTTCAACTCGATTTTCGGCCAATTTGCACTCAAAATTTGAATGTCCGCCAATTATGAAAATTGTGTTCCCGGAGATAACGAATAACTTTTATATTGGTCGATTTTGAACTTCTATAGTGAAATTTGGAGAACGCACAAGAAAACCAAATCAGCCTTTTTGAGATCTAAAGTTTTGACCACGATTTGGGATTTTGACCAAGATCTTTTGTGCAAATGTGTGCCCAATCATGTCAAACATGTTTAGGAGACGATTAAACTTGATTAACACAACTAATTAAGGTATTTATCTTTAATAAACACCTGGGGTGTTACAGATGGGCCCGATTCGAGACCTCAAGGGGGTCCAGAAGGTGCTGGGGTGCCTTGCCGCTTTGAGCCGTTTCATTTCGCGGCTCGGAGAGAAGGGGCCACCCCTTTACCGGCTCCTGAAGAAGCACGAGCGCTTCTCCTGGACCGTCGAGGCCCAGGAGGCACTTGACAGACTCAGGGCGACACTCACCCACGCGCCAATCCTAACGCTGCCCCAAGACGGCGAACCTCTGTACCTCTACGTCGCCGCAACCATTCAAGTGGTCAGCGCCGTCATCGTGGTGGAGCGTACGGAGGAGGGGCACGCCCTACCAGTCCAGCGGCCCGTGTACTACATCAGAGAGGTGCTCTCCGAGACCAAGGCACGATACCCTCAGATCCAGAAGCTGCTCTATGCGGTGGTCTCCTGGTTACGGTAGTCTCCTCCTTCCCGTTGGGGGAGATTATCTGAAACCCAGACGCGGCGGGCAGGATCGCCAAGTGGTCGGTGGAATTGATGGGCAAAACACTCACCTAGGTGCTGCGCAAGGCGATTAAGTCCCAGATCCTGGCGGATTTCGTCGCCGAATGGACGGACACACAGCTGCCGCCACTGCAAATCCAGGCTGAATGCTGGACCCTCTACTTCGACGGGTCGGTGATGAAAACAGGGGCGGCCGCGTGCCTGCTCTTCATCTCACCCCTCGGGGAGCACATGAGATACGCGGTGCGCCTGCATTTCCCCACGTCAAACAACATGGCGGAGTACGAGGCTCTTCTCTGTGGCCTCAGAATCGCCATCGATACAGGCATCAAACGCCTCGACGTTAGGGGGACTCGCAGCTCGTGATCGACCAGGTCATGAAGAATGCCAGTTGTCATGATGACAAGATGGAGGCATACTGCAATGCCGTACGGGCCTTCGAAGACAGGTTCTACGACATCGAGCTTAACCACGTACCACGCAGATACAACGAGGAGGCGGACGAACTCACCAAAATTGCGTCGGGGCGGATCATCGTCCCCCTGAACGTTTTTGCGAGAGACGTCGCCAGACCGTCCGTCAACCTCGAGTTGGCACCCTTGAGCGAAGAAGAACCCTCGGGGGCTCCCTCGAACCCAACAGGCGTGGAGCCCATGGACGAGGACCCCTCGAACGAGGTGTTTGTGCTCTCACTGCTCGAGGGATACGGCGCGGACGAGCTCGAGACCATGGACGCGGACCCCCCCCCCCCCACGTGGAGGACTGGTGTGACAAGTACATCGCTTGGATGGGTCGAGGGGAGATTCCCTCAGACCGATCCGAGGCTAGACGCATTGCCAGGATGGCTAAGTCGTTCACCCTGGTCGACGGTGAGCTGTACAAGCGCGCCGCTTCAGGCGTCCTGCTCCTTCGAGACATTCACGCGGGCGTGTGCTGTCACCGCGCGGCGCCGCGCACTCTCATGGACAACGCTTTCCTCCAGGGCTTCTATTGGCCCACCGCGGTTGCTGATGCCAGTGAGATCATGCGCACCTGCGAGGGGTGCCAATTTTACGCTTGCAAAACTAACCGCACTGCTCACACCCTCCAGACGATCCCCGTCACATGGCCTTTTGCCGTGTGGGGGCTGGACATTGTCGGGCCCTTGCGAAAGGTGCCCGGGGGCTACACCACCTACTGGTCGCCATCGACAAGTTCTCCAAGTGGGTCGAGGTGCGCTCGATCACAAATCTTAGGCCGGAGCAGGCGGTGACGTTCTTCACCAACATCATCTACCGGTTCGGGGTGCCCAACTCCATCATCACCGACAACGGGTCTCAATTCACCGGCAGGAAGTTCCTAGAGTTCCGCGACAAATTCCACATCGGCGTGGATTGGGCTGCCGTGGCGCACCCACAGACCAATGGACAAGTGGAGCGCGCCAATGGCATGATTCTGCAAGGTCTTAAGCCCAGGATTTTCGACAGACTGAACAAGTCTGGCCGAAAATGGCTCCAGGAGCTATCGGTGGTCGTATGGAGCTTCAGAACCACCCCGAGCAGTGCCACGGGATTCACCCCGTTTTTCCTTGTCTATGGCGCCGAGGCCGTCCTCCCCACGGACTTGGAATACGGGTCGCCCAGAGTCCGAGGCTACGACGAGGGCACCAACCAACGAGCCCGCGAGGACTCGCTGGACCAACTGGACGAGTCCCGCACCGTGGCCCTGATGCATTCAGCAAGGTACCAACAGGCTCTGAGGCGTTACCAGGCCCGGAAGATACGGCGCCGAGACTTCAACGAAGGGGACCTAGTCCTAAGGCTGCGCCAAGACAATCGGGCCGCCACAAGCTATCGCCCCCATGGGAGGGACCCTACGTCGTGGTCAAAGTGCTCAAACCCGGCACCTACAAGCTGGCCAACGAGGACGGCGAAGAACTCACCAACGCTTGGAACATCCAACAGTACGTCGCTTCTACCCTTAAAGAGGATTTCCAAGTTCTTTTTGTTATTTACGCACCAACACCCCAGTTGGCTGTACGAATGTAAATTCCAACCAATTGATGAAATCAAAGGGCGACTCGGCTTCCCCCTGAAAACCAAGTCCCCATCAGGGGCTACTACGGGGGGCATCCCCCCCCCCAAAAAATGGCCCATTTTTTCACATAAAACCCATCGCAAATGTGCTAAGTACGCCTCGACCCAAATTCTGGGCGAACCTACGCGGGACGCGAGCGGCCAAAAGATGAAGAAGCACGAGTCGGGGATAGCCTACGCCTCCGACAGGATATGGCCCTTCCCCCCTCGCGGCTTTGCCTACGAGCTACTCGTGTGAACAAACCTTTCCCAGCCAAGGTTCACCTAAGAAAATTGGGAGGCTAAACAAAACAATTGCCGAAGTAAACAACGACTATTTCAACTTACAAGCATTCGAACGTTTTAAACCATAATTGTTTTTTACACAGCCACATGGCTCGAATGCTAACACTTAAAACGTCAAGGGCACAAACGCCCAGTGATCTTCAGGCTTGGGGGTCGCCTGCCACGGGAGCGTCCGGGAATAGGAAGTCCGTGAAGTCCTCGACGAGGATGTCGGCAGCAGGAGTGGCGAGTGCGTCCGTGCGATTCATCGCCACCTCGTCGTTGACGCCGACAGGGACAACATAGCTCGTAGAGACGGCTTCGAGGTTGACCTGATAGTGGGAGGCCACCACACCAAGCGCCTTCTGGACACCCAGGTGAAGGGCGCGACGCATGCGCCGGGTGACGTGCCCACCGAGGGCGCGGAGGCGGCTCTCCATCGAGGTCCCAGCCTGTGCCTCGCCTTCCTCGACCTCCTGGCATGCCTCGAGGGCGGCGGCCTGCAGCTCCTCCAACTCCTGTTGAGAGGAGTTGTAGGCCGTCTGAACGGCCTGAGCCTGGGTCATTGAGTTCCCCGGGGTGGCCCGCAAGCATGAAAACCATAAACGAAAAACAAAAGTTGGGAGCGGATCCCAAACAAGTCGAACCGACAAGCGAAAGACAGGCGAAAAAGTGACTCACCTTCGACCTGCTTCTTCTCCGCCTCGAGGGCCTTGTGCGCGCCCTCAGCTGCCTGTCGCAGGCTGAGAACCGTGGCTTCCTGCTCCTCGAGGGACTGGCGTAGGTCCTCGTGCGAGACGCTAAGTTGGGTCAGCTTCTCGTTGAGCCGCGAGACTTCTTCGTCCCGCTGCTTGAGGGTTGCCTGTGCCCCCTCTAGTGTGGCGCGCTCTTGCTGAATTGACCCTGGGCCTCTTCCCACGCCAGGCGCTCGCGCTCAAGGGTGGCCTGAGCCTCAGCGAGAGCAGCCCGCTCATGCTGACGCTGAGCGTCCGCCTGTTGGCGCGCGTCCCGCTCCCGCTGAAGCTGCTCCTCCGTCGAGGCGAGAGAAGCAGCCTTGTCCGCCAAGCTGGTCCTTAGCTGCTCAGCCTCCTTGGCCCTTTCTTCCGCTTGGCTTTGCCAGAACCGTGCTCCCTCGAGGGTTGCACGGTCCTGCTCGAGCTGGGTGCCAAGAATCGACGATCATTGCCTCCGGCGCGCGTTGGCGCTGCTCCCCTCTGCCTCGTCGGAGGCGCGGCGGCGGTTGAGGCGGCGCACCATGTTGGCTTGGGATGTACACTGTTTGGAAAGGGAAAGAACTGAGATTGGCAAAAGATTCGAGAGCTAAAGGCTTGGTGGAGAGCTAGGGGCACCTACGGTTGCATTTATAGGCCTAGCAAGGTGAATCGTGGCCTCGAGTCGTGGCTTTGGATCGTGGCGCATATCCCAAGAAAATCGGAAAGTGGAAAGGTTTCCTTGGCCAGCCCGCCGGCGGGTCACTTGGAGTTCTAGGCTGAGTCACGTTCAGCTGACTGGCTCGGTTAAGGAGAGTCAAAGTGCCATTCGGGAGTTGGCGTTTCTTTGCCGAATGGGTCATTCAGCATTATATTTGAAGGTGCGCAAAAGAAAAGAAATGCATTACAAGGAAAATATCACAAGAGCGACCAATTCGGTTATACATCAATTCAAATGTTCATATGTTTTGCAATCACGCCACGGGCATTGGATGTTGCTTGACGGAATTGTCCAACAGCTCCTGGCAATCTCTTTGAGCACTAGATAAGGTGGTGAGTTCTGCATCACATTGCTCCATCTTGGCGATAGCCGATTTTGCTTCCGCTTGGGTTTTTTCTATCAATCCAGGGAGCTCGGCTATTTTCTTTTTATCAGCCTCTATCTCAGCTGACAGGCTTCTCAGTTCTACCTCTAGAGCGGCTTTCTTGGCAATTTTCAGATCTTAAGAAGCCTGCAAGCTAGCCAATGTATCTTTGTGGCTCTCTGCTTGGGATTGTGCCCCGCTCATGGCATGTTCAGCATCGGCTTTCTTCTTTTCAATGGCCGGGCGGGAGCGCAATTTCCTCAAAGCGTGCCTTATGGGCGCATAAAGAATGTCCAAGCCACAGATGGATACGAGAGAAGCTCTGACATCTTCAGGAAGTTCTTGGCTGACGGATTCAAGCATCTCCTCGAAATGATCAAGATCCTTGAACTGATCTTGTGCATCCCTTTCTAGCCAGGCAACAATTTCTCCAAGCTTTGATAACACCTCATCTGACAGGGGCTGGTGCACTCCTTCCATCGCCTCGGCAACTGGATTGCTCTCCGATGGCAGGCTTGATGAGGATGGAGCCTGATCCTAAGAAGCAGTATTGCCGAGTTAAGGGTGTTAAACGTAAGGGTAGCAGAGTTAAGTGCAGATGAATACCTCATGGCTGATTTCTTGAGCAGGGGCAATCACAGGTGAAGGAGGTGCTCCAGGTAGAGCTGAAGCTTCCAAGTTAGAAGGTGTTGATGCAGTTGCTGGTAATTCATGGGCTTCTGACTGATGAGGAGTCGGATCCACCTCTGTTGGGATTGGAGTCGCTGCGTGACCAACAGGTGATTGTGCCCTTGGGGGACTTGATGGCTCTGGCTGGATGGGAAGACTCATCTCTGGAGAATTCATTGCTTCTGCAGAGGGTGATGAAGATGAGATCTCCACTGGGATAGGTAATTCAACCCTGGGTGGACTCGCTTGTTGAGCCACTGGGACATCAACCAGTTGTTCTTCCATTGTTTCTTCTGCAAGTGTCAAGTCAAAAGGGTAAATGCCAGTGTTCATCCCTAAAAGAGGACAATAAAGGTCATACCTGTGGATGGGGCATTGGCAGGTTCTGACACTGAAGGTTGCTGGGCTCTGGTCTGAGAATGCACAAAGAGATAATTTATCAGGAACAGAGTAATCTTGGGATTAAGAAGGTAAAGGATTTTACCTCAACAAGGATTTTCTTGACAGTTCTCCTCCTCTTGGCATTTGGAGGAGCAACCAGAGACAAACCTTGCCTCCTGTCAGCAGCAAGGCTAGAGAGGCTGGGATCTGTTGTAGCAAACCTGGCCATTAACTGAGCCAGAGTTGTGGACTTGAATCCCGTCTGTCGAGATTGGGCCTACAGCATTGTAGGTGATATTCCTGGCTCGAGGGACGAGCAATCGTGTTCGTGGAGTCAAAGAAATGAGGTCAGAATCATGATTGAAAGGAAAAATGTCTGATCCAAAGGTTCATTATATTACCTCTGAAGTTGGCAGGAAATCAGGCATCAACTCTGCACAGAACACGTGTACAGGCTCGCTGAAGATGTGATCGTGGAATTCTTGCCACCAGGAGTTAAAGGTGGGATGAGCTATGGTTGTGGGCACGAAAGGCCAGGTGTAGATAGCAGGACTACACACATAGTGGAAAACCCTGCTGCCGTGCATAAGCTCTTTGATTTCCTCTCTGGGCTTGAGGAATTCATGCAGGAACAGTCTTGGGGGCATCTGGCCACATCCAAGTTGCCGGGCCATTACATTAGGCTGATAATATTCATAAGTGCTCTGATTCTGCCTTCCTCCATTGAATTCAGCCGGTAGTATACATGGGCGGATTATGATGTTGAAGATCTCAAAGAATCTCCCATCTTGACGACCGGGCTCAAAGGAGAATTCAACAGGGAAAGTTAAGGTGTCATTATCGAGATAGGGGAGCCAGAGAGGATTCTGGAAACCTTTGAAGAACAGTTCAAAAAGTTGGCTGATGTCCTGCTGAATGAGAACAGTTGAAGCCGCTTCTCCATAATTCTGGCATCCTCTGGTAGCGTGATTTTCTCCTTCAGGGTGATTGGACAAAGGGAAAAGCCTGGTGTTCAAATCAACACCAACAATCTGATGCATGTGGAGTTGCAGCCATATTTGAACGAACCACCAAGGGCCGTTGACACATGCTATCCTTTGGCCGGTGTACATCCGGGTGACAAGTTTGGTGAAGCATATGGTATACACTCGCCTAGGAAGAATTTTCCCGGGGGAGGCGGTTGCCACCGGCCAAATGAGACGCCATTGCGATGTGGTTCGGGGTAGTCTCGTTGGCTTTGCCACAGGAGACAAATCGCACGCCCACATATTCAGAAATGCCATGTATTCAACATCACCAAGGGGATTGTCTTTCATGTGCTTCAAGATGTAATTCGTGTATCCGTTCCCTGGCTTCACCCCTGTTTGCCGTGAGGAATTTTTGAAGTTCCAAGGCTGAACAGACCCTGTAATGTCAAGGCCGGTGATCATATATACATCGGCTAGGGTTGGAGACATTGGGCCGTGACCAAACAGGAAGGCGTTGACGCCGTTTGACCAAAAGTGGCAGTCGCTATCAAAAGGTCTTCATTTTTGGGGGTCTCGGCCAAGGATAACTCCAAGCATTGAGCAATGCGGAGGGTATCCCAGTTCTTGGTCAATCCACTTTTGTCTGCGAGAATCCTCCGGTACCAAGTTTTCCAGCCTACGATTGGAGGTAAAGGCCGTTCTTGAAGGCGTCTTGCCACCGAAGAGGTGGGGACAGAGATGCTTTAAAGGGGATCCTCTGAGATTCAGCCGCGATGAAATCTCGAGGATCAGAGCTCCCCACGGGACCAAGGTAATAAGATCTTGAATTGGCCTCGGTGCGAATCAAAAGCTCAGTAGTAGGCTCCTAAAGGAAGGCGGAAACGAAATCTCAGGTAAAATTGAAAACCTAAATGCCGAATGAAGCTTACGGGGGAAGGATTTACCTGAGCATCTTGGTTTTGAGCCGCCATTGAAGACTTGAGCTTGGGACAAGGAGATCTAGGGTTTGAATCTAGACGAAGATTCCGGCGGATTGAGAAGGAAGAAGAACAGGTGTTGACAGATTTGAGTTGAACTATTCGTGGCTGGAGTCAATTGCGGAACAAAATTACTTTTATCCCGCAATTGAAGGGGCATGTGTTAACACCAAAATTTGGTAAGGAGTCTGACTTGTGGGTCCAGCTCGGTCAGGAGTCCGTCTCGTGGAAGGGAAGGATTTTTCAGATGTATTCGGCAAAGAAGTCTGCGGTCGGCTATCTGCTCCCGTTCGGCAAAGGAACAGTAGAGCTGATTTTGCGGGATTGGACGATGACGTGGCTCAAGCAGGGAGGACGAATGGATGGATAGGCGATCAAGCTTAGAGATAAGTTAGGCAACAAATCCATTCAAGGTTGTACTTGGCGGGGTATAAATATGAGCCCTGAATGTATGTAATGTACACAATCATTCTTCAATACACACCGGCCTTACGCCAAACCCTAGAGTCCTTTGTCGTGTCGTCGAGTTCTTCGAGAGGGTTCATCGATCCGTCGACCTCCGTGAGTACCGGCAACCTTGTATCATGTCTAGTATCATGCGGTGGATTTAGATCTCGATGCAAGTAGTCTTGTTACCATGCTTCGTGTCATGCGGTAGATTCAAGCTTGGTTCAAGAAGGTTTCTTGTTAGATCATGAGCCATGCGGTAGGCTAAGATCTAGCTCGAAGCTAGTTATCGGCTCTATTGGATTTTGGCAAGATCCAATAGATTCATTAAGTTACCCCGTGTTACTTCGAGTTTTTACTTTATGTTTAGATTCACGTAACACTTTTTGCCCAATTTAGATGGGTTTGGATCGGCTTTATCTTTATCATGATCCCTTGTACGAGTAGATCTCATGTTTTAACACGTGGATCTTGTGCTTTTCGATAGCCGAAACCGAATCGATCTAGGTTGTTAAGTGTTGCGGGTTCAAGCTTGCCAATGCTGGCATAAATCTTGAAAGAATCGGGTATCATGCGGTAGATGCAGGTTTTTGGGTTGTTTTGGGCCTAGTCGTCCGGTGGATTAGATCTCAAGTCAATCTGATAGATTTGTTCACTTGGTAATGTTCGTTCCTTCTTCATGGACCCCGAATCGGCTGTCTTGCTGTATTCGGTTATGTTTCTTCACGAGTAGAACACGTGCGTAATTCATGCTTTAAATGACGTGTGCTTTTAGCTTTCCATATTTAGATTGTATCATGCGGTGGATAGATCTATTTGTGGGAAGTGGTACGATTTCGTGCAAATTGTATCATGCGGTGGATAGATTTGTTTTGGCATCGTACCCGACGGATTTCTAAGTACCTAGACATGCGGTAGAATAGTGCTTTGGATCTATGCATACTTGTTTATTACATGATTATGCTCGTGCTTTACTTTATTCATTTATTTATCATGGGGATCGGTCATGGCCTTGTGCACGTGCATCTTTGTTCAAATAAAGACCGATCGCTATCATGCTTACGTCATCCATTCCGCAATGTTACTTTTTCCTTTCATAAGTTCCCGATTGGTTTCAGTTCATTGGCATATAGCTTCCTATAGCTACGTGTCATCCCGTCTGGCTTTTTAGCCGTAAATATGGAACTGTCTGGTACCACCCGGCAAGTTCCAAGCTTTGGTATGTAACTCTTTTATCTTTTATTAATTTTCAGGAAAAATTGACTGGCACGTCATCGTTTCTCTTTGCGCGTGTGAAGCCAGCTTGTTCGGCTTGCTGTGTGTTTGGCGCTAGGTGCACTTTTTACGTCAACAAGGTGCAACCAATGTTGTGGTCGAAAGGCATTAGAGTAAGCTCAGGAGCACCTACAGGCCTGTAAACAATTAACAAGACCATCTGATTCTTTCACGGGCACGCAGAAAGGCAAAGCGGCTCAACCACCGGTCCACCACCAACTTGACAAAGTACAACAAATCAAGCTAATTGGGACAGAATATACTATAACAATGTGGTGAAGCAAACATCCATCAAAACCCGTTTCGTACAACAACATTCTCACATGGGATGCCAGCTTGGTTAGTGATCAGATAAGGAGATAGGGAGGAGAGCATGAGTGAAACATGGCCTCTTGTGTGACCTATAAATTGCACAAACGTAGTAAGTAGAAGGTAGTCTAAAATACATTGGCCACATGTAAACAATTAGATGAGTCGGGAGTAGAGCTCTTCTTTGTGAGGTGAAAAAAAACTAAAACAAGACCTAGATAAACATATATGTTACTCTTTTCGGGGATAACAATTTCTACTATGTTCATACCCTTCACCGTTGCTTATGATAGATAGCAAATGGCCACTCTACTTCACTTTGATTCAAAATGGATGCAAGACAAACAATACATTGAACCCGGTATACATTGCTTGCACAAGATCAAACATAACACGTGAAATTGGCGAATTCCCTAAAATCGAACTAACATAAACAAAGAACCCGGTGAAACGCTTAGACACTACTACGGATCACACAAAATAAACCTTTATATCACAAGATCCTCCACCTTTCATGTCAAATTCGAGTCAATGCCATCAAGAATTCTCACGGATCGCGGTGATCCTCAAATGGGCCGGTCGCTTTGGTTCAAAGCATTCCTTTTCCGTAAAGCACGCCGCCGCCACACCTCAAACCCTCTCTCGAATGTTTGGGCAGTCCTCCCGCGAGTTAAGGAAGCGATTGAACCATGCAAGAAGGATCTCCTGCTGAGTTGCCAGAGGTAGTGTCAGGATTGCGTTTGCAAGGCCATCCTCTATCAGATGTCGGTCAAACCCCTTTGCATGCTTATAATGTATGTCCATTAGGTATAGCAGATTATAATTTATAAAATATACAGAAATGTTGCCTTGTTGTCTAGATCCTAACATATTGCCTGGGAAGTTGCTTAAAAACACTATCCTCTTTCTAATATACATATGTTGCAGAATAGTATTCTGAACCAAAGTTACTATTCTGCATAAAAGCAGGAGTTGCTACTGTCCATGATAACAACCTTGTTTTCTCTCCGAATTTCCTCCTTATCGCTGAACAATGCAAGAGACAGCGAAAGCATATAGACAATGAATTTTGCGTAACCCTAGCATAATCCTAGCATAACCCTATCGTTGTTGAATCAGACAACATAAACCCTAGATAGCAGAACCAAGTGTCGAATCAGACATCATGCAACTCAAAATGTGTAATCAGACATCATATAACCCTAGAGAAAATTGCTTAGCACATGGAATCGATGACGAAAAACAGAGGGGGCTCATTCAAATCAGGCAGCATAACCCCTCTCCAAAACTGCTATCAGACAAGAGAAGTAGAGAGGCGCAAAAAAGGAACACAGGGGGCGAGGGTCTGGACTGGACTGGATCTCGACTGGACTCACCTCCTTGCTTGGTGTCACGCGTGCAGCAGGTGCAGATGACGGGCGGCGTGCCTCCCCTCACGCCAACGCCGAGGGGGGGGCAGAGGAGGAGCGTCCGCTCTCCCACCAGATCCCCCGCGCCGACGCTCCTCGCTCTACCACCAGATCCTCGAGCCCCCACTAGTGCTTGCTCCAATCCCCCTCGCGGTTCGCCTCTGCCACCGAATCCCTCGCGGTTCGCCTCCGCCGCCTGTCAAAAATCAAGCGAAAAATGCGCATCTGTACGGGGTTTTTTGCGCGGAATGGGGGAGACGACCCATCGCAGTAGAGCGCATCTCACACCTCCGTGTGCTGTCGCCGCCTTGGATGTGCGCTCCCCCCCCCCCCCCCCCCCGCCCCCGCGCGAGGTCGCGGCGGCGGCGGGGGCGGAATAAATCGCCGAAGGTAGAGAGAGAACCCTAGAGAGAGAGGCGAAATGGGAATGGAGCCGAACGGGCACGCGATCGGCGCGCAAGGGGGGTGTGCTGTCAAGTGGGTCTGCGCACGAGTGGAGCACGTGGGAGGCGAACCGCACGTGCTACCACTGTAACGAGAAGCTTTGTTAGCCGCCTGTAACAAAGTCATTGGGTTATTTTATTTACTTTCCAATTTAAAATTAGTAGATGACCCGTCCGTACAGAGCTCGCCCCAAAACAAATATCCGTAAAGTCCGCCCCGATTCGGGTTGTCCGAAGGTCGGCGGGGGTCGGGCATGGAAATACGTAAATAGAATCCAAATTATCTAATATCCGCATCTAAACATAATATGGATATATGTATCCGTATTCGAATTCAAATGTGTTAATAAAGTGGATACATCCGAATT
The DNA here is from genome assembly GCA_947561735.1 of Cenchrus americanus. Lineage (NCBI taxonomy): Eukaryota > Viridiplantae > Streptophyta > Magnoliopsida > Poales > Poaceae > Cenchrus > Cenchrus americanus. The sequence goes on along the minus strand of OX387241.1, from coordinate 306,311,887 downwards.
CGCTTTTATCAATTTTTTCTCTATTTGATTCCATGTGTATTCAGTAATATCCGGCACTATCCGTATTGACTATATAAAACTGTAACTATGTAAGCTATGTCTATAACTAATGACAAATTATGTTCAATGGAATACTAATGATAGTGTATAATTGAAAAAAAAACTATATCCATAATTAATGATTATAACATTAATTTTAATATTAAAAATATTGCATCCATAAAACTATTTTAAAATTATATTTAAATTTAATGACCAATATCATTACTTTTAATAATAAAAATACTGTCGGGGACGGCCATAAGGGTCCCCTAAACAACCAGAGAAAACTCACTTTCTTTCGTAAAAAACAAAACGCAAACGAACTCAAAACACACTTGAGACAAAACTCACTGTCCTACGGCTCGACCCACGGTCCTGATGGCCCCGACGGCTCACCCACCCTCGAGCAGAACTCCGCTCCGCTCGAGGGGCGCGGCACTATACGGGCGAACTTCCGCCTCGCTCGGGGGCTGGGCGCCCCCCTCGAGCGAGGTTCCGCCTCGCTCGAGGGCCGGTCGCTCCTCGGGTGAGGTTTTGCCTCGCTCGAGGGCCTCGTGGGCTCGCCGCCTCCGCACCTGCTCCCCGGTAGGGGCATTTAATGAACTGATATTTGCAGGCGCCCAGGTCAAGGACGAATCCACGCCACGCCCCTGACGCGCCTGGGAATCACGCCCCGACACCGGCCCCGCCTACTCCCCCGTGAAGCCATCCCCGCCACTGTGCGGCGTTGTGCAGTAAGGCCGGGGTCAACTCGCGGCACCGTGCCACCCACTCCCATACGATCGGACGCCGCACCCTCGAAAGAGGACGGCGGAACCCTCGAAGGGGGGACGGACGCCTATTCCGCGCTCGCACGGGCCATGCCGTGACGTCGGGCACGTCCCCGCCGTCACCATCAACCCCCGTGCGGCCACCCCGGCCCACTGCGCCGCCATCTCCGACGTTATGGGAACACGCGGCGACAGGACATCACCACACCCACCGTTGTGCCCCGTACGACCTCTCGTTGATGGTAGATTATCGTATCAAAGTTCGTATGGATTTGCAAGCGGACAAATCCCCCATCGTAGTCAAGGGACCCTTCTTCCCTCGAGTGGTGAACCCAAGGTATCGAATCCGTGGAACAATGTGCAACACAAGGATTCAATCTAGTAAAGCAAGGAAATCTATCTTATGAAGAACCAAATTGCATCTAATCTACTAACTCATAAAAGAAACACATCTAATCTAATCTACTAAAGAGGTAGCAAGAGAAAGCAAGAGATAACCGATTTAGAGAGTCTAGATCATGCTTATGTTGTAGCTCCAAACAAGATAGATGAATATAGAAAAGCGAATCTCATTAAAATCATCTTTAAACCGTGGCCTCCGGTCCGATTCCGAAAACGCCCGCCTTTCGGAACTGCCGTTCTGTCACAACGTATTCCTATTCACGCGGGTAGTCTAGGGCGAGTTCGATAAGAACAAGTTGAAATCACTTGGTCGGTCCGGTATGCACCTCTAGCCACCGCGGCTACAAGAGCACCCTAAGCAATCTATCTTAAGTATAGATTGGGGAAGAAGCAAAACCAAGAAGAAAACAAAATCATCGAGAAGGCACTTGATCGTTAGAAATCAGATTCACTATAAAAACTTCACCATGAATGATTACATGAACAAGATCACCACCGGGATCCTACCTCGATCTTGATCCTTGCTCCGGAGCTCCGACGTGATCTTCCATGCAAGGTTCCCACGTCGGCTAGGGAGACCCTAGACAACTAGCACGACCCTCATCTCCGAGATGGTGTCCCTCAAGCTTCTCTCGCTTCTCGGCGGCGGATGACAAATTGATTGATGCGTGGCTCTCGGTCGGGGGGGCTATAAATAGCCCCGAATGCATCTAGGTCAAAGGGGGGGCCGACTCGGCCTCGAAATGGGGGGGGGGGGGGGGGGGGGGGGGGGGGCGGGCCGGGCCCCTCCCGGCCGGGGTGGGGGGCCTTCGCCGGGGTGTTGCTTCCGCGAGTCTTCTAGATCCTTCCCCCTTCCATGTGGGCCCTTGTCGTCAGTTTCTCTCCGCATTGGACGAAGATTCTTATCTCGCCGATTCGGTTCGAACTTTTATGCTAGGTCCTCGGAGTTTTCCATCTTCTCGGGTTGGGTCCTTGGGCTTCTTGGAGTTGTGTTCACTTCATTGCTTGACTTATACGGGCTTCAAGGTCTTGTCATGAGGTGCTTAATGAACTTATCCCGGAGTTTTTTTTTTAAACCCAAAACCCCCAAAAAAAAAAAACCCCCAGGCCGGAGGGCAAAAGGAAATTTTTTTATCACAGGGGGGGGGGTTAGTACCAATGGATAAGATATAAAAGTCATGCCATCACCGAAGGTAAACTCATGGCTAGGTTGACAGAATTTCACCGTCAACACACCCACAAGCACCTCATGTCATGTCAAAGCCACCGAGCCATGTGTCTACTTCTATATATGATACTTCTCATTGGTAGACATCATGCAACGATTTAGCACCCAAAGCAAATTAAATTTAGCACATATGACATGGGAGCACATTTTCCAAGCATTTTACATTTCATTTTCAAATTCAAACTTGGTACATGTAATGTCTTTGCGACAAAAAGAAACTTATGCCCCTCCACAAGATAAAACAAGAGGGCTAAACATTCATGATGGCAAATGAGCCTTTGGCTCCATATGATCAATAAACTAGCTATCCAACCACAAATTAAGCATAACCAAGCCACTAAAACATGTCAAGATCATATAAAGGCATTTACACATGATAGAGAGCATATATGTGACATTTTTTAAAAAAAACATAGCCATCAACCATGGATTATAAATCAAGATTATCAAGAGCTAAGCCAAACTAACCATAACATACCAAACAAGCTCACAAAAACATAAATAGCATTCCATGGTGAACAATGTATATAGGAGAAGCTTTTCCTATCCAATGCATATGATACAAAATGCATGCAATCTAAGATACAAGGATGCCCATACATCATGTTACATATGCCATGCCAAATGCAAGAAATGCACAAAGGAAACTATACATATGCTACAAAGGAGCTCCCTCACACCCAACTCAAGAAATCAAACACACACCAAGCTCCCCCCACAAATGAGTGAAAGTTGCTTGATCTAGGGGTTTGGTGAAAATATCGGCTAGTTGGTCATGTGTGGGTACATGGATCAAAGCTATCTTTCCTTTCTCTATGTTGTCTCTCAGAAAATGATACCTCACTTCTATGTGCTTGGTTTTGGAATGGAGCACTGGGTTCTTTGCAACACTTATGGCACTGGTGCTATCACATTGAAGTGGGACATGGGTATACTCCTCACCAAAGTCACTCATGATGTATGTGATCCAAAGGAGCTGAGAGCAACAACTAGCAACGACAACGTACTCTGCCTCGGTAGTGGATTGAGCAACACTCGACTATTTGCGGGAAGGCCAAGACACCAAAGAAGATCCCAAAAACTGGCAAGTCCCAAAAGTGGACTTCTTATCCAACTGACACCCGGCAAAATCCGCATCCGAAAAGCTATGAAGCGCCAAAGAAGAGGACGCAGAGTACCAAAGGCCGAAGTCGGGAGTATGACGCAAGTACCTGAAAATTCGCTTCGCTGCTTGTCGATGCGAAGTCCTCGGAGACGCTTGAAAACAAGCGCACAGACATACCGAGAACTGGATGTCCAGCCTCGTCGCTTGCTCCAGTACTCCTTCTGGTCCACGTGTTCACCTTCCTCGTTCGCATCGAGAGCTGTAGTCATACTCATCGGCGTCGTCATAGCCTTAGAGTCCTCCATCTTGAACTTTTGCACAATGTCCTTGGTGTACTTAGCTTGGTGCACAAATGTTCCTTCCTTTGATTGCTTGATTTGTAGCCCGAGGAAGAACTGCAACTTGCCCATCATGCTCATCTCGAATTCCCTGCTCATATCCTCTGTAAACCTTTGCAACGAGACAGTTAGACGAGCCACCAAAGACAATATCATCCACGTACACCTGCACAATCAGGGTATCTCTGCCCCGCCTAAGTAGAAACAAGGTCTGATCGACCTTCCCCATCTCAAAACCTCTCTCAAACAAGAACCCCCTCAACCTACCATACCAAGCTCTAGGCGCCTGCTTCAATCCATAAAGCGCCTTCCTCAACTTGTACACCCGGTGGGGGTACTTCTCACTCTCAAACCCCGGTGGTTGCCTCACATACACTTCTTCCTCCAACACACCGTTCAGGAAAGCACTCTTCACATCCATTTGGTGCAACTTGAACCCTTTAGCCACGGAAAAGGCTAGAAGGATCCCTATCGCCTCCAAACGGGCTACGGGAGCAAAGGTCTCCTCGTAGTCGATCCCCTCCTTCTGACTGAACCCCTGAGCAACAAGCATCGACTTGTTTCTCACCACTTCACCTTTCTCTCCCTCTTTGTTTTTCCACACCCACTTTGTACCAATCAGCTTACACCCTGGGGGAGGGTCAACCAATTCCAAAACCTGATTCCTCTCAAAGTTCTCCAACTCCTCATGCATCGAATTAACCCAATTATGATCAGATAGTGCGTGTCCAATGTCTTTGGGCTCAAAGGTGGCAACAAATGCAGCATGAGCGAAATGAGAACTGTTCCGAACCCTCGACCGTGTAGTACGTTCATTCATGTCGCCAATGATCCTTGAAGCTGGGTGATCCACTTGTACTCGCCGGGGAGGTTCTCGCCTTGATGCTACCTCCCCCTCAACTGTAGCTTCTTCTCGATCTTGATTCGTCGTCATAGGTGTAGGAGAGGGGCCGTCAACCACTGTAATCGAAGTAGTAGGTACATGTTCAGCCGGGGGCACCACACCACCATCTTCGTCATCTCCAAGTTCATGCTCCTCCTGAAAGATCTCCTCGCCAAGCTCATCATCACCTGCACACTCAAAGACAAGCTGACTACGTGGCTGTGTCTCATCGAAGGTTACCTCGCAAGTCTCCACGATTTGGTTAGTTTCAAGATTGAGCACACGATATGCTCTAGAATGAGATGCATAACCAAAGAAAATACCATCGACCGACCTAGCCTCAAACTTATCCAACTTCTTCCCTTTTTTAGAATAAAGCACTTGCATCCAAAGACATGGAAGTGACTCACCTTGGGTGTGCGACCGTGGATCAACTCGTAGCAGGTTTTCTTCTTATGCACTATGAGGTAGATCCTGTTCGACACATAGCACGCGGTATTCACCGCATCAGCCCAGAACCTTCTCGGAGTCCTATGCTCATCAAGCATCGTACGAGCCATCTAACACAAGGTCCTGTTTTTCCTTTCCACAACACCATTCTAGGGAGGCGTATACGGACTCGAAAACTGGTGTTCAAGACCCAAGTCATGGCAAAAGGTTTCAAAATGAGATTTTCTGAATTCTGAGCCATTATCGTTGTGGATTGCTTGTATGGCATCTCTGTGCCTCTCGTTCCTCAACCTCAAGACAAGATCTCGAACAAAACCAAACGTCTCCCCCTTATCCTCAAGAAAGAACACCCACGCATACCGAGAGTAATCGTCCACCACAACAAGGACACACCACTTCCCACCCGCGGATTGCACACGAGCTGGGCCAACAAGGTCCATATGGAGCAGCTCGCATGGACACTCAGTCATCACATCGGTGAGAGGCGGGTGAGAAGAAGCTACCATCTTGGCATGCCTACACGGCGCACAAACCAACTCTTTCTCAAGCCTCAACCGTGGCAATCCTCGGACCAAATTGAGTTTACTCAAGCGAGACAAAAGGTCAAAGCTCAAGTGACCCAACTTCCTATGCCACTTCCACAACTCACTCGAAAAACCAGCCAAGAAACAACGCTCAACGCTAGAAGACTGAGAAAAATTAGCTCGAAACACCTGACCCTCGGGAACGACCATACAGACAAGGTCCCCTCGAGAGTCCAAAATCTGAGAACCACCAGGCCGAAGCAACACCTCAAAACCCTCATCCAACAGCTGGGACACAGAAAGAAAATTGTATTCAAGCGATTGAACAAGAGCAACACACCTGAGAGTGATCTTGTCACTCACCTTAATCTCACCTTCTGAAAGCACACGCCCACTCCCATTGTCCCCAAAAGTGATGTACCTCTTTGTCACCACCGGGACGAGACTTGAGAACCACCCCTTGTCTCTGGTCATATGCCTCGAGCAACCGGAGTCAATCAACCAAATGTTCTTCAAGTCTCCCACCTGCAATTCAAAAACGAGCACATGAGTGAACAAACGACTCAGCACTGGGGTTAGTACCAAAAGGGTAGAACCAGTGCCGAGCCATTTGCTCGAAAGTGGGGTTAGCACAAACCAAACCATCTTTCCCACCAAAGCTACCTCCACAAACACCACCACGGTAACCACCATGAGGGAACCAACCCTCTCTACCTGGAGGAGGACCAAAACCACGAAAGAAAGTCCGTGGACTGTCCCTCCTCTCCATCTCAAAGCTATGACTCCTCTCATCCCCGTATTGAGCACGAGGGGGAGAACGCCTAGCAAACTGACCTCCTACAAACTCTCCAGCCCAACCACCAGAACCACGACCTCGAGAACCACACCTCGCACCTGTACGGGCACGAAACCCCGAGCTGGCGCCGCCTATCCGAGCCTTCACAGGTGCGGCCGGGTGCCCCTCCCACGTTCGGCCGGGGTGTGGCCGGCCCGACGGCATCTCCAACAGCCTTTCGCTCTCCCCTAGTCGGAACTGTCCTCACACTCACCATGGCCCTGGGCATCTGCACACGAGGCTCAAGTACACCATCGGAAGGGTGGTACTTGTCCTTGTTAGCCCACTCCTTCGCCATTCTCTCCTCTCGCTTCCTCTTGAAGCAAAACTCATCCTTATGACCATCTTTTCTACAATAGCCACAATGGAACCTCACAAGCTTAGGTTTAGGCTTAGGTTTGGGCTGCTCACTTGGTTTCTCTCCACTCGGCTTCTCCACCGGTTTCTCCTCACTAGCCTTCTCACTTTCCTTCCCAAAGAACACTTTCCCGGAAGTGCTCACAAACTTGATAGGCTTTTGGAAATCATTTGTTTGTGGGGAAAACACGGGTGGAGCTAGGGTTGTGTCTAGTCGGTTCCTAAGATGGTTAGGTTTAGGAGGGAAATCATTTTTGTGGTGGGTTTTTGGTGGCTCTGGAATATTCTCTCCACTTCCCTCACCAACCTTGTTTGCCGCAAGTCCCTCACCATCTTGCCCCTTGAATGTCTCGATCATTATCCTCAACTGAGGCTCATGACCAGACAACCAACCCATCAACTTTCTCAACTCATCATTCTCATCCTACAAACGATCAACATAATGTGCAAGTTCCAAATTCTTCAAAGCATGCAATTCACATGTAGAGCAAGATGTAGGAATTGGTTCTTTCAACTTTGCCTCAAGAGAAACAGTGTAAGCATGCATCTCATCAATTTTAGCATGCAAGACAGGGCAAGAAGTGCAAGCAACTAGCAAAGCAGATCTAGACTTAAGCTCAGCCACTTCAACCCTAAGCACATCTAGTTCCTCACACTTGGAGGCATGCTTTTCCTTAAACAAGGCAAGATCAGCAAGGAAGATAGGACAATCAGCGCATTCAACTTCATCAGAAACAACAGGTGAAGCTTTCAGAGAATCAATTTCAAGTTTAGCATCCAAATTCTATGTTTCTAGCTCAGCCACTCTAGTCCTAGCATCCTCGAGTGAAGCCCTAAGCTCTTTCCTCATTTTCTTAGCCTCCCTAAGCATGTCATCACGATTATCAAGCAACAACCCAAGCCGTTCATTCTCTTGACGCAAGAAGGGGAGTTCATCACGCACCTTGTCGTCGGAATCAGAGTCCGAGTCGCTCTGTGTGCTCTTCTTGCTGCCGGAGCTCAGCGCCATGGTGCAGAAGCTGTCTCTCGCGAAGCAGCTCAGCCTGCTGAGGTTCTTGGACGACTTCCTGCTCTTGCGACGATCACCTTCATCTTCACTGCTGCTTGAGCTCGAGGTGGAGTACATGAAACTGGAGACTACGTCGCTTGCTCCAACCATTGCTTGGGCCTTGCCTCGGCTCTCCTTCTTACTCGATCGTCGCTCGTCCTTGTGCTTGTTCTTGTGCTTTCTCTTGTGGTCGCGCCTCGACCGGTACTTTCCATCCGTTCTTGACTTGTGCTTGTAGCCATCCTTGTTCTCGACCTTCTCCGGGCAGTCAGCGACGAAGTGTCCTGGCTTGCCGCACTGGAAGCATGTCCTCGTGTTCCTCCTCATGTTCACCCAGTTCTCATGTAGTCTCTCAACCTCCTCGTCAGCAACGCCAGCTCGTCCTCTCTAAGCACGTCAAACTCCTCATCTGGCATAGACATCAAAGAGGACAAAGAGAACATCCTGGTGGATGGGTTAGTGTTAGCCTTTCCTTTCGAACCACCAACGAGGCCAAGACTATGAGAGTCAGTCAGGCCCTCGAGCTTGGTTGTCATGTCCCTATCCACCTCAGCCGACTTGAGCTTCGAGAACAGCTCGTTCACCGTCAGAGTGTCATACTTCTCCGACTCCACAATGGCCTCGAACTTTCCACCCAAAATCGTATGATTCAAAGAGTGTAAGAGCTTGACAGCTCTATCATGATCATCGTACAGGAGCACGTCCACATTGGCCCTCATGTTGTTCACAACCTCCGTGAACCTCTGAAACAAGGCATCGATGGACTCACTGGGGAGATGAGTGAAGTTCTCGTACTCTCTCCAGTAGGTCACATACATCTGAGCCTGAACCTGGGCATTCCCAACATGAGCTTCCTTCAACACCGACCAGATTCTACAAGCCAAGTGCTCGGTGTGCACCCGATCGAACTCAGGCTGACACAAAGCACGAAACAAGTAGTCGTCCGCCTTGTTATTAGCGTCGAACATGTCCCTTGATCCTGGATCAAGGAAGTTCGTCGGCTGGACATAGCCTGTGTCCACCGTGACATCCCAAAGGATCTAACCCTTTCCGCGGAGGAACGCCGCCATCCGCTTACTCCACATCTGGTAGTTCTTGCCATCGAAGTGTGGAGGACCCGAACCCCGTTCCTGGTATGCCATCCTTGGATCTTAGACTGGTTAGAGTCAATAAAGACCCGAACTAGCTCTGATACCACTTGAAGGACCAATACGACGAACCAGAGAGGGGGGGAGTGAATGGGAGCCGATAAAAATTATTCTCGAAGGAGATGGAGACTCCAACAAGACGAACACGGATTCCAACACACGTCTCCGACTCACTACCCAAGTTGGCCAAGCCCACGCAGCCACTAAAGTGCTACTGGACCTAGGAACCAACAAACAACCTTCCGAGCCAAAACACACCAACACGCACAGCGGAAACTTGCACGGCTCGGCTGCACTGTCTTTGCAGCCGGTCGGACCGATGGCCGCGCGGGCGGAGCCGGTGGAAAGGGCCGGTCAGGCCGGTGGCTACATCAGTCGCACAACAAGCATTCCAGAAAGCCTCAGTGACTTCTCTAGGCCCTGGAACAAAAACACCCCCAAAACATAACCTGCACGGAAGGAAAACCCTACACAAAACCTAACTAACCAACTCCAAACAGACCAAGAACTGAGCAGCGGCACCAAGACCCAAAGACACATGAGTCAAGCAGTTCACCCGAGGCAAATCCCACAAGAGACTCGCACGGTCGGCCGCAGGTCAAAGAGCCGGTCGGGCCGGTGTAACACAGGAAGCGACTCGGGATGAACAACACCCGCGGGTCAACTCCTCCAAATCCAAACTTCGATCTCCCGAATCGCTCCACGGACTTGAACAAGACTTTGGGGATAGTTGGAACACCTCATGAGGAGTCCATAGCAACGATTTTGTCCACCAAAACTTGCCAAATCAAGAGGAATCGAAGAAATCCCGCCAAGAACTCCTCTAACCCTAGAACACCGAAAACCCCAAAATCGAGCCCCTTAACTCACGGATTTGGGAGGGGAATCAAAGGCAAAAGAACCACGAAGGGTTCACACGAATTTCCCCCATCAAATCCCAAAGAGCAAGGTCCTGAAAACACACCAAGAAAACCACCAAGAGAGGGCTCCGAAAATCACCACCAAGAACAACCGGGAACAACACAACAAAGCCCTGAGGAACCATGCTGAATCATCTATACATACCAAGGAGGTTCATACAAGGTCTAGCTTGCCGCCCGATCATCCAACCCTCTCACAAAATCTCACCATGAAGCTCTCAATCTAGTCCTATGGAAATCCTAAGAAAATAGGAAGAGAAAATAGGAAAGCAAATGAAGTAGGGTTCTAAGAGATGGCTGCCATCCTCTCACCTCATGGGTTATATGGAGGCAACCGAAAGTCTGAAATACCCTTACTTAATAAATAGGGATACAAGCCCCTCAAGGGCGGTTTTGGAAGTCTTCAGATTTTCTCCATCGAACGGATGCCCGGCGACTGCACCCTGCTTAACATCGACGCAAGCCAAGCGATCCCGACGCGTGTCCTCCGCTTTGAAGTCTCCGGACTAGTCGTCGCCTGCCGCTCGAGGCCAGGGTACCCACTGGAAGTCCGGACCGGTTAGACCCCTTAGGTCAAACGGTCTAGAGCGCGCAGCACGGAGTCTTCGGTTCTTCGGTCTTAGCTTTGTGGATCAACCAAGGAACCCGAGTGGTTTTCGGTGAGCAGGCGGAAACCCCGCGAACTTGGTGTAGCCTCCGCCAATAGCCACTCATGACTCGGCTCCCACATAGTACGCTCGACCATGGTTTTGAGGCTCAACCAAGCCGAGTCACGACTTCATCTTGTTGTTCATGCCACCATGCGGCCCGCACTTGACCCGTGGCCACCGTGTCCCTCAGCTCAAGCCTACTTGTCTTCTCCGCACACAGGCCTCACCGACGACCTTTAGCACTTGTTCTTCTTTGCACGACACCGGTCAAGCCGCCTTTGCACACCGCAATACTCAGCCAAGAATCAGTCCACACAACGTTGTCAATCACTCATCACACAAGGAAGCGACCATCCACCGGTCCTCGAACCACACATGGTCCTCAACTCCCCCTTGATGAGTGCATTGACAACACCCACATATAGTAACAAGAGAGAAAAGAAAAAGAAAAGAAATGAATGTTGACGGTTAATAGTTGTATCAAAGTTCGTTTAGACTTGCAAGCGGACAAGTCTCCCATCGTAGTCAAGGGACCCTTCTTCCCTCGAGTGGTGAACCCAAGGTATCGAATCCGTGGAACAATGTGCAACGCAAGGATTCAATCAAGTAAAGCAAGTAAAGCTATCTATTGAAGAACCAAGATGCATCTAATCTAAGATATGATCAAAAAAACGAATCTAATCTAATCTATAAAAGAGGTAGCAAGAGAAAGCAAGAGATAATAGATCTAGAGTCTAGATCATGCTTATGTTGTAGCTCCAAACAAGATAGATGAAGATAGAAAAGCGAATCTCATTAAAAGCATCTTTGAATCGTGGCTTTCCATCGGAGCTCAGCCTTAGGCCTTTCGGAGCCGGGTCCTTGTCACAACGTATCCCTACTCATGCGGGTAGTCTAGGGCGAGTTCAATAAAAACAAGTTGAAATCACATGGCGATGGGTATGTACCTCTAGCCACGCGGCTACAAGAGCACCCTATGTAATCTAGCTATGAACTAGATCGTAGAAGAAGCAAAACCAAAGAAGAAAACAAAATCATCGAGAAGGCACTTGATCGCTAGAAATCGAATTCGGTCACAAACTTCACCATGAATGATTACATGAACATGATCACCACCGGGGCCCTCCCTCGATCTTGATCCTCACTCCCGGGAGCTCCGACGTGGTCTTCCATGCAAGGTTCCCACGTCGGCTAGGAAAACCCTGAACCTTCTTACGACCCTCATCTGAGATGGTGTCCCTCAAGCTTCTGCTCCTCGGCGGCGGATTCGACTTGATTGATGTGTGGCTCTCGATCGGGGGCTATAAATAACCCGAGATGCAATTAGGTCAAAGGGGAAGCCGGCTTGGGCCGAGACGAGCCGGAGCCCGCGGCTGGGCCGGCCGACACAGGCCCATCGACCCGATCTGCTTGCCTCCTTCGCCCGGTGTTGCTTCCTGCGTCTTCTAGATCCTCTCCCCTTTTGCATGTGGGCCGTTGTCGTGGTTTCTCTTCGGAGTGGATGAAGCTCCTTGTCTTGCAAGATTCGGCACTTTTACGGCTAGGTCCTCGGAGTTTGTCATCTTCTCGGGCTTGGTCCTTGGGCTCTTGGAGTAATGTTCACTTCATTGCTTGACTTGTACGCAGAGGCTTCAAGGTCTTGTCATGAGGTGCTTAATGAACTTATCCCGAAGTCTAGCTTTCAACGTTAAAACCACAACGTAAACACTTAACTCCAAAACCGACATGCACAAGTGAACTTGATATACCACGGGGGTTAGTACCAATGAATAAGATACAAAAGTCATGCCAACACCGAAGGTAAACTCATGGCTAGGTTGACGGATTTTCACCGTCAACAGCTCCCCCATGCTTAAACCTTGTTCGTCCTCGAGTAAGCCTTCGATGGATATCATCGTTGCTCTTCATTGTTTAAACCTTGCACTTGATCATACATGAGAAAACATAATGCTCTCAAAAGTTTAATTCGTTAAAGTTCCATAATGTACTAGCCTTCATCCCTACGGAGGTAGATATTTAGTAGAAAACATCCCACAAGTATTAACAGCTATCCCAAAAATTCAAATGGATCTTAGAAATTTTGAAATAAAGAGCAAGATGAAAAAGAGCTAAACCAAGTTCACAAATTTAAACCACCTTGCATCTTGCTCATGAACTCTCATCTCATCTTGTCTCTCGAAGCCTATTTATTCTACTCCTTTCCCTCTCATAACACATATATATGTGGTAGGCACATGGAGCTTTTAGGGAAAGTTTAGTCCTACCAAGATATTATAGATGAGATGTTGTCAAAACAAGACAAGCTTCTCATGGTCTTACCGAGACTCGTCCAAAAGGTCATTGGAAAATAATGTTAAATCAAGAAGGGAAAGAGAAAAATACACACACTAGAGATAGGTGGACATGTGTGCAAATGGCAAAGAGTGATCCTGAGGCACAAGGAAGTCCTCGTTATCGGATTGCACATGGTTGGAGAATGAGTATGGATCTTTTAATCTTGAAACCTTGAAATTCCTAATGCACTTTGAAATAGGGAGTTCATTTGATTTTATTTTTATTTCATACATACTCATATTTTTCTTTTCTCCTCTTTTTCTCATACTCATAATTTTGTTCTTTCTTTATTTTTCTCGGTCATTTTTTTCTTTTTCTTTCTCATCAATTTTTTTATTTGCTCCCCTTGAACTCTAAATTTGCATTATTTTCTCTCCCATGCTTAGACGTTTGCTCGTCCTCGGGCAAAGAGGTGATAGAGATAAGGTAGGTACTGAAAATACTTTTCCTTTGGAGAGATACTTGAAATCTTCAATAATGGCATCGTCTTGCTATCTTCCTTTAATTGATGATCCATACTCAACGATAGGTTGTGGTCAAGGAGGTAAACACAAAAGATGATATTTGGTTTTAAGGATGGATGTCCGTGAGGTTTGTGAGATCTCAGATGTGTGGGGATACACAATGCACGGATAAGAGGCTAGCAATAAGATAGATACGCAAAACGGAATGACCGGCTTCTTAGTCTCGGGCCGAGAGAAATCAAGGCCTACAATAACTCACCAAAATAAACCTTGTATACTAAGTTTTTGCACTCAAATATATATGGCTCTGGATAGGTAGAGCAACACGCAAGTGTGGTATTTATGATAAGGTTAGCATCACATTTAAGAACAAAAATAAGTCATCTTTAATCCATCTAAAACTTGAGAGCACATAAAACACTGGGTCTTTCATTTTTATCATAACCTCAAGCTAAAGATTAAGCTAGCATTTAGATAATTTCAGTTTTGTATTTTAAGAGAGCACTAGCTTAAACATGCATAAATCAATTACAAAGATAAACAAAGCGGCAATTATAATCATATATCATCATGGCAAAAACTTTGTAACTTTACCAAAGGTAAAAACTAGGTGGTGACATTATTCATGATGAAAATAAACACTAACACATCTTTAGAAAATTAAACTAAAAACTAAAAATAAGAATGTTGACGGTGAAAATCCGTCAACCTAGCCATGAGTTTACCTTCGGTGTTGGCATGACTTTTGTATCTTATTCATTGGTACTAACCCCGTGGTATAACAAGTTCACTTGTGCATGTCGGTTTGGAGTTATGTGTTTACGCGGGGTTTTAACGTTGACGAAGACTTAGGGATAAGTTCATTAAGCACCTCATGACAAGACCTTGAAGCCGTACAAGTCAAGCAATGAAGTGAACATGACTCCAAGAGCCCAAGGACCAAGCCGAGAAGATGATAAACTCAGGAGTGAACCGGAAAAGTCTTGAATCTTGCAAGACAAGGAGTTGAGTCCAATTCGAGAGAAACCGACGTCAAGGGCCCACATGCAAAAGGGGAGAACATCTAGAAGACGTGGGAAGCAACACGAGAGCGAGCGAGCCGCGAGATGGGCCGGGTGGGCCCGGAGCCGGTCGGCTCGGGCCGGCGGCCCAGCTAGTCGGGGCCCCAGCCTCCGGCCTCTCCTTTGACCTAATTGCTTCTCGGGCTATAAATAGCCCCACGGCAAGGCCACGCGGGAGCCGAAGTCGTATTCGCCGCCGGAGCGAGGAGAGCTGAGGGACACCAACTTGAAGATGAGGGTCGTGCTAGTTGTCTAGGGTTTCCCTGGCCGACGTGGGAACCTTGCATGGAAGACCACGTCGGAGCTCGGAGCGAGGATCAAGATCGAGGGAGGGCCCGGTGGTGATCTTGTTCATGTAATCATTCATGGTGAAGTTTGTAAGTGAATCCGATTTCTAGCGATTAAGTGCCTTCTCGATGATTTTGAGGATTTCTTCTTGGTTTTGCTTCTTCTACGATCTATGCCAAGATAGATTACATAGGGTGCTCTTGTAGCCGCGGTGGCTAGAGGTGCATGGGACCGGCCAAGTGATTTCAACTTGTTCTATCGAACTCGCCCTAAGCTCCCCGCATGAATAGGGATACGTTGTGACGAGAACGGGGGTCTCGAAAGGCGGATGTTTTCGGAGTTGGATGGGAAGGCCACGATTTAAAGATGCTTTTAATGAGATTCGCTTTTCTTCATCTATCTTGTTTGGAGCTACAACATAAGCATGATCTAGATTCTCTAGATTGGTTATCTCTTGCTTTCTCTTGCTACCTCTTTAGTAGATTAGATTAGATTCGTTTTCTTTATGAGTTAGTAGATTAGATGCAACTTAGTTCTTCCAATAGATAGCTTTACCTTGCTTTACTAGATTGAATCCTTGCATTGCACATTGTTCCACAGTTGATACCTTGGGTTCACCACTCGAGGGAAGAAGGGTCCCTTGACTACGACGGGAGACTTGGCCAGCTTGCAAGTCACAAACGAACTTTGATACAACTATTAGCAGTCAACAAGCCCCTTTTTAAAGGCGCCGTTGCCGGCGGATGCTTTAATCAAGATCCGATCTAGTATCGCTTATCTTTTCCGAGTTTTTCTTTTGATTTTCTTTTTTGCATCTCTTATGTTTGATCATCCCCAAAAAGAAAAAAAAGATTCAATCTAATCTAGTTTTGGTCTTCCTAGTTTTTTTATGTTTGATTTTTGTTTTATCACTAACCCTAACGGAGTTGGTCGGCTACCTCTCCAAGAAACCCAAAGCTTTTTTGTGGATGATCCGGGGAAAACTTTACGAGCGAAGGTGACGTGCAACACAAGCTAAAGGGGTGGAAACCCTAGATTCAAAAGTTGAAATCGAAGGACGTCGAAATCTCCAAGGAATCACCACCTCCAAGTCGAGACGCCGGAAGGCCGTTCAAGATCAACGAAGGATGGAGAAGATGGAGATGGAGAAAGAAGCTCAACACCTAAAGGCCGCCGAAGGCAAGATCCACATGCGAAGTGTTCATCATGATGAAGATGCTAGAGACGCAAGTGGGACAACTTGCACGGGCGCTAGATGGGTAACAAGAAGAATTTCGGAGACAACTCCAAGGTCCCAAGACGGCGAAAAGCTACTCAAACTCATTCGGGAGAGATGGAGGATCACACTAAGACCATGAAGATCACAACCGAAGACCGGAGTTCGAGATGCCCAGCCACTACATGGAGGAAGTTGTTGCATCCGTCAAGACCAAAAGACAAAGCCAGCCTGCGAAGACCAAAAAAAAATGACTAAGCCAAAGTGGGTACCCAAGATTGCAACGCCCGCAAAGAGCGTTGATCGGAGTAATCAGAGTAGAAGAAGTCTAGCCATGAACTATAAACGAAGCGCTAGGCGGGAGGCAACCCGTTTACGTCGAGTCAAGAATAAGCTACGGGAGGACAACTAGATTCCGGGTTTTTCAAGTCTTTTTAAATATAATTCAGTTTTGAATTTTACTACGCAAAACATTAGACTTAGAATGGTTGATCAATATTAGAGACGTAATTCTTGGTTGAATATTTTTGCTTGATCATAAACCCTTTACATGAGCCATCCTATGTGATTGTTTGCTTCTTCTTCGAGAAACCACAACCAAAAAAGAAAAAATTCAGAACCTAACAAACCTTCACCCTCATTATGGTGCTGTGGTTGACTTGTTTTCATGCTAAAAACACTCGAGTAGAGCCACAACTTATATCTAGATGTTATTTAAATTTCAGCATGTGGTAGGACTCGCGTGAACCTAGAAACTTGATTTTTTGGTTGGTTTAAAAAAAATCCATATCCTTGGTTTCTATAAGATTAGAATTCTTCTAAGCCTCACTTAATTTTATTTCATTCAAAATCTCTCTCATCTAATCGAAATTAGGACCTAAACCTATGCCCCCATGATCAAGCTAGGAAAAGCTTGCTCTCAACTAATGAAGGCAAACTATCTTAGGTGAGACCGAAATCGACGTAATAAAAATATTTTCGACTTGCATTTGTTTTTAATGGTTTAAAAACTTCTCTAAAATTATGTTGGTCTTGCATGGCTCTGAAAAATATTTTTAAATTTCGAAATAAAGTGCTTAGCCTTAAACACACTTAAAGGGAGGCAATCCTGATTAGCCTAACCATGCATGCACCATGATACATCACGGGATGCCCCTCCAACATATTTAACCACATGCAAAGTACAAGCATGGGGGCAATGAGCTTTGTTTTGTAGGAATATCATGGATGCATGTGAGGCAAGGGAGTATGGAAGTGAGTCAAAGCGAAAACATCAAGTGGAAGGAGCAATAGTGCAAGCGAAGGAGTGGACGGAACGTTTGGAAGGTGTACGCGATCACGAAGCAACATGGATGCAGAAGAAGCCAGAGGCCAAGAGGAGGAGAGAGGTAAGTCTTTCATCCAACTCTTTGTTCATGTGCTCTAGTTTGTAGGCCGGAATCACCTTAGACTTAGCCTTCCATAGCGTTTGTTTCGTGCAACAAATCACATCCTTAATCCACTCAAAGTCCAGACTCCAAAATAATATTTGTGTACCTTGTTACCGGGTGAAAACCCCGGATATTTATTTGTGAGGGAGAGTGCTGCAATCATCGAAAAAACTACAAGCCTTTTCACCGAAGAAGAAGGGATCATCGTCGTCTAAGCCATCATCGACAACCTCTTCGAGGAGGCGCTCGGTTTCCGAGTCTCCTTGGAGTATGGAGGAGGACACGGCACCGCCAAGGAGGAACCACACTCTTCTCCTTGGTGGCATGAGGGCCACACAAAACTTGTTTATTAGGTTTACCAAACTTCAATAACATATGGAGGAGCCGCTCGTCCAACCTCGCCACTTGACACGATCATCCGCTCCACCTCCATACGCTCGCGGTATTCGAGGGTATGTCATCATGACGGAGGAGGAGAAGAAGCTCGCTCGCCTTAAGTAGAGGCTTGTAGCGAACGTCGACATCGACGACCAAGCTCTCCACATTTTGGGTTTCACGGGACACGGTGCAATTCTCTAACGGAGTGTCGGCAAACACCCACAAGGAATTCGCCTAGGAAATTTTTGCCATGGCGTATACCCTTGATGAAGAATCTTGAGTCTCTCATTCCGTTGGAGAGATACAAGTGGAGAAGAAGGAAGGCACCGTCGGAAGGGTAGCCATAGTCAACGATGCTATTTCTAGCACCTTGATGGGGTAATCTCCTTTCATCCATGGGTTGCAATCGATCTTGAGATGTAATCACACTTTGTTGGATTATCTATCTATCATCTTGTGCTGAAAATACTTTAATGCTTAAGGCTAGCAACCATGCCATAAAGGGAGTATAGGCCTCAATGCTTCCTTGGATCCATTCAAACACAATCCCCGATAGACTAGATTGGTTTTCATGTTCGAAACGATTGCATGTTCTAGTATCGTAGACCCATGGGCGAGTGTCTCCTATTTTCAAAGGGAGCTCGAGGAACAGGTATGTGCATGAAGGCACATGGGAAGGCTTTTGGAGTATGATCACGGAAAAGCCATCAACGAAGATATCTTGTCGGAACCCCATCATCCAAGTGTGTCACTTTTGTGCAAGTGGATTTTTGGGGAGAATAAGAGAGACATAGATAACCAACACGGAGTTGAATTGGATTTACTCGCAGCCAATCAACCCTACTCACCTATGATCAACCGGTGGTGTTGTGGCAACATCGGATTCGGGAGATCGGGTTGTTACCTCTCCATGTTGACTATCTCTTTAAAACCGGGTATTACAAAGACCCAAATCATCTCCTACCGGGACTTCCCTAGGAATATATGAAGAAAGGAAAATATAAGAGTGAAGATGAGAGAGGAGGCTTCGAAGTGGCCTAGGTGAATTTGCCCCTTCGGTTGAAGATTAAGACTTTTCTTGAGGAAGAAGATCGGTTAGAGGAAGGACTTCTTGTGCCGGCGAAAAAAAAATAATAAAAGAAAAGAATTATAGGAGAAGGATCTTCTATGGCCCAAGAAGGAGGTGCACAACAAAATTATGTTCCACCATTCGGAGAAATTCCGGCATCGCCAAATTACTACGGTGGTGTACCAATGCAAGCATGGGGGAGTGGTGCAGCCATACCCCCACCATTTTGCGGTGCCCAACGTAGCCTTTGCGGAGCCATATGCACACCTTCCTCAACCACAACAAAATGTGGCCACCATTGGAGGATACGCTGCAAGGAACATGCAAATTATTGCAGCCATCCTAACCAATGCAAACCAAATGGGTGAAGGAAATGCAAACGTCGCTTATGAGCTTTGACACCTTCACCTAATACCGTCGGACAATTCATAGGAGGGTGAGAGGCATTCCTATTACAAGTAAGGGTACAACAACCAAGACTATCAATATCAACCACCGGCGGAAGATTAGAGAGGAGGAGCTTTAGTTATCTTTCCTTTACCCCCTTTTCCTTAATTTTCAACTTGTTTGCGCCTATGTATGCGTAGTGTTTTCAGTTTTTTATTTAAGTTTCGAAAGTGTGTTAGTTTAATTTTCTTTTTCAGTGTGTATCTTAGTTTTATTTTCATCATGAATAACATCACCACCAAGTTTTTACCCTTGGTAAAGTTACATAGTTTGTGCCATGATGATATATGATTATAATTGCCGCTTTGTTTATCTTTGTAATTGGTTTATGCATGTTTGAACTAGTGCTCTCTTAAAAATACAAATCTGAAATTATCTAAATGCTAAGCTCAATCTTCAGCGGAGGTTATGATTAAAATAAAGACCCATAGTGTTTTATGTGCTCTCAAGTTATGAATAGATTAAAGATGTCTTTTATGCTTTCAAAAATCTTGCTAACCTTGTCATAAATATCACTTGTGTGTTGCTCAACCTATCCGAGCCTTACATATATTTGAGTGCATAAACTTTAGTGTACAAGATTTATTTTTGAGTGAGTTATTGCAGGCCATATTTCTCTGGCCCGAGACTAGAAGCTGGTCATTCCGTTTTTGCGTATCTATCTTTTTGCAAGCCTTTTATCCGTGCATTGTGTATCCCCGCATCGGTGATCTCACAAACTTCGCCGGATATCCACCCTTAAACCAAATATCATCTTTTTGTGATTACCTCCTTGACCACAACCTATCGTTGAGAATGGATCATCAATTCAGGAAAGATCGCAAGACGGTGCCAACGTTGAAGATTTCAAGTATCTCTCAAGGAAAAATATCTGCGGTACCTACCTTATTTTTCGCCTCTTTGCTCGAGGACGAGCAACGTCTAACATGGGGAGGAGGTTAAGTACGGTGCAGTTTTAGAGTTCAAAAGGGAGTATTTTAAAAAAAAAAATGATGAAAGAGATGTATAGGGTTGGGTAAAAAAAAATCTGAGTGATATTCATGACTTTCAAGGTATAAAAAATCAAAACTTCGTTGTGAAAGTCATGTGCGAATATATGACAAGAAAAAAATAGTGAATGAAAGAAAGAAAAGAATGAGAAATATGAGAAGAAAAAAATATATGTGCGTAAGAGTGAACTCCCCGGCTCTCTAAAAGTGCATTCAAGGCTTCAAGTTAAAAAGATCCATTCTCATCTTCCAACCATGTGCAATCCGATAACGAGGACTTCCTTTGTGCCTCGGGATCACTCTTTGCCATTTGCACATGTCCACTCATCTAAAAGTGTGTGTATTTTTCTCTTTCCCCTCCTTGATTTAACATTATTTTCCAATGACCTTTTTGACGAGTCCTCGGTAAGACCATAGAAGCTTGTCTTGTTTTTGACAACACCTCATTTATAAAATCTTGTTAGGACTAAACTTTCCCAAAGCTCCATATAAAGCCTACCACACATATATGTTATGAGAGGAAAGGAGTAGAATATATAGGCTTGAGAGACAAGTGGGATGAGAGTTCATGAGCAATATACGAAGATGATTTAAATTTGTGAACTTGGTTTAGCTCTTTTCTTTATCTCGTTCTTTATTTCCAAAAATTCGAGGTCTATTTAAACTTTGTGAGCATGTTAATACTTGTGGGATAAGCTTAATAAGAATCTACCCTCCGTGAGGTGAAGGCTAGTACATTATGGAACTTTAACGAATTAAACTTTTGAGAGCATTATGTTTTCTTCATGTATGATCAAGTGCAAGGTTTAAACATTGATGGGCAACGATGATATCCATCGAAGGCTTACTCGAGGACGAGCAAGGTTTAAGCATGGGGGAGATGTTGACGGTGAAAATCCGTCGGCCTAGCCATGAGTTTACCTTCGGTGTTGGCATGACTTTTGTATCTTATTCATTGGTACTAACCCCGTGGTATAACAAGTTCACTTGTGCATGTCGGTTTTGGAGTTATGTGTTTACGCGGGGGTTTTAACGTTGAAAGCAAGACTTAGGGATAAGTTCATTAAGCACCTCATGACAAGACCTTGAAGCCGACACAAGTCAAGCAATGAAGTGAACATGACTCCAAGAGCCTTTAAGGATGCTTGAGAAGATGATAAACTCAGGAAGTGAACCGAAAAGTCTTTGAATCTTGCAAGACAAGGAGTTGAGTCCAATTCGGAAGAGAGCCGACGTCAAGGGCCCACATGCAAAAGGGGAGAACATCTAGAAGACGTGGGAAGCAGCACGGGCGAAGCGAGGGCCGCGAGATGGGCCGAATTGGGCCCGGAGCCGGTCGGCTCGGGCCGGCGGCCCGGCCCAATTCGGGGCCCAGTCGGCCTCTCCTTTGACCCTAATTGCTTCTCGGGCTATAAATAGCCCCCGACGAAGGCCACGCGGGGAGCCGAAGTCGTATTCCGCGCCCAGGAGCGAGAGAAGCCACGAGGGACACCAACTTGAAGATGAGGGTCGTGCTAGTTGTCTAGGGTTTCCCTGGCCGACGTGGGAACCTTGCATGGAAAGACCGTCGGAGCTCGGAGCGAGGATCAAGATCGAGGAGGGCCTAGGTGGTGATCTTGTTCATGTAATCATTCATGGTGAAGTTTGTAAAGTGAATCCGATTTCTAGCGATTAAGTGCCTTCTTGATGATTTTGATTTCTTCTTGGTTTTGCTTCTTCTACGATCTATACTTAAGGTACGATTACATAGGGTGCTCTTGTGGCCGCGGTGGCTAGGGGTGCATACGGTTAGGCCAAGTGATTTCAACTTGTTCTATCGGAACTCGCCACACAAGCTCCCGCATGAATAGGGATGCGTTGTGACGAACGGGGGTCTCGAAAGGCGGATGTTTTCGGAGTCGGATGGGAAGGCCACGATTTAAAGATGCTTTTAATGAGATTCGCTTTTCTATCTTCATCTATCTTGTTTGGAGCTACAACATAAGCATGATCTAGATTCTCTAGATTGGTTATCTCTTGCTTTCTCTTGCTACCTCTTTAGTAGATTAGATTAGATTCGTTTTCTTTATGAGTTAGTAGATTAGATGCAACTTAGTTCTTCAATAGATAGCTTTACCTTGCTTTACTAGATTGAATCCTTGCGTTGCACATTGTTCCACGGATTCGATACCTTGGGTTCACCACTCGAGGGAAGAAGGGTCCCTTGACTACGACGGGAGACTTGTCCGCTTGCAAGTCACAAACGAACTTTGATACAACTATTAACTGATCAACAAGAAAAAGCTGAAAATACTACGCATACCTGTGAAACTAATATAAGCCCAAAAATTAAAGAAAAGGGAAAAAGGAAAGATAACTAAAGCTCCTCCTCTCTCTAATCTTCCGTCGGTGGTTGATATTAAAAGTCTTGGTTGTTGCACCCTTGCTCATAATAGGATTGCCCCGCTCCTCCTATGAATTGTCCGACGGTGCTAGGTATTTGTTGCGCACCTCCTCCTTGGGCCATAGAAGATCCTTCTCCTATAATCCTTTTTTTTCTTCGCGGCACAGAAGTCCTTCCTCTAACCAATCTTCTTTCCCCTCAAAAAAGTCTTAATCTTCCATCCGATAGGGGAAATTTTACTTTGGCCACTTTGAAGCCTCGTCTCTCATCTTCACTTATATATTTTCCTTTCTTCAAATACTCAAATCCGAGGGAAGTCTCGGGTAGGAGATGATTCGGGTTCCTTGTAATACCCGGTCTTAAAGAGATAGCCAACATGGAGAGGTAACAACCGATCCTGCGAATCCGAAGTTGCTCACAACACCACCGGTTGATCATAAGGTGAGTGGGGTTGATTGGCTTCTTGGAAATCAAAGCGGTAAAGAAGCCAATTCAACTCGTGTTGGTTATCTTTGTCTCTCTCATTCTCCCCAAAATCCTTTTGCACATCCATAAGTGAAACTCTTGGATGATGGGGTTCCGGATAGTATTTCTTCGTTGATGGTCTCCTCCCGTGCTCATACTCCAAAATCCTTCCGATGTGCCTCCATGCACATTCACTTGTTTCGGGGCTCCCTTTGAAAATCGAGCAATTCCCTAATATCATAGGGAACCGCTTGTTCAATAAAGATAGGAGACACTGGCCCATGGGTCTACGATACTAGAACATGCAATCGTTTCGAACATGAAAACCGATCTAATCTATCGGGGGTTGTGACCACAGTTTCGCCCTTTCCCTCCTCTTGTACTCACTACGCGAAGGTATTCGTTACTAGACCTATGATGGACACGACGTGTTGAATGGATCCAAGGAAGCATTGGGACCCTACTCCCTTTACGGCATGGTTGCTAGCCTTAAGCATTAAAGTATTTTCAACACAAGATGATAGATAGATAATCCAACAAAGTGTGATTACATCTCCAGATCGATTACAACCCATGGATGAAAGGAGATCACCCCATCAGGGTGCTAGACATAGCACCGTTGATCAAGGTTACTGTCGTATGGACCTCCTTGGGCCCACTACCTCGGTGGGTACCAGGACCGACTACTCGGTGGCCCACAGGACTACCGGCTTGCGCCACGGCATACGAAGGCGTGGAGCACAAGGACTACACGGGAGTAGTACTCGGTTAGGAAGGCATGCATATTCCCGCCGCATCTGAGGAAGGAGGATTCTAGCGTACTCGACTAGTACTCTCTTCCTACTCCGACTTGTAACCACCGCACTCCCGGACTATAGGCGGCGGGGACCCGTCCCCCTCATCCAATCTCCTCTCATACAACTCACGGCGCACTATTGCACCATCGTGTAATCGTACCCTATCAATCCGGAGCTACGCGGCATACGGGACGTAGGGTATTACGCACCTCGCGGCCGAACTTGTCTAAATTGTGTGCCACGTGTCTCTTCCTTCGGTGCCGTCTCGGCGAGTCACATTCATCTACTTCGGGTACTCCCGTAGTAGGTTGCCGGTCTAAAACACGACGGCGGTGGCGCGCGAGGTAGGGGCTCTCGCTCGAGATCACATGGCGAACTCGACGGCTTCCCGTTCACATCAAGCCAACTGTCGCCTTCAACGGCGACACCTTCGTCTTCGGCGCACGGAGTGCACTTGCTGGCGGTGGCGCGGGCTCCTTCCGGCGCCGCGACCATGCGGCCCAACCCGGGGACGAGGCCTCGTGACGCTTCTGAGGTCGTCACGGGCGAACTCGCCGGCAAGTTCGGCGAAATTTCGCCTCTTCAACCATCACGGCGGCTTCGAGCTCGGAGTCGAGTCTCCAACTCGAACCCGACGTCGCCTTGGGCCCATCGCATGCGGCGGTTGCTCGGCCATCGCGGGCGGCCCCTTCACGCCGGCGCTCAGCGCGTGAGCTGGCATTCCGGCGGGCCTGCGGGGGGCTCCTACACCACGCGGGCGGCCAAGGAGCCCGTGACCGAGTACAACTCGGACTCAGACGCCGTCCCCGACCACATCTCGGACTCCGGCCCTCTCTTGAGGTTCTACTCGGAGCCGGATTACGAGTTCGACTTCGGGTCGGACCATGAGGAGCCCCGAGTCCGAAGATGACCCCAACGAGCTTCCCTTGTGTCGGGCCGGCCTACGGGGCACCGGTTATAAGATCGGCCGCGTGGGAAGATACGTCCTGCGCGAGGCCGCGCTGGCGACCTAGCAAGGGGACTCACGCTACGTCGCCTACATCGACTCACTACGGGTCCCGGGAGGGAACACCAGCAGCCCGGGCGGCTCAAGCACACCAGCGAGGTGGCACCCTGCGAGTCCCGGCTGGGTACCCCCCGATAAGCCAAGTCTTCATGGGCTGCCCGGCGAAACTCCCGAGGACTCGGGCACGGCCCAGAAGACGGTACCCGGGAGGACATCTCCGCGAGACGAAGTGCATCCTGGCAGAGCGCACCGCTGCGGACGAGGCAGCGCACGCAGGGACGCTCGCGCGCGAACGCAACGGAAGCGCGGTGAATGACGCCCAGGCGGCTCGAGAGACAACCTCCCCATCCGCAACCTTGCGGAAGCTCTCGGGCGGTCGAGAGAAGAGTACACACCACCCCGAGCAATGCCTCATGTCGATCACCGCGATCGCACGTCGGGCTCGGGCATACGCCTTGGAGAGGTCATCGCCAAGCTCGGCGAAGAAGCCTACTTCATGCGGGTCGACAACGAGAGTCAACCAACCTCTCCCGGCTAAACCCCGCGACAATGAAGCTACTAGTCGCAGCGGCGACCGGCCCCAACCGTACTCGGTGACCTCCCGGCGATCCCAGCCGCCACCCAGCTCCAACACCGACGGACCTTCACGACAAGACCAAGGCAACGAAGTCGTTCCCCACCGCTCGGCGGGTGGCGGCGGCAACGACACGACGGCGGCGGCGACGCGGCGGCGGCTCAACCACGGGGCCAACGGGAGGGCCGGAGGCGGCGGCGACGCGGCGGCCACGGCCACGCAAACGGCCACGCCTCGGTGCCTCTCATGGCGGGTACGATGCTCGCCGAGAAGATCGAGGAGCTGCGGAGGAAGAAGTCGACCACCGTGCTGAGCGACGGCTTCCCGCCTTCTCACCCGGCTTCGCAACACCTTCCTCCCCGACAAGTTCAAGCCTTTGGGGATCACCAAGTACGACGCGAGCGAGGATCCCATCCGGTGGCTCAGATGCTCGCCCTCTCCATCGAGAACGGCGGCGGCAACGGCGACACAAATGCCTCTACTTCCCCTTACGCTACCGAGGACCAGCTCCACTCACATGGCTCGAGTCGGCCCGGACGAAGCACTCGATCGACAAGTGGGACCCGGGGCGAAGGAACGGTTCACGAGCAGCCGCGGGCGCCATGGGCCGTTCGGGTACTCGCATGGACCTTGCCATGATCAAGCAGGAACAAGGCGAGACCCTCCGCAAGTACATGCGCCGTTTCTTCGACAAGCGCGCTACCGTCGTCGACGTCACCGACAAGGAGGTCTGAAGCCTCTTCGAGACGGCCTCTACCATCAGCACCTTCGAGGACTTCGGTCGTCGCCGCCCCAGGTCCATTCCCCACCTCAAGGACATGATCACGTCATGGGCGGATGAAGAGGACAAGGCCAACGCCAAGTACGACGCCATCACGCGGCAAGTCCAAGCAGAACCGGGGCGGCGGCGGCGCGGCAATGCAAACCAAGGCGGCCGCGGCGGCGGCAAGCAGCAACAACAACAACAACTCGGGTTCCAACGCAGCGCAAGCCGGACAACCGTCGCGGCTATCCGGCGCCCTCACGAAGGGAACTCGAAGAAGAATTCGAGCGGGTTCAAGGACCGCTGAAGGAGAAGTGCCCGTGGCACCCAAGCAGCAACCACACTACCGAGCGGTGCTACCGGCTCGGGCACGCACTCAAGGATACGCGGAGCCACCGCACCCTCACGACCAAAGGGCAAGAAGAAGGACGGCGACGACAACGACTTCAAGAACCCGAGAAGACCGTCAACGTCCTCTTCGGCGGACGCAGCCAGTGGGAGCGAAGGCTACCCGTCGTGAAGTGATGTCCGTGAACCAACGGTCCCGACCCCTCTCGGGTGGTCGGAGGTACCCATCACCTTCCCGGCGGACCAATGGACCAACTTCTCCGAACCCCGGGACGGTTCCCCCTCGTCACGAAGCCAACGATGGCAGGTTCCAAGCTCAACAAGGTGCTCATCGACGGTGGAAGCGGGCTCAACGTCCTCTTCACCAAAACCTTGAAGAAGATGAACCTCGACGTCACTGCCCCCATGCTCACCAGAAGCGACACGCCCTTCTACGGCATCATCCCGGGCAACGCGAGAGCATCCCCTTTGGGCTCGGTGGGTGCGCGGTTACCTTCGGGCGTCTCGGGATAACTACCGCACCGAGTACATCAAGTTCGAGGTCGCGGATTTCCGGACTTCTTACCACGCCATCCTCGGCGGTAGGCCATCGCCAAGTTCATGGCGGTGCCTCACTACACCTACTTGGTACTCAAGATGCCAAGCCCGAGTGGCGTACTCTCCCTCCAAGGGGACTTGAAGATCTCCCCGGCTTGCGATACGAGAGGCCGTGGTGATCGCTTCCACAAACCAAGTACCCAACGCAATGATGGAGGTCTACACCGCGTCGAAGAAGCTCGCCACGAGCGAACTCGACATCCCGGAAGAAGTCGACGAGCGCCAGCAAGCCTCGGCCACACGAGGAGGTACTCGTCGGGACGGTCGACCTTAGACGGGCGACCCCGGCAAGACCACCACCATCGGGCCGGCCTCGACCCCCAGAGTAATGGAGAGAGCCCAGCGCTCATCAGCTTCCTTCGGGCTAACCCGCGACATCTTCGCGTGGAAGCCGACGGACATGCCGGGGAGTGCCGGAGGCTGATTGAGCCTTTGCCTCAACGTCGATCCAGGCCACCCCCAAGCGACAACACCTGCGACGTTTTGCGATGACGGACGGGACGCCATCAAGAAGGAGCTCGCCAAGCTACTCGCGGCCGGCTTCATCAGAGAATTCCATCTGAGTGGCTCGCCAACCCCGTCCTCGTCAGCAAGAAGAACTCGAACGAGTGGAGGATGTGCGTCGACTTCTATGACCTCAACAAGCACTACCCCAAGGACCCCTTCGGGTTGCAGCGGGGATTGATCAGGGTGTCCATCGACTCCACGGCGGGGCGCGACACCGCTCTGCTTCCTCGGCGCTGCTGCGGGTACCACCGGATCGCAATCAAGGAGGAAGACCGGGAAAGACCGCATTCATCACCACCGTTTGGCGCGTCTTGCTACACGACCATGTCATTCGGGTTGAAAGAGCTGGCCGGCGCTACTATCAACGGGCCATCCGGGCACACGCTTCCAACGGCAACTCAACAAGAACGTCGAGGCCTACGTGGACGACGTGGTTGTCAAAACCGGGGACTCCGTACCCTCATTGACGACCTTGAAGAGACCTTCGCATCACTACGCGAGTACGGCGGAAGCTCAACCCGAACAAGTGCGTCTTCGGCGTCCCTTCGGGCAAACTACTCGGCTTCATCATCAGCCAGCGCGGCATTGAAGCCAACCCCGAGAAGATCTCCGCCATCACCAGCATTAAAGCTCCCGCGAGCATCAAGGACGTACAGAAGCTGACGGGGTGCATGGCGGCGTTGAACAGATTCATCTCGAGGCTAGGAGAACGGGGTCTTCCCTTCTTCAAACTACTCAAGCACCACGAGAAGTTCGTGTGGACCCCAGAGGCGGATCAAGCCCTTGCTCAGCTCAAGGACTTCTTGTCAAAGCCGCCAATCCTCACGGCTCCTCACAAGGGTGAGCAGCTACTACTCTACCTAGCTGCGACTACTCACGTGGTCAGTACTGCTATCGTTGTCGAGCGGCAGGAAGACGGCCACGCCTATCCGGTCCAGCGCCCGGTCTACTTCGTCAGCGAGGTTCTATCAGAGTCCAAGGCTCGCTACCGGCCGTGCGAAGCTCTGTACGCTCTACTCATCACCTCGCGGAAGCTACGACACTACTTCCGGGGGAGTACTCGGTTTCGTCGTCACCGACTACCCGCTCGGCGACATCCCGAGGAACCAAGACGCCACGGAAGAATCTCCAAGTGGGGCCGTCGAGCTCGGCGCCCTCACCATCGACTTCAAGCCACGTACGGCCATCAAGTCGCAAGCACTAGTCGACTTCATGGCGAGTGGCGGGAGAACCGGCTACCTACACCCACCGTCCGACGAGCATTGGGTGATGTACTTTGATGGCTCACTCAGCCTCGAGGGCGCGAGCGCGGGGGTACTCCCGATCTCTCCAACGGGCGAACAACTCCAAGTACGTCCTGCGATCTTCCGGAAGGTCTCAAACAATGAAGCCGAGTATGAAGCTCTCTCCGCACGGGCTCCGCCTCGCGGCTTCACTTGGCATCAAGCGGCTACTAGTCTACGGCGACTCCGCGGTGGTCATCAACCAAGTCAACAAGTCCTCGGGACCGCAACAAGGAGAACATGGACGCCTACGCCTAGAAGTCCGCAAGCTCGAGAACAAATTCTATGGTCTCGAGTTCCATCACATCGTCCGTGACAACAACGTTGCGACGGACGTCCTCTCGAAGCTTGGATCCACCGCGCCCAAGTACCCGCGGCGTCTTCGTCCATGAGCTTCACGCGCCATCCATCCGGAGCGGCGCCACCGAGCCTTGCCCCGGCCCATCCACCCGATGGGCAGAGGTCATGATGATCGACGTGGTCGGAGGCAACCCTTCATCGACTACCTCGGCGAGCGAAGGTCCCCTCGACAAGAACGCGGCGAACAACTCGTCCGCCGCGCCAAGTCTTACGTCCTCGTCGAGAGACAAGCTTTACAAGCGGGCGCATCTTCCGGAGTACTCATGAAGTGCGTCCCTCGTGAAGAAGGCAAGGACATCTTGGAGGAGATCCATAAGGGTGTCTCGCGGCAACCATGCGTCTTCACGCACGGCCCGGTCGGCAAGGCCTTCGGCGAGCTTTCTGCGGCCCACGGCCACCGGGCGATGCCGAAGAACTCGTCGAAGGTGCCAAGGATGCCGGTTCTTCGCCAAGCAACAACACGTCCCGGCCCTACAAGCTAGTCACCATACCGCCGACGCCGGCCCTTTGCCCGCCGGGGGCTTGACATGATTGGGCCACGACCAAGCTGCGCCGGGGAGGATTCAACGGGGTGCGGTGGCTATCGACAAGTTCACCAAGTGGATCGAGGTCAAGCCGGTCACATGCTCCAATGCGACGAGTACTCGACTTCTGGATGAACTCGTACACCTGCTACGGGCTACTCCACCGCATCATCACGGACACCGGGTCCAACTTCAACAACCACCGGTTACGGGAATATTGCGAAAACGAGCGGGATCGACGTCGGATACGTCTCGGTCGCCCATCCACGGGCCAACGGACAAGTCGAGCGCGCCAATGGGATGGTGCTCGACGCCCTCAAGAAGCGGCTACACGACACTTTGCTAACTCCAAAGGGGGCAAGTGGATCAAGGAACTACCCAACGCACTCGGGGGGGTCGCGGACTCAACCATCCAAGCCAACGGGGCAATCCCCCTACTTCTTGGTCTACGGCTCGAAGCCATCCTCCCTGCCCGACGTCATATGGAACTCGCCGGCGGTGGAGCACTACGACGAAGGCGTCTCGGAAGACGACGAGACGAGTTGATATCGACGACCTCGAAGAAGCTCGGCTCGCGCCGCCCTCGTCCAATCGGCCAAAGGTACCCGGAGGGTATCCGACGCTACCATGATCGCAACGTCAAGGAACGCTCCTTCAACGTTGGAGATCTTGTCCTCCGCCGTATCCCGAACACGGAAGGACTCCACAAGCTCGGCTCCCCACAGGGAAGGCCCCTTCACCGTGGCTAAGGTGGCCGGGCCGGGCTCCTACCGCCTCCAAACACTTGAAGGCGAAGACGTCAACAACTCGTGGAACGTCGACCAACTCTCGTCGATTCTACGCTTAGTCTACACGACTACTCCGGGGTTCAAGTCTACACGGCCGCATCAACACCCCTCGCCGCAAGCGACCCCCGGGGTCCCGGCTCCAAGTCTCGGACTACTCTCCTCCGGGTCCGGCCTCGCGCGGCTACCTACGGACCACGGGGCCTGCGACGAGCGTCAAGGACTCTAGCGGCGGTCTACCAGGAGACCACACTCCAAGATCCGGCCCGCGCGCGGCTACCTACGGATCTGCGATCCGGCCCTACACGGCTACCTACGGATCACCGGGGCGCAGCGGCTACCGCTCCGGCGCCACTTAGGCCAAGCGGCCTCGGGTCCAGGCGACTACCTTGTAACTACGGCCCTGGCCACCCAGGTGTACCTCTTCAGTAATAAAGATTGATTATTCATCAACTTGTTTACTGCCTACTCCCTATGGCGGGACTACTAAAGCCGAGTACTACTACTCGCACCTACTCCACGATGGGCGCTCCGCACTCTGAGATCGCGGTTACGAGTACTCATTGCTGGAAAACTTCATTTCATTGATACATGAATAATTCATTACAAGTGTTTCCTGTACAACTATGGCTACTAGCTACCTATGCAGGGCTACGGAGGTTCGGCTTTTCGGCTACTGCTCCGCGATGGGAGCCATCTCGCTCCGCGGCTCGCGTCTTGCTCATCCGAGCCGGTTGGCGGCCTACCCCGCCGGCGACCACCTCCCTCCGGAGCCTTCGGAAGTACGACTTCATGAAGGCCAGGACTTGCTTCGGGATCGACTTGGCCATGTGCTTGACATAGGCGGCCAGCCGGCTTGGTGCTTCACGAAGACGATCCGCCAGAGGAGCGATCTTGGGGCCACCCGGGTGCGGCACCAGGAGCCTCGCGATCGGGAGAGCGACTTCTTCAAGATCCTTCAGCTGGGCTTGGAGCGCCTCGCAATCTTCATTCAACTTCTACAAAGATTTGTAGCAGTTGACGAGATCTCTGTCAGAGGCAATCCGCAGCTCCATGTGCTTCTCGCACTCGAAGGCGAGCTCCTTGTAGTCGAGCTCAAGTACCTGGCGGGCTTCTTGCTCCCGGTAGAAGAGGTTCTTCATGCTGACCTCCGAGGCCTTCAGTTCGCTCCACGGCCTTCGAGTTACGCAACACGGAAACACAACAACGAGTCAGAGGCTTGACGACTTCCAACAAGTACCCGACAAGTCAAAGGACATACCTTTATTCTTGTTGTGGAGGCCTTTGTTCTTCCGCACCAACTCGTCGCCCTTCGCCTGCAACTCCATCACATCGTTGTGGTACTTGGCGAAGGCGGCGTCGAGTTTTGGCTACATGGCGGCCACATGCTTCCGCGACTTCACGAGCTGCTCCTCCAGGGCTTCGGCTCGGAGCACGGTGTCACCGTAACCTTGCAGCAGGTTCGACTTCTCGCGGGATCGCTCCGCGACGTCCCCGCACAAGACAAGCTCAAGTCAAGAAGAGTACTCAACGGCAAAGGATTGACTACTCGGGAGGCTACGGCTACGCACCTTCATCCACTGTTCGGCTCGCCGGATCACCTCCAGGTGCTGGGCCACCGTTGCCGGCTCGACGAGATCGTCGGCCAGAAGTTCAATCCCGCCGCGGCTACTCGACATAGCCTCCGTCATCGGCGCTGAGCGGATAGGCTCCGCGTCTTGGATCTCAGGGGAGTGGATAGCCACCTCCAGAGCAATCTCCGGCGACGTGGTGACCCCTTCTCCCCCGGCGGTCTTCTCGATGATTTCCCCCACGGGCTCGGGGGCTCCTTCGCAGACCTCACGGGGCCTGCGGTGTCAACTCCTGCATGGGCACCCCTGCAGGGATGTCACCTCCTTCAGCGCCTGCCAACAAACAACACGCATCAGTGCCTACGACTACTCGTCCTGGAGTTCTACAGCTTCAAGAAGGGTACTCACCTTCGACTACGACCGCCTCTGGCAGCGGCGCTTCGGTAGCCGGGGGCTCGGTCACGGCTTGGGCCTCGGGAGCGGGCTCCTCGACGGGCGGCGCGACTTCTCCCCGCCTCCGCCGTGTCGAGGGCTCTTCCCCGTCCCGGCTCGGATATGTGGATTTTCCCGCGTGGTATTCACGAAGGTCGTCGGGACAAATCGACTACTCGCGGCAAGTACTACTCGTGAGGACGTGGTACTTACAAGTTCGACCGGACGATGGTCACGGCCGAGCACCGAGGATGCGGCAATATCAACCGATCCACCCTCGGCGGGCGTTTCCTCCTCCGCCCCTGCGCGCTCGCCTCTTCCACGACGGCGGCGGTCGGCGCGGCATGTCTCTGCGCCCCCGCGGCCTCCATCTCTCCAACGGCGGCGGCGTGGGTACTCGCTCTCCTCCGGGAGCGGGGGCGGCGCTCCGAGCCCGCGCAAGGAGTTCTTCAACGGTAGGGCCGGACTTCGGCTTCCGGCCCGGTTCCCCCACCGGGTCCCACACGCCTTCGTCGCCCTCTTCGACAGGCTCCGCTGGCGGCACCTCCTGTCCACAAAAGGAAGACTACTCGTCAGCAATATACTCGAATACCGGGTACTCGACCACTCTGCTCAAGATAACCTACCTCCGGAGGCGTGGTCTCCAAGACCTTTAGCTTCTTCGCCACCCGCTTCTTGGTGGGGTTGCGCGGCTTCCGCGGCGGCGCAGCAAGGCTAGCCTCCAGGCTAGCCGGAGGGTCTTGAACAAGTGGAACATGAGGCAAGCCCGGACGGCTAAACCTCGACCGCAGCTGGAAGCGGTCTTGAAGCGTCTCCTCATCTTCTTCGTCGTCATCGGAGGTATCTTCCACGATGACGGTGTCGTCGCCTTCACCGACTTCGCGGTGCTCCTTCACCTTCCCCTCCACTGGGATCTCGATCCCGCTCGGTGGCGGCTGCGGCTCGGAGACAAACCGCTTCACATCATCCTGCGCAAAGACACAAGGCATCAGCAACTCTACTACAAGTACTCACTACTCGACGAGGGGGGTACGGCTCTCACCTCGTTGGGCGGGCGCGCGGCGGAGTACTCCTCGACCGGGCATGCCGTGTACGACGGCATGTCCTTGAAGATGCGCGACAACCTCTCGATGATGTCGTTGTCGTCCAACTCGCCCCCCGGCATCCGCGACGAGTCATCGTCGCCGGTGTACTCGAAGCACAGTGTATCCCGCGCCATCAGCGGCTGGATCCTGCGCTTCATGAAACTGAAGGCCACGTGCTCGGCCCTCAGTCCAGCTTCTTTGAGCACTCGAATGCGTGCTAGCAGCTCGGGGAGCTAGATCCCCTCTTGCATGGTGGGCTCTGTGTTCCACCACTCACGATGCCTGGGCTGCCGTCCGCTTGGCTTCGGCAGGCCAGGGTGGTGGTTGGTGATGTAGAACCACCTCGTCTTCCAGTCCGTGTTGGAGTCCACGAGCTTGTACGCCGAGTACGATCCGCGGCGTCTTCCCTCGGGCCGGATCCCGGCTCCTCCGACTACTCTAGGGTTGGAGGCAACGGGTTGCGGCCTGACGCGGAAGAACTTCGGAAGAGCACCCGGTGCGGCTTGATTCCGAGGAAGGCCTCGCGAAGTGGACGAAGACCGACGTGTGGAAGATGCCGTTGGGGTTCAGGTTGAGGTACTCGATGCCGTAGTACCCGAGCAGCCCCTTGAAGAAGTCGCTTGCTGGGAGTGCAAGACCGCGCTCCACGAAGCGCGAGAACATCGGGATCTCGTCTTCGGCCTTCTCCATCGGATAAGGATCTCTTGCGGTGGATCTCCACATGTCGACTTCCTTCTCCCTGATGAACCCACTGTTCAGCAGGGTCAGCAGGTCTTCCGTCTTGACCTTCGATTTTTTCCACTCGCGGCTTGGATCAGTGCGCGGTGGAGACAGGGGCGGCGCCGCACCAGTGGCGGGCCGCGGCGGCCTCTGCACGGCTCCTCTTCTTCCCGCCGGCCTTGGACGTCTTCGACGGCGACGGCTTCATTCTCCAAGTACAAGGAGTTTTCACTCGCATCCGCTCGGGGGCTACCCTAAAGGCTTCGGGTGGCGATGCGCTCAGATCTACTGCGGCGGCGGCAGGCTGCTGGGAGTGGATTTGCTTCTAGATTCAAATGGAAATGACTGCGGCTCACTTGGGTGAAAAACCCTAAGGGTTTTTTGCTTCTATTTATAAGCCAAATCGCCTCCGCAACGGGCGGCTGGATAAGTCCACGCGCGGCTGACTCAGCGGCTGCGCGTGTCCCTTCGAATTCTACTAGTCGACGCGCCTCACCTCGGCGGCTCGGCTACTTCTACTCGACTACCTGGGAAGCGGCTAGTCTCAAGAGCATCTCAGGACACATTCTCCAAGAAGACCCTTCAATTCGAGAGGAAGTACTCGACTCAAGGCTCGGGGGCTCCGTGCCACGTGTCCTTCGGTTTTTTCTCTCCGGATTTTTCGGGATTTTCTTGCCAAGATTTCAGATGGACCCTCAGCCAGAGCCCGCGGCTCGAGGCTCGGGGGCTACTCCATGTGGAGTGCGGTTCTGCAAATCGCATCTCCATAACGACTCCGGCTTCAAGACAAGACAAGCATTTCTTGAAGACCTTCGAAGGCAGATTTCAAGGACGCTTGGGACTACTTGAGAAGACTTCAAGATTGCTCAAACATCAGCTGGAGTACATTCCAGCCTCGGGATGCTTCGACTACTATTGAGGACTTTTGACTTGTAGCACTCAGGGACGCTTGAGGGCTACTCGTTAAGGCCGTCAAGACTACTTGAAGCTATCCTTCTCGACTACAAAGTACTCGGGGGCTTGTCGTATGGACCTCCCTGGGCCCACTACATCGGTGGGTACCAGGACCGACTACTCGGTGGGCCCCTGGGACTACCGGGCTTGCGCTGCACGGCACACCGAAGGCGTGGAGCACAAGGACTACTCGGAGAGTAGTACTCGGTTAGGGATCCGTACATGTTCCGCATCGTATAGAGGTCTTCTAGACGTACTCGACTAGTACTCTTTCCCTACTCCGACTTGTAACCCCTCGCCTCCCGGACTATATAAGGCGAGGCGGGGACCGATCTCTAGCATCCAATCTCCTCTCATACAACCCACGGCGCACTATTGCACCATCTTGTAATCGTGCCCTATCAATCCAGAGCTACGCAGCATACAGGACGTAGGGTATTACGCACCTCGCGGCCCGAACCTGTCTAAATTGTGTGCCACGTGTCTCTTCCTTCGAGTTACCGATCTCGGCGAGTCACAATCATCTACTTCGGGTACTCCCCGTAGTAGGTTGCCGGTCTAAAACACCGACACTATCTACCACTACTTCCGACTAGATACTCTTCTCTTGTGCTTCTTCTCTCCCCCGAGTGTGTGAGCCCGGCTTTGGCCGTTGAGATGTGGGGATAGGAGCAGGTGGGCCCCACATCGCAGATGAGAGTTGGGAACTGGATCATGGTTGAGATCTGGTATTTTGGTGTGGTATCCTTGAGCGGGGTGTGGACCCCAGAGTTGTGGACCTCGGAAGCGTGAGCTTCCCCGAGGTGTTGACCTCACAGCTGAATTCTGCTTACCTTGATCGTTGCCTCGCCGCATTGCTTAAGCCTTCTACAGCCAGAGTAGGGATAACTCCTGCATAGTAGATTATACACCGCTTTTGCCTCTTTGTTGGGAAGCTGACATGACCTACCCGCTTATCGGGTAGACCCTGGTGTCTCTGACACAGAGCCGGACTACGACTTCGACAACGACAGATGGGTGGACTAGTGCTCTTTCTACGCTCAAGCTGCATGCGGAGTTGGAGTTCCTCGCCCTTTCATGGAGACGCTGCTAGACGTTTTATTTCTGTTTGATTCAGTCTCGATGGACTTGTACCCGGCATGTGCCGAAGAGATGTACTCTGAGTAATGTAATAAATATAATTGTTGTACTCTATTTGTTTTGTTTTATCTTTCTGTATGGATTTTGGCGTCGCTGAGACAAGGATTGCACGTGGTTGCCCTCCTGGGACTACCACCGAGGTGCAGAGAGTCGGGTTTTCGTCCGCAGAAATCCGCTTCGTTTCAGTTGGTACCGGAGCCATGCTTGACCGTAGGACGAGCCCCAGGAATGGTCGATAGCTTAGGAAGCCGTTTCCGAACCTTGAAACTTTATATAAACCCCTTGGCTTCCGTATATATATTTACTTGTACTTATATATGTGAATTACCTTGTTTAACTTTAACTAAATACCTTACTAACTACGCTCTAACAACGTTGTGCAGATGGCAGAGCGACCGTGGATCCCTCTTGAGTCGGATGGCAAGTGGGCCGGAGGTTTCTGCCACCTTCTAAGGGAGTGCCTGGAGTCAGCAGGAGTGGAGACAGACCGGGTCGGCTACGAGGGTAGGACCATGGGGCCCCTGGACCAGTCCTCTACGTTCCTGACAGTCATGGTACCGGTGGACCCACGAGTGCCAGAGTTCAAGGGAATCAAGGTACACTGCTTCGAGAGTTCCACCATGGAGGCACACCAGGTCTGCGAGCGCCGAGCACTCAAGGAGGTCTGTATCCAGCTGGGAGAGAAGCTTAAGGACACCCCGTTCAGCGTTCTGCCGACGAGGGTTTACGACCCGAGTCGCTGGGACACCTACGACCACGCTCAGTACTTCGAGGTGACCACAGAGGAGGAGGACAAGAAGCTGCACATGGCGAACCGGTGCATCCT
Organism: Cenchrus americanus; assembly: GCA_947561735.1. NCBI lineage: Eukaryota > Viridiplantae > Streptophyta > Magnoliopsida > Poales > Poaceae > Cenchrus > Cenchrus americanus. Next base: position 306,274,391 of record OX387241.1, on the reverse strand, counting down.
TGCTCAGGACCAGGCGCTCTACTGGGCAGGCAGTGAGATCACCTACCTGAGATGGAAGTGGGACATGTGCCTGCAGCTTGCACAGGAGTTAGAGTTGGAGAAGCTGGACCTGGCAGACCGACTGGAGCAGTCTCACCAGAGGAACGGTGAGCTGGTGCAGCTCGAGCTAGCAGCCGCCAGAGCCAGCGCAGAGCGGGACGCCGTGAGGATCGCCACCCTGGAGGCACGACTGAGGATAGTAGAGGGGCAGCACCGGGCCACGGTGGAGGCCACCCGCGTGGACAGGGAGAAGCTGGCAGAGGCCAAGGACATGTTGGAGTCGGTTGGAGCTGCAGCAGCGGACTACCAGGTGAGGGTGTGGGACCTACAGGAGGAGAGTCGACGAAGGTGGCCGCCTACGAAATCGCATTAGGCGCGCAGTTGTGTAGCTCCACCCCGTAGTGGTGGCACAATCCACGCATGAAGCGGCTCGCCGGCACCGCGAAGCTGCGCTCGTGGTGACGGATGAAGTTGACGACGTAGCCGTACGGCGGGTTGGGCTCCCGATCCGTTGCCGGCAGAACTATCCACACCACGGGCTGCCTGTCCACGTTCGGCGCGAGCTGGCCGCCGTTCACAAGTACGCTCAAGGCGAACCTCGTCACCGTCGAGCGGTTCCACGACAGCGGGTCCAACACGGTGATTGGCTGCGGGGGAGCCATTGCGATTGGCGAAGGAGCACGGAGACGAGGCGAGCACTAAGCGAAGACGAAGGGGCGCGCGGTGCTCTGGAGCGGAAGCAAGGAGCAAGGGGCGACGGGTGCTGAGTCTTGAGGTGAGGGACTCCCCCTTCCCTTCCCTTGGATTTATAGATCTAAGGGAGCCACGCTCCCCGAACCGCGCGCGCACTGCACGCATTAACTGCAGGCAACGGCGTCCGTCACTGACGAATGGGCCCCACCATGCTAAAATGGCCAGGCGCACGCACGCGTGTGATCATTACGGCGTGGCAACCGAAGAGCCGCGGCGGCCTGTCACGTCCGCCCCCACGTCACCCACTACGCGTGTGGTTGCATCGCCTGAAAGGGCGCGCCCGCGGCGCGCAACTGCAACCACGACTGTGGGCATTTAATAGCTCGGTCCCTTACCAAGTAAGTGTGACCCTTGCGCGGCCCGAGCCTAGGGCTCGAAAATTCAGACCCTCGAAGGGTGCGATTACCGACCAGTGGTCTCGAGACCCGCTCAACGAAAGCGGGCACCACAGGTGCCCTCGATTCTAGAGGATTACTGATTAGCAACTCGGGGGCCGGTTTGACCGCAAGCCCACGAGTCCTGCAGATGTAAAAGAGACGGGGGCACCTAGCTACCACCCCGCAACAGGCCTACTGATCAGGGGTTCAGAGCTTGACCCTCGAAGGGTTCGAACAGGCGCCCAAGATCGGCAGAGTCAGGGACGACGAGGGCGCACGCATTCGAGCCTATCCTCGAGCTCACTAGCTCGAGGGCGCCCCACATGTCGTATTCAAGAGCTAACGAGGGCAGCTAGTCGAGGGATCCCACCGAGGGAAAGCTTCCGCGCCCTCGGTCCCCAGCGAACGGGGCCGAGCCCTACCTAGCAAACCACGTAAGCGCTTTCATGGACGAGTCTCCAGACCACGAGCCTACCCTTATCGAACGGGGCATGGGCGTCCACTTGAATCACCCGATAACAGCTCAACGAGGAATCCGCAATTCGCGGCCCGCTCGATGGGGGTTGCGGAAACCTCACCCTCTGCCCCGCGGAGGGACGGCGAGGGAACGTACAAACTAGTCGGAGAGCCCGCCCCGATCGCCTCGAACGGGCCCAGGCTCGGGGGCTCGATGCACGGCTACACCTCCTGGAGATGCACCGAACGCAGATGGATGCCAAATACGTGCACGTGGCACCGCCAAGGCCGGCTGGAATATTGCTGATGCCGGCTGAAACTAACACCCCGCACACCGGCATACCCCACGAAAAAACCTTGTAGGAGCACCCACGCTCCTGCAAGGCTTCGGGGGCTAGACCCGCGGGTCCGCTAGCGCGACCCCACGAAGTAGCATAGCAACCAGGGGGGAAGAAAGTCCCATCAGCAGACGTCAGCATCTGCGGGATCCTAACGGATACACCCGCAGATGCTCGGGGGCTACTGTCGGGGACGGCCATAAGGGTACCCTAAACAACCAGGGAAAACTCACTTTCTTTCGTAAAAAACAAAATGCAAACGAACCCAAAACACACTTGAGACAAAACTCACTGCCCTACGGCTGGGCCCACGGCCCTGGTGGCCCCGGCGGCTCACCAAGCAGACAGCCCAGCCACCCTCGAGCAGAACTCCGCTCCGCTCGAGGGGCGCAGCACTATACGGGCGAACTTCCGCCTCGCTCGGGGGTTGGACGCCTCCTCGAGCGAGGTTCCGCCTCGCTCGAGGGCCGGTCGCTCCCTCGGGTGAGGTTCCGCCTCGCTCGAGGGGCGCCCCCCCTCGGGTGAGGTTCCGCCTCGGTCGAGGGCCTCGTGGGCTCGCCGCCTCCGCACCTGCTCCCCCGACAGGGGCATTTAATGTACAAACATTTGCAGGCACCTAGGTCAAGGACGAATTCACGCCACGCACGTGACGCACCTGGGAATCACGCCCCGACACTGTCCCGCCTACTCCCCCGGTGAGGCCATCCCCGCCACTGTGTGGCGCTGTGCGATAAGGCTGGGGTCAACTCTGCGGCACTGTGCCACCCACTCCCATACGACCGGGACGCCCACCCTCGAAAGAGAACGGCGGAACCCTCGAAGGGGAACGGACGCCTGTGCCTTGCTCGCACGGGCCATGCTGTGACGTTGGGCACGTCCCCGCCGTCACCATCAGCCCTGTGCGGCCACCCCAGCCATTGCAGCACCATCCCCGATGCTGTGGGAACACACGGCGACAGGACATCGCCACACCCACTGTTGTGCCCCCATACAGCCTCTCGTCAGCAGCACCCTCGAATCAGCACGTGGTCGGACACTGAACAAGCGACCCCTACACCGCCACCCTCGAAGCCGCTCCTGGACGGATATAGAGCACGCCATGACGTCCCGCCAGAAGCGAGATTCGCCAGGACGGCCGTCTATTAAAATAAAAATGGATAAATGTGATATTCTTAATGAGCGATCTCTATTATGTACTAATACTTTAGTCTTTACATGATTTTGTATTTGTAAATTTCCAATAAATAAAAATGGTAAATGTTCTCTTCCAAATTGAGTAGAATCCAAATGTGTTTCTGAATTCGAGACATCCATCTTGTATTCACATTCGAGAACATTTGAATCCATATTTGTATTCGAGTAAAAATGTGGTAAAAGGTGTTATCCAAATTCGATTCCATGCAAATCTGATCCATTTCCATCCGAAGTCTCTACATCTAGCGGCAGAGCTGGCTTAGAATCTTATGTCGGGCAGAAAAGGTACAAGAGCTGTTCCACCTCACTTCTCTTCAATCCTTCCATGAAAAGAGCCCAGCAACACGGTTGCTAGGCACCGAAACAGTGAAGCCTAGACCGGCGTAGCAGAAGGCCAGCGGCCGCTGCCAGTGTTGGGCACATGAGGGTGGCTCATCACTACGGCGCTATCGCTTGGGTCGCTGCACGCAAGGTTCCGACAGCGTGCCCTCTTCCTAGGAGGGAGTCGTGTGCCACGAGGTCACGCCAAAAATTTAGGAAGGGGCGTTGCTGGGCCAACAAAATAGATGGGCCAACAACTTGGATTCCACCACCCTCCTTCTACCAACCCAATATGTGCTCCTTCTTCCTTCGTCTGCTGGACGGAAAAGAAAGTCGTTCTACCTCCAGACCACCATTCTGGCAGCCTAGACGCCACAAGGAGGAGCAAGGTGGGGGTCTTCTGCTCCCGCCGGTAGCTGGGGCAGCTGCCCCACCCTGCCATATGGGGAGCCCCGCCTATGTCTACAGTCGTATATACGGTAATATAAGCATAGGATTATTTGAATTCGGTCCTCTCGAAAAGGAAAAAACCATTGCAAGCTCATCTGAGAGAGAAAGGGGGGAGAAGCTAGCTTGCCTCAAGCTGACATGTCATCCACCCTTTCTATCTCCCCCGACCATTGTGGCACTGGTCCCTCCCCTCTCCTCTCTCTCTCTCTCTCCTTCAGGTATTGACAATTTTCCCCGACTCTCCCCGGCACACCAGGGATCCTAGCACTGGCGTGCCGCTGCAGCACACCCATCCCCTACGCAGACGATGGCGTAGTCCGGATCCGGCACCCTCCCTCCTCTCTTTCGGGCACACGGATGACACAGAGGGAGGGGTGGCCACGGGCCTCGCGTGACAACGGTAGGATCCATGAGTAGCTTCGTGGCGGTGCTGGCCGCGGTGCTTCGTCCCAGCAACAACATGCAGCTCAGAGGCGTCGCCACTTCGGCCTCCACTGCGCCCGCGGCAGCCGTGGTGGGTCGCACGGATTGCGCGTGAGTCACAGCCCCAGTGCCCATGTCGTCGGCACCTCCCTCACCAGGTGGTGCGGAGTAGTAGCACTCATTCTCCCCGCGAATCGACCAGCTCTGATTTTTTTTGCCTTGTGGCATTAGAGACTGCTAGGTCGAGGGACGGCGGTGGGCGGGGGCGGAGGCCTCCTATCTCTCTTGGCGGCACGACTCCTCCCTCCTTGGTTCCGCGCCTCTTTCTCTACCACCACGGAGCGGGAGCTGGCTCCCCGGTCGGAGCGAAGCGAGGCACGCACGACCGAAGAAGCTCGCATGTCCGGCTGGTAGCGGCCCCCGCGACGGAGCTCTCTACGCAAGGCCGGAATGACCACAACGGCCTAGGCGCGGCGAACCTTGTGCAGAGATGGCACTCGGCGGCGTCGGAGGCTGCTGCCTCGATTGGTGGCGGTGACCGGGGCTGGGGCCTGCGCACGTGGAGCTCGATTCGGGGCCCGACGGCGGTGCTACCCCTCCCGTGCTCCATGGCGAGGTGGAGCAGGTGCGGACGATAGGCAGAGCTTCTCGTGCGAGGGCGGTCGACGAAGCTTCCCCAATGCACTGCCTCCCCCAGCCGCTTCTCTCCGGCGACCAGGGACCTACGTCTCCTTTCCGAGCACGGGCGCAACAGGTGGCGAGGTGGGCACCGTGTTAACATTTGGGGTGTAGGTGTATGTGTGTGTGTGGGGGGGGGGGACGCCACTCCGAGAGGAAACGAGACACACAGATTGGGCCGCAAAGGTTTTAGCGTCCCCCAGTTGCAGAGGTATTTTCCCTTTTGCGTTTTCTTTAGGAGTCATTGGCTTTTATTTTTATTTTCCTTTTGAGGCTTTTACTTGCGTGCCATTAAAAAAAGTTCACTGTGACCTGTATGTCATCAAAAAGTTAGAACGCACCTTTGTGCCATTGTTTTAAACTTTCTTGCCCTCCATGCCATTCCATCCGAGTTCCATCCGGTTTCACTGTTAACTTCACCTAACATGTGGGCCCTGTCAACGCATATGTCCACAGGGTACCCTTGGCTCTCCCGTTGCCTCCCAGAGGCCTAGGCAGCTCCCCTCGTGCGTGCCCCTGGCAGAGGCCGGGTCGAGCTCCCCTCGCGTGTGCCCCTGGCAGAGGCCGTGTCGAGCTCCCCCGCTCTCGCTACTCACAGTCACGCTCGACAAGGGTGCGCACACCTTGCGTGCTAGCGTGCTTGAGCCTTCGCCGTCACTGGTTAGCAACTCCCACAACTTGAGGAGGTAGCTAGGGTCGAGCTCGCCCACGGTGGCCGGGGGTTTCGGTGGGCAGCAGAACGAAAATAGAAAGAGGCGACCGCGGGTGAGTCCGCTGCGCGCGCGGCCGCCGCGGCGAGCGCGCGCCGCGGGCGATCTCTGCCGCGCAAGCTGGAAACAAAGCTGCGCCAGTGAAGATAGGGGTCGTCTCGGGTCTCTGGTCGATGGTGTTCCTGCGATGATCGAACAATGAGAAGCAGCAGCGGTGGTGTGGCTGGGCGAGGTGAAACTTCTGGTGGCGCTCCCTTGCTCCGACGTGCGATGCTTGCAATGACTGGCCGAGCGACGATGATGCTCTACTTCGGATGGTAGTGCACAAGCTTGTCGCCGTGCTGCAGGAGTGCCTACCAGACGCCAAGGCGCACGACAGGTGTTCGCCTCGGCGTGTTCAAGTGTCGGGCGGCGCTGAACGCGTGCACGCCGTGGCCGTGGCAGCCTTCCCTGGAACGCCGATGTGCGTAGTCGATCGATGGAGCTCACGTGGGCGGGCGCGCCAATGCAGCGCCACCGGTGAGGAACATGCGTAGTTGCGCTGGCGAGGTTGCATCGACGACGTAGGAGCGAGGGACGAGGAGTGCGGCGGTGACAAGCGCGAAGATGAAGAGCGTGCTGACGTGCTCGCCATGGTGGTGTGGCTCTGCGACTGTCGGCGGCCCGTGGTACCCCGGAGACGGCGTGTGCGATGGCGGCAGCCCGGCACCAAGCTCTGTCGACATAGCCTGTTGCTTCTCATCGCTGGCGTGGTGGTGCTTCTAGTAAGCAGCTTGCAGTTATGCGCGACAACCCTGGACGAGGACATCGAGCTCATCTGGGGCGCCGGCCACTCCTACTTCTTCACGGATGGCCTGACACCAAGTCGTTGGCACTCTCTCTTGATGAGCAACATGAGGTTCATAGATTGGCTTGGCTGGGGAGAGGAGGAAGAGGGGGTATTTTGTCTTTTCTCAACTGCGTTTGACACCGTTAGCAACGAATGTGCCGAATGTGCGTAGGGAACACAAAAGTTCATATTAATGACATAGAGGTGCAAACAAATTTTCCGATGGCACCGGAGTAACTTTTTTTAATGGCATATGGTAGAAAGTTCATACGGGACGGAACGGGATCCAGCTCACCCCGCGATCAATCTCGTCCGTCCAATCCTTCTCATCTGGATGCCCGCCACCGCAACCCTAGACATTGGCTTTTCCCATCCCGTCCCCTCCGCTGCGCCGCCATCGCATAAATTCGCCTCCCTCTCCCTCCATAAACCCTTCTCTCTCCCCTCGGCGGCGACCTGCACCTGCGATCTGTGCTGCGGATCTGCCGGAGCTGCTGCGGGTTCAGTCGACATGGCGCTAGTGAGTTCCTTCTCCTCCGCGTTCTGTTCCTGCTGTTTCATTAGTGGCTCTGTGGTTGTTCATCGCGCATCGGGCTCTGTGGTTGTTCATCGCGCATCGGGCTCTGTGGTTGTTCATCGCGCATCGGGCTCTGTGGTTGTTCATCGCGCATCGGGCTCTGTGGTTGTTCATCGCGCATCGGGCTGCCTGTGCGGATCCGTCTGTTGGGCTGGTGATGGGGTTTTGATGCTTGAGGATTCATACATGCGGTTAGCTTGATGTGATGCGGGCTGTTTGATCTGCTGTCCCTGTTATGTGCTATTCGCGGGTCGCTTGGGTGTGCAAACTGCAGATGCGAACGGGATGTGGTAGGCTTCCTAGATCCGTGGCTCAGCTTTAGGTTATGCGTGTCTTCGGTGAGACATCACTGAGCCCCTGATTTATTTCAGCACCAAAAACTTTGGCCTTCAGAAATTGCAGCTATAATCATTTGTCTGCCCTGCTTGTTTACAACTGGGGGTACGGGGCACTGGCGGAGCCTAAGTGTTTGCCAACAGGGGCCATGGACCCCTTGCTACGTGCCAATCTTTCACCAAATAATATATAACCACCATTGTTCAGTAGTAGTAATTCAAAGCATATAGCATGAAGTCATCAATGAGCATGCAGCAGCAGAATGGAAGTCTGGCCTGTGCTATAAAGCGCTGCACACCCACACGGCCAAATCTTGTCTCAAAATATACTATTCTACTTGCTTAGCTTCCGATGCATTCATAGTCTACGTTTAGATTAATTATGAAGCGATATTAGCTGGTGTTTATTTTGAAGTCACCCAAAATGAAGAAAACAGGTAGCTTGTCTAACCATCTTTAATAGAATTTTTTCCTTCTGTAGATCAAACAATGTTAATCTCTGTGCTATGAATACTTAATGCATGTATGCACAGTTAAAAGTTGATGTCACCATGATCATTTTTGTCTTTGTGATTCTTCACACTCATTTTGGCCCCTCCTTAACTCAATTCCTGGCTCTGCCACTGGTAAGGGGGTTCATACTTAGCGCTACTGATATGATTCATAGTCACTTGGTTGGGTGTGCATTTGTATAGTGCCTTTGACCTTTTATCCTGGGTGCTATGTTATTGTTTTGGGATGGAAGTTGATGTATGTATTTATTTTATGCGCAACTCAAGTATAACCACGTGTTTGACCCATTGGATTTAATTAAGAGCTACTATCGTGTCATCCCAACCCAAGTACGCTCAATTGAGTTGCAAGTTTTGAGTAAATCAGTACATGTATCAATGGTCTTTTGGTGACCTTGAAATAAAAATAAGGTTGTTTTAGAGTGTTTATCATGGTACATCTCAGCTACAGTACGGAAGAGGAATTGAAGTCAAGAGTTTAAACATGAATTGTGGTTTATTTTGAAAATTTTGCAGTTAGGCAGATTAAAACAAGTACTCTTTACTAGTCCTACCTGCTCACTCCTTACTTATTTGCATCTTGATTGGTTTAATCTGCATGATAAATGCTCCTATGCCTTGTTGGGAAACAGAGATTTCACTGACTGTTTCAGATTGTTATACACACAGTCTGGGCAATTGGTGTCTTTACAAGCATTTTCCCGTAAGTGGGTAATGTTTACATTCTGGTTCTTCACTTATATAACAGTCTAGATGGCATTATTTGGCTTGCATCTGTACCATTAAATTAACATTCACAGAAACTTCCAATTTTTAACTGTCTAATATAATTTTTGCTGCATAGGTGTTGCATTCTGGACCTGGAAACAAGAATGCCTTCAAGGCACTTATTGCTGCAGAATACAGTGGGGTCAAGGTTGAGCTGACCAAGAATTTTGAGATGGGTGTCTCCAACAAGACTCCTGAGTTTCTTAAGATGAACCCCCTTGGGAAGGTACATAACACACACTAACTACATCTTCAAAACAGTTAGGTATTGAGAATCAGGAACTAACAGTTTCTTTCAGGTTCCTGTTCTGGAGACACCGGATGGTGCTATTTTTGAGAGCAATGCGATTGCACGCTATGGTATATACTTAATTCCACACTTTTGAATTCTAATTCTTTCTTTGACTTTCTGTTGATGGCTCTGTTTTTCTTTAAGTTGCTCGCTTGAAGGATGACAGTCCTCTTCTTGGGTCTTCTCGTATTGAACAAGTGAGTGATTTATCAGATGGTAGCACACGTTGGTAAATTAGTTTTATGCATATAACCCCTGAACCTCATCAATGGTTCTTGCAGGCCCATGTTGAGCAATGGATGGACTTTGCTGCAACCGAAGTTGATCCTGGTGTTGCATGGTACTTGTACCCAAGGCTTGGTTACATTCCTTATGCTCAGACGGTAAGTTACTGGATGGGTAACTTGGATCTGTATTCTTGAACAAGGAATAGCGCCTAACCTTTTTGCTTGTGCAGACAGAGGAAACAGCTATTGCAGCATTGAAGAGAGCGCTTGGTTCTCTGAACACACACCTTGCCTCAAATACATTCCTTGTTGGGCATTCTGTCACTTTAGCTGACATTGTATTGACATGCAACCTCTACCATGGATTTGCACGGATCTTGACCAAGAGCTTCACATCTGAGTTCCCTCATGTTGAGAGGTATTTCTGGACCATGGTTAACCAACCTAACTTCAAGAAGGTCATGGGCGACGTCAAGCAGGCAGAGTCAGTGCCTCCTGTTCAGAAAAAGGCTGCTCCTCAGCCAAAGGCAAAGGATGTCAAGAAAGAAGCCCCAAAGGAGGCCCCGAAGCCAAAGGTGGAGGCACCAGCAGAAGAGGAGGCACCAAAGCCGAAGCCAAAGAATCCTCTGGACTTGTTGCCACCAAGCAAGATGATCCTTGATGACTGGAAAAGGCTGTACTCAAACACAAAGACCAACTTCCGTGAGGTTGCCATCAAAGGTAATTAACCCACCAAGTCAACAATACATTTTATTTTAATTTCTGATCATTAAATGTGTGTGGCAAGTGCTCAAGTCTTGTTTGCGGTCTATCAATGTTAGATTGATACAAACTTGTAGTCCCTTCTGAATTGGTCGCCTTATACGAATTTTTGTGTGGCCCTTATTATAAAAATATTGTTGTTTGTCAATGATATACTATGCCTGTTTCTACCTGAGCCGACCACAGATAGCTGCAAAGACTTGCACCAACTCAAATTAACTCTGGTAATGTTGCATATTGTGTATGCTTTTAGAAGCAGAATACTATGTTAATATTTTATTTTGCAACAGAAATTTATAATAATCTAGGTAAATGAATGAGATGGTTGTGCTTGGTTAGGACTGAAACGCTATGTTATATCGTGTGAGCTTTCATGTTTGTGGATTTTTACCCAAATGTACATGCTGTGTTTCAGGTTTTTGGGACATGTATGATCCAGAGGGCTACTCTCTGTGGTTCTGCGATTACAAATACAACGACGAGAACACCGTCTCCTTTGTGACCATGAACAAGGTTGGTGGGTTCCTGCAGAGGATGGATCTGTGCCGCAAGTACGCCTTTGGCAAGATGCTCGTGGTCGGCTCTGAGCCCCCCTTCAAGTTGAAGGGCCTCTGGCTGTTCCGTGGCCAGGAGGTCCCCAAGTTTGTCATGGATGAAGTCTATGACATGGAGCTCTACGAGTGGACCAAGGTGGACATCTCCGACGAGGCCCAGAGAGAGCGCGTTAGTGCCATGATCGAGGACCAGGAGCCTTTTGAGGGTGAGGCCTTGCTTGATGCTAAATGCTTCAAGTGAGGTTTGCAGTTGCCTGGAAATTGAACTGTTTAGGCTTTGGATTGGATGTTTATGAAAGAGTTTGCTTGTTGCTTGTGTCTACAAATGATATACCCTCAGTGAACTTGTTAAAGTTTGTGCTATGTTGAGAATTTTTGGGCTACCCTGTGTTCCTTGCATTTGCATCTTTCTGGTTCTGTTTTCGTATTTCGCTCAACTTTGAATCATCAGACCTAGTCCGAGGGTCGCAAGGATGTCCGGGACGACCAAGAGGATCAATTGAATAAGCACCCTGCTGAATCCCTTCCAATAAAAATTCCAGTTTGGTGCGTATGATGTAGTCTCATTTTTTAGTAGGAATCCAGGGATCCTTTATGTCTTCAAATAAATTTTAATGGACGAATTGATGATACACATGCGCTCGATGATTTGCCTCTGCACCTGAGTTACTGACTAAGGGCTCGTTCGGTTTTTCCGGATCGAGCCCAATCCAAGTGGAATAAGATGGGCTGACTCTAAACCAAGCCCACACGAAAAGTGCTGTTCGGTTTGGGCTGGTCCGGAAAGTAAACAGAGACGGTTTGGTTCCTGAAGCCCAATTCACAGTGGAACTCCAATCCCCGTGTCCTACCCTCCGGAACCAACCCTACGAGGCTACGCTACGCACGGGCACAGGCGGCGCGAGGCAACAAGACGGCGGCGCCGGAGGCGGCAAGACGGCGACACGCGTTCCTCCTCTGGATCTGCGCCCGCCCGCATGCCCCTACCGCGTCCGCTTGGACGTGGCCACGCCGCGTAGACATCCTTGTCCTCGCAGCGGCCGAGTCTCCACGCCGGCAGGCATCCACCGCCGCTCTCGCCGCTCTGCATCGCCAAGCCGCCGTCGCGTCGCATTTCGTTCCGCAGTGCGCTGGATTTGTATTTTGGAGACGAGATTCGCTTGCTCGTGGAGGACAGGAGGACAAGGAAGGCATGCAGGCCTGTTGGCCCGAGCTGTTGGAGTTTGCGGTTCAACAAGGTTAGTTTTCTTCTATCTTTTCACCCGTGCTTTTGGCTTTGATTGATTAGCTGATCCTTGTTCCTATCAGTTCTAATATCCTGATTTAGATCTAGAGCTCAAATAATGTGACGAAATCAATCAAATACTGTATGATGTTGTCTCACCAATCCCCTTCAGTAAATTTGTACTTCTCGAAATCCTCACTAGTTGAAATTTTACTATGTTGTTGCTTTGCCAAATAAATTCAGGAAATGATTCTTCTGATCCCCTGATACAAGGGCAAGAGAGCATATGATGCCATTTTACTTCTTTTTCTGAATTACAAGTTCAGGAAATGATTCTTCTGGTGACAATTCTGTTTTACTGTGGAAATTGTCATGATGTTCGGTTGTATCATACTAGATGGCAATTTTGGAGTTCAGAGAGCAACTAGATGATTAGTATGTTCTTGAGTAGAGTCACTTCCAGGTTACTTATATAAACCTGATTTCGTTGTTTTGTAACTATTCCATTTCTTGGTCTTATCTCTGTTTTATTTCTGCTGAACTGTATGAGCATTAGTGAAATAGTTCTTTGCTACTTTGCTAGATAAGAGATAAAAAGCCTCTTGTATCTTGGGCTGGCAAGTGGCAAAAGTCAATGTTGTGCTCTGGTGAGGGCTTGTGGCATGAACTGAGCTGTATTAATCATACCTCCATGGTATGACAAGCTTAGCAAATGTATTTCAGATATAAAATTAAAACTGTACTTTAGTATAGGCCCTGGTGAGTTCCAGTGATACCAGGTTGGCAGTTGGTCAATTGTTCATGAAATGTATTTTGTTCTAGTTGCTGAAGAATATCTTCTAATGGCAGTGCTGATTTATTTTTCAGGAATTAGCAATGCTGTATGGTGGCTTTCAAATCCCAGTCGCTCATATGCGTGAACTCACCGAAGATTGTGATCTTGATTAGAACATCATACAATCTTTGTTTGTTGTATTTGAAATATTTGTTCTCTATCATTTCATTTATGTGCGATCAGACCATACTTGTAATGTGTGATCTGTATTACTTGTGGAACTAAGGCATCGTTCTGGTGCTCTTTGCCTCTAGAATCTTGTCCTAGTATTAGATTACTCTTCCTGTGTGTGGAATGGATTTTGTCCAACCGAACACATCTTTTTTTGGAGTTATAACGAATCCTGGACAGGATTAGAGACACACATGGAATGAGTGAAACGGCAGGATCAACTGCATCCTGGACGGTTCCTGAGTGGAACTGATCCAAAGTAACCGAACGAGGCCTAAACAAGAATGAATACGGCCATATAAGTAACTGACAAGGAGATCTACATGATAAAAGAAGAAAATACTCCTCAAGGCAAATTATCCATTATAAGGTAGAAATTCATATACATGAACTTTGAAGGCTTGAAGCTGATCACATTTCTAAATGTTGACACATCAGAGAGAGTTCAGAACAGACAGTGATTTTGTAGACTCGATAATTAAGCAGCAGAGGCTGAAGCTTCAAACAGTTCGCCCTGCACAAGGACCATCATATTTTGGTAATCTCAAATTGAAGTTCAATTTGAGATAATGGCATCACATCACTTACAGATCAAGGCATATTTATGAACCTTGTGTTACATTGATGATGCATATTCAAATAAAATGTGATCGCTAGCTTTATATTTTCAATGAAAAAAACTTATGTTGATATTTTTTTGCAAGGGCTATTTAAAATTTTATTACCTCTGCTACATTGTTACTTCGAAGTGTATATAATCAAATGCAAAGAACAAGCATCTTGAATACTCATAAATTTGTGTACGAATTAATCTGTAATCTTATTTGTGGCAAAACACTTCAAAAGCAAAGAAGTAACTTTGCTCGCTAAAATGCAGCCCCTTGTCCAACCGTAACTGATAAAAGCCCAAAATGATCAAGATTTGCGGCAAAAGGCCATAGTTTCTAGTTTTACGGATTCCGAGATTTTAGCCGGCCTGGTTCGAGTCCGGCCCGACCCGCACTAGCAGTCCTCTCCCTTTGCGACCTGTGGCTGTTCAATTCCTTTCTGTGTCCCGCGCGGGCGGCGGCGCCAGCTCGAATACTCGATTTCTTGCGGTTTGCGTGTTTGGTTCGAAATCGAGAGCGACAGCGTCGCGGATTTGGAAGATCTAGAAACAGAGGGCGGGACAGATAGGAGGACACTCGCGCACACACAAAGATGACAGTATGGATGCAAGCGGGGCGGTCGCGGGTTGCCCGCGCCACGTCCGCATCACCCGCAGACTCACGCGGGTACGTCCGCATCACCCGCAGACTCACGCGGGTTCATGCGGCAGCCCGCGTGGGACCGCAAGTCATTTGCGGGTTTTGTGGGAGCCCGCATCGCTGCCGCGTGCCTGCGTCTGGCCGTCCACAACTTGCCCAGTATTTCCATCAGCGCTAAAAGCCGCACATCAGAACAGGACTTCCTCAGCCATCACGCGAACGCAAGGCAGACTGAGAGAATCTCTCTAATGTGCAGCACAGAATGAAAGAAGGATAAAATAAAATCAGAAAGAAAGATAGCAGCAAGATTTGGCAACAAAATAAAATCTGAAAAGGAGTCATGCTAATACATCACACATTACATATTTTTATCCTTGCATGACACATAAACCATAAAATAAAATAAAGAATGCAACAAAATAAAAACTGAAAAGGAATCCTGCTAATACATCACATATTACATGTTTTTATCCTTGCATGACACATAAACCAGCATATAAGATGAGTTGTCACAACAGGTTGCCACATCAAGTTTCATCCATTTGCAACAACAGGTTGCCACAAAGGATGACTCCCATCTCTGAACACATAGAATTCTCAACCTCCTGCATTCCTATGTTCTAGGGATTTAGAGAACAATTCTCTACCAGGACAATATAGACCTCCAATTACAAATTTATCCAAATTTGCAAATAACCGAAAATTGCGAAATGAAATAATGCTCAGTGGTTGCAAGGATTAGATAAACAGTAGTTCCGAGATGAGTCTCTGATTCATGGTAGGACAATTGAGCATGTACTATATAACATAATTTCTAACATCAACAATAACAAACATGCAACTCTAGAGGCATATTCATGTAGTGTGAAATCCCCAGATGGCATTGCGTGGTAAAATGAATAAGGCTGCAACCTGCAAGTAATAATTTCCTAATTAATTCAACATAAAA
The DNA here is from genome assembly GCA_947561735.1 of Cenchrus americanus. NCBI lineage: Eukaryota > Viridiplantae > Streptophyta > Magnoliopsida > Poales > Poaceae > Cenchrus > Cenchrus americanus. The sequence goes on along the minus strand of OX387241.1, from coordinate 306,259,369 downwards.
AAATTCAAGATACATTATCTTCTCTTACGGAAGAGCTTTCTGCTTCTACATGCACATTTTATCAAATGCAAAAATGAAACTACAACTAAAACAAACCAACCATGGAAGCATCAAACCTGAGAAATAATCGAGTGATCCTAGATCATCCATGGCACATAATATTTGCACTCCATCAGCCATAACAATGACAAAAAAAGTTTCTTAAAGGATCAATTGGAATACAGAGCACCAGTTTCAGAACAAAGAAGTCATGAAGGACCTTCAATTAAGCAAAATGTTAGTTTAGTGTTGTGAAACAGCAAATTGATGGGCACAGTCTTTCTGACAGAATTAAGCAAGGAAAACCACCAAACATCAGTCCAAATCAAAAGTTTAATACATACCCTTATTTTAAGAAACAGTATGACACACTTCTGAATAAACTAGCAGTACTGTTTGGTAGGATATTCTAGCAATTCATGTTTGCACTCAACCTGAAAAGAATCCATGAATTTTTGTCACACTGTAAACAAATTTAATTACAACCCCAACCTACGGCACTATTCACACTCCTAAAGTTGCAACAACGAAACTACACTTGAGCTGATGCGACAGTACATTACATATCAGTATAGCACCATTTCAGGATCAAATGACAACCATCGGCAAAAATCAATGGGGATTCCCGACAAGAAACTTGACATGTGCTTCTTTTACCTCTCTCGTTCCCTAATTTCCTCCGGATGTGCAGTTGCATAGAAGACGACCGGCCGGCGACGGTGGTGGCGATGACCTCATGCCAGGCGCCGGCGCAGGAGGCAGAGCCGGCAGGGCAACCCGTGGTGGGGCAGCAGTCAGCTCCGGCAGGGCAGCAGGCAGATCCGGCGAGGCAGCAGGCAGTGCCGACGGTGCGGAGCTAGGACTTCCCATTGCGACGGCGACGGCGCAGCTACGTAGATGCGGACTGCGAAGGGATGCGCAACCGGAGGATGCGATGCGGGGCGGGTATGCGGGAGTATGTGGGCTGAGCGGCTTACCCGCATAAACCCGCTTGTGATATGTGGGCTTGTTTGTGGGTTAGTGGAAGCTGGCGGCGCAAGTTGGCCCAGCGGGCTGGCGGCGTGGCCCGCGCCGCTTGCATCCCTAGATGACAGAGATATAGTAGCAGGACTGGATAGTAGGGAGATCAGAGGTCGGCCGCCCGCCCGCCCGCCTCTGCGACTTGGATACTTGTAATCACGGGGATGGTGTTCAAGCAGGAGCGAAGTAGTCGCCGGCGAATCCAAGCCCGCAGTAAGCTGCCTCTTGCTCAACCCCTCTGTTATTCATCTCTTCTACTTGCTCAGGGTCTGAATTGAAATCTGTGCCCTATTGACGAGTCTCTATTGCCTTTTGTACGTCTCTTCACTTTATAAGATTATTAGTTAATGGTATCTCCTGGTAATGGTTCAGGTTTACTCATTGTTTTCCGTGAAAAAAAAATCTCTCCTTTTTGAGGGAGGAGTAAATTTCTTCAATCTGATTGATCTAAGCCGGCTATCCACTATTTTGTTTGACAATGAGATCTTACTCGGTGGAAGCCGAATCACCAAGATTGCTCTTTGTTTCTTCTGTTTTGTGGGTAATAGTAATAGGGCGTCAACTGAACCCAGTTTTATTCACATGTTGATTTGCTCATATAAGAATCATTTGAGGGCAGATTTCAACAGATAAAAGGATTTAATGATCAAGTAAGATACTCATGTATAATGGCCTGAGAAGACCCGGTGGTTCCCACCCAAACATGTGAACATGACTTGATTTGAGAAGCCGCTGAGGTGCCATGTGCTACCAGCCTATGGTTGGAAGGTAGAAGGGAAGCCAACTCCTCATTTAGCCGTTCTAAGCTTGTAGTGAGGAGAATGAAAGTTGGAAAAGGATATTGAATCCACTGGCTGATCACTCCTCCATCATGCACATGTAACTTTTCTCTTGAATTGGAACAAGTTGTTTTTACTGGATAAGTTCTTTGGCAAAATTTTGATGATAACAAATTGGATTGCTGTGTACCATGCATGAGATGATTAGATTGGCAAAATTTGAACTGTATATGATTATATTTATATATGTACATGTATGATGTGCTGCACTGCTGCAGATGGATTGATTCCTCCTGTTCAACGGGAAGAAGCCTCACTCTGCCAAGAAGATGGACATTCTCAGGATGGTGAAAGATTGGCATATTCAGGGATGTACCTTCCTGAGGTATGGAATAGCATGTTGGTAATGAAAAGCTTAAAGCATCACTATGGCTGCTCAAACTTCTACAATAATGGAATATGTGATCAGACCTTCTATTTCTTATTTGTTGTGGCAGCGAGAGCTCTAGTTTGCTTAGTACTGATATGAGTTTTGGTTGCATGGCAAACATTACAGAAGAATTTGTTTGAAATAAACAACCTTCATAAACTTGGGCTACCCACTGTAGAAAAGATAGAAACATATAACCAATTATCATCCTTCTGTAGCCTGATTACCTATCCAAGTAAAAACAGATTTTTGAAAGATGTCTTGGCTGCACTATGAAAGTCCTATGTACATGGGATTACCTAACGAACGCGAAAGAGGAACAGGGCTCCACTTTATAGCTCCCTTTTCCACATTCTGAATTGTTGGGCTAATTATTTTCATTTGAAATGCTGAAACCTTCCACTTGTATCTGAAATAGGGTCCAGCCATGACCGCACTAGGAATTTCTAGTTGAACTAATAACTTTACAGATCTTAACCAAAATACTTGATTATTCTTTTTAGACCAGCCTGTCCCAATCCAAGCATTGCAATAAGCATGCATATTGTTTTTTCCAGTTTCTTGTACCCCTTGATTCAAAAAAAGTTTTTTGTACCCAAAAAGAAAGGTGCCATGTACCTCCTTGCCTGTTGTCCATAATGCCTGCATGACCTTGTGTGAAATTGAAATGTTGGGATCATAGGACTGTGACCAGGTAGTAAGACTAAATTGCAGAAATAAATTAATGTTGTTGATTAAGAAAATATACTACGGAGTTTTCTTTTTGGAAATCCACTAATTTGGGGGGGGGGGGGGGGGGGCACCTTGGCCTTTACTATCCTCTGACCCTGTTTGCACAAGCTTTTTCTTATCTTTCCCACTTGCATTAGAATACGCTATTTGCCCCTATGATGCAGCACATTTTTACGCAAGCATGAACAGATGAACTGGATACAATTTTACCCATATGGTCCTATTTATTTTTGAAGTAAAAGGTACATGAAGTATTGATTCGCTTTACAGTTCCAGTTTCAGCTATTCTTTCCATGCTTGTGCAGGATATCTGGAGCTATATACACTCGCTAATCCCACTACGTGATTCTGCTCGCTCTGCCTGTGTTTCTCGCACATTTCTGCGTTCTTGGAAATGCCACCCTAAGCTCACCTTCACTAAGGAGGCACTTGGCTTGAAACAAAACACATGTGAACAAAGTGATATTGGAAAGCGTTTCACTAGCAGAGTTGACAGCATTCTTAAAAATCACACAGGCGTCGGTGTGAAGACGCTCAGGCTTGTAATCTCCAGTGATAATGTTGATACCTGTCATTGTAACAGTTGGCTTCAGAATGCTATCATACCAGGGATTGAAGAAGTCACCCTTTCCCTGCCTACAAATTATAGGGAAGAGTACAACTTCCCATGCTCAGTTTTACTTAATGGCCGTGGAAACTCCATACGGTTTTTTCACCTCACCAATTGTGCGTTCCGGCCCACAGTAGGATTTGGTTGCTTGAGAAGCCTGACAAAGCTATATCTTTATGAAGTGCGTATCACGGGGGATGAGTTAGAATGTCTTATTTCTAATTCTTTTGCTTTGGAACAGTTGAAACTCAATTCTTGCAGGGAGCTAATCTCCCTTAAGATACCTTTCTGGCTGGAGCATCTGAGCTGCCTACATGTCTCTTGGTGCAAAAAGCTTCAAATGATAGATATCACAGCTCCAAACCTCTCCTCTTTTGATCTCTTTGGTGATACAGTGCAACTCTCACTTGGAGAATCATCGCAAGTAAAGAACCTGCATATGGGCTTTTCAGATCATGACAACATTGTCAGCTATTCTATTACAAGGCTACCATGCATTGTGCCACATCTTGAAAAGCTTACGGTATCTTCGACTGGAGAGGTAAAATATGATGTTTTGCACCAGTGCTATGGTACATAACAGTAGTCATTTTCAGGAATATAACTAATTAATATAAGTCTATGCAGACTGTTAATACATCAATTACAATTCACAGATTCCTCCAGCTCAAGTACTTGAAGATTTACTTTGACATTGAGTATCCAGCTTTTTCTCCAACCTACGATTATGTGTCTTTAGTTTCTTTTCTGGATGCTTCTCCTGCTTTGGAGACTTTCATCTTGAGCGTAAGTTACTCTTAATGTTAAAAGATACCTAGTATCTGCTGGGATCAGTTTAATTTGAAGTGGCGTTAATATGATTCATATGTAGGTTAATCATGCGCATGAAATGGAGCATGAATCGATTTATGGGAATGTCTCGCATATGAGGCAGATTCGTGGACACAAGCATCACATGCTCAAGAAGGTGCAGATCAGCGGCTTCTGCTCTGCAAAGAGCATGGTTGAGTTAGTGTGCCATATTCTAGATAATGCAACATCACTTGGAAGTCTCACACTGGAAACCATACCCGATGAAGTGGGAAATGGTAATATTAGTAGATGTTCTGTTCAAAGAACTGGTGAGTGCAGCCACATGCGCAGGAATATTATCTTGGAAGCACATAAAGCACTCAGTGTTGTCAGAAGTTACATCGTAGGCAGAGTTCCGTCTACTGTTAAGTTGAATGTTGGGGAGCCTTGTAGCCGGTGCCATGCTATAGATGGCAAGCTAACGTGATTATCCAATGTTGCATATGTTGTTTGTCATAATATTTTTGTTTAGTTTTACATGTGTAAAAAATTCATAATTGCTCATTGTTTAGGTACTCTTATGCACAGTGTGTTTGTTTAGGGGAGGAAAAAATTTTACTCCATATTTGACCGCTAATTAGGGGTACTAAATAAATTCAGTCTTCAAAACTACCTTCACAACCCTCAGGTAAAATCGCGAGACGAATCCAATGAGACCTCAGTTGCATCATTAGACGATGTTTACTGTAACATTATTATAGCAAATTATGGATTAATTATGCTCATTAGATTTGTTGTGCAAAGTTGCGCTCATACGTGAAAAAGTTTTTGCAAATAGACTTCATTTCGTACTCCATGTATACAAGATTCTTGGTTGAAATTTTTTTCGCACTCCTCCCAAACGCTCATAGCGTCTTTTTTTGTTTTTCTCGTTAATGTATCACAAATTTTGCAATAGTTGTGCGCTTTATGGGTATCTGCGTACACTACAATATGAATGCAAGTTGGATTGGAACTGTTTGAGCTTACAGGCCGTGCATTTAGCTGGGCCGTTGCATTTTACCAGCATGCCAAATTTTTTTGGGTTGTGCCATTGTGGATCTTGAAGGACCCATTTTATATAATTTCATAAATTTTTGATATCTGCGTCAAGCGTCAAAGTGGAAAATCTGTTATAATGCGTGAGGTTCTGTACTGTATTTTTCTGTCGTGGAGTTGCTGAGAATTGAGGCGTATGATACTATGATGTCTTTCAACGCACACTGCTACGGCCTGTGGTCACAGCTGAACAATATTATGTCATCGAGCTATATACTCCCTTCGTATTGCAATTAGAAGACGTTTAAGGCAGTGACACGATCTCCAAAATATAACTTTGACTTCTATTTTCTAAAAAAATATTTATTAGAAAGTTATATATGTATAATTTTTATAAAAATAAATTTCAAGACAAATCTATTGATATGATTTTCATATTTCCAAACTCAACAAAAGTTATTCAAGATTTATAATCTTAATATTTGACCCAAACCTCATCCAAAATGTCTTCTAACCTTCGCCCTGTTCGCTTGGCTTATCAGCCACCGACCATCGAGACTTTTCTCTCAAAAACAAATCGCCACCAAAGAACCAAATAAAGTAAAGATTTTCTCCCAGAACAAACCAAAGACTACCTTTCGACCACCAAACCAAACGAACGGACCGAGTTGAAGAGATGAGAATTAGGAAAGAGATTAGATCAAGATAGTTATCACAGGAGTATTTTTTTACACTAGTGACCTTCTTGTGCCATCTTAGAAAACCCGTTAAAAGAGAATTCCTAAATATATGGGTCAACCCCGAAATCCGAGGGAAATAGTGTTAACTGTGATATAGCTGAGTGGAAATGGAATGGTTCATAAAATAAAAAGATTGTATTTCGAGCATTTCCAAACAAAAAATAAGTAAACAACCAACTAAATTGGCCCATGCAAATGGAGAACCATTAATCACCGCAGCCAAGAATATCGGGACTCGAAACCAAGAATTTGGTACCGATACTCATATATCAATCCGTTGATCTATTTGCTTTGGTTATTGGTGGTTGGTTTGTTCGAGAGAAAAGATCTTTACGGCTTTGGTGGTGATAAGCCAAGCGAACAGGGCGTGACTAAAGATACGTAAAAAGTGATAACATTCGTGAAACAAAATAAATAACATTAGATTAATTATAAATTATATTTTTATAATACATTTATTTGTAGATATAAGTTCGATACTATTTTACTATAAATTCGATCACAGATACAAATCTCACAATCGCATTCTTTCCTGGATTATACAAACCGTGGTGGTGACGTGGTGCCTTGAGTCCTTGACTCTGCGCGCGGCGCCGCGGCGCCGCAGCCTGAATCGTGAGGTCCGTAGTTGGAGGGCTGCACCCGGTCCATGCACATCTCTTGGACACCCACCGTCCGATCCGCTGCAAGAGGAACGGCCTCCGGGTGCCAAAAGCAGGTCAGGCGTAGTGGGTGCGCGTGGTCTACGAACATGTTCGTAGATAGGCCGTCGGATGGGGGGCGGAGGCCCCTGATGTGGACGCGGCGCTGGTGTACGGGGATTCGCTTCCGGCGTGACGGTGCGGAGCAAAATTTCTGACCGCGCCGCGCCGCCTTTGCTCGCAGTTCAAAAATTTCGAACGAAAGGAGACGTGCGCGACTCGACTTCCCTGGATACGATACGATCCGCGGCGGATCGCCTCGCCTATCCGGCCACGGGACTCCCCCTTCTTCCTCCCGGCCGGTCGGCGTGCTCTCCGTCTCCGATATTGTCACACCCTGAAATTTCCAATTTCAGGATGTGAATAGAAAGAATAATTAAATAACGATTTTCTCATAATTTTAAAATTTTTCCAACATTTATTTTCTTTACATCGAATATAGTATAGGAAAAATCCTTTGTTTGATTTTCTAAATTAAATAAAAATTGAGAGTGTTGCATTCATGCCGATGCATCTAGTGGATCTTGAGTATAAAAAGGTTTCAAAAATGCGTTTAGGAGCTGTCCAAACTCTCTCGAGAATTTTCCGATTTTTCGAAATTTATTCTCATTTTCCTTGAGCTATTTCTATTTATTAGAAGGCTCTAAAATCTTTTTCATGAGCTCCAAACACTTTATTTGGATAGCTCGGGTCCTAATGTGTCTCCCGGGAATTTTCCGGAATTTTTGGGATTTTCCGACTATTTTTCGTGCTTTAAAGTATTTTTCTCGGACTTTTTCTCGAATTACTTATGCACTGGAAAATAATTTCAGAAAAAAAAACCTATCTTTTCCTACCTGGGCCGAGCCCGAAGGCCCGACCCGGTCCACCCCGCCCGGCCGCCGACCCGCGCCGTGCCCGCCGCAGCCCATCCGGGGCCGGCGAAGCCCGACCGGGCAGCCGCGCCCCCGAGGCCGCGCCGCCGCCGGTCATTTGACCTGGCGTGCGTGCCCGGGCGCCGCCCCCGCGCGCCCCCATAAAAGGGAGTCGAGCCCCAACGCGAGCGCCTCGTCCCGCCGTCCTGTTGCCCGCCTCGTCCTGGCCGCTTCGCGCCGCCGTCAAACGTGCCGAGCCACGCGGCGCCGCCGGCTCCTCACCTCGATTCGCCGCTTGGGGGCACAGCCGGAGCAAAACGACCCCACCAAGAGCTTCGCAAGGACGAGCAGCACACAGGGAGCCTCTTCCCTCCGCTGGACACCAACAGGAGCGCCGTCGCCCCGTGCATACTCGAGCCGCGAGTCGTCTTCTCCGCCGCCGGCCGAACTCCGGCCGCGTCCTTCCGTCTCCGCCCGCGGTGAATATCTCTATTGGCTCCTCTTGACCTCCTCTACCTCATGCGCCTCTCAATTGAACCTACAGGACGCCTAAGAACCACTGCCCTGGAGGAACAGTGCCGACCACCATGGTCAACCTTCTGCCACCGTCCAAAATCAGGCCACTTCTCCTCTACTCCACCACTGGTGAGCGCCTCCACGAGATCCCCTCCACCTCCTCTGCCTCCTGCGCAACCCGTTTGAATCCTAGACCGCCGGAGCATCAGCAATTTTGGCCGGCCAGCAGCCCCATCCGCCATGTTCGCATCGAACCAGAGAAAGGTACGAACCAGGGAAAGAAGGAGAAGGTCTTGGCACTTTCTCAGTTTCGTCCCTGGAGATCTTGTAATGAATAGATTAATTCTTGTGTCTTGAAAAAAACTGCAGATAACCCCCTACGAAAATTCCACTTCCACACATAAAGCCCACCAAGATCTTTTCCAGATCTAACCCTGAGTTGTATCCTTTTTGCAAGCACTGTTTGATGTGTCTTGCGAATCTTCTTTGCTAGCCCCTGAAATCTACGGTTAATCACGACTAGGTCCTTTCAATCTTGTTTTGCTCATATCTTTTTTGTTTTAGCTCCGATTTCACCCGTTCAAGTTGCGTTAGGTCCATAATTATGTAAAGCACGTGTTAGTGGTGTGTTTTCACCATGTTTTGTTTCTGAAAATAAAATTAATAATAATTTTGATTAATGACTAGTTATGCATGCATTTTATAAATAAAAGCTATATAGATCTATACATCGTTTTTCATAAGCAAATTTAATTTTATTAAAGTTTCTATCACATGTTTTTATATATAAAAGTTAATTAGATCTTTATCTCGGTTTTCGTAAACCAAATGTTAATTTGCTTAATAGTTAATTAATCTTTTCTAATTAAAATTTGGTTAGGCTTTTACATCGCTTTTATAATAAATGTTAATATGATTAATGTCGGTTCTATAATGTTTTTAAATAATAATATGATCTACTCGAATTACAAAGTTTCGTTTAGATTCCTCATATAGTTTAGTTTTTCTAAATTAAATGTTTAATCGGTTAATTCATATATGAATCTTTATTAATAAAAACTTGACTAGTTCTTTACACCTATTTCATAAATAAAGTTTAATATTACATTAATGTCAACATAGGGTATTTTATTTCTGAAATATCCTTTATATTTGTTTTGTTAATTAAAATGAACCTAGCTCATATCGTTGTTCTCTCATATGTGCAAAACGTTCGTTAGACGTTCTTTTCTCACCTCAATCTGAGTGTAATCTTTCCGATTCATGCTCAATCTTTCATAACCATCTCTTTAGAGCTAACCAAGCCAAGTACCCTTTGTGTTCTTTAGTGATCCATCTAATCAATTCTATCCTTTAGTACGTTCTTTTAAAGTTTTCTTTTGATTGGTGCTTTGTTCTTAGTATATGTGTTTGTTTGCTTTGTGTATGTTGTGCCCGATGATCGATGCGCTTAGAGTGAACGCCGTTCGAGAAGTTTGGAAGAGCTTGAAGTTGAAGATTCTGAGCAACTACCTTGGTTAAAGGCAAGTGTGTCCTTGATCTTTTGTCCTAAGAATTATACTTAATCACTCATTGCATTGCTTGCATTAATCTTGATGGGTTCCTATTAAGGATTTCCTAGTCTTTGATTGTCATTCCTTGTTAACCTGGGTTTACATTTATGTTGGGTAGTTATGCTTAGTTGCTATACCTGGGTTATGGTGGTTTTAATGAACAACAATGATGAACTTGTTTTACCTTTATGTTATATCTTTGATTGCTTAATACAAGACCATGTGTTTAATCGGAACATGGAGAACCACCCAGAAAACGGTGCTACCACAAGACATATGGCTCTGTCTTGGCTTATTAATTAGTGAACTAGGTGTTAGGTATGCTTTACCCGATAAGGGTTGGGGGCCGGCGGTGTAGTGGCGTATGGACCCTCGCTCGGCGTAGGTGTGGGCTTAGCTAAGACACGGTACTCGTCCGGGAGCTTTATACGTTGCACCGACCGGGTAACCTAGCGGGCGACCTACATCCGGGGATCTTTGTAACGGCCTCGTAGCGTCCCTATGCAATCACACCTCGGTAGTGTGGTATGATGCTTGGCCGCATCGCATGGTTGGGTTTAAAGTTCTTCGGGACTTTTACGCGACTTGTGGGTAAAGATGTACGACCTCTCGCAGAGTGTAAAACTAATCGATTAGCCGTGCCCACGGTCACGGCGGCCGGACCCTCACATGATAATTGAACTTGAAGATGGACTTAAATCGTTCTCTCTCGGTTATGCTTGCCATGTGCTTATGGCATACCTCTTATCTTATGCTTAATGTGGGTTGGTATAAACTTATACTTTATTAGTAATCAGGTGCTAATAAAATTTGACCAACTAAAATTGCTTAAATGCTTATAGCTCAGTCCACTATAAAGCCTTTGCATTCATTCTTTTTCCCACACTTGCTGAGTACGACAAGTGCTCACCCTTGCTATAAATAATGTTGCTCAGAAAGAGGATGCTGCTTTGAAGTCTTGTGAAGATGTTGCTGGTGCTAGGCGTACGAAACCCCCAGTCGATTGCCTGTGATGTTTGGAGCCTTCGTTTCCAGGATTAAGCGTAAATCTCTGATAATCTTTCTTTTTCTTGCGTGATACTGTTTCTGTATTCACTTTTATGTCACTATATGCATGAAACTTGATCCTGGCATGCATATAGGTTTGCACTTGGTTTCCTTCGGAAAATCGGGTGTGACAGAGTGGTATCAGAGCTGTATCGACTGTAGGACGTAAGCCTAGTTAGCATTGGTCGTTTCCTAATGCCTCTTTTGTTCTACAATCCCTCCTTACCTTACCCCTGACCTCTCTGATGAAGGATCTCACCTCTTAACCATCTTCTTTTCTCCATACCATGAATTCTTGTATATTTATCTTCACTCTCCTTGAACATCTCTTCGACCTCGCCTGTCCATTCTCTCAAGCAATAACACCCCCTTGATTTCTTGGTAGAACTGTTACCCTTAACATTCTATCTATTCGCGCAGCTCTCTGACACATCAGCGCTGTTTTAATTTTATCTCGAGCTACAGAACTCCGATTGACATGAAATCAGTTGGGTTAGTTCCAGAATTTCATGCATTAATTTTTGTCCAAAATTCAGCAGTATTCGTTCTGTATCCAGGGAGATACATACGAATTAGTGGAGCATTCAGAATCTGCCAACACTGCTGACACAGCCATCTTGTTTAATTCATATCTCGAGTTCTAAACCTCCGATTGAGGTGATTCCAGTTGGGTTGAACTCATAATTTCGACCTCCTTGATCTGGGAAAAATCCATTATTTATGGATATCCTTGCTGGGAGATACATCTGATCTATTAGGAGGATACCCCCTGACTTTATTAACAACGTGTAGTGTCGTTCCCTTTAGCTATGCCTTGATTGGTGGAATTCAGTGTTTGCTTGATGATGCTTGGTTTTATGATGTTGCTTGTGTTGGTTCTTTGAAGTGAGTGTTGGTGTATTGTGGGTCTTATATCTGCAATAACATCGCTTGCCTAGTTGGGTTTCTCTTTTGTACCTTCCACATCCTTGTCATCTTTCTTTGTTTCAACTCACTAGAGGTGTTACCGAAGGAAGTCAAAGGCGGATGCAAGATGAAGAAAAGAAGACATCACTCTACCTTCCTTCCCACCTTGTGCTTGCTTTTATCCCACCTAGCTCACTCTGATGAAGACCCCAGCAACCAACAAAGAAAAAGATTAAAAGTTTCACACCGATCAACAAAAGAGGACGACCGCCTACCTACCTTGGGAGCAATGTTTTTGTTTATCTCCCTCCTCCGTGCTTCTTCTTTCTTCGAATCTCGGGACGAGATTCCGTTTAAGGGGGGTAGATTTGTCACACCCTGAAATTTCCAATTTCAGGATGTGAATAGAAAGAATAATTAAATAACGATTTTCTCATAATTTTAAAATTTTTCCAACATTTATTTTCTTTACATGGAATATAGTATAGGAAAAATCCTTTGTTTGATTTTCTAAATTAAATAAAAATTGAGAGTGTTGCATTCATGCCGATGCATCTAGTGGATCTTGAGTATAAAAAGGTTTCAAAAATGCGTTTAGGAGCTGTCCAAACTCTCTCGAGAATTTTCCGGATTTTTCTGGAATTTATTCTCATTTTCCTTGAGCTATTTCTATTTATTAGAAGGCTCTAAAATCTTTTTCATGAGCTCCAAACACTTTATTTGGATAGCTCAGGTCCCAATGTGTCTCTGGGGAATTTTCCGGAATTTTTGGGATTTTCTCGACTATTTTTCGTGCTTTAAAGTATTTTTCGGACTTTTTCCGGAATTACTTATGCACCGGAAAATAATTTCAGAAAAAAAAAACCTATCTTTTCCTACCCGGGCCGAGCCCGAAGGCCCGACCCAGCCCACCCCGGCCCCGCCCGCCGACCCGCGCCGTGCCCGCCGCAGCCCATCCGGGGCCCGGCGAAGCCCGACCGGCGCCCCGCCCGAGGCCGCGCCGCCGCCGGTCATTTGACCTAGGCGTGCGTGCCCGCGGCGCCGCCCCCGCGCGCCCCCATAAAAGGGAGTCGAGCCCCAACGCGAGCGCCTCGTCCCGCCGTCCCCGTTGCCCGCCTCGTCCCGGCCGCTTCGCGCCGCCGTCAAACGTGCCGAGCCACGCGGCGCCGCCGCTCCTCACCTCGATTCGCCGCTTGGGGGCACAGCGGAGCAAAACGACCCCACCAAGAGCTTCGCAAGGACGAGCCGCACACAAGGAGCCTCTTCCCTCCGCCGGACACCAACCGGAGCGCCGTCGCCCCGTGCATACTCGAGCCGCGAGTCGTCTTCTCCGCCGCCGGCCGAACTCCGCCGCGTCCTTCCGTCTCCGCCCGCGGTGAATATCTCTATTGGCTCCTCTTGACCTCCTCTACCTCATGCGCCTCTCAATTGAACCTACGGACGCCTAAGAACCACCGCCCGGAGGAACAAGTCCGACCACCATGGTCAACCTTCTCGCCACCGTCCAAAATCGGGCCACTTCTCCTCTACTCCACCACCGGTGAGCGCCTCCACGAGATCCCCTCCACCTCCTCTCGCCTCCCCGCGCAACCCGTTTGAATCCTAGACCGCCGGAGCATCGAGCAATTTTGGCCGGCCGCGGCCCCATCCGCCATGTTCGCATCGAACCGGAGAAAGGTACGAACCAGGGAAAGAAGGAGAAGGTCTTGGCACTTTCTCGCTTTCGTCCCCGGAGATCTTGTAATGAATAGATTAATTCTTGTGTCTTGAAAAAAACTGCAGATAACCCCCTACGAAAATTCCACTTCCACACATAAAGCCCACCAAGATCTTTTCCAGATCTAACCCCGAGTTGTATCCTTTTTGCAAGCACCGTTTGATGTGTCTTGCGAATCTTCTTTGCTAGCCCCCGAAATCTACGGTTAATCACGACTAGGTCCTTTCAATCTTGTTTTGCTCATATCTTTTTTGTTTTAGCTCCGATTTCACCCGTTCAAGTTGCGTTAGGTCCATAGTTATGTAAAGCACGCGTTAGTGGTGTGTTTTCACCATGTTTTGTTTCTGAAAATAAAATTAATAATAATTTTGATTAATGACTAGTTATGCATGCATTTTATAAATAAAAGCTATATAGATCTATACATCGTTTTTCATAAGCAAATTTAATTTTATTAAAGTTTCTATCACATGTTTTTATATATAAAAGTTAATTAGATCTTTATCTCGGTTTTCGTAAACCAAATGTTAATTTGCTTAATAGTTAATTAATCTTTTCTAATTAAAATTTGGTTAGGCTTTTACATCGGCTTTTATAATAAATGTTAATATGATTAATGTCAGTTCTATAATGTTTTTAAATAATAATATGATCTACTCGAATTACAAAGTTTCGTTTAGATTGCTCATATAGTTTAGTTTTTCTAAATTAAATGTTTAATCGGTTAATTCATATATGAATCTTTATTAATAAAAACTTGACTAGTTCTTTACACCGGTTTCATAAATAAAGTTTAATATTACATTAATGTCAACATAGGGTATTTTATTTCTGAAATATCCTTTATATTTGTTTTGTTAATTAAAATGAACCTAGCTCATATCGTTGTTCTCTCATATGTGCAAAACGTTCGTTAGACGTTCTTTTCTCACCTCAATCTGAGTGTAATCTTTCCAGTTCATGCTCAATCTTTCATAACCATCTCTTTAGAGCTAACCAAGCCAAGTACCCTTTGTGTTCTTTAGTGATCCATCTAATCAATTCTATCCTTTAGTACGTTCTTTTAAAGTTTTCTTTTGATTGGTGCTTTGTTCTTAGTATATGTGTTTGTTTGCTTTGTGTATGTTGTGCCCGATGATCGATGCGCTTAGAGTGAACGCCGTTCGAGAAGTTTGGAAGAGCTTGAAGTTGAAGATTCTGAGCAACTACCTTGGTTAAAGGCAAGTGTGTCCTTGATCTTTTGTCCTAAGAATTATACTTAATCACTCATTGCATTGCTTGCATTAATCTTGATGGGTTCCTATTAAGGATTTCCTAGTCTTTGATTGTCATTCCTTGTTAACCTGGGTTTACATTTATGTTGGGTAGTTATGCTTAGTTGCTATACCTGGGTTATGGTGGTTTTAATGAACAACAATGATGAACTTGTTTTACCTTTATGTTATATCTTTGATTGCTTAATACAAGACCATGTGTTTAATCGGAACATGGAGAACCACCCAGGAAAACAGTGCTACCACAAGACATATGGCTCTGTCTTGGCTTATTAATTAGTGAACTAGGTGTTAGGTATGCTTTACCTGATAAGGGTTGGGGGCTGGCAGGTAGTGGCGTATGGACCTGCTCGGGCGTAGGTGTGGGCTTAGCTAAGACACGGTACTCGTCCGGGAGCTTTATACGTTGCACTGACTCGGTAACCTAGCGGGCAGCCTACATCCGGGGATCTTTGTAACGGCCTCGTAGCGTCCCTATGCAATCACACCTCGGTAGTGTGGTATGATGCTTGGCCGCATCGCATGGTTGGGTTTAAAGTTCTTCGGGACTTTTACGCGACTTGTGGGTAAAGATGTACGACCTCTCGCAGAGTGTAAAACTAATCGATTAGCCGTGCCCACGGTCACGGCGGCCCGGACCCTCACATGATAATTGAACTTGAAGATGGACTTAAATCGTTCTCTCTGGTTATGCTTGCCATGTGCTTATGGCATACCTCTTATCTTATGCTTAATGTGGGTTGGTATAAACTTATACTTTATTAGTAATCAGGTGCTAATAAAATTTGACCAACTAAAATTGCTTAAATGCTTATAGCTCAGTCCACTATAAAGCCTTTGCATTCATTCTTTTTCCCACACTTGCTGAGTACGACAAGTGCTCACCCTTGCTATAAATAATGTTGCTCGTAAAGAGGATGCTTTGCTTTGAAGTCTTGTGAAGATGTTGCTTGGTGCTAGACGTACGAAACCCCCGCCGATTGCCCGTGATGTTTGGAGCCTTCGTTTCCAGGATTAAGCGTAAATCTCTGATAATCTTTCTTTTTCTTGCGTGATACTGTTTCTGTATTCACTTTTATGTCACTATATGCATGAAACTTGATCCTGGCATGCATATAGGTTTGCACTTGGTTTCCTTCGGAAAATCGGGTGTGACAGAGTGGTATCAGAGCTGTATCGACTGTAGGACGTAAGCCTAGTTAGCATTGGTCGTTTCCTAATGCCTCTTTTGTTCTACAATCCCTCCTTACCTTACCCCTGACCTCTCTGATGAAGGATCTCACCTCTTAACCATCTTCTTTTCTCCATACCATGAATTCTTGTATATTTATCTTCACTCTCCTTGAACATCTCTTCGACCTCGCCTGTCCATTCTCTCAAGCAATAACACCCCCTAGATTTCTTGGTAGAACCGTTACCCTTAACATTCTATCTATTCGCGCAGCTCTCGACACATCAAGATCGTTTCAATTTTATCTCGAGCTACAGAACTCCGATTGACATGAAATCAGTTGGGTTAGTTCCAGAATTTCATGCATTAATTTTTGTCCAAAATTCAGCAGTATTCGTTTTGTATCCAGGGAGATACATACGAATTAGTGGAGCATTCAGAATCTGCCAACACTGCTGACATAGCCATCTTGTTTAATTCATATCTCGAGTTCTGAACCTCTGATTGAGGTGATTCCAGTTGGGTTGAACTCATAATTTCGACCTCCTTGATCTGGGAAAAATCCATTATTTATGGATATCCTTGCTGGGAGATACATCTGATCTATTAGGAGGATACCCCCTGACTTTATTAACAACGTGTAGTGTCGTTCCCTTTAGCTATGCCTTGATTGGTGGAATTCGGTGTTTGCTTGATGATGCTTGGTTTTATGATGTTGCTTGTGTTGGTTCTTTGAAGTGAGTGTTGGTGTATTGTGGGTCTTATATCCGCAATAACATCGCTTGCCTAGTTGGGTTTCTCTTTTGTACCTTCCACATCCTTGTCATCTTTCTTTGTTTCAACTCACTAGAGGTGTTACCGGAAGGAAGTCAAAGGCAGTTGCAAGATGAAGAAAAGAAGACATCACTCTACCTTCGTTCCCATCTTGTGCTTGCTTTTATCCCACCTAACTCACTCTGATGAAGACCCCAGCAACCAACAAAGAAAAAGATTAAAGGTTTCACACCGATCAACAAAAGAGGATGACCGCCTACCTACCTTGGGAGCAATGTTTTTGTTTATCTCCCTCCTCCTTGCTTCTTCTTTCTTCGAATCTCGGGACGAGATTCCGTTTAAGGGGGTAGATTTGTCACACCCTGAAATTTCCAATTTCAGGATGTGAATAGAAAGAATAATTAAATAACGATTTTCTCATAATTTTAAAATTTTTCCAACATTTATTTTCTTTACATGGAATATAGTATAGGAAAAATCCTTGTTTGATTTTCTAAATTAAATAAAAATTGAGAGTGTTGCATTCATGCCGATGCATCTAGTGGCTCTTGAGTGTAAAAAGGTTTAAAAAATGCGTTTAGGAGCTGTCCAAACTCTCCCGAGAATTTTCCGGATTTTTCTGGAATTTATTCTCATTTTCCTTGAGCTATTTCTATTTATTAGAAGGCTCTAAAATCTTTTTCATGAGCTCCAAACACTTTATTTGGATAGCTCAGGTCCCAATGTGTCTCTGGGAATTTTCCGGGAATTTTTGGGATTTTCTGACTATTTTTCGTGCTTTAAAGTATTTTCTGGACTTTTTCTGGAATTACTTATGCACTGGAAAATAATTTCAGAAAAAAAAACCTATCTTTTCCTACCTGGGCCGAGCCCGAAGGCCCGACCCAGTCCACCCCGGCCCAGCCGCCGACCCGCGCCAGGCCCGCCAGAGCCCATCTGGGGCCCGGCGAAGCCCGACCGGGCAGCCAGCCTGAGGCCGCGCCGCCGCCGGTCATTTGACCTAGGCGTGCGTGCCCAGGGCGCCGCCCCGCGCGCCCCCAGAAAAGGGAGTCGAGCCCCAACGCGAGCGCCTCGTCCCGCCGTCCTGTTGCCCGCCTCGTCCTGGCCGCTTCGCGCCGCCGTCAAACGTGCCGAGCCACGCGGCGCCGCCGGCTCCTCACCTCGATTCGCCGCTTGGGGGCACAGCCGGAGCAAAACGACCCCACCAAGAGCTTCGCAAGGACGAGCTGCACACAGGGAGCCTCTTCCCTCCGCTGGACACCAACCGGAGCGCCGTCGCCCCGTGCATACTCGAGCCGCGAGTCGTCTTCTCCGCCGCCGGCCGAACTCCGGCCGCGTCCTTCCGTCTCCGCCCGCGGTGAATATCTCTATTGGCTCCTCTTGACCTCCTCTACCTCATGCGCCTCTCAATTGAACCTACAGGACGCCTAAGAACCACTGCCCTGGAGGAACAGTGCCGACCACCATGGTCAACCTTCTGCCACCGTCCAAAATCAGGCCACTTCTCCTCTACTCCACCACTGGTGAGCGCCTCCACGAGATCCCCTCCACCTCCTCTGCCTCCTGCGCAACCCGTTTGAATCCTAGACCGCCGGAGCATCAGCAATTTTGGCCGGCCAGCAGCCCCATCCGCCATGTTCGCATCGAACCAGAGAAAGGTACGAACCAGGGAAAGAAGGAGAAGGTCTTGGCACTTTCTCAGTTTCGTCCCTGGAGATCTTGTAATGAATAGATTAATTCTTGTGTCTTGAAAAAAACTGCAGATAACCCCCTACGAAAATTCCACTTCCACACATAAAGCCCACCAAGATCTTTTCCAGATCTAACCCTGAGTTGTATCCTTTTTGCAAGCACTGTTTGATGTGTCTTGCGAATCTTCCTTGCTAGCCCCTGAAATCTACGGTTAATCACGACTAGGTCCTTTCAATCTTGTTTTGCTCATATCTTTTTTGTTTTAGCTCCGATTTCACCCGTTCAAGTTGCGTTAGGTCCATAGTTATGTAAAGCACGCGTTAGTGGTGTGTTTTCACCATGTTTTGTTTCTGAAAATAAAATTAATAATAATTTTGATTAATGACTAGTTATGCATGCATTTTATAAATAAAAGCTATATAGATCTATACATCGTTTTTCATAAGCAAATTTAATTTTATTAAAGTTTCTATCACATGTTTTTATATATAAAAGTTAATTAGATCTTTATCTCGGTTTTCGTAAACCAAATGTTAATTTGCTTAATAGTTAATTAATCTTTTCTAATTAAAATTTGGTTAGGCTTTTACATCGGCTTTTATAATAAATGTTAATATGATTAATGTCAGTTTTATAATGTTTTTAAATAATAATATGATCTACTCGAATTACAAAGTTTCGTTTAGATTGCTCATATAGTTTAGTTTTTCTAAATTAAATGTTTAATCGGTTAATTCATATATGAATCTTTATTAATAAAAACTTGACTAGTTCTTTACACCGGTTTCATAAATAAAGTTTAATATTACATTAATGTCAACATAGGGTATTTTATTTCTGAAATATCCTTTATATTTGTTTTGTTAATTAAAATGAACCTAGCTCATATCGTTGTTCTCTCATATGTGCAAAACGTTCGTTAGACGTTCTCTTCTCAGCTCAATCTGAGTGTAATCTTTCCAGTTCATGTTCAATCTTTCATAACCATCTCTTTAGAGCTAACCAAGCCAAGTACCCTTTGTGTTCTTTAGTGATCCATCTAATCAAGTCTATCCTTTAGTACGTTCTTTTAAAGTTTTCTTTTGATTGGTGCTTTGTTCTTAGTATATGTGTTTGTTTGCTTTGTGTATGTTGTGCCCGATGATTGATGCGCTTAGAGTGAACGCCGTTCGAGAAGTTTGGAAGAGCTTGAAGTTGAAGATTCTGAGCAACTACCTTGGTTAAAGGCAAGTGTGTCCTTGATCTTTTGTCCTAAGAATTATACTTAATCACTCATTGCATTGCTTGCATTAATCTTGATGGGTTCCTATTAAGGATTTCCTAGTCTTTGATTGTCATTCCTTGTTAACCTGGGTTTACATTTATGTTGGGTAGTTATGCTTAGTTGCTATACCTGGGTTATGGTGGTTTTAATGAACAACAATGATGAACTTGTTTCACCTTTATGTTATATCTTTGATTGCTTAATACAAGACCATGTGTTTAATCGGAACATGGAGAACCACCCAGGAAAACAGTGCTACCACAAGACATATGGCTCTGTCTTGGCTTATTAATTAGTGAACTAGGTGTTAGGTATGCTTTACCTGATAAGGGTTGGGGGCCGGGCAGTAGTGGCGTATGGACTCGCTCGGCGTAGGTGTGGGCTTAGCTAAGACACGGTACTCGTCCGGGAGCTTTATACGTTGCACCGACCGGGTAACCTAGCGGGCGACCTACATCCGGGGATCTTTGTAACGGCCTCGTAGCGTCCCTATGCAATCACACCTCGGTAGTGTGGTATGATGCTTGGCCGGCATCGCATGGTTGGGTTTAAAGTTCTTCGGGACTTTTACGCGACTTGTGGGTAAAGATGTACGACCTCTCGCAGTGTAAAACTAATCGATTAGCCGTGCCCACGGTCACGGCGGCCCGGACCCTCACATGATAATTGAACTTGAAGATGGACTTAAATCGTTCTCTCCGGTTATGCTTGCCATGTGCTTATGGCATACCTCTTATCTTATGCTTAATGTGGGTTGGTATAAACTTATACTTTATTAGTAATCGAGTGCTAATAAAATTTGACCAACTAAAATTGCTTAAATGCTTATAGCTCGCTCCACTATAAAGCCTTTGCATTCATTCTTTTTCCCCACACTTGCCGAGTACGACAAGTGCTCACCCTTGCTATAAATAATGTTGCTCGTAAAGAGGATGCCGCTTTGAAGTCTTGTGAAGATGTTGCCGGTGCTAGGCGTACGAAACCCCCAGTCGATTGCCTGTGATGTTTGGAGCCTTCGTTTCCAGGATTAAGCGTAAATCTCTGATAATCTTTCTTTTTCTTGCGTGATACTGTTTCTGTATTCACTTTTATGTCATTATTTGCATGAAACTTGATCCTGGCATGCATATAGATTTGCACTTGGTTTCCTTCGGAAAATCGGGTGTGACAGATATAAAAACTCTTCCCCCTTTCACCCCCTTTCCTTCCAGAGCCATCCACACCTCAGCCTCCCAGCCATCATGGCTTTGTACCGAGTGAGATCGCTGGACGACATCAAGCGCCTCATCCAGAACCATGAGGGCGCGCCTATCGAGGTGCGGTTCGGGAAGTGCGTCAACAGGCTCGGCGAGGTGCGAGCGATGGCGAATCTTCTCCGGGCGAAGCGGAAGGAGGATGGGTGGACCGTCGACGTCCAGATACTCGAGCCTCTGGAGATCCTCGACGCCGCCCTCGCCTCCGCCAACGGCTTGCTGACCTATGTCATCAACATCACCAAGGCCGTCGACACCGTCTCCTCTACGCCGCCGGCGTCCGCGGGGTCCTCCACCTCTCGCCTCCCCAACAAGCGGTTCGCCGAGCTCGACGCCGGCCAGCGCGCCCGCATCGTCGCCGACCAGCTCCGGCTCGGGACCCCGCCCAAGCGCTCCCTCGGCGACGCTGCTGACCCATCGACCGACTTCCGCGACAAGAGCGCCAGCGGCCACCGCGGCGGCCCGGACTCTCTCCTCTCCGATCTCGCCGCCGGCCAGCGCGCCCGCATCGTCGCCGACCAGCTCCGGCTCGGGACCCCGCCCAAACGCTCCCTCGGCGACGCTGCTGACCCATCAACCGACTTCCGCGGCAAGAGCGCCAGCGGCCACCGCGGCGGCCCGGACTCTCCCCTCTCCCAACTCGGCGGCGGCAAGCGCGCCCGCACGATCGCCGACCAGCTCCGAGTCGGGACCCCGGACAAGCACTCCCTCCACGGCGTCGACCGGATCAACCTCGCCCACAACTCCACCCTCGAGAGCGATCGGCGCGTCGTGAACCTCACCGGCCTCTCCCCCGTCAAGTTACCGGCCGATTTCGACGCCCCTCAGGATGCCCGCCGCGGTGACCCCTCCGGAAGAATCCCCGGCGCCAAGTTCTGCCTCGCCTTCGACACACACAAGGATGCCCGCGTCGGTCTCTCTTCCTCTGAGCACCCCCACGCCAAGCTCCCCATCGACGTCGGCGCCGGCCTCTCCCACGACCTCTCCCCGAGCGCCAGCAGCCATGCCGCCCGGTTGGCGGTCTCCCCTGGCAAGCTGTCGGATGACGTCGACGTGGGCTGCTCTGTCTCTGCAGGGCATCGCGGCTTGGGCAGCCCCGCCTCCTCGGAGGGCCGGTACGCCCCTTCTGCTATCCGTCGCCTCGATCGCCCCAAGGGAAGGTTCGTCACCCCAGAGCTGGCTGGTAAAGTCAAGGATGCTGGCATAAACCTGATGAAGATGAGTGATGTCAACGTCAGCAACATTGGGTTGCGGCTGAAGAAGGTTGGGAATGAGCTTATCCGAGATAAGCAAGATGTGAGGAAGATGCGTGAAGATCTGATCAACATCAGTAGAGAAATTGATGCAGTTCGGATGTCCAGGAGGTCCCTGAAGAACTAGAAGCTTCGGCGAGTAACATTGATGGCACTGATACTGACTTTGGCAAATACGCATACTGTTATGCATTCTGATTGCTGCATTGATTTCCTGAACTTAGCGAAATTCTATATGTACGTACAATTGCTGCATTGCAGTTGACAAATCTCTCGTTGAACACTCCCAAACTGCCCTGATTGAATCTGGCATACTTGTGTAGTTCTCTGCTTCCAAAACGGGTTCACAAGTGAGCATCATCCGAAATGATTCAGCTAATAGATGTCCGACTCTCCCAACCTCTGTTATGGGTCAAGGACACTGGACCAACCAATGTGCATTTCCAGCAAACGGATCCTTCTGAAGATGTTTTTAATTGGCAGTTAGATTTGTTGCTTAGTTACCAATTACTTAATGCCCATAAGCAATGGTGTAGTCCGTACCAAGTTTGACACAATCTGCATGCGGACATCCGTTTCTGAACACAGTGTAACAACCTCCCAGGAAAAAAAAAGCTCAAATGTACCTGTGGCTGTTACTGCTCCACAAGCTGAAATCGTTCTGAATCTGGCATGGTTGCGTTTCCCTTTCAGGCTGCACAGCGATCTTTGGAGAGCTTATGCAAGAATGCCCTTCACTAACTTGGTGCGCATTTCATTTCTGCAGCTACCCAGTCTCTTGAAGCATGATAGTCTAACAGGCCCAAAGTCAGAAAAGCCCAGAGGGCAGAGCTAGAAACTCGCCCTGTCAGCCGTGGCCCATTAAAGACCTACCCTACCCATTTCCCCGTTCGAGGTTGAACATGCCAGGAGGATTCAGTTCGGCAATCACAGCGTGCCTGGCGCCCATGTATCCACCGTCCAAACGTGATCCAACGGAAGAAACGAGATCGTCACTTTTTTATTCAGAGAAACACGGGATGGGCACGGGCAGGGACTTGGCGCGGGCTTCCACTTTCTCCCGCGACGCGCCGCCCTCTACGGCGGGTCCTCCCCGCCATAACCGAGGCGCATCCTCTCCCACGGCCGGCGTCTGCTCCTCCCCGCGGCCGGCGGCCGCTCCTCCACCCCCGCGGTCAGCGACCGTTCCTCCTCCCCCGCGCCCCCTGCTTCCCTCGGTCGTCCTCCCCACCGGAGCTCAGTGGTGATGGCGGCGCCGAACCCTCCTTCCTGCAGCGCCATGGAGAGGGAGGAGGAGGTGCAGCAGCGGGCCGCGCCTCCCCGCGCCCGCACCACCACCGGCGGCTCCTCACCGCGCCCCTACCCCGGCTGGCCCTCCTTGTCCTCGCCTCTCGCTCGGCTCTGGCGCGCAGGGTGGCCGCGGCGGCGCCGAGGCTGCCCCCGGCCCAGCTGACGCCGTCGAGCGAACTGCCCCAGAGTTCTTTCAGCGGGCGAATTGCTGACCTCCCACGGCGGGATGGCTCTGATGGAGGAAGAGGAATGCGTCGGGGGCTTGCCGCGGCCAGCGAGCCGAAGAGGACAAGTACAGAGTCGCTCGCTGGCCGGATCTTGCTCGACGCCACCGCCAGGCCCCGACAACCCACGCGGAACTTCGATTCGCGTTCACCTTGTGTCCCTGCCCCTGCTGCCCGCCGCCGCTTTGACGCGCTCCTCGAACCCGTCCGGATTCTGCTCTCCGGCGTACGTCGCCGGTCCGCTGTCGGAGGAGAAGGATGAGGTCTGGGACGCCAAGACACGAGTGACAACAACCAGCTGCAGAGCGCGACGCGCTTTCCGTGACAAGTAAGTTGCAGCTTCGTCGTGCTCACTGCGTTGCCGGCCATCGAGCCATACTTTCCCACGCAAACTTCCACCTCCACTTCGTCGTTGCCACGGTCGCGCATGAGGACTGCGTCGAGCTGCTCAATGAGGTCGTCCAGTTCCTGGAGGCACCGGGGGAGGAGGAACGGCCGCCATCCGCAGGGGAGGAGGAGCGGACGCCGGTCGTGGGTGAGGATGCGCCGCGGTTATGGCGGGAAGGGCGGCGCGGCGCGGCGCGGGAGAAAGAGGAGCCCGCGGCCCCGCGCCAAGTCCCTACTCCCTACGCATCCTGTGTTTTCTGTGAATGTAAAAAAAATGATGATCTCGTTTGTTCCGTTGGATCAGGTTTGGACGGTGGATATATGGGCGCCAGTCACGCTGTGACTTGCTGAATCCTCCTCCCTCCGTCGCATTCTAGAGCTCGGTTTGTTTATTCATTGTCCTCCCCTAAAAAAATTGTTGAGGGAGGAAATATATTCTGTGATGAGAAGAGAATGTAGGTGCTTGGGCTATTGATCCCACTGGCTGGTTGGCTCCTCCATCATGTGCTCGGCAGGATTGCAGTATTTTTGCACATAATATTGATGTTTAGTTATATGGTTTTTTCCTGAATTGGAACATTTTGAGAGTTTTTAGTTATAAATTAGTGTTATTGCAAGTTTCTTATAATATAAAAAATTTGGATTGCTGCATGTGAGTTTGTATGCTCGACTTGTTGTTTCCTTATGTTATCTATGTTATTGTGACGTGCATGATGTGCTGCAGGTGGATCGATTAATTCAGTACCACAAGAAAAGGACTCGCTCTGTCAAGAAAATGATCATTCTTAGGGTGGTGAAAAGTCGAGATATTCGGGGCTGAAGCTTCCTGAGGTATGGCATAAAATGTTGATATGCTTATATTGTAAGTAAAACATTTTTTATGACTGCTAATTGGTGTGCCTTGGTAACCTCATAAAAATTTTATGTACCTTTTTTATCTACATCTTCGTTACTGCTACAGTAAAGGCTGTGTAATGCCTTGCTCAGAGTTATACATGGTAACCATTAAAACAGAGTTTATTCAAAATATGCTCGGAATTAGCTGCGAGTGTCAATGGTTACTATGTCATTCACGCATGGATACACAAACAACAATGGTCTCCATCACTAATATAGCTAGCCTAGTCGTGTTTGTTGGCGACAGTTTTATGAATAGATGCAAAAGGGATCACTTCTGAACTAGAGCATAAATGAGATACCTCACAGTATTTTTGAAGTCTTGTGCTGTATCCAAGTTTCAACAAGAGAAAATATGATATCATTATGCTTACTGTGCACATTTCTAGTGTTCACTCTTCGTTGATTAAATTGCATATTCCTGTAGGAATATAATATTTTCTGTTCTAGTGTCTATGACCTCATACTGGTAACCAAGTTTTGATGCCATGTGTATAGATGCTACGAATGTCAGTTAAACACTATTGAGTATTTTGTACCACATGCAGAAGTTAGTGCTACATTGAGTTTAGTTATTTATTGCATTCTACCGTGTTCCTGATTCCTTAGTTGGCACATATGAACAGAAACTTCAAACATGTACTGTTGACTACTTCAAGCGTGAATGAAATATATTACAGAAATAGAAATCAAAATTGTTAACCATTTAGCGATAGTAGTTGATTATACTAATTACTACGGAATGTTGTTCTAAAAAACACATCATCCACTCATACAAAAAATTCTACACACAGTGCATTTATCTTTCTCTGGATGCAGCACCATTTTGCACAAACATGAACCATCACCTAGAATTTTACTTCATATGGTTCCATTATTCTTTTGACATAAAAGAAATGTAGAAAATCATTTGCAACTAAATCCCAGAGTTGAGCAATGCTTTCAATGCTTGTGCAGGATATATGGTATCATATACATTCCCTGATGCCACTCCGAGCTTCTGCTCGTTCTGCCTGTGTATCTTGCACATTTCTACATTCTTGGAGGTGCCACCCCAAACTCACATTCACTAAGGAAGCACTGTGTTTGAAACAAACGGAAGACCAAAAGATAGGAGATTATTTCACTAACAGTGTTGACCACATTCTGAAAAACCACTGTGGTGCTGGTGTGAAGTTACTCAAGCTTGTAGTCCCTGTTTATTGCAATGTCAGCACCTGCCATCTCACTAGTTGGCTCCAGAAAGCTAGCACACCAGGGATTGAAGAAGTAGCCCTTTGGTTGCCTTCAGAGTATATGGAAGATTACAATTTCCCATGCTCGATTTTACTTAATGGGTGTGGGAACTCGATTCTTTATCTTCACCTTAGATATTGTTCTTTCCGGCCCACAATTGGATTCGATTGCTTGAGAAGCCTGACCAAACTGGATCTGTATAAAGTGTGTATTAGAGGGGATGAGTTGGGGTCTCTTATTTCCAATGCTTTTGCTTTGGAGCAGTTGACACTTCAAAAATACCATTCTGGATGGAGCGGCTCAGGCACCTGGATTTGACTTGGTGCAAAATGTTGCAAGTGATAGAGTGCAGCTCCACATCTCTCCACTTTTAATTTACTTGGTGACCCGGTACAAATGTCATTTGGAATATCATCGCCAGTGAAGAACCTAAGTGTGGGCTTTTTAAAGCCCAGCATTCTTAGTTATGCTATTACCAAGCTTCCTTCTATTGTGCCATATCTTGAAACTCTTGCAATATCGTCGAATAATGAGGTATATTTTGAAACTTCACATTATTACATACCAGCGTTATGACGTGCACAGTCATCATGCTCAGGAACGTACCTAATTTGAGTTATCTTTATGCAGAGGATTGATAAACCAGTGGTAGCTGATAAATTCCTCCACCTCAAGCACTTGAAGATTTTTATCTCTATCAATTACCACAGCTTTTCCCCAGCATATGACTATTTGTTTCTGATTTCGTTTCTGGATGCTTCTCCTCTCTTAGAAACTTTCATTTTGAGTGTAAGTTACTACTCTTCTTGCAAAGATATCTAATGTCTGATGTGCAGCCATTTAATTCAGTATGGGATTCTATGTAGATTAAACATCGGGATGCCATGAAGCGTGATTCAGTTTCTGGAAATGATGTGCACATGAGGCAGATTACTGAACACAAGCATGACAGGCTGAGAAGTTGTACATCAATGGGTTCTTCTCTGCAAAGAGCTTGGTTGAGTTAACATGTCATATTCTGGAGGTGGCAACATCACTTGAAAGTTTGACATTGGACACCGTACATAATGTGAAAGGGGATGGTAATATTAGCAGGTGTTCTGTTGAGAAAACTGGTGAATGCAGGCCAATCAGCAGAGATTGGATCTTGGAAGCACATAAAACTCTTGGGGTCATCAGAAGGTACATCCTGGAAAAAGTTCCCTCAACAGTTAAGATAAATGTTGGGCAGCCTTGTTTTTTTTGAAATTAAAGCAGGAGCACTGCTATGTCATTTAAGAAGAAACAACATTGGTACAGAACGGGCCGAAGCACACACCACCACACGAACAAGCCCAAGAACAAAAAAACAAACGCACCCAACACAACACGCCACCAGCTACAATCACATGGGAGAGAAGACCAAAGCAAGCCGCCGACACCTGCGCCGTCGTCACCGACGCTGTGCCACGCCAAGGCGCAACTCGCTGCAGGAACCAACAACCCACAAAGCCCCTCCATCATGGGACTGTCGTCCACAAGCTGCACAAACCTGGCCGTCGATCCCTCCGATCCAAAGAAGCTTCAACACACACTCCACCACAGCACAAGGGACGCCCACTGGTCTTGACCTCTCTGCGTGGGGGCCTCGCCTCACCCACCGCCACTCTCTCTGCCAAAGACACAGGTAACAAACGCCGCGAATAGAGCATCTCCTCCACCCCCGCCGTCACGGAGAAACACCGCCGCACTGAGCTCAGCAACTCAAGTCTTCCAGAACCCATGGGCCCTCAACACCCCGACAGCAACACGGACCAACACACTTCCAGCAACACCACCGGCCAACTCCAGCACCACCACTAGCGACGGGGCTCCAGACACGACACCTTCAAGAAGGGTACGACGCCAAGGCGCCGATGTCGCACGTCCAGAAGGACAGGGTTTTCACCCTGTGAGCCCCTCGCAACGAGATCGTAGCGCCTCGCCATGATGCCCCCAGCAGGGTGAACAACGCTCCAAGAACGCCGCCATCATGTCCACCGACACCGGAGAAGGCTTTCGCCCGACTGCCCTACGCCCGCCGCCCGCCTGTGAGCAAGGAGGATGCTAGCACCCGCCATCTCCACAACTATCGCCAGCAGGGAGCCCAACGCCTCCCGCAGTACCACCACGGCGCTGCGAGGAGCAACAGGCACCCCCCCGGCCCCACCACCAAGGAGGCGCCATCTAGCACCGGATGCGCAGGGTGGCCGGCCAACCCGTGCCTCGCAGAGGCGGCGAGGGCCTCCCGCAGCCGGGCACGGCCACCCCCGCCATGGCCGCGAGCCCACCGAGGCCGGCCAACAACGCCGCCGAGGCCGGCCCGCCGCCAGCCGAGGCCGGGAAGCACCGGCCCGCCGCCCCCGCCGGCCGCAACAGAGCGCCCCGCGGCGGACGCGCGCCGGCCGACGGCCCGCGCGACCGCCACCGGGAGCGCCGCCGTCCACACGTCACCGCGCCGCCATCTTCCTCCAAGGCAACCGCCGCCGCCGCCGCCGCCGCCACCGGCCGCCCGCCCGACGAGAAACGAACAACCTCCACCGTGCAACCCCCCGCATCCGGCAAGGCACCGCCGGATCCGGGGAAGCGCCACCCGCCGCCGCCGGGGGCGGCCCGGCCAACGGGCCTCGACGACGGACGGAGGCGGCCGCGCCCCGCCCTTACCCACGCGAGAGAGGAGCGAGAGGCCACGCCGCCGCCGTCCTTGCGGCCGCACGGCTCCCGGCGGACCGCCGGGCGGCGGCACGGCGTGCGGCGGCGGGCGAGGGGGCGGGGGGGGGGGGGGGGGGGGCTAGGGTTAGGAGACCCTCCCCGTCGCCCACGCGGGGGGACGGAGAGAGCACAAGCTACCTTGTAGCCGGTGTCATTTTATATAGATGTTATCATGTGGAGGTAATCGAAACAATCCACCACCTTTTCTTTGATTGTCAAATGGCTAGAATTATGTGGAGAATTGTACAAGTTTCTTTTAATATAACACCTCCGATGAACATTGCACATATGTTTACTGGGTGGCTAAATGGGGTTAATAAGAAGCTTATGTACAAAATCCTGGTCGGAGCATCCGCTTTACGTTGGGCAATTTGGTTAAGTAGAAATGATATGATTTTTAAGAATACTCGAGCTGTTACTCCTATGCAGGTTATCTTCCGAGGGTCCCATTGGATTCGTTTTTGGGCGTTGCTGCAGAAAGAGGATGAGCGGCCTCACATTATTCGGGGGTGTCGTGTGCTTGAGACCACGTCGATGGAGATCTTTGCATCTAATGGATGGTCTTTTAGCAACAAAATTTCTTATATATGATGTTTGACATTGTTCCAGAGATCAACTTTCTTGTTCTTTTTGTGTTGTCTGTGCTTGTAATAAGAAACAACTACATGCATAATTTTATGCAGAGGCTGGAATATTGAAATATATTCCCTTTTCTAAAAAAATCGATATGTAACTGTACAGTGTTGCTATGCTGTTGTAATAGTAACTTTATTGCTCAGGTAGTGCCCAGTATTTATATTATTAGCTGTGCATGTGTTGTTTGTCTAACTGTTAATTATTTAGGTCGTGTACTTATGTGCTTTTTTAAACTCTCGCGCGACTCCGCCCTCCCTGCGAGCTATCCGCTGGCCGTGCGTGTGCTCTCGTGAGCAAGCAAACGACTGCAACTAGCGTCGAGCTCAGCCCTTCTGCATCGAGGGCTTGTTACTTTCCCAAATCGAGCCAAGCACCACCCGCAGCCGCAACAGCGCGAGATTAAGGGTGTGTTTGGTAGCGATTCTCACAGCTTCGCTTCATCTGACATGCATCTGCACATGTACTGTAGCGTAAGGGACCTGAAGCGGGTGAAGCTGCAAAATACTGGCTTCCCCCACCGCTTCCTCTGACACGCATAGTGTTGCAACAGTGAAGAAGCTGAAATTGGTGAATCGCTACCAAATGCACCCTAATTTGTTTGGCACGTACGTTTTTCTACTAGCGATCGAGCCAGGCAGCGCGTGCGGCGCGGTGCGGGTACGCGCGATGTGCGAGCATATTGCAGGCACCAGGCTTCAGCACGTCGTCGCCGCAACAGCAGCCGTGTGCATCGCAAGTACGGAGTAGTAGCTATCCGACCGCTTTGCGCAATGCACGGTGACGTCCGGTCCGGCCCCCCTCCATTCTCGCTCGTCAGCCCGGCTTGACGCTGCTGCCCTCGCTCGTTTTAGCTTTTCCCTTTTCCGCTTTTGGTCTTTCACCGCGCTAGCTTT
The DNA here is from genome assembly GCA_947561735.1 of Cenchrus americanus. NCBI lineage: Eukaryota > Viridiplantae > Streptophyta > Magnoliopsida > Poales > Poaceae > Cenchrus > Cenchrus americanus. The sequence continues at coordinate 306,228,921 of OX387241.1, read as the reverse complement.
ATCGGGATTGGCACGATCTCTTTTCACTAATCCCACACACAGATATAGCAGGCGTGTACGTATATCCATGCATACACATACGCATGCAAGCATGCATGCATGCATGAGCTAATACTAGTAAACTAATACGATAATCCCCATGTCTGGCTCACTCCCTGGCGCCTGGCCTAATTTCACCGGACAGTCAGTCAGGGGGCCTCTCCCCTGTTGTTATACCATGATTACTGGGGAGTAAAAGCCCGACCGATTTGACGGCCCCCCGACACTCCATGCTACCTGCTGCATTGGTGTGCCCATTGCGTGTGTGACACTCGCTGCAGGCGTTGTTGCTTGGTAGTAGTACAGCAACAAAGCAGCTTATTACCCCGGCCGACGACTGATCGATCTCCGATGCCAGGACCAGCAGCTACTCGATCAGCTAGCCCATTCACGCATGCAGCAGATGCCAGATCAACTACTAGTTGTGACTGGACTGAGAGATCACGATCGACCTGCATGCTGTAAAATTATGCTACTGTGTATTTCACATGGAACTACTATGGATCGAAGAAGCAAAGCATGCGCCTCGTTTTCCTGGGTGTACCCGGCGCCGGCAACTTTCTCCCCAGAATGATGTGCGTCAGTGACAGTGATGTGTCATTAGCTGGGGATGGGCTTCTCCCTCGCTCGTCACCTGTGCTGCCGGCCTGTTGGCTGTTGCTTCTTGATTCAACCTCGCTCGTTTAATCAGGAAAGTGATCGAGAGGTAAGCTGTTCATGTGCAGTATCATGTTCCAGGTTCAACGGCGGGTGGCGGTGCTAACTCCGAGGTCAACCTCAGTACCTCACCACTCATCATGCCGGTTCTCGCTTTCCTCTGCATGTGCATGCCTTCTCCAATCATAGATCAGCATGTTGTTGCAGCTGCCTCACTGATGGCGGCCTGGGCTGATATGGAGATAGTGATGGTCTACTGCCTCTATGGGTAGCTACACGTAGGCATTGCAAAACCAATCTTACGGATATTGTGGCCAAGGATACGCGTCGTCTCTCTTTGCTGGCCTTTATTTGGTTTATGACGATGATGTGCGACAATAATCTTGCAGATCGTTGTAGGTTTTGAAGACCAGGGAGAGCTAACGCACGGCATCGTCATGCATGCAGATAGAGTAGACAGTAAGTAAGCCAGGCAGGTTATTGTTGGGGAATTCAGGAAAACACATCACCCTCGAAACGTCGAAGTCTAACGGCATTCTCAAAGTATGTTTTTCAGGAGCAGGGAATTCGCGAATCCAGGAAGCCTGGGACCTGCGAAGTCTCGAATTCGGGGATGAGCAGAGTTCGGGAACTTTGATTCGGTGAAGAGGCGGAGTCATGAACACGCGGAAGCCCGGAATCTCAACTGTCGATGGTCCGAGTTTCGGGGATTTTCCGATTCGGGAATCCGATGAAGACTCTGTTCGGGACTCAGGCGCTGGGACACGCACGAACCTGCTGGGAAGCAAAGGCCACTTCGGGAATCTTGTGAAGACCTAATTCAGGAATTTCGGGCGAAGACATTCACGAATCACGGGAGAAGCAAAGTCAAAGTTGTAGTCCCAAAAAGTCCGGGGTTAGAGTGTGAACTAGTGGCGGAGACTTGTAAATATGTAAGGGGGGGGGGGGGAAAGACATTCTTGTGTGTGTTCACATTAGGAATATTCTCCGAGCCCGAGGGTGATATCGGAATGTAAAAGTCCCTTCGTCTCCCTATAAAAGGGGGCGCGAGGGCACGTGTAAACGGATTCAGACTTTTTTGGGACTTAAGCAACTTGCAAGGAGAATTACAGTCTCTTTGCGCCCTAATTGTGTTATTGAACGTATTGGAAACTGTTACTCGTGTTAGGGTAGTATTCCGAATTTTTCGGGTACCCCCAACATTGGCGCCCACCGTGTCTCAGCCGAAAAAGAAGCTCACGATGCCACCTCAAAAGAAATCCAAGAAGAATGCCCCAGTACAGGCGAACCAGGATGATCGCCTTCCCACCCAAGGAAATGAAACTTCGTTTGTTCCTGAATCCTCGAACGTAACAGACCAGCAGCGAAAAGAGAAGCTCGAAGCCCTCATGAAGGCGAGAGCAGAAAAAACAGCTCACATCCAAGAACAACCTACTGAACAGCAAGAGCACGAGAATATTGATGCTGATGATGATGCCATAGACAGACAGCTAGCCATGGTCCACCAAAAGATTCAGCAACTACAGAAGGATAAAGAAAAGTTCGCGGCTCGGTTGCGGTGCGAAGAGAAAAATCTCCGAAAAGCTAGACCAACGAACAAAGCAAAAGAACAAATACAGCAATTCGAGAGAGAAATTGACGAAATGAAAGAGCAAGAGAACAACCTCCCCGTGGCAAGAAACACCGCAGCGAACCCCGCACCGCAAGAGAATCCCCCGAAGGACAACTTCTTCGCGGGAAACGGAGTCTCACACTTCGTGGATTTTGAATCACCACTCGTCAATAGGGCCGCAAACAAGACCTTGGCCGCCGAAGTTCAAGCCGCTCTCTTCCCAAGTACAACGGTTACGGAAACTCTAGGCGCTTTCTCATGAGATACGAGTCACCGTGAATTCGGCAGAGGAGATGATGTTGCACTTGCCAAATCCTTCATCATAGCTTGCGAAGGACCCAGATCGAATTGGTACTCATTGCTACCTCCACACTCGATCTACAAACTGGGTAGATCTCAAAACAAAGTTCATGCAAGCGTTTCGTATGTTCCATGACACAACAAACCGAAGCATCGTATTCGTATAACGCAAGCGTAAGGACGGGAACCACCGCGAAATTTCGTGAGAAGATTCATGCAACGAGAGGTCTCGGATCCCCCGACGCCGATGACAAGACAACGATCAAGGCACTGATCAAGGGTCTCACCCCAGGGCCAACGGCTTCCCACCTCATAAGAAAGAAGCCTGAGACAGTTGAAGAATTATTTCGGGAATTGGAGGATTACATCCTGTCTGATGATGACCACCGCAAGAGAGTAGCCGAACGAAACGAGGCAAGACAGGCGGCGAGATATGACCCGGAGGGCACCACCTCGAAGATCCGCGAAATGTAAACAATGTGGGAAATCCTCGAGCAACAACAAGAAAGCAGGCCAAGTGCCGGGGAGGATTCACCAAAGAGGAAGGGGGAGAGGAAGAGGAACCCCAAACCTTCCGAACCACAACCCAAGAGATCCCCACTTCTATTGCCGCATCATGGAAGAGGCCACAACACCGAAGGGTGCCCTGAGACAAAAAAGAACATGACACGAATCCAACAAGAGAAGGCACTGATGAGCATCGCATCCTCGATGCCAACCCGGGCCGGCCGAACTTCCGGCCGCCGCAGCTCGCGAATTCGCGCCCAAGCTCGTACCGCCCGGCAATTTCCACAATCGCAATCAACATGGCAGCCTTCACAAAGAATTCTTCCCTCGCCGCAAGCAATACAATCAATCCAAAGCCCACAACCCATTCGGGAAATCTTGCCGCCGCCTCCGTAAGGCTCATCAAGGCCTCGCTCAAGTTCGGGACCTCGTAACTCCAAAGCATTGCCATCGTTCGGGACTATCATGCCAATCACAGGTGGATCTGCCATGGAGTTTGAAACAAAGAAGCAAAGAAGCAACTACTTCGTATCCGTGAATACCATCATCAATGATGGTCCACCGCCCGCCCGAGTGGGCGAAGGTGCCAATCACCTTTACGAAGAAGATTTCGAGTCCGAAATCCGCGATCCACAATGATGCCATGGTGATTGAAGTCAACATTGCCGGATGGGTCATAGGAAAAATCTTGGTGGACAACGGCAGCTTCGGCGGACATCTTATTCCCCGAAAACATTCGAGAAAATGAATCCGAGTCAAGACATGTTGGACCCACCGCAGTACCCATTGCGGGGGTTCGGCGGGAAGCCCATCAAGCCGGTTGGAAAAATATCACTCCCGCTTTCTTTCGGAGATCTTGAGAATGCCGTAACCGAGAACCTCACCTTCGATGTAGTTGATATATATCACCCGTATCTTGCGATCTTCGGCAGGGGTTTCATGAACAAGTTCGATGCTGTCATAAGGCAACAATTCCTTTGCATGAAGATGCCTGCGCCCAAAGGGGTTATCACAGTATTCGGCAATAAACAAGAGGCCAGAAACATAGAAAAGGGCCACACGCCTGGTCAAACGAATGTGTATCACCGAAAGCACCGAAGAGAGAAAGCAAATCTATGAAGAGCCGAAGCGGGACAAAGAGAAAAATAATATAGCCGCAGAAGATGAAACAAAGAGAGTGTACCTGGACGACATGCCCGACAGAGCAGTCATAATAGGGGCGAACCTCAGCGCCGAAGAGGATGATGAACTCATACGATTCCTGAACAAAAACAAGGATTTTTTTGCATGGTCAGCCAAAGATTTGCAAGGCGTTGACAGAGACATAATTGAGCATGTCCTCGAAACAGATGACAAGATACCACCCAAGAAGCAAAAACTTCGGAAAATGTCTGACGAAAAGGTCAAGGCAGTGGAAGCAGAAGTTCAGAGATTACAGGATGCCCAAGTGATTAGAGAAGTCAAGTACCCAGTTTGGTTAGCCAACACTGTGCCAGTCAAGAAGAAAAATGGCAAATGGAGAATGTGTATTGACTTCACCGATTTGAACAAGGCGTGCAAGAAGGACGATTTTCCCTTGGAAAGGGTAGACAAAATCGTGGATGATGCAGCCAATGCTGAGATGCTTTCGCTCCCGGACATGTTCTCTCGGGTATCATCAAATCGCAGTTCGCAAAGAGGACGAAGAGAAGACAAGCTTCATCACTCCTTTCGAACATTTTGTTTCGTAAGAATGCCGTAGGGGCCGAAGAATGCGGGGTGCACGTTTTCAAGAATGATAGCAATAGTGCTGCACCAGCAGATTTGGAGAAATATCTTGGCATATGTGGATGACATAGTCGTCAAAAGTATTTAGAGAAAAGACCATATCAGTGATCTGGCAGAAACGTTCGCGAACTTGAGGACAGCAAACTTGAAACTAAACCCAGAAAAATGCGTGTTCGGGATTCACAAGGGGAAAGTTCTCGGATGCCTAGTTTCAACGAAAGGCATTGAGGGAAACCCTGACAAGATAAAGGCTTTGATGGAAATGCAAGAGCCAGCCTCAGTGAAAGATGTTCAGAAGTTGACAGGGAGAGTAGCTGCCCTTAACAGATTCATTCCCAGAGCTGCAGAAAGAAGCCTGCCATTCTTCCAAGTTCTCAGAAGTGCCAAGAAATTCCAGTGGTCCGAACCTCAGAAGCAAGCTTTTCGTGAACCGAAGGACTACTTGTCCAAGATGACCAAACTCCGTCCTCCCGAGCCAAAATCGCCGCTTCGCTCGTATGTGTCCGCATCAAGTTCGGCAAGAAGCGCAAGGTCGATACAGAAAAGGAAGAAGAAGGAAAGCTAAGGCAAATCCCCGTATATTTCGCCTCCGAGGCATTGTCTCGGTTCCAAGGTTTTCTATTCCGAACCGGAGAAGATCGCGTATGCGGTCATCATGGCAAAGAAGAAAGCTAAGGCACTACTTCGAGGGCCACGAATAAGAGTTATCACCAACCAACCGTTAAGTGACCCGTTCGCAAACAGGAGGCATCTACCCGAATCATCAAGTGGGGTGCCGAACTCTCCGAGTATGTGGTGGATTTCGAAAGAAGAAGTGCAATAAAATCGCAAGTCCTAGCAGATTTCGTCGTGGACCGGACCTCACCTACTCGTAACTGGGGAAAATGTGCCCGAACCTTGGGTAGTGCAGTGTGATGGAGCATGGTGTTACAAGGGGGTTGGAATTTCGGCCGTTGTAACATCACCGACGGCGTGGTCATAAGATATGCAAAGACGGCTTGTATTCGCGAACAATGAATACTCCACGAACAATACAACGGAGTACGAAGCTCTACTGCTGGCACTAAGAAAAATGAAAGCTTTGGGGCAGCAGACCTTCATAATCAGAACGGATTCGAAAGTAATCCAGAACACATCGAGAAGGAAAGCGAGGCCGGAATCCGCTTCTCATGAAGTATCTTGAAAAAGTCGAGAAATGGAAAGACACTTCGCAGGATATTCGGTTCAAAGACATCCCAAGGGATGATAACAATGAGGCGGACAAGCTCGCGAAGGCAAGAAACCGTAAATCAAGAGCTACCACCGGATGTGTTCTTTGAAATCATCGAGAACCTTCCATCAAAGATTCAAGAACTCAAATCGTGAACATGGTGGAAATTCCGATCGGAGAGCAGAAATAATGGCCTACCTAAGGGGACATTACGAACCACAAGATGAACTGGAAGAGAAAAGGTTGAGGCAAAGGGCTCGGGGGCTACACCGTGGTAAATGGAGAATTGTACAAATCAGGAGTCACTGAACCTTGGCTACGCTGCATCACCTCCGAAAAAGGTCGTGAACTCCTAAAAGAAATTCACAGTGGATTTTGTGGGGCACACATAGGCACCAGGGCTTTGGCTGGCAAGGCGATAAAACAAGGATTCTATTGGCCAACCATAAACATCGACGCCAAGACGTTGGTTCGGCAATGTGAAGCATGCCAGAAGACAGGAAATCAGCAGAACCTGCCTTCAATGCCAGTTCATTTAATCCCTCCAACTTGGCCTCTGCAGAGATGGGGCATGGACCTAGTAGGCCCGTTGCCAACGGCTCAGGGAATTGCCGATTCGCGGCTGTAGCGGTCGACTATTTCACGAAGTGGGTAGAAGCAAAACCACTCGCGAACATCACAAGAAGAATAGCCGTAAATTCTTTTGGCGTAACATAGTCCGTGTTCGGAGTTCCTAGAGAACCGACGGCTGATAACGGCAAACGCTTCGACCGCCACACCTTCAAAGAGTATTGCGAACCCTAGGCACACAAGCGAAATTTTCGTCGCTTATCACCCACAAATTCCAACGGAGCGCTTGAAAGAGCCAATGGCCCGATTTTTTCGGGAATCAAGAAATGCTTATTTGATCGAAAAAGGGAAAGTGGGTGGACGAACTTCCAAAGGTGATCTCGGTCTCACAACACCACAGCTTTCAAGGGCAACAGGTTTCACACCTTTTCGCCTACTCTTCGGACCGAGGCTATGACACCAGCAGGAGATAAAGAATGAAAGCATGAGAGTCTTGAAAGGAAAAGAGGTAGAGGAAATTGACAAGAAGGTGGAGAAAGACATGATAGAGCCGACAATCCTCGAAGCAAGCAGAAAACATTGAGAAATACCAGAGAGAGACAAGAGCGTGGAGAGACAAAAAGGTAGTCCGGAAGGACATCAAGACTGGTGATCTTGTCTTGAAAAGAAAGAAAAATTGGGAGAACCCAGGAAAGCTTCATGAGTCATGGGAAGGGCCTTACATAGCTAAGGAAACAAGTATGCCAGGGGCTTTTCGCCTGATGGAGCAAACTGGCGAAGAGTTGCCGTATTCGTGGAATGCCGACAGCTTAAAGAGGTATTATCCATGAAGATCTTAGTCGTACATAAGTGTAGTAGATAGCGCTTTTCAATTTTCGTAAGTTTACAGCGTAAGAAAATAAAAGCCCGAGTCACGTGTCTATAAGTGACTTCGGAAAAAAAATAGATTTATGTCTTAATCGTAGTTCTAGAATAAGAAGGACCGTACTCTTTTCCTTGCAAAGGGGGCTCTAAATCAAGAGGCAAGGTTTTTAACGAGGCGGATCCCGTGTAAATACTCTTTCCGATATATATATGAAAAGAGTCTTCCCCCAAATTGCATGTTTCGTATTTTGTGTCTCGAGAATTCCATCGTGAAAAAAGAAGTGGTTCGTGAAAAAGGCTTCGTGATAGCCGTAATTCCAATTCCATCGTGAAAAAAGAAGTGGTTCGTGAAAGAGGCTTCCTGATAGCCGAAATTCCATCGTGAAAAAAGAAGTGGTTCGTGAAAAAGGCTTCGTGATAGCCAGAATTCCATCGTGAAAAAAGAAGTGGTTCGTGAAAAAGGCTTCGTGATAGCCAGAATTCCATCGTGAAAAAAGAAGTGGTTCGTGAAAGAGGCTTCCTGATAGCCGAAATCCCATCGTGAAAAAAGAAAAATGTCATGAGAAAAGGCTTCCTGATAGCCGAAATCCCATCCATCGAGGGATTCCCACTGAAGAGGCCTGAGACAACAACAAGTTGTGGCCTAGAAAAATCCCATCCATCGAGGGATTCCCACTGAAGAGGCCTGAGACAACAACAAGTTGTGGCCTAGAAAAATCCCATCCATCGAGGGATTCCCACTGAAGAGGCCTGAGACAACAACAAGTTGTGGCCTAGAAAAATCCCATCCATCGAGGGATTCCCATCGAAAAGGCCTGAGACAACAACAAGTTGTGGCCTAGAAAAATCCCATCCACGAGGGGATTCCCATCAGAAAATTCGCATGATGATTTCGAGAAAATGAATGTCTAAGGATTTGCCTGTGTATTCTCACTTGGTATAGATTGTTAAAAATTTTTCGTATCATCGTTGTAAGAAAAGGGCAAGGGGCTCCACCGTACGATCGCAGTAAAAACCTTGGTTGAAGCAACCGAGGGTTGCCGTATCAACCGAGGCAAGCTCGCCAGGTCGGCCAAGTCCACAAAATTCGGAACAAATTTTGTCGACTTGCGCATTAGCAATCGAGGTTCGCAAAAACTAAGGAAGACTACTCTTAGAAAGATATGCTAGAAATTCGAGAATAGTAAAGTTCGTGAACCCGCAATCTAGTTTTCATGCGAAACGGCAAGGCGGGGAGGGTGACGTTTTTTCAAAGAAAAAACATATTCATTGCCTTATTCGCATAAAAACTCCCGAATAGTTCCTCAAAAATTACAACAATCAAAACGAAACTTAGAATGAAAGTTCTATTACATGTCCCGGTTTACAAACGTTGTTGTCGCCCACATCGCTAGCATAGGCGAAGTCGATGAACCGGCTAAGGGGCTAAGGGGCTCCGTCTTCGGAGTTCTCGTGGATCGCGAAGTAGAGGATGCAGAACGGCTCTTTTTACGAAGCAAGAAAAACGAGGTGAGATCAAAACAACCTATAGAAAATTTAAGCGAGGCCTCAAGCCAAAAATCGGAACAATCTTGCTCAGGATGTGCTTGTTTGAATAGACGCCATGCTTCACCACTAACAAACATTCTATCTCGATGAATTCGTAGTGGTAGCACGTCCTGCGCAGGCCCAGCTTGCAGGACCTGCGCATGTTAAAATATACAAAACATCTGTTCAGAAAAAGTTTGATGAATCTACACGAATGTACAGCCGATCTCCAATCCACACAAAAGTTCGAACATGTCGTTTAATTCATAACATCCACCTTCGGTGAGTCTTCTTCCGGTTCGGGGACTTGTCCACGGGTCGTTGCCACCGTCACCGCCGCTGCCGCCGCCGCCGCCGCCCGAGCCGTCCTCGCCGGATCCTCCCGAACTCTCCCCGAAGTCGATACTTCGGGAGACGCCGCGACGCGTTCTCGCTCCTCTTTTTCTCTCAGCTGTGAAAGGAAGAGAAGAGTAAGGAAATCTTAAGAAACTGGAACACCTGCGACGAACATAAGTCACGAAATCAAGCAAAAAGAAATTACCTCGTCAAGCTTTGCCCGCGCAACAGTCTTAGCCATATCCGCCCCGCCAACCATCCGTAATTCCTTCGCGAATTTCAGCTTTATAGCAATAATGTCGTGGTTGTCTTGAAGTATCGTATTGCCGGTAACGCCCGGGAACCGAGTAAGGTTCGCGCGAAACTTCGCCAAGTCCACACAAGCCGTAATCGTGAAGGACCTTGAGAATGCTCTCTACAAAAAAGATACGGCAAAGTTACCGCACCGCAGATGACTTCGGGGAGAGCCTTGAATTCCTCCTCAAGCCGCTCCATGAAATCGGGGATATCAATGTCATCCGGGGAGAGGAGCCGGACGAACACCGTACTCGTTCGTGGACTTCGGTACTCGCATAAAGCGCTTTCGCCTTCCCCAAAATTTCCGAAATGTTCTTCTTCGAAGATTCACCTTGCTCTACCGCCGCCTTCTCAAGATCCACGATCTTCCGATCCTTTGAGCTTAGTGACTTAGCGAGGCCGACATTGTTGATGCGGAGATCTTCAAAGAATCTTTGCAAAGCACGCTCTTGTTGTTGCCGAAGTTTCTCGATCATACTCGGGTCATCTTCGTGAGATTTCCGAACCTTCTCCAGCTCTTTCTTGGAATCCTCGAGCGCGGCTTCGACGACCTTCTTCTCGTCCCGACTCCTTTTCAAAGCCTCGGCCAAATTTCTCGTATACCTTCTTCTCCAGCTCTAAGTTCGTGGATTCCGTGAGACCAAAGTTGCGCTCCAGCCTCCTTGGACTTCGCAGAAAGTTCTTCGTTAATCTTCTCCTCGCTTAGAAAGTCGCTCTATGGCAACCTTCCCAAGCATAGAGTACTTGAGAGTATAGTCTTCATGGAAGCGCGCAAGTTTCGAAGGAGAATAGGAATGCAACGCATTCTTGAATTCCGAAAAATTCAAGAATAAATCTCGTGTGAAGATTCTACGATCAAGAATCGCACAAGGGGGCAAAGGAGAATCAACGAACCTTTCTTGCCGAAGTGCCGCATAGTGACTTGTTTAGTCGAACCCGAAGAGGCCTTCCCCCGAGGTGAAGGGGTAGTTTCGGAGATAGATAGAGGCCTTTTTTCGAGCCTTGAGCGGCTTCTTCAAAGTTGTTCCGACGCACCTTCTCCCCGTTTCATCAACAATTGTGGACGATTTCCATAGGAGTTAAAAACTTGGACGTCTTGCCCCCGACGCCAATTGTCTCGAAACCAACACGCAACAGTTTGCCGCGATGAGACGTACCAAAGCTTTTGTTAAAGGCAGCCAGGGAAGGAGAAGGCGCTTGGTCTTCGGGGACGACCTCCCGAACTTCGACCAATGGAATATTTTCGGAAGAATGGCCATCCCTTTGAATGGTCCGCTCAAGATCACGGGCAAAATCGGAGGAGACTTGATCAGCGGCAGTGACATCAGCAGCAGGAGTTTCGGCAGCAGCGGGGGACTCAGTGTGAGCAACATCTCCAGAAGAATACCGACTTCTCGGCAGCAGCAGGGGATGCCTCTTGTTGGACTTCGGGAGCAACATCTGAAAAGGAATCGATGTCGACGAACTCATTTTCGGAACCAGCAGGACAAATGTCTCGAAAGTTAAATAATGGCCAGAGGAAAACACCTTTGGGACTATCTGCCTTCGTGAGGATGTCGTCGTCGAAGGCGGACGGGACTCGCCGAACTCCGGAAGAAGAAACCTTCTTCGCAGCTTTCTTCAATTTTTTGCGGCTCATCTGGGCAAGCCCTGAAGCGGCCTGGAGTTCAGCTTCTGAGGTTTGAGGTTCGGAGGTCCTTCGCTTACATTTCGACGACTCAAGCGATCTGGTTCTCGAAGGTTTCACTCCCGAAGACGTCCCCTCGGTGGCAGGTGACAAGTGTCGCTTCGACGACCTGATTCGAGGAGCGTTGATAGGGGCGGCTGAACAACTGGCCACGACGACGGCAGGAAGTTTCAGTTTGGGACCAGGGCCTCGAGAGCTGAAAAATTTGTCACCGCAGATCTCCGAAAAGACGCGGTTGATCTTCTTCTTGTGCTTCACCAGGGCCTTGTATGCTTTGTACTCGTTCATGGTGTATTCGCCTACCATGATGTTGACCCTTTTCTCAACTTCGTCCACGAAGTCCTTGGCGTTCCGGCCCTCGTGAAGTTTAATCCCGAACTTCGGGAAAGGAACCTGCCGATCTGCCCAGTTGACGTTGTAGTGTACGATTTCGACAGGGGACCAGCCGTTCGAAATAGGCCAGATTCGCGCGGCGACAAATTCTTCGATAATGTCGCGGCCGCCGAGTATCGTGGCCGGCCGGATGAAATGCACTCTCACAATTCCGAATTCCTAGGGCCCGCCGGGTTGTACTTCCCCACATTCACCGCGGTGAGGGGCGCGATCGGCATGGCAGCTTCGCACATTGACCTTCGGTAAAACCAAGAGGACTTCCAATCGTCGGAAATATTGGTCTTGCAAACAGGGAGAAATCGGATTCGGTAATCCCTTGTCGGGTGTTTTGGCGTCGAGTATTGAAGGTACAAGATGCGTGCCGGGCCGTGATAGAACCGCCCGTCTTCGCCCTTCACGACTTCGGAATAATCACCGCCCGTAAAACCCGGTGAAGGCGTCGATGGTAGGACTGCACCCGAAGGTCTTCAGAATCCAAATAAACTTTGATACTTCGAGGAAGGACGTTGGGGTAAGCTGGTGGATCTTCACTGAGAATGCATCAAGAATCGCTGGTAGGACTGGGTCACAAGGGAACCGCAGCCCACAGATGAAGAAGTCCCGAAAAACCACAATTTCTCCGGCCTTGGGAGTGGGAATTACTTCGTCGAGCGGGGCGCGCCCGGCTCCAGGAGAGAAGAATCCGGCCTTCTCGTACTTGCGAATAACGTTGCTCGTCACCTTCGACTCTCCGAAGGCAAGCGAGGGCGGCGGGGGCCGAAGTCCTCGACGCATGACGAGATCATATACCCCAAGATCCACATCCCCGACGTCTTCGCCGCCATCGGACCCAACCTCTCCGTCTTCGCGACTTCGGGAACCGCAAGGTGACCCAACATCTTCGGCCGGCAAAGACGATCCGCACTTTCGGCAGCTTGATCGAGTGGGAGACCCATAGCCGATCAACTCTTCGCAGTCATGGGTCTAGCCGTATTTCTAATGCGAGCCACCTAGCAAATATGAGCATTCAGATAGTTCAGACTAATAGTCGGAAAAAAAGAAAAAAAGAAAAGCTACGAAAATCGTAACATTACTACACCAAAGTTTGACGAACTAACGAAACAACAAAGCAAACATAAAGGAATACCTTAGAAAAGCGCGAACAAGGCCTGGGGTTCGCAAGTTTTCCAGCAGAGAAAGCTAGTTCCGCGAAGGAAGTAAAATATGAAAATCGTGAAAGGCGCGAGAGCAGTAAAAATTTTTTAACAGCGCCGGCCCGCTATTTATAGGGCCGGGGAGGGGCAGTTTCGCGAAGTGCGCCTCGATTCAACCGCCTTTTGCTCCCTGGGTGACGCGTGTCCCCTCCGACGTTCCGAGGGTGACGTTTTTTACTAAATTTCCGAAAGGTTCGTGGAATCGGATCGTCGGAGTCAACCCGCTTCCCCGAGGGGCTAGTGTTGGGGAATTCAGGAAAACACATCACCCTCGAAACGTCGAAGTCTAACGGCATTCTCAAAGTATGTTTTTCAGGAGCAGGGAATTCGCGAATCCAGGAAGTCTGGGACCTGCGAAGTCTCGAATTCGGGGATGTGCAGAGTTCGGGAACTTTGATTCGGTGAAGAGGCGGAGTCATGAACACGCGGAAGCCCGGAATCTCAACTGTCGATGGTCCGAATTTCGGGATTTTCCGATTCGGGAATCCGATGAAGACTCTGTTCGGGACTCGTGCGCCGGGACACGCACGAACCCGCCGGGAAGCAAAGGCCACTTCGGGAATCTTGTGAAGACCTAATTCAGAATTTCGGCGAAGACATTCACGAATCACGGGAGAAGCAAAGTCAAAGTTGTAGTCCCAAAAAGTCCGGGTTTAGAGTGTGAACTAGTGGCAGACTTGTAAATATGTAAGGGGGGAAAGACATTCTTGTGTGTGTTCACATTAGGAATATTCTCCGAGCCCGAGGGTGATATTGGAATGTAAAAGTCCCTTCGTCTCCCTATAAAAGGGGGCGCGAGGGCACGTGTAAACGGATTCAGACTTTTTTGGGACTTGTGCAACTTGCAAGGAGAATTACAGTCTCTTTGCGCCCTAATTGTGCTATTGAACGTATTGGAAACTGTTACTCGTGTTAGGGTAGTATTCCGAATTTTTCGGGTACCCCCAACAGTTACTAGTAGTTGGAAGGGAAAGCTATTGTCATCAGGAGGGAGGGAGGTTTGTCCTTATTAACTCGGTCTTGTCAAGCTTACCAATGATGTCCTTTTTTAAATACCTAAAGTTGTTTTGGAGAAGTTGGACTATTATAGATCCAGATTCTTTTGACAATGTGATGAGCACAAAAGAAATATAGGTTGGCCAAGTGGAGCATTCTACGTAAGCCTAAGAGTGTCAGGGGGATGGTATTATTGATTTGGATACCAAAACAAATGCTTGTTGAGTAAGTGGATTGTCAAATTATTCAATGAAGATGGAATATGGCAGCATGTGCTCAAGAAAAATACCTTAAGGGAAGAACACTATCACAAGTAGAGAAAAAGAATGGGGATTCTCATTTCTGGGCAGGTTTAATGGAGGCCAAAGATCTTGTGCTACAGAGGGGTAGATTTAGAGTTCAGATGGCTCCCAAACTAGATTCTGGTAGGATCTGTGGTTAGGGAAAGATCCTTTGATGATAAAATATCTAAATCTCTACAAAATAGCGAGAAAGAAAAATGTGTCGGTTGCCCAAGTACTAAGTACTACCCCACTGAATGTATCTTTTAGACGTGCCTTAGTGGGGGACAATTGGCTCGATCTAGTGGGGAATGTCCTGATGGTGAATCTTTAATGATCGCAAGGATTCCTTCATTTGGATGACCAATAAGAATTTTTCGGTGAAGAATATGTACAATGACATAGTTTTGAGACAAGGAACTTCGGTCAATTGTTGGGTGTGGAAAGCCAAGATACATCTGAAGATTAAAATCTTCCTTTGGTATCTTAGAAATGGGGTTGTGTTAACTAAGGACACTTTAGTTAAAAGACAATGGAAGGGGTGTACAAAATGCTGCTTTTGTGCGGAGTAGGAAACAATTCAACACCTCTTTTTCTATTGTCCCATGGCTAAACTTATGTGGGGAAGTGTGTGTTTTACTTTTGGGGTTAAAAAACCAGAGGGAGTGGAACATCTTATTGGTCCTTGGCTTAGAAGTTTTTCGAGTAAGCAAAGGAATCTTGTGCTGATCGGTTTGGCGGCGTTATGCTGGGCCTTGTAGATCAGTAGGAATGATTTAGTATTTCAAAAGTCACAATAAGTCTATTTTGCATATGATATTTAGGTGGACGTTCTGGATCACGAGTTGGTTTGTCCTTTCTAAACAAGATGGGAGAATTATTCTGAAGGACGGTTGTCGTGCATTAGAGGCCGCGGCTTTGGAGATATTTCATAAGTCTGGACGGAATGCTCTTAAGCGTATCGGAAACTAGTTTTAGTTTGAGATGCAATCTGTGCACTTTGAGTGTTGTCGTGCATTGTAAGAGTGCTTGGTTGAGTCGGTACGAACTGTACAACATATGTGCTGTTATGGGTGTGTGAGTTGTATCTGTTTGGCCGCAGACAGTTCCTTGACCTGTTGAGGCCAGAACTCTTGTTCGCAACTCTTCTTCCTTTATTAAAAAAAACTAACTGTCGTCAGATGAAGATTAATGCAGCGCAGAAGGTTGACAAATTAACTACTTGGTTGTTGCTTTACTATAAACCAAAAATTTACAAAACATCTACTAGATCAACTGCATGACAAGCAGTTAAAAATCCCGGCCGGTAGGACACCATAAGATGACTATGTATAGACTAGTTATATACACATATAAGGTTACTGAACTCTCATCATGCAGATACTTAATTGTTGTCAGATGAAGATACATACAAAGCATAGGTTGCTAATTCTCAGGTGAAGATTTAACTCAGTAGAAGGTTACTAAATTACGTACTTGGTCGTTCCTGTATTATGAACCCCAAATTTTGCGACGTATCTTACTAGATCAACTGATGCATGACAAGCAGTTGAACACCCTGATCATATATGGCATGAGAATAAGTACATACCGTAACATACGCATGCATAAGGTTACTGAACTCCGATCTGATGGTAGCATGGAACTTCGTAGCTGTGCTCTGATAATTTTTAGTTAGTTTTTTCAGAGAGAAAAGGCTGTCTCTCGATTTAATAATAACACTGCGAATACTCTAGTTGAAGGTTTACTGATGTAGCTAGGATAGCAGATAGATTCAAACTACCTTTAACAGCATGCAAATGTACAGAGAAGTAGAATCGACATTCTCCCCCATATATTCCTTGTCAATCGCCATGAATTTGGACAAGAAAGGTGAAAAGAAAAGAGAGCTCCATGCGAGAATTTTTCACCTTTTTACCTTTATTACTGCGCCTGCTTTTCGTGGCTCTCTGATGATGATTGCGATTCACCAATGCTGACGCCCTAGCTCCCTCCAGCAATCTCCACATTCCCTGTCGTCCCACATGAGAGCACGCCTTCCGACTGTTACCTCGATCTCGCGCACAAACACTACTCAAAACCCTCGCCGCCCTCTTTACCCATCGATCGCCTCCGGTCTCCCCATATATAAACACACGCAAGGACGCTGGGACTCTTTCTCACCTAGCCCTAGCTCCCCAGCTTTCCATTTACAAATACTGCATGCATCTAGCTAGCTACATCCACACATAAGATTTGGAGCTAGCTAGCTTGGTTCAGTGTTTATAAAACATGAGGCTTCACCATTTCCATGTGGCTTACTTGGACAAAGCGGCCTCGTCGCCGGCGTCGTCTCCACCATCCATCGCCTCGTCTCTCGGCTCATCTGCCATCCCCTTGGCCCTCCAATGCTTGCGCCCGCTTGCGCCCAAGATCTCCTTCCCTGAGGCGAGGAAGATGGTCGTCCTTCCCGAGTTTTCCCGCGTCAGAAATGCTTCGAGGCTGCTCAACTGCACGGTTGGAAGCCAGAGAAAGACTCACTCTACATATTGTCCTAGCAATAGTAGCTAGTGACTTGATCTCTAACAGATTCTTTATTATGTGCAAATAAGCTGCAGGTGCAAGTGCCGACGGGTGGCACGACACGGTGGAACCCGTCGCCGGACCAGATAAAGGTGCTGGAGATGCTGTACCGCGGCGGGATGCGCACGCCCAACTCGTTCCAGATCGAGCAGATCACCGAGGAGCTCGGCAAGTACGGCCGGATCGAGGGGAAGAACGTGTTCTACTGGTTCCAGAACCACAAGGCTCGCGAGCGGCAGAAGCAGAAGCGCGCCGCCCTCCTCACCCTCAGCACCACTTCGTCTCTAACAACAGCTGCTGAAACCAAAGTAATAGTCCATGTCATCCATATGCATGCATGAACAAATGTGCATATATATAGACGATGCAGTGAACAGAATGTCAGTATGTGCTTGATGAGATACTTATTGATCTTCATACATGATCGTACATATCTCCGCAGGATGATGGAGTAGGGAAGAAGGAGGAATCATCGAGTGAAGATGCATCCAGCCGCAAGAGGAAGTGCAGGACCTGGAGTGACGTCCATGGCGATGCCGCGCCGACGATGACAGAGGTAGTAGCCGACTGCACCGACGATGTGACCCTGGAGCTCTTCCCGTTGCGTCCTGAACAGGGGAAGAGCTAATAAACTAACAGGCCTCGCGTAGCGTATATGCGTAGTGCTCGATCGATGTGCATGTGTGTCTCCTGGATTGGGTTGTGTTCTGGTCGTACGTGTAAACTTCAGTATGTAGCCGCATCCACGTGTGCTTAATTTGTATTCTAGTATGGACATGCTTGGATTGCTTAAACCTGCGTTTATGCTTCTGTGTTACCGTGAGTAGTGGTAAAAAGTTACAAGTAGTAACCCAATAGTACTTACTTAATTTGGTCATCAGGCTACTGCATGTTTTTTATCACAATGAGACGACTGCTGCCATTCCAGCAAAATCTAATTAAAGGTCACGAGATCAGGATAGGAGTACATCATAGTACAGAAGACGACACAAGAAGCCCAATATTTATATTAGGGTTTCACTATGATTATTGTTAAGTATCAATTAAGCTATTAAGTATGAACACGTGGAAGAAAGTGCATGTAATCCGGCGCGTGTTGCATAAAGAGGCGGCGCACTATGACATATATATAGCACCCATTTAGCAGGGTTTGTAGACCCTACGTTGTAGCGTTCACACGATAAGCATGCATGTCCATCGGGTTAAGCCAGGATTGAGTTGATAAGCGCTATCATGCATGACGACAAGCACTTTGTCAAGAGGACAGAAAAGCAAAAGGCTACAAACTTGCATGACACTACAACCCACTACTCGTTTAATTGACTACACACACACACAAAAAAAAAAAGAAACAATGTGCGTATGCATTGCTAGCTTAAACGACACTTATAAGGGCATGCATATATGCAAGAAAGTTTCCGTCCAGACTGATCGATCCTTTCCGCACTGCAAATGATTTCTGCTGTATAAGCTTGTAGGCGACGCAAGTTCAGGCTTTACGAGGCAAATTATACCCACACAGGCCTGAGCCTGAGCCTGAATGCCTGATGGAGGCGAGGCCTTCCGCTCCAGCTTTATACATTCTTCCTCGGCTCCGCTTTAAACATTGTACCGAGCGATGACATCATGGTGATAATTGCATATGAAAACATGCTCTCTGACGCCAATCATACTGACTGACTTGGTCGGGGGGAGGCTTCGTACGGCGTGCAGTAGTGTATCTGGAACACAGCATGACACGACACACCATGTACGAAATAGCATGCAGCAGCGAGAGAGAGAGAGAGAGAGAGAGAGAGAAATGATCAGAGAGCTACTGCTGCTGCTTCTGCATATATACGCCGTGCCTTTGCGAGGAATGTAAAAGCGGCAAAGGTGCGTACGTAGTATGATCTGTGCCGTGCAGCAGGTCGTCAGGTACTCGATCAGGTGAGTGAAGAGCAGAACGAATACGTAGTACGCGAAAAAGAGCAGATCGAATCTCTCGGCCGATCATGAAAGTGCTCCGTGGTGGTGGCATGCAGCAGAACATGTTTTCCAGGCCGACGTACGCACGTTACGTACGCCGACGAGTGGAAAAGGTGTGGTGAAACCGTTGGGAGGGAGATGGGAGACACGGTATCAGGAGGGCCCCGGGCATGCATGCCATCAGGCTGGGCCATGGCCGTCGCACGCTGGAAAAAAGATGATCAGCAGCAGCTGATCGAACGAACCCAAGTAAAGTCACAGCAGGCGCGGCACGCCATGGATCGCATGGGCATGGCGTCATTGCTCGGGTGGTAGCGTACGTTTCCAACCGGAGGGGCCGCCCGGCCGGGGAGCCCACCACGCCCCATGCCCCGGTCAGGTAGGCAGCGGCCGCCGGACCCGCGCGCGGCACGGCGCGAGCGCGAGCTGAGATGGATCGAGGAAGAAGAGGGGCGCGTGCATGCGAACGCGAACGCGAACGCGAACGCCGCTTTTGTCGCTCTTTACCGAGACTACCCCGCAGCGCAGTCAGTCGCGGCCTTTTGCAAAGGCGCGCGCAGGCACAGGCTTGGGGAACGACGTGCGCTTGGAAAACGACGCGCGCAGGCGCAGCAACAGGCGGGGGCCGGCCGCGCGCGGGGCACTGCGGCGGCTTGCGCCGTGGTAACCCGTGCCCGGCCGTCTCGTGGGGTTGCGCTGCCGGCCGGCGCCCATGGCCATGGGCCACCTCGCAGGAGGCTGCTCCGCTTCAGCCTTCAGCTCGGCCGGGAGCATCGGGCCACCACCGGCGTTCGCTTTTGCTGCAGGGAATGTAGACGCCTGTTTTAACAGGCGAAATGCTGGTATATTACCGTCCATTCTTTTGTACTTTACTTTCGCCTGTCTGTAATAGCAAAGCTTACAGCAGCTTCGTGCTACCTCTACATGTATGCGACGACACTGCATTGCATATTACCAAGTTATTAGGAAACAATATCTCAAGCAGCAAGCAGGCATCTGTTGCCTTTCAGAAATTCAGAGCAAGGTTCTTTTATCACAGAGTGAGCACAAACACATGCACAAACTCAACGCAGGTACAAGTCAACAACCTTCCCAGAACACACAAGCAGGCAGGTAAGTCACCTTCAGAAGAACAAAGGTCACCGTGAGCAGCACTAGGTCACATACCACACTAATCCATACAGCATATACACAACACACTGCAACTTTATTACTAACCTCACCTGATGAACACGGCTCCGATCCACACATACACAAACGCACACGCTTAATTTACACCTGAAACAAAGACTCGCCGCGTCCGAGGCTCCCATCCTTTCTCTGTCAGCTAAGCACTCAGCACCACCTGTGGCTTGGCCATGGCATTGGCCTCCTTCCTCCTCCCCGTCAGGATCCTCTTCAGCAAGCTGCCGTTCCCCTTCTGCTTCCTCGGGACGACGGCGAGTGCTACCACCTTCACATCAGCTTCGCCCTTGCAGGTTCCATTCACCCTGCAACCCTGCTTTACAGGTTGCACCACCGGCATCGGGTGTGAGGAGCTGCATTCCGCGACAGAACCATCACCTCCCTCGTCGGCAGAGAGGTTTCTTTCAGTTGAAGCCCTTGGTTCAGTGCAGATGATCTCCTTGGTTTTCGGGGAGCTTAGGTCATACAGTCCGCCATCCTCCAGGGACAGCATCTCGCTTAGTGACTGCGATCGGGGTTTCCGCTCAGACCGAGCTGCAGTCTGGAGCACCTGGTCGAAGAGGATCGCGTCCTTTGGAGATGCCAGCGCCTTCAGCTGTTTCCCCAGGTTTAGGATTGTCTCCCTACACTCGATCAGCTTCTCTGATGCTGTTGAGATCTCCAGCTGCTGTGACACAAAGAATTTAAGGTTCAGTTAGTAATTTGGACAGAGGAAAACCTGCAAGGGTTTAAAGTTCGGTTACTCATTGCACAAAGAAAAGCAGCTTTCCTGGTGGAAACAAAGAAAGTGCAGATTATACTGCTCAGTTTTAAAGCAGAACCAATTTGGAAATATAGAATGTGCTTCATCACAGGACAGAAACTTGATGGAAAATATATAAATCCAATGCCCATTTCTTTCTGAGAAATGATAAGGACAGGAAAAATCATAAAGATCTCACCATCTGCAGTTGTTTCTCTTCATTGTCAGCAACATTGTTTGAGCCTTCTTTAGCAGAGCAACTGCGAGCAAATAACTTTTGTTACACAAGACACTGAATATTCACAACCATGGAAGGACGACAAGGATGGAAAAAAGAAATACCACTCGAGTTGATGCTTGGATTCAGGACAACTAATCCCCTCTTGTTTGCCCTTATCTAGTCCACACGTGAAGATGGATTCACGTGTGCTACATTCATTCATTGTCGATTTACCAACAACGTGTGATGTTATTTTTCCGGATTCCTTCAACTCATTAAGTTCTGCCCGCAAATGTGAAGCCTTTTCTTCTATCCCCTGGAAATTAGAGACTACAACTTCATTACTTGTCTTCTTTGTGGTAACATCATCTTTAGATCCCATATTTATACAGCCTGAGTCAGAAAATGTAGATGTCTGAACATTCTCTGCTGTTCTAGGTTCATCTGATGTATGAATTCCTGTGTGCCCTGTTACCACAACAATTTCAAGTCCATCACCGGTGTTTAATTCCAAATGCTTCATGATAGCTTCCTTCATGTCTGATACATCTCGAAGTGAGAAGCAGTGGTTGATTATCCAATCTAATGTGAGTTGGAGATCGTGAACAAAGCTTTCAACATCAGTACTCCCATACAGAAGCTCGTTGCACACGAAGACAAAGTTTTGTAGTACAGAAGTAAGTTCTACTGTATTCCACAAGAAAGCACGGGCAACATAGCCTGATAGCATTTCTTGGCCATTATGCTCATCTCCGCCAGATAGCACAACAGTGTTACTACAGTCCTTTGATGATTTCTGGATAACTCCCTCAATAAGTTCAATTAACTTCAGGACAGCCTTCTCAATCTTAGGTTGGTGAATTTGGTCGGTTGTTCCAGCAGAGACATCAACTGGAACTAGTTCTTTTCCAGATGGCTCCGTGACCTCTTTCTTCGAAACACATGGCTGCAAAGGTATATCATTACATACTGACGCTAACTTTTCTATTTCTGCAAAGTCATCCATAAAACTCATGTCTGACAGTGCTGTGCTCTTACTAGAATGTGCTGTGGGTTTCCCTTTCTTGAAGTGTTCCAGTTCAGACAACAAGGCTGATGCCCATGAACCGGAACAGCTAACATTATCTTCATTGCAGACATTCTCAGAGATAGATGAAAGAGGGTTCTCCACAACTGTATGGCTACCTTTAACCAATTCTGCACCAGCCCGTCCTCTTGATAACTCTTCAAGCTGGGCTTCAACTTGGGAAAGTTTGGAAGTTGTGCGCGCAAGCATAGTCCGAGAAAACTGAAGCTCACCATCCTTTCTAGAAAGAGATTCCTTTATGGCCTTATTTTCATCTTCGATTGCGTGTAGCCTTGCAAGCAATGGCGAATTTCCTTGCAATGCATCATGAGGCTTCTGTACCGAACTACATGAGTTCTGTGATGTCGCTGAATTTAACCTTCGCATCCTTGTGGTTGTTATATCACTGCCCACTGTTTCAACTTCACTTCTCATTTTGGCAATGGCAGCAGGACCTGGTAACCGTTTGCGTACCATAGAACGCAGTCTCTGGCATTCTGATTCAAGTTTAGTTATCTTCTTTACATTCTCAAGATGCTGCTTGTGTGCAGCATCAGCAGATTTGAGACTAAATTTCCTCTCTTCGCTTCGAATCTCAAGTTGCTTCTGCACCATGCAAACTTCATACCTAAGTGAAGAATTTGTTTTTTCGGCTGACTCTAGCTTCCTTGCAAGGTCGTTGAGCTTTGATTCTGTTAGTGCCTTTGATTCAATTAGCTCTGAGATGATGCTCTCTTTCACTGACAGGATTTCGGAAAGTTTGTCATTCTCGGCATCTAAGTTAGCAATTATGTTCATTTTTTCCACTAAACCATCTTCAAGCTTCTGAACTTTGTCTTGTTCACATGAAATCATTTGAGTTGTTTCCTTTATTAATGAATCCCTTTCTACCATTGCAACATTTAAAGCCTCGTCAAGTTGGCAAATCCTTTGCTCAATTGCAGTTTTTTCATCCAGTGTATCGTCCAGTTGTGTCTTGAGAACTAGTGCCTCAGCCTCAGCTTTCTCCCAACCTGTTAACGATACAAACAATGTAAAATAGGAATTTCCAGCAAATAACACATATCCTATGATACATGAAAATGTGAGGCAATAATACTGAAATGAGCACATTAATACCTAATATGGCTTCTTCAGCTACTTTTGCTTGTTTGGCTAAAATAGCATCCTTCTCAACACACTCAGCTTGAGCAAATGAAAGTTGTTCATTTAAATCTTGCAAGGATTTCTCTAACAATAGAACCTTCTCCTTCTGCACGGGAAAAAAAAAGAGGTTTCAGATATAAGAATCTAAAATTTTTATATAAACTCCTTAATGTTAAAAGTAAAGATGATGTACCTCCAGCTCCCTCTCTGATGATTTCTTTCTCCAAAGCCATGCCTTATGATCCATCAATGAAAGCTTAATTTCAATCGGTATTCAACAATGTTCCTGGGCATAAAAAGACAGATGAAAAAATGTTTAAAGATGGATACAAGAACAATATTAAATACAACTATCATCAGTCATCTTTGTGCATTCAATTGTAGAAACTGTATCTCTTCAGTGTAAAAGGGGACTGCATATCTGATATCGTTTATTCTATTGTTAGTAACATCCTTCATCAGTATTGCATATTTGATTCGGTCACTATTTTGCATTTCGTTAAGAAACAATCCTTGGAAGACAACTTATCCACTACCTTTACTAGTTAGATGATCATCACTCCCATTACCTAAATCACATGTCATAGTTAGCAGTTTCTTCACAAAAGGATGAGGTTACTTAAGTTCCATCCCTAGTACACACCACTCACAGCAAAAGACTAGTTGTTCAAGGAATATGGCAGGGTTTCCTGAAATAGTGTGTGCTAGTACATATTCAGGCAGTAATTCAGGTTCTGGATGAACTCCAGAAGTGGTCGATTTATGGCATTTTAGCTTACCATAAAAAGTGGATACCAACCCAACGAATAAAGCTTCCTATACCGGTAGGTACATGGAAACATTATGTCGTCCAGAAAGTCAAAAGAGATAAAGGTACTGTATAAATTAGCATATAGTAATAAAGAGATGCTTCTCCTAGAGTGTGAATAAAATTTGGTTCCAAACAAAATTGCAGCTGTAATGCAGTAAGAACCGCACCTAACGCTGCTACTCTTTCTAGCAATCTAATACAAATCTTAAAAGTCTACGCAGTGGAGTGCAGAACAAAGCGGTCAATCAAGTTGATTAAAGGTTGGGGCCAACATGTCACTATCTGACTCTAGCTCTGCACTCTGCTTGTAAATTGGCTGCAGCAATGTTTCAGGCAAAGAACTGCGGCGCTACCCGCAAGAGAGGTGGGAGAAGAAGAAAGAACAGAAGGAAGAGGAAGCCCAAGCAAGAATGGAAAAAAAAAGTTCTACGCACTGAACAGTGGGCATATATATTATCCACGAAAGAGCATTCTCCGCTTCAAAGCAGAAGAAGAACAATGGTACAGCCGTACAGCACAATCTCGCCCAAAATTTAGCAAGAGTACAAGGCCGACCCATGAGGCTCGATTGCTAAGCAGTACTACGACAACAGGGTCTTTGGCATGCATGCAAGTGCAATGAAGCAATTAAGCCAAAAACATCACCATCTGAAACCCCCATTCCCCCGAGTTCTCCATCAGGCACCCGATTTCCCCCATCATTTTCACAACCACCAAACAAGCAAAGATGGAGTGCGTGCTCACTCAACCGCACTCGACGCACACCGACAAGATCCAAAGGACGAGAGTAGCATAGAAGGAGGAAAGATTCAACGAAGGCGGGTGAGATGAAGTGCTGAACTGACCTCGAGTGACAGTGAGTAGTGGAGTGGCTCTGCCGCAGCTCACCAACAATGAGCTGCCGCAGCTCACCAACAATGAGCTGCCGCAGCTCACCAACAATGAGCTGCCGCCGCTGAGTCACTCACTGTGCTCCTGTGACAGCATCCTATGGAGGGGAAGGGGAGATGAGGACAAGGACACAAAAGGTGGATGGTGGGGAGAAAACGGAAAAGGTGAGGCGGGTATAAGAACAAAAGCTTTTCGTGTGGGAGCTACCTGGCAAATAAAGGTAGCCTTGTAGGCCCTTGAAATGACACAAGTACAGCAAAGCCAAGCTGATATTAGCGTCGTCACCATGGGCGTCACCATGGGCAAAGCTTGGGTTTTGGGTCACTGCCGCAAGGGCCCCGGGCCCAAAGGCAGCCTCCATGGGCACAGGTTAATCACAGTCTTGCAAAGCCGGTGATGAGCCAGCCGAGTATAGTTAGATTAGCATGACAGGACTTGGGTTTGCATAATTGAGGAGCTTTAAAGTGTCGGCGGTGCCGGCGGTGGACAGGAGAGTTGCGTGCAACAGCATTTGGTTCTCCATTAAATTGGGGTGCCTTTGTTCGCTCCTCTTTAAATTCTGCACTCGTCTGCTGTCGTCGTAGCCTACCTGATTGTTGGATATTGTGAGGGATGCAGCTACAGTTCCTGAGCATAGTACAGTATTTTTGCGTCAAGAGAATTCGTTAGATAGTGATCAGAGTGAAGTATACTTTACGCTGTTGCGCATGAAATGAACTTAAATGGCATGTGATTGGGAAAGCAAAAAAAACACGCACACTAGTACACTGGATGATGCAAGATGATATCAGTCTGCCGAAAGGTTGGTATAGCTCAGCGAAAGCGAAACGTACCCTTATCCATTGGGACCTTACACCTTGTTCGTTTGGCTTATCACCACCTACCAACAAGATTTTTTCTCCCAAAACAAATCGCCCATCAAAGAACCACCAACAAGATTTCTCTCTCGAATAAACCAAAGACCACCACCAGCCATACCAAATTCAGTACGCGCATTACTGACCTGCGACCGAACTTGTGCGCGAGTAGGGGAGTAGATCAGTCGGCTTCATCAGCGGCCGAGTAATACAGCAGCAGCAGCCTCCTCCTCCTCCTCGCATGCATAGGCGCCGGTGCGTGGAATCGAAGGAGGGGTGCGCAGAGGCAGTAGCGACAGCCGGCGCGCAGCGCGTCGGAGCCAACGGCGACACCGCTGCCGCGGCCTCCTCCATCGGGCCTCGCGACACCCTCCGAGCAGCCGTGCAGCGTACATGTGTGGTGTGGTGAGCCGAGCCGCCGCCAGGTTGGTGCGGCGGCCGGCCGGTGAAACGAGAGGATTTTCCTTTTTTAGGGTAAAAAAATACGAGAAAGGCCATTTACATCAGCCCAACTAGTCAAGATTCGGCCCGCTACCTGATTCGCCTGAAAGGGAGGCCACAAGACAAAGGAAGGATGCAGACTGACCTTCTAAGTTGGCTGGGCTGTTTATCCAGTCGGCGCAGGGTCCAGCCCAAGCGATCATTGGCGGCCCACGATAAAATGTGCGACGCGCCGCGCCGCGCCGTGCGGCCCGCCCGTGCGTCCGCACAATCTACTCTCTCGTAACGGGAAAAAAATCTTCTCTCTCGTAACGAAACAGGTGGTGCCTCATCATATCACGGCGGACTCACGGTCATGCCGTGTCATCAGCGTCGTCCCAGCAAGTCAGGGACACGATACGTCGTCTTGCATCGTCGGAGCTCATGTGCATCTCGCTCGACACAGAATCTGGCCGTCCGGCCTCGTAGTCTGTGTCGCGTACATATTGCTTGCATTGCACGCACGAAGTCCGGCATGGCATCAGTCAAAGTTCGTACGTGCGGCCGCGCGGGCGTGCGCGGAAACTCCTCGTGGTTATGATCTGTGTCGACCGTGGGAAAGGTTGCGTGCAGCGATGCAGTCGTATATATATGGACGCATGCATGCGAGTGGCGGAACCAAGGGGGGCTGGCAGGGGCCACGGCCCCCTATCACGCTGAAAAAGCTCTAAACCCCCTGTATTACATGACGCCTCTTGGGCGTATTTGAGTGATGGTAAGATATCCGAGTGATACGATTAGAACTGCACCTCCAATCCAATTCAAAGTCCAAAGTCAGACATAAACTATTTGAGGTATTTATTACATGCAAATGTTAAGATGTGATTTAAGTTCCAATCAATAAGCTCTATATAGGAGCATTGTTGAGCAGCTGGACCGCCGGCTCTTCTCGACATAATAATCCCCTGCAGTGGGGGAATGCACTGATGGGCAATACATTCCAATTATACACACACACACAATTAGGCATAGTTATTACTTGTATCCATTTGATTTACCTCCTCAATATATCTCATCTTTTTAGATCTATGTATTAATTTTGTGTAACATGAAAACTAGAAAACATGTATCTAATTATTGCTAACCA
The DNA here is from genome assembly GCA_947561735.1 of Cenchrus americanus. Lineage (NCBI taxonomy): Eukaryota > Viridiplantae > Streptophyta > Magnoliopsida > Poales > Poaceae > Cenchrus > Cenchrus americanus. Next base: position 306,201,670 of record OX387241.1, on the reverse strand, counting down.
CAATTACATTGGGGTTTGCTACCAGCTTCGCTCTGCGATTCACTAACTGATTCTCATGCGCTATTTGCCATTCTACTTGAGATCAGGAAGGTGTTGATAATACTATGATGCAAATTAAAGATTATAGGCGAGATGTCAATGATGTTGGTTTAGCCGGCCCCCCTACTGAAAATTCCTGGTTCCGCCACTGATGCGAGCAAATGGACTAACCATCATCTTATTCTTCGTCGTGAGGTCGGCATTTGGCGGAGTTTCGAGTGAAAAACTTCCCGACTATGGTGTCGGTGTCAACAACGGCGACATCTTTGGGTCGTGCACCTCCTTGGAGGCGTTGGTTGGGAGCCTTCCTGCTTGGTATGTGTTTTTCCAGGTGAAAACCTTTCTCCTGTTCTTCGGAGGAGCGATGACGACGGCGACGTCGTTCCCTTCTTGGAGGCTGTCGGGGTTCTCTACCGCCGGCAGTAAATTTCTATCGATTGTGCGTCGGGCTCGGATGGTTAGCACATGATACAACGAGATTTAGACTGGTTCGGACATCCGAGGAGTAATACCCTACGTCCAGTGTCGGCCGTGTTCCCGAGATAGGAGTGCTTGTAGTAGGAGTTACAAGCTGGTCGGGAGAGAGTGTCGAGCCCAAGTCCCTTGTAATGGTGTTTGATCTGTAGAAAGTCTAACCCTTGTAACCGTTGCCCTCCTCTCCCTTTTATAGTCACAAGGGGGCAGGCATAAGGAGGAAGTAAAAAAGGTACAGTGCTTGGTTGCTGGGACGTCCCGTCGCACGTTGATGTCCGTCAGGACGCATTGAAGCTGAGTCGTGATGCTTGGTCGTGGGAGCTGCCGCGTGGCTGGGCGTGACTGTTCATCCCGGGACGCCTGGCGTCTCGTCCAAGTAGTTCGCATTTGCCTTAGCCTGCCCGAGTACTCGACTAGCCTGCCACGCTTGAGCCTAAGTCTAGGCTCGAGCTCGTCGTAGGGGGTGCTTGAGTGCTTCGGGCTGAGCTTGCGTGTGGCAGAGCGGGAGATGATGGCGATGGGATAGCCGCGCAGCCAATCAGGCCAGCATTAAGGCCCGTGTCGGGGTGAGCTGCTTGCATGCCCGCGAGCTGTTGTATTTGCATGGTGTGGGGAGTCGTTCCCCCACGCGCATCGGTGATGGTGCTCGCGCCCTGAGCTCATGCCGCGTGTTATGGCTCACGTACCAGTCGGAGTCGGAGGGAGGTCGTGCGAGGCGGAGACTTGTCGTGGGGATCCCTCTTGTAGGGAACTGGTCGGAGATGCAGCCAATTGGCCAGAGACTGGACGTCTTGCCAGTGTGGGTCTTGACCAGGGTCCTTAGTCTTCCTCGTCCTGAATCTTGGCCTTGACATCGTCAATCTTGGCCTTCACGTTGTCAATGGTGTTGGGTTACCTTATGTTTAAGAAAAATCTTTTCACCGTTAAAGGAGACCCTAATCCGGACCCTCATTAGTAGCCCCCGAGCCTGAGAGGGAGTCGAGGAGTCACGCTCAGGCTCGGTTGGACGATCCGGGTGTTGACGGTGTTCTTCGTGTTCTCGGTGGGTGTGCGCGAGCGTATCCCCCGGATGTAGCCCTCGAGCTTGTGAGTGAGTTGGAGGCTCGCTCACGAGCTTTTATGCGTGATTGTAGCCGTTGTAGCTTGGGGACGCTTCGTCGGGGTAGTCGTGGCCGTCGTGGTAAATGCGGGCGTAGTAGTGGGCGCGGGTGTAACACCCTAATTTTACTAAAATTTGGCTTTATTAAAATTTGCTAGAAACCTTTATTTGCTTAAGGAATATAAGGTTGCTTTAGTTTCCTTTTAGGCATTTAAAATTTTCTAAAATAAAATTAATGAAACATAGGAATTAAATGTTGCATACATGCTGGTGCATCTCTTTTGATTGTTGGAATTCAAATTCAAGAGTTTGAATTCTATTTGTTTTGAATCCCTTCCAAAACCCCAAACCCTTAATTCCTAAACCCCTACCCTACTCCATCCAACTCGGCGGCCCGACGCGCCCCGGCCCATTTCCGCCCACACCGCGGCCGTGCGGCAACCCCAACCCTACGTAGCAGCAGGCCGTAGCGGCTCAGCCCGCGCAGCAGCTCGGCGTGCGGCGGCCCGTCGCCCGCCCCGGCCAAGCCGCCGCCCGTTTCCCCGCCGTCGCCCACGCCGCCGAGGCCGACAACCGGGTCCCACCCGTCATCCCTTCCGCCTCGCCGTGTCCAAGCCGGACTCGCCCGAGTCCCGCGCCGCCGCCGCTCGGAGTCCGACCCCGGCACGCCCGGAGGCGTGGCTCGCACTCCAAGGGACCGTCCCCGGGCTATTTAAGCCGCACGCCGTTCCTGAACCTCCTACCCGAGCCACCCGCGCCGCCTTTGCCCTCGCCGCGAGCCGCCCGAACCCTAGCTCGCCGCCGCCTTTGATTCTCACCGTCGTCGCCGCCTCACCGTCGAGGAGCAGCTCCGGAGACGCGCCAGGAGGTGAACTTCGCGCCTGCGTCGCTTGTTGTCAAGTTTGTGCGCAGTAGCACCCTAGGGCTCTCGCCGGAGTTTCCGAGCCGCGCCGCCGCGTCGTCCGCATGCGCCGCCGCGGCCACCGACCCTTCCGGCTTCGCCGCTTCACACGCCGCGCATAGGTGTCCTCCGCGCCTTGAATCGTGCCCCGCGAGCCCGAGATCGAGCTCGCTAGCGAGCCCCATCGCCGCTCACCGCCGGCCGCCGACGCGCCCCGCCGCCCCGTCGCCTGCAGACATCCTGAGCCGTCGGATCCAGATCCGAGTGCCTGATCAAACCCGCCTTATCGCTTCACCCGCAAGCCTCCGCAGCTGTTGGATCTAGATCCAATGGATCTAGATCGGGTCAAACCCGAGTCAACCAGGTCAACCCAGCCAGCCTTGGATATTTTGCAGACCCCCCCGAGTTTTCTGTTATTCACAGATATACCCTCCCGCAGAGACAAAACCTTCACGGATTAGTCCTTTTTCTTTTATTTTAGCCCAGTTTCTTTTTAAACCATTACAGATTAGTCCCTGCATCTTCAATAGGGCGTAACTTAGTCGTTTTAACTCTGATTTTAGCATTCTTTATGTCCACGCGATTGTCTCGAAGCGTAGATTAGTTTCATGCTACTGTTTGTACTGTTTGATCTGTTTGGTGACTGTTTATTTTTTATTCTTATTGTATGCTTGTATGTGATGATTGTGGACCGTAGAGAGCGATTCGTTTGAAGGATTTGAAGATCAAGACGCGCCAGAGTTTGAGCAGCAGAGCTTTGTTGAAGGCAAGTCTTCCTTGATGCATACCCGCTTGTCCTACATAACATGAATTTAAATTCACTGTTTTTACTTTTATTGCTTGCATTAACTTTATGGGAGCCTATTAAGGATCATGCCTAGTCTTTTACTACCTTTACCTTGTCACCGGGTTATTTAAATTAATATTGATGGTAGCTATGGCTTAGCATGCTCAACTGGGATTGGTATTGTGACAACCCGCCAAGGAAAATACCGTACTATTGCCTAAAACCAATCCACTTTGGTCATTAAGCAATAGTAAAGTATCATTCTGTCGTTGGTTGCCGGGTTAACGCCCGATAAATCACTTGGAAATCATACAGAGGATCGACATATGCATTAAAACTCACACGAAGGCGAGGCCAGAGTACAACACAGATTAAATCCAAATTATTACAAACCATTGTTCATGACAGGAAGTAAAGGTTTAGAGTTCGGAAACAGTGGAAATAAATAAACTAGTGCGACGATACACATCACAGGAGGCCATCCGTGATGTCATCACTCGTCCCCTTCCACCCATTCCAGCTCCCAGCCAGGTGGAATCTCACCAGGCCAAACAACACCCGCAACAACATTTTTAAAGCAAGGCTGAGTATACTAATACTCAGCAAGACTTAACCGTCGGGTGATAACTACATCACCGAACTCTAGACATGAGAGGCTTTTTGGCCGGTGGAGTTCTTTTGCTGAAAAGCAACAAAGAGTATGTCCTTACTTTCATTATTTTAGCACAAGTTCTAGTTGATTATCATTTCTAAGTGCGCCAACTAATTCAATCAAGAATTGTACAATACAATTAATTCAAGCAGTAATATTCACCAAGTTCCATCATTAAGGGATATCATGGCCAGTTGATTAAGCAGTCTCAGATAACGGTGAGAGGCCGACAATCGATTGGTTTATAACCTTGCAAGGTAGACCTAAACACACGGAGCGGTGCACCAACAAAGCTGACACCGACCAGTCGGTTCCCAAAAGTCCTCGGTTTGGGATCAAAGCTAACAATCCCGGGTACAAGGCTATCTGGCATGTCCCACCCAGTACACCCAACCTTACACATGTACCCACCTCCCGGTTGCAAAGCGGTAGGTGATTACTCAAGAGTAGTAATAGTAAGTTCCCGCACCGTCTCGTTAAGGTACTAGGCTTACCGGTCCCATTCCCGACAAGTGCTTAGTACGTTCAAAAGCTTAGCCCACGAAAGCCACTGGACCGGAGCCCAAATCCCATGCTCTTACCATATGAGCAATCCATTTATAAAGATCTTATGATTCAAGCATAAGAACCTATTCTCGCGAGTGACGAACATCACTCGACTTCTATCGGGTCCTATAACATAGCAGCTATCGATCTATCATACTAGCAAGGACCAAGGTACCTAGGGATCATGCATCTAAGGTTTCAATTCAACTCCTGAAACGTAAATGCACAATCATAGAAAAAGATAATTGCATAATTTTTAAAAGACGGGGTTAATGATACGGGGCTTGCCTTCACTGGCAAGGTTGGCCTTGGGCCCTTCTGGACTTTGGTCCAGGTCTTGAGCTACGTCCACGTAATGTAGCTCTTCGTCAGCTCCTTCGTCTCCTCCTTCCGGCACGAGTGTATATCTACCGTCGGGAAGATCTACACGAGGATGCAAATGCAAGATTTATTCGACGATTTTTAATTTAATTAACCACAAATAATAGATGACAACCATGGGGTGCGTTGGTTGGACACATTGACCTAGATAAGAATACATTCAGCATACTCTTCCCGAAAAGGAACAATATGCAGCCCTTTATTAACTATTCTTTTTGATAGTGACTGTGTACATATATATGTAAGTAATTTAATTTAACTTCACAAACAGTATTGGGTGGGTAGATTTAGCCTTTTAAAACGATGTACAACCACACACAAGGTCATTAAAGATGGGTTGGTGATTTTTCCCATTTACATGACTATTAAACCCTTAATGGCCTCCATAGCTTTTATTCATGTAATTAATTAATAAAAAGCAGTGGAAGGGTGTGTTAAACACTACTCCCTCCATCCATTTATCCAAGGTCTATTTTGAAATCTGAAAATTCCATTTCTGCAAGGCCCATTTGTGTTTTTGCATTGGAAAACACTAAATCGTCGTTTTGGCATCTGTGCGAGCAATAAATTCCTCTCACATGATTCTCCGGAGATTAATGATGGGAAAGACTTTATTTCTTTTCCTTGGTCTTTGAACCGAGAGCAAATGGGCCTTGGATAAATGGATGGAGGGAGTAAACACCTATAACAAGCCACTGGACACACATGCATGCTTTGGATGGCTAGAAATTAATTATTTTTGAAAATGACAAAAGCTATCTAGAAGGACAAGGTAAATGCACGCAAAAATAAATACTCAACAAAAAGATCCAAACTTTCTCACACATGTTATATGGTCCAAAACTATCCTAGGAATGCAGCATATACACTTAGAACTATTATGAAACTTGACTTATGCAATTACTAAGAAAACAAGCATATTTCAGGAATAAATATATACGGTAATTATAAAATTGTGATTAATTCACCAGAGATGTATTTTGGAATAGAAAGATAGTATGCAGAAGTTGGTTGCGAAAATCTAATTAATTTTAGCTACAAAAATCATTTATGCATGTTCTGCAGAAATGGAAAACAATTTTTATAAAAAGATTTACAACATAACTTTGTGTAATTTTTGGTACAGGATCTATTCATAACATAAAACACAACATATCCAAAAATTGTACATAGAGGATTTATAGATTTTGAGATAATGCAGATCTAGGTGTTTTACATTTCGATTTTTCATGCAAACAGGCAAGAATAACAAAAGTTGTAGGATTTTTCACAACAGATCCAACAAAATTGAGTTTGCATTTTTCTGAAATTACCACGATTTTATACGCAATTTACAAGAATCAGCAAAACACTTGCACTATTTGAGATTCACTTTTGCACCGGGGTCCTTGGGACTTTTTGATACGTCACAGATATGCCCCTGGTTCACGAAAAACTCCCTGGAAAGAATGGAAAGCCCGCAATTGGGTCCCCGGGGTAGACCGCCGGCGGCCTTGCTGGCAGAGGGTGGGGGTGGCCTTGTGGCTCACCTATGGATCGATTTGCGTGCTCGGAGGGGGTCGAGAAGCGGCCGGCGGTGGTGGACGGCGGCACCCGGCGGCGACCATCGCGGGAGCTCTTGCTCCGGCGAGGCGGCCGCCGGCCGCGTACGCGGGCAAAATGGCGAGCTACGGCAAGGGCGGGGAGAGGGTGGAAGGCACTACGGTTGGGGCACGCGACCAGATGGAGCTTGGACTCGCCACGACGGTCCTTACTGGCGCCGGCGGGCGGCTCAGACCGGGGCGACAGGGCGTCCGGCCATAGGCCAAGGCGAGGTGGAGGTGGCTCCCCTGCGCGACGAGGAGCTAGTGGCCCTTATAGGTGGTCGGCCCCTCCCCCCTGCTGTGCAGACGAGCACCGGCTCGGTACGGCGGGTGCGACACCCGGGCCACTCGGGGCGCGGGCCCTCGAGGCGTGCGGCCTCGGGGCGTGCGGCCTCGGGAGGGTGCGTGTCTCGGGCGGGGGCGCGGGCCGGCGGTATGGCGCGGCGTGGGCGCGGCGCGGCTGGCCGAAATGTGTCACTGTGCCCCTGTTCGAACGCGTAAAACTCCAAAAAGTTGAATAGAAGTGCACAAAGTTGTGAATAGGAAAGTTGTAGATCTCACTACCCTCTACAACTTCTACAAAGGCCGTATGGTGTTCTTCTCAACGGATTTTGCATAAATTACTGCCAAACTTTGAATGTCGCCATGTTTCGGTGAACAGGAGGTACTGCTAGTTGACCAAGTTTTTCACCCTTTTCCGCTCAAAATTTGAAATGCCAATCTACATGAAAGTTGTGTCCCTCAACAAGCTGGACAACTTTCATAAAGGTAGATTTTGAAGTGTTTAGGTGAAATTTGGAGAACGCGGCAAAAGTTCCGGAAGAGATTCGCCGACGTCAGCGTTTAAGCGGGGTTTGACCGTGTCTTTGACCAAAGGTTGACCACGGGTGTGTGTAGACTTGGTCAAGGGGTTCAATAGGGTTCATTGGCGAGGTTTTCGAGGTGATGACCCATGTTGACCTAGGTTTGACCAGTGTCGGCCGGTTCGACTCAGCTGATTCGGTCATTAGCGTTAATGACGCCAACTAAAAACCTGGGGCGTCACAGGTTACCCCCCTTAAACAGAATCTCGTCTCGAGATTCGAAAGTGAAAGACAAAGTAGGGAGGGTTCTCAAATAGAGATGTTACCTATGAAATTCAGTTGGATTTACTTCACTTGAAAGCTTGGCTTCTTGCTGTGGTTGTCATTAGCGGATCCGGGGTTCTGCTTCTGCTGCTGGGGCTTCTGCTGTCTGGGGTTCGGGCACTCATTGGCATAATGCCCGGGCTGTCTAGAATTGTAGCATATGCGGGGCGGAAGTTCTTTAGGCTTGGACACTTGCTGCTGATTCTTCTGGTAATGGAAATTCCCCGAAGGCTTGTTCTGGAATGAGGTCATTCTCCACTACCCAGATAGCAAGGATTGCGAAGACCCATGAGTATGCTTCTTGACAAAGCAGAACTGCTTGCTCGATTCGCTGCCGGAAGTAAAATCAGCTTGTCGCTTCCTATCTTTCTGTGCCTTCTTCATGGCACCCTCCTGGGAGATAGCTTTGTTTACTAACTCATGATAACTATTGGGTTCCAACAAAATTAGCCTTTCGTACAAGTCACCATCGAGACCATCACGGAAACGTTCCATCTTCTTGGCATTAGTGTCCACGTGATGTCCTCCGTACTGGCAGAGACTATTGAACTTCTGTGCATATTGGTACACGGTATCAGCTCCTTGCTTCAAAGCCAACAATTCTCTCATTTTTGTCCATAAGACCTTTAGGGATATGGTGGTCCTTGAAAGCTTGCTTGAACTCAACCCAAGTGACTTCATGTCCAGCAGGTTGCATAGACTTGAAATGTTCCCACCACATCAATGCTTCGCCCCGAAGTTGTAAGGTTGCAAAGTTTGCCTTGCGCTCCTCGGAGCAAGGAAGGGTAAAAGCAGAAAATTTGGCCTCTATGGCCCTGACTCATGCGTCAGCTTCAAGCGGTTCTTCTGCCTTAGTGAACGTTGGAGGCTTTATCCCAATAAACTGGGTGTAGGTAGTGACCGCATGTGGTCCCTCGTGATTGGCCCTGTGCGGAGATCTCTGTTCCAGCTGTTGTACGTGCTGGTCCATCTGTTGTAGCATCTGCAGGAGCTGGCGCAATACATCAGTTTGCGCTATCAGGAGTGCCTCTGTCGGTGTCAGAGGTGGTGGGTCACCGCTACTTGAGGCACCAAAACCATTGGGAGTGTTGCGTGTCGGTCCGACCATCTGAAATTGAGTTTTCATTAAACACACATTCATACGCTTGCTCATAAAATTGACAAGTAGAATATGTACGACGGAAGCTCATTTATGGTAAGTTTTATGGAACCGGACAACACAGTGGCCATAAGCATCAAATTCAGGAATCGATGCTCATGCACCGAAAATTCTCATTCATGGTCAGCAGACGTACTCCAAGTTGGTATTCCACTCGAGATCAAGATTTTATCACAACTAGCTCAAGTCACATTCTACGCACCACAACTGAGGGGGTTTAACAACAGAATTACAACGATGGAAGTTCTCGGAATCATCATAACAACACCTGGGGGTCACAATGCAGACTAGCTGCATCAAGAAAGCTCCTAGTTCAGCCTAGCACAAAACTCAACCAAGAGCGGCTGCACACACTAGGGGTTTCCTTACTACTACTACTACACTCGTACGACTTAAAACATTCTTACAAGCACACCAACTCCAACTAAACAACAAGCTAGCCTTAGGTTTACTTCCTACAGCTGAATCTTCCATGCCGAAGAAAGCTACAGTGAAGCAGGTCCAGACTCTACTCCAGATTCTCCTTGAATTTCTTCAGCATCTTCTCCTCCTTCTGTTCCAGGAATAATCGGTTCCGGAGGCGGTGCTGCCATAGCTTCTAGTTGATTCTCTAGTTCTAACATGTATTGGTCATTATGCTGCAACAGGAAATTTTGATCATGGATAACTTCACTTAATTCCTGTATCTTGGCCTTATCTTGCGTCTTCCCTTCTTGAGGGTAGCTATCATTGCTCGTGCTTCCTTTAATGCTTGAGCTGTATTCTCCATTTCTTTAACTCGGTACCTATAGATTTGGTGTTGATAGAATACACTTTCTCCCACTATCTGCCGGTAAGTGTCGTACATGGCTTCTGAAAAGCGGACTGAGGTGACGAGATCAAAACTATAGTGAGAGTTGCTCTGGGCTGGAAGGATAGCTTCACGTTCGCCACCAGGTATAGTGTGTCGCTCAGGTACAGGGATCACCTTGGCTGCGGTGCCGGCTACCTCGTCAGGGTGCTTCCCACAAAAAGTTGTGAGTGCTTCGAGAGCAGCCTTGTGCACAGTGTCAGCCAGGTTCAGTCCTTGTGCCTTACACACCCACTCTTCCCAAGACGGATTGGTCGGGCACACTGAAATCTTCACCCTCACTTCACAACGAAGGAGCTGGCTTGTGGTCATGATCTCACATGTCGAGCACTCTGGGTAGGTGGTGTACCCAAAGTCCTTCAGGGTGTCCCACAAAAGTGCAGGAAATCCACCCTCCTCAAGGTAGTTCACGAGAGTCCATGTTTCCACATCAGCCGACGCAGATCCAGCGTTGTCCATCTGGACATAACGACAAAAGTGAGAATCAGTCGGTGCGAGTGTACAAGGGTAACTCGATCCACGAATAAGGGTAGGGGGTTAAGGTATGGGGTAACCATGCATACTAAAATACCATTGTATGCTGAACTCGAAATGAACAAGCACACTTAATGATACCAGGTTCTGGTAATCGGAAACCGAACTTCCTAACTCAAACCAGAGTCCAACACTGCTCAAATTTGCATAGTAACTTAGCAAGGTTATGAGACTCAAGTTGGGTATGCAAGGTTGAGCTAGAAGATTAGGAAAGGTGCTATCTAAGCAAGATTTCAAATGGTTCTAGGATGATAGCAAGACAAGGGTTGACTAACCGAGCATAACTCGCGGTAGACCTAAGTTATGATCGTGAACTTCGGCAAGCAGAAACTAGATTAGATTGGAGCACCCTAGGTGGAGATCACCTAGACAAAAGATTCTTGGACGAGGACAACAATCTAAGCAACAACTCTAATAAATTTATGTACAACGACATATCTACACTTGAGAAGCTAGATAGGACAAAACATACTTAGCAAAATGCTACTTTAGAGAGCACACCACAGGTATGGGTTCAATTTTGAGCTTTCACGATTTTTAGCATGATGCAAGACGTCCTATTCGTCCTCACCCGGCAATCAAGCCAAAACTCGAAGTCAGCGCCGGTGGCACGACACACACACGTTTCTCCCTATAATAGCTAGTCGAGATCTAGTCGATGCTCACTTAGCGACTTACGAAACGAGGTTAGGGTACCTGCAGAAGATCACAGAACGCAACGAACCTTTCATGCCAGCACTCATGAAAGCGTTCCCATACATTACAGTTCACTATAGAAACGACATCCATGCGTTAAGCCGCTGCATGGACAGCGTCCAACCTCGGACATTCTCCGTTTGAATGGAGTGTATCCTTGCCTCGCATATTCGACATGCGGAATGCTCACGTATAAAACATGTGGCGACAACACAACTCATAACCAGACGCGAAGATGGGATCCGTGGAATGGATCACTCCATCAACCCTCGCAATTCCCGTGATGCGGCACATCACACGTATAAAACACGTGGCTCATCTAGTTTGGTTGTGCAAGAAACTAAGTCTGACATAAAGTAATTGTGGTGGAAGTTAGCAAAATAAACCATAGGTTAATAAGCCACCTGAAAGAACCCAAAAATTCCCTCTAGGGCCTCTCGCACTAGTTTATCCTTAACGGACCAACGTGTTTTGGAAAATCAGACAATCTTGGCAAATTTTATTAAAAACCCAGTGATTAAAGTTACTAATTAATCTCTGGTGCATATAATCGCTCTGATACCAGCTGTGACAACCTGCCCAGGAAAATACCGTACTATTGCCTAAAACCAATCCACTTTGGTCATTAAGCAATAGTAAAGTATCATTCTGTCGTTGGTTGCCGGGTTAACGCCCGGTAAATCACTTGGAAATCATACAGAGGATCGACATATGCATCAAAACTCACACGAAGGCGAGGCCAGAGTACAACACGGATTAAATCCAAATTATTACAAACCATTGTTCATGACAGGAAGTAAAGGTTCAGAGTTCGGAAACAACGAAAATAAATAAACTAGCGCGACGATACACATCACAAGAGGCCATCCGTGATGTCATCACTCGTCCCCTTCCACCCATTCCAGCTCCCAGCCGGGTGGAATCTCACCAGGCCAAACAACACCTGCAACAACATTTTTAAAGCAAGGCTGAGTATACTAATACTCAGCAAGACTTAATCGTCGGGTGATAACTACATCACCGAACTCTAGACATGAGAAGCTTTTTGGCCGGTGGAGTTCTTTTGCTGCAAAACAACAAAGAGTATGTCCTTACTTTCATTATTTTAGCACAAGTTCTAGTTGATTATCATTTCTAAGTGCGCCAACTAATTCAATCAAGAATTGTACAATACAATTAATTCAAGCAGTAATATTCACCAAGTTCCATCATTAAGGGATATCATGGCCAGTTGATTAAGCAGTCTCAGATAACGGTGAGAGGCCGACAATCGATTGGTTTATAACCTTGCAAGGTAGACCTAAACACACGGAGCGGTGCACCAACAAAGCTGACACCGACCAGTCGGTTCCCAAAAGTCCTCGGTTTGGGATCAAAGCTAACAGTCCCGGGTACAAGGCTAACTGGCATGTCCCACCCAGTACACCCAGCCTCACACATGTACCCACCTCCCGGTTGCAAAGCGGTAGGTGATTACTCAAGAGTAGTAATAGTAAGTTCCCGCACCGTCTCGTTAAGGTACTAGTCTTACCGGTCCCATTCCCGACAAGTGCTTAGTACGTTCAAAAGCTTAGCCCACGAAAGCCACTGGACCGGAGCCCAAATCCCATGCTCTTACCATATGAGCAATCCATTTATAAAGATCTTATGATTCAAGCATAAGAACCTATTCTCGCGAGTGACGAACATCACTCGACTTCTATCGGGTCCTATAACATAGCAGCTATCGATCTATCATACTAGCAAGGACCAAGGTACCTAGGGATCATGCATCTAAGGTTTCAATTCAACTCCTGAAACGTAAATGCACAATCATAGCAAAAGATAATTGCATAATTTTTAAAACACGAGGTTAATGATCCGGGGCTTGCCTTCGCTGGCAAGGTTGGCCTTGGGCCCTTCTGGACTTTGGTCCAGGTCTTAAGCTACGTCCACATAATGTAGCTCTTCGTCAGCTCCTTCGTCTCCTCCTTCCGGCACGAGTGTATATCTACTGTCGGGAAGATCTACACGAGGATGCAAATGCAAGATTTATTTGACGATTTTTAATTTAATTAACCACAAACAATAGATGACAACCATGGGGTGCGTTGGTTGAACACATTCACCTAGATAAGAATACATTCAGCATACTCTTCCCGAAAAGGAACAATATGCAGCCCTTTATTAACTATTCTTTTTGATAGTGACTGTGTACATATATATGTAAGTAATTTAATTTAACTTCACAAACAGTATTGGGTGGGTAAATTTAGCCTTTTAAAACGATGTACAACCACACACAAGGTCATTAAAGATGGTTGGTGATTTTTCCCATTTACATGACTATTAAGCCCTTAATGGCCTCCATAGCTTTTATTCATGTAATTAATTAATAAAAAGCAGCGGAAGGGTGTGTTAAACACTAAACACCTATAACAAGCCACTGGACACACATGCATGCTATGGATGTCTAGAAATTAATTATTTTTGAAAATGACAAAAGCTTGCTAGAAGGACAAGGTAAATGCACACAAAAATAAATACTCAACAAAAAGATCCAAACTTTCTCACACATGTTATATGGTCCAAAACTATCCTAGGAATGCATCATATACACTTAGAACTATTATGAAACTTGACTTCTGCAATTGCTAAAAAACAAGCATATTTCAAGAATAAATATATACGGTTATTATAAAATTGTGATTAATTCACTAGAGGTGTATTTTGGAATAAAAAGACAGTATGCAGAAGTTGGTTGCAAAAATCTAATTAATTTTAGCTACAAAAATCATTTATGCAGATTCTGTAGAAATGGAAAACAATTTTTATAAAAAGATTTACAACATAACTTTGTGTAATTTTTGGTACAGGATCTAGTCATAACATAACACACAACATATGCAAAAATTGGATACAGAGGATTTATAGATTTTGAGATAGTGCAGATCTAGGTTTTTTACATTTCTATTTTTCATGCAACAATTATCAGGAACTAGCTCAGGAAAGAATAACAAAAGTTGTAGGATTTTTCACAACGGAATTAAAAAAAATTGAGTTTGCATTTTTCTGAAATTTCTACGATTTTCTACGCAATTTACAAGAATCAGTAAAACACTTGCACTATTTGAGATTCACTTTTGCACCGGGGTCCTTGGGACTTTTTGATACGTCACAGATATGCCCCTGGTTCACGAAAAACTCCCTGGAAAGAATGGAAAGCCCGCAATTGTGTCCCCGGGGGTAGACCGCTGGCGGCCTTGCTGGCAGAGGGTGGGGGTGGCCTTGTGGCTCACCTATGGAACGATTTGCGTGCTCGGAGGGGGGCGAGGAGCGGCCGACGGCGGTGGACGGCGGCACCCGGCGGCGACCACCGCGGGAGCTCTTGCTCCGGCGAGGCGGCTGCCCAGCTGCGTACGCGGGCAAAACGTCGAGCTACAGCAAGGGCAGGAGAGGGTGGAAGGCACTACAGTTGGGGCACGCGGCCGATGGAGCTTGGACTCGCCACGGCGGTCCTTACTAGCACCGGCGGGCGGCTCGGACCGGGGCGGCAGGGCATCCGGCCGTAGGCCAAGGCAAGGTGGAGGTGGCTCCCTTGCGCGACGAGGAGCTAGTGGCCCTTATAGGTGGCCGGCCCCTCCCCCTGCTGCGCAGACGAGCACCGGCTCGGTACGACGTCGGCCGGCATGACATGCCGCGGCCGCGACACCTAGGCCACTCGGGGCGCGCGGCCTCGGGGCGCGCGGCCTTGGGAGGGTGCGCGTCTCCGGCAGGGGCGCGGGCGGCGGTACGGCGCGGCGCGGCGCGCGCGCGCGCGACGTCGCGGCGCGGCGCGACTGGCCGAAATGTGTCACTGTGCCCCTGTTCGAACACGTAACACTCCAAAAAGTTGAATAGAAGTGGTGAATAGGAAAGTTGTAGATCTCACTACCCTCTACAACTTTTACAAAGGCCGTATGGTGTTTTTCTCAACGGATTTTGCATAAATTACTGCCACACTTTGAATGTCGCCATGTTTCGGTGAATAGGAGGTACTGCCAGTTGACCAAGTTTTTCACCATTTTCCGCTCAAAATTTGAAATGCCAATCTACATGAAAGTTGTGTCCCTCAACAAGCTGGACAACTTTCATAAAGGTAGATTTTGAAGTGTTTTGTGTGAAATTTGGAGAACGCGGCAAAAGTTCCGGAAGACATTCGCCGACGTCAGCGTTTAAGCGGGGTTTGACCGTGTCTTTGACCAAAGGTTGACCACGGGTGTGTGTAGACTTGGTCAAGGGGTTCAATAGGGTTCATTGGCGAGGTTTTCGAGGTGATGACCCAGGTTGACCTAGGTTTGACCAGTGTCGGCCGGTTCGACTCGGCTGATTCAGTCATTAGTGTTAATGACGCCAATTAAAAATCTGGGGCGTCACAGGTATTAATCAAACTTGGATACTTTTATATTCTATGTTTCATTTGTGTTCTTTACTTTACAAGACCACTTTAACATGATTAATCGGAACATGGAGAACCACCCAGGAAAACAGTACAACCATAAGAACTTATGGGCAATGGTCTTGGCTGAATAATTAGGAACTTTAGCTTGGGATGGTCTTACCTGATAAGGACAAGGGATCAGCGGTACTGTGAGGTATAGACTCGCTCTAGCATGGGGTTGGGTGAGTTATTCTTTTTATGGTGGGGTATCGACCTGCTAGGGGACTTTATACCTTGCTAACTGATCCGGACCTTGTGGGTCATAACTTGCTAGGGAACCTTTGTAAAGGCCATGTAGCGTCCCTATGCAATCACACCTCGGTAGTGTGGTATGGTGCCTTGCAAACACCGCATGGATGGGTTCAAAGTTCTTTGGAGCTTTTACGCTGCTTGTGGTGAAAGTGTACAACCTCTGCAGAGTGTTAAACTAATCGATTAGCCGTGCTCACGGTCAAGAGTGGCCTGGACACTCACATGATTAAATTATGGAACTCAAATGTTTAATTGCTGTTTTTTATTTATTTATGATGCTTATGTCTTATTAATTGGATTGGTATGAACTTATACTCTTAGTAATCAGGTTGCTAATAAAAGTTAACTCACTAAAATGCTAAACTGCTTGAACCTTAGCCTTCCACCATATGGCCTTGCATGTTATGTTCTCTTTTGCTGAGTACGTCATGTGCTCACGCTTGTTTACTTTCTTGTATCTACAACATTCGGATTGCTGCTCAGACTGGGAGAACTTTGAAGACATTCCAGGAGATTTCCAGGAGTTCTAGGTGTGCATAGTCTTCAGTCAGCTGCCTGTGGAGGCATTTTTGTCCGCTGCGAGAACTCGTTATTTAAGTTTCGATTAAGACTATGGTTTATAATAACTCTTTATTCGTGTGGCACTGATTTTGGTATTCACAATGTCTAAGCGTATGTGTAACTTGATCCTGGCGCACACGTGATCTATGCATTTGGTTTTTCCTTTAAAACTGAGTGTGATAAAGTGGTACCAGAGCCGTGTTGACTGTAGGAACGTTAGCCTAGATAGAAATGGTCGAACTAAGGATTTTATAACCATAGAAGCTTTCTCTTACATGCTTGCTTTACTTCTATTGACCTTACTCTTGCTTTTGCCTCACTCTTGAGCTATTTGGGTTCTTTACCTTGTGCTTGCTTTAGCTCTCATCCTTTTGTCTTACCATCTACATCATTCTACACTGCACTACAGATGGTTCGCCATTTGAAGACTTCTCATGCTGGTGCTGCCCACCAGTATGCTCCGCAGGAACAGTACAACGACTTCCATGACTTAGACACAGATTAAGAGATCGAGATGGAGCCTGCACCAGTAGTCGTCCCTGACCTCGTCATGGTGTCTGATGATGAAGAGATGATCCCAGAAGAGGATGAGCCAGCTGATCAGCTCAACCAGGAGGAGCAGGCGCTAGGAGAAGAACTGGAAGATCACCTTGATCCAGAGATGGAGGAAGAAGAGCAAGAGCAAAGAGAAGCAGCTGAGGAAGTGATCTGGGAAGTGTACCACTACAGGGCTGATGGAGTGGGCATCCCCATGGCTAACCACCTGCGAGCTATGGTACTCCGCTTGGGCTATGATAAGGCCCCTGCCTACTATTGTGAGTTGTGGACTCATCTGTGATTCGAGCCCCATTGGGAGGTTGCCGCCATCCTGGAGGAGTACATTCCATGCCGTGGAGTGAAAGAGATGTCCAAGCATCATGATGTGGCTCAAAGGACTACTATGGATGCTGGTATAGCAGAGTCAGCTCGGAGGGCGCTCTATGTGCTCTCTCACAAGGAGCGTGACAGGTTGGAGGATACCCACTGCCGGTACACACCCTTCAGAGCCAGTGGGGAAGCCAAGACTTACATCGCCCCAGCGCCAGCCTATGAAGGAACGCTGAACAATGTCTGAAGTCTACTTGCAGCTGTTAACACCGCTTTGGACGACACCAACAACACTTTGTATGCGGCACAGCAGCAGATCTTCACTCTGAAGTTGCAGAAGCGTGCCTTGGAAGCTGCACTGCAGAACAGGGAGCAGCCAGTTGTTCATGATGCCACAGAAGGATGCACCTCTCCGTCGCCCAAGAGGCCACACTACGACTCCCCTGACGCCCACACAGATGCCATGCCATAAGATAGTCCTTAGGCTTAAGTTAAGAATAGTATCTTTTTGTAATCGCTAGTAGACGATCGGTAAAGTGTGCTTAGTTTAGAAGTGTGGTTGAATACTTTATTTTGTGCTAGATGTTTGAGCTGGATTTTGTTTGAGTGCAATGTGTTGTGGAGTGATGACCACAACGACATTGGTTTAGTAGTAAGTTTTTGGGGGTCAACTTTCAGTCTCAATCAATTATCTATCTTAATCATTTTGTCCCTTTAAGTTTTTCCTTAATGCAAATCCGAGAGCTCTAAATCTGTTCGCGCAGCTTTCTGAGTCAGCTGCCCTGTTTTAATTTTATCTCGGGCTACAGAACTCCGATTGCAGTAAAACCAATTGGAGAAGTTCAGAAATTTCGTGACTGATTTTCTGAGACCAATTCAGAATAATTGGGTGGATAATCAGAGAGTTATGACTGAAACATTACAGCCTCATGAATCTGTTAAACACTGCTGACCTACCTTACTTGTTTATTTTATAACCAGAGTTACAGAGCCCCGATTGAGGTGATTCCAGTTGGAGTAGTTCCGTAATTTCATTACCTTTTATCAGTCCAAAACCCATAATTTTTGGATACCCACACTGGGAGTTATGCCTGATTGTTTAGGGTTAACAGAATCTGTCTTATCTAAACACCATTGCTATCTTACCTTTCTGAGTTTAACTCTTGGTGCAATCATCTAAAGTAATGTCGCTAACACTCAGATGGTGAACACCAGGTCAGGATCAGGAGTTGATCAACCAGCTGTGAATCGCCCAGGAAGAGCACCCCAGCAAGCACAGATGGATCCCGCTATGCAGCAATTCCTAGAGGCACAGACCCAGCTTCTCCAGAACCTGACCAACACCGTGACGAACCTGCAAGGCCAGGTCAATAACCCACCGGCACCGCAGCCGGCGCCTCGCAACAAGCACTGGGAGCTTATGAGCCACCATCCCCCGTGTTCACTCATGCCGCTGATCCGCTTGAAGCTGAGGATTGGCTGAAGACAGTGCTGAAGATGCTCACTACCTGTCAGTGTGATGACAGAGAAAAGGTCCTATATGTTGCAGGACGACTTTAGGGGTCTGCATCTGCTTGGTAGGATGCGTATACTGCCGCTCATGCCGCCCCAGACACTATCACCTGGGACGAGTTCACCACCAACTTCAGGAGCCATCACATACCCTCTGGAGTCATGAAGATCAAGAAGAAGGAGTTCCTTTCTCTGAAGCAGGGAGGAATGTCAGTGGCTGAGTACAGAGACAAGTACACTGAGTTGTCTCGCTATGCAGCTGAGGAGGTTGCAGAAGACAGGAAGAAGCAGGAGCTGTTCCTGGATGGGTTAGCTAGTTCGCTGCAGTACTAGCTGATGTCTTATCCATTCCCCAACTTTCAGCAGTTAGTTGATGCTGCCATCCGCTTGGAGTACAAATGCAAGAAGCTCGGGGAGCAGAAGAGGAAGGCCGCAAGCTCTGGACAGTTCGGGAGTGCGTCTCGCTCGCGCTTCAACCCACCACAGAACACCCCGTTCCGCTTTGGGGGACCGGGTGGAAACTTTGGGTAGTAGTAGTCCCCACGTCCTGCTCAGCAGTTCCAGCAGTCTGCTCAGCAGTTTCAGCATCCTGTTCCTCAGACTCCACGCCCAGCTTCCCAGCAGAGTCAGCAGAGAGCTCCCGTTGGCACACCTGCGAGGTCCGTGGCACCCCCTAATCCCGCCACTACTACTTGCTTCAAGTGCGGAGAGCTTGGTCACTATGCCAACGCTTACCCAAAGAGGAACCCACCACACACCCCAGTGCAAAACCAGTAGATGCAGTAGATGAGGAACGGGAATCAGACCCCGCAGACCAACAAGGGACAACAGAGCTATGAACGAGGCAAGGCGATGCACGTTGATGCTGAAGTCGCCCAGGAGAACCCCAGAGTAGTGCTCTGTATGTTTCTAGTCAACTCCACTCCTGCCTCAGTTTTATTTGATTCTGGAGCATCCCATTCTTTCATTACATCTCAGTTCATAGCTCAACATAATATACCCATCAGTCCCATGCCTCGCCACATGTTAGTTACCTCACCTGGGGGAAATTGAAAGCTATATATAAATGTGACAACGTCAGTCTCAAGATTTTGGGCAGAGATTTCCGAGACAATCCTATAATCTTGGATTCAAAAGGGATTGATGTGATACTGGGAATGGGATGGTTGACCGCGTGTGATGCGGTGATACAGTGTGCTAAGAGACCAGTCCTTCTTACTAGTCCAGCTGGTGAAAGGTTTGAGTTTGCAACAGATCCTTCACCATCAACAACCAGTGCCATGGATAAGCTCGATGGAACAGCCTTGGAAGACATACGAGTGGTGTGCGATTACCCTGATGTGTTTCCTGAGGAGTTGCCAGGTATGCCCCCTGACCGAGATGTTGAGTTCGTTATTGATCTTTTGCCTGGTACTGCTCCTATCTCTAAGCGCCCTTATAGAATGTCTAGTGATCAGTTACAAGAACTTAAAGCTCAGATTAAAGAATTAATGGGTAAAGGGTTCATTCGTGCTAGTTCATCACCTTGGGGAGCACCAATTATCTTTGTGGGTAAGAAGGATGGCACACAGAGGATGTGTGTTGATTACAGGTCTCTCAATGATGTTACCATCAAGAACAAGTACCCTCTGCCTCGTATTGAGGACTTGTTTGATCAGATGAGAGGAGCCAAGGTGTTTTCTAAGATCGATCTGCGATCCGGTTATCATCAGATGAAGATCAGGCTTCGGATATTCCTAAGACAGCTTTTACCACCAGGTACGGACTTTATGAGTACACGGTTATGTCCTTTGGGTTGACCAATGCACCTGCCTACTTCATGTACTTGATGAACAAGATCTTTATGGAGTATCTGGATAAGTTTGTTGTGGTGTTCATTGATGACATCCTGATCTACTCCAAGAATGAGGAAGAGCATGAGGAGCATTTGAGGCTTGTGTTGCAGAAGCTAAGGGAGCATGAGTTATACGCAAAGTTTATCAAGTGTGAGTTCTGGCTCAAGGAAGTGTCTTTTCTGGGTCATATCATCACCAATGGAGGTATTGCGGTAGATCCGAGCAAGGTTAGTGATGTGTTGAAGTGGGAACCCCCTTGTACGGTGTCTGAGATCAGGTTTTTTCTAGGACTCGCTGGTTACTATCGTCGATTCATTGAGGGATTCTCCAAGATTGTGAAACCTCTCACCACACTGCTAGAGAAGGACAGTGAGTTCAAGTGGACCAATGCATGTCAGTCCAGTTTTGAAGAATTGAAGAAGCGATTGACCACAACACCTATTCTAGTGATGCCAAATCTGCAGAAGAGCTTTGACATCTATTGTGATGCATCTCGACAAGGTCGGGGTTGTGTGTTGATGCAAGAAGGTCACGTTATAGCCTATGCATCTCGACAGTTGAGGAAGCACGAATTGAACTATCCTACACACGATCTTGAGCTAGCAGTAGTGGTTCATGCATTGAAGATTTGGAGGCACTACGTTATGGGAACTAAGTGCCAGATATACACTGATCACAAGAGTCTGAAATACATTTTCACTCAGAAGGATCTCAATCTGAGACAACATCGTTGGTTAGAGTTGATCAAGGACTATGATCTGGAGATTCACTATCACCCTGGCAAGGCAAATCTGGTCGCTGATGCCTTGACTCGGAAGGGCCATACTAACATGGCTATGGTTATCCAATTTTCTGATGAGTTGGTAAAAGAGTTTGAAAGGCTCAACTTGAAAGTGGTTGCACACGCCGAGGGAGTGACATTGGAAGTACAGTCCACTCTGAAGCAGGAGATACGCAAGTGGCAGTTAGATGATGCTGGAATACAGAAAATCAAGGAGAGTATGAAACAGGGAGAAGCCCCAGATTTCACGGAGGATGAACAAGGAACTGTGTGGTTTAAGAATTGGTTATGTGTGCCAGAGACAGGAGACCTCAGAGAAACTATCTTGAGAGAAGCTCACGACTCAGCATACTCTATCCATCCGGGTAGTACTAAGATGTACCATGATCTCAAGCAGAGGTATTGGTGGTACGGTATGAAGAGGGATGTGGCCCGCACATGTGGATTTGTGCGAAACTTGCCATCAGGTTAAGGCTGAACATCACAGGCCCGCTGGTTTGCTTCAACCGTTGAAGGTGCCTGAGTGGAAGTGGGAAGAGATCGGAATGGATTTCATAGTGGGTTTACCCCGAACCCGAGATGGTTATGATTCGATTTGGGTCATTGTGGATCGTTTGACCAAGGTAGCTCACTTCATTCCGGTGAAAACCACGTATACAGGAGCTAAGTGGGCAGAGCTGTACATGTCCAGGATTGTGTGTTTGCATGGTGTACCAAAGAAGATAGTGTCAGACAGAGGTACTCAGTTCACTTCTCATTTCTGGGGGAAGTTGCATGAGTCTCTGGATACCAAGTTGAATTTCAGTTCAGCTTACCATCCTCAGATAGATGGACAGACTGAGAGGACAAATTAGATCTTAGAGGACATGCTGAGGGCATGTGCACTTAAGCATGGTGGTAGTTGGGATAAGAGTTTGCCGTACGCAGAGTTCTCTTATAATAACACCTACCAAGCCAGTCTCAAAATGTCACCCTTTGAGGCTTTGTATGGAAGGAAGTGTACAACTCCGTTATATTGGAGTGAGACAGGCGAAAGGCAGTTGTTTGGGGCAGACATCATCAGAGAGCCAGAGAAACAAGTTCAGATCATCAAGAAAACTTGAGGATCGCTCAGTCTAGACAGAAAAGCTATGCAAATGGTAAAAGAAGAGACATGGTCTTTCAGGAAGGTGATTATGTGTACCTAAAGGTGTCACCTATTAGAGGTTTGCGTCGATTCAGGGTTAAAGGGAAGTTGTCACCCCGGTTTATCGGACCTTTTAAGATCCTTGAGAGAGTAGGAGAAGTGGCTTACAGGTTGGAGTTGCCAGTCCAGCTAGCTGATGTGCATGATGTGCTCCATATCTCTCAGTTGAAGAAGGGTTTTGGTCCTCACGACAAGAAGCCATTACCCTTGGATGATCTAAATGTTAAAGAGGATCTTACTATTATTGAACACCCTATCCGGATATTGGAAACTATGACACGGGTTACCAGGAATAGTGTGATCAAGATGTGCAAAGTACAGTGGAGTAATCATGCAGAGGATAAGGCAACATGGGAAAGAGAGGATGAGCTGAAAGTAGAGTTTCCAGATCTTATTCCCAATCTATCCGAATCTCGAGGACGAGATTCTTCTTAAGGGGGGTAGGATTTGTAACACCCTAATTTTACTAAAATTTGGCTTTATTAAAATTTGCTAGAAACCTTTATTTGCTTAAGGAATATAAGGTTGCTTTACTTTCCTTTTAGGCATTTAAAACTTTTCTAAAATAAAATTAATGAAACATAGGAATTAAATGTTGCATACATGCTGGTGCATCTCTTTTGATTGTTGGAATTCAAATTCAAGAGTTTGAATTCTATTTGTTTTGAATCCCTTCAAAAGTTTGAATTCTATTTGTTTTGAATCCCTTCAAGAGTTTGAATTCTATTTGTTTTGAATCCCTTCCAAAACCCCAAACCCTTAATTCCTAAACCCCTACCCTACTCCATCCAACCCATCAGCCCAGCACCGCCAGCCTATTTCCGGCCCACACCGCCAGCCGCGCAGCGGCCCGGCCTGCGCGGGCGGCGAGCCGCGGCGCAACAGCTCGGCCCGCGGCGCAGCCCCCCGCGCGCGGCGGCCCGTTAGCTGGCCAAGCTAAGCCGCCGGCCCGTTTCCCCACTGTCGCCCGCGCCACTGAGGCTGACAGCTGGGTCCCACCCATCATCCCTTCCGCCTCGCCGTGTCCAAGTCGAACTCGGCCGAGTCCCGCGCCGCCGCCGCTCGGAGTCCGATCCCGGCACGAATGGAGGCGTGGCTCGCACGCCAAGGGACCATCCCCGGGCTATTTAAGCCGCGCGCCGCTCCTGGACCTCCTACCCGAGCCACCCGCGCCGCCTTTGCCCTCACCGCGAGCCGCCCGAACCCTAGCTTGCCGCCGCCTTTGATTCTCGCCGTCGTCGCCTCCTCACCATCGAGGAGCAGCTCCGGAGACGCGCCAGAAGGTGAACTTCACGCTTGCATCGCTTGTTGTCAAGTTTGTGTGCCGTAGCACCCTAGGGCTCTTGCCGGAGTTTCCGAGCCGCGCCGCCGCGTCGTCCGCCCGCGCCGCCACGTCTTCGCCGCGGCCCACCGACCCCCGCCGCCTTTGCCGCTTCACGCGCCGCGCATAGGTGTCCTCCACGCCTTGAATCGTGCCCCCGCAGCCCCGAGATCGAGCTCGCCGGCGAGCCCCGCCGCCGCTCACCGCCGCCGCCGCCGTCGGCCGACGTGCCCCGCCGCCCCGTTGCTGCAGACATCCCGAGCCGTCGGATCTAGATCCAACGTGCCTGATCAAACCCGCCTTATCACTTCACTCGCAAGCCTCGATCTAGATCGGGTCAAACCCGAGTCAACCAGGTCAACCCAGCCAGCCTTGGATATTTTGCAGAACACCCCCCCCCGAGTTTTCTGTTATTCACAGATATACCCTCCCGCAGAGACAAAACCTTCATGGTTTAGTCCTTTTTCTTTTATTTTAGCCCAGTTTCTTTTTAAACCTTTACAGATTTGTCCCTGCATCTTCAATAGGGCGTAACTTGGTTGTTTTAACTCCGATTTTAGCGTTCTTTATGTCCACGCGATTGTCTCGAAGCGTAGATTAGTTTTATGCTACTGTTTTGTACTGTTTGATCTATTTGGTGACTGTTTCTTATTTATTCTTATTGTATGCTTGTATGTGATGATTGTGGACCGTAGAGAGCGATTCGTTTGAAGGATTTGAAGATCAAGACGCGCCAGAGTTTGAGCAGCAGAGCTTTGTTGAAGGCAAGTCTTCCTTGATGCATACCCACTTGTCTTACATAACATGCATTTAAATTCACAGTTTTTACTTTCTTGCTTGCATTAACTTGACGGGAGCCTATTAAGGATCATGCCTTGTCTTTTACTACCTTTACCTTGTCATCGGGTTATTTAAATTAATATTGATGGTAGCTATGGCTTAGCATGCTCAACTGGGATTGGTATTAATCAAACTTGGATACTTTTATTTCTATGTTCCGTTTATGTTCTTTACTTTACAAGACCACTTTAACATGATTAATCTGAACATGGAGAACCACCCAGGAAAACAGTACAACCACAAAAACTAATGGGCAATGGTCTTGGCTGAATAATTAGGAACTTTAGCTTGGGATGGTCTTACCTGATAAGGACAAGGGATCGGCGGTACTGTGGGGTATAGACTCGCTCTAGGAGGGGGTTGGGTGAGTTATTCTTTTTATGGTGGGGTGTCGACCTGCTAGGGGACTTTATACCTTGCTAACTGATCCGGACCTTGTGGGTCATAACTTGCTAGGGAACCTTTGTAAAGGCCATGTAGCGTCCCTATGCAATCACACCTCGGTAGTGTGGTATGGTGCCTTGCAAACACCGCATGGTTGGGTTCAAAGTTCTTTGGAGCTTTTACGCTGCTTGTGGTGAAAGTGTACAACCTCTGCAGAGTATTAAACCAATCGATTAGCTGTGCTCACGGTCAAGAGCGGCCTGGACACTCACATAATTAAATTATGGAACTCAAATGTTTAATTGCTGTTTTATTCTTTATTTATGATGCTTATGTCTTATTAATTGGGTTGGTATGAACTTATACTCTTAGTAATCAGGTTGCTAATAAAACTTGACTCACGAAAATGCTAAACTGCTTGAACCTTAGCCTTCCACCATATGGCCTTGCATGTTATGTTGTTCTCTCTTGCTGAGTACGTCATGTGCTCACGCTTGTTTGCTTTCTTGTATCTACAACACTCGGATTGCTTCTCAGACTGGGAGAACTTTGAAGACATTCCAAGAGATTTCCAGGAGTTCTAGGTGTGCGTAGTCTTCAGTCAGCTGCCTGTGGAGGCATTTTTGTCCACTGCGAGAACTCGTTATTTAAGTTTCGATTAAGACTATGGTTTGTAATAACTCTTTATTCGTGTGGCACTGATTTTGGTATTCACAATGTCTAAGCGTGTGTGTAACTTGATCCTGGCGCACACGTGATCTATGCATTCGGTTTTGCCTTTAAAACTGGGTGTGACAGCGGGCATTTCGGTCGACGTGACGGACGTGACTGTTCCATCATGACCGCACGCAGGCGTTGCAGGTCCGTATTCCGCGGGGATCGAGGCATCGTGTGAGTGGGCGTCTGTTTCGCCGAAGTGAGCGCGTGGGAGAGCGTTTCGCTGACACGGCAGGCCCGACGTCGAAGGCGAGGGGCCGCTCTTGCCCCTTTAAAACCGTGCGTCGGGCACGAGTTCGGGACTTTGCTTCCCATTATCTTCTTCCTCCGCAGTCGCATCCTGCTTCCTGCGCTTCTTCGCAGCCGCAACGCCACCAACTCTTGTGCCTTCAGCCCGCCCGAGCCTTTGCCACTGCGATGTCGAACTGGACGCGCTCCAACGTGTCCCGCGAGCAGCTCCTCCGTAGGGATGGCAGTTTTGCCCACGGGCGCGGGTATTCGTGGATACTCGACCCGACAGGAGCGGGTATGGGCAGAAAAATCCACCCGCGGGCGCGAGTACGGGTATCAAAATCCGCCCGCGGGTAGCTAACGGGCATCAACTCTCACCCGCGGGGATACCCGCTACTCGCATCTAAATAAAAAAGCCCATATTTCCTATGCACATGACTACAACCCAGCCCCTTAACAAACCCTAACACACCACACGTCTCCAGCACCCCCTTCACCCCGTCCCCCCGAACCCCACCAGGCCGCCCCCTCCCCCTCATTTCTCTCTCCGCGTGCGGGGCGCATCTAGGTCTTGCCTCGAGTGGACCGCGGCGGAGGCACATCTATCCCTGCGCGGCGGACCGCGAACGTGGATGCGGCGCACCTCGCGACTCCCGGCTCCCCGGCCGCCGCCCGCCGCCTTCGCCTACCGTGCCACCGGCCGTCCGCGATTCGCCGCCTTCGCTCGCCGCGCCACCGGCCGTCCGCCGCCTTCGCCCGCCGCGCCGGTGCGCCACCCGCCGCCGGGCGCCGGGGCCGACCGCCTTCTCGCTCGAGCGCGGCGACGTCACCACCTGACGCCTTAACCCCGACCCCAACCGGCACCCCTGCGTCACCGTCCAACCAGCAGTCCAGTGTCCAGTGCCCTGCTTAGCTTTGTGGGCACAGGTAAACCCGATACTCGCCGGGTGCGGGCACGGGTATAGTTTTTTACCTGCCAGCACATTTGCGGACGAGTAAAGGCCGGCAGCGCGGGTATGCTCACGGGCAGGTAAATGTCCTACCCGCACATACCCGACCTGCTGCCATCCCTACTCCTCCGTCTCGTTGAGGCAGGCCAGCTTCCTCCGCTCACCGCCGCCGTGTAGTGGAGGGTGCCCGGCGATGAGTCCGTGCCGCGCCCCAAGGGGTTCATGGTGTCGTTCGTGGCCTTCCACGAGCGCGGCTTCTCCGTCCCCGTCAGGCGGTTCATCCGCGGAGTCCTCTTCAAGTACGGGCTTCAACTACAACACCTCAATCCGAACAACATCCAGTAGATGGTGGCGTTCGAGGTGATGTGCGAGGGATACCTAGGAATAAGTGCTCATTAGCACCTTTTCCGGTATTTCTTCAAGTTCGCGTGCTAGAAGGAGGGATCTCGGGCGGCGACGATCGGCTGCGCCAACCTCCGGATGAAGCAGGGCTGGGGTGACGACTACATCCCGGTGTCCCTGACCAGCTCGAACAGTGGCTGGCGCAAGGGGTGGTTCTACTTGTGGAACGACCCCGAGTTCGCGCTCTCGATGTACACCGGGAACTCCATCGCGGAGTCGCGGAGAAACTGGTCAGACGGCGCCGCGAAGGCGGAGCAGGAGAAGATCCTCAAGGATCATTGGGCGGTGCTGCGGTGCCTCCGAGGAGCCGGGGTCACCTTGGCGGAAGTCCTCGGGCAGTACCATGCCCGAGGAGTCCTGCCGCTCCGGAGACGACCGCTTCGTCTCTATGAGATGACGGCCGACCGGTGAGGACCATGTGTGGTTCGAGGACAGGTGGATGGTCGCTTCCTTGTGTGATGAGTAATTAACAATGTTGTGTGGACTGATTCTTAGCTAAGTATTGCAGGTGCAGGTTGCGGCTTGACTGTTGTTGGTGCAGGTGAAGAACAAGCGCGAAAGGTCGTCGCCGTTGAGGCCTCCAGGTGTGGAGAAGAAAAGTAGGCTTCGTTCGAGGGACCCGGTGGCCAGCGGGGTCAAGTGCGGGCCGCATGGTGGCATGAACAGCAAGATGAAGTCGTGGACGGTTTCTTGGTTGAGCCTCAAAACCAAGGTCGAGCCGGGACTACGTGGGAGCCGACTCTCGAGGGGACCTTGTCTGTATGGTCGTTCCCGAGGGTCAGGTGTTTCGTGCTGATTTTTCTCAGTCTTCGGGTGTGGAGCGTTGTTTCTTGGCTGGTTCTTCGAGTGAGTTGTGGAAGTGGCATAGGAAGTTGGGTCACTTGAGCTTTGACTTTTTGTCTCGCTTGAGTAAACTCAATTTGGTCCGAGGATTGCCACGGTTGAGGCTTGAGAAAGAGTTGGTTTGTGCGCCGTGTAGGCATGCCAAGATGGTGGCCTCTTCTCACCCGCCTCTCACCGATGTGATGACTGAGCATCCATGCGAGCTGCTCCATATGGACCTTGTTGGCCCAGCTCGTGTGCGATCTGTGGGTGGGAAGTGGTATGTCCTTGTTGTGGTGGACGACTATTCTCGGTATGCGTGGGTGTTCTTTCTTGAGGATAAGGGGGAGACGTTTGGTTTTGTTCGAGATCTAGTCTTGAGGTTGAGGAACGAGAGGCACGGAGATGCCATACGAGCTATCCGCGAGTGATAATGGCTCGAATTCGTAAACTCTCGTTTTGAAACCTTTTGCCATGACTTGGGTCTTGAGCACCAGTTTTCAAGTCCGTATACGCCTCCCCAGAATGGTGTTGTGGAAAGGAAGAACAGGACCTTGTGCGAGATGGCTCGGGCGATGCTTGATGAGCATAGGACTCCGAGGAGGTATTGGGCTGAGGCGGTGAATACCGCGTGCTATGTGTCAAACAGGATCTACCTCAGAGTGCACAAGAAGAAGACATGCTATGAGTTGATGCATGGTCGCACACCCAAGGTGAGTCACTTCCATGTCTTTGGTTGCAAGTGTTTCATTCGAAGAAAGGCGGGAAGTTGGATAAGTTTGAGGCTAGGTCCGTCGATGGTATTTTCTTTGGTTATGCATCTCATTCTAGAGCATATCGTGTGCTCAATCTTGAAACTAACCAAATCGTGGAGACTTGCGAGGTAACCTTCGACGAGACAGAGCCACGTAGTCGGCTTGTCTTTGAGTGTGCGGTGATGATGAGCTTGGCGAGGAGATCTTTCAGGAGGAGGAGCATGAACATGGAGACGATGAAGATGGCGGTGTGGTGCCCCCGGCTGAACATGTACCCACTACTTCGACTACGGTGATGGACAGACCCTCTACTACACCTACGACGACAAATCAAGAACGAGGAGAAGCTGATGTTGAGGGGGAGGTAGCATCAAGGCGAGAACCTCCCCGGTGAGTACAAGTGGATCACCCAGCTTCGAGGGTCATCGGTGACATGAATGAACGCACTACACGATCGAGGGTTCGGAACAACTCTCATTTCGCTCATGCTGCATTTGTTGCTACTTTTGAGCCCAAAGACATTGGACACGCACTATCTGATCACAATTGGGTTAATTCGATGCATGAGGAGTTGGAGAACTTTGAGAGGAATCAGGTTTGGGAGTTGGTTGACCCTCCCCCAGGGTGTAAGCCAAATGGTACAAAGTGGGTGTGGAAGAACAAAGAGGGAGAGAAAGGTGAGGTTGTGAGAAACAAGTCGAGGCTTGTTGCTCAGGGGTTCAGTCAGAAGGAGGGGATTGACTACGAGGAGACCTTTGCTCCCGTAGCCCATTTGGAGGCGATAAGGATCCTTCTAGCCTTTTCCGTGGCTAAAGGGTTCAAGTTGCACCAAATGGATGTGAAGAGTGCTTTTCGAATGGTGTGCCTGGAGGAAGAAGTGTATGTGAGGCGACCTCCGAGGTTTGAGAGTGAGAAGTACCCCCACCGGTGTACAAGTTGAGAAAGGCGTTGTATGGGGTCGACGGCGCCTAGAGCTTGGTATGGTAGGTTGAGGGGGTTCTTGTTTGAGAGAGGTTTTGAGATGGGGAAGGTCGTTCAGACCTTGTTTTTGCTGAGGCAGGGCAGAGATATCCTGATTGTGCAGGTGTACGTGGATGATATTGTCTTTGGTGGCTCATCTAACTCTTTTGTTGCAAGGTTTGCAGATGATATGAGCAGGGAATTTGAGATGAGCATGATGGGCGAGTTGCAGTTCTTCCTCGGGCTACAAATCAAACAATCAAAGGAAGGAACATTTGTGCACCAGGCTAAGTACACCAAGGACATTGTGCGGAAGTTCAAGATGGAGGACTCCAAGGCTATGACAAGCCGATGAGTACGACTACGGCTCTTGATGCGGACGAGGAAGGTGAACACGTGGACCGGAAAGAGTACGGAGCATGATCGGTCACTCCTCTACTTGACGGCGACGAGGCGGGACATACAATTCTCGGTGTGTCTGTGCGCTCGTTTTCAAGCGTCTCCGAGGACTTCGCATCGGCAAGCGGTGAAGCGAATTTTCGGTACTTGCGTCACACTCCCGACTTCGACCTTTGGTACTCCGCGTCCTCTTCTTTGGCGCTTCATGGTTTTTCGGACGCGGATTTTGCCGGTGTCGGTTGGATAGGAAGTCCACTTCCGGGACTTGCCGCTTTTGGGTTCTTCTTTGGTGTCTTGGTCTTCCCGCAAACAATCGAGTGTTGCTCAATCCACTACCGAGGCCGAGTATGTTGCCGCTGCTAGTTGTTGCTCTCAGCTCCTTTGGATTTCATACACCATGAGTGACTTTGGTGAGAAGTATACCCATGTCCCACTTCAATGTGATAGCACCAGTGCCATAAGCGTTGCAAAGAACCCAGTGCTCCATTCCAAAACCAAGCACATAGAAGTGAGCTATCATTTTCTGAGAGACAACGTAGAGAAAGGAAAGATAGCTTTGATCCATGTACCCACACATGACCAACTAGCCGATATTTTCACCAAACCCCTAGATCAAGCAACTTTCACTCGTTTGCGAGGGGAACTTGGTGTGTGTTTGATCTCTTGAGTTGGGTGTGTGGGAGCTCCTTTGTAGCATATGTATAGCTTTCCTATGTGCATTTCTTGCATTTGGCATGGCATATGTAACATGATGTATAGGCATCCTTGTATCTTAGATTGCATGCATTTTGTATCATATGCATTGGTTAGGAAAAGCTTCTCTCATATACATTGTTCACCATGGAATGAGATATATGTCTTTGCGAGCTTGCTTGGTATGCTATGGTTAGTTTGGCTTAGCTCTTGATGATCTTGATGAATAATCCATGGTTGATAGCTATGTTTTTGAAAATGTCACATGTATGCTCTCTCATGTGTAAATGCCTTTATATGATCTTGACATGTTTTAGTGGCTTTGCTATGCTTAATTTGTGGTTGGATAGCTAGTTTATTGATCATATGGGGCCAAAGGCTCTTTTGCCATCATGAATGTTTAGCCCTCTTGCTTCATCTTGTGGAGGGGCATAAGTTCCTTTTTGTCGCAAAGACATTTCATGTACCATTTATAAATCTGAAATGAAATGAAAAATGCTTGGAAAATATGTTCCCATGTCATATGTGCTGAAAATAATTTGCTTTGGGTGCTAAACCGTTGCATGATGCCTACCAATGAGAAGTCTCATACATAGAAGTAGGCACATGGCTCGGTGGCTTTGACATGACATGAGGTGCTTGTGGGTGTTTGTGATGGTCTTATGATTAGAATGGCTGTCCTAGCATGAAGTTTGTGTGGCTTTGCCATTTTGATATGCTTTGATCATGTTTAGGACTTTGCTCATGAGAGGCAAGTTTTTCGCAAAATTGCTCAAATCCATCTTAGTGTTGGGGGGATTCGGAATCAAGCCTTTCGTATACCTAAAAATAAAAGAGTGACTATGCGAAAGGTTCGACAGCGAAATCCCAGGAGCCGCGGATTCTTTTTCCATCTTTCGGAATTTGCGTTTCGGCCAATGTAGCAGGTCCGGGCTTTCGCCCCAGCCGGGTTCCCTTCAAACTCCTCTACAGCCGCATCAGTCTCCACCCCTATCTCGCGTTCCTCCACGACGACAAGCACACGTTTTCCAACATCTGTGTCGCTAGGCATTATTTCGACATAACTTCCACCAGAACCGCTATTTTCATCGCTACTAGAAGAAGACGAGGTACTACCACTCTCACGAGAGCTGGCAGACCAATCCAAACCAGAAATCTTACCAGATTCCGATCTAGACGTCGAGGTGGAGGATGTCGCGGCAGCATCCGTAACTTCCGGCGCAACCTGTTTTCCGCGATTCGACGATGACCCTTCGTCCTCCATGATTTTGTTTGAATGCCTGACGCAAACAGCTAGGTTCCCTTAGAAACATGGACTCAAGCGTGTAACACTGGAAATTGAAAAACGAAAATGTGTATGCAAAGCAGAAGTAAAACTAACCTCGCAAATCGACTGGGGCTTCCGCTAAAGCGATTCGCCGGAGGCAAAGGCGGAAACAGCAGGCAAAAAAGCCGCAAGAGAGAAGCAAGGTTGGAAATGTTGGCGGGGATGCAGCGGCGTCGGCTCCCGGCTATTTATAGGCGGTAAATCGCAACGGTCGAAAATTTCAAACTCAACGGTAAAAAGCAGCAGCGTGAGGGCATTCTATGTATTTCCAGCGAGACCCCTGGGAACCGCCGCCTAGGAATACGTTTTCTTCTGCCTCGATTCTCGATCCCCGGGTTTCGCTGGCTCAGGATTGCATCAAGGCAAGCGCTTCGCAATCGAGGGGCTTCTGTTGGGGGGATTTAGAATCAAGCCTTTCGTATACCTAAAAATAAAAGAGTGACTATGCGAAAGGTTCGACAGTGAAATCCCAGGAGCCGCGGATTCTTTTTCCATCTTTCGGAATTTGCGTTTCGGCCAGTACCCTTCGTCGCCAGCGAAGCTGCCAAACGAGTTCAGTAAAGCCCAGGGTGCCAGGGTCTCGGTCAGGCTTGGCAACTTGTTCTGCGACGAAACCTCTGGGGCGAATATTATTCACCCAGGCAGTCTCGGCCTGGGATTCGCTCAGGGGGTTTCATCGTTCCTAACACTTAACGAGTTCAAACTTGAGTGTGGTTTTTTGTTTCAGGTGACGAAGAGTGCCAGGCGAAAGGGGGGATCTCCAAAGGCTCGAGGGTTTTCACCCCGACAGGCGCACGTGATAAGAGCTGGAAAGGCACCGCGATTTGCGGCGTGACATCATGAAGCGCCGATTACATGGAGACCTAATTGGAGATTACCCGAAGATAGCCTAGCACATTCTGTATTGATTCGTTTTACACAAGGGCATTCTCGGAATGTAAAAAGTCCGCCCGCCTCCCTATAAAAGTAGACGGACCGGCACTTGTAAAGGGGATCAACTTTTGAGAAATCTACTGTTGAGAAAGAAGTTTTTGGCTGTGCTTTGTTCAGCATTTTGGTTTTGGTTCTTGAGCTTTTGTCTTCCCTTTATTGTTCGTGAGCGAAAGCTGCGGTTTTCCCCATAACACTTAGCTTCGTCCAATGGTTGTGAAACTTGGTGATCATGTAGTTGAGATCGATACGAAGCTGTAGAGTTTCTAACTTGCTCATTGTTGACGGTGAAAATCCGTCAACCTAGCCATGAGTTTACCTTCGGTGTTGGCATGACTTTTGTATCTTATTCATTGGTACTAACCCCTGTGGTATAACAAGTTCACTTGTGCATGTCGGTTTTGGAGTTAAGTGTTTACGCAAGGTTTTAACGTTGAAAGCAAGACTTCCGGGATAAGTTCATTAAGCACCTCATGACAAGACCTTGAAGCCCGATACAAGTCAAGCAATGAAGTGAACATGACTCCAAGAGCCCAAGGACCAAGCCCGAGAAGATGATAAACTCCGAGGACCGAACCGTAAAAGTGCTTGAATCTTGCAAGACAAGGAATTGAGTCCAATTTGGAGAGAAACCGACGTCAAGGGCCCACATGCAAAAGGGGAGAACATCTAGAAGACGTGGGGAGCAACACGGCGAAGCAGGCGCGGGATGGGCCGGGTGGGCCCGGGCCGGCCGGCCCGGCCCAATTCGGGGCCCAATCGGCCTCTCCTTTGACCTAATTGCTTCTCGGGCTATAAATAGCCCCCCGACCGAGAGCCACGCGGAACCGAAGTCGTAATCCGCCGCCGAGGAGCGAGAGAAGCTTGAGGGACTCCATCTCGGAGATGAGGGTCGTGCTAGTTGTCTAGGGTTTCCCTAGCCGACGTGGGAACCTTGCATGGAAGACCACGTCGGAGCTCGGAGCGAGGATCAAGATCGAGGGAGGGCCCGGTGGTGATCTTGTTCATGTAATCATTCATGGTGAAGTTTGTAAGTGAATTCGATTTCTAGCGATCAAGTGCCTTCTCGATGATTTTGTTTTCTTCTTGGTTTTGCTTCTTCTACGATCTATACTTAAGATAGATTACATAGGGTGCTCTTGTAGCCGCGGTGGCTAGAGGTGCATACCGGACCGGCCAAGTGATTTCAACTTGTTCTATCGAACTCGCCCTAAGCTCCCCGCATGAATAGGGATACGTTGTGACAGAACGGGGGTCTCGAAAGGCGGATGTTTTCGGAGGATGCTTTTAATGAGATTCGCTTTACTATCTTCATCTATCTTGTTTGGAGCTACAACATAAGCATGATCTAGATTCTCTAGATTGGTTATCTCTTGCTTTCTCTTGCTACCTCTTTAGTAGATTAGATTAGATTCGTTTTCTTTATGAGTTAGTAGATTAGATGCAGCTTAGTTCTTCAATAGATAGCTTTACCTTGCTTTACTAGATTGAATCCTTGCGTTGCACATTGTTCCACGGATTCGATACCTTGGGTTCACCGCTCGAGGGAAGAAGAGTCCCTTGACTACAACGGGAGACTTGTCCTCTTGCAAGTCACAAACGAACTTTGATACAAATATTAACCGTCAACAAGCCCCTTTTTCTGGTGCCGTTGCCGGGGAACAAGCAATCAAGATCCGATCTAGTATCGCTTATCTTTCAGTTTTTCTTTTGATTTTCTTTTGCATCTCTTATGTTTGATCATCCCCAAAAAGAAAAAAAAGAGTCAATCTAATCTAGTTTTGATTAACCCTAGTTTTTATGTTTAGATTTTTGTTTTATTACTAACCCTAACCGGAGATGGTTGGCTACCTCTCCAAGAAACCCAAACTTTTTTGTGGATGATCCAGGAAAACTTTACAGGCAAAGGTGACGTGCAACACGAGCTAAAGGGGTGGAAACCCTAGATTCAAAAGTCAAACTCGAAGGACCATCAAAATCTCCAAGGGAATCACCACCTCCAAGTCAAGACGCCGGAAGGCCGTTCAAGATCAACGAGGATGGAGAAGATGGAGATGGAGAAAGAAGCTCAACAGCTAAAGGCTGCCAAGGCAAGATCCACATGCGGGGTGTTCATCGTGATGAAGATGTTAGAGACGCAAGTGGGACAACTTGCCGGACAACCGATTGGTGACAAAGAAGAGTATCCGAGACAACTCCAAGGTCCCAAGACGGCGAAGGCTACTCAAACTCATTCGGGAGAGATGAAGGATCACACTAGAGACCATGAAGATCACAACTGAAGACCGGAGTTCGAGATGCCGAGCCACAAGGAAGTTGTTGCATCCGTTAAGACCAAAGGACAAAGCCAGCCTGTGAAGACCAAAAAAATGACTAAGCCAAAGTGGGTACCCAAGATTGCAACGCCCGCAAAGAGCGTTGATCCGGAGTAATCAAGTGAAGAAGTCTAGCCATGGACTATAAACGAAGCGCTAGGCGGGAGGCAACCCGTTTCGTCGAATCAAGAATAAGCTACCGGGAGGACAACCCGATTCCAGGTTTTTCAAGTCTTTTTAGATTTAATTCAGTTCTGAATTTTACTACGCAAAACACTAGACTTAGAATGGTTGAATAATATTAGAGACATAATTCTTGGTTGAATATTTTGCTTGATCATAAACCCTTTACATGAACCATCCTATGTGATTGTTTGCTTCTTTTTCGAGAAACCACAACCAAAAAAAAAAATTTTCAGAACCTAACTCAACCCTTCACCCTCATTATGGTGCTGTGGTTGACTTGTTTTTCATGCTAAAAACACACGAGTAGAGCCACGACTTATATCTAGATGTTATTTAAATTTCAGCATGTGGTAGGACTCG
The DNA here is from genome assembly GCA_947561735.1 of Cenchrus americanus. NCBI lineage: Eukaryota > Viridiplantae > Streptophyta > Magnoliopsida > Poales > Poaceae > Cenchrus > Cenchrus americanus. Next base: position 306,165,797 of record OX387241.1, on the reverse strand, counting down.
CGTGAACCTAGAAACTTGATTTTTGGTTGATTTAAAATCTATATCCTTGGTTTCTCTAAGATTAGAATTTTTCTAAGCATCACTTAATTTTATTTCATTCAAAATCTCTCTCATCTAATCAAAATTAGGACCTAAACCTATGCCCCCATGATCAAGCCGGGAAAAGCTTGCTCTCAACTAATGAAGGCAAACAATACCGGTGAGACCGAAATCGACGTAGTCGAAAAATATTTTCGACTTACATTTGTTTTTAATGGTTTAAAAACTTCTCTAAATTTATGCTTGAGCTCTTGCATGGCTCTGAAAAATATTTTTAAATTTCGAAATTAGAGGAGTGCTTAGCCTTAAAAGGAGGCAATCTAGTTAACCTAACCATGCATGCACCATGATACATCACGGGATGCCCCTCCAACATATTTAAACCACATGCAAAGTACAAGCATGGGGGGCAGCCAAGGCTTTGTTTTGTAGGAATATCATGGATGCATGTGAGGCAATGGAGTATGGAAGTGAATCAAGCGAAAACATCAAGTGGAAGGAGCAATAATGCAAGCGAAGGAGTGGACGGGAACGTTTTGAAGGTGTACGCGGTCACGAAGCAACATGCACTAGAGAAGAACCGAGCCAAGAGGAGGAGAGAGGTAAGTCTTTCATCCAACTCATTGTTCGTGTGCTCTGGTTTGTAGGCCGGAACCACCTTAGACTTAGCCTTCCACCGCGTTTGTTTTGTGCAACAAATCACATCCTTAATCCACTCAAAGTCCAGACTCCAAAATAATATTTGTGTACCTTGTTACCGGGTGAAAACCCCGGATATATATATTTGTGAGGGAGAGTGCTGCAATCATGGAAGAAAAACTACAAGCCTTTTCACCAAAGAAGAAGGGATCATCGTCGTCTAAGCCATCATCAACAACCTCTTCGAGGAGGCATTCGGTTTCCGAGTTTCCTCGGAGTATGGAGGAGGACACGGCACCGCCGAGGAGGAACCACTCTTCTCCTTGGTGGCATGAGGGCCACACGAAACTCGTTTATGAGGTTCACCAAACTTCAATAACATATGGAGGAGCCGCCCGTCCAACCTCACCACTTGACACGATCATCCGCTCCACCTCCATATGCTCCGCGGTATTCCGAGGGGTATGTCATCATGACGGAGGAGGAGAAGAAGCTCGCTCGCCTTAAGTAGAGGCTTGTAGCGAACGTCGACATCGACGACCAAGCTCTCCACATATTGGGTTTCACACGGGACACCGGTGCAATTCTCTAACGGAGTGTCGGCAAACACCCACAAGGAATTCGCCTAGGAAATTTTCGTGACCATGGCGCATACCCTTGATGAAGGAGTGCCGAGTCTCTCATTCCGTTGGAAGGAGCCCACAAGTGGAGAAGAAGGAAGACACCGTCGGAAGGGTAACCTTGATCAACGATGCTATTTCTAGCACCTTGATGGGGTAATCTCCTTTCATCCATGGGTTGCAATCGATCTTGAGATGTGATCATACTTTGTTGGATTATCTATCTATCATCTTTCACCGTGACCATCATAGGTCTAGTCATGAATACCTTCGCGTAGTGAGAGTACGAGAGGAGGGAAAGGGCGAAACCGTGGTCACAACCCCCGATAGATTAGATTGGTTTTCATGTTCGAAATGATTGCATGTTCTAGTATCGTAGACCCATGGGCGAGTGTCTCCTATTTTCAAAAGGGAGCTCCGGAACAAGTGGATATGCATGAGGCACATGGGAAGGTTTTTGGAGTATGATCACGGGAAGAGACCATCAACGAAGAAATACTATCCGAACCCCATCATCCAAGTGTGTCACTTTTGTGCAAGTGGATTTTTGGGAGAACAAGAGAGACAAAGATAACCAACACAGAGTTGAATTGGCTTTACTCGGCTTTGATTGCCAAGTGGCCAATAGACCCCACTCACCTATGATCAACTGGTGGTGTTGTTGCAACATCGAGTTCGGAAGATATTGGTTCGGGGTGTTACCTCTCCATGTTGGCTATCTCTTTAAAACCGGGTATTACAAGGAACCCGAATCATCTCCTACCCAAAACTTCCCTAGGAATATATGAAGAAAGGAAAATTTATTTGAAGATGAGAGAGGAGGCTTCAAAGTGGCCTAGGTGAATTTGCCCCTTCCGGATTGAAGATTAAGACTTTTCTTGAGGGGAAGAAGATCGGTTAGAGGAAGGACTTCTTGTGCCGGTGAAGAAAAAAAATAATAAAAGAAAAGAATTATAGGAGAAGGATATTCTATGGCCCAAGAAGGAGGTGCACAACAAAATTATGTCCCACCATTCGGAGAAATTTCGGCATCGCCAAATTACTACGGTGGTGTACCAATGCAAGCATGGGGGAGTGGTGCAGCCATACCCCCACCATTTTTGCGGTGCCCAACGTAGCCTTTGCGGAGCCATATGCACACCTTCCTCAACCACAACAAAATGTGGCCACCATTGGAGGATACGCTGCAAGAAACATGCAAAATATTGCAGCCATCCAAACCAATGCAAACCAAATGGGTGAAGGTAATGCAACATTCGCTTATGAGCTTTGACACCTTCACCTAGCACCGTCGGACAATTCATAGGAGGAGTGGTGCATTCCTATTGCAAGTAAGGGTACAACAACCAAGACTATCAATATCAACCATCGGCGGAAGATTAGAGAGAGGAGGAGCTTTAGCTATCTTTCCTTTACCCCCTTTTCTTTAATTTTCAGCTTGTTTGCGCCTATGTTTGCGTAGTATTTTCAGCTTTGCTTTAATTTTTAGTGTTAGTTTAATTTTTCAGCGTGTGTCTTAGTTTTTATTTTCATCATGAATAATGTCACCACCAAGTTTTTACCTTTGGTAAAGTTACAAAGTTTGTGCCATGATGATATATGATTATAATTGCCGCTTTGTTTATCTTTGTAATTGATTTATGCATGTTTGAACTAGTGCTCTCTTAAAAATACAAATCTGAAATTATCTAAATGCTAGCTTAATCTTTAGCGGAGGTTATGATTAAAATAAAGACCCATAGTGTTTTATGTGCTCTCAAGTTATGAATAGATTAAAGATGTCTTTTATGCTCAAAAATATTGCTAACTTTGTCATAAATATCACTTGTGTGTTGCTCAACCTATCCAGAGCCTTATATATATTTGAGTGCATAAACTTTAGTGTACAAGATTTATTTTTGAGTGAGTTATTGCAGGCCATGATTTCTCCGGCCCGAGACTAAGAAGCCGGTCATTCCGTTTTTGCGTATCTATCTTTTTGCTAGCCTTTTATCCGTGCATTGTGTATCCCCGCATCGGAGATCTCACAAACCTCGCCGGATATCCACCCTTAAACCAAATATCATCTTTTGTGATTACCTCCTTGACCACAACCTATCGTTGAGAATGGATCATCAATTCAAGAAAGATCGCAAGACGGTGCCAACATTGAAGATTTCAAGTATCTCTCCAAGGAAAAATACTCCGGTACCTACCTTATTTTTTGCCTCTTTGCTCGAGGACGAGCAACGTCTAAGCATGGGGGAGGAGGTAGGTACGGTGCAGTTTTAGAGTTAAAAGGGGAATATTTTAAAAAAAATGATGATGAAAGAAAAAATCCAGCGATACTCATGACTTTCAAGGTGCAGAAAGAAAAAATATATATAATGAAAGAAAGAAAGAAAGAAAAGAATGAGAAATATGATAAAGAGAAAAAAAATATATGCGTAAAGTAAACTCCCCGGTTCTCTAAGAGTGCATTCAAGGCTTCAAGTTAAAAAGATCCATTCTCATTTTCCAACCATGTGGAATCCGATAACGAGGACTTCCTTTGTGCCTCGGGATCACTCTTTGCCATTTGCACATGTCCACTCATCTAAAAGCGTGTGTATTTTTCTCTTTCCCCTCCTTGATTTAACATTATTTTCCAATGACCTTTTGACGAGTCTCGGTAAGACCATGAGAAGCTTGTCTTGTTTTGACAACACCTCATTTATAAAATCTTGTTAGGACTAAACTTTCCCAAAGCTCCATATAAAGCCTACCACACATATATGTTATGAGAGGGAAAGGAGTAGAATATATAGGCTTGAGAGACAAGTGAGATGAGAGTTCATGAGCAACATGCAAGGTGATTTAAATTTGTGAACTTGGTTTAGCTCTTTTCTTTATCTCGTTCTTTATTTCAAAAATTCTGAGATCTATTTAAATTTTGGGAGCATGTTAATACTTGTGGGATAAGCTTAATAAGAATCTACCCTCCGTAGAGGTGAAGGCTAGTACATTATGGAACTTAAACGAATTAAACTTTTGAGAGCATTATGTTTTTTTCATGTATGATCAAGTGCAAGGTTTAAACATTGTTTGGCAACGATGATATCCATCGAAGGCTTACTCGAGGACGAGCAAGGTTTAAGCATGGGGGAGATGTTGACGGTGAAAATCCGTCAACCTAGCCATGAGTTTACCTTCGGTGTTGGCATGACTTTTGTATCTTATTCATTGGTACTAACCCCCGTGGTATAACAAGTTCACTTGTGCATGTCGGTTTTGGAGTTAAGTGTTTACGCAGGGTTTTAACGTTGAAAGCAAGACTTCCGGGATAAGTTCATTAAGCACCTCATGACAAGACCTTGAAGCCCGATACAAGTCAAGCAATGAAGTGAACATGACTCCAAGAGCCCAAGGACCAAGCCCGAGAAGATGATAAACTCCGAGGACTAAACCAGAAAAGTGCTGAATCTTGCAAGACAAGGAATTGAGTCCAATTTGGAGAGAAACCGACGTCAAGGGCCCACATGCAAAAGGGGAGAACATCTAGAAGACGTGGGAAGCAACACCGGGCGAAGCAGGCCGCGGGATGGGCCGAGTGGGCCCGGCCGGCCGGCCCACCCCAATTCGGGGCCCAATCGGCCTCTCCTTTGACCTAATTGCTTCTCGGGCTATAAATAGCCCCCTGACCGAGAGCCACGCGAACCGAAGTCGTAATCCGCCGCCGAGGAGCAGAGAAGCTTGAGGGACACCATCTCGGAGATGAGGGTCGTGCTAGTTGTCTAGGGTTTCCCTAGCCGACGTGGGAACCTTGCATGGAAGACCACGTCGGAGCTCTGGAGCGAGGATCAAGATCGAGGGAGGGCCCCGGTGGTGATCTTGTTCATGTAATCATTCATGGTGAAGTTTGTAAGTGAATTCGATTTCTAGCGATCAAGTGCCTTCTCGATGATTTTGTTTTCTTCTTGGTTTTGCTTCTTCTACAATCTATACTTAAGATAGATTACATAGGGTGCTCTTGTAGCCGCGGTGGCTAGAGGTGCATACCGGACCGGCCAAGTGATTTCAACTTGTTCTATCGAACTCGCCCTAAGCTCCCCGCATGAATAGGGATACGTTGTGACAGAACGGGGGTCTCGAAAGGCGGATGTTTTCGGAGTCGGATGGGAAGGCCACGATTTAAAGATGCTTTTAATGAGATTCGCTTTACTATCTTCATCTATCTTGTTTGGAGCTACAACATAAGCATGATCTAGATTCTCTAGATTGGTTATCTCTTGCTTTCTCTTGCTACCTCTTTAGTAGATTAGATTAGATTAGATTCGTTTTCTTTATGAGTTAGTAGATTAGATGCAGCTTAGTTCTTCAATAGATAGCTTTACCTTGCTTTACTAGATTGAATTCTTGCGTTGCACATTGTTCCACGGATTCGATACCTTGGGTTCACCGCTCGAGGGAAGAAGAGTCCCTTGACTACGACGGGAGACTTGTCCGCTTGCAAGTCACAAACGAACTTTGATACAAATATTAACCGTCAACACTCATTTGGACATGTGTAGCATTCTTTGTTGAATTTTGTCTATTTGAGAAGCTCTAGGTTGAAAATTTTGCATTTTTGGCTTGATTCATGCATTGCCAACAAGGGGGAGAAGTTTGAGCTTGAAATGGCTTGCTGGATGCATTTAGAAGGTTTTCGGGTGGTTTCGAGCCATTTACTGGGCTCTTGTTGTGCACCGGTCGACCGGTCGAGGTCACGGCGGACCGGTGTGAGGGCTGATCCCGTGCACATCTTAGGCACCGGTCGACCGGTGGTGATGACCGGTCGACCGGTGTGAGTCGAAGTTGCTTTGCGGCTGCCCGTTTTTAGTGGTTTGCATGCATTTGTCCGGGGGGAGGTGCATTGTTTCAGGGGGAGCTTGCATGTGTGCAGGGGGAGCTCTTTGTGGTTTTCGAGTTTTGAATCGGTGGTTTGCGCTCTTTGCTTGAGCTTTGTTTTGTCTCGGATGTGTCGAGCCGTTGCCCTTGCCTAAGGGGTCCGAGATTTGTCTTCTTCAAGTGATCTTGCTCTTTGCCTTTGTTCGGCTTTCGATCGCTTGTTGGAGTTTTTTTTTTGTTCGTTTCTCTTTTTTCTTTTCTCTCTTGTTACTTTCATGTGGGTGTTGTCAATGCACTCATCAAGGGGGAGATTGAGGACCATGTGTGGTTCAAGGACCGGTGTATGGTCGCTTCCTTGTGTGATGAGTGATTGACAACGTTGTGTGGACTGATTCTTGGCTAAGTATTGCAGGTGCAGGTTGCGGCTTGACTCGTGTTGGTGCAGGTGAAGAACAAGCGCGAAAGGTCGTCACCGGTGAGGCCTCCGGTGTGGAGAAGACAAGTAGGCTTCGTTCGAGGGACCGGTGGCCGGCGGGGGTCAAGTGCGGGCCGCATGGTGGCATGAACGGCAAGATGAAGTCGTGGACGGTTTCTTGGTTGAGCCTCAAAACCAAGGTCGAGCCGGGACTACGTGGGAGCCGAGTCATGAGTGGAGATTGGCGGAGGCTACACCGAGTTCGCGGGGTTTCCGGTGGTTCACCGAAAACCACCGGGTTCCTTGGTTGATCCACAAAGCCAAGACCGAAGAACCGAAGACGGTCGTTGCCCGACGGTGCCCGGGCCGGTCCGACCGGTGTGTGACGACGCAGCCCGGAATCTTCGAAGCGGAGGACACGCGTCGGGATCGCAAGGCTTGCGTCGAGGCTAAGCAGGTTGCGGTCGCCGGGCATCCGTCCGATGGAGAAAGCTTCAAGTCTTCCAAAACCGCCCTTGAGGGGCTTGTATCCCTAGTTATTAGTTAAGGGCATTTTAGACTTTCGGTTGCCTCCATATAACCCAAGAGGTGAGAGGATGGCAGCCAACTCTTGGAACCCTAGCTCATTTGTTTTCCCATTTTCCTTCCTATTTTCCTTAGGTTTTCCATAGGACTAGCTTGAGAGCTTCATGGAGAGATCTTGTTGAGAGGGATGGATGATCGGGCGGCTTGCTAGACCTTGTATGAACCTTTGTTTCATGTATAGATGATTCGGCGTGGTTCCTCAAGGTTTTGATGTGTTTTCCCCGGTTGTTCTTGGTGGTGATTTTCGGAGCCCTCTCTTGGTGATTTCTTTAGGTTGTTTTCGGGACCTTTCTCTTGGGGATTTGATGGGGGAAATTTGTGGGAACCCTTCGTGGTTCTTTGGGCTGTGATTCCCCTCCCAAATCCGTGAGTAAATGTGCTCGATTTTGGGGTTTCTTGAGTTCTTGGGTTGGAAGTGCTCTTGGCGGGATTTCCTTGATTCCTCCTTTTTGGACGAGTTTTGGTGGGATTAAACTTGGCTATGGACTCCTCATGAGGTGTTCCTAATATCCCCAAAGTCTTGTTCAAGTCCGTGGAGCGATTCGGGAGATCGAGGTTTAGATTTGGGGGAGTTGACCCGCGGGTCTTGGTTCATCCCGAGCCGCCCCGAGCTACACCGGTCCGACCGGTGCTCTTGACCGGTCGACCGGTGCAACCCTCGGTGGGTTTTTGCTCGGGTGAACGTCCGGGTGTGTTCGCCGTTGTCTTGTGTTGCCGCTTGTTTCGAGTTTGGGTCGGTTGGTGGTCGGTTGGCTTTGTTTGGTGCTTTGGGGGCTTTCGGTGGGATCGGTCGACCGGTGTGTCTCACCTAGGTCGACCGGTGTAGAGGCCACTTAGTGAAAGTTGCTCGGTTTCACCGGCGGGGACCGGTCGACCGGTGGTGCTCACCCCGTCCGACCGGTGTGGGTCTGTAGACTCGAGGTTTGGTGTTCCGCTGCGCTCTCGAGTCGGAAGGCTGTGTGTGTTGGTTCCTAGGTCCAGTGGCACTCTTGTGGCTACGTGGGCTTGACCAACTTGGGTAGTGAGTCGAAGACATGTGTTGGTAGCCGCGTTCATCTTGTTGGAGTTTCGATCTCCATCGAGAAGAATTTTTATCGGCTCCCATTCACTCCCCCGCTCTCTGGTTCGCCGTATCGGTCCTTCAACCGGGCCCCCTGGACAGGGACCGTGACCGCTCCGAGCCTCCCGTCACCCATTGAGGTCCAGCGCCGCTGTGACAACCCGCCCAGGAAAATACCGTACTACCGCCTAAACCAATCCACCTTGGTCATTAAGAAGCAATAAAGCATCATTTCGTCGTTAGTTGCAGAGTTAACGCCCGGTAAATCACTTACATAGCAACAAGGATCGACATATATACATTGAAACTCACACGAAGGCGAGTCCAGAGTACAACACGGGTTAAAATTCAATTTATTACAAACCATTGCTCGAGACAATAAATAAAGGTTCAGAGTTTGAAAAGAACGGAAATAAAATAAACTAGCGCAACGGTAAACATCACAGGAGGCCATCAGTGATGTCATCACTTGTCGTCATCCACCCGGTCAACAGCACCTGCACAACAGTTTTAAAGCAAGGCTAAGTATACTAATACTCAGCAAGATTTAACCGTCGGGTGATAACTACACCACCAAACTCTAGACATGAAAGGCTTTATGGCTGGTGGAGTTTCTTTTGCCGAACAGCCACAAAGAGTAGGTCCTTACTTTCAATATTTTAGCACCAGTTCTAGTTGATTACCATTTCTAAGTGTGCCAACTAATTCAATCAAGAATTTGGTCAAGCAATTAATTCATACAACCATATTCACCAAATTCCATCATTACGGGATATCATGGCCAGTTGATTAAGCAGTCTCGGATAACGGTGAGAGGCCAACAATCGATTGATTTAAACCTTGCAAGGTAAACCTAAGCACACGGTGGGATGCCCCCGCGAGGACAACCACCAAGCGGTTCCCAAAACTCTTCGGGTCGGGATTGAATCTTACAGTCTTTGGTGCAGGCTATCCGAATACCCCGCGAGGCACCGGACTCACCATACACCACCGGTAGCTAGCCGTGAGACGCATCCCAAGATGAGTAATAGTAAGATCCCTCGCCGCCTCATTAAGGTACTAGGCTTACCGGTCCCATTCCCGACAAGTGCTTAGTACGTTCAAAAGCTTAGCCCATGAAAGCCACTGGACCGGAGCCCAAATCCCATGCTCTTACCACATGAGCGAGTCCATTTATAAAGATCTTATGATTCCAACATAAGAACCTATTCTCGCGAGTGACGAACATCACTCGACTTCTACCGATCCTACAAAGATAGCGACTATCGACCTAGCATACTAGTGATAGAGCATAGGTACCTAGGGATCATGCATCTAGGGTTTCAAACAACTCCTGAAACGTAAATGCACAAGCATAGCATGGAATAATTGCATAATTTTTAAAAGACAAGGTTAATGATCCGGGGTCCTTCACTGGCAAGGTTGGCCGTGGGCCCTTCTGGACTTTGATCCAGGTCTTGAGCTACGAACACGTACTGCAGCTCTTCGTCAGCACCTTCGTCTCCTCCTTCCGACACGAGCGTATATCTACCGTAGGGAAGATCTACACGAAGATGCACATGCAAGATTTAATTGACGACTTTTAATTCAATTAACTACAGTCAACAAATGACAACCATGGGGTGCACGGTTGACCACATTCACTTAGGTAAGAATACATTCAGCATACTCTTCCAAAAAAGAACAATATGCAACTCTTTATTAATTATTCTTTTTGATAGTGACTGTGTACATATATATGGAAATAATTTAAATTAAATTCACAAACAGACATGGGTTGGTAACATTTAGCTTTTTATTAGGATTCACACACACACAAGGTACATTCACAGTGGGTTGATGATTTCCCATTTAATTGACTATTAACTCTTAAATTGCTTCCATAGCTTTTATTCATGAAATAAATTATTAAAATCCAGTGGAAGGGTTTATTAAACACTAAACACCTATAACCAGCCACTAGACACACATGCATGCTTAGGATAGCTAGGAAATTAGTTATTTTGAAAATAACAAAAGCTAGCAAGTAAAACAAGGTAAATGCTCACAAAAATAAATACTCATCAAAATGATCCTAACTTTCTCACACATGTTATATGGTCTAAAACTAACCTAGGGATGCAGCATATACACCTAGAACTATTATGAATCTTTAGTTATGCAATTACCAAGAAAAACAAGCATATTTTAAGAATAACTATTTCTGACAATTATAAAATTTTGATTAATTCACCAGAGGTGCATTTTGGCATAGAAAGACAACATGCAGAAGTTGGTCACAAAAATCTAATTATTTTTTGCTACAAAAACCATTTGAACAGATTCTGCATAAATAGAAAACAATTTTAATAAACAGATTTACAATATAACTTTGTGCAATTTTTGGTACAGGATCTATTCATGACATAACACACAACATATCCAAAAATTAGCTACAGGGGAGTTGTATATTTTGAGATACAACAGATCTAGGTTTTTCACATTTCTATTTTTCATGCCAAAAATATTAGGAAACAGCTCAGGCAAGAATAACAAAAGTTGTGGAGTTTTTCTCCAGGAGTCCAACAAAATTGGGTTTGCATTTTTCTGAATTTTCTTCGATTTTATACGGATTTTACAAAATTCAGCACCTTCACCTAGATCTAGAAGAAACAATTTTATGAATAGGCCCTCGAATTTCGCAGACAGGCCCTCGGGACGGAAAATTAGATTGCAATTGGGTCCCTGGCGCCATGGCCGGTGGAGGGATGTCGATTCCGGCGAGGGGGAGGCTTGGCTCGGCCGGGAAAGGGCGGGGGAGTGGTGTAGGCTCACCTAGGGTTCCATTCCTTGGGTTGTTGGCGGCGGAGGAGCAACCGGTGGCGGTGCTCGGCGACGCCGGCGAACTGTGGCCGCAAGGAGCTTCTGCTCCGGCGGGCTGGCCGGCAACACCCCGCAACAGACAACTTGGTAGGCTTCAACAAGGTTGTGGGGAGGTGGAGGAGCTGCTAGCAGGATGTGGCGGCACGCGGAGGCAGGAGCTCGCCGTGGGGGCGTCGATGGCGGACGACGACGTCGTGCGCACGCGAGGATGGCCGGCAGCGGCTTTTATAGCCTGGGCGAGCAGGCTCGGCTTCAAGCCTTCGCAGCGAAGGAGGTACCCCGGGCTTCAATGCCCTAGTACGGCGGCCGGACATCGATGGGCGTGCTTGGCAGAGGAGGTCGCGGATGGACCGGTCGGTCCGGCGCGGTGCATACGGAACGACGCGGAGCACGAGGCGTCTCGGGCGCGGGACGTTGGGAAGGCACGAGGCGGCCTTGGGAAGGCGCGCGTGGGGCGCGGACGCCGAGGCAGCGGCGGCGCGCGCGGCGCGCTCCGGCTCGAAACCGTTTCAATGTGCCTTTGTTTGACTGTGTTTTTCTCAAAATTTTTCAACTGAAGTGCAATGAGTGATGAATAGGAAAGTTGTAGATCTCACTACCCTCTACGACTTTTACAAAGGCTCTATAGTTTTCTTCTCAACGGATTTTGCACAATCTGCTGCCAAACTTTGAATGTCGTCATGTCTCGGTGAACAGGAGCTGCTGGCAGTTGACCACGTTTTTCATCCTTTTCCACTCAAAATTTGAATTCCCATTCTGCATGAAAGTTGTGTTCCTCGACAAACTGGACAACTTTCATATTGGTAGATTTTGAAGTGTTTAGGTGAAATTTGGAGAACGTGGCAAAAGTTCCGGAAGACATTCACTGACGTCAGGGTTTAAGCGGGGTTTGACTGTGCCTTTGACCAAGGGTTGACCACAAGGTTGTGTTGACTTGGTCAAGGGGTTCAATAGGGTTTGTTGGCGAGGTTTTCGAGGTGATGACCCAGGTTGACCAAGGTTTGACCAATGTCAGCAGGTTTGACTCAGCTGATTCGGTCATTAGCGTTAATGACGCTAATTAAAAACCTGGGGCGTCACAGCCGCGTGGTGCAGGCGATCGGGAGGTCGACCTACTCGTGGCCGCCGGCGCGGTTGCTCCCGATGCTCCCCCACGAGGGGACAGAGAAATTTGTGAGTCACTGTCTTCTCGGCGCATCTTGCTTGTTCCGTGTTTTTATTGTGATGTCGATCTTCTCGGAGACCTTCTGCTTCGGCTGACTCCTCCACCCTCATGTTGTTGCAGTTGAAGTGTACCCACCTCGTTCCAGCCAAGGCGCCTCTCCCGAAGGAGGCGATCTTCAACCGGAACAAGGCGGCCGCAGAGAGGTGGCGTGCTGCACGCAAGGCGCAACATAAAGAGCGCGAGATCGCCAAGCGCAATTGGAACGACGACCGCATCAAGAGGCGGAAGGCGGGAGAGCATGGCGTCTCCTCCAATGAAGATCCGTCACCGGAGCCGTCGTGGAGCATTTGACATACTTCATATGGTGGTGGCATTGGAATCCTTCCTTGGTTGTTTATTAGCTTCATGCGCAGCCCCTCCTTCGTCTAGGGCTACGGAGGATGATCTCTCTTACACAATTTCCTTTTTAATATTTTTTTATTTCGCCGATACAAGAAATCCTTCCTAGCCAATTTTGTCTTCAAATGATCTCAGCCTCTCGTTGGGAAGAGGAATATTAACTTTCGCCAACTTGTACCTTCTCCTCTCATCTCCACTTTCCTTGCTTCATGTACTCGATCCCAAAGAAATCCCGACAAGGAGAAATTTTGGGTTCCTTGTAATCTTCTCTCGAAATCATTCACTAAAAATCCTTCTAACATTTTTTTGACATCAACTTGTTTCAGGCTTCCTTCTTGTAACCGAGTAGTTCTCCAATATATCCATAAGGAACTGGTTGCTCTTCATCTTCAAGGCGGAATGAGAGGCACGACACTCCTTCATTAATGACTTGTGCTAATGTCATAAGAACTTCTGAATCAAGCTCCTTGTGGGTATTCACACCAACTCCATAAAGAATCGCACCCATCCAATCCAAGGTTGCTCAAGATTTGATATCCGAGTAGAATCCAACACTTGGAGGGTGTTGTCATCGAAGTCAAAATTTGGCACAAGCCTCTTCTCAAGACGAACACGCCTGTCCTCCTCCTCCTCCGTCTTCATGATACATCCATTGGAACACCTTGGAGTGTATGGTGGTGGAGCGGATGGATGAGTTGAGCATCATGGTGGAGCGGGTGGCTCTTCCGTGTGTCCTCGCGGTTCGGTGTACCGCATGGATGAACTTCATGTACTCCTCATGCCACCTTGCTCCTCGGTGGTGCCACATCTTCCTCCATGCTTCAGGGAGACTCGGAGAACAAGTGCTTCCTTGAAGAGCTCAGTGATGGTTCCTTCAATGATCGTGTCTTCTTGGGGAAGACATTGGTGTCTATCTTCCACATTGTTGTTGCACTAACTCACAACGAGTGCACGGGGGGTTGCTTGACGGTGGGAAAACACACAAGGGAAGTATATGGAGTGATGGAAATTATGGTGAATTTTCTTTATTATTGTTGTTGGAGGGTGGTAAGTGAGGTGCACAAGTTGAGATGAATATTAGCCCATAGGGTTTGTGGATTCTTCAACATGCAACGACCTATCAAGGTGAAGCTAAATTAATGAGGTGTGAACATGAGGCCACTTTAGCTAAACCTACAAAAGATATGTTGATGGGATCTATGGGAGCAACGAATCTCATACTCCCATTAAGTGTGGTAGCTAGCCTTAGGCATCAAAGCATTATCAACATAAACAGAAGATTGAAATAAAAGAATCGGCGATAACATGACAAGACCATCGTCCCCATGGAACTCAAATATTTCTAGGTTGTTTCTAGAACTTATGGGATATGAACTCAAGAACACGAATTATGAAATGCATAAAATACTTAATAGGTGAAGGGGAGCACCGGGGACCATAAGTGGAGGCTAGGCTGGCCGGCCTAGGGGCCTTCCTACTCCATTTGCTTTGATCTTTCTCTGAGATGCTTCTTGCTCCCTCCTTGCCTTGTGTCCACGTGATCCACGAGATTCCTCACCCAATGTTCACAACACTCCTTTGCTTGCGTGATTAGGGTTCCACCTCCATTGTTTTACTTCTTGTTCTATCTTGTTCCCTTGCCTTTTGTGCTTCCACCAATTCCCTACAAAACAAAGCCCTTGCTTCCCCATGCTTGTCCTTTACATGTACCTGAGATGCCAAAAGATGGAGGCTTCCCACGATGCATTCATGGGGCACAATATGTTACTCAAAAACCTCCCCTTAATCAAGTTTAGATGCTAATCACTCCTCTAATTTTGAAACTTTAAGAATTAACTCAGAGCTAGTGATGAGTACAAATATATCATTAGAGGTGCTTTTAGGCATAAAAACAATTATAAAATTTATTTTGGTTGCACGGGGATCGATTGCTTTCATTAATTGATAGCAAGTTCCTCCAGCTTGACTGTGGGGGGCATAGGTTTAGGTTTTTTTGCCAAACATGACAGAGATATTTTGGATAAAAATAAAGTTAAAGGAGCTTAGAAAAATTCTAAATCTAGAGAAACTGGTGGATGTCAAGATGAATGAAACCAAAAATCAAGTTTCTTAGCTTCACACAAGTCCTACCATGCATCAAAGATTAAAAACATAAAGAAACATAGCAAGGCTCTACTCGCGTGTTTTATCATGTAAAACAAGCCAACCTTAACAACATGGAGAGGATGAAAGGTTGGGATAGGTGCTGAATTTTTTGCACTAGTTTCTCTAAAAGATGCAAACAAAACTTCGGATGGCTCAAGTCATTGGTTTATGATCAATATAAATTTCAAGTAAAATGACCGAGCAATTATAATGTCTCTAAAATTATTCAACAACATAGAAATTTATAATATGTAATGCATATCAAACTCTAAGACCAACTTACCTTGGAAACATGAAAAATTCTTCGGGTGGCCCTCCTGGTAGCTTGACTCTTCAACGGGTTGTCCTCCCGGTAGCTTATTCTTGACTTGATGAACGGGTTTCCTCCCGCCAAGCACTTCATTTATAGTCTATAGCTAGACTTCTTCTCTTCGCTCTGGATCAACGCTCTTTGCGGGCGTTGCAATCTTGGGCACCCCATTTCTACGCCATCCTTGGCTTCGGTGTAGGTTTATTCTTCGGCTTAGTCATCTTTTTTGGTCTTCACAGGCGGGCGTTAATTCTTGGTCTTGACGGATGCAACAACTTTTGTGTCTTCTTCGCTTCATTCTCCTTTGGCTCCTCCCTTCCAATGTGACGATGAGGTAGAATGCATCTAATATTGACAACTTTACATACCTCGAATCATGGTTGACTTGAATGCATTCCTCACGCCATCGATGTCGAACATGACCTCCCCCTTGCCGACGTAAATTGTTCTGATGGTCTTAAGGAACGATCTCCTTAGGATGAGTGGCGATGAGGTTGATCTCCTCTCAATCTTGGAGGTGGAGTTTCTCTTGGAGATTCTGACGATATTCGGCCTCGCTTTTAGATCTTGTGTTGCACGTCACCTTTGCCTGCAAAATTTTTCTAGACCATCCACAAAATATATGTTTTTTGTTGGAGATAGCCGTCCATCTCCAGTTAGGGTTAGCAATAAACAAAATATATACAAAAGCTAAAAAGAAAACTAGGGTTTAGCAAAACCCTAGATTGATTTTTTTAGGATGATCAAAATGAAGAGATGCAAAAGAAAAATCAAGAGAAAAAACTGAAAATATTCACCAACGCAAACTAGATTGAATCTTGATTACTTGTTCCCCAGCAACGACGCCAGAAAAAGGGGCTTGTTGACGGTTAATAGTTGTATCAAAGTTCGTTTGGACTTGCAAGCGGACAAGTCCTTCGTCGTAGTCAAAGGACCCTTCTTCCCTCTAGTGTGAACCCAAGGTATTGAATCCGTGGAACAATGTGTAACGCAAGATCCAATCTAATAAGAGGAAAACACTTTGATCTTGAAAAGGGGTGTTGCATCTAATCTAAGGAAACACCAAGAAAACCAATCTAATCTAAGAAACACCAGAGGTAGCAAGAGATAGAGAGGGATAGGTAAAACCAATCTAGAGAGATTGGATCGAGCACTTGTTGAAGTTCCAAGCATAGATGAACAAAGCAAATCGAATCTCATAAAAAGCCTCTTTAAATCGTGGCTTCCGTTCCAACTCCAAAGACGCCCATCTTTTGGAGCCACCGTTCTGTCACAACGCACCCCTATTCATGCGGGTTAGCCTAGGGCAAGTCCAAAGGACAAGATGAAAATGCTCGGTAGGTCAGGTATGCACCTCTAGCCACCATGGCTACAAGAACATCCCATGCAATCTATCCGGAATAGATTGGAGAAGAAGAAAACCCAAGCGAAGACAAAGTCGTA
Source organism: Cenchrus americanus (assembly GCA_947561735.1). Lineage (NCBI taxonomy): Eukaryota > Viridiplantae > Streptophyta > Magnoliopsida > Poales > Poaceae > Cenchrus > Cenchrus americanus. The sequence goes on along the minus strand of OX387241.1, from coordinate 306,149,270 downwards.
GTGAAAGCACTTGATCGCTAGAAATCGGATTCAAACTTGCAAATTCAATATAAGAGTATAATACATGAACAAGATCACCACTGGGATTCTACCTCGACCTTGATCCTAGCTCTGGGAACTCCAACGTGGTCTTCCATGCAACGTTCCCACGTCGGCTAGGGGAACCCTAGTCAACCATCTCAACCCTCTCCTCTCCGGAACGGTGTCCCTCACTTCTATGCCTCGGTGGCGGATGACGAAATAATTCCTCCGTGGCTCTTGGCGAAGGGGCTATAAATAGTTCGAATGGCGGCTAGGTCAAAGGGGGTGTCGAACCGGGCCCGGAATGGACTGGGACGGTTGGCTTAAGCTGGCCGGCCCAGGCCCGTTTCAACCCGGTTCGGCCCCGGTTTCCTCCCCAGTTGCTTCTCGCGTGATTCCTTATTTGTGTGCACTTGCATGTGGGCCTTTGACGTCGTTTCCTTCACAGTTAAGGCTTCGATGTTTTTTGGTTGAGTCCCTGAAGATTTGCACGTTGACGCTTTGGTCCCCGGATCATTTGGAGTCATGTTCATCGCGTGTCTTGACTCTTGTCGGACTTCATGATCTTCTTCCAAAGTGCTTGATGAACTTATCCCGAAAGTCTCCTCTTTAACGTAGATTTCCTGCGTAAACAATAAACTCCAAAATCGACATGCAAGGGTGAATTTGTTTTATACAGAGGGTTAGTTCCAGTGGTTAGGATAATAAATCAATACCAACATTAAAGGTAAACTCATGGCTTGGTTGACGGTGTTGACGGTGAATTTCCGTCAACCTAGAGTACTTGTTATACTTTGGTTTCGATTATGATTTGCAACTAACCCGCCACTAGGCATACTAATGATGTAACAAGTTCACACTTGCATGTCAATTTTGGAGTTTGTTGTTTACGCAGGAAATCTACGCTAAAGAGGAGACTTTCGGGATAAGTTCACCAAGCACTTTGGAAGAAGATCATGAAGCCCAACAAGAGTCAAGACACGCGATGAACATGACTCCAAATGACCCGAGGACCGAAGCGTCAACGTGCAAATCTTCAGGGACTCAACCAGAAAACAGTGAAGCTTGAATATCAAGGATTCAAGCCTTAACTGTGAAGGAAACGACGTCAAAGGCCCACATGCAAGTGCACACAAATAAGGAATCACGCGAGAAGCAACCGGGGAAGAAACCGGGGCCGAACCGAGCCGAAATGGGCCTGGGCCGTCCGGCCTGGGCCGACCAGCCTAGCCCACTCTGGGGTCGGTTCGGTGCCCCCTTTGCCCTAGGTGTTCGTCTATTTATTGCCTCCGCCGCCGTCGGCCGCCACATCGAACAAATCATCCTATTGACGCCATTGACCAAAAATCCGCCGCCGCAAGATGAGGGAGAGAGTTAGATGAGCTCGTCGCAAGGATCAACGCCGGCGAAGAGCAGGAAGCAAGAGGAGGACTCCAAGCCGCTGGCCTAGGGGTGTTCCCAAGCTTCATCGCCGCCATATTCATCGACGACGTTCTCCGGAGTCTCCATCACCCCTATGTGCTTCAATCCGTGTAAGATGATGGGGTAATGTATCCATTCATCCCTAGGGTTAGATGGATGCATGCTATGTGATCTCTACTTGATTCGTGGTTTCAATCTATTGCTTTCATGTTGATGATGCTTAGATGATTAAGGTTAGCTACCGTGTTTTTTGGGCATATGATATCCGCTACTCCCATAGATTCCATCAACATACTGTGTCCATCATAGGTCTAGTCACGATTACCTTCGCGTAGTGACAGTACGAGGGGAGGGAAAGGGCGAAACCGTGGTCACAACCCCCGGTAGATTGGTTTACCACTCTCGTGTAGTAGATGCATATCCATGATATCCTAGATCCTAGGGAGGGAACGCTTATCTTTCTTAATCACTCTCTTGTGTCCACCCTTTAGCATCTAGTTTAACCCTAGATTTGTTTGATCAACTTAGATTAACTTAGGTTAGATTGTCTTTACCTTTAGATTAATACTCTTTTAAAGGTTTTCCATTCAACTAGATTAGTACTTGGTTAAGTGCTAGCAATCCCCTTGCTCCGCGGATTGACAAGAACCTTGGGAATCCCGTGGTGAAAAAGGTGTAGGTACGTACGCTTGCAGATCGTAGGTGGATACGAGTTTTATCCGTCAACAAGCCCCTTTTTCTGGCGTCGTTGCCGGGGAGCAAGCCAGTTTGCTACATTTAATCTAGTATTGATTTTGTTGATTACTAACATCTAACCCTTATTTTCTAGAAAAAAAATCTTTTTTGTTTTTTTTCAACTTTTCTTGTGCCTAGATGGATTTGTTCACCTCACCATTGGAAGACGAAGAGATGTCGCTAAGGGAGCTAGCAATGCCGTCAATGGAGGACATTGAGATACAAAAATCAGATTTGATGCTTGCTACAACCCACTACGAAGTGAATCCTAGAATCATCAAGTTAGTGGCGACAAAAGCATTTAGAGGATTGGAGGATGACAACCCATATAGACACATTAAGGAATTCATGATGATATGCAACACGGTGCAACAAAAAGGAGTTCTGGCCGCTTGGTTAAAGTGGAATCTTTTTCCGTTCTCTCTCGAAGATGAAGCGCGAAGATGGTACACACTTGCGTCCGTTGAAGCAAAAGGAAATTGGGATGAGCTAGTGAAGAAGTTTCTTTTGAAGTTCTTTCCCATAAGCAAGGTCCAAGACTTAAGGAGGCAAGTGCTCACTTTCAAGCAAGGAGAGGATGAAGGAATTGATGAAGCATGGGACCGTTTTAATGAACTACTTGAGCGAGGCCCGAACTTGGGATTTTCCGGTGACTTGATGTTGCACACCTTTTATTTTTCACTAACCCCTAACTCGTCTCGTTTTATAAGCATGTGTGCAGGAGGTGATATAATGGATAAAACAATTAGTGAAGCCGCACAAATCTTACAAAGGATAAGCAATGGACAAAGAATGCAACGGGATTGGAAAAGACGTTGTCGAGAGGAGCAAAATGACAAAAGCAAGCCCAAGGTGCTTGCTGAAATATCTGAAAAAGATGAACCGGAGGTCAAGGAAGATGAACTGACCATACAAGAAATTGAAGATCCACTTCCCAAAGTAAGAGAAGTCATTTCGGATGTTAAAAATGTTGAAACTAACATGAATGTAGGCCGAAGTATGTGGAATGCTAGACCATTGGCGGAGTTCAAGCAATCCGGTTGGGTTCAAGTTGATTTCGCCCCACTAATCAACTACCGAAGGAAGGAGGAATGCCGACACGTTGCCAAACTAGTTGAAGATATATTTGATCAAGAGATGAGTGGAGAGTCGATCCAAAAGATGTTTGAAGAAGAAAGAGAAGAAGGAGATGAAGGATGGATCGACCGGTTTGACAACTCAAAGATTTGCAATAAAGGAAGAGAAGAGTACAACCGTGACGAGCCTAGTGACTCAAAGGATAAATGGGAGGAGATAGGACTCAAGCTAGAAGATGAATGGGAAGGGGTTGACATAGATCAAGTACTCCAAGAAGGCCCCTCCCCACAAGGTGATAGTTTGTGTGCTATGCAAGCCTACACACTAGCAAATCGAGACATGGAAGTACTCAAGGATGACGGAAAGAGTGAATCAACAATGAGCGATCTTGACGACATGTGGTACATGGAAGATAAAGAAAGCAACACACAAGACTTTGAAGATGAAGATTTGGTTGATAAAGAAGACTTCAAAGAAGAGATGAATGCAGACATAGTTGAAGGATTACATGTTCCACATGATGAGTTGAAGAAATTGCAAGATGGTGACGAAGAGGCAACTACACTTGTTGAGATTGATTTGACTTCAACACCGCTAGATGAACCAAATATCACTCTTGTTGAAAAGGCTCTAAGGCCAAGGTACGCGCTGAAATCTCAAGATATTATCGGTATTGATGTTGATAAATTTAAATACTCATGCTCAACCAATAGTATGAATGATAGTTTAATGTCTATGTCTTGTTTCAATAGTGATCATGTTGATAGGCTAGATTTTCTTGAGAATGAAAAAGAGGAAACATTTATGTTTGATCCAATTAATCTCACACCTAAAGAACCTTTGCCTAATGATGAGCTAAGTGCTATGCATGAAACATATGCTTCTTTTATTTACACCTTGACTTGTTGCTACAATTCACATGTGGTGTTAATTATGGACGCGTATGTTTACAATAAGTTTTGTAAATCTTGATCATGCTTTGCGCTTGGTCAAGCTAATGACCTTAAAGAAGAACACGTCGGGAGAAGGCCCGATTTTCACTAACCATGTAGACAAGGCTTGAATAATGAAAAGAGAAATCATGCTTAAAGAGTTGCAAGATAAATCATCATCCTCTCCAAATCCCGCGATAGATGCTGCTGTCTTCATAAATTTGAGAGCTTGTTTAGAGGTGTACAAATGGAGAAAATGATATATCCAGAAGCTCCATCAAGTTACCATTCCAACGCATCATGAACCAACAAGTTTGAAGACCCGTGCAAGGAGTTATGGAGAAAACATTGAGCGTTGCGCGTCTGAAATTTCAGGACAGATTTCATCGCCGAAGTAAAACGGACGTAACTCTCTTGTACGGAGTCCGATTTGGGCAAATGAAGATTCATTGGAAAGGAAATTTTGTGCACTGTGCAATGGAGTAGAGCTTGAGTATACGTTCTGTTCTGGAAATTAAAAAAAAATTCAAGGAGTAAAGGCAGCACCGAAGGATGATAAAGGAGATAACGATGAAACAAAAGGATGCTTTGGGCAAGTCTTCTATAAGTGATCAAGGACAACATGGGAAGTAAATTAAAGCTGCATTGGTACCTTTTATTCTTGCATGAAGGGCCATGGCTATGCGACGAAAAGAAGGTATGTGAGAAAGTCGAGCTCTATGACTTTGAATGAAGCGCTTTTCGGGAGGCAACCCGTTTCTTAATATTTTTACTACTTTCTTAGAGAAAATAAAAGAATATCACTATCTTATGATGATCAACTTGTGGTTATTAATCTAAATTTAGTTTTCCTTTTTAGAACCACCATCATGTTCATGATCATATTTTATTTATTTGCATGCATTGCATTTTGTTATCAATGTGATGTTTCTTTGTGTATACATGTTTTGCACATAGTTGGCTTGGTTGTTTTATATACTTAATGGTGTATGCTTCTTTTTCCATGTTAATACTTCATAAGGCATTATGAGTATTTTCCTTTTGTGATCTTGTGTAAACGTGGTGTTTAAACAAGATTGCGGACCATCATCGTTAAGTTCGATAAACCTAGCTAGCTTTTCATATGTTTTCATGTTGCTTTGGTTAGTTTATAAGCTTTGCAATGCGCTTAATTTTTCGTGTGCTATAAGAGTTATTGATTTAGGGATAGACATGGTGTTTTAACCCTTGATAAATAAACCTTTATGGCTATGGAGATTCAGCAACCTAGTTGTAAACATGGTGCTTAGAACTAGGTGAAAACATTGTCTTTGTTTATATGCTTTCCTATCATGTGCATACACACCTTGCACCACGTACACTCATTAGGTTTTTATTCCTCATTAGACTAATTATGCCATAAGTTAAGAATCTTAGGAGGTATTGTTGAATTATTGGCAATTCTATCTACTCTCAACCGTCACCTTGGGGGTAGAATGTGTGTTTAAAACGTCTTGCAGACAAGATAAAGACTCTCACTACAAGGAAATTGAAGGATGGCTAAGATAAAAATGCTTTGTCTTCTTCTTCGATGACTAGAAAAATGCTAAGAATGGGGGAGACCCTGAATCTTCAACACGGAAGTGCAACACGACGCTCTAGAAGATAAAAATGAGCAAGATCATTAACGTCTCCGGATCAATGCGTAAGAAGCCACCGATCTCATCAAAATTCCGCATGGTCTCGAAGGGAAAACACTGGGTATTTTTGGACATTTAGAAGCCCCATGAAGTTATGATTCCAACAAATCAAGAATCAAAGCAATCGGAGGTTCCTACAAGCGGTTATGCCCGAATCACCGAGTGCAACACGTCCTGAAATCAGTTTTGGACATCACACAGCGCTGAAGTAAAACGGACATAGCTCCCTTGTTTGAACTCCGTTTTTTATGAATGACCACACGTTGGAAAGGTAATTTCATAAACTTTTCAATAGAGCTATATTTCGATATATGTTCTGTTCTGGACAGAGGGGGAAATCCATGAAAAAGAGACAGAAAGGAGATGATGAGAACAAGAAAGAGGAGATGGTGATGACAACATTGAAGAGAAGGGCGACCAATGACTCCATTAAGCATACAAGATCAAATTCATAAGTTTAGGAGCATTGATAAATCAAGACAAAAGCAAAAGCCACATCGATACATGGAGATGTCGGAAGAAGGCAACGAAGAACTACAAAGGATGGTAACACCTCCATAGACCTTCTCTTTTCCAAACATAAATGCTTGTAAGTATGCCTTCAACCTAAACTAGGTGCAACCTTTTGTTTTTCTCTTCAAACAATAACATGGCTACTAGGAGGACAACCTAGGTTTCTTTTTACTTTCAATAGATAAGCATGACCATGTGTTCACCTCGATGTTCTATATTGCCTATGCTTACGGAAAGATGATGAAAGTTGCCTCTTTGTTTTACCTACATGAAGTTATACATGTCTTGGCTAATTGCTCTCTATAATATGATCTGAAATTAATTTAAATACCGGCTCTTTTATTTGTGGAGGTGAAATGACTATGCTCTAGACCCACATACATATCATTGCTCTTTGATTTAAGTTTATGGATAGTCGGATAACTTGTTGTTTTTATGAAAACTTAACTTTTATGCTATCTACATGTTTGTGATGCTTTTGCAAAGTTCTACCTACCAAAGCCATATACATATATGATTTATGATAACAAAACCCGTAGATTGCAAACATATGTTTTGATGAGTTGGATTAGGATTGATTTCTATGGTTCGAGACTAAGAAGCTGGTCATTTCTTTGTGTAACTTTTTCATGCTAGCCTTTTTGTCCATGCATTGTGGGTTTTCACATCGAAAATTTCACAAACTTCGCTGGGCATCCACCCTAAACCAAAAACATCTTTTTGTGATCACCTCCTTGTCCACAACCCAATTTGAGTATGGAGGAAAATTCTCCATGGAGATTCAAATATTCCGCAAGATTATGGAATTTATACTTACTTTAGTAGTCATTTCCCCTCTCTTTTATGCTCGAGGACGAGCATCGTTCAAGCATGGGGGAGGAGTCATTCTCTGACACAAATGCTATGTAAGTATTATGTTGCAAAAAGTTTTGAGGAGCAAAAGAAAAAAAAGAAAAAAAGAAGAAAAAAATGAAAGAAGAAAAAAATTATTATGATGAGAAGAAAATAAAAGTAAGGAAAAAAAGGAAGAGTAAAGTAAAATGAGAAGGAAATAAAATAAAAGTAAAAAAATAATAAAGATGCTCCTCGGATCTTTTTGCTTCATAAGTTCTCAAGTGCCTTGATGACAAATCCACACTCAAGTCTTCCAACCATGTGCAATCCGATGACGAGGACTTCACTCGTGCCTCGGGATCATCCATTTGCCACTTGCACATGTCCACTTATCTAAATGTGTGTGTTTCGTCCCTCTCTCTTTCCAACATTTATTTTCCATGGCCTTTTTGACGAGTCTCGGTAATTCCAATAGACCTCTCTCTTAATTTGACAATATTTCGGATATATGTTTTGCTAGGATTGTTTTTAACCTTCCAAGCTCCACATAAGCCTTCCACTATCACATATGAGTAGAGTAGGTTGAAAATAATCTAGTATAGGCTTGAGTGACTTGATGAGATGAGTGTTCCATGAGCTCTTGCAAGAGATTTTAACTTATGTTGGATATGCATCTTTTTGAAAGTCTTCCATGTGACAAGGTAATGGTTTGAAGTTCACTTAAGTTTGAGAGCATCATGTTAAATGTGGCTTGTTCTTTATTGTTAGTCTATCTTCCATAATGAAAAAGAAGCCGGTCACAACTTGAACTTTAAAAATAAATTCTTAAGAGAGAGCAATTTGCCTCGTCATGGATGACTAAGTGCAGGGACAACATTGGAAGGCAACACCGATTTCCCTTTTAAGCAAGGATTACTTACTCGAGGACGAGCAAGGTTTAAGCATGGGGGAGATGTTGACGGTGAATTTCTGTCAACCTAGAGTACTTGTTATACATTGGTTTCGATTATGATTTGCAACTAACCCGCCACTAGGCATACTAATGATGTAACAAGTTCACACTTGCATGTCGATTTTGGAGTTTGTTGTTTATGCAGGAAATCTATGCTAAAGAGGAGACTTTCGGGATAAGTTCACCAAGCACTTTGCAAGAAGATCATGAAGCCCGACAAGAGTCAAGACACGCGATGAACATGACTCCAAATGACCCGAGGACCGAAGCGTCAACGTGCAAATTTTCAGGGACTCAACCCGAAAATAGCGAAGCTTGCATAGCAATCAAGCCTTAACCATGAAGGAAACAACGTCAAAGGCCCACATGCAAGTGCACACAAATAAGGGATCACGCGAGAAGAAACCGGGGAGGAAACCGGGGCCGAACCGAGCCGAAATGGGCCTGGGTCGGCCGGCCTGGGCCGACCGGCCCAGCCCACTCCGGGGTCGGTTCGGTGCCCCCTTTGTCCTAGGTGTTCGTCTATTTATTGCCTCCGCCGCCGTCGGCCGCCACATCGAACAAATCATCCTATTGACGCTATTCACCAGAAAACCGCCGCCGCAAGATGAGGGAGAGAGTTAGATGAGCTCGTCGCAAGGATCAACGCCGGCGGAGAGAAGGAAGCAAGAGGAGGACTCCAAGCCGTTGGCCTAGGGGTGTTCCCAAGCTTCATCGCCGCCATCTTCATCGACGACGTTCTCCAGAGTCTCCATCACCCCTATGTGCTTCAATCCGTGTAAGATGATGGGGTAATGTCTCTGTTCATCCCTAGGGTTAGATGGATGCATGCTATGTGATCGCTACTTGATTCGTGGTTTCAATCTATTGCTTTCATGTTGATGATGCTTTGATGATTAAGGTTAGCTACCGTGTTTTTCGGGCGTATGATATCCACTACTCCCATAGATTCCATCAACATACCGTGTCCATCATAGGTCTAGTCACGATTACCTTCGCGTAATGACACTACGAGGGGAGGGAAAGGGCGAAACCGTGGTCACAACCCCCGGTAGATTGGTTTACCACTCTCGTGTAGTAGATGCATATCCATGATATCCTAGGTCCTAGGGAGGGAACGCTTATCTTTCTTAATCACTCTCTTGTGTCCACCCTTTAGCATCTAGTTTAACCCTAGATTTGTTTGATCAACTTAGATTAACTTAGGTTAGATTGTCTTTACCTTTAGATTAATACTCTTTTAAAGGTTTTCCATTCAACTAGATTAGTACTTGGTTAAGCGCTAGCAATCCCCTTGCTCCGCGGATTGACAAGAACCTTGGGAATCCTGTGGTGAAAAAGGTGTAGGTCCGTACGCTTGCGGATCATAGGTGGATACGAGTTTTCTCTGTCAACAGACGGAAATTCACTATCAACAGTATTCTTCACCTCCTATGGACACGGACTTGGATATCCACATCTAGCTTGACCCCCAATTGGGCCGCCAGGAATGGTTGAACAAATCATAAATGGTTCTTCCGAATTGATTCTCGCGTGGGTTCAATCCTTGCTCTCTTTCCAAGGAATCCCCCTCCTTTGATTGCTTAGTTGATCTCCCCTCTCATCAACCCTCCAGGGAATGCGAGCAATATCTTCTTATAACCTGTTGTTCATCATCTCCAGTTGAGGAATCGCTTCATCCTCTAGTTCGCCCCCTCCCCTCATCTTTTCCAGAATTCACTGTCATCTTCAAGAACTTTGAGGAGAACAAGCTGCGCTTGATGTCATGGGCAATCCTTTCCCGCTCCTCTTCCTGCTCCCATCCCAGGCGACGCAACCGAATCCTTGGGGTCCCTTCCGTCTCAACGCAGCGGACAATCTCTGTGCGCCCTTTTTGATTGATGTGTGCTCCGCCGATCGTCGTGGATTTGCGGATTTGCCCCTTCACCCTCAGTTTGCTTCCTTCCCCATTGAAGGACCGATAAGGCGACCAGAGAGGGGGGGAGTGAATGGGAGCCGATAAAAATTCTTCTCGTGGGAGATCGAAACTCCGACAAGACGAACTAGCTCGGTCGAACCCCCGAAATCACACGCTCCGCACTTCTACCTCCCGTTTGCCAAAACCATGTAGCCACTGAAGTGCTACTGGTCCTAGGAACAAACTCTACCAGCAACCACAACACACACATAGCACCGACAGCGGAAACAACTTGAAAGTCGGCTAACCAGAGGGGGGCGGTTAGACCGGGTATAGGGGGCGGTTAGACCGCCTCCACCTGGCAACCAAGAAATCCTCCGAAACGCCTCTTCCGAGCACCAAAACATACCGCGGTTTCACCAACAGAGATCTCTGGTCAAGGCCATGCTAGCTACCAGAAAATCTTGGCGAAAACCAAAACTTCACCCAAGGGCCTAGGGGCGGTTAGACCGGCTACAGGGGCGGTCTAACCTCCCGTACCCAAGCAACGAACTCCAATCAAGAACACCTAGCAAACCGCACGAGAACGACCCCAAATTTCACCCGGACACTCCTCCGATCAAGACGAACAAACTCACGAGAGGAAAATCCGGCGAAACGAGAACTTTGACCCGGAAACACCCCGGGCGGTTAGACCGCCCCCACGTAGGCGGTTAGACCGCCCCTTCCGAAAACGAACCCGCGGGTCAAACCTCAACTTCCTCGCGCCCGATCTCCCGAATCACTCCACGGATTGCAGCCAAACTTCGGGGATAGCCGGGTTACCTCCCGGGCAACCTCTACCTCAAAGGAATCGACCCGAAACGCTCACAATCAAGAGGAATCGAAGAAATCGCTTCTCTAGGTCAAGAACTCGCCCAACTCGAGAAACCACCAAATCGAGTCCGATTCAAAGGGGATTTGGGGGCAAAGTCACCAGACAAAGAGGCACAAGAACCTCATACGTGACACCCACCAAAAACCCCAAGAAATCGTCCTCAAAACTCCGCCAAAAAGAGCTCCGAAAATCAACACAAAAGAGACGGGAAAACCACCATGAAGAACCACGCCGAACCTTCTATACATGCCATGAATGGTTCGTACAAGGTCTAGTTTGCCACCCAAACATCCATCCCTCTCTCTAGATCTCACATGAAGCTCTCAAACTAGCCTTCTAAAAACCTAGGGAAAATAGAGAACGAAAATGGAAAAACCAAATGAGCTAGGGTTCCAAGAGTTGGCCGCCATCCACCCCTCTAATGAGTATATATGGAGGCACCCAAAAGACTAAAACGCCCTTCACTAATAACTAGGGATACATGCCCCTCAAGGGCGGATTTGGAATTCTTGATGTCTTCACCATCGGACGGATGCCCGGCGACCGCACCTCGCGTAGCCTCGACGCAAGCCTTGCGATCCCGACGCGTGTCCTCCGCTTCGAAGCTTCTCGGCGCCGGCGGCCGGGCGGTCGGACCGCCCCCACGGGCGGATAGACCGGCCCGGTGGATCCGACCGGCCCCGGGCGGTCCGACCGCCCCTCTGGGCGGTTGAACCGGTCCGGGTGGCCGCACCTCCTCGTCGAGTCTTCGGCCTCGGTTTTGTGGCTCAACCGAGTAACCCAGTGGTTTTCTGGTGAACCACTGCAAACCCCGCGAACTCGGTGTAGCCTCCGCCAATCTCCACTCATGACTCGGCTCCCACGTAGTCCCGGCTCGCCCTTGGTTTTGAGGCTCTACCAAGAAACCGTCAATGACTTCATCTTGCTGTTCATGCCACCATGCAGCCCGCACTTGACCCCGCTGGCCACCGGGTCCCTCGAACGAAGCCTACTTGTTTTCTCCACACCTGGAGGCCACACCGGCAACGACCCTTCGCGCTTGTTCTTCACCTGCACCAACACGAGTCAAGCCGCAACCTGCACCTGCAATACTTAGCCAAGAATCAGTCCACACAACGTTGTCAATCACTCATCACACAAGGGAGCGACCATCCACCGGTCCTCGAACCACACATGGTCCTCAATCTCCCCCTTGATGAGTGCATTGACAACACACTCACATGAAGTAACACAAGGGAAAAAGAAAAGAAAAGAAACAAATAAAAAGAAACCTCAACAAGCGATCGAAAGCCAAAGAAGGGCAAAGAGCAAGATCACTTGAAGAGGACAAATCTCGGACCCCTTAGGCAAGGGCAACGGCTCGACACATCCGAGACAAAACACGGCTCAAGCAAAGAGCGCAAACCACCAAAGCAAAGCTCGAACAACACAAAGAGCTCCCCCTGCACATATGCAAGCTCCCCACCGAGCCACGACACACTCCCCCCGAACACATGCGGCAATGCAACTCGGGAATGCAACAAAGAGCAAAAACTTGCTCACACGCCCGGGGCGGTTAGACCGCTGTACAGGGCGGTTAGACCGCCCGTGCCCCGATCCGACCGCCGGGGGGCGGTTAGACCGCCCCAAGAGACCGGCCCTGCACCAAACAGCTCAAAACTTGCCCGAAACAATTGGAACACCTTCCAAACACTCCCAGGTGCCCAAAACATGCACAAACTTCTCCCCCTTGTTGACAATGCATGAATCAAGGCAAAATGCGAAAACTTGCAACATATAGCTTCTCAAATATACAAAATTCATCACAAGGAGCTACACAAGTCCAAATGAGCAAGTTAGATACTCGACAGGTTCGTAATGACCTTAACTACATGATCACCAAGTTTCACAATCATTGGACAAGGCTAAAAAGGATTTGAGTAATTTTGCGAAAAGTTACTCTCTCACAAGCAAATACCTAAACATGAGCTAAACATATCAAAATGGCAAAGCCACTCAAATTTCATGCTAGGACAGCCATTCTAATCATAAGACCATCATAAACACCCAAAAGCACCTCATGTCATGTCAAAGCCACCGAGCCATGTGCCTACTTCTATGTATGAGACTTCTCATTGGTAGGCAACATGCAACGGTTTAGCACCCAAAGCAAATTAATTTCAGCACATATGACATGGGAGCATATTTTCCAAGCATTTTTCATTTCATTTTCAGATTTATAAATGGTACATGAAATGTCTTTGCGACAAAAAGGAACTTATGCCCCTCCACAAGATGAAGCAAGAGGGCTAAACATTCATGATGGCAAATGAGCCTTTGGCCCCATATGATCAATAAACTAGCTATCCTAACACAAATTAAGCATAGCAAAGCCACTAAAACATGTCAAGATCATATAAAGGCATTTACACATGAGAGATCATATATGTGACATTTTTCAAAAAATTAGCCATCAACCATGGATCATTCATCAAGATCATCAAGAGCTAAGCCAAGCTAACCGTAGCATACCAAACAAGCTCACAAGAACATATATAGCAACCCATGGTGAACAATGTATATAGGAGAAGCTTTTCCTATCCAATGCATATGATACAAAATGCATGCAATCTAAGATACAAGGATGCCTATACATCATGTTACAAATGCAATGCCAAATGCAAAAAATGCACAAAGGAAAACTATACATATGCTACAAAGGAGCTCCCACACACCAAGCTCACAAACCACCGGCTCCTCGAGGGGAGGCAAAACGGGCTCGACACCACCGGCAAAAGAAAGCTCCCACACACCCAACTCAAGAAAACAAGCACACACCAAGTTCCCCCCGCAAACGAGTGAAAGTTGCTTGATCTAGGGGTTTGGTGAAAATATCGGCTAGTTGGTCATGTGTGGGTACATGGATCAAAGATATCTTCCCTTTCTCTACGTTGTCTCTCAGGAAATGATACCTCACTTCTATGTGTTTGGTTTTGGAATGGAGCATTGGGTTTTTTGCAACGCTTATGGCACTGGTGCTATCACATTGAAGTGGGACATGGGTATACTCCTCACCAAAGTCACTCATGGTGTAGGTGATCCAAAGGAGCTGAGAGCAACAACTAGCAGCGGCAACATACTCGGCTTCGGTCGTGGATTGAGCAACACTCGACTGCTTGCGGGAAGACCAAGACACCAACGAGGAACCCAAAAACTGGCAAGTCCCAGAAGTGGACTTCCTATCCAACCGACACCGGCAAAATCCGCGTACGAAAAGCCATGAAGCGCCAAAGAAGAGGACGCGGAGTACCAAAGGCCGAAGTCGGGAGTGTGACGCAAGTACCGAAAATTCTCTTCACCGCTTGCCGATGCGAAGTCCTTGGAGACGCTTGAAAACGAGCGCACGGACACACCGAGAACCGTATGTCCGGCCTCGTCGCCGTCAAGTAGAGGAGTGACCCGATCATGCTCCGGTACTCCTTCTGATCCACGTGTTCACCTTCCTCGTCCGCATCAAGAGCCGTAGTCGTACTCATCGGCGTCGTCATAGCCTTGGAGTCCTCCATCTTGAACTTCCGCACAATGTCCTTGGTGTACTTAGCCTGGTGCACAAATGTTCCTTCCTTTGATTGCTTGATTTGTAGCCCGAGGAAGAACTGCAACTCGCCCATCATGCTCATCTCAAACTCCCTGCTCATATCATCTGCAAACCTCGCCACAAGAGAGTTAGACGAGCCACCAAAGACAATATCATCCACGTACACCTGCACAATCAGGATATCTCTGCCCTGCCTCAGCAAAAACAAGGTCTGATCGACCTTCCCCATCTCAAAGCCTCTCTCAAACAAGAACCCCCTCAACCTGCCATACCAAGCTCTAGGCGCCTGCTTCAACCCATACAGCGCCTTCCTCAACTTGTACACCCGGTGGAGGTACTTCTCACTCTCAAACCCCGGAGGCTACCTCACATACACTTCTTCCTCCAACACTCCATTCATAAAAGCACTCTTCACATCCATTTGGTGCAACTTGAACCCTTTAGCCACGGAAAAAGCTTGAAGGATCCTAATCGCCTCCAAACGGGCTACGGGAGCAAAGGTCTCCTCGTAGTCAATCCCCTCCTTCTGACTGAACCCCTGAGCAACAAGTCTCGACTTGTTCCTCACAACCTCACCTTTCTCTCCCTCTTTGTTTTTCCACACCCACTTTGTACCAATCGGTTTACACCCTGGGGGAGGGTCAACCAACTCCCACACCTGATTCCTCTCAAAGTTCTCCAACTCCTCATGCATCGAGTTAACCCAATTGTGATCAGATAGTGCGTGTCCAATGTCTTTGGGCTCGAAAGAAGCAACAAATGCAGCATGAGCGAAATGGGAATTGTTTCGAACCCTCGACCGTGTAGTGCGTTCATTCATGTCGCCGATGATCCTCGAAGCCGGGTGATCCACTTGAACTCGCCGGGGAGGTTCTCGCCTCGAAGCTACCTCCCCCTCAACATCGGCTTCTCCTCGTTCTTGGTTTGTCGTCGTAGGTGTCGCAGGGTCCATCCATCATCGTAGTCGAAGTAGTGGGTACATGTTCGGCGGGGGCACCGCACCGCCATCTTCATCCTCACCATGTTCATGCTCCTCCTCCTGAAAGATCTCCTCGCCAAGCTCATCATCACCTGCACACTCAAAGACAAGCTGACTACGTGGCTCTGTCTCGTCGAAGGTTACCTCGCAAGTCTCCACGATTTGGTTAGTTTCAAGATTGAGCACACGATATGCTCTAGAATGAGATGCATAACCAAAGAAAATGCCATCGACAGACCTAGCCTCAAACTTATCCAACTTCCCGCCCTTCTTCGAATGAAACACTTGCAACCAAAGACATGGAAGTGACTCACCTTGGGTGTGCGGCCATGCATCAACTCATAGCATGTCTTCTTCTTGTGCACTGCGAGGTATATCTGTTCGACACATAGCACGCGGTATTCACCGCCTCGGCCCAATACCTCCTCGGAGTCCTATGCTCATCAAGCATCGTCCGAGCCATCTCGCACAAGGTCTGTTCTTCCTTTCCACAACACCATTCGGGGAGGCGTATACGGACTCGAAAACGGTGCTCAAGACCCAAGTCATGGCAAAAGGTTTCAAAACGAGAGTTCCCGAATTCCGAGCCATTATCCTTGCGGATAGCTCGTATGGCATCTCCGTGCCTCTCGTTCCTCAACCTCAAGACTAGATCTCGAACAAAACCAAACGTCTCCCCCTTATCCTCGAGAAAGAACACCCACGCCATACCGAGAATAGTCGTCCACCACAACAAGGACATACCACTTCCCACCGCGCGATCGCACACGAGCCGGGCCAACAAGGTCCATATGGAGCAGCTCGCATGGACGCTCAGTCATCACATCGGTGAGAGGCGGGTGAGAAGAGGCCACCATCTTGGCATGCCTACACGGAGCACAAACCAACTCTTTATCAAGCCTCAACCGTGGCAATCCTCGGACCAAATTGAGTTTACTCAAGCGAGACAAAAGGTCAAAGCTCAAGTGACCCAACTTCCTATGCCACCTCCACAACTCACTCGAAGAACCAGCCAAGAAACAACGCTCCACACCCGAAGGCTGAGAAAAATCAGCACGAAACACCGACCCTCGGGAACGACCATACAAACAAGGTCCCCTCGAGAGTCCACAATCCGAGAACCACCGAGGCCGAAACAACACCTCAAAACCCTCATCCAACAAGCCGGGACACGAAAAGCAAATTGTACCCCGGCGATTGAACAAGTGCAACACGCCTCGGAGTGATCTTGTCACTCACTTTTATCTCACCTTACGAAAGCACATGCCCACGCCCATTGTCCCCAAAAGTGATGTACCTCTTCGTCACCACGGACGAGACTTGAGAACCACCCCCTGTCTCCGGTCATGTGCCTCGAGCAACCGGAGTCAATCAACCAAATGTTCTTCAAGTCTCCCACCGAAATTCAAAAACAAGCACGTGAGCGAACAAACGACTCGGACCGGGGTTAGTACCAAAAGAGGAAAACCAGTGCCGAGCCATTTGCTCGAAAGTGGGATTAGCACACATCAAGCCATCTTTCCTACCATAACCATCACCACGAACACCACCTCGGTAACCACTCCGAGGAAACCACCCCCTCACTTGCCCGGAGGAGGACCAAAACCACGGAAGACAACTCGTGGAACGTCCCTCCTCTCCTTCTCAAAGCTACGACTCCTCCCATCCCCGTAATGACCTCGAGGGGGAGAATGCCTAGCAACCGACCACTCGCTTGTCACTCCCGGACCAACCACCGGTAACTCCACCTCCGGACACCGAAACCTCTCGACTCACCACCTCGAAAACCACTCCGCCCAGAATTCTGGGGGGCCGGTTAAACCGCCTAGCTAGGCCGGTCTAACCGCCTCCCTCTGGGCTGGGCCGGTCTGACCGCCTAGCCAGGCCGGTCTGACCGCCCCCTCCAGACCTGCTCCTCGGCTGCGGGAACTCGCATCTCCCCATGCCGGAACACTTCTCACCACAGCTTTACCCCTGGGCAGTGGCATACGAGGCTTAGATACACCATGGAAAGGGTTGTACCTATCCTTGTTCGCCCACTCCTTTGCCATCCTCTCTTCCCGCTTCCTCTTGAAGCAAAACTCATCCTTGTGACCCTCTTTCCCACAATGGCCACAACGAAACCTCACAAGCTTAGGTTTAGGCTTGGATTGGGGCTGCTCGCTTGGTTTCTCTCCACTCAACTCCTCCACCGATTTCTCCTCACTTGCCTTCTCACTCACTTTCCCAACGAACACTTTCCCGGAAGTGCTCACAAACTTGATAGGCCTTCAGAGATCATTTGTGGGTGTAGGAAATATAGGTGGAGCTGGGGTTGTGTCTAGTCGGTTCCTAAGATGGTTGGGTTTTGGAAGGAAATCATTTTTGTGGTGGGTTTTTGGTGGCTCCGGGATATTCTCTCCACTTCCTTCACCAACCTTGTTTGCCCCAAGCCCCTCACCATCTTGCCTCTTAAAGGCCTCGATCATCATCCTCAACGAGGCTCATGACCGGACAACCAACCCATCAACTTCCTCAAATCATCATTCTCATCCCGCAAACGATCAACATAATGTGCAAGCTACAAATTTTTCAATGCATGCATTTCACGGGTAGAGCAAGATGTAGGCATGGGTTCCTTCAATTTAGCCTCGAGCGAACTAGTGTAAGCATGCATCTCATCAATCTTAGCATGCAAAACGGGGCAAGAAGTGCAAGCACCTAGCAACGCGAGTCTAGACTTAAGCTCGGCCACTTCAACCCTAAGCACATCTAGTTCCTCACACTTGGAGGCATGCTTCTCCTTAAACAAAGCAAGATCGGCAAGAAATATGGAGCAATCAGCACAATCATTCTCATCGAAACAACGGGGCTAGCCTTAAGCGAATCAATCTCAAGCTTGCTATCAAGCACCCGTGTCTCTAGCTCGGCCACTCTAGTCCTAGCATCCTCGAGTGAAGCCCTAAGCTCTTTCCTCATTTTCTTGGCCTCTCTAAGCATGTCATCACGGTTATCAAGCAAAGAGCCAAGCCTCTCATTCTCCCGGCGCAAGAAGGGGAGTTCATCACGCACCTCGTCGTCGGACTCGCAGTCCGAGTCGCTCCGTGTGCTCTTCTTGCTGCCGGAGCTCGGCGCCATGGTGCGAAGCCATCTCTCGCGGCGCGGCTCGGCCCCGCTCGGGTTCTTGGACGACTTCTTGTTCTTGCGGCGATCTCCCTCGTCTTCACCGCCGCTCGAGCTCGAGGTGGAGTACACGGACTCGGAGTCGACGTCGCTCGCTCCAACCATCGCTCGGGCCTTGCCTCGGCCTCCTTCTTCCTCGATCGTCGCTCGTCCTTGTACTTGTTCTTGTGCTTGCTCTTGTGGTCGCGCCTCGAACGGTACTTGCCATCGTTCATCCTCGGCTTGTGCTTGTAGCTGTCCTTGCTCTCGGCCTTCTCCGGGCAGTCGGCGACGAAGTGTCTCGGCTTGCCGCACTGGAAGCAGGTCCTCGTGTTCCTCCTCATGTTCACGCGGTTCTCGTGCAGCCTCTCGAACCGCCTCGTCAACAGTGCCAGCTCGTCCTCTCCAAGGTCATCAAACTCCTCATCTGGCATAGACATCAAAGAGGAAAACGAGAACATTGTTGGGGGGATACCCGAAAAATTCGGATAACTGCCCTAACACAAGTGGAGTTCTCAACAAGTTTGAGTACGAGATTAGGGCGCGAAGAGACAATGAAGCTCTCTGCAAGTAGCACAAGTTCCAAAAAAGTCTGAATCCGTTTACACGTGCCCTCGCGCCCCCTTTTATAGGGAGACGGAGGGACTTTTACATACCGATAATACCCTCGGGCTCGAAGAATATTCCTAGTGTGAACACATACAAGAATGTCTTTTCTCCCCTTACACATTTACAAGTCTGCCACTAGTTCACACTCTAAACCCGGACTTTTTGGGACTACAACTTTGACTTTGCTTCTCCCGTGATTCGTGAATGCCTTCGCCCGGAATTCCCGAACTAAGTCTTCTACAGATTCCCCGAAGTGGCCCTTGCTTCCCCGCAGTTCATGCATGTCCTTGCGCCTGAGTCCCGAACAGAGTCTTCATTAGATTCCCGAATCAGCAAATCCCCGAAGTTCGGACCATCAACAGTTGAGGTTCCGGGCTTCCGCGTGTTCATGACTCCGCCTCTTCGCCGAATCAAGATTCCCGAACTCTGCACATTCGCGAATTCGAGACTCCACAGGTCCCAGACTTCCGAGAATCGCGAATTCCCTGCTTCTGAAAAACATGCTCCGAGAACTTCATTAAACTTAACGTTTCGAGGGTGACGGGTTTTCCTGAATTCCCCAACACTAGCCCCTCGGGGAAGCGGGTTGACTCCGACGATCCGATTCCACGAACCTTTCGGAAATTTAGTAAAAAACGTCACCCTCGGAACGTCGGAGGGGACACGCGTCACCCAGGGAGCCAAAGGCGGTTAAATCGAGGCGCACTTCGCCAAACTACCCCCCCCCCGGCCCTATAAATAGTGGGCTGGCGCTGTTAAAAATCTTTTTACTGCTCTCGAGCTTTTCATAATTCGTGCATCTCTCTCTTCGCGGATTCTGGTGTTTTGCTTGAAGGCTTACGAACTCCAGGTCTTGTTCGCGCTCCTCTAAGGTATTTTTTATCCGTGCTTCGTTGATTCATTATTTCGTTAAATTTAGGTGTAGAGACATCGCGAATTTGCGAATTTCATATTCGAACATTGTTCTCACCTGTTTGGATGTTCGTGTTTATCAGGTGGCTCGGGTTAAAAGTACAGCTAGACCCATGACTACCGAAGAGCTGATCGCTGCCGGTCTCCCAGTCGATCAAGCTGCCGAAAGTACCGATCGTGCTGCACGGGCCGAAGATGTTGGTTCACCCAGCGGTTCCCGAAGTCATGAAGACGCAGAGGTCGGGTCTGATGGCGGCGAAGATGTCGGGGATGTGGATGCTGGGGTAGATGATCTCGTCATGCTGAGGACTTCTGGCCCACTGCCGCCCTCACTTGCGTTCGGAGAGTCAAAGGTGACGAGCAATGTTATTCGTGAGTACGAGAAGTCTGGATTCTTCTCTCCTGGGGCCGGGCGCGCCCCACTCGATGAAATAATTCCCACCCCCAAGGCTGGAGAAGTTGTGGTTTTTCGGGACTTTTTCATCTGCGGGCTGCGGTTCCCTTGTGATCCAGTCCTACCGGCGATTCTTGATGCATTCTCAGTGAAGATCCATCAGCTTACCCCAACGTCTTTCCTCGAAGTATCAAAGTTTATTTGGATTCTGAAGACCTTCGGGTGCGGTCCTACCATCGACGCCTTCACCAGGTTCTACGAACTGGTGATTTGTCCAGAGGTTGTGAAGGGTGAAGATGGGCAGTTCTATCACAGCCAGCACGCATGCTGTACCTTCAATACCCGACGCCAGAACACCCGACAAGGGATTACCCGAATCCATATTTCTCCCTGCTGCAAGACCAACCTTTCCGAAGATTGGAAGTCATACTGGTTTTACTTGAAAGTTGATTTGCCGAAGCTGCCATGCCCGATCGCGCCCCTCACCGCATTGAATGTGGGGAAGTACAACCAGCGCGCTCTAGGAATTCGGAATTGCGAGAGTGCATTTCATTTGGCCAGCACGATACTTGGCGGTCGCGACATTATCGAAGAATTCGTCGCCGCGCGAATCTGGCCTATCTCGAACGGCTGGGCCCCTGCCGAAATCGTACACTACAACGTCAACTGGGCAGATCGGCAGGTTCCTTTCCCGAAGTTCGGGATTAAACTTCGCGAGGGCCAGACCGCCAAGGACTTCATGGACGAAGTAGAGAAAAGGGTCAACATCATGGTAGGCGAATATACCATGAACGAGTATAAAGCATACAAGGCCCTGGTGAAGCATAAGAAGAAGATCAACCGCGTCTTTTCGGAGATCTGCGGTGACAAATTTTTCGGCTCTCGAGCTCCCCGGTCCTAAACCGAAACTTCCCGCCGTCGCCGTGGCCGGTGCTCGCCCGCCCCTATCAATGCTCCCCGAATTAGATCGTCGAAGCGCGGCTCGTCGCCTGCCGCCGAAGGAACCTCTTTGGGAGTGAAGCCTTCAAAGACCAAGTCTCTTGAGTCGTCGAAGCGGAAGCGGAAAACCTCCGAACCTCGATCCACGGAAGCTGAACTCCAAGCCGCCTCGGGGGCTTGCCGAGATGAGCCGCAAGAAATTAAAGAAAGCTGTGAGGAAAGTTTCCTCCATCGGAGTTCGTCGAGTCCCATCCGCCTTTGACGACGACACTCTCGCGAAAACAGATAACGTCGAAGGTGTTTTCCTCTGGCCACTATTTAATTTTCGAGACAATTGTCCTGCTGGTTCCGAAAATGAATTCGTGGACATTGACTCCTTTTCAGATGTTGCTCCTGAGGTCCGAAGGGAGCCATCTCCTGCTGCTGCTGAGAAGCCCACTACTGTTGCCGAAGCTATTGTTCGCGCTGAATCTCCTGCTGCTGCCGGTTCCCCCGTTGCTGAGGTCGCTGCTGCTGATCAAGTTTCCTCCGAATTCGCCCGGGACCTTGAGCGAACCATTCAAAGACATGGCCATTCTTCCGAAAATATTCCATTGGTCGAAGTTCGGGAAGTCGTCCCCGAAGACCAAGCGCCTTCTCCTTCCCTGGCTGCCTTTAACAAAAGCTTTGGTACGTCTCATCGCGGCAAACTATTGCGTGTTGGTTTCGAGACAAGTGGCGTCGGGGGCAAGGCGTCCAAGTTTTTAACTCTATGGAAATCGTCCGCCATTGTTGATGAAACGGGGAGAAAGCGCTTGAACGACCCGAAGAGGCCGCCGAAGGCTCCGAGAGAAGGCCCCTCTCTGTCTCCGAAACCGCTCCTTCGCCTCAGGAGAAAACTTCTCCGGGTTCGAGCAAACAAGTCACCATGCAGCATTTTAGCAAACAAGGTTCGTTGATTCTTACTGTCCTTTTGTGTCATTCGCGATTGTTGAATCTCCGCCTGAGATTTACTCATGAATTTTGCAGAATTCAAGAATCTGTTGCACTCCTATTCTCCTTCGAAACTTGCGCGCTTCCACGAAGACTACACTCTCAAGTACTCTATGCTCGGGAAGGTTGCCATAGAGCGGCTTTCTAAGCAAGAGAAGATTAATGAAGAACTTTCTCTGAAGTCCAAGGAGCTAGAGCGTAACTTTGGCCTCACGCAATCTACGAACCTGGAGCTCGAGAATAAGGTAGCTGAGCTGGCTGAGGCCTTGAAAAAGAGTCACGACGAGAAAAAAGCTGCTGAAGCCGCACTCGAGGAGTCCAACAAGGAACTTGAGAAAGTTCGGAAATCTCACGAAGATGACTTGAGTGTGATCGAAAAACTTCGGCAACAACAAGAGCGGGCTTCAAAGATTGCCGAGGATCTTCGCATCAACAACGCCAGCCTTGCCAAGTCACTGAGCTCGAAGGATCAAAAAATCGTGGATCTTGAGAGAGCACTGGCGGCAGAAAGTGAAGCTTCAAAGAAACATATTTCGGAAATTCTGGGAAGATTGAAATTGCTTTATGCTGAGTACCAGAAGTCTCTGAATGAGTATGGTGTTCGTCCAGCTCCTCTCCCAGATGACATTGATATCCCCGATTTCATGGACTGGCTCGATGAAGAATTCAAGGCTCTCCCCGAAGTCATCTCTGGTGCCGGCAACTTTGCTGTGTCTTTTTCTGTGGAAAGCATTCTGAAGGTCCTTCACGATTACGGCTGTGTTGACTTGGCAAAGTTTCGCGCGAACCTTTCTCAGTTCCCAGGCGTTACCAGCGATACTATACTTCAAGACAACCCTGACATTATTGCTATAAAGCTAAAATTCGCGAAGGAATTCTGGATGATTGGCGGGGCGGAGATGGCTAAGACTGTTGCGCGGGCAAAGCTTGACGAGGTAATTCTTTGGTCGATTTCGTGACTTATATTCGTCGTATGTGTTCCGGCTTCTTAAGCCTTCCTTACTCTTCTCAGTTGAGAGAACAAGAGTGCCAAGAAGGCGTCGCCGCATCCCCCGAAGGATCAACCTCTGGCGAGAGTTCGAGTGAAACCGGCGAGGGCTCGGATGGCAGCAGCAGCAGCAGCAGCAACGATGGCGACAACGGCGAACAAGTCCGCGAACGTGAGGAAGATTCACCGAAGGTGGATGTCACGAACTGAACGACATGTTCGAAAATTTGTGTGAACTGTAAATTGGTTATACATTCGTGTGGGTGTGTTAATCTTTTCTGAACAGAATGTTTTGTATATTTCAACCTGCGCAGGTCCTGCAAGTTGGGCCTGCGCAGGACGTTCTACCTCTGCGAATTCATCGGGATAATATGTTCGTTAGTGGTGAAGCGTGGCGTCTATTCAAACAAGCGCATCCTGAGCAAGATTTCTCCGATTTTTGGCTTGAGGCCTCGCTCAAATTTTCTATAGGTTGCTTTGATCTCTGTTCGTGTTTCTTTCTTTGTAAAAAGAGCCGTTCTGCATCCTCTACTTCGCGATCCACGAGAATTCCGAAGACGGAGCCCCTTAGCCCCTTAGCCGGTTCGTCTGACTTTGCCTATGCTAGCGATGTGGCTAACAACAACGTTCGTAAACCAGGACATGTTGTAGAACTTTCTTTCTAAGTTTTGTACTGATTGTTGTAATTCTGGAGGAACTATTCGGCAGTTTTTATGCGAATAAGGCAATGAATGTTTTTTCTTGAAAAAACGTCACCCTCCCCCACCTTGCCGTTTCGCATGAAAACTAGTTGACGAATTTACGAATTTCACTATTCATGATCTTCTTTAGCATATTTTTCGGAGAAGTCCTTGTCAGCTTTTGAAAATTTCGGCTGTCGTTGTGCGAGTCGGCAAAATTTGTTCTTCGAATTTTGCGGACTTGCCCTAACTGGCAAACTTGCCTGGTTGAAATTGCAACCTTCAGTTGCTTCAACCAAGATTTTTCTGCGAACGCCCGACGGAGCCCCTTGTCCTTTTCCTCTAATGGTGATACCTGAAAAAATTGCCGACAGTCTGAACTGAATGATAATACATTATGCGAACTCTTCTGGTGGGAATCCCTTCGTGGATGGGATTTTTCTAGGCCACAACTTGTTGTAGTCTCAGGCCTCTCGGTGGGAATCCCTTGATGGATGGGATTTTTCTAGGCCACAACTTGTTGTTGTCTTAGGCCTTTCGGTGGGAATCCCTCGATGGATGGGATTTCGGTACCGTCGAGAAGCCCTTTCACGAACTCACTCTTTTTTCACGATGAAATTCTGGCTATCAAGGAGCCTTTCACACGAATTTTTCTTTTTTCTCGATGGAATTCTGGCTATCAAGGAGCCTTTCACACGAACTTTTCTTTTTTCACGATGGAATTCTGGCTATCAAGGAGCCTTTCACACGAACTTTTCTTTTTTCACGATGGAATTCTGGCTATCAAGGAGCCTTTTGTTGACGCAAAATGTGCACTCAGCGCCAATCACACAGCAAGCCGAAAAGCTTAGCTTCGCACGCGCAGAGAGAAAGTGACGTGCCAGTCAATTTTTCCTGAAAATTAACAAAAGATAAAACAGTTAGATACCAAAACTTGGAACCTACCGGGTGGTACCAGGCAGTTCCATATTTACGGCTAAGGAGCCAAGCAAGACGACATGTAGCTATGCGAAGCTACCTGTCGAAGAACCACAACCATTCGGGTAACCGCGAAGGAAAAAAGAACATTGCCGAATGGATGACGTAAGCATGACAACGACCGATCTTTGAATAAACATGGATGCACGTACCAGGCCATAACCGATCCTCACGAAGATTAACATTGAATGAAGTAAAGCACGAACATGATCATGTATTAAAATAAGCATGCATAGATCCAAAGCATTAGTCTACCGCATGTCTAATTACTTTAAGATCCGTCGGGTACGATATCGCAAATCTATCCACCGCATGATACAACTTGCATGAAAGAACGCACCACTTTCCACAAATAGATCTATCCACCGCATGATACAACCTAAATATGGAAAGCTAAAAGCACACGTCTTTTAAAACATAAATAACGCACGTGATCTACTCGTGAAGATATAACCGAATGCGGCCGAACAACCGATTCGGGGTCCATGAAGAAGGAACAAACATTACCACGTGAATAAATCTATCAAGCCGAATTGGAAATCTAATCCACCGGATGACTAGCTCCAAAGCAACCCAAAAACCTCGCATCTACCGCATGATACCCGGCTCTTTCAAGATTTATACTAACAAAGCAAGCTTGAACCCGCAACATGTAACAACCTAGATCGATTCGGTTTCGGCTATCGGAGAGCACGAGATCCACGCGTCAAAACACGAAACCTATTCTTGCACGGATCTTAAAAGGAAAAAGAGCCGATCCAAACCCATCTAGATTGGGCAAAAGTGTATTACATGAATTAAAACATAAAGCAAAACTCATGATAATACATGGTAACTTAATGAATCTATTGGATCTTGCCAAAATCCAATAGAGCCGATAACTAGCTTCGAGCTAGACCTTAGCCTACCGCATGGCTCATGATCTAACAAGAAACCCTCTTGAACCAAGCTTGAATCTACCGCATGACACGAAGCATGGTAACAAGACTACTTGCATCGATCTAAATCCACCGCATGATACTAGACATGATACAAGGTTGCGGTACTCACGGAGGTCGACGGATCGATTGGCCCTCTCGAAGAACTCGACGACACGACAAGGGACTCTAGGGTTTGGCGTAAGGCCGGTGTGTATTGAGGAATGAACGTGTTTTTTACATACATCCGGGGATCATATTTATACCTGCCGGCGATTACAATTGCGAATGGATTCATTGCCTAACTAAACTTGATCGCCCGTCCATCCATTCGCTTCCCCCGATCGAGCCACGTCACCGTCCAATCCCGCAAAATCAGCTCCACTATTCCTTTGCCGAACCGGGAGCGGATAGCCGACCGCGGATCCTTCGCCGAAAATCTCTCGAAGATATCCTTCCTTCCATCGGACGGACTCTTCTCCGAATCGGACCCACATGTCATACTCCTTACCGATTTTGGTGTTAACACATGCCCCTTCAATTGTGGGATAAAAGTAATTTTGTTCCACAATTGACTCCCCGCCACGAATCTTTGAGCCAAACCCGTCAACACCTGTTCTTCGCAATCCGCCGGATTCTTCGTCCGGATCCAACCCTAGATCCCCTTCGTTCCGAACTCGAATCTCCAATGGCAACTCGGAACCAAGCCGTTCGGGTAAATTCACCCCTCCAAACCTTTGTTCGGCATTAGGTTTTCAATTTTTCCCGAAATTTTCTTCTTCTTCTGCTCTCTTCCGGAACCGTCTATCGCCCTTCGATCCCTATTGAGGCCAATTCGCAGCCTTATTATCTTGGTCCCGAAGGGAATCCCGACCCTCGAGATTTCATTGCCGCCGAATCTCGCAGAATCCCTTTCAAGGTAGCTTTATCTCCACCTCCTCAGTGGCAAGATGCGTTCAAGAACTGGCCTTTGCCCCCAATCGCAGGCTGGAAGACTTGGTACCGTAGGATTCTCGCGGATAAGAGTGGATTGACCAATCTGGATACTCTCCGCATTGCTCAATGTTTGGAGTTATCTGTAGCTGAGACGCCCAAGAATGAAGATCTTCTGATAGCCGCGTGCCACTTCTGGTCCAATGGCGTCAATGCCTTCCTTTTTGGGCATGGCCCAATGTCTCCAACTTTGGCCGATGTGTACATGATCACCGGCCTTGATATCACGGTCCCGTTCAGGCCTTGGAATTTCAAGAACTCCTCACGCCAAACGGGGGTAAAGCCAGGGAATGGCTACAAGAATTATATTTTGAAACACATGAGAGATAATCCCCTTGGCGAAGTTGAATACGCAGCCTTCTTGAACATGTGGTTATGCGGGTTTGTCTTCCGTGGCAAGGCCAATGAACCCACTCGAATCATATCGCAATGGCGATCCATCCGGCCGCCGGCAATCGCCTTCCTCCGGGAAAATTCCTCTTGGGCGATGTATACCATATGCTTCATCGGACAGCTTACCCAAATGTATACCAGCCGAGGATAACGTGCGTCAATGGCCCTTGGTGGTTTGTTCGGATTTGGCCGCAGCCTTCACATGCACCCGATTGCGGGCGTCGACTTGAGCTCCGGGTTCTTCCCCCGGTCCAATCCCCCCGAAGGAGAACTTCAAGTCACCGAGAGGATGCCAAAGCTATGGAGAAGCAACTTCAACTCGTTATCATTCGACAGGACATCACCCAACTCTTCGAGTTGTTCTTCAAAGGCTTCCCCAATCCTCTTTGGCTCCCTTATCTAGGCTATGACACTCGACCTTCCCCGTCGAGTTCTCCTTTGGGCCCGGCCATCAAGATGGGAGATTCCTAGAAATTTTTAATATCATAATCCGCCCATGTATATTACCTACCGAGTTCAATGGAGGAAGGCGGAATGCCGCACTTATGAGTACTACCGGCCTAACGTAATGGCCGGGCAACTTGGATGCGGCCACCTGCCCCCAAGATTGTTTCCGCATGAATTCCTCAAGCCCCGGGGAGGAAATCAAGGAACCGATGCAAGTGCGACAGAGTTTTCAACTATGTGTGCGGTCCCCACCGTCTACACATGTCCTTTTGTGCCCGCAACCATAGCTCACCCCACCTTCAACTCATGGTGGCAAGAATTCCATGATCACATCTTCGGTGAACCCGTTCATGTGTTCCCGTGCGAATTGGTGCCCGATTTCCCGCCGACTTCGAGGTAACACAATGAGCCCCTTGATCGACTTTTATTCATGGTCCCGACCTTCATCTTCCGTCCACGTAACACGCTTCCGCCCCTCGAGCCGGGGTAATAACTTATAATGCCGAAGGCCCAATTTCAGCATTGGGGTTTAAATCCACAACCCCCGCGCCAACCGATGGACAGTATGCTACCACCGATCCCGGCCTCTCTAGCCTTGCTCGTTGACAGGAGGCAAGGATTGCATCCGATTCCCCCTCCGAGCGCTAAAAGGAGGAGAACCGTCAAGAAAGTACCGGTTGAGGTAAACTCCTTTACCTTCTCGATTACCGGGTTACTCGTTCTTGATGGATCATATCATTGTGTATTTCGGACTAGAGCCCAACATTCTTCGTAACCAATACCCGCCGATGCCCCATCCACCGGTATGGCTTTTTGCCGTTCTTTCTCAAGGATGAGCACCGGCACTTATCCCTTCAATTGGACATTTGCGAAGAAACCGTTGGAGAACCACTCGTAGATGTTCCGGTGGTTCAACAAAGCGAGCCCTTCCAGGGGTTGAATTGCCCATCCCGCAGAGGTTTCATCTTCATCACCTTCTCGCGAAGCGACGCTCTCCGCAGATGAATCCCCCAACTCAACCGGAGCCGCCAAACACCCCTAGGATGCCATCGCCTATCAGTCAAGCAACAATGACCAACCCAACAGAGGAGGATCCAATTTTTCACCAAACGGAAACTCACGAGTCACCGATGGCTGCATCGCATCTCCCCGACTTGGAAGTTTCGGCTCGCTCGGACGCTTCTTTCGTCCGCGATTGCTCCCGCTCAAGAAAACACTCATGAGGTATCCAATTTTGCTCTTAATCTTGATACCTTGGTCCTAGCATTCTCACCTCGGCGATGTTGTTTTCGGGATCACACCCCGTCGTCATCGAGCTTACCATCGGAGGGCCCATCGACCGCCGATGTGACGAAAGAAATAAACCGGCCGTTGCCGGACGAGGTATTGCTCAAGCTCAAAGAAATTGCGGCCCGGCTAGAAAAAGACGTCCAGGATCAGCTCAATGATCTTCGCCATTTTGAAGAGATGTTTGAGCCCATTAGCCGTAAACTCCCCGATGACATCAGAGCTTTTCTGTCGTCCGTCTACGACTTAGAGCCCTTCTATGTTCCCTTGAGGCGCACTTGGAGGAAATTGCGCTCCCGTTCGGCCATTGAAAAGGAGAAAACTGAGGCTGAACAGGCCATGAACGGGATACAATCCCAAGCAAAAAGCCATAAGGATGCCTTGGCCGACTCCGCAAGCTTCTTACGACCCGAAGGTCGCCGTAAAGGTCGCTCGGGCGATGAAAAGTAAGAGGAAACGATGCGATGCGGACCGCTTACCGACTTATCCGATGCCCAAAAGGATTATCGGGAGATCTTGGATAACTCCCACTTGATAGTATCCAATGTTCGTCACGCACTTGCAAAACTCCTTAACGCTTGAATGTTCTTATTGATGTATACCCGGACCGGTCGTTTTTGTAATATTTCCTTTGCAATTTGTTTCCTTTCCTTGGCGTACTTTGAGATGTGATGCCGAACGACCCATTCGGTAGTGAAACGCTAACTCGCCGAACGACACCTTGAATTCCTTTAGCCGAAACCATCGACCCACACGCGTTTCAGCTTAGAACTCCAAACGACCCACCGGCGGGTTGGTCAAGGAAATCTCTCCGCCTTCCGATTTTATTGGGACGTGCGCCACGATCCACGCCCACGATTCGAAGCCACAATTACCCGCCCGTGCCTATAAATGTAGCCATAGGTGCCCCTAGCTCTCCACCGGGCCTTCTAGCTCTCGAATCTTTGCCAATCTCCGGCCCTCTTGCAAACAAGGCACATCCCCAAACCGCAATGGTGCGCCGCCTCAACCGCCGCCGCGCCTCCGACGAGGCCGAGGGAAGCAGGGCCGCCAATGCGCGCGGCGGTGATGGTCATCAATTTCTCCTTGTCGATCTTCCTTTTGATCTTCCCTTTGCCTTGACAATCATCTCCCTTTTTTCGCCTTGATTCGGTAGAATCCGCCCCGCGCGCCGGCCAATCGCCCCTTCCCCGATGACTCTTCGGAGTCCGACGGCCACTCCCCGCGTGCCGTACGGGGAAGCGAGACGCTATTCGCTTCAAGGAGGAGCTAGAGGCGTCTCGTCTTGAGCTGGAGGCCGTCTCCAAAAAAGCGGGCGTGGCCGAACTAGAGTGGGAGGACCCGGCGGAAACAACCGCTGGAAGCCATTGATGGTATGGTTCTGATTCTTGATTTAGTCCAGCCTTTGATGCTAATCCCTTCTTGTTTGTCTTTTGCAGCCCGTGATGCTGAGCTCAACCAGCTAAAAGCGCTGGTAGAGCAGCTGGCGGAGAAGGTGAACGCTCACGGCGACACGCCGGCGGAGCGCCTGGCCGCGGTGGAGCGCCGCATTGACGAGGTGGCCGTCCATGGTGTTCGTCTGGGCACCACCTTGGGCCCGGGCCGCGATGGCGACGCATACGGACGTCGACTATTCCACCGGGCCGCGTGGCTTCCAGTGGCGGCGCGCCGGGAGGATATCGACGAGATCGAGCTCATCCCCGGAGCGCCTCGACGGCCACGGCGACGCCATTGCCGAAATTACCCATCCCCGTGCTGTGTTGAACGTACTCTTTGACTAGATTGTACTAGGGATGTGTAAATGTCGGCAATATATGATGAACTTTTGGAATCTCGCATTTGTTCCGTGATATTTCCTTTCGCATTTGCATCCGTGAACTTGTCCTCTTCGAATGCATCCGGGAACCGTCATTAGCCGAACGCTCGCAAACAACTGCCCCTTGGCGCAAGATCCACAAAGGATCCCAATTCGGCAATCCGCAAATACTTGTTCAAAAGAAAACCCTTCGCACTCGGTGGAAACCCCTGCCGCTTGGTATCCCAACAGTGTGTACCGGCGATCATCACTCCCAATGCGCCTCCTTGGTCAATAAAATAGCCCGTGGGGTGCTCGCAAATCCACTCGCACACTCCTCCATCGCTTCTCGTCCCTTCCTTTGCTCGCCGGAAGAAAAAACCCCAACGCCATGGACAAGGGTGAACACGCCCTCGGGGAGCGGCTCGTCAAGGAAGCGTACGATTCGGAAGTGAGTTCTTTCTTGATCTACTCTTTGTCCTCCCGCTTGATCTTGCGCTTCATGTTTTCCTCTCGCCTCTTTCAGCCTTGATTTGCTTCTCGAAGAGGTCATCGGAACCGAAGATGTTCCCGAGTACATCTCCTCCGATTCTTCTCCCGAGGCGGAGGATGCCACGCCCGAGCAAAGGGTCATTCATCGGTACCGCGCCGCCGTGCCCGCACCCGGAGCGTGACCTCGGGGACATGTCCGTTCGCCGCCAAGCCGAACGCGAGCGTCGTATGGCGGCGGAAGCGCTAGTAGGGGGTAAACGCTTCGTCCCCCTTCATGTTTGCATCTGGATTTCTTGCCCCTAACCTTGATTCTTTTGCCCCAGATGTCTCTGACAGGTACAGCAACCTGAAGGCGGCCTGGGATAGCTTGGTAGAGGCCGCCAATCGTGGTCATCCTCGTGCGTTCCAAGTCGCCGTCACGGTGGTTCTGGAACAACTGAAGAGGGAGCAGCAGCCGAAGAAGTAAAGAAAAGATTGAATCATACTTTCGCTTCTTTCTCCACGCCTTCTGCTTCCCTCCCTTAGGGGACTTGACCTTCGGGGCTGCTATGTGTAATCTCGCAAGAAACCGCTTGTAGTGTAGTATTGAGCTAAGGGCAATGCATCGTGCACCGGCCATTTTCTTTTGTTCATGGATTTTTGTTCTAAAGGCGGCCTCATTCCCGAGCGCCGCCGTTTCGTGTCGATGTGTATAATCATCGATCGATTTCAATGCTAGGATAATACTTCTTCGGATATCTTCCATTTATTGCGGCGGAAAACTCCTCTCCTAGCAAAGTTTTCAATATGTATGCATTACCAGAACGCATCCGACCACACGAAAAGGCCCCTCCCGCTTGGGGGACCATTTGCCGAATTCACCGTATTTAGTTCCAATCGGCGATAGCGCTTTCCAAACTAGATCGCCTTCGTGAATTGCTTTACTTTTACTTTCTTGTTATAGTATTTAGCGACCCGCAGCTTGTTTTTCTCGATGTTTTCCAGGGCCCTGAGACGGATCATATGCAAATCTTCTAACTCATCCATCATTAGGCCACTGTAATCCTTGGAGCTCAAATCATTTTGCAGCACTACTCTCCTTGACTCTGATTGCATTTCCCAGGGCAAGATCGCGTGATGCCCGTAAACCAACTCGTAAGGAGAAGTCTTTGTAGCTCCATGGGGGGCCATTCGGTAAGCCCACGCCGCTTCACCGAGTACCGAATGCCATCTCCTCGGCTTCGGTTGATCTTCTTCTCGTATAAGCTTGATCATGATCTTGTTAGAAGCCTCGCTTGACCATTAGCTTGGGCATAATATGGAGAAGAATTAAACAGTTTGATTCCCATGCTTTCGGCAAAATCTCCGAATTCCAATGACACGAATTGTGCCCCTTGGTCGGTGGTAATCGTCCGAGGAATCCCAAATCGATAGATGATGTGTTCCTTGACGAATTCGATCATGTTTTCTCGACGTCACCTTTTTTGAGTGGGATTGCCTCAACCCATTTGGTGAAGTAATCGTAGCCAAAAGCACGAACTTATGCCCCTTGCTAGATGGTGGATTAATTTGGCCAATCAAGTCTATACCCCACCCCCGAATGGCCATGGCTTGATGATGGGATTTAATGCCGATGCAGGGGACTCTTTGAATATTCCCGAACCTCCGGCAATCTTGACACCCCTTGTAATACTCAAAGCAGTCCCTCTAATATCGTCGGCCAAAAGCATCCAGCCTCGCCTAATAACCCATTTCATGCGATAGGCCGATTGGTGCGCTCCACATATCCCATCGTGCACCTCGCTCATCATGTTCTTGGCTTCTTCTCGGACCCCGTGCATCGTAGCGACTCCATCTAGTGACTTATAGAATAAATTGTCATCCGAAGAACGAACTTGATTGCCTTATACCCGAGCTTCCTAGAGACTTTTCGGGATGGATCTCTCAAATAATCAACGATCTCTTTCCTCCAATCATCTTCTCGTAAGATCCGTCCCCGTTGCGCTCACCTCTCGCAGCAATGCTTCTTGACTCTCTTTATAACCGGAGGCGCTCCGAGCCGGCTTGTTTGCTTCCTCGTTATGCTCTCTAGGAATGTGCCGTAGGGTTACCGAGTGGAAAGCCCTTCAAGATTTCTCTCGCATTCCTCGTAGTAACTCCTCGCCGCCTCGCTTCGCACTCGTACCGGCCGTTCAATTGCTTGATGACCAACTCTGAATCTCCATAAATTTCAACTGAAACGGCCCCGCTTCTCTCAAATATTGAAGCCCTCGAAGCAGTGCCTCGTACTCAGCCTGGTTATTTGTGACGGTGGGTTGTATAGGAATGGCGAATTCGAACATCTCGCCTCTGGGAGAAATTAGTAGGATCCCTACTCCCCCACCTTTGCCACATGATGACCCGTCAAAGAATAGAGCCCATGGGGTAATTTCAAGCAAATCAATCGAAGGGTCACGGTGTTCGCTATAAAATCGGCAATGACCCGACCTTTGATGGCTTTTGCCGATTCGAACTTCAACTCGAATTCGATAGAGCTAAAATCCATTTGCCAACCCGACCATTCAAAATTGGCATAGATAACATATGTTTTATCACATCAAACTTCGAGTACACGTGCATTCGGCATTCAACAAGTAGTGCCGAAACTTTGTACACGAGTAGTATACGCAAAGACATAATCTTTCTATAGCCGAATACCTCGGTTTCGGGATCAAGTAGTTTTCGGCTAAGATAGGCTACTACCCGCTCCTTCCCTTCGAATTCTTGAATAAGGGCCGATCCAATAGTTTGGGTATCGGCCGCCACGTACAACTTGAAAGGCTTGTTCAGCGAGGAGGAACTAGCACCGGCGGCTCCTTCATGTATTGCTTGATTTCCTCGAAAGCCTTTTGTTGTTCGTCGCCCCATGTGAATTTCGATCCTTCTTCGCCTTCAAAGCAACGGAGAGAATGGCAACACCTTCTCGTGATAAATTTGAGATGAACCTTCTCACAAAGTTGATCTTGCCGAGCAATGATTGCAACTCCTTGAGGTTGGTTGGAGGAACGACTTCATCAATGGCCTTCATGCTCTTTTTGCCAACTTCGATCCCTCCTTCGTGGACCAAAAACCCCAAGAACTCTCCACCGACACCCCAAATGCACACTTGTTTGGATTCATCTTCGAGCCATGCTTCCGGTGCATTCCAGGGTCTTCTTCACATCTTCCAGATGGGTGTCATGACTTAAAGACTTGATCACCACGTCGTCAATGTAGATTTCCACGGTCTTGCCGATCAACTCATGAAAAATGTAATTCATGGCCCGCTGATAGGTTGCACCGGCATTTTTCAACCCAAATGTCATGACGATCCATTCAAACGAGCCTATATGACCGGGACATCTAAAGGCCGTCTTCGAGATGTCTTCTATTGCCATAAAGATCCGATTGTACCTGCGTTGCCATCCATGAAGCTAATCACCTTGTGCCCAGCAGCGGCGTCAATCAGCAAATCGGCAATAGGCATCGGGTATCCATCCATGGGAGTAGCTCTGTT
Source organism: Cenchrus americanus (assembly GCA_947561735.1). NCBI lineage: Eukaryota > Viridiplantae > Streptophyta > Magnoliopsida > Poales > Poaceae > Cenchrus > Cenchrus americanus. Next base: position 306,114,324 of record OX387241.1, on the reverse strand, counting down.
TAGGTCCCTGAAGTCTATGCAAACTCTCATTTTTCCGTTTTTCTTATACACAGGGACGATGTTAGAAATCCACTCCGCATATCTCAGGGCCGAACGAAGTTTGCGTCAAGTAATCTTTCGATTTCCTTCTTCACATCGGCCAATACTTCATCCTTGTAGATTTTCCGGGCGGCCGCTTATATGGCTTGAAACCGTGGCTTGATTGGCAACCGGTGCTCGACGATGGATCGATCCAATCCGGTGCATCTCCGAGTAATCCCGTGCGAAGCAATCTTTATATTCTCTCGAGAAGCTCAATTAAGTTCCCCCGAAGTCCGGGCCGCAAATCCGCACCGATGAACGTCGGCCTTGGCTTATCACCGCTTCCAATGTCAACTTCCTCCAGCTTATCGGCCGACATGAATCCTCGTCCCGCCTTGCCATCGTGCCATCCACGGGGTTCTCCATTAAAAATTACCGTAAGAGCCGACCGCTTGAATCGGGCCGTTGGTCACCGCCGACAGTTCAACAGGACCTTCTCCCCGGCTCCTTCCCCGAGAAGCAATCGATGCCTTGGTACTCCCGCAAGGCCGGTTCCATGTTAGCCACGCTCACGGAGTCATCCGCCCGGACGACCTCGATTTCATCGTCCACCCACCGGATCACCGTTGATGCATAGTGGATGGGACGCAGCAGTTGGCGTGGATCCGGGCCCCGCCCAAGCAAAGCAGTCGTAGGCTCCCTTTCCTTCGATGACGAAGAAGGTGGTGAGCAGCGTCTTGGACCCGATCATCAAGTCCACGTGAGCGCATCCTTTGGTGTCCGAAGGGTTCCCGCGAAGTCGTTTAGGATGATGCTTGTTGGTGTCAGATCGCTCGGGGTCATGCCAAGCTTCCTGAAGGTGGTGTACGGCATTACGTTGACTGCCGCGCCACCGTCGACGAACATCTTGGTCAATGGCTTGCCATTGACGTACCCCCCCTCAAGTACGGCGGCCTCATGTGGCGATTTTTGGCCGGCTTGTCGAAGACGGCCCCGCTTGGCAAGCACCGCCGCGCCATCATCTCCTCGGGTTGCTCGTCGTCAAAGGAAGCTTCTTCTCGCATCACCCGGTTAGCGGGAGCCATGAACTCGTTTGGCGGGAAGTATACCATGCATGCGGGGGCCGGACGCTTCGATCCTTCCGCCTTGGTCCTTGGGGCGCCACTTCGTCTCGTCCGGACCCCGCTTGCTTCATCTCGCGGTTCCTCAAGCGTTGGACCCGCCTCTTCCGGCTCTTGCGTAGACCGGTGGGCACCACCGCCCCTTCTCGCCGCACGTGGACATCTTCGTCCTCCTCTCGGTCGGCCCACCCGAGATCGCCGTGGCGCTTCCCCGGGGTGATCTATAACCTCAATTTTTTGCCGCCGATCCCCATTTGGGTGAATCCTTCCAAGTCTTTCATGGACGGATCGGCGATTGCGCTTCTCGCCCTGTACTCGACATATCCGTCGCCGCATTCGGGACGCTTCCTTAATGTGGGCAGCTTTAAGCCCTCATTCCAAGAAGTGCCGAAGAAGGCGCATCCCCGGTGGGCGCGCTCCCGCTCGCGCGCGTGCCGTTCCCGATTCCACCCGCGCGCATCTTCTTCGGCCCCTACGCGCGCTCCTCCTCGTGACGACGCTCTTGGTAGCGCTCCTTTTCCATCTGACGCTGCCATTTGTTGAGGAGAATGCGTGACGTCACCTTGGGCTTAGGCTTGGACGACTCCCCAATCTCGATGTGGCTCTTGAGAACGCGGGGGGCGTCGCCCTGCACTTGCTCTAGGGTCACTTGACGCTCTGGGTCAACTGATCCATCTTGCTTGGACCTGGCTGAGGTCAGGACCTTGACTTTCCCTTTCTCTTCGGCTGTTATCGCGTTGATAGAAAAGCCGAGCATGTTCTCAAGGGGAAGGGATGGCCATCCACCTTCATCTTGTTATCGAATTTGAGGTGCCCTTCCCGGATAGCCTTCGGGATCCTCATCCCGAAGACCCCGCAATCGTTGATGGAGTGCGAGTCCCTCGTCATGAAAGCCGCAAGATAACGTTTCGCTTTGACTCCATCGGCCGAAGCATAGAGTGCCCTTCGAGTGCCTTGATTCGGCCTTCCTTTACCAAGAGCTCAAACAACTTGTCGGCCTTTGTGATGTCGAAGTCGTAGGTTCCTTTGGTCTGCCTGACCCACCGCTGATTCATTGTCAGGGGCTCTTTACCCCACAAGATTTCTGCTGCGCTACCTCCAATTCGTCATCAGAATCCCCGCACAAATCAGCTTTGTCCAAGAATTGGTTGTAGATGTCAGCGATGTCGTGCTGCTTGCCAAACTTGGGGTCCTTCTTGAGGCCATATGCCTGATTGCTCATCAAGGATAATTTCTCGCGACAGCTTGGCCCAAGTTTTCAAACTCCATCCCAAAGAGCTTTTCGCGCACGGCCGGTAACATCCCGGCGACGGCCATATCGGCTAGCCGATCGTCCGGCAAGTTCAACGAGAAGCACATGCCCTTGACTTCTCTCGAATCTCCCCGATAAACTCCGGCGGTGTTTCACCGTGCCTTTGTTTCGTGGTGGCGAGGTCAATCAACTTCTTCTCGTAATCGCCGCCGAAGTAATGAGCGTGGAATTTACGCTCCAAATCTTTCCACCTGGCCACTGACTCAGGCGGCAAGGACGAGAACCACTGAAAAGCTGGACCCGTCAGCGAGGCGGGGAAGTAGCGAACCCCGAACGTCTCTTCGGCCGAACATTCCCCCCCGGTACATGAGATAACGAGCGATATGCTCGACCGTGCTTGTCTCGTCCCCGCCCAGAGAACTTTGTGAATTCCGTCGGCGGTTTTACCCTTGGCGGCAGGAGCACGTTATAGTACCACTCTGGGAACGGCGGCTCCGTAGGTGGGGCCCTGCATCCTTGGCTTGAGGCCGAACTGATTCTGCATCAATTCGGCCATCTTGCGTGCTAGGGCATCTTCCTCCCCGAGCGCCCGCAGCCGCGCGCGTACCCCGGGTGCGGGAAGGCGTCGAACGCCCCGTAATTTCCCACTTCATGATAGCCACCGCCGTATAGATTCTTCTCGGGAGCCGCTGGTTGATGGAGCTATTCTTCGACCGGGGTCAAGTGGGGCCCCGGGTGAGCCGAACGCTAGGTCTCCGTACGTAGGCCGGTACGGATTCGGCCGCGTGCACGGCCGACCCGTGCTGCTCCGTGGTGGCGGCGGATTGGTTGACTTCCCCGAAGCTTGCGGCGGAGGCCGAACCGGCCGCCCCCGCCGCCCGCGGAGGAGGTTGGAATGTCTCGCCCCCGAGCTCGAGGAGGAGGCCGCCGCACCCGGCTTCGCGCGGCGGCCGGGAGCTTGATTCACCCGGGCCCACGGTGCTCTTTCCGTGTACGTCTTTCCAAACGCCCGCCCCGCGCCCGGCCAAAGAGGGCTACCATCATCCGTTGGAGCGACCCGAGGAAAGCTTGGTTGTGCTTAGTGAGCATGCTGTCTACCGATTCCTGGAAGATCCGCGCGCATTCTTCTTTTTCTTGTTGGGTCGTGGCGTCGGTCTCCCCTGGCAACAGTACTCTGGGCAGGCCACTCTTCAGATATGGTACACCACTTCGATTCTTTTTGAATGACATGAGACACTTTTGTTGAAACTGATTTACGGCGTCTACGAGCTGCTGATGCTGCTCTGGAGAAAGCTCCTCAATGCTGACATCCAGGAGGTCTGTGATCTCAGGCATCCTGAACCAATTCGGCTGTTGGTCCCACTGGGCGTGCCAAAAAGTGTGTTGACGCAAAATGTGCACTCAGCGCCAATCACACAGAGAAGCCGAAAAGCTTAGCTTCGCACGCGCGGAGAGAAAGTGACGTGCCGCTCAATTTTTCCCCGAAAATTAACAAAAGATAAAACAGTTAGATACCAAAACTTGGAACCCACGGTGGTACCAGGCAGCTTCCATATTTACGGCTAAGGAGCCAAGCAAGACGACATGTAGCTATGCGAAGCTACCTGTCGAAGAACCACAACCATTCGGGTAACCGCGAAGGAAAAAAGAACATTGCCGAATGGATGACGTAAGCATGACAACGACCGATCTTTGAATAAACATGGATGCACGTACCAGGCCATAACCGATCCTCACGAAGATTAACATTGAATGAAGTAAAGCACGAACATGATCATGTATTAAAATAAGCATGCATAGATCCAAAGCATTAGTCTACCGCATGTCTAATTACTTTAAGATCTGTCGGGTACGATATCAGCAAATCTATCCACCGCATGATACAACTTGCATGAAAGAACGCACCACTTTCCACAAATAGATCTATCCACCGCATGATACAACCTAAATATGGAAAGCTAAAAGCACACGTCTTTTAAAACATAAATAACGCACGTGATCTACTCGTGAAGATATAACCGAATGCGGCTGAACAACCAATTCGGGGTCCATGAAGAAGGAACAAACATTACCACGTGAATAAATCTATCAAGCTGAATTGGAAATCTAATCCACCGATGACTAGCTCCAAAGCAACCCAAAAACCCGCATCTACCGCATGATACCCGCTCTTTCAAGATTTATACTAACAAAGCAAGCTTGAACCCGCAACATGTAACAACCTAGATCGATTCGGTTTCGGCTATCGGAGAGCACGAGATCCACGCGTCAAAACACGAAACCTATTCTTGCACGGATCTTAAAAGGAAAAAGAGCCGATCCAAACCCATCTAGATTGGGCAAAAGTGTATTACATGAATTAAAACATAAAGCAAAACTCATGATAATACAGGGTAACTTAATGAATCTATTGGATCTTGCCAAAATCCAATAGAGCCGATAACTAGCTTCGAGCTAGACCTTAGCCTACCGCATGGCTCATGATCTAACAAGAAACCCTCTTGAACCAAGCTTGAATCTACCGCATGACACGAAGCATGGTAACAAGACTACTTGCATCAGATCTAAATCCACCGCATGATACTAGACATGATACAAGGTTGCCGGTACTCACGGAGGTCGACGGATCGATTGGCCCTCTCGAAGAACTCGACGACACGACAAGGGACTCTAGGGTTTGGCGTAAGGCCGGTGTGTATTGAGGAATGAACGTGTTTTTTACATACATCCAGGGATCATATTTATACCCTGCTGATTACAATTGCGAATGGATTCATTGCCTAACTAAACTTGATCGCCTGTCCATCCATTCGCTTCCCCTGATCGAGCCACGTCACCGTCCAATCCCGCAAAATCAGCTCCACTGTTCCTTTGCCGAACTGGAGCAGATAGCCGACCGCGGATCCTTCTGCCGAAAATCTCTGAAGATATCCTTCCTTCCATCAGACGGACTCTTCTCCGAATCGGACCCACATGTCATACTCCTTACCAGATTTTGGTGTTAACACCTTTCACACGAACTTTTCTTTTTTCACGATGGAATTCTGGCTATCAAGGAGCCTTTCACACGAACTTTTCTTTTTTTCACGATGGAATTTGGAGACACAAAATGCGAAACGTGCGATTTGGGGGAGACTCTTTTTATATATATATCAGAAAGAGTATTTACATAGGATCCGCCTCATTAAAAACCTTGCCTCTTGATTTAGAGCCCCCTTTGCAAGGAAAAGAGTACGGTCCTTCTTATTCTAGAACTACGATTAAGACAAAAAACTTATTTTCTCCCGAAGTCACTTATAGACACGTGATTCAGGCTTCTACTTTTCTACAGTGTAAACTTACGAAAATCGAAAAACTGCTACGTACTATAGTTATGTACAACTAGGGTTTTCATGGATAGTACCTCTTTAGGCTATCGGCGTTCCACGAATATGGCAACTGCTCACCAGTCTGCTCCAACAGGCGAAAAGCCCCTGGCATATCTGTTTCCCTAGCTATGTAAGGCCCTTCCCATGACTCATGAAGCTTTCCTGGGTTCTCCCAATTTTTCTTTCTTTTCAGGACGAGATCACCCGTTTTGATGTCCTTCCGGACCATCTTTTTGTCTCTCCATGCCCTCGTCTCTTTCTGGTACTTCTCAATGTTTTCTGCTGCTTCGAGGATTGTCAGCTCTATCATGTCTTTCTCCACCTTCTTATCAATTTCCTCTATCTCTTTTCCTTTCAAGACTCTCATGCTTTCGTTTTTGATTTCCTCTGGTGTCATAGCCTCACTCCCGAAGAGTAGGCGAAAAGGTGTGAAACCTGTTGCCCTTGAAACTGTGGTGTTGTGAGACCAGATCACCTTTGGAAGTTCATCCACCCACTTCCCCTTTTTCTGATCAAATAAGCATTTCTTGATTCCCGAAAAAATCAGGCCATTGGCTCTTTCAACTGCTCCATTGGACTGTGGATGGTATACTGACGAAAATTTTGCTTGTGTACCCAAGGTTCTACAGTATTCTTTGAAGGTGTAGCAGTCAAACTGTTTGCCATTGTCAACCGTCAGTTCTCTAGGAACTCCGAACCTGCAGACTATGTTCTGCCAAAAGAATTTCTGAACTGTTGCCGCTGTGATGTTCGCGAGTGGTTTCGCTTCTACCCACTTCGTGAAATAGTCGACCGCTACAGCTGCGAATCGGCAATTACCTTGAGCTGTTGGCAACGGGCCTACTAGGTCCATACCCCATCTTTGCAGAGGCCAGGTTGGAGGTATTAGGTGAATCGGCATTGACGGCAGATTCTGCTGATTTCCCATCTTTTGGCATGCTTCACACTGCCGAACCAACGTTTTGGCGTCGATGTTTATGGTGGGCCAATAGAATCCCTGTTTTATCGCCTTGCCAGCTAAAGCTCTGGTTCCTATGTGTGCCCCACAAAATCCACTGTGGATTTCTTTCAGGAGTTCGCGACCTTTTTTGGAGGTGATGCAGCGTAGCCAAGGTTCAGTGACTCCGGATTTGTACAATTCCCCATTTACCACTGTATAGCCCCGAGCCCTTTGCTTCAACCTCTTCTCTTCCAGTTCATCTTGTGGTTCGTAATGCCCTCTCAGGTAGGCCATTATTTCTGCTCTCCAGTCTGGAATTTCCACCATATTCACGATTTGCGTTCTTGAGTCTTTGATGGAGGGTTCTCCCGATGATTTCAAAGAACACGTCCGGTGGTAACTCTTGATTTCCCGCCGTCACTTTCGCCGGTTTATCCGCCTCATTGTTATCATCCCTTGGGATGTGCTGGACTGAATACCCTTTGAAGTGCCTTTCCATTTCTCTGACTTTTTCGAGATATTTCATGAGAACTGGATTTCTGGCCTCGCTTTCCTTCTCGATATGTTCTTGAATTACCTTCGAATCGTTACGATTATGAAGGTCTGTTGCCCCAAGGCTTTCATTTTTCTCAGTGCCAGCAGTAGAGCTTCGTACTCCGTTGTATTGTTCGTGGAGTATTCATTATTCGCGAATACGAGCCGTGCTGCATATCTTATGACCACGCCTGTTGGTGATGTTACGACAGCCGAAATTCCAACCCCCTTGTAGCACCATGCTCCATCACACTGCACTACCCAAGGTTCGGGTATATTTTCCTCCAGATTCTGAGTAGGTGAGGTCCAGTCCACGACGAAATCTGCCAGGACTTGCGATTTTATTGCACTTCTTCTTTCAAAATCCACCACGTACTCAGAGAGTTCGGCACCCCACTTGATAATTCGGGTAGATGCCTCCCCGTTCGCGAACGCATCACTTAACGGCCGGTTGGTGATAACTCTTATTCTGTGGCCCTCGAAGTAATGTCTTAGCTTTCTTGCTGCCATGATTACCGCATACGCGATCTTCTCCAGTTCGGAATAGAAAACCTTGGAACCAGACAATGCCTCAGAGGCGAAATATACAGGAATTTGCCTCAGCTTTCCTTCTTCTTCCTTTTCTTGTACCAGCACTGCGCTTACTGCCGAATTTGATGCAGACACATACAGCAGAAGCGACGATTTGGGCTCGGGAGGACAGAGCTTGGTCATGCTGGACAAGTAGTCCTTCAGTTCGCGAAAAGCCTGCCTCTGAGGTTCGGACCACTGGAATTTCTTGGCACTTCGGAGAACCTGGAAGAATGGCAAACTTCTTTCTGCAGCTCTGGGAATGAATCTGTTAAGGGCAGCCACTCTCCCTGTCAACTTCTGGACATCTTTCACTGATGCCGGCTCTTGCATTTCCATCAGAGCCTTTATCTTGTCAGGATTTGCTTCAATGCCTTTCGTTGAGACTAGACATCCAAGAACTTTCCCCTTGTGAATTCCGAACACACATTTTTCTGGGTTCAGCTTCAAGTTTGCTGTCCTCAAGTTCGCGAACGTTTCTGCCAAATCATCGATATGGTCTTTTCTCTGAATACTTTTGACGACTATGTCATCCACGTATGCCAAGATATTTCTCCGAATCGCTCGGTGCAAGCACTATTGCTATCATTCTTGAAAACGTGCACCCCGCATTCTTCAGCCCCTACGGCATTCTTACGAAACAAAATGTTCCGAAAGGAGTGATGAAGCTTGTCTTCTCTTCGTCCTCTTTGCGAACTCTGATTTGATGATACCCAGAGAACATGTCCAGGAGCGAAAGCATCTCACTGTTGGCTGCATCATCCACGACTTTGTCTACCCTTTCCAAGGGAAAATCGTCCTTCTTGCACGCTTTGTTCAGATCAGTGAAGTCGATACACATTCTCCATTTGCCATTTTTCTTCTTGACTGGCACAGTGTTGGCTAACCAGAGTGGGTACTTGACTTCTCTGATTACTTGGGCATCCTGTAATCTCTGAACTTCTGCTTCCACTGCCTTGACCTTTTCGTCAGACATTTTCTTAAGTTTTTGCTTCTTGGGCGGTATCTTGTCATCTGTTTCGAGGACATGTTCGATTATGTCTCTGTCCACGCCTTGCAAATCTTTGGCTGACCATGCAAAAACATCCTTGTTTCTGTTCAGAAATCGCATGAGTTCATCATCCTCTTCGGCGCTGAGGTTCACCCCTATTATGACTGCTCTGTCGGGCATGTCGTCCAGATACACTCTCTTTGTTTCATCTTCTGCGGCTATGTTACTTTTTTCTTTGTCCCGCTTCGGCTCTTCATAGGTTCCCTTTCTTTCTCCAGCTGCTTTCAGCTGATACACGTTCGTTTGTCCAGGCGTGTGGCCCTTTTCTATGTTTCTGGCCTCTTGTTGATTGCCGAATACTGTGATAACCCCTTTGGGCGCAGGCATCTTCATGCAAAGGAACTGTTGCCTTATGACAAAGATCGAACTTGTTCATGAAACCCCTCGCCGAAGATTGCAAGATACGGGTGATATATGTCAACCACGTCAAAGGTGAGGCTTTCGCTTCGGCATTCTCGAGGTCTCCGAAAGAAACCGGGAGTGATATTTTTCCAACCGGCTTGATGGGCTTCCCTCCGAACCCCCGCAATGGGTACTCGGTGGGTCCAACATGTGCTGGCTCAGATTCATTTTCTCGAATGTTTTCAGGAATAGGATGTCCGCCGAACTCCCGTTGTCCACCAAGATTTTTCCTATAACCCATCCAGCGATGTTGACTTCAATTACCATGGCATCATTGTGGATCGCGGATTTGAGCCTGAAGTCTTCTTCTGTAAAGGTGATTGGCACCTTCGCCCACTCCGGGCGGGCAGCTGGACCATCATTGATGATGGTATTCACAGATCTGAAATAGTTGCTTCGCTGCTTCTTTGTTTCAAACTCCATGGCAGATCCGCCTGTGATTGGCATGATAGTCCCGAACGATGGCAGTGCTTTGGAGTTCTGAGGTCCCGAACTTGACTGAGGCCTTGATGAGCTTTCTGGTGGCGGTGGCAAGATTTCTCGAATAGGTTGTGGCTGCTGGATTGACTGTATTGCTTGCGACTGGGGGAAAAATTGCTGTGAAGGCTGCCATGTTGATTGCGATTGTGGAAATTGCTGAACTGGTACAGAGCTTGGCTGCGAATTCGCGAACTGCGGTGGCCAGAAGTTCGGCCGAAACTGGGTTGGCATCGAGGATGCGATGCTCATCAGTGCCTTCTCTTGTTGGATTCGTGCCATGTTCTTTTTTGTCTCAGGGCACCCTTCGGTGCTGTGGCCTCTTCCATGATACTGGCAATAGAAGTGGGGATCTCTTGGGTTGTGGTTCGGGAGGCTTGGGGTTCCTCTTCCTCTCCCCCTTCCTCTGTGACTGAATCCTCCCCTGGCACTTGGCCTGCTTTCTTGTTGTTGCTGAGGATTTCCGACATTGTTTACATTTCGTGGATGCTGTGGTGGTGCTCGCCAGGTCATATCTCTGCCACCCTGTCTTGCCTCGTTTCGTTCGGCTACTCTCTTGCGGTGGTCATCATCGGACAGAATGTAATCTTCTAATTCCCGAAATAGTTCTTCAACTGTCTCAGGCTTCTTTCTTGTGAGATGGGAGGCTGTTGGCCCTGGGGTGAGACCCTTGATCAATGCCTTGATCGTTGTCTTGTCGTCAGCATCGGGGATCTGAGACCTCTGTTGCATGAATCTTCTCACGAAGTTTCGCGCGTGGTTCCCCGTCCTTCGCTTGCGTTATACGGATCCGAGGCTTCGGTTGTTGTGTCGTGGAACATCCGAAACGCTTGCATGAACTTTGTTTTGAGATCTACCCAGTGTAGATCGAGTGTGGAGGCAGCAGGTGAGTACCAATTCCGGTCGGTCCTTCGCAAGCTATGATGAAGGATTTGGCAAGTGCAACATCATCTCCTCCCGCTGAGTTCACGGCGACTCGTATCTCATGAGAAATTGCCTGGAGTTTCCGAAACTGTTGTACTTGGGAAGAGAGACAGGCTTGAACTGGCGGCGAAGGTGCTTGTTTGCGGCCCTATCGACGGTGGTGATTCGTAATCCACGAAGTGTGAGATTCGTTTCCCGCGAAGAAGTTTTCCTTCGGGGATTCTCTTGCAGGCGCGGGGTTCTGCTGCGGCGTTTCTTGCCATAGGGAGCTGTTCTCTTGCTCTTTCATTTCATCGATTTCTCTCTGTATCGCTTGTATCTGTTCCTTTGCTTTGTTCAGCTGTTCTAGTTTATCAGAGATTTTCCTCTTCGCCTGCAATTGAGCCGCGAACTTTTCTTTGTCTTTCTGCAACTGTTGTATCTTTTGGTGGACCATGGCTAGCTGTCTGTCTATGGCATCATCATCAACATCAACATTCTCGTGCTCTTGCTGTTCAGTAGGTTGTTCTTGGATATGAGCTGTTTTTTCTGCTCTCGCCTTCATGAGGGCTTCGAGCTTTTCTTTTCGCTGCTGGTCTGTTACGTTCGAGGATTCAGGAACAAACGAAGTTTCATTTCCTTGTGTGGGAAGGCGATCATCCTGGTTCGCCTGTACTGGAGCGTTCTTCTTGGATTTCTTTTGAGGTGGCATCGTGAGTTTCTTTTTCGGCTGAGACACGGTGGGCGCCAATGTTGGGGGGATACCCGAAAAATTCGGATAACTGCCCTAACACAAGTGGAGTTCTCAACAAGTTTGAGTACGAGATTAGGGCGCGAAGAGACAATGAAGCTCTCTGCAAGTAGCACAAGTTCCAAAAAAGTCTGAATCCGTTTACACGTGCCCTTGCGCCCCCTTTTATAGGGAGATGGAGGGACTTTTACATACCAATAATACCCTCGGGCTCGGAGAATATTCCTAGTGTGAACACATACAAGAATGTCTTTTCTCCCCTTACACATTTACAAGTCTGCCACTAGTTCACACTCTAAACCCGGACTTTTTGGGACTACAACTTTGACTTTGCTTCTCCCGTGATTCGTGAATGCCTTCGCCCGGAATTCCCGAACTAAGTCTTCTACAGATTCCCGAAGTGGCCCTTGCTTCCCTGCAGGTTCATGCATGTCCTTGCGCCTGAGTCCCGAACAGAGTCTTCATTAGATTCCCGAATCAGCAAATCCCCGAAGTTCGGACCATCAACAGTTGAGGTTCCGGGCTTCCGCGTGTTCATGACTCTGCCTCTTCGCCGAATCAAGATTCCCGAACTCTGCACATTCGCGAATTCGAGACTCCACAGGTCCCAGACTTCCGAGAATCGCGAATTCCCTGCTCCTGAAAAACATGCTCCGAGAACTTCATTAAACTTAACGTTTCGAGGGTGACGGGTTTTCCTGAATTCCCCAACAAACATCCTAGTGGATGGGTTAGAGTTAGTCTTTCCTTTGGAACCACCAACGAGGGCAAGACTATGGGAGTCAGTTGGTCCCTCGAGCTTGGCAGTCATGCCCCTATCCACCTCAGCCGACTTGAGCTTCGAGAACAGCTCGTTCACCGTCAGAGTATCATACCTCTCCGACTCGACTATGGCCTCGAACTTTCCGCCCCATATCGTACGATCCAAGGAGTGTAAGAGCTTGACCGCTCTATCATGATCATCGTACGGGAGCACGTCCACATTGGCCCTCATGTTGTTCACCACCACCGTGAACCTCTCGAAACAAGGCATCGATGGACTCACCGGGGAGATGAGTGAAGTTCTCGTACTCTCTCCGTAGGTCGCATACATCCGTGCCTGAACCTGGGCGTTCCCAACATGAGCCTCCTTCAACACCGCCCAAATCCTACAAGCCAAGTGCTCGGTGTGCACCCGATCGAACTCAGTCGACACAAAGCACAAAACAAGTAGTCGACCGCCTTATTGTTGGCGTCGAATCTGTCCCTCGACCCTGGAGCAAGGAAATCCATCGGCTGGACATAGCTCGTGTCCACCGTGACATCCCAAAGCAAATTCGACCCTTTCCGCGGAGGAACGCACCCATCCGCTTGCTCCACATCTGGTAGTTCTTGCCATCGAAGTGTGGAGGACCCGAACCCCGTTCCTGGTACGCCATCCTTGGATCTTAGACTGGTTAGAGTCAACAAAGACCCGAACCGGCTCTGATACCACTTGAAGGACCGATAAGGCGACCAGAGAGGGGGGGAGTGAATGGGAGCCGATAAAAATTCTTCTCGTGGGAGATCGAAACTCCGACAAGACGAACTAGCTCGGTCGAACCCCCGAAATCACACGCTCCGCACTTCTACCTCTCGTTTGCCAAAACCACGTAGCCACCGAAGTGCTACCGGTCCTAGGAACAAACTCTACCAAAGCAACCACAACACACACACAGCAGACCGACGGCGGAAACAACTCGAAAGCCGGCTAACCGGAGGGGGCGGTTAGACCGGGTATAGGGGGCGGTTAGACCGCCTCCACCGGCAACCAAGAAATCCTCCGAAACGCCTCTTCCGAGCACCAAAACACACCGCGGTTTCACCAACAGAGATCTCTCGGTCAAGGCCATGCTAGCTACCGGAAAATCTTGGCGAAAACCAAAACTTCACCCAAGGGCCTAGGGGCGGTTAGACCGGCTACCCGGGGCGGTCTAACCTCCTATACCCAGCAAACGAACTCCAATCAAGAACACCTAGCAAACCGCACGAGAACGACCCCAAATTTCACCCGTACACTCCTCTCGATCAAGACGAACAAACTCACGAGGAAAATCCGGCGAAACGAACTTTGACCGGAAACACCCCCGGTGGTTAGACCGCCCCTCGTAGGCGGTTAGACCGCCCCTTCCCGTAAAACGAACCCGCGGGTCAAACCTCAACTTCCTCGCGCCCGATCTCCCGAATCACTCCACGGATTGCAGCCAAACTTCGGGGATAGCCGGGTTACCTCCCGGGCAACCTCTACCTCAAAGGAATCGACCCGAAACGCTCACAATCAAGAGGAATCGAAGAAATCGCTTCTCTAGGTCAAGAACTCGCCCAACTCGAGAAACCACCAAATCGAGTCCGATTCAAAGGGGATTTGGGGGCAAAGTCACCAGACAAAGAGGCACAAGAACCTCATACGTGACACCCACCAAAAACCCCAAGAAATCGTCCTCAAAACTCGCCAAAAAGAGCTCCGAAAATCAACACAAAAGAGACGGGAAAACCACCATGAAGAACCACGCCGAACCTTCTATACATGCCATGAATGGTTCGTACAAGGTCTAGTTTGCCACCCAAACATCCATCCCTCTCTCTAGATCTCACATGAAGCTCTCAAACTAGCCTTCTAAAAACCTAGGGAAAATAGAGAACGAAAATGGAAAAACCAAATGAGCTAGGGTTCCAAGAGTTGGCTGCCATCCACCCCTCTAATGAGTATATATGGAGGCACCCAAAAGACTAAAACGCCCTTCACTAATAACTAGGGATACATGCCCCTCAAGGGCGGATTTGGAATTCTTGATGTCTTCACCATCGGACGGATGCCCGGCGACCGCACCCTGCGTAGCCTCGACGGAAGCCTTGCGATCCCGACGCGTGTCCTCCACTTCGAAGCTTCTCGGCGCCGGCGGCCAGGGCGGTCAGACCGCCCCCCTGGGCGGATAGACCGACCCAGTGGATCTGACCGGCCCCAGGCGGTCTGACCGCCCCTCCTGGGCGGTTGAACCGGTCTGGGTGGCCGCACCTCCTCGTCGAGTCTTCGGCCTCGGTTTTGTGGCTCAACCGAGTAACCCAGTGGTTTTCTGGTGAACCACTGCAAACCCCGCGAACTCGGTGTAGCCTCCGCCAATCTCCACTCATGATTCGGCTCCCACGTAGTCCCGGCTCGCCCTTGGTTTTGAGGCTCTACCAAGAAACCGTCCATGACTTCATCTTGCTGTTCATGCCACCATGCGGCCCGCACTTGACCCCGCTGGCCACCGGGTCCCTCGAACGAAGCCTACTTGTCTTCTCCACACCTGGAGGCCACACCGGCAACGACCCTTCGCGCTTGTTCTTCACCTGCACCAACACGAGTCAAGCCGCAACCTGCACCTGCAATACTTAGCCAAGAATCAGTCCACACAACGTTGTCAATCACTCATCACACAAGGGAGCGACCATCCACCGGTCCTCGAACCACACATGGTCCTCACCCATTGCTCCTCGTCGAGTGCCATGGCCGCTCCCAGAGTCCCAGCCCTTTACCAAGGTTGGGTGGGGGGTGAGGCCCGTGTCGCCTTCGGCAATCGCAGCAGTGAGGTCGTCGGCGGCGGGAAGCTTCTCTCCTCTCCGCGAGCAGATTGTCTCATCCTCTATTGACTATTGCTGCTTAATCCTATGTGTTGTTCGGTTAATCAGGGGGTTAGCGCCGTGGTGATTGGTCAAGAAGCCATAATCTCAGCCACAAGACCGCAATCGGCAAACATGCTAGGTCGTGAGAGTCATCCAAGCAGGCAAACAGTAAAAAAACTCAGTCAATTACCAAAAAATTGGTTTGGCAATTGCCACTGTTCGATAATTAACTCACATGTCATTAATATATATGCCCTCAAACAACGATACGTGACCCAACCCTTTCTTTCATTATACTCCCTCCGTCTCAAAATGAATGCAATTTTAAAATTCAAAATTTGTCTCTAAAAAATATAATTTTGACCTACCAACCATAGAAGACAAGAATCTCCGTAAACGTCTCATACAAAAGACAAAGCAATGTCTAAATCTTTCTTACAAAAGACAAAGAGCAGTTTTGTAATTTTATACCAAGTATTGATTTGTGTGCGCAACTCTAAAATTACATTTATTTTGGAACACGCATAAACACAGTTTTTTTAGACGCATAAACACAGTTGCTTTTCTTATTTTGAGAGGATAAATCTATACTATAAGGAGCGAAGACAATTGACATTTTTTCTCACCCAATTTGGGCCCGCCTTACCCCTCACGCCGGACCCACCCGTAAGGTTGCATGATAACAAAAAGGTGAAACGACCATAAAAATCACAATTTAGGGAGCGTTTCTGCCAAAAACGAATTGTATTTCTCACCCACCCCGTGTCTACCATTGATGCTCACTAACTCTTATTTTTATGCATCAATAAAACTTGAAAAAGGACCAAAAAGATAAATCAACAATAGTATAGGGCCTTGGACTAATGAATTCCACGAGTTTTGGTGAATTATATATTTTCAGGGACTATCAGGAAAATGCGAAAAGAATGAATTTTAGAAGGCTCCAGAAGACTCCCGAACTCAACCGAAGTGGGCTCCAAGAAAATACGCATCTAGAAGGGACAAGAGGCCCACACGCGAAGGCGGAGCTCGGCCTGGGCCCAGCCCAGGCCGACCGGCCCAATGGGGAGGCCGATCGGGCCCCACCCGGCCCCCGATCGGGCCCTACTTCGAAAAGGTTCTTCCACCGCCTCTTAGGATAATCTAAACCACTTGTTTAGGTCGGTTTGATCCTACGACGTCGGATGATCTCTCAGGACTATATAAGCAACCCAGACTCCCCCTGGGCATGGTATGCATCTCTCAGAAGATCATCATCATCGAGCCAAGACAGAGAAGAAGAGGATACATCAGAGATAGGATAGCTACTTCATAGTTCGAGATCTAATTTCTAGATCAAGAACCTAGTTCTAGATAGAGAGTCAGATTCGAGTAGAGTTGAGCTTTGCTACAGTTCAGATCTGTAAGTTATCAAGATTCAGTTCTTATATTGTTTCTCAGTGACTTTATGCTATTTAAATGTTATGTGTGCAATTGCTAAGTTCTTACTTTATTCTAGTAGTATAATTGATATAGTCATGATCAATGATAAGTCTACGCACTTATTCGTAGAGCTCTTAGTATTTTATGCGCATATGCTAGGTAGTAGAAAGTATGTAAGCATGGTGCTTAGATATAATTTACTTGCGGATTCACCTTATACTCCCGGTCGTGTGGTACATCATGGGCGTGACAGGCCTATTGAGTCCTTTGTAGTCCACCCCTCCGAGTATAAGACTAGTCGAACAATGGTTCTTAGGAGGATCAAGTTTCGTCCTTGATTCTCTTAGGTAATCTTCGGGGTGTTCATGTTTATCCATGACTATGCTATATGTGATGATATGCTACATTAGAATAGATGAACAAACTCAGTCTTTGTATGCTATATAGAATTGTGCCTCTTAAGTAAATCCAATCCTAATCTAGACTAGGAATAGTTTATGTTATGCTCCACGTGTGCCTCTGCTTGTCTGATTTATCATTACTTTATCATTTGGCTTACCCTTGTTAAAGTATGTATCATTCCATCAAAGTCCATAAAGTAATCTATTGTCATCCCTATGTCATCCATTTTCCCTGTGGATACAGTATTTTTTAAAACCTATCACCCCGGGTGAAATGCTCACCAGTATCCGTGCGCTTGCGGATTCTCTACCATAATATTTCTGTAGGCTCTTATACCAACCAACATTTCTTGCGCCATTGCTTAGAATGGTTTCTAGATCCATTCTTTGGAAGTTGCGTTAAGAAATGTCATTTCTGGCGCCGTTGCCCGGGAAGATTGGATGGCTACCTTTTGAAAATCGATGGCTAGATACTTTAATGAGACTTTGTAATTTGGCACCTCTGCTTAAACAGAATTACCCTTATTTGTTTTTGTCTATCTTATTTGCAAGGTATTAACAAGTTTGATTGTGATTCACCACACTTCAATTATTTGAGTCAAATCAACCAAGGAAGCTTTCCGCCAAGTTCTGAAGCCATGGCTGAGAAGACATTGTTAGAATTCTCTGCTCCAAACATCAATAACATTTGCATTGGACCAACAATCGATCATGAATTCGAGCTTAAGCCTAGCCTCATCAACATGGTGCAAGCTGATTTATTCAGTGGAAAGGTACATGAAGATGTAAGCGCTCATCTCCAAAACTTTTTGGAGAAAGACGCCACCATCTCCATTAAGGACATTCCCAAGGAAACGATCCTACTCCGCTTATTCCCATTTTCACTAAAGGGGAGGGCGAGATAATAGTTCTAATCCAATGAAATCAACACATGGGAGGAATGTTCTACAACCTTCCTATCAAAGTTTTTCCCCACAGGCAAAACCAATGCCTTACATGGAGAAATCACCAATTTCCAGCAGCAAAAAGGCGAGTCAATTTTAGAGGCATGGGAACGTTTGCAAGAATATATATCAAATTACCCTCACCATGGAATAAAAGAATGGATGCTCTTACAAAGCTTTTACCATGGATTAAATCAAAACGCGTCTTAGCATCTAGATGCAGCTGCTAAAGGATCATTCTTGTCACTCACTACGAGACAAGCCAATACACTTATGCAGAAGATATCTGAAAATCAAGGCTAGACCCAGAAGAACACTCAACAATGTCATCAGAGTGAAGAAGTACAAGAAGATGAAGAGTCGAAAGAACTATCAACTAGTATGGACGTGTTGTTGAACAGGCTTGAGGAGCGAGCCAACTTCAAGAAGGATCGAAAAGCTTTACAAGATTCGATGAGTACTTCAAGGAATTTAAGCTTGGTGGTTCACGAGTCAGCACCAACCCAAGAAAAAGACCTACAACCACGACCGACTTATGCAGGTAAGTATACATATAATAATTCCAAGCGACCTTCGCTACGAGAGTTAATCGAAGAACAGAATAAAATAACCAATAATCTCTCTAAAAAGCTTGTTGCTAATGATAAGTTTCTAGAAGACATAAATGTTAAGATGGATAATTTTTCTAAAATCTTAAAATATCAAGCTATCTTTAATGCTAAACTAGAATCAAAGTTATCAAAATTTTCTGCTGTTGCACCTGTTGCCACTAACCCTGAGTAGGTATTTAATGTCCGAACAAGAGGTGGCAAACAACAAATCCACCATATCCCAAGGGCACAACAAGACCACCGGCTAGAACACCTACAACACCTGCAACATCTGCAGTACCTGTGGCACCAGCCGAGGCTCTAGAGAAGGATAATGACGTAGAAGAAGTCGTGCAAGAAGAATAAGACTCGGCAAGACAAGATTTCCACGACACCAACTTCATACGATATCCAAGAAGAGTGAGAAAACCTCAAGTTGATGATCAATTCGGGAAGTTCGTCGAAGTCATCCAGAAGCTTTATGTCAACATACCTCTATTGGATGCCATGCAAGTTCCGACATATGCCAAGTACATCTGAGACATCCTGAATAAGAAGAAACCTTTGCCAACTACAGAGATCATCAAGTTGACCGAAGAATGTAGTGCAACAATCTTGAACACATCGCTCATCAAGAAGAAGGATCAAGGATGCCCCACTATAGAGTGCTCCATTGGACATCAATACTTCAACAATGCACTTTGTGATCTTGGAGCCAGTGTCAGTGTGATGCCCAAGGTTGTCTTCGACAAGCTCAAGCACCCTACCTTGGTTCCAACATCAATGTGTCTCCAATTGGCAGATCAATTAGTTCGCTACCCATCAGGAATCGCTGAGAATGTTCTAGTGAAAATCTGAGAGTTCTTGGTGCCAGTTGATTTCGTGGTATTGGATATGCACCCAAACTCTAGGGTTTCACTGATTCTCGGGCGACCATTCCTAAGCACCGCCAATGCACGCATCAATGCAGGCGGAGGGGAGATCACATTTGAGATCAATGGAAAGGAGGAGAAGTTTTCCTTCAGACCCAGACCAGAGCTCAACATCAACGCAAACATGATCAATCAAGAAAAAGGACCGTTATCTCTGAAGATGGAGGATGCACCTGGATATTAGAAGACTCGGAAGTCCCGGACCCTCACCAAAGGTAACTGGTAAAAACACAAAAATATATTTATGAATTTCACATTTGCTATAGTAAAAACTTTTTCCACGCCCCATGGTAAATAATTTTACGGTGTGTCAAACCCCGTATAATGATTTTTTGTGGTGGCATAGAAATATTTTACTGCTATATTTTTGTTGTTTGCTTTTACCCTTACACTTGGGACCCACATGTCATAAGAATACACATCAAATCTTTACCTACCTTATCTTATCACTTCATCCACTAGCACCTCTTTTTCCCACTCACAAGGCATTTATTCTAGCGTTGGAAGACAGCAGGAAATGGATGGAGGAGAGAGCACTCGAGTGGAGGGCAGATGGGACTGACTGGCCCTACCAACAGGCCGACCGGCCACCCCCCTCAGCCCTATAAATGCAGCCACCTCCTGCCCAGTTTTTCACATACTCAACAGCCCAGAAAACCTCACCTTCCAGCCTTTGCAGTGCTGCCTAAGAGAAAGGAAGCTTAGGAAGAGAGTGGAGAAGAAATCTAAGGGTAGTCTAGCTAAAAACTTTTCTTAAAAACCTTATACACCATGATTGGAAGGGTCCTCAGACGCATTAGCTCTAGAGCCAGCTCCCAGCGGTCGATGAATGTAGACTCTCAGGGGTCTCCCTCACTGGTCTCTAACCCCTCTCCGTCGGCATTGCCATCACAAGGAAAGATCCTAACCGCCGATGTGCATTTGCACATCAGGAGAGGAGAAGAGAAGGACATGCATGAGAAACTGAAGAAACATTCTTTTGTCCTTACACCCATGTTTAGCAAAGAATTCATGCAAGAAGCAGGCTTGGACTCTGAGTTCAGCCAAATTTTTGCTCTGCTAGGGTGGACCTCTTTTTATAACACTTCTGAAAGGGGTAGCCGGCTCCTCACTTTAGAGTTCCTTTGCACTTTGAAATCCTCTAACGATGGGTAACCTTTCGGTTGTTCTGTCAAGAGCACACTCTATCTTGGAGAAAGCTGAGTAACACCTTAGGGTTCGCAGAAGGATGTGCCATAGATTTAGACTCATCTCTTGAAGATTTTGATAGGCTACTCCTTTGGACGGGTGTTACAGGGAAGGAGAACACAAACAAACCACGCACCAATGACATTCAGCATCCCACTCTCCGATTCTTTCACAAGTGGATAAGCCTTGTCCTTTTTCCACACAATGATAATATCAGCGTGAGAGTAGGGATGCAGTTGATTTATGCTGCCCTGAGAAGACAAGTTGTGTCCCCTATCAAGATGTTAGTAGAGCACTAGCTTTCGTTCCCCAACCTAGTTGGAGACATAAGCTGCACCTTTCTAATCACCCGGATAGCCGATGACTTGGGCATCTTTGGAGATGCCACTATCATCGACATTGATACACCTCGTGAGATCATGGGCTACAATTACTTCCACCAAGGAAGATGGGTCAAGAGAATTCAAGAAAATTTGCACTACATCCATAATAAGAACGCAATCCTGTTACCTAAGTCGGGATTGGGTATATATTTTGTGCAATATTTTCTGATCAATGAGCGGGCACAACCGGTCCAGCAGCAACCTCCACGAACGTCAGCTCGAGCTTCATCATTAAATTACACCAGAGCTGACCCACTGCCCCAAGACGCCGAGTATCGATCATATGCAAACTTCGTGCCAACATGCCCTCATCGCGCGTACCAAGGAGGAGATTTACCACCGCAGGGACCGAGCAACCTCATAGGACAGGAGTTTTGAAGTGGTAGGTTTTACGCTTCATCTTTGAATTTTGTACCTACCCGTAACTCTTTTTCAGGATTTGACCATCAGTATACTGCGATGTTCCGCCAAGGTGTCCATGACAACATGAGGACGCAAATGAACACTCAGGATATCCACACCAACATGCTACGCCAACAACAACAGTGGATGGACCAGGCAGGAAAACGATTAGAAGACACAGAAGAAACCGCAGGTGCAAATGCTGAACTACTGGCAAGGAGATTTCAGCAGTGGGGGTGTAGAATCAAGCAGCTTGGGGGAGACACCCCCAAGGTAAGTATCACTATCTATTTTTATATTTTAAGTATTGTTTAGTTTGATAAGTTTGAAATAAAATAAAAATAAAATAAAAAAATTTCCTTGTTTAAAATAAAATAAAGAACTAGAGCAGTATGCTAAATGGATATGATAAACAAATGCTCTTCATTCCTACAAATGCTTAGCTTACCATCTTTTGAAGTTCTCCCAAAGCATGGATACAATTGTTTAGATTTTGAAACATGCTTTGAGTTTGAGATTCTTGTGGGAGCAATTTCTCGATATAAGTCTAGGTGATTGATTGACATGATTAAGTTGGGCTACTGTTTATCTTGTTCAAAGTAACACTAAATTCTGAAGATTCACTTTTTAATCATAAAATTCTTATATAACGAGTCTCCTTTATGACACAAGACTTTATGTCCTGTTAAAAAAAGAGCCTTGTTGAAAATTTGCTAAGAGTGTTCCAGTTTTATATCTCTCTATGCTTTCAAAGAGACTTGGGCATGACATAAAAAAGAGAAAAAGAAAAGAAAAGAGAAAAAGAAAGTGTGGAAAAAGTGAGATGAGAGAGGGAGAGAAATGAACAAGTGTTCTACTAGGCGAGAAGGGCCTACCTCCCTAAAAAGAATAAATTAGAGATAAATAATGCACAAAAGTCCGAGGGCGAGAAGAGCCCACATCTCTAAGGAGAGAGAAAAATGGACAAAAGTCCGGGGCGAGTAGGGCCCACCTCTCCTAATGTCATGTAACCCAAGGTCCTCTTAAGATTATTACTAGAAAAAGAGATATATTTCAGGAACAAAAGAAGCAAAGACAGGCTAAAGTTGAAAGTTTTTATGTTTTATCATATCAAGTTGTCATACAGGAGTACTCTGAGCTTTAACTTGAATATCTTTTGCAAAACTCCAAAATTTTAGTGAAACCAAGAACTTGAGGCATGGTGTTTGACTTAATTGTTATATCTTTCAATTGCTTAAGACCCAAGTACAGATAAAAGCCCCATGTTTTCAAGCAGATATAAGCAGGTCTTAAAAGTCTGACTTTTTCATCTTACCTTGGAAAAGAATTTATTGTGGTAACACTGAGTCTTGCTAAGAGGCTAGCAAGAGGTAAGCTTGGGAGAGTTGTTGATGCTCACTAACTCTTATTTTTATGCATCAACAAAACATGAAAAGGACCAAAAAGATAAATCAACAGTAGTATAGGGCCTTGGACTAATGAATTCCACGAGTTTCGGTGAATTATATATTTTCAGGGACTATTCATGAAAATGCGAAAAGAATGAATTCTAGAAGACTCCAGAAGACTCCCGAACTCAACCGAAGTGGGCTCCAAGAAAATACGCATCTAGAAGGGACAAGAGGCCCACACGCGAAGGCAGAGCCCGACCTGGGCCCAGCCCAGGCCGACCGGCCCACTGGGGAGGCCGATCGGGCCCCACCTGGCCCCGATCAGGCCCTACTTCGAAAAGGTTCTTCCACCGCCTCTTAGGATAATCTAAACCACTTGTTTAGGTCGGTTTGATCCTACGACGTCGGATGATCTCTCAGGACTATATAAGCAACCCAGACTCCCCCTGGGCATGGTATGCATCTCTCAGAAGATCATCATCATCAGGCCAAGACAGGAGAAGAAGAGGATACATCAGAGATAGGATAGCTACTTCATAGTTCGAGATCTAATTTCTAGATCAAGAACCTAGTTCTAGATAGAGAGTCAGATTCGAGTAGAGTTGAGCTTTGCTCCAGTTCAGATCTGTAAGTTACCAAGATTCAGTCCTTATATTGTTTCTCAATGACTTTATGCTATTTCAATGTTATGTGTGCAATTGCTAAGTTCTTACTTTATTCTAGTAGTATATTTGATATAGTCGTGATCAATGATAAGTCTACGCACTTATTCGTAGAGCTCCTAGTATTTTATGCGCATATGCTAGGTAGTAGAAAGCATGTAAGCATGGTGCTTAGATATAATTTACTTGCGTATTCACCTTATACTCCGGGTTGTGTGGTAGATCGTGGGCGTGACAGGCCTATTGAGTCCTTTGCAGTCCACCCCCCGAGTATAAGATTGGTCGAACAATGGTTCTTGGGAGGATCAAGTTTCGTCCTTGATTCTCTTTGGTAATCTTCGGGGTGTTCACGTTTATCCATGACTATGCTATATGTGATGATATGCTACATTAGAATAGATGGACAAACTCAGTCTTTGTATGCTATATAGAATTGTGCCTCTTAAGTCAATCCAATCCTAATCTAGACTAGGAATAGTGTATGTTATGCTCCACATGTGCCTTTGCGTGTCTGATTTATCATTACTTTATCATTTAGCTTACCCCTGTTAAAGTATGTGCCATTCCATCAAAGTTCCTAAAGTAATCTATTTCCATCCCTATGTCCGTTGCTACATCCATCCATCTTCCCCGTGGATATGATATTTTTTAAAACCCATCACCCTGGGTGAAATGCTCACAGGTATCCGTGCACTTGCGGATTATCTACCATAATATTTTTGTGGGCTCTTATATCAACCAACATTTCTTGCACCATTACTTAGAATGGTTTCTAGATCCATTTTTTGGAAGTTGCGTTAAGAAATGTCAACATCTGCCCACCCTCCATACCCGTCGGGCCCACCATGTGTGGCCCCACCTTTATTTTTCCCAAAACGGTAGGGTTCACCATGCTCGCCCTCACATTCACCACGAGGTGCACCACGCCGCATTGCCGCCGCCGCGCGGGGAGGGGCATCGAAGGTTATAGATTTCCAAATGGGCCGGGCACGATTAGCGGCACGAGGCACGACCCGAAAAAGCACGACCCTATCCCAACCCGAGGCATGATCAATAGTGCCTAGTGCCGGCCCAGCCCGACGACCTTTTAGTTCCTGGGCCGCCACCTCGGCCCGTTGGGTCGGCCCGAAGCACGGCCCGATAGGGGGCGGCACGAAAGCGGCCCAGCCTCAGGCACAAAATTGGCCCGGCCTGCCAACAGCCTACTAGGAGCCCATATTACTTCCAATATATAAACTACTCCCTTCATCCTTTAACCCTAAAATTTTTCCCCTCGCTCCTTCCCCACCTCCCTCGCGCCGCCACCTACCTCGCCGGCGCCCCCCTCCCCGGTCCCGGCGATCTCGCCGCCGGCTACGCGCCACTGCCACCCTTCCTCCTCCTCCTCTCTCCGCCTCCCGAGTACCCAACCCTCCAGCACCACCACCGCCGCCCCGACTAACCCTCTCCAGCGGAGCTCGACTCGGCCCTACGGTGAAGGTCGTCCTCCCCGCAACGGATTCACGGCGGCCCGGCGGCGGAGGTCGTCCTCCCCGTGACGGATTCGCGGCGGCCCAGCGGCGGAGGTCGCGCTACCATGGCTGATCTCGCCACGGCTTGGAAGCGGAGGTCCCTCTCCCTATGGCGGAGGTCGCCGTAGCCTGACGGCGGAGGTTGCCCTCCCAAACTCCCCTCGCTGGATTCACAGCTCGGCAGCGGAGGCTTGCCATCGTGCCTGGCACGACACGAGCCCGACGGCCGGCGCCATCGTGCTTAGGCACGACACGGCACGAAAAAATGGCCATTGTGTCGTGCTTGGGCCGCCACTCCGGCACGAGGCACGACACTATTCCCTCGTCGTGCCTGATAGGGCCGGCCGCATAGGGCCGGCCAAATCGTGCTCGGGCCGGTGCTCGGCCGGGCGGCCCATTTGGAATACTATACCGGCGGTAGGGATGCACCGGCGAGGCCACCACTACGCGTGGGGAGGGCTGGTTGAGGCGGTGATGCATCGACGAGGATTCGACCCTACCGCGCGCCCGGACGCCATGGCCGGCATCTCGTGCGTCAAGGCGGTCACCGCCGTGGGTGCCGCCGCCGGTTGCCACCAACATCGCGACCCACAAAGGAGCACCGCCATTGCATCGCCCTTCCTCGCCGCCGCCGTGGCGAGGTTGCGCTTCAAAGTCGCGTCGGCGGCCTCGTGCTCCTTAGGCAACGATGGGGGCTGAGGCCCACCCACCCGCGCGCCCCATGCCACGACATCGCCTTCACCACGTAAGACTATCTCTAGCAATGATCGGGAAATCCATGCTACAAAACAACGTATGAAGAAAAGAGAGAGAAAAACTCTCTCAAAAATAAGTTGCTTCCAGCAGACGATGCGCATCCCTTCGCGCATCGACCGCAACAGTTGGCTCCCGTCGCAGAGCGAACGAGAGGGAAGGAGAAGGACGGCCGGGAGAGAGGGAGAAGGATGGACTCTTCCATCAATGGCGGTTCAGATCCAACATTGCCCATCTAGGACCCACCACAGATCCCACCCCCACGGTCCCCAACCCCAACCCACCCGCCACCGTAGCACCGGCGCCCGCCCAATGGTGACACGGGCATGCGTGAGGGTGGGGTGAGGGGTGGCCTTTGGAAGGTGTCGATCTGAGGAGGGATGACTCGGGAGCGGGGCCAGTGCCAATCATAGTGCCCTTCATCATCACCACCGATGGAGGAGACGACACCGACAATCTTGACCTCGCAGATCCGGGCCTGGCGAGGGGGAAGGAGGTTATCGCCGACCGAGTCTACGCCAGGGATGGTGCTGGTCCCGTCTGTAGAGGCGATGGCGCGCTCCCTAGGCGGAAGCCGGGGCGGAGCGCGGAGGAACCGTCCGTCTCTACACTCCACCTCCCCTCGCGCGGTGCAGCAGGCAAGGTTTCCAGGAAACACCACCAAGGTGTAGGAGGGGTCGTGGACGGGGAGGACAACATGGGAAGAGAGGGGCCGCTGGCGGAGAGGACCGGCCGGGAGTAGGGGCCGCCGTTGGAGAGGACCGACCAGAAGGAGGGGGCGCCAGTGGAGCAAGAGCAGGCGAAGTGGAGGCGTGCGAGAGGAGGAGGCGTGTGGGAGAGAGCGGTTGGGCATGGGAGAGTTGAGGCAATAAGAGAGAAGTCCTAGGGATGAGGGCGTGGGGAGGGGCAATCGCATTTTGCGGCAAGTGTTGCGGCTCCCGCTGGAGCCAAAACAGTGCCCACCCATTCCTCATTTTGAGGATGCGGGAGGTGTTGTGGCTCCTGCTGGAGACAGTCTAAGGTGCGACTACCCTCGTGCGCTACTGCGTCGCAGGAGAGCATGGACGGAGGTCGGGGTTGCCAGGGTTATGGCCCATCCAAGAGGACAGGGCCGAGTATTGCGCGGTCTATCTAGGCTGAGTTCAGTGATGGGGAGCTGCTTCGCCTCCTCCCCGCTTCTCCCATCAGCACGAGAGAGCTTGTGGTCGTGTCGCCGCTTGTTGGCTGCATCCACAACCCCTCCTCCTGCAGCCACTCCCCGCCTCCGTAGACTCCGATGGCGCCCTCCAGCTGCACCTGCGGCTCCTCCGTCAGCCCCGTAGGCGCGGCGTCAGAACCGAAGCTACCGTTCGATGAGTAGTAGTCTACTACCAGAGTCGATAAATCTGGCCACATCGCTCAGTTGTCCGGCTTGATCTCCACATGTGCACGGCGGGAGCAACAACCTATTCTCCGGCGGCGCCCGGTCATACCGATGGACCTTCACGTCGTGTACGGTGGCCGCGTCCTGCTCGTTCTCAGGTGCGCACATACCAATGTTGATTGTTTCCATATTTCACCCATTCGTTTCACTATACCCTAAAGTCCTCTGTCGTACCGCCATTGATGATTTGCTTATGTGAACTTCTGTGATGGCTGATGAACCGATGATGGAACAACACATTTTAATTACTGAATCCAAATCTGATGAGAGAAGGGAATGAGAAGTCTAAAGTCTGCAGCAGTGAACAAGTAGAAGAGCAGGAGCCATGTATGTTGCTGATTGACACTGGTGTTGTTCCTAATCATTTAGACTGACTCCAGCAGTTTGTCGATGTGCATCTGCAAAACTAGCCTTGTGCAGAAAGGAGAAAATTAAACTTGCCCCAAACAAAGCGGTGGTTCCAGTAGCTTCGTGCATCTCCTCGCGCATCCACCCGGCGGTTGGTTCCCGCGACCACAAGGAGGGGGAGAGAGGGGGGCCGCGAGCGTGAGGCAGAGACGGAGCCACGCCCAGGAGGAGCCCCTGCTCGATCCGGCCGCCGGTGCTCAATCCGGGGATGAGGAGGCCGCGATCGCGGCAGCCGGGAAGCGGAAGTGGAGGACGGCATGTGCTCCATGGAGGTCGTTGATCTGCACCGCTGTAGATCGAGGTCGGTCGCTGGCCGGAGCGGAGCAAGAGTGAGCGGGAGGGTCGCCGGTGGGTGTGGGTGTGGGTGTGGGCGGAGGCGTGGCTCGCAGTACCTCCGCCGTCGCGGCTCGCCCACCGTCGGGGCACTCCGCCGCCGTGGCTCGCCACCGACCCACGCCACGCGGAAGGAGAAGGTTGTTGATGCCCTAGATCTGCGCCGCTCGCCTGAGATCAGAGGAGCCCGCCGCTGACGAGGGAGGGGAGCATCAACGGAGGAGGTCGAGCTGCCTCCATCGAGCTCGCGTGCGCCTCGGCTCCCCGTCTAGCGGCGCCGCGGTTCCCAGAGGTCGCACCACCCTGGATTTGCGCCACCGGTGGCCGCGGAAGGAGGAGGTGGCGCAGGCCACCGTCCGTCATCGGGGAGGCGGCTCTTAGGCCTCCCTCCACTGCTTCCTCCGCGCCCCGAGGAGACTGAGATGGAGCCGCGTCGGCAGGCCTCCTCTTCGGTGTGGGTGAGGGCGATGGAAGGATGGAGAGGCAGTGGCGTAGGCGGACAGAGGTGAGGGACGAGGAGGGCGGCGGAGGGAGGCAGAGGGAGGTAAGAGACGGTGGTTGGTTGGTTTGAGCGTAGGAGAGAGAAACACCCGGATATCCCAGGAATGGGCGACGGAGGAGCAGGATCTTCATTTTGCAGATTGTGATGCGGCCTCGCCGGAGCTTGAACGATGGCCGCCCCTTCTTCAAAATGAAGATGCAAAAGGCTTTGCACATGCCGTTGGAGTCGGTCTTAGCCTAGCACCATCGCTACTTCGCTAGCTCACCAAAATCGGGTTAAATAATTACAACTTCATGGTTTAGTTACAATTCAATAAGCTTAGCGCTATCTAAAGTTTCAAACCTACCCATCAGCTATATGGGTATTGTACTATTTTCTTATAAAATGTAATCAAATATTTTTAATTGCAACTAAACTCAAATTGAACTCGTATGCAATGCAGGTGGTGTTTCTTAAACTCGTATTGGGACCTTCTATAATTAAATTAGTCATGGGAATTACGTTTCTTCGATGGTTGTGACTGCACCTTTAATGAATGAATTATCTCTTAGAATTTTCAGTGATCGTATTGAGTTTTGAAACATTTGATGTTAAAAAGCTTTACTCTGGTCTTGACAAGTTTACCATGAAAAGGCCATAGTAACTAATTATATTTTGTAATTTGATTTCACAAATAATTTTTCATATTTTGACAAATATGCCTCCAATTGTGTGAAGGCAAATTATTCTGACTTAATAGTACTTGTACAGTTGTACTGTTATCTCCATGGCTCCCATCTGGAGGAACTAGACTGCTCTGACATTATTATTTCTATATTGGACTGATAGAATGTATGATTTTTTATCCGAGCTCATTTTGTAGGACAATCATCTTATTTGCTATGATTTCTTTCATAAATGCCCAATTGACAAAGACCACAAGTACCTTGCAAAGCAAACCTAATATATTAATTGCTAATTGCAATTTCACTTTCGTGAGTGGAAGAGGATGACCCTGACATCCACTCTGAACACACACCAAGGAAAAGAAGCACAGTCCGGAAGGATATGCAAAATGAGTTGCCACTGCAATCAAGTGGTCGTATTGGTGGCAAAAACCATATGGTCCTCTTGATGTTCAAATGCTTCTCGTGCTAATGGAATAAATATGCTCGTAGCAGACATTTTTTGTTTGGACCAGTTTCATCATTTTTAGGTTATTTCTTTCAATAAATTAATGGCGAGTTTCGGTAGCCCGTTATTTTGAAACATTGCACTTAGAATCCGATGTACGCGATTGACTTTGTTATGAATGAGGTTTGTGCATTCGAAGTATTATCAATGAGGATGTGTTTTAGCAATATTTATTGCTCGACACAATTGGCCTTTTTAAAATTTACTATTTGGTAATTGATTGGTTCTAGATTTTTAATTATGCATGGTTTAAATATGCATCTTTGTTATAATTATAAATTGTTTATTAGAATTTTTATGAATATAATATTTTTTTAGTTTACTGATCATTTGGAAAACACGTGTGTGTCACACACTTACATTTTACTAGTATAGTTGATATATGAGTATAAAAGCCCATGAATAACGAAGGCAAGCATATCCGTAAAGCTCATAGCCTCCTTTTAAGAGTAACTAGCGAGGGCAACTAAATAGACTTCTACTTTATAATTTAGAAGTTTGATGAAACACTCAACTCCGGCAAGATCTTTAAATGAGTCCGCATTTTTTTCTTCTCTCCTCCCCTACCCCTCTCCTCTCTTTTCCCTATCTTGCCGCGGGGACGGGGCTCCCGGAGGAGGATTCGGGCGTGTTTGCCACCCTGGCTTAGGACGGCTTGGCCAGCCCAACAAGCCCAGGCTTGGGTAGGCTTGTCCCTAGTGATGCAACCTCACATGTTTGTGCATCTGTACCGAATGAGCTCAACCCAATCCAGATCGTGTTTGTGAGAAGAAACCCAAACAGATGCGGCTACCTTTTACTGCAACTCGGTAGTCTTACCCTTTCTCTCCACCACCGCCACCACGAGAGGAGCATTTGTGGCCTTGCTCCTGTGCTGTTGCCGGACCCCGCCTTGAGGTCGCCGCCGGTCCCACCTTGAGATCGCTTCTGGTCCCCACCGGCCGTGGCTGATCTGTGCATTGGCGGGCTCTCCGCTCCCCACCACTGCGCCGGTTGTGGCCATGCCCACTGCAGGCTCCCACGCTGGATCTGGCCGCTGCTGGGAGGGATGCGTCGTTGTCGATTCGCGGCCCGGATCGACACATCTGCTCCACCGCATAGGGGCTGCCCCGCCTCCGCTCTGGCGCTGCTCCGGCGTTGTCCGATTTCTGCTCCACCTCTGCGCCGCCGCCACTGCTAGCCACCGCGGGCGCGCTTGCGCGTCGAGTCATCCGGCGACTGATGCTGCTGACTATCGGTGGCCGAGCACGCGGGTGACGACGAGTCGACCGAGGAGGAAGGGTTGCTGCGGAGGAGAGGAGGAAGGAGGTGGTGACCGGAGGTGAGGTGAGCGCGCCTCCAGCGCTCCAGCGAGTCGTGCTCCCAGGAAACGACCTCCCGCGACGTATCCCAGGAGCCAGGCGGAGGGGTCCATTTTGCGTGGATGTTATGGGTGTGATTGGATGTCTAGGTCTACCCAACCTGTCCCGCATTTGTGAGCTAGGCTGTCCCTGGCCAGGCCAGCGACATGCATTGCATTCTCAGCAACTTTTCTCCTCTGCACTCTTCTTAAAGCAGAGAAATCGCACATTGCGCGAGCCAGGCTCTCTAGAAACCTGGCTCCTGGGAGGATGTTTCCCTAGAGACTGGCCGCGAGGACCTTCTTGCACGCCGCGAGCATAGCTCAAAAGTCAAAAGAGGCAACCAAACTACCACTCCGTGCATCTCACCAGCCTGGTTCACTTAGGTGCAGGGAACCAATCACGCCCTATATAATTTACTTGCGGATTCACCTTATACTCCGGGTCGTGTGGTAGATCGTGGGCGTGACAGGCCTATTGAGTCCTTTGCAGTCCACCCCCCGAGTATAAGATTGGTCGAACAATGGTTCTTGGGAGGATCAAGTTTCGTCCTTGATTCTCTTTGGTAATCTTCGGGGTGTTCACGTTTATCCATGACTATGCTATATGTGATGATATGCTACATTAGAATAGATGGACAAACTCAGTCTTTGTATGCTATATAGAATTGTGCCTCTTAAGTCAATCCAATCCTAATCTAGACTAGGAATAGTGTATGTTATGCTCCACATGTGCCTTTGCGTGTCTGATTTATCATTACTTTATCATTTAGCTTACCCCTGTTAAAGTATGTGCCATTCCATCAAAGTTCCTAAAGTAATCTATTTCCATCCCTATGTCTGTTGCTACATCCATCCATCTTCCCTGTGGATATGATATTTTTTAAAACCCATCACCCTGGGTGAAATGCTCACAGGTATCCGTGCACTTGCGGATTATCTACCATAATATTTTTGTGGGCTCTTATATCAACCAACATTTCTTGCACCATTACTTAGAATGGTTTCTAGATCCATTTTTTGGAAGTTGCGTTAAGAAATGTCAACATCTGCCCACCCTCCATACCCGTCGGGCCCACCATGTGTGGCCCCACCTTTATTTTTCCCAAAACAGTAGGGTTCACCATGCTCGCCCTCACATTCACCACGAGGTGCACCACGCCGCATTGCCGCCGCCGCGCGGGGAGGGGCATCGAAGGTTACAGATTTCCAAATGGGCCGGGCACGATTAGCGGCACGAGGCACGACCCGAAAAAGCACGACCCTATCCCAACCCGAGGCATGATCAATAGTGCCTAGTGCCGGCCCGGCCCGACGACCTTTTAGTTCCTGGGCCGCCACCTCGGCCCGTTGGGTCGGCCCGAAGCACGGCCCGATAGGGAGCGGCACGAAAGCGGCCCAGCCTCAGGCACAAAATTGGCCCGGCCTGCCAACAGCCTACTAGGAGCCCATATTACTTCCAATATATAAACTACTCCCTTCATCCTTTAACCCTAAAATTTTTCCCCTGCTCCTTCCCACCTCCCTCGCGCCGCCACCTACCTCGCCAGCGCCCCCTCCCGGTCCGGCGATCTCGCCGCCGGCTACGCGCCACTGCCACCCTTCCTCCTCCTCCTCTCTCCGCCTCCCGAGTACCCCACCCTCCAGCACCACCACCGCCGCCCCGACTAACCCTCTCCAGCGGAGCTCGACGCTGCCCTACGGTGAAGGTCGTCCTTCCCGCAACGGATTCACGGCAGCCCGGCGGCGGAGGTCGTCCTCCCCGTGACGGATTCGCGGCGGCCCAGCGGCGGAGGTCGCGCTACCATGGCCGATCTCGCCAAGGCTTGGAAGCGGAGGTCCCTCTCCCTATGGCGGAGGTCGCCGTAGCCTGACGGCGGAGGTTGCCCATCCCAAACTCCCCTCGCTGGATTCACAGCTCGGCAGCGGAGGCTTGCCATCGTGCCTGGCACGACACGAGCCCGACGGCCGGCGCCATCGTGCTTAGGCACGACACGGCACGAAAAAATGGCCATTGTGTCGTGCTTGGGCCGCCACTCTGGCACGAGGCACGACACTATTCCCTCGTCGTGCCTGATAGGGCCGGGCCGCATAGGGCCGGGCCAAATCGTGCTCGGGTCGTGCTCGGGCCGGGCGGCCCGTTTGGAATACTATACCGGCGGTAGGGATGCACCGGCGAGGCCACCACTACGCGTGGGGAGGGCTGGTTGAGGCAGTGATGCATCGACGAGGATTCAGCCTACCGCGCGCCCTGGACGCCATGGCCGGCATCTCAGGCGTCAAGGCCGGTCACCGCCGTGGGTGCTGCTGCCGGTTGCCACCAACATCGCGACCCACAAAGGAGCACTGCCATTGCATCGCCCTTCCTGCTGCCGCCGTGGCGAGGTTGCGCTTCAAAGTCGCGTCGGCGGCCTCGTGCTCCTTAGGCAACGATGGGGGCTGAGGCCCACCCACCCGCGCGCCCCATGCCACGACATCGCCTTCACCACGTAAGACTATCTCTAGCAATGATCGGGAAATCCATGCTACAAAACAACGTATGAAGAAAAGAGAGAGAAAAACTCTCTCAAAAATAAGTTGCTTCCAGCAGACGATGCGCATCCCTTCGCGCATCGACCGCAACAGTTGGCTCCCGTCGCAGAGCGAACGAGAGGGAAGGAGAAGGACGGCCGGGAGAGAGGGAGAAGGATGGACTCTTCCATCAATGGCGGCTCAGATCCAACATTGCCCATCCAGGACCCACCACAGATCCCACCCCCACGGTCCCCAACCCCAACCCACCCGCCACCGTAGCACCGGCGCCCGCCCAATGGTGACACAGGCATGCGTGAGGGTGGGGTGAGGGGTGGCCTTTGGAAGGTGTCGATCTGAGGAGGGATGACTCGGGAGCGGGGCCAGTGCCAATCATAGTGCCCTTCATCATCACCACCGATGGAGGAGACGACACCGACAATCTTGACCTCGCAGATCCGGGCCTGGCGAGGGGGAAGGAGGTTATCGCCGACCGAGTCTACGCCAGGGATGGTGCTGGTCCCGTCTGTAGAGGCGATGGCGCGCTCCCTAGGCGGAAGCCGGGGCGGAGCGCGGAGGAACCGTCCGTCGCTACACTCCACCTCCCCTCGCGCGGTGCAGCAGGCAAGGTTTCCAGGAAACACCACCAAGGTGTAGGAGGGGTCGTGGACGGGGAGGACAACATGGGAAGAGAGGGGCCGCTGGCGGAGAGGACCGGCCGGGAGTAGGGGCCGCCGTTGGAGAGGACCGACCAGAAGGAGGGGGCGCCAGTGGAGCAAGAGCAGGCGAAGTGGAGGCATGCGAGAGGAGGAGGCGTGTGGGAGAGAGCGGTTGGGCATGGGAGAGTTGAGGCAATAAGAGAGAAGTCCTAGGGATGAGGGCGTGGGGAGGGGCAATCGCATTTTGCGGCAAGCGTTGCGGCTCCCGCTGGAGCCAAAACAGTGCCCACCCATTCCTCATTTTGAGGATGCGGGAGGTGTTGTGGCTCCTGCTGGAGACAGTCTAAGGTGCGACTACCCTCGTGCGCTACTGCGTCGCAGGAGAGCATGGACGGAGGTCGGGGTTGCCAGGGTTATGGCCCATCCAAGAGGACAGGGCCGAGTATTGCGCGGTCTATCTAGGCTGAGTTCAGTGACGGGGAGCTGCTTCGCCTCCTCCCCGCTTCTCCCATCAGCACGAGAGAGCTTGTGGTCGTGTCGCCGCTTGTTGGCTGCATCTACAACCCCTCCTCCTGCAGCCACTCCCCGCCTCCGTAGACTCTGATGGCGCCCTCCAGCTGCACCTGCGGCTCCTCCGTCAGCCCCGTAGGCGCGGCGTCAGAACCGAAGCTACCGTTCGATGAGTAGTAGTCTACTACCAGAGTCGATAGATCTGGCCACATCGCTCAGTTGTCCGGCTTGATCTCCACATGTGCACGGCGGGAGCAACAACCTATTCTCCGGCGGCGCCCGGTCATACCGATGGACCTTCACGTCGTGTACGGTGGCCGCGTCCTGCTCGTTCTCAGGTGCGCACATACCAATGTTGATTGTTTCCATATTTCACCCATTCGTTTCACTATAACCCAAAGTCCTCTGTCGTACCGCCATTGATGATTTGCTTATGTGAACTCCTGTGATGGTTGATGAACCGATGATGGAACAACACATTTTAATTACTGAATCCAAATCTGATGAGAGAAGGGAATGAGAAGTCTAAAGTCTGCAGCAGTGAACAAGTAGAAGAGCAGGAGCCATGTATGTTGCTGATTGACACTGGTGTTGTTCCTAATCATTTAGACTGACTCCAGCAGTTTGTCGATGTGCATCTGCAAAACTAGCCTTGTGCAGAAAGGAGAAAATTAAACTTGCCCCAAACAAAGCGGTGGTTCCAGTAGCTTCGTGCATCTCCTCGCGCATCCACCCGGCGGTTGGTTCCCGCGACCACAAGGAGGGGGAGAGAGGGGGGCCGCGAGCGTGAGGCGAGACGGAGCCACGCCCGGGAGGAGCCCCCCGCTCGATCCGGCCGCCGGTGCTCAATCCGGGGATGAGGAGGGCCGCGATCGCGGCGGCCGGGAAGCGGAAGTGGAGGACGGCATGTGCTCCATGGAGGTCGTTGATCTGCACCGCTGTAGATCGAGGTCGGTCGGCCGGCGGAGCGGAGCAAGAGTGAGCGGGAGGGTCACCGGTGGGTGTGGGTGTGGGTGTGGGCGGAGGCGTGGCTCGCGGTAGCTCCGCCGTCGCGGCTCGCCCACCGTCGGGGCACTCCGCCGCCGTGGCTCGCCACCGACCCACGCCACGCGGAAGGAGAAGGTTGTTGATGCCCTAGATCTGCGCCGCTCGCCTGAGATCAGAGGAGCCCGCCGCTGACGAGGGAGGGGAGCATCAACGGAGGAGGTCGAGCTGCCTCCATCGAGCTCGCGTGCGCCTCGGCTCCCCGTCTAGCGGCGCCGCGGTTCCCAGAGGTCGCACCACCCTGGATTTGCGCCACCGGTGGCCGCGGAAGGAGGAGGTGGCGCAGGCCACCGTCCGTCATCGGGGAGGCGGCTCTTAGGCCTCCCTCCACTGCTTCCTCCGCGCCCCGAGGAGACTGAGATGGAGCCGTGTCGGCAGGCCTCCTCTTCGGTGTGGGTGAGGGCGAGGGAAGGATGGAGAGGCAGTGGCGTAGGCGGACAGAGGTGAGGGACGAGGAGGGCGGCGGAGGGAGGCAGAGGGAGGTAAGAGACGTTGGTTGGTTGGTTTGAGCGTAGGAGAGAGAAACACCCGGATATCCCAGGAATGGGCGACGGAGGAGCAGGATCTTCATTTTGCAGATTGTGATGCAGCTACTGCTGGAGCTTGAACAGTAGCCGCCCCTTCTTCAAAATGAAGATGCAAAAGGCTTTGCACATGCCGTTGGAGTCAGTCTTAGCCTAGCACCATCGCTACTTCGCTAGCTCACCAAAATCAGGTTAAATAATTACAACTTCATGGTTTAGTTACAATTCAATAAGCTTAGCGCTATCTAAAGTTTCAAACCTACCCATCAGCTATATGGGTATTGTACTATTTTCTTATAAAATGTAATCAAATATTTTTAATTGCAACTAAACTCAAATTGAACTCGTATGCAATGCAGGTGGTGTTTCTTAAACTCGTATTGGGACCTTCTATAATTAAATTAGTCATGGGAATTACGTTTCTTCGATGGTTGTGACTGCACCTTTAATGAATGAATTATCTCTTAGAATTTTCAGTGATCGTATTGAGTTTTGAAACATTTGATGTTAAAAAGCTTTACTCTGGTCTTGACAAGTTTACCATGAAAAGGCCATAGTAACTAATTATATTTTGTAATTTGATTTCACAAATAATTTTTCATATTTTGACAAATATGCCTCCAATTGTGTGAAGGCAAACTATTCTGACTTAATAGTACTTGTACAGTTGTACTGTTATCTCCATGGCTCCCATCTGGAGGAACTAGACTGCTCTGACATTATTATTTCTATATTGGACTGATAGAATGTATGATTTTTTATCCGAGCTCATTTTGTAGGACAATCATCTTATTTGCTATGATTTCTTTCATAAATGCCCAATTGACAAAGACCACAAGTACCTTGCAAAGCAAACCTAATATATTAATTGCTAATTGCAATTTCACTTTCGTGAGTGGAAGAGGATGACCCTGACATCCACTCTGAACACACACCAAGGAAAAGAAGCACAGTCCGGAAGGATATGCAAAATGAGTTGCCACTGCAATCAAGTGGTCGTATTGGTGGCAAAAACCATATGGTCCTCTTGATGTTCAAATGCTTCTCGTGCTAATGGAATAAATATGCTCGTAGCAGACATTTTTTGTTTGGACCAGTTTCATCATTTTTAGGTTATTTCTTTCAATAAATTAATGGCAGTTTCAGTAGCCCGTTATTTTGAAACATTGCACTTAGAATCTGATGTACGCAGTTGACTTTGTTATGAATGAGGTTTGTGCATTCTGAAGTATTATCAATGAGGATGTGTTTTAGCAATATTTATTGCTCGACACAATTGGCCTTTTTAAAATTTACTATTTGGTAATTGATTGGTTCTAGATTTTTAATTATGCATGGTTTAAATATGCATCTTTGTTATAATTATAAATTGTTTATTAGAATTTTTATGAATATACTATTTTTTAGTTTACTGATCATTTGGAAAACACGTGTGTGTCACACACTTACATTTTACTAGTATAGTTGATATATGAGTATAAAAGCCCATGAATAACGAAGGCAAGCATATCCGTAAAGCTCATAGCCTCCTTTTAAGAGTAACTAGCGAGGGCAACTAAATAGACTTCTACTTTATAATTTAGAAGTTTGATGAAACACTCAACTCCAGCAAGATCTTTAAATGAGTCTGCATTTTTTCTTCTCTCCTCCCCTACCCCTCTCCTCTCTTTTTCCTATCTTGCCGCGGGGACGGGCTCCCCGGAGGAGGATTCAGGGCGTGTTTGCCACCCTGGCTTAGGACGGCTTGGCCAGCCCAACAAGCCCAGGCTTGGGTAGGCTTGTCCCTAGTGATGCAACCTCACATGTTTGTGCATCTGTACCGAATGAGCTCAACCCAATCCAGATCGTGTTTGTGAGAAGAAACCCAAACAGATGCGGCTACCTTTTACTGCAACTCGGTAGTCTTACCCTTTCTCTCCACCACCGCCACCACGAGAGGAGCATTTGTGGCCTTGCTCCTGTGCTGTTGCCGGACCCCGCCTTGAGGTCGCCGCCGGTCCCACCTTGAGATCGCTTCTGGTCCCCACCGGCCGTGGCTGATCTGTGCATTGGCGGGCTCTCCGCTCCCCACCACTGCGCCGGTTGTGGCCATGCCCACTGCAGGCTCCCATGCTGGATCTGGCCGCTGCTGGGAGGGATGCGTCGTTGTCGATTCGCGGCCCGGATCGACACATCTGCTCCACCGCATAGGGGCTGCCCCGCCTCCGCTCTGGCGCTGCTCCGGCGTTGTCCGATTTCTGCTCCACCTCTGCGCCGCCGCCACTGCTAGCCACCGCGGGCGCGCTTGCGCGTCGAGTCATCCGGCGACTGATGCTGCTGACTATCAGTGGCCGAGCACGCGGGTGACGACGAGTCGACCGAGGAGGAAGGGTTGCTGCGGAGGAGAGGAGGAAGGAGGTGGTGACCGGAGGTGAGGTGAGCGCGCCTCCAGCGCTCCAGCGAGTCGTGCTCCCAGGAAACGACCTCCCGCGACGTATCCCAGGAGCCAGGCGGAGGGGTCCATTTTGCGTGGATGTTATGGGTGTGATTGGATGTCTAGGTCTACCCAACCTGTCCCGCATTTGTGAGCTAGGCTGTCCCTGGCCAGGCCAGTGACATGCATTGCATTCTCAGCAACTTTTCTCCTCTGCACTCTTCTTAAAGCAGAGAAATCCCACATTGCGCGAGCCAGGCTCTCTAGAAACCTGGCTCCTGGGAGGATGTTTCCCTAGAGACTGGTCGCGAGGACCTTCTTGCACGCCGCGAGCATAGCTCAAAAGTCAAAAGAGGCAACCAAACTACCACTCCGTGCATCTCACCAGCTTGGTTCACTTAGGTGCAGGGAACCAATCACGCCCTATATGTCGCTTCAGCGACAAAATGTCTTTATGTCGCTAAAGGCCGCGGTTTTCTTTCTTTCTTTTTTCTGTTTATTTCTTTTTATTTCTTTTTTCTTTTCTATTTTCTAGTTTTTTATTTCTTGTTCCTTTTTCTTTTTTTATTCTTTATTTCTTGTTTCTTTTTTATTTTTATTTCTTTTCTTATTTATTTTTTATTTCTCTTGTTTCTTTTTTATTTTTATTTCATTTCTAATATTATTTTTTTCTGTTTCATTTTTTCTTTCTTTTTATTCTTCTTTCTCTTTATTCTATTTTTATTTTTTATTTTTATTTTATTTTATTTATTTATTTATTTACTTTCTACTTTATTTTTTGTTTCTATTTTCATTTTTTATATTCTTTTCTTTTTAATAGTTTTCCTCTATTAAAATTTTTATTATTTGATATGAGATGTAAATTTGTTCTCGCTAGAATAATAAGTTGTTCTGGCTATAAGTATCTTGTTCGGACTATAATAACAACTTGTTCTAACCCTTGTTCTGATTTGTTCTGCCACTACATTTGTTTTTATTCGAGATTACACACAAAATTGTTCCGACTGTAATAGGATTTTGTTCTAACAATTGTTCTCATTTGTTCTGGCACTTTTTTCGAGATGACATACAAACTTGTTTTACTATAATAATAAGTTGTTCTGGCTATAGTAATATCTTGTTCTGTCCATAATAATAACATGTGTCTGACCCTTATTCTGATTTGCTCTGACACCACATTTGTTGTTCGGGATGACATATAAACCTGTTCTGACAGTTGTTCTCTTTTGTTCTGGCACTTCATTCGTTTTGTTTTAGATATAACGGAATATATAACGTAATTAAAAATATGAATAAAAAAGTTTGTCAAAATATAGTCAAGTGTGATCTTGCTTCGGAGTTTTTATTGTCAGAAATCCAATGGTGCGATAGGAATTTGTTAACACCAAAATTTGGTAAGGAGTATGACCTGTGGGTCCGATTCGAAAAAGAGTCCGTCTGGTGGAAGGAAGGATATTTCCAGAAGTTTTCGGCAAAGAGATCCGCGGTCGGCTATTTGCTCCAGTTCGGCAAAGGAACAGTAGAGCTGATTTTGCGGGATTGGACGGTGACGTGGCTCAAATCAGGAGAGACGAATGGATGGACAGGCGATCGAGCTTAGTTAGGCAATGAATCCATTCGCAATTGTAATCGACGGGGTATAAATGCGATCCCCGGATGTATGTAACAAACACGATCATTCTTCAATACACACCGGCCTTACGCCAAACCCTAGAGTCCTTGTAGTGTCGTCGAGTTCTTCGAGAGGGCCAATCGATCCGTCGACCTCCGTGAGTACCGCAACCTTGTATCATGTCTAGTATCATGCGGTGGATTTAGATTTGATGCAAGTAGTCTTGTTACCATGCTTCGTGTCATGCGGTAGATTCAAGCTTGGTTCAAGAGGGTTTCTTGTTAGATCATGAGCCATGCGGTAGGCTAAGATCTGGCTTGAAGCTAGTTATCGGCTCTATTGGATTTTGGCAAGATCTAATAGATTCATTAAGTTATCCCGTGTTATCTTGAGTTTTACTTTATGTTTTAATTCATGTAACACATCCTTGCCCAATCTAGATGGCTTTGGATCGGCTATATCTCTTTTAAGATCCTTGTGTGAGCGGGTTTCGTGTTTTGACACGTGGATCTTGTGTTCTCCGATAGCCGAAACCGAATCAATCTAGGTTGTTACATGTTGCGGGTTCAATCTTGCTTCGTTCGTATAAATCTTGAAAGAGCCGGGTATCATGCGGTAGATGCGAGTTTTTGGGTTGCTTTGGAGCTAGTCATCCGGTGGATTAGCTTCCCAAATCAGTCTGATAGATTTATTCACGTGGTAATGTTTGTTCCTTCTTCATGGACCCTGGATCGGTACGTTCGGCCGTATTCGGTTATGTTTTCACGAGTAGGTTACGTGCATTGTTTACGTCTTAAGTGTTGTATGCTTTTAGCTTTCCACATTTAGATTGTATCATGCGGTGGATAGATCTATTTGTGGAAAGTGGTACGTTTTTCATGCAAGTCGTATCATGCGGTGGATAGATTTGTTTGTTATCGTACCCGACGGGTTTTAAAGTAACCAGACATGCGGTAGACTAGTGCTTTGGATCTATGCATGCTTATTTAATACGTAATCATGTTCGTGCTTTACTTCATTTATTTTAATGCTAATCTTTATGGGGATCGGTCATAACTTTGTGCTTGCATCTTTGTTTATACTAAGACCGATCGTCGTCATGCTTACGTCATCCATTCGGCAGTTTTCCTTTTCCCTTTGCAACGGTCCGAATGGTTGTGGTTCTTTGACAGATAGCTCTACATAGCTACGTGTCATCTTGCTTGGCTTCTTGGCCGCAAATATGGAACTGTCTGGTACCACCCGGCAAGTTCCAAGTTTTGGTATTTAACTGTTTTATCTTTTGTTAATTTTCAGGAAAAATTGACTGGCACGTCATTTGCTCTCTGCGCGTGCGAAGCTAGCTTTGTTCGGCTTGCTGTGTGATTGGCGTTGAGTGCACATTTTGCGTCAACACACTTTTTGGCACGCCCAGTGGGACCAACAGCCGAATTAATTCAAGATGCCTGAGATTGCAGACCTTATGGACGTCGACCTAGAGGATCTTTCTCCGGAGCAGCGGCAGCAGCTCCAAGACGTCGTAGATCAATTTCAGCGAAGTGCTCTGCCGTCATTTAAGAAGAACAGAAGCGGTGTCCCATATCTAAAGAATGAGATGCCTAGAGTGCTTGCTACGGGAGAGATTGATGCTACGTCTCGGCGGGAAAAGGAGGAATGCGCGCGGGTGTTCCAAGAGTCAGCAGATTACATGCTCACCAAGCACAACAAGGCCTTCCTCGGATCGCTCCGGCGGATGATGGTAGCCCTCTTTGGCCCGGGCGTGGAGCAAGCGTTCGGGAAGACGCCCTTTCAGAAGAGCACCATAGAGCTGGGTGAGTCAAGCTCTCGGCCGCCGCTACGGAGCGCCCACGGCGGCCTCCTCCTCGGAGCGCGGGAAGCCAAGCATTCCAACCTCCTCCGCGAGGGCGGCGGGGGCGACCGGTTCGGCCCCCGTTACAAGCTTCAGGAAGTCAACCAATCCTGTCGCCGCCACAGAGTAGCACAGGTCAGCCTGTGCAACAGCCGAATCCGTACCAGCCTACGTACGGAGACC
The DNA here is from genome assembly GCA_947561735.1 of Cenchrus americanus. Classification (NCBI taxonomy): domain Eukaryota; kingdom Viridiplantae; phylum Streptophyta; class Magnoliopsida; order Poales; family Poaceae; genus Cenchrus; species Cenchrus americanus. The sequence continues at coordinate 306,072,248 of OX387241.1, read as the reverse complement.
TAGCGTTCGGCTCGTCTGGGGCCCCACTTGACCCCGGTCGAAGAATTGCTCCATCGACCAACTGGCTCCAGAAGAATTTGTACGGCGGTGGTTACCACGAAGCGGGAAATTACGGAGCATTCGACGCCTTCCCGCACCCAGGGTACGCGGCAGCTGCAGGCGCGCAAGAAGATGACGCCCTAGCGCGCAAGATGGCCGAATTGATGCAGAATCAGTTCGGCCTCAAGCCAAAGATGCAGGGCCCCGCCTACAGGCCACCGTTCCCAGAGTGGTACTATAACGTGCTCTTGCCGCCTAGAGTGAAGCCGCCGACGGAATTCACAAAGTTCTCGGGGCAGGACGAGACAAGCACGGTCGAGCACATCGCCCGTTACCTCATGCAGCTTGGGGAATGCTCGGCCGAGGAGACGTTCAGGGTTCGTTACTTCCCCACCTCACTAACGGGTCCAGCTTTTCAGTGGTTTTCGTCCCTGCCGCCTGAATCAGTGGCCAGATGGAAGGATTTGGAGCGTAAATTCCACGCTCATTACTTCAGCGGCAGTTCTGAGAAGAAGTTGATTGATCTCGCCACCTTGAAACAAAGGCACAGCGAAACACCGCTGGAGTTTCTTAGAAGATTCAGGGAAGTCAAAGGCATGTGCTTCTCGCTGAACTTGCCAGACGATCAGCTCGCTGATATGGCCATCGCCGGGATGTTGTCGGCCGTGCGCGAGAAGCTATTTGGGATGGAGTTCAAGAACCTGGGCCAACTGTCGCAGAAGTTATCTTTGATGAGCAATCAGGCATATGGCCTCAAGAAGGACCCCAAATTTGGCAAGCATCACGACGTCGGCGACGTCTACAACCAATTCTTGGACAAGGCCGATTTGTTCGAGGATTCGACGACGAATTGGAGATAGGCGCGCAGCGAGAGATCATGTGGGGTAAAGAGCCCTTGACAATGAATCGGCGTTGGGTCAAGCGCACCAAAGGAACTTACGACTTCGACATCACAAAAGCCGATAAGTTGTTTGAGCTCTTGGTAAAGGAAGGCCGAATCAAGTCGCACGAAGGGCATTCTATGCTTCGGCTTGATGGAGTCAAAGCGAAACGTTCCTGTGGCTTCCATGACGGGGACTCACACTCCATCAACGATTGCAAGGTCTTCCGGATGAGGATCCGAGAAGGCTATCCAAGAGGGACACCTCAAGTTCGATAACAAGATGAAGCTGGATGGCCACCCCTTTCCTCAGAACATGCTCGGCTTTTCTATCAACGCAATAACGGCGAGGAAAAGGGAAAGGTCAAGGTCCTGACCTCAGCCAGATCCAAGCAAGGTGGAGCAGTGGACCCGGAGCGCCAGGTGACCCTAGAGCAAGTACAGGGCGACGCCCCCCGCGTTCTCAAAAGCCACATCGAGATTGGGGAATCGTCCAGTCCTAAACCCAAGGTGACGTCACGCATTCTCCTCAACAAATGGCAGCGCCAGATGGAAAAGGAACGCTACCAGAAGCGTCGTCACGAGGAGGAGCAGCGCAGGGCTGAAGAGGAAGCGCGCAGAAGAGACCAAGAACAGTACACGCGCGAGCAGGAGCGCGCACACTGGGGGTGCGCCTTCTTCGAGCACCGCTTCTGGAATGATGGCCTGAAACTGCCAACATTGAAGAACTGTCCTGAATGCAGTGACAGATACGTTGAGTACGGGCGAGGAAACGCAATCGCCGATCCGTCCACGAGAGACTTGGAAGGATCCACCCGAATGGGGATCGGCGTCAAAAAATTGAAATCATTGATCATCCCAGGAAGCGCCAAGCTGATCTCAGGTGGGCTGATCAAGAAGAAGACGAGGATGTTCACGTCTGGCAGAAGGGGCAGTGGTGCCCGCCCGGCCTGCGCAGGAGCCAGAAGAGGCGGGTCTAGCGCTTGAGGAACCGCGAGATGAAGCAAGCCGGGATCCATACGAGGCAGAAGTGGCGCTCCAAGGACCAGCCAGAAGGATCGAAGCGTTCGGCTCCTGCGTGCATGGTATACTTCCTGCCGAACGAGTTCATGGCTCCTGCTAACCAGATTATGCAGGAGGAAGCTTCCTTTGACGACGAGCAGCCCGAGGGGATGATGGCACAACTGGTGCTGGCCAAGCAGGCCATCTTCGACAAGCCGGCCAAGAATCGCCATATGAGGCCGCTATACTTGAGGGGGTACGTCAATGGCAAGCCATTGACCAAGATGTTCGTCGACGGTGGAGCGGCAGTCAACGTGATGCCGTACACCACCTTCAGGAAGCTTGGCATGGGCCCGAGCGATTTGACACCTACAAGCATCATCCTGAACGACTTCGCCAGGAACCCCTCAGATACCAAAGGATGCGCTCACGTGGACTTGATGATCGGGTCCAAGACGCTGCTCACCACCTTCTTTGTCATCGAAGGCAAGGGGGCCTACAGCCTGCTGCTTGGGCGGGACTGGATCCACGCCAACTGCTGCGTCCCATCCACCATGCATCAACAGCTTATCCAGTGGGTGGATGATGAGATCGACGTCGTCCAGGCGGATGACTCCGTGAGAGTGGCCAACATGGAACCAGCCTTCTGGGAGTACCAAGGCATCGATTGCTTCTCAGGGAAGGACTGGGGAGAAGGTCCTGTTGAACCTGTCAGCAGTGACCAACAGCCGATTCAAGCAGTCGGCTCTTACAGTAATTTTTAATGGAGAACCCCGTGTGTAACAACCCAGGAAATTAGGTGTGAAAATTTTGCGAAAATTTAAAACTTTTGCTTGCATTTGGGTGCTATCAATTTTTGAGCCAAAATTGCTAGCCTCTCACCAAATTCTTCACTAAATTATCCTATCTATACAACTTATATTCAAAATATGGTATAATAAGTGAGTTGGTTTTTCTTTGATTTATATGGAGTTCATTTGAGTGAAGTTTGAATTTGATTGGAAATCAAATTCAAACTCCTATTCAAACCTTTATTCAAACCTATTGGTTTTAAAAACCAAAGTGTAGCTAGGTGCAGTGGGCCGATTCTCCTTCTTTTGCCTCACAGCCAGCCCAGCCCGTGACCCTAACGGCCCATCTGCTCCGCGCGGCCCATCCCGTTCCCCTCATCCTCTGTCGCGCGGGCCCCATCCGTCAGCACCCCCTCTTTTCCCCTTTCTTTCCCTTATCGCTTTGACCACCGCGCCGGTCACCGAGCCAGGCAAGAGCGCGCCGCCGGTCCCGGCCCGGCCGCCGCGCGAGACGGGGCGCGGCCGGGCGGCCGGGCCGGCACGCACGCCAAGGTCCGACGCGCGCGGGACGGGGAGGCGGCCGGGGAAAAGGTGAAGGGCAACTTTGCCCCGCCCGCGAGCATCCAAGGTGCCTCGGGCGCAGCCCTGGAGCGCCACCTGCCCCCGCTCGGCGGCGGTGCCAAGGGCACTGAGGAGATTTCCCCCTCGAGCCCGCAGCGTGGATTCAAAAGAAGAGGAGGCCGGCGTGGATTGGAGGCAGGGCCAACCACTCCCCTCTTGGGGTTTCTGCTTCCACTTCGCGGCCGCGTGCCAAGGTTAGGGAAGAAGGCGGGCGCGCCGCCGCGCCGCGCCGTCAGGAGAAGGAGCGGTCGCGCCGACGCCGCGACGCGCCGGTTGAAGAGGGAGCCGAGGACCGGACCGGGGCGCAGGGACCTCTTCACCGCCAAGTGCACCGGGCCGCGCTGGGAGAAGAAGGGGACGAACACCAGGAGCGGCGGGAACTCGGACCGAAGGCGCGGAGTTCGCCGCCGGCGTGAACATCTACGCCACTGGGGAACATCTACATCACCGGAACACCGACGCCTCGTCTCCGGCAGGCCGGCCACGACTACACCGTCGACCCCTCGTGAGCACCACAGCACCTTTCTCTTTTCCCCTCCTTGGTCTTGCCCGTGTTGCCGCGACGTCGAAGCACGTCGTCGTGGAACCGTGCCGGGTAGCTGGCCGTTGTGCCGTAGGTGTGCCGCACCGCGACGGAGGGAGCCCCTGAGCCGCCTGTGCTCTTGGGCGCTGCCGTCGCCGTGCGAGGCATGGAAAAAGGGTCCGGCTTTCGCGCCGTGTTCGTGAGGGCTGGAGTCTGTGCGTGCTGGCCTTCGCGCCATGCCTCCTGTGCAGGTGGGAAGTAGGGAGCGCGTTCCCGCGTCGCGCGCGCCGTCGAGCCGGGGGCCGAGCGCGCGTCGCGTCCGTGGGTTCTCGTTTTGGCCGTGGCGCCGTTCGTTGTTGGCCGGGCGTTTGGGGCCGGGCGCGCGGTCGTGTGTGTGATCCGGGCTTCGACCCGTGGCTTGTGCGGGACGTGTGTGCGGGTGGGGGAGCCGTCACGCCGTGGACACGCGGCGGCGGCGGCGTCGTCCGTCCCGCCACGGCCGACGCGCGCGCCCGCCGCGCGTGGAAGCACGGGTGCGGGGAACCAGGCGGCAAGCACACCCCGGTGCGAGCCGAGCCGTGTGTTGATGCCGGGGGATGTGGAACGGGGCGTGAGGCGCCCGAGCCGAACGCCGGCGGCGCACCGCGTGGTCGCGCGCGCCGGTGCCTTTCGTCGAGCACCGAGGGGCGTGTGTGCTGCGCCGGTTTAAAGGAGCTTAGTGGGCCGCCGGCCAGACTTGGGCCCTAGGCCCAGCTATCGGCTGGCAGGCCGCCGGCCCGGCACGAGATAAGAGCAGGAGGGGGTTTTCTAGACTTCTATGGGCTCCTCCGGTGGACTGAGCAGTGCAGGCCGTTTTGGGCCAAAATCAACCCCGGGCGAGATTGAGTCCGCTGGGCCGCCCACGGCCCAGCCGCACTTCTGGCTTTCCTTTCGGCCTGATAACCCGAGGACGCTGACGTCATGCTGACGTCAGCAACGTTTTTTCTGAAAATCCCTTTTCCTCTCTGATTAAAAATTCCAGAAAATGTTTTTGACCTTTAAAAATTAGTAATAAATTCTAGGAGGCTCAGAAAAATACAAAACTAATTTCTATAAATCCGTATTTGCGAAACCTTGCGATTGTAGGTAGTTTGGGAACATTTGGATCTTCTAAATTGGATTTTATTTGGAGTTATTGCTTAGATGTGCACCGTATTTATATTTTCGCGTCGAATCTCGTGCCGCGGACCCGAGCTTCGACCGGGGAGGACGTGGAGGACCCCGAGTACACTGCTCCGGACAGCGACTGCTTCAACGGCAACGAAGGTGTCATGTCACTCCCAACCATATAGATCCTATGTTGCTATGTAGCTGCTAGTGCTTTACTTTAATGCATGGAATTGTTGGATTGCATAACCCGTTTATTAGCCATGCCTTGATGTTTTGATATATCCTGTTCCTTGATCTGCTACCTGCGGGACTAGCTACAGACCCCTAGCTAGTCCCTTACTTCAACTATCCATACTTTTGTTGTTTGAATATGGATGGTGCTCTGGGTTTGAGCTGAGATGTGGGTATCTCGGTGAGATTCTAGCGTGCGTTCTGGGTTGTGTACCCCTTGCTGTGTGTTGGCGGGGAGCGAGCCGCCGGTTACTTGTGAACGGCCGCCGAGGGAAGATGCGATCTGGCCTCTTACCCAAGGGTCGTGTCGTGTGGGATGGAGATGTTGAGTGCTCGCTCTCGGCCCCTTAAGGACCGATCGTCGCTTGACCTTGTTTCGAATGACTACTTTCGTACGCACCGCCCGCCTTGTATTGGGCGGGGGGTGCGGGGTGAGACTTGTAGTGGATAGCACCCCTCCCGCAGGAGGATCGGTGTGATCGTGTCGGGAGTGGTCTTTCCCTCCTTAGTAGACTTTGCCCCCCGGCGAGGCCGGGGAAGGGTTCCACGGCTTCGAGGGACCTCTCGCGTGTAGTATGAGCTGCGCCGCGAGGCCGGGCCGGGCTCGGAGATGCGAAGGGTACTATCCACTTACTTGGGCTTCGGCCCGTATGGTAGGGTCGGACACGGTGACGGCGGTTCCGGACCTATTCGGGCGGGTACGGTTGTACAACCTCTCGCGAGTGTTAAACCTATAGCTATAGTCCGTGTCCACCGGTTATGGACAGTCTTTCGATCTCTCACCTGACTAGTTACTCTCCTCTTGTGCTTCTTCTCTCCCCCGAGTGTGTGAGCCGGCTTCGGCCGTTGAGATGTGGGGATAGGAGCCGGTGGGCCCCACATCGCAGATGAGAGTTGGGTTCTGGATCGTGGTTGAGATCCGGAGTTTTGGTGTGGTATTCCTTGAGCGGGGTGTGGACCCCTGAGGTGTGGACCTCGGAAGCGGAAGTTTCCCCCCGAGGTGTGGACCTCCTTGCTTTACTCTGCTTACCTTGTATGTTGCACTGCTGCTTTGCTTAAGCTTTCTGCGACCGCATTAGGGTTATCTCATGCATAGTAGAATATACACCGCTTTTGCCTCTTTGTTGGGAAGGCGACATGACCTACCCGCTTATCGGGTAGACCACAGTGACTCGACGCAGAGCCGGACTACGACTTCGACAACGACGGTTGGGTGGACTAGAGCTCTTCCTACACTTGAGCTGCCTGCGGAGATGGAGTTCCCGCGCTTTCATAAAGCCGCTGCTAGACGTTTTATTTCTCGTTTGATTCGGTCCTGATGGACTTGTACCCGGCATGTGCCGAAGAGATGTACTCTGATTAATGTAATAAAATAAATGTTGTACTCTACTTTATTGTTTTTACCTTTACGTATGGATTTTGGAATCGGCCGAGACGGGGTTTGCACGTGGTAGCCCTCCCGGGACTACCACCGAGGTGCGAAGATTCGGGATTCCGTTCGCGGAAATCCGGGTCGTTTCAGTTGGTACCAGAGCCATGCTTGACTGTAGGGGCGAGCCCCGGAATGGTCGATAGCATAGGAAGCCGTTTCTGAACCTTGAAACTTTATATAAACCCCTTGGCTTCCGTATGTATATAACTATACTTATATATATGCACTACCTTGATTAACTTTCACTAACTACCTTACTAACTACGCTCTAACTACGTTGTGCAGATGGCGGAGACTACGTGGGTTCCTTTGGAGTCGGACGGCAAGAGCTACGGAGGCTTCTGCCACTTGCTGAGAGAGTGCCTGGAGGCAGCTGGAGTGGAGACCGACGGAGTCAGCTACAAGGGGAGGGCCATGGGGCACTTGGAGCAGACCCCCACTTACCTGACCGTCACGGTGCCGGCAGACCCACGGGTGCCAGAGTTTGAGGAGGTAGAGGTGCACTGCTTCGAGAGTTCGGTCACGGAGGCACACCAGACTGGCGCACGCAGGGCTCTCAAGAAGGTTTGTGTCCAGCTCAGGGAGAGGCTGAAGGACACTCCGTTCAGCGTGCTTCCGACAGAGATCTACGACCAGGGTCGCTGGGACTCGAGCGACCGGGCACGGTACCTGGAGGTGACTTCAGTGGAGGAGGACCAGGTGATGCTCGCAGCCAGACGGTGCATCCTGGCTCAGGACCAGGCAATGTACTGGGCAGACGGGGAGATAGTGTACCTTCGGTGGAGGTGTGACGCTGCCTGCGGCGGGGTTCGGGACCCGGAGGTGGAGAGAGAGGATATACTTGACGAGGCGGAGGCGTCGCACGTGAGGAACGGAGAGCTAGTGCGGCTTGGATCGGCCGGCGGCCGCGGCCGACCGAGAGGGACGCCGGAGGATCGCTACTCCGGAGGCGCGGTTGAGGGCGAGCGGGAGCTACACCCGGACTTCGGTGGAGGCCTCGCGGGAGGACAGGGGTGAGACCGGCGAGGCGAGAGATCGCTTGGAGTCGGTCGGAGGCTGCGGCCCGCCGACTATCGGGTCAAGGTGTGGGATCTACGGGAGGCGAGTCGACACAACTACCACCACTTGTGTTACCTTGGAGGACCGGTCTACGAGGAGAGGGACGAGAAGCGACCGAGACTCGCGCGGCTTGGGAGCGGTCGACCGTAGGCCGGCGGAGCCGGAGGCGCTCTCCGCACAGCTACCACCCAAGAAGAGACCCCGACTGAGGACAGAGACTTTCGAGCTTCCGCCGACGCTCCTACCTCGAGTACGCCCGTACCCGAGTGGTTCCCAGGACACGACAGAGATGAACCGAGCGCTCCAGGATACCTGTGACTACTACGGGGGACCGGCGATCAGGATGCCGGGATACCCAGGGGCACACTCACCGCCGTTCTACTCAGTTCCACCAGACGCCAGTCCCGAGGCACCTCAGTGCACTCCGTGAGAGGAGTAGAGTCTTCGCTGTAGATTCTGAGATGTTGTAATAAGTTAGATGTGATGTTGTCGCTCATGTGACTTGACCTTAGCAGCTACCCCATGATGTACCATGCGTTAGCGTGATGTGTTGCCGTGTACCCTCGAAGGTCATTGGAGTAAACCTCGAGGTGCACCCCTTTTGTATGGTGGCATTGATTGAGTGACATGGATCTTCATGGTTTCTTTCGGATTTCATGCTTCTTTATGACTGTCTGAAATTCTTTGACTGTTAGCAGGATCACTCCTTTATAGTTAATAACCTTAATAGATACATTCTCCCTACCGCTACTAACTCTTGCAACTGGAACAGATGTCGGGAGCAAGGAGGTCCGGGCGACTCCTGGCCCGTTTCGAGGAGGTCGCTGGGGACGACGGAGGGGAGGATGCCCCTAACCCAGCGGGAGCGAGAGGTCGTGGATGCCGTGGAGGTCACGCGCCACGAGGAGGGCTTCGCGGGGGCCTGGCAGGCCGTGGAGGCCGAGGAGGCCGAGTCGGCGGTCGAGGAGCCGCGCACGACGACGAGGGAGCTCAGGAGCAGGAGCTCGAGCACGAGCAGGTACCCCAGCCCGAGGGAGGAGCAGGCCAGGCTCAGGGACACGAGGTGCCACCACCGCCACCTCCCCCGAACTTGGCCGACGTGATGGCAGTGCAGACTCAGCTGATGCAGACGATCACCCAGATGCTAGCGCAGAAGAACAACAACAACAACCCTAGGGGTCAGAACCGCTACGTGCCAGAGGGTTTCCTGAAGAAAGTTGAGAACTTCAACAAGCTGCGACCGCCTACCTTCGACCACTCAGCAGACCCGATGGACGCGGATAACTGGTTACGTGAGATCGAGAAGAAGCTGGAGCTGACCGAGCTTACCGAGGAGGAGTGTGTGACTGTGGCAGCGCACCGGGCCGATCGGCACGGCCCGGTGCGTGGTGGGACAACTACGTGACTCGCACCGGGACCCGTTGCACATCGGGTGGGACGAGTTCGTGGAGGCCTTCGGGAGTCACCATATTCCGGATGCGATGATGGACGGGAAGGCCGACGAGTTCGGCACCTCAAGATGGGAAACATGTCGAGTACGGAGTACGCCAACCGCTACCGAGGAGCCGATGAGGTACGTGCCGAAGACACCGACACGAGAGAAGAAGAAGGTCTGCGGTTCGAAAGGACCGCACAAGGGGATGGCACACCACTTGTCCGCGCACGACTGCCCGACACTTCGCTCCATTATCGACAAGGCACTGATCGTGGAGAGGTCAAGGCTTGAGTACATGGAGGTTCGTGGGAGCAAGTCCAAGCGCTCAGACCAGGCAGGACGCACAGGACCACCTCAGAGGCAGAGGACAGGTTACGCTCAGGGCCACCAGCCACAGCAGAGGCACCACGCCTCTCAGTCTCAGCCGCAGAGCAGAGCCAACCCAGGCGGGAGTGGAGGTCAGAACAGCTGGAAACCGAGGCCACCACCGCAGTCAGCAAACAGATCCAAGGTGACTTGCTTCAATCGTCGTCGGGTTGGGCACAAGTCGTTCGAGTGCCCGCGACGGCGCCGCCGGGAGTCGAACCGCGGTGCTCGGTTCCGGACCCCGCCCAAGCCACCAGCACCGGGAGGACGGCCCACCCCCGTACACGGCGGAGGACCGCTCGCCCGCCGGCTACTCGAGGCCGGTCGAACCACCTCACCGCCGAGGATGCGACGCCCGCACCCGACGTCACACTTGGTGAGTTCCTTGTTGACTCTGTTTTGGCAACTCGTTTTGTTCGATCCGGAGCTCGGTTTTCAGATATTTCTACCAAGTTTGCTAAAGAAAGGTCTTTACCAACTAAGCCTCGACCAAGGCCTATCTTGACTAGCTCTCCGCTAGGAGAGAAGAGGAGTACGTTAGAGTGCAGGGGAATGAGGATGGTGTTTGAGGGGCTACAGTTCATGGCAGACTTGACAGTCTTGGAGTCTACCGGGATAGACGTGATCCTAGGGATGGATTGGTTGGCAAAGCACAACGGGATAGTCTCTTGCAACCCCAGAGTGATACAGCTTGAACACCCCAGCGGAACTACAGTGCGGATCGAGCCACAGAGTCCGAAGGTTGCTACGATGATGTGCAACATGAGTGGGAAAGAGATTGAAGAGATCCCAGGTGGTCCGCGAGTTTCGGACGTGTTCCCGCAGGAGCTTACGGAGTTACCCCCAGACCGGGACGTGGAGTTTGTGATTGAGCCGATGCCGGGGGGCGGGGCCCGTTGCAAAGAGTCCGTATAGGATGTCGTCCGACGAGCCGGACGAGTTGAAGAAACGACTCAAGAAGTTGCTCGAGCAAGGGTTTGTTCGGCCGAGTGCCTCACCGTGGGGTTCACCAGTGCTCTTCGTGGAGAAGAAGGACGGCACAAAGAGGATGTGCATTGACTACCGCACGCTCAACTCGATGACAATCAAGAACAAGTACCCACTACCCAGGATCGAGGATCTGCTGGATAGGCTCAAAAAGGCAAGGTTCTTCTCCAAGATAGACTTGAGGTCAGGTTACCACCAGATGAAGATCCGAGAGCAGGATATACCTAAGACAGCCTTCACCACACGCTACGGCTTGTACGAGTTCGTGGTGGTTTCTTTCGGGCTGACCAACGCCCCAGCCTACTTCATGAACTTGATGAACAAGGTCTTCATGGAAGAATTGGACAGGTTTGTAGTGGTGTTTATCGATGATATCTTGATCTACTCTGAGACCACTGAGGAGCACGAGGAGCACCTGAGAGTTGTGCTAGAGAGGCTGAGGCAGCAGAAACTGTATGCCAAGTTTAGCAAGTGCGAGTTCTGGATGGAGAAGGTCGCGTTCTTGGGACATGTGTTGTCAGCAGAGGGGATAGCCGTGGATCCGTCCAAGGTTGAGTCAGTGACCAAGTGGGAGCAGCCGTTAAACGTGACAGATGTCAGAAGCTTCCTTGGGTTGGCAGGTTACTACCGGAGGTTCATTGAGAACTTCTCCAAGATCGCAAAGCCAATGACAGAGTTGCTCAAGAACAACACAAAGTTCGAGTGGTCAGAAGCGTGTGAGAAGAGCTTCCAGGAACTGAAGAAGAGACTCACCACAGCCCCAGTGCTTACCTTGCCAGATATCAAGAAAGACTTTGTGGTCTACTGTGACGCATCAAAGCAAGGACTTGGTTGTGTGCTGATGCAGGAAGGGAAAGTTGTGGCTTATGCTTCCAGACAGCTGAAGAAACACGAGGAAAACTGTCGGTGCGGAATATGGTCCCGACACTAACCAGTAGATAACGCCTAGGTCTATCCCTCAATGGTCGATGCTAAGCAACAAATGACACAAGGTTTTATCCTGGTTCCGGCCGAGGGGGCCGTACGTCCGACGGGGGGCGTGCTCGTGGCACCGTATTGCTCGGCAGACCGGGGGTGCTTGTAGTGGGGCAAGTACAAGCAAGGTGGGAGAGGAAGCGTGGCTTCCAAGTCCCCGGGAGAGTGGTCGGAGATGTTGTGGGAGAATGAGAGAGTGAGTGCACGGTGTGTTGTGTTCCTCCGACTCCCCCCCCCCCCCCCCCCGCGGCGGGGGCTCGCCTCCCCCTTTTATAGGCCAAGGGGGCGACGGGTTACATGCACGCCGCGCTACCTAGCTACGTGAGGGAGCACGTCGCGCTACGGCGTAGAGTGGGCGGCCGTCCGGACGATCTTCGCCGCAATCCGGCCATGATGGCCTACCTCGTACCCGAACAGTGGCGGTTCGAGGGTAGGAGGCGGCAGATGGCGATGGCGTCCTCTGATAGGCTTCGAGGGAGGTGCGATGATGGCCGGCACGGGGTACGGGGAGCGGGCGAACGGCGTTCCTTCCCAATGAGCTCGCGGTAGTGGAGTGGTTGCTTGCAGTGCCCGGCGTGCGCCCTCGCGGAGTCGGGCGTGCGCCCGCACGCATGGGTACGGCGGCCGCGCGTTGCGCGTGGCCGGGATGGCCATCCACCGGCCTAGCGCCCCTCACCTAACTCCGGGGTCACGGGGAAAGTGAATCGAGGGTGCGCCCGGCCCCCTTTCGAGGGGTCGGGCGCGTTAGTCGTACGGTGGTGGGCGCGCGGTGTCGCGGGGGCCCGACACCGGCCGTACCGCACGGTCCATCCCACGGTGGCGGGGATGGGCTCCTCCACGGGGAGTTGGTGCGGAGGCACGGGGCGTGAGCCCGGGCGCATGATGGCGCCGCCCGCGGCGTCGGGCGTTAAATGCCCAAGTACGGGGTCGGCGCACGCGTGCGGGCGCCCGTGAGGGTGGCGGGCCCCGGCCGAGGGCGGAGGCGGACCCTCGAGCGAGACGGGACTCGCTCGAGGGGATGCGAGCCCTCGAGCGGGGCGGGACCGCTCGAGGGGAAGGGGTCGCCCCTCGAACGGGGCGGGTCCGCCCGAGGAGGGAGCGTGCCCTCGGCGAGGGCGGAGCCTGCTCGAGGGGTCTTCTGGACGGGCCGCCTTGGTGGGCCTCCGGAGTCCTGCCACATAGGCCATGTCCTGCACGATTAGTTTCCTGCATGGTTAGGCTTAGCATGTTTCGATGCAGGGATTTAAGTGAGGGTTCCCCCGTCGTTTATGGGGACCCCTAGGGCGGTCCCCGACAGTAGCCCCCGAGCATCTGCGGGTTTGCCATTGAGGCTCCCGCAGATGCTGGAACCTACTGATGGGACGTTCTTCCCTCCTTGTTTGCGAACGCTTTCCGTGGGGCCGCGTCGCCGACCCGCGGGTCTAGCCCCGAAGCCTCGCGGAGTGTGGGCTCTCCCGGGCGAGGGGTTAACCGCGAGCAATTTGGTCGAAAGGCGTGGCACATATGCCAACCGGCATCGGCGGATTTCGGCCCGCATCGGGGGTGCACGCTCCTCTGTCACTGTCTCCGCGGGGTGCAATACCAAGGAGGTGTAGCCGTGCGTCAAGCCCCCGAGCCTTGGCCTGTTCGAGGCGATCGGGTCGAGCCTGACGACTTGTTTTTTATCGCGCCCTCGCCGTCCCTCCGCGGGACGGAGGGTGAGGTTTCCACGACTCCCATCGAGCGGGTCGCGAATCGCGGATTCCTCATCGAGCTGCTAGCGGGTGGTTCAAGTGGACGTCCATGCCCCGTTCGATAAGGGTAGGCTGCGCGGTCCGGAGACACGTCCATGGAAGCGCTTGCGTGGGTTTGCTAGGTGGGGCTCGGTCCCGTTCGCTAGGGACCGAGGGCGCGGAAGCTCTCCCTCGGTGGGATCCCCCGGCTAGCTGCCCTCGCTGGCTCTCGAACACGACATGTGGGGCACCCTCGAGCCGACGGGCTCGAGGAACGGCTCGAACGCGCGTGCCCTCGTCGTCCCTAACTCTGTGATCTGGGGCGCCTGTTCGAACCCGTCGAGGGTCAGGCTTCGAACCTCTGATCAGTAAGGCCGTGCGGGGCCGTGCATGGACAGCCCCGTCTTTTCGCGTTTGCGGCCGTCGAGGGGTCTGGGCGTGCCGACCCTCGAGGTGCAGGTTGGTGGCATGGCGCGGTATGAGCGCTTTCGGTGCCGCTCTATTTCAAGCGTGACCTGGGCGCTCCTCTTACGCGCGTGCCTTCTTTTAGAGGGTTGACATTGTCTCGAACGGGAGGGTCATGCCGCTCGAGGGTTTCACGTGGCATGGGTGCCCGCGGTTGCCTGCTCTACATCGAGCGGGTCCCGGGCGACCTTCTCACGCTAACATCCCATCGAGGGTCGCCTTTGTTTCGAGTCGAGGGTCATGCCGCTCGAGGGTTCTACGTGGCATGGGTGCCCGCGGGTGCCTGCTCTACACCGAGCAGGTCCCGGGCGACCTTCTCACGCTGTCATCCCATCGAGGGTCGCCTTTGTTTCGAGCCGAGGATTCGCCTCGCTCGAGGGCTCTCCTTGCTTGGCAAGGGGCCCGGGCTTTTAATTGCCTTGCGGTCGTGGCCGTGGTTTTGCAGCGCGGGCGCGCCTTTTAGGCGGCGCCGCCGCGCGCGCGCGTAGTGGGCGGCGCGGCAGGCGGATGTGACGGTTTTGCCTCGGTCGCAGCCGTTCCTCGCCGTAATGATGACCCGCCTGCAGTGTTAGAGCCGCTGCGGTCGTGGTGGGGCCCGCCCGTCGACGCGATGGAAAGATTCCTGCAGTTAATGCTGGCGGGGCGTCCGCTCCGGAGAACTCGCCCGTCGCCTATAAAACTGCGGGGAGGAGTGGACGGCGGTTTTTTACCTTGGCACCTTACCACTTTCAGTCCCCCGTCCCTTCGCCTTCGCCTCGCTCTCGCCACCGCGCGGTCTCGCTGCTTAGAGCTTTTTCCTCGTTTCCTTGTCCTCCGCCTTCGCATTCGTTCGTCCCCCCTCATGGCGCCGCCTCAGCTTCCCATTAGGATCCTGGAGCCGTACGCCTGGGAGAGGTCGACGGTGACCCGGCTCGCGCTTGGCGAGTTGGTCGCCGCCGGCCAGCTGTCGGCCAACGAAGAAGGGCGCCCGGCGGAGTGGATCGTGCCGCCGGCGACGCACCACGAGCCCAACCCGCCGGAGGGTTACGTGGTGAGCTTCCTCCGCTACCACGAGCGCGGCTTCAATGCGCCGGCGAGCACCTTCATGCGGGCAATGTGCCACTACTACGGGGTGGAGCTGCACAACTTCGCCCCCAACGCGATCTCGCAGGCGGCCACGTTCGTGGGCGTACGCGAAGGGTACCTCGGGGATCCCGGTCAACCGGGAACTACGGGTTCACCTTTTCCGCGGGGAGCTCGTCACGCGGCCCACATCGGAGCCGAGGACCCCCGCGCGGTGCGCGCGGGCGGGATGTCGGCCCCCGCCTGCGGGGGCAGCTCAAGGATTTCTACATCCCCTGCACCATGACGACGAACAACGCCGGCTGGGAGCGGGGATGGTTTTATCTGCGCAACGCCGAGCCCGGCCTTCCCCCCTACACCGGCCGGGTGTTCAAGGAGAGGCCCGCCTCCTGGGGCTACGGGGTGTCTACGGCCCAACATCGGGCGCGGCAAGAGTCCGTCCTCGCCGCCCTGCGGCGGCTGGCGAGGGACGGGCTCAACGCGATGGGCGTCCTCGCCTTCCTTCATCACCGGCGGATCGTGCCGTTGATGGAGAGGCCGCTCTGCATCTTCGAGATGACAGAGGCGGCCAACCCCGTTGACGTGGCGAGATCGCGGATGCTCCCGACGCCGCTGGAGCGGCCGTACGCGCTCACCCGGGCGCGGAGCGCCGTCGACACCCGGACGCCGCCACCTGCGGGTCGGACCCCGTGGGACATCGAGATGCTCCCTACGGGCCCGCGGGTGAGTTGGGTTCCTGATTTCGTATTAGTTCTTGGTCTTGCTTTCGTCTCCTGATCCGCCATTGTCACTTTTGTGTGCAGCTGGTGGAGTTCAACATCGCCAAGTCCGTTCCACCCACCCCCGACTCCCGTGCGCTCGGCCGGGCGGCGCAGCGGGGCGGCGGGGAGCGGGCGGCGCGCAAGAGGGAGCACGCCGGGCGTCGTCAAGCGCGCGCCGTGACCAACGGTCCGCGGAGTACCGGCGGCGTGAGGAGCCGGGGCTTTCCTCCCCGGATATCGAGGGAGCCCTCGTCCTCGGAGCAGGACGAGGAGGAAGAGTCCGAGGGGGAGGGGCCCCTCGGACGTGGTGGCGAGCTGCGCCCCCCCGTCGCCGGAACTGGCGCCGGCGTCGGGGGGTGCGCTCCCTGGGGGCGGGCGCACCGGCGCCCGCCGCCGGCAATCATCATCGGGGGTGGCACGCGCCGCGGGGGTGCCGGCGCGTGCCACGGAGGCACGCGCGCGCGGACGCGCTTGCGCGCGCGTCGAGCGTGCCCGCGCGCGGAGGGAGCGCGTCCGCGCGCGCGGCGTCGTCATCAAGGGGCGCGTCGGTGGCGTGCGCCGCGCGCGGGGCGAGCGTGCCCCCGAGCGCGGTGGCGTCGTCGGGGGGGGGGTGCGACATCGGGCGCGCCCACGCGCGGGGCGGGCGTGCCCGCGCGTGCGGCGCGCCGTCGGAGGCGCTTGCGGTAGGCGCGGCCGCTGCGCCGGCCTCGTCCGCGGAGGCCTCGAGGAAAAGGAAGCGGGCCTTTTCCTCCGCGAGGTAAGGAGCCTGTCTTCCTTTGTTTGGTTTTAGTTTGCTGGTGATTAGATGCTTTAACCCCCCGTTCGTGTCTGCGCAGGGCGGTGCCCACCGTTCCTCCTCTTGCACCGGCCAAGGTGCTGAGGACGGACGCGTCGATCCCCACCCGGCGGCGTTCGTCGAGGGGGTCGCGCCCGGGGATAAGCGCGGCGGCGGGCACGAGCTCGCAAGGCCCGGCCGGGGCCTCGAGGCCCCGGGCCGGGCGGATCGGCCTGCGCGCGGCGCGGCCCGGAGGTCGCCGGGGGGGCGGCCGGCGCCGGTCGCCATGGAGGCGCGGGCCGCGGCGGTGGCCACGGTGGAGGTGCCGCCCACGGTGGCGGCCACCGCGAAGGAGGCGGGGCGGGCGCAACCTGCGGGAGTGCCCGCAGATGCGCGCGGCACGGCCGGAGGTGGCGGCGACGGCGCCACTACGGGTGCACTCGTGGCCGCGGAGGCGCGCGGGTGGGGGCGCCGGCGGAGGCGGAGCAGGCAGCTCCTCCCGCCGGCGGTCTCCGGCGCGGAGGTGGTGGAGCTCTCGGATGACTCCCCGCCGCCCTCGGGTGGAACCGATGGGCTAGCCGGCCCACGAACTCCCCCGACCCCCAGGAGGGGGCCCTCGTGAGGCGGCGCGAGGGTCGCATGGTAGTGGGGGGCCGAGGGCACGATGCCGAGGCCTCGTCCTCCCGCGCCGGTCGCTCCGCCCGGGTGGGGGGGGGCCGTGGAGGATCCCCCTCGCGTTCGCCGATGCCGGGGGGAGCAAGAGCTCTGGGGCGAGCTCCGGAACCACGGCGCCACGCTCAACCGCGCGTTGAACGAGGCGCCTGCAGTCCACGGCGGCCCGGCTCGGCTCGTCTTCCGGGTGAGCCACGGTTGCTCGTCTCTCTTTCTTTTTCGTTTTCGTGTGCCGCATTCAAGCCTTGGCACTTACGAGATTCGATGTGTGTATGCCAGGAGCTCGAGCGCCGCGCCCATGAGAAGTACGACGCGTTCGACCGTGTGAACGCCGAGGCCCGCCGGCTCCGGGAGCGATGCAGCGCTTTCGACGCGCTTGCGGATGCTCTCGGGACGCCGGACCGTGGCCGGGTGTACGGGCGATGGCGTGGTGCGACGTGCTTCCCGAGAGCTCGAGGCAGGACACCCGCGCGTCACTCGAGTCTCGAGCGGATCCGCGCGGCCCTCGTCGATCGCGACGAGGCGCCGTGGAACGCGCGCGAGGACTCGGACAAGACGCGGACGCCGGCCGCCAACGGGGAGGCGGAGGTGGCCACCGCTCGCGCCGAGACCCGGGAGCTCCGCACGTCGCTCGAGGGGGCGCGGCGCGGCGGCCGCCGGGGGCCGAGGAGCGGGCGCGTGGGTTGGAACAGCCGCGCCAAGGAGGCCGACGACCTCGAGGGCCGCCCTCGACGCCAAGGCCGCGGCTCTCGTCGCCGCAGAGGAGCAGCTTCAGCAGGAGTGCGTCGCCCGCCAGGGGGCTGAGGGGCGGCTCCAGCAAGAGCAGGCTGCCCTTGGCGATGCCCGAATGGCGCTGGAGCGGGAGCGCGTTGCTCGCGAAGCGGCGGAGAAGTCGCTGGAGGAGCGGAACGCCGCATTCTCCAAGGTTGAGGATGAAGCGCTCTCGCTCAGCATCAGCAACGCCAGCCCGAGAGCCGGCCCTCCGGTGAGCAAGGCGAGGCCGTCCGGCCGTCTCGAGTCGGAGCTCGAGTCCGCACACCGCGACCTCAGTCTGGAGAGGAAGCAAGTCGAGGGTGAGACTTTTCGACTCTTGTTTGTTGGTTTTTTGCTTTAGAGGGTTCGCTTCTCCCTTTCGATTTCTTGTCGTCTTGATGATTCCGTGGCTTGCGCACGCCTTGGGGCACGCCGTCGGGCGGGGCCGAGGCCTCGCAGCTTCCTACAACTCCTCCGAGCGGGAGGCGCAGGAGCTGCGTGACGCGGCCCTCGGAACTGCCGCGTCGTCGAGGAAGGCGAGGCCCGTGCCGGCGGCTCGGCCGGCCGCCCGCCGCGCGCCCTAGGCGGCCACGTCACGGAGCGGATGCGCCGGCGTTGCACCTAGGCGTCCGGAAGGCCCTCGGAGTGGTGCGATCCCACTACGAGGTCAACCTTGAGGCGCCGGGCGGAGGGCTATATCGTACCCGAGGGCGTCGAGGACGAGGTGGCCATGGAGCGCGCGGACGCGCTTGCCGCCGACGCCGCCGGGTCGCTCGCCGAGGCCTTCGAAGAATTCCTCTTCCCGGACGCCGCCGATGCTGCTGCTCCACCCGCCTGAAAGCATCTGGGCGCTAGGCCCGTTTTTTGTTCATGTGTATCAGAATTCTGGCCTCGTGGCCTTTTGTAAATAAACAAGTCGTCTTGTGAACATGAGCAGTTGCTTGTAAATGAAGTTGTTTGCTTATTACGCCTTTTGTTTCTCCTTCTTCCTGGGTAGATTCTAGTTAGGGGAGTTCGTTTTTCGCAAGGGGCCCGCTGGGTTGGAGGCGAGAGAGACGGGCCATAGCCACGCGGCGTAGGCTGTCTCTGGCTCGCACGCTCCTTCCGCTGTGCCGCCTGCGCCCTGTTCGAATCATGGCTCGAGGTTGAAGTAGGAAACAAACTTAGCGCGTGTTGTTACGTTTTTTTTTGCGCGAAAAAATGGGACCATTTGGAGGGGGGGTGCCCCCCCGCAGTAGCCCCCGAGGGTAACTTGGGTTTCAGGGGAAAGCCGAGTTGCCCTTTTATTAGACGTGGAGTATTTACATAGGTGACACCAACTGGGGTGTTGGCCATGCGTTTTTTACAACAGAAGAAACTTGGAAATCCTAGCTAAGGGTAGAAGCGACGTAGCTGTTGGATGTTCCAAGCGTTGGTGAGTTCTTCGCCGTCCTCGTTGGCCACCTTGTACGTGCCGGCTTGAGTACCTTCACCACGACGTAGGGTCCCTCCCATGGGGGCGATAGCTTGTGGCGCCCTCGGTTGTCTTGGCGTAGCCTCAGGACCAAGTCCCCCTCGCTGAAATCTCTCCGACGTATCTTGCGTGCTTGGTAGCGTCGTAGGGACTGTTGATACCTTGCGGAGTGCATCAACGCCACGAGGCGTACTTCGTCTAGCTGGTCCAGTGAGTCCTCGCGGGCTCGCTGGTTAGCATCTTCGTTGTAGCCTCGAACTTTGGGCGACCCGTATTCCAGATCCGTGGGGAGGACGGCCTCCGCGCCATGAACTAGGAAGAACGGTGTGAACCCGTGGCTCGCAGGGGGGTGGTCCTTAGGCTCCACACGACTGCCTCGGTAGTTCTTGGAGCCATTTCCGCCGGATTTGTTGAGCCGATCGAAAATTCCGGGTTTGAGGCCCCGTAGAATCATGCCGTTGGCACGCTCTACTTGGCCGTTGGTCCGTGGGTGTGCCACGGTACCGCCCAATCCACGCGGATGTGGAACTTGTCGCAGAACTCCAAGAACTTCCGCCCGTGAACCGGGACCCATTGTCCGTGATGATGGAGTTTGGCACTCCAAAGCGGTAGACGATGTCGGTGAAGAACGTGACCGCCGCTCGGCCTTCAAATTCGTGATGGGGGCGCACCTCCACCCACTTGGAGAACTTGTCGATCGCGACGAGCGGGTGGGTGAAGCCCCCGGCGCCTTCCGCAGGGGGCCGACGATGTCCAACCCCCACACGGCGAACGGCCATGTTACGGGGATTGTTTGTAGGGCGTGAGCGGGCAAATTGGACTTGCGGGCGTAGAACCGACACCCTTCGCGTGTGCGCACAATTTCGCCCCGGCATCCGCGACCGCGGTAGGCCAGTAGAAGCCCTGGCGGAACGCGTTGCCAACGAGGGTGCGCGGCGCGGCGTGGTGGCCGCAGATCCCCGCGTGGATGTCCCGTAGGAGCTCGCGCCCCTCGGGGATGGGTATACATCGCTGGAGGATGCCTGATGCGGCGCGCTTGTATAGCTCGCCGTCGACGAGGGTGAATGACTTGGCCATCCTGGCGATGCGCCTGGCTGTGGCCCGGTCTGCGGGGAGTTCCCCTCGAGCAATCCAGGCGATGTACTTCTCCCGCCAGTCCGCCTGGACGGGAGCCGGTTCGATGTCCATCGCGACAGCCTCGTGGGTGCCGTACCCCTCGAGAAGGGAGAGCACGTACGCCTCGTTCGAGGGGTCCTCTTCCATGGGTTCCGCACCCGCTTGGTTCGAGGGAGCCCCCGAGGGTCCGCCGTCGCTCGAGGGGTAGGGCTCGAAGGTGACCGAGGGCTACGCGATGTCGCGCGCGAAAACGTTCGGGGGAACGGTGATCCGCCCGGACGCGATCTTGGCAAGTTCATCCGCTTCCTCGTTGTACCGGCGGGGTACGTGATTAAGCTCGATGCCGTAGAACTTGTCTTCGAGGACCCGCACGGCTTTACAGTAGGCCTCCATCTTGTCATCGTGGCAGCTCGCGTTCTTCATGACTTGATCGATCACGAGCTGCGAATCCCCTCGCACGTTGAGGCGCTTGACGCCCAACTCAATGGTGATTTTGAGGCAGCAGAGAAGGGCCTCGTATTCCGCCATATTGTTGGACGCGGGGAAGTGGAGGCGCACTGCGTAGCGCATGTGTTCCCCGAGGGGTGACACGAAGAGCAGGCCCGCGCCCGCTCCTGTCTTCATCACCGAGCCGTCGAAGAACGAGTCCCGGCACTCGCTGGAATCCGAGGGGGCGGCAGCTGCGCATCCGTCCACTCAGCGACGAAATCGGCTAAGATTTGCGATTTGATGGCCTTGCGCGGAGCGTAGGCGAGCGTCTCGCCCATCAATTCCACGGACCACTTGGCAATTCTGCCTGCCGCGTCGGGGTTGCGAATGATCTCTCCTAGCGGGAAGGAGGAGACCACCGTAACTGGGTGGGCCTCGAAGTAGTGGCGGAGCTTGCGCCGCGCGAGGACTACCGCGTACAACAGCTTCTGGACCTGGGGGTAGCGCGTCTTTGTGTCCGACAGGACTTCGCTGATGTAGTAGACCGGCCTCTGCACAGGCAAGGCATGCCCTTCCTCCGTGCGCTCCACGACGACCACAGCGCTGACCACCTGGGTGGTCGCGGCCACGTAGAGCTGGAGGGGTTCGCCGTCTCGCGGCGGCGTAAGGATTGGGGCGTGCGTCGCCGACGCCTTCGGCTTGTCGAGCGCTTCCCGGGCCTCGGCGGTCCAAGAGAAGCGCTCGTGCTTCTTGAGCGGCGGTAGAGAGGCGGGGCCCTTCTCACCGAGCCTCGAGACGAAGCGGCTTAAGGCGGCGAGGCACCCCAACACCTTCGCACCCCTTTGAGGTCCCGAATTGGACCCATTCGCTCGAGGGCCGCGACCTTTTCGGGTTGGCCTCGATTCCCCGCCGGGAGACGATGTACCCTAGGAGCATGCCCCGCGGCACTCCAAAGACACATTTTTCGGGGTTGAGCTTGACCCCCGTTGGCCCGCGAGTGCACCGAACGCGATGCCAAGATCACTAACCAGGTCGTCCGCCTTCCTGGTCTTGACGACGATGTCGTCTACGTAAGCCTCGACCGTCCGCCCGATATGGTCCCCAAAAACGTGCTGCATGCAGCGCTGATATGTCGCGCCCGCGTTTCTGAGGCCAAAAGGCATCGTGACGTAGCAGAACATCCCGAACGGTGTGATGAACGAAGTCGCGAGCTGGTCGGACTCCTTCATTTTTATTTGGTGATATCCCGAGTAGGCATCGAGAAAACAGAGTAGTTCACACCCGGCTGTAGAATCAATGATTTGATCTATACGTGGCAAAGGAAAGGGAACTTTTGGACACGCTTTATTGAGACTTGTGTAGTCTATGCACATCCTCCACTTCCCATTTTTTTTTTTTACAAGCACAGGATTAGCTAGCCACGTAGGGTGAAACACTTCCTTGATGAACCCGGCCTCGAGGAGCTTCCGCAGCTCCGCTCCGATCGCCCGTCGCCGCTCCTCGTTGCAGCGGCGCGGCGCCGCGCCGCCGCCGCACCGGCGCGAGCGTTAGGCGAGATATCAAGGGAGTGCTCGGCGACCTCCCTCGGGATGCCCGGCATGTCCGAGGGGCTCCACGCGAAGACGTCGGCGTTGGCGCGGAGGAAGTCGACGAGCACCGCTTCCTATTTAGGATCGAGGGTCGAGCCGACCCTCAACGCCTTGCCCTCGGGGGCCGACGGGTCGAGGGGGACCCCTCTCGGTTTGCTCGGCGGCCTCGAAGGTGCCGATGTGTTTGGCGGCGGAGCTGAGGTCGTCGTTGACCATCTTCTCCAAGTTGTGTTCACCGGCGCTTCATCCGGCCGCTAGTGCCTCCGCATGTTCCACGCACTCGACGTCGCGATCGAATGCATGCTCGATCGACGACCCGACGGTGATGACGCCGTTTGGACCCGGCATCTTCATCTTCGTGTACGTGTAGTTGGGGACCGCCATGAACTTGGCATAGCATGGTCGCCCAAGGATGGCATGGTAGGCCCCTTTGAATCCCACCACCTCGAAGGTGAGGGTTTCCTTGCGGAAATTCTTGGGGGTCCCAAACCGGACGGGCGGATCGATCCGCCCGAGGGGTTGAACCTCCGCTTGCCGGGCGCGATGCCGTGAAACGGCTTCGTCTTCCGGGCCGCACTGGTCCACCCCAATCCCCATCGGGCGCAATGTATGCGCGAAGAGGATATTGAGGCTACCGCCTCCGTCCATAAGGACCTTCGAAAACCGGCGTTGCCAATGATGGGATCGACCACCGGTGGGTACCGGCCCGGTTCGGGATGCGGTTTGGGTGATCATCCCGGCTAAAGGTGATGGCATCCTTCGACCGCCTGAGAAAGGCCGGAGGTGCCCTCTCCGCGGCGAGGACTTCGTGCCGCTCCTTCTTGCGTTGCCGGTCGACATGTCGACGGTAGGTCCCCCAAAGATGAGGAACACATTTTCGACGGCGGGGAAACCACCCGCGTCGCCATCGCCCCCATCCTTCTTGGCCTCTGCCTCCTTCGCGGCGGCACGGCCATAGAACTTCTTGAGCATGTCGCACCGCTCAAGAGTGTGGTTTACGGGGGTCTTGTGGTAGGGGCATGGCTTCTTCATCATGTCGTCGAACACCCCCGGCCTCGAGGAGCCGGTCGAGGGCCCCGTCGGGCGGGTCGACGGGCGAGGGCCTCGGCGTTGCCGCCGTTGCGTCCCTCGCTCGCGCGCCTCGCGCGCGGCTTCTTCCCCCTTCTTGCCCCGCTTGTCGTTGCGGCGCGGCTCCTTGGACCCCCGCCGCCCTCCGCGGGCGTGTCCTCGGAGCGCTTGCCCTTCTTGCCGTCGAAGATTGCCCCCACGGCCTCCTCTCCGAGGCGAAGCGCGGTGGCAATGTCGAACGACTCGTTCGAGTCCGTGGGCGGGGCCGCGTCCCGCCTCGCGCACAAGGTCCCGGCACGTGGTGCCCTCGAGGAACGCGTGCACGATCTCGGATTGTGCCACGCTGGGGAGCTCTGTGCAGCGCTTGGAGAAGCGCCGTATGAAGTCCCGTAGCGATTCGCCCGGCTTCTGCGTGCAGGAGCGCAGATCCCAGGAGTTCCCAGGGCGCACGTACGTGCCCTGGAAGTTGCCCACGAAGGTGTGGACTAGATCGTCCCAGCTATGGATCTGGCTAGCGGGCAAGTGCTCGAGCCATGTCCGGGCCGCGTCGCCCAGATGCAGGGGCAAGTTGCGGATGATTACTTCGTCGTTGGTGGCCCCGCCCAGCTGACAAGCTAGGCGGTAGTCGTTGATCCAGACACGAGGGTCCGTCTCCCCGTTGTATTTGACGATCGTCGAGGGCTGACGGAAGCGCTGGGGGAACGCCGCTGTGCGGATCTCCCGGCTGAACACACGGGTGCCCGGGGGCTCCGGTGTCGGGGAGCGATCCTCACAGCTGTCGTAGCGTCCACCCCTTCGAGGGTGGTAGCCTCTAGCCGCTCGCGCGTCCGCCTTGCTGGTGCGCCTGGCGTTGATGACGTTGCGGGCATCGCCATCCAGCGCCCTGCGCGTGTCGAGGAGCCGTTCCTTGGCCGGCGTGCGTCCCTGGTCAGCAGGTTGACCTACGTGCACTGAGGGTTCGCCTCCTAGTGCAGGATCATCACCCCGTGCGTCCCCCTGTTGGTGGATGCGTGAGGCTGAGCTCTCGGCCTGCTGGACGGCCGCTTGCTCAAGGAGAGTCTGCACCTCGCGGTGCATGTCTCGAGCCTCGGGGGTCGATGGTGCCGGCATGGCGCGTAGCAACGTCGCGGCGGCGATGAGCTTTTGGCTCGCCCGTGGCGGAGTATCCGCATTGTCGACGTTGGGGACGGGGGTTGAGGCGGTCACGGACTGTCGGCCCGCCCTCCCCGCGCGCGTTCGCCGCGCGCGCAGGGCCTCCCCCCCGCCATCGAGGCGCGGAGCGCCCGCACCGTCCGCACTCCTCCGCCGCCTTGGCCTCAAGCTCGCGGGCTTGGGCCGCCCGTGCGTCGACGTCGGCCCCCAGCGAGAGCGCTCGGCCCCGCGGCCGGGCGCGTGGCGATCCCCTCGGGGCGGGCGTGACTTCCCCCGTCTCCGCGCCGCCGCACCGGCGGCGTTGGCCGGGTCGTTGGTGATGACGGCGCAACACTCCCGCGTGGGGTCGTAGCTCCCGGTCTTCGGGAGTCGTCGGAGCGCCCAAACCGCAGTCCGTGGCGTCGAGGAAGCGCTTGAACGCGACCGGGTCCGCACGCCGGAGAAGTCCCACTCCGCGTACCCGTGCTCGGTTGGCGGGTGGCATCGTGTCGACGGAGCCCGGGGACCACTCGTCCGCCGGCCGAGGTGCCGGGATCCCCGGCGACGAAGACGTGGCGCCCGTGCGGAACCCGCGCATCGTCGTGTTCACGTTGGCGTTATGGGCCGTCGTGGCGCCACGCAGCCCGATGGGGATGCGCGGTCCCGAGACCGCACGCGGTCCCACCGCGGGCGGTGGCGGCCGTTGTGACGGTGGGCGCACCGCGTTGGGTGGCGGCGCGCTCGGCTTGCCGCCGCCGGACCGCGCCCGGCGGGAGCGTAGCCCGAGCGGCCGACGGCGTCGCGGCGTCGACGGGCCCGCGCATCCGTGTCCGCGGCGCCGCGCGCGCGGTCGTGCGTGCGGCGGAGACCGGACCGGACTGGCCTCGCGCCGCGCGCGCGCGCTCCTCACGATTGGTGAGGCGCATGAGATAGCCGTTCCCCGTGGCCTGGAAGTTCAAGTCTCCGAAGCGGATCTCGAACCCGGCCGGGAGAGGGTCCGAGCTACCCATGTTGTAGCGGGTAGCACGGTACTCAGTGTGAATCACCATGGAGGGAGTTGACGAAATGACCTTAGGCGCTCGTTAGCCCCACGGTGGGCGCCAACTGTCGGTGCGGAATATGGTCCCGACACTAACCAGTAGATAACGCCTAGGTCTATCCCTCAATGGTCGATGCTAAGCAACAAATGACACAAGGTTTTATCCTGGTTCCGGCCGAGGGGGCCGTACGTCCCGGCAGGGGCGTGCTCGTGGCACCGTATTGCTCGGCACCGGGGTGCTTGTAGTGGGGCAAGTACAAGCAAGGTGGGAGAGGAAGCGTGGCTTCCAAGTCCCCGGGAGAGTGGCCGGAGATGTTGTGGGAGAATGAGAGAGTGAGTGCACGGTGTGTTGTGTTCCTCCGACCTTCGTTCCCCCCCCCCCCCCCCCCCCCCGGCCGGGGGCTCGCCTCCCCTTTTATAGGCCAAGGGGGCGACGGGTTACATGCACGCCGCGCTACCTAGCTACGTGAGGGAGCACGTCGCGCTACGGCGTAGAGTGGGCGGCCGTCCGACGATCTTCGCCGCAATCCGGCCATGATGGCCTACCTCGTACCCGAACGGGGCGGTTCGAGGGTAGGGAGGCGGCATGGCGATGGCGTCCTCTCGATAGGCTTCGAGGGAGGTGCGATGATGGCCGGTACGGGGTACGGGAGCGGGCGTAACGGCGTTCCTTCCCAATGAGCTCGCGGTAGTGGAGTGGTTGCTGCAGGGTGCCCGGGCGTGCGCCTCGCGGAGTCGGGCGTGCGCTCGCACGCATGGGTACGGCGCGGCCGCGCCGTTACGGTGGCCGGGATGGCCATCCACCGACCTAGCGCCCCTCACCTAACCCCGGGGTCACGGGAAAGTGAATCGAGGGTGCGCCCGGCCCCCTTTCGAGGGTCGGGCGCGTTAGTCGCAAAGAGGTGGGCGCGCGGTGTCGCGGGGACCGACACCGCCGTACCGCACGGTCCATCCCACGGGGGCGGGGATGGGCTCCTCCCCGGGGAGTTGGTGCGGCGGCACCGGGCGTGAGCCCGTGGCGCATGATGGCGCCGCCCCGCGGCGTCGGGGCGTTAAATGCCCAAGTACGGGGTCGGCGCACGCGTGCGGGGCGCCCGTGAGGGTGGCGGGCCCCGGCCGAGGGCGGAGCGGACCCTCGAGCGAGACGGGACTCGCTCGAGGGGGATGCGAGCCCTCGAGCGGGGCGGGGCCGCTCGAGGGAAGGGTCGCCCCTCGAACGGGCGGAGTCCGCTCGAGGAGGAGCGTGCCCTCGGCGAGGCGGAGCCCGCTCGAGGGGTCTTCTGGACGGGCCGCCTTGGTGGGCCTCCGGAGTCCTGCCACATAGGCCATGTCCTGCACGATTAGTTTCCTGCATGGTTAGGCTTAGCATGTTTCGATGCAGGGATCTAAGTGAGGGTTCCCCCGTCGTTTATGGGGACCCCTAGGGCGGTCCCCGACAAAAACTACCCGACACACGACTTGGAGCTGGCAGCTGTTGTGCATGCGCTCAAGATCTGGAGACACTACCTGATAGGGAACAAGTGTGAACTGTTTTCCGACCACAAGAGCCTGAAGTACTTCTTTACACAGACCGAGCTGAACATGAGGCAGAGACGGTGGTTAGAGCTGATCAAGGACTACGACGTCGAGATCAACTACCACCCAGGCAAAGCTAACGTCGTAGCTGATGCACTGAGCCGGAAAACATATTGCAACAACCTCATGGTAAAGGAAGAGCAACCTGCTTTGCATGAAGAGCTAGAGAAGCTGAGAATCGAGATTGTAGACCAGGGTCAAGTCAACGTGATGCAAGTGACCTATGACCTGGAGGAGCGAATCCGTACAGCCCAGAAAGAGTGTGCATAAATCAAAGTGTTGCGAGAACTAATGAAGCAGGGCAAAGCAGAGGACTACCGGGTTGATGAACAGGGCACTGTGTGGTTGAAGGAACGGATCTGTGTACCTCAAGACAAGGCACTCCGGGATCAGATCATGAGAGAAGCTCACGACTCGAGGTACTCGATTCACCCGGGCAGCACCAAGATGTACAGAGATATGAAGATCAGGTACTGGTGGAAGGACATGAAAAAGGATATAGCACACTACGTGGCCTGTTGCGACACCTGTAGCAGAGTAAAGATTGAACATCAGAAACCCGCTGGTTTGTTGAAGCCGTTGGATATTCCAAGGGTGGAAGTGGGAGGACATTTCCATGGACTTTGTGGTGGGACTCCCTAGAACACCAAAAGGAAACGACTCGGTTGGGTCATAGTGGACGTGCCGACCAAAGTGGCTCACTTTGTGCCTGGTGAAGACCAGGTATGCAACCGAGAAGTTGGCGGATCCGTACGTAGAGCATATACTCGGGGGCCGCACGGAGCACCCGTAAGTATTGTGTCCGATCGAGGGCCACGCTTGTCTCCAAGTTTTGGCGGAGCTTCCACAAGCTTATGGGCACCACACTCGCCCTACGGCACACGCCTTTTCACCCCCAGACAGACGGTCAGACAGAGAGGGTCAACCAGGTCCTGGAGGACATGCTACGAGCTTGTGCGCTCACCTATGGTACTGATTGGGAGAGCAGTTTGCCGTTTGCAGAGTTCTCGTACAACAACAGCTTTCAAGCGAGTCTCCGAATGGCACCCTTTGAGGCACTTTACGGACGAAAGTGCAGGACCCCGCTAGCTTGGTCAGAGGTTGGAGAGCGAGCTCTGTTTGGACCCGCAATCATTGAGGAAGCAGAGGAGAAAGTTGAGAAAGTTCGGGAGAACCTGAAAATCGCTCAGAGTCGTCGAAGAGCTATGCCGACAAGAGAAGGAGAGAGTTGACCTTTGCGCTTGGCGACGAGTGTACTTGAAAGTGTCACCGCTCCGAGGGACTAAGAGGTTCTTGGTGAAAGGAAAGCTTGCACCGAGGTACGTGGGACCGTACCCTATCACCCGTAGGATTGGGAGTTTGGCCTACCGCTTGCACTACCCGAGACAATGGCGGAGTTCACCCGAGGTTTCACGTGTCACAATCGAAGAAGAGTGAGAAGGCAAAGGGAGGCAAAGCAAGTGCCCATGGAGTTGCTTGACTTGCAAGACAACTTGGAATATACAGAATACCCTGAGAAAATCTTGGACAGAGCTGTCAAGGAAACAAGGAGAACTACCATTCCTTTCTGTAGAGTGATGTGGAGCAACCATACAGAGCGAGAGGCAACATGGGAGAAGGAAGCCGATCTCAGGAAGGAGTACCCTCACTTGTTCACGGAGGAGGTCGAGGACTAAATCTCGAGGACGAGATTCTCGGTGGTGGGCGAGAATGTAACAACCCAGGAAATTAGGTGTGAAAATTTTGCGAAAATTTAAAACTTTTGCTTGCATTTGGGTGCTATCAATTTTTGAGCCAAAATTGCTAGCCTCTCACCAAATTCTTCACTAAATTATCCAATCTATACAACTTATATTCAAAATATGGTATAATAAGTGAGTTGGTTTTTCTTTGATTTATATGGCGTTCATTTGAGTGAAGTTTGAATTTGATTGGAAATCAAATTCAAACTCCTATTCAAACCTTTATTCAAACCTATTGGTTTTAAAAACCAAAGTGTAGCTAGGTGCAGTGGGCCAATTCTCCTTCTTTTGCCTCACAGCCAGCCCAGCCCGTGACCCTAACGGCCCATCTGCTCCGCGCGGCCCATCCCGTTCCCCTCATCCTCTGTCGCGCGGGCCCCATCCGTCAGCACCCCCTCTTTTCCCCTTTCTTTCCCTTATCGCTTTGACCACCGCGCCGGCCACCGAGCCGTGAAGAGCGCGCCGCCGGTCCCGCCCCGCCCCCGCCGCGCGAGACGGGCGCGGCCGGGCGCCGCCCCGGCACGCACGCCAAGGTCCGACGCGCGCGGGACGGGAGGCGGCCGGGGAAAAGGTGAAGGGCAACTTTGCCCCGCCCGCGAGCATCCAAGGTGCCTCGGCGCGCCCCGGAGCGCCACCGCCCCCGCTCGGCGGCGGTGCCAAGGGCACCGAGGAGATTTCCCCCTCGAGCCCGGCGCGTGCCGATTCAAAAGAAGAGGAGGCCGGCGTGGATTGGAGGCCAGGCCAACCACTCCCCCTCTTGGGGTTTCCCCCCCACTTCGCGGCCGCGTGCCAAGGTTAGGGAAGAAGGCGGGCGCGCGCCGCGCCGCGCCGTCGGGGAGAAGGAGCGGCCGCGCGCGACGCCGCGACGCGCCGGTTGAAGAGGGAGCCGAGGACCGACGGGGCGCGAGGGACCTCTTCACCACCAAGTGCACCGGGCCACGCCGGGAGAAGAAGGGGACGAACACCAGGGAGCGGCGGGGAACTTGGACCGAAGCCGCGGAGTTCGCCGCCGCGTGAACATCTACGCCACTAGGGAACATCTACATCACCGAACACCGACGCCTCGTCTCCGCGGCCCGGCCACGACTACACCGTCGACCCCTCGTGAGCACCACAAAGCACCTTTCTCTTTTCCCCCTCCTTGGTCTTGCCTCGTGTTGCCGCGACGTCGAAGCGCGTCGTCGTGGAACCGTGCCGGTAGCCGGCCGTTGTGCCGTAGGTGTGCCGCACCGCGACGGAGGGAGCCCCGAGCCGCCCGTGCTCTTGGGCGGCCGCCGTCACCGTGCGAGGCGAGGAAAAAGGGTCCGGCTTTCGCGCCGTGTTCGTGAGGGCGAGGAGTCCGTGCGTGCCGGCCTTCGCGCCATGCCTCCCCGTGCGGGTGGGAAGTAGGGAGCGCGTTCTGCGTCGCGCCGCGCCGTCGAGCCCGGGGGCCGAGCGCGCGTCGCGTCTGTGGGTTCTCGTTTTGGCCGTGGCGCCGTTCTGTTGTTGGCCGGGCGTTTGGGCTGGGCGCGCAGGTCGTGTGTGAGATCCGGGCTTCGACCCGTGGCTTGTGCAGGACGTGTGTGCAGGTGGGGGAGCCGTCACGCCGTGACACGCCGGCGGCGGCGGCGTCGTGTCCGGCTACGGCCGACGCGCCGCCCCGCCGCGCGCGCGGAAGCACGGGTGCGGAACCTCGGGCGGCAAGCACACCCCGCGTCGCAGCCGAGCCGTGTGTTGATGCCGGGGGATGTGGAACCGGGCGTGAGGCGCCCGGCAGCGAACGCCGGCGGCGCACCGCGTGGTCGCGGCGCCGCCGGTGCCTTTCGTCGAGCACCCGAGGGGCGTGTGTGCCGCGCCGGTTTAAAGGAGCTTAGCGGGCCGCCGGCCGACTTGGGCCCTAGGCCCGCCTATCGGCCGCAGCCGCCGGCCCGGCACGAGATAAGAGCAGGAGGGGGTTTTCTAGACTTCTATCGGCTCCTCCGGTGGACCGAGCGATGCGGTGCCGTTTTGGGCCAAAATCAACCCCGGCGAGATTGAGTCCGCCGGGCCGCCCACGGCCCGGCCCGCACTCCCCCGGCTTTCCTTTCGGCCCGATAACCGAGGACGCCGACGTCATGCCGACGTCGGCAACGTTTTTTCGAAAATCCCTTTTCCTCTCGATTAAAAATTCCGTAAAAATGTTTTTGACCTTTAAAAATTAGTAATAAATTCTAGGAGGCTCGAAAAAAATACAAAACTAATTTCTATAAATCCGTATTTGCGAAACCTTGCCGATTGTAGGTAGTTTGGGAACATTTGGATCTTCTAAATTGGATTTTATTTGGAGTTATTGCTTAGATGTGCACCGTATTTATATTTTCGCGTCGAATCTCGTGCCGCTGACCCGAGCTTCGACCGGAGGACGTGGAGGACCCCGAGTACATCGCTCCGGACGGCGATCGCTTCAACGGCAACGAAGGTGTCATGTCACTCCCAACCATATAGATCCTATGTTGCTATGTAGTCGCTAGTGCTTTACTTTAATGCATGGAATTGTTGGATTGCATAACCCGTTTATTAGCCATGCCTTGATGTTTTGATATATCCTGTTCCTTGATCTGCTACCTGCGGGACTAGCTACAGACCCCTAGCTAGTCCCTTACTTCAACTATCCATACTTTTGTTGTTTGAATATGGATGGTGCTCTGGGTTTGAGCTGAGATGTGGGTATCTCGGTGAGATTCTAGCGTGCGTTCTGGGTTGTGTACCCCTTGCTGTGTGTTGGCGGGAGCGAGCCGCTGGTTACTTGTGAACGGCTGCCGAGGGAAGATGCGATCTGGCCTCTTACCCAAGGGTCGTGTCGTGTGGGATGGAGATGTTGAGTGCTCGCTCTCGGCCCCTTAAGGACCGATCGTCGCTGACCTTGTTTCGAATGACTACTTTCGTACGGACCGCCCGCCTTGTATTGGGCGGGGGTGCGGGGTGAGACTTGTAGTGGATAGCACCCCTCCCGCGCAGAGGATCGGTGTGATCGTGTCGGGAGTGGTCTTTCCCTCCTTAGTAGACTTTGCCCCGGCGAGGTCGGGGAAGGGTTCCACGGCCTTCGAGGGACCTCTCGCGTGTAGTATGAGCTCGCCGCGGAGGCCGGGCCGGGCTCGGAGATGCGAAGGGTACTATCCACTTACTTGGGCTTCGGCCGTATGGTAGGGTCGGACACCGGTGACGGCCGGTTCCGACCTATTCGGGCGGGTACGGTTGTACAACCTCTGCAGAGTGTTAAACCTATAGCTATAGTCCGTGTCCACTGGTTATGGACAGTCTTTCGATCTCTCACCTGACTAGTTACTCTCCTCTTGTGCTTCTTCTCTCCCCCGAGTGTGTGAGCCCGGCTTCGGCCGTTGAGATGTGGGGATAGGAGCCGGTGGGCCCCACATCGCAGATGAGAGTTGGGTTCTGGATCGTGGTTGAGATCCGGAGTTTTGGTGTGGTATTCCTTGAGCGGGGTGTGGACCCCTGAGGTGTGGACCTCGGAAGCGGAAGTTTCCCCCGAGGTGTGGACCTCCTTGCTTTACTCTGCTTACCTTGTATGTTGCACTGCTGCTTTGCTTAAGCTTTCTACAGCCAGATTAGGGTTATCTCATGCATAGTAGAATATACACCGCTTTTGCCTCTTTGTTGGGAAGCTGACATGACCTACCCGCTTATCGGGTAGACCCTGGTGACTCTGACGCAGAGCCGGACTACGACTTCGACAACGACGGTTGGGTGGACTAGAGCTCTTCCTACACTTGAGCTGCCTGCGGAGATGGAGTTCCCGCGCTTTCATAAAGCCGCTCGCTAGACGTTTTATTTCGTTTGATTCGGTCCCCGATGGACTTGTACCCGGCATGTGCCGAAGAGATGTACTCTGATTAATGTAATAAAATAAATGTTGTACTCTACTTTATTGTTTTTACCTTTCTGTATGGATTTTGGAATCGCTGAGACAGGGTTTGCACGTGGTAGCCCTCCTGGGACTACCACTGAGGTGCGAAGATTCGGGATTCCGTTCGCGGAAATCCGGGTCGTTTCACCGTGGATGGCACTGATGGCAAGTTAGGGCGAGGATTCATGTCGGCCGATAAGCTGGAAGAAGTTGACATTGGAAGCGGTGATAAGCCAAGGCCGACGTTCATCAGTGCAAATTTGCAACCAGACTTCAGGGGAAACTTAATTGAGCTTCTCAGAGAATATAAAGATTGCTTCGCCTGGGATTACTCGGAGATGCCTGGATTGGATCGTTCCATCGTCGAGCACCGGTTGCCAATCAAGCCTGGTTTCAAACCATATAAGCAACCGCCCCGAAAATCTACAAGGATGAAGTATTGGCCGATGTGAAGAAGGAAATCGAAAGATTACTTGATGCAAACTTCATTCGGCCATGCAGATATGCGGAGTGGATTTCCAACATCGTCCCTGTGTATAAGAAGAATGGGAAAATGAGAGTCTGCATAGACTTCGTGGACCCGAACGAGCTACTCCCATGGACGGATACCCGATGCCTGTTGCCGATTTGTTGATTGACGCCGCTGCCGGACACAAGGTGATTAGTTTCATGGATGGCAACGCGGGATACAATCGGATTTTCATGGCAATAGGGGACATATCAAAGACGGCCTTCGCATGCCCCGGTCATATAGGCCTATTTGAGTGGATAGTCATGACGTTTGGATTGAAAAATGCCGGTGCAACCTATCGGCGGGCCATGAATTACATTTTTCATGAGTTGATCGGCAAAGCTGTGGAAATCTACATCGATGACGTGGTGATCAAGTCCTTAAGTCATGACACCCATCTAGAAGATGTGAAGAAGACCTTGGAATGCACCCGAAGCATGGTCCGAAGATGAATCCAAACAAGTGTGCATTTGGAGTATCACTTGGAGAGTTCTTGGGGTTTTTGGTCCACGAAGGGGGAATCGAGGTTGGCAAGAAGAGCATGAAAGCCATTGATGAAATCGTTCCTCCAACCAACCTCAAGGAATTGCAATCACTCGCTCGGCAAGATCAACTTCGTGAGAAGATTCATCTCAAATTTATCGCGAAAGTGTTGCCATTCTCTCCATTGCCTGAAGCTAAAGAAGGATCGAGAAATTCACATGGGGCGACGAACAACAAAAGGCCTTTGATGAGATCAAGCAAGACATGAAGGAGCCGCCGGTCTTTGGTTCCTCCTCAGCTGAACAAGCCTTTCAAGTTGTACGTGGCGGCCGATACCCAAACTATTGGATCGGCCCTTATTCAAGAATTCGAAGGAAAGGAGCGGGTAGTAGCTTATCTTAGCCGAAAACTACTTGATCCTGAAACCAGGTATTCGGCTATTGAGAAACTGTGTCTTTGCGTGTACTACTCGTGTACAAAGTTTCGGCACTACTTGTTGAATGCCGAATGCACCGTATACTCAAAGTTTGATGTGATAAAACATATGTTATCTATGCCAATTTTGAATGGTCGGATTGGCAAATGGATTTTAGCGTTATCAGAATTCGAGTTGAAGTTCGAATCGGCAAAAGCCATCAAAGGTCAGATCATTGCCGATTTCATAACTGAACATCGTGACCCTTCGATTGATCTACTTGAAATTACCCCTTGGGCTTTGTTTTTTGACGGGTCATCATGTGGCAAAGGTGGGGGAGTAGGGATCCTGCTAATTTCGCCCAGAGGTGAGATGTTTGAATTCGCTATTCCTATACAACCCACTGTCACAAATAACCAGGCTGAGTACGAGGCACTACTTCGAGGGCTTCAATATTTGAGAGAAGGCAGGGGCCGTATCGCTTGAGGTCTATGGAGATTCGTAACTAGTAATCAAGCAATTGAACGGCCAATACGAGTGCGGGAGCGAAGCGGCGAGGAGTTACTACGAAGGGTGCAGGGAAATCTTGAAGAGCTTCCCACTCGGTAACCCTACAAAGACATTCCTAGAGAGCATAACGAAGAAGCAAACAGGCTAGCTCAGAGCGCCTCTGGTTACAAGGAGAGTCAAGAAGCGTTCGCTGCAGAAGTGTGTGCACTGAGGGAGGATCTTGCAGAAGATGATTGGAGGAAGGAAATCGTTGATTACTTGAAAGATCCATCCCGAAAAGTCTCCAGGAAACTCAGGTACAAGGCAATCAAGTTCGTTCTTCTGGATGATAATTTATTTTATAAATCATTAGATGGGGTATTGCTACGATGCTTGGGTCCAGAAGAAGCCAAGAACATGATGAGCGAGGTGCATGATGGGATATGTGGAGCGCACCAATCGGCCTATCGGATGAAATGGGTTATTAGACAAGCTGGATGCTTTTGGCCGACGATATTAGAGGATTGCTTTGAGTATTACAAGGGATGTCAAGACGCCGGAGGTTCGGGAATATTCAAAGAGTCCCCGCATCGCATTGAATCCCATCGTCAAGCCATGGCCATTCAGGGGCTGGGGTATAGACTTGATTGGCCAAATTAATCCGCCGTCTAGCAAGGGGCATAAGTTCGTGCTTTTGGCTACAGATTACTTCACCAAATGGGTCGAGGCGATCCCACTGAAGAAAGTGACGTCAAAAAACATGATCGAGTTCGTCAAGGAACACATCATCTATCGATTTGGGATCCCTCAGACGATTACCACTGACCAGGGGGCACAATTCGTGTCATTAGAGTTCAGAGATTTTGCCGAAAGCATGGGAATCAAATTGTTTAATTCTTCTCCATATTATGCCCAAGCTAATGGTCAAGCAGAGGCTTCTAATAAGATCATGATCAAGCTGATACAGAAGAAGATCGACCAGAAGCCAAGGAGATGGCATTCGGTACTCAGTGAAGCGTTGTGGGCTTACCGAATGGCCCCCCATGGAGCTACAAGGACTTCTCCTTACGAGTTGGTTTACGGGCACCATGCAATCCTGCCCTGGGAAATGCAATCAGAGTCAAGGAGAGTAGTGCTGCAAAACGAGTTGAGCTCCAAGGATTACAGTGGCCTAATGATGGATGAGTTAGAAGATTTGCATATGATCCGTCTCAGGGCCCTGGAAAACATCGAGAAAAACAAGCTGCGAGTCGCCAAGTACTATAACAAGAAAGTAAAAGTAAAGCAATTCGCGAGAAGGTGATCTAGTTTGGAAAGCACTATTGCCGATGGGAACTAAATACGATGAATTCGGCAAATGGTCCCCTAACTGGGAGGGGCCTTTTCGTGTGGTCAGATGCGTTCCTGGTAATGCATATATATTGAAAACCTTGCTAGGGGAAGAATTTTCCGCTGCAATAAATGGAAGATATCTGAAGAAGTATTATCCTAGCATTGAGATCGATCGGTGATTACACACATCTGGCATAAAATAGCCGGCGCTCGAGAATGAGGCCGCCTTCAGAACAAAATCCATGAACAAGAAAAGATGGCCAGTGCCTGGATGCATTGCCCTTAGCTCAATACTACATTACAAGCTCGCTTCTTGCAGATCACATCTAGCGCCCCGATGGTCGTGTCCCCGAGGAGGTGGGAAGTAGAAGGCGTGGAGGAAGAAGCGAAAGTATGATTCAATCTTTTCTTTGCTTCTTCGACGTCGCTCCCTCTTCGCTTGTTCCGGGACCACCGTGACGGCGACTTGGAACACACGAGGATGACCGTGATTGGCGGCCTCTACCAGCTATCCCGTGCCGCCTTTAGGTCCGCTATACCCGTCGAAACATCCGGAACGAGAAGAATCAAGGTTAGAGGCAAGAAATCCGGATGCAAACATGAAGGGGTCGGGGAGCATTTACCCCCTACTAATGCTTCCAGCGCCATGCGACGCTCGCGCTCGGCTTGGCAACGGGCGGACATGTCCCTGAGACCATGCTCCAGGTGCCGTACGCGGCGGCGCAGCCGATGGTTGGTCCTCTGTTCAGGCGTGGCATCCTCTGCTTCGAGAGAGGAATCGGAGGAGATGTATTCAGGCACATCTTCGGTTCCGATGACTTCTTCGGGAAGCAAATCAAGGCTGAAAAGGACGAGAGGAAAAAACATGAAGCGCAAGATCAAGCGGAAGAGCAAGGAGCAGATCAAGAGGAAACTCACTTCCGAACCGTACGCTTCTTTGATGAGCCGCTTTCCTGAGGTTGTTTACCCTTGTCCATGGCGTTGGGGTTTTTTCCTCTAGAGGCAGGGGAAGAGATGAGAAATGATGGAGGAGTGTGCGAGCGGATTTGCAGAGCACCCCACAGGCTATTTTATTGACCGGAGAGGCGCATTAGGAGTGATGACTGGCCAGTACGCACTATTGGAATACCAAGCGGCAGGGTTTTCCACCAAGTGCGAAGAGTTTTCTCTTGAACAGTGTTTACGGATTGCCGAATTGGGATCCTTTGTGGATTTTGCGCCAAGGGGCAGTTGTTCTCGCGCGTTCGGCTAAAGATAGTTACCGGATGCAATTAAAGAAAACAGAATTCACAGATGCAAGGTGCAAAGGGAAATCATCGCAGAACAGGTGCAGAATTCAAAAGTTCTTCATCTATTGCCGATAATTACACATCCCTAGTACAATCTAGTCGAAGAGCCTGTTCAACACAGATTGGGGATGGGTAATTTCGGCAATGGCGTCGCCGTGGCCGTCAAGGCGCTCCAGGATGAGCTCGATCTCGTCGATGTCCTCCGGCGCGCCGCCCCGAAATCCACGCGGCTCCGGTGGAATAGTCGACGTCCGTATGCGTCGCCATCGCGGCCGTGCCCAAGGTGGTGCCCGGGCGAACGCCATGGACCCGGCCACCTCGTCCACGCGGTGCTCCACCGCGGCTAGGCGCTCCGCCGGCGTGTCGCCGTGGGCATTCACCTTTTCGGCCAATTGCTCTACCGCCCGTCTTTAGGCGGTCGAGCTCGCCGTCGCGGCCGCAAAGAGCAAACGGAAAGATTAGCATCGAGGGACGGCCGGGATCAAGAATCAATCTCGCAGCCATACCGTCAATGGCCTCCGGCCAGCCGTTTGCGCCGGTCCTCCCATTCTAGCTCGGCCACGCCCGCTTTCTTGGAGACGTCCTCCAGCTCGCGACGGGACGCCTCTAGCTCCTCCTTGAAGCGGATGGCGTCCTCTTCCCCGTGCGGCTCGGGGGAGTGGCCATCGGACTCCGAAGAGTCATCTGGCAGGGGCTGATTGGCCGGCGCGCGGGGCGGATTCCACTGAATCAGCCTGAAAAGGGGGATGATCGTCAAGGCAAAAGAAGATCAAGAACTGAATCACAGAGGAGAGATTGACGATCGTCACCGCCTGCGCGCATTGGCACTGCTCCCCTCGGCCTCGTCGGAGGCACGGCGGCGGTTGAGGCGGCGCACCATTGTGGTTTGGGATGTGAACTGTTTGCGAGAAGGCTAAAGATTGGCAAAGATTCGAGAGCTAGAAGTCCTGGTGGAGAGCTAGGGGCACCTATGGCAACATTTATAGGCCTGGCAGGA
This sequence comes from Cenchrus americanus, assembly GCA_947561735.1. Lineage (NCBI taxonomy): Eukaryota > Viridiplantae > Streptophyta > Magnoliopsida > Poales > Poaceae > Cenchrus > Cenchrus americanus. The sequence continues at coordinate 306,034,017 of OX387241.1, read as the reverse complement.
TGAATCGTGGCTTCGAGTCGTGGCCGTGGATCGTGGCGCACGTCCCAATAAAATCGGAAGGTGGAAAGATTTCCTTGACCGGCCGCCGCCGGCGGATCGTTTGGAGTTCTAAGCTGGACCGCGCGCAGGTCGATTGGTTCGGCTAAAGGAATTCAAAGTGTCGTTCAGGAGTTAGCGTTTCACTGCCGAATGGGTCGTTCGGCATTACATCTCAAAGTACGCAAAAGAAAGGAAACAAATCACAAAGAGATATTACGAGAGCGACCAGTTCAATTATACATCAATGAGGATTCAGGCATTCAGGAGTTTTGCAAGTACACGACGAACATTGGATATTATCAGATGGGAATTGTCCAGCATCTCCTGGCAGTCCTTTTGGGCACCAGATAAGTCAGTGAGCTCCGCATCGCATTGCTCTATTCTGGTGACAGCCGATTCTACTTCCGCTTGGGTCTTTGCTATCAATCCAGGAAGTTCGGCTATTTTCTTTTGGTCAATCTCCATCTCCGCTGACAGGCTTCTCAGTTCGGCTTCTAGAGCAGCCTTCCTAGCAGCTTTCAGATCATAAGAAGCTTGCAGGTTAGCCAACGCATCTTTATGGTTCTCTGCTTGGGATTGTGCCCCGTTCATGGCATGTTCAGCATCGGTTTTCTTCTTTTCAATGGCCGGACGGGAGCGCAATTTCCTCCAAGCGCGCCTTAAGGGTACATAAAGGGGCTCCAAGTCATAGACGAATGATAGAGAAGCTCTGATGTCTTCAGGGAGTTTTTGACTAATGGATTCAAACATTTCTTCGAAATGATGGAGATCATTGAACTGATCCTGAGCATCTTGGTTCTGAGCTGCCATTGGAGGTTCGAGCTCGGAACAAAGGGATCTAGGGTTGGATCTGGACGAAGATTCCGGCGGATTGCGAAGAACAAGTGTTGACAGATTTGACTCAAGGATTCGTGGCTAGAGTCAATTGTGGAACAAAATTACTTTTATCCCACAATTGAAGGGGCATGTGTTAACACCAAAATTTGGTAAGGAGTATGACCTGTGGGTCCGATTCGAAAAAGAGTCCGTCTGGTGGAAGGAAGGATATTTCCAGAAGTTTTCGGCAAAGAGATCCGCGGTCGGCTATTTGCTCCAGTTCGGCAAAGGAACAGTAGAGCTGATTTTGCGGGATTGGACGGTGACGTGGCTCAAATCAGGAGAGACGAATGGATGGACAGGCGATCGAGCTTAGTTAGGCAATGAATCCATTCGCAATTGTAATCAGCAGGGTATAAATGCGATCCCTGGATGTATGTAACAAACACGATCATTCTTCAATACACACCGGCCTTACGCCAAACCCTAGAGTCCTTGTAGTGTCGTCGAGTTCTTCGAGAGGGCCAATCGATCCGTCGACCTCCGTGAGTACCGGCAACCTTGTATCATGTCTAGTATCATGCGGTGGATTTAGATTTGATGCAAGTAGTATTGTTACCATGCTTCGTGTCATGCGGTAGATTCAAGCTTGGTTCAAGAGGGTTTCTTGTTAGATCATGAGCCATGCGGTAGGCTAAGATCTGGCTTGAAGCTAGTTATCGGCTCTATTGGATTTTGGCAAGATCTAATAGATTCATTAAGTTATCCCGTGTTATCTTGAGTTTTACTTTATGTTTTAATTCATGTAACACATCCTTGCCCAATCTAGATGGCTTTGGATCGGCTATATCTCTTTTAAGATCCTTGTGTGAGCGGGTTTCGTGTTTTGACACGTGGATCTTGTGTTCTCCGATAGCCGAAACCGAATCGATCTAGGTTGTTACATGTTGCGGGTTCAATCTTGCTTCGTTCGTATAAATCTTGAAAGAGCCGGGTATCATGCGGTAGATGCAGGTTTTTGGGTTGCTTTGGAGCTAGTCATCCGGTGGATTAGCTTCCCAAATCAGTCTGATAGATTTATTCACGTGGTAATGTTTGTTCCTTCTTCATGGACCCTGGATCGGCTGTTCAGCCGTATTCGGTTATGTTTTCACGAGTAGGTTACGTGCATTGTTTACGTCTTAAGTGTTGTATGCTTTTAGCTTTCCACATTTAGATTGTATCATGCGGTGGATAGATCTATTTGTGGAAAGTGGTACGTTTTTCATGCAAGTCGTATCATGCGGTGGATAGATTTGTTTGTTATCGTACCCGACGGGTTTTAAAGTAACTAGACATGCGGTAGACTAGTGCTTTGGATCTATGCATGCTTATTTAATACGTAATCATGTTCGTGCTTTACTTCATTTATTTTAATGCTAATCTTCATGGGGATCGGTCATAACTTTGTGCTTGCATCTTTGTTTATACTAAGACCGATCGTCGTCGTGCTTACGTCATCCATTCGGCAGTTTTCCTTTTCCTTTTGCAATGGTCCGAATGGTTGTGGCTCTTTGACAGATAGCTCTACATAGCTACGTGTCATCTTGCTTGGCTTCTTGGCCGCAAATATGGAACTCGTCCGTACCACCCGCAAGTTCCAAGTTTTGGTATTTAACCGTTTTATCTTTTGTTAATTTTCAGGAAAAATTGACTGGCACGTCATTTGCTCTCTGCGCGTGCGAAGCTAGCTTTGTTCGGCTTGCTGTGTGATTGGCGTTGAGTGCACATTTTGCGTCAACAGAATTTAATTTCTATGTTTGGTTTATGATTTATAGATTTTTTAGTTTCAATCAATGTTGCATGTGGTTGATGTCATCAATTTTGTTTTCTATTGCATGCATGCACTCCAACCTCCAAGCATTCAGCGAGCGCCAAGATGCTATTTTGTTGCTCAAGTGACAGCCAAGAGCGTCCTCCGTTCTGGCTGTCGGGGCATTCAACGAGCGCCAAGATGCTATTTTGTTGCTCAAGCGACAGCCAAGAGCGTCCTACGTTCTGGCTGTCGGGAGCTGAGCTCCGACGCGAGACGGCGACGTAAACGCCGCGACTTGCAGCCCGGGAGCCGAGCTCCGACACGAGACGGCGACGCAAACACGCCCTCAGTGACTTACCTTCAGCAAGTCACAGTGTGACTGGCGCCCACGTATCCACCTTCCAAACCTAATCCAATGGAAGAAACGAGATCGTCATTTTTTTTTATTCGAAGAAATCACTGGTTGGGTAGGGACATGGCGCGCAATCCTCTTTCTCCCGCGTCATGCCGCCCTCCACAGCTAGCCCCTCCCCTCCATAATCGCGGAGCCTCCTCTCCCACGGTCGGCGTCCACTCCTCCTCACCGCGCCCCTGCCTCGGCCAGCCCTCCCTGTTCTCGCCTGGTGCACAAGGTGGCCGCGATGGCGTCGAGGCTGCCCCTGGCCCAGCTGACGTCGTCGAGCGAACCGCCCCCAAGCTCCTTAAGCAGGTGAATGCCTGACCTCCCACGGCGGGATGGCAATGTGCTGGCGGCTTGCCGCGGCCAGCGAGCTGAAGAAGACCAATACAGAGTCGCTCGCTGGCCGAATCTTGCTCCACACCACCGCTAGGCCCCGACAACCCACGCAGAACTTCGATTCACATTCACCCTGCATCCCTGCCCCTGCTGCCCGTCGCCGCTTTGACGCGCTCCTCAAACCCATATAGACTCTCCTCTCTAGCGTATATCGTCGATCCGCTGTTGGAGGGGAAGGATGAAACCAGCTGTAGAGCGTGACGTGCTTTCCGCGACAAGTAAGTTGCAGTTCCGTCGTGCTCATTGCGCCACCAGCGAGCAAGCCATACTTTCCCACGCAAACTCCCACCTCCACTTCGGCACTGCCACGGCCGCGCATGAGGGCTGTGTCGAGCTGCTCGATGAGGCAGTCCAGGTCTTGGAGGTGCCAACGGCGTGCACCCAAGTCCCCCTCGCTTGTGCAGAGTGCTAAGTCTCGTGCCTTCCGTTACACAATGACTTACCGAAGGTAAGTCACTCAATCCGGCTCCGGGTTCCCCGCCGTCACCCGAAGAAGCTCCGGCGCAGGATGTCGAGGCCGGTTGTGCCCATGCTGGAGGAGTTCAATCTGTCGTCACCAGACTCGCCGTCCCCAGGATGCGCTCGCGTCTTTCGCCGTGCCGGTGCCGTCGAAAGCGCGCACGCGAGGATCCTTGTCGCCGCCGCCCGAGCGTGCTAGATCGGAGCCGCACACCACGCCATCTCCCTCACCGACAGCGGCGAATCAGAGGAGCTTCGCGATGGCACCAGGCCCTCTCTCTCTTCCATTCGCTCGTCCCTGCGACCCTGCCCTGGTGGTCGGCAGACACGCTCGCGCGAGGAGCTCCCTGCCCCAGCGAGCATCTTGGCCGCGTCCGCGGCGCTGGCGGTCACGGCGGCGCTGTCCGCACGCCGGCTAGTGGAGGCTCCCGAGCTCTGAGCAGGGTTTTTTTTACCGACCGCCGGATTTTTACCGCTCGGGAGCGGTAAGGGTAGTTACCGCGATTACCGCGGTATACCGCTAAATACCGCTCGAATTCAAATTTCAAACCAAAACCGCTAAAAACCGCTAGTTCAAACGGTATCCAGGGGTATACCGCGGTATAAACTATTTATACCGCGGTATAAACTATTTATACCGCGCGGTAACGAGTTTATACCGGTGCAAAGAAAAAGACCATCCGGCTTCGAATAAATGAAAATTTTGGCATGGTGTTGGCACAAATTAGTGTTAAATAGCACCCCCAATCAATGATTTATAGTTATACATAGAAATACTACACCAAACACAATAATACTAGCCGTGTATAAGTGAGTTGGTAGTTCAAATATAAATAGTTCAAACAAATAATTCATACAAATAGTTCATACAACACAAGTTCAATGGTAGAAATGAAAGATCCCGAGCTGGGTCGCGGAGTGGTACTCGGCGATGGACATGACATTCAAGCCTCTCGCATCCTAAATTCCATTTCTACCTAAAGCAACAATTCTATTTCTACCTCTACCTCACATCCTAAATCCTACCAAAAATCCTAAAGCAAAGTAAACATAAATCCTAACACAAATCTTAGATCCTAACACAATTCCTAAAGTCTAAATCTACTCAAAAGCAAAAAAAAAATTACCTAACCGCGGTATACCGCGCGTCGCCCGCGCATACCCGCTCGCTCCCCGCGCGGCTAACCGCGCCGCCCGCGCGGTTGGGGGTAGATCCGCCCGCGCGCGGCCTACCGCCGCTACCGCGCGGTAAACCGCGGCCGGGCGCGGTAAACCGCCGGCGGCGGCGCGGTAGGGGCGAAGCGGCGGCGGACGGCGCGCTTGGAAGCTTGCGGATGGGGAAGAAGCAAGGCTCGGATGCTCTGGGGAACGCGGTTTGGCACGAGCTAGGTCATCTAGTTCATTTGGGCTTCATGGGCCTTAACGGGCCGGCCCATGTTTTTTTCTTTTTCTTTTTTTTTCAACTTCTAAAGCTCCAAATAAATACCAAATGCACTCAAATTTGAAAACTTTCAACACCATAAGACTCTACAAATCATGAACTATTTTTTGGTGATTTTTATTGATTTTTTCATTTTTTTAATTCAAATTCAAATTTGAATTTTGGGACTGGTTGCTACCGCTGGGTACCGTTACCGTACCCCGCCGGTAGCAGCCGGTAACCGCGGTATACCGCGCGGTTACCACCGGTAAAAACCCCGGCTCGAGACCGCCGTCTACCATGACCTCCGCCGACGCCGCGCGTCCAACCACCCCCGCCTGTGGTTCCGACCGCGACTGGAGCCCGCGGCTGGGTGACGACGCGCTGCGCTAGGTTACCTCGGCCGTCGTCGTGGAGCGGCTCGTGGAGATGCTCGGCTTGTTAGGTCTGGATGATCCATTTGCAACTTCTTCAGTTTCGTCAGTTATCTACAAGGCAATACTGTTGTGTCAAGTTTCGTTCTTGGTCGTCCATTTCAGTCTCAACGGTCGACATTGTTTTACTTTTCCTTTTATCGCTTCACTGTTACCTCTCTGTAACTGATGTCGCTACTATATGTAAGCAGAGAAGTCTCTGTAATAGGCATGAATGGGGAAAACACTTTAAGAACTAGGGTTTAGAGTAGTAGTTCCTCGCCCGCCTCCGTGGCCGGCACCTGTATCGGACTCGTGGTCGTGAATCCTTCATGATGCAGTGAATTACCCTCCTTTCTTGGTTATTCTCCCTGCTCGTGTTATCTTTGAATCAAAGCCTGATCTATTTTTCGCACTTCTCCCCTGCTCGAATTCTCTTTTTCCTGACAATTGGTATTCAGAGCCAGGGATTCCTTGGCGAGATTCACTCGCTTCCACAGCCAGTTCCTCGTTTCTTGTCCGACCGGCGTGGTGCGAGGTGGTTGCGGCTTACCCGCGGAAAACCCCACCCTCCCACCCAGATATGAGGAAACAACCCAATCTATTCCCAAATTAGTGAATGATTCCTATCAGCAAGGGTTGCTAGGCATTTGTTCTAGCGTAAAAATCCGGAACCTGACTGGAATTGATTTGGGGAGGCGAAAGGCGAGGATTGCACTTTGGTGCGGGTTGCCAGGCAGGTCCTGGTGTAAACTCCTTACGACCGCCATTATGCATTTGCTTCCGAAGTGGATGGCCTGAGGAGGACTCTGGACAATTTCATGAAGAAGCAAGAACAACACAATGAATCTATTGCCCTCAACTGTGATCCGATCATGTCATATATGACAAAAGTGGGTGCAAAAGTGGGAGTGCAAAATATGGAGGACAAAGGTTCCAATGTCAAAGGTAGTGGCACCTTCACTACAGTAGATCATAGTGAGATGCATAAGTCCACACACATTCTTAATGATGCTACACTGGCTCATAAGCAAATTTATCAACCACCTCCTACTGGCAATGTTTACTATTATGATTTTGAGGAGATGGAAAGGATGCACAGAAAACCTCACACACCTAATCCTCACCAGCAAAACAAAGGGGATCTAGCGGGCCAATATTATACTGATGTTAACTACATACGGGATGACTGCCCTTGGACACCTCAGGAGATTGAAGCTTTTAATCCTTTTCCTACCCACCCTCCCATACAACACCACAATACTCCTAATCCTCCCTTCAAAACCCAACCACCAGCCAAAGAGCCCAACTTCAATTTACACAACCAACACACAAATTTCTCAAACCAATTGCAATCTCAGCACAGAATGGTTTCCAAAGGCCCAAAGCTATCTTTCCCAGAATTTGATGGTACTGACCCTGATGGGTGGATTAGAAAAGCTGATAAGTACTTTGACCTGGTTGGTGTGTCAAATGAGGATAGAGTTTAGTTAGTTGTCTTGTACATCAAAGGGAAAGCTGAATTTTGGTGGAAAAGCATGGCATGCTCACCTGCAAGTTTGCCTTGGCACAATATTTGCAGATTATTGGGTGATAGGTTCAATGATATGTCAACATATGAGGCTATTGGGCAATTTCACTCACTGAGGCAAACTGGCACAGTTAATGAATATGTTGACAAATTTGAGGAGCTCATGGGGTTGGTGAAAAGAGATAACCCCTCATTGGTTGATGATTATTTCAACAGTAGCTTTGTTGCGGGGTGTAACACCCAAAATTCCATCACAATAAAAAATGTTAGAAACAAGGCTTAGTTTTTTTATTTTCTAAGGATTTAGTAAATTTGACTAATTAATTTGCTCTAAAAAGAATTAAAACAAAGCTCAATCAATTTTAGAAAATAATTAAGTGTTTTGAGCATCATGTTGAATGCATAGGCTTTTGTTGGCTTGTGGCTTTAAAAGACTTTAAAAGAATTTGTGAAAAGTCCTTCAAAATAATTGTAAAATGGTTTGTGGAAAGTTTGCTAAAAAGTTGTGTAAAAATTTGAATTTGAAAAGGTTTAAAAGTTGGTTTTAAAAAGGGTTTGGAAAAAAAGAAAAAAACAAACCACACCTTCCTCCCTTTCCCTCCCCAACCGGCTCGCGGCCCACTTTCCTCTCCCTCCCCTTTTTCTTTCTGCCGCGGCCCAGCTCCCCACTTCCGGCTCACGCGGCCCGCTCCACCAGCGCCCCTGCCTTCTCTCTCTTCCGCCGGCTGACAGGTGGGGTCCACCTGTCAGGGCCTCCTTCAACCTCCAGCTCCGCCCTTTTTCTTCCCCATGCGCCGGCCGCCGGCCTTCCCCGTCATTCCCGACCGCCCCGCGCCCCTCCGCCTCCACCACTACTCCATGAAGGCGCCGCCAGCACCCACTCGACCGCCTCCTCACCTTTCCCCTCCCAGTAACCGTCCCACCGAGCTTCCCCACCTTCGCCGCCATTAATGGCGCACCGGAGCTCCGCCACCGCCTCCACGCCGCCTCCCCTTCCCCTCTGTCGTCCAATAAAAGGAGGAGCGAGGTCTCCTCTTCACCCCGCGCCACTTCTCCTCCCTTCCCCGCACGCATAGCGCCGCCGCCCTGAGAAGGTCGTCGGAGCTCCGCCACCCGGCGTCGATCTCCTCTTCTGGCCTCCCTTCCTCCCTTCCAAGCAGCCGGTAAGTTTCCCCGTCTTCTCCTCCTCCTCCCGGTGCCCTTGCCGTCGATTTTGGTGCACGGGAACGCCCTCCCGGCCATCGCCGGCGAGCCCCGCCACCTGCACTACCGCTGCCGCCTGTAGACCGCCTGGGCCGTCTGATTGGCGCGGACGGTCCGGATTAAATGGGGGCGTACCCCTTGGATCGGTCCACGGTGGACCGATGGACCAAGTCCAGGCGCCGATCCACGGACCACGTCAGCCTTGCGTCAGCTTTGCGTCAGCCCAGCCACTCACAGCTCGCCACGTGGCGCAACCTCAGCCTCCCCGCCGGCCGCCCAGGCAATTTTGCAAATAAGCCCCCCCCCCAATTTCTGGAATTTACAAAAATAGCCTTCCACCTTATAAAAGAGCCCTTCCTTTTTCTGGTTTAGACCCTAGGTTTTAAAACTTATCTAACCCGCGGTCCAGGGCTCACCCTTTTGCATTTAAACTCTCCAGTTTCCATATATAATTATGTTTTAGCCCCTGAAATCTTGCAGAAAACCCCCCTAAACTTCCAGATATTTCACAATTTAGTCCTTGAACCTTGTTTCGGCCATAACTTCTCCGTCTTTTATCCGTTTTAAGCGTTCTTGGTGTCCTTGGAACCGTCTCTTAGAGCCCGTCATTTCTAAAAGCTTGTTTTAGTCTTTTGGTAATGTTTGAAGTACTGTTTTATTTATTGCATGTTTTCTTGCATGATCGTAGCCAACGCGCTGTTCGAGGAAGAACAAGTGCAGCAGTTTGTAGTAAAGGAGAGTAGCTTATCGTTGGAGAGAGGCAAGTGACCATAACCACCCTTCTACCTATGCTTTAATAAAGAATACTATAAATTAATCGAAACATGGAGAACCACCCAGGAAAACAGTGAAACCACAGTCCACATGGCTCTGGCTTAGCCAATTAATTAGGTGTGTGATTGTATTGATGACCTTATCTGAAAGGAACACAGGGGGCTCCGGGTTGCAGGGGTATAGCCCGGTTCTTTTGGGGTAGCAGCCTTTGCTAAGGTGTTGACCACTAGGGAGGGTTATGGTCCGCCCTGAGCTGTAACTGTCGTGGGTTGTTGGTGCTTTTGCACATCTTTGTAAAGGCTTTGTAGCGTCCTTATGCAATCACACCTCGGAAGTGTGGTATTGTGCCTGATCAGCACATGCATGGTTGGTTTCAAAGTTCTTCGGGACTTTTACACGAACTGTGGTGAAAGTGTGCAACCTCTGGAGATTGTAAAACTGATCGATCAGCCGTGCTCACGGTCAAGAGCGGCCTGGACCCTCACATGATTAATGAACTTAAAGATGGATTTAATATCGTTTTCCGGTTATTCCTGTGGCCTTGCTGAGTACCAACCATAAGTGTACTCATCCTTGCTTACGCTGTTCAGAGGAGAACCCCAGAGTGGAGTACTTCACTGACTACGAGGCGTACTGAGGATGCGATCAACCAGTCAGAAGCCTGTGGAAGATGAAGATGGAGTCGTGTCTTCATAGTTATCGTTGTTCGTGTAAAGACCTTCGTGCCTACCCTCGTGAGTGCAATAAAAGTTAATAAAACCTTTTTTGTACATTTTGAGCAATTTCTTGTGATATTACACTCTTGAGTCTATCATATGTGTGAAATTGTGATCCTGGCACACATATGAGATGCATTCAGTTTTCTACGGAAAATCGGGTGTGACACAGGGTTAAAGGAACCAATACAACATCATTTACAATGCCATAAACCAAAAACTCGCACCCAGGCTTTCTGGTTTGCAAGAAGACTTGAGCAAGAAAATATTCGACAAAAGAGATTCCCAATGTTCAATACAGTTTTCAAGCAGCCAAAACAAGGGACTATAGACACAAAACCTGCTAACCAGAAAGATGCACCAAATATTGCTAAGCTGAGAGCAGTTGGCAAATGCTTTAAGTGCAAGGAAACATGGGTTCCTGGACATACTAAAGTCTGCACTGGTAAGCAAGTATATTCTGTAATTGTGATGGAGGATGAGCATGGTAAGGAAGAATTTGGTATTGTACAGGATGAGGAGGCACCTGAAGGGGAATTCTTTGATGTTGAGCAAGTTCCTATCATGCAATTGTCCATTAATGCCCTCATGGGTACATCTCACCCCACAAATACCTTTACATTGCAAATTCAATTGGGAAAGCATGGCTACTGCTTTAATTGATACAGGCAGTGATATATCCTTCATTAGTGCTAAATTGGCTATCAAGTCAAATACAACTATATCCACTGTTTCTCCTGTGAAAGTAGTAGCAGCTAATGGGAAGAGCATGTTGAGTAATACTGCTCTTTTGGGGTGCTCTTATAGTATTCAGGGCCACTCATTCACATCTGACTTCAGGCTATTGGAAGTTCAGGGATATTATTCTTGGGGCTGATTGGATTTTTGCTCATAGCCCTGTTGGCCTCAATTTGAAGACTAGAGAGTTCACCATAACCAAAGAGGGCTCCAAGCTTATCACTTTCTCTAATTACCCTCAGCCAAACAAGCATGTTTTGATCAGCCCAAAGAAGTTGTATCACTTGATCAAGAAGCAATCAGTGGCAGTTGTTCTAGTGCTGAATAGTGGGAAGGCACGGCAAGATCAACCACAGCAGCTCTCTGATCACCCGGAGATCACAAAAGTACTAAAGGAGTATGAGGTGGTATTCCAAGAGCCTCAAAATTTACCTCCAAGAAGAGCTGTAGACCATGCCATCACCCTGCTGGAGGGGGCAACACCAGTCAATCAAAGGCCTTACAGATTGCCCTTCCACCAAAAGAATGCCATGGATGACTTAATCAAGCACATGCTAGATTCCCACATGATCAGACCTAGCATCAGCCCTTACTCCTCTACTGTTATACTGGTAAAGAAAAAGGATGGTACCTGGAGAATGTGTGTCGACTACAGGCTCCTCAACTCAAATACAATCAAGAATAAGTACCCCATTCCTATAATAGAAGATCTTCTAGATGAGCTTTTTGGTGCCACTATTTTCTCAAAAATTGATCTCAGGGTTGGATATCATCAAATAAGGATGAAGGAAACTGACATTCAAAAAACAACATTAACTACTCATTTGGGCCACTTTGAGTATGTGGTGCTCCCTTTTGGCCTCACCAATGCCCCAACTACCTTTCAGTCCCTCATGAATTCCGTTCTCTCTCGGTTCCTCAAAAAATTTGCCTTGGTATTCTTTGATGACATCTTGATATATGCCCTACAATGTTGATCACATCAAGCATCTTGAATCTATCTTAGAGGTGCTTAAGCAACATCAATTATATGCAAAACTCAATAAGTGCATATTTGCTCAGCCAAAAATTGAATATCTAGTCCATGTGATTAGTGGTAAGGGAGTTGCCACTGATCCTAGCAAAATCAACATAATCCAAAGTTGGCCTACATCATCTAACATTACTCAGTTGAGAGCATTTCTAGGCCTAACTGGCTATTATAGGAGATTTATAAAAGGCTATGGAGTTATATGTAGGCCTTTATTTAATGCTTTGAAGAAAAAATCATTTCTATGGACTAGTGAGCAAGAGGCCTTATTTCAATCACTGAAAAGTATTATGTCTCAGCCACCAGTACTAGCTTTACCAGATTTCACAGAGCCATTTACATTGGAAGTTGATGCAAGTGGGAATGGAATTGGAGCTGTTTTAATGCAAAGGGGACAACCTATTGCCTTCTTCAGTAAAACTCTTGGTCCAAAAGCCATGACAACATCTATTTATGAAAAAGAGGCTATGGCTATCTTGGAGGCACTAAAAAAGTGGAAACATTACTTTGCTAGCACATCCCTCATTATCAGGACAGATCAACAAAGTTTGAAGTACATTCAAGAACAAAGGCTAGTGGAGGGAATTCAACACAAGTTGTTGATCAAGTTATTGGGATTCAGTTACAAGGTTGAGTACAAACAAGGGAAGACTAACAAAGTTGCTGATGCTTTATACAGAGCCACACATTCAACTGAAGTGATGGCCATTTCAGCTGCTATTCCTAAGTGGATGGAAAAAGTTACTTCCAGCTATGAGCGAGACAACGCCTGTTTTGATCTCATAACAAACCTGAGCATTGACCCAGAGGTTGTACCATATTTCTCCCTAACTAATGGGCTCCTCAGGTACAAATGGAAGTTGTTCGTTGGGGGTCATGGTGACTTAAGGCAGCAACTGCTACACAGCTTCCATAACTCGGCCTTGGGAGGTCATTCAGGAGAAAGAGCAATGTCGGGGACAGCCCTAGGGGTCCCCTTTAACAACCGGGGAATCCCTACTTAAAACCTGCAACAAAACAAAACATGCCTTGCCTAACCATGCAGGTGCCTAACCATGCAGGAAACGGCCCACGCCGCAAGGACCTCGACGGCCCACCAAGACAACCCTCTCAAAGATCCCCTCGAGCAGCCGCCCCCGCTCGAGGATGCATGCCTCCCTCGAGCGGGCTCCGTCCCGTTCGAGGGGGTGCGCTCCCCTCGAGCGGGCTCCGTCCCGTTCGAGGGGGTGCGCTCCCCTCGAGCGGGCTCGCCCCGCCGAGGGTCCGCTCCCCCTCGAGTAGACTCCGCCCTCGCTCGAGGGTCCGCCTCGCCCTCGATCGGGGTCCGCTTCGCTCGAGGGCGCCTCCGCCCGTGTGCGCCCGCCCCCGTACACCGGGCATTTATCGCCCCGACACCGGCGTGGCGGCCGCCACCATGCGCCCGAGGCTCGCGCCCGCCCCGTGCCGCCGCACCAACTCCCCAGGAGGGAGCCCATTCCCATCACTGTGGAAAGGGACTGTGCGGCGCGGCCGGTGTCAGTCCCGTGACGCTGTGCGCCTGCGCCAGTACGGCTAACGCGCCGAGCCCTCGAAAGGGGGCCGGCTTCACCCTCGATTTGCTTTCTTGTGACCCTACAGGGTTAGGTGGAGGCGCTAGGCTGGAGGAACACCATCCCTGCCACTGTTACGGCATGGCAGCCGCCCCTGCGCGTGCAGGCGCACGCCCGGCGCTGTAGCAACAACTCCGGTACGGCGGAGCGCATAGGAATGGGACGCCGTCTTACCTACCCCTGTACGCCGTACAGGCCAACGACAGCAGCTCCCTCGAGCCCGTCAGAGGACATCACAGTCATCCGCTGCCCTCATACCCTCGAACCGCCACTGTTCGGGTACAAGATAGGCCATGATGGCCGAATCGCTGCAAGGATCGTCCGGACGGCCGCCCACTCTACAGCACAGCACGCCACGCCCCTTTACGTAGCTAGGTAGCGCAGCATGCATGTAATTCGCTCCCCCCTTGATCTATAAAAGGGGGACGAACCCCCCTGCCGCAGTGGGAGAGGACAGAGAACAACGAGCTGCACCACGCACTCACTCTCCAATTCTCCCACAACATCTTCTGCCATCACACCAGGGACTTGGAAGCCAGGCTTCCTCTCTCGCCTTGCTTGTAGCAGCCCCACTACAGGCACCCCGGTGCTAAGTAATATAGTGCCTTGAGCACGCCACTGCTGGACGTACGGCCCCCTCGGCCGGAACCAGGATAAAAACTCTGTGTCACTTGTTGCTTAGCATCGACCATTGAGGGATAGACCGCGGCGCTTACTACTGGTTAGTGTCGGGACCACATTCCGCACCGACAGTTGGCGCCCACCGTGGGGCAATCTGAGCGCCTAAGGTCAATCCGTCAACTCCCTCCATGGTGATCCGCACTGAGTACCGTGGTACACGCTACAACATGGGCAGCTCGGACCCCCTCCCCGCCGGGTTCGAAATCCGGTTCGGGGGCCTGAACTTTCAGGCTACGGGGAATGGCTACCTCATGCGCCTCACCAACCGTGAGGAGCTCCGCGCGCGCGGCGCCGGACCGGGTCCGCCCCGCCCCCGCCGCACGCGCCACCACGGCGCGGACGCCCGTTGGCACGGACGCCGCGGGGCCCGTCGACGCCCCGACACCGCCGCCGCTCCGGGCTACGTTCGCGCCGGGCGCGGTCGGAGCGACGGCGGCCGAGCGCGCCGTCTCTCAGCACGGCGCGCCCACCGTCACGACGACCGCCACCGCCCCAGCGGGACAGCGCACGGTCTCCGGCCCCCGCATTCCCATTGGGTTGCGTGGTGCCACGTCGGCCTACAACAACAACGTCAACACCACGATGCGCAGGGTCCCGCCTGGACGTCACGTCTTCGTCGCCAGGGATCCCGGCGCCTCAGCGGCTGACGAGTCGTCCCTGGGCTCCCTCGATGCGCTGCCGCCCGCCAACCGCCACGGCTACGCAGAATGGGACTTCTCCGGAGTGCCGGACCCAGTCATGTTCAGGCGTTTCCTTGACGCTACGGACTACTGGTTCGGCTGCTCCGACGACTCCAGCACCGGGAGCTACGACCCCGCGCGGGAGTGCTGCGCCGTCATCACCAACGACCCAGCCAATGCCGCTGGCGCGGTGGGCGCGCGGGAGACGGGGAGGTCACCCCCGCCTCGTGGATCGCCGCGCGCCCGGCCGCGGGGCCAGCGCTCTGCCGGGGCCGACGCCGACGCGCAGCCGGCCCAAGCCCGCGAGCTCGAGGCCAAGCCGCGCAGGCATACGGCGCGGTGCGGGCGCCGCTCCGTGCCTCGATGGCCGGAGAAGCCTCCGCTCGCGGCGAACGCGTGCGGGAGCCGGGGCGGTGCGGGCCGTGACCGCATCAACGCCGACAACCCCGACGTGCTGCCGCGGGCAAGTCAGAAGCTCGTTGCCGCCGCAACGCTGCTACGGGCCATGCCGGCGCCCTCGACTTTTGAGGCGCGAGACCTGCACCGCGAGGTGCAGACTCTCATCGAGCAAGCGGCCGTCCAGCAGGCCGAGAGTTCGGCCTCGCGCATCCGCCAACAGGGGGATGCGCGGGGTGACGGGGCCGCGCAAGGGGGGCGAGCCCTTAGTCCACGCGGTGGGGGGGGGGGGCGGCGAGCATCCCCGCCAACTCGGGGCGCGCACCGGCCAAGGAACGGCTCCTTGACACGCGCGAGCCCTCGACGGTGACGCCCGCAACGTCATCAACGCCCGCCGCACGAGCAAGGCGGACGCGCGAGCGGCGGTGGGATACCACCCTCGACGGGGCGGGCGCTACGACAGCCGGCGAGGACCGCTCCCCGACGCCGAACCCCCGGGGACTCGTGTGTTCGGCGGGGAGATCCGCACGGCGCCTTCCCCCGCCGCTTCCGCCAACCCTCGACCATTGTCAAATACAACGGGGAGACGGATCCCCGCGTGTGGCTCAACGACTACCGCTTGGCTTGCCAGCTGGGCGGGGCGACCAGCGATGAAGTCATCATCCGCAACTTGCCCCTGCACCTCGGCGATGCGGCCCGGACATGGCTCGAGCATCTGCCCGCCAGCCAAATCCACAATTGGGATGATCTCGTCCGCACGTTCGTGGGCAACTTCCAGGGCACGTACGTGCGCCCTGGGAATTCCTGGGACCTGCGCTCCTGCACGCAGAAGCCTGGCGAGTCGCTGTGGGACTTCATACGGCGCTTCTCCAAGCGCTGCACGGAGCTCCCCAGCGTGGCGCAGTCCGAGATCGTGCACGCCTTCCTCGAGGGCACCACGTGCCGGGACCTCGTGCGGGAGCTGGGACGCAGCCCGCCCGCGGACTCCAACGAGCTGTTCGACATCGCCACCAGCTTCGCCTCAGGAGAGGAGGCCGTGGGGGCGATCTTCGACGGCAAGAAGGGCAAGCGCCCGGAGGACGCGCCCGCGGAGGGCAGCAAGTCCAGGGAGCCCCACCGCAACGACAAGCGGGGCAAGAAGGGAAAGAAGCCGCGCCGCGAGGCGCGCGAGCAGGGGCGCGACGGCGGTAATGCCGAGGCCCTCGCTGTTGACCCGGCTCGACGGGGCCCTCGACCGGCCCCTCGAGGTCCGGGGGTGTTCGACGACATGCTGAAAAAGCCATGTCCTTATCACAAGACCCCAATAAACCACACCCTTGAGCAGTGCGACATGCTCAAGAAGTTCTATGGCCGTGCCGCCGCGAAGGAGGCAGAGGCCAAGAAAGACTGAGGGGATGGCGACGCCGGCGGCTTCCCCGCCGTGGAAAATGTGTTCCTCATCTTTGGGGGGCCCACTGTCGACATGACGACCCGCCAGCGCAAGAAGGAGCGGCACGAGGTCCTCGCCGCGGAGAAGGCGCCTCCCTCCTTCCTCAGTTGGTCGGAGGACGCCATCACCTTCAGCCGGGATGACCACCCGAACCGCGTCCCCAACCCGGCCGCACCCGTTGGTGGTCGACCCCATCATCGGGAACGCGCGGTTCTCGAAGGTCTTGATGGACGGGGGCAGCAGCCTCAACATCCTCTACGCACATACGTTGCGCCTGATGGGGATCGGGCTAGACCAGCTGCGGCCCAGCACGAAGCCGTTTCATGGCATCGCGCCCGGCAAGCAGGTCCATCCCCTCGGGCAGATCGACCTGCCGGTTTGGTTCGGCACCGCGGAGAATTTCCGCAAGGAGATCCTCACCTTCGAGGTAGTGGGGTTCAAGGGAGCCTACCACGCTATACTTGGGCGACCCTGCTACGCCAAATTCATGGCGGTCCCCAACTATACCTACTTGAAGATGAAGATGCCAGGACCGAACGGCGTCATCACCGTTGGCTCGTCCATCGAGCACGCATTCGACTGCGACATCGAGTGCGTCGAGCATGCAGAGGCACTGGCGCTGGACGAAGCGCTGGTGACCACCTTGGAGAAGATGGTCAACAACGACCTCGACTCCGCCGCCAAGCACACCGGCACGTTCGAGGCCGCGGAGCAGACCAAGGAGGTCCCCCTCGATCCTTCCCGCCCCCGAGGGCAAGGCGTTGAGGGTCAGCTCCACCCTCGACCCCAAATAGGAAGTGGTGCTCGTCGACTTCCTCCGCTCCAACGCCGACATCTTCGCGTGGAGCCCCTCGGATATGCCAGGCATCCCGAGGGAGGTCGCCGAGCACTCCCTTGACATCTCCCGCTCACGCCCGCGCCGTGCAACAACGGCTCCGCCGCTTCGACGAGGAGCGGCGACGGCAATCGGAGCGGAGCCGCGGAAGCTTCTCGAGGCCGGGTTCATCAAGGAGGTGTTCCACCCAACGTGGCTAGCAAACCCCGTACTTGTAAAGAAAAAGAATGGGAAATGGCGGATGTGTATAGACTACACCAGTCTTAATAAAGCATGTCCTAAAGTTCCTTTTCCTTTGCCACGCATTGATCAAATCGTTGATTCAACGGCTGGGTGTGAATTGCTTTGCTTCCTGGATGCTTACTCCGGATACCATCAAATAAAAATGAAGGAGTCCGACCAGCTCGCGACTTCGTTCATCACGCCGTTCGGGATGTTCTGCTACGTCACGATGCCATTTGGCCTCCGAAACGCGGGTGCAACATACCAGCGCTGCATGCAGCACGTTTTCGGAGACCACATCGGGCGGACGGTCGAAGCGTATGTTGATGACATTGTCGTAAAAACCAGGAAGGTGGACGACCTGGTGGGCGACCTTGCCACCGCGTTCGGTTTCCTACGGGCAAATGGGGTCAAGTTAAACCCCGAAAAGTGTGTCTTTGGAGTGCCGCGAGGCATGCTCCTGGGATACATCGTCTCCCAACGGGGGATCGAGGCCAACCCTGAAAAGGTTGCGGCCCTCGAACCAATGGGTCCAATCCGGGACCTCAAAGGGGTGCAAAAGGTGCTGGGGTGCCTAGCCGCCTTAAGCCGCTTCATCTCGAGGCTCGGCGAGAAGGGCCTGCCCCTCTATCGCCTCCTCAAGAAGCACGAACGCTTCTCCTGGACCGCCGAGGCCCAAGACGCGCTCGACAAGCTAAAGGCGTCCTTAGCACGCGCCCCCATTCTCACGCCGCCACGGGACGGCGAGCCCTTGCAGCTCTATGTTGCCGCGACCACCCAGGTGGTCAGCGCTGTGATCGTCGTGGAGCGCACGGAAGAAGGGCATGCTCTACCTGTGCAGCGGCCCGTATACTACGTCAGCGAAGTCCTGTCGGACACCAAGACTCGCTACCCCCGTGTCCGAGGTTGCCGTACGCGGTAATCCTTGCGCGGCGCAAGCTCCGCCACTACTTCGAGGCCCACCCCGTCACGGTGGTCTCCTCTTTCCCGCTGGGGGAGATCATCCGCAACCCTGACGCCGCAGGCAGGATTGCCAAGTGGTCTGTGGAGTTGATGGGCGAGACGCTTGCCTACGCCCCGCGCGAGGCCATCAAGTCACAAATCCTGGCGGATTTCGTCGCTGAGTGGACGGATACGCAGCTGCCGCCCCCACAGATCCAGGCAGAGTGCTGGACTCTGTTCTTCGATGGCTCAGTGATGAAAACAGGGGCGGGCGCGGGCCTGCTCTTCGTGTCACCCCTAGGGGAGCACATGCGCTACGCAGTGCGCCTCCACTTCCCTGCGTCCAACAATATGGCTGAATACGAGGCCCTCCTCTGTGGCCTCAAAATCGCCATTGAGTTGGGCATCAAGCGCCTCGACGTGCGGGGGGACTCGCAGCTTGTAATCGATCAAGTCATGAAGAACGCGAGCTGCCATGACGACAAGATGGAGGCGTACTGCAAGGCCGTGCGGGCCCTCGAAGACAAGTTCTATGGCATCGAGCTCAATCATGTGCCCCGCCGGTACAACGAGGAGGCAGATGAACTGGCCAAGATTGCATCCGGGCGGATCACCGTTCCCCCGAACGTTTTCGCACGCGACGTCGCTCAACCCTCAGTCGCCTTCGAGCCCCACCCCTCGAGTCACGCTGAACCCTCGGGGGCTCCCTCGAACCCAACAGGTGCGGAACCCATGGACGAGGACCCCTCGAACGAGGCGTACGTGCTCTCCCTCCTCGAGGGCTATGGCGCCTAAGGGGATGATGTAATGGACATCGAGCCAGCTCCCGTCAAAACGGACTGGCGTGACAAATACATTGCCTGGATGGCTCGAGGGGAACTCCCCGCGGACCGGGCCGCGGCTAGGCGCATCGCCAGGATGGCCAAGTCCTTCGCCCTCGTTGATGGTGAGCTGTACAAGCGTGCCACCTCGGGTATCCTGCAGCGGTGCGTGCCCATCCCTGAAGGGCGCGAACTCCTGCGGGACATCCACGCCGGGATCTGCGGCCATCACGCAACGCCTCGTACCCTCGTCGGCAATGCGTTCCGCCAAGGCTTTTACTGGCCCACCGCGGTTGCAGACGCCGGCCGAAATCGTACGCACTCGCGAAGGGTGCCGCTCTACGCCCGCAAGTCCAACCTCGCCCGCCCATGCCCTACGGACCATCCCCCGTAACATGGCCATTTGCCGTGTGGGGGCCGGACATCGTTGGGCCCCCGCGAAGGCGCCGGGGGCTTCACCCACTTGTTGGTCGCGATCGACAAGTTCTCCAAGTGGGTCGAGGTGCGCCCCCATCGCGAACCTCGGGGCGGAGCAGCGGTAACATTCTTCACCGACATCGTCTACCGCTTTGGAGTGCCAAACTCCATCATCACGTACAATGGGTCCCGGTTCACGGGCGGGGAAGTTTTTGGAGTTCTCGCGACAAATTCCACATCCGTGTGGATTGGGCGGCCGTGGCACACCCACGTACCAACGCGCCAAGTAGAGCGTGCCAACGGCATGATCTTACGGGGCCTTAAGCCCAGAATTTTCGACCAGCTCAACAAATCTGGGCGAAAATGGCTCCAAGAACTACCAGCGGTTATGTGGAGCCTAAGGACCACCCCGAGCAGAGCCACCGGGTTCACTCCGTTTTTCCTAGTCCATGGCGTGGAGGCCGTCCTCCCCACGGACTTAGAATACGGATCGCCCAAGGTTCGAAGCTATGACGAGGATGCTAACCAGCGAGCCCGCGAGGACTCGCTGGATCAGCTGGACGAGGCACGCCTCGTAGCCTTAATGCATTCCGCAAGGTATCAACAGTCCCTAAGACGCTACCAAGCGCGCAAGATACGTCGACGGGACTTCAATGAAGGGGATTTGGTCCTAAGGCTACGCCAAGACAACCGAGGGCGCCACAAGCTGTCGTCCCCATGGGAGGGACCCTACGTCGTGGTGAAGGTACTCAAGCCGGGCACGTACAAGCTGGCCAACGAGGACGGTGAAGAGCTCACCAACGCTTGGAACATCCAACAGCTACGTCGCTTCTACCCTTAGCTAGGATTTCCAAGTACTTTTGTTGTAAAAACCATACGACCAACGCCCCAGTTGGTAAACAACTATGTAAATACTTCAAGTCTAATAAAAAGGGCAACTCGGCTTTCCCCTGAAACCCAAGTTACCCTCGGGGGCTACTGCGGGGGGGGGCACCCCCCCCCCCCAAATGGTCCCATTTTTTCGCAAAAACGAAACAACTCACGCGCGCTAAGTTTGTTCCTACTTCAACTACGAGCAACGATTCGAACAGGGCGCGGGCGGCCCAGCGGAAGGAGCGTGCGAGCCAGAGATAGCCTACGCCGCGTGGATATGGCCCTTCTCTCTCGCCTCCAACCCAGCAGGCCCCCCGCGAAAATCGAACTCCCCTAACTAGAATCTACTCAGGAAGAAGGAGAAACAAAAAGCGTACAAAGCAAATGACTTCATTTCAGCAAATGTTTACGTCGAGAAACAACTTGTTCATGTACAAAA
Organism: Cenchrus americanus; assembly: GCA_947561735.1. Classification (NCBI taxonomy): domain Eukaryota; kingdom Viridiplantae; phylum Streptophyta; class Magnoliopsida; order Poales; family Poaceae; genus Cenchrus; species Cenchrus americanus. Next base: position 306,012,963 of record OX387241.1, on the reverse strand, counting down.
GGTCACGAGGCCAAAATACTGATACACATAAAAATGGGCCAAGTGCCCAGCTGTCTTCAGGCAGGAGGAGCGGCGGCGTCAACGGCGTCTGGGAAGAGGAATTCTTCGAAGGCTTCGGCAAGCGACCCGGCGGCGTCAGCAGCGAGTGCGTCCACACGCTCCATTGCCACCTCGTCCTCGACACCCTCGGGGACGACGTAGCCCTCCGCCAGCGCCTCGAAGTTGACCTCGTAGTGGGATCGTACCACTCCGAGGGCCTTCTGGACGCCAAGACGCAGCGCTCGGCGCATCCGCTCAGTGACGTGGCCGCCAAGGGCGCGCAGGCGGATGGCCAACGAGCTGCCAGCCTGAGCCTCGCCCTCCTCCACAGCTTGGCAGGTCTCGAGGACCACATCACGCAGCTCCTGCAGCTCCCGCTCGGAGGAGTTATAGGAAGCCTGCAGCGCCTCGGCCCGCTCAGCTGCGTGCCCCAGAGCGGTGCGCAAGCCTGGAGTCACCAAGACAAGACTGAAATCAGAAAGGGGAGCACGAATTCCCAAACGAAAAACCAACCAAATAGAAGCCAAGCGCCAGCCTCACCTTCGAGTTGCTTCCTCTCCGTCTCGAAGTCGCGGCGCACGGCCTCGACCGTCGCCCTCGAGGCGCTTGACGGTCTCACCTTGCTCCCCGGAGGGCCGCCCCCCGATTGGCGTTTGTAATGCTGAGCATAATCACCTCGCCCTCGGCCTTGGAGAGCGCGGTGTTCCACTCCTCCAGCGACTTCTGCGCCGCCTCACGTGCGACGCGCTCCTCGCTCCCAAGCGCCGACCGGCGTCGACGAGGGCGGCTTGCTCTCGCCGGGAGCCGCCCCCTCGGCTCCTTGGCGGGCGGTGTGCTCCTCGTTGAAGCCGCTCCTCGGCGATGGCGAGCGCCGCGACCTTGGCGTCGAGGGCGGCCTTCAAATCGCTGGCGTCCTTGGCCCGGCCGCTCCCGCCCCGCGCGCCCGCTCCTCGGCCCGGCACCGCCGCGCTTGCGCCCCCTCGAGCGACGAGCGGAGCTCCCGGTTCTCGCCGCGGACGTTGGCCACCTCCGCCTCCCGGTTGGTGGCCGCCGTCCGCATCTTCTCCAAGTCCGAGCGCGCCGCCGCAGCCTCATCACGATCGATGAGGGTCGTGCGCACCCGCTCGAGGCTCGAGCGGCGCGCCCGGGTCCCGCCTCGAGCTCTCGGGGAGCTCGTCGCACCACGCCATGGCCCGGTACGCCAGCCAGCTGTCCGGCGTCCTGAGGGCCTCAGCAAGCGCGTCGAAAGCGCTGCACCGCTCCCGGAGCTGGTGGACCTCAGCGTTCACCCGGTCGAAGGCGGTCGTACTTGTCGTGGGTGCGGCGCTCGAGCTCCTGGCACCCACAAATCAAAACCCGTAAGCGCTACGACACGGAGGCAGCACACAAAAACGAGAGATGGAAGAAAAACAAGCAACCACGCCCTACCTGGAAGACGCGCCATGCAGGGCCGCCATGGACCCGCAGCGCCTCGTTCAGAGCACGGTTGAGCGTGGCGCCGTGGCTCCGGAGCTCTCCCCAGAGCTCCTGCTCCCCCCTGGCGTCAGCAAACGCAGGGGGATCGTCAACGGCCCCCTCCACCTGGGCGGGATGGCCGGCGCGGGAGGACGAGGCCTCGGCGCCATGTCCTCGGCTCCCCGCCACCATGTGACCCTCGTGCCGCCTCACGAGGGCCCCCTCCTGAGGCTCGGGGGAGCGTGTGGGGAAGCTAGCCCACTGATCCCACCCGGCGGCGGGGAGTCGTCCGGACCTCCACCACCTCCCGCCGGGAGATCGCCGGCGGGCGCCGGCGCTTGCGCCGCCCTCCACCGGCGCCTCCACTTGCGCCTCCGTGGCCGCGGGCGCCCGGCGCGGCGCCGCGGACACCACCTCCGGCCGCGCCTCGCGACCACGGGCGCCGCCATGGGTTGCACCCGTTCCGCCTCCTCCGCAACGCGGCGCCACCCGGACGGCGCCTCCGTAGCGACGCCCTCCGCGGGCTACGCCTCCGCCACCCGCCGGCCGCCGCGGCCCCCGCGTCCCCACAATGGCCGGCGCCGGCCGCTCCTCGGCCGACCGCCGGCCGCGCGCCGCGGCGGGCCGACCGCCGGCCGGGCCTCGAAGCCTCGCCCGGGCTTTGCGAGCTCTCGCCCGCCGCCGTGCTCGCCCCCGCCCGCGACGCCCTCGATGTGCGCCGCCGGGTGGGGACGGATGCGTCCGCCCTCAGCACCTTGGCCGGTGCAAGGGGAGGCACAGTTGGCACCACCCCCGCGCAGACGGACAAAAGGTTAGAATGCCTGATCGTTACAAAACCAAATCAAGCTAAAAAGCGAAGCCCCTTACCTCGAAGAGGAAAAGGCCCGTTTTCTTTCCCCTCGAGGCCTCGACAGATGAGGCCGGCGCGGCCGGCGCGCCCGCCGCTACGCCTCCGTACGACGCCACCGCGCGCGCGGCCTTGCCCCCGCACACGCGCGGGCACGCTTGCCACGCGCGCGGGCATGCTTGCCGCGCGAGCGCGCGCGCTTGTCATGCGCGCCTCGCGCGCGCGCGCGCGCGCCGCGCGCGCGCGCGCCCTTGTCGTCGATTGCCCCGGCGGCGGGCGCCGCCTCGCCCGCCCCGTGCGATGTCGCCCTTGCCGCCGGCGCCGGCCCGGCGACGGGGCGCGGCTCCCACCTATCGAGGGGCCCTCCCCCTCGCCCTCTTCCTCTTCGTCCTCCTCCGAGGACGAGTACTCCTCGGTCCCCCGGGGAGGAGAGCCCCGGCTCCTCGCGCCGCCGCACTCCGCGCTCCGACGGTCGCGACGCTCTTGATGTCGCCTCGCGCGCTCCCTTACGTGAGCCGCCCGCTCCTCGCTCCCGTTCGCGCGCCGCTCGGCCGAGCGCGCGGGAGTCGGGGTGGGCGGGGACGGACTTCGCGGCGGTGAAGTTCACCGGTGCCGCATGAGAAAACATCAACGCGCGCGTCGAAGGCATAGGCAACACCAAAAAACTAAAACGGAATCAAGAATCATGCTCACCGGTGGGCCGGTGGGGAGCATCTCGAGGTCCCACGGGGTCCGGTCCCGGGTGCGCCGCATCCGGTGTCGACGGCGCTCCGCGCCCGGTAAGCGCATACGGCCGCCCAAGGGGGGTCGGGAGCATCCGCGACCTCGCCAGCGCGACGGGGTCCGCCTCCTCTGTCATCTGAAAGATGCAGAGCGGCCTCTCCATTAGGGGCACGACCCGCCGGTGATGGAGGAAGGCGAGGACGCCCATCGCGGTCAGCCCCTGCGCCGCCAGGCTCCTCAGGGCGGCCAAAACCGACTCCCCGCCGCCTCCGTGTTGGGCCGTGGACACCCCGTAGCCCCGTGAGCCGGGCTTCTCCTTGAACACCCGACCGGTGTAGGGGGGAGGCCGGCTCGGCGTTACGCGAGGGGAACCATCCCCGCTCCCACCCGGCGTTGTTTGTCGTCATGGTGCAGGGGATTTAGACGTCCTTGAACTGCGCCCGCAGGGCGAGCGACATCCCGCCGGCGCGCACCGCGCGGCAGGTCCTTGGCTCCGTCGTAGGCTGCGTGAAGAGCTCCGCGCGGAAGAGGTGCACCCAGAGCTCCCAGTTGACCGGGATCCCCAGGTACCCCTCGCAGACGCCCACGAACGTGGCCGCCTGCGAGATCGCGTTGGGCGCGAAGTTGTGCAACTTCACGCCGTAGTAGTGGCACAGCGCGCGCATGAAGTGGCTCGCCGGCGCGTTGAAGCCTCGCTCGTGAAAGCGCACGAAGCTCACTACATAGCCTTCCGGCGGGTTGGGTGCGCGGTCCCCCGCCGGTGGGCACTATCCACTCGCCGGCGGCCATCCTCATTAGCCGCCGGGCCGGCGGCGGTGACCAGCTCGCCAAGGGCCAGCTGGGTCACCGACGACCTCTCCCAGGTGTACGGGTCTAGGATCGTGAGGGGCTGAGGCGGCGCCATGAGGAAGGACCAAGGATGTGAAGAGCGAAGGACAGGAAAGGGAGGAAGAGCTCTAATGGCGGTGCCGCACGGTGGCAAGGGCGAGACGAAGAAGAAAGCACGGAGGGCTAAAATGGCGGAGCGTTAAGGTAAAACCCGCCGTTTCCCCTTCCCCTCAGATTTATAAGCCGCGGGCGAGCTCTCCGGAGCAGACGTCCTGCGCGTGTTAACTGCAGGGAATCTTTTTCTTCTCACTGGCGAGCGGACCCCACCACGACCACGGCGGACACGTCACCGCAAACGGGCCATCATCACGGTGAAGACTGGCCGGGGCCGTGGCAGGCGGTCACATCCGCCTGACCACGCAGCCCACTACGCGCGCGCGAGGCTGCAACGCCTAAAAAGGCGCGCCCGCGATGCGAAAACCGCAGCCTCTACTATGGAGCATTTAATGCCCCGGTCCCTTGTGAAACAAGGAGAACCCTCGAGCGGCACGGACTCCAGGCTCGGGATAAATTAAGCCCTCGAGCAGGTGCAAGCGTGAGAAGGTCGCCCCGAGGCCCGTCTGAAACAAAGTAGGCCTCATGAGCACCCATGCCACGTAGCACCCTCGAGCGGTGCGAGCCCCTGGCTCCAAACGATGTCAACCCTCCAAGGGACATTGGCGTGAGAAGGTCGCCACGAGGCCCGCCTGAAACAAAGTGGGCCTCACGAGCACCCATGCCACGCAAAACCCTCGAGCGGTACGAGCCCCTGGCTCTAGACAATATCAACCTTCCAGAAGGGCACAAGCGTGAGAAGGTCGCCCCGAGGCCCGCCTGGAACAAGGCAGGCATCGCGGGCACCCATGCCACGTAGTGCTACTGACCAACGCCTCGAGGGCTGGCGCGCCCAGACCCCTCGACGGCCGCGAACGCAAAGACGGGGCTGCCCAGGCGCCGCCCCGCACGGCCCGACTGATCAGAGGTTCGAACAGGCACCACAGATCGCAGAGTCAGGGACGACGAGGGCACGCGCATTCGAGCCGTTCCACGAGCCCATTGGCTCGAGGGTGCCCCACATGTCGTGTTCGAAGAGCCAGCGAGGGCAGCTAGCCGGGGGATCCCACCGAGGGAGAGCTTCCGCGCCCTCGGTCCCTATCGAACGGGACCGAGCCCCACCTAGCAAACCCACGCAAGCGCTTCAATGGACGTGTCTCTGGACCACGCAGCCTACCCTTATCGAACGGGGCATGGGCGTCCACTCGAACCACCCGCTAGCAGCTCGACGAGGAATCCGCAATTCGCGACCCGCTCGATGGGGGTTGCGGAAACCTCACCCTCCGTCCCGCGGAGGGACGGCGAGGGCGCGTGAGAAAACAAGTCGTAAAGCTCTACCCGATCGCCTCGAACGGGCCCAGGCTCGGGGGCTTGACGCACGGCTACACCTCCTTGAAATTGCACCCGCCGGGAGACAAGCCGGCGGCGCGTGCGCCACCGAGGCCGGCTGAGACATCGCCGATGCCGGTTGAAACATGTGCCACGCCCTCTGATCAGTTCTCACGGTTAACCCCTGCAGAAGCATCCACGCTCCTGCAGGGCTTCGGGGGCAAGACCCGCGGGTCCGATGACGCGGCCCCGCGGAAAGCGTTCGCAAAGCAAGGAGGGAAGAACGTCCTATCAGTATGTTCCAGCATCTGCGGGAGCCTCAATGGCAAACCCACAGATGCTCGGGGGCTACTGTCGGGGACAGCCCTAGGGGTCCCCTTTAACAACCGGGGAATCCCTACTTAAAACCTGCAACAAAACAAAACATGCCTTGCCTAACCATGCAGGTGCCTAACCATGCAGGAAACAGCCCACGCCGCAAGGACCTCGACGGCCCACCAAGACAACCCTCTCAAAGATCCCCTCGAGCAGGCTTCGCCCCGCTCGAGGATGCATGCCTCCCTCGAGCGGGCTCCGTCCCGTTCGAGGGGGTGCGCTCCCCTCGAGCGGGCTCTGCCCCGCTCGAGGGTCCGCTCCCCCTCGAGTAGACTCCGCCTCGCTCGAGGGTCCGCCTCGCCCTCGATCGGGGTCCGCTTCGCTCGAGGGCGCCTCCGCCCGCGTGCGCCTGCCCCCGTACACTGGGCATTTATCGCCCTGACACCGGCGTGGCAGCGCCATCATGCGCCCGGGGCTCGCACCCCGGTGCCGCCGCACCAACTCCCCAGGAGGGAGCCCATTCCCATCACTGTGGGAAGGGACTGTGCAGCGCGGCCGGTGTCAGTCCCGTGACGCCGTGCGCCTGCGCCAGTACGGCTAACGCGCTGAGCCCTCGAAAGGGGGCCGGCTTCACCCTCGATTTGCTTTCTTGTGACCCTACAGGGTTAGGTGGAGGCGCTAGGGCCGGAGGAACACCATCCCCGCCCCCTTGTTACGGCATGGCGGCCGCCCCTGCGCGTGCAGGCGCACGCCCGGCGCTGTAGCAACAACTCCGGTACGGCGGAGCGTATAGGAACGGGACGCCGTTTTACCTACCCCTGTACGCCGTACAGGCCAACGACAGCAGCTCCCTCGAGCCCGTCAGAGGACATCATAGTCATCCGCTGCCCTCCTACACTCAAACCGCTACTGTTCGGGTACAAAATAGGCCATGATGGCCGAATCGCTGCAAGGATCGTCCGGACGGCCGCCCACTCTACAGCATAGCACGCCACGCCCCTTTACGTAGCTAGGTAGCGCGGCATGCATGTAATTCGCTCCCCCCCCTTGATCTATAAAACGGGGACGAACCCCCCTGCCACAGGGGGAGAGGACAGAGAACAACGAGCTGCACCACACACTCACTCTCCAATTCTCCCACAACATCTTCCGCCATCACACCAGGGACTTGGAAGCCAGGCTTCCTCTCCCGCCTTGCTTGTAGCAGCCCCACTACAGGCACCCCAGTGCTAAGTAATATAGTGCCTTGAGCACGCCACTGCTGGACGTACGGCCCCCTCGGCCGGAACCAGGATAAAAACTCTGTGTCACTTGTTGCTTAGCATCGACCATTGAGGGATAGACCGCGGCGCTTACTACTGGTTAGTGTCGGGACCACATTCCGCACCGACAAGCAACATATCAAAGGATTAAACTGAATTTTCATTGGCCAAAGATGAAGCAACAGATCATTGATTTTGTCAAGAACTGCCATGTCTGCCAAAAGAATAAATATGATAATATACCTTATCCTGGATTGCTACAACCTCTCCCTCTTCCAGAGATGGACACATATCTCAATGGATTTCATTGAAGGGCTTCCAAAATCCCAAAATAAGGATGTGATACTAGTAGCAGTGGATAGGTTATCCAAATATGCTCACTTCATTGCTCTCTCTCATCCTTACAATGCTGCAGAGGTGGCTCAACTATTTCTGGATAACATATTCAAACTTCATGGGTTGCCAAAAGTTATACTCATAGACAGAGACCCTATTTTCACTAATTCAGTCTGGCAGTCCTTGTTCAAGGCTTTGGGTGTGCAACTACACCTCACCTCAGCTTACCACCCCCAAACTGATCATCAAACTAAGAGGATCAACCAATGTATTGAAAATTACCTCAGATGCATGTGTTTTGCAAGTCCCAATAGATGGCACTCCCGGCTTTCCTTGGCTGAATGGTGGTATAATTCCTTCTATCACACATCCCTTAATATAACCCCCATTCCAGGCATTATATGGATTTAAACCACCCATGGTAGCTGAGGTTATCATACATGATTGCCCTGATCTTTCAACACAAGAATGATTACGAAAAAGACAGGTAGCTCAGCATGCCATCAAAGATAATTTGCTTAAAGCTCAAGCAAGAATCAAACACCAAGCAGACAAGCACAGATTTGAAAGAGCATTTCAGGTGGGAGATATGGTATATTTGAATATTCAGCCGTATAGACATACATCTCTTAGCACTCACAATTCCATCAAATTACACTCTAAATTCTATGGGCCCTTCAGAGTCTTGGAAAGGATTGGCAAAGCTACATATAAATTTCTCCTTCCACCTGATAGCCAGTTGCACAATGTCTTCCATGCGAGTGAGTTGAAAAGGCACTTGGGATCAAAAGTAGTACCAACACTTGGCTTGCCCTTGATTGATGATAAAGGAACTATCAAAGTAGCTCCAGAAGCCATTCTTGAACGCAAAATGGTTCCCGGGAACAATGCACCGATGGTCCAATGGCTTATACACATGCCACCAGAACAAGCTACCTGGGAGGGTGCATCCTTCATTCGCAAGGTGTTCCCATCTTTCCATCCTTGAGGACAAGGATGTCGAAAGGGGGGGTATTGTCAGGTTTGGATGATCCATTTGCAGCTTCTTCAGTTTCGTCAGTTATCTACAAGGCAATACTGTTGTGTCAAGTTTCGTCCGATGCCGTCCATTTCAGTCTCAATGGTCGATGTTGTTTTACTTTTCCTTTTATCGCTTTACTGTTACCTCTATATAAATGTTGTCGCTGCTATATGTAAGCAGAGAAGGCTCTGTAATAGGCATGAATGGGGAAAACACTTAAGAACTAGGGTTTAGAGTAGGAGTAGTTCCTCGCCCGCCTCCCTGGCGGGCACCTGTATCGGACTCGTGGTCGTGAATCCTTCCTGATGCAGTGAATTACCCTCCTTTCTGATGCAGTGAATTACCCTCCTTTCCTGGTTATTCTCCCTGCTTGTGCTATGTTTGAATCGAAGCCTGATTTGTTTTCGCACTTCTCCCCTGCTCGAATTCTCTAGTTCCTGACACGGCTCGAACGGCACCGAGAAGCGCGGCCCACGGGCTTCCGTGGCGCTCGTCGTGTCCGGCGGGGGGTGCTCGCGGCGGCTGGAGCTCGCCGGTCGTGGCGTGGCGGCCGGATCTTGCCCGCCGGGGAACGCAGGTCGGAGCTCGCCGGCCGGGGGCACGGCGTCCTAGACTCGTCCGAGGGGATGGCGGGCCGGAGCTCGACCGACCGGGGCTCGTCGGCCGCCAAGCCCGCACGGCGGGCGGGGGTTCTCGCGGCGAGTTCGCCGGTCCGGGAGCGGCATCCAAAGCTCACCGGCACCGGGCGCGGCATCCCGAGCTCGCCGGCGTGGGCTCGGTGGGCGGCGGCGCTGCTCTTCCCTCTCCTCCCTGGTGTGCGAGCGACGGCGAGCGGCGCGCAGAAAGAACGACGAGAATACGGGATAGACATCTCCCTCCCTAACAACTGAAGGGACCCACCAAAAATAGAGGCCACAATTTAACAGAAACACTCCTTGTCAATCGGTTGAAAATTTGATTATCCTTTAATCGATAGCTTACATGCCGTTGAGGCTGGGGGTTGGGCGGGAAGTGGGGCGAGTGGTCGGCGGCGGGGGTGGTGGTGGTGGTAGAGGCCGGCGGCGGCGGTTATGGTTTCTGGGTTTCTAGGGTTTAGGAGCTCCATAGCGACCGGCCTTAGAGAAGAAGGTTCGGGGTGGGAGGAATCGACATGCGGTGGGCGGCGATGTGTGGGCGGCCGGTAAGGCGGCGGGAAGCCGCCGGCCAGGGTGGTGGTTGCCGGCGGTCGGGTCGGGTCCCGAGCGGGGGTGTCACATCAGATATGTTAGGAGAAGGTTAGGCCTTAGTGGTTTGGAGGCTCGCCGACCGACAGTGGAGGCGGGAGAGACGGCGGCAGAGCGGAGGCGGCGGCGGCGCCGCCGCAGCCGGGCGGTGGAGGCGGCGGGGGCATCAAACAGGGACGAGTTAGAGTCGGACGGCAGAGGAGGGCGGGCGCGGAGGCGGCGGGAAGCCGCCGGGAGCAGACGAGGCGGGGAGACACGGGGGGGCATCTCGTCGGCGGCCGTGACCTCTTCGTCTATCAGGACGCCAGGAACAAGATAACACGATAAGGGCGATTACTTGGATCATTGGATCTACATCCAACGGCTGGAAAAGGTGATTGATGGAAAAACGTTTTTTCAACTGATTGACGATGAGACAGATTCCAATTTAAAGTCCACACAAACATCTCGTGGCCCATCTTTCCGTCCAACGCGAGCTTGTCAGAGATAGTCAGAGAGAGAGAGAGGGTGTGTTTGATATGCACCAAAAATGGCCGGCCAAGCCCACCAGAGCCATTTCGCCGTGTTTGATATGCCTGGCCGGCCTGGGAGCCTGGCCGGCGCGGTCCATTTGCCCCTCTCTCTCCTGGCTCGCGCCGCATGCTCCTAGGGTTCATTTTTTCGGAGCCTGGCTCTGGCGGCGCTCTGCGCGGCCGAATCTTGCCGTCAGCGGGAGCTCTCGCGCGCTCGCGCGGGAGGAGTGAAACTTCCGCGCGGTTCTTGCCGGCTAAAATCCATGGCCTACTTATACCGCTCCCTCCTACCTCCCTCACTTCTTCCCCTCCTCTCCACTCTCCGCTCCCGTTGAGGAACCGTCGATGAGGTAAGTTGCCGGCACAGTCGTGGTGTTCCCCGGGCTTCCTCTTTGTTCCCTGTGTGGATCTGCGTCTAGGCGGCACGGTTCTGTCGCGGGCTCCGGCGAGGCGGTGTTGCTGTTCATGGATCTGCTTCCTCGTTCAGATCTGCTACCTCCTCCCCACCTCCAGCTGTTTTCAGCAGCTTCTGCACCCCTCTTGCTCACTCGAGGTGAAATCCCTATTTTTCCCCATTTACTCAGTACACAGTTCATTGTTTTGGTCAGATCTATGACTTGTTTGTTGGTATTTATTCTTGCGATGATATATCGTGGCCGTATTTTTTCATGCTTCGTTGTTCTCGGAGATGGTTCCTTGTCGATTTGTTTCATATTGTGAATGCAGTAGCTAAGGCTCTAAGTGAGTACTGTGGGATGCCTGTTACTGCAACTCAAGTGTATAATCACTTGAGGAAGTGGAAGCAGAAGTGGTCTAAGGTTGCTAGGCTGAAGAACCTTAGTGAGGCATTGTTTGATGAAGATGTACAAGCCATAATGCTAGAGCAGGACCACTATCTTGGTCATTGCAAGGTACAAAACCATGTCTGAAGCATTCTCTTCCTAATTGTGTCCCCTCTTCATAACTGTGTCATCTCTTCTTAACTGTGTCATCTCTCCATAATTGTGACCTCTCTTCAGGACCACCCTAAGGATGCCGAGTTTCTGAACACTCCAATAAGGTTCTACTCTGAGATGGAGGCTATCTTTGGTAGCACCTTGGCTACTGGTAGGTTTGTTGTAGGATCCAATCAGCCTTTGGGGGGTCAACAAGTCTGATAGTGTTGCTGCTAAGCTGGAGGGCGAAGACTACACTTCTCCTAAATGTGAATGCAAAACTACCTTTGAGTTTGGTGAGGCCAGCAAGGTAACAGCCACAGCCTGTTGACAGTGAAAATCCGTCAACCTAGCCATGAGTTTACCTTCGGTGTTGGCATGAGTTTTATACCTTATCCATTGGTACTAACCCCCGTGGTATAACAAGTTCACGTGTGCATGTCGGTTTTGGAGTTTAATGTTTATGCAGGGATTTAGTGTTGAATGCAAGACTTTCGGGATAAGTTCATCAAGCACCTCATGACAAGACCTTGAAGCCCCGAACAAGTCATGCAATGAAGCAAACTTAACTCCAAGAAGCCGGGGACTTGATCCGAGAAGACGACGGACTCCGGGGACCCGACCGAAAAGTGTTGAATCTTGCAAGACAAGGAGTTGAGTCCAATTCGGAGAGAAACCGACGACATGGACCTACATGCGAAGGGGGAAACATCCGAGAAGCAAGGGAACCGACCTCGGGCAAAGGAGCCCACGGGCCGGGCCTAAATGGGCCCGGGCCGGCCGGCCCCGTCCGGTCGGCCCGTGCCCATTTTGGGCCCAAATCCGTCCTCCTTTGCCCTAGCCGCCAATCGGGCTATTTATAGTCCCCCGACCGAGAGCCATGGGGAGAAGATTTCGTCTTCGGCCGCCGAGGAGCAGAGAAGAGAGGGACACCATGTCGGAGAGGAGAGGGTCGAGCTAGTTGACTAGGGTTTCCCTAGCCGACGTGGGAACCTTGCATGGAAGACCACGTCGGAGTTCCCGAGCTAGAAGCAAGATCAAGGAAGGATCCCGGTGGTGATCTTGTGTATGTATCATTGTCATAGTTGAATTATCAAGTTGAATCTTTTCCTAGCGATCAAGTGTTTCCTCGAAGATTTCGTTTTTCGATCGGCTTTGCTTATTCCAATTCTATTCGCGCGATAGATTACATAGGGTGTTCTTGTAGCCGCGGTGGCTAGAGGTACACGCCGGATCCTCCGAAAGAATCTCGACTTGTCTTTTGACTCGCCCCTAAGCTCCCCGCATGAATAGGGATACGTTGTGACGAACGGGGGTCTCGAAAGGCGGATGTTTTCGGATTTGGACGGGAAACCACGATTTAAAGAGGCTTCTATTAAGATTCGATTTGCTACTTCTTCTCTTGCTTGGAACTTCAACAAAAGGCTTACCCCGATCCCTCTTGATCGGTTTATCTACCCAATCTTACTTTGTTTTCTCCGGTCTTTAGTAGATTAGATTTATCTTTGATTTGTGTTCTTATCTAGATGCATTAGGGTTTCTCTTTTACCAAAGATTGAAGTTACTTGGCTTTACTAGATCAACTCTTGCGTCACACATTTGTTCCACGGATTCGATACCTTGGGTTCACCACTCGAGGGAAGAAGGGTCCCTTGACAACGACGGGAGACTTGTACGCTTGCGAGTCACAAACGAACTTTGATACAATTATTAACCGTCAACAAGCCCCTTTTTCTGGCACCGTTGCCGGGGAGCAAGTGATCAAGATTTGGTTTTTTATTGCCTTTTCGTAATTTTCAGTTTTCTTTTTGTCTTTCTTTTCGCATCTACTAAACTTTGATCATCCTCAAATTACATCTAATCTAGTTTGTCTAACCCTAGTTTTCATAGATTTATTTTTCCTTTCTAGTATTTGCATACTTTGCTTATTGCTAACCCTAACCGGAGATGGTTGGCTACCTCTCCAAGAAACCCAAGTTTTTTTGTGGATGATCCAGGAAAACTTTACAGGCAAAGGTGACATGCAACACAAGCTAAAGGGGTGGAAACCCTAGATTCAAAAGTTGAAGTCGAAGGACCGTCGAAATCTCCAAGGGAATCACCACCTCCAAGTCCAAAGGAAGATCAACCTCAACCACCGGAGCGCCGCGCACCCCGACATCGTTGATCTACCTATCATAAACCTTCAAGACGCCGGGAGGCCGTTCAAGATCAAAGTCTCAACTATCCGCATGACGATTGCGAGAGCCGAATGCATACGAGTCGGATTCCTTGAGTGGCATATCGGTTTACTTAAGAGGAGGATGGAGAAGATGGAGATGGAGAAAGAAGCTCAACACCTAAAGGCCGCCGAAGCAAGATCCTCATGCAATGAGTGTGTGGAGTACGACCATGTCCAAGGACGCCGTCACTAAGTTCGAGGCTATGGAGAAAATATTGAAGAATTTAGATGGCAAGGTGACGGAGGTCGGAAGCTCTATACGTGAAGTGTTCATCGTGATAAGATGCTAGACGCAAGTGGGACAACTTGCCGGCGCCCGATGGGTAACGAAGAAGAATATCCGAGACAACTCCAAGGTCCCAAGACGGCGAAGGCTACTCAAGCTCATTCGGGAGAGATGAAGGATCACATTAGAGACCATGAAGATCACGACCGAAGGACCGGAGTTCGAGATGCCGAGCCACAAGGAAGTTGTTGCATCCGTCAAGACCAAGGACAAAGCCAGCCTGTGAAGACCAAAAAAAATTGACTAAGCCAAAGTGGGTACCCAAGATTGCAACGCCCGCAAAGAGCGTTGATCCGGAGTAATCAAGTGAAGAAGTCTAGCTATAGACTATAAACGAAGCGCTAGGCGGGAGGCAACCCGTTTCGTCGAGTCAAGAATAAGCTACCGGGAGGACAACCCGATTCCAGGTTTTTCGAGTCTTTTTAATAATTTAGTTTTTTTGAGTTTTATTACGCAAAGACATTAGACTTAGAAGTGGTTGAACAATATTAGAGACATAATTCTTGATTGAAAGTTTGCTTTATCATAAACCCTTTGCATGAACCCTCCTATGTGCTTGTTTGTTCTTTTCTTTTCGAGAAACGACAACCAAATAATTTCAGAACCTAAATCAATCTTTCACCCTCATTATGGCGCTGAGGTTGACTTATTTTTCATGCTAAAACCACACGAGTAGAGCCACGACTTATATCTAGGTGTTAATAAAATTCAGCACGTGGTAGAACTCGCGTGAACCTAGAAATCAAAACTTTTGGTTGGTTTTGAAAATCTATATCCTTGGTTTCTCTAGGATTAGAATTTTTCTAAGCCTATTCTAATTTTGTTTTATTCAAAATCTTTCTTATTTAGCCAAAATTAGAACCTAAACCTATGCCCCCATGATCAAGCCGGAAAAAGTCTCGCTCTCAACCGATTAAGGCAAACTATACCGGTGAGACCGAAATCGACGTAAAAAAAATATTTTCGACTTGCATTTGTTTTTAATGGTTTAAAAACTTCTCTAAAATTATGTTCGAGCTCTTGCATGGCTCCGAAAAATATTTTAAATTTCGAATTAGAGGAATGCTTAACCTTAAACACACCTTAATGGAGGCAATCTAGTAATCATGCATGCACCATAGGATTCCCTTTCATCAACTTTCACCAATCCCACATGCAAAGGACAAGCATGGTGGGCAGCAAGCATCAACTTTGTAGGGATTTCATGGTGGCATGTGAAGCAAGTGGAGCTAGGGAGCATGGACATGACCCAAAACATGAAGCATCAAGTGGAAGGACCAATAGTGGACGAGAGCGTTTGGGGCGGTGCAACTCGTGGAGCACGCGGGCGGGGAAAGTTGCGGAGGTGAAATGATCATGCCTGGAAGAAAGACGAGACGGGGAGGAGCACCGAGGCCGGCCTCACCTACATAAGGAGCCCCCCCGGCTCCCGTTTTTACAGCAGCAAGCTTCCCTCTCCTTCCTTTGTTTGTGTGTTCAAGTTTGTGTGCTCAAAACCTCCGTAGACATAGCCAACCTTCCCAAGCTTGATGACTCAAGAAAAAAAATCCACATCCTTAATCCACTCAAAGTCCACATCCGAATCAAAGAGTTTAAGTGCCTAGTTACCGGTTGCAACCCGGAGTTTTAGTTGAAGAAAAGAGTGCAAGCATGGAAGAAAACCACAAGTCTCTTCTCCAAGAAGAAGAGTTCGTCGTCATCCAAGCCGTCATCAACCACGTCTTCGAGAAGGCACTCGGTTTCCGAGTCTCCCCGGAGCATGGAGACGGATACGGCACCACCGAGAAGGAACGATGCTCTCCTCCTTGGTGGTATGAGGGCTGCAAGAAGCACTTCCATGAGGTTCACCGAACCTCGTAGGCACGCGGAGGAGCAGCCCGCGCCACCACGACGATCGACTCGCTCAACCGCACCACCTCCTTACACCCCGACACACTCTTCGTACGGCTTCATCATCTTGTCGGCGGAGGAGGAGGAGAGGCTCGCCAATCTTGAGAAGAGGCTTGTGCCGAACGTCGAGTTCGACGACCAAGCACTCTACACCTTGGGTTTTTGCACCGACATATACTATATGTTGGGGCACCTCGGATGGGTGCAGTTCTCCAACGGAATATCGGTGGACACCCACTTGGGTTACGCCTTGGAAATTTTGATGACTATTGCACCCATCGTTGATGATGATGGGGTGCAAAGCTTGTCATTCCGTTTGGAGGGAATCGAGCAAGTGGTTCCCTACGAGCACGTGAGGGAGCTGCTTGGATTCCACAAGGGAGCTCCGGAGAAAGTTGACGTGCCATCCGGCATGTTGGCGGGATTTTGGAACATGATCTCCGGAGAAGCCCATCAACAACGCAATTGCATCCGCAACCCCATTATCCGGATATTTCACTCTTGGATGTGCAAGAGGGTATTGGGGAGGATGAAGGAAACAAAGGTGACCGACGCGGAGTTGAATTGGCTATACTCGGCTTTAATTGCCAGGTAGCCAATAGACCCCTCTTACCTCATGATCAACCGTTGGTGTTGTGAAGCAACATCGGGGGCGGGTAATATTGGTTCGGGGTGTTACCTCTCCATGTTGGCCTTTTTCCTTGCGGCCGGGGATCGCAAGAAACCCCGCTCACCTTTTGCGTGGTACCTCTCTCGGTTTTGAGTATTTGCGGCAAGGCAAATACATTAGTGGAGATGAGAGAGGAGGTTATCGGTTGGCCATAGTGAACCTACCCCTTCCGAATGAGAGGCTTAGGCTTTTCACCGAAGGAAGGGAAGATTGGTTGGAAGAGGGATTACTTGTCCCTGCAAGGAAGAACAAAAGAGGAAGAATCGTAGAGGAGGGAATATCCTCCGCACAAGCGAGTGGAGCACAACCCAATGTGCAACCATTCGGCGGGGTCCCTCCTCCGCCAAGTTATTACGGAGGGCCACAAGACAAGCATGGGGGGGGTGGTGCACCGGTACCCCCACAAAATTATGTTGTGCCCAACGCTAACTTCGCGGAGTCCTACGCTCATCATCCCCAACCACAACAAAGCATGGCCATTATTGGAGGGTATGCTGCAAGAAATGCTCAAAACATCGCAGCCATCCAAGCTAACGCAACTCAACTTGGTGAAGGCAACGCAAATATTGCCTTTGAACTTGGACGCCTTCACCTTGTGGAGCCAAATCAATTCGTCGGAGGAAATGTCCAATCATATTATGAGCAAGGGTATTATTATCAAGATCATCAACATCAACCACCGGCGGAGGACTAGAAGATTTAGGAACTTTAGTTTTCCTTTCTTTTCTTTTTCTCCGTAATTTTCAGCTTTTGCTTATGTGTGTTTGCGTAGTATTTTCTGTTTTTATTTAAATTTCAGCAAGCATGTTAGTTTATTTTCAGTTTGTATTTCAACTTGATGTCATCATTAATAAAGACACCACCTTGATTATATCATTGGAAAAGTTACAAAATTCGTGCCATGATGATATATGATTAAAATTGCAGCTTTGTTCATCTTTGTAATTGATTTATGCATGTTTAAGCTAGTGCTCTCTTAAAAATACAGATCTGAATTTATTTAAATGCTAGCTTAATTCTCAGCGGAGGTTATGATTAAAATAAAGACTCATAGTGTTTTATGTGCTCTCAAGTTATGGATAGATTAAAGATGTCTTTTATGCTCAAAAATATTGCTAACCTTGTCACAAATATCACTTGTGTGTTGCTCAACCTATCAAAAGCCTTATATATATTTGAGTGCATAAACCTTAGTGTACAAGATTTATTTTTGAGTGCGTTATTGCAGGCCATGATTTCTCTGGCTCGAGACTAAGAAGCTGGTCATTCCGTTTTTGCGTATCTATCTTTTTGCTAGCCTTTTATCCGTGCATTGTGTATCCCCGCATCGGTGATCTCACAAACTTCGCCGGATATCCACCCTTAAACCAAATATCATCTTTTTGTGATTACCTCCTTGACCACAACCTATCGTTGAGAATGGATCATCAATTCAAGGAGGATCGCAAGATGGTGCCAACGTTGAAGATTTGAAGTATCTCTCCAAGGAAAAATATTCCGGTACCTACCTTATTTTTCGCCTCTTTGCTCGAGGACGAGCAACGTCTAAGCATGGGGGAGGAGGTAGGTACGGTGCAGTTTTAGAGTTCAAAGGGGAATATTTAAAAAAATGATGAAAGAAAAAAAATAAAAAAATCCAGTGATACTCATGACTTTCAAGGTATAAAAAAATCAAAACTTCGTTGTGAAAGTCATGGACTGAATATATGACAAGAAAAAAATGAATGATTGGAAGAAAGAAAAGAATGAGAAATATGAGAAAGAGAAAAAATATATGTGCGTAAAGTAAACTCCCCGGCTCTCCAAAAGTGCATTCAAGGCTTCAAGTTAAAAAGATCCATTCTCATTTTTCCAACCATGTGCAATCCGATAACGAGGACTTCCTTTGTGCCTCGGGATCACTCTTTGCCATTTGCACATGTCCACTCATCTAAAAGTGTGTGTATTTTTCTCTTTCCCCTCCTTGATTAACATTATTTTCCAATGACCTTTTTGACGAGTCTCGGTAAGACCATGAGAAGCTTGTCTTGTTTTGACAACACCTCATTTATAAAATCTTGTTAGGACTAAACTTTAAAGGAGTAGAATATATAGGCTTGAGAGACAAGTGAGATGAGAGTTTATGAGCAATACACGAGATGATTTAAATTTGTGAATTTGGTTTAGTTTTTCTTTATCTCGATCTTCATTTCAAAAATTCTGAGATCTATTTAAAACTTTGTGAGCATGTTAATACTTGTGGGATAAGCTTAAAAAGAATCTACCCTCCGTAGAGATGAAGGCTAGTACATTATGGAACTTTAATGAATTAAAATTTTGAGGGCATTATGTTTTCTCATGTATGATCAAGTGCAAAGTTTAAACATTGTTTGGCAATGATGATATCCATCGAAGGCTTACTCGAGGACGAGCAAGGTTTAAGCATGGGGGAGATGTTGACGGTGAAAATCCGTCAACCTAGCCATGAGTTTACCTTCGGTGTTGGCATGAGTTTTATACCTTATCCATTGGTACTAACCCCCGTGGTATAACAAGTTCACGTGTGCATGTCGGTTTTGGAGTTTAATGTTTATGCGGGGATTTAGTGTTGAATGCAAGACTTTCGGGATAAGTTCATCAAGCACCTCATGACAAGACCTTGAAGCCCCGAACAAGTCATGCAATGAAGCAAACTTAACTCCAAGAAGCCGGGGACTTGATCCGAGAAGACGACGGACTCCGGGGACCCGACCGTAAAAGTGTTGAATCTTGCAAGACAAGGAGTTGAGTCCAATTCGGAGAGAAACCGACGACATGGACCTACATGCGAAGGGGGAAACATCCAGGAAGCAAGGGAACCGACCTCGGCAAAGGAGCCCACGGGGCCGGGCCTAAATGGGCCCGGCCGGCCGGCCCGGGCCGGTCGGCCCGTGCCCATTTTGGGCCCAAATCCGTCCTCCTTTGCCCTAGCCGCCAATCGGGCTATTTATAGTCCCCCCGACCGAGAGCCACGGGGAGAAGATTTCGTCTTCGGCCGCCGAGGAGCAAGAGAAGAGAGGGACACCATGTCGGAGAGGAGAGGGTCGAGCTAGTTGACTAGGGTTTCCCTAGCCGACGTGGGAACCTTGCATGGAAGACCACGTCGGAGTTCCCGGAGCTAGAAGCAAGATCAAGGAAGGATCCCGTGGTGATCTTGTGTATGTATCATTGTCATAGTTGAATTATCAAGTTGAATCTTTTCCTAGCGATCAAGTGTTTCCTCGAAGATTTCGTTTTTCGATCGGCTTTGCTTATTCCAATTCTATTCGCGCGATAGATTACATAGGGTGTTCTTGTAGCCGCGGTGGCTAGAGGTACACGCCGGATCCTCCGAAAGAATCTCGACTTGTCTTTTGACTCGCCCTAAGCTCCCCGCATGAATAGGGATACGTTGTGACGAACGGGGGTCTCGAAAGGCGGATGTTTTCGGATTTGGACGGGAAACCACGATTTAAAGAGGCTTCTATTAAGATTCGATTTGCTACTTCTTCTCTTGCTTGGAACTTCAACAAAAGGCTTACCCCGATCCCTCTTGATCGGTTTATCTACCCAATCTTACTTTGTTTTCTCCGGTCTTTAGTAGATTAGATTTATCTTTGATTTGTGTTCTTATCTAGATGCATTAGGGTTTCTCTTTTACCAAAGATTGAAGTTACTTGGCTTTACTAGATCAACTCTTGCGTCACACATTTGTTCCACGGATTCGATACCTTGGGTTCACCACTCGAGGGAAGAAGGGTCCCTTGACAACGACGGGAGACTTGTACGCTTGCGAGTCACAAACGAACTTTGATACAATTATTAACCGTCAACACAGCCACACCCACAACCACAGTTCCTGTGTCAGAGACTGTTTGTGGTAAGAGGAAGAGGGGCCATTTCAGTGAGGAAGAGATGCTAATGATGACCAACATGAATGATGCAATCAACAATGTTGCAAATGCTATGCTTAAAACAGGTGCTGCACATGTTGACCCAGACCTATACCTTGCTGTCATGGAGATGCCTGACTTCTCCACTGAGTCCCTGATTGTTGCCTACACCCACCTCTTGGAGAATAAGCCGGTTGCAACTGGCTTTGTGAACATGTCAACCCCCCACAGGGCCATATGGCTGAGGACCTACCTGACCAAGAACTACATGTAGTAGTTCTCTCCTCTCCTCTCTTTTGTGTTCCATTTTGGCTAGACATTATGCATGGTAGATGGCTGACCAGCACCTGTCCTTTTGGGCTTAGTTAGTGGGAAGGTGGCTAACTAAATAAACTACATTTTGGCTAACTGAATGTTGGCAAAACTCCATTTGAGATCACTGATTGTGAGCAAAACTCTATGATGTTGTACTAAATTGCCGCCTTTGTTGACTTGCTTCTTCACTAAGATTAATGAATGTGGGATGTTTGTGATGATTTCTCTAGTTATGTCCTATGATGTTTCTTACTGTGCTAGTGATTAGGTGGTTGCATGTGTTTATGACTTTTTCCCTTGCTTTTTCTCATGGCTGTGATGAAATTGTTGGACACATGCTCTCCCTTGCAACACTAGAACTATTCTGTGATGGCAGTGAATGAGCATGTGCAGTTTTCCTTGCTTTTTCTCATGGTTGTGCCATTATGTTTCTGGCCCATATCAAACTCATTGCAGCCACCTGTGATTTCTTTCTTTTCATACAATGCAGCCACCTATGATTCACATGGCTAATCATTTTGCTGAGGCCTACGGTTTTCATATCCTATGATGTCAATTTGTGATAATAATGGCTGAGGATTTCTTGTTCTTGGTGCTACCATCAGCTTCCTTGTAGCACCAAAGAGCATCCATCACAAATACTACACATGAAACATGGAAAGCTCTTAGGTGCTCCAAGGAAGCCCATGGCAGTGTCCATATCATGATTAATTACAAGAGGTTTAAGTTATAAATATCCTATTATGTTGACCTGAGGATATGTTATCCAATCCTATGATGTCAACTACTACATTTGTGCATAAGAAAACTATGACTGAGGATTATTTACATCTCATTGCAGACCAATGGCAAAATGGTATGTTGTTTTTGAGGGCCCCAAACCAGGGATCTACACATCCTAGCATGAGTGCAGTGAATATGTTCTTAAGGTACATAATGCAAGGTACCAAAGCTACAAAACTCATGATGAAGCTGTGCATGAGTTCAATGAAGCCCTCAGGATGGGTACTGTGAGGTTGGTAAAAGGAATAACAAAGCTGGCTAAGAATGTGATGCCATCAATTAATGCATATGAGGGTAAGAATGTGCTGCCACCAATTAATGCATATGAGGGTAAGAATGTGATGATTAAAGGGGCTTGTTCTGGTAAGAATGTGATCATTGTCATTCTTGTGGTGCTGCTGTTTGGTCTTGGAAGTAGATTGCCTAACTGTTGCTCATGTAAATGAAATTTGGGATGAATAGCCGATGATGACGTTTTTTCTCTTATTTCTACCTAAGTATGTTATGAAGGAGAACATTAAATCTGAGTCTGAGGCCAATTTCACGACTATTATCTATGTTTGTTAGTTATGTTATGAGATGATCCTTTACTTGTTTCTTCTCCTCTTCCTCTCGTATGTAATTCTGTTGCTCTGGCCGGTCTGGGCTTGGCTCGAATCAAACAATGTCCCGGTTTGGTAGTTGGCCTTGAGCCAGGCTGCCAGCTGTAATCAAACACAACAAAGGCTTCAGTCTGGCTCAGTTAGGCCACACAAATCAAACACGCTGACTGGTCGTCGTTGGCCGGGCTATGGCTGGCTAGGGACTGGCTGCCCGGCCCGAAATCAAACGCGCCCAGAGAGTCCTGTTCTTCGCTTACCCGCTCCGGCGGCGCCAGCTCGATTTCTTCCCCTCGCAGCTGCTCCAACCGATTTCGAATCGAAATCGAGAGCGCGCGCGAGGGGCGGCATAAAGGAGGACGAGGCAGGGCGAGGCAGACAGATCTAGAAGAGACACAAGTACACAAACACTCGCGCGCAGGAGGGCGAACAGAGGCCCGCGGCCTTCGTACCTTCGCTGCCCGTGTGATGGGGATGTTGTCACTGAATCAGCTCATGTTCAAGCAGGAGCGGAGGCGTCGCCGGCGAGTCCAAGCCCGTAGTAAGCCACCTCTCAGCCCCTCCAGTCTCTTCTACGTTATGGTCATGGCCTTAACTGAAATCTATTGCGTGTATTGCGTTTGGTGCCGCCTGTATTGCGTTTTTAAAAAGATGTTCTTTTTATTATGGTATATATTGCTGGAGCGGTTCGTGTTTACTTATTGTTTGCCGGGGAGAAAATCCCCTTTTTTTCCGCTGTTTTTGAGTGGAGTAGGAATTTGACTGTACTCAGTTTGGTTTATATCATTGTATGTGGATTTGCTCGTAGAAAATTCAGTTGGGCTGTATAAAAAGGATTTTATGATCAGGTAATGGAAGTCCTGTATCGAGAAGAGCCACTCGAACACTGCCTATCTCTACCCTAAAAAAACCGTAAGGGCAACGTCGCCCACGATGGTCGGCCCGTGCGATTGTTCTGCCGGCAGAACCACCATTACCCCACGCGCTGACAGGTGGGACCCCCCCCCCGCTCCTCAGATACAGAGGGATCGCGAGAGCTCCGCGAGGGCCCACCACGCGTCCCAATGCCTCTGCGACCGCCCCCCGCCTCGACGCGACGCCGGCCCGGGGCGAGGAGGGGCGTCCCCCGCCGGCGGATCTCCGCCGCTCTTCACTCCTTCGTGTCGCCGCCGCGAGCTTCACCACGCCGCCCTCGCTTCTCCGCTGCCGAAGCTCGTCCTCGCAGCCGTAGCACCGTCGCCGGCGGAGGAATCGAGGAGGGGCCGCCACACCCCCGCTCCCGGCCGCGACCGCGGGCGGGCGGTCCTCGAGCCACCTCGCCGACGCACCGGACCTCGCCGCTGCTGCCACCATCCCTGTCGTGGTCGTCGCGCGTGAGTAGGGGAAAGAGGTGAATCCGTGCACGCGGTCGGCCACGAGCTCCTGGTGGCGAATCGAGGCATGCCAGCCGGAGGAAGGATGGCCAGGGCCGCGGCCCTGCCGGCCATGGGGGACAGGAAGAGCGGGCCGGGGGAGCGCAGGTTGCGCCGGCCGCGGAGAGGAAGGACGGGGCTGCGGCGGCCGACGGAGGAGAAGGAGGGCCGCCGGGGTCCGCTTGACCGCCGGGAGGAGGGAGATGAAGGATGTCGTCGTTGAAGGCCGTCGCGGGCGCACGGCGATGCGGGAGAAGCGGTGCCGCCGCGGCCTAGTCGTGCTCGCGAACGCCGGGCGCGGGCCGCGGAGCGGGCGCGGGAGGAAGGAGGCCGGGGAGGAGCCGGCCGGGCAGGCCGGGCCGCCGCCACCGCTCGCCACCCGGTCGTCGGCGAGGTCGGCGCGGCCGGATCTCCATGCGACGAGCCGGGAGGAATCGTGTTCGCCACGAGCTCGCCGGTCTCCTCCTACGACGAGCTCGAGGGGCCGCCTCGCCCGCCGCCGGCGCGCGTACGCCGCGAGCTCGGCCTCACACCGCCGGCGCGCGGCTCGATGGCCGCCGATGGCACCCGCCGGCGGCGGGACTCGGAAGGGGCACCGGGACCGCCAGACGAGGGCGGGAGCCCGAGGCGCGTCGCACGCGGGAGGAAGACGGAGGCGCACGCGGTAGGGAGCTCCGCCGCCGGCTTGTGCTCGCGGGGCAGGGGAATCGGTGAGTAGGTGGGGAAGGGGAGAGAGGGGGAAGGGGAAAGAAAATGCTGGCCATACTCAGCTATAAAGTGACCCAGCCACGGCCTTCCTAATACTGCTCAGGAAGTCCGGTAGCATCCACACCACTAAGCCCTTTCGCCCCAGCAAGCATCTAGAGATTAGCTTCGTCATGTGCAAGCAGGAGAGCTCTGTTCAGCTTGGGAGTAACACCATTTAAAACTGTATCATTTATAGCTTTCTATAGTGACCAGGCCCCTAACGTGACCAAAGTATTGAATCCCCTCCTCATATCAGAGCTCACACTCTCACTGACGGTAATATAACTCTATTAACTGTTATTCTATATCATTGTAAATTGAAGGTGATGCTATGTTGAAGCTTGAGGAAAAATGAAAGTAATGGAATGGAGATTCATATGTGTCTTTAATTTGTGACTACAAATGAGATAATGTCTTTTTCTTTTTGGTTCAGATGGCAAGAATGCTTTAAATGGTGTAGAGGGTTTCGTAACGGTAGCTATTTAGGGAATAGGTGGAGAAATTAAATGTCACGTCCACAATTCTCTGCGATGACAACTTACCTAATGTATTTTGTTTAGATGTTCTGCATTAATGAAAGAATTGATTAGTCTCGGTATTCTTTCAATTATTCTTGCTCAACAATTTGCTTTGATCAAGGATCTATTGTCATTTGAATCATGTTGATGCTTGAAGAAATTTGTGTTGCCCGTAGCAACTCACGGGCACGATCTAGTACCATCAAAAAGTTGCAAGGAAGCCAATCCCCTGTTTATCAGCTATACGGGCCTTCGATGGATAGTGAAGGTAGTTGTCAAAAGGATATTGATCCCACTGGCTGGTTAGCTCCCCATCATGTGTACCTGAGGGCTCGCTGTGTTTTGCAGATAATATGATTGGCAATTGTAAAACTTCCTTGAATCGAAATTAGTTGGGTTCTTTTATTGAAAAAACTGGCGCTCTTGCAAAATTGCATAATAGGAATAAATTGGATTGTTATGTGTGAGTTTGTATGCCTGACTTTGTTGTGTTCTTTTGCCACTATCTGTGTTGTTGAGTGCTATGAATGTGCTGCAGATGGATTGATCGCTTCAGCGCCAAAAAAAAGGGACTCACTCTACCAAAAAGATGACCATCCTCAGGGTCGTGAAAGATCAAATTGTTCAGGTCCAAACCTTCCTGAGGTAAGGCATAAAGTATTGATGCAAGTACGTCACCGGTCCTTAAACTTGTGGCATTGTGTCGTCCCGGTCCCCAAACTTAGAAAATTCCGAAATAGATCTCTAATCTTGCTAATCGTACCATTTGGGTACCAAATCTTGAAATATGAACTTAATCTGCTTACGGGCATCTCTACAGGTCCTCCACCATCTCTCTGATCCCCTTCCCCACCACCATAGGCACCACGGCTTGGAGCCTTGGAGCAAAAGACAGCCATGGCCCATGGCAGCCTCAACGCTGACGGGAGAGGAAGAGCACCTGGTGGAGGGGAGAGCTCGAGATCCTGTCAGCCCCGCTCCCGTGCTTCATGCTCTGCCTCACGCTTCATGGCACAGCTGCCGCCTCGTTGGACCGCCGTCCGAGCGCCACCTCCCACATGTCTTGTGCACGACCTCCAGACTCGACGCTAGGTCCAGACAATGCTAGCTTCAGGAGGTCGCATGACCTACGGATCCGAGCTGGTTGGTCGGCGTCGCAAGCTCCAGGTAGTGAGGCGTGGGTTGTGGTGCTCTGCTCTAGCACATGGGATAGGAAGGAGCTGATAGCTTGCTTCTTGGTTTCATGGAGAAGAACGAAGAAGAGGGAAGTGAGCCGCTGTTCTTTGTTGGCAACTACAACTGCCCGGAAGTGAGCTGTTGTTCTTTGTTGGCAACTACAACTGCCCAGCAGCTGCTTGCCTTGCCCAGGTGAGCTCTCAGCTCTCCCTTGCACAGTCAGAGGTACAAGGAGATGAGAGGGAGAGAGTTTCAGCACACACGCACACACACAACTTTGTGCACAAGTGTTTTCTGCTGAACTGCTTTGCTTTGCAGCTGAATTTCTACTTTATAGAATGCAATGTCAAACCTAGGTACAAAATACACTCAATACTCTACTAGCTACTAGTAATTCTACAAGTACACCTACTGTACCTATATACAAGACACTACAGGGACCTATTCGTGCATTTTGCAAATTTGGGGACCGGGATGACACAACCCTTTGTAGGGTTCAACCCTACAAGTTTAGGGACTGGTGGCGTATTTACTCTGACAAGTAAAACATGATATGACTGCTCTAATTGATGGGCCTATGCTAACCTTAAAAAATTTGTTGCAAATATTTGTGTGTATATTTATATCTTTGTTATACAGTAGAGTTTATTTAAAACACACAGCTATGGAAATAAGTAAATCAATGAAGAAACAGTTTGCCTTTAAAATCCCACTGTCACCTATGCTTTATGCTTTATGCAGGATATCTTGTGCCATATACATTCCTTGATGCCATTCCAAGATTCTGCCCGTTCTGCTTGTGTATCTTGCACATTCCTACATTCTTGGAGATGCTACCCCAAGTTAACCTTAACTGAGAAGGCACTTGGCTTAACACAAAAGGAAGGAGAAAAGAGTGATAGATCAATGAATTTCACTAGCAGAGTTGACCACATTCTGAAAAATCACTCTGGCTCTGGCGTGAAGATACTGGAGCTTGTAATCCCTGCATACTGCAATGTCAACACCTGTCATCTTAATATTTGGCTCCAGAATGCTATCACACCTGGTATTGAAGAAGTTGCACTTTTGCTGCCTGGAAACTACAGGGAAGAGTACAACTTCCCTTGCTCACTTTTACATAATGGGTGTGGGAACTCGATTCGATATCTTCACCTCACCTATTGTGCCTTGCGGCCCATGGTTGGATTTGATTGCTTGAGAAGCCTTACAAAGCTGGATCTTAATAAAGTGTGCATTACAGGGGATGAGTTAGGGTGTCTTATTTCCAATACTTTTTCTTTGGAGCAGTTGAAACTTGGTATGTGCAATGAGCTAATCTGCCTTAAGATTCCATTCTGGCTCAAGCGGCTCAGCTACCTGAGTGTGGTTTGGTGCAAAAACCTTCAAGTGGTAGAGAGCACAGCTCCAAACCTCTCCACTATTGACTTATGTGGTGACCCAATTCAAATGTCACTTGGAAAATCATCACAACTTAAGAACTTAAATGTGGGCTTTTCACATAAGCCCAACATTGTCTGTTATGCTATTACCAAGCTTCCTTCCATTGTGCCATATCTCGAAACTCTTACCATATCGTCGATGTATGAGGTAGTACTATAGTCACATTATTTGATACCAGTGTTACGATGTATAACAGTAGCCATGCTCAGTAACATTATTAATTTGGAATATCTTTATGCAGAGGATTTATGCACCTATTGTAGCTGACAAATTCCTCCACCTCAAGTACTTGAAGATTTGTCTTTGTTTTAGTTATCATCGCTTTGCGTATGATTATTTGTCTTTGGTTTCATTTCTGGATGCTTCTCCTCTCGTGGAGACTTTCATCCTGAGTGTAAGTTGCCGTTCATCTTGCAAAGACATCTAGTGTCTGATTTGGAGCCATTTAATTTAATCGTTGTTAATATTGATCATATGTAGGTTAAACATCTGGGTGATATGAAGCATGATTCGATTTTTGGGAATGCACACATGAGGCAGATTCCTGAGCACAGGCATGAGAAGCTCAAGATAGTGCGGATCAATGGGTTCTTCTCTGCCAAGAGCATGGTTGAGCTAACATGTTATATTCTGGAGAATGCAACATCACTTGAAAGTCTTACAGTGGACACCATAGATAATTCGGAGGAGGATAGTAATACTAGTAGGTGTTGTGTGGAAAAAAATGGTGAATGCAGGACCATACGCAAGGATTTGATCTTGGCAGCGCATGAAGCACTCAGCGTTATCAAAAGATACATCGTGGGAAGAGTCCCCCCTTCAGTTAAGCTAAATGTTGGAGAGCCCTGTAGCCGGTGTCATGCTATACGTGTGAAGGCACCACGGTTATCCAAGAATTAAGTGTGCAAAAATATTGCTTAACTGTGCAATGGTGCGTGTGTTTTTGTCATAGCTGTTGGTGTTATTTTTGTACACTAGTTATTTGCGTAATGGCATGTGTTTTTTTGTCAAACTGTTCGTTCTTCGTTGTTTAGGTCCTGTGTTAGGGCGTCTCCAATCATACGAGTTAGCACTAGCTCTAAGCTGATGAATTTAAACGAGAAAAGAGTGCAACAACTAGCTTTGAATATTGTGCAGTGAGAGGACAGTGTATTGGGAAATGAGCGAGCTTATCTCTTCTCTCCTAGTTGGTCTCTTGTCTTTTGCAATGTTTCATGATTAAAACATTAGTTTCACTTTCTCTAAGCTAGATTGTTGGAGACGCCCTTATGACACCATGTGCTTTAATTAAAGTTACTTTGACCGTTAAAAAAGGTTCGTTACAACCTGGGAGTCTGGGACAGTAGCCCGGCATTCATTTGTAGTTATAGCTAGACCTTCAGCCTGTTCGGTTGGCTGGTGGCTGATGGCTGGTGCTGGTTTGTTCTGAGAGAAGAGTACTGCTGGCTGGTTCTGGCTGGTTGCTGGTGGCTGGTTTGTTCTGAGAGAAAAGTACTGTTGGCTGGTGGCTGCTAAGCCAACCGAACAGGGCGCTTGTTTAGATTGCTAGGAATTCTAATGTTTTCTCCACTCTCTATCCATCACATCACATTAAATACGTCAAAAGACATAAGTTCGGAGTATTAAATATAGGTAAAAAAGTAATTAATTACACCGTTTTGATGTACTCCGCGATACGAATCTTTTGAGTCTAGTTAGGCCATGGTAGGATAATATTTGCCACAAACAAACGAAACGTGCTACAGTGTGCAAAACGTTGAAAAGGCAAAATTTTCAAACATCTAGATGGGCTGGCTAGCTCGCCACATTTTGCTCCATCGACATTGACAAAACTGACCCCATCTACTTGCTGTTGCCCACCCTCAAAAATAATCTACTTGCTGTTGCCGGACCCGAAGCAGTGCATGTGTTTGAATCTCATGATTATGTTTTAACTCTCACCTTTTAACTCAAAAAAGTCTAAAAGTAGTCAAACAGATGGATCATTTCAGAGCTATTTACAACTAACATACTCTAAAATTTTATCGTCCCAAGTGGAATTAATTGGAGCTATTTTAAGTGAAGTCTAAATAGATTTTTGACTAGGGGGTGTTTGGTTTCCGACCACAAGTCGCCACGCTACAATACCGTCCCGGCACAGTAGACGGGAGGAGAGACCCGTGGCGTGTGGCGTCAGAAACACTCGTCACACCCTGTGGCACGGGAGGGGCGAGGCAAGTTGCGGCGGCAGACCAAACAACCCCTAGTACTTCTCCAAACACCCCTAATGTATCGAGTCAAGATAAGCTCTGACCCTACAACGGAGATCGCCTCTCCCGATTGCAGGATTCTCACATTCCACCATCCAGTATATGAGGTTTGTTGCGGTGCTTGAGAGGAACTCGATAGAACAAGAGGTTCCTATGTTAATATTTAGTTCCTAACCCACAGAGAATTAATTCCGGGATCACAAATATTTAGTTTCGGTCCACAATTTTGATTCCTTCTAACAGGTTACTCTTATTTTTAAACCATCTGATCTGGACCGATGGACGGCTCCTGAAATCCTAAATAATTAAGAAACTGTCCCGGTAACCAGTATATAGCTAAAATCCATCCTAGTCCTTCGTTCTTCACGTAATCAAGTCTGCCTCTGCCGGCAGAGGCACGTGCTGCTTTCTGTCGGAGGGCTCGTGCATGCGGATCGCGCGGCGGGCAAGGGAAAAGGGATGACCGCGTGGAAGACGTCCTCCGTTTTTTTTTCGGGTAAAGACGTCCTCCATTGGATAGCCACACAGCGCACGGCGATCCTCTACGTACTTTATTTCAACTATTAAGATGCACGTGCGACACGCACGTGTAAATACTTATAACAACCAGCACCCTTTAGTATGAATTTTGAATTGATGCATTTCAGCAAAATGAACTATCTACAAAGATTTAAATATAAATAGCTTTTTTTGCTCATGATGCTCTCTGAATTATGACCAATATACCACAAGTGATTCTTAAAAATATTTATATCTGGCAACATGATTTGCGTACAACTAAAGAATGTAAAATAAAATGCTGAAAAAAAGTATGACAATGAGACCAACACAAATGTTTGTGGTTGCGGTGGTTCTAATAGTACAATAGGTGCACAAGCACACCATCCGAAAAAAGAAATCTCACTATAATTCAGAGTTCAGACAACTCATGATATAAATAAGTCATTCTTGTAGAGATACCAATCATCGAATGAGATAAACTTGAATCTTTCTATTGCATGGACCCAATAACTATTGTTGTTGAATGGGGAGTGCGTCGAAGAAAAGAAAAGAAAAGAAAAGAAAAGAAGAGATCAAATCTTTTTTCATGCACATCCCACAGATAGTGTGTTGTTTGCAAAACCTCGAATTTAGCATACAGACAAATCTATAGACAGCTCATACAACCAATAGACAAGGGTCGTCTGTAAGCTGTTTAATGATTTGCATGTAGCTTATTAAGATCAACTACAAATGTATCTATGTCTACCATTTTGTGGCTAGTGGCGTAAAATTCAACTCCAAGAATCTTAGCGAAGAAAACAACTGTTGCAATGAACTCATGCCAGTGCCCACCGATCCGATCTCGTCATTTCAGTTGATGCATTTGTAAAATAAAAAACAAATTCCTCCCCTCAACTACTTCTTCACGGACGACACAGACCCAGCCGCGAGACGTAGGGAGGACGTGG
This sequence comes from Cenchrus americanus, assembly GCA_947561735.1. Classification (NCBI taxonomy): domain Eukaryota; kingdom Viridiplantae; phylum Streptophyta; class Magnoliopsida; order Poales; family Poaceae; genus Cenchrus; species Cenchrus americanus. Next base: position 305,982,395 of record OX387241.1, on the reverse strand, counting down.
CTTCGTCTTCTCATCGTCTCCATCCTCCCCCTTCCCCTTCTCGATTTGTTTCAATCCTTGCTTCTTACTCCAAAAACCAGAAATCGATCTCATAGCAGCTAAATTTGAAGGCTATGGTGGCAGATTTGAAGTAGATGGTCGGGGTGCGCGGTATTTGGCCGGTGGAGGAGCAGTGCTTGGAGCAGTGCAGCTTGCGCACCACCGACTACTCCCCCGAGCACCCACAGTGGAGGAGTTGGCATCGATGTCGGCGTCGTGGGCTACTACAGGAAACTGTGGCTTCGCCAACAGCCCAGAGCTTTCCTAACAACCAAGACCTGAGCTGTTGGCGAAGAAACTCTTTCCCAACAGGAAAATTCTGCTGTCGGGAAAGAAATCTTCGCCAACAGCCCAAAATCCAATGACTGATGGCAAAGTTCGGCTGTTGGCGAAGGGGTTCTTTCCCAACAGCATTCCTGTTGGGAAAGAAAAGCTGTTGGCGAAGCCCCGGCGCGGCCAAACGGTACCGACGCCGTCCGCTTCGCCAACAGCTTCGCCGTTAGCTGTTGGCAAAGGGAGCAGCCCTTCGCCAACAGGGCTACCAAGCTGTTGGCGAAGAGCCTTCTTTCCCAACAGCCTTGTAGTGGCTGTTGGTGAAGAATTTTCATTTTTTCGAATTTTGAATTCAAACTTTTTTGGTAGCCTTGCTACATTGTTTACAAGCACATGGTTAAATGTGGGCCCTTTTTGCAACATTTAGCTATATTTCGTTAATTATTTTCGTTCACTTGAATTTTCTAGCATAATCCAAATTTGAACTGCGGGTGCATGAAATAATGAAACTTAGGCGTTCGAAAAATGCTATTCATGACGGGGAGTGTGTTTTGAGGCCGTGTCCCAAAGCTCACCCGAAATTTCGAAGTCCTTGTCCACGTAACACGACGGTCTAGGCGTGGTACAACTGTTTTTTAATTATATAAAATCCAAACGAAGTCGAAAAATCACGAAACTTGTCGGGGTGTCTTGTTATCGCATGTGGAGGCTGCGATAAACATTTGAGAAAGTTTGGAGCAAGTTACCGCGTCGGATGCTCAAAACCTAGACATCTCCACATGTGCTCACAAGGTAGAGATGTCTAGGTTTTGAGCATTTGACGCGGCAACTTGCTCCAAACTTTCTCAAATGTTTATCGTAGCCTCCACATGCGATAACAAGACACCGCGACAAGTTTCGTGATTTTTCGACTTCGTTTGGATTTTATATAATTAAAAAACAGTTGTACCACGCCTGGACCGTCGTGTTACATGGACAAGGACTTCGAAATATCGAGTGAGCTTTGGGACACGGCCTCAAAACACACTCCCCGACATGAATATCATTTTTCGAACGCCTAAGTTTCATTATTTCACGCACCTGCAGTTCAAATTTGAATTATGCCGGAAAATTCAAGTGAACGAAAATAATTAACGAAATATAGCTAAATAACTCAAAACATCCCCAAGTTTTGAAGTAGAGATGTAGTTATAGTAGGAAGGACCCAAAAAAGGTTGAAAGGAAAAAATACAAAAATGCAAAATTCTTTCCCAACAGCCTTGTGATGCTGTTGGCAAAGGTGTCTTCGCCAACAGCTTTAATACGCAACTGTTGGCGAAGGATGGTGCAGTAAAAAATTAAAAAAGGCTTTGCCAACAGCCGCACCGATAGGCTGTTGGCAAAGAACTTTAACCCTAAAACTAATCAGCCCCCTCCCTCTCAGTCCCCAGACCCGCCCCCTCCCTCCCCAACCAACCCCGCGCGCGCGCCCCTCCCTCTCCTCCCACCCCGCGCGCCGCCGCCCACCCCGCGCGCGCGCCGGCCCGGCGGATCCGCCGCTCCGCCGGCCCCGCCCGCCGGCCTCGCCCCGCCCCCGCCCCGCCCCGCCCGCCCGCCCCTTGCCGCGCGCCCCCGCCCCCCCCGCGCCGCCCCCGCCCCCGCCCGCGCCGCCCCCACCCCTTGCCGCCCCCGCCCCGCGCACCGCCCCCCGCACCGCCCCCCGCACCGCGGCGGCCCCCCGCCCCCGCCCGCCGCGCCGCGGCGCGCGCCCCGCCGCGCCGCCCCTCCCTGGGTCGAAGGCGACGAAGCAGGGTCGGCATCAGTCCCCGGCCGATGGACATGGTGGTGAGGCATAGGCTGAAATCGAGGTGCATCTGCTAACTGTTTTTTGCTGTTTGCTGATGAGCCAGAGCCCAGAGCACAAATGCGATCTCCATTCTGCCATCCAGGTTTTTGTGATTGTTTAAGTAACTTGGTTCAAGATCAAGACCATTGCATACTTCTGAAATACAGGAGCCTGAAAAACACACCTTCCGGTACCTTCTCCGCTGCATTAGGATTGGCCTTCTGTCAATTAGAAATATATGCACCTGATTTTGCTTGCAACAAAGAACCTAACATGCTTAGGAAAGGGATTTTTAATGGCATATGCTACAGAACATTATTTAGAACACATTGTCTGTGTCACAGCTGAGCTGAGCTCATGTATCATGTTTTTTTTGAAACAATGTATCATGTTTATCTGGATGGTTCTACTGACCAAGGTTAAACCTAACTGGAACGTTAACTTCTTGCATGAACAGAAATCCTGGCTTTCTGTTTCCATTACGATCTGAATGCATTTGCTTGTTTTTTCATCAGAATGTCTGTGGTTCTGTGTTGTTCCTTCTTTTTTTGGCTCTTATAGAATTTTGTTATCATTAAATTTAGGCAGCATGCATGTATGGTTTGCGTTTTTGAAATTCCAGAAAATGAAAATAATCATTAACTGATAGTTATATAGTGTTTAATCATGCAGTTCCATATTCTTTACTGATTTTTTATTATAAGGATGTATTATTTGTCTTGTTGATGCATTTGTTAGCATTTTGTTAACCATATATCTTTTTAGTTGAAGCAATCTCTTGTTGGTTTTTATTGTTCTTTCCTCATTCGATAAGTAATTACATCTTTGAAATATATGCATGCCGCCCTGGTTCGTCATACCTCATACATATACTAGCAAACTCAAATACAAATTGGATCAGCCCAAGTAAACATGACTGGCCTGTTGTGCTCAACTAGCCTGACCCCTTAGCCGTGACCCATTGTCATGATCATGTGATAGTGGTGTACATGTTGCAGTTTTAGTGTCATAATGAAACCTAACCTGCTTAGGAAAGGGATTTTTTTAATGGCATATTCTACCGAACATTATTTAATACATATTGTCCGTGTCACAAATGAGCCGAGCTCATGTATCATGTTTATTTGGATGGTTCTCGTTGACCAAGGTTAAACCTAACTGGAACGTTAACTTACATGAACAGGAAATCCTGGCTCTGTATGCCTGTATGGTACCAATATAGCCAGTTTGAACTGTATTCTAAATTGAAATTGGAGCACACCTTTTTAGAAAGGAAAAGAATTTGGAAGAATTATTTTATTGGAGCACACCTTTTGGAAGAATTATAGTCCTTGCGCTCCTGGATGTTTATGATCTGTTCCAGAAGCAAGATCTGCAACTAGCAGTTGTGCTTTGTAGGATGTCTGGCAGGTCAGGGAAGTTTGTCCAGCAGTTTTGACAGCCATTAAATCCCTCCTTCCATATTGTAAGTTGCATATTTTACTTGTATTCTTTCCTGACTTGCACCCTTTTTCCTTTGTAGTTTCATTCAATTGGGTAGCTATTCGATACCCGAAATTGCTCGGCCGTTCTTTGACTTCATCAAATTACGATGTGCCACTAGATAATGTATCTAAACTTAGGGATTATTGTTTTGTGATATCTTTTCGTTGTCTTGCATAGCTATTTGACTTGGCTATATAATCTACTATTTTGAAGATGTTGTCCTCGTGGTTGTAATATCCATACAAATCTGATATTAATATTGTAGTCTTGTTTGTAAGTAGCCCTCGTTAACCTCTTTTCTTGGATCACACAAGTAAATAGTTTGTTGTTGTTTTTACTTCACAGATGACTCCTTTAAAGACAAGCAAGCTAAACTATGGGACTTTGCAAAAAGATCATGCATTAAGTCGATGAAAGTCCTTGCTAACCAATAGTTGTTTACATAGTATATCCAATACTCTGCTTGATTGTAATAAATTTTAACATGTATGTTGGACATCCTGGTGTATGTTGGACTTGTATGCACTCGTTTCGTGACTTTATGTGTATTATGGACATGTATCGATGGATTTGATGTGTGGATTCATGTTGAGATCGAAACCGATGCCGAAATGTGGTTCATATGCTATATTGTTGATATATATGTGGTATTCTGATTCATATGCTGATGTGTGGATGTGATGTGTGAATTAAAGGCTAGAAAACAGCAAAAGAAAAGGGGGAAAAATTCCCAGCTTTGCCAACAGCATGGGCCAAAGCTGTTGGCAAAGCTGAGCTTTCCCCACCAGTCGCGGCAGCTTTGCCAACAGCTTTGGCCCAGGCTGTTGGCAAAGCTGGGCTTTCCCCCCGAAGCGCGGGCCGGCTTTGCCAACAGCTTCGACCCATGCTGTTGGCAAAGCCCTTTGCCAACCGGACTTTGCCAACAGCCGTCGCTTCCCTGTTGGCGAAGGCAACGGCAGCCGAGCTGACGGCGTCCCCCCTTCGCCAACGGTACACGTGGCTGTTGGCGAAGCTTTCCCAACAGGGCCCGCGTTCCTGTTGGTGAAGAGCTCTTACCCATCACTTAAAACGCCAACGGTTCTTTCCCAACAGGAACTCGGAAACCCTGTTGGGAAAGCCTTCGCCAACAGGGTTGGAGTCTTCACCAACAGCTCTAAGCTGTTGGCGAAGCACACGTTTCCTGTGTGTGAATACGGTGAGCCCCTCTCCTTCCTCAGTCCTGCTTGCTCCCCTGCCAGTTGCGACCCGCGACGCACGCCAGCACAGCCAGAGTAGGGCTGTCAGCGCAGGGCCGGGGAGGGGCCTCACGACGGTGGGTCTTGAGGTGGCGCGGAGGAGCCGGAGCCAGAGCAGGGGGTCCGTCCTCGCGCTCAGCGGGCCGGAGTTGTCCCGAGCTTGACGCGGAAATCACCCGCGCACATGCTTTGCATAGAATCCGACCGCGGCATCGCCTCAGGAGGATGAGGCCGTACAACGGCATCTACCTCGTCGATTCCGCCTCGGGCAACGGGATGTTCCTGTCACCTCGCCGGGCAAAGCTGTGCCCCATCGACTCGCCAAACAGGGTGTTTTTCGGAAAAAATGCATCACACAGACGCCTCATACCGACAGGTTGTACAACCCTTAAACAACAGGTCGTCTATAGAACCTTGAACTGCTATATAGATAGATGTACAGACACGTCATACAGCCCATAGACAAAGAGGTCGTCTGTAAACTGTTTAATGTTTTGCATGTAAATTTAGATCAACTACAATGTATTTGTGTGTACCATTATGCGGCTACTTGATACAGTTGATTTGACAATCCTTTTTCTATACAAATTATGGTGATCAAACATGGCTTTCATTTTTGTCCCAAACTTTCATTTTTATACACCTTGCTTACTTCAAAAAATAATTATACACCTTGCTAGTTTTGTTTCGTTGATTTGGCATAGATTAGTTATACGATAAGAAAAAAACAAAAGTTAGTGTGGACGATAGAAATATTAGAAATTTTACTATAGAAATAAAAAATCAGGACAGCGACGTGGGGTAAGAGCACCTTTAGCAGCTTCCCTATCCCCTCCCCAATAGCAAAAAAGTAGTCATATAGGGGATGAAACCATCTCCAACAGCTTCCCTATCCCGCTCCCTTTTTCTCTCCATGGACTAAAAACCCCTCTCCATCCCCTCTACAGAGGGAACCTCTCCTCCACCCCCTATCCTTGGGACCCACTCGATCCCCCCTCCTGCCTCCGCATCGCCCCTTCGCTCGCCCCGCCCCACCCCGCCGCGGCCGGCCATGGCGGCCACCGCGGTGGCCGCCGCCGTCTCCTTCCTCCCCTCGGCCCCGCGCGGACCGCGGGTCCCGCTGCCGCTCCCTTGTGGTCTTGGAACCTCAACCCCATCAACATGCCTCCCATTTACCGACGCGCGAGAAGATTGAGCAGGTGAAAAGACTCCATATGCGAGGCGAAGAAGAAGTAGGCAGGGACGTCGACCGGCACTCCGGCGGCAACACCTTGGGTAGCCCCATTACCGCCGCGCCCTCTCGCATCACAGGCGCATGCGCTTGCACATGGTGGCGGGCCGGTGCCGACGGTGACGCCGCCGGCGGCTCTGCGGCAGAACAGGCGGAATCGCCCTGCGGGGGCGACGCCTCGACGTCGTACGACGGGCGTCGGTGTCGGCGTTGGCGCGAGGGGTGCAGGTGGTGCCATTGTCCCAGTGTCGACGCGTACCTTGGTGCACACCAGGCGCCGGTTCCGCTTCCCGATCTTGGACACCTGGATCTCGAAGCCAATCCGCCGGTCGGCCGCTGCCGCGAAGCAGTCGTCACCGCCGGTGACGTCGAGCGGGGGCGGTTCCTGGGAAAAGGAGCAAGAGAGCCTCTGAGGGTGGGGGGCTCGCCTCGGGCGGAGAGTGGCGGAGGAGGGGCGGATGCTGGTGCTGGAGGTGAGGAGGCTGCACCTGCCGTGGAGGAGGACGTGGGAGGAGGAGGAGGACGCGCAGCAGCAACCCGCCATGGCCGCAACCCTGCCTGCCCTCTCTCTCTCTGTTCCACTTGCTGCACCCCAGCTCAACCTGCAACGCGCCATGACAGTCTGCACTGGTGCTGCATCCATCACGCAAATCAAGAACAAAACAAGAAGAAAGAGGGTTACCTGAACCGCGCCAGAATCATCTAAGCGAAACTGCAAGAAACAAATCAGTAAAAAGGAAGCGAATGAACACATCGCTGCTACAGATCAAGGGGGAGGGATCCAAATCTTGCTTAAAGAAACCATCCGATTTTGGATCAGCAAGGCCAATGCAAAATGAAGGGTGGAGGCGGGGAGCTGGATTGATTGGGTCCGGCGGCTTCGCTCACCGGGGCGGTGTGCTCCTCGTCCTCCTCCGTGTGTCCTGCGGTGTAGGTGGTTCCAAGTAACGAGGGCTGAGATTATAGCATCAAGGACAAGAGGAGGTAGTGGTAGTTCTAGTTCCACCGGATACAGATTATGACTTTGTCAATCTTGGGAGGATACTAAGTTAATGCTGCTGCTTAGTTTCTTTTAATAATTAGTACTTTACTCCTTCATGTGGTCTGATGAATGTGGTCAGCTATTCTTTTTTGTTATATGCATTGTATCAGGAAGGTCCTGTAGGCAAAGGGACTGCTGGTGCTTTGTGTTAAGGTTATCTATGAAGGAAGGGGTTTGGCTAATTCTGTTTTTTTTCTGAAATGTGGAGCAACAACCTTCATGTACTGTTTATCTTAAATTATGGTGATCCTGTCATTTAATATCTCATGTCATTTGAGTGGTTAGTTCAGCAGTTCTTCAGTACAGGAATTCAATTCAGAGTTACTGAGGCCTATCACAACATTTGATAATGGTTTGAAATTTGATTGTCAGAAGAGGGATGTATTACCTGACCACTGCATCTGAAACTAGGACTTCTAGTTACAGTCTATGTATCTGAACTGGTGTGCAGTAATTAAAGTATGTATGTAAATGTTCTCTTGTACCACAACTCAACAAATGTATGCTTTGAAACTTCTAAACCAAAGCATTCAGTTCTGTGGATAATACTATATCTAAAATCTGAACCAATTCTGCACTGATTTTTTTGTGTGTGTACATTTGCATTCAGTTCTATATCCCAAATCTGAACCAAAGTTTAGTGAGGTACTCTGAGAATCTTGTGTAATGGCGAGATAGAGGTGACATCCTCTGACCAAGCTCCCCCCTTAGGCCCAAGATGAACTACAGGAAGGGGCTGTGGTCACCTGAGGAGGACCAGAGGCTGAGGGATTACATCCTCAAGCATGGCCTTGGTTGCTGGAGTGTTGTCCCTGCAAAGGCTGGTGAGAAGATGCTATGTTCATGTGTATCATATAATAACAGAAATAACACCATCAAAGTGTTGTTAACATGCTTTTATCTCAGTACAAAAGAGGCATGGCAACTCAGTACTGTTAACTCAGTTATGCACAGACCTACTATCTCTGTTGTTGGCCCTCCTGCTGCATGTATCTTCAAAGTAAAACATATTTCTGAATATCTGCAGACATATTTCTGAATCAAGTAAAGACAATAGAACACCAATAAGCACACATTTGTTTTTCCAAAAAGCACCACCAAGTATACATAGAGGAAGACATCATTATTTCTGAATATCTGCATCATTTAACTTACATAATCATTTCTGAATATCCAAATTCATTTATAAAATTAAGATTCTACATCTAGAAGAACACATCTAGAGTACTAAAATTCCACATTCCCCAAGGACTCAGCTTCCTCCTGCTGCTCAGCTTTTCCAACCATGTACAGAAAGTTGTGTATGGTCTCTTTTCCTCTTCTCCTCCAGTTCCTGACAGTGGCAAGCACAAGGTTTTCATCAGTTGGTCACATTTAGTAATGTGAATGGGCATTACATTTCAAGTTATCAAAGCAGAATAGACAAATTTATATACCGCAGGCCTTATCACAAGACTCAGTAAACAGAAACAAGAATTTTGAACTAAGAAATACTGAAAGGTTCTGATTAGAGCAGGATACCATGCCTCAAAAAGTTTACAAGACTGAAAACAACACTTATAAGCCTCAGAGATCTTGGTGGTTATGATCATCAACTGGAGAGTGGCTTATCATGGGAGGTAGTAAAGAAAAAAGAAAAGAAACAAGTTCCATCTACAAGTGAATCAGAACAAAGACTGTCAAAAAGAGACCATACACAACTGTCTGTAGCACCATTAGCCAGATCAGAGGGATCCATCTATTTTTGTGCTACCAACAAGTATTGTACATGGTTGAAAAACAAGAGACATGTTACATGTAGGAGATGACAAGTGAAGGAGGGCCTAGACCTTTGATAAGAAATAGCAGCAGAATACAAGATCGTGAACAAGCATAGTTGCTGGTGAAATTCTGTTCCTGTAACAGGCCAAACTTCTAAGGTAACAAACAAAGAAGCTCTGTCTCGCGCATTACGGAACAAAATGAAGTCATGTAAAATTGAAAATCATTGTTTTCAGAAGTCATAATGTCTATTTGAATAAGTCATAAGTTTCTGAGAGGTCAATCAGTTCAGAGCAAAAATCATGTGATGCTACTGCAGTTCATACCGTGCTCAGGCCATGGTCGAGGTGGGTGACGGGAGCAATGGTGGACGCCGCTTCGCCTGATGCGTGCTGCACGCCAGCAACAAGCGCAGTGGGTCCGTCGGGGGCGTCCTGCGACTGACGACACCCTCGCGCTGCATGTCGCCGGCCATCTCGGGTAGCTGGTGGTGGGGCGCCGCCGCCGGCTCTTGGAACTGCAGCACTGCGGCGAGGTTACGGGGAGGGGTCCATGCCGCCGATCGACGACCGGGGAGGGGTCCAAGCGCCTCCGGCGGTTCGGCCGCGCGCGGTGGATCGGGCGCCGTCGCCCAAAGATCGAAGATTTGGGGGAGGGGAAGAGATGATGACGTGGCGTGGTGGTACCCACGAGTTGGGAAGGGAAATAGGGAAATTACTGGAGCAAATTGTGTTTTAGGGATAGAAATATTTTTACTCCATCCCCAATAACATCATATAGGGGATCAAATTTACTCCATCTGCTGAAGTTGCTCTTACGGATAGAAATATTTTTACTCCATCCCCAATAACATCATATAGGGGATCAAATTTACTCTATTTGCTGAAGTTGCTCTAAGCACGTCCAAGTATTCTCGGTGAAGTCCAGCCAACCGTCCACAGCACACATCCCATCTGAGGCAGCATCGTTCTCATCTAGTACTCGTATTTCTCTCCGTGGTCGGCGATCAGCGCAGGCTCTCCGTGCTCGAGATCCCTGCCGCCTAGTGCCTCCCGGTTTCCGCCCCTGATGCGACGCTCCTCAAATGCCCGCAAGCAGCAGCACCTGGAGGAGGTCCACGCGCGAGCCGACAGGCTCCACGTCGGCAACTGCGAGCTCGTTGCACGCTTTCGCAGCGTCCAGGCTCGCGCGACGTTGGTCTGACTCACCAACGCCCGGCTGCGCACTAACGCCGGCCACCTCGGACACCACCTCACCGCCGGCCGCCCGTCATCCCCGGCGCCGCATGACGAGCGGCGGCGTCCTGTACTTCTGTTGCTTCCCCCGCTGGACAAATCTACCACGCTGGCCCCTCCTCCCGCACCGGCAGCAACTGTTGAGTAATGTAATGGGAACAGTAATTATGAATAGTAATCAAGTCTTAATCTTTATTGATGAACAATGGCACATATATATAGTACATGCCCAAGGGGCAGTTTGTAGGATGTAAAGGCACTTGGTAACTGCCATTAGCAGTTGCTAATCATCCCTTAACTATCTTATAATTGATCATTGAGAATATTCTCAACACTCCCCCTGATCAATTATCTTCTGGAATCTCCAATGTTCATCATAGTTATTAATTCTTGAAAAAAACCCTGTGGGAAAAACTTGTATATACATTGATATATCAGGATAAAACTCCTTAAAACCCAATGGGAAAATATAGGAGAAAACACCATGATAATCATGCGTATGCCCGTACAATATCATCTCCTAAAAAACCCCTGTGGGGAAAAACAAGATGATATGACATACATAATGCTGATATTGCCTCGTTAAAAACTTCATATGAGAAACCATCAAAGTAAAACTCATATAAAGAAAAGAGTACAACACGATGCACAAAGGATTTATTTATTCAAATTTACTCCCCCGTTTTCGCAAGTCTCTCATACCAATTCTTTCAACACATTTATGAAATGATGAATATGGTAGAGCTTTTGTGAATAAATCAACAAGATTATCACATGCCATAGTTTGCGAATCTCTATCCCCCATCCCGTTATAACTCATGGGAATAAGATAACTTGGGAGTAATATGCTCAGTCGAGTTACTTTTGATGTAACACGATTCCATTTGTGCAACACAAGCAGCATTATCTTCAAAGATAATTGTTAGTGCATCAAGTGCACCAATTTCACATAATTTGAATATGTGGTCAATCATTGTGCGAAGTCAAACACACTAATGTGATGCTTCATGCTATGCAATGAACTCAGAATGGTTAGTCGAAGTGGATAATAAAGTCTCGCTTGGATGATTTCCAAGAGACAAGCGGTTCCACCATTCATGAAGACAAAACTCGTCCGGGATTTACTATTATGGGGATCGGATAGGTAGCCTCGCATCCGCATAGCCTAAAAGATTATGATTTGGATTTCTTTGATAGAACAATCCAAGATCTCTAGTGCTTGTTAAGATACTCGAATACGATCTTAACTACGACTCAATGTCGTTTCGTAGGAGCTGCACTATGTCTTGCTATTAGATTCACCGCAAATGCAATGTCCAGCCGGGTACTATTAGCAAGATACATCAATGCTCCAATGGCACTTAGATAAGGAACCTCAGGTCCCAAAATCTTTTCACCACCATCCTATGGTCTGAAAGGATCTTTCTCAATATCCAAAGATCTCACTACCATAGGAGTCTTACACGGGTTGGCTTTATCCATGTTGAATTTCTCCAACATTTTCTGAATATAAGCACCTTGGTATACAAATATCCCGGACGGTAAATGTTCAAGTCTGTATGCCTAAACAAAATTTGGTTTCACCCAAATCTTTCATTTCAAACTCCGTCAAATGATGACGAGCTTCATTTATGTCATGTCTTTTACCAATGATATTAATATCATCAACATAGACGAGACACAATGCTAATATACAATGTAGTTCTCTTGATGAAACCACATAGACAATCATCATTGATTATGTATCCCTTATGCTTAAGGAATACTCAACCGATTGTACCACATTCGGCTTGATTGCTTTAAGTCATATCATGACTTCTGCAACTTAACACAAACATGTTGCTATTTGCCTTAGGATTTGATATACCTATTCCATCAGGAACATTCATGTATATCTTAGAATCCAATGACCCATACAAATATGTGGTCACTACGTCCATCGACTGCATAGATAGACGATTTTGTACTGCCAAAGATATTAAGTATCTAAATGTTATGCCACTCATAACTGGAGAATAAATTTTGTTGAAAATCAACATTAGGCCTTTGCGTAAAGCCTTTGCAACTAGCCTTGCATTATATCTCACCACTTCATCGTTTTCATTCCGTTTCCGGACAAAACAAGTTTATATCCAATAGGATGACACTAGGAGGTGTTGGCTTAACGCCGTAAAACACTTCCCTTAGTGAGCAAGGCTATCTCTCGTTTCTATTGCATCCTTTCGTGTGTTCCGGTCCGAGCGCATTAGGCACTCTACCATGGATTTAGACCTGGATCACTTTGAAGGTTTTCAGCAAATTATCGGAGAAATAATTGTCGACAATGATAATAAGACTCTCCGGTCTCTATGTAATTAATGGCGAACCCTTAATAGATCATCATGATTTCCCAAAACAATCGATCTAGGGTCTTTAGATTTCCCGATCTCATAATTTACGCGCATACGTGAGCCGGGTAACAATCAAATCTCTCTCAAAAGAATTGATTACTAAAAGATTTATATCAACAAAAGTTGATCTTCGTTTACCACTTTCTTTTATTCCTCATCTTGCATCTTAGAATTGCCTCTCCCCCTCTTGCGTCCAAGAGAGATTATTCGAGTGATTATCTTTAGGATCTTTCACTCTTCCGGGGCATGTTCCTTGCAAGATAAAAGGGTTTAACAACACCTTTATAATTGGTAAACAAATCTGGCAGATTACCTGGTAGATTACTTGCAACATTTGCAAATTTATAAGTCTCTAAACATAAAGTTTAGTATCCATAGTACGTGGATCATAAAGGACATGCTTCTCGCATTCCAAAGGACATGCTTCTTGCATGACAATCAATTTCCAGGCATTCAAATTTATGGTACAATTCTCCCCCTTAATGTCGGAAAATGATCCTTATTAAAAATGCAATCGGCGAAACGGGCCGTACATAGATCACCCGTCATAGGTTCTATATACTTAATGATCGGCCGAGATTTAAATCCCGTAAAGATCCCCAAATTTCTTAATGGCCCCATTGTTGCCGCCGATGTGGTGAGATGGGTACATAAACAACTTACCCAAACTTACGCAAATGGGAAATACTTGGTTAATTTCCATGTACTAATTGTAAGGGGGGATATAATAATATGCAGTTAGTCATGGTTGGGTTGATTCAGTAGTGTGCAGTACTACTTGATCCCAACACGATGTAGGCAACTTGCAATTCCTCAATATTGGTCCTGATACGAGTTTAAAACTCTTTAATCAATGGCTTAGGCAAGCCATTTTAATGTGGATATATCGTACAAAATGCTAAACCCAAATTTCCGACAGGAAATTCAACAAGATTGTACATTCGAATCGATTGATTTCGATGTTCAGAATAATGAGTCTCCAACTACATTAGTTGAGACAATATTTTAGCTAGCTTTATTCATGATTTCATGTCAATAAAAGAGACACATAAGACCATATTATAGATGCATCTATATCATGATTTATCTGAACAATCCACTATCGAGATTTGAATCAATCCACAAATATCACCTTGAATTCTTTCAAGTGATTTGTTTTTGGTTCAGCATTCAATTTCCCTTTAGCACATGTAGTGCATACAAATCCAAAGATTGTGGGAACTTTGCTTTATGCAAATCAAGACCAATGGAATTGCCAATAATCTTCCTCATCATTCCAACTCTAGGATGACTTAGACTATCATGCCATGCTTGGAATGAATTTGCATTTCGGAAGATTACCTTATATGCAACAAAAATATAGGTTTTATGTATGTATAGTGCAATCCATATTCAAGGGATGGAATTTTCATAAATTTGCTTGTCATAGCCCGTAAGATTAGTGAAGTAAATTAATTCTTCTTTTCCATCTACATGTATTTCCACATGAAGACCATTCTTACGGATATCTTTATAGCATAGGGTACAAGTTAATCCTGGATACAATAAGGTATCCTCTCTCATTAATTGAGCACTCTTAGGGAGAGTAATAGTGGTTCAAACTGAACCAACGATTGAAGCATCATACATTGATGATCATAATCTTTCCTTCTCTTTTCTGAAGAGTCCGGAAAGATTCAACTCCCAAAGAATATATTTTCAAGTACCACTATTAACAATATATAATTCCATCCTAAATTGGATTGACATCAAATGTATTCTATAGTCTAATAAGAATGCATACTAAAAGAACTTCTTATTAAACATATAGAAAACATACATAATCACACAAATGTATTATAATATCCAACATATGAGTATGACATTACAATACAAATGTACTCACAATACATCCATCACTAGCAAGTTTGCAATGCAACTCTTCAAATCACATAGAGTTTGCACAATATAAATTATTACAACAATTTAACAATCCCACACTATAATGAAATAGATAGTAGCTTCGGCTTGAGACAATTTATTCTAAGTCTCCAAACATGTCATTTGAGGTGAACTCCATGAGCATGCCATCAGTACTTGGAAGCTTCTCCTTTATGAGATCCAGGTTGTCATTGTTGTCTTAACAACCCCCTTAGTCACAGCAGGGGCAAGATTGAAATGTGCTTCATATCTTGGCGATTTATCCTTGCTTTGCTTTGCATCCTTTAAGGATTTTTGGTAGAGGGCAACCAAATGCTTTGGAGTACGGCAATCTTTAGCAAAGTGATTGAAAGTGCCACATCTATGACATTTAGTGTCATTTTTGGCCTTAGCATCACCACCTTGCTTACCCTTCTCTTTGGGCTTTTGCCTTTTGTTGAAATTTTGCTTCTCGAGCTTGTTCTTTGGGTCACCGAAGCTGGATCCCTTGAACTTTCTCTTACTCGCACACTATGAGCCTCAGGTAGAGGTGCTGCACCAATCGGGTGCTTTTGATGGTTCTTCATTAGAAGCTCATCATGTTTCTCAGCCTGAGTCAATGTGTGGATAAGTTGAGAATACTGAGTGTATTTATTAGCCCGATACTGTTGTTGTAAGACTCGATCCGCGGAAGCATGGTAGAAAGAGTTTTCTCAATCTTATCAGCATCCATTGGTTCTTTCTCACAAAACTTCAACTTAGAGCAAATCTTATGAACAACATGATTGTAGTCTGCAACAGTCTTGAAGTCCTGCAAACGCAAATGGTTCCACTCATGATTAGCCTCCGCCAAATGAGTTCCTTCGCCGATCATAACGCTCTTTAAGCGCAAGCCACAAAACATGAGGATTCATCTCCATAAGGTACTCTTGTTTGAGATCCTTATGGATGTAAAACCTTAATAGCATTAAGGCACCGTACTTCTTTTGTTCATCCAAAACGACACTGCAGTAGGCTCGCTAAGGTATGGCAAAAGTCCACGGGATGCAAAGCTAATCTTTATATCCGAAGCCCAAGTGGGGTAATTGTGACCATCAATGGCAAGTTCATCGAACTCTTTTGCCATGGCCATAGCCTACGAAGTAGGACCACATGATTCAATAATTCATTCATGAAATATAATCAAGTGGCTAAATAATGTTGTAATTAATGCAAATTAATTCGAATGACATAACTCTCGAAGGATTAATAAAGGTACAAGGTAAACAAATAGCATGTAAACCTTCAAATTTTAATCTCATTAACTTGTATACATGGTAGATAGTCTCAAATGCCATAGGACATAGAGTACATCGAAATGATGGGCAATAATTTGCTTTGCCATAGCGTGGTCTTAATGCGGATATGCAACCTTTGCTAAGGATTCCATCACACCATGTGTATACTCAAGTTAATGATTGAGCACTGAATTTGGTAAGCACTACAATAGTGTAAACCAAAATTCTCAATGGTAATGAACACTGCAATAGTGTAATCCATTGTAATATTTTGATACTTAATCCTTGTTTTGGGAACATTGTATAGGTAATCATCAATCTTCAAAAAATGAGCATGATGTAGACCTTTAGTAATAGACCGTCAAAATCCATATACATGGATATGATCTCTATCACATAATGTTTGTATCCCGAAATTTTAAGAGAAATGCATAAATTAATTGCAAAGATCACTAGTAATATTTTACTAGTGAGTAAAATCACATCGTTGAGATGGTGTATGTGATAAAAATTATTGCAATGACGAAAATTGAGTATGAAAGTGCACATAAAATGACACAAACATACTTGCATTCTATAATAGAATTCGAAATTGCATGTGTACAAATATAAGAAAACATTTGTACGAATATATCATCACATGATAGATCTAGACTTAAATAAGTAGCAAGACTAAACGAGTGATAATCAACGGTAATTAACATAGTCTAAGGCTATGATTAAAGATTAAAACTGCTGAAAAAAAATACTAAACAGGAATTAAAAAAAATCTGGACCAGCAACATGACGGCCAGCCCGCCCACGCATCGATGGCTCGCCTAATCCCGCCGGCTGCGTGCGGTCGTCCGGCCCGGGTGTGGGCCGTGCCGCGGACGCCCCGGCCCGGCCGGCCCAAGTTCGCTCGCTCGGCCCAACCGGCTCCTTCGCGGCCTTTGGCCCATTTGGCCCATGCCGCCGCCCGGCCATATAAAAGGTGCGGTTAGGGTTTGTAACCCTAACCGCCCCTTCCACCGCCCGCGCGGCCCGGCCCCGGCGTGCGCCGCCGCCGCCCGTCTCCCGGTCGCACACCGCCGCGCGCCCGCAAGCCGCCACGTCCGTCGGTCGACCACCACGCGCACGAGACGTTCGGGGCCGCGCGCGTAGCCTCGCTTTCGCCGCGCGCAAGCCGTCACGCGGCCCCGGATCCGCGAGCGGGGAGCCGCACCGCGATCCGCCGCCCGGGTGCTTTCCAACCGTCGCCGGCGTTGTCCTCAGAGGCCGCCTGAGGAGCGGCGTCGCCTTGCCGACGTCGATCCGCCACCAACCTCCATCTCTCTGCCACCGGCTCGAAGACCGGCGCACATCGATGTGAGGAGCCGCCCCCGGTCGTCGTCGACGCCGGCGACTCCCCCTCCTCCTCCGTTCGCTGGTTCAAGTAAAAGGAGGGGCGTGCCTCTCCCCGGGAGGAGAAGTACCACCGCCGCCAGTCGTACTCGAGTCGACATGCCCGTCTCCCGTGGCCGGCCGCCGTTCACGCGCGCGCGGACGGACCATGGGTGGGGCTGGTTGGAGGAGTCGGTGTAGGTGATGGTGGTGGAACTTGCACAGCCGGATCGATGATTGCGCCGGCGTCCTGGAGGAGACGGGGCATCCCTGCACGCCGCGAGGGTCGCGAGGAGCCGTGGCGTGCCGGTTCCACTGGCTAACGGGGACGCGGCTGCAGTAGCGGTCCTTGTCGCCGGTGGAACCTCAACCACCGTAGCCGATGCCGTCGCCGTTGAAGATGGTTCTGAGGCGGCGGGTGTGGTAGAATACCACGAAGATCATACGAAGAAAAAGCATCACAGGAAGGACGTAAGTCATCTGAGGCATTGCTACCTTGTACTTGCGCTTTCCACTCCGGTGATGAACTTCTCCCGTTCACGGATGACCACCAACGATGACGTCCCTCTACTTCACGTACGGTCGCCGGCGATCGAACTCCGGCGATCTTCTTAGCAATTCCGGCGAGGGACTCCTACGCACCGGTGACTGCTCCCGGCCTTCAACTCAGGGAAGAGCGCTGATAACGTGTTGAGTAATGTAATGGGAACAGTAACAATGAATAGTAATCAAGTCTTAATCTTTATTGATGAACAATGGCACATATATATAGTACATGCCCAAGGGGCAGTTTGTAGGATGTAAAGGCACTTGGTAACTTGCCATTAGCGAGTTGCTAATCATCCCTTAACTATCTTATAATTGATCATTGAGAATATTCTCAACAGCAACGACCCCCTCGCGAGGACGTTGGCGCCGGACTGACGATGCGGCCGTGGAGTAGCAACGTGAGGGCGGCCACGCGAGCTCGTTGCGCACTTCCGCGGCGTCCAGGCTCGCGCGACGCTGGTCTGGCTCACCAACGCCTGGCTGCGCCTGAGGCCGGCAACCTCGGACACCACCTCACCGCCGGCCGCCCGTCATCCCCGGCACCGCATGACGAGTGGCGGCATCCTATACTCCTGTTGCTTCCCCCATTGGACAAATCTACCACGTCAGCCCCTCCTCCCGCGCTGACAGCAGCAGCTCCCTCGCGGCCTCGCGAGGATGTCGTTGCCGGACCGACGACGCGGCCGTGGAGTAGCAGCGTGAGGGCGGGCGCCTTCCACAGCGTGCACGACGTCACGCGTCGCCTAGCGTCGGGGAACGGGACGACCCCTTTGCCTGATCTAGGGACGCGAGGCCGTCGGGAGGAACACGGGGGACATTTTTTTTTTCAAAATCACCTTTACACAGAAGGGCTCAGCACCACGCTGTACATGGGGTGCCGGGTCTGAGTGGGTGGCCGGGTGGGCCCGACGGGTATAGGTGGGCGGGTATGTGCGGGTGGGTGAGAAAAAATTTTGTTTTTGACAGAAACACTCTCCAAATTGCATTTTTTTGTACTTCATAGTCCTACCCTATCCACTTGCAAAAACATACGACGGGTGGGTCTGGTGTGAGGGGTAAGGCGGGTCCGATTTGGGTGAGAAAAGTTTTCAATTATCTTCGCTCCTTATAGTATAGATATATTAGACTGCACCCAGATCATGGATTAGCTGAAGAAAATAGCTGAAGGTATGCAAATATAAAACAAATTGTATATTAGCACCAAAATTCCACCAAACTCTGTAAACTTACGCAAATGTGATGCACAACACGCCAAGGAAAACTACATTATAGATCAAATCAGATGTAATCCCAATAAACATACCTAGTTTGTAAAGAATCAACAACACTGGGAAACATGTGACCATTTAAGTAGTATCATGACCTAAACAGAGCCTTGCCTTATTTTTCTCACGGTTAAATATCCATTAAAGAAGACCATTTAAGTAGTATCATGACCTAAATAGAGCCTTATTTTTCTCACGGTTAAATAGCCATTAAAAAAGCAGTTGTTCAGGTCGACATTCACGGATTCACCATCCGCAACATCTAATATGGAAATTTCATAATCTCTTCGATCTAATCTCAGAAGCAAAAACAACAAGAAGGTAGAGGGCATTGTACCCACCTTCACATACGAGCACGGCTGCAGGTAAAATCCAGAGCATGTCGTTTAGAATTTAGAAACTGATTCACAGGACTCACAGGTAGAGATGGATGCACCGGTCCACGATGACCAAAACCTTAAGGATAGTGGCCTCCTGACACTCCCTACGCAGTGCACCCCTGCACGAGTGTGATGGACACCACGCCAGCACGTAGTGGTTCAGGATATTGCCGATGAAGGAAATAAGACACGCGCATGAAGGAGAGCAGAATTACCCGCGGCCGCAGCAGCGACAATGTCTCGGCACAGGACTGTAACAACCCGCCCAGAAAAATACCGTACTATCGCCTAAACCAATCCACTTTGGTCATTAAGCGATAATAAAGTATCATCCTGTCGTTAGTCACCGGGTTAACGCCTGGTAAATCACTTGAATAGCAACAAGGATCGACATATATGCATTAAAACTCACTCGAAGGCGAGTCCAGAGATACAACATCATTAACATCCAAATTTGTACCCCGAGGGGTTTAATTATTACAAACCGAAGTTTTTGCCATAAAAAAGTAGTTCAGAGTTTTGAAACAGCGGAATAAAACTAATGGGAAGCGGAAACACCACGGGAAGCCATCCGCGATGCTCTTAGTCGTCATCCTCCACTCACTACAGCTCCCAGCCGGGCGGGATCTCTCCGGGCCACACATCGTTGAAAGCATTACCTAGATCAACATATTATAGCAAGGCTGAGTATACTAATACTCAGCAAGACTTACCCGTCGGTGATAACTACTTCACCAACTCTAGACATTAAAGGCTTTTGGCCACTAAGTTTCCTTTTTGCTGAAAAGTAACAAAGAGTATGTCCTTACTTTCAAGATTTTAGCACAAGTTCTAGTGGGTTTAATCTTTACTACATTAGCCAACTATTACAGACAAAGTTGTTCAATACAATTAATCAAACATAGTATTCATCAACTTCCATCATTAGGGATCTCATGGCTAGTGGAGTAAGTAGTCTCAGATAACGGCGAGAGGCCGACAATCGATTGATTCAAACCTTTCAAGGTAGACCTAAAGACGCGGTAGGCTGCCCCCGCAAGGACAACTTCCCAAGCAGTTCCCAAAAATCCTCGGGTCGGGATCGAATCTTACAGTCTTTGGTGCAAGCTATCCGGCATACCCCGCGAGGCACCCGGAGTCACCGTACACCACCGGTAGCTAGCCGTGAGACGTATCCCAAGAGTAGTAATAGTAGGATCCCTCGCCACCTCATTAAGGTACAAGGCTTACCGGTCCCATTCCCGACAAGTGCTTAGTACGTTCAAACACTTAACCCACAATAGCCATTGGGCCGGAGCCCAAATCCCATGCTCTTACCACATCAGCAATCCAATTAAGGATATCTTGTGATTCCTATCTAGGAACCTATTCTCGCGAGTGAGGTCATCACCCGACTTGTAACGGTCCTATAGCTTAACAGCTATCGACCTATCGTACTAGTAAGGACAAGGTACCTAGGGATCATGCATCTAAGGTTCCATACAACTCTTGAACTTAAATGCACAAGCATCCATAGATAATTGAATAATCAAAAATTTGGAAACTAGGTTAGATGCACCGGGGCTTGCCTTCGTCAGCTAGGTTAGCCTGAGCACCCTCGGTGTCGTCGAGTACTCCCACGTACTGCAGCGAAGCTTCTGCTCCTCCTTCCTCGGATTCCGGGACGAGTGAGTAGTCACCGTTAGGAAGATCTACACAGAATGCAATGCAAGGTTCAGGTGATGTGATAGTTTGTTTAACTTATCCAACTCTTGTTGGTCATATTCACCTTAACAAATATTTAAATATTACATTCCTTTTAGGAAGGTTATTATGGTTATGTGTTTCATTCTTTTATTACACCCTTGAATCAATGTTTCTTTTATACTTGTTATTTCATGTGGAGGTTTTGTTTCTTTTACCACTCACTAGTAAGGGTGTGAACAAGATTTTTATTTACTAATTAATTCCTTATCAGCATGGGTTTAACCTTTAGTTAAGTTAGGTAACACTTCCCAAAAGGGGAAGAGAATTGAAACCTTTTTATTAAGCAATAAGTCTCTAGAAATTTAAAGAAGGGTATCTTAAGCATAACAACACCCATAATGAACTACTGGACTCACATGCAAAGCTTGGAAGCTAGAAAATAAATATTTTGGAAAATAAACAAAAGACTAGCTAGCAATCAAATTAATGCATACAAAAATAAATAAGCATCAAAATGATCCAATTGTTCTCATACATGCTCTCTGGTCCTAAACAAGCCTAATGAACCAGCAAGCACACCTAGAAGTTCTACTAATCTTGTTTCACAAATTTACAAAGGAAAACATGCACAAATTAAGAATAATTATTTATGGTAAACCAAAGATCTTGATTAATTCACCAGAGGTGTGTTTTGACATAACAAGACAGCATGCACAAGCTGGGCAAAAAACATAAATATTTTTAGCTAAAAAAACATCTAGGTAGATTCTGCATAAAAGAAAAACAATTTATATAAAACGATTTCCTTCATAACTTTGTGCAATGTTTGGCACAGGAGCTGGTCATGACATGATACACAACATATCCAAAATTTGGATACAGAGGATTTATAGTTTTTGATTTATGGCATATCTAGGTTTTTTACATTCCTATTTTTCATGTTAAAAATATACAGAATCAGACCAAGTGAGAATAGCAAAAGTTGTAATATTCTTCACCACGAATCCAACAAATTTGGTTTTGCAATTTTCTGAATTTTCTACGAATTTCTAGGAATTTTACAAAAAATCAGCAAAAGCACTTTACTATTGAAGTTACAGTTTTGCGGACAGACCCATGAAAGTTTGAGATGCTTACAGAATTACCCTTAGTTTTGTGCTTAGGCCCTCAGGAAGATTTGGGACCAAGCAATGTGGCCCCTGGGCGGTGGCCGACGCGAGTTGGCCTTAATTCCGGCGAGGCTCGCCGGAGTGTGGCCGGGGAAGGGTGTGGGGAGGGGCTAGGGTCATCGGTGACTGGGTTGTGGCCGAAGTTAGGGTTGGGGCGGCTCCGGAGATGGGACGCGACGACGGCCGACGTCGGCGGGCACGGAAGCTCCGGCTCCGGTGAACTCTCGGCCGGGGCAAGAGAATGGGCGGCGCGCACAGCTCTACTGGGTCCTAGGGGAGGCGCCGGGGCGTCAATCGGCGGTGGAGGCGAGTGAAGCGTCGACGCGCCCGCGGCGGCGCTCCCGGCGCGGTGGCGAGCACTGGGCCTGCGCGAGGAGGGCCGGTATTCGCTTTAAATAGCAGGGGCGGCTCCCTACCGTCGCGTCGAAGCAAGGGCCCGGGTTTAACGCCGTTGTACGGCGTCTAGCCTCAGTAGGTGCGTCCGGCGCGGGGAAGCAGGCACGGACCACCGGACACCGCGCGGTGCGCGAACGGCGAGTACGGGCGGTCCACCGGGGGGTGTGCGGACTTCAAGGGAGCCTCGGTGTGCGTGGCACGGGGAAGGAGCGGCCTCGGGATGCAACCCATGGGCGCGAACGCGGAGGGGCCGGCGGCGCGCGCGCGGCGGCGCGGCGCCGGCGCGCGCGGGCGACGTCGCGGCGCGCGCCGCGTTCCTGTCGGTGCGGAATGTGGTCCCGACACTAACCAGTAATAAGCGCCGAGGTCTCTCCCTCAATGGTCGATGCTAAGCAACTAATGACACGAGGTTTATCCTGGTTCCGGCCGGGGGCCGTACGTCCAGCAGTGGTGTGCTCGAGGCACTATATTGCTCAGCACCGGGGTGCCTGTAGTGGGGCTGCTACAAGCAAGGTGGGAGAGGAGGAGTAGCCTCCAAGTCCCTGTGAAGTGGCTGAAGATGTTGTGGTAGAATTGAGGAATGCGTGTGTTATGTGTTGTCTGGTGTCTGTTCTCGTGTCCCCTGCGGCGGGGGAGTTCGCCTTCCTTTTGTAGGCCAAGGAGAGGGCGAATTACATGCATACCGCACTATTCAGCTACACGGGGAAGCATGGTGTGCCGCGCCATAGAGTAGGCGGCCGCCTTGACGGTCCTTGCCGTGATCTGGCCATCATGGTGTATCTCGTACCCGAATAGTGGTAGCTTCGAGGGTAGGAGTGTATAGGATGACCGTGATGACTCCAGGTGGGCTCGAGGGGGTTGCTGACGTCGATCCGTACGGGACATAGTGGTAGTCATGGCGGCGTCCCGTTCCCGCACGCTTCACAGCACCGAAGCTATTATCACAGTGCCCGACGTGCGGTCGTACGTGCGGGGGCGGCCGCCCCCGCCGTTGCGGTGGCGGGGATGGCGCCCCGCCGGCCTAGCGTCACGACCTGGCCCTGCAAAGTCACGGGAAAGCATTTCGAGGGTGTGGCCGGCCCCCCTTCGAGGGCTCGGCGCGTTAGCCGTACGGGAGTAGGCGGCGCGGCGTCACGGGGCTAGCACCGGCCACGTCGCACAGTCCCCCACAGTGGCGGGGATGGGTTCCCTCCTAGGGAGTTGGTGCGACAGGACCGGGGCGTGAGTCCCAGGCGCATGATGGCGCCGTCCCGCCGTTGTCAGAGCATTAAATGCCCGTACCCGCGTGTGGGAACGGGCGTGCGCGTGCGGGGCGCCCTCGAGCGAGGCGGAGCCTGCTCGGGGGCGGCGTGGACCCTCGAGCGGGGCGGAGCCTACTCGAGGTAAGCGTACACCCTCGAACAGGGCAGAGCCCACTCGAGGGAGGTGTGTACCCTCGAGCGAGGCGGAGTCTGCTCGAGGGGATCTTCGAGTGGGCCGCCTTGGTGGGCCGCCGGGGCCACCGCGGCGTGGGCCATGCCCTGTGTGCGCGCTTAAGCAAGACGTGTTTGGCTTTGGCTTTTTGCAGGTTTTAAGTGGGGTTTCCCTGGTTATTTAAGGGGACCCCCAGGGCTGTCCCCGATAGTAGCCCCCGAGCATCTGCGGGTTCGCCGGCCAGGCTCCCGCAGATGTTGGAGCCTACGGATAGGACGTCCTTCCCTCCTGGCTTGTGAATGCTCTCCGTGGGGCCGCGTCAGCGGACCCGCGGATCTAGCCCCCGAAGCCCTGTAGGAGCGTGGGTGCTCCTGCAGGGGTTTTACCGCGAGATTTGGTCAGAGGGCGTGGTACGTATTTCAACCGGTGTCGGCGATGTTCCAGCCGGCTTCGGTGACGCACGCGCAGCTGGCACCACCTGCGGCCGGTGCGATCCAGGGGGGTAGCCGTGCATCGAGCCCCCGAGCCTGGGCCCGTTCAAGGCGATCGGGTAGTAGCTCTACGACTTGTTTTTAACGCGCCCTCGCCGTCCCTCCGCGGGACAGAGGGTGAGGTTTCCGCAACCCCCATCGATCGGGTCGCAGATTGCGGATTCCTCATCGAGCTGTTAGCGGGTGGTTCGGGTGGACGCCCATACCCCGTTCGATAAGGGTAGGCTGCGCGGTCCGGGGACGCGTCCATTAAAGCGCTTGCGTGGGTTTGCTAGGTGGGGCTCGGTCCCGTTCGCTAGGGACCGAGGGCGCGGAAGCTCTCCCTCGGTGGGATCCCCCTGGCTAGCTGCCCTCGCTGGCTCCCGAGCACGACATGTGGGGCACCCTCGAGCCGGCGGGCTCGAGAAACGGCTCGAGTGCGCGTGCCTTCGTCGTCCCTGACTCTGGTGATCTGGGGCGCCTGTTCGAACCCGTCGAGGGTCAGGCTTCGAATCTCTGATCATTAGGGTCGTGCGGGGTGGCGGCTAGGCGCTCCCGTCTTTGCATCTGCGAGTCCTCGAGTGGTCCCTGACCGTGTCAGCCCTCGAGACGCTGATTAGTAAAGATAATGCGGGGTGGCGGCTAGGCGCTCCCGTCTTTGCATCTGCGGGTCCTCGAGTGGTCCCTGACCGTGTCAGCCCTCGAGACGCTGATCAGTAAAGATAATGCGGGGTGGCGGCTGGGCGCTCCCGTCTTCGCATCTGCGAGTCCTCGAGGGTCCCTGACCGTGTCAGCCCTCGAGACGCTGATCAGTAAAATAGAGCATCGAGGGTACCTGTGGTGCCTGTTTTACTTCAAACGGGCCCCGAGGTGACCGGTCGATGTTTGCACCCTTCGAGGGTCGAATCTTTCTAAGCCAGGGGCTCGCGCCGCTCGAGCGTCTTCCTTACTTGGTAAGGGACCGGGCCATTTAATGCTCCGCAGTCGCGGCTGTAGGTTCGCGCCGCGGGCACGTCTTTTTAGGCGTTGTAACCACGCGCGTAGTGGGCGGTGCGGGCAGGCGGATGTGACCGCCTGCCACGGCCCTCCCGTTTCTACGCCGTGATGATGGCCCGTGAGCGGTTGTCTGGCCGCCGCGGTCGTGGTGGGGCCCGTCCGTCAGCGAGGGGAGATTTCACCTGCAGTTAATGCGTGCGGGGCGCACGCTCCGGAGAGCACGCCCGCGGCCTTTAAATCAGATGAGAGGGGGCGACGGCGGTTTTTACCTTAGCATTCGCCATTCCTGCTCCTCGCACTCCAGCCCCCGAGTTGTTCTTGCCATCGCATCTTCTCCTTTCGGGGCTCTTCTCGTTCCTTGCGTTTCACTTCCTCGCCCGCTCGCATGGCGCCCCAGCAGCCTCTTGTCATCGTCGACCCGTACGCGTGGGAGCGCTCGATGGTAACGCGGCTGGTGCTGAACCAGTTGGTGGCCGCCGGCCAGCCGGCGGCGAACGAGGACGAACGGCCGGCGGAGTGGATCGTTCCGCCGGCAAGGGACCATGAGCCCAACCCCCCGAGCGGCTATGTGGTTAGCTTCATCCGCTTCCACGAGTAGGGCTTCGCGGCGCCGGCGAGCCGCTTCATGCGGGCGCTCTGCCACCACTACGGCGTGGAGCTTCACAACTTCGCGCCGAACGCAATCTCGCAGGCGGCCACGTTCGTGGGCATCTGCGAGGGCTACCTAGGGATCCTGGTGAACTGGGATCTCTGGATTCACCTATTTTGCGCGGAGCTGTTTACGCAGCCGACGACGGAGCAGAGAACCCGCCGCGCGGTGCGCGCCGGTGGCATGTCACTCGCCTTGCGGGGTCAGCGCAAGGACGAGTACATCCCCTGCACCATGACGACCAACAACGCAGGCTGGGAGCCGGGGTGGTTCTACCTCCGCAACGACGAGCCCGGCCTCCCTCCCTACACCGGCCTGGTGCTCCGGGAGAGGCCCGACTCCTGGCACCACAGGGTGTCCCCGCTCCAGCACTAGAGGCGGCTGGACTCGCTCCTCACCGCGCTGAGGGACCTGGCGGGCCGCGGGCTGACCGCGGGGACCGTCCTCGCACAACTCCACAACCGGCGGATCGTTCCCCTGATGGAGAGGCCGCTCCGCACCTTCGAGATGACCGAGGATGCGGACCCCGTCGCATTGGCGAGGTCGCGGATGCTGCAGACCCCCCTCCTGCGGGAGACGCGGCTACCGGGGCGCGGAGCGCCGTCGACTCCAGGTCCGTGCGCAACGACCGGTCGCTGTGGGAGCTTGAGATGTTGCCCACCGGCCAGCTGGTGAGTGGAGTTCTTGATTTTCGCTTCGATTTTGCTGATACCTCGGGTTGTTGACGTATTTCGATGCTTCACTCGCAGCTGGTGCAGGTGAACGCCGCGAAGTCCGTGCCACCCACTCCCCGCTCCCGCGCACTCGCGCGCGCGGCGCAAGAGCGAGAGCGGGCGCGGGTGGCCCGGAAGAAGGAGCGCACGAAGTGACATCGCGAGCGTCGCGAGCGGAGGAGCGAGGAGTACCAGCTGCGTGAGCAGTAGGGGCTCTCTTCGCCGGGGACCGAGGAGTACTCGTCCTCGGACGAGGAGGAGGAAGAGGAAGAAGAGGTGAGGGGGCGGGCCCCCCCCGATAGGTGGGAGCCTGCGCCCCCGTCGCCGGAGCCGGCCTCCGGCGGCGGGGCGACACCGCCCGGGGCGGGGTGCGGAGGCGCTCGCCGCCGGGCAATCGACAACGGGGACGGCACGGGCCGCGGAGGGCGCCGGCGCGCGCCCCGGAGGTGGGTGCGACGGATGCGCCCGCGCGCGGGGCGTGGCCCGCGCGCGCGGTGGAGGTGGCCGGAGGTGCGGCGGCGGCCGCGCCGGCGTCGTCGGTCGGGACCTCGAGGAAGAGGAAGCGTGCCTTTTCCTCCTCGAGGTGAGAGACTTGCCCTTTCGAGAGGTTGCGCATCTGATAGGCAGGGACCTGACGATTTACTCATGCTTGCGCAGAGTGGTGCCAACCGTGCCTCCCCTCGCACCGACCAAGGTGTTGAGGGCGGACGCATCCATCCCCACCCGGTGGCGTTCGTCGAGGGCGCCGCAGGAAGGGGCGAGTGCAGCGGCGGCGGCGGGCGAGAGGCCTCGAGGCCGCGGCGGTGGCTTCACCCCTCGCGCCGCGGCCGGCGGTCGTCGAGGGGCCGCGAGCACCGGTCGTGGTGGAGGCGCGGCCGGCGGCGCCGGTTGCGGCGGCGCCGCCGGCGGCGTTCGGCGTGGAGGGCCATCCGGCGCCCGCGATTGCGGAGACGCGGCCGGAGGCGGAGGTCGCGAGCGCCGCGGCGGGGCTGCGGCCACGGAGGAGCGGGTGGAGGCGCGGCGAGGGGCCCACCACTCCGCCGGCGGCTCCCGGTGGCGGTGGTGGAGATCCCGGACGACGACTCCCCGCCGCCCGGGTGGGACCAGTGGGTGAGCTTCCCCACGCAATCCTCCGAGTCCCAGGAGGGGGCCCTTGTGAGGCGGCGGGATGGCCACATGGTGGCAGGAGGCCGTGGGCATGGCGCCGAGGCCTCTTCTTCCCGCGCCGGCCACCCCGCTCCGGGAGAGGGGCGCGTTGACGGTCCGCCCGCCTTCGCCGACGCCCAGGAGGAGCAGGGGCTGTGGGAGGAGCTCCGCGGCCACGGCTCTGCGCTCAACCGAGCGTTGAACGAGGCGCTGCGGATCCATGGCGGCCCCGCGTGGCGCGTTTTCCAGGTGAGGCAGCGTCGTCTTTTTTATTTCTTCGTCTTCACGCTTTGACCCTTGCGGCGTGACGCTCACTTATTTCGAACTGTTGGCGGCAGGAGCTCGAGCATCGCGCCCGCAACAAGTATGGCGCCTTTGACGAGATGAGCGCCGAGCTTCGCCAGTTGCGGGAGCGGTGCAGCGCCTTCGACGCGCTTGCTGATGCCTTGGGGACCCCGGACAGCTGGCTGTCGTACCTGGCTGAGGCCCTGCGCGACCAGCTCCAGGAGTGCGAAAGGCAGGACGCGGCGCACTCTTCCACCCTCGAGCGAGTTTGCACGGCCCTCATCGATCGGGATGAGGCGCTGCGGCAGGCGCGGCGAGACCTAGAGAGGACGCGTACCCAGGCGTCCAACTGGGAGGCGGAGGTGGCCGCCGTCCGCAACGACAACCTGGAGCTCCATTCGTTGCTCCGGGGGCGCGAGGTCGGCGAGCCGGCCGAAGAGCGGGCGCGCGCGCGGCCGAGCGAGGGCCAAGGAGGCCGACGAGCCGAATGCCACCCTCGACGCCAAGGTTGCGGCGCTCGCCATCGCGGAGGACCGGCTCCCCGCAAGAGCGTACCGCCCGCCGGGGGGCCGAGAAGCGCCGGCGGGGAGCGGGTTGCTCTTGCCGATGCCCGGTCGGCGCTCGAGCGGGAGCGCGTCGCTCGCGAGGCGGCGCAGAAGTCGCTGGAGGAGCGGAACACGGAGTTCTCAAAGCTCGAGGGCAAGCTGGTGGTGCTCAGCATCACGAGCGCGAGCCAAGAGCAGGCCCTCAGGGAGCAGAGCGACACCGTCAACGACCTTCAGTAGGCGGTCGAGGCCGAGCGCCGCGCCCTCGAGGTGGAGAAGAAGCAGGTCGAGGGTGAGTCGTTGTTTGTCTTTTGTTTTGCTGACTTCCCCTTAGAGGGTTCATTCCCTTTTCTGATTTCTTTCTTGCTGGCAACGTTCAGGCCTGCACACCGCGCTGAGGCATGCGGCCGAGCGGGCCGAGGTGCTGCAAACCTCCTACAAATCCTCCGAGCAGGAGCTGTAGGAGCTGCGCTCTGTGGCGCTCGAGACCTGCCAGGCCGTGGAGGAGGGCGAGGCGCAGGCCGGGAGCTCGGCCGGCGAGCCGCTCGCGCGCCCTCGCCGGCACGTCTCCGGGCGCATGCGCCGCGCTCTGCACCTCGGCGTCCAGAAGGCCCTCGGAGTGGTGCGATCTCATTACGAGATCAACTTCGAGGCCGTGGCGGAGGGCTACGTCGTCCCTGAAGGCGTCGAGGACGAGGTGGCGATGGAGCGCGTGGACGCATTGGCCGCTGACGCCGCCGTGGCGCTCGCCGAAGCCTTCGAGGAGTTCCTATTCCCGGATGCCGCCGACGCCGATGCTCCTCACGCTTGAAGATTGCTGGGCGCTGGGCCCTTTTTCTTTGTATGTTAGTGTACGGGCCGCATGGCCATGTAAATAAACAGATCATTTTGCTTCGAATGATTGTGAAAGTGTAATGATGTTCTTTAATTTTATCGCGCTGTTTTGTTTCTCCTTCTTCCTGAATAAGTTTGAGTTAGGGAAGTTCGATTTTCGCTAGCCGCCTGCTGGGCCGGAGGCAAGAGAGAAGGGCCGTATCCTCGCGGAGGCGTAGGCTATCTCTGACTCGCGCGTCCTTTCCGCTAGGCTGCGTGCGCCCTGTTCGAATTTTACTCGAGATCGAAGTCGAAACGTACTTGGCGCGCGTGGATTTTTGCGAAAAAATGGGACCATTTTTTGTGGGGGGGCGCCCCCCGCAGTAGCCCCCGAGGGTAACTTGGGTTTCAGGGGAAAGCCGAGTTGCCCTTTTTATTGAACTGGTGGTGTTTACATGGTCGTCGCCAGCTGGGGTGTTGGGCACGTGATTTATAACAAAAAACTTGGAAATCCTAGCTAGGGATAGAAGCGACATAGCTGTTGGATGTTCCGAGCGTTGGTGAGTTCCTCGCCGTCCTCGTTGGCTAGCTTGTATGTGCCAGGCTTGAGCACCTTCACCACGACGTAGGGTCCCTCCCACGGAGGTGATAGCTTGTGGCGTCCTCGGTTGTCTTGGCGTAGCCTTAGGACCAGATCACCCTCGCTGAAGTCCCGCCGGCGTATCTTCCGTGCCTGGTAGCGCCTGAGGGACTGCTGGTATCTTGCGGAATGCATCAAGGCCACGAGGCGCGCTTCGTCCAGCTGGTCCAATGAGTCCTCGCGGGCTCGCTGGTTGGCGTCTTCGTTGTAGCCTCGAACGCTGAGCGACCCATATTCTAGGTCTGTGGGGAGGACGGCCTCCGCACCGTGGACTAGAAAAAATGGGGTGAACCCAGTGGCTCTGCTTGGGGTGGTCCTTAGGCTCCACACGACCGCAGGTAATTCCTGGAGCCATTTTCGACCAGACTTGTTCAGCTGGTCGAAAATTCGGGGCTTTAGGCCTTGTAGGATCATGCTGTTGGCACGTTCTACTTGGCCGTTGGTCTGTGGGTGTGCCACAGTTGCCCAATCCACACGGATGTGGAATTTGTCGCAAAATTCCAGGAATTTCCTACCCGTGAACTGGGACCCATTGTCGGTGATGATGGAGTTCGGCACTCCAAAACGGTGGGCGATGTCGGTGAAGAACGTCACCGCTTGCTCAGCCCTGAGATTGGTAATGGGGCGCACCTCTACCCACTTGGAAAATTTGTCGATTACGACCAACAAGTGGGTGAAGCCCCCGGGCGCCTTTCGCAAGGCCCCGATGATGTCCAGCCCCCACACGGCAAATGGCCATGTGATTGGGATGGTCTGCAGGACGTGAGCAGGGAGGTGGGATTTGCAGGCGTAGAATTGGCACCCTTCGCAGGTGCGCACGATCTCGCTGGCGTCTGCGACCGCCGTGGGCCAGTAAAAGCCTTGGCGAAACGCGTTGCCTACGAGGGTGAGGGGCGTGGCGTGGTGGCCGCATACCCCCGCATGTATGTCTCGGAGGAGCTCGCGCCCCTCGGGGATTGGCACGCATCGCTGCAGGATGCCGGAAGCGGCGCGCTTGTACAGCTTGCCGTCGACGAGGGCGAAAGACTTGGCCATCCTGGCGATGCGCCTGACCTCGGACTGATCCGAGGGGAGCTCCCCTCGGCCCATCCAGGCGATATACTTATCGCGCCTGTTGGACGGCCGCTTACTCGATGAGCGCCTGCGCCTCGCGGTGCAGGTTTCGCGCCTCGGGCGTCGAGGGGGCCGGCATGGCCCGCGCGCGCGGCCGCGGCGGCAATAAGCTTCTGGCTTGCTCGCGGAGGCGTGTCCGGGTTGTCGACGTTGAAGTCGGCGTTGATGCGGTCGCGGGCCTGTATGCCCCGCCCCCCGCGCGCGTTCGCCGCGCGCGGAGGCTTCCCCCGCCATGGAGGCGCGGAGCAGCCGCACCGTCTGATACTCCTCCGCCAGCTTGGCTTCGAGTTCGCGGGCTTGGGCCAACTGCACGTCAATGTCGGCCCCAGCAGGGGTGCTCGGTCCTGCCGCCAGGCGCGGAGCGATCCCTGGGGCGGGCGCAGCCTTCCCCGGCCGCCGGCCGCCCGTTGCGCCGGTGGCGTTTGCTGGGTCATTAGCGATGACGACGCAACACTCCCGCGCGGGGTCGTAGCTGCTGGTGCTGGAGTCGTCGGAGCAACCGAACCAATAGTCCGTGGCGTCGAGGAAACGCCTGAACATTACTGGGTCCGGCACGCCGGAGAAGTCCCATTCCGCGTAGGTTGGCGAGTGGCAACGCGTCGAAGGATCCTAGGGACGACTCGTCGGCGGCGGAGGCGCTAGGATCCCTGGCGACGAAGACATGGCGGCCAGGGGGAACTCTGCGCATCGTGGTGTTGACGTTGGCGTCGTAGGCCGTCGTAGCGCCGCGCAGACCGATGGGGAAGCGCAGCCCGGAGACCGCGCGCTCCCCCGCCGGGGGTGGCGGCCGTCGTGGCGATGGGCGCGCCGCGTTGGGGAGGCGGCGTGTTCGGCTTGCCGTCGCTCCGACCGCGCCCGGCGTGAGTGCCGACCGAGCGACGGCCGACGTCGAAACGCCGACGGGCCCACGGCATCCGTGCCGGCCGGGCGCTTGCGTCGTGGCGACGCGCGCGGCGGCGACCGGGGCGGACCCGGCTTGGCGCCTGTAACGCCCGCGTTTTTAGCTCCAAATAAATCACTTAATAAATCATGCGTATTTTCAAAACTATCCCGCCGAGCTCAATTACCCACTTTCAAACCCTAGTCACTGTCCCTCCCTCTCACCCCGGCGCGCGTGCCGCGAATCCCGCCGGCACCGCCCACACCCAGGCCAGCACCCATGCGCGCTTTCCCAACGCCGCGGTCGGCCACCGTGCCGGGAATCCCGCGCACGCCGCGGTCCTGACGGCCGGTCCGCCACGCCATCACCGCCGTCTCGGAAAACGCGCCGATGCCCGGAAATCGGAAAAATTCCCGCAGAATCCTTTCCCTAATTTCCCTATCTATTTTTCCAGATTTTCTGAAATCTCTTCCCCCATTTCTTCCTTTTCTTTCTCTATTTTCCCTCCCTTTCTTTTCTTTTCTTCCTTTTCTTTTCTTTCCTCCCTTTTTCCTTTTCTTCTTTCCTTTTTTTCTCCTTTCTTCTTTTCCTTTCCTTTCCTTCTTCTCTCTCCCTCCCCTCCCTTCTCCTTCCTCCCACGCGGCCAGAATCCCGCGCCCCGACCGGCGCCACCGACAACGGTTGACCCCGGCCCGCGACCCACCGCGCCGGCCGCGCGCGCGCCGGCCCGCGTAGGGCCGGCCGCACGCCACCGCGCCCGGCCCTCCTCTCCTCCCCTCGCCGCGCATGGCCGGACGAGCCGGCGACCGCCATTAAAGGCGAGCTCGCCGGACACGCCACCGTGTCGCCCCTCCTCCTTCCCGAGCCCTGCACGACGCGTCCAATCGCACGGCACTCGGCCCCCACCGCGGTCGTCGGCCACGGCCCCCCGCCGAAGATCGTCACCGGCGAGATTTTTTTCCACCACCATTGACGACCCTAGAAGCTCCTCGAGCTCGGCCGCCGAACCGCCATCCGCCGCCTATAAAAGGAGCCGGCCGCCCACCGGGCCGCCGCACCACACCAAGACTACCGCCCCCTTGCCTGAGCTCTAGAGCACCGCCGCCCCTAGCGCCGCCACCTCCCTCGGTGCGCCGCCGCCGATCCACCTCCTCAAGCCGACCCTAGCCAAGGTGAGCACGGTAGTGGCAAGCCCTCGCTCCCCTCATTCTTTTCCCCCTGCCCCCGGCCGCCGTCGCCCCCGGAAGACGCCGCCCGCCACCGACCGAGGCGCCCGCGCGGCCGCCCTCCCCCGCCTCGTCCGTCTGCGTTCGCGAGGTAGGGGATGAAGGGGGGTTGTTTAGCCAAAAACCCCCTGTCATTTCCCCTATTCTTCCCCACCAAGCCCCCTTCCTATTTCCCTCTCTCTTCTTTATCAAAATACACCCTAGAACTTAAGATTTTCCACCAAGACACCCCTGTTATTTTTAGGTAGGCCCTTAGGCTAATATAATTAAACCCCCACCTACCTAAATATTATAGTTAGGTCCTTTTTGTTCAAACTAAATGACTAACCGACCCTAGTTAATTCTATAACCTCTCTTTAACCCAACATTCCCGGTTATTTCCAAATGACACCATGCCTCTCCAGTTAGGTTCCCACCAAACCCTACACCAACCCCCCCTTCCCTAGGACTTATATATATACCCCTCCCCGCTCATTTCCCCTCCGGGAGCTCGGCCAGATATATGTGTGCTAATATTGCTTGCTTGCCTGTGTGTACGCTATAGCCGACGGAGTAGACGGAAGAAGGTACCCCGAGCCGGAGATCGAAGCCGACTACTGCGAGCAGGAACCCGAAGCCCCGAACGCCGAGCTGGCACTCCCCGAAGACTACGAAGACGGCAAGTTCACCCCCATCCTTTGATGCATGTTTCTGTCCTAGTTTTATAAATATACCCTACACCCGTTTATAAATTGCATATTGTTTTACTGCAAAACATGGTAGGATAGCCACCCTTGATTGCTATGATTGAAACTTGTTTTGGCCTAAATGTTTGCTTTACAAATGTGTGCGTGCTTTCAAAATGTGTGAGTGCTTTAAAAACAAAAAGGGGATATGTTTGGAAAATGAGTAAAGAACTCGGGTAGACGGGATGGACGTGTGTGTCGGGAGTATGGGGGAGCTCGTACCTGTGTGGTTGAGCATGTTGGGAGTTGTCCATCTTGTCGGTTAAGGACCGGGTTGCGTGACATCTCACCTGACCCAAGTCATCGTACAACCACTCGACCGTTGTATGTGGCAACGGCTTAGCATAAACCCCACTAGTTAATCTACTTGCCATCCGGTGTGCGGGTGAGCGGCGGTAGACCGGGGAGCGGGGGTACGCTCCGTGTGAGGTACGCCCGGTTATGTGGAATGACCCCTTGGGTGCTTCCGTGGTGGCTCGTAGTGTTAGCTAAGGTGGGTAATGGCTATGATAGGATCCGTACCGCGCCGAGGTGTCCGTGTGACGGTACCCTACTTGTGGGTAAAGATGTACAACCTCTGCAGAGTGTCAAACCTATTCGAATAGCCGTGTCCACGGTATTGGACGAGTCACGGTGTGGTCACAAAAACTAGTGTTTGGGATGGGATGTTTTCTGGCGTGAGTTGTTTTCCGGGTGAAGTGTGTGGCTGTGTGCCTGGGCTACGACGGACGGGAAGTCCGGTAGTTCCGCAGTGGTTTTCCTAAAACAATTGAGTCACTTTGGTTATGAAAGTGATTTGCGAAAACCTTTTTGAAATGAACCCCTGCATGAGTAAGTTTGCAAAATGAACCATAACCCGATCCTTGTTATACTTTATGCATGAATGCGCTTATAAGCCCCTCCGTGGGTGGGGTTGGATTTGCCGAGTACGTATGTGCTCACCCTTGTTTTACTAACTATTTTACAGAGGAGGATCCCGATTACATTCCCCAAGACGTTGAGTAGGTCGTTGCCCTACACCCAACCGTGCCTGTGTACCCAGGGCCCCTACCGAAAGCTTCCATGGTGTGGTACTCTGAGGAGGCTATGGAAGCCTTTGCTATTGTAGTATGGTCGTTAGCGTTTGTGTTGTTCCTTGTAGCGTTGGCACTACCGTGCCCTCTGTGTCACCGTGATGTAAAAGACTGATTCCACCGTTGTAATAAATGTGTTACCGCCCTCCCGGGACCGGTATTTGTGTCACATTTAGTCACCTCTCGATGAGGGGACGCTTCGGTGGTATCGAGCCGTAGGTTGGCCGTAGGACATGACCCCTAGGATACGAGACCTCCTCTCGGCCTTCTCTAACCTTTCCTTTGCTAAGCTCACCTTTTCCCAATCCTTACCTTGATTCTTGCTCGTTTCCGGATGGCTAACCCCGAATGGAACGGAGGAATCCGCCTCGTCCGGCTTTGGTCTCCCTAACTTTGTTGCTACTCGGCCCTAGAGCGCGTCGGAGTAAGGGATCCGCCGGAGTTCGTCTACGGGAGTACGAACGCTACGGCACCCTTCGGTGTAAGCCGCCGATCTTTGTGGGAAGAAGCACGCTTTGCCCCGACATAGAACCATGGTTCGTCTCCGCCATCGGTTTTCGCTTCGCCGACACCTACCCCAAGGCTGCTCGGAAGGCCCTGCGACAACTACGAGTGGTTTATAGACAGCACCTCCGAAGGACTCCAATGGGATTCTTTCCACCCTCCGGAGGAAGAGGGCGCTCGTGGATTGATCGCATGAGAGGACTAGAACGAGAGGAAGAAGACTTAGAAGAGGCAGTTTCCCACCTATCCATATACCTCAGAGGCCTAGACCACCTTTATGAGGAGCAAGCTCAACAACTGAAGCAGCAGATCGACAGAGCGGAAAGAGCAGAACAGAGGATAGAACTAGAAAGGGTGAAGACAACCATAGCAGAAGTTGAGCTGCACAACATGAGGCAAGACTACCTCAGGGAAAAGGAACGTTCGGAGATGTTCCACAAAGAGCTGTGGGATGAGCTCCACAAGGAACGTAGAAGGAGAAGAGGAGAAGCTGACTTGGATGAAGAAGAACCCGAAGAAACTCACTGGGACAAAGGGACCCAGACTGAGGAAGAAATACTGGAGAAAGACCTCCCACTGAAGAAACGCCGCATCCAGCTAGAGGAAGAATCACCGTAAGGATAAGCCTAGGGTGTTTAGGCTAGAAGCTGAGACCTAGTAATAATAAGTGTACCCCGAAGAATGTACCCCAACCTTCCTACTAAATAAAGTTATCCATCTCTTGTACCCCACCACCACCTGTTCAACTCTACCTTTGTTTTCAGATGGCGGAAGATGGATGGACCCAAGGCGTGTGCCAGGAGGAGCCTGGTTTTGCTCGCCTTCTCATCAACTCCCTGGAGCGCCTCGGTATCACTGAGCGCCCTAGGTACTACAGCAGAGAGTACGAGCAACTCGACACTCTTTGCTGTAGAGTGGTCCTCTCCGTCGCTAGAAGCAACCGCCACACCAACATCGAGCCGTGGCGCGTGACCGCCACAGGGTTTCGACACCGGAACACCTATCCTTTGGCCCTCAGAAAAGCCCTCCGCTACCTATGCCGAATCTACGAAGAACACCTCGTCCCCACACCAATGAGGTACTTCCCTCCCGCCATCAGAACCCCAGTTTGGCAGGCCCGCATGAGAAACCTGGAACGACGCCGCCACCAAGAAGACTTGTTGTACCACGTAGTCGCCTACCTTGTCTCCCTGGACAAGCTCTTCGATGACCAGGCCAGACACTTGAGGGAACAAATCATTCGGGCCGAGCAAGCTGAAGTCACAGTAAGGATGCACCAAGTCCGAGTGGCTCAAGCTGAAGCAAGGACCGCAGTCGCCATAAGCAGTGAAGCCGTCGCCCAGGAAAGCCTCAGGAGAATCCAGGACCAACGCATGCAAGAATGGACCCACGGCGGAACACCCATTCCAGCCATTGGAGAAGCTCAAGTCCTGCTGGGAACACCCCTTGTAGGATGGGGAGGAACTATCGAAGTCCCCCCAGCACCACCAGCAGCCACCGAACCCCCAACAGCTACCACTGAAGCCGCAGCACAGCCTCAGGAAAACTGAGACCCCGAAGGCGGAAACGATGACAAGTTGCTCATTCCGCTGGAAGAACACTCGACCCCAGAAGACAGCTCCCCTCGTGAGTAGTGTGCCCAAAACCCAGGGAATGAAGCCGTACTGGTCCAAGTCGCGCCCTTAGTCCTTAGTCGTGTAATGTGTCCGCGTAGTCGGGATGTATCCTCCTCGCTGGTTTCTAATAAAAACTTATTTGTGCTTGCTCGTTTGCTATGTGCTTGTTGTGTGCTTACCGGCAGGAGTAGACCCTGCCTTTTCAAAAAGAAAACCGATATAATCCACTCAAACATCACATAAAACCAGACCTCTTAGAAAACCCGTTTCTTTACAGATGGTTTCCAGGCGCCCTGTCAGGACCCACCGATCGGACGCTGAAAGATCGCAAGCCGATCGGAGGGAGCGTCTCCACGACCAGAAAGTTAACCAAAATGAAGATTGAGGAGAGAACGTGGTCCTACCACCGCCACCCCCTCCCGTTGACTTGGCACAAGTCTTAGCCAACCAGACTGTCCTGATGGAGGCTATCTTCAACACCGTCAACCGCCCAAGACCCCGAGTTTTGAGCATGAATGAGAAGCTGATCGAGTTCCTCAGGACTAAGCCGCCCACCTTTAGCGGGTCTGTGAATCCTTTGGATGCTGACGATTGGCTGAGAGCCATCCTGAGGGAACTAGAGCCCTTCAACTGCGAGGACCACGACAAGGTTCTCCCCCGGCGGCTCACCCGGCCTCACCGGGACGGCCCTAGCCTCGGTGGGAAAATTACTGCGCCGCCGCCAAGGATCCCTCCGCCATCACATGGGATGAATTCGTGGAGGAGTTCCGTTGCTACCACATCCCGGAGGCCACACTGAAGCGGAAGGCAGACGAGTTCCGCGAACTCCGCCAAGGCAATATGTCTGTGGAGGAATACACGTACCAGTTCATAGAGCTGGCACGCTATGCCCCCGAGGAGGTGGATAAAGACTCCAAAAAGCAAGAAATGTTCAAGAAGGGGCTGACTCCGGAACTGAGGACACTGTTGACTCCTCAGATCTACCCGGACTTTAACACCCTCATGAACATGGCAATACTCACGGAGAGAGCAAGGGCTGAGGAGAAGAAGGAAAACAAGCCCAAGTTCATGGAACACAAGGCAAGCAGCAAGAGCGGTCCAGAGGCCGAGAAACTTTGGACACCCCATGTCC
The DNA here is from genome assembly GCA_947561735.1 of Cenchrus americanus. Lineage (NCBI taxonomy): Eukaryota > Viridiplantae > Streptophyta > Magnoliopsida > Poales > Poaceae > Cenchrus > Cenchrus americanus. The sequence goes on along the minus strand of OX387241.1, from coordinate 305,943,957 downwards.
AGGTTCCAAGCTCCTATGCAGTACAGAACCCAATCCCAAGCCACGAGCTCGCAAGCCCCCGTCAGCCCGCGTTCAAGCCCCTCCTACAACCGAGTGCCATGAAGCCCCCACGGAACAACACCGGCCCGGATCACTACCAACAACAACAACACGGCTCCCGAGTGTGTTTCAACCGCCGAGAAACCGGCACTTCATCGCCAACTGCCCGTATGCTAAAAAGCCAACCACCACCACCTACTCCAACTCGGTGAACGGGCCAAGGTCGCTTGTGTCAGGAGCCAACCGCATGCCGGTGCGCAGCAACAATAACTTCGGCAACAACAACAGCAACCAGCAGATGAGGCAGCCCCAGTAGTCATATGGACGCGCCCGGGTCAATCACATCAATGCGCAGAGGCACAGAAGCACAAGGCGTAGTACTCGGTGAGTTCCCGGTCCGCTCGCCTTTGGCTACCATACTATTCGATTCGGGAGCATCGCACTCATTCATATCCTCAAGTTTTGTGGAAAAGCATAGCATACCCACAATACTACTAAAAGCACCCCTAATAACTCGAACGCCCGGAGGTGACATTAAGTGTCAACTGGGATGCCCCCGGGTAAGGATTATTTTAAGTGGGGTAGAGTTCCTAGCAGACCTGGTAGTACTGAAATCCAAGGGGATAGATGTGATCCTTGGTATGGACTGGTTAAGCCAACATCATGGCCTCATAAGTTGCGCCGATAAAGTAGTGCACCTGACCAACCCCGACGGGATACAAGTGACCTGCCACACCCGAGGACACAGGCCAGACATAATGGTTTTCAACATAGAAGCCAAGTCCATAGAAGATGTCCCAGTAGTACGAGAATACCCAGATGTGTTCCCCGAAGAACCCCCTGGAATGCCACCAGATAGGGATATAGAGTTCGTAATCGACCTTATCCCTGGAACCTCTCCCATAGCCAAGAGACCCTATAGGATGGCAGCCCCAGAGTTGGCAGAATTGAAAAAGCAGTTGGCAGAACTTCAGCGAAGTGGGTTCATCAGACCAAGTTCATCACCATGGGGAGCCCCAGTGCTTTTCGTGGAGAAGAAGGATAAGAGCATGAGGATGTGTATGGACTATCGCTCGCTGAACGAGGTCACTATTAAAAACAAGTACCCTCTTCCCAGAATAGATGACCTATTTGACCAACTGAAGGGAGCCAAGTATTTCTCGAAGGTGGATCTAAGATCAGGGTACCACCAGCTCAAGATTAGGGAAAGTGACATCCCCGAGACCGCCTTTGTCACTCGCTACTGGCAGTATGAGTTCACGGTGATGTCCTTTGGACTAACCAATGCACCAGCCTACTTCATGAACCTCATGAATAAGGTGTTCATGGAAGAGCTGGACAAGTTTGTCGTAGTCTTCATTGACGACATACTTGTTTACTCTAAGAGCATGGAGGAGCATGAACAACATCTTCGAGTAGTGCTGGGAAAATGGAGGGCACACAAGCTATACGCCAAGTTCAGCAAGTGTGAATTTTGGCTAGAGAAAATATTCTTCCTTGGGCACATATTGACTGCAGAAGGAGTAGCTGTAGACCCCGGAAAGTTGAGACAGGTCTCCAACCGGCGCAACCAACCAACGTGAGCGAGATCGGGAGTTTCCTAGGTTTAGCGGTGGTACTACCGAGATTTATCGAGGGATTCTCCAAGATCGCCCGCCCATGACAGTAGCCGCTCAAGAAAGAGAAGAAGTTTAACCGGACCGAGGCCTCGTGAAAGAAGTTTCCAAGAGTTGAAGAAGAGGTTGACCACGGCCCCGGTGCTAACCCCCGCCGTACATTCAACAGACTTTGTCGTGTATTGCGACGCCTCCCGACAAGGGTTGGGATGTGTTCTCATGCAAGATGGGAAGGTAGTGGCATATGCCTCCCGTCGGCTCAAACCCCATGAGCGAGAACTATCCCACCCATGATCCGGAGTTTGCGGCCGTAGTGCATGCCCCGAAGATCCGGAGACACTATCCGATCGGGAACAAGTGTGAAATCTACACGGACCACAAGAGTCTAAAGTACATCTTCACCCGGCCCCGACCGAACCTAAGGCGAGAGAAGATGGCTAAAACTAGTCAAGGACTATAACCTAGAGATTCACTACCACTCGGGGAAGGCCAATGTGGTAGCGGATGCACTAAGCCGAAAACCTACGAGAAGGCGGCACCCAAGAGTGCCCGGTTGCAAGAGGAGATGGCACGGCTCAACGTACACATCGTCCCCCAAGGCTACGTCCGCCGGAGAGTGTTCAGCCTACTACCCTAGAGGAAAAGATCCGGAAGGCCCAAGAGACCGATGAAAATCGATGAAGATCCGCAAGCATACCGGAGAGAACAAGGCCCCCGACTTCGGGGTAGATGACCAAGGCACCCCGTGGTACAAAAACGAGATATGCGTGCCCGAAGGTGGAGATTTTCGACGGACCATCATGGATGAGGCACACAACTCGGCATACTCCATTCACCCGGATCCACCAAGATGTACATGGACGTAAAACGAAGTATTGGTGGAATGGGATGAAAGCGGACATTGCACGGTTCGTCGCCCACTGTGACACTTGTCAGAGGATCAAAGCCGAACATCAGAAGCCCGCAGGACTGTTGCAGCCTTTACCAATCCCGGTATGGAAGTGGGACGAAATAGGTATGGACTTCGTAGTAGGGTTGCCAAGGACTCAGAAGGGACATGACTCCATATGGGTGATCGTGGACCGACTCACTAAAGTCGCTCACTTTCTACCCGTACGGACCACTTATGGTGGAGAGAAATTGGCAAAACTCTACATAGAAAATATAGTAAAGCTGCATGGAGTGCCTAGCAGAATAGTCTCAGACAGAGGGACCTAGTTCACCTCTAGGTTCTGGAAAAGCCTGCACAAAGCCATGGGCACCAAGCTAGACTTCAGCTCAGCGTACCACCCACAGACAGACGGACAGACCGAAAGGGTGAATCAAATTTTGGAAGATATGTTGAGAGCATGCGTCCTCACCTACGGCAAAGATTGGGAGCAGAGCCTGCCATATGCAGAATTTTCCTACAACAACGGCTACCAAGCAAGTCTGGGAATGTCGCCATTCGAAGCACTATACGGGAGAAAATGTAGGACACCCCTGATGTGGTCAGAAGTAGGAGAGCGTGCCCTGGTTGGACCCGCACTTATAAAGGAAGCCGAGGAATGAGTAGCCGATATCCGAGAAAAGTTGAGAGCCGCCCAGTCCCGACAGAAGACCTACGCAGACAAGAAAAGGCGTGAGGCGAGCTTCAATCCAGGAGACTTCGTCTACCTCAAGGTTTCACCCATCCGGGGAACTCGGAGGTTTCAAGTACACGGAAAGCTGGCCCCTCGGTACATCGGACCGTATAAAGTACTAAAGAGAGTTGGAGCAGGAGCATACCGGTTGGAGCTACCCGAAGAAATGTCAGATATACACCCAGTATTCCACATCTCCCAGCTACGCCGATGTTTGAAGGTTCTGGAAGAAAAGCGAGTACCGGTGGAGACCATCGATCTACAGCCAGACCTTAGGTACCAGGAGGTGCCCGTCAAGATCTTAGACACTGTGGTCAAGCGGACAAGAACGTCAGAAGTACGAGTGTGCAGAGTCCAATGGAGCAGACACGGGGTGGAAGAAGCTACGTGGGAACGAGAGGACGCACTGAGGAAAGAGTTCCCCCACCTATTCGAAACTTAGCCGAATCTCGAGGACGAGATTCATTTTAAGTGGGGTAGGTTTGTAACGCCCGCGTTTTTAGCTCCAAATAAATCACTTAATAAATCATGTGTATTTTCAAAACTATCCCGCCGAGCTCAATTACCCCCTTTCAAACCCTAGTCACTGTCCCTCCCTCTCACCTCGGCGTGCGTGCCGCGAATCCCGCCGGCACCGCCCACACCCAGGCCAGCACCCATGCGCGCTTTTCCAACGCCGTGGTCGGCCACCGTGCCGGGAATCCCGCGCACGCCGCGGTCCCCGACGGCCGGTCCGCCACGCCATCACCGCCGTCTCGAAAACGCGCCGATGCCGGAAATCGGAAAAATTCCCCGCGTAATCCTTTCCCTAATTTCCCTATCAATTTTTCCAGATTTTCTGAAATCTCTTCTCCCATTTCTTCCTTTTCTTTCTCTATTTTTCCTTCCCTTTCTTTTCTTTTCTTCCTTTTCTTTTCTTTCCTCCCTTTTTCCTTTTCTTCTTTCTTTTTTCCTTTCTTCTTTTCCTTTCCTTTCCTTCTTCTCTCTCCCTCCCCTCCCTTCTCCTTCCTCCCGCGCGGCCAGAATCCCGCGCCCCGACCGGCGCCCTGACAACGGTTGACCCCGGGCCCGCGACCCACCGCGCCAGGCCGCGCCGCGCCGGGGCCCGCGTAGGGCCGGCCGCACGCCACCGCGCCGGCCCTCCTCTCCTCCCCTCGCCGCGCACGGCCGGACGAGCCGGCGACCGCCATTAAAGGCGAGCTCGCCGGGACACGCCACCGTGTCGCCCCTCCTCCTTCCCCGAGCCCCCGCACGACGCGTCCAATCGCACAACACGCGGCCCACCGCGGTCGTCGGCCACAGCCCCGCCGGAAGATCGTCAACGGCGAGATTTTTTTTCCACCACCATTGACGACCCTAGAAGCTCCTCGAGCTCGGCCGCCGAACCGCCATCCGCCGCCTATAAAAGGAGTCGGCCGACCACCGAGCCGCCGCACCACACCAAGACCACCGCCCCCTTGCCTGAGCTCTAGAGCACCGCCGCCCCTAGCGCCGCCGCCTCCCTCGCGCGCGCCGCCGATCCACCTCCTCAAGCCGACCCTAGCCAAGGTGAGCACCGGTAGTGGCAAGCCCTCGTTCCCCTCATTCTTTTCCCCGCCCCCCGCCGCGGTCGGCCCCCGGAAGACGCCGCCCGCCACCGGACCGAGGCGCCCCGCTCGGCTGCCCTCCCCTGCCTCTGTCTGTTCGCGAGGTAGGGGATGAAGGGGGGGCTGTTTAGCCAAAAACCCCTTGTCATTTCCCCTATTCTTCCCCACCGAGCCCCCTTCCTATGTCCCTCTCTCTTGTTTATCAAAATACACCCTAGAACTTAAGATTATCCACCAAGACACCCCTATTATTTTTAGGTAGGCCCTTAGGCTAGTATAATTTAACCCCCACCTACCTAAATATTATAGTTAGGTCCCTTTTGTTCAAACTAAATGACTAACCGACCCTAGTTAATTCTATAACCTCTCTTTAACCCAACATTCCCGGTTATTTCCAAATGACACCATGCCTCTCCAGTTAGGTTCCCACCAAACCCTACACCAACCCCCCTTCCCTAGGACTTATATATATACCCCCTCCCCGCTCATTTCCCCTCCGGGAGCTCGGCCGGATATATGTGTGCTAATATTGCTTGCTTGCCTGTGTGTACACTATAGCCGACGGAGTAGACGGAGGAAGGTACCCCGAGCCGGAGATCGAAGCCGACTACTGCGAGCAGGAACCCGAAGCCCCGAACGCCGAGCCGGCACTCCCCGAAGACTACGAAGACGGCAAGTTCACCCCCATCCTTTGATGCATGTTTCTATCCTAGTTTTATAAATATACCCTACACCCGTTTATAAATTGCATATTGTTTTACTGCAAAACATGGTAGGATAGCCACCCTTGATTGCTATGATTGAAACTTGTTTTGGCCTAAATGTTTGCTTTACAAATGTGTGCGTGCTTTCAAAATGTGTGAGTGCTTTAAAAACAAAAAGGGGATATGTTTGGAAAATGAGTAAAGAACTGGGTAGACGGGATGGACGTGTGTGTCAGGAGTATGGGTGAGCTCGTACCTGTGTGGTTGAGCATGTTGGGAGTTGTCCATCTTGTTGGTTAAGGACCGGGTTGTGTGACATCTCACCTGACCCAAGTCATCGTACAACCACTCGACCGTTGTATGTGGCAACGGCTTAGCATAAACCCCACTAGTTAATCTACTTGCCATCTGGTGTGCGGGTGAGCAGCGGTAGACCAGGGAGCAGGGGTACGCTCTGTGTGAGGTACGCCCCGGTTATGTGGAATGACCCCTTGGGTGCTTCCGTGGTGGCTCGTAGTGTTAGCTAAGGTGGGTAATGGCTATGATAGGATCCGTACCGGCGCCGAGGTGTTCGTGTGACGGTACCCTACTTGTGGGTAAAGATGTACAACCTCTGCAGAGTGTCAAACCTATTCGAATAGCCGTGTCCATGGTATTGGACGAGTCACGGTGTGGTCACAAAAACTAGTGTTTGGGATGGGATGTTTTCTGGTGTGAGTTGTTTTCCGGGTGAAGTGTGTGGCTGTGTGCCTGGGCTACGACGGACGGGAAGTCCGGTAGTTCCGCAGTGGTTTTCCTAAAACAATTGAGTCACTTTGGTTATGAAAGTGATTTGCGAAAACCTTTTTGAAATGAACCCCTGCATGAGTAAGTTTGCAAAATGAACCATAACCTGATCCTTGTTATACTTTATGCATGAATCTGCTTATAAGCCCCTCCGTGGGTGGGGTTGGATTTGCTGAGTACGTATGTGCTCACCCTTGTTTTACTAACTATTTTACAGAGGAGGATCCCGATTACATTCCCCAAGACGTTGAGTAGGTCGTTGCCCTACACCCAACCGTGCCTGTGTACCCAGGGCCCCTACCGAAAGCTTCCATGGTGTGGTACTCTGAGGAGGCTATGGAAGCCTTTGCTATTGTAGTATGGTCGTTAGCGTTTGTGTTGTTCCTTGTAGCTTTAGCACTACCGTGCCCTCTGTGTCACCGTGATGTAAAAGACTGATTCCACCTGTTGTAATAAATGTGTTACCAGCCTCCTGGGACTGGTATTTGTGTCACATTTAGTCACCTCTGATGAGGGGACGCTTCAGCGCCGCGCACGAAGTTCCTCATGGTTGGTGAGGCGCATCAGGTAGTCGTTCCCTGTGGCCTGAAAATTTAGGCTTCCGAACCGGATTTAGAACCCGGTAGGGAGGGGGTCCGAGCTGCCCATGGAGTAGCGTGTACCGCGGTACTCGGTGCGAATCACCATCGAAGGAGTTGACGGTGGATTGACCTTAGGCGCTTGTGTGCCCCACGGTGGGCGCCAACTGTCGGTGCGGAATGTGGTCCCGACACTAACCAGTAATAAGCGCCGAGGTCTCTCCCTCAATGGTCGATGCTAAGCAACTAATGACACGAGGTTTATCCTGGTTCCGGCCGGGGGCCGTACGTCCAGCAGTGGTGTGCTCGAGGCACTATATTGCTCAACACCGGGGTGCCTGTAATGGGGCTGGTACAAGAAAGGCGGAAGAGGAGGAGTAGCCTCCAAGTCCCTGTGAAGTGGCTGAAGATGTTGTGGTAGAATTGAGGAATGCGTGTGTTATGTGTTGTCTGGTGTCTGTTCTCGTGTCCCCTGCGGTGGGGGAGTTCGCCTTCCTTTTATAGGCCAAGGAGAGGGCGAATTACATGCATACCGCACTATTCAGCTACACGGGGAAGCATGGTGCGCCGCGCCATAGAGTAGGCGGCCGCCTTGACGGTCCTTGCCGTGATCTGGCCATCATTGTGTATCTCGTACCCGAATAGTGGTAGCTTCGAGGGTAGGAGTGTAGAGGATGAACGTGATGACTCCAGGCGGGCTCGAGGGGGTTGCTGACGTCGATCCGTACGGGACACAGTGGTAGTCATGGCGGCGTCCCGTTCCCGCACGCTTCACAGCACCGGAGCTGTCATCACAGTGCCCGACGTGGGGTTGTACGCGCGGGGGTGGCCGCCTGCCGTTAACAGTGGCAGGGATAGCGCCCCGCCGGCCTAGCGTCACGACCTGGCCCTGCAAAGTCACGGGAAAGCATTTCGAGGGTGTGGCCGGCCCCCCTTCGAGGGCTCGGCGCGTTAGCCGTACGGGAGTAGGCGGCGCAGCGTCACGGGGCTAGCACCGGCCACGTCGCACAGTCCCCCACAATGGCGGGGATGGGTTCCCTCCTAGGGAGTTGGTGCGACAGGACCGGGGCGTGAGTCCCAGGCGCATGATGGCGCCGCCCCGCCGTTGTCAGAGCATTAAATGCCCGTACCCGCGTGTGGGAACGGGCGTGCGCGTGCAGGGCACCCTCGAGCGAGGCGGAGCCTGCTCGGGGGCGGCGTGGACCCTCGAGCGGGGCGGAGCCCGCTCGAGGTAAGCGTGCACCCTCGAACAGGGCGGAGCCCACTCGAGGGAGGTGTGTACCCTCGAGCGAGGCGGAGTCTGCTCGAGGGGATCTTCGAGTGGGCCGCCTTGGTGGGCCGCCGGGGCCACCGCGGCGTGGGCCGTGCCCTGTGTGCGTGCTTAAGCAAGACGTGTTTGGCTTTGGCTTTTTGCAGGTTTTAAGTGGGGTTTCCCTGGTTATTTAAGGGGACCCCAGGGCTGTCCCCGACAGTTCCGGCGTCGGTCAACCCGGTTTACTCCTGTTCGACGGGGTTTAACTCAAATTTTCTCAACTAAAGTGCACTAAGTGATGAATAAGAAAGTTGTAGATTTCACTACCCTCTACAACTTTTACAAAGACTCTAGGGTGTTTTTCTCAACGAATTTTGCAGGAACGTCTTGCCAACTTTGAATGCCGCCATGTCCCTGTGAACAGGAGCTGTTGTCGATTGACCACGTTTTTCCTCAATTTCCACTCAAAATTTGAAATGCCAATATGCCAATCTGCATGAAAGTTGTGTCCCTCAACAAGATGGACAACTTTCCTAAAGGTAGATTTTGATGTGTTTAGGTGAATTTTGGAGAACGGGGCAAAAGTTCCGGAAGACACCCACCGACCTCAAAGGTTAAGCCGGGTTTGACCGTGTCTTTGACCAAGGGTTGACCACGGTTTTGTGTAGACTTGGTCAAGGGGTTCAATAGGGTTCATGAGCGAGGTTTTCGAGGTGATGTCCCAGGTTGACCTAGGTCTCACCGCTGTCGGCCGCTTTGACTCGGCTGATTCGATCATTAGCATCAATAATACTAAACAAAAACCTGGGGTGTCACAAGGACAGGAGAGGCTACATCTGCGGAAGACGCTGTCCAAACTCACTTTAATGGATGGTCCAGCCAGCCGTCCAGGAGGCAGGAGCGGGTGCAGTCCATGATTGATGCCACCGCTAGTTGAGGATGGGCGACTCCGCCGTGCCGTGTCCTGGGCGAGTTTGCCGAGGGGGTGAGGGACGGCCCGTCCACTGCCTCTCCACCAGCATCCGCGCGCGCTCTGACCGGCTCTAGATTTGGGAGGGGATACTCGACGCTGTCGCAGCTAGCCCCTACAGGCATGCACGTGGGACGTGTACGCCCGGAACAAAAAACATAGAGGAGACGGGGCATGGACAGGGACCACACGAATAGACGGGCGGGGTGGGCCCAAAGCGGGTACAGAGGTGGGTAGATAAGGGGTGAGTGAGAAAAACATTACGTTTTTGGCAGAAACACTCTCCAAATTGTGATTTTTCGGTTCTTCCATAGTCCTTCCACCTTATCTACTCCTAAAAACATATGACGGGTGGGTTCGGCGTGAGGGGTGCGGTGGACCCGATTTGAGTGGAAAAAGTTTTCAATTGTTTTCGTTCCATATAGTATAGATAGATTATCATGCCATGTGCTTTAGTGGCGTCCTTTTAACACTACTGCAAGGTTTTTTGGTTTTTGATTCCAACACTACTGCAAGTTGATAACCTTTTCAAGACGCGTTGATAACCTTTTTTTTATTCCAACACTACTGCAAGTTGATAACCTTTTCAAGACACTACTGGATGCATCACGGGCTACGACCTCATCGGCTCATCGCGGCCAAAATGGAACGAGATCCTCTAACGCGTTAGGTTCCCAGCAAAGGACGCCGGTCGTGAGGCGAGCGACGAAGGCGAACGCCCGAGGCTCCTCTCCTTCAATCTTATGCGTGCCATCTTCCTCATGTCTCAGTGAAATTGATTGAACTTCCATTTGAAACTTATGATTGAACTTTCTCACGAAGAAGTTGTTGGCTGAATGCTGATAATCTTGCTGACGCCTACCACCAAAGCAATGTAACATATATTCACGCGATAGAAGGGCCTACGTGTGTAATACAATTTCATGATTTTGCAGATTTTCATTTTTTGTATACATGTTCATTTCTGTACATTTCTGATGTAAACAGAGACTTGCAGTTTGATTGTACATTTGCTCAGAGGACATTTCTTGTTTGGTTCCTGTGTACATTTAGGGCGTGATTGATATGAGGGTTGTGCACAACATAGACAAGGAGCTAGGCCCAGGCCAGCCACGGCCTGGCTGCCAATGCACAAGTCCGCTTGTTTGATTTCCAAGCAGTAGTAGAGCCTGGCCCAATCTGTTTTTTGTTTGATTTTCATCTAGGAGTCTGGCCCAACCATCAAAACTACCGCCATGATACATCAGAGGAGACTCCGGGAGCTCTGACGAGGCTGGCTTTGAAAAAACGAACCGCAAGAGCGTATGGCCAGGTACAGGAGAGAGAAGCAATTTTGCACGCCGGTGGCCAGGCTCTAGGACAGGGTCAGGCAAATCAAACACAGTCACCTGCAGCTAGCAGTCTTGACCACCCCTTTTGACTCATATCAAACGTGCCCTTAGTAGCAGGCCGGTCGATGGGCATGTGCGAGCTGAGCGATCGAACAGGCCCCCCCCCCCCAAAAAAGTAAGGCCTCCAAATTGCTACTATCGTTAACGTGGTCTTCATCCTTGAGGAAATGAAGAACCCTAGACAACATGTAGCATATTGCTCGCATGAATCATGTCGTTAGGCGTGCGCACGTGCATGGCCCAATCCATCGGAGCCTCTCGAGAGTCTCGACGATGAACCTGTTTGGTTAAAAGATGTCTACCGTCCAACCGTCATGCATCTAAGGACATTATAGCATCTTCAAAAGTTTGTCAAATTTGTTTGACAAATCTTGTGTTTTGCGAACTTCTAGACCTTGTTTAGATGTTAGAAAATTTTGCCTTTTCAACGTTTCGCACATTGTAGCATGTTTCGTTTGTTTGTGGCAAATATTATCCTACTATATATGGCCTAACTAGGCTCAAAAGATTCGTATCGCGAAATACATCAAAATGGTGTAATTAATTACTTTTTTTACATATATTTAATACTCTGAACTTATGTCTTTTGACGCATTTAATGTGATGTGATAGAGACGGTGGAGAAAATGTTAGAATTCCTAGCAATCTAAACAAGGTCTAAACAATATGCAAAGTAAAAAAAAGTTCATCTCCAACAGTTTGACATAATTCACTTACCAAATCCAGATCTAATTTACATCATGAATCTTGAGAGAAACAAAATTATGGTGTTGTGTCCTTTAACCTCTTCAAAACTTACATCAGAAATCCTTCTCTATTCTTTATTTCTTTTTTCACCCTCCCACCTACACAAAAACGACAATGACAACCACGATCCGCGCGCGCATATATATGGTGAGTTTTGCCAAGTTGGTTTGTCAAACGGTTGGGGGCCAATTTTTCTTGTTTTGCTAAAATTAGATGGCTGTTGGAGTTGCTCTTAATTAGGAGTATTAAACATGAATACAAAACTCATTTCATAACTCCCGAGTCAAATCGCGAGACGAATCTAACCAGCTTTGAGGTCTCTTTTGTATTTCACTCACGGGTGTCAAATTTCTGAAGACGACCGTGTTCAGTAGCCAACTTTGAGTGATGCATTGCAGATCACGGAATCCTCTTAGAATTGCAGATCATGAATACGCTCTCTAGTTGACGGCGTTCAGTAATCTCGCAATACTAGAAATAGAATAATCACAGTTGACAAAAACTCGAGAGATTCTCACTCAATATGTTTATGAAGAATCTAAATTCACATCAATTACCGTGTGAATTTAAGGGCCCAAATAATCGATTGTAATGTTCAGATCTAATGAACAGGAGGACTTACGTTTCTCTCGACGTCATATTTTCAAAAACGCATAACTATTTCCTAAGAACTCAAATGGAGGTAAGAGCAACTCCAAAAGCCTTTATAAAAATCACTAGCTAAAATCCCTATTTGGCTAGTATTTAAAATGAAATAGCTAGCAAAAAGTTGGTGAAATCCAACAGACTCACTAAAATCAACTCTCCATATGCTCCACCGCTAGCGGGTCCTGCCTGCCATACTCATGTACGAGGGGATAGCTAGCGGGACTGGCTAGCCAAAGATGACTAGCGAAGCCTCCGGTTTAGCTAGCGGTGGATAGCGAGTGCAAGTTTAGCTAGTCTGCTGGATTGAGTTTTTGGACAAATTTTCTATTTTTTAGCAAGTTAAGTCAAGATAGCTAGTCTTTTGAAGTTGCTCTAAGCCTTATACAAAAATTAAAGATATAAATTAAATATTTGTCCCTCATAACCATTTTTGTGCTCAAATGATCAACACAATCTTTAGATAAGCGAATATTTAAACTACAAAGATCTCGTTGAGGTCTACAAATATTTTTATAAAACTTATCTTCATCCAAGTTCATATGAAATAGTTATACTTTTCTATAAAAAAGTAACAAGAATTTACCATTGTTTGAAACAGATATTTATTTAACTTATTGAACATTTCATACGGCAGTTGAGAGCTATTTTTACAAATTTTTGTTAGATATAACTATTTTTTAAAATCATACAAAATAAAAATAAAAATAGCTTATTGAGCTTGCTTTTACTGGGCTTTGCGATTTACTTCTGCCTTCCCCAAGCCCACTGTTGTAACAGTAAATGGAACAGTAGGAAAAGTGATTAACTTTATTGATGAACATGGTTTACATATATATAGTACATGCCCAAGGGGCAGTTTGTAGGATGTAAAGGCACTTGGTAACTGCCATTAGCAGTTGCTAATCATCCCTTCATTATCTTATAATTGATCATTAGAATATTAAGAATATTCTCAACACTCCCCCTGATCAATTATCTTCTGGAATCTCCAATGTTCATCATAGTTATTAATTCTTGAAAAACCCTGTGGGAAAAACTTATATATATACATTGATATATCAGGATAAAACTCCTTAAAACCCAATGGGAAAATATAGGAGAAAACACCATGATAATCATGTGTATGCCCGTACAATATCATCTCCTAAAAAACCCCTGTGGGGAAAAACAAGATGATATGACATACATAATGCTGATATTGCCTCGTTAAAAACTTCATATGAGAAACCATCAAAGTAAAACTCATATAAAGAAAAGAGTACAATACGATGCACAAAGAATTTATTTATTCAAATTTACTCCCCCGGATTTCTGCAAGTCTCTCATACCTATTCTTTCAAAGACATTTATGAAATGATGAATATGGTAGAGATTTTGTGAATAAATCAGCAAGATTATCACATGACACAGTTTGCAGAATCTTTATCCCCCATCTTGTTATAACTCATGGGGATAAGATAACTTGGGAGTAACATGCTCAGTCAAGTTACACTTGATGTAACATGATTTCATTTGTGCAACACAAGCAGCATTATCTTCAAAGATAATTGTTAGTGCATCAAATGCACCAATTCCACATGATTTTAATATGTGGTCAATCATTCTGTGAAGTCAAACACACTAATGTGATGCTTCATGCTATGCAATGAACTCAGAATGGTTAGTGGAAGTGGATAATAAAGTCTACTTGGATGACTTCCAAGAGACAGCAGTTCCACCACTCATAAAGACAAAGCATGTCCGGGATTTGCTATTATGGGGATCAAATAGGTAGCCTGGATCCACATAGCCTAAAAGATTATGATTTGGATTTCTTTGATAGAACAATCCAAGATCTCTAGTGCCGTTAAGATACCTGAATACGATCTTAACTACGACTCAATGTCGTTTCGTAGGAGCTGCACTATGTCTTGCTATTAGATTCACCGCAAATGCAATGTCCAGCCGGGTACTATTAGCAAGATACATCAATGCTCCAATGGCACTTAGATAAGGAACCTCATGTCCCAAAATCTTTTCACCACCATCCTATGGTCTGAAAGGATCTTTCTCAATATCCAAAGATCTCACTACCATAGGAGTCTTACACGGGTTGGCTTTATCCATGTTGAATTTCTCCAACATTTTCTGAATATAAGTACCTTGGTATACAAATATCCCAGATGGTAAATGTTTAAGCCGTAGGCCTAAACAAAATTTGGTTTCACCCAAATCTTTCATTTCAAACTCCGTCACATGATGATGAGCTTCATTTATGTCATGTCTTTTACCAATGATATTAATATCATCAACATAGACAGACACAATGCTAATATACAATGTAGTTCTCTTGATGAAACCACATAGACAATCATCATTGATTATGTATCCCTTATACTTAAGGAATACTCAACCGATTGTACCACATTCGGCTTGATTGCTTTAAGTCATATCATGACTTTGCAACTTAACACAAACATGTTGCTATTTGCCTTAGGATTTGATATACCTATTCCATCAGGAACATTCATGTATATCTTAGAATCCAATGACCCATACAAATATGTGGTCACTACGTCCATCAACTGCATAGATAGACGATTTTGTGCTGCCAAAGATATTAAGTATCTAAATGTTATGCCACTCATAACTGGAGAATAAATTTTGTTGAAAATCAACATTAGGCCTTTGCGTAAAGCCTTTGCAACTAGCCTTGCATTATATCTCACCACTTCATCGTTTTCATTCCGTTTCCGGACAAAACAAATTTATATCCAATAGGATGACACTAGGAGGTGTTGGCTTAACGCCGAAAACACTTCCCTTAGTGAGCAAGGCTATCTCTCGTTTCTATTGCATCCTTTCTATGTGTTCCGGTCCGAGCGCGTCGGGCACTCTACCATGGATTTAACATCCGGATCACTTTGAAGGATTTCAGCAATTTGTCGGAGAAATAACTCGTCGACAATGATAATAGGACTCTCCGGTCTTTATGTAGTTAATGGCAAACCCTTTAATAGATCATCATGATTTCCCAAAACAATCGATCTAGGGTTTTCGCATTTCCCGATCTCATATTTATGCGCATATGTGAGCCGGGTAACAATCAAATCTCTCTCAAAAGAATTGATTACTAAAAGATTTATATCAACAAAAGTTGATCTTCGTTTACCACTTTCTTTTATTCCTCATCTTGCATCTTAGAATTGCCTCTCCCCCTCTTGCGTCCAAGAGAGATTATTCGAGTGATTATCTTTAGGATCTTTCACTCTTCCAGGCATCTTCCTTGCAAGATAAAAGGGTTTAACAACACCTTTATAATTGGTAAACAAATCTGGCAGATTACCCGGTAGATTACTTGCAACATTTGCAAATCTATAAGTCTCTAAACATAAAGTTTAGTATCCATAGTACGTGGATTATAAAGGACATGCTTCTCGCATTCCAAAGGACATGCTTCTTGCATGACAATCAATTTCCAGGCATTCAAATTTATGGTACAATTCTCCCCCTTAATGCCGGAAAATGATCCTTATTAAAAATTCAATCAGCGAAACCGGCCGTACATAGATCACCTGTCATAGGTTCTATATACTTAATGATCGACTGAGATTTAAATCCCAGAAAGATCCCCAAATTTCTTAATGGCCCCATTGTTACCGCTGATGTGGTGAGATGGGTACATAAACAACTTACCCAAACTTACGCAAATGGGAAATACTTGGTTAATTTCCACGTACTAATTGTAAGGGGGGATATAATAATATGCAGTTAGTCATGGTTGGGTTGATTCAACAGTGTGCAGTACTGCTTGATCCCAACACTATGTAGGCAACTTGCAATTCCTCAATATTGGTCTTGTTATGAGTCTAAAACTCTTTAATCAATGGCTTAGGCAAGCCATTTTAATGTGGATATATCGTACAAAATGCTAAACCCAAATTTCCGACAGGGAAATTCAGCGAAGATTGTACATTCGAATCGATTGATTTCGATGTTCGGAATAATGAGTCCCCAACTTCATTAGTTGAGACAATATTTTAGCTAGCTTTATGCATGGTTTCATGTCCAAAACGGACACATAAGATCATCTTATAGATGCATCTATACCATGATTTATCCGAACAATCCTTTGTCATGTCGAATCAATCCACAAATATCACCTTGAATTCTTTCAAGTAATTTGTTTTGGTTCGAGCATTCAATTTCCCTTTAGCACATGTAGTGCATACAAATCCAAAAATTGTGGGAACTTTGCTTTATGCAAATCAAGACCAATGGAATTGTTAATAATCTTCCTCATCATTCCAACTCTAGCTAGGATGACTTAGACTATCATGCCATGCTTGGAATGAATTTGCATTTCGGAAGATTACCTTATATGCAACAAAAATATAGGTTTTATGTATGTATAGTGCAATCCATATTCAAGGGATGGAATTTTCATAAATTTGTTTGCCATATCCCGTAAGATTAGTGAAGTAAATTAATTCTTCTTTTCCATCTACATGTATTTCCACATGAAGACCATTCTTACGGATATCTTTATAGCATAGGGTACAAGTTAATCCTGGATACAATAAGGTATCCTCTCTCATTAATTGAGCACTCTTAGGGAGAGTAATAGTGGTTCAAACTGAACCAACGATTGTAGCATCATACATTGATGATCATAATCTTTCCTTCTCTTTTCTCAAGAGTCCGGAAAGATTCAACTCCCAAAGAATATATTTTCAAGTACCACTATTAACAATATGTAATTCCATCCTAAATTGGATTGACATCAAATGTATTCTATAGTCTAATAAGAATGCATACTAAAAGAACTTCTTATTAAACATATAGAAAACATACATAATCACACAAATGTATTATAATATCCAACATATGAGTATGACATTACAATACAAATGTACTCACAATACATCCATCACTAGCAAATTTGCAATGCAACTCTTTAAATCATATAGAGTTTGCACAACATAAATTATTACAACAATTTAACAATCCCACACTATAATGAAATAGATAGTAGCTTCGGCTTGTGACAATTTATTCTAAGTCTCCAAACATGTCATTTGAGGTGAACTCCATGACCATGTCATCAGTACTTGGAAGCTTCTCCTTCATGAGATCTAGGTTGTCATTGTTATCTGAGCAACCCACTTCCTTAGTCACAGCAGGAGCAAGATTGAAATGTGCTTCATATCTTGGTGATTTGTCCTTGCTTTGCTCTGCATCCTTTAAGGACTTTTGGTAGAGAGCTACCAAATGCTTTGGAGTACGGCAATCTTTAGCAAAGTGATTGAAAGTGCCACATCTATGACATTTAGTGTCATTTTTGGCCTTAGCATCACCACCTCGCTTACCCTTGTGTTTGGGCTTTTGCCTTTTGTTGAAATTTTGCTTCTCGAGCTTGTTCTTTGGGTCACCAGAATTGGATCCCTTGAACTTTCTCTTACTCGCACACTATGAGCCTCGTGTAGAGGTGCCGCACCAATCGGGTGCTTTTGATGGTTCTTCATTAGAAGCTCATCATGTTTCTCGGCTGAGTCAATGTGTGGATAAGTTGAGAATACTGAGTGTATTTATTAGCCCGATACTGTTGTTGTAAGACTCGATCCGCAGGAAGCATGGTAGAAAGAGTTTTCTCAATCTTATCAGCATCCGTTGGTTCTTTCTCACAAAACTTCAACTTAGAGCAAATCTTATGAACAGCATGATTGTAGTCTGCAACAGACTTGAAGTCCTGCAAACGCAAATGGTTGCACTCATGATTAGCCTCCGGCCAAATGAGTTCCTTCTGCTGATCATAACGCTCTTTAAGCGCAAGCCACAAAACATGAGGATTCATCTCCATAAGGTACTCTTGTTTGAGATCCTTATGGATGTAAAACCTTAATAGCATTAAGGCACCGTACTTCTTTTGTTCATCCAAAACGACACCTGCAGTAGGCTCGCTAAGGTATGGCAAAAGTCCACGGGATGCAAAGCTAATCTTTATATCCGAAGCCCAAGTGGGGTAATTGTGACCATCAATGGCAAGTTCATCGAACTCTTTTGCCATGGCCATAGCCTACGAAGTAGGACCACATGATTCAATAATTCATGATTCAATAATTCATTCATGAAATATAATCAAGTGGCTAAAAAATGTTGTAATAAATGCAAATTAATTTAATAACATTACTCTCGAAGGATTAATAAGGGTACAAGGTAAACAAATAGCATGTAAACCTTCAAATTTTAATCTCATCAACTTGTATACATGGTTTAGATAGTCTCTAATGTCATAGGACATAGAGTACATCGAAATGATGGGCAATAATTTGCTTGCCATAGCGTGGTCTTAATGCAAATATGCAACCTTTGCTAAGGATTCCATCACACCATGTGTACTCAAGTTAATGATTGAGCACCGAATTTGGTAATCACTACAATAGTGTAAACCAAAATTCTCAATGGTAATGAACACCGCAATAGTGTAATCCATAGTAATATTTTGATATTTAATCCTTGTTTTGGGAACATTGTATAGGAAATCATCAATCTTCAAAATGAGCATGATGTAGACCTTTAGTAATAGACCGTCAAAATCCGTATACATGGATATGATCTCTATTACATAATGTTTGTATCCCGAAATTTTAAGAGAAATGCATAAATTAATTGCAAAGATCACTAGTAATATTTTACTAGTGAGTAAAATCACATCGTTGAGATGGTGTATGTGATAAAAATTATTGCAATGACGAAAATTGAGTATGAAAGTGCACATAAAATGACACAAACATACTTGCATTCTATAATAGAATTCGAAATTGCATGTGTACAAATATAATAAAACATTTGTACGAATACATCATCACATGATAGATCTAGACTTAAACAAGTACTTAGACTAAAAAGTGATAATCAGCAGTAATTAACATAGTCTAATGGCTATGATTAAAGATTAAAACTCCCTGAAAAAAAAAATACTAAACAGGAATTAAAAAAAATCTGGACCAGCAACATGACGGCCAGCCGCCCACGCATCGATGGCCTGCCTAATCCCGCCGGCCTGCGTGCGGTCGTCCGGCCCCGGGTGGGGGTCGTGCCGCGGACGCCCCCGGCCGGTCGGCCCAAGTTCGCTCGCTCGGCCCAACCGGCCGCTTCGCGGCCTTTGGCCCATTTGGCCCATGCCGCCGCTGGCCATATAAAAGGTGCGGTTAGGGTTTGTAACCCTAACCGCCCCTTCCACCGCCCGCGCGGCCCCGCCCGGCGTGCGCCGCCGCCGCCCGTCTCCGGCTCGCACCGCCGCGCGCCCGCAAGCCGCCACGTCCGTCGGTCGACCACCACGCGCACGAGACGTTCGGCCGGCCGCGCGTAGCCTCGCTTTCGCCGCGCGCAAGCCGTCGCGCAGCGCTGGATCCGCGAGCAGGAACCGCACCGCGATTCACTGCCTGCGTGCTGTCCAACCATCGCCGGCGTTGTCCCCAGCACGGATTGAGGAAGGAGGCCGCCTGAGGAGCGGCGTCGCCTTGCCGTCGTCGATCCGCCACCAACCTCCATCTCTCTGCCACCGGCTCGAAGACCGGCGCACATCGATGTGAGGAGCCGCCCCCGGTCGTCGTCGACGCCGGCGACTCCCCCTCCTCCTCCGTTCGCTGGTTCAAGTAGAAGGAGGGGCGTGCCTCTCCCCGGAGGAGAAGTACCACCGCCGCCGGTCGTACTCGAGTCGACATGCCCGTCTCCCGTGGCCGGCCGCCGTTCACGCGCGCGCGGACGGACCATGGGTGGGGCTGCCGGCCGGGAGGAGTCGGTGTAGGTGATGGTGGTGGAACTTGCACAGCCGGATCGATGATTGCGCCGGCGTCCTGGAGGAGACGGGGCATCCCTGCACGCCGCGAGGGTCGCGAGGAGCCGTGGCGTGCCGGTTCCACTGGCTAACGGGGACGCGGCTGCAGTAGCGGTCCTTGTCGCCGGTGGAACCTCAACCACCGTAGCCGATGCCGTCGCCGTTGAAGATGGTTCTGAGGCGGCGGGTGTGGTAGAATACCACGAAGATCATACGAAGAAAAAGCATCACAGGAAGGACGTAAGTCATCTGAGGCATTGCTACCTTGTACTTGCGCTTTCCACTCCGGTGATGAACTTCTCCGTTCACGGCCGACCACCAACAGTGACGTCCCTCTACTTCATGTACGGTCGGCGGCGATCAAACTCCGGCGATCTTCTTAGCAATTCGGCGAGGGACTCCTACGCCGGTGACTGCTCCCGGCCTTCAACTCAGGGAAGAGCGCTGATAACGTGTTGTAACAGTAAATGGAACAGTAGGAAAAGTGATTAACTTTATTGATGAACATGGTTTACATATATATAGTACATGCCCAAGGGGCAGTTTGTAGGATGTAAAGGCACTTGGTAACTGCCATTAGCAGTTGCTAATCATCCCTTCATTATCTTATAATTGATCATTAGAATATTAAGAATATTCTCAACACCCACAACCACAGGACCATCGAAATAAAAAAATGAAAAAAGTCCTCCGTTTATCCTCTGCCGTCCCAAATCGAAAACGCGAGTTTAAAAAACCCCCCGAAAACGCTAGTTGAAAAAGAAATGAAAACGCAACGCGGAAATGTCCCCCTCCACCACATCTCACCCCACACATCTCAACCCTTCATCTTGCATCTGACGGTAGCCCCCCGCTGGACACCACGGCACGCCGCACGCAGGCCGCGCTTCTCCTTCCACCGCCGCCTTAAATGTCCGTCCCCTCCCCCGATTTCAGATCTCATCCAGCCATGGCTGCGTTAGCTTTTCCCGTCTCTTCGCTCCAGGAGCTCCAGGAGCTCGTGCGCAGGCACCGACGATGTGTCGTCGACGACGCAGTCGGTGGAGGCGGGGCGGCCTGAAGAGGCGTCAGGTGTGAGAAGCTCGGCGGAGCGGACGCCGTTGCCGATGTTGACGGAGTGGCTTGCCGGACGGCCGCGGAGGAACTCCATCCCCAGGCGGCGGGCGAAGGCGACCGTCCCGTAGTCTGACGAGGTCATGTCGGTGGAAAGCTCGGTGCGGGCGAAGAGACATGAGATCGGCGACGCGGTGGAGAGGTGACACACACCCTTGGCCCCTGGTAGATTCAACGACGTGAGCAAGCACAAGAGATTCGATTCAAGGGGCGAGCAAGGAACCCTGAACCCCAGCAGAGTGTTCTCTGTTTTTCATTTTCCAAATCGTCTTTCCAGGATACACGAAAGCAGGTTATACCCTTGGTCGGCCTAACCATCCGGGCCCGCACATCATACACTTACAGGGTTTAAATCATAACAAAATAGAAGCGTAAAACCCAAACTACGTATTCGCTACTCCTTCCGCGTCTGGGACATGACATTTGCCCCCCCCCCCCAGAACTTGCTGGTCCTCCAGCAAGCGCTCCAGGAAATCGGCTTCGCAAGACATACCAAGCTCAAGACAGGGTGGATCAGTGACTCTTCCGGCAGATCCAGCTTGTAAGCAGCTTTCCCAATTCTCTCCAAAACTTGATATGGGCCGAAGTACTTGAAAGCCAATTTAGGATATGGCCTGTTCACCAGTGAATTCTGAGCATAAGGTTGAAGCTTCAGCAAGACATGTTCCCCAATCTGAAACTCCTAATGCCTTCTCTTACGATAAGTAGTAGTCTTCATCTTGTTTTGAGCCCTGGCCAAATGCTCTTTAAGCACTGCAGCTTGAGCTTGCAACTCTGTAACCATTTCAGTTGTTGAAGTAGATGTATCAGTAGGCATTCTTGGAATTGCCCCCACATTAGGTTCATGACCATACAGTGCCTTGAATGGAGAGCAGCCCAAGGATGAGTGATGAGATGAATTATACCAGAATTCAGCCTGTAAAAGCCAAGATCTCCATTTTTTGGATCCTCATACACTGCACACCTCAAGTACATTTCCAAGCACTGGTTTACTCGCTCTGTTTGACCATCGATTTGTGGATGGTAAGTTGAGCTCATCACCAGCATTGTCCCCATTAAACTGAAAAGTTCCTTCCAAAATGAGCTGGTAAATACTTTGTCCCTGTCAGACACAATTGTCTTAGGTGTGACGCCCCAGGTTTTTAATTAACCCTAACAGCTGGTCAACCCAGCTGACAGTGGTCAAATCACGGTCAACCTGGGCCCTCACCTCGAAAAACTCACTAACCTACTCTAGTGACCCCTTTTGACTAGTAAACACACTTGTGGGGCCAACCCATGGTCAAAGACTTGGTCAAACCCTTTTCACACCTAGTGTCCATAGATGTCTGCCGGAACTTTTGCCGCGTTCTCCAAATTTCACCTAAACACTTAAAATTCTACCTCGATGAAAGTTGTCCATCTTGTTGAGGGACACAACTTTCATGTAGATTGGCGTTTCAAATTTTGAGTGGAACAGCTTGAAAAATTGGTTGCAAAGGCAGGGTCTACTGTTCAAAGAAACAGGCTGACATTTAAAGTTGGCAACATTTTATTTCAAAATCCGTGGAGAAAAACCCCCTATAGCCTTTTTGAAAGTTGTAGAGGGTGTCTAGATCTAAAACTTTCATATTCAAAGCTTAATCAACTTTTATTCAAATTTTTAGAGAAAAACTCACTCAGACAGTGCACCAGCGAAATAAGAATAGGGGGTGACGCCCTACGCCGCAACGTCGCGCCAGCCGCGTGCCGTGCCGGTGCGTCGGTCGCCCTCGGCATCCGTGTCGCACCCCTCCCCCGGGCCGCACGCCGGCCGAGGTGCTCCTTCCCCACACGCTCGTGCCTCGAGGCACACGGGAGTCCACCCGGCGGCACGCGCGCCGCGACCGCGCCGTGCGGCGGGGTGCGCGCCACGGACCGCCGGTCCGACGGCGGCGCTCCCACCGTACGCGCGCGCGCCGAGGGCCAGTACCACGGCGAGCATCTCGCATCGTCATCCCCTCGTCACCAGGAGCGGGCGCGCCTATAAAACCAACCCCTTTCTCCTTCCCCGTGCGCCACCGCCTCCTCCATCCCACCATTGCCGCCGCCGGAGCACCCCCTCCTCCGGCCGTTCCCTTTACAACCCGAGCGGCCGAGCTCCCTAGCACACTCCCTAGGACCTATTGCACCCCCAGGGTCGCGCGTTGCCCAGCAAAACATCCTCCTCACCGTCACCACGAGCTGCCGCGGCCGTCCCCGCTGGCAGCCGCCGCACGCCCTCGTCGGTGATCCTCCGCGCGAACCACGGCCACCCCTCGCGCCCTAGGTGAGCTCCTAGTCGAGCCCGGCCGCTTGCCGGCGGGAGCGCCGCCGCCGCTCGCCGAATTGGCCGGAGCCGCGCCGCCCCCACGGCCAAGGGTGGCATTGCAAGCCCCCAGGTCTTTCCAGGGAGTTTTGTGCGATCTAAGGGTATATGTGTGAGACTCTGAAAAGTTGCAGGGCCCCGGCGCAAAACTACATCTTCAATAGTGTTGCAGTTTTGCTGATCCTTGTAAATCACGTAGGAAATCTTAGAAAATTCAGAAAATTGCAAAACTAATTTTGTTGGATTCGTTGTGAAGAATACTATAACTTTTGTTATTCTCACAAGTTCTGATTCTAGATATTTTTAACAAGAAAAATAAGATTGTGAAATACCTAGATCTGCCATAACTCAAAAACTATAACTTCTCTGTATATAAAGTTTGGATATGTGGTGTGTCTGGTCATGACTAGCTCCTGTGCCAAAAGTTGCACAAAGTTATGCAGTAAATCTTTTTATATAAATTGTTGTCCATTTCTGCAGAAAATGCCTAGATGATTTTTGTAGCTAAAAATATTTATGTTTTTGTGCTAAACTTGTGTATGCTGTCTTGTTATGTCAAAACACACCACTGGTGAATTAATCATGATTTTTGGTGTAACAGAAATATTTATTCTTAATTTGTGCATGTTTTCCTTTGTAAATTAATGAAGCAAGATCAGTAGAGCTTCTAGATTTACTTGCTAGTTCTTTAGGCTTGTTTAGGACCGGCATGCATGAGAGAGTTTGGATCATTTTGGTGCTTATTTATTTTTGTATGTATTTAATTTGAATCACTAGCTAGTCTTTGTTATTTTCCAAAGTATTTTATTTTCTAGCTTCCAAGCCTTGCATGTGGGTCCAGTGGACCAGTATAGGTGCTGTTATGCTTAAGAAACACTTCTTTAAATTTTTAGTGATTTATTGCTTAATAAAAGGCTTTAAAGCCCTTGTAAAGATTAAAGAACAATTAAATAAGGAAAATCCCTTTTTAATTCTTTTCTCTTTTTGGAAAGTGTTACCTAACTTAATTAAAAGTTAATAAAACACCCTTGCTGATAAGGAAGTAATTTATAAATGAAAATCTTGTTCACACCCTTGCTAGTGAGAGGAAAAGGATTAAACCTTCACATGAAATAACAAGTACAAAAGAAACATTATTCAAATGTGCAATAAAAGAATGAATCACATACAATTAATAACTTTCCTAAAAGAGATGTACTATCTAGATACTTGTTAAGGTGAATATGACCAACAAGAGTTGGATAAGAGAACAAACTGTCACATCACCTGAACCTTGCATTCCATTCCGTGTAGATCTTCCGGACGGTGACTACTCCCTTGTCCCGGAAACCGAGGAAGGAGGAGCAGAAGCTTCGCTACAGTACGTGGAAGTGCTCGACGACACCGAGGGTGCCCAGGCTAACTTAGCTGACGAAGGCAAGCTCCGGTGCATCTAACCTTGTTTTCAAATTCTTTATTCAATTATCTATGGATGATTGTCAATTTAAGTTCAGGTGTTGAATGGAACCTTAGATGGATGATCCTTAGGTACCCTTTGTCCTTACTAGTATGATAGGTCGATAGCTGCTAAGCTATAGGACCGTTACAAGTCGGGTGATGACCTCATTCGCGAGAATAGGTTCCTAGATAGGAATCACAATATATCCTTAACTGGATTGCTCATGTAGTAAGAGCATGGGATTTGGGCTCCGGTCCAATGGCTATTGTGGGTTAAGTGTTTGAACGTACTAAGCACTTGACAGGAATGGGACCGGTAAGCCTAGTACCTTAATGAGACGGCTAGGGATGGAACTGTCACTACTCTTGGGGTTTGTCTCACGGCTAGCTACTGGTGGTGTATGGTGAGTCCGGGTACTTCGCGGGGTATTTCGGATAGCCTGCACCAAGGACTGTGGCCTTTCATCCCGACCCGAGGATTTTTGGGAACTACTTGGGAAGTTGTCCTTGCGGGGGCAGCCTACCGTGTGTTTAGATCTACCTTGCAAGGTTTGAACCAATCGATTGTCGGCCTCTCACCGTTATCTGAGACTACTTACTCCACTAGCCATGAGATCCCTAAAGATGGAAGTTGATGAATACTATGTTTGATTAATTGTATTGTACAACTTTGTCTGTACTAGCTGGCTAATGTAGTAAAGATTAAATCCACTAGAACTTGTGCTAAAATCTTGAAAGTAAGGACATACTCTTTGTTACTTTTCAGCAAAAAGAAACTCAGTGGCCAAAAGCCTTTCATGTCTAGATTGGTGAAGTAGTTATCACCGATGGGTAAGTCTTGCTGAGTATTAGTATACTCAGCCTTGCTAGATTATGTTGATCCAGGTAATGCTTTCGGTGATGTGTGGCCCGGAGAGATCCCGCCCGGCTGGGAGCTGGAGTGGGTGGAGGACGACGACTGAAGGCATCATGGATGGCCTCCCGTGGTGTTTTCGCTTCCCGTTAGTTTAATTCCACTGTTTCAAAACTCTGAACTATTTCTTTATGGCAAAAACTTCGGTTTGTAATAATTAAACCCTTCGGAGTACGAATTTGGATGTTAATGATGTTGTATATCTGGACTCGCCTTCGAGTGAGTTTTAATGCATATATGTCGATCCTTGTTGCTATTCAAGTGATTTACCGGGCGTTAACCCGGTGACTAGCGACAGGATGATACTTTATTATCGCTTAATGACCGAAGTGGATTGGTTTAGGCGATAGTACGATATTTTCCTGGGTGGGTTGTCACAGTTGGCATCAGAGCAATTATATGCACCGAGATTAATTAATAACCTTAATCACTGGTTTTTGAATAAAATTTGCCAAGATGGTCTGATTTTCCGAAACACGTTGGTCCGCTAAGGATAAACTAGACCGAGAGGCCCTAGAGGGAATTTTTGGGTTCTTTCAGGTGGCTTAATTGACTTATGGTTTATTTTGCTAACTCACAGCACATTACTTTATGTCAGACTTACTTTCTTGCACAACTGTTGACGGTTAATAATTGTATCAAAGTTCGTTCGTGACTCGCAAGCGTACAAGTCTCCCGTCGTAGTCAAGGGACCCTTCTTCCCTCGAGTGGTGAACCCAAGGTATCGAATCCGTGGAACAAATGTGTGACGCAAGACTTAATCTATTAAAGCCAAGTAATCTTCAATATTCGATAAAAGACCTAATGCATCTAAGTAAAAGACACAAAACGAATCTAATCTACTAAAAACCGGAGAAAACAAAGTAAGATTGGGTAGATAAACCGATCTAGAGGGATCGGGGTAAGCCTTTTGTTGAAGTTCCAAGCAAGAGAAGAAGTAGCAAATCGAATCTTAATAGAAGCCTCTTTAAATCGTGGTTTCCCGTCCAAATCCGAAAACATCCGCCTTTCGAGACCCCCGTTCTGTCACAACGTATCCCTATTCATGCGGGGAGCTTAGGGCGAGTCAAAAGACAAGTCGAGATTCTTTCGGAAGATCGGCGCGTGTACCTCTAGCCACCGCGGCTACAAGAACACCCTATGTAATCTATCTCGAGAATAGAATTGAAATAAGCAAAGCCGATCGAAAAACGAAATCTTCGAGGAAACACTTGATCGGCGAGAAAAGATTCAACTTGATAATTCAACTATAACAATGATACATACACAAGATCACCACCGGGATCCTTCCTTGATCTTGCTTCTAGCTCCGGAACTCCGACGTGGTCTTCCGTGCAAGGTTCCCACGTCGGCTAGGGGAACCCTAGTCAACTAGCTCGACCCTCTCCTCTCCTAGATGGTGTCCCTCTCTTCTCTCGCTTCTCGGCGGCCGAAGACGAAATCTTCTCTCGCGTGGCTCTCGGTCGGGGGACTATAAATAGCCCGATTGGCGGCTAGGGCAAAGGAGGACGGGTTTGGGCCCTAAATGGGCTCGGGCCGACCGGGCCCGGCCGGCCGGCCCGGGCCCATTTAGGCCCGGCCCCGTGGGCTCCTTTGCCCGAGGTCGGTTCCCTTGCTTCTGGATGCTTCCCCCTTCGCATGTAGGTCCATGTCGTCGGTTTCTCTCCGAATTGGACTCAACTCCTTGTCTTGCAAGATTCGACACTTTTCCGGTCGGGTCCCCGGAGTCCGTCGTCTTCTCGGATCAAATCCCCGGCTTCTTGGAGTTAATTTTGCTTCATTGCATGACTTGTTCGGGACTTCAAGGTCTTGTCATGAGGTGCTTGATGAACTTATCCCGAAAGTCTTGCATTCAACACTAAAACCCTGCATAAACATTAAACTCCAAAACCGACATGCACACGTGAACTTGTTATACCACGGGGGTTAGTACCAATGGATAAGGTATAAAACTCATGCCAACACCGAAGGTAAGCTCATGGCTAGGTTGACGGATTTTCACCGTCAACAACAACCAAACTAGATGAGCCACGTGTTTTATACGTGTGTTGTTCCGCATCACGGGAATTGCGAGGGTTGATGGAGTGATCCATTCCACGGATCCCATCTTCACGTCTGCTTATGAGTTGTGTTGTCGCCACATGTTTCATACGTGTGCATTCCGCATGTCGATCATGCGAGGCAAGGATACACTCCATTCAAACGGAGGGTGTCCGAGGTTGGACGCTGTCCATGCAGCGGCTTAACGCATGGATGTCGTTTCTATAGTGAACGGTAATGTATGTGGACGCTTTCGTGACGTGCTGGCACAAAATGTTTGTTTTGTGCAGGTACATAACAGCGCTTCGTTAGTCGTTAAGCAAGTACCGTATAGCTCTCGACTAAATATTATAGGGAGAGACGAATAACAGCCTTGCCACCGGCACTAACTTCGATTTTTGGCTTGATTGCCATGTGAGGTCGGATAGGGTGTCTTGCATGCATATTAAAAATCGAAACAACTAAAATGGACCCAAAACTGAATTTTCATATGCTCTCTAAGGAAGATTTTGCTAGTGTGTGCTTTTTAAAAACTAGAGTACCTCTCGTGCTTAGCTGACGTGCTGTCAAAATTTTGAAAAAGCTTGTTCACCTTGTTGTACCTTGTGCTAGATTTAATTAAACTAGTTTGATAAAAACAGTTGCTCCTTAACCAGTCTAGCTTGTAGTCGCAAGTTTTGATCTTAGCTTCTTTCGGTTTAGGTTGCACTGTCCTAGGCACATCTAGGTCTTGTATTCGTCCACCTTGTTTTCCTTGTTCAAGCTCAACCTTGAAAACCTAGAGTGTGTAAAAGAACTTTTGTAGTAGCCAGGAAACTTGGGAAAAGATTTTGAGGGTTCTGGATTTTTGGTTATGGATTTTTATTCACAGCTTCCAGAACTTCACCATTTGACATGCTGTACTCCTTGAGACCTGACATGTGTTACATTTTTGTACAGATGGCTTTCCCCGTGTTTCATGAGTTCGACGCTAACGGTACGATCCGTACCAACGGGCTACACTGGGAGGGTTTTCCACGCCTTGTGTGGGAAGCACTCAGCGCCGCAGGCTACCTCACACCACCGACTTATGAGGTGTCCGAGTTCGAGCGCTATGGTGTTCCCCGTTGCAGAGTGATTGTCACTGTTCTACCACACCCGGACCACGCCGACTGGTTCGACTTGAGTTTTATCTACTGGGGATTCATTACCCATGAGGCCGTTGAGTCAGCAGCCCTCAGAGTGCTGACGGACTTTTGTGACCACAACCCCACTGTGGTAGCTCTCTCTCCGTTCGGGCTGTTTCCTGCTGTGAGTCCTCACGACCCAGCATGGTTGGACCGTATGGATCACCTAAGGGAGCTGTTGTCGCTGGTGGAGCCACTAGATGTCACTCAGACGTTGACTCGCTGTCTTAACGTGGTTTTCACACTTCAGGGGCTGCGCTATAATACCGCAACGATTATTGGGCAGCGTTTAGAGGCATCTAGGCGAGATTGGCAGCAGCTATCAGCAGCACATCAGCAGCTGAACTTTACACTTACTCAGATGCAGCAGGAGAATGATAGGCTGCGTGCCAGGAGATTCCAGTTAGAGCTAGAGAGAGGCGACCGCTTACAGAGGATTGTAGATCTGGAGGCGGAGAATCATACCCTAGAGGAGAATGCTGACGTGTATGAGATTGAGAGGTTGACGCTACTCCAGAACATTGCTGATATGCCGCAGCAGGTGGAGGAGGCCGAGGTACAGGTGTCAGCCTTGCAGGCTATAGTGGCCTTACAGCCACTGCCTCCCGCATGAGCACACCGGAGGAGCGAGCGGGATGCCGTCCGGTCCGGATCAGACGAGCTAGGCAGGACCACCGTTGCCGACTCCCCCAGCTTCGCCTACTGACAGTGGTGCTTCGGTGGGCAACTAGGTTGCCGACAGCGAGAATAAGAAGGATTGTGATCCTATGGTGTTATCTTCGAGATGTTTGGAGTAGTTAGCTTTTGAGCACGTCTTCGTGCGGAGTAACTGCTTGTAACTTTTTCATATCGTGGTGTTTTCAAATTTGAGTCTTGTAATGTCCTTGGACCCATGTTCCATCTTGTTGTATTAATGAATGCTTAAGCATGTGGTGTTTTAATTGAAATTCACTTGTTCACCCAGAAGTTGAAGTTTTATTGCGTATGATTGCCGAATTCTCGAATAAATCGTTGCAATGACCACGCTGGTCAAATCTTGCATTTCACAAAAGCATTAGTAAACCAAAGCATTTCTAGGGGCATCACTCATCTGCCCAACGATTAAGTGCTCATTCGTATACCACCTTCGTGGGTACCCGAAGTGGCAGTAATTGTCCGAGAGTGAATGTTGGCTCATGTTGCTCGAGTGATCGCATTCCTAACTGTGTGGAAGAACGATC
This sequence comes from Cenchrus americanus, assembly GCA_947561735.1. Classification (NCBI taxonomy): domain Eukaryota; kingdom Viridiplantae; phylum Streptophyta; class Magnoliopsida; order Poales; family Poaceae; genus Cenchrus; species Cenchrus americanus. The sequence goes on along the minus strand of OX387241.1, from coordinate 305,913,984 downwards.
CTAGAAATTCTTGATTGGCTATGGGATACCTTTCGACTGTTGTTGTCATCATCATATGAATGCTAATGAGTTGTGGTTATATATGATCATTCTTGTCATCATTTTGGAGTAAGCTTTTGATTATGTAACTAACAAGGCTCGCATTTCAGATGGTGGGAACCACGCACAGCTTGCCCAACGGGTTCGGAGCGAACGGTAGCGGTGACTTACCGCCACCACCACCCATGACACCGTCGGAAGCCTTAATGTCCACACAAACCGAGGTGCTGCGCCAGATCCTGCAGACGCAGCGGCAGATCGCCTAGCAAATGAACCGTGGGCCGCCACACGGGGCCAACCACGAGGGGCCTAATCAGGTCACCACGTATGCTCAGTTTATTGCAATGAAGTCGTCGACCTTCTCCAAGGCGGAAGACCCCCTAGAAGCTGAAGCTTGGATCAAGGCCATCGAGGCAAAGTTCTCGGTTTGTGCTGCCTTGCTCCGAGGAGAACAAAGCCAACTAACGCAGCTCTGCAACTGCGAGGAGAAGCTTTGATGTGGTGGGACCATTTCAAGTCGATGCAGCGAGGGCACACTGTAACTTGGGATGAGTTTAAGCAAGCCTTCAAGAGTCACCACATTCCCAAGGGACTTATGGATAGGAAGATGAGGGAGCTGTTGGCCCTCAGGCAAGGGTCCGACACAGTGTACTGCTACGCCCAGAAGTTTAACAGCTTGTGCCAGTATGGTGGGCATCACGTTGACACTGATGCGAAGAAGATGGAGAGATTCCGCGACGGGCTAGATGGCAAGTTGTACGAGCGACTGAACCTGCTCGAGCCTGCCAATTTCCATGAGCTAGTAAACAAGGCTATCTCCCAAGAGGATGCTATGAAGAAGGCCCACGGGGACAAAAAGAGGATGTCTAGTTTTGCTCCGGCAACGGAACTGGTAAAAAGTTTCGCTTTGTGAAGAAGAACGTTCCAAGCCCATCCCAGCCATCTTCAACTGGACGCTGGATAATGAAGCCATCCCAGAGCGAACCCGCAGGGAACTTCCAGTTCCGCAATGCTCAGCAGTAGGCTCCAAAGCCTAATGCACCTCCTCGCAACGTTGGTGATCGTCGTTGCTTCAACTGCGGTCAGCCGGGGCATTACATCAGTGAGTGTCCCAAGCCCAGGCAGATCAAGTCCAACCCACAGAATCAAGGAGCAAGAAACAAGGCTGCCACTCCGGCTAAGAAGCCTATGGTGCAAGTATGCCAAGGCAAGCTGAACTTCACCACCATGAGTGATATTCCAGAGGGAGCTTCAGTGCTCATGGATACATTCTCTATCAACGACACTCCTGTTAAGATTTTATTTGATTCCGGAGCTACCCATAGTTTCATCAGTGAAAAACTGTTAGGCAAATTGGGTTTGAAGGGTTCTCATACCACTTCTGCTTATAAGATAATTACTCCGGGAGGGCAAATCACCTCTAATATCTTAATCTGTGGAGTATGTTTGGGATTAGGTAGTAAAATCATTCCAACAAACCTTATCGTCATTAACTTGGTTGGTATGGATGTTATCTTGGGTATGGAGTGGATGACCAAGCATAAGGTGATTCTAGATATATCAGATAGGGTCGTAGAGATCAATTCACCTACGGTCGGGCACACTACCTTGTACCTACCTTTCAAGGACGGTACCGACTCTTGTGCCTATGTGACCATTATCTCCCCTCTTGATGAAATTCGAGTAGTGTGTGAGTATCCAGATGTCTTTCCTGATGAGTTGCCTGGTATGCCACCAGACAGAGATGTCGAGTTTGTAATCGAACTCCGGTAGGCATCGCACCCATTTCCAAAAGACCTTATCGTATGCCACACAAAGAATTAGCCGAACTGAAAACTCAACTCCAGGAATTGTTAGATAAGGGTTATATTCACCCGAGCTCTTCTCCTTGGGGTTGCCCCGCTCTTTTCGTCAAAAAGAAAGATGGTAGCTTGAGAATGTGTGTAGATTACCGACCGCTCAATGCAGTCACCATCAAGAACAAATATCCTCTTCCCCGAATCGATGTTCTTTTTGATCAATTGGCTGGAGCCAAAGTTTTCTCCAAGATTGACCTTCGTTCTGGTTATCATCAAATCAAAATTCGGCCTTGTGACATTCCTAAAACCGCTTTCTCCACTCGTTATGGTCTCTACGAGTTCTTGGTAATGTCCTTTGGTCTCACAAATGCCCCAGCTTACTTCATGTACCTCATGAACTCCGTGTTTATGACGGAGCTCGACAAATTCGTCATAGTCTTTATCGATGATATCCTCATCTATTCCAAAAGCGAGAAAGAACATGCCAAACACCTCCGAGTTGTCCTTCAGCGTTTGCGAGATCATAAGCTTTATGCTAAGTTCTCCAAATGTGAATTCTGGTTGAAAAGTGTGAAATTCTTAGGGCACACCATTTCCCAAGATGGTATCTCCGTAGATCCTAGCAAAGTTCAAGAGGTGATGGATTGGAAACCACCCAAGTCCGTACACCAGATCCACAGTTTCCTAGGATTTGCGGGATACTACCGTCGATTCATTCCTGACTTCTCTAGAATCGCAAAGCCTATGGCTGAACTGCTCAATAAAGGAGTGAAGTTCGTGTGGAGCGAAGCATGTGAGAAAGCCTTCCACACCTTGAGGCAACATTTAACCTCAGCCCCAATGCTAGTGCAACCGGATAATTCCAAACCGTTTGAAGTATTCTGTGACGCATCAGGCACGGGTCTCGGCTGTGTCCTTATGCAAGAAGGCCGAGTCATTGCCTATGCTTCATGGGCACTATCCTACCCACGATCTTGAGTTAGCTGCTGTTGTCCATGCTCTCAAGATATGGAGGCATTATCTGATGGGTAATCGTTGTAACATCTTCACTGATCACAAGAGTCTCAAGTACATCTTTACTCAGTCAGAGTTGAATATGAGGCAAAGAATATGGCTTGAGTTGATTAAGGATTATAATCTAGAAGTGCACTACCACCCCGGCAAAGCGAATGTCATTGCGGATGCCCTTAGCCGCAAGGATCACTGCAACCACCTAGAGTTGGAGCCAGTTAGTGAACCGTTATGTGAAGAAATGAGAAGGCTCAACTTAGAAGTGGTACCGCAAGGAAGTCTTTATGCCTTAACGGCAGAGTCCAATCTTTATGATAGAATTGTCGCTGCTCAACGCAGTGATGAAGACATACAAACCATCAAACAGAAACTAGTAGAGGCAGATCCCAAGTATACTTGTTTCCAGAGGGGTCACCAGGATGTGGTCTGGTTTTGGAAACGCCTTGTGGTCCCCGTTGATCCGGAAATTAAGAAGATCATCCTAGATGAGGCTCACAAGTCCAAATTTTCTATTCATCCCGGCAGCACCAAGATGTACCAAGATTTGAAACAGAATTTCTGGTGGTCCAATATGAAGGTGGATATAGCCAAGTATGTTGCCGAGTGCGATACTTGCCACTAGATGAAAGCAAGCCATTTGAAATCGGCAGGTGTACTCCAACCCCTGTCGATACCCATGTGGAAGTGGGATGATATTAGTATGGATTTCATTGTGGGTTTACCCCTAATAGCTAAAAAGAAAGATTCTATTTGGGTAATCGTAGACCGACTCACCAAGACCGCTCATTTCATTGTCGTGCATACCACTTCTTCAGTACAGCAATATGCAGAGTTGTACATGGATCACATAGTTCGTTTGCATGGAATTCCGAAGACTATAATCTCTGACAGAGGAACTCAGTTTGTAGCTCGTTTCTGGGAGCAATTGCATGAGTGCTTAGGAACCAAGCTAATTTGCAGTTCCAGTTATCATTCGCAGACCGATGGTCAGACGGAAAGAATAAATCAGATTTTGGAAGATATGCTGAGAGCCAGCATCTTGCACTTTAACAAGAGTTGGGACAAGTGTTTGTCTTTGGCAGAATTCTCTTACAACAATAGTTATCAAGCCAGTTTGAAGATGGCACCGTTCGATGCTCTTTACGGACGAAGATGTCGCACTTCGTTGAATTGGTCGGAAGCCGGAGAGAGAACACTCTTTGGTCCGGACCTAGTTAAAGATGCCGAAGAAAGGGTGCAAGTGATAAGAGAGAATTTCAAGATGGCTCAGATGAGGCAAAAGAGTTACCATGACAAGGGAACCGCGCCTCGACACTTTGAAGTGGGAAATTACGTATATTTGAAGGTGTCCCCCACCAAAGGTGTGCAAAGGTTCGGTGTCAAAGGAAAGTTAGCTCCGCACTACATTGGACCCTATGAAGTTATAGAAGTATGTGGGCCAGTGGCTTATCGTATCCAGTTGCCAGAACGGTTCTCCGCAGTCCACAACGTGTTTCATGTAACTCAATTGAAGAAGGGAATGCCTGTGCCGGAGAACGAAGTCATTACAGAAGCTAATGCTTGTATTGAGCCGGATTTTTCGCTCATCGAGCACCCATTGAGAGTACTAGACCAAAAAGAGCGAAAGACTCGAAGACAAACCGTACGGATGTACAAGATCCAATGGAGTCATCACACGGAAGAAGAAGCAACTTGGGAGACGGAAGACTATCTCAACACTAAGTATCCGGACTTCCTGCAATCTCGAAACCGTGAGTTCTTCTCCCCATCTTTTCGTTATCAAATCGAATCTCGGGACGAGATTCCGTTTAAGGGGGGTAGGCTGTGACGCCCCAGGTTTTTAATTAACCCTAACAGCTGGTCAACCCAGCTGACAGTGGTCAAATCACGGTCAACCTGGGCCCTCACCTCGAAAAACTCACTAACCTACTCTAGTGACCCATTTTGACTAGTAAACACACTTGTGGGGCCAACCCATGGTCAAAGACTTGGTCAGACCCTTTTCACCCCTAGTGTCCATAGATGTCTGCCGGAACTTTTGCCGCGTTCTCCAAATTTCACCTAAACACTTAAAATTCTACCTTGATGAAAGTTGTCCATCTTGTTGAGGGACACAACTTTCATGTAGATTGGCGTTTCAAATTTTGAGTGGAACAGCTTGAAAAATTGGTTGCAAAGGCAGGGTCTACTGTTCAAAGAAACAGGCTGACATTCAAAGTTGGCAACAGTTTATTTCAAAATCTGTGGAGAAAACCCCCTATAGCCTGTTTGAAAGTTGTAGAGGGTGACTAGATCTACAACTTTCGTATTCAAAGCTTAATCAACTTTTATTCAAATTTTTAGAGAAAAACTAACTCAAACAGTGCACCAGCGAAATAAGAATAGGGGTGTGACGCCCTGCGCCGCGACGTCGCGCCTGTGCGCCGGTCGCCCTCGGCGTCCATGCCGCACCCCGCCCCGAGCCGCACGCCGGCCGAGGTGCTCCTTCCCCACATGCTCATGCCTCGAGGCACCTAGGAGTCCACCTAGCGAAGACGCCACCGCAACCGCGCCGTGCGGCGGGTGCGCGCCACGGACCGCCGGTCCGACGGCGGCGCTCCCGCCGTACGCGCGTCGGCCGAGGGCCAATACCACGGCGAGCATCTCGCGCCGCCATCCCCTCGTCACCAGGAGCGGGCGCACCTATAAAACCAACCCCTTTCTCCTTCCCCGCGCGCCACCGCCTCCTCTATCCCACCGTTGCCGCCGCCGAAGCACCCCCTCCTCCGGCCGTTCCCTTTACAACCCGAGCGGCTGAGCTCCCTAGCACACTCCCTAGGACCTATTGCACCCCCAGGGTCGCGCGTTGCCCAGCAAAACATCCTCCTCGCCATCACCCCGAGCCGCCGCGGCCGTCCCCACCGGCCGTCGCCGCACACCCTCGTCGGCTATCCTCCGCGCGAACCACGGACACCCCCGCGCCCTAGGTGAGCTCCTAGTCTAGCCCGGCCCGCTTGCCATGCGGGAGCGCCGCCGGCTCGCCGGAATTGGCCGGAGCCGCGCCGCCCCCACGGCCAAGGGTGGCATTGCAAGCCCCCAGGTCTTTCCAGGGAGTTTTGTGCGATCTAAGGATATATGTGTGAGACTTTGAAAAGTTGCAGGGGCCCCGGCGCAAAACTACATCTTCAATAGTGTTGCAGTTTTGTTGATCCTTGTAAATCACATAGAAAATCGTAGAAAATTCAGAAAATTGCAAAACTAATTTTGTTGGATTCGTTCTGAAGAATACTACAACTTATTTTATTTTCACAAGTTCTGATTCTGGATAGTTTTAATATGAAAAATAGGATTGTGAAATACCTAGATCTGCCATAACTCAAAAACTATAACTTCTCTATATCTAAATTTTGGATATGTGGTGTGTCTGGTCATGACTAGCTCCTGTGCCAAAAGTTGCACAAAGTTATGCAGTAAATCTTTTTCTATAAATTGTTTTCCTTTTCTGCAGAAAATGCCTATATGATATTTGTAGCTAAAAATATTTATGTTTTTGTGCCAAACTTGTGCATGTTGTCTTTTTATGTCAAAACACACCTCTGGTGAATTAATCATGATTTTTGGTGTAACAGAAATATTTATTCTTAATTTGTGCATGTTTTCCTTTGTAAATCAATGAAGCAAGATCAGTAGAGCTTCTAGATGTACTTGCTAGTTCTTTAGGCTTGTTTAGGACCAGAGGGCATGCATGAGAGAGTTTGGATCATTTTGGTGCTTATTTATTTTTGTATGTATTTAATTTGAATCACTAGCTAGTCTTTGTTATTTTCCAAAGTATTTTATTTTCTAGCTTCCAAGCCTTGCATTTGGGTCCAGTGGACCAGTATAGGTGCTGTTATGCTTAAGAAACACTCCTTTAAATTTTTAGTGATTTATTGCTTAATAAAAGGCTTTAAAGCCCTTGTAAAGATTAAAGAACAATTAAATAAGGAAAATCCCTTTTTAATTCTTTTCTCTTTTTGGAAAGTGTTACCTAACTTAATTAAAAGTTAATAAAACATCCTTGCTGATAAGGAAGTAATTTATAAATGAAAATCTTGTTCACACCCTTGCTAGTGAGAGGAAAAGGATTAATTCTTCACATGAAATAACAAGTACAAAAGAAACATTATTCAAATGTGCAATAAAAGAATGAATCACATACAATTAATAACTTTCCTAAAAGAGATGTACTATCTAGATACTTGTTAAGGTGAATATGACCAACAAGAGTTGGATAAGAGAACAAACTGTCACATCACCTGAACCTTGCATTCCATTCCGTGTAGATCTTCCGGACGGTGACTACTCCCTTGTCCCGGAAACCGAGGAAGGAGTAGCAGAAGCATCGCTGCAGTACGTGGAAGTGCTCGACGACACCGAGGGTGCCCAGGCTAACTTAGCTGACGAAGGCAAGCTCCGGTGCATCTAACCTAGTTTTCAAATTCTTTATTCAATTATCTATGGATGATTGTGCATTTAAGTTCAGGAGTTGAATGGAACCTTAGATGCATGATCCTTAGGTACCCTTTGTCCTTACTAGTATGATAGGTCGATAGCTGCTAAGCTATAGGACCGTTACAAGTCGGGTGATGACCTCACTCGCGAGAATAGGTTCCTAGATAGGAATCACAATATATCCTTAATTGGATTGCTCATGTGGTAAGAGCATGGGATTTGGGCTCTGGTCCAATGGCTATTGTGGGTTAAGTGTTTGAATGTACTAAGCACTTGTCGGGAATGGGACCGGTAAGCCTAGTACCTTAATGAGACGGCTAGGGATGGAACTGTCACTACTCTTGGGGTTTGTCTCACGGCTAGCTACCGGTGGTGTATGGTGAGTCCGGGTACTTCGCGGGGTATTTCGGATAGCCTGCACCAAAGACTGTGGCCTTTCATCCCGACCCGAGGATTTTTGGGAACTGCTTGGGAAGTTGTCCTTGCGGGGGTAGCCTACCGTGTGTTTAGGTCTACCTTGCAAGGTTTGAACCAATCGATTGTCGGCCTCTCACCGTTCTCTGAGACTACTTATTACTCAACTAGCCATTAGATCCCTAATGATGGAAGTTGATGAATACTATGTTTGATTAATTGTATTGTACAACTTTGTCTGTACTAGCTGGCTAATGTAGTAAAGATTAAACCCACTAGAACTTGTGCTAAAATCTTGAAAGTAAGGACATACTCTTTGTTACTTTTAAGCAAAAAGAAACTCAGTGGCCAAAAGCCTTTCATGTCTAGATTGGTGAAGTAGTTATCACCGACGGGTAAGTCTTGCTGAGTATTAGTATACTCAGCCTTGCTATATTATGTTGATCCAGGTAATGCTTTCGGTGATGTGTGGCCCGGAGAGATCCCGCCCGGCTGGGAGCTGGAGTGGGTGGAGGACGACGACTGAAGGCATCATGGATGGCCTCCCGTGGTGTTTTCGCTTCCCGTTAGTTTAATTTCGCTGTTTCAACACTCTGAACTATTTCTTTATGGCAAAAACTTCGGTTTGTAATAATTAAACCCTTCGGGGTACGAATTTGGATGTTAATGATGTTGTATCTCTGGACTCGCCTTCGAGTGAGTTTTAATGCATATATGTCGATCCTTGTTGCTATTCAGGTGATTTACCGGGCGTTAACCCGGCGACTAATGATAGGATGATACTTTATTATCGCTTAATGACCAAAGTGGATTGGTTTAGGCGATAGTACGGTATTTTCCTGGGCGGGTTGTCACATTAGGTAGGCCATGTAACTTCACCACATTGTCAAAAACAGCTTTGGCAATAGTTCTGGCTGTAAAAGGATGTCTGATGGGTACAAAATGAGCATACTTGGTGAATCTATCAACAATCACAGGATTGACATTGAACCCCTCAGAGTTTGGAAGTCCTTCAATGAAGTCCATAGACAGATCTTGCCAAGCCCCTTGAGGAATAGGTAAGGGTTGTAACAGCCTAGGTGGTAAGATATTAGAGTGTTTAGCATGTTGACAGATAGAGCATTGTTTAACAAAATCCTCCACCTCTTGCTTCATGCCTCTCCAATAAAATAGACCCTTCATTCTCTGGAAAGTTGCCTAAATGCCAGAATGTCCTCCCACTGCACTGGAATGCATAGCATTAATAATCTTGGTCCTGAGTGAAGAATTCTGAGCAATCCATAACTTCCCTTTGTACTTGATCAATCCTTTCTCCAGAGTATACCCCTGTTCATCAGGACTATGGACAGCCAGTTGAGCTAAAAGTTGCTGGGCCTGGTTGTCAGTTACATAAGCATTTAGGACTTCCTGTATCCAATCAGGTTGTACAACAGAAACAGCTTGTAAGGACATGAGATGAGCCATCCTTGATGAGGCATCTGCTGGTACATTCTCCTTCCCTTTTCTGTACACCACCTTGAACTGGAGACCCATCAGTCTTGACATAGCCTTCTTTTGCATGTCTGAATGCAAATTCTGTTCTGTAAGATAGGCCAAACTCTTGTGATCAGTTCTTATGATGAACTTTTGGTGTTGCAGATATTGTCTCCATTTCTCCACTGCCATGATCAAGGCCAGAAACTCCTTTTCATAAATAGATAAATGTTTATGCTGACTTGTCAATGCTTTACTTAAAAAAGCCACAGGTTGATCATTTTGTAACAGTACTGCTCCTATACCTTGATCACAAGCATCAGTCTCAACAATAAATGGCTGTGTGAAATCTGGTAAAGCTAGTACTGGAGTTGTAGTCATTGCTTGCTTTAGGACTTCAAAAGCATGTTGGTCTTCGTCATTCCACTGAAATTGATTCTTCCTCAACAGTTGAGTTAAAGGCTTGGCAATGAGGCCATAATATTTAACAAATTTTCTGTAGTACCCAGTCAACCCCAAGAATCCCCCTAGCCCAATAGTATTGGTAGGTACATGCCACTTCATCATATCAGCAGTTTTTGCAGGATCTGCTGCCACTCCTTGATCTGATATAATATGACCCAGATACTCCAACTTTGTTTTTGCAAAAGAGCATTTGCTAGCTTTCATGTACAGTTGGTGCTCTCTTAATTTTAGAAGAACTAGCCTTAAGTGTGTTAAGTGTTCTTGCGGGTTGGGGTTGTACACTAATATATCATCTAGAAAGACCATCACAAATTTACGCAAGAAAGGTGCTAACACCTCATTCATAATGCATTGGAAAGTAGCCGGAGCATTGGTCAAGCCAAAGGGCATTACCTTAAACTGATAGTGTCCTTGATGGGTCTTGAAGGCAGTTTTAAACTCATCTTTCTCTTTCATTCGGACCTGATGATATCCTGACCTCATATCCAATTTGGAAAAGTATTTGGTGCCTGCTAACTCATCCAAAATTTCATCAATTAAAGGCATGGGAAAACTGTTTTTGACAGTGATTGCATTGAGCTTCTTATAATCGACACAAAAGCGCCAGCTACCATCTTTCTTAAGGACCAATAGTACTGGACTAGCAAAAGGACTAGTGCTGTGGGAAATTAGTCCTGCTGCCAACAGCTCCTTGACTTGTTTCTCAATTTCATCCTTGTGTTGGGGAGAATATTTATATGGCCTTGAATTTATAGGTACTGAATTTGGCAGTAGAGGTATTTGGTGGTCATAGAACCTGGGTGGTGGTAAAGTTGTAGGTTGTGCAAACGCATCCTGGAACTCCTCTAGTAACTTGTTGACTTCCTCCACAGCAGTTTGTTCTCCTGGTTCCAATTGAACCTCCTCTATTACTGCCACTGCCCATATGTCATTTCCCTGGTTCCATTTTATCAATTACTCACTGCTTATCTCTTGCAATTGTGGACTCTTAGGATTCACTCCTCTTAATTTAATTGTCTAGCCTTGGTCCTCAAATGTCATGGTTCTATCCTCCAAATGACAGTCCATAGGACTATGGATTTTGAACCAATCATAGCCCAATATAGCATCATAAGAACTCATAGGTAACACTTTCATATCATGTTTCAATGTATGCCCATCGGTCCACCATTCCAGTGCAGGGACCCATTGGTCAGTCATCATGAGTTGGCCATTTGCCAGCTTAACTTGCCTTGGTGTTGTTGGTAAAGGTTGAATCCCCACTGTTTTCACAAACTGCTCACTGACAAAACTATGGGAATTGCCACTGTCAATGAGAATTAGCATGACTTTGTTTTGTACCAGTGCTCTAACCTTCATGACATCCCCCACTTCAGTACCAGATAAAGCATTGAGAGACAACTGACAGAAATCTGCTGCCAAAGTGTCTTCAATAGCTAATTGGTTCAACACCTCTTCTGTGAGGACAGCATACAAATCATTCACTATCAAGGCATTAGCTTGTGCTGGTTGTGGAGGCCTCTTTGTACACACAGCCCTATGATTTGCATCAAAGGGTTCAGCACAGAAGTAACATAGCCCATTGGCCCTTCTATAGTCCCTTGTCTGCCTTTCTTTCCACAGATTGGTAGACATAGTAGTTGATTTCCCTTCTCCTTTGTTTACTTGCTGAAAAGCTCTAGATGTACTGGCCACTCTCTGCCACTTAGACTTGCTCCTGTCTAGTATTTGTTGTTGAATTCTAGCCAATAGTATGGCTCTTTCCATGGACTCAGGAACCTGAGACTGCACCACACTGGCAACCTCCAGCTTGAGACCTCTAATGAACTGAGTTATGAAAAACAAATCTTCAAACTCAGAATTGTTCATGGTAACTTGATATTGCAAGTCCTGAAACTGTAAGATATAAGCTTCCAGAGAATCTGCTTGTTGTAACTCTAGTAGCTGAGTAAGAGCTTCTTTGTAATCATTAGTGCCAAACTTGTTCTCGACAGCTTGACAGAATATCTCCCATTCTCCTAACCCATATTTCTTCTTATACATCTGAAGCCACTTTGCTACATTATCATCCATACTCATGGAAGCATAAGTTGCCCACATCCCTTTTGGAATATTAAAGATCTTAAAGTAGTCCTGGCACTTATCAATCCAAATAGAGGGATTTTCCCCAGAGAACTGTGGAAAAGACATCTTAGGCAGTATCACCTTGGTATTGGTACTCTCTTATTTTCCCCAATATTTTTGGCATCCCCACTTTAGTGCCCTGCTTCACACTGCCCCCTTTGGGTGGAAAATGATAGAGTGAGTTCTCAACAGAATTCTCAGAAAAGGTAGGGCTTGGTGGATCATGAGGATCACCCATCTGCTGAAGGGTGAGCTTAGCTACAGCCTGGCCCGTGGCATCAATCTGTTTGGACAGTAATTGCTGATCCTTCAACATCTGTTCTAACACCGTAGATGTCATATCAAATTGAGTATCCAATTTCTGCTGCTTAACCTCAATTTGCCCCACCTTGGCAAACAACAATTCCAAGCTATCTGTTACATGATCCCACCTTTCCTTGTCCACTTCATCCCGTTCCTGCATCTTGGCCAGCACGAACTGAGTCTTTACTGAGGGCTTAGGAGGCGTCGTGATTACTGCACCCGAAGCTGAGCGAACTGGTTGCGATTTGATGTTTCCTCAAGAGGAACGCGCGCAGTCACTCCAAGCCGAGGGAATCCAGCAGATCACACGTACCTCGAATGAGTACCGGAGATTTTCGGCACCGCGCCCTGAGCTCTTCTCAATTCTACCGCCGCCTGGGATCAAGGACGACCAAGGAATTTTACATGTAGACACGCTGCGAAACCCGAGTCGATGCCGATCCCCCTCCTTCGCCTCCGCGATCCAATTCGTTTAGGTTTACGGAATTTTACACCCAGACAAAGCTGGGCAACCCTCACCCTCCCGAATCGGTCGCAAAATTGGTAAACCAAATCGAACGTGGTGAGGACGAATCCCCGCAAATCAATCCGCGTGCCTTGGAATTATAGGGAAATCAAGGGTAGTGGCCGGTTCTGCGCGGCACACCAACCCGATCTCACCCGACCAACGCTGTGTGAGATCGATCGACGGATTTCTGGATTCTTCACCCACACGTGCCGAGGATAGACTGAATCTGATACCACTTGACACACATCCTTGGCCACTGGTAGATTCAACGACGTGAGCAAGCACAAGAGATTTGATTCAAGGGGCGAGCAAGATACACGAAAGCAGGTTATACCCTTGGTCGGCCTGACCATCCGGGCCCGCACGTCATACACTTACAGAGTTTAAATCATTACAAAATAGAAACGTAAAACCCAAACTACGTATTCGCTACTCCTTCCGCGTCTCGGACATGACAAGAGGTCAGCGCGGGACTCGGTGCTGAGGTCGGTGCGGGAGTCGATGGCAAGGATGCGAACCAGTACCCAGTTGGTGCGCTTCATGCCACCAGTAGTCGCCGACCTGCTTCGGGAAGCGGGGCGCAACCTTATGCAGATGCCCCTGCAGAGGGTTCGCCAGCTTGGCCATAGTGTTCAGATGCTCGGGCTCCTCGGAAGCCTCCTCAAGGAGGACAAGGAGGAGGTTGCTGCCCTACGACAGGCTGTGAAGGATGGAGGTAATCAAAGTATGGAATGCTGAGGCTGATGCGGAAAGCTTCCTTTTCTGAGTAGTTCCAGTGGGTGGGTGGGGTGCCAATGAGTGTTGTCTGTAATGTGACTGCACTTTGAATGCTTCGAATCCCAACTGTCTTCAGGCGATTTTGAATGTTCCGAATTGATGTTTTCATGCGGATGTGAAAATGTGAACAGAGTGCGAATGGATGTGAAAATGTGAATGGTGCTACATTATCTGTCTTGCATCTTATGCTGATTCTGCAACTTCTCGGAAATGGGATGGTTCTTATTTAGCTTTTGATCTCGTTTTTAACTTCCATTTTTTACCAGTACAAGCTTGAATCTACTTGTAATTACTTAGCTCCATGGCAAGGTTCGGAACCTGGGGTCAAATGTTCAGACTGCCCAGAACCCCAGACCTCTAACCTTGCTTGGAAACCCTTCCACTTTCTTCATCTTGCCAAGTGCAATCTGTTATGTCGCCAATTGCAGCTGAAGTGAGGGTGTCTGGTTGGGTTGCCCACAACAATGCAATGTTTGAAGTGAAGGTAACTAATTTAACTTGCAATGGACTGGTTCAAACTGAAGTATCAGCAGTATGTGCAAATTTCTGATATATTTGCAATCTTTGTGTGTTATGTAGGATGGATCCCAAATGAGCTCCTTTCCGGTGCCATATACTAGGGTATACTACTATTAAAAAAGGACTAGTGTACAAACATCCAACGGTTCAGATTAATTGTATACTTCGTAAAACCAAACGGTAGTATGAGGTGGTATGCATGGGTAATACTAAATTACCCCTTTATACTTCGTAAAACCAAACGGTAGTATGAGGTGGTACGCATGAGTAGTACTAAATTACCCCTTCTATACTTCATACCACTCATGGGTGGTATAAGGCACCGGAAAAGACCTCTCCCAAATACTGATCGCATTGTCTGATCAAACTGTAAGTAATGCAGCATTAGTTGGTACCTATGGATTCAAACTGTAAATACTGATCCCAAATACTGATCGCTTCATTTAGTTGGTACCTATGAATTCTATGCCTTCTGCTAAATCCAGCATTAGTGTACCAGGTTAAGATAATTGTTTTGTACCAGGTCAAGATATGGGTTTGGGAAACATGAAATGCATTAGTGTCTTGTCTTGACACACTGGAACTCTGGAAGTATGAAGTCACTTTCATTCCATTTTTCAAATCCAGGTTACTTGAATGGCTGAATGCATTCAGCTTACTTCGATACATTGTTATCTGCAAATATTGCTTGAAACTCCTGTATAAGTAATTTAGTTCTTCACAGATCTTATTGTTTCCGGTTCAAGGGACGGTTCAATTACTCTTTAGGATTTAAGATGTGACCCTAAAGCTCCAAACAGGCAAAACTTGCATCATGTATGTGTTCCTTTAAACTACACATCTACAATGATTATAAATATTTGAAGATATGTAATAGCTACATAATTCAATGAAGATAAATTGTGACATGTTAGGTCTTCTGCTGTTGTCAGAGAAGCCAAAGGTCTCAAACAAAGGTAAATCTACAAAATATTGCTTGCTTGGGATGGCTGTATTTCCTCTTATGCATGCTTTTGCTGATATGTTGACATTTATGCAGCTTCAACAAGTATCATGTCAGTTATTTATTTGAAAGACGTCTCCATTGCTACTCCTGGTCTCCTGGAGCTGTAGGCAAGTAAACTGTCCTGGACCATCTTTTTTACATTTTTTTTCCGAAAGACCCAGAACATATCTGGTCAATAATACTTGCACCCAATTCTGTGTGAAGGTCAACTGTTTAGGTTATGTGAGATGTATCTGATATGTTGGTCATCATGCATGGCCTCTGCCAAGTAGTAGTGCTTTTTTGCTTTTGGACTGTCAAATTGGGTGCAAATTGGTGCTGGAACAGTGTTGAAATAGTTCTGGAATAGTGCATTGGACCACGTGTTGTGAGAGAAGATGTGACTCGATGTGTCGGGTGAATAGAGAATTGAGAGGTGAAATAAGTCAATCTAAACAGAATATGGCTGTGAGGAGCCACTGATCCAGTTAGAAGTCCACAGACGAGCTGTTTAATCGTGACATTAGTTGTAGCTGTAAAAGGGAGATATCAATCTCACCTACATACAATCCCATTCCATGCCATGGCTTAATAGGGTATTTCTAGTGAAACCACAACCAATGAAGCCTGAGGGCGCAGCTAAAACATGCAGGTCTGTGATCCCCAGTCCACCTTGTTCCCCTGGTCTTTGTAGTCTGGCCCGACTGACATTGCATTTCCACCATGCAAGGCTTGATTTCCAGCCCAGAGCAACCTTCTTTGGACTTCGTCGAAACCCTTGATGAACTGTTTCGGTACCTTGATCACTGTTAGGAGATACAGCGGCAATGGGATGAGCACTGATCTGACTAGCACTGTTTAAGTAGCTTACATTGCCAACCTGACACTTTGTTAAGGTCATTGGCCGCATTGCCCTGGATGGGTTGTCAGTTTAGCAGGCGCAATCTGCCATATTCCTCAGTAAGTTTGGGGAAAGCACGTCCAGGGAAGGAGCAGGCTTCACCAAAGAACTTCATGATTTGAAGTACCATGTCCACATGGTCCTTGATTGAGTTGACAAACACCACCACATCATCTGCATACAACGATATTTTTCAGCATTTATGTTGTATTATATTATGCAGCTTTCTATTTTATATGGGTTCTCTATGATATCTGTTGGAACAAAAGGCTATGTTGTTGTCGTCGTCGTCGTCTCTATGGTATCTGTAAACACCATGCCACCTACTCAGTGACGAGGGAGCCCACATTGCCCACCAGCCATTTCCTATGCTTAATAATCTGTTCTGCAGAGTAACATGTTTTTAAAATACTAATCTTGTGTCTTTGTAAATGTTTGCCAGGGTTGTGAAAACATGGAATACACAAGCTGAAAGTGCCAGTCTCCAACCAAAATTCTAATGCAGGGGACCAAACTGTGGTAAACGTCTCTATCCACTATAAAAAATGATGAACTTGTATTTTTCACAGGAAAAAAATAATGATAAGCTAGCATCACATAAACAATAGAATTGTCCGTTCAAAGAGTATACCAACTGGATGCCAATTTCAGAGCACTACAGAATGACCTGTTTCCTTAGCTCAATCCAGACAATCTCTGATCGAACCTATTGCTTTTTTTTCTGAAGGAGGGGGTGAGGCATGGGCGCATCCTATCTCGAGAATTACATGGTGAATGGATAACAGGTAAAGTTAGACTTTGCCATCATACATCTTCATAGTTTTCATCTTGCTACAGAAAACTAATCGACTCTTATGCTTTCAGAATATATTTATACAGTGTTCTCCTTTTGAAACAATTGCCCAATCAAGGTGTATACTGGCAGAGCAATAGTCTTTGTCGAAGGTGAATACTGGCAGCAATAGTCCAATATATTTGGTTTATTCAATGTATATCAACCTAACGTATGTAACACCTAAATCTGGTACCATGCAGTGTGCTGTTAGTGGTGGTTCATGTGATGGAAATGTGTACATGTGGCAGGTACTTGTTACACGCTTATTACCTACTTTCTTGCATTCTTTGCTTCACATCCGCCTATAATTCTTCTCCATTAGCACACAGGTGGATCAACCTGAAGTGGCCCTATAGTTTTGAAAGGCCATTAAGTTAAGTAGCTTCAGTTGATAGATATGATCTATAAACGTGATGGCTTTTATGAATACTGAATACCCTTGCTGACAATCCAGTCATGTTCCATGCGGCTTTCCGTCCCCGCCAGCCCGGCTTTGTTGAGTTATGATCCAAATTCTGTCTCCCAAGAGAAAGGCCGACTTCTGACGGAGCGAAGCGGAGGCCCGTCGCCGGTAGGCTTACGGGTCATAAATACCCGTTAGGGTTTTCCATTAGAGATTGATTCATTCTCTTGTAAGCCGCCGCCGTTGGCGTTGTAACCTGACTCCCGATATAGTGAAGTTCTTGCTGGCTGGCGCCCGTGGTTTTTCCCGCAAGGGTTTTCCACGTTAAATCTCGTGTCTGCTGCGGTTTGATTCCTTTACTTGTCGTCGTTTATTCGCCATCATTTATAACAGGCTTGACTCTACTGCTGCTCGCTCGTCATTTTAGCTTTTCCCTTTTCCGGGCTTTTGGCCTTTCACCGCTCTATCTGGATTGGCACGACCTCTTTTCACTAATCCCAAACACCATGCATGCGCACAGGCACAGATATAGCAGACGTATATCCATACACATATGCATACTCCCTCCGTCCCACAAAGAGTGCAATTCTGAGATTTGAAAAAAATCCCACAAAAGAATGCAATCCTGGTTCCAGAATCAGACCGAACGTGGGACCCACCTACGTTATTCTCGCGACCCTCCTGGCCTCCCCTCCCGCAGCCACAAGTCTCCCTAGCGGCCCCCCTTTTTTCCCCGCAGCAACTCATCCCCTTTTCCCCGCATCGCCGCGGCCCGCGACGCCTCGCATCCGCCGTTAGCCCTCTCCTCCGACCCCTCCCCACACTTCCAGCCCGCCGGCCCCTTCATGGTGAGCGGCGACAGCGCATACCATGGCTCATCAGGCCGAATCCAAGCAGCTGTTGGCCTGAATCGAAGGGGCAGAGGCAGGATTGCCGGCGGCGTGTCCAGGCGGATTAGGAGCGGCATGAGGTCGAGGCGGCGGATCCTCGGGCCTTTGCGATGGACCACCTCACGTCGGCGCGTCAACTTCAACGGTGAGCTTTATGTCGCCGACACGGAGGATCAAAGCATTGGGTTGGACCCTTCTATGTTTTGTTCTGAATCGGAGCTACAAGTCGACGACAGCGATGTCCCAGACTCGGAGGTCAAGGTCGTCCCCTTGGTCGTGCCAGAGACGCCCGAGGCGGATTGGCCCACTGCGGCGAAGTCTGCTCCCCAGCGTCGATTGGGGTAAGTGGCGGACTATTCTCTGAATAATTTGTGAATCATGAATGTATTTGTTCTTGGAAACCTCCTTCACAAGCAATACTAGCTCATTAATAGTTGGAATTAACTTCCCTTAAGAAAAAAATGTTGGAAGTGCCTTTGTGGGCAGTCACTTAGCATCATAATTTTTTTCACACATTCTAAGATATGCTTCGGCGCATGTACATAGAAGCTGTCACAAGTTATTTTCCTATCCGTGCTTTTGCCATTACCATGGAATCTGAGAACTCAGTTAACATGCCTCCATTGAAAATGGAGACTTATGTACATAACAGGATCAAAAGGAAGGAAGCATAGATGTCACACAAATTCTTTACTATGATGAAAAGTCACTCCTATAAATAATTTGTAAAGGTTCCATTTGTACAAAAAGAACTTCACACATTTTCCAATCTAGTATGTTTGACAGAAGATTGTATACTGATCTGTCATACTGGTACAGAAATAAAAGGTCTATAAGCTTATGTTGTCTGCTATTCTGTTTATGGACTTTGCTGTACCAAACCATATGTAAAAATTAGGCCAACAGTAGTACCACCGAGGCGTGTCTGTAAATTCAACATAGTCAACAGTAGTCACCATATGTTTATTAGCTTTTCTGTGGAACAAGAAAGGAAGAGAGAAACAAAGAGGGGCATTACCAACCTTTAGTGGATGAGTAGGTATTGCAGTGTTGAATACTAAACATAACTCATTGACCATGCAGTCCTACCCTGAATAGCTCAATGTTTTCTACGGAAGCAAGCTATGAAAAATGTGATACACTAGGTTCTAATAAAATGGAGAATGAAAAATAGGCCAGCTAGCCCAGGAAGTTTTATGATTCCCAGCTCAGAATAATTTATGATTCATGAATGCATTTGGCTTCCATTAATTTGTGTGAATTATGATTTGTCCAGAAATTCTATGATACATGAATGTCGTCGGGCTCTTTTCAATGGTGATACACTAGGTTCAAATAAATTGCCATTGGAGAAAGGGGAAGATGATCAGACCGTGGAAAGTGTACAGAAGGTTACTGTTTCCTCATATTCATTTATGTCCACAGTTGCCTCGGTCATATCAAAAGGATGAACATTAAAGTAGGCTTCTGCCTCTTGTTCATGATGTAGCATTCCTACCAGAAGATTTATAAACAAGTGAAAGTTCTGAATAATTGATAGTTTATCGAGTTCTACAATATCAGATCTGAAACGTATTTGTATCATGAAAACTTTGATGAGATTTATGGATGAGACCAGAATTTCAATGTAATTTAACCTTCCTCTATAATTTTAGGTTCATGGTTGAGATCAAAAGTACGAACAGCCAAGTTACCTCCTCCCAGATCTTCATCCGGCTGGCCTTGGATTTCTTGATTGCCTCCGTCAAGGACGTCTCCTTGGACACCATCGGCTGCATTGCCTCCTTCATGGATGTCTCCTTCGCCGCCACCATATACTGGATTGCCTCCTCCTTGGATGTGATCTTGTTGGACACCATCACCTCCTGGATAGGGTGCTTCGTCTACAACTCCATTCAGGTCAGGTAAAACCTCTCGATCTCCCTCTTCTGGTGGTAGGTTTAGATCTAAGGCCTTGAGTAATTTGGTGAAGGCCATGAATAATTTGGTTGGTGTTGTGCAATGCAGGTAGAAGATTGTGCATGGCCGCCGGGCAATGATTCAAGAAAGCAGCCAGTGAAAAGAGCGGCAACAAGTGAAATTGTAGCGGGGGACATCTCTGAATTGTAAAAGTTGGGTCTGCTAAATTTTTGCTTTGATGAAGCCGCCGCCTCCTGTGTTGGTTGTGTTGGCGGCGCATTATTTTTACCCGCCTGTTTTTTGGCGCCTTTTTTTTGTGATGATTTTTTTCTAGCGAACCGTGTGGCCGTTCAGTTCGGAGCTTATCCGTCCGCCCACCTAAAAAGGTGGGATTGAGACAATTATTAGGGGTAGTCAAGTCATTTGCCATCAACGCTAATCTGTCTGGAAAAAAAAAGATTGCACTCTTTGTGGGACGGAGGGAGTACACACCATTGCACAGGTTAATCACAGCATTGCAAAGCCGGTGATGAGCGAGCCGAGTGGTTAGATTAGCATGACAGGACTTAGATTTGCATACAGTGTTTTCGTGTCAGGAGAATTCGTTATATAAGGATCAGAGTAAAGTATACTTTAAGCTGTTGCGCAATGTGCAGAGACGGTTCAACAACCTAGAATCAAATGAACTTAAATGGCATGTGACTGGGAAAGGGGCTCTGTGCTCGAAAAAGTGTTGTTTTCGCTCCCCGAGAAACAACTTTGACTAAATATATGAAAATACATATTAACATTTAAGGTACAAGATTAATATCGTTAGATATTTGAATCTGATTTTTTGTAAAATTTATCGAGACACAAATGTTGCACGTATTTTCTACCAGCAAACTTGTGGCATGAAAACCCATGACGACACTCTTTTGGGGGGACAGAGAGTACACATGATATCAGTCTGCCGAAAGGTTGGTAGCTCAGCGAAAACGAAACGTACCCTTATCCATTGGAACCTAGAATGGCATACCAATTTCAGTACGCGCATTACTGACCTGCGACGGAACTTGTGCGCGAGTAGGGGAGTAGATCAGTCGGCGTCATCACCGCACGCGAACGGGAACGCCGTGCGACCGGCGTCGCAGCGGCCGAGTAATACAGCAGCTGAGCAGCAGCACTGCAGCTGCCTCCTCGCATGCATAGGCGGCGGTGCGTGGAATCGAAGCAGTTTGTGAAGACACGGACGAGGGGTGCGCAGACGCAGAGGCAGTAGCGACAGTCGGCGCGCAGCGCGGCGGAGCAACGGCGACACCGCTGCCGCGGCCTCCTCCATCGGGCCTCGCGACACCCTCCGGTGAAACGAGAGGATTCGGCCCGCTACCTGATTCGCCTGAAAGGGAGGCCACAAGACAAAGGAAGGATGCAGACCGACCTTCCAAGTTGGCTGGGCTGTTTATCCAGTCGGCGCAGGGTCCAGCCCATTGGCGGCCCACTATAAAATGTGCGACGCGTGCGCCGCGCCGTGCGGCCCGCCCGTGCGTCCGCACAATCTTCTCTCTCGTAACGGGAAAAAAATCTTCTCTCTCGTAACGAAACAGGTCGTGCCATATCACATCACGGGGAACTCATCAGCGTCGTCCCAGCAAGTCAGGGACACGATACGTCGTCTTGCATCGTCGGATCGGAGCTCATGTGCATCTCGCTAGACACAGAATTTGGCCGTCTCGTAGGGCGTGCTTGCCACCCTGTACGAGGCTGGCTCGGCCTGCCCTACTAGCCTAGGCCTAGGCTAGCCACGCTCAACTGGTCCAGCACACCTTGTTTGTGCCCGTGTATGAAATGAGACCGACCCATTTGAGCTGCTGTTTGCGACCCATGTAGCAGTCGGGCTAAAAGGCCATTCCTATGACTACCAGGCGGGGCCGTGCGCTGGCATGAGCTTGTGTGCGCCGCGCGGAGCCGTGCTCCCGGGAAACGATCCTCCCGGCCGTTTCCCCGGGGCCAGGCGGAGGCGCTGCTTTTTGCTGCTGGGGGGTAGGCTCGTGCGCGAGCCAAGGTGGCAAACGCGGCGGCTTGCATCCCGGGAGTGCAGCCGGGCTGCAGAGCCAGCCCCGCAAACACGCCCGTAGTCTCTGTCGCGTCCGT
This sequence comes from Cenchrus americanus, assembly GCA_947561735.1. NCBI lineage: Eukaryota > Viridiplantae > Streptophyta > Magnoliopsida > Poales > Poaceae > Cenchrus > Cenchrus americanus. Next base: position 305,892,033 of record OX387241.1, on the reverse strand, counting down.
CATACATGGAGAAACGACGGGAAGAAAGATATTCCCACTTACAAGTGGGTCCCATGGTCAGCAGTCCACATCAACATTTTTTTATCCAACTCAACACACCCACGTGGCTAGAACCACTATGCAAAACCATGAAAGGGACTAAAGTGAACAGATTTGCAAAGTTGAGGAGGTTAAATATCCGGTTTTGTATTGGGGTGAAGTAGTCGGACCTCAATAGGTTGGGGGTTATCTAGACTTTTTCCAATTAAAAAATGGGAGAACACCTCCATAGATCCAAACCAATCATTAATCTCTCGCAAAACAGCAAAGGGAATTCACCTTCAAGAGAGGAGGTCGATCCACCGGCCGACGGAGCCGGGAGGGTCGGGCCTTGGGGGCATCTCGCCGCCGTTGTCTCGTCCCCTCCGCGGCTCCGCCAACCAGCAGCGCACCTCGGGGTGGAACTGCCAAAGAACCACGATCTACTGAATTTCTTTTCTAATTAAATAATATTGTACTTTAGCATTAGTGGGTTGGCGGTCCGATCTGGCGACCACCGTGGAGCGGCTATCTTCTAACTCATTTAATGCACCTCTAAAGGAGCCAACATACGGGGGCATACACAACTACTCCGCGCATGCAGTTCATCAAAGACCGTTCGGCTCGTAGGATGAATAATATTATGTGAGAGGAACTTGTTGACGCAAAAAGTGCACTCAGCGCCAATCACACAGCAAGCCGAAAAGCTGGCTTCGCACGCGCAGAGAGAGAGTGACGTGCCAGTCAATTTTTCCTGAAAATTAACAAAAGATAAAGCAGTTAGATACCAAAGCTTGGAACATGTCGGGTGATACCAGACAGTTCCATATTTGCGGCTAAGAAGCCAAAAAAGTTGACATGTAGCTATGCAAAGCTACCTATCAAAGAACCATGACCATTCGGGTAACTGCAAAGGGAAAAAGAACATTGCCGAATGGATGACGTAAGCGTGACGACGATCGGTCTTCGTATAAATAAAGATGCAAGCATGAAGTTATGACCGATCCCCATGAGGCTCATCATTAAACAAAATGAAGTAAAGCACGGACATGATCATGTATTAAATAAGCATGCATAGGTTCAAAGCACTAGTCTACCGCATGTCTAGGCACTCTAAAACCCGTCGGGTACGATAGCAAACAAATCTATCCACCGCATGATACGATTTGCATGAAAACGTACCACTTCCCACAAATAGATCTATCCACCGCATGATACAATCTAAATATGGAAAGCTAAAAGCATACACCACTTAAAACATAAACAATGCACGTGATCTACTCGTGAAAACATAACCGAATACGGCCGAATAGCCGATCCAGGATCCATGAAGAAGGAACAAGCATTACCACGTGAATAAATCTATCGATCGATTTGGAAATCTAATCCACCGATGACTAGCCCCAAAGCAACCCAAAAACCCGCACCTACCGCATGATACCCGGTTCTTTCAAGATTTATACTAACAAAGCAAGCTTGAACCCGCAACACGTAACAACCTAGATCGATTCGGTTTCGGCTATCGGAGAGCAAAAGATCCACGCGTCAAAACACGAAACCTCGCTCGTACACGGATCTTAAAGGGAAAAAAGCCGATCCAAACCCATCTAGATTGGGCAAGGGTGTGTTACATGAATTAAAACATAAAGTAAAACCCATGATAACACGGGATAACTTGAGATAACTGATGAATCCATTGGACCTTGCCAAAATCCAATAGAGCCGATAACTAGCTTCAAGCCGGATCTTAGCCTACCGCATGACTCATGATCTAACAAGAAACCCTCTTGAACCAAGCTTGAATCTACCGCATGACACGAAGCATGGTAACAAGACTACTTGCATCAGATCTAAATCCACCGCATGATACTAGACATGATACAAGGTTGCCGGTACTCACGGAGGTCGACGGATCGATTAGCCCTCTCGAAGAACTCGACGACACGACAAGGACTCTAGGGTTTGGCGTAAGGCCGGTGTGTATTGATGAATGAACGTGTCCTTTTACATACATCCAGGGATCGTATTTATACCCTGCTGATTACAATTGCGAATGGATTCATTGCCTAACTAAACTCGATCGCCTATCCATCCATTCGCTTCCTCTGATTGAGCCACGTCACCGTCCAATCCCGCAAAATCAGCTCTACTGTTCCTTTGCCGAACTGGAGCAGATAGCCGACCGCGGATCCTTCTGCCGAAAATCTCTGAAAATATCTTTCCTTCCACCAGACGAACTCTCTTTTGAATCGGACCCACATGTCATACTCCTTACCAAATTTTGGTGTTAACACATGCCCCTTCAATTGTGGGATAAAAGTAATTTTGTTCCACAATTGACTCTAGCCACGAATCCTTGAGCCAAACTCGTCAACACCTTGTTCTTCGCAATCCACCGGATTCTTCGTTCGCATCCAACCCTAGATCCCCTTCGTTCCGAGCTCGAATCTCCAATGGCAACTCAGAACCAAGCTGCTCAGGTAAATTCACCCCTCCAAACCTTTGTTCGGCATTAGGTTTTCAATTTTACCTGAGATTTTCCTCTTCCGCTCTCCTCCAGGAACCTTCTACTGCTCTTCTGATTCCTATTGAGGCCAATTCGCAGTCTTATTATCTTGGTCCCGAAGGGAATCCTGACCCTCGAGATTTTATTGCCGCTGAATCTCAGAGAATCCCTTTCAAGGTAGCTTTATCTCCACCTCCCCAGTGGCAAGATGCGTTCAAGAACCGGCCTTTGCCCCCAATTGCGGTCGGAAGACTTGGTATCGGAGGATTCTTGCGGATAAGAGTGGATTGACCAATCCGGATGCTCTCCGCATTGCTCAATGTCTGGAGTTATCCGTAGCTGAGACACCCAAGAATGAAGATCTTCTCGATAGCCGCATGCCACTTCTGGTCAAATGGCGTCAACGCCTTCCTTTTTGGGCATGGCCCAATGTCTCCAACCTTGGCCGATGTGTACATGATCACCGGCCTTGACATCACCGGGTCTGTCCAGCCTTGGAACTTCAAAAATTCCTCACGCCAGACAGGGGTAAAGCCAGGGAATGGCTACAAGAATTATATTTCGAAGCACATGAGAGATAATCCCCTTGGCGAAGTTGAATACAGAGCCTTTTTGAACATGTGGTTATGCAGATTTGTCTTCTGTGGCAAGGCCAACGAACCCACTTTGAATCATATCGCAATGGCGATCCATCTGGCTAGTGGCAATCGCCTTCCTCTGGGAAAATTCCTCTTGGGCAGTGTATACCATATGCTTCATCAGACCGTTACCCAAATGTACACCAGCCAGAGGATAGCATGCGTCAATGGCCCTTGGTGGTTTGTTCAAATTTGGCTGCAGCTTCACATGCATCATATTGTAGGCGTCGACTTGAACTCCAGGTTCTTCCCCTGGTCCAATCCCCCCGAAGGAGAGCCTCAAGTTACCAGAGGATGCCAAAACTATGGAGAAGCAGCTTCAACTGTTATCGTCCAGCAGGACATCATCCAGCTTTTCGAGTTGTTCTTTAAAGGCTTCTCCAATCCTCTTTGGCTTCCTTATCTAGGCAATGACACTCTGACCTTCCCCGTCGAATTCTCCTTTGAGCCCGGCCATCAAGATAGGGGATTCTTGGAAATCTTTAACATCATAATCCGCCCATGCATATTACCGGCCGAGTTCAATGGAGGGAGGCAGAATATCAGTACTTATGAGTACTACCAGCCTAATGTAATGGCCAGGCAACTTGGATGTGGCCAGATGCCCCCAAGATTGTTTCTGCATGAATTCCTCAAGCCCAGGGAGGAAATCAAAGAACTGATGCAGTGCAGCAGAGTTTTCAACTATGTGTGCAGTCCCACTGTCTACACATGTCCTTTTGTGCCCACAACCATAGTTCACCCTACCTTCAGCCCCTGGTGGCAAGAATTTCATGACCATATCTTTACTGAACCTGTTCATGTATTCTGTGCAGAGTTGATATATGACTTTCTGCCAACTTCAGAGGTAATACAATGAGCCCTTAGATTAAACTTTCCTCTCTATTTATGGTCCTGACCTTCATTTTCTGTCCACAGAACACAGTACCTGCCCCTCGAGCCAGGGTAATTACTTATAATGCCGAAGGCCCAATTTCAGCACTGGGGTTTAAATCCACAACCCTGCATCAACTAATGGCCAGGTATGCTACCACCGACCCCAGCCTTTCTAGCCTTGCTGTCGACAGGAGGCAAGGTCTGCATCTGATTGCTCCTCCAAGTGCTAAAAGGAGGAGAACTATCAAGAAAGTGCTGATTGAGGTAAACCCCTTTACCTTCTTGATTACTGGATCACTCTGTTCTTGATGGATCATATCATTGTGTATTTTCAGACCAGAGCCCAACATCCTTCAGAACCAGCACCTGCCAATGCTCCATCCACTGGTATGACCTTTACTGTCCTTTCTCAAGGATGAGCACTGGCACTTACTCTCTTAATTGGACACTTGCAGAAGAAACTGCGGAAGAACAGCTTGTAGATGTTCCAGTGGCTCAACAGGCGAGTCCATCCAGGGTCGAGTTACCCATCCCGGTGGAGATCTCATCTTCATCACCTTCTGCAGAAGCAATACACTCTCCAGAGATGAATCTCCCAACTCAGCTGGAGCCACCAAATTCCCCCAGGATGCCATCGCCTATCAGTCAAGCAGCAACGACCAACCCAACAGAGGAGGCACCGATTCTTCATCAGCCAGAAGCTCACGAGTCGCTGATGGCCGCATCAGCATCCCCTGACTTGGGAGTTTCGGCTCTACCTGGGGCACTTCTCCCGTCTGCGAAACCATTCATGAGGTACCCAATTCCGCACTCAATCTCGGTACTTTGATGTTAACATTCTTACCTCGGCAATGTTACTTTTCAGGGTCATGCCCCGCCGTCATCGAGCTTGCCATCAGAGGGCCCATCAACTGCCGAGGTGATGAAAGCGGTAAACCGCGCCGCCGCGATGAAGTGTTGCCCAAACTTAAAGAAATTGCAGCTTGGCTAGAAAAAGATGTTCGGGATCGCTCAATGATCTTCATCATTTTGAAGAGATGCTTGAACTCATTAGTCAAGAACTCCCCGAGGACATCGTAGCTTCCCTATCATCCGTCTACGACTTGGAGCCCTTTTATGTTCCCTTGAGGCGCACTTGGAGGAAATTGCGCTCCCGTCCGGCCATTGAAAAGAAGAAAGCCGACGCTGAACGTGCCATGAACGGGGCACAATCCCAAGCGGAGAACCATAAAGATGCATTGGCTGACCTGCAGGCTTCTTACGATTTGAAAGCCGCCAGGAAGGCTGCTCTAGAGGCAGAATTGAGAAGCCTGTCAGCGGAGATGGAGATTGACCAAAAGAAAATAGCCGAGCTTCCTGGATTGATAGCAAAGACCCAAGCGGAAGCAGAATCGGCTGTCACCAGAGTAAAGCAATGCGATGCAGAGCTCGCTGACTTATCTGGCGCCCAAAAGGATTGCCAGGAGATGCTGGATAATTCCCATTTGATAATATCCAATGTCCGTCGCGCACTCACAAAACTCCTTAATGCTTGAATGTCCTTATTGATGTATACCTGAATTGGTCGTTCTTGTAATATTTCCTTTGTGATTCGTTTCCTTTCCTTTGCGTACTTTGAGATGTACTGCTGAACGACCCGTTCGGCAGTGAAACGCTAACTCCCGAACGACACCTTGAGTCCCCTTAGCCGAACCAATCGACCCGCGTACGGTCCGGCACTAACCAAACGACCGCAAAGGGGGGTCGGTCAAGGAGAACTATCCAAAACCACGACCTCGCGCCACGATCACCGCCGCGGGCCAGTGGTCAAGGAAATCTTTCCACCTTCCCCGATTTTATTCCGAGGCCCGGGACGTGCGCCACGATCCACGCCCACAACTCGAAGCCCACGATTCATCTCCCGCCGCCGTCCGCCTATAAATGTTGTCATAGGTGCCCCCCGAGATTGATTCTTGGTCCCCGTCGCGAACCGGGGCGCTCGGCCCCCGGCCCCCCCGGCCTTTGATGCTAATCCCTTCCGTTTGTCTTTTGCGGCCCCCCCGCGCGACGCCGAGCTCGACCAGCCAAAGACGCCGGTAGAGCAATTGGCCGAGAAGGTGAATGCCCACGGCGACACGCCGGCGGAGCGCCCGGCCGCGGTGGAGCGCCGCGTCGACGAGGTGGCCGTTCATGGCGTTCGCCCGGGCACCACCTTGGGCCCGGCCGCGATGGCGACGCATACGGACGTCGACTACTCCACCGAGCCGCGTGGCTTTCGTGGCGGCGCGCCGGAGGATATCGACGAGATCGAGCTCATCCCCGGAGCGCCTCGACGGCCACGGCGACGCCATTGCCGAAATTACCCATCCCCGCTCCGTGTTGAACGAGGCTCTTTGACTAGATTGTACTAGGGATGTGTAAATGTCGGCAATATATGATGAACTTTTGAATTCTGCATTTGTTCCGTGATGTCTCCCTTTCGCATTTTGCTTCTTCAAATTTTCCTTTGGACGCATCCGGGAACCACCTTTAGCCGAACGCGTGAGAACAACCGCCCCTTGGCGTGAAATCCACAGAGGATCCCACTTCGGCAATCCGTGAACACCGTTCAAGAGAAAACCCTTCGCACCGGTGGAAACCCCCCGCCGCTTGGTATTCCAACAAAGGTGTACCGGCCAAATCATCACTCCCAATGCGCCTCCTTGGTCAATAAAATAGCCCGTGGGGTGCTCGCAAATCCACTCGCACACTCCTCCATCGCTTCTCGTCTCTTCCTTTGTCGCTAGAAGAAAAAACCCCAACGCCATGGACAAGGGTAAACAACCTCGGGGGAGCGGCTCATCAAGGAAGCGTACGATTCGGAAGTGAGTTCTATCTTGATCTGTTCCATATCCTCCCGCTTGACCTTGCGCTTCATGTTTTCCTTCTGCCCCTTTCAGCCTTGATTTGCTTCCCGAAGAGGTCATCGGGACCGAAGATGTTCCTGAGTACATCTCCTCCGACTCCTCCCCCCCCCCGCGCAGGATGCCACGCCTGAGCAGAGGGCCATTCATCAGCTGCGCCGCCGTGCCCGGCACCTGGAGCGTGACCTCAGGGACATGTCCGTCCGTTGCCAAGCCGAGCGCGAGCGTCGCATGGCGCTGGAAGCGCTAGTAGGGGGTAAATGCTTCTGATTCCTTCACGTTTGCGTCTGGATTACTTGCCCCTAACCTTGATTCTTTTGCTCCAGATGTCTCTGACAGGTACAGCAACCTGAAGGCGGCTTGGGATAGCTTGGTAGAGGCCGCCAATCACGGTCATCCTCGTGCGTTCCAAGTCGCCGTCACGGTGGTCCTGGAACAACTGAAGAGGGAGCAAGCAGCCCCGAAGAAGCAAAGAAAAGATTGAATCATACTTTCGCTTCTTTCTCCACGCCTTCTCGCTTCCCACCCCTTAGGGGACCCGACCATCGTGGCCGCTATATGTGATCCCGCAGAAACAGCTTGTAATGTAGTATTGAGCTAAGGGCAATGCATCCGGCACCGGCCATCTTCTTTTGTTCATGGATTTTGTTCTAAAGGCGGCCTCATTCTTGAGCGCCGGCTATTTTTGTGCCAGATGCGTGTAATCATCGATCGATCTCAATGCTAGGATAATATTTCTTCGTATATCTTCCATTTATTGCAGCGGAAAATTCTTCCCCTAGCAAAGTTTTTAATATGTATGCATTACCAGGAACGCATCTAACCACACGAAAAGGCCCCTCCCGCTAGGGGACCACTTGCCGAATTCACCGTATTTAGTTCCAATCGGCAATAGCGCTTTCCAAACTAGATCGCCTTCTCGCGAATTGCTTTACCTTTACTTTCTTGTTATAGTATTTGGCGACCCGCAGGCTTGTTTTTCTCGATGTTCTCCAGGGCCCTGAGACGGATCATATGCAAATCTTCTAACTCATCCATCATCATGCCACTGTAATCTTTGGAGCTCAGCTCGTTTTGCAACACTACTCTCCTTGACTCTGATTGCATTTCCCAGGGCAGGATTGCATGATGCCCGTAAACTAACTCGTAAGGAGACGTCTTTGTAGCTCCATGGGGGGCCATTCGGTAAGCCCACAACGCTTCACTGAGTACCGAATGCCACCTCCTTGGCTTCTGATCGATCTTCTTCTGTATCAGCTTGATCATGATCTTATTAGAAGCCTCTGCTTGACCGTTAGCTTGAGCATAATACGGAGAGGAATTAAACAATTTGATTCCCATGCTTTCGGCAAAATCCCTAAACTCCAGTGATACGAATTGTGCCCCCCGGTCGCTGGTAATCGTCCGAGGGATCCCAAATCGATAGATGATGTGTTCCTTGACGAACTCGATCATGTTTTCTCGACGTCACTTTCTTCGGTGGGATCGCCTCGACCCATTTAGTGAAGTAATCCGTAGCCAAAAGCACGAACTTATGCCCCTTGTCGACGGCGGATTAATTTGGCCAATCAGGTCTATGCCCCAGCCCCTGAATGGCCATGGCTTGATGATGGGATTTAATGCTGATGCAGGGACTCTTTGAATATTCCCGAACCTCTGGCAGTCTTGACATCCCTTGTAATACTCAAAGCAATCCTCCAATATCGTCGGCCAAAAGCATCCGGCTTGTCTAATGACCCATTTCATCCGATAGGCCGATTGGTGCGCTCCACATATCCCATCATGCACGTCGCTCATCATTTTCTTGGCTTCTTCTGGACCCAGGCATCGTAGCAATACTCCGTCTAATGATTTATAGAATAAATTGTCATCCAGAAGAACGAACTTAATTGCTTTGTACCTGAGCCTCCTAGAGACTTTTCGGGATGGATCTCTTAAGTAATCAACGATCTCTTTCCTCCAATCGTCTTCTGCAAGATCCACCCCTAGTGCACACACCTCTCAGCAAATGCTTCTTGACTCTCCTTGTAACCAGAGGCACTCTGAGCTAGCCTATTCGCTTCTTCGTTATGCTCTCTAGGAATGTGCTGTAGGGTTACCAGCGGGAAGCTCTTCAAGATTTCCCTGCACTCTTCATAGTAACTCCTCAGCGCTTCGCTCCTGCACTCGTATTGGCCGTTCAATTGCTTGATTACTAGTTCTGAATCTCCATAGACCTCAACTGATACGGCCCCAGCTTCTCTCAAATATTGAAGCCCTCGAAGTAGTGCCTCGTACTCAGCCTGGTTATTGGTGACAGTGGGTTGTATAGGAATAGCGAATTCGAACATCTCACCTTTGGGCGAAATTAGCAGGATCCCTACTCCCCCACCTTTGCCACATGATGACCCGTCGAAAAATAAAGCCCAAGGGGTAATTTCAAGTAGACTAATTGAAGGGTCACGATGTTCAGTTATGAAATCGGCAATGATCTGACCTTTGATGGCTTTTGCCGATTCGAACTTCAACTCGAATTCTGATAAAGCTAAAATCCATTTGCCAATCCGACCATTCAAAATTGGCATAGATAACATATGTTTTACCACATCAAACTTCGAGTATACAAGGCATTCGGCATTCAACAAATAGTGCCGAAACTTTGTACACGAGTAGTATATGCAAAGACACAGTTTCTCTATAGCCGAATACCTGGTTTCAGGATCAAGTAGTTTTCGGCTAAGATAAGCTACTACCCGCTCCTTTCCTTCGAATTCTTGAATAAGGGCCGATCCAATAGTTTGGGTATCGGCCGCCACGTACAACTTGAAAGGCTCGTCCAGCTGAGGGGGGGACCAGTACCGGCGGCTCCTTCATGTATTGCTTGATTTCATCGAAAGCCTTTTGTTGTTCGTCGCCCCATGTGAATTTCTGATCCTTCTTTAGCTTCAAAGAATGGAGAGAATGGCAACACCTTTTGTGATAAATTTGAGATGAATCTTCTCACGAAGTTGATCTTGCCGAGCAACCGATTGCAATTCCTTGAGGTTGGTTGGAGGAACGACTTCATCAATGGCTTTCATACTCTTCTTGCCAACCTCGATTCCGCCTTCGTGGACCAAAAACCCCAAGAACTCTCCGACCGACACCCCAAATGCACACTTGTTTGGATTCATTTTTAGGCCATGCTTCCGGTGCATTCCAAGGTCTTCTTCACATCTCCCAGATGGGTGTCATGACTTAAGGACTTGATCACCACGTCATCGATGTAGATTTCCACAGTTTTGCCGATTAATTCGTGAAAAATGTAATTCATGGCCCGCTGATAGGTTGCACCGGCATTTTTCAACCCAAATGTCATGACTATCCATTCAAATAGGCCTATATGACTAGGACATCTAAAGGCCGTCTTCGAGATGTCTTCTATTGCCATGAAAATCTGATTGTATCCCGCGTTGCCATCCATGAAACTAATCACCTTGTGTCCAGCGGCGGCGTCAATCAGCAAATCGGCAATAGGCATCGGATATCCATCCATGGGAGTAGCTCTCGTTTAGGTCCCCCGAAATCTATGCAAACTCTCATTTTTCCATTTTTCTTATACACAGGGACGATGTTAGAAATCCACTCCGCATATCTGCACGGCCGAACGAAGTTTGCGTCAAGTAATCTTTCGATCTCCTTCTTCACATCGGCCAATACTTCATCCTTGTAGATTTTCCGGGGCGGTTGCTTATATGGTTTGAAACCAAGCTTGATTGGCAACCGGTGCTCGACGATGGAACGATCCAATCCAGGCATCTCCGAGTAATCCCGTGCGAAGCAATCTTTATATTCTTTGAGAAGCTCAATTAAGTCCCCCCTGAAGTCTGGCTGTAAATTTGCACTGATGAACGTCGGCCTTGGCTTATCACCGTTTCCAATGTCAACTTCTTCCAGCTTATCGACCGACATGAGTCCTCGTCCTAACTTGCCATCAGTGCCATCCACGGGGTTCTCCATTAAAAATTACTATAAGAGCCGACTGCTTGAATCGGCCGTTGGTCACCGCCGACAGTTCAACAGACCTTCTCCCCGCTCCTTCCCCGAGAAGCAATCGATGCCTTGATACTCCCGCAAGGCCGGTTCCATGTTGGCCACGCTCACGGAGTCATCCGCCCGGACGACCTCGATCTCGTCATCCACCCACTAGATAAGTCGTTGATGCATGGTGGATGGGACGCGGCGCTTGGCGTGAATCCGGTCCCGCCCAAGCAGCAGCCGTAGGCTCCCTTGCCTTCGATGACAAAGAAGGTGGTGAGCGCCGTCTTGGACCCGATCATCGGGTCCACGTGAGCGCATCCTTTGGTGTCCGAAGGGTTCCCGCGAAGTCGTTCGTGATGATGCTCGTGGGTGTCGGATCGCTCGGGCCCATGCCAAGCTTCCCGAAGGTGGTGTATGGCATGACGTTGATCGCCGCCCCGCCGTCGACGAACATCTTGGTCAATGGCTTGCCATTGACGTACCCCCCTCAAGTACGCCGGCCTCATATGGCGATTCTTGGCCGGCTTGTCGAAGACGGCCCGCTTGGCAAGCACCGCTTGTGCCATCATCTCCTCGGTCGCTCGTCATCAAAGGAAGCTTCCTCCCCGCATAACCCGGTTAGCGGGAGCCATGAACTCGTTCGGCGGAGAAGTATACCATGCAAGCGGCGCCGAACGCTTCGATCCTTCCGTGCCGGTCCTTGGGGCGCCACTTCCGCCTCGTCCGGATCCCCCGCTCGTTTCATCTCGCGGTTCCTTAAGCGCCGGACCCGCCTCTTCCGGCTCCCCCGCGTAGACCGGCGGGCACCACCGCCCTTTCGCCGCCGACGTAGACGTCCTCGTCCTCCTCCCCGGTCGCCCCACCCGAGATCATCTTGGCGCTTCCCGGGGTGATCTATAACCTCAATTTTTTGCCGCCGATCCCCATTTGGGTGGATCCTTCCAAGTCTCTCGTGGACGGATCGGCGATTGCGCTTCCCCGCCCGTACTCAACGTATCCGTCGCCGCACTCGGGACGCTTCTTCAATGTGGGCGCCTTTAGGCCCTCGTTCCGGCGGTGCCCGAAGAAGGCGCACCCCCGCGGGGCGCGCTCCTCGCTCGCGCGTGTATCGCTCTCGGTCCCTTCGCGCGCTTCATCCTCGCCCCGCGCGCTCCTCCTCGTGACGACGCCTCCGGTAGCGCTCCTTTTCCATCCGGCGCCGCCACTTGTTGAGGAGAATACGTGACGTCACCTTGGGTTTAGGCCCGGACGATTCCCCAATCTCGATGTGGCTTTTGAGAACGCGGGGGCGTCGCCCCCGCACTTGCTCTAGGGTCACCCGGCGCTCCGGTCCATTGATCCACCTTGCTTGGACCCCGGGCCGAGGTCGGGACCTTAACCTTCCCCTTCTCCTCGGCCGTTATCGCATTGACGTAAAAGCCGAGCATGTTTTGAGGAAAGGGGTGGCCATCCGGCTTCATCTTGTTATCGAACCCGAGGTGCCCCTCCCGGATAGCCTTCGGATCCTCATCCCGAAGACCCCGCAATCGTTGATGGAGTGTGAGTCTCCGTCGTGGAAGCCGCAAAGTAACGTTTTGCTTTGACTCCATCGAGCCGAAGCATAGAATGCCCTTCGCGCCTTGATTCGGCCTTCCTTTACCAAGAGCTCAAACAACTTATCGCCCTTTGTGATGTCGAAGTCGTAAGTCCCTTTGGTCCGCTTGACCCAACGCCGATTCATTGTTAAGGGATCTTTACCCCACATAATCTTCGCCGCAGCCTATATCCAATTCGTCGTCGAATCCTCGAACAAATCGGCTTTGTCCAAGAATTGATTGTAGATGTCGCCGACGTCGTGTCGCTTGCCAAACTTGGGGTCCTTCTTGAGGCCATATGCCCGATTGCTCATCGTGGATAACTTTTGCGACAAATCGCCCCGTGTTCTCGAACTCCATCCCAAATAGCTTTTCGCGCACGGCCGGCAACATCCCGGCGACGGCCATATCAGCTAGCTGATCGTTTGGCAAATTCAGTGAGAAGCACATGCCTTTGACTTCCCTGAACCTTCTAAGAAACTCTAGTGGTGTTTCGCTGTGCCTTTGCTTCAGGGTGGCGAGGTCAATCAACTTCTTTTCGGAGCTGCCGCTGAAATAATGAGCGTGGAATTTACGCTCCAAGTCCTTCCATCTGGCCACTGATTCAGGAGGCGGGTGATGAGAACCACCGAAAAGCCGGACCCGTCGGCCGAGGCGGGGAAGTAGCGAACCCTGAACGCCTCCTCGGCCGAGCATTCCCCAAGCTGCATGAGATAACGGGCGATGTCCTCGACCGTGCTCGTCTCGTCCTGCCCAGAGAACTTTGTGAATTCCGTCGGTGGCTTCACCCTCGGCGGCAAGAGCACGTTATAGTACCACTCTGGGAACGGTGGCTTATAGGTGGGGCCCTGCATCTTTGGTTTGAGGCCGAACTGATTCTGCATCAATTCGGCCATCTTGCGTGCTAGGGCGTCTTCCTCTTGAGCGCCTGCAGCCGGCGCGTACCCCCGGGTGCGGGAAGGCATCGAACGCTCCGTAATTTCCCACTTCATGATAACCACCGCCGTACAAATTCCTCTCCGGGAGCCGCTGGTCGACGGAGCTATCCTTCGACCGGGGGTCGAGCGGGGCCCCGCATGAGCCGAACGCTAGGTCTCCGTACGTAGGCCGGCACGGATTCGGCCGTTGCACGGGCCGACCCGTGCCGCTCCGTGGTGGCGGCAGGATTGGTTGACCTCCCCGAAGCTTGCAACGGAGGCCGAATCGGCCGCCCCCCGCCCCCCGGCGGAGGGGGGGTTGGAACGTTTGGCTTCCGAGCTTAGAGGAGGAGGTTGCCGCACCCGGCTCCGTAGCCGGCGCCGAGAGCTTGATTCTCCCGGCCTCCATGGTGCTCTTTCCCCGCGGACGCCCTCCCGAACGCTTGCCCCGCGCCCGGCCAAAGAGGGCCACCATCATCCGCCGGAGTGATCCGAGGAAAGCCCGGTTGTGCTTGGTGAGCATGTCGTCTACCGACTCCCCGGAACATCCGTGCGCATTCCTCCTTCTCCCCGTTGGGTTGAGGCATCGCTCTCTCCCGCGCGGCACTCGGGCGGTGTCATTCTTTAGATACGGTACACCACTTCGATTCTTCTTAAACGACATGAGACATTTTTGCCGAAATTGATTCACGGCGTCTAGAGCCGCCGATGTCCGCTCCGGAGAAAGCTCTTCGATGTTGACATCCGGAGGTCCGAGACTTGCGTGCATCTTGAACCAATTCCGGCCGTATTGTCCCCCCCGGGCGTGCCAGGGCGCAAAAGTGTGTTGACGCAAAAAGTGCACCCGCCGCCAATCACACAAAGCAAGCCGAAAACCGCCGGCTCCGGCTTCGCACGCGCAGAGAGAGAGTGACGTGCCAGTCAATTTTTCCTGAAAATTAACAAAAGATAAAGCAGTTAGATACCAAAGCTTGGAACATGTCGTCTACCGACTCCTGGAACATCCGTGCACATTCCTCCTTCTCCTGTTGGGTTGAGGCATCGCTCTCTCCCGGCGCGCCCCCCCGGGGGGGTCATTCTTTAGATACGGTACACCACTTCGATTCTTCTTAAACGACATGAGACACTTTTGCTGAAATTGGATTCACGGCGTGGCCAAGAGCCCGATGCCGATGCCCCGCCCTCCCGGAGAAAGCCTCTTCGATGTTGACATCCAGGAGGGTCCGAGACTTCGGGCATCTTGAACCAATTCGGCCGTATTGTCCCACCGGGCGTGCCAAAAAGTGTGTTGACGCAAAAAGTGCACTCGCCGCCAATCACACAAAGAGTCGAAAAGCCGGCTTCGCCACGCGCGAGAGAGAGGTGACGTGGCCACCAATTTTTCCCGAAAATTAACAAAAGATAAAGAAAATAGATACCAAAGCTTGGAACATGCTCGGGTGATACCGCACGCTTCCATATTTGCGGCTAAGAAGCCAAAAAAGTTGACATGTAGCTATGCAAAGCTACCTATCAAAGAACCATGACCATTCGGTAACCGCAAAGGGAAAAAGAACATTGCCGAATGGATGACGTAAGCATGACGACGATCGGTCTTCGTATAAATAAAGATGCAAGCATGAAGTTATGACCGATCCCCATGAGGCTCATCATTAAACAAAATGAAGTAAAGCACGGACATGATCATGTATTAAATAAGCATGCATAGGTTCAAAGCACTAGTCTACCGCATGTCTAGGCACTTTAAAACCCGTCGGGTATGATAGCAAACAAATCTATCCACCGCATGATACGATTTGCATGAAAACGTACCACTTCCCACAAATAGATCTATCCACCGCATGATACAATCTAAATATGGAAAGCTAAAAGCATACACCACTTAAAACATAAACAATGCACGTGATCTACTCGTGAAAACATAACCGAATACGGCTGAATAGCCGATCCAGGATCCATGAAGAAGGAACAAGCATTACCACGTGAATAAATCTATCAGACTGATTTGGAAATCTAATCCACCGGATGACTAGCCCCAAAGCAACCCAAAAACCTGCACCTACCGCATGATACCCGGTTCTTTCAAGATTTATACTAACAAAGCAAGCTTGAACCCGCAACACGTAACAACCTAGATCGATTCGGTTTCGGCTATCGGAGAGCAAAAGATCCACGCGTCAAAACACGAAACCTGCTCGTACACGGATCTTAAAGGGAAAAAAGCCGATCCAAACCCATCTAGATTGGGCAAGGGTGTGTTACATGAATTAAAACATAAAGTAAAACCCATGATAACACGGGATAACTTGATGAATCCATTGGACCTTGCCAAAATCCAATAGAGCCGATAACTAGCTTCAAGCCAGATCTTAGCCTACCGCATGACTCATGATCTAACAAGAAACCCTCTTGAACCAAGCTTGAATCTACCGCATGACACGAAGCATGGTAACAAGACTACTTGCATCAGATCTAAATCCACCGCATGATACTAGACATGATACAAGGTTGCCGTACTCACGGAGGTCGACGGATCGATTAGCCCTCTCGAAGAACTCGACGACACGACAAGGACTCTAGGGTTTGGCGTAAGGCTCGGTGTGTATCGATGAATGAACGTGTCCTTTTACATACATCCAGGGATCGTATTTATACCCCGCCGATTACAATTGCGAATGGATTCATTGCCTAACTAAACTCGATCGCCTATCCATCCATTCGCTTCCTCCGATTGAGCCACGTCACCGTCCAATCCCGCAAAATCGCCTCTATTGTTCCTTTGCCGAACCGGGAGCGGATAGCCGACCGCGGATCCTTCTGCCGAAAATCTCTGAAAATATCTTTCCTTCCACCAGACGAACTCTCTTTTGAATCGGACCCACATGGACCTTGCCAAAATCCAATAGAGCCGATAACTAGCTTCAAGCCAGATCTTAGCCTACCGCATGACTCATGATCTAACAAGAAACCCTCTTGAAGCAAGCTTGAATCTACCGCATGACACGAAGCATGGTAACAAGACTACTTGCATCAGATCTAAATCCACCGCATGATACTAGACATGATACAAGGTTGCCGGTACTCACGGAGGTCGACGGATCGATTAGCCCTCTCGAAGAACTCGACGACACGACAAGGACTCTAGGGTTTGGCGTAAGGCCGGTGTGTATTGATGAATGAACGTGTTTTTACATACATCCAGGGATCGTATTTATACCCTGCTGATTACAATTGCGAATGGATTCATTGCCTAACTAAACTCGATCGCCTATCCATCCATTCGCTTCCTCTCCGATTGAGCCACGTCACCGTCCAATCCCGCAAAATCAGCTCTATTGTTTCTTTGCCGAACCGGAGCGGATAGCCGACCGCGGATCCTTCCCCCGCCGAAAATCTCTCGAAAATATCTTTCCTTCCACCGCACGGACTCTCTTTTGAATCGGACCCACATGTCATACTCCTTACCAAATTTTGGTGTTAACACATGCCCCTTCAATTGTGGGATAAAAGTAATTTTGTTCCACAATTGACTCTAGCCACGAATCCTTGAGCCAAACCTCGTCAACACCTCGGTCTTCGCAATCCGCCGGATTCTTCGTTCGGATCCAACCCTAGATCCCCTTCGTTCCGAGCTCGAATCTCCAATGGCAACTCAGAACCAAGCTGCTCAGGTAAATTCACCCCTCCAAACCTTTGTTCGGCATTAGGTTTTCAATTTTACCTGAGATTTTCCTCTTCCGCTCTCCTCCAGGAACCTTCTACTGCTCTTCTGATTCCTATTGAGGCCAATTCGCGCCTTATTATCTTGGTCCCGAAGGGAATCCCCGACCCTCGAGATTTTATTGCCGCCGAATCTCGCAGAATCCCTTTCAAGGTAGCTTTATCTCCACCTCCCCACAGGCAGGCAAGATGCGTTCAAGAACCGGCCTTTGCCCCCAATTGCGCGGCCGGAAGACTTGGTATCGGAGGATTCTTGCGGATAAGAGTGGATTGACCAATCTGGATGCTCTCCGCATTGCTCAATGTCTGGAGTTATCCGTAGCTGAGACACCCAAGAATGAAGATCTTCTGATAGCCGCATGCCACTTCTGGTCAAATGGCGTCAACGCCTTCCTTTTTGGGCATGGCCCAATGTCTCCGACCTTGGCTGATGTGTACATGATCACCGGCCTTGACATCACCGGTCCGTGCTCCGCCCCCCTTGGAACTTCAAAAATTCCTCACGCCAAACAGGGGTAAAGCCAGGGAATGGCTACAAGAATTATATTTCGAAGCACATGAGAGATAATCCCCTCGGCGAAGTTGAATACAGAGCCTTTTTGAACATGTGGTTATGCAGATTTGTCTTCTGTGGCAAGGCCAACGAACCCACTTTGAATCATATCGCAATGGCGATCCATCTGGCTAGTGGCAATCGCCTTCCTCTGGGAAAATTCCTCTTGGGCAAAGTGTATACCATATGCTTCATCGTACCGTTACCCAAATGTACACCACACGCAGGATAGCATGCGTCAATGGCCCTTGGTGGTTTGTTCAAATTTGGTTGCGCCTTCACATGCATCGATTGTAAGCGTCGACTTGAACTCCAGGTTCTTCCCCCGGTCCAATCCCCCCGAAGGAGAGCCTCAAGTTACTCGCAGGATGCCAAAACTATGGAGAAGCAAACTTCAATCGTTATCGTTCGGCCAGACATCATCCAGCCTCTTCGAGTTGTTCTTCAAAGGCTTCTCCAATCCTCTTTGGCTTCCTTATCTAGGCAATGACACTCGACCTTCCCCGTCGAATTCTTCTTTGAGCCCGGCCATCAAGATAGGGGATTCTTGGAAATCTTTAACATCATAATCCGCCCATGCATATTACCGGCCGAGTTCAATGGAGGGAGGCGGAATATCGCACTTATGAGTACTACCACCTAATGTAATGGCCAGTGCAACTTGGATGTGGCCGCATGCCCCCAAGATTGTTTCGCATGAATTCCTCAAGCCCAGGGAGGAAATCAAAGAACCGATGCAAAGCAGCAGAAGTTTTCAACTATGTGTGCAGTCCCCACCGTCTACACATGTCCTTTTGTGCCCACAACCATAGTTCACCCTACCTTCAACCCCCCGGTGGCAAGAATTTCATGACCATATCTTTACTGAACCTGTTCATGTATTCTGTGCAGAGTTGATATCTGACTTTCTGCCAACTTCAGAGGTAATACAATGAGCCCTTAGATTAAACCTTCCTCTCTATTTATGGTCCTGACCTTCATTTTCTGTCCACTGAAACACGCACTCGCCCCTCGAGCCAGGGTAATTACTTATAATGCCGAAGGCCCAATTTCAAAGATCGGGGTTTAAATCCACAACCCTGCATCAACTAATGGCCAGGTATGCTACCACCGATCCCAGCCTTTCTAGCCTTGCTGTCGACAGGAGGCAAGGTCTGCATCTGATTGCTCCTCCAAGTGCTAAAAGGAGGAGAACTATCAAGAAAGTGCTGATTGAGGTAAACCCCTTTTACCTTCTTGATTACTGGATCACTCTGTTCTTGATGGATCATATCATTGTGTATTTTCAGACCAGAGCCCAACATCCTTCAGAACCAGCACCTGCCAATGCTCCATCCACTGGTATGACCTTTACTGTCCTTTCTCAAGGATGAGCACTGGCACTTACTCTCTTAATTGGACACTTGCAGAAGAAACTGCGGAAGAACAGCTTGTAGATGTTCCAATGGCTCAACAAAGTAGTCCATCCAGGGTCGAGTTACCCATCCCTATGGAGATCTCATCTTCATCACCTTCTGCAGAAGCAATACACTCTCCAGAGATGAATCTCCCAACTCAGCTGGAGCCACCAAATTCCCCCGCGGATGCCATCGCCTATCGGGCCAAGAAAGAACGACCAACCCAACAGAGGAGGCACCGATTCTTCATCAGCCAGAAGCTCACGAGTCGCTGATGGCCGCATCGCATCCCCCCCGACTTGGGAGTTTCGGCTCTACCCGGGCACTTCTTCCGTCTGCGATCGCCCCCGCTCAAGAAACCATTCATGAGGTACCCAATTCCGCGCTCAATTTCGGTACTTTGATGTTAACATTCTTACCTCGGCAATGTTACTTTTCAGGGTCATGCCCCGCCGTCATCGAGCTTGCCATCAGAGGGCCCATCAACTGCCGAGGTGATGAAAGCGGTAAACCAGCCGCTGCCAGATGAAGTGTTGCCCAAACTTAAAGAAATTGCGCTTTGGCTAGAAAAAGATGTTCAGGATCAGCTCAATGATCTTCATCATTTTGAAGAGATGTTTGAACTCATTAGT
The DNA here is from genome assembly GCA_947561735.1 of Cenchrus americanus. Classification (NCBI taxonomy): domain Eukaryota; kingdom Viridiplantae; phylum Streptophyta; class Magnoliopsida; order Poales; family Poaceae; genus Cenchrus; species Cenchrus americanus. The sequence goes on along the minus strand of OX387241.1, from coordinate 305,872,321 downwards.
CAAGAACTCCCCGAGGACATCAGAGCTTCCCTATCATCCGTCTACGACTTGGAGCCCTTTTATGTTCCCTTGAGGCACACTTGGAGGAAATTGCGCTCCCGTCCGGCCATTGAAAAGAAGAAAGCCGACGCCGAACGTGCCATGAACAGGGCATAATCCCAAGCGGAGAACCATAAAGATGCATTGGCTGACCTGCAGGCTTCTTACGATTTGAAAGCCGCCAGGAAGGCTGCTCTAGAGGCAGAATTGAGAAGCCTGTCAGCGGAGATGGAGATTGACCAAAAGAAAATAGCCGAACTTCCTGGATTGATAGCAAAGACCCAAGCGGAAGCAGAATCGGCTGTCACCAGAGTAAAGCAATGCGATGCAGAGCTCGCTGACTTATCTGGCGCCCAAAAGGATTGCCAGGAGATGCTGGATAATTCCCATTTGATAATATCCAATGTCCGTCGCGCACTCACAAAACTCCTTAATGCTTGAATGTCCTTATTGATGTATACCTGAATTGGTCGTTCTTGTAATATTTCCTTTGTGATTCGTTTCCTTTCCTTTGCGTACTTTGAGATGTAATGCTGAACGACCCGTTCGCGCAAGCTGAAACGCTAACTCCCGAACGACACCTTGAGTCCCCTTAGCCGAACCAATCGACCTCGCGTACGGGCCCAACCTTAGAACTCCAAACGACCCGCAGCGGGGCGGTCAAGGAAATCTTTCCACCTTCCGATTTTATTGGGACGTGCGCCACGATCCACAGCCACAACTCGAAGCCACGATTCATCCCCGCCGTGCCTATAAATGTTGTCATAGGTGCCCCTAGCTCTCCACCAGGCCTTCTAGCTCTCGAATCTTTGCCAATCTCTGGTCTTCTCGCAAACAAAGGCACATCCCCAAACCGCAATGGTGCGCCGCCCTCAACCGCCGCCGCGCCTCCGACGAGGCTGAGGGGAGCAGCGCTAACGCGCGCGCGAGCGGTGATGACCGTCAACTTCTCCTCTTCGATCCTTCTCTTGATCTTCTTTTGCCTTGACAATCACCTCCCTTTTGCAAAGTTGATTCGGGGAATCCGCCCTCGCGCGCCGACCAATCAACCCCTCCCGCATGACTCTTCGAGTCCGATGGCCACTCCCCCGCACCGTACGGGGAAGCGGACGCCATCCGCTACAAGGAGGAGTTAGAGGCGTCCCGTCGCGAACCGGAGGACGTCTCCAAGAAAGCGGGCGTGGCCGAGTTAGAATGGGGAGGACCGCCGCAAACAACCGCCGGAGGCCACCGACGGTATGGCCCCGAGATTGATTCTTGGTCCAGCTCGGCCTTTGATGCTAATCCCTTCGTTTGTCTTTTGCGGCCCCGCGACGCCGAGCTCGACCGCCCAAAGACGCCGATAGAGCAATTGGCCGAGAAGGTGAATGCCCACGGCGACACGCCGGCGGAGCGCCCGGCCGCAGTGGAGCGCCGCGTCGACGAGGTGGCCGTTCATGGCGTTCACCTGGGCACCACCTTGGGCCCGGCCGCGATGGCGACGCATACGGACGTCGACTACTCCACCAGGCCGCGTGGCTTTCGTGGCGGCGCGCCGGAGGATATCGACGAGATCGAGCTCATCCCCGGGAGCGCCTCGACGGCCACGGCGACGCCATTGCCGAAATTACCCATCCCCGGGCCGTCCGTGCTGAACGTGCTCTTTGACTAGATTGTACTAGGGATGTGTAAATGTCGGCAATATATGATGAACTTTTGAATTCTCGCATTTGTTCCGTGATGTCTCCCTTTCGCATTTTGCTTCTTCAAATTTTCCTTTGGACGCATCCGGAACCACCTTTAGCCGAACGCGTGAGAACAACGCCCCTTGGCGTGAAATCCACAGAGGATCCCACTTCGGCAATCCGTGAACACCGTTCAAGAGAAACCCCTTCGCATCCGGTGGAAACCCCCGCCGCTTCGTATTCCAACAAAGGTGTACCGGCCAAATCATCACTCCCAATGCGCCTCCTTGGTCAATAAAATAGCCCGTGGGGTGCTCGCAAATCCACTCGCACACTCCTCCATCGCTTCTCGTCTCTTCCTTTTTCGCTAGAAGAAAAAACCCCAACGCCATGGACAAGGGTAAACAACCTCAGGGGAGCGGCTCATCAAGGAAGCGTACGATTCGGAAGTGAGTTCTATCTTGATCTGTTCCATATCCTCCCGCTTGACCTTGCGCTTCATGTTTTCCTTCTGCCCCTTTCAGCCTTGATTTGCTTCCCGAAGAGGTCATCGGGACCGAAGATGTTCCTGAGTACATCTCCTCCGACTCCTCCCCTCGCGCAGGATGCCACGCCCGAGCGCAGAGGGCCATTCATCGACCGCGCCGCCGTGCCCGCACCCGGAGCGTGACCTCGGGGACATGTCCGTCCGTTGCCGCCGAGCGCGAGCGTCGCATGGCGCTGGAAGCGCTAGTAGGGGGTAAATGCTTCTGATTCCTTCACGTTTGCGTCTGGATTACTTGCCCCTAACCTTGATTCTTTTGCTCCAGATGTCTCTGACAGGTACAGCAACCTGAAGGCGGCCTGGGATAGCTTGGTAGAGGCCGCCAATCACGGTCATCCTCGTGCGTTCCAAGTCGCCGTCACGGTGGTCCTGGAACAACTGAAGAGGGAGCAGCAGCCGAAGAAGCAAAGAAAAGATTGAATCATACTTTCGCTTCTTTCTCCACGCCTTCTGCTTCCCACCCCCCTTAGGGGACCCGACCATCGTGGCCGCTATATGTGATCCCGCAGAAACAGCTTGTAATGTAGTATTGAGCTAAGGGCAATGCATCCAGTGCACCGGCCATCTTCTTTTGTTCATGGATTTTGTTCTAAAGGCGGCCTCATTCTTGAGCGCCGCTATTTTTGTGCCGTATGCGTGTAATCATCGATCGATCTCAATGCTAGGATAATATTTCTTCGTATATCTTCCATTTATTGCAGCGGAAAATTCTTCCCCTAGCAAAGTTTTTAATATGTATGCATTACCAGGAACGCATCTAACCACACGAAAAGGCCCCTCCCGCTAGGGGACCACTTGCCGAATTCACCGTATTTAGTTCCAATCGGCAATAGCGCTTTCCAAACTAGATCGCCTTCTCGCGAATTGCTTTACCTTTACTTTCTTGTTATAGTATTTGGCGACCCGGGCAACCCTTGTTTTTCTCGATGTTCTCCGTGGCCCCGAGACGCGATCATAGGCAAATCTTCTAACTCATCCATCATCAGGCCACTGTAATCTTTGGAGCTCAGCTCGTTTTGCAACACTACTCTCCTTGACTCTGATTGCATTTCCCAGGGCAGGATTGCATGATGCCCGTAAACTAACTCGTAAGGAGACGTCTTTGTAGCTCCATGGGGGGCCATTCGGTAAGCCCACAACGCTTCACTGAGTACCGAATGCCACCTCCTTGGCTTCTGATCGATCTTCTTCTGTATCAGCTCGATCATGATCTTATTAGAAGCCTCTGCTTGACCGTTAGCTTGAGCATAATACGGAGAGGAATTAAACAATTTGATTCCCATGCTTTCGGCAAAATCCCTAAACTCCAGTGATACGAATTGTGCCCCCCGGTCGCGGGTAATCGTCCGAGGGATCCCAAATCGATAGATGATGTGTTCCTTGACGAACTCGATCATGTTTTCTGACGTCACTTTCTTCGGTGGGATCGCCTCGACCCATTTAGTGAAGTAATCGTAGCCAAAAGCACGAACTTATGCCCCTTGCCGGACGGCGGATTAATTTGGCCAATCGAGTCTATGCCCCGCACCCCCGAATGGCCATGGCTTGATGATGGGATTTAATGTCGATGCAGGGACTCTTTGAATATTCCCGAACCTCCGGCGCCTTGACATCCCTTGTAATACTCAAAGCAATCCTCCAATATCGTCGGCCAAAAGCATCCCGCTTGTCTAATGACCCATTTCATCCGATAGGCCGATTGGTGCGCTCCACATATCCCATCATGCACGTCGCTCATCATTTTCTTGGCTTCTTCTCGGGACCTGCATCGTAGCAATACTCCGTCTAATGATTTATAGAATAAATTGTCATCCAAGAACGAACTTAATTGCTTTGTACCTGAGCCTCCTAGAGACTTTTCGGGATGGATCTCTTAAGTAATCAACGATCTCTTTCCTCCAATCGTCTTCTGCAAGATCCACCCCTAGTGCACACACCTCTGCAGCAAATGCTTCTTGACTCTCCTTGTAACCAGAGGCACTCTGAGCTAGCCTATTCGCTTCTTCGTTATGCTCTCTAGGAATGTGCTGTAGGGTTACCAGCGGGAAGCTCTTCAAGATTTCCCTGCACTCTTCATAGTAACTCCTCAGCGCTTCGCTCCTGCACTCGTATTGGCCGTTCAATTGCTTGATTACTAGTTCGAATCTCCATAGACCTCAACCGACACGGCCCCGCCTTCTCTCAAATATTGAAGCCCTCGAAGTAGTGCCTCGTACTCACTTCGGTTATTGGTGACAATGGGTTGTATAGGAATAGCGAATTCGAACATCTCACCTTTGGGCGAAATTAGCAGGATCCCTACTCCCCCACCTTTGCCACATGATGACCCGTCGAAAAATAAAGCCCAAGGGGTAATTTCAAGTAGACTAATTGAAGGGTCACGATGTTCGCTATGAAATCGGCAATGATCTGACCTTTGATGGCTTTTGCCGATTCGAACTTCAACTCGAATTCTGATAAAGCTAAAATCCATTTGCCAATCCGACCATTCAAAATTGGCATAGATAACATATGTTTTACCACATCAAACTTCGAGTATACAGTGCATTCGGCATTCAACAAATAGTGCCGAAACTTTGTACACGAGTAGTATATGCAAAGACACAGCTTTCTCTATAGCCGAATACCCCGGTTTCGGGATCAAGTAGTTTTCGGCTAAGATAAGCTACTACCCGCTCCTTTCCTTCGAATTCTTGAATAAGGGCCGATCCAATAGTTTGGGTATCGGCCGCCACGTACAACTTGAAAGGCTCGTCCACCGAGGGGGAACCAAGACGGCGGCTCCTTCATGTATTGCTTGATTTCATCGAAAGCCTTTTGTTGTTCGTCGCCCCATGTGAATTTCTGATCCTTCTTTAGCTTCAGCAATGGAGAGAATGGCAACACCTTTTGTGATAAATTTGAGATGAATCTTCTCACGAAGTTGATCTTGTCGAGCAGCCGATTGCAATTCCTTGAGGTTGGTTGGAGGAACGACTTCATCAATGGCTTTCATACTCTTCTTGCCAACCTCGATTCCCCCTTCGTGGACCAAAAACCCCAAGAACTCTCCGGCTGACACCCCAAATGCACACTTGTTTGGATTCATTTTTAGGCCATGCTTCCGGTGCATTCCAAGGTCTTCTTCACATCTCCCAGATGGGTGTCATGACTTAAGGACTTGATCACCACGTCATCGATGTAGATTTCCACAGTTTTGCCGATTAATTCGTGAAAAATGTAATTCATGGCCCGCTGATAGGTTGCACCGGCATTTTTCAACCCAAATGTCATGACTATCCATTCAAATAGGCCTATATGACCAGGACATCTAAAGGCCGTCTTCGAGATGTCTTCTATTGCCATGAAAATCTGATTGTATCCCGCGTTGCCATCCATGAAACTAATCACCTTGTGTCCCAATGGCGCGCGTCAATCGACAAATCGGCAATAGGCATCGGATATCCATCCATGGGAGTAGCTCTGTTTAGGTCCCTGAAATCTATGCAAACTCTCATTTTTTCCATTTTTCTTATACACGGGGACGATGTTAGAAATCCACTCCGCATATCTGCACGGCCGAACGAAGTTTGCGTCAAGTAATCTTTCGATCTCCTTCTTCACATCGGCCAATACTTTATCCTTGTAGATTTTCCGGGGCGGTTGTTTATATGGTTTGAAACCAGGCTTGATTGGCAACCGGTGCTCGACGATGGAACGATCCAATCCGTGCATCTCCGAGTAATCCCGTGCGAAGCAATCTTTATATTCTTTGAGAAGCCCAATTAAGTTCCCCCCGAAGTCCGTCGCAAATTTGCACCGATGAACGTCGGCCTTGGCTTATCACCGTTTCCAATGTCAACTTCTTCCAGCCTTATCGGCCGACATGAATCCTTGTCCTAACTTGCCATCGCTGCCATCCACTGGGTTCTCCATTAAAAATTACTATAAGAGCCGACCGCTTGAATCGGCCGTTGGTCACCGCCGACAGTTCAACAGACCTTCTCCCCGCTCCTTCCCCGAGAAGCAATCGATGCCTTGATACTCCCGTAAGGCCGGTTCCATGTTGGCCACGCTCACGGAGTCATCCGCCCGGACGACCTCGATCTCGTCATCCACCCACTGGATAAGCCGTTGATGCATGGTGGATGGGACGCGGCGAGCTTGGCGTGAATCCGGTCCCGCCTGCAAGCGAGCCGTAGGCTCCCTTGCCTTCGATGACAAAGAAGGTGGTGAGCAGCGTCTTGGACCCGATCATCGTGTCCACGTGAGCGCATCCTTTGGTGTCCGAGGGGTTCACGGCGAAGTCGTTCGGTGATGATGCTCGTGGGTGTCGGATCGCTCGGCTCATGCCAAGCTTCCCGAAGGTGGTGTACGGCATGACGTTGACCCGCCCCGCCGTCGACGAACATCTTGGTCAATGGCTTGCCATTGACGTACCCCCTCAAGTACGGCGGCCTCATATGGCGATTCTTGGCCGGCTTGTCGAAGACGGCCCGCTTGGCAAGCACCGGTTGTGCCATCATCTCCTCGCACAAGGAAGCTTCCTCCCGCATAACCCGGGTTAGCTGAGCCGCGAACCGTTCCTACAGAAGTATACCATGCAAGCAGCGCCGAACGCTCGATCCTTCCGCCGGTCCTTGGGGCGCCACTTCGCTCGTCCGGATCCCGTGTTTCATCCGCGTCTCTTGCCGCCGGACCCGCCTTTTCCGGCTCCCGCGTAGACCGCGCACCCGACCGCCCTTTCTCGTACGTAGACGTCCTCGTCCTCCTCCCGGTCGCCCCACCCGAGATCGCCTTGGCGCTTCCTCGGTGATCTATAACCTCAATTTTTTGCCGCCGATCCCCATTTGGGTGGATCCTTCCAAGTCTCTCGTGGACGGACGGCCGATCGCGCTCTCGCCCGTACTCAACGATTCCGTCGCCGCACCTCGTGATAGTTCTTCAATGTGGGCACGCGAGGGCCCTCGTTCCGCGCGAGCGTTCGAAGAAGGCGCACCCCGCGGGGCGCGCTCTCGCTCGCGCGTGTACCGCTCCTGGCCCCTTCGCGCGCTTTCATCCTCGCCCCGCGCCGCTCCCCTCCTCGTGACGACGCCTCTCAGCGCTCCTTTTCCATCGGGCGCCGCCACTTGTTGAGGAGAATACGTGACGTCACCTTGGGTTTAGGCCCGGACGATTCCCAATCTCGATGTGGCTTGAGAACGCGGGGCGTCGCCCGCACTTGCTCTAGGGCTGCTCCGGCGCTCCCGGTCCATCGATCCACCCTGCTTTGGACTGGCCGAGGCTGACCCTAACCTTCCTTCTCTCCTGCCGTTATCGCATTGACGTAAAAGCCGAGCATGTTTTGAGGAAAGGGGAGGCCATCCCGCCATCTTGTTATCGAACCCGAGGTGCCCTCCCGGATAGCCTCTCGATCCTCATCCTCAAGACCCCGCAATCGTTGATGGAGTGTGAGTCTCCGTCGTGGAAGCCGCAAGAACGTTTCGCTTTGACTTCCATCGAGTCGAAGCGCATAGAATGCCCTTCTGTGTGCCTGATTCGCCTTTCCTTTACCAAGAGCTCGGGAACAACTTTATCGCCTTGTGATGTCGAAGTCGTAAGTCCCTTTGGTCCGCTTGACCCAACGCCGATTCATCGTCTAAGGGCTCCTTTACCCCACATAATCTCCGCCGTTGTGCCTATATCCAATTCGTCGTCGTAATCCTCGAACAAATCGCCTTGTCCAAGAATTGATTGTAGATGTGCCGCCGACGTCGTGCTGCTTGCCAAACTTGGGGTCCTTCTTGAGGCCATATGCTCGATTGCTCATCGTGGATAACTTTGCGACAAACTCGCCCTGTGCTCCCGAACTCCATCCCCAAAATAGCTGCGCACGGCCGCAACATCCCTGGGCCGACGCGCCATGGCCGCCCTGGGGCCGATCGTCCGGCAACGCGTTGAGAAGCACATGCCTTTGACTTCCCCGAACCTTCTAAGAAACTCTAGTGGTGTTTCGCCGTGCCTTTCGCTTCTCGTGGTGGCGAGGTCAATCGCCTTCTTTCGCAGCCGCCGCTGGCCGGCTCCAAGTCCTTCCATCTCGGCCACCGATTCAGAGGGCAGATGAGAACCACCGAAAGCCGACCCGTCGGCCGAGGCGGGAAGTAGCGAACCCCGAACGCCTCCTGCCGAGCATTCCCCAAGCCGCATGAGATAACGGCGATGTGCTCGACCGTGCTTGTTTCGTTTCTTGCCCAGAACTTTGTGAATTCCGTCTAGTGGCTTCACCCTCTAGCGGCAAGAGCACGTTATAGTACCACTGGGAACGGTGGCTTATAGGTGGGGCCCCGCATCTATTTGAGGCCGAACTCATTCGCATCAATTCGGCCATCTTGCGGCTGCATGTCTTCCTCTTGAGCGCCCGCGCCGCGTACCCCGGGGTGCGGAAGGCATCGAACGCTCCGTAATTTCCCACTTCATGATAACCACCGCCGTACAAATTCCTCTCGGGAGCGCTGGTCGACGGAGCTATCCTTCGACCGGGGGTCGAGCGGGGACTCAGATGAGCCGAACGCTAGGTCTCCGTACGTAGGGCCGGTACGGATTCGGTTGTTGCACAGCCGGGACCCGTGCTGCTCGTGGTGGCGGCGAGATTGGTTGACCTCCCGGCTTGCAACGGAGGCCGAATCGGTCGCCCCCGCCCGCTTGAGGGGGTTGGAACGTTTGGCTTCCGGAGTTTAGAGGAGGAGGTTGCCGCACCCGGCTCCGTAGCGCCGTCGAGAGCTTGATTCTCCCAAACTTCCATGGTGCCTTTTTCCCCGCGTGACCGCCCTCCCGAACGCTGCTCCGCGCCCGGCCAAAGAGGGCCACCATCATCCGCCGGAGTGATCCGAGGAAAGCCCGGGTTGTGCTTGGGTGAGCATGTCGTCTACCGACTCCCGTGAACATCCGTGCGCATTCCTCCTTCTCCCGTTGGGTTGAGGCATCGCTCTCTCCCTAAGCAGCTAAAAGACTTCCGCGGTGTCATCTCTTTAGATACTAGACACCACTTCGATTCTTCTTAAACGACATGAGACACTTTGCCGAAATTGACTACTCGCGTCTAGAGCCGCTCGATGTCGCTTTCCTGAGAAAGCTCTTCGATGTTGACATCCAAAGAGGTCCGAGACTTCAGCATCTTGAACCAATTCGGCCGTATTGTCCCACCGTGCGTGCCAAAAAGTGTGTTGACGCAAAAGTGCACTCCGCCAATCACACAAATAGGCCGAAAGTCGGCTTCGCACGCGCAGAGAGAGTGACGCGCCCAATTTTTCCCGAAAATTAGCAAAAGATAAAGCAGCTTAGATACTGCTTGGAACATGTTCGGTGATACCAGATAGCTTCCATATTTGCGGCTAAGAAGCCAAAAAGTTGACATGTAGCTATGCAAAGCTACCTATCAAAGAACCATGACCATTCAAAAAAATAACCGCAAAGGGAAAAAGAACATTGCCGAATGGATGACGTAAGCGTGACGACGATCGGTCTTCGTATAGATAAAGATGCAAGCATGAAGTTATGACCGATCCCCATGAGGCTCATCATTAAACAAAATGAAGTAAAGCACGGACATGATCATGTATTAAATAAGCATGCATAGGTTCAAAGCACTAGTCTACCGCATGTCTAGGCACTCTAAAACCCGTCGGGTACGATAGCAAACAAATCTATCCACCGCATGATACGATTTGCATGAAAACGTACCACTTCCCACAAATAGATCTATCCACCGCATGATACAATCTAAATATGGAAAGCGTGCTACACCACTTAAAACATAAACAATGCACGTGATCTACTCGTGAAAACATAACCGAATACGGCCGAATAGCCGATCCAGGATCCATGAAGAAGGAACAAGCATTACCACGTGAATAAATCTATCAGACCGATTTGGAAATCTAATCCACCGATGACTAGCCCCAAAGCAACCCAAAAACTCGCACCTACCGCATGATACCCGGCTCTTTCAAGATTTATACTAACAAAGCAAGCTTGAACCGCAACACGTAACAACCTAGATCGATTCGGTTTCGGCTATAGGAGAGCACAAGATCCACGCGTCAAAAACACGAAACCTCGCTCGTACACGGATCTTAAAGGGAAAAAAGCCGATCCAAAACCCATCTAGATTGGGCAAGGGTGTGTTACATGAATTAAAACATAAAGTAAAACCCATGATAACACCTGATAACTTAATGAATCCATTGGACCTTGCCAAAATCCAATAGAGCCATAACTAGCCTTTAAGCCATCTTAGCCTACCGCATGACTCATGATCTAACAAGAAACCTCTTGAACCAAGCTTGAATCTACCGCATGACACGAAGCATGGTAACAAGACTACTTGCATCGCATCTAAATCCACCGCATGATACTAGACATGATACAAGGTTGCCGTACTCAATGAGGTCGACGGATCGATTAGCCCTCTCGAAGAACTCGACGACACGACAAGGACTCTAGGGTTTGGCGTAAGGCCTATGGTGTGTGTGTGTGTGTATTGATGAATGAACGTGTCCTTTTACATACATCCAGGGATCGTATTTATACCCCGCCGATTACAATTGCGAATGGATTCATTGCCTAACTAAACTCGATGGCCTATCCATCCATTCGCTCTCCGATCGAGCCACGTCACCGTCCAATCCCGCAAAATCGCCTCTATTGTTCCTTCGCCGAACCGGGAGCAAGCGTATAGCCGACCGCGGATCCTTCTGCCGAAAATCTCTGAAAATATCTTTCCTTCCACCAGACGAACTCTCTTTTGAATCGGACCCACATGTCATACTCCTTACCATGATACCCGGTTCTTTCAAGATTTATACTAACAAAGCAAACTTGAACCCGCAACACGTAACAACCTAGATCGATTCGGTTTCGGCTATCGGAGAGCACAAGATCCACGCGTCAAAACACGAAACCTGCTCGTACACGGATCTTAAAGGGAAAGAAGCCGATCCAAACCCATCTAGATTGGGCAAGGGTGTGTTACATGAATTAAAACATAAAGTAAAACCCATGATAACACGGGATAACTTAATGAATCCATTGGACCTTGCCAAAATCCAATAGAGCCGATAACTAGCTTCGAGCCAGATCTTAGCCTACCGCATGACTCATGATCTAACAAGAAACCCTCTTGAACCAAGCTTGAATCTACCGCATGACACGAAGCATGGTAACAAGACTACTTGCATCAGATCTAAATCCACCGCATGATACTAGACATGATACAAGGTTGCCTGGTACTCACGGAGGTCGACGGATCGATTAGCCCTCTCGAAGAATTCGACGACACGACAAGGACTCTAGGGTTTGGCGTAAGGCCGTGTGTGTATTGATGAATGAACGTGTCCTTTTACATACATCCAGGGATCGTATTTATACCCCTCGATTACAATTGCGAATGGATTCATTGCCTAACTAAACTCGATCGCCTATCCATCCATTCGCTTCCTCGATTGAGCCACGTCACCGTCCAATCCCGCAAAATCGGCTCTATTGTTCCTTTGCGAACCGGGAGCGGATAGCCGACCGCGGATCCTTCTGCCGAAAATCTCTGAAAATATCTTTCCTTCCACCAGACGAACTCTCTTTTGAATCGGACCCACATGTCATACTCCTTACCAAATTTTGGTGTTAACAGAACTAAGCCGAAGCAAACCGAAATAAGTCGAGATTGGATAAGTTGAACGGTCTCAAAATGTAATATATGATTTTTAGCTAGTATATATATATATATGTACTACTCCCTCCGGTTCAGTATTACGAGTCGTTTTGGATAAGGTTTGAGTCAAATAATGGGAATATAAATCATGAATAACTTTTAAGTCGTCGAATTTGAAAATGTGAAAATCATATAAATAGATTTGTCTTGAAAATTACTTTCATAAGAATATACATATATATAGCTTTCCAATAAATAATTTTTAGAGAAAAGAGAAGTCAAAGTTGTGCTTTGGTGGCCGTGTCACTGTTTTGAACGACTTCTAATACTGAACTGGAGGAAATATGCTAGTGTACTATTTTCCAGGTTTGCAGGCATAAAATATATCCAAGCTAGAGCATGCAAATATACGATGATGAGAGCAGCTAACCAGGACTTGGCGAACGATACTAGCCGCACAAAGACCTCCTCGTTGGTCTGGTCTTTAGATATGCAACTATTGCTTTTTGTCTAGCACATACTTTTCTTTTGGAACAAATCCCACCCACAATCCAACCTCTTTTTTTGTGTGGTATACTTTCTCTCTCGAACGAATCCCACCTCCTCAGGACCTTGTGCACAGTGCGAGAGAGGCGCACACCAACCCAACCCAATGCGCACGAGAGGGCACCGCTCACCAAACCCAAACCCAATGGAAGTTTCGTTCGTCGGCTCCCGTTTGGTCAATAAAGTGCATTTGATCATTTATCTTGTATGGATCGGAGTGGAGTCGCAACCAGTGAGGAAAACCCTCCTCACAGCCGAAGTGGCTCACCAGTCACTAGTACTCCAGTTCTCTTTTTGACTGTTTCTGTTGATTGATGATCCAAATTCATTGTGCACAAGCTAGATGCCATTTATGACGAAGCGTAGTGGAGGCCCTCCGGGAGGCTAAGGCCGGAGTGAAGCAGAGTCTGAAGTTGACCCATTGGGTTGTACCCCGTTTGGCCAGGTCGCGACTGGAGGGTGCGGGGGGCAGAGCCCCCCCCCCCCCGGCGCCAGTATAGCTAGTGAGTAGGACGTGACGTCGTGAAGTCGTCTCCTTCCCCGAGGAGCGATCGATCAAGGATGAGCGGAGGTGGCGACATGGACGGGCCTCTGTCGGTTCTGGAGTTCCTGCCGAAGGTGACGCACGGCGGCCGGTTCCTCGAGTATGAGTATAATATATGTGGTAAGGTTTTTGAGATCAACAGTAAATACCGACCGCTGGTGAAGCCATCGACAATGGGGCATACGGTCTCGTCTGATACGTTTGTTTTCATCCTCCCTGCTTGTAGTTACTACAGTACTACTATATGTTGATCAATAGAATTTTGTTCTGAGGAAAAAAATTCGTTCTGTACACGGGTGTGAGCAGCTGTGTGATGAACGTGGAGACGAGGGAAATGGTGGCAATTAAGAAGAGAGTTCAACAAAAACGGGTGTGAGAAGCTGTGTGATGAACGTGGAGACGAGGGAGATGGTGGCAATTAAGAAGAGAGTTCAACAAAATGACAGGGGCGGACGCAAGTAGAGCTGAGTGAGGGCACATGCCCCCACTCGGATTTTGGAAGCAAAGCTAATATGCAAATTTCACCATGTAAAAGCTTGACAAATCTATGTTTAGATTTTGCAATGTAAATTGTATGTTTAGATTGAACTTCTTTTAGACATGCATGGTTTGAGATTCCTCTTCCTAGATGGAGAAATGCTAAAAGGATATTCTTTTTAAAATGTTGCAAGGTTCAACATACTAAATGGAGAACATTGACATAAATCAAACTTGAATTGCTAGCTCTTTGTAATTTGGGAATCCTTCAACAACATTTTTCCTTATATGTTTGACATTTTAATCTTAATAACAACTCTATTTTTGAATGGTTTTGATAGTTGGATGGCCAAAGATACCCGTCTTTGAAGTTTGATGGCCAAAATCAAACTTTTGCAAGAGTTGAATGGTCAAAAATAGATTTTCCCCCTTAATCTTATATGATATATATGTTGTCTGTTGCATATATTAGGGGAAGGAGGTGGAGATACAAGTGCGGGACAGCGGAAGGGTTGACAAAAGGTTGAGGTTAGTTTTTGAATTTCGTAAGTTTTCTAAAGATTTTCATAAATTTTTAGAACACGTGAGTGTCGCATGTACATCTATACTAGTAATAATAAGAAAGGTTTTAAATGGGGCACTACATTATCATGTGTATTGAGGGGAGGGTATCGCAATCACATCTACATCTACTAGATAGCTATGTGTGAAGCATAAGGCCGTGCCGTTTTCGCGGCGTGCTAACAAAGCCACGGCAGCCTATTCTCTCAATCCCGTCCGATATGATTTGAAAGGCTTCAATTTACGCATGCCAGTTTTGATGTGCCTGATGCTCATCCTCGCATACTAGCAACACTGTCGGCGCGCAGCCATACATGCATGCGGCATATATACAGGTCAAATGCACACAGATATATAGGTCGAGGACGGCGCGCATAGGTACGGCGGTGGTGTCGAGGATGGCGCACAGGAGGTCGTCACTGTAACCTTGAAGCCATCGTGCATCCACCTCTTCATCTAGCGCCTCCACCCACCATCGTCATGCATAAAGATCCGTCTCGTCGCCGGCTGCGCTAGAGGAGCAGTGGAGAAACCGAGCCGTGAAGATGATGACAGAGCCATGACGTCTACAAGGTTTCGACGTCCTAAGGAGCCGGAGGCCGAGGGAGGCGACGGCGTCGTGGAACACGAAGACGGTGTAATGCTGATGGCTGAAGGCGCTCATGCGGGCATCGCAGCCAGAAGATCGACATACAGGTGCGCATGTCTATGCGCGTGCCCTACTAGAAGCCAACCAGAAGCCAAGGGATCATACAGGAGCTGGAGTCTCGCAGCTTCTTGTTCCGTTCCGGCCATCACTACCTCGACGTCCGTGACGACTCCCTCGACCTCGGTGGCTACCTCGACTCCAGCGCCCTCCACGTCTATCATTGCCAAGCTCCACCGTTGCAGCCAAGAGCGTGCCGGTGTTCAGGAAGTTGGAGGCGGCGGCCGCCACCGCAGAGCCCTGCCATCACGGGGTGATCTTTTTTCGCATGTACGTGTAGGGCTGTAGGCGCCGCCAGGAGAAGCTCGATGAAGACCTGCACAAGCTAGGCGGCCTCCGCATGAACGGTCCACGACGGTCACCGGAGCGCAGGCAAAACGACGCTGCTCGCGCGCAGCTGTGCATGCTCCTGTGCATGCGGCGTATAGGCCCAAGGAGCAAGCCGTGCACGGTCCAGTGCGTGTGCGTACACCGTACAGGTCCAGGAAGCAAAGCTAGAAGAGGCTTAAGAAGCAAGCCGTGCACGCTCCTCTACAAGGTCATGCAGATGCAGCCATGCTCGGCGTAACACCGCTTCGTGTTGATCATTTCTGAGACAAACTCCCTCCCGCTCGGTGACGCGGGCGGCGACCCGGCCTCCGCCGCCGAGAGCCCCCTCCCTCCACTCTCCTCCCCTGCTGCCGCCGGAGAGGCTCGCCGGGAGCCCGTGCGGGCCTCCAGGACGGCGGCGGTGGGGCTTCTTCGGCTTCCTGCGTTGGCTCCGGGGCGGCGGACTGACGGTCTGACGCGCGGTGACCCCGCCGACGATGACGGCCGCGACGGCGCGGGGTCACATATCCG
Source organism: Cenchrus americanus (assembly GCA_947561735.1). NCBI lineage: Eukaryota > Viridiplantae > Streptophyta > Magnoliopsida > Poales > Poaceae > Cenchrus > Cenchrus americanus. The sequence continues at coordinate 305,856,736 of OX387241.1, read as the reverse complement.
GTGCGCCCTCGGTCGGATCTGGCCGCCCCCCTGCCGGATCTACGGCAAGCAGGCATGGAGCTGCGACGGCCCGGGGTGGCTGCACAGGTCAACGGGGGGCTACCGCGGCTGCAGCGTGCTGTGACTGCATGGAGCGACGGCGGCTACTACGGGGCCTCGACGGCGTCGGCGTAGGCAAGTGGCTTGTGCGTCTACGCCGGAGCCCGGCGACCGGAGCGCGGACGTTCGGCCGTGGGACGTCTCCTGAACCCCCAGCGGGTGGCGCAGTGCCGTGGGGGGCGGCGCGGCGCCGTGGTGGCGCGGCGGTCGCCGGTCCCAGCGTGTGTGGTGCGGCGCCGCGGTGGCACGCGCCCTCTGCTGAGGCGGGTGGTGGCGTGTGCGGCAGTTGCCTGCTGCGGCTCAGTTCTTCGGCTCCTGCGACGACCGGTTGGCTGTGGGGGTACGTGCGGCGGTGGTGGTCGGCGACGGGTGTGTTGGCCGGCCCGGGCTGGGCGGCGCGTCGGGCGACGCCAGTGGGGGCTGCAGCGGAGGATGTCTCGGCGGCGCGGCGTGTTGTTCGCGATTGGGACGTCATGCGGGCGTGGTGGGCGTGGCAGGTTTGTCGGAGTTCCGCGCCGCGCATGCGCAGCAGAGGCTTATGCTCCAGGCGAAAGCCTTGTGGTGGCGGCGTCCTCGGACGTCGTTCTCCCTGTCGGGGGCATCATTTCGGAGCTACACCTATGTTGCGTCTGGGTGAAAACCCTGTCCGCCCTAGACGTACGACGGCGGCGCTTCTAGCGTCGTTCCCTCCTTGGAGGCGTCAGCTTTTGAGACCTCGCTCGGTCGCGGTGATGCCGACCCTGCCATGGTTGCTTCGGTCGTTGTGATATCCCTGTCGTGCGGAGGTCAAGAAGGGGGTTGCCTTCCTCACGTCCGAGGCAGCGGCTTTCTTGTTGGAGGCTAGGGGTCGTCTTCCTGCTGTCGTTTCGACTTCTTGCAGCGGACTACGGCGGCTGGCATTGATGCAATGGCCAGTGTGGTGTGGGACAACGTCGTGTGACGGCGCTTGCGGCAACGACAACGGGGGCGACTGCAACGGATCGTGGCAGGTTGCTTCAACATTGTTGGAACCACCTGGTGTGGTACATTGTCGGATGACGGCGCGAGCGACAACCTTGGTGTGCTGACTCGACGACGACTGCTTCTCGCGATGGGAAGCAACGAGATGAATTTGGACCTCGACGGAGGTTTTGGCGTTGTTTCGAAGCTTTGGGGGGTGGGGCATCTCGGCTCTCTTTCTCGGCGGTATCTTTGGAACGAGTCCGGAGTGTGAGCTTTGTGGCGGGCGTGGCGAGGCCCCCGTGCACAAAAGAGGAGTCCGGTGGCGGATGCGGCGAGGACCCCGCGCGTGGAGATTTGCTCGGACTCGGTGTTTCGCTCCGTCATGAAGCTTGCTTTGATGCGGCGGCATTACGGCGGAGGGTCCTGCATGGCGGTGACCTTCTTGGTGTGGTGACGTCTACCCCCTCCTGTCTTTGTTCAGCGCTAGACCTCTTCGTTGGCTCGGTGTCTTCTTTTGTGTGTTGGTGGGAGTGCGCTGTGGTTGTGTCATTTTCTCTGCAGCTGTGGTGTATAGTGGCGCGGAGTATAGTGGTCCGGCCGTGTTGAAGTCTCAATCCAACCGGCCGTTGAGCGGTAACCCGTGTTGACGTCCCAATCCAACCGGGTGAGTTCTTTTTTCTTTCTTTTTGTTTCCCTGCCTATGGCTTGCTAGAGCTATAGTCTTGTATTTTCTTCTATATCAATGAAACATGCACTGTCTAGTGCGGTTCGTTAAAAAACACCGCTTCGTGTTGCGGGTTGAGTTGGTGCTGTCCGACGGGCTTGCGGTGCGGGTTTGTCCAGCGGGTTTACGGCAAAACGCACCCCGCTTGCATCCATACATATTGGTTGCATTGCACATGAAGTCCCGCACGGCATCAGTCAAAGTTCATACTTGCGGCCGTGCACGGAAACTCCTCGTGGTTATATATGATCATGGCGTGAAAGCGCCTGCTCCGGCTGGAACGCATATCAAAAGCGTGTGTCATGTGTGCAAATGGTACACAAACGCAATGCATATAGGAATACGTACATTGGCGCATGCATTTTGACGATTCAGACTGGTCGACCAACTTATTAACGTACGTTGCATACTTGGACCTGCACGCATGCAGGAGCGCTTCAAAAACTTTTGGGCCATTATTCGCGTAGCACCCCATCCCTCCTCGGCGGATTTGGGGTGCGCCCCCCTTCGTGGCGTGTGGCGATTGGACGGGGGGACCGCGGGTCCCTCGCGCGGCTCGCCCCCTCGCCTCGCGCTGCGGCCCTCAAACGGCTCGGCTCCCTCGCGTCCTTACTCCTAAGACTATCTCCAGCAGCTCCCCCTTCCCAACCCCCGTCCCCAAAATGAGGGAAAAATTAACACAGTTGCACCTCCAACAGTTCACTCACCTTCATCCCCATTATCAGGGAACGGGCTTCTCGTCCCTCACTCTCAGGTATTCTCTCTCATCTCCCTCATCTCCCCAAGCTAACTACCTGGCCGTCTTCTCCACTCTCGTTGTCCCCGTCGACCGAGCCTCGTATGCATCCCCCCGGCCGAGCCTCCTCTGCATCCCCGTCGGACCTCGCCCACCTCCTCCAACCCCGACCAGCGTATTCCGCGGCGGCGCAGACTCCGGGAGCGCGGACTCCGAGGGGCACGCGGCGGTGACGCTCCTCGGCGCAAGGCACGCCCGGCGCCCGCTCCGCGGCGGCGCAAGGCACGCACAACAGTCTCCACATCGTGTGGCGGCGGCTTCGCAGAGGCACGCGCAGCGGCGCAGGGCGGATCTACGAGGGTCATCCTCCATGGAGATGCGCTGGCGGCGGTGGCAGGTAGTCCTTCTCCTGGCGGTGCTCGTCTCCCGCTCAAGGCCGGCGGAGGCGGCTCGGGCTTCCTGGGCTTGGCGCACGAGGAGAAGGCCGGGGACAGGAGCATGCGGCAGCGCAGGGAACTCGAACCCTAACTCCAGGTTGGATCCGGCGGCCACCGCGCGATGCGTACAGCGCAACTCGATGCCTCCCCCCCCCGATTTGGACGGCAACGCGACGCGAGGTGGGATAGGGGGCCGACGGCGTGACGCGAGGCGGGACAAGGGGCCGACGGTGAGCTACTCGAGCTTCGCCGACGCTCGCCGCAGAAACCGCGGGAGCCAACCGTCGGGGATGGGCGACGGGGATGAGCAACATTGCTGTGAAGGTGTACCTTTTGAGCGTCCGAGTCATTCTCTCTCTTTTGCTCAGACCGGGCTTTTGCAGATGGAGATGAGTCTGCTTGCTGTGGACAGTCTGAGGCCCGCACATGAGTCGGCTCCCGCTGCTTGCTTGGCCTTGGCGAACTGAACGGTTGTAGCCATTCAGTTTCGTCAGTTAACACTCGTGAAAAATTCCATCTTTGAGGTTAGATTAAAATTAGTAACTATTGTTTACTAATCTAACTAATTGAACCATGGTAAACCTTTATAATAAACAAAAACTGCTTTCATACAAAGCAAATTTCTCACAAAATAATTTGAAACTTCCTTAAGTAGCACTGTGATCAGGCAACCCAGACTTAATTTTTTAAGTCTGCCACCCAGGATGTGCAGTGCTCAATTCAATTTTTGGAGCTCTTTTAAAATTACTTAACTCCAACATCTACCTCAACAAATGAAAGTTTATGTCCACCAATGTCCATATGTCGCATTTGGCTACTGTGAAGCCAAAGTTTTGGACAGTTTCTCCAATGCTTGAGGATTTTAGGAGCCGTCCATCGATCTAGATCGGATGGTAAACATAGGAGGAACCTGTTACAAGGAACCAAAATTGTGGATCGGAACCAAATATTTGTGGGCCCGGAACTAATTCTTTGTGGGTTAGGAACTAAATATTAACAGAGGAACCTCTGGTTCTATCGAGTTCCTCTTGGTTCCTCTCAAGCACCATAACAAGATGCAAAGTTGCTCAGAAATATGTTTCAAAAACAACTAACTGATGTTGTTTCAGACTTTACTGAATTTCTGAATGTTCAGATTGTGAATAGTAACCTCTAGTCATTAACTTTGAAGATTTAATTGAGGTGTTTAGGTACTAAGTTTAACTCCCAAAGTACTCCCACTAAGTTCTGAATGAGCAAAATCCCAAATATCATCTTTTGCACCATTTTTCCGAATTTGAAACTTCAAATGTTGACTTTTGTCAAATTGTACCCAAATTTGATCTTTACTCATTATGACAATTACAATATCACCTCAATCACATAAATGACAACCATCATAAATTAATGTTGACAAAACAAATATCCAAAATATTTACTCTCGTAATAGCAAAATAAATTCATGTTTAAACAATAAGGTTCATTACATGGGAACATGTCTACATAGATTCATCAAAATGTAACTTCCTAACACCAGCTTGCGTTGTAGCATCTTGATCAACTTCTACCATTGCAGAAGGATTGGCAAATAAATTGAATTGGGGCATTGTGACATTAGTATATCCACCTCCGACGAAGGAGCATTCATGGTTGAAGATGCCCCAACATTAAAATCATGTGTATACGACATGAAAGTGTTCATAATCATGCATGTAATGGAATAAATGTTGAAAATAGGTATTGTCTTACAATTATTTGGTTTGTCTCAAGCGTGTTCATCTCTTGCTTCAGTATCATCATGTTCCAGATCGTCACCTACAATGCAAAATATATGAGAAACAAATAATTTGAATAAATTTTACACCGAACAAAAGGCATGGAACAGGTCTGTACCTTTGTTCTGGGCAGCATTCTTCCTCTTATTCCCTGGGTTCTTCTCAAGAACATTTTTAAAACGTGTCTCTTTTGGACCTTTTATGACTGGAGGGATTTGCTGGGGATTTGGGTAAAAACCTTACACCCTCGAAACTTCGGATAGGTTTGGACTCTGACGAATTCATGAAAACATGCTGGAAAGAGACAAGTGAAGATTTCACTCTTGTAATTTTCAAGAAATTCCCTAACCCTCTATCTATGGGCGAAACAGTCGCCAAATGACAATGAGTTCGCAGTATGTTTCTGATTTCAGGACAAGGGAAACTTCAGAGGTCCCTGCTGATTCGGGAAACTTTAGCAATGGAAACTTTGGAGAACTCCGTGGAGACGGGAAAACTACACTAAAGCTGTGATGCTGAAGATTTCTGCGAGTTCGGTGAAGGCTTCGGAGGTGAAGTGCGGGAAGCTGATTACCTGCGAATCTTTTGTTGGGATGATGCAAAAATCGTAAGTGAGCCAAGTCAAAAGGGCGGTGAAAGTCCCAATTCGATATGTGAACTAGTGGTTGAGGCTCCGAAGAATGCCGGCCGTTGGGTCGTATAGCTCGATCGCTACCTTTGCTCTGGCTATCTGAAGGCATGCCCTATCTGAAACAAACAGCACTGTTGCTGCTGCATGAGACACTGGCGCACGGCATGTGAGGTGCGTGTTCGCAACTAGCAAAGGCCCGGCGGTAAAAAGCATTCGGGCATTCGGCCGACAAGATCCAACCGTGCATGCGCTGCGCGCACGTACAGAGCAGGTAGCCAGCCAGCGGCGCAGGCGTGTCGTCGACACCCGCAATTCATCGCCTGCCGCCGCGCGCGGCAGGGCCGACGGCCGGCCGCCTCTGGGCTCTGCAGAATCTACGGTGGTTAGACACCGTGTTAAAAAAAAACGGAAACGGGAGCAGGGAACGGAGCGGACACGAGTGCATGCCTGCGCGGGGGGGCAGAGGCAAAGGGCAAACTAACGAAGCATGCAACAAGCACGTTGTGTCGTCCGCGGTCGATCGAGGCCCCCAGCAAGCACCGGCCGGGGGTCACGCGCCGCGCGTCGTCCCCCTTTTTCCGTGCGGCGCCTCGCCCCGCTCTCAGCTCTCACTCACACGTCGCCGTCCGGGGGACTGGCGCTGGATCTCGCGCGCCCCGCCAGCTGCTCCGGCCGGCCGTGATAGCTAGCTGCATGCATGCGCGTCGGTGCCCACTTTCCGTTTAGGGAAGGCCGGCCGGCTCCACGCCCGCGCCGTACCAAGCAGCAGTGCCGATCCATGGATCCATCGTCGATGCAGGCCTAGCTAGGCGCACTACCGTCCTTGTACGTACGTGCGCGTCGCCGTAGATGGGTGAACAGCGCCTCGCCGGGTGCTGGCCGGCCGGCCGCGCGCCGCGCTGGCTATGCTAGGCCAGGCCGGGCGTCAGGCGTGTGCGTCCACCTCTGTGCTTTCCTTTTCCTCCGCCCACGTAGCTTGTCGTTACGGGTCTCGTCCATGTTGCTCTTTTGTGCATATACATACGCTGAGATATGCAGTACATGACGCCCGATCGCTCTCATCTCAACGCGCCGCTTTCCTAGGGACCGGTCCACACACGGATTATTGATCGACCCCAGCAACGGACCGGACATGCCAGGCCCACATGGATTCATCGCTGTCACGTACGCTCTCTGCTGCATGCCATGCCGGCCCCGGGCGGGTCGGAGGTTTTTACCGACCTGCAGCTGGCCTGGTTCCTACGGCGACGCCCCGGCGACCTTTTGCATGCAAGCTCTCGGACCCGCCCTGAATCAACGGCCGATCGACTATGGGAGAGAGCAGCTGGGTGCAGTGCGCGAGCGAGGTTTGAAGCCAAGGCAAAGGTCTCTCGATCACTGAATTGGATTGGATCGACAGATACTAGTGTCTGACTGTCCCGTCGATCGATTGGATGCATCGATGATGATGATGATATCCTAGCGAGATAGCGAGCGATGGAGCATTATTTGGCATCTTTTTTTATGCGCGAGATAAAGCTGTGTACGCTCACGGCGCGCGCACCAGTGCCCCGCACTTGCCGGCAATCCAATGACGCCCGGCCGGCCGTGGGGTCGATCGCCACGCTCGTCCCTTCCTTCCGGCGGTGACCGAGACGGGGCGCCGACCGCCGCCGCGCCCACGACCAGCTTGATCGCTGACCTGGGGCGCACACGCACGCACGTAAGAAGCACACAGCAGCAAGCTCAGCTCCCTGCTAGCTACTAGCTGCTGCTGGTGCTGGGTGCCTTGGACTTGGACGGTTGGGCCATGTGTTGTGCATAGGCTAGTGACTGGCCGGCCTGTAACGGATAGAAGATTGGGCGATCCAGCTAGCTTGCCATCGATCACTTTCAGTAGATGGAACCGGTTTTTCCCCCCGACCGGAGGTGCCAAACCGCCGCTGTCCGGTTTCGGTAAACCGGACCAGTTCAACCGAGAACCGAAAAAACCGATTGAATTCAAAATCCAAACCAAAACACACAGTTCAAACCGTTCCCACCGGTATACCGGTCGGTCGTTGAAAAAAAATAATCGAACTTGTAGAGAATTTGACGTGTTTTCAAGTTTGAATTAAAAAATGATGCTGCTGCAGGAGAATCAATGACCAGTAACCATGGACCGTGGACCCGTCGTTCGTCCGTGCGTGTCTGCCGCGCGCGCAAGGAATCATCGCCGGCCGGACGTCGGACGATGACCGGAAACACACGCACGGCACGGAATTTCACGGGAAGACGACGCATGCAGGAGGCGGACGGGGTAGTACCTTCGCAAGCATCTCAAGGAACAACACACGCAATTGCAAGGAACGAAATAAGCAAGACCAGGCAAAAAGATCAACGAGCCTGGTAGTGATCAGAACGCACAGGGGATGGCTCGGGTGTGGGTGGACGAAGCGAGCGCGCTTACTTGGAATCGCAAGGCGGTTGCCGGAAACGCGCGCAGACGGCACAAAATTTCACGGAAAGACGACGCAGGAGACGGTAGTAGCTGCACAAGTATCTGGGACGCATGCAGATGCGTCAAAGATGGGTTTCCGTTTCCCTGCCGAGATGGTGCTTGCATTGCATTGGCAGGAACCGGGGCGTTCGCCGCCCGGCAGCGGCAGGGGAGAAACGAATCAAGGCCGCCAGCCCGCCATGCAAAGATCACTGATCCAGGATCCAGGGTCCAGGGAGAAACGAATGGCCGGCAATTACTGTGGTGGCAGGGAGGGCGGCTGAGCCTGACGAGGAGGCAGCCGCCTGACGAGGAGGGGTACTGAGCACGAGCATCCATGAATGAATGATTGAGGGCGCGTTTGCGGAGGTGGCCCGAGGGCCCGGCTGCGCTCTCGGGCTGCAACTTCTCCTGTTTGCTACACTGGCCCAACCCAAGAGCCTGGCTCGCACGATCTTTAAAGCACCCAAAACCAGACCCCCAAGCAACGCCAATTTTCCACGTTTCTTTTCAGCCCGGCTGGTTGCAACGCTTGTGTGCTCGCTGAGGCGATGCCTTCACCTCCCTCGTCTCTCTCACCCACCGTCGCTCTTCTTCCTCGCGGCGTCCTTCACCGCGAACGGCGCGGACGTGGGCGTCGGCCCGGGCTACCTCCACCCGCAGCGCCCCTTTAGCCTCCGCCCCGCCATGGCCGACCGGGCCGGCCTCGGCCCGCATCGCCATGGTCGGAGGGCCGAGCTCGCCCGGCGTCGCCATGGCGGGACGGACGGACGAGCTCGCGCCGCGCTATCGCTACGTCGCCATGGCCTCGCTCGCCGGCGGCGGAGACACGTGCTCGCGCGGCGGCGAGTCGCGCGCGCTCGCGGAACGACGACACCGCTCCGAAGGGCACCCCGTCGGCCGTGGCCGTCGCGCGCGCGCCGGCGGCGGCGAGCCGCGACCGCCGCGCCCCGGCTTCGAGCCGGTCCGTCGCGCCTTCGGTGCTCCCGTCCTCGGCACTCACGCAAGCGCCCCCCCCGCCGCCCACCTCGCCTCCCCGCCCACCATGGCTTCAACACGGCGCGCGCCGCCAAAGTGTTCGATAGAATGTTAGCAAGGGGAAGGAAGGGTGGTAACATCACCATGGTAGAATGCAAGGTAAATGTACTCATTTTGTATCACCACACAAACACGGTCTCTCACCGAACCCCGGCTCATTTAGGCACACGACGCAAACACGGTGTGTTGCAGCTAAGGAGCCAGGCTGTGGCTGGCCTTGGCCCGGTCAGCCGGCCATGCTGCGCAAGGCCACCCTCGCAAACGCACAATGAATCCTTCATCCTCGTGTTGTGTGTGAGCAGTGGGCGAGACGACGATGAGACGACGGACGGCGGGAGAGCGAACTGATTCGGAGGAGGGCCGAGGAGAGCGACAGGGCATCGGAGCAGTCCACATTAAACTCATGTCCAAAGAAAGCCGCCAGTTACTGGAATCAGCTTTACCGCGCGGCCTTTGTGCGCCTGGCCCAGCCCACTTTAAGCTTTTTGCTCGCTTCCTTCTCCTCTGCGCTCTCGCTCGCTTTGCTTGTGTCTGTCTCCAGGCCTGGCCTGGGCCCCCTCTCTCTCTCGCTCGGCGGCATTGGCCGGCCACCCGGCCCCGGCCTGCCTGGCCCCATCTCCTGCTCCACGACTACTGTTGCTGCTGCTGCGCGCTCTCTTCCTCCTCTTCACCCTTCAATTATTGCAGTGCCCGAATTAGAAACAAGGAATCCCCTTTCTCTGGGAAAACGTTAGGTCCACTTGGCCAGGGACTGTTTCTCTTTCTCTTCTCTTTCAGGTGAGCTGCCTAGGCCGGCGACACATTTCAAACCATATCCAAGGAATTGCAAAGTGGATTCATCAGCAACAAAAATACATCCAAGTACATACATACATATATGGCCAATCCCTTCTTGCTCTGTTTACAAAAAGGTTGTGGTTACAAAAGTAACTGGGAAATAGGTTTGTTTTCTGAGAGTAACATGAAAAATATTTCCTCCTGTTGACATTAGAAATAACATAAGGTTCAAAGATAAACAAGAGAAATAACAGGAGATTACTGGGAGCCGATACAATCAATATCCAAAAGTTTACTACTGCATTGAATTGTTATTTTTACTGATAATGTGCATGACCTCCTTTTTCGAAAAATAGAAAATTGCAAAAAAAAAAAATCAATCCACCTACAAGTACCGAATGGTTATCTGGATTTTGATAACAGGTAGTGCAATTGAGACAATAAATATTTCAAGTGGACAACAATAAAAACGGAGAAAATGACTTTACGCGAGAGATTTATTACTGTCTGGTGACGGTTACAGACTTTGACACCCAATCAGTTTTCCCAGTAGTAAGCCATACGCTTCCACATGACAGGAGCCGCAGTAATCCTATCTTATTCGTCGAGTGCTGCCAGATGATGACAGTTAGCACATAATACTAGGTTTAACACGAGCACGAGACCCACACCACACATATTCTAAAACCACAGACAGGGAGGTAGTAGGGTTCTGTCGGCCCACCGGCGGTGGTGGACGCAGCGAATTCCCCCCCAACCACGGCCATCGTTCAGCTAGCGAGTGATGCAACATGAGACCAAACAAAATGAGCTGTGATGTTGACACCCCGGTGCCATCGGTGCTGGCCAATGGTGAAAAAAACTGGCAAAAAAGATACATCTGCTTGCTCGATGCGACGCCCACCAATCACTCGTCGTCTTCGTCGTCGTCGTCGTCTCGGGAACTCCTCATTTACATGTCCATCCATCCTCGGATCCATGTCTCTCACCCAATCAAGAAACGGAGAAGAAGGGGAAAAGGGCAATTGCGGAAGAGAGAGGAAAAAAACGGAGGGAAACGAATCGCGTCCAGTTGTCTGTCGTCGTCTCCGGTAAACGTCGCCGTGGTTTCGAGGAATCGTTTGCCTTTAGGCCGTCGTCAGATGATCTCCCTGCCGTGGAAGACGATGATGCACGGTCGCTGGTCCTTGTTGCTCTAGGTGGGTCTGGCCACCGAGTGGAACCCATTCTGCTGAACCCAGCTCGTCGTCGGGCCTTGCGTCGTGACGTAGGGAGGGAATCGTGATGATGCTGCAGCTGCGGTGGCGGCGGCGGTGGTCGGTGGCGGAGGGTGCGGCGGCAGCGGCCAGCTCGTGCCGCCGCCGTTGCCCCAACCGTGCAGCAGCCTCTGCTGCTGAGGCTGTAGCTGAGGAGGCCAGTGCCCGCCAACGCCGCCCGCGCCGCCGATCGCAAGGGACAGGGCCCCCGTTGTCCCCGGATCGCCGCCGTTGCCCAGGAACTGCCGTAATTTGGCACCAAATTAAACAAGCGTCAGTTCGCGCCCACCGAGGAACACGGAACGAGGAAAACAGATTGCAAATACCCACTTGCTGATGCCTGGGGCTGAACGGCAAGGGGGGAGGCATCTGGGGTTGCTTCGAGCTCGCGTCGAACTGCGATCCACACCAGCAGTTGAAGCACGAGAGCAATTTGTTGCTTTATTAGAACAATTTTATATGTCGTCGATGCAGAACGCGGGATCAAATAACTGACAGGCACAGGATGCACACCTTTGCCTTGGTGCTCCGGGCCGCGGCCGTCTGCCAGTCGAGGTCGAACGCCATGGGCACGCGCTGGTCCGAGGTCTCGTCGTCGCCGGCGCCACTGCCATCAAGGCTGCCCCTCTTGCTTCCGGCCGAGCTTCCCAGCGACAGGTCCAGGTTGTGCTCGTCGCCGCCGCCAGTCGTCGCCGCTGCTGCACATACAGTGAGCGGGGTGGTGAAAATCATGAACAGAGACGACGCCTGTAGCTAGCTAATCGCACAGTGATGCCGCATGGATGGGGGCAACAGGGGGGCGAACACGAACCCGCCGGCTCGAGCTCCTCGGCGTAAATGCTGGGATCGAAGTTTGTCACCGCGTCCTTGCCGTTACACTTGATGGCCGCGCGGTCGTACGCCCTGCACTCACCCGACAAGCAATCCCCACAGACACGAGGCATCGTCAATCAGTTCACCACCGGCCACCGCCCATGGCGAGCGCGCTCACAGTGCGGGTCCAATTATTTTACCTGGCGGCTTCCTCCTCGGTGTCGAACAGGCCCAAGTAGACGTACCTGCATTGACAGAGACCGGAGGGTGACAGCCATGAATGGGGTGAGAGGGAGCAGCGACAGAGAAACAAGAGCTGATGGTGATGACGATGGTGCGGGGATGAGGAAAGACGAGGAAGAAGAAGGGAGAGGCGATCGATGGATGGCACATACTTCTTGCCGAGGAACTGGCCCATGCGCGCCTCCCACCTCCCGCACTTGTGGAGCGTGACGCCCCTGTACTTGGAGCTGCCCCGGGGGAACCCCGTGCTCTGCCGCCGGAGCACGTGGACGAACTCCTCCTTGCTCAGGTTGCCCATCTGCTGGCAGACGAACACGATAGATAATTAGACGGGAAATTTGTTCGTTGAATAAGGAATTTGTTTGTATATCCCGGCCCGGCCCGCCATTCCCGACTTGCCTGCTTCATGTCGTCTTCGTAATCCTCCAGGTTGAAATTGATGTCGGCCTCCACGCCGCGGAACTTGATCGCCGCCCGATCGTACGCCCTGGGGTTGGTAGGCAAACCGAACAAAGATTAGAATTTGACGGCGAGGCCGGTTGCGATTGGCCGAGAACTGGACATGGGAGTCAGTGAAGAGGGCCAATAAAGATGGAAACAAAGAGAGAAGCAGAGAGGCTTTACCGAGCCGCCGCGTGAGCGGTGTCAAATCCGCCTGCAAGTCATCACAGCAAGAAGCAGCTATTTGTGAGGAATCGAGACCTGGGATTGGGCGATAGGTAGCAGCAGTCCCAAGTATGGGCATGAACTGATGGACAAGATGGACATGAATGAAACTTACCCAGATAGACCTGCTTCCCGCAATCCCTGCATTGCACAAACAGAGAGAGCATGGGGGGAGAGAGAAGACGGTGAGAGAGAGCATGGCATGGCACGGTAACAGCTCGTAAGAATAAGTTTGATAAGATGTTGCTATGAAAGGCAAAAGGAGCAGAGGCAAGAAATGCCCAAAACAAGAGGAATCCAATAGCAAGCAAGCCCCTCCCTCCTCGTCGCGAGCTGCGGGTCTCTCTCCTCCTCCTCGAGCTCTCGAGAAAGGAAAGGACACGGCGGCAACGGGGCTTACCATATGTGCGACTCCCACCGCCCCGTCCGGCGGTAGAACGTGACGCCGCGGTACTGCGAGCTACGCGACCGCGGCCCGCGCCGGCTCTTCTTGGACGCCGCGGCGCCGGAGGAGGCCGTCGCGGCGTTGGAGGCGGGCGGCGGCGGGGCCGTGGCGGACAGGCGGAGCCAGGCCGAGCGCGGGCTTCCCGCGGCGGCGCCGGGCGCCGCGGCCGGGGCCGGGAAGAACTGGCGCGTGACGACGGCGTCCGCAGCAGCGGCGGCGGCGGCTGCGGAGTCGTCGTCGGCGTCGTCGGGTATCTCGACGGGCGCGGCGGCGGACGAGGAGGACGCGCCGGAGTCGTCGGCGGACGGGGACGGCGGTGGCGCGGCCTCGGCAGCCGGGGAATCATTAAGATCCCACATGGCTAGGCCTAGGCGTGGGGTGGTCGCCGCTTGGTCCACTGGCCCCCCCTCCTTGTCGACTCGATCTCCTCCGTGCCTCGCACTCCAACGAACCGGAGTAGTGAGTGAAACGAACGAGAGAGGGAGGGGGGACGGAGGGGGAGAGACGCGGAGAGGAGAGGGGAGGGGAGGAGGCCGGCCAAAAGAGGAGGGGGGAGGGGGCGAGAAAAGGAGGCAAAAAGCAGGCGCTGTTGCCTTGTTGGGGTATGCAAGTACTTTCTCTTTTGCTATCCCCTTGGCGAAGACTCTCCCAACCTAGGAGAGCAGAGGAGGAGGCGGCAAAAGGCACCAGCCCCGGGCCGGCCGGAGAGCAGGAGGAATGCTTGCTTGCCGCGGCTGCAAGTTGGCTGCCGGTTCCGGCTCGGCGGCCCAGCAGGAGAAGGGGGAGAGGTGCGTGCGCGCGCGCGCGTGGTTATAAAAGGCGGCGCGCGCCGAGGACGACGACGACGCCCAGGAGCTGGTTTGGTTGAGCTCAGCTGCCTGCAGCAGCAAGCAGCACCGGTAGAAAACAAACAAGGCAACATCTTACGGCGGGTCGGGCAACAACAATTCAACAAATCATTCGCTAGTTAAAAAAAAAAGTGGTTTCCCGGCGGCTGGATGCGGGGTGGATCCGATACGCATACGCCCCGGCCGGCCGGTTTTGTGTTGGCGTGGGGCTTCTCCTTTTGGGGGCGGCACAGGACGGTTTGCTCCGCAGAGACAGCGCCTTGGTTTTTACTGCACCGTCGTCGTGTCGTGGGGGCGCGCGCGGGCTGTTGCTGCTGCCGTCTGCCCGTCTGCCATGGCCTGGCTCAGGCTGCAGGCAAAGCCCCCACTGCAACCAAGTCACATGTGGTTATCCCACGTACGGAGTACTACGTGAGAGATGCGAGCGAGACTCCCTTTTCGTTCTCACCGTGTGCCCACTTTGGTTCAGGATCGGATAAAAAAAACACTGCGAGGTCTGCAACCTTGACTCGATCTGACCGGGACCAAATAAAAGACCATATTCTTACGCAATTATTCGGATAACTTTTCACAGTACCACAAGTGTGGCAGTGCAAACTAATAATAAGCCTTTTCAAGGTCATATGTGATTAATGTAGTCTTAAAAAATGACGGCAAGAGATCTCGCTTCTAGAGTTGGGGTACACGGTCAATTGTGTCAGGTAATTCGGGACAATATTACTTGAATGCCACTCAGGAAATTAGTCACATCTAAATTAGTCTAAAAAGTGGGACGGTTTTAGCTGCAGGAAGTGTCTTTTCCAAGAGGAAGTATTTGCAACTTTTCCAAGCTAATAGCCTAATACAATGCAGCTCGCAGACAAGTCATGTCATGCGACATGAGCATCCTGAGACTCTCACCCTAACCACCTTTTACGACCACAGGGTTTCCCCCTTGAGCACCAGGTCTTTCTTTTCCATTTGACCGCACACGGCGAAGCACATTGAGTCGCCGTGTTTGCAACGGCAGAGTAGAGAGACCCAGCCAACACTCAGCATGCTGCAGCTGGACACGTCGTCCTCTGTGCGAACGAAACGAACGGAGGAAACAACAGCCTATACTACGTAGTAGTAGTAGCCGTATAATAGCTAGCGCTGCCAAATCGGAGGAATATCCGACGTCGTAAACTACCAGTTCCATCGGCGGAGACGGAGATCTCCGTCCGTCTCCATAGGGGGGCTCCAACAACAGTGGACACGCCACCAGCTACACGTCCTTGCCTGTCTCCCGGTATTATTGGAGCTCTCAATGCCTTGGGTGGTGGTAACCATACGGCGCCGCAGCTTTGCGTCCTCCTGATGATTGATTGGTTCGGCACAAAGATCAGATGCTCTCTGCTGCTTGCCTGATTCATCCTCCTTTTCCTCTTTCTCTAAGCGAAGAAAACATGGAAAACGGGTGGTTCTTTTTTTTCCGGAAGAGATCGAGTCAGGTCTCTGCTTTAACGCGCGCGCGTCCCCTCTCTGCTAGTCTGGCCTCGGACGACCAGGACTTGGAGCAATTAACGCGCGGCGTCACACACATGACCAGTGATGGCATGACGACGCCAGGCCTAGGCTGCCAAATTACAAAGCCGGCCGGCAAGTCAAATTAAGCACTCAGCAGACGTTTGTGCGTGGGCATGTGAGGGTGTGTGTACACGAAAACTTCAAACCCATCGTGCCTGGTACCTCCTCGTGCAAGGTACGTACTGGGGGGCGGGGGCGCACAGTTTCCTAACCGGAGCAGGACCCTGCAACGCATCAACAATCCGGTCTCCACACGCTACTACTAGTCCTGCCGACTGCCGTGCGACGGCGACGCATTTGCATTTGTGCGGACGGAGACGTCGGGCTCCTTTCCTACAGGGAAAAGATGACGAGTTCCGTTTTTGGATTGGGGGCCTCGCTCTTACGCGTGCCGCCACCGCGTTGGCATATAGGTTGCATTTGGTTCGCATTTATAGGCCAACCAGACTCACGGGGTGTAGACAAGCAGCCGCCCCAGAGTCAGGCTCTCCAGATGCAAATCCCCCTGCCTGCATCTGCAGAAACACCAGAAACGACCGTTTCTGCAGAGCCAGGCTCGGCTCATTCTCTCACTAATGTATTAGTGTATAATTAGTAAATATCAAGTGATATTAATGTATTTTATGGATAATTAAGACATAGTTAGATAAAATAAGTCCTTAAAACTGTATTTGTACAAAATAAAAAATATAATCATAATTTTTTAATATTTTTTACCTCGTGTGACTTATCTCGTACAACCAACCAAACGCCTGCTCTCTCTACAGCGTGGCTGCGGATGTCACAGCATCCAAACAACGACACTCTGCGTCTTTGCGAAGTCCGGCCGGAGGGAACATGACCGAAGGGAACCAAACGCACCCATAGAGAGGCTGGCTGGTGGCTGCTGGGTAGGAATCGAAGAGAGAAGATCCGATCCGAATGAAAGGCAATGGCGGATTGGCGGCTGTGCATCGTATCATCATATCATCTGTGGTGGTGCACCGTGCACGTCTCGATCGTGGGCATTGAAACCTTGGCGTGACCAGTACCTGTCCGACGATCTATCCAGGCACTGTATCGGATGGATCTGCCCGCCTGTCATCTATCTCACCATCAGCGGCCGCTACTACTCCTCTTAACTGTAACCGTCTGCTGTCATCGATCTCACCTGTAACTGTAACTTGTGAATTCCGTCCGGGTCGACTAGTTTCGCTCAACGTATAGGAGGGATTCGCCATTAGTAGCGACCATGTCCCAGGGAGAGCTAGCAAGAGCTAAGAAACGTGCGTGCGTGCGTGCATACTTGTCGTACAGGGTAGGGAAATCAAACCCGGCGCCGGTACCGAACGGCAAAGTCCGAGGCCACCCAACCCAATCGAGCTCGCGCGCGAGTCATTGGCTCTCGCCCGGACAGACCAAAACGACGACGCAGCGGCATGTTGGAGGGGCTCATGCCGTTTGGGGGTTTTCCCTTCCGACGGGAGTCAAGGTGCCTCTGCGGCGCATGCCCTTTGTACTTGTGGAAAAAATTAAGTACGCCGGACGTGCCAGCGCCACACAACACCGCGGCGCGTCACGTCTTGGCACTGTACTCTGGCCCTGGCGCCATTTTTCTCTCTGCCTCCGCCGTAGTTTGGCCGTGACAGCTTCAAAACATGCACGCATCAACGTCACGCTCCAAAGCGCTCTTTCTTTATGTCTTTCGTTCGTTTGCTTTTCTTATTATTACGAAAAGCGCTATTTCTTTCTTTATTTGTGTGTGAAAAACTAAATGATCTTTCTTCAATACCTGAGGTTTTTATGAGCCGTCCATCGGTCCAGATCGGGTAGCTGTAAAATAGGAGGAACCTATTACAAGGAACCAATCTTGTGGACCGGAACCAAATAATTGTGGGCCATGAACTAAATATTTGTGAGTGGGAACTAATCCTTCTTATGAATTGTGGACCGGAACCAAGTAACTGTGGACCGGAACCACCTGTTCCTCCTTGTTCCGCCTGGTTCCGGTTAAGCACCGTAACGTTCCTCAAAACTAAAAGGAATTACTCCCCCCGATTCCATATTAGAAGTCATTTAGGACAGCGACACAGTCACCAAAGCATAACTTTGATTTTTTCTATAAAAATCTTTATTGGAAAGTTATATATGTATATTCTTATGAAAGTAATTTTCAAGACAAATCTATTTATATGATTTTCACATTTTTAAACTCAACAAAAAGTTATTCATGTATGTTTGACTCAAACTTTGTCCAAAAGGACTTCTAGGGAACCGAAGGGAGTACATGGACTTAACTGTGGTTTGGTCACGGCAAGACGCAACTACCAGCAAGAACGGGGTATTACAATATGTAAAAGAATTTCAAATGAATATACTAGTACTACTTGATGTCATAATGAAGTAGTGATAATCTTTTAAATTTGGTCAGAAAATTTCTTTGTTTGAATTGAAACAAACTAACCGACTTTTATGTTTTTAGCCCTTTTTGCGAAAGCTATTCACAAATAGACCCCTGGCGGAAAGAATTCAAAAAAATGGACCCTGAGCTCTACACCAGAGACACTAGTGTTCAGCTTACATGCCTCGGAGACACTAGCGCCGAGGTTTCAGGCCTGAAAACAATAATCCCAAGGGCGAAGCTAGCCTTGCAGTCCACCGATGCCAGTGTCACTTTTTACCGATGTCATTAGCATTGCGAACAGTGTTTGAACAGTGTTTTACACTGATTCTTTCAACACACGTTGATGTCAGCTGACATCTATAAGAGGTTGTAGCTCCGCCCCTGATTTATCCTACTTTGAAATTCTTTTGTGAACATCGGTGTTTGTCATGTTCTACGGCCAAAATTGAATTTTGAAGTTGGTTTTATTGTCAAAACCAACCTTTTCCAAACTAGGGTGACTTCTTTTTGGAGATAGAGAGTATACCGCAAGCAAAGCCAACACATAGGAAATCTCACAAATAAGAGATATGGTGTTGATGCTTATATGCGAACAACAATGTTTGTATTGTGTTTTGAGATCAAAAACTAACTGTAAAAGAATATCAAGTGCGCCGGATATACCCCAAATTAGGTCCGATGTTACTAGCACCCAGCCATGGCTAGATCCGATTTATTAAAAAAGTGACATCAAAGGAATGCTAGTGGCAAATCATATTCATATCAACATGTTAGGATAGCGATACATCTATCCTTGTTGATAGAGATCGAAGTTTTTTAATCACCTTTTGGAGCCACCATAGTCTTTTTCCACCGACGCCTCTACAGTCTCAAGGCTTACGTTGAAGCGTTTTGGAGGAAATTAATTTATAAGTATTTGTTGAAGATTTCATTGCTTTTCCACTACTTATATCCCTTGAAGCTTTTAAGGCTAAACGAACAGAACTATTTTTTTTTAAAAAAAAGCTAAACAGAGAAGTTTGGGCGAATGAAGGAGCGACACATGGCTAGGCTAGAGCACGAAATTCCATGCTTAGTGATCTCTTTGCTAGGTTATTTTGTGATGAAACTAGCTCAATTTTCAACAAGTGTCTTGTTTGTTGCCGCATGCGGTACAATGGACCAATTTACCACGCCTTTGTCTGAACAAAATGAGCATGGGTATTCCAACTCCAAAGGTACGTGTAGCCCATGATGCACATGTTGACTCTCCGATACACGTCGCGTCGTGTCATCCCAAAATGCCAGGTTGCGCCACCGGGTTGGAGCTGCCGGACGGCTCGGCGTGCGTGTTGCCGCTGCTGTTCCTCCCGTACCAACAATAACTGAGATACGAGTACTTCTTATAATTTTTCTTCTCCTCTAATCTGTACGATAATTATTCCATCTTATCCAAGTTTAAAAAGTTGTGTCACGATGAGCAGTACGTACAGTAGGGGCTAAGACAAGATGCATGCTACGCTAGGACGGGGCAACAGTAGTCAGCAGCTCATCAGCATTAGTACACATTTTTCTTCTATTGACCGTAACCGTAATGGCCACCAGCTAGGGCTGAATAATGAGGAGCTTGTGATCTCCATTGCAAACCTCCATGTCCTGTCCCCTTTGATAACTTCGCAGTGGTACTACCTGCACCAGTCTGTGTGTCTTTCTGGTTCATCGCCCCCCTTCTACTTCTAGATCAGGGCCACTTGGTCCAGCTTCAATCTGCCCACATCAATGAAGAAATTGACACAGGCTACAAATATACTTGCATCATCGCGCTATTAGCTTTAGACAGACAATTAAGGTCGTCACGCTAGCTATTACTAGCTAGTATAGGTGCCCATTGCCCAAGACTACAAATCCGTGCTAGACAGACAAAACTCATGTTACCAAAAAGCCGGAACGAACTGCTTCGATCGAATCGTCGTCCAAAGCATGAGAGCTTGCTGCAAATGGCATGAGGCTGAGGCTCCCCCTGCCTAGTTGTTTGCATGTGCGCCCGCCGTCCGGTCCATGGCGCGCGCGGCAGCCGGAGAAAGGAAAAAAAGGGAAAGGCGAGGCCGGCAGCGGCACGGGCGCACGAATAAGGAAAGGGCGCCATGGTTAGGGACGACGCAGTGCCGACTGCCGACGCCGAGCTGGGTTTGTTGGTTGGTTCGTCGGGGGTTGGGAGGGATTACAGCGACGTCCCCCGTGCCCGTGGCTCCGGGCCCCGGCTACGGACGGGGTCCAGCACTCCAGCTAGGAACGAATTGAACCAGCCATCGGGCCTCTGATCCTGCTGCATTCGGAGGTCAAGTGCTGTGCTAGATGCTTGCTGTCCTAGAGGAGGATCGCCAGGGCTGGGCACTTTGCTTGTGCACAACAGTTGGTGGCGCTGTACGCGTCCAAGATGCCAAGTTGCCAACACGCTTCGTCTACTAGTAGTCTAGTAGCTAGATGCTAGACTCCAGACGTACGCCGCACTTTCTGGGGCTCACGCCAAGGTTGATGAGGTGAACCGATTAGCTCGCAAGTCAAGGTTGTTTGTGGGTATATCTAGGGTTTGGTAAGGCTTATTGTCCATGCCCCAGCTGCTTCGGCCAAATGCAGAGCCGCGCGCGCTTACTATGATTGGGACTATGCTGCTCCAAGCAGCATCTTCCGGAATGCAGAGGGGGCATCGAGCTGGTAGCGAGTCCGATAATGGCAAGTGTGGTTGGTTGGTTACACTGAATCTACTCCTACTAGATTGCAGTAGCGGCCAAATTAAAGCTGGGGTGTGTGTGTTTCTGAGCACGCGTCAGTTTTATTGGCCGATATGTCTGCATCTCGAAATCACTGAGCTAGTCGTTGTTCCTTTCTTGATGAATTTCTTCGTCGGAATTGATTGGTCAGTCTTAGCTTTCATTGATCGGTCACGTTGCTAGGACCCTGCACGAGTAAGACCCGATGACGTGATTCGGCCGACGTAGTATATAGGTAATTAAGTGCAAGGACAGCAGATGAGCCGCCACACCTGCTGACCTGCAGGGTTATTTCGTCGGAGCAATATATGTATTACTACCAATCACGGTTAGGGTTAGGCAGCTTTTGATAGCATATATATACTAGACCATTTGTTCGGAATTCGGGTGCTTTTTCTCTGTTGATCCATCATCATCAGGGCACCAAGCTAGAAAGCTCGATCTTATCGGGTGGGTACTAATAAAATTGAAACATACCGAGATCAGTTATTATATGATCAAGACCGCCACCATTATTCTCTCCTCACTCATTCTAATTAATAAAGCGGATCGTTGGAGTAGAGAATTGCATATATGCATGCAAAATGCAACTGGGGCGCTTGTTTAATTCACACCCACACCGTACCACAAAGTGGTGTGGGCATAAATCATCATGCACGTACGTATTGTATTGAGTGCTACTACTATTACGGGAAGCACAAGCTAGCGAGGCTACGAAGCAACGCGACGCTCCACTGATCGTTTTGGGCAAGTTGGGTGGATTGTTAAATCCCGGCCATGATTTCTGGCCCTCGTGGCCGCGTGCCTGCCCACAAAAAGTATTGTTCGACCGCTGCATACGTTGGATGAACAAAAATACTCCAATATCATGCTCCACTTGATGCATGAGCACGTCGGCCAGAAGGCATGGCTAGATTATTTGTTGTTAATTATTGCTGAGTTCCATGATGACATATATACAGAGCAAGGGAAAGTTGAAAGAAAAGAAAAGCTAGCAGGCACAGACAGGCCGGCGGCATCGATGATTGATGATAGTTTTTCCGAGCTGATGAAGTGGCCTTAATGAAAGCAGCTATAGGCACAGTAGTGAGGCGCCAATGGGCAAGCAAAGCTAGCAGCAGGTGCAAAGCAGATGGTGGGAACCGTCCCAGGTCAGTCATGTCGCACAACACCTTTTCGTATCTCTTACGTGAGCCAACGACGACGACGACCCCCCTTCTTATCTTGCGAGAGAAAAGCAAAGATGGTCTTGGCTTGGGGTACATATATGATCACACTGCTGGCAGGTCAGGCCATGTTCACTGTAGCTAGGAATCTGATTGGCTGTAGCTGCAGCAACAGGCCCTGCCTCGTCATGCATCCGTCATGGTCCCCCGGCGCTGCGAAATGGATCTAATAGCCGCTGGCCGGTCGATTTAGGCGTAAATGCTTTCCTTATTCGGCAGTGGGCGTCGCACCGAGCTCCACTCAGGGTACACAAACGGCAAGGCGACTGGCCAATGGACGGCCACTGCACGAGATTACTAGCTAACAGCCATCGCCTCAACTAGCCGGTCTAATCCAGGCCTAACTTCGTACCAGGCTACCGGCTACAGTAATGGAGACCGGTGCGTCCTTGCGTCAGAGATTGAGAGAGTGTGCACGCATGTGAAGCAAAGCACCATTCCGATCAATGTCATTCTGCTGCTATAAGAGGGTTTGCTTCTTATTACTGATAGAGGGAGTTGAAATTAAAGGGGCGAGATGGCATATATGATACCACTACTACAACAGAAGTGCGTGGTTAATCACATTGGGTTTGTGGGCCTTGTTTGGTGCGTGGTTGCCTTGTTTGGACCTTGAAACTTGGAAGGCAGCAAAGCCCCCTTATTGCAGCTTGCTCGTCAACCATGAGGCCACCAGCAGACAGGGCGGAGGATGCAGGACATGGGCAACAGCCTCCCTTTTCCCCCTTCCTTAATGAGCACAAATCAGGGGCCATTAATAGCCATATGTACTACCCAGGCCAGCTTCAGATCGCAGATACCGCTAACTAACAGTACCACTCCTGAACGCTAGAATGCTTAGCTGCAAAAGGAAGTGGCCAATCAGCACCAACCGATCGATCAGCAAGCAGGCCACAAAGCCTTTCCTTTCGATCCGGAGACCGAAAGATCATCAGGAAACAACAGGAAGGGATCTCACCAGATGGATCATTGGAGCACCCGGCAGAGTAGCAGACAGGCAACTATAGCCTCGGATCGATGCGCGTGCTACCTGTGTTACCGCATGTGATTTGTCACAGGAACCCCTGTGGTGCTTTCTGCTTCGTTCTGCGCCACCACCTCCTGCAACAAAAGTGGGTTGCCATCCCTGCAACCATGACAGCATCGAAATTTGACCGGTAAAAAAACATGGAAGATGCTTGCTCGTACGGTCTCGCTGCTGCAGTGCTGCTGAACAAAGTAGTATCTGGCAGATCGAACAACTGCATCCAAGTGTCGGGTTACCATCCAATCTCCACTCTCCAGGCGATCAAGCCGGTCGTTGCAGCTTCCATTTTATCCTTCCCTCTCAGAATCTGATCGTGCCATCTTGTTATCGCTCTCTGACTGCAAATACCAATGCTAAATTGCCGATCCTCCTCCATCTCCAATCGCCATCTATGGACACAAGCAAGGGCCCTTATCTCTTTTCAAAAAGGAAAAAAATAACACAAGGTCCCTTTTTTTTGAAAAGTTTGCAGGAGCACTGCCTTGTCAAGGAGGAGAAAAAGCAAGTTTAACTGTACAAAAGAGGTATTACAAAAATAACCAGACAAAGACTCATACTCTATGAAGATTAACATAAAATTAGATGAAACACACTAGGTGGCCGGGACACCACCAGCACAGGCAAGGCGCCTGAGCTGAACCTCCTCCTTTATAAGAGCCAACACATGGCTCGGTGTAGAGCTTTTGTTGTTGAAAACTCGCCGATTCCTCTCCTTCCACAGGTTCCAAGTGGTGTAAATGATGATCGCCGAAACACGAGCACGCCTATCCTTCGGCAATGAATTTGTAGACGAATTCCACCAATCTTCCAAACCAACACCAGGTCGCGACACCGAGACCAGGTTCTCTGACCAGTGCGCCACCAGCATCCAGACCTCACGTGCAAACACACAATGCAAGCAGAGGTGCGCCGCTTCTTCTAGCTCTTGAGCGCACAGGGCACACACGGGATCACATCGGATGTTCCGGATGAGCAAGTTATCGGCAGTTAAGATCTTTTGCAGCAACCATGCAAAGAAGCGATGTTTACCTTCCACTTTTGCCTTCCAGATGGCCTTGGAGTTGAAGGAGCAGTAGGACCCTCGAAGCTGAATAAAGTATGCCGATTTTGCAGAGTACCGGCCATTAGCAGACCATCTCCATCGAATTTCATCCTCGGCATCAGTGAGCCGCACCTCCTGAACCTTAGACCACAAAGTCAAAAATTCGGCCATCTCTTCGGCAGTCGTCATTCTCCAAAGCCCTCTAGTCCACTTGTCATATGCCAACTCCTCGCACAGAGGCAAATTCTTTCGCCAGGCCAGCCTATACAAGTTTGGAGCTTGGTCCCGCGGCGCCTGACCATCACACCAAGAAGAGTCCCAAAACCTCGCCTTAATCCCGTTGCCCACCCTCACCACAGTGCTAATTCGGAAGAGTTGACGCTCAACGTCATTGCAAGGCACATCCATTCCAACCCATGGCCGGTCCGGTTCAGTCCGTTGGTACCACAACCACCGAAGCCGCAAAGCTGTGCTGAAGAACTCCAAATCAAGCACACCCAGCCCCCCCAACATCCTTCGGCCTTTTATCCTTTGGCAATTGCACCAGTGAGCTTGCACCATTCGCATCACACGTCCCCTTCCAGAGAAAACCTCGCCGGATCTTATCAAGTTTTTTGATCAGCCACTTCTTAGGAGTAAAGGCAGTGAGCATATATGTCGGCATAGAGGACAACACAGTGTTAAGCAACTTAAGCCTGCCAGATTTGTTTAGAAAACGTCCCTTCCAAGTAGGCAGCCTATTGGCCATTTTGTCAATCAGCGGCTAGTAATCAACTCTCCGTACTTGCCGGACATGTAACGGCAGACCAAGATAACTGCAAGGAAAATTCAGAACCGGGCATCGAAAGCCTTCCAAGATGTCATCTAAGTCAAACCCATTGCACTGAATTGGGTAGACTGCACATTTGCTCCGGTTTGTTACCAAGCTAGATACGCAACCAAATAAGCTCAGAATGTCTGCGTGTAACATCCCGGATTTTCTCGGAATGTTAATGAATGCAAAAATGTGAATTTCAAAATTTTTGTTTTAATTTGAGTGCTCATTTAATTTGTAAGGATATCCTCTTTGCTCCTTTCCTAAATTCCTAGAATTATTTTGAGCAAAATAATAAAATTTAGGAATCATAAAATGCTAGTGTGAGAACTTTGGAGTTTAATGGATCTTATTTTTGTTTTACTTGAGTGTGATTCCAATTTCAATCTTAAATTCAAATTTGAAGTGTGTTGCTATAGGGTTTATGGATAAATAAAAAAACGTCTAAGCAGTTGGGCTTTAAACTCAATGTTGAAAGTCCTCTGGAGCACCTCTTTCTTTCCGCCTACCTGCCCAACCCGCTGGGCCATATAACCTTTCGGCCCACCTTAAACCGCAGCCCAGCTCCCACCTACCAAACCGCCACAGCAACTTACATGTGGGGTCCACCGGTCAGTCCTTTTTCTCCATCTCTTTTTCTCTCTGTCTTCCTCCCTGTGATGCACAACGTGGGAGCGGAGGAGCTCGCGTCGGCCCCTCCATGGCCGCCGCCCCCACCGCGCTGCTGCCCCGTGATGCCGGCCACGCGTCCTAGAAGCCACATCCGCCGTTCTCCGTGGAACCCAAATCGCCGCCACCAGAGAAGGGAGGAAGGAGGGGGAAGAAGGAAGGGAGGAAGAGGGGGACGCCCGTGGAGGAGCCTGAAGCCGCCCTTTGCCGCCAGCACTGGGGGCCTCATCCAGGAGCCGCTGGGCTGCCATTCGTAGAGAAGGAGGGTGGCGCAGGGGTGGGGGAAGAAGAAGAGAAGAGGAAGAGGGAGTCGGGTCACCGCCGACCCACGAAGCCGGAGCTGCTGCGCAAGGACACTGACGCCATCAACCCGGAGGACCGGAGCGCCTCTGCTGCCATGGACGCCCTCAACATCAAACACCCCCTATTCGGCAGAATGCCCGAACAGTGGTCTGTTCTGCTTCCTCTGCTTCGAGCCGAACCACCGTCGTTCCGGTTCATTGTCCTCACCACCGTTCATCGCAGCAGCCAGAACCCCTAGGTGAGCATGTCGTGTCCCTTCTCCTGCTCTGTGTGCCGACCGTCGTGCCGTGGAGGGAAAACGGGCCAAGCCCGACAGACCGGGTTGAACATGTGGCTGCTTGCTTCACGCCGCCGCGCAGACACCGTCGCTTGTGTGCCGACCATCGAGTCGAGCCTTACACCTGCAGGTGCCGCTGCCGTCGACCGCGCGCGCACCCCGCTCGACCACCTCTGTTTGTCCCAGTGGTGGTGCGCTCGCCGCGTTATGTTGTGAGCACCGGCCGTTCCCGGCCACGTCGAGAGCACCGTCCACCACGCGCTCGCCTACTCGTGCACAAGCCGGACCAAGTCACCATCCTTCTTCCGTTCCGCCGCCGTGCGCACGCCGGGCAAGGTGTGGCCTTGGCCCATGTCCCGGTAGGCACGCGCATGCCTTCATCTAGGAAAGTCAAAGCCTTTCTTTTAGGCTTTGTTCCTCAGCGTAAGCCCGTGCACGCACCCATGCTCGAGGACAGGCGCGCCGACGACGTCCTTAGTCACCGCGGCCCTAGTACTCTCATTGCCGAGCGAGCCGTATCCCAGACCGGTAAGCTTGAGCCTTGAACCACCCTAGGGGAAACCCTAGTCCTTTCTAAACCTTGTCGGGTCATCTGTTGACCTGCTACTAGAGCATCATGCTGCCGGCAAGCTTTGCCACTCCGTTGTCTCTTGGGGCGCTTTGTCGAGCACCTCCTGACCATGCCCAAAAAACCCGGAGGGGTTTTCTTGCACTCGCGTGCATACACACTCAGGAAGGCAAAAGGGGTTTCACCTATAGCTCATCGTACTCATCTGATGAATCGTTGCTCCTCCCGTATCTCGCAGTCGTGCGCTCGCCGGGTTGTGGCGCCGTTGTGTGCTTACTCGCGCCGCCGCCCAGCTCGTCACCGAGGTCAAGCCGTTGGCTTGCGCACGTGCACACGCGTGGAGGCAAGCCCTCGTCTTTAGGGGCTGGTAGCCGACCCGTGCGCGATTCTGGCACACGCACACACGCGAGCAAGCACGCTGGCGTTAATACCCTAGCCAACGACGCCGTCCTACCTTGTTGCGCCAGCCAGAAACCTGTAGCGCTATTGAACCACCATCCGGCCAAAGGTCGAGGCTTTCCATGTGATGATCGAAGACCTTAGGTGCATCCACGATTCGAAGGCCAACCGAGAGGTTAAAAGAGCTAACGATAGCTCTTTTAACCTCTCAGTCAGCCTTCGAATCTTTTCCAGCCCAATCTCTTCAGAAGTGGTCTGGAAGTTCTTAAATGGATTATGGATTATTTTCCGACTCTTTGATTTGATCCATTGCAAATGGTTCGATTTCGGGGAATAGACTATAATTCGTTTGAATTAAACCTCCTAGAGCTCATTTGAATTATGACAATGTTTTCCGGCTTCTTGAATTGATACTTTGTTATTTAATTCATTCCGGAAAACTATTATAATCCTTTTGGTTCTCATTCTACGAAATAAATTGATATTGATTTATTTCGCGGGATGATTTGTTTTGACCCAAAGCTTAGGCCTATCTAAGGCCCACCTAATCCTAACCGTAACCACTTGCCTTAAATACCCTCACCATATCTCTTTTCTCCATTCTTATCCTTTCCCCCGCCGCCGCCGCCGGCCCTCTTTCTTTTATCCCCTCCGATCCTTCTCTCGCGAGGCCAAACGGAGCGGCCGCTCTATTCCTTCCCCCGATGTTCCCCCTCTCCCCGGATCGGCTAGCGAGCAACTTGATATCTCTCCGAATTCTTCCATCGATCTACGCAAACAAGCACTAACCCCGCTATTTTATTTCCCCCACCGAACAACACCACCCTTTCCTTTTTCTCCAACCGAGCAACAAGAAGCGAGTTGCGGCAATATCCTTTCTTTTCCCCAATCAAGTCAATCGACCAACGGCCCGAATCCTTTTCTCTCTGCTCAAATCGACAGCTAGCTGCAGCCCGAACTTTTCCCTCCTCTTCCATGGTGAGCCTAACTAGATGGGTGTTCATCTTCCCCACCATGCCACCACCAACACAGCCCAGTCGTGTCTCTCCTCTCTCCTTTTCCCAGAACAGCCAATCACAACCTCTCTCTCTCTCTCTCTCTCTCTCTCTCTCCTCATTTCTCCAATAAAATCTTCAGCAACCTACCTCTTCTTTTCTTCTCTACCGAGCAAAAACAACCACCAACACCGTCTCTGAATTTTGTCTACCGCAAGAACCAAGCGGCTTGACCCCAATCCCTTCTCTAAAAATATAAAATCAGCCCGGCGGCATCTCCCCGATTTCTTGTGTCGGCCCTTGGTGTGCAAGCTACCACCGGCGCTTTTGTTCTCCTCTAATCAAAGCACGCGGATCGGCAAACTAGCGACCGGCTTTTGATCAATCCGCTCGTGGCCAATCTTTTCCGCACCATGAAGCTACGGCGGAACAAGCTTGCAAGTGAGCCGTCTAATGTTTTCTTCCAAGCCATATATGTTTGATAGTTTAACCGAAGTATCCTTAATCTTTCTTTCGTGTGCATTGCTCGCTATCGAGCAAGTGTGCCAAGGCTCTAATCTGCTAAAGCCGTAGTGCTTCCTAGCTTGTGCTCGGGACACGGTCATGCATGCCTAGCGCCTACATGTTCGAACAAGGCCATGTCTCGCTTGCTAGTCATAGGTTGACCATGTGTTTTAAATCGCTAGGTGCTAGTTCGGTTTGAAGCTCTAACGAACTCCGTGCATACCCGTGAGATCTCTATCTACTCCTACTCAACCCCTACTTTATTGCCGGCTCGTGTCCAGTCCACAAGCAATTAAGCGACAGGGAGGCGTAAGCGTTGGAAGACATTGCACATACTAATTAAATCATCCATGGATTTTAATCCTGGCCGCACCATGCGATGTTAGCATGTTCGCCTTCCCGTAGCTAGTGAGCACCTCCTTAGGTGTTAGCTACTAGACCATCGACCATGCCACACTCCGGCCATGCAATTATCTTGTAGCAAGCTATCGGATAATCTACGACTATCCCGCTAGCTATGTGTTGTCGGTCAAGCAAGCCGTAGCAACTCATGTATGTGCTATCTAGCCTTAACTCCTTACCTTTCTTGCTTGGGTGTTGCGTGGTGAGCAAGCAGCACTTACCCTTTTTTCCGCCAAGCCTTAATCTTAGCACGAGGTGCATGTTCTCTATATATCCTTCAAGTCCCGGCCATACCTTTCGCCGCGGCCGTGACATGCCTTCGTCGTGCACGACGCGTGCGCTATCTAAACCATCAGCCGTACCTGGGATAAGTCCATCCTCGCCACATCGTTGTCATGTTCTAGCTTGAGCCAAGTTTCTCAATCACCTCATCGTTTCTATCTTTTCCATCCTGCACAATCTCTCCAATCCGACCAAAGGGGTCTACAGACTTACCGTTAGGTCCCACTGACATGTGAGGCCGCTAACTCTCCAGCCTGGTCCCATCTGACATATGGGACCCACAGGATGACTTGTGGGGTCCGGATGACCTTCAACCTTTCCCTTTTGACTTGGTCAACAACGATCGTTGACTAGTCAACTTACCATGCAAATCAACCCGAAAACTTAGCTTATAGCTCTCTAACTTGCTAACTTGTGTTATCAGTGCTTTATTACAAATAATTAAATTCATAAAATATTCATTTATTTGAAAATCAATAATAACTTGATTCTAGCTTAGAAAATAGGAAATCAGTTTCTTTATTCTTCTAAAATCATGAAGCACCCGATAGACTAGCTTTTGGAGTTATTTGTTCTTTATTGCTTCTCTTTGGAGTTATTTGCATCTAGACACCGTGCTTATTTATATTTGCGAATCTAGGATTGCCGTAGTCGAGGAGTCGATCCAGAAGATCGTGAACAACTACGAACACTTTGACGCCTACTTGCACACAAGTGTTCACGCCCGACTGATTCTGAAATACCTATTAGGCATTGCTATGTAGAATGCTAGCACTTTACTTTAAATGCATGATGATGATGAACCTTGCACTGCCTTCTTTAATTATCCAGTCCTTTATTGTCCTACTACTATATATGTTTATATAAGTGTGTATGTGCGCTGAGCTTCGCGATGCATGTGTTGGGTTGGGAATAGTGGTTCTTGGCGTGCGTGGGGTAAAACCGGCAGGAGAAGGCGTTTTGGGTACTTTGGCGGGGGTGAGCTCGAAACAACCGATCTGGGATCGGGGATGAGGGTGCACTCCTCAGTGCATTCCCACTTTTACGGTATTCGGAGCACATGTGTCGGAGTTTTAACTACGGATGGAGGACATGAGCTTGCCCCGGTCTGAAAGCGAGTGGATCAACTTGTCGATAGGACTTTCGTACACACCACCTCGCCGAGAGTGGGGTTAGGGCCGAGTTGAGCTCGGCAAGTGCGGAACCATACCTGCCAGCAGGATAGCGGGGTATCAGTGGGGGAGAGGTGGAGGTGAGACCACCCTCTTAGAGCGACTCCCATGTGGTCACACGGGGGCATTTCACAGTTCCGGTGCAATCCCCACTGCAGGGCGGAGGGGGGGGCGATCATTTTGAGGGCCGGATGCAGGATGGGACCGTAACTACAGAGAGTTCGCACGGTAGGATGGGCTCGGTCGGTCGGCCACCGGCCGGGTTCCATTCCGAGTTGGGTACAGGTGTACACGCTCTGCAGAGTTGTTTGATCTATATGTATAGCCGCGTCCTCGGTCATGGACAAACCTTGAAGACATGTTCGTTCCTCATGTTTTGGGATTTCTACCTCCCCCTGTAGTTGAGAGTGTGGTGAGCCGTGGTTGCAGTCGGTTAGAGGAGAGTTGCTCCCTCTACCTCGTCGATCCGATTGCAATCATTGAGGTGCGAGGAGAGGAAGTTCTCGCATCGACCCTAGATGGAGATAGGATGAGGAGACGGGGCCCTGGGGTACCAGGTGGTTCCAAGCTGTGTTTGAGAGAATGGTTTGGGACTGATATGGAGATGTTTTCTATTTATGCTTCGCTGCTACTGCATAGGAAGCCTGAGCTTCTATCTTGTCACCTTTCTTATCCTTTAGAGATAGGCCACTTAAAGCTGCATACAGTCGGTGACGTGAACCTATCCCGTTCCTTGGGGATAGTTTTGTGAGTGTGCAGGATTGGACTTGGAGTGAGAGTCCGAGTTTGAGGAATTCATGAAGGATGGGTTGCGTTGCTTCGCTCAAAGATGCATGTGGTGAAGATTGAAGATGAAGACTTGAAGCCCTAGCTACCGCTACGCAGGATTTCTAC
Source organism: Cenchrus americanus (assembly GCA_947561735.1). Taxonomy (NCBI): domain Eukaryota; kingdom Viridiplantae; phylum Streptophyta; class Magnoliopsida; order Poales; family Poaceae; genus Cenchrus; species Cenchrus americanus. The sequence continues at coordinate 305,825,614 of OX387241.1, read as the reverse complement.
TTGTCGCTTAGCCCAAGGGGCTTGTACTAAATTCGTATACCGAGTTGTTTCGGATGTAAAGATTATGTTTTGTACTCTGATTTCATTGTATGGAAATGATATTATTCTGTAATGAGTTCTGTACGTGATAGCTACCGATCCAGGGACTATCACAAGGGTACAGGGAGTCGGGTTTTCCTCACCGAAAACCCGAGTCGTTACACTGCCACTTCCGGAACCTCCTCCTTGATGGGATTTAGAAAGATAGTAGTGTTGACGCAAAATCAGCACCTCGTGCCAAGCACACAGCAAGCCGAACGAAGCTAGCTTAAAACACGTGCCGGATCCGAAGTGTGCCAGTCAATTTTCCTGAAACTAACAAAGGATAAAAATAGTTAGATAAAACCTGGAACTTGCCGGGTGGTACCAGACAGTTCCGTATTTACGGCTAGAAAGCCAATTAAAATGACATATAGCTACAACAAGCTATCTGTCAGCAGTTCAAATGTCATTCAGGAGCTTTTAAACATGAAAAAGGATATAGCCGAATGGATGACGTAAGCATGACTACATGTTCATGACCGATTTTTGAAGATAAATAACAAATAAAACAAATAAAGTAAAAGCATGACTATAAATATGAAGTAAACAAGCATGCATAGGCCAAAAGCACTAGTCTACGCATGTCTAGGTACTTTGAAACCCGTCAAGCATGATAACAAACAAAGTTAATCCACCGCATGATACAACTTGTTTGAAACCACACCACCAACCACAAAGAGATTAATCCACCGCATGATACGATCTAAATATGGAAGGCTAAAAGCATACATTATTTAAAACAAGTTTATGAACACGTTTTACTCATGAGAGCATTGCCGAATACGGCTGTACAGTCGATCCGGGTTCCGTGGAGAAGGAACAAACATTTGAAAAGTCAAAGCTTGAACCCGCAACACGTGACAATCTAGATTGATCTAAATTCGGCTATTGAGAGCACTTGATCCTTTGTAATAAACAAAGACTTGAGAGTACGTCATACGGATCTTAGAGATGTAAAGCCGAAACCAATCGATCCGGATTGGGCAAAAGAGTGTTACATGAATTGAAACATAAAGTAAAACTCAAAGCAACACGTGGTAACTTAATGAATCTATTAGATCTTGCCAAATCTAATAGAGCCAATAACTAGCTTCGAGCTAAATCTTAGTCTACTGCATGACTCATGATCTAACAAGAAACCCTCTTGAACCAAGCTTAAATCCACTGCATGATACTAAGCAAGGTAACAAGACTACTTGCATCACGGTCTAAATCCACCGCATGATACTAGACATGATACAAGGTTGCCGATACTTACGGAGGTCGACGGGTCGATAGCTCCTCTCGAAGAACTCGAAGACTCGACTAAAGGACTCGATGTTTGGCACGGGGCTGGTTTTTGTTGTGAAGATGTTCGATTCCTATTACAGACATCAAGGGTTTATATTTATACCCTTGTCCTAACACGACTCCTGGTCGACTACGAGTACAACATTTAATGTCTAAATTAATGCTCCGACGCCAATGCCCATCTCGTACACACCATCAACTCGTTCCATCCTTATATCGGGCCACGTCACCACGCATTCCCGAAAACTTCCCTTTAAAAGCGCAAACAGTCCTTTTGCCGAACGATGGCACATTGCCGACCGCAAGCATCCTTTATCGAATCCTCTGAGAAGATTTTTTCTAGCCAAATGGTATTTCGTCACCAAACTCGGCCCACAATTCGGTCCCTCTCATGTACCATTTTTTGGTGTTAACATATGCCCCTTCAATTACGGGATAAAAGTGATTTTATTCCGAATTGACCATAAATGCCCAATGTCTTTGAGCTAAATCCGTTTAATACCCATTCCTTCCTCTTGCAATCTGTTGGAGTCTCCGCTCGGATCCAAATCCTAGTTCATCAATTTCCAAGCTCAAACCTTCAATGGCGGACCAAAATCAAGTCGTTCGGTAAATCTCATTCCCTTAAGGTCCATTCGGTATTACTTTTTTGATCCCCACCTTAGATTTCTTCCTCTCGTCTTTTACGATAGGCTCTATCCACCGAGCTTTTGATTCCCATCGAGGATAAATCATCATCCTATTTCCTTGGTCCCGTGGGAATCTCCGACTCCCTTGAGTTTATTGAAGCCGAATCCAACGAATACCCTTTAAATCAGCTTTGTCAAGGCCTCATGTGTGGCAAGACGCCTTCAAAAACTCGGCCCCCGCCCCCAATTGCGAAGTTGGAGAAACCGGTACAAGAGAATAGTTGAAGATAAAAGTGTAAAAACCAGCAATTGGGACAGCCTTCGCATTGCCCAAGTGTTTGGAGTTATCTCTCGGCCGAAACCCCCAAGAATGAAAGTCTTCTAATTGCGGCCTCGTCACTTCGGTCAAATGGTGTCAATGCTTTCCTTTTTGGTCATGGACCAATGTCTCCCACTCGGCCGATGTATATATGATGACCGGCCTTGATGTCACGGATCCTTGTACCCTTACAAGTACAAAAGCTCCATCGAGCAAAGAGGAGTGAAAACGGGATCCGGATATAAACAATATATCCAAAACCATATGTGTGATGGTCCCCCGACCGATGTTGAATACGAGCTTTCTTGAACACGTGGCTATGCGATTTATCTTTTGTGGCAAAGCCAATGAGCCAACCCCGAACCATATTGCAATGGTCAAGATTTGGCTACCGGACATCGCATTCCCCTCGGGAAGTATCTTCTAGGAAGTGTATACCATATGCTCCATCAAACCACTCATCCGATGTACACCGATCAAAAGATCTCTTGTGTCAACGGCCCCCGGTGGTTTGTACAAATGTGGCTGCAACTATATATGCACCGGATCATTTGTATTAATCTCAACAATCGGCATTTTCCTTCATCCGACTATAAGGAAGGAGAAATTCGGATCACAAAAGGATGCCAAACTTATGGTGAAGCTGCCTCAACCATATCCATCAACCAAAACATCGTCAACTCTTTGAACTCTTCTTCGGAGGTTTCACCAATCCCCTTTGGCTTCTTTATTTGAACAATGATAACTTGACCCTCCCTTATGAATTCACTTTTGAGAATGGATGCAATGATGCGAGATCCATAGAAATTTTCAATATCTTCATCCATCCATGCATCCTGCCAGCAGAATTTTGTGGAGGAAGGCAAAATCATAGTACCTATGAATATTATCAGCCAAACATGGTGGCTCGACAGCTAGGATGTGGCCAAGTGCCTCCAATGCTATTTCTTCATGAATTCCTCAAACCCAGAGAGGAAATAAAAGAAAACCTGCAAGCCAGAAGGGTCTTTGAATATCAATGCAGTCCAACTATTTATCCTTGGTCCTTTGTACCAACATCAATAGCTCATCCTCTTTTCATCTTTTGGTGGCAAGAACTTCATGATCATATCTTCGGTGAGCCGTTGCACTCCTTTTGTCTTGAGTTGATGCCTCGATTTCCAACCAACCTCGAGGTAATGCACTTATCGTTTTCTTTTGTCAAGCATGTCCCTCTTTATCGATCATGATTTTTGTCACTTCTTGCAGAACACGATGCCCGCCCCTCTAGCCGGGACAATTTCTTACAGTGCCGCGAGCCCAATTTCTGCTTTAGGATTTAAATCTACAACTCGCTTAGCCGATGTCCGGATATGCTACATCGGACCCAAATCTTATCGGTTCAACTTCGATAAGAGAAAAGCTCCATCTCTCGGTTGTCCCTCCAAATGCCAAGAAGAAAAGAACCACCAAAAGAATTCTCATTGAGGTAATATGTCTTCCTTCTTGAACACAAGGCCATTCTTCATTCTAACAAATTTATCTTGTGTAATTTCGGACCGTAATTCAGCAACCATCAACCACTTCGAACCCTCGCCAATGCCCCATCCGTTGGTATGGTCTTTACTACTTTACTTTATTTTAAAAACCAATATTTACATTGGCATTTACCCTTCATTTGTCATTTGCAGAAGAAACATTGATGAATCAACCTGTGGAGATTTCTTCTCCTCAACATGCTTCAAATCCAAATTCACCAAGGGTTCAAACATCTTCCCCTCAAGCGAAACTTCGACTTCACCAAGGATTCAATCACCCCCTCCTCAAACGAAGCTCCGAGTTTCACCGGGGATGAATCCATCTTCATCTCAACCGAAACTTCAAATCTACCGGAGATCGCACCCGCTTCCCCTCGGTTAGAAGCTTCGGCTTCACTAGGAACTCCTCGAGCTTCTCCTCAACCGATCACTCAAGAGCTTCCTTCGAGCTCCGAAAAAAATCCCTTCTCCAGTTCGGAGACCGTAAATGAGGTAAGTGTAAACACTTGTACTTTCATTTCTATTTAATAAATCATCCCTAATTCGGCAATTCTTCTTTCTCAAAACCAGCCGCATCATCATCAAGCCCTCTGTTTATTGTGAATGACCCAACTGCCGAAAAAGGATACGAGGCATCTTCAAATCAAGCTCTATCGAGAGGAAAATCGAGCAAAACTAAAAGAAGTCTTCTCTTTATTGCAAAGGGATATTCAGGATCAAGTTAGAGATGTTGATCGTTTGGAGGAAGTACTTGAATCCATTGATCAAGAACTTCCCGATGACATCAAAGCTTCCCTGGAGCCAATCTCTCATCTGGACAATCATTATACAGCGGTGAGGCAAGCTTTAAAGAATCAATCCTCCCGACCAGTCCTTGAGCAAAAGAGAGCCAAAGTTAAGCAATTCGTGAAGGAATCACAAGCTCAAATTCAAAGTAACAAGGAATTGTTGACTGAACTGCAGCCTGCACTTGAATTGAAGATTGCCAGAAAAGCTGCATTAGAAACTGAGTTGAAGAATTTGTCAGCTGAAATTGAAGCTGATAGGAAAAAGATAGCCGAACTTCCTGGATTAACAGAGAAAATCCAAAAGGAAACTTCAGCTGCCATGATTGAATCAAACCAGCTGAAGACAAAGCTTTCCGCCCTGTCTAACACTCAAGAAGCTGATCAGAAACTGCTGGAGAATATCAGCAAAATGATATCAAACGCTTCTAGTGTAATTTCAAAGTATTTGAACATTTGATTGTGCCAAGCAATTTGTAGCCGAATGACTGATCGTCTTTGCAATTTTGTTTATAAACCTCACTTTCCATTTCTCGTCTCACCTTGTTTGCAATCTTAGACAATCCATTCGGCAACTCTAGTCAACGGTACTAGACCCGAATAGCATTCCGACCGCAACTCAGCCGAGCCAGTCAACCGAACATGACTCAGCTTGAATTCCAAACAACCCGACGGCGATTCGGTTAAAGAAGCCTCTCCACCTTCCAATTTTCTTGGGATATGCACCACGATCCAGGGCCACGATCTCTTTGCCAACCCCATACATAAAACCGTAGGTGCCCCCAGCCTTTCACCAAGTCTTTTGCCTTCGCCAATCTAAGCTTCCTTTCTCCATCACTAGCACACCCAAAAACACGATGGCGGGTAGCGGCGGCAGCGCCGTGCCGCCGACGAGGCGGAAGGAAGCCGCGCCGCTCTCGTCGGAGGTGATGATCATCAACTTCTTTTATGATTCCTTCCGCATTTCTTTCTATTTCCGACGGTCTTCTTTGTTTCGGGCTCATCCGGTGGAATCGCCCCCGCGCCGCCGCGAATCCGGCCCTACCGCACGACTCCTCTGTCGGTGTTTTGGACCGGCAACCTACTACGGAGAGTACCCGAAGTAGATGAATGTGACTCGCCGAGATCGGTAACTCGAAGGAAGAGGCACGCGACACACAATTTAGACGAGGTTCGGGCCGCGAGGTGCGTAATACCCTACGTCCCGTATGCTTTGCGTAGCTCGGGATTGATAGGGCACGATTACGGGATGGTGCAATGGTGCGCCGTGAGTTGAGATTGGATGAGGTGATCCGGGGATCGGTCCCCGCCCTCGCCTTATATAGTCGGGAGCGCGGGGTTACAAGTCGGAGTAGGGAAGGAGTACTAGTCGAGTACGTCTAGAAGACCTCTACACGGTGCGGAACATGTACGAGTCCTATCCGAGTACTACTCCCGTGTCTTTGTCCTTGTGCTCCACGCCTTCGGTGCCGTGTAGCGCAAGTCGGGTAGTCCCGGGGGCCCACCGAGTAGTCGGTCCCGGTACCCACCGAGGTAGTGGGCCCGGGGAGGTCCATACGACAAGCCCCCGAGTACTTTGTAGTCGAGAAGGATAGCTTCCGGTAGTCTTGACGGCCTTAACGAGTAGTCCTCAAGCGTCCCCGAGTGCTACAAGTCAAAAGTCCTCAAGAGTAGTCGAAGCATCCCGAGGGCCGGAATGTACTCCAGGTCGATGTTTGAGCAATCTTGAAGTCTTCTCGAGTAGTCCCAAGCGTCCTTGAAATCCGCCTTCGAAGGTCTTCAAAAATGCTCGTCTTGTCTTGAAGCCGGAGCGCGTCAAGAAGATACGATTTGCGGAACCGCAATCCACGTAGGGTAGCCCCCGAGCCTCGAGCCGCGGGCTCGGCCGAGGATCTATCCGAAGCCTTCGCGAGAAAATCCCGAAAAATCCGGAGAGAAAAAACCGAAGGACACGTGGCACGCAGCCCCCGAGCCTTGAGTCGAGTACTTCCTCTCGAATTGAAGGGTCTTCTTGAAGAATGTGTCCCGAGATGCTCTTGAGACTAGCCGCGTCCCGGTAGTCGAGTAGAAGTAGCCGAGCCACCGAGGTGAGGCACGTCGACTAGTAGAATACGAAGAGTCACGCGCGGCCGGCCGAGTCGCCCACGCGCGGACTTATCCCGCCGCCCGTTACGCAGGCGATTTGGCTTATAAATTCAAGCCGAAACCCTTAGGGTTTTTCACCCAAGTGAGCCGCGGTCATTCGCCACTTGAATCTTGAAGTAGATCCACTCCAACGAGCACCGCCGCCGCAAAGAGATCCAAGCGCATCGCCACCCGAAAGCCGTAGGGTAGCCCCCCGAGCGGATGCGAGTGAAGACTCCCTCGTTCTTGGAGGATGAAGCCGTCCCCCGTCGAAGACGTTGAAGGCCGGCGGGAAGAAGAGGAGCCATGCGAGAAGCCGCCGCGGCCGGTGCACGGAGCGGCGCCGCCCACGTCTCCACCGCGCGCCGACCCAAGCCGCGAGTGGAAAAGGTCGAAGGTGAAGACCGAGGACACTGCCGACCCCCGTTGAACTCCGGTTCATCGGGGAGAAGGAGATCGATATGTGGAGATCGCCGCGGAGATCCCTATCCAATGGAGAAGGCGCAAGACGAGATCCCGATGTTCTCGCGCTTCGTGGAGCGCGGGCTTGCGCTCCCGGCGAGCGATTTCTTCAAAGGGCTTCTCGGGTACTATGGCATCGAGTACCTCAACTTGAACCCCAACGGAATCTTCCACACTTCGTCTTCGTCCATTTCTCGCGAAGCATTCTTGGGGATCAAGCCGCATTGGATTCTCTTCCGGAAATTCTTCCGCGTGAAGCCGCGGCCCGGCGCCTCCAACCCCGCAGTAGTCGGCGGGGCCGGGATCCGCTTGAGGGAAGATGCCGCCGAGCGCATGCCGGCGTACAAGCTCGTGGACTCCAACACGGATTGGAAGACGAGGTGGTTCTATACCACGAACCACCATCCCGAGCCGCCGAAGCCGAGCGGACGGCAGCCCAAGCACCAAGAGTGGTGGAACACGGAACCCACCATGCAAGAGGGGATCCAGCTCCCGGAGTTGCTGGGACGAATCAAGGCCCTGCGTGATGCAGGACTGAGGGCCGAGCATGTGGCCTTCAGTTTCATGAAGCGTCGGATCCAGCCGCTGTCAGCGCGGGATACGATGGGCTTCGAGTACACCGGCGACGACGACACGTCGCGGATGCGGGGGGCGAAATTGAAGACAACGACATCATCGAGAGGTTGCCGAGGATCTTCAAGGACATGCGGGAGTACACGGCGTGCCCCGTCGAGGAGTTCTCCGCCGCGCGCCCGCCCAACGAGGTAAGTAGCCGTACCCGCCTCGTCGAGTAGTAGGCACTTGTAGCGAGTTGCTAACGCCTTTTGTGTCTTTTTTGATGCAGGACGATGTGAAGCGGTTTGTCTCCGAACCGCAGCCACCACCGAGCGGAATTGAGATTCCAGCGGTGGAGAAGGTGAAGGAGCGCCGAGTAGTCGGAGACGACGACGATCCCGTCATCGTGGAGGATACCTCCGATGACGAAGAGGACGAGGAGACGCTGCAGGATCGCTTCCAGCTGCGGTCGAGGTTTAGCCGTCCGGGCTTGCCTCATGTGCCTCTCATCCAAGACCCTCCGGCTAGCCTGGAGGCTAGCCTTGCTGCGCCGCCGAGGAAGCCGCGCAACCCCGCTAAGAAGCGGGTGGCCAAGAAGATGAAGGTCTCGGAGACCACGCCTCCGCAGGTAAGTCATCTTGAGCGAGAAGGCGTCGAGTACCCAATGATCGAGTACGGTGCCGACGAGTAGTTATCCCCATGTGCGGGAGAGGCCGCCGGCGGGCCCGTGGAGGAGGGCGATGAGGGCACGTGGCCCACGGTGGGGGAACCGGGCCGGAAGCCGAAGTCCGGCTCCCCCGCGTGTCAAAGAGCTCCGGCGCGGTCCGGAGCGCCGCCCCCCGCCCCGAAGGGAGCGAGTACCGCGCGCCGCCGCCGCCGAAGAGGTGGAAGCCGCGGGGGCGCGAGAACGTCCGCGCGGCCACCGCCGCCGTGGAAGAGGCGGTAGTCGGAGAGGCGGAGGAGGAAACGCCCGCCGAGTGTGGGACCGGTTGACATCGCCGGCATCCTCGGTGCGCCGGCCGTGACTATCGTCCCGGTCGAACTTGTAAGTACCACACTTCATGAGTAGTACTCATTGTAGTAGCCGATGTTGTCCGATGAACCTTTGTGGATACTTGTGCGGAAAATCCACCGACTTGAGCCGGGACGGAGGGGAGCCCGCGGCGGCGAGGGTAGAAGAGGCCGCGCCGCCCGTCGAGGAACCCGCTCCGGAAGCCCAAGCCACGACCGAGCCCCCGGTGCCGAGCGGCGGCGCCGCAGGCGGTCATAGTCGAAGGTGAGTACTCTTCCCGAAGCCGCAGAGCCCAAAAAGAGTAGTCGAGAATGCCGATGCGCGTGTTCCCTAGTGACGGGCGCCGAAGGTGGTGACATCCCGCGGCAGGGGTGCCCGAGCAAGAGTTGACACCGAGAGGCCCGGAGGCTGCGACAGGAGCCCCCGAGCCCGTGGGGGAAACCGTCGAGAAGTCCGCTGAGGAGGAGGCGACTGCCACGTCGCCGGGGGGTTGCCCTGGAGGTGGCGATCCGGTCTCCCGATATTCAAGACGCGAAGCCTATCCGCTCGGCGCCAATGACCGAGGCCACGTCGAGTAGCCGCGGCGGGATTGAGCTGCTTGCCGACGACCTCGTCGAGCCGGCGGTGTTGGCGCAACATCTGGAGGCGATGCGGCGAGCCGAACAGTGGATGAAGGTACGTAGCCGTTGCCTCCCGAGTAGTCAATCCTTTCGTTGAGTACTCTTTTTGACTTGAAATTGTCTTCTGCAGGACGTCGCGGAGCGATCCCGCGAGAAGTCCAATCTGCTGCAAGGCTATGGCGACACGGTCTTTGCGAGCCGAAGCCTTGGAGGAGCGAGCTCATGAAGTCGAGGAAACACGCAGCCGCCATGCAGTCGAAGCTTGACGCCGCCTTCGCCAAGTACCACAACGACGTGATGGACTTGCAGGCGAAGAGCGACGATCTGGTGCGGAAGAACAAAGGCCTCCGCAACAAGAATAAAGGTATGTCTCTTGACTTGTCGGGTACTTGTTGGGAGTCATCAAGCTCTGACCCGTTGTTGTGTTCTCGTGTTGTAGAACTCGAAGGCCGGGTGGAGCGGTCGAAGGGCTCGGAGATCGGCATGAAGAATCTCTTCTACCGGGAGCAAGAAGCCCGCCGGTACTTGAACTCGACTACAAGGAGGCGGCCGTCGAGTGCGAGAAGCACATGGAGTTGAGAATTGCATCCGACGGGATCTCGTCAATCGCTACAAATCTTTGCGAAGTTGAACGAAGACCGCGAGGCGCTCCGGGCCCGGTCGAAGGACCTTGAAGAGGCCGCCCTCCCGATCGCGAGGCTCCTGGTGCCGCACCCGGCGGCCCCAAGATCGCTCCGTTGGCGGATCGACTTCGTGAGGCGCCAAGCCGGCCGGCCGCCTACGTCAAGCACATGGCCGGGTCGATCCCGGGCGGTGGCCGGCCTTCATGAAGTCGTACTTCCCGAAGGCCCGGTGGAGGTAGTCGGCGGCGGAGTAGCCGCCAACCGCTCGGACGAGCGATGCGGGAGTTGTCGGAGCGAGATGGCTCCCATCGCGGAGCGGGTAGCCGATAAGTTGAATCTCCGGTAGCCCCGCATAGATAGCTAGTAGCCATGGTTGTATAGGAAATAGTTGTAATGAACTATCTCATATATCAATGAATTGTGAAGTTCCATCAATGAGCACTCGTAACCGCGATCTCGAGTGCGGAGCGCCCATCGTGGAGTAGGTGCGAGTAGTAGTACTCGGCTTGGTAGTCCCGTCGCGGGGAGTAGACGGTAAAGAAGTTGATGAACAATCAAACTTTATTGCGAAGAAGTACACACAGGTGGCCGGGGCCGTAGTTACAAGTAGTCGCCGGGACCGGAGGCCGCTTACGGTACCGAGTAGTACCGGAGCGGGTAGCCGCTTACAGTGAGTGATCCGTAGGTAGCCGTGTAGGCTGGATCGCGGATCCGTAAGTAGCCGCGCAGGCTGGATCTTTGGGGTGTGGTCTTCTTGGTAGACCGCTGCTAGAGTCCTTGACGCTCGTTGCAGCCCAGGGGTCCGTAGGTAGCCGCACGGGGCCGGACTCGGAGGAGAGTAGTCCGGAGACTTGAAGCCAGGACCCGGAGGGTCGCATGCGGCTAGGGGTGTTGATGCAGTCGTGTAGACTTGAACCCCGGAGTAGTCGAGTAGACTAGGCGTAGAATCGACGGAGCCGGTCGACGTTCCACGAGTTGTTGACTTCTTCGCCTTCAAGTGTTTGGAGGCGGTAGGAGCTCGGCCCGGTCACCTTAGCCACGGTGAAGGGCCCTTCCCGAGGGGAGCCGAGTTTGTGAAGTCCTTCCGTGTTCTGGATACGGCGGAGGACAAGATCTCCAACGTTGAAGGAGCGTTCCTTGACGTTGCGATCGTGGTAGCGTCGGATACCCTCCGGTACCTTGCCGATTGGACTAGGGCGGCACGGCGAGCTTCTTCGAGGGCGTCGATGTCAACTCGTCCGTTGTCTTCCGAGACGCCTTCGTCGTAGTGCTCCACCGCCGGCGAGTTCCATATGACATCCGCGAGGGAGGATGGCTTCGGAGCCGTAGACCGGGAAGTAGGGGGATTGCCCCGTTGGCTTGGATGGTTGAGTCCGCGGCCCCCGCAGTGCATTGGGTAGTTCCTTGATCCACTTGCCCCCTTTTGAATTAGCGGCGTCGTGTAGCCGCTTCTTGAGGGCGTCGAGCACCATCCCGTTGGCGCGCTCGACTTGTCCGTTGGCCCGTGGATGGGCGACGGAGACGTATCCGACGTCGATTCCGCCGTTCTCGCGGTACTCCCCGGAACCGGTGGTTGTTGAAGTTGGACCCCGGTGTCCGTGATGATGCGGTGGGGTAGCCCGTAGCGGTGTACGAGTTCATCCGGGAAGTCGAGTACCCCGTCGGCCTTGGGACATGTGACCGGCTTGACCTCGATCCACTTGGTGAACTTGTCGATAGCCACCGGTACCTGTTGAATCCTCCCGGCGCAGCCGTTGGCGGTGGCCCAATCATGTCGAGCCCCCGGCGGGCGAAGGGCCGGGTTGGCGGTATGGTGACTAGCTTGTAGGCGGGGACGTGTTGTCGCTTGGCGAAGAACCGACATCCATGGCACCTTCGACGAGTTCTTCGGCATCCCCCGTGGCCGTGGGCCGGTAGAAGGCTCGCCGAAGGCCTTGCCGACCGGCGTGCGGGAGGACGCGTGGTTGCCGCGGACACCCTTGTGGATCTCCTCCAAGATGTCCTTGCCTTCTTCGCGAGGGACGCATTTCATGAGTACTCCGAGAAGATGCGCCTCGCTTGTAAAGCTTGTCGCCGACGAGGACGTAAGACTTGGCGCGGCGGACGAGTTGTTCGGGCCGCGTTCTTGTCGGAGGGGACCTTCTCGCTCGCCGAGGTAGTCGATGAAGGGTTGCCTCCGGTCCACGTCGATCATCATGACCTCCTCGCCCACTGGTTGGTTAGTCGGGACGGTGGTCGGTGGCGCCGGCTCCGGGATGGATGGCGCGTGAAGCTCATGGACGAAGACGCCCGCGGGTACTTGGGCGCGGGTGGATCCGAGCTTTCGAGAGGACGTCCGCCGCAACGTTGTTGTCGCGAACGATGTGATGGAACTCGAGACCGTAAAATTTGTTCTCGAGCTTGCGGACTTCTAGGCGATAGGCGTCCATGTTCTCCTTGTTGCGGTCCCGGGACTTGTTGACTTGGTTGATGACCACCGCGGAGTCGCCGTAGACTAGTAGCCGCTTGATGCCAAGTGAAGCCGCGAGGCGGAGCCCGTGTAGGAGGGCTTCGTACTCGGCTTCGTTGTTCGAGACCTTCCGGAGAAGATCCGCGGGACGTACTTGAGTTGTTCGCCCGTTGGGGAGATCGGGGAGTACCCCTCGCGCCCGCGCCCT